>FR997847.1:10000000-15806629 GCA_905475405.1 Schrankia costaestrigalis | reverse complement strand
ACAAAATCATACTCGAGCCATGTGGATGTCACAGTCTGCACAGAGGATCTGCTGGACTGTATAGAAGGATGGAGAGTGGAGGAAGGTAGGGTGAACTCTGACCATAACATGATTACCTTTAAATGGCATCTGAAAAAAAGACAAGAAATGGAAATAAAAAGAACTACTAGAATATACAACAGTAAGAAAGCTGACTGGACTCAGTTTCATGAGAGACTGAGCCAGTCAGTAACAGAACAGAGATTGAGTGAAATAAATATACAGGAAATAAATTCAGAAGAAGAAATAGACAATTTAATACAAAGAATTTACAAAACAATTAACAATGCATGTGAGGGTAGCATGCCGAAAAAGAAAAACAATACAAAATTTAGCTTACCTTGGTGGAATGAAGAACTTACCGAATTGAAGAATGCTGTAGGGACGCGGCGTCGGAGAATACGGTGCGCAGCACCGCAACGTAGAGCCAAAGTCGTCGACGAATATCTGAAAAAGAAAGAAGAGTATGAAATTAAGGTAAAACAGGCTCAGGTGAGGAGCTGGAAGGAATTTTGTGAGAGGCAGGATCGAGAGACCATGTGGGAGGGGATATACAGGGTAATGGCGAGAACAACAACAAGAAAAGAGGATATATGTCTGGTTAAAGAAGGAAGAATTTTGAGTGAGGAGGAATCCGTCCACCTTCTGGCCAAAACTTTTTACCCAGAGGATGAAGAAGATCAGGACGAAGAGGAACACAAGCATATTCGCGTACAGGCCAACCTTGTAAATGAATGGGTCCAAAATGAACATTTGGATCCACCATTTACAAAGGATGAACTAAAAACGGCGTTGTGGTCCTTTAGTCCTAAAAAGGCACCTGGGGAGGATGGGTTTACGGCCGACATCTGCCAGAATGCCATCATGCATGACCCAGAAACTTACCTATCACTGGCAAACAAGTGTCTCCAAATGGGGTACTTCCCCAAAATCTGGAAAGAGGCAACAGTAGTGGTGCTCCGGAAACCTGGGAGGGAAGACTACTCTAACCCCAAGTCTCACAGACCGATTGGTCTACTGCCAGTGATGGGTAAGATTTTTGAGAAAATGTTGATGGCGAGAATAAAATGGCATATCTTGCCACAAATTTCCCCCAACCAATATGGTTTTATGCCGCAGCGTGGTACCGAGGACGCCCTCTATGTCCTAGTGAAACACATAAAAGACAAGGTTAAGAAAAAGAAAATAGTTGTACTTGTATCTCTGGACATAGAGGGTGCCTTCGACGCTGCGTGGTGGCCTGCAATTAGGGTTCGTCTGGCCGAGGATGGCTGCCCAGTAAACCTGAGACGTGTGCTGGACAGCTATCTTCGGCAAAGAGCAGTAAGGATTTTATATGCTGGAAAAGAGTGCAGAAAGACGACATCGAAAGGCTGTGTGCAAGGCTCCATTGGTGGACCCGTGCTCTGGAACATTCTTCTGGATCCACTGCTCAGGTCACTTGGCGAGCGCGGGAGCTACGTTCAAGCTTTTGCTGATGACGTGGTTCTCGTGTTCGATGGTGATACGGCAGCGGAAGTCCAGCGATGTGCCAATGCCGCCCTCGACCATGTTCGGGAGTGGGGTGTGAAATACAAACTCAAATTTGCTGCAAGCAAGACAAAAGCTATGCTTTTGACCAACAAATTGAAGTATGACACTCCACTCCTGAGCATGGGAGGGGTCCACATTGACATGTCCAATTCAATAAAAATACTGGGTCTCACAATTGACAGGAAACTAACGTTTAACCAGCACGTCAAAAGTGTCATCACTAAGGCACAGTCAATATATAAAAGTCTGTCCAGAGCAGCTAAAATAAATTGGGGTCTTCATAAGGAAGTAATTAGGACTATTTATACAGCAGTTGTGGAGCCTACAATACTATATGCGGCCAGTGCATGGGCACCAGCAGCATCGAAAAAGTCCATACAAAGGCAGCTTAACTTCGTCCAAAGGGGTTTCGCACAAAAGTTGTGTGGGGCTTACAGAACAGCCTCCCTGAACGCGTCACTGGTCCTGGCCGGGATTTTGCCGCTTGACATCAGGGTCCGGGAGGCAGCGGCCCTGTATGAAGCTAGGATTGGTATCCCCCGGCTGGGGCTGGTGGCGGGTGAGGTGGAAAGGAGGGTACATTACTCGAAAACTCCTCATCCGGCTGACCGCTTGCCCATAGAGTTCGAGAGCCTGGTACACGCAGATGAAGTGCTTAACAACACCACTCAACAGGTGCGCATTTTCACCGATGGTAGCAGGATTGAGGGTAGGGTTGGCGCGGCACTGTCAATATGGACAGATGATCGCGAGGACCGTGCCGTCAAACTCAAACTGTCAGCGCACTGCACTGTGTACCAGGCTGAGCTATTGGCCATAGGGATCGCATTAGCGGAGGTTGCTAAGCGCCCTGAGACAAGTTTCGGGGTGTATAGTGATTCGCGTGCGGCCTTGGAAACAGTTGGCAACTGGGAGGCGTTGCATCCACTCGCAGTCGAGGCTCGCGGAAGCCTGCGTGCAGCGCTGACCCAAGGCAAAAATGTATTTTTGTATTGGATCAAAGCGCACGCAGGTCACGAGGGCAACGAACGAGCGGACCAGTTAGCAAAGGATGCAGCTCTTAAGCTCAAAACTGTGCCGCATTACGACCGATATCCGATCTCATTCCTCAAACGAGATATCCGCAAGGAGTCGCTTGTGGAATGGAATCGGAGATATTGTGAGGGCGACGTTGCTGCTGCCACAAAAACATTTTTCCCCAATGTTATCGAGGCATACAGACTGGTGAGGAGCACCGTACTATCATCTTCCATGACGCAGGCGCTCACAGGGCATGGTGGCTTCTCCGCATACTTACATCGATTTAAGTGTAGGGAGAATCCATCATGCCAGTGTGAGCCAGAGGTGCCTCAAACATCGGCGCATGTGTTGTGTGAGTGCCCGATGTTCTCTAAACTAAGATGGGAAGCTGAGCAGCAACTAGATGGACGAATCTGTGAGGAAAACTTTAATATGTTTATGCTTGATAGAACGAAAATAAAAATATTTGTCGGATTTTGTGAGTCGGTGGTTCGCAAGACATGTTTGCTGAATAAAAGCAAAAGATAAGGACGTCGACTTCTTAATAAATGCATTAAGAAACTCGAACGGAGGAATGAAAACTGAAGGCAATACAAACCAAGGTAGCAAGAAACGAGAAAAACAAAGAATGTTAACGATAAAGTAGATTAAAATAAAAGAAATGAACATCATAGACATTAAAAATTATAGAACTTAAATAATTAAATTTAAATAAAAATTTAAAGTAATAAAAGACCCTGATCGCCATATTAGGGGTAACAGATTAAAAAAAAAAAAAAAAAAAAAAAAAAAAAAAAAAAAAAAAAAAAAAAACCTAACCTAACCTAACCTAACCTAACCTAACCTAACCTAACCTAACCTAACCTAACCTAACCTAACCTAACCTAACCTAACCTAACCTAACCTAACCTAACCTAACCTAACCTAACCTAACCTAACCTAACCTAACCTAACCTAACCTAACCTAACCTAACCTAACCTAACCTAACCTAACCTAACCTAACCTAACCTAACCTAACCTAACCTAACCTAACCTAACCTAACCTAACCTAACCTAACCTAACCTAACCTAACCTAACCTAACCTAACCTAACCTAACCTAACCTAACCTAACCTAACCTAACCTAACCTAACCTAACCTAACCTAACCTAACCTAACCTAACCTAACCTAACCTAACCTAACCTAACCTAACCTAACCTAACCTAACCTAACCTAACCTAACCTAACCTAACCTAACCTAACCTAACCTAACCTAACCTAACCTAACCTAACCTAACCTAACCTAACCTAACCTAACCTAACCTAACCTAACCTAACCTAACCTAACCTAACCTAACCTAACCTAACCTAACCTAACCTAACCTAACCTAACCTAACCTAACCTAACCTAACCTAACCTAACCTAACCTAACCTAACCTAACCTAACCTAACCTAACCTAACCTAACCTAACCTAACCTAACCTAACCTAACCTAACCTAACCTAACCTAACCTAACCTAACCTAACCTAACCTAACCTAACCTAACCTAACCTAACCTAACCTAACCTAACCTAACCTAACCTAACCTAACCTTTTTTTTTTTTTTTTTTTTTTTTTTTCCGGGAGGGAAGCTTTATGCCAGAGTGTGAGGACTCCCCGACCAGATTGGCCGGTATACCACACTAAACCCTCCACGGCTACCCTTTTAGCCCATAGGGACAGAGTTCCGGGACCAGGGTGCTACACCCATACTCCGGAGACTCCGTCGGGCTTCCTGGCGGCCGCCAGGTGACGCAATTCAAGAGAGGCCCAGGGTAACCCGGAGTACCTCTCTTTGACGTCGTAGCAGGTCACCTCCGCAACTGCCGTCCATACGGACAACAGCCCAAGGCACCCCACACACAGGCGACAAAACCCTGCGCGAGCTACGTACGAGGTTGGCTAGGATTAGACGACGCCGCGCCCAATCCCCTCCCACCTCTTCGTCTGCGCCGAGCGGGTGCGGCTTGAGCATCGTTCTCCCGCACCCGCTCCGCTTCCTCCTTCCGCGAGATGACGGTCTCGCAGAAGGAGGTCACGGCATTCCACGCCTCCGCGCTACCGAGCATTGTTCTGACCAATGTCGGCAGCGCGAGGTCGCTTGTTCTCAGCGCCGCGCAAAGATCGCGGCGCTCATCGTCCCAGGCCGAGCACAGGAGCAGAGTGTGCTCGGCCGTGTCATCTGGATCGCCGCAGTGGTGGCACTGCGGCGTTTCTTCCCGGCGGGCGACCCGGTGCAGGTAGTGACCGAAGCAACCATGTCCAGTCAGTACCTGCACCAGGCGGTAGGTGAGGCTGCCACCCGGGCGCCCCACCCACTCCTTCAACACCGGACGGATCGCTTCGATCGTCCGGTGACCGGCGGCAGGTTGGGAGAGAGTCTCCATCCACGCTCTGATGGCGTCATCCTGGATGTTGGACTGGGCCCGCTCTATATCTTCTAGAGCGGGCCGCACGCCCCGCACCCTCGCCTCCACTTTGCGTCGATGCGCCTCGGCGAGTGCCATTGCATCGACCTCGAAGGGAGGCGTGCCTGCAAGTACGCAGGCCGCACCGTGGCTTACCGTCCGGTAAGCCCGGATTTCGCGTATAGCGATTATCCGCTGCGGCCTGCGCAATAAGGCCTTGGTGCGAGGCGTGAGACTCCCTGCCCACACCGGAGATCCGTAGAGTGCCATCGACCGTACCGTTCCGTGGTACAGTCTCCGGCACTTGGCTGATGGCCCCCCTATGTTGGGGAGCAGCCGTCCGAGAGCTGCCGCAGCAGCACACAGTCTGGGAGCCAGGAGCGTGAAATGCTGCTCCCAGCTCCAGGAAGAGTCCAGTTCAAGGCCAAGGTACTTCATATGTACCTCGACCGGAACACAGACCCCCCCTACTCGGACACGGAGCTCCGGTGGGATTCTGCGTCTTCTTCTTGGGGGCGGGAAGCCAATGGCCCTTGTTTTGTCCAGAGCCACTTCCAGCCCCAGGAGGCGGATGCGTCGGACAATCCTTTCGGTATAAACCGACGCATTTTCGGCCGCCTCCTCCCAGAATTTGGCCGCTGCCGCAACGAGCGTGTCGTCCGCATAACAGACTATCTCTGTTTGCGGCAGCAGCCTTCCACGCAGAACCCAGTTGTACCCCAGATTCCACAACAACGGACCCAACACTGATCCCTGGGGTACACCTGCCGCCACTCTCCACGACTGAACGCGACCCTCCGCATCCTGGTAGAGCACTACCCTATCCTGCAGATAGTCCCTAACCAAGGAGCGGAGGTAGAGGGGCACTTCATGGAAAACTAGCGCCCCCTCTATCGCTTCGTGGGGGATGGTGTTAAAGGCGTTGGCGATGTCAAGAGACACCGCCACCACCATCTCCCCGCGCGCGGCGGCCGCCTCGGTGAAAGATTTGAGGCGGCCTATCGCGTCAATCGTGGACCGACCGGTGCGGAACCCGTACTGGCACTCCGCCAAGTCCGGGCCTACGCACTCGATGTGCTCGATTAGACGGGAGGCGAGAATCTTCTCGAAAGCCTTGGCCGTCTCATCGAGCATCACCAGCGGTCGGTAGCCCGCCGGGACATCGGCGGGGCGACTCTCCTTTCGAATCAGGACCAGTCGCCCCGCCTTCCATCGCCTGGGAAAGCGTGCCGACGCAATACAGCAGTCGAACACGGTGCGAATCCTCTGTTCTAGGGGCCCCAGTGCCACGCCCATTGCCTTGGCAGGGACCCCGTCCGGCCCCGGCGCTTTCTTTCCGCGCCGAAGCCTCTCCCGCACCGTGCCGAACTCCGCGTCGGACACAGGAGGCCCCGCGACCCACACCTCCGGGACAGAACCGGAGGTGTATCTCCTCTCCTGAACTAAGTGAGGGACAGAGGGTCTCGGCTCTGGAAATAGAGTTTCGAGAACCCTCCGTCGCAATTCCGGATCCATACAGGGAAGCGGGGGAGCTGGAGAAAGCTTCCCCCTTATCGCCCTGTATGGCCGGCCCCACGGGTCGCGGTTGAGGATGCCCAAGAACTGATCCCAGGCATCCTTCTTGGCCCTGCGGATACCGTTCCGCAGAGCCCTTATAGCCTCCTTGGAGGCCCTGTGTAGAGCCTCCTCTTCCCCAGGCGATCTTTGGACACGTCTGCGGCACCTTTGGTACGCGCGTCTGGCCCCCATACTGACGGACCGCAGGTACGCAATCTCCTGCGTCCACCAGTAGACCCGCCCACAACGAGGGCGGGCCTGCGTCCTGGGCATGGCGGCATCGCAGACAACCCGCAGGTCGTCCGCCAGCAGCTCCGCCATGCCGTCGGCATCCCCTGCGATGGTGTCGGGCACTTCACTCCATGCCCGCACCACCGCCGCCTCCTCCGCCACATCGCGACGGAGGCGTGCAAGCGCCCACCTTGGAAATGGTGAGGCGCCCGCAGCGGAGCCCAGATGAATGGGGGCTCCGGGGGACACCGTAGAGACCTCGTACCGGACGTAACGATGATCCGATAGGGTCTCTACATCCTCCACCACACGCCAGTCCCTGATTAACCTAACCTAACCTAACCTAACCTAACCTAACCTAACCTAACCTAACCTAACCTAACCTAACCTAACCTAACCTAACCTAACCTAACCTAACCTAACCTAACCTAACCTAACCTAACCTAACCTAACCTAACCTAACCTAACCTAACCTAACCTAACCTAACCTAACCTAACCTAACCTAACCTAACCTAACCTAACCTAACCTAACCTAACCTAACCTAACCTAACCTAACCTAACCTAACCTAACCTAACCTAACCTAACCTAACCTAACCTAACCTAACCTAACCTAACCTAACCTAACCTAACCTAACCTAACCTAACCTAACCTAACCTAACCTAACCTAACCTAACCTAACCTAACCTAACCTAACCTAACCTAACCTAACCTAACCTAACCTAACCTAACCTAACCTAACCTAACCTAACCTAACCTAACCTAACCTAACCTAACCTAACCTAACCTAACCTAACCTAACCTAACCTAACCTAACCTAACCTAACCTAACCTAACCTAACCTAACCTAACCTAACCTAACCTAACCTAACCTAACCTAACCTAACCTAACCTAACCTAACCTAACCTAACCTAACCTAACCTAACCTAACCTAACCTAACCTAACCTAACCTAACCTAACCTAACCTAACCTAACCTAACCTAACCTAACCTAACCTAACCTAACCTAACCTAACCTAACCTAACCTAACCTAACCTAACCTAACCTAACCTAACCTAACCTAACCTAACCTAACCTAACCTAACCTAACCTAACCTAACCTAACCTAACCTAACCTAACCTAACCTAACCTAACCTAACCTAACCTAACCTAACCTAACCTAACCTAACCTAACCTAACCTAACCTAACCTAACCTAACCTAACCTAACCTAACCTAACCTTTTTTTTTTTTTTTTTTTTTTTTTGCGCTGGGGAAATGCTATTACGCATCCCCTATCCCGTCGGGGGACAGAAAAGGGGTATGTGAGACTCCCCGGGAAAGAGATTCCCGGTATACCCACTAAAAACCCAGCGGTGCTCCGACTTCGCCTTAGTGGAGGGGGTCTGGGAATCCATGACATCCAGTCCCCCACCGGCGATTGCCCGCCTTACGGCAGGCCCTTCACGCCTCCCCCCAATGGGGAGGGGGCCTTATAATGGCCGGAGCACAGGGGGTGGATCATGTGATGCAGGCGGTGGCGCCCCCGCGCCTGTCGCCCGCTGATCACCCCCCGGGGTGGATGAGGACGGACGTTGTATTCGCCGTCCTCCACCCCTTCTTCGTCTACGGAGCGGCGCCGCGAGAGGGTCGTCCTCCCGCACGCGCTCCGCTGCCTCCTTCTGTGACATGACGTGCTCACAGAAGGAGGCTACCACTTCCCACACCTCCTCACTCCCCAGCATGGCAGAAATCACGCTGGGGAGCGAGAGGTCGTCCCCGACCGCCACCACAAGGGCGCAGCGGGACTCCGCCCACGACGGGCACGCCTCCAAGGTGTGCTCCGCCGTGTCCACCGCCGCCTCGCAGTGGTGGCATAGCGGAGTCTCTTCTCTTCCAATCCGATGCAGGTACGATCCGAAGCAACCATGCCCGGACAGCACCTGCACCAGACGCAGGGAGAGGCAGCCATGACGCCGATCGAGCCAATCATTTAGGACAGGCCCGATGGCGTCCAGCGTCCGCCGCCCAAACTCTGCGGAGGCAAGATCTTCGGCCCAATGCCGAGTTATGGCCTCCCGCATCTCCTCCCGCACTTCTTCCCGTTCTATCGGGTCCGGGCGCTGATTGAGCACCCTTCGCTCTGCCGTCCAATCATACACCCTGGCGAGCACCCAAGCCTCGAGCTCCCAAGGAGGGGTACCCGCCAGAGCGCACGCCGCCGCGAAACCCACTGTGCGGTACGCCCTCGCCACCCGCTGTGCGATGGCCCTTTGTGGCCTGCGGATGGCAGCGGCGTTCTCCCGTCTGCACAGTGAGTCCGCCCAGATTGGGGCCCCGTAAAGGGCCATACTCTTGAGTATGCCGGCGTACAGACGCCGGCATTGCTCGCCGGGCCTCCCTAGGTTCGGGAGGAGCCCTGAGAGGGCGCCCGCGGTCCCCAACAAGCGCGTCGACAGTGCGCTGAAGTGCGCACTGAAGCGCCACTTATTGTCGAGGACTAGGCCCAGATATTTCATCTGGGCCTGCACCCCAATGCGGACGCCCTCCACATGAATGTGGGCGTCGGGCGGTTGGCGCTGCCGAGGCCCGTGGAAGAACACGGCCTCGGTCTTGTGCAGCGCCACCGTCAGCCCCAGGCGGGAAATACGGTCCACAACCTGCGAACCGCCCGCCGAGGCCAGACTGGCCGCCTCCTCAAAATTCCCCCCCCGGGCAGTCAGTAGAGTGTCATCCGCATAGCAGATGACAGACGTGCCACGGGGGAGGTTGCCTCTCAAAGTCCAGTCGAATCCGATGTTCCACAGGAGCGGCCCAAGAACAGAACCCTGTGGAACACCGGATTCGACGCCGTATTGGCGGAGCTGACCCGACTTGTCCTCGAGGAGGACTGTGCGGTCCGTCAGGTAGTCCGCCAACAGGCCCCTCAAATACGGAGGCACTCCGTGAAAGCGGAGCGCCTCTAGGATGGTGGAGTGGGGAATGGAGTTGAAGGCGTTGGCTATGTCGAATGACACAGCCAACAGCCCTTCCCCCGCATCCATCGCCTCCCTCACCAGGCCCTTGAGCTGGGAGAGGGCGTCCACTGTCGAACGCTCAGTTCGAAACCCGAACTGAGCGTTCGCCAGGTCCGGGCCGATTGTGTACAGGTGCCTGTTAATACGGGCAGCCAGAATCCCCTCAAACATTTTACCGACCTCATCTAGTAAGACGATGGGTCGGTATGCCGATGGGGAGTCCACCGGCCGCCCTTCCTTCTGAATAAGGCACAATCGGCCCTCCTTCCATGGCTTCGGGAACCTCTCAGACGCAACACACGCACTGAAGAGGTCCCGAAGCCTCTCTCCCATCTGGGAGGCGGCGATGGCCACCACCCTTGCGGGAACGCCGTCCGGACCCGGGGCGGTCTTTTTCCCACGGAGGCGGGAGACCGCCCTCTCCACCTCGCCCTCCGTAACTGGAGGGACCGCCTCATCGGCCGATGGAGCCGTACTGCGCGAAGCGCCCATCACTGGTGGAGTGAAGTTGTCCCTGCGTGGGAACAGGGACTGGACCACCCCATCCAGCAACGTAGGCTCGAGGGTCTCGGCAACTGGGGGACCGTACGGGCGCAGCTTGTTACGCGCCGCCTTGTACGGTCTCCCAAAGGGGTCAGCATCCAGACCCTCCGCCATCTCCGCTCTCGCGCGGTCCTGGGCCGCGCCCATTTGCGCCGTCAGGGTCGCCTTGGCCTCCACGTAGACCGCATAGAGGCGGTCCTCGTGATCACGGTCTTGGTGGCGCCGCCTTCGGCTTCTCGCAAAGGCCCGCCTGGCAGCCACACAGGCGGCCCGCAGCACTCCCAGCTCCTCCGACCACCAGTAAACGGTGCGCCGAGGAGGCGGACGGTGAGACCGAGGCATGCTAAAGTTGCACACCTCGGTCAAGGAGTCCCTCAGCTCGACCGCAGCCGAGTCCACGTCCCGAGTGTCGACAGGAGGCGACAGCCAGTCCCGGACGAACGCCGCCTCCGTGGCGGCCCCCCGGTCTAGGCGGGTGAGCGCCCACCGCGGGAAGCGCGAATGATCTGCGCGTGCTCCCCGGGAGCTCTGGGCAGAGACGTCGAACCGCACGTATCGGTGATCCGACAGCGTCTCCACCAGCTCTACCCGCCAGACAACCACACAGGCCGCCAAAGAGGGGGAGGCAAAGGCGAGGTCCACGACGGATCCCCCGTCCCGCCGCACGCAGGTGTGCACTCTGCCCCTATTAAGGAGGGACAGACCGGACGTCACGGACCACGTCTCCACCTCGCGTCCTCGGGCATCGGTGGTCGGGTTACCCCATACCACCGACTTGGCGTTAAAGTCGCCTACAATCAACACCCGGCGCTGCGCCACTCTATCAGTCACCCCGGCGAGGACCCCGAGAAAATTCTCGAAGTCCGAGAGAGGGCGGTTTGGGGAGAAATACACCCCAATAAGGGCTATGTCTCCCCACGCGGCGGCCACGTATCCCGGTCCCTTCTCTAAGAGTGAGAGGGGAGGGGAGTCAGTGGAAGACCGCGTCACTAATGCGACCGAGCCGTTGTCGTCCCCTAGCCAGCTGGCAGGGACAGAATAAGGCTCGGCGACAACCGCCACGTCCACCAACCACTCTGCACAGGTTTGGACCAGCAGATTCTGGGCCGCTCTGCAGTGGTTGGTGTTCGCCTGAAGGACTCGTCTTCGGTGTCCAGCCATCAATCGGCGTCCATAGATCCTCCCTCGATGGCCGGCACTGGAGCTGGGGTTCCGGTGGCGGCGGCAGCAGCAGGCCGCGAAGGCACCTGCGCTTTTCCCTTCTTTGATGGCGGGCAGCATTTCCTGCCCGTCATCACGTGGTCGGCTGGACGACCACTCGCAGCGCATACTGCGCAGTACGGGGTGGGTGCCTTGCAGTTGGCCGACCTGTGGCCCTCCTTAGCGCAACGGAAGCAAAGTTCCGTGCGCACGACAGCGGACGGGCAGAGAGCCCCTGTGTGGCCGATGCCGAAGCACTTATAGCAGCGCATCGGGCCGCCCTCTAGCGCGCGGACAACGCCCGAGCTAAATCCCACAGGAAGGCGACCCTTGGCCAGCACTGCCTTGGCACACACAATAGGGCACTCTAAACGTATCGTGCCCATACCCCTGCGGCCTGTTCTAATAGGTCGGCCCTTGATAGAGCCGACGGCGCAGCCTCCCGCCGCTGCAACCGCGGCTACCACTTCTTCTTGGGTGACCGAGTCGTCGAGATCGGTCACCTCAAGAGCCACGCACTTGACGGGCCTCACTACTTTGGCCGTGTCCGCAACAGCCTCTCGTAGCTTTGTTGCGAAGAGGTCCGCCTTGGTGCCACCCTGAGCCCCCGAGAACTCAAAAATGCGAGCCCCCGTTTGGGTCTTGCGACAAGTGACTCTGCCGACCCCAAGTTGAGCAGGGTCAACATGTGCACGAGCCCGCCGCAGCACGGACTCGTAAGTTTCTCCACGCACCGCCGCCTCAGAGGTCAGAGTGACCACTACGGCTGCGGATTTTGGAAGCGAAGGGAGCTTCGTTCTCTTGTCTGCTGCAGGTTTGGCTGCAGGGGGCTCAGGGGCCGACTTCTTCCCCTTCTTCTTCCTCTGGACCTTTGTCCATGGCTCGTTCGAAGGGGTGGTGGAGGGCAGAAGAGGGTCTTCTCTCTGGGTCTCCTGAGGGGCCGACTGGGCAGTTGGGGCCGGCGGGGTCTTTTTGCCCTTTCCCTTGCCCTTGGAGGTCTTAGGCTGGGGCTGCTCCAACTGAGCTGGGGCCGTTGAAGGCCCTGGTGCGCTGGGCGTCTTGTCCGCCGCGAGCGGAGGACGAAGCCGCTTCTCCGGTAGGAGCCGGTCCTCGATGCCGGCCAAACAGGCCCTAGTAAAGGCCCTCTCCTCCATAACAACCTTGCGGATTACATCCTCAAGGTTGGAGGGGGCAGGCATCGACGCTGGACATTCTGGCGCAGGCCCCTCAGGCCGCGACACCAACTCAGCAACGCGCGTGTGTAGCGCGGCCACCTCTTTCTGCAGGCGATCTACCTTCGCCTGCAGTTGCCTCGTCTCGTCGGAGGTGGTGCGCTGCGCCATCTCCTTCACAATGCCGAGCAAACTCGCTGCCCGGCATTTCAGGGCCTTCTGGAAGGTCCCCTTCAAATTAGAGGACTTGGAGGCTACCTCCAAGATCTCCTCCTGGTCCTCCAGAGCCATGCGCTCCATTTCCTCTACGGAGTGGTCCGCGTAGAGGACACTGGAGGCGCCGTAACCAGCCTTGGCTCTGGTGGTTCGCGCCCGCTGTTCCTTGGAGGCGATCTTCTCCTCCAAGTCCGCTTGAATGACAGCCCGCTTCGCGGGCTTCTCCACGGCGTCCGGAGAGCCTCGCCTAAAAAAGGACCTCTTCCTACATTGGTGAGTCGAACCGCAGTTCGAACTCACAATCGACTCCGTGTCCGAATCTGACACGACGTCGCTTTCCTGACGAATACCAGCCACAGATGGTGCGCGGCTGGTCTCCGATGCCGAAGCATCACGAGACAATGGTTGGCCCTGAAAAGGGCCTTTTGGTTGGCCCTGAAAAGGGCCTTTTGATTGGCCCTGAGAAGGGCCTTTTGGTTGGCCCTGAGAAGGGCCTTTGGGGAGAAAACGCCCGGAGGCGTCCCTCAAGGGTTGTGGCATTGCCACCAACAATATCGTAACGCACAACAAGTAAAGAGTTTCGATGCACAGTGTTCGTTTGCCGCCGGCTTGCCACTCCGTTACGGTGGTCAAGCGCGACGTTGCCCAGGGGTCACTACGAGGAAGTCAACACTGTGGGGGGACCCCCAACCTAACCTTTTTTTTTTTTTTTTTTTTTTTTTTTTTTTTTTTTTTTTTTTACGCTGGGAAAATGCTATTACGCATCCCCTTCCCCATCGGGGGACGGGAAAGGGGTATGTGAGACTCCCCGGGAAACAGAATTCCCGGTATACCCACTAAAAACCCAGCGGTGCTCCGACCTCGCCTTAGTGGAGGGGGCCTGGGAATCCATGTCGTCCAGTCCCCCACCGGCGATTGCCCGCCTTACGGCAGGCCCTTCACGCCTCCCCCCAATGGGGAGGGGGCCTTATAATGGCCGGAGCACAGGGGGTGGATCATGTGATGCAGGCGGTGGCGCCCCCGCGCCTGTCGCCTGCTGATCACCCCCCGGGGTGGATGAGGACGGACGTTGAGTTCGCCGTCCTCCACCCCTTCTTCGTCTGCGGAGCGGCGCCGCGAGAGGGTCGTCCTCCCGCACGCGCTCTGCTGCCTCCTTCTGTGACATGACGTGCTCACAGAAGGAGGCCACCTCTTCCCATACCTCCTCACTCCCCAGCATGGCAGAAATCACGCTGGGGAGCGAGAGGTCGTCCCCGACCGCCGCCACAAGGGCGCAGCGGGACTCCGCCCACGACGGGCACGCCTCCAGGGTGTGCTCCGCCGTGTCCACCGCCGCCTCGCAGTGGTGGCATAGCGGAGTCTCCTCTCTCCCAATCCGATGCAGGTACGATCCGAAGCAACCATGCCCGGACAGCACCTGCACCAGACGCAGGGAGAGGCAGCCATGACGCCGATCGAGCCAATCACTTAGGACGGGCCCGATGGCGTCTAGCGTCCGCCGACCAAATGATGCGGAGGCAAGATCCTCGGCCCAATGCCGAGTCACTGCCTCCCGCATCTCCTCACGTACCTCCTCCCGCTCCGCCGGGTCTGGGCGCCGGTTGAGCGTCCTTTGCTCAGCCGTCCAATCGTACACTCTGGCGAGCACCCATGCCTCGAGCTCCCAAGGAGGGGTTCCCGCCAGAGCGCACGACGCCGCGAAACTCACTGTGCGGTAAGCTCTCGCCACCCGCTGTGCAATGGCCCTTTGTGGCCTGCGGATGGCGGCGGCGTTCTCCCGTCTGCACAGTGAGTCCGCCCAGATAGGGGCCCCGTAAAGGGCCATACTCTTGAGAATGCCGGCGTACAGACGCCGGCATTGCTCGCCGGGCCTCCCTATATTCGGGAGGAGCCCTGAGAGGGCGCCCGCGGTCCTCAACAAGCGCGTCGACAGTGCGCTAAAGTGCGCACTGAAGCGCCACTTGTTGTCGAGGACTAGGCCCAGATATTTCATCTGGGCCTGCACCCCAATGCGGACGCCCTCAACATGAATGTGGGCGTCGGGCGGTTGGCGCTGCCGAGGTCCGTGGAAGAACACGGCCTCGGTCTTGTGCAGCGCCACCGACAGCCCTAGGCGGGAGACTCGGTCCACAACTTGTGAACCGCCCGCGGAGGCCAAGCTGGCCGCCTCTCCGAAATTTCTCCCCCGGGCAGTCAGTAGAGTGTCATCTGCATAGCAGATGACAGACGTGCCACGGGGGAGGTTGCCCCTCAAGATCCAGTCGAATCCGATGTTCCACAGGAGCGGCCCAAGAACAGAACCCTGTGGAACACCGGACTCGACGCCGTATTGGCGGAGCTGACCCGACTTGTCCTCGAGGAGGACTGTGCGGTCCGTCAGGTAGTCCGCCAATAGGCCCCGCAAATACGGAGGCACCCCGTGGAAGCGGAGCGCCTCTAAAATAGTGGAGTGGGGAATGGAATTGAAGGCGTTGGCTATGTCGAATGACACAGCCAACAGCCCTTCCCCCGCATCCATCGCCTCCCTCACCAGGCCCTTGAGCTGGGAGAGGGCGTCCACCGTGGAACGCTCAGCTCTAAAACCGAACTGAGCGTCCGCCAGGTCCGGGCCGATTGTGCACAAGTGCCTGTTTATACGGGCAGCCAGAATCCCCTCAAACATTTTACCGACCTCATCTAGTAAGACGATGGGTCGGTATGCCGATGGGGAGTCCACCGGCCGCCCTTCCTTCCGAAGAAGGCACAATCGGCCCTCCTTCCATGGCTTCGGGAACCTCTCAGACGCAACACACGCACTGAAGAGGTCCCGAAGCCTCTCTCCCATCTGGGAGGCGGCGATGGCCACCACCTTTGCGGGGACGCCGTCCGGACCCGGGGCGGTCTTTTTCCTACGGAGGCGGGAGACTGCTATCTCTACCTCGCCCTCCGTGACCGGGGGGACCACCTCGTCGGCCGATGGAGCCGCACCGCGCGAAGCGCTCATCACTGGTGGAGTGAAGTTGTCCCTGCGCGGAAACAGGGACTGAACCACCCCATCCAGCAACGTCGGCTCGAGGGTCTCGGCAACTGGGGGACCGTACGGGCGCAGTTTGTTGCGCGCCGCCTTGTACGGTCTCCCAAAGGGGTCAGCGTCCAGACCCTCCGCCATCTCCGCCCTCGCGCGGTCCTGGGCCGCGCCCATTCGCGCTGTCAAAGTCGCCTTGGCCTCCACGTACACCGCATAGAGGCGGTCTTCGTTTTCGCGGTCACGGTGGCGCCGCCTACGGCTCCTTGCAAAGGCCCGCCTGGCCGCCACACAGGCTGCCCGCAGTCCCACCAACTCCTCCGACCACCAGTAAACGGCGCGTCGAGGAGGCGGACGGTGAGACCGAGGCATGCTAAAGTTGCACACCTCGGTCAGGGAGTCCCTCAACTGGGACGCAGTTGTGTCGACATCCTCAACATCGACAGGAGGCGACAGCCAGTCGTAAACGAAAGCCGCCTCCGTGGCGGCCTCCCAGTGTAAGCGGGAAAGTGCCCACCGCGGAAAGTGCGACCGACCCTCGCGGGCTGTCCGGGAGCCCCGGGTGGAGATGTCGAAGCGTATGTATCGGTGGTCAGATAACGTCTCCGCCAGCTCCACCCGCCAGTCCACTACACAGGACGCCAAAGAAGAGGAGGCAAAGGCGAGGTCCACAATGGATCCCCCCTCCCGCCGCACGCAGGTGTGGACTGTGCCTCTGTTTAGGAGGGACAGACCGGACGTAATGGACCAGGTCTCCACCTCGCGTCCTCGGGCATCGGTGGCCGGGTTGCCCCATACCACCGACTTGGCGTTAAAGTCGCCTACGACCAGCACCTGAGGCTGCGCCACTCTACCAGCCACCCTGGCGAGGACTTCGAGGAAGTTCTCGAAGTCCGGAAGAGGGCGGTTTGGGGAGAAATACACGCCAATAAGGGCTACGTCTCCCCATGCGGCGGCCACGTATCCCGTTCCCCTCTCTAAAAGCGAGAGGGGAGGGGAATCGGTGGAAGACCGCATCACCAGTGCGACCGAGCTGTTGTCGTCCCCTAGCCAGCTGCCAGGGACGGAGTACGGCTCGGCGACAACCGCCACGTCAACCAACCACTCCGCAGAGGTCTGGACCAGTAGATCCTGGGCCGCTCTGCAGTGGTTGGCGTTCGCCTGGAGAACACGTAGGGGTTGTCCAACCATTATTCGGCGTCCATTACACTCCCCTCAATGGCTGGCACTGGAGCTGGGGTCCCGGTGGCAGCGGCAGCAGCAGGCCGTGAAGGCACCTGCGCTTTTCCCTTCTTTGATGGCGGGCAGCATTTTCTGCCCGTCATCACGTGGTCTGCTGGACGACCACTTGCAGCGCAAACTGCGCAGTGCGGGGTGGCAGCCTCGCAGGTGGCCGACCTGTGCCCTTCCTTTCCGCAGCGGAAACAGAGTTCCATGCGGTTGGCAATGGAAGGACAGAGAGCCCGGGTGTGACCGATGCCGAAGCACTTATAACAGCGCATCGGTCCGTCCTCCAAAGCCCGGACTCCACCCGAGCTAAGCCCCACCGGGAGGCGACCCTTGGCCAAAACCGCCTTGGCCGCCACGACAGGGCACTCCAGGCGCATAGTGCCCATACCCCCACGACCTGGCCTGATGGCCCGGCCCTTAACACACTCAACGGCGCAGCCCCCCGCCGCCGCAACCGCGGCCACCACCTCTTCCTGCGTGACGCAGTCGTCGAGATCGACCACCTCCAGAGCCACACATTTGACGGGCCTCACTACCTTGGCCGTGTCTGCGACAGCCTCTCTGAGCTTTGTCGCAAAGAGGTCCGCCTTATTGCCGCCTTGGGCCCCCGAGAACTCAAAAATGCGAGCCCCCGTTTGGGTCCTGCGGCAAGTGACTCTGCCAGCCCCAAGTTGCGCAGGGTCAACGTTTGTACGAGCCCGCCTCAGCACGGACTCGTACGTCTCCCCTCGCTCCGCTGCCTTCCCCCCAACCTAACCTAACCTAACCTAACCTAACCTTTTTTTTTTTTTTTTTTTCGCTGGGAAAATGCTTTTACGCATCCCCTTTCCCGTCGGGGGACAGAAAAGGGGTATGTGAGACTCCCCGGGAAAGAGATTCCCGGTATACCCACTAAAAACCCAGCGGCGCTCCGACCTCGCCTTAGTGGAGGGGGTCTGGGAATCCATGACATCCAGTCCCCCACCGGCGATTGCCCGCCTTACGGCAGGCCCTTCACTCCTCCCCCCAATGGGGAGGGGGCCTTATAATGGCCGGAGCACAGGGGGTGGATCATGTGATGCAGGCGATGGCGCCCCCGCGCCTGTCGCCCGCTGATCACCCCCCGGGGCGGAGGAGGACGGACGTTGTGTTCGCCGTCCTCCACCCCTTCTTCGTCTGCGGAGCGGCGCCGCGAGAGGGTCGTCCTCCCGCACGCGCTCCGCTGCCTCCTTCTGTGACATGACGTGCTCACAGAAGGAGGCCACCACTTCCCACACCTCCTCACTCCCCAGCATGGCAGAAATCACGCTGGGGAGCGAGAGGTCGTCCCCGACCGCCGCCACCATGGCGCGGCGGGACTCCGCCCACGACGGGCACACCTCCAAGGTGTGCTCCGCCGTGTCCACCGCTGCTTCGCAGTGGTGGCATCGCGGAGTCTCCTCTCTCCCAATCCGATGCAGGTACGATCCGAAGCAACCATGCCCGGACAGCACCTGCACCAGACGCAGGGAGAGGCAGCCATGCCGCCGATCGAGCCAATCTTTTAGGACAGGCCCGATGGCGTCCAGCGTCCGCCGCCCAAACTCCGCGGAGGCCAGATCTTCGGCCCAGTGCCGAGTTATGGCCTCCCGCACCTCACCACGCACCTCCTCCCGTTCTGCCGGGTCCGGGCGCTGATTTAGCGCCCTTTGCCCCGCCGACCAATCATACACCCTGGCGAGCACCCAAGCCTCGAGTTCCCAAGGAGGGGTACCCGCCAGAGCGCACGCCGCCGCGAAACCCACTGTGCGGTACGCCCTCGCCACCCGCTGTGCTATGGCCCTTTGTGGCCTGCGGATGGCAGCAGCGTTCTCCCGTCTGCACAGTGAGTCCGCCCAGATAGGGGCCCCGTACAGGGCCATACTCTTCAGTATGCCGGCGTATAGACGCCGGCATTGGTCGCCGGGTCTCCCTAAGTTGGGGAGGAGCCCTGAGAGGGCGCCCGCGGTCCTCAACAAGCGCGTCGACAGTGCGCTGAAGTGCGCACTGAAGCGCCACTTGTTGTCGAGGACTAGGCCCAGATATTTAATCTGGGCCTGCACCCCAATGCGGACGCCCTCAACATGAATGTGGGCGTCGGGGGGTTGGCGCTGCCGAGGTCCGTGGAAGAACACGGCCTCGGTCTTGTGCAGCGCCACCGACAGCCCTAGGCGGGAGATTCGGTCCACGACCTGTGAACCGCCCGCCGAGGCCAAACTGGCCGCCTCTCCGAAATTTTTCCCCCGGGCAATCAGTAGAGTGTCATCTGCATAGCAGATGACAGACGTGCCACGGGGGAGATTGCCTCTCAATATCCAGTCGAATCCGATGTTCCACAGGAGCGGCCCAAGAACAGAACCCTGTGGAACACCGGACTCGACGCCGTATTGGCGGAGCTGACCCGACTTGTCCTCGAGGAGGACTTTGCGGTCCGTCAGGTAGTCCGCCAACAGGCCCCTCAAATACCGAGGCACTCCGTGAAAGCGGAGCGCCTCTAGGATGGTGGAGTGGGGAATGGAGTTGAAGGCGTTGGCTATGTCGAATGACACAGCCAACAGTCCATCCCCCGCATCCATAGCCTCCCTCACCAGGCTCTTTAGTTGGGAGAGGGCGTCCACCGTGGAACGCTCAGCTCGAAACCCGAACTGAGCGTCCGCCAGGTCCGGGCCGATTGTGCACAAGTGCCTATTAATACGGGCAGCCAGAATCCCCTCAAACATTTTACCGACCTCATCTAGTAAGACGATGGGTCGGTATGCCGATGGGGAGTCCACCGGCCGCCCTTCCTTCCGAAGAAGGCACAATCGGCCCTCCTTCCATGGCTTCGGGAACCTCTCAGACGCAACACACGCACTGAAGAGGTCCCGAAGCCTCTCTCCCATCTGGGAGGCGGCGATGGCCACCACTCTTGCGGGGACGCCGTCAGGACCCGGGGCGGTCTTTTTCCCACGGAGGCGGAAGAGTGACCTCTCCACCTCCCCCTCCGTGACAGGAGGGACTTCTTCGGCCGAAGGAGTCGCACCGCGCGAGGCGCCCATTACTGGTGGAGTGAAGTTGTTGTCCCTGCACGGAAACAGGGACAGGACCACCCCATCCAGCAACGCAGGCTCGAGGGTCTCGGCAACTGGGGGACCGTACGGACGCAGTTTGTTCCGCGCCGCCTTGTACGGTCTCCCAAAGGGGTCAGCATCTAGACCCTCCGCCATTTCCGCCCTCGCGCGGTCCTGGGCCGCGCCCATTCGCGCCGTAAGGACCGCCTTCGCCTCCACGTAGACAGCATAGAGGCGGTCCTCGTTGTCTCGGTCGCGATAGCGTCGCCTTCGGCTCCTTGTGTAGGCCCGCCTGGCCACCACACAGGCTGCCCGCAGTCCCACCAACTCCTCCGACCACCAGTAGACGGCACGTCGAGGAGGCGGACGGTGAGACCGAGGCATGCTAGAGTTGCACACCTCGGTCAAGGAGTCCCTCAGCTCGAACGCAACCGAATCCACGTCCCGAGTGTCGACAGGAGGCGACAGCCAGTCCCGGACGAACGCCGCCTCCGTGGCGGCCCCCCGGTCTAGGCGGGTGAGCGCCCACCGCGGGAAGCGCGAATGATCTGCACGCGCTCCCCGGGAGCTCTGGGCAGAGACGTCGAACCGCACGTATCGGTGGTCCGACAGCGTCTCCACTAGCTCTACCCGCCAGTCAACCACACAGGCCGCCAAAGAGGGGGAGGCAAAGGCGAGGTCCACGACGGATCCCCCGTCCCGCCGCACGCAGGTGTGGACGCTGCCCCTATTAAGGAGGGACAGACCGGACGTCACGGACCACGTCTCCACCTCGCGTCCCCGGGCATCGGTGGTCGGGTTACCCCATACCACCGATTTGGCGTTAAAGTCGCCTACAATTAACACTCGGCGCTGCGACACTCTACCAGCCACCCCGGCGAGGACTCCGAGAAAATTCTCGAAGTCCGAGAGTGGGCGGTTTGGGGAGAAATACACCCCAATAAGGGCTATGTCTCCCCACGCGGCGGCCACGTATCCCGGTCCCTTCTCTAAAAGCGAGAGGGGAGGGGAATCAGTGGAAGACCGCGTCATCAGACCGACCGAGCCGTTGTCGTCCCCTAGCCAGCTGGCAGGGACAGAATACGGTTCGGCGACAACCGCCACGTCCACCAACCACTCCGCAGAGGTCTGGACCAGCAGATCCTGGGCCGCTCTGCAGTGGTTGATGTTCGCCTGGAGAATACGATGTCGATGTCCAGCCATCAATCGGCGTCCATCGCACTCCCTTCGGTGGCCGGCACTGGAGCTGAGGTTCCGGTGGCGGCGGCAGCAGCAGGCCGTGAAGGCACCTGCGCTTTACCCTTCTTTGATGGCGGGCAGCATTTCCTGCCCGTCATCACGTGGTCGGCTGGACGACCACTCGCAGCACATACTGCGCAGTGCGGGGTGGGTGCCTCACAGTTGGCCGACTTGTGGCCCTCCTTACCGCAACGGAAACAAAGTTCCGCGCGCACGGCAGTGGACGGGCAGAGAGCCCGAGTGTGGCCGATGCCGAAACACCCATAGCACCGCATCGGGCCGCCCTCTAGTGCGCGGACCCCGCCCGAGCTAAAGCCTACTGGAAGGCGACCCTTGGCCAGAACGGCCTTGGCCACCACGACAGGGCACTCCAAGCGCATGGTGCCCATTCCTCTGCGGCCCGGTCTTATGGCTCGACCCTTAATACAGTCGACGGCGCAACCCCCCGCCGCCGCAACTGCGGCTACTACCTCTTCTTGGGTGACCGAGTCGTCTAGATCGGTCACCTCAAGAGCCACGCACTTGACGGGCCTCACGACCTTCGCCGTGTCCGCGACAGCCTCTCTTAGCTTGGTGGCAAAGAGGTCTGCCTTGGTGGTACCACCATGAGCCCCCGAAAACTCAAAAATTCGAGCCCCCGTTCGGGTCTTGCGGCAAGTGACTCTGCCGGCCCCAAGTTGCGCAGGGTCGACGTTTGAACGAGCCCGCCGCAGCACGGACTCATACGTCTCCCCTCGCTCCGCTGCCTCTAGGGTCAGCGTGACCACCACGGCTGCGGTTTTAGGAGTAGGAGGGAGTTTCCTACTCCTGTCAGCCGGGGCTGCAGGCTTGGCTGCAGGGGGCTCTGGGACCGACTTCTTAGCCTTCTTCTTTCGCACCACCCTTGTCCAAGGCTGGTTGGAAGGGGTGGTGGACGGCAGAAGAAGGTCTTCCCTCGGGGTCTCCTGAGGGACCGACGGAGCAGTTGGGGCCGACTGGGCAGTTGGGGCCGGGGTGGATTTTTTGCCCTTTCCCTTGCCCTTGGAGGTCTTAGGGGGCTGGGGCTGCTCCAACTGGGCGGGGGCCGTTGAGGGCCCTGGTGCGCTGGGCGCCTTATCCGCCGCGAGCGGAGGACGGAGCCGCTTCTCTGGCAGGAGGCGGTCCTCGATGCCTGCCAAACAGGCCCTAGTGAAGGCCCTCTCCTCCATAACAACCTTGCGGATTACATCCTCAAGGTTGGAGGGGGCCGGCATCGATGCTGGAACCTCAGACGAAGGCCCCTCAGGCCGAGTCACCAACTCGGCAACGCGCGTGTGCAGCGCCGCCACCTCTTTTTGCAGGCGATCCACCTTCGCCTGCAGTTGCCGTGTCTCTTCGGAGGTGGTGCGCTGCGCCATCTCCCTCACTATGCCGAGCAAGCTTGTTGCCCGGCATTTCAGGGCCTTTTGAAAGGTTCCCTTCAAATTTGAGGACTTGGAGGCCACCTCCAAAATCTCCTGCTGGTCCTCCAGAGCCATGCGCTCCATTTCCTCCACGGAGTGGTCCGCGTAAAGGACAGTGGAGGCGCCGTAACCAGCCTTGGCTCTGGTGGTTCGCGCCCGCTGTTCCTTGGAGGCGATCTTCTCCTCCAAGTCCACTTGAGTGATAGGCCGCTTCGCGGGCTTCTCCACGGCGTCCGGAGAGCCTCGCCTAAGGAAGGACCTCTTCCTAGACTGGTGGGTCGAACCGCAGTTCGAACTCACAATCGACTCCGTGTCCGAGTCTGACACGACGTCGTTGTCCCGACAAATACCAGCCACAGATGGTGCGCGGCTGGTCTCCGATGCCGAAGCATCACGCGACAATGGTTGGCCCTGAGAAGGGCCTTTTGGTTGGCCCTGAAAAGGGCCTTTTGGTTAGCCCTGAGAAGGGCCTTTTGGGAGAAAACGCCCGGAGGCGTCCCTCAAGGGTTGAGACATGCTCAAAACAACAGTATCGAATTCACAACAGGTAGTATTCGATGCACAGCTTTCGTTAGCCGTCGGCCTGCCACTCCGTTACGGTGGTCAGGCGCGACGTTGCCCAGGGGTCACTGCGTGGAAGTCAAAGCTGTGGGGGGACCCCCAACCTAACCTTTTTTTTTTTTTTTTTTTTTTTTTTTTGTGCTGGGAAAATGCTATTACGCATCCCCTTTCCCGTCGGGGGACAGAAAAGGGGTATGTGAGACTCCCCGGGAAAGAGATTCCCGGTATACCCACTAAAAACCCAGCGGTGCTCCGACCTCGCCTTAGTGGAGGGGGTCTGGGAATCCATGACATCCAGTCCCCCACCGGCGATTGCCCGCCTTACGGCAGGCCCTTCACGCCTCCCCCCAATGGGGAGGGGGCCTTATAATGGCCGGAGCACAGGGGGTGGATCATGTGATGCAGGCGGTGGCGCCCCCGCGCCTGTCGCCCGCTGATCACCCCCCGGGGTGGATGAGGACGGACGTTGTGTTCGCCGTCCTCCACCCCTTCTTCGTCTGCGGAGCGGCGCCGCGAGAGGGTCGTCCTCCCGCGTCCGCTCCGCTGCCTCCTTCTGGGACATGACGTCCTCACAGAAGGAGGCTACCGCTTCCCACGCCTCCTCGCTGCCCAGCATGGCAGAAATCACGCTGGGGAGCGAGAGGTCGTCCCCGATCGCTGCCACCAGGGAGCAGCGGGACTCCGCCCACGACGGGCACGCCTCCAGGGTGTGCTCCGCCGTGTCCACCGCGGCCTCGCAGTGGTGGCACTGCGGAGTCTCCTCCCTCCCAATCCGATGCAGGTACGATCCGAAGCAGCCATGCCCGGACAGCACCTGCACCAGATGTAAAGACAGACAGCCATGCTGCCTGTCGAGCCAGCCCCCCAGGACGGGCCCGATTGCGGCCAGAGTCCGCCGACCAAACACCCCCCAACCTAACCTAACCTAACCTAACCTTTTTTTTTTTTTTTTTTTTTTTGTCCCAGGGGAATCCATGAAATTGGATACCATGGAGACTCGAGGGAGTCTTCCATGGCATGCGGGGATCTCCCCCCCAGAAGGGGAGGGCCTACCCGCTAAACCCCTGGGCTATTCCCCACGCGCCTTTAAATTAGGGGACAGGCCGGATCGCTCCGGGCACTCACAGCCTGCCCCCCAGCGCATTGTGCCTTCGCACATACGGGCCCGCTTATGCGCAAGCCCTGACAGCACAAGGAGGCGCCCCCAGGAATAGTTGGGGACGCCCCCTTACTGAGGACGCAGCGACCCCCTCGGATCGCCACATCCTCGTCCTCAATTAGGTGGTTGGAGGGGGAAGCGGCAGCAGGTCAGCGTACCTGCGCCGCCTCACCCCTCTCCTACATCGGCGGAGAGGGGCCGCAAGGGGATCGTCCTCGCGGACCCTCTCCGCAGCCTCTTTTTGGCTCATGACCGCCTCGCAAAAGGCGGTCATGGCCCCCCAATTGGTGTCGCTGCCGACCGCCTGACGAACGATAGCCGGCAGCGACAAATCACCCCCAAGTAGCGCCACTAGGGCACTCCTCTGTGTGCCCCATGCGGGGCACTCCTCGACCGTGTGGCGCACCGTGTCAGCGGATGCGCCACAGTGGTGGCAGGCCGGCGTCTCCTCTCGCCGGGCCACCTTGTGCAGGTACTCACCGAAACAACCGTGTCCGGTGAGCACCTGGCACGTCCGGTATGTGAGGGTCCCCCTACCACGGGAGACCCACTCCTCCAGCACGGGGCGAATCGCTTCAATGGTATTGCGACCCGCACCCGGCTGTTCCAGGGCCGACCTCCAGTCGCGGAGCAGAGCAATCTGGCAATCAGCCCTTACTCTGCCCGCGACGAAGTCGGCCCCGGAGGCCCGCGCCGCCGCACGCCGCGCGTGCACCTCCGCTAGGACCCTACCTTGGAGCTCCCAAGGAGGGTCCCCCGCCAGCAGAGTGACCGCCTCGAACGATGCCGTGCGATATGCACGGCACGCTCTAGCGGCGATCACTCTCTGCGGCCTCCGCAGCAACCGCACATTGCTGCGGCTGAGGGCATCCACCCAAATCGGGGCCCCGTACAGAGCCATACTCCGGACGATCCCACAGTACAGCCTTCTGCACGGGGACCCCGGGCCGCCGACGTTGGGGAGGAGACGTCCCAACGCGGCGGCAGCCCTCTCGAGCTTCGGGGCCATAGACTCAAAATGAGCCCCGAAGTTCCACCTCCCGTCGAGCTGAAGTCCCAGGTATTTGATGTGAGGCTTCAGCTCGACTTCCTCCCCCCGTATATTGATCTTAGTACCGGGGGGAGCTTTTCTTCGCGGGCCGTGGAAGAGGAGGGCCTCTGTCTTCCTCATGGAGACCCTTAAACCCAGGCAGTGCATGCGGTCCACCACCCGGGACACCTCTTCCCCGGCACGTCCGACCGCCTCGGAAAGGGTCGACCCGCTGACCGTCACCAGAGTGTCGTCGGCGTAACAAAATATCCTGGTGACGCCAGCCACCGACCCTCTCAGCAGCCAGTCAAATCCGAGGTTCCACAGAATAGGGCCCAAGACTGAGCCCTGTGGAACACCCCGGTCGACCGACTGCACGACCAGGCGGCCTTGCCTGTCCTCCCAGACCACAGACCTTCCCACCAGGTAATCCTCCAGCAGCTGCCGCACATAGGGAGGCACCCCGTGATAGCGAAGCGCCTCCCGAAGAACGCCGTGCGGCAGGCTGCCGAAGGCGTTTTCTATGTCGAGGGAGGCAGCCACGACCACCTCCCCCTCACCCACCCTAGACGCCGTGTGCGCTTTGAGGGCGCCCAGGGCGTCCAGTGTGGACCGACCCCTGCGGAAACCAAATTGGCTCTCCGACAGGTTCGGCCCAACCTCCTCTAGATGCTTGACGAGGCGGCCAGATATCACCCTCTCAAACATTTTGGCCACCTCGTCAAGTAGGACGATTGGCCTATACGAAGAAGGGTCGGCCGCATCTCGGCCGCCCTTCGGCAACAGGACCAATCGCCCTCTCTTCCATATCTCCGGGAACTTTCCATCGCGTAGGCAGCGCGTGAAAAGCTCCCGGAGCCGACCACCAATCTCTCCCTGCACCCGGCAGAGGAGCCGGCCCGGAACCCCATCCGGGCCCGGGGCGGTCTTCCCTCCGCGCATGCGGTCGAATGCGCGGTCAATCTCCGCACATTCGACTTCGGGCACCTCTGACGCGTCGACAAAGGGGGACTCCGCCACCCGGAAAGGGGGCATTGGCGGCGCGGAGTACCCCGGGACCTCCTTGGGGAATAGCCTCTCTACCACCGACTGCACCAAGGCCGGCGGCAGAGACTCCGCGAGGGGCGCCCCGCAGCCGGCAAGCTTACCTCTTGCCTGCCGGTACGTGCGCCCCCAGGGATCCGCGTCCAACCGGGCCAGTAACTCTTCTCTAGCCCGGTCCTTTCCTTCGCAAATGGCCCGCTGCAGGGCCTTAGTGGCGGCGTGATACGCCACCCGCAGCAGGTCTTCCGACGCTGGATCCCTCCCCCTTCGCCTATGACGGCTGTATGCCCTCCTCGCGGCGCCGGCGGCCACCCTTAGTTCTGCAATATGGGGTGACCACCAGTAGACTTGGCGCCGCTGAGGCGGCCGCCGCGCCCGTGGCATGGACGCGTCGCACACCTCCACTAACGAGGTGCGCAGTCCTTCGGCCAGGTTCTCAACGTGGACAGAACCGGTTGAGAGCGAGGCGAACCATTGTTGAACGATGGCCGCCTCCCTGGCTAGCTCCGCGTCCATGGCGCCGAGCACCCACCTCTTAAATTTACTAACGCCCCTGAAGGGCCCTGGGTGCCCGGCGCTGGTCGAGACCTCAAATCGGATGTAACGATGGTCTGATAAGGTCTCGACCTCCACATCGACTCTCCACCTCTGGATGCGCTGTGCGACATCGGGCGTGCCAAAGGAGAGGTCGACAACTGACCCCCCGTTGCGCCGCACACACGTCAGTGTGTCCCCTCTGTTGAGGAGGGCAAGGCCTGACGCCACCGCCCACTCCTCAACGGCACGGCCCCGCGCGTCTGTCGCAGGGCTTCCCCATGTGCGGGACTTCGCGTTAAAGTCCCCGAGAACTAAAGTTTTCATCGGGGACTGGCGCCATACCGCCTCCTTCACGGAGTCGAGGAACTGCTCGAACTCCACCAGCGGGCGGTTCGGGGAGAAATAAATCCCTACAATGGAGAACTCCCCCCAAACCGCCACAACGAAGCCGTTCCCCGACTCCTTAGAGACCAACTTGCCATTGCCGGACCGGGTATAGATGGACACTACCCGGTCGAGGTCCCCTACCCAGTTCGGGGTGTCGGGGACAAAGTAGGGCTCGCTGGCCACGGCCACGTCAATTGACCACTCAGCCGTGGACTGCAGAAATAGATCCTGAGCCCCGGCCGAGTGGTTTAGGTTCGCCTGCAGGAAGCTGAAAGGACCCCTAGGCATTTTGTGTTTCCATTTCAACCTCCTGTGGGAGCGCTCGAGCCCGTTCTCTCTCGAGCGAGCGCTCAACCATCAGGGCCGGTGAGGGCTTCCCTCTCACCGTGGGGGGGTTGCACTTGCCTCCCCCCGTGACGTGGCCGGCAGGTTTACCTGCGGCTTCGCATACAGCGCAGCGCGGGACGGTAGTGGTGCAGGCAGCCGCGAGATGGCCGGCAAGTCCGCAGCGGCGACATAGTCCGGACCTGTCCACAGAGCTAGGACAGGAGGCCCGGACGTGCCCGGCACCGAAGCACCGGTAACAAATAAGACGCCGCTGCTCCAACACCTCGACCCTGGCGGAACTCCACCCCACCAGAATCCTACCCGCATCACTGGCCTTCTTGGCTGCGGCGACGGGGCATCGAACCACCCCCGACCCCATGCGCCCCTCTCCGGCTGTTATGGCGAGCACCCTTATTTGCTCCACAGGGCACCCGCCTACGCGCGCCACTGCTGCCACAATCACGTCAGGGGTGACAGAGTCGTCGAGACCGGCAATGCGCAAATCAGCACATTTCACCGGACGTTCGACGTCCGCCACCCCTTCGAGAGCCGCCCTTAGCTGAGCGGCCAGCTCGTCCGCCTTCTCTACCGGCTGGGAAGCCGGGAGCTGCAATATCCTAGCCCCAGTCAGTGCCTGGCGGAATTTGACGCCATCCTCGAGGCCTAGGTCCGCCAGGTTCACCTTGGCCGCCGCTTCTTTCAGCACCTCGGCATAGGTGACTCCTTTTTGTGCAGCTCCCGGTTGCAGTTTTATAATCACCGCAGCCGATCGAGGCACTGCCAGCCTGGGCTTAGAAGCCTCGGCCTTGCGGGCTTTGGCTCGCGCCTTTTTTGCCGCCTTCCTATTGCTGCTGGCGGCTCCCGCAATTTCCCAATGATTTTCGGCCTCCCGCTCGACAGGGACCGAAATGGGAGCAGCTGCTGACTGAGCGACGGCAGCTGGGCGCTGAGAGAGGGCTGGCCGTGCAGCCCCAGGACCAGCCCTCACTAAAGCCGAAGGCGGAGGCGGAACCCGCCGCGTATTTCTGCCAGGCTGAGCCTGGACGGCGCCACTAGCCACGCGGGCGTATGTTGCGGGCTGCAGCGGTGTCGGCGTTGGAGCTTGACCCACAGGACGAGTTTGTCCAGCTCTTGATGCGGCAGCAAGAGGCGGGCGCACCACAGGGGCAGGGAGGAGACGGTCCTCCACACCCTCGAAGCGGGCGTTAACTAAAACGCCCACCGATTGCAGTATGGAGGCTCGCAGCGCCTCCATTGCTGCGCCTTCTGTGCCAGCTCCGGTCGCTGGGGGTGAAGTCGCCGTCCTCCTTACCTCGGCCTCTCTCTTCCAGGCCTTTATTTCGGCCCGGAGGGAGTCGTTTTCACGACGCAACCGTGCCCCACTCACGCGCAGCTTGCGCAGCTCTTCCACCTCGGAGCGGGCCGTCAGCAGTCCCACCAATGCTGCCATCTTCTCGGCTTCCTCTTTGAGGCGCTTTACAAAGCCGCCCTTGAGATTGCCCGACTTCTTAGCAATATCTCTAATAGTATCTGCGCTTTTACGCGCCTGTGCGCGCAGATCTTCAGGGCCTAAAAATGACGCAGCCTCTTCGTCCTCCATGTCGCACAGTACCACCTCAGGCTCCTGCAACTGGGTAGCGTAGCTACAGCTACTACTGTCCCGGGAGTCCAGCCAACTATCAACGTGGCGTTCACTCCCTTTGGCGAGAGCACGTCCACGTGCATACTGTGCACGACCACGGCAGGCCGAACTGACCTTAGCCAGGCTTCGATCGGCGTCCGTGTCCACCTCCGACGCCGAGCTTGTGCGCTTACGCCAAAAGCGTGCGTTCGGCGCTGACACCACTGATTGTGCCCCGCCATCGTCGGAGACCACCACATTCGGACAAGTAGAAGGGAGAGGGGGAGGGGTTGGGACAAGGAATTCGGGATTAGGTAAGGGGGAAGTGGAGGGGGAAGGGGAATGGCCCTGAAAAGGGCCTTTTTTGCCCTGTGAAGGGACTTTTACGAAGCGTCCGAGCGCGTTACGCTGCTGCGAAGACGACATCGTCAAGATTTCAGAGAACGTACTGAACCTCTAATCCACAAGTAAAGCACAGAAAAATTCAGCCACCTGCCTGCCACTCCGTTACGGTGGTCAGGACAGGGCCCAGGGGAGACGACGAGGACGTATTTTCTGTGCACTTGGGGACTCCCCCAACCTAACCTAACCTAACCTAACCTAACCTAACCTAACCTTTTTTTTTTTTTTTTTTTCTCGTGGGAAAACCTTTTATAGGCCGTCTACCCGCCTTTGGCCCAGGCGGGCAGGTGTGTCGGAGTCCCGAAAGATGGTAGTACGGTTTACCGACTAAAAACCCACGGTGTTCCTCTATCACCCAGAATGCCGAGACGGCGAGAAGACTGGCATTACTCGAGCCGTCCCGGCGGGTGCTGGTCCGCAAAATTAGCGGACCCCGACAACGAAGGGCAAGACCGTGCCCTTCCACTGTAGAGAGACGTACGTGGAACACTACGCCGTCCTCTCTGGCCTGCTACTCAACGGCGACAAACTGGCCATAGTTTGCCGCCCGCAGGCCCCTCACGGTGGCTGGAGGTCGTCTCGCGGCGCCCTCCTTTGACGCCCAGATCTGCGGGTTGAGAGGGAGGATGAACGATGACACTCCCTCTCCCTTTCCGCCGCTTCCTTGACGGACAGAACCGTCTCTGCGAATGAAGCGGCGGCTTCCCAAGCACTCTCGCTTCGTACCATCAAGCTGATGAGTACCAGCAGCGAGAGGCTACCCACCCTGACTGCGCCGGTTAATACACGGCGCGGCTCGTGCCACGCCGGGCACTCCGCCAACGTATGGTGCGCCGTGTCTTCGGCGCAGTCCCCGCAGTGATGACAACTGGACGTCTCCTCACGGCCGATTCGACAGAGAAATTTGCCGAAGCAGCCGTGGCCGGTGAGCAACTGCGTCAACCGGTACGAGAGGGCGCCATGACGCCTCTCTAGCCACTCGTGGAAAACGGGCCTTACCGCCACAATTGTGGCGTGCCCGGCACTAGGTCGCGCAAGTCGCGCCGCCCACTCCGCCAGCATGTTACGGCGGAGCTGGGACCTCACATCCTCTACTACGCGGGGCGCTGTTGATACGCCCCGCACCAGTGCATCCCCGCGCCATTGGAAAAGCGACGCGAGGACCCTGGCCTCAAGGTCCCACGGCGGGGATCCGGCAAGGAGGCTCGCCGACTCGAAGGCGATCGTGCGGTAGCCCCTGATGCATCTGACGGAAATTATTCGTTGGGGAGCTCGCAAAAGGGCGAGACTCCGGTCCGTCAGATCATCGGCCCAAATTGGAGCGCCATAGAGCGCCATCGACCGCACGATCCCGCAATAGAGCCTCCGGCAGGAGGCGTTTGGCCCTCCCAAATTCGGCAAAAGCCGCGACAGATTGTTCGCGGCGGCCTTTAGCTTTGGAGCCAAACGTCGAAAGTGTTCTTCGAAGTTCCATCGACTATCGAGAACCAACCCTAAGTACTTCATAGAGTACCAACAACTCCCTCCAGCACCTCTGGCCTGAGACTCTGGGTTAGCGGGGGCGCCCACGTGCGCAATTTACCCCGCACTAGCAAATAGGGACGCCCCCACGGATCTTGATCCAGAGTCTCGATCAAACGTTCGCGGGCTTCAATTTTAGCCCGCGATATGGCCAGATTGAGGGCCTTCTTGGCCACTCTGTACCCTTCGTACAGTTCCGCCTCGATGGCATCGGCATCGGGAGTGCGGCGGCGCCTTCTGCGTTGTCCGGTGTACCGGCGGTGCGCCGTTACACATTGACTGCGTAACTGCGCGATGTCAGTCGACCACCAGTACACCTGGCGCTTCGGTCGCCCCGGTCGAACCCGGGGCATGGCCGCGTCGCATATTTGCGACATTGCCTCCCTGAACCACTCTGCCTCCTCATTAATGTCGACAGGCCTGTCCGGTGCAGAAACCCAGGCCTGGACGATGGAGGCTTCAAGGAGGATCTCCCGATCCATTTGCTTCAAAGCCCAGCGCGGACCAACCGGGGTAGCCCGGACCGGCGCATTGGAATTGCGGGGGGAGAGATCAAACCGGATGTACCGGTGATCGGATAAGGTCTCGACCCCCTCTTCGACGCGCCAGTCGGTGACTAAACGGGCTACAGCGGGGCTTGCGAATGAAAGGTCCACTATAGAACCGCCCCGCTGTCGTACGCATGTATGTACATTGCCCCGGTTGAGGATGAGCAGGCCAGATGTTGCGACCCACTCCTCGAGCACCCCACCCTTAGCGTCCGTAGACGGGGAACCCCAAGCCGTAGACTTGGCGTTGAAGTCCCCAAGAACTAAAACGGGTACGGGGTGACAACGAGCGACGACGTTGCCCAACTCGTGCAAGAATCCCTCAAAGTCGGCGAGACATCGGTTTGGCGAGAAATAAACACCGACAACACAAAACCAACCAAAGCGCGCTGCCACGCAACCCCGACCTCTGGACAGAACTTCGAGGATCGGAGCCCCGGCAGCGCGCGACGATATAATAGCCACCGAGCCGTCTTGGTCAACCAACCAATCGTCCCTGTTGGGAATGAAATACGGCTCGGCGGCAACACTGATGGAAATGGACCACTGCGCCATGGTCTGGGTTAATAGATCTTGAGCCCTGGCGCAGTGGTTCAGGTTCGTTTGTACGAAGCGGAACCGTGGAGCCATTAAATAAGTTCCATTTCAACTGGTTCCGCTTCATGGTGCAGCTGTGATGGCACCTTTTCTTGTGTTGTCGGTTGTCGGGTCTGTTGTTTGCCCTTCTCCGTTCTCCCAGGCTTGCAGGTCTTAGAGCCCACGCGGTGATCAGCCGGTTTGCCAGCAGCCGCACAAAGAACACAGTGCGGTGCGGCTTCGCAGGAAACAGCTTTGTGGCCAGGTTGGCCGCATCGGAAACAGCGAGAACTACAGTCAGTTTCCGATGCGCACATGACTCCAACGTGACCAGGAATAAAACAACGGTAACACCGCATGGGCCTGGGTTCAAGCACTTTTACACTGGCCGAAACAAAGCCTATGAAAAGACGACGGCCTGATGATGACAGCTTTTGTGCTGCAGTCACTGGGCATCTGACAATAGCTGTCCCCATGCCTCCTTTTCTAAATTGTATACTGTTACACTTTATTTGGGCCGGCGAACATTCGCCAACCTTTGCGACTGCAGCGATCACCTCATTTACTGTTGCGTCATCATCCAAGCCTGAGATCCGGATATCAAGGGTCTTTGTGGGCCTGGACACTTTTACCTCCTCAGCAGTGAACAACTTGCTTAGCTGTTCTGCCAGCGCGTCAGCCTGAACACCACTGTTTGCTCCGGGAACCTCGAGGAGTCTAGCACCAGTCTGGGTTTGCTTGCATCTAAGTCCGTTCGCAATACCCAGCTCCTGGACCTTGATGCTCTCCTTTGCTCGTCTTAGGAGGTCTGCATACGTGGTGCCCTTCTCGACAGCTTCCGGCTGCATCGTCAACACGACGGCAGAGGAACGCGGAGCACGAAGTCTCTTGGCCATCTTTTTGGCCTTGTTGGCTGCGCGCTTTTGTGCCTTCTTTTGAGCTTTTTTGGCACCAGCAATTTGCCACTCTTCAGCAGATACAGCGGCTGCGCGTTGCTGTGGCACCTGAGCAACTTGCGACGTTGCAGGTTGAGCTGGCACTTTCTTTTTCTTGCCCCTAGCGACCGAACTCACAGTGGTAGGAGCTTCGTTTACAACCACTGTTGGGACCACTGTACCAGAAGCAGCAGGCTGTGAAGCCGCCGTTACTGAGGCGTATGAGGATGATGGCTTTGCCCGTCGGTCTGATGCCAGAGGAGGTCGGAGCATTTGTCCTTCCAGCACAGAGAATCTGGCCTTCAGGCTAGCCATCTCTGTTTTGAACAGATTTACGAGATCACTCGTCTCGTCTCTTGTTGGAGTAGACGGCTTTTGACTAACCACTCCACGGCGGGCCAACTCCTCCATTAGGTCTGCCTGTTGCTTCCGCAGCTCAGTTACCACGGTTTCAAGTCGCGCAATCTCTTCGTGGCACTTCTTGACCTCGTCATTTTGGGATCTACTAGTCTGCGCCTCCCACGCTGCCGACATCGTAGCCATCGAGCGGTTGATGTCGCGTATGCAGGTCCCCCGAAGGTTTCCTGAGATCTTCACAACATGCCGCACAACACTAGCGGCATGTTTGAACTTCTGCTGAAGTTCATACGCGAACCTAACCTAACCTAACCTAACCTTTTTTTTTTTTTTTTTTTTTTTTTTTTTTTTTTTCTCGTGGGAAAACCTTTTATAGGCCGTCTACCCGCCTTTGGCCCAGGCGGGCAGGTGTGTCGGAGTCCCGAAAGGTAATACGGTTTACCGACTAAAAACCCACGGTGTTCCTCTCTCACCCAAAATGCCGAGACGGCGAGAAGACTGGCATTACTCGAGCCGTCCCGGCGGGTGCTGGTCCTTGACTACGGACCCCGAAAACGAAGGGCAAGACCGTGCCCTTCCACTGTAGAGAGGCGTACGTGGAACACTACGCCGTCCTCTCTGGCCTGCTACTCAACGGCGACAAACTGGCCATAGTTTGCCGCCCGCAGGCCCCTCACGGTGGCTGGAGGTCGTCTCGCGGCGCCCTCCTTTGACGCCCAGATCTGCGGGTTGAGAGGGAGGATGAACGATGACACTCCCTCTCCCTTTCCGCCGCTTCCTTGACGGACAGAACCGTCTCTGCGAATGAAGCGGCGGCTTCCCAAGCACTCTCGCTTCGTACCATCAAGCTGATGAGTACCAGCAGCGAGAGGCTACCCACCCTGACTGCGCCGGTTAATACACGGCGCGGCTCGTGCCACGCCGGGCACTCCGCCAACGTATGGTGCGCCGTGTCTTCGGCGCAGTCCCCGCAGTGATGACAACTGGACGTCTCCTCACGGCCGATTCGACAGAGAAATTTGCCGAAGCAGCCGTGGCCGGTGAGCAATTGCGTCAACCTGTACGAGAGGGCACCATGACGCCTCTCTAGCCACTCGTGGAAAACGGGTCTTACCGCCACAATCGTGGCGTGCCCGGCACTAGGTCGCGCAAGTCGCGCCGCCCACTCCGCCAGCATGTTACGGCGGAGCTGGGACCTTACTTCCTCCACTACGCGGGGCGCTGTAGATACGCCCCGCACCAGTGCATCCTCGCGCCATTGAAAGAGCGACGCGAGGACCCTGGCCTCAAGGTCCCACGGCGGGGATCCGGCAAGGAGGCTCGCCGACTCGAAGGCGATCGTGCGGTAGCCCCTGATGCACCTGACGGACATTATTATAGAAATAGAAATAGAAATAGAAAAATTATTTATTTGCAGCAAAACATACAAAAAATGAAATACTTAGTAGCTACAATAACTTATATCTAATTTGCCGCAAATCAGACTCAAGTCAGCAAATACTGGCTAAAGATAACCAGCGCTGGTCTTCCCCTGAGACTGGTTGACGAGTGACGTACGGTCTACACATACAATTCTAGAAGTTCTACACATACAATTCTAGAAGTATAAGTGTTCATAAACACATAAGAACTAAAAGGCAAACAAATATGGCGTCTTGTCAACCACAGACCATACTAAGTCTATAGTTAGACTTGGTCTTTGACCTTTGTGAAAAATTTTTAATTAAATAAATAGTAAAATTCAAGAAAAATAGTGGTTAAATCAAAGTACCTACCTAATAATTTATCAAGACAAAATAATTTTGTTATAGCATACCTACATGTCTAAAGCTACTTTACATAAATTTTCATACACATCAAAGTAAAATCAATCAATGCACAAACTAGTGAAATTGTGAAATTGCAAAATGTACCCAGTACATATTTGTTTACAAAAGTAAGATAAATGGATAGCATAAATATTGTTATCTCTTATTTTCAACAAACGATACTTAAACCTATATATATACACGGGGGATTCACAAATACACAAGCACACAGAGGTGAGTACGAATGATGCTGGTTCCCAAAATAAATACATAAACATAATCAATTAATATATTATAAATAAATAAATAATTATAATTATTTGCCAGCGCCTACAAAGCACTGGTGTCATTAACCAGAGCTTCCTCGTTTTTTTGGTGTTTCAATACAAAAGATCTTATTTGTTTTTTAAACGCATATATGCTTGGCAAGTTCCTGATTGGCGGTGGAATATTATTCCAACACTTTGAAGCAGCATAACGGAAGCTTCCCCTAAAAACAGTTGAACAATGCCGCTGAAGCCCCAACTGTACTGAGCAAGCGCGGGATACACCGTTCCTATGACTCGAGCGCCAGGAAAACTTGTCATATAAATATTTAGGTTCCTTAAACTTAATGACACCGAACAACAGGCATGACAAATGACACTTACGACGGTGCTGCATTTTTAGTAAACCGTATTTATTCAAAAAAGGAGTAACATGAGACCTAAAGGGTATGTTAAAGCAAAAACGCGCGCAGGCATTTTGAACCCTCTGTATAACTTTTTTTGTTTTCGCTAACAATCGTGGGGCAACAACGACATCCATATAATTTAATTTCGACAATACAAGGGTTTCCGCCAACTGTACGCGTAGTTCCTCTCCTAAGAAAGGTCTCATTTTGTAGAGCAGCCTCAGTCTATAAAAACAAGCTCTTACACAACTATCCACATGTTTCTCATACCTCAAGTCACTATCCATAACAAGACCCAAGTTTCGGGCTTCGTACACACGTTCAATAGGATGTCCCATGAGCATAAGCTTTACAGTAGGATTGAGACTAGTCAGCTGCTGCCTGCTACCAAAGACAATGTATTTAGTTTTGGCAGGATTTAGCAACAGGCAGTTTTTGGAGGACCACTCAGCTATCTGGCAAAGATCCTCATTGAGCCTACCGATCGTCTCATCTACATCTTGCGGCTTACACGACAAGTAAATCTGGGTATCATCAGCGTAGATATGGTAATTAGCGTGCCTGATGTGGGAAACTATATCAGCTGAATACAGGGAAAAGAGAATAGGTCCAAGGATAGAACCCTGAGGTACGCCCGATGGCACGGCCATTTTATTTGATACGGCATAGGAACCATCACTACGACGCAACTTCACGTACTGATACCGGTTAGTGGTGTAGCTATCAAACCACTTTAAAGATTTCGTGTCAAAGCCATAAAATTTTAGTTTGGACATTAGCAGACCTATATTTATGGAATCAAACGCCCGGGAAAAATCCAATAGCACCAAAACCGTACACATCCCCTTATCACGAGCAACCAGTATATTATCAGTTACATCAAGCAAGGCAGTTGTAGTACTACGTCCCACTCTGAAACCCGATTGCAACTGAGGCAGAATATTGTTATTTTCAAGATACTTATTCAGCTGCAAACAAATTATTCGTTGAGGAGCTCGCAAAAGGGCGAGACTCCGGTCCGTCAGGTCATCGGCCCAAATTGGAGCACCATATAGTGCCATCGACCGCACGATGCCGCAATAGAGCCTCCGGCAGGAGGCGTTTGGCCCTCCCAAATTCGGCAAAAGCCGCGACAAACTGTTCGCGGCGGCCTTTAGCTTTGGAGCCAAACGTCGAAAGTGTTCTTCGAAGTTCCATCGACTATCGAGAACCAACCCTAAGTACTTCATAGAGGGCTCGATGCCGATGCGAACCCCTCCTACCACAATGTGGGATCCCGAAGGTGGACGGTTCCGAGGCCCATGGAAGAAAACGGCCTCGGACTTGTGAAGCGCCACCTCGAGACCCAAACGCCGGATCCTAGCAACGACTTGCGCGACTCCAGCAGTCGCCAGAACTTGGGCCTGCCGGTGCGTCTTACCCCTCGCGGTGACCAAAGTGTCGTCAGCGTAACAAACAACGCTGACACCCGCGAGGAGCGCACCGCGCAGCGCCCAATCATAACCAATGTTCCACAGGAGCGGACCCAGAACCGACCCCTGTGGAACTCCGCAACCGATGTCTCGCCGACATAATCCCTCCCGACCCGGGTAGGTAATAACTCGATCTTCTAGATAAGCCCCGACAATGCGGCGGAGGTAGGGTGGCACACCATGGTAAACTAGTGCCGCCCTAATACAACTCCAAGGCAAGGTGTTGAAAGCGTTGGCAATGTCTAACGAGACAGCCAACAACACCTCGCCCCGGGACACAGCGTCCTCCGCCAGACTCCTCACGTGCTTGATGGCGTGCACGGTGGAGCGCCCCTGGCGAAAACCAAATTGACATTCCGCCAGGTCCGGCCCAACTACCGAAAGGTGACGGACGAGGCGGTCTGCAAGCACACGCTCGAACAGCTTGCCAACCTCGTCCAACAACACAATGGGCCGGTAGGCAGACGGTGAGTCTGCCGGGCGCCCCTCCTTCTTGAGAAGGACCATACGCCCATGTTTCCATGGCTCTGGAAATCGGCCCCTCTCAAGGCACGCCGATAGGAGCCCTAATAGTCGGGGCGCGAGCTCCCGTAGGGCCAGGACCCACGCTCGGCCTGGAATGCCATCGGGTCCCGGCGCGGTGTTCTTCCTCTGAAGTCGTAACACCGCAGCCCGCAACTCTACCCGGGTCACCTCGGGCACGTCGTCGTCTTCCTCTTCGTCCGCGCTAGCAGCCACTATGGGCGGAACCATGGGCGGAGGAGTGTGCTCCGTCCTCGAAGGGAACAGAGTGCCAACCACTCTCTCCAGCACCTCTGGCCTGAGACTCTGGGTTAGCGGGGGCGCCCACGTGCGCAATTTGCCCCGCACTAATAGGTACGGACGCCCCCATGGATCTTGATCCAGAGTCTCGATCAAACGTTCGCGGGCTTCAACTTTAGCCCGCGATATGGCCAGATTGAGGGCCTTCTTGGCCACTCTGTACCCTTCGTACAGTTCCGCCTCGATGGCATCGGCATCGGGAGTGCGGCGGCGCCTTCTTCGTTGTCCGGTGTACCGGCGGTGCGCTGTTACACATTGACGGCGTAACTGCGCGATGTCAGTCGACCACCAGTACACCTGGCGCTTCGGTCGCCCCGGTCGAATCCGGGGCATCGCCGCGTCGCAAATTTGCGACATTGCCTCCCTGAACCACTCTGCCTCCTCATTTATGTCGACAGGCCTATCCGGTGCAGAAACCCAGGCCTGGACGATGGAGGCTTCAAGGAGGATCTCCCGATCCATTTGCTTCAAGGCCCAGCGCGGACCAACCGGGGTAGCCCGGACCGGCGCATCGGAATTGCGGGGGGAGAGATCAAACCGGATGTACCGGTGATCGGATAAGGTCTCGACCCCCTCTTCGACGCGCCAATCGGTGACTAAACGGGCTACAGCGGGGCTTGCGAATGAAAGGTCCACTATGGAACCGCCCCGCTGTCGTACGCATGTATGTACTGTTCCCCGGTTGAGGATGAGCAGGCCAGATGTTGCGACCCACTCCTCGAGCACCCCACCCTTAGCGTCCGTAGACGGGGAACCCCAAGCCGTAGACTTGGCGTTGAAGTCCCCAAGAACTCATGCTCAAAGATAAGTACTTACAAATACATTTGGGTTCAAGATCACAAGGTCTTAATAAAAAAGGATGAAGGCTCGAAGATTAATGTCATTCGGTCCGAGGATGATATTAACAAAATATGTTTTACTAATTAAGTGTAAACAAATAAGTCGCAGCCGGCTGGGGCTGTGCGAGTACACACTGTTTTGTTATACCATTACAATTCAACGATATATTAACTATCGTAGAGAAGAATATAAAATTTCAAAAGTATAGTGACACTGACAAATGGATTTCATATTTAAGAAGTACAAGTAGCGATATACAAATCTTTCACCTAAATATAAGATCGTTAAGAAAAAACTTCAATGAATTACTCATTTTATTGGAGCAGTGTGCATATAGTATTGATATCATAATATTTAGTGAAATAAATATCAAACAAGATGAATTAGTCATGTATAAGATTGATGGATATATTATGCATGCAAGTACTCGCAGGGATCGACGAGGAGGTGGACTACTAATCTATTCAAAATGTTCCTACAATATGTCATTTCCAACTCAGGTGAGTGGCCGTTACATGGAAGTAATGCATGGTCAGATTATGAATGAAAACAAGTCGATTCAAATTATAGCTATATATAGACCTCCTAGCACTAACAAGAAGCTCTTCATCGAGGAACTAGTTAATATTGTGAAGCAAATACCAGAAAGAGAACAGGTGGTTATTGTTGGAGATGTAAATATAAACTTATTGAGTAATGACACTGTTACGGAGAAGTATAAAAGTAGCCTGTGTGAATACGGCTTCCAAAGCTTTATCAATGAATGCACGCGTGAAGAAATAGTAGATGGTCGCTTGGTGACGTCGTGCATTGACCATGCATGGGTGCGTAGCTCATGGAGTGTCTCTGCACACATACTTACTTGCAAGATATCCGACCATTATATAATAGGTGTGAACTTAGCGGCAAACGGAAAGTGTAGTGCATTGACAGGTGATGTGAATGTAAACAGTGCGATACGTCAAATTAGTGTAACAAGTAATAAGTTGGTGCAACAAAACCTGAACAATGTTGACTGGATTGGTATTTATAACTTGGATTGTCCATTGGTAATGTATAAGAAACTTTGTTGTGTATTCAGTGATATTTATGAACGTTCAAAAATTACTATAAACTGTAAAAAAGGTAGAGAATCACAGCGTTGGATCACAAAAGAATTAAAACAATTGTTAATTCGTAGAGATGAGCTTTTTAAAAGATGGAAATCATGTCCTAATAATCATATATACAGGTTAGAGTATACACGATTCAGAAATAGAACAAATAAAATAATAATTAAAGAAAAAAATAAATACAGACAAAGTGAACTAAAACAGTGTCAAGGAGATATAAGAAAGATTTGGAATTTTATCAACAGTTGGATAGGTAAACCAAAATCTAATATAGATAGTGTAATAACTCAGTTTTTAGGTAAAAAAGACACAATAGTGAACATATGTACAAACTTTGCCCGAACATTTACTGAAGATGTAGACAAAATAAAGCATCATTGCAATCTAACATTTTTGAATCGTGACAACTATGTAAAACCTTGTAATGTATCTCTTCGTTATCACAAAGCAACTTCCAGTGAGCTTCAATTAATAATAAATCAATTGTGTGGTAGGAAATCACCTGGTATGGATGGCATTAGAGCACAAGATATAAAATATATTAAAGATATTATAAGCCCTATATTAGCCAAATTTGTCAATCTATGTGTAGAAAAGGGAGTGTATCCAGACTATTTAAAAAAAACAATAATTCGACCTATTTACAAAGGCGGCAGTCATTTGGATTACTCAAACTATAGACCAATAGCAATTCTATCTGTAATCAACAAAATAGTTGAAAAAGTAATTATGAAAAGAATCACTAACTTTTTAGAACAGTACCAGGTTATTTCTGAAACACAGCATGGCTTTAGAAAGTCTCATAGTACCACTACTGCCCTATCAAGATTTACAGATGATTTAAATGTACATTTAAATAATAGAAAATATGTTGTAATTTTATTAATCGACTTCAAAAAAGCATTTGAAACTTTGGATCATGATATTCTTCTAAAGGCCATGCATGAATGTGGTATCCGTGGTCCTCTCAACACGTGGTTTCATAGTTATTTAAAAAATAGAACACTTTGCACAAATATATGTGAACAAAGTGGGCAAGAAGCAGATATCAAGTTTGGTGTACCGACTGGATCAGTATATGGGCCTGTTGGATACATTATGCATGTAAATAGCATGAGTAGAGTAATAAACAACTGCAGTGTATATATGTATGCTGACGATGCATGCTTAATGTATGGAGACACCAACTTAGATAATATAGAAAAATGTGTGCAAAGTGATTTTGTAAATATCATTAAGTGGTCACATGACAATGGTATCATATTGAATGTATCCAAAACTAAATGTATGCTCATACACTCACCTTATAATAAAAAACCTTGTAGAACTATGTCCATTGTTGGTCACTCTTATGAGTGCTTGCATAACAACATGCAACTATGTATTAATTGTGAACATATAGAATTTGTAGATAAATATAAATACTTAGGTTTAACAATAGACTGCCATTTTAGTTGGAAATCCCACATTGACATAGTGTGTGATAAATTAAGAGCAGTTTTGTGCAAATTCCAACAACTAACATATGTAACAAACCGAGCCACAATGTTTATGTTATATCATGCACTGGTAGATGCAATTTTGAGCTATGGTTTGAATGCCTACGGGCGTACATTCAAAACATATTTGGACAAAATCCGGAGCATCCAAACCAGGTTCCTAAAGATTCTAGTGGACAAAAATACTAAGCATAAATGTACCTAATAAAAATTATTTGCAATTGTTTAAAATATGTGATATTCTACCAGTGGATGAAAAGTTTAAATATATGATAACTATTGAACAATATAAAAAGACAGAGTTTAAGATACCTAAAGTTCCACATTGTATGCTCCGACAACATGTGAGAAATAAATATAAAGAGCCTGTTTCATGTAACTATTATGGTGAACGAACAAGTATGCATATGATACCAAGACTGTATAATAAAATTATCTTTGATGAGGACTGCTTAAGCTTGCCGGAATTTAAGAAAAAGTTAAAAGACCATATGTTACAGATGTTTCATGAACAAATTCAGGATTAAGCAGTCTCAGGAGATACTGTTGGGTATATTCTTGTGTGTGTCTAGTGTGTAAGTGTAAGTATACATATTTTAAGTAATTTTAAGTGAGCGCAGTATTCGCCAACAAACTGTTATACAGTTTGGCGAAATTATGTAATTTGAAACCAAATATGTATCACATTGTATTATAAATAAATAAAATAAATAAACTAAAACGGGTACGGGGTGACAACGAGCGACGACGTTGCCCAACTCGTGCAAGAATCCCTCAAAGTCGGCGAGACATCGGTTTGGCGAGAAATAAACACCGACAACACAAAACGAACCAAAGCGCGCTGCCACGCAACCCCGACCTCTGGACAGAACTTCGAGGATCGGAGCCCCGGCAGCGCGCGACGATATAATAGCCACCGAGCCGTCTTGGTCACCCAACCAATCGTCCCTGTTGGGAATGAAATACGGCTCGGCGGCAACACTGATGGAAATGGACCACTGCGCCATGGTCTGGGTTAATAGATCTTGAGCTCTGGCGCAGTGGTTCAGGTTCGTCTGTACGAAGCGGAACCGTGGAGACATTAAATAAGTTCCATTTCAACTGGTTCCGCTTCATGGTGCAGCTGTGATGGCACCTTCGCTTGTGTTGTCGGCTTGGCATGTTGCTTTGCCTGGTTCGGTCTTCCAGGCTTGCAGATCTTAGAGCCCACGCGGTGATCAGCTGGTTTGCCAGCAGCCGCACAAAGAAGACAGTGCGCTGCGGCTTTGCAGGAACCAGCTTTGTGGCCAGGTTGGCCGCATCGGAAACAGCGAGAACTACAGTCAGTTTCCGATGCGCACATGACTCCTACATGGCCAGGAATGAAACAACGGTAACACCGCATGGGCCTGGGTTCAAGAAGTTTAACGCTGGCCGAGACAAATCCTATAAAAAGACGACGGCCTGATGACAGCTTTTGTGCTGCAGTCACTGGGCATCTGACAATAACTGTCCCCATGCCTCCTGCCCTGAACTGTATGTTGTTAGCTTTTACTTGGGCCGGCAAACATTCGCCGGCCTTTGCGACTGCAGCAACCACTTCACCCACCGTGGCGTCGTCATCCAAGCCCGAGATCCTGAGATCGATGCTCTTTGTGGGCCTGGATATTTTCACCTCCTCAGCGTTAAACAAATTGCTTAACTTCTCTGCAAGCGCATCAGCCTGAGCACCACTATTTGCTCCGGGAACTTCAAGGAGTCTGGCACCAGTCTGGGTTTGCCTGCATCTAAGTCCATTCGCAATACCCAGCTCCTGGACCTTGATGTTCTCCTTTGCTTTGTTTAGGAGATCTGCATATGTGGTGCCCTTTCCGCAAGCTTCTGGTTGCAGAGTCAAGACGACGGCAGAGGAACGCGGGGCGCGAAGTCTCTTGGCCATCTTTTTGGCCTTGTTGGCTGCGCGCTTTTTGGCCTTTTTCTGGGCTTTTTTGGCCCCAGCTATTTGCCATTCTTCGGCAGGTGCAGTGGCTACGCGTTGCTGTGGCGCCTGAGCAACATGCGACGTTGCAGGCTGAGAGGTCACTTTATTCTTCCTACCCTTAGAGACCTGTCTCACAGGAGTAGGAGCTTCCTGTACCACCACTGTTGGGACCAATGCCCTTGAAGCAGCAGGCTGTGAGGCCGCCGTTACAGAAGCGTAGGAGGATGATGGCTTTGCTCGTCTGTCTGATGCCAGAGGAGGTCGCAGCATTTGACCTTCCAGCACAGAGAATCTGGCATTCAGGCTAGCCATCTCTGCCTTAAATAGAGTCACCAGATCACTTGACTCATCTCTGGTTGGAGTAGACGGCTTCTGATTAACTACTCCACGGCGGGCCAATTCCTCCATCAAATCTGCCTGCTGCTTCCGTAGTTCGGCCACTACGGTTTCAAGCCGCGCAATCTTCTCATGGCATTTTTTGACCTCGTCAGTCTGCGATCTGTTGGCCTGCGTCTCCCATGCTGCTGACATCGTAGCCATCGATCGGTTGATGTCGCGGATGCAGGTCCCCCGAAGGTTTCCCGAGATCTTTACCACATGCCGCACAACACTAGCAGCATGCTTAAATTTCTGTTGCAGCTCATACGCCGTTAAATCTTCGAGCTCACCTGCAGAGTCTATGGATGACTCGGGTCGCCTAGGTGTTGGTGGCGCCCTTAAAAACTTTTCTGGAGTATCTCGGGCCTCCTCCATGGCTGCCTCTTTAGCGGCAGCGAGCTCCTTTCGAGCACGACCCACGCCGATATATTGGCCAGATTTTGGCGGCCTGCCTCTCCCTCTTTTTGAGGTACTTGCCGTACTTACGGCGGTCTTGTGTGAGTCGTCGCTCGAGAGGTCTGACTCCGTCCCACTGACACGCTGACGCTTCAGCCAGAATCGATCTGGCATTTCAGCGTCACTCTCATGCTCGTCATAACGCTTCTGTGACGAAGCGCTGTCAGAGTCTATGAGCTGGCTCTGGGAACACAACAAGCAAAAGTAAGATTCGATGAACAGCGTCCGTTCGCCGCCGGCCTGCCACTCCGTTACGGTGGTCAGGCGCGACGTTGCCCAGGGGTCACTTCGGGGAAGTCAACGCTGTGGGGGGACCCCCAACCTAACCTAACCTAACCTAACCTTTTTTTTTTTTTTTTTTTTTTTTTTTTTTTTGTCCCAGGGGAATCCATGAAATTGGATACCATGGAGACTCGAGGGAGTCTTCCATGGCATGCGGGGATCTCCCCCCCATAAGGGGAGGGCCTACCCGCTAAACCCCTGGGCTATTCCCCACGCGCCTTTAAATTAGGGGACAGGCCGGATCGCTCCGGGCACTCACAGCCTGCCCCCCAGCGCATTGTGCCTTCGCACATACGGGCCCGCTTATGCGCAAGCCCTGACGGCACAAGGAGGCGCCCCCAGGAATAGTTGGAGACGCCCCCTTACTGAGGACGCAGCGACCCCCTCGGATCGCCACATCCTCGTCCTCAGTTAGGTGGTCGGAGGGGGAAGCGGCAGCAGGTCAGCGTACCTGCGCCGCCTCACCCCTCTCCTGCATCGGCGGAGAGGGGCCGCAAGGGGATCGTCTTCGCGGACCCTCTCCGCAGCCTCTTTTTGGCTCATGACCGCCTCGCAAAAGGCGGTCATGGCCCCCCAATTGGTGTCGCTGCCGACCGCCTGACGAACGATAGCCGGCAGCGACAAATCACCCCCAAGTAGCGCCACTAGGGCACTCCTCTGTGTGCCCCATGCGGGGCACTCCTCGACCGTGTGGCGCACCGTGTCAGCGGCTGCGCCACAGTGGTGGCAGGCCGGCGTCTCCTCTCGCCGGGCCACCTTGTGCAGGTACTCACCGAAACAACCGTGTCCGGTGAGCACCTGGCACGTCCGGTATGTGAGGGTCCCCCTACCACGGGAGACCCACTCCTCCAGCACGGGGCGGATCGCTTCAATGGTATTGCGACCCGCACCCGGCTGTTCCAGGGCCGACCTCCAGTCGCGGAGCAGAGCAATCTGGCAATCAGCCCTTACTCTGCCCGCGACGAAGTCGGCCCCGGAGGCCCGCGCCGCCGCACGCCGCGCGTGCACCTCCGCTAGGACCTTACCTTGGAGCTCCCAAGGAGGGTCCCCCGCCAGCAGAGTGACCGCCTCGAACGATGCCGTGCGATATGCACGGCACGCTCTAGCGGCGATCACTCTCTGCGGCCTCCGCAGCAACCGCACATTGCTGCGGCTGAGGGCATCCACCCAAATCGGGGCCCCGTACAGAGCCATACTCCGGACGATCCCACAGTACAGCCTTCTGCACGGGGACCCCGGGCCGCCGACGTTGGGGAGGAGACGTCCCAACGCGGCGGCAGCCCTCTCGAGCTTCGGGGCCATAGACTCAAAATGAGCCCCGAAGTTCCACCTCCCGTCGAGCTGAAGTCCCAGGTATTTGATGTGAGGCTTCAGCTCGACTTCCTCCCCCCGTATATTGATCTTAGTACCGGGGGGAGCTTTTCTTCGCGGGCCGTGGAAGAGGAGGGCCTCTGTCTTCCTCATGGAGACCCTTAAACCCAGGCAGTGCATGCGGTCCACCACCCGGGACACCTCTTCCCCGGCACGTCCGACCGCCTCGGCCAGGGTCGACCCGCTGACCGTCACCAGAGTGTCGTCGGCGTAACAAAATATCCTGGTGACGCCAGCCACCGACCCTCTCAGCAGCCAGTCAAATCCGAGGTTCCACAGAATAGGGCCCAAGACTGAGCCCTGTGGAACACCCCGGTCGACCGACTGCACGACCAGGCGGCCTTGCCTGTCCTCCCAGACCACAGACCTTCCCACCAGGTAATCCTCCAGCAGCCGCCGCACATAGGGAGGCACCCCGTGATAGCGAAGCGCCTCCCGAAGAACGCCGTGCGGCAGGCTGCCGAAGGCGTTTTCTATGTCGAGGGAGGCAGCCACGACCACCTCCCCCTCACCCACCCTAGACGCCGTGTGCGCTTTGAGGGCGCCCAGGGCGTCCAGTGTGGACCGACCCCTGCGGAAACCAAATTGGCTCTCCGACAGGTTCGGCCCAACCTCCTCTAGATGCTTGACGAGGCGGCCAGATATCACCCTCTCAAACATTTTGGCCACCTCGTCAAGTAGGACGATTGGCCTATACGAAGAAGGGTCGGCCGCATCTCGGCCGCCCTTCGGCAACAGGACCAATCGCCCTCTCTTCCATATCTCCGGGAACTTTCCATCGCGTAGGCAGCGCGTGAAAAGCTCCCGGAGCCGACCACCAATCTCTCCCTTCACCCGGCAGAGGAGCCGGCCCGGAACCCCATCCGGGCCCGGGGCGGTCTTCCCTCCGCGCATGCGGTCGAATGCGCGGTCAATCTCCGCACATTCGACTTCGGGCACCTCTGACGCGTCGACAAGTCTGAGGGGGACTCCGCCACCCGGAAAGGGGGCATTGGCGGCGCGGAGTACCCCGGGACCTCCTTGGGGAATAGCCTCTCTACCACCGACTGCACCAAGGCCGGCGGCAGAGACTCCGCGAGGGGCGCCCCGCAGCCGGCAAGCTTACCTCTTGCCTGCCGGTACGTGCGCCCCCAGGGATCCGCGTCCAACCGGGCCAGTAACTCTTCTCTAGCCCGGTCCTTTCCTTCGCAAATGGCCCGCTGCAGGGCCTTAGTGGCGGCGTGATACGCCACCCGCAGCAGGTCTTCCGACGCTGGATCCCTCCCCCTTCGCCTATGACGGCTGTATGCCCTCCTCGCGGCGCCGGCGGCCACCCTTAGTTCTGCAATATGGGGTGACCACCAGTAGACTTGGCGCCGCTGAGGCGGCCGCCGCGCCCGTGGCATGGACGCGTCGCACACCTCCACTAACGAGGTGCGCAGTCCTTCGGCCAGGTTCTCAACGGGGACAGAACCGGTTGAGAGCGAGGCGAACCATTGTTGAACGATGGCCGCCTCCCTGGCCAGCTCCGCGTCCATGGCGCCGAGCACCCACCTCTTAAATTTACTAACGCCCCTGAAGGGCCCTGGGTGCCCGGCGCTGGTCGAGACCTCAAACCGGATGTAACGATGGTCTGATAAGGTCTCGACCTCCACATCGACTCTCCACCTCTGGATGCGCTGTGCGACATCGGGCGTGCCAAAGGAGAGGTCGACAACTGACCCCCCGTTGCGCCGCACACACGTCAGTGTGTCCCCTCTGTTGAGGAGGGCAAGGCCTGACGCCACCGCCCACTCCTCAACGGCACGGCCCCGCGCGTCTGTCGCAGGGCTTCCCCATGTGCGGGACTTCGCGTTAAAGTCCCCGAGAACTAAAGTTTTCATCGGGGACTGGCGCCATACCGCCTCCTTCACGGAGTCGAGGAACTGCTCGAACTCCACCAGCGGGCGGTTCGGGGAGAAATAAATCCCTACAATGGAGAACTCCCCCCAAACCGCCACAACGAAGCCGTTCCCCGACTCCTTAGAGACCAACTTGCCATTGCCGGACCGGGTATAGATGGACACTACCCGGTCGAGGTCCCCTACCCAGTTCGGGGTGTCGGGGACAAAGTAGGGCTCGCTGGCCACGGCCACGTCAATTGACCACTCAGCCGTGGACTGCAGAAATAGATCCTGAGCCCCGGCCGAGTGGTTTAGGTTCGCCTGCAGGAAGCTGAAAGGACCCCTAGGCATTTTGTGTTTCCATTTCAACCTCCTGTGGGAGCGCTCGAGCCCGTTCTCTCTCGAGCGAGCGCTCAACCATCAGGGCCGGTGAGGGCTTCCCTCTCACCGTGGGGGGGTTGCACTTGCCTCCCCCCGTGACGTGGCCGGCAGGTTTACCTGCGGCTTCGCATACAGCGCAGCGCGGGACGGTAGTGGTGCAGGCAGCCGCGAGGTGGCCGGCAAGTCCGCAGCGGCGACATAGTCCGGACCTGTCCACAGAGCTAGGACAGGAGGCCCGGACGTGCCCGGCACCGAAGCACCGGTAACAAATAAGACGCCGCTGCTCCAACACCTCGACCCTGGCGGAACTCCACCCCACCAGAATCCTACCCGCATCACTGGCCTTCTTGGCTGCGGCGACGGGGCATCGAACCACCCCCGACCCCATGCGCCCCTCTCCGGCTGTTATGGCGAGCACCCTTATTTGCTCCACAGGGCACCCGCCTACGCGCGCCACTGCTGCCGCAATCACGTCAGGGGTGACAGAGTCGTCGAGACCGGCGATGCGCAAATCAGCACATTTCACCGGACGTTCGACGTCCGCCACCCCTTCGAGAGCCACCCTTAGCTGAACGGCCAGCTCGTCCGCCTTCTCTACCGGCTGGGAAGCCGGGAGCTGCAATATCCTAGCCCCAGTCAGTGCCTGGCGGAATTTGACGCCATCCTCGAGGCCTAGGTCCGCCAGGTTCACCTTGGCCGCCGCTTCTTTCAGCACCTCGGCATAGGTGACTCCTTTTTGTGCAGCTCCCGGTTGCAGTTTGATAATCACCGCAGCCGATCGAGGCACTGCCAGCCTGGGCTTAGAAGCCTCGGCCTTGCGGGCTTTGGCTCGCGCCTTTTTTGCCGCCTTCCTATTGCTGCTGGCGGCCCCCGCAAAACCTAACCTAACCTAACCTTTTTTTTTTTTTTTTTTTTTTGCGTGGGAAACCTTTTATAGGCCGTCTACCCGCCTTTGGCCCAGGCGGGCAGGTGTGTCGGAGTCCCGAAAGGTGGTAATACGGTTTACCGACTAAAAACCCACGGTGTTCCTCTCTCACCCAAAATGCCGAGACGGCGAGAAGACTGGCATTACTCGAGCCGTCCCGGCGGGTGCTGGTCCTTGACTACGGACCCCGAAAACGAAGGGCAAGACCGTGCCCTTCCACTGTAGAGAGGCGTACGTGGAACACTACGCCGTCCTCTCTGGCCTGCTACTCAACGGCGACAAACTGGCCATAGTTTGCCGCCCGCAGGCCCCTCACGGTGGCTGGAGGTCGTCTCGCGGCGCCCTCCTTTGACGCCCAGATCTGCGGGTTGAGAGGGAGGATGAACGATGACTCTCCCTCTCCCTTTCCGCCGCTTCCTTGACGGACAGAACCGTCTCTGCGAATGAAGCGGCGGCTTCCCAAGCACTCTCGCTTCGTACCATCAAGCTGATGAGTACCAGCAGCGAGAGGCTACCCACCCTGACTGCGCCGGTTAATACACGGCGCGGCTCGTGCCACGCCGGGCACTCCGCCAACGTATGGTGCGCCGTGTCTTCGGCGCAGTCCCCGCAGTGATGACAACTGGACGTCTCCTCACGGCCGATTCGACAGAGAAATTTGCCGAAGCAGCCGTGGCCGGCGAGCAATTGCGTCAACCGGTACGAGAGGGCACCATGACGCCTCTCTAGCCACTCGTGGAAAACGGGTCTTACCGCCACAATCGTGGCGTGCCCGGCACTAGGTCGCGCAAGTCGCGCCGCCCACTCCGCCAGCATATTACGGCGGAGCTGGGACCTTACTTCCTCTACTACGCGGGGCGCTGTAGATACGCCCCGCACCAGTGCATCCTCGCGCCATTGAAAGAGCGACGCAAGGACCCTGGCCTCAAGGTCCCACGGCGGGGATCCGGCAAGGAGGCTCGCCGACTCGAAGGCGATCGTGCGGTAGCCCCTGATGCATCTGACGGACATTATTCGTTGCGGAGCTCGCAAAAGGGCGAGACTCCGGTCCGTCAGGTCATCGGCCCAAATCGGAGCGCCATAGAGCGCCATCGACCGCACGATCCCGCAATAGAGCCTCCGGCAGGAGGCGTTTGGCCCTCCCAAATTTGGCAAAAGCCGCGACAGACTGGTCGCAGCGGCCGTAAGTTTTGGGGCCAAACGACGAAAATGCTCCCCGAAGTTCCATCGGCCATCGAGAACGAGCCCAAGGTACTTCAAAGTGGGCTCCACTATGGATCCGCCCCGCTGTCGTACGCATGTATGTACTGTTCCCCGGTTGAGGATGAGCAGGCCAGATGTTGCGACCCACTCCTCGAGCACCCCACCCTTAGCGTCCGTAGACGGGGAACCCCAAGCCGTAGACTTGGCGTTGAAGTCCCCAAGAACTAAAACGGGTACGGGGTGACAACGAGCGACGACGTTGCCCAACTCGTGCAAGAATCCCTCAAAGTCGGCGAGACATCGGTTTGGCGAGAAATAAACACCGACAACACAAAACGACCCAAAGCGCGCTGCCACGCAACCCCGACCTCTAGACAGAACTTCGAGAATCGGAGCCCCGGCAGCGCGCGACGAAATTATTGCCACCGAGCCATCCAGGTCGCCCAACCAGTCGTCTCTGGTAGGGATGAAATATGGCTCGGCGGCGACACTTAGGGCGATGCTCCACTGCGCCAAGGTCTGGGTAGGGTCTTGTGGGTCTTGATACAGCGACTTCCTGAAGAGGTCCCGAAGCCTCTCTCCCATCTGGGAGGTGGCGATGGCCACGACCTTTGCGGGGACGCCGTCCGGACCCGGGGCGGTCTTTTTCCCACGGAGGCGGGAGACTGCCCTCTCCACCTCGCTCTCCGTGACTGGAGAAACCGCCCCGTCGGCCGATGGAGCCGTACCGCGCGAAGCGTTCATCACTGGTGGAGTGAAGTTGTCCCTGCGTGGGAACAGGGACTGGACCACCCCATCCAGCAACGTAGGCTCGAGGGTCTCGGCAACTGGGGGACCGTACGGGCGCAGCTTGTTACGCGCCGCCTTGTACGGTCTCCCAAAGGGGTCAGCATCCAGACCCTCCGCCATCTCCGCTCTCGCGCGGTCCTGGGCAGCGCCCATTCTCGCCGTCAGGGTCGCCTTGGCCTCCACGTAGACCGCATAGAGGCGGTCTTCGTGTTCGCGGTCACGGTGGCGCCGCCTTCGGCTCCTCGCAAAGGCCCGCCTGGCCGCCACACAGGCTGCCCGCAGTCCCACCAACTCCTCCGACCACCAGTAAACGGCGCGTCGAGGAGGCGGACGGTGAGACCGAGGCATGCTAAAGTTGCACACCTCGGTCAAGGAGTCCCTCAGCTCGACCGCAGCCGAGTCCACGTCCCGAGTGTCGACAGGAGGCGACAGCCAGTCCCGGACGAACGCCGCCTCCGTGGCGGCCCCCCGGTCTAGGCGGGTGAGCGCCCACCGCGGGAAGCGCGAATGATCTGCGCGTGCTCCCCGGGAGCCCTGGGCAGAGACGTCGAACCGCACATATAGGTGGTCCGACAGCGTCTCCACTAGCTCTACCCGCCAGTCAACCACACAGGCCGCCAAAGAGGGGGAGGCAAAGGCGAGGTCCACGACGGATCCCCCGTCCCGCCGCACACAGGTGTGCACGCTGCCCCTATTAAGGAGGGACAGACCGGACGTCACGGACCACGTCTCCACCTCGCGTCCTCGGGCATCGGTGGTCGGGTTACCCCATACCACCGACTTGGCGTTAAAGTCGCCTACCATCAACAATCGGCGCTGCGCCACTCTACCAGTCACCCCGGCGAGGACCCCGAGAAAATTCTCGAAGTCCGAGAGAGGGCGGTTTGGGGAGAAATACACCCCAATAAGGGCTATTTCTCCCCACGCGGCGGCCACGTATCCCGGTCCCCTCTCTAAGAGTGAGAGGGGAGGGGAGTCAGTGGAAGACCGCGTCACTAATGCGACCGAGCCGTTGTCGTCCCCTAGCCAGCTGGCAGGGACAGAATACGGCTCGGCGACAACCGCCACGTCCACCAACCACTCCGCACAGGTTTGGACCAGCAGATTCTGGGCCGCTCTGCAGTGGTTGGTGTTCGCCTGAAGGACTCGTCTTTGGTGTCCAGCCATCAATCGGCGTCCATAGAACCTCCCTCGATGGCCGGCACTGAAGCTGGGGTTTTAGTGGCGGCGGCAGCGGCAGGCCGTGAAGGCGCCTGCGCTTTGCCCTTCTTTTTTGGCGGGCAGCATTTTCTGCCCGTCATCACGTGGTCGGCTGGGCGACCACTTGCAGCGCAAACTGCGCAGTGCGGGGTGGGTGCCTCGCAGTTGGCCGACCTGTGCCCCTCCTTACCGCAACGGAAGCAGAGCTCCGTGCGCACGGCAGTGGACGGACAGAGAGCCCGGGTGTGGCCGATGCCGAAGCACCCATAGCATCGCATCGGGCCGTCCTCCAGCACCCGGACTCCACCCGAGCTAAATCCCACTGGGAGGCGACCCTTGGCCAAAACTGCCTTGGCCACCACGACAGGGCACTCCAGGCGCATAGTGCCCATACCCCTACGACCTGGCCTGATGGCCCGACCCCTGACAGCTGCGACGGCGCAGCCCCCCGCCACCGCAACCGCAGCCAACACCTCCTCTTGGGTGACCGAGTCATCGAGGTCAGTCACCTCCAGGGCCACGCATTTGACGGGCCGCACGACCTTGGCCGTGTCCGCGACAGCCTCTTTTAGCTTCGTCGCGAAGAGGTCCGCCTTGGTGCCGCCTTCGGCCCCCGAGAACTCGAAGATACGAGCTCCCGTTTGGGTCTTGCGGCACGTGACCCTGCCAGGCCCAAGTTGCGCAGGTTCGACGCTAGTACGAGCCCGCCTCAGCACGGACTCGTACGTCTCCCCTCGCTCCGCTGCCTCTGGGGTCAGGGTGACCACCACGGCTGCGGTTTTCGGAGTGGGGGGGAGTTTCCTACTCCTGTCAGCCGGGGCTGCAGGTTTGGCTGCAGGGGGCTCTGGGACCGACTTCTTCCCCTTCTTCTTTCGGACGACCTTTGTCCAAGGCTGGTTTGAAGGGGTGGTAGAGGGCAGAAGAAGGTCTTCCCTCTCTATCTGGACCGACTGGGCAGTTGGGGCCGACTGGGCAGTTGGGGCCGGGGTGGACTTCTTGCCCTTTCCCTTGCCCTTGGTGGTCTTAGGGGGCTGCTCCAACTGGGCCGGGGCCGTTGAGGGCCCTGGTGCACTGGGCACTCTTTGGGGCGCCTTATCCGCCGCGAGTGGAGGACGGAGCCGCTTCTCCGGCAGGAGCCGGTCTTCAATACCGGCCAAACAGGCCCTGGTGAACGCCCTCTCCTCCATGACAACCTTGCGGATTATATCCTCAAGGTTGGAGGGGGCGGGAATCGACGCTGGACATTCCGACGTTGGCCCTTCAGGCCGAGCAACCAGCTCAGCAACGCGCGTGTGTAGCGCTGCCACCTCTTTTTGCAGGCGATCCACCTTCGCCTGCAGTTGCCGCGTCTCGTCGGAGGTGGTGCGCTGCGCCATCTCCTTCACAATGCCGAGCAAACTTGCTGCCCGGCATTTCAGGGCCTTCTGGAAGGTCCCCTTCAAATTAGAGGACTTGGAGGCCACCTCCAAGATCTCCTGCTGGTCCTCCAGAGCCATGCGCTCCATTTCCTCTACGGAGTGGTCCGCGTAAAGGACACTGGAGGCGCCGTAGCCGGCCTTGGCTCTGGTGGTCCGCGCCCGCTGTTCTTTGGAGGCGATCCTTTCCTCCAAATCCGCTTGTAATATTATAGCCCGCTTGGCGGGCTTCTCGACAGTATCCGGAGAGCCCCGCCTAAGAAAGGCTCTCTTTCTCGACTCGCGGGTTGAACCGCAGTTCGAACCGCTGACAACAGAGTCAGTGTCGGAAAAGTCCGACACGACGTCGCCACCTCGAGAAATACCAGCCGCAGATGGTGCGCGGCTGGTCTCCGATGCCGAAGCATCCCGCGACAAGGGTTGGCCCTGAAAAGGGCCTTTTGGTTGGCCCTGAAAAGGGCCTTTTGGTTGGCCCTGAGAAGGGCCTTTGGAGAGAAAACGCCCGGAGGCGTCCCTCAAGGGTTGAGACATTCTCAGCACAACAAAATTCGAAGCAGACGACAATGGGTATAGCTTCGATGCACAGTGTTCGTTTGCCGCCGGCTTGCCACTCCGTTACGGTGGTCAAGCGCGACGTTGCCCAGGGGTCACTGCGAGGAAGTCAACACTGTGGGGGGACCCCCACCCCCAACCTAACCTAACCTAACCTAACCTAACCTTTTTTTTTTTTTTTTTTTTTTTTTTTTTTTTTTTTTTTCGGGAGGGAAGCTTTATGCCAGAGTGTGAGGACTCCCCGTCCAGATTGGCCGGTATACCACACTAAACCCTCCACGGCTACCCTTTTAGCCCATAGGGACAGAGTTCCGGGACCAGGGTGCTACACCCATACTCCGGAGACTCCGTCGGGCTTCCTGGCGGCCGCCAGGTGACGCAATTCGAGAGAGGCCCGAGGTAACCCAGAGTACCTCTCTTTGACGTCGTAGCAGGTCACCTCCGCAACTGCCGTCCATTACGGGCAACAGATCAAGGCACCCCACACGCAGGCGACAAAACCCTGCGCGAGCTACGTACGAGGTTGGCTAGGACCAGACGACGCCGCGCCTGTTCCCCTCCCACCTCTTCGTCTGCGCCGAGCGGGTGCAGCTAGAGCATCATTCTCCCGCACCCGCTCCGCTTCCTCCTTCCGCGAGATGACGGTCTCGCAAAAGGAGGTCACGGCATTCCACGCCTCCGCACTACCGAGCATTGTTCTGACCAATGCCGGCAGAGCGAGGTCGTTCGATCTTAGCGCCGCACAAAGTTCGCGGCGCTCTTCGTCCCAGGCCGAGCACAGGAGCAGAGTGTGCTCGGCCGTGTCATCAAGATCGCCGCAGTGGTGGCACTGCGGCGTTTCTTCCCGGCGGGCGACCCGGTGCAGGTAGTGACCGAAGCAACCATGTCCGGTCAGTACCTGCACCAGGCGGTAGGTGAGGCTGCCACCCGGGCGCCCCACCCACTCCTTCAACACCGGACGAATCGCCTCGATCGTCCGGTGGCCGGCGGCAGGTTGGGAGAGAGTCTCCATCCACGCTCTGATGGCGTCATCCTGGATGTTGGATTGGGCCTGCTCTATATCTTCTAGAGCGGGCCGCACGCCCCGCACCCTCGCCTCCACTTTGCGTCGATGCGCTTCGGCGAGTGCCACGGCATCGACTTCAAATGGAGGCGTGCCCGCAAGAACGCAGGCCGCCCCGTGACTCACAGTCCGATATGCGCGTATTACGCGGACCGCGATGGTCCGTTGCGGCCTGCGCAACAGGGCCTTAGTGCGAGACGTGAGACTCTCTGCCCACACCGGAGATCCGTAAAGTGCCATCGACCGTACCGTTCCGTGGTACAGTCTCCGGCACCTGGCTGATGGCCCCCCTATGTTGGGGAGCAGCCGTCCGAGAGCTGCCGCAGCAGCGCACAGTCTGGGAGCCAAGAGCGTAAAATGCCGCTCCCAGCTCCAGGAGGAGTCAAGTTCAAGGCCGAGGTACCTTAAATGTACCCCGACGGGAATACTGACCCCCCCTACTCGGACACGGAGCTCCGGTGGGATTCTGCGTCTTCTTCTTGGGGCTCGAAAACCGATGGCCCTTGTTTTGTCTAGGGCCACCTCAAGCCCCAGGAGGCGGACGCGCCGGACAACCCTCTCGGTGCAAACCGACGCATTTTCGGCCGCCTCCTCCCAGAACTGACCCAACACTGATCCCTGGGGTACACCTGCCGCCACTCTCCACGACTGAACGCGACCCTCCGCATCCTGGTAGAGCACTACCCTATCCTGAAGGTAATCCCTAACCAAGGAGCGGAGGTAGAGGGGCACTTTATGGAAAACTAGCGCTCCCTCTATCGCTTCGTGGGGGACGGTGTTAAATGCGTTGGCGATGTCTAGAGACACCGCCACCACCATCTCCCCGCGCGCGGCGGCCGCCTCGGTGAAAGATTTGAGGCGGCCTATCGCGTCAATCGTGGACCGACCGGTGCGGAACCCGTACTGGCACTCCGCCAAGTCCGGGCCTTCGCACTCAATGTGCTCGATGACACGGGAGGCGAGAATCTTCTCGAAAGCCTTGGCCGTCTCATCGAGCAACACCAACGGTCGGTAGCCCGCCGGGACATCGGCGGGGCGACTCTCCTTACGAATCAGGACCAGTCGCCCTTTTTTTTTTTTTTTTTTTTTTTTTTTGCGTGGGAAACCTTTTATAGGCCGTCTACCCGCCTTTGGCCCAGGCGGGCAGGTGTGTCGGAGTCCCGAAAGATGGAAGCTCGGTTTACCGACTAAAACCCACGGTGTTCCTCTGTCACCCAAAATGCCGAGACGGCGAGAAGACTGGCATTACTCGAGCCGTCCCGGCGGGAGGACCAGTCGCCCTGCCTTCCAACGCCTGGGGAAGCGTGCAACCTAACCTAACCTTTTTTTTTTTTTTTTCGTGGGAAACCAACCTAACCTTTTTTTTTTTTTTTTTTTTTTCTCGTGGGAAAACCTTTTATAGGCCGTCTACCCGCCTTTGGCCCAGGCGGGCAGGTGTGTCGGAGTCCCGAAAGATGGTAATACGGTTTACCGACTAAAAACCCACGGTGTTCCTCTCTCACCCAAAATGCCGAGACGGCGAGAAGACTGGCATTACTCGAGCCGTCCCGGCGGGTGCTGGTCCGCAAAATTAGCGGACCCCGAAAACGAAGGGCATGACTGTGCCCTTCCACAGTAGAGAGGCGTACGTGGAACACTACGCCGTCCTCTCTGGCCTGCTACTCAACGGCGACAAACTGGCCATAGTTTGCCGCCCGCAGGCCCCTCACGGTGGCTGGAGGTCGTCTCGCGGCGCCCTCCTTTGACGCCCAGATCTGCGGGTTGAGAGGGAGGATGAACGACTCCTCTCCCTCTCCCTTTCCGCCGCTTCCTTGACGGACAGAACCGTCTCTGCGAATGAAGCGGCGGCTTCCCAAGCACTCTCGCTTCGTACCATCAAACTGATGAGTACCAGCAGCGAGAGGCTACCCACCCTGACTTCGCCGGTCAATACACGGCGCGGCTCGTGCCACGCCGGGCACTCCGCCAACGTATGGTGCGCCGTGTCTTCGGCGCAGTCCCCGCAGTGATGACAACTGGACGTCTCCTCACGGCCGATTCGACAGAGAAATTTGCCGAAGCAGCCGTGGCCGGTGAGCAATTGCGTCAACCGGTACGAGAGGGCACCATGACGCCTCTCTAGCCACTCGTGGAAAACGGGTCTTACCGCCACAATCGTGGCGTGCCCGGCACTAGGTCGCGCAAGTCGCGCCGCCCACTCCGCCAGCATATTACGGCGGAGCTGGGACCTTACTTCCTCTACTACGCGGGGCGCTGTAGATACGCCCCGCACCAGTGCATCCTCGCGCCATTGAAAGAGCGACGCAAGGACCCTGGCCTCAAGGTCCCACGGCGGGGATCCGGCAAGGAGGCTCGCCGACTCAAACGCGATCGTGCGGTAGCCCCTGATGCATCTGACGGACATTATTCGTTGGGGAGCTCGCAAAAGGGCGAGACTCCGGTCCGTCAGATCATCGGCCCAAATAGGAGCGCCATAGAGCGCCATCGACCGCACGATCCCGCAATAGAGCCTCCGGCAGGAGGCGTTTGGCCCTCCCAAATTCGGCAAAAGCCGCGACAAACTGTTCGCGGCGGCCTTTAGCTTTGGAGCCAAACGTCGAAAGTGTTCTTCGAAGTTCCATCGACTATCGAGAACCAACCCTAAGTACTTCATAGAGGGCTCGATGCCGATGCGAACCCCTCCTACCACAATGTGGGATCCCGAAGGTGGACGGTTCCGAGGCCCATGAAAGAAAACGGCCTCGGATTTATGTAACGCCACCTCGAGACCCAAACGCCGGATCCTCTCCACGACTTGCGCGACTCCAGCAGTCGCCAATATCTGGGCCTGCCGGTGCGTCTTACCCCTCGCGGTGACAAGAGTGTCGTCAGCATAACAGACAATGCTGACACCCGCGAGGAGCGCACCGCGCAGCGCCCAATCATAACCAATGTTCCACAGGAGCGGACCCAGAACCGACCCCTGTGGAACTCCGCAACCGATGTCTCGCCGACATAATCCCTCCCGACCCGGGTAGGTAATGATCCTATCTTCTAAATATGCCCCGACAATGCGGCGGAGGTAGGGCGGCACACCATGGTAAACTAGTGCCGCCCGAATACAACTCCAAGGCAAGGTGTTGAACGCGTTAGCAATGTCTAACGAGACAGCCAACAACACCTCGCCCCGGGACACAGCGTCCTCCGCCAGACTCCTTACGTGCTTGATGGCGTGCACGGTGGAGCGCCCCTGGCGAAAACCAAATTGACATTCCGCCAGATCCGGCCCAACTAAGGAAAGGTGGCGGACGAGGCGGTCTGCAAGCACACGCTCGAACAGCTTGCCCACCTCGTCCAGCAACACAATGGGCCGGTAGGCAGACGGCGAGTCTGCCGGGCGCCCCTCCTTCTTGAGAAGGACCATACGCCCATGTTTCCATGGCTCTGGAAATCGGCCCCTCTCAAACCAACCTAACCTTTTTTTTTTTTTTTTTTTTTTTTTTTTTTTTTACGCTGGGAAAATGCTATTACGCATCCCCTTCCCCATCGGGGGACGGGAAAGGGGTATGTGAGACTCCCCGGGAAACAGAATTCCCGGTATACCCACTAAAAACCCAGCGGTGCTCCGACCTCGCCTTAGTGGAGGGGGCCTGGGAATCCATGTCGTCCAGTCCCCCACCGGCGATTGCCCGCCTTACGGCAGGCCCTTCACGCCTCCCCCCAATGGGGAGGGGGCCTTATAATGGCCGGAGCACAGGGGGTGGATCATGTGATGCAGGCGGTGGCGCCCCCGCGCCTGTCGCCTGCTGATCACCCCCCGGGGTGGATGAGGACGGACGTTGAGTTCGCCGTCCTCCACCCCTTCTTCGTCTGCGGAGCGGCGCCGCGAGAGGGTCGTCCTCCCGCACGCGCTCTGCTGCCTCCTTCTGTGACATGACGTGCTCACAGAAGGAGGCCACCTCTTCCCATACCTCCTCACTCCCCAGCATGGCAGAAATCACGCTGGGGAGCGAGAGGTCGTCCCCGACCGCCGCCACAAGGGCGCAGCGGGACTCCGCCCACGACGGGCACGCCTCCAGGGTGTGCTCCGCCGTGTCCACCGCCGCCTCGCAATGGTGGCATAGCGGAGTCTCCTCTCTCCCAATCCGATGCAGGTACGATCCGAAGCAACCATGCCCGGACAGCACCTGCACCAGACGCAGGGAGAGGCAGCCATGACGCCGATCGAGCCAATCACTTAGGACGGGCCCGATGGCGTCTAGCGTCCGCCGACCAAATGATGCGGAGGCAAGATCCTCGGCCCAATGCCGAGTCACTGCCTCCCGCATCTCCTCACGCACCTCCTCCCGCTCCGCCGGGTCTGGGCGCCGGTTGAGCGTCCTTTGCTCAGCCGTCCAATCGTACACTCTGGCGAGCACCCATACCTCGAGCTCCCAAGGAGGGGTTCCCGCCAGAGCGCACGACGCCGCGAAACTCACTGTGCGGTAAGCTCTCGCCACCCGCTGTGCAATGGCCCTTTGTGGCCTGCGGATGGCGGCGGCGTTCTCCCGTCTGCACAGTGAGTCCGCCCAGATAGGGGCCCCGTAAAGGGCCATACTCTTGAGAATGCCGGCGTACAGACGCCGGCATTGCTCGCCGGGCCTCCCTATATTCGGGAGGAGCCCTGAGAGGGCGCCCGCGGTCCTCAACAAGCGCGTCGACAGTGCGCTAAAGTGCGCACTGAAGCGCCACTTGTTGTCGAGGACTAGGCCCAGATATTTCATCTGGGCCTGCACCCCAATGCGGACGCCCTCAACATGAATGTGGGCGTCGGGCGGTTGGCGCTGCCGAGGTCCGTGGAAGAACACGGCCTCGGTCTTGTGCAGCGCCACCGACAGCCCTAGGCGGGAGACTCGGTCCACAACTTGTGAACCGCCCGCGGAGGCCAAGCTGGCCGCCTCTCCGAAATTTCTCCCCCGGGCAGTCAGTAGAGTGTCATCTGCATAGCAGATGACAGACGTGCCACGGGGGAGGTTGCCCCTCAAGATCCAGTCGAATCCGATGTTCCACAGGAGCGGCCCAAGAACAGAACCCTGTGGAACACCGGACTCGACGCCGTATTGGCGGAGCTGACCCGACTTGTCCTCGAGGAGGACTGTGCGGTCCGTCAGGTAGTCCGCCAATAGGCCCCGCAAATACGGAGGCACCCCGTGGAAGCGGAGCGCCTCTAAAATAGTGGAGTGGGGAATGGAATTGAAGGCGTTGGCTATGTCGAATGACACAGCCAACAGCCCTTCCCCCGCATCCATCGCCTCCCTCACCAGGCCCTTGAGCTGGGAGAGGGCGTCCACCGTGGAACGCTCAGCTCTAAAACCGAACTGAGCGTCCGCCAGGTCCGGGCCGATTGTGCACAAGTGCCTGTTTATACGGGCAGCCAGAATCCCCTCAAACATTTTACCGACCTCATCTAGTAAGACGATGGGTCGGTATGCCGATGGGGAGTCCACCGGCCGCCCTTCCTTCCGAAGAAGGCACAATCGGCCCTCCTTCCATGGCTTCGGGAACCTCTCAGACGCAACACACGCACAGAACCAACCTAACCTAACCTAACCTAACCTAACCTAACCCTAGGTACAGTTTTGTATTTTATACGGATTGCACTCATTTGGTTGGCTTTAACGCCATTTTTACCTAAATTTTAACTCATTTTTCGAAATTTCAAAATTGTTATATTCAAAATTTTAAATCTCGTTTATTTAGCTCATTTCTTATCAATCTTTTCGGCAATTTCATATTTAGGGAGGGTTTTGTAAGTGTCCGTTTGCCTGTGGGCACTATACTTCTAGGTGAGGTGTTTTTGGGCGCCCAGAGCAATTTTTGCTACTTTGTACTTACTTTGACGGAATGATTACATCATCCATAAAAAATAAATTTTTATGAATTTTGCCCGAGTCCTCTTTTGTGTCTCGGGTCGTAAGCTACTGCTTAGGCATAACTTGTAGAGGGGTAAATTACCCCCCCTTTGACACCATTTTGACCCAAAGATTCCATCTGGAACCCAAAAATTTTTTGGTTTTTATTCTGTTTAGTGACCTTTTTTTAGACTTATATTTTTTACTAGGTTAGGTTTTTAGATTTTAGTGACGTTATATTATTTGGCAATATACACCAATTTTAAAAGTTATTGTTTGACGTAGTTAATTTATATAATTAAATTAAGATTTTATTTAGATTTTTAGATTTATTTGATGTATTTATTATTTTTTATTGTTTTACTTAGCTATTTATATATTTTAGATTAAGTTTACTTTAGTTTTAAGACTAGTCTTACTCGGCCATATACACCGATAAGGCAAGAGACTGATTTTATGAAGTATATAATAATTTATTGACAAAATATTTGACGTTTTACCATTCTATATGACAAACAATAATTAATAAACTATTGATTTTTGGATTAGATTAAGGCAACGCATTTTACACATTGTTTTTACACATTGTTGACTGAACTCAGGCGATTAACAAAAATGTTCCGAACTCCATCAAAGCAGACAGGGGAAAATGCTGACAAATCCATTGACCTTAAAAATTCTGGCTCAAAAACCGTCACCAAAACTTCAAATGTGAGACGCAGCATAGATGAGTGGGAGTCTGGGAAAAATGACAGTCTGTCACTATCCCCGAATACGGCTCGATTGTCTCAGCTCGCTGCCTCGCAAGCTAAGCAAAGTTGCGCTTTGACACAAGAAAGCCAGAAGGTACTGGTAGAAACGAAGAAAGCAGAAAAACAGGATAAACATACTAACAGGGTGACAGAAGCCAGAGTTTGCCTAACAAAAGCCAAACAGCATTTAAGCAACTCCAGGAACCTTAAATGCGAGATTAAGGCTGAAGTCACAAAGGCTGTTGACCGGCTATATAATCTTGTGAAGGAATCTGAAAAGGAATTGAAAGAAACACAAGGAAAGGCGGAAAATGGCTCAGTCACACCTCTACAGAAAGGAAAGATAGAAACGGAAAATAATGATAGAGAAAGGGACATGCAACTGATACATAAAATAGAACAGCAAAGTAGAATACTAGAGGAAAATAGGAATAGACTGGAGAAGATACAGGAAACATTAGATAAGGAAAGAATTACTTACGCTAGCGTTGCGGCGGGACCGGTAAAGACACAGATTCCAAACCACACGACACTGCATTCTATTGTAGTTACTTCGAAAGATGAATCTGAAACAGGAGAAGAAGTGTTAAGTAGAGTGAGAAGAGTAATTAATGCAACAGAGAGTGGTATAACAGTGGATCGCGTTAGGAAGGCAAAGGATAGAAAGATTGTAATGGGGTGTAAGACGGAAGCTGAACGGGACAGGATAAAAGAGAAAATAAGGCAAGAGGGTGACTGCTTGAATGTAGAAGAAAGAAGGAATAAAAACCCCCTGATAGCCCTTAAAAACGTTTTAAATTACAACTCAGATGAAGACGTAATCAAAGCCATGAAGATGCAAAATGAGAAAATATTTGAAGGATTGAAAGAAGAAGATCGGACTGTTGAAATAAGGTTCCGCAAACCAACGCGGAACCCGCACTCAAGCCACATAGTCATGAGAGTAGCACCAGTAGTATGGCAGAGGATGACAAGCATAGGAGTGGCCAGAGTCGATCTCCAGAGAGTAAAGGTGGAGGATCATTCCCCGTTGGTCCAGTGCACTATTTGTCTGGCGTACGGACACGGCAGACGACAATGCAGAGAAACGGAAGAAAAATGCAGCCACTGCGGTGGCTCCCATAAGAAAACAGAGTGCACGGAGTGGCTCGCTGGAGTGCCACCCGTTTGTATAAACTGTCAGAGAGCAAAATTGAATGAAAGTGGACACAATGCATTCAGTGGTGAGTGTACTGTCAGGAGAAGATGGGACGCTCTAGCTAGAGCCACCATTGCCTATTGCTAAGGTGGCCCCTGGCACGCAAAAGAACACCGGTGCAATGAAACGACATCTTTTGGCTCAGATTAACCTGCAACGTAAAGAAATAGCCACCCTAGAACTACTGCAGGAAGCCAAAGACAGAAATATGAGCCTGGCTTTGCTACAGGAACCATACGTGGGCGGGATAGGCATGATGAAAAATTACCCCGGGGTTCGAATATTCCAATGTGAGAGACTGGCGGATGGACCCGTGAAAGCAGCTGTAGTTGTCTTCGACAGTGAACTTACCGTAACACCGTGCCCTGAAATCTCCACAAAAAACATCATGGTAGTGAAAGTGCGGGTTGAAGGGGGCGATCTTGGAGTGGTTTCTTACTATTTAGAGCCTGACAAACCCATTTGTCCATACCTGGAGCAGCTTAGACAAATAGAGGAGAAACTGGGATCGTATAGGGTGCTCATGGGTGGAGATGCTAACTCGAAGAATACCTGGTGGGGAGGATTAAAGATGGACAAACGGGGAGAAGAGATGGGGGGTATGTTTGATGAAATAGGAATGCAGGTAGTAAACATTGGAAACACACCCACATTTGATACCATAAGGGGAACAAAAACCTATGCCAGCTTTGTAGATGTAACGTCGTGCTCCGAGGATCTGCTAGGAAAAATTGAGAACTGGAAGGTTGAAGATGGTAAAGTAAGCTCCGACCACAATCTTATAACATTCACAATACAATTAGGGAAGAACAAAGGAATAGAAATGAAATCAACAACCAGAATATACAACACCAAAAAGGCTAATTGGTCTCAGTTTCATGAGAAACTGAGCCAACTAACGAATGTAAATAAAATAAATAAAACAAATATAAAAGCAATAGATACAGAAGAAGAAATAGATACACAAGTAGAAAAAATTAATGACATAATTAAGAAAGCTTGCGAAGAAAGTATACCTAAAAAGAAAAATAATATAAATTTTAACTTACCATGGTGGTCCGGAGAGCTCTCTCAGCTAAAACAAGCAGTCAGAACTTGGCGGCGTCGTGTACGATGTGCAGCTCCACAGCGTCGGCATAAAGTCATCGAAGAGTACCTGAAAAAGAAAATAGAATATGAGACAAGAGTAAAGCAGGCCCAAGTGAAAAGTTGGAAGGAGTTTTGTGAAAGACAGGAAAGGGAAACAATGTGGGAAGGGATATACAGAGTACTGATGAGGACAACAAAGAGGAAAGAGGATCTGCCCCTGGTTAATGGAAATAGGACGCTTACAGAAGGAGAGTCAGTAAAGTTGCTTGCGAATACTTTCTATTATGATGTAGGTATTAAGGAGTAAACAGAAACACGTACATTACTAACGAAACCCCGTTTATTACTACTTTTCACATTAACATAAAGAACATTTACTTACTACCATAATGCTTACATATACAATTATGAATAGGGCTGTACCATACCACATGCCCTTACCAAAAAGAAAAAAAAAAAAACTAAAATTACAAGTTTTTTTTTTTTTTTTTTTTTTATCTATGAAAAGGTTTTGTACGATTCTTATGGATAATTTCAATTTTTCCATTTCGGTCTATTTTTACATTACAATTTAAATCTTCAATTACCTTAAATGGTCCTAAATACACTGGTTTGAATTTATTGTCTTTTTCACTTTTAACTAACAACATATCACCAATTTCATATCTTACTGGTTTTGTGTACATATCATAAACAGATTTACGCTTAACTTTACTACTAATTAAATTACACTTTGCATCATTTTGGGAGACCTGTAATCTATATTTTAATTGTTTAACATAGTCATTATCATTATATAAAGGTTCTATAATTCCTGATGTTAAATTACTAGGTAAATTACACTGTTTACCAAAAACTAGCTCAAACGGTGTGTACTTTGTTTCAGAGTGAACAGTTGTATTATAGGCAAAACAAAAATACGGAAGCCATGTACTCCAATATCTAGGATTATTATCAGTTTGAATTCTTAAATACGCATTTAATGATTTGTGTGTATTTTCCAAAGCGCCAATTGATTGGTGATGATAGGCTGTGGAAGACATCTGATTTATATTTAATAGTTTACATACCTCTTTCATAGTTGTAGACATAAACTCGGTGCCACGATCTGATGCTATTTCTCGAGGTATCCCATACCTTAGAATGAAATTATCAACTAAAGCTTTTGCTGTACTAAGACTATCCTTATTTTCTAATGGGTAAGCTTCTATATACTTACTTAGCTCACACTGTAAGGTGAGTATATATGAATAATTATAATAATCTTTACTTAAGGGCCCAACTATATCTAAATATATCTTATCAAAAGCTACCTGCGCAGTGGTTGAAATCTCCATTGGCTGTTTGGTAGGTAAGGAATGTTTCTGTGTTTGACATTTAATACATTTCCTTACATACTTTGTAACATCAGCCTCTAAATTTGGCCAGAAATAATATCTCTTGATATTATTTAGCATACGTCTTATTCCAGCATGGCCGCTTGTCGGCAATAAATGAAAATCATTGAGAACTACTAGTTTATCATCGTCATTATTTATTCTTATTGCCTCTCTTACTACACAAATTCGTGGTCCGGACCACTTTTTATTAACATTGGTTAACCATTTGATATATTTCATTGTTTTATTATTTTTCATTATATAAATTTCTTTAACATTATTTTCTTTACAAAACCATCCAAAGTCTCTCACGAAAACGTCTCGCGTTTGACATGATCGAGAACTCGGATTGAGGCCTATTATATATTTTTCTTTAAAATTAACAAAATTTCCTTTCAAATTCTTTTTGACTATCAATTCTATACAATTCTTTGGTTTTTTAGTAACTTCTACGACACCTGGGTGATCAGTCCGGCTGTCAGTAAAAATTCTATCATCCAAAGAGTTGTTAGTTGTGTCTTCATTTAATTTTCTAGTCATACTTCTAGTCATTACATTCACTGATTGTATACTAATTTCTTTTAAATCCTCTGACGAAATTGATATACGAGATAATGCGTCGGCCGCCACATTACTCGCACCTGTAACATACTCAATCTTATAATTATACTCCTCTAAAGTTAATCTGAATTTTAAAAGTCTACTGGATGGATTACTCATAGAAAATAGATAGACAAGTGGTTTATGATCCGTAAATATTTTGAAAAGTTTGCCAAACAAATATGGTCGGAAATATCGAACCGCCCACACTATGGCCAAAAGCTCTTTCTCTGTAGTAGGATAATTAATTTCAGCTTTATTTAAAGTACGGCTTGCATACGCTACTGGTAAGTCATTTTGGTTACACAAAACGGCTCCAATAGCTTTACCAGAGGCATCGGTTCTCAAAATAAATTCACTATCAGTTGAAAAATCTGGATATTGTAATATAGGAGGGTTAGATAACAAATCTTTGAGATGTTTAAAAGCATATCACATTCATTCGTCCAATCAAATTTAGCTCCTTTCCGAAATAATTTATTAAGTGGTATTGTAATTTCAGCAAAATTAGGTACAAATTTTCGATAATAATTGGCAAAAGCGACAAAGCGTTTAAGTTCGTCAGTAGACTGAGGCCTTAGGTAGTTTTTGATAACTTTAGTTTTCTCTGGATCTGGCTGTACACCTTTTGATGATACTAAATGTCCTAAATATAATAATTCCTTTTTTAAAAATTGGCATTTACTTTTAAATTAACTTTCCTTAATCTTTCAAATATATCGATAAGGTTTTTGTTATGAATTTCTAAATTACGACCATAACAAATTAAATCGTCGCAGTATATTAATGCTTTTTCATAATTTAAACCAGCCATAGCTACTGTCATTAAACGACTAAATGCACTCGGACTAATTTTTAAGCCCATGGGTAATCTTTTAAGATGATATTGCTTATCAGTTGTGAAAGCTGTGTATTTTCTGCTTTCAGGATCTAATGATAATTGATAATAAGATTGCGTTAAATCTAAATGGCTAAAATATATTGCACCAGAGAGAGAATCCAAAATTTCAGTTATGTTCGGGAGAGGAAACTTATCATCCATAATCCTTTCATTTAACTTCCTATAGTCTATTACTAATCGCCATTTCTTACTAGAATCTTCACTCTTTTTTGGTACAAGCAAAATAGGACTATTCCATTCACTTTGACTTTCCTCAATAATGTCATCTTTTAACATTTGTTGTATTTGACTTTCTATTTCCTGTTTTTGTGACTGGGGTAATCTATACGGTTTAACATAAGATGATGTGACGTTTTCCTTTAAATATATTTTCTGTTGATATAAATTTGTAACACCTAATTTATCACCTTGCAACAAAAATATGTCTGAATATTTGGCACAAATATTTTCTATAGATATTTGTTCTTCAGAATTTAAATGGTTTAAATTTAACATGGAAAACAGGTTCTTTACTCTGTCTGAATTATTTAATTTATTTTCAAAACTACAAATTAAATAATCACTTAAACACATTAATTCTGGAATGAAATAACTGAGTCGAACTTCGTCATCTCTAGTATTTAAAATCTTAATAGGTATTTTTCCTTCTTTATTTGGACTAACTAACACACTAGCAAGAAAAACTCCTTCACACAATTCACTGGGGTTTGTAATACACTCTTGATTAATTTTCAAATCTATAAAATGAATCGATTCGCATCTGGGTTGTAAAGTAATGTAATTATTTTGACCTATACATCCCATTTCTAAAGGCAACGAAAAAGAATTGTCATTATTAATAGTTAAAATATTTTTTTCAAAGTTTAAAATACAGTGAAACTTACAAATAAAGTCTTGACCTAAGATGCCATCTGAACGGCAAGGTAAGTCTTTAAACACGTAAAACTTATGATTTAATATTTTTCCTTTATAGCAGAGATCTAAAAAAACAAAGCCTTCTGATACTACATCACCTCCTATGCCTTTAATTTTTATTTTCTCAGCGTGATAAGGTATCTGATCTCTCACCATCGCTTCATGCCTAACGAGAGACAGTGAGGCTCCGGTATCGAGCAGCCAAGAATAAATAACATCGTGAACTTTAAATTTTACTGAATTAATGTTAGCATAATAGCAAATTAAATGATTAGGATCGAAAAAAATGATTAGAGGTTTCCAAATTTTTCACACTACTACTGTCATTGTTTGTCTGTACCACAGTAGCATGATGACCACTTTGACCACGCGAACCTCGGGTTCTGTTATACAATTGTCGTCCTCGAAAACTAGAATTATTATTATGTCGTCTGTAACCATTACCTTGATAACTTTGGGTATTATAATAAGTGCGTTGTCCTCTATTAAAATTAAAACGACCGCGATAATTGCTACGGGGCATAAAATTATTAGACCTACCTTTATACTGCTGGTAATTCATCACTCGGGGTCCAGTTTCAATTGATGATGATAACTCTTCATCCAACGCACCACGGATTGCGTCGTTTAAGGAAGTATAGTTCCTCGCCGCTATTATAGTGCTGATTCGACTATTTCTCAGACCATCACTAAAACGCTTAATAGCATTCCTTTCGTTTACTGTTTTTAAAACTTCATACTTATTCGGGTCTCCATCCGCCTGAGAAATAGTTAAATCAACGAATAATTGTTCAATTTGCTTACCAAAGTCGGCCATACTTCTGTCGTTCTGCCGAGCTCTTTGCAGTTGTTGTTGGAGTGACGTGTCTGATTTTTTGCTAAGAAGTCTATCCTTCATATCCTTCACCAAATCTGAAACTGTGGCATAATTTTCGTGCAAGCGTAGTTTTGCACTTTCAGATAGCCTTGACCTTAAAACGAAAGTTATTAGCTTTTTGTGCTCGTCGACTTCCAGCATATCAGAGTACATTTCTATATTAGCAATTAATTGTTTTGTAACCGACTCATTTTTGTCCATAACCGGTAAAAGACTAATAGCGGTTTTGAGTTGAAAGTTCTCCATTTTTATTAAATTAATTAAGGTTCCCTCAGAAACGTAATCTGACTGAGTACACAACTCTCCTATTTTAATATAATATTTACTAATTTTATCTGATAAACTTTCTATTCTAGCTACTTCTAAGTTATCTAATTTCTCTGTTTTAGACAGAACATTAATACTATTCAAAACAAAATCAATTTGCTCTTTTAAATTTTCTGATTCAATATACTTATCATTCTTTATTTTAGCTGTCCTTCTTCTAGGTCCTAACTTAGTTAAGTAATCTTTAATATGCTTGAACTTTTCAAGTAACTGTATGAGCTCATCTGCCATTTATTTCGGCAATTCAATACGTAAAATATATAAAAATATGTATAAACCCTTAATTATTACAACACTAAGTTAACAGCATTAAAAACTTACATTATTTATTACAATAACTCAATAACTTTGAATGCGTTTCGCCTAACTAACTAAAGATAAAAAGAAATAAATGATAATATCGGTACCAATTTCAGTCCAAGGTCATCTTGTTGTCTTCTAAACTTTCCGTTAAAGACGCCTACAACTTTACAATACTTTTATTTTACGCACGCATAATTATTTTGTAACACTTTTATTTTACTCACGCATATTTTAAGATACTTTTATTTTAGACACATATTTTATGATACTTTTATTTTACGCACACATATTTTATGATACTTTTATTTTACGCACACATATTTTATGATACTTTTATTTTACGCACACATATTTTATGATACTTTTATTTTACGCACACATATTTTATAACCGCACTTATAACTCCACCGCAGACAGTCTATTTAGGTACGTATATACTTCAAACAGGAGGCACAGCGTACCTGAGTGCTAGATTGTCTCCTCACTGATCGGCTTACGCTGGAGCCTTTTAAAATAGCTCGCAGACCGCTCCAAAGCGAACTCACGTATCTGATGGCCCATCCAATTTCGGTGACACTTACGGTAGACTTTGTATATAATGTACAGCATACCTATACTCAGGAAGGTACATATTGCAGCTAGGATATAATTTGTGGTGGCTGCTTGCACCCGAAGTTGTTCCACAGGCGCCGAATTGGTGCCTGCACCAGCCGCCGTCTGCGCCACAATCACCTCCTCCTTCTCTACAGCTTGGTTGTTGCCCATCTCTGACCTTTATAATCTTTATTGTATGAAAATGGCAAATCGTGACCACGTTGTCGCGCAGAAGAACGAAGACTCGTTTTAAAACTCATATTTTTAAAGCGACATAAAACGATGCACAATAGACGAGTTATCGGGCCAGTTCGCACGAATTTGCTTACACCGCAAAAGTACACCTGCACTGTCTCGAGTTACCGGATGGCGTGATGCAATGTTACAGGCAGGGTCGCCATATGATGTAGGTATTAAGGAGTAAACAGAAACACGTACATTACTAACGAAACCCCGTTTATTACTACTTTTCACATTAACATAAAGAACATTTACTTACTACCATAATGCTTACATATACAATTATGAATAGGGCTGTACCATACCACACTATCCTGAGGATGAAATAGCACTGGATAAAGAAGAGCACAGCCTTATTCGTCGCAAAGCCAACACAGTAAATGTGAGGGTTCAAGATGAGTACTTGGACCCTCCATTTACCATGCTAGAATTGAAAACAGCACTGTGCTCTTTTAATCCAAAAAAAGCACCCGGCGAAGACGGCTTTACAGCCGATATATGTATGAATGCCATCATGAATGATTCGGAGACTTACCTAGCGCTGGCAAATAAATGCCTGGAAAAAGGATACTTTCCAAAGATATGGAAAATGGCAACAGTTGTAGTCCTCCGGAAGCCCGGAAAAGAGGACTACACAAAACCGAAATCCTACAGGCCAATAGGCCTTTTGCCAGTGCTGGGTAAGATCTTCGAGAAGATGATCATGGCAAGAATAAAATGGCACCTTCTGCCTAAGCTCAGCCCTAGACAGTACGGCTTTATGCCCCAGCGCGGGACGGAAGATACCCTCTATGCCCTAGTTAACCACATAAGAAGCAAAATTAAAGAAAAAAGAATAGTGGTTCTTATTTCACTGGACATAGAGGGCGCCTTTGACAACGCCTGGTGGCCTGCCATTAAGCTTCGTCTTGCGGAAGATGGCTGTCCAGTGAACCTGAGGCGTGTCATGGACAGCTATCTCCAAGAAAAAACAGTCAAGATAAGATATGCGGGGCAAGAGTTTGAGAAGACAACATCTAAGGGCTGTGTCCAGGGATCGGTAGGGGGACCGGTACTATGGAATATTCTGCTGGATACGCTGCTGAGGTCTCTTGACGAGCGCGGAGACTACAATCAGGCATTCGCTGACGATGTGGTTCTGGTGTTCGACGGGGACACAGCGGCTGATGTACAGCGACGTGCCAATGCCACTCTCAGACATGTTCGGGAGTGGGGTTCTTTATACAAACTGAAATTTGGACCAAATAAGACAAAAGCTATGCTTTTGTCAAACAAATTAAAATATGACACTCCTCTCCTGAACATGGATGGGATAGACATTGGCATGTCAAATGAGATAAGAGTGCTGGGTCTCACTATTGACCGGAAATTAACTTTTAACCAGCATGTTAGGGAAACAGTCGCAAAAGCTCAGGCGATATATAAAAACCTCACCAGAGCTGCAAAAATCAGCTGGGGCCTCCACCAAGACATAATAAGGTCTATCTACACAGCAGTGGTTGAACCCACAATTATGTACGGATCTAGCGCATGGGCACCGGCGGCTTCTAAAAAAGGAGTGCAAAACAGCTGCACGTTGTACAAAGAGGATTTGCGCAAAAGCTTAGTAGGGCCTACAGGACGGTTTCGCTAAACGCGTCGCTGGCCCTTGCCGGGATACTACCGCTCGACCTCAGGATCCGCGAAGCAGCGGCCCTATACGAGACCAGGAGTGGTGTGGCCCGGTTGGGGCTAGAGGCGAGTGAGGTGGAACGTAAGACAAGATTCGCAGATAGTCCCCATCCAGCATCTCGTATGGTCATCGAATTCGTGAGCCTGGTGCACCCGGATGAGGTTCAAACCCACAGTACACAAACAGTGCGCATCTACACCGATGGCAGTGGGCTTGAGGATAGGGTAGGAGCAGCTCTGTCTATATGGACAGACGCTGGCGAGGACCGTGTTGTCAAGCTCAGGCTATCTGCGCACTGTACTGTGTATCAGGCAGAGCTGTTGGCCATAGGAAGGGCACTAAAGGAGGTCGTGAAGCGCCGTGAAACAACTTTCGGCGTCTTCAGTGATTCGCGTGCGGCCCTTGAAACGGTCTCTAACTGGGAGGCTCTGCACCCGCTCGCGGTATGGGCCCGGGAAAGCCTTCGTGAGGCTGTGATCCAGGGGAAGGAGGTGTCCTTGTTTTGGATCAAGGCTCACGCAGGTCACGAGGGTAATGAGCGAGCGGATGAGCTAGCTAAGCAAGCAGCACTAAAATTAAAAGTTGCACCTCACTATGACCGGTGTCCGATTTCGTTCCTCAAGCGAAGCATAAGAAAAGAGTCGCTTGAGGAATGGAATCGTAGGTACAGTGAAGGAGAAACTGCAGGAGGAACAAAGATCTTTTTCTCAAGCCCGGTGGAAGCCTATAAGATCATAAGGAAAATAGCACTAACACCGCACATTACACAAATACTAACCGGGCATGGGGGGTTCTCGGCATACCTAAACCGATTTAAGTGTGCGGAGAGCCCGTCGTGTCCATGTGATCAGAGCTGTGATCAGACAGTGATACACGTATTGTGTCACTGCCCGATGTTTGAGAAGATAAGATGGGAAACGGAAGAGGAAATAAAAGAAAGAATATCAGAAGAAAGATTGAAAGAGTTAATAGCGAATGGAAAGACGAGAAGAATATTTGTGAAATATTGTGAAGAAGTGGCAAAGAAAGTGTGTGCGCTTAATAAAAGCGAAAGAAGTAGGATGTTGACTACCTAATTAAATAATTAGGAAGAAGTAACATAGGAGTGAAATTAAAGATGGTTATAGACAACAGAACGAAGGGATGAAAAATAAAATAACAACAGCAATAAATTGAGGAAAGAAAAGGACCCTGAATACCACATTAGGGGAATCATTGTGTATAAAAAAAAAAAAAAAAAAAAACCTAACCTAACCTAACCTAACCTTTTTTTTTTTTTTTTTTTTTTTCTCGTGGGAAAACCTTTTATAGGCCGTCTACCCGCCTTTGGCCCAGGCGGGCAGGTGTGTCGGAGTCCCGAAAGGTGGTAATACGGTTTACCGACTAAAAACCCACGGTGTTCCTCTCTCACCCAAAATGCCGAGACGGCGAGAAGACTGGCATTACTCGAGCCGTCCCGGCGGGTGCTGGTCCTTGACTACGGACCCCGAAAACGAAGGGCAAGACCGTGCCCTTCCACTGTAGAGAGGCGTACGTGGAACACTACGCCGTCCTCTCTGGCCTGCTACTCAACGGCGACAAACTGGCCATAGTTTGCCGCCCGCAGGCCCCTCACGGTGGCTGGAGGTCGTCTCGCGGCGCCCTCCTTTGACGCCCAGATATGCGGGTTGAGAGGGAGGATGAACGATGACACTCCCTCTCCCTTTCCGCCGCTTCCTTGACGGACAGAACCGTCTCTGCGAATGAAGCGGCGGCTTCCCAAGCACTCTCGCTTCGTACCATCAAACTGATGAGTACCAGCAGCGAGAGGCTACCCACCCTGACTGCGCCGGTCAATACACGGCGCGGCTCGTGCCACGCCGGGCACTCCGCCAATGTGTGGTGCGCCGTGTCTTCGGCGCAGTCCCCGCAGTGGTGACAACTGGACGTCTCCTCACGGCCGATTCGACAGAGAAATTTGCCGAAGCAGCCGTGGCCGGTGAGCAACTGCGTCAACCGGTACGAGAGGGCGCCATGACGCCTCTCTAGCCACTCGTGGAAAACGGGCCTTACCGCCACAATTGTGGCGGAGTGGGCGGCGCGACTTGCGCGACCTAGTGCCGGTCGCGCAAGTCGCGCCGCCCACTCCGCCAGCATGTTACGGCGGAGCTGGGACCTTACTTCCTCCACTACGCGGGGCGCTGTTGATACGCCCCGCACCAGTGCATCCCCGCGCCATTGGAAAAGCGACGCGAGGACCCTGGCCTCAAGGTCCCATGGCGGGGATCCGGCAAGGAGGCTCGCCGACTCGAAGGCGATCGTGCGGTAGCCCCTGATGCATCTGACGGACATTATTCGTTGGGGAGCTCGCAAAAGGGCGAGACTCCGGTCCGTCAGATCATCGGCCCAAATTGGAGCGCCGTAGAGCGCCATCGACCGCACGATCCCGCAATAGAGCCTCCGGCAGGAGGCGTTTGGCCCTCCCAAATTCGGCAAAAGCCGCGACAGACTGTTCGCGGCGGCCTTTAGCTTTGGAGCCAAACGTCGAAAGTGTTCTTCGAAGTTCCATCGACTATCGAGAACCAACCCTAAGTACTTCATAGAGGGCTCGATGCCGATGCGAACCCCTCCTACCACTATGTGGGATCCCGAAGGTGGACGGTTCCGAGGCCCATGGAAGAAAACGGCCTCGGACTTGTGAAGCGCCACCTCGAGACCCAAACGCCGGATCCTATGCACGACTTGCGCGACTCCAGCAGTCGCTAGAACTTGGGCCTGCCGGTGCGTCTTACCCCTCGCGGTGACCAAAGTGTCGTCAGCGTAACAAACAACGCTGACACCCGCGAGGAGCGCACCGCGCAGCGCCCAATCATAACCAATGTTCCACAGGAGCGGACCCAGAACCGACCCCTGTGGAACTCCACAACCGATGTCTCGCCGACATAATCCCTCCCGACCCGGGTAGGTGATAACTCTTTCCTCTAGATAAGCCCCGACAATGCGGCGGAGGTAGGGCGGCACACCATGGTAAACTAGTGCCGCCCGAATACAACTCCAAGGCAAGGTGTTGAACGCGTTGGCAATGTCTAACGAGACAGCCAACAACACCTCGCCCCGGGAAACAGCGTCCTCCGCCAGACTCCTCACGTGCTTGATGGCGTGCACGGTGGAGCGCCCCTGGCGAAAACCAAATTGACATTCCGCCAGGTCCGGCCCAACTAACGAAAGGTGGCGGACGAGGCGGTCTGCAAGCACACGCTCGAACAGCTTGCCCACCTCGTCCAGCAACACAATGGGCCGGTAGGCAGACGGTGAGTCTGCCGGGCGCCCCTCCTTCTTGAGAAGGACCATACGCCCATGTTTCCATGGCTCTGGAAATCGGCCCCTCTCAAGGCACGCCGATAGGAGCCCTAATAGTCGGGGCGCGAGCTCCCGAAGGGCCAGGACCCACGCTCGGCCTGGAATGCCATCGGGTCCCGGCGCGGTGTTCTTCCTCTGAAGTCGCAACACCGCAGCCCGCAACTCTACCCGGGTCACCTCGGGCACGTCATCGTCTTCCTCTTCGTCCGCGCTGGCAGCCACTATGGGCGGAACCATGGGCGGAGGAGTGTGCTCCGTCCTCGAAGGGAACAGAGTACCAACAACTCCCTCCAGCACCTCTGGCCTGAGACTCTGCGTGAGCGGGGGCGCCCACGTGCGCAATTTGCCCCGCACTAGCAAATAGGGACGCCCCCACGGATCTTGGTAAACCTAACCTTTTTTTTTTTTTTTTTTTTTTTTTTTCCGGGAGGGAAGCTTTATGCCAGAGTGTGAGGACTCCCCGACCAAATTGGCCGGTATACCACACTAAACCCTCCACGGTTACCCTTTTAGCTCATAGGGACAGAGTTCCGGGACCAGGAGGGCGATTCACTAACGGTCTACATCCTTACATCCAAGAGTACAACAGTTGTAACATCAGTGTTTGACATATTCGTATGCTCCAATCAAACTACCCGACCGCAGCGCTTCAACGATGTAAACGGCGCTTCACGGAACTAAAATATTCGTTCAAATGTATGAAAATAGGTATTCAGTAACACGAAACATCCTCGCCTTCGACTACAACCTCGCCCTCGCCTTCGATTTTATCTGTCAAATCATAAAGCTACAATAACGTAGATGTTCTCTTGGTTGTTAACCTACAAAGTGATATTAAATATTGTTTTTTAGACAAGGTAAGTAGATTTACATTATTTTAATTGTTGTATTTAACTTTCTGGGTCCAGTAATGTTTTTTTTTTGTTTAGATGGCAGTTCGTGTATTTTGCAAAATACATACAAAACACTTTTGTTGGAAGAAGCTAATCGTGAAGATAACTTAAAAAAGGCGTCAAGCTCGGTTAAATAAACAAAAGTTTGGCACATTCCGGTCGCAGACATATTATGTCTGCCCGCCAGTTTACGCGTTTTTTTTCGCAGACATAATATGTCTGTCCGCCAGTTGAGGGGTTAATTAGAAATATGAATATCCTAAAAACCGACAGTACCTACTTATGTACATTAAAACTTAAAGGCTCATTGAAGAGCACATAGAACAATTAGGACAAGATATTTTCCCATATTTCTCCAAAGTTAAACGCCAGGGAGGTATTAGTAAACAAGTAACAGAACCAAGGTAGGTACCAACTACTTATTTATAATAAGTAACTCTTACTTACAAATACTACTGTCTATCTATGAATTAAAATAACTTTTGTTTCAGATTTTGTTTGCACTTGCGTTTTTAACAAGTGGGAGCTACCAAAAGATTTTATGTAGGAATGCCACAACTTATGTCTCACAATCATCAACATCAAGGGCCATACAAACGGTTGTAAATGCCAGAAACCATAGGGATGTCATAAATAAATATATTTAGTTTCCTAAATCACCCTTTGATAGACAAATCCTCAAAGAAATGCAAGTAACTACTTAGTATATTAGTTATCATCATAACAACCCATTAATGTCCCATGACGGAGGGATACTTGGCCTACTAATACCACGCTGGCCAGAAGGATTGGTATAGGGTTTAATTTCAAGTTTTCCTTCTTTTTATTTTGTAAAGATAATATTGACGTATAGGCCCTTAGTCGGTTTTTACGACACCTATGGCATGAGATGGGGTGGTGGGTGACATATTGTACTCTTACTCCGTCACCACACAGATATTAGTTATACTTGAGTTTTAAATTATAGTATCATAAAGACAGAGTTTCTTATCTTTACAAATCTTGTTATGATCCAGATTCTTTAAAGACTTAAAAATCCCTGGTGTCATTGGATGTGGGGGGATAGGGTACCTAATTCAGCTACTTCAAAAAGAAAGAGTGCAAACACTCAGTGATTTGGATAGTGGATGCCGTGCTAATCTGCTAATCTAATCAGTTGTGTCATGCACGAAGTAGTAATACTGAATAATAACTAAATATTTAAGTTTGTCTTTACTAATTTAGTAAGTAGTCAGGTTTAATAAATATTATTAGTAATATAGTATGTATTTTTTAAGTTTTGAGCATGTAATATAATGAAACTACTATTGTTTATTCATGGTAATGATAATTTTATAATAAATAAAAATATTAACTATAGATTTATGTTAAAACATGTTACACTACTAACAGTATAAATATATAATTGTAGAGTATATGTTAGATTAAAACTTATGCACAGATAAAAACATTTTACATCATTACAATAGTTTTATGTATTTAAATAATCACTTAAAATACCAATAATTCTTTCTACAGCCTCCACCATTCTTTGTTCGAATTCTGCTCGTAGCCTCATGCATTGAGCTATTGCCAGTTCCGCACGCTGTTCTTCAATGGCTATGAACCTCTCTGTAATGCTAACCATTTCCAAGCGGGGCATTGCGATGGAGGACTTCGCAATAGGCGCCGGCGCGCAGCAGATGCACGTGGAGATTGTTGGGTAACACGTCGACGACTGCGTAATATTTCCCTTTGGCGCTTCAACAAACACGCATAATTAATATTTGGAGTACTTTGTTGTATTTATTACACTATAAAATCTTGTAATTAACCTTATTTGGAATGTTCCCATGTGAAACTTCTGGTGGTGATACAGGTCTTACTGGTTCAACAGTGACTGAAACCTGTAAAATAAATACATTATGTAAAAAAATATAATTAATACCTATAAACAATTTAATAATTTTTTTATATTATGCTTACTTCAGGAGTACATAATATTGTGAGTTCCGGATTCTACTACAATATTTTGTGACGTTGAAGGGACTTGTGTCTCTTGAACACTCCCTGCATCTATGGCAGCAATAGTAGACTAAAACAGAAAATATTTAATTACTATTACAAGCTTTTGTAGGTTTCCTATAAAATTCTAAGATAATGTCTATTGATATATTTTTTGCTCTGTGTCATTGAACTTAGGTACATATTCAACTCTACCACCAGTACAACGCCTGGCAGCCACAAAATTTGACTGTCTTTCCTCTTCACTGACCCTTTCTTGTCTTTTCAATACTGTGAATATTTTTATAGATATAAATAATAGTTTGAGCAGTCAATGTAGAGTTTTCTTGTAGGTACATAGTACAACACACCACTTCAAACATACTATTAATAAGCTAAACTCACCTTACACCACTGCTCTGAAGTTTTTATACATCCACTACCATCACTGTTAAGGGCATTTGCTATTTCTACCCATGCATTACGACTGCGAATGCGAGCATTTGCAGTACGAGCATGGCCAGTTGCTAGCCAACTTCTAGCTTCTAAAAAGTTGACTAGCTTTTCAAGTTGACTTGGTGACGGAGCTACGTTACGAGACACTAAAATAGATAATATTGTTGTGGTTAGTCATTACAGTAAAATGCTGGAATTATAAAAATGTTATGAAACAAAATATAAACATACTTACTGTCGACACGATCAAGACTACACTAAATATGATACACTCCATGCATTGGTGCATATTAAAGCACTTTTAGCCTTAGACCCTTTTGCCACTTAAAACACTTCATATTTAGGAATTTTGTGACAAAAAACTTAATTTATGTTGTCTATAATTCCAAACTGTTTGTTTACATTTCGCACATGTCAAAAAAATTATGAATCCATTGCCAGTTTTAAAAATATTAATTTTACAAGTCGAAAACAATTACATTAATTAATAATTTGTTATGAATTTATTAGCTCTTAATTTATTCATTCACATTATGTAATTATATTTCTTTAAAAGTCATAAATAACAACGATATTTGTTAGTCTATATTTTCTCGATTATACTTAGTCAAAAAGTAGCAACATTGTTAACATCGTAGCCGACATCCTTGCCTTATCACATCCGAGAGATCGTCGACGAGATGATCGTGTTTAGCGAATACGGTTTTAAATAACGATGACTTTAAGGGCGATGTGTTGGTTGTGACATCTGTGAACTCGCCGTTGTTGGCATCTTAGACGGTACGCTTAGCGAATCGCACTGCAGGGTGCTACACCCATACTCCGGAGACTCCGTCGAGCTTCCTGGCGGCAGCCAGGTGACGCAATTCAAGAGAGGCCCGGGGTAACCCAGAGTACCTCTCTTTGACGTCGTAGCAGGTCACCTCCGCAACTGCCGTCCATTACGGACAACAGCCCAAGGCACCCCACACGCAGGCGACAAAACCCTACGCGAGCTACGTACGAGGTTGGCTAGGACCAGACGACGCCGCGCCTGTTCCCCTCCCACCTCTTCGTCTGCGCCGAGCGGGTGCGGCTTGAGCATCATTCTCCCGCACCCGCTCCGCTTCCTCCTTCCGCGAGATGACGGTCTCGCAGAAGGAGGTCACGGCATTCCACGCCTCCGCACTACCGAGCATTGTTCTGACCAATGTCGGCAGCGCGAGGTCGGTTGTTCTCAGCGCCGCGCAAAGATCGCGGCGCTCATCGTCCCAGGCCGAGCACAGGAGCAGAGTGTGCTCGGCCGTGTCATCTGGATCGCCGCAGTGGTGGCACTGCGGCGTTTCTTCCCGGCGGGCGACCCGGTGCAGGTAGTGACCGAAGCAACCATGTCCGGTCAGTACCTGCACCAGGCGGTAGGTGAGGCTGCCACTCTGGCGCCCCACCCACTCCTTCAACACCGGACGGATCGCTTCGATCGTCCGGTGACCGGCGGCAGGTTGGGAGAGTGTCTCCATCCACGCTCTGATGGTGTCATCATGGATGTTGGATTGGGCCCGCTCTATATCTTCTAGAGCGGGCCGCACGCCCCGCACCCTCGCCCCCACTTTGCGTCGATGCGCCTCGGCGAGTGCCACCGCATCGACTTCGAAGGGAGGCGTGCCTGCAAGTACGCAGGCCGCACCGTGGCTTACCGTCCGGTAAGCCCGGATTTCGCGTAAAGCGATTATCCGCTGCGGCCTGCGCAATAAGGCCTTGGTGCGAGACGTGAGACTCTCTGCCCACACCGGAGATCCGTAAAGTGCCATCGACCGTACCGTTCCGTGGTACAGTCTCCGGCACTTGGCTGATGGCCCCCCTATGTTGGGGAGTAGCCGTCCGAGAGCTGCCGCAGCAGCACACAGTCTGGGAGCCAGGAGCGTGAAATGCCGCTCCCAGCTCCAAGAAGAGTCCAGTTCAAGGCCGAGGTACTTTAGATGTACCCCGACCGGAACACTGACCCCCCCTACTCGGATACGGAGCTCCGGTGGGATTCTGCGTCTTCTTCTTGGGGGCGGGAAGCCGATGGCTCTGGTTTTGTCCAGGGCCACTTCCAGCCCCAGGAGGCGGATGCGTCGGACAATCCTCTCGGTATAAACCGACGCATTTTCGGCCGCCTCCTCCCAGAATTTGGCCGCTGCCGCAACGAGCGTGTCGTCCGCATAACAGACTATCTCTGTTTGCGGCAGCAGCCTTCCACGCAGAACCCAGTTGTACCCCAGATTCCACAACAACGGACCCAACACTGATCCCTGGGGTACACCTGCCGCCACTCTCCACGACTGAACGCGACCCTCCGCATCCTGGTAGAGCACTACCCTATCCTGCAAACAATAAACTAACCTAACCTAACAATAAACTAACCTAACCTAACAATAAACTAAACTAACCTAACAATAAACTAACCTAACCTAACATTAAACTAACCTAACCTAACAATAAACTAACCTAACCTTTTTTTTTTTTTTTTTTTTTCCGTGGGAAACCATACTTACGGCCCATCCGCCGTCGCCTGGGAGGCCCGACGGTGGAGTGTCGGAGTCCCAATAGATGTTAACACGGTATACCGACTAAAACCCACGTGCCCCTAACGACTTAACAGCCATGTGCGCCAGGTCGCGGTAGTCAATTTCTCATTACATCCGCGACCCCGGCTGGCTTTGGCCCCTGAGTAACTCCGGGGCCCCTTCGCGGTTACAGCGAGGTAGTCTCCGCTACGTGTGTATTGGACGTAGCGAAGACCACCCTAGTAGCCCCGAAGTACTCAAGGAACGCACGATGGCAAGTCGTGCGCCGCATTCCTTTCTGGAGCGGCGAACCGGCCTCATGGTTCGCCGCCCAGTTCCTTAGGGTGGCTGGAGATCGTCGCGCGCTCTCCTGCGCCTCGGTAGGTGGCCAGAGAGGGGTGCTGGTAATCTCTCCCTCTCTCAAACTAACCTTTTTTTTTTTTTTTTTTTTGCGCTGGGAAAATGCTATTACGCATCCCCTTTCCCATCGGGGGACGGGAAAGGGGTATGTGAGACTCCCCGGGAAACAGAATTCCCGGTATACCCACTAAAAACCCAGCGGTGCTCCGACCTCGCCTTAGTGGAGGGGGCCTGGGAATCCATGTCGTCCAGTCCCCCACCGGCGATTGCCCGCCTTACGGCAGGCCCTTCACGCCTCCCCCCAATGGGGAGGGGGCCTTATAATGGCCGGAGCACAGGGGGTGGATCATGTGATGCAGGCGGTGGCGCCCCCGCGCCTGTCGCCCGCTGATCACCCCCCGGGGTGGATGAGGACGGACGTTGAGTTCGCCGTCCTCCACCCCTTCTTCGTCTGCGGAGCGGCGCCGCGAGAGGGTCGTCCTCCCGCACGCGCTCCGCTGCCTCCTTCTGTGACATGACGTGCTCACAGAAGGAGGCCACCACTTCCCACACCTCCTCACTCCCCAGCATGGCAGAAATCACGCTGGGGAGCGAGAGGTCGTCCCCGACCGCCGCCACAAGGGCGCAGCGGGACTCCGCCCACGACGGGCACGCCTCCAAAGTGTGCTCCGCCGTGTCCACCGCCGCCTCGCAGTGGTGGCATAGCGGAGTCTCCTCTCTCCCAATCCGATGCAGGTACGATCCGAAGCAACCATGCCCGGACAGCACCTGCACCAGACGCAGGGAAAGGCAGCCATGACGCCGATCGAGCCAATCGCTCAGGACGGGCCCGATGGCGTCCAGCGTCCGCCGACCAAATGATGCGGAGGCAAGATCCTCGGCCCAATGCCGAGTCACTGCCTCCCGCATCTCCTCCCGCACCTCCTCCCGCTCCGCCGGGTCTGGGCGCCGGTTGAGCGCCCTCTGGTCCGCGGTCCAGTCGTACACTCTGGCGAGCACCCACGCCTCGAGTTCCCAAGGAGGGGTTCCCGCCAGAGCGCACGACGCCGCGAAACTCACTGTGCGGTAAGCTCTCGCCACCCGCTGTGCAATGGCCCTTTGTGGCCTGCGGATGGCGGCGGCGTTCTCCCGTCTGCACAGTGAGTCCACCCAGATAGGGGCCCCGTAAAGGGCCATGCTCTTGAGTATGCCGGCGTACAGACGCCGGCATTGCTCGCCGGGCCTCCCTAGATTCGGGAGGAGGCCTGAGAGGGCGCCCGCGGTCCTCAACAAGCGCGTCGACAGTGCGCTGAAGTGCGCACTGAAGCGCCACTTGTTGTCGAGGACTAGGCCCAGATATTTCATCTGCGCCTGCACCCCAATGCGGACGCCCTCCACATGAATGTGGGCGTCGGGCGGTTGGCGCTGTCGAGGTCCGTGGAAAAACACGGCCTCGGTCTTGTGCAGCGCCACTGACAGCCCTAGGCGGGAGACCCGGTCCACCACCTGTGAACCGCCCGCCGAGGCCAAACTGGCCGCCTCCTCAAAATTTCTCCCCCGGGCAGTCAATAGAGTGTCATCCGCATAGCAGATGACAGACGTGCCACGGGGGAGGTTGCCCCTCAGGATCCAGTCGAATCCGATGTTCCACAGGAGCGGCCCAAGAACAGATCCCTGTGGAACACCGGACTCGACGCCGTATTGGCGGAGCTCACCCGACTTGTCCTCGAGGAGGACTGTGCGGTCCGTCAGGTAGTCCGCCAATAGGCCCCTCAAATACGGAGGCACTCCGTGGAAGCGGAGCGCCTCTAGGATGGTGGTGTGGGGAATGGAGTTAAAGGCGTTGGCTATGTCGAATGACACAGCCAACAGCCCTTCCCCCGCATCCATCGCCTCCCTCACCAGGCCCTTGAGCTGGGAGAGGGCGTCCACTGTCGAACGCTCAGCTCGAAACCCGAACTGAGCGTCCGCCAGGTCCGGGCCGATTGTGCACAAGTGCCTGTTAATACGGGCAGCCAGAATCCCCTCAAACATTTTACCGACCTCATCTAATAAGACGATGGGTCGGTATGCCGATGCGGAGTTCACCGGCCGCCCTTCCTTCTGAATAAGGCACAATCGGCCGTCCTTCCATGGCTTCGGGAACCTCTCAGACTCAACACACGCACTGAAGAGGTCCCGAAGCCTCTCTCCCATCTGGGAGGCGGCGATGGCCACCACCTTTGCGGGGACGCCGTCCGGACCCGGGGCGGTCTTTTTCCCACGGAGGCGGGAGACTGCCCTCTCCACCTCGCCCTCCGTGACTGGAGGGACCGCCTCATCGGCCGATGGAGCCGTACCGCGCGAATCGCCCATCACTGGTGGAGTGAAGTTGTCCCCGCGTGGGAACAGGGACTGGACCACCCCATCCAGCAACGTGGGCTCGAGGGTCTCGGCGACTGGGGGACCGTACGGACGCAATTTGTTACGCGCCGCCTTGTACGGTCTCCCAAAGGGGTCAGCATCTAGACCCTCGGCCATCTCCGCTCTCGCGCGGTCCTGGGCAGCGCCCATTCGCGCCGAAAGGACCGCCTTCGCCTCCACGTAGGCCGCATAGAGGCGGTCCTCGTCGTCGTGGTTGCGATGGCGCCGCCGTCGGCTCCGCGCGTACGCCCGCCTGGCCGCCACACAGGCGGCCCGCAGTCCCCCCAACTCCTCCGACCACCAGTAAACGGCGCGTCGAGGAGGAGGACGGTGAGACCGAGGCATACTAGAGTTGCATACCTCGGTCAGGGAGTAACTCAAATGGGCCGCCGTTACGTCCACATTCCTAACATCGACGGGAGGCGACAGCCAGTCTTGAATGAAGGCCGCCTCCGTGGCGGCCTCCCAATCTAGGCGGGAGAGCGCCCACCGGGGGAAGTGCGACCGACCCGCTCGAGCTCTCTGAGAGCCCTGGGTGGAGACGTCGAACCGCACGTATCGGTGGTCCGACAGCGTCTCCACCAGCTCCACCCGCCAGTCCACTACACGGGCCGCCAAAGAAGGGGAGGCAAAGGCGAGGTCCACAATGGAGCCCCCCTCCCGCCGCACACAGGTGTGGACGTTGCCCCTATTTAAGAGGGACAGGTCGGAGCTCACGGACCACGTCTCCACCTCCCGCCCCCGAGCATCGGTGGCCGGGCTGCCCCATCCCACCGACTTGGCGTTAAAATCACCCACGACCAACACACGGCGCTGCCCCACTCTGCCTGCCACCATGGCGAGGACCTCGAGGAAGCTCTCGAAGGCTGCGAGAGGGCGGTTTGGGGAGAAATACACCCCTATAAGGGCTATGTCCCCCCACGCGGCGGCCACGTATCCCGGTCCCCTCTCTAAGAGCGAGAGGGGAGGGGAGTCTGTGGAGGACCGCGCAACCAATGCAACCGAGCCATTGTCGTCTCCCAGCCAGCTGCCAGGGACAGAGTACGGCTCGGCTACAACCGCCACGTCCACCAACCACTCCGCAAAGGTTTGGACCAGCAAATCCTGGGCCGCTCTGCAGTGGTTGGTGTTCGCCTGGAGAATTCTTCGACGAAGCCCAGCCATCAGTCGGTGTTCATGGCACTCCCCTCAATGGCCGGCACTGGAGCTGGGGTTCCGGTGGCGGTGGCAGCAGCAGGCCGTGAAGGCACCTGCGCTTTCCCCTTCTTTTTTGGCGGGCAGCATTTCCTGCCCGTCATCACGTGGTCGGCCGGGCGACCACTGGCAGCGCATACTGCGCAGTGCGGGGTGGGTGCCTCGCAGTTGGCCGACCTGTGTCCCTCCTTACCGCAACGGAAACAAAGTTCCATGCGGTTGGCAGTGGAGGGACAGAGAGCCCGGGTGTGACCGATGCCGAAGCACTTAAAACAGCGCATCGGCCCGTCCTCTAGCGCCCGGACTCCACCCGAGCTGAATCCCACAGGAAGGCGACCCTTGGCCAAAACTGCCTTAGCCACTACGACAGGGCACTCCAGGCGCATAGTGCCCATACCTCTACGACCTGGTCTGATGGGCCGACCCTTGACAACTGCGATGGCGCAGCCTCCCGCCACTGCAACCGCAGCCACCACCTCCTCTTGTGTGACTGAGTCGTCGAGGTCAGTCACCTCCAGGGTCACGCATTTGACGGGCCGCACGACCTTGGCCGTGTCCGCGACAGCCTCCTCTCAAACTAACCTAACCTAACAATAAACTAACCTAACCTAACAATAAACTTACCTAACCTAACAATAAACTGAACTTACCGATCAGTAAGGATTTGAGGATTGTAAGTATATGCTGGCAAAGAGCGGCAGAAAGATTACATCGAAAGGCTGCGTGCAAGGCTCCATAGGCAGACCCGTGCTTTGGAATTTTATTCTGGATCCACTGTTCAGGTCATTTGTAGAGCGTAGAGTCGATGCACTGCAGCGCCACGGCAAACCCAGCAGCACCCTAAGTTCGTAATTACACTGAACCCGTAGATCACTGTATGCCCGCTGGGTATAACTGACGCACAGGCTGCACGTATAAAACGAATGAAGCAGCAGCTTCCCAAGCACTCTCGCTTCGGACCATCAAACTGATGAGTACCAGCAGCGAGAGTCTACCCACCCTGACTGCGCCGGTCAATACAAGGCGCGGCTCGTGCCACGCCGGGCACTCCGCCAATGTGTGGTGCGCCGTGTCTTCGGCGCAGTCCCCGCAGTGATGACAACTGGACGTCTCCTCACGGCCGATTCGACAGAGTTTGCTGAAGCAGCCGTGGCTGGTGAGCAGTCAACCGGTAAGAGGGGGACCATGACGCCTCTCTAGCCACTCGTGGAAAACGGGACTTACCGCCACAATCGTGGCGTGCCCGGCACTAGGTCGCGCAAGTCGCACCGCCCACTCCGCCAACATGTTACGGCGGAGCTGGGACCTTACTTCCTCGACAACGCGGAGCGCTGTAGATACGCATCGCACCAGTGCATCCTCGCGCCATTGGAAAAGCGATGCAAGGACCCTGGCCTTAAGGAGTGTGCACCGTCCTCGAAGGGAACAGAGTACCAACAACTCCCTCCAGCACCTCTGGCCTGAGACTCTGCGTGAGCGGGGGCGCCCACGTAACAATTTACCCCGCACTAGCAAATAGAGGCGCCACAGATCTTGATCCAGAGTCTCGATTAAACGTTCGCGGGCTTCAATTTTAGCCCGTGGTATGGCCAGGTTGAGGGCCTTCTTGGCCACTCTGTACCCCTCGTACAGTTCCCCCTCGATGGCGTGCCTACAGTTCGTCTGGCCAGCGTGGTAGTAGTAGGGTAACTATCCCTCCGTCATGGGAGGAGGCCCGTCCCTGCAGTGGGACATTAATGGGCTGTTATGATGATGATGATGCAGGTCCTGCATGATGGTGGTTTCCTCTCTTTGAGAGTCCGTTCTTTGGTGTCTGTGTTGTTCATAATGTGGGCGTTTTGGGCGACTATAATGATCTATGATCGCGGTGTCCGAGTGGTATGAGAGGACATCTCGCACGATAAGTTGGGGACTCAAGCTTTTTACTATTTCGCTTTTAGAGTCGTGTTTTGTTTAATCCGATTGTGTATGAGATTCAGGTCTTCTTTATCACTGCAACTTATAATCATTTTCTGGTTGCGAACCTTTTTCACCCGGTCTGCCCTGGCTTTGGTATTCTTGACGTCTAGGGTGTTTCTTATGTCGGATATAATATTGTCACCGGTTTTGGTAGCGTCCGTTGACGACACTATAATACTGTGGTTGGGTCGTCTTGGGACTGGTGGTTTTTTCTTTACTTGTAGGGCGTATGTTGGCCTTTGCTGAGTCTGGCTCTTTATTAGTTTTATAATAGCCATATCTGCTCCGATACTCATCGCGCTCGATGGTGGTAGGGTTTCTGCTTTCTCATTTCTTATGTGATTGAGCTCTGCGGACACCGCTTTCAGTCTTTTGCTGATAGGCTTTAGGTGTTTGCCTATATCCTTTACAGGTGTTGGTTGTGATACAGGTCGGGCTTCAGCCACGCTTCTATTTAGGGCTTTAATGTACTCTCTCACTGATGCCATGTGTTGATCCCTGTATGTCTTTCGTTATTCGAGACACTGAGGCAATATTCCTCTGGACTGCGTCCATGTTAGCTACCTCATTGCATTTTGCGGTCGCCTTCCTTAGCTCCTCCTGCAGTTGATCCACCAGGACAGGACAGGAAAAAAGTAATCATACATAATTTCAAATCAATATCCTTATTAATATAAAAGTTATCGCGTTTTTCCCTTTCCAAGCGTCTACAGTAAAGTGCACTTTGAGTTAGCTTAGTATAAATTATTGGTGTCGATAGATAACATAGTAAATACATAATTATACGAAAATACTAACATTAGCATGTAAGGATATACCTACCTGAAATAAAAACAAAAAACAAAAACAACTAAACGACGAATGTGGTGAGGAAACTAGCATTAATGTAAATTGAATGTCGTACTTTATAATGAATCCTTGTCAATTTATGTATTCTTTTATCACTATTTAGTATTTGCCCCCTGACTCATTAACCCTTTACCGCATGTCGTGTCAAATTGGGAACATTCACATATATTCCTTTTAAAATACTACTAATGCTATTTTTGGATTTGTGTTGGTTCTAATTAATTTCTTTAATTTACAACTAATCTATAAAATGTGGGAGACTGAAAAAAAATGCTTACTACTTGCCAAAATCGGGCGCTGAAGTAGTCGAATTGACAATTTACTGTGCGCATGAGTTGGTGATATTTGTTTCCCGTATTTTTCGTGATTACTATAAAATATTAGCCTTATCCATTATAATTATAAAAAGAACAATGGGTCCAGAGTATTTCTATGAAATAAAACGTAAGTATTGTTCAATCAGTTCGTTTATATGTTTAGTTAAATTGTTGTTCCATATTTGGAACTGTATGCAATAACGGAAAAAATTACTGTGCAAATTTGGAACACTATGCACTCAGGTGCTTAAACCTTTGTGGTCAAATTTGTCACATCATGCAGTCTAGTACTACATCGTTAATTAATATATATTATTTATTGTACTTGTGTTTGAATAAGGATCGCAATTGTTACAAAGAATTCGCTACGTAAATTTCTTAAATATTATCAAATCAACATAATCTACCGTAGTACAAAAAAGTTAAACATCTGTTCAGCGCGTGCAAAAAGTTTACATACAAATTTGGCTACACATATAGAGACGTTCTTTACAGATGTTTCACTTTTTTGTTGTTAATTGTTAATTAGTAAAGTGACTAATATACATAGTAATATTTTATTTATTACCCTTATCGCATAGTGTGCCAAATATGGCAGTGATATATTTTACGACCTCAATGCATGTTGTTCCAATTTTGGAACTAACTATTTTTTCTTAATATTTTAATGAATTATTAATAATTATTTTTTTTGGTATTTTTCCCAAGTTTTAAAATGACTAATAAACAACATATATTTTTTTTATAACTTTTAAAAAATCCATGCAGTAAAGGGTTAAAAAATTCTCAAATTTTAGTCAATTGATTAATTAGCCTAAGCTCTTACGTTGTTTGGTATAAGGTTGGTTTTCGTAATAACAAATCTCGCTAAACAGTGATTAAATTTAAGAGGCGTTTATAAGTAAGGGGGTTAGTGCCAAAATCGGCAGCCAGAAAAATGGCAGTTTAGTGCTCGTTGCTGCTGTCACCTGTTCCTTGTGGGCCGAATTGAAAAAAAAGTTGCTGCTGTCACTGTTGTCAAAGTAAACTAAAGTTTTGTTGTGAAAAGTTTGTTTTGTTATGCTCAAGCTGAAACCAGCACTTTGTTATAATATTTTTTAACTAAACTAACCAACAAATAAAAGCTACTGTTCTGTATCTGATAAGGTGATTAAAGAAATAAAAGCAGTAAATTAAATTCAGTGTGTTTGTGTGCTTACTTAGTTTTAGTTTGTAAACCTAATACATTGACATTGTAACATACAATAATTAAAAGTATTCTGGAACGATGGAGTGCGATATAGTGATCAGGACAGCCAAGCCTCAGGACAAAGTGGCGCGAACTGAACTCATCGCGCGTAGCCTCACCTCATATGACTTTGATGCGATTGTGTATTTCGTTCTACAAGAGGTTTGTACTTATTATTTTAAATCAGTGTTAACATTCTTAAACACAACTGTGCAATTTAGCTCTCATTTGTTGTACATTCTACAACTTCTACTTGATAAACTTTAATAATATCAATGTAGTAAGTAGTAGATGAAGCGCCCATGATTAGATAATAATAATAAGTTAATAATAAGTTTATATATTGTCCAACAGAAAGTTACACTTTAAATCTTAAGATAACTTACATAACTATTACACGGTAAAACTATATACTAAAGTGACTTATTTTTAAATGTGGGCAGTGGTTTCCAAACTAAGCCGTAGCTTGTATCTTGGAAACCAGAGTTTTGACATAGGTAAATGGTGCTATAGATGCTAGACTATAAAACAAAATTTAAATATTATGTAATTGTGTGTGTATGTGTGAGTTCATATTTATGTGTGAGTGAGTGTGTGTTTGTCAGTAGGTCTAAAAAGGGTGTCCTTATAAAATTGCCTCAATTTCAAGGTGTGACATTTCTAGAAGCCATTTTTTGACAATTATTTTACACGAGAAGAGTGAGTGATTAACAATACTAAGCTGTTTGTTAACTACTTGTAGATACGGGGGAGCAGAAAGAAATAAATAAACAATAGATAAACTTTATTACTAATAAACTTTTTAAAAACAATGTTATCAATGTAAAGCTATGTTATGGGTGAATAAAATAAACATACTTATTATACACTTATATAACATTCTTCAACAAACTACTGAAGAAGAGCACCTATTAAAAATGTGTCCATGTTATTAATTATTTTTATCAAAAACCCTTTGATGGAATTAATTTTACAATTAATATCTATATAAATAGAAGGCTATTGGCTGTGCTACAGCCTCCTTACTTTGCCTAGTATTTATATTTTTGAAACATGTATACAGTAGAACCTCGATAAGTAAAAGTCCAAGGCAAACACAAAATATTTTGAGTTATCAAGTTTTTTAGTCATCGAGGTTTTTAGTTACCAAGGGTTTAGGTTAATATGTATAGAGGTAGGTATGTACATGTGTATGTATGACCCCTTGTTCCTATTTTCCGCCACCGCAAAGCTTTAAAGAATTTCGAAGAAGCCAACAATAGGTGACATTATGTATTGTTTACGTTATCAATTTATTAACTTTAAAACTTTCGCGTTTCATTTTATTATTATAATAATACTATCGGGTATTAACGCGTATAGATTTTTGGTAGACACTTAAATTATTTACCTTAAGCCGCTCGACGTTTCGGCCAGGTTACACCAGCCATGGTCACGAGTAGACTCAATCGTTAATACCCGATAGTTAATATCGTTAATACTCGTTAATACCCGATAGTATTATTATAGTTATCAATTTAATTATGTAGTGTGTTCACTACGTGCAAGCCATAAATACCGAAAACGTTTGTTTTGCACAATGATCAAAAACTAAATGATTTAAGTAAGCCTTTGTCTTAAAGCTAACCTCCGCCGCCGCAAAGCTTTAAAGGATTTCGAAGAAGCAAACAATAGGTGACATATGTATTGTTTATGTTATCAATTTAATTATGTAGTGAACACGTGCAAGCCGTAAATACCGAAAACTATTGTTTTGCACACTCATTCAAAATGACTCATTGATAAAAAAATTTATGTTATAGAGGTTGTGGAAACATTTCTTTTAGTTACTGAGGACCAATACAGAGATTACTTATTTGACTTATCGAGGTTGCGAATTTTGAGTTATCGAAGTTTTTGAGTTACCGAGGTTTGAGTTATCGAGGTTCTACTGTATTTGTAAAACGAATTCCGATCTATTTGCTAAAGGACATTGGGCAAATTTCATACAAAAAAAAACCCAGGACCAACAGAACTAATATATATCCCTCATTATTACACACGTTAAACTTATATAATTTTCATTATTTGTTTATTGAATATGTATGGGGTATCAGAGATATAAGGCTCATAACAGCTATGAATGAAAACAACGTTATGTGTTTTAATGTTTAATAATACATCATTTTTGTCCCGCTGCAGGGACGGGCCTCCTCCCGTGACGGAGGGATACTTGGCCTACTAATTCCACGCTGCTCTGACGCATTGGTATAGGGTGTAATTTCAAGTTTTCCTTCTTTTTATTTCGTAAAGATAATATTCACGGATAGTCCCTTTGTCGGGTTATACGACACCCATGGGATGAGATGGGGTCACCACCCCATATTATATTCTTACTCCATCACCACGCGGATAACCATCTATAAGTCAACAATCACGAAATCGACCAACGACCTCGGTGGCGCGACGGTAGCGCAAGCGGCTGCCGTGCACGAGGTTGTGGGTTCGATCCCCACGCAGGACAATTATAGGACAATTATTTGTGAGATCCACAAATTATTGTCCTGACTCTGGGTGTTCTTTGTGTCCGTTAATTGATGTTTGTAAACAGTCCCTGCGACACAGGGCATGATCCCTAGGGCGGGAGTTGTCTTTTTTAATAAGAAAAAAAAAAGAAATCTATTGGACTTGCAGGCTGTTCTATGCCTACATGTCAAGCGTGACCTAAATAATATATTACACTTATCATATGAGAACAGCTTCCTAACGTACGCATACCGTGGATACACGATTCTGTACGACATATTCTCCTAAATGATTTAATTTAACAAAGTGTCATCTCTGTCTAACGCGGTGTCCTACGTGGTCGACGAACGCGACGTACGCCATCAAATCAACGGTGTACCCTACTTGTGTCCTATGTGACGGTCTGCGACGAGACGTGACGTAATCATGTAGAACACTTGTCGCGTGTAGCATCCCGTCGCATTGTGTCGCTTTCCTCGCCCACGTAGGACACCCCGTAATACATGTGGTGTAAGAGTGAAAATGTAAAATAATACCTGAATCTGCGCATGACGCAGGCTTATGTATTTTTTTGTAGCGAGTAAAGACGATAGAATGGTTGGGTCGGTCTGTTAATATCAATTACATAACGTTACATGTATTTCTTTGTTTTTATTAGAGTTATGAAATGGAAAAAAACTATTTTTTAATTGTGTGTAATTACAGTTGGACAGCACCTAGGGGAAAATTATTTTTATTAAAATGTTTCTCATAGCAAGACTAATAACCCGGCATATATTTTGTTCCTGTTGGTTCTGGGTTAATTTTGCCCAATCTCTTTTGGAGAAAAATAAATAAATTAATTACACAGTTGTACAAAGGTGGGCTTGATGCCTGCCAACATAAGCCCACCTAACTTGCTTGTGAAGAAAGTATTCATATTGCTGGAGGTTGCAAAGTGTATTATGATATTAAATTATCAAATGCTTATCTATTATAAATTAAGAATAATAAAATCTCAGGGGAGTCCAACTTCTCAGTACTGCCAGCAAACTGCCACATAACTGAAGGGAATAAATTTGTTAAAATCACAAAATAATTTTATTATGATGTTCTGCAAATTAAATTTTATATGTATATAATCTATAAATAAAATGTTGTAAAAGTTATGTACTAAAAGAAATGTATGTGTACAAAATAAAGGAATCCTGCGATGAGTTCTATTTTGTAGTTGCTTATAGTTTAGAATACTGCTCTTTTTCTTATCTTCATCAGTCGCCAGCTGCCGCTCTGATGAGTATTACTGTCTGGTCTGATCAGGTGCTGATATCTTCAGATATCCGGTGCAGATAGTAAGCATCCTTGATCTGTGATTTGTAAGTTGTGCTTAATAATATAGTGGTGTGTTGTCCGTGCAGTTGATGCTGCAGCTGTCGGTGCTGTGCGGCGCGGTGCTTTTCATATTCGGCGGCGCGGGGCTGGGTGGCTGCGCGCTCGTGCCGCTCGCCCTGGCGCTCGTGGCCGCGCTCGCCGTGCTCCTCACTCATCGCGCGCTCGCACAGAAGCAGGCAGCTGTGAGCTTCATCTTATACAGTACATTCATGCTTTTTAATGAGCCCACTGGCTTATGAAATTTTTCATTCAAATACCCGTGTTTACTATGATATATATTTCGCGGACTAGCTAATGAGGCGTGAAGATGTTGGTTTCGTGGCGGAATACCGCGGGCCCCTGGGTGCCGACCCTCGCTCGGTAGCGGTGCGGCTGGTGGAGAGCGAGGCGCTCGGAGCGGGCGGGCGGCTGGTGGCGACGGTCAGCCTGTCCGAGTTTCACGGCCCGCGCCGGAGCGGCTGGCTGCACGGGCTTGCGGTTGATCCAAGGTGACTGCCTACTATTATTTATTTTAACGGAACTAACAGTAATATAAGTTTTATTAGCAATTCCCTTAATGATAAAACAAATACTCAAAAATGATACGTAGTAGTAATTAGCTTGGATTTGATTTGGAAAACCTATGACATGCAATTAATTATGAATCACGTTCCATATCAGCCTATAGACGCCCACTGCTGGACATAGACCTCCTTCAAACATTCTAAAACTTTTCTGCCCCAACGGCTATCAGTTTTCCGCGCTGTGTGCCCTGCCCACCGCCAGTTTAACCAGGATATCCTAAGCGCTATGACGGTCACTTTGGTTCTCCTGCGGATCTCCTCGTTTCTGATACCATCACGCAGGGAAACTCCCAACATAGCTCTCTCCATTGCTCTCTGAGTGACGGTAAGCCTTCTAAGAAGGCCCATAGTCAGCGACCGCGTTTCAGTTCCGTAGGTCATCACTGGACACACAATGGTCGAAGACCTTTGTCTTCAGACACTGCGGCAATGTGGACGAGAAGACACGTTTTAGCTTCCCGAATGCTGCCCATCCGAGTTGGATTCGACGAGTGACCTCCTTCTCGAAGTTGGAATTACCTAGCTGGACTAACTGTCCCAGGTAAATATACTCGTCGACCCCTTGGAGTGTAGAGCCTCCAACCGTGATTGGAGTGGGTGAAACATGGACATTTGCCATGATCTTGGTCTTGTCCATGTTCATTTTAAGATCCATTTGGTGAGAGACACTACTGTGGCCACCGAGCAATGTGTTTAGGTCTTCCATGATATCGGCCATGACCACGATGTCGTCAGCAAATCGGAGATGCGTGATGTACTCGCGATTCATATTGATGCCAAGTCCGTCTCAGTTCAAGAGCCTAAAAGCATCTTCCAGTGCAACGGTAAACAGCTTCGGGGATATGACATCCCCCTGTCTCACTCCTCGCTGCAGCTGGATAGGCTTCGAACATCGATTTTGAAGACGGACCGACTTTGTGGCGTTTCTGTATAAACACTGCAACACTTCGATGTATCGATGGTCAATTTGGCACAGTTGGAGAGACCGTAACACTACCCAAGTCTTCAGCCACTACGTCAAGTTTTTCATAGTTCACAAACGCCAAGCATAAAGGCCGGTTATATTCATTGCACTTTTGTATAACTTGCCGCAGCGAATGAATGTCTATGGTACTAAACCCTTTTCGGAAACCGGCTTGTTCAATTCAATTAAATTCAATTTATTTGTTTTGGAACAAAGTCCATAGTGTTAGTAACAATTTCTCTTAAAACTAGTATTAGTAACTATAACTAGACAAACATACAATGCAATTTAAAGTGTGTGATGATTGCAGCTTCACCTTGTAGTATGAAGCTGCATCCATCTACGCATCATGGGCACACCTATCTGCAAACACACTTACGATGCTGTTGGTGCTGCCGCGTACCCTTTCCAGCATAGAGGCACAGCCAGCAGGTGTCTCATAGCACTGATCGATGGGGCCAGGAGCACCATATCATCAGCGTAACTTATGTTATTAATACACACCCCGTCCACATGACAACCGACCCTGGTACTCCTAAGCCCACCGATCAGCTGGTTCATATATAAATTAAAGAGACGAGGTGAACTTAACCCTCCCTGCCTCACCCCGCACTCTAAACGGTACTCCGTTGACAATGAATTACCCCATTTTACAGTATTACGTTGACAATTATACCAAAATTTTAAAATTGTGATAATTTCACGTGGCAACGTGTCGTCTCGCTCTCCAACTTACACCATAGCACATCATAATTAACTAAATCGAATGCCCTCGACAGGTCCAAAAAACAGGCAAATACAGGAGTTTTTCTCTGTGTATAGTATTGAACAGTCTGCTTGAGGCTCAGTATAGCGCTTTCAGTTGAAAGACCCGCTCTAAAGCCAAACTGAGCATCATTTAACTAAACATGCTTAGCCAACTGTTTGTCAAGCAGACTGGCCAACACTTTAGCAATTATCGTTGCAAGCGATATAGGCCTGTAATTTGAAGCGTCTGAGGCATCGCCTGTTTTATTCTTAACTATAGGCACAATAGTTGTAAACATTAGATTATCAGGTAAATATGAGTGACTAATATAGAGGTTAAAAAACATAGCAAGGACCCTCGGCAAATGCACCCCCGCGTACCTCAGGTGCTCAATGCTGCGGCCGTCATGCCCCGGAGACTTACCTCTCCTCATCCCCTTTATTACGGAGGCTACTTCCTTCGCGGTAAATCGCACAGTAATGTCTGAAGTGGGCCGTACCTCAGCATCAAGCACCGTTGCATTTTGTGTAAGCGGGGACGTAACCTTAAAATGCTGCTGAAACATATGAGCGATATTAGTCGAACCATGCACGCCCGCAACACTCACAGGAGAGCTCAACCTTGGATTCAACTTATTGGTCGCCTTCCAGAAGTCACTAAACTGTTTACGCGAGTGGTTATTAGCAATAATATCCATTTTTATTTGATGTTCATTAGCTTGACAATATTTTAATTCTTTCTTGAAAATTCTTCTGGAGCTACACATATCATTGTACACTGCTCCTACAGTAGGTTTACCATGTAACAACCATACCCGATAGCATAGTCGAGCTTGCCTATGAGCATCGCGAACGTGCATGTTCCAACCAGTTACATATTTCTGTTTATTATACCTACGAGGACCTAAATAGGTACATTTCGCCCCTTCTTCTAAAATATAAATTAAATTTTTATACATACCATTCAATAATGAGTGATGATCCGTATTACAACACATTAAATGCGAACAGTTGTTAAATTCGGATGGAAAAATTAATAATTTTAGTTTTAAATTACAATAATCTGAATATTTATTTACTTGGTTAATATCCCTATCACCCCAGATTACATTATTACAAGTATAGGTAGACGTTGTTTGTTTACAAGTAATCAATTTCATGTTGCATTCTAATTGAATAGGAATGTGGTCCGACGAGTATACGTTTTACAATACCGTCGCATTCACTACTAAGCGACGCGCCGCACTACTCACAACACAATGGTCCAGCCAACGTAAAGTACCGCACGCAGTACTCTCAAACGTATACGTGTCCTCCGGTAGCAGTTCAACAAGCCGGGTCACGAATCACTATCTCCTCTTAAAGCTCAGGCTTTGACGACATTATTCTGCTATCTCCAGTCTTGCCTAGGTAGTTGGCCCTGACCTAGAGACAAATCTCTCGCGAACACCTTTGAGTCTGGATACTGCAGTGCCATCATACGCCTTTGCTCCATAAGCGAGAGAGTGTGGTCGGAGATCTTTTTTGATCTTCTCCGGTGCTGGCTTTTAAAAGCACCGGAACAGACTGTACGGACAGTTTCCACAGACCGTTCGTGATATTCGTCCATATCCACGCACTCGCTGAGGCTCTTAAAGAGGTAGTGTAGCTGGAGCTGAAAGTTTTCGGGGATTTGGACTGGCGTAGGTCGAAGCGTAGACTTCGTCAGCCGAGATCTCTCCAGCCTGGGATTGATATTCAATGTATTATAGAATGAACAAGTCAGTGTAAGTAATAAAGACTTGTATACAACGTAGATGGCAGCGGCGCGGGATAGGCAGCGCGCTGCTGAGTGCTGTGAGAGCGCACGCGGGTGCCGCGCGCCTCGAGTCACTAGAGGGCGCCGCCAGCTCGCTGCAGGGGAGCACGCGGGCGCTGCTGCACGCGCACGGGTACGTACACTTGTGTAATGTAGCGTTGTCCACATCGTCAATATTTGTTTGCGGTATCTTAATCTTAAATATTAAGGATGTGTCATCTGCAAACAAGATCCCTGACCTCAGGCTCAAATTGTCCTTTTCCCAAAATGTCCCTAGGTTTCAAATAGTCCCTTTCCCAGAATGTCCCTTATCCGAAACGTATCCCCGGAATGTCCCTTTCGCAAAATGTCACTTACTACGACACCAAAGACAATTAAAATTTGTCTGTTTGTTCTGAAGATTTTTGGAAAGGGCAAGTTCGACTTTAAGAGACTTTCACCGATAGATTGATAATTTTTCGGCTATATTTAGATTTCGAAAAATAAATATTTAGTGGTCTTCTATAAAAAATAAACTCTTTTTTAAAATTTCTTGGGATTGATTTCTTTATGCACTCTGAATATCTTTGGTTTGCTAACATATTTAAATGTAAATACTTCACATCTAGCTGTTTTTCCGAGAGTGAGGTGAAATTTTATAACACAAATTAGATTATGAACTTAACCGTATGATCCGATGTAGTATCTGAATTGTCTTTTAGTCGTCGTAGCTAGTGATGTGCCTAGTGGCAATATTGCCATTCCCAGCAATATTCCCAATGTTGCCACTGCCGGTAAAATACCAATATTCCCAGCAATATTGGCAATATTCCCAGCAATATTGGCAATATTGCCTATCAAAATAACACTATATTTTATTAGTACTGTAGATGAAATCATGATTTTTCAATTATATTTGTGAAGAATATCTTTCATAAAATATTAATAATAATAATATTTTGGCGAAGTCGATAACACCTTCACTCACACACAGGTAAAGATTTTATCAATTCCTTCGACTTCTGCTAGCGTGGAAAGGAGTTTTTCTTGAGTTGTTGATCCAAATAGTGATTTACAGATAATGAACGAATGACATTTTTTTGTTGATTGTTTGTATTTTATATATTGACTAGCTGTTGCCCGCGACTTCGTCTGCGAGTTTTAAAGAATTCACACATATCCTTATAAATTGTAGCCCACGATGGTTTTGACTATGACTTCCATTTTAAATTTGACTTAGATTTAGACTTTTACTTTACTTACTTTGTCTTTTTGATTTTGACTTTTGACCTTTTTTGATTTTGACTTTTGACCCTTTTTTGATTTTGACTTTTGACCTTTTTGATTTTGACTTATGACCTTTTTGATTTTGACTTTTGATCTTTTTTGATTTTGACTTTTGACCATTTTTTGATTTTGACTTTTGACCATTTTTTGATTTTGACTTTTGACCGTTTTTGATTTTGACTTTTGACCTTTTTTGATTTTGACTTTTGACCTTTTTTATTTTGACTTTTGACCTTTTTTGATTTTGACTGTTTTTGATTCTGACTTTTGACCTTTTTTGATTTTGACTTTTGACCTTTTTTTATTTTGACTTTTGACCTTTTTGACTTTGACTCTGGTTTTGAATGTTACTATGACTATAATTTCGATAATGATATCTTTTTTGCCTTACATTAAATTTTAGAAAGTCTCGTAATCAAAATTTAATTTATTTTCTGCGGGACCCTATTATATAAAAGTATTCGAAGTTACTCCTTATACCATCAGTTACCTCTCCGTAACCTTATAGAGCCTAATTTGTGCAAAACCATTAATATTGTTAAAATTTTCAACGTTTTTATATTTTTCTACGGAACCCTAAATAGTTTTTAAAATCTAAAGTACCCCAGTTTACGCGCCGTAAAATTTTCAATCCAATAGTGAAATTCCCATCGAAATCGGTCCAGCGGCTTCGGAGGCTTTTTAATTGTGTTTTTCGGCAATGGTATCGTGTATACATTGATATGCAATTTGTAAAAAACCGGGGATTTCATGTCACAAACAGACACTCGAATTTTATTAATATGTATAGATATTTGGTATTTCCGTTTCAACATTACTCGTTACATACTTAATAGTTATTTTTATGTTATTTTGCCTGAAAAACAAGTACAATATTAAAGAATTGATTGGAATTTGTGCCTTTTATTCAGTTTACTATGATTGTCAATTCCTGTATAGAAATGTTGTCGTTACTTTTTATTTTCACTATCATGTGTGGCAACATTGGCAATATTGCCAGTAAAATACCGGGAATATTGCCAAAAATGCCGGCAATTTTGGGCATTTTACTCAAAACAAAATTATATAGTGTACAATGTAGTTCGTAGCCTTGAAATGCTAATTTTAAGTATTGTACATAGGTGCGATAGTCCATTTGACTTTTATTTAAACAATATTGCCATAAATTTCCACTCGCAGCAATAGTCCCAGTTCGGGCAATATTGCCGGCAACGGCACATCTCTAGTCGTAGCTTTACTCGAAAGTGAATAGCAGCGAGATGTTAGAATATAACGGGTCATCAGCGCATGTGATACATTTGCTGTGTGTTGCAAGACGATTCCCTGGGGAACACCATAAGTGATGGTATCTTGATTGATTTAGATGGTGTGCATTCGCCTAGCGGACATTTGTTTAATTTTTAATTTTAGCGGAATTTACTTTAACAGCTTCTAAGCACTTGTGAAACTAATCATCTTATTTCAAAAGCTTCCAGAAGGACAGGTTGTGATATGGTATCTAAAGCCCTCGAGAAAGCATAATGGCTAATGATTTAGTTTATCGTAGTAGTAGACAGAGTAGTGAAGAGTGTATAACGTGGTGTAGATGGGAGCTGCGCGGCACGTACCACCGGCAGCTGCTGGGCGCCGCGCTCACGCTGCCCATGCTGCAGCTGGGGCTCGACCTGCCGCACGCCTAGCCACGCCCACCTGTGCTACTGTGCTACCTGACGCGTGGGGACTGTCACATATTGTACGGGATAAGGAAATAAAACACGCGTTATTACAAAACATATATTATTATTTCTTACATATTAATAACAATAAGGAATCTCTCTTGAAGTGTGTTATATGGCGCGCGCTCAATAAATAAAGTCTGATGCACATTATGAGTTGTTTTATTGTGAAGTAACGTGTGTATCACTTGTCGGCACGAAACAGCAGTCTCAGCTTGGACATAGCGACCTGCACCTGTAACACAACGCTCACTTATATTATGTACTTATAACTATGTACTCTCTTATGTCTGTAGTTAGATTGAAAGTTCCCAAAGTTCTAGCTAAGTCATAATTATTATCCTGGTATTGACTTGAACATATAAGTATAGAGAAGTCTCGAAAAATCTTCTACATAATCGTAAAATACACAAAATATAGATGAACATTGGTCGATTTTGACTTTAGTATGTTACGAATGAGTCGCGTGGATGCTGGCAATTAAGAGCCTATTAATTGCCAGCATCCACGCCACTCATTGTCACACACTGTCCCAAAGGAAGAGTTATTTTGAAAATCGATAAAAGAATATAAACAGTTGCAATAAGTAAGTATAGTCTCGAGCTCGTTAAGAGTAGGGCGCGGAGAGAGTACCTTGAGTTTGTCGGGTCTGAGGTGGTCGTGTGCGGGCGGCGGGGGCAGGTCCAGCAGGTCGGCGGCGGCGGGCCCCTCGCGCGCCCGGCGCCGGCCCGCCAGCTGCAGCGCCAGGTAGGCGGCCGGGGGCGCGAGCCGGCGCCAGGTCGCGCCGGGCGGCCCGGTGCCCAGCAGCTCGCGCAGGGCCCGTTGCAGGGCCTGCGCCGCCACCAGGTCCGCGCCCGCCCCCGCGCCGGTCTGCAGCGCGTCGCTCAGCTCCAGGCGCTGGCGGCCCGACGTGAGCGCGCTCAGCAGTACCTCGCACAACTGTTGCACCTGCGCAGTGTCACGTCTCTCTTGTTGGCTTTAAATAACAATGCTCGAGTACACTAGCACTGCGAGGTCCTCCCGCCAGGCGGATACATCAGACAATATGCGATACATTTCCCTTTAACAATACCCGTAACAACATGTACGACTACCTCATCAGAAGGAGTAACGATTTTAACATTATGCTAACTACAGTATGGGGTCCTGTTTGTATACGTGTACTTGAATATGAGCAGGTGCCAGCAATGTTTGAAAATGTTTAAGCTGAAGTACCCTTACTAGTGCAGTATCGTCTGCCTTAATGAAAATGTCATATTTTTTGACATGCCGACGACAAAAGTCATATCTTTAGAAAAAAGTTGGTCCTAAAATGTTACCCTGGGGAACTCCAAAAATTATTTGTTTCTCTGCACTGTATTTTCGATTTTTCTCCTTTCGAAAGAATAATCATTAATTTTTCATTTCATAAATACATTTTGGTTCCGTGGGTCAAGAGATTGTGTCGAGATTCGAAGGCATTAATGTAAACTTCATCATTAAGTTAATGTGTTCGGCAGAGAAAAATTAAAGGGGAAGAAATGTTAAGTGTGGGTGGGTTAGTTGTTTATTGTTTAGGAGTGTCTTAGTGAAACGAGTTGAAAGGTTTCCTGAAGACCTTAAGTTTAGGCACTAGTTAAAGCCTCTAAAACATTTGAATAATAGATACATCGACAGCGTAGCAAGCGATCTCTGTTATTCAGACTCAAGCTAAAAATATTTTTTTTCTTGCATTTCTACTGCTGCATTGTCTTCTATTATTGTATTACTTAGTCCAGAATAACATAGGCGTGTAACCTGTTGTTGCGTGGCGCGACAGTCGAGCAGCTGCTGCAGCGCGCGGCGAGCAGTGGCCCGCGCGGCACAGTCCCGGCCCAGCGCCGCCGCCGCCAGCAGCGCGCCCGCGCCGCACACCTCCTCGTCGCACCACGCGTGTTGCGCCGCCGTCAGCGCACAACACACGCTCACCAGCTGTGGAACACGAGACTATATACAGCAGGGGCCCGCGCGACACAGTCCCGGCCCAGCGCCGCCGCCACCAGCCTTAAAGAGTAACAAACACCCATCCATCCATACACCCTCACAAACTATCGCATTTGTAATATTAGTAGGATTACCTCGGGCAATCTAATAGCAATATCTGGTTGCTCTAATAACGGTCGTGCTCCTGCGGGGAGGTGGTCGACGAGTGCTGCTACAAGTTGAGCGACAGTATCTCCCTGGTACTTGGCGACGGTGGCGCGGACACTCAGCTCGGTGACGGCGGCGGCCAGCACTGCGTCGCTCTCGGACCCGCTGGAGTCACAGCGCACCAGGCGCTGCTCCACGCTCTGCTCGCTCAGCAGTCTCAGCTCCCGCTCGCACTCCAGTTCCCTCGCGCGTTGCGTTGCCAGTACGTCTGCGCTAGGCATGCTGAACGTGCTCTGTAATTATTTTATTTTATTTTTACATGTTTGGGAGGCTTACAGCTATGGACTTAAAAATAGCAACAAAACGTCAATAACAAGCTTCCACAGATATACAAAAAAAAATTTAAACTAAGTTCGTTGACATTGAGTGAATTAATAACTTAAAAATACTACATTAGCAGACAAATACTACACAATAACAATCTACTATTCACTATACCATTTCATTAATGTGTGCAGTCTAATAATTGTTGGCAATAACCGGAACACTGGACACAAACTTTTTTGTTAATTTTGACCTATCACTGGCAGAACTTGTAGTGAAAAGATCAATCATGTCGTCGCTATTCAACCCATTAAACTCGGCAAAGACTCTGGGCAAGTAGCTATTTTTTCGATAGTTGGTATGGCTCACGGGAACATAAAGGACCTTATTGTGTCGCAATCTCCTAACTGGGGTCCACAATTTAATACTTTCCAATAGGTCTCGACAGTCAATTCTACCCTGTGCAAGATTAATAAGAAAGCATAGATCTGAGATGTTTCTTCTTATATGTAATGGAATCAAATGCAACTTACAACACCGCTGCTCATAAGATAGATCTGGTAGGTAATATAATTTGAACTTAAACCCTAGATATAGGATAAATTTCTTTTGAAGCTTCTCAATCTCAGCGGAATAACAATCGTAGCATGGGTTCCAGATTTGACTAGCGTATTCCAGATGACTGCGCACGTAAGCACAGTATAGGACCTTTATTGCTTTCATATTCTTGAATTCCTTGGTACAACGGACTTTTTCAACTATTTGATTAATATGACTATCAAATAATAATTTACTGTCGTGAGCAACCCCCAAATCAGCACTCACTTGTTTTCTTTCTAGTTCACAACCTTTGAGCGTGTACTTAAATTGAAGTGCTTGACGCTTACGTGAGAAACTGATAAGGAAACACTTAGATGCATTTAAATCGAGATTATTGGTTGAACAATATGCATCAAGTCGTTCCAGATCATCCTGTAGTAGTTTAGCGTCAGCAGAGTTACTTAAATTTTTATAGATCGTCATATCGTCGGCAAAAAGAAGAAATCTTGTGTGCAAAAAACAAGAACCGATATAATTTATAAAAAATACAAATGAAAGAGGCCCTAATAAAGATCCTTGTGGGACTCCAGATGGAATACGAGCCCACGACGATGAATAGCCATTCAACACTACTGACTGAGACCTGTCCAGAAGATACGAGGAGAACCAGCTATGTAAACTACCATGGACACCAAGATTAGACAGCTTGGTCAGTAAGATATTATGGTCTATACGATCAAACGCCTTACTATAATCGGTATAGATCACGTCGACCTGACTACCGTTGCTCATGGTGCTGGTTAAATATTAATAAATTAGTGGTAGTTGACCTATTTTTCAGGAAACCATGCTGTTCAGAAATAAAATTTGTTTTAATAGAGTTATACAGTTGACTAAACATTACGCGTTCTAATAACTTGGCTAATAAACATAATTTTGAAATAGGTCTATAATTTAAGACGTCACTTTGAGACCCTTTTTTATGGACAGGCGTAACAAGGGCAATTAAGAGGACTCAAGACGTCAAGACCAACTCATCTGTCACCGGAGCCTAAAAGATTGTTGTTTCACCAAACGTTGCGTGAGAAAGAGAAAAACTCATAGAAAAGCAGTCAGAAACATGCACACGCACACGCGCTCGATTGTATTTATTACAAATCAAAATGTCGTTCAAAATATAAATATTGTTCTTCTTGATTGTTAGGGTTGATACTAATACTAGCTGTAGGTAGTTACCTGAAAAATAATAAATCAGGAGTAAATAAAGATAACTAAAATGGGTTTTTAAAAAATATTTTATTGTAAGTTTTGTTGCGGAAGACACACCAAGCGAGACATCAATTTATCTTGTAAGTAGTGTAGGTATGACACCGTAAAACATTATAATTTTTTTTTTTTTTAAGTTAAGCTGTTTATTCTTGAGGCAGTTTTTTAGACCGTGCATCGTTAATAGGGGTTCCATACAGTACACAATAATATCTTACTTCACATACAGTACATGAAGTTAATTTTAACTGGATTTAAAAAAAAAGAAGAAAAATCATATAATTTTCTAATTAAAAAACCGACTTCAACAGGAGTCGGTTAAAAACCATGCTGATTACAATTTCTAAGATTAGTATTAAATAAATTTCTGCAGCTGTCTTCATCATAAGATCATGTTTGTGTAAAGTTTTCATTAATACGAATAAAATAAGCCCAAACACTAGGTAGCTGCTATATACCGTTGAAAAGTTTCCTCGACCCTCAGTCGTCTTCATCATCAGATCATGTTTGTGTAAAGTTGTGTAAAGTTTTCATCAATACAATTAAAATAAGCCCAAACACAAGGTAGCTGCTATATGCCGTTGAGGTGTTCCCTCGACTCTCGGTGGTCTCCAGGATCTGACCAGTTCTAACTCTTGATTATTTTTATTAAAAATAAATAATAATCATAAAATCTGGAAATGATAGTTGACAAGAAATGATACTTGATCAGTCATTCAGATACCGGGGCGGGGGTGAGTCACGTAAATATTAAAAAAAATACAAAATGAATTACAAAAAAAACTACAGTTTGTGCAATGTGACAGCCTTAGCTATGCTCTATTGACTATTGTAATAATAGGTGAATTTTGACAGTTGATTTTAGTCAAGAATGTCACTGATGTAGGTATTTTATCTAACTGGTTATGCATCTGATAATAATTGGATCTCTTTGATAAAAGAAATTACGAAACTTCTTACTGGCAAGCGATACGTAATTGTCATAAATGACATAAATTAAAGTTTATTGAAGTTTAAAAAAAAATATTCGGTAACATTCGACGACGGTCGGCTCGCTGTCGTACCTCCCCTCTGCCGACCCGAGGGGTGCAGAAAGTGGAGGCGAGATGCAAGATGTCGATGGCGGAAACGAGCACGGTAAAATTTCCTAAAATGGTTTTGGGAAAAAGGTAATTGCGTACAAACTTTAGAATGTATCTAGTCAATATAAAATTATTTGAATTTTCGAATAAATAATCTATTCCTATTCCCAAAATATTTTTATCTTTATAAACGTTTAATCCTATTTTATTACGCTAAAAGTTGTCATAAAATGTGCATAGAATTATGAACTTTGAAGCCTCATAACTTGTAAATGAATATTTTTTTACTGTTTTATTAATCAATAAGACTAGATAATAACGAGACAAAACGTTATCATCTATAGTTTTGAATATTTATTATCTAATGAAGGAGGAATTAACTTTCTTTGTTTGTATGGAATTGCGATTGAATTGTTTCCCCTTAATGGTCATTGTTACAAACAAACAAAAAATCATTTATTCACATAAGATATAACGTAACCCTGCCAGGATCGCCATGTAAGGATGGGATTAGGGGGAGAGACAAGTGATAGACGCGAGTGCAGTTATAATACTCCTTTATTAATAACAGTGCATGTACTTATATTGTACATGCACACATACACCACTACAACTTCATGTACTGTATGTGAAGTAAGATATTATTGTGTACTGTATGGAACCCCTATTAACGATGCACGGTCTAAAAAACTGCCTCAAGAATAAACAGATTAACTTAAAAAAAAAAAAATGTATAATGTTTTACGGTGTCATACGTACACCACTTACAAGATAAATTGATGTCTCGCTTGGTGTGTCTTCCGCAACAAAACTTACAATAAAATATTTTTTAAAAACCCATTTTAGTTATCTTTATTTACTCCTGATTTATTACTTTTTGAGTAACTACCTAAAGCTAGTATTAGTGTCAACCCTAACAATCAAGAAGAACAATATTTATATTTTGAACGACATTTTGATTTGTAATAAATACAATCGAGCGCGTGTGCGTGTGCATGTTTCTTACTGCTTTTCTATGAGTTGTTCTCTTTCTCACGCGACGTTTGGTGAAACAACAATGTTTTAGGCTTCGCCGACAGCTGAGTTGGTTTTGACAGAATGAGCCTTCTTAAGTAATCCTTTACACTATAATATGATTTCGATAACAGTTCCCAGTGCAGTGTACCATAAATATATGGTACACATGTATGGTTTTACTATTGTGTCTGCTGGCAGTCAAAGACGGCGATCAAAGAAGTGAGAAGAGAAAGAGAAAGAAGAGAAGGCAGAAAAAGAGTGGCTTCAATTTAAGCATTGTGACTGAAGACTGAAATGCCATTGTATGCCTTTACTCCATGAGCAATGGAGTGTGGTCAAAGATATATTTTTATTTTCTCTGATGATGGATTTTGAATGCACTGGAACTGACTTCTTTCTAGCCTAGGATTGATATTATAGTGTGCCTCACACCATTGGGTATCAGTTCATTTAGCCATTCTTTGTCTACATCTGTTCTCCACTCATTTATAACTATAGGCTTATGCATAGCATGTACAACTGTAATGCATATATCAATGGATATCATATGGATTAAAGCTTATTCTTATTACATATTTATTTTTAATACCGCCTGCTAGTGCCGGCCTGCCAGGCGCTGGGACGTCGCAAGTAGCGTTTTCATCTCGTAACCAACTTACTAATGCTGCGTTTGAATACGGTGTGAGTGACCAGAGTGTGCGTAAAAGTGTAAAAGCAGAGCAAAGTGTTAATCCAGTGCCAAGTGCTATTAAACCAGTGCCTAGTGCTCGTATTAGTGAATCGACCTCACCAGTATTTGAAAGACATAGTTTTAGTGAGATAAATTGTGAACCGTAAAGACTAGAAATATCATTAGCATAGAATTTTATTGTTATCACCATGTCTCATTATCATTTCCATCACCCTTTCCTTATAGTTGGAGCATGTACGGTGCATTGATTGCATCGTACATCACCTTATGTGTAGTCAGCGTCTACACCAACACGTGCCATTTCCACGAGCAATACATTCACCTACATTTACATGAACTTAGTTCTAGTTCACGTTCGATGACCTTCGCGTTAACGTGTCCTCAGCCATTACCAAACCATAACCATTTCCATTATAAAACCATTACCATTTAAAGATTAAGTCAATAATAAACCAAGTTATTGTACTTAATTCTATCTATTATTATAAATCTCTGTACGGTAAACACTATCGCCCTACAGGCTAGTTGATTGATTGAAATCTTATTTGACTCACTGGGCATTATTATAAGATTATTGTTAAGGTAAGTACTGAAAAGCAAATAAGGTGGTTGAATCCAATTAAATTCTTAAACAGTTGATACTTCGATGAAATTTATACTTACTTATTTTCAAAATAAGTAGATGTTTTAAATTTTATTTTGACAGTATTGATACTTACTAGAAATAAATAAATTAAACATAATAATATTAATTACCTCATTAGTCACTGAAGAATTTAAAAACACCATCGGCAGTTCTTCATCTTCACTCATTGTTTAGTTTCAAAGTGCCTAACTCAAACAAAAGAACTAAACTGTTTTAAACATAACAAGTTACTACACTACAGTTTGTTATGTACTTATTATTTATTTTAAAACCCAATAAAAGAAACAAACAAAACCACTAACTTTAATATTCGGTCTTTAATGAATTTGCAAAATAAAAACAAACAAACTTCAAACTTGAGTGCATTATTATTATTTATTTCATGTGTCAGACCGTGAACTACAAAATTAATGGAATGGATGGACTAAAAAACTGCCGTGCGGTTCCCGCCCGGTTAGAATAGGACATATCCTCCCGTTGCCGTTGGTGTTGTCGTAAGAGGCAACTAAATGGTACCCGAAGATAACCTGATTATTCACAGTCATTTTATGATGGTTTCGTTCAATATAATAGTGCTACTTCCTCCGTTACTATTAAAACTTGTGCTTCTTTCTGCGTTAATAAACAGGAAGTGCTTTTCTGATGCGGCAGTCTACGACAGAAATAATGATGAAAAATTTAAAACGTTGGATTGGGTTTGAGCTAGTTAACGAACCATTGTGTTGGACAATCAACTCAAACGTTGGCTTAATAGGTGTTTTGCGTTATTTTGTCAATTTGTCATGCAAAATAAATGAGATTAAAAAAAATTAGTTCATCCTTTATTTATTACATCATTGGCGATAATAATTGTCAAGTGTCAACCAACTGTCATATAGAATTTGTCAATATTTTGCGACTGAAGGTGGACTTGCTTTGTTTGGATTTACGAATTTATTTACTGTAACCTAAAGTCAATTGGTAATTACTTGTTGTGAGGTGAAAATAAGGTTTGTGCTAGTGCTATAAAGGTGCCGTTATAGCTAGCGTGCAGAATGTGGGAAGCGGCTGGTGGTAGTAATAGTAGAAATAGTGGTGGACCTCGGGTCGTTAATAATTACACGAAGGTCCAGGACCCGATCTTCAATGAACTTATGCAAGAATGTAAGCACAGTGCACCCGGGGCGCGACTCTCCGCTCGTCTTCGCACAGCACTCGAAAGGTAAAAATTTGAAACCAAACTTTTTTTTGAGTATCTCACCAACAATCAATACACATCAAAATCTATCGCTAGTAATTATATTATGAATCTGAATTATATTATATTTTGCTATAGGGCAAATGACATGAAAATGGTTTTTTAGTTTCAGCAGGCCATCTTAAGATTTGATGCTAATTTGTGACATGTCAACATCTAAGAGATTATTAGTTATTATTTTTGAATATTCAAATTCTAAAATACATAGGGATGTGAGCACAAATTGGCAGTAAATTATCAAAAACATTTTAACATGCATGTTTAGTGTGGTATTAAAATGAAAATGAAAAATGAAAAAATATTTTATTTCATATAAGTCAAATCAATGACACTTATGAACGTCGGAGTTTTTATAGTGATCACAGCACGTCTAACTTAACGGCTAAGTTTACTGAGGGTTCGGAACACTACCATGACAGAGAAGACACCCACAAGAAACTCTGCTGGGTTCCTATCGCTCTTTTAGGTGATCACTTCACAAATATTTTATTAAGAAAACAGGACAATTCAGATCCAGGCATTTTTATCGTTTAAGTAATCCTTTACACTGTAATATGATTTCAATATTAACTTATGTTTAATGAAAGATTTAAATTTATTAATTGACAATTCTTTAACTTCCATAGGGAGCTTATTATAAAAACGAATACCATTACCAGCGAAAGAATTACTTATTTTATGAAGCCTAGTGTGGAGAACAGCAAGTTTATTTTTATTTCTTGTATTAACATTGTGTATATCACTCATTTTTTTATATTTGTTTATATTTTTGTGTACATACATTAGATTTTCGAATATATACTGGCAATGCACAGTCATAATCTTAATCACTTTAAATTTGTCTCTAAGAGACTCTCTTGGGCCCATATTATATATACAACGTACCGCTCTTTTTTGCAATACAAATATTGTGTTGATATCAGCCGCACTACCCCACAACAGAATACCATACGACATAACACTATGAAAGTAGCTAAAATAAACTAGCCTAGCTGTTTCTATGTCTGTTAACTGACGTATTTTTTTCACTGCGTATGCTGCTGAAGAAAGCCTACCTGACAAGTTTTCAATATGGGGGCCCCATTGTAATTTACTATCTAAAGTAATACCTAGGAATACTGTAGTGTTAACGATTTCTAATTCCTCATCACTAATCTTAACAATTGGATTTATATTAAGTACGTTTGGCAAGGTAAATTTTACGCATTTTGTCTTGGTTTTATTTAATAACAAATTATTTGAATTGAACCAATACACTATTTCCAAAAGAGAATTATTTATGTAGTCTACCGCAGGTTGTCGTCTATTAATCTTAAAAATAAAGGATGTATCATCGGCAAACAAAATTATCTCGGGGTTCTTTTTAACTAAATATGGCAAATCGTTTATATATATGAGAAATAGAAATGGTCCTAGTACTGAGCCTTGGGGTACCCCCATTTTAACAACCGATCCAGGCGAACGCTTACCATTTACATCTACTTTTTGTACTCTATCGCTTAAATATGATCTAATAATACCTAAAGCATAATCCCTAACACCATAGTGACCTAGTTTTCCCAGTAATGTCTCGTGTTCGACACAGTCAAATGCCTTAGATAAATCGCAAAAAACGCCAAAAGCATCTTGTGATTCTTCCCAGGCCTCAAATATATGTTCTACTAAATTAGCTCCGGCATCGGTAGTTGAACGACCACGTGTAAATCCGAATTGCTTATCGTGAAGTAATTTATTCTCATTAAAATGACTAATTAATTGATTAAGAATTAGTTTTTCAAATATCTTACTAAACGTAGGCAACACAGATATTGGTCTAAAGTTTGTAGGATCTAGAGTACTACCTGATTTGAACAGAGGTGTTATTTTACTAGGTTTCATAAGATCAGGGAATATACCTAAGTCTACACTATTATTAAAGATGACAGCTAACTCTGGTGCAATAACATCTATCACTGTTTTTAAAATGCTAACAGAGATTCCCCATAGATCAGCTGTTTTCTTAACACTTATTGAATTAAAGATTTTAATAATCTCAAGTGGACTAACATGGCTAAATTTAAGAGTTTTGTTACATTCTGGTACATTTTCTGCTAAGAGAGTGATAGCTGCATTGGATGAGGAGTTCAAAGATTTAGTAATATCTATAGAAATATTTGTAAAATATCTTTCAAATGTATTCGCTATATCTAAATTAGAATCAATAATTTTATCTTCAATTTTTAATTTTAGGTCTTTGTGTTGTTGATTTTTCCGACCTGTTTCCTCATTTATTATATTCCAAGTAGTCTTAATTTTATTATTAAAAGAATTCCCGTAAAGTATTTCCCTGAATCACAAACAATTGAAGCAGTTTTGTGAGCATAGGGAGATAATTCTGAGTCCAATCCACACAGAAATAAACATACATATACATAGATGCTACTTTAACCAACATTCACTAGTGTGCAAATGTTATTGTGTTTAAATGCAATAAGTAGTAGATGTTACAGGGCAACGGTACTTGACACCTTTAAGTCTCAGTGTAAAGGTGCTCAGAGCTTAGTAATGCACTAAATAATACTGCATCTGCTACAAACAAGCCTAGAGCTTATCATCAGGCAACATATCAAGATATGCCCAAGACTTTTCATAGTCATTTTATTCTATTATGTTTGAGGGTTTCCATGCTATTATTGAATTTGTCATTAAATTATACGCCATTACACTTCACACACATTCTGTACAACAACAATAAAATTATTGTGCTTTCTAAAGCTATTACAAGTAATCTCATTATAAGTAATGAACTGATGACTTCCAACCTCCGAAATATATGAGCTTTAAAGACTATGTACTAATGAGTAGGGTAGGGAGTGTAGGTAGCTAGCTAGTTTTATTTGTTTTAAAATTTTGAAGAATTTCGTTAAATATTGGGAAATTGGTCAAAGAATGTCAGTTTTAAACAAGAAAAATAATTTTAAAATTAAAAACATCATGACCATGATGAACACAAGCGTGACATTGCGTGTTGCAGGATGAGCCCGGCGGCGCGGCGCGCGGTGTGCTCGCGCAAGCGTGACGGCTGCGCGCCGCTGTTCGTGGCGTGCAAGCGCGGCAACGTGGAGATAGTGGAGTACCTCGTGCACGTGTGCGCCGCCGAGCTGGAGCTGCGCGGCGTGTACGAGGTGCCGGACGACCGCTCCGTGCACACCGTGACCCCGCTGTGGTGCGCGGCCGTGGCGGGCCGGCTCGACGTGCTGCGGGCCTTGTGCGACGCAGGAGCAGACCTGGACGCCGCCAGCGACAGCGGCTCCACGCCCGTGCGCTCCGCCTGCTTCATGACGCACCTGGACGTGGTGCGCCTGCTGGTGGCGCGCGGCGCCGACATCCACCGCCCCAACCACAACGGCGGCACCTGCCTCATCAACTCCGTGCAGTCGGCGCGCCTCTGTGCGCTGTTACTGGAGCACGGCGCGCAGGTGAACGCGCACGACACGCAGCACAAGACCGTGCTGCACTACGCCATCCAGGAGCACCGCCTGGAGACGGCGCGCCTGCTGCTGGACCACGGCGCCGACCCGCAGCTGACGTCACGCGCCGGGGACGACGCGCTGCGCACCGCCTGCCTCAAGGGCGCCGCCAACATCGTGTCGCTGCTGGCGAGCCGCGTGCGCTACGAGCCGGCGCGCATGGCCGACGCGTACGAGCTGCTGGGCTCCACGCAGCTGGACGAGTTCAACGACGTGAGCGCGGCGCTGGCGGCCTGGCGCCGCGCGACCGCCATCAGGCACGCGCGCGGCGGCTACATCCCCAAGCGCCCCGTGCGGGCCCCGCACCGGGCCCTGGGCCTGGCGCGCGAGTGGCGCACGCTGGCCGAGCTGGAGCAGCTGGCGACCGACATGGACGCGCTGCGCACACAGTCGCTGCTGGTGGTGGCGCGCGTGCTGGGCCCGGAGCACAAGGACACGGTGTTCCGGCTGATGTACCGCGGCGCGTCGTACGCGGACGCGTTCCGCTACCAGCGCTGCATCGACCTGTGGACCTGGGCGCTGCAGATCCGCATCGAGAAGGACTCGCTGCTGGCGACGGACACGTGCCACACGGCGTGCGCGCTCACCAGACTCATGCTGGACGCGCGCGCCGGCCGCCTGGAGCGCGGGCGGGGCCTGCCGCTACACGCCGACGTGCTCAGAGTGTTCCAGCTGCTGGCGGACGACCTGCCCGGTGAGTATATACGCACACTGTGTCTCACACTCACACACACACTCACACTGCAGGGTGCCGGCGCGCGCTGCAGGTGAGGCCGGTGCACAAGGCGCAGGCGGACACGCTGGACCGCTCTGTCACGCACACTGTGTCTCACACTCACACACACACTCACACTGCAGGGTGCCGGCGCGCGCTGCAGGTGAGGCCGGTGCACAAGGCGCAGGCGGACACGCTGGACCGCTGCGTCACGCACACTGTGTCTCACACTCACACACACACTCACACTGCAGGGTGCCGGCGCGCGCTGCAGGTGAGGCCGGTGCACAAGGCGCAGGCGGACACGCTGGACCGCTGCGTCACGCACACTGTGTCTCACACTCACACACACACTCACACTGCAGGGTGCCGGCGCGCGCTGCAGGTGAGGCCGGTGCACAAGGCGCAGGCGGACACGCTGGACCGCGCGCTGCGCTGCGTCACGCACACTGTGTCTCACACTCACACACACACTCACACTACAGGGTGCCGGCGCGCGCTGCAGGTGAGGCCGGTGCACAAGGCGCAGGCGGACACGCTGGACCGCTCTGTCACGCACACTGTGTCTCACACTCACACACACACTCACACTGCAGGGTGCCGGCGCGCGCTGCAGGTGAGGCCGGTGCACAAGGCGCAGGCGGACACGCTGGACCGCTCTGTCACGCACACTGTGTCTCACACTCACACACACACTCACACTGCAGGGTGCCGGCGCGCGCTGCAGGTGAGGCCGGTGCACAAGGCGCAGGCGGACACGCTGGACCGCTGCGTCACGCACACTGTGTCTCACACTCACACACACACTCACACTGCAGGGTGCCGGCGCGCGCTGCAGGTGAGGCCGGTGCACAAGGCGCAGGCGGACACGCTGGACCGCTCTGTCACGCACACTGTGTCTCACACTCACACACACACTCACACTGCAGGGTGCCGGCGCGCGCTGCAGGTGAGGCCGGTGCACAAGGCGCAGGCGGACACGCTGGACCGCTGCGTCACGCACACTGTGTCTCACACTCACACACACACTCACACTGCAGGGTGCCGGCGCGCGCTGCAGGTGAGGCCGGTGCACAAGGCGCAGGCGGACACGCTGGACCGCTCTGTCACGCACACTGTGTCTCACACTCACACACACACTCACACTGCAGGGTGCCGGCGCGCGCTGCAGGTGAGGCCGGTGCACAAGGCGCAGGCGGACACGCTGGACCGCTCCGTCACGCACACTGTGTCTCACACTCACACACACACTCACACTGCAGGGTGCCGGCGCGCGCTGCAGGTGAGGCCGGTGCACAAGGCGCAGGCGGACACGCTGGACCGCTGCGTCACGCACACTGTGTCTCACACTCACACACACACTCACACTGCAGGGTGCCGGCGCGCGCTGCAGGTGAGGCCGGTGCACAAGGCGCAGGCGGACACGCTGGACCGCGCGCTGCGCTGCGTCACGCACACTGTGTCTCACACTCACACACACACTCACACTACAGGGTGCCGGCGCGCGCTGCAGGTGAGGCCGGTGCACAAGGCGCAGGCGGACACGCTGGACCGCTCTGTCACGCACACTGTGTCTCACACTCACACACACACTCACACTGCAGGGTGCCGGCGCGCGCTGCAGGTGAGGCCGGTGCACAAGGCGCAGGCGGACACGCTGGACCGCTCTGTCACGCACACTGTGTCTCACACTCACACACACACTCACACTGCAGGGTGCCGGCGCGCGCTGCAGGTGAGGCCGGTGCACAAGGCGCAGGCGGACACGCTGGACCGCTGCGTCACGCACACTGTGTCTCACACTCACACACACACTCACACTGCAGGGTGCCGGCGCGCGCTGCAGGTGAGGCCGGTGCACAAGGCGCAGGCGGACACGCTGGACCGCTGTGTCACGCACACTGTGTCTCACACTCACACACACACTCACACTGCAGGGTGCCGGCGCGCGCTGCAGGTGAGGCCGGTGCACAAGGCGCAGGCGGACACGCTGGACCGCTGCGTCACGCACACTGTGTCTCACACTCACACACACACTCACACTGCAGGGTGCCGGCGCGCGCTGCAGGTGAGGCCGGTGCACAAGGCGCAGGCGGACACGCTGGACCGCTGCGTCACGCACACTGTGTCTCACACTCACACACACACTCACACTGCAGGGTGCCGGCGCGCGCTGCAGGTGAGGCCGGTGCACAAGGCGCAGGCGGACACGCTGGACCGCGCGCTGCGCTGCGTCACGCACACTGTGTCTCACACTCACACACACACTCACACTGCAGGGTGCCGGCGCGCGCTGCAGGTGAGGCCGGTGCACAAGGCGCAGGCGGACACGCTGGACCGCTGTGTCACGCACACTGTGTCTCACACTCACACACACACTCACACTGCAGGGTGCCGGCGCGCGCTGCAGGTGAGGCCGGTGCACAAGGCGCAGGCGGACACGCTGGACCGCTCTGTCACGCACACTGTGTCTCACACTCACACACACACTCACACTGCAGGGTGCCGGCGCGCGCTGCAGGTGAGGCCGGTGCACAAGGCGCAGGCGGACACGCTGGACCGCTGCGTCACGCACACTGTGTCTCACACTCACACACACACTCACACTGCAGGGTGCCGGCGCGCGCTGCAGGTGAGGCCGGTGCACAAGGCGCAGGCGGACACGCTGGACCGCTGCGTCACGCACACTGTGTCTCACACTCACACACACACTCACACTGCAGGGTGCCGGCGCGCGCTGCAGGTGAGGCCGGTGCACAAGGCGCAGGCGGACACGCTGGACCGCTGCGTCACGCACACTGTGTCTCACACTCACACACACACTCACACTGCAGGGTGCCGGCGCGCGCTGCAGGTGAGGCCGGTGCACAAGGCGCAGGCGGACACGCTGGACCGCTGCGTCACGCACACTGTGTCTCACACTCACACACACACTCACACTGCAGGGTGCCGGCGCGCGCTGCAGGTGAGGCCGGTGCACAAGGCGCAGGCGGACACGCTGGACCGCTGCGTCACGCACACTGTGTCTCACACTCACACACACACTCACACTGCAGGGTGCCGGCGAGCGCTGCAGGTGAGGCCGGTGCACAAGGCGCAGGCGGACACGCTGGACCGCTGCGTCACGCACACTGTGTCTCACACTCACACACACACTCACACTGCAGGGTGCCGGCGCGCGCTGCAGGTGAGGCCGGTGCACAAGGCGCAGGCGGACACGCTGGACCGCGCGCTGCGCTGCGTCACGCACACTGTGTCTCACACTCACACACACACTCACACTGCAGGGTGCCGGCGCGCGCTGCAGGTGAGGCCGGTGCACAAGGCGCAGGCGGACACGCTGGACCGCGCGCTGCGCTGCGTCACGCACACTGTGTCTCACACTCACACACACACTCACACTGCAGGGTGCCGGCGCGCGCTGCAGGTGAGGCCGGTGCACAAGGCGCAGGCGGACACGCTGGACCGCTGCGTCACGCACACTGTGTCTCACACTCACACACACACTCACACTGCAGGGTGCCGGCGCGCGCTGCAGGTGAGGCCGGTGCACAAGGCGCAGGCGGACACGCTGGACCGCGCGCTGCGCTGCGTCACGCACGTGCTACAGCTGCTGCAGCACACGGCGGGCGCGGAGGACATCCGGCCGCACGTGCGCGCGCTCGTGGCCAGCGACGTGCGCAGCGTGCACACGGGGGACACGCTGCTGCACCTCTGCGTATCGCGGCTCAACGTCATCCGCTCCACCTACTTCGCGGACGAGGTCGACGTCGCGGTGAGTGCTCTCTACTCTTTGTCTACTCACTACTCTCACTCTAGACGACTGACTGAATACTCTTGTCGGTTTGCGAAATCTATATTTAATAAATTGCTTTTAAATTTTACATGTAATAAGTTACTACATATACTGTTTGGTTTTACGAAAGGACAAAACACGACAGATTTTTCACTCATTAAACATATTATATAATTTTTGGGAGCAGAAGCAGGATGCCGTCGGTATTGTGTTGATCATGAGACTTTTGTTTTTGTAAAATTTGGTTACGATGGTTTTTAAACGGTTCACTTAGCTTGCTTTAATATTATTTAACTGGCAGAGTACAAAAATTAAACATTAATGGTACTTTTCATCTGGCGCCCCATTAGTCATGGGCGTACCGCAGGGCTCGATATTAGGAGCCCTTTAATTCTTAATGATTTGCTTTACTGAAAATCTTTGTGATATATGTAGTATTATTTGCTGATGATACATCATTCCTTTTAAACTGATAGACAGCAAGCAGTACTTGACTGTGTAAATAATACCCATTCTAAAATATTGCATTGGTTCACTGGTGATGTCAAGGTATAGAGTCTTCTAGGGGTAGTTTAAAGAATTCATAAAATTACAGGGTTTAGTTGTGGACAGAATTTAATAGTTGTATCTCTCCTGTCATTCTTATTAGCTAAATCCTTTTCCCCTGCTACTTCCCGAACTTCACTTACTCCTTACGTTACCTTAGCTCCTTACCTTATCATTCAGATCTATTGCATCACACATCACTTCATGAAATTGTGTAATTAGAGCAGTTATCCACTTCTTAGTACAAGTTTTCAATTTCTTGATGTAACTTTTCTGCTCATGCGTATCCTTGGAAGCTAAATATTCTTAACGAGCAATCAGCGCGAGCAGGTTAGGATGACATTAGGGATCGGCTTGTTTCAACACCATGTCTCGTAAAGGAACTGTGCTGGTTAGACATAATATTTGGTGCTGAAAAGTGTACACCATTAAAGTAGTTAGGTCCCATAGACGAGAAATGACTAACGTTGCGACAAAGTAGACATTTCCAGGATGATTTCTTGTTTGTATTTTCAATAAGTTGTTCAGCAACGCCACCTATCAAAAATGTAGCCAGCTTTGTAGTTACTTATGAATTAAGACTTGATGATCTTACAGATGCTTTGTAAACATAATCGTGAAAATTTTGCTCTATTGTAGTAGGCTGTGATGGTTCGTAATTATTTTTTTATGTTCCTTAAAACGCGTCTGGGGCGTGACTGATACGAGTAACGTCCCCCCCCACAGCCGATCTTCCCGTCGGTGTCGGTGGTGTCGCTGCTGCTGGCGGAGGGCGCGGACGTGTGCGTGCGCAACGAGTCGCGCAGCACGGCGCTGCACGTGGCGTCCATCCCGTACAACTTCAGCACGGAGCTGGTGGAGACGCTGCTGGCGGCCGGCGCGCACCTGGACCAGCCCAACAAGTTCGGGGACTCCCCGGCGGAGCTCGTGGCGCTGAACCGCGGCTCGCGCGTGCGCGTGGTGCGCCACGTCACGCTGGCGTGCCTCGCCGCGCGCGCGCTGCTGGCCTCGCGCCGGCGCCACGACCCGGCCCTCGCCGCCGCGCTGCCGCGCACGCTCACCGCCTTCCTCGACCTGCACCGCGCCTAGACCTGCACACGTCACTGTGTTGTCATATATGTGATGATGTACCAGACTGACGAGGTGTAGAGCTCACTACTCACATTACTTTAGTGTAGGACTTGTTGTTATTCGTACCCCCTAGTCTTGTACACTCTCATAATAATACATGTCTGTTTTATAAATGTATCTTATTACTTAGTTATTGGAGATGTTTATTGTATGTACCCTTAGGTTATGTTGTATAGTTAACTAAACATTATAATGTCTGACGTGAAGTTAACTAAATTATAATACTCATGTGAGTGTCACAGTTTTGTTACTTATATCATATTATACTGACACGGTTTGTTAATTATTAACTTTATTATTACTTATAGATATTGTTTTAATTAAAAATATGATTTATTTATAAAATCAGTAGGTACTCGTAACAATTGTGGATGACACAATTGTTACGAGTACTTAGATTAAACTAATTATATATTTGTATTAAACCATACCCTCCGCCTGTGAAGGAGATGCGGCCCGTCACTGCGATGGTACGTTAGTGGGCTGTTAACATGTTGATATAAATATGTTAAATGTATTATGTGTGATATTAAATAGATAGTTGAGCCGAGGGTAGGTGATGGTACATAACATCGAGTGTTACCAGTTACAGTTGTAACATTATAATGCATTGTAATATGCGAGGGGTGAACTGAACTATGATACAATACTGTTCAATTATTGAAGCAGTTGTCACTTTGTAAATCTCCGGCAAGTGGCTCAGATCTCAGGTAACCTAGCAGTAGATCACTGTGCGTTAAACTTGTTCTTAGCTAAGTCTTATACAATAATTATTGATATAGTGTACCATTTGATGGCCGTTTATGAGCAAATTAAATGTCTTATAGAAATTAAAGGTGTTTTATTTCAAACTGTTACTCACGACTTTTGCCACGTAAAACTCTGGACATATAAGTATAAGCTCGGTAAGGAAATATAAGCTCAACTTAAAATCAATAATCTTCTTCTTCTTCGTGTCGATTGGCAAAAAAACTCAGACAGTACCGGCCCAGAATTCGGCCACAGCAACTGCGTTGTCTGTAGCAGCCCATAGGTCTTGAAGGCTGCATGTAGCGGGACATCGAGGGCATTTCAAGAGGTGCGACATTGTCTGAGGGTCGAAGCCACACTCGCACTGAGTTGCTGAATCCTCAATGTAGCCCCATTTACTCAAATTGAGCTTACAACGGCCCACTTGGGCACGTAGGCGATTGAGTGACGTCCAGGTGGATCGTGGGAGGTTTTGTCCTGCAGGGAGTGCTTCGGAAGGTTTGATGTACATAGCAGGAGGCTGGAATTTCTCAACCCACAGTTCAAGCCTAGCTTTTTCCGGACAGCTGGAGAGCGCCTTTGTTGTTTTAAGGAAGCTATTTCGGCTTTTAAGGCGTCGGTGGGCTGGATTAGCTGCAAACAGTGGATGTCGTTCGTCCACCTCCTGCTTGTGTTTTTCCATGGCAGTAGTAACATCCCTACGGACCGAGGGAGGGGCAATACCAGCGGCGGGGTACAGGAAGTTAAGTGGAGTCGGTTTGAGGCAGCCGGTGATGGTTCTGCAGGTTTCATTAAGCGCGACATCTACTTCTTTTGCGTGGGCGGATCTTTGCAAGCGCGGATCCAGCCCTCAAAAAAGGTTGTGGTCACAGCTACTAGAAAATCGGCTAAGTACGAGTCGGAGCATGAACATGCTCATTAACAATCATGCAAGTCGTTTATGAACTTTTGAATTAGATTATTTCCTTTTTTCTGAGCATCAGGACTTTGGCCTTAGGAATGGATATAAACTTAGGAGGAAGTCGGACCCGATTTCTTCAAATTAAATAGTCAGTTTCGATCCAAACCTATTTCAATCAATATCTTATATTTTTTTTCTTTTTTTCTAGTAGCCTGTAAGCCAATATCGGGTCACTAGACTGGATAAATAGTTGTATCAGAAGTAATGTAAGTGAGATCAGCAAGTGAAATCCACCAGGCGAGATTTTGATTATTTTTTACATTTTCTACGAATATCAAATTAAATTAAATGCTAGGTACATTTTACATTAAATAACTTTATTTAGAGGGTAAGAAGTACAATGATTGGCATTCTAAGATGATATTCAACATAGATGCTGTGTCTTCTTTGTTATAATAATATTTTAATATATTTTATGTTTACAGATTGTAAGGTATATAAAAGTAAATAATAATTAAACACATTGGTATTTCAATAAAATAGATTTATTGCTTATAAAGTAACATTAAACTTAATTTTATGTTATTGCACAATCATTGGCACTGAAGTATAATTATTGGCACATTGAATTTGGTATAACGATTGGCACTGTTAACTACTAATGTAGTTGCTGTCATCATTTAATTTTTGATGTTCATCATTTGATGTTATGAGAAAGCTCAGGATGCCCCTTCAAAAATAATTTATACCATCTATCGCCTGGTGTATTATCTATAAAACTGTTTGGTCTAGGATGTTCATCCAAATACAGTTTGACACTCTTTACGCCATCCTCTTTATGCCGTGGAAAACCTTTTCTACAAGCTGAAATTATCCATTACACTGTCTCTTTTTCTTCTGCATCAGTCAGAACTGTATCTGGACCAGTTCGACATTTTACAAATAAGTTGAATAGGCGAAACTGCAAAGTTGTCCGTGGGACATTAAATTAATTTGCAGCAGTCTTCTTACCCTTTCCATTTTTTATGGCTTGCAAGGCTTTTTCTACATCTTCTTCTGTATATGCTATTAAATAATTTAATCCTGCCGTAACCTTTCACATCTTAAAGCCGTCTGGGTACCCAAATGCGATGAAAAGAAGGGGAAACCTTAGGTGGGTACAGTGATGATTGGCAGTGCCAAGAATTCCAATAGAAGCAAAATTAACCTTATTTAGCATGCCAATATGGTTTATTTTAATTAAACTGTAATTTAACTATGTAATATAAAACATGCTACCAAAAAACAAAAGTACAATCATTATTGGCATCTGAGCCAATCACTGTGCCTCTATACAAAAAAAAATACAGTGATTGGCACCAATGAAACGGCAAGTACGCTTAATTTTCAAGACTGAAAACAATAAAAATAGCAAGATATACACTAATTTAACAATATCAAATATAATATCAAATAAATTTTAATAAGGCATATCGTTTATTATCATCAGTCTATCGATATCAATAGTCCATAAAAGTTTGACTTTACAAGTCTATTAAGGTTGTGGGCATGCCCATCGTGCCCACAACGGTGGATCCGCCCTTGGATCTTTGCCATACTGGACACGCATATTCTCCCGCTGAAAAGGACAGTGACAAGCCTGTAGTTCGCAGTACCTGAGGGGAGGCTCCCCACGTTGTCGAGGTAAGCTTGCGGAGAAGGTTGTTGCGTGCTCCCACCTTCTGCTTAGTCTTTAAGCAGTGGCCTTTATACGTCAATGCACGGTCCAAGGTGACTCCTAGGTAGACGGGGCTGTCGGAATGTGTTATTGGGACTCCTTCCCACTTGACGTTAAGTTTGCGGTTAGCTTCAGCGTTGCGGATGTGGAATACGCATGTTTGTGTTTTATTGGGATTTGGGGTGAGTCCGTGAACTCTTCCAATGCCACATTTATGTTATGCTCCGCTTCCTCAAAGGTTTTTGTTTGCGTAGCCAGGGCAAGGTCACCGGCGTAAAGAAATTTCTCCGTCCGGGCAGGGCTGGGCTGATCGTTGGTATATATGTTAAACAGGATCGGTGCCAGAACACTGATGCCCTGGGGTAGCCCATTACGCTACGCATTACGCAAGGCGCGACAGCCGTAAACTTTCAATGTTGCAATTGAAGAGTATACGTAATGGTTTTCTAAAATTGGTACTCGATGCGGGTTCGAGTCCCGCATCGAGTACCAATTTTTTCCATTGTATTTCTTCTTTTCGGATTTTTCTAGTTATACCTAAGCTTTATAGGTAAAAATTATATGTATTTAATACAAAAACTTAAAACCATTACGTATACTCTTCAATTGCAACATTGAAAGTTTACGGCTGTCGCGCCTAGATGGCGTTGTACAGTTACGGACGGAGGAACTTGTTGATGGAGGCCTCCATCAACAACTTCCTCCGTCCTATGCACAGCAGTCGACGTCTTTTAGGAATAAGTCTATTTGAAGTCCATTTCAATCTATTTACTAATATGTCACCACCCCATCTCATCCCATGGGTGTCGTAGAAACCGACTAAGGGACCATCTGTGAATATTAGCTTAACATAGAAAGAACGACGAGAAAGAAGAAGACTTGAAATTAAACCCTATACCAACGTCTGGCCAGCGTGGTATTAGTAAGCCAAGTATCCCTCCGTCACGGGAGGAGGCCCGTCCCTGCAGTGGCACATTAATGGGCTGTTATGATGATGATGACTTATTTCTGCTATAGATTAATTCAATAGAAATAAGGATGGTTCTCTAAACTTCATTACGAGGGAAACTGTCTGAGAGAGTTAAGTATAAGACACACCGATAAGACCTACTGTATACAATTACCCGGTCGGCAAGCCATTATTTCTATAGATCGGCTGAAGCCTGTTTACATCACAACAGAACATTATGGAACATTATTTATGGTTCCTAAGAACAAAAAATCGTATGACTTATAGTTTAAGACTTTCCCATACTGACCCCTTTGAATGAGCCACCCTGTATAAATAAAACTTACCAATTAGTAAATTGCTTTTTAAAAACACTTTTTTCAATTTTTATTAATCGGAAACTTCTAATTTAGATTCAGATAAACTGTTCCCAGCTCCCAGCTTGTAATAAAAATTAATTATCAAATTCTTCAATAATCCCAATTATAAGTATGTTATGTTATGTTTATTTATTATGGCGTCATGAACATAGTTACATATTTTGCCAGTGTCAAGTGAAATACATTACATTCAGTAAGTAAGAGTATAAGTTTACACATACAAAAAAAAACAACATTAAAAAGACGATGCTTCTCTTTTCATTGCCGTCCAGGAGAACTTCACCGGAACGCGTATGATGGAGACAGGAACAGCTTGATCACGACGCCGCCACCAGCTATTCACCAATCACTTGCATATTTAAACATATTTATTTACTGACGATGAACTTGCAAAACAAAACCGCATCTTTTCTGCATCACAAAATCTTCGAAAAATCAATTTGTAAAATATATAAATGACAGCTCAACCTCTCGTCATGGCGTGCCGTCCAGTCAAATTCTCCAATTATAAGTAATATTATTACTCTTCTTCTGTTATGACATTATTAATGCGATACATGACATTTAAGACATTGACAATTTGTAGGCTCTTCATCATTGTCGTTTAGTTCGTATGTAATGTTTAAAAAGGAAAAAAAATAAAATTAATTGATTACTTGGTGATCTAATTATAATATTTAAGTTATTTAAACATACTAGGTAATGAAATTTCTATTTTATTGTAAAGTCGTTAACATATTAATATTTAATAGTAGATAATCTATATCCGTCCTCCCGGTTGAAATTATTGTGTTTTTTGATTTCAACCGCTTTACGTACTATCCTGGAGTAATAGTGACGCTCGGTGGATAAGACCTTTGGGTTGTGTAACTCTATCCAGTGGTTAGTTCCAGACTCCAACAAGTGTTCGGCTATTGCAGACTTGTGGGTTTGTCGGTTTTTCACAGCCGCGATGTGTTCCTTGAATCCAGTCATCAGCAAGTGTAAACATCATCACAGTGTTGCAGCTCAAAAACCGGGAGACGTCATTAGTGTAGTGTGTCGAAATACCTACAATACGGCGAATACTCAAAATGTCAACAAAGTGTGGGTAGATTCTATTCCCCGCACTTCACAAGGACGACGCTCCGCTGACACCAGTCCCTCCGCGACCACGGCCCTTGCAAGTCGGCCGAAACGTCGGAGAAAAACCTAAGTATTTATCTTACCAGTATCTAGGATATAGTATATACCGCGAGTAAGACCCGTTTATAATAGTATTATGTATACAAATCGCGATAGTTTAAAATCTAAGATTAATATTTTTTTTATAATTTTCGCGTCTTCATCGTGACCATAGATTATCATTATTTTTTTTTCTTTTAAAAAAGACAACTCCCGCACTAGGGATCACGCCCTGTGTCGCGGGGACTTTTACAAACATCAATTAACGGACACAAAGAACACCCAGAACCAGGACAATAATTTGTGGATCTCACAAATAATTGTCCTGCGTGGGGATCGAACCCACAATCTCGTGCACGGCAGCCGCTTGCGCTACCGTCGCACCACCCACCGTGGTCGTCAAATTATCTATAAATGAGTAATCGCGACATTAAAAAGACCCATTTTTTTGTTTGTTTACCAAATTTCTCAAGCCCAAATGAATACGGTATAGTGATCAGGTGCTTCAATAGTCTTGAAGTAATAGTAGCGGTCCACCTGGTGCTGATGTCCGCTTGTGATCGCTCTAGTTACTTCAGAAATTAGAATAAAACAAATTGTTACAATTGTAAATATATTTATATTATCCAATAGGAGTTTATTTACAAGAATATAGTAGTAAATACAAAATATATAAATAATATGTTGGTCACACTAGTGTTGAGATCAGGGCCAGAACGGCGAGTAGGCCTAGCGTGGGCCCCGCTGGGCCTGCGGTGCCGGAGGAGGCCCGCGTCCGCGCTATGTTGCGCTTGTGTCTGTCCACCACGAATATACGTCCTCCCATACCTGCGAGTAGTAAACATTATCTTAATGTCTTCATATTTTCTTCATCTTCATACAGTTAATTAATGCAAGGCAATTATTGTTAAACATTGATACATGTCGGAGACAGTAGATAATAATAATAAAAATATGAAACAAAGCGCACCACGAATCCCGTTAGATGGCGACACTTCGATGACGCATTACTCGGCAATCTTCGGGCTACAACGGAGCCTCTGGACCTAGGGGGGTGCGCCGGAGCAAGGAACGGTCAGAATTACAGTTTGAGCTCTGTCCACATTGGAGCTTCCTACCTTCAAGGAACTTTTACATTTAGTCGTGTTTAAGGATGTTATTGCTTTTGGCCTGTTTGAGGATCTAGTTAGGACGGCGGGAAACTGAAGGATGAGGGGGGCACAGGAACGCACAAGGTGGTAATACTTGGTGGAGGTTTATGTCCAGCAGTGGACTTCGATTGGCTGATATGATAATAAGGACGTTATTTCGAAAAAATGTAGCTGACCTGCGTGAGTAAAAGAGTGGTAGTAGACGATGTCGGGCCACGAGGAGTTGGGCGAGACGGTCAGCTCAGCTGGGGGGTCGGCCCCGCACTCCCACACGAGGGACCTGTTGAAGGCGCGGAACGACGAGTAGTCGTCGTCGCGCCGCATGTCCGCCCCCGGGGCGTGCCGGGCCAGGCACAGCCCGCCCGCTGTAACACAATGTATCACATTATAATATAACTATAGATTAATCGACAAGAAGTAGTAAATTGGAGGTCTTAATAATTTTACTAATTATTACAAACTGATAAAAAGGTCGATGAGAGCTATTTTCACAAACCATTATAGATTGTGCTGCTTGAAGGAACAAGGAAATTGTTCGAGAGGAATTGTGGCGCTTGCATTGTTCGGCATCTTTTGGTTGTATCCCCCAACTTATCGGATGTCCAGTACGGATTTTGTGCTGGACGATCCACAATTGATGCCATATAACAACGAAGGGAATGCTTCACAGTGGTCTATCGCATGCGGCGTTCGACAAGGGTCTGTTCTGGGACCGCTCCTGTGGAATATTGCCCCATGACTGGATACTGCTTACTTCCTTCTTGTCTGAGTTTAATCTCTTAGGACGACGACAATAGGTAATAAACAGAAGGAGAGTGACTAGTAGTAGCAGACCTGCAGTTGGCGCAAGCCTGCCCCGCCGCGTGATGTGGACCCCGGCGAGTACTCTCGCCTGTCTCTGCGCCTCCTCGTCCAGGCGCTCCAGGCCGCCCAGCGCCTCCGCCGTCACTATGAGTGGGTGGTACTCCTCCGCGGAGTGCGGGTCGTTGCCTCCCCAGACCTGCAACGTATACACACATATTATGTTAAATTATCGTATGTTAGTATTTTTATAAGGAAAACTTTAGTTCGTGTTTTGTATAGTGATAATTTAGTTCATTATGATCAATTACAGACTTCAGTACCTAAACGTACTGACTGACCTGTAATAGTAACGCAAGAAGTTGACCTACCAATACCATACTGTCCAAGGAGGACAGTATGTTTAAAGTTTGGTACGAATTTTTTTTATACCTAGCATTTGTTGTCGTTATTATTATGAAATAGAGAAAAGTAGGAAACTAGCCGAACCAAACCAGAGTGCGTGAAACTTAATAGAACAATAAATAAGATGAAACCAATGAGTGTGCTCGTGTACCTTGAAGCTGTAAGTGAGACCACGTCGCAGCTGCAGGTCGGGGGCTAGGTGCCCGTTGACGTACCAGGCGAGCGCGGGCCCCGCGCCCCGTGCCGGGCGGCCCGCCAGTCCGCGCCGGCCCCCTGCCGGGCCCAGGCGGAACGTGAACACACGTAGTGCCGGGTCGAATAGCTCAGCTACTTCCCAGGCGGGCGGGGCTGAGCGGGATCCACTGTAAAGTTAAATTATTTCGTTGATTAATAAATTGTAATTGTTGTATTTTGTGGTATGTCTATAATAAACAGTTAAATAAAACAGTTTGTGAGGCAATGTATTAGATATATAAACTTTTTAGTGTAATAAATAATCCATCCAATTTGCAAATGATTTAGGTACAAGGTCAAATTAAAAATTTAAAAAAAGCCTTTATCGATAAAAAGAAACAAAAACAGAACTAGTTAAGATAAATCTAACGAGCCCAAACTCGATAGGTTTACTAAAAGGCAGTCCAGGGTTACGTAACAGCAGACCGGCTCAGTGGATCCAGAAGACATTTGTTTCAAATGTCAGATCCCACATATATTATGCTTGCAAGTAAATTAGGAGTGTAACATTCCTATTACACCTAACAAACGACCTTATGACCTTGAAGACCTGAACCGATTTCCACCAAACATAGCTAAGAACACTCACGACTGATATACCTTTCAAACAAAAAAAACTGCATTACAATCGGATCATTCGTTTGGGAGCTACGATGCTACAGACATAAGGTGGACAAAAAAGGACTGATGACATACAAATATTAGTATCTGGCAGTACATAGACAGAAATAGTTCAGGACAGAGGTAGATGATGAAGAGAAAGAGACTTCTTATTGATGAACGAAGATCATTCAAGATAGTTCGGATGTTACAAACAAAATACGGTATTTTTGGCCTTATTGACGGTACCATAATTTATACTAAAGTAAAGAGGTAAAGTTTGTGTGTTTGTGACGCTGTAGGGGATAATATTTCTACATCGAATGAACTGATTTTTAACATTTTTTCTGTGTTGAATAGTCCATTTAAGTATTGTAGAGTGTCATAGATTATATAATATCACGCTATGACTAAGTAATACGAGATTAGCAGTAATGAAATAATATGTTTAAAAAAGAGATGCTTAACAACGATTTTTAGCCGTCCAACGAAGGGGGCACGGGTCAGCTAGTATAGTATAATTTCAACAGTATTACGAGATGATGGTGTGTCCAGTTCACGGTAAGATATGTACCTATATTCGGGGAAAGCGTCGCGTGTGAGATTATGTGGCACGCGTCGGACAGTGAAGTAGTGTTAGTACTAAGTGTAGAGGTACTCACACGGCGAAGCGCACGCAGTCGTTGTCGCCGACGTCACCAGACAAGTGCACGCGCACGTCGGCGCGCGGGTACAGGCGGTGCAGCGCGGGCTCGCGGTCGCGGTCCAGCCGGCCCACGGCCCACACGGCGTACGCGGGCCCGGCAGTGGGCCACTCGCGGTCCAGCGGCTCGGCGGCGCGCAGCTCGCGGCGGAAGGTGACGGTGGTGAGGCCCTGGCGGCGCTCGGCGCGGAACACCTGCACGTTGTCCTGCGCGCCCACGCGCTCGTCGCGACACACGCCGCGCCACGCGCCCAGCACCTGCACGCAGCCCGCGCGCGCAGACACGTTGTAGTCCGCCGCCAGCCCGCGCTGCTGCGCGCCCCACCACGTCGCCACCGCCACGTCCGCGCCCAGCATCTCAGACGCCGACGAGCTGCCCGACACGCCCCACGCCATGTACTCGTCCTCCTCTATCTGCACACGTACCGCGACACGACGGCTCATCATATTGTTATTAGCTAATGCTAACTTAAAATAAACTTCCTTTTTAAAATATATCGCACGAGCAAAATATTATGTTAAATGAATGGAATTTACCATATCATTCGATTAACGACTACTGTTGGACGTAGGCCTAATCCAAACACTTCCGCTTTAAACGGATCTCATCGTTTCTGATTCGATCGCGTAGGCAAACTCATAACAATGACAGTGTCGGTTAGCCTTCTGAGAAGGCACGTACTCAGCTACGACTTGATACCTTTCAGCTTCTCGAACGCTGCCCACCCGAGTTAGATTGAAATACATAAACTATAAAAAGGTGTGGCTAACCTGTCCAGCAAGTTCGAAGGTGACCTGATTGCCGAACACTTCCCACGACACCTGGTAGTCGCGATGCAGCTGCTTGCAGTGAGGCAGAGCCGATCTGGTGAATCATAATAGATACAGATGTATTGTACGCAGTACCTACTCGTACATACTAAACATAATATATATTAGTAACAAGTCGCCTTGGCGGCCTCTTGCTAGTACAGTAGGGGACAGCAGTCAAGCGTAGTGATGTAGGTAGCGCAGATCAAGCAGAAGCTCGTGACGGTTATCTTGGCGCACTCAGTGTACTCACGCGTAGTCGTGCAGCGCCGTGTAGGCGGGCGGCACGTTGGGCGCGTCGGGCACGAGCACGGCGGCCAGGCTGGCGCGCGCGGCCGCGTCCCACACCGACACCCACTTGATGTCGAACACCGTGGTGCCGCCCGGCAGCTCCAGCCGCACGTCCTCGCCCTTGTAGGCGCGGAGAGGCTCCAGGCTGAACAAACATCGAGCTTATCGTAACTATAAACTCGTGCCGAAGTGTCCATATTCGCTGAATCCTGTCGGCTTACCTTTGCAAAATCCGCTAACCATTGTCTATTATTAAATTATTATAAACTAGCTGCTGTGCCCGCGACTTCGTTCGCGTGGCGGATGTTAGTTACTTCGCAAATCGATTTAATACTGAAAAATGGTTTTTGAAACCTTATAACAAACATATATACCTACACACGAATTGTAAAATTAACGAACGAACGAAAACCTTTTCAAACACAGACCTTTACAAAGACAGATCTATGAAGACTGTGTCTAAACTTATACTGAAAGACATGAGCGAACGTCATTCTTTCAAGGAAAATCTTAATACCGATACTGAAAATGAGGTCACAGGCACAATGCCATCTGTTGTCAAATTGGTAAGTTAAAATAAATGACATCGCTTATTTCATCATAACAGCCCATTAATGTCCCACTGCAAGGACGCGCCTCCTCCCGTGACGGAGGGATACTTGGCCTACTAATACCACGTTGGCCAGTCGGATTGGTACAGGGTTTAATTTCAAGTTTTCCTTCATTTTTATTTCGTAAAGATAATATTCACCGATAGTCCCTTAGTCGGTTTTACGCCACCCATGGGATGAGATGGGGAGGTGACATATTGTATTCTTGCTCCGTCACCACACGGATAATCGCTAATTAATTATGAATAAATACATTTTGCACGCCACGTTATGGTGCGGCAGAATTACCTGCCTCGGTGGCGCAGCGGTCGCATTACATGGCTGGCGTGCATGAGGTCGCGGGTTCGATTCCCATGGAGGACAATTGTGATACACAAACTATTGTCCTTAGTCTGGATGTTCTTTGTGTCCGTTAAATTGATATATTTAAAGGCTAGTGTGAAGACTTATAATTGATATTACACATACGATTCATGGTTAATTTTATTAACATTTAAAAGGAATAACTTATTAATAGCACTTAATAATAAAATAGTTATAGATTATTTAAAAACTTATTTATTTTATGATTACTACTGGTAACGCCATCTCGTGAACAAAAGAAACGAAATTTAAATTCATTCAACATTGAACCAAATCCATTTTTCATTACCCCTGATTTGTATTGGACTGTTCTAATAAAGAGATCTAGCGATATCTCAAGTATTACTTATCCGATTCCGATTGTTTTATTATAGTATAGATAGATAGATTACCTACTTTAAACTTAATACCTAAAAACTACGTATCTATTTATTTTAATATCTAAAGCGCACTTATTCCGAGAAGAGTCAATAAGAACCACGTCCGTTCGCATTAAGAGTCAATGTGAATGAAATTATATAGATGCACCGGTTGGCCGTTTCGGACGTTAAACAAAAATCGACCGTACAGCCGTACTCATAATGGCGCGGCGACATTTTGAAATTTTCTTTCATCTATAGCTTGTGTGTTTATAAACCGATTTCTATAAAAAAAAAATATGAATAAGGTATTAAAGTGTACTTTTGAAATATGGGAGTTTGAAAATGATATGTCTATGCAAATTACAATATATTTATGTATTTAATACACTGTGAAGAAAACCCTAACGATTAAACACGTTATTGTGGCTAATATATAAAAGATAGATATATACTATTCAGGACTTTTTTGTATATCTTTTGAAGACCATTATTTTTGTAATACATATTTTTGGCGTATGATCAACGTATGCGATGATAAGAGCTCGAACGCGCGTTTTTTCAACCGACTCACTTCAAATTTTTCGTCACTGCTCAGCTTCTATGTGTCTTAGCGTTATGTTATACAGCCTATAACCTGCCCAGGAGTATGGACTACAATCGTACCAAGTTTGGTTAAAATCCCTTTAGTAGTTTTTGACCCATGCGTGCACATACAGACAGACAGACAGACAGACAGACAGACAGACAGACAGACAAAAAATTTATTGATTGCATTTTTGGCATTAGTATCGATCACCATTCATCCTCCAATATTAATTTTTAACATATTTATTATTCAATGTACAGAATTGATCTCTCTACAGTTTTATTATAAGTATAGATAAATGACGCAACATCGATTCAAAACACAAAAATTTAAAACAAAAATGTAGTCTGTCACGGAAATCGCAATATTATAATAATTATTTACAAACTCATAACGCCAGCTAGTACTTACAACTAGGTACTTATTATACTCGCGTCAGCGCGTGAGACGAGACGATAAGCCGGTCGCGAAAATAGGAATCTAGTTTAAACAGAAGACTGTATGAAAGTCGTACGTACACATGCAAAAACAATGCCATTTGTCTAAGTGTAAAGCGATGTCACTCGCAATTTAACGAGGTATGACAAGGATATGAAGGTTATGATTACATGATTGCGAGAGCGAGAGAGCACTAATATAATGTTGACCAACTGAAACGATGCATTCATTAATTTCCCACAAGTTTAACATTTTCTGTGTTCTTAACTTTTTGTTTTCTATTCCTTGACGTTGGCAGAATCATCGGTAAAAGTTGGGGCCATCATTAGAAAAAACAATATATATTTTCTGTATTCTAATAAACATACAGAAAACAGAAAATATATAAATATGTTTTTTCTAGTTAACTAGATATTCTAACTAGTTAGTTAGATTAGAATTCGCTTGTTTTTGTGTAATGTAAAGTAGTTGTTTGTATTTTATTTTTATGAACTTGTTATAAGTATTAGCAGCGTTAATAGGTTTAAATTTTTGTCTACATAACTGATTATTAGTAGTGTGATGATTGTGATGAAACGTCTTTCTCGAAATTAAGTTTAGTAAGTTTAAAAATAATGAACACATTCAATAAGTTTAGTTAGATCGGGTTCACCCAGACAGTTTGTATTCAATTTCATTTATAAAACGAGTACAAACGGCGCGCGGCGGCGCTGTGTACGAAACATTTCAATATCTCAATACAGGTAAGTAGTATTCTTAGATTCTAAAAGTATGTGGAGTCATTTATGATAGGTATAGCAACATAAACAATTTACCTAATTCATCAAAGAAACATACTAAGTACCTAATTAGCTTCCCTTATAAAAAAATCCACCGTTCGCCACTGCTATGCAGGATATTTGATGAATTGTAAATTATCATCAGGAATTCCAACATAAGCCAAATTTATTTCCAGTAGGTAATCCAAATCTGATCTACGTATAGGTATGTAAAAGATAAACAACCCTAGTGACGTCATAGCTCCCTGTAGAACACCCCTCCAAAGTCTAATTAGTCTGTGTATAGTGGGGGTAAGCTAAGGCATCCTAATAAAACATTAAAAAGTTTTGCTTCTGTAGTTCTCGGTTACTGAGTCATGCCTGTCTTACAATAGATTTTCACAAGGCTATCGGCTATCATGGTGCCTTAGTTAACAAGTGAAATACTTACTATCCATATTCGTCAGGTATCTTCGTACCCTTGGACGAAGGTTGAGGGCCCACTCCCATCCAGAAATACACTTCTTCTCCACTGCCGTCATAACGGAATTCAGGAATTCTAAGTGGGGAAAACAGAATTAAATGTTGTTATTTTATGTGTTACAAAATATATAATAATATAAAAAAATAAAAAAAATTAAACATTGCTCAGGGTAAGATCGATTGCCCCGAACTTCTAGACAAAATTAAGTTGCGAACCCCGAGTAGAACATTACGTTTTAATTACCTTCTCTATGTGCCCTCATCCCATACCAATTTTAGGAAATATAGTTATTTTCCTAGAACACTTAATGAATTTAATAAATTAAATAGTGATAGTCTTATTGACCTTTTTACGACGAGTTCCAAAAATCTCAGGGATAGATTGAAGACCATGTTTTTAACTACTGTGCCTGCTGCGACTTTCGACTGTTAGATTGCCTGATAATGATTGATAGTGATTGGATTTTTGTTTTCCTTTTTGTTTGTTTTTTATTAATTGGCTATTTTAGTTTTTATTGTAGTTCTAGTTTATTGTTTAATTTTGTTTTTATACATTTTAGTTTGTTATGCAGTTTCTATAGCACATTTTAATTTTATTTATTTGCATTTTATTTATATGCATTTTAGTTTTAATCATTGTTAATTTTAATCAAGTACATTATCGTTTTTATTGTAGATTCTATAGTTTAATTTTGCTTGTATACATTTCAGTTTTTAATACAGTTGCTTAATTTAATGTTGTTTTTAAAGATCTTAGTTTTCATTTAGTTTTATGGTCTATTTTTGTTTACATACACTTTGTTTCTTTTTTTTTCTTTTTCTTTTTAACCTAAAAGAAAACTACCTGTCTACTTGAATTTCACCATTTGTCTATATTGTTTTCTGTTCATTTGTGGAAGCTTGTAATTGGCATGTAATTGTTTACAACTAAATTCACTGTATTGTAGCTGTAAGCTCCCCAAAAACAATAAAATAAAATAAAGTAGATTTTTTAAAATATATTTTTTTAAATATATAAAGTAGATTTTTTATAATTTAAATTAGTCTTCGTTAAAGTTTTTATTTAGCAATAAATAATATGTAAAACAAACTGTCCAAATGGGATTATTTTACATTTCAGATTATTTGTTGCTACAGGATAAAAATATTAATTGACTTACAGGATAGTAGAAGCATCAAGGAACTTGACTTGTTTGCTGGACACAGCACTGGTGCCGCTGAGTGGGCCGACAGTCTGCACAGCCGGAGCTTCGAACTCGTCTGGTATGTAGACATCTCCGAACGCGTTCTGAGATCCTATGTCGTACAGCGACAACCACTTGACACGTGATATGCGCTTGCCCTCGGGCAGAGTCAGTCTTATCTCAGCATTGTAGTAACGCTCTAGGATGTTTGTTCTGGAATTTGAATAAGAAAATATTAATTTCTGAGTACAATAACAGTCTATAAACTTCATAAAACAATTGAATTACTTTAATTTATAGGGGGTCTCAATCTCCATGAGTACATAGATGAATAAGAGACAAAAAAATGCACAAAACAAATAAAACAAAACATGTTATTTTTCCACAGCATTCTGATTAAGAAACTATGAACAATCTAAATAGTTGTTCTGTTTGAAACTTGTAAGTTTTAATATCAGTCTCTGCTTGTAACATATTCCCCAGGATACTATCACTGGGGTAAGGCTCAAAAATAATTTAACGTTTATTTACATATTTAACATTTAGTTAATGAGTTATGCTAAAACCACACATTTGATATAATTAAATAATTTTAAAAGAAATACCTACAATATATCATCTTAAAAATCATCATTATAAATAGAATCCTTTAACATTCCATGTTTCTGGGATATTTTAATAATGATTTCTGAATTCAGTGTGGTGACGGAGTAAGAATGTGTAATGTGTACCATCCCAACTCATCCCATTAATTATAACATAGTACTTTTTGTATTCTCCTTTTTAGCCTTTAATATTTAAGATATCAATAGAGTTACTACCTGCCATGTTCATTAGGAACAATAAATCCCTGTGGTCCGGGCCGGCCCGAGTCTCCGGCCCAGAAGAATGTGTCGTCCCCGGTACCGTCATAGTTCAGGTTCACGAGCAGCAGGGTCCACTCATCTACTGCATACACTTCTCCTGACACCTGCAAGATTTTAAAATTAATAAGTATTTATAAATATTTAAAATTAAAAAAAAATTATAGCTTCATAGTTTTATATTTTTTTAGGAAAGAAATAATTTTATCAGCCTCATTGAAGTCCACTGCTAGACAGAGGTCTCCTTCATCAATATTTCCACCTTGTGCGGTCCTGTGCCTCCCTCATCCACCGGTGAAATATTAAAAAACTTAAAACTAAAGGTAAACTTTTAATTTTCGAATTTTTTACACTTTACTTTGTAAAGTATATACCTAAGCATTACTAAAATTTTGTAGTTGATGTAGAAATCAATTGTAGAATAGTCGCGGTATTGGGAAATTAGCTTGCCTTCAGTATAATGTGAAATAACTTAGATTTAAGTTACAGTTAAGTTTATGATGGTATGTTACGTACCTGGTGGTGGTATGAGTTAAGCTTGCCGATGTACTTGCCGCGGTAAGGTCCCTCTTCGTCCTGGGACACACAGTCTGCAACAACACATTACACATTATAGAACACAACTCACACAAGTTTTCACTTTCCTCAACTTTCGACTAACTATTATTTACTATTTTAGTTTCAAAGTTACCTTTCATAACTACAACGAGTAGTAGCAAACATGTTTTTAACATATTAAAGTGACTGTATTCACTTAAAACTATATCACTTTCTAGTTACCAAATATTGGTGTAAGGTCACAACATTTCAATCCGATACTTGTTATAATTCGTTCATTTCCTCGTATTGTACGTATCGCATACCAGCCACTTCCGTTAACTTGTCAAATATACACTCATTTCTGTTCTCGTTTACTTTGCCTTTGACGATTAACGCGGTGTTATTGGTCAGTTGCCACCAACCGGTTCAAACTACCAATCACAGCACAGCAACTTTCACTTTTTGTTCTTATCGTTAAGGCTTTCATGTTTCAATAAGGTTCATGTTCATGTGTAACTTTAAGCTATTAAATACGTCACAGGGACATACACATTTTATTTATTGAATTTAAAAATGTAATTTTATTTTTGTTAATTTGAGTTTATTGTATCTACTGGGAAACTATCTGTATTCATAGTAGAACTATTCATTTAAACAGAGTTTTGTATTGAAGACTAATTATGTTTTCTTGAGAAGCGTGATTATCTATAGCTGTATATTATTCATAGGTTGCAATAAAATAAAAGATCAGTAAAATGTTTTAGTTCAAGTCAATTACGAACTTTTACTTATCTACAATCGGGTTCTATTGCTATTATGTTTTTAATCAGTAATAAACGTTACTCTCGTTATTTGTGTGTATTGCTGTAAGTGTGCTATACTTTAAATAAATAAATAAACTCCCAACTTACGAGTTCAACTTAACAAAGTTAGTACACAGCAGTAATCTGAAGTCGCTGAGCAATAGACATCAATAGTTTTGTTTATTAAAAAATAAGTTTAAAAAGATATTTAACTATCACGAGTTGTGTTATGTATATTATGGATCACGAGTCTAATAACGCCTGCCAAGGAAAATATAGCAAAATGTTATCAAGCGTCAACAAGACTAATTTGTAAAGGTACCTAGATACTTATATTTATGAATATAGTAATAACGCTTGTTTTATTTGATTGGCAATCGTCCACTAAATTTATTAATCCGTATTATCGATCGTCAGAAATATACGACAGGTTCAATGCAGCTCTTCAAAGACTCAGGGGTGTTCAGCTCAGTAGCTGTGTCAGTACTTAGTAGGGGTATAAATTATTGTAAACTTTCAGTAGCTGAGTCAGTGGTAGGGGTATAAATAATTGTAAACTTTTAAACTGAAGTTGTAATAACAACTGATAAATAAATTTCTTGTATAATGATTATGTAACAATGAGTTGATATCGATTGAGAGTTATCAAGAGTTAAAATGACTTTCAAAGATTGTTAAACTAGCTCTATACGATGTGAAAATACACAGTAGTAGTCCTTAAGAAAGAGTTGTTCAAAAGTCATAATTCGTTCAGTCATACTGCACAACTATGTTTTAGTCGTAAAAGTACACTGCACTTGGTATAATGTTGTGTTTCATTTTAAACCATAGTATTTACGAGTATAATACAATACGAAGATCTTTGTGTGTTGTCATTTAAACACGTGATCGCTGACTACTTAACAGAAGACTAATTCCACCCAAGCAAAGATCTATGCTTAGTCCACGCGTAATCGAATAAATATTTTATTAATTATTGGAGATGAATCAATCAAATAGTTTAATTTGTTAGATTATTGTTCAAAGAGCTGATTTTTTTAAACCTTGAAAAGTGAACTTGAGTAGGTAGTGTAGGATACACTAAGGGTACTCCTGTTACAACCAGCTTAGGGCCAGATTCAGAGACCGCACTTTGACTTTACTTTAGCAAAGTCTAGTTATTATCTCTGAATTTGAAAAACATTAAAGTAATCTTTCGCATGAAAAGTTTACTTTGGGAAGATTACTTTTGAAAGAAAGTAAAGTCACGACTCTGAATCTGGGCCTTATATATCAAATTCAGAGAAAATAACTAGACTTTGCTAAAGTAAAGTCAAAGTGCGGTCTCTGAATCTGGCCCTAAGCTGGTTGTAACAGGAGTATATGAACTATTACACCAGCATGAGCGCAGTCGCGGTTACAGCTAGTTGTTGTACTAGGTAGAGGCGACGCGACGTCGTCAACGTCTGCCGGTGAATGTTGTGAGAGAGGGGAGCGTCTGTGTACAGTTGTTGGTGGCGCGCTCCTCAGTACTAGAGCGAGCGTCCCGCGCGTACCACGCTCCGCTCTCGTCTGTCACACGCACACGCTACGCACACGCACACGTCACGCGCTGTGTATCACACGAACACCGCCATGCGGCACGCACACGCGCTCGCGCACGCGGCGCTACTAATCTTCATCGGTGAGTACACATTACTTAGTCTAGAGGTATATATTATAGTTAATAATTATAATATAAGCATTCTCTTCTATACCAACACAGACATCACTTGCTTAAACGTAAGCACCATATTTATTGTATTAATATTATAAACGCGAAAGTTTTATAAGTATGGATGGATGCTTGTTACTCTTTCACAATAATACTTTTTACAAAGATATTGTATTAATTTAAGCTAGTCGAAATAATATATGGATTCTCTTTTAATGTTAGGTAAATCAACAACGTTACTTGTGAATGCAGTTATGTTATAGTTAACGGAAACTTAAGATACATTTGTAAACTAAAGCAGCGTGAACTGTCGCTCTGTATTTATTAATATCGACAAGAGTTTTAAACAAATCTCGATTTTCGGTAATGAATACTGTACAAAGCATTAACAAATATTAATTTTTCACTTAATATAAAATTTACACAATTTCCTGAAAAAAGTTAAACAATCTAAGAATGTAATAAGAATGTGCTTTCTTCCGAAATATTCAGTGATAAATGATACGTGGCGGGTTCTATAGAAAAAACGGGTTGTATCCATTGATTTGTCAATCAATCAATGGCAATCACTTATGTTTTTTTAAGTATTGATATAAATATTTATTATGATCCAGAAATTGAGGTTTAATTTGAATTCACTTACATATCATGAATGTATAAACTGTACATAGCAAAGCTTTCGATGTATTTATATTAGAGTATTATATTATAACAGTAGGTATGTTAACGGCATCATCATGTCAAGTGTCCGCTGTGGGACAGTGGGTCACACACTCACACTCACACTCACACACACTCACAGACACACACACACAGACACACAAGTATGAACCAGATCAAGAACTAGTCGGAATGTTGGCGCCGGCGCGTTGACACACATATTATACTCTACCTCATAACAAATAACATATTTTATACTAAACTAGCTGCCCCGTGCCCACTTCGTTGGGCGGCGAAAAAACGCGTCGCTTTTTTAAACATATTTCATTACTGCTCCACTCCTATTAGTCATAGCGTGATACTATATAGCCTATGACACTCCCCGATAAATGGACTTTTCAACACAGAAAGAATTTTTAAAATCGGTTCATTAGATCTAGAGATTACCCCCTACAACGTCACAAACACACAAACATACAAACTTTACCTCTTTATAATATTATTATTATTATATAGTATTATAGTATAGCTAAAGATAACGTAAACACTAACTACACTAGTGTTTTAGTCGATGGCTGTTATGCAGAGGTCTCGGATTCGATTCCCAATCAATCATAATACTTGTGTGCATGAACACGAATGCTTGCATTAGACTGGCTGTTTGCTATGTATAACAATAATATGTATGTATTTGAAAGTGTATAATTATATTTAATCCCTGCCTGTACCCATAGTACAAGCTCTGCTTAGTTTGGGACTAGATGCTGTTATGTGAATGTATGGAGAATATAATTACATTAAGTACGAGTACTTAGTTGATCATTGAGTGTTTACTTTATAACTTAATACATTGACATTTAAGTTGAGAGTAGGTGACATTTAACAAGTGTGCAGTGAAGGTAATGTAAGTATTATGTAATGTGCAGAGACGTACTTAACTGTGCTTGTGCACAACTCCTCTGTGCACAAGCACAACACGCATTGCGTAATACTTACTGAATGTATATTAAGAGCTTTTTTCCTTTGCTTATTTTAGAACGAAGCTCTCAAGTATATCTAAAGATATTAAGTTATTATATTTATAGCTCGTAATATTATCTAATGTGTTAGTTCATGTTATTTTTTCAAATAAGGTTAGTTATATAATATTGTTCATACGTTAACGTCAACTTGAAATTAATCACATCTTGTACTACGAGTATTAAGATCTGATAATAATATGCAAATAATTATAGAACTCTCCCAGACAAATAGTCAGTTCTGGGACTTACTGATGTGGGACTAAATGAAGATATATTTAATCATGTGCGGCTAATTGATATCGTAGTAGTTGTGTCGATTTGTCTATCACTCAATATGAGGTGGGGTGGATAATGTCTTTTCTTAATCCTTTACCTCATTTAATTTTAATTATAAGTACTTTTTGATATGAGAGTTTCCTTAGTCCTCGATAGTACCACCAGGCCGCAGTTAGACAAATCTACAGTTTAATTATGAGTGTGTGTGTGTGTGTGCGTGTTCAGTAATTAACAATTAACAGATGAAACATTGCTCTCACATAACATCACGTGAAAGTTGTACAAACAACTACAACTGTGTGTGTATCTAATTCATTTGTTAAACATTATTACTTATGTGTCTAATTAGTATATAGTTTTATGAATACAAATCGAATTATAAAAGTATATAGTTGTATGAACACAACGCAAACTAAATAAGCGTGTATGAAATTCATAACTACGCGAGGAATAATGAATAAACAATATTAATGTAGGCCAACGTTCTTCCAACACTTAAGTTATACGCTTCTTAAAATCTGGTAGAAATGAAAAAATTAAATTAGTTACAGTATCCAAATATAATTAATAATTCATTTGTAATATTCTCTAAACTGTTTTGTTCTGTAACGCTTTCATTATGTCAGAGGGCACCTGCCCACTATTACTTTATAAACTTAGATCTCTACATTAATGATCAAGTAAATCATTACTTTAACTATCTGACTATTCTCCTTTCTTAATTATCGTATACATATTGTTTTCTCATGCAGTGTCATATTCAAATATAATAACATAACATTATTGTTAGTAGAGCCAAGTTTCGTTATATTCCTAAAGAAGGCGTATCGCAGCTTAAACCGGAATAAGGTCAGGAATCAAAATAGTTTACATGGCCATCAACACTATTATACCATAGAGACTCCTGTCAGGTACTTATATCACGTAATGAATAGTTAACAACTCAAACATAAGTATTTAGTTATAAACAAGTAAAGAAACAGGCCAAGAATCCCTCCGTCATGGGAGGAGGCCCGTCCCTACAGTGGGGTATTAATGGGCTGTTATGATGATGAAGTAAAGAAACATTAACTGCTCTGAATATAAACATATTTATTAGTAATAAGTATGATGTTAGTGTTAGTGCACGTCGCGGCGTCGTGTAGTCTCGCATGTAGTCGGAGCGCATTCCTCGCGCTGTGCAGAGTGGGTCAAACGGTACCCGCACCGGCACACCACCGCGTCTGCACTGAGCCACACACTACCATCCACACTATACTATACACTATACACACAGGAACTAAATAATAAATATAGTAAAATATTTCATTCAAATAACTCACTTTTAATATGTAATAAAATAGACAAAGCGCGTAGCGTGCGCGCGTCGAAGTCTATTGTATACGGTTAGTAAGACGTGTGTGTACGTAGACTCAATTTTACATTATTGTGGTAAAATTGTATTTGAATTAGTAAATTTACATCAAAACCAATGCCTAAGTTGGCTATTACTTATTCTATTACTAAAAAAAATAAGGCCAGATCCCCTTTCATTCCTTGTTTTAAAAGATTACCTACCACCGGAGGCTCTAGTCACATGTAGCTACTTGTTTTGTATTTAAAACAAAAGTTAGTATCCGAAAAGAAGAAAGACAATGGAAAAAATTGGTACTCGATGCGGGACTCGAACCCGCGTCTCTGGACTATACGCGTCCAGCGCCATGATCACTAGGCCAACCGAGTAACCGTCTCGACTACCAAATTTAACCATTGCTTTATACGGCACCGGGCCGCAACTTAGAACTCAACTGTACAACGCCATCTAGGCGCGACAGCGTCTTTCTTCTTTTCGGAATTTTATAGTTATACCTAAGCTTTATAGGTAAAAAATATTTGTAATTTAAAAGTTAGTATGTTGTGTCTGAAATCTTAACTTATACCTACAATATAAGACATAGTAGAGTACATACAGTGTACTGTAGAGAAGCAACTGTTACGTAGATACAATAAGAACAACATGTGTATAGTTTGTGTGAAGTGATTGTTCGTGAGGAGCTCGGCGCTGTTACTGGCACGAGGTGAACGACCTCACCACCACCCCCCCAGCACATCACCAAACTTACCCCTCTAAACCTACAAACACACAGACACACAGACATATTGTGAGTACTACTCACTTAATTAACACCATTTTATTAGTGGTCATGAGGGGTTGTTTGTAAAGTGCTGGATTGTGTACGCTAGCACTGCACCTCGCAGGCCAGACGTATTGCGACGTTTGTCGTTTTATTATTTTCCTCAGGACTTAGTGAAGACGGTAGGACATCGATGTATGAGGGAGGAACAGGACTGCGCACGGTGGACATAGGAGGAGGAGGCTTTGTCCTGCAGTGGACGTCCATTGACTGACATGATTACCGTTTATACCGTATATGAGCGCTGAGATGAAATTATCTATAACTATATCTTTACTCAGTTCTAACCGTAAAAGATGAAATGGTCAACACAAAGCTAGATAGTGGCAAACACTTAGTGTTTATAATAGATATTAGTTTCACTTTCTAATATATAACGCGGTTAGTTAGACTACATTATAAGCTTTCGTCTGTTGGTTACAGCAATAACTTTGTTGTACTAAACTGTATTAGGTACTAGAAGAATTACCTACGTGACATCACCGAATAAAATCAAATACTCAGTGGTAGAACATCATTTCATATTAAGGGTATCATAAAAGCTGACTAATGGATTATTACCAGCTGAAATGAAATGTATACTAAACCGTCTCAAAGTAGCATTGGTAAACCAAGTGCCTTTCCATCAGTTAACATCGTTGCCGTCATGGTATTTTAAGTTGATGAGGATAATCGGAGAAAATTGTTATTGTGGTGGATATCCTAATAAGCAGCCTGTTTCTACCACGTTGGCCATTCTTTTTAACCGTACCATATCAGGTACGGTTAAAAAGAACGCTTTGGTGATTTGGCACAAACTGTGTTTTATGTCAAGGTTTTCTTGTAGAGATATTATCTACAGTTTTTCCCTTAGTTTATTTTTTTCCGACAATTGTATGAACATGAACATATGACATGGTATAGTCACACCATGATATTATTACATCACCACACGAAGGAGGATGGTAACATAATATAATAAAGTTCATGTAAAAGCTACACCTCGTGACAATTAACAGCTTGTTACATAACAACAGTATACCACGTAACGTCTGAGTGTTAGTTAACATAACACTTGTAATATTGTCATTGTTACCGTAATATACACTATTGTTTATTATTATTTAGAGCGAGACATGTTTCAATAAAGTTATTATAAACACATTAACTTGTATGAAGAAACACCTAAAATCTACAATAAGCTTCCAAAAGAGATTAAGGACTTAAATCTTAATCTTTTCAGAAGAAAACTTAAAGAATTGTTGCAGAAAAAATGTTATTATAATATTAATGATTACTTGACTGATAAATTTTAATTTTGTATTATATTATTATTGCTGACTTTCAAATATTTTATTACTAGTGACATTTACTACTATGTCTATTAATTGTGATTTATTTCCTGCATTATTATAGTGACAAATTTAGTAAGGTGACTCAAGCAATGTTTCTTTATCTTTTCAATAGTAAAATCTGTTAATGTAAAACTATCATAATTTGTAATTTACTATTGTACTTATCTCTATTGTGACATTGTTTATATAAATTGAAATAACATTTGCATGCCAATCATGGTAAAACATGTTGAAACGCACTACTTATGTAAAACTATCTGTAAACTACACATGTTTAAAGCAAATAAATATATCTTATCTTATCTTATCTGAAACATTAGGACCTCTGTGGCGTCACGGGTTTATTTACTGCTGAATGCAAATCTTTGTGTTCATGATAAAATATATTTGAATAAAAAAATACATTTAAATTTGGAATCTGTCACTCATAGCTGAATTCATTGTGTTGTTTTTATTTCCCGCCAATCAATATTGTTAAATGTGTTTGTAATTTTTATGAAATGGGTTGAAGTGATAATTAATATTTAACTGAATTGCTACAGTACATAATGTATAATGTTACAGGTATGAAATCAAAATATATTTTGTTATAATAATACGTATGATTAGGTTTATGTATAAACACCACAGAGTATTAAATATCTACGAGGGCATAGAGCTAAACGTGTATAAATTTATGTTTTTTTTGGAACAACAATTCATCATAATTATATTAGCCAATGGAGGTCCACTGCTGGGCATAGGCCTCCTCTAAATATAATATTTATCTTAATATAGAACCCAGACGGTCAAAACTAACATTTTAACAACGGAACAGCTGACAGTATAAGTTGGTTACAATATTTATTCACATGAGGGGTCGAGGTCGAGGTCAGTGGGTTCACTTTCATATTTAAATTATATTATAGTTATTCACATTAAAGTGATTAATGGCTTCCTTTTGTATTCTAATATATTACGTAGATAAACTATATACTATCTTAAACAGTAGGTATATTGCTGACCATCACTTACATACAACTTTCTACACGTGTATGTTTGTGTGTGTATGGGTGTGTACATACACAGTAATACATAGTGTTTAAGCACATGTATCCCGGCCCACGGTTTTCACTATAACTACTGTTCTCTATGATCAGCAGTATAATGTATTAAGATAATGCCTGTGTTCGTGTACATGCTAACAAACTGCGCAGGTTCTACATCCGTCTGTTAATATTTAGTTTCAAGAAGTAGCACTCGTATCTTCATACAGATTACTTTAAGATGTTCTAGCTCACGGTACGTACAACATATGCTAACTTATACACAACATAACAATGCACATTAAGTTTTAGAGTGTTACCACACAAACCTATCGATGCTGTCAATCGATAGTAGAATGGATTTTTCCGACGTTGATCAATTGAATGGTAGAATAGTAGATATAGATCGAGCAGAAGAAAGCGGATTTTAATAAACAAACTTTTAGGTGTAAATTGCGGTAGCCGGTGATTTAACAGATGTTTAATATCATCATAGCAGCGCATTGTTCCACTGCAAGGTCGAGCCTCCTCCTCCGTGACGGAGGGATACTTAGCCTACCAATACCACGCTGTCCAGACGGGTTGGTACGGATAGGGTTTCATTTCAAGTTTTCTCTCTTTTTATTTCGTAAAGATAATATATATGGATAGCCCCTTAGTCTTAGGTTTTTACGACATCCATGGGATAAGATGGGTCACCACCCCATCTTATCCCATGGATGTCGTATATTGTATTCTTACTCCGTCACCACACGGATTTTTAATCCTTGTTACTTATTCGAAAACCATCCAAGAAATAGTTATTTAATATTTAGATGAAATAAGCGATCTCTGCTTTAAAAATGGTTGCCTTCAGAGTCCTCTGCATTTGCCTATACGAAATAATAATGCGGATTAGACTGTAGCTTGTTTTTGAGTGTTAAGTACAACTAACACTCAAAAACAAGCTACAGTCGGTATCTGCAATCACAGATGATGGGTGGGTCAAGTCGTGATCGAGCTTACATTACAATAATGTAGGAGGTACTATACACAATAAGAAACATTCATGCACACTGTTAGTGTTTGATTTATATTGGGTTCAAGCCTGGGCCACGCAAACACTCTTAGTACTTACTAGGTCATCTAGCAATAGTTCATATTGAATGAATATTCAATGTAGTGTTTGAGCAATATTCGCAGATTAAATGTAAATTATTGATAGATGAAGTAACCACGATTACTCCATAAAACGTTTAAATGTAATTACACTTCTGTTCAATAGTGAGTAGTGTCCTGTGCTAACAGTCTAGCTACATTCCAAGCTTTAATAACCAGATAATCTGAGTTGTAAAGCTACTGGTACCGAAACCTGACCATGTTATCTAACATTATTATGATTCATCTCACAACTTTGGGCCCCTGTAGCATACCACTGTGCTTTCTGTGCAAGTCGTTAAACACTTATCAGTGTAAGTACTTGTAATAAATTACTGCTTCAAATTATCAGAGTTATAATAACGTTAATTGTCCCTGGAAGGAGTATTTCCTTACACGCACACTGCATGTGATAAGGCACTTTGATGGCCAGATAGATTACTTTAGGTATTAATATCAAGTTTTCTTGATTACTGAAAGACTACATAGATTTTAATTACTAAAGATAAAGAATATCCAGCCTCAAGGTAATCATATTAGGAATGCACTATTGTGTCTGGTGGGATACATACCCGCGACCTCGTGCTCCGCTTATTGCATGACAGCTACGTCACCGGAGCATTTGATATTACATTGTATGATATTACGTACATGTTAGTAGCCACGCTGTCTGTGCCGCGCGCGCTAGGTATTGTCACACATATGTGTACACATACACATTTATGTACATAGCACACATTCTGTGTATAATTAGGCAGGTTCCCATACGTTTTTATATTACTTGTTAATGGATTAAGATTATATCTTGTCGTGAGTAAATGTTGAACAGTGATGTAATGATTGTAAAATAATATGTAACAAGAGACAGGATGTCTTTACTTTCAATATTTAAGTATTATTGATGAACATACGTATTACAATAATAAGCTAAACTGAATATAATATACCTAACATACCTACTGTACGTGTTGTTATATTGTAAAGTCAAGTTAAATGTTAACAGTGATAACTCAATAAGAACGAGACTTTCACTGTTAGTGCCGGCCACTGTGTCGTCCAGTACACTCGAATGTCGTTGAGATCAGACTGAAGTACGTTCACTAAGTACGAGTAGGTATGTACACTCTCATACAAACATTTATTAACACATTCAATATTAAAAGGTTGATTTTCGTATATCTATATACTCATTTGTAATATTGTTTACAATAATCGTTTTCGCTCATAATATTTACTCGCTATACAAGTAATATAATTATGGTGAACACTTAGATAGGTTAGGTATGATTTATTCTTCAATACACCCAGAAGTAGGGGACTTTCTTTTTCATCACGACACTTACTTATGGAAGCTTTTAGTGTTGAGGTTTTTTGCAATATTGGTTGTGTTAACTAACTTGTGAAGTTGTCTGTACATATAATATAGCACAAAGTTTCACTCTTTATATTCTGAGCATGTTGTTCTCTACATTATTTCGTAGAATGAACTTTTCCTTATGTTGTTTAGATAAACATCTGCATGTTGATCTCGTCTGGTACAACTTTCGCTCGTACGAGTACTTATGTGCTGAATCATGGTAATGTTTAAATGGTAACAAGTTTACGACATAAGTACTTAGTGTCGTCAGTATAGTTGGTATTTCCCCTCACTGCATCTCATATTGTAGGTGCAGTTTAATTGGTCAATAAATGATGGAGGTTAGAGGTAACAAACATACCTAAAAGAAAAAACAACTGAATTGATAAAGTCTTCTTAAAAAAGTTGTTACTTATAGATGACTAACATCTGAAATATATAAAATCGCCGCCTTATATTATTTGTGTTGCACAAATTAGTTAATCGTAGCTAGATCTCGTGGTGTAGTGGTCAACTCGCCTGGGAGAGGGCGGGATAACTAAAGATTATAGGAATATAGGGTTAGAATATTATCGATCTTAAAATTAGTCTTTGTTTTAAGGTTATTAAATAATGTTGTGCTCAATTATTGTAATGTTATTATTATTGTAATTGTTAGTGTCACTGTCATGTCAGCCCGAATCTAACGTTTCCTTTTTACTGTTGTTGCTCTTCGCTTTATTTCGCTTGTTTTTTTTTTTTAATTATCTTATATTTTTTTTTTTGTGTGTGTGTGTTTTATGTGATGTATGTTGTTTAATTTAGATTTAAAATGTAATATTGTGGTATCCGACCAAAAGAAAGTGAGGGCGCTGCCAGAATACCAGCGCTGGTGCGACATAAAATATGTCGTACCAGCATTACAGCTGAGGCAGGGCCCTTTTGGCCATACTTAGTCTTATTGTTGTGTATTTTTTTTTATTTTTTTTTTATTTTTATTATTTTGTATTTGTTTGAATTATGGTCAATAAATGTCTCTTCTTTCTTTCTTTCTTTCTTTCTAATGACTATAAATAAATAGTGAAGTATGAAATTATAAATCCATTAATTATTTAAATATATATTAGTAAACAAATATTATAAATTACCCCGACTTTACAAAATATTTTATGTAAACATACATAATAATATGTAGTTAGAACTCATACGAATTGTAAGTGTTGTCAAAGACAAGTTACTACTATGGTAAAATATAAATATTCTACTGAAGTAATATTGTATATTGTTATCCCAATATGGACACAATAATTGTTATCCCGTACAGAATTTATTAAGTATAATTAAGACGATTTCAAACAATTTGTGATAAATTTTATGATATAAAGCATTTTGAAGTTTGAAGTTTGAATTCGAACCCCGAAGCTCACTACACCGCGGCCGCCATGCCTCCTAGACATATATTACGAGTATTACGAGCTCGACCTTGTTCACTGTCGACATTGTAGAGCGTTCACCTACCACACTACCTGACCGTCCAGCCTCAACACTACACAACCTAATTACACCCTTATATACTCGTGATAGAGTCGACAATATGTTCGTGTGTGTCGTGCACTTTCTTAAGAGCACTTTCTCGCATTCCTGAGCAGATCACACGTGATCACCGGTACTCACATTGACATATATGGTGTTGGTTCTGTTCCTGTACCCAGACCAGTTTATGTTATTTATACTTAGACATAACATGTTGCTATATTTATACTAGTTATGGACTACAGTACAACGTACTTTCATTGAACTCAGATCAAAGCTGTCGTATAATATTTACTACTACTAAATAAACATCAACATTATGAATTTGAAATCTGTCATTCATACGAATATTCATTAATTTTTTTGTCACTTTTGAGCCAATCGATGATAAATAGACATGTTTATTTATCTAAAAAACCACTACGTTTTAAATAAAGATGAAACACAATTGCTACAAGAGCGTTTAATAAAGTAGCGTTTACATACGAGTACATACGTAAACGCTTTTTTTAAATATCCATCTGCTGCTACATGGTGTTAGTTCGATTTTTTGTGTACCGAGCTTTTGATTGCCACAGAGAAAGCTTTTCTGTTTCTGTCAGAAAAAGATTGGATCGTTTGTTTTGTATAAGTACTTACGAAAAAGGAGTTTAAAGTAAATAGTTAACCAAATAAATCGAAGTAAGGATGTCCGAAAGCTGAAGAGTTTGAATATTATGAAATTATGAATCAGTTTTACCTATTTTTAATGTTGTAATATTATTGTGACATATCATTGTAATTCATATAATAAACAGTAGACAAAATAATAAACAAAAAATACTGCAAAAAAAAGTATTTCTATTGTAACAATATTGCAAGTGACAAGAGAAGGTCTTAACATACACTTGAATGTGAGATATAATCAGAGCAACCTCGTCTCAATATCACTCGTTACTTGCTCTCAAATAGGGTCATTACAATATTGGCACAGAGAAGTAGTGCTTAACATTATAAACATAAACAATAATCAGTGTAGGGTGCGCCAGTATGTGTTACAAGGCGAGCTAAGAACATTTGTGAGCTTCACACTACACACACACACACACATACCAGTGCGCTTGACATTCAGCAAGCACTGCATGTATGCATGTACTAACTGTTAATACTTGATCCTGTATGACCGGTATGAGGCGTGTGAAAGTGTAATGTTGTTTTTGTTTACTTACTTATTTACTCAATAAATTATCCATCAAGGATAAGGATAAATTCGTCACGAAAACAATGAGTAATAATTTTGTCACAGACATAGGGACGTTGCAGACATTTTTATATCAAAACAGAAAGGGATCGACATCGTATCAACTCGAGCCTTTTCGTATTATTTGTATGAAACTCCTTAATGCAACTTACACTTATCGGAATCGTATCGTAATCGTATCGCCATCTAAATACGCCGACGAGAAAGGTGAGGCAGTCCTTTTTGATATTATGTGTGCTACGACCCTTAATGATAAGATCCACGCTTGTCGATATCAGATGTATAATAAGTCAGTGCTTTAGGACTGCGCTCGTCACAAGAACACAAATCTTATAGTTTTGTAATTGAAGTAGCTATTGTACTATTGCTCCTAAGCACAATAAAATTAGCAAACTAGTATTGTCTACCATTGTTTTACATTCTGGAAGATGTAATAATTTACAAGTACCTGCAAGCATCATAGGGCACAGTTATACTACCAATGCAGTCAGCCTGTTGCTGCAATACTTTCCACCTGTACGTACGTATAGCATATAGAGTGTATAGAGCGCTTGTCCACTACTCAGTAGTGTGTACGTGTCGTGCAGAGATGATCACAATTAGAAAGTGAATCTTGTGTGTAATCTATTCCACACGTAAATACTTGAGATGACATGTTTTTACAACGCTCACACGTTTACTTTCGTTACGAGCGCCTCAATGAAAGTGATCCAGAACTTGGTGAGAACATAAGCACACTCTTTGTGATGTTTGGACAAGGCATTACTATATTATAATCCACCATAACAGCCTTTTGTACATGTGGGAAACACGTACGGACTTTATGACACCGAGGGCTGTTAGGATCAGAGCCACGCCAGGCTCTTACTGACTAAAACCATACGTCCAAACCTGTTTGCATGTAGTACAGGATAATCCTACCTCCTCTGACGGACATTGATAGTAATATGCCTCAGCGATCTCGTCCATAGTGTTGGGATATTTAATTCTATGCGTGTGTTACTTCATGCTGCTGTCTTGCTTTAATTGCTAGTATAAGGGTAATCATTATAACAGCTTAGACTTATAAAAATCCTAGAAATAATGCATCTGTTAACTGCTGCTATATTTGCACATCATATCCAACGGAAGGATGTAAAGGCGCCATACGGCCTGTATACTTTAAGATTATAATTTTGTAAAGTCGGCTCTATTGTTTACTCTGTTTCATGACACCCTCTTGTAGTAACTATCTATATTAACTCGTACGTTGTCTGCCTGTCCGCAGGTACTGTCGGCGCGCAGGTGCAGTACTTCGGCAAGGAGCTGGGCGCGCTGTCGGCGCTGCAGCACGGCGTGCGCGGCAAGGTGTTCGCGGTGGACTCGCGCACGCTCTACATACAGGACTTCTACTACGACGGAGAGGGACCTTGTGAGTACTACTACATGTCTTCACCTTTGGACAAAACTAGTTCCCAATATTTCTACTTCAGCGGGTCTCAGTCTCACTTTTCTACTGGACACTTATCAGACAGCATCTTGCCCAGTAATCAATCACACAGTGAGCTGGTTACTCTGTGTGTTTCTAGCTACTTACAGTTATGTAAGTAGCTAGTACGTAGCATAAGAAGTCACGTAGCATAAGAAGGCAATAAAATGTAAAATGAAACGATGAATTTTCATATTAGTTCGCGTATTGAAGCAAAAGCGCAAGCTAAGAACATATTCTACCTGACTACTAATAAACTACAAGTAAGTGCCTACTAGTGAATCAAGAAACTCATTTTGATTTTTAAAATAACAACCCAGATAGCTTCAATTTTGTACAAAAAGAAATGGCTAGGATTACTTTCACAATTCTAGTAGTACCTAGTGAGGAGCAAATTCTGCTATCAATCAATCAACTAGTGTATCAGTCCACTGCTGGACATAGACCTCTCCCAACGCGCGCCACAGAGTATAACCTTCCGCATCCAGTCCGACCCAGAGACTTTCTGAGGTAGTCGATCCACCTAGCTGGGAGAACGTCATACACTACGTTTGCCGAGTGGCGGTCTCCATTCTAATCACTCTAGTCTCTCATTCTCAATCAGTAGTCTTTTTTTAGAAATAGACAAAAATATAGATCTTTTTTGCATGAAAACTTGCCGATTTGGTCTGATTTGATGCATTAGCCAAAATCCTCGGCTTTCTTGCTCCCTTATTAGGGATAAGAGTAGCGTATACTTACAATGTTGCCGTCCATAGCAAGTGGCGCCACAGTAAGCTACTATCCCAACAGGATATAGGTAATAGAATCTGGCCTATTTATACAAAGAATATCTATTTCCATGACACAGAATATGGACCATCTAGCCTGGCATTCGCTGTTTTACTTGAAAGTATTGAAGTACGAATAGTAAATAAATAAATAAAATAAAATAAAATAAAATAAAAATAAAATTCATTTATTTCGAACCGGAAAAAACTAACACTATTTTTACTTAAGTCTACAAAATTGCTAAAGGAACAACAATTTTACTATTTATGCAATAAAGTACCTTTTCCATTATCGTAAGTGAGCTAAGTAAATATAGTTAGTTATGTTTATGTCTGTTCTTATTCGCGTTTCGGCGCATCTGTTCGTGTATTAAAGTAATGAGAATACGAGAGAAGCGCTTCACTCGTACTTATTGAACAAACAGAACGAATAATCTGATGGTAGAGCTACCCGTTAACTTACAACAGCAGAGATTAAAAGCATTATTAAATAATTTATATAACTATTATCTCATAAAAGCTGCATTTTCCAAAACCCATATCGAATGTATGTACCTACTAGGACAAATCACATGACTCCACCCTCTCCACCTCGTGTCAAGTGCAGGCGAGCTTGCTGTACCGGGGCGGGCATTCTGCGACGCATTCAGAGGTACCACCAGTGACGTCATTAATTATGATAATATATAGGTCTCCTATGCGCCTCCTCCCCTGTCTACGCTACGAGGAAAACAAAGAGAATAGTTTGTGAAATTATAATTGAATTTAGGAGACAAACTTATTGTAACAACTTGACGTAAATATAGACGTAAACGTACTTACAGATAGAATATTAGAAAAATCCTTGTATTACTACAAAAAAAATGGATCTCTTTTTCCGTTACTAGTTACGTTTAGTCTCAGCAGTAACGAGAGACACGACAAGACAAGAAGACACTAAAAAGCTGACTAGAAGATCTAATTAATGTACTTTTTTTAGAAATATTTATTTAAACAAAAATAGAAAATATTAAACGAAATCAAATACTTAGTTTTTTTAGTCCATAAGCAAAAATGCTTGACTTAAACTTGTATTAATACGTTTAAGTTACTTTTTTCACTTCAAATTTTCGTAAAAAAATAAATTGTTGTATTAGAAAGAGAAGTATAAATATTAATATGAGTCAAATACGTTGAAAACAGAATAAGTAAATTAATTAATATTTATTTTATAGTTTTAACTCAATTTGGACCTATACGACCACTTAAACCGTATTGATTGACACAGGCTTAGAGCAAAGCTCACCACATATTAGTTACACGTACGTGACGTAGTGTAGGTTATATTATACGTTAGGTGTATTGTGTCACGTGAAAACACAAGCCATGCAGGGTACATAGCTCTGCAGCAGGAATGCTTTGACCGTCCCTCGTGTATGACATACCGCACCGGGGCCGGCTCGCACACACCTACACTAACACTTACAAAGGACCCGCCTCGCTATATGCTAGAACATAAATATGTCGTACGAGAATAGCATATTATACCGTGAACAATATGGTATTCTTATTTATTTAAAAAATAAGTTCTTAAATATAAAACATACCTAAAAAAATATTAAAAGCTATATGGGCAAGTATCTGATACATAATATTAAACTCAATGAGCTAATTTCATTCATACTTTTTAATGTATTAATATTAGATACAGCAGAGCTAGCATAATATTAATTTAGTTATAAGAGTTATTGAGATATTATCTGTAGAACATTGCGTGTGAAACAATTGTGATATGATTCACGAGTAACTTACAAGCTAAGTTATGTAATACTACTTATCTTCTTTCACTTCAAAGAAAGCCTTCATCTATAACATTTCTAAAAAGGGCTAGAAACCATACCGAGCGCAGGTAAGACTTCACAGTACGTAGTTAACAGCCACACAAAAGTTATACTCATATAGACAGAATTATTAGAATAATTTGTGGATGGCACAAGCAATCGTTTTGTGTGGAATTGTAATCTCTTATCGTAACAACTACGTCACCAGGTATGGAAACGGATGATTCAATTTTGCGATGTTAATTCATCACATTGCGGATTAATGTCAGTCACATAAATATGATAAAAATAAATACTTAACAAAAAGCATTTATTTACAATAACGGTTTACATGATTATTTTAAACATTTCCTATGGCCCCACACAAAAAAATAAAAATTATAATGACTACTTAAATAAAATAGATATCTTGTTCTTTGTAATATTAATAAATAATATGTAGATAACTAGTATAATATGAACAAGATAATTATAATGTGATCTCGATACGTTCCAGAGAGTAAGTGTACTGTGGTCTGTGTGTAACGGTGCGCGCTCACTGCGCGTGAGCATCGCTCGCGTACACCTAACTGTTACTGGCGCTCAACAGACCTGTGCTAGTATACTTTATTACATTATTACTTAATTGGGGTATCATTGTGTGCTCCATCCTATTCGATTAATAAAAGGCTCTACAAAAACAAAATAGACAAAACTTGATATAAAACACTCTTTAACAATCTGAATAGTAAACATGATATTTGTAGCCTTAGTTTCCCTCCATCATTGAAGCAGCAACTGCGAGGAGACATTCACGAGCTGTTTAGTTTAGTTAAGTTAGTTTCCACAATTAGCCACCCTTCATGGACCATTATGCGTGCTATTCAATCTTATTAATTCCAAGCAACCCTGGCTAACGAGGGCCCAGAGACGAATGCTCATCGAACACGCGATTCTTCCAAATGAAGCGAATAAAGAAGGGCTTCAAAAAGATGAAGGAAAACTTGTTCTGCATAAAACATGGAGTTCAGATGAATTATTGGTGCTGGGTTTTATACTTTTGCTTCTGTAATGTTAGTATCTCTGCTAAATTTACCAATCATTCAACAACACTTATGATACAAGATAGAATGGTGACACCATGGTATACTCACCTCATCACTTCACAGAAAACGCTACAGGTGTCTCCACAAATACATCGAGAAGTCTAAAACAAGACGTTATAACATAGGCTTGTGTCCATAGTACTAGATAGTAATGTTAAGTGTAATGGGCAAGTAGTATGAGCTATTAATATGTCTGATTATAATCTTTACGACCTCGAGTCCGGCTTATGTCCGACAAACAGTTACGAGCTCAATGTAACAAGGTTAACTACTTAGAACGAGAGAAAGTGGACCTTACATTAATATTAAAACTATTATAATAAGCACTATTTTTAATTTTTGTGGTAGTGCGGCTAAATGACCGCCTGTTCACACAATGTTAACCCTTGAACGACAGGGATGAAGAGAAAATGACAGGCTCCCATCGTCATAAGCATTTTGTTAGTCTTACCAAGTACATCTTTATACTATGCCTAAAGTTCTAAAAAGCAGGAAGCAAATACACTGGAAGTTTATTCCACGTTTCTATTGCTTAGCTTAGGTGTTGCCTATATTTTTGGATCGATGAAATAGTAACGATCTGTTATGCCCACGAAATATAGTTCGAACCGAGATTGTTATAAAGAAGGCAGGATGTTCATCCAGTGAAGTATGAACTTTAGATGTGTTCTTCTCTATTGATATTTAAGTAATTAAATAACTGTAGAAGTTTTTTTGACAGACAAATTGAATTAAATTCTTATGAATATAAAATGAAGTAATATGTATGTTTTGTGTTTGTTCAGCGGCATACTTCTACGTGGGCACGAGCGCGTCCCCGCGACGCTCGGGCTCAGTGCGGCTGCGTGACGAGCGCGCCAGCTCCAGCCCCCTGCGCAAGTACTCCGGGGACTCCATCACGCTGTCGCTGCCGGAGGGGAGCTCGCTCAAGGACTACCGCTGGTTCAGCGTCTACTGCGACGAGTATGAGGTCAGTCGCAGAACGAGAACCTTTAAGGGCAGTTATAATACTTCAACACACCCACCTAGTGATCTAGCCATCGATCCTAGAGGTTAACGCGACACCATACCGAAGAAATCCCTGATTAGTCTTTGTGAGATTAGTAATGCTTTTCGACAACTTAAGAACAATAAGGCCCCAGGGTATGATGGAGTCACAAACGAGCTCCTGAAGGTTGATGGAGAACCTATTCTTAAGGCTCTTCAAAGACTAATCAACTCCGTTATACTCTAGCGAAGAACCAACAGCCGTTGAGGCAGAAAGGGTTTAGAATGGTGACCGCGTACTGGAAAACGCACGATGGACCGACACGACCTAGTTAAGACGGCGGGAAATCGATGGATGAGGGTGGCACAGAACCGCATATAGGGGCAATATTTGGCCCATGTCTATCAGTAGTCGTCAATTAGCTGATATAATGAGTTTCTGTTCTATACATTAAAGTCAGAATTTTTTTTATTGTAAAACTCAAATGATTGTAAAAATATTACTAAATTGGTACCGCTTAATGTTATTTTGTACAGACAATGTAATCTAGCTCACTCTACCTATCCCCTCACTCTCAAATCAGATACTAGGTATACGTATTGAAAACTGTTTAACTTAAGATATCGCACGTCATATCATTAACGTATAGTTATTACTGAACTGAACACGTTAATGAAGAAGAAATGTTGACCCCGAGCGTGAGTCGCACTTTGATCTCTGAATGCCCTTTCACACGGACTCCTTTTTAGGCCCCCGTCATTAAGAACAACTCATTATAAACATATAGGCCTTTAAACAAACTTTCTCTTTTATACAACATATTAACGATTCAACGTCAAGTTTTTAATGAAGGAAATATGTGTTAGTTTTTGTAAACAAGGTTTGTGAAGCAGTAAATATAAAACATATCTTCGTCCCTTCTTACCAGATAGTTTTGACGTATTTTCCCATAGATCGCTAAAAAGTAAAACTAACTTGATACAAAAAACTAAATTTAAGAATACATTAAGCTGCAACTGGCAATTTATTGAATAGACTTTGTAATGGTTTGACTACAGCAGAAGTAGTAGCGGCAGAAGTAATAGTTAATATGTAGTTGGGATTTCAAGGACTTAAATCATATTATATGTGACTTGTGTCCAAATAACTGCATTTTATAAATGATTAATAATTATTTTGGAATGGTATGTGAAAGTAATTAATAGATTTGTGACAAGAGTAATGATAGCATGTCAATGTGTATAAGTGATGACTTTGTTACATAAGTTAACGATGGTCGGATGTGACATCACTGTGTGAACGTGGTCACTTTCGACACATCCGGCCGGTACTCGTCCAGACCGACACTAATCTACATTATAATCATCTACTAAATAATAATGCCCGAATACTCAAACGCTAGTTAAATATTTATCGGTTTCTTAGCTACAAAGTAGCTCTTATCCTATACACAAACCACAATTTTAAGCAACGATTTATCTTAAATTTATTTGTACTTAAACGCCGACTTAGTAATAAATTCGTATACTCAAACGTTACTTAACTTATTTAGCTGTCAAATGACCTGCCAAATTGATTAAAGTAGGTTAAAAACTTGAGAGTGGTCGCAAGGTCTCTTAAATCTCCAAAAAGTTAATAAACAAGTGATTATGATGATTCAAACAGTAAAGTAAGCGTCAGTTGCCGCACTAGCGGTAGAGTAAAAGTATACAAGCTGTTAAAGTCATTAAAAAATCTCTGGAAAACCTCAGTTTTAAACACATTTATAAATAAAATAATCGTCAGCAATATGCAGTTAAGGCGGCTCCAACGTCAATCGGATTCGATTGAGAAAAGTATTTTACGCCTAAAAATAGGTCATGATGTTTACAATCTAATATTGCTATAAAAAAATCATCAGGCGTTATATAATTATTTTCACTCTAATTTTACTTAACAACCCCTCTCGTCCCTACAGCTGACGATTATCGCTTTAATAATCAAAGAAGTGTATTCATTCACCGAATTGTACATTAAATGACAGCCAAAACTTTGCATTACAAATGTTATTGCAAGATGGCTAGGTTCCGAACATGATAGCACAATATTAAGTGACTTTCCCCTATGTGCACAGTTAGAGCGTGGAGATTTTGAAAGAAAGAAAGAAAAAACATTTATTTTGCACCTCACTGCACAATACAATAATTAATATTATTAAAATTAGAACATAAACAAAACAAAAATTAAACTAAACATAATAAAAGTCACATGAGGTGTAAAATTAGGACCAGTCTCAGCATGATGCTGCAACGTTGATAGCTGCAGCGCTGTTATTCTGACTGGCCATGCATTTTCAAGCCATGAGACTCTACTTGGTTATAGCGGTTATCTGTGTCGACCGTACCTGCTAACCCCATTATAAAATCCACGGACACCAACAGAATAAGCTTACAACAGAGCCCAAATAAGCACCAGAAATCCTATAGAGGCTTTTTGGTGTACTAAAAAGGAGATTTCCCTGTCTTCAACATAGAATGGGTTTAAAAATTAATATTATTCCACTAGTTATTGTGGGATGCGCTTTGTTACACAACATAGCGCTGCGTAGGCGAAATGGGATCTTAGAAGAGGATTCACTTTCTACCGTAGAAGAAAAACCTGTAGGTACCACAGACTAGAAGCCTTTATACTAATCAACATTTTATAACAAGGACTACTTTAATAAATACACACTTTTTTAATTATAAGTAGTTTTATTTATATACAACATAATTATACAAGATTATTATTTTCAATTTTTCCATTTCCATTTCTATTCTGTACTTATTGATTTCCATTCTGTTTTTATTATTTTTTGACTTCTGTTTGTGTTTCTCGTAAAAGTGTCGCAGTTGTTGCCATGATCTAAAGCCACTCACAGCAACGGCATTACAGTGCTGACACACAAATTCCCAGGTCTCGCTTCTTATCATGTAGCCGTTTATTTCCTTATTTTCTACAATATTTTGATATCTGGAAAGTCATTGTTGATTAAATTGAATCACAAACTTGCAATTTAAAAAGAAGTATGTTGAAATGTGTGCACATTAAATTGTCTCATTTTCGTATTACGTTTACATTTCACTCACTTTTTAATTATTTCTAAATGATTTCATCTCTTTTCGAAAGTAAAAGATTCTTCTTAAAAATTTTCAAGCTGATGAAAACTCGCGCTTTGTCGTGTTGTGTCAGTGTCACTGAGTAAACGTTTCGTTCTTTGTGCAATGATCGTGTCAATCATAGATAAAGATAATAACCAATTATAGGGATATTTAAAAATAAAGAATGGTGTAATTCAGTTTGTTTATTGAAATTGTAATACTTATGTCTGAAAATTTCCAAGTGAATATTCAATTACAATCGTAGTATGCAGCACACAACTGATTATTCTTTTCCATTTTCTGCGTAAAACGAAAACACAGCATAGGGTAATTAAATTTGTAATTGAAAACATACTTTATGAGGTGAATGTTACCAGTACGCAAACATTTATCGGCTGTTTAGCTAATCAAAGATATGAATGACTTAAGTGGCGTTTGTGTATACCGAAAAAAATTTAAGGATCCAAACGTTTAGGATGCCGTTTATTGTTAGACGATTTAAGTGACGTTTGAGTATTCGGGCGAGTCTGTTATACTTGACATTTATATCATGTGATAGAGAAAGTGACAATTTTAGTTTTTAAAGTGTCAGTCATTATTCTAAGAAGAAATAGTTTAAAAGTGTACTGTATGAACTCAACACTTAAATATTATTAAAAAAACACAACATATTATATTAATACTATTGGTTTTAAAACGACACTCAACCTCGTCTCGAGCCCAGTAACAAATTTTAATATTCTTCATAAACAGCGCATTGTTCGAGTCCTGCTTCGAGTAAATTTGTCGATTTTCTTTCTTCTTTTCGAAATGTTTTTTTTCTACCTAAGTTTTATAGTCTAGTTTATATGGAATGAAGCACATTGTTCCACCATATTATGTCGTGTAACTGAGAGGCTTATTCTCTCCGCAGGTGAACTTCGGCGACGTGTCACTACCGCGGGGTCTGGAGTACCCGCGGCCCGTCAAGCTCGCCGGGCTGCGCGGCGTGCACGGGGTCAGCTCGGACCCCGTGGTGCTGGTGGACGCGCAGACCATCCTCGTGCCCAACTTCTCTTATGATGGAGAGGCGCCAGGTACCACACTCTTGTTTTTTATTACTTATATGTCACGTAAACTTTATCTGTTTTCTAGATTGTGCGTTATTTTATAAAGAACTGATTTATGTTATTTATTATTTCATTGAATAATTCATTAATATTCTATAAATTGTAACTGTTATATTATATTGTAGAACTATAAATCTACAACTAGATCTATCTCACGTTAATCTACTATTTTGTTACCTCATCTACATTTTAATTAAATGGTCATCGGCGCACCGCTTAATCAACATTCAGCTGTCGAAATCGCCTAATAGTAGGTATCAACCACTCTAAGTTAGGCAAGGCTGATAATATCTGCTAGTTGTAATGCCGACGGCTAGTCTATCAAGCCAGAAGTATGTTCACCCCGGTAGGTCTAGTGGGTAGCATACTCCTGTTTTGGAGTAAGACTACCTCGCCACCTATTCCTGAAGTGTGTGTAATAAGCATTCCCCTGACTCATAGAATGAGCTTATATCTACTAAACTATGAGTATGCAGATATAATAAATAAACGTGTGCCTTATAAAAACTACATTATACTTAGTATAGTTTGACCGCTGCAGGGTGACAGTGGTGAGTGTCCACTCTGCATCACGTCGCGCTACTTTCACACCGCGCTCCTCTGTGCACTGTCGCTGACTGTACCGAGCTAGATCAGTGAGCTCGATACACACACTTATACCTCTCTTCACGTCCTTTACTATTTTATTCTAATAACAATAATATATTACTATTCATATATCTAAATAGGTTATTTTGCAGTCAGATTAGTCTTTGTTAATTTTATTTATTAATTGCCATTGTACTCGGTAAAACGGGTAAGCTAAAAATGTTACATAACGGTAGAGTTATTCTAGACTAGAATAACATTGTTGTTTTAGGTCTTTTTTTGATATAAAGTGAAAATCATGGTTTTTTTATTAGGTCCCTTTAATTCTAAAGGTACGTAGTGTTTATATAATAATATTATAAAAGGCCAACAGTTCCTCGTCGGGTGTGTTCAGATGCACATGTCAATGTTAACTATAAGCTCAGAAGTAACTTGTGTGTTACGTTGCTTGTGCAGACTAACTTGCTACAAGTATATATTTGTTATTCCATTTGACGCTTCGATATACTTCGACTCTGCTCTAGTAATTAATCTTAAGAAACAAGCAGAATCTACCGTGATAAGCGAATGTATGAGCTCATGGTATTAAAGGAAATTAATCTATTTAGTGTTGTTTTACAATAGTATAAATATTGATCAATAATGTCGTATCTATATATAAAGTATGTCATAAGAGTAAAGGTACAATAACAGTAGAGTTAAATGAGTATGACAACTAAATAGCTTATCTATGTATGTATAATGTAACTATTACATGGTATACAAAGGCGTCGCCCACGCTTTACTTATCTACGTAAAGATGTACCTACGGGTGCTATTTCACAGGCGCTTGAACATGTTATTCGTTCTATAGGTTACCAAGGTGTATAGATATCGCTCTGGTGTTATTTTAGTTTGACTTTTACTATTCTAGTTTCAAGTTGTTTCATAGAGAAAAAAATAAATTTTTTCAGTAAATAACATAAACTCAAGTAAACCGTCTGTAACAGTCTTCACCAGTCTGTAACACTCTCCACACTAATATAAATATCTCTGTGACGTACTTTTTAACGTGATTCAAACCTCTTCGTTATTGTAAAGTATTCTCTCGGGAAATACCTACATCTATGTACATTGAGATTACATACAGTAGAGATCATTTATTTTTATAAACGCTACATAAAATTGGGTAACCATAAAATTTAAATAAAATTGGATAGGTAAATATTATTCTACATTACTTTTATTTATTAGATTTTTATAACCAGTAATGAGTATGTGAAGTATGAACAATGCAATTTGTTGTTGCAGACGCGAAGTTCTGGGTGGGTCGCGGCGACAAGCCGTCCCCTCAGGGTATCCGCATCCCCGACGAGAACGGCAAGGAGGAGCCGCTGCGCAAGTACGACAAGAAGACCATCGTGCTCACGCTGCCCGGGGTCAGTACACTGCCTTGTATTGTTATACCTAGCTACTGACCAACACTATTCTTGTGTTTTTTTAAAAAAGGAAATTTCCGCACTAAGTATATGTCACGGGGATTTAATAAATATTAATTTAACGGACACAAAAAATATCCAGACTCTCGAGCAAAATTTGTGGATCACGCAAAGAACTGTTTCGGGGTGGGAATCGAATCCGCGACCTCATGCACAACAGCCGCTTCTGCCTCTAGCGTACCTTCGCGCCACCAGAGTCAGTAGCTTATCTACAATTCAGAAATGAATTGTTGCTAATAATATCAAAGCTAATAACAAATGAACAGTACTCATAATGTTCGCTGTAATAAGTACGTCTGTGCCATAGTACGGTTAATAATGACGAATCACAATAGTCAACATGATATGAGAATGTAGTTATTAAGTACTAGTGTTAGATCCCTGCGTCGCCGTCGCCGTCATGAGGACTGTTGCATACCCGGAGCTGCAGGCACACAGTACATACAAACTTGTGAATTGTGATTAGTTGTCTAGCGTGAGATGTATACTGATAACCTCGCGCAGGGCTGCTGCTTACACGAATGATTTAATATACATGTATTATATATAGTTGGATATATCTATTCCATATCGGACGACATAAACCCGTGTTGTGTTGTGTAGGAGCTGACAGTGTTCGACATCGGTCACTTCGGCGTGTGGTGCGAGGCGTTCACTGTCAACTTCGGTCACGTGACACTGCCCAGGTCGTCCCTCGCCAACGTGCCGCCCAGCCTCAAGATGTTGGGAGTGTCGCCGCAGGTATGTACTAGCATAGTTTATAGCAAAAGGTGGCAACGCCCTACCTGATGGTAAGCGGTAACCACTAATAATAGACGGCAGCCAAGCCACACCACTACCTGGACTTAGTGTGTATAGTGTGTTTCTTTAATAGGTTCTTCGTCCTTCCAGTAGATACAAAAGTAAAACAATGCTAATGTATCGCGTGTATAATGCATGGGACAGGAAAACGGTTAAAGACAATATGTTCACCGAACACGGTAGTGTATGTTGAACCATTTTATGTGTAACAACCTGTAATACCATATACTTAGAAATAAACGATATTCTATTCTATTCTATTCTTTAAATCGAAAAGAGTCAATTTTAGTAAACAAGTGCTTGAATTTAGTGAATAGGGAATGAATGTAAAATGTGTTTTATTGTTTTGGTATACATCTTTTTGTTATGGCACTCGATTACATGCATGTTTAGAAATGTTTTATGTTCAACATTATTTAAAATCACGAAGAATGAACTGATGTCTTGCTTTATTAAGCAATACGATTTTAGATCTAAATATTTGGACATAAGTCCATTGATACTACTGTTCTATAGGCGTGCTTTCTTGGGCTCTGTCCTCATTTTATTCGTTGAACTTTATTTGTTAAATTTGGAAGGATTAGATAAAATTGTAGTGTATATGCTAAAGTGATACATGACAAACTAACTCACACATAAGATATAGCTGTTCGATACAATAAGCTGCTGATCAAGGTGAAATAACATTGTCACATTATTAGGTTCGTGGCGTGAGATTATTAATGCCAGGGATATTGATTCATCATCAACACCAAAAGAGACCTGTCTATTAAGCTCTAACATGAAGCTTTCATACATGTATGTAGGTAGTAAGCAGGTCGGTGAAACTGTAGCGTAGTGTAGTGACCATATTATATATTATTACTAAGTAGTTATCATTACGCTAAGTATAGCTGATACCGTGCTCTCTCTACGTGTCTAGAGACTCTCTCTGAGAAAGCCTACCACTACATCATTATTAGTCAGTCACTTGTTAAGTGAGTGTTTGCCAGAATTATTAACTTAATGATATTCTGTTTGCTCCTAATTTCATCCAAACAGAGTTGTCATGATTGTATCTACAATTTTTAGTAGGACTAATTCATATAAAAAATTAGTCATTATAATTCGAAAAGTAATCATTCGCATTTAACGTATCGAATATATACACACAACTAGAAGTTGACGACTTCGTGGAGATGTTTATATTTGTGAGGAGATGTTTCAAACAATATCTCTGAAGCGCTTTAAGACACGTTTCTTCTGAGAATACAAGAATTTGAACTCATACAATACATAAAATAGGTATGTTTCTAGTTAAATGTATTTTATTTGAATACCTATTTAAAGTAAAAATGTACATTATTTTTCTATGCCTCTATTTAATGAAAATAGCAATGGATAGATAGGAGGGAGACATATTTTGGTAATTATATTTTACGTTCTGAAAATTTAAAAGTCACAAAAGTTTCATCACTGAAGCACATTGTTAACTATCTACAAGTACCATCTGCATGGACGTTCAATTACAACATATTTACGTAATATGAGTATCCTATATAAGCACATAATGTACACACTGTCATGTACTCTACCACACAACACTACACTCGTATGTTGTTCATAATATATTATATTTAGTAACAGGCCGGTACTCGAACCCAACACATTGCGCCACAACAACTAACTTAGTTATGAAAGTAATTCGTTTACGAAACATTATTCACTATTTATAACATCTTCTGACGCAGCTAATCTTGACTGAACATGTGACAAACTAACATGTACTGTAATGTCATTGATATAAGGTCACTTTTGTACTGGAGACACGGGTGATTGCACAGATGTGTTGCAAAAATATCGGATGTTTGGATTAGTTCGTGTAATGTATTGAGGCTCATTTATATGTAGGTACTGTGTTGTCGATAATTAATATATATTTAATGAGTTGTGTAAGCGACGATGACCGTCTAAGTGGCAGTAAACTATAACGTTTAGTTGTAGGTGAAAAAGTTAACAAATACAAAGAAATAGACGCGCCGATATAGTTTTTGCTGTTTGAACAAAAAATAGTTAGCTGTTCCGTTGTTGCTATTGTTGTTACTGAAATCTGTTAACTTTTTTGTAGTAAGGTTATTTATTTTTTGTAGACTAACAATGTGTATCAATTGAACATAATATACGGCGATGAAACCGTACAAATAGCTTTGAAATAATGTTAATGATGGAGTAGATCAATACTTCCGTTCAGTTATTACAAATATAATTCATTAAATTGATACTATAGCAAGAATTTCAGATATTTGAACAGTTAACAGTATCATAACAGCACATAAACATCGCGCTACATACACAAAGCCTCTGTTTATTCCTAGTATTCGCAGCATCAACATCATTGCTCTTACTATACAGATTAATATTATATTTAACATGCAGGGTGTTAATACAAATATATTTGGATTCGATGTCGTAAACCTATTTCCTTTCGTATAGCTCTCACAGCTATTCCCGAGCTCCAATAGCTTATATAATAGTATGTAGAGCTCGCTTCTATATAAATATCAAAGCTCTACCTCACAGTCATAATATTCCGTATGATATTAAATTGTGAAAATAACTAAAATAAACTAGTGTACCTATACCGTATTCATCCTTACTTGATTTATTTTGTCAACAAACACCACATATTGCAAATTCACTAGTTTTTACATCAATCGCACACTTTGATAAGGATGATAATTTCTGGAAAGTACCTAGCATTAAACGTTTATGCAATAAAAAACACGTAAATCACTTTGATTTATCTACTATCTTTATTAAATTTTAAATAAATATAGTTTTTTCCAACGTAAAATTTCACAGATAAAATGAACTTTATCATTTGACATTTGTAGATTATAGAATTTTGTCCTTGATTCCTATACATTTATCAAAGACTAAAGTTTTTAGTCTGTGGTTGACACGACGCCATATATGTTTACGTTTTAAAGCAAGTCCGTTTAAATAGACTATAGCTCTAAATTGTGTCGCTGTGTACTAGAGCCTCTCCTTCTAAACTCTGTGTTTCCATTGTTGAAATTCATCTTAAAATTATTATAAGACTTTCTGTTCGACTGTAGCGCAAACATTTAATTATTCAAACTTCTTTTTATTAGGTCCGTGACTTTTGTTTGCCAATCATTTTTGAAGACGTCTAATTTTTCTCCATGGTCTTTTGGGCCATTAACAATGTGTTGTTTGAAAACCTTCTTAATTGATTTATGTCATTTTTCAGTCTAATTTCAATAAACAGTACGAGTATGTAAAGAAAGGATGAGGTCGTAATAGTTAGTAACAGATGATATAATTATAAGTAGTGAACACGTCAGCTACGACGTAGCGGCGTAGCGCTGGCCGCGGTCCAACGCCTTGTCACTTAATAGGGTCAGCGTAGAGCCTCTACGAGACCGCTACACCAACACTAACTAACCGAACGTTACAGATATAGGTCGCCACTTTTTATCTTATAAACTGTATGACCCACTTACTTATTTTATATTTTTTTATTTTAAATCTCATTCTGAGAGTGTATGAACATCCGACAAGATCTTTACCAAAATATAAGTTAAATAACTTGACATAAACCAAATAGAAACCGTCTCACCACTATCATAGAAGCCACTCGTGCTTGCAGTAAGAAGGAGCGCGCAGGATGGACATGTTTGGAGGAGGCCTATGTCCACCAGTGGACGTACATTGACTGATAGATGTTAACGTTTTGTGTGTTGATACAACATTCTGTGGATGATCGTAAAACATATTTAGCTTGAACTTATACAAATATGAATATTTAAAGCTGAAGAGTTACAGTGTTTATTTGGTTGAATGCATCAATCGCATGGACTACTGGGTTTAAATTTATAAGTTTTTGCAATGGCGCTATTAGTAATCAGTACCCAGTACAGCTAAAACCTTAAACTTATAACTTTGACTAAGTAACTGTGAGTTCTAAAACTCTGATTAAGTTGAGTGTTTATAGCTAGTTTTTATGTAATCAATGGAGGTGTTAGTGAAAGTATTAATAACTGTTTAATAAAAATAAAATGTTGAACGTTCATACGTATTAATGTTATTAACAATATGAAAGTTTATAATGATCGATACATACTTGTGTCTATTAGTTATTAACTGCTAAACCTGTTTATAAAAGTTTTAACATTTATAGATAATCGTTATATAGTAGAAGTTACTAGTACGTGTAGGTATATCTGTACAATTAATACTACAATTTGGTTCTCTACGTCAAGGTGGGAATGTTTTAAATTAACCAATTTAGCCAAATACACAATAATTACTATAACAATGCAATAAAAAAGAGTTTAGTTTTTCACCGATCGCTCATAAAACCGTACAGTGGGTGGTAATAAAGTAACCATTACTTTATAATACTGGACATATTTATGAGATATAATACGCAGTTAAATTTATAATAATTCATAAATGTTATAATAAATGGACAAAATGTATTTTAACGCACGTTGGCGCAGTTAGCTTTCGATTTTCAGTTTATTTAGGTTCTTTGTTAGTTTTAAACGGTCCTAATCTAACCAGGACTTAAGCTAGCTTTCTAGTATTAGTAGATGGTTAATAAACCATAGAGTGGTTTGAAATTATGTCTATAATATATAAGAAGTAAAGTATATTTAAGTATGTTGGAGAGCCGCCAAAGTTCTGTCTGGGTGCAGTTAATGCGCTCTCCCTCTCAACATTAGCCGATATCTATAAGTACGTAGTTTACTTTATTTTATAATATTTTATGTCACGTCATACTGTATGCACTTTCATAGTATTTGTTTTATCAAAAACATATAGCAAATCATTAATGTGCTACTGTCGGAACATGCCTATTCTAACGAGAGTGAGAAACTTGGTCTACTGAGACCATGCTGACCTAGAGGTATTGGTCTAACAATCATCTATTACTATTGTTTTCTTACTTTTTGTTTTGCCTTTTACTACATTAGGTAATTGGTACGAATGTGGTGGTGACATGGTGTACTGTTTTACTTACAGCTGTCACGTCAATATCGACACAATATCCTCAATATCATAAACAGTTATTCACAAGTTTTTATTATTCATATATTTCCTGTAACTAATTGTATTAATTGATTCTCTATGTGTATACAGTTAGTCAGTACGTGTGTGTGTGTGTTTGTGTAATGATGGTCGTACATGTCGGAGGGCACGGGGTCATCGACCTCACAGTCGCACAGCCTCCCACTGTTAGCACATACCTTATGTAATACCTTTACATTTTATGTACGAATATAACTAACTATTAACTTTACATAGCTACTCGTCTCATACAGATTCGTTTCGCTAGTAATTGAAGCATTATTCATTTGCGCAGGGTGAGTTATACTCATAATCAGAAGCCTTTGTGGGGATCCCGTTCCATAGGAGTCACAGTCGTGACAAATTCTCACGACTTATTAGTTAGTCTCAAAAAAATTACGTAGGTATGGGTTTGTTTAAGTTTGTCAGACTAAGCTAACTGTATCTGACTGACAGATCAGTCAACAATCAATTAAAAGAAATGTTCTTAAATTTTATTTTCATTAACTTACGTAATACCGTACTTTTGTGTTTTAACCCAAATAGTAGTAGTTTACAAATGTCGATAAAATTTCTAAAGAACCATATTTAGACTACTTGCAATTAAAACCATTTCTAATTACTAGTAAGTACTAGAATTTAATGAAAATAAAAGTAAGTTTTGATGTAACACTAAAATGCAGTCGAATTGAGAACTTCCTCATTTATTTGGAGTTGGTTAAAAACAAAATTCAAACTAAGCGTACATTCTACCTGTCGCTGCCTATCTTCTTTATGTCATCAAGTTAAAATATCGTTCAAAACAAAGCTTCAAAAGATCAAGGAATAGTTCAGGCGGCCCGATGTTATGTGTACAATATTGGATGGTATAGTTAACGTTTAAGCAAGCCTCCAGTCCTCGACAGTCCCTTCCCGGTCCCGTGCTCAGCGCAGCTTTCCTGTTGCAGACTCGCAACACGGCGCTGCTGGGGTCCAGCACGACCCCGGCTCCAACACGCGCCTCCCGCCCGCGACACCCTGCGCGCGTCGACGCGACCACCTACCGCCCGCACACGCGCCTGCGACCCGGCGCCTCGCTGCTGTCCTCGCTGCAGCACGAACACAAGGACCGCAACAACCTGCACCGTCGAGCTAACGTTAACACCCCACCCCAGGAACAACTCGTCACCATTCAGAGCTCCAAGGAGATCGAATACAAAGAGGAACAATTACAAGACGCAAAAGAAAGTTCTACCGACCAACCGCCACAGCAGACACATTCAGAGAAACAAAAAGAACCAGATATACAACCCTCATTACCTCCGCAACCGCACCCCACCGGTCACTTAACTCCTCATCAACATTACGAGCAACTGCTCCTCCAGCAGCAGTACCTCGAGCAACAGTTACAACAGCGACAGCTACAGCTGGAGCGCGCGCAGCAGTTACTCTACCTGAGCCAGCAGCCCGAGCAGCACTACCCACAGTTCGACGACTACTTCAGCGAGCCGCAGACCGTGCACACGCAGCAGCAGTTGTACCAGCTGCAGCTGTCGCAGGAGCCGGTGCACTACCAGCTGCTCCCCTACCAGAGCTCGTGAGGCGGTGACCTTGACCCACATGTCACTCTTGTGCAACGTGCCTCTCACGCTCGTCACCTCTTCACGCGGGGTCACGGCTCAAACACTATCACATCCTCCCTTCTCCCACAACTTGCTACTTAAACGTTGACAATACATTTACGTTAACTATTCAGTTTTCATATGCATTCATGTCGATCACTAGCGCGTATATACGCATATCAGTTAACTACGATGTATTTACTTTGTTAATTATGGTTATTTTATGTACAGATATACGGTTATGCCTTTCAATATATCCTAATAGTTTTATCATTTTGGTAAAAACTACATCAAAACTTACAAAGTGTCTAAGCGAAATCTAAATCTAAAATCAATATGTCTGGCACGAAAATGTTTTTGGATGAAAAACATAATATTTTATTTAAAAGTTTCGTATTCTATTTAGTTGCGAATGTTGAAGGCCAATTAAAAGCACGACATTTCGTCATACCTGTATACATACAGTATAGAGTAACAGTATAATATAATATGTGCGAGCACGATTGTGCAATCTGAAGCGTCGCCCTTCGACGTCCTCTCACCAGACGTCTCTCAACAGAACCTTGAACATAGCGCACGCACGAGACGTGATCTCTGTGAAGCACTCACTAATCAACTTGATTCAAGTTGGCCAAAAAATTGGCGAATATGTCTCGAAATTAGTTACATCAATTAAATAAAAATGTTACAAAGTAAATGTAGGTATATGTTTGTATTTGTAAAGTTTTATTCGGTCATCAGGCTGCCCAAGTATCAATTTAAATATTAGTTTTGTTCCAAAGTCTGTAATAGCTTAAATCTTGTAGCATTTTACGACCAATGTCAGTACATATCTGATTGTATTTTGAATACATTTTTAAAGTATACGAAGCTAACATCAGTGCCTCATGTTGTAATGTCGTTAGAGTAGCCTTGGTGTAGGTTCATTAAACTAAATCGTCGTTACATAAATACAGTTTCGTATTTAGGATTTTCTTTCACTAACTAAGTTTGCATAATCCTATATAGTGACTAACAAATGAGCGTCTCTTTTTAGACTTGGCCAAGACTTTATAATGATGAAAATATTAAAACAGTAGTAATTGTAAATGATTATTTATTTTATTTTATTTTATTTAATAGGTACAGTAACAGATGACAGATTAACAAATTATAACAATATTGTACAACACTAAACATTTACAAATCTGACATCCAGTAACAACAATACACAACACTTACATACTAAATTAATACAGTTGGAATTATTTAAACATACTTAAAACATTAAAAAAAAAACACAAATCGAGCCCCTATCTAGGGTTACAATATTTTTGTTTGTTGCATTCATACATATTATCACTATACCAAGACTTTTTGAATGCAACAAAGCTATCGTAAAATACATCAACTATTATATTAAAGTTTCTCGTATAACAGATGTTTATCCGTACGTTTGATCGTGTATTCAAGTGTAACGTATGATATCACATGAGTAGTGGTGCAGTACATAGATAGGGTTACATAAAACTAGTTAATACGACACCAACACTTCCCACAACATTACAATCGCTATTCTGTATACAATATTGGATTAAGCGACGAATATTGCACAATCTTCCCACGAATATGTATCACTACTATTGTTGATAGTTTTTTACGATTGACAACTAATCTCACAAGTTTTTAAAGAGGATTAAAGTATAGTAAGGAAACATATGAATGAAATAATAATAAATACTCACAGTCATATTTATATAATGAAAGCGTTTTCTCTAAAGTTTTGCAAATTCTGTTTCCCAGGCGCGGTACAAACAAGATTATATTTTATGTTGGCTAGTTGACATGTATTGGAGTTAGTATGTTAATCATTTATTGAGATTTAATCTAGCGGAAAATCATCGGTAATGATACCTACTATATTGCTAGCTATTTGCTAACTAGTTATTTGTGCAATGAGCTAGTTTGAATACATGTTTACGTAAAGATGGTTTCTACAGAACTTTTTCTTGAAGTCATTTAATAAATGTTTTTAAAGAAACACTTAAGCCCGATTTACACATCGACAAGTACAGTAGCGAGTTAAGTAGTAAGTTGTTGATTAAGTTGATTTAAATAGATCTCCATCCTATTTTTTGGCGATTTAAGTTGGCGAGACGCGAGAGAGGGGGCTACTTCGTACTTAACTTGCCAAAAAATAGGATGGAGATCTATTTAAATCAACTTAATCTTAAAATACTACTTAACTCGCTACTGTACTTGTCGATGTGTAAATCGGGCATTACCGACACATTACATGAGGTTAGTTAATCATAATCTGTTGAAACTTTCATTGATAATGTCTACGTTATAATTGTCCAGCCTTGCCTAGATGTGCTAAGTGGCAGTTAAATAGATATTTGCTTAGTGCCTCCGTGATGCAAGGCATTATCTCTAGCGCAGTGTTGTCGTTATACAGTCATCAAGTTATGTTGATGAACAAGTTTTATTATGTTTGTTACCTATACTGTATGTTGACGTAAGCTTGTACCTGCTTTTAATTGGAAATTTAACTTTAATTATTAATTTATTCCTTTTTGTTAATTGCGAAAAGTGTTTAGAAATCATCTTAATCAGATATTATAAATTATTAAACACGTGCGAAGAGGTGATGTAGTACACATACTAGGGTGTGCAAGACAACTACAAACAGAGCCAGTATAATTAGGTGCTATAAGTTTAATTTTACTATTTTTGCCTTCTATAGCTTTATTACATTAATCGTGATATTATTTTATATTAAGTACAAACTTGTAAGTTTCCTTCATTACAAACTGTAATGAAAAAATATAGGAAATACTGCGTTAAGATAATTGTACAAAATTATGATTTGTTGAGTTATTAACACGTTATTTATAGTTACAATTAAAAACTTTTTTAACATTTTTTCCTCTGTATTGTAAGTAAAACAATGTCAGTATTTCATTGACAATGATATTAATTGAAATTGTTTCCTCCATTAGCACAGAGATGAAACAATACGTTACCTTACAACTAAGTACAATACAAAATAAGTTCTCATGAGATACAAATATTCAATTAATTAAAAACGATGCAATTGTAATTATTTTGTGCAATAACGTTATATTGTGATGTGATAACACTCGGTACAAACTGACACTTACTGTGATATTTTGTTCAGTTCACAAGTACGCTATCAGTGGCGACCTCTACTCTGCTACTTGATACATACGCCCTTTATAGTTTATTATTATGTAGAATTTATATTATATTTACAAAATACGCTTTACTTTTTAATTTTAAGAATACTATTATGCAATAAAGTTTGTCGATTTTAATACTGTTTTCTAATTATTTTCTCATCGTGGTCGTAATGTTCCTCGATTCCTCTTTCGCCTCGACGCTGCATTTTCTAAAGGAAATCTGCCCTCTTCGAGTGCAATCCCGATTACAGATTGGCGCATCGAAGGCGGATCTTTTAAACATTCATGTATGGACATTTCTCTGAAGTAAAAGGAGCGATCTCTCGACTTATTCAACCTTCTCGGTTTAACGAGTGCTGTGATGTCGGCGATTCTGTATAGCATAGTTATAATACAGGGTGTGCATGAATATGGTGCATTACGATTGGTTAAAAACCATGTAAACAGAAAATTTAATGTGTTGTGTGACCTTTTAATTTTATAAGTATAGGCTAAAACAGTGGACTGAATCTTCTAAACGGATAAGCATTTTTCGATTTTTTTTTGTTTTTGCTTAGTACAATGATGCCCTACCTCGTGTTAAAATTAATGCGCCATACACATGTATACCCTGTACAGAAGAAGCCAGCTACAGACATAGTTATATCTGAACACTCAACGTATATAAAGAGAATATAGTATCATCTAGAAACGTTCGCATACCTGTACCTACATGTAGTGTAACAGCTCGCACGATGACTACATATTTACATATGCGCCTACATAATAATATAATCACATTGAGTGTGAAGAGAGATCTTTACACTGGAAATGCGTTTTGAACTAACGCAATGCTTAGAACGAGTAGTTTCACAATTTAAGGGAAAATTAAAGGAAAAATCACTATGAAAGAAAATACACACTAGCTGTAATTTTACATAGCTGCAAGTTAAATGCAATACTTTAGATCTATATTAGATATAGTTTCATTTGTTCTAGGTACTTCATAGATCAAATTACCGTACTTATAAGCCAAAAGTCTATTTCATTATGTCATCGTATCGCCTAAACAGCTTGTGAGCTGTCATTACATGGTTCTCTATTTTGTCTCATAATTTTTTTATCCATAATCTAAGGTGTCATAACATTTTGTGTCCGAATCATCATGTGTCCGAATGGTAGCTAGCCCTAAATTCATGTCTTATAATATCACTTGTCCGAAAACCTAAATCCCTAAACATAACATGACCTAATTTTTTTTGCTATAACCATCACAATCTATAATATTTAAAAAACATAAATACTGTATTCTAGTTTTACATAAAAAAATGTTTCTGGCACTCGCCGGCCGCTGCCGCGGCACGCTCGCTTCGCTCGCTCGGCTCGTGCGCGTTGTGGTCACCATACTAACCTAACCTAACCAACTGTTTCTGACTTTTGCCCTAATATTTTATTTTAGGACATGTGACTTTATAGCAAGAAAAAATAGGATATGTAATAATTATAGTACCCCATTTTATGACACACAAGTATTATAGGTAAAGACGATTAGGTAATATACCATTTCGTATACGCAAACATTATGGAAAGTGATGATTATAGTAAACTTGTTTGAGATTATGATTTTCGGACGATCGATATTCGGAGAAGAAAGGGACTACCCATTACATACGTATTTTGTAAAGTACAAAATATAGCAATTCTTTGTGACATAATTCTTGTTTTCACGTTATAGATTTGCTTTTAGGACTTGTGACAATTATCGATTGGCTTCGAAAAAGAGCAATAATTGTACTTAATTTTCTTCTGATAAATAGAACAATGTCATATCAAGATCAGAAAGTAAGAGTTATATGTGGTTGTAGAGCACGAGATTACTTCGGTGATGGAAGAAAGACAGAGAGAGTCGTAACACAGTAGACCTGGCTCTACTGGAATAAAACTGACTGAGAAATATTGGCTCTCTTCGTGCGTCTCACACTGGTGACAATATCTGTTGTTACACATTGCATTACTATATTTCTATATTGCAACAGTTTACCTTAAACAGTTATCTTTATGTTAATTTCTATCATCACAACAGCCCACGCTCACGCTGCTGTAAGGATTAATAAAGGGTTTTATTTCAAGTTTTCCTTCATTTGTTATTGTAGAGTTCTGTGACATGTACCTTGTCGACTTTTGGAGTCATTCTACTATGTGATGCGGTTAAAATTATTATAACGAATTAATACTTGAAGTCATATTCTAAGATGGTGGCTTGCCATATACATTATACATGGGGTTAGGCACAGTATACAAAGTGCCGTACTTCTGGTTTAATTTTTAACTAGTTGCACAAAACTGCAGCGTCATAAGTAAATAAACATTCAGAATACGCATAATATGTTCGCGTGAGAAATATGTTGCCTTGTCTCAGGGTCACTCGGGTAATGAGAGACTAGAATGAATAGATACCTTTGTGTTTAAGTAAGAGTAATGCGCTAATTGTATTACGCATAGTTCATGCTGCAACCACTTAACATAGCTTAAAAGATGCTGTTAGTTATCTTGATCTGGTTTATGGCAAAAACAAGTATAAAAATGAAATAGCAATTAATAAACAATTTAAGAATAACATCAGATTAACTTAATAATTAAAGCCTCACTGCTAACACGAGACTTCACCATGAAGAGGAATCTTGGTCTATTCACAGCACGCAGGCTGGACAGACTTTAGAGCAGGTTTTCTGTTTTAATTTCGTTTTAACTGGACATCTTTTACGAGACTTACCCATGGCTGCCATCAAGTAAAAATCAACTAATAAAGTGTCACATCATTTTCAGGAACTAAAATGATAGTTGACAAGAGTTTCAACACTTGATTCGTTGATTTTTACTTTATCTGTCATTCGGAAACCAGGGGTTATTCTAATTATATATTTTAATTCCGTCATTACACGGATTTATTGCATACTTACAGTATTTTATTTTAAATACGAAGTACATACCTTTATTATACTCTCTTATACAATAATTGCAAGTGAAAACAAACAGATATTAGCTATAATAGTAGGAAGCTACTAAACGTTACGGTAGTGTTTAATTTAGTTCCACAATGTTCTCACCAGATAATATCGTGATGTCTTATGACAACTTTCTCCATCACTTATAATCAATTATTTGATGGGAACATAACTTCCGCCTTGTACCTCGCACCTCTTTGTTGTGGTGGTGAATATACCTATAACACTTGATGACTATACTGATAACTATAGCTTCGGGCCGCAGCTCCACCCGCGTAAAGATCCCATTTAGATATCGCAAAAAACTCGTATCAACACAATTGTCAAAAATAACAATAAGCTCATAAGAATATTGTACACAAACCTGTTAAACAAAACGCATCAATGATAGGGTATTGTCATTGGGTTGCGATCGTGATTATGTACGTCAAAAGAGTATCGCAAAGATATTTACAAATATTGTTAATATGACTGACTCTTAAGATACTTACACCACTACTGAATTTTTTGTACACATTAGTGTCCTCTTTAAAACTGTAAAACTTTATTTCATTCTATCTTCAATAGTTCTTACAGAACACGTAACTTTATCAGTTTCGCATGAATGAATGATTTAAAAAAATCTGTACCTGCAATTTTTGTGCGAATAAAACCTATTCTTTTATTTATCTATTTCTTTATAAAAGCTTTTTATTAATTCGTACAGTACAGGTATATTACTTTATTTTTCAAGTGCAATCAAATGAGTGGTATAAGCAGGGAAGATAATATATGGTGTCTGTCGCGGAGGAGTGTTCCTCACAACTATATTATTATAGTTTTGTCTAGATAATTAATTCTAAATTATAATAGCAGTGTAGGAAACATTCACGCTAATATTATCAATGTGTAGTTTCCGCGGAAAACAAGGTTTAGATTAGTAAGTGTGATTATGGTCTACCCACAGATATCTGTGGGTCTACGTAATGTTCACAAATATATAATTGAATGTTTTATGTTCCAGTCGAAGTTGAACTGCGAGGTGTTATACGACGAGCTCGCGTTCGAGGTGCGCTGGGCCATCGCCGGAGACAGCATCGTCGTGCAGCTCGTCGGGAAACTAGGTCAGTACTTATACACGCAAACCTTATATACACACACATACCTACATATCCTATGCATTCTTAAACTTAATTATTTTCATGGTTTTAAGGGTAATTATTTTCTTCAAGTTAATGAATATTTATTCTAAAAGCATTTATAGCGGAACTGCAACTTTTATTGAAAAATTTTAGCAACCTAAAACTTTAAAATGACGCTTACAATTTAATGCTAAATTGACAATATAGATTATTACCACCCCGAACAATAAACAAACAGTCAAACACAGAAAAGTTAGCGATTATTATCATTCATGCTATTCGCTTTAGCGAGTTGTTTTGTTTTGTTATCCCTTTTTTAGGTTTCTGAAAGTATTCCAATAATATTTCATTATCCAGAGGATGGCGAGTACATGTCATTCGGCATCTCCGGCGACTCTGCGAGCTCTCAGATGGTCGGGGGCGACGTGGCCGTGGCGTGGGTGGACAAGTCCTCGCTGAAGGGGTACGCGGTGGACTACTACCTCGACGCCAAGAGCCAGTGCGCCGGCGTCAGGGGATCCTGCCCTGATGAGAGACTTGGGGTAATATAGAATATACTTTTATTCATATATATACATCTACACCAATCTATCAAACGTCGATCGAGAGCATCGAGTCGAGAGTGTTGAAAGTTGATCAATTGGTGTGGTAAAAAGTAGAGAAATCTTATCTGGGGTGTTCGTAACGTGTTACCGTAGACGGGGTTAATTATTTAATTCAGTTTAACTTAATGTAACATCTGCTAGTACTTAAGTCTTTTGTATCTTATTTGATCAAATTTTACTCGCAATTCTACTTGATCACTACTTAAACTAGTTATGTGAACTAGCTACCTGTACCAGGACACTCAAGTAACATGGAATGTGTCATATAGCAATCTGATATTGATTATTGTTAATAATATATATTGAAATACACATCCTTCAACTTACAGCATTGAATAATTGTGTTTTAGACGACTATGGACACTGTAGTTATATGTAATGGTGAAAACGAATATTCCACGCTCAAGACATAGTCCTAAGTATGTATGTTTACTGTTTCCAGGAGAAGACAAACTCGATCCGTCTGCTGAACGCGGCGCTGGTGAACGGTTACTCCATCGTGACGTACCAGCGCTCACTACGTGCTGCAGACGAGCTGGACCGCGCCGTGCTCACCAACGTGTCGCAGCCGGTCATCTGGGCGCTCGGACCTCTCAACTCTAAGGACGAAGTCTCCTACCACTCGCATTTCACTAAGGTAATTTGATGATCATTGTGTCATCATAAGTCATCGTCAGTGCGATGAGAAGGCTTCTTAAAATTTGTGAAAGTTACGCAGTGGCTCACATACAATACCGATAAGAGTGAATGGCTAGTTTTTAAATCAAGTACTTTAACGTAAGAACAGCTACCTGAACTCTCGCTCTCTGGGTCTCCTTTAGTTTGGGTGTCGAGGTTTAAGTATTGGGTCACTGGGTCACTGGTGACTTAAAAGATAACGTAGACATAGACAGGGAGCGTAGGTCGCTGGCTACCCGTTGCAATAGGCTGGCCCGCAGGTTTGCACGCTGCAGTGAATCGGTAGAAATAACTCTATTTAAGACCTTCTGCCAGTCGTTTTACACCTGCAGCCTGTGGACCGACTGTACCCGGCGGGCATACAGCGAGCTGCGCGTACAGTACAACAACGCACTCAGGGTGCGCCGCGGTCATGCGACAGCGGTGCGCTTGCATGATGACCTCCTGCAATGGCTTCCTGAATGTGTTTCCCGACCGGTGGGACTCTCCCCTCTGGCAAAGATGGATAAGTGTCCACTTATCTAAAACTAGTGTATAATTTGTTATTGTTGTATTATTGTATTTTATATTATTGTAACAACATTACTAACATTAAACTAAGTTGTACTACTAACAAAATATGGATAATTCCAAATTTAAAAAAATTGAATTGAATTAAATAAGGTTTTTGTAAAATTATGCAGAAGAATAAAAATATTCTACTACATAATTAAAAAAATATAAAGTCAATTGTCTATCACCTAAAGACGTAGGGTGGGGAGACCCCTCACACGGTGGACAAAAGCCTGGTCAAGGCGGCTGATGGACAAGCAAGGTAAAACTCTTTCAAACACTTTCACTTTTCACTGTCCTACCGTGTAAATTGAAAGAGTTTGGAGGATGCCTATGTCCAGCAGTGGACTTCAATTGACTGATAAGATGATGATATTGACTATCAACTTTTAACACCACTCATATAGAACATTTTTTACTTTGTCACTTACATTATTATAAACCAATAGAACATTAAGCTTTTCGTCCTAGAGACCAGGTACAAATTTTAGTTATCTGATCAAAGACCTATATTCAGTATGTTAAAGTGCTGCATCTATCGCATATCATTTCGTTTTAAAAATCTGTATCGTCATTGTAATAATGTATTTAAGTCCTTCTGCAAAGACGAGCTTCGCCGAGTGTCATATATTATTATGATAGAAAGTAGTACATTATATTAGCTCTACATACAACATAAGTATTGAATTTTAATACATTTAATAATATTCCTCATATTTTCATAATTGTATTTTGTAATGTGTAGGGTAACAAATTCCTGGAGTTCGGTCGCCCACCGACATGGAACTGTCCGATGCCGGAAGGTGACGAGGAGGCCCCGCCCCCCACAGTGCACAAGAAGAAGCAGGAGCCTACTGATCACAGCCACCACAGCCATGATCACAGCCAACACGATCATAATCGTGATCACATTAACGATCACGTACACACACATACACATCGTGAAGAACCAGATCAGCGCCGTACACCTGACAAGCCTCAACGTGTAAGTTTATGTTACAATGTTTAACGACTGTTCAGTCTTGAGTTTTAATACAATAGTATCCTGTTCTTTATAGACTTCACATCTAGAAATAAGCCAATTTTTTCACACTTGACATTTGTGTACGAATATCTCGTATATATATGTAATATAAAAATAAGTCGGGTTTTCCTTCCTGACGCTATAACTCCAGAACGCACGAACCGATTTCCACGGTTTTGCATTCGTTGGAAAGGTCTCGGGCTCCGTGAGGTTTAAAGCAAAGAAAATTCAGGAATAATTTCAACAGAAAAGCGGGAGAATAATGCCCGTGCGAAGCCGGGACTGGCCGCTAGTTTAATATATAATATACCCGTATAAAGTATTAGATTCGTATTCTTTCCCAAAGTTCCACGATACTTGGAGAGTTTGCAATATCAGCACAAATCAATAAGGCAGGGGTAAATTGTCAACAATGACAAATCTTTGTAGTATGCCTCCAATCCATATTGCTCAATACCCAAGCAGATGACCTAGCCTAGGTTAATAATATCATTTTGTTATTGTCTTCCTTAAATACTGTTACAAAAGCAAGATATTACCGGCAGGGTCACGTGATACAGCCGAACCCCGTGCCGACCCCGGCGCCCGTGCCCCGCGTGACCCCGTGGGACATCCCCGCCATACAGTGCTACGAGCCCCCAGACGGGGTCTTCTACGCGCAGATGGGACCCACCGGAGGCAAGCAGGGGTACTCCGCCATCACTGGTATACTTTTTGTTGCATTTTGTGTTTTTTTTATGAATTTCCTACAGAATGTGTGATAAAAATTTAAAATTACACGATTGTAATAGTCAAATATTTAGTTAAACTTATTGCACACCATGTTTAGTTATTTAAAAATGTTTCTACAGTTTAAACGCAAAGAACATAAATACACGATCACAAACTTTTGCCATTATAACATTAGTAGAGCTAAATAGTGATAACAGTCATGATATATTTAAATCATGCGTTTATTGCGTTATTACTATTTTATTATAAAAGTTCCGCAATTTGACATAATATCAAACCTGATGGAATGCGCGAATACAGTACAGACATGAAGGCAACGGATTATAGTCACAAAATGTTTTCGCTCTTGTTCGTTAATAATAATATTAAAGTTGTTTACTGTAGTTCGTTTTACATAATATATTAATTATTATGTTCCAGGTCACGTGGGTTGGGGCATATCGTGGTACATAAACGGTCTGCTGATCCCGGAGATCAACGTGGTGCGGGGTCGCAAGTATACGTTCGTGGTGGAGGGCGGCTCGGACCCCAACGAGCCCGCCAAGTACCATCCCTTCTACATCACCAACGATCCTGTCGGAGGATACTTCCACAAGAACGATGAAGAGAAGAAGGTAACTACACCAGAACTTGGATTGCTTTAACAAACATTATGGTTATTGTACTCATTAAATAGTATTTTTGCGCAAAGCTAGTTCTAGTTCGAGGAACGTTACAGATAGAATATTGTGTTTTTCTATTTTGTAAAAGGCATGTACATTTCTCGTACCTTAAAATGATTAAGGTTAAAACTTTTAGTTGTCTAATTGTCACACAATAGCTATTTTCAATCAATTAAAGGGATCTTTGTATTTATAATTTAAAATATTTTTAAAGTAATTTAATCGTACTGTAAGTAAGCTTGAAATGGCATTCTTGTAATTATTAAAGTGACAGTTCTTCATTAAGAAACGTCAATTTTGACGTTTGGAATGTTTATGGACCAGAATACCACTTTTGAATTAATTAAAAAAAAAAAAAATTAAGGGGAATTATATTGTATGTTACGAGAATTGACTTGAGGGTTAAACGCGTTCAACTTTTATTTTAAAGGTTTAAGCACAGTTTACCAAACTTACAGAGGTCATTAATAAAACATACAAATAGGGTCGGGCCGAGGACCCTGCCCTGTGGCACGCCATGAGCTATGTGTAGATCACTTCTTCATATCACCAACCTCACCAACCCTTACTTGGTGTTTACGATTTGTAAAATACTCTGTCCATCAAATTTAATTTATGGTCTTTAATGTCGAGGCAACTTCTTCAAGAGTAATTGAACAGATATTGTATCAAAGGCCTGTTATAAATCCGTGAATATGGCGATGAATATGTAATGTGTGTGTGTAGGGAGTGAAGATCTACGCGGGAGTGCGTCAGACACGTAGCGGCGGTCACCAGCCCACCGGCGTGGGGCGCCTGTGCAACTGGACCCCCTCCGCCACGGGGCCCGGCGCCGACGAGTTCCCCAGCTTCGGCGCCTACCAGCGAGCACTCATGCTCCAGTGTGACGAGGGCAGCGCCGGCGTCGTCACCTGGACACCCACGCCCGACACGCCCGACACTGTGTACTACCAGGTATGCGTGCTGCTGTTATATCCCATTTACATTGTAGTTTACCATTCTAAACCTATGGGAAAACATCAAAAATATTTAAAAAAACATCTGATCAGAAAAATAAATGCTCATTTTATTTTTAAATAATATAATTGTATATACATATGAATACACTTATCTTACCGACAGCTCAATGATTTAAGTGTTCCTGGCACTACTCTTACACTTCTTATGAAATTCCTACAACTTTCTACTTTATAGCTTTTTATAATTAGCCTTTAGGTGTACATACTCGTATACATTGATAAATCGACTTTTTTTGTTTTACTTCAAACGATCTTTTGCCTACAAACTTAAATAAATTATAGCTTAAAGTAAACATCTTGTAGCAATAATTTTGAACAATAGTTGCTGTTACATGTAATTGTAAATTATTTCTCCTAAATCTTTCCACGAACTCTATCTACTCTACTATTGTATAAACAAATATAAAACAATTAATTGTCTTATCTATAATAACGTATGTTAAAAAACATATTTTCCTACTTGAGATTGCAATTGCTTGTTAACATATAATCGACAGAAGCGATACGTCGCTTGTATGTACATAATGTTCTATCTTTTTTCTGTTTCAGCTTTCCAAGTGTACTCTGTCTGTGCATGAGATATGGTTCACATGTTTATATATCGGAGGGTGAAATGTAATTGTATTAAGGTTTGTGTTCACGTAGGAGCGATGTTAACGTATGTTTCTGTTCCAGTGTTACACGCACCGGCACCTCGGCTGGAAGATAAACGTGCTAGACGAGTGCGACTCTAGCGAAAGTGTCGAGAGTCGCGTCGTCGAGATGTTGTCTCTGCCTGACGACATGCAGTCGCAGGAGTCTGTACAGGTACAAACGAGAGTCTCTCCAGATAAAAACTTTTTAGATGAACGCCAGAAAATACAGAAAATAATCAATACGAAAACGAATTATGACGGTTTCAGTAGCTATAAAGATGAGAAAGGGCTCACGGGCGAGGTGTACCCCGAGCCGGGCCAGGACCAGGAGCCGCCCATCACCAGCGGACAGATAGAGCAAGTCATACAAGCTGTAGAGAACATGGAGAACGAGATGAAGAAGAACGTATCGCAGTACCAAGTGCACGAAGAGGTCAAGGAAATGTTTCTGCCGGAGCAACCCATCAGGGAGGACGAGGAGTACTTTGTAGATCCAGGCAAGGTCCCAGACAATTACTTGCTGCCACCTAACCAAAAACCCTTGACACTGCAATCTGTGTTACGCCCGACCGGACCTAATAAGCCACCAAGTAACACGAGGCCACAATACCGTCGACCAGTACCTCCTGAAATTAAACTTCGCAGACCGCCGCAACCGCCAAAGTATCCAAAAGGAACTAACAGTTATCCTTTACCGATGCCAAATCATCACATGAACTATGGATCTATGAACAAACCTCCTCCAAGATTTCAAAACCGCCCATCTCACAATAAAAACCGGCCCCCGCCAAACATGGATCGACAGCCACCTAATATGGAACGTCAACCACCCAATACGGAACGTCAGCCACCAAATATGGACCGACAACCACCTAATCTTGATCGATTGCCGCCCAATATGGTTCACATTCAGTCCAGTATGGACCGACAACCAGCTAGTTCCGATAGACAACCACCTAATTTAGAACGAAAGCCACCTAATTTGGATCGAGAACCACCTAACTTAGATAGGCAAACACCTAATTTGGATAAACAACCAAATATAGAACGAAAACCGCCATTATCAGTTCGACCACAATCGACCCAAAAGGACCGACCATCGCCAAACATGGACTTAAAACCACCAAGCATAGATCATAGACCTCATAAGTTTGAACGGCAACCTCCAAATCTAGAGCGACAACCGCCGAATATGGAGAGACCTATGGGAATACCTCCTAGAAGTACAGTGACGTCACCTAGAAAGCCAGTGTTCATGCATCAGCCTAAGCCAAACTTTAATCAAGTTACAAAATTAGGACCAAAACATCCAGGTATTCCGATTAGTCAAACGCAGACAATCATTATGGGCAAACCAAGTTTAGTTCAACCTACCTTACCATTGCCTTCCGACGGTCAAACACTGAACCTTGGTGAAACAGATATAATAGCTAATCATGTTGTGAAATCACAAATAATGCTACCAGGAGGTAACGACGCGATAGCCCAACATAGCACATTGCAAACTTATTTAAATAAACAGGGACAAATTATATTAGGAAAACCAATGGATCACCCGACACCGTTAGATCAACATTTGATACCTTCCAAGCAGTATAATAAACAGACGCCATCTACACAATCACCAGTGTTTATAAAACCTACTCCAAATGTCAATATAAAATATGACAATGAGCTCCAGTCACAGAATGAAATAAAGTCTTCCGATTTCTTAGGTGAATCAGCTGATGCCGCCTCAATACAGCCCGCTGTGAATACTGGCTTTAAACCTGATTCTATTGTAGTTGAAAGTGGATTTAAGCCAATTATAAGAGAACCTCTCATGGCAGCTGAAGACAGAATAACAACGTCTTTTGACAATGTAGCCAACAGTAATAGAAGAGAAGATATAAACGTCGACGATTACGATGAGCTACCTCCTCCGATTTCACAAACCCCCATCCCAAGTGATAAACTGACTCAAAGCTTCGAACCAATGTTTGTAGCTTCACCAGAAGATCACCTACTCGCTAATGAAGATATCATAACTAAGAATGTATTCCCTAGGAATCATGCCAAAGAAGACAGACCACATCCTGTTTATGTTAAAACAGAAAGTGAACTTAATTCCTTATTTGGTAAACGCAATATGGCTAAACCAGTACCTAATAATTTAGCTATGGAATCAAATAAAGTTAACCCTCAATATTTACCTCCAATAACAGAAAAAAAACAAACAACAGAAAAGACGCAAAAATTAAAAGAAGAACAAATATTTACAACTTACGATGGAAAAACTGTTTCAGCTTCGAGTTTAACTAGCCTCTCAGATAGAGATCCTATTAAGTCATTATTAAGCCACTTTCAAACCGACACAGATTTACTTCTAAGTACACCTCAGTTTGGACCATTCAAAGGAGAAATTCCACCGCCTGTAGCTGAACACATAAAGACAAATAAAGAAAAAGAACCTGATACAACAGTATCAAAAAATGATAATGATGATGATAAACTGACCACTCAGTCTTCATCAAACGATATGGCAACTGATTTAACAGAACCTCTTGATGAATATGACCAGATACAGCAGTATGACGCAGGTCCATTTGAAGATGAACAAATAAAAAATGTAAAGAAGAGAGTTCAAAGGCACGCAAAGACAACACAGTTTGAAGAAACAGTCAACAGTTCGACGAAGACCGAGGAACAGAACGTTCAGACTAACGGTCACAGCAAACCTATCAACACGGTGGAGTTTGAAACTTCGCCGGACACATCGTCCGCCACAAGCATACGACTGTACTGGATGACGCACATAGTATTACTAACTATAGCTATGAAACTACTATAATCTTGATTTATATTAATAATTTATTATTTATTGGTTTGAATAGGTTAGGGCTTGCCATTAAATGCATTTCGTGTTCTCTATCGTATATTCGTAGGTTGAGCGTCCGTGTCCTCTCCGTGGCTTGGTATAACGTAATCTTAACCACACCTGTTACCACTTTGTTACACGCATAATGTAATTCAATACTCTATTAGTCTCTAAGATTTTGTAAATATTTTTAATACGATCTAATTAAATAGTTTTATTTTTAGTTTCCTGTTTTATTTTTAATAAACCAAGTTCCTGATACTCAATAAATATTCTAACAAATAGATTGAAAATGTACCCGGGGATATATCAATATATGTATTAGTACCCCAAACAGATAAAGATACTTTAGTTAATCTAGAAACAAAGCTCGTTCAAGCACCGTACACATAGAAAGCCTTTTAGGTACTCTAAGGAGAACGGAAATGTAGAAGCTAGGTATATATTCGTTTAAATATGACTCAGCTATCTAAAAGGTGAACAGGATACAACATATTATGATAGATTATTCGGCGGGAAGCCGATGGATAAGGGAGGTACAAGACCGCGCAGGGGGGGGCCTATGTCCTGCAGTGCGCGTCTATAGACTGATATGATATGATGATATAGAGACCATTGACGATGTTTAACAACAATTAAAATTAAATATTATTGGTTTCATTTCTTTTCTGCTTTCTTTTTCCCTTTATGATCACAATGTCTACACTGTAAAATGACTTTGAAGCAAAATGCCTCAAATCAATATCTCTAAAGTGTTTTGACTTATTTGCAATACATCTGTATTGTTTCTTGCCTATGCAGCATAATGTCTCAAAATTGAAAACGACTTTAAAGGATAATACACAATACGCCATTAGGACTAAGAATCAAAACGACGAAAAATCAAATAATCATTATTTTTATTTGTGAATTATTATAAATGAAATAAAATGTTACTTTAATTATTATTGCTTATTTATTTCCTTAAGTAGACGAGTAACAGGTTTGTTCAAGTAAATGAAATAGTAGATAAACTCCGTTTTCAAACAGCCCTTTTTGCAGACGACACAGCTATTTATGCCTCTGGCCCCTCCCCCATGATATTTAGGAGACTCCAATCTGCGTCCAACGCCCTTAGCGATTGGTTCCAGAAATGTAGGATAACAGTCAACCCCGAAAAGAGTCAAGCGGTAATGTTTCACAAGAAACAAAGCCATAAGACCGTTTTGGCAGAGACACCAAAAGTCGAGATGTTCGGCTCCCTGATATTGGGCGAGGGAAGTCAAATATCTTGGACTCATACTCGACGATAAACTCTCCTTCCGTCCCCACATAAACATGGTTGGCAAGCTGTGCTCGTTTGTGATGGGACGGCTGCACATGCTCCTCCGGAAGGAATCTAAGATGTCGATCCGAAACAAGGTTAGGTTATACACGACTTGTATTAGACCAATTATGACGTATGTGTGCGTAGTTTTCGCCCACCTTAGGCCACACAGGGTCCATAGGTTACAAACTCTTCAGAGTAGGTTAATGCGAGAAGCGACGACGGGAGCACCGTGGTTCATCCTTAACGAGGATCTTCACATAGAACTCGAGTTGCCTACTATCCAGCAACACATGGAACTCTGTTCCCGTCGCTACTTTGAAACGGCTGCCACTCACCCCAACCAACTAGTGGTTGAGGCGTCCAGGTACATCCCGTCCTCGCCGTCGAGGCCGGAATACGCGGCGCGTTCGCTCCTAGAGGGCGTGCCTTCAGCACGTCCTGTTAGTCAGTGACAGTCCAGGCCGAGGTTCGTGCCCCACAGGGGGTGCATTTTCGTGTTCTGGTCATAAAACTACCTACTGAGATGTTTTGCATTTTAGGTATTTTGGATTTCAAGTCATCTTCACTTAAGACGTTTGTCTTTAAAGTCGCGTTACTTCGTAATCATTTAACTACAAAGTCATTTTCATTTAAAGGTGTATTAGTACTAAGTCGTTATGATTTGAGGCATTTTGCTACTTAGTCAATATGCATTTTATGCGTAATCCTTTAAAGTCATTTTACAGTGTAGACATTGTGATCAAAAAGGGTTGGCGCGACTGCCAATAAAGTGAGAAGTGATGTAGATACAAGACGAGTGCTGAATGCTAGGCAATTAGTATTTAGCTCTCTAATGTCTTAAAAACTTCGCTAAAGCTCAGTACTTATTTTTTTAAGTTAGTTTTCTTCAAGAGTGATGGTATCTTGAGCAGGGAGTGTACATTGTAGATCTTCTTAGTGAGTCGTGTGAAGTTCGCCAGCGCCATCTCGTGGGGATAGTTCATATCCACTAGGCGGAGTACTGAATCACGGCTGCGGCCACTATACAAATACAAATACAAATACAAAATCATTTATTTGCTTGAAACATGGTTTTTTTTACAGATGATGGTTTATAAAATATTATGTACACAATGTTTCGCTTACTTTATTTCAGCATGCAAATTATTTAAGTGTAGCATACACTCTGACTACTTCTAATGTATTTTTTTATTTTTAACAACTTATATAAACTTATCTACTAACTATCCTACTTAATAATTATTATTATCATATTATATCTATTTAATTATCCTAAAACTTACTAACTAATTAATTAATGTTACATGAATACATAATAAAGTTTTTATTTAATTGCATACTTTTTATTTGTTTTATAATTCATGAATTCTTTAATAGTATAAAAACAGTTATTTACTAGCCATGTTACTAGTGTTTTGTAAAATAATGAGAAATGTAACTCTCTTATTTCTTTAGGTATCATGTTATACACCCTAATTGCCATGGTACCTATATTTTTCTGGCAGAATGTTGTCCTACACAAATTACTGTCTAGTTTCGTTGGATCCCTATATGTTTTGTTTCTGGCTGCATTGTTAACTGTCTTGAAAATATCACTGTTCTTTTTGACAAACAAACCTACCTCTAGTATGTACAGCGATGCCAGTGTTAATAATTTATGTTTAATAAATAATGGTTTGCATGACTCCAGTGGGTGTACACCAAACACCGACCTTACACATTTTTTTTGTACAACAAATGCCTTGTTAATGTCAGTGGAGTTTCCCCACATAATTATGCCATACCGTAACACAGATGCCACATAGCCGTGGTATGCCATTAAAGCAGCATTCAGCCCTACTGTTTTCCTAAGATTTCTGAGTGCAAATGTGAAACTATTTAACCTACTACATACATTTTCAATATGTTTCTTCCAATTACAATTTTTATCCATAATTATCCCTAAAAATTTTGTATCATTTACTTCTTCAATATACAAACAGAAAAGATAGAAAAATTTAATGAAAGTAACAGTAAATCGTCACTGAGTTGTAACATAGGACGCCCCACAGCGTGGTGAAGGGCCGACTTTAAAAAGCTCTCTGGATCGGACTGGATGCGGAAGGCGCAGGACCGTGTTCTGTGGCGCGTGTTGGGAGAGGCCAGCAGTGAGCTGCGATAGCCTAGTTGATTGATTGATTGAAACATCACTGGTGCTCTGACATTGTTTTAAGATTGAAACATCACTGGTGCTCTGACATTGTTTTAAGATTGAAACATCACTGGTGCTCTGACATTGTTTTAAGATTGAAACATCACTGGTGCTCTGACATTGTTTTAAGATTGAAACATCACTGGTGCTCTGACATTGTTTTAAGATTGAAACATCACTGGTGCTCTGACATTGTTTTAAGATTGAAACATCACTGGTGCTCTGACATTGTTTTAAGATTGAAACATCACTGGTGCTCTGACATTGTTTTAAGATTGAAACATCACTGGTGCTCTGACATTGTTTTAAGATTGAAACATCACTGGTGCTCTGACATTGTTTTAAGATTGAAACATCACTGGTGCTCTGACATTGTTTTAAGATTGAAACATCACTGGTGCTCTGACATTGTTTTAAGATTGAAACATCACTGGTGCTCTGACATTGTTTTAAGATTGAAACATCACTGGTGCTCTGACATTGTTTTAAGATTGAAACATCACTGGTGCTCTGACATTGTTTTAAGATTGAAACATCACTGGTGCTCTGACATTGTTTTAAGATTGAAACATCACTGGTGCTCTGACATTGTTTTAAGATTGAAACATCACTGGTGCTCTGACATTGTTTTAAGATTGAAACATCACTGGTGCTCTGACATTGTTTTAAGATTGAAACATCACTGGTGCTCTGACATTGTTTTAAGATTGAAACATCACTGGTGCTCTGACATTGTTTTAAGATTGAAACATCACTGGTGCTCTGACATTGTTTTAAGATTGAAACATCACTGGTGCTCTGACATTGTTTTAAGATTGAAACATCACTGGTGCTCTGACATTGTTTTAAGATTGAAACATCACTGGTGCTCTGACATTGTTTTAAGATTGAAACATCACTGGTGCTCTGACATTGTTTTAAGATTGAAACATCACTGGTGCTCTGACATTGTTTTAAGATTGCTAGTTTTTTTAATTAGCGTAAGTACCTAAGTACTGTTGAAGTATGATCTGTAGTTCATATTGTTAGTTGCTACAACTTTATATCATCATAGCAGCCCATTTAATGTACTACAGGGACGGGCCTCCTCCCGTGACAGAGGGATACTTGGCCTACTAATACCACGCTGGCCAAACGGATTGGTATAGGGTTTAATATCAAATTTTCCTTCTTTTTATTTCGTAAAGATAATATTTACGGATCCGTGTGGTGACGGAGTAAGAATACAATATGTCACCACCCCGTCTCATCCCATGGGTGTCGTAAAAACCAACTAAGGGATTATCCAACTTTATATAGTACATAAATATTTTAATTTTGAAATTGTGACTTTTTCTCTTTGTTTGACTTAACCCCACCTGATGCTGCGAATCTAGCAGTAGCTTGCGAACAAAAGCTAATGTATTAATGTGAGTACTTACTGCCTGTTGGTCAGTATCCTCGCGACAGAGGTAAGTGGCAGTCCTGCCTTGTCGACCATCATGATGTCACTGCCGCGCTTCACCAGCTCCTCTATGATGCACGTGTCTGCTCCCTGACACACTGCAATGTTACTCACTGGAGTAATATAAGGCAGTACCTACACTGTGTACCTATAGTATAATTAATATAATGGCAACAGTTTGTACATACATACTTAAAAATGAGATTGAACACGTCTATTTTTAGCCTATGCAACCCATGTCTCCGATTAGTGTAACATCTGGGGGGCTACAAGATTATAGCGATTTCGAGAAAATCTTCAAGTAACATTAATATTTAGTTTTGCTAGTTGATGTTGGCAGTCTAATCTAATAAAGTCTCTATTATGTTTTTAATGCTGACCGTACCGACTTTGTCTCGTGGTCGATCAGTTAGCTTATGTTAGAACATGTTAGAACAAAATACTGACGTGCTCTGAACAGCGGCGTCCAGCCGTTGTTGTCTAGTACGTGCACGTCTCCCAGCTTGTCCAGGATGTGCCTCAGTGTGGTGACGTCACACGAGTCCACCGCGAAGTGCTCCACGCGCAGACCGTTCACGTCGCGAGCCTTCACATTACATTACAACACATTATTCACTCCCATTTATTTATTCTAGTGTTGCATCTGTGACAGAGGAGAAGAGGTCTCAATTTTCAATTTCTTGCAAAATTTGTGAAATGTTTATAAGGTGGTCTTGGGTCAGAGTGTAATTTGTGTTCAATAATTTGATGTCTGCAAAAGTCTCCGTGACACGGACATCTAAAGTAAAATAAAAATTACAATTCATAACAAAAATCCATAGAACTCTGCAATATTTTTCTGACAAACTGCACTCAACTCTACCTACAGTAAGTACTTCCCTAATTTTAGTAAAGTCATACTTAGTTTCCAAAACGTATTATTTTAAAGCATTCTCTAACAGAGAGTGGAGTTAGGAAATCGGCTTAAATTAACCTCAATTTATAAACCACTTGCAGAACGTCGTTACATGAACGAGCCACTGAGTCCGGATTAGAACTATTCATCGGCCATGTTGCAGTGAGCTTGTAAGCTCCTTACTCACATCCTTACATTTATGTATTTAAATTCAAAATTATTTGTAATATCTACAGCTTCTAAATAATCTGTATTTTACATATTTTTACTTTTTGAACATTATTAAACTTGAAATCGCAGCAAACTACAAAAAAATATTGCGTCTTTGGGAGTGTTTTATACATTTATACTCAACCATAGCGAGTGTTGGGAAAGTTGTACCTACGAACTTATCCCACCCCCCTGCCTTATGTGTAGTGAAATACATGTGCTAGCTGATGCTGCTACAGTAAAATTGCAAATGAAAAAGTTTGCCAACTCTATGCCGTACAATGAAAATTTGGAACTAGCTTCCGAGTTGTATTTCCTTTTTCCTTTAACATTGGGTCCTTCAAGCTTTGTGTGAATAGGTACATGGTAAGATCGGCATAACGTCTTACCTAATCATTTTTGAACTATCATCATCATCATAACAGCCCATTAATGTCCCACTGCAGGGACGGGCCTCCTCCCGGCCTATTTTTGAACTATAATCGTGCTTAACTACAGCTGTCCTTTGATGCGTGAGTATAAACAGTAAACCTAAAACCCTAATTTGTGATGAAACAAGGCAGATACAATTTATGTTAAAGAAAGAAAAAGCCAATACAAGTATAGTAACTAAGGTACAACCCGCGTCGCTACCAAAAAAAGTTCATACAAAAGTCAATAAAGCGAAATAATAATATCTTAGAGCACTTCAATAGTATTGCATTAAGCGCTAAGTGCCCACCTGGAAGTCAGCACCCTTCTCAAGCAGCAGGTCTACGATGGGTAGCTTGCCCCCGAGCACAGCGAGGTGTAGCGCAGTCTGCTGGTTCCCTGATACCTGATCTATCTCTGCACCAGCGCTCAGTAACAACCGCACCGTGTTTATGTCTCCTAAGAAAGATATTGTCATCAAAATTTACATTTCAGGTTAGTGTTAATCTCTACCATCCCACTTGTGGGCAAAGGCTCGTAAGGATGGCGAGTGTTTTAGTCCCCTGTTTAACTAACTTTGCCACCTTCTACATGGTCGGCCACGATGCCGATTTGCCGATTCCTGAGATAAAATATTGTATACCAAACTATAAAAAGAATGCCTAACTAAAATAAAACTGTCAAAATGTGAGAAACACCTATTCTTATTTGCTGAAAACAGAACGTCTCCTTCACAACACAATGCGACTACAACAAATGTTCTCGACTTATTTTAGTAGTAGCCACAACACAAGTAGAACAGAGTAAGTATCGACTCGTCTGCTAACTTTGAGAACTATTCTTAAAGTGGAACTGTGTCGCACTCAGTCACTGTTATAGATCTGATCAATACAACACTACCCACTAACAACTAACTATGGATAGATGAACTAAAATGTTCGTTGTAGGATTTTCTATTCATGACAATCATTATAAACTAAAATAGAATAATTTGAATTCTAACTAAAATAGAATAATTTGAATTTGGACAATAACTAATATACTCGTAGTAGTGGAATAAATGACAAATAAAATGCCCCATGATTACCCTTATTAATTAAATAAATAAATATTATTCACATAACGCTATCTAGTCCCAAGCTAAGCAGTTCTTGTACAATACATCCATATTAGAAAACACCCTGACCAAATTCAAACAATCATGTTCATGCACACAAAGATTTACTGTAAACAGGAATCGAACCCGCGATCTTTGCGTAGCCGCCATGTAATATAACAACTGTGCCACAGAGGTTGTCAAATAATGAAGGTGTCGTATATGACAACTAACGGAAAACAAATACACACCTTTCCTAACAGCAGTGGCGAGTGGAGTGAACCCATTGGATGGATTATGTATACCGATCAGTTCTGGTCGTTCTTCTAGCATCATGTGAATCTGTAATAGTTCATAGGTTATTTGCGATATTATATGTAGTTACTGCTATCAACTATAAGATTTTTAAATGTAATCGTTAATCTTAAAAGCACAAAGAATTTTTAAACGGTTTTAAACATTTTATTAGATACTGTGTACTGTACTGTACTTTTTTATAGTAGGCTTTTCTTGTAGGTATTAAAATAGTTTGCAGTTCAAGAATGGTAAGGAAAGTGGAGACATTACTGTTGTCGTTCTTATTAAGTAAGTATCAAGCCAATTTAACCTTGTATTTCAAAGTACAATTATTTGACACATTTTAGTTTTATCATTAGATTATTTACTATCTTAAGTTTATGGCAATAATAATTAGAGATACCTGTTTAATGTATCCACAGCGCACCGCCATACAGAAGCAAGTAGCCGAGGTGCCGTCCGTCTCAGTACTGGCCCACGTCTCCTCTGACCACCTAGACTCCAGCCATTTACGCTCACCTTTTATTGTTGGAGGCTGACTGTAAACATTGTGTTTATCACATTTACATGATATTTATTACATCAATAACTAATATTGCTTTTTGCATTCAAATCATTTGTATTTCGGTATCATAAGTGGACTTTAAAGTTCACGTTTGACATTTTGGCGGGGCTTTTCTTGGACGGTTTACCAATACGAGTACAATTAAACATTCCCACTAAGATATATAAGCCAAGGATTATGCCTACTCCTAGATTAACTTATTAATTAGCGTAATTAATAAGACGACAATGGGATTAAAATACTTTGTAATATAATTTTGCTTAAATATATTATTAGATCGGTTTAAGCAACCTCGGTTTTACCAGATTAGTATATGTTTATTTTATAGGTGTTAGTGATTAATATAATATTAAATAAATATAACCTTGGCAGCTGTTCTGTTGCAAGTTCATCATTAATTTTTGTTTCTATAGCTATCTCCGATACAGTTGTTTGATGTTCTACTTCATCGCCTTTTTCATTGGCATTGTGTTCATCACGTTTTGTTTCTATAAAACTTTGTACAATGTTTACTTTGTCATAGACAGTACGTTCATCTCCGTAGAACGTCAGTGCTCTGTCAGCTAGAGTCGCTACGTCTTCTGTTCTCACAATAGCTTTTAATCTAAACCTGTGTGGATACCTGGGAGCAAGGTTATCTAACTTTTTATTTGTTTTGCCCCCGCTGAAAAACATAAAATGGCATATTAAAACAAAAATATACTTATATAAAGTGCAAGTCCTGTGCTATCCATCAAAGCTGGTTGCTACAAACGTGGTTAGATGGATACAAAGGACAGTCAACTCGGAACATTAATTTGTGGATAGCACAATGAGTGGTGCGAAGGTTTCTTACCCTTAATGCACAGTAATCGTTTATTGGGACTACTGCTCTCCATTGAGAAGGAATATTATATCTTGTTTGTTAAGATATTACAGGTTAATGGGTATGTTTGTGTGTCTGTTTGTGGCATCAAAGCTCTTAAATTCGTAAATGTACTGAGCTATATTTTAAACAAATGGGTCTAAGATGGGTACGGTCGCAATATAATATATTGCCCTGTTAAAATATATGTATGTCATATTATGGCATACATATATTTTAACAAAATCGGTAAGCTCAAAATAGGTAGGTGTTAAATGAAAGAACTACTTAGAATCATCATCATCTCAGCCAATTGACTACTTAGAATACTATGATAAATATTAGTATTGTAATAGCTTACCTGTATACAGTGAACCAGGGGGGTACTTTGTCTTTCTTCTCAAGTTTGTAGATGAGCCGGTCAGCGAGGAACTGGAAGGGCTCCAGCTGCGACCAGTCCAGCGTGACGGAGCTCTTCGTTCTATTTAGTAGCTCTGGGGCTGGAGGTGACCACGAGCTGAACTGATGTATGAGGTACTCTTGCAGACTCATCCTTTATTAGTACTTAGTATTATCAGTAGATATGTAGTATCTATACTCTTATATAATTATTCTGTTCTTGTATTAATTCTGTAAAGCCTATTAATAATTAGCCTTTATTTAAAAGCTTCGTAACGTAGTAGTATTTATACTTACTGTATGAGTGTAATATAAACAAAAGTAAGTTCGCCAGTTGCGTATATGTTGTGTCTATAAGCTTTGCTTAGTTTGGTACTAGGCGTGAAGTTTTTAACAGTTTAAAAAAAGTTGACTGTTATACCAAAATACGAATGCATTTGAAATTAGATTTAGTTATATAACAAGTAATGTACCGCTTCATAAATACGCCACAATTTTACTTACACGTAACACACACAAACAGCGATAGAGTCTAATGAAGTACGTTAATAAAATACCGACGTACTTAATATAAATAGGTAAAACAAAACACAATACTTATATTTAGTTCACTTTTACTACAACTTGTTATTATATCACAATGTGCAGATGTTCGCTATGTTCCTTACGTGCGTCGCTATGATACAAGTTTGTTCGATATATCTTGGATACCTACCAACTTGTTATAAGGCTGGAATATTTTATTAATAATGCACACTCCTTTATTTCTTACCATACTTACATAAAGTAGATAAATTGTATTTTGCAATAAGTTGATAAACTCTTTACCTTAAGGTTACCTACTAAAGCAACACCCTGGTCGGAACCTAAACTGCTTTAGCGGGAAAGCAGTTGTGTATGCAATTACTTTGTGTGACGAGATAGGATTGTGATAATACAAAGTACTTTTGTCCGTCACTGTACGTACAATTGTAACAAGAATACCTACAATTGTAATTGGGTGTAGTGTAATTATACTATTTTTTAAAATTTTATATTTGAAATTACATGAACACTACCAGAACAATATTTTCCTATTAGTTAGTACCAACGTAAAATACATACACACAAATGTTTTCGCCTTAAGTATACACTTTCATTCTACCAGGAAGGGAACTTATACTTAAGCATTATCTTCATGAGGAACCGCTTTCACTGCTCTTATCTACAATAACATAATACTTACTTACTATCCTTATAATAAAAGCAATTACTCAGAAAATGTCTCTCCTATTTTATAAAATGTCTTTGTGTACACTGTACGTACGTTCACAGCGTACTACGGAACGTTCTTGTTGTTAACTTGAGCGCTTTGTACTTCGTATATCGACACAATACCGCTAGATGGCGTTGTTACGTAACTACGAAACGTTACGTAGATATAAACTATTGTTTTAACAGACCACTGAAAAACTGAACTAAAACACTTTTTGTTTTTTATTCTCTTACTGTAGAATGAATCTGAAATTGCAAAATTTTCAGTAAAGCTTTATATAAAATGTTATGTAATAAATGTTATGTAATAAATGGTATGCAGTATATAACACGTTACGTAGTAATATAACTAGTTTCTGTTTGATCTCACAGATATTTGCAGTTCCAGGAATGTTTGAGTGATACTGAGTGACCTGTTTGTAACATTCGAATGAATTGTAATATCGCTTTGTCTCAATTTCAAGTTGGAATATATTAAAACTAGCTGATGCCCGCGGTATTACCCGCTTAATTGTTATTAAATTCAAAAACGTCACGGCTCAGCTGTCAAAATTTAATTCTGTGACGTCACGACTCAGCGTTCAAAAATTCAATGACGTCACGACTCAACTGTCAAAAAATATTTTCCCGCCAAAATTCTGTGACGTCACGACTCATCTGTCAAAATTCTATGACGTCACGGGTCACGTGACCAAAATTCTATGACGTCATAGGTCGCGTGACACAGCTTTCCCGCCAAAATTCTATGAAATCAAAATATAATATGATTGCTAATAAAAAGTAGCCTATGTTCTTTCTTCAGGGTCTAAAGATTGTCTGTACCAAATTTCATCGAAATCCGTTCAGCCGTTTAGGCGTGAAAGAGTAACAGACAGACAGACAGACAGACAGACAGAGTTACTTTCGCATTTATAATATTAGTATGGATGTACGTGCAGATTACATTGTTACTGATAGTTGATATCAGCCAACCGTTTAAATACTTACTGTGAATAGTGGACCAATGTAATATGTACTTAAAATATAAAGCTTTAATATTATTATCCTTAATTTAAATCAAAACTTCCGCATCAAGGTACGAGCCCTGTGTCGCGGAGAGTGTCACTGACATTAAATTAATAGACACAAAAGAAGTATCAAGACATTAATTTGAAGATCACAAAATTATTTTCTTGCGGGGGATGCGAAGCCTTTATTTTGGGGATAGTAGGGACTACTATTAGCTCATCCCCGCCTTGCTACCGAGGCACATTGATGACAAAAGGCTACTAGCAGTTTGAGTGTAAAGTTATCGGTAACCTCAACAGGAAAGAAGTCGTAATGTATTTACTAAGTGCACAGGAACGCTTGTTCTAATTAAATATAGGAAATTAGTACAATGAGATGAAATACCCCTGCCCGGTCACCCATCTTAGAAATAACGTAAAGTACGTTGCTTTATCAGCATTATTGTTAATGAATCAGTGACTGCAACTGGTTGTGAGCACCTTGGAGTGCTAGGTTCTGGTTCTCCTGATGACGCGTGAGAGAAGCACAGTACTGGACGCTGTGTAAGTGTTTCGTAGGTAAAGTTATGTCTAGGATTAACGACGATGATGGAACATTACTTACTTTTTGCTTGTAAGAAACATTTCAAATATTTTTTCAGATGCCTGATAAAGACAGGCACTAAGTATAAAAAGTAATAAGCGTTAAATGTTCCAATAGATAATATTTCACAGGTAAAATATGTTATCTTCGTTTCACATTAATATTAGCATTTAGGTCGAAGTATGAGAGAGAGAATATTAATCTAGTAAATGTTCTGTCCGGTACCGGTGGCTACTGTGGGTACTGCTCCACGCCCTGATATCGGATTTTGATTATTAATGTACATCGCGAGGGGAAGGGAGGAGGGGGATTGTTGCCCCCCCTGCTCCCCCTACACAAGGAGGAGTGCACTCGTAATTAGTACTAACTAAACTTTGCCCGAGGTCTTAGCCACGACGACATTAGATATCTAACACAATAACTTTATTTATATAAAACTAACTTTAAGATTTTATTTTAGAAATGAAGAATTATAGCTCAAATGGCAGTGCTTACATCTAGTTGCAAACACGGATTTATGAAGGATAAAGCTGGCTACGCAATGTCAGAGAGGACACTTTAAAGATGGATGACCTTGAACATCTCTCGATATGAAGTTGGACGCTAACCAAACTATGTATAAAAAAGAAAGATTGCTTATAATTCTAAAGCAAGTCGCTTACTTTAGGAAAAGACAGAAAACAAGTGACCTAGTAAAGCACTTGACTGGTCAATTTTAAAATACAAGCCAAAGTGACCGGCATAGCACTTAGGATTGCCTGTTTAAAGTGGCAATGGGTCGTACACAGTATATAAAAGCGATAGTCCATAGGGTAGAAAGGTTTTGAAATGACAAGACACCGGAAGACGCGAGTAGGCAGACCTCTTTGCGCGATGGTCTGACGACATGATAAAGAAGGAGAATGTCGATGAACTAGGGAAGCAAATCACGCGCGGTTGATTAATTTTGAGGCTGGCATCCTGCAATGTAGTTCTATTAACTGAAAAATTACGCACAATATTAAATTAATCATATTATTTGCATGCATCAGTACTATAAAATATTTCATGGTTCGGAAAAGTATTTGGAGAGCTAGGTATATTTAGTAGGGTAAAATGCGAATGCACGAAGTTTTGACCAATCTTTCTCGTCACAGGACGTTAGGCTGTGAAACGAATTCCCAGAGGAAATTAGATGCTAGCTTCAGATATTAAAAAATCAAATGCACAACTACTTTTATTACACGTAAATTTACTCTATTAAGTAAGTATACTTTTTTCCCAAGAATGTATTATATTAAATTTTGTAAGTGTATCTTATTATAATTATACACATATTTATGTATATTTATAATTTTATTTAATTCCTATAAAATGTGTTTTAATGAATGTATATTGTATTGTAATGATTATTAATTATCTGAAATCCTAATTTAATGTTTCAAAATCAAATTTAATTGTATAATTATGTCATGCATGAAATTTTTGCACACCGGCTACGGTGGAACATGCTGTACCAATATATATAACAAAAAAATATAAATAATATAACAAATCGTCGCACGAATACTTAAGTGTCCAACCTCCATTTGCAACATTTTACACCAGAGACGTTTTATTGATTAGTTTAAGCAAATAATATGATTTTATATAAGTTTTATATTAAAAAAATAGTTAACGTGTTTATGAAATGATATATTACAAATAATCATTAAAAAGTCAAACAGTTATGTTTATTTTCACAATCTTTTATGGAGGTTGAGCAAATAAACACAAAACAAATTATGCAATTGGAGATAGACTGGAGTGGAGGTTGAGCATTTTGCATTCGAATATATTTAGTACTTAAGTGCCCTATAACCAAATACAGTGTGTTTGGGTATCGTGGTAAAAAAAAATAACTAGTTAACTGGCTATTTATCATTAAAAAAACACAGAATTAAAAAAAAACACTGTTTGATATATATGTTACGGTAAATGTGATTAATTGAAAATTATTATATTAATATTACCGGTAAATATGATTAATCGATCGAAATTTATTACTTTTAGTAGTAATTATTAATAATTCACGACACATATTGGTAAAAGTGCTAAAATAAATAAAAACCCAACGTTTTTTGACCAGCAGATATTTTTTTTTGTACCGATACAAGATCGTTTACTTCGCCTGGTATTGTTTATGTTGTCTGATTCTGTCAAAACCTTTTTAATTAGAGATTCCATACAGGCTTTGTCGTCAGCTTTCATATATTTGTAGGTACTCGTACTTCTAATATATTTTATTTTCTTTTCGGTTAGTGTCTGATTTGAATTAGTCCTTATTCGTCGTATTCTTCTTTCGTCGGATTCTTGATTCATCGTACGTAATGTCAACATAAAATAGAACTATGGTATTACCGTGACTCCACTTCTTCATTTCAATATGTACAATAAAAACGACATAAATTGAAAATAAAACTGTGATAAGATCATACCTATACGTATAAAAAATAATTAATATACTGAGACTATTTAAACAATTTAGAATGGATTTTTTTTAAATAAAATTAACCCTTTTTTGACGATTCTTTATGTTTTCATAAGGAATTCTTTAGTTTATGGGCTATTCATCCCTCAACGGCGTAATTAGTTCTGAATTTCTCATCCAAAATAGGGAAGAAAATGCAAAGCAACGGACATAATAAAAATAGATGTACAATGTGAGCAATGGATCTGTGGCGAGTAAAAAATAGTATTAATCTTCTTATCTAGCATCTAACATCATTGCGAACACAAAGCGTAGGTATATGTAAACAAAAAACTACCCATTTAATGCTAAGAAATTTACCCATTTAACAATTAGCAAACATGCAAGTAGCAGGTATATTTTGACAGTCACCGCACAAAAGCAATATTTTTTATTATTATACTAGTTATATTTTACAACCTTACAAAAAGTTCGGAACAATCTGTTCATTTATAGATACGTCACAATTTCAATTAATTTTTAATTTCACAATTAAATTTAAACATCCTGTACTATAAGTTAACGATACGCAGTGATAATCTGCAAAGAAATGTTAACAAAAATACAAGTTAACGACTCTTTTCTATAGTTGTGACTATATTTTCCGATTTATATTTCGTCACGGACATTTCGGGTACTGTTTTCTATTAAAATTAATACTTTTTTCTATATTTCGCGTTAGTTTTTACTCAAATGCGTGCGAGCACCAGCTTCGTCACAAAATAAATTAATAATGGCGGCGTATTGCGTCATCAAAATGCGATGTCGTGATTGGTTACCTGTGAGGAGATTGAATACTTAAGCACGGAATCGATGCTCGGATGCACGTTTGGTGTTTCTCTATGGACTTTGAGCAATTAAGCATGAAGTTTTAATTCTCTTGTGTTAGTTTTCAAAAACTTAAATTCCTTATAAATAATGTATTTGAAGTCCAAACAGCAAGTATTATATACCAATCGAACCGCAATTTGATCCTTAATAAAATTGCATTAAAAAGTGAAATTCGTCAAAATGGTCGGTTGAGCAAATAAGCATTCAGGCGACGAAATTGTAACCACCCTGTAACCATGTTTCTCGCAAAATAAATATAGTCTATTCTATATTCTATTCTATTCATATACAGTTTTATTATTTTTTAATGTAATTAAATCTAGGTATATATGTTACAGCCAAAGTAATAAACATGAACATTATACATAATAACTAGCCATTATGTATAAGGGCTACTCAATTTTGATAAAGTGATAAATGTCGCAGAATTAATCACATTAACTAGCCATTATATATGTTATAGTCAAAACTCATAACCACTTTTGACTGGTTTTTTCAGTCAAAAGTGGTTTTGACCATCGATGTTAGACAAAACTCATTGAAATTTTACTTTTTAACTGACAAAAATACAATATTAAGACAAAAGTCAGAAACAGTTGGTTAGGTTAGGTCAGTATGGTGACCAAAGGACGCACGAGCCGAGCGAGCGAAGCGAACGTGCCGCGGCAGCGGCCGGCGAGTGCTAGAATTAGTAATATGTACTATATTCTAGTTTTACATAAAAAAAGTGCTTCTTGCACTCGCCGGCCGCTACTGCAGCACGCTCGCTTCGCTCGCTCGGCATACTAACCTAACCTAACCAACTGCTTCTGACTTTTGCCAGTTAAAAGGTAAAATTTAATGAGTTAATCACTTTTATCAAAATTGAGTAGCCCGTATACATAATGGCTAGTTATTATGTATAATATTCATATTTATTACTTTGGCTGTAACATATATACATAATACCTACCAAAAGGTTCTGCAAGAAACGATTTAAAAAAAAATAGTAAACGTCTTAATCATTATCATATCACCTAAGTGACTGCTGGACATAGGTGTCCACCACACCACATGTTAACTAGGAGTTTAGCTAAAAAAAAACAAAATATTGTGCCAAATAAAGGAAGCCTAAAAAGAGACCCCCTCTACCAAACTCTTGGAAAGATAGTTGAGCTTAGTCCTAGCAGTAGGCTAGTGAATGATATAAACTGTTACCTCAGAACAAGTTAATGCTGTAGTACAAAGATCTTTACAAACTAGCTTTGTTTAGTCTACATCATCTTCATATGTTTATTTATAATATCTTTAATGTCTTATAAACCTATATTTGTAAAATAAATATTCTATTCTATTGTATACATGGTCGGCTGTTCCGTCCACGCGCTACACACTTCATCTTTCAGTAGGATGTCACCAATGATGTCCCTGTAAGTGGTTGTAAGAGGTTCTCTACCAACATATTACCTAATAAATTCTCTCTAAGTATACATTACTATAAAGGACGAAGTGAAAATCAAAAATGTAAATAATGACTTTAGCTTCAGGGGGCGGCCGCGGCCTGACCTTTCACAATACAATGTTCAGTGTTTGAGTTAATATAGAGCAATTATAACAAACATCATTATTGTGTGTACCACATGCGATACACGCATTAATATCAATATTAAATGATACCACACTAATTACATTTATTATTAGTAGATGTCCTACAATAATACATTCATCGTCTTTCTATTGAGATTTCATGCTTCACATGAAATAAATGACATATATTATGTAGTAGTAGGCAATGTATTTTATGTAGTATGTAGCTGTGTATTTCAGTAACGAAGAAAAGTGTTCGTACATAAATTTAGAAATAAAAGTATGGTAGAGTCCAGCGATATAGGTCTTTAAATCTATTCAAACTTAACTAATAAGTTTACTATTGCATCCAATATTGTTATGAGATAGTATAAAGTTTATAAGTTCATAGATCTAACTGTCCATAAACTTGCCAAACAGTGTGAAGACATACATCTGCCAATATGGGGGGGAACGAGAGAAATGTTGACATGCATGTATATGTTTGACCACTAGGTATAGTTAGACAGGTTAGTATCAGTTTTTGAGTCAAATTTTCCTCCTTTGCTAAAGGTAATAAAAAAATAATAAAAATAACTTTTATTTTCTTTACAAAGGTACTTATAAACTATATATTTCTTAAATTAGAACAGTGTACAACCTTTGCGAGAGACTTGGAGTCTGTGCTAGGGCTAACCCTGTGTTACAGATCACCAGGCTCCCCTCATCTCGTTACATAAGGTGTTGAATGCTTATTAGTAAATAGACTCATAGTCTGTTTTTTCGGTACCTTAAGAATGAAGCGTCACCGTCACGCTTCGACAGTTTATTAGGTGCATCAAAATAAATAACTTAGACTAAAACATAAGCAGTCATCGCGTTTTAGATACGTTTTGATAGATGGACAGAGTGCACAAATACAAATCGACTTAAGTAGTTGTAATAAGTCAATTACCTATAGACCAGAAACTGATGTAATATATCTGTGCGTGCTCCGCGTGTAAACATGTCCCTGAGTAAAAAAGTTAAACATATAATTGCACTAATTAGTTACTGTCCTTGTACAATCAGAATTAAGATCGATGGTAGAGCCTTATTTACTTTCCCTTAGTTTCCTTAAAAAGTTCGTAGATATTATGTCTATTAAACAAATAAAGGAATAGGTAAGTATTTGTTGTTAAACTCTGCAGTTACATATTATACTATATTTGATAAAAAATCTAAAATAATTCAAAACTAATATTATCTAGTCAAGTAATATTTTTCTTGACTATTGGAAGGAATTTAAAATTTTGATAGCGCGTTTTATGACGAAAAGATGCACTAAGAAAAAAATCTTGAAATTTCTACTTCTTGAGGAGTAAGAGAAGGGACGCTAGGTTTTATGGAAAACTGTACTATTACAAGTTAAAAGCTTAAAATGATTCTGATTAGAAAAAAAACATACACACAGTGGTACATAATATTTGTTCTTACATGTATACCTATGTCAATATTTCAATCTAGTTGTCTGTTTTTATTGAAAGTGTCTAATTCGAAAAACGAATTCTTAAAACTAAAACTCTGTAGGTCCGATGTTACTTTACAACTGTGGAGCATGGACTTTACCTCTTGTTCTTGCAGTGCACCCCTCACTCACAGAATGACTCTCTTTGTATTTAATGAATGTGATACCTAACGCTTAGTCGTTTAAACTAAAAAGAGAATCTAATTATAAAAGTTTATTTTATAAAAGGAGTTTATGTTTAAGTCACGGATGGAGGCCCGTCCCTGCAGTAGGACATTAATGGGCTTTTATCATGATGATGATGACTACAATTATGTTTAAACAATAACTGAGCCGCATGTTATAGTACTTAATGTATACTCTTTACTGAATACATAATGTATACACGGCTCTATCAGACTCGAATACATCGTCAACTAAGTTTATTGCCACAGAATACAACCGATATCATTTGCATTACAATAACCCATTACTATGTAAGCTTCTATTATCTCTCTGACAGTTTATTAATACGTAGAGCGCTTTGATTTATAAAATCAATTCTAAATGAAAATGATACTAATAACTTAGTTTAAAACTGTCATCACTGGCATTTACATTGCACCAATAAACTTTGAAGCTGATCGTCAAGTACAGAATATATTCTGTTTATTATTCAGCGATGCTCTACATAATAACAGTCGAGCAGTCAACGTTCTAATCCACTTTGTGTAAGAAGCAAAATAAAAAGACATTAAGTTTCATACAAAAATAAGTTAATAAAAAACGTTGATACGGAACGGAATGATTGGTGTAAACGAAACGTAACGCAGCATGGGCGCGTTATCGATCGACGCGGGCAGTCGGCGCCCGGCCCTCACGCGCGACGCACGTACCGCGCCACCACGCACACTAACCTCTCTCCACCCGACGAACACCCGCCACGAGCTGCCATCACCGGCCGACACTACGGTAAGTCACTCTCTATTTACTAATTGCTACTTCCCGTCGACGTCGACCCACACGTCCCCGACAATTAGCCGCGAAACACAATCACTTTGTACGTTTTGCACAAACAAATATTAGCTCACAATACGACCGATATTGTTGTGTTACATGTCGAATACAGAGTGTACTGTCCGCTAATTACATTAGAGTATGATAAAAGTGTATGTGAGTCATGTACCGAGCTCCATGCTGTGCTCTATGCATTAATAATAGGTCGGATGTCAGGCGGGTTCGCGCGCACACACTTTGTGTTCCACTGCAACCTTATTTGTACTTAATGAGGTGGAACTTGACGTGCCAGTGCGGTACCACACATAATGTTAACTAGCACTATGTAGGTTAAGTTCTGTAAGTGACCGTAGAGTTGCATAATAATGTTGGGTAAAGTCCCTGCTGAACAGCTGAACACTTTCACAGAGAATGCGTATTGCTAACAAAATACTGTAAGGAGTTCTACTTATAACATACCCAAGTAACACACAAGCAAGATAATAGTACACGTTTAGACAACTTAACAGTTCAAAGATGAATATCGTTGGTATAAGAGCCTTAGAAATTACTAAATGCTGAATAAATTTGAGTTTGAGCTCTTATTATACTTAATGCTTAATAAGTTCTGTGTCGTTGTACTTTATTTCTTTAAACTTAATAAGCAATAATTTTTAGACTTTTACACAAACTTTATAAAGCGTTTCGCTTTCTAGGTATCTTAAAGCTGAAAAAAGGGCTCTATGGAAGCATTCATCTGAATAATCATAATCGGTATTCCTATTATTCAATAATTACTAAGCTAGTAGCGTTTGAATGAGCTAATTGCTGAATAACGTATAACTATCTGAATAAAGCTACAAAATAATGCTTTTATACAGCTTAGTACTGAATAAATGTAAAGTGAGCTAATTATTTTATGGTTTAACTGAATATGATATCATGTTTTACCAGTTATTGAACTGCTGAGTAAAGAAGATTATTTAGGCATTTATTAAGTTTTTACCTGCATAACAGTATGTTTTAAATTAACTTATTCAAATTAAAGACCACAGGTACATTCTCTCAGCGCAAATAGCTTAATAAAGGCTTTGTTTAACACTATTGGGACTATTATTCATATTAAAGGCCACATGTGCGTTTTATCTGAGCAAATATCTTAATATCAGCTTTGTTGAAATCTATTTGAATGCTGTTTTTGGATGTTGTTTGCATTAAAATGGAGCAAAAACCGTGGAAATAGCTTAAAAGAACTGGTAATATTAAAAGAAAGATAAGTTAGCGTATTGAAATAACTTTATTCAAGTAAAAACTTATTAAGTAGATACTTGTGCACTTTTATTCAGCAATAAAAGAAGAACAAGCGATCGCCATTAATTTTTTGTGCGAATAATTATAAACACAAGAAAATTCACAAAGATTATCTGAACGCTTAATCTAACAACTATTTATATTCAATTGTTATTATCAAAGTTGCATTGGAATTGCCAGAATTAGAAATTCCGCCATAAGGTTTTTAGTCAGACCGTGCATGCATATATAAAAATAATATTTACAATTGCTTATCTTGATTATACACGCAGCGCATCAAAAATTATCGTAGAAATCATAAACTATTTACGACAAAATAAATTCCGCACTAAGAATTAACATGTAGAAAACTTATAACTAAAGTAAAAAACTTATATTTTGTTATAATGAAGATTCTCAATTATTTGACTGACATTAAAACTGATTGCCATTTGCATCTAATTATTTTCACGATTTGTAAGAAAGAAATATGTAATATTGTAAACAAGAGAGTATAAAGCTGAGTAAATTCTGAATCCAATGACCAATTCGAAGTATAACTGAATATATTATGTGTACAGGCTTAATAAAAACAATATCAGCTGTTATTCAGAAGTTACTAAGATCATTGTCTCATTACTAAGCTTCTTCTCAGATGTTACTAAGTTTTATGCATTTTATTTGGGGCCTATTTTGTTTGAATAACATCTGAATAGATGGTACTCAGACGTTAGTCAGCTTAGTATTCAGCTTATATTCTTAATGATTGCTCATACTCAACTTTTATTCAGCATGTTTGTGTTACTTGGGTATCACTGAAACTTTTTAGCTATACTCTGATTAATGATCATTTAGCAAATATATTTTCCAGACCATCTAAACCGATTTCAGTAGAGTTAAGTTGTTTAGGCCTTAAGTACAGAATACGTAGAGTCGAGAATTAAAGTATAGTAGAGAAGGTCGATCCGTCGCATTGACGTAGGTAAGGAGCAGTTAATCGGTGCGTATAACATATATCGTGGTGGATGTCAGTGTCGGCGGCGGCAGGGAGCCCCATGGCCCACTCGACCCGGCCGCGTGTCCCGGGAGTGCGAGCCTCCTCCACGTATAGTGAACAAGCAACATCACAGACCTCTGCCCTCACATCACCTGACCGTGTGTGCGTCGCGTACTGAACTAATTGGCTCTGCCTTTTTCATGTTCCGTGAATCTGTTTAGCTCTTCGCAAGTAATTATCGGTGAACCTAATTACTTTCCGTGAATAATCGTTTTGCAGGAGCGGGCTCTTTGTGTAATAGCTAATTGTATTTGCATGTTCTTTTTCACAGTAAGCTAACTTAAAATACAATTAGGTACTAGTTCCTAAAAAAATAACGAATTATGAATGTTGTTGCTTTAGGTCGCTTTTCAGATTTTCCTTCGTGTTCATTTTGTTTGAGGCTATAAAACTGTGAATCTCATTAAGTTAACTCATTAATTAAAACTGACAAAGTGCTTTTGTTATAATCAACTTTATAATGTTTATAATACCGTTAAAATATAATACTCGGCCTAGGTCAAGGGTTCTGTAAGGTTTTATGTTATAACTTTTGGTCAAGACTGCTCTACAACGGACCAGACACTAATCAATTATATCTGCTACAAAGTAGCCCCAGTACACTGCACTTTTACAAATTATTACTTACAGTGTACATAAATACGTCAAGTTACATTATGTTAGTTGCCAAGTTATCCTACATATTGTAATTGCACGAGCAGACTATAAAGGCTACGGCGTAGCTCTAATATTATATAAAAACAGCCATTTGTCAAATTAAATCTGTTCAAAATTATAAACTCTACTGTTAGTGTAGAGTCTACATTATGTGAAGATTTTGATCTGGTTGGTATTGAAAATGTTAATTTGTCACTTTTGTATTTCTATAGCCCATGTGTCGATGACCGGGTAAAAGAGAGCGCAGAAAAAGAAAACTAAACTGAAAGCTGAAGGGTAGTTTTTTTAACAACTGTATTCATAAAGCCTTTACAATTTCCTCTTCATGGAAAAACTTCCTCTATCCATAGACGGAAATGGGTTTCTAATTGCAAACAGACTAAACGTGATATAATATGCCTCTTCTCAACACTGTTTGTAAGTCACTCACTGCAGGGACTTGGCTTTTCCCGTAAGACAAGACTTGGCTTACATACATTCCTTTAGTACTCTTACTCTTTTATACTAGAAAGGGGGACATTGTTAAGCATGCTTAATCCTCTCGTAACCCCTTAAACACTTTGGTGGTTACAGCAATAAAAGTGTAGATTAGGTCGTAAACTAACAAAGCCATGAGACTTTAAAGCTTAACAGCTTGTGTACCTGAGTGAGAAGAGTAGCGCAGAGGTGTTATGAGCTTTAATTTGTAAAAGACAGAGTTCTTTTCCATGTGGAGAGGAGAACCGCGAAACTTGCGAGCAAATGAGTTGTGAAGACAAGTGAAGCGTTAGAAGGCTCGTGCAACGTCGAGGCGCCCCTTCTTTGCCTTTCATATTTTGCCTCAAAAAGTCGCTCCTGGCCCCTGCTCTTTTAGTAGGAATTAACCATTAGCATTCAAAACTTGAAATTAAACCCTATACCAATCCGTCAGGCGAGTGTGGTATTAGTAGGCCAAGTATCCCTCCGTCACGGCAGGAGGCTCGTCCCTGCAGTGGGACATTAATGGGCTGTTATGATGATTCAAAATCATGTTAACAAACTTATAATCTCTGCTTCATAATTATATTAGTTACAGAAAATTGTATTCAGTTGCGTTCTTACCAACAAAATGCTTTGGAAACTTGGCTCTACAATTTTGAACCCCCTTCAGAGATTCATCAGACCCACAAGAGGAAAAAAGTTAGAGCTAAAGATCAGAAAAGATCGCGAAGTCTATCAGAGAAGTTGCAGATAAGGCAAAGTTGAGGAAAACTTTACAGAAGGCGAACTTTACCAGCTTGTACGACCTTTTTAGAAGAGAGATTACACTCCTTTTTGAGAGTGGGTAATGATGGTGTAAAAGGGAATTAAAGAAAACTGTACGATCATTAATAGATATAAAAAAAACTGAAAAGAAACCCTATATGTAAAATATAAATAAATATAAATATTCCTCACACATTCACACAACGCCATCTAGTCCCAAACTAAGCAAATCTTGTACTATGGGTGCTAGACAACGGATAAACATACTTAAATACTTTTTTTTGTATAAATATGCATACATATTACACATAGAAAACACTCAGACCAATGCAAGCAATCATGTTCATGCACACAAAGATTTGCATTAAGCAGGAATCGAACCCGAGACCTCTGCGTAGGAGTCATGTTATAAAACCACTACGCCACAGAGGTCGTCAAATATACCAGCCTATTTGGCTAACCTCTCTGTCACTGGAGAAGGCCTGTCATTGCACAAGGATATGACTTGCATTATGACATGAACTGTTTTAGTTTTTATGAACTAGAGTGCTGCAATGAGTTAAGATACTACTGAACGCTAGATGTTTCGTCTTTGTGCAGCTATTTTGATTTATGGGACATCCTTCCTTGCGTACGGTTCGAACTAGTAGCCTTAAGCACAGCAGTCTCAATAATTGCTACTACGTTACCGATACTGCAAAGAGTTTTCTAGTTGTCTATTCTCTTTATTTCAAAAAGTCTGTTATTTAATAGTCTATTTTCTTTAAAAACTTTTGCGCACAAAATAAACGTGACACAAAACTTTGACTCCTCCTTCTCATAAATAATGACGTGTACAAGATTTGATCTTACGTTTACATAAAGTTCAACCAAAGTAGAAATAACGTATACATTCCGTATTTAGTTACGCATCGCAGAATAATTAAATAGTATTTAAGCGACATAACGTATAGTGAATCGCTTTTTGTCTCTCCTCGTCGTTTGAAGAGTAACGTTACATGCGCGGCGCGGGTGCGGGGCTCAGAGAGTTAAATGAAAGGCTCTCACTCCAAACTCTCTGCCATCACCGGGCGATATGAATTATTATAATTAAGCTAGCGCACCACAAACTAAACTCAACTTTCCTACAACATAAATAAGATGCATTTTCGCTGATGTCTTTTCTATTAATTAAACGGTAGAGGGCTAACCCCGGAGCTGAGTGTACATAACAGATTGGAATTACTAGTTTGTTGTGTGATATTCATTTAGTTTACTGTATAAAGTGCTTAGTAAAACGCACTCTTATTGTACACAGAATGTGTTTACTTGTACAAGACTCTGTCGGCTGTTCAGTCTCTTGAAATTATTAGTTATTGTGTTAAGTTAACATTTTAACTCAAAAAATAAACACATACTACGAGTATTCCGTCACTTATTGTGAATCTTTGTAGGCTTCTGTTAAATTTCTATCGTAATTTTTCAGTAATTTCATATAACAGAATTAAAATACATTCCCATTCCTGAACAAAGTTATAAAATATTGTAAAACGATAAATGATATCGTAATAAAATAATACTGAATAATATTTTATAACTATACTTAAATATGAGTAATCATAAAATCCAATAATATAATCTTATGAAATCCAATTTTGCTCATAAAAAGGCAACAAGTGTAGTGGAACTTCGTCTATGATGAAGTACATTTGGTCAACTAACAATGTCACACTGTGTATTGGTTTAATATACAGCAATACTATTGCCCAGGTCCTCAATCAGTTACAATATTTCAAATTTTTCTTCAGTCGACGTTTACCACAAGACGGGGTGGTCAAATTGACTTGACATGTCAGGGCCAGGTCCGGGCCGAGGCCGTGACGTGCCCCGGCCGTGTTTCGTCTGGGCTAAAGAAAAATATCGTTGCATATCTATACTTCTATACTATTATATAAAGCTGAAGAGTTTGTTTGTTTGTTTGAACGCGCTAATCTCAGGAACTACTTCTTCGAATTGAATTTAGTTTTCAGTTTTGGATAGACCATTGATCGAGGAAGGCTATAGGCTATATAACATCAGCTATGACAAAAAATTTTTTTTTCAAATTTACGGGTCTAAGGGCCTACTCAAAAGGCTCATGGTCATTCAGGGGCATTGGAGAGAGCTCTGTTGTAGCCTAACCTATGGACCTACTCAGAAGGCCCATGGCATTCCAGAGGGCAATGGAGAGAGCTATGTTATTTTCTTGTTAAAGACTGTGGCAGAGTACTAGCGGAACCATTGCGTTATATATTTAACACAAGCCTGAACTCAGCCACTTTTCCGGCCCGCTGGAAAATCACCAGAGTCATTCCAGTACCCAAAGGTAAGGCAGGATCTGACATAGACGGGTATAGGCCAGTGGCTGTGTTGTCGACTCCGGCTAAGGTGTTCGAGTCAGCCTTGCAGCGCTGCTTACAGGCACAGATACATGGTCAACTATCGGACGCACAACACGGATTTAGACCGGGTCGTAGCACAGCCACTAATCTCCTCAGCTTTATGACGAGGGTGGTGCCAGCGGTGGATGCTGGAGTGCAGGTTGACGCGGCTTATTTTGATTTTAGGAAGGCGTTTGACACCGTGAATAATGATATTTTATTAAGGAAGCTGGCCGAGATTGGGTGCCGGCCACAATTGTTACAGTTTTTTGCTGGATACATAAAAGATAGACAGCAGTATGTCGACTACAATGGGTGGGAGTCTAATCCGTATTACACTAGATCAGGAGTGAGTCAGGGCAGCAATTTGGGGCCTCTGGAATTTTTGATTATGATAAATGACTTACCGGATGTCGTCAAATATGGCTCTTGTTTGTTATTTGCAGATGACCTCAAGTTGCTGTATGAAATTAAGAGTGAAACAGACTGCAAGTGCTTGCAGGCTGACATTGATGGGATAGTTCGATGGAGTCATGAAAACAAGTTGTATTTCAATGTATCAAAATGCTCAATAATAAGTTTTACCCGCGTGCGTTCACCCCTAGTTCATGAGTACATGCTCGAAAATACACCATTGCCACGAGTCACACAGGTGCGGGATTTAGGAGTTTGCATGACCCCCGAGCTATTGTTTCGTGAGCACATAATTAAAATTTGTAAGAAGGCGTATAGAAATCTAGGGTTCTTATTGAGACAGACGCGTTCTTTCACCAATATCTCTGCAGTCCGAGCCCTATATGATGCATTAATCAGAAGTAATTTGGAGCATAGTGCAATCATATGGGCGCCTCATGAGAGTAAATACTCACTGATGCTAGAGCGCGTTCAGAATAAGTTCACGCGTCACCTGTACTGGAAGTTGTATGGGGTGTACCCGTTGTATCCATTGATGTATCCCTCTTTATTCGTCTTGGGCATGGTCGGGTACAATCAATTGAAGGTGCGTCGAGAGTGTACTCTTGCCACTTATCTGGTGAAATTGATTCGTGGACTGGTACATAACCCAGACGTTCTACAAAGTATTTATTTCTGGATACCAGACAACTATGTAGAAAGGAGGCGGCGTCCGCCTTTGTTAGCGGTGCCAGTGGCTAGGACGAATTTACTGGCAAAAGCTACGGTCACGCAAGCTATCCGAGTTATTAATGTTGTGCACGAGCAAATAGATATCTTTACATGTCATCAGAGTGAATTCACAAAAATTTTGTTGTATAATTTGTGTTATCGAGATAGATAAATGATTAGGATAATAATTTTATTTTAAAGTGTTATGTAAGGGCTGTGTGATGTCTTTGTTTAATTAATTATTTTATTTTTGGTTTTGTGATGTTAATTAGTAGTAAGGTATGTATTAAGTTTAGTATGGTTTATCTAGATATATGTGTTACAATACCCTGTTATCGCATTGGGTTGATAGCCTGTAATGTTAACAGAGAAATAAATAAATAAATAAATAAAATAAAATGTTCTAGCCTGACCTATGGGCCTACTCAGAAGGCTCATGGTCATTCAGGGGCATTGGAGAGAGCAATGTTGGGAGTTTCCCTGCATGATCGAATCAAAAATGAGGAGATTCGCAAGAGAACCAAAGTAACCGACATAACCGGTTAAAGTAGCGACAAGCAGGGCACATAGCGCGGAGAACCGACAGCTGTTTGGGCAGAAAGATTCTGGAATGGCGACCGCGTACCGAAAACCGCTGGTGTGGACGACTGGAAGCCGATGGATGAGGGAGGCACACAGGCGATGACCGCACAAGGTGACAATACTTGGAGAAGGCATATTATGTACAGAAGTTGACGTCTATTGGCTGATATGATGATGATGAATAAATTTTGTATGAATTATACAAGTTTTTTTTTATTTCATTTCAAATTTAATCGCGGACAAAGTCGCGTTTTACAGCTAGTATTTTATATGGCTCGATCACACATATCCGTGTCCGTGCCGACAACGGAGCTTAGTGTAAATGTCGCAGCACGGCCACGTCCCGGGCACGTCCCGGCCCCAGCTCTGACGTGTGTGGTTAGTTCTTTAGTCCGTAATCTCAGAAACAAGAACATATATTACACCATGTTATGTAACTACGTTGTATTCACAGTTTAGTCTTTGATATAATTTAGGTTCGCTTGCTGATGAGCAATATCCCTGGAGACCACAATATAATCGAAAACCAATCTTGTCCTGTTATTGCCAATTATTATGTCTTATATCGTACAACATATCGTATATAGGAGACAAAATGTTGTATGGAAAACCATCAAGTCTCATTTTGATATACCCTTACATACTTATAAAGTAGTCAGTACTTTGACTGTCTCTCATCAAAAGATTCAGGATTATTTTTTGTATATCCATTAAGTTAGGAAACAAACCTTCAGCTGATGCATTTTCTCCAACGTGTGATATTGAGGTCTTGAAACATAATGTGAAAATTCATTTGTACACATCGATGATGAGGACGGAGTTAAGTTATTTTTGACTACCATTCGCTGTTTCCTTCAATTTCGATATACAGTTTTTAAATTTTACATAATAATATAGTACTATTATATTATAAATCATATCAATTTTGCCGTGTGTTTATAAAAATATATTGCGTAAATACTCGCAAGTGTTATACTATATACGTAAAGAGAGGTCTGTTGATAAGCACCGTACATGTATGCTTAAACATAATACTTAAATAGGATAATATATTTAAAACAAATTATAAAGTCAAAACAAATACTAATAAACATAACTTATTATAGTATTAAAGAATACCTAGAATAATAAGACAATATTCACTTATTGAAATAAACATTACAGAAATTTTTATATAATAATTACATATTTACAACTAAGTTTGCTAATTTGATATAATAATATTATTAAAATCTAGCATCCTCCTCTCTTCTAAAGTGCCATACCCGACAGGGTCCATATTGTATCTATGATATTAAACATAACACCTATTTGTAACATATGGAGTGCAATAAAGATATTGAGTATACTTTATAATAAGTAGAATAGTCTAGCCAGCACCAGTTTAGTGGAGCGCTATGAACTAGTTATAAAAGTCTGTACATACTCGTTTTTAAACTATTTTGTTTCTGTTCCCATGATTGCGGATCTATTCGAGACTTGGTCCTTTGGAGAGTATTTATTTGAGTATTTAAGTTTTGTGTGGGTTAGTAGCTGATCTGGTGTTAAGAATTGCTATGTTGTTGTGTATTGCTGTTTTTGTGCCGATATTTGTTAATCGTGACCAACTATTATGTGCCCATTCTCTGAAGGAATACCACAAAGCGGTCACCCATCCAAACACCAAGACATCGCTTAACCTATTTGATGCTTTATTAAATAGCATAGTTTTAACAAAACAAGCTGAACTCATACTTGAACACCAAAGTATAACAATCTTAGAATAGTTACCTAAACTTAGTTCTCAGAGTAGTCAAATGTTCAGTCTTTGAACATCGTGCCGAGGTAGGTAGGTAGGTAGCAAGGAGGTTGCATAGCTCAACTGAGAGTCGAACTTGTCGATATTGAGGTCGCAGATGAGACTTTGTGACGTCAGAGACGACATTGTTCTCTCTACTAAAGTTCGTACAGATTTAACACTAGAACAAATATGATTTATTGAGTTTCGCTCGCTATTTCTACTGTTAGTAATCATGTTATATAACATTATTGACTGTTAATAATGCGTTTTACTAATTAACTTGGTGAAGTTAATTCTTGACTACTATCCATTGCCATGAGTTATGGACTGCACGAATACAGTCCAGAACTCATCTTGCCGATGATTTGGAGGTCCATTAAATACAATTTATTAACTTAGTTAGGTAAAAACAGGCTAGCCACAAGTTTTCACTTTCTTTCTTACTAAAATACCAGTGAAGCTGCTTCTTTGTAAATTATTAGTAAGTATTTAAAAAATATATAAAAAAGTATATTTATGTAAATGAGACATAATAAATGATTTATGAGTTTCTTTGTGGTTGAGTTATGTTCGCTCGTTATTGGAAATCGACTTCTGAGTTGTGAAGAGTCCTTATCAGAAATGTTACTTAGCGATATTCTTAGAATCGACTTTCATGAATCACGTATAAAGGTAATTCTTGAAACCTTAGCAAGTAAGTACCTACTTTAAAAAAATACATTTTTATATAATAATTTTGAAATCAGTATTGACAAGTAATAATACAGTATTACAAGTTACAGTACAAGAGGAATGTTTAGCGATAATGATAATGTATCAACTTAAAGTTCAACCAAGACGAGACTGCAACTATTAAAACTTTACTGCTCAACGTTTGCTGTGTGACTCTGATGACCTTCGCGGTATATACTCAAAAACAGATAAGACAGCTTTCGTAGTGGATCTAATGTAACTTCTTTATATACTGGTTTCTCTGCTTCCTTTGTTCAGAGTATAACTGTTTGTACTTCATTCATTAAACATTAAGTTACATTCGTTTTCTTCTGTGGAAACTAGACAGAGTTCAAAGAATGAAATATCGTAATGAACGACTTAATAGACGGAGAGTAAATAAATAATATATGTCAATTATAGATTGATCGGTCAAATAGTTGACCTTTGTGAGAGACGAGAGGTGAACACGCTTGGTGTCACACTCTCGTGTGTTATAAAAAATGTAATGGTAATTTGTTTTACTTACGCTCTAGCTTCCATGGGACAAAATTTGCTAATCTTGAGGTGACTTATAAGGTTACTTTGAGGTCTATTAATTAAATCAAATTAAGACGGATTGATAAAAGGTTAAATGTAATAATCTTTCTATTACTTTCGTAGAAAGAATGTCTGCGAACTTAAATAGATTCTTACTGAGAGACTTCTTTAATTTTCATTTTTTTTAGCTTCATGATAGATCTAAAGATCTCCGAATATTAATATACATTTAAGTAGGTGCGTATAGTTATATCTATCGATCTTTCGTTGTCTCTAAATATAATAATAATATAAACTAGTAAATATACTATTTATTCTTATAGTTAGTTGGATAAACTGATCGTGAGTTACAGTTTAATCTTCACTTCAGATTATTTGTTCTGCACAAACAAAAGTGTCTCACTCCTAAGACAGTTGTGTCACTAGTGCAATGTTACGCGACGAGATTGGGTCGCTATCTCCACGATAACAAAGCTCTCTTAACAATATACCTACTACATTTTGTCGGATATACATTCTGTGAAAGAGACCTTCTTGCTGAAAACTATTTTACTTTCTATTGAAATTGGAAAAATCAAAAGAAAATGTTTGCAACAAGGATTCTTTTATATTTGGTACTTTAGTATATTATGAGTTGCTGATGTTACCAATAACTACGGCCTGCTGCAGTTTCCCCCTATGAAAATTAATTAAAAATAGAGTTCAGAGATTATTTTTGCCTTTAGTCATTACACACCTTAAGTATCTTACAGAAAAAATGTTGAATATTAGATTTTCCTGATTTTAGCCAAACTATGAGGAAATCAGATAATTAATAATTAAACATTGTGATAGAACTCTCAGAACTAATCGGTAAAACTTAACTATAGAAAGGAATTTAAATCAATTTGGTGTAATGTAAAACGCATTCATGAGATGTCAGTCTCGTCGTCAGTGGTAAGTGATTCCTCTTTAAGTCTACTAACGTCTGAGATGGCGACGTCAAGAGACGGATATACATTGGAGATCTAGGTTAAATTAACATAAAATGGGTTTAACCAGATTTGACTACGATTCTACTACTGCAATTTGAAAGGTTAAAGTTAATAGCAATTAAATAAAATTTTGTTAAGCTTAAGAGTTCATAAAATCATTTTTGATTACTAATGTTGCAAATATATCCACTTTATTTTATGTTTATACATATAACGCTTATAAAACTAGACTTGTAAATAAAACCATTATAACGCAGCAGTTATTAAAAAGAATAATAAAATTCGTTCATGAATATTAATTAACGGAAAATATTGGTTCCCTCTGCACTAGTTAAGACTTTTAGTTTATTGATTTTTTGCAAAATTTTCATCTAAAATATTAAAGTACCAAATACAGTGGATTACTGACTAAAACTCGAGCTATAGTAAAGCTCGCATGCAGTTTTATGTAACCAGAAACGTGGGCTTACTCTCGCTTTTATAGATTTTTAATCCGACTTAAAACTGGAGAAGGTTTTTAATTTTATTTGGGAAATATTAATACGTACAAGGTTTTGAACTTTAATGAAAATATACGTGTATTTTAATATTATGGTTGTCAATTATTATTTATGAATGTCTTCAGCCTGTGGATATCATATCTCTATCCTATTATTTTACGTTATCAGTGTCCACGTGATACAGGGCTTAATCCCTAGCGGAGGAGTCGTCTTCTTGAGAAAAAAACCGGAGTGGGCGTTTAATAGTTCTGCCTAAAATCTACAGACGAAGTCTAGTACCGTTAAGTTCACTATTTATACGTCGCCAGTCATATCTGATTGGGTAAAAGAACGTTTTTTTAATATGTCAAGTATTTCAGGTATTGTACTCGCAGTTATTCCTTAGCATAAAGAATGAAATCATAAAATTATTAAGCTTCTTTATTAAATTGCCATGTCTAGCTGATTACATGAAAAGAACTATATTTATCAGAACGTGTCTAAAGTTGTAAGAAACTAATCGCCGCTGTATATGCGACTATAGTGTCTATATAAGTAGCGTGAAGGTCTATGTTTGTGTAAACATGTTTGTTGAAGTTGTGCTGTAGTCGAGGCGAGGTGTACGCTGTGTTTACTGTTCGTAGTACGCTAATGAGGCGACACCTGTACTGACCTACCTGTACTACTTTGAACTGTTTACATTCTATATCTATTCTATTGGCGACGAAAATAATTAGCCTTGTATTTTATATAAAGGAATAAGATAAATCAAATATAAAGATATAATCTAATGCTCAAAAACGTTTGCAAATACCTTAGAACATATGCTCTTACGTTTAGTCCAATTACTTTATTTGGGATAACTATTTTTTTCAATGTTTTTTTAATTCTAATTTATATTTGGGATGTATTTTACATAAAAGTATTATGCATATCTCCTTAACAAACTATGATCCATTACTATATCGTATCATCCGAAACCTACTAAATGGCATAAACCTCCTCCAAATGTCAATGTAGTAATAGCCAGGCCAATGTTTCATCTCAATCAAGTTGTAGTTATACCATGAGATAGTTATACTCACACTGCGTCATATCTACAACGTTCACTACTACAATACAGATAACATTTCACCAGATTGTTCCCCTTCAACACGAACACATCAAAACGTTACAATAATTGCTTTCAGATATAATCCAATCAGCTCTGAAGGTATTACATTTTCAAGTGTTGACTAATCCACGTGAAACTACAGAATGTTACGATGCGATGTTAACAATATCGGACTGTGTATATCTAGCAGGATTTAGAGCAGTGGTAAACTAGTTACGTTAGAATGGTGACGGGATTAATCCTTTCTGTCTCTACTTTAGTTTTCTTTTAAAAATAATAAGAAAGAAGCTGCATAGATGTTGCACATTTCTTACCCCCTTACTCATAAACGCCTCTTAAATTTAGTCACTATTTAGCGAGATTTTTATTAGCAAAACCAACCTTATGCCAAACAAAACCGTAAGAATTTAAGCTAAACAATTGACTAAAATTTAAGAGGTGTTTATGAGTAAGAAGGTTAATGTTTAGTTCTGAAGATTACGAATTTTGTGTGGCGTGACTTAAAAGTCCTGCAAGGATGGGTCACCTTCAGTGGTGTAGAGAAAGTATGCATATATACGCTGGTCATACGTACTGGTAAACGTTAAATTCTAGGTTTATTCTAAAATAGTATCCTGTGCTTTATCACTCACATGAGATTGGGAAGTTACACTATGTTTTATTACTCTTTCACTACACGGAAAATATAACTACTTTATTTGAATATGTAAATGTTTAATTAAATATTTAAATTAAACTTTACAAAATATTACACTTTGCAGACATTTAAATGACATAATTAATATTATACGATGCTATTACTGCAAGTTTTAAAACATTCATAATTCACATTAATGCCATTTGTTGGCAGCGCAGCACAGAAACTTTTAATTACACTCCACCGATAGATGTCGCGGTCGAGTTATTAAATTGTGATAATAAAAATCATTTAATTAGGAGTGGCAGTCAAATAAAATAAAGTTAAAATAACCATTAACTTCAACATGGGTGTCATAACACTAACATAACTTTAACATGAGTTAAAAAAAAAAAAAAAAAACTGACTCTGTAGCAAATCAAGAGCTATGCAAGAAGTCGCGGTTGGGAATGCAACGCAACATAATAAAATATTTGTGCGATCCACAAACTATAACCTTGAGCCTGATTGCTCTCTGTGTCCAATCATTTTATATCCGTATAGGTCCCAGCCAGGGTTTGTTACTTAGTGTGGGAGTTGTCTTTTAAAAAGCAAAAAATAAATGCAATTACTTTTATTTTATTAAAACACCAAAAATTTATTACAATTTTTTTTTGAACTAGAATTATAGAAGAATGTTTTCTGTCAATAACAAACACTGTTAGTAATTTAACTGTGCAAAGTAACAACTTCCGGTAGTAAATAGTGCAATCATTTTATTTATTTATTTACTGCATACATTTTGAAATAATAAAAGTAAATACAAGTATAGTAAACTACCAGATACAAACATAAAAGCATACAAACCAAACTCACAGACACTGCGTCGCGTTTCATTCAAGCACAGCAAACGTACCGCATAGCAGGATGTAAGCTGCACTAATACTACATTAAGTGTATGTATACAGGGTGTATAATGTTCATAATATTTGTTTGTACCACTGCACTGTGCAGCTCGGTCTCGGTGCAGGTAACGACTTGCGCTAATATTACTCTCTGCGTGTCTTCACTACAAACTATGTCTTACTTACTATTCCTTTTTTAGGTTTGTTATTGAATGTGTAGTTTAAGTATTCGGATTTGGTAATAAAGTGTTTCTATGCTTTGACGTGGTGAGTTGATTAATAGATGTATTAAACTACGAGGATAAATATAAGTTAGTTAATGTAAGCCTATAATAATCCCACACCTGGGCAAAGTCCTCTTCTCTTGACTACTACGTGTTTCAGTTCATGGGCAATGAAGGCAAGTGTTTTTGTGCCCTGTCTAGCTAATCAGTATTAACATTCTATTTATTTCAGTAAACTGCAAAGTTGTGTTAATGTTATGTTAATGCATCAAATAGTTCGTTAGGTATACATGGGACTAGAAGTCCTTCAATTCATTCTAATTTGTATACTTCCTCGTTTATCAGTCATCCTAGCTTAACTAGGTCAGCCTACGAGTTAATAGTTCACATAGCATCTTTGGATACGTGGTTAGCATTACAAAACCTTTAGGCCACAAAAGTAGTCAGCTCTGTTTGTTGTTTAACATGGACTCTGCTAGTGTAATAGTGCCTGTAACCTTTGATTCTTCTGCTATTTATTAAATTTTTACATCAGAGACTAGGAAAGGAGCTAGTATAGACAAACTGTTACATGGTGGTAATGAGCTTACGGAATATGTCACGCTTATAACGTTTTTATACAAAAATTGTGTTCATGTACAAAGTCTTAGATTTCCAATAAAGGTAATGTTTTCATAAACGTTCCCCGATACTTATGTAGCGACAAAGTCATCATATCCACGGTAATACCCGATCATATTCGGAAGGCGCGCGTTTATCTGATGAAAGGAAGTGTCTGCTCGCTCCTCATCTCCGCCAGGTTATAAATGCGGCGTATTCTCGACTTATGAGGGGAACGTTAAGCCGCATACATATTATATGTTTAACATTATGACGGAGCTTTACTTTGAACAATATTTTTTACGATTCAATGACTTAATTTTAGAAGAGTTTTTATTTTTACTGTACGTGCTTAGGTATCGGTAAAGTGATTATGAAGAAAACAGAATCTAAATATTTGTTGCACACTGTTGATCAGATACATTTTGAGTTTTCTTGACGTTTTCCAGTTACTGGTAACCGTTAAGTTCTAAGTACTAAGATGTGTGACGTGCTTGTTTAATCTCTATTGCTATAATTGATTATAAATATAATTGTATTGAAAACATGACTGCTACGCAGAGGTCTCGGGTTTGATTCCCGCTCAATGCAAATATTTGTGTGCATGAACATGATTATTTGCATTGGTCTGAGTGTTTCTATGTACAATATGTATGTATTTACAAAATAAAGTATATATGTATTAATATCCGTTGTTTTGTTACAATAACAAGCAGGTTAAGCCTAGCTTACTTTGGGAACAGATGGCGCTGTGTAGATATGTCCGTGAATATTTATTTATTTTATTAAGTTATTAAATTAGTATATTGGCAGAATACTCGTATAATGATATTTTAATAACAATATCTCTTTTTAGATAACTGTTTATGCAACCGATTTTAACAGACTTTAAAAAGATTAGGAGCAAGCATGCTAAACCAACTATTGGATTGTCTTCTTTCTTTCATTACTATACTACTTTCGAATTTTCCAGTAGATAGGGGTCTCGTGAACAATGCTTTTATTTCAGAACTCGATACACGGAACTTTTTAAGTTTGACTAAACTACTTATATTCAAGAGTAAACGCGCGACTATTTTGTTCCGACGCTAAAAGTGGAGTGGGGTGTGGTCAGTTTCTGAACAAGTTTGAACCAAGTTACTTACCTATTCAAGGAAAGAAAACTTTGGAAAGAGAACTTAAAGGTAAAAGGTAACTCGTATTGCACAAGCAAAGTGTAAAGTACAAGACATCTTTTATTTGTGAAGCGATGTTTTATCATAATAGCGAGTGAATAAACTAGGCAAATATAATGTCACACACTGCCACTTAAGTTTATTTTTATTATTTAATCAAGAATTTGACTCTTGAAAATCGTTGTCACAGAGCCCAGATAAATGACATTTTCAGACCTCATAAAGTCCCACCTTACTCTGTGTCAAGCTACCTTTCTCTGCTAAAAATAGTATTAACGAAGCCATCTCATTACGTCACCTTAAAAGATAAAATGATGCACTAACACAACAGTGTGTCATGTCGTGATTACCCTTGTATAAACGGATTCTAAGTTGGTCACCACGCGACACACGATTGCTCAGATAAGTACTCCAACAGTATGATAAATAACCTATAGTATAGCAACACAGTAGTCGCGTCGACATCCCCGGGCTCGTTATACGCGACAGCGTGGCGTCGTCCCGGGACACGCGGCGAGTACTACACTATCTATAGTACAACTAGCACAGTAGTACTTTGATAGTATTATTACGACTCTAGTTAAACTGTCTACTTAACATTGTATAGCGTGCAGCGATGCACATTTAAACTGTAAATGTAGATGATTAGTGAAAGAGACAACATACTAATGTTGTCTCTTTCACTAATCATCTACATGTAAGGATGAATACGGTATAGTCACAACATTTACTAAAATGTTGTGATTATACCGTATTCATCCTTACCTGATTTATTTAGTAAACAAACACCACATATTGCAAATTCACTAGTTTTTACATCAATCGCACACTTTGATATGAATGAAAATTTCTGGAAAGTAGCATTAAACGTTTATGCAATAGAAAACACGTAAATCACTTTAGTTTAACCACTATCTTTCTTAAATTTTAAAGACATATAATTTTTTCCAACGTAAAATTTCACAGATAAAATTAATTTTACCATTTAACATTTGTAGATTATAGAATTTTGTCTTTGATTCCTATACATTTCTCAAAGATCAAAGACTAAAGTCTTTAGTCTGTGGCTGACACGACGCCCTATATGTTTACGTTTTAAAGCAAGTCCGTTTAAATAGACTATACATTATTGTTGAAGAATACAAGCTGTCACTAAAAATTACCTGGGATGTGTGTAGGTAAGGCTTTAGATGAATTCCTATTTCAACTTCTTATTAAGCAAGATTCAATAATCTTTATGTTATGGTATAACATCTTCTGACATCGGTTACCCTAAAAGTGTGCAAAAGAATTTGGCCAGACCGTCAAAGTTGTTCTCATTATCCTCCCATGAGTTTCGGTACAGCTATCATGCCATAAAGCTTTCTACCGTAACCGGGATATTAATAGACTGTTCTAAAAGTGAGAAAAATAAAATAAAATTACAATCAATTATGAATGTAACAAAACACAGAGCGCTTATTGACGTAGGAATATTTACTTTCATAGCACGAGGGCGCAGGTGGTGTTGTGCTTCACTTTATAATTGTTTCATCTGTTTTGTTCCATTGCCTGTCCTATTAACGTCGCCCTGCACTGTTATTAAAACACAACTCAATGTATGTACGTAAGGAATAAAATATAAATATGCCAATAAATAAAGGAATTGATAATTTTGTGTCGCACAGGTAGGGGACATGAGGGCTACGAGTTAGTTTTTTTTATACAATGTTTCGTAGATGTAGGATGATTAGGTATGTTTCAATGCTACACAAAAAATAAATTGCCAGCCACCATGCGGTGTGTAATGTTAATGTTGCGTGTTTGAATTCATCGTATCACAAACGCTTGTGCGATCCCTAGATTATTATCCTGAGTCATGACATATTCAGACTCATGTTATTGTTTACTTTAAAAAAAATAAATAAATGTCCCAGCGACACAGGGTAAGACAGCAAGAAGGTTCTTTTAAAAAAATCCGTTAGAAAGTGATATAGATATTTATGATAATAATTAATTAATGATACAATGTAACATTAAATAAATCTATACAGTGTAGATGAACACATCGTCGAATAAATAGGAGTGAGGGTCACCGCAGTGCTCTGCGTTATATCCTCCGAATGTGTTGTGACGTTCATTCGACAGCTGAGCGTATAAACTATAATTGTTGTCCAGAGCACATCTGTTGTTCTGTTGTAGTAGTAGCTCTGTTTTGAATAAATATATAATATATATAATCTATAAGCATTCATACACTATCATAATACTATTTTTTTTTTTCTTAAGGCGTTATTTATTTTACTATATTATCAGTAGGTACTACTCCGGTGACATTATAAGAAAACAATGTGTTAGTACCTCGTCGCATCTCATGGCGTGAGTGTGAAAAGCAGATTAACGGAGAAAACAAATTAATGACTTTTTACAGACAAAAGAAAAAAAACGTCATTACCTTGGTTCGCCTGCTAAGTTATCAAGCAAGGAAACTCTCATCATAGCTCTCTCCATTGCCTTCTGAGTGACCAAAACCCTTATGAGAAAGTCCATATTTTCTAATAAGTTATTAACTATCCTCAGGCGATCAAAGCCGACATCGCATAACTAAAATGCTAAAAGGTTGAATCAAAGGTCATTGTGAAGTATAATCCCGGCTTCGGATAGTACAGAGTAGATAACAGGTTTCGCACAAAACCCTACAGGATCCTATGTATAATAGGTAGAGACTTGCGTGCACTTTCGTATCGGATGTTTACGTTAAAAGGTTTTTTGTGTTAGTGTTCCCCTGGCTACCGTGTTCATATGACACGACTTATAGATTACTACGTTTTTGTTGCTTACAGTACATTGTGTCAGGGTCACATGTAGACTAAATATACATTATTTTTGCGCGTGCCATGTAATGTATACTGTTCTTATTTTGTTGGTAGTATCTCCAGTCTTTACTTAGTAGTCTCTGACTGCCACTATTGGAATAAGTCGTGAGTATGTATGTATGTGTTTAGTCTTCTAATGAAAATGTCTTTTAAAGATTACTAAAGAAAGAAACAAAACCTCGAAATAATCCGATTGGCCAGGGTGTTACTTGTAGACTAAATTAGTAGAACAGTTTGTTTTTCCAGTTATACGGTGATCCTGAAGTTGGCGCTTCATCCTCAAAGTCACCATTTGAAGTTACGCTTTTCTTTTTTGTTAGTTATTATTTGATAAAAAAAAATTTTCTAGGCCTTCTTGTCCATACAAGACCATGTGAACTCAAGCCTAAAAAAAGATAACCTTACTTTTAAATGTATTGTGTCTATTACAATGATCTATATTTGTCTCTGGATAAAATGTGTCTTGATTTAATAATAGAAAAAATAATTAAAAGTCGTATTTTAACAGGATGCCTTTTCAGCCGGTAGACACTGTAGTAAAACAATGTAATGTGTCACATATGATACACGGAACATAGAAATAGTTCATCAGGTTGGACTAAAACACCTTAAAAATAAAACCCATTCTATAAAGAAAGAAATACAATTGTAGAAAGACACATACCTACATGTTGTGGTAGGTGTATGTATGATGGTGTCCGATGTAATATTCAGTATTTGCGCTCGCTCGCTCCGCTCTACCAGCACGAGTATGTATTGAGACCGACGCGGGGTGCTTTTATTATTCTTTGTATTCACATCTACACAGACGGACAGTTCACAACATATATGATAAAGGAAGGCACAATATGGCTCAATGTAGCGTCAAATATCGAATTTGATACGAGTACAAATACAAGTTTACGTATGAAAAATATTAGTGTTGCTGTTTTTTACAATAAAAACATTTATTTGATACTGCTATTGAAATTTAATTGTTGGTATTTGTTTGAAATCAAATGTTGATTGTAACTGGGTGTCAATATGCATTGTACTTTGTAATGAATTTATTTATTTTACGATGAAAAGTTTATTTAATCATACATCAAATTTCCGCTCAGTAAAATTTGTTTTACTATTTTACATAATATTGACTACCTCTGTGGCGTAGTGGTTATTTAACATGACTGCTACTGGGTCTCTTTTACAAAAAAAAAAGGATTTAGGTAAGTTTATCCATTGTCTAGTACCCATAGTACAAGCTCTGCTTAGTTCGCTATATAGTTCAAAAGTGCTTGGTCAAAGTAGCATTGTTGATTCATAAATGGCAAAATACAGCTCTTTTTCTTTATGAGGTTGTCGGTCCCTAAATACGTCCCATGGTAGCTGGTTATTCGAACCTAATGTCAGCAAACTTCTACAGCTTGTTGGTTTTTATCTCTATAAAGATCTCCTAATGGATAATTAGGTCAAGATAGAAAACTCTCAACTATTAGAATTGAAAACCAACACAAACCCACACTTGGATCTTTGAGCCAACATGCAATATTGTCTTCATCTTATTTCAAAACACTTTAACTAAAATAAAGAGCTAATTACATACACAGTGAAACAATTACAGTATTGAGACCATTAGTAATACAGTTCACGGAGATACAATCCCAACAAAGACATAAGCTAACTAAACCTAGATAATCATTTGATTACACAATTCCTTCTTCAAACAATGATTAGCGCAAACAATCAACTAAACTGTACGAACAAATTATCCCGCACTAAGCCGATAGATTTGGCCCGTGTCCTTGTGGCATGACCACTCACAGATGAGCCCCCATCACATTCACATTCTTTAGATCAAGAGGTCTAACCACATTAAACGATTCCTCCCTTGTGGCTATCGTCCAGTTTTATTAGATCTAACTGGAAGTAGTAATGTAATGTTATCAGGGTCCTAGGTATAATGGACGTGATATTTTCTACTCGAATGAATCCAAAGATGTGGAGCTATCGTGTGGTTATAATTATATAAGTGGTTCGTGAAATAGTTGGTAGTTATGTGAGATCGATCGAGTTTGTTGTAGCGACCTTAGTGCGCGCTCTATCTATGGAAATGTATTATATTCTGTATCTAAAAATATGTACTGTTTGTCTTATGTAGAAGTAATATTGTAGTGTAGAGCACTGCAGATTATATATGGAGGTAAAATGTTTAAAAGTAGAAGTAATGTTAATTGAAGAGGAATTGGATGGTGGTATCCGTCTGAAATATATGTAGAGATTCAATAATAAAACGATTTCTTGTAAAACATGAAAAAGAAAATGTATAACATAAAAAGCATAGATGTCTTACAACTTTTTTTATAAAGCTAGTTGTCCGAGACAACAAACGGTTCTTACACTGTGCGCTATGGTCACAGTTTTCACAACTTGGTTTAATAATATAGAAAAATACAGCCTTGTTAAAGCTTTATAAGGTAAAAGCAGTACTTAACATAACCTTAACAAAAAAAGCGTCTGGAAAACAAAGAATCAGTAATATTTACTCAAGAAACAAATATAAATAGACACGTTGCTACAGATATCGAGTACAACGTTATCGGATAACTAATGATTGTTACTTGATCTAGACACACTCACACACACACACACACACACTCACACACACACACACACACACACACACACACTCACACACACACACACACATACACAGTAGGTATGATCTAGTCAGCTTCGTAACAGTTCACAGAAGCACAGTGTATTGTAACATAGCTTTGAGAACTTAATGTTCAGGTGAATTGTTACTGTCTATTGATGTCTGTTACGTTCTAACGTATTTGAAACTTCGATATAGTATCACTATAATAATGCACATTTGTAGAGTTTATGAGGCTTGCTCTCCGACGTAAGTTAGTTTATTTATGTATGAATATTTATATGTTAAAATAACTAAAAAAAAACATCCGTGTGGTGACGGAGTAAGAATACAATATGTCACACGATTTACCACATGATAACTAATTATTTTAGTTTGTGATTATTAGCGTATGATATAATTGATCAAATATTATATTTATATGCCATGCTAGTAAATGTTGGTTATATTACACAAGATTTCAGATTTAAATTGAAAAGCGATCAAAGATAAAGGAGTTCTGGGTCATACCTACTTAATTAATTTTAGAATTCAATTATTTAATAACTGCCTCGTCGGCAAAGCTGTTGACTGCCGTACTGCAAAAATCTTTGTTACGCTCGACTTGATACTTGAATATTAAGGGAGTGGTTTTACAAATAAAATAAAAAATAAATTAAGGTGTTTAAGATTTGATATGTTGATAACTCAACTTGTGAGTGAAGTTTAATTTCTTACAGTTGTTATGATGTTCTTACCAAACCGGAAATAATACCATCCAACTGGTTATCGAACCCACGTCCTATGACTAAACAGACTCTCTGTACTTTACCACAGAGATAATAGTTCTTTACCTTCACGACCTTCGTATATAACTCTTCTTCGAAAAATTAACCAAGGCAACATTTACAAGCGATCTCTAAGAGCAAAACTTTGATTCACAGTTTGTATGCACTCTCTGAATATATAATGAGTCATGGAAAACGTATTCACGAGAACATTATGTTTGTATGTAAGATAGTTATAAATGGTGGTATAATTATAGCGCGTCATCGCGTCGTGAATGCCAAGGTTCAAGTCTGTGTCAGCACTTTGTACAACGTGTTGTAGAGTCAGGGGTCACAGTGAAGGACGCCGGGGAACATAGGGGCGGGATTAGTATTATGCTTGTTTGTTACATTTTGGTTTTAGGTTTTTCTATTCAATTACGTATGTGTCTCTAAGCGTTGTTGAGTAGTTAGTTGGAAAAAAGACAACACTTATTACAAATTTGCCTGGCCGTGATCTTAGTATCGGGAACATCTCTACGGCACTGAAGGAGCCTCAATAGGGCTGTTGTAATGATCTCTGTAGTAAAACTTTACAGTACATGATGGCTACGCTAAGGTCACGTAATCGATTCTCGCTAATTGCAAATCTTTGGCATTTGTCTGCGTATTTCATACGTAGGTATACCTTATATGTATTCACACCACAGAAATTTTTGTTGTGATATCTGTGATTCACACACATATACAAATACGTATTACCCATAACTATTAAGTAGGTATGCAGTTACGTAGTACTCCATAGTACAAGCTTAGCTCCATCGGGGACCAGTAGGCGTTATGTAAATGTCTGAGGAGTACTAAAATACAATTTAAATATATGTATAACAGCCATGGACACTTTATTACGTCCTAGTGTAACATTTGACCTTGAGTTAGTTATCCCTGGTAGCGAGCCTCGCTCAACACAATACAATTAGACCCTCGTACATGTGAGGCGCGCTCGTAAGGCTCTATAGATGTCACCTCTACTGTCGCGCCCCTTAAGAGCTTTTGTTATGTGATATGATACTCCCTTAGAGAGGGAGGAAGTGGATTCTATTATATATTTGTACTTTTTTGTTGATGAGTGCGTTTTCTGTTTTACTTCTTATGTATACTGAGCTAAAAAATTCGTCGGTTGCTAGTTCTTATTTTTAAGAAAAGGATGAATGTTTGGTTATCCAACAAAGGCTCAAAATTCGACCTTTACTTTATAATTTTATGGAGTAGATTCTAAAAACCCTGTATTGTGTATTTTTATTCATTACAAATTTTAAAAAAGACGATTCGCCTCCTACCTACTTCATTTTATGTTTTTTTTTACATTATTTTGATTACAAAAAAAAGTAAGAAATATTACTGCGTATATTCGCGACATGGCTTAGCAAGTGCCCTTACCCCATGTAATAGTAAACCCTTAATAAAGTGGCTTTCTATATTAAATTCGCAATTTTCCGTTTTCATTAAACTTAAGTGAACACTTAAGTGCTATTACTTGAATCAGTAAAGTAAGGTAGTCTGTGTGCATGAATATACTTAAGTAGCAGAAGTTTGGCAATCTATACTCACACGTTACTACGTACATAATTGTTCTTAGATATAATTGTATATATTTTCTGGTACTTGTATTTATTCCTTCCTATATTATCGGGTCATTTAAATGTAGCGTGAAGAACGATTTAGCCCAATTTTAGCAAAGTACCACTTTGATCCGTTGTTCTTATTCCTAGACCATAATCGCAATTTCGATCAGAGGTATTGAGAGATCCTTGTAAGAAAAGAATCAATTTTAAGCTTATAACACTTTTAGTACTTAAATAACCTACTTTATTAAACTACTATCAAAACCAGCTCATAATTTTGCTGAATACGTAACAAATATAACATACGTTTCCATTGTGAAGTTATCTCCCAATTAAGATGTGTCAGTTCCGCGCAGATCCCCTCACTATACAAACACGGTGTCGTTAGCTGGAAAACGTGAGTGATGAATGTTCACGAGGTTGAGTTATGTTTGGTCCTTCACGCGTAGTGACAAACTACGAGTGTTTGTGTCTCGGTGTGCGCGCACGGGGCTATTGTGTCGCTCTGTGTGTGCTCATGTCGTATTGTATACGTTACTGAGTCGATGGGATACTCTATAACAAAGAATTTGATACGAAATGTTTTTGTAGTTTTACTACGATCGATATGCAAAATTAATTTTTTTACAAATTTTAAAAAATATTTACGTACTTAATTCTTATGTGCTCGCGTCAATATTGTTCATACATTCAGCAGAAACAATGTTGTGCTTCATGAAATTCGAATTCGTACACGTAGCCAAAACACTAACGAACATTATATTTTTCTAAGCACAATCACAACAGCTGATAAAATTTCGCTGCGAGGACGGACCTCTGCCTCGCATATTTATATTACACTCTTTACTATCGAATATTATGTTAGGTTTTCGTTGAAATCCGCTGAGTCTTTTATACGTTGGGTGGTTACATCTTGTGTTTTCAGTCTCTCTCCACAATTTCATTAAATTATAAAGTAAGAAATAATCTAGCATTAATTCTAACTCAATTTTTACATTTTTAGTTAAAATCAAATGCAATAAAGTTCAGTATTAATTGACTTTCTCTTAGCTAGTTGGTTAGCTGATAGGATTGTTATAGCCCCAGTAGGCACGCAGGGAGGCAGGTTCGGCCATTGTCTGAACTTTCTTTATAAGACAAAGGTAAATAGAATAAGTCATTTATTATGTAAAATATATCCCGCGGCGCCGTTCATTTTAAATTTAAATCAGTTCGTCGACGTTGTCCTGGCTACTCAGGTATATAAGTCAGACTTAGACTCAACTTAGGAGCAACTTTATAATACACAGGATTAGAATATCTATTGTATTCAGTTTGGGGAAGAATTAGCAAAGTGCTTTAGTCTAAGTAGCATGAAAATATAATCCTAAGGCTATATTCCTTAATGATTTACGCTCTGCATTGCTGATTCCGTCTGTCAATTACATCTTCTGTATGCCAAAGCTTCAAATACTAGTGCCATAAAATCTTTTTACCAGTTATTATTTATTATGCTCAAGAATAAATAAATAGTCTCTAGACTTTATACACATAATCTGCCGGTTTACTAAATAAGCATGATTATAATAAGCTTTTATCTTAAGGCTGATTATGAAGTTATAAGTTCAAGTAGTATGTGAAATAATTACAATAATGTAAATTATAATATTATACCTTACTACAGAACTCTGAATCTAAGTTATAATTGTTACTTAACATGATTCACTTAGATACTTTACAGAACGCCTTTATATCAGCAAGTAGGTCGATTCTCGCTACTCAGTTATACACACACATACCTAAATAATCTCTTCAACTCGGGAGAAAACCTAAGTGTGTTATGATGAATTATTGTAATAACTACTCTCTACAAAAGGTTGTATGAACGTGACGTTATACAATTTATCTGTCAGGCTACAAGATGTGGTTGTAGGGACAATCTATGTCGAAACGTCATACAACAAGTAACATTAAATCTTGTCGTTTTTGTTATAGACAACATTTTGTCTAAGAACAGTAGATTAACTTTTTGTACATTGATTAAAACATGTTATACCTATATCTAAGAATGTATTCATCTGTGTGTGGTGTTTGAGTGAAGCGTGTTCGTGTACAAATTGTCGCGTCTCGTAATGCCACCGCCGCCGTGCTTAACTCAAACAATTTGGATGGAAATGTACAAAAATATAACACCTACGTGGTACAGGTATATTCCTACATTAGGCTCATAACACACTGTGGATAAGACGAGACAATACTTCTGTTACTTATTTAGAAACTGACGACGAATTTAATCACAGAATGTTGTAACCAAAAACTTACCGAACATAAAAGCAAAAAAGGATGTTACTTTTCTCTAGTCTTTTTATATTATTATACAGTTAAAATAAATGCGTTTAACTAACATTACCTAAATAATTACAGTCTTATTGCGATACAACTTTGTTTGATGTTAGAAAAATCCAGTGATGTCATGTGTTTGTATCCAGCTTCTGTTTCTTAAGAAAATAATTATTTCAAACTTTCGAAGTATTATTGGATAATACAAAAAAACCGTTAAAAATTATGTGTTCTGTGTGGCACAAGCTTTACTTATACGGTAACAATCTCTTGTATGATGAAACACTTTTGTATTATCACTTTTTTTACATTTTCTCTGAGAGGAGTGAGCATGAAATCAGGACGAGGATGTTAACAATATTTTGTGAACGACAATATATCGCAACACTTTCTCTGCAAATTAGAATGGCTTCTTTTGAATATTATGCTTTACGTTTTACAAGTAATGTATGTTTTACAAGTAATCTTGGTAACTATTTCACATGTTAGCTTTCGATATTATGCTCTACTTTAGACGGGCTATACATATATACGTATAAGTACATCTTATCCCGACTCTATAAATACAGAAAAAAATATCTAATACTATTTCACTGGCTCGGTGACAAAATACTAAGTTGCGGATTTGAATCTCACAATTATTTGTACGATCTTCAAACGACTGTCTTGAGCCCGGATGTTCTTAATTTGTAAAAAAGTTTTCATGATATAGGACTTAATTTCTAGTGCAGAAATGTTTTCTTAATACTGGTACAAATTTACGTTCTCTATTACACACTAGCCACCATCTGCGCTTTTAGAGTTTGAGGGATATCTTAGCTCTCAAGATTCTTTTATAGAAATCTTTGAGTCACCATATATTTACATTTAAAGTGGTTAAGTGTTAGCCTACAGCTCTGTGTTTTAGGTCTAACATTGGCGACCACTAGAGTCTAGTACACAAAACGTATGTAATGATCTTAGAGATTAATTGTATGCGGTTTACTTAAAAGCTATGAAGCTTGACTTGGGAGTATACTGCAAATTTTGAAAATACAAAAAGAGGCTAATTGAAAACCCCTTAATTTACTAGGTAATTTTAACTGCGCGTTCGATCACTCCAATAAGTTCCAAAAACCCAGACTGAAGACAAATAACTTTCAAAAGGACATCCACTATTGTACGGGTTATTCACCGTACAGAACTTAGGCGTCAGCATTATTGCGACAACGCACTGTGTGACGTGATTGCAACACCTTTATTGTAACTTAATTTGTATTTAATTTTAGTCGATATTAGTAGCTCATACCCGACGCGACTCATTTCATCCCATTATTATTATTAATTGATCGGTTTACTGAAATATAAGTATTTTTATAATTGTTAATCTTAGTTTATCTTAATCTCACCCCTAACCCGAACATTGGTCCTTCGAGCCTTCGTAACCCCGGCGGGACCTAAACGCGTGTGAATTTCGTGTGTGTCTCGCTAAATAACATTACCAGACAGTGGAAAACAGTGGTTGATCTTAATATACCTTAAACATTATCTTTTTTGAACATATTTTGTGATTGTGTATCGCGAATCCTTATCTCGTTGATCTTGAAAGACCTCAACACCCAGAAAACTGCTTACAACGTGTGACGACGTGTAACAACGTGTGACTACGTGTGACCCAGATTTGTGAGTCGGATCCGTAGAAGAATCTGCAACTCAAGTAAGATCTTTCTAATTTATCTTTAATATGGCGACACTGGAAGAAATTTTAGCTACTCAGCAGCAGCTAGTCCAAGGTGTGGAGCAACTCTACTCCAATTTTAAGAAAGATGGAGCTGAACGAAAGACTTCTGACTATTTACGCCGCCGATTGGAAACTCTTGAGCAATATGCTACCGAGTTCCATAACAATCATATGAACCTTTTGTCTTTTGACGATAAATCTGATACTTATTTCAGTAAGAATCATTACGATCAGTTTAAACAAAGATATGAACTTATAAAAGCTACTATTAAAAGCTATAAAACCCCTGTCGCTAAGCCTATTACGATCTCTGAATTAAAACCTCCTACCTTTGTACCCTCTTTAAAACCACCATCACCAACCTTACAGGCATCAACCTCTGCCTATCCTCAACCTATTTCGAAAGATAACTCTAATGTTAGTAAAACTGAAGATCTTTTACGTAAACAAGCTACTAATTTTAAGGCATTTATGAGAACTGCTTCAAATATTGACCTCGATCTTATCTCTGAAAAGTGGGAGTTTGAAGATATCCTAAAAATCATGAAAACTCGCTGGGACGCCGTCGACTGTGTTCACTGGGAGCTAGACAACGAGCTTAATGGCTCTAACAGTGAGTACGAAGAACAGTTTACCCAGTACGAGAACTATTACAACAGGATAAAGAGAGACATTAATAAAAAGATGTGGTCCGTGGCACACATTGAAAAATCGACCCCTAAAATACAAATTGCTACCTTTGAAGGAAGGTATAACAATTGGACCTCATTCAAAGATCTTTTCACGGAGACTGTACATAATAACCCTTCTCTCTCGAACGCACAGAAAATGCAATTTCTCAAAAGTAAGGTCAAAGGTGAACCTGAGAAATTAATACAGCATCTCCAAATAAGCTCCGACAATTATCTTGTTTGTTGGAATATTTTAAATCATCGCTATGACAACAAGCGTTTGATTTTCTCATCCCATCTTAATAACCTTTTAAACATCCCTGTAAGCCAGCTACAATCGTCCAATCATGTAAAGCGTATTCATGACACTACTTACGAGAGTGTAAATGCTATAAAGAACTTAGGGATCGATGTCACCTCATGGGATCCGTTCCTTGTATGCATATTATCTCAGAAATTAGACCCAGAGACCTTTGACGATTATCAACAATCACTTAAAAACCCACGGGAAATACCAGTTTTAGAAGAATTTCTTCAATTTCTGGAAACAAAATTCATGACCCTTGAAACATCTCGAAAGAAGCATCCTACGGAAAATATATATAAGCCATCACAATCTTATCAACAATCTTCATCTTTTAGAGGTTATTATAATAATCAACCATCAACTTCTAAAAATTATAATCCTAATAATCATATGAAACATAATTATAACAATCAGAAGCGTACATTTGTAACAAACCAGGTCATTTCACAATCATCAAAGTTCAACGGCATAAGAAATGACAAACAAAAACCCTGTCCAATATGCAATGCAAGTGATCATCGCATATATGCATGTCAGAAATTATTGAATATGCAACCTTATGCACGGAGAAATGCTGTGACGAATTTAAACCTTTGCGTCAATTGTTTGCATTATCATGTAGGTAAAAAATGCATGTCGACATTACTTTGTAAAGAATGCAATAAGGATCATAATTCAATACTACATGATGCTTTTACGTCAAAAACTATGTCACCGGATGTGCAACGATCGGAATCCAACTCAATATTAGTTTCGAAATATTCTACTCAGCAAAATACCTTAGCCGCAATTAAAAATGACCCCTCAGAAGTACTACTCGCTACAGCGATTATAAGAGTACAATCGGTAGATGGAACCTACCAAAAGATGAGAGTCCTTCTAGATCAAGGATCTCAAACCTCAATCATCACTGAAAGCGCTGCCCAGTTGTTGAAATTACCTCGTCATAAATGCAATGGCTACATCTCGGGAATAGGTAACAAAGAAAATAACTGTAAGGGTAAAATTAATATAAAGTGTATGTCATCAATTAACGATTTCACATTCGAGACAGACGTATTTATAATGAAGAAACTTGTCAACAACTTACCGCATTATAATATACCTAAACCTAATTGGCCCGCTCTTGAACAAATCACCCTTGCTGACCCTGAATTTTATAATAGTAGGCCCATTGATATACTCTTTGGAGCCGATATATACTCAATTGTTCTTATGGATGGTATTTGTCGCTCGGAAGGAATGTTACCCGTTGCACAACAAACCCAATTAGGTTGGATACTAAGCGGTAACTGTAAAACTTTTCAGTGTAACGTAATTTTAAATAACATAGAAGACATACAACAGTTTTGGGAAATCGAGGATGTTCACGAGCCCTCTACCTTATCTGAGGAAGATCAAAGCTGTATTCAATTCTATAAATCATCGACAATTAGACATGAAGATGGTAGTTATTCAGTAAAAATACCTTTTAAAGAAAATTTTGAAAAGAACCTTGGGGATTCACGAACTAAGTCGATTGCGCAATTTTATCAATTAGAAAAACAATTAAATAAACGTCCTGAATTGGCACGTGATTATAAATTGTTTATATCCGAGTACATAGCACTCGGTCATATGACACCTGTTATGAAACATGACGATTACTCGGGTTGTTATTTATCACATCATTGTGTACAAAAAGCCGAATCAACGACTACTAAACTGCGTGTGGTTTATAATGCTTCGGCAAAAACTTCAAGCGGACACAGCCTCAATGACCTTATGTGCAGAGGACCCAACCTCCAACAGGACCTTCAAGCACTTATCTTAACGTGGAGGAAATTTCGATATGCCTTCACAGCCGACGTTGAAAAAATGTTCCGTGGTATCAAAATTCATCCAGATCATCAACTATATCAAAAAATTATATGGAGAGATAGTCAATATTCACCTTTACAGCAATACCAATTAACAACGGTTACATACGGAACCAAGTCCGCGCCATTTTTAGCTATGATGACCTTAAAGCAGTTGGCCGCTGATGAAAGGTCTAATTATCCTGATAGCTGTGCTCCCGATATCCTAGAAAACTCATTTTACACTGATGACCTCGTTTATGGGCATCATGATCGAACCTTAGCGAAAGAACTTAAAATAGAAATGATAAATCTTTTAAAATCCGGAGGATTTAATTTAAGAAAATGGACCTCAAATCTCCCTGAATTATGTGATAATGTGACCGATCCAAAGGAAAAGGACTTTTGTTTTAAACAGCCTGAGTCCACTAAAACGTTAGGCCTTCGATGGGACCCTAACACGGATCAATTTATTTTTAATCCTGTAGAATTTATTACTGTAGATATCCCAACTAAAAGACAATTTCTGTCTGAGATCTCAAAGATTTTTGACCCTTTAGGCTGGTTATCACCTGTAACAATAAAGCTCAAAATGTTATTTCAAGAAACCTGGAAGTCGGAGACAGGCTGGGATGAGCCTGTCCCATCAGAAATCGCTTTAGAATGGAATAATATTTCCAATGATATACGCGAAATATCCCATATTAAAATACCTCGTTGGATTGGAACGCAGAAGGATGATCTTATTGAACTTCATGGCTTTTGCGACGCTAGCACAAAAGCGTTTGCATGTGTTGTATATTGTAAGATACATACAGACTCAAACAATAGCATAATACTGATTGCAGGAAAAACAAAAGTAGTGCCTGTGAAAAAATCTCAAACGATCCCACGCTTAGAGCTTTGTGGAGCCGTTTTATTATCTAAGCTCATGCGTAAAATTATCTCATCCCTGTCAGATTTTAGAGTAGAAATATACGGTTGGGTGGACTCCATGGCTGTGTTGGGATGGCTACAAGGTGAACCAGAGAAATGGAATCCATTTGTTGCCAACCGGGTGAGAATGATAGGTGAAGTGATCCCTAAACATAAATGGCGATACATTAAGTCGAAAGATAACCCCGCGGACTGTGCTAGTCGGGGTCTAACGGCAGTACAGCTGGCGAGTCACTCACTTTGGTGGCAAGGACCAGGGTGGTTATCCAAATACAATCCCAAGGAAGACATTAATAATTTAATTTATAGTACAGAAGAAGAAGTTAAAAAGAAGAGTCTTGTATACACATCCACGTCAGAATATAATCATTCCATTATCAGACAATTGTTAAATAAATATAGTACAAATAGAAAAGTAATTCGAGTATTAGCTTACGTTAAGAAATTTATAGACATAATTGTTTACAAAAGAAACAATGATCATTATATTACTTTACAAAACTTAAAAATAGCTAGAAATATGTTAATTAAATATGTACAAAGAGAATATTTCTATGAAGAAATATCTCACCTTGAAAATGGTGAACCTTTACATAAGAAAAGTCAGATCTTAAAACTAAACCCTATCTTAGATACTAACGGCGTACTACGCGTTGGTGGAAGACTAAAACACTCCAATTTAAATCCTGAAATGAAGCATCCTATAATCATCCCGAATCAATCAAAATTAGCAGACCTTATTATAGATGAATCTCACGAGTTAATGTTTCACGGCGGAGCAAAGATTACTACAGGATTTATCAGACAAAAATATTGGATACTTGGAGGAAATCGAGCAATAAAGAAGAGATTGAGAATGTGTATAAAATGTAGAAAAAATGATCCTATACTACAACACCAGATTATGGGTGATTTACCTCCTTGTCGATCGATCCCAAACAGACCTTTTTATCATACAGGTATTGATTATACCGGTCACGTCATGGTTAAAGCTAGTAAAGGACGTGGAATACGATGTACAAAAGGATATATTGCGGTGTTCGTGTGTATGGTGACTAAAGCTATCACTTATATACACTTTTTAGCTAGTGGCCCCAACCTAACTATTTTTGAAACTGAAAAGGATCTCAGGACTAGATATTATTTAACTCAAAAAATATACAAGGACGTCTGGGCTAAGTGGAAGAATGAATATCTCACTCAGTTATCTACAAGATCTAAATGGAAACAATCTCAGAAGAATCTCAATCTCAACGATATAGTGATCATAAAAGACGACAATCTACCGCCAGGGAAATGGGCCCTGGGCCGGGTGGTGGAGTGTCACCCCGGAGAAGATGGACTGACTAGAGTTGTCACGCTTAAAACAAAAAATGGTTACCTAAAACGTCCCACCGTTAAACTATCCCTGTTACCAACTAATCCTAACCAATCGTCTGAGGAGAAATCTTCAAATCATAAACCTCGAAATACTAAAAAGCTTACCTTTTCCGCTATAGTATTACCTCTCACCCTTTTTTTCTTATCGCTATGCTGTTTATCAGAGGCGACCTCGAATTATACTATACTGAAAAACAACAGTATTTATTTTGACAAAATATCCAACATGCAAATTATTAGAGACGATTGGCGATTAATAGTCTATTATGATACATATCCATATAAAGACGGCATTAAAGCACTTATGAAATATATTAAATATCTAAACACAATATGCTCAACAATTAACGATCAAACACCTTGCGACGGTATCATGTTGCAACTCGGGCACGGGTTCGCAGAAATAAAACATTACGATAATATTATTACCGCTAATGAGTCATTTGTAAATGGAGAACACCGGCGCTATCGGGAACGCCGAGGCTTGATAGACGGAGTCGGCTACCTTGCAAATAGTTTGTTTGGGGTACTTGACCAACGATTTGCTGATCAGTACGAAAGGGATATTGACCTTATAAAGGATAATGAGAACCATTTATATAACCTTTGGAAAAATCAAACTTCAGTCATCGAAGCGGAGTACAACGTCATGAAAAGGATGGAGAATACAATAAATACACATCATAAAATGATTAATCAGAAATTCATTTATCTTAAAAATTCATTTCAAAATCTTAATCAGCAAGTACAAAACATATCTCTCCTCACTGACTTCTTAACCTCCGCATTTACCGCCAATAACCTTTTGATAAACCTACGACATATACAAGATTCTATTTTAGACACGGTAACTGATATTTACAATGGCAAACTAGACCTTCATATGATCTCTCCAAAGCAATTGCAAAATGAATTAAACTCGATTTCGAATCAAATACCAAAAGACTTAGCCATCCCGGTTGACCATTTTCATCTCACAGACCTTTACAGCCTTCTTAAAGTAAGAGCTAAATACTCAGGTAAATATTTAATTATAGAAATAAGAATACCATTGATTGAGCGAGATCTTTATGAGGTATTCAGTCTTATCTCAGTACCTCGTATTCTGAAGGACAGAATGACGAGTGTTAACACGATCTCTAAATTGGCAGCTATTAATATTAAAAAAGATTCTTATCTGACAATGACTGAGCTCCAATTACAATCATGCATAAAACAAAACGCTTTAACTATTCTATGTCATTTGAGAACTCCTATACGTACCTTGAAGTATGACCATAATTTATGTGAGACTATCCCTAACTCAAGAAAGTGTAAAACAACAACAAACTCTTGTACAAACTATTGGAAGGAGTTACATACAGAAAATAATTATTTCTACGTGTGTTGCGATGAATGTAAAATTAAATCCCTATGTGAAAATGAAGTTACATCAATTAAACTGAAGAACGTTGGTATACTGAGGGTGGAAGAAGGGTGTGTGATTAAAACAGACGATTTCCTCGTATACACTAGCAAGAGAATGTTTAGTAACCTTCATACTAACTCACAGATTGATGCGCCTGTAATCTCACCGATTAACCATCTTATGAATATCTCGTTCCCCGACCTTGACCTTGAAAACGAGACGGATAACAACCTTAGTTTACATCAGCTTGAGGATATTAAGAAACATATTGACATCATGAAACAGTCTGAACCCATTGGCAACAAGGTATCTTACCATGATGTACACCACTACGCAGCTATCTATATTATCACAATTGTAATTTTGGTAGCTGCAATCATTTATATCTGGAGACGCTGTCGTAGAAACCCTTATCAAGAGAGTCGACCCAGGAATACAGTGGAGATGACATCTGTCGCCATCCCTATGACTGAACCGCCTTCTTCGCTTTACGTTACGGAAAGTGCTGTGAATGAGTGTAGTGATTGTAGGGAAAATGGGCAATTTGTAGTAAAAAGTGATAACAAGACGTGTAGTGTACGTAGGGAAAAAAGGCAATATTTAGTTACAAAAAGTGATCCTAAAGGACTTGCGCGATCTATTGAGTGTGTTAAAAAGGAAGATAAAGCTTCCTCCCCAATCTTTCGTGTCTTTTCCCTCCCAGATCTGAACCAAGAATAAGACTTTTAACTTTGTATCCTAATTAATATTTTTATATGTGTTTCAACGACATGACTAACACTACAACCATATTAATTTAAGTTAAATATTGTAATCATCTTGTCACTCATAATATCATTTAATTTCGTTACTAACCCTCATCTTTTCCTCCCCCGGGAGCATGTACGGGTTATTCACCGTACAGAACTTAGGCGTCAGCATTATTGCGACAACGCACTGTGTGACGTGATTGCAACACCTTTATTGTAACTTAATTTGTATTTAATTTTAGTCGATATTAGTAGCTCATACCCGACGCGACTCATTTCATCCCATTATTATTATTAATTGATCGGTTTACTGAAATATAAGTATTTTTATAATTGTTTATCTTAGTTTATCTTAATCTCACCCCTAACCCGAACAACTATTACTGGATAACTCCATCGTTGAGTTATGAACTAAAACTAGCACAAGATAAGCCCCCACACGACGTAAATAAACTAGATCCTATAATAACAGAGAGCGTAGAGAAGCGCGTTATCATCACTAACAGAACGAAGGGCGCTAAGACGGCAATTATTTCCTCCCAACACTAACACACCAAGCAAATATCACTTAATACACGAACAATTACCATTCTGTTAGATTATAATTATGTAAGTTCTGAACTAGTATATTTGCACGTAATAACTACTTCTATTACATTTATATACACTTACAATAGAATCAGCATAAAGTGTCTTCATTATTAAAATAAAATTATAAAAGAACTTACTGCTTGAAATTTCAGTTTGTTTTAAAAGTGCTAATTAGCCTAACCTAAAAAAAGTTTGTGAGGTGCATACGCAGTAAGATGTGGTTCGCTTCTTGACTTGGTTTAGAATTTATGTTTTGTTTGAATAATGATGACCTGAAGAATACTTAACATAGTACACTATACTTACTAATGTAGTGCCCAAAATATTCTTGACCTCTACGACAGATGAGAAGGCTCCGTATAAGAAACATTACAACATAGAGATACAAAAACTTAGAGAGATGATGTTAAGATCGCGTGCTCGGCTAGGTTTAGTGGAGAGTGTGCAGCTCGCGTGTATGCGAAGTTACTGACGCGTTTATTACCTGTATGTTTAGGTTGTACCTCAGCACAATTTTATATAATACTAGCTGACCCGTGCCCATTTCGTTAGGAGGCTAAAAAAACGCGTCCTTTTTTTAAACATATTTAATTACTGCTCCACTACTAGCCTATGACACTTCCAGATAAATGGATTATTCAACACAGAAAGCATTTTTTAAATCGGTTTAGTAGATCCAGATATTACCCCCACAATTTTTATATACATATTTTTTTATTTAGATATTTACCATAACTTTAAGGAAGTTAGAAATCTTTTTAATGTTCCGTAACTTGGGCGTAAAACCAAAGATTGAAAGTTGAAGCGTTGTGTTGTCATGTGGATCGAACTAGTACTCGTATATTTAATCTTTCGTGACCATCTTTACTGGGGCGATGTTCGTACTGCTGATGGGTTATTCGATATCGTCTTCAATAACTGCTGTTGTCTAATTGTAGCATCAGTTGCATACACGAGCGTTTTTCCATTGAGGGTGGCTGAAACTATGTATGTATGTATTTTACCCCAAGGTTGACTAGTAGAAAATGCCTTTGGCATTAAGTCCACCTTTGTGCATCATGTACATGAAGTTTTAAATAAAATAAAATAAAAAATAAATAAAATATTTTTAGTAAAAAATTAATAAAAACTTTTAGTACATACAACATTTGATTTTAATTATATAAATCTATACTTTGTCCCCGTCCCTGCAGTGGGACATTAATGGTCTGTTATGATACTTTACAACTACGGAACTCTATGTTTATTCTTGAGCACAACACTCGTACAAAATAAGATATAAGGTAATGTGGAGACGTCAAGTGTTCAAGTATTCACGTGGGAGGTATTTAAGGCGTGTTTACGTGATCACTCCCGGGGGACGCACGCGGCAACTTGGACCGTTATCTCGCTATGTTTAATTACTAACACTCCTGATTGTAATATACCTGGAATAAGAGAAGTCGGGAAATTATAAAAAGTATTAAAATATTGCACGACACAGACATTTTATTAACTATGTGTAATAATAATAATAGATATTGACATCATTTTTTGTTGTAAAAGTGAACTCCAGATCGAGTTCTGTGTCACACTAATAGTTGCAAAATTTTTGAATAATACCAGAATACTTCAGGGAAAATTTCATAAAATCGGATTTACTCAAAATTGATTTAATAAATATTTTTATGTTTTATTTGCTGAAAAATGGTATTTTGCATTGATCGTCGATCGCCGCCGCCGCTACAACTTTGTGCATTAATATTTTTATATCTAGGCATATTACTATATATTTTCTATACTTACTAATTTTCGCGTGAAGCTATAATATATATTTTTAATTAGAAGTATTTAATTTATTTCAAATCAAATTTATTTAAGTATAGATAAAATATTACATAACAATATTAAAGTATAATAATATAAATTATCAATGTTGACTGGTCCCAAACTAAATCAGAACTTGTACTATCGATATCGGCCAGACAAAAGGCATAAATAGTTTATTTACAATTATTTATACCTACTAATTATAATTATACACATAATAAATAAAAAGATAATAATATCAATTATATAGCACATAAATATAAATAAATCACGTGACAGTGCGATGAGTTGAAAAAATCTCGAAGTTACGCTATATTTTGGTATTATTCCGAAATGTTCAACCTGAATTTTTCGGATTTTTTCACGCTAGCATCTATAGTCACACTCATAAAGTTTAGAAACACAATGTGTATCCAATCTCTGGACAACCAGTTGTAGATTGCACTCAGAATTACCTTGCGAGGGAGTCGAACCCGCGACATTCTGAAGGACAGTCATATACGACTGCTTAGATTTTCTTGTAAAATAGTAGTTCACGAAGCGAAGATAAGTGTAGATCAAAGTCTTGTATTTATTTTATACCCTCCTAATAGAGTGAACAAGTTAATTCTTATCACGTAACACGATAAAAAGTATACAAGCGCAAGTTTAACTAACTCGTGTGAGAGATACTTCGTGTAAACTTAGATTACTATGTTTTATGGTCAACTAGACAGATGGCACTGTACAATAATATCGTATGTTTGACTGCTTACTATTTATTAAAAACATACGTTTTCTTTGTATAGTTTGGAAAATGCTTTCTTAGCCACAAGATCTACTCCTTCATATATTTATATCGGGGTCCTTCACTCGGCTTTTGCGGAAATAGATAAACAACAGAATAATAACAGATAATATCCGTTGTTTTCATTCCTGGACTCAATTCACCGTTTCCATCAGGTTAGCCTCAGTCATTATTGCATGTAGTATAATATTTTAAAGTTCGTAACATTGACATCAGATTATGCTTTTATTACTTTAGTTTAGTTCCAAAAGAATGTGCGTATTTAAATATTGTAGACGCACACCATGTTTTTGTCCGCATATTGATATCGTCCACTTAGCAATGTGATAAACATAATATCAACAAACATTATCAATGTCAGTTATCATAATCAATGTATCGATAAGAGATAAGGATTGAACTAATTTAAGTCAAGTACACAATACAGCTGTTAGTCTGTTCATGTTGACGTGTATGTGTATGTTGTGTTTGTTGTGTTGTGTGAGGTTGTGTTTCTACTAGAAGCTGTGTGTGAGGTAGGTTGTGTTTTATAATACATAATCTTGCAATAACGTATTTGATTTTCGGTACGTGTGGTGTGCATTGGATTATGATTTAATTCCATAGGTATCTAATGAAACTGAGCTGTAAACAATTTGAGATTTATAGACAGGTCAAAAAATTACATAAAATGAATGTTTAAAAGTAAGTTTCGGGTATAAAATTTAAATCCTTCCTATATATGGATACATTAAGCTATTATTACTCTAAAGTATAGTATAAGTATATATACTCTTAAGTATAATTATTGATAACTTAGCTACAAATATCATATTGTATCTACTCTACTCTTGACATTATTACTAAAGCGTTTATTATAAAATGTAATTAATTATACCCTAATAAGATGCCCTTATTCATACTTCTTTTATTTAAGTGTAGATACTATTGTAATAGTAAAATACTTCCCTGTTGCAAGTTAACTGAAGTATATTATAACAAATAATAATAAATGTTCATAACAATTTCTTTGAACTTAGAAACAATGAAAATTTTAAAATATTTTCCAAGAAAATGATTAAAGAATGAAAAATATTTACAAAGCGAGCTTAACGTTATTCCTTTACGGGAAACAAAACTCGAAGAAGTTTGTTTGTGTTCAGTAATTTTAAAAAGAATATCGTGAAAAGTTTAACACATTTTTTTATGAAAATTCTTTATTTTATATTGTTTAATATTTAAGATAGAAAATTTCCTATAAAATAATGCAGAATCTTAAATAAACGAGACGATACAAAGCACTTATGGTTGATATTATATTTCTACACCTTTCTAAAACTTGTATTTTTAAACGTTTCTTGTGTGGAGTGAGGACGGATCAAGATAAATTCATGTGGGTGATATTGCTGTCCTTTCTCCTAATCCTTCTCGTCAAAAGGAGACAAGTATCACACAGCTTATACGACCCTTTAACTCTTTATATCTGTACATGAGAAACTAACATGTATAAGGCGAAACAAACACTCTAATACACGTGTCCCCCTGAAGTATCTAAATAGACAGTATGAATATTTCTCACATAGAACATGATAATATTATGTAATTCAACAATCAATCACAACACCCCTTCTCCCACAGTCGGTATAACGTCACAATGTCACAGGCTCTCCTTCGCGCTCCACATCCGCTTCCGGTGGCGAGCACTGTCACGTCACTTCCGCTACAACCTGTCTCACGCGTGAAGCCTTCGTGATATTGTTATATTAAGATACTAGCTGGTAGCCGCGACTTCGTCTGCGTAGGATTGTTATTTAGAGTAGCTTCACTACATAGTATAAAACAAAGTCACTGTGTGTCCGTCCCTATATATGCCTAAATCTTTAAAACTACAACCGATTTTCAAACAGGTTTTTCATTAGATAAAGTGATTCAAGAGAAGGGTTATTATGTATTATATATGTATTGTAGGGTATAGGCATTGCAAACGTGCAAAACCTGGGAGGGTCTTTAGTATATTATCATTTTGCTTCAATCCATTCAATTCAAATTTCTTTATTTTCTCTGCACAATAATACAACTAATAAAATATACATTATTGCTAAAATGTACTAACCATTGTGAGAGACTGGTGCCTGAAATAGGTTTAGTAAAAAACCTGTGTTACAGGTCACCAGAGACCTTCCAATGATAAAAGCAATATCTTAATAAATCGTAGCTTATGTGTTATCCCGATGTATATTATTGTAAAGATTCAATAAAATCCATGTTGTAATTACGTGACAGAGTAACATAAATATTGATCCATACTTACAAACTTTTGCCTTTATAATATTAGTAGAAAAGGCTTCGTATAATAGGTACCTAATGATGATTCGTTTACACAATTATTGGATGACGTAAAGTGGATGGCGACGTATTACTGTCGACGTTTTCATTATGTGCAGAATTAAATGAAGGGTGCTGAGTTTAATGGTACATTTTGATGGAAAATACATATCTTCCTCCGTTCTCAGATATCAATTAAACTAATGAGCTGTTATTGAGTTTTCGTCTTCGATCAACAATGTTTTCATGCAGCCTCAAGTGTATGTTGGTTTGATACATCAGAAAAATAAAGCTACGAGTTGCCTGTGTGAGGTCTGCTAGACAATTAATTTGAATGACGTGATATTTAAGATTTTCCAATTAAAGTTGCAATATAAACGTAACCTTACGCAGAACTGATACCATTGTGATGCTAAGATTCTGAAAGGTGAGGACGCACGGCTTGTTAAAGAATATTTAAAAAAATGTGCAAAAATCTTCTAAATAAAAGAAAGTGTGCCCAAAAACTAAGCATTAAGTTTTGATTAGAAAATTCTTGTAAATACATAAAATATTCAAATTAAATCAAGAGAGAGAGAGGTATGTACCTGTACAAAAATAATCATTACAAAAGTAATTATTTACTAAAAACATTATAAAAAAATCAAATTTTTTATAAATTAAACTGGTCTGATTGGTTAAAATAATAGTGAGTTTGTGAGCGAGAGCTGCGCTTGTACTCGTCGGATGTCAATTAGCTACGATGTCGAGGACGGGAATTAATCGTGCCTTCACACACACACACACACACATTGTCTGATTCACGTAGTGGACTAATGATTATACACAAATAAATACAACGTATAGGTATTTTAATTAGCGTCGTGTTTTGTTTGTTTTTATTACAACTGAGGGTGTAGGTTAGTGATTGTTGTAATGTGTAGGCACATGTGTGTAGAGAGAAGAGGTCAGGAGGTAGTGAGGGAAGAAGAATGTAATAGATTCTTACACTACAACAGACTTTGCAACTAGTCAGGACTATCTATCATAGTTCGTCGATCAAACAAATAATCATACAATGTCAAACATAATATATGATGAAATCAAAAAACATCTCTATACAGAGTTTTATGTATGGAATTTGTTTTAATTATAATGTTAAGAAGCATATTATTACAATATACTAAAGTACTTACTTTCACTGATAAATGGGAAACTCTTTAAAAGTCAATTTTTTATTTTCTTCAATGATTATTTTGTGATAAAACAACACTATTTAGTTCTATTTTTATGAATTTGTAACAAAAACAAAGTTTAAAGTAAAAACTCAGCAGGCTCATTAACTGCGCTAGTGCTACAGTGGCGATGTTCGCCGCAACCGCTCTGTGTCACACACTCGTCGAGCCGTGTTGTCGCAAATGGCTGGGACTTACTACACGTCGAATTTAAAATAAAATAGACAAAAAGTTGATGTAAAGGAATGTTTACAGTAATATTTTTAAATATGCAGAGTAGTGTCAGCTCACGAACATTACATCTCGGACTTGTTAGGATTAATGAGAGCGCGATATTATTATTATTTATTTAACAAATATTAGAAAGTAATTAATACTTTTATCGTAGAACAGGAATTTGGGTCTGGGTGGCAATGTCTGAATGTGGTAAAATAATATTGAATCTCATACTGACTTCCGAATTACTGAACCAAATAATATATAACCGCGAATGTCCGAAATAACTTTATCACTGATTTTCATTCTGGTATCACTCATCGTTCATAATCTACGGTAACCACCACGGTATACATCAGGTATATCGTATCCCTGTTTGTCGTCAACGAAATTTAATATATTATATTAAATCGTGCGTGTATCTGTTTGCCGTTCCACAGGCGAGCTCACACGTCGCTACTGGAGTGAGTGGCGGTGATTAAAATACAATTAATATGTACGCCCCCGCCTCGTCCTCTGTTGTACCAGATCGTCCCTTGTCACTCTGTGTATACTAAGTTTTTATTTAACTTGACACCTTTATTGCAAACTTGTACATACTGTTTGTTATGTATGAAACATATTGGATATATAGTATTTTATGTAATTGATTGTACGTGATCTGACGCAGTCATGAATGAACGTTTTATTTATTTGCGTGTAGATACTCTATGGTGTATGTATTAATTTAAAGTTTCAGTTAATCTCTAGACAAAATGTTTTCCAATTTGGACTAGCTAGCTACATTAAATAGCTAAATCTAAATAGAATCAATGTCCATCAGAAACAATATAACAAAAAATTCTCTACACCAGGCGTGAGATGAAACACCTCACCCCTCTTCCCCTTTATACCCCCCAACCTCACCTCGTTCATCTTGTTAGCTAGGTGCGTGAAGCGTCACTTTGACGCGTCGTCGACACAGCCTCCTTTAAACAAAACACTCGCTGACGTTTGCGTTCTATTTAAAATTTAGGAAACTCCTCACTGACCTTGATGTAAGTGATAACTAGCAATATACTTGTAAGTAACATCATTCTATGGCATTAGGTTGTGGTCAGTGAGAAATTTGTGTGAGTTTAACGTCTTCCATGTGCAGTTCTTATACCTGAACATGTTTAGGTTATGTACCGTGAGTAAGAGCTGACTTACAAAAAACGCGAAAGTTTGAAATCTGTCATACGAGTATATATTTCATGGGTCAGTAAGAGTGATATAAGGTTTTATAATATTACTATACTATAATATTACTATACCTACTTACCTTAAAAATACTGCAATTAAACATTCTATTCGATAAGTGTGTTTTTTTTTAGTTTACTAAGTTATGCCACCTTCTATAGTAATTGTTAGTTTTAAAAATATATATATATTATGTTATAATAGCTTAAATAATGTTACATAATTAAGTTTGTTTAATCGATCTCACAGTCAAACTGTACATTACACAGTTCTGTGGGACACAGTTTTTAGTTTATTAGATTTTCCACCGTAATAATAATAATAAATAATAATAATAATATAAATAAAGATGGATATATATAATAGAGATGGTATCTGCCCTGTGTATCCATTACCAGATTAAATATCTCTTAAAGGGCCTCTTCGTCTTGGCTTCGGCCCGATGTATGCCTTCCAAAGAACCGGGTCTCCAATAGACCCGAGTATTATGGAAAAGAGAAACATATAAATAATAATAAATAATAATAATAATATGCCCGCAGGGGCAGCTTGTGGCGAGCTGTTGGTGAGTGGCGACACCACGGACCCTGATTCCTTGATGGCCTGGCTTACCTTCATTGGTCGGCCAGGACTGGAATACGCAAGAGCGGATCCTATGCTCCAAGCTGGAAGTGTAAAATGTCATAACGCCGGGGGCCCTTGAACGGTTGACCGGAATTTGGCGCCCCGCAGACTCACCTCTCCGCAGCTTCTAGCCTCTCTACGAGATGTTGCTCCATTGTCGCACTGTACGTGCGGCCGTTTTGTGGGGCCCACTCAACGAGGTGGCAAGTCACTACCTGTCTTTTTATAATATAGAGACTGATTATCACGACAGGTATCCGGTAGTCTCCTTCCATAGCCCAATAACTTATCCACCGAACATACTCATCCATAGACTATTATTTAAATTTCCATCGCATCCTTACAGATGCACTACAATAGTTTTTGCACTCGGCAGGGACCATCTCTGGATGTATCATATTGTGCGTTCAGAGATGGTATCTGCCCTGTGTATCCATTACCAGATTAAATATCTCTTAAAGGGCCTCTTCGTCTTGGCTTCGGCCCGATGTATGCCTTCCAAAGAACCGGGTCTCCAATAGACCCGAGTATTATGGAAAAGAGAAACATAATAATAATATAATTTCTTGTAGCACAGCCCACTAAAATATTGCAATCAGTTCGGATGTTTATTTAGTTAATAGTATTCATAAATGAAATCATATTAATACCCAGTGTAGTGATGTGTATGTTATTATGTTTGTTTGTCCTGTATGTGTGTACAGAGCAGGGTATGCTAATATTAATTATATTTGTGTTCAATAGTTCATTACGTTCTCACTAATTGTTCAGAGGGTTAACGAGTTTCATTCAACTAATGTTTAATTATTATATAATTGTGGATTAGCTCAGTTTGATAATCATCAGTAGTTCATTTATTTGTTAAAACAGAATATCAGCTTCCAACAGAGATGATAGGATTCTTCATAATACACTTGGCTCAGTGGGGCGGTGTTCACGAGGTCACAAGTTCAATTACCACGCAGGACATTTCTTAAAGTATGGAAGTTCTCTGTATTCGTTAAATATATGTTTTAAAAGACGTCACGCCATGATTCTACGAGCGGAGTTGTTTAAAAAAACTAAAGATTCCGGTATAAGCTCTGAGAAAACAATAGATAGAAAATAATATAAATAAACCTTATGCCATCAGGGCAGCGTGGTATTAGTTTCCAGGCCAGGCCCAGCATTGGGCAGTACTCAGTTATTATGGCTCCCTTAACACTTAGGTACTTACGTATATTTTCAACGCTTTTTAAATACCTCCCCAACATCGTCAAACTGACAGACACTCCATTAGCTGTCCTTGTTTATAATCCTTCACGACAGCCTCTGTCAATATAAACGCTTTTTACTTGAAATATTTTTTATTGTAAAATGTTCCGTCAATACTGTCTGTAGCTTAAAGACGACCTAGTTAGTAGAAGAAGAAAATAAAGTTAAGTACTTATCATTTTAATAATGCTGTTTTATGAAAATAATAAATAACTAAGTATGTTCACATAACTCAACATTTGGATCATCATAATACCCCGTTAATGTAAACCCCACTGCAGGGACGGGCCTCCTCCCGTGACGTACTTGGCTTACTAGTACCACGCTGGCCAGACAGATTGGTATAGAGTACTTTTTATTTCGTAAAGATAATATAGACGGATAGTCGCAAGTTCTATTTTTTATACCTTATAAACGTAGAACAGTCGTAATATTTCCTTTAGATTGCGTGTAGAAGGTGCGTTTCACACCGTAGCGGTCGTAGATGTCTCGTAGCTTGAGTGCTACGACGTAGACTCTTCTATCTTATTGCATTCAACGTGGTCTGATCATTCCTGACTTAGGTTTAATAACGTGAGGGGTTTTAATTGGGATTAGGGATTTTGCTGGTTGAATTTCCATTAGCAAAAATTAAAATCCCTTGCCATGCCGTCCCGGTCTGCGTAGGCCATTACTGCACACAACGCCATACAGTTCTGAACTAAACAGACCTTGTAGTATGCCTATGTATACTCGAGTGTATAGATATTAATGTATTTTTCTATAGTTCTATCCTTATTACTTACGTACCCAATATAATATAATGAAAACATTTATGTAAATGCAAACAAAGGTTTTCGTTGAACCGGAATCAAACCCGAGATCTCTGTTCAGGTACGATCTCTTGTTTTTGACTATTCCACTATTTGAGTAAAACCTCGGCCTCATCGAGTAGACAATAGGTACACATAAGTAGATATAAATGCGAGTAGATAGGTTATGTTAAAGTAATAAGTGATTCTGAGAACATTCGCGCTTCGCCAATGTTTGTGTAGCGCTTATGTGCTGCGCAAATGTTTGCACAAACATATGGCACAGTTTTGAATGATGGGCATTAACGAGGATTATGTTACTATAGTCTTTACTCAGGTGATGGAGTTGGATTAGTCCAACTTCTCACATTCTAAGTTTATCATTATTTTGTACTATGAATGATGTCTAAGTCTACTAGGGCCAAAAATATTTTACAAATTGAATAACTTAACATAAAATCCAATCCTCCTAGTCAGTGTGGTATTAGTGAGACAAGTTACCCTGACATTACTCTCTCAATGACGCAGCGGTTATGTATACGTGTTGTGTACGAAATCGCGGGTTAGAATCCCTCTTTAATTAATTCTACAATTAACAAATTGTTGCCTTGACCATGGATTTTGTTTGTACCCGTTATATGTATGTGTGTAAAAGTCCCAGCAACATAGGGGTTGATAGAAACTATAAAATAAAGAAGAAAAAAAAAACTTAGAATTTTTAAAGTGCAGAAGATGACACCAATATCTTTTTCCAGTTAAAATTATTTAACTATTAGTTCCGTCTTCCCATGTAATTGCCCCACTCAGTTAGCTAGTTAACATAAAATAATAAAAGCCTATTATTGTTACAGTTCTGTCGCCACAGCGAGACACTAACACAACATTTTATAAAGGTAAGTCCACCACACATTCAGTACTATAATAATATACTATACTATGTTTATATAACTCTGATGAATAACTATGTTCTTGTAGATACATGAACTAATCATAACACGTGAGTAACTAAGTCCACCTTTTGATTGTACCTGTTTATTTGATAGTAAAGCTATTATTATCCTTTCAATTAAATTATGTCCGCAACAATATAAAAAAGAAAAAACCTTTGGCAAAAGACTAATATGGTAAAAACCACCTATGAGTTTTTTTTGTAATTTTCTATTGAAATAAAATATTTGTATTAACAAAATCTGCCTCGAATGCAAAACGGTGTTGAATGTGCAAGTAATATCCTGAGCTCATGGTTTACATGGTTTATAATCACACGCAAAACAATTAAGTATAATAATGTGCGATACACAAATAGTCTTGAATCTGGATGTTCGTGTTTGTGTCCTTTAATACATACAATGCAAAAGTCTTTAAAATAAATAAATTTAAAAAATTAAATAATTTTATGACTAATATGTTAATGATAGATAGACACAGGACTCCAGAAAATTTTAACTTTCAAAAGATTGTGTTTTTTTTTAATAAGATAAGCAAAACAAACTTTTATTGAACAAATAAGTTATCTGGCATCATTAAAAATATTCAAAACTGGGCGAGCTTTGTGCTAAGATAGACAAATTGTTTGAGTGAAACAAGTTCTTGCGTTAATCACCCAGGCTTATCTGTACAGCTCTATCTAAGGTTTGGGACTATTTACTTACAACATTTACAAAATTGTCTTAATTTAAAAGTATTTTTGTATTGTTTAAATTTTGTAAAAAGAGAAAATAGATGACTCTTAAGGCCTACGCAGACCGGGACGGCATGGCAAGGGATTTTAATTTTTACTAATGGAAATTCAACCGTAATGTTACAGAAATACGACATAAATTGCTATGCTTTAAAATGATGCCGTGGCATTGAAAGGGATTTTATCGCACGGCATCAAAAGACGCGCCACAGGCTCCCGTGGCGGGATGCCGCGGCATACCGCGGTAGGCAACGGCATCCCGTTGCCTACCGCGACCGAGTGCCACGGACTCCGGCGCTAAAAGACGCGCCACAGGCTGCCGTGGCGGGACGCCGCGGCATACCGCAGTAGGCAACGGCATCACGTTGCCTACCGCGACCGAGCGCTGACTCACGGCAAAATCCCTTGCCATGCCGTCCCGCGGCGCGCTGTGGCATGCCGCGGCGCGCCGTGGCATGCCGCGGCATCTAAGCGGCCAGTGTGCGCTGACTCACGGCAAAATCCCTTGCCATGCCGTCCCGGTGTGCCCAGGCCTTTAGGACATTAACAATGGTTTATAGCGCGAATGTATTAGGTAACGTCGGTAGGGGGCGCCCTATAAAGTCTTACAAGGGCATTATTAGGCCGAACGAGTAGACCGACAAACTGGTACAGATTTGGAGGTGTCGGTGGATGAGGGAACATTATGTCATACGTAGCGGACGTTATTTGACTGAGATTTAGAAAATAATTAATCAGACCTGTTAAAGACGGACAGTAAACAAGTGAAAATGTATCACATTACAAGTATGTACTAAAGTGTTAAACTTACCTTATCATTCATTAATATATACAATACCCACGACACTAGGACCCTTTGATATAAAATTAAAACCCTTAATCGTATAAGTTGTTAATAAATCGCTGAGCGACAAACATTACTGTATACAGGAAGTTTTGTTGATATTTAAACCCTTATCCTCTGTCATATATATTTTTTGTCTTTTAAAAAACAAGTCCCTAACTATAGTAGGGCCATTACAAACGTGCGAACTGAGTCATAAATCATTTTTATCAGACCTCTCGCTCACACTTATAGGCACATCGGAACTCTCGCTCGCACTCCTAGTGTTGTGTGTAACAATAAAAAAGTGATTTGTCGATAGTCAATAACAGGTAATGAGGGAAAGGTTAAGGAAATAATGCAAAATATTGTCTAGCATGAATTTTTTATATAAAACATACAATATATTAAATGTTATAAAAATTAAATTAATATAGCCATACAAAACAAAGTTACATACAAATTATAAATATAACAAATTTTAAACAATGTAAATCTTAGAATATTAATAATACCTACATTTTTATTATAGTAATGAAAACTACCTAATTGCATTAGTCATCAACGACCGCGGCATCCTAGCTACCTGCGTCCGAGCGGCATCCCTTTATCGATAACAAGTGACGCGGCATTGTCACATTCCTTTGACGTAATGATTTATGACTCAGTTCGCACGTTTGTAATGGCCCTACTATAGGGTCAATTTTCTTGTGTCGCGTGAATTTTACGGACAAAAGTTTGTGAATCACACAAATTATCTTACGTGAGATTCGAACACACAACCTCATGAACGGCAGCTGCATATACAACCGCTTTGCTAACGAGGAAGTCTATTGTTTTATTATTCTGTGTAGACAGAATGGCGGGTCAGACATCCAGTGATTCAGTGTTATTTTTAGCCTCCATCCAACATACGACCTGTATTAATAATGCAACACTTTATTTTTGGCTTTCATTTGTTCATGGAATCTCGGAAACTCTAAGAAGTTAAGTTAAATTAGTGAAAATATGTCATGTAATATTCTAGAACGGTTTAAGTTAACAAGACCTGACTGACGTGTTCCTTTCTGTGAAGGAGGTTTACTTGGCCTACTAATATCACGCAGGTTAGTAAAAGATAAATTTGAAGTTTTGCGACTCAAGGAAGGACAGTAGGGCTACCAAATCTTCCTCGCCTTCCAAGAAACTCGTAGGACGAGGGGCAAATCAGCGAGGTGACATTTTGTATTCTTAGTCCGCCACTTCACAACCTGTTTCAATTGATATAGTATAGATTATTCATTCAAGATTGTCCCTGCCGTTATTGCATATATATATGTTAGCGTGTTATGTCGTAGTTGTCCCCCCCGCTAGGTGGCGTTACGTGCGACCACCAACAATGCAAGATTAAAACTTCACACCTAAATCACGACCACGATAAATTTACCAAATCCCTGATCTTATCAAATTTCCATTGAAACCAATTTAACTAGACCTCAACGTCCGCATCTTTCTTATAATTTTAACAATAAAAAGGCACTTAATGGGCTTACAAGGGTTCTTTGTAAGGTGGACGATATGAAATTAGGTTACGGAAAGGACGGTTATAAGCGAAACGGGCAAAGGGAATCTTTAATAATAGTCGAGTTTTATATATCACGTGGTCCCCTCACTACCTTGTAATCAATACAGGATTATATTGTTACTTTATATACTGTTTAATACTTAGTACGGTGTTTTGGGACATGCTGTATCAATCTCTTATCTTAGTCTGTTTATTATTACAACATTTGGTTTTGTATTGTGTATATTCACCGTGAATAGTGAATAGATATGGGTTCGAGCCCTGCCTCTGTTTTTAACGTAAATTCCATTGTTTTTCAATACAAAATAAACGTAATTTACAAGTGAATCTGTAAAGTATAAAGTTATTCAACTTTACAGCGCCATAAAAGTAATTTAAAAATACACTATTTAGAATATCTTATTCAACTTACTTGCCAAAGAAACTTGTAAGTCCATACACTTGAGAGTAGTCCACGAACCCTGCGTGTTACCGTTGCGTGAACTGACTTTAGTATGTTTTTATATTAGCTCTTTTTATAGAATATTATTTAAGATTATTGTGTTTTGTAGTTTGTTTACTAGACTCCGGAGTTGTTGGTTTTTTGTCATGTTGTGAATATATACCAACCTCGGTAGCGAACCAAGACAAGCTGTTTCTGCGATCCATTTATCATTGTTTCGAGTCTAGAAGTATTTGTATACGGTAACTAGGAGTATTTGTATCCGGTAATTCTATTCTTAGAATTTGTATTTTTAAAATAATAAAACAAGCGGTGCAAAGTAAATATGTTTGAAGAAATTAGTATCAAGATACTAGTAGCAGTTACGACAATGTACAATAAAATTATCGGTAAACTAATTATAAAAATCCTACAAAATCCAGCGTAGTCTAAATAGATTAAAATTTCTTACGTCATCGAGTGGGCCCCTCTACATGGTTAAACAATGCATTTTGCTTACGGCACATGACATAAGTTCACTTTCTAAGTTGTGTACCTACCAATGTAAGCACTTCAATTAAGCCTATCATTATTCTTCAAGAATTGCAATTGATTCGAGATAAGATCATAGCGATATTCTGAACAATGCTCGTGCAGCATCTGAGGCGAGGTTCTAGGGCAGCCCCGGTGGCAAGGAGCCAACGAGCCTCCAACAGTTTGGCTCCGAGCCAGCTACATCGATCGCTCATCGAAGAGGTCAACGCTCGCCCTTCGTACCTCGCCAGCGATGGATTACTTATTCTTGTCTTCGCACAAACTATCAACATTATAATATTGTCTTTTTTTAGGGTCGCTCTCAATATTCGTCAAGTTTGGAGACATGCGAGGACGTGTCCTGACTCTAGTATACTTTACTTTATATCTGTATAACTTAATGCCTTGAATTGATTATAAGCTGAACTTTTATCGTAGGAAACACTTACATTACGTAATATTACCATCCGACAGTTATAAGTCAATTTCTAAGGGCAACTGCTTGGGACAGCCTGCACAATATTTAGTCTTCTGATCAGAGTCAAGTTTTCTGCCGTCCCTGAAATAGTCTCGTCTCAGGAAATAGGCTGACGTAGAAAATAAAAAGAAATAAAATGTCAAGGGATAGCTTTTTCTTTTTTTTTTCATATCACTTTCATTTTTGGCTAGAAATATTTCTGATAGGTAGTCCTTTAGTCGATAAGTCCTTTCACAACATCATTTGAGTGGGATGGGATAGTGTCCCTTCCTTTAAATGCTTAAGATTTCTTTGCTTAGTGTCGATGGTTGGATGGTTGTAGCGTTATGAATTTGCTGTTAATCTGATCTTGGTAGTAGTAGGGTCATGTCGCGGCTGACGTGCACAAAGTCGCGGGTTTGAGACCCACGCAATACAATTATTTGTGAGATCCAGAAATTAATATTAGTGTAGGTTAATTGTATGTTGATAGAAGCCCCAGCCACTCGTGGTTGAATTCGAGAGCAGGAGGTTTCTTTTTAAATCTAAGCAAGTCTTCAATACTAAGCTCTTACGGAATATAAAAATGTCGTTTACTAACACAACACAAGTTTTCTCCGCAACTTTATAACAAAGTAGTTATACTCATAGTATGTCTACATCATATCTTATCTTACTTAGTACGAGTCAAGTGGCGATGTATTAACATTTTTATGTAGTTTTTATTATTGTCTGTGGAGGCGAGTTTTGATGAGTCGCTCTTTAACTATTTAAATAAAACTCTTTGAAATATGTTACTTATATTACATTAAGTTAATGGTCTTACGTTGTTATATTCAGCATATATTTTATTTGGGTAAACGTTTTTTAAATTATTTTCGCATTACTTTATAGTTGAAGATGTGAATGTAGACGGCCTAGTTAAGGCGGCGCAGGCCACGATGGATGAGGGAGGCACAGGACGGCGCATGGTGGAGATGTTTGGAGGAGGCCTATGTCCACCAGTGAACGTCCATGATAGATGTAAACACTTATAAGCTGGTTTGTAAGGATCAAAGTACTAAATGCTGCGTAGCTTACCTGCTTGGAAATAAGACGTGGGTTTAAGTATGTAAGTACTTTATAGTTTGTCTACCTCCGTCTAAGTATTACGTAATTATTATTATTATTATTAATTATTAAAATGCTTTGTCCATTAAAAGTAAATATTTATTAGTTAAAAGTAAATAGTTAAAACACTAGCTACTGACAATAGTTAATGAGTTTCATCTTGCACTGAGTAACTGTTTAATATTTAGACTGTGCATTGTATTCATTTTATAATTAAGAATATTATTACGATTAACATTTACATTCGCAGATCTCTAGGAAAATGTAAAATATTAGAATAGTTTTCTAAGAACCAGAGTCAGTTTTTGTTTACTACATAAAACTAAATTTGAAATTACAACCTTCAGAATAATACAATGATGATAATTAAACTCGAAGAGTAGAAAATACAAAATACTATTTATATAATAAGATCACGTAGTTATAATATATATAATTAGTTACATTCTACTCACGAAAGCTTTTACAAAACTAATTTGTAACAAAAACTGCATTAACTTTAAACCAATTCTGCACTATCATAGTTCGTGTAATTTATCGCTAGGTGGCGACACTTTTAATAATGTTTTATCTTAAACTTTGGCACTTGAACAAAGTACTTAGTTTCAGTTCATAATTGCTGGTCGATAACTGCCGTTACTTGAAACGAATACTGTTTTGTATTTCAAGATGCTTTGAAGGCGAAGTAAAAATGTGTTGGACAAGTGAAAGTGTTGTAATTTGTTGAAATTATTTCTTCACTTTTCTTTTAGAGTATTGTCTGCACTTCATTTCTTAGCAAGGAGCCTCTTTACACCGCGTTCGTGTCTAGTTAAACTTAAACCTATAATAGACAGACGCTTCCATGGTCGGAATAGTCTTTTGTTTACAAATACCTCCTAAATGAGGTTCAAATCAATAAAAAAGCTCCTTTGCTGTACAAGGGTCGCCTCAAAATATTATTGTTTTAATATTAGCAGGGGATAGATAGATCAGTCAGGTACATAGTAGATATTGAAGAAAAATATTTATTTTAATAGTTTTAAAAAAATAAATTAATATTCTTCTTCTATCTACTTCACTTAAAGAGCAATAATAACAATACAGAGATTATTTTCCCAAAGGTTGTATATGTGCAGCTTGTAGCATTGTTCGTAGAAATAATCTCGTACTTGCTACTAATGTAAGTTGGACTGTTTCGTATTATTGATGTTACAAATATATCTATAAGATATTGCTTCCTTTGTATTCACTTTGTAGAACATTATTTATATCACCTGCGATGTATCTTGCGGATACATTTGTGTCATATTGATTGATGTGGCTGTTATTATTTTAAATGACAATAAGAACTGTTGTGCGTTTTTCATTGCCTGCCCTTATGGAGGAGATGGGACAAATGTTTTTTCGCTACCATTTTATTACTTACTACCTTTAAATTTATACTTTTTCCTTACGCAGTTTATTTAACTTTTTTTCGGCCTTCTTTCTTTGCCTTTCTCTCCGAATATCGACATTTAGATTGAGCAAATTATGTTTTTTTTTCTGTAGTTATGGAATAGTTTATATTATATCATTTGTAAAAAAAACATTGGAAACACATTATATGATTTATACCGTTACCTAGTAATTGTATTACTTATGTAATAACTTATTGGAGAACTCAAGCCGCATCAGTCAGAACAATTCCTGATTCCTAGCATTGTACGACTGTAGTCAGACAATCCGACTTAGATTCCTATTTATTGAATTAAAGTTAGGAAATGTTCGGGACGAGCGGTGCCGTGATTCAATTGTGAAATACTTCGGTTCTGCAAACTACATCGAACTGCTCTCTTGTTGCATAATGTCTGCCAGGTATTTTACATTTGATGTTTGTTGGATTTCAAGCAAATGATGTAAAATATAATAGCGAAACTGTAGTCAAAATTAAATAGCAATAAATGTGGAGTAGATTATGAATGAGAATGGTTATCTGCTGGCAAGGTATTGTGACTGAATGATATGCTTAATTTTTAGGTCGCTACTTATCTCATTATTCTTCTTATAAATATTTCTAGACTTTACATGAGCAGTGCATAGTTCATACCAGCTATGTTCGTTATTTGGAGAAAGTGGTTAAAACATTAAATACTAATCAGCTCATAAACTACACAAAAATCCAGTTTTCTAAACAATATACGAGTATACCTGCACCATTAAATGACAACGTTTGTATGTAAATTAGGTTTTGCGTCTTAAATAAATAATAAATATTATCACAGTTTTCATCGTGAAAGGGAAATCGTGTGCCTTCAGAGAGAGTCGTAAAACTGACGTTATGTGAGTTGACACTCGTATCGATACCGCCATCTGTTGTCAATGGCGTGAAACTATAAAATGGCTTATGCAGAGACGCTTCTAGCCTTCTAGGTAGCTCATTTCGTACTTTATAGAGATCCTGAATTAGATCAATAGAAATATACCAAATAGGAGACGAATCAGATTACTTAATAGGCAAGCTTTTTGATAAATAAAATGTAATATTTCATCTAAATTTAATTGTTTATTACACTAATAACATTAGAATAGGATTTTATGATAAAACAAACAACTCAATAAGCTTTAAAAACACTTAACTCTTTATAAAGACCCTTGACTCCCTATTTTCCAACTTCTCATAAAATAATTTATCGCAAATAATCTATTTTCTCTCTCCTTCACTTACGTTTAATGTATACAGAATGCCTGTAGTATAAGTACCATTTAAAGCATAAAATTGTAGTAAATAAATAAAATCTATGTAGTTATCAGTTTATAATCCTCAGTAGCTTTATAAATAGGAAAGACTATTGATATTTTGCTTAAACTTCAAACTTCAAACTTTAAAATACTTTATTTCATAAAATTGATTACAAATTGTTTGAAATCGTCGTTTACTTAAAATTGAAGCTACATTTAAAATTATAGATCGACACAGACAAACGCTACAGCACTAAGAAAAGCCGCGTTGTATTGTCAAACGTAAATTAAAGGAGAAAAATAAAACCAATCTACTACTCGAATCTACTTGTCTGTCTGTGTTGATCTATAAATTCCAGTTTCCAAATGGTAGGGCCAATGAGAAGAAACCTGGCAAAGAAACTCATGGCAACTCTTTTAAAATTCAGTTGTGTTTACAATTTTTTTTTTACATTAATCATATACCCTATCAAAATATTTGACAGTACCAGACAGGATAATACACCATTTATACATTATAAAAAATAATAATCAAAGAAAAGAAAAGTAGAAGACAAGCATGAGAACAAGGAAGACAGAAAAAAAAAGATAGAAAGGATACAATAATACAATTAGAACTTAGAGATAAAACAATACAGTAGCACACATATATAAAAAAAGTGCATAAACTTGCATTATTTGAAACAGCCTATGGAACAGAAGCAGTTAATCCCAAGCCTTTTTGTCTTTCGTGTAGTCTAGGATAGTATAATATCCCTTTACGATAAGTTTTTGTTTGACTACATTCTTAAATTTATTAAAACTTAGATCTTGAATATCTTTCGGAATTTTATTATAAAATCGCACACATTGACCCTGAAATGAACTATGTATTTTTTGGAGCCTAGAATACGGATGAATAAGTCTATCTTTATTTCTAGTATTTATACTATGGACATCACTTCTTTTGACAAATTGGTCTTTATTTTTATGAACATAAATTATGTTTTCATAAATGTATTGACTTGCTACAGTTAATATATTGATTTCTTTAAATTTTTCTTGAAGTGATTGTCTCCTACCTAAATTATAAATTGCACGAATAGCTCTCTACTGCAGCACAAAGATAGAATGAATATCGGCAGCATGTCCCCATAGTAAAATAGCGTATGACATTATGCTGTGAAAATAACTAAAATATACTAATCTGGCAGTTTCTATGTCTGTCAGTTCTCGAATTTTCCTAACGGCATAAGCTGCAGAACTTAGTCTCTTTACCAATGTCATAATATGTGGGCCCCACTGAAGCTTAGAGTCTAGTGTTATACCAAGAAATTTTGTAGTGTCCACAAGGTCTACCTGATCCTCCTTAACTCTTATTGTGGTTTTCACTTCTTGTACATTCGGCGTTATAAATCTAACACATTTGGTTTTGCGGCTATTAAGGAGCAAGTTATTAATGTCAAACCAACGAACAACTTTAGAGATAGCCAAGTTTACTTCGTCAGTGCTAGTCTGCTGTCGTTTCACTTTAAATAAAAGCGAAGTGTCATCGGCAAACAAAACTATCTCATGTTGATCTTTAACTAGATGTGGTAAATCATTAATATAGATGAGAAACAAAAGGGGTCCAAGTATGGAACCTTGCGGAACTCCCATTTTTACGACAGATCCTGGAGATAATTTTCCATTAATATTAACTCTTTGTATTCTATTATTTAAGTAAGACGTGAAAAGATCTAATCCAAGTTTACCTAAGCCATAGTGATGTAGTTTCCGTAAAAGTGTATCATGATCGACACAGTCGAAAGCCTTGGACAAGTCACAGAAAATACCTAAAGCATCGTAAGACTTCTCCCAGGCATCATATATATGTTTTACAAGCTCCACACCAGCATCGGTTGTGGAGCGACCCCTTGTAAAACCAAATTGTTTAATATGTAAAATTTTGTATCTACTTAAATATGTTTGCAGTTGGTCTGCAATAAGTTTTTCAAAAATTTTACTGAAAGTTGGCAGTACTGAAATCGGTCTAAAATTAGTTGGGTCTGATGTACAGCCAGATTTATACAAAGGAACAATTTTGCTGGATTTCATTAAATCAGGAAACACACCACTATCTATCGAATGATTAAATATAAGAGCTAAATGCGTTGCAACTGAGTAAATAATATGTTTAGTAACAACTACAGAATTATCCCATAAATCTGATGTCTTTTTGACATTAATGGTATTAAAAGCTTTAATTATATCAAAAGGAGTAACATGTTCAAATTCAAAATCATTGTTGAAAATCGGTACATTATCCTTTAAAATTAATTCTGCGTTTATAGGTGAAGAGTTCAAAGATTGAGTAGTAGTAATTGGAATATCAGTGAAAAATTGTTCAAAGGCAGTGGCGACTTCTACATCTGATGTGATTGTTGAGTTATTGATGTTTAAGTTGTACTCAATGTCGCGGTTGACTACTTTGCCTGTCTCACTATTGATAATATTCCATATGGTCTTAATCTTATCATTACTGTTTTTAATTCTTGAACTCAGAAAACGTGATTTAGCTACCTTACAAAGCTTCCTAAATAATTTAGAATAATTTTTAACATAACTCTGAAATGTATCACTAAAATTATAGTTCCTTTCTTCATAAAGTTCATAAAGCCGTATTCTACTCTTATGTAATCCTACTGTTGCCCATTCCCTGAATGTGGCGTTGCCTTTAATTAATATTGTTTTTGGTATAAAAACTGATTTAAACACATTACAATAAGTAGTAAAAAAATTATCAAATAAAGTGTTTACACTATCATCCGCACTGATAATTGGTGTGGAATTAAAGGCTAACTCAATTTTGTTTTTAAAACATTCAATTCTATGGGCAGTTTTAGGTATAACAACAATGTTCTTAGATACATTTTGTTCCCTTCTATTTAAAAATGTAATCTGCTGACCAGTGTGGTCTGACTGAAGCTTATTAATTAATAATTTATCAGTAATTACAAAATTAATAAATACATTATCTATACATCTTGCTGTTGTTTCAGTTATACGAGTGGGCTCCAAAAATACATTTTTCAGATTAAAAGATTGAAAAAGAGCCAAGTATTTAGATACCCTTTCTGGGGTTTCATTCCCTGTTACCAGTAAATCAATATTAAAATCACCACAAACCATTACATATTTTTTAGACTTGGTTACCTTATCTAAGACATCCTCCATAACTCTCTCAAAGCAATCATACATACCCGAAGGGGGTCTGTACACACTTAATACAATAAAATGCTTCAACTCGACACAGGCTATTTCAACAGAACGTTCAACCGAGAGATTAACAATATCAAGTCGTTCTTTATATTTAATTTTTTTGTTAAGGATTATCAATGAACCACCTCGTATTGCATGCCCTCTGTTGAAGGAACTGCCTATCTGGTGATTATCAAAATTAAACATGTATTGGTCACTTCTTAACCAATGCTCAGTAATACAAAGGATGTCAATGTTGTTACTATTAATAAATAACTCGACTTCTAGAGTTTTACCCAATATGCCTTGAATGTTTTGATGTACTAGATTTAATTGATTGACATTCTTAGTATTACCCAGAAGTGAGCAAGAGGTATACTCTTTTGTCTTACTGTTTAGTTTAAACAGTTTGACTGAGTTTGAGCTAAGTGCTTGGCTTTTGTAAACTTATAATCTAGGGATTGCTCTATAGGAGCAGTCAACTTAAAATCTAGGGTGGGCTCCATAGGAGCTACTAACTTACAAGCTAGGGTTTGCTCTATAGGAGCAGTCAATTTAAAATCTAGGGGTTGCTCTATAGGAGCAGTCAATTTAAAATCTAGGGGTTGCTCTATAGGAGCAGTCAATTTAAAATCTAGGGGTTGCTCTATAGGAGCAGTCAATTTATAACCTAGGTTTTGCTCTATAAGAGCGGTCGACTTAAATACTAGGGGTTGCTCTATAGGAGCAGTCAATTTATAAGCTAGGGTTTGCTCTATAGGAGCAGTCAACCTACAATCTAATGTAGCCAAGGAATTGGCTGTCATTTTAAAAATGTATGACAGCGATGATGCTATTTGTCTCCTACTATACAGAGACAGGTAATATCTATCTTTTTTTGAAAAGAAGTTAGTTCTAATAAGCATATTAGAGTCTATCATGTGAAATTTGTTCTTATATTCTCCGTTAATTTTACATGTTAAATTGTGCATCATAATATTAACCTTATATCTAGTATTTTTTTCCGCTTGTGACAACCCTTTACAGTAAGGTAGAGTAAACAAGATTATTTTTTTAACATCAAGTTTAGTTAATTGTTCAAAGTAACTTAAAAATGATTGCTTATTTAAATTGCCCCTATGTCCACTAAACAAGACTAATGTGGTTTCCTTATCAAAACTCAATTTTGATATTTTATCTAATATATCACTATATCCTAATTGAGGCTGACACATATTACTAAAACTTTGCTCAGAAGTATGTAATGCTTAGAAAGTTTAGTTGAAGTTTAGTCAGAAAATTAAGTCTCCTATTCTATTCCATGTAAGTAGTGTATTAAAAGTAACATTAACGTCTCAAAAGTCTATAATATCGCCTCGTGCTAATGTATCTAAATATCTACTTAAACACACATAATCTCTTAATAAAGTCTGAATCAACCAGAAAATTTAATTTTAGTAGTATATTAATATTTTATAATCTTATGGAATCTGTTCTACTTCAGTTTTGTCAATCAGATTAATGTTGCAATATTAAAATGTATTTGAGAATGTAGAAGGGTTTGATTACATAGAACTTTAACGTAACATGAAAGTGGAACATCCCCATCCCTGTGTTACGCGTAAATTCATCAATCGGTCTTGTCCCGTGGGTATTGTGAACGGATTTACTAAGTTTTAGACAGACCATTTGTAATAAAAAAATAGACCTCATACCTTTAGTAATTCGCTTAGTTCAATGTTTACTAAGTATACCAAATTTTTGTCCTTCAGTGCCTTTCCCTCAATTTTTTAACCAGACGTCGAGATATCTTTTGAATTAGATTTATTGTGTGGAAAATCTGTTCAGAAACTAGTTAATTTTTAGGACTTATTAGTCCTAAAACTTTCCTCCTTACTAGGAGAAATTAGTATCTTTGAGTATTAAACATTTTAATAAAAATAAATAAAAAATAAATTAACAAAATTCTAAATAAATAAAAAGTAATAAATTGTTTATAATTCTCTCGTTATTACTCTGATAAGAGCAATCAACTCCATTGTTAAAGACAATGGCTCAAATAAATAGAATACAATGGCGGGCAGTTGAGTAAATCTCTTGTTTGTGAAGAAGCGTCACAAATCGATCTTGTTCTATCGAGCGAATAACTTCTCATAAGATATATTTTTCTTCTTACAAAATAGAGAGTTGAGGTCAAATAATAAAATTTGTAACAACTTTATGTTGCGATGTTATGTCTGTTCGTTGTGATGTGTTGTTGATGGATTCGATATCAATCTGAGCGTCTATCAGTCTCTTAGATAATGTTTAATAATCTGATGTGCTTTTAAATATGGTTGGCTTATTATCAAGCTTATTATCAGTGATGGGCTTTTACATACATTTATATATCCATACATTTCATAAAGGATGCCAAAATACACCTTACTAATGTTTTGAATTGGATTTGGTAGCTAGTGTGTAGCTATAGTATACGCTTTGTCGTCAACATACAGTCTACTTGATTTACGTGATAGATCATAATATGGACATTTTATCACTAAATACCTAGTCAACAAATTTATAGTATAGGGTTACCTTCTTTTCCCATTTTATTAAAATCACCACAAAATCGTTTCCGCAAATCACTCAACATTATGGGACACTTGTACATGATTCTTTGTCCAGATAAAACAAAGTGATACACACACTTCTGTCAGAAAGATTCCCCTTCAATAAGCAAGGGCATACTAAACTGCATTTCTTGCTCCGAAAAGTAGTAAAATATTAAATATAAAATATATTAAACGTAACCTTTAAAACTACCGCCGGCATGTAATAAAGGGCAACCGCTCGACATATAAATGAGCCTCGTCTCTAATCTGACGTTACCAAGAAAAAGGGTCCTCCAATAAGTTCCTTATTGTTATCTAAAAATGGAAAATGTGGCTTATCTCATGCCGTATTAAGATAAAAGACAATGTAGATATACTTATATAAGTGAGGTGGCTTCACAACAGCCTCCTTGTTAAGATAGGCTTTATTATATTTCACTAACGATACCTTTACTCGACTACAATAAGGCAAAGTGTAATGAATTGGTTTACCGTGTTCACACAACAAGCTTTACGCTTACGTTGGAAAATGTATCTTATGGCTACAAGTTATGGTTGAAAGTAGCATGACTGGGATGAGACTGTTACGTCTAATTTATTTATGGTGGTTGTATTTGTGATTTGAGAAGTGTGAATTGTGATAATACTTGAATGTGTACTAGTTTTATATTGTTAGTAACATAATGTATGACTCGTTAGGTCTTGGTTACTTATAAATCTATCAGAGAGTTTAGTTAATTATTGACAAACAACACATTGTAAAAGCTCATTAAGGACCAACTGTCGAACCGAGTCTTTTATATTGATGGTGGGAAGTTTTTTCTCGCGTCTCAAGTTTGCTTATGGTTTATTTCAAGTTTTGTTTAGGGTACGACTACTACTCTCTAATCAAATGATACGTCGTACTGTCGAGGCGGTAACACAACACAATCTTATTAACACTCAGACACTAAAGCTTTACTTTCTTCTGTTACCATCAAATACATGACATTATTAGCAAACGCATTTTGAAAAGTCCTTTATCTGAGTAAGTGAATTTTGTATGGGATTTACTTAAAAGCTCATCCTGGCTTATAGAAAATCATGTAAATCTATATAAAGATCTTCAAGTAATCGGCTTACGTAGTAAGTACATAAACATCCGCAAATAAATAAAAATCCTGCTTTTTGTAGTAGGTTAATTTAAAAAAAAACCTTTTTAGAACAGTTTTTATACCAGTAGCGATAATAACTATAATTGAGGGATACGAAACCAAAAAAAAAAAATTTAACTGTTGGATTAAAATAATATCATTTTTACCTTTGTCATCTGAGTAGCACTACAACCAATATGAAACAGTTTATTTATCAACAATATCCAATATATTATAATATTTAAAAAATATCAATATATACGAGTTAATATTGGCATTCCTTAGTCGACGTTTACAAACGATAGTACACGATAGTACGTATAACCGAATATCAATGAAGGGAGATATTATTTTGTGTATGTTAATATTAAAATACCTTTATCTAATCAAATGAATTGATCGCATAGCGGAGTGTAAGGGACCGATATTAAGGACTCGTACTATAATATAATTCTTATAACTAACAATTCACCAGGGATTTTGTTTGGCAAGAAACCATATTTCTAGTTTCAGTTTTATTCATTTATTCAAAGAAGTACAATAATATTGTATCTTTTTGACGTCATCTAACACTACTTAATCTAAGTTTAAAAAGATTTCAAAGTTTAGAAAACTTTACCACTGCCTCCAAAGCGCTAGTAGAGAAGAAGCGGCGCAACAAACTCTACTGCTGCATTTTCTTGACGTCATAATTTTTACATAGGAGATAACTGTAATTAGGCGCTGCAACCATTGTATACCATACATAACCATAACCAAGGATTATTCAATGATAAAGGTAGCGTCGTGATGTAGGTAGTACATAAAAGTGGGAGCACCAAATCACATTCATAAATAACTATCCAGTAGTAAAGACGTCGCTCAGCCAAATGACCCCTTAAATAAAAACTCAACATCTCTAAATATCAACAGTCAACAACATAATGTATAACGTAACAGAAATAAAATTATGATTGCCGTTGGTTGTGGGGCACTTCGGCAATAACCAGGATAGTTATGAATACTTATTGTGTATGTAATGATGATGATTGATGAGTAAAGTAGCTAGTAAAACTACAGGGTTATAGGGCTTAATAGAATCCCCAGGCTGATATAAATTTCAGATAATTTCCCTGAGTGACGCTGACGAAAGCTTTATATGTATAAGATCAAGATCAACTGCGTCTAGAGTGGAAGCGTGAAGATCAACATAAGACATGTGACTTACATTTATCTTCAACCTCATCATCATCATCTCAGCCCATCGATGTCCACTGCTGGACATAGGGCTCCTCCAAATATCGCCATCTCGTCGTTATCATCGCACATTGAGTAACTAAAGTAAAAAAAAATCAAAAGGCTTTTAGAGATGAAAGCCGAAAAGATTATCAAAATCGGTTAATAATAATGATATATAAAAATATATGAGGAAGTTTCTCATTATTAATAAATTGTTTGTATATAAAGATGTAAGATATAATCGAGTAGGAGCCTTCATCATCTGGCAAGTTGATTACCTTATTACAATTCTATTGTGTTCAGTTATGTACGTTGATTGTGACAACCGAGCCGTGACTCATCACAACAGATGGGATTGATTCAATGAAAATTTGATTGTTTTTCATGCTGTGCGCACAACCATTTAATAGGATAGAGGCTCGAATAATACGGAAACGTTTCCTGGAACTGGTGTTTCAATAATAAAATTTGCTGGGATTATCATTCCTGTCGCAATAATAGGGCTATGTGACGTACAGGTTGTGTCTCAGGTGGCAATTACAATGCAAAAGCACTATATTCTTAAGCACAGAGTTCTAAACAAGAGTTTCAAAGCTCAGCAACATCTTAAGAGGATCGCAATTGTCCTGCACAGCATGGTACCTACAAAGGAAAACTTCAGGGCACTGTTATTTTGTCATGTTACTATTTAATATTCAACTCATCATCATTTCAGCTATGAATGGACTTACACTTGATGGACAAGTTATTTTAAATCATCTATTTGTATATTGCTTTATCATCTTATGTATAATATGTATGTATTTACAAAAAAGAAAAGTATTTAAGTATGTTTATCCGCGGTTGTCTAGTACCCATAGTACAAACTTTGCTTAGTTTGGGACTAGATGGCGTTGTGTGAATGTGTGAGGAATTATTTAATTATTTTAATCTCCTGCCAACGATTTCTTCTATATGCCATGTACACTTTTTATAGGTATAAATTTTTTACATGCCATACAAGACAACCGCTTTAGGCTCTAAATATGTTTCTGATATAAGAATCCTATACCTATTATATTTCACGATGTTGTTTGACATTGAATAAACAATTTACCCTAACTAAACATAAAATCAACAAGTAAAGCACTTAAACTTAAAACATATCGTAATCAAACTGTATTTCTGTCAACAAATAGTAAAATATCAACAAACTGATTGAGTTTAACTTTACTCGTATCTTAAATAAAGAGAGAGAGCTGTCACTCTGTCACTCCTCATTTATATATAATAGCGTGAAGACACGTTTACTTAACACGATTACTGGAATTTGTAAACTAAAAGCTAAGCTTTATATGCTGTTTATTTACAATGAAGTATTTATTTATTTAAGTCTGCTGTAAGTGACGGGGGAAAGTAAATTTAGAGCGTGAAACAAATGTATTTCATTGTAGTTGTACAACTAATGTCAATCTTTCTTTTATCCCGTCTGTTAGCTAACTGATAATACTAGATTTTAAGTAAGAGGCCGACTATGGTACCAACCTAGTGACGTTGGCAATGTATACACTAACAAGTATTCGTGCGAATATTATCCCTGTGTTTAGATGAAAGGGCTATAAAGGAGCTAGTGACATTAGTGTGCTATGGAAATTGATATCTTGTGATGTACGGTAAGTGTGATGAAGAGGCACGGTGAGCTTCCTAATTGTGAAGATTACAGTATTCTGTATAATCCATACTAATATTATAAATGCGAAAGTAACTCTGTCTGTCTGTTACTCTTTCACGCCTAAACGGTTGAACGGATTTTGATGAAATTTGGTACAGACAATCTTTAGACCCTGAGAAAGAACATAGGCTACTTTATATGATTATACGATTTTTTTGTAAAAAAAAAATCGTATGTTCTAGCATTTTGAAATTTTACCAGTGTGGGGGTGAAATAGGGGTTGAATTGAAGATAAGACAATAAATCTTGGTACGTAGGCTTTTTCTACAAACGGAATTCCCGAAATTCGAACTGTACGGATTCGGAACGGGAACTATAAAGACAAACTCACATTCACTTCTCTCTCACTCACAACAAATTCTGATTCTGATTGACAAAAACTAATTTCACGCAGGCGAAGCCGCGGGCGGAAGCTAGTATGGTATAAACAACAGTGAAGTTTTACTACTAGTTTAGTGATTTGTTTCTCCATTTACCAAAACGTTGTAAAATCAAGAAAAAATAAAAGTTTTGTGCTTTTCTTATTTAAAAAAAACTTGAAAGAATAATAAGGCAATATAAAGTCTCTAACTGTAGGGACAAGCCTCCTTCATTTAAATGTAGAGAAACTTCGTTTATTGATGACTACGCTGGCAATTAGTTCAGAGCTATAGTTAAGTGTTTTCTTTCTGCAGACGTTCTAATCGAATCGTTTTAAATTTAATTTCCCGATAACCTCGGGTTGTAAAGGGCAGCAGCATTAGTGTAATATTCAGTAATAATATTATACAAAATTATAAACTATTGGCTTATTTCAAGATAAAACAAAAACACAGCAATAGATGTATAATGTAAGCCGGTATTAATTATTTATGAATCTACAAAAAATAATATATTATGATCTATAATGATTTCGTCTACCTACACGTTATTAAGTATACGGTATGAGCAGTTTACTCACTTAGCTTTACTATCCCATTAGGTGCATACACTTTTGACAAACACTTTTATAATAAGGTCATTGCATCTGAATGTTATGAAACTTGCACTGCTTGTTATATTATTAAGATAAAAGAAATTTATATCTTCTTAGACCTTTTTTACATTATTTTATAAAGATAATTTAACGCGTTTCATTCCATCCTTAAACACTCTCTTTATTCTGTGTTTTAAACTCAATTTAATATTATGCTTGTAGAAAAGGCAACAGCAAGTGTACGACTACCGTAATTGACTCTTTGTCTAATAACATTATACAAAAGAGCCCGAACCTAAATAATACTATACGGGGTAACACACAAGAAAATAAAGCGAAAAATTTTGCGCGTACTTTTTTTAAAAAGGAATATCTAAAAAATCCTACATTTGTATATCAATACTAATAAAAACAAAAACATGAAACTACGCTGAGGGGTTTATACAAAAACAGACAAAATATAACTTAGCTCACCCTGTACACAGGGGAGGCTTTTCTTTTACATTTAAAGCGTGAGCGTTTTTCTCATTCTTCAAATATAATTACATTAAAAATGTTCGTTCGTTGTCGTACTTCCACTGTTTCTGTACAAGTAATGGGTTTAAACATAGCTCTGGCGTTTGTTTTATTTTTAAGTTTGTTTTCTTTGTACAAGTCATGATTCTCTTGCCTTTTTATGAATACAAGGGGCTTGCTTTGCACAATAAAAATGTTTATTTCCATATCATATTCTACAAGTACAGTAGTTTGAATATTTTTAGATGTTTGTTTTGCATCTGCAGCTTTAGTGATAGCGTCTTTATATAGTCTTGTCTGAGGGATATTTTATTTATATACTTTCAGAACTAATAATTAAGTTTTTTTTGCAATTGTAAAAGTATAAATTATTAATATTTAGGTACATTACTTTACAACGATTGAAATAACAACAAAAAGTATCTTAACTTTTCAGCAAGACTATATTTTTCGAAGCAAAATAAATTTCTTCAGTTTTGATGCTCAATGTGTTCGTCTATAAAAGTCCTAGCGACAGGCTTGGTCCTTAGTATAAAAAATATCCAGTTCTTGGCAAGTAATGATCCATTCACAAATAGAAGGGCAGCATTATATCACACAAGTTCCTTACAGAATCAACATAGGATGCAAATAAGTAAATATAAATGACGGTCTCTACATACTATACATACATAAACGTATGTACATTGTACAAGGTAAAGATTTGGAGAGATGTCCATACATACATATTACACACGCGAAACCTAATAACATTTATATAATTCAGTCAGACAATCCTACCCAAGGTCTATCAGTGAATATCGAACTGTACAGGATGTTGAATAAACTATGACGGTGCGTGTTCAGGGAGCGGGCAGAGCACCTGGGTACTCTGTGCCCACGTTACGTAGGAGATGAGAAAATATAAGGCAACGGTCGAACTCACAGGGGAATTAGTTACCGAATATATTGTAAGATAAAGTAGGAAATCTTTACCTAGTTGGTAGAATTATTTAAATTTTAAACTAGTATGGGTCAATCTCCAAATCGGGCGTATTCGTGTGATCGCTCTGGTGCTTTTCAGATCTTGATATTTTTTGGTAATTATGTATCTCATTGAAAAGAATGATATTAAAATACTACATTTTTACTATTGGCCTTCATTTTTGACAAACAGTTACGGAAATATTTAAGTTCAAACATTTTCGCGTCCAGAGCAATCATGATAGGCGCTAGAGCGATCATAAATGGTGAAACAAAAATAATAAAATTGGTAATATATTATTTATTTAGTCATTTTTAGTCTTGCATGTTACAAGATTTTATGATTTTATGTTTAGGGGATATATCTACAGCTTTTTGAGAGCTCATCAGTTGGAAACTTGTTCATTTTAGGGCAGCGTACCGATTTTGAAACAACGGAATCCTTATAGGATCACTTCGTTGTCCGTCTGTCTGTCTGTCTGTCTGTCTGTCAAGACCATTTATCTCAGGAACGCGTGGAGGTATCAATTTTCAACAAATATTATTTATTAATGATGAGACGTGACGTCATAAAATTTTTGACAGATAAGTAAGTCGTGACGTCACATAATTGTGGCAGGAAAATTTTTTTTGACAGCTGAGTCGTGACGTCACTGAATTTTTGACAGATGTGTCGTGACATTACAGAATCTTTGACAGATGAGTCGTGACGTCATTGAATTTTTGACAGAATCTGTCAAGAACTCTCACATTCACATCTGATGTGTCGTGAAATCACAGAATTTTTGACAGATGAGTCGTGACGTCATAGAATTTTGGCGGGAAAAATAATATTTAGACAGCTGAGTCCTGACGTCATCACAATTTGGCGAGAAAGTAAATAGGTTTGTACGGAACCCTCGGTGCGCGAGTGAGACTCGCACTTGACCGGTTTTATAAGGGTTCCGTACCGATTTTGGAAAAACGGAACCCTTTGTTGTCCGTTTCTCTATCAAGACTATTTATCTCAGGAACGCGTAGAGGTATCAAGCTGAAATTTTTACCAAATAGTAAGGTCTGTTGCCTTTTAGTGCTGTAAAAAAATCAAACTTCTAATCTAACGAAATCAAGACATATAGCCGTTTATGTCGCAAATTTTCGATGAGCAAAGGGCAAAAAGCTACAGGGTACTTCTAGTCTACATACAAACTTGAAATTTAGCATGAAGCAAGGTCTTATAGTGCATGTAAAGGAAAACTTCCGAAAACTTAAAATTTTGGCTTCCATCATATTATATTTTGATAATTTCGTCATAGTCATAATAATTTTGACAGCTGAGTCACGTGACTAGTGACGCCATAGAATTTTGGTCACGTGACACGTGACGTCATAGAATTTTAACAGATGAGTCGTGACGTCATAGAATATTGGCGGGAAAATATTTTGCAGAGGAGTCGTGACGTTATAGAATTTTTGACAGATGAGTCGTGACGTCACAGAATTTTTGACAGCTGAGTCGTGACATTTGTCGTTGTAACAATCTGGTATTATTACTTAAAGTAGTTTTATAACGTACAATTATTGCAAAATATCATCGCTCTGGTCTTTTGGACAGAGCAATCATAGCCATAGCGATCAAAAAAAGTCATAAAAGCATTAATATAGCCCAAAATAAAAACAGTAGAAAGTTGTGTTTACGCCTCATAAAGAACATCATTACTATCACTTAATTCACTTAATAAGCACATTTACAACCTTACTATTTAATTTATAAAACATGCCATATCAATCATCAAATTCGAGAACCAAACCCAGATAAATCATATACTTAGCCTCGTAATATTGTAGTGGGGGACCGTGGCACAAATGTATCTTCCTCGGCGGTTACACCACTACAGCCACTACCCCGGGGGAGGGGAATAGAGTTTCTATTTCGTAAAATGAGGGATGAGCGCGATGTTTTACTCCAGCGCAGAGCGATGAGATAAAATGCCAGGTCATGACGATAAATTTAAATTGTGCCAAAAATATTGTTAATATAATTTAAAAAAAAATATTACAATGAAGATTAACTATTTGTTATGTAATATAAAATAACATCGGACATATGAACCTTCTCAATAAAAAGTTACACAATGTTTTCTCATTCAATCGGGAGTTAGGTCAACCCAGAGCAATCAGGATTTTAGGGTTTATGATTTTTTTTTAAATATTTCTAATAAACTAATTCATAATTTCAACTCTGCACCACATAGATTAGACACCAAAGTATACATAAAAAAATGTAATGAAAACGTTTATCGATTTCAAAATGGGTTTCTCCACTCCGACACGATAAAAAATGCCTCTGGAGATCTACCCATTAACCTTTTCACAGTGCCGCCAGCAGACACAATAGTAAAACAATACACGTGTACCGTATATGGTACACAGCACAAGGAACGTGTTAAAACTAATAAAAAAGAAAGTGTGACAAGGTGATGACAACGGAGTCAACTTGTTAAGCATCATCCGTTAGCTTAATATCTGGACAGTATTCGCGCTTTCTACTAGGTTCGATGTGGTTATTATTGCAGTATTGTAAAATAAATCTATTATCAGAATTATATCCACTTGGTAACGATTTGGTGACGTTTGTTAATACAAAACCAAATGCAGGATCCTACCATGAATTTCTCTCTATAAAACTAAAGTAATTTTACAAAATACATTAACACAAAAGCACGATGCAGTTTATAATATGTAGTAGCAAGTACTGCGCCGCATACTGATCAAATGTTCAAATACACGCCAAAGAAATAAATCGAGCTTATATCTGACATAGAAACCATTTCCGCAAAATGGCGACGTATCCGCTATCCAATTACAGTGTAAAGAGTTTAACCACTATTTCTAAATGATTAACTGTATGTATTTACTAAGAATTATTTAGAATATAATACCTACTTGTTACAAAAATATTCTCAGTGCTACAGTTGGATATTTATCCAACTGTGGTCAGGTCAAATTGTAATTATTTTTTAGTTTAATAAACTCACTCGTACAGTCGTCGAGAAAACATATCTGCCAAGCTTTAACTACTTTTACAAACGTCTAGTCTGTAGTGATCTGAAAATAATGTGGACAAGAAACTTACATTATTCTATTTAAACATTATAATTTGCCTTTGTTGCAATAATTAGCAGCATGAATATTGACCAAATGCATAAAGATTTTCATAGCTCACAGTTAACATTTATTTTACTTCAATCACTGTTATATGAATTATTTTGCTTGAAAGTCGTTCAATTAATACCTGCCTAGAAAACCATCCAGTACCGTTGCTGAAGAAAGACATTGTGTATTGAGTGTGTTTGTGTACACGTTAATGGAAAAGGAAATCAATCTGTGTGTGTGAATTTGGGTATTCATGCGTGCGTGTAAAATTAATTCAGTTCAGTAATGAGATGTTAGAACTTTATCAGTTTCTGTTTGTATTAATTACAACAAGTAATTATGATAGTATTTTGTACATCGATATTAAAGCGGATTAGTTATAATATTGTGTGTATAACACTAGTTATATAACAGCCATTAGACGTTCAATTAGTTGTTTAATTTACTTTAGATTTTATGTTTAGTTAGGAAAATAATTTTACTACCACTATGTAACGATGTTTTTGTTTTCTTTTTCTTAAAGACAACCTTCTTCTTCACTAATCTCTTTGTAACAGGGTCTTTTACAAATATGAAAAAAAAGAACATCTAGGTTCAAAAGTCAATTTCAGGATCACACAGTAATTATCTTACGTGGGATTAAAACCCGCGACATTAGGAACGACAGCCGCCATTATGTCACTTAAATAAACGTTATATTTAACACACTACGTATAACCTACACATGCTTGTGCTCCAAGAACTAATAAACTACGAATACGATAACGACACCTCTTCAACTGTCATTCAAATTTTATCACATATCATAATAATATAAATTTTATAGTGTTCGAGCAGTTTATTTATAAAAGTATAACTTTTACTTACATTATATAAGTTTAACACTAAAAATTATAGTAGTACCAGTAATTATAGTATACTTAAAATCCAGTAATTTTCCACTTTCTTAGTTTCAAATAGATTTTAAAGTATTTCTTTATTAAATCCAAATGTCATCCAAATCAATTAATAATCAAAATATAGTTTATAGACTCAATCAATTAAACAATAAAATATTTATGAAAGTATTAATAGTATCGTTTGTTCTACAACAAACGTGTCAATAGTCAAAGCGAATTCATAAAACTATAGTAATATGACATAGGACAGATAGACACTGCCTACAAAGTTAAAAAAAATATAAATACCTCTACTATACGCGTAGTACAACGTGTACTTTATAGATTTCTGTGGTGTACCGACATTTTGTTTGTGCTACATTGTGTACAATTAGATATTTTATCCGCTGCCACAACCGCGTGAAAATCGTTTATCGAAAAAAATATAGGCTGTGGGTTTTTGTGGATTTGGAGGCTTTCATCTCGTCCAGTAGCTTACGTAAAAATATTACAAACATTCATACATTCATTTTCACAAAGTTCGCGTTTATTTATAATAGTAAATTGTAAGTAATTGTTGACAAAGTTAAGGTCAAACTTAAGCAATCTAAGTATTCATAAGTCTAGGAAATGTATATTGTTAGAACTAAGATAATTAAATATCTCCGGTCTAATTTTAGGAAGCTTAATACCATATCATATTGATATACCATAATATTTATCAATTAAAAATAAACAGCATTTTGACTTAACACAAGAAAGAATGTTTAATTAAATAGTACTACGAATTATATAAGTAATATAGTATTCAAATGATGCAAAAGACAGAAAAAAAAGTAAAGCAATGAATGTGTAGACTGTGTGTTATCATTTATCATTTTCGACATAAGAAATATTAAAGTATTTGATTGTAAAATTGTATTAAATAAAGAAAATGCTCATTCAATGTCATTTCACTCTAACCTGTCTCTGTATTTCTCAGTCAAAAGTGTTCCACTGTGCACACAGGTCCTGTCCAAGTCTGTTTTACACTAAGAATCTCTATGGCGTTTTATTTAAAATTTAATTCAAAATGTAGTTCGATTTCACGTCAAGAGTACACAGTGTTAGATTACACGTCATTCATACACGTTCTGTGTATGTTACTGTACAGAGATACATACGTAACTGACTTTTTATTACATTTTGTTCATTTAACAGCGCATACCTGCCAGTATTGGAATATCAACTTGTTAATATCTAGCATTGTTTGGAAGTTCGTATTTCAAACCATATTTGTTTTCGTTTTATTTTGAAACTATTTTTTAGGATCTCGTAAAGTTATTTTGTTATGCGATGAACAAAAGTTTCATGCACTAATTGAACTGGATTTTATATGGTTTCAGTATTTGTAAAATGTTGCTGATATTTACTTTTTATATAATAGAGTTGCAGCTGCATCTGGGTAAACGTTATTTATAATATCAGGCTACATGTTTTTAAGGCTTCAAAATATAGAGAATAATAAGAAAGTGGGGGAAAGACTTCTTTTTTAAAGCTTTCTCGAGCCCTAGCGATCATACCAACAAACATAATTATAAACTAGAGACTATTACAATTATCGATTTATCAGATAAATACAAAGATCAACCAATTGACATGTCTGTGATTATAATCCAATATTTCATAGTATAGTCATAATTAATCTTCTTATGCACTTTCCACGCGTAAAGTAACAAAAGAAAAGAACTTCTGTTCATTAAAATATCGTATAAAATATATATTGCTCAAGTGTGACGTCATGCGGGTGGTACTGTCCGTTTTATCTGTCGATCCAGTGACTTTTGTAGCGCGTCCCGGGGCCGACTGTAGCCGACATTAGCTATTGTAACGTCCGACAACTGTCGGCATAAAGCTCTGTGTTATTGTTCTTTGAATTAATTATTATATTTTATTGAAGAGAGAGCGGGGTAACATATTTTTTAAGCTTTTTATGTGCTATGTAATTTGAACGATAATGTCTATTAGTAAAGTCAATTAGAATCTTTTTCTGTGTTTTTTTTTCTAAATAAACTCTTTCCGTGTGTTGCGCGGACTTGAAGTCAATGTTTTGAACAGATTTGGACCGATAAAAATTTAACGTAAAATGGCAGGGCAAGCTGGCTCAAGTAAATCATTCATTATTAAAACAAGTGAGATGTACTATAGCTGCATCGTCGGTTAATATGGGTTTGTTTACCGACTACAATGATAGTTAAAACTTAAATGATCAAAGTTTTTTTCTCAATGCTATAAATTATTTTTAAAATATTTCATAAAATGCAATTTCAAATTTGAGTCTTATCTCAAACGAAACTAAATTTAAAATGAATTGACGCGACTAATGTATAAAGTTTCCTCATTAGCAAGTAGTAAGGTAAAGGCACCTAATTCCGTGGTGTTTTTGACAAAACACGAAAGAACATTAAAAATTAAGTAATTATCGTACCTTTGTATACAATTTTATATTTTTATCAGAAGCGTTAACTATCTAATTTTTGAAAAATATATGCAGTTTGTCAGTAAATGTTATTAAAAATGATAAAATAAATAAAAATATGAAAAAGAACGATGCGCCTAATTCCGATGTAAAAATCGTAATTCCGATGCATTTGGTTCCTAATTCCGAGTATAAAAATAGAAAGGGAACTACCTATGTAGGGTTCTCATACATGATGTTCAAAAATATAAGGAGTTTATTTTTTATGTTAAATCAGTTCTTTTTTTAATCATAATCCTTAATCTTATAAAAATCAACTTAAAAATTAACATAAAAATCAACGTAAAAATCAACTTGTATCATGATTACAAAAATAATCTAAACATGTACAGTCACGAGCAATAATATGTACACATTTTCAAATTTTCTAAACTATCTGCACGTTTATCTAGACATTACAATATCAAAATGAATTCGTAATTTAGAAGAGGTTCCGTACAGTTTTGAATTAATCTTCGAATTTTCAATTTTGGATTGGCAGAACTTTAGATAACTGGTTTACAAAATGCGAAAATGTGTACATATTATTGCTCGTGACTGTACTTAAATTAAAAAACTAAAAAGTAATAAATAAGTGAAACTAAAATGCAAGTTTAAGACTTTTGAAATAATTTATTAGGCGCGGTTATGCTATACTTTAAAGCACTATAAATCATGAATGATTATTATGCAATAAAAAAAATGACTTAGGAAACCTAATAATGATGTATGTAAAACTATCCAGGTCCAGTCACTAAGTGTGTAGGAGGATACAAAGAAAATTACATAAACACACACGCTGAAAATAGTCTTCAAATAGGCAGACTGACAGACAAAAAATCATTTTATTGCTATAGTTTCATAATTGGGTTAAATAAATATCAATACACGCACACTCCAATTTTATGTGATTGTACTATAGATGATTAGTATTCTTTCAGTTACTACGTACTAAGCACATAAAAAAAGGAACACTCTGTATTTAAACAGGGTCAATACTCTCTATGACCGGGTCAAAACATCGGAATTAGGAACTCATGTAAGCTTATTCCGATGTAAATAAATCGCAATTTAGTGCTCATATAACCTTATTCCGACGTATATACATCGGAATAGCGTTTTATGATGCTAAATCAAAGTTTCTAATTCCGAGTAATAAAAATTAAAAGATTTTTTGATATTATGCAAATTAAATAGTGGATAGTTGCAATATGAAAGGGAAAAAAATATAAGACACATAGATATAATAACAGAACAGATCAAAAACCGAACGTCTTCATAAATTTTTTCCCGTACAACGTATTAAGAAAGTACCTATAATAGTCATTTTTAACCTGCTATAATTAGTGAATCCGACGCCAAGGCGTACCTCGGAATTACATTATTAAATGCATGAGTTATTCAAGAAGTCAGAACTAACACATTAAACTTTGTAATCATAAAACACACACCGAAAATTTAAAAAAAGTAAATGTCTTAAAATTTGTTTTTCCGTGGTATACATCGCTTTTAGGAACACACTAAAATATTTTGCACCTAATGCCGTGGTGTTTTCAACACGTATTTTCTTGCTAATTTGCAAATAAAATACTCAAATCTTAAGTGTTTTCGGTAAAATATATTGTCCTTTCAATAATTCAACCTAAACGAAAACTCGCATTGTATAAAATTATCACGTAAAACACTATTTGGCAAATCGTAATACTCACGTGCATGAGGTCCTAAACGTATGAAGTGTGCTTTAAAGGCGGCTTCCCGTGGCAAAATGACCGATTATTCTACAGTGTGAACACACTTAAGTCTCTTTTGTTTATATAAATATGAACAGATAAATTATTAATTGATTATTTTATCATGCAGACCAAAATAACTAGTGAATTACTTTAAAAACCCGTTTTACTAAATACCTCGGATTTTACTGCCATTTTTAGAACCCCTCGTAGTTAGGTGCTTTTACCTTACGAACTCTTATTACAAGTGATAAATAAACTAAGATGATATAACTTTAATATATTTAGTTATGAAACAAATTTTGTAGGATTTTAAGCAAATAAGTAAGATATCTTAAATGTTTTTAGTTTATAACATTAAGTTGTTTGTAATAGTTTTCATATTAAAACAATGGACAAAACTTTAAGCTCAAGTCAGGACTTGAACCTCGGGTATACGTCCTTAGAAGACTTATTGATTAGTTCAACATCCGGCAGGGATAGTATTACAATTACTTTTTGACTAAAAAGTATTGTGAAGAATCACTACAATTTTAATGGTAAAAAAAAAACATTGTTCACTATACCTATATATATATCACAGTGACCCACAAAATTGGCAAGCGCACTACGAGTACTCTAAATGTGCCTTTTATCAAGTATTGTCGTCGCCTCAACTCTTGAACCGAGCCACAATACAATAGAGTTGTATTGAATGCATTCGAGACGCCACTACTTTTGTGCCCCACTATATTGTACTCGAATGTAAAAAGACTCGTATTTACTTTACAAGGAAATTGAATTTTTTGAAGCGAGACCTTCGCAGGCTGTTAGTTTGAACTTATGTAAAGTAGGCTTCACTCAATACTTGTGCAAGGTTTATGTAGGTACTTACTTTCCTTTTTCTATAAACATTTACATTTTAAGTTTTTTCTAACCGATATATAGAGTACAACCTTATTTGGTTTAGTTCTTAAAAGCCTAGTCTGGCAGCTCTAGCTGTCCTGATCTACTACGATTGGCAAAGTTAATAAAACTTTGCTTAGTACCAAATAGTACAAGCTGTGCTCTGTTTTAGATAGTTAATTTATCTTCGAGTCCCTGTAGGTACATTTCTGTTGAAATTAAAAGACTGGTATTAGATAAGTCTACTTTATATACTGTGTAAGATAACGGACACAGAACAGTCTAACATAGTTTTTAGTTTTAGTCACACTCTACCATATTATTATAGAATACAGTTTTACTACACCATCTCACACCGTCAACAACACTTTAATAAGAGATTTTTTTATTATTCTCACAAAAATGTACAAAATTGTAAAAACTATATTTACAAATATAGATAACTATTATAGATTTATCTTAAACATATTTATATAAACGGTAACTGTATAGTTAGTAGAGCGTGTCTGAACTCTCAGTAAGTTTACGTTATAATTGATTATTTATCTCAGAGAGAGAGATGCTACAGTGCGGTGCCTCTCGCTGTGGTAGAGCTGCTACTAAGTCAATATTTGTTTTATTCCGTTTGTTATTGCATTGTGTTGTAAGTGAAACCGGTTGTATTTTTGGATTTATAACATCTGTTATTTTTAAAAGAATCAAAATTCGCTATAGATAGGTTATGATTCTAAGCTTGCACATTTACAAACATTAATTTGACGGACACAAAAAAACATACAACTCTAAACAGATTGCATAAACAAAAATGGTTCGTGTTAAATTTGAATACACGACCTAGTGGTCGGCAGTCGTATAACGCTACTGTCAAGTTGTACAGTTAATAAATAATGTTTACTAATTGTTATTTGTTTTGTTTCAGGTAAACTGTTTAGTGACTATGACTGTGACGTATGTTGAGGTATCAATATTTAATTGTCTCGGTGACGCAGCGGTGACGCAAGCGGCTGCCGAGCACGAGATCGCGGGTTCTATTAACACGCAGGACAATTATTTGTGCTATCCACAAGCTATTGTCCTGAGTCTGGGTGTTTTTGTGTTCGTTAATTTGATGTTTGTAAAAGTCCCCGTGACAACGGCCATGATCCCTAGTGCGAGAGCTGTCTTAAAAAAAAAAAACTAAAATATCTCGAGCGTGCAGTATGTGAAGAAGTAATTCTAATGGAATATGATTATATATTTTTCACATAACGCCATATTGTTTTAAAATCCTAAGGAGAACTTGTGTTATGGAGAATGTAATCAATATGATATATTTATTTTTTACTATACTTACTGATATTACATAGAAATGTAATAAGACTAATACAAACACTCAAACCATTTCCTTTTTATCACACAAAGATTTTTCCTTGAGGCGATATTCAACCAACATCTTTAGTTAAATAGAAATAGAACCTCCAAGGCTAAATGGCTCAAATGTCGTAAACACCAGTTTTATTTGACGTTTTTACATAGTTTCTTGAAAGTGGCAATTGTAAGAAAATGTGCTGTAATACTCCCATCTTAGTTCGTAGGTATTATCTCTACAAGACACAAAAAGAAAATTTTACTTAAGTAAAATACCTCTGGCCAACATGGTACAATAAGGCCAAGGTATCTTTTAGTCACTAAAAAGGCCAATTTCTGTAGTAATACATAAATGTCTCGAATAATAAAATTAAACAACCATTTACATTCAACCAATATGTAACTATAACAAAGATATAATAAGTAAGACAACACAACACGAAGTCGAACATCTACGGACAGTTAATATTTGTCTATGAATAGTTAACGATCGACCCCCTGGGAGGGAGGGGGGCTAACGGGAAGACCCCCGTCAACGGGCGACCCACTTCGCAAGTCGCGGGGTCAAGTCATCTGTATCTGTAGAGTTCTCTGACCAGAATGTGTCAGAGAGTAACGTTAGGTGATTTAGCGTTATGATGCTACGCTTAGGTTAAAATGTTTTATTGTCTACGAGATATTCGTAGACGTAGAGTATTCTCGTAGAGGGTCTACGAGTTATGGTTTATAATTTATTTTGTTGATTATATTCATGACAATTATCTGTACATTGTGATATCTCAGTAGCGTAGGGGTTATAGATAGGAATGGTGTTTAATATGGCGTGGGTTCGTATCAAACGCAGAATATTTTTTTCTTAAAACTTACTTCCGGGATTGAAAACTAAACGCCTATTTAGTATTTTGGGCTTAATGTCAAGATTTAACTTTTAAAGTTTCCATATTGTTTAAAACCTGTCAATTTTCGTTATATATTTTGTACCACAATAATGCAATGATTGTCCGTGTGGTGACGGAGTAAGAATACAATATGTCACCACCCCATCTTATCCCATGGGTGTCGCAAAAACCGACTAAGGGACTAACTGTAAATAAATATTATCTTTACGAAGTAAATAGAAGGGAAACTTCAAATTAAACCCTATACTAATCCGTCTGGTCAGCGTGGTATAAGTGGGCCAAGTATCCCTCCGTCACGGGAGGAGGCCCGTCCCTGCAGTGGGACATTAATGGGCTGTTATGATGAATGCAATGAGACTGTTAGAGTAGTGACACTATTATATTGCTCAATATCCTACCACTTATGCGACCTCTATAACATTATATAACAATGTAACAACAAAACACTTTCTTGTAGTGACAGCTTATAAGATTTGATCGCTCTATCATTTATCCTCAGCGTGCGTGGGTTCGACGCCGGGTCACATTTATTTATGTTTGTATATAAACGTGATGTTGTCTCGAACGTGCAGACTGAATAACAAATACACACTATGGCGCAGCAGCGTTACTGACGGTTGTGAATTGCCAAATGTTGTAGAGTCTAGAATCTTATACATTTTATTGTTTAGGTTGTAGTTTTTTTTAAATAAATAATAAAAATAAAATAAATAAAAATATAATAATATAAATAAAAATAAAATAAAATTTGTTTACTTCAGACTAAAGGTCTATAGGTATTAGTAATAGACCGGTACAGACCTACGGGTACGGGCCTTCTCGCATGACGGAGGGATACTTGCCCTAACTTTTTAAGATACTTACAACTAGCACGTACAGTAAGTATAACCTATAGATATGAGAAGGTCATTTACAAGTTTCCAATGATAGAATATCTACTATATTTGAATAATTCTGTTTGTTAGTAAAATCATAAATAATGAGCCTTCGTTGGCGATTGACCGAGATTTCTGGAAAATAAGGGGGGGTCAAGGCAAACCCAGTAATGGAATTATATTAGCCAACACTATTAATAATTACAAAAGTATGTTTGTACAAAGTTACCTTGATTTATTGTTTGAAAATAGTTTGTGATCTAGATCTCAGTCCACTTAGACTATCACTTCAGCTTTGTAACTTTACAACTAAGAGTACCTTAAATTGTAACTAGCTCTTAAGGTTCTCGCTTAATTAAACAAATATCTTGAAACTTAATTACTTAATGCCTTCAGATTAGTACCGAAGTGAAAGCTGAAGGTTGTACCCGATATTAGGTAACATAAGACTGGATCATTTGTCAGGCTTCAGGCTCTCAGCTCTCCTTGTAAACCTTTCTATATGTTCAGGTAGTGAATGTAAGGCGATAGTCTTAATGGGTTATGTACGACCTGAATACATTTAGTTTTGTGTATATTTAATAGTATTTTATTTTATGTAAAAACTTGGACTTTACTTTTATAATTATTTCATGTAGACAGTTGCATTCACTGATGTCTGCAGTGTTTCATCTGAGTTTCCAAAAAGCATGGAGCATCGCAGGGTACGTAAAGAGTAGGTACCATGTGTCGTCGTAGTAACACAAACCATGTCAGAAGGACGGCTTTAATAAATCTCGACACCAAGTTGGCTTTAAAAAAAATATTTACTTAGATTACCTGCACGAGGTCTTGGGTTCGAACCCCACGCAGAGCCATTCTTTGTCGTAATAATCAAATTGCATATTATTGTCCTGAGTTTAGACGTTCTTTATGTCCGTTTAGTTGATATTTGTAAACTCCCCACGACATCATGATCAGGCGTAGTTTGTATTGAAATATATTTTGATGAAGAAGTAAGTAATCCCTTTTAAATCTACATTTACCAATAAAGTAAATATAAAAGTATAGAATATTATAAGTATAATAAAACCTCAAACGAAGCAATCGTGCATGCTACTAACTATGAGAAATTATTGTAGCGTAGCACTCGCGTAGACCCGCTACGGTCACGCTACGTCGTAGCACCGGTACTATGTACTTAAAATAATAATTTTAAATTATTGCTGTTACAAATATACGTTTTGAGAGGGAACAAGTGATTTTCTTGTTGAGTTAATATTGAATTAGGTTTCATATTGAAGAAATTCTCCGTGTGGTGACGGAGTAAGAATACAATATGTCACCACCCCATCTCATCCTATGGGTGTCGTAAAAACCGACTAAGGGACTATCCGTGAATATTATCTATACGAAATAAAAAGAAGGAAAACTTTAAATTAAACCCTATACCAATCCGTCTGGCCAGCGTGGTATTAGTATGGCAAGTATCCCTTCGTCATGGGAGGAGGTTCGTCCCTGCAGTGGGACATTAATGGGCTGTTATGATTGAAGAAATATTAAGGAACGTAAGTCACTCTATTTCTCTCTAAGAATGACTCCCTGTGTAGAGCTTCGGTTCATCGCACTTTGTATCGGTGGCTCAGCGCTTGTGTATGAGTTTGTGTGGGATCACCACACTATTTGTGTGATCCGCTAATTATAGTCTTGTGGCAAAATGTAATTTGTCTCAGTTAATTTCGTGTCTTAAAAATATGCTGGGACACAGGGTTTGGTCCGTAGGCATTGTCTTTTTAAAATACAAAAAGCATAAAATCGCAAGCGGTGGAAACTTGCACCGAAGACGCGTTTATAACCACTTTACCACTGAGGCATATCTCCGTGTGGTGACGGAGTAAGAATACAATAAGTCACCACCCCATCTCATCCCATGGGTGTCGTAGAAACCGACTAAGGGACTATCCGTCAATATTGTCTTTACGTAATAAAAAGAAGGAAAAAATGAAATTAAACCCTATACCAATCCGTTTGGCCAGCGTGGTATTACTAGACCAAGTATCCCTCCGTCATGGGAGGAGACCCATCCCTGCAGTGAGACATTATAGGCCGACCGTTTAACTCAGACCCCGCCTGCGGTAATAGGGGTGCGCGGGGGGGCGAGGACAAAGGAGAGAGCTATCTTGATTTTTTGGGAAAACGGCGCCATCTAGATACTGTGACCCGAACTACATCACATCACAAGACAGCTCTAATTTTTAGCTAGCTTATTTTTATGAAATAAAAAGAAGGAAATATTGAAATTATACCCTAAACCAATCGAAATACCTGGAGAGGTTTTTTTATTTTTCTGGTCAGGCTTTAAATTGTGTAATAATTTAGATTGCATATTTTCTCTAAGAAAGTACGAGTTTAAATTGCAAGATGACGCCACCATCTTTGAAATTTGTAAATTGTATAGAAGACGGACTAGCTTACTGCACTAGTGTCATACTGACATACTGACTAGGTGTCCGTTATGGTAGTGTGTAAAAATAAAAAAAGCTCTTATTATTGTTCTTATTATCTGTAAATATTTCCTAAGATTGATTCTTACAAATTAATATGTTTAAATCATACCTGTTTTAATGTATATTTTAGTCATATAATTTCAAAACCCCCTAAAGTGCTTTTTCTTAAATGTCGACAATTCATGAAAAACGTCTTAAACTTACTAACAACCTTAATTCTGTACGATTTTTAACATTATATTATTATTGTAATCTAGCAATCCCAACAAACATCTTTCTTTAATAAAAACAATTTGAAAAACGAGGATATTTGCAAAAATAGATTCGTTTTAGGGGACTTAGAAGTTAACTTTAGGTTTTAGTGAAATTTGAAAGTTACCGATACCGTTTTAGAGGGTTTTGAAGCAATCACTATTTTTTTTTAACTAGGAAGGTGTTATGCAATAAAATTGTAAATAAAACACAAAATAAAAAAGGCAATTATTTTTAAAATTATTTTATTTCAAAAGAAATGGTTTTTCATTTTTATGTAATAATGAAATAATAATTATGTAATATTATTGTTATTTTTAGAGTCGGTGTCAGCCAACGAAATACGATAATACCTAAGCAAATGGAATGGCGGCCACGAATTACAGATTATATTATTATATGACTTCGACATTATGACATAAAGTTGTTGATTGTTTATGGATTGGTTTAAAAATTAAACAAATATTAAATAACTATTTTTATCATATTTAAATAAATATATTTTAAAATACCTGTGTCACGTTCAAAGGTTTTAATATACCTATTTAGTAACTGATTAAAGCTTTCCATAACTTTGGGCGTTTATATAGGTTTAACCAGCACCGTCAATTGAAAAAAATCGTAATTCGCAAATAGGATCAATAATGCAAAATGTTGTCTACGAAGTCGTTAGAAAAGGCAATAAAGTTCTGTATAACACATTCTGATCACTTTAAATGGTTTTTAATTTTAAGTAATTGTCTTTGATTCGTAGTACTTTCTCATCTTAGTCTTTAGTCTGAGTATAACACGACGCCATATTTCTTTAAATTTTAAGTCAGCAATATAAAATAGAATATAATTATCGTGGCTGACACCGACTCCAAAAATAACAATAATATTACATTATTTGTTATAATTTGATTATATTTTAAAGAATCTACAATTAAATATATTTGTGGACTCTTCAAGAAATATCCTTAACAATACTTTTTACAATAATTAAAAGAACCTATTCTTTAGATTATAATTAAGTAAAAAGAATGTCTGATTTAATGTTGCAAAACCAAAATACAACTAATTTTTTTTTAATTTTTAGTGCAATTTTTGTCTTTGAAGTCGGTTTTTTTTGTAAAAACTTATTTTATTTGGCATAGCAACCAACTCGATATAGCTCTTGTGTACGCTACCATAACGGACACCGCTACCCCGCCCCCTCGTCCCTTTCATACCGCAGGCGGGGACTGAGATAAACGGTCGGCCTATAAGGGGCTGTTATGATGTCCTTCGACGACCAAATATCGATCGTCGTAATATCATAAGTATATGTATGAACATATCATTGCAATGATATATGTTTTTAGAATTCAATAATGATAAACAGCTATTTATTTAATTAAACTTTCAAAATAAGGCTCTATTTTATCTATTCAACCTTGCCCACAGTCAGTGTTGTCGTGCCTCCAATCTTATTACTTAAGTGCCATCTAATAGCGCACGCGATACTCGCATCTATTACTTATACAATAAAGTCATATTTAGTTTGACTTCTTAAGTAATTGTATGTCATTTTGGTCTTATAGTCGTAGCCTTGAGGCGCGCCTTGTACCTTGAACTATACAAAAAGGTTGTAGTTTTAAGGTTGTACCCTATGTTGTTAGGCTGGACGTTATTAGTTGGCGTTATTTATTGTTTTAATTGATGTTTAATTACTTTTTAAGCGATGTTTGTTTCAAGAGCTTGTGTACGAAAACGAAAACTTCTACTATCATAATACTAGGAATAGGATGAAGTTACTTAATACCATGAAATGCGATTATATCTTTACTTAAACAACATAATCTCCGTGTGGTGACGAAGTAAGAATACAATATGTCACCACCCCATCTCATCACAAGGGTGTCGTAAAAACCGACTGAGGGACTAACCGTAAATATCATCTTTACGAAGTAAAAAGAAGGAAAACTTAAAATTAAACCCTATACCAATCCGTCTAGCCAGCGTGATATTACTAGGCCAAGTATCCCTCCGTCACGGGAGGAGGTCCGTCCCTGCAGTGAGATATTAATGGGCTGTTATGATAAGCAACATACTTATAGTCATCGCTGTAAACATACATACTGCTCTACGCATTTGACGATTCTATAAGAAGTCGTCGATTATCTCGCTTTACACCCAGCACAGTTTATCGTTTATCTTCGAAATCATTGGCTTTGTCTTGTACCAAGCGCCTAAAGTCAGGATGGCACCTGGCTTGTTATTTCTATTAACACGTTGCCAGTGCAGTGTACCATATATGGTACACGTGCATTGTTTTACTATTGTGTCTGCTAGCGGCATTTCGAAAGTGTTAAGGAAGATCTGCTGATTAGGGATTCTTTATTATAAAGAAACTAACTTACTAGTATAAGGTGTTCTTCTTAATATTTAACAAAGGTCTTATATGAATACAACATCATCATATCAGCCTATAGACGCCCACTGTTGGACATAAGCCTTCTCCAAACGTTTATAAAGGTCTTATGTTAATACATTATTAAGGCTATCGGTATTTAGACAGGTTAGAACCGCCTACTGTTTATTTAATATTAACAATGGAAGCACTCTGCCGCTAATAAATAACTTGACCTCGGAGTTAAATCCTTGTCCCTTACGAAGCAAAGGTCATAATAATTCATCTGTTAAATGGCGCGCCGCTTCGTAAGTGTATTAAAGTTACTACTGGACAGGATAATAATGTATATTATTCTATCGTAATATCCTACCCACCCCATTTCATCCTGTTTGTCATAAAAGTTGAATAACGTTAAAATAGTAGATATCATCTTTACAAAAATCAAATAAGGATAATTTGACATGGGTTGTTAAAATTGCCAATTCTGCTGATCAGATTAAGACTATCTTAGCGGGGTAAGTTTCACTCTGTCACTTGACTATACCTGACCCTGTAAAGGGTCTGCTCTGATATCAGCAATAGATATAAACAAACAGTATATATTGTTAAATAAATTATACAGTATCGGAATCCGTGGAAAGCCTCATGATTGGCTCGCATCCTATTTAAAAGACAGGAAACAATTAGTGGAAATAGAATATTTCAATAACGAAACGAATACAATAGACTGTAGTGGTGTATGTGTGCATGTACAATATAAGTACATGCACTGTTATTAATAAAGGAGTCTTATAACTGCACTCGCGTCTATCACTTGTCACTCCCATAAATCCCATCCTTACATGGCGACCCTGCCAGGATGGATCCGCAAGGCATCGGATAGCAAGTGTGAATTTAGCGTTGATAATTTTGAACAATTTTTTTTAAAACGATTTATACAAAAAAGTGTGTTAATAAGTGTTTATTAATATTAAATCAAAGAAAAAGAATTTAAAAATGTGGAAAAAATCGCAGAAATTACGAGTGCTTATGTTGATGATAATTATGTTCCCGGTAAAAGAGTCACCACCATGATGGATTGGTGGAGTGTTGTGCTATAGCACTAAGCTTAAGGACGGAGAGATCATGAAATCGGCAGGCTTGAGATGGCCTGAATTGGAGTCGGCATGGCGATGGCGCACCTTTGTCGGGTGCATGCCATGTCGCGAAGGTCGTCGACGTGTCGTCGTATTCAAATTTTCATTAAAGTGAAAGTGCGAAATAGTTTTATAGTGCGTGTAAAATAGTGTTTTTTTTTCTAAGCTATTTATACATAGTATAAAATAATAAAATAAATAAATATAGTATTTTTATATCACCATAATGTTAAGGTATTTTATTTTATTAAAAATAATTAGTAAATGTATTAAATAATCAATACTAATAATTCATTATAAATAATAATTTTTATTACTGTTTCTATTTACCATGTACTTATACTTATATATTATTACATTTTTTTATCTAAGAGGTGACATAATTAATGAAGAATACTTATTAAAAGTTTTAATAGTTTGTGACTCTTAAATATTATTGTATGGATTAATCATCATTTTATTATTTATATAATAAACTCATATTATAGCTTAGACGATATTTTTGTGTAATTGAAATGTGATAGCATTCCATTCCATATTGGTATAGGTACTTAGCAACAATACATACCTTTGAACGGGTGATGATATTGTTTAGATTTGCCAACCATATAAGGTAAAGAATTTGTACACACAGTTGATTGCAGACTTGTAATGTGACTTTATTGTGAACTTAATAATTTAGATAGATTGAAATAATTTTAAAATGTTGTGCTCAATGTAGTGAGAAAAAAGTAAATATTTTTCAATATTTTTGACATAAAATAATTATTTGAGTTTTTTAATAATAAAATGGAGAATTTATAAACAAAATATTGTAAAGTGATGAATATTTTTGAGATGTTTTTGATTGTTGGTTTAGTAGATGAAAGATAGAATGCCAAAAGACGTGGGTTGGTTCGAATCCAAATAAGACTTGAATATTACGCTAAAATGCGAATAATTATTTTAACATTTTGCTAGAAAATGTGTACCTAACTGTCAATGTGTAAAAAAAAAAATGAAACTGTAAGTTAAATAACCATTTCCTAGGACAATCGGTCTGATCACCCGCTGCCTGTGGAAATCGTTATTTAGCTATAATTTAAAGACTTACTTGTTGTGTTAGACAGAAGAAGAGAATTAAATAATGTAAAAAAAAGTAATTTAAATAAATTACATGCCATGTTTTACGATCGAATATATCGCGAGCCGAATATTTGAGTGAACTTGTGCATTTTGAAATGTTAAATGAATAAAGATAATGAGAAAATGATTATGAATAAATATAATAAAAAATATTATAATGGTTAACCTAAGTAGATAAAATAAGTAGACCGGCCACTACTAAGATGAAATGACTAGTTTAAGTTAAATATTGTATCTTCATCATCGCAAATGTCGCGAGCCGAATTTGTGAAAGAGTTACAAGAATTTTTATTATCAAATGATAAAAATAAATATGATAAATAAATGAAAATTCAATTCAATTCAATTCGTTTATTTCAAAATGAATTATAAGTAAAAAATAATTATGACATTCAATAGTATTTTGAGGTACTAACTATTTATTTATTGAGTTCCACCTCTTCCCAATTCTTTAAATTGGTGTTAGAGTGTGATGTCACGAATTATGACAAATATTTTTTTTAGAACCTTTATTTTAGTGCTAAGAATAAACATGACAATTATGTTTTGTAATGTTATTACTTACTTACTTTTATTAAACTTAAGTTATAGCTTATAATATTTTAATTTTGTATAATCAAATACTTACTGTCTTTTACATTAGTTGTTGTGTATGTAATATGTAATGAAAAAAAAAAAAAACATTATGTAATTTGTTTTTTTTTTCGTGCAATTGAATTATGACTAATGTTAATTGATGATAATTTAGATTTAGCATGTTTATTTTTGTGATAAGAAAAATAAAAAAATATTTTATAATGTTATTACTATTATTAAACTAAAGGCTATGGTCATATTAAAATATTTTTTTCGTGTTTAATCAAATACTGCTTTTTATATTAATTGTTGTGTACGTTATGCAAAAAAAAAAAATTATGTAATTTGCTTTTTTTTTTCGTGCACCCCCGGAGGTGTAGTGGTGTATGTGTGCATGTACAATATAAGTACATGCACTGTTATTAATAAAGGAGTCTTATAACTGCACTCGCGTCTATCACTTGTCTCTCCCTAACGTCCCATCCTTACAAGACAACATTAGATCAAATATTAGAACAACAAATGCATCTATTCCCCAGGGAAGCGTGATAGGCTGCCTCCTCTTTCTAATATATATAAACGACCTTCCAAAATCCATAGAAAGCCCTTCCGTCCTGTTTGCCGATGATATTTCCATCCTGGTTCCATGTCAAAACATGTTAAATATAAATCAGACCTTGAACTCTATATTTATCAAAACGGAAAACTGGATGAAAGAACATAACTTAGAAATTAATTACTCTAAAACTAAATTAATAACTTTCCACCCACGTCAAAAAAAGCCTCTACCCATTAGTTTTGATCATAATAACATTAAATTAGAAATAGTAAACGAATTTACTCTACTAGGCATTAATATAGACACCCACATCAACTGGAAATCCCATCTAAACAAATTAAAAACTAAAATAGCTAGATTCTCGTATGCTCTTAAGGAGGTAAAAAAAACGACTAACCTGGATACTGCATTGGTAACCTATTACGCCTACGCTTATTCATGGTTTACCTATGGGATTGTTCTTTGGGGAAATAGTACAGATGTGTCTACCTTACTAACTACTCAAAAAAAATTAATTAGGATACTAGTTAACGTAGACGAAACAGAAAGTTGTAAACCCCATTATAAAAGCCTTAAAATACTAACCATACCTTGCATCTACATTTTGGAAATTTGTAAATTTGTTCGAAAGTACCCCGAGCTATACAGTAAAAGGGATGACATACAAACTAAATATAACCTGCGTCATAAGAATAGACTCAACACACTGACTTCTAAACTAAGTATGCATTCCACAGGCCCACTTGCAATGTCAATTAAAATATACAATAAGCTTCCAGAAGGCATAAAAAATGAAGAAAATAATACAAAATTTACAAATAAACTAAAAAATATACTGATAAATAAAGCATATTATAGTATACAAGAATATATTAATGATAAAACTTAAAAACCGAAATTCCCTAAGAAAATATAAGTACTTATGTATATAAAAAAAAAATAAAAAAAAATTGAATAAAATAATAATAATTAAAAATTAATATTAATTCTAATAATTTACAATCTTTTTTAATTAATTTAATTTTTATAAATAAAATAAAAAAGTTAATAAATAAAAATTAATAAAAAATAATAAAAAATAATAGAAAAAGATGAATGAAATAGTAGAAAGTTTTAGATATAGTAAGTAAATAATGTAAAATTTGGTGGCCACGCTTCCTCTCTTCTACGTTTGCCTTACCCGACAGGGTCCATAAATGTGCTTTTTACCTATGTACTACATCTTTGTAAAACTTATGGTGTGCAATAAACGAATTGAGTATTGAGTATTGAGTAATAAACATTAACTACAACAAAATAAACGACACCAAATAACGAACTCTCTAATCAACATAACTCACTTCTAATCACAATAGTGTCGCCTCCCAAACATTCTATTGTAAATTACTTCCATTCCTTACGTACTCACGTTGCTAACTCAAACTCAACTTAAACAATGTGCCAATTAAGTCTAAAATAGCCTGACAAGTTTGGGAACTTTTAAAACTTATCCTTAGGCTAAACAAAGTGTCTAATTGTAAAGTTGAGATTGTTTCGAAGCTTTATCGTTTAGACACAGTTTTGTACTCGTTACTCTTTTATTTAATCTAAATACAGTTTGTATTCTCAAGGCTAGAGACGTGACGGCCGTTTGACAAGATGAATACTTATACATTTATCCTTCTTAGCTTAGTTTACTGGATTTGAGTAATATTGAAACTGTTTATTTTCTTATTTTAGTATATAGGCTAGATTTATCTAGATTGATTGTATTTTAATTCTGATAACGTATTCAAAATAGAAAGAAGACTTGACACAAAACCCACTAAGTCTGCATATCCCCTTGCATGCTGCCCGACGCGACGCATAAAAAAAAGGGACCACGGTCCCTTAAAAGCAAACAACCGGTTAGTATAAGTAAATCAAGTACCTCTTTTTGTATGAAGTTCCTTTTTGCAAAGATTTGAGAGTAGATACAACAGGTAGATACTATGTTAACTAAGGTCACACGAACGTCAAAAATAAAAATCTTATAATTAAATCATCAACTGATTTACTTTAATTAACTTGTATCCATTAATTTTAAAAAAAAAAGTTTATCCCCAGAGATATCTTAACTTATATTAAAAGCTATTCGCGTCCCTACAGACTTGCCTGTGATTTTGATTGATGATTCTACGTCACAGGCAACAGAGTGACATGCGGAACTCGAGCCATTACTCGACGGATCTCGACCAACCTCGAGCGCAGAACGAACAACATTTCTCTTTATAACGCGAAATTTTATAAAAGTTTTGAAGTTTAAATGGCACTGGTTACGTCATAACTTATCGTCTCATATACTGACTTCTGCTCGTGTTATTGAGAAAACGAAATATATTTCTTGTTGCTACTTTTAGATTTTTGATATAAGAATATAGTTATTACTTAATGACTATTTCCTGAAATTGCTCCTTTATTAAAATATTGTAAGTTTTCTGACTTGCCTTATGAATGTCCAATGGAAGCGTACCTTAACTTGTATAGTGTACCGCTAACTGGAATCCCCACTCCAGTAGTTCTGTCTATCGCATCGTTTAACAATAGTTTAAATCATAATAATTATAAATATTCACTTCATTTACATTAATATAATAAAATCTTGTACGGAGGTTGTTGTTTTATAAGGAGGAAGACATACATTTTGTATCGTATTTTTTACTAGCGCAGAAGTGGGAACTCATAATATGTAATTATTTTTGTAGTATTGAAGAATTAAAATTAATTCTTATTGCACCACCATACGTATAACTTAGAACCGAGAGCTAAAGTTTCTAGTATATACAAACATTATTTAAGCAGTTTACTAGGTGATGAATGCAGTAACACTCGCTCGTCTCTGCACTGTCCCCGGGGAGGTATGAGATCTGTAAGCGGTACAGTCATCGCCGGAACGACGCACTTAATTACCACTGCGCTACTCGGCTCTAGTGGCGAGATACTTTGACGATGAATCTACTATTAGTTGTTGCTTACGTAGAGATAACTTGGGTACTTTCTACTTATGGTTCGTGAAGAGGGCTGTGTTGGGATAAACACTGTTTTGTTCTACTTTTATTAGAGAAAACAAATAATTGTATATACTTATTTACTACATACATAACATAATTAGTTAGTGTTTCTTTCCATGTATGGCTTTGAAAAGTACTGTTAAATCTAGTTACATATACAACTTTTATTTACTATAATCCTTTAAATGTTTGGTGGCTCGGTGGTCGCAGTAGCGGTAGACGTACGAGGTGGCAGATTCGAATCTCGCGTAAAGGTATTCCTAGTGAATTTAATCTTTCTTTTTTTAGCGTCTTATATAAAAACTTTTCTTAGCCTTAGTATGATTCTAAACACTACGACAGGATATAACAATAATAATAAATACAGTTATTCACAGCCATGTATATTCAGCGCCAGTAATATATAGTACCGGTTAGTGGTCCCGCGAGGTTATGCGTGACACAGCAATTATAGTGAGCTGTGGCCGACACTTTGTCTTCTGAAGCATTGTAGATCAAATGGGGAGAAGGTTATCGTGTGTTGTTGTAATATTATTGTTTTTTAAATATTCATCATAATTACCATGTCAGTTAATGGATGTCCACTGCTTGACATAGGCCACCTCCGAATATTTCCACGTTGTGCGGTCCTGGACTTCTGATCCATCATTTGGACTTTTGGTTTAAATTTAATAGTTTAATTATTTGGCTTTATTCACAAAACATAAAAACCCCTTTAATATTCCTAACATGTACTAAAAATAAGTAGGAAAAATAAATAACCTTCAATTTAATTCTTTATTGCATTGAATTGAATCACCTACTAGTCGATTAATTTATTAAAAACAGTCTATTGTTATCGTATACTACTTTGTAATAGTACTAGTGGAGGAAACCAAATCAACTTGCTCTACAAGCCGATTAACTTAGTCAGACGAGATAAAAACCTTTAATTCTTTTCAATATTACCCGACTAGAAAATAGCAATTTCATGTTGCCTTACCGAGACATTTATAAAAATAGATCAAAGAAAACATCATAACTGCTATAAAAGTATAATACAATCAATACTATTATAAATTATTTATAAGGTTTTATTATTTCCAGGTAAGCAGAGAAACCGCAACCGTCATCAATATTGTATCGGTATGAACTATCAAACATCTTTTATTTATAGATATAAGTATCTATCTAAACTATTTATAGAAACAATGCATTTATTTTATATTTTTGGTAAGTCTAACATAGTCTCTAGTTGGTGTGGCGTTTATGGTAGTGGTTGAAGTCCAGGAGGTGGCGGGTTCGAATACCAAGCAGGACAATAATTATGGAGTTTCGCTGTACTTTGTGACCGTTAAATTGAAAAGTCCCTGCGTCACAGGGCATGCTCCCTAGTGCAGGATAAACCATAAAATATTAATTATATAAGCTATTGTTGCCAACTTGATGCAAAAGATTAACAGTTTCCCTTAAGATAGATTTAATTTAAGAGTAGAATGTACTAGTAGCGACAAAACTAATTTATTACTTACTTGTGAGAATAAACTAAGACAAAAGTAAAGTAAAGACTAAACAAAATTAAGTGTCGTTAAAGAATAATGCGTGCGATGCTAGAGTGCGATGTGCAGTCAAAGGAGTGAAGCGGCGGATACTTAATAGTTGCTTTATATCATCGTGTCTACTTTCCTTCTTTTAGTACCCTTTGTATACCATCATATGAAATCTACTCCCAAATTATAGTAAGGGTATGAGAACCATAGCCACGATTTGTATTGGGAGGGAATTTAACCCCAGACCTTAGGTCACAGATATTCATTTTTTTTTAAGAACCCTCCTGCACTATGCAGCATGTCCTGTGTCGTGAGGACTTTGTAAACATCAAATCAAATGTTTTTTTTCTTTTTACTTTACTACATAACAATAAAAATTTCTTGAAGCAAACAAACTAACATAGAATATTTACAGCTGTTTACAATTCTCTATTACTTCCATTGTAACAAGTAGAACTATGTTAGTACCAACAAAAGAATAAAAACTTATACAAACACATAAAATAGTGCGGACGTGGCAACAAGCCTACACAAAAGGCTGTACTGACCTCCACAGTAACGGTCACTCATAAATAAAAAACACATCAATTATGGATCTTACCACGAAAGGCTTAGACCTTAAGAACCTCTGCCTTATTCGTACTGCGTATGTTATTGTTATACTATTACTTTGGTAACGAGAAATTCTACAAAAGGGCGATCGTTCTAATACTACATTTAATATATAGGTATTAATTGTGCGTTCAAATAGATGAGGCTCGGAACCGATGAAAATATTTTTAGCCAAAAATTTGGTGAACACAAACCCCTTTAATAAGTTGATAATATCACCCTTATCCGTGTGGTGACGGAGTAAGAATACCACAATGTTACCACCCCATAATCTCATGCCATGGGTGTCATAGAAATCGACTAAGGGACTATCTGTGAATATTACCTTTACATAGAAAAAAGGAAAACTTGAAATTAAACCCTATACCAATCCGTCTGGCCAGCGTGGTATTAGTAGGCCAAGTATCCCTCCGTCACGGGAGGAGCCCCGTCCCTGCAGTGGGAGTTAATGGGCTGTTATGATTATCACCTGTACCTCTATTACATTCCATCTACCTAACTGTACTAGTCTAACTGGGCCCATGTCATTCATCACCCGTTTCGGTCAAAGCATGTTGAGTCTAGGCACTCTCAATTTTTCGAAAAATTACTTTTTGTACTAGTGCGCAATGTCGCATGTGCATCTTATGTAGGAAAATCATAAAAGCAATGTTCAATTACGCGTGGAAAGCATTACTCTCTAAACCTGCGGAAAACTACTACAAAACACTAGTTACAAAATGCTTTTCACGAATATTCATTTCTTATTATTGCGCGTTCGATGCAGGACATTGCTATTCAGTTACAAACAATTTTGTATCCCTTCGTATCTAAAGACTTTGTCCTTCTGTAGAATTTAAATAGTTAAAGCTACAAAGACCTTTAAAATATCTTGTATGACTCATACATTTTTCTGCCATAAATATTTGTAAAACATGCTACTGTTTCAAAATTTTAACCAAAAAACAAAACTTGATGGAACGTTGTCAGTTATACATGACCGCGGTGAGATGCCATAAATATACTTAAATTAATGAGTCAACTTCTGACAACTTGACTCAAATTAGTCTCGTTGGATACTCTCATACTACGAAACGAAACAAGGTACTACAAACTTTGACTACGATCATCCAACGATAAGTGAGTGTTGACCCTTATGCGGGGCTGTCCCGCGTCTGTCTAAGGGACTGTTCACACTAGAGATTTTTCCGGCAATTTTACAGCGTGAATATATATATAGGCGCATTCTCACAGTAATTATTCTTTGGCAGCAAACTACTCGCAGCGTGCTTTCCGCGTGCACATTGCGATTTCGCCGCGCCGTGAAATCGCTGCTATATCGCCGGACAAATTGTTAATGTGAACATTCCCTAATGGGTTGACTCCCTTAGTGCCGTACCACTCAGGGTTGTCCGGAACCGCGCCAGTCCCCGGAGGAAACTCTTACACAAATTATGCTATTTTCCTTCCTTTTTTGCGTCGACAATTTGATGAATTCATGAATTTTAAGCGTTTAAGTATAATAATCATTTTGATATTAATTTAATTGTATATTTCCTTATCTGGTGTGACTCCGAGTCAGTCTATATTAGACGTTGACATGTTTTAAGACTATTAAGCTTTACCAAATTTTTTTAAGAATGCAATCCGTGTGAAATATTAAGACACAGATTTCATTTTTGTCATAGATGAGATTTAAGTCAAGAGACTTTTTTGCAATTATATTATTATTCTGATTTAGTCAGCAGTTTAAACCAGAGCGCATATACTTTGTCTCAATAGAGTATAAAGTTTCGACAATGTTACTTGTATGTAAATGTGAGACAACCCTATGCAAATGACGCTTGACTTTATCTTGTATAATTTTAGAGGTGATAGAACTATGCTATTTGTAGTACATTTATACGACAAGGGTACCATGCCACCTTCTTGTTTGTATGAATGTGGGTAACAAGATAATCTTAGCTCTAAGTAATATGGTTTTAGTGAGGTTTAACTACTCACTGGCTTTAAGAGGATGTAATAAAAAAACTTAAAAATTAAGTAAAAAGATGTATTCTTGTCAACAACTCCATAGTTTAAATAATTTTAGCAAGGCAACGAATGTCTTACTCAATATAACAAATTGCAACCTGTGACAGTCTTTAGAGTAAACATTAGTTAGGCACGTTGTATAATTATAATTTATTTGTAAACTTTTTTGGTTGGTAATATTTTATTGATCGGATTGGCTAAGTCCTATAAACTTAGTAACTCTAAAAAGATAGCAGTATACTTTACTGACTAACGTAATAAAGGCCTAGCGTTATAAAGGCCTGGGATGGTGAGATTATCCTTACTCGAAACAAGCCAGTTGCCCTCGGTAGTCTTCACCCTCTCTGGATTGCATTATCTACTACAGCAGTAAGCCTTCGCCAGCTGGTTAGATCTTAAACAAAGGGTCTTATTAAATGGTGCTCATTTCAAATCAAATACTTCCCATCCCTTTGTCTCTGCCTTCGACAATAAGAGAAAAGAAAAACTTAGACATTTTCCTGGTTGGTTCTCTGTATGCTAAACGTGGCAACCCTTGTGATGCAAATGGCGACCTCATCCTGTATAATGAGAGAAAGTTTCGCGACGCTAGTGACGCCTAGCGGTCACTTGCTATTTGTTTCTTAGTTGTTTGTTACATTATATTGGGTAAACGTGTACAGAATTTATAAGATAGATTTTCAAGAAGAAAACATAATATTTTATAGTTATTTTTACCAGTTTTGTAATGTTCAACTACAGAAATAGTGACAACTTAATTAACGGGCTGATAGTTGTTTAACAGACTGTAACACCACGTTCGTTGGTCAGGTAGATGGGTCTATACCATTGCGGACTTTATAGTTTATGAGTTTTCGTTCTTTTAGAATAAATTTTGATGCTTTTTCTGAAACTAAAGTATGACTATGATTCACAACATAACACCTAGAATCATTACAATGTAATATTGACAATAATGGGCTTAATACAAGTATGGGATAATTACTTTACTGATTGCAGCCGGATGAAAAATACAGACAGAGATTCTATCAGTAATACGTAATTGCGCCGACATAAGATAACTTTGCTAGGTTAATGAACACAGCCCTGTCACGTAATGTCCACTGTTTTTGTCAGGCCTTATCCGTTCATTGTTAATTATAACGTATTTGTCACAGTTCATTCTGTGAACAGTTCACTCAGTCGTTCCATCATTCACTCTCATTCAGTTTTTGTTTGTGGCTGTCGAGTGGAAATAACATTTTGACTATCTGAAATTGTTTCTGCTATCTACTGAGTTAATGCATTAATATGCTTTAAACAGTAATGTTTAAGTATTAGAAAAATATTTAGATGTTAGCAATTTCTAAAAGATATTTATTAATTAATTATTTATTTCTCAAACATACACTGCGGAGTCCCAATCTCTAGCAAACATGAATAACTTGACACAAAAACGGGTACTCACCCAGCCAACATGGTATCCATTGCCCTAGTATCTTCTATTCGCGTGCCCATGCCCTTAGAATGATAGTCGTCTAAGCAGCGACCATTTTTTACTTGAGCGAATTGGATACTGTGTTAGAAGATCAGCCAATGAACCTAAATCTACCGAAAAAGTAATGGCATGACGAAGATTGTACTCCTAGATTCGTTGTCTTCATTCCTAGACTTTATAAGTTCGATATTTGATGTGAAGAAAAATTTTAAGTAAGTAATTATCAAATGGAGATAGTCAGTCCCCGCCGAGAAACTTCTTTCTATGAAAACACATAATTATATTTCAAATCAATTTCCAAGTACAATAATTTCAATTGAACGTAAATATTCCTAGGTACAACTATAAATATATCTTTTGTACAAACAGCCAAGTGAATATAGAAATGCAAAATATATCCGCAGCGTCGTCGTCGGGCAATCTCGGGATTATAATTCATAATTCATAATTTCTTTATTTGCAAAAACATGGTATTACAAGGTGTAGTACAAAGTGGTTGATCTACATGTTTCGTCCAACTTGGGCATGCAAATACTTAAGATCTAGCTAATACATAATATCAATTAACTATATTTTTTACATCCACACACTTACATTACATATTATTATTTATTTATAAAATAGAATTGTGTGTCAGAATTAAAAATAATTAAATGTGATGTCAGATTACAAAGGTAAGTCAATTAATGACTAATTGTTATACAAAAAAGGAAGAAATGTCAAGTTTTTTTGCAATTTAAAAATTCTGTTACGGAGTAAAAAGTCTTCTCGATTAACCATTCTTTTAACGATTTAACAAATTGATTAAAAGGTAATATTTTTATATTAGTTGGTATTGCGTTAAATATATATATACACATTACATAAACATTTTTTTTGTACATTGTCGTTCTAGGTATTCTTGATAGCACTAATCTGTTTGGATCACGAGTATTTCTTGGATAGATATCTTTTGCCTTTTTAAATAGTTCATCATGTGATTTTACAAATTTAGCAATTTCGAATATGTACATACAGGGCAATGTAAGTAAACGCATTTTATTAAATAATGGCCTACAAGATATCCATGGCGCAACCCCGCACATTGCTCTTACGCATTTTTTTTGGGCAATAAATGCTTTATTTATTTCAGTGCAGTTACCCCACAGAATAATTCCATAATTGAGCACTGAAGATACGTAGCCGTGGTAAGCGCAAAGAGTGGTTTTCTGGTTTGATATTCTTCTAAGTTTGGCCAGGACAAAGACAAATCGATTTATTTTATTGCATACTTTATTAACATGTAGTTTCCAGTTAATATGTTTGTCTAGAACAACACCCAGAAATGTTGTGCTATCAACTTCTTCAATAAAAGCTCCATTATATACTACTTTCAAGTTTGTACTTTTACATCCATAAGTGCTAAACTGGATATACTTAGTTTTCAATAGATTTACGCTTAGGTTATTCTTGTCTAACCAATTTATGATAGATTCAATGGATTTATTAATATCATCATTATAACTATAGTTGAGATTATTAATGTCAAGAATTGGATTATCAATATCTGTATTAAAATTATAAATATCATTGTGCGGATTATTAATGTCAGTAGGTTGATTTACAATAGAATGATCTGTGTCTGTAGAAATACTAGGTAATTGATTAATGTCAGCATTAGATGTACTTATTTTAAGTGTTTTTGGTGTTATCATTAAAGAGATGTCATCCGCAAATAGTGTGCAAGAATGTTCAGTTACTTCGGGTAAATCATTAATGTAAAGCAGAAAGAGCAAAGGACCTAGCACACTACCTTGGGGCACGCCTGTTGTATTTAATTTATTATTGGAACGGTATGATTCTAACTCATTATTCCCATTGATGTTGTTAATTTCTACGCATTGGTTACGATTTTCTAGGTAGGTTTTTATCCACGTTAATGCCGTTCCACGTATACCGTAATGTTCTAATTTATTGAGTAGTACTTTATGGGAAACAAAATTAAATGCTTTCGTCATATCAAAGAATATAACGGTAGTAGCTTTCCCACTATCGACACTATCCACTACTTGGGTCATAAGATTGAAACATGCTAATGTAGTTGATTTACCTCTTTGAAAACCAAACTGTTCCTGCCTAAGAGTGTTATTCTTCAAAATGAACTCATTGATGCGCTTATACATAGCCGATTCAAAGATTTTAGACATAATAGGCACCAGTGTGATAGGCCTATAATTATCCACTAGCCCTTTGTCGCCTTTTTTATATAATGGCTTAACAATGGAAGATTTTAAAATTTCTGGAAAGCAACCATTAGTAAAAGAGAGATTGATCAGATGAGTCAACACGGGCACCAATACATGTGCACATGATTTAATAACTTCTGTAATAATACCATCAGTACCCACCGATTTTGTATTCTTTAGGGCCATTACTATCTTATAAATATCATAACAATCAAACGGTTTTAAAAATATGCTATAATTATTGCTTTCAACTTTAGTTCCTGGATTTATATCACCAGTAGAGTTGTTTATGAAAAATTTGTTAAAAGTATCCGCTATGATTTTTGGTTCAGTTATAACACTTCCACCAACATTTAAAAAGTTTATGAATTCTTTTACAGTAACGCCATTAGACTCGTTTTTTATTAAATCCCATGATGACCTGGCAACGTTTTTGCAGTTTTTAATTTTTTTGCCGTTATAGATTTTAAGAGATGTATCTATACATCGCCTTAGTATCTTAGAGTAATTCCTATAATTAATCTTATTAGCCAACGAGTTACGTTTGTAATATTTTAGCCTTAAATTTCTTTTAGTTTTACAACATTTACGTAAACCTTTTGTTATCCATTTTCTTTTAGTGCCATTGTTAACTATCTTGACTCTAATAATAGGGAAGCACAAATCATAAAACAACATGATTGAGCTATGAAAACCATTAAACGCAGCATTAAGATCTGTATTATTATAAACTTCGTCGAAAGATAAACTCTCTATGCAATTCTTAAACTTATCACTATTAGCTTTGCTATAGTCTCTAATCATTAAATAGTAGTCAGACACAGTAGACACCTTTTTTGTTACTTTAATATTAAGCATTTGTGCCGTATTATGGTCAGATAAACCCCAATGTAAAAGTTCACATTTAGCCGTTTTTACGTTACTTAAAATATGGTCAATACATGAGAGCTTTCTTGTAGGTTCTTTAATATGTTGGGTCAAGTTATAGTTTTTTATTATGTCTAAAAAGTCCAATGTAGTTTTATTTTCTACTAGTGTGTTTATATTGAGATCACCGGTGAGTATCACCTTTTTATCTGATTTATGCACCAGCCTATATAAAAGTTCATTAACTTTATTGAAGAAAATATGTATGTTACTATTTGGGGTCCTATAAATACAGATAATTAGTATTTTATAGTCTATTACTTCTACACCACAACATTCAAAACTATTATCCATCGCTAATTCTTTAGTTATTTTAATTGTTTTATATTTGAGACCTCGTTTTATAAGGATACACACACCACCCCTTTTTTGCTTTTTATGTCTGCAATATAAGTCGGCTAGCTCGTACCCTGCAATATTTATGTGATTTTCACAGCCCAACTCTACAAATGTTTCCGATAAACAAATAGCTTCGGGCTCTTTTTTGTGGTTACCTAGTTCTGATAAATTTATTTCTAATAGTTGACTTTTGTGAAAAAGTCCAGCAATATTTTGATGAAGTATACTGAAATAATCACTGTTGTCTGTCACGAAAAAACTTATTGTTTACGTAACCATCTGAAGACGATGACAAGTCAGTTTGTGTTGAGCTGTCTTGTACACATATACCTGTATTACCTAAGGCGGACTTTGTATTTACACTCGAACCTGAATGTACATATTGTCGTGTTTTTGCGAATTCTAAGAAATTCTGGTTGTAATAAATTTGATCCAAAATAGAGTTAATTTGTTTGCATAAATGTTGTCTAGTGCGATCAAAAAATTCTACAAAATGAGCATTGTTATTCTGATTACATATCAATTTCAATAGATTATTAATTTTAAATTCATTTAAGTGAATATTTTTTATAACAGTTAAAACGAGAACCGGACATTGCATTTGTCTGATAAAAGTACATAGGTTAAACATAATGCTATGTGGATTCGAATCATGTTCGCCAACTGACAAAACGATACGATCTTTTGGTGTTATGTTATACATCTTTACACTATTAAGTATTTCTGCTGTTGATGCATAGGGCTTTACAAAAGAAAGAAAATCATACCGCTCATACGGATTCCGAAGTCTCGATTTTATAAGTTGTCTGGCTAGGTTTGTACTTTGTTGTCCTCCAAATATGAAAATCCTTTTTGACTTACTTAATGCACTATCTGTGGCTCGCTGTCGGTTGATCTCTTTTGTTTCATTAATTTGCGATATGTTGGTATTTTTCTCTTCTACTTTGTCCCTTATGGGTGTTGTGGATTGTTTCAGCAAGCTGCAATTTTCAGGCGATGGAGATTCTTGGGATGGTGATTCTTTGGAGAAGTTAAGAGGGCCATTTTTAAAGCTATCTGTTAATCTACGCCGGTTGCCCCTATTTTTTTTTGCTTTTTTTATTGATGTTAATGGACTGTTACACCCCCTCTTCAATACCTCAATTTCCTTGTTAAGCTGATTTACCTGAATCTTAAGTTCGCTGTTTTCCAATTTAATGTTTTCTAGTTCCTTTTGCGTTAAAACAAGGTTTGTTTTTAGTCCACTAATCTCATCTTTCAGGTCTTCTATTATTGGCTGTATATGTGTTGACAAGTCTAGGCTCTTCCCTAACACATCGGAAATGCTGCTGTCCAAGGAGTTGTTTCTACTTAAGTTATCATACGACTTGGCTTTTTGCATTTGATGACGTCTCAGAGTTACATTATTTTCGTTTTCCATGTTGATTAAATTAATATTTTTATATTATATCAAAATAGTAAAATTGTATCTTCGGTATGTTCTTCAAATGAGTTTATATTGTAAGCACTCCACTTTTGCCTATATTTGTTGTCTATGGAACAATAATGTCAAACAACTTACTCTGTAGTAAAATGGAACGCAGCTTATCTATGTTGTTATGTTGGTAGTCACTGTTATGTGTCATTCGCAGCAAAATTTTCATTAATACTCTATTTGACAAAACTTTCAATCTTGTTGCACCAATGTTTCACCAGTTTTTAGTAATTATCAACCAGAACGATTTAAAACACTGTTACTGCACATTTACGCTTATTCAGTTGCCCCGAGCAGCTTAGTTTATTTCACGACGATTATAGTAGGTATTAAATAATTGTGTCTTACGAATCACTGTTATATTACACGGTAGTTGATTGACGAGAATTATTTATTATTTATAAAATGTTAATCACTGTTTTAAAATCTGAGTCTTTAAAGTCTGTATGAGTTTATTATAATTGTGACTGGCACTGGATTACATTTTTTTTACAGTTTGTCGTTATTTTTTATTTTTTCTTATTTGAATTTTTTTTATTATACGCACAGTTTCGTTTTTAATTCACTTTGTCTATGTTTATTGTTCACTTATATACACTTTTAGTCACAAATTTGGTTGTATTTAGCATTATTAATATTTTTTTATCACGATAATACAGGAGCTCGATGTAAATAGTTTTGACAGAAGATGTCATCCCCATTATGTGGGAGGTTCCCGCGCTACACTTGATTGAAAACTCACAGATGATGGTTTATTTCTTCAGCAGTTTATTGAAAGTGACGTGCTATGTTTGGCTTCGTTTCTAAGATGAATATTATCGATTGTGATTGTAAGATTTTCTTGTTGTTTTGACTTTTAGTATTCTTTTATTGATGTTAGAAGAGGAACGAGATAATAGAAGTTGGCAAATAGTCAATTGGAATATACTTAACTAGTGTACTAACTCAGTGTGTCTCTCTACACTGAGTCTTCCGGTACGCGGTCGCCATTCGAGAACTTTTTTGCCTCATCGGCTGTCAGTTCTTAGCTAAGGCAGCGGAACACCATTGGCTGATGATTGGATAAATGGATTCCCTTTTATGGTAATTTTTGATGACTTAGGACTAAAGTTATAAAGTGTGTAAACGTTGTGACATGTTATATGCGCCCGCGCTCTCTATTTTCAAGCTTAAAAACTATTAACTTAGTGTAAGCACACAGAGTACAGTAATACATTAATTTTATAGTATAGGTACATATAACGTTGAACAACATAACATTACTCGTACCTGCACTTACACGTACAATAAAAACTGCTCGTTAAACGCATACCTTTGTAGAACATCTTCGTTTGTAGTGTACCCACACTCGTGCGCCATTACAGAAACAAAACGTAACCCCACAACAATAAAAACTGTTAAGAATCCCTCGTAAAACCAACCAAAAATGTCATTTCGTGACCAGTAACGCCGTCTACCGGACGCAAGGAGAACTAATGAAGTCTACATCGCGCTAATGAAGTTTTCCGCTCAGACTAAATTATGTCCTTAACATAGTTCAGCCCAGCCTTGTGTAATACGGTTGAAATGGAAATGTCAGAGTAAGTTGTGAAGGCATTTTTGTTTTTAATTAATGGCAAATACGAAGTCTTTTATCTCTTTGGAATGTTTCATAACGTTTATTTGAAATGTTGTGGAAAGCACATTTACTTTTATTATGATGTTATATAGTGTCTTAATTTGAGTATACTTAATTACTAAGAATCAAAGTCTTTTAATTATTAACTCAACTATAATTATAAAATAGTAACAAGAAAAACTTTTATTCAGTAAAATTATTTTTATTTTTATTATGCTAGGTACAAATAAATATTATTAAGACCTGAAAGGCGGTCAGTGAAGTCACATAGTGGAGGTCCTCATCACTTTAAGGCATGAGGCCATCATCCTGACTGCCTTGAAAGATCAGAAGAGGTAAGAAACTATATGCTCTGCCTATCGTCACTTCAATCAGACAATTCTAAACGATACGTCACTTTGGTTTTTCTGTTTATTACTTTAGGTTGTATTTTATCTGCTTTCTCTTCTCTAAATTATTGTTGTTTTCCATTTTCTAATAACTTCTTTGAATGCACCTTATTTGTTTTCACTTTTTAAGCCGTCTATGTATTTTTTTGTGCATAAAATTTTAATAAACAAATCTAACAACCCTATGTGTAAGCATATGACGTGAAATTGCAATGCTTATAGAGTTAACTTGTGGAATAAGCTCGTTGCTTTGCTCAGTAAGCGTGAACATCTCACCAGAGTGAGGGCTTATAGCTCGAGCCAGTGTGTGGGGACGCATCATTGGGCTTTAACTGGTTTTAATTACACGAGCAGCTATGAGAGATGCATGCAAGGGTTTGCATATAAATATATTAACATTTAAAGGTTAAGCTACGTTTGATGATGAATGAAATATCAAAGATTTTTTTGGATAAACAAGTAAATTATGTCTACATATATAAAATAATATTAGGGAAACAATCGACGCTATAAAAGTAAAGTTTATAAGTCCTCGCCACACAGGTCATGTTCCTTCCTCGAGACAACATGCGTCTTTGTTTGAAGGCTGCTAAAACTGCCCTACTCCGTAAAAGTATATACTGCATGGCCCCAATAATGTATAATAATTTACCAAAGAGTGTAAGGGAATTACCAATGCCATCTTTTAAAAAGGTAATAAAGAATGAATTAATAAGTAAGGCATATTATAATGTCACCGAATTCCTTACTGACAAAAAGTTTTTACAATAAAGAATGTATTCGTTTAGTATACCTATTAGTATTAGTATCCATTATTAGATTTTATTTTATTTATTAGTTTATTTTACTTCTTAATTGACTTTGGTTCTGTACTTTAAAAAAAAAACTTTTGCAAAGTAACTTTTTAATTTATTTTCCTAACTATAATATGTTAAATTTTGCATGCCTACAAAAGGTAAAATATAGCTGAACTATATGTTTATTTTTAATAACTTTAAATGTATTTTATACCTACCTATATTTGCAAAATAAATAAATATTCTATTCTATTCTATTCTATTCTTAAGGCACAGTGATGTCTTTAAAAAGAGACGAAAGGAGACTAATCAAGGATTTCAGAAAAAAAACAAACAGCACAATCTTCATGATATAACAGCGAGCGTGCTCTCCGGAAATAAATGATTCATGATTCTTTAAATAAAATATCAGTAATCTTATCTTCGACAAAATATAACAATATATTAATAATAGAATTATAACTAAAAGTAAACCTTTTGTTACAAAGCCAACCAATTGGTTTCGTATTTCCTCCTTACCGTATCGGTTACAAAACTGTCTTCCATAAACCTTAAAGACAAAACGTACCCTTGTCCAATCATAATAAACATGTCCAATAACAAAAGGTAGGGACCCCAAAATTGAATTTTATTCAATAAGAAAAAAAGTCAATTTAACGCTCAACGATTATCAAACATACTTCCCAAGTTACTAGGAATTTGTTAATTAAATATTTATGAACCGGTAAGCGTCATAGCGACTTTTTTTAAAGTTACCTATGTAGTTTGTCTATTGTTATGGTTTGGATATTATTACATAAACTAAGTACTAACACTAAAATGGAAAAATAGGTTTTGAAATATAATAAGTGAATCTACTCTGCCTGATGGTAAGAAACCAGTAAAGTCCATCAATGGTGACTATTATCCCAATTGAAATAATTGTAAAAAATATGATAAGGTAAACCACAATACATAAATGCATGAAAATTACACTTTTTAATTTTATTTCAAAAAGTAGTAATATCGTTCGAATAACTAACATCTACTATGCAGCCATTACTTTCTTTACTTTTATTACATTATTATTTTAGTTCTTTCTGGGATCTACTTTGAATCTCAAAAAAACCCAAACGGTGTTCAAGTTGCAAAAATATAGTAGCTCAGAAAGAGTTATCTACTAATAATCACGTCTATTATTTCATTCATTATTTTAATTTACATGAAGCACATTATTCCTAGTAACTTGTGTTATGTAATAAAACGTACATTGTACCTACATTAAGTAGAGTAATAGAAAAGTTGAAAGAGGTTAGCAGTAAATTTTATTTCGTTTATTTCACTACTACTAAAGCCTTTACAACTACATAAAATATACTTCCATAATATTTTTTCCGACATCATTTTCATAAACCTGTTGAATAGCAGTTATTTTAATAAAAAAGAGATAAAACCTGTTTTAACATATTATATTAAATAAAGATGGCACATGAAATGTGTATAAAGTTGTAACTTTGTATCGTAACGGTATACGATAACGAGTCAAGCAGCGTCGTCAACTGTGGGCCGAGCGCGCGCCCCTGTGCCACTCCAAATGAGTTCTGTACGTTATGTTAAACAAAATGTTGATATTATGACGCACATTTTTTACTTTAATGAGGGTTTTAGGAATTATGAACATAATTTATGTATGACTTTCTACAATTGTACGATATTATGATGTTGCTTTATCCGCTTCATTTCTCTGAACTTTATAAAATGGATATTGTTAGAGATGATCTATATGGAGTGCTTACATAAAAAATTTTTATTGTAATAAGTTTATTTAGTTTTTATAGATTTTTATGTAACTAATGTAACAATAACAATAACAATTTATTTATTGACTCCCAAAACAAAAACAGTTTACAATGTGAAGTTTAATTTACTAAATTAACCTTATAAACCTCCCACAAGATTTTGCTGAGAATGAGACAACAAGAAACTTAACTTTACTCTCAGATTGAAAGTCACATTTACTAAATTCAATTGGCAAAAACCAGATTAACGTCTCAAAAACAGGACTGCAGAAACAGACAAATAGTGCTCGGCTGTAAAGATATTCTTAGTTGCTGCCAACCACAGTTGAGATACAACACAATTCAATCTTTATCTATACAAACTGGTTCAAAATGTTAAATGTATTTGTATCGTTAAGGTCGATTGCACTATCAATTTAAACGAAAACCTAAGCACGCAAGAGTGCAAGGTGCACAAATCCAGACGATTCAATGAAAAGTCAATGTTTACAGTAAACACGACGTACAAGTCTTGCTTTATCCACAAGTACGTGAGCCAAGTACAAAGTACTGCAGCAATGTATTTTACGGTCAGTGAAATGCTCGTTTATCTTCAACATTGTAAGGTAGCTTAGTTTTATTTAGTGCAACTTTATAGAGATTTTGATAAGAAATAGTGTCTAAGTTTAACGATTTATAGCGCCTTGCTATGTTACGTACAGACGTTCACGCAGACATTATATAGATCATTTAACATTAGTGCCTACTAAAACATTTTTACGTCCTTTCAAGCCATAAATGTTTTTTACAGAAATGGCGTTCTTTCAAGTACGAAGGGAAATTTGGTTTTGTAAAATACGGTTATCGTATAGCTTATCTCGTATGAATTTGCATCAGAGCATATTTTTATTTGCAAAATTTGACACTTAATTTTTCAGTGTCCTTGATGTTTACACAAAAAAGATACTGCTGTTATATTGAAAATCATGCATGTCAATGTACGTACTAGTTTAACGGTTTTACTGACTTTGTAAAAAGAGAAGATGATTATGTTAAAATATTGCTGGTAAACATAAAACAGAAATATGGTTTCAGCGAACAATTTTCTAATTAAAAACCGACTCCAACCAAAGCAATTAAGTAAATAACATTTGCGCATTTTTAGTTTACTGCAACAATTCAATTAAATTTCATATTTTTCATAAAAAGCTTATATTACGTAATCAACTTTTATGCAATTTTCAAGCAAGATGATGACGAAACAAAAATTAAAAAAACACGACTAAGTTATAATTGATACCACCTTCATAGTCATACCAATCAGTCTGCAGATAAATGACCTGAAATAAATATTCCTCACACATTCACACAATGCCATCTAGTCCCAAACTAAGCAGTGCTTGTACTGTGGATACTAGACAACGGATAAACATACTAAAATTCTTTTTTTTTTAAATACATACATATTATACATAGAAAACACCCAACAATCATGTTCATGCACACAAAGATTTGCGTTGAGCGGGAATCGAACCCGAGACATCTGCGTAGCAGTCATGTTATATAACCACTACGCCATAGAGGTCGTCATCAAATGTATTAACTGCTGCAATGCTATAAATAAACACAAATATACAAGTTGAATAATATGCATTAATAATGTTTCATCGCAAACAATACTTATTCAATTATTCAATGAACCGCTCCACCAGGCTTCCGTAACAGATCTGTATATCCTGCAATTGATTAAACACAAGTGCATTAATTAATGTATCGACGGAATCAACTGCATGCATACAATTCTGTTCCTTGTTATATTCATATCGAAACGTAGTTATTTAATCAATTTTATTGTTGGAATTTGATGATATTTAATTTTGTTAAAAAAAAAAGTATGAGAACAGAAGTAAGATTATGATTTACCCTTGATATAATAATACAGGTCTTTACCTATGAAATTGCCGTTTTATTTCTGTGCAGTCTTTGGACTCTATTATTCTTTTAAAACATATATTGTTTAAATAATTTTTGTTATTAAGGAAATTATAAGGATAATACCAACATCTAACAAAAAATAATAAATAAAAATAATTATTATTTGTATTCTTAATAAGCTTGTGAACATGGGTCCAATTTAAAACAGCGAATTTTCCCATTTGTTTTATTGTAACTTCTACACTGATACTTTTTTTTCTTTGTTTTAAACACATTATGTTAGCTTAAATGTGCGCCATTACTTATTTCAAATTTCATTCTATTATATTTAATAATTGTTGAAAAATCTAAGAAAACGTTAGTATGAAAAATCTAACTTCTGATTAAATCTTCATACAATTTCAATTTTGGCAATTTCATAGGTAAATACCTACCGTCTTACTAATAAACATTTACACACTCGCTATAACCAGGTTATAACAAAAACGTTACTAATAAACACACTTCGCTATACGCCTGTTATAGCGGTGGTGTAAGTTGTACGTCATTTTATACAACTGTTATACAGTCGACAGACCTCGTATAACAAGTGCATAACTTACAATATTGTGTTGATTTATCTCTAATTATGGATTATTTACATTATTTTGAAATTTTTGACGAAATGGAGAGTGAAGAACGTTTTGACATATTTTAAGAGACGTTCAAAAGTAATGTCAAAATTTGCTAATGTAAAAATATGTAAAAGTGTATAAAATTTTGCGTTTATTACGATTTCTAAGTCGAATTTCAACATTAGAGCATTATATTAATATTCTTTATGACATATTAATTTATTTAATATTTTTACAATAAGAATTAATAGGTAAAAATATGAAACTAATTTAATGACATTTTTGAATATATTACTTTTTAGAATGTTTCTAACAGTATTGCCAGTGGTCAGTGTCATAACTATTTAATAGTTACCCAATGCTTATACCTGGTTTATTAGTCAAGTAGTGTATAAACAGCTATTACGCTCCTATTCAAGGAATAACTATTCATGTGTATAACGACTGTATAAGAAATTTTTTATTAGTAAGACAGCTAATATTTTGAATTTGTTTAAATACCTAATACATACGGCTGGGTGTTGTAAGTTTGACGTATGCCAATCGGTGACATTGCATCTTTTAAATGGATAAACCGATAAACCTATATTATTGTTATAACCGATTGTGGATTTTTTTGATTTAAAAAGTAAATTTGTCAGCAGCTTCCTTATCTTTAATTAAAATCAGTTCAAGATAGTTTGGTACAAAAAGCGTCTTTCAGCGAAATGTCACTCAGTCCGCGTTCGGACGTTTTCGTTTCCTGATTTCCGTTGAAAACTAAAAATACCTTACTTTGCTTTAATGAGCTGTGAAATCAGTACAACTAAAATTGGACTAAATACATTTCGTATTTCGTATTCAATTAAATTATGTTTGTTGTGGTTCCAAATGCAAAAACTATACTTAAAACTTAGTATTTATCGCAAAGTTCATATTATGAAGCTTTTGTAATTTTAATTCCAAGTTCATTTGACCATTTCGTTATACAACAAATTAATTGTTTTAAAAGTAAGGATTGCTAACTTTGCACATTAATTTAATCTATAATAAAAAATATAATAAATAAGTTGAGCAGTTTTTGTGCACATTGATCCATTATCTACGTCTGGACAAAAATAAATTAAATGTATGCTGAGTGTCCTCTGTGGACAGATTATACGTTCAAACAGAAAGTTTGTTCCGTTTTGATGAGGGGATTAAAATTACGAAGAAAAACCACTCTCTAAGAGTGTTCGAGATTACTGATGAGGTAAAAATGTTCAGTGAGCTATAAATTTTAATGATTTCGGAAGAAAATTTGGGCATTACGTTAAAGTGTTATTTGGTCTTTATAAATTAATAGAATCGTTTTACTTAACTTGTTGTTTTTGTTCGTAAAATTTAAAGATATTTTACATTATGAGCAAGTTTACTTTTACATTATTAGTAGGATCAATTTTTCGTCACGTTCAAGAATAATTTACAATTGAGTTTGATGGTTATCTCGATGCTTTCAGCCTATGAATGAATTTGATTAAACTAATACTGATTATCTATACATAAGCTATATAAAATATGTTGTACAGTACTGTTAGAAGGTTGATTGGTTTTAAATAAAACTCAAAAAGTAAACGAAATTATTTTTAGAACACTTGTCTAGAGGGATACTGCAATTTGCAATATAGCACTTCTTATAAAACTGTATACTATATACATTTTCCTTGAAAATAAGTTTATTTTCGTATAATATTTTATAAAACATGCTTCAGTGTACACAAAAAATATATCTTAGCACTCAGCAAAACATTGTTTTACTTTTAAACATTTTCTTAAAAATATATTTTTGTCCAGCTGTTGATCTTATCGGCGCACTGTGCACGTAGCGTAAATCGGGTTAATCACAATGTTGGCGCTGTTCAAGAGTCTATTTGTATGTTAATAGGCATCTGATGACGTCACTCTACCACCAAACTTTTCCCTAAGAGTTTAGCTAAATTAAATGAATTTCATGAATATTTTTCTTTAGTCATTTAGGAAACGGTAATTCGTTTCCTTGTAAAGTGATAGACCTTCAATATGGTTTCTATTTTCTGCCCAAATTGAATATATTATTTAATTTTAACACTTATCGTGAAGTTGATACAAAATAATCGGAATATTGACTATAAATACAAAATTGTCAAATTATTCTAGCGCAAGAATAAATTTTATTCTTACTGTCTTACTAATAAAAATTTTCTTATACAGTCGTTATACACATGAATACTTATTCATTGAATAGGAGCGTAATAGCTGTTTATACACTACTTGACTAATAAACCAGGTATAAGCATTGGGTAACTATTAAATAGTTATGACACTGACCACTGGCAATACTGTCAGAAACATTCTAAAAAGTAATATATTAAAAAATGTCATTAAATTAGTTTCATATTTTTACCTATTAATTCTTATTGTAAAAATATTAAATAAATTAATATGTCATAAAGAATATTAATATAATACCCTAATGTTGAAATTCGACTTAGAAATCGTAATAAACGCATAATTTTACACACTTTTACATATTAGTACATTAGCAGATTTTGACATTACTTTTGAACGTCTCTTAAAATATGTCAAAACGGTTGAGTATTTGAGACTTCATTTCGTATTCTGTTTGCGCGGTTTATTTTGATTTACAATCTCCTAAAAATAACCATTAAATGGAATCAAGTGATTATAGATATATAGCAAAGAAGAGGAAGCCTTTTTGCAAATTGGGATTTATTAGAAAAGGTATTTAGTTGACCTCGAAAACTAAATAGTGACAATATCGATAGGCGAATGTATGGTGTGATTTTGTAACAAAACAAGCTTTAAAAATGGATTAATGTGATACCACACAGTCCCACGAGTGGGCCGAAGAAGAACACTTACTCCAAGGCAAAGAGCAGCAGTTAAAAATGAAAAATTTAGAACTGGAAAATGTAATACGTACAGCGAAAATAAATAAAATTGATAACTAAAATGTATTTTATTTAAAATAATTAATTATATTACAAAACATAATTCATAAATAATTGCCTTGCAACTTATCCAGTTGCATTATTTTGAGTTCTTGTGGTCTATGTCCCAAACGGGGTCACCGGGCGTTATGTCCATTATTTCTGTATTTTGCCCTATTTTTATTGCAATATTGTGCAGAACTGCAAGTGCAACTAAATACAGTTTAACATTTTCTAATGATACACTGAATCCGTGTAATAGGCATCGAAATCTCTGTTTCCATACACCAAAGCATCTTTCTACAGGGTTTCTAGTCAGTATATGAATCTTATTGTAGGCCTCCTGCTTAATATTAGCAGGATTTTGTACAGGTGTAAACAAATAACCTGTTAGTCCATAACCTGCATCACCCAAAAACGACCATTAAATTCTCCATTTTCAAATCTCTGCCGTATTGGGCTTTCTCTGAAAATTCGGGAATCATGAGTACTTCCCCTCCAGTGTACTACAATGTCCTTTATTAATAGGCTGGAATCGCATACCACTTATACGTTTATTGAAGACACTCCTTTTCTATTGATATAGTATTGTCACTACCAACCTTTTTGATCTTAATATGTGTGCAATCAGGCAATAGCATCTGTTACGTTTCTTAAGCCACATATATTACGAAAATCTGCTATGACTTCCTCTTCAAGAGTTCGTGGCATATGAATAAAATGGTAAGCTTTCCTTGCTAGTGCAATAGCAAATCGTGTCGGCATACATTCGTCACGGATTGTTGACTCCTGCCGTGAATGTCTGAAGCATCATCTTCCACTTTCTGTCGCGCCATGTCCTTAATGCTGTACAAACTTGAAGTTCTCTTGAAAAGACACGACCTCTAGTACTCTGTTCCATTTCACCACGGATTAAATCTACCACTTCCTTTGCATACGCCTTCGTAAATCTTTATTTGGTTTTAAACTCACAATCATCTAAAATAAACGGATTATGGCGAGATTAGTAGTTTTTACTTTCTTGGTGGTTCTTCACTCTCCATTTCGTCAAAAATGTCAAAATAATGTAAATAATCCATAATTAGAGATAAATCAACACAATATTGTAAGTTATGCACTTGTTATACGAGGTCTGTCGACTGAATAACAGTTGTATAAAGTGACGTACAACTTACACCACCGCTATAACAGGCGTATAGCTAGAGTGTGTTTATTAGTAACGTTTTTGTTATAACCTTGTTATAACGAGTGTGTAAATGTTTATTAGTAAGACGGTTAATCTTTTGTGTATCTCGAAACATTAATTTTGAAATTTCATGGTTTCTAATTCTTAACATTTGCTTTACATAAAAATAGCATATTATTAGATACCTTTTTTAAGTTTTGGATCACTACTGGACTAAGGTAAAGGCACCTAATTCCGTGGTGTTTTTGACAAAACACGAAAGAACATTAAAAATTAAGTAATTATCGTACATTTGTATACAATTTTATATTTTTATCAGAAGCGTTAACTATCTAACTTCTGAAAAATATATGCAGTTTGTCAGTAAAAGGTTATTAAAAATGATAAAATAAATAAAAATATGAAAAAGAACGATGCGCCTAATTCCGATGTAAAAATCGTAATTCCGATGCATTTGGTTCCTAATTCCGAGTATAAAAATAGAAAGGGAACTACCTATGTAGGGTTCTCATACATGATGTTCAAAAATAAAAGGAGTTTATATTTTATGTTAAATCAGTTCTTTTTTTAATCATAATCCTTAATCTTATAAAAATCAATTGGGGAAGAATCCCAAATTATTAATTGCAATAAGCGCATTTTCAAGACCCTCGACCGTATATTTCTTTTTTGCACTCATTACCCTACAACAACTTATGTAACTTAAATAAAAGTCGGGTAATAATTTTTCTTTTCACCTGTGCTATACCCGTAGTAGCACGGGTAAAAAGGGAAAATAATACGAATATTCCTAAGAGTCTTGTTATGTAATTTTCTTTAATATCATTAAAAAATTTAAAAAAATCAAGAACATGTATTTAAATAAAAAAAACTAAAAAGTAATAAATAAGTGAAACTAAAATGCAAGTTTAAAACTATTGAAATAATTTATTAGACGCGGTTATGCTAAACTTTGAAGCACTATAAATCATGAATGATTATTATGCAATAAAAAAAATGACTTAGGAAACCGAATAATGATGTATGTAAAAGTACCTATGCAGATGCACGCTCATAAAGAAATTGTAAGGAGTTAGGAATACTATAATATATTAATCATAACTTTTTAAGGCTAAATATTTAAAGTATGTTAATATGCACAATCATCTTTACAGCCAATTAATATGCCACTAAAGGGATGGGCCTACTCCCGTGACGGAGGAATACTTGGCCTACTAATACCATGCTGGCCATACGGATTGGTATATAATTCTTTAGGTAGGTTTAATTTCAAGTTTTCCTTCTTTTTGTAAAGATAATATTTACGGATAGTCCCTTAGTCGGTTTTTACGACACCCATGGGATGAGATTGGGTAGTGACATATTGTATTCTTACTCCGTCACCACACAATAAGATAAGAAGAATATTGCTTTAAGACATCATGACGGTACGACAAGGCGTCAAGTTTATTAAAAATAATTAAAATAAGGCTTCACATTTCGTGCAAGTTGAGTGTCGTTCATAACACTATGCGGTTGCGCTCTAACAACTTTAGCCTGAGTTTTTTGTTGTTTGTTAAACTCTACCGAGTTACTAAATTATCCGAAGTTTTATTTACTTTTAAATATTCTAACAGTCAGCAGTCGTGTATTTAGGTTATAAATCCTACATTATAAATTTTATATAGAATTTTGTATACTGCAAAGTTTGTAAAATATTTTATCAATATTGTTGAAGATCGACTTTTATTAATAATTGGTATATAATATTAAAGGTATATAAAATTATAAGGTATATAATATTAAATTTAATAAAATATTTATTAAAATATTAAATATTAAATTGGTTTAAATTCAAATTAAAATAAACAACAATTAAACTAGCCAGGGACGCAACCCTTTAGAATTGGATTTTATGACCTTGTAGAAAATAAAATAATTCAAAGCAAAACAGTTTATTCTGTATTTATATGACACCCATAAAAACTATAATATCAATCAAATTTAGGTTAAGTACAGAGATTTTATTTAAACTTTATCGTCAAATTATTTCTCAAATCCGTACTGTATTATTTTCTACTCCACGTTACTAAACAAAATCGTCAACGAGCGCAATATACCCTGTTTTGGAAACAACGACAGTCTCAGTTAAAGCAACGAGTTTCGTCTATATTTCAAGTTTACAAGTAAAGTAAAATATTTTTTAGACTGATTAGATTTGGTAAGTTTTAATCAAGTTTGCTGAGTATGGCATTGTTTTTACTATCTTTCAGTGCTTACTTTCATGATAGCTTAACATTTTTAAAGTATATGCTAGCACAAGCAGCACATAGCCGCACAGTGTGTAAACTTCTACGAGTGCCTGTCAAAATGTACATTAAAGGCTTACAGTGAACCAAGCAACTTTTTCACACGAGTTAGCGAATATGTTGTCAAAGTTTGTCGTACAGTTTCGAACCACTGTGCACCTATATAATGTTTACCAATTTATTTCTTTTCCTTAGTGACATGTATTGGTATTGAATTTTATGGTACTGTTAGTTATTACTTTTAGTTAACTGAAGTTTGTTAGTGTTGTAATACTTCTAGATTGTAGAATCTGTACATTTTTTTAACGCTACTTCAAATTTTTACACTTATTGCTAGAAAAGTAATTATCCTTAAAGTTCTGAAGACTTTGTTGTAAGCATCACCCGCTTCCGCTCTATCTTCCTTTTCCTGTTTGTGCAATACTTGCAATTATTTTTAAATTGCTCATAACGCCTCAAAATCATTTGTTACATGAAGATGTGTGGTTATTTCAATATGTCACTTAAATATTTTATAGAAGACTGTTCTACCCGTTTTTCACCCTGGCAGAACGTCTTATTAAAGTCCCAAAGATGGAGAATGCAGTAAACAGGATAACATTCACGGTGTTCCTCTCTCACACATAGAAGAACACAAAGCACTTTTCCTTATTTACAATTAAGTAGTCCATCAATACATTTTCCTACATTTTGTACAATCAGGTATAAATAATTATATTATGATAAACAGTGCGCAATCAAAAGCCTTATTTTCGTATAATAGATTCATTCACTTCGAGTACACCTGTCATCAATTTCAATATTAAAAATGAATACAAAATCATTTGAAAAATTCAGTGCACAGTGGGCACCTTGCGCGGTCTGTTCGGACATAAATTGTCATTATCTTTTGAATTGATCTTCACATTAGACTTGTAAATGAGACCGCAATACTGACGGTTGTGTTTTATTGAGAGATTGTGCGTAAATAATGGCTGTTGTGATGTTTATGTTGATACGGAACGTTTTACTATGGTGGGGTTTTACTGGTCACATATTTGTACACCTAGCTAGCTAGATAAGTAAAGTTTATAGCTTGTGTTGTAAGCGAGATAACTGAAGAGGAATTCAGACGAATTAAAATGTGACATATCTCGTGCTCTACGATTTATTTCATTTTGGTATTTTAGGGACCGATAATAATTACTCGAATAACACTATAGACAAGAGTGAACTACGTATTACACGTTTTTTAATTCCACTTTAGTTAATACTCTTAGAAGATGTGAAGCTATTTTTTTTATTTTTTTTTATTTATTGTTAAGGACAACCAACAAAGCATACACTAACACAATTGCGAATATAAACATGTGAATTAATACATAATATAGTGCTGCCTTACTTAGAGGCTGCCACGGCATGCAATTATACAATGTTAAGTTAACACAAAATAGAACACAAAAATATACACAAACTATCGAGAATTATCTGCATAAAAATTATATTATATGACAATAAAATTAATTACTAAAATAAAGTTAAAATAGAAATCAAAAACAAAAAAAATTAAACACAAAATCAAATACAATATAAAAATAAAAACAAATCATTAATTAACAAATTAAAATTTAAAATAATGCTCAAAACAAAATTATACAATAAAAAACAAAACTTATTATATAAATACAGAAACATTATTACGACCACTGAGACAACAGTTTTGATTTAAATTTAGGCAGGGAGTAAGACAAATCTATGTCAAAGTCAAGCAAGCCTGACAGGCGACTATATTGAACTTGTATCCTTTTGACAGTACAAAAATGTCCCAAATTTGTTCTAGATGTTTTAGGTACAAAAAGACGATATCTGGAAGACCGAGCAATTTTATAAGGTGTGTTAATATTTATTAGACCAAGTAAATAAGGGCAGTCAATATGACAGTTAAAAATTTTGTACAGAAAGAGATGGTCAAGGGTAATTCGCCGATTCTCTAAGCTCATAAGTCTGAAATGCTTCAGACGATCACCGTACGAGGGCAGCTCATTAACGATATTACATTGATAAGACAAATGCCACATAAATCTCTTCTGAACGGATTCCAAACGTCGTTTGTGTATTTCGTAGTACGGAGTCGAAACTACACTACAGTATTCCAAACCAGATCTCACCAAAGCATTAAATATAGAAATTTTACTTGAGGCATATTTGAACTCCCTACTATTGCGCAACACAAATCCAAGCAGCCTGAAGCTCTTCGAGACTATCTTATCGACATGAGGCTGAAAACTCAACTTATTGTCGATATACACTCCGAGATCTTTCACGATATCCCTTTCCTCAATTATACGATTGTAATTGTATAACTTCTAAAGTAAGGTCCCTTCTTTCTTGAAAAATGAACATGATAACACTTGTCAACGTTAAGGAGCATTTTATTGTTGCTACACCACTGGGAAAAGCGATCTAAGTCCTCTTGCAATTTATGCGTATCACAATCCATATCAATACGCTTTGTAATCTTGAGATCATCTGCTTAAAGATATATTTGAGAGTGGGAAAAACAGAATGATACGTCATTAACAAAAATATTAAAGAAAAGTGGACCTAAATGAGATCCCTGAGGAACGCCAGTTGGTGTGTCATATGAGTTGGATGAGAAACCATTAACAACTACCCGCGAAGTTCGATCAACGAGGTAAGATTTACACCACTTTAACAAGTTGCCCGTTATGCCGTTTATAGTAAGTATCTGAAAAATAATTGTGCAAGATGGCAACTGCGCAAAATCAAGGCTCTTAAATATGTTTAACACATGCTAATTAACTATAACTTATAGTATAATTAGTAAAGGTACTACCTAAAATTAAAGTAGGTATTAAATGAGTGGTTAAGACAACATTAATTATGTAAACACAATGTAAGAACATTAATCTCAAATAAAAACACGTTCGTGTATTTTCATGCTCTTATATCATAAATCTGCTTACCGCGATGTAATTAACGTAAATTAATCAATTCTCGCCTCGCAGATTACAGCTTGCGAGTTCGGAATAACTCGGGATTGCTCGGCTAATCTCGTGGTCGGGATTTCTTTGACGAATTACTTTGGGGTAAAATTTATAGCATGTTCAAATTCTTATTATTAATTGTGTTTGGTAGTGCCTGCGGGGTCGGTTGCACTGTGTTCAGAGAATATTGTCATTTCATTTAGGCTTTTGTGATAGAGAATTCATTTCTTTCTAAGTCGGTAAAAAATGAATAAAAGTTATATTGTTAGTTATATTACTTTTAACGTTAGACTTCAAATACTTAGTAGAAGGGATTACAAAATATTCATTTTAACTTTTTGTAACTTAAAAATGCCAATTCCTTGTACTGAGAATGCAGTACTCGTATAGTGTTGCGTTAACTTTGACGCACATAAAAAAAAGAAACATTTTTGACAAAAACAAAATGTTTCATCACACAAAAAAGATGTTTTGCATGGGAGTGTCCCCCTCGTGAATCCGTTTTAACGTCTGCTTTCTAACATTTATTTTATTTATTCTTACTAGTAAATCATAAGTGGAAATCAAATATTTTATCCATTAAACTAAAACACTCTGTAAAGTTTTCACCATCTCAGGTAAAAACAAATTATATTTTCAAAAAGAAACTCGTTCCCGTGATGTGCTCGCATCGCGAATGTGATGAAAGAATGAGATTGTGAATAATTTGTGCTCTCTTGACCCGAAAACAGGTCGCGTGTTACCGGCACGTGGTGCACGGTAAACTGCATATAACCTCTTTACTAAAACATTGCCAACCTTAAAATGCGGATGTGAATGTTGTTTGTTTTAGTAAACGTAGTTTTGTTGTATCTTAAGCAAGATTAGTCCGTATGGTGACGAGAAATAACGCAGCGTATAACAGCGTATGCTAGCCTATTTTGTCTTGAGAGTGTCGTATATAAGGGAACTAAAAAAACCAAAGAACAATAATACATTTTTAATTGAAGAAAAATATTTAGTACAGAAGGCCCATCCCATCAGTAGAATGTTGATGATGAAGTATGTAGTATACTTAATTCACAGGGTAAGCGTGATTTTACAGGAACATCTTATTTCCTAATTGGCCTTTCCTACATCAAACGAGTGCACACACAGGAAACCAAAAGTGACAAACACTAACTAAGCACTATGTCGGTCACATTTATTCTCTTGTGGATTTCGTCATTTCTGATTTAATAGCTGTAATTATTTTAATATATTTTCTTGTTTTTTGTCTTCTAACAAATCTCGTAGCGGCAACCTCTCGGTCACAGTACAACCAGTAGTCTATCTCGGCCCAATATTTCAGTAAAGTTACATGAGAATATCATAAAATCATCAGTGATGAAAGAGGCGAACAATATAAAATTTATTATCCCCTGAATGTTCAAAATCATTACATCTACAAACCATGTTGTAATCAAACGACACGTTCGTATTTGTGACCCACTGTACCGTATACAAACAATATTTGACAAGCTCGTAGGTCTCGAGGCATAAATCTTGTGACGATCAGTTTGCGTTTAAGCTTGTGGCTTACTCTGAGTATGTTGTGTTCTTGTTTGTGACAAACACATACGTTGTATTTCGTTTACCATAAATGTGTGTGAAGATAACACTACTTCTGTTTTTTTTACAAAGTCACTGACTCAATGTTTAAGAGTTTCCTAATCATTTTAGTATTGGACTGAAATAAATCAATTTGTTTTTCATGTTGCATCCATTAGTGCCTAAAACTGTGTCTTTATTAACTAATCTGGTAATTGTAAGTAAGGAGTCAGCAAAAAATCCTTTATTTTTAGAACTATCGTCTTAAAACTGATTTAATATTTTTATTTACAAAAGTCTACTTTTTCTCAAGACTTTTTTACTTATTAATTTTGCAAATCAATCAGAATTCAGTACAACTTAGAAAGTCCAAACACTGTAAAATATCGTAACTTCAAATCCCAAGTACTTTGAACAAGTTCAGCCATTCGGTCCGTTGGGTGTGACAATTTTAATTTATTGCTGAAAAAAGTGATTGTAGACAATCGAACTCTACTTTTTATCGTCGCAGTTGGTTAATTGGAAAAGTTTCACAGAATATTGAGCAATGTGAATATTTAAATAGAATTAGGAGGTTACTTTCGCAGGGCACTTCAAATTTTATAATTTCATTAGAGGATATTTTTCAATTCTCAAAGAATTATATATTTTGGTCAGTATTTGATTTTCATTACTTGAGAGTTTGGAGTTTATTAAATAACTTTCTTTTATTAAAATTAAGAAACCAGTAAACCTGAAAACCTTTTAGATACCAACTTTCGAACTTGGCAAGCGGCGGTGTATATGCTCTGTCGTACTTACCTACCTTGTTTTACAGCAATATTGATGGATAACATCAACGAGAAGTGTCAGTGTTGTCATTTTGTGGGCATGATCTCAACCACCTTCCCACAGTTGTGACTCCGGTACTTCAGGAACTACCTATTAAGCAAACACTTACTTACCATTAAAATTTCGCAATTGTTACATGCTTACAGCTATTGACCTTCTAAGGCCCTGCAATAAAGTAATGCCCTAACAACACAACAAATAATATATCCAAAGGTCAAATTCTTGGTTCGCTTTTACCGAAAGCATTATTCTACTCCAGCCAGTAAAGGTAACGTTTGAAGTTATTCTTAGTATAAATACATTATATTTTAGGCTACATTCAGTGACCTTTGGAAACAGGTCAATTTGGCGAAGTGACTCTGTATAGATGAATGATTGATTACGTTATTAAGTAACCATTTTTGTTCGCTGAGGTCATTTCTAATATTGATATTATGAGCTTTTTAATTGAGCTCTCTAATTAGTGTTGGTTATTTTATAAATAAACATTGTTGTTTGCTGTTAAATTGCTTGATAAATTGGTATTTGGAATAATATACAATTTTCGGAATAAGTACTTTTTAAAATTACGTTATTACTGTCCTAGAAATAATAGTACGACCGCGGTGACAGCCTGCTACGTATTATAGGCGACAACTTTGCTGTAAGTTGTAATGTCAAACTTTTTGGACGGCTTAGTAAAGGTTCTGAAGTATGAAGTTTGAGTAATGAAGTCTGCTGTTGTATTTCTATCATAAGTTATATTTAAGTATTTCCTATTTTTAGTTTTTCATAACATTAACTGTGTTCATAAAAGTATATATTAATATTTGTCCTAATATAATAAGACACGTATTTTCTTCATGTGAAACAAACTAAGTCGAAGCAAATGGCATCACCTACTTAGTAATATTTTCTTAAGAAGCTAGTTTATAATAAGACGCAGCTAACAGGCTCCCCACACTCGAACTACTTCGCTCCCATTTAAACGAACTTCATACATTAAACTTTTGTACGTATGAAGTAAGAGCTCTACAACTTGTATGGAACATGAATTTACAAATCAAATACGTATTACTACTAGGAATCCTTTCTCATCTACATTGCTTTTCAATTTTCTTTTTCTTGCAATCACCTTGTTTTATGTACCTACATATATGCTTAAATTTTATTGTATTTTTATAGCGATACCTTTTGAAACCTTAAGTACCTGCATTTGAACGTTTGTTTGATATTACGAATTAGTTATTGGTGCATGTATAATAAAGTATCAGTCCCAAAATGATTTTAAGCAAGGTCCTATACTGCCCAGCTTAAACTACAAGTGGTTGTTTTAGTCCAAAATAAATGAAAAGCACCTACTTGGCTCAAACTATGTATATAGCTAATGATTTAATTTTAAATAGCATAAGGTTGACTGAATATGTTCCGAAATTGATTCGAAAACTTAACAATGTACATGTACAACTCACGGCGGTCTTCTGTCATCCTTGAAGGTCCACTTTGAGAAGTAAAAGCTGCTGTGTTTTGCTAGAGTTTGTAAAGCAAAGTATATGTTTTGTGTTATCTATATGATATTAAAATATTTAATGGATTTGTCTCCCTTAATACGAGTACTAGGAAAAAGTCTGAGACAAAGCTTTCATCTTTAATAAAACAAATTATCCTCTTTATTAATACAAAAGAAAATGTAATTCAAATACGTGTAGATCTATCGATTATATAAGAATGTTGGGAATAATCCCCGAGGCAGCTGAGTCTCCATCATTAGAATATAATTCTGCCTCCCGGCTCATTACCAAATATCTACCGAATTCTACCGATATCCTACTTATTATGGATTACATTTTTTGTGAATTAAATTGAAATTTCTTTGAAAGATAATTAAAATTCAATTTGTCAATTTCTTGAGAATTATTTTTGTATTAGTATTTTTGTTACTTAGGTATTCTAAGATAGAAGTGTCGAATAATACTTAAGTTCTTTTTTATCAATAATTTTTTGTCAGTGTTTTTCTAATTAAATAAAAAGAGGAAATAAAGAAATTTCTAGGTATAATGTCTTATATTTAAAGCAAGTAATAGTTATGTATTAAGCAAGTGCTTTATCGTACGGTAAATTCCTCCTAACTTAATTAAATTCGGATAGTGTATCCACTCCACATGTTACCTTTTATTTGTTTAACATTATTCTACGCTTATTTTACCATAGATTACACTCCCATATAATTTGTTAAGCATATTTTTTAGCATCAGTAGACAATTGTCACAAAGGTGAAAAACTAATTTTCATAAAATAGTAGCTTCTACCGTATATGCGAGTACCTATAGTGATCTCCTTTCCAAGCTGCATTTTCTAACAGTTTACAAACATATGGCACAAACTGATAACTGGCTTGCTTTAGTAGATGAGACTAAAGGAAGCTGCAGTGTTAAGATCATTTAGATCTTCGCTAAGCTTCCACCTAAGAGATCTCAGTGTATTACTTTGTACTTTTACTTTGATCTACAGCATCCAGGAATTTTGTTGAGCAGTAAATATTTATTTATTTATTTATTTATTATACATAAAAGAGTTATATACATTTAATTAACTTAAACGTGTATATTTGTATATTTTCACTAACTATTTCACTAGACTAGTTTAGTTAGATAAACATTTTACTTGATTCCTATCGGGTTATAACTACATATAACTATATTACAGTTGTATCTATCTTACTGCGACACATGCAAAAATTACTTTATAATGTAGGTACAGTCAGCCCCAAAAGTCGCTGAACACATTTTAAATTCCAAAACTGCTGAACACTAAAAGTGGCATAAGTCAGTGTCGCAACAAGAGTACAAAATAAGCTAAACGTACAAAACGACCATAACACGCTGCACACGTTTATTCCAAAAGTAGCTGCACACGGGTATTTCAGAAGTATCGATGTTGCCAACTCGTGCAGTATACGGGAGCCGCGCATGACTGAACGGCAACGTCGCCCGCTGCGTCGCTCATCTGCGGTCGAGTTTCAGTGTAGTTGTAGTGAGTGATTTTGACAGTAGACAAAAGTCAAGCCAATTTCAAAGCGGAATACTACATTAACAATTTCATCAAAACAGTTGTCAACACGATAGCTTTGCTTGTATAGAGCTTGGGTGAAAAGAAAACAGCTCTGGTTCGATCCTGAGGAACGGACTACTTTTTGTGTTTTTTTATTTTTTCTTATTTTGTTTTCTACTATTATTATTCAATACAAGCTGTAACCCGCGACTTCGTTTACGAAAAAAATGTATATTCGTGTATTATAATGTAATTAAATTAAATAATTTAATTAATAAATTAATTAAATTGCTTTATCACCTCTAGAGTTAATTTTAGTTGCATGTCATAAAACTATTAAGTTAAATGTCGCACAACAGGAAGCACTTCTTCTTACATAACATTTCAACTCATATCATCGAATCTCCGAAAATGTTTCTCATACAATTTAAAGTCATAATGATCATTCTTCATTAAATTAAAAATTAAATAAAAATACTATTTAATTTTTAATTAAAAAGTAAAAATAATATTTCACCTTTATTAAAATACCTGTTAACAGTGACGGTGAATTTAAGTCACTTGTTTTTTTTTGAGATAAAATACAATAAATAAAAAAACCAAAAAAAATACTTGGGCACAACCCGGTTTCGAAAGCACGTCTACTTCATCAAAGTCGAGTGTTCTATACCCTAGGCTATAGAATCTCAGTGAATTGTGTTGAAATTATGTATCTATTCCAACGAGTAAACATAATAGACACTAGTGTTCAGCTACTTTTGGAACACTAGTGTTCAGCTACTTTTGAAATACTAGTGTTCAGATACTTCAGAAATACCCGTGTGCTGATACTTTTGGAATAACCGTGTGCAGCGTGTTATGGTCGTTTTGTACGTTTAGCTTATTTTGTACTCTTGTTGCAACACTGACTTATGCCACTTTTAGTGTTCAGCAGTTTTGGAATTTAAAATGTGTTCAGCGACTTTTGGGGCTGACTGTACCTACCTATTGAAATTTAATTTAGTTTATGTCATCTCTTAATCATTCATTGTTCGCTCAAAAACGGTTTCTCTCTCTATCAATTTCTGAATGCTTTGATAACAATCGCAACGTAACTCAGTTGAATTGTCCCGGACCCCATTTTTGGTCTACACCACAATTTTTACAGTCTTAGTAACTATAATTACAAAACGGAATTGTAAAATTAAAACCAACAACGAATACAGAGAAATCGTCAGAGATAAAAATTCTGCAAACGCTTTTCAAAATGATTCCAATCACAAGCCCCATTCATAACAAACAGTAAGAGATTTACCTTCCGATGTGAAGGCAGCACGTTCCAATAACATATCTCCACAGAGATTTCAACATGGCTGCTATTTTATTAAACTGCTCCGGCACATTGCTTCTCTTTCGACATCGACTAATGAGGTGCAAAGGTTTCAATATCCCGCTGTCCCCGCGCCGACGTGGAACTAACTGTATCGACTTGTCGTACCATGAGAGATATTTCACTTATGTTTCTACACTTGACTGTATTAGTCTCTATTTGAATTGAATGTACCTTTATTTTTATTTGACGCAAAGTAGCATAGGTTTATCTACTAACAGTTGATTTTATATTTGAGATCAGCCATATTTGACACATAACAAGTTATTGCTAGGATTATTTAGCAGACGCTATGCTCGCGTATTTCACGGTTTAGATAGTCTAGATATCCTTTGTTAGTGATAATTTAATATTTGGACGTTCCTTGCGAGACTTCCTTTGACTTATGAGAATACAAATTTCTTTATACATTTCTTCTCGTTTCTTTTTTGTTTTTCACAACTTTTTTCGTTTATATTTTTGTGGTGCATGTACTTTTTGAAACTTGAAGGATTGTGTTGAGACATTTTAAAAACATTTTCTTGTATAATACAATATTCTAATCTACGACTCTATTTCTGTGCTACGACTGTTTAGATATTGCTTTTTCAGAAACTGTTTCTAAAAATATAACAAGACTGTTACTCAGTGTAGGGTATCGATTTTCTTTTTTTTATATACATCTTATCATTAGTGTATACCTACTCGTTTGTAGTACTATACCAAACTACCTAGTGGACAGCAGTTCCACACAATAAACAATACCGCAAATACAACGCTATAACAACGCAATATTGTTATGAATACGGACATTCCTCGTTATGTTCTAAATAATTAATACCGAGGAACATAATTTATTGCCGCCACCATGCTTAATTGCCCTCTCGGCTGTGTTATTAATATAACTTGATATGTATACACATATAGAAGACTTCAATATGTAGGAGCTTTATAATTGGCCTATGTAGGTATATTACTAAATATAATAACAGCCAGTTAACGTCCTACTGAAAGGTGGCATCTAGTTATTAGGGAAGACATATATCTTTAGAAAATTGCTATCTGTTATGGGTACTTTGCCTGGTATCAGTATGCTATAAAACATATTTTTACAAACCAACATTTTCTTACTTTACTAAACTAAGAGGGAGAGTCATTAAAACAAAATACACTTAAACGTAATTAAGTAATTCTGATCACATAATATACCAAGTGTATACTGCATCACACAGATCCAAAAGGGGTATATATTTTTGATCATTAATAATTATTCATTATCGTATCTACTCGTATTCGAGTTATTCATATTCATATTCATTTAATCCATTGCAAACATAGGTAAGTATAACATTGGTGATTAAAATATATAAGTCCTCCATGTTTTGCCATTACATGGGCATGCAAAATTTGCTTATAAACTAATTACATACTCAAATTCTAACAATTTTTCAATTTAATTAAAATAGATATTAATGTGACAGTTTTGGAAAATTTGTATTGTTGAATGTCAAAAATTAAATAGAATTAAATAACAATAATAGTTGGGATGTCAGAACTTAAAATAAGAGTAAGCAAGTTAAATAAAAAATATGTTATGCAAATCTCAATTTCCATATGGGTTACCTTCTAAGTACTCTTTAACACTGTAAAATGCTTTTGCTGTTAAGAATTCTTTCAATTTAACTTTAAATAAATGTAGGTCATCAATTTCAGCAATGCAATCAGGTAGTTTATTGTAGATCTTGGATGTCATACATAATATATTAGAGTTCATTAGAGCAGATTTACTAGTGGCATGTTGAATTTTGTTTTTGTACCTAAGACTGCGCATACAGTTAAACTTAGAGAAGTTACTTTTTACAAATACTGCTACTTCAAATATATATATACAGGGTAGTGTTAAGATATTTAATTTCTTAAAGTAAGGTTGACAACTATCTGTTTTTTTAAGTTTGCAAATCGCTCGCATACACCTCTTTTGGGCCAAGAAAGCAGTATCACAATCAGTTGAGTTGCCCCAAAATATCACACCATATCTCAGTGTGGATGCTACATATGCATGGTAGGCGGTTACAGCAGTGGTGTAGTCTACTGTCTTTGATAGGTTATGAAGCATATAAGAATATGTATTTAGCTTCAGACAAACAGATTCCACATGCGCCTTCCAATTTAACTTCTGGTCTACATACAAGCCCAGAAATCTTGACACTTTAATCTCATTGATTTTATTATTATTGTAGTTTATGTCAATATTTATGTTAGGTTGTGTTCTATTTCTAAATATCATAACATTTGTCTTATCTATATTCATTACAAGGTTGTTGTCTTTAAGCCAATGGACTATGTTTACTACAGCTATGTTCATTTCTTTTTCGAGTAAGTCATAGGTTTTATTAGAGAAAATTGCAGTACTGTCGTCTGCAAAAAGAATCATGGGTGCTTGTATTACTTTGGGGAAGTCATTGTAATAAATCAAAAATAGCAACGGACCCAGAATACTACCTTGAGGTACTCCATACAATACAGTTCTAGATTCAGATTGTACTACCATTTCCTGTTTCCTAATTGGGTCAAATCTTCTAATGAAAGTTGTTTGCTGTCGGTTGGTTAGATATGATGAAATAAGGTCAAGTGCATTACCTCTAATACCACATGAATGAAGTTTATTTAACAGTGTTTCATGATTAACATAATCGAACGCCTTGCTTAGGTCCATATACAAAGCACAGACTGGTATTTTGTTGTCGATGTTAAACATGACCTTTTCTAAGAAATTGTAAATTGCCATGTTAATGTTTTTATTTTTCCTAAAGCCCATTTGTTCGTTTGCAAAGATGTTATATTTTTCTAGAAAATGATAAAAATTATTATACATGATTTTCTCTAGGACCTTAGAGAACACTGGTATTAATGCTATTGGTCGGTAACATGACATATCCTCTCTATCACTTTTTTTGAAAATAGGTTTAATGATTGTTGTTTTAAGTACTTGTGGAAAACAGCCATTACACAGACAAAGATTGAAGATATGACTGAGGACTGGGCATATCACAACACTAACATACTTTAGAATACTGGTTGTTATATCATCATATCCTGAGCTAGAGGTATTTCTGAGGGACTGTATTATTCGGTAGATGTCAAGAGGTGAAACGGGATTAATAAATATAGTGTTCTGTGTATATGTCAAACTAGGCTTACTATTACAATCTTTATTTAATATCAGAGGCTTTACTTGGTCAATATAGAAATTATTAAAACTGTTGGCTATGGCAGTGGTGTTTGTTAATGTTTCGCCATTGACTTTAATTTGTGTGATATAATCTCTAGGGTATTTCTGTTTGTTTTTATTAATAACATCCCAAGTAGCTTTGGATTTATTGGAGGCTGTCTCAATGTGGTACATATTTTGACTCTTTTGAGTCTTTTTTATTATTCTACGTAGTCGCTGTGAGTAAGTTATATGTTTAGCTTGATCAGACTTACATTTTGTTTTTCTGTAATTCCACAATAAAACCCGGCACCGCTTAGAACAATTTCGTAGCCCCTTACTCATCCATTTTGGCCTCCTTTTAGAAAACATTTTAATTTTCCTTATAGGAAAACATAAATTATAAAATAGACCAAAAAGTTCATGGAAACTATTGAAAGCACTCTCAGCATTCTGATTATTGTATATGTCATTGAAAGAGAGTGACTCCAAACAATTCTTAAAATTCTGCTTATTTTCAAGTGAATAGTCTCTTTTTGTAATGTACCAATACCTGAGTTCACCAAAATATTTAACTGGACATGATAACAACTGTGCTGTGTGGTCAGAGAGGCCTAAGTCTACAATTTCACTCTTACTGCCACTTATGTTATGCATAAAATGATCAATGCAAGTGGTACTTGCTAAACGTGTGGGAGATGTTATAGCTAACTTCAGATTAAACTCACGCATCATATATTTATAGGTATTCGTCGTTTTATTATTTTTTAGGATATCTATGTTGAAGTCCCCACAAATTACTATTTTTTTAGACTTTTGTGATAAAAAGCTTAAAATACTATGTAGTTTATCAAAGAAAACCTCCAGTTCTTCTAGTATTTGCTTTGGTGGGCGATAAATACAAACAATACAAATGTTATGATCAAGCAACTCAATAGCACTACACTCAATGATATTTAAGACTGTAAACCTACCTATACTTTCTATTTCTCTAAACCTAAGTCCCTGTTTCACAAGTACACATGAACCCCCATGCCTATTCTTTCTGAAACAGGCTGAGGCAAGTTTAAAGGAGTGAATGTTCAGTAAAAATCTGTCCTGACATACCATGTTGTGCTCTGAAACACATATTACTTTTACTTCAATTTGCTTATCGCGTAAATAATCAAGATGAACACTTAACACATCTTGTTTTCTGAGTAAACCGTTAACATTTTGATGCAAAATTGATATTACCTCATGTTTACAAATGTTCTGTGACTGTGGGGATATTATCGTTGATTTATTGCTTTGACAGTCTTGACGTACGAAAAAATGTATTTTTATATTGTGTACTATCAATGTCAATGTTGCCTACACAATTAATTGATTCTGTTTGTGTCTCTTTGTTACATTGAACCGATTGTAACCGTTCTCGGTAAAAAGAGTAAGTACGAGCATTGTGCAGACTTAAAATTTGTCTTAATAATAAACGACTCAGATTTACAGCAAAATAGAATCCGCGAGACAAGCTTTGGCTATAATTCATATCAATATAATTTACATGATTAAAGGAATTACATATAAATTGAAGTTCGTAGTTAATCTTTTTTTCATTCAAGTATTTGTTATATGGTATTTCAGATACAATTATGTTCGTATTGTTAACAGTTTTGCACCAGTTCTCTAAGCTGTACGTAAATTCCCTTGGGTAACAGTCATTTGTTCCCCCTAGAATAACAATGTAATCGTTCATAGTTAGGTCGGAGACCGAGTCCTTTTGGATGTTGAGTACGTCTGATAACCTTGCCTGACTTTTCCAGAAGCAAGTCACTTTGAATCCCGGTCCAAGTAATTTTTGTAGCATTTGGCGTACCTTCCATCCTTGCTGATCTGCAAGTATGACCACGCGTTTCACGTCGGCTTCATCTCTGTCAGATGATGTGTTTCGCAAAACAGTGTCGTCCCTGGTGAGATTATCTTCTCGTTTTTGGCCATTCCTTTCCCTCGTGATGGTTTCGCTTGTGCTGTGTTGATTCGCTATAATGTTGGTAGAATTGTTTGGTGTACTTATGCCGAGTTCTAAAGTATTTTGTTTTTCAGAAGTATTCACAATTTCGTTGGGCACAGATGGGATGGCAGTAGGGTTAGTTGGTTTTTTCCTGGTATCTTTTTTTTGTTTAGGTGTTTTAATTGGTGATTGGTGAACTTTTTTATAAGTATCTATTATTTTATGGCATTTGTCTACTTCTGTTTTTAATTTTAGGTTTTCAGAATTCAAGTTATCTATCTCATGATGTGCGCTTTGAAGTTCAAGGGTAAGTTTTCTTATCGTCTCAGTAAGTTCCATTTGAGACGGGCTATTATTCAAAGAAGTATTTGGACTCATCATGGTCGTGTCAAATAAACTAGAGTTCGAAGAGGATATATCGTTCATCGAAATGGATCGTCGAGGTTTGCGCAACGTAATATTACTATCCATTTTTTTCTTCTTAAAAGCCCAGGTGCCAAATTTAATGTAAATATTTTTTAGTATGGTAATTACTTACGAATCTTGGTGTTGATTGGCGGTACAAATCTCAGTGGATATTATTTTGTATTTAAATAATTTTCTTAACTGACAGGGATATTAATATGTTCTTTTACTTTTGTAATTTTTATTGATGCTAAGTAACATTTGTGACTGTATATGGATGAAAATTTTATTGTAATTTGGTATCATTGATAAGTTGTTAGTCTTCACTGTGTTTTGTTATATTTAAAGTCATTTGACTGAATACACTGCACAGAATTTAAGTTAAGTTTATCTTATTATTTTTTGAAAACACTAGGTCACCAACGATATCACTCGCGAATCATAGGCATAGCTATGATTATCACTTAGATTTAGGGCTTTTTAATTTGTTATTATATTTTTATGATTTTTATATACGGAGTCAAATATAAACAGTATTCGTGAATATTATAATAATACATAAACACAAAAGTTTTAAACTTAATAGGACACATTTAAAAATGCTCTGGTTCTTAATACCTTACCTATAATAACCTTACTTATAATAAAATAGTAAAAGTAATTGTTGAAATATTTAATTATTAATTTTATGGTAATAATATTACAACTACCTCAAAGACTGTATAATGGCATAACGGATTCAAATCTATATGTTTACCTTTTCTTATTTTAAGCATCACATTTAAACACCAACGCTTAAGATTAAATTATCAGTCATCAAAAAGAATGGCTGCTTTAGTAGCACTACAATGAAGAAATAAATCATTAAAAGTAGATGCGCATAAAAGCGCGAGTCAGTACAGTCATCGCCATTAAATAAACATAAGATCAGATGTAAGGGCAGGCACAACGATGTTACACTTTGTACAAATAAAATTTTATATTCCGCAGATCTGAGCCTCAAATATTCAGTGAGAGGCTAAATTAGGCTCTATGAAATGTTTCCTTATTCATGCGCTCATTTGTAAGGACGCTCTTAGGTTTTTTTTGTTGTTTTTTACCTTTGGTTCGTGTTGCAGTTAGGATTTTTACAAGATAAGACGACGTAAGTGGCGCTACATTATATTATGATTAGATATATGATTGTCAAAGATATAGTAAATGAATGTATATCAAATACTTAGTTATTTTTATATAAATTTAATTTCTTTTAGAAGCGTTCCTACACCTTCAACATCTTTATAGAATTCATGATTGACTTGTTCATTGAATTATAAAAGTTAATTGATATACGATTGCATAGAGACCAAGGAGATCTACCACGTGCTACAGCTAGCGTGGGCTTTTATGTAAAATTTTCCTTCATAGGTTTTGGTAAATCCAGAAAACGTGAACCATATAAAGTCTTATACCATAGTGGTACACTTTTGGTTATAGGACTTGGGTTATGGGACTTATAGCTTTGTAAAAATAATCCCATTCGATTGACTGGTTACTCACGCAGTTGGTTTATTCATGTTACGAAGTTTCCATATTATTATATACTTTTAATATATCCCTAAGGAAGATCTTTCAAATCTCTAATTAGGATCTATGCTTAGATCGGAGAACTCATTAAGATAATTTTGTACACAATAAAATTCAGATAATAATAAAATCCACAAACATTTACCCAACACCCTGCTTAGTTTAGGAGTACGAATACGTATAAGTATTTCTTTTTGTAAACATTAAATTATTATAGTTATATTAGTAAACAGTCAGACTAGTCCAAGCAACAAAAAATAATCAAAGATTTTCCTTGATTGCGATTAAGATTATTAAGAAATAGAATAAACAATTGTTTTTTATAAACTGCTGTTACAAATAATTTAAAGTTAATATGTAAGTAATGATACAAGAGCTACTCGTACGAGTTGGTATCATGGCCGCCAACAAGTTGTCAATGTAGAAATGTTTATAACGACGTCCCGCGGGGCTCAGACAACGGTCGTGCATTCAGCCAGAAGCCGGTCACGTGTCATAACTTGACACTTTTGATACATTGCACTATATTCTTTTAAAGGAACTCTTTGGTTTTACAAATGTCTGTTTGAGTTTGATTTTCAAATGTATGAAATGTATGAAGCATGTTTACTGGTGGTTTATGGCTAGCAAAGGACGTCTTTTGGCTTAGATGATGCATAGATCAAATTACTTAGAGCTTAGTTATACTATGCTTAGTTTGGGACTAGGTGGCGCTGTGTGAATGTGTGAGGATTATTTATTATTTATTATTATTATTAATTTATATTTTTTTAATTTTCAGGTAAGCGATGCACGATTTACGAGATTCACCATAAGGTATGGTATCTTAATTTAACAGAGTTTTTAATATATTTTTTGTTCATAAACAAGACAAGATATATGTATAAATACAAGACAAGATGAAACTCTATAATTAGCTAGTGTTCAACACACCACTAGCGACACCTAGCGTGGAAATATAATCGAGCGATGTCACACGCCCCGCCCGGGTCACTTTCACTTAGCCATATACCGCAAGCACGACAACACATATTTCTATATTTCTATTGTATCATAATTTGTTATAAGTACCTATACAGAATTAAATATTTACGTCAAAAATAAAATAAAACAATTCATTGAAGAGCTCCCACATGCACACACAAGAATCTTCAACATAATTGGACCATCGAGACGGATCTGCGCAGGATCAGCAAGGTAACGGCTAGGTCAGTCATTCCTTCATTTCCCATCCTTTATATATTTATTACTCCTCATTCCTTCATATTTCACCTACTTCATTATATATTACAGTGTTTTCTTGTGCTTTAATTTGTGATATCGGTGTAAAAAGTTAGTAACGGAAAAGTGTTCCTACCTACATAATAATAATTGTTACCAGTAGTATCTTTTCTTTGTCTTTTACTTTAGTTCAAAATGAGTGACGATAATGGTAGTAATGCCGAATACGACATGAGTGTAGATATTAACGAACTAAAAAGAAAAAGAGGTAATTTAAAAGGTAGATTAACGGTCTTTGAAAAATACGTCAGCAAACTCGAGAATGTCGCTTTGACTGAAAGGCAAACAGCCGAACTGCTATTACGTATGGAGGCGGCCTCGGATTTATTCGTAAAATTCAATAAAATTCACGATAAAATTGAGGACGTATCCGATGATTCCGAGTGTACAAAAAATTTGGAGTATAGAGCGGCATTTGAGGATCAGTATTATAGTATAATGGCGGTTGCAAAATGTTTAACCAGTCCGAATGATAATTTCCAACAACTTCCACACAAAAAATCTGGTTGCATTAAATTGCCTCAAATCAAACTGCCCTCCTTTAACGGTGAGTTAGATCAATGGCTCGAATTTAAAAACACATTCACCTCCATGATTCATAAGCGTAGTGATTTAGACGCCATTGAAAAGTTTCATTATTTAAAAAGCTCGCTTAGCGGTTCAGCGTTGGAAGTTATTGGAGAATTAGATTTCACTGCGAATAATTATGTACATGCGTGGGATTTGTTAAACATAAGGTACCAAAATAATAAAAAATTGGTAAAAAACCACGTTAAGTCGTTATTTAATATACCAAGTATTCTTAAACCATCTTCCGCTTCCATTAGACAAATAATAGATAGTGTAATGCGGAATTTACGGGCGTTAAAATCATTAGACGAACCCACGGACTCGTGGGATACGTTAATCACTTATATTATCGTGTCTAAATTAGATGCATCCACTGAAAGAGAATGGGAGAAACACAACACTTCCGTTAATTTTGTTTCACAAACGGAATCTTGCAAGTTGGAACACATTTTAACTTTTTTACGTAATCATGCCGACATGTTGGAGTCAATTCAAAAACATTCTACCCAACCGGCACAGAGTTTAAAACACACAGTTTTTAATAAAAAACATGCAAATAAAGGGCAATCACAACCGCAGCAATCTCACAGCTATGTGTCTATGCGTAATAATAACAAGTTCGATAAAACAACACGCGTATGTGTTATGTGCGGTGACAACCACTCGTTATATGCATGTATGAAATTCTTAAACTTATCAGTTCAAGAAAGAATACATTTCGTAGACAGTAAGAATATTTGTAGTAATTGTTTACGTTCTGGTCATCAATTACCTGAATGTAAGTTCGGTCCTTGCAAACAATGCCAAGTAAAACATAACAGTTTGCTACATATTGATACCTACGTAAGTTCAACTATACCGCAGTCTAAGCCGGCCTGTGCGCATCATTCACAGTCAGCTGAGAAACCGGTTTCAGTCGTCTCGTGCGCGATCAACCGATCAAATACTTCATGCAAAAATACGTCTTATCGACTGTCACCACAAGTGTTATTATCTACAGCACTAATCGAAGTGATGGATAATAACAATGTATATCAATCAGCCCGCGCGCTGTTAGATAGTGGCAGCCAAAATAGTTTTATTTCCGAAAAGCTAGTAAAACGTTTAAACACTTCTATTATACAGTCCACTGTACATATATCGGGCGTGGGACAAACAGTGTCTCAATCCAATAAATTGTGCAACATTAATATACGTTCCAAGACACACCAGTTTAATACTCAGTTAAAGTGTTTTGTTTTGTTCAATATTACGGCAAATCTGCCTTCTACATACATTGATCAAGATTCACTATATATACCAAGCGATATAACGTTAGCTGATCCGACATTTAATATCCCATCTGAAATAGATATTCTGTTAGGCGCGGATATTTTTTGGGATTTATTAATCAATAAGCAAATCAAGCTCAACTCCGGGCCCTACTTACACGATTCACAGTTAGGATGGATTATATCCGGCCCTATTCATAACTCACATGCATTAAAAACTAATCGAGTTCAATGTAACTTAGTTCAAATTGATAATCAATTGCGTAAATTTTGGGAGTTAGAGCATTTCATAAATTTACCTAACGAGTTCACGGACGAGGATCGATATTGCGAAAAATTGTTTATGGATACTACACATAGGGATGAACAGGGTAGATTCTCGGTAAACATTCCGTTAAAGAAATCCGCTAATACATTAGGTAACTCATATACCATGGCAAAAAATAGGTTTTTGTCTCTCGAAAGGAAACTAGATCGCTCGCCCGAATATAAAAAATTATATTGTGATTTTATGCGAGAATATGAAATGTTAGGTCACATGTCCTTAGTAACTACAGCTGTAGTTGATTTGTTCTCGAAACCACATTACATTTTACCGCATCACGGTGTGTATCGCGAGAATAGTTTCACAACGAAACTCCGAGTTGTGTTTGACGCGAGTGCGCATACCTCCACTAATATATCCTTAAATGACATACAATATATTGGTCCACCTTTACAAAATGACATTTTTTCGATTCTTTTACGATTCCGACAGCATAAATACGTAGCATGCGCAGACGTCGAAAAAATGTATAGACAAATTTTGATTAATCCAGAACAACGTAATTTACAAATAATTATGTGGAGGGAGCGCAGCGACTTACCTATAAAATTATATAAGTTAAACACAGTTACCTACGGCACAGCGTCAGCGCCATTCTTAAGCATGCGGTGCTTAAGACAATTAGCCCTAGAATGTGATGACGAATCAGTAGCTAGAATTATACGTGAAGATTCGTATATCGATGATTTGATTTTAACAAATGACGATCCTAATCTATTGCTAGACATGTGTAACAAAACAACTTCAGTACTGCGTAAAGGTTGCTTTCCATTGCATAAATGGACATGTAATAATACAGATTGCATGGATAATTTTAAAGATTTAAACTTGTGTGATAACATGTCTAAAACACTAGGCTTGGGATGGTCTGTAGACAATGACGAGTTGCATTTTTCTACTAAATTCAAATATAATGATTCCGTAATTACTAAGCGTAATATGTTGTCAACTATTTCTCAGATATATGACCCGTTAGGTTTATTAGCTCCAGTAGTAATAAAGGCTAAATCCTTAATACAAAGTCTTTGGCTACAAAAATTAGATTGGGACGAAAACGTTCCTATAAACGTCGCCAATTTGTGGCAACAATTTATTCATAGCTTAAAATATTTATGCGATATAAAAATACCTCGTTATGTAACTTGTACACAATCACAATACAAAGAGCTACATATGTTTACTGATGCGTCATGTAGTGCTTATGGTGCATGCGCTTACATTCGATCATGTTATGATAGTGATGAGCATTCAATACCTATTTCTGTACATTTATTGTGTGCGAAGAGTAAACTAGCCCCCATAAAAACTGTTAGTATTCCGAGGCTCGAATTGTGCGGCGCATTGTTAGGTGCTCAGCTATATGATAGAATAATTAAGTCATTGCTATTAAGTTTCGATAAGATTTATTTCTGGACCGACTCCACAATAGTTCAAGGGTGGCTTCGTGTGAGCCCGCATTCATTAAAAACTTTTGTACAAAATCGCGTTGTACAAATCAATGAGATGACCGACAATACTATTTGGCGGCATGTCAAAGGCACTGAAAATCCCGCTGACCTTATAACAAGAGGTATGACACTAGATGCGTTAAAACATGATACAAATAGCGTTTGGTGGTGCGGACCTACATTTTTAAGAACATGCTGTAGCCAGTGGCCGCGAGACAGTTGTAATTTATCTTCTGTAGAACTACCGGAAATAAAATGTAACGCAGTTATTTCATTGTCTATATCACACACTCCAATAATAGATATTGAACGTTTTTCATCATTTATTCGTTTACAAAGGGCTTATGCCTATGTACTTAGATTTATTGATAACGCACGAGCGTCGACTCTCGATAGTAAACAACTTCGTAAAACCGGTTTGTTAACAGTGGACGAGCTGCGACGTTCTATTGATTTTTTAGTGCGTTCTGTACAACAACAAGACTTTGGTCAAGAATATTATAATTTAATTAATAATTTATCAATTAATACAAAAAATAAAACATTTAATAAAATAGCAGGCTTAAATATATTTTTAGACACCTCCAATATAATTCGTGTGGGTGGTCGATTATGTAACTCATCTGATTTTAGCTATGATAAAAGGCATCCTATATTATTAAATGGTAAACATCGCTTTACAAAATTATTATGTGAATACGAGCACAAAAAATTACTACATGCTGCTCCTCAAATGCTGCTTTACTCCATGCGTGAAACTTGGTGGATAATAGGGGCTCGAAATTTAGCTAAACAAATAGTGCATAAGTGTGTTACATGCGCACGCATGAAGGCAAAGCCTCTAAGCCCACTGATGGGCAACTTACCATCAGCGCGATTGGAAGCCTCATTTCCATTCATGCACAGTGGGGTAGATTATGCCGGGCCTATTTTGATAATGGATCGTAAAGGCAGGGGAGCTAGGGCAATAAAGGCATATATTTGTTTGTTTGTTTGTTTCACAACAAAGGCGTTACATTTAGAGTTAGTTGGCAGTTTAACCACTCAAGATTATATATTAGCGTTAAAGCGCTTTATAGCGCGCCGTGGTATGCCATACCAGATTTTTTCTGATAATGCAAAAACTTTCATCGGTGCGCAAAAAGAATTAGCATCTATTTTTGAAAACACTGATAAATTATCTAATTTTTTAACTAGTAATCAGATTCGATTCACACACATTCTTCCTTATAGTCCTCATTTTGGCGGGTTATGGGAGGCAGGGGTAAAGTCGTGTAAATACCATTTACGCCGAGTATTAGGTAATGCAAGACTGACGCGAGAAGGGTTAGAGACAGTTTTAACACAAATTGAAGCACTTTTAAACTCTCGTCCATTATCCCCACTCTCCTCAAATCCAAACGACTATCTACCTTTAACTCCTGCTCACTTCTTGATTGGCCGCCCGTTGACTGCGCCTGTCTGCGTAGATGTGACGACAACTTCGCCTATACGACTGAGAAACTACGAACGAGCTGAACAATTAAGACAACACTTTTGGCAGCGTTGGGCCAAAGAGTATGTATCTGAACTCCAGCAACGTACAAAATGGAAGGTCAACAGCCAAGACATATCTCAAGACAATCTCGTCCTCATTAAGGAAGACAACAGTCCACCTCTCAAATGGAAGCTGGGCCGGGTCACTCAACTATTCCCGGGCAAGGACGGAATTTCTCGTGTAGCCGAAATCAAAACAGCAACTGGCACTATTAGGCGAGCATTCTCAAAAATTTGCCCGCTACCGTTGCAATAGATGGATCACTAAATAACCACATCGAGCAGTTATTGGAAGCGACGATCCTGGTGCTTCCAAGGCGGCCGGCATGTTCAACACACCACTAGCGACACCTAGCGTGGAAATATAATCGAGCGATGTCACACGCCCCGCCCGGGTCACTTTCACTTAGCCATATACCGCAAGCACGACAACACATATTTCTATATTTCTATTGTATCATAATTTGTTATAAGTACCTATACAGAATTAAATATTTACGTCAAAAATAAAATAAAACAATTCATTGAAGAGCTCCCACATGCACACACAAGAATCTTCAACAGCTAGTGTCAACATTAAATAATAATTCAAAACTATTCAACTACAATATAAACTAGTTATACTGTATCTCATGAACACCTACGCGCACCTTAATGAAACCACGCGTCGTCTTATCTTGACGACATCTAGGTTCACCGAGACATGACAACAACTAATAATTATCTATGAAGTATCAGTGCAGTACCTACCTGTATAACTCTCGCTTTAGGAATAATGTTCCGTGTACCTTACTAACTTCAATTTCGCAGTCAATTTTTAAATTTTAGCCAAACTTGTGACAATAATTGTCGATGCAACAGAGAATTAGGCTCATAGCACATATAACGTAACGTAAACGGATCCTCACCCTATCATCTCGAGCCGTTCAGTATTCTTTGTATGAAACTCCTTACTGCAACGCACACTAATCGGAATCGTAACGTAATCGGATTTTTGACGTTTGACACCGAGGAAAAAGGCGAGGCGGTGCCGATATGTTTACGTTACGTTATATGTGCTATGAGCCTTATCCCACTTTTGGTTAAACAAACATCCTTTTGAAATCATCCAAATTTTGTTGTATCATAACGAAGTAACCACGCTAGTATATCACGTAAAAATATTTGATACCATTTTTAATAAAGTTATATCATTGTTATTAAAACATCGTAATTTTAAACGTAAGATCTTGAAAATAAAGGTTCTGAGGCGCCTTTGTTTATACTTAGTGAAAGCCTACAGGGAAATAACGAGAAATGCATTTCCACGGAAATTTACACAAAATGTAAGTAGAAGGTGTTTACGTGCGGTCTGGGAACAATTAGTTTTGTATGTAATTATTAAGATAATTATTGCGATGTTCTATTTGAGTTACATTAGTGTGAAAGCTTTTTGTAGATAGCTGTGTACCGACTTGTTTAAAATATTATATCTTTGAAAAATTGTATGGAAATTGTAGACATTTTTGTCTTATAATATAGTCTGTTAAATATTTTTAAATTTGTTTATTATATGTTTTTAGATTTAGTTTATCTCGATAGGTTATCAAGTAAAAGGTGAGTTGGGGAGTAATTCCATGTTTTTGAGATAAAAAAACACTAATATTGCACTGTTGTGTCGTAAACAAACAATGTATTCTAGAAATCAACCAAGCAAGTCTCCGTTCAATCTATATGTTCTATGTGTTTCGTTATTTACAATACCTGCTATTCTATAATCGACCTTAATTCAATAAACATAACGTTCATGTACTAATTTTTCTTCATTTCCTTAGGGAAACATTTATTGCAAAATGAATGGCAAAATTTCTGAGTTCTGAGATGATACATGCCAATCAATAGGTACATGTTGCCTATTTTATAATTGTAAAATACTTATTGCGTTGATATAGACTTATCTAAACATTTCATCCCTTTAGCGGATTATAGGCGTGAAAGTAATCAATTTTCATCCCTCAAGCCTCAAAATGTTAGGAACAAACTTTTTCGTTCCTCCGCTATTTATTAACGGCTCACATCAATAATTACACGCTAGAGGTACGTTGCGTACCTTACAGGCGTTTATTTAAACACCCTCAAACTCCTTCTGCCTTCCAATAATGATTGGAATGTGATTGAAGAAATAAATTTGTTTTTTTTTTGGAGAAAAATTAGAAACATTTTATTTTTATTCATCAGACATTTTATGTAGAACTGAAATGAGGAAACGATAATTTAATGCGATTTAAGTTATACATATATATGATGCAAGTAAAACTGCCTGGCAATCAAAGCCGTCGTGTGTGAGTATGCCGTGCACTAGGTCCTGGCTTCGAATTCCACTTATGACAAACATTTGTGTTATTGACAAATCTTTTCTTACTTAATCTAAATATCATTATTTTATCAAGACACTCGTAGTTAGGATATTTTGCGTGGGGTTTGAATACGCGACCTTGCATTCTCCTATTTTTACTCTTTGATAGTTAATTTTTATTGCAGGTATATTGATCTCTTTTAATTTGTTTTACTATAATGTATTTTTCTTGTTTTATTGGACGGAAATAATATTATTGCGGCAAAAAGAGAACTAGTATCAAATGGATTGGCAGTTAGCGAGGGAAATTAGACTTAAATACTTTTCACCGCAAGAGGTATTTCACGTTTATGACTTGATATATGTATTTATAAACGTTTTGATATAACAAGCAGGTACATTTAAAAAAAAGGCAATCGTGTAGTTAAGTTAAAACTACAAATAGGAAACCTTTTTAAACACTTATTGGAAGCCAGTGCTGAAATGGGAACATAAAATTTTAGTTCTTCGTTCCTTTCATATCTTGATCGCAGTAAGCTTTTTCAAGTTAAGTTCTTACGTGTAAGTTCTGATTCTACTCAAGCGAGCAATTCAGAGTAATTGACTTACAATCATGGAAGGTCCTAAAATAATAAAAACATTTTAAAGGATTTTATTCGCTTTTTGTACAGTTAAAATAATTTAGATTACATTTGACGTGTCATTTCGAAGTGAATAATATCTAATACCATGCTGGACAAAAGGATTGGTACAAAGTTTAAGATCAAATCTTTTGTTTTTTTAGTAAAAAATATCAGAAATTTTTTTCGTTACTCGGCTAGGTATTGTGACACCCATGGAATGAGATGGAGACGAGGCAGTATAAGTTCTTACATCTCCTATCATTGTGCAGCATGAATTTATGAATAAGAAATGCTTATAATATCAATCACTTTACTAAATCGCATTACTATGAATACGTATAACACGTAAATAGGTATAATATAGTCGGTCCGTTCGTATACATCATAAACAAACATTTAGATAGAAAGTTAAACGACAGTTGTTTGTTTATTTATTTGTTAACTTCGATATAGGTACGTTTTATTTATCCTCTGTCATTTGTAACCCACGTTTATTGTGCTTCTTGTTTTCATAATGCAAGACTCTTTATGATGAGGTTATTTGAAATAATAATATGGCTTTACTGTCGTGGAATGTTATTTTAAGTAGTAACTAAAAGGTCCATAGTTTGGATATTAAAATAGATAAAGGACATATTGGTTAAGGATTAAATAATGAGTCCTTGAACTGTTATATTGTGAAGATCACAGAATGTTGTATACTTATCCTCAGGTTGTAAACTATCATTATAGGCGTAGTTTGTTGTACTAATAAACATAAAAAAGTACAAACATTCCCAGTATTTTATAGTATGTTTAGCATAGTTCGTTTTACTTAAACTGACGCGTAGTTGGCAGAGTCTTCAGAACGCTTTAAATATATTACGGTACTTATAAATATCTCACTTCTTCTAAACTTAGTATGAAGTACCTCAACCAAAAATTGTCGACTTTGAGAGTTCGACCGCATCGATCTTTATCTTCGAGGTAAGAACAGAGTTATTTTACTTTAGTGAAAGACGAATTATTTCTTAGATGGCCACCTACTGTTACAGGGCAGCTTCAAGTTGTAAGCGATCGCGGGAAGTATTTAATGACAAACGACGCGTACCGTTAAAGTTGGCTTAAGAAAAATTCGTAGATAAAAAAATGCGAAAATATTATAAAAGTTGAAAAATTTACTTGATTAGAATCTGCACCAATAGGTAAGTGATATTCGTAAATTTTTCTACGTCACTTAAGAAGCACCCAAGCAAACGTTTAGTCAACAACACAATAATTAATTGTGTTAAAAACGCATTTTGTTCTAAAGGCTGATTATATTACGCATGTTATTTTTCTCCGTGTGGTGACGGAGTAAGAATACAATATGTCACCACCCCAACTCATCCCATGGGTGTCGTAAAAACCGGTTAAGGCACTATCCGTGAATATTATCTTTATGAAATAAACAGAAGGAAAACTTGAAATTAGACCCTATACCAATCAGTCTGGTCAGCATGGTATTAGTAGACCACGTATCCCTCCGTCACGGAAGGAGGCCTGTCCCTGCAGTGGGACATTAATGGGCTGTGATAATGTAATTTTTAAAACACACTCTACATACCCTGATAGAAAGCTAATAACTCTTAAACAGTAATTAGTAGAGCCTATTGTTTTGTAATATTTAGCTGGAAACCTCAATTTTATGATCGGTAATCCGAATACAGTGTAACCTCTTAATAAATGTGGCGGCTACAAATGATAATAAAATTAAAACATCACCATTTATTACTCTTTTTGCAAACCCATAATTAAATTTATTTTCGTGGCAAAATTATTGTAATATGATTAGATTTATGACTGTTGATGTATTTTTAAAATGTTAATAACATAAAATATCTAAGATCTATATCGGATGAAATAATGATTGAAGTAATCTAAAACGCTAAAGAATAACAGCTCTTTGGGTCGTCAGTGGTCGCATGCACGTGTGTCTGCCTAGTTAACATTTGAATAAAAGTAATGGTTATTGATATGATTGGCTGTAATGGGTTTTTTACGGTACATTTATGATAAGAAGGGGTAAATATGTAGCCTTACTGTGTACAGATTTTTTTAAACCCTTTTTTAAATTTCTCCGCTGCTTTGTACATCTTGTACCTTACAATGAAATTGTCCACGAACATTGGTTTCAGTTTCAATTGCTCCTCAGATGATATCTTCAGTAATTTAATCAAAACTTGCCGGTAATTGATTCGCTGTTATTTTAACTCAAAGGTTATTATTTTGGCCAAGTTCTGGCTTCTCTGATCGTCATTTGAGATTGTGGAGGCTAAAGGTTTTAAGGTAACATTGCTTGTTGTGCTTGGGGACGTTTCTATTAAGGTAAAATTAGTTGAGCGAGATGAATTGAGATGAGCTTACCGAAAGGACTTTTAAAAAATTTGATGACGTGATTATTCCTACTTTACATCTATATAATATTTATTATACATTTGTGTATAAAACAAGGTATTTTTAGCTTTCTTACGCTTACATAGGTCTTAGTATTTTTATTTACTACGGCTATTTACTACTAGGTTGGATTTTAAATGTTGATTCATCATCATTATTGTACATAAGCGTTCCACTACAAGAATAGAACGTCTACAAGGAAGCATGGCCTAGTAAAACCACGGTCCAAATGCTTTCTGAAGAATTATTGCGACATAGAGAACAAAAATTGGAAACAAATATCCAGAAAATAAAGGCTCCAAAACTGAACTGAAGACGAAAATGCATGAATCTAATTTTGATCAGAAAAACCAAAGGTTTTAGCAAAAATATAGCAAATAGCTTTAATTTAAAGAGAGTACTAATTTTGTCAGTTTCATATTATTATGTATTTACGAGTTTGGACTAAGATTTCTGAATGCCATAAACATTGAAAGGTATTGTGTAACTATTGTATATCTATATAATAATAGAAGCCTCGCCCTCCCGTCGATAAAAGAACATAATACACTTATAGATAATGGATATTGTACTTTATAGCAGCCAACCTATTTTGTTATGATAACAGTTATAATAAACATTATGTATCATCTTCTTAGTAGATATTATACGACATACTCCAGGGACTAGTCTTTATTAGATACCACGAGGACCAGGTTATATAAAATGTATATTAGATTACCTTTACGACATCTCTAAATAGGAAAGGGACAATTTTGGATTGTCACTTCGTCACATGATGACGGGCAAAACTTTACTCTATAGGTTAGGTAAAAGATTTGTAAGCGATAGTTTTATTATTGGGACTGTTCAAAGGTGCATAGAAAACTGAAATTTGTTAAAGTACTTATGAAGTTAGATAGTATATTATTTTGATAATTAACCTCGATTTCCGCTCAATGAAATGTATCGTGGTGCGCAAGATTGTTTGCGTCACACAAACTTACCTACACCCAAAGCATTTAAAATTTGTATGGATTTTTACATAAAAAACGATTTAAGGCATTATTTTTCATAATAAATGAGTCTTACACAACCAAGCTCCCTACCACCACACATGGCACACCGCATGCGTATAACAGAATTAAATAAAGCACTTTAGATCGCAAACTCAATAAACTAACCACACAAATGTACGTCTACCCTCGCTTTAGGCCGTTAATAGATTTTACATTTTTCATCGCTGTGTGAACCCTGTGTTCAAATATTCAAGCGGATCAGTTAGGGTTGGCACTTTAAACTTATACTTGTTTTAATACTGTTTTAAAGTGGTATTTATTTTATTGAAAAATAATAATTTATAAAGTCTTAAATAACACGTCTCAGATAAATAATATAAATTATTTATTTCTAACTATTTTATTTACTAATACGTAGCAACTATAAAATAATTATTTATACAACGACATCTTTATTTAAAAGCTATTTGTCTTTTTACTCTATCGTAATCTAATTACAGTACTGCAGAGATAATATTTATATCCTAAAATTACATCAAACAAAAATATAGTAATATATGGGCGAAAGTTTTTTGTTTCCACTATAAAAAACCAAAGTATACTTAATACAATTAATTATTTATATATAAATAAGACAATTAAGTACACTCTGACCAAAACAGGCAAATAATAAAATCTTATAGTAAACAGGCTTATTTTTTTTTTTTAATTCAGTGAAAGCCCTCGCTGAGATTTTAATCCTCTTGCATTAGGGCTGACGCTATTTATAGTGCGTGCCGATTTAGAAATAACTTGATCATGCTACCTGTTAATTATTAATTAGCTTATTCTCTCTACTGAGTTTAGCAGAAAACCTTTTATATAGGGCTGCCACATTGTTTTCTTGTATTTAATTTTAGATTTGAAAACAGTGAAAGAAATTTAATATACTTAGGTATTTGTTTAAATCAAACGACTAAAAATGGATACCGTTAACATCGCTTTACTTAAGGTAAATTTAAAGTAGCATGGAGTATGGTTAGCGTTCCTTTCCTAAATCTGTGGATCGATTTTTACGCACAAATTATTCTTCTTCCTATGATAACGGTTGCTTCTTTCTAACATTCTTCTTTGAAGAAGCATTCTACCAGACTATTTACGTCTAGTTTTACTAAAGTAATAATAAATAATAATAAGATAGTATCCGATAGTACTTTCGGTTAATGGACTTATTCCAAAGAGTCTCTATCAACATCTAAGGAGACTTAACCTTGGCAGTTGGATCATAAGTCTGATGCAGAAGGCAGTACTGCTTGACACGGCACGTATTGTGAGGAGGTTCCTGTCTCTGGAGCCCTAACCACCAGTAGCTTGGTCCCTGTACCCGATGCTGGTGGGTCTACCTTTTTTTTATATTTTTAAATATGTTTATTTTGTATTTATATTTAAAAATGTAATAAATTGTGAAAAATGTAAATAAAGAGAATAATAATAATAAAAGAGTTGGTTAATTTAAAATTAACAATTACAATCAAATCTGCTTTATTTTTTCACTAGAGCTAGTAGCGACAACCTTTTAATAAAATATGAACACGTCGTTGGAGTTAAGGTTGTCGCTATTTATAGACGAGTCTATTGATCCTGAGGTAAAGGGATGCGCTGTGTCTTGAGGAAGAACGTTGTTGAAAGACTTAGCGGTACTTTGGTATAATATTTAGCAACTTTTTATCTTATTTTTTATAGTCGACAAAGTTTTAAGCTACTGTTTAATGGTTTCGACGTGAGGAATTTAGCTTACAAAGCAGTAGTTAGGTACCTAGAATACAACTTGCTTTTTAAGTAAATAGCAAATGAAGTTTGATAGGAGTTAATGATAATTTATCCATATATGTCTTATATGACCATTATTGATGTTGGGATTACAAGTAATCTCTTGAGCAGGGATGTGCTATTTTAGTTCGTTCATTTATGGTTTGTTAAAGTCTCCGCCACACAGGATATTAGCCCTCGTGCGGTAAAAGTCTTGAAAATGCACAGAAACATTTTATAAAAATAAAAACACAAAATTTTAAACTATATTATAAAAAAACAATACGCTTCTTTCGTGTACCCTGTGTAAATATAGTACCTTAGTATTTAATTACTAATCTTTGCAATTGATCTTTTATAAAGCAATTAAAAGTTAGTTGAACAAATTTGTTGAAAACTTAACTAATTGTAACTTTATAAATAATTGAAATAAACTCTGATCGCAGGACGATTCCATCAGAGTTACAATCAAGTGAACAACTCTTATACTCGTACCTACTTATATGTATACAAGTACTCTCATTATAATTATAACTTTAATTCGTTAAAAGTTTTAATAATGAATTTGAATTTACTAAAGTTTTTGCGGTTTATTTTAAACAATAAAAAATATAAACTATATTGTTATATACGTTAGTAGGTTTTTCACAATTTGACAATTTTAAATGTATAGTTATAGGCAATGTGTATAATCCGGCATTGTATAGAATACCTAGTCATTCTAAACAATGCCTAAAACGATCAGGCAATGTGTATCAAATCTAATCAACTAGCCTATTGCAGTCCACTGCTGGACATAGGCCTCTCCCAATACGCGCCACAGTGCAATGTGGCAATGTCTATAATACGATTAATTTCATACATTGCCTAGGTATTTGGGTTTTTTGTCATACGTTCAAAAATAAAAGCATCTCGTTTCTGGTAGCAACTAATTATAATATAACTAAATCATAGAGAAGAAAAGCAGATTACATACATTACCTATGCTTCAACCGGTATTCTATACATTTCCTAGGCAATGTGTAAAATAGTTTCAACATTGAATTTCATTTCATACATTGCCTCAACCACCCTGGTATTCTATACATTGCCTAGGTATTGTATAGAATACCTCCATTATACACATTGCCTATAACATATATATTTCAAAAATATAAGGTATCATCAGTTGAGCTTTAATGAAGATTTTATAATTACGGGCCTAGAATATCAAAGAGAAACACTTAAAAGTAGGTAAAGCTAATTAATAGCTTGCAACAGAACGTTTTGCCGAATTATAGAAACATTGTATGGTTCGGTGAAATGTGCTGTGTACTAATGATTACTTCTATCAGCAGTATTTGCTAAATATAGTCCTATCGTAAAACCTTGTTTCAGTTTGACGATTCACACCCTCCAAATACTGACTCAAAAAGTACTACTCAAGATTATTTTTATGTCTTTAGCAATGAAGTTAATCTTGACACAAAACTGAATATTATTATAAACCCGTGCTACACTGTTTTATTTATTTTCAAGCTTCAATTTAAAGAAAATGGGATTTTGAATAATATAAACTCACACCATTTTAGGATCACTTATAATATTACCCAAACAAAGTCGCGTGACAAAACGTTTATTAAAATTTCACATACTTGTATAGTAATACATACAACAATTAAAAGATTACATCGACAACCACTCTGGGACGTTTGAGTAAGGATAATATAAATATTTATAATAGTAAATGTTTTATTATCTGTACAAACACGCGTAGGAAGGCTTCAACTGTCAACCTCACTAATCTCTCCGAGGTAAACAGATTTATTTCACAAAATTTAATTAACAAAATCTCTTTTGTATAAATTTATTAACAGTAAATGATTAAGGGTTTCATTATAATGGTTTTCTGTGTGCGTGTGTGTTTGTGTAGGTATGTGTTCGGATAAATCAGAGGCAGTGTTGTACGATTTGTAACGATTTAAAGTTTGAATGTTCGTTAATTTATTTTGTTAATCAGCTTTAATAGCTGAACGGGAATTTTAATTAAAATTTTCAGTACACGTGTTTGTTACGTGAAATAAGAATGTCGGTATTGTTAATAATAACGTTATATTACATTTACAATATCAACCGATTGTAGCTTTTTGAGATACTGTATGGTATCTGGATTTACGGTACGGTATAAGGTCCTCTCTTTTTAAACAATTTTATTATTTACATTATCACTTAGTCTTGTCTTCCAGATGAGCGGTAACCACTAGATTTATGTTTCTGTGATAATAACCACTAATATCTAATTTTCTTACTCATTCACACAACGCCATCTTGTCTCACATAATGTTCTGGATACATTTAATTTATCATTAGAATATTTGAAGCATTTTTTGTCAGGAAATAGACATTGCCAAGAAAATGCATTTTTCCAATTATGGTACCGAGTGGTTGAGCGACAAAAATGCTACTTGTGAAAGTAATGATTTATGAAGTATGGGACAACCTGCCAAGTAACAGCTATTTTACGAAATAAATGATAATGAAAACTTGATAAAACTAATTAATTATTTTACAAAAAAAATGTGGAAACACCTATCCATAGATGAAACGTACGAGCTCGTATGTTGTGTTTGATGAAAAAAAAATTTTTGAGTTCCAGGTCTTAGTTTGGGGATCCCTCAAAATTTATTATTTTTTTATTTTTGCATCAAAATCTGAATGCGGTTCACAGAATACATCTACCTACCAAGTTTCAACAGTATAGATTATATAGTTTCGGAAAAAATTGGCTTTGACATACGGACGGACAGACGCACAGACAGACATGGCGAATCTATAAGGGTTCCGTTTTTTTGGCATTTATCTACGGAACCCTAAAAATGAATACGTTATTTAAGTAAATGCTGATACGGTACTGTGGCTTCAAAACCCCATCGGTTACACTTACAAGTATCATTTAAATGCGAGGCTTTTATCTCCCCACTCATGTATACACGCCGAGCTAGGGCACGTGTACACACGGGCTTAGACTCAGCGCAGTTAGGCCTCGGGCACATTAGCGTGGAAATGAGGGGGGAAATGGCAGATTCCGCCATTTATTCACCTGTTTGTGTAAGGATTTAAATGTTGCGAAAAAAATGTCGCGACGTTGAAAATGCATTTGTGTTCGTACTGCTCTGTTTGTGTAATGTATATCGTTAATGGTATTGCTTGGTAGGTACTTCGTGTTTGTATTGTTTTAGGGATCCGTGTCGAAAATGTTGTGGCGTGACTTTATTATTAAATGTGACATTTCTTGTTATGTGTCTCAAATTATCTAGAGCATCAAATTTGTTTTAATGTCATGTAATTGCTTATTAGGATAAGGAATAGATCGTTCATCGATTACTACGAGTTCTTCTCTTTTTCTCCTTTTCATTTCATTCAGATACTCTGTTATCTGAAACTGGTCGCAATATTTAAAAAGTACATATATATAGCGTGGTATAATAAAATGCTATTTTGTGTAGTCCTTAGTACCGTTCGCGTCAGTCTGATTGAAACTATCGATGAATTTTGTAAGCTAAGTACGTAAAAAATACTGATTTTCTACCTTATATAGTATTTTTAAAAGTCTAATCAAACATATTTTTAGACTTAAATCAAGATCTTGCTCACTTGAAATAACTCTGTAAATATCGAATCCCTAAAATGTCTCATTAAGAAATAAAGTCATTACGAGGTTTTTCTAAATTTAGAACTAAGATATTTCACGATTTATTATAAAGCAATTATAATTTACAGAAATAAAATTGTTCAGCCATAGAATGCTTTTTAAATTAGAAAACTATTAGAAATTTATCATCATCATCATCATTCCTCTGCCCTTATCCCAATTTTATTTGGGGTCGGCGCAGCATGTCTTCTTCTTCCATACATTCCTATCGGACGTCATCTCACAAGTCACTAGCAGACATTTAAAAATTATCTTTAAATTTTAAAAAAGTGTAAATTAAGTATTTTACTTTACTGTCTGAAAATTGCATAAAACACAGACGGGTCAAAGACAGATAAGAATCTTCAAAGTCAGCGTCAGACGAAAGTAATTTGAATACATTTTGGCGCCAAAACGAGGCCATGATGAAGAAAATATCGACGGACCGCGAGCGATATCGTCAAACGATGTCGTTTTATACTTTATACATCACAAAGTGGTTTTTGATTGGTTTCACTTGATTGCAGTAGATGCACGACTGCTCACAACCTACATTATGCGCTGATAGATGACGATATTCAGAAACCATTTTGTCTTTTGATGATTTACTTGAAGTAAGTTCTATATTATGTATTGCATTATGGTGGTAGAGGAGCCAAGAGACGTGGAATGTAGTGGTACCGACATAGGTGGCCTCATAGTAGAGATCTATCACAATGGCAAATATTTTTAATGAATCTTTGTTATTTAAGATCAAAACCTTCTAGATAACAAGTCTGAAACGACCTTACTTTCACTATCTCGGCATGGCCCATTGCTTTTTGACAAAAACATGCTTAACGAATTTTATTGAAAATAAATTCAGGGTTTTTATATTCTCAAAATATTAAACAAAGTAGTCTTTGACTTAATCTTTACAGCCAAAACATAAACAAAGAATAAATTATTTTCTCCGTCAACACAGAATGTATTTAAAATTCATGTTACGAATACAACCTGGCGATTCTATGGATATCCCTATTATTATACCTGTGCCATAATAATGTTACCATTGTAGGAAACTGAATCCTACCATTTTAGTAGAATATAACGAGCCAACTGTTAATTTTAAGGGTTATGTGAAATTGTTATTTTGCTTTTTAAGGTTTCGGGCGTAATAATAGGGTGTTTCGGATTACTATGGGAAATGTAGATGGGGTATTATGATAGGATCGCTGACTGTTATAATAAGTACATGCTGTATATATTTTTTATTTTAGAGGTTTGTAAGAGATATTTAAGTACTATTAAAAGTCCTCTAAGTATAATGTTTATTATTTTTTGTTACTATACACTTTATAATAGATACAACCTAGATCAAATCAAATAGCAATGTCTTTACTTATATTTGAGTTTAAGCGGGGTTCGAACCCACGATCTATGTGCTTATGATTACTCTTCATAAACACCTCGCGATATAATTCTCGCAATAAATATAACTATTAATAAGTAGTTATAGTTATACTTGTACACCAGTTTGTTTTAAGCCAGGCAGGTCACAAGGGCCGGCGCCGCGACGCTATGGCGCCAATATTCTACTTACACGGTATTTTGTATCTGAGATTTCTATGTTACTATGGGAAATATTATTACATTAAAGCAGCTTTTAAAAGACCCACTGCGTAGACGGACAAGGTACACGTATATAATTGAACTTCTATTATGTATATTTATAATGTTGACTCTACATATTGGTATTGGGGCTTGGGACTTGGGTCAATTTTGCTTCTGTTTTGTTCGCTTTCAAAAAGTTAGTAAAAATTCGAAACTTACGGGTTTGCTTAATATAGAATTTTTCAATCTCATAATTACTTTGTTGGTGTTTTATTTTGTGGTATTGGTACAGTTTCTATCCTAATACTTTCAAAACCAATTCTTGTCAGGTTCGACTCTAGTTGGAAAAGTGGCAACAATTTATATTCTTAGCTAATCACAACATGGACTTGCTCAGTATTTTGCTGCATTTAATATTCCTTCGCTCTTAAAACCTTTTCACTCAAAGTCTATTTGTTAAAAGTTTAAAACAAATACAATAAATCCAAACAAAACAAGAGTTAACTCATAAATAATCTGAGTCAAGAACTCACTTTGATTGATCACTCAAATTAAACCTCGACAGAGTTCAGATCCCAGACACAAAACAGGCAGAGGTCCTACTGTTAGCGATTACACAATGATACAATATCAAATATATTATGTTTTACTATATTTTTTTCTATTTAAACCGACTCTTAAACAAGTTTTAGGACATTACCGATTATGTTAGGACTTCTTAAGAGCGTTTATAGGGCTCAATAGCGCCGCCAATAGAAAAAAAATCATAATTCGGAAATAAGATAAAATAATGTTAAATGTTGATAACAAAGTCACAAAGAAAAGGCAATAAAGTATTTGTAAAACACACTCTCAACATTTTAAATGTTTTTCAATTAAATAAATATTGCATTATAAACAAAAACGGCCGTTTTATTTTCGAATGCGAAATTTAACTATTTAAAAAATATTTAAAGTGTTGAGAGTGTGTTATACAAATACTTTATTGCCTTTTCTCAAGACTTTGTTATCAACATTTAACATTATTTATCTTATTTCCGAATTATGATTTTTTTTCTATTGGCGGCGCTAGTGAGCCGCGTAAAGGCCTTTAACCAATTTGAATAAAACTTTTTTTGTTAAGGTATTTTTAAGTTGACATTTTATCAAAGTGAGAGTGTAGAGTATTTTGTTAAAGTTATTTTGCCAGTGCTGTAATTGGTATCTACCACAGTATCTACGCTATGCTTGATACCGTCGGCAATGAACCAGCATCTACCGCAGTCCACTGCCGAACATAGGCATCTCCCAACACGCAATTAACTATAAAAATAATTAAATTGCAATATAACCAAGAGTACAATCAAAATAATAATATAGAATCAGATATCTATTACTATTTTCGTAGCTAATAAAAACAAACAGCAATTACGAGAATTCAAAACCGAAAAAATAATTCTTAGAAAAATAAACTAAAGTTTACTTATATTAAATCTAAAACGAAAGTTTATACAAACATTCATTTGAATGTATTTTATTAATTTTGCATGTTTACTCAAGTTTTGAGGTAAGTTCAAGTAGACTTGTTTTTAACGATCCCAATTTGAAGGACTTACGAAATCCTAATGTTATGCTGCCAAATAACATAAAACGCGCAAAAATTTAAGTTGTAAAACTCATAACATGCAGTTTAGAGACTGCCTCAGTAGCGCTCCTATCGCAGGTATGCTCGAGGTCAAAGTTTCATATCCCAATAGGATCATTGTTAGCGGGATCCAGAAATTATTGTTTTGAGACTGGATGTTCTTTGTGTATATTAAATTTTGAGTTTTTACAAAATGTTAAGTGTTGGTTCTACCATCTCCCGCTTGCAGACATAAGCCTCGCCATCTTGTCACCTTACGTCTGTCTTACAAACGAAGAGTGCAATTAAAAAAATCCATCTTTTGTTTATTTAAAAGCTATTGCAGTGTACGTATAAAATTATTAGTTGTCATTTAGTCACTTTTACTACATTTACCAGGCTAAATTCCCTCACGTAAAAAAGGAAAATAATAAAGATATAGCTAGGTAGTATATTATATTAGAACATAACAGCTACAAGCCTAACGCGCTCGTCCTTGAACGTCGACAAAACAAACACATTACTGAAACATCTTGTTTATTCACGTTCACCCGCCACGTTCACCCGACGTAAGAACAAAATATTATTTATGTACCAAATAAAACATTGATTATATTCCTGTACCTATTTTATAGCTTAGCCTTGTAATGTAGGAGGGATGCTGACATCGAATTGATTATAAAATATTGCTTATGGTATATTTATGGGTCTTGCGTAAAAAAAGGATAAATAGGAGCAGGCTTATTTGCTTATTATTATGTTATGTTATATTACTTGGACAGGGTAAGCTGATATGTGTTGAGAAGATTATTTTATACTGACCTATAAAAGTCATACTGCAGGGACAGAGGCAACTGGGGACTAATGCTACTAACGCGACGGATCGGTGGAGAATTTGTTTTTAATTTTCGTTGTGTAACTTATTTATTGATGTATTTAATGCTTTATAAATCGAACCTAATTAACTTTCTTCGTTTATTTAGGCTTAGCTTAACTATGTACGTAGAGCCACGTTAAATCTCTGCATTATAATATGATTCTAGATGTTTATTGTTAGTTTGAAGTGGGCTTTCATAATCACGAAATAGTTCAATCAAAAAAGCAATTGTAGAGTGAGGACCTAAGCCATTTTTTTAGGGATTTGTTCAGGGTGCTTAGAGAGTAAACTTACTAAAAATGGGAGGGAGGACGGAAAATGGAGGGGGCCCTCCCCCCTCCGTTTTCCGTCCTCCCCGTTTAGAGGTTTTAAGTGCCTATTTTTCACTTTTTCGTTAATATATTTATAATGATGCGTCGTAACGAAAAAGTGTCTCACGGACTCTACACTTGCTTTTGGGGCATTCTTTGGGTGGACTTTAAGTAGTAATATTTCAATCAATTTCGTATGTTATTTCTATAACAAAAATTAGTTATTAATAAAATGTATTTTTGTTTCAGGTAAATATAATATGCATTGACGTTGAGACATATAAGTAAAACGTTACACAAATGTTAAGGTAAAACTTCTCACTGTGCCCTGATATTACAGACATATTCTATGAACGGTTACTACTTAGGCGGGAAAACTTTCTCTACCACCTCAAACAATAAATCATCATAACATCCCTAATAAAGTCCCATTGCAGGGACGGGCCTCCTCCCGTGACGGAGGGATACTTTGCCTACTAATACCATGTTGGCCAGACGGATTGGTATAGGGTTTAATTTCAAGTTTTCCTTCTTTCTATGTAAAGGTTATATTCACATATAGTCTTTTAGTCGGTCTCTACGACACCCATTGGTTGAGATGGGGTGGTAACATATTGTATTCTTACTCCGTCACCACACGGATTTATACAATCAATACATTATTTAAAAGCTCATGTAAAATACTTGTGTAAGATAAGTTATCTATTCTATAATAATATGAATTCCAGAAAAAGGTTTTTTTTAGATACAAACCTAAGTTCAAAAAGTGATTCCTTCAAAAGCAAACTGTCATGTATAAGTTAGATCAAAAGTGTCACGCTGTCCAGACGTAGACGTGAACAAGTGATAGTGAACGATTGTAGTTGAGTGTGCGTCAGAATGACGGGCTCTTTGTCTGTGTCACTATTTCTGTTATTGAATTTGAAACGACAATTTCATTGAATTTAGTTCAGTTCTGTAGAGATTGTATGTTGGTTTCACGTATGTGCTTTAGTGTGATTGCTTTTATGTTCATCATGAAATGATTGTTTAAAAGGGCACTGAGTACACTTTAAACTAAAAACAACTTTAAATAAAATATCAATGGCAAAACTTATCCGTGTGGTGACGGGGTAAGAAAACAATATGTCACCACCCCATCACATCCTAGGGGTGTCGTAAAAACCGACTAAGGGACTAACCGTAAATATTAACGAAGTAAAAAGAAGGAAATCTTAAAATTAAACCCTATACCAATCCGTCTGGCTAGCGTGGTATTAGTAGGCCAAGTATCCCTCCGTCACGGGAGGAGGCCTGTCCCTGTAGTGGGACATTAATGGGCTGTTATGATTATACCTAAGTAGACAACTTTTACGTAAACCTTATACCAATAAGTCTAGCCAGCGCCGTGGGTTTGTTAGGCTGAGTATCAATTCATCACAAGATACAGCTTGTTCCTGCAGCAGGACATTAGCTGATTTAATTAAGTAATGCTTATTACTACGTTATTTTTTACGTTCCTAAGGCGTGTTACTTGAACTTCTAAATGAGATAAAGTTATTGAGAGTTGATGGTGAAATAATATTATTCTTTAACCCTCTCACACAGACAGTTAATCCGAAAATTAATTTTATAGCACGAAACCATCTACTACAGGCCGAAAAAAGTGGCATACAATATTTTTTTCTTTGCTAAATACACTAATTTTTAGGACACTCTTGAAGGAAGTATGTAATAAAATGCAAATAAACGCAATCGTTTTAAAATTTTCTGTCAGATCCATTCACATCAAGTAGAACAGCCAAAAAGATCAAATCATCATAACAGCCAATTAATGTCCCACTGCAGGGACGGGCCTCCTCCCGTGACGGAGGGTTACTTGGCCTACTAATACCACGCTGGCCAGACGGATTGGTATAGGGTTTAGTTTCAAGTTTTCCTTCTTTTTATTTCGTAAAGATAGTAGTTACGGTTATTCCCTTAGTCGGTTTTTACGACACCCATGGGATGAGATGGGGTGGTGACATATTGTATTCTTACTCCATCACCACACGGATAAAAAGATCAAATAAACATCCCTTTTTATAGTTATTCCTTCTAACAATTACTTATACAACATCCCTTGTAGTATAAATATAAAGTAGTTGGTAGTAATTGCCTCATACATAGTAAGGTCTCATACAACGCGTTACTGCGACAGCCTTTTAAGGCTTTCCAATATAAAGGCTCGGGTCTATAGCCATTATTAGTTCTCGGGTGCACATTGATATGTAAATATCAACATATTTATGTATATTTGTATTAGAAGAAAGTAATATGTTGAAATAATATGTTGCATTCTAAAAGTTTATTAACGAAGTTATAAAATTATCGCATTTTTCAATGAACACTTATTCATATCGATATATGAATAAGTCATTAATCCTAAATTCACGTGTAAAATAGCTTGTGTGCAACAGCGTAGAGACCCTGTTGGCTTCATAAATACAGAGTTCTTTTGCATCTGGTACGCAAAAACTTAAAGCTAATAATTATGCAAGCAACTTGTACATATCTTTACTTACCTATATATACTCGTAGTATAATGTCATATTGTATTATAATGAATATTAGGATCCGTAGAACAAAAGCACTGCATAGTTTTGAACTAATGGCGCCTGTGTAAATGTGTAAAAAATATATCAAATTGTACAACCTATTTTATTTTAAAAAGATATATAATGTCCGTTTATAAGACGTCAGTAGTAAACTCACAACCACGTTTTAACTAACTAAAACTAATTTAGTCGTCAAACATAATGTAAAACCACCACTACCCGGACATTCACTCGTCCCTTCCTAGTTTAAAGCTTTCACTTAATTTTACTAATTGATGTGATTTCTAAAACCCAAATCACCAAGCTCTTAGTAAACAACTACTACACACACACACAAACACAATGAGAAGAGATAAATCTCACAAATGAACACAAATTAACTTGGTCACATCACAGAGTAGTAAAGTTCAGTAGTGTTCACTTGATTAGCTGGCAATTGAGCCGACATCTGTGTGCTAATTAAATTGTCTGTGACATTCGCCATGGAGTAAAAGACATGTCGTTAACACATAGGGGTTGATTGTTAAAGTAAATATTTAGATCTTACACTTAAGCTGAATGTTTGGCCATGTTCGTTAAATGTCAACATGTTTACTTTACAAAAAAGTCCAATTATATCCTACTACAAGGAGTCCGTCCTTGTAGTAGGATATAATTGGACATTTTTTCCTCCTCCTTCAATTATTAAATCAAACTTGGTCTTTTAATACCAAGCTGGCTAGACGGCTTACTAAGATGCTTATGGCAAATTAAAATATTTTTTTTTATACGACACCCATGCCACCTCAACACATCCTATGTTAGGTTTCTAACGCTATATTATAACTCCGTGTTTAGACTAGAACTGCTTACTTAGTAAGCGACTATTTATTCGTTTTCTTACTAAGATTTTTCTATTGTTAAGCTAATATTTTCATTGTTTATGGTTAATAAAAACTGACACAATTTGTGTGATTTCTGTTTACTTTACTGGAGAAAATAAGCGCGTCACGACTAATATTGTAGAAGAGAAGAGAATTTAGTACTGTCCTTGTTGTAACATTTATATTTAGGTATTGTTTGTTAAAAATAAAGCAGCAAATATATATCTTATTTTAAAAATAAATAAGTAAATAATCCTCACACATTCACACAACGCCATCTAGTCCCAAACTAAGCAGAGCTTGTACTATGAGTACTAGACAACGGATAAACATACATAAATACTTTTTTTTTTGTAAATATATAGATAATATTATACGAGTATATAGAAACACTTAGACCAATGCAAACAATCATGTTCATGCACACAAAGATTTGCATTGAGCGGGAATCGAACGCGAGTCCTCTGCGTAGCAGTCATGTTATATGTACATACATACGTATAACCATATGTACGTACATATGTATAACCACTACGCCACAGAGGTCGTCAAAAATGATAATAGAATCAGGTTAAGATTTGCAAGAAAAAACGGTTTATAATTTTAAAGTTTCTGGAGGATATTATATCTACGATAAATAATTTTAAACTTTTGCCATTCGTATACAACATGAATAGTGTTAATTGGGTCACACTTACTGTATATACTATATAACACAGATATTTAAAATAAGATAAAAATACCTCAATTTATTTGCTTTTTATTTTTATTTGGTATCTCTACGAAAGCAAAAGTAGAAAACCTGTCAAAAAAGTCTACACTAATCCGCCTGCTGCTGCATTATTGTTAAACCAAGAATAAAACTAGTACAAACAACTATAAATCTAATTTTATAGCGACCCCAAATAGTCGCGGGTGTTCTTAGCAGATAATAAATAAAAGTCGTCCATGTTGTAGACAGCGTGCCTTGGCGCTGTTCCGCGGAGGTTTTGCTCTCGTTGGACGAGTTGCGGCACAGTTTCACATTATCTGGCTATATTGTATACGTGGCTTCATAAAACTAAGTTATATTACGTTGGATAATGCTACTTAGAATTTATAAAAATAACTAGGTGATTATTTTATTCAGTGGTCGGTATACAAGAAAACACTTTATAACTTGAACTTAAAAAAAACTTTCTGGTTTTTTTTTAAAAGGTTACTTTTTCAAGTTATTAGTTTTGTACCCAGTTTTACATCTCTTTTTGTACTGAATTAACATTGTAAAATCTTAACCCTTAGGGTCGTAGCCGTATAGGGATCGTCATTGCAACGCACGCTAATCGAAATCGTAACGTAATCGGATTTTTGACGTTTGACAACGAGGAAAAAGGCGGGCACAGGCGGTGCCGATACCATTACGTTTTGATATGTAGTGTACTACGACACTTAGTCAGATTTCACGACTAAGGTGTACCACACAAATGTGAATCACAAAGCTCATACAAAACAAGAGACACACTCACTACCACCCACGTCACAAATACAACTTTACTTATCACCAAACTGGGACAACTATCCAAATAACTTATTCTATACTATTTATGTAACATGAACACGAGACCTCAGAACAAAGGTTCTCGACCCTCCTACTGATTCACGAGACGCATTCAAGATACAGTGCGTCGTGTCTATAAATAGAACTGGGTCAACTTAACCCACGGGTCTGCAATGGCCCCTTCGTGAACTATCTCTACTAGCTTTTCATGAAAAGAAAAGCTCTTACTAATTCTGTGACGTCATTAACTAAAGAAAACTTAACGAAATACTGTGCAAGCATATACGTCTGTAGAGGTTATATTATATTTTGTTCACGAAAAAATATTACAAATAAACATTTTCTATACAAATAAGTCCTTACGATTTAATCTTTAAAATATCACTTAGAAATAAAATCCTAAAGCCTTAAAATCTTAGAGTGAGTGAACATGGAATGGCTTGTATTGTGATGTATGAATAACGTGTAAATATTAACAAATAAAAATGTGTAAGTATGTTGATCTGTTGTCTAGTACAAGTTCTGCTTATTTCTAGACTAGAGACACTAGCGGATATTTGTTTCAAAAGTGATCTCAAATACCTACTCGTTTGCAATGCAAATGATATTAGAACAGAAGTAGTAACGGTACAAAATATATATAAAGCATTACCTATATGAATATCGTCTCCCTGCGGAACTCATATAAAAATACTCTATCATTTTCCATATTTCACGAAAATCAAATCGAAATACATTTCATTTGGTTTCATTTCATTTTCCTAGAAATGTAAATCCAATAGGTTTTATACATATAACGGATTTTATTCCTGCTGTTCTGAAATAAAAAGAATTGCCAGAATATCAGCTTTTTTTCATATTTTGTATTGAACAAAAACATTAATCATACTCGTAGTTAGCCGATGTTGTGTGTATTATTTTGTATGTGCTTGACATCAATTTTCAATAATGAAATAATTAAGATTATTCAATCCAGAATATGTTTTTGACTGTTATGAGATACCCAACTTCGTGATTATAAGTACCTATAATATAATTTTATAACTTTTAAAATCATCATAGCCAAAAACGGCTACCTCCCATTTTACTACAACTACTTATTTTAACATTCACTCTATAGTCTATTGACTCTAAATCTTTTATCAGGTCGTCAATCCACCGGGTGAGGGGTCTGCTTACTTTTCCGTAGGTCTTTCAAAATGTGTGCGCCATTCCTGATGCTTTTTGTTCCATAAACATCCACCACGATCCTAATCCGTAATTTATCAATGGCAATACTAACTGGTAGGATGAGAAATGTTTCAGCTTTCCTGACGCTTACCAACCGATATTGACACTGACTAAGCAAATGTTACAGAGCTTTATCTTTCGCGGCTTTAAGCTGCCTGTTCCTGCCGGTTCCGTGTGGTGACGGAGTAAGAATACAATACGTCACCACCTCATCTCATCCCATGGGTGTCGTAAAAACCGACTATGGGACTATCTGTAAATATTATCTTTACGAAATAAAAAGAAGGAAAACTTGAAATTAAACCCAATACCAGTCCGTCTGGCCAGCGTGGTATTAGTAGGCCAAGTATCCCTCCGTCACGGAAGGAGGCCCGTCCCTGCAGTGGAACATTAATGGACTGTTATAATGATAAACTGCCTAAGCAGAGTCAATCCGTTTGACCTGAAAATTTGATTAAGACACTGCACATCAGCAGCTAGGAAGGTACTCTACAAACACACAGTTTTGAGTTTTATCCCTGACTAAGTAAGTTTGTTAGGAGTCGGTACAGTTTTAACTCGAACGCTGAACTTGTGTTTCTGCTTTTGGGAGCCGTCCTGGTAGTTGGCTAACTAAGTTGTTACTAGTTTTGATTAAACTTTTAATACCGTCAAAACTGTTTAGTGTCAGGTATCTAGGTTAAAACGTAGTGTTTGTTAATTCAATTAAAAATTATAGTATCTTTTTTAAAATGTTCTTTGCGTTGCGTTGCTTTGTCCAGCATTTGTTTAGTGACTGATAGGGTGTATTTAATTTAAATAATTACTTAATTTGAAAGGAAAATTTTCCTTTCAATGTTCCCTCTCATTGTTGGTTAGAATGGTTTGCAGAGGATTTTGTATCAAGTTTTCCTTTTTTGTAAAGGCTGACTGGGAAGTGAAAATGTGTTTTTGTTGTCTTACTCATAACGTTAAAAAGTAGGTTTAATATTATGAAAACTTGAAACGATTTTCTTTTAATTTAAGGTACAAAAGTACAAGCTTCCGATACTTTAGTGCTACTTGCTACTACTCTACATAGGTAGTAGTGTTGAGCAGTCGATAATTGTTAGTGAAATAATTCGATAAATGTCAACAAACTCCCAATAAATTGAGCTTGAGTATCGGTCGATAACGACGAAAACTGCCATCGACTTCGGATGTCGTGTGGTACAAGGTACAAGCTGTAGAAGATAATTAATATAAAAGACGCACACTATTGAACAACTCTTAGGAAAGGTTTTGTATGGAAGTGGATCCATACAATTCAAACTGTACTTTCGGGTATTATAGTTTTAAGCCACAATAAGAAAGTTTTATTTTAATGTAATATGGTATGTACTATCCACCACATCTTTGAAATTAACCGTTCACCAACACTTTTAGTTTGTTTCAAAATCATTTTGCAAAGTGATTGTTAAGAAAATCAGAGAAATACATTCTTAATGAAATTGGAAAAAAAAGCAATAGACATTTTTCACTTTAAATAAATATTCATTGATTCCGTATAACGAGTTGACAGACTTTTACGATAACTTTCTTTTATATTTATCATGTAGTAAATTCTAACTAAACTGTACTTCAGGTTAAGATAAGTTTATTAGGAATTGTAAATAAACAAAGTTTTCTTAGATTCTGAGTCAGACCTTACGCTTGTGGCTTGTACCACACAAACCGCATCGTATAGAAGTGCCACTCAGACAAGCAATTATTGGATAATCGAATGCGCCCATCGAGACTGTCTGGTCAACCAGCGGGGACAGGATGGGAATGGGGAAGAGGAGGGGGGGGCTAGGGGAGAGACAACACGTGCCCATCGACGTGTACGTTGACAACGGGATACATGAGAGGGGAAGTACCTCACGCCAAAATTAAAATTTTAAACTTGAATAAATTTGGATAGCTTGTTACATGTTGTTGGTCTAGTTACTTGTTAAATATTATATAATGGTACGTGTTACACATAAGCATTGTTATTTAAATAAAAAAATCATGTATAGGTTCTTGTTTGAATTATTTCAAAGTAGAACAAATAAAATCGTACGATTTTGTAACTAATATAGAGTATGTGTCAATCAAATACTTAATATTAGTTATAGAGATGCAAACTTACAAATATATTAGGAGGCCTAACACTTTCAGAGACGAGACCTCTTTAAAGATACTAATATAGAACTACTAAATATATCAGACTTAAATATTTCGAAAAGAGTGTTTATAAAAAAACAGATAGCAGGCCTTGCAGAGTGAAAATCTTTCGTGTAAAGTATTAATTTGGAACTGCTAAATTTTTCAGACCAAACATTGAGACAAAGGTTACATTTTACTTTCTCCATACCCAACATCTGCTTCAGTACAACAACAAGATGCATTTTTAATCCAAACGGAAAAGACCCAAAAATAACTTGCCAAAGAAATACGAACGAATTCAAAACCTTTTCTTCTTTAAACAAACATCGTGGAACAAAAGTGTCAAAACTTGTCGAGCGGCGTACAGCCTTGTGAGTTTGTGATGAATAATTCAAAAGAACATGGCGGCTAATTATAGACATCAACTTATTAATTATACACTTAGTGCGGCGTTTTGTTACGTTACGTGTTCTGAGTGCCATTTGTTACAAGTTTAAATTACCTTAAGTTAAGTTTGTATTTACTTACTTGTGCGTTTGTATGACTTTATGTGTATAAGCGTATGAAGTGTTACTACCAAATTCAATTCCGTAGTTGTCGTAAAAAGTAAATAATGAATACTGACTGATATATAAGGCAGCTGTCGAGGAGTGAACGAGGTCGCAGGTTTAAATCCCACGCAAAATTATTATTTAATTATGTTCTTAAGCCTGGATGTTCTTTGTGTTCATAAATTTCATGTCCATAAAAGTGTTACAGACACGAGGCATCCATACTATGGTAGTTGTCTTTAAAATATCTCTACGAAAGCAAACGAAGTACTTACAATTTGACAAACAAAATTTGAATTCATCTGGTTCATATGGTATATTAGTTCAACTGGTATATAAGGTCGGTTTCTGCAGTGCACATTACTAAGACGTAGCGTCCTAGATTAATTACAGACTTCAACCACAGCTATTCGAGTTTACAGACCCGTTGAAACTACTCGGATTCATGACATGCTTGAGACGGTCTAGTTTCGAGACTTTAGATGTATACCCTATAAATAAATTTTTAAGGTGCTTTAATTACGTATAATTATGACTGTTAGGCGACTGTATTAGTATATATAAATTGACTTTCATGCATTAATTTATAGACTGAAAGGACATGTGTGGGTTATTGATGGCCAGATACCAAATAGTGATCATTAGATAATAAAATTTAATTTACGGATTGGTTTCAAGTTAAATTGTTATTGTTCTGTTTTCTGTACAGATAAATTAAGTCAGCTTTCCTTTACTTAACTTTTACAATACTTAACAGCATAAGGTACCATAAATAAGGTAGCGAAACTTTGTCTTCTTACTATCTTTCACATATAAATATACAAAAATAAAAGTACTTCGACTTTACAACAACACAATCCTGATTTCTCTATACAATACAGAGATGACACCACCTATCGAGTACAGAAATATTTTAACATTTTTATTGAGAAGAGAGACATAGTAGAAACATTGTATGTTTACCACAAAACCTTTGTATTGTTCGTAAAATATCTAAAATATGTGTGAAGCAAGCGTGTTGTGTCTCCTACATGTATATTTGTAGCTCTTTGCTCGTAAACACACGTAACAAACGCGTTCCTTCACAACATATTTTGGGGTTGTTGGAAACTAAGGCTTTAGTATGTTGTGTCCTTTTGTATTACATTATCATAACAGCCCATTAATGTCCCACTGTAGGGACGGGCCTCCTTTAGTGACGGAGGGATACTTGGCCTTATAACACCATGCTGGCCAAACGGATTGGTATAGGGTTTAATTTCAAGTTCCCAATTTTTTTTATTAAGTAAATATAATATTGACAGATAGTCCCTTAGTCGGTTCTTACGACACCCATAGGATAGTCGCTTAGTCGGTTCTTACGACACCCATATGAGATGGGGTGGTGACACACTGTATTCTTACTCCTTCACCGTCAAAGTATTATCATCATCATAACATTATTGTCGCACTGCAGATACAGATCTCCGGCAGCGCACTGGCCAGACAGATTGGTAAACATTTTTATGGCTTTGGTTTTTATTCGTGGGCTTTCGAGAAAATTAAATTGTTTGAGTAGCAAAGCAGTGGTGTGGGTGGCTGTTGTGCACAATGTTTATGTTCGAATCTCACGTCACATAAATATTTGTACGATCCATAAATTACCTTTCTGATTCTGGATGTTCTTTAAGTCTAGAAAGTAGAGACTGATAATATTCCCCACGACACAGTCCATAAACTATTATATACTACATATACTACAGTAGTTAAAAACTAGTATATAATCCAAAACTATTCATAGTAACCGCTAAAACTACTTACATAAAAAGTCACAAAGAACTATATTCGGGTGCGCAGCTGTGCCCTACTTAGCTCTACAAAAAGGTGCAATTACCAACTTATTCTCAAGCCAAGTCGAGCCAACTTTCAAATAAGAAATAGTCAAAGTGCATTCACATCCAGAACTAGTTATATAATTACGCTATTACATAACACAAGTACATTAATTATGCATACGAAGGCTTTAGTGGTGCGTGCACACTGCTAGTAGTGGGTTCACGTCAGTGTGGAGTAGTCCTAACGTTTGAAACTCAAATGTGAGTGGTAGTGACCTAGTTTGTGACGAGTGCCTTTGTGTTACGTAAGTGACATTGTTACAGAATTAACTAGTATTTAATAGTCTCATGTTTATATAGTAGATGTTTTCAGTAAGAGTCTGTCACAGTCGCTGTACCAGAGCTAAGACTCCGTAATTCATTCAAATATTAATGCGTTTATTTTTTGCCTTTTTTGATTGTATCGTGTAATTGAAGAAGTTATACATTGCTGACCAAGGCAGTGTTTTTCATCCTAGATGTAGGTTAAAAGAATTGGAGATTCTGCTACCACTTTACCTAAAGCCCGATTTACACATCGACAAGTACAGTAGCGAGTTAAGTAGTAAGTTGTTGATTAAGTTGATATAAATAGATCTTCATCCGCGTCTCCCGCACACCGCCAACTTAACTCGCTAAAAAATAGGATGGAGATCTATTCAAATCCACTTAATCAACAACTTACTACTTAACTCGCTACTGTACTTGTCGATGTGCAAATCGGGCTTTAGTTACCTCATACTACTGCATCACCAAACTATAGTACTACAATATGAATGTTGGTATAGTGCTACAATTTCTTCGCTACGAGATAACCGTAGCAACGATTACTGCGTAGCTGAGTGCTACGTCACAGTGTTAAAGTGCTACGATTTTATCATAATCACTGTCCTTTATACTAAGACATAATATAACCTCCCTCTACGGAGAATACTATACGATCTATAAATAATTGTCAAAACAAAATAAGAATTAATTTTAGGTGTTCTTTGTAATTGATTTTTTAATTAAACTTTATTTTCTTTAGAAAAAGACTACTTTTACTGTTGAGATCGAAACCCTGTGTCGCGAAGACTTTTACAAACATCAATTTCATCATAACAGCCCATTAATGTCCTACTGCAGGGACGGGCCTCCTCCTGTGACGGAGGGATACTTGGCCTACTAATACCACGCTGGCCAGACGGTTTGGTATAGGGAATTCTTTCTTTTTACTCTGTAAAGATACTATTCACGGATAGTCCCATAGTCGGTTTTTACGACACCCATGGGATAAGATAAGATGGTGACATATTGTATTCTTACTCCGTCACCACACGGAGTGTCCATCAGTTTAACACATAGAAATACATTGTGGATCACACAAATAATTGTATTATCTGTAACTAGAACCCGTGACCACACGTACTACACACGCATACATACTACTGCTGTACCACAGAGACATTATTATTTGTTTATTGGATCTCAAACAAAAAAATACATTTCTTTTTTAATAATATGTAGGTTACATTTTCATCTATAGTCATATATTTTTTTGATTAGAGAGACCACAGCATGCTTTAGTAGATACAAATTCTAAATTTAAATGAATAATAAAATATTTATACAAATTAACATGTCAAATTCAAATAAATAATAATTATTGAAAACAAAAAAAAAAGTACAGAAATTGTTTAAAATTGAAATAAATCCTTTAAAACTAACATAAAATAAATCCTTGTTAATTAATCTGTAGAATATAAAATAAAAAAAAAACAAAAACCCAAAATTTAACATGAAAAAAAAAGTTAAAATGAAATGAAAATTGAAATGAAATTAAAATTAAAATACTTAATAATATATTATAATTTCACATAATAGCTTTAATATAATAGCTATCAGGTTAAGGTTATTACATCTCATATAATACATATATAGTATGTAGGTATATGTGTGTATGTGTACAGAAGGTTGTTTGAGACAAAAGGAAGGCCTCATTTGCATAACAGCCTTATTGCGACCGCCATGTTCTTGTTACACAGGTGTACCATGACACAAAAACTTATATAAATATTTATATATTTGTATTATGGTGCACTGTCCTAAGTGTATTAAGAAAGAGCCTTTGTTATAATGATTTCTTCACTACTGAACTTTAGGGCATAATTTTGAAAACTTAAAATAAAACATACTTTATTTAAGAGCCTCCATTTACTCGTAGATCTAAACAAATAAGAGATGTACTGTGGGCTGCTTAAAAATATAACTAAAATATCGGTTCAGAGCTTTGATCCTTATTATACTTTGTAATTAAATTTATTTTGGTTTGTGATACATTGTAAAACATCCAGTAAGTCAACCGTTAAAAGACACATATCTAAGGATTTTTCTTTTTTTCTCGTTGTTCGCACGACCAAAATTTAAGAAACATCTCGTTGAAATAATAATATTATTATATATTATCAAAAAAATTCCTTACTTCAATAAAAAATGACGTTTTCTTTTCTTTTATAATCATCATCATATCAGCCAATCGACGTCTACTGCTGGACATAGGCCTCCTCCAAGTGTTGCCACCTTGTGCGGTCCTGTGCCTCCCTCATCCATCGGCTTATTTTATACATACCAACACGCACTACGCACACACACTACACGTACATAAATTCACGCCTTATCCCGTCCAGGGTAAGCAGAGACGACAGAACGCCACTGTTAGGATCATTTCGTCAAATCACGCTGTCCGGTAAGGACAAAATTTCAAATAATTTCGTGAAATTTTAAATAATTTTGTCCTTACCGGACAGAGTGATTTGGCGAAATGACCCTGGCAAACAGTTTAGGCCTCGTCCACATTAATTATGCACATTTATTTATCTCCAGAAGGTTACAAAGGTTTTAGTTAGTTTATACTCTATTCTTAGCATAAAATCACCTGATGAACATAAAAAAAATTTTAGCAAATCAAAGTAAACTTAATTAAAATCAAACCTACAATATCGGATATCATTATTGTTACCCTTGTCAACTTCACTTATACAGTAGACTCAGTTTCATTTACAAATATAATCTTCTATATTAAATTTAATTACTGAACCATAATTATTTATAATAAGTTTAATTAAAATAACCTTTTCGTTTATTTCAGGTAAATATACTTGGTGAGAACAAAGGACAATAAATACTGGTGACATTTGTATTAAAAGCTCAAAAATAAATCCGAGTTCACACGTAGGTACCTACTTTGCTTTGACAATCATTAGGTATAGAAAACCAGATGTATTCGTAACCTACGCGCATGTATGACTCGCTTAATGAATGTGGATGAGGCCCAAGCTGTTTGCCAGGTTCGTGACAAGTGGCGTTCTGTCGTCTCTGCCTACCTTGGACGGGATAAGGCGTGAGTTTATGTATGTATGTATTCTACGTAATGTATAGACGGTTCTTCAATGATGGAATAAGTTTGGCCCGCTGCCACCACACTGCCAAGCCATACTGGTATACAGGTTTTATAATCTCTTGATTTGTAGGCAGTGACACTTTTCAGTTTTAGCTTTTTCCCCAAACTCACTAAATGACATGCTCGGTGCTTTTCATACTATTTAGAAATGTTGCCAATGTGAGAAAGTAGCTGGAATAAGTCCCATTGTTTATAGCGTAAAATCATGCACTTATAAATTATTATTGATTTTATTTTGGCGAAATTATTCGCTAAAATTTTGTCGTGAAAGAGCTACAATTAATAAAAACTTTAACATATTATATTTGTATGATCATAAAGAAAGGCCTTAAATATTGCTGTTAGCATATACACACCTTTATGGCAGCACTTATTTTACATAAACGCTCCTTTCTACGACAAAATAGCTCGTTCATCAAGCTAAAATATTTGTAAGGAAAGTTGTTTGCTAACGTGAGCTATTTGTATGTTGTATGCAATTTATGTGCTTCTATTCATAGTGAAGTATTATTTCGGAAATTCACTCTATGCTGTTTATAGCCTTTGAATATTCCAATGCAGGGATATAGTTATTCCATTCATGTATGGAAAGGAAATCCGCCCTAAGGTAATGGTGTCTTTGTCATCTGTGCCAAGATTTTCGTCTTTGCTGGAGGTTTTGGCTGCAAAGTAGTCCAACACTCAACTTTTGCGATACCTTTACAATGAGATAAAGTGGTGAGACTTTAGTATTTTTAATAATTAAAAATATTCATAAAAATACTAAAGTCTCACCACTTTATCTCGTCACTGTATCTCGTGAATTATTCACGACCACACTAATAAAAAAAACCTTGGGAACGGAATCTCCCGCTTAGTCCATTTCCATTTTCGTCCAAGGGTCTTTAATATTGGCCATATTAAATATTCACTTCACGAACCAAGCAACGGTTTTAGCTAGTTTATAAATAAAATTGACCTATATCCTATTGAACGCGACGGAATCTAAATTACACTCCTGAAAATCAACTGCCAACTTTTCCTTCAAATACCTAACCTTTAATAAAGTTACGTAAAAGCCTTTGCAAAGTTGAGGCAAAGGCCTGCCAATAAAAACATTACGTCTATGAAGTAGAGCGTTTTTATTCCTTCTCTGTGGAACTATGTTCATTAAATATACGAAGGAATGTATCCCGGGAAGTCTGAGTTGATAATGAAATGAATGCAGCGCAAGGAATTTTAACAGAAGTTGATTCGATTATTGAAAGTATGTAATATTTCAGTGTTATTATTAAATTGAGATATAAAAAATAATAGTATTCAATTCTGTTGTTGTTATTTTTAATGTTTGTTACGTCAGAACTCGTTATTTCCCATTAGTGGCAATAGTAATTTCATTATCAGTAATACGGTTTTATCTGCTACACAATATGGTTAATACAATGTGTACTCGTAAAGCTCTGATTTTAGAGTGAGTTTCAGTCAGTTTTAAATTACAAAATTATAATATATTTATGTTCTACCTACAAAAATAAAAGCAGGAAAACTTAAACCTAATACCAATCCATCTCTCTCATTATATAAACTTACTAAAGTTATGTAAATAATCGTAGTGTAAAATAATTTTGCAGAGAATAATATTATAATCTGATAAAAGGTGTTCCAATAAAGTGAGTGTGTGAGGGTGTCGTGGGTTTGTTGTCGATAATTTAATAGTGATTGAGTTAAGTTCTGCGGTTGTTTCAGATCGTTTGAGACGAAGCCTTAAGCGACACATGTTCTTCATGTAGTACAATAGTTTTCCGATAACATTGTGTTCAAACATATACTTGGAATTATATTTCTGGATCATTGAGGAGCGTATATTTTGTGCTAGTAAATTTGTTCCGTTTTTTCTTTTTCCTTAAAAAAATATAAGGACAAAAGCTAAAAATACGAGGTAACAGTAAGCGATAATGTCACAGGTTGACAAGGATACAATTACTAAGTAAGCATTTTTTATGTAAAAGAAAATATCAAATCTACCTGTAGTGTACCTACGTAATAACTCTAATGTATGATACATTAGAGGTATTAAACTACCCATACTTATATTTTGTCTAGTATCCTTGTCAACCTGTGACATCATTGCTTACTATTACCCTGTATTTTTAACCTTTGTCCTTCTATTTTATTTAATGGCGTACATTATTATAAGTCATTTAAACGATATTTAAAGAGAGTCACACTGTTTACAGTATGAATGGGCCGACTCAACCGGTGCAGTACCGTCCCTTCACAGTAAACCGATGTAAAGTAGCAGTTACTTTTATTGCTGTGTTTAGTTCAGTGAGTGTAAAGTACAGGAGGTCCAACTATACCCTTTATTTACATGCTCTTATCTTTTCTCACGGGGAAGGGAGAGAGAATGTGAGTCCATGAGCGGCGGTCGCATGCTCGTCCGCCGCTTTAAAGCAATAAAAAAATCTGCAGGTTGTTTTTTTTTCTGGTAGGGGTGACGTCTGTAAACGGCATTTGTGACTTACTGTCTGCCACTTGTCAGTCGACAAAACAACAGTTTACATTTTACAAAGTTGGCCGAAATATTTACAATTAAGGTGACAATATAACGGGCATACGCATATTATTAGAGTCGTTAAATTTATCATGTACTTTTGTTTCTTAAGAGATCAAACTTGATCTCTTAAGAAACAAAAGTACATTACATTTTCTAGGAGACTAACATTTTCAAGCTACAGAAGGTAAAGATGTGTATTAAATGAACAAACATAAAACAAAACTATTAAATAACAATTATGACAGTTGTAACACACAGTTTAACATTTCATTACAAAATGCAACTTTTATGAAAAGCTTACAACAATAAATAGCACTTCTAACTTTCCCTGACGTTTTTATTTGACTTTCATAGAGGTACAGTGCAGCGAACAGTAGCAATTTTATACTTTTGTAATTTACTCACAGCTCATATCAAACTTGAGTGGCGGGGTGTACTCGTTCCTATTTGTTTTACTGCAGTTCAGTTTTTAGATATGAATGTGCTTTATTAGAATTCTATTTGAAATACGGGTGTGGTGCAAGTTTCCGGTTTGATTAATAAAAGTATTAATTATTATTTTTCATTTTTTGTTATTTTATTTCTGCCATTGTATTTTTTTACATCTTTTTTTTTCGCCACATGATATGTTTTTACTGGTGTGATAACGGAGTGGTTTTAAGGTTTTATCGATCTAATTTAGAAAATACTCATATATTTATGATTTTATTTCGCCCTAGACCCCGTAATTGATCAGCCTCCCGCAATTTTTATGAAGTGATCAGTCCAAGGTCTGTCCACTCTACTCATTTCGATCGCTAAACCTGAAACTTCTTGCACCATCTGTATGTGTGCTATGTACCTTGCACATTGCCACTTCCACCAAGTAAACTTTTACCTTATGCAAATCTACTCTGGTCATAGTCAGCCACTCCGTCTCTATTCCTTCAAATATACTCTTATTTAAAAAAAAAGGTACAGTATATCAAAATCTGAAAGTAAAAATATATTTCGCACTTCAGAAACATAATACTTCATTACAGCCCCTTAATGTCCCACTGCAGGAACGGCCCTCCTCCCGTGAAAGATGGATACTTGGCCTACTATACCACGCTGGCCAGACGGATTGGTATAGGGTTTAATTTCAAGCTTTCCTTTTTTTTATTTCGTACAGATAACATTCACGGATAGTCCCTTAGTCGGTTTTTACGACACCCATGGGATGACATGGGGAGGTGACATATTGTATTCTTACTCCGTCACCACACGGATATAATACGGATATAATATACGGACATAATACTTGCATTGTTATTTTCCCATATCTGTTCAATATTGTTGGTAAGTGAGCTAAGTGACAGTTATCCCTCGCGACGAGGGGCCTGTGACGTCACAGGGTTCTAACAACCCCATTATGTTCAGCTGACCCACTTATCTCTCGGGTTATTCATTCTACGATGTCACACTTATAACCCTTTGTGCAAATTATGAATATTATGTAAGAAATTATAATAATATAAGGTTAGTAGAATGATTGAGGCGTGAATTTTGCGTCTAAACGAATTTCAAAATACGCTTTGTTAACTACGACATATTAATAAAAATGAGCTCTGAAATGTTACATCATCACTCGAACGACTAGACTTATTTCACTGTTCTTTTTGGATTCTTTTCTGATTTCATAATAAATAATGTGATTAGAACAAGTTTGAGTTAAATACTTAAATGAGTGAAAACTTTGCGATATTGATAAATTGGACGTAGTAATACGATACGTAAGTACTTGTTATGTTAATTGTTTTTTTTTTGTACAATTTTTTAAATTGTATCTAATTAATCTATATTACCATGCATTAGGTAAGCCAAATGCTTCAGTTGCTGTAATAACGCGATTATGTAAACTTAACTAACAAATTAAAATTATAGCCCTATTTCAATCAGCCTGACTAGTTCGACATTTACTTTTGACACAGAAAGGAGTCTTACTGCTGCAGTAGGTATTTTATCGCGCCATTACATTCAGCTCTACCAAGCAACAAATTTAATAGTGAGGCAATAAAATTTGGACTTCTACAATCAATGCTAGCAATTCAGTATCCAATTTTATTCGATTTGACCATTATCAAAGGAAACTTGAGAAATGCTGACAATAATGTCTTTTATTTGTTCGCAAACACAACGTTCGGGAATTGATCGGGAGCGTAGAGCGCATGTCCTAGGAATAAGTCACTGAAGTATTACATATGAAATGTTAAAATCAGTAGGTATGCGATTTCTAGAATTATTATCGCAAAACTTTTGATTATATTCCTAACTTAGTGTTTCTCTAAGTAAAATAATCTTATAAAATGAGAAGCCATAGTATGAAAATTATCAATAATTTATGCTATCAGTATCTCAGTATGATAAAAAACTTAGTGTCATTACATCTCAAGGCTGTTGTAAAAGCTGACTTTTACTACACGACAAAAAACGTACAAACGAAAGTAAAAGTTTGCAGTTTGCGCCCAGCTGCTATTTTCTTTTGTTTTGCATTTCTAACTTGATTTGTATTTACATAGAATTAGTAAAAAAGGAATAAAAATACAAGAGGTTTTAGAACCTAGATTATATTAGGTAAATACGCGTCTTAGTGACAGAAAGTTTAATGGAAATAATATTATAATTAGTTGAACAACCTACAAATAAATACTCATCATAGTTAATACACAATCCTTCCTATCTAAGTTACTATTCAGTGAAAAACCATTCATTTTATCTTCACAGATGTAAAGTATTTGACAACGTGCTAATTCAAGTGTAAACTATATAAACACAAAGAAAATAATTATCGAATAAACAATAATTCCTTCGAGATACTGTCTCCAACTTGGCAACGCAAACCTTACAGCCTGTCATTCGCACAAAGAATCATAATTAGCTGGAGTTAGCACCCAGAGGGGAGTGTTGCCAGCACTCATTGCTCCCTCCATTCATTGTTATTCTGCCCGCGACAGAAAGTGGGAAACGCGATGATTTTATCTGGCAACTTTGTAATTTTGAAAATCGAATGTCTCTGTGGTTTTACTTCTTGTTTTTGAATTTAATTATCGAATTTATTAACTGTACTCTTTGATGGATAAATTCGTCATTTTGTTAAATCCGTAATTTTAATTTAATATTCGTTTTTATTATTAAAGCGTGATATCTTTCTGAATTGATAGAATTTATAACTTAAATTTGATCCCTAACTTAATTTTAAAGTCCCTCAGACGTAGATAGTTTCCTAATAACTGATTTTTATTTTAAGTTTAGTATAACCCTTTTACCATCGTCCACTTCGTAAGAATTTGAAGGGATCAACTTAAGGTCATCATCATCCTGTCATTTGAAATCTGGCACTAAAACCTTTTATCTTCTGAAGTACTCAGTCTAGAATACAAATAAGGTATGTATAAAGTAAACTACTTCTCATATATAATACTCATTTACTTTAGTTAGTTCACTTGTCACGTACTTCTCATTGTTACTTCAGAATAAGACCAAGTTTTTATATTATATTACTTACTTACCAGGAAACCCACTTCAGGATTGTCCCTTACGTAAGTGAGAGACACTTAGCCTAATAATACCAAATTTAGTAGGCGGATTTAAAAAATGTTTATTTGGATAAGCTCCAAATCTCTCATCAATTGCTCATGTTTTGTTTGTTTGTATAAATTACTTTTGTCGATTTTTATGACATCTGTGGAAAGAGAAGTAGTGGTAAGAGATAGCTTTTGTTTTGTAGTCTCAGTTTAACAGACAATGAATCATAACAGCCCATTAATGTCCCACTGTAGGAACGGGCCTCCTCCCGTGACGGAGGGATACTTGACCTACTAATACCACGCTGGCCAGACGGATTGGTATAGGGTTTAATTTCAAGTTTTCCTTCTTTTTACTCCGAAAAGTTAATATTCACGGATAGTCCCTTAGTCGGTTTTTACGACACCCATGGGATGAGATAGGGTGGTGACATATTGTATTCTTTCTCCGTCACCACACGGAGCCAATGAATATTATTTAATAAATACCCTGTGGACGTCCACTGCTGGACATAAGCATGTCCACGCTGCGTAGTTTTGTGCCTCCCTCATCCATCGGCTAAATAAATTTAGTATGAAATAATAAAATAGTGTTTTAAACACTAAGTAAAACGATAGCTTAACTCAATTTAGATTTAACAAAATCAATATTTTCTGTCATCGTAGTAAGGCTGTTGACATGTTTTTTGGTACTTTTCCTCTAGACAACGATGGTAGAGTTTTTTTTTACCCCAAGGGTGCAGTTGAAATTCAGTGATATCATCTCAAGAGCCATGGGGTTCCTTAGATCAATTTTCACTACATCATTAGAGTATGCCTGCTACTGAGGGACGATTATTTATTTTTGCTATTTTATGAACGTGTTTTAAAACTAATAGTTCTTTTTTTGTTCCAGGTACGTTGTTTTTTTTTAAAGAAGAACGTTAACAGGTAATTATTACTTATTCTAAATTAAAACCATCTTGTATCCACTGAGATATACTTATTTTCAACCCACACAAGCAACTACGAGTATACTAAGAGAAAGAGAGACTATAACCCCCTTACTCATAAACGCCTCTTAAATTAAATCACTGTTTAGCGAGATTTTTATTAGCAAAACCAACCTTATACCAAACAAAAACGTAAGAATTTAAGCTAATCAATTGACTAATATTTAAGAGGCGTTTATGAGTAAGGGGGTAAGAGAAGAAGGCCAATCTAGCTTCTGGTTTTTCGTAACTACTTAAGTGGTTGGAGGTTCTTTCCATTAAGCATTAAAATTGAAATAAAGTATCATCAATGATTATTTATTGAACAACTTTATAAAACTTATACCGACAGGATAATAAAATTATCTGCCTTCAAAATATATAAGAGGCACTCGAGCGCGCTACGTCAAAGTAATTTTAAGTTACGATAAGTAAAGTTAAGCGCTTTACTTATTAACTCACCCTTCAGAACATGACAATTCATCAATAAAGTACTTTATACTGAGCTATTTTCAGCTATGGATTATATTTTGATTTAATAATAATTTTAGTTTTTACTGTAACTAACTGCATTATTACTATAAATGTATTTTATTAATAAATTATTCTGGTGAAAAACATAAACTCACTGTTTATTATGATTAAATATAAAAGTAGTAAAACTTGATTAGAAAATGCAAATTCAAATCCTACTTCAATCAATTTTATCTAATGTTGTCAATTACATAATCAATTTCGGCAATATAAAATAAAAATATTACATCATTATTATAGACATTTCGAAATTGAAAAAAAAACAACAATTACTTATAAAACTTTATTTTTTAAATTAATATGTTTTCTTACTTTAAACACACAATTAACCATTAATTAACTCCATATAAAGTTCAAAGCAAAAAAACAAAACATTTTCTATCAACACAATAAACATTAATCCGACAATAAAGCTTGTAATTATAATAATTCATAAACACAATAACAGATAATAGCTTTGTATTAACTGAACGTACAGAACTCAGCAGACTATTAAATATTACGGGGTAAGCAGAGAAGCACGTCCCGACTATATATTGAAGGGAACGGAATGAGGGAAAGAAATACGTGACCGACCAGAAATTAGAGAGGAAAATCTTGTCCATGGCTGATACAAGATGTGGTGACGATGGAATATAAAATATTGCTAAGACGTTAATTGGAAAATAATTTTTGGGAAATTTGCATTTGTTTTGATAAGTTTTATTTATGATTTTTGATCTTGGTGTTTTGATTTAGATCATCTTGAAGATGTGGAGTAGATACTAAAAATTTGTGCATTTGAAGAGAGTTGGATATTTAGGAAAAAGTGTTTTATTTAGATTAGGTTAATGCATGAATAATGTGACTGTATATGTACTTACCTCCGTGTGGTGACGGAGTAAGAATACAATATGTCACCACCCCATCTCATCCCATGGCTAAAAACCGACTTCCTACCTCCTTCCTAAAGTTTCTCTTATTCCAACTGTTTTTCTTCTGATTAAATAAATCGTAGCTTTCTAGACGACAATGGAACGAGTTCTGTGTTGCATGTAGGGAGAGGTCTTTGTCCAACAGTGGACTGCGATAGGTTATTTGATTACAAGTCTATTTAATTTTCCCCCGGGACTCAGCATGAGCAGTAGTGATTGGCTGTCACTGCAGCCATACAATCATTTACAAGCTGCAGTTTCAATTAATTCCTTATTTACAAACGACAGAAATGAATTTATCTGTTTAACTATATTAATTAGTTTTAACAGTTTTTAACAAACAACTGCTTATTTTAGTTTCAATTCAACTGGTTAAATTTGTTTATTGCACATTATTAAATGTTGCAGCTACAAATATGAGAACACCAGAAAATCGCTTTATTTATGATTTGCTTACGGTTAACTAGATAAATACAGAAAACTGACAATACATTTTGACATTTTTATTCTAAAAGTAACAGGATCAAAAACTATAATTTTTAATAACACCAAAACGATACTCCTTGTTCACTGAGATCAAACAAAGCAACATAATAAATTAAAAGGTAACAATAATTGACGTAATTAAACCTTAATAGAAAGTTATTGTTTTCATCCATTTAACTAAAGCTTCGTTTCCAATTAAAATTATATCATGATCTGAGCTTTAAGTGTGATTGAATACTTTGATTATATTGTTTTAATTATATCCGTGTACAAGCGCAGGAGCGAGTTCTGTGGCGCGTGTTGGGAGAGGCCTATGTCTGTGGACTGCAATAGGCCGTGACTGTTAAGAGATTGAACAGTAGGCGTATATTATTAACACATCATTCTCCGTGTGGTGACGGAGTAAGAATACAATATGTCACCACCCTATCTCATATCATGGGTGTCGTAAAAATCGACTAAGGGACTATCCGTAATAATTATCTTTACGAAATAAAATAAAGGAAAACTTGAAATTAAACCCTATACCAATCCGTCTGGCCAGCGTGGTATTAGTAGGCCAAGTATCCCTCCGTCATGGCAGAAGGCTCGTCCCTGCAGTGAGACATTAATGGGCTGTTATGATGATTAACACATTAAAGTATGTAGCTGTAGGTATAGTAGGAAATGTTTTGATGAAGGGGTAAGCTCCTAATTATTAGTACATTAATTAATGGTACGGCCATTTAATTGTTAAGAAATATACAAAATTTAATGCAATTTAGGTTCAAATCAGTTGCATTTTACGGCAAAAACTAGCGACCCACCCCGGCTCCGCACGGGCAGTGGGCACCTACTGCTTCATTAGAAGAGTACATTAGAAATCTGTAAATTTATATGGGGTTTTCTACTATATTATGCATGAGTTATACCTACATATAAACCTTCCTCTTAAATCACTGTATCTATTAAAAAAACCGCATCAAAATCCGTTGCGTGTTTTAAAGATTTAAGCATACAAAGGGACATATGGACAAAAAAGCGACTTTATTTTATACTATGTATAGATATTTACGAAAATCTTAAGGGTAGGTCAAACTCGAATCAACGAAAAGCACATCGTGGCCCTCCTAGTATCTTAAACCCAGAGTCCTTCGACGGACAAACATGTTTACTGCTAGCACCAACATATTACTACACTGATTGTATTTTTAATATAATTTTATTTTATTTTGTTACTAATTACCTTACTACTGGTACCAAAAGTTTTTGGAAAAAACCATAATTGGTACTGTAATATAATATTATAATGACCTTAATTCATTTTAAATCTGTATATTATTTATTTTCAGTCATTCAATTTTGCTACCGCCATCCATATTGAGAGAACTAGAGTTACGTCACAGCATCAGATGACGCGCGCGTTGGTGTGAAATCATAGCTGATAACATTATGATCTCGTGTCAGTGGGCATTCTGATGCAGTCACGTGTTATTAACTGCACCGAGGCTTTTGAAAAAGTCTAACGAATGTGTAGTAAAGGTAAAAAAAACAATAACAATCTAGTAGAAGAGGTTTTCGATTTTAATCAGCCAGATTTTTCCAGACGATTATTTTTTTTAATAGCTAGTCCTAAAAACATAATGAATAGATAGTAATCTGTTAAACTCATAATATCGTAACAGGCCATTTATGTCCCACTGCAGGGACGAGCCTCCTCCTGTAAAGGAGGATTGTTGGCCTACAAATACCACGCCGGACAGATGGCTTGGCATAGGGTTTAATTTTAAGTTTTCCTTCTTTTAATTTCTTACAGATAACATTGACAGATTGTCCCTTAGTCGGTTTTTACGACACCCATGGGATGAGATGGGGATGTGAAGTATAGTATTCTTACTCCGTCACCACACGGATAATATAAAGTAAAACTTAAAAATACGGCGAATTACAAGTGATAAAACTAAATGCCACGTATTATGTATTGTGTACCAAACAATGAATTGATTTGTACACATATAAATTTGAATCGTAAATGAAACTTTGATGTTGACTATAATTAAACATAAACAAACAAACCAACATTTAATATAAACACAGCTTCATTTAGTTGACAACAAAACATATTAAAATAATTTTCCATCACAAATAATAATAATTTATCATTGTAGAGAATATTTCCTAAGTCCAATATTTCAATTGACTCCTAACTTTAATCAGTTTTCAAATCAAATTTTATTAAGGATTGGTGTTATCAAATAAACGAACTTTATTATCATCATGGACAATTTTAATCGGAAAACTTTGTCTTTGAATTATTATTTTAATATATTTGTTATTTATGGATGTGTATATCTATGTTAAAAATACAATAAAGGTAAAATTAAAAATATTTTCGCGGAAACTGAAAAAATATTTATACATTTTATGTTGAAAATTGTTTTCACAGAAAAGCTAAAAAATTTAATTAAGCTCAATACGAAATAGTTTTTTAATTAATCTTCGTTTCCTATATTTTTATGTTGCATTATATTTTTATTAAAACAGAAAATTTACGAAACAGATTTCTGTGTATGTGATATCAATGACTATAATGCCTGGATATTTTTGTTCATGCAAAAAAGATGGAGCCGTGCCTTGTGTATTTTTTTGTCCCAATAGGTGAAACATAAAATAAAAAATGCAAAAGTAATAATAGCCTAAGTTATGAATTAATAAATCAAAACAGTAATTTAATCGTCAGAGCTTAGTAAATCTCTATTATAATATAAACACGAACTACAAAACATAGTTGTTGAAATACCTCCTGAACAACAAAACACAACTGTTCTCACTCCGCTACAAACTTAGGATCTTGTTGGAAAACCCACAACCTCTCATACACCTCTATATAATATAATACACGGACATTCTAGAAATTTCCATAAATTCCTGAACAATGTCTCGCTATTTAAGGACCTTTAGTAAGGCATCTCCCACATTTGCGACGCGCCGCCGTTTTTCGGGCGTAAGTGCGCGTCGCATAGACTGCTTGGGTTAAGTCTTTTAAAGAGACAAGGGAGTCTGTTAGAGACCATGGTGAGCGCCACGTCGACGCATCTTGCACGCTGCTAGCTCGTTTCACTTTACATACGTTACGTACCAGCAACACGCGACGGCAACGTAGCGTGCTTGCGGCGTCGTCGCCCGAAAAACGCAGACGCCAAATATGGGGTTACCCTTACTCTACCAAATACTATTATGTAACAACTAGCTGTACTCGATTAACTGTTCTGAATATCTTAATTAAGGGATAATGGCGGTAGTCTTGACGCCCGGAGTAATTGCCTCGCAGATAATAGTCTTGTAGACTATAGATCTTTGCCAATGACGTCATACGATACTCTTTTGTGGTCAATCTATATTGTTAGAGTTAGGAAGGTTTGTCTTGATATTAATTAGACTAAAAGATGAATACTAAAGTTATGATGCCAAAAATACACAAATTAACACTTTGTTCATTGTTGTATTTTCGCGTCAAAAAAGCTTTTGTTAAAAAAACTTAAAAAAATTGCATGTGGTGATGTAGTAAAAATACACAGTGCTTTTCACTCTCTACGCCGCGACGCCCAGGACTATAAGAATCTGATTTAGGTAAATTATTCAAATAAATTAGAGCATATTAATAGATTGTTCTCTTTTGACACTGGAATCGTCTCCTTCGTCGCCTAGCAAAAATTGTAAGAAGCAATCGTTGAAGCTCTTCTTATTGTAACGTGGAGTGATTGTACATTATGTTAACTTAGTGGTAAAATTCCCTTGTATCTACATCATTACGGAAATGCAAATTTAATAATGCTAGGTAAGAGCCCATAATGTATCACAAATTGATTATACATGTTCAATTATAACGTTATGAGATTTACGTATTCCATTATAATTACGTAGGTACATATTAATTAATATTGTTTACATTATAATTATATTTTATGTAAATCATTTAATTAAATGTATGATTTAAAGTTACACAACGTTATTATCACTTTGAGTAATAATATAATAATTTTAATTAACAATTTATATTACCGAACCATTTTACGACTTTTGTTTTGTTGCAATAGTCCATGACTGCAAAGCCTAGAATCGTATTCAGATTACAGTAAATCATTTTTTGCAAGAAAATGAAAAGAATAAAGACTTTGGCCTCTGTACCTATTTTCTGATATTTAATTATTAATTTACAATAAAGTAAACAATCCTATCAACTGAAACGAATTAATTAACTAACTTCCTACAAACTAGTTATCCCTTTATTCATACAGATAAGCTCTAATGTCAAGACATTGAAGACAAGAATTTTTAATGTAGTCTCTTAAATACTCCAAGTGTCTAATATTACATATTATTATATATTTGGTACTGTAGTCCATAAATAAAGTTAAATACCAGTGATCAAAATGTAAATAGCTTGTATATTTTTACATTTACTTTATATTATATATTTTATTTATATTTTATATTTATATATTTTACAGAAAGCTTACAGTCTAATTATACTATTAAACATTAATAAATATGGTTGTTGTCTATTGCTAATTACAAGCTTCCACATATTAAAAAACAAATTAGCGTACAAGTAATAAGATTTAAAAGAAACAAACCAAACTAAAAACAAACATGCAAACACAAAACAATGCAAACAAAAAAAAAAATAAATTATCTTAACCAATAAAAAATAAACTAAGTACTAAGCTACCCTTAAAAATATTGCTTACTAATAATTTCCCTCATTTTTTGAACACTTGTATTAAATAGGTCCAGTTCCAAGTGTGAAGGCAAAGTATTAAAAGAAATTACACTACGTACACAGAAAGTATTACGTCTATAATTAGTACTGGTAGTAGGTACAGTCACGAGCAATAATATGTACACATTTTCGCATTTTGTAAACCAGTTATCTAAAGTTCTGCCAATCCAAAATTGAAAATTCGAAGATTAATTCAAAACTGTACGGAACCTCTTCTAAATTACGAATTCATTTTGATATTGTAATGTCTAGATAAACGTGCAGATAGTTTAGAAAATTCGAAAATGTGTACATATTATTGCTCGTGACTGTACATGTAATATAGGACGCGTTCTGAGGTTAGCTGTATTAGTTCTGATCGTTACCCTGTTAAGCAAATCTGGGCAATCAATGGATCCATTCGCAATAGCCGCCAGGAAACTGATATCAGCAATATCTCGCCTTGTATGTAATGGCAGGAAATGGTACCTTTTACAACGTTCCTCATAGTCAATGAAGAAATGTCCTGCTCTAAAGTCAAGGTAACGTAAAAATTTCCTCTGAACCGATTCTATACGTGACCTATATATTTCGTACTGAGGATTCCACACCTGAGAAGCGTACTCGAGGTGACTGCGCACGAAAGAACAATAAAGGACTTTTATTGGTTTAATGGTGCTGAAGTCTTTGCAGGTTCTTATAATGAACCCTAATGCCTTGTTGGCTTTGCCAACAATAGAGTCGACATGGTTATCGAAGATTAATTTATTATCGTGAATAACGCCTAGGTCCCTAATTGTATTAGTTTTATCAAGTTTATGGCCGTCTATTAGATAGCTTGAGCTGATGATGTTTTTCTGACGTGTATACATAATTTGGGAGCACTTAGAGATGTTCAACTGTAGTTTATTGGACCTACAGTATGAGACAAATCTGTCAAGGTCTGATTGCAGTTCCCTAACGTCAGATAAAGCGCTCACAGTTTTCAGAATCTTCATATCATCAGCATATAGAATAACGCGAGAGTGCTTAAATGAATCTTTAATGTCAGATATAAAAATAGCAAATAATAAGGGACCCAAAATTGAGCTTTTATCTTGCTTATGCTTTGAGATATTATCTTGTATAATGTAAAGCTTAGTCTGTCTCCACACAGATGATCCAACATCAATAAGATATCAGTACCTAGATACTTTCTAAAACATTTACATCAAATTCTCATTCTGTACAACAAACTCGTTGCTTCATCTCAAATACTCGAGTCTTTATGAAAATTTTACAAATATTATCTTATGACATCGCTTTAGTTTATTGCTATATTTTAAATATTAACATAATATTATTCAGTCTGCTTTCATAAAAATGTTTATGTTATGTTATAGAAGCTGTGAATCAAAGTCTGTGTTTACTAACGAGAACGAACAACTTAAATTAAAAGCAAATCGCATCGTGGTAAAACACACTTTATATTTTAAAACATAATTATAAAGTTTTGTGGATTGGTTTATAAACAAGCTGTGTTTATGTTTTATTATAAATTTCTGGATTAAAATATAATATCAGCTGCTTACTTATAGTCTTTCTTTACTTCTTCCGTTTTATTTATTTTCGACTACCCTTATAGCGAAACTACCTGTACCCAATGGCAGGACTAGTTTGTATCTTCGCGCAGCATTATTGCGAGATGTTTTAATTATAATCACAACATCTTTAAATTTTTTAACCTATGTCTTATTCTGATATATAAGCTATATTATTGTAAAGTTTCATTTAAATCCATTCAGTAGTTTTTACGTCACAAACATCCGTACAAAACTTTCGCGTTTATAATATTGACCGCGGCTTCACCCGCGTGGTATAGGTAGCCTAAATGTTATTCTAAACCCTGAACTACCTATACTCCAAATTTCATTAAAATCCGTTCAGTAGTTTTTGCGTGAAAGAGTAACAAACATCCATCCACCCATCCTTTGCGTTTATAATATTATATTGTGTGTATCTCTGGATCAGAATATAATATCAGCAGTTTCCTTGTGACCGCATTTAGTTGGAGTTGGTCGCCAACAACCCAGTTCACAGACTAACTACATAGTACTTATACGAGTGTAATGTACGGACAGTATTTATTAATACTTTATGAACGAGTTTAAAATTTCAGCTCATGTATCGATGTGTTTATGTTATGTGCGAACTGCCCGATACGATCATTGATATAGTTTTACGTTTATTATAAAATGAACTATTGATTTGATAGAGACACATTATACTTTGTCTTAAAAGGTTGACAGAAAAACTTAGCAAAAACAAGAAAAATTAAAAAAATAATTTAATTCTTTTCTCATTTTCTATAAAAACCTCAATTTGTGAACTATATGGGATAATAATAAATAGGATGATAAACTTTCTCTTAATTGTGTTTTAACTCGTTCATTTGCTTTGCATTACAGAACAATAACAGATCATAACATAAGTAAAGACTCAAATGATTTTAGCGCGTACGATCTTGTATCATTCATCTCCTGGGAGCCCCTTATCAGACCGTGGCGTGCGTCGGTCTACCGCGTGAGGGGCCACACAGACCTAAATTGAACAATTTTCTATAATTAGAATTAAATCAGTATTTTAATAATAATTGAGTAAGAAGTTTCCTTCTTTAATTTTTCTAGAAATTTATAATAATAATGCGTACGTTCCTTAAAATTAAACCTAACGGTTAAACTAATCTAAATTTAAATTGAATGAACTTAATTTTGGATTCCTTAACTCGGCGTACAACCGCGTGAAAGTGTGGTTTTATTAAGCTTTGTCAAGTGGTTGTCCGACGCTTGAGGTGACCCACCTCGCCATCGCGGGACGTTAACTGGCTGTTATGATTTATAATAATTAAAAAAGTAAATAAGTAATTTTCTAATGAATATTTTAGAGAGATTTACCTTTTTAGTGATAAATTATAATATTCATTTAGCATTTCCGCGCAGAGTGTAAACTTTTGCAGGAGGCCTATGTCCATAGGCTGATATGGATGGATGGATGGATTCATTTAAAAAACAAAAACACAACAAAGCTATAATATTTCAATGTAGTTGTCACGTAAAGCCGAGCAGCACAGCTAATCTATTACGTAATGTTTGTACGTCGTTCCCCTCTAGTCTACTAAACTAACTGAGCAAGTAACACGGTATTGTTTCCTCTCCCACGTAACTTCTGCGACAACCATTTGTATACGAACATAAAAGACATTACTTTAAACATTCTAAACTTTAAATGTGCACTTACGTTTGTTTAAAATTATGAGAATCTTTTCATTGTAATACAAAGTAAAGTCGTTCTTAATGCTTACAAAATGAAGCGAAGTTACATAAAAAATAAAAATATTATTTTAGTGTTTGAATTATAAGCATTTGCTACGTAATATTTTAATGGAAATAATAAAAACCTCATTATTATTATTTATATAGTTATTGAACCCGAAAACTTTTCCTGTCTTTTTTACCAAGCTATATATAAAAAAAATATTGTATTGTAAAATACAAGTAGTGTATTGTATTACTTTACATAGATATTATTTAAAAAATAACTGCGTGGTATAAGTAACGTTATACTAACCCCCGGTTTCCGAATGTCTGATGAAGTAAAAATCAACTAAACAAGTTTCAAAACTCTTGTCAACTATCATTTTCAGGTTGATTTTTACTTGACCAGACATTCGGAAACCGGGGGTAATTATATCGCAAATAACTTGCCTGTTACCTTCATAGAATTTACATAACAATACAATTAAAGGGTGTACCACTTACTGCCACTCTAGGTACATTTTGTTCACGATTATTATAGGTTAAGTCGTCTATTGGTACAATGTACAACTTTGTGACACCAAGAAACCTTTGTTCTTTGTTCAAATATTACAAGTACGAATTTCATAAACTTATTATTGATGCCTCTGAAGCTTTTGTTATAATGTTTCTCTTATTGTTTTCTATCCGAATTTATTATTTTATTAGAAATTGACTAAGTCTAAAACACAGGCGATTAAATTATCTAAGTACTTTGTAAAATATTCAGTAGTCAAAAATCATTTGAAATGGCTATCTGCTGTTTTTAAGTCCTCCCCGTTCTTGAAAGTTCTGCAATGAGTCTGTAATTTCATTTCAGTCTAAGACCACTTACCATCAGAAGAATTTTAATCTACCACTTGTAGGTAAGTGGTGAATGTTCTTCGAACCCCAATTACGTCAAAATCAAATAGAAACTAAGTAACATTCTCGTATTCATTGAACGAGTGGTTGGTGCGGATAAATGGAATGCCTATTCATTCGCCGACATGGATAGTGTCAGAACTGCAAAGACTATGATATCATCTGTGTACACAAAGACTCGGTTCTACAGTGGTAGATAGTTTAGTTGTCAGCACTAGTTTAATACGTCCCAGATTCAATACTGCTCAAGTATTGAATCTGGGACGTATTCAGACTTGTGACACCGATTCCGCGCCCTACTTCATTTGTTACCATCGTCTAACTTTTGTCTTTTGTCTGAACGGAGTAACATTGATTTGATGGTTGGTGCGGTGTCGGTCCAAATTGATTTTGATGTATCGACGTTCTGTTCAATCTGTTCAAACTCTCGCTACTAGTTCATTATTGGATTTTAGTTAAATTGAAACCGATATATAGATGTTAATTTTATTGTTTGTTGGGGTAAAAATAATTTACAAAGACGTAATGTTTTTTGTAATCATTACGAATTGTAATAAAAAAAATATTCTGTTGCTAATGTTTCAGGTAAACCCGAAGCCTCCGGATAAAAATTATTCTTACAAAACTGGGTCAAAGCCTCCAAATATTACAAAGTGTAAATACATTAAATTCTGTTTATCTGACTTTAAATTGAATTTAATATTTCTCGATTAAAACAAGGACGATAGCTTTAATAAAGAACTGTTTACCCGAGGGCAGACATTGGATATTTAAAAATTTGCTTATTTTGTAAAAATTACTTTAGTCTTTGACTGGGTTTCAATTTTAGCCTCGAATGTGTAATCACCCAGACTGTAGGGATGGTGATTAAGCCACTTGCGTCTAATTGTTCTAATAAATTCAAAGGGTAAGACCTTTAATTTGGTTTGTTCCCTATTATTTCTCCTGATTAAATTCGTTGTGGGTTAGAAGACAACTTTACTTGTGATACTTATAACTTCATTACTTCTACTTACTCGATCCAGTTTTAAACCTGGATTAACTAGGAATGTATTGTACTGTAAATAAATACCTACATTTTTTTTATATTTATTTATAAAGAAAGCTATGTTAGGAGTATCTTTGCAACCCCTCACACGGTGGACCGACTACCTAGTTTGGACGCCAGGAAACCGATGGATGCGGGAGGCATAGGACTGCGCAGGGTAGAAATATTTGTAGGATGCCTATGTCCAGCAGTGGATGTTAATTTACTGATATGATGATGATTTACAAACAGAAACAACCTAACAAATGTCTTCGATCATGTGTCATCTGTTTACAATGCCACATCTAATTTTATCTTAAAAATACGATTCATTCAACTGGCTCTGTTTACTTTCTCTATCTGGTTTTGTACCGAATGGGAGGTTAATAAATAGATATGTGGAGGTCGCGGTGACGTAACAGCACCACGCCTCCAACGAAAAGGGAGGATCCTCCGACCAGGTGAGGGTAATCGTGCCTGGCGGGTCAACTGCCCAACGGTTGTTCGTTGGACGTTGTATATATGCGGAATCGCTGTGCGAATGTTGATATCGCGATTCAGGACGCAGTGTAGGTGTTCACTTGAGTTAGTCGGTAGATGACGCTACATATATTATATAAAGTTGAATGGTACTGTTTAACTCGATATTTTGAGCTAAAAATCTGGTGAAGATAAACCAATCGGGCCACCCATTTAATACAGAAAGAAAGCCAAACAAAATAATACTTTACTTTGATAATATGAACACAATAGGCAATACAAACCTAACAATAGTCAAAATCTGATAAAAAGATATTTTCCAATTAGAAGCACGTCGCTCAGAGCGAGTGTGTGATGGAATTCTAACAATTTATTTTATTCAGAGTACAAATAAAAGGGTTTACTTTCCGAATAGGCTCGAGAAAGTTTCGCGTGAAAGGCTCCGGCCTTTGTGCGAATTCCTTAAAGCTCTAGTGCGGCTTCACTTTCGTGGAATGATGTAATTTAATTTCGAGGTTTATGGTCTCTGGGTGTGAGTCCTTTGTTCATAGGGGCCTCAGCTGAAGTTTCATGTGCCTCTTCCAGTCGTGTGAAATTAAGGTGAGAACTTTGTCGTTTGTTATTTATTAACACATTTTATTAGCTTTACTTGGAACCAACTTACAAGTACATTATGTTTTAAGCGTGAATAGAAATATAACTTTGTGGCTTTAAAGTTATTTATTTGAGGTTTGATATTTTAATGATAATTTGATTGAGAGCACAGTATTTATCACATATCTATTATCTACCATAATCGCAATGAAGTTCAAGGTGAAATAGTAATCAGTAGTGATGACCGAACGGTTCAGCTCCACGAGTAACGTAAGATGCAATATGAGTTGAATGATAAGTTCTGCACTAATGATATTCATAGTTTTTATGCTCCCGTCATGTTTTACATCAGAAAGAGGCTTACAGCCGCGAGGTGCGAATACAACTCGCATTTACTTCCCCACCCGTGGGGGTCCTAACAGGTGAACGAGGATTCAAAGACAATTTTTCTTCTGTTGATCTTGGTTATTGGTCATCTAATGACTTTCTGGGTAATGACAACCTAACACTAGATTAAAAAGGCCACCAAATGGTTTTCACTGCATACCGTGTTTAGAGATCATCGATGAATAGTAAAATTACAATATTACTATCTCTTTATTTATAATTTGATTCTGATTAATTTAGACAAAAATTGTTACTCCAATATTGATTCAAACCCGGGATAGCGATAGTAAAAATAACACAATCTATCGAAGTTTAGATAATTTTCATCCTCTCCTAAATTGAAGAGGCAACATTTCACCCCAACCTAACAGATAGGGTCAGAGATAACCTTGTACTAAACTACCTGAGCGTAAACCATCGGAAGAGGCTGCCTTCGATACGGAGCCTTGAAAAACACACATCGTTATCACCCCAACGGAAAGTGAACATAATTCGCAGCTTCCATCGCTTCCGGCGACCGCCCCAGATTACAATATCAACGTAAATCATGAATTTTGTCATCCCTTTTATCCGTTGAACCCCGGGGGATGTTACAACACCGCTGGTTTAGATACGAACCCCGCTTCACTTCGGTTCCGTTACACAAAGAACTTGAAGGATTATGCCTGAATGTTTTTATACACTTTTTTAAGACATTTTTTTCAATGGGACAAGTTTTTGATGTCTGTATTTTTTGTTGATGTCTGGGACCTTTTATTTTATGAATTTTGTGAAACTTTTGTTTTATGTGCACAAAGTTTTGCGTGTTTTATGTTTATAATTTTTTGTTTTATTTTCAAACTAGCTGCTGTGCCCGCGACTTCGTTCGCGTGGCGGATGTTACTTACTTCGCAATTCGATTTAATACTGAAAAATCGTTTTTTAAACCTTTTAACGAACAGATATACCTACAAACGAATTGTAAAATTAGCGAACGAACCAAAACCTTTTCAAAAACAGACCTTTTCAAAGACAGATCTATGAAGACTGCGTCTAAACTTATACTGAAAGACCTGAGCGAAAGTCATTCTTTCAAGGAAAATCTTAACACCGCGATACTGAAAATGACGTCACAGGCACAATGCCATCTGTTGTCAAATTTGTAAGTTAAAATAAATGACATCGCTTATTTCATCATAACAGCCCATTAATGTCCCACTGCAAGGACGCGCCTCCTCCCGTGACGGAGGGATACTTGGCCTACTAATACCACGCTGACCAGTCGGATTGGTATAGGGTTTAATTTCAAGTTTTCCTTCATTTTTATTTCGTAAAGATAATATTCACCGATTGTTCCTTAGTCGGTTTTACGCCACCCATGGGATGAGATGGGGAGGTGAAATATTGTATTCTTACTCCGTCACCACACGGATAATCGCTAATTAATTATGAATGAATACATTTGCACGCCACGTTATGGTGCGGCAGAATTACCTGCCTTGGTGGCGCGGCGGTCGCATTACATGGCTGGCGTGCATGAGGTCGCGGGTTCGATTCCCATGGAGGACAATTGTGATACACCAACTATTGTCCTTAGTCTGGATGTTCTTTGTGTCCGTTAAATTGATATATTTAAAGGCAAGTGTGGGATTTGTCTTTTGTAAAAAAAATGCTGAAATAAATTATTGTACCTAACACCTTTTTACCATCTAGCAAAAAATATTTGTCTAAACTTAGACTCGACTATATTATTATTATTATCTATAGATAAACTGCGTGCAGTATTTTTGAATTACTTAATAAAATAAACACAAACACTTTGAATAATAATTTAATGTTTTGTGATTGTATTTCTATATTTTATTGTCAGTTTTGTATTTTTTTAATGTTGATAAATAGCAATAATGTGTAAAATGATTTTATAAAGAAAAAACGTTTTACTTATTATGTTGTCTCTTATATTATATACCCATATATTATTAATTATTAAATAGTTGTATAAGTGTGTTATAATTGCAGTTATAATAAGATTGTGAGAAAAGGAATGTTATTTTAATTCAATTTAATATTTATGATTAAGTAGGTATAGGTCTAGTTTAACTTTTAAAAAATGAAGTTTGTACGCCAGTATTAGCAATACAGGGAAAGACTATTTATTTTTGTCAGATGTTTTGTACCTGTGATAAACTAATAAAGGTTATTAGTATTTGTATTTATTTACATTAATAAAAACAGGTGGAGCAGGTGGAGTCTGTTGCATACTTTTACGTTGACCAGTAACTACTACAGTTTAAACTAAATGAATACCAAAAGAATAATTGATACTTTAGATTAATAGCTTACTAATACAATTTATATTTAATTAAATTGCGTTTCAATTACGAAAAACACAAAAATATAACAATCAAGTAAACTTCTAATTGATTTAATTTAATAAGACTTATAATTGATATTACACATACGATTCATGGTTAATTTTATTATCATTTAAAAGGAATAACTTATTAATAGCAGTTAATAATAAAATAGTTATAGATTATTTAAAAACTCATTTATTTTATGATTACTACTGGTAACGCCATCTCGTGAACAAGAGAAACGAAATTTAAATTCATTCAACATTGAACCAAATCCATTTTTCATGACCCCTGATTTGTATTGGACTGTTCTAATAAAGAGATCTAGCGACGATCTCGAGTAATACTTATCCGATTTTGATGAAACATACCTCAGTTTAAGCCTAATAAGAAAGGCTACAATACAATGTATTGGTCTTAAGATTATATTTTAATTCGTTTTAAAGATGTGCGGTAACAAACAGACAGACAGACAGATAGACATTAATTCTAAAAATTGTAAGTGTGTAGTGTTGTTGCTTTTTGACTTTTTTCTAGATTTTATAGATAATTTTTATCTGAATTTTCGAAAAGAACAGACATTTCGACCTGTACAGTTTTATAGAAGATAGATAGATTACCTACTTTAAAAATAATACCTAAAAACTACGTATCTATTTATTTTAATATCTAAAGCGCGCTTATTCCGAGAAGAGTCAATAAGAACCATGTCCGTTCGCATTAAGAGTCAATGTGAATGAAATTATATAGATGAACCGGTTGGCCGTTTCGGACGTTAAACAAAAATCAACCGTACAGCCGTACTCATACTGGCGCGGCGACATTTGGAAATTTTCTTTCATCTATATCTTGTGTGTTTATAAACCGATTTCTATATTTTTTTTTTATGAATAAGATATTAAAGTGTACTTTTGAAATATGGGAGTTTGAAAAAGATATGTCTATGCAAATTACAATATATTTATGTATTTAATACACTTTGAAGAAAACCCTAACGATTAAACACGTTATTGTGGCTAATATATAAAAGATAGATATATACTATTAAGGACTTTTTTGTACATCTTTTGAAGACCATTATTTTTGTAATAAATATTTTTGGCGTATGATCAACGTATGCGATGATAAGAGCTCGAACGCGCGTTTTTTCAACCGACTTGCTTCAAATTTTTCGTTACTACTCAGCTCCTACGTGTGTTAGCGTTATGTTATACAGCCTATAACCTGCCCAGGAGTATGGACTACAATCGTACCAAGTTTGGTTAAAATGCCTTCAGTAGTTTTTGAACCATGCGTGCACATACAGACAGACAAAAAAATTATTGATTGCATTTTTGGCATTAGTGTCGATCACCATTCATCCTCCAATATTAATTTTTAACATATATTCAATGTACAGAATTGATCTCTCTACAGTTTTATTATATTTATTTATTTATTTATTTATTTAAACTTAGGAACTCCAACAAAGGAAACACTGTACATGCAATATTCTATGAGATTAAAAATATAGTAATGTGCTCCTTCAATTATAGGAGAACACATCATGAGCACATCATCATTTTAAAATGTTGCTATAATTAAATTACATAAATTATTAAGTATTAAAAGTATTGGTAGTGTGTATACAGAAATATTTAAAATAAAATAAAATAAAAACCTTAAAACTAAGTCTACAAATCAAAAACAAAGATAACACAACATTCAAAACATATACAATGGGGTTAACAAATAAATAAGAACCAATTTAAAATATGTAATTACATTAATGAAAGGTTACTTTTAAGTACCGAACAATAACTACTAACTATAACAATAGTAGTAGGAACTAAACGCTGCTCTCCGAACCAATCTGCAAATGTGCACATATCAACTTTTTAAACTTTTCAAAACCGTTGGCAAAGATGTCTATATCTGCCGAGGTACCCGATATACGGTTATATGTCGAAACAAGTCTAGCAACTGGAGCGTGCTTACCCAGGTTAGTGCGATGGCTGGGAGCCACAAATAGGTTACGCTGATTACGCGGTGGTCTTGAGGGAACATTAATGTTAAACTTGGATAACAACTCCGGACACTCGATAACGTAATTAAATAATTTATACAGAAACATCAAATCCGCAATAGTTCTTCGTGATTCAAGAGAGATTAAATTAAATTTAAGGAGTCTATCGCTATAAGAATTAACAGTCTGTGATATTCCAGTTCTGTATGATAAATTACGTAGTAGTTTTCTTTGTGTTCCTTCAAGTCTATCTATATGTGTCTGGTAAGATGGATTCCATACTGAACTACAGTACTCTAATTTGCTGCGGACTAGACTGTTGTATAGCAGTATAGTGGTTGATGGGTTTTTGAACTCTTTGGAATTCCTCAATATGAATCCAAGTGTTCTATTAGCCGTAGCAAGCGTTTCATCCATATGTTCTATGAAGCGTAGATTAGTGTCTATGTGGACTCCAAGGTCACGAACAACTGTCAATTCAGAGAGGTTACAGTCTTTTATTTTGTAAATAGAAGGGAACTTATGTTTCTTGCGTGTGAATTTGATGTGATTGCATTTTTCACAGTTTAGGTGCATTTTATTTTGTTCGCACCATATGCTCAGATTATCAATGTCTGATTGGAGTGCCTGTACGTCAGACACACTGCGTATTATACGACAGAGCTTTAAATCGTCGGCAAAAAGAAAAGGTTTTGAGTTAACGGCTATATCTGATATATCATTTATAAACAAATTAAAGAAAAACGGGCCCAGAATAGAACCCTGTGGTACACCCGAAGACGCAATAAACACCGATGATTCCGTTCCATCAACGACAACTGAAGATGGTCTTGAGTCTAAATATGACGCGCACCAACTTAGCGCATTCTGCGTTATCCCAAAAGAGTGTAATTTACCTAACAGTATCTTATGACTGACTTTGTCAAAAGCACGTGTAAAGTCAGTATATATAGCATCGACTTGTAAGCCCTCGTCAACGGCAGCTGATATATAAGACACAAAACTCACAAGGTTCGTATTAGTGGATCTCTTTGTAACGAAGCCATGTTGATTAGCAGATAAGTAGTTCTGGACGTGATGGAAAAATATTTTATACAGTAGCGATTCAAAGACCTTTGAGAGAGTGGAAAGAATAGAAATAGGTCGATAATTATAGGCCGACCGTTTAACTCAGACCCCGCCTGCGGTAATAGGGGTGCGCGGGGGGCGAGGACAGAGGAGAGAGCTATCTCTTGATTTTTTGGCAAAACGGCGCCATCTAAATATTGTGACCCGAACTACATTACATCACAACACAGCTCTAATTTTTAGCTAGCTTATTTTTATGAAATAAAAAGAAGGAAATGTTGAAATTATACCCTAAACCAATCGAAATACCTGGAAAGGTTTTTTTATTTTTCTGGTCAGGCTTTAAATTGTGTAATAATTTAGATTGCATATTTTCTCTAAGAAAGTACGTTTAAATGCCAAGATGACGCCACCATCTTTGAAATTTGTAAATTGTATAGAAGACGGACTAGCTTACTGCACTAGTGTCATACTGACATACTGACTAGGTGTCCGTTATGGTAGAGTGTAAAAATAAAAAAAGCTCTTATTATTGTTCTTATTATCTGTAAATATTTTCTAAGATTGATTCTTACAAATTAATATGTTTAAATCATACCTGTTTTAATGTATATATGAGTCATATAATTTCAAAACCCTAAAGTGCTTTTTCTTAAATGTCGACAATTCATGAAAAACGTCTTAAACTTACTAACAACCTTAATTCTGTACGATTTTTATATATTATTATTGTAATCTAGCAATCCCAACAAACATCTTTCTTTAATAAAAACAATTTGAAAAACGAGGTTATTTGCAAAAATAGATTCGTTTTAGGGGACTTAGAAGTTAACTTTAGGTTTTAGTGAAATTTGAAAGTAACCGATACCGTTTTAGAGGGTTTTGAAGCAATCACTATTTTGAACTAGGAAGGTGTTATGTAATAAAATTGTAAATAATACACAAAATAAAAAAGGCAATTATTTTTTAAATTATTTTATTTCAAAAGAAATGGTTTTTCATTTTTATGTAATAATATGTAATAATAATTATATAATATTATTGTTATTTTTGGAGTCGGTGTCAGCCAACGAAATACGATAATACCTAAGCAAATGGAATAGCGGCCACAAATTACAGATCATTATTATATGACTTCGACATTATGACATAAAGTTGTTGATTGTTTAAGGATTGGTTTAAAAATTAAACAAATATTAAATAACTATTTTTATCATATTTAAAAAAAATATATTTTAAAATACCTGTGTCACGTTCAAACGTTTTAATATACCTATTTAGTAACTGATTAAAGCTTTCCATAACTTTGGGCGTTTATATAGGTTTAACTAGCACCGTCAATTGAAAAAAATCGTAATTCGCAAATAGGATCAATAATGCAAAATGTTGTCTACAAAGTCGTTAGAAAAGGCAATAAAGTTCTGTATAACACATTCTGATCACTTTAAATGGTTTTTAATTTTAAGTAATTGTCTTTGATTCGTAGTACTTTCTCATCTTAGTCTTTGTATAACACGACGTCATATTTCTTTGAATTTTAAGTCAGGAATATAAAATAGAATATAATTATCGTGGCTGACACCGACTCCAAAAATAACAATAATATTACATTATTTGTAATAATTTGATTATATTTTAAAGAATCTACAAATAAATATATTTGTAGACTCTTTAAGAAATATCCATAACAATACTTTTTACAATAATTAAAAGAACCTATTCTTTAGATTATAATTAAGTAAAAAGAATGTCTGATTTAATGTTGCAAAACCAAAATACAACTAATTATTTTTTAATTTTTAGTGCAATTTTTGTCTTTGAAGTCGGTTTTTTTTTGTAAAAACTTATTTTATTTGGCATAGCAACCAATTCGATATAGCTCTTGTGTACGCTACCATAACGGACACCGCTACCCCGCGCCCTCGTCCCTTTCATACCGCAGGCGGGGACTGAGATAAACGGTCGGCCTATAGATACGTCCTCACGTTTACCCTTTTTAAATATGGGTACGATCCTCGCTTTTTTCCATTCAGTTGGAAAAGTGCCCGTGGTGAGAGATACATTATAAATCGCGGTTAGGGGTCCAGATATTGATTTAGCGCAGCGAGACCAGAATATAGGGGGTATATTATCAGGTCCGGCTCCCTTAGATAAATCGAGCCTGGTAAGATTTCTTTCCACATCTGATTGAGATATTGAAATGGGACCAAGTTCAGACATTTTCAGTGTCCCCACACTGGGAGATAAAGACACTGCGTCAGGACAAGTTGGATCAAAAACTGAGGCAAATTGTTCAGCAAACAAATCCGATATGTCTTCGGACCTTTCAGCTACTTTGCTGTTTAGTGTCATGCGAGTAGGGTAGGAAGAGCTAGACCTACGTAGGTTTTTTATATGTGTCCAGAAAGACTTAGGGTTTTTTTTTATTGAGTTTTCTATGTTTGAAATGTATCTAGCATAGCAATGTTTTATCTGTAAACTACATTCCCTTCTTAAATAACCGAATTCTATAACATCTAGTGGATTGCTGTATTTTTTAACTTTTTTGTGCAGTATGTACTTACGTTTCAATAAAAGTCTAAGTTGTTTGGAGTACCAAGATGGGTACTTATTTAAGTTCAATGAAGTAAGAGGGACGTTTACTTTTATGACATCGCGTACAGCGGAATAAAAGTCGTCTACCATAGCATTGACATCGTTGTTTCGATCTAACAACACGGACCAATTTATCCCACTCATTGCCGCCGTAACATCCCTGTAATTTGCTTTATAAAAGTTTAACTTCTGCAGTGGTTTGTGCTTAGTCTTGCATTTTACAGATATCACGGGCTCAAATTCAATTGCTGGATGATATTCATCTATGCTTCTGACGGGGTGAATACATTGTCTTACCTTAATTTGGTCTATGTCTGAGAGAATAAGGTCGAGTACTTTATCACTTTTATTTTTAATCCAATTAAATTGGTTCAAATTATTAAAGGCAACAAAGTCAGCAAATACGTCCCTGGTGTGGCTGGAATTTGTGCTGGACAATATTTGGCAAGCCTCATGGTCACCGCCAACTGACCAGCCAATCGAGCTTAAGTTGAAGTCTCCTACCACTATTGCAGAACTATCCATGTTTGAACTTAAAACATCACTGCAATGGTCAAGAAATTCTTCAAGGACTTCACTTCTTAATGGTGGAGGTAAATACACGGCACACAGCTTAAGGCAATTATGTTTAGTCTTACCTGTTTGTGGTTCTATGGTCACCCATAAATCCTCGAAGTTACTCTCCCATCCCTGTCTGCGGCACGAATTGAACCTAGTTGAGACAGCTATTAAGACTCCCCCTCCTCTTTTTTTATGATAACTTTTACTACAGGTATCTCGATCACGACGGTAAACAATGTAACAGTCACCAAACAACTCCGAGTCAAAAACATCGCACGTAAACCAGGTTTCGGTAAAGATATAGACATCATAATCCCTAGCTAGAATTTTGTTGCGCACATCCAAAATATTAGTTCTGAGACCTCTAGTGTTCTGGTAATAACATTTGATCGAATTGAATTTAAACAATTTTTACAATATTAATCTTGCATAATGTTTTTTTTTTTTTTTTTAAGAATACCTACGTTAGAACTTTTAGTTTGTCTACAGTGTTTATAAGAATGGTTTCCGAAGTTTCATCCTTCTTCATGAAAACTTCTACACATCTTCACACATCTTTATCTCATCTTCTCATCTTCTACACATCTTTATCTCTTTACAATCTATATAGTATAGATAGTACAATATTATGTTCTGGCTTAAATTATGAGTTTTTACGACATGAGATTTATTAATTGTGTATTCAGCGATGGTATGTTGGAAAGTTAGACAGAATTGGTTATAGACTTTTAAGTCAGTTTGTTTTCATAGATATAACCATCTGCAGACTCTTCTTTCTACTATGAAATAAGGTACACACTATAAGAGCTTACTCCACCTGCACGAGGATATTGTAAATCGCGTTGCCAAATAATGTCTTTGTCATTCCAAACAACTAAAAACCTTCCTTACTTAAATGAGCAAATATTAAATCCTCCGTATCTAACGCGAAAGACAAGACTATCTAACTTATAATAGGAAATTACGACCAATTCGTACTCCCAACCATCATTACTATCAAAGCCATATATTCCAATGTTAGGGAGCTTATATACGAAGGTACCGCTAATACTAATTTAGGTGGATAATCTACTGGCGAACGTATATCTGAGTAAATTAGTGAAGATAATTATCTAAAGGTAATTATTATACCCTGATATATTACATACGAGATATAAGATTACTATTTGCTATTCAAGATTTACTATGTTCATTATTTTTGTGTGATTTAATGGCATGTTTGGTGAATAAAGATATTCTAAGACGCCTGTGACTCTCTAACGTGATTTAATATCTTTTTCCCGCAATGTAATTTTTGTGTGTGTGTAGCAATGTAATGTTTACCTTACCTAGAGTTTTAAAATACCTACGTCGAAGTTAATGAAATACTAAGCTCAACTTAACACTTTAATTCATACTTTTCTCTTTATTAAAATATTGATAAGATAAAATCTCTATACAAGCTTGTTTAATAAATAACAAAAGAAAGAAGCTTTGAAGACACTGTCTCGGTAAAATATAATAGACACGCTTTACTAACGCGTCTAACAGGCACGATAATTGTACCGAGCCTGTTAGACGCGATAGTAATAGCGTGAATAAATAAAAAGTAATACAGTAATAGCGTAAATAATATAAAGTTAATTACTAATAATTAACTTTATATTTTCAAGCGTTTCTAACTTTCAAAATCTCTGCCCAGTTATTAATACAGGCATCTAGACAAGTCAAAATTGTCAAACTAAGCTGTCTGTCTTGGCGACTATGTTCATCTTTAGGTATCCATTACGTCACTACTCTAGACCTGTCGAGTTGCCTCCTTCAGATTTTATGACCCGCACACTCCCGTAGTTGAACCTACACCGGCGATTCAAGTCATAAAACGGATCACGGTATTTGGTGCATTGCCGGTTAACTTTATACCTAACAAATATACTTATATCACGAAATATGAATTCACATTTTTGACATCGCAATACTTTTCTATTTCGAAAGTCAGATTAACATATAAATACGTGAACCCATAAATAAACTTTTCATGAGAAGTAATGTCGTAAGTTTTACCTCCATAAATCGTAAGCACGCTCACACTTTAAAATATACGTCTTCAAATATTTGAGTACCAAACTTTGTGAAAGATTACTTACCAAAAGAAAAATATTTTAACTAACTTCAAAATAAAGGAAGATATTTTCCTTTGTTGCGAAATAAAGAAAGAAAGAAATCATTATTCATTCTAACAAACCACAGGTTTTTGGGTTATGCTACTTTTTATTTAGTTTTTGTATTATTATTGGTCTTATCAGCCATAAGTTCACCTCCTTATATAAACGGAAAGAGACCACACTAAAAAACAAGGCAGACAAAAAGTGCTGCTTTTGGAATTTTCTTTAGAAAATGTCTGGTTTTATATCTACGAATATTTAAACAATTCTTTAAGAAACTAACCTGGTAACAAACTGTATGTACTGTAACTGTAGGCAAGTTTAAGACATTGGCAGCCTAATATCTTCGCAGTGGGTCTATCATTGTAAATATTTCCATTTCATTCAAATTCACTGTGTCCACATGTTTGTCTAATTTTTCATATGACAGAAACATTTATTCAGTACCTTCCGTAGATCTAATATAATACTTTATGATGCCCGGGGGACGGCGGCCCGTGCATGCTTGATTAATTTGCAGCGGAGGTCATTTAGATCTTTTTTCCGGAAAACAATATCCTGTCCATTAAGGGAAATGTAAAAATTCAAATTTTAACATTATGTCACTGTCTAAAGGTCTATGAAAAGAGGATTTAAAGTACGGAAATGAAAGCTACGGATGTTATTATAAAATAAACTAATAGGATCATAAGTAAACAACAACTTTTAAATATATGAATGAACTGGACTGCCATCACTTTGCTTGTAGGTATGTAGGGTCACCAACTTATCTGATCCCACCAACAATAGCGTCGTGAAAAACAAATACTGAGCAGACAACATCTCTACGAGAGAAGAATAAGCCTATCCCAAAAGTGCGATAGCCAAGAAAAATGTTACGCAATTTACACGTAAAACAAGAAAAGCAAATTATAGACAAAGTATATCAGCTAACAAACAAGACTGATCTACAAAACTAATCAGCAAAAGTAAAGCAACAAACGATAAAAAAGTCTCTTATTTAGTCTCAGTTTTATTTGAGTAGCTTTAATAATGTCAGATGAAGAATGTTCAGAGCTTGAAACATGTTCTTTCACAGCTGCGACCGAGATAATGACTCTTTTAAATTGATTGCCTATTACTTCTCTTACACCTCTTTTTTTGTAAAATGGATTGTATTTATTTTGTCTAATTGAAATGGCCACTTAATTTTACTAGAAAGCTTTTAATTTTTGAGAAATACTCTGAATTCATTTAGAATTTCGTGAAACAGAAAACGCTTTGATAACAATTTTGTTTTTATTGCTGTTTACAAAATACTTGTAAGCGATCTCCGGAATGTTCAAGGTATTTATGTTTTGTGAAGCAAATATTTTTAATACTTTGTATACAAATAGGTGTCTTACTCAGAAGTTGAAGAGAATAAATTTCTTGTTGATAATTTTGTAATTGGTTATAAGGAAATTTTAAAAATTTAATATTTTTTATTAGCCATAAAAAGTTTATTAACTTAAAATTTTAACGTGATAGAAATTTCATCTTCCTGAATGTTAAAATTCATTCAGAAGTGCTGAGTGAATATTCTAGTCAGGGGCCGTAAAGTTTACCGTTACACAAACACATAAATATAGTGTTCTAACATAAAACAACTTTATGACCTTAGGAAATATTTTGCAGTTTGAATAAAATTGTGCCGAGTTTGCAAAGGCTCTATTGATTCACACTCAACAGGCGGAATAGGAAACAGAATCTTAACCCAAAGAAATAAAGTATCAATTTGAATAAAATAAAAGCCGAGTGTCGTGTCAGAAAAGACACATGCTATCTACATTGCATTTAAAAGGTTTTATAAATTGTGTTTCTTGCTGTTGAAATATAAACTTAAACGGTAGCTAATATGGTATATTATATTTCACTGTGTTGATAGTTGTTATTGGATTTGCTAGTGCTCTGCGGTGTAAATAGAATCGTGCATGTTTTTCGTTTGTTAACGTAGCCTCGTACATTCCAGTATTGTTCGCTCTTTTTATTTAACATTCACGGTCTGCATTTAAAACGTTTCCTTCTGTTATTGCTTTTATTTTATTCTGTTCTCAGACCAAGTTGGCTCCGTAATTAGAATGTAATTAACTTCTTTTATGAAGTTCTTTTAATTCTTATCTTGTATTTTTCTACTTCAGTATCGTTTTTAAAATGTTAATCGATATTGTTCTTTGCTATCTCTTAGTAGCTAACTGTATCTTTTTCATTTAATTTTTATTAGTTTTGCTTAAAGGGAAGGTAAGATAGCTTGCACGTGTTTAAAGGCTTAAGCGTGTATGTACTTATTCTTGTGCTCTTTTATCTAGGATTTGTTTTGTCTGAGATAGAGACCATCAGATACTTTTTGTGTACAAACTAGTTTGTATTAAATGTTTGACCGAGTACTGTTACGAAGACTGAAGTGAAATATTAGCAAATACAAGATATTATATTATCGAAGTCTTTAAAACAAAAATTTCAAATCCTCAAATAAAAAAAGGTAACAAATGACCTTAATATTACAAAATGGTATCTTTAAAGGCTCAGAATTTAATTCTGCAAGCAAAAATATTCGACGGTTCGACTAAAAATGAGAGCAAATCTGGAATATCACCGTTCGCTATTAAGTCCCGAAAGGTACGACCTAGTTTATAGAGGCTGCGGCGACCAATTACTAAGACCCTTGAGACATTCAGACTCTTGCTCCAACATTTTCCACCAAGAATATTTTCGTTGTGACATTTCAGTTTGAGATTTATGATTTGAGTTTCTATCGAGTACATGTGCGTAAGTGCTTTGTCATAAGCTTTGAATACTAGCTCAATCTGTAAATGTAAGAGGCATATTTTATATTAATACAAGGCCATCCTCAAGGCAAGTTACAATCGAACCAGAATTTGTGCAATGGGGACTAGACAACTAACTGACAAACATATCTGAATTTTTTTTTTATAAAAGTCCTCGCGACAGACTTTTAGCTTATTGGTTTGTGTATGAACTTAAAGTAAATACGTATAAATGGAAATGTTTGAGACATTCAATCGATTGTCTTAGGTTTAAATTATTTCGTAAATATCCGGAACTCTATGATAAGAGAGCAGATATCCAGACTAAATATTCCCTACGTCATAATAATAGACTAAATTTACCAACTTCTAGACTAGACATGCACTCTGCGGGTACGTTGACAATGTCTGTTAAAATATACAATAAACTACCAGAAACACTAAAAGATGAAACTAATTATATAACATTTATAAACAAACTAAAACACATATTATATAAAAAAGCCTACTACACTATAGATGAATATTTAACTGATAAAAATATAGGATAAAATTAGCATAGGTATAAATATAATATTAGATAATTAATTACAATTTTAAAATATTCCACTATAAATATTAGAATTAAAACATTATTAAAAGTTAGACATTAAATTGATATGTGTAAAATAAAATTATATTATAAATTTTATTTAATATTCTATTTTGCTAATATAGAATAAGGATAAGTAATTTTAAATAATAGTCTTCCTCTCTCCTGCGTATGCTGTGCCCGACAGGGTCCATAATGATGCTTTATATACTGTGTATATTATGTAAGAACTGTAACTACATTATGGTGCTATAAACGTATTGAGTATTGTTTATTTATTTTGTTGGTCACAAATCAAGGTACCTATTAAAACCAATATCGAATCCGATGCAGGAAACTATCTTATGTCTCGAAACTAGGACAGTTCTACAAAAAACCACATATTGTAAGTACACAATTTGAATTACAATTATATACAAAATTAAATTAAGTCATTATCAACTTTTTGTACGTACTCGTAGTTGAGAGGAAATTGCCAGTGCAGATACAAAGTTTTATGATCGTTGGAGTTAAATGGTCTCCCGGGTGCAATGCTGACCCAGTTGAAACTATAACACGACGTGTTTTTTGTTGTAATACTCAAGAATAACTTATAAATACAAAAACGTTTATTGTAGGATACATTTAATTTAAAAAACTTGGTAATATTTAATTTTGTAAAAAGTTATTTATACTTAATATAATTTAATAACCCTTAAGTTAAACTGGAAGAACTACACTTTCGTTGTGACTATCGTTCAATAAACAATGAGATATGTTAAGCAACGTCTTCAAGGCTTTTTCATAGATGGGCGACCACTCAGTGGTATTTCACGTGACCGTCTCCTTGCTTTGGAGGACCCGTAAACAACTGTCAAATCTATAATTACAAACACCGTCATTTATTTGTTGAACTTATCATTACAAAAAAGTTTCAAATTATAATTATGCAGTGAATTTCTCTCAAACATCGCTTGGATCAGCCCGTTCTTGGTAGTTCGCCAAATTGATGTTATTTACCGTCATCCACAGTCGAGGCGACTTCGCGAATTTGAATTATGAAATACGATTATCAAATGGAGGAGACAAGCTAAATTTAATAAGCATAGTGACTCAAATTGTATATTAGTTTAAGACATCTGGTTTCTAATTCCGTGTTAAATTTCTGGCAAATCTTGTTAAGTTAATTTTAGTGCTATCTAGTCTGATGCGGCATAAGCACAAATTTTAATAGAGCGATTCATTGCGCAGAAGCACCACTGCAGGGATAGTCTTCTCCGTACATAAACAGAAACTTAACATACAGTCAGTACGTTGACCACTTGGGTTAACCTTCTTAGCTATAGACATTGTTATGACCCCGAGACGGGGTAATGAGGACTTGTTTTTCAGCATTCCAATGCAGCAGTAAATACTAAGCTTTTTAATATATTTTGACTAATTATTATGTGTATTTATTAAAAGTTACGTAGCCTTAAGAAAATACAGACTGATACTCAAAATTTAACTTATGACTTATTCTGTTTTTATGATGTGTTAATAACTAAGGACATAAAACGTTTTGTGAATAGTCACTTTGTAAACTAGTAATAAAACACTAAAATTGCGCCACTGCAGGGACGAGCTTTCAAATTTTAAATAAATCATAACTGCGAGCTTTTCTTAGTCACCAACGTATTCTTACTCCAACGCCGATTACACTACCCTACATGTAGTGCACTACATCTTGTAATGATGTAGGGCGGTCGGGACTCGCCAATCTCCGATATGTAGTGTCCTCCTAACAGCCTACATGTGATTACACTAGACAACATGTAGTACCCTACAAGATGTAGTGTCCTACATGTAGGGTAGTGTAATCGGCGCTTCCGTCGTATCACTGGCAGTCATAAAATTTTGATCGAACTAATTTTATAACTCTACTTTAATTTTATAACTTTTAAACTATCGTTTCATGATTATAAATATTAAATGTATACCGGAGATTACCGCTGCATGATATTTAGCCTATTTTTGTTTCACGTTTCGTTTTAGAATCAGACTTACTAGGGGCTAACTAGCATGCCGCTAATATTCCGTTTATAATCGCGCAATGCGTATTAACTTTGCTGCCATCGTATTAACATTCCAGCCTATAGGAAGATGGCAGCAAAGTTAATACCCTTTAATTAGGCGCGCGGGGTCTTGGCGACCCCAAGTGATCTTCATTTGGAATTATTTTTTTAGCTATTTACGCTAACGAGCCAAACTTTCTGCTAGCTTCATAACTCATTTACCCCTCCTTCCTCGCGCCAGAAATGGTTAGTCTCGCCGTACGGAGGTGGCTGGGGTCACTGCGACCCCGCGCGACTAATAGTGTAGTTCAATTTTACGTAAGTATATACACACATCAAAAAAGTCTAAGCAACATGCATGATATTACAAATTTACCATTTATATTAATTAATTTCTAAGTATTTACTCACTCAAAGTGTATAGGTAAGTAAACTTTTTTGTTATTGATGACATACTGGCTGGTTGTAAAAAAAAAATTTCGATTATGTTTTGTTTTTTTTCATAAAATTCAAATGACTGCGAATTTGTTTGAATTTGAGTGCATGTTAATTGCTACGTTTTAGTCTTGATTTTATAATTTTACCAACCATTTAAATACAGTTGGCGACAAAATTGAATTGTTAGATATTCTTTACGTCATGGAGCGACGTCATTTGACGGCAGATGAAATGCAAAGAGCTGTAGGGATGTTGCAAGCGGGAAGTAATCAATCTCAGGTATCTCGACATTTTGGTATTCATAGAAGTGTTATTTGTCGTCTTTGGCAGCGCTACAATAATACAGGGGAACCCGCTGAACAGCATCCAGGCCGTAAAAGGAGTACAACCACTCGGCAAGACCGGTACATACAACTGACTGCAAGACGCCAGCCGATGTTAACCGCTCGAGAGATAAGTTTGAGGCTACAAAATTCAAGTGGTGTTGATGTAAGTCCCCAAACTGTGCGAAATCGACTGCATGAGTACGGCCTACGAGCTCGACGCCCTATCAGGTGCCCACCGATACGTCACGGGAATCGCGCTCGTCGAAATGAATGGTGTAGAGAACGCATAACATGGACCCAGGAACAATGGGATAAAATTATGTTTTCCGATGAGTCGCGATTCGGGTTTAGGCCTGATACAAGAAGGGTGCGAGTGTACCGTCGACCCGGAAATACTGAAAGACTCAGGTGCGTTCAGGAAGTTCATCCATACAGCGGCTCAACAGTTATGGTATGGGCGGGTATTATGAAGAACAGGCGAACTGAGCTCGTTTTTGTAAATGGAAACATGAACGCTGAAAATTACGTTGAGGATATTCTCAGACCTTATGTCCATCCATTTGCACAAACCTTTGGCTCCGATTTTACGTTAATGCATGACAATGCGCGTTCACATACAGCTCGGCGAACCAGTGAATACTTGGCAACGGAGAACATCCAGGTATTGCCCTGGCCTGCACAATCGCCAGACCTCAACCCCATCGAGCACGCATGGGACATGCTCCAGAGACGTGTTTTGAAGGACTTGGACGGAGTGACAACAACCCAACAGCTGAAGGATTTGCTACAATTCCATTGGGAGCGAATACCGCAAGATGACATAAACAGTCTCATTAATTCAATGAATAATCGTTGCCGACAAGTTCTGAATAGCAGAGGAGGCCATACTTTGTATTAAATTGTCCTATTCTTTCACAATAAATTCATTTTCTTAAGAAATTTCAATTTGTAAAAAAAAAGTTTAGTTTCTTATGTACCTGTATATTCTAATATTGTTAATTTCTGTTATTAAAAGAACTTATAAAGAAAACAGCTGTTATTTTTACATCATAGAACCCTAAAAATATTATTTTAAAAATAAAATACAACGTTATAATTAAAATAAATGGTAAAATAAATTAATATAAATGGTAAATTTGTAATATCATGCATGTTGCTTAGACTTTTTTGATGTGTGTATTTTTAAATTACTAGTTTTTACACTTATTTATTTTATTTTGAAATTTTAGATACTGTTATGTTATTATATGGTTCTAATACTAGTTAATTGACAAAGATACACAGTTGTACTTATGTAAATGTACTCACTGTTATAAGTTTATGCTTTTTTTTCATTTGATGAGTGGAAGTTATATTACATTGTTGTTTCACGGTTACTGTAAGGTAGTTATAATGTTTATTTATTTTAAATGTGTTGTACTATTACATTTGTCTAATCTGGTATTATTTCTCGTAGAAAACGTTCTACATGGCTAGAAATAGGCTCAGTATTTCCATTCAACACCTAAGGGAAATACTGCAAGAAGAATCTTATCTGTACAGGAGGTTCCAGGCCCTTCATTATCTAGCAATGATGTAACAATAAGAAAACGAGGAAGGTTCAACATCTGTGCTCGAAATAGTGACAGAAAAACAACCTTTGTTGTTTTTTGTCACTTATGTTCCTAAATAAATAAATAAAAATCATTGTTTTCAGTATTAAAGTTACGTTTTTCTTGAGTTTTCTAATTTTGTGATAGTTTATAAGTAAATAAAGAATAATAAAAGTTGATGATTATATATAAATACTTTTTATTTAATGTCATTCACTTTGGGGTTAACTGCAGATCCCGCGCGACTAACGACGTAAGTATTTTAGCGCGCCTAATTAAAGGTTAAGGACAGCTGCATTTTTCCAAAATTTCTTTTTTTTACGAAAATGAGCTTCAAATAACCTTACCTAAAGTTCTGTATTAAAATGATATAACTATTTAATTAAAATAATTTTGAAAGCATATAAAGACATCTACTCTCTAATTTCAAAATGCGCCACCAACGCCAAACGGACATTTGCCAGTTGTCCGCCATTATTTGGAAGCATTCACCGATGATTGTAACGTAAATAAAGACATCAGTCATAGGCAAGACAATGACTGATTTAATCTTGCGCGTACCGTTATTTTATCAAATTTTTAGTGTTGCAACCCCACTCAAACTCGTAATGAACGTCGCACCCGGGCTAAGGACGTGTGACAATGGGTTGTGTTGTACGAGGTAATTAGATGTCTTAGTTGTAGTTGAACATACTTGTTGTTTGGCTCTTCAGACATGCACGCAACTTGTTCTACACTTGTGGGGACTAATTGTTGCTTGTGAATTTCTAAAACGTATTAAAATTATAACCAGGTAGGATAGAGTTTATTTTAATTTTAAATACAACTACTACTAAGGATTTTCGTAATATAATATCACGGAAGAATTGCAAAAAGAAATTTAACGGACATAAATAGTATTCAGACTGAGGACAATAATTTGTGGAACGCACAGTCAAATTTCCTGCAGGACGTTTGAACCGGGGACTTTATGCACGGCAGTCGTTACCACGAGACAATACACTTAGCACTGCAGATTAAAGGAAAATTTGTAGATTATCTATACGAAAACAAAAAAGGAAACTTGACATGAAACCCTATACCAAACCGTTTGGCCAGCGTTGTACTACTAGGCCAAGTTTTCCTTCGTCGCAGGCCCGTCCCTGTTTCGTCCCCAGGACATTAATGCATTTTTGTAAATGATGATTGAAAAAATGTTTCGTGATACAGTTCCAATTAAAATATGTATTAAAGTTTGTACATTAAAATGAAAATATAACAAAAAACATTGTACAGAATAACACCCCTGCGGCGGTTTCACAATAACCATATAAAAGAAATATTGTATATTGTAAAATTAAATGCATACTCAACACACGAACAAACTTTCAGCGTACAGTCAGCCCCAAAAGTCGCTGAACACATTTTAAATTCCAAAACTGCTGAACACTAAAAGTGCCATAAGTCAGTGTCGCGGGTATTTCAAAAGTAGCTGAACACTAGTGTTCCAAAAGTAGCTGAACACTAGTGTCTATTATGTTTACTCGTTGGAATAGATACATAATTTCAACGCAATTCACTGAGATTCGATAGCCTAGGGTATAGAACACTCGACTTTGATGCAGTAGACGTGCGTTCGAAACCGGGTTGTGCCAAGTATTTTTTTTGGTTTTTTATTTTTTATTTATTGTATTTTATCTCAAAAAAAACAAGTAACTTAAATTCACCGTCACTGTTCACAGGTATTTTAATAAAGTTAAAATATTATTTTTAATTTTTAATTGAAAATTAAATAGTATTTTTATTTAATTTTTAAATTTAATGAAGAATGATCATTATGACTTTAAATTGTATGAGAAACATTTTCGGAGATTCGATGATATGAGTTGAAATGTTATGTAAGAAGAAGCGCTCCCTGTTGTGCGACATTGAACTTAATAGTTTTATGACATGCAACTAAAATTAAGTCTAGAGGTGATAAAGCCATTTAATTAATTAATTAATTAAATTATTTAATTTAATTGTCGAATATACATTTTTTTCGTAAACGAAGTCGCGGGTTACAGCTTGTATTGAATAATAATAGTAGAAAACAAAATAAGAAAAAATAAAAAAACACAAAAAGTAATCCGTTCCTCAGGATGGAACCAGAGCTGTTTTCTTTTCACCCAAGCTCTATACAAGCAAAGCTATCGTGTTGACAACTGTTTTGATGAAATTGTTAATGTAGTATTCCGCTTTGAAATTGGCTTGACTTTTGTCTACTGTCAAAATCACTCACTACAACTACACTGAAACTCGACCGCAGATGAGCGACGCAGCGGGCGACGTTGCCGTTCAGTCATGCGCGGCTCCCGTATACTGCACGAGTTGGCAACATCGATACTTCTGAAATACCCGCGACACTGACTTATGGCACTTTTAGTGTTCAGCAATTTTGGAATTTAAAATGTGTTCAGCGACTTTTGGGGCTGACTGTACATTCAACAATGAAATTGTTTTCTCTTAAAATCGTAAACATGCAAAATTGCTGAGCGCTTCCAATACTCGATATCTGTAAAAAGATCAAATAAGCATACTAAAAAAATGGAAAAAATATCGGTATCAATGGACAAACGATAGGATACCCTAGAGTGTTGTGATAGGGCTTATATTCGCGTGGTAGGCAGGAAATGTTGGTTGGACAGAATCAGATCTTATTGAAATGGCATTAGGGTGTAAATTTGAGTGGATATGCTTTCATATTCAATAAGAGGTAAGGTCAGACACAGACGGATTGAATTGTGTGTCGTGGAGCTTTCCGTGGCTCGTCTCATTCGTTCAGGAATGAGAATATTTGCCTGAGAGCTGACGTTTCTCTCTGCAACTGTCTCGGGACTAATTCTAATGTTTGAGACGCTTTTGTTGGAATATTTTTCTGCTTTTGAATAATATTCTTGTTAAGATTTTTATTTACATAAGCTCTTTTGTTAAAGTATTATGTGCTTGCGGCGTTTTTATGTAAATCAATTGGGATTTTATTTAATGTTACCTAAAGGTATATCGTTACTTTTATACGGTAGCTCAATCATGGCTATTTGTGCCAAAATTTTGCCTTTTTTTTAAACATTTATCCTGGTTCAAAGTTAATAGTTTAAAATATAATGGTTTTAGCTTATGTAAATTCTGGACACAACAGCTATTGTCCTAAGGTAAGCAGCGGCTAAGCTTCGCTCTGGCATTAGTAAAATCTAAAGTTACCTACTACTGTCAGGTAGGCCGTTTCCTCATTTGGCACTTAAGTGTAACAAATATAATGAAATAAAAAGTTGTCATTATGGTGTGGCTTTTGAAATATTTATGGAATAGATCTTTCTCGAAACCAACTTGGTATTTAAGTAATATCTTCTCACAGAGAAACTTCCAAAGAGCGCGCTGTAGAAACGTTTGTAGATATTCTATGTCTATCAGTACAAGTCTCTTTTTCATTTTTATTTTATTTTATTTATTGGACAAACAGTAGTTGTTACATTATTTCTTACATCTATATTATATCTAAGGTAACATATTTAAATGTACAACATTTTAAGTTGTCACAGCATGCATGAAAGTGACACTACGCTTTATTCTTAATCCTAATTAAATATAAGAGAATAACAAATTAAAAGCCAGATTGGATTGGATTTCTTTAGAACTATTTATATAGCCCAGTTTGCGGTATTTATGTTCTTTTTTTTTGCTATTACTAGTACTTTCATTGAATTAAATACTTATGATGATTAATAATATCATCATATTCTATTGATCATTAAACGTTTCTCATAACTCGAAAGTGTTATCAACAGCGTGACGTGTGTGTAAATGAAAATTTGCTAAATATTCGCGAAGTAGCTTAATACCTACCCTACAATCATTAACTATATCAATAACGCTCCTATATAAATATATACTCGTATATTTTCTATAAACTCCATTAACTCTAAGCCATTAACAAAACAATGTAATATAACTACTACATAAACATTGTTGTTTATTATTGGAAAGTGCTTTTGTAGATTATGTGAATTCACATTAATATAGTTTACTTATTAATATTTTTCCGTGTGGTGACGGAGTAATAATACAATATGTCACCACCCCATCTCATCCCATGGGTGTCGTAAAAACCGATTAAGGGACTATTCGTAAATTATCTTTACGAAATAAAAAGAAGGTATACCAATCCGTCCGGCCAGCGTGGTGTTAGTAGACCAAGTAACCCTCCGTCACGGGAGGAGGCCCGTCCCTGCAGTGGGACATTAATGGGGTGTTATGATGATGATTAATAATAGCATTACCTCTGCCATCACAATGGCCAGTTAGGAATTTTTCAATAAGGTCCTTTGCCATTTCGAATGCTGAAATATGAATCTTGTTTTTTTTATACAGTAGGGTTGGTTTAACCTGCTTGTGCTATGAGTAACAAAACAACGGATATAAATACTTAAATACTTTTTTTTAAATACATACATATTATACAAAGAAACACTCAGACCAATGCAAACAATAATGTTCCTACGCACTAAAAATTTCATTGCTCGGCAATCGTACCCGAGACCTCTGCGCAGCAGGCATGGTAATATAACGACTATGCCACAGAGGTCGTCAAAAGTCGTTGTTAGATGGGGCTACCTGGGCTTTTTTGGACGTTGGTTCCCACTGCAGTTCTCACACCTTATTTGTCAGTTATCTATACTATGAAGGATTTAAGGTTCCCCACAGACTGACATTAACAAGACGTTTAGTCGAAATAACTTTTTAAACAAGCGTTATGTTTTTATTTAACACTAGCTGACCCGTGCCCCCTTCGTAGAGCGGCGAAATAAAACGCGTCCCTTTTTTCAACATATTTTATTACTGCTCCACTCCTATTAATCATAGCGTGATACTATATAGCCTATGACACTCCCCGATAAATGAACTACATATTTAACACAGAAAGAATTTTTAAAATCGGTTTAGTAGATCCAGAGATTACCCCTTACAAGGTCACAAACACACAAACTTTACCTCTTTATAATATTAGTATAGAAGTACAGATTTTCAGTTTTAATTTCGCTATTATTTATGTAATACATGTAATGCTAGTTCTATATAATAACGTTGTGTTTTTATTTTCAGGTAAATAATAATTTTGCAGCACTTCAACGTAGAAAAGGTACAGACATTTTGTTATTATTAAGTCAAACTTATTTTATAGTAAAAACATGAGAAGCAAAGCTAGCGCAGATGTTGCCAACCTGGATTCGAGTGTTCTTGAAACCGATTATAAGCTTCTGAAATGGTTTATTGACTATCTGCTGTCACTATGGCAACAATTGGGGCCGACTTTAAACAATTATTTCTTACTTAGTTGATTAATACATTTAATTTAAAAGTTAAGTAAAATGTTTTCCTTAAAGCTACCGTAGAGGTTGAGGATCACGTGTAAGTGAAAAATAAATAATAAATAAATAAATAAATAATCATCACACATTCACACAACGCCACCTAGTCCCAAACTAAGCAGAGCTTGTACTATGGGTACTAGACAACGGATAAACATACTTAAATATATTATTTTTTTTGTAAATACATACACATTATACATAGAAACACTCAGACCAATGCAAACAATCATGTTCATGCACACAAAGATTTGCATTGAGCGGGAATCGAACCCGAGACCTCTGCGTAGCAGTCATGTTATATAACCACTACGCCACAAAGATCGTCAAAAAAAATAGCGTGGGCATTAATGTAGTTAGCACTAAATGATGACTGACTCAGTGTCGCGGGTTCGATTACCGTGTAAGACAGTTCTTTGAAAGATCAACAAATTATTGTTCTGAGTCTGAATGTTCTTTGAGTTCGTTAAACCGCGACAGAGGGCATGATCCCTAGTGTGGTCTTTTAAAAATAAATGGTGTTTTTGATTTAATCTATTATAACCTACCATATAAACAATAATCGCTATCATAACAGCCCATGAATGTCCCACTGCAAGGACGGGCCTCCTCCAGTGACGGAGGGACACTTGGTCTACTAATACCACGCTGGTCAGACGGATTGGTATAGGGTTTAATTTCAAGTTTTCCTTCTTTTTATTACGTAAAGATAATATTCATGATTGTATAGTCCCTTAGTCGGTTTTTACGACACCCATGAGATGAGATGGGGTGGTGACACACTGTATTTTTACTCCGTCACCACACGGATAATATTCGCTATCACCTATAAAATTAACATTGATTAACTACTGTACTAATTAAAATCTCTTAAATAATCCTCCTTTCAGAAACAGTGCATTGATTCATATCACCGAACTTACTAAGTGCACTTAGTTAATATTAGCAGAACTAGGTCGAGCCTGGATTATAATCTATTCATACTTAACATTACCTAATGTTGTGAGCGTCTTTGTGTATGATCACTTACTTAAATGTTCATAATGCTCAATGCAAATCTTTGTATGCATGAACATGATTGTTTGCATTGGTCTGAGTGTTTTCTATGTATAATATGTATGTATTTACAAAAAAAAAAGTATGTAAGTATGTTTATCCGTTGTCTAGTACCCATAGTACAAGCTTTGCTTAGTTTGGGACTAGGTGGCGATGTGTGAATGTGTGAGGATTATTTATTTATTTATTTATTTATAATATCTCAGGATTTTACAAAAGAGTAATACTCTAATTAATATTACATCTATAGAATTGTATTCGATATATTAACTGCGAAAACACCTAAATGGTGATTAGTCTTTAATTAGTTTATAACATTAGTTAAGTAACACTGTATGTTTTCCTAATAAAAATAAAATAAAAATCAAATAAAATATATATGTAGTTCTAAGGCACCACTTATGTTTGTTATTATGTATTTAGTGTATTCTCCCATGAAGCCGAAGACATAGCTGTTTTTGTGCATTATATGTACGCAACAAAAACGTACAAAAAATTGAATTCTTATATTAGTTGTCTAATCCTAACATTCCAAGCTCTGTTTAGTTTTTATGTATGAGTGTGAAGAATACCTACTTTACATCTACCATTGTTACATTTCATCATCATTTAGCTGCTTAACTATAGCAAAATAAACCATGACTCAACCGAAATGTATTTCTATAAAATAATGTAAAATACAAAAAGTTCCTTCAATAAACATTATGTTAACTCGTTTGAAATTAATTGTAAACCAGCTAAACGACCCACGATACGATAAAATACCCTTCACTATTGACAATTACAATTAATGATCTGTAAAGGTCAGGAGTGTAATGATATTGTCTCGTAAGGGTTTTAAGCTCATTCAAAGTAACAAATGTAGTTAGAGCTACATTGTGTCTTACTAGGTTTTTGGTATAGGAATGACAGTAAAGGACATGATGTTCGAACGTGATTTAACCTCCATGTTAAGTGCTTATTATTGTAGTTTACAAACGCAAAATACTATTTAGCTTTTCAGAACGGAAATAAAGGAAAGGAGACGATTATGACTTAGGAAATTTTGAACTATTATTTTGTTGAATTTAATATCTGTGATTTTTCCCTCTTACAATCATCACAGCCCTACTTCGTAAAGATAATATTTACGGTAAGGCCCATAAATTATTATAATTAATATTTATACGCGGTTATCACAAGAGAAAATAACGAATGTATTCGTAAGAAAATATAAGTAGAGATAATATTGATGAGATATTTATTACAATAAGATAATTAAATTATATATTAGAAATACAACTTAAAAAGCTTTATATAAAAAACATGAACAAAAAGATTATTAGGTCAGGTGGGGTAAGTGAAACGGCGGGGTAACTGAAACACCGAAGCCCAACAAAAAACTATGGCGTTTTTTGGCTAAGCATTACAGTCGATAAAACACGAGTGACCAAGTAGTTGTAATGCTGTAATACAGATGTCCCTGCGATATTTCTAAAAGCTTTTATCCATAAAACAAATTTGACACTTGTCAAATGACAAAACGCGAGTTCGACGTTGTTTAAGTTTTAGCTCGTATCATGGTGTTTCCTTGTTGTTTTTATGAAGATTTTTTACTGTAAGTACTATTTAATATATAGACTTCATGTTGCAATAGTTGTTTATGTCTTAAAACACCAGAAAATTGATTTAAATCGTGATTAAAATTTTTACTTAAAATCATACCGAGTGGGGTAAGTGAAACAGTGATTCTGGGGTAACTGAAACATATGGCCCACATCCCCCATGTCAGGGATCAGCAACATTCTTTAAAAAAACTTTTCCTATATCAGAGTTATATGATATTTTATCTTATTTATACTTAATTATACAGACATCAATACAGTCTAGAGATATTGATCGAATTAATCTGTATTAAAGTCGGAAACTGCTAGCTGTTAATTTATTATAACTTTTGTTTTTAGGTCATATGCCTCATAGGCATATGCCTCAAAAAAAAAATTACACTCGAAAAACTGACACAGGTGCTTACTCAATTGATGCGGTCTAGAACGGAACAGTGACAGCTTATACTGCTTCGAAACATTATATCATCCCACGGTTAACCATAGTTAATCGCATTCAGGAACATAGGAGTTTGAAAAACCTTGGGAAGGAGTACAATTTTATCACATGAAGTTAAGGAGTTGTTGGCTAAGAATCTTTATATTATGGAAAAGTGTGGATTTGGATTAACAAGAAAGGCAATCTTTGAAGTAGTTGGTGAATGTCAACAAAAGGCAAAGATTGGTTTCTGGTATAAAAAAAAGGCATGACCTCACAGTAAAAAAACCGCAGTCTGTTGAATATCCCAGGAAAAATGCGAGTAGACCTGATATTTATTTATTATTAGGTTCACCAACAGCTATTTACACTAAAACAGTTCTTCCTTAATTAGCTACGTTTAACATTGTAAGTGTAATAACTACTTATAGGCGAACACCGCGTGCAATATACCTACTCGTATATCCATACTTCGACTTACTGGAGAATACTATCAATGAATTAGATTTGTATGATAAACCTAGCCATTTAAACAATTTAGATAAATCAAGTTTTAGGAGTGACATTTATTTGAAGATGATAAAGAATTTGACAAGACTGTCCAATAATTTACTATTTATTTTTATAATGAATAAATAATATGAAAAATCGTAGAACATGGTTGATTTTATTTTTAGTTTTATTACCCCTGACTACCAATACTATGTTTCACTTACCCCAGTTTCCATTTTTTCCTTGTATATTGAAAATTAAACCGTATTATGATTCAGTAATACTTAAATTATAATGAATGCATTTGAAATGTCATTTTAGTTATTAAAATAGTTCCATAACTTTAATATTTACAGACATTCTGATGACAGTTTCACTTACCCCGTTATAGGGGTAAGTGAAACAAAAACACTGTCTTTTTTTATTTGGTAATAACGTAGTTGGTTGCATGACTAGAGGACCTGATGTTATGTAACAATAAAGCTGATTAAATCAAGAGTACGAAGCACCTATCCCTATCCGAAATGAGAATCATCCTAATGAGCTATGGGTCAATATGTATAAAAAAAATAAAGTATGTTTCACTTACCCCACCTGACTTAAAATTATTTATGAGTAAACATAACACTCTTTTTCTAAACAGTAGTCATGCGAAAAACATGTCCCTATATGCAAAATTGCTTACAAATAGACATTTTTAATTACACAGCCTGCAGGCTTCGCATAATTGCGGTGCCTTTACGACAAGATACAACCCTTATAAATGGGGAAATTAAAAAAGGCAGAAAGGTTTCTTTTGTGCCTTTTTTTTAACCTTAATTACCCACACGGGGACAATGAGCCTGCTAAACAATACATTACACCTCGACTTAATCCTCAGACATTGTTTCTGAATTTAGGATACTGAATATTTTAAATGAGGTAATTACAAGGATTGTGTCGTAAAGTCAAGGTCATTGGATTTTAATGGGATGTTTTGTACAAGATTATTTAATTATTTTTGTGAATTAAAAAAAAACTTTCCATAATTGTGTACTGACATGTAAATTATTCTTGCTTGCTTTATTGAATTAGAATTTTTGAATAAACTTAAAACAAAACTCATTTTTATTCGATACTAATTGAACAGAGTATTCACTTGCGGCTTCGTTGACTAATATTTTCAAATTTTACAGTTAGTACCTAATATATCGACACCAATTCCTATATTCTAATAATAACCCAACTAGCAAAATCAGTTCTTATAGCTATCTTGAAGACTCTCTTATAAGATACTTGTAGCATACTACAAAGCTGGATTTGGGCGCAGTTATAGGAGCGATTATTATCTTATTTTTTTTTTCAGCTCACTATCGTCCACTGTTGGACATAAGCCTCCCCCAAGAGACGCCAACCATCCCGGTCTTGGGCAGTCCGCATCCATCCACTGCCTGCCACCTTCTTTAAGTCATCGGTCCATCGTGCTGCAGGGCGCCCTACACTACGTTTGCCCAAACGCGGTCTCCACTCAAGCACATGTCTGCTCCATCGACCATCAGTCCGTCTGCAGACATGACCGGCCCACTTCCACTTGAGCGTGCTAACCCTGCGAGCGATGTCGGTCACTTTGGTTCTCTGGCGAATAACCTCGTTTCGAATTTTATCCACCAGAGAAACTCCAAGCATCGCACGCTCCATAGCACGCTGTGCTACTTTGAGCTTGTGAACCAGGCCAACTGTGAGTGTCCACGTTTCGGCTCCGTAGGTCATTACTGGTAGGACGCACTGATTAAAAACTTTAGTTTTTAGGCACTGTGGGATCGATGACTCAAAGACTTTTCGGAGCTTCCCGTATGCCGCCCAGCCCAAACGAATTCTTCTGTCCACCTCCTTCTGGAAGTTGTGCCTGCCAAGTTGTATAGTTTGGCCGAGGTAGATGTATTCATGCACAACCTCCAGGGTGGCAGAGCCCATGACAACAGGCCTCGGGGACACGTGACCGTTAAACATAACTTTGGTCTTACCGAGGTTCATCCCGAGGCCTACCCGTCTTGAAGAATCTCCTAGGCCGTTCAGCATCCCCTCCAATTCCTGCAGAGATTCCGCCATGATGACAATGTCATCCGCAAATCGAAGGTGAGAGATGTGTTGGCCGTTTATGTTGATGCCCCGTCCTTTCCAATCAAGCGTCTTGAAAACGTCCTCCAACGCGTTGGTAAACAGTTTCGGCGAAATAACATCACCCTGTCTTACCCCTCGACGCAGTTGGATTGGTTTTGTGCTCTTATCTTGTACTTGGACGGTCATTGTGGCAGCTTCGTATAGACATCTCAACACCTCGATATATCTGCAGTCGACAAGACATCTCTGCATGGAGTCCAGAACAGCCCAGGTCTCGATGGTGTCGAAGGCTTTTTCGTAGTCCACAAACGCTAGGCATAGAGGCTCATTATACTCCTCGGTCTTTTGAATAATTTGCCTTAGTGTGTGTATGTGGTCCACGGTACTGAAGCCTTTTCGAAACCCGGCCTGCTCCACTGGCTGGAAGTCGTCGAATCTTTGGGCAAGGCGATTCGTGATGACCCTTGAGAACAGCTTATATACATGGCTTATATACATGGCAGGAGTGAGATGGGGCGGTAGTTCCTCAATAAGGCTTTATCGCCCTTTTTGAAGAACAAAACCACCACACTCCTGCTCCATGCCTCCGGTGTTGTGCCAGTGTGGATAACGGAATTAAAGAGTCGAGCAAGCTCCCTCAGAACCGGAATTCCTCCGGCCCTCAATAGCTCTGTAGTAACTCCGTCATCCCCCGGAGCTTTGTTATTATGAAGCTGTCTCAGGGCTACACTAACCTCACCCAGGTCGACGTCGGGAAGCTCATCTGTATGGTGGCGTACCAGTCTGGCTCTCGGATCATCCGCGCTATGGGTCTCAGGTGGTCTCGACTTTGGAGAGTATAGTTCTCCGTAATACTGTTCGACTTCAGCGAGAATCTCTGGCAATGAGGTGACGGTGGCATTCTGTGATGTTCTGAGCTTGGTCAGGCGACAACAGGAGGTGTTAGGTTTAGCTAATACCCGAGAGCCCTTGTTTCGACTGATAGTCGTTTCGATCTCTCGGGCATTTGAGCGCCTGATGTCGCGCCTTATAAGCCTTTTCACCTCCTTGTTCAGTGCCCGACGCTCAGAATCTTTGCCGTTGTGTTCGCGTCGTTTCCTCATAAGATCCAGAGTCTCGCTTGTGAGCTTCGACTTGCGTCCATTGCTCTTTGGTCGAAAGTATTTGAGACCCATATCGCGGATGGTCCGCACCAAACCGTTGGCGGTGTCGTTAATGTCCGCCGTGGTTTCCAACATGGCGAATCGATTCTGTAGCTCTAGCTGGAATGCTTCACAGCCAGCCTCGACCTGGGGCAGGGATGGTCGGAGAGTTGACCTCATTAAGCGCGCTCGTTCGATTTTAACGTTAAAATTCAGAGTGCCTCTTACGAGTCGGTGATCACTACCGGTGTTAACCCTGTTGATCACTGAGACATCTCTGAATATTTGGCGCTTATCGGACATAATGAAGTCGATCTCATTCCGAGTCACATTGTCGGGGCTTCGCCAGGTCCACTTTCTTTGGGGCTGTTTCTTGAAGAACGTGTTCATCAAGAAAAGCCCCTGGGCCTCGAGAAAGTTGACCAGCATTTGGCCTCTGTGATTTCTGCTCCCAAAGCCGAAGGATCCTATCCTCGATTCGCCATACTCTTGTACTCCCACTTTGGCATTGAAGTCACCCATGACAACTGTGTAGAAGGTTTTGGTACGAGACATAGCTTTCATTATATCCTCGTACATGGCTTCGACTTCCTCGTCGGGGTGCGCGGACGTCGGGGCGTACACTTGTAAGATCTTAACGCTGTAGCGTTTGTTGATCTTTAACACAAGGTACGCCACCCTCGCCGACACACTGCCCACCTCTACGACGTTGCCCTTGAGTGACTTATGGATCATAAATCCGACACCACCCTGGGATGGTTGGTCTCCTTGTCGGAAATAGAGTAAGTGGCCGGCATCGAGCTCCATCGTCTCCTCGCCCTGTCTTCGGAGTTCCGAGAGACCTACAATATGCCAGTTAATACGACTTAGCTCTACTTCCAACTCAGCAAGGTGTACGTCCAACCGCAGAGAGCGTCCATTGTACGTAGCCAAGGTCAGTCGCTTGTGGTACCCTGCCGTAGCCCGGGGATTCTTAGCACCCCCCACCCCACCGTTACCATGACCGGTACAGTGACTGGGATGTTTATGTTGATGGCGCTGCTGCCCACCATCACGTGTATTTAATCATCCCAGCCTGTCTGTGTGTGTTATACCGCCACGAGTCGGTCGCCAGAGCCTCGTCCGTTGAACAGCAGGGTGCACCACGGGCAGGGGAGGTTGACAGTTGGGGGCCTAAGATGTTGTTGGCCCCCCTTACACCCATTATCTTATAACCAACTTATAATATACTTGAGGAAGCGCAATTGCTCCTATAACAATCTGATGTAACACAATTACAAGCACAAATGCTCTTATTAACAATAAAAACAAGTATCTTACTAAAACAATCTTGTTTATAATGCACTAGTAATATACTTAGTTTTTAGTTATAAGTAAAGTTTTAAAAACCGAAGGAGGTAGGTATCTTTTGTTATTTCGGCAGTTAATTGCTCCGAGTTCTTTTGTGATTGGATTAAATAAAACGAATACCTTAAGTACACTTTTTCTTATTAAAGTAGTAATATATTGTACCTAGTATTTGTAATGATGTACGTGAACGGAAGTTGGGGAAACTCATTTTTACTGTAAATATCTACCATAGTTTGATTAGATTTACAACGCCCCTCGAAAATTAGCACTTAGTAATAATGTTGTAATAATTTTATTTCATCAATTTATAAGAACATGCGCCATGTTCTAAAATTGCTCTGCATGAAGCGCTTTATAGAACCATTATAGGTAAAATAGTATTTGTAGCAGTTTTAGTACTGATAACTTTCGCCTCCATTTTAAAACAAAATAGGGTTCCCTGAAAATGTACACTACTCTTTGAATTTACTTTCTGAATCGTATTCAAATCGAGGCGTTGGAGGATATTTTTTAAGCATTTAATCAATTCGTTATGCCAATACCGTCCTGGATCGGAGATTTTAATATTCAGCACTTTTTTGTTGGTACGTAATAATGTCCGTGCATCCTTAGGTAAAACATTTTCTAACCTTATGTTTAAAATAGTAGATAGGTCATTCAGGGCTAGGTGGGGTATATTAAATTTTATTGCCCAACTTTGCATATCTTTAAGCAATTCATGATTTTGTTCATAGTCAGTGATTTTTTCTTCATCGACATGGAAATGGTATTCTTCTTTCCGATAATCACTTTCTTCACAACTATTATTTTCTTCGACATCGAAATGGTGTTCTTCTTTCCAATGTTGAACTTCTTCACTTTCGGCGGGGTGGGATAAGGGTGCAAAAATATTCTTGATTGCAGAACCCTCTGTCAGTTTGCTCAAGATGAAGAAGTGAACCAAATTTCTGATGTTTACTAATAAAGATTTTGATCTAGTAGCTCGTAAGCTTCTTTGATCTTATAGCGCTCTTATGTGAGTATAAGAAGAGTTATAAAAGTCTCGAGCAAGAACTATGACGGTGCAATCTTATAGTAATCTCAGAAAAGTACGTTACAATATCTGTTCTACTTACAATATGCTACTACTGGATCAAAATATTATTCAAGATTATTTAGTCTTACTACATACAATTATAAGAGACTTATGCTTTAAAGTGCCCTATAAGATACTCTTGCAGCTAACTATAAGACTACCATATAAAAACAAAAGCTCTTACGAATACTTAAGCTTGTGAAATGCTATTACTAGTAAAAGTAGTCTTGTAAAGGCCATAAGCGTTAGTCTTGTAGCGAACTATAAGACAGATATATAAAAACGGATGCTCTTGAGTATATTAACACTTGCAAAATGCTATTTTAAGTAAAATAGTCTGCAACCAGCTCTTTATAAGAACGTTATTAGTAGAGGTAGACTTATAATCAATCGTTATAGGATTACTTTGCTTGTTGGGAAGCCAAATAAGATTAATTATAATAAGTTTTCTTTTGTTTGCAAAAATAAATTAGAAAACAAAGGACAATATTGCAAGCAGATGTGTCTTTAGAGTAGAGAGTTTTAACAATTAATAGCTAATCCACTATTATGAACTACGTGGCTGCCCTTCCTACGCTATTTTAGAATTGCAAAGAATTTTTCACCTCAAAATAACATCTCAAACCTGCACACATTTTAACATACCAACTTTCTAACATCATAACCATTTCCACATTAAAAAACCTCATGGTCCCAAAAAATGATGTTAATTTTTACAACTCATTGTTAAAATAATATTAGAGTATTGCGCAGGTATTTGACCACCGCGAAAGCCTTACACAACAGCCGCAAAGGTATTTAAAATATCACATTAACAAACCGACAAACGTGGACCAGAGCTCTGTAACCGGACCATTTTACTCTACAGTACAACGAATATAAAATTCGATGCTATTTTATGCTTTTATATCTGAAATTATTTTTATTTAACATTAGCAATACCAACTGATTAGATATTTTAAGGCTTAGTATGAACCTTTGCCAGTGAACGAGAGAGATAGAAAAGTATAGATAGTTAAAAATTCGACGACCTCTGTGGCGAACTGGTTAAGTATGTATAACATGACTGCTACGCAGAGGTCTCGGGTTCAATTCCCGCTCAATGCAAATCATTGTGTGCATGAACATGATTGTTTGCATTGGTCTGAGTGCTTCTATGTTTAATATGTATGTATTTACAAAAAAAAAGTATTTAAGTATGTTTATCCGTTGTCTACTACTCATAGTACAAGCTCTGCTTAGTTTGGGACTAGGTAGCGTTGCGTGAATGTGTGAGGATTATTATTTAATAGGTTTTTGAAGAGTTGGCAACGTGTACCTATCTGATACATCTAGGTGTTGCTTGCGTTCACAGGCTACGGTAAACACTTACTAGCAGTTGGACTATACACTTTGTTTCGTGGTATTCAAAATAAATAATATAGGAGTTCAGCTGGGTAACCAAATTGACTCACCACTTTCTCTCTGTTTCACGAGGATTTTCGTCCTTAGTCATAACTATATATAGATAAACTAATAATTTATTTTTAAAACTAGTTAGGTACGAATCATTGTGCAAGTTAATGCATACTAATGAATGCATCAAAGTATAATTAACATTAAATTCTAATCAGTGTGTGTAAACATGGTTTTGTGTAAATACTAATTAACATTAGTGCAAAGCTTTCAATTACATTTATTAGTAAAACTCAATACTGCACGTAATAATTAATTTTAATTATTTTGTCAGTTACTGTTATATAAAGTTGTAAATGTTTTGGAGCTACGACAATGAGATTCTTCTTCAAATGCATAGACAAACCTGTGTCTTCGAGGGTTTGAACTGCACACATCTCATTTCGAAACCAGTCGTAGATAGTCTTCGACTTCAGAGAAAAGTTGCAACTGCCTTTTTTCTAGATAAAAGGCGGAGCATTCTGATGACCGGCTGATTTATGTTAAATGTAAACTTCCTTGGTGGATCGTTTGCGAGGTCGCAATCCCTATCGGTATCCCAGTGTCAAGATGTTAAATCAATGTTCTTATTGAACAAATACTTTCTCGAATTAACACGTTTTAGACAGCATATTAATTTTATTTTAATATAAATCCATACAATCCACTCTTACTAGAAAATGAAGACTAAAAACCTTATCACACATTAATAACTCCTCTAACGTACTAATATTAGTTGTTCTAAACCGTCAGTCGGACAATAAGTCACCGGCCAGGCCGTCCGGCGCGTAATGACCTCACTAGATTTATTGCTCAAACTCACATACGAAACTTTCATAAGCACACACACACACAAACTAAGCTAGTGAAACATCGAACTAAGGATCACACTCCACCAATGCGGAGACAAACAAAAAAATATCATATAAACAGGAGATTGATAATACTACTAACACAATCAAAGGTTTTCGAAATCAAATATAAGCTAAGTCTGCCAAGTCAGTCAGCTTGCGACCACGGCCAGTGTAAAATAAAGTTACATATTTAAAAAAACATCTTTCTGTAATACAATTACAACTGTAATCTATACTAATAATATAAAGAGGTAAAGTTTATGTGTTTGTGACGTTGTAGGGGGTAATCTCTGGATCTACTGAACCGATTTTAAAATTTATTTCTGTGTTGAATAGTCCATTAACCGGGCAGTGTCATAGGCTATACAGTATCACGCTATGACTTATAGGAGAGTAGGGTATTATTGGGCATTCTGTACCACTTTCGTCCAGTCGCTCCGCGAAACAAGTTTCGCTCTCGCTCAGGACTCGTGGTCCAAAATGCCCAATAATATAAATTTAATATAACCAGCGACGTGTGGCTTCGAAACTTCAATAAATAACTAACGCCTAATATATTCACGTGAGCAATAACAATGACGACATTATAGCTAAGACATCAACAACTGGCACTTTAAAAATTACCAACAACCAGTATTTTTAATTTTAGTGTGTTTGTGTCATTATAGACAGAATTAATAAAAATATATTGTGAGGAGGATAATAGGATGGTAAAATTTGTTCCAGTACTTAAAAGAAGTTGAGTAGATTTAAGATCGATTAGTATTTATAAAGATTAACAATCTTTAAACTTGATCATTATTAATTAAGCTGTAATATGTATATAACATGAAATTTGTCAAACAACCACAATCTTTGCAATTAAATATAATTTGCAATGATTCTTGTAAGACTGAATCACGTCATGGAAAATTATTACCTAATACCATACGATGCATTATTTGCGGACCATCAAACTGTGGCAAAACAAACTTGTTAATTGGTCTACTTCTACATGAAAATGGATTAAACTTTCAAAACATCTACATATATTCAAAAACTTTACTTCAACCAAAATATGTGTTTTTAGAAAAGGTTTTACAGCAAGAACCATGTATATCATTACAAAAATTTCAAGGAAATGAAGAAGTGTTAAAAGTTGAGGATGCGAAACCAAACTCTATAATTATTTTTGATGACGTGGCGTGTGAGAATCAAAATAATATGCGTGATTACTTTGCTATGGGTAGACACAAATACATCGATTGTTTTTACCTAAATCAAACATACAGTAAAATCCCAAAACAATTAGTAAGAGATAATGCTAACCTGATAGTACTTTTTAAACAAGATGACATTAATTTAAGACATGTTTATGATGAACATGTTAATACCGATATGACTTGGTTTGAATTCCGTGAAATGTGTTCCAGGATATGGAGTGAACCCTTCAACTATGTTGTAATTAATAAAGATTGTTCTAAAAATAATGGATGCTATAGAACTAAATTTGATACCTTTGTAATCTTTGATTAAAATTTCGAATATTTAAGGTTGTCATCTTTGTATTATTATTATTCTGTATACGACTTTCAACCGATAACAAGCATGGAAAAATCATTAAAAAGACAAATTGTTGATGCTGCAGAAGCTGTAAAGAGAAAAGTACGGAACATGCGAGATATTGAGATTAGCAATAAACAAGCATTGGAATCAGTTTTCAAGCCTGTAACAGAATCTCTCAACCTGCTTTCCAACGCTAATAATCAAATCGAAGGTCCATTGAATAAACAAACTATGCAGAATGAAAATCCAAAAAGTAAAGATGACAGTGATGAATCTGACAATGACAGTGAAAGTTCTTTTCAATCATTGGTTGATGATGTTAATATTAAAGAGCACGACACTTCATCCTGGTCGTTATCTTCAGAAGCCCTACGAGACATCCCGTTTGGCGTTCGAGTAGATCAAGGGAAATTTATGTTAGGGTCTGCTAATATAACAGTTGGTGATGAATTTATTGTAGTATCTGGTTGTAAATATCGTAATACACCTGGTTTGAAACAATTGTTATTAAAAAAGAATGTAGATTTAAGCGTAGTTACAGAGAGTGACATGCAAAATTATAAATCGATGTTGCTTGATACAAATGCACATCGTAGAGATTTCGAACCAAATAAACCAATAAAAAGTAATAAGGGAATGAAATATTTACAAGTTATTAAACCGCTTTTCTCACTACAAAGTACAATTCCTGGTAAGCAATCTAAAGGTAAAGGAATGTCAATGAAAAAAATGTGGAGACAAAATGTGGATTACATTTATTGGGATGATCCAAACGAATTGGTTGATAGATTAAAGTTGTTAATAGCATCTCGAGATGCTGGCAATACAGGATTAGATAATGAAATTATCTCTATTATTGAGGAATTACGTGAAAATAAAATTATTAATAAATAAAAGTTGTTTGTATAGAATGTTCATTTTATTTCCAACCTTACAGTACAACACACTTAACATGAATGTAGACAAATTCGGTCATTATATTCATAAACGAATGCGTTTATCTGAGTTATTCGAGATTAATAATAACGCTTTGTATAAATCTGAAAACGGTGATTTTGATTTGAAAGCATCACGGCTAAGAGGAATTAGACTGCCTGAGGAAGCTGATGATGTGGTAAATAAGGAATACGTAGATAAAATTAAATCAGAAATATTACAAGAAGTTAATAAATCGCTACACGTTCAAAGTATTTTAAATACAAAGTTTACAAATACTTTGCTTCATTTAGAAGACAAATTTTATACAAAAACCACTGTGGACAAGTTAATTCAATCAATAAAATCATAATGACAAAGCAACAAATTGTTAATGAAATACACAAAGCAGCACGAAAAAACTTTCTTCGACGACCTGTAATATTGAAAGGAATCGATGATTTATGGCAAGCTGATCTGATAGATATGCAGACTTTGAGAAAAAGTAATAAAGGATATAATTATATTTTATTAGTGATTGATTGCTTTTCTAAATACGCTTGGGCTGAACCATTGAAATCTAAAAACATGACCGATGTTACACATGCTTTTGAAGAAATATTACGTAGTAGCCCTCGCAGACCAATCAACTTACAAACTGATTCTGGGAAAGAGTTTTATAATACAACTTTCAAAAACCTTATGAAGAGGTTTAATATTAACCACTACTCTACTTTTTCTACTAAGAAAGCTTCAATTGTAGAGAGATTAATAAAAACGATAAAAAATAAACTATACAAATGTTTTAGTTTAAATGGAAACTATAATTGGTTAGGATCGATATTGACAAATATATTGAAGACATATAACAATACAAATCATCGTACTATTCAATGCAGACCTTCCAATGTGAATAAATTAAATGAGTTATTAATAAAAAATAAAATTAGTAAATCACATAAACATTTATCTATTCGGTCTAAACCTAAATTTAAAGTTGGTGATAATGTACGCATTAGTAAATACAAACATATCTTTGAAAAGGGCTATACTCCAAATTGGTCTACTGAGCTGTTTATTATAAAAAAGATCAATAAAACCATACCAACAACATATTACATAGAAGATCAGCGAAAACAACCAATATTAGGTACGTTTTACGAACAAGAACTCCAAAAATCTCATCATCCTGGTGTGTATTTGATTGAAAAAGTATTGAAAAGAAAAGGAACGAAATTATTCGTGAAATGGCTGGGATTAAGCAATGATGACAACAGTTGGATTGATAAAACTGCAATAACAGATTGAAATACAAATTATATAACCACATTCATTACATATTTATTATTTACTTTGCTTTAAGCAATGCAAGGAGGTGGACTGCTTAACACTATTATTGATAATCTACCGTTTGAACTTCACCTGCCTGGTTACAACTATTGCGGACCAGGAACAAAACTCAAAAAAAGGTTACTCCGAGGTGATCGAGGTGTAAATAAGCTAGACGAAGCTTGTATGCAACACGATATTGCATACGATAACCATAAAGACTTACCCAATAGACATAAAGCTGACTTACAACTACTAGATATGGCTAAAAAAAGACTTAAATCTAAAGACGCAAGAAAAGGAGAAAAACTTAGTTCTTGGTTAGTGAGCAAAGTTATGAAAGCTAAATTAAAATCTGGTGGTGGCGTTAAGGCGTTTAATAGTTTTATATCAAAAATTAAATCTGTGGTTAAGAAATTGAAACCCAAAAACAGTAAAACATTAATAAACACTGCATACTCAGTTGCAAAGAAACTATTTCCATGCACTCCAAATATTCGAATACCACGAGTTATACCAATACCCAAAACTGGGGGAATTCTACCTTTAATTCCAATTTTTGCTGGTTTATCAGCTTTAGGCTCTTTAGCTGGTGGCGCAGCAGGTATAGCCAAAACGGTGAACGAATATAAAGCAGCCCAGAAGAATTTACAAGAAACAGAGCGACATAACAGATCTATGGAGACATTAGCCCTAGGCAAGGGTCTATACATAAAACAACATAAAAATGGCAAAGGATTATATATAAAATCTCCAAAAAACTGAATTGGAAGCTACCTAATCGACCTTTAACTAATTTGGATATTGAAAAACATGCACGAGACATCCCTCACTTTCGAGGAGTCTACATGAAGGATCAGTTACCAATTTCACCAAAACGGATTGAGTGTGGTATAGTGAACTTGGATGATGCAAAAAACGAAGGAACACATTGGGTAGCTTATGTTAAAGTAAATAATTACTGTGAATATTTTGACAGCTTTGGTGATTTAAAACCCCCCAGGGAATTAATAAAGTATTTTAAAAATTATAATGTTTTTTATAACTATACAAGATATCAGAAATTTAATACTGTAAATTGTGGACACTTATGTTTAAAATATTTACGGAATTATTGGAATAAAAACTTATAAATGTAATGCGTTTTTTTTATTTGAATCATTTTCAAGATGTCGCTCACTTTGTCGATAACTGGAAACTCGTCAGAATTATCTGTGTACTATACTAACACACTACAATTATCTGGACAGTATGAGTGTGCTTTGTTGCATTTCTCAACATTTAACTCTATTCCAAACATTGACAAAAGCAATAATAAGTTATATTATGGCTCCGATGAAGTTATTGAAATACCGGAAGGCACTTACGAATTACAAGACATTGGCGATTATTTAAAATCTGAAGTAAAGGATGCTTTATTTAAATTACAGTGCAATAACAACACATTAAAAACTTGTATATACTGCACAAAAAATGTAAATTTTAATAAGGAAGACTCTATTCACAGTTTATTAGGGTTTAAGAAGCAGATCTTGGAAGCAAATAAATGGCATGAGTCAGAGTATCCTGTCAACATTCTATCTACAACCGTGATCAGGATTGAATGTGATATTGTTAGTGGCTCGTACATAAATGGAGAACCCAGTCACATTGTGCACGAATTCGCGCTCAACGTCCCACCCGGATACAGAATTATTGAAATCCCAACAAACGTGATATATTTTCCAATAAATCAAAACAATATTAGCTCCATACATATAAGACTATTAAATATAAATAACCACTTAATAAATTTACGTGGTGAAGAAGTGCAACTGTATTTACATCTAAGAAGCAAAAATGATTAACTACAATAAATATACACAGACAGAAAAAGGAAATATCAGTTCTACTCGAGCTTTCAACACGATACGAGCTTACTCTAAAACGAAAATTAAATTAACTAAAGACAATAAAGCATTCCTTAAAGCGATTGGACTGCTAAAATGAATATCTTAGATGTTTTATCTGCTCCAACTTATGACAACACCGTTGAAGGTATTGAGTTTCACTCTTACAAGCCGTACATAACAACTTTCAACAGAAACGATGAAATCCGCATCCCTATCAACCAACAAGACCTGTATATATTACCATCAGCAAGCACCTTGTATTTGGAAGGATCAGTTATCGTTAGCAAAAGTACATCGAAGGATCCTGTTAATACTGTTCATTTTACGAACAATGGGTTACTTTACTTGTTCCAAGATATAAGATATGAATTAAATGGAGTGGAAATTGATAAAATAAAAAATGCTGGTGTTACTACTACCATGAAATCTTTAATATCAATGAATGAAAGTGAGTCAAAGATATCCAATGCATGGGGATGGAATGTTGAGGGTATAAAGAATATTAACGGAGGTAGATTTTCTGCTTCTATACCACTTTGCAATATCCTAGGTTTTGCAGAAGACTTCAAAAAAGTCGTGATTAATAGTAGACACGAACTGATATTGTTACGAAGCAATACCAACCTGAACGCTGTAAAACTTAACACAGGAGAAATCATAGAAGATGTTGTTATAAACAAAATTGTATGGCGCGTACCGCACGTCAAAGTATCAGATAAAGAAAAAATAAATTTGCTAAAAGTGTTAGAAAAAGACAGACCGCTCCAGATGATTTTCAGAAATTGGGATCTATATGAATATCCAGCTTTACCAAAAACTACAAAACATACTTGGTCTATCAAAACTTCGTCACAAATTGAAAAGCCTAGATATGTAATCATTGGTCTACAAACAGACAGGAAAAACAATGCAAGTTCTGACATGTCTCAGTTCGATCATTGTCATATTCGTGATATTAGAGTGTACCTAAATTCAACCTACTTTCCATATGAAAATCTAAACATAAGTTTTGCTAATAATAAAGTTGCTTTATTATATGAACAATACACTAGATTTCAACAGTCGTATTACGGATGTCGGTCGCAACCGTTATTAAGTGAGAAACAATTTAAAGACTTGGCACCGCTTTTCATTATCGACTGTTCCAGGCAAGCAGATAATCTAAAGACAGGTCCTGTTGTGGACGTGAGAGTGGAAATTGAAAGCGATTCGGATATACCAGATCAAACTGCAGCATATTGTCTCATTCTGAACGATTGTATAATTGAATATAAACCACTGAGTAACACAGTGAAGAAAATATCATGAATCCAGATACGATTATAGTAGATGTTCAAGGATTTAAAGACCTATATAATAATTTCATTATTAAGGAATTAGCTTTGGTCACTCATGATTATACTCAAACATTTTTAATTAAACCTCCATACTTGTTTAATCAGCTAACAAGCGATGAAAAGAAGCAAACTAAATGGATAGAAAAAAACAGAGGTATCTATTGGAATGAAGGATTCATCGACTACAGAGAATTCCATCGCATAATCGTACCGTATTTGGAAAATAAATCTATTATTGTAAAAGGTTTGGAGAAAGTGAAGTGGGTTATGCAACTGTGTGAGAATTGTAATGTGATGACACTAGATGATGAACAGTGTCCTAATTTATCATTATTGCATAAAAAATACTGTTATGGAACTACTAAATTAAATTGTGTTAAACATTTGAAGCATTGTGCGCTTAAAAATGTGTTATGTCTAAAAATGTATTTGAATTGGTGATAAAATGTGTCTGTCGATCAAATGTTATTTATAAAATTAGGAAAATATTATCATGAGGTGTTTTTTGAAAATAAAATATCATAGTACAACTTATACAAAATGTATTTTAATTTGAAAACCCTAAATAGTTTAAAAAGTATTAGTCATCGATTGAGGAATAAATGAAATCACTTAACTGTACAGCATATTTTGCTTATGTTGAGTCTGTGTTACGATATGGGTTACTTTTATGGGGAAATGGTACAGATATAAATAAAGTATTTTTAGCCCAAAAACGGTGTATACGAGCAATTTCTAGGTAGTAGCGCTCAGTGAAGATGAGTGACTAAACTTTCTATTTTGCATAAAAAATACTGTGATAGTAATTTCAATTGTATTAAGCACAAAGCATGTGAATTTCAAAAAATGTTATGTACTTATATAAAAATATATGTTATTTTTTGGAGTAGGTAATAAATAAAAAGCTTTATAACTTACAAAATATTTTATTGTTTTATTTTTAAACCTAAAAATACATCAATTTAATATTAGTTACAAACCTTAAAAATAAACAGAAAAAAGGAACATCTAGTTTAATATTAGAAATCAGTATCAATTAATGATTTTGATATTTTCTTAACTAATAATTCTGTCTCGTCCATGACACTATCCATAGCGTCCTTAACTATATATTGTGCACTTAAAACAACGTTCTCACTGTCACTGTCAACATCGCTTGTTTGAACATCACTATTACACAGATCTATGACTGAAATCTTTATTAACTTTATCCCTTTTCTCTGTAGTCGACTCATTACGAATGATTTTGTGGGAATTTGTTTTTTTGGTGTTTCTCTGCATCGTTGCGTAGGTTTCTTTTTCTTTATACTTTGTTTGCTATTTACAACAGGATCTGATTCATTTCGAAGCATCTCATAGTATTCTTGGAGGGGGTCCTGAGCGTATTGGCTCAACACGATCTCGGAGTCAGAAACCTAGAACAATTTAAAAAAATAAATTAACAATCAGGCTCATCAGAATCATACAAATAATAAAATGTTTTTTTAATAATAAGATACTTACAGTCGACATAATGAAGACGTAGACTTGATGTACGTACAAGTTCTCGAGCTAAAGACTTATTGGTAAATGATGAATAAATTAAATATCAAAAACAACATATTTAAGTTACGAAATAATTATACAAGTTTGGTCACGTTGAACACAAAAATGTTAGCTAAGCATTTGTTGTTAAGGCTGAGAACACTTATATTTGCACCGCGGCTACACCTGTGTTATAATTAAACATGACTAGTTTCATGATTTTATAGGTTTCCTTGATAAATTGACTTAAACTTACAAAATAATTCTTGTGAAATTATGACGTTCACACAAACATACAAACAAACTCAGCAACCACAAAATATAGATAAATAAAATACTATTAAATCGATTAGGCTTATTATATTTGTCGAGGTATAAATAAAACAAAATCGATACTAAAAATAAATTGTATTTATTCATGTAAATTAAATTAATCTTAAACTTAAAACACATCACATTACACATCTCAAAAATCATGTAAATTTTATTTATTATGGACATAGAAAAGGTATCAAAAATGTAACAATCAGTTAACAAAGTTAACTGTTTAAATATTTTTTTACATACCACTCCAACCCTAGGAATCAAGCTTTATGTCGCAGGGACTTTACAAACATAAGTATAAACAACATAAGTATAAACAATAAGTATAACGAACACAAAGAACATCGCACAAATGATTTTCCTGCGTGGGAATCGAACCCGCGACCTCATGCATGCATGCAATCATTAAAATATTATCAATCATTAGTACACTTATTAATTACATCATATACTTATTAATTACATATATTTACAATATATATTTTTTGGTTTTACATTCTTAAATTTAAATATAAAAATAAAATTATTTAAAAATATAAACTATTATTAATATAATTTCCCTTTAAAATAGAAGAATTGCCCCACGCTCTGGTCACAACATTACAATTCGATATCTGACGCTTATCATCGTTACTAGAAAGTGCAATTTTATTAATACTCTGTGTAAATATTTGATGCAAATAAACTATGAAAACTTTGTGGTTTAGATTTATCATATGACGATAAATATTTATTATTTGCTTTTGCATAGCGATGGGAGCACATACAAAGACCACCCCGTATACCAACATCCTACAACATCATTGACGATAATTCTGGACTATCCCCTGATCGGGGTTCAATGGCTGACATACAAGGATAAGAAGTTACTCTTGCAGAATGTTGAGTTGTTGGGTATAAGGCTGCAACTATGCACCACAAAAAACAATAATCATCGTTCTTCGAATTCTTCAACTTTTTTTAACAACAGAGATACAATACTTTCATATTTATGTAGAATCAAAATTATAATTAAAATGAAAAATAAAATTTTTCGTAGCAAATGATTTTAGCTCTTGTAAGTCATTTTTAAACATTAAAAAATATGCATAATACTCGAGGTTAAGTTTAACTGATGTATGTTTTTGCAGGGAATTATATAATAAAGATTTAACTTGCGTACGAATATTGTAAAAAAAAAGATTCCGGAGTAATATTTACATCATTTTTGCATACAGTGATACGATAACTTGAAATACGTCCTTTAAAACTCGAATTTATAATTTCTACGTTATCATCAATAAGAACAGCGCTATTATTTTTATGTCTATTAGATCGTAAATGACTAGTCCAATAACGTGAACCCACTTCAATGTTGCAAACCGAACATAAAGGCATTTCTCAAGGTAAAGTAGGTACAATTAATATAAATAAAACTTAAAATAAAAATTAATATAAAACACAAAACCTTAATTTAGGTGCAGCACGGAATGATGAAATCAGCTCCTCTTAGTTATCTTGTTTTCAACTATAAATCAGTATTGTTATCTTCCCCTTTAAAACTTATCTACTTCTTACGAGCCTGAAAAATTAATTAATATTTTATTTAACAGCTTGGATAGACTTGTAAAATATGTATTTTACATAATAGCTGCAAACTGCAGTCCAAACTAAAATATTTCAATGTTATTTTAACGTTACCTTAGTTATTATCCACAACGAATCTGTCTCCGACTTTTACTGTCTTTATAAGATTTTATATTTTTAATACGTAGATTAATCGATATAGGTAGTAAGTACGCTTTCTTCAAAAGTGTCTAAGTATTCAAAACAGCACCATTGTTTATTTACTTGGAAGGTATCAGTATTCTGAAAATAAAAAATGTTATCAAATAAATATATAAATCTTTAAAATAAATATAATAAACCATAAAAATATATAAGTAATATTAAAATATTTACCTTGTGACATTGAAAGCAGTTTTATCCAATTAGTTTTATAATTTATTTAATTGAATAATTAACACAATAATTATAAATTATTTTATATTAATATAGTATAAGTTTTTAATAAAAGTAGGTATTGCTTTTTTGTCTATATGGCGGCACGCTACTGATTAACATAATACCTTGTATGTAACAAGATATTTTTGTTTTTCCGTTTATAAAATTTACGAAAACAAAAGTTTCACGTTGCAATTGCGTCATTTCAACACTTTTAATGTAAGCAATTTTAAGCAGGGCTAACAAACATCATGCTTCCTAATATTATTTTATTCCATGATAATATTACATAATGAACAATGCTAAATCGAATTATATTATCATATTGTTATATCCTATCACAAAAACTGATATTAAATACTTAAGTTAAGTAATGTATTGTGGGGAATAAGATGTTTATGGTAACTTTATTTTTATGAAATGGTCACTAATTTACAATAATGTAATTTGTAACAGTTATTAAAAAGAAAAAAAAACATACTAACATTTTAACCCTAACCTTAATCGTCATGATAGATATTTGATATGATCGGTTTTTTTTGTAATATTTTAATTTAAATGTACTTTATAATAATTATTATTATTGTAGTTATTTTAACCAAATTTAATAAAACAACATTTTAGTTAAATATCATGCCCACATGTTGGGTAGCCCTGAACCGTTTTGCAGCGGTGAAATTGCGTCATTTCAACACTTTTAATGTAAGCAATTTTAAGCAGGGCTAACAAACATCATGCTTCCTAATATTATTTTATTCCATGATAATATTACATAATGAACAATGCTAAATCGAATTATATTATCATATTGTTATATCCTATCATAAAAACTGATATTAAATACTTAAGTTAAGTAATGTATTGTGGGGAATAAGATGTTTATGGTAACTTTATTTTTATGAAATGGTCACTAATTTACAATAATGTAATTTGTAACAGTTATTAAAAAGAAAAAAAACCTACTAACATTTTTAACCCTAACCTTAATCGTCATGATAGATATTTGATATGATCGGTTTTTTTTTGTAATATTTTAATTTAAATGTACTTTATAATAATTATTATTATTGTAGTTATTTTAACCAAATTTAATAAAACAACATTTTAGTTAAATATCACGCCCACATGTTGGGTAGCCCTGAACCGTTTTGCAGCGGTGACAATTACAGTCGATTACGAAACTTTAACTACGTCTTCACTTTTCAAACAAGTATAATACTTACAACTAAAAAAGTCAATAATCTGTCTATTTTCTTTGTTGATTATATCAATTTTAAATTATGATACTTTATTACCAATTGTGAGTTATAAGCTTCAACGAACTCGTTAATATTATTTATCATCCAGTGAAGTCACACTGAAAGTAGTGCAAGAATAACTCAGTCTCTCCAATATTGAAGTAAGGGACCCTCACCATATATAATGTAAGTGTTTATATTTAAATTTAATTATTTTAGATTTTTTTTCTATTAATATTATTTAATTATGATTTCCACAGTTTAGTTTATTTGTGCGTGCTCTATGCACAAAGCTTTATGCAGTTAATTAATTATGATTTTTATTTTTTCATGTTTATAATAGTTACTTATTCTTTAATTTAACTATTATCTTTTGTTACTCTAAGAATGGTGACAGCAATTTGTTTATTTTATCCGAGCAATTTAGATACAAGCAATCCATGAGATTGATCATAATTTCCACACTTACTTTGTTTCTGAGTGCCCCCCAAATACAATTGATTAACCATTAAATTAATGTTTTTTTATTTTTTGCAGGTCAGAGTTTGAATGTGATCAATACTTCGATAAAAGCGATGAAAATAATGTCGTACCAAACCGTAAACACTCCAATATTTCGATCAAACGCAGAACTACTTCAAAGAAAAAATCACCAGTCTGTACCAGGTAATTATATTATGTTACTTATCTATAATACGCAGTTTATGTAACAGTGTACATACGTCTAACTAACAGGTTTTCAGTTTTAAGCATAATAATGTGTTCATTATTATGCTTAAAACTGAAAACCTGTCTCTTAATTTACTCTACCAAACTTTACTAGTGCAGTGGGTTCTAAACCGATATAGACAGCCATTATGTTTCATTACTGAATTAATAATTAATTAATTTTATTTATGTATTTATCTAAGGTACACTATTTACAAACTAACAATAGATTTAAAAATAATCATTAATTCGATGTGATATCCCTTTATAAAACAATTGTAGTGTTGTTGCAACAATTGTATTTGACCTATCTTCAAATGCAAATGTTGTATTATACCTACATAAAGAGGTAAGGATGAACTAAAACTAAGTATTATTTGTTTCAGAAAAATAGCCAAGTCTACGGATATATTTAGCATCAGTCATGGTCAAGCAGAGAAAAGTATGAATTCACCGCCCGAACTGTTATCGTTCTTCGCGAACAAGGTGGCAAATGGCAACGAGCGTCGCACGACCAACACCAAAGGCGATTTCTACATCGATCTTAAAGTTTATCACGCGGCTGACGCTCGTGAAACCGAATCTCAAGAGCTCTGGAAGAAGGCATTGGTGAGAATAAAATTCCATACAGACGATGACTCAACCCAGTGGCGCAAACTTCAAGCTTTCGTGTCATCCGCTGATGCGCTATTCGATAAGCCACCTACATTTAGTATGTATTAAGTAATTGTGTTATTAATAAAGACTTGTCTAGTTTATTGTGTTTTTCATGCAAATGTTAGCCACCCAACAGAAATGTTGGTTGCATTGTTAGCCACCCGACAGAAATGTTGGTTGCATTGTTAGTCACACAACAGAAATGTTGTTTGCAATGATAAAGTCGATTGATAACTGTATTGATCGCATCTCACACCTAAATGTTAGCCACCCGACAGAAATGTTGGTTGCATTGTTAGTCACACAACAGAAATGTTGTTTGCAATAATAAAACCGATTGATAACTGTATTGATCGCATCTCACATCCAAATGTTAGCCACCCGACAGAAATGTTGGTTGCATTGTTAGTCACACAACAGAAATGTTGTTTGCAATGATAAAGTCGATTGATAACTGTATTGATCGCATCTCACATCCAAATGTTAGCCACCCGACAGAAATGTTGGTTGCATTGTTAGTCACACAACAGAAACGTTGTATGCAATGATAAAGTCGATTGATTACTCTATTAATCGCATCTCACACCTAAATGTTAGCCACCCGACAGAAATGTTGGTTGCATTGTTAGTCACACAACAGAAATGTTGTTTGCAATAATAAAACCGATTGATAACTGTATTGATCGCATCTCACATCCAAATGTTAGCCACCCGACAGAAATGTTGGTTGCATTGTTAGTCACACAACAGAAACGTTGTATGCAATGATAAAGTCGATTGATTACTCTATTAATCGCATCTCACACCTAAATGTTAGCCACCCGACAGAAATGTTGGTTGCATTGTTAGTCACACAACAGAAATGTTGTTTGCAATAATAAAACCGATTGATAACTGTATTGATCGCATCTCACACCCGACAGAAATGTTGGTTGTAATTGTAAGTCACACAACAGAAATGTTGTTTGCAATTGATAAAGTCGATCGATAACTGCATTGATCGCATCTCACATACAAATGTTAGCCACCCGACAGAAATGTTGGTTGCAATTAATAACGAAAAGTTATAATGATGATCATGAATAGATACAGCTTGCTGTTCGAACTTGCAAAAAACGTAAGGTTGCATTGCATAACGATGTAATCGCTGGTTATATCGAATTTATATTATTGGGCATTCTGGGTCACGAGTCCTGAGCGAGAGCGAAACTTGTTTCGCGGAGCGACTGGACGAAAGTGGTACAGAATGCCCAATAATACCCTACTTAGGAGTGAAGCAGTAATGTAATATGTTTAAAAAAAGAACTTCTCTCTTTCGCCGCCCAACGAAGTGGGCACGGGTCAGCTAGTATTTATAATAAAGAAACGCGAATTTCAATGTTGTGGTTTTAAACAACCAATAGAATTTCGTAATTTACAAATCTTATCCGCTCAGCTCCACTGTAGAGCTAGATTTCTCCTCACACAGACGCTCATCATAGCTTTAGTGGAGGCATACCCTTACACACAGTATGAACCTAGTTAGCACTCACCCACACATACACACATACACACATAAAACTGTGTACTTGTGTGTTTGTGGGTCACGGTTAGTCTGCAATTTAATAGTTTTTGTGACCATTCGTTATTTTTACTGCAATGATTTACGTTTCAAGCGTTATTTTAGAATTATTTAACGTTCCGAAAGCTATCGTTATTTTTAGTGCTATTTTCTATTTATGTTTGTATCCAAGAAATGTGGGGTATAGTTAGGCTATGTAGGTCGCATTGAGGTAAGGTTTTGTTAAAAAATAATAAAAAATATAATTGGTTTGATGTTTATTTGCCATAGCAGTTCGTTGGGGGTAAACCATTGTATTTATAATCTAAACTAAGCAATAGTAGGATTTAAGAAGTAGCACTTAATACATAATCCTGTACCAACACGTCTGGAAATCGTCGTATTAAATATGATTTCGAACATAAATAAAAAAGCCATGGCTCTCTGCAGTGTGTCCTAGCTACGTACATGATTATAACATCCAATTAATGTCCCACTGCAGGGACGGGCCTCCTGCCGTGGCGGAGGTATACTTAGCCTATTGCATACCACGCTGGCCAGACGAATTGGTATAGGATTTAATTTCAAGTTTTCCTTCTTTTTTAATTCGTAACGATAATATTGACGGATAGTCCCTTTGTCGGTTTTTACGAGCTACATACAATTGTATGCTCTAAAATGATAATTACTATTTTTTGTAATCTCCTACTCATCAGCACACAATAAAGTTATTTTTTTAATTGCCTTAATAATATTGCTTAGTTACCTAATAAATCTGAAAATATTTCAATAAATATAATGACAATATATTAAACATCACCAACTTCACTGGTCCCACAGTGATAAGTCGTATGACTAGTTTTATGAAGCACTAAATTGGCTCTGTGAGAATTTATGACTTTTTTTATGATATTTATTGCTGATTTTATCGCAGTTTAAAGCTTAGAGTTTACTGCGATCTACGATAACCTATCTGTGAGGGTGAAATATTTACAGTTTTCTTTACATCATCATAACAGCCTATTAATGTCCTACTGCAGGGACGGGCCTCCTCCCGTGACGGAGGGTTACTTGGCCTACTAATACCACGCTGGCCAGACGGATTGGTATAGGGTTAAATTTCAAGTTTTTCTTTTTTTCATTTCGTAAAGATAGTAGTTACGGTTATTCCCTTAGTCGGTTTTTACGACGCCCACGGGATGAGTTGGGGTGGTGACATATTGTATTCTTACTCCGTCACCACACGGATTTCTTTACATACCTGTTATAAATTATGGTAATAATATTTTAATGCCATGTTGATGAGTTGTGGTCCTCAAAACAATTATTTGTAAACGCAGCAAATCCCTTGCAATAACTAATACTTCTTTTATTACAAATCCATTCATCTTTACTATACACTTTTTCTGATAAGAAAATAGGTTGATATTGAAAGTACATAAAAAATTACAGCACTAAGTTCATTATTCGACAAGACTTTAGAATGTTCCGAATCGGTCATCTTAAAACAACTCGTAAATATTTTTTTGCTAAACTTAGATCGCATTAAATATTAAGCTACCTTTATACCTAGTTCCACATGTTTCGTATACATTAGCTAATAACGATTAATATGTTGTGTTCTGTGTTCCAAACTTCTAAAAGCCTCCTAAAATACGGAATTAACCCAAAATGTTCACATATATTCACAATTTCACGAGCTCACGCAGAATTAATTAGAAAGCTACGAACAAATATAAACTAGGCGCATAGTGGGGACGTGGGAGTGGGGAATTGGGCCTATTGTGTTCTCAACTATTGTGAGGAATCATGAAATATTAAAGCTGTTTAAGTCCTATGCCTATCACAATTTAAAAAAAAGAAGAAAATAAAGACAATGATTTATTAATCCTTATGCCCAGCGTGGTACGCCAAATTTCACTCTATTAATGTAGGAGGCCTGGCCTTACAGTAAAAGAGATAAGTAGTATATACTTAGACACTGTCCTCCTTACTCATAAAAGCCTCTTAAATTTAATCACTGTTTAGCGAGATTTTTATTAGCAAAACCAACCTTATGCCAAACAAAACCAGAATTTAAGCTAATCAATTGACTAAAATTTAAAAGGCGTTTAAGAGTAAGGGGGTGTATCTTCACAGTATATCTTCTTCAAAATGAATAAGATAATAATATTAGTGAACTTTCCAACCATAGTATTATAACACGTGTTAAATGAGGCGAAATAGATACACTTTGCATTATATTCTTCACCATACATATCCTCTAAAAATACATTTCTAAAGAAAAGCTTTATTCATTCCAACAGAAAACCATTAATACAAACGAACCAAAAACTAGAGTTAAACTAACACTCATTACTCAGAATGCAGCTGCACATAAACACATAAATATAATCTGTGGCTACGTGTACAAATAAACATTGTTATTTATAGTTCTTTACTACTGAGTAGGGTTGTGTTCACACTGACCTTTTAGCGACGACCTGGTTATAACGGCGGGAAGCCGATGGATGAAGGAGGCACAGGAATGCACAAGGTGGCAATATTTGGAGGAGCCCTCTGTCCAGCAGTGGACGTTAATTGGCTGATATGATGATGATGAGCTTTTAGCTACTGCTTTGATGGCATAGTGGTCAAGTATACGGTTGCTATGATCGAGGTCGTATCGGGTATCGAGCACCTACGAAACCGATGCTATGTAACCATTTTTTTTTTATCGAATTTTTAAAGATTTCTTTTACGAAGATCATTTTTTTTTTCTTCAATGTCCCACGCCAGAAAATTATTTCTGTGACTTATAAATTTCAATTATTATCTTTAACCCTTATGTTCTGTGTCTGTTATTTTCATGTTTTTAAAAGTCCACGCGACACAATGCCTACCCCTAGACCGGAAAAACAAACGAATTTAGAGCTTGTTTGTTAAACCAAATCGCAGTGTATCCGCTGAGAATAGGTTCTAAACTGCCGACAAAAAAATCAATTAAAGTTGTATGAAAACTTGTTATCAAGTTCAATAATCAAAAACAGAACAGTTCTAAAATTCACAACTAATCTAGCGGGGATTTACAAACTATGTTACTTTGTCTAAAAAATAAGATAAAAACATACTTTAATCATCATAATAATATCATCATAACAGCCCATTAATGTCCCACTGCAGGGACGGGCCTCCTCCCGTGACGGAGGGATACTTTAATATTGCCTTTTAATTGCTGACTTAAAAACATTAAAAACCTTTCAGACATATTTAATCCTATTATTCCTACTAATAATCTGCGCATCTCTTGTGTAAACGCGTCCTTATGGGACCATGGAGGGGGTGAGACGAAGGGGGGGTAAAATGTGTTTATGCCTTGCTGTAAGTTATTGCTTCAGGAGTTTAGGCAAAAGGTGCTATTTGTAAAATAGGGGTTGAAATGTTTAAGTTTTACTTTTTTTCGTTTCGTTTTGTGAAATAAGCTTTGTTTGGATTTAAGTTTTAGATTTAAGATTTTTGTTGTGGAGGCATTTTAATTCGTTTTGTTTGTTTTATTTTAACGTTTGTCGCTGTTATCAGGAACACTCTTGTTTTACCCTTTTATTACAGTGTTTTGTTTAGTTTTCTCTTTTTACACAGCAGATGATAGAGCAAGGTTTTGAATAAAAGTAAAACATACAAAATTACGCAAAATAAATACATCTAGTCAGAAATGAAGACGTTTGGTAGTCATTCAATGGCGTCATATCATCACTATCTACCAGGCATTTTGCTTGACGGTGGATTTATTACTAAGCTCAAAGGAAGACGTTTCTTGCTAATTGAAACCCATCAAAATTCAGCTATAATAGTACCTAATGGACTTTTTATGATCCTGCTAATAAAATATTTTCCAGTCTAAGCACGTCTTAGTATTAGAAACTAAACTATTTTAAGTAAAGCTTGTTATCTAGCTAACGTTTATTTTAGTCCGTGACCTTCTAGTACTTAGTTCATCATTAGTAGATCGTAATCTAACTTAGGTTGTAAAGTTTACTAGCGGAGACTTCCTTTTGTGATAATGGTTAAAAATAGCAGTGAAATTTGATACTTTGTAAGTAATACGATCTGGTAATAATGCTGCTTATTTCAAAGTCATCTTGATCTTAAGCTTATAGAGCATTTAGAAGGCTTATTATTACTCGTGATCACCAGGTTGTCCAATATTTTGCGGTATTTCTAAGTGCCATACTATATTCACTATTATTTACGAAATAATAATAATATCAGTAAACTTTCGCTTTATGGCAATGAAAAAAAAATACAACCGAATTGAGAACCTTCTCTTTTTTGAAGTCGGTTGAATAAAAAGGGATAAAACACCATTTTCTTTTTATCTCCATCACTACTCAGAGCATTTGGAACTCACGGCATTAAACGTCCAACAATTCCAATTACTCTAAAAAGACCAGTTGAATACAACACTGTATATCCTTTTACCGAAATGCAGCTATAAGCAGGATACTCTATCTCGTAAAAACCACATTTAGTTTTGACAAAAGCTTTTAAGCTGAAACTTCGAGCGATACATCCTCACTACAACCGCTTGAGAGCTACGGCCACTAGACGGAGTATATATGGCCGCTGTCCTCTCTCACAACTTTTAGCGATGGAACTTAAAGCTATATATTACACGGGCTCGTTTGGAAGATGTACCTAGTTACAGGATGATTGTGTTTTAGTGTCGTAATACATATTTTGATTCCTTATATTTGTGTTTAGGTCATAAGCATAGTGTTGCATGAACAAAATGAAGAAGGGGAATTAGACTAAAGACTACCTTTGCTAGACTTTTATTTTGTTTTCTTCTCTTTCACACCTACATGTTATGTGGTTTTCAAACAAAGAAACAAAAGGGTTTTGGATCCATGGCAAGGTAAACTAGCATAATGTAGTTTTTTAAAGACGCGGAAGTGATTGATCTCTTTAGAACAATAAATTTGAGACGCAGTATCAGTCTGTAGCTTAGTAGTTAGATACCAACTGGCCCAAGGTTGTGGTGAACTCTTTACAATCTTTCATAGTCACTTATAGCAAGGCAAAGCATAACTAAGCACTATGCGAATCTGTTCGAAAGGTACGAACAATACTTCATGCTATCTGTCAATCTGACTAGGGCTTAGGTAAATAATAAAAACTCTATGTTTAGAATCAAACATTGAATTGCTGTAATACGCCATAACCCAGAAGAAGAACTCGTACTAACTACATATAATATAAAGTAGAATTATAAACGTCATTCCCAGTTACCATAAAGATACTTTCAATTATGTCCAATACGAAGATTAAACAAGACAATATGTTATCAGGACATTATCTACTAAGCTCTATAGTACATAAATATAGTACAAGTCCCTAACACACATGTCCATACTATACTATTAAAACGTATGAAAGTCGTAAATAACAATAAAGAAGAGCCATTTTCCTCAGTCGACGTCCCAATATGTAGTTTTTCCATTCTCTGTGATTAATGACAAACCTGATTCAATTTGCGTCAACACCAGATGCTCGACAATTGCTTTGTTTTATTGGCTTTAAGTTTTGTAGGAAGGACTATCAGTTATTTTAACCTTATTTGTATTAGAAGGGAAATAGAGTTTAAAACTTATTAAAACATTTTCTACGTCTTAGTCAGGCATACCTCTAATTTGCATCCTATAATTGCCTTAAATGTCTTTCTCATTACGTAAAAAAATAACAAAATGACATTAAAGCTTAATATAATTTCAATAAAACAGACGCCATTGTAAATGCATTAACTAAGTGAAATATTATTTTAATAGATCTCTTTCATAGACATAAACTCCTATTACTATACAGTAAACAAACAATTCTCTTTATTCATTATCCACTTGCAGCCTTAAACAATAAAACAAAAATAAACCCAACATAAAACGTTACCATTCAAGATTTCATTACACTTAAACCGACTCAAACTCTATCAAGATTTCGGACTTAAAGGCGGTAACAAAGAACAGTTTAAATTGTAGAATATTGTCGAAATCGACAAAACAATCAGCGTTATCCGACGGCTATTAGTCCAGTGTCGAAGGGGGTTGTCGGAGGGGTGGGGAAGGCAATTAATCTTGCCTCAAATAGAGGGGGTTCGAAACCTGTCGGTAACACGCCCGCGCGATCACTGCTCGTACAAGTTATTTCGACGTATGAATTTTGTTTGTGATTGTACTAGTGTGTATGTATGTGTGGTTGTTTTTGTATGTGGTTGGTATTAGGTCAAGGTTAACGCTTTTTATGGAATCAATGTACGCTACGTATATTATGTTGACTTCCTTTATAATAAGTTGATTATGCGTTATGATTGGGCGGTAGTTCCTGGTTGTTTGAAGTCATATAAAATATCATCATCATCATAACAGCCCATTAATGCCCCACTGCAGGGACGGGCCTCCTCCCGTGACGGAGGGATACTTGGCCGCCTTCTTATACCACGTTGGCCAGACGGATTGGTATAGGGTTTAATTTCAAGTTTTCCTTCTTTTTACTTCGTAAAGATAATATTTACGGTTAGTCCCTTAGTCGGTTTTTACGACACCCATGGGATGAGATGGGGTGGTGACATATTGTAGGTATTCTTACTCCGTCATCACACGGACAATATATAAAATATGAATCATATAAAATATGGTTAAGGATAGTTTTTGAATTCCTTTCTAATTTTACAGAACCGACAGTTACTGTAGGTAAAACTACTTAATGTCCGAGTGTCAGCTCGTTTAATATCGCACTCAATTGTATCTAAACTGATGAAGCCTTTTGTGCGTGTCTTTTGTTTCTGAATTATCAATCCTATTGCAGTCCACTGCTGGGCATAGGCATCTCCCAACACGCGCCACAGAACTCGCTCCTGCGCCTTCCGCATCCAGTCCGACCCAGAGACCTTTATGAGGTCGTCGATTTCTCTGCATTAGTATTTAAATGATTAAACCTCTAATGCATTTTTTTTATTCTTTGCAGGTAAAAACGTGTTTCTTCAACGTATTCGAGTTCTTTGACAAGGTAAATTGGTACTTTAACTACTATGCAGGTTTGTTTTGAGGTACCTTATAAAACAAAATATTAAATAAGATGTGTTGATTATTTTTGAACAATATTGACACATACTTAATGTAATGATTAATAATTTAACGCATTAACGTCTCAAATTATTTAATATTACGCCGAAAATTTCTGATATTTATAATTTTGCATTATTCGATTTTCCAATTTCCACATGCAGTTTAATTAACGTGTTTAATTACGCAATTTAATGAACCGTCAGATACATTAAGTTTAACAACAACTTAAACAAAGGCTTTGCAATCAAAATACTAATAACATCGTTTGTTAGCTATTTGTTGATGAAAATTTTGAGGTACGTCTGTTTATGATGCAACTATGAAATATTTATGTTACTTTGTTAAATGCTTATTAAATATTGAAATAGATAAAATAAACAATGAAATAAGTTTTAATTTGAACCTGCGATCATTTAAATAAACCTGAGTGAGAATATTTAACTTTATAGAGTTGTTACAAAACAACCAGCTTCTGCTTACATGCACTTAGCATATAACCAGAAGCTGGTTGTTTCATGATATAGCGAAATAGGGTTCTTGTAACAGTTTTGTTTTAAGACTCATTTTTTCTCCCTATTAATATTATAATAGTATTTTTGAGAGTTTAATTGTAACTTCTAGGACAAATTAACTTAAAGTCATTAGACTGGTTCCATAGAGAAGCAGTTCTCTATGTGGCTGTGCTAGATTTAAGCTTCCAAAATGTCCAACCAAGACAATTATCTACTCTGATTGATGTATGATAACACAATCGAACTCAATATAGTTAAGTAATATTCCTAAGTAATGTATTTGATGAATAAACAAACAAGTTACCAGACATAATAATTAAATAAATAATCCTCACACATTTACACAGCGACACCTAGTCCCAAACTAAGCAAAGCTACGGGTACTAGACAACGGATAAACATACTTAAATACATACATATTAAAGGTACATAGAAAACACTAAGACCAATGCAAACAATTATGTTCATGCACACAAAGATTTGCATTGAGCGGGAATCGAACCCGAGACCTCTGCGTAGCAGCCATGTAATATACCGACTGCGCCACAGAGGTAGTCATTAATATGTATAATTAAATTGCGTCAAATTTAAACCGCTTTCATATGGAGTCATCTGATGCACGTTAACAAATGCTAAAATATTAATAGTCCCGGAAGTTCTTCCTACAAACATCGTTTGGAACTCCATTTTGAAGCTTTATGTGCCTTTTTGTGTGGTCGTATTCGTTTGATAAAATAGTATTTGAAATTTCGTTTTTCCATGCCATAACAAGGGGCTTGTAGTTGGATTATTGAAATAAGCCTTTTGGCCGGACATCTAAGTTAACTCTGTATCATATCATCATAACAGCCCATTAATGCCCCACTGCAGGGGCGCGGCTCCTCCCGTGATGGAGGGATCCTTGGCCTACTACCCAAGTAACACAGAAAGCATTTTAACAAGCAACAAGTGAACTTATATAGAGCTTACGACCCGTACAAACTCTTATATAAGTTCACCGAGCGTCTTGAAGCTGAACAATGGCATTTGAAAATCATTGTAATGCTTTACGCTGTATAACAGTTGAATAATGGCATATCAGAATGCTTTTGTAAAGCCTTTAGCTATTTTTAGTGCTTTTGGTTCTACAAAGACATTTTAAAGTAGTTAATAAGTGCTTCAAGCTGTTTTACAGCACAAACGTGAACCACTATAATGCCATGTAAATCCGATATCCAGCTTTAAGCTGTTTTTTGTGCCTTTTGCTGTGTAAAAGCACTTGTAAGGGGTAAGTAAAAGCTTAATGCTGCTGAACAGCATAAATGTGAATCAATATAATGCTTGCATTTTAAAGGAAGAACTGAGTGCTGTTGTGTAGCTAATAGCTCTTTAAACAATCACACGTGAGTAGTTGTAATGCTGGTGGCATTAATTGGGCTCACCGGGCTGCTTAAGGCTGACCACCATTTTGTAAATATTTTATAACCAAAAAATATTTTCTTTCGGACCTATTTACAAAAGGAATTGTCATTTAAAATATTTATATAACTTAATTTAATACAGTACAAGCAAAACTATGATTATATTTATTCAAAACTTATTCTGTACTAGGAATACACATTTGTTTTGGTTTTACACACATCATTTTTATAAAACATTTTGTATGAAAACCACAAAATATCGAAGGCGCGTGAAAATTTTCAATGAAACTTATATAAACAAGTACAGTAAACTACACTGCGCAGTAATATTTGAAGGCAAGAAATAACAAACGAGTCAAAAACTTATCCGACGAATTTGTTTTGATGCAAACTATAATATGGCGTCACTTTTTTTGATTGTAATAATTTACACGCAATAATATAAAGTTTCCTAAGTGTGAACACTTAAATTGCTCCAATAATTCTTTTAGCACATTTAAATGCTAGTCTAATGCTTTTGTAATGCCGTTGGCATCTTCACTATCAATATTTTGCTATTATAATGCTTCTGTAATGCATTAGGCTATCTCATTGACCATTTTAATGCTTTCTTAATGCGATTGGCAATATTATTGACCAAAATGATGCTTGTTTAATCCGATTGACATCTTTCTTGACCACAATAATGCTAATTTAATGCGCCAGTAATGCTATTAACCAGCTACTGTGAACCTATATAGGGCATAAAGCTGTATAATTTGTGCCCAAATAAGCATTACAGTAGCCATATAAACGTTTATAATGCGACTATAAAACTAACTCAAAATGCTAAAAGGATACAAGAATACTCTTATTCGGCCCTTATAATGCTTTGATGTGTTACTTGGGTAATACCACGCTAGCCAGGCGGATTGGTAAAGGGTTTAATTTCAAGTTTTCCTTCTTTTTATTTCGTAAAGATAATTTATTTACGGATAGTCCCTTAGTCGGTTTTTACGACTCCCATGGGATGAGATGGGGTGGTGACACACTGTATTCTTACTCCGTCACCACACGGAGACTCTATATAGTCAGAGAAAATTCAGTCAAGTAAAAAGTCATGACATAAAACATAAGTTAGTACCAATTGTATATCAGTCCTAACTATCAACACTTGAAATATGCTTGCTCTTGTTGGATAGGCGTCTGTAAAGTAACCAGGCGTTTTAAGAGTACCTATAAGTAATAGAATAAAAACTGTTTATCGCTTGATTCAGTTTATAAATCTACTAGTTAACACATCCATTATGTATTTATTTATTTATTTATTAAAGGATTACCAACAAATGATACACTTTCTTAACCTAGGATACATAAATAAAAAACATGACATGTGCTCACTTAATTACAGGTAATCACAGCTAAACTGTAAATGAGAGAAGACTAAATAGTCATAGTCATTTATTCATAAACAATCAAGACAATTGTGTTTGAACATACATAACAAAACAAAGATTACATTAATACATACCAAAGCATATTTAAAAAATGTCACAAAAAAAAATAAAAATCATATAAGAGTACCTATTAATAATATTACTACCTAGTATACAGAACAAAACATAAATTAATAAATAATTACTAAGTCTTATCCTAAAATAATAAGTCCTAAAATTAAATTATGTAATACAAATAATTCCTTATACAAATATAAATTCCTTATACAAATATAAAATGTCAATAAAAATAAAAAATAATAATGATGAAAATATTCACACAGTTTTATTAGTAAATTCGGCAACTGAATAATAACTCTCTTTCAGCAAAAAGTCTCTGAGCAGTTTCTTAAACAGAAGGGGCTTATATATTTCCTTTTTAATGTCCTTGGGCAAACAATTAAATAATTTAACAGACTGATATCTAGCACAATGTTTCACTATGTTTAGTTCTGGACGCAACCAATTTTTAAAGTTTAAAGTTCTAGTCGCCTCTCTTATACTCTTTTCTGCCTCAGTTTCAAAACTAGTTATGTTTTTGGCCATATCACAAAGTACAACAAGAATATAAAGGCTGGGTACTGTAAGTATTGCTAATTCTTTAAAATAATTTTTACATGACTCCCATTGTGGAATTCGCAGAATAGTTCTGATGGCTCGTTTTTGCAAGATAAAGGCTCTGTCGCAGTTATATTTGTAGCTGTTGCCCCAAAACTGAATACTGTACCGCAACCTAGACTCTACTAAAGCATAATACACTGTTTTTAAGTAATTAGTGCCAACCTCATCCCGCAGACTCCTTAGTGCAAAGCAGGCTGAAGATATTGACGAATCTACTGCATTTAGCTCTGCTTTCCAATTCAATAGAGAATCTATATGAACACCTAAAAACTTTGCTGAGTCAACAAGGCTTAGTTTGTCTCCGTTTAGTCTTATGTCTAATAGAATGTCATCATTACTACGAGAAGTGGATTTAAATAATATAATATTTGTCTTTTTGGTGTTGATAATTAAATTATTTGCAGTAAACCATTTATGAAATTCGTCAAGTGCAGTATTTACTCGAATGTTTAACCCATCAATGTTACTTGCACTAACAACTGCATTAGTGTCATCAGCAAAAACAATTAGCCGTGTATCAGAAATAGCTCTCATTGCATAGTAAATTAAGTCATTAGTAAAGACTAGAAAAAGAAGGGGTCCCAGAATAGAACCCTGTGGTACTCCTGTCCGTACAGTTTGTATTTTAGAATGATGTATTTCTCTAACACTATCTTCATTTACCGTTTTAACCTCAACATACATTTTTCTATTATGTAAGTATGACTTAAACAGCTGTAATGCTTCTTTCCTTATACCATAGTGTTCAAGTTTTGCTAGGAGAAGTATGTGGTCAACAGTATCGAACGCAGAACTTAAATCTAAAAAGATTCCTGCTACTTTCATTTTATTGTTCATTTGTTCCAAAACATCTGTGATCAAAGTTTTTATGGCGTCAGATGTACCGACCCCTTTTTGGTAACCAAACTGCCTGTGATTTATAATCTTGTTTTCATAAAGATGACTAAGAAGCCTGCATTTAATCAACTTTTCGAAAATTTTGGATAGAGCTGGTAGTAACGATATGGGTCTATAATTCTTTGGATCTTTAGGTGAACCTTTCTTTAATAATGGAACAACTTTGCCTACCTTCAATTGCTCAGGAAAAACGGACTCTCTAAAACACAAGTTAAAAAAGTGTGACATAGGTTCTGCTAGTATTGTGATATGTTTTTTAATAACCGCAATTTGCACCTCATCATATCCACATGAATATTTACTGTCCATTGCTTTTACTAATTTAGTGACCTCATTTGGTGTTATAGAAGTAAATATCATTTCCTTATCAACTCTATTAATATTTGTTTGTAAATATGAAATGGCATCTGTGTTGTTAAAATTACCCAATTGATTGTAATTAAAATTTTGAAGAAAAATATTAGCAATTTCTTTAGGTTCGTTTATCAAATTATTATTGTCTATTATAGTGATCCTATTATTTAACTTTAGTTTTGCTACATTTCTATGGCCATTTACCACTTTCCATACCTCTTTACGGACATTACTTGCGTTTAGCAATTTCTGCTCAACAGCACGTTTTTTGGCCGTCCTAACAACTTTTCTAAACAACCGAATGTAGTTATTTTTATATTTTATAATGCTATCATTAACACAGCATCCATTATTTGCACATAAGAATCGTTTCATTTTACTTGAAAGTCTGATTCCTTTTGTTACCCATGATATGCTTGTAACTTTATTAATTTTAATTTTAGTAGATTTCTTTTTAAAGCTTTGTCTATAAAGTCTGTTAAAATTGCTTAAAAATTGGTTTATGCCCATACACATCCAATTTCTGCCTAATAGTAATTCATTAAAAATGTCATGATTTTTTTCATTATATATTATACGGTCAACTGTAATAGTATCATTAATTTTAGCTTTCCTACTTACCTTATTTTCAAGGGACAGGGTACAAAAAAGTGCCCCATGTCCATCAGCTAAGCCATTATGATCAACACTAACAGTCCCTATACTAAATTTATTCACATTTGTCACAAAGTTATCTATGCAGGATTCTGAATTATTGCGTTTGAATGTTACATCATGTACTAGGGTTCTAAAGTTGTAACACTTTAGTAAGCTTAAGAAATCAGTGCGCTTTTTACTATCTGAAAGGAGGTCTATATTAAAATCCCCACAAATGATTGACTTTTTATTGAATAGACATCTCATCTGCTGTGAGGTGGCGGCATTAGAATACAAACCACCTCCCCAAATCTTCTCGTGGGTGCCGTAAAAGTCGGCTAAGAGACTCAATGAGCTATTTTCTGCTCTACTGGTGGAACACGTTAGTGGCCCGGGTAGGTACCACCCCTCTAACTGTGCAAAGACCGTCAAGTGATTCCTCTCGGCGGGATCGTGTTCCGGGATCAGCAGTTACTGAGGAAGCCGGATTAGATGCAAGGTGGGCAATCGCTGCAGCATGTGGAGGACCAGCAGAATATCCGTGAAGTCATTGTGTGGGGGGCGTGGATCGACCCGCCGGCCAGGGAGACCTGTAGAAACGGTGGTGCCGCTGGCCGCCCGCGGCATAGTACAGGGGCCCAACTAGGACTAACCATCCTAGGAGGCTGCCCTACCAGGTCGCGCATAATCCCGGAGTGGTTCGTCGTGCCGGTTGGTGACCGGATGGTGGGACCAGGCGACCACTTCCGAGAGGGTACGGGAGCCCTTCCGTCTGGCGGATCGGCAAACGCCTCACCACATAGTCAAATGACGACACAATTCTCTGCGTCTTGTTCTGCGCTGCTGCGGAGGTAGTCAGCCTTTTTCATGCCCTCTTCTTTTAAAACTTCTTCCATTTTTTACCCATGGCAATACATGAAAGGATATCTGGTAAAACAGCGGCCCCTTCACTCCCCACCAACCCGCTATTCGAGGTGGAGTTTACTAACATCCGTGGGCTCCATTCAAACCTCAATGCCGTCCACCATCATCTCGAGACGGCACAACCGGCTATGCTTTTTCTGACTGAGACGCAAATACGTCGCCCTGATGACACGTCATATCTGCACTATCCAGGCTACGTGCTGGAGGAGCATTTTTCCGCTAAAGCGGGGGTATGCCTTTTCGTTAGGGCGGATGTTTGCTGTCGTCGTCTGCGCTGCCTTGAGGATCCTTCTCTTTCTGTCCTTTCGGTGCACGTGGATCTTGGCTGCTTGAGCCGTATCTACGTGTGCCTTTACCGATCCCACAAAGGAGATAATGAGACCACTCATCTCTTTGACCATCTGAGTCGAGCGGCAGATGAAGCTCAGGAGCGGTATCCGAACGCTGAACTGGTTTTTCTGGGAGATTTTAATGCCCACCACGAGGAGTGGTTGGGGTCTCTTAGAACTGACCATGCGGGTCGGACTGCCCATGCATTCGCTCTCACGCATGACTTGACTCAACTGGTACTCCAGCCTACAAGGATACCGGATATTTCAAGTCAGGCGCCCTCTTTATTGGACCTCCTGCTCACGAGTCACCCAGATCAATACAGTGTTTTGGTCTGTGCCCCTTTAGGTTCATCCGATCACTGTTTGGTCTGCACTTCAGTGCCCTCAGCTGTTCTTCCGCGCGTTGCAAAAACGATAAGACGGTTGTGGCATTACTCGTCAGCAGACTGGGATGGGATGCGTGAATATTTCGCATCTATTCCTTGGGCTACACGGTGCTTTAAAAATAGGGATCCGTCGGAAACTGCCTCTGCTGTAACTGGTGAGATCATTCTGGGTATGGAATATTATATTCCATACAGAGATGTCACCAGTTCCAACAGAAATCGTTATTGGTTCAATAGTGAGACAAAAGATGCCATTGCTCATAAACAGACTGTTTACCGTGCTTGGAGCAGAGCTCGAACCTCTAACGATCCAGACGTCGATCGCCTAAAAGCAGCTTATAACAAAGCCACTAAGGAGTGCAAGAGGGCTTACATAAGGGCGGATGCTCAGCGCGTCGAGCGCTTTGGGCAGGAATTACTATCGCATCCTACTGGAAGCCGTAATTACTGGCGACTCGCCAAAGCTGTGCAAGCAAATTTTTGCCAGTCTTCATTACCTCCGCTGAGATATCCCGATGGATCACTGGCCCACGACCCTCAAGAGAAAGCAAACCTGCTAGCGAATCTCTTTGCAACCAACTCCAGGGTCGACGACAGTGGTGTTACTCCGCCGACAATAACGAGCTGCGATTCGTTGATGCCTGACATCCGAATCAGGCAGCGAGACGTTCTTGCGGAACTACGTTCGCTCGATGTTCGGAAAGCCAGTGGACCGGACGGTATACCCGTGGTAGTGCTTAAAAACTGTGCGGCCGAGTTATCTCCTGTACTAACGCGTTTGTTTCGCCTGTCTTATTCAACTGGAATAGTTCCCGTGGCATGGAAAGAGGCGAATATTCAGCCGGTCCCCAAAAAGGGAGACAAATCTGATCCATCAAACTATCGACCTATAGCCGTAACCTCAGTTCTCTGCAAGGTGCTAGAGAAAATTATTAACTCACAATTGATGCGGTACCTGGAGGATCACACTTTAATTAACGATCGTCAATATGGCTTTAGAGCGAAACGATCAACGGGTGATCTTCTAGCACACGTCACGCACCTTTGGGGTGAGGCTATAGATAAGCATGGTGAAGCGCTGGCCATCAGCCTTGATATATCTAGGGCCTTTGATAGAGTCTGGCACCGGTCTCTTCTTTCCAAGCTTCCGGCATACGGCTTGCCATCCCAACTGTGCATCTGGATTTCCGCGTTCCTGCATGAGCGCCGTATTCGAGTCCTCTGCGACGGTTCGGCCTCCCATTTCTCGAAGATAAACGCCGGTGTGCCCCAGGGGTCCGTCTTATCGCCCACGCTGTTTCTTCTGCATATCAATGACATGTTGAACCTAGGGAACATTCATTGTTATGCAGATGATAGCACAGTACATGGCCGTTTTTTTGGTCACCCTGCGGCCAAGCAAGCACGTGTTGAAGAACAACGGAGAGAGCTTGTCATTGAGCTCGACCGGGTCCTGAACCTCATATCCCAATGGGGTGAAGAGAATTTGGTGGAGTTCAATGCCAAGAAGACACAGGCGTGCGCGTTTTCTGCAAAGCGGTCTCCATTCCTTCCCCTTCCTTCTCTTCAGAACACTCTATTAACGCTTCGAGGAAACCTGAGTATCCTTGGTATGGACATTCGCCGAGATCTTAACCCCAAAGAGTATATCGAGAGCATTATCAAAACAGCATCACGTAAACTCGGAGTTTTGAACAGGGTGAGGAGGTTCTTCGCGCCGGGGCAGCTGTGTCTTTTGTATAAGACTCAAGTTCGCCCCTGCGTGGAGTACTGCTCTCACCTCTGGGATGGCTCTGCACAGTACCTTCTAGATGCTCTTGATCGGTTGCAGCGGCGAGCTGTGCGTATCATTGGGTGCCCAGAAGTATCCAAATCCCTTGAGCCTTTACAGCTGCGTAGGGACATCGCCGGATTGGCGGCCTTCTATCGCCTATACCACGGCGAGTGTTCTGATGAACTTTTTCAACTGGTTCCACCCTCTCCTTTCTTATCCAGAACAACACGTGCCGGACGTAAGTGCCACCGCTACACTGTAGAAACCATACAAGTCCGAACAAAGCGGTTCAGCACTTCGTACATGTGCAAAACCACCAAACAGTGGAACTCTTTGCCAGCCCACGTGTTTCCTTCAAACTACGATCCAGGTTCCTTCAAGCGAGGCGTGAAAAAGCATCTTCTGAAGCCGCCATAGTGGAGACATTCATGCCTCTACAATTATTGTAGCTGGCATGGTGCTCGCCATTTTTGGACTCTAATGGATGCTTAACATCAGGCACCTTAGAGTCATTCTGGTAGGCCTTTTTAAAAAAAAAAAAAAAAAAAAAAAAACATTCTAGTGCTTTTTCTAGACTCTCCATGAAGCTATCAAAGTTTTTATCATAAGGACTACGATAACAGCAGCATAAATGTAGGCCTGTATCAACATCTTTTATACCACATATTTCAAAGGAATCTGATTTATATAATTTATTGACTAACATGAAATCTTCCACATTTCTATTAGTATGCCCTAATATCAGACTGCCACCCCTTTTTTTAGATACCCTAGTATTACAAGAAACCAGATTATAGTCTGCAAAACTAAACATAGGTAAAGAAATACTATTTAAAAAATAGACATTTACTTTGTGGTACGTAGTCAGCTTGTTTACGTAACAGACCAACCTCTATACAATCTGTTGACCAGCCTCGTGTTCAGTGGGGGAAGAACTAAAATAGACAAAGATTAACATTCCTGAACCTTAGGAGATTCTAATGATATTAAAGACTCGCAGAAAATATAGCTACAAACAATTTGACCCATAGACTTCAACGCGTAACTCAAAACAAAGCTTATATTTTATACAAAACATATTATCATAACAGCCCATTAATGCCCCACTGCAGGGACGCGCCTCCTCCCATGACGGAGGAATTCTTGGCCTACTAATACGCTGGCCAGACGAATTGGTATAGGGTTTAATTTCAAGTTTTCCTTCTTTTTTTTATTTCGTAAAAATAACATTCACGTATAGTCCATTAGTCGGTTTTTACGACACCCATGGGATGAGACGGGGTGGTGCCATATTGTATTCTTACTCCGTCACCACACGGAGAAAAAAACATATAATATGTAACAAAATATACAAGTCAAAAAACTCAATTTCACTAGGCATACGAGTTGGATCAGCGCCAACAGTTAACATGATCGATATTATGGTTTACTGCGCTTTGTGGTTACAACTAGTGACCGTGTGCGTTTGTGTTGCGTTTGATAGTGGTTTCATTAAAGGGCATTCAGTAAAGTCTAATTTATGTCATGTATCACAAAGGAGTTAGCCGTAATAACGGATTAAAACACACTGGGACACTATGTCCCTGTGACCATTCAAGCTAAAGTTGGGCGACGTAGAAGGCAGCTAAGATATAAATCCGCATACTTATTAAAGTGCGTATTAGAACTAAAGTGACCGACATAGCGCTCTGGATTGCCCGGTTAAAGTGGTGTTGGGCAGGGCACATAGCGCGGAGAACTGACAGCCGTTGGGGTAGAAAAGTTCTGGAATGGCGACCGCGCACCGGAAGGCGCAGGGTGGGGAGACCCCTCACACGGTGAACCGACGACCTGGTAAGGGACGGTGGGAAGCCGATGGATGAGGGAGGCACAGGACCGCGCAGAGTGGGAACTTTTGGTGGCGGCCTATGTCTAGCAGTGGACGTCCATAGGCTGATATGGATGGATGGATTATAGTGCGCTAAGATATAGGGGAAAGATAAAGCCTGAGACTGAATGATGAATGAGGTCTCTAGGATTATCTTCCCGAAGGCTTACCCGTAGCCTTCAAACAGTTAACTGTAAAAAAAACACATGGCAACTCCAAACAACGCCATCTATAAACTAGTCCTTTATCTCATTACCTACTCCCATCAATAGAGGTCGCTGTCAGGGCTCTGAATACCGTTAAAAATAAGGTATCGATACCTTCATCATACTATGGTAACGTTACTTGTAGAGGTATCGTTAAGCTAGGTATCGTTAATTGGGTGGACTTTTACCGGTAAGTTGAATTGTAATTGTGAATTTGGTACCGTTACCAAGCCCTGGTCGCTGTAACCAAAAAAAAAGCGTGGCCACATTTTAATTTGCGCAAATAAGCGTACCCCCGCAAAGAGGTTTTAGTAGCGTAATGAACTGTCAAAACGCAAACCTGAACTGACATTAAAAATAATCCGTCGTCTACACGTATAAAAGCCTACTTTTTTATATTTTATTTTCCTTTATAAATGGGACACTAAATCATTAGAAGACATTTTTATGTAGGCTGTGTCTAAGTATTATGTTTTGATAAAATTGAGAGGCTGTTGTTACCCGACTGCGCGATGTAAAGGAGGGGTAATGGGTTTATTGTCCTTTGTATGCATGTTTTTTTCCTTTGTGGCTTTAAAAACTAAACGCGCAGGACGATTTTTTTTTATGTAATAGGAGGCAAACGAACCAGCAGGTCACCTGATGGTAAGTGATCATGGACACCTGCAACACCAGAGGAATCACAGATGCGTTGCCGACCTTGTTGCGATTTCGATTGTTCTTGTATTATTCAACTTCAAATTATTGACCAGAGTCTAAATGTTCCATGACCGTTAACTTCGTGTCTAAGAATTCCCCCTGACACATGGCATGATCCATAGTGCAGATGTGGTCTTTCTAAAAGAAAAGAATAAAAAATGAAGGGACGATTTTTATTGTTTTTTCATCTATCGATTTGCCTTAACCTAGTGAGAGTAGCACTTTCATGCAAAAGACATCAGATTTCCACCACCCCTAAAGCCTTTGCTTATGAATTCAATATATAACTTAGTATGAAGACAAACGGTCTACGAAACTTATGTCACCAACAAACTTTCTACGCCGCTACGTAATTGCTACGAATGTGCTACGAACTGCTACGAGCGTCTACGAGCGTGCTACGCTTTGTTCTCGTTTACTTTTATTATATCAAATTGCTTTTGGGAATATCTATTATGTTATTAAGTTTGTTTTCTACTCTCGTTTGTTATAGTTTGAGAATATCATCGTCATCATAACAGCCCACTAATGTCCCACTGCAGAGACGGGCCTTCTCCAGTGACGGAGGGATACTTGGCCTACTAATACCACGCTGGCCAGACGGATTGGTAAAGGGTTTAATTTCAAGTTTTCCTTATTTTTATTACGTAAAAGATAACATTCACGGATAGTCCCTTAGTCGATTTCTACGACACCCATGGAATGAGATGGGGTGGTGACATATTGTATTCTTACACCATCATAACACGGTTCACGACCAGTTTGAGAGTATATTATTATTAAATTCACGGTTATTGACGCGAACATTAGGTTAATACTTAATTTTTTAACTAGAAGCACCCAACGTATTAGCCAAAAAAGCGAGCGAACTAAAAAAATATATTTGGTGAGAGTTGTTTAGTCGTCAAAAGTTATTTCATAGTCTTAAAGGGACTGAACTGCGAGATACAAGTCATGTGATAATTTCATAAAAAGTGACTTAAGTAGATTCGGAAATAAAGTAGTTAGAGCTTAGAGGACGGACTAAGAATACATAATGGGACTTATCTCAAAATGTCGCAAATATAAGACTGAAGTGTATTGTAAAATAAAGTGGCCCATCATAACAGCCTATTAATGTCCCACTGCAGTGACGGGCCTCCTCCCATGACGGAGGGATACTTGGCCTACTATACCACGCTGGCCAGACGGATTGGTATAGGGTTTAATTTCAAGTTTTCCTTCTTTTTATTACGTAAAGATAATATTTACGGATAGTCCCTTAGTCAGTTTTTACGACACCCATGGAATGAGATAAGGGTGGTACAGTCACGAGCAATAATATGTACACATTTTCACATTTTGTAAAACATTTATCTAAAGTTCTGCTAATCCAAAATTGAATATTCGAAGATTAGTTCAAAACTGTACGAAACCTCTTCGAAATTATGAAATAATTTTATTATTCTAATGTCTAGATAAACGTGCAGATGGTTTAGAAAATTTGACAATGTGTACATATTATTGCTCGTGACTGTACCACACTGTATTCTTCGAAAAGTGGCCTATACAGACTTATAACAAAAATATGATAACAAAAGCTGTCATTCTGTCCATTTATTTTATTATTTAAAAAAAAAGTTCCATTCTTTACGGCAGTTAATTTAAATGGGAGGTTAAATGAGGCAGTAAATGAGAAATCAATTTATTTTATGTTACATTGTTCTGATCTTGATTGAGTGTTGCTATTATGAGTTAATGAGTGTTTGTATCAAGGATACTTTAACAGACATGCTTTAAATATATACAAATACATCATTATATCAACCCATTGATGTCCCACTGCAGGGACGGGCCTCCTCCAGTGATGGAGGGGTACTTGGCCAGTAGGCCAATACCACGCTGGCCAGACGGATTGGTATAGTGGTTAATTTCAAGTTTTCCTTCTTTTTATTTCGTTAAGATAATATTCACGAATAGTCCCTTAGTCGGTTTTTACGACACCCATGGGATGAGGTGGGGTGGTGACATATTGTATTCTTACTCCGTCACTACACGGAGTATTAATATTAGGCAAAATTTATTCGAAATATTTTGGAGGCCCTAGGCAATCCAAAGAGACTAAAAATTAGCAGTTTTACAGACATACTTAATGGGCTTAGATGTATTATTATATTATGTGCTCAAATAAGAATAAAAATCGTAACTTTTCAACCACTTTTAAGAGCGTTTATAGGGCTCACTAGCGCCGCCAACAGAAAAAAAATCATAATTCGCAAATAGGATAAATAATGTTAAATGTTGATAACAAAGTCTTGAGAAAAGGCAATAAAGTATTTGTATAACACACTCTCAACACTTTAAATGTTTTTTAATTAGTTTAATTTCGCATTCGAAAAAAAAACGGCCGTTTTTGTTTATAATGCAATATTTAATTGATTGAAAAACATTTAAAGTGTTGAGAGTGTGTTGTACAAATACTTTATTGCCTTTTCTCAAGACTTTGTTATCAACATTTAACATTATTTATCCTATTTGCGAATTATGATATTTTTTCTGTTGGCGGCGCTAGTGAGCCCTATAAACGCTCTTAACCCTTAATAGGGCAAAGGGAACTATATTACCACCTCATTAGCAACTCTAACGACCTTGTAATAAAGGTCAAAAACAATGAAAAAACTAAGTTATTTGTGCCCGTTTAAGGGTTAAAGCGATAAAAGTAACTTAGCCTTAACGAGAACCTCTCTATCTACACTAATATTATAAAGAGATAAAGGTTGTGTGTTTGTATTACTATGTTTGTTTGTTTGTGACGTTGTAGAGGGTATTCTCTGGATCTACTAAACTGATTTCAAAAATTCTTTCTGTGTTGAATAGTCCCTTTATCGGGGAGTGTCATATGCTATATAGTATCACGCTATGACTAATAGGAATGGAGCAGTAATGAAATATGTTTAAAAAAGTGACGCTTTTTTTTTTGCGGCCTAACGAAGTGGGCACGGGTCAGCTAGTCTTATATATAAACATGCTTTTTCATCTATCAAGGTAAACATTTTAATACATCTTTAATTACATCCTAAAAACTATACTTAAGCTAACATTTCAACCAGCTCAATAAAAAACTTTGTCGCCTATTAAACGCTCTACGAAATCCGTAGAGCCCTCTACGATACCGTAGCACCGTAGCACGTGTAGAACGTAACATGGGATTATGCTACGAATTTATGTTTCATGTCTTCTAAAGTGACGTTAACGTGAAATTAACGTATGTTACGTTAGTGTTGTATGAGTTTAGTTTATGATGGGTTCGAGGTTCGGTTTTGGTTTTGTTATAAATTTGATTAGTTTGTTATTAGCTATTAACTAATAGAACTTTTGAGACTTTTGAACATAAATTAACAGAAATATAAAAAAAAAGATAAATACTCAATAAATTAGGCTGAGTTTCGAAGCACAAACATTAAAAAAAACCAAATACAAGCGAATTAGGTCAAAAACTTTTTTAATACAAGAAAAGAAATCATACAATCATAAAGTTATCATTAAAACATTTCGTAGAACAAAAATAAAGCTAAAAAAAAATGTCGACAATGCCCTATCAACCTTTCTACTTAAACAACTTAATTAACAGACTAATTAAAAGATTTCCTTTTCTTTACATTACATAAATCCACAAAAATCTGGTAAAATCCGCTTTTAACCAAATTGTTAGAGCTTATTAGATGAGTTTTATTTTTAGCTCTACATTGACAAACATCTCTGTGTGGTGACGGAGTAAGAATACAATCTGTCACCACCCCATCTTATCCCATGGGTGTTGTAAAAACCGACTAAGGGACTATCAGTGAATATTATCTTTACGAAATAAAAAGAAGGAAAATTTGAAATTAAACCCTATACCAATCTGTCTGACCAGCATGGTATTAGAAGGCTAAGTATCTCTCCGTCACGGGAGGAGGCCCGTCCCTGCAGTGGGACATCAATGATTGACGAACTTCGTTTCTGCTCACTTAGTGGTAAGGTGGTGAGAATGTTTGCAATACATGAGGTTTCTCTTACGCTAGGCCAACTCTTTCCTTTATACCTAGGCTTAGGCCTAATTGGACCAGTCTATAGACCCAAACGGATTTTCTGGTTCAGGTAAGATAATTTAATCTCTAGGAAACCCAATGCCACCATCTGAGATTTCCTCTACAGAGAGCCTTTTGCTTTTCCACACCTCTCACTTAATGGTACCTAACCTTTTCTGTTATCATTCAGATGTAAACCGTTGTTGTTCGTTTTAATGTTTTTCCTTCTCTCCGATTTCCTCACAAAGTGATCGATATGTCGATCAAAACTGTCCAGCTTAGCCTTCTGTCGCAGTCTAATGCTAATCAAATCAATATCTTTATTTGTTAAAATGTGGCACATGAGAGATGATACAAAGGATTAGTCGTTCAGCACATTTGCCACCTTAATTTATGGCATACAAATTCAAACAGCTAGACCAAGATATATCCCAACACGCATCGTAAACTACGGTACTGTGCCTTCCGCATACGGCAACCTTTTGGAGTTCATCAGTCCGCCTAGTTTAAATCAGTAGTTACATTCTAATTTTTAAAAATAAAAATCATCATCATCATCATAACAGCCCAGTAATGTCTCACTGCAGGGACGGGCGTCCTCCAGTGAGGGAGGGATACTTGATACCACGCTGGCCAGACGGATTGGTATAGGGTTTAATTTCAAGTGTTCCTTCTTTTTATTACGTAAAGATAATATTCACGGATAAGCAGTAGTTACATTCTTATTTTTTAAATAAATATTATTGTAATAATATTAAAGTTTTATACCTATATTATTAAAATACATTTTAAAATTGCATCCTCAGTTAATTCTCCCCGGGTCGTCTCGACGTCGTTTCGTTAATAAGTTAAGGCGCGATCCAATTTAGTGCGTGGATAAACACGTTTATATAGAAGTTGTTTCCTTACATTATAGTTCACGATATAATAAGCCCTATTTAGGTGCTTGGATTAAAATATTAAGAGCTTGGTAGAAAATATAATTTCTTATGTTCTTGTTTAGCTTTTAAATCTTGTCAGTAAGAAAATTGCATTTTAATAAGTTAATAATTAAATTCTTATCCGTGTGGTGACACAGTAAGAATACAATATGTCACCACCCCATCTCATCCCATGGGTGGCGTAAAGACCAAGGGACTATCCGTGAATGTTTCTGTACGAAATAAACTTGAAATTAAACCCTATACCAATCCGTCTGGCCAGCGTGGTATTAGTAGAGGGATAGAGGAGGAGGCCCGTCCCTGCAGTGGGACATTAATGGGCTGTTATGATGATGATAATTGACAAAAACGTAACATAAACTAGATTTTATGCATTGATCCCACATTAGGAAAGTCATGTGGATTCCTATACAAATAATACAGCCACCCTGAACACTCTTATAGAGAAGAAAACAACACGGTGACCTTATACTGTAGAGAAGAATAGCTATCTAAAAACATCTCTTAATGTTATATCAGTCAAGCTGTTTAGGAGATCAAAACGGAACGAAACCAACATTACAAATTAGTAGCCCGATAGAAATAATATACGATAAATAGACGACCTCTGTGGCGTAGTGGTTATATAACATGGCTGCTACGCAGAGGTGTCGGGTTCGATTCCCGCTCAATGCAAATCTTTGTGTGCATGAACATGATTGTTTGCATTGGTCTGTCTTTTCTATGTATAATATGTATGTATTTGCAAAAAAAGTATTTAAGTATGTTTAGCCGTTGTCTAGTACCCATAGTACAAGCATACAAGCATTGCTTAGTTTGGGACTAGATGGCGTTGTGTGAATGTGTGAGGAATAGCAAGAATATTTTTATTTTTTCTATATTACCCTATTGTTTAATAATTTACTTAGTATATCTATCTATATATATAAAACTCAAAGGTGACTGACATAGTGATCTATCAACGCACAGCCCAAACCGCTGGAGAGATCTGGCTGAAATTTGGCATGCAGGTAGATGTTATGACGTAGGCATCCGCTAAGAAAGGATTTTGATGAATTCTACCCCCAAGGGGATAAAATAAGGGATGAAAGTTAGTATGAAACTTTGTCAGTTTCAAACTGATCAGGCTAAGACTTTGCATGCATATAGCTACTATGACGTTGGCACTCCCTTAGAGAGGACTTTTATAAATTGTACCCCCAAGGGGATAAAATAGGTGATGAAAGTTTGTATGAAACTTTGTCAGTTTCAAACCGATCGGGCTGAGACTTTGCATGCATGTAGCTACTAGGACGTTGGCAACCCCTTCAAAAAGGAATTTTATAAATTCTACCCCCAAGGGGATAAAATAGGGAATGAAAATTAGCATGAAACTTTGTCAGTTTCAATCCGATCGGGCTGAGACTTTGCATGCATATAGATATTATGACGTTGGCACCCCTTTAGGAAGGACTTTGATAAATTCTACCCCCAAGGGGATAAAATAGGTGATGAAAGTTTGTATGAAACTTTGTTGGTTTCAATACGATCAGGCTGAGACTTTGCATGCATATAGTTACTATGACGTTAATACACCCTTAGAGAGGACTTTGATAAATTCTACCCCCAAGGGGATAAAATAGGGGATGAAAGTTTGTATGAAACTTTGTCAGTTTCAATACGATCGGGCTGAGACTTTGCATGCATATAGTTACTATGACGTTGGTACCCCCTTAGAAAGCACTTTGATAATAGCTTAATAGTTTTAGCGCCTATTGACAGATTAATTATCTATATCTATATCTATACTATTATATAACGCTGAAGAGTTTGTTTGTTTGTTTGAACGCGCTAATCTCAGGAACTACTTCTTCGAATTGAATTTAGTTTTCATTTTTGGATAGACCATTTATCGAGGAAGGTTATAGGCTATATAACATCAAGCTATGATAAAAAAAATCAAAAATTGGAGGGCCTATGGGCCTAATTAGAAGGTTCATGTTCACTCAGAGGGAAATGGAGAGAGCTATGTTGTAGCCTGACCTATGGGCCTACTCAGAAGGCTCATGGTTTCTCAGAGGGCAATGGTGAGGGCTATGTTGTAGCCTGACCTATGGGCCTACTCAGAAGCCTCATGGTTTCTCAGAGGGCAATGGAGAGACCTATGTTGTAGCCTACCCTATGGGCCTACTCAGTAGAATCATGGTCACTCAGAGGGCAATGGTGAGGGCTATGTTGTAGCCTGACCTATGGGCCTGCTCAGAAGGCTCATGGTCTCTCAGAGGGCAATGGAGAGTGCTATGTTGTAGCCTGATCGATGGACCTACTCAGAAGGCTCATGGTGTCTCAGAGGGCAATGGAGAGAGCTACGCTGTAGCCTGATCTATGGACCTACTCAAAAGCTTCATGGTTACTCAGAGGGCAATGGAGAGAGCTATGTTGTAGCCTGACCTATAAGCCTACTCAGAAGGCTCATGGTCACTCAGAAGGCTCATGTTCACTCAAGGGCAATGGAGAGAGCTATGTTGTAGCCTGACCTATGGGTCTACTCAGAAAGCTCATGGTCACTCAGGGGCATTGGAGAGAGCTATGTTGGAAGTTTTCCTGTGTGATCGAATCAAAAATGAGAAGATCCGCAAGAGAACCAAAGTAACCGACATAACCGGTTAAAGTATGACAAGCAGGGCACATAGCGCGGAGAACCGACAGCTGTTTGGGCAGAAAGATTCTGGAATGGCGACCGGCGACAGCGCTGTTGTGGACGGCTGGAAGCCGATGGATGAGGGAGGCACAGGACCCCATAAGGTGCAATACTTGGAGAAGTCCTATGTCCAGCAGTTGACGTCGATTGGGTGATATGATGATGATGATAACTTTGTATGGATTAAACAAGTTATTTTATCATTTTATTTATTTTCATTAAGAATATGTGTACAAAGAAGTTTTGTAGGCCCCTTATTTTTACACACGCTAAACAAAAAATAAGCCTAATTAATCATAATACTTCTGGACGCAAGCGAAGCTGCGGGCAACAGCTAGTTCAGGAATATTTTCCTTCCCTCACTATCAACAACAGTAAGAATCTCAAAGTCAAATAATATCGAACCCTTCATTTACTAACAGGGGTAATCCCACTAGATCCAACGTTGCATACTACTAAGGGAATTATCCCACACTTACTTATGTTTCCCCAATTTACGTGCAACGGATCCCGATCGGTCCGGACCAATCCTGCTAATTAGGTTAAGTACGGTCTGGAATATATTTAGTATGTATTGTTTCTATCTATAATATCTTGAAAGTTCTTTTATATTATACAGCAAAATTAGTACGAAAACAAGAAAGACAATGGAAAAAATAGACGGGTACTCGGGTGGCCTAGAGGTTATGGCGCTGGACGCATATAGTCCAGAGACGCGGGTTCGATTCCCGCCTCGAGTATCAATATTTTCCATTGTCATTCTTCTTTACGGATTTTTCTAGTTATACATAAGCTTTATAGGTAAAAAATGATATGTAAAGAAGTTTTTAGTATTGATGAAGTATTTAACTACGTAAAGCTTGTAAAGATAAGTTTCATAAAATTATTAAATAATTAACCGAAAGTCACTGAAACTGATCAAAGCTCGCAGTGGCCACAGTGAAGTGAAGTCGACGCGAATGTCCCACTGCAGGGAAGGGCCTGCTCCCATGACGGAGAGATACTTGGCCTACTAATACCACGCTGGCAAGACGGATTGGTATAGGGTTTAATTTTAAGTTTTCCTTCTTTTTATTTCGTAAAAATAATATTCACGATTAGTCCCTTAGTCGGTTTTTGCGACACCCATGGGATGAGATGGGGTGGTGACATAAATATTGTATTCTTACTCCGTCACCACACGGAGATCATCTCATCAATAACTAAAAATATCCTATAGCAAGCAAGGAAAACACAAACCGTGGTACCATTCCTTTAAGCAAGCCTAGTATTTATAGGCCAAGTTTCTCTCCACGCGGAAACGAGGCTCAACAATGGAAAATTCATGTGCTGCCATAATTTACTACACTAAAACAAAGCCTATTGTTTAAACCGAATATCTAAATAGTGTAGTAGGCGGTCAAATACAAGGTATTTTCTTATAAGGGCGTCTAGTTTCCATTCCAGTGAGTTTTCACAGCTCCTTGCGTACGCTGCTACCCTAGTACATGTATATGTTATAAATATTCTAACCTTAATTTATATACATTGTGGTTTCTTCAAAGATTTTCTTATTTTTATCGCGAAGGATGAAACAAAGTATATTTTTGAGCACACGATAGAAAGTTTTTTTTTTATATAAAGACGACAATACGGCTTTAAAACCTGATAGGTATAAACCGTCATTACAGTCCAGAAAAAAAGTAATCTTCACTCCGTTCGTTATTACCTTCCTGGTGGGTCTGGCCAAATGTTACTATTGACGTCTACTGCTGGACATAGGCCTTCTCCTGTCACTATGTTTGAAGGACTTCATATTTTGCACAAATTCTGTACAACGTTTATTCTTCTTTTATTATTTATTATAAACATCAATACACAAACAACATAGGAACTCATGACAATTTACAATTTTGTCGTAAGCTATCGCTGTAGGAGGATGGAGCATTGTATTATCTGAAAGTAGCCCTGAGCTTCAACAAATTCGGGCAAAAATACCTACCTAAAGACAAAATCTTTTACTTACTTGGTAAAATACAGTTCACCACATATCTATTCAAGCTATAGACCATAAAATAGAAAATTTCAATATCCAAAAGTATAAAATCGGAACCAATAACACAAAACCCTATAGATACTATAGTAAAACTGTAACTCATAAGAAGAAACCACTTTTAGCCAATGCGCTATAAACCAAACCTTGTATACACAGCAACACATCAAGTTAAACATTTTCATTTAAAATTGTGTCTTATTTCAAGGTATTAAGGTACATGAGTGTCTAGGTTGATTAGTTGCTGTGTGTACTAAACTCTAGTCGATGTTATTGTGACAAGTTTGCAACAGAGCTCGTAAATCGTCTTCACATAAAATGTCACGTGACATCAACATGGCGGCGGTCGAACGTGTCAGCTTTATTTGCTTACGAACGGACATCAATTGTATTGTCTGGTCTGTGTCTTAGTGACTATCAAGTGGCCGATATAGTGTTGGTAGTTGTCAACAAAGACGCAATCGCATTATACAATTTTCAAGGTGTATTTTTGCTTAACTTGTTAATTTACGACCTCTGTGGCGTAGTGGTTATATAACATGAATGTTACGCAGAGGTCTCGGGTTCAATTCCCGCTCAATGCAAATCTTTGTGTGCATGAACATGATTGTTTGCATTGGTCTGGGTGTTTTCTATGTATAATATGTATGTATTTACAAAGAAAAAAGTATTTATGTATGTTTATCCGTTATCTAGTACCCATAGTACAAGCTCAGCTTAGTTTGGGAGGGACTAGAGGGCGTTGTGTGAATGTGTGAAGATTATTTATTTATTTTTTTATTTAAAAAAATTATTAAAAAATAGGGCTGTATTAAGCTATGTATGGTTTGTAATGACGACGAACTAGTTAGCGAGGCATAGAACCGCGCAGGGTGGCATTATTTGGAGGAAGCCTATGTCCAGCAGTGAACACAGGACAATTAATTATGCCAGTTAGTAGTTGGGTCTTGAAAAAATGGTGCGGGTCAGTGTAGTGTCAGAATACAAATATACAACATCTTGTAAGAACCTTGATGTTGTAAGGTAAAGTAAAGTCGCTGTTATTATTATTTTCAAGATAATATAACAATTCGGGAGGCCGGGTTATGTATGAGTATGGGTTATGTATGAGTATGGGTGATGAAGAAGCGTCTCTGCAATGGAACGTAAAACAAACTTTCACACCTAAATAGTTATCGATATATTTACGTACTCCTAAAACTCTTAACTATTTCCATAAACTCGTAAAACTTCGCTTGACGATCCCAAAACAATATTTTAATCAATAAAATCCAATGAGGCTCAAAACTATACAAAAATATGTTTCAAACTTGTGAAACGCCGGTAGTTACGCGTTGAACCCTTTTAATAGGTCCTAACCCTAAAGTTTAAGGTCCAAGTGGCATCAATGGTTTATATGGTATGCTAATTAGTGGTTGACCTCTTCCTGAAAGTACCTGAGAGGTTGGAGAGGTAATTGTCTGGTATGAGCACATTATACCAGCGCGTTACTATATTACAATGTCTCTAAGAAAATTATTTGTTTCTTCCAAGTACAGTATAGTTTGGTTAAAAACTAAATAATGTATACATTTAATGTCCTTTCTCTGATGATGATTATCGTACAATATTCTGGCTTCATCTTAATATCAGCCAATAAACGTCCACTGCTGGACAAAGGCCCTTCAGTGTGTCCTGTCAATCCATCAGTGTCCCGCAGTTTTACTCGGTCATCGGTCTACCGTGTGAGCGGTCACAATTTCACAATATTTCTGTCCCTACAATTATCGGTTCTGCGCGCTACACGCTCTGCCCACTGCCATTTTAAACGGGCATTCGTTGGTAACTTTAGGTCTCTCATTTCTGTTCCGATCGCGCAGGAAAACTCCAAACATAGCTCTGAGTCTGCGCTTATCTCACTTTATTTATTACTAGCTGACCCGTGTCCACTTCGTTGGGCGCCAAAAAAATCGCGTCCCTTTTTTAAACATATTTCATTACTGCTCCACTCCTTTTAGTCATAGCGTGATACTATATAGCCTATGACACTCCCCGATAAATGAACTATTCAACACAGAAAGAATTTTAATCCCCCTTTCCCCCCTACAACGTCACAAACACACAAACTTTACCTCTTTATAATATTAGTATAGATTACTAATTAAAAATAGATTTCTTTGTGAAAGTTCGCAGTTCAATTTTCCATAAACGATTACCATCAATTTACTTTGAAAGTCTTTCATCAGTTATTTTTTAAAAACAAGGCAACGTTTTATTATCTATGGTGATGACTCGTCATTTATGCTCACAAATTGTAATATTTTCCTTGCATACATTTCCTACTTAAACTATAAATTAAATTCAAAATAAAACAACTATTACGCAAACTTCATAGCTAGTACCTCATTATAAACACAGAACTGTAAGTAACAATGGGGTCAATTTGTCAGCGCCATTGTCTCGCCGTGAGCTGGACACATTGTTCAACGCCATCTGTCGGTGGCAGCGGTTAACACGACTATGCGTAATTGCTTGAGGCTATTGTCTTTGTGTTGCGTCATTTGTTTGTTTTATAGTTTGATGAGCTAGTAGCTGTTATATTGAGTGTATGGGCTTTTGTGCTAGGTGTGGGATGGGTTAGGATGGTTATAAATAATAGGAATAACATTTTTTATTGCCGTGAAAAAAAAACAACTGTGTTTTCGCTGTTGATGTTTTTTATTCCTCTTGTATATTATTTATAAACAAACGATATAAAAGCTTACTTCGATTCGTTTGTCCAGCGTGGTTGGTATTAGTTCAATTAGACCAAACTTCACAGGAGTATTTCTCGTACATGAAAAATTTCATGTTGTTGGCTGGTACGGTGTATATAAATATAATATTATTCCGCATAAATAAACCTAATCTTAAAGAACGTTTGTAGCTTTAATAATAATGTGTGCAAAATACAAATGTATAAATAGAATGTTCTTTATTAATTACATTAACATTTAATTATGAATGCATAGAATAAAAATATCTTTCACAATACCTTGTGAAGATACAAATACATACGAACAGGACATCAATAACTCTGTACATTCAATGGTAAGCTGGCTAGACAGTAATAATTTAATAATTAATTTAAAAAAAACGAAAATTATGCACTTCAGTCAACGTTCAATGGTTTCAAATAATCTAAATATCCAATATAATCATGAAGCAATTGATAAAGTAGAAAAGATTAAATTTCTTGGTTTACAAATAGATCAAAAATTAAACTGGAAACCGCATATAGAATCCCTTTGTAAAAAAATAAGCTCTTTAAGCTATGCTCTTTTCTCACTATCTCGAAAAATTAACACAGATGCACTTTTAACTGCTTACTATGGTATGGTTGAAACCCACTTACGATATGGTGTAATATTTTGGGGCAATTCAACTGATAAGGAGATCGCATTTAAGGCCCAAAAACGATCCATACGAGCCATGTTCAATTTAAAAACTACTGACAGCTGTAAACCATTTTTTAAAAGTCATAGAATATTATCTTTGCCCTCATTATATATTTTAGAAATGGCCCTATTTGTAAAAAGGAATCCACAATATTTTACACGGATGGCTGATATCGTACCTCGAAATCGGCGTGACGATACGAAACTATCTCTTCATCCTGCGCGAACCACTTTAATGCGCAAAAGTGTCTGCTGTATGGCACCAATAATTTATAATAAGATTCCTAAAGATTGGAGAAACTTAGAAAATATAACTCAATTTAAAAAAACTTTGAAAAACTTCTTAGTTGACAAAGTGTATTATAATATTGACGAGTTTTTGGTTGAAAAGCATTTTGTATGATTTTTTAGTTATGTTTATGTTTTAAGTGTATAATTTTATTGTTATTATTTTTTATTTTATTCTGATTCACTTGTTATTTTGTAATAATTTTATTTCAATTGTTATTTCCTTTTCTTATTATTTTTAGATTTAAGGTAAAAGTACCTACTTAATTTGATTTTTGCATGCCGAATGGTGAAATATGGCAGGTCTAAATAAAAACTGTACCATCACATTGTATTAACCCATATTTGCAAAATAAATATCTTTATCTTTATCTTTGTAATTCTAAAAATACTCTTTTTTTTCTTTTAAATATAACAGGAAACAAGGGATGGAACAAAAGAGGTTCATGCCTCTGGAAGCTAATTATGTAGAGGTTCTTTTATCTTACAAATTATTTGAAAGGGTTAAAGATACAGAGCTGAATAAAATATATTTTAATCTAAATATTTTTATTCTGTTAATGTAGACATCTGGTGTAGCGAAAATTGTTAAATAAGCTGTTATGCAAGAAGTCAAGTTTCTTTCTGAACATAATTGTTTGCTATGTATAGTATGTATTTCTTCTGGTATTTGTCTGGGTGTTTTCTATGAATAATATGCACGTATTTACAAAAAAAACAGTATTTAAGTATGTTTATCCGTTGTCTAGTTACCCATAGTTCAAGCTTTCTTTAGTTAGGGACTAGGTGGCCATGTGTGAATGTGTGAGGATTATATATTTATTTATTTTTCTTTTATCTTTTTCATCATGCCCTGTGTCCCGTGACTTTACAAACATAAATGTAATGGACACAAAGAACATTTGGAACCAGGACTACACTCTGAGAATCGTTCAAAGAATTTTCCTGCGTGGGATTCGAACTCACAATCTCATACAATCATATTTAAATCAAACAAATGATAATCTAGCGAGCTGATTCTAACCCGTGAGACAGCAGAGTACTGCAACAGTGTAGGCTGTCGCGAACTGCATTTTAAATCATTGTTATAATGACGTGAACGTTTTAGTTACTGTGGACACTGATTAACGAGAACAAACATGGAAATGCTTTCAGTGGACAGTGTAATAATTAAATTGTTCGACATTGTCCATTTAAATTTGATGTGAATTATAAATTTAAAAAAACTTTTTTAAGTAGCTATTTGAAAACATAAAAGCCGTGCAGCCAAGGTTGCAGGGTTGGTACCACGTAAAAAAGTTGTTCAATTCACAAATAATTAATTGTCCTGAGACAGTTTTATGTTGTATATGCCTTTTAAACTTATGATAATAAAGTCCATAACTTTAGGTGCAAGAGTTGTCTTTTACAAACGACCGGGTGTTGCTTGTTTCATTTTCAAATTCAATTAATCCAGATCCATACAATCTCACATTTAACTAACAATCTATATTTTTGTTTCAGGTAAATTGCTAAGAAGTTTGCCCTATTATATATTAAGAAGAAAGAGGGCTGCAAGTTTAAAGTAAGCTTACAATAGACGACAGAAACATTTAATGTGTTGATATTTAGTAATAGCTTATCTAAGTAACTGACTGCACCATGTATGCATCAGCAAGGTATGTATGTTACCAAGATCGCGGGTTCGAAAGAAAAATGTGACATAAAGCCCTGCACCAATTCCTTTGGTCTATGTGATAATAGGCCTATCCTTGTAGTAGGTAATCATTGGACCACAGTAGACATACCACTATCATATAAAATACTAGCCTACTCACTTTGCGGTGCCACGCTGCATTTGTACATAGTACATTTGTACATCATATACCGTTCGTGCGTAGTGTATACTACAATTGAAACGTAATCTCCAGCTACTCTAGAGTCCGCGTGCTTGTGCACAGCATACGCAGCTTATCGGCATTACCACACTTTGTTTCCCTCACCCAATCTGTACATTAATAGATTACCATCGCCAGTAAAATTATTCTGCTTCAAATCTGAATAAATATACTTTTAAAGCGCTAGTAATTTAGAGTATGCTAATATTTACGAACACCTGAATCTTAAACAATCTCGCTTATAGAGAGTGAAACAAAATACAGGTGGAATACTTAGCATAAGTATTTGAGAGAAGCCTTAAAAATTCACAAAAGTTGAAACACAAGACTTTTGTATTTATACCGTACGATAGACGATACGATTTTTAGGATCGGACCGTTTTAATATAATGTTTTTTTATGAAATTAAAACTACGTGTATACAATAATCCTTTGTGTATCGTGTTTAGTAATATATTTCTTTGTTTACTTACCTATTTTGTACTAACGCGGATTTTCTGATTAAATAAATTCCACTGCTGGCCGTAGATCGAGGAAAGGGGAAGTCGGTAGAAGAGGACTTTGCCCTGCAGTGGGACATAACAGACTAAAAAACATAAACACTTGGAATTATTTCACTTAAAACCCTTCTAGCCATAAAATTGTCTTTGCGTTACATATCCTCACGCAGAAAAATGAAATTTATTAGGCGGGAGTTTCTTTTTACAACAAAAATCGTATCGTAAGCTATAAACAGGTTGTAATACATGGCGGGTAAAGTTGTGCACCGCATACGATTTGTTCGACCCCTAAGTCCCTGTTAGCAGTTAGAGCTTAGAACAATGTCGCTCGTGTTGCCGGCGACGGCGACAAGGGATTTTTTGTGTTGCTAGATAAATTAGATTTGTTTTGATTCAATTTGTATTATAGAAAAGTTTTATAAATGATAACGGTCCTCCCTCTACTAGTAACGAGATAAATTTGACTGGATTTGTCAGTTATGTTATCGATACAAAACTAAACAATCCATACTAATATTATAAAGAGGTAAAGTTTGTGTGTTTGTGATATTGTAGGGGGTAATCTCTGGATCTACTGAACTGATTTAAAAAATGTATTCTTTATTTTAAAAAATATATTTTTTCATTACTGCTCCACTCCTATTAGTCATAGCGTGATACTATATACCCTATGATACTCCCCGATAAATGGACTATTTAATACAGAAAGATTTTTGGGCTCTGCCAGAATACCAGCGCGGTGCGACATAAAACTATGCCGTACCAGCATAACAGCTGAGGCAGAGTCCTATTGGCCATTTAGACTTTGTTTTTTTTTTGTTGCTATGTATTTTTATGTTATATGTGTGCTTTATGGCCAATAAATGTTTTTTTCTTTCTTTCTTTTCTTTACCTATTTATAATATTAGTATAGATAATTGGACAATTAGATACCTTTGCTAAGAGCCGTACACTTAGCATACTACATATTTCTCCGTTTTTTTAAATAATAACAATTTAATACAAAGACGAGACGAGCGAGTAAGACATAGAAGCGAACAGTTTGCTAGAAGCAATCCAATCTTGTTTCCAATCGCACCCGATATCGCACTTCGCTGCTGATTGAAACTCACAACCACGAAGGTCACGACTAGAGTTAAGGCTTCACTTGCAACATACCACTTTGTATCTTTTCTTCTACGATGTTTTAATATCGATAAAAGTTTAATAAAATAATAAAAGCGGTACCACGTAACCATTAACTAAAATAAATATAAAAACACGATGTTTCCACCTTTCATTTTTTTCCATTTCATCTTTCATCCCGCGAGTGACAATTAAGTGGACCTTTTACTTATTGGTCAAAATACATAGTACAGAACCTTTGATAAATAAAACGCCATCGTGACATTTTGAAAAAACTATTTTAAACATATTTGGGCATTGAGAGTAAGTCATTGCAGTCGGAGTAAGACATTCATGGACTGTTATGTTACTTCTTTTAAACAAAGGAATTGTCGAAAAACCTTTCAGGAAATTCACACTCTCTACAAGAACTCTGTTTAGATATAGAAAATCGGTTTGTAAAAGCAATCACTTTTTTCTTTTAGAATGCTTAAGTTCCCCACAATATCCAGATATGTTTCCGCAATCTAACTATCTATTGCTTTTAGTATCTAAGTTTAAGATAGCAAGCGGTTTAAATTGAAGCATTTGAAGCTTATCTTTTAAACTATTAAAAGAACCTTTTACCCAAGAAACCTAGAAAATATTTCTTTCAAAAACAGCTAAAAAATCTTTTAAGACACTACTAGGTTAAAGGTTTTATATATTTGACTATTTGTTACTCAATCGGTTATTAACGCGTATAGATTTTAGGTAAACACTTTAATTATTTACCTTGAGCCGCACGACGTTTAGGCCAGGTTACACCAGCAATTAAAGTGGTTTACCTAAAACCTATACGCGTTAATAACCGATAATATTAGTATAATAACTAAGATAAAGTTTAAGAAAATGAAAACTGAATACAGTTAAACAACCTGGTATCGAGAACACAATATAAGCTCATAAGTCTCGAATGCGGCTTACCCAATGTTGTGGGCTGAACAATAGCTGTAACATTAAAACTACTTTTCGTATCATCTGAAGCAAATAGGTTATATTGTGGTACAACATGATATTCCACACTCACTGCCTGAATTCATGAAAACAAACCATGACTTTGTAAATAACGTATGTCTAAAAACCACACATTCTAAGTCGATAAAAAATATCCTTTCTTATATTTCAATAAGCATTTTGATAAAAATGGAAATTTTAATGTAAAACCAGAAAATCGTTTTGTTAGAATCGTTTCTGTTAGAAGCGAGCCAAGATTCATTGTGAACGATTTGTAACCGCCTACGTCAGCGGTCCTGAACAAAGTGCGGGTATACTTTAGTGGCTAACTTAGTTTTAAGAAGGGACAATTTATTGTCAAAATGCAATCATTTGGAAAAGGTTTTTTTCCTGATTATAGAGTAGGTAGCTATTTGTGGTAGATATTGGTTGACCTTATTCAGACTTGTGGCGGTATTTTAAAGTTATGATGACCTTTAAAAAATAATAAATTAAGTAGGGTCAAAAAACAGCATGAAGAGAACTTTGACACACGACCATGTTAAAAATAATGGGCTTGTTAAAAAATACGTCTATGCAATCTTTTTTCAATATTTAATACTTGATTGTCACTTTGAGCTTTTCTTGCGGCCCAACATATTGCAAATAGAGGGTCAAAAAATCTCTAAGTAACAATATAATAATATTCAATAAAATCTATATCTTAGTTTTCTCGTAATTAATTACAACTATATTTTTTTTATGGATAATTTTCGAGGCGTAGTGGTTATAGTATTTGATCGATATCTAGAGGGCTCGGGTTCGATTTACGCTCTTTGCATATACTGCTTTTAGTAATCTTGGACTTTTTTTTAAGTTGGATGTTTTAACACCCATGAGATGTGATAGGTATGTGTAATTATTATTATTATCGAGGTTAATTTTGTTCTTAATGTTTTTATAAATGTTACTATAGCGCTGAACTGACTCAAATAAATAACAGATAAAACTCGTATATCTGACCTAGTCTGAGATATTTATGTTCTCAAATAAACCGGTAAAGACTTACGGAAAACTAATAAAATCTTATCGTCGCTGTGCTACTGATAGTTTTCTCGGAAACGAAATCGCTTTAAAATATTACTGCGTTATTTATGAGTTAAATATAAATGTATGTAATTGGTGAATAATTCGTGAATACGAAATAAAAAAAAGGAAAACTTGAAATTAAACCCTATACCAATCCGTCTGGCCAACGTGGTATTAGTAGGCCAAGTATCCATCCGTCACGAGAGGAGGCCCGTCCCTGTAGTGGGACATTAATGGGCTGTTATGATTATGAGTATGTAAACCCTATACCAATCAAATTGTCATACTACTTAGTTGAAGGAAGGTTCACAAGAGTGATTGTCGTGGTCGAATAGAATCGAACTTGACGGAAAAGTCTACCATAGGCCAACTTTTCCTTATACCCTAGAAAATGCCTATTCTATAAATATAATAGTCCTTAAGTAAATTACTACATAACAAATAAACATACTTTAATAATTTTTGTAAAATAACACCCAGACAAAATTAAAAAATTAACAAATAATTTTGTTCAAAGATTTGCATTGAGCGGGAATTGAACCAGAGACTAAGCATAGGCTTCACAACCCCTCCACTGCAGAGGTTGTTTAATTTACCTATAAAGTTCATATAACTCTCATAAATCTTATTACCTATTCGCATCCATTAAGAAAGCTACACATTTACTGGCTTACTCTTGTTCTCAACATTTTTAAGGGATTTAAGACCAAATATAAATCAATTTATGTTAATTAATGGCTACGTTCATTTCCCTAATTTTGATTTAAGGCAGTACCCATCTGTTTTGTCTGTTCTACAAAATTAACTTACAATTTTCTTGATTGCCTTTTACAAAAAAAGAGAATAATGGAGATTTATTAATTTGTTGTATGCTTTTAATTCTTTTAACTAATATTATGTTTCCTTTAAGACTTATGGTATCACCACCATATTATATCATCCTATTGGTTGTTCTTTGATTGAGTATTAGGTCTAAAAGGTGACTAAGTTTTTAAGCCTTTCCACATGTTTTTACAAAGAACAGCAGCGTGTGTGCATTGATGTTTACTAGCGTTTCAGGCAATGTAGATAACTTGTAATCAAATGACACGTATGTTAGCTACTTGTCTTGGATAGAAAAATAAATAAATCATTCAGAGATGTCAAACAGAGGATATCAATTGGCTAATATGACGATGATAGTACCGACAAAAACTAGAGAACAGAGGAGAATGAAAGGAAACGCCTTCAAACACACCTTTAAAGTCATCATAACAGTCCATTAATCTCCCACTGCAGGGACGGGCCTCCTCCAGTGACGGAGGAGTACTTGGCCTACTAATACCACGCTGGCCAGACGGATTGTTATAGGGTTTAATTTCAAGTTTTCCTTCTTTTTATTACGTAAAGATAATATTCATGGATAGTCCCTTAGTCAGTTTTTACGACACCTATGGGATGAGATGGGGTGGTGACACGCTGTATTCTTACTCCGTCACCACAGGGAGACCTTTAAAGTGATCAGACGATAAATTAATAGCAATCACTATAAACGGTTATTAAACACAATTTTGTCGCCATATTAGTGTCGAGGATTCGTTTAACGCGAGCTGTAAACTCGTGTGATATTGACCGTGTCGCGCCAATAAGCCGTAAATCTGTGTACAACCGACAATTTGCATTTCTGATTTTCAAGATTAATATCTGTTTTTCATCTATGATATGCATAATTTTTTTTATTTTTACTTTAACGTACATAATATTAACATACACAAAGAATATACAGACTCAGGACAATAATTTGAGGACCGAACCAGGAATAGTTGTGCCCTGGACTCGAATTCGCGACCTCATGCATCGCAACCGCATTCTTGATCGCTTTACCACCAAGGCGGATAGATAAATGAATATAATAGTTGCAGTAAACAATCGTCCAGAAGATTGCAAAAAAAAACAGATATCTTTACGGAAATTAAAAGGGAAAGCTAGGGTAAAAATATGTAGAAGATGTTTCCTCATTTTCCCCGAATGAAAGAAATAGGCACAGAAACTAGCGAATATATACTAGATTAGATTCAAAAAGAAAAAGAGAGTGACAAGGTTTTATTTTAGCTCTACATAAACATCTGTTTATAGACATACAACAAAAACCAAAACTTGGTATAAATATTGAACCTCAAAATTTCCCAGATTACGTAATTGGAGTCTACCCTCATACTACGTTAAAATCTGTTCAAGTAAACAAGCAACCAAATGAAAAAAGGACAAAGGCTTTGATCCTCGCTCAAATTATACACCCTTTGTAAACACTACGGGAAATAAACCATGTATCAATATCAGCTGTAAAATTTAAAACCTCCAAACACAGGCTTATCCGGGCCGACAGTAAAACGAGAACAGCCGGTTATCCTTATCTCTAACATCCGCCGAATTCAACACCCAAATTCGATTTTAAATACCAACAATAATTAACCGCTCCAGCTTAAATACACAAGCGATTATAAACCTTACACCATCACAATAAGAGCTAAGAGTATTTTCCTTAGCTGCAATTTATTTTAGTTTTTTTTGTATATCAAATTGAGCCTTATAGCTGTGCGGATAAGTGCTATGTTTTAAAAGGTTAATTATGAAATGTCGAAGTGGCCGTTGAAAGAGATATATTGTGAGATGATAAATGTATTTTAAATTAATACGTTCACAGTTCAGTTGTTATTAAAGTATGTTCAATAATTAATATTATGATATCAATGATTTCTATCAATAAACATAAAGTATTCTGATTTATGATCCGAATGAAGATATTCATAATAAAATGTTGAACAATTCATATTTTGTAGTTGTATCTACATATTGACTTGGATTATGTACTTAATTTTGTCTTTGTATGACTACGACACTTCTATCTCTGTTCTGCTCTCCACAAACGAAGTTGCAATTGGCAAATCAAGGTTTTTGTAAATGTAAAAACAATTTTGAAGTTGTTATACAATGAAGGGCGATGGCTTTAAACTAAACATAGATTTAAACTAGGTCAGACAGGCTGTTGCTACATTAAACAATAATATGTCCCAGTTGATTGAATCAATAGTATTATAATTGTTAAATATGTGGTTTATACAACATTTTTATTGATTTTTTTTAAGCTTTTGAAAACTTTGTCTATTGCCTGAGGTGAAAAAGTTTGATTGAAACCAGATTTTTAAAATCTCTTCTAATGTCTAATTAATAGGGTCTTCCTTTTGTCTCTTAGTATGAATTCTGAACTATTATATTCATGTTTATTCCTAACACAGAAAACAAATATCTTTCGAAGCAACTACCAAAATCTCTAAACATTGCTTTTCACCACTAAATGTCATTGTTAATTTCAGTACGATACGTAGCGTACCTACATTGCTTACTCTGCAACTGGTGAAGCAATTAACAACTTTGACATCCTAGGTATAAGGTGGATTATGCAAATTTACATCACACATATTGGCTACTAGTCGGACCAAACTGCATGTGTCCAAAGGTATTTGTGTTTCCACGAATCCTTCATTTATGTTGCTTTGAATTTGCAAGCGACGAGGTACTAGAGTGAATGTTGTTTGGCAAGGGCTTAGTAAACTTCTCGGTATTGTCATTGAACGAAATTACATTTTGGTAACCAAATGTAGTAGTTTGTTGGTTTACTCCAGTGACTGTAAAAAACTTTTATCCTTCTAATACTTACCATGCTTTATGACATACATGTGATAAGATACAGTGACAATAAACATATTCTACTCCATCACCAATATGTATTTGTGGTCGTGAACACTAACTGGCTCACTACCTGGGTGGCAAGGCGTTTGCGTTTACGGCTGCCGTGCATGAGGTTGCAGGTTTCAAGCCCACGCAAGAGAATTTTCTTTGTTGTTTGTTATTCTTTGTCTGAATGTTTCTTGTTGTCTAATTAATCATTAATCATCATAACCTGTTGTAATGTTAAGCGTTAACTATTATTTTAAATCATTTTGGACATCTTAATGTTAACTCATACAAATATTAAATTTTAACCAATTCTGGAAAGCAATTCTACAACAAAACTGCATAACAATCAGCATCGAAGCAAAACCCACTAAAATATTTCGGTCCATCGTAGCTCTAACCATTTTTAAGAGCATAAACACACAAACACATTTGCATAGAACTACCATTTGATCTTAGCATTAGTAATGCGATGCACACGACCGACTCTGATACCCAATTATTGGTTCACAAAGACATAGAAGCTAGCAATCAGCCGGTATTATGAGACGACTAGTTGTGTTGTAGTGCTATTGAACTGATGCATATTCGATATAATACTATTAATATCATACTTGAAATGCTTGTAAGCTGTGAGCAATATGCTTGTCATCGTATCCTTTAGCAAGACTTAGTGTTTGATTTCGATCAGCTGTCTTTTAGGATAAGCTTCTTAGTGTTTTGGTCCCAATATTATGTCTGCCGCTACTGAATCGATTATGTCTATTAAAATATCTGTAGGGTACTCTCACCAGGTCGTAGGTCTACAGGGATGAGACTTAACAACTACTGCCCAGGGAAGACAGCCACTTGGTTGTAGTTTGCCATTGCTGACGTCCAAGACCTTATACGTACGTGTTCATCCAATTTGTATAGTATAGCATTCTGAAAATACATAATAATCATTTCACTTATTTTAACACCATAAACATTAAAACCAAAAACTGAAAAAGCTAAATCGAAAACTCCACAGCCTAAAGCAGGCAAATTATTACAATAACTTTTACTGTTAAAATAATATTGTAGTAGTCCCTTGTCCCAAAACCACGGAAATTAAAAATACGAATACATGTACGTATTACCTAAATACTAGATACATACTAATAAAATATTACCCAAGCTCTGTAAGCTCACAGTATTTACATACATTGCTCACTATCTCAGTACAAATAACTTTACAAAAGCGTTATTTACACTTTGTATGCAAAGCTAGAGCATACCGTTTGCTTGTTCAGAACTTGATACAGCACGGTCAAATGTATACGTAAATGTTGTTGTAAATATAATAGGTCGGGGAAAAAGTCTTTTCGCATAACGTAGGTATAAACTTATTATAAAATTTCTTTGACTGTACTACTTGTGTCTGGCTGGTTTTGGTAACATTAAAAAGGTTACATTATAAAGAAAAGAAAAAAATAAAAAAAAATTGTTTCCCGCTATTTTTCATTTGTTTTTCTCTCCGTTAAAATGAGTTAATCTAATGAAGAAATTCGATACATTTTAAAATTTTATTATAAAAAAGGCAAAAATGCAACTCAAGCAGTGAAAAAAATTTGTGATGTTTATGGACCTGATGTAGTGTCAGTAAGAGTAGCACAAATTTGGTTCAAACGTTTTCAGTCCGGAAATTTTGATGTTAAAGATGCACCTCGCTCTGGTCGCCCTGTTACGAATAAAATGGACGCCATTTTTGAAAGAGTGGAGCAAGATCGGCATATTAGTAGTTACGATGTAGCTGAAGAACTGGGAATTGACCACAAAACAGTTTTGACCCATTTGAAGAAAGCTGGTTATACAAAAAAGCTCGATATTTGGGTGCCACACGAGCTCACTCAAAGAAACTTAATGAACCGTGTACTCATTTGCGATTCATTATTTCCACTAATATAAAACACTGTAAATGTGAAAAAATTGCCAAAGCTAGCGAAATTAAATATCTTGGTGTTATAATAGACAAAAACCTTAATTTCAAATCCCACATAAACTCACTTTCAAAGAGAATTCGGAAAACAGCTAATATATTGAAACTACTGCGTTCATCAGCTTCGACTGTCATCTTGAAATCAGTATACTTCGCCTTAAGTCAGTCGCTTATTACGTAGGTACTGCATCACATGTTGGGGGAACGCCGCCAAAACAGTTATGATACAAATAGAAAGGGCACAAAGATCAGTATTAAAAACAATGTATAAAAAGCCATTCCTTTACCCAACAAAAGACTTATACCGCGAATGTCAGATGTTAAATGTCAGACAATTATTTATTTTGAAATCTGTCACCCGCACCGACAAAATGGCAATAAAATCAAAAGAGTACTCAAAACTAATAAAACGTCGTGGATACAAACTACCGCTGCCTAGAATAAACTCCATATTTGCTAGACGTGTAGGTTCATATAAGAATATATACATCTACAATAAAGCATGCAGTGCATGCTCTCTCAGGGACTGCACTCTGAGGGAAACCAAGTTTACGGTAATTAAATGGCTCACTTCCCTATCCTATGACTCTACAGAAAATCTCTTTGTTCATCTGTCATGAAACATAATTATTGCTACAAACACTGTTAACTACATACGGCCGTGTGGTGACAGAGTAAGAATACAATATGTCACCACCCCATCTCATCCCATGGGTGTCGTAAAAACCGACTAAGGGACTATCCCTAAATATTATCTTTACAAAATAAAAAGAAAGAAAACTTGAAATTAAACCCTATACCAATCCGTCTGGCCAGCGTGGTATTAGTAGGCCAAGTATCCCTCCGTCATGTGAGGAGGCCCATCCCTGCAGTGGGACATTAATAGGCTGTTATTATTATGTGCATTAGTTGTCTAATACTCACATTTCTGCTTAACTTGGGAATTGTTAGTTTATGTGATGAATATTATTGTTATTTTTAATATCTCAGTATATAAATGAGAGATAATTAAAAAGAATAAAGCACTACCGTTTTATAGTTATAATAAAGCGCTAGTAGTGTTTTTATCTATACTACTTATAATAAAACTGTAGAGAGATCAATTCTGTACATTGAATATATCGCACCCCCCACCGAATAAAGTCGTAAGATTAAAATATCAACTTTTCAGGAAAAATAAAAAACCGTTTTTATTGAATAACTTAAGAACTACACGTCTTATAAACATGATTGACATGTCAATTGAAAGCTAATTTTTTTTCTGCTTAGTTTGAATATTTTTTAAATAAATATTGATAAAGTTCTATTAGATATTAAATAAAACGTGTAATACCACAAATTAAAAGGATTATTTTGGTGGTAAACATCTATTACCACTGTATTCGTGGCAAAAAATACTTCTCGCGATTAGTGTATTAACCTATAGTCACTATATTCGATAAAACTTGCTGGTTTATAACTTACAGTAATGTATTATTACAGTTTTATTTGGATAAAAAACAAAGCAGGTTTTGGGCGTTACAGTTAACAGTGCCTTATTTTCTATGTTATTAGTGAACTTCTCCATGCTCCTACTTTTTTTCTATACTAATATTATAAGGAGGTAAAGTTTGTGTGTTTGTGACGTTGTAGGGGGTAATCTCTGGATCTACTAGACCGATTTTAAAAATTCTTTCTGTGTTGAATAGTCCATTTATCGGGGAGTGCCATAGGCTATGTAGTATCATGCTATGACTAATTAGGAGTGGAGCAGTAATTAAATATGTTTGAAAAAGGGACGCGGTTTTTGCCGCCCAACGAAGTGGGCGTGGGTCAGCTAGTATCCAATATTCTCCGACAACTGACTTCAAAAAACGGAGGAGTTTCTCAATTCAGATTCTATTTTTCTTTTTATATTTTTTGGTAATTCATACGTTCGACTGGGTTAACCGATTTTGATGCTTCTTTTTTAGTTTGACGTGAAAAAGTTGTCATTTGGTCCCATATTTTTTTTACCAAAAACAATCGAGCCTATTTGAAGTCGTTTTTTTTGAAGAGTTATTACTATGGTGAGAAATAAAAGTTTAAAAGTAGGTACAAAAATTTGCTGTCAGTGTCCACAAACCAACTACGTAGCTCACTGTAGGTAGAACGCATTTCTCGAAGATTTTTGTGTTAAAATATTCAAAGAACGTAAAAATGTGACTTTTGTTTCCCGAACGTCGCCCAAATCAGCTGAATTCTCCTGTTGGCCTTCTTTTCGAAGTTGTTTTCGCCAAACTGTACTTTATATTCTAAATACACGTATTCTTGAAAAGCATCGCAAATCTTTCCCTGCACGATAATCGTAATCAGTACGTTAAAAATGCCTTGGTGTTGTCCATGTTCATGCCGAGTCCAACACGTTTGCTGTATAGCTGGGCTATTTAGCACTTCATCCAGCTCCTCTGGTGACTCTGCAAAGATGACCTTTGTATTGTGTCAAATTAATAAATTGTATAAAAACAAAAACTTTCAAGTTAAAATTTGTATTATAAGAATGAAAAACATTAAGTTCATATTGTATTAGGTACACCTAATACAATTTATGTCTTTAAAACGTTCCTTGAGATAGTAGTCTGTCTTGTTTAAGCAACTAGAGTAACTATTGCCGATTTTAGTTAGTGTAATCCCCCAAAGTAGAAGTAACTAAGGCATACCAACCTAGCAATACCTACATCTGTCATCTGACAAAAAGGCAAAAAAGTAGTCCCTCGAGTATAGCTTGTAAGCGTAGCTTAAAACTATGATCAAGCTATGCACAAAGCTACGACACCGCTCGGTAGAGTTTGCGATGTTATACGTTTATGCAAAATAGAATTAGACGGTTGACATATTCCGTTGAGGATAAGAGTGCCATCCGTTTTGAGCAGTTCTGGTGTAAAACCGACAGCCGTCAAACAATCTAGATAACTTGCCATTCTAAGTTCTCTTCAGGGCTGCACCAACCTCGCTCACGTCGACCTCCGGGATGTTATCCTTAAAGCGGCGCGTTAGCGAGGCACATCGATTGCCAGCATACCTAAACATAGATCCCTCCACCCCAATGAGCTCAGTCAGCCGTAAAACTTCAGTAACTCTGCCGAATCTTATGAGTTAGATGGCTCTAGCTTACCATAGAAAATTACACCAATCGCTGTTTTCACAACATGCATTGGCTAGAAAGCAGATTGAGCAGACGGTATCTCTCGTTTGAGTCTCATAGTATCCTAAGTTTCAAGCGGAAGCTTAGACCGGTTGTCTTCGCTTATGCGGAATAACTTAGTCCAAGCTCTTGTACGGTTTCCACCACCTTCTTAGGTATCTCGCAGTTCTTCGTATTTCCAATGGAGCAAACTGTTTTGTAGCTCCAATTGAAAAAAAAAGGTACAAGGTCTATTTGGGACAGCGTAGTTCAAAGAGTTGACTTAAACAGGCGGGCCCTTTAGACTTACAAAAAAACATTTAAAGTGATTCTAAGGTCCATATTACAAGTTATCTGAAAAAAAAGCAAACCTCCGATCTTGTAGTTAAGATAAGACCTAATCTAGGCATTCCATGGACTCTCCGTGCGGGTGCCGGGCCCATAGCGTGGTAGAGGACGGAACACTTAGTCTTGCATAACAGCTAGTGTTGGACGGGACTCGAGTTTTTTAAGTCCTAATTTAGCGACTGGACTCATTTTGACAGAGCTCGCAAGACTTTGACTAAAATAAGTCCTGAATTATGAGTCTTGAGTCCTTTTATTGAGTCCTAATGCAAAAAAACTCAACTCAGAGGACTGAGTTTTTATTGTAAAACTCAAGTTCTTAAATAAAACTAAAGTCATATTAAAGAACTTGAGTTTTTCAAAGAAAATTGAGTCCTCTTAAGTTTTTTGACAAATTACTTATTTACAAATACTCTGTAACCAACTTATTCTTATACATAATAATAAACGAGATTATACGTTATTATGCTAGGTTTAGTAATTATTGCTTACAATCTAATTAACAACCTATAGCCTGGAAATGTATATCAACAAAATGAAAATAAAATTCACTTTTTTTAAAAAGACTAGAGCTCGCATTGGACTTGAGTCTTAAAAGTTTATTTAAAAATAATTATCGTTAAAAGACTCGAGTTAAGTCATATTGTGAGGACTCGTAAGTCTATTAGTACTCATAAATGACAGCTCAAGCCTTTTTGTCAGTGAAAAAAAGGCTTGAGCTCTCATTTATGAGTCCAGTCTCCAAAAATCGAGTCCAGTCCCTAAATTAGTCCTGTCCATCACTAATAACAGCGTCTGGGACTTACCACCCAGATGTAGGTTTAAGGAGGCCCCCTTACAACGCGTTAGCGGTCACCTTCACTGTCTGCTATGTTCCGCCCTCTAACTATCCAAATTTGGTAGGAACCTAACAATGGCGTTATGGACATTCGTGATAGTAGTGAGGTTACTGATGTTCTCGGCAGTCCTAATTCTTTTAATAGGTTGTAGAGGTATTTAGCTGGTGTACCCCGCGCACCTATTTCCACGGTATATACACGTTATCCACATTTCTGGTTATCTCATTTGTCAAGTCAAAGTATTTGTTTGTCTTAATTGCGTGGTCTTTAGGGATTTTACGGTTTCCCACGGTACCGTGTGCTCAAGTACTACACGATTTTTCAATTTTGAGTAGAGGAATATGTCTGGTACTTCGGCGACATGCAGATATCCTCCGGGATATTGTAGTGTGTTTCATACGTGTCTTTCATTTGAAGCGAGTCCTTTTCTAGCTCTGGTAATCGATAGGCTCACTGCCTCGCGTATAATCCCTAGTACTTTGTCGTGACGTTGCGAGTAATGAACTCTATCCAAAAGCACTTTGCAGGCCACCAATAAGTGAATTACCGTACCAGTTTCTTTACCACATTCCGTGCATTTTTTGTCCGAAATGTTGTAATTTTTCACTTGCGTACGTATCCCACGATGGGGGTGAATTATGAACTAGGTAAGGTTGGTTTACTAAGCGGTACAAACAAAATACTTAATTATTACAAAGTATTTGCCTGAATTCGCACTGGCGGTGTAAAAACATTCCATGCAACAAAGAGGCATAAGGTGCGGGCGGTGTAATACACTATTACGTATAAAATGTGGATACAACTAGGAACCATACATCAATTTACGCTCTAAAATAGTATTACTAAAGACTTAAATCATGTTTACAACAAAGAATGATAAAATGAAATAAAATGTTATAGATTGTTACTGAATACTGAGTAATAAAATATTTCCTGAATAAAGCGGTCAAATTTATTTTGTGCAAAATAAGACAATGCCTAATTCTTTACCATTCACTTACCAAAAATCGACGTTCATTTCTTCACGCGAATAAAGTGGTAAACGCGCCTTACAAGGTAACACGGTTTATTTTATTCCGATGTATACAGTCGCAATGGCGTATTACAAGTTCGTTCAATACTTGTCCGAAATGTAAGTGTTTACTAAGTCTTTATTCGATGGTGGAACGTATTTTTTTCATGCGAAGAATAAGGAATTCTTATTATTATTATATTCAAAATATTAAAAAAAAATCTCAAAAAAATCTGGGAGGTGTATTTGACCTTGAAGATCACGAAAATGAAAAAACCTTAAAAAGGTGGTAACCGCGTTTACGACTTTATTCGGTGGGGGGTGCGATATGTTCAAAATTAATATTGGAGGATGAATGGTGATCGATACTAATGCCAAAAATGCAATCAATAAATTTTTTGTCTGTCTGTCTGTCTGTCTGTCTGTCTGTCTGTATGTGCACGCATGGGTCAAAAACTACTGAAGGCATTTTAACCAAACTTGGTACGATTGTAGTCCATACTCCCGGACAGGTTATAGGCTGTATAACATAACGCTAAGACACATAGGAGCTGAGCAGTGACGAAAAATTTGAAGCAAGTCAGTTGACAAAAAGCGCGTTCTAGCTCTTATCATCGCATACGTTGATCATACGCCAAAAATATGTATTACAAAAATAATGGTCTTCAAAAGATGTACAAAAAAGTCTTGAATAGTATATATCTATCTTTTATATATTAGCCACAATAACGTGTTTAATCGTTAGGGTTTTCTTCAAAGTGTATTAAATACATAAATATATTGTAATTTGCATAGACATATCTTTTTCAAACTCCCATATTTCAAAAGTACACTTTAATATCTTATTCATAAAAAAAATTTATAGAAATCGGTTGATAAACACACAAGATATAGATCATTTTACACATTATTGCTATTTGTCAACAATAAAAAAATACAAAACTGACAATAAAATAAAGAAATACAATCACAAAACATTAAATTATTATTCAAAGTGTTTGTGTTTATTTTATTAAGTAATTCAAAAATACTGCACGCAGTTTATCTATAGATAATAATATAGTCGAGTCTAAGTTTAGTCAAATATTTTTTGCTAGATGGTAAAAAGGTGTGAGGTACAATAATTTATTTCAGCATTTTTTTTACAAAAGACAAATCCCACACTAGCCTTTAAAAATATCAATTTAACGGACACAAAGAACATCCAGACTAAGGACAATAGTTTGTGTATCACAATTGTCCTCCATGGGAATCGAACCCGCGACCTCATGCACGCCAGCCATGTATCCGTGTGGTGACGGAGTAAGAATACAATATGTCACCTCCCCATCTCATCCCATGGGTGGCGTAAAACCGACTAAGGGACTATCGGTGAATATTATCTTCCAATCTATCCGTATATTATCAACCAATCCGACTGGCCAGCGTGGTATTAGTAGGCCAAGTATTCCTCCGTCACGGGAGGAGGCGCGTCCTTGCAGTTATGATGAAATAAGCGATGTCATTTATTTTAACTTACAAATTTGACAACAGATAGCATTGTGCCTGTGACGTCATTTTCAGTATCGCGGTGTTAAGATTTTCCTTGAAAGAATGACGTTCGCTCATGTCTTTCAGTATAAGTTTAGACGCAGTCTTCATAGATATTTTATTTACTATTTATTTACTTTGAAAAGGTTTTGGTTCGTTCGTTAATTTTACAATTCGTTTGTAATGTAGGTATATCTGTTCGTTATAAGGTTTTAAAAACGATTTTTCAGTATTAAATCGAATTGCGAAGTAAGTAACATCCGCCACGCGAACGAAGTCGCGGGCACAGCAGCTAGTATTAAATATTTGTATGTGTTTAAAAGCGTTTTACGTAGTTAATAGCAGCACAGCTGTGAAACTACTTGTTTGCACTCACTACAAAGTAAGGTAACGGTTAAATGCACCACGTTAATGGACTTTTTAAAGCTGAAACAACAATTTTAAATAATTAGACTAAGACTCTTTGCAGTTAAGTAGAAATACATTAACAAAACGTAAGGATTATTGGCGAATTGGCTTTGGATTACTTCGATGTTGTTGTTCTATTGGTGCTTGACTGCGTAAATTACTTCTAAATTTAAAGTTATTATTATTATTTATTTTAACAGCCCATTAAAGTCCCACTGCAGGGACGGGTCTCCTCCCGTGACGGAGGGACACTTGGCCTACTACTCGTACTACCACGCTGGCCAGACGGATTGGTATAGGGTTTTATTTCAAGTTTTCCTTCTTTTTATTTCGTAAAGGTAATGTTCACGGATAGTCCCTTAGTAGGTTATTACGACACCTATGGGATGAGATGGGGTGGTGACATATTATTGTATTCTTGCTCCGTCACCACAGGGATGTTTAAAGTGCCCTGATGTAAAGATAACGGCGGCCGGAGGAAACTTTTCAAACCCATAACAGTTTTCTCATTAATATCAGCAGATGATAGTAACACTGCAGGTCTTATAAAGATAGATAAAAACTTGGTGTACTGTTACTTGATTCACTGTATACTATTTGGTAGATGTAGAGTTAGAGAGTTATCAATAAAATTTTCTTTTCAGAGAGTGCGTATTATTAATACTATGTAAGCGTTATTCGAAATTCCTGCTTTGTAATCGTGACTGTCAATGTTTATTAACGACTTCTTTTGTCTGGTCTTTGATCTTACTTTTTTATTGCATTAGTTTGGCAGACAAGCAAGTAATAAGTAGCAGTTGCTGCTCATTCACGTTAGCAATGCCAGAGAGCAGTACTTAAATGTTCTGTTGTCTGTTGCTGCCTACTCAGGGACATAAGATATATCACACAAGAGCCCATTAATGTCCCACTGCAGGGACGGGCCTCCTCCAGTGACGGAGGGATACTTGGCCTACTTATAATACCACGCTAGCCAAACGCATTGATATAGGGTACTTATAATTTCAAGTTTTCCTTCTTTTTATTACGTAAAGTTAATATTCACTCAGTAATATTCATTCAGTATAGTCCCTCAGTCGGTTTCTACAACACCCGTGGGATGAGATGGGGTGGTGACATATTGTATTCTTATTCCGTCACCACACGGAGAAGATATATCGCATGAGCTAAAAATGTCATTAGCTTTACCAACTACACAGTAACACACACACACTGCTACTTAGAGGTAGATATCCCATAAAAACTATATAGTTACTGTTAAAACTATATAGTAATATAAAGTTTCATCTACTATATATAATAATATAATATCGTAGTACATAACACAATTATATAACATTTTGTGACGACCGCAACAGAACGCGTCGACAAGCTCCGTACGTATATTGCGTTATAATTAAATTCTAGCAATATCATGTAAATAATAATTAAACTGTGGTCTAAAATTGGTTTACAACTATATCATGTTATATTGTTATTAGAAATATTGGTATAACTCTGAGTTACTGTAGTTACTTGGAGAAGTTATTGTACCTATTAACTTTATCATCTCAACCAAAAGATATACACTGATGGATATAAGCCTCCTTCAAACGTAAAACTAATCGTTCCTTTGTTCTGTACCCCCCTCATCCATAGGTTGCCCACACCTTCTATCATCATCGATCATCGGTCTACCTTGTAAGGGAATCGACAAACTGGCAAAGGTCTACTGGTTACTTTGGCTTGACGATACTTGTTTATTAAAAACAATTTAAGAAATGCTAGTGTGCATGATGCCCTGTATATCATGGACAAACAACCATTTACGTCCATTTAAAAAACTTTCAAGATCAGCGTAGTTATTTCTGAATCGCACAAGCAACTGTGCCACGTGTTACTAAAATTCAACACCACGTTTACCACGACAAATTTAAATTAAAATCTCTCAGACTGTGATTTCGCTTGCATTAGTTAGTTTCATAAGTTTTGATCGTGTCAACGCGGAGCCTGTGCAAAACACATTTATGCCGCGCAATAGCAATTCAAATTGAAGTAAGAAACAGTGATTATTTTATAAAGCTATTTATTTCTTCTACTTTTATAAGAATACTGCAAAGACGTGGCAGTTTGAACTTAAATAAATGATGACACTGACAGCTAGATAAGCTTGTTTTAGCTCAGAAAATATATCACTCGCAGATATACAACAGCTTACAGCTCCGGCTACTGAAGACTTGAAATAAAATAAAGTAAGGAAATAACTAAACACTTAATTCTTTTTATGTTTTAAAAGAAAACTCCTGCACTTGGGGCCATGGTCTCTCGCGTAGTGACTTTTACAATACTTAATTTAACCTTAGCAACGTTGTGCTTATGAGGTAGTTTTACATCACATTTCAAAGCAGGTAAATTCATGCATTTGATGACCTCTGTGGCGTAGTAGGTATTGTCCATGATTGCTACGCAAAGGTTTAGGGTTTTGATTTTGGCTCAGTGCATGAACATGAATGCTTTTACATAGATCTGAATGTTTTCTAAATTTATCGTTATTATTTGAATAAGACAAGGACTGGCCAACGGATTTCCCTTCCGTTAAAAAAGAAGCCTATGTCAGCAGCAAATATGTATATCTTGTTTTATAACCATAAACATGCTCTACCCCCAATTGATTTTAACACAAAATTCTTAGAAGGAAAACATACAAAATATACGTACCCTATACATTACCTCTTTAATCTTATTTTCACATCAATAAGCTTGAAAAGAGTATCAAGAAAGAGAAAATTTATATATTATTTTGTTACTTTGACAACATTTGAGCTCGCTCCTGCCTCGTCAATGTTCAGTCAAAAGAAATTAATATCTGCGACAAATAAAATGAAAGCTACAGATTTATACAAATAAGAGTTGTTCACTTATTAAAAGCGACGTGTTTTTTATCACCTACGTGTTTTACCTACTTCAAAATGTTACTAAGTATATTATAATGAAGTCGAGACTTATTCATGATGGAATGAAACATAGCTTACGAATACTATAATACTGCTAAAATATTAACCTGAATATAATACCTGCTTATTGACGACCTCTGTGGCAAAGGGTTATATAACATGACTGCTACGCAGAGGTCTCGGGTTCGATTCCCTCTCAATGCATATCTTTGTATGCATGAACATGATTGTTTGCATTGGTCTGGGTGTTTTCTATGTATAATATGTATGTATTTCCAAAAAAAGTATTTAAGTATGTTTATCCATTGTCTAGTACCCATAGTACAAGCTCAGTTTAGTTTGGGACTAGGTGGCGTTGTGTTTTGCTTTCAAGAAAATATTTTCGCTGTTGAAATGCATATTTATTTCTCTAATTTAATTATAGAGATATACATAGGTATTTTAAAGCATTAAAAGTAAATATGTCTTTTGAATTATGGAATAATTATTTTAAATTATGATAGTAGTTCATGTGTGGAAGTCTTAATGATTCCGGCTCAATTCAAACAGTTGATGAAGGTCCCAAAAATAAGTACTAGGTGTTATCTTTGTAGAAAGTTCACATATTTGCAAAAAAATAGGAACCAAGTATGTTAAGCCGTTGTCTAGTACCCACAGTACAAGCTCAGCTTAGCGTGGGATTAGACGCCGCTTTGTGAATGTGTTAGATTTTTTATATAGCTTAAAGCGCTAGGGGAACGTTCTGAAAAACTGAATTGTCAAGCTTTTAAAATAGATTTTTGAAATCAGTTAAATTATTATATAACGTAGATTCAAAGCACTATTAATAAAACAGTGCTAACAAATGCCAACTCTTTTTTGTCATAAAGCAGTAATTAAAAACGATATAACTCCCCGCAGCGCACAGCGATTGCCATAATCAACAAAATTATAGTATCATAACAACGTTTGTGAACCTTAGCACGAATATTAATTGAATATTAATTAAAACTTCAAGGTACTATGTCAGTGCTCGGACCTGCTTCTCAGAGCATTGTAGGTAAAGTTCACAGTCCCACTGTTGGGAATAGAACCAATATGCTGCCACAAGTTTCTTGCAACTAAAATTACTAACGTTAATTTTCCTTCGCTTTGCAGAAAGCAATTGCTTTGGAACCCTAGAGATTACGTTTTTAAATTCTATTCTTTTGTTTGTACAGTTATCTCATTACCTTTTTCTAGTCAAGTGGCTGGCTAAAGTCAAATGGTTAGCAACATGGGCTAAGGCATGACAGCATTTTCTGGTGCCAAGTGCTAACTTTTAATCATAAACAGAGGAAATTATGTTAATCTGTTGTTAGTACCTACTTGTAGTACAAACTCGACTTAGTTTGGGACTAGATAGCGGTATGAGAATTTGAGAAAAATACTAGACAAAATAACTTGTATTTTTTTTTTTTCACATTTTTAATTTTAAATATAAAGCAGAACTAAATATAGTTTTTCCGTGATATACAAACAAACAATGATACAATAATTCAGATACAAAGCGAGTTCTAAAACTAACTAAACGTGTATTTATATCAAGTCGACTTATATCACTTTACGCGACAGCTGTAATGGGATAACGCGACAAAAAAGGGTTGTTTTATTTAAAAATGTTTCGCTTAACACGCTTAGATCTGTTATTTTTAGAAAAAAAATCTTTTCTATTTTTTGTTGCGAAGCTAACTGGTTTCTGTTAAAGTTATTTAGGTGAAATAAATAATCTTTAATCTACTTAAGAGTTTAAAATTGGTTTATTATTATAAGATAACGTTTCTAGATAAAGTTTAAAGTATCAATTACCCCTGATTAGTAATGGACGTAATACTTTTCAAAATTAGATACATCAGATTTAGTTCAGTGTACTTACGAACTAAGAAGACAAGGTGTCACCACTCCATATTATTCCGAAGTTGTCGTAAAAGTAAAGTTGAGAAAAATCCCAGGGACAATCAGACTTGCCTACATAGTATTTATCATGTTGTACTCTCCATGTATCAAGGTGACCTAAAAATGTAACTAGCTGGCTGTAAGGTGTTTTTACACAATAGAATTATTTGCAGCAGATTTTTACTAAATTAGATTCATAATATACGCCTACAGTCAGCGGAGATTTCCAACGATAACCAAAACAATGAAACATATATTTTAGAGCAGTAAACATTAAATGCTTTTACAAGCGACATGGCAATACTAAACGGGAATGTTCAGTGTTGCCATAAACAACAAGTTTACGGTTTCATTCATTTATGACACGCCAGTACTTTTGGGACGTTTAGATACATTGCTCGTATACTGGTTTATATTGTATCGTCAATCCCGATTTTAAACTACCTATTACCTACATTAAATTAAATAGTCAGTGTAATAAAATAGTACTCATACATTCATACAACGCCATCTAGTTCTTAGCGTAGCAAATTTGTACTATAAAAGACAAAGAATATTCATTTTTAGATACTTTTTATCTATTCATGTTATATACATAGAACACTCCTAGACATTGGTTGGAAAACATTGGTACTTAGGCACACAAAAACTGCATTGAGCGGGAATCGAACCCGAGACCTCTGAGATACAGAGGCTGTAACGACACGCCGCGGCGTGGTATATGTTGTATGGGGCTGCGGAAATAATTGTGTAAATTGCCCATACGTGTAAAATATAATAAAACAAACTATTTTTCATCGATATTTGCTTATATAATAATGATTTGATATGTTTTTAAAGGTATTTATGTAAGAATTTTATAACTGTCTAAGTATTTATTTTTTCATGTAACTTTTTTGACTAAGATATAAATACAGATGTAAAAAAAATTGTATGTATAAAAAATATAATATTGAAATAATTAAGATAAATAAATATAATATAAACCAACTATTTTATGTAAATACTCAAATTATATCAATTAAATTTAAATTAGGTAAGAATAATAAATAGAAGCAATAACAAATATAAAAATATATCATTATGTTATTTACGAATAATAATAGTATCCAAATATTAATGTCTTATGTATGAAAACAGTGAAGGTATAATTACGTCCCTGTTATTATTATTTATATATATTGTTATAATTATACTTTATGCAAATAAAATATACTTATTATTTTAGAATTTATATATAATATTATTACCACTTCAAATCAAATCATGAAAAAATATTTATTTAAAATAAATAAATGGGAATAATATTCATTTTAATTATTAAAATAAATAAATTTAATATAAACCAACTATTTTTATGTAAATACTCAAATTATATCATATAAATTTAAATAACATAAAGGTAATTGATATTTATGCCGCCATGTTGAAGTCAGATATTATTGCACTCTACTGGAAGAACACACCAATTATTGCAGAAATACAGAAAATATCAAATGTCAGATATATTTGCACGAGACGACATGTCAGATATTTTTGAGAAAAGTGTCGCGTCACATATTTTTGCTTTGTGGCCTGTCAGAATTATATGTTGCCAATGAGTGATCAGATGTTTATGCTGCGTTCGTGCAGAGAGATTGAACTCATTGAAATGTCAGATGTTATTGCCGACCTGCCCATAGTAATATATTTATGCTCGTGACTGTACCTATTATATGAACCATAAAAGAAACTGGCGCCAAGCAGCGCCAACCTAGTTATGAACGTTTAAACTAAAAATTTTACTTAAAAATACTAGTGTTCATCTCTAATTACCCTGAGCTCATTCTAATCACCTTATTAAGAATATTAATTATCTACAACATTCATTAAGACGTGTAGAATTATAAAAAATAAAATAAAAACAAAAAGAACTTCCAGGTTTGAACATACAACCATTGAACTAAGGGCCTTTTTTCTAGTGAAAACTTAAAATCTTCGAACGGATGTTCGAAGATTTTAAGTTTTCACTAACTTCAAGATCCTATTTGTCTATTAAATTATTCTAATGTAAATGATTTTTTATAGGTTTTTGTTTAATGAGGCCTGTAGTATCCAATACTGGTATGACATATTTGAATATTTGTACTTAGCAATATTGAATTTTTTCCGCTTATATACCACTGTGCGCCGTCTCATCCCTGTATGTATAAAATAGCAATTAACAACAAAAAAACGCATTTATTATCTTTACAAAAAAATAAAGAGTAGTATTACTTCTGTCCATGAAGTAGCACATTGCTGTTTCATAATGGATATCATCATAACAGCCCATTATTGTCCCACTGCAAGGACGGAGGGATATTTGGCCTATTAATTCTACGCTGGCCAGACGGATTGGTACAGAATATAATTTCAAGTTTTCCTTCTTTTTATTTCGTAAAGATACTATTCACGGATAGTCCCTTAGTCGGTTCCTACACCCATGGGATGAGATGGGGTGGTGACATATTGTATTCTTACTCCGTCACCACACGGAGAATAATAGATATAGGAAAAACAACTAGGTATATATAACATAGAATCAACTTTGAGAATCTATATCATACGGTATGTCAGAAGCAAACATAAAACATATTCACGATTCATTTTATTTTTAGACATCAAAAGGCTGACATGTTCAAATCTCCTTCAAATAATCGGATATCCGTTACAGTAGGTTGTATTCTGTGAAGAAATGTATTCATAACTTTACAAGTATAATATTTAACTTACCTTTGAGCGAATAAGTTACTTTTACTTAACTATGTGAACGAGTTGAAAGAGATTCTCAAAGAAAATTACTGTTTTTAAAACAATAAGGAAAGTTTATAAATGGTTACCTACTTTTTATCAAAGAACTGCGAATGGAATACCTTCAGTTATCTGAAATTTCCGTGTGGTGCCGGAGTAAGAATACAATGTGTCACCACCCCATCTTATCCCATGGGTGTCGTAAATATCGACTAAGGGACTATCTGTGAATATTATCTTTACGAAACAAAAAGAAGGCAAACTTGAAATTAAACCCTATACCAATCCGTCTGGCCAGCGTGCTATTAGTAGGCCAAGTATCCCTCCGTCACGGGAGGAGGCCCGTCCCTGTAGTGGGACATTAATGGGCTGTTACGATGATCTGAAATTTCATTTATCTCTGATACAAAATATCCTCTGTAATCCGCAGTAAACATTCATCATTATATTATTAGCAAATAGAACTCCACTGGTGGACAAAGACCTCCGCCAAATACCTTATACAGTTCTGTGCCTCCCTCATTCATCATTTTACCACCTTCTAACGAGGTCGTCTATATCCATTAATTTGACAAAATTAATTAAATGTTACATCCTAAATGCGTCCAGCAATACTGTACGTTACATTGCTGCACCTCGTTTCTATGCATTAGACTTAGTTGTATTTAGGTCAGCAATGTACAGCAAAATTCTTATTGTTACAACTAGCTTACTGCAAGAGTAATAGTATGGTATTACTTTTGTACATTTCGTGTACGAAGCAAACAAATGAATCCTGTATTAATCCTGTATGAGTACGCTTTTAGGTCAGCACGATTTGGTAATCCAGCTTCTCTTAAATGTTGCATTTTGCTGCATGAAAATCATTATTATAATCGAAAGAGTGGTGACGGAGTTCTCCGTGTGGTGACGAAGTAAGAATACAATATGTCAGCACCCCATCTTATCTCATGGGTTTCGTAAAAACCGTCTAAGGGACTATCCGTGAATATTATCTTTACGAAATAAAAAGAAGGAACAGTTGAAATTAAACACTATAGCAATCCGTCTGGCCAGCGTGGTATTAGTAGTCCAAGTATCCCTCCGTCATAGGCGGAGGCCCGTCCCTGCAGTGGGACATTAATGGTCTGTTATAATGATTCAAAAGAGCTCATTGATGTTTCATCTCAGAATCGGACCTTGACGGAGATAAACTTTGTTCACTAAGATTTTTTTGGAAGAGATGATGTCTGCTAATTTTGCCTTAGTCGGCTCTTACGACACCTTAGGATTAATTGGTTTTCTGAGATCGTGTATTTTTACGGCACCACAAGATACAAGCTGTTGCTTAATGCCTTGAAGAAGTTTGAATCTTGTATGTTGAAATGGCTGGAAGTTATATGTCCTATATGCTAGGTAGGAATATGAAGAATGTAGGTGTAATGTAGAACAGCTAGATATAAAGAACAGATGTAATACAATCTCTTTGCCAAGATCGTGGCGTTCTGTCGTCTCTGCCTACCCCGGACGGGTTAAGGCGTGAGTTTATGAATATATTCTCATGGAGTAAAATGAAACACACTTTTTGAAGTTATTTTTTGTCTTGAAGTAGTTTGAGAAATTATTTTGGAGTACTATGATAATAACCCTGTTTGTATGTAATATGTACAATTTTTTTAGTTACCGACCTTGCTGACATAAAACATCTTTCTGTTTCCATCAACCAAGAACAAATCTCTTGCCATTTTTGTTTAAAAAGATAACTTCCGCACTAAAGAATGATTCATTTTTATTTTGTTTGGATGACACACATTTAAGAGATGGTTATAAAAGCTTTTTACTCTTATCTGAGTACAAAAGAAAGTACCATTTCAAAATTAATTAATCACTCTTTCATAATATTGTGACAACCTAATGTATTCCATCACGGGATTCAAAGAAATTACCATTCCGTAAACATTTCCGACAAAAGAGCTACCTAAATCGTTCACCAAATTTATTCGGCACCAACCGTATCAACAAACACGATAAACAATGAAAAATGATTGCCTTAACACAAGGGAAACTAACCTTTAACACAACTACATAAAACACGAAGTATCTTTATCAAGAAAAATGTTTAAGGTACTGGCGAAAATATTCAAAAGACATCAATCCACATGCCAGGTAAAGGAACAATCAATCTCTGATCTGACGAAATGAGATCTATCTCTCTCCCACGCATTGTGAATTTGTATTAGTAGGAAAGAGAGGTTGTTAATCTGAAAATAATCGAAGCAAGTTGTGGTTGAGAAAAGTTTGAGGTGTTATTATTATTTGTTGAGATGAGTTTACGAGAGTTTCATTTTATATGGTGATTATTCTTGAACCATTTTCGTGTTAACGATTTGTTTTTTATTTTCATAAGCTGAAGGCTGAGGGAAGTTTTGTGTGTTAGGTATAACAAAAGCACAATTCAGCAAGTTATAATGAGCACCATTACGGAACGTTATTACCTTTGAGTTGCTCAAATTTTTATGTATATGGTAACAGACTATAACAGTAAATCTATGTGTGTGAGGAACAGTGATTATCAAAGTTTTGTCTTAAGAGTACAAAAAGTACTCCTGGCCTCTTTCAGACAACGGTACGAGTACGTCAAAAGTTTAACCCTTAATATTACTATCATCGCCAAATCCCTATTCATTTTTTCACACTTAGGTACTCGAATGTAAACGAACTACACACGCGTTGCAGCACTCGCACGAGTAGGCTGCGTTATCCGTATTAATTAATTGTTGTTTACGTAAATAATAGTGAATCATCGCGTTGGAATTCCATCGCCCGGCCGGACGAGCGCCGGCGTAGGTACCTACAGGTGTCATAGGTATAATACGACTGCACCTATTTTTATTCATTTATGAATAATTATACGGTTCATAGTGAAGATGATAATACATCGATAAGTAATGAAGAAAATTTGAACAATATGGAATTGGTTGAGATAGAAGAAAATAGTCATTTAGTTGAACTTACACAAACAAAACAAATGGATGAAAATATACATACTAAGCCCACAAAGAGGTGCAGAGAGGAAGAAGGATCGGAAGAAGAATGGATAGACGTTAGAAGAAAGGAGAAAAAGAAGAAAGATGATATTACAGCTATATACATTTCCAGTAACGAGAAACTACCTAAACAATTCGCATTAGCGAAGTTGTTCAGTGAATATAATATTACTGATATTAATAAAGTAAAATACATTACATCTTATAAGATAAGATTAGATATGGGAAATGAAGACAGTGTCAACAAATTACAGTCATGCGAGATGATATCGAAAAACGGATGGCGATTACATAAAGCTTCTGAAAAATACAGGTCTTATGGTGTAGTGAGAGACATTGAGTTGGACATAACTAATGAAGAAATTCTTAAGAACCTGTCATGTCCCAGTCCAGCGAAGTTGATATCGGCATTTCGTTTACGGCGTAGGAGCAGTGATAAAGAAGGTTGGACAGACTGCGAAGCGGTACGTCTCTGCTTTGAAGGTTCGTACCTACCAGCGTTTGTTTGTGTAGGTAATATAAGACTGCAAGTTGATCCGTATGTTTTTCCCGTGTCACAATGTTCCAAATGTTGGAAGCTAGGTCATACCTTAAAGTTTTGTCCATCAACTAAGAAAGTATGCCCGAAATGCGGAGATTTCCATGAGAATTGTGACACACAAATATATAAATGCGTGAACTGCGCCGGCAAACATATATCGCTTAATCGGTCGTGTCCGTCGTATTTAAAAGAAAAGAAATTACGAGAAATAATGGCCGAATTTAATTGCACGTATCAGAAGGCCTTGATGTCATATGTACCACCTAAATCTCCAAGCATACCAAAGGAACCGATATACAGTAATGAACATATTGAGCTAGATGAAATATTTCCTCAATCTTCACACGAAGACGATGCTTGCTATCGAGACAGAGTGCCGACAACATATGCTTCCATTACAAAACCGAAGTCCAATATAAAGAAGACACTAACACAGAACAGCAAGTTTCGTCGTGCTCCTACTCCATTTCAACAAAATGATGACATGGACAGTAACAACATAGCACCACCCCCTCCACCAGAACAGACACATAAAGAAATAAAATTCGGAGACTTACTGTTAAATTTAAAAAACATATTATTTTTAAGATCTTTATCATTACGTGACAAAATAGAAAAAATTATTAGGTATTGTTTAGAGTGGATAATATTAGTAGCTGTAGAAAATGTTTCGGATTGGCCAGTTTTAAAAAATATATTAGATTACTTTAATGGATAAAGTCAATTCATCGTTACGGATTAATATATTACAGTGGAATTGTCAAAGTGTTAGAAATAAATTAGTTAGTTTAGATAGCTTATTATCACAGGAAAATATTCACATTGCTGCTATTAGCGAGACGTGGCTCCAGCCTACGGATCCGGTAAGAATTAATCAGTATAATATATATAGAAAGGACAGAGGTGATGGTTATGGAGGAGTAGCAATTTTAACTCACAGATCAATCAATACACATACAATACCTATTTCTTGCAATAACCCTGGTATTGAAATAGTAGGTATTAAAGTTTTTAATTGTGATTATATTGAAAACATAATTTCATTATACTGTCCGCCTTCAGTAAGTACCACAAGAGACGATTGGGACTCTTTATTTTCACAATTTCAAACTAAGACATTAATTTTAGGAGACTTTAATGGTCACCATTCGAATTGGTCAACAAAAACAGATCAAAGAGGTACACAAATTTTTGATGTGTTATTTGATAGCTCTTATGTTACATTAAATGATGGACAGGATACACGAGTTAAGCTTGTAAATGGTACACTTCAGAGCTCAGCCCCCGACATATCGTTAGCCTCCTCGGACATAGGTCTACTTGTAAATTGGGCAGTCTTGAGCGAAACTCTAGGCAGTGATCACAAAGTAATAAAAATAACGTCTAATATTTGTAATTTACCTAAACACAATAATTTAAAAAGAAACTATAGAAAAGCTGACTGGGAATCATATTCTAACTTACTTAATGACTTGTTATATAACTTTCCAATAAACTCTGATAGCTTACAGACAAATTATGACAGATTTTTAGAATATATAAATTTAGCTGCCGATGTCCATATTCCTTTTATTAAAATAAATACTAGCCCCAATAGTAAATTCACTCCTAAGCCATATTGGTCCTCTGATCTATCCAAAGTGGTAGCTGAACGCCGCCTGGCTCTTAAACATTTTAGACGAAATCCAACCCCTCAAAATTACAATACATTACAAAATAAAGTAAGAATTGCACAAAAATTAATTCGAAAAGCTAAATACGATAGTTGGAAAACATTTTGTTCCTCTATTGATCATACTAGTTCCTCGAAACTGGTATGGAAAAAAATGAAGTGGCTTAAAGGTAATAGATTCCATAACCAATTCATTGACAAAGACATGGCCACAAAGTTTTTATATAGTCTGACCCCCGATTTTGTCACTACAGATCAACCAATTATTTCGTCTAATAATACAGTCATAGAAAAACCATTTACTTTACAGGAACTACAAAAATGCATTCGTCTTAAAGATACGTCCCCTGGATGGGATAAAATTTCATATTCAATGATTAGACATCTACCGCTAAGCGGAAAAAATATTTTATTACAATTTTATAATGTTTTTTTTACACACAGTTTCGTACCTAATCAGTGGAGAGACGCAATGATCATTCCAATCCCTAAGCCCGGTCGAGATATTCACGATATCAGGTCCCTAAGACCAATATCGATGATTTCATGTATTTGTAAAGTTTTTCATGGCATTTTACTCAATAGAATAGAATGGTACATAGAAAAAAATTCCCTTCTTTCAAATAATACCACAGGTTTCAGAAAGTGTAGATCATCTTTAAACAATCTTACTTCCTTAACGACTAGAATTTAATTAGGTTTTTGTGATAAATTATTTACAGTAGGATGTTTTTTAGACCTAGATAATGCATACAACAACGTAGAAATACCATGTTTAATTAAAATTATGGATAGTATAGGAGTTGGTGACAAAATTTGTAGATACCTGTGGAGTTATTTGAAGGAAAGGAAACTTAGTATTCTCGTGCAAGAGTTTACCGTCAGTCGAAATACCGGTCGTGGTCTGGCTCAGGGGGATCCACTCTCTCCCCTGCTTTTCAATGTATGTACTTTACACGTTTGTAAATCGATTAGTTCAAACAATATGTTTATCTCGCAATACGCGGATGATTACGTAATATATTCTTCAGGTAAAAACATTCATGATATAGCTAAAAATCTGCAATTGTCACTTGATAACTTTTATAGGCTCATATGTGATATAGGACTAGATATTTCACCATCTAAAAGTAAAGTATGCATTTTCCGAGCTGGTATTGCTAGACATGTGATAAATCTCAAAATTAACGGTGTCTCTTTAGAATGTGTTGATAATGTCAAATATCTTGGAGTTTGGCTTGATCGAGGACTTAGGTGGGCCAAGCATATTGATGAGATCAGGCAAAGAGTTACATCTTACACAAATATATTTAAAGTTTTGGCGGGTAAGGAGTGGGGCGTACATACGATCCACTTGAGACGTTTGTACATTAGCTTGGTTCGAAGTAGAATAGACTATGCCTGTCATTTATATAGCTCAAGTTGCACTACACATTTATCCAAATTACAGCTATTACAAAACCAATTCTTACGTCTTATAGGAGGGTTTGTAAGAAGTACTCCCGTGCATGCAATGGAGAGTGAGCTTTTCATTCAACCGTTGCATGTACGGCGTTATTTTTTGGCGGGAAAATATTGGTTAAAAATAAAATCGTATGACGATAATGAAATCGAGCCACTAATCACTAAACTTTATGAACAAATTCAAAATTCGCGTTGGACACGTAAAAATAAACCTCTGTTACCTCTGTCCTTTGAACATTTTAACACAGTACCTTTATACAGCAGCAGACAATTTGAATTATTTTCTCTAGACATATGGATAACCTATATTGATGTAACCCACATAGTGAGACCTCTCATCGAAGTAATTGATAAACCCAAACAACACTTTCATCCAACTACATTACATAACATTTGCGTTGAGTTTGTAAAATACACATATAGTAGCTATTATTGTATTTATACAGATGGTTCAAAAGGGGAGGGATGCGCTGGTGCTGCCTTTTATGATCCACAAATGAATGGTTTAATTAAACTTCAAATTGAAAATTTAAATATTTCTATAATGTACCTTGAATTAATAGCTATTTTTGAAGCACTATCATATATAGATTCATTTACGTCTGGAAAGTACGTCATTTTTACTGATTCAAGAAGCTCACTTCATCATATTATTAGATGTACTACTAATTTCCGCGGAGCTCCTATTACTTACAGAATCCTACAATTACTACAAAAAATAAAGAAGAAAAAGATTACCATAATCCTCCAATGGATTCCCTCTCATATAGGATTGGAAGGCAATACCAGGGTAGACCAATTAGCTAAAGAAGCCTCTTCCTCTGGGGTAATATACCCTTATTTACCTTATTTTAAAGACTTACTAACAATAGTTAAAAAGAAGTGCGCTGATATGTGGAGCGAGTACTTCGATGAAAGGTCTCGTACTAAGGGCATATGGTATAAGACCATACAGCCTTGTCCCTGTCCCTATCTATGGTTTGCAGACTCCGGTCTTAGTAGGCACGATGTGACTATCGCATTCAGACTGCGTTCAGGACATATACCACTAAACTGCTTCCTACATCTTATGAAAAAATCACCTTCACCTAACTGTACAATGTGCAATGTTAGGGAAGATGTTTATCATGTTATAGTTGAATGCACTAGAAATGAAACAGAAAGGAAGCAGCTTGAGTGTGATGGTAGCATTTGCCTGCGTTCAATTGGGGTCTGTAACAATATACTTGCTTCTCCTGCTTCACTAGAAGCTAAACAAGTATACAATATTGTTAAGTTAGCTTTAAAAAATAGAGATAATTAGATTTTGATATGTATCTTCCTATAGGGGCGACATGTTCACAAAGTGATTAAGCCCTTTTATGTCCAATAAAGATAAAAAAAAAAAAAAAAAAAATAAACGAACTAGAATGTAAACGAACTGCGCACTACAGCTTAAAACTAACCTCAACTTAGAAGCATTACCGACATATAAGATAGTAACTAGAAAATAACTACAAAAGGACGAGTGGAAAATAAATCCTTTGACACCATCATAAACCGAAGGAAGAACAGATAAAAGTTCCACAGTTTACTTCTTGCCAAACTTTTCCTGATTATGTTCTACTGTAGCAATGTTGTCTACACAGAATTAAATAAATAAATATTCCTCACACATTCACACAACGTCATCTAGTCACTAAGCAGAGCTGTAAATACATACATATTATACATTCATGATCATGCACACAAAGATATGCATTGAGCGGGAATCGAACCCGAGACCTCTGCGTAGCAGTCATGTTATATAACCACTACGCCACAGAGGTCGTCAATTGCATTTAAGTATTTGTTTTTTTACAAAACTTTACATGACATTTATGTAAAAAAAAAAAACCTTACAAAAAAGAAATATATGTTATTTAATATTACCTTACAATTTAGCCCTGGGTTATCTTTGCGAAATTTCATAAATGTGGCTAAATGATCAAATCTATATAAACACAATATGTTAGCTGATTTCAACCCAGTTCAGCCAGCCAGTCACTTCTAAAGACAGCACAATAAAAAGGCAGATTCAGCAATGAAGGTTTACAGTCACCCTAATAAACCTTCGATTACCCCCTTTGCCTACGCGGACAGATTACGAGCATCAAGCTACCAGTAATCCATACAAATGGTCCACATCTAGATTCAAACCCGTGAACTTTGGCGAAGGGGTTACTGTAATCTATACAAATAGTATTTGCTATCGTTGATCCATTCCATCGCTTATACTGCAACGTTTGTTTTCTAACTTTGGTTGTTGATGTTACTCTAAATTATTTAAGTAGGAATTGTTTTTATTTTGAACTTCATGACTCAAAAAAATACAGTGTGTCACCACCCGACTAAGGGACTTTCAGTCAGTCAATATTATCTTTACGAAATAAAAGAAGGAAAACTTGAAATTAAAGCCTATATCAATCCGTCTGGCCAGCGTGCTATTAGTAGGCCAAGTATCCCTCCGTCATGGGAGGAGGCCCGTCCCAGCAGTGGGACATTAATGGGCTGTTATGATGATTATGATAAATGAACAAGCTGTCGGTGTCTGTTATTTGGGTCGGTGATTTTTATACAACTTGACACTTTAGTAACTGATCATTCAAAAATCATTGTAACATACATCCATCAGCTTTTTTCGTCCTCTGCTGGACTTAGGCCTCCCCCAACTAGAAGTTGTTTGTGTTTACTAACAAAAATGTTATCTTGTTCTTGTTCTTAATGTATCTGGGGAAGATACTGTCTTTCACAACACAGTCAATGACTAAAGTAAAAGCCAGGACTTGCTACATATTATTTGTAAATATTGTAAGGTATAATAGAGAAGGACTAATGAGCGGCATTTACAACGCGACTATTGCAAACTTGATTAGCTTCGTCATATATTATCATCATATCATTATTTAATGCCCGTCATCAAATGTTAGGCGCTTGCCCTCTTTAAATGAAATTATCAAATAATATCCGGGGTGAATTTATGTAATAATTTACCAATAGTTTCCAGGCATTAGGATTTAACTAATTCAAAATATCCATTTTCAAATAATATTGAGCTATTATCTATAATATCCCTATCATTACTAAATGTAATAGAACACGTATTTATCATTATAGTCCATTCTGCCCCCACCTATACATTAAAAGTAGACATTTCCCCCCGTCCCCGTACACTAGTGTCACACGAATTCTATTTAAATGCAAATCCAGTGACCCTTTGTACCGGAGCCCTCTTATACTGAATGTTATAACGTTTTTATTGCTTTTTTGATAAAACAATATTTTTTGTTTTTCATTTTATTGCACTGAATTGTTTTTGCAGTTTGCCTTTGACGTCTTTGTTGTGAATTTTTGTTTTTTGATAAGACAGTCTACGAGTATACTATGTAGTAGCTGCCTACCGTATTTGAAAAGGAATTGATTTATAAACTTTGTTTGTGAGTGTGTAATAAAGTTTGTATTTCAAAGACGTCATCATAATTCTTTATTAATATTATGGTTTTCGAAAAATACAGGCATGTTTTATATTAAAATCACAGACAGTTACAAACTATTACTTTATTAAATTAACTTAACCCTGCATTTATCTGAACAGTTCTCTAAATGTGTGTCTCTTACTATGTTCTTCATCTATACAATAGAGGGATACCTACTTCGCTTATAGGTACAAAGCAAAATGTCGCTTATGCACTGAAATGTCTTTTGTATGGCTCCAGTAATATATGAAAAAGTACCTAAATGCAAGAGAGAGCTAAATGATAATGCATTCAGAACACAGTTTATAAGCTTCTCGGACCATAAAGTGTAGACGAATTACTTGCTGATAATGTAAATAATAAAATAATTATTATTAATGTAAATATAAAGTACATAAATAACAATAAAATTACTTAAGTATTTCAGTAATGTTACTTTCAAAATTATTTCTTAAAATTTACACTTAAGTTTTTTTAGACTATTAAGCATTGATTATTGTGTATTTAAATGTCTTTTTATTTATTATGACATTATTTATTTTGAAATTTGGACTGCTTAATTACGAGCAGTACGACCTCAAATTCAAATCAATGCCATAAGCTTTACGTCTAAAGATTAAAATCATTCAAATAAAGTTAAAACCCACTTTAATATCCGGAAAAGAGCGACACCATCCAATTAACTAAAATAATTTTATATCATCGCATTTCCTTTTAATATTCTCAAGTCGACTAAGTTTAATAAAAAACAAATCGATATTTAATACTTTTATTCACGAATTAAGGTCAGACATTTCAGAAAACCAACCAGCGGATCGTTACAGTTAACACAAACCGCGACCCACTTTTCTTTTACAACAAAAAATTGTACGCAAAAATTTTACAAAAATATGTTCCCGAATTGTACGAATATAAAAAGTGTACGCGAATATTTCAGTTTGTTGGCTAAAGTTGAAACATGTCGGGTTTGATTAACGGTTTTTTAAAACCAAAGTTTGAATATTTATGAGGACGTATTGTTGGGAGTGCGATGAGTTATAACATGTTTGTGTAACTTAGCTATACGATATGATAACGAAACTGTTCGAACGAAATACATATAATATTTCGGTTATCAGTGTTTTTATTTATGGTTGTGGTTGCATGTCTCCATCTTCTTTATTCAAATAAGTACATAAATCTATACAAAATCTTCTTTCATTTTCTTCGTGGGGTGCCGGTTTATTGCACCACCCTATCTCGAGTCTAAAAGACGACTAAAGGATTCTCCTGATTATCACAACACCTACTGCGATCGCCAACCCGCCTGCCAAGCATGGCGATTACGGCAATTACCCCCAAAAATGGCATAAATCATTCCGATGGCTTCCAGGTCGCGAGAAACTATTCTAGTTATTAATAAGACACGACAAAATGCCTGCATCGAATTTGATCATAACTACAAAAACAATTCAGGAATAAGGACAATAAAAGGTAAAACGCTTTTAATTATACCATCATTAACTTTCAGTCACACATGTACTCAACGTGTGCACTGAAAGTTCACACTAGAATATAATGATATGCATAAAAAACCGTTTCAAAAGCTGTACGCTCAAGTTTATGGTAGTTACTCGACCTACCACCAAGCTCAAAAGAGGAAAGATATCTATACCCTCGGTCGCTTCTTACTAACCTACGTATACCTATGGAAAGCATGGTGGGTTTATTTTAGAATCGTTACCTCTCGAAGTCAACCTCACTCAAAAATGATGACATCATTATACACAAAATTATGTTTTGTGTACATATTTTGGCTCATAGGTCACACATTATTACTATTTAAATTTACAATTCTAACTTATGAAAGATTTTACTTTTCCAGATAAATATACAGAAAGGCCTAGATTAACCAAAAAATATTTACAAATTCAACTAACAAAACTAGTCGATCAACCACAACGCCACCTCTGATTGAATTGGTGAATCAAAATTGCAAAACCAATTTTTCAACACAACCCACAAACCATAAAGGTAGAAAACATATAAAATAAAGCCTCCTATTCACAACTACGATAGTCGTTACATCTATAGATAACATTTTCAATTTCCAGAACACAGATACAAATTTTAGATATGAATATTTCATAGCAACCGCATTGAATGCCCTTTCATTTTGTGGTAGTTCTCTATTCATATATAAACCCACAAATAGATATCCAATATTTTTATTGAAAAAATACACTTGTTCTATTTTTTTCTAATCCAGTCCGTAGGTTGTGCCACTCAATTTGGAACAAAACCTAACTCTGTATCTCATCTTACCTTCGCTAAAGTATTTTTAAGAGCACGTCGAGCCATTGATTATTTTTTAATCGACTATCTAGTTTATGTTTATGTAGGCTCAGACTAAGCAGATATTGGACCATGGCCATGATTTGCACACAAAAGCCCGATTTAAACATCGACAAGTACAGTAGCGAGTTAAGTAGTAAGTTGTTGCTTAGGTTGATTTGAATAGGTAGATCTCCATCCTATTTTTTGGCGAGTTAAGTACGAAGTAGCCCCCTCTCTCGCGTCTCGCCCACTTAACTCGCCAAAAAATAGGATGGAAATCTAATCAAATCAACTTAAGCAACAACTTACTACTGAACTCGCTATTGTACTCGTCGATGTGTAAATGGGGCTAAAGCCACAGTAGTCATAAGATAGATCGAATGAGGAACAATAACATAAACAAAACAAACACAGCAACCCTCTACAGGCAACTACAAGTAACAATACAGTCTAAATAAAATGCTTAAAATAATAATTAAAATATTTTATAATATTATCAACATAATTAATACAAGATTAAACATTTGTAGAATCATGAATCGCATACAATACATAAATCAGTCCAAGGCCTCCTGCAGTGCGTCGACAGCGTTCAGTAGAGCGTGCAACGCCATCTGTTGTTCGTATCAGGCAACAATTTATTGTTTACAAACCTACATTTAATTTTTACAGCGCAATCTGCGCAATTACTGCGATGCGATTGAGGATTAACAGTGACGTCATTAGCGTAAATGCTTTTTGAATATAAAGTATGATTGTTAAATTTACGCGTAATGTAGATAAATGAGATATAAATGTAATTATGTTTTTGAAATAATAATAACATATTATAGTAACTGTCCTTGCAATGATTTAAAAAGAGTATAAATATCTCAATTATGATGATATTTTTCTTGTCTTGTGTGGCATGGATTCCTTTAATTATAGTGTGAAATTGCATTAGTTCAGACCCTTTTTTTAAGGACACTCTTGCAATAAGTACTGAGCTTAAACTCGCGAAAGCGTTTACTCACATGAAATAACCTAAATACAATAATTTGTGGATCGAACAAATTATCTAGCGTAGGATACAAATCCAACACTTCGAGCACGGCAGCCGAATATACAATCCCAACCAAGGCGCTTTGGCCCAGTAATGACGACGAAGTAAAAAGTTAAGACGGCTGTACGTTGTCTTCTTTCATGGAATCAATAAAAATGAGCTCAACACATTTTAGGCAAAATATAGATAATTAGATACATACTATTAAGTAAGTATACACCATTATGCCTCACTACACAAAAATGAAACATTCTGTTAAAGGCTATCATAATATCATCAAAATTATCCTTTTTAATTCCTCACAAATTCACACAACGCCATCTAGTCCCAAACTAAGCAGAGCTTGTACTATGGATCCTAGACAACGGATAAACATACTTAAACACTTTTTTAATTAGATTACTACAGAGAAAAATTAAAATTGCAAGTCCATATCGATAACTTGGTACCTTTAATATAATTAACTTAATAAGGAATAAATTACTCCATGTTTTATTATAAGAAAATACGAGTCATATTTTTTATTTCAAGCTGCTATTAGATCGTCAGCTAATTTTGTATAAGTAATTACTGCAGTAATGAACTAGGATTTCAAAATCAAAATCAAAAAGTTTTTTATTTATTTACGACACAAAATAGAACACTTACGAACGTCCGCGCTTTTATAGTGATCACATATTATGCACGTTTAACTTTAATACTAAGTTTACTGAGGGTTCGGAACACGACCACAAAACTTTTTACAAATAATAGCTTTTCCGTAGACAAATGGCAAAAAACGGAACCCTTATAGATTCGTTATGTCTGTCTGTCCATCCGTATGTCACAGCCATTTTTCTACAAAGAGTGATTGTAATATTCACACTAAAACCACTGTACAAAGCAGGCGTATATTTAGACAACCATTATTATGAAGCCTTATGACACTTTTTAGAAATACTTAATGCCGCTGTTCATTTAATTTTATTGCAAAATTGTCTTACAAGGCTGAGGAAAGAAATAGAGGCCATCCTAAAGTTTATCTATCTATCCATTTATGATTTGCTGTTAAGTTAACTGTATGATATAAGTCGTACTTTCATTATTCCGTGTGGTGACGGATTAAGAATACAGTGTGTCGCCACCCCGTCTCATCCCGTGGGTGTCGTGAGAGGCGACTAAGGGATACCACGACCCGGTGCCTATCACCTAGCACTTCGGGTCAACCTATTGGTGGGGGAAAACCACCAACAACAGCATTCCCAAGGAGGGTTGGCGTCAGGCAGGCGGCCGGTCGTAAAAATATAGCCAAAACCACTAGCAGCATGAAAAGTATAAATAAAGTGAGCGATAGGGCTAGGGCGTACCCCACAGGCGACGCACAGGGGCAGCACCCGGCTACTGTGGGAAATGGACAAGGGTTGTCGCATCTAAACGGGCGGGTGCGACGTAAGAGGCGAGTCCAAAGTGTGAAAGAATTAAGGTTGAAGTGTGCGAGTTGGAATGTGGGAACGATGACTGGAAGAGGAAGAGAGTTAGCGGATGTGTTTAAAAGGCGAAGGATAAACGTGGCGTGTTTGCAAGAGACAAAATGGAAGGGTGAAAGGGCTCGAGAGATAGGGGAAGGATATAAGTTCTATTATTGTGGTAGTGACGGCAAGAGAAATGGTGTGGGGGTAGTTTTAGATAACAGGTTGAAAGAAAGTGTGGTTGATGTTAAAAGAATGAATGATAGATTGATAGCGGTTAAACTGATTGTGGACGGCGTCACTTTAAATGTAATAAGTGCATATGCACCGCAGTCAGGTTGTGAGGAGAGCGTAAAAGAGAAATTTTGGGAGGACTTTGACTGCTTGATGATGAATGTGCAGGACAGTGAGGAAGTTTATATAGGTGGTGATTTTAATGGACACGTAGGAAGAGAGAGTGTTGGATATGAGAGAGTGCATGGTGGTTGGGGATTCGGTAACCGAAACGCAGACGGCGAGACACTGCTACAAGCTGCCTGTGCCTTCGACCTGGCTATAACAAACACGTGGTTTAAGAAAAAAGAGGAACATCTTATAACATACAAAAGTGGCCACCACGCGACACAGATAGACTATTTCCTAATAAAGCGAAGGAGTCTATGCTGTGTCAAAAATTGCAAAGTGCTGCCAGGCGAAGCTCTAGTTACCCAACACAGGCTGATTGTTTTGGAGGTCAAACTAAGTGTCTCGCCTAAAAACAGGAAAAACCGCCCCCCTCCAAAGACACGATGGCGTATGTTAGAGAAGGAAGAATGTGCTAGTATGTTTAGAAGTCAAGTTGTGGACAAGATGACGGAAATGAGTGAGATGGAAGGAAAATCTGTAAATAAATGCTGGAGTGAGATGGCAAAGTGCATAAGAGAAGTCGCAAAAGATGTGTGTGGAGAGTCGAAAGGTAAAGGTCTGATAGATAGGGATACATGGTGGTGGAATGAAAAGGTACAAAACGCCCTAAGAGAGAAAAAGTTGGCGTTTAAAGAATGGCAGGGTGTAGAAATTTTGAATGCAAGTTTGAAAGATGACAAAAAGGAAGTTTACAATGAATGCAAGAAGAGGGCAAAGAAGGTGGTAGCAGTTGCCAGGGCTAGGGCGCAGGAGAGGTTATACGAGAACCTGGATAGCCCTATTGGCCAAAAAGAACTCTACCGAATAACGAAAGTGAGAGAAAGGCGAGCGAGAGATGTAATACATATGAAATGTATGAAAGATGAGTCTGGTAAGGTATTGTGTAAAGATGATGACATAAAAGAGCGATGGAAGGTGTATTTTGAAAAGTTTATGAACGAAGAGAATGATTGGAATGGTATACTCGAAGAGGCACATGTAAATAAGGGATTGGTAAGAGAAATTAGCGTGGATGAAGTTATAACAGCAGTTAAAAGTATGAAAGATGGAAAGGCTTTGGGACCAGATGAAATACCAGTTGAAGTATGGAAGGTGTTAAAGTATGAAGGATGTATGTGGCTGACTTCGTTTTTCAATAAGTTGTTACATGAAGAAGACATCCCACAAGAATGGTGTACTAGCTCGCTTGTACCCATCTTCAAAAATAAAGGGGATGTCCAGGATTGTAACAACTATAGAGGAATTAAGCTCATGTCACATACTATGAAAGTATGGGAAAAGGTGATAGAGAAAAGATTGAGAGAAGAGAGTGAGATTACCCAAAACCAGTTTGGGTTCATGCCAGGTCGAGGGACAACGGACGCCATCTTTGCACTCCGCCAATTGTGCGAGAAGTACAGACGTGTCCACAAGAACTTGCACATGGTGTTCATTGACCTCGAAAAAGCGTATGATAGGGTGCCTCGAGAAGTGTTGTGGTGGGCCGTGAAAGAGAAAGGTTTACCTGGGAAGTATGTAGAGTTAATTCGTGCTATGTACAGGCAAGCCAGTACTTACGTCCGATCGTCTGCTGGCAACTCCGACCAGTTCAGTGTGGCGGTAGGCTTGCACCAAGGGTCGGCTTTAAGTCCTTACCTCTTCCTACTGATTATGGACGCCTTGACGGCGGACATACAGGAAGAGGCACCCTGGTGCATGCTGTTTGCCGATGACATTGTTCTGGTTGGGGAGGATGGACCTGAGATCCAGAGCAGATTGGAGTGTTGGCAACAGAAACTGGAGAGTGTTGGCTTGAAAATCAGCAGAACCAAGACAGAATACATGTTCTGCGATTTCGGCGGTCTTTCCAGTCCTGAAGCCATAGCGCTTGATGGAGTGCGCCTTCCAGTCTGCTCCGACTTCCGGTATCTCGGTTCGTGCATCCAAAGCGATGGCGAAGTAGATCGGGCGGTCAAGCACCGAATGAACATAGGATGGATGAAATGGCGGCAGGTCACGGGAACCATCTGTGACCCCCACATTCCCCTTAAATTTAAGGGGAAGATCTATAAGACCATGATTAGACCTGCCGTCTTGTATGGATCAGAGAGTTGGCCCACAAAAGGGATGAATGAAAGACAATTGCATGTAGCAGAGATGAGAATGTTAAGAGGAATGTGTGGTGTTACGAGAGCGGATAGAGTTAGAAATGAGTATGTAAGAGGAAGTTTGAAAGTGGCACCGGTAGCAGAAAAACTACGCGGCAGCCGGCTGTCATGGTATGGGCATGTTATGCGGAGGAATGAGAGTCATGTGGTGAGGAAGGTGTTGGACATGTGTGTGGATGGATATAGGGGAAGAGGACGACCAAAGAAACGATGGATGGATTGTGTGAAAGACGATATGGCTGCGAAGAGTGTTACTTGTGAGATGACGTCTGATAGGAAAGTATGGAAGAAGAAGACATGCTGCGCCGACCCCAAATAAAATTGGGATAAGGGCAGGGGAATGATGATGATATAAGTCGTACTTCAGTAGATACTGAATATGAGATGTAGATAATCATAATGCTTTTATAAATAAAATAAAATAAATAAAATTTTTCAAAAATAAGTACGTACTGTCGACTTTTGTCGAAACAGTTTTCATCACATCAAACTGCAGCAAAACGTTATTATCGTATCTTAACGACATTTTAACGAGCACCAAGCAATGCAATAAGTGATTCTATCTTTATTATCCGCTACGAGTACATCAAATATAAAGCTTTTTACTTACCAAATAGCTTGGCTATTAGATAATAAAATTTTGATAGTTTATGTACAAATAATGGCTTCCGTATATTTAACTAAAAACCAGCGCTAGATTCTCCGTGTAACACATTCTGACGAATGTAACACATAGTAAGGGAAATTTCGCAGATAATGTCTGCGAAATCAAAAGAAGGAAAACGTCAAATCAAACCCTAAACCAATTATTTGTCTGGCCAGCCTAAAACTAGTTTGTCCTCTGCGTCACTAGAAAAGTTCTTTTCTTGCAGTGGGACATTAATAAATACTGTTAAATTAATTAAATGACCATAAAACTCCTTTAAACTTTAATGGCTTATGACCATTGCAGTAGGTACGTAGTTGATAAACTTTACAACAAAACCTATGTTATTGTTCTACAGCTGTAGGATATAAATCTTTAGTCGTCTTATATGACACTCAGGGGAAATTACGTTCCAGATCCTAAACTGGTTTGATCGTTCGGAAAAAAATATCTCTGATTCCGTTAAAACTAAAACTTTGAAGAGTTGTACAATACTTTGTCTGAAGTTACTTTCTTTTTTTGTCATAGATTGTTACATAATGTATAACTGTTTCATCCATTTACTTAGTGTTTTGTTATTTATTAAATACCTAAACTAAGAATAGTATCAAGGATTTATCAACTTTAGCATTTATTTTTTTATAATTTAATTGCGATACTTAATTGAAATATAAAAATGTTTTTCCCTGTAACTTGTAGTTAACGTCAACCGTGTTTATAATTGCTGTTAAAAGAAATTAAAAAATATAGAAGCAACTGTTTCTACCCGCAGCTTTTATTAACCCTTTATTAAGATAATGTACAATTTTAATTTATGATTCTTATAAAATAAACGCCTCTGCCTACCCCGGACGGGATAAGGCGTGAGTTTATGTATGTATGTATGTAAAACATTTTTTTTAAAGTGATACCTATTTCCACTTTCACAATTAAATATTATTACAAAACAAAATTTAGATTAAAATAAGCGTAGTAAAGTGATAATACAATAAAGCTTTGTAGTAATAAATATAACAATCCTTCGTTACCAATATAAAACCGTTGCCATAGCAACCGAGGGTGTCTTGACGGTAGCGCCAACGCGGCACAAGACACGAACTACGTACTCGCTTCCCTTCTATCTCAGTTTAAGGATTGAAATACAGATGGCGTTATTTATAAAATATCTGGTATTCTTTCAATGTTGTTTTAAATAAAATATTAAGAACAAAGTATTTTGATTAAATAATTTAATAGAACTTATAAAATAAACTTATTTGTAGTCCTTTTTTTTGTCTTTTAGCTTTGCTTTAGATTACGAGTAGTAGAGGTCGTATCAAATTATTATTTTAATGAAATATAGTTACAGCAATAAGGTTAACACAGTATTTAAAAAATAAGTAGGTACTTAGAAGTTATCATCTAATGGATTTGCCTTTTGAACGTTCAGTTTCGACATATTGATTTTTGATCGCAACACATAGCCTACGTTATCTTCTCTTCGCGGAACTAGGTAATCTAATAATGTCTCAAACTTCAAAATTAGTCATCTGGTCTACAGACGGTCACGGTCACATAAAACGTACTTACCCACATACATAAATAATAAACGCCAAAAAAAATATACTCTCTACCTCACTAATGACCTCAGTGATGTGGTGTCCAATAGGTGCTACGCACAGGTCTCAGGTTCGATTTGAAACGCTTGTGTTCGACTTAATAGATTATTTTAATATTAATGTATTTTTGAAATAGATTATACCTGTTTGGTGATGAAGTAAATGGTATTGAAGGTTCTCTATTTTGTCTCATAATTTTTATACATAATATCCATAATCTAGCGTGTCATAACACTTTTTGTCCGAATCATCATGTGTCCGAATGAAGAAAAATTATGAGAAAAAATTAGGATATCTAATAATTAATTATAGTACCCCATTTTATGACACACAAGTATTATAAGTAAAGAAGTAAAGACGTGTAGGTAATATACGATTTCGTACACACGAACATTATGGAGAGTGATGATTATAGTAAACTTGTTAGGGATTATGATTTTCGGACGATCGATATTCGGAGAAGAAAGGGACTACCGGTATTGAATGGTATCAATTTGAAAACAATATACGGATTAGTGTACGGATTCAAGTCAACTATATAATTATTATATAACATTTAGCCGTAAACTAATCCGTTTGGCCAGCAGTGGGATAAATACGCCTCCATTATAAAACATTCTTGCAATTTTTCTGTTTAATTTAAAACAACACAACAAACATAAATATCTAATAGACCAGATATCTCCAGAACGATGAATCGCAAATACTTTTAAAACACAAATAAGAACAGCTCGTAAAGTTAACGAAAAATTTAAACTGCATGTCAATTCTCGTACCTTAAAATCGGTAAAAATTCGGTTAAGTTAACTTTTAGTTGTCAAATTGTCACACAATAAGGTAAGACAGTGCGAGAATTGACATGCAGAATCATAAACATTAAGATAAAAGTAGGTTAACATTGTGTTTCTTTCTTTCTTTCATACTGTTATGTTTACTGATAAATGTGCAACAGAAAGGAAAGACGTTTTACGAAAAATAAAGTTTACATAAAGAAGGTTGAAGAGTTTGTCTAATAGGTATGTTGAAATAATAATTAGTCAGCACCCTACTGCATCCTGCAGGTTTAAATGGCGACTAAGCGATTGTTTAAAAGCCAGCATAAAATAAATAAATAAACACATTCTCACAACGCCATCTAGTCCCAAACTAAGCAAAGCTTGTACTATGGATACTAGACAACGGATAAGCATACTTACTTAAATATTTTTTGTGTATATGTTCATGCACACAAAGATGTGCATTGAGCGGGAATCGAACCCGAAGCCTTTGCGGAGCAGTCATGTTATATAACCACTACGCCACAGGTCGTCAAAATAATATAATACTTTTAGTATACTATTTTTTATAATACCTTCTAAAGTTATCTCGTTCACGAAAATAATTCCAATAATTAAAATTCTATGGTTTTATGATAAAAAGCAAACTAACTAGTTACGTTACATGATAAAAAGGCTACACATTTTTCTACTCTCATTTGATGTTCGCTCAAAAATGCTTATCAAAAAGGATCATAATCAATGTTAAAATTCATTTATTTTAATTCTCAATAATCCTTCCTATTGATTGACGTAAAATATAATCCGACCGTATCAAAATGTCCTCAGAATTCAGCTTTTTATACGGTCATAAAGTATTATTACGCAGTAATAGAACGCTTTTAATTAAGACTTGAGAATCTCTTTAGCCGGATTATACAGAGGTTTAGAGTTCCGCTGGGTGAAGTAAAAATCAGAAATCTATTTTAATGAGCAATCAATAATACAAGTAGAATTTAATTAAATAAATTCGATATTAGTCAATAGATATTTATTTTATGTAGGTTTTTTAAAAGGACAACCTCCCGCACTAGGGTTATACCCTGAGTCGCGGGGACTTTTACAAACATCAATTTAACGGACACAAAAAACATCGACTCAGTATAATAATTTGCGGATCATATAAAAAATTTTGTTGCGTAGTATTCAAACCCACGACCTCTTGAACGACAGCTGCTTCCACGGCCCTTGCGCCGCCGCACCGTGGCAGATCTGGGTATACAGCCTCTGTCGCAATGTCCTGTGCCATGATGTTTTATATGACCGATGAATAATAAATATAAGCCTGAAAATTCTTAGTGCGTTCTAGATAAATAATTAATTCGATCTCTCGTAAGCTGGAATCGTTCCAAATCTTATCAAGAGGAGCGTCAAAGAGCTTTGACGCAGTCTGGAGGAAAAACGACGGTACTATAACTTTTTCCTTACGCGGAATTTTAAAGTTCTTTTGGTACTTATTAATTACTCGAAGTACCTATTAGTTTTCCATGTGACAAAGTAAGGATACAAATATTATCAACATATCTTTTCATTCTAGAAGGTAGCTTAAAAACAACTCCGATAAAGCTTATAGATATCATTACAAAACCAAAAGAGGAAAACGTGATAAAAATACCCTATACCAATTTGGCTTTAAAGCGTGTTATACTAGGCTATGTTTCCCCTTCTTTTATTGTCCTGTATTAGCACATTGGTGAGTTGTTATGATTATTTAATGTGTTGTCTGTTTGTTGCAGTAAAAGCAGTAAGCAACAACAACAAACATGGCGGCGTTCGTGGCGAAGCAGATGGTGGGGAACAAACTGAGCGCTGTTAAAGGTAAGGCTAATATACTAAATATAATATCTAACTAAGAATGTCTAACGTTTTCTCTCTGTACGGCCCACAGCTGGGCATAGGCTTCCCAAAGATTGTGCCCCGGCCCGATGGGCACCTAGCTTTACTTACACTCTTATTCTTGGTGTTAAAAAGAACATAGACATTTTTGAACAAGGCTATATGCTTGTTAAAACTTTCCATATCAACTGCAAAGAAAGAAATTAATACAGAACCATTTATTATTATTGCTCAAGCAAAACTTTTGATCAAAAATATACAAGACAAGCAATGTATGAAAGAAAAGAGATTTTTAGGTAGTATACTTAGTAGTAGATTTGTAGGTTCAATTCTAATAAAGCTAACGGTTAGATTGTCTGTTATTATCTTAGTACGTATAGTACAGATCTCATTCTTTAACTTGCAACAAAATAGATTTCAAAACGTCATTCTTTACGTTTAATCGCTTCAATTTCAATATTAAACCGACGCAAAAATTCACATTTAAAAACTTGTGTTTTATATAATTTTCGAAACAGCTGGATTGATGCTAATGAAACTTTAGTTTTTCTAAGCAATTGATCAATTCAGGCTACTGTTCTACTAAAACAGTTTTCAACAAAAAGGAACAGTTATAGTCAAAACAATTTTTTTTAATACAAAACGCGGCAATATGACTAATGCACAATTGAATCCACAAATGAAGCCAACAAATAGAAGTCTAAAAATAACTTCAATCCGTCGTCATCATCTTGCCGGTTCGGCCAAATTGTTTGATTGTTAAAGATACTTCCAAATAGTTGCATTTGTACCAGTACACAGTACCGTAAGGCAATGCTAAAAGTAAAAGCTTATAACAGTACATTAAAGCTCTATGCTTCAGGTAAAAGTCTAACCTACCAGAAAAATGTGTCGAACGTAAAAAAAAATGTTAAAATATTCCTAAAAGTATGATCAGCGTTGAAAACAAAATCAATAAACAATTCGACAAGACACGCCATAAGTTCAAACTTCTCAAAAGTCAAATCAAAAGAAAATCCCGTACAAATAATTTTAAAAGCGACATTATCCATTAAAAACGACAATAATTAAAGTTTTAAAAGAGAATAAGTTTGAACAGGTCTAAACAGAAGTCTATAACGACTGCGGACGAAACGTGCCCCAACATTATTTAGCCAATAGTAAAGTTGCAGTGTTGTGACCTGTTCCTACAGAGCCGTGTCTTCAGACATTTACTTCGCAGTTTTTTCTTTTCCGTGCATTTTCTTGTTTAGTTTGGAAACTGTTTCGACTTGTGATTTATTCGTGAAAGATTTCTTTTGTAAGCTTCGTTAACGTAAAACTATATCTAATAATTAATATTGTGTTGTCTGGTATGTTTTGCTTTGTTCTCGGCGACTATGCTGCTGTGTGATTTACTTACTTACGTGATTTACTTTTTTGTGTAGGTATTATTATTTATCCGTGTGGTGACGGAGTAAGAATACAATATGTTACCACCCCATAATCTCATCCCATGGGTGTCGTAAAAACCGACTAAGGGAATAACCGTAACTACTATTCGTCAAATAATAAAAATAAAATAAATACAAAAAGTACAATCCGTCTGGCCAGCGTGGTATTAGTAGGCCAAGTAACCCTCCGTCACAGGAGGAGGCCCGTCCCTGCAGTGGAACATTAATGGGCTGCTATGATGATGATGATGTAGTTATTATTCAATTTTACTCACGAAATGTTATGTGCTATAACTCTTAGAATCGAAACCCATATTTGGCATTAGCAGTATTCTTCTTCATTGTTAAAAAGAAGTGCAACTCCCCACAATAGTCAATCCGATGTAGTAAGTCCAAAACAACCGATTTAACAAATTGATGAAACAGAGTTTACTCCCTCCATTGTGAAGCAGCTGTTGTGGTACCCATGAAATCACTAAACTTCAGAATAATTGTTGGTTTAAACTACAGATGAATGTCATAATTTGAAAAAAAAACCGACTACACTTAGCAAAATCCCTAGTGTGAAAGGTGACTTTGTAAAATAAAATTAAAAGTACATATATAATTATATTGTATATCAATTGCCACCATCCATTTCCCTATCATCAAGAAAGGCTTTTATACCTTTGACAAAATCATTATTAGTATAAAATGGCTCTTTGAAAATATCCAAAGTAGCGCGTCCTCACAATAATAGGCCGTTGGGAAATCAAATATTAAACGTTCAGAAACGAGGAAGGCTTTGTTGTTAAGAGTTGGACTAATACAACCTGCCTGATGAATTAAAGTGGAACAGTCAAACATTTAATGGACCTGCTACGTCACGGGAATTTCGAGTTTCAGTTCGAATTTCAGTTTTTCCCCTGTAGTTTTGAAGATCGTAGAATGATTTTCACTATACAGGGATCATAGAAAGAAAAATATAATATGTAGTTTTTGATGGGTATATTTTGATTATAAAGAAAGGAATATTATTAAAATGAAGAGGATCGAGGAAAGTATAACTATTTATAAGATCCCGGTCAAAATTCAAAATTGTTAGATGAGAAAAAAGGATGTATATTTTTGATCATAATTCACCCCCGTGTTCATGGGTTGACCACTTTTGCTGAAAATGTTTTCTATATTATGTAAAAAGAAAAAAAACAAGAGTAGTATATTTTAAATTTTATTTGTTTACAACTTTTTTACAATCATTAATATAATTATTCCATTGACACAAAATATATTCAATTTCATTGCTATACTTACAGTACTTACATAATTAATTTTAAAGCTGAATTAGTGTCACAGTAAAATTATGAACAATTCTTTTATAAGAACGTATTTCTAACTAAGTAAATTTTACTACAACATTATTAGTGGGAAGACAGAAGGTATATAAAAATAAAAGTTATCTACTTGCTTAAGCTTAACTAAAATAATTAAAGTATTAAAGAGTATCACGTGATTGTGAATAATCGTAATAGGTATTTAATATACAAATAGTATAATATATTTTTATTATAATAATGGAAGACGACAATATAAAATACGTAGGTAAGCTATAGGAAAATCAAAAAGAAGTTAACATATATAACTATAAAGAAGTATACACAGCAACTAATCAAGCTAGACACTCATGTACCACAGCAACACATCAAGTTAAACATTCTCATTTGAAATTGTGTCTTATTTCAAGGTATTATGATACATGAGTGTCTAGCTTGATTAGTTGCTGTGTGTACCTTAATACCTTGAAATAAGACACAATTTCATATGAAAATGTTTAACTTGATGTGTTGATGTGTGTACCTACTTGTAATTTTAATGGAAGACGTTTAGATATATCTACTTAAACTATAATTAACGTTTTTGCTGTGTATTTTAAAGCCATTTTTTTATCATCGCAGACTGGTACTCTCATAGCCTGGGTGAATAAATGGGATAAGCATATTATTTGGAAGTTTATAAAAAAGGCCACCCATGATAAATACCTACGTTCCGTGGTATGCACCCATACTAAATTACTTTCCAATTTAACAGCATTTCAACAATAATATCAATATCCAAACTCCATACTATATTCCTTATTATGAAACAGACTGATCAACACCCTCTTTCTCATTCCCCCTTCACGGCTCGGGCTATAGCTGTCTCTGTTGCACTCTGTTACATAAGCCCTTTTGATTTGTTCACCATTGTCGGGAATGAGTATTTGTTTTCGCTTTATCGCTCTCCTGGTTCGTTCTATACTGCTCCTTGTGAATAGTACTTCGTTAGGGCTCTCAGCCATCGGTGAATGGAACAGCTTTTTGCTGATTGGTTGCTTCGTCGATTTTCTTATTGGGGAGTCTGTCTCCATCTGTAAAGTTTAGTTTTTCGTTAATTTAATGTTTGGCTTTAGGTTTATTTACTAGGAGTTACGTGTTTCTTAAATAATTACTTAATTATAGAGTAGAAATCATTTGTTCCCGCCCTGCATATCCTAGCATTGTCCTAAATAAGGTCGAAAGAAACATTCTAACTTATTATGACAAACAAATGACTCGAAAAAAGGCCATACAGTTATGGCTCGCAAGATGGGTGTTAAAGTTACTGTTGCCACAACACAGTTCATTATCTCTAGAGCGACGTATTACAAAAACAGTAAGTGTTTAAAAAGAAACCATCTCCTTTTTAACGGTATATTGACAGAGAAGCATAAACATTGTTAAGTTATTAAATGGCTGATAGTTTAGAATGCTTCCCACACATTCCAAATGCGGTTGAAAAAGTCCAAAAAGGACAATCGATGAATGGGTAAGACTTCCTGGCGCCCCGATATCGTAATCTTTTTCAATTGAACTAAGTAATATTTACAAAGAAAAGAACAATACAATGTCGAGAATAAAGATACCTGTTCCCGTAAGAAGGTGGGCATTTTATAACAACAAAAAATACAATAATATTCCCAAGAAAATTGAAAGTTATTCAAAGAACTGTTAAATTTCAAGTAAGTGAACGCAACAAAGAGACCGCCTAGTCGACTTTATTGGTATGCGAACTACCTGATGCCTACTTCTATTGAGAACATAATAAAATTCAGGTAGTTAGGGTAAGGTTGCGACTATTGGACCACTTAATTTTAAACGGACCTGGTATCTAAAGTAAAGCATGAAATGAAACAAAATCTGTGTGAACGGGTAGTCTGTATATTCAATTATCGGTAACTAACATATTAAGTCAATATTATTATGTATATAGTCACAAAAGAAGAAAATAAAACTTTATGATGGTTTCCTTGTTTGAACCACCGTCTCTTTCATCGGACCACTTAGTTGTTATGATTGGACTTAGGGCATTATAGGTAGCTGGTCCATTCAAGGTGCATGTTAAAAAAAATAAAGAAATAACATAATAATTTTATCCAATTACCTTTATTTTCGGAAATAAAAAGATGTATAGAATGAGATAATTATAATGTAACTTTAATCAGTTGACTCTTATAATATTTAATTATTTGGCATGCAAAATCACAAAAATATTTCAGGCTCTTTAACGGCGCTTTTGGCATTCCAAACATTCTGCTTGCCTCACTCAACTCTACTTATTTTTCCCCCAATGCTTGTAAAGCTAGTTCAAGGCATAATATTGTCCTCTTTTTGCCATGCTTAAACAAATAGAATAAAAAAATAATATTTAATAACACACGTTATAGAAGTTGCCATGATTGGACTGGTTCAATGAAAGAGCATCGTGGCAGTCCATTGATAGAAACTCACTAACATTCACTGAAATGTTTATTTAAAAAAAAAGTAGCACGTCACTCAACAAAAACATACAATAGTAAGTACTCTTAATAAATGTACAATACTAGTAAAAAAAATCACATTAAAATACTTAACAGAACAGTACTTACATGCTTACATTTGCCGCATAAACATTTTATTCGAGGTCCGAGAAACACATCGATGTATGTCCATCCGTTATGCTGCCTGCGGCGATACTGGCGGTTGGAGGGCGGTGTGGGGGGCTGTGAAGCTATCGTTTCGACACAAAAGATTGGGTTCAAATATGAATAGATCGCGAAATATTGAAGTGGTCCAAACAAAGCGCTAGTCCAATGATCGCAACCTTACCCTACACACGAGAAAGGCTCGACTAATAGAAAAAGGTTCGAGAGTGTTACTGTTATTCTAGAAGGTCGATATAACAATAATAATAGATTATTAATAAATAAATATAGCGTTAATTTCTTAAAACTTTTTATTTTAAAAGAAATACAAGGATATAAAGATTGTACTGCAGTTGCGATTTGGGCTATATACCGCGATAGTGAAAGGTTTTAGCTTGGGTTATACTTTATGGTTTTATAGGATGAAATAATACAGTAGTTAGACTAACGGGTTTGTTGTGCAGTACTGACTACTGTTATATAAACAGTACTGCACAACAATAAAAGACGTAGAACGTCACAAAAAAGTTTCAAAGAACAGCTTGTAGTTTAATTTACATAATTGTTATGATAACGGGCTACAATTGTTCGGTAGCTCAGTTTAAACTAGTATTATTTTTGCAAATGATTTTTATTAGTTTTATTATTCATATCTATTAACATAGGTATATTTTTATTTGCACTGTAAAACCCAAATCAACAATAAACATGATTTATCATTTAAAAGAAACATTAAGTTAGTTGTTATTCTTTACTTATCACAAAAATGAAATTTTATTACGAATATAAAAAATTCTAAGCCGAAGAACTCACATCAAAGTGAACAGGTATCTATTGTATACACAGCAACACATCAAGTTAAACATTTTCATTTGAAATTGTGTCTTATTTCAGGGTATTAAGGTACATGAGTGTCTAGCTTGATTAGTTGCTGTGTGTACATTATAAATACAAAGTAAAGCAATAATCTAAAGTCGAACTACATCGCTCTAATCGCTAAAGTTTTAAATAATAAAAACTTAAGGTCAAACACTAATTAGTTTACAAGGCAAAACATAATCTCAAAGTCACATTTTAAAACTTCTGACATCCTAAAACCTAACCTGACCTAAAAACAAAACAAAAATAATAAAAAACTTATCAAAACTTACCACATCGCGATCAGCAGTGAACTCAATAGAATTATTCAACACATTATTTGCTATCAACACTGTTAAATTATCTCTTGTTATCGTGTTTACTGGGGTTAACATTACATCAGCCATATTTGTGTAATAGTTATGTTTACAACTCCGTGTGTGTCGGGCGATGGCGCCGTGCGGAATGCAACAAAGATCTCTGTCTGCAGCCAGTTTCGAATACAACGGTTGTTACTGAATAGTGTTACCAGTTATAATAAATGTATTAGGTGTAGTATTTTTAGTAGTAACAGTTTGTTTTGTAGCTGAATTTTAAATCTTTCTTGAGTAATTGATATTAGGGAAATAATTCTTAATAACATGTTTATGAAATTATCATAAGAATCGTTCGCAAGAGTTAAACTGGGTTTATTATTAAGTAATAGTTGGCAAAATCAGAATCTGCACATCAACTTATAGGTAAATTATCTTAGAGAGAATTTTGCATTTGTAGTAGTGTTCGTATATGTACACGGATTCAAAATTTGAAATTTGAATTCCACTATACGATCAGCAAATAAGGTCTGTCACATTTTTATTATTTAAGTTAATTTATTTATTTTGTGTAATATTTTTCGATCAATATTTTATTATTTTAACATTGTTAAATAAAAATGTTCCGATGATGATTTATGCCCGAGGTAAACTTTGGCATCATATGGTAAAATTAGTTTCGTTTGGTAGATTTTTGCAGCTGTAGTAGTATTTGTTTATGTTTATTAACAAGGATTCTAAATTTAAGATTTGAATTTCATTGTACGACCAAAAAAAGGTAAATTATAGAAGAAAATAAGGAAAAAGAAATATTAAGGAATTAAATATTATGGTAATGATTGTTAACTATTTTAGTCTCTAGTTTATCATTGTTTAATGTTATTTGATGCAGTTGGTGTAACTGACTATAAAAAGTATAAAAAATATAAAAGTTCTCAATTATTTATTTCCTTATGTGCTGGCCGTACACAACTACAAATGCAAAAATCTCTCTAAGATAATTTACCTATATCTACAGTCTCAAGAAGTTTAAGCAAGGTTAAAATAGATGGCAGTGTATTAAACTTTAACTTACTTTTAAGACAAAACAAAAGGAGGTATTTAGGGAAGAAAATTATGAGTTCTTGGATTCTTTGAGCCTAAGTAATAAGTAAATCCTTTACTATTTCATCATAGTGGGCACTATGGTAAAATAATTAAGGATTTACTACATCTACACAAAAATCTAAGAAAGTGTTGTATATTGTACTAAATCAATTCCTAATAGTATAGTATGTATATTATATATTTTTTTAATATACCTTCATAAAAGACATCATTTAAAGGCTTATCTAACTAAAACATAAATATATACATTGAAAATAAGTAAAACAAAAACATAGTCAGTTTCAAATCATCATTTGAATATATTTATTTCACATCATCATATAAAATGTTTATTTATATAACATGTCCAAAAACTTACTATGTACTAAAATATGTTTGTTTTTAATATAAATTATAATTATTACATATTGTAGTCAGTTATTTATTCACTATTACAAAATTATAATTATTATAATTATATCAACTGACACAATTGCAAATTAAAATGTAATACTAAAAATAGTTAAGTATGTCACGTGTAAAAATCATAACAAAAAAATATTGTACGAACAATGTAATATTTTAATTATTACCTATATTTAACTATTTAGTTTAGACTTATTCCTAATTCTCGGCCATTGACGACATTTTTTTATCACAGATACCATTTTTAATCACTTCATCATTTATCGACAGAGATGGAAGCAAATCTGCGATGTCTAGTTTCATAGTGCTACCGACATGTTTTGTTTGTTTTATTGTTTTAACTCTTCGCCTGTTAGCATCAGATACGGCAGGAGCAGTTCTTATATCTCTTTTCCTTATCGTAAAACTTGAATCTTCATCATCATCATCTTCTAAGAAGTCGAAAGTTTTCGGCATACTTACGTAAGTAATTAGATCATCTTTCAAATATTTATTTAGTACAAATACTCTTATATTATTTACATCATATTCGGTTTCAGTTATTTTAGTGTACATTTTAAATTCTTTTAGAAACTTCTTTAAAGACTTTTGGTGTATCTTGCAATACCCTCGAACCATTTTACTTGTTAGTTTCATCTCTTTAGGTCTTTCTCCTTTAAGTAATTGTAGCTCAGGCATTCCTTCTAGACCAAATGTTACATCTTCAATTGCAGCTTCTTCTATTTTACTTTTGCTAGCTTCTCTGTTTATCTTTGTTTGTGCGTATAGATTGGGGAATAGTTCTTCTAGTAGATATGAGTTTGGAGGTTGGCTTGAAAGTATGTTGAGCTCGTGTCGGTAACTGGCTTTACGTTGCTCTGTAGTCATAGTTTCTTCCTGAAATATAGATAAGATCGAGTAAGAAAACATTGAATGAAAAACTTTTTCAAAGACATATTTTTTATATAAAGTTTTATTACTGTACCTAAATACATATATTTATTGTACTTATTATTGCAACTTGATTACTGTTGCGAGTGATTTCCAATACGTTTTGCCATAAAATTTCATAAATTTAAATCACAGCCAGATAGCATAATCATATACGCATCTTGCTGCCGTCTCGGCGGTCATATGTTCAACTCCTGTACATGGGAAACACTTGTATGGTAGGTATACATGAACATAACGACGACCTCTGTGGCGTAGTGGTTATATAACATGACTGCTACGCAGAGGTCTCGGGTTCGATTCCCGCTTTGAGCGGGAATCTCTGTCAGGGGCGCAAATCATTGTATGCATGAACATGATTGTTTGCATTGGTCTGGGTGTTTTCTATGTATAATATGTAAGTAATTTACAAAAAAAAGTATTTATGTATGTTTGTCCGTTGTCTAGTACCCATAGTACAAGCGTTGCTTAGTTTGGGACTAGATGGCGTTGTGTGAAAGTGTGAGGAATATATTTATTTATTTATAACATGGCTGTTTGGTTTTTGATTTTGTAAGAAGCAATTCGAATAAACAGTAGGTTTACAAGTAAAGTTGTTAGTCGACTAGACTAGATGGCGCTGTATGACTTTCGTTACTCACCAACTTCTCCAGTCGATGATAGTACTGGCATATGCTAGGGAACGTGTTGATCTGCCCGCAGTGTAGCCACACCACGAAGGCTCGTCTCATGGTTATCTTAGAGTAGACGGTGGCTGGGGGCTCCAGTAGTGTGTGACCCTCGGCCTCGCTCAGGAACAGCAGGTCTACTGGGCTCATCATGGTCAGCTGAAAGGAAAAACAAATAAAAATCTAAATATCGTATACTTAGTAATAAATAGCCTAACCTAAAAAACTCAGCTATAATTAGACAATCTCGAAAAGACGAACAATGGAAAAAAATATTTACGACACGAAAATTCTACGCTTTTGTAAAATATGCCTTCGATCATAGTCTTTAAAAAAACTGACTTTTTACCAAATGTATTACTATTTATAAATGAGTACTCCTTCATAGAACGAATCCTGTGTCGCATAGACACAATCACAAAGCACATCGGGTCTCAAGACAATAATTTGTCGACCACACAAGTAAATATGTTACGTGAGAATCAAACCCGGGACTGCGGAGAAGCCACAGAGGTCGTCTCTACTGACCTAGATACCAACAATATTTCCTATTGTCATAAAATTACAAGAATTTATTACAGGCTGTTGTGCGAAAAAGTTACCTCGCGATTATTAAGTGTAAAACTTTACAAAGGCCATAAACATAAAAAATGTTTTTGTTTTAATGCCTACCTGAAGACCTTACAACTTAGACAATGGCTAATGGCTGATATTTTTTACAATTACAACTTTATATTTTTGTTTATAATTGTATTTGTTTTAACTGTGGAAAGTCGTTTTATTTCCTGGGTGTTTTATATTTTTAGCTGATGTTGTAAGTAACTAAAAACGTAAGCTATAAAAAATACGTACCTTCTCAAATAAATTTAAATTTTGAAAAAATTAAGAAATCGCGGCTAACAACTTATAATGAATACAAAAATGTGTCATTTATTTATTTATGACAATATTGCCTGCACGTCTAACCTACTGAACTACATTTATTCTTTGGGTTATGTAATATAATAATACCTAGACGAGTTTTCCTGCAGTAGGAAACCATGGGCTACTCAGCCTTTGAAAATCGAATTTTACAACCACCTCCAGCTACATATAGGTTTTATAAATCATTCACCAATAACCAATACCGAAAAAAAGTATCATAACAGCCCGTCAATGTCCCACTGCAGGGACGGGCCTCCTCCCGTGACGGAGAGATACTTGGCCTACTAATACCACGCTGGCCTGATGGATTGGTTTATGGTTTAATTTCAAGTTTTCCTTCTTTTTACTTCGTAAAGATAACATCAACAGATAGTCCTTTAGTCGGTTTTTACGACACCCATGGGATGAGATGGGGTGGTGACATATTGTATTCTTACTCCATCACCACAAGGAGAGAGTAACTTAAATGAGTTCAGTTATTGGTCGATGTATACTTGTATTTTATGTTTCATATTTCACCTTCGTTAGATTAATCAGCTGATTTACAAAAAAATTGTTTTGCATAGGCAAACAATTTTTTTGTAATCAGCAATCAACTAAGTACTCAATAAACTTGTAAATATAGGAACTTATAAAAGCAAATGCTTATTTGTTATTTAAAAAATCTGAAATAATTAAGCAAGTAGGTAGCAAGCGAACGTTAGATTTTGAATTTTTAAAATTTATGAAAATGGAATTAACCTTACTTTATAACAATTTAATGCGATAAAGTCAAAAAGAGATAAACACAAATAAACATTTCAGTAAATATATTCCTTAAAAGCTGTTTTGGATATCTGTTAAGTCTATTATCTAATTAGGATGTAATCTATCAAAATACAGGTAAAGTCGAATTAGTGAAAAACAGACCGTTTAGTTGTTTATTTAACGATGTCGATAGTTACATAAAAAAATACTTTTCTTACTAAAAACACTGGCATTAATTATCACAGTAACAAAATAACTTTAAAATATCTTAAAATACATACTTACCTATTTACACCAAAAGTCCTTGTTTAATCACCAAACACGATGTCAAATCATTAATTGGAAAATAAAAATTATATTTTAATTAAAAAAAAATGTCAAAAAATGGCTGCTGCACGAGATGGCGAGCGTTGTCTAAAGAAATAATAATTTTAAATAAGTGACATTATAACTTTATAAATGTTAGAAATACCCACATTTTAATTATCATTTCAATTATCGCCGTTTTACGTTCCGAAACTTAATAATAATTGTTTACCAAAATATTATTGATTAATCTCATTAAATTAACATTAAAATTTATTTTTAAACAATTAGGAAAGTGGTTTTTAATTATACTTTCATATTTTTTATACATAGGAAGACAACTTTAATTGAATAGGTAATTAAACTAGATCATTTTGAAATAACTATCGATACTTACGAGTAACATCGTTGTTGACACAGCGGTCAAATAATTTAATTACATTCGTATCTAACACGAGACATATTTATTATCTGTGATATTGAAAAATTCTTCTTTATACAGGAACGTTTTGTTAAGTATTTTAAATAGGGAACTTCCACAATATTTTTTTAAAGATTATTTATTACTAGCTTCCGCCCGCGGCTTCGCCTGAAATTATTTTTTGTCAATCAGAATCTGAATTTGTTGTGAGTGAGAGAGAAGTGAATGTGAGGTTGGCTTTGTATTTCCCGTTCCGAATCCGTACAGTTCGAATTTCGGGAATTCCGTTTGTAGAAAAAGCCTACGTACCAAGATTTATTGTCTTATCTTCAATTCAACCCCTATTTCACCCCCACACTGGTAAAAATTACAAAATGCTAGAACATGTGATTTTTTTGTTAAAAAAAAAATATATTTTGTTAATAAAAAGTGTTCTTTCTCAGGGTCTAAAGATTGTCTGTACCAAATTTCATCAAAATCCGTTCAGCCGTTTAGGCGTGAAAGAGTAACAGACAGACAGACAGAGTTACTTTCGCATTTATAATATTAGTATGGATTCCAGGTTAAAAGCCTCTTTGGCAATAGACCCCTGTATACCAGCTATGTATTCCTGCTATGTCAATTTATCTCTGAGCATAGGTACTGATTGAGATGAATAAGCTCAAAAGAAATAAGTAATAATGGATAGTTACCGTAGTTAGTAAAATTATATGAGGCTGAACAACTTCTGCATTGTAGAAGGCGTTTCGGCTCTTCATTTATGGGATATTTTATTTTTAGCTCATGTAATAATTTACATCTTATAGGAACTTGCTACTTTTATATAAAACCCATGAAAACTGTACCTCTTTGAATACATTTTGTGTGACCAAGTCGCACTGTCGCAGTCTACACTTAAGCGTTTACTGCGACTTTTGTTTTGGGCATTTAATAAGTAAAGAAAAAACAATGTTATTTCTTAATATTACTTTATTTTTAATAACTAATTTCTTATTAACTTACAGTCCTGTTAAAATACAGTCACTAAATAAAATTACATGATGTCAATTGTTGTACTATTTATGACATATAGCACACACAAAGAATTAAGAAATTTTTTACATGTTTAATTAAGCAATAATACAATACAATAGTTTTTTTCGTTTTGTTTTTTTAAAATACAACTCCCGCTCTAGGGATCATGCCCTGTGTCGCAGAGACCTTTTACAAACATCAATTAACGGACACAGAGAACACCCAGACCAGGACAATAATTTGTGGATCTCACAAATTATTGTCCTGCGTGGGGATCGAACCCACAACCTCTTGCACGGCAGCCGCTTGCGCTACCGTCGCACCACCGAGGTCGTCAAAGTTTATTTTATTTATTATAATATTTACATTTAGCATACCGTTTAATTGTTATGGATCAATTAAACTAGGTAGTTTTGTTTGTGTCCTTGAATTATTACATTTTGCACAAAACTTATTAGTAATTACAATTACACACACAATGAGAAGCTTAAATAATTACAGATCCAGTAATTTATTAAACAGACTTATAGTTATTAGTACGCGCAATTATTTTTAATTATTAGAAAGATAAATCATTCATCATAATCAATATCATTGATAATTTCAATAGACTTTTTACAAAAACATTAAGTTTAAATAAAATTATATTAGTTGTTTCCCCGTGGATAAACCTAATTTAAATATAACTTTAACTATACGTACATTCAATAATTTTAAAAGTTTAAATAACTAAGACTACCTATAAACTTATTCAAAAGTAGGTACATAAATTCTATGCTTAAATTAATTTTCTTTAAGTTTTACTTTAACAATACATACAATATACTTATACAATACATTTTTATAAACATTTACCTAGTAATTTAATAACTTATTTAATTTAAATAAGTACGTAACATTACTAATTAATTAAAATATTGGTACACATACACCACCATGGCTATTAATTACAATCACTGTTGGATTCTTTACATTACCTACACTTTTTCATTTCTATAATTACATCTAACAACTAAACAATAATCACTTTATATGAAACTAGCTGGCCCATGCTCACTTCATTAGGCGGCGAAAAAAACGCTCCAGTTTTTAAACATATTGTATTACTGCTCCACTCCTATTAGTCATAGCGTAATACTAAATTTATAGCCTATGACACTCTCCGATAAATGGACTATTCAACACAGAAAGAATTTTTAAATTATATCTAGAGATCACCCCCTACAACGTCACAAACACACAAACTTTACCTCTTTGTAATATTAGTATAGATGTGAAGAACAATATAAATATTTATTCTAACTACGTTTATGTTTAAATTATAAAATAAAAGCTACTAATTCATAAATAATATAACTAAAAACTAAACTTCTTATCATGATTTTCATGATAAAATTATTTTCGTTAAAATTAAAATTGTATCTTAATATTAAATTACAAATATTATTAAGAAGGCGATCAATCAAATGCAAACATTTTATAAATAATTATTCTATTGTTATACTAGGTACAGTATTAACTACTATAACACGGTCACATTATCTAGAGACCTCGCTGGAATGCGTACCTCCTTTAAACCCCCGCGCTCGCCACGGGCGCATCAATGATTCGTCCTGCCCGATTTACACATCGACAAGTACAGTAGCGAGTTAAGTAGTAAGTTGTTGATTAACTTGATTTAAATAGATCTCCATCCTATTTTTTGGCAAGTTAAGTTGGCGAGACGCGAGAGAGGGGGCTACTTCGTACTTAACTCGCCAAAAAATAGGATGGAACTCTATTTAAATCAACTTAATCTTAAAATACTACTTAACTCGCTACTGTACTTGTCGATGTGTAAATCGGGCATCCGACGCGACCGAGACGTGACGTCATCGATGCCAGGTCTCGAGATAATGTGACCGGGTAGTAACTAAATATAGGTCGTGAAAAACAAATTAAAATTAAGGTGGTATTAGTTTTATCATTGCCCCACTCTATGTCACGCTCTTCCACAAGGAAACCATCCATGTAGGTATACCATACTAGCCTGACGAGCAGTGGTATGAAGTAATGGAAACACAATGTTTCTTAAGCCGCCACAGTTATGATAATGATAGGTATAGAGGGCGCGGTCTCAGTGTCACTCTGTTCACAACACGAGTCTAAACAGAGAGGGACCTCGTCATCATCATCGTCGTCCAGCATGGAGATCAGATCTCTGCGTACCTGTTGTAGGTTGTGTTCCTGTAAACAAGACAAATTAACTTTAATATATTTAAAACAAATAACTGAGAAAAATGCGCAAAATGGGCAATATACCATTACAGCACAGATTCTTGCATTTGTTAAAATCAATATAACTATTTCTTATGACATGGAACAAATAGACAAACCTATAGAAATGCAGCCAAATTAATTTAAATATGATTTTTCCATTAGTAACGTTTATAATTTTATAGACTGTAATAAAAATAGGATTTAATATTTTTCGAATAGCACAGGAGCTCGACGAGTCAAATTCTCATAACATAACTATAGCTTCTTTATTACAGACTTATAAAATATCAGATAGGACATAACAAAAAAAATTGTTTTGGTCGAAAATATTTTTTTAATATTGTTTTTCTTGATTAAAACAATAACTAAATTAAACACTACTTTAATTTATTTAAATTGCATAAAAAGAATAACTGAGATAATAAACCGTAATAAAAATATTTTATGTATATCTATGTAAAAAGGCAATATAATATAAAATAGAAAAAGAATAAAAAGTAAAATATAGAATTAAAGTTATTAGAAAACTTACTAAAATATATTCCTCCTCCTCAAAAGCGTCATAAACTGGACCAGTCATATCTATTATACACATTTTTAATAAACTTATTTTATTTCTTAAAACTGAGCGAAGCAACTTTAAATGACTCGCAAATATATCTTTACACAAATAAACGCAAATCAGTAGCAACTAAAAGTTGACGGTAAACTGTGAGCAACTTAAAGTTGCAAAGTTTTTTATACCTGCGTAAGCGCACCCTTAATGAAGCTAACTTCAAGTCTTTCCCTTACCCCCGCCCCTTTTCTTGGAAAATATGTTTTAACCCTAAAAACTTCAATACCGATTAGGATGATGATTAGTAAATGAATAATTTCGTTTAAGTAATAGTTTATTTAAGTAGCACATTTATAATGACAATTATTATTTACTTATTTAACTAAGTATGGATACTTAGTTAAATAATTGTCAGGCTACTTATTCGTTCTACAATTTATTAATAAAAATTAGAATTTTTTGTTGAAGCTGAATCATCTACGTAAAGTAACGTACCTTTTTACATTAAGCTGGGTTAAAATCTAAAACTTGTTTTTTTCCGAGTGTGTGCCTTAAGAGCGTTTATAGGGCTCACTGGCGCCGCCAATTCAAAAATATCATAATTCGCAAATAGGATAAATAATGCAAAATGTTGTCTACTAAGTCTTGAGAAAAGGCAATAAAGTTTATAAACAAATACTTTATTGCCCCGCAAATAGACACAACAGTAAAACAATGTAAATATACACCATGGCAGCACATCTAAGTACCTAAAACTAAAATACCTCCGTTCAAATACCTAAAATTAAACTACCTTAGCTTCTATACTCTGGTGGTATTAAAGTGGTTAGTAAAACGATCAGATTAACCCATTTTCTGTCCCGTGTATCGTGTATGGGTACATATCTAAATAATTAAAATTAAACCACCTATATTCAAAAAAATTCAGTTCATAATACCTAAAATGGGTCAATCTGTTCAGTTTTACTAACCATTTTATTAACCACAGAGTATTGAATCGATTAGAATAGCTCCCTAACTGTAAAAGACTGTTTTAATGTATTTTTAGAAAACCTGCTCTAACATTACAATTAAGTAGTATAAAATAAAATAACCAAATATATAAATGTATCTAAATAATAAAATAAAATCTCCGTGTGGTGACGGAGTAAGAATACAATATGTCACCACCCCATCTCATCCCGTGGGTGTCGTAAAAAGCGACTAAGGGACTATTGATGTCCGTGAATATTATCTTTACGAAATAAAAAGAAGGAAAACTTGAAATTAAACCCTATACCAATTCGTCTGGCCAGCGTGGTATTAGTAGGCTTATTATCCCTCCGTCATGGGAGGAGGCCCGTCCCTGCAGTGGGACATTAATGGGCTATTATGATGATCGAAAATAACCAAACACAAGTTAACCTACTTCATCGATTCATTACACGTGTTATTTTTAAGTATTAAGTATCAAAACAATGCTATTGTTTCCATAGAAAAGGATTAGTACACCTTTTGTCTTTATTTCTGTAGCACATTAGTTTTATGACGTCCGATTATAATTATTACTGCAGTAGACATAAAGGCGACCGGTAAGAGGTGACCGTCTATTATCTTTTGAGAAAGTACTTATGAGTACCTATTACCACAATAATGGCTGGGAATAAACAGTAGTAATTTACCAAGAAAATAGTTTTTTATTGCTGTAACTTATTCATAAAATAGTAAAAAAGCTTTTATTGTAATGTAGTTGTTTTCATTTGCCCAGCACCTGGTTTTTAACATTCCATTGATCCCCTGTACCGTTGCCATGGTGTGATTGAGGAATATTTGCGGACTATGGAAGTGTCTATTCTAGCCCGTTATGACTCCCTTTAAACAGTAGTGTCCTACAAAGCAACAGGACCTCGCAACTTGTGTCTTATGCCCGATTTACACATCGACAAGTACAGTAGCGAGTTAAGTAATAAGTTGTTGATTAAGTTGATTTAAATAGATCTCTCCTATTTTGTGGCGAGTTAAGTCGGCGAGACGCGAGAGAGGGGGTTACTTCGTACTTAACTTTTCAAAAAATAGGATGGAGATCTATTCAAATCAACTTAATCAACAACTTATTACTTAACTCGCTACTGTACTTGTCGATGTTTAAATCGGGCTTTAGAGGCACGAAGGTAGTTTAACGGCAAGTAACAAGTTACTGTTTGTCTGGTAAGGACAGGCATGGGAGCTTACTACCAGGAGACTTTGTTATCTGGTCATTTTGTTAATATGTATATAAAATATAAATATACCCAAAACAAAAAACGCCATTATAAACCGTTTTGTCTGTGTTATCAACTTCCGATAGTACGATAACTCTCAATAATCGCTTTAAAACTACCAAATCCTTAAAATAAATAAATATAGAATATAATCTAAAACTCAAATCGGCTAAAGGGTTCCATTACTAAGCTATGTGTTAATATCAGAGAGTATGTACCTATACAGATACTCGTACGTACGATGCGGTATGCTTCGACGAGGCGAGACCGCTTCTCGATCAAATTAAACGACATCTCCTGCATTTTTATGTCAACCTGGTACCTGGTATTTAATTAAGGGTTAGAAATATGTAGGTGAGGGAATATCTTGAAGATTGTATTTTTAGAATAGCTGTAGAATATTAGAAATAAAATAATTTATTTGTGTTAGCACAAATGAGTGTCTAAATTTAACTAAATAAACCAAAATACTCGAGTTAGGTACATTAAATGTATAATGAATAACAATTTTAAATATTGCTCAGTGAAGTTGCTAGCTATAGAAGTCAATAATATTTCGTCATGTTGATGGTCTAGGTGACTCTGAATACAGTTTTTAAATCATAAACAAAATGAAATAAAATGTACCTAATCCAGCATTAGGTAAATTTTTTTTAAATAGAAAATTTGTTGGATATAAAATAAGTAAATTAATGTTAATAGTACTTCAGCACAAGTTTAAGATAATATGCGAAAACTATTTTAAACCTAAACAACTCGTAAGTACTAAAGTATCTGATTCCATTGGTCCCAATAGTGTGTGTAAAAAAGTCTGGGTGTTCATTTAAACAAGCAAAAGTTATTTATACTTACTTTAGAAAATTCTTTTATATTTATAACTACATATTACCCTATTACAATTATTTTTTAAGAAATATTTATTTTACACATATTTTACTAAACTAAACAATACGATTCCGCTATCATCTAAGCACGGACGTCGATATCTAAATAAACGTATTTCTTAAATTTTATAAAATATTCCTTTCACCCCCGCTTATAGTTATTGACAAGCTCGTCACGTAATTCCCGTTCCGTTCCGTTCCCGTAATTCCCGACATTCCCGCGTTTCTCGCCGGGTTCCCTGCGATATTTGTCGACGGTGGCGGTATAATGTCGCATTCTTTCAACAGACAATGGTATGTGAGATATTGGTTTGCAATTTAATTTATGATTAAGTCGTTAAATTGATGTTTAATTTTACGGTAATTTTATTTTGTTTGTTTGTCGGGGTGTTAGTAGTGATGTGAGTAGGGAATAATAATAAAGTTATTTGGGTGCAAAAGAGAAAAAACATTGAACTTGTTGCTGTGAAAGTTGTAAAGTACTTTACACAGAAAAAAATAATTGTTTTTTCAATTTTATCTAGTGATATTGCATTGACTGCCTCAGTAGCGTACGTGTTGCAAGTTCTACCTTATTTTATGTGCCATTTATACATTATGGATGGATTTGAGATTTTGGATACACATTATGAATTTTGCTTCATGACTGCAATCGTTGTTTTAAAAAGCAACGTATGTTGTTATTTAAGTGGTAAATAAGCTAATAATTAAAGGTAATACGTTGACTCTAAAAAACAAGTCTCTTAGTGCTTAATTACACCCTTGTAATGAGATAGATTTGGGACACACACTATTGCTCCACAATCGCAACAAAATGTTGTATTTAGTGTAATAATTATCAGAAAAAGCAAGCAAGAAAACTTGAAAAAAAAACTCTTATTTCATAAGAGTTTAATTTTAAATTGTTATCAGTAGTTTTTTAAAGGCTTATGAATATAAATATAACGAATAACCTTTTTCCTCGCAGTGGGAAACCATTCTCTGTGACTGTTCGATGCAGGTTTTGTATTTTATCCGCGGCCACTAATTTGTTATTGCTGGTGTGGAATAAACCTGTAATACATGCATTTGACTTGATCTGCTCTCTCATCTCTGAAACAATGGACTGCCCTTAGTTAAACTAAATAAAACATTCTTAATAACATTTCAAAACTTAATTAACACGTTCTCAGCCTCACCTGCGGACACAATAATACAGTTCTAAAAGAAAGTACTTTCATCTACTTTTGCTAGCATTTATAATCACTTTCACAGTGCAATGTACTAGAGGTAATATAAAATTGTATAGTAAAGTACTATCTATCTTTCTAACATACCAAATAACTATTAAATCAATACTTTTATTTAGTATTCTTCCTACTCTCGACATAAAACTCAAACCAATCACTTTGTACTTCGATCACACAAAACATAACACATTTACAATTTCGCAACATTGCTTGTCTCCTTAGATATCATAGAGACAGCTCAACATAAAATAAAAGTAACAATAACATCGATACCTGAGTATTATCGACGTCAGCGCATCACTAGCGAGACGTAACGATGGGGCGGGACGAGACGTGACGTTGTCATGACAACACTCTACAAACGGTTTGGAAACATACGGGAGGAGGTTGGCGACAGGCCTGTTAGTAGAAGGTTATCTATTAATAGTATAATTCAGGACAATTATACAAATTAATAAAATCTTATAGGTATGAATTCCAGAATCAGAATCTTTTATGTTTAGAAATTTATATTTGGGAAAATTTAAGTACAGAACGAGAGGTTGACGACCTCTGTGGCGTAGTGGTTATATAACATGACTGCTACGCAGAGGTCTCGGGTTCGATTCCCTCTCTATGCAAATCTTTGTATGCATGAACTTGATTGTTTGCACTGGTCTGGGTGTTTTCTATGTATAGTATGTATGAATTTACAAAAAAAGTATGTAAGTATGTTTATCCGTTGTCTAGTACCCATAGTACAAGCTTAGTTTGGGACTAGATGGCGTTGTGTGAATATTTCTATTTATACTAAACGCAAAGACTTGTGGCAGTGGGTGTCATATAACGTTATATGGCACCGACTGTCAAGAGTCTTGAGTTTAGTATAATAAACTAGCGGCCTGTCCCGGCTTCGCACGGGCAATATTTTCCCGCTTTTCTGTTCAAAATTTTCCTGAATTTTCTTTGCTATAAACCTCACAAAGCCCGAGACCTTTCTAACGAATGCAAAACCGTGGAAATCGGTTCGTGCGTTCTGGAGTTATAGCGTCAGGAAGGAAAACCCGACTTATTTTTATATAGTAGATAAATAAGGATTCAAGAACTGTTCTAACGTGTACGTCTCATTTTATCTCCCGTATATGATTACGTAAAGCCGCAATGTATATTCGCACATATTTGATCCGTTCGTTTGCCTCTCTTTTATTTTATTTATTCTTTACAAACGACTTACGGAACTATTTCTACATCATTTATGCACAAAAATATTAACTAAATGATTATTATTTGGGACTAGATGGCGTTGTGTGTATGTGTGCGGAATATAATAGATTAATATTGTTGTCTTGTAATATTAACCGAAGGATGAATAAGTCATTATAACGACCCCTGTGGCGTAGTGGTTATATAACATGACTGCTACGCAGAGGACTCGGGTTCGATTTCCGCTCAATGCAAATCTTTGTTTGCTTTAACATGATTATTTGCATTGGTCTGAATGTTTCTATGTATAATATGTATGTATTTACAAAAAAAAGTATATAAGAACTAATATCCATTGTTCTGTTACCCATAACATAAGCAGGTTAAGCTTAGCTTACCTTGGGAACAGATGGCGCTGTGTAGAAATTTCCGTGAATATTTATTTATTTATATAACGATAAGATGGCATAGCAGAAAATATATCTGCTGCCATACTGGGGGGTTCGAGCTTTGTACAAGTCAAAAGTTTGTGTAACTACATGAACATTACTTTTTGTTTTGGTTTGTGAGTTGCTATGTAAATCCACATGCAATGTTTTGACAGATGCAAGACTTAAATGTTTTAAATGAATACTAAATTTATTTGTTTTCAAAGTTCTTTAAAGTTATGAGAGCATTTACTTTGAGTACTAAATAAGCCTTATATAAAATCTTATAATACTAGAGAGAACCTACTCGTACGACGCAAGACGTTGGCAATTTTTAAAGCACTATTGGATGGTGACACCGTGTTATCCTTCTTTTCGTAACCACATTGAGTGTTTATTTTTATCCACAAAGTAATTGTTGCTTTCTTTTTTTACAGGTAATATTTTAGTTTATAGTCAGCGAGCCTTTTAGAGGTATCTTCCTTAATCAAAAATGGCAACGTCTGTTCTGGTAAGTCAACAGATACAAAATATAAAGTCAGCTTATTGTGACTTATGTGGCATCAAAGGGATGTCTTTATTCCTAGGCTGCTAGGAATTAATAAAATCTAGAAACCCTAAACCAGCCAAATTACACTGGGCGGCAATGAAAACGGGTCGCTTGCAAAAACCTTAATAACTTCCAAAATATTGGAGCTAGCTTTATGAAATAAAGACTAAATGATAGATAATTTAATCAAAAATAATGCCGCAAGTAAAATCTTTCAAGTTATTTTTGATTATTGTATTAAATCCATAAATTAAAAATAAAGACACAATTTTTAAATTTTAACAACAGTTTCGAAATCATTTTTTTACTCTTTTTTATGGTGTATCATGAAAAAGACGCATTTTATATACAGAAATTCGATATTCTGATCAAATTAGCATAAAAACATGCCTCTAACCCCTGAAGAGTCTACAAGGATTCCAGAAATGCTAGAAATATGACCTAGTCATCGTTATACAGCAAAAACTGTTAGTTTATAGCTCTCAATCGTTCGAAAAGTACTCCAGCCATTAGAAGATACTCTATCCAATGCGCGCAGACCAAGATTAGAACCAACAGCGTGCACAAAAGCACAAGAGGATCGTTACATGGTGTCGAGAATGTTGAGAAATCGATTTCAAACGGCTGTTAAGTCAAAAAATAACTTGCTACGTGTTCGAGAAAGCAATCCAAGCCCTTGTATAGTGAGGCAGTGTCTAGATGAAGCAAAATTACAGTCCTAGACTTGAAAATATTCGTAAACTTGAAAGACAACATAAAAATTCCAGATAGAGTAATAATAAAAAAACTCGTGAATAGGATCATGACTGATTAGTTAAAGAAAATGCTTCCGATGAGTCGAGGTTTACGTTATACAAGCACGATGGAAGGCTAAGATTCTGGAAAAGTACAGGAAACCTGTATAACCAAGCTAACATTGAAGAGAAAGTACCTTATGCCGGAGGCACTGTACACGTGTGGGCTTGAATTTCTTCTGAAAGCCGCACCGAGCTAGTAGTGATATAAAATGGTACTTTAACTGCAGAGAGGTACTTAAATGAAATCATTAATGAGTATGATGGCCCATTTTTGGTAAAATTCGGCGAAAAAGGCACCTTTGTGGAGCTCAACGCTCGTCTTCATACAGATTTAATAGTGTTAAAGTTCCGTAAAGATGTCGCTATCACACGTATGAAGTGGCCAGCACGCAACCCAGACTTGAAACCGATGCAGCATGCTTAAGACGTATTGGATCGATGAGTAGGACATCAATATTTCCCTCTTATCACCCTTTGTGAACTCAAAGAAGCAGTGATAGAGAAATGGGTGTATTTTCCTCAGAATTCAATTAAAAACCAAATGGAAAGCATCCAAAACCAGATGACAGTTGTATTAACAGCTTCTGATAATAATACAGCGTATTAAATGAATGAAAATTACATTTCTGATACCTTTTACCTGTTTTCGACATCTAATGAAAGTGTCAATTTTTATTTAACTTACTTTTGTCCAAAATAAACTTAACAATCTGTAATTTTTATCAATTCCATTTAATGACTGTTAAATTATCTTTATTTTAGTATTTATTTCATTAAGCTAGCTCCAATATTTTGGAAGTTATTAATGTTTATATAAGCGACCCGTTTTCATTGCCGCCCAGTGTATATTAATTTGATTTTTTTTTCGTAAAAATGAACTTTACTTGTTCAAATATTTTTAGGTACTTACTTACTTCAAATTTGACATTATTTATCACAGTATTACCTTAGGTTGAATTATGAAAAAAATAAGCATCCCTATTATTTAAACGTAATCTTAAATCGTAAGCTAAAACATTAAAACAACGCCATCTACATCTTTATCAAAAAGTACTACTACTACCATACATCCTAAACGATGAACTGAAAATCGAAATTCAACAAATAAAAAACACATTACATGCGCATGTTTAAATAGACATATACGTTTTAGATCCATTCCAATATAAAAATTTATAGGTGGACAATCCTTAGGTGATAAACAGGGCTTATTGGGATATAGGCGCGTATAACTCACGGTTTGTGAACGGATAACGTTCTGAAACTGAGCGGATAGTATCGAATACGCGGATATCTACACATCGCGGACGTGATTTGTAAAGCAATTGTTGTTCGAACACTTGCACATTATTTTTGATGGCCTGTTCTGTTAAGTGAATTTTCAGTCAGGGATTTTTTGTTTAGGGTTAATTCTTTGATATAATTGAGATCAATGCCCTTCGTAGCTCTCTAGCATAATCCTTCTGAGTGCTTACGTGGAGCTGTTGACACATGACAACCGGAGATAACGTGTGGTTTTAGTCGTTTCGTGTCCGTCAAGCCAATGACATTGACAGTCATCATTGTCATAAAATGCAACTTAAGATGGCTAAGGTACTATTTTTTTCCTCAACCAATACAAAGCGGTAATTTGAATCTAAGGTTTCTTCCAATTTAGCCGTTTCGTGCCGTACGGCTGCCGTGCGTTTTTCAAACGACACGAAGTGGCTTAATTAAAAGAACCCTAAACGCGGTGCGGTGTAGAATCCCACGCAGAACAATTGTTAGTGCAATCCACAAACATATTATTTTTCTTCTCTAATTTACATTAGACAATACAACGCGGTTTTTTAGTGCTGTGGCGTTTGTCTGTGTCGATCTATAATTTTAACTATAGCTTCAATTTCAAGTAAATTGTAAAAGACGATTTCAAACAATTTGTGATAAATTTTATGAAATAAAGCATTTTGAAGTTTGAAGTTTGAAACTGTTGTCCTGAGTCTGGATGTTCTTTGTGATCATTAAATTGATTTTATTAAGTCCCTGCGACAGGACAAATACAAGTTCAGTAGTAAGGTGATTCTTACAGGAAAAACAAGCTCGCTGCGGCGATATTTCCAGACCGTTACGACTTGGGGAACTTTAAAAAACGAGCGTACCTACTCCCTCGGCAATGCATATGTGATTCCTCTGGTGTTGCGGGTGTCCATGGGCGGCGATGATCACTTTCCATCAAGTGACTTGCTGGCTCGTTTGCCTGCAATGATATAAAAAAAAACAATAGGCAACTACTCTCCACCTATAAAGACGTCGTTCTAGACTAAGTATATATGTACATAAATATATCTATTGTAACATAGCACAACAACTATGTTATGTTGCGTAGAACACAGTGGGAGGTATGTAATATACATTAACTTAACTTGTTACTTTAGTTTACACATTTTTAAACGACTACAATAAATGCGTTGGTATTAAAATGCGGTTCGATTTATTTTGTCCAGATACTTATTTATCCAATTAAAGTAACAATAAGCAGAATACATAATATAAAACCCCTTTCTGCCCCTAAAGAGCAAAATATTCCTGGAATGCGACCTCATACAGGCCGTCACTGTGGAGGCCTATAAGATTTCCACAAAAAACTTTTATATCAATTATTTTCAACAAATTTTAGTACAAAATGTAATGGTTAAGGACATAATTACGAACAGATCTGTGCAAATTCGAAGTTTTAGACCGAATTTACTTCCTTCATTGAAGGAGATTTGTGCCAATATTACGACTGTACGTACAATCATTTTGCTTAATTGACTCCATATAGGCTGTGTTGAATTCAAAACTCTTTAATCCCTCGTGATGTGGTTAATATGCTATCTGGTGTTTAGAATATTTCAATCTGTGCAGAATCCTCTGACGTCATTAAACGACAACTGCCACTTAGACAGCAACAGTGATTTTCTACATACCTCGGAGCGGTCATAGAGTAGACTATTTCTTTTCTTTCTTTCTTTCTTTTAGAAAAGACAACTCCCGCACTAGGGATCATGCCCTGTGTCGCGGGGACTTTTACAAACATCAATTAACGGACACATAGAACACCCAGACTCAGGACAATAATTTGTGAATCTCACAAATTATTGTCCTGCGTGGGGATCGAACTCATGCGCGGCAGCCGCTGGCTCTACCGGCGCGCCACCGAGGTCGTCATCTTATTTAAATGTATATTAAAACTACCTCAATTACAAATCACAAATTAAAATGTAACAGCAATACATCTTAAAAAGCCTTTAAATCTAAACTATAGTTCGTCTTATATAAAGTCGTGGCAAACCTACCAGTAGACTGTGAGGCAGTGGAGCGCAAGGGCTGTCGCTCGTTGATAGCGCCGCCCCGACGCCTCCACCCGACAACACACTATTTATGTAGTATTAATAATGTGCTGTATGGACTACCATTACTATTACTCTAACGTTAAAATATTACATTTTTTAATTTAAGAAAGGTTTTTCGGACAATAATGCTAGAATTAAAGGCTAGATTTGATTCTACAGTCTCTTGGTATATACTCAAATGCCTTAGCTTTCCTCGGGAACCAAGTTTTTTTTGTGATCAGTTATAAATTCTAACGTAGGCTTTTCACAAAATTTGAGGATAGCTTCCTTGAGCCTACTTGTCCCCAGAGTCATAAAGATAGAGAAGTTCGGAACTCACAAATTAATGTGTTTCATAGGATTCAAGCGTGTTGTGCACTACGAGTAGCCAATTGCGCAACATATTGTATTAATTTTAAAATTATTTTTGAAAGAAAAAATCTTTCATTTACTAGTATATTTGATAATTAATTTTATTACGTGAAGTAAATTGTTAACTAACAAACCCATTTACAACAGTTCTTTATTGCAGAAATAAACAGTATGCTTAATACAAATAAACTAACTGCATATTGTTTTAATTATAAAAGGTATTAAACATTTTAAGTAAGTACCTACAGCATGAAATTATAAATATGAATACATTTTGTTCGAAGTTAATGTAGAACAAGTGTTGAAGAATAAAACAACTAATTTTAGATAAAAATAATAACAGTATCAATAACATATCATATTTTACGAGTTCGACAGTAAAGTTGTAGTTTTCAAGAAAACCTTATTTTTAGACAACCCTGCATCCAAACGCGTTTACCATTCGTTCAAAAAACATTCAAATCGAAAGAACGACTATCAAACGTTCGAGAACTGAAAAAAAAACTCACTTAATATCCATAGCTGTGACCATAGAGGCTGATAATTTGGCGGTATTCCGGTCGTGCAAGATGGCGGAACAATTTCCGTTGGCGCGCACTTTGCGGCGTGCGTTTGACGTGTGAAGAGCCTTTGCTCTGTAATTGGAGCTCTTTCTCCTTGCTATCTCATTTTTGTGAAGAGCCTGTTTAGTTATGTATTGTCTGTTAATTAATTGTTAAGCCTTTAGAAGGGAGTAGGTCAGATGCTTGCGATGAAGAAATATTTTTTTGTATTTTTATATTTGGTGTTGCTGAATGTTGGATTTTGTTAAACATAATAAATATATTTAATATAAGAACAATAATAATATATTTGTTCTTATATTGTTTTTTAAAGTTAATTCTCTCTATATACATATAACTATGTGTCGTAAAAACCGACTAAGGGGCTATCCGTGAATATTATCTTTACGAAATAAAAAAAAGGAAAACTTGAAATTAAACCCTATACCAATCCGCTTGGCCAGCGTGGTATTAGTAGGCCAAGTATCCCTCTGTCACGGGAGGAGGCTTGTCCCAGCAGTGGGACATTGATGGGCTGTTATGATGATAATGACTATGTAATAAACGTTGTCACTGTCACATCTTAACAAGCGCGTGTTGTAAAAGCGGACTCCTGGAAAGCTTGCAGATATTACTTCTAAGAAAAGGAGAAAAACTTTATGTAAAACATAATCACGGGATATCTTTATATTTGTCACATATGTTGGCACTTCAGATCACTAGTGGAGTTGGGAATCTTGCGCTCATGTTTTTTGTCGTTGTAAAATTATTAGTTCAACACTCGTTACTAGAAGAATCCCGTCCTTGCATAGGGACAACAATGCTTCAAAATCAAGTTTGCATTGTTTTTCCGCAGTATTGTATTATTGGAGGAGGCTCATATATCATGGATATTAATGATGTGCTATTTTTTATTACTTTTCCACTGTGTTTAAGAAAACAGTATATTTTGAATCTATGTATTAATTATGGTACCCGTTGGCCACAGCAAAATAGGAAGAGACATTTTAAAAAGAGGAAGAGACATTTTATTAAAATTGACTAATTAAAAAATCTTTTTTACCAATAATCACTTATTCGTTCCTATACAACTTTTATTAGTAGGACAAATCTCCATCCGTCACGGGAGGAGGCCCGTCCCTGCAGTGGGACATTGACCGGCTGTTATGATGATAATGATGCAACTTTTGCTCTGTAAATCTTTTGTTGGCTTTTCAAAGCTTTCCAAAAATATATACTGAATACAATGTTATAATATATATGAGATGAACTTTAAGATAAATGGGAGTCTACTCAATAAACACTCAAGATCAATGGAGGAAAGTTTAGTTAATAAATAAAAGGGGCGATCGCGCTGCGACAAATCTTATTAGAAGGTCTTTCATTACGCAAAACTCTGTTCTTAAGACGAGTACCGTTCCGCTAATTTTATTATTTAGCTTATGCTTCCTTTGAAAACGACGAAGGAGTAAAATATAAGTTTATATTTAAGACTGACTTACTAAATTATTCACGCAGAGTCTAATTTAGTAGATGTATAAGAATTGTATATTTATGTATATTTATGACATTCGCATAATTTAAGAAGTATTTTGGAAAGTCTTGTTTCTAAAACGGTAAAATAGGAATTTTATAACAAGCTTGTAGAAAACTTACGTTAGTTTATAAGTAGAAAAAAATCACGAGTTTTATAATAATATTTACACTTTAAAGCATAAATTATTTAAAATATTTTAATATTATGACGTCATATTTTTTAAGTCTTCATTTTTGCTCAGTTTCCTTACTTACAGCGTCTTTCACGTCATAATTAAAAACAACGAAATAAGAACTTGCTATATTTACTAAAATTATCAACATAAATCCAACTAACAAGCTTCATTCAACTTGCGTCAGTACTCGCCTCCTCAATAACCTGATTCAAACGAGGCACAATACTCGAGCTAGGGTTTATTAGTGTTAATGAAAACAAAAACCATAGCGCAGCCTTGTTCCAATTGGATTTGCTTACAACTTTACAACAAAATGTCTTCCAACTGAAGATACACTCACTTGTAATATGACTTTTGTTATTTAATTGTACTTAATTTGTTGAACAAGTTTGTGAGAAACGACAGAACTGATTGAAGTGTCTTTAATGTGGAATAAGTCTTTATTAATTTACGTTATCAAGTAATACTTATGAACGTTTTAAGTTAAAAATACACATGACTGTAGGAGGAGTCTAAGAAAAAAATCAAGCATAATAATTTGACTGAGTAACAATTGCTAGCAGCTTAGAAAGGTTCATGTTAGCTAATATCATAATTAGTAAAGTATGACTATGAACCATTTTAAGTAAAATAAAAAAAAAGTAAACTCGTTCATTTTCTGTAAACCAAAAGACATGCAGCCTTCTTGAATTGAGTACCTTCTATACTGTTTGATAAATTTGATAAACGGTACGAAGATGCGTGGTAACATTCTCCTTTCCTAATTCATTAACATGATATCTCTTACGCTGAGTCACGTGAATGACAAACCAGTATTAGAAAACAATTAAACACTATGAAGTTATTAAATAAAAACTCTTTTCTTAGGATAGGTGATGGGTGCAACACCACTTGGTAAAACCCACTGTCAACTTTTAAAATACCCTTGAAATAAGACTGTGCTATGACATTTTTCATTTTTATTGAGTCACTGGTGACTTAACTAAACCAAGGAATCAGAACACATTAATGTCCCACTGCAGGGACGGGCTTCCTCCCGGGACGTAGGGATACTTGGCCTACTAATACCACGCTGGCCAGACGGATTGGTAAAGGGTTTAATTTCGAGTTTTTCTTTTTTTTATTTCGTAAAGATAACATTCACGGATAGTCCCATAGTCGGTTTTTACGACACCCATGGTATGAGATGGGGTGGTAACATATTGTATTCTTACTCCGCCACCTCACGGCAAAGACACAAGCCAGGGAATGTTACAACAACTTTGTAAAAAGTTGTTTGTAAAAAAGTTGTAAGAACCTTTGCAATCAATATTACTTAGTATGAAATGAAATAACAGCAAAGCCTAACTATAATCTACATTAGAGTGTAACCTGACCCATCACTCATGTGCGTTGATTAATCGCGGAGTAATTAATCAAGCCGGTCGAGGGCGACAAGGGTCGTGGGTTCAGAGCCCGTGTCGCTACTGAGGTATACTTTTCTTAACATGTCACATACTATAATGTATTATCGATAAATTATCAAAGTAAATTGTATGGACTTGAAGATAAAGTTCATTTTAATGAACTTCAAAATTTTAATAATACAGAACCACGTTGGCACCATAGAAATTTCATAAAATTATGTAATTTTTTTGGTTCCTATCTACAATTTTTTATTTTTTCAGTCAGTATCCAAGTAAACGAATTAAAAAGGATTTAATAAAATAATATTAGTTTTAAACCTTACAAATTCTTATGACGTAACCAACAAATAGAACAAAAAAAACTAGACAAAAACAGCAAAGCCAACTAGACAAAAAAAATACAATTCTGTTAACCCTTCTTCTGAAAAGCGTTATACACTCATTATCTAGGAGCTCATCATTGCGTATGGCTTTTGCTTTGAACCCTATACATCTATATCCAGCTGGAGGAGCCAATCTTTTGCGGCCGGAGTAAGGTTGTGGAGCTCACGCATTCCCCGTATTAATAATTCCACGTGTTAATAATCTAGGAGCTGATATTCAAATAAGACAATACATAGTTAAACATACAGTATATTTGTCTAGGTATACACTTAAATAAATGCATATCTCGTGGTAGGTAGTAGTGTTAGAGGCGCGACCATTTTTACTCTTAGATCCGCGGCAGGCACGCGCGACCCTCTCACCATGCATTACGCTTACTGGGGAAGTTGTGGTGTGTAAGGCATAGGAGATAGCGGGGAACATAGCGAGCTGAATTGTCAATAAAAATACTGGGGATTATTTTAAGCACTACATGGTGTTTGCACTTATTGGGCCTAAGATGGCCTGACTGTCGTGAATACCCGTTACCGCGGGAGTTAACATGTATAAATTGGAAGTATTTGCTTGTTCTTATTAATATCGATACGAAAACTGTAAAACGACAAGCATTACACTCAAATAAAATTAAATGATGTAAAACTTATGAGCTTTTTTCCAATGAATGTCTTTAAACACCGTAGCATGTGGCTTATAGAGTTCATAACTGTCCCACGATTAGGGAGGGAACCTTGGCTTCCCTATCTCATATCAGCCTTTGGACGTCCACTGTTGGACATAGGCCTCCTACGCTTCCACCCTGCGCAATATTGGCTTACATAATAATATTTCACGCTTTAATGAAACGGCTAGATCGAATTTTGTGTATTTTCCTGTTTTTGTAGGGTTAATAAATCTGAAAATTCTCTGAAATTACTCAAACATACGAATACGTGTTTGGTTCACCACACTTATAAAGAAAAGTTTATTAATATTATACTAACAATTGTAATGTATTTAGTATTCAAGCATAAAATGTATCTTTATTTTCCTTATGTTTTATCTTAGTTAAAGTTTCTTACAACTTGTACCACCCACCTAAGACAAGTAGAGAGCAATGCTAGTACGGCAATAAGTTAGAATTTTCCTAATAATAGTAGCGTCAGAGTGTAACGTAAAAATGAGCGAGCTGAGCCGAGGATAATGGCTCCTCTTATAAATGTGTGTGTATGTCTGTGTGTACATAGACTCTCAACTTATAATTTTTTTTACGTTTTTTATTTACATAATCAAATACAATTGTTTAAATGTATAACTTGACATCTCCGTGTGGTGACGGAGTAAGAATACAATATGTCATCACCCCATCTCAGCCCATGGGTGTCGTAAAAACCGACTAAGGGACTATCCGTGAATATTATCTTTACGAAATAAAAAAACTTGAAATTATACCCTATACCAATCCGTCTGGCCAGCGTGGTATTAGTAGGCCAAGTATCCCTCCGTCACTAGAGGAAGTCCGTCCCCGCAATGGGACATTAATGGGCTGTTATGATAATTCTATCCATTACAAGAATGAACGCGACCATGTGAACAAACTAAACAGACCACTAACAACACTAGTATTTAAATCAAAAATATATAATTCTATAGTACTACAAATGCCTTCATTGTCCTAACAATTATCCCTAGATTTAATGACTCCTTACTCCATTTTATCACATTCACAACTCTTAACATTTACTTACTACAGTATAAGAAACATTCTTATATGTTAAACAACATATACATATGTATGGTATGTACGTATTTCTTCTCTCATACATATTTATGGTACTCTCAACAGATTGTATGTCGAATTAATATGGATGGGTTAACCCTAGAATGCGTTTGAATGGTGTTCAACATATCTTTTGTTTTGGCTTGCTTTTATTTATTTTAGTTTGAGTTTGTTTCTTCATGAGAGAGTTATAATAAGCTTTCAGACTAACAAACATACACATGAGAGAAAGCATAATTTTACACCAACGACCTCAAAAAGCTCCGTGTGAGAACATAGTAAGAATACAGTGTAACCACCCAACCCCACTAATGTGTAAAAGTATCACTCAACTAGGCTATCGCAGTCCACTGGAGATAGGCCTCTCCCAACACGCGCCACAGAACACGGTCCTCTGTCTTTTGTATCCTGTCTCAGAGACATTTTTGAGGTCATCATCGTCATCATAACAGCCCATTAATGTCCCACTGCAGGGACGGGCCTCCTCCCGTGACGGAAGGATACTTGGCCTACTAATACCACGCTGGCCAGACGGATTGGTATACGGTTTAATTTCAAGTTTTCCTCCTTTTTATTTCGTTAGGATAATATTGACGGATCCCTTAGTCGGTTTTTACGACACCGATGGGATGAGAGGGGGTGATGACATATTGTATTCTTACACCGTCACTACATGGATATCAAACTTTTATTCAAACAATAATAATTAAACTAAATCTAACTGCAATAAAACAAGTTTACACAAAATTCTCTACTTTTATCTGTAGATCAAAAGTTTTTAACTTTAAATTCGGTTCTTCCCCAATACTCTGTTACGTCACATCCGTTTGAGAGCGCGCTCCTCACAATTTCCGGTAGGCTCTATTATTAACTTCCCTCAAGTATTTTACAATTACTTTACTTAACTTACTTTGGAATTTATTTACTTATTGCCCATTTATTGTTAAATATTTCTGAAAGCTATTATTGTCTTTATAACCGGTTAATATTATGTTGATAATTCTACTATGACAGAAATATAGAATGTACTTGTAAATAACTAGATAAAAATTTGAAAATACCACGAAATAATAAAAATCTGTACGATTTAAAGTTGACACACGTGTAACTCGTGTCCGTGACGGTAGCGTACACAAGAGCTGTATCGAGTTGGTTACTATGCCAAAAAACTCGGTGTAAATACTGCCTAATTAGTGTAAAAATAAAAAAAACTCTTCCTCTTTAGTTTAGGAAATAAACACCATTTTCAATGGGTACGCCAGCGTCACGATCAAGCTAGCGTACCCATGGCCGTACTCGAAAACGGCTAATTGTAAAGCAACAGATTTTATGGTAAATTGTAATTATTATAACAAAACATAAATAAATCATAACCTGTATTACATTTTATACAACAAATACTGTTTTAATTCAAACTGTGATTATTGTAACAATACCAAATGTGATTATACTGTGATTTTTAATATATAATTAATAATTGTACAATTGTTATTATTTGTAAATATTTTCTAAGATTCTTACTAATAAATATGTTTAAATCATAACCTGTTTTAATGTAAATTGTCATTAATATTTTCAAAACAGAACCTAATATAATTATACTGTGACAAAAATTGTTGTTTTTAGCAAAACAAACGTTATTTTTCTTATAAAGCTACTTATTTGAATTTTTCCAATTATTTCATTTTCTATCAGGGCTATATCTAGAAATTAATAAAGTGAATATACTCCTAGTTCAGTATTTCATCACGTTTCATCAGTTTTAATTCTGTATTTAAAAAAAACTTGTCAAATCACTTGTGAGCATATCTGTACCAGTACTATGAACATAAAATAACATGGATTTTTGACATATTCCACTGCGAATTTGCATAAAGTATTTACACTAATAGAGTCAGAATTTCACGCCGAATTTTTTCATATAGCATTTATCAAAAGAAAAGCTCCCTATCTATCAGAAGTAATCAGAACTATTATGTGTACGCTACCATAACGCTGTCATTTAAAAGTCTTGTTCAATATCTCTGTTTCTACAAGAGCAATTGTTATGAAATTTTGCATAGCGGGGGCAGAGTTAGTACCGAGTTTTTGTGTGTAACTTCTGTTGCTTTACAATTAGCCGTTTTCGAGTACGGCCATGGGTACGCTAGCTTGATCGTGACGCTGGCGTACCCATTGAAAATGGTGTTTATTTTCTAAACTAAAGAGGAAGAGTTTTTTTTATTTTTACACTAATTAGGCAGTATTTACACCGAGTTTTTTGGCATAGTAACCAACTCGATACAGCTCTTGTGTACGCTACCGTCACGGACACGTGTAACTCCAGTGGCGATGAAGTAAGAACACTATCACATCTAATAGATATCATAAAAGCTGATGAACAGAGAAAGTTTGCATTTATTACCTACACGAAAAAAAAAATGGCGGGTTTTTGTGTTTAAAGTTGAATTTTACGTATATTTCATTAATATCCTACTTCAGGCAGTCCTACAGTAGGATATTAATACAAATACAAATCATTTATTTTGCCAAATATAGGTATAAAAGGGTGGTATGTACATAGTATGATTAGGTATCGCTATATTTTGCTTCACAGAATGCAAAATTGAGCCTTAAATTAAATTAAATTTACAAAATAAGTCCACATTAAATAAATTACAATTAAAATCAGAATTAGTAAATAATTAACAATAATAATCCATTATATATAGTACATAATAGAATATATTTTGTATTTACTCATTAGCTTAAATAAAATAATAAGAATTATTCTCACAATTTGACCAATCATCATCTCTCATTGTTCTACATCACAATAGTCTCTACATCAACACAGAGTACGTAATGGATCATTATACAACCCTTTGTATATACCTACATACATACATTTATATATTATATAGATTTATAAAGGGTGGCCACCCTTAGATGTTCGTTCATAAGATTGATCAGCACATACATCTTAATGTGAGAGAGAAATTATTGTTTTATTACTATTGTGGTTATGATATTGACCGACTTACTAATGTAATGTTATAACGTTACCTATTTGAAAGTCGGTGACGTGAAGAGACCATAGTCTTTTGCTATAAATAAAATACCAATCTGCAGAAAACTACGTTATCTCCTGGTGGTATAGTCGAGAACTAAATGGCTTTATCACCTCTAGAGTTAATGTTAGTTGCATGTCATACAACTATTAGGTTCAATATCGCACAACAAAACATCAGCTAAGGCATGACGCTACTTTGACATATCAGTTCTCTTGTATTAGCAAATAGTCGTTAAATATTTATAAAAAACAAATAGTAAAGTCAACGTTATTGACTGTTACTAGAGCATATTTTCGGTAAAACTTTTTATTCCAATGAATTTCTCTCTTTTTTCCTTCTATGTACATCCCTATCATTTCTTGCAGGACGTCATTGGCGCATATTTCAATTTAAAGTTTTCGTAATTTTATAATATAAAACAAATTAGGGTAAACCACCTAGTCGTTAGAAGTCCTACAATTATTGGCACTTATGAGTTAAAAGTGAGTAAAAAAAAAGAAAACACTATAGATTATTCAAGTTCAGTATGATTATTCAAGTTCAAATATTATTTATTTAATATTTTTACCATATTTTATTTATTTCATATGTCAACATAGCAATAATAAATTTATCAGAATCCTTTTATTGGCATTAGTGCCAATAATATTTATTTAATACTATTCAATCACATAATAATGATTAAGTATAAGCAAAGATTAAAGTATTTTATCATTTTATGATATTTTATATTTTAATTTGACACCGAAGTTCACTCTTAAGGTGCCAACAATTGGGTGGCTTACCAGCCAATATTTAAATTCTACATTTACAGTTTTTCAGAAATGACAAGCTTGTAATGTCACAAGTAACAAGTTGACTTTAGTTTTAAATTATTTAATGGTTTTTCATGGTTTTTCACATACAAACTCTACAGTTTAATATAGTGACATTTGTATTGTGTTAGTAGATATTATTATTTATTGCGTTGAAGTGAAAGTTTAAAATAGATTGCACCTTTAATCTAAGCATAGTTTTGATTACGGTCAACCAATGACGTCAAGCTCACGCATAAACATTAAATAACGATCTTAATGAATTTGAATTATGATAGAATTTTTTGTCAAAACTGATAAAGCCATTTTGTTTTCGACTATACATAAAAAAACTTAATGATAACTCCACCAAAAATTGACAATAAAATTCTTGAGTTAAAAAATACTTACATTTTGAGTTACCGACCTTTAAAGAATACTCAGTAAGTATATAAAACTGTAACGAAAAAGGGTCACCACGCGTATAAAGTTTTAATATTCATTGTGCGTGGAAATAAACTAAAAATACCTACACGGTGTTTTAAAAGCCGACTAAGGGAAAAACATTTACCGATCCGTCTGTTTACCAAAGTATTAGTAGGTCCACTATACCTACATCCCTGAAGTAGGCCCGTCTCTGCTAAGGCACATTAACAAGCTGTATTAATTCAGTATTAAAACAATGTACATTTGTGGTAATCCAACGAGCCGTGTAACGATCCGAGAGTGACTCCTCCTCACACACAATACGACTACAGAGTGACTTGCGAACACTTGTGACTTGCACTTTCTACTGTTTAATTAAGTAATGCTTCGCGTACTAGAAGAATAAGTTTAAGAAAACCACCCCAATATGTCTGTACTATTACAAATTTATAGGAAAACAGATAAAATTATTTGAAAATTTTAGGCTCGATTCAAACTTAGTTTTTTCCTAAGAAGTTGTGTGAGAATGTCACACGTTCATTCCAGAACTACATATATTCTAAACTAATACCTTTTTCTCCGTGTGGTGACGGAGTAAGAATACAATATGTCACCACCCCATCTCACCCTATAGCTGTCGTAAAAACCGACTAAGGGACTATCCATGAATATTATCTTTACGAAATAAAAAGAAGGAAAACTTGAAATTAAACCCTATACCAATACGTCTGTCCAGCGTGGTATTAGTAGGCCAAGTATCCCTCCGTCACAGGAGGAGGCCTGTCCCTGCAGTGGGACATTAATGGGTTGTTATAATGGTGATGAATACCTTTTTCCCCTGAGGGGTAAACAAAATTATTGAGCGTCTAGATCCTTATAAATCAGCATTCCACAACTTACTTGTCGCCCTGTGGTAACCTTTGTCATGGTGAGTGATGAACATCACTACCGCCTCCGAGATTATTTTTCAGACTGATGTATAGGATTGGCTAGGAAAATATTTTTCCGCCAACTATAGAGCCCTGCGTGTAGTAGTATGGTAATAGTACAAACTCTGCTTAGTTTGGAACAAGATGGCGTTGTGTGAGGAATATTTATTTATTATTTATTTATTATATTCGTATTATTAAAAAAAGCAGGTACACAGTCCTGCCACAAAGGATCCCGTACTATACTACTATACTATACTATTCTGAATACTCGAATTTTTAAGAAAAATCACTCCACTAGTAATATATAAAACTATATATTCCTTATGATAAACAGAGAACGGTTAAAATAAATAGCTTCAACAAATCACTGGTGGAAGACAAGTAGGTCGGTATAAAAATCCGGTTAAGAACCCGCGTCCCGGCTCAGGAGTGACAGCCACGGATAGCCGGCATCACTCACTACATCGATGTATGCTAAACATTATGTATAGATAGATCGCTGTTAAACAAGCTTTGTAGGGGTTTATTTGCTGTAAACCGCGATTTACACATCGACGAGTACAGTAGCGAGTTAAGTAGTAAATCTCAATCCTATTTTTTGGTGAGTTAAGTTGGCAAGACGCGAGAGAGGGGGCTACTTCGTACTTAACTCGCCAAAAAATAGGATTGAGATCTATTTAAATCAACTTAATCAACAACTTACTACTTAAATCGCTACTGTACTTGTTGATGTGTAAATCGGGCTTAAGCGATGATTTGGTATAAAAGCGATTATAAGTGGGTTTTTAGCACTAATTAAATATTTTTGTGAATAAAAACGGGTGTGTGAAAAATTGTATTTCATTATGTTTATTAGTTCTCTAGTACGCATATTAGAAGCTCTGATTAGTTTGGAACTATGGTGTCAAGTATTTTTTTAAACAAGTCAATTAATAGACAAATAATTTCATCCATAAGTCAGTAAGTAATGTCAAAAAATGTTTTATCTAAAAAAATTAAATTGTGTGCCATTTTTAATTAAACAAAATAAATGATTTGATTGCTATAGCGCAATTATTAAAGTATTGCAATCGTTATCAACTATCTGATCGAGTCAGTTTTAATTGGAAATTTTAGACATATTCTACTTTTTAGAACGGTTTTATACACGTTTGCATTAAATGTACAATTTGTAACTCTATATTTATACTATAAATGTACAATTTGGAACTATATTTACAATATAAATTTTGCTATGTAATTTTGTCTCTCCAATGGAACACTCGCAACAACAACTTTTTAGCGTTATAAATAATTGCACACTAAGTAAATGTATTGTACTTAACTAATAACATTAAAAAACGTCTGGTTTAGTTAACTGCAATTAATTATACCAGTTACTTTAAAATCAACCATCTTGAAAATGCACAGATAATATAATTAAAAGCCGTACATCCTTTCCTAGTGATTGAATCAATATATATCAGCGTACAAGGCACTGCCATTATCTAAATAAATGAAAGTTAATTGCGCTGTCAATACTGACTGTAACTGAATTATCCACTATCGGTTTACCTTCATTCTCACTGTCAATTGTAGGGATTGAGAGCTGGTTTAAGTTGTGAGGGGATAGCGATTTCTTGGCTTAGGCAGTGGGTTGATCGTGTTTCACTATCGTGTATAAATTGTAGTTTTTTTAAAGTCAACAACTTGTAAAAGGTTTTCTTAAATAAAATACTAGCTTTTTTTGTTTCTGTATTGTTTGCATTTGAATTAGACAAAATAACATATCATATAAAATCTTTGATGTTAATAAGATCGCTGATATTATATATAAGAATAAAGGCAAAAAAACTTAACATAAAGTAAAACATATTTTAATACAATATAAAACTTTAAAATATTAATAGGCAAAGATTCCCTACATCACTTGAGGACGCCCTTTGCAGTGAGACTTTAGCGTATTGTAATGGAATGAACGATTTATCCGCTTACAGTTTAATACTTAGACCGCACCCTAACAGTTAGTTTAACGAGTGGCACTTACTTAAGGCGCACATTAGTGGTAGATTATCTACATGTATTTATTTATTCTAAGTGTAACTTAAACGCGTGGCTTAACTTAGAGATCGCATTACTTTGTACCAAGCATTTTGGTGTGCATTTCTCCATGTGGTGACGGAGTAACAATACAATACCCTTCTCATCCCATGGGTGTCGTAGAAACCGACTAAGTGACTATCATCTTAACTAAATAAAAAGAAGGAAAACTTGAAATTAAACCCTGTACCAATCCGTCTGGCCAGCGTGGTATTAGTAGGCCAAATATCCCTCCGTCACGGGAGGAGGCCCGTCCCTGCAGTGGGACATTAATGGGCTGTTATGATGAAGCATTTTGGTGGTAGGTCATAAAAATGAAACTAGTATTCTTAATCAGAGTTAGTGGACACTGTGAAATTTTTAACTAAAGCCAGACGTCATAGTATGTTTTAGTTAATAAACTTGGTTTTTTAAGTTATAGCGTGATTTTATAACTGAATTCGAAACTAGGAAGTTGATACCGATTACTAAACGCAACCAATTCTATATTTTATGAAGAATAAACCGATTTTCATGTTTTTAACTGTTTTTTTTTAAATTATTAATCCAAATTAGGAAATCTTCTGTTTAAAGTCAGTTCAAAATTAGATTGTACCAGACGTTTGATTTGTGTGTTTTCAGTAAGATTGTCCCTATATTAAAACGATCAAAAGATGCAAAGATAATATCATCATCATAACAGCCCATTGATGTCCCACTGCAGGGACGGGCCTCCTCCCGTAATGGCCTACTAATACCACGCTGGCTAGACGGATTGGTATAGGGTTTAATTTCAAGTTTTCCTTCTTTTAATTTCGTAAAGATAATATTCACGAATAGTCCCTTAGTCGTTTTTTACGACACCCATGGGATAAGATGGGATGGTGACGTATTGTATTCTTACTCCGTCACCACACGGATGATAAAATACTCATATTTAAATACAGTATAACTTCATGAACTTTAAGCATTTAACAGTAAATGTATTAACCAAGTAAATGTATTATCACAGAGAGCGAGTGTCGTGTCATAGTACAAAGCTTTGTGTCCACTGCATATGACAGCGCGTTTTGTTCACGGAAGGGATTTTACACCACTTTGGGGATATTTTAACTTGTACTTATTAAGTTATGCTAATTGTAACGTTACTTTTAATAATTATAATACTTTTCTTGTTATCAAATTAAATATATTTATTTTGTAAACATAGGTTGCTTCACCCAGGTGGAGAACCTAGGTGGAGCACGGGTCCGGACCCGTATACATAGGCATGGTACAATAATAATTAAGTAGGTTCTCCGTGTGGTGACGGAGTAAGAATACAATATATCACCACCCCATATTATCCCATGGGTGTCGTAAAAACCGACTAAGGGACTATCCGCGAATATGATCTTCACGAATTACAAAGAAGGAAAACTTGAAATTAAACCCTATACCAATTCATTTGGCCAGCGTAGTATTAGGAGGCCAAGTATTCCTCCGTCACGAAAGGAGGCCCGTCCCTGCAGTGGGACTTTCATGGGCTGTTATGATGAATAAGTAAAAACATTATTACGAACTAGAGAAAACTTATCAATGTTAGATGGATTTGTATTGAAACAGTAAAGTGTAGTTAATTAGTAAGAATACATTTTATCTTATGACTGTTGCAGAAAAAAATTAGGGTAAAAGCTACAAGACACATTTTTGTTAAAAAATGATAGAAAACAGTACTCAAAATTAAACAGTAAAATGATATCAGCTTTGAACTATTAATAGGCCAAGATTCCTTTTAACAGAAGGAAATTATTCCTAGCAGTGGGTCTTGTAAGGTCTATTATAAATATAATAACGTGTATAAACCATTCGTCCCCAACACAACTGTAAAATAGTCCTTATCCCCAAGATATCTTCAATCCACCGGAAGTAGAGCAAAACACCGGATGTGAGATAATCGCGGGGCGTTATTTATTGTATGGCGGATATTGGCGGATATAGAACCTCCCTTAACTTGGAGATCATACAATTTAATATACAGCCTTATGTAGGTTTATATCTGTTGACTGAATTGACAATTTTACTTATAGTAGTGTTAGAATTGTCCGTGTGGTGACGGAGTAAGAATACAATATGTCATCACCCCATCTCATCCCATGGGTGTCGTAGAAACCGATTAAGGGACTATCTGTGAATATTACCTTTACATAAAAAGAAGGAAAACTTGAAATTAAACCCTATACCAACCCGTTTGGCCAGCGTGGTATTAGTAGGCCAAGTATCCCTCCATCATGGGAGGAGGCCCGACCCTGCAGTGGGACATTAATGGGCTGTTATGATGATTATGAAAGTTTCAATATAAATCCATCTATCACGTTTGCAAGCGTGTACATTGGTGGTACTGATCTAGACCTGTTCCTCATGACACCTACCTAGGTAAAATAAAATATGCGTTTTATAAAATGCCAAAAGAACAAAAAAAAACAGCCTTTCTTCACCAGTTTTCCTCCAATAAAACTCCATATAATATAATGTAACCATATCCACATTGAATACACATGAAAACCCCTAATTACTAACACAAACACACTATTAACACTTACTAGGAAACCGTTTCCACTGTGTACAAGCACTTGAGGGGTCAGTGCTGGACGCAGGGGACGGGGAGGTGTACAGGGGGCGAGGGGGGCAGAGGAATAAGAAAACGTATTTACCCCCGGACCACTTGCGTTCCTACGTAACTTTATACCTAAACGGTGGTAGGGTTGTCGCCTTACATTTTCATGTCTATTTTCTTTTAAATAGAAAAATGTTTTTTTTTTATAATTTAAGTAAAAAAACATTGTATATTTATTTAAGTTTGGTTGATGACCTTGTGTGAATGTGTGAAGAGTATAATATTTTTTTGTTTTATTTATCTCTGAGACATTGAAAGAAAAGAAGGAAATTTTGTCATAACCTGTATAAAGACGGCATAACGCCAGGTCTGGTCTGAGTATGGGAAGTTTAGCTATATCAAAAGATGGGTACCCTGTTCAGTTATTTAGATATTAATAAATTAAAATAGTAGTTACAAAAAAAAAATATCTGAATGAATATTATATTTATTGCTTACCTATTTTATGCCTGCTTTTTTCCAAAAACGGATGTTTATTTCATCTTATGTGACACTCTCATTGAAGAATTCCTTTTGCACCTATTTTTTTCCTTTTGCCTTTACTATCCAATCCAATACTTACCATATTTTAGTTTGTAAGTAAATAAAATAAAAGGTTGTGAAAAACTTTTTTTTTCAAATTCTAATAGAACTCCAATAAATTAAAAAATCTCAAAGGAATAAATATTTTTATTCACGTGTCAGCCCTATAAGGTCCATCAAAGGCCCCCGTTAAGTATATGAAATGAATTGTAAATGAAATCAGAGGCGAGTGCGGACGGTTTATCGCTCCACGACGCTCACTCCACATAACTCCAATACTACCTGAATATGCTCCATGTCATGTGCGGAAGGAAAGAAAGAAAGGAATTAAGAAATACTTTTAAGTGTTTTTTTTAAAGACATTTTTGTATTAGTGATCTTGCGTTGTGTCACGAGGACTTTATAAATCAGATTTAATGGACACAAAGAATGTCTAAACTCAGAATAGTAATAGATTTTAAACTATCGCGATTTGTTTACATAATACTATTATAAACGGGTCTTACTCGCGGTATATACCTAGGTTGTCCCTCCGCGACCACGGCCCTTGCAAGTCGGCCGAAACGTCGGAGAAAAACCTAGGTGTTTATCTTACCAGTATCTAGGCTATAGTATATACCGCGACCCGTAGGACCCGTTTATAATAGTACTCAGAATAGTAGTTTGTGGATCGCAGAAAGAATTGTCCTACGTGAATCTCAACAGAATAGTTTAAGCAGCCACAGACCCATACATTGTAAAAACATTGTTGTAGTAAATAAATTTTTTTATTATGTAGGCCAAGTTTTGTCCAAGTGTAGGGCTTATAATATTTATCGCCAACACGACATTATTTGGACCTATTTCCTCTCATTGCCGAAGACTGTTGTAAATTGCAGTCCAAGGCCTATTTCAAAGTCAAAATTTCTACCAAACCGGGAAAACTCGACGCGAAACACATTACAAAAACCTTTGGCCAGCATCTGTATGGCAACTTAACCTTCATATCTAGAAGCCTCGTCCCTGCAGTGGGACATACATACTAATTAAACAGAAACCAACATGTTTACAATAATACAAATCTAAATAATTTAGTAAAAGTCAACAAAATGCATTACATTACGCTTTAGTTCGAAGCTCTACGCTTTCGTAGACGTCTGCTACGAGTCGTAGCACCGTAGCTACACTGCTACGAATATTGAAAGAAAGTGAATAAGTTTACTTGTATTCGCTTTAACTGCATTGAAGGCGAATAGTTTTGTTTAAATATAGATTATTGATCACCTAATGTTAAGTGTAGCTAAGTGGGTAAAGGCATATAAAACTTTTTGTAAATATAACATAAAGTTTTTTATTTTTTGTTTATTTTGCAAACATAGGTAAGTAACATTGGTGATTAAAGTATAACAAGTCCTCTATATTTAGGCCTTTGTACTCTTACGAAATTTTATTTCTCTACTTGACGTTGCGCGTTGTTTTGAATCGCAAAAAAGATTATCGAAAACTTTTCTAATTTATAAGGGATATCGCTAGTGTATTTAATAAAATGATTTTATAAAATGTATTATCTATTTTGTGCTTTTGTATATTTTACATTGTAAATTAATCCTTTTTTTTCCTTTACAGGTAATATTTTAGTTAAAAGCTTCTATCATCAAATATGATCCAAGTAAAACGGCTAAGTCAATAGAAACAAACTTACTACATTGGCAATTATCTATCAGAAAATGTTGCAGTTACCGATGTATCTAGTCGGAATCCCAGGACACCAATCCTTAGGATAGTTTTTAAACTTTAAGCTTGTGTCTCATGGTGACAAGTACAGTTATTCTCTCTTAAGTCTATATCTAACAACCTTACCAACATGCTACCTAAGTTTTCGTTTCGTCATCATCTATACTAATATTATAAAGAGGTAAAGTTTGTGTGATTGTGTGTTTGTGACGTTGTAGGGGGTAATCTCTGGATTTAATGAACCGATTTTAAAAATCCTTTTTGTGTTAAATAGTTCATTTATCGGGGAGTGTCATAGGCTATATAGTATCACGCTATGACTAATAGGAGTAGAGTAGTAATGAAATATGTTTAAAAAACGGACGCGTTTTTTTCGCCGTCCAACGAAGTGGGCACGGGTCAGCTAGTGTTTTATAAAAAAAGAACAAATTTCTTCAATAAAACTTATATAAAACTTCCTTATTATTACATATCAAGAAGTACATAAATAATATTATTATAAGAGTATAACTATCAAAGGCTCACAATTTCCCTTAACACTGCTTACATTACGTATTACTATCACGACTCTACAATCTTTTCCATTGTCAAAAAACACTTACACACACCAGCTTAAGCGGAATCACCGTAAGTGCGAGGGAGACAGATATATTTCGCACTATTACGCCTCGGAAAGGACAATTTGCGCGTACAGTCAGTCTAAGAGGTTCCTACTTTTATTTTTACGGTAATGCATACTTTCTTTGGCGAGACTTATTGGCAAGAGGCTTGAGTGAAGTGGACTATGCCGGTTCGTTTTATGAAAAGCATAATTTTGTGAATATTGTACCTTTCAAGGTTTTTACGCGGTGAGCGATTGGTCCGGATTATAATACTTTATTTTATCTTTTTGTTTTTATTAGTTTTATTTGAACTTATATATCCATTTTATTGGTTTCTAAGTTTATTATAATAATATACTTCATATATTTACTTAGAGGTGTAAGACTATTAAAAAGAAACTTACATTAATAATTGGAACCACATACATATTAAACACAGAAACACCTAAACTAAATCAAACTGCCTAGTTCATGCACACAATATTGTTACTTTTTAGTAGTAGGCAATATTTCTATGTTATAACTTAGTTCCAGCATAGCAACCTAAATCCCGTAAGAAATAGCCGTTGTAAGCTCAATTTGAGTAAATGGAGCTACATTGAAGAATCAGCAACTCAGTGCGAGTGTGGCTTCGACCCTCAGACAATGTCGCACCTCTTAAAATGCCCTCGATGTCCCGATACATGCAGCCCTCAAGACCTATGGGCTGCTACAGACAACGCAGTTGCTGTGGCCGAATTCTGGGCCGACACTGTCTGAGTTTTTGCCAATCGACACGAAGAAGAAGACCCAAATCCCAATACAACAATTCAGAAATCATGAAACTTTAATAATATTAGGATTCCTCATCCACATTCAAAGACTCTACATAACACACAACACACAGCATGTCTTAATAAACGACTATTAGCATTCACGACACAAACTATTTCGTATAATGCATCGCATTTGAATATTATATTAAAGTATGGTATAGCAGTTATGGAGATGTGGTGGGACATACGTTATTACAATACAACGAGTACGCCATTACCGAACTTGAGTCTTCGTTAAGTTTGTGAGAGATTTTAGAAAATTTTTTGTGATATATCATAATTACAAAATTATTGATAATCATCGTCATTATCATAAAAGCCTACTAATGTCCCACTGCAAGGAGATTTAGATTCTTAGTATAGTCACCAAAGTAGAAAGCATAAGAAATATTCGTAGCTGAACTCTACTAAAGAAGAATATCCTAATGACTCAAGGACAACTTAACTATATTAAGAGTGAGTGCATTATCTTTTGTAGTTAAGTTGCCCATTAGTCTTTATGATAGATCATCATCATCATCATCAGCCAATGGACTTCCAGTGCTGGATATAGGCCTTTTACAATTTTTTCTAACCTGTGTGTATTCATTGATAATAGATTATGTTTCATTAAGTTTGTAATCATGTAATTTCATGCTGATAAGCCTGTCATTAGTATCAGACCGTATTTGTGTAACAGAATTGTAAAAATGTTGTGAATGTTTACTATTGGCAGTCACGACCTCTAGGTCTTGGGGACTTTACTAACATCAATTTAACGGACACAAAGAATATTAAAACTTACGACAATAATTTTTGGATCGAATAAAAAATTGCCTTGCGTGGGTATCGTCGAACCCTTAATTTCGTGAACAGCAGCCACTACTGTGACTATGCCGCCGAGGAAGTTAGTCATGTAAATAATATTCTTACTTTTTTTTATCCTCACTCATTCACACAACACTATTTAGTCCCAAACTAAGCAGAGCTTGTACTATTGGTACCAGACAACGGATAAACATACATAAATACTTTTTTTTTCATGTTGTAAATAGGTTCATACATATATATATATATAAAACACCCAGACCAATGCAAACAATCATGTTCATGCACACAAAGATTTGCATTGAGGGGGAATCGAACCCGATACCTCTGCGTAGCAGTCATGTTATATAACCACTACGCCACAGAGGTCGTAACTTTAAATGTAACAGATAGAGCACCAAGATATTACGAGTAATACATAATATTAATCTAGGTCAATATACTTATTCATAAATTGTCTGTCTGTGCTGAGACTTTCAGTTATGATATGTACAGACGTACAGACTCTATAGTACTAATAGAGTCGAACAGTTTTATTCTCTAATAACTCTTACATTACAAAGTTTTTCTTTTTATCATCATCCACTTTCTTTTTATCACTGTCCACTGCCGGACATAGGCCTCCTCCAAAAGTTTCCTCTCTGCGCGGTCTTGTGCCTACCTCGTGCATCGGCTTCCCGCCGCCCTAACCAGGTCGTTGGTCTTTTTATCAAATTTTTGTAAAGACAAACCATATTGTAATAATTAACTGCTTCGGTTGCAAAGTATTGTATGCGACTGTCGTGGATTCGTTGTCTCGACAAAATCGTTCAAAATCCACGCAAACAATTATTTGCGCGACTCATAAATTATTGTCCTGGGTATGCATGTTGTATTTGTCTAATAAATAAATAGATGTGTGTTAAGCCTCAGCGAACAAAAGATTTTCAAACAAAACTTACCTGACAAAGGATATTATGTATTTTGTGTATTTAAAACAACCTTTTTTTAATAAATACTTTTATTTATTTATTTTTTATTTATTTATTGAACATTGTTTTCGCTCTCTTAGCTGAGAGGCTAATATTACATGGCGCCAACAATCCATGTCATCCTAAGGCTATTGTAAAAGCAAACTAATGGAAAAGTTCCTAGCAGTCGTAGATGGTCTACGAATATTACACGTAGAGGGTGCTATGAATTTTGTTAAGTAAAACTTTTAAACAAAATCTTTAAAAGTACAATATAAATAGAATTATAATACATTGATAAAATTACATGGCGCCAATGGCCTATTGTCATCTCATGGCTATTGTAAAAGCAAACTAATGGAAAATTTTCTAGTTATTAATCCTTCGAGAACAAAAGATGCATGACATACAACACCCTGTACCAATATGTCTGACCTGAATTTATTTACTAAACTGTTTATTATGTAATCATTATATTATATTTCTCATATAATTTTTATATTGTATTCTTGGCTGTTTAATATTTGGCTGTTTAAATTTTTAAGTTAGGCAAACAGGAATCAAATCCATGACCTCAACGTACTAGCCATGAACTATGTCCACTATGCCATAGAGTTCGTTTGCAGTTCTTTGTATTACTGTCTACAAAGGTAAATCTGTCTTCCTAATATTATTTGAAAATAAAAAAAAACCGAGCACAAAATTGAAACATTAATATCAATTAAAATACTTAGGCAATTTTTATGGACAAGTTACAGAAACTCTATATTTTTTTTAGAAAAAAACTAAAATACATAGTCAAGCAAGAATCATATTAAGTAGTGACCTACTTAATATGATTCTATTATTGTCCGCCACTAAACAAACTAAAAACGCCGTCTCAGCAACGACACTTATTCCTCCTCCTTGCGTCGTTTATCCTCAATGCTGAGGGTCGTGGCCTGTTTGAATCACTTTCTCGTGGACTATCTCGCGCCAGTTTGCTTATTAAAACCTTATAATTTTTAATTAAATCATTTTACTTAATTGATTCTACATTTTCTAAGTTAGTAGCAAGAAGATTTAAATCCACGTCGTAAGTTAACTGATGTGGAAACAGGTGAAAATAGCTAACAACATAGAGTCCGCTTATTTAACCAGCCTCTGTCAAATGCAAGGTATAATACTAAATTACTTAATGCATCGACCTATAAAAGATTTAACGCACACACACAAACGCACACAGAGGTCAGGCCACGCCCCCTCCGCGGCGGTCCCTTTGTTCTTACATCCCACACATGCGCACAACACACAGACACACCCAAGTGTGCGTTAAGGGGGGATGAAATACGCATCACATTTTTCTTTCCTAACATTTTTATTTATCGTCATCCATTGTATTGGCTATTGAATTTTAGATTCTAACGCTTATTTCATGTTAAAAAATACGTTACATTTTACACGCTTTATCTTTGATTTTTCATTTCTTATATCCCAGAAGGCTTTCAAAAAAATATTATAGAAAAAATACCCCTCTCAATAATTACGATTATTAAAAGTACAATTTGTTGGGAATCAATTTTACCATTTCCATTACTTCAACAATGGCGAAACGATTTCCCTTGTGCGCCCTCTTAAGTGTAGAGCGAGTGTGAGTGAGTGAGTTAGCGTAGTGTCTGCGTGTGCGTGACCGCGCGGCTATATATAAGGGCGCGCCGTGCAGTCGTCAGCATTGGCTCTCCGCCACTCGCGTCGCACGGACGCGTCCTAGTACAATCATGTCATAGCTTCTTTCGTATAACTCTATCTTCTCTTATAACGATACGTATCATGTATTTTCTAATCTAAGTAAAATTTGGTGCTCAATTATTAATATAAAATTAAATATAAAGTATTTTTTATATTGTAACTTTATGGGGAATTGTTGTTAGGTTAGATTTAATATACATTATTATATATTTTGGTACGCGGAGTGAGAAACAGCTGCGAAGATGAACTTCATAGGTAAGTTTAATATACCCTCTTTTATTTTCTCTTTTATTTTACCATCATATTTCTTCTTACATTTATTTTACAATCTAATTTATATCCGTAGTATAAACTTTCCGATATATTTTACTTCATTCATTTGATTACATTTTCACGCATTTTTCTTTCTCTACATTTCCTTTATTATGATTTATATCAGTTTATTCAAATTGTGTTCACGAAATGTTATTTAAACGACGCTAATAAACTTTACGCACGCCTAAAGTCCTTGACCTCCCTAGCGCTATGAAAGAAACATCTCCGCATTCGGAAATATAATTTATATTTCTTTGCGTTTCTTTTACAAAACCTTACGTAGAGGTTTATATGAAATATTGCGTACAATAAGCTGTCAAATTAGTGCAGGTACCAAACTCTAATGTGATTTTACGCTACCAAAAAATACATAAGAAAATTCTCGTAGAGAAATACGAATATGTTTAAATGTTCGTAGCAGTCGTAGAGGGTCTACGAATGTTACATGTAAAGGGGCTACGAATGTAACACGTAGAGGGTCTACGAATGTTACATGTAAAGAGGCTACGAATGTTACACGTAGAGGGTCTACGAATTTTTTCGACAAAAAATCTTTGAATTTTCTTAACTAAATTTAAATGTAAAACAAGTTAATGGCCTTCAGAATATCCCAATGAGCAGATCCGGGCTAGTGTCGAAGGTTTGACCGAGTTCGCTCAAGGTCGGCTGGCACCATGCCAACTGGGTCTGACTCTTATGTAGGTTGACACTGGATGCAGAGCGCCCGGATACTCAGCAACACTGCGATAATATATTTATTTAGCTTGTTTAAAACAGGGATAGTCGAGTTTTTATCTAATGATAGTGATAGTTAAAGATTATGATATTGACTACTTTTTTTTTGTTTAAATATTTGAATTGAATATTAAATTTATTATGATGAGATAGAGTATTTCATGTAGCTTAAAAATATTTTCTATTTGACTATCTATCATGTACTAGGAAGTAGTAGCATTAGCATAGAATGGTTAGCTAAAGAAAAAGAAACGCGGGGTTAGATAGAACAAAGTTACTAAAACTGCACAAAGTGAAAGTATTACGCATAAGGCGTCTTTATTTTACTTTACAAAGTTAACGTTTAAATAAAAGTAAATGTAAGTACTTTGTAATGGGCGCTATAGATAATTAAAATTAAATCCGTAAAATCAGTTTGATAGTTTTCAAAAATCTTTTTGTACTTAATGTTGTATTCAAGTCTTCGTAAAAAAATGATGATGACCATAATGCTCATTATAGCACAACTTTAACCATTTCGCTCTACTATTAAATCTATCAACTAGCCTATCGCAGTCTACTGCTAGACATAGGCCTCTCCCAACACGCGCCACAGAACTCGCTCCTGCGCCTTCCGCATGCAGTCCGACCCAGAGACCTTTATGAGGTCGTCGGTCCACCTAGCTGGGGGGCGTCCTACACTACGTTATTACGTACTTACGTTATCTTCATTATTTAATCATTTAAAGTCAGAGAATTTCATTTTTTACATAAAGTACTTTTACATGTAGCTCAGAATACCATTAACTTTTTACAAAAATATATCGTAATGCGGCAGCTCATATTACACACTTACTAGTCGTAAATGGATACTTTTTACAAAAAGGGATACTTGATATGTGCGTGTCGCACTAAATTAGAACTGGGCGGGATGTAACTATCAGATCTATATCCTTCTTCTTTTTAACTTTTTTACATACATACATAAACTCACGCCTTACCCCGTCCGGGGTAGGCAGAGACTAACTTTACTTTTTTCTCACGAACTATTTTAGTTCTAAAAGACGCTGCGCAATCATGGGTTAGAAATCTCTTTTAATTTCGTTATTTTACGATAATTGTTTAAAAAATATATATCGATAAGATAGTACCTAAATCTAAGCTCAGTAACCCTATAGTTAGAGATTTTTTTACTGTCACCCCAAGGTTACAAATTTAAAGCTTTACAATAATCCTTATCTATATCTATACTATTATATAAAGCTGAAGAGTTTGTTTGTTTGTTTGAACGCGCTAATCTCAGGAACTACTTCTTCGAATTGAATTTAGTTTTCAGTTTTGGATAGACAATTGATCGAGGAAGGCTATAGGCTATATAACATCAAGCTAGGACAAAAAAAAAATTTTCAAATTTAGGGGGCCCAAGGACATAATCAGAAGGCTAATGGTCACTCAGAGGGCAATGGAGAGACCTATGTTGTAGCCTGACGTATGGACCTACTCAGAAGGCTCATGGTGTCTCAGAGGGCAATGGAGAAAGCTACGTTGTAGCTTTACCTATGGGCCTACTCAGAAGGCTCATGGTCTCTCAGAGTGCAATGGAGAGAGCTATGAACTTTGAATCCTTATACTAAAATAATTTTTTTGTACAATTAAAGTCAATTTGGTGACCATTCAATTGGTCTAATCAGTCCGGCCCTCTGATTAAGGCTTCTCTACAATTAGTCGAACAAATGAACTAGTCGGCTTAACCGGCTCATTTTCATTAGCCGTTAACAAATAGGATGTATCGGTTCAGTAGGCTTCTATTTTAAGTCAACGCATGAAAATTTAATAAATCCATACTAATATTATAAATGCGAAAGTAACTCTGTCTGTTACTCTTTCACGCCTAAATGGCTGAACGTATTTTGATGAAATTTGGTATGGTGATAGATGATAACCTAGAAGTGATCATAGGCTATAAATAATCACGCCAACGTTCTTAGGGGGTAAGCAGTAGGCAAATAACTAAATTGACTTAAAAAAAACTTATGCGGACGAAGTCGCGGGTAAAAGCTAGTCCCTTATAAATTTGAGTTTGCATTTATTACTTATTTAAAGTGCAATAAGATAATATAGCCTTTAATCAATATTAAAACTTGGTAGAGTCAAAAATGGTTTTGTCTCGTTACTTGATTGTAAAGCCATGATTAATACAAAAGAAGATTTTTATTGTTAACTAGCTTACTCCCTTTTTTATAGCAGAATATTTTTTAACCCCCCTTAAGCTATTGTAAAAACCAAGAGTAGAAAAGAAAGGACTCTACAAAATATTTTTTTTATATAAAACCCTACGTCAATGCAACTGACCAGCATGGGACATTATGAATCCCTGCAGTTAGGCATAAAGAGCTATTAGAAAGTCTTTTCTACATACCGCCACTTCATCATAACAGCCCATTAATGTCCCACTGCAGGGACGGGCTTCCTCTCGTGACGAAGGGATACTCGGCCTACTAATACCACGCTAGCCAGACGGATTGGTATAGGGTTTAATTTCAAGTTTTCCTTCTTTTTACTTCATAAAGATAATATTTACGGTTACTCCCTTTGTCGGTTTTTACGACACCCTTGGGATTAGATGGGGTGGTGACGTATTGTATTTTACACCGTCACCTTCTTCACCGTCAATACACATTCTTCTACATACCGTCACTAAACTATGCCCTTTTTCTAAATTTTAATACAAATATACCCAAATTTCCAAAAGTTAAACTCGAAAAATATAGAATGTCAAAAAGCAATAGTTAACGAATAACCTATTACAACAATTCTACGTATTTCTGTAGCGAATATATTGAGGCACGTAGACCTTGCTACGAGCGCTACGAGCGCTACGATCTCGTAGCACTGCTACGAATATTTCACTTGACAAGAATTTTTGGCGTTATTTTTTTGTGAAAATATTATTTGAATTGTATTTTAGTTGAACTATTTAATACTCATGGCTTTGTCCGTTTTAGTATTGTTTACGATATTAAATCTCCGTGTGGTGACGGAGTAAGAATACAACATGTCACCACCCCATCTCATCCCATGGATGTCGTAAAAACCGACTAAGGGACTATCTGTGAATATTACGAAATATTTTTTCTTTACGAAATAAAAAGAATGAAAACTTAAAATTAAACCCTATACCAATCCGTTTGGCTTGCGTGGTATTAGTAGGCCAAGTATCCCTCCATCAAGGGAGGAGGCCCGTCCCTGCAGTTGGACATTAAAGGGCTGTTATGACGATATTGAAATATAGGGTTAAACATTCGTGTATTAAGCGATTAAAATACATAGTTTAACCACTCTATCTCATTTTATAAATGTCTAAAAATTACTAAAGGAACGTTCAGCAAAAATAATCATAAAACTATATTATACCAATACGTCTAAGCGGCGTGGTATTAATAGGCCAATATTCCCTAGACCAAAAACCCTTCTCTGCAGGACTTTTAAGGATTGCTAAAACGCACTCAAAATTCCCCAAAATCCATAAAACATAATTTACCCCATAGCGTAAATTTTAAAACAAAATATATTTTAAACAATGTTGTAAGTATAAATTTACAAACTGGAAAAATAGCCACTATTTTAACCTTAAAATCAGGTGACCGCAATACTATTTGCCGTCCACTACAGAAAAAAGCAAAGAAAAAAGCCTCCAAACTAAAGCCTACATACTCAAAGACATCCTTCAACGAAGGCTAACTTTTTAACGACTACAGGCCATTACCGGTCTGTATTGCTATCCCGCTCTATCTTCGATGTTAGAGCGAGAGGGATGTATACAGAAACATTGCTTTGCTTTTAGATAGAGGGATTAAGGCTTCGTGGGTGATTGTACTAACACTACAATAGAGCCTTATGTCATTAGATTTTGTGGAGTTTTTATTGGAATTGTAGTGTAGTGGTTTTAGAGAGTGGGTGCTACGTATAGGGGGTTCGATTCCCGCTCCGTATATTTTTGGTGTATGTAAATTAATATTTACATTAGTCTATGCACTCTTTAAACATTGACAGCATTAACAAAAAATACAGGAGCTGCTGTGTAGAAGTTTCACATTCGATTCTCAGTCATAGCAAATATTTTTTAAGCATTCAAATTTTAAAATTATATTTCAATGAAATATGATCTTTCTCCGTGTGGTGAATGCAATATGTCACCACCCCATCTCATCCCATGGGTGTCGTAAAAACCAACTAAGTGACTATCCGTGAATATTATCTTTACGAAATAAAAAGCAGGAAAACTTGAAATTAAACCCTATACCAATCCGTCTGGCCAGCGTGGTATTAGTAGGCCAAGTATCCCTCCGTCACGGGAGGAGGCCCGTCCCTGCAGTGGGACATTCATGGGCGGTTATGTTGCTAAAATGTTAAAGTTAAGAACCTGCCACCCGACCATTTGAATATTTTCCTCATTACTAAGGAAACAGACCAGTCAATTACTCCATACAATTTATTACCAAAGTCTACCAGTATTAACAGCATTGCACTAATATCTTAAGTTTAACACATCTAAGTATTTTATAGTCTAAAACTCAATAGACAATAAAACACAGTACACTTTATATGTACACTCAACTACAAATGTGTATTAACATATATAGTTGTTTCGAACACGTACAGACAGACAAAGTATTGAGAGAAACATTAGACGTCAGGTTTACTCAGTAGAGAAAGACCGCCAATATCGAGTATTACAAGATCTTTTTCATATTCAGCGCTTAATTGACAATTGGTACTTATTGTTTATTGGACATTATTAATGATGAGTCTATTTTTTTCTTCTCGACATGACACTTACTTACTTATGAAAGTTTTTAGCGTTGAGATATTATTGAACTATTCTTTATCATTTTTTCTATGTCTTAAAACTTTGTAAACATCACCTTAACGGACATAAAAAACATACAGACTCAGAATCACAATTTGTGGAACACACAAAGAATTGGCATGCATGGAAATTGAACCGGTGACCTAGCGCAGGGCGCTCGCTTCTACAATCGTCGCGCCACCGAGGCAGTTGCAATATTGTATGTGTTAATCCACTTTTGTAGTTAACTGTACAATATGGCGGCCAGTTCATTAAAGTTTTGATCAGAACGATTTGCTGACTTTATAGTCAGCAAATCGTTCTGATCAAAACTTTAGCTGAGCAATCTCGTTGGACGCAGCTGCCAATCAAAATAGGTTTATACCTATTTTGATTGGCAGCTGCGTCCAACGAGATTGCTCAGCTAAAATTTTGTGATACATTTTATAGGTACTTTGTTTAATTTTATTATGTTATTTTGTATAGGGATAACAAAGAATATAAACAGCCTTAATGTAGTAATAGCTCGTAGAAAATGCCCTAGAAAAGTATACACAGATCTAATTTGCAACCTCCTTCAAAAAATTATATGTTATACAGTTTGGCAGATAAAATATTGTATCCAATGTGTAACTTACTTTTAATAAAATAAAAATACAAAAAAAAAAAATACAAAGATCAAATGGTTCAAGCCGAAGGCCTATCATTGCGTGAAGTTTTAGACCTAGTTCGAGTTTAAATCAAATCTCAATAATAATGTAATAATAATATTCCTTATTTATTCAAACAACCGCATCTAGTCCCAAACTAAGTACCTAAGCTTATATAATAGATACTTAAACACATAAACATTATACATATTTTAATTTAGTAAATACATACACGTTATATATAGAATCCATGTGGTGACGGAGTAAGAATACAATATATCACCACCCCATCTCATCCCATGGGTGTAGTAAAAACCGACTAAGGGCCGGCGACCGTGAATATTATCTTTACGAAATAAAAAGAAGGAAAACTTAAAATTAAACCCTATACCAATCCGTCTGGCCAGCGTAGTATTAGTAGGCCAAGTATCCCTCCGCCACGGGAGGAAGCCCGTCCCTGCAGTGGGCTGTTCTGATACACGTCATACATAGAATACATAGGCTAAAACAAATATTAACATAATCTACACAAATTACGCGAGAATCAAATCCGAGACCTCTGCGCAGCATAGCCAACCAGTAGCCATGGGCTATAGTACCTACTATACGACAGAATTTGTCAACATCACTTAAGATATATCTTAAGACACATTCTAGTAGTTATAACATAAACCATGAATTCAGTTAGCGGTGTAATTACATGAGATAGAGTCTAGAGATATATGTCTAGATTCATTGTTATTACAGTTTATACAACACATGTGTCCTGAGATCTTATATAGAGATAACCGAATGGAACTAGCTTCACGGAATATGGGTTTTGTTAATTACTTTTCTTTACGTCATCGTTTTAATTTTTAGATTCTGTTAGAATGTATAATGTTACTTCATAAAATTATCATCATATGCCTTAAAAACTAAGGAAAAGTTTGAAAATATTACCGCTACCAAAATATTACCGCTACCAAAATATTACCGCTACCAAAATATTACCGCTACCAAAATATTACCGCTACCAAAATATTACCGCTACCAAAATATTACCGCTACCAAAATATTACCGCTACCAAAACATAATACGCGTCGATGATTATACTTAAATTATTTTTTAACATCTTGTTGATTAAGTGATACTTTTGTGTTAATATGGACACAAGTAAAATAAAGAATTTTTTTATAACTTTTTCTTAATAGAAACAAAACTCAAAAAGATTTTATTAAAAAGTAATATATACTCTCTGAATCTAATTCTCTTCCTACCCCTCCAAGGGAATAGGGCAAGAGTTTATGCATATATCTATGTATACATATAATAATTTCCGGATTAACTAATTTCCAATAACTAATCTTTTTTACAAAATCGTTCAAGATTACGAACCCAACGACTATTTGTCAAAATTATTCAACCTCCGCGCGAGATCGAACAGGGGTTGAATAAAGTATTACCTCAGGGGATGAGTAGGGGGTGAGTTACGCGCGGTATTTCGGCACTTCATTCTAACGATTAACTCTTTGCTTTACCTGTAATATCTTTCACGATTCTTTTTATTTTCATGTTTGGTGTGGATGTGAACATTAAATATTTTGTCCTTCAGTGGTTAAGGTAAATAAATAAATAATCCTTACACATTCACACAACGCCATCTAGTCTCAAACTAAGCAAAGCTTGTACTATGGGTACTAGACAATGGATAAACATACTTAAATACTTTTTTTTTGTAAATACACACATATTATACATAGAAACCACTCAGACCAATGCAAACAATCATGTTCATGCACACAAAGATTTGCATTGAGCGGGAATCGAACCCGAGACCTCTGCGTAGCAACCATGAAATATACCGACTGCGCCACAGAGGTCGGTAAACTTAACCTACTGATATCACATTGCCTGTAGGGATTGCTATAGCTTTGTGGCAAGTTTTCCTTCTTTGGCTCTTTGGTTTTTCCTTACTTAGCTTTAACTACATACTAACACTTTGTATTTTCACTGCTATATCATACAGAAGTAATAAATACAATCACAAGAAGAACATTTGGCATCTTCACTAGAAGAGTAGAACTTCACTTTGCAACGGATCATTTTGTCTGTAGTTATGATAATAATAAAATTAAACTTGCCAAATGAACTACTTTGTAGCTGTTTTGCTGGATTTTTGCAAGAAAAGGTTTTAATAAATCTTTCTTAAATATATCCTTAAGTTATGTTCTACATTCAATACATCACAAGAAGAAATTGTGCCCAAAAATTGGACAAATCATTAGAATAATTCGCTTTTTCACAAATTCTCTAAATTATAATCGGAATCTAAAACTGATCCCTCAACATAAAACATATCGACATGTACCAATTTGACTTTCATCTTCGCGTGTTTGTAAAACATTACCCCTTTTAAACAAAAACACATTTTTTTACTAAAAATACATTCTATTTTCTATAAAATAAAGTCCAAAATCAATTGACGTCAATATAATAAATAATACAAGGAATGAAATGAAATAAATTTCTATTTTATATTAGCTCGCTTGCTATGTGCTATGCAGAACGCTTGCTCGTATTTATAAGCGGTCGTTGTTCATCAAAAATCAATATTTGGGTCACGAATCGTACGCGAAATCGTTTTAAATAAACGTGGCTTGTGTACAAGCTTGGAGGTTTTTTAAAAGTTTATTCTTTGACTGGTCAGTGAATCAAACGCTATTTGCATTAACAAGTGGAAAATAATAATATAACACCAGGCAAGTTGTAGTGCATTCTTTGTCTTTCCCACCTTCCCAAATCTCTTGCCTGAACCGCACCTTTACAGTCCACTCCTGAAAATTAGTTTTCACCGCGTCTTCTTACGAAGACCGTCTCATCATTGTTGATGAGAGTCACAGGTGGGCTTCGAGGCTAAACGTTCTATTTTATTTTATGCCTTCGGAGCATCACCATATTTTTTGGTTGCCTGTGATATAATGCAATATTTAATGCCATGTCATATTATTATGATGTTAATGAATAAAAATGTATTTAAGCTCTCTTCCATTTGAAGGGAGTTGTAAAAGAAATCTACAACATTTTATATAGGTTGCTGTGCACGAGGTCGCAGGTTCAAATCCCACGCAAAATAGTTATTTGTCTTGTTTTTCAAAACTAATTATTATCTTCAGCCTGAATATTTATTATGCCTTGTTTTTTTAAATAATAAACCATTACAAATCATCATTTTATCATCATCATATCAACCATTTAACCACTACCACACAAAAAAAAATACCAAATAAGCCATTTAATCTATATTAATTCGAACCTACTTCCCATACCTTGTACCACTCGACAAACAACCCACAATCATTTACATACAAGTCGTCAGCTTGCTCGCGTGTCGACCGTTTTTATACAAAACCTCCTAGTATTTTACTACACGGTGGAAACTAGGTTGTATTAGTCATGGAATAATAGCCTGTGGTAGCTCTGTGGAGGAAATACCTTATATAATAGTGAAGTATGTAGGAATAAGGTTAATGACCTGTAACGTCAATCTATCAATCAACTAGCCTATTGCAGCCCACTGCTGGACAAAGGCCCCTCACAACACGCGCCACAGAACTCGGTCCTGCGCCTTCCGCATCCAGTCCGACCCAGACACCTTTATGAGGTCGTCGGTCCACCTAGCTGGAGTCCTACACTACGTTTGCCGAGTCGCGGTCTCCACTCTAGGACACGTTTGCTGTAACGTCAGGTCGATGGAAATTTTTATGTTTTGTTTGGGCATCATCATCATCGCGTAAGGCTTCTGCTTTGAACCCTATACATCTATATCCAGCTGGAGGAGCCAATCCTTTGTGGCCGGAGTAAGGTTGTGGAAAGGTTTTTTTACGAATGCAATGAACATTATGTTTCATGTCAGATGGTTAGTATTTGCTTGTCATAGTGGAGAGAAAATTGTTCTGCACTAGAAAACTGTAATTTCTTTGTAAAAAAAAGTGCCTGAATAAAGTTGTTATCCGATAATATCGTAAACAATTATCTCGTGTATGACACGACCTACTATACACATCTTTCGCGAGTTTTTCATGCACAAAATAGAAAGAAAGAAAGAAAGAAAGAAAACATTTATTCAAACAAATTACACAGAAGCAGGTACACACAAAAACAATAAGAAAAAAAAACAAACATAGTACAACAAAATACCTTTGCCTCTGTGGCCATGAGTGTCTCATGGCTATGTTTAAAAAGGACCCTGGTTCAGCATTATGCCAGACGTCAAGTTAAACGTCTAGCGCTGGTTTTCAACCAGGACCTAAGAGAAGGCACGTCTGCCAAATATTGTGTGTCGTACCTCTCTATACGACAGCTTACATTAAAGGTAATAAATAGTACATATATAATTCCATAACAATAACAGAAATAAATAATAGATACTTGATAGATACTTGAAATATAATATAATAGATACTTGATAAGCATTAAATTAACAATATTAAAAAAATTATTATATGTAAAACTAAACTAACAAAAATCGAAATAGGACATCACATTGCAATTGTTCATGATTATGACCGAGATTAAATAAAAGAAGCATCTAACTTAATCATGTCATGTTTCCGTTGCGCAGCAATAAGATAACTTCTTAAATGAGCCTTAAAGGTGTTAATAGTTTTGAGTGATCTGATAGGTGGAGGTATATTGTTCCAAATTTTGGAAGCTGCGTAACGGAAACTGCCCCTGGCAGCGGCGGTTTTATGTGCCGTTGACAACTGGGTTGAACAATTGCGTCTATCACAGTCTCTCTTCCCAGTTATCCAGCAAAGTTTGTCGTATAAATATTTTGGTTCCCCAAAGTTTACGACACCAAACATAAGACACGCTAAATGCATCTTACGACGGGACTTCATCCTCAACATTCCTTTGCCGTTAAGAAATGGCGTGACATGACATCTGTAGGGAATATTAAAACAGAAACGGGCGCACGCATTCTGTACTCTCTGTATCAGCCGGTCAGTCCGTGCAAGTAGCCGAGGGCCGTATACTGTGTCGCAATAATTTAGCTTGGAAAGAACGAGGGCCTCAGCTAAACGCACACGCAGCTCTTCAGACAGAAACTCTCTAATCTTATAAAGCACACTCAGTCTATAAAAGCAATTACTTACCAAGCTAGCCACATGTTTTTCGTACCTAAGACCCGTATCCATTCTCAGTCCAAGGTTAATAGCCTCATCTACCCTTTCAATAGGCCCTCCCATCATAGTCACATTGACGTTTCGTAAAGACCTTATTTGGTACATAGTACCAAATACCATGTACTTGGTCTTGTTAGGATTAAGGACCAAGGAGTTCTCTTCCGCCCAGTTGGCTACTCTGGTAAGATCTTCATTTAGCCTCGTTATAGCCTGCGCACTTTCATTGGGCTTAAACGACAAATATACCTGGACGTCGTCCGCGTAGAGATGGTACCTTGAGGACTTTAGGCAATTTACTAAATCAGCACAGTACAGTACAAAGAGCAAAGGGCCCAGACAAGATCCTTGGGGAACTCCTCTCAAAACCGGGCTGAATTCAGAGCGAACCGACTTTCCATCACTTAGACGCACTTCCACCCGTTGCTGCCGACCAGAGAGATAGCTGTGAAACCACTGGACAGTTCTGTAGTCAAAACCGTAATAACTTAACTTCGACAACAGAAGAGAAGTGTTGATACAGTCGAAAGCGCGGGAAAAATCAAGTAGCACTAGCACCGTACACATGCCCTGGTCCTGTGCTTGCAGAATGCTATCTGAAACATCCAGCAGTGCGGTGGCGGTACCACGACGCCGTCTAAAACCTGACTGTAGTGGAGGCAGAATGTTATTTTCATCCATGTATTGAGTCACCTGTGCACAAACAACCTTTTCCATTACCTTTGACAGGCATGGCAGAATGCTGATAGGTCTAAGGTCCTTAAGCAAAATAGGGTTAGAGGTTTTAGGTATTGGTCTAACATTAGCCAACTTCCATGCATCAGGAAAAGTTGCCGATTGAATAGAGGTGTTTATTATCTGACTAAGTGGTGATATAGCGTAAGGTAAAGTCATTAGCAGCATTTCCAGGTTAACGCCGTCGCAGCCCTCCGCGTTCGTTTTAAGGCTAGTAAGCTGTTTCATAACCTGCTCATGAGTAACCAGAGAAAGTGTAAAAATAGAATCGCTATAGCGTTGGTACTCATAGTAAGTCAATGAAGACAACGGGATCACCGGATTTCCAGGAACGGTCAAAAAGTGTTTATTTATTAAAACAGGGTCCGAAATTTCGCAAGGCAAGTCACTGTTGTTATTTTTGGGTATTAAGTTTGTTTTTAAGTTACGCCATAGTGTTTTGGGCTGATTAATTTTGTTGTTTATATTAAATTTAAAGTACGCCATCTTTTCACTACGAAGAGAGGAAGAAACGAGAGACTTTAGTTGCCTATAATAGTCTCTCTTGCTATCTGTCCTACTGAGCCGGTATTCCTTTAGAGCAGTGTCCCTCAACCGCATCATTAGCCTCACAGTGTCAGTTACCCACGGGTGCGATTGTTCCTTTATAAGGCAAGTAGTGACTGGCGCATGCGCATCAAAGATTGAAATAATTGTACGACAAAACGCACTAACCATATCGTTAACATCTGTGCACAATGAGACATTATCCCAGTGAACCTCGGATAAGTTACTATCAAAGTCGTCTCTACTTATATTTTTTAAAGGCCTATAGACAACCGTAAATGGTTTAAATTTCTCCCGCCGAACCAAGAACTCACAAATTATGACAGAGTGACTGTTTATATTGATGAATGGTTCCACAGCTATCCCACTCACCGGCAAGTTTGTGCATGCAAGGTCAATTAGTGTTTCACTATGATCGGTAAAATGAGTTGGTGTTGTAACTAGCTGTCTTAACCCAAGACAGGTCAAGAAATCGTTGACTTTCCTGGTTTTAACATCATTAACGCTTAATAAATTTACATTAAAGTCTCCCACTAAAATGCAGTTGTCCATTCTACCGGAGGAGGACATAGAGTCGGTCATAGCGTCCAAAAATAAATCTAAGTCCAACCAGGGAGGACGATATGCTGTGCCTATAGTAACCTTTTTACCATTAAGCGTTATTGCCACCCACATTTGTTCTACAATCTCGAACCTACTATCCTTAGCAATAGTTAAAGTGCTCACCTTGAGACCACGCCTTACGTAAAACCCCACGCCCCCACCACGTCCCGAGCGGACGCTAGTCGGTCGAGGGACATGACGCAGACGGTACCCAGGCACAACAGGCGCTCGACAATCCTCCCCATCGCGCAACCAAGTCTCATTTACGGCGAGAATATCAAATTGATGAGACTGAACCATCTCAATAAAATCGTCGTGATTCGTTCCCAAAGAACCTACGTTAAGAAAACCTACTTTAAATTTTTTACTAATCATTACAAAACAAAAATAAACACACTCGCGCTAAAATTAACCCATGCAACAAAAAAAATATCATTAAGTTATGTGTAAGTAAGTGTTTCATTATTGAGATAAAACTAAATTTAAAATTGCTTTTTACAACATAGTAATAAATACTTGTATTAATAAGACTTGTTATACGTACAAAATGGAAAGAAAGGCTCAATGAATACACTACATAAATAGACAATACTTGTATTATAATATTATAACAACCATACGAAGAGGCACTACCACTTCTGCATTCCTTACCCGTAGAAAATGCATTATTTATTATAGCCATGAAACATACATGATACTTAAAAAATATAGATAAGAAACAATGTACTGAAGAGAGAGTAGGACAGTATAAAATTACACAATACACACTCATTACATCACTCATTGCAAATAGACATTTATAGAAGTACCGCTTCGCCGGCATTAGACTGATAAGTACTACAACGTTTATAAAACATACAAACAATATCCTAAACAAAAAATACAACGACATTATTGGACATAAAATATGACTAACATTAAAAATAATAAATAGTTTATGTAAGGAGGAATAACATGATACCAAATCGCGCTTACATGGGTTTATTTGTCTGTTTAAATAAATTATTGATATCAGCCTCACAGCGAATAACGAAGGCTTTGTCGCCTGGCTTGTTACGGACAAGTATACGCCCGCGTTTACACCAAACAAACCTCCAACCATGTTCCTGGCTAGCATCCCGCACCCTGCGAAATAACAGGCGGTTTTCTTTCGTGAGACGCTCGTTAACGTAAAACCTACGTGGTGGTCCATCGACACCCATACCTTCTGACGTAGCGCCACGACGCTCGCGCGCAGACAACAACAGTTTGTCACGCAGGTCGCGGCGCGCGAGGCGCACGGCGAGGGGGCGGGGCCGCACCACCGGCCCGCCTGCTGCCGTTGCCGTAATGTGTCGAGGTCCCACGCGCTCAGCGCTAATAATGTCGCGCTCGTCCAACGCCATACCAAGCTTCACAGCCACCGCCATAATTGTATGTACGGGGTTTTCACCTACTTTCTCCTCCAGGTTCGCGACTTCGATATCGCTGGCAAGCAACTCCTGATCCCGTTCATTGAGGTCTTGCTTGAGTTGGGCAACTATATCAGCCAGCGATCCCGCCTCCTGAGGCTTGCGCTTCTCAAGTACGCAGACTCGATCCTCCAGGTTATTAACCTTCTCGTTACAGGATTTTATTGATTCACCCATTGATGCTATTTCGGTTTTAAAACCCTGCAGCACTTCGTTTATGGAACGCAGGTTGTCTCGAAGAATCCTCAACTCGATCGTGATATCAGTACTAAGATGTCGTGCTGTCTCCTTAATTGAGTGGTCCTCTGATGGTCGTGGGCCATATAAGTCACCGGCGCTTGTTTGTTCAACGCATACTGAGGCATCCTTAGGACTAAGGTCGCATGAAGCCAGGGTAATCGAACCTCTTACTGGCGTTTCCGCCTTGTTATCCGTAGCCCTATTTTTTTTGCATTCTGGGCATACCCATGACTGAGCTATGGCGCCACTGGATGGCAAAGCAACGCAGCGTCTATGATATAATAGACTACACTTCCGACATCTGGCCGAATCCGTAGGCGAAATGAAGCGGCCGCAACCTCCGCATTGAGTCATCGTAGGAGGTAAAACTAGATGACGTTGTTAAAAACAAAAATCAATGGTATTTTTATGGGAGTAACGTGTAACACCAGTAAGACTGACACTTAGCCAATTGAAACAATTAAAAAGAGCCGTCAAAGCCAAAGTCACTGAGTCCATACAGTTCGAAGAGGAAAACAAAAATCAATTGTTCCTTTGAGTTAATAAGGGTTCCTTTTTGTATTGAACGCGTATTTATCACAACAACTAAGCGTATTCAAATTAATTTTTAATATCTAAGATTTTTTCTGTGGTGCAGCACTTGTTTTGTTGTGGCAACATATGTTTTGGTGTGGCAGCACTTGTTTTGGTGTCACAACACTTGTTTTGGTGTGGCAACATCTGTTTAGGTGTGGCAACACTTGTGTTGGTGTGGCAACACTTGTTTTGGTGTGGCAACACTTGTTTTGGTGTGGCAACCCTTATTTTGATATGGTAACTTTTATTTTGCTGTTTATTATGTTGGTACTATAGTTTACACTCTATTGTCTATGAAAAATTTGCACCATAACACTTGGCGGGTAGATTGTTTACAATATGTTAGATGATTTATTCTCACAGTTTAACACTTATTTTACACTAAACGTATTTTTTTTACACTAATCGCGTATTTTGTTCTTTGTTGTAGACAATAAACCGTATTTTATATTTTGTTATCACTTTTAACACTATATATTTTTATTTTTCCGCGGAGCTCTGTGACGTGCGTATTTACTGACCGACAACCGGAAGCGGAAAAAAAAAATCACAGGTTTTAATTCCGTGGTACAGAATAATTCGTGATTTACCGAATCGATACTGAACTAGATATATTTTCAGTACTTTAATTTCATTTGCAAGTCATTTGGAGATAGTTTTATATTTCTACCGCTGAAATATATCTACAAAAACATGCCTAGAAATATATTAAAATTGCTAAAGTAAAATGTAAAGTATATTTTAAATGTAAAAGTAAACAAATGGCGCCTCAGTGGAGCCGAAACTGCGTCTCCTACAACATAATATAATATATAAAGTAGAGTAAAAATACAAGTGCATCTCGGAAAGTTTTAATTAAGTGAAAACCTCAGCGCTTGGGGTGCACTCACACTAGATGTGACAGGAATATATTCACACTTGTGTACTGTTGTGTTTTGTAGGTTTATTTATAGATATTTATGTTGGTGGACGTGCCTTTGTGTTTGAGGTTTTGTTTCTTAAGTTTCGTTTTAGCATTAAATTAGTAAAATATAATTTTCTTCTCACATGCTCGCATGAAACTAAGCAGGGAATCTACCAAAAAAAAACAGGATTGATGTCATATAAGCTTAGAAATATCTCAATGCATCGTGTCAAGCTCAGTCTGTAGTAGGTTCTCCTTTTTTGATTGAAAAAGTTGGTCTCTCACTTCTTCTATCTTTACCTCTCTTTAACTCTTTTAGAATAACTAGTTTTATACCCTATACTTTTACATACATCACTGTTATTTCACGTTTGTAAGTACCTACTGCAATTTCAAATCGAAAACTCAAGCACGAATGCATTGTATTATTGCACATACACACAAAACTTCTGTCCACCATAAACTACTATCAACTTAACAACGAAGATAATCAAATTCCAAAACTAAAATAACCCACAAACTGTCTAAAATCACTTTTTAATCCCCTAAAACAAGTCCCTTCCAGTACCTCTACATCTCCTCACATGCCTGTAAATCCATGTCAGTAGAGAATTAAAAAAGTAATCAGAGTCCTAGTGGACTCTGCGCGCCACCTCGCGTGAACCCCCGACTTTGTCTGCAGCAGCCACAGATTAATGAACTGTATTCTATCTTTGTTACACCTTAGCAAAGACTATTAAAAATATTTTGTTGCGAAGACATTAATAAAAATTACTTTTGTGGTTTATCCGCATAAAGCTTTTTATTTTATACAAATAAATATTCTTCACTCTTTCACACAACGCCATCTAGTCCCAAACTAAGCAGAGCTTGTACTACGGGTACTAGACAACGGATAAACATACTTAAATACTTTTTTTTTGTAGATACATTCATAATATATACAGAAAACACCTAGACCAATGCAAACAATTATGTTCATGCACACAAAGATTTGCATTGAGCGGGAATCGAACCCGAGACCTCTGCGTAGCAGTCATGTCATATAACCACTACGCCAGAGAGGTCGTCAATGTGGATCTGTCTTGACGCGTGACGGTGCATTGTGCGGCTGCTGTGCACGAAGTAACGGGTACGAATTCCAAGCAGGAAAATTGCTTGTGCAATCCCTAAACATTTGACCAGAGGCAGTGCTTTGAATCCCTAGGACATTAAAAAATATCAACTTAAAATCTACTAAAAAATGTCCAGCACGGAAATCCAAGCTACACCCTTGTGCATGGCAGCTGCATAATACAACCATTTAACCACTGATTTAGTCCAAAAGTCCTCAGTTCAAAGCTACCACCAAAACCAGAGTACCATCATAAAAAGATGGAATTAAAAGACCAAAACAAATAATAATATCATCATCATATCAGACAATCGACGTCTACTGCTGGACATAGGCCTCCTCCAAGTATTGCCACCTTGTGCGGTTCTGTGCCTCCCTCATCCATCGGTTTCCTGCCGTCCTAACTAGATCGTTGGTCCACTGTATGAGGGGTCTCCCCACCCTGAAAAATAAAACAAATATGGCCGCCTATAACTAGAAACGTAATTATTTCTATACATCTTAGTCCCTCTGCTCTCATAAGAAGTAGTTTGTAGTTAATAAGTGACCAATATTGATCGTTTATAACTAAATATGAAACGTTAAGTTATTCTTGTAACTAGGTTACGTACGTACTAGTTAAAGTACTTTGTGCTTTTACATTATTTATGTTCAATACTTAGAATTATTTGTTTAAAAAGTAGTTTAGTCTTTTAATTTGTTTTAAAAATACACTTATTTAACATTTCATAAATAGTCAACTATTATAAGTTTTATTTTTAAACACAACATTCATATAATATTTAAGTATTGATCCCTGTGTCGTAAAAAAACTTATAAAATCAACGGACAAAAACAACGGAACAAAACAATACTTCTGAATTATTTTGCGTAGCATTTGAACCCGCTACCTCGTGCATTATAGTCCCATAATATTTATTACACGAGTCTCAGCGACACATGATCCTTATGGCAAGATATGTTAATAGAAGAAAAAATAATAGCACTTATAAAAAAATTCACACATCACGTACAATAGTTTTCTTATCCAATAGTACTTTTAAATAGTTGGTAATACCATCAAGCCTCATCACTAAAAATATTCCTACTATACAATCATAATATTTTAACGAACAAACAAATTGAAAAAAATAAGATCCAATTAAAACAGTAGAGATTAATTTGATAAAAACAATTCAGTTTAAGATTCCATACTTGTGCTAAATTCTGGTTTAAAACTTTTTGACAGATATTTTTTGTTAATTAACTTCCTGAAGTTTGTTTGAGCGTTATCCTGTAGAGTTCGACACCCCCCTCCCCCCTTCTCCTTCCCCTCGTCTTGAATTTAATTCCTATCAGTTGGTTATTCTGACTCGTATGGATATTAATACTTTTGACATACATTTATGTTTACTAGCTGAGGCCCGCGGCTTCACCCGTGTGCTATAGGTAGCTTAAATGTTATTCTACACCCTAAGCTATCTATATTTCAAATTTCATTGAAATCCGTCCAGTAGTTTTTGCGTGAACAAAAATCCATCCATACATTCTCACAAACTTTCGCATTAATATTACTAGGAAGTAGGCAGACAAAAAACATACAAAAAGAAGGCAGTAAAGTCTAGCACAGGGATACTTCAAGTTCAAACGTGACGTATGGCTCTATTATTTTATGATATAGATAGGATAGAGAGAAGGAAAAAAACCCTTCTGAAATCCCTATACAGACAAGGGTTCTCTCTAGCGATGGACAATGCAAAAATACGAAATTGTTGGTTTTATTTACAAATTTTCTTATTTTTTTTTAAATAGTTTTTTCCTTTAGTTTAAATGGCATGTTTTTGCCGTTGTGCCTAAATGTTACAAGAAAAACTTGACACCAAACCAAATACCATTTTATCTGGACAGCATGGTATCAATACCAAGTTCAACACAGTCACTAAAGAAGGGACATTAAATATTCAAAAAACGTAATAATTAAAATACACAATTTTTATCCAAAAAACAAATCTTGTCAAAAACTTTTTGAACGCCCCAAAATCAAAGTAAATAATTCTGAAAGTTAACAATACAGTATCAAGTTGAACTTAAGTTGTTACTTAAGCGTAACTTAATAGTAACTTAGCCACAATTAACATAACGATGTCTTTGTCATACTTATTACTTTGCTTTTGTCATTTCTTGTTTCAACTTTGTCAAAGACTTTTACGTGCTTTTATACTTAATTAGAATTAAGTTATTAATACACAGGTGCTTAATCTTATCGGTGACTTCCTCAAAATATAAAAAAAATTAAATGACAACAGAGAACTTGATGGAAGCTAATCTATGCGTTACAGGTTTTCGAGCTATAGGGGAGAAAAGAGGGAAAACAAAGTAGTCAGATCGAGTTGTTTTGAATTATTTTTTATGTTCTCAAAAACTGTCTTAATGATTGTAAGCGTTTTTGGCGTAGCAACTGACTTCCTAAGGTTTCGAGTTCGATTCCCACACGGTACAATTAGTTCTGCAATCCGCACATATTTGTCCTGAGTCTAGGTGTTTTGTGTGTACTTTAGATAGAATATGTTTGTTGAACTACCCGCATTTAGGAACAAGACATTAACTTATGTAAGCAAGTAGGCTTTGATGAAATACACATTTTAAATTACATAACGCTAAAATCACAACACATATTTGCGGATTACATAACTAATGCCACGTTATTCAAACTTAGCATGTTATTTCCGTAGACGTCTACGGCGTAGCACAAAGTAATATTGGTTCTACGAAAATGCTACGATGTAATGAAATGTATGTAATGAAATGTAGCAATGTAGAATTACTTTAGTCTAACTAGGAATTTATTTTAGTCATAGTTAATATTTTCCATGTGATGACGGAGTAAGAACACAATATGTCACCACACCATCTTATCCCATGGGTGTCGTAAAAACCGACTAAGGAACTAACCGTAAATTATCTTTACGAAGTAAAAAGAAGGAAACTTCAAATTAAACCCTATACCAATCCATCTGGCCAGCGTGGTATTGGTAGGCCATGTATCCCTCTAGCCCGTCCCTGCAGTGGGACATTAATGGGCTGTTACGAAGGAAAACTTTCCCCTAGTCTAAATCATACAAAATTAAACTTGCAACACACATATGTACTGCGGCCTTAAACTCAATAATATTGTTTCTTATTAAACTGTTTTAGTACGGTCTGCAACTAAAATATAATAACATTTTAGTTTTAATATTATAAATTATTTGTAAAATTAATAAATGGGTTTGAAAACGTAGGAAATATTTTCGTATATTTGTTGGTACATTATTATTATTTTTTTTCAATCATAATCATGGTTTACGGCAGAAAAGAAACATTTAAATCATACCATAGCAATATCATAGACACAATTTATTTCTTCATTTCAAACAATTTTGAGAGTGCTATTATATAGCATTTATTTCTCCACATATACATGACATAGACACACGAGTTTAAAATGAGTCTTATATCAGGTTGAATTTTCATTTTTCAATCGATTCACCCCATCTCATCCCATGGGTGTCGTAAAAACCGACTAAGGGAATAACCGTAACTACTATCTTTACGAAATGAAAAGAAGGAAAACTTGAAATTAAATCCTATACCAATCCGTCTGGCCAGCGTGGTATTAGTAGGCCAAGTAAACCTCCGTCACGGGAGGAGGCCCGTCCCTGCAGTGGGACATTAATGGGCTGTTATGGTGATGATGATGAATCGATTCTTCAGTAGGTATATTATTTCCTTTGAATTAGACAAAACGGTCATACCTTGTATTTTGGACTGTGATTTAAAAATGCGTTGTAGTAAGCGTTTATACTAAAACTATGCACCACGTCACATTCCATAATTATACATAAAATTATATTAAATGAGTAAATAAAAAGTCTCAATAAACAATAATTAAAAATTAAATTCACCGTAAAACTAAACTAAATAGTTTAGTTGCTGTCTGTACATGAGTGGCAGGCGACAGGCGGCGCCGGGCGCGCTATTATTAGCTCGATCGATAACAGCCGCTAGTTCCCATTACAGTTTGTTGAACTAAATGTACTGTACTATAAGCACTGATTACTGTTTGTACTACTACTAAACTGCATACTACATGGACTTAATTTTTAAATGAAAATGGAAATTGAAAAAAAAGGGAAATTATTTTTTGTTTATTGGGCATCCAGTAAGTGTTAGATATATTATTATTTTAAATACAACATTAAAGCACAGTAATAAGAAAGAAAATTATGTACAATTGTTTAAGGTGTCACATCATGCACCATTCAGTAGGCAAACAGTATTATTTTACATAAATAACGAAGAGAAAAAAGGAACAACAAGATACATAGTACACATATTTCATTACTGCTCCACTCCTATTAGTCATAGCGTGATACTATATACACCTAGCCTATGACACTCCCTGATAAATGGACTATTTAACACAGAAAGATTTTTTAAATCGGTTCAGTAGATCCAGAGATTACCCCCTACAACGTCACAAATACACAAACTTTACCTCTTTATAATATTAGTGTAGATTAAGCAAAGGCAGCCTTTTGGAGGCTATTCACGAGGCCCAGACGGGGAGGTGACAAAAGAAAAATAATATTAAAAAATACCTTTTCAAATAAATATCTAATACTTGTTTTCATAATAAAATACTCTGCTCTGTAAGGCTTAGGTGAGCGATAAGGCTTCGACAAAAACTCGCCCCCTATGATTACACCCGACCCCTACGAATTTGACCAACTAAGGGTAAGGTCTTAGTGACAAGAGAAGCGGAAAATTGCCTTTGAATTATTTGATAGGGGATACGATAGGTGCTATATTGAATTCGCGAAAAATAAAACAGGCTGTTTGGTAAATTTGTTGCTCGATTTTGTTGGAAAATAGGAGAGTCATGTGTTTATAAATATATACAATCGGAGGGTTACTTGGCCTACTAATACCACGCTGGGCAGACGGATTGGTATAGGGTTTAATCTCAAGTTTTCTTCAATCGTCAAGTTTTTTTTTATTTCGTAAAGATAATACTCACGGATAGTCCCTTAGTCGGTTTTTACGACACCCATGGGATGAGATGGGGTGGTGACATATTATTTTATTCTTACTCCGTTACCACACGGAGTTGCGGAGTTGCAAATTGATAATACCAATAATTTTAACTAATAAGTATCGCGATACCCATCACTAAGACAACATCATAAACGTATCAATGTTGTTCATCCCATAGACGAAGGAAGGGTATATATTATATATACACTTATATAGCCACACACTCTCTATTATCTTTGAACATAATATATGTTACAAGATATTTATCTACAGTACTTGTAAGGATTTATTTTTGTTTATATTTTACATCAAATTGTAATGTTGAGTATAAATTTTAAAATTTGTTGTATTAATATCTTTTAAAATTTTTAGCAAAATAAGTAACAGGCTTTATTCTTAGTTCGAAAGAATACAAATATTAATATTAAGTAAATTGAATTAATTAATTTTAATAAATCTAAAAGTTATAATTAGTATTAGTGAAGAAAAGTATCACTATTTTAATACAACTAGTCGACTTATTTAAAACAAAACATTAACGTAAAAGAAAATACAAAATTCATTTCTAAAAAACGTTTACAAATTTTGATATTCTGAACAAATATACGATGCCCTCGGGCTCCATAGTGAAACATAGCGGTACCTATCTCGTTACGAATTAATAAGCTTTCAACCAAAATCGGATAAAATACTTTATTTATATCTAAGTATAGTAAGTGGCCTCGCTTATATATTCGACCTCAAACGATCGAATACGAAACACTAAAATAGGTTCGTTTTTACTAGTAGTAGAATGTTTTTCTTTCTAGTATAACTATCGTAGTATGTACGTAATAATCCTCATAACAGCCCATTAATGCCCCACTGCAGGGACGGGCCTCCTCCCGTGACGGAGGGATACTTGACCTACTAATACCACACTGGCCAGACGGATTGGTATAGAGTTATATTTCAAGTTTTCCTTCTTTTTATTTCGTAAAGATAATATTCACAGATAGTCCCTTAGTCGGTTTTTACGACACCCATGGGATGATGGGGTGGTGACATATTGTATTCTTACTGCAATACCACACGGAAAATACACGTAGGTACGTAATAATATACGTAGCTTATTCGTTTGCTGACTTTTCTGCTATTATTGTTATGTAATCTTAAAAACTTCTAACTGCAGGAAAAAGGCTCATATTTATTGTGAAGAACTTGCTTAAATACGCTTGACAGTCGGATTGACATTATAGACTTGTTGCCACTTTGCCAGCTTATTGGTAGTCCAAGTTTCTATTTAATAATAAAGCCCGATTTACACATCGACCAGTACAGTAGCGAGTTAAGTAGTATGTTGCTGATTAAGTTGATTTAAATAGATCTCCATCCTTTTTTTTTGACGAGTTAAGTTGTCGAGACACGATAGGCTACTTCGTACTGTACGAACATAACGTAATGTACTGTCGATGTGTAAATCGGGCTTAAGAGAGTTCCCGACAGGCAAGCGTAGTACACTTTGGGCAAATTTCCCTCCGAAATACAAGGAGGTTCGACCCTCCTCCGTGTTACTTTAATAGGGTGTTAAGAAAGCATAATTTCATTAACACATCTAAACTCGATGTATTCACTCTGTAATATTTCCTAGATATATTATTATGTTATTGAAACGTAGGGTAGTATTAGGGACACTATATTATTTCGGCTAGTATATTTATTATTCCTATCCGTGTGGTGACGGAGTAAGAATACAATACGTCACCACCCCATCTCATCCCATAGGTGTCGTAGAAACCTAAGAGACTATCTGTAAATATTACCTTTACATAGAAAGAAGGAAAACTTGAAATTAAACTCTATACCAATCCGTCAGGCCTGCGTGGTATTAGTAGGCCAAGTATCCCTCCGTCACGAAAGGAGGCCCGGCCCTGCAGTGGGACATTAATGGGCTGTTATGATATATTATTCCAATGTCTTATTCTAATATATTTTCATTACAATTTCTTGGGATTCGAGTCAAAAGCTATGACACTGTAAGTATCACGCGTAGGAAGCTATTTTAAGTAGATAAGCGAAAAGAAGTGATAGCAAAATGGTATTGGAAACGGAACAAATGGGATCTTTATGTTCTCTCTCTATGAGTTTTTAGAGAACATTCATACAGACAGAATGTCTACCTAACTACCATCATTTTATTACATCATCATCATCATAACAGCCCATTAATGTCACACTGCAGGGACGGGCCTCCTCCAGTGATTGAGGGATATTTGGCATACTAATACCACGCTGGCCAAACGGATTGGTATAGGGTTTAATTTCAAGTATCACATAACAGTGATAAAACTTTGAAAAGAATTTAGCCAAGACTCTAAAGCCACACTTTTAAAATATTGTTATTTGTTAAGGTCAACGTTTTTAAAGTTTAGTTTATTAATCATCTTGTTTAACAAATTAATGCCGCTGAGGGACCACTCTGTTCCCATTTATCTATTAATCAACTTGTGTCCTAAGGTAAGTCCGGGCTTAGGTTGTAGAGTTACTAATACACCTACCATCTGTCGTCTCTGCCTACCTCGGAGAACGTACGTATGTAGTACACTTACCATCAGGGTAGCGGCTTATAATTATGCAACCTTAAATAATAAATAAATATATATTGTAATAATTCTGTGAACCATTTTGTAAGCTAGTGTTTTAGTAATTTAATCTATGTGTAATAATGGATGTTGTTAAATTATTGTAATTGGTCTATCCGTTTTAATTTAATTAAAATAAATAAATAAATGTTTTTGAGGAAACCGAACACAGTAAAGGTGACAACCTTAAATATTATAGTAATAACAACAAGCTCACAAACATAGTTAGTAAACATATTCGCTCGTAAACCTGTAACGATCCATTACACGCAAAGCAACGCGACAAACAAACTCGTAAACATAATTGGAACGGAACGTTCTTGATGGCGACGAGAGGTATCGCTATTATTATTATTATTGCTAAATCTGATAAAATTATTAGTGAAGTTGTAATTAATAAGAATATTTACGTAGGAGAGGATAAACTTTGAACATAATGTAACTAAGACTAATGTGACTGATAGCAAGTTGAAATAGTACTTTCTGTTTCTAGGTAATTATTTAGGTTCTTCGCTATTCTATCCGAAACAACTGGCTATAGTTCAAAAAATTTAGGTTTGAAACAATCCTTAGCATTGCCTTAAAATAAAAAAAAATCGCAATAGGATTCTTTTCTTAAACCACAAGTAATTTTGCAAAAATCAATTTAACAGACATCAACTCTGGAGAATCTTTTGTAAATCAAAAAATAATACATTTTATACTCGAACCCACGTAATTTACAAACGCTACCTAAGCACTAATACTTAAATCCACACAAACAAACTAGATATAATACAACACAGCAAAACTTTCAATAAACCAATTCACAAATCAGAACCGCTCTATCAAAGTCTAGACGGAACACAATTAGTGAAGAGAAATTCGTCACAAGCCAACTAAAATTAAATTAGTCGAAGTATTGAATTAATAGAGAACTTGTGTATAAGTAAATATAGATATTTTAGTATGTAGTTGTGATCTATTCGATGTCGGACTCAGATGCGCTGTGTCTAGAACATCAATTCAATTATAAGGAAGCCTTATGAGTTATCGAGACTTACACTCGCGTGTAAAATTTTCTGTTTGCCATGTTCATTACATTGTAGTTGATGTGTTTATGAAATAACATACCTACGTATAATCTTTATAGAAAGAAAGAAAAATATAGTACACAAAAGTAAATGATAAGAGAAAGTCGACCTCCGTGGCGTAGTTAGCCTTGGTCTGGGTGTTTTAAAGTATACTCGTATGCATTAGCAAGAAAAAAATATCTTTACAAATCTAATTTTCTTTATGTACTTATATTCATTTATTTTAAAATTCGTGCAATGCACTAAAAAAATATATTTAGCATTGTAGGTATGTACACGGATAAAGTCGACTAATGCTAAAAATATTTTTTTAGGCAACAGTAAGTACCAATAATAAAATTATGCACGGGCGTTTGTTCGAAATGTTAGGCTTTGAATGTAGTCAGTCCCCAAACATCACCCTCTCCTTTTCTTACCCATTACTACCACGGTGAAAACTAATATGTGTAATTGTCTGAATCTCTTCCGCAACTCTCGGAAAGAGTTCACATGCATCATTTGTTAATGCATAAGTATTCATTCCTCGTTATTTTACGGTCATTTTCTTTTTGAAGAAGTCGACATACTTTTTCAGAATACTCATACAAAATGAATAACAACCACATACTTATACGTAGAGCCCTCCCTTAACAAGAAAATCAATGAGCCCAAAAATTTATTCATAACCTCAACTAAAACGTAACACAAACAAGAAAATCATTATTATTTAAATCCAAAAATAACTCTTTAATATTCAAAAAAGTAAAGTTATATTGTATATTTAATTAAAAAATTCTCAAAACGGCGCACGAGTCACTTGAAAATTATTGAATTTGAGTTCGGATCGAAGTCATTATTCTGTCAGAGGCAGAGGCCTGATCAATTAGTTGGGAGGAGGGAGGGTATATCTTACTCTGTGCCATGTACGACCGCCTTTTTCTTAATGGAGATCATTTATTGGGGAGGCGAGAGAAGCAAATTGAATTGTTGAGACGCCGGGGCGTTGGAATTCGTTTATGCGGAGTATTGAATGTGGATGCCATCGACATTGTTCGACTGCCGATATGGAAATGAGTAAAGATCTTTTGGTCGGAATTCTTAGTGGTGGCGTGCCTTTTCTTAACGTACTTGTGGACATAACAAAGCGGCATATTGTGGGACTTTATGTTCAGTGTATTTGATGTTGGCTCTAGAAGAAAATATTGGTTTGATTTTAAATGAAAAATTTTGTGGAAATGTCTCAAGAGCTACTCGTAGTTGATACGGAACAGTTCGTTATGAGAGTGGCTTTCAAATAACAAATTTTAATAATATTATAGTTTTATAAAACCGAGAATTGGGATAAATTGGACGCACTTTTTCCAAAATCTACTTATCCGAATTGATTTATTCTTTTTGTGTTGGATTGAAAAAAGATTGCAGGAAGTTTACTTGGCTATATAACATCGCACTACGATCCAATAGGAGCGCAATGTCTATGAAATATGTCAGAAAAGCTAGAAAAATATATTTCTGATGCTTCTTTCTCCTCGATCTCGTGTGACCGCTTCATACCGCGACAGGGCCGAACAATTGATAAAACAATAACTTTAGCAGCGATCGACCTTTGTGAGATTGGTATTTTTACAAACCTGAAACTATGAAACACATACTTTATTTATATAGACTCTAAACAAACGATCTGCGGCTCACATAAATAATTATCTTGCTAACTTTAGTTCGTCAGCCGCATGTAAGGACGCATAGCTGTTATTAACACGTTCCCAGTGGAGTGTGCCATATATGGTACACGTGCATTGTTTTACTATTGTGTCTGCTGGCGGCATTGCGAAAGGGTTAAATTTACAAAAAATATATGCATACTTTTAAACGAAAGCATAATAATTATTTTTATCTTTTTAAATCTCTTTATGGTAAAGACAAAAGTTTTTCATAAGTTCACTTTTCTTTGAGTTTAAGCTCTTATAGTTAAACTTCTTGTTGATATAAAAAGATGTAAGTTAAACTTGTCTGAGGGTGGTGTGCCAACGAAACTAACTTTAGCATACGAAAGTAATTATTTTTATCTACTAACTAGATATTGCCCGCGGCTCCTTTTACTTCCAGATTACTAACATCTGTTAGTAATCTGAACTGATCTGGACCACCCATTCATAGCCTACCCTTAATCGAAATCTCACACGTATGTATATCTGCGATAACTCGATCGAAATCTGTTCAGTAGTAATTTAAACTACTCTGTTTACGAGACAATCAGTTCAATATAATTATTTGTGTGTTGAAATTTTTTTTAACAAGGGAATCCTTTTTCCACGTTAAAAATAAAGTTTAATTTGAATCTGCGACCTCGAATACGGCAAACAGTTGCCTCTGTTGTGTGGTATTTAAATTGTCTTTTGTAAATATAAATGTTCATGGTTATTACATTTATTGAAATAATAAAAATAAATATCAAAATTAAGATTGGTTTTAATAAACCTATTTATAAAATAAAGTATCCAATAATTCTATATTAATATCTCCAATAAAACATAAACCTATTTAATAAAAATAACTTTGATGTGTCTTCAATACAATAAAGGCAAATTAGAAAACGCATTTGCACTAACCGCTCTATACCGGTTAAAACCGGCTCCATCCAGTTTTAGTCGGTCGAGTGGACGATCCAATATGTCTGCCATTCAAAAATCTATTTCACGTCACTCTGAGCATTGTGTCATGTCGCTCGCACGCTCTGTCGTACACTAATATAACCCTTGTTATCCTGTCGTATGTATAAAGAATGATAGATTTTCCCGTGATGATGGTATCTCGATTTTGTGTTTCGCGCTTTTGTGTTTGAGGGATAAACGAATATGCCTCCTTACTGAACTTACAATTAAGTTAGGTAATGATATCTAATATACCAACCAATGTCCAAAGTGAACCTCTATTTGCGAATATTATGACAGTTAACTTAAAAAGACTATTCACATGAATCAAGTTTTTATGTATTAAGTCACGAAATGTGATTACTTACCGAAAAAAACACAACCGGGCTGTTATGGCGGATACCTCTAAATATTTCCATCTTACGCGGTCATAATATGTTTTCATCGACCATCGGCTCCCCGGTACCAAGTCATCCGCCCAACGTGTGAGGGGTCTAGACACCATGAACCATTGTAGAACCTATCTGCCTTAGCTGCCATCAATACTGCAAACTATATATTACAAACAATAATAAAATTATTATCCTTGTGGTGACGGAGTAAGAATACAATATGTCACCACCCCATCTCATCCCATGGGTGTCATAAAAACCGACTAAGGGTCTAACCGTTAATATTATCCTTACGAAGTAATAATAAAAAGATTAAAAACTTGAAATGAAACCCTATACCAATCCGTCTGGCCAGCGTGGTATAAGTAGGCTAAGTATCCCTGCGTTACGGAAAGAGGCCCGTCCCTGCAGTGGGACATGAATGGGCTGTTATGAATAAGATTAGGTATTTGCTTGTGAAATCCCTCTGCGTTGCAGTGTATAGTCATGTAAATATCACAAGGTAGTTGATCACTTTGTTCCTCCTTGTAATAAAGTTGTGGCACAAAGTTAGTCAGGCTCTATCCCAGCCTCTCAGGTAACCTACTTTACTGCACAATCAGCTTTCCGATAACAATGTTACAAGGCTTTACTATCTCTCATCTACATATTGGTACTACGGTATTTGTGTATGCAAATATGGATGTCCACTAATAACATTTAAGGCTCCTTAAATGTTAGTCACTAATAACATTTAAGGCGAATGAACATATAAGATGTTAGTTCGTCAAATGTAGTCTTATTTTCTTAGAACGACTTCCATCTCTCTTTATTATTTATTTATCCATTTGGCCTTTTTTATACAAAAACATATTCTTATGTATATTGTGTATTTTTATTGATTTAAAATATTAAATTGTCCTATTTTTATTCCGAAAAGACAACTTCTTAACTTGAGCTCATATCCTTTGGAACTTTAAAAAGGATTAATTTAACGGACACAGAAATACATCCAGACAGACAATAGTTTTTTTATAGATGGCACAAAGAATTGTCCTCCGTGGGATTTGATGTCACCATTTTCTCTGTATTACCTGAAAAAATATTACAAAGGTTGGATAGAAAAAAACGGCTTAATTCATATTTACATAATAATGGAGCGCTTACCAATTTCACAAACTTAACATGTTCCAAAAGTGTTAAGCCAAACCAAAATTTCGCTAACCATTCTCGTCTCATTGTTACAGGCGCAGTCGGTGGTGATGGCGACGACAGCGATGACAAGGAAAAGGAAGAGGAAGCGGAACGCGAACGACAGGAGGCGATCAAAGAGGCTGAGGACCGACGCAAGGAGAAGCATCGCAAGATGGAGGAGGAACGAGAGAAGATGCGCCAGGAGATCAGGGATAAGGTAGGTTGATATACAGGTGGCGATGATCTAGAAATCACAGAGACAGTTCAGTTCCCAGCTCAAGCAAATTAACAACAATACTTACGCTTTAGGTGAATATCGATAAAACCAGGGGGTAGCATAAAAACATTATTTCTGAATTGATAGAATTACTAAAATCTAAAACATTCTGACTATCTAATGTATTAAATATAGTATACACGTTCAAACAAACTTACAAGCCATTATACGTAATCCTGACAGAAATCTTTAAAATAATACCCAGCTGACAAGGCAATCATGAAAGCGTAGTTAATTTTAAAATTCATATGATAGACATGAATAAAGTAAAGTTGGTCGACAGTACTCATTACACAAACAGGGCACGCGTCTCAACTGTAAAATACTCACGTTCCATTTTACGACCAATAAAAATCTGACTTATTCGACTGATAGCACTTATATTAAATTCCTCGATATACCACATTATTTACCCCTAACGCCTTAATAAAGTGAAAAGGAACGTCATGGAGCCGACCCTATGAATTGTCGCGTCGCATTCCTCGGTTTAGAGCTTTTTAATTAAAAAAATAAGTAAAGCCGAGGGTTCTTTGTTCTCAATGAAGACGGGGTTTTATTTAGCCCGATTTATGTCGTCTTTAGGTCAATTTGAACTTTTTGAAAAGATTTTTTAATTAGCGTTGAGGAGAGTCTCTGCTTATCTTTGCTTCTTCATGTTTTTTCACTGTTTAATCATCCTTGACATGTTTTAGATTGAGGAATATTTATTTTCCTGTTTGTTGACTTTGTGTGGCTTTATTAAGTGGATGAGATTTTTTTATGTTATTTATTGGTCTGGTGTTGCTAAATTGCGGGGTTTTGAATACGCTAGATTTATTAGAAAGATGAAATTAGGAACTTAGAACTCAGATAGCAACACTAAGAAAATTATAATAATTGATGATGATGGCTTTGATTGTGAAACTATAGCCTTTGTTACACAATCTCATTTGTACACAAAGTGTTGCATTGAGTGGGAATCGAAACCAAAACCTTTTGCTAAATACACAACATGTGCCACTATACCACATAGGTCGTCAACACCTTATAAAGTTAACATAGTTTTTATAGACGTAAGTGATGGTCAAACGACCGGCCCTTTTGTTATGAACCAATTACTTTGGATAGAAAGAGTAAGTTTATGAGAGCGTTACCTTTACGTAAATTATTGCCTGTTCTACTTTCTAAATACAGTGTGTTTTTATCCAAGTATTTGAACGGCATTTGTTTGTGATCTGTAGTGTAGGTACTCTCTGCATGAAGACGGAATAAGATGTTAAATATAGATCATGTCACCATTTTCACTGATACTGTGAATTTAGTAAAAGATTTGGGATAGTTGTTTACCTTGATTTTTTTAACTCGCTTTTCGAAGCATAATGGGTTTTACTAATCCCTATTCATCAAATGAACTACCAAAACCAGACAATACTAACCCAACACTTTTTATCAAAAATCAAAAGACCTCCAATTTGCCAAAAACACGAGAGAATACAAGTGGTGTAAAGGTAATTCCAGACTCGGTGGCGGCACGTTGTGGAGGACTCTTGACGCGCGTCGAACAAATTATGTGACGTGTGGAATGGGCTTTAGAGGGCGCTTGACATACATCCAAGCTGTCCGGATTAATTGTAGAATGGATGGCGTCGTGTCAGTGGCTGGCTACCCGGATTTTCATGTTCAAATATACCACTGGGGAAATTATTATATTGTTTACACACATTTAGGGAAAATATATTACTGTTGGCTACATTGTAGAAAAATTTAATTGATGCTTTGGTGTTTTATGTGTTGATAACAGACGAGGTCAACATTTATAATTGTAGAACACATTATAAAGACACATAAGTTATGAAAGATTATTTATTTATATTAGGAGACGACTCAAAGATGAGATAAAATGGCCGATAGTAAAGACTGAAGCATGGGACTAAATTTGGATCTGAGTTTTTGTGGGCAAATACAATACCAAGTGCAACATAAACTCTTACCTTGATATTCAAATTTGTCCGTGGCGATTATTCCTTACATTTCATTTACTATATCCATGTAGTGGCTAATTTTCTGGTAAAAGTATTTTTTTTTATTAAATTAAATTTTAATGTAGGTACAGTCACGAGCAATAATATGTACACATTTTCACATTTTGTAATACAGTTATCTAAAGTTCTGCTAATCCAAAATTAAAAATTCGAAGATTAATTCTAAACTGTACGGAACCTCTTACAATTACCGAAATAATTTTGGTATTCTAATGTCTAGATAAGTGAACAGATAGTTTAGAAAATTTGACAATGTGTACATATTATTGCTCGTGACTGTACCTATGTTTTTTTTCACAAAAATATATCCGTTTTAAAAAAATGACATGATGGCATTACCCGTTTTCAACCACCACAACAAAGCATAATATTAATAGTAGTACGATATTAAACATTCGAGCTACAATCTAAAGAATAAGATAAAAATGTTAAAAGCATTATATTAATGAAGTTAATTAAACAAATGTACTTTCTTCTCTCTGGATGTTGTGACAACGGCTTAATCTTAACACAAAGAAATGAGTTTTTGTTGTAAGCAGTGTTCAACGTAATTTATCTGTATCGTCTTAACAAAGGCTTTTTTGTTTTTGGTCACTCGTTCATGTTGACACCATTATTATTTTTATCGTAACTTCTTTCTTAAACGATTCATATACCGCGACTGTGGCGAAGTTGCGGTAGTGTCTGTCTAGCATAAGGTCGCCGGTTCGAATACCTCGTGTTCTTATTTTTGCGATTTATTATTGATTGTTATTTGTGTCTGTTAAATAGATGGTTGTAAAGTCCCCGCAAAACACGGCATGATCCCTAATGCCTAGTCTTTCTATTAAATGGTCAAAAGTTTCCGTAGTCGGTTGTAATGATTATCATGGGAAGAGCCGGAGTAGTAACACCATATTCATATTATTTACCACACCAATAAGACTCTAAAAACCATTAAATTTTCGTAATAGCAAACAAACAAAACTAAACACATTTTATTTTTCCGTTCCTCTATTCACAGTATGTGTACGAAACATTATTAATACTTAACAATATAATCTACACATACAGGGCGATGTTTGCACGCCAGATTAAAGAGGGACACGATTGGCCCGTGCAAACATACCAGCAACTGTGTACACACCCTGTATAAGGGATTAACTTGAGAATATTTATGATGCAACGAAAATATTACTTTTGTTGTAAGCATTTCTTTACATTTACATTAAAACTAGCTAGAAATTAAATAAATAAATTTTCCTCACACATTCACACAACGCCATCTAGTCCCAAACTAAGCAGAGCTTGTACTATGGGTACTAGACAACGGATAAACATACTTAAATACTTTTTTTTGTAAATACATACATATTATACATAGAAAACACAGACCAATGCTAACAATCATGTTCATGCACACTAAGATTTGCATTGAGCGGGAATCAAACCCGAGACCTCTGCGTTGCAGTCATGTTAACATGACTTATAACCACTACGTCAAGGGTTGATTGTAAATATTTTATGCAAACGGGTAATTAACCTTTATTTTACTTGACATTTCGGCACAGGTTACACCGGCCTTGTGTCTGTTTTTCTCTACCATAGCAAAAATACTGGAAAACGATAAAAACCCTTGCCTATTTACTTGGCGAGTGAGGTACTTGTGGGCCAAGCATTCCTCTTTTCAAGGAATTGTCTCAAAAGTGCCTAATGAATTATTCTTATTTATTAAACTTAATATTCTTGTCTTTTTTTGCTATCATATTTCAATAACCCACTAACAGTAATAATTAATAGTAGTTATTTACCCATTAAAAACCACGCCATCTAATTTTAGTCGTTTTAACGTTGCTTTACTAATGTTTAACGACCATAAGAAAAATGAAATAAAACAACTTTAAACAAAATTAATGTCTTATTTCTATAAATATAATATTTTACTTCCCCGCTGCAGTGTACGGAACTAAATATAAAAAGTTCCACACTGTATGTATATAAGTATTTTAAGTAGAACGTACTGGTGGCCAGTGGCAGTGATATAAACTCAGTGGAACGCTAAAAGCTCCTAAATTTACTTTCCACGAGCACTCTACATACTCTCTTGTATTTTTATTTCAAAATACACTATGTACTGACGTAGTTGTTTATTTGTTTCTAGTTTTTGTTATCAACAAGATGGTTGCATAACATTAACTTAAAACAGAAAACTTTAAAATATATTTAAATAAATAAACCTCACACACTCACACATCGCCACCTAGTCCCAAACTAAGCAAAGCTTGTACTATAAAAATACAAAGAGCACTTTTCACTTATATTCGTGACACAGTATAAAGGATTGTAGTATCTGTGTATGTTATCTATATGATGCTTTCACTGAGGCTGGATATAAATAAAGTATGTTCATTAGTTTAATTTTTGCAAAAGTCCGACCGACACAGTGTATCTATGCATAACGGTGCGGTAGTTACAAAAATTATATTGTTTCATAAAAAGAGCAACATCTACGGCACAAGGAATTAAGCCCTGTGTCTCGGAATTTATAACAGTCAGGAAAGTTTCTTAAAATTTTCGTAAAAACCCCATTATTCCACCATTTAATTAAATATCTAAAAAAAACATTTCCTGCCTTACCAATACAAACCTCACAAGAAATACACACAGACAGATTCACTTATATTCTACGTAATATTGTATTCAATAGTACAAATAGAATCACAAACTATGACGCGACGCAGTGGCGCCATCTGCCACAATACATTTACATAATTGCATAATGTACACTGCACCTTGCCCTGTTCCAATGTGTGCTAGTTATGTATGGGTTATAATGCGAGTGGGTAAAAACTTTTTTGACGTAATGTATTCTGGTTACATTTATTTTGAGGTAATAATAGCGTAGGCTTATCTGAAAAAACCTTAGCTAAAAAAATACTCAGAACGCGTCCCGTCTACGCAAAAACAAAGAATAGTAACTACTCGTAGATGAATTACGTAAAAGTATTATCAACCATTGATAAATTCAGTACTTGGTACCATTGTACCAAGTAAATACTGAATTTCACATCATAAAATACTTTTTAACACAATGTAAAACATAATAAACAAGTGTCAAAAGTTACTGAGTAGATAATCTGTTAATATTGTGTCGACCAAAATGATGTGAGAGTTCACTAAAGCAAAAAATTGTGATATTACCTACTTAGTGACGAGAGTTTTACGAGGCAACCATTTTTTACTTGTTCGCACATTTTCCCCGCTATTCCCACTCCCATCATAAAACCGTACATACCCCTAATACCGCCCTAGTTCTCACGTGAAAGCCATCGCGTCTCGCAAGACGAAGTGGCACTTTTCTCGTAATTTTCTCGCGAACACCCATTGTGCCTTTTGCTCCAAATTACGGGCAATTTTCACGTAAAAAGGCCGCAAGCCGCTAGCGATAAGTGGTTTAAATTAGGGACTAGATTGGCTAGTGCAGTCAACGTTCTGAATCTTGTAAAAATATGTCATCTCTTTTATAAGAATTATCTCCGAGATTCTTTTGTCTACAATTCTTTTCTTTTAACTTTATTGAAATGTGCTATTGAAGGGCTTATTATTTATGTATATTTTTACATACTTCTTTTACTTTTATATACTTCATTAGAACTGGTACCATACGTATTGTTGGTAATGTAAAGCTTTTCAACCACAGTAAATACTTTTAATTGACATTTGTTACATACGATATCTTTATTTTATCGTTTACTTTTGTATATTTCCTGATGTATAAACGAGTTATTACAATAAACACAACAACCGACTATGATATAAAAAATTAAGAATTTAATAATAGATACTTATTACGAGTACATAATGAAAGAGGTTATATTGTGAACTAGATAGTGCATAATATTGTCAACATCAAATATCATTATAAATTTCGAGATGATGACGTCAATCGCACAATAATTAATTCGAACCTACTTCACATACATCACCAGCCCCACCACTGAGACATACAAAAAACTCCTAAAATAAAAGCCAACATTATCACTACAGTATAGTTTAAATTTACGTCCTTAACGCAACAAAAGAAACAGAAAAGTCGTTCTCAAATTTGTCTTTTCCAAAGAATTGTCTTTTCCAAAGAATAAATTCGCCCGGTCCATAATTGGGGAATAGGTAACACTTTAAAATTGTTTCACTTATATTTGAGTCGACTATTAGACGGGCCATTACTGTGCCGCCCGAACGCTCAGGCGCTTTCCGACGCTAATAAAATTTGTACCCTAAATGGGTACGTCAAAGGACCTCAGTAATTTCAAGTTGGGAGTAGGGTGTGGTCATTGTCATAAGCGGTAGCGGTTTTAGAATATTATTTTTACTAGACTTTAGTTTATGTGTTTCAAAATTCTAATTTAACAATGAGATTTTTTATATACGAAATAGAAAGGTTTTATTGATTTCTTAAAATTTTATTGTCCTATTACTGTTATTCTTGCATAAGTTTAAGTTACATTTTTTGATTCAATTTAATTTATTTATCTTTAAACATGATATGAAATATGTATAACTTAATGATGTTAATTTTATAACTTATAAGTTTCCTAAACTTGACAACCTTTGTTGTTTAATAAATAAGTTGAGTAGGTAGACTTGCGGTACATTTGGGATTAATTTAGGAAATTAGGGAACTTTTTATGAATAATGAAAACCAAGCTTACCTTTTTTGTCACTTCCTACGCTATAGCGCCTCTGCATTGTCGTAAAAGACGACCTCAGCGAAAGTAGCATACTATTTTGACATGTAACGAACAGAAGGCCTATATTACTAGAAAAGGCTCATCTCTTTAGTGGGACCCTTAAACTTTACTTTGAACACAATGTTCAAGTATTAAAATAGCTATAATAAGCAGCTCCGTATAACAAAGCGAGTATCTCTAATACAATTAAATACAAGACAATATTATTTCGAGTCCATCAATTGAGACAATTAGTGTCACCCCAACCCCATCTAGTCCGTTTGAGAGTAAACTTGATTCATGATCTTATTACAACATTTCCGTTTCCTACCCTCCTTGATCTAAGGCTGTTGGCGGAAATTAATATTTTGTTTAGTTATGGATCACTTTAATACAACCTTAGTTGTGACCTCAACAACTTATTACTTGACAACTTACATTTAAGTTAGCAAAAATTTAGGCGTATGACAATATGTACAGTAATATTATTAAGGAGAAGAGTATGTTTATATGAAAAGAGAGAAGATAAGAACTCCGTTGGATTGAACGCATAAAATTCTTTTGTGTTGAATAGTTTGATTTATTAATGAGAATTATAACTAAAAAATAATTTATATATTATATAAAATACTAGCTGACCCGTACCCACTTCGTTGGTCGGCGAAAAAAACGTGTCCCTTTTTTAAACATATTTTATTACTGCTCCACTCCTATTAGTCATAGCGTGATACTATATAGCCTATGACACTCCCCGATAAATGGACTATTAAACACAGAAAGAATTTTTAAAATCGGTTCATTATATCCAAAGATTACCCCCTACAACGTCACAAACACACAAACATACAAACACACAAACTTTACCTCTTTATAATATTAGTATAAATATGCAAATAAAATGACTAACATGAGCGGAAACGGAGGATAGAAAAAAGCTTTAGTTTATGTTTGAAAAAGATAATTTGATTTTTGTTAACACCAAGCAGATTATTGACTACCTCAGTGGCTTAACGGTAGCAGTATGCGCTTGCAGTAATGGCGAGTGCAATCAGATCATTCTTGCCCTTAAATATAATATGTTTATTGAGTTACTGCAAAACACAGCAATATCTCAAGTATGCTTAAAAAAACTAAATCTTTCAAAACACGTTACACAAAATTAAATGCCTCATGTTCATCATAACAGCCTATCAATGCCCCACTCCAGGGCAGGGACGGGCCTCCTCCCGTGACGGAGGTATACCTGGCCTACTAATACCACGCTGGCCAGACGGATTGGTATAGGGCTTAATTTCAAGTTTTCCTTCTTTCTATGTAAAAGTAACATTCACAAATAGTCCCTTAGTCGGTTTCTACGATACCCATGGGATGAGATGGGGTGGTGACATATTGTATTCTTACTCCGTCACCACACGGACATCACATCCATGACAATAATAATAAAAATATATATTAAATATAATAAATAATGTAATGTCGATATCCGCTGTTACATCAGCTCATCCCTTCACAATTAAAACTTGCACTCGCCACCAACTTTTATACGAGTTCCTAACTTGGCCCGGCACGTAACTCTGCCCGCACTGACGGACTTTTGATGACGATCCCTAATTAAGTGCCACTGTCACTATCTACTAGCCGTTTATACTTGATGAGTACTTTGTTCTGTATTGTTCACCTATTTTGTTTCTAAATCATACATGTTTTGTTCAGTAGCACGTTACTTTAAAAACCTTTTTTATTCCTTATTTTAATTAACAGTAATAAATACTTTGTTTGAAACCTTGTTGAACGCACTACATTTACTTTCCCATGCCATCAATCATGTAACTGTTTTAATTCGTAGTGCCTTGTAAATTTTATTCAGGTGTACATAATTTGCATTCACGTCCCATTTTACCATCAGGGTAGTTTTTTAAATTGCTCCACATTTTGTCGGATTAATATCGTTAAATGAAAACGGCCCCAAGACATTTTCGTTTTTTCTTCAAGTAAGTTTAAGGAACTCGATGCATTTAGAATTCCGCGTCTTAAAAACATAGCGCAAATTAATTTATTTAAGTTAACATTATGTAAATACCTGTGTTTTTTGACAAATAAATGAATTCTATGGTATTCTAAAGTTCTATGACAGTAGACTTACAGGTGTTACAGTTTTTGGAAAGTAAGGTAAATAAACTCCAAGTAAAATATTATAGAGTATATTTTTACCTTTTTCCATTTAATAAAGAGTATTAATGCCTATATCAACAGTAATAACACTAAGGCAATGAACTTTTAATCGTAGATTACATAATAAACCTTCATAGCTTACTTTAATAACATAAAAATAATTCTAAATATAGTTCAACAATAAAGCTATGCATATAAAAGAAGTTTTTATTACAAATCGACATTAATTGTGGTTGCGTGCTTGCCGCTGACGAGTTGCCTACCTTTACTGAAATATTTATTAAATTGCCTATTCACTATGTGTACTAGTTGGACAGGCTAATCATTTATATTATGATAGACGTATTGTGAATTATATATGTCAGTAAGGGTCATTTATTTTAATTGGTTAGTAATCTATATCAGTTTTGATTGGTCTAACGTATCAGTATATTCATCTAATTTTAATAGAAAGTTTACCATATATGTATGTATTAAGTATACGAGTAGAATTATATCTGTTTTTAAGTGTCTGTCCTCAACAAACAATCGAAGGTTTCAATGACAACTTTCCAGCCACTGCTATATTTGGAGTCCTATCGCTGTTATTGTACCGAAATTGGTACTAGGTCCCAAAAAGTGTTTCCCACACTAGATCCTGTTAGAGCTGACACCTTTTATTCCCGATTTCACGGCGGGAAAATGCTTTGACTATTGCATAGAGATCTAAAAAATGTCTATGTTATTTTAGCAATAAATTTATTTTTCCTATTCTTTATATTTTATTCATTTTTTTTACGTAAATTCACAAAAGTTCATAGATTACTTTTAATAACAACACTAATCCAAAAACATCAATTTACCTAATAAACACGATATAACTAATAAACAAAATTAATAATCCTGATAACAACAGACAGTAAACAAACACATAATAACCAATTCGAGGCCAATCGGTCGTGCAAGGCCATAATCATTGGCAGCTGAGGCCAATTTATAATCGTTCGTGCAGAGAATTAACAATAAAGTCGCGACGGGTACTCGATAAGCCTTCTCGATAATGGTACAAGTTGACAATGTAGGGTTTAGGCTGAAATATTATTTGTGTAGTAGTATTTTAGATGTATTTGGGTTTGAAGTGTTGTTGTGGGTCAAACGGAGTTGTTTCTTTTACCTTGACGACCTCTGTGGTTGTATAACATGACTCCTACGCAGAGGTCTCGGGTTCGATTCCCGCTCAATGCAAATCTTTGTGTGCATGAACATGATTGTTTGCATTGGTCTGGGTGTTTTCTATGTATAATATGTATAATGTATTTATTATTATTCTCTTTATTTACATTTTTAAATATTGATATAAAAAATAAAAACATTTAAAAATATAAAAAAAAGGTAGACCCACCGGCATCGGGTACAGGGACCAAGCTACCGGTGGTTAGGGCTCCAGAGACAGGAACCTCCTCACAATGCGTGCCGTGTCAAGCAGTACTGCCTTCTGCATCAGACCTATGATCCAACTGTCAAGCGAGAGTCTCCGTAGGTGTTGATAGAGACTCTTTGGAATAAGTCCATTGACCGAAAGTACTATCGGAACAATGATCGCCGAATCAACATTCCACATGTCGACAACCTCGTGAGCCAAGTCCAAATATTTCGTTTGTTTGTCTTTTTCTGCTTTAACATGATTCTCGTCATGAGGAATGGTGATATCGATTATCATTGCACGGCGTTCTGACCGATCTATCACCACAATATCTGGTTTATTGGCAACAATAGTCCGATCAGTGATGATAGATCGGTCCCAATATAATGTAACACTACTATTTTCGAGAACTGGGTCGGGTACATACTTATAATACGGTACTTCTGCATCGACAAGATGATATTTAAGAGCAAGTTGTTGGTGGACAATTCTGGCTACTTGGTTGTGTCTATGCAAGTATTCACCATTCGCAAGACGAGAACAACCGGAAACAATATGTCTGAGTGATTCTCCGGGACAGTGACATGCCCGACATAATGTCAACTGTACCATCCTTCAGGATATATTTCCGATAATTCTTAGTCATTACGACTTCGTCCATAATTGCAAATACAAAACCTTCGGTTTCTCCAAAGAGATCACCGAATCGCAGCCAGGACACAGATGATAATGTGTCAACATCAGGCCCATTTAAGGCCCGGTAAAAAGGACCATGCAACTCCTTACTTTTCCATATTTCTTTACGATCATCGATAGTTTGTATTATAGGTTTGCGCCAATTCTCTTTAGCCAAACAAAGCGGAGTAAGTCCGACATCTACCGACACAACATCTCTGTGTATCCGCATCCACAGTGAGAAAATATTCTCTGAGATTGTACACCTCGCGATTGTGGAGGGTCTTAGCACTTAAATACCCACGACCCCCACTCTTTCGTGGAATGTACAATCTCATTACCGAAAAACGCGGATGATGCATTCGATGAGCTGTCAGTAGAGTTCGTACTTTTCTATCCAAAGCTTCTAGTTCAGTCTGTGTCCACCTTAGTATGCCAAAGGAGTACATCAGAACCGGCATGACCCAACTGTTATAGGCACGAACTTTATTGCCCCCTGTCAAAAGGCTATTCAAAACCTTTTTCAAGCGGGCAAAAAAGCGATCCCGTAACTGTTGTTTCATGTCCGTTTCCGTTATACATAAAGCCTGTGACATACCAAGGTATTTGTATGTGTCGGATGGAGAGAGACACCTTAGTTTTATGGAATCTGAAAGTTGTAACTCATCAGATTCTACAACCTTACCTCGCTTAACATGCATGACAGCACATTTATCCACACCAAATTATTATTATTATTAGCCTGTACTGTCCCACTGCAGGGCAAAGGCCTCCCCTTCAGACTTCCACTTCTCCCGATCCGTGGCTTCCGTACGCCACTCCCTCTTAAAAGTGTCCAGGTCATCTCGCCATCTCCTCCTGGGCCGCCCTCGTTGCCGCTTCCTATTGCTTGGAGTCCACTCTGTGGTTACCCTCGCCCATGATTCTGTAGGCTTGCGACAAACATGGCCTGCCCAATTCCACTTCAATTTGGCGGCGGAGTAGCCTACATCTGTAAGTTGTGTTTTGGAACGTAGTATTGTGTTTCTTATGCGGTCAGTAAGTTTGACTCCCAAAATACTACGCTCCATTGATCTTTGACAGACCCCGAGTGTGGACTTTTGATTTTTTGTCAATGACCAAGTTTGTGCTCCGTAGATAAGGGTGGGAAGAATACACATGTCCATAAGTTTCTTCTTCAAGGTTAGGGGAAGGGACCCCTTCAGTATTATAATGTATTTACAAAAAAAAAATATTTAAGTAGGTTTATCCGTTGTCTAGTACCCATAGTACAAGCTCTGCTTAGTTTGGGACTAGATGGCGTTGTGGGAATGTGTGAGGAATATTTATTTATTTATTATTTATTTTAGAATTTTCTATAGAATAAAAAGTTGAACTTTTTGTCATCATTATCAACTTCGGTGACGTAGTGAAACTTGGTCCTTTCACACTAAGGTGGCCAGGTCGAATTGGTAGGGTTTTATGGCTATACTTTCATAGTGATATTTATGTTTTCGGGATTTTTTAAGGTAACCGTATAACCGTACATAATGTTTACTGGGAAACACTGGAAGATTACGTAAAAAAATTGGTAAAACCCTACAGCAAACCGACTTCCCGTATTCTGTTTGAATACTATTGTCGTAAACTAAAAATCAAACCTGAAACACCGCAGACGCAATCACGACAAGTAACCGCAGTCACAAAACCCTACACACAAAATAATCGTTCAAAAACAAAGTACCGTGAGCAAGTAGAAACTATGAAAATCAATAGCTCATAGGTGATGTGTACGGTGCGCAAAATAAAACGAGCTAAGTGTTTATGTAGGCGGCAGCGCATTGAGAATGCTTCCGATACATTAAGCGCACCGCATGACGTCATGTAGGGTTAGCAACAAAAGTATACGTTACTTATTTTTTCACGTTATTTTCCGTTTTTTATTTTTCTTCAAACGCCTTTATACAGTAGTAATTGTATTGTGTCTTTCATTAAACAAAGTCAGGCACACTCAGTCACTTACAGGGCTGAAAGTGTATTTATCCACTGTTTAATATACATAGGACAACAGCTCAGTTTGAGACTAGATAGCATCGTGTCAGGACTATTAATAAACCTTCTAAGTAAAATTGACATCTGCCAATCAACCAAATCCCAACCAAAATTGACATGACCATCACCCTTTTATTGCATGACCATAACCTGTCAGAGCAAACACAACAGAACGTTATCGACAACAATTTCTTATCAACCCGTAGTCAAATCACTATCTTATTACATTCGCAATACCCCATGTGATGATGGTAAACATTCAACGTCAAAATACACCATAAAAATGCGAGAATCAAATCCCTTTTTATGCAAACCGTACATGCGAGCATTTGACACGTTATTTTCTAAAGCCGTGAGCGCCATATACTCCCCATGGCAATTTTCCACAATATTCCTCCGTGTTTATGTGTATAATAATGTGCGTATGTACTTACTTATTGTTTTGGACACACAAGGAAATGACGCATTTGCACTGATATAAATGTAGGTTAAAGTCTTATTATTATTCGATCGAGAAATAATAATAATAATAAATATTCCTTACACTTTCACTCAACGCTATCTTGTCCCAAACTAAGCAGAGCTTGTACTATGGGTACTATGGGTTCCCTACTTGAGATATATCTCAAGACGTTTGAAACAATATTAATTGCTCGAAGACGTATACCCTATTATTCATAAGACCTATGAATCGTGAGCTCTACAGCTTGCCACATCTATGCATCAAAATCCCTAAAAGTTTTGTGCCCTAACGATCAACTGCTGTAAGCATCGGATTGACGACCTTAGTGATAAGTTTTATTTTTAGCAGTTTCTATGTAGCACACATAGAAAGTTGATTATTTTAGGATGGTGAAAAAAAAAACTAAACAAATTTTAATTATTTATTAAACCTACACTCTGTATTTGGATAGGAAGTAGGTATAAGGAAGTTTAAGGAAGTTATGAATATAAATTATTTATTAATAAAAATTGAAATAGGTAGGTACCTAATAGTAGATACAGATTTTTTAAAACTAATTACTAGAATGTTCTACATTCATACATTTTACAACCGTGTGTGAGACGCAATACCTTAAACTACCTTAAACTTCCTTATACCTACTTACTATCATACAGAGGGTAGGTTTAATAAATAAATAAAATTTATGTAGTTTTTATATTCACCATCCTAAAATAATCAACTTTCTATGTGTGCTACATAGAAACTGCTAAAAATAAAACTTATCACTAAAGTCGTCAATCCGATGCTTACAGCAGTTGATCGTTAGGGCACAAAACTTTTAGGGATTTTGATGCATAGATGTGGCAAGCTGTAGAGCTCACGATTCATAGGTCTTATGAATAATAGGGTATACGTCTTCGAGCAATTAATATTGTTTCAAACGTCTTTATATCTCAAGTAGGGAACCCGTACTATGGTCTCGCTGTCCTGGCCCTCTATGAGTGAGAGGGAAACATCGAGGTTTTAGGCACCATGTTACCATCTTTTCGGTACTCCCATACACCTGCCCAAAGGCGGGTTTTTAAGTTTCCCCACGTAAAGGAAAGGTTCGTAATCGAATATTCATATTTGACTAATTTAAAAACATGTAATTTTATTTCAAAGGGTAACCTTTCTATTTGGTTCCTTAGAAATTTTATTAACATTGGTTTAGTAATTTGGTTTTATCTAAAAAAAAAGAAATTACCGTGCATCAAAGTAAATTAAATTTCATATTATGGTGTCGATTTTTTCAATAGAAAATTATTACTATGTATATAGGCATATTAAGCACAAAACCTTGAATAAGATATTATAAATAACAATGTAGTGTGAACACACAAAGAATGGTTGACGAAGTGGAAACTTCTTCTAACAATTTAACACTTTAGTACACTTGATAACATAACGTTGTAACACTTTGCCTACTTACGAGTACTTATAAGAATATTATTTCTTCATTAAACTAGCTGTTTCCTGCTAGTTGCAATTTCCTATTGTCGGATCTTAAGTCATTGTACCAAGTTACTTACTGACGATTATATCGGTTTGTACTGCGATATTAAAAGATAAAAACTACTTAGTTACAATATATTGATAAAAACTACAAACACGGGGCAGTCTCAAACGTTATACCTACCACTGAAACCAATGCTCAATCCGTGCAGTCAAAATATTGTACTTACCTAAGTACTTAGTTTTTATCTTTTAATACCGCAGTAATATCGTGTCTAAGATATGTCACACCGATTTAAAATAATGTCGAATTAAAGTATTTCAGAGTACAGTATGTCGAATTAGACTTTTTCGAAGTAGCATAGTTGTCTAAGTGGAATATCATCGAACTCACATTGTTTCTTAGTAAAGTCATGTCAAAGAAACGGCTTGTCGAAGTACAGTAGTGTACAAGTTAAGTTGTTTCGGACTAAAATAATCTCGAAATTAAGATGTATCGAAGTCTCATTATGTCGAAGTGAAATGTAGTCGTAGAAAAATTTGTCGAAGTTCAGTTTGGGAGTCTCTACTAAACGTTTTTCTGAGGGCGTTATAGTCTTCACCCATCCATACATCTCTCGTCAACTTTTACAGGTTGTAAGTTCATCACGTTCGCTGTCTATCCACTTTTCATCTCTCGCCACATTCATCATTCATTCACAGCCGTGTTCATCATTCCAAAACTTTTGTGATAATGTATTATGTACAGCATTACCACGACGGAAAACAAATTTAATAATAAATGTATTTAGTTGTAAACTATCTAGATAGGTATAACAAGTATACGAAACAAATAAAAAGGGCATCCCAGCATCAATTTCCGGGCAGATGAGTTCTGTAACGCGTTTAGTGCGCCCCCTGTCGCCAATCTTGCGCAAATTGAAACGCCCGGTGGCTAATCACACTGCTAGCCGATATCTAGCTAACTTTACTTACAACACAACTATATTATTTATATTATTATGTAAAGGCTAGTATTATGTACTCTAATGTCATTATTATGAAGTGTCAATGAATATTTAAGCGTTATACTTGTGTTTAACATTAAGATTTTATAATAAGGTACTTACCTAAGATTTTGTTACTTGTTACAATGGCTACTACGAATAAAAACACTTGTATACATTAATTATTAACACATAATATATTTACCTACACTTAGATCAACTGAAATGGTGACGTTTAGGCATATAGATGTTTTCTTTACATGAGAATAGAAGTGAATATCTCCTGTCACCATTGTCTCTAACTAATGATTGTAAGAAATTCCAATCACCGTTTACGAAAACATAAATAAGCGAGATTATTACTATTAGATTATAATATCGAATTTCTACTGTAAATTATGTACTAAGTATATGTTGTAGCTTAGTAATAACTTATTCTTTAATATGCTAAGGAAGATTATCAAGCCACAAGAAGATAAGAAGCAACATCATCTAAGACTCAGTTCATAGATGTTAAATTGACTCTAGTAGGGAGTCCGTCTCACACGCGACTCCCTAATCGAGTCAGGTTGACTTCTTTGAGCCTAACACAACGAGGACAGAAGAGAAGAGAAGACTTGACATGGCAACAAGAAGAATTGTTAATGTTAATATTAAGCTAAAGTTAGAATAAGTATACTCATTACTTAATATCTTTATTGCACTCCATATGTTACAAAAAGGTGTTACTTATAAGATCACAGATACAATATGGACCCTGTCGGGTATGGCAGTTTAGAAGAGACGAGGATATAAGAAATTAGCATACTTAGTTTTAAATAAATATGTAATTACTATATAAAAAATTGTGTAATGTTTATTTCAATAAATGTATACTATTTTTATTTTAGATTTTTATAGTCTAGGTCTTTTTTAATTATGTTTATTAGTATTTGTTTTAACTTCATAATTTGGTTTAAATATATTATCCTTTTTAAGTATATTATCTATTGTATGTGTATCGTAAACAGTGACTTGGAGAAAAAAAAATACTTTAATGAAAACCTTAGTAGAAAAACTAGACACAAAACCCTATGGCGTCTTATTAGAGTGGTAAGCCTAGTTCCTATCGTCACTGGAGGAGCCTTGCCTTGCAGATATTAATGGATTGTTACGATGATGATGAGGTTGACATTAATTTGTGTTAAGAGAGTAGATTTCAATATAAATTTACTATAATTGTATTATGTGTATGACGATTCGTGTATCATAGCATCATAACAGCCTATTAATGTCCCACTGCAGGGACGGGCCTCCTCCCGTGACGGAGGGATACTTGGCCTACTAATACCACGCTGGCCAGACGGATTGGTATAGGGTTTAATTTCAAGTTTTCCTTCTTTTTATTTCGTAAAGATAATATTCACGGACAGTGCCTTAGTCGGTTTTTACGACACCCATGGGATGATATATGGGGTGGTGACATTTGGTATTCTTACTCCGTCACCACACGGAGATTCGTGTGTGTGTATGTATCTGAAATATAAATGAAGCAAGTGGAAACGTATTCTATTTATTTTACATCCAGAGGCACAAGGCATTAGTTAATGTCATTGCAAGGGGCTAAGAATATGCAATGTCATCACCCTATTTTAATCCGAAAGAGTGCTAAAATCTACTACGGAATATCATAGTAGACTCTTAACTATACTTAAAAACATGAGCAATTTGCTCACAATATTCTTTGGCAAAATGTATAATGTATACTCAGAGAATACACGTTTCCATCTTGCAGGTAGGCTTTTAATTTAGTCCAACGTTTTATAAATTTTTAGTTATCGCAATTTATTAAGTAAATATTAAATTCATTCTTTATATTTACGTAAAAGTAAATCTGCTAGATTAATTTACTTGAACAGACAATATTTCAAGCTCGTATTCATTAATCAAATCACGCGTTCCCTGGGGCAAATGTAATCCAGCGAATTTTTAAATTCTCTCCCTACACTTATGATTTATTTTGTTTAGCGTCAAATTTTAAAGCACCTTGTGAGAACTAACGGACCAATGTGATAATGTTTGATAAATGTAATGTATTGTTTTTCTCCGTGTGGTGACGGAGTAAGAACACAATGTGTCACCAGCCCATCTCATCCCATAGGTGTCGTAAAATCAGACTAAGGGACTATCCGTCCATATTATCTTTACGAAATATCAATCGTCTGGCCAGCGTGGTTTTAGTGGGCCAAGTATCCGTCACGGGAGGATGGCCATCCCTGCAGTGGGTCATTAATGAGCTTTTATGGTGATTGTTTTTTTAATTAAATTTACTACAAGGTATTAAACGTACAGTTCATGTGCTTGATGCACAAAGTCATGTCATGAATGTTCATACTGTTCCATTGAAGGGCCTCCTTGATCAAGGACTCCTTAGTCATCTTGTTTGTAACGATATATACATCCTAGTCTGTCAAATAATTATTTACAAATACAATGCATTCTCAACAATCTTTAACAATAAACATTCCAATACCTATCAAAGCTTCAAAAAAAATCCTTTAAAACCACAATAAAATTTAATTCAGAACCGAGCAGTCTGAATTCCAATCCTTACTGAGACAGCTCTAATGAGATCTCTAGAGGGTTGCCAACAGAAAAAAAATGCTTTTAAAATTAAAATTAATTCTTCCCAAGACGGTCCCCGCTGCATGTAATCAATTGGAGATTAAAACGAAAGAGGATTGCTGTGTTCCAACCGCGATGTAATTTTCTATTTTATAATTAAGCTCCTAGCCGCCATCGATCCCTGGTCCCTGAAGGTATACTGGAGGAGTTTGTTAAGAATATTGTAGATTATAATTGGATTGTATTATGAAGTTATATTTTAAGTAGGTGCGATTATCTATAGGTTTTAAAGGTTATAGGTTACATAAGGGAATTGACTTTTTTATTTTTGATAATATGGCTAGAAGTCTTTTTCTTTTTTTTTTCTTTTTTAATAGACAACTTCCTTAAATTAAATGAAGTATTTAACTTGTGGATAACGAGGCTGGTTGCACTGCAAGTACTGTAACATATTATTTTTAATTGTTTTGTAAGCTGTTAGTGTTACTGTTTGTTGTCCTAAATAAATCAAAAAAAAAAAAAAAACTCCCACACAAGGGATCATGCCCTGTGTCGCGGGGACCTTTTACAAACATCAATTAACGGACACAAAGTTTTGTGTTACTTAGGTTGGTTTATTGTTTACTTTACTTATTTTCTCTACAATTAGGTGCATGGGATGCGGCTGCATTACTCTAAAATCAATATATTATGTAAGGATTTTAAGAGATTTATTGAAAAAGTTTAGGATATCTTAATCATGGATAAAATGGTACATATATAACATAGTATTAGGATAATATAGTACAGCGATAATACATCATGTAGGTTTAGTATAAAATTACTTCTTTCTAATAATTTTTTACTACTTTTACAGCTTCATTTTCAGCTGAAAGTTACTGTGTTTATTTCCTTATTATTTTTTTAACTTTCAATTATTTATTTTGTTTTCTCTTTGTAGTTTTTCATATGAGTATGTACTCTTCAATGCTGTGATAAACAAACAATTAAAAAGTCAAAGAAACGCCAGTACAAATACCTCACAATAAACTGTAACTTGCAGTATTTCTTGCCATGGGAATAAATACCGAGTTTACACAGAAAAGAAGCCAATCTATTTGAGTGTGGCAACACAGGACGTTCAGAAATCGAACGTCGGGTACCTTTGGGAAATTACGACTGGCAACCCGAGCTTGTACCGTTCAAAAACCGTCATGCCTGTTACTGTGTATAATAAATTAAGAAACTACTTTTATATGTGATATATTTTTATGCTTTAAGTATGAGATCGACATTTTCCTGTAACCTTTGAAACATTCTGGTGCATGAGTATGTATTTATAACTTTTACATTAATGCGTTCTATTCTATACAGTCACGAGCAATAATATGTACACATTTTCACATTTTTAAAAACAGATAGCTAAAGTCCTGGCAATCCAAAATCGAAAATTCGAAGATTTGTTCAAAACTCTACGGAACCTCTTCTAATTTACGAAATAATTTTGGTATTCTGCTCTCTAGATAAACGTACAGATAGTTTAGAAAATTTGACAATATTATGTACATATTGCTCGTCTGTACTTTAATGTAAACGGCAGTTTAACTTTAGACGATTCGGCACAGGTTCTCCTGTCGTGTTCTCAAGCTAACTCAGTTCGCTAATCTCCCGTTTACCTATAATTATACGAGTTTATAAGTTCTAATAAATTATGTAAGTTGTTCGTGTCATCTGCAAATGGTTTGTCTGTATGTTTGTAACATACAGTCTCTATCTTGACTTGCGCTTCAATCCATTGTTTTTCGATTAATTTCAGCTAATAATGTTATATCTATCACACAGCTATTAAATAGTGATTACTTTACTTTCATCGTACACTAAATTGAATTAAATTTCGATTGATTTTAGTAATTGAACGAAATGATTGCTCTGAGACTGTTTCACATTAAGTTAGTTCAAGGTCTTTGTGTTATTGAAACATAATTTTCATTGGCAGATTATTTGTCTTTATCTATACTAATATTATAAAGAGGCAAAGTTTGTATGATGGTGTGTTTGTTTGTTTGTGTGTTTGTGACGTTGTAGGGGGTAATCTCTGGATGTACTAAACCGATTTTAAAAGTTCTTTCTGCATTGAATAGTTCATTTATCGGGGAGTGTAATAGGCTATATAGTATAACGCTTTGAGTAATAGGAGTGGATCAGTAATGAAAAATGTTAAAAAAATGGACGCAATTTTTTTGCCGTCCAACGAAGTGGGCACGGATCAGCTAGTATATAATAATTACAGTCATGTGGTTGTTGTTTTAATGGATCTACCGCCTACCTACTTAGTCTTTCGTAAGTATATATCTACAGCGTGACCTCACAAAAGCACTTGAGGTCGACATTCAAGGAAGATGGAAGTATTTGGAGTAGACTTATGTCCAGTAGTGGACGTCCATTGGCTATTATAAATGATGACACTCAAGTGAAGTCCCGAGAAAATCAAAACAGACTTTCAACTCTCAACTGAATTTAAGAAGAATTGAGAATTTTGAGATGAGAGTGTACTTATACCTTAGTGTAATATTTTCATATTGCCAGATTTATTTCGAATATCTACGGACCATAACCTTGCGCGGATCATTGTAACGCGATACCTCGTTTTTGTTAACGCATTAAACTCATAAGTTGTTTATCTCTCTTTCCAGTACAAAATCCCTAAGAAGGAAGAAGTTGTGGAACAACAGCAGGCTGAGCCTGACAATCCTCTCATGAGGAAGAAGAAAACTCCTGAGGAACTGGCGGCCGAAGCAGAGCTCGAAGACCAGGATGAGTTTACAAGTAAGTTTTGTTATGGTCCTAAGAACACACCCTGAGGGACTCCTAAACTAAATGACTATGAACGGACTCAAACGCTTAAAACAAAACAAAGAATTTGTAAAAATCGAGTAGGTTTTGTAATTTCTGCAATCCAGATGGATTGATATCGGCCTAGCCTTATAATATTTACAGTGTACAGACTTTCAAAATCATTTCAAATTATTTCTTTGGACTACGATGATTTTCTGTGGTGTGAGATTTAATACTTTTAGCCTGAGTTATTTTTATTGTTATTATGTTAATACCCACATTTATCTTTTACAGTCCTGTTTTAAGTAATTTATTTCAATCGTTATTATTTTTATTTTATTGTTTTCTTTAAGACCGACCGTCATCCCACAAGTCGAAGGCCCCTCGACGCGGCAGTATGTATATCAAACTCTTGGGTTTATGGTTTTGGCTTATCTACTGGTGATGGGCAAACTAACACAATACTAATTTGTGCTTATACTTACCTTTATAACATTAAGTTATCTTATAAAAAGGAATTAATATATCTTATTTTAAACTAACGTTATATCATAATGTATTTACCTATTTCATAATAAATATCTTACTTTTACAATATCGGTAATCTTTTAATAGTAACTTTTTAAATTCTTCTTAATTTGTGAAACTGGTAATTGGCCTGTCGAATTACTTACATCATTATACAAAGTTTATAAGGCAATTAAGTTGATTCGTTGATTGAGTAAAATGAATTTATTGAAGTTATTATGTCAAAAGATTATGATACATTTAAGTAAAGATCTAATAATGTGGTCACGTCAAATATCATTTAATTTGTATAATAATATATAACATTACTATTTTCAGAACTGAAAAACACCATCGAAACGCAAGTGAATGAACTAAAATCGCAGATCGAGAGTAAGTGCGTGATGCAGTGAGCGCCGCGAGGGCTCGTACTGTACACTAGCGGAATACATGATGTAGCTGTGCAACTCATTGTTACGACGATGTTTCACAACCTGTACCCACCCCCCACCACCCCCCACCCATCGTAAAACCCACACAACACCCCCATAGACTAAACAACAAGGAAAACAAACAATAATTTCGTTCGACGTATCATTCGCGCTCAACAAATCTTACTAGGAGAGACTCGAATTCTAAATTATTTCGGAAGGTAGTTGGCTAGAGGCGCGTTGGTGCTTTATAATGAGCAATAATATTTTTATACATTCATAAAAAATGTTGGAGAGCAGCCCTCGAGACATAACGATACGCGTTACAGAACGTATGGTCAAAAAGTCATTATTATACCGGGCGGCGGAAACATCGACACGTAACGGTCCGTTTTATATATGTTGATGCTTGTGATATATTGTTATTTAAGTGTAATCATGAAATAATATTAACTTAAACGAAACGGTGTAATTTATTTAAATGAGAAAAGTAAAAGAGGGACAAATATTTGTAACATAATAAATATTAGCACGCGTGTAGTTTTGAACAAATTCTACTTACGACTTCTAACTTCTATTTCGCACTTACATTAAAATAACAATGTATTAGATACCTGAGGGTGTTTGTTTTCATCCAAATTCCACGCTTGGTATTATGTACCAGAGCTATAATATATCTACATTATCTATGACAAGCTAATCTGCGTTTTCAACTTCAACTTTTGCATCTAAATCTTTTGCATGCGTGCTTATGCAATGTAAATCTATGTGTCAATGTAATTTCTTTTTAGGTGTATATACCTGTAATCGACCTAGCCTTAATATCCACATCGAAAATAATAAATAGGTAATTGTTATGCGATTGTGAGCGCGGGAATAATCCGTCGCCATGTTGATCTCGTTGTCCATTACTTTCTGCATGTATAATAATAAGATTCAATGTTCGTTCATTTAGTGTAAATGTGTAAAATGTTGTAGATAAACAGATTCGTTGTGTTACCTCTTCTTCTAATCTAATCATTTATCGATGTTTTACGCTTAGGTAATAAAGTTAAATAACACATTGTGCTGTGTACAAATAATTCGAGCGATTACGACATTTTGGTGAGGATGTTACTTGAGATGGATTTGAGAGCGCTTGTTATAAAGATGGGCGTTATATAAGATTTTACTGCTGCTGATCTAAGCAGTAACTCATAGAACCAGGGATTTGCGTTCAAAAATCTTACCTACATCTAATTCAGATTCAGACCAACCAGGGTTCCCGATTACCATGTTGCGGTATAAGAGCCATTATATCTCTTGCTACAGTTATTAAGAACTTAAGGTAAACATCATAACATATAAAAACTAATTTGAGACCCCCAACTAAACGCAACCTTACCCCGAATGATTTGTGTTTAACCAAATATGAACGACAAGGACAACGCTAGCTCGGTATACAAACAACGCTTGAGGTGTGAAAGAGAAGGCTATATAGGTACGCTAATTGTTCGAATAATCTTGTGCACATAGTTATAAAGCTGCAAATGCAAAAGATTTGTTATCGTCAAAAGCTGTGATATATGAATATAATAAACTTAAAGCGGCGCGTATGCGTAGTACGCTCGCGCTCTTTGCTTCTTCAAGATTCGACACGAAAGTCTATCATTGTACCTTCTTAGTCTATCTACCTATTCGACTTACAATATTACTACAATCGGCACATCATGTATTTTATATATCTACCTTACTTACTTACTTTGTACTAGAACACGCGATGCGTTTTGATCCATAGTTAGTACATACCTACATGTTTATATAATTAATATTATCTCATTATTATGATAGATACAGTGGTACTTATTAATCATTTTGGATGAGTCAAGTTGTAAATGTAACGTCACCTACGCACTAAGTCCACGATGAACACGTCACATATACATAATCTAGGTTAATTTGTTATAATTTAGTAATGTTTAATGTTAAAATGATTAAGTACAACAAGATAGAAGGACATAAACACCAAGTGCTTAGTTTTATCGATACGTGTGCGTAGTTAGTCGACTATCGAGTGATGTATCGATCTGCAACAAAAGGCATCGCGTGTCAAAAACTAACTTATTTTGTACTTCACTTACACGTACTTATATGTAACGCTTGCTTAAGTTATTTTAGTTAATATCCAGGTCAATTAACCTAACTGTCACTCCTCATCAACATATACTATTCAATATACAAAACATATGTAAATAAAGAAGTAATAATTTCAGATTATTTATTGAGAATGCTACTATTTTTCTGAGGTATAAGAATCAATATTTTCTCGCACTGTACGACACACTATATATTATTATATTTTCATAGCTTATTTCATAGCCACCTTGTTTGGAGCACGCATCGCTGTAACGTAAGATGGGCGTCACTTCTTAGGCCCTGTCCGGCCACTTCACTCTAACTATAAGATATATAAAATGTTCACAATGTATGTGTGGTTAGCCTAGGTATTATTATATAAACATAGATCAATCGTATGTGCATGGCAATTATAGCTAAATGGTTGTATGTAGTCATTCAATACAATAATAGTTCATAAGTCTATTGGACCTGTCTCATGACCAAATTTCGATCGAATCTGACTTTCCTTCCCTTCTCTCGTGTGGTAGATATATCTATAACCTTCGTCTGTATCTTCAATTTATAGTAGAATAGACTGCGTTGTTGACTCTCAAGTAGATGATAGTTGAGATTATATATTATATTGTACGTTATGTTGGAATAGCGCCATCTGTACTCGAAAGTGTTAACTAACTGTCACTAATTTAAAATTAACGCTACGTTCGTTCCCCGCGCTGTCACTTGTAACTGACACAAGTGACGTTTGCTGTCAGTTAGTTCTCAACTCTGACGTGTTCGTGTGTACGCGTACAAGTGACAGCGCGGAGGTGACGCAACTTCTCCTTGTAATACTAAGTTGTGAATCTTCTTGCATGCTGGTGTTGGAGTGTGCTAAGGCTCTTGGCGTGTCGGTGTCGTTTTCTACTAATACGTCTTGTTTAAACGTTGTTTGTTAAAACATAATAATTATATTTAGACGCTTCAATAAAGCTATATACGTGTATGTTTAAGCTTTTGATGTTGAGTGTATAGTATAATAGTGAAGGTGTTGCTTAAATGCGCGTATCTAAAGGAATTTGGGTGATATCAAATGGTTGTTGAACTATTATGTTGAACGAGTTTCTACGATAACGTTTACGTTTGTAATTATAATAATTATAAATAAAACACATCGATCTCTACGCCCGACTTGTCTTTCATAAATAAAACTTATTCTTCAAACAATATTATATATTTCTTTTTATAATATAGTGAATTTATAAAGAGGTTTATACAAGGTAGATGTGTAGCTTAGACTAAATTAATTATAAAATCAAATTTTTGAAAAGAATATGATAATTTCCGTGAGAGCCCGTAGTGTTAATTTTAAGGAAATCCAAATATCGCGACCAATTTTTTATATTTTTTGCCACGTGGAAGTTTAATATTAAAGTACAGTTGGACATTTTCAATCTTATGACTCTCATACTCAGGGTAATATATTATCTACTATCTATAGTTGTATCTGTTGATAGTCCTCAGTTAGATGATTTAGCTATCAAATGTATGACTTTTTGGCCAACGATGGCTTTTATTAATATTTATTTTGAACTTTGTCCTAAATATGTATAATCGAACCTTTGAATCCAAAACTGTAGTATGTCTATTTCACTGTTGTTCTTAAATCCTTAGAGGAGTTAATGGAACGGTAGACTAAACAACATTTTATGACATAACTTGTTAAATTTATTAAATAAAACTAGCCTATTGATAGTTGCACTAGGTATAATGTTAGGGGAATGTTACGTTGTGCTGCATTTGTTCTATATACACACGTATATGTTGAAACTTGTATATTGTATACTTACTGGGAGTGAGGCGAATATATATTACAAATGCAACATTAGTCGATATCTGTTATACTGGAAGAGCGGAACTTTGACATTGATGATAACATACTTGACTCACAAACAGAAACACGATCAAAATTAAAACTGTATCCATCAATAAAAACATTATTTGAGAACGCCACTTGTCACATTCAAATGACAGTTCCAACATCGGCGTTCTAGTAACAAAAGAAATAGTTTCACACAAAACAAATGAAGGTAGGGTCGGTGATACGCAATATAGGCATAGGCAAGTTAGAGACAACGACACTTGTACCACACACTCAAGAGCTTTTACACATTAGAGAGATGCCAGTATTAATTTATAAACTCATTTGTTTTAATACGCTGACAGCGCATAGACAACAGAACTGATCCTTAAGTGCCACAGTCTGCAATCTGAAATGTTTTATTTTTCAAATTCTCTGCGCTGTCGGCGATGCGTTTCAACATCTTGATAGTATAATAATGATTATATATGTTATAACAGAATACTGGAAGAAATAAACCTTGTACATACTGCCTCTTGATAAGCTGATATTGTTGTCAACTATTTCTTCATCAGGTTCATTTCGTCCAGTGTTATTATTGTTTGTATATTAAAGTTATCGGCCAACAACACTCTAGTACGTTAGCTTTTAATATTAGTGACATTATAGTGTTAAAAGTGCAAGTTTACAGAATGTAAAAAAAAAATCTAAAACCACTAAGTACTCATAATATGAACACGGTTCATATGTTGTATTGTTATATTAAAAAGAAAGGTTAGTAGTTTATCCACGATTAAATTTAAACTTAGGGATTATGGATGAATAACGAAAAAGGTTATTGTTGAAAAATGTTTTTAGGTAATTAAAAAAAAACGGATTGAGCTTCTGTGACACCTTGTTGTTAACAATAAGTTAGGTTTTTTTGCAGTAATGCGGCTCGGGGGTACCTTTGATTCAGTTGATATCTTTATCTATACCAAAGAAATTGAATGAGAGAAGGTTAAAGAAAACTACTGGATGTATTTAGATCTCAAACAAAACACATCCCTTACAATAATATTCAATACTTAAACAACTCTTTAAAATGATTGATACTGAATCCTTGGCCCGAGTCGTAGCTATCTTCTTGGCTGTATACAAACTGCCGTAATGACCTCTATTCTTATAAACATAAGGTTAGTTTTCCTTTCACGACTGTATCACTGTAGAAAATAGTATACGCTTTTTCGCTAACACTTCGTTCGCCATTACTGTTGCGAGGCATTGTTAATGTTTATTTACAAGGTCCCTATTAGTTATTGTATAAAAGTTTAGAGATGGCCATTTTCATAGATACGTTGACTTAAATGTGAAAATGGTTTATCTAACATGTTGTTAAATAATAAACTACATTGTACCACTATGATTGTGTTTTATTTTATCTTCTAAATATCATAGGACAACCAATAATAACCACCACTGACCCTTTTCAAGATTGGAAAAACAAAATAAATATCAGAGAAGACACATTCAAAACAAACCCTACCTAGTTCATTCCAACTAGCCAGTGATGAGTGAGCTCTATTCATTACAGGATCGATTCTAGGTTGATGTCTGGGCTGGGTTTAGTTGCGTGTACAACAGAGGTTTTGGTATATAGGTATAAGTATAGGATTATGGATTTTTCACTACCCCTTTGATCATAGAAACGAACAAGCACAGTTACTTAAAATAGAAGAAAAATTGCAAACAGTTTACTGAGAAAGGAATATTTAGATAAAAGATTGGTAAGAGAATAATGAGAAATTAAAACAGTTATCAATATTTTTTTATCTTTTAATTCTTACTTAAATAATAAATAATAATATTCACTGTATAAAAAACTACACTCTAATTTAATAGGCTCAGCGCGTGCCAAAATTTCTTCAAATTATCATTTAACTCTTCTAAAGCATTAGCCACCTTCTTCATGGTATTCCCGATTGCTCCTTTACTAGGATCTTTTAACTTAATAGTTGCAGTATCGTCGGTCAATTCAGTATTTACAATTATTCCTTCATCAGATTCATCTACATTTTCTATATTATCACTAGATAGGTCTTTTAAATCTTTGTGTATGTTCCTTAATATTTTCCATAGCTTAGCTTTGTTATTTCCATCTAATTCGTTACTTGCTTCTAATTCGTTATCATTTTCAACTGATAACTCCTCTGTGTCTTTCACAACATGTCTTCGTTTCCTACTCTTAAGCTCTGTTATGTCCTCTTTTAAGATTTCATTTTCAATTGAGTCTTGTTTATCGACATTCATTTTGTTTTCAACTGATTGCTTAGGCTTATCATTTACTTTTGAAGTTATTTCATTACTTATCTCTTTCATTTGTTTCTTTGTTGTAGAGCCATATTTTTGTAATTTTGTTGGAATTTTATTATCCTTTGATTTTTTTGTAAATTTACCTTTCTTTATATAGCTCTTTTTCAATTGTTGTGCTTTTGCACGTTTTGATAAAAGCCTAGCAATATTTCTTCTGGGCGTTTTAGAATGCCTCTTGTTAACTTTATTTTTATATAATGTTTTTTTTATGAATCCCAGACTCTTATCTTTTAGACTTCCCACGCTTTCTTTTGCTTTATGCCATAAATCACTTATATATTCTTTTGGATTTAAATCAGTTTCAAAAAGTTTAGCATTTTTTCTCCAGAACTTAGTAAAACCAAAACCATCGTCAGATCTTTTAAATCGCAGCTTATTTTGTTTGTTATATGCATTAAGAAGTTTCCCTAAATCTTTGTTCATCTCAACAATTCTATTTTCCAAAGCTTTGGAGGATATTGTACCTATTTCATCGAAATCATAAGTAAGATTCGCAGTATGAGAGTTATCTTCATAATCATCTTCAAAGTCATCGTTTATTGAACGTTTCACTCTAACATCGTTGGATACATTATCAGTTTCATTCAAATTAGTGTTACCTTCTTCCACATATTGACAAGCCTCTATTTTAGTGTTGGCTAGAACCCAAAATCCAAAAGACTTTGGTGGCAGATTGATGAGAAGAGTTTTGTATGGACGTACGTGTTTCACTACCGGTCTAATGTCACCTTCATAGTACATAGCGCGCCCATTCACCACAATGTTCCTGAAACATTTTTAAAGTTAATTTATTATTAGTATTTTACTAAAACTTATAACAAATTATTGGTAGGTCTGTGAAGTTAAATTACTTAAATGATAGATTGATAAATATAAATTAACTGACAACACACAAACACCCCACTATCTTTCTTTGTAGCAGGGAGACTTGATCTCGTTAACATGTCTACAATCCCAAGTCCCTTTTACTGACAGACCGAAAAGACAACTGATCTGTTGATAAAAGAGACTCCTGTCTATTTTATCAGGATGTGGGCCAATGATACGTCGATGAATTCCTTAATAATACTGAAGTATCTTTTTGCATAGAGAGTCTGTCAAAATAACTATAAATCAAACTCACCCGCTATGATCATGTCCGAGTATAAACTGCATTATTTCTCCCCCTTCCTCTCTTTTTGCGAGCTTGAGAGAGAATCTAGCTGGTTCAGCATCCATGTTCACTGCAAATAAAGTCATGGCTCCCGCCACTGGCTTCTGACGCAGCGATGTACAGTGAGCAAAGAGGATCGCTTGTGTAGGTTCCATTTCTACATTCAATACTCGTTCTCCGACTAAGTTTTTAAACAGAAGTGCCATGTAGAAACTCTGCAACAATTAATTTGTAAAAAATGTAGAAGTTATACATTATTATCAACTAAGTGAAATTAGGTTTACAAGGTGGTATTAGACGGCAAAGTTTTTCGCCATTACAATAGAATGCCTTTCGTGGTCAGGTCTAGCCGTGAACGTCAATTCGCTGATAGGATGGTTTAAACAATGCTACATACTAGTTAAACTTAGCAAATACTTGCATTTTTTTTAAAGATAGACATTATACTAAATCAACCAACCATGATAATGCACACAAATGTTTGACTCGTTCGGCCATCGAACCTTCGACCTTCATCTTTGCAAGCCCTGTACACTAAACATAACGCCACAAATTATTTACTGATGAAAACTACAAAAGAATCCCAACCCAAGCATCTGTGATACCTCTGGTGTTGCGGCTGTGATCACTTACCATCAGGTGACCTGCGGGCTCTTTTGTATCCCATCATACAAAAAAAAACACGACTTACCAACGTAGGTTCATACATTTCCTCCTCCTCCAACTCCCTGTAGTGTACCGAAAAGCCGTTCTTGGCCCCGTACCCCAGGCTGGCCAGCCAATCAGCAGCTCTCTCCAGCTGGTTGTACCTCCTCTGGTTGTTCTCCGTCAGCCAGAGAGGCGTGTTGGAGTAGGAGAGTAAGCGTACTAGCTTGAGGCGATCGCTGTCTGTCATGCGTTCTAGTTCGTGGGATGAAGAGTTACTGTAATAAAGAAAGGAAGATTGAAAGAAGAAACTTCATTATTTTCTCGCACTGTTACAAAGTTAAGTTAAGTTAAGTTTTTCATACATGTGCGTCCACCGCAAACTATGCCAAATGTATGAAAAACTGGCTCAACTATGCGAGCTAAGCTAAACCAACTTAGTTTAGCCGGCGGTGGACGTTCGGCTTTATTCTATACTTATTATCCATACTTAATTAAACCCAACAAGAATATAATGCAGTATCTTACCCATTAAGCAGCAGAGCATCCATCATCTCATTGGAAGCCGTCACGTAATCCTTGAAGTCACTCTTAGAGTTGACTTGCAGACATTTCGTGACGTCACCACCGACCACCCTCCACTGACCAGTGCGACCTAGGGGGAAGGTCCCCACTACTATACGAAGGGTCTCTAAGTCGTTTAAGTATTCGTCTATGGATTGGTTTGTGCATTCTGTAAAGTGGAGAAGTAATACGTATTAATATTTATTTTGTAAATAACGGTCATGTTTCATAGACACAATTATATACGTGAATTGAACCCGCGATCGCCAGTCTAGCAGGACACTAACTACTACGCCTGTCTTTACTATAACGACCAGCTTTATGTAAAGTAATTTCTCCCACATTACAATCATCTACATCATCATAAAAGCCTATTAATGTCCCACTGCAGGGACGGGACATAATAAGAATTTGGTTAACATACAAAATGACACCCGCAAGACATCATACATGATTGCAGCTTGGGGTACTGTCTCATGACTTTACAAAGTCCATTATTTTTCAGTTTACTTTAATTAGTGCAATTTACAAATTAATGTAGGTATTGTGTCAATAAAATACTGGAACCTTTATTATTTATTAAATACTCATAAAGGCAAACTACGAGTATGTAGTAAGTATTAATTGTTCTTCTGTAAAATTAATAAAGTTCTTTATACTTAAAAATAAACTTTAAAAGAAACTTACCATAACCCAGTTCCCAGAACAGATCTCCAACATTAGCTTTCTCAGCGACAGTGAGTATGTTGAGCGCTGTGTTCGGGTCCCACATTCCGGAGGATGTCCTCTCGTGGTTGTTCAGAGCGAAGACCAGGTCGAAGCCGACAGTTTTGGCCCAGTATATGAATTTCCGCCAGTCTCTAAAATGTAACACATTATTGAAATAAAATTACTGTACATATATATTATGTAATAAAAGCCAAGGGACGTCTACTGCTGGACACAGGCCTTCTCTAAATATGTTTACCCTGCGCATGCGCACCCCTGTGCCTCCCTTATCAATCAGTGTCTCCCCGTCTAAACAAGATAGTCGTTACACCGGGTATGGGGTCTAACCTCCGAATTCAGGTACGCGGTCACCAGTCCAGAACCCCCCAACAATACCTACTGTCTAAGTCTACATATTGTCACCACATAAACGAAAGAAGGTATAACAAATCCTTTTTGGCAGTAAGTAGAGGAGAGGAAATCTTAGCTAAAACTACAAAACTTAGCTGGTAAGCTAGGTTCTCCTATCTGTCACTGCAAGAGACCTTTCAACGTTATTTTCAAAACACCACTTCCGCACTAGGTCTTGACCTCTTTGTCGGACTTTACAGACATTAAACTAACGGTCACAAAATCCAGGTCCAGGTCCAGGACAACAATTATGAATCACAAATAATTATTTTGAGTGGAGGAATACGACCGCTTTACCATCAAGGCAGCCCTGTCGACCTTGTAGTGGGCCATTTTTAGCCTATTCTTCAAATATTAGTTTATTAACTGCTTACATACCTATGCGTAACAGCCAACTTTTGCGCTTTTTCCAACATTTCCTTCTCCGGAGTGTCAGTATCCAGCGCTATAACTTCCAAGTCATCATTGTGGTCCTCATCCAGCTCTTCGAAGGAGATGGTTGCGTTGTGGAAGGTCATGTGGGAAGTGGAGGGACCAGCTATGCGGAGATATGCTGGAGTTAGTGCCGACGCCATGCAGATACATTCTTTACTGAAAACAAGAGTATTTTTGAATTAAGTAATTGATGCTGTACTCGATCATCATAATCATTCCCCTGCCCTCATCTAATATACTCGATATAATATTAATATAATACTGCCTTCGCAAGTTCGTTTAGTTTCGATAAGAATTTTCGTGCGTGCAATTCGAACCCGCGGCCTCGTGCACGGCAGCCGTAAACACGACCTATTTACCACCAAGCCAATTAATTTTCAATCTGTCTGTTTTCAACGTCTATTACAAGTAACTTCTATTACACATTTAAACAGAAAATAAATTCCAGCTTATATCAGCTGTTAATGGATGCAAAGGCAGATCACACAGAATAGGTCCGTATTGTTTTAGTGTGTGTATTGTGAAATGTCGATGGTGTATCTATCTTGAATAAATAAATAAATAAAGATACAGCAATCAAAGTTCCAACTTCCGCCGCGACAGGACATTTATGTCGATGTGTTAAAGATAAAGATAATTGACTATAAAACTGATACGAATTGGTAATGATCTTAATATTTTCTTTTTTTATTTAACACTTTTTAATACAATATTGTACAAAAGCAGACTTAATGCCTAAGGCATTCTCTTCCAGTCAACCTTGGGTGATGCAGAGATACCTAAATGTGGTAGGTGTTAAATCATTTATATGAGAAAAAAACATGTAAAATAGTATTTAACGTAACATAAACATAACTACTTAAACTACTTAATAAACTACATACATACATATCTAACCAATTTATACACAAATGCGGGCCGTCCTGGCTTCGCACGACCATTAAACATTACATTTAGATTTGATAAGTAAGGATCCCCATTTTTTTAAATTAAATACATATAGCCTATGTCACTTTGGAGAAATGTAGCTTTCCAACAGTGAAAGAATGATTCAAATCAGTTCAGCCGTTTAGGATAAATAACCTAGACACCGACTGCAGCGCTATCGGCAGTTTTTTAAATCTAAACCATCCAGGGCTCCACTCAAACGCATACAGAAAAAAATCATTTAATTCGGTCAAGCCGTTTAGGAGGAGTTCAATGACATACACACGTACAGCAGAATTATAATATAAAGATAAATAAATATATAATATAATATCACCGGAAGTCCACGAGTCAAGCCTATCTTGTGATATGCCTCTCTTATCCATCAACCTCACACCACCTTAGTCAGGTCCATCGCGGGAAGTCTGACCAAATCAGTCGAATATTTTTTAATCGATATTACATTTAATATCTTGGGAATGTGTAGAAAAGCAGCTAAAATGTAGGACTTGATCCCGCTGTGTCGCTACAAGAAGTTTTATGAACGGAGGATGGCCTTGAATTATGAAATTAACGTAAGCAAAGATCTTTCATGCTACAGACAACAATTTGCCAATCACAGAAATATAAAAATTATCTAATGCGGGATTCGAACGCAATATTCATTCACGACAGCAGCATACAACACCGCTCTGCCACGGAGGCAGATATTAAATGTTAGTATCATCATCATAACAGGCCATTAATGTCCCACTGCAGGGACGGGCCTCCTCCAGTGACGGAGGGATACTTGGCCTACTAATACCACGCTGGCCAAACTAAATGTTAGTAAAAACATCATCAAAAAACTTACCCGTTATACTTTTTACCAGAAGAAAAGAAATAGCTCGGATCAATAGTAAAACTTATAAACCTACTATCAACTAGATTCACGTGTTCCTCAGACACTATTCTTACATTATATACTTCTGCACTGCATATAACTAAACTAGTGCATAATATTAATATAGTATTGTATATTGTGGTACCCATCTCATATTAGTTACGTTAGTTATAAAGTAAAAATCAATGGCGCCTTGAAGTATGTGGACTTATATTAACCTTACTTGAGGAACGTTGCGGTTAAAGTGAAAAATTGTACTTTATTTCATCTGTCCAACGAGAAATCCAATTCATCTATTTTCGGTGCAATCTTCATGAAGTTAGCCTTTTCACAAACGTGTCACTGTCAGCTTGTTTATACAAATTAGATTTAAGAAATAAAATGACACGCTAAGCTCTTCTGGTTGCTCAGTTACCTAACATTTTTAATTTAATTGTTCCAAAAAATAGTCTTACAAAAGGGATTTTGAGTAGCCTGATGTAGATTATCCTACAAGTAGATGTATGCACACCACGAATACAATGGCACATAGACAATAGATTTTTCCTTCTAGTCTAATGTTGTTACATAACAACTCAGTCTTCTTCTTATCTTTCCTCCTTCTTATAAGGGACCCTCCAGGATGCACTTCGACCCCATGGGATCTTTTGTGCTGACCCACCGTTCACCACCCCACAGCTTCCTCGCCTCCGCGAAGAAGACGAGTAAGCCTAGCGGCAGCTTGTCGAAGTCACTAGGGGTAGGATATCCCACTCCTAGTAGCCTCATTCTTTGTCTGGTGAGGACTTCGCAGTTGCACAACAGATGTTTCACTGTTTCGTCTTCCTCACCGTGTGGAAAGATTTTTATAATTTGTCAAATTAAAAAATCTTTAGTTATAAAGAATATAGTCAACACAACCTTTTTTTAAAATACGGTAAAAATAATTTGGTTTTTATTTATATCAGCATCATATAAAAACATAAAAAGCATTGTTTTTTAAAAGAATCTTAAAGTTACAAATACTTACGTAAATAAAGCAGACAATTAGCAAAATGTTTAATTTCATAATCGTACTACGACATAAAAACTGCTGAGTGGCGTTATATGAAACTGAGTAACAGAATTGTTTACACCTAACACATGTACTTGTTTAGTAATGCATATTATTAATTTATTTATAATATTATGTCACGTAACATTCGCGAAGATTTCACGCTAATGTTAATTAACGTAAGGAATGTCTAGAACTTTGTTATTTATTAACATGACTATAAACAAAGAAAGAAAGAAACACGTTTTTCCTTTCTTATACAGTTACTATGAAAAACATACAATTTCATAAAAACATGCAACTTACATACTTACATTAAAACATACAATTTACATAGGTACCTACATAAAAACACGCTTTGTTTTCAAAGGGATAGGCAGAGACTGACCACTATTTACTTACAAACGTGTTACTTTTCTTTACATACCTTCACACAGCCACGGTATTAAGTGCTATCAACTTGCACTTTGTACAACAATTTTAAACATAATAATCTCATTTTTTTTCTTAAAGAAAGTCATAAATAAAATTAAAATATATAGCAATTACAAACATAAAAAACTCATTTTTTTTTCTAAAAGAAAGTCTTAAAAAAACTTAAAATATATAGAATAGGCCAATCACCAATCCGTCTGGCCAGCGACCAATCCGTCTGGCCAGCTGGTATTAGTAGGCCAAGTATCCCTCCGTCACGGGAAGAGGCCCGTCCTTGCAGTGTTACATTAAAGGGCTGTTATGTAATGTAGAATAGGTACCTAAATACAATAGTAATATAACATGGTAGTCCATCATCAAGCAACCTAGTGGCAGTTAGGGCTCCAGGATTTTCCTTTCTTGCTATTGTCTAACCTTGAGATATTGACTATTAATTTGTTGTCCCTACGACGCAGTTACACCTTGTCCACTAAGGATTATACTTTTATGTCACAGGAAATTTCCCAAAAATAACTTTAAAGGACACAAAGAACATCCTAACTCGCATTAATTATTTATAAACTACAAAATAGTACCATACACGACAGGGGTTTGAACCCACGACCTGTATAAAGTAGCATACCGCGTCAACTTCACCAACTGTAAAGGCCTACGCAGACCGGGACGGCATGGCAAGGGATTTTAATTTTTACTAATGAAAATTCAACCGTACTGTTGAATTTTCATCGGTCTGCGTAGGCCTTAAGTATATCTATATAGTAGTAAACAGTACATGTTATCAGATCTATCCTTGATAGTAGTGCGAATCGTTATCATTAGATATTATCTACTATGGCGCTATTTGTGTCAAGGATTACTTATTTGTTGTAAATAGTTACAATTTCCGAATTCCATGATTTTATTTTTGTTGTTAAACACTGGCTAAAAAGATGTTTTTTTTTATAACTATAACTAAGTGATGAAACAAACATACATGCTTGTTTATACTATATTCAGAAGAATTGGGTACGTTACAAATATAAAGGAGACATAAGTTGTGGCGTCCCTTTAGAGCTAATTATACCTACTAGCTATTGTACCCTTTTGCCTTAATACGTTGCCTTTGCACATTACAGCTTGGAGGTGAATTAAGTGGGAACAGCGATGGTGCCACTGTCTGTTGCCTCACATGCAGCTCAAAGAGGGCCGTGCGTATTTTAACCACTCGCGCATCTCTTTTCCTTATGGATAAGCCTAAGACTACTCTATTTTTGGAGCTCATTAACATCAGTTGACTACCCCAACAGGTACTTAAATGAAACGGCCGGAGTACCTAAGGCATTGACCCCGACAAAGACCAAGTACAAGTACCAAAAGAACACCTTGGGTTAAAGCCGATAAACTAGATAGCCATTGGGATTATTACACACCTGGCTGGCCGGGGCCGAGTCGGTAAGTAGATGACCTCTTAAAGAATATATTAGTTAGCCTAAATTATTTTCTTCACTAAAGGAGACTCCCCCTATAGAGATACATTATGCGCTGTTATGATATACATACATAACACAAGATAAGATTATATAATGATATTCAGGTCAGTTATATACGTGACTCATGGTCTTACAGAGTTAAATTAATGACTCATACCTATACGCAAATATTATATGAACGCTGTTCATTTCATATCTTAAACTATTAACTGTTGACCCACGCGATTTAGTACACGTCACTAAATGATAACATTTTACCTATAAGTTAACCTTCCTTAAAATTACTTAACTTTATGGTTTTGCTAGCTACATGTAGTGGCGACCCTAAATTAAATCTAAGAAAATTGTAAACGAATTAGACAAGTGTCAACCCCATATCCCATTACATAAATATAAATGCAATTTTGAACCCTGAAAGCTTCCCTTGAATTACATACTACATACTTGATTGGTGGGGGTGGGGAGACCCCTCACACGGTGGACCGACGACCTCGTAAGGACGGCGGTAAGCCGATGGATGAGGGAGGCGCAGGACCGCACAAGGTGGCAATATTTGGAGGAGGCCTATGTCCACCAGTGGACGTCAATTGGTTGAGATGATGATGATACTTGATTGACGACCTCTGTGGCGCATTTCCGCTCAATGCAAATCTCTGTGTGCATGAACATGATTGTTTGCATTGGTCTGAGTATTTCTATGTAAGTATTATGTTTGTATTTACAAAAAAAAAGGAAGTATTTATGTATGTTTATCCGTTGTCTAGTACCCATAGTATAGACTTTGCTTAGTTTGGGACTAGATGGCGATGTGTGAATGTGTGAGGTTTATTTATTATTTATTTATTAGGTAGGTATATCCACCGGTGCATAAGTATTATAATATACTCTTAACCTATAGTCGTCTACTACTTTTATAATAATTCCGGATGTCAGCTACTGATTACAACAATGTAAAATAATAATTATCAACAACGCTTGACTCATGTAAGTAGATGTCACAGATTACATTAGATTTTAGTCAAATTATTAAAAGAACTTGTCATGAATTTACGTAACGTTTTACATAACTACATACAATGAATAAACAAATTTCTTGCCCCGTATTCATTGTAATCTTGTGTTTAGCAACAAAGTTGAATCAACGTGTTGCGGAGTTACTGGCAACATGTTGCCTGCAATACTGTGTGTTTTGTGTCGCCAATATTGATTTAAATAATGTTTCCAGCAGCATCATCAACAATGTCGATCAACTGTTGCTAAACTTCTGTTTACCATGAATACGGGGCTTAACACATTCTAGATGCCTCTACCGGCACGGCGATCGCTGTATCGACTGCAGAGCACGAGGTCGCGGGTACGATGCCCACGCACGACATTTCATTCAGTCAGTTCAGACATTCAAAAAGTCATTGTGTTTAATGAATTGTTTTGTTCCTTAAATAGATATACACACCTCAACAAAGTCTAGGGATATTTGGTATTTACTCAATTAACTTTAAAATTATTGAAGATAGCATACAACATGTTTATATTTTTATAAAGACAATTTATCAGGCTACAATCCAGAATTAAATAAAAGAATTATTTTTGCATAAATATTTTTTTATTCAAATAAATAAAAAACTTAGAAAATTTGTAAAACTAACAATGAATGTGTTTCTTAAGCAAAAGTGAAAATAAGCAAAAACTAATCTGTTTTTAACTGTTATATGAGTAATCAGTAGTCAGCACATAAAAAAACCGTAAATAACAGTCCTGCAATGGTTTTTCATGCTTTTATTATGTTATCCAGGTCTTGGTGCGGTATATTGTTCCAGGTCCGACTAGGATGCAAAAAAAGTTGCCCTTCCATCGCAATTTTATGCAGGGAAAATCACCAAAAAGCTTCTTTTGAACATGTCCTACGCGTATTTTATGGTTTTGAGGATAGGGGATTGAGTGGTTCAGCATAAAATCGATACGTCGTGCTCCTGCAACCAGCTCGTTATCACTCTCGCTTTATGCGAACGGGTGTTATTATTGTCCATGAGCTTAAACTTTTGGCCCAATTGTAGTCTACTGGGGTAGATTATTAGTACTAGCACCTCGTTAAATTATTTTTCAGCGGTCATGGTGTTTCTGATCAAAACGCGCTCTGTTCTTCGACCGATACAAATTCCCGTCCAAACCATAATTTGTTCTATCGTGGTATGAATAGATTTCCTGAGAATGTTGTAAACGGCTATCACAACCAGGAACTCGCCAAGCACGTTCTCTACGTGAATCCGAGTGGAAACCGAACCGAGACTCATGTGTAAACACTACTACAGATCACAGGTTATCTTTGCAGAGCAAATGTTCGCGAACCCACTCTTGTCGTCGTGCGCGATTCGCTCGACGTAGTGCTGGAGTATAAAGCGGTATGCGAGCATAAAGGTGGGCTTCGTGCCGAATTCTTCTGACAGTTTGGTCACCCACAAGAGGCTCCACCAAGAGCTGGAGCATTTACACCAACTGCACGATAGTAACATTTGGCTGTCTTTTCGCGGGAACTTGCAAAAATCGATCATGTCGTTAAGTGATGATGGACTTTTTGCTATGGTATCTTTCAGCCACTTTCACATACAGCCAGCCTGATTTCATATTTTGTATTGTTCTAATCTCTTCAGCAATACTCCTCTTAGTACCCGCAGCTGGGAGCATGCCTACTGCCCATAACATTTTCTCTCTGATGAAATGGCGCCGCTGCTTGATGCACACAATACCATTTATTCGAAATAAACGTTTAGATTGTTATAAAACTTAAATTTTACACAAAAAAGCAGTTAAAACTTACTATTGGTAAATTAAATTTTCGAACTTTACTACGTTTAAGCCGCGTAAATCTTTTATTTTTTATTTTATTTTTCAAATTCAAATTTAGAATGGTTGAAAAAGGTTAACAAAGTAAGTTTTCATCAAAAGAATTAAAAAAAAAACAAAATTACAAACCAAATTTTTTGAGTTTCACAACTTTATACAAAATATCCCTAGACTTTGTTGAGGTGTGTATGTATATGTCCCCGGGACAGGGCATTATCTCAAGTTATCTTTAAAAAAAAACAAAAGATGTACCTACACCAATACACATAGTCTAGTCATAAAATGAGAAAAACATAAAATGTGGATTATTCGGGAATAGAACCAGCAAACTCCGGCGCGTGGCTAACTAATATTCTAGCCACTGTACAATAAATATGATCGTCAGTGCTTTGTAATAGTTGTCAACACCTACATTGTATCCTTCTATGAGAAAAACTCCTAAAATTTAAAAAAAAATCAACTAGTTTAGAAAGTTGGGTTGATTCAGCTCCTCGACATAATAACTAATACTCGTCGACTGAGCTGAAAGTCAAGTAGTCAAACAAAAAAACAATAACTTAGAACAATGCTACGTAGACAAACATACAAAACAAATGTCAACATTGAAAGTATGAAACATAACATACCTACTAAAGTAAATAGGTACTCATTTTAGTTATGCTAATTCCTTTTTACCTTTTCGGTCGATTGGTTTAATTTATTTCTTTACTTGAAGGCGGATGGATTCCCGCAATGCCAGGGCATAGCCATGTCGCTGTCTACCTTGACCCCTCCCCCCTGAACCTTCACCCTCTCTCTACCTTCTCCAAAAGAAAAGAGGAGAGGATAAGAAGGGTAGGTATAGTTGGGCCTCTGGTACTCTACATCGCCGTTCGAATCAGCCCATTCATGCTTAAGTCAGCGTGACTGTACCACTCAAAGTAAATTTGAAAATACTTCCTTATCTTAGCTTCGGAGCGTATTTTCTCGGCCGTTATTGAGCTCGCCGACAAAAAACATTAGATACCCAAAGTTTTTTATTAAAGGAATTTCTAAAACGATATAATTATCATTACCAGTCCCTTTGTAACATAATAATATTGTTTTAACACAAAAGAATCCCAAAGATACGTTGAGAATGGAATGCTTGGAATATTAATCACAACAAATCTTTCTAGAAATTTGTGAAACAATCTGTAAGCATGCACTACCATTATAGCAAAATAATTAAATTCTATCAGGGTCTTTTTATTGTTGCCATCGAAAAACACAATTTTTCAAGCAAATTATACATTAATGACGTTCCATTAGTTTTCCTTGTCAAATGTACGTCACGCCCTCGCCATTGTTATAGTGTCAAATGTCAATTAAATGTCAATAAATGTATGAGAGAGTTTATTCTGTCTGTGGTCTTATTACTCTTATTCATTCAACATGTATCTCTTATTTATCTCGGAATATTTCAACAAATCACAAAGTAATCACTACAAACAACTCGTATTACTGATAATTACTTTCACATAAGTCAGTGTAGTGATAATGTGACGCAAGTGCGAGGCGATTGGAAGTTTGAGCTAATTAATAACTTAGGATTCCAATGTTTACTCTTGTGTGTGTTTATGTGAATCAAAATGGATAGCAGCGATGATAAGAACGATAGCAGCTGCAGTCAGAAGAAGGAGATACCTTCTGGTTTGCAGAAAATATGTTTAGTGTGCGGAGATAAGGCCTTAGGTTACAATTTCAATGCTATTTCGTGCGAAAGTTGTAAGGCATTTTTCAGACGCAATGCTTTAGCTAGTAAAGCATTTAAGTGTCCCTTTACGAACAATTGTGTAATAACTGTAGTTACGAGACGTTTTTGTCAAAAATGTCGTTTAGAAAAATGTTTATCAATAGGTATGGTAAAAGAATTTATAATGTCAGAAGAAGACAAAGCTGAAAAAAGAAGAAAGATCGAAGAGAACAGAGCAAGGAAGAGACAGCTAAGAGACCCGGAGGATACTGTGACTAGTTCTAAAAATGTGAAGCGTGACGAGGAAGGTGACCCTGGCTTTAGTAATGTGGAATTACAAGATGGTGTTATACAATATGACAATTTGAGTACAACATGTAGTCCAAGTAGTACAACTGTACAGTCTCCATTGTCTAACAATGATATAGAATCTTCCCTGCAGTCACCGGGATACCAGTTCCCTCCTACGCTGGCACCGTTACATGAAACCCACACTAATGATACGCAGTATCAGTCTAGTGATAGCCAGTACACTATGAAGGTGTATCCGATAGATGAAAAGTCAGTGATAAACCGGGCGATATATGAACAAAGAATGATGTCCTCAATAGATCAGTACAATTTGTATGAGAATGTTGATGAGACTAACATGTATACGGAACCACCAAAGCAGAATACTATAAGGTTAGTAACTATTTATATTTTTTTAAATTAATATTTTAAATGTGAAAGTTTTTAAGTAAAGATGGATGTTTGTTACTCTTTTACATAAAAACAACTGAATGGAAGTGATTTTGTGAAACCACAATAATATGGCTTACTTGCCCACTTCGTTGGACGGCGAAAAAAACGCGTCCGTTTTTTAAACATATTTCATTACTGCTCCAGTCACATTAGTCATAGCATGCTACTATATAGCCTATGACACTCCCTAATAAATGGACTATTCAACACAGAAAGTAACAAAACAGAAAGTTTTTAAAATCGCTTCATTAGATCCAGAGATTACCCCCTACAATGTCACAAACATACAAACTTTACCTCTTTATTATATTAGTATAGATATATTGTTATAACACATAGGCTACAATATATAATAGTTATAAAGATACTGTTAGTTTAGTTTAGTAATAGAAACTAAATAACTAAACTAAAGATATTCCGTCTTACTAATAAACATTTACACACTCGTTATAACGAGGTTATAACAAAAACGTTACTAATAAACACACTCCGCTATACGCCTGTTATAGCGGTGGTGTAAGTTGTACGTCATTTTATACAACTGTTATACAGTCGACAGACCTCGTATAACAAGTGCATAACTTACAATATTGTGTTGATTTATCTCTAATTAAGGATTATTTACATTATTTTGAAATTTTTGACGAAATGGAGAGTGAAGAACCACCAAGAAAGTAAATACTACTAATCTCGTTATAATCCGTTTATTTTAGATGATTGTAAGTTTAAAACCAAATAAAGATTTACGAAGGCGTATGCAAAGGAAGTGGTAGATTTAATCCGTGGTGAAATCGAACAGAGTACTAGAGGTCGTGTCTTTTCAAGAGATCTTCAAGTTTGTACAGCATTAAGGACATGGGCGTGTTAGAAAAATGTATAACTTAAAGATTTAAAGTTTACTATGAGAGTTATAGTTATACATAAGTATTACTTTATATAAAGTTTATAGAAATAATACTTTAACTCGAGCTATCTACCTATTTCAGTGTCATGTTAAGTATTAGGCACTGTATTATACCTGTTGTAGGTTATGTAATATTTATAATGGGGGAAATAACAAAACTTGTTTAAATAACATAATCATTTATCATGACAATTAACGTCATTAACATAGGTACCATGTTCATGACAATAACCACACTAGTATTTAAATAACACAGTTATATAATATATAAAAATAGTTACACATTTAACATAAATACCAAGCTTATGTTACAATAATTACATTACAAACATATACTTAACTTTAATTTCAGTATTGCAGAGCTCTGTTCACTACGACGGTCGAACACAGAATGACTCAATCGTATGATTCCGTCCTCTTTTATACTGAGTGACAAACAACTCTAAATGATCACGTGTTCGCAACACTATGATTTTATGATGAAAAATGTATTACAAAGGTTATTAAAAATTATAAAAAGATTTATTTAATATCTTATATAATAATTTTATAGCTATATACATAGCTATAAGATTCTTGCTATAAAAAGAACAAGTATAACAAGCATAACTTATAATTATTTCGCTGTTCATCACTAAATTATTTGCAACAACATAATTATTTCTTTGATATAAATAGTAAAGTTAATCAACATATTACTATTTTATAACACGGCCATTCTGAAATGTACTACGTTCTCGGAGTACTACACAATTATAATATTGGTATTAACTAATTTAGATATAAAGTATTTGTTCGTAATTCAAGGTTACACAGTTTACAATAAATCCTAATTAAAATTTGTTTGTTTTATACATTTGGAGGCAGATAATAATAAACACAGCCACAGCCACAGGTGGAACCAAAAGCACAGCCTCAAGACCAAATGCACAGCCACAAGACCAAAGGCACAGCTATAGCACAAGAAGCACAGCCATACGGTCCACAGGCACAGCCCTGTGATCTATGGCACAGCCATTGGAAGGACCACAGGCACAGCCACAGTTATAACAAAATCAGTCTTAATAAATTAAAAAAATAAATAAGAACATTGTAATAGTTAATGATATACTGTCTACTTTAATTAGCATCATTAGTAGCAGCAGCGTCCTCATCAACCCATTCTCCTGGCCAATATCGTAACTTATCTTTAGATATTACTACGTTTCTTTGCCCTAGCCCTCGTAAATTATAACGGTCGTTATCTAAAACTTCGACTATTTCATATGGGCCCCTGAATTTTGGTAACAGTTTATGATGACGCCGATGGTCTTGGTAAACATACACAGCGTCACCAACGTGGTATGTCTTTTTATTACGTCGTACGGCATCAAAACGTTGTTTAAATTTTTGAGCGATATCTCTTAAGCGAGCTAAAGCAAGATCACGGTCAGCTTGTAAATCAAAATATTGATCAATGTTAGCATCCTCACCGAGAACTTCATTAAGTCGCGCCTGTACACACGGAATGTTAGAGTTTCTACCTAATAGTAAGCGAAGTGGAGAGAACCCCGTTGACTTCTGAATTGTTGTGTTTAATGATAGTTGTACATTGCATAATTCGTTCGGCCAATCTGAGTAATCTGACATATTATTACACTTTGTTGTAAGCATATTAATTAAGGTAGAAACATACCTTTCGGCTTGACCGTTTCCTCGAGGAGTTCCGGTAGCGATCATATGGTGCTCTATTTCTAAGTCTCTAAATAGATTACGTATTAAATTCGAACTAAAATTTGTTCCGCGATCTGTAATTACAAGTGATGGTGTACCAAATAATGTGATTGTGTTGCGAATTATAGGGACCAGTTCGGAGGCACTTAAACTTTTAAGTTTATTTAATATACAGAATTAAACTTTTAAGTTTATTTAATATACAGAATTTTGTAAATCCATCAACTGTAAGTAAAATGTATTTATAACCTTCAGGTGATCGTAAGAAAGGGCCAGTGCAGTCCAAATGAATGGTGTGAAACGGTACTGCGTATTTAATAATGGGATGTAAAAAGCCCTCCTTCGGACCTGAATGACTCTTTCTTTCTACACATATTTGGCAGTGGTACAAGTATTTTTTCACGAAAGCCGCCATTGAAGGAAACCAATAATTCTCCCGTATCTTTTCTATAGTCTTGAAGAGACCTACGTGGCAGTTTTCGTCATGATTATGATAGAGTCTTAGAATAGCGAATCTGCTGTTCTTAGGGACATATAATTTAGGTCGGGCATCCGGGCTAATTTTATAATGTAATAGGTTATTTATCACGGTATATTGGTTTTCGTCTAAATCTCCAGATTCCAACCTCTCAAGTAATGATAGAGTTAATGGATCGCTTTGTTGCGAAATTTCCAACCAAGAACGCGGATCATTTGATGTGAGATTCACTGGTAGAGGTGGACAAGTAATCGTAGCGCGATTTACAATAACAGTCGGAGTATTAGGAGGATTACGACTAAGGAAGTCTACGTGACTTATATATTTTCCTTTTTTATAAATAATTTCAAAATTAAAGTCTTGTAGGTATGTTCACCACCGTGCTACACGAGGTGATAAATCTTTTTTATTAACAGTAGATTTAATAGAGTTACAGTCAGTAAATATTTTAAAATTTATACCCAAAAGATAGACTCTGAACTGCCTTAGTGCATTATATATGGCTAACGTCTCCAAATCATATGAACAGTACTTCGCTTCAGGTTGTGAAGTGCGTTTGCTGTAATAAGCAATTACTTTATTTCTATTTTGATCTTTCTGTAATAAAATTGCGCCATAGCCCAGAGAACTAGCGTCAGTATATAATTCTGTTGGTAAATCAGGGTCATAGATAGATAGCAAGGGTTTTGATACTAAGCACTGTATTACATAATTTCGAGCCGTATTTTGTTCAGATCCCCACTCCCATTTTTGATTATTTTTAGTTAGCTTCGTTATACAGGCTGTACGGGGGGCGAATTCAGGAATGAATTTTCTAAAATAATTGGCAAGGCCCATAAATTGGCGCACTTGCTTAACTGTTTTCGGGATTGGGGCATCTACAAGGGCTGATACTTTATCGTCACTAGGCCTAACTCCTTCCTCTGATATGTGCCGGCCTAAATATTGAATCTCTTTTACGAAAAATTTACATTTTTTTAAGTTTATGATAAAACCAGCCTCCGAGAGTGCTGATATGGTTTGGTCTAAATATGAGAGCCCTTCATCAATTATGGTAAATGGTATTAGCAAGTCATCTATGTAAATAAGCAAAAATTTTAAGTGTTGTACTGCCTTTGCTATTGCCCGTTGGAATACAGATGGTCCATTACAAATTCCAAAAGGCATTTTTAAAAATTCGAAATGACCATCGGGAGTAACAAAAGCAGTAAACCTTATAGAGTCTTCGGCCACAGGGATCTGATAAAAACCATTTTTCATATCTATTGATATAAAGAATTTAGCCTTGCCTAACCTGTCCAATTGATCTTCTATTAGAGGTAGGGGATAGCGGTCTTTTTCAATAAGTTTGTTCAAAGCCCTATAGTCAATGCATAGTCTGTCATCCCCGCCTTTCTTTTTTACTAACAAGATTGGGCTAGCGTATGGGGAATGACTTTCGCGAATAATGTGCTTGTTTTGCAAATCTTTAATAATATCGTTTACCTTTTGTCTTTCTATAGGCGCTAACCTGTAAGGACGATAACTAACAACTTCGTTACTCTTTAATTTTATGTTAAGTTTGCCAGTCCTAACGATGCTAATATTTTCAACAGTAGGTAATACATTTGGATGTTTCTCAAATATAGCTATAATCTTATCTTGTAAACTTATATCTAAATGTTGTAAAGAACATCTCAATTCATCAAAAACACCCTTTAGACTGTTGCTAACTAAATTTACTCTCAAAACCGCCATAGGTTGCTCCCTTTTATGGGTCAGTCTACAACTGTTTGAATCAACAATTAACTCTACATCAGGGTGGTTTAATGCATTTCTACCTATCAAAAGATCGTATTTAAAATCATCATCTCTAACTACTTGTAGGTCTAATTCTATACAAATATCTTCGAATCTAACCGGTACAGTGATAGCTGCAAAAATGTGAACTCTACCATTACCAATACCACTAGCAAACCTTGAACAGGGTACCAAGGGGCAATTAAGTCTTTTAACAATAGATTCTTTAACAATGCTACAACTTGCTCCTGTATCAATAAGACAGTTTAATGGCATATTAAAAATTGAGACTTTAGTAAACTTTAGATTAGCATCCGAAGGTATAGCACTAATAGAGCTATATAGTCAAATCTTAGGGTTAGTATCATTCGATAATGACTGTTGCCTTTCAGAGTTAATTTTCTTAAAGAAGCAAGTTGTCTCATCGTGACCAATTTTTTTACAAACAGTACATTTTTTAACTACTTGTCCAGTTGAAGAATCTTTCACAGCTTTGTTTTTATTGGGACATTGCGTCCTTAAATGCCCCTTATCACCGCAAGTAAAACACGTTTTTGATGCAAGAGGTTCGTCTGCGTTAGAAATTGGTTTAAATCTTTTTAAGTCATTAGTACTGCGCAAGGTTTCAGAGGTTTGATCGGCAGGTCGTTTTTGGGTTTTAACATAGGCGGAAAAAAGAGCTATTAGTTCAGAGGTAGTTGTGGCGCTGCTATTAAATGATGCCATTCGTACATTAGCTTCTCGGATTCCTCCGCAAACTATTTCAATAAGTTGAGCTTCAGAAAAAACTATTTTAGTATTTTTTAACAGTCGGATTTTTTCTCTGGCGTACTCGCAATAGGAATCCGCTGAATCAGATGAATATGTAACAGCTTTATACAATTTTTCTGAGAGGTTCTTTTTTTCTGGGTATAATGAAATTATTTCATTCCGGAAGTTCTCCCAAGTACGTCCTTCTTGGGGGTCCCAGGTCTCGTACCAAGTTAAGGCAGAGCCCTTAAGGGCCTTACCTGCCTTTGCCACTTTTGCTATACCGCTCCATCCAAACTCGTCGCCAATCTTATCAATGTTATCGCACCATGCCGCTGCGCCGTTGTCACTGGTCGATGGATCAAATGTAGGCAATGCCACATCGTCCTGACGTTTTTGACTGGAAAGAGCATCGCGGATGGCGGTGAGCAACCCTTCAAGCATTGTCGAATCCATTTATACACGATAATCTGAAAATATAAATAATTATTAGTACTTCGTCAGAATTCCGTGGTTATCCCACTTCTGATGTTAGAAAAATGTATAACTTAAAGATTTAAAGTTTACTATGAGAGTTATAGTTATACATATATAAAGTTTATAGAAATAATACTTTAACTCGAGCTATCTACCTATTTCAGTGTCATGTTAAGTATTAGGCACTGTATTATACCTGTTGTAGGTTATGTAATATTTATAATGGGGGAAATAACAAAACTTGTTTAAATAACATAATCATTTATCATGACAATTAACGTCATTAACATAGGTACCATGTTCATGACAATAACCACACTAGTATTTAAATAACACAGTTATATAATATATAAAAATAGTTACACATTTAACATAAATACCAAGCTTATGTTACAATAATTACATTACAAACATATACTTAACTTTAATTTCAGTATTGCAGAGCTCTGTTCACTACGACGGTCGAACACAGAATGACTCAATCGTATGATTCCGTCCTCTTTTATACTGAGTGACAAACAACTCTAAATGATCACGTGTTCGCAACACTATGATTTTATGATGAAAAATGTATTACAAAGGTTATTAAAAATTATAAAAAGATTTATTTAATATCTTATATAATAATTTTATAGCTATATACATAGCTATAAGATTCTTGCTATAAAAAGAACAAGTATAACAAGCATAACTTATAATTATTTCGCTGTTCATCACTAAATTATTTGCAACAACATAATTATTTCTTTGATATAAATAGTAAAGTTAATCAACATATTACTATTTTATAACAGGCGCGACAGAAAGTGGAAGATGATGCTGCAGACATTCACGGCATGAGTCAACAATCCGCGACAAATGTATGCCGACACGAGTTGCTATTGCACTAGCAAGGAAAGCTTACCATTTTATTCATATGCCACGAACTCTTGAAGTGGAAGAGGAAGTCATAGCAGAATTTCGTAATATATGTGGCTTCAGAAACGTAACAAATGCTATTGTCTGATTGCACACATATTAAGATCAAAAAGGTTGGTGGTGACAATACTATATCAATAGAAAAGGAGTGTGTTCAATAAACGTATAAGTGGTATGCGATTCCAGCCTATTAATAAAGGACATTGTAGTACACTGGAGGGGAAGTACTCATGATTCCCGAATTTTCAGAGAAAGCCCAATACGGCAGAGATTTGAAAATGGAGAATTTCATGGTCGTTTTTGGGTGATGCAGGTTATGGACTAACAGGTTGTTTGTTTACACCTGTACAAAATCCTGCTAATATTAAGGAGGAGGCCTACAATAAGATTCATATACTGACTAGAAACCCTGTAGAAAGATGCTTTGGTATATGGAAACAGAGATTTCGATGCCTATTACACGGATTCAGTGCATCATTAGAAAATGTTAAACTGTATTTTTGCACTTGCGCTTCTGCACAATATTGCAATGAAAATAGGGCAAAATACAGAAATAATGGACATCGCCCGGTGACCCCGTTTTGAGACATAGCCCACAAGAACTCAAAATAATGCAACTGGATAAGTTGCAAGGCAATTATTTATGAATTATGTTTTGTAATATAATTAATTAAGTCAAATAAATACATTTTAGTTATCAATTTTATTTATTTTCTCTGTACGTATTACATTTTCCAGTTCTAAATTTTTCATTTTTAACTGCTGCTCTTTGCCTTGGAGTAAATGTTCTTCTTCGGCCCACTCGTGGGACTGTGTGTTATCATATTAATCCATTTTTAAAGCTTGTTTTGTTAAAAAATCACACCATACATTAGCCTATCGATATTGTCACTATTTAGTTTTCGAGTCAACTAAATACCTTTTCTAATAAATCCCAATTTGCGAAAACGCTTCCTCTTCTTTGCTATTTATCTATAATCACTTGATTCCATTTTAATGCTTATTTTTATGAGATTATAAATCAAAATAAACCGCGCAAACAGAATACGAAATGAAATCTCAAAAACTCAACCGTTTTGACATATTTTAAGAGACGTTCAAAAGTAATGTCAAAATTTGCTAATGTAAAAATATGTAAAAGTGTGTAGAATTTTGCGTTTATTACGATTTATAAGTCGAATTTCAACGTTAGGGCATTATATTAATATTCTTTATGACATATTAATTTATTTAATATTTTTACAATAAGAATTAATAGGTAAAAATATGAAACTAATTTAATGACATTTTTGAATATATTACTTTTTAGAATGTTTCTGACAGTATTGCCAGTGGTCAGTGTCATAACTATTTAATAGTTACCCAATGCTTATACCTGGTTTATTAGTCAAGTAGTGTATAAACAGCTATTACACTCCTATTCAAGGAATAACTATTCATGTGTATAACGACTGTATAAGAAATTTTTTATTAGTAAGACAGATTGTATTTAAAATTTAAGCTATTCAAAATACTTACCAATGCAGAGGAAGTTGTGGGCACCAGCTAATTTACAAATATAAATAACAGAAGATATTTTCTCATAACAATTATTGTTCAATCTTTATTTCTATGTGTCCTTGTATAACTAGTATTTGACATTGGTTATAATAACGTAAATAGTATTTAATACACAATATTCTAATTTATAATGATAGTAAATATTTGCTGTGAGGTGACAGAGTAAGAATACATATTGCCATTTCCTGCCTTCTGAATGTAAACAAATAAAGAGTAACATTAATAATGAATAATATTTTAGCCCACTCTACTATACTCTACTGGTTTTAGTAATGTCTACCTAGTAAATAATAATAATAATAATAAGCCCGCAGGGGCAGCTTGTGGCGAGCTGTTGGTGAGTGGCGACACCACGGACCCTGGTTCCTTGATGGCCTGGCTTACCTTCATTGGTCGGCCAGGACTGGAATACGCAAGAGCGGATCCTATGCTCCAAGCTGGAAGTGTAAAATGTCATAACGCCGGGGGCCCTTAAACGGTTGACCGGAATTTGGCGCCCCGCAGACTCACCTCTCCGCAGCTTCTAGCCTCTCTACGAGATGTTGCTCCATTGTCGCACTGTACGTGCGGCCGTTTTGTGGGGCCCACTCAACGAGGTGGCAAGTCACTACCTGTCTTTTTATAATATAGAGACTGATTATCACGACAGGTATCCGGTAGTCTCCTTCCATAGCCCAATAACTTATCCACCGAACATACTCATCCATAGACTATTATTTAAATTTCCATCGCATCCTTAGAGATGCACTATAAAATAGTTTTTGCACTCGGCAGGGACCATCTCTGGATGTATCATATTGTGCGTTCAGAGATGGTATCTGCCCTGTGTATCCATTACCAGATTAAATATCTCTTAAAGGGCCTCTTCGTCTTGGCTTCGGCCCGATGTATGCCTTCCAAAGAACCGGGTCTCCAATAGACCCGAGTATTATGGAAAAGAGAAACATAATAATAATAATAATAAATATTTGGACTTGGCTCACGAGGTTGTCGACATGTGGCATGTTGATTCGGCGATCATTGTTCCGATAGTACTTTCGGTCAATGGACTTATTCCAAAGAGTCTCTATCAACATCTACGGAGACTCTCGCTTGACAGTTGGATCATAGGTCTGATGCAGAAGGCAGTACTGCTTGACACGGCACGTATTGTGAGGAGGTTCCTCTCTCTGGAGCCCTAACCACCGGTAGCTTGGTCCCTGTACCCGATGCCGGTGGGTCTACCTTTTTTTTATATTTTTAAATGTTTTTATTTTTTATATCTATATTTAAAAATGTAATTAAATGTGATTAATGTAAATAAAGAGAATAATAATAATAGTTTATTTCAGATAAATTTCAGCAATTAATAATATCATTATTTATTTATTTATTTTATTCATGTTAACACGGTTTGACAAACCAATTACATTAGCATACACTAATATAAAAACAGTAAAACAAAAGATAAAATAACAAAAATCAGGAATATTAATACATTTTCAAAATAAAATATAGTAGAAAGGATGCAAGGGATAAGGGACGATGCAAGGGCCACGGTACGAAATGCAGGCACTGACAGTAGATGGTGATTACGAGCGAGGAGGTAGTTGCTCGGGGCGTATAAACTAATCAGCTCATTGTGGAGATCGGGAGCATCAGTTATGCCTCTACATATTTTCAGCATAATGATCAGCTGATCATATGCTCTCCTAGTTTCTAATGTATTATACCCTAGACACCCTGTCAAATATTTGGTAGGAAACAAATATGGATGATACCCTATAGACATTTTTGCAGTTTGACAAGTTTATACTTTTTCTCATGCTATCTTGAATAGAGTATAGTCATAAATTAAGTTGAGCTTGTACTATACAATGGGTATATTCATATGATCTTTTTTTGTAAAAACGTATAAAGTACACATAGAAAACACACACCAATGCAAATAAACATGCATTGAGCGAAGTTAGTTATGCACCACTATGCAGAGGTCGTAATGTAAATTCTTCTGGGCCTATGCATTGAAATGATGACCACTTAAAATAACTATGATCCTTAGGACACATTGTCCTGTTTACTATGGTCAATTGGTAAAGATATGACCTCAAAACACGGCTAGGTCAATACGACAATAACATCGGCAAGTAGGTACTGTTTCGCTCCTCTAATAATGTTTAAGATTTTGTTATCATAACAGACCATTTATATCCCAAAGCAGGGATGGGCCTTCTCTTATGAAGGACTACTTGAACAACTAATACTATGCTGGACAGACGGATTGGTATAGACTTATGTCAAGCTTTCGTACTTTTATTATCGTAGTAGTGAGTGATATTATCTGCAACCGTTCCTTTTGTCGGTTTTTACAATACACTATGCATTAATGGTTGGATCATCATAACATCATAATAGCCCATTAATGTCCCACTGCAGGGACGGGCCTTCTCCCGTGACGGAGGGATACTTGGCCTACTAAAACCACGCTGGCCAGACTGGTTTGTTGTTTTTACTGGTGGATTGGTATAGGGTTTAATTTCAAGTTTTCCTTCTTTTTATTTCGTAAAGATAATATTCACGGATAGTCCCTTGGTCGGTTTTTACGACACCCATGGGATGAGATGAGGTGGTGACATATTGTGTTCTTACTCCGTCACTACACGGATAAATGGTTGGATAGAAATGTATATAAAATAAGTCATAAATACAAAAGTTTTTTATTTTAAATTAGTAATGATATAATATTTCTCACAGATTCATGCTACACCATCTAAACGTAAACCTATAACAATGGGTATAAAACAACAAATAAATTCAACGAGAAATACTAGCATTCAACGGGAATTGAACCCCAAGCCTGTACTTAGCAACCACAAAATACAACCACAACGCCATAAATGTCGTTCCCGCTATTTAAAGACATCTTGTAATATAGGGAAAACTTAGTTATAAATGAGCGCTAGTCTGTCTAATGTATAAAGTAATTTAATGTGACGTTCCTAGAAACAATGTCACCCACGATACATCTTATTCCTGGAATGAAATATCCTTTAGTTAACTATTACATTATAATGTCTATTAAATTAACCCAAAATCAAGTGTGTCATAGTATGGTCCCATTAATATCGCACTAAAAGAAGGAAAACTTGAAATTAGAACCCCTTTACCAATCCGTCTGGCCAGCGTGGTATTAGTAGGCCAAGTAACCCTCCGTTACGGGAGGAGGCCCGTCCCTGCAGTGGGATATTAATGGGCTGTTTTGATGAATATCGCACTAACAAATCTAGTAACAGAAGTGTGAGAAACTTAAACAATCTGATCATCAAGTATGTAGCACATTTTTAATCGAGAAGAAGTTTTCATTATGTTCGAAAGGGTATTTGGGGCTATTTCTATTTAGCCGCTTCGTGCCGTACGGCAAGATTTATTGAAAACAAACGAACGTTGCTATTGCCGTTCGAAAAATGTACCGAAAACGTACGCCACGAAACGGGCAAATTGAAAGAGCCCTTATTACTTTCAAGTCGGTCCCATAAAAATACATTTAAATTAGTTAATTCATTTATTTTCTTCATGGAATTTTTGTGAGTCATCCATGTAAAAGAGTATTACGAGTACCTAGTTATAATCAGAATGTCAATTCTCGTTCCTTAAAATCGTTAAAAGTTCAGTTAAGTTAACTTTAGTTGTTAAATTGTCATACAATAGGTAAGACTAAAGTTACTTAACCGAATTTTTAACGATTTTAAGGAACGAGAATTGACATGCATTATAAACGCTCTTTTATAAATGATGTCACCGCTAATAACGACAATGTTAACAGTCTTAATTATTTTATATACTTATGACAATTTCGCTTGCCGTGAGATTTTTTACAATTATTAACTGAGACAAACGACAAGCCATGATATTAATAAACACAAGGCAAATGACATTATTTTAATAGATATTAGATCTCTGAAGAAGTAAAAGAAGTCTTGTAGACAAAGATTTCTCTTCCGTAGGCTTACGCGACCTCTTGCAAGGCTGCCACATAACCGCTGTACTCGCCACTAAGTGACTCTAGTCATAACAACAGTCTCAAATTCAAAGAGAAACTATGAAATACAAATCAATAAATCAAAAGTAGACTAGACAGTAATTGATTCCATTGGTACCAATGACAGTATAATTTAAAAATATTGTTTAAATACTTTTTTGTTACTTTTATACATCGCGTTCATTTCTCTATATCTATCTTGCTTGCACTTACATGTATTCTATTCTTTTATAGTATTTTCTATCTCTTTTTGGGGTAGTCAGATGATAACACCCGTGCTTTAGTAATTAGAATCGCTCACTAGACAAATTGAGCATGATTGATGCATCTGTATGTTATTGTTTGACAACAAAATTGTTTATACCTACCATTTATTCAATGTCGTATCGTAAAGTGAGTAAATAGTTAACCACCGCCAAGAAGTGGAATCTTACAAATCAACAACAGCTGACGTTTAAGAACATAACGGCGACATTTCCGGACCGTTACGACTTGGGGAGCTTCAAGAATTGAAGGTCGGCAACGCATCTGTGATTCCTCTGGTGTTGCGGGTGTCCATGGTGACAACTTACCATTAGGTGACCTGCTAGCTCGTTTGCCTTCCATCATATAAAAAAACCCTTGCACATGTTTTATTAGGTATATTATACAAACCTCGTGTATAGGACAAGGTAAAATTACTAAATATATTGAACCCTGGGGGTATCGAAGGGAATGCAATTTTATTAAACGAAGCTTACGGTTGAAGTAAATAATGTGTCTGTCTCAAATTCACATAAATTCGCCATCTAATCTGAAATAAGCAGAGCTGTATAAGACAACTAAGAAACCTACTTACCTATACCGTATTCATCCTTACCTGATTTACTTTGTAAACAAACACCACATATTGCAAATTCACCAGTTTTTACATCAATCGCACACTTTGATATAGATAAAAAATTCTGGAAAGTAGCATTAAACGTTTATGCAATAGAAAACACGTAAATCACAACCACTATCTTTCTTAAATTTTAAATAAATAAATTTTTCCAGCGTCAAATTTCACCGATAAAAATTTATTTCACCATTTGACATTTGTAGTTAAAAGAGATTGGGCAAAATTAACCCAGAACCAACAGGAACAAAGTATATGCCGGGTTATTAGTCTTGCTATGAGAAACATTTTAATAAAAAAAAATCTCCCCTAGGTGCTGTCCAACTGTAATTACACACAATTAAAAAATAGCTTTTTTCTATTTCATAACTCTAATAAAAACAATAAAAACAAAGAAATACATGTAACGTTATCTAATTCTTATTAACAGACCGACCCAACCATTCTATCGTCTTTACTCGCTACAAAAAAGTACATAAGGCAGCGTCATGCGCAGATTCAGGTATTATTTTACTTTTTCACTCTTACACCACATGTATTACGGGGTGTCCTACGTGGTCGAGGAAAGCGACACGATGCTACACGCGACAAGTGTACTACATGATTACGTCACGTCTCGTCGCAGACCGCCACATAGGACACAAGTAGGGTACACCGTTGATTTGATGGCGTACGTCGCGTTCGTCGACCACGTAGCGTAGGACACCGCGTTAGACAGAGATGACACTTTGTTAAATTAAATCATTTAGGAGAATATGTCGTACAGAATCGTGTATCCACGGTATGCGTACGTTAGGGAGCTGTTCTCATATGATAAGTGTAATATATTATTTAGGTCACGCTAGACATGTAGGCATAGAACAGCCTGCAAGTCCAATGGATTTCTTTTTTTTTTCTTATTAAAAAAGACAACTCCCGCACTAGGGCTCATGCCCTGTGTTGCAGGGACCGTTTACAAACATCAATTAACGGACACAAAGAACACCCAGACTCAGGGCAATAATTTGTGGATCTCACAAATAATTGTCCTGGGATCGAACCCCAAACCTCGTGCACGGCGGCCGCTTGCGCTACAAAATGGTTTTAAATGGTTATCCGCGTGGTAATGAAGTAAGAATACAATATGGGGTGGTGACCCCATCTCATCCCATTGGTGTCGTAAAACCCGACAAAGGGACTATCCGTGAATATTATATTATCTTTACGAAATAAAAAGAAGGAAAACTTGAAATTACACCCTATACCAATCCGTCAGGCCAGCGTGGAATTAGTAGGCCAAGTATCCCTCCGTCACGGGAGGAGGCCTGTCCTTGCAGCGGGACAAAAATGATGTATTATTAAACATTAAAACACATAACGTAGTTTTCATTCATAGCTGTTATGAGCCTTATATCTCTCATACCCCATACATATTCAATAAACAAATAATGAAAATTATATAAGTTTAACATGTGTAATAATGAGGGATATATATTAGTTCTGTTGGTCCTGGGTTTTTTTTGTATGAAATTTGCCCAATGTCCTTTGTCCTTAATTCCTATACATTTCTCAAAGGTCAAAGACTAAAGTCTGTCTGTGGTTGACAGGACGCCATAATATATGTTTACATTTTAAAGCAAGTCCGTTTAAATAGACAGTAAATACATTTTTGTAACTACATATCTACTACTTGCATACATGTACTTCATAAAGACTCAGACCAAAAAAAAAAATCAAGAAAAATGCCTAAAAGCTTTTGAATTCTTGAGAAACCCCTGATCATGACTTACATTTGTATAGAAATCCAACTGATGTATTGTCGATGTCGACAAATGTCGTAATTTTAAGTAAGTATTGTTGACTATAACAACAAAATACTTTGTCATACAAATAGTTGGCTTAGTAACATGTAAATCAGTATTATCTGCTAATTATCTCGTGATTAGTTGATTGCGTATTGTGATTTCATTGACAGGTACTTAGGTACTAATGACACAGTGCTCACGTACTCTGTGACGTATTATCTACAGGTAACAGCCGACTGATATCCGCCTGCTAAACAAATAATATATTCTTCGTGTGGTGACGGAGTAAGAATACAATATGTCACCACCCCATCTCATCCCATGGGTGTCGTAAAAACCGACTAAGGGACTATCCGTCAATATTACCTTTACGAAAAAAAAGAAGGAAAACTTGAAATTAAACCCTATACCAATCCGCCTGGCCAGCGTGGTATTAGTAGGCCAAGTATCCCTCCGTCATGGGAGGAAGCCCGTCCCTGCAGTGGGACATCAATGGGCTGTTATGAAACAAATAATACATTCTTCTTTATCGTTTGTACCCGGTGTCGACAGTTGTTCAAGCCACCCTTAGACCTCTGACTTAACGACTGTGCCTTTACGATGACAGCCGGGACTCGCTTTTTACGTGTCCTCCGAAGCAAGGAGGGCACTTCATCATAAAAGCCCAATAATGTCCCACTGCAGGGACGGGCCTCCTCCCGTGACGGAGGGATACTTGGCCTACTAATACCTCGCTGGCCGGACGGATTGGTATAGGGTTTAATTTCAAGTTTTCCTTCTTTTTACTTCGTAAAGATAACATTTACGGTTAGTCCCTTAGTCGGTTTTTACATGGTGACATATTGTATTCTTATTCCGTCACCACACGGACTACTATTGTACCATTTTTTAATTTAATCGCTTTTTTGTCCCTCAGATCCATTCTAACGAACGGCGAAAGCTCAATACCATTGAGAGAGACGGCGAGGCCTCAGCACGTTTGTGAAGAGATGCCATCGACCAGCAATAACCCTGACGCCAATAAGGCCAGGGATATACTGCAAGATGTTGAAAGGTGAGCTAAAATCTTTTATACAGCCAGCCCTGGCTAAGGTTCTAACATATTATTATGACGACCTCTGTGGCGCAGTCGGTATATTACACGGCTGCTACGCAGAGGTCTCGGGTTCGATTCCCGCTCAATGCAAATCTTTGTGTGCATGAACATGATTGTTTGCATTGGTCTGAGTGTTTTCTATATATAATAAGTATGTAGTTACAAAAAAAGTATTTAAGTATGTTTATCCGTTGTCTAGTACCCATAGTACAAGCTTTGCTTAGTTTGGGACTAGAAGGCGATGTGTGAATGTGTGAGGATTATTTATTTATTATGGCTGCATTAAATATATTTGGTTAGAACTTCTTAACCAGGGTTTGTTTTTACCTGCTCTTCACTATTCCCCTACAAAGGAAAAGGAATAAGCTTCATTATTACCAAAAAATCTTGTTTTACTAACACCATTCTACAATCAAACGGATCGGTAAAGGGTTTATTTCGAGTGTAGCTTCACAACATAATGACGACCTCTGTAGCGTAGTGATTATATAACATGATTGGGACTAGATGGCGTTGTGTGAAAGTGTGAAGTATGCTATGCATGGCGAAAAATATAAAGTGTTTCGAAACATTGATTCTATTACTATTTCATTTGTTAACACATTTTTTTACCAATAATTATAATTTACTTTCAGAATAGAGCCTAATTCAATGGAGTCAATATTATGTGAAGCAATAAAATTAGAATTTGAAGCTTACACTTCAGTTAATCCTTGCAGCGGGTCCTCGCGGGAATTAAATGAGGTAGGTACTGTCGTAGTATGTATCAATTTAAATGCATTCTGGAACCTGGTTTTATACTTTGACTACTACTATACTGACTTTGGTTCGATTCCCGCTGAATGCAAATCTATGTGTGCATAAGCGATTAATGGTATTGGTCTGGTTGTTTTGTATGCATAATATTATGTGTACGTATTTACAAAATAAAGTAGGTATAAACGAATGTTTATTTATTGTATAGCACCCCATATGAATGGAAATAGGCTGGTCATATCTGTCGAAGGATCAGTGGCCGCTGGAGCAAACGTGTTCTAGACCACGACTCGGCAAACCAAGTGTAGGACGCCCCCCAGCTAGATGGACCGACGTCCTCATAAAGGTCTCTGGAGCGGACTGCATGCGGAAGGCGCAGGAGCGAGTTCTGTGGCGCGCGTTGTGAGATGCCTACGTCCAGCAGTGGGCTGAGATAGTAGCACCCGTAGTACATGCTTTATTAAAATAAAAATATAAGTTTGCTTAGTTTGAGACTAGATGGCGTTGTGTGAATGTTAAGATTTGAATAATATCTAACTTAATATTTTAGGTGGAGAGAGCGAAACTGAATGAGTTAATAGTTGCTAACAAGGCCCTGAACGCGCCCATAGACGATGACGTCACGCAACTAGTGGGAGACACCGCCAGTACTGCCGGGTTCAAGGTAAAATGTTTTATTTATTTGGGTTTCTCCGTGTGGTGACGGAGTAAGAATACAATATGTCACCACCCCGTCTCATCCCATGGGTGTCGTAAAAACCGACTATACCCTTTCCACTATATTTAACGACATTTGACAGATTGATGTTAGTGACGTTCAGTAGTATCTCGAATGTAATGCCATTCGATTGTAAGCGATTTCGCGATTTTTCAAATTACTTTGTTTTACACATTTGGATCCTTACATCAACTTACATTATCATTTTATTAGTGATTATTTCTTCTATGTTAAGAGAATTAGCCTATAGCTTAAAATGATAAAATTATAGTTAGCTTAGGTATTATTTAAAATACATAATTTATCGTGACACCTTCGCGGGTTATAGCTAATCTAAAATATCATATTACATTTTATACACGTATTATGAAGAGTTCAGGTTTATTCATAGCATTTATTTCTACCGATTATTTATAATTTGTTTCATAATGGTGGTAATCGTTATGAGTGTCCATCACTAAGTAACCATGGTAACTGAAAAAAACATGGGTACGTCCATGAAATACAATATAATTTATTCGAAAAATAAGCGGAAGTATTACGAAACTTCATGGACGTGAACTGTCAAAAAGCTAAACTTACGCTGGAAGGGGTATAAGGGACTATTCGTGAATATTATCTTAACGAAATAAAAAGAAGGAAAACTTGAAATTAAACCCTATACCAATCGGTTTGGCCAGCGTGTTATTAGTAGGCCAAGTATCCCTCCGTCACGGGAGGAGGCCCGTCCCTGCAGTGGGACATTAATGGGCCGTTATGTTGATGATTTGGGTTTTTAATACAGAAAATAACAATAATTTGTTGAGGTAGACCGAAGAAGAGATGAATGGACTGTGTGAAGGATGATATGGCTAGGAAAGGAGTGAATGTTGAGATGACAGGAAACTAAGATGAAGGGGAAAAGCATACAGTCATGTTGCGCCGTCCCCAAGTGAATATGGGATGATGAAACAATAATTTGTTGACATAATGAAAGTCAAAAATTTTGATGCTGTTTGTATTACTACGACTCTGTGGCCAAGTGGTATATGCGGCTGCTGTGCAAAAGGTCGTGGCTTCGAATCCCGTGTAAAGTAATTATTTATGTGATCCACAATTTAACAGCTTGAGCTTAAACAAGACGCCTATAAAAGACACAGGATTTTCGATCTCTAGAACGAAAATTTACTTTTTTTTAAAATACACTCGAGAGCAAAAGTTCCGGCTCACTAGCATTTTCTTCAATATCTTGAAAACGAATAAAGCTATCGTATTGAAATAAATTGAACTTTATAGACAATTTAATAATCTTTCATTAAACATATAAAAACTTATTGATTGGCGGTAAGTAATGGCATTAAAAAAGTTATAAAAAAAAAGATCCATTTTTTTTAAATCAGAACTTCTAATTTTCACTACTGTTTTTGCTTTTGTTTTTGTTCTGTCATAAAATGTATTTATAAGGAGTCATCCAGGTATCCAATAGTCATTATTAAAGTGGTAATTATGTCACTCACACCTGAGGAATGTACGAGAATCCTCACGATCCTGGAAAATGGGAGCAGTCAGCGAGAAACAGCAAGAATAGTCGGTGTATCGTTGTATACAGTTCAGCGTGTTCGCCAGCGGTTTCTAGAAACTGGTTTGAACCTACGCAGACCAACAACAGGCAGACCCAGGTGTACGACGGCACGGGAAGATCGATATTTAGTGAACTCTATGCTACGAAATCGGTTTCTTACGGGAACAGCACTGACTCATCATTTTTTAGGACTTGGTGGAAGCAGCCCTTCTGCTTGGACTGTAAGACGGCGACTTGCTGAAGGTAATTTCAACGACCCGCAAATGGTCCGAAACTCGAGAGACACCATCGTATAGCAAGACGAATTTATGCACGCGAACACTCGAATTGGACGATTGAAAATTGGTCAAATGTCATATTCTCGGACGAATCAAAATTTATGCTGTATACACACGACGGAAGGGCAAAGGTGTACAGAAGACCAGGAGAAAGATTTATGCAAGCCTGTATTGAAGAAAAGGTGTCATACGGTGGTGGTTCGGTACTCGTGTGGGCTGGAATTTCTGCGGAAAGCCGAACAGAGCTTGTACTGATCGAAAACGGTACTCTTAATGGCGTAAGATACGTGGATGAAATCCTCAACGAGCACGTCGGTCCATTTATGGCAAGACTTGGTGAGAATGCCATTTTTATGCAGGATAACGCCCGTCCCCACACTGCTCGTGTAGTGCAAGACTACCTTGATGAGGTGAATATTCGTCCCATGGTGTGGCCAGCACGTAGCCCCGACCTCAACCCAATCGAGCACGCCTGGGACGAGCTCGGACGACGGGTAAGACAACAAGATCCTCCTTTAATTACGCTTAGTGACTTGAAACATGCATTGGTAGAGGAATGGGAGAACATTCCCCAACAGTGTTTCAGAAACTTGGTGTACAGCATGCCAAATCGCATTGCAGCAGTCCAGACAGCACGTGGGGGTAATACCAAGTACTAAACCGTGTTAAAACAACTTGTAAATATAAAAAAATCAATATTTTCAGTTTTGGTTTTACAAGCAAAATGACGCCATTTTTAATTTGTCCTTTTAAACATAATAAAATAAATGGTCAGTAGTAAATGTAATGCATTTTATTTTAGTAACATTAAATTGTCTATAAAGTTCAATTTATTTCAATACGATAGCTTTATTCGTTTTCAAGATATTGAAGTAAATGCTAGTGACCCGGAACTTTTGCTCTCGAGTGAAATACTTACTATAAAAAATTACGTCCCTAGTAGATAAGACTTACTTAAGTAGTCTGCTTAGTTTGAAACTAGATGGCGTTGTGTGTATGTATAGAATAGAATATTTATTTATTTTTTTTGCAAATATAGTTATGAAAGACATTACAGATATTAAAAATAAACATATACTTAGTTCGGCTATATTTTACCTAGGTAGGCATGCAAAATTTTACATATTATAGTTACAAAAATATATTAAAAATTTATTTTGCAAAAGTTTTTTTTAAATGTACAGAACCAAAGTCAATTAAAACAAGAAATAGAATAAATTAATAAATAAAACAAAATCTAATAATGGAAACTAATACTAATAGATATACTAAATGTATTGTATACTATATACCATAATACTGTATGTACTTTTAATAATATCTCTGTAACCCATATTCGCAATAAAAGGATTGATTGATAAACTAATACATTCTTTATTGTAAAAACTTTTTGTCTGTAAGGAATTCGGTGACATTATAATATTATGAATGTAATTTCCAGGAAGGTCAGAACAAGCACGATCCACGTTTAATAACGATAGTGAACCTTACTGCCATCGCAATAAGGAGGTTTATCAAGATGGCCAAGAAGATCAATGCCTTCAAAAATATGTGCGAGGAAGATCAAGTAAGTGTAATTTTATATGATAAGGTACTGCCGTGCATAGGTTGTGGGGTGAATGTGATGTATGTAAAATTGTTAGTGAGATCCACAGATTATTATCGTCCTGAGCCGGGATGTTATAAGAGAAAAACTTACATCATTGATAAAATAATTATTATTCTAAACTTTGAAATCATTGAACATTTACATAATTGTGTCCGATGGTCCCATTGCAGGGATCATCATCATTGCGTATGGCTTCTGCTTTGAACCTTGCTTGTTTTTTGCTTGCTATACATCTATATCCAGCTGGAGGAGCCAATCTTTTGCGGCCGGAGTAAGGTTGTCGAGCTCACGCATTCCCCCAGAGAAACGACGTCGGGGACATTCCTCGACGATGTGCATCATCGTTTGTTTTGGAGCTCCACAATCACACCCCGCCGAGTCTTTGAGGCCCCATCGGTGGAGGTGGTAGTTGCATCGCCCTTGTCCAGTCCTAAACCTATTTGCCCTTTTCCACACAGTACGGGATGCAGGGATTACCCCTGTAGTAGGTCAATAAACAGCTAGTATTATAAAATAGGTTTACCATTTTATTTAACATTGTATTTCGTTCTTTTCTAATAATAAAATCATTTATTGACCACTGTGGTATTATCAGACCAAGTTGGCCTTGCATATTGGAGGAGGTCCTTTCCTGCAAAGAATGCTGTATCTTATGTATATTGAATGTGGTATTTCTGTTTCCAGGTCGCGTTGCTGAAAGGAGGATGTATAGAGATGATGGTGCTCCGGAGTACCATGACCTACGACGGACAGAGGAACCAGTGGAAGGTGAGTTACTTAAATATATTATATCTTTAGTCACATAGACACACTCTGTTAAGTCCCTTAGCTAAACATAGTACCATTAGTACATTACTGTGTGGAGGTGGGTTATGCTGTGATTTTAACGGCATTCCCAAACTGGGGATAAATAAGTGTCTCGGGGATTTTTATTTGAAATTAACAGACACAATGAACGTCTAGGCTTAGGACAATCATTTATGTATCGCACAAATAATTATCTTGCGCGAGATTCGAATCCCAAGCATACACGACCGGTTTGCCACCGAGGCCGTTAAAAATTACTCATACTACAGTTGGCGCAATCTAAATTTCCCGGCTTGAAGTTGTTACAAATATACGCGCAGATATCATTTTTGTAAATAAATGGCGGGTAGCGCATGTTATCTTAGTTCCTGTACATGCGCAAATTTCCCTGAAAGTTAACTTCAGCCCGGCCGGGTAAGATTGCGCAAAGTTCATGTATAATATGATCTTCCTTAATGTTATTGTATCTTATCCGGCAGCTCCCGCACAGTCAGGAGCAGTTCGGCAGTATCCGCACGGACGTGCTCAAGTTAGCGAAGGGCAACATCTACCGCTCGCACGACTCGTTCATTCGCAGCTTCGAGCCCCGGTGGAGGACGGACGAGCATGTCATATTAATCATGTCGGCCATATTGTTGTTCACCCCCGACAGGCTTAAAGTTGTGCATCGAGATGTTATTAAGTTGGAACAGGTCAGTTTTCTTATTTATTGTTGTCTAATAAATCCTTCTATACTCCTTGCATTAATTTGGGTTAAAAAATAACAAATAATACTTATAAACGCTAAAGACTGTAAATCTATGTATGGATGTATGTTTGAAACTCATCACGCTTAAACGGCTGGACCGATTGAGATGAAATTTTGAATGCGGATGATGATAGCTGGTATTATCGTGGATTAACTAAGAGGCCTGAATGACCTTATAATTTAGATTACTGGAATATAACATAGTGTCTCTTATCTCTTCACAAATGGGTGCCGTAAAAGACTTTCTTACGAAAAGTTCACAGATATTATTATTAAAAAAATCTAAACTTAAAGTTTAGGCCTTATCTAATAATACCATCAGGGTGGTTAGTTGTTTCGCGAGGATTCTGTTTTATATTTAAACAGGATATATTTTCTAAAGAAATCTACGGTTCATGCTTCAACAAACATTGCCAACTCTACTACTTATATATCCATCAAATAACTTTATTCCCCTTTTGTTCACAGAACTCATATTACTACCTACTCCGCCGCTACCTCGAAAGTGTCTACCCGGGATGCGAAGCGAAGTCAACCTTCCTAAAGCTCATACAAAAAATACTTGAACTTCGGAAACTAGCTGAAGAAGTCACTGGGGTTTATCTCGACGTGAACCCTATAGAACCCCTGCTGATGGAGATCTTTGACCTCAAGCATCACGCCGCATGATCGCAAGGTATAGGCAGACATATATTTGTAAGTTTATATAACAGATCTATCACAATTACCTCATAGATGATAATGGCCAAATTTAATGAGATTGAATAATAAGTTTGTCTGTTTGACGCCTAGATGGCGCTGTTTTTAGTGAATTGCTCTGCGTGTTTTAACAGAGGTTTGATACCTGCACATGTTAAACTGTGTTCTTGAACATGTAACTCGGTAACATTTATGTGCATGAATATGTAACTCGGAATTATTTATGTTGAATGAATATTGTTATTCAATTTGGTCTGGATGTTTCTAGGTCTAATTCTATGTATGTATTAAAAAAAAGGGATGTTTATCAATTGTCTAGTACAATCAATGCTTAGTTTGGGACTAGATGGCGTTGTGTGAATGCGTGAAGCGGATATTTTATTATTATAGTAAAGATAGCAAATATTAGTTTTGATACTTTGCTAGTTGGACATCGAATTTGTATATTGACATTAATATTGTTTTTATGTATGTTATTTATTTATATTTGAGTGTTTTCGTGTTATTATTTGTAATGATTAACGAGTTGATCAGCTATGTTTTGATTATTTTAAAATAGAATGGTAAAAGTAACTTGAAGTCTTTGCTCGTAATTTGCTAGAAATTTTCAACTTATGAGGTTGCTAATACATAATTAATACTAGACGGACGCGGCGTTAGTTGAATTATATATTGAGGGTAAATCGGGCTGAATTGTTTGATAATGTTCTTATCGACGTCTTAGAGTGAAAATCTTGTAAGTGTAAAAGAAGAAACTTTTCAGGAGGAAGAACAAACTGCATACTGTAACATTTTTGTACGGAGGCTTTTACGTTTTTGTATTAATTTATTTGGTGTTTTTGTAATTTATAAATATGGGAGATCAGGATTATGCGTTGCCTGGTTTTCTACCTAAAAAAGCAATAAAAAAAATATTAACAAAAAGGCATTTCCGAGGTTTTCATTCTAAGGCGTCCGTGTGGGTTTTAATGACCTCTGTTTTTTTTTACCCTAAATTCAAATCGTAATATTTTATTTGTTGTATCAACTTTTACCATAATATTTTAATATTATATCATACCACAAAATGTTGTTAACGATCGTGAGTGTATGAATTTAGCCTAATATTTTACATCACTATTTTAAAAATAAATTTAATGTATTTTTTATTATAAATTAACATATATTTAACGCTAGATGTACTACATATCACATAATTGTAATTACGCCAAATTAGCTTATTTGTATTGCGATCTCCGAGTATAAATAAATATACTGTATAAGTGGTGGTTAGAGGAGGCCTTTGTCCAGCACTGGACGTCTTTTGACCACTTCTTTATAGTATTGTTGTCGTGTTTAACCTGGTGTCCTGTCGTGTACGAGCCGCATATATACACCTCTGACGTGACTTAACGACTGTGTCACTATACTCTATTCAAGAAAGCATGAGGAATAATATAAACATTGTCAAACTGCAAAAATCCATAGGCTTCCAAAGTTTTTTATCAAATAACATCAATTTTTTATGTTGTTTTTCTTCAGCTGTTACATGACGTATTAATGCAAAACAAGTTTGACAAACAGTACTATTTCAGGTTCTTTATTATGTCGATTAGGGAGTATGTAATATTTTAAAAAGGAAAAATATAATTTATTGAATACTTTTTACATTTAAAAAAAAAACATTTTTCATTTTTTTTCATAATTTATTGAATACTTGATGTTCAAATTCCGTGAATATTATCTTTACGAAATTAAAAGAAGGAAACTTGAAATTAAACCCTATACCAATCCGTCTGGCCAGCGTGGTAGTAGTAGGCCAAGTATCCCTCCGTCACGGGAGGAGGCCCGTCCCTGCAGGGGGCGTCATTAAAGGGCTGTTATGATGATGTTCAAATTAAAATGTAATTAAAATAATTTTTAAATTATTTAAACATTCTAATGAAATTTCTATTTTTATTGTGAAGTCGTTGCCTTATTAATATTTTTTTCATAATGATTTTTGAGTCTGCATTGTGACCATAGATTTTATGTATGAATGAGTATGGTGATGTGACATATATATGATGGGTCTTTTAAATGTCACGCATTTAAAAGACCCATCATTTGGTTTGTTTACCTAATTTCCTACGCCCAGATGAATAGAGTATAATACTATAGCCAGGACAGTTTTACCTGCTCCCAAAGCACGGAGACGCTATAATGATAATATACATAATATATTTATAGCCTAAAATTACTCAAATAAAGCTAAGCTTTTTATATATTGATTCGATGTAATTGGTCCATATTTTAGTTTGGACCAATAAAAAGAAGGTGAGCCTCTTCCTCACGTCATGAATATCACAATTTAATAAGTGTAGCAATACATTTTGTATCTTTAACCGCCTGCGAGAAGTAGGAGTTATTTGGAGATGGTTTAAGCAATTTCCAGGTTGATTTCCGTTTGAACTAATATGATTGTATAAAAAATGTTTTTAGAATTGCCTTTAACACGTTCAGTGCCGCCGACTCGCCCTGCTAGTTCATATTAATTTTATTCCAATGCCGGCGACTCGCGTGGCGAGTTCAATGTATTACGATGATATTTCTAAAACGTTTGCGTATACAAAGTTCAAAGTTACAGTGTGTACTTGATATGATGTTATTAGTGGTAAAACATGTTTATATTTGATGTAAAAAAAAATATTATGACCAGTGCCGGCGACTCGCTAGGCGAGTCCATCACGAAATGTATGTGGCATCCGTGAATACATCATGAAAATCGTAGCGGCATTGACCGTGTTAAAGTATCGTAAAAAGGAATTAATATGTTACCTTTTCTAGTAGAGAAATAATCCCGTCCGAAAACAAAAATGTTGTAGTAACCACAGTTGTTTGTGACGGCCAATAGATGTCGCTACTAAATAAAATGTGCCACAGGTAAAATATAAAATGCTCAATAGTTTTTAAAAGATTGACCGCACTTAGTTTTCTGCTAGTCTATTCTGTTTTCTTTCACAATGCTGCTTAAAAATCTTAAGTCGCATCATACTTGAGGTGTCCGTGAGGGATGATAATATTTATTTTCAAACTATCCCCCGGTTTCCGAATGACTGATCAATTAAAAATCAACTAATCAAGTGTCAAAACTGTTATTTTATTTCCTGAAAATGATAGTTTTGACACTTAATTAGTTGATTTTTACTTGATCAGTCATTTAAAAACGGGGGGTATGACTTGCATGTTAACACAGTGACTAATCATTGCGTTGTCCTGCAATTCTGATAATTCAAAACACTACACCACCCAGGCCAGATGGATCGTTAAGGGTCGGTTCATATCTGACGGATGATGCGTCGAGCGTATGACCGGCAATACGTAAATTGGACGGCGTATTACCGGTTGAGTGTGAACAGTCGAGTGATTTTCTATACATTTGTCAGTTCTGGCGTTACGCGACCGATAATACGCGACGCATATTCCGTTAGATATGAACCGACCCTAAGGGTCATCTCAATTTTTCTTTGTTGTTTTTTCGTTGAAAATATTATTATGTAATATGGAATATCTCCCTTAGTCGTAGCTTTTAGACACCAATGCGATCAGATAGGGTAAAAAATGATATGGCCCAAGGTTTTAATACAAAAAAAATATTTGTTATTTGAGCTATTTTATTATTAGTTTGTCATCTTTATGTTTCTTCCTTTCTTAGAGATCAATAACTATTTTCCTATATTTTCTTAGACTAAACCAAATTGTTTGAACAAAATAATTTAATAAACGAATTATGTGTTGATGGAAGCAATAATGTAATGCAAATAGTAATGTTTAATAATTGTTAATATTTTAAATATATTTCGTATTATTTGTTGTAAATAAATAGTTTATATGTTTATTGTAATTTTAAGAAAAAGATTATTTTTATATTAACTTTTAGACACACTGGATATTTTAAGTGCAATAATGTAATATAAGGGAAATATATATTATTATTTTAGTTTGTTATATATGATTTTTATTTAAACACCTAATAAAGTTTGATCAACTCAAGTCCCACTGCTGGGACCGATCTCTAGTGAAGAGGCGTGCGTTCGCCCAGCAAAAAAGTATCGCTCTTCAATGAATGATACAGATAGGTAATTAGAGCGCTGTACCGTATAAATGTGCCCGAAATTAAAAATATCGAGCGTCGAACGGCTTCTGAGTTGTTTTAGAAAAACTAATTCTGCTGCACGAACGTTCGCCCTGCAAAATAGTTTTTAGTTAATGAGTCTAGCTAGATATAAAATATGCAGAAATATAGCTTGTATTCGAGCCTAAATAAGCCGTGAAAATAAAATTCGAGCGTCTTAAGGTTTCAGAGATTTTACAGTTTTTGCTGGGCGAACGTTCAGGCGATTGATATTCGGAAACGGCTGGACGTAACGTCATAGTTTTTTTATAAATTGTCACGGGCGGGGGGGCCCGTGACAATTTATGGCTCATTACGTTTTTATTTCGATAGATGTTTTTAGATCTATGCGTTCCTTCCTACATATAAACACCAAAAAAGCCATTAACAATAACCCCAGAATAAAAGATTAAGAACCTCGAAGAAGGCTTGATTACGAAATAAACTTTCCTTTTATATTATCTTTGGAAATATTTGCCATGTTTATGAGTTGAAACAAGCGTAGCAATAATAAACAATTTTAGGGAATGTTAAAATACATTTTCAGCATTTAGAATATTTTTAAAACAGGTGAAAAAATAAAAAGTAAATTCATAAAATAATAATAAAACGAACTAAAAGGCCTTTCGGAACATGTCATCCGAATGTCAAAACACCCGTTCCCAAAACACCCATTTCAAAATAACAGTTTCATAAAATGACAGCATGCAAAAATACTCATTTGTCATTAGATACATGCCCCAAAACATCAGTTTCTAATGACACCCTTTTATAACTAATAGCCTAATAATTCTTAGTATATCAGTTTATCACTACACAAAGAAAAGCTTAATCACAGGCTTAAGTAAATGTGTATTACAATAACTAAATTATAGTATTAATATATATCAATTCAATTTAGATCAACTAATATTATAATGCTGTTTAAATTGACCCGTTTGACATTTTGTTTATACTCTCTCTGTGTAGTCGGTCCCTCATGACTGAGGATCGTGGTCATCAGCGGATGTGGATGATTTGCACCGGCTTTCGATGATCTACCTCCACCGGTGCCTGTTCATCGCGTCTCGGGCAACAGAGCAAAATGTGGTTGATGATGGGCCTCTCACTTGATCGCTCCATCTGGTTGGGGAACGTCCCCGTGCTCGTTTGCCCTCCGTGTTTCCAACAACGATAAGTTTTTAGAGGCTCTCTTCACCCCTCCTCATTATGTGGCCAAAGTAGGTCAAAATGCGCTGCTGGCAGATGGTGGAAAGGCGTGTTTGAATACGTAGCTGCTAAAGTATCGATGCATTGGTGCGCTTGGCGGTCCAGGGTATCCTCAGCATGCGTCTGCAGCACCACATCTTGAATGCATCAATTCTTTGCCGTTCTCTGGCTCGTATCTTGAATGCATCAATTCTTTGCCGTTCTCTGTATTGTCTGTTTTTGAAACGAAAAATTAAGGAAAAGGTGGTGACGGGAACGGATGTTTTGGGATTAGTTCTTTTGGAGAAACTGATATTTTGAGAAAATTGCAATTTGGAAAACAAACAATTAAGGAAACGGTTGTAATGGGAACGGATGTTTTGGGAACGGGTGTTTTGACATTCGGATGACATGTTCCGAAAGGCTAAAAGGGTCGTGGTATAATTTTGGATATCGCAAAGGCTTTGGTCGTGTCAGCACCCTGCCCTTTCCAAACATCTATGTGAATAGATTGCGCAAACTGACAACAACTCGAGTATAATATAGTGTCTGCCCATGCTGGTGTCCCACAAGGATCCATTTCACTCACTCTTTTTGCATATGAATGATATGTTATGTACTAAACAAACGGACTTGCTTTAAAACGTAAACATATATGGCGTCATGTCAACTACAGACTAAAGACTTTAGTCTTTGATCTTTGAGAAATGAATAGGAATCAACGACAAAATTCTATAATTAACAAATGTCAAATGGTAAAATTAATTTTATCTGTGAAATTTCACGTTGGAAAAAATTATATTTATTTAAAATTTAAGAAAGATAGTGGATAAATTAAAGTGATTTACGTGTTTTCTATTGCATAAACGTTTAATGCTACTTTCTAGAAATTTTCATCCATATCGAAGTGTGCGATTGATGTAAAAACTAGTGAATTTGCATTATGTGGTGTTTGTTTACTAAATAAATCAGGTAAGGATGAATACGGTATACGTAATGTATACAACAAACAACAAAACATTAATTTAATAAATATTTATTGGTAGCATTCAATACCTTTTTTAACAAAACAAAAACTATTCAAACAAAAATCTATTCTACCGTACTGCTAACAGAGACAGCCTTAATAAAAATTTCAAACTTATGGTAAGTGTTCTTCCATCTTTTTAGGACCCACCTTTTCGTTGAGGTAAAAGAGGGCGAGAGGGCCTGTGAAAGGTTTACTACAATAATCACACTTAGATTATCACATTGTAAATACTCTGCAGGTCTCTCTAAGGTAACAACCGTAATGGAGATATCAATAAACAGACTCACTTTGACTAACGTGAGATTTTAAATAAATAAGTTTTGTGCAGGTGACAGCTCCATCACCAGTGATAAGTACCTATTTAAATTGTTAGACTAACATCCCAACACGTTATTAAGTTACAAAATACTAACAAATAAAAAATACTACTTGGAATTGGAATTTTCAATATCTAAAGCTAATTTCATTTCAATCGAGTAATTTTCTTCCATTCTGTCAAAGTTCTCTTCTTTATCTTGATAAACAGATATGTCATCTACACAATCTTCAAAGATATCATCAGTGGAAATATCATTTATAACATTTTCAGTTTCATCACTTAATATTGATTCCATATTCCTAGAATCGTTTAGTTCATTTTCTTCGTTATTTTGAGTTGTTGGTTTAATTTTTTCCCTAGCACATGGTGTACTGGTCTCTCCTGGGTTTGATTCAGTCTTAAATTTGCTATCAGTAGATTCATTGAGTGCAGTGGAATCATTACCGAAACCAGAATCATCGCCAACGGATACTACTCTATCGACATTTTGTTCAGTGAGTGTATCTTCAAGAGTTGTGTTATGGCTTGGAGTAAGGGTGGTCTCGTTTTCATCAACTTGGTGCTCTGTAGCGTTTGAAGGTACAAAGTCTCCTGCTCGCCAACGTTGTTCTGCTGCGTCCATGTGAGCTTCAAGTATGCGCGATACTTCTGGGAGCTAAGTCAACAAAAAAATTATAGAATAAGTAAAACTTACGTAACATTACTTAATTAGCTTTGAATAAATAACTCAACTATTTTAAATTAGTTCTTGAAAAAAAATTCACAGGACCCACAGAAAATTGGTATTGCAATAAGCTTCGTTGATAAATGGGAGAAAGAAAGGGGCACATGAAAAATTAAAGATTCTAACCGATTATATTTTGATACTCACGGTATATTCATTCTCGAGTTCGTCAGAGATATGCTCAATGATAGCATTAGTTCTGTTGTCAATATTCCCGGCGTGACTTGTAATCATATCGTATTGTCTGTACATTTCATGTTCTTCGTATTGTAGCGTACGATCTAACAGCTCAGTAGCTACGTTCTCCTCTATACGAGCATTCTCTTCCAAATTGGAGTAATTTACTCCTGAAATCAAATATATTTTATACTTGAGTAGGTACATGCCGTTTAGTACCTAAATTAAATAAGGTGGATTTTACATTGAAGTTTTTAAGAAAAGAGCTTTTGGGAACAAATTCGACTGCCTAATCAAAATCTCCATACACTTAAGTAGTAAATTAGATATCTAAGGTGCGGGTGAGGTTTCGAGAGTATTCACGCTTCAAAAAAATATTACGTTAGTATTATTTAAAACAAAATCGACTCAAGTTTCCTCTATTGGTTCCAACATGCTGCCAATTTACTGCTTCAAGACGAGAACTTACCTTGAGAAGGGAACCTATTGTCTTCGTACGAATTAATTGTATTAATTATACTACGTTTAGCTTCATCGCGCTCAGTAGTTGTAGATGACACATCACCACGTGGGTCGACAGGCTGATCCTTGACTAAAACACATCAACACATTGTTAATTAGGTATCTACAGAAAATAACCAAAGTTTATGGTAGTTAGTTATTAGCCATTACTTCAAATGCAACCAACAAACAGAGTGAGAAGAGTTTCGCAGCAGCAGAAGAAGTGTATCCTGGTTTTAGCAACCCACTGTTATAAAGACATACAATGAGAACAAGGGCGGCGTGTATCGTTCTGATGAAAACATACTCGTAGGATTGTACAGGATTTAGACCCGTGAAAAAAATGGCATTTTTTCCTCTTTGCTCACTAGGTATCTGGACATGGTAGCCCACTATGCGTGGCAATTATATAAACAGAATGCGTAGAAGTTTCGTAGATCAGTAACAACAAGTTTTTTGGGGTCTTTCAAGAAAACTGATAGCAGGAAATATGGTCGTACATTCTGCAACCTCCACGACTTCTCGTTACGATAATTAGGTATAGGGCATGTTATAAAATACTGCTCAAATAGCCACAAAAAAGGAAGCCTTTTTGAATACAAAGTAATGTTACCCTACACCCTAAACATTGTTTTGAACAATCATTTTATCATACTCTGTAAGAAGTATTTGCTTTATCATTTCCTTTATGTAGCAATTGGTAATGCTAATGTTAATATAATTCAATATAACATCAAACTATGTTTTTTATTTATAAATTTCTTCAAATAACGGTAGCTACAGCAACTAAACAAAACCAAAGTTTACAAAATTTTGTGTGACTTTGTAGTAGTGGATTTTGCTATCGTTTGTTATAACAAACGGCATTTTCCAGCTTTTCCATAAGATGTGGATTTTTTTTACTATTTTTCCCCGGGCTGAAATACTATAAAATAACGATAGTGAACATTTCACGAAGATCGGAGTAATTTAGAGGTTTCAGTAACAAGTGGGTTAAATCCATTGTAATTGTGCACAAGTAGCTACTCTGTATGCGCCGATAATGATGATTCATCGATAACACCACGCAAGCTGGAGATATAAGCAAACAGCGTGGTTAAGACCAGCTATCAGCGTTAGAGGCAAATAAAAATCGCGCAGACAGAGAGTGCACGAACCAAATCGTTTAGGTGCATATCTTACACAAAGAAATGTAAATAGACAGCGGGCTAGTTTCCGTAACATGGAAGCCGATTTTATCGGAGCAGATGAGTGCCCTACACTTACACACCAAGACCTAGTATTGTTTGCACTTGGGACATACCATGTAAAACTTGCGCGTAGCTACTATGGTGACCATATACGCAATGGCATATATCACATTGAAGTCGCAAGAGACGGTGTTTTTAATAATATTGTTGAATTTGGCATACAACCTGAACATGCTTTGTTGCTACGCGCAAGAATTTAATCCAGACACGCGCATACAGGGTCGAGAAACAATTTCTAACTATTATTGTTCATGTTTATCTGGCATGCGAACTGTGGGATGCTGTGCCTATGTAATGGTAATTGTTTGGTACTTTGGGTGGGCAAGACACCAACCCACGATTAAGCTTCCAGCTGCTAATCTAAACAATATCATTGTTGATGAATGCTAACATAAATAAAGTTCATTTTTAATCGCGTGAGTTTCATATTAAACTGTAACACAAATAAAAAAATATTGTGCAGAATTCTTGTGTTTTCTTTCTTCCGGGCCTTCGACCGAAGTCTATTTCAGCGAGAACCTATGGGACACTAAGCGGCATGACTCGACATGCGTAGATTAGTTCAAAATATCCAACGGACAAAATGATATTCACTATATTTTTTGCATAAAAAGGTAAAAAGTATGACTTTTCATTCAGTCATAACTTTTAACAGACAGCATATTTTTCGTTGCGGTCTTGTTATAATGACTCAGTATTTAGTAGACTATTATGTTACATAGGTCTCGTTAGTGGTGGATATTTGGACCAAGCTCCATACATTTTTGGTCATTCTCCTTTGTTTATGAAATAAAAATACAATACAATACATCGGATTCGCATAATATGTTTAAATACCTTCTTTAACATCATCAGATTGTTCCCTTTCTTCATCAATCTTAAATTCAACTCTACGTTTATCTTTTGCAACTGCATTGTAAGCATTACCGCTTAAACTTTGTCTATTACAAGCAGTCGATGGTCTTCTCGTAATTCTACGTGGTACTGGTACTACTATTTTCTCTTCTTCAGATGTTTCATCAGATTCTGTCGAGTCCGTGGTATTTGACGCTAAAACGAAAGTTATAAATAAATAAAATAAATCATTTTAGTGCCAAATGCATAATATTCCCAAAGATCGTTAGAAATTTGTTACTATACACATTTTGTCTGCGAAGGTAAGTCATGCGAAGTAATGCTTGTTTGAATGGGATGTTGACCTACATTTTTGAAGGAATCTAATTAACCAAACCGAGACTTCCAAGATTCTTTCATAAAAAGATTTAAGTATTAGTTAGTAGAGTTTATTAGAATTGATCGATAATAATAACTTGGTTCTATTTCGATGTGTGTTGTTTGTATTTAACAGCTAATACATACACGCTGAATCTATTTTCTCATCTCCAATCTCATATTCTATATCGGTAATAGGAGCTTGATTAACTATATACTCATGTAAATTTGCTTCTTGCTTATTTCCACAATTTTGAAGAGTCACATCTTTCTTGGAGACTTCCTCAGAAACTGATGCCTGTTCATCGTTTTCTTCATTTTCGTTTATGTTTTCATATAATATAGCTCCTGGCACACGAGTAAGCTTTACTTTACGGGCATCTGAAACGGGATCTTAAAATTTTGGATCAGTATTCTAACCTGTGTAAGGTACTTTAACCTCTAGTTACTGAATTAACTGTATAATGATAAATTATTATATAGTAGAATGAAGAACTATAAACGTTGCGATTGTAATTTGAAACTTGAGGAATTTAAAAATGACGCTATTTCAATCTGATGCTATGGTAAAAAATACGCTATGTTTTAGCTCACTACAACACGGGAATTCACGTGATCCCAATCACCACAAATTTTAAGCTTTCTTCTTTTCTGATTTTTTTAGTTATACCTAAGCTTTATAGGTAAAAAATATATGTAATTTAATACAAGAACAAGTACTTTCGTTTGTTGTGTAGGGTTAGCTTTGAACAGATTCACCTACTTACTTTCTGTTCTCCTAAAGTTAAGTTACGTTATTTTCTTACCTGGTTTATCACCTCCAGTGAGCTGACTGTAAGCGATCCTGTCGAACGCGTTGTCATGCTTGTACGTGGTGAAGAGAGTCTTCTCCTTCACAAGGTGTGCAGGGGTACATTCCTGCTCCCGGTAAAATGCATCCATCGTCGCTTCGTCATACAATTTCTGTAGAAAAAGGTTGCTTTGTGGAGTAAACAGATTTCTTTAAATTTTGTAGTTTAATACGTAGTGTAAAAAACAATCATTACTTTAGAGGTTTCTAGTTTTCCTTATTTCTTAGTGACATGTTGTCTCCATGCCTTACTTATTCCTAAGACAAGAAAAACCTAGACTTCTTAACACTACAAAAGATCCATTAACGCGGTCTAGACTCTAATAAAGTAGGTACTTTAACTAAGGGTGGAGATTCCATAATTAGTGAGATTTTCAAATTAAAAGCCCGCTTTTTAATATAATCAATTTAAATAACCATCACGGCACATAACGAAAAAGGATGGCCAAGATGCTGACAAGAGCATAGCTTCATTACCTAGGTATCTTTAACTCACCATAGGATCAACAGCTGGTTCACCTCGATCGATCCTTGCTTGCCGCTCCTCCTGTTCTCTGTCTAACTCCGCAAATATTTCTAAATCTTCCGCACTCGGCTCCAAGTCTAATTCGGAGTCGTCATACTCTTCCTTATTCATGTGATGCATGTAGCTAATTAATGCGTGGCCTTCCCCTTGGGAGTGCACTGTAAGGAATGAAATGACGACATAAGTTTGTCGCATTGTGGGTAGGTACTGTCAATTGAAAAAGTTGACAAACACATGTAATATTTCAATTCATCATAGTATTTTCATAATGACATTAAATCGGTGAAGTAACCTTTATTGGATGTGTTCCTTAACTTGTTTCGATGTCTGTACATCTTCAGTCAAGAATAAGTTAATAAAAATGGATACTATATTTACCACTTGGTCTTCTTCCAGGTTCTCCTTGACCACCTTGACTTGTTGAAGCTACATTATTGTCCTTACTATCACTAGGCTCTTTATGTTCCTCCATCTCTTTCGCATCTCTGTCAACAGTATCTTTCTGATCATCACTATTTAAAGGCTCATCAGCATCTTCTACGTTAGCTATAGACTGAATTTCATTAATTGTTATTTTCTTCAAACTCTTTACTTCTGTATCAGGTCTCGTTGTAATTATGTTCTTGTCAAGATCTATTATTAAATTTCCATCGTAAATAATACCAAGCTTTTCAGGTTCATTGTCTTTGATTTCTTGTTTGCCTGTACTTGTATCAGTCTTTTCAATGATCTCCGATTTAGTCTCATTTATATCCTCATTAAGAGATTTTCCTTTAGCCTCTTTACTGCTTTCGTTTGCAGTTTTTTCTTCATATGATTCAATAATTTCAATCAAAGGCTTCCTTTCAACTGTTGATTTAAACTTTTCGTCGTCTTCACTTACTTCTACAGTTTTCTTATCTTTCCTTGATGTGGATTCTAAAATTAATGTTTATCATTAAGTTATTTGTTTACTTGAGTAATCAGTACTATTTATGGAGTTATATTACCTTGGGATATGTTTTTCGATACTCCTTTCTTAGCGCTTGTTTGTGCTGGGAACAACAAATTCTGCATTGCTTTGAAATCAGTAGCAAAATTTCTGAAATTTCAAAAACCATTTAACATAACTTACAAAGTATTAACATGATAAAAATTAAAATATATATTTGCATGGTTTTCTAACATTGCATTTTGTAAGGGAATGAATGTTAGTGTATGCATTTTAGTAAAGCGTAATTATATTTATATAACCATTATTTTTAAATTTGACTACTTACGTGCTGCTGCTTTCAGGTGGTAACCTGTGACTGAATCCGCTCCAATAGTCTTCGCACGGAGCTTCAGGTTGTTCATCTTTAATTTCTTGCACCAAGTGCTTATTTTTCTGTCGTGACCACTCGATTTCGTTTGTTTCCGCTGTTAAGAAGCAATTCAATGAGAAGGTAGACTTTGTTTATACTAATTTAGTTTCCAATAACATTATTTTAGCTTCGTTTTTAGTCCAGTAAATGTAACATGCGACTCGATACGTGGTCGAACTAAAGATTCAGATTGTTAATAAGAGTAGACGTCCTTAAATACTAACCCTTCTCATTTTTATCACTATCATCGTCGCTGCTGTCATCACTAGTAGAGTCTTCCTCTTCAGAAGCAGACAGAACGTCTACTGGAACTCCACCTTTAGTCTCAACTGACGCTGGTCCAAACTTGACTTCCATTGGAGACGGTTCTTCCTTCTCAGGAGGTTCAGTGCATACAGGAGTAGGTGTTAGTTGTTCTCCTTCCTAATTAATTAAGCGGATACTTTTAACCACTATTTTATTGTTTATTATTTAATTATAACTTAACTGGCTGGCGTGTGAAATTATTCCAGAGCGCGTGTTTCAAAAACAGGTAAGAATATTAAAAAGTATACAGGCTCAACGCTATAGAGAATTGTATAAGCTTTAATTTCATCTTTGAACATTTTACGCTATAACTCACCGTTTTTGATTTATTAACAAAAAAAACCTAAAATTGAGACTTTACCCCTCCCTCCCCTCTCCGGCTTGACACCTAGATGTTAGGACTTTTGGCATGTTTTTCTCTCTGTAGTCTGAATAAGTTTCGAGAGAAAGCGCTTAGGTTCCCGCTCACGCACTCTATAACCTCCTTGTGATAATCAAGGAGTACAAATCTTAGTCTTACCTGACTAGGCTGTATTCCTGCTTTCTCTAGTTCCAACTCCTTTTCTCTTGCTTCTTTTATACCTCTTTTTTCATCACGCATTTTGATTAAAAACCGAACACTCTGCATTACTTTTTCTTGATCTCTTGCTATCCAGCTGTAAGAAATACGGTAATTTTACGGGCGGTAATCAGATTTTCGACAATTCCTTGATAGGGAGATCTTTTCTATTAGGTTCGTCTTCCTATTTCGTGTTGATTATCGTCATCATATCAGTCAATGGACGTCCACTGCTAGACATAGGTCTTCTATAATATCTACCCTACGCGGTCCGGTGCCTTCCTCATCTATAGGTTAGTTAGTGTGCATGAATCTCAATAAATATATCTAACGACTGGTACACTAGCTGTGGTCTCAAACCGCGCTATTTAACTAATATCAATAATCATTCACCGCGATAGTTTTAAAAGTAAAAACTGACCGTTTCCTCTCAGCGATCTCCTCTTGCACGCCACCTCTTTGCCAAGCTTCAGCGCAAGCCCTGTCTCTGGGGAATATCGGTCTGTTGTCCAAGTTCAACAGTTCTTTTAAACGAAGAGTCAACGTTTTGCGATACGCTGATATATTTCGGACAACTGGATTGCCCGTCATTACCAGTACTGCGAAATACCAAGAAGAAAGAATGTTATTTTAATAATATAAATATTAGATAAAATACTTTTGTGATCACCGAGACATTTTTAAATTGAGAATGTCTTCTTATGTAGGTCCCTACAATATTTTTGAGAAAAGTATATTAAAGCGAAAATTTAAGATACCTACTATTTATTAAATCACATCAGCATCTAGGTACCTATTAATGCTGTTATAATTATGTAAAGTACCATGATTTCGTGCGGTACCTTTTTTTTAACGTTTGAAATTCCCGAACGGACCTTTCGACATTGAGGGATGTCGGACTCAGATTATTTAACCACACGGTGTGCTTCCCGGGTGCCATATGTCGGGGCCTTAAGGTTAGCCCTAAAAAGGATGATCCTAGAGTGCTCCGACAAACATTGATCCTCTAAGGCGCTGTCTCCACGAGCGATAGAATCGCGACGAGTCAGAACAAAAATCGCCGCGATAACATCGCCGTGGCACGTGGCACGACGATAATATCGCCGCGATTTTATCGCTCGTGGAGACAGCGCCTTAATGTAAAATATTCACCAAAATATTACTGCTTTTGAGACTTCATCAATATTAACCTTTATTATTCCTAATAAGTATTTTAGTTTCGAAGACTTAAAGATTTCTGCGAAACATAAGTTAAACTTAACTATTGTTGAATAATAGAACTCACCCTTCAATATAGCCATGTCAGCCAAAACATCAACAATCAAGGGATCTTCTATACGATTGTATGACAGATCTAATACAGAAAGGTTTCTGCAAGTTTTCAGGTGGATTAGATCATCTGTAACATCACAATGTATTAACAGTTAGTATTTATCATCATAACAGCCCATTAATGTCCCACTGCAGGGACGGGCCTTCTCCCGTGACGAAAGGATACTTGGCCTACTAAAACCACGCTGGCCAGACGGATTGGTATAGGGTTTAATTTCAAGTTTTCCTTCTTTTTACTTCGTAAAGATAATATTTACGGTTAGTCCCTTAGTCGGTTTTTAGGACACCCATGGGATAAGATGGGGTGGTGGTGACATATTGTATTCTTACTCCGTGACCACACGGATTTATATCAAGTAATAATATGGACAACAAGTATGTTTTGAGCATCTTTGTTTAACATGGCAGACGGTCAGCTGTAAAGAAATCTCACCCCGATACGTTTCGTCAAGCAGTAGATCTCATTTGCGGCTACATGTAGGGGCACACGTCCTAATGTTGGCACTGCACCAGATTATCAGCACCCCCAACTAAAACTCAAATTATAAGCTTACCATTAATTAATTTGGGATTCCGTTTAAAGAAATGAAAAATAAGATCCTTTTGGAATTATAAACTGGGCCAAACTACATTCTTCGATTAAAAAAAAGCCATTTTTTTTTAAAAACGCGGGAACATGTCCTTCAAATTACTTTGTTTTGACAGTTTCTTATGATCGTAGGTAAGTTCAGGTTTTTTTATTTTACTTTATTTTAGATCTTTTAGATATTTTTTACTGAACCTTTAGGTTTTAATCATGTATAAAATGTTTTGTAAGGCTTATCTGACAATGGAAATAAACGTTATCTTGATTTTATGTTCATAAATGAGGTGCCGACATCTGGGTTCAATTTTTTTGCGAATTGCTAATCATCGGCACTGGTACTGTTACATGACAAAGTGGTATGTAAAATTGTTAATCCATATGTTTTATTGTAAATCGTGATTATTTTATGCCTAGAATTCAATATTCTTGGAAAAAGTACTCTATAATTTCGGATTTCATATCCTGGCATGGTGCTGAAACTAACATTGCTAGTTATTTTCACAGTGTTGATATTATGATCAAAAGAATGTCTATTATTTTTTGGAATTTTTTATTTTACCTAATGTATTTTTTTTTCAGAAACTTCGGTTGTTAGGCTAGGCATAAATAAAAGAGATTTTGCTATAAACATTGGATTATTTAATTTATCTACCTAATTTTATGTCTAATTTTAAGGTGCTGATAATTGGCTCGGTCGATGCCAGTAATTGGTGATGATGGTGCCAATAATTGGTGTTTGGGTAATTATTTAGTCAAACTCATCTAAATAAAATGTGTATGCATAAAGACAATTTTTTATAATAAAAATCAATTACTTATTTATTAGTGAACCGAGAAAGCATGTTGTTAAAGGCGTTATCAGTATTATCACTAAAGATAAACGATATTAAAGTAAGACTAACTCTTAAAGTGCTGATAATTGGTAGCATCACCCTACTAACTCAAGTTCATGCCTATGATAAGTAAGCTTGTAATTGAATAATTGACCAAAAGCAATAAGAACGTCAGAAGAGATCGTAAGTAACAATTGATCATACGATGAGTGACTTATAAAAAATTGTTGGACTGGCCGAAGATAAATTTGACTTATGACGAAAAAAATGTAGAGAGTTCAATGACCCATTTTATCCGTAAATATAATACTTATGTACATTCATACAAAGTTATCACACAAAGATTTACATTGAAATGAACCCGAGACCTCTGCGTAAAAGTCATGAACGACCACAACTATCATAACGAGGGTAGTCGACATTGGAAACTAATTAATAATTTCATATGAACTTACCAACGCTAGTAATCATATTATGAGCAATGCTAAGAGTATGTAAATCAGGTGTCACGTCCAAATTTTCAATCTTCGCTATAAAGTTGTGATCCACATTTAAAGTATCTAGCTGAGGGCACCCGGCCAAGTTCTCAATCTTCCTCAAAACATTGTAGTGTAAATACAAACATTTCAAATGAGCTAACGTGTCTAAGCCTTCCATCTTTTGTATACCGTTATTCTCCAGGAAAATACATTTTAACCCTGTATATTCTTCTAGGTTTTCAATCTTGGAGAAACCCTGTAATTGAGATATTCGGTGACTATTAGGTACAATTTTTTATGGGTCTGTCAAGTGAAACAGAAACTTGCTTGCACAATACGACCTACAATGGCAAAAAAACGGATTACCCGTTCTAACCATTGTAGCTGGCCATCGGCAGGGAGTTCATCTTCACACACTGAATCCTAAATGGTCCCGTGCAGTAGGTACGGTTTCAGAGGAATTCTGTTTGTGGAATAATTCGTATGGGGGGCTACGGTGACTACTTACCACCAAGCGGACCGTATGCCTTTTTGTCAGTAACGTGGTAGTTATAAAAATAATCCTATTCGTTGGCCGTCGCGTCAACTATCGTAAAATATGGACTTACTTTAAAATGCAAGTAAAGTATATCATTAAGATACGGCGTGCAATACAATTTGTGTTGTTTGCAATGATTCCTTATAAACTCTTTGGTCATCCGCGGCGTTCTGTTCAGCTCCTCCATCTCTCTCTCCAACTGTAATTGACGTTCTCTCTGTCTTATCTTCTCCTTCTCTGCTTCTTCTCTCTTTCTCTTTTTTTCGTCCTCTCTTTTTTTCGCCTCTTCTCGAGCCAACATTGCTGACATAACAAAAAAAACCGTTAGGATTTAAATTGATAAGTATTTACATTTTGCATTACGTAGATACAGTAGAACCTCGATAAGTAAAAGTCCAAGGGAAACACAAAATATTTTGAGTTATCGAGGTTTTTAGTTATCGAGGTTTTTAGTTACCAAGGGTTTAGGTTAATATGTATAGAGGTAGGTATGTACATGTGTATGTATGACCCCTTGTTCCTATTTTCCGCCACCGCAAAGCTTTAAAGAATTTCGAAGAAGCAAACAATAGGTGACATATTATTATGGATTGTTTACGTTATCAATTATGTAGTGAACACGTGCAAGCCATAAATACCGAAAACGTTTGTTTTGCACAATAATCAAAAACTAAATGATTTAAGTAAGCCTTTGTCTTAAAGCTAACCTCCGCCGCCGCAAAGCTTTAAAGAATTTCGAAGAAGCAAACAATAGGTGACATAATAATATGTATTGTTTACGTTATCAATTTAATTATGTTGTGAACACGTGCAAGCCATAAATACCGAAAACTTTTGTTTTGCACACTCATTCAAAATGACTCATTACTAAACAATTTTATGTTAAAGAGGTTGTGGAAACATTTCTTTTAGTTACTGAGGGCCAATACAGAATTTATTTATTTGACTTATCGAGGTTGCGAATTTTGAGTTATAGAGGTTTTGGGCTCTGAAGGGAAGGGAACATATTGTTTTTTTTAGTTATAGAGGTTTTTGAGTTACCGAGGTTTGAGTTATCGAGGTTCTACTGTATAAACAATTATATGGGGTATATTGCTTTACGAGTTAAAAATGTAAAAAAAAAAAAAATAGTTTCTTTCTCTGAGATATTATTATAGTCCACAGGCACCCTTGTAAACTGATTAAGTATCAAGTTTTATGCCATATGTAACGATTTAAGTTCCTAATAATAATATTTTGAGAATCGTAGACTCCACCCTCTGCCTGGTGTAATCAATTACACAGTTTAGCTTACCAGGCCTGGCAAAAAAACCATCTCCGGATTGTCCAGTCTCGTGCCAAGTATAATCTTTCCACCTATAACCGTGTTAGAACAAATGCGGACAAACATTTCCTTAAACATCGCGAGAAATAGAATATTTTGAAGCTGGAAACCCTATTCTAGAATCTTTTGAAATAATAAACATTACCTTCAGTTTTAATGAGATTAGCTTCTATGTGATCACCCTGTGCCTTTGTATCGATCTCCAGATCAGGTATCTCGGTAATCTTGCAAGAACTTTCCTGAGGGTTATGCTTTTCATCTTTCCTCAACAGCTTGTTAGCCAGCCTCAATACATCTGCATTCCCTTTCATATTATCTTTAATTCCGTGTAAAAGAGTATTTATTTTTTTATTCTTTTCAATATTTTGGTGTTCATATTCCGCTCTTCGCTTATTTCTTTGTTCTTGAAGAGCACTAATATCTATATCCCATAGTTCCTTTCGTTTTTTCTCACCAGTTTCAGCAGGTTGTTTAGATGAAGAGACTGACTGATTCTCCATTATCTTATCATATTCTTTTAAACATTCAATTGTTTCTTTAGCTGGATGTAAAATTTTATGGGATTTTAATAATATTTCGTCAACTTCGTTCATAAATGTTTTACATTCTTGATTCCTTTGTTTGTATCTCTCTTTGCTTCGGTTAAGACGATCTTCGTGGCCTCTTAAATTAGTGTTTAATTGACGAATAGCCTCATTTATATTATCTATTTGTGGATCAGATTTGGGTATATCATCAACGGTAGTTTCGTCATCTTTAATGTCTATTTCCTCACTAACCTCTGTTTTACATTCACGCCTTAGATTTTCTCCTTCTTCCTTAATCTTTTGGTAAGCAATGTTTGATTTCCGAGAATTTTCTAATGCTTCATTTACATCATTCAGCAACTCGTTCATGCTGTTAAGTTTATTCGTTATATCTTCACGTATTAATGTACTTAAATTTTCAGCACCTTCAACTATATTTCGCGCTAAATTTTTCATTTCCTTAACTTCCATTTCTTGGTTATCTGGATTACTTTCATTTATTTCAATAATATTTTCCAGTGCACTTTGTAAAGTTTGCTCCATTCTGTCGTCAAATTTTTGTGCACTGGTTTTCTCAATTTCTTTGTTAGTATTTTCCAGATTATTTGAGCATTCGTCGACGTTATTAATAGGTTCTGACAACTGTTTATTCGATTGGTCTTCTAATGCGTCATTTTTATTTTCGCTAAACATATCGTTCTTTTCTGGTTCCTGTTCTGACTTAATATTTTCTTTTGTCTTATTCAAAGATGGTGGCGGTGGGACTACATTATTTAAGATTGAATTTATGTCTCGTAAAGCATTTTCCGTATCCCTAAGCTTGCTTTTCATACTTCGAGGAAAAACTGTCTCTGGGTCGAAATATTCTTCTACTTTTATAGCCGCATCTTCCTTTTTACTTATACCACTAAGATTAAGTTCCACAGGATTGCTTACAAGAGATATATTCATAGCTTCATTTATTGCATACCTTTCTTTGATTATATCCAAATCTTTCCTAGACTTTCTAGATTGAGTTAATATTAGCGATGATGAATCTTTTAATATGGGATCATTTTTTACTTCTACAAACACTCTTTCCTTAGAATTTTGTGCATTTGGATTATTATCAATATTATCAGCCATTTGTAATAACATGTCCTTAGTTTCTTGAAAACGAGTTTCATACGTCTTATCGGTGTACTGACTTACCACTTTCTCTATAGCATCGTATTCTTCATCGTTAGTTGATATGTTATCGCAATCATTTTTATCTTCATATTCATCAACTCTTTCGGTAGATTTTGATTTATATTCAGTCGCAGAGGTCATAAGTGACATCATATTTTTGTAGTTTATTAAATTAATTTTAGCAGGATCTCCCTTAGCTTCCTCTAGTTCCTTTTTCATTTCAGTGTAGTTTGTCACATTAAGCTCTTCAAAAGGCACGAGTATGTGTTTTGTGCTCTTTTCTTTTCTAGCTGGAATCTGTATTTGGCGCGCTTTTTCGGCTATTATAGGGTCATTTTTCAACTTTTCTTTTAGTTCTTCCGTTTTGTACGGAAATGAACTTTCCTCCACTTGAGTAAACGGTTGGCCACTCATTACTTCATACTCAGACTTAACTTCACCTGGACATGATGCTGCTATGTAAGGCCTCGACTCTTCATCAAGTGGAGGAGGCCTCAGCTCATTCTCAATAGCTCTTTCGATTGACTCTTTAGGCAGCTTAGCATCTTTAAAGAATATTCGTAGCTCTTGCCGTTTTTTCTCTAAGAACTCAGGATCTTTGAATAGATCAGGATTTGCCATATTCGTGTCGTTATAAACAATAACAATACGTTATTGCCCTATTTTGCACAAATAAAGTTTCTTTTCATTTGACTGATATCAACCAAACAAAATTGCTGAAGTTGAACATAGCCATGGTAACGCATGAAGCTAAATTTGAATAAAGAACAAAAGAAACATAGTAAGAAAATACTATTCTATGTAAAGAAAAACAACACCCACGTGCATAAAATTTATTGTTATTTTATTTTCTGGAAATTACTTAATATGCTAAGAATATAATAAAATAATACAAAATGAACTATGAGCGAATTATTTGTGGGAAAAGAAACGACATAGAAATTCATTACACGCACTATACCACTGTTTTTCCCTCACATCTTTTTAAAATTGTACTTGTTATTTGTATTACAGTTTAGGTATCTAAAATAATCAATACATTACTACATACTCATTTAGAGTTAAAACTAACATGGTTGAATTTTAACTAGTGTTTTAAATCATTATAACACCCTATTCATGGGAGTTAGGTATTTGGATTAATTGCCTGAAACGGAAAAGCTTTCGAACAAAACATTTTCAGTTTGTCAAATGTCAATGTCATTTTCTTATGTCAACCTAACCTGAACCTATTTTATTATAATATTTATGCCGAATTAATCTTAAATGTATTCCACACTCCTTTGAGTATAAATGTTCTGTGATTCCACACGACTTTTTCTGCATTAGAAAATACTAACGGATTATGCAATAATGGGTGACGAAAGAAATTTTCGCTCATCATATTATGAAAAAGTTGGTTGCCGTGGAGTCGAAGAAAAGAAATCCCTTGAAATTTTGATGAAAGAAAAACCATGGGACAAAGTTAAACTCAAACAATTTTGTTTAAGATTCACAGTGCCTGCTGCGTATAGAAATTTAGTATGGAAAGTGTTATTAGGTAAAGATTTCTAGTAAAGAAAACCATTGTTAAAGTATAAGTAAAATAAACTACAGAATTCTTTTTCTACGTCCGATTTATTTATTTATTTATTTTTATTAGGTCAACCAACGATTGTTTCCACAGTTACATATTGTATTATTCATTTACATATCATACATTTACTTGTGTAACAACCACTTACTGGCTAACCCCCCATGCACAAATTCCTGGTAAACAATATTTAAATTATTGACATTAATGGTTATTGGCGTTATGTATTAAATTGTAGTAGTTAATTGATATATAATTTTAATAGAGCAGCTTTATCTTGTAGAGATCTCATAAGTTAGTTAAAACAATAATTAATTGAAGTTATACAGCTGATTAAAGTTATTACATATTATCTGTAGGTACCGTTTTATTTTGTTTATGCAGCTTATTCATGTTTACATAAACTCTATTTGCTGCCACTATTTATTCTGTCAGCTTGTTCCATCTTTCAACTTTTCTATTATGAAATTGTTAGTGTAAGTTTTACCCTATATCATCCCACTGTTGGGCAAAGCCTTTCCCCTTTACTTCAACATGTTTTCCATGGCCAAAGAAGGCCAATTTTTCAATTTGATTATGAAATATTTTTTTTAAATTGATATCCCAACAACAGTTAACTTATAAAGATGCTAAATGGATTTTCAGACATTTTACCAGTGTACCCTGACTCACACCAGTATGTGATGGAACAAAGAACAGAGCAGTACAATGACTTGTTGTATGCGGTGGAAATGCTGGAGATGGTAGACATGAACGCACCACGCGCCGATGTACTGCTGCAAATGTGGCTGCTAGAGAATGAGGAGAGACAACCACCGCTGTTCCCTGAGACTAGCGTTTCTGTATGTATTAATTTAGTGGTTTAACAACTATTTATATTGTAAATATTGCAATAACATATTTATTCACGGAGGATACAATTTTTATTTCACTTATATTTTTTGTTTTATAAATTAGTGGGAGTCTAAATAAAAAATACTTAAATTAATACATAAAAGAGGAATTGACCGTGAAGATTTCACTTTATTGTAATCATCATATCAACCAATTAACACCCACTGCTGACCCACTTCCACAGGGTTCAAATCCTCAGGACCATTGGGTTTAAATCCTATAGTTAATTAATATGATTTTCTTTCTCTTTACAGTCAGCTGACACATTTCTGCCCATAGCAAATACATTATTGGAGCTATATGATGATGAAGTGGATGTATATTGGTTATCTAAGAGTCTCACTGATGTTGTGAAGAACATGCAGAAAGATCTAGCCAAGTTGAAGGAAGCCTTCCATACAATGTTGGAGAAAGAAGACCAGGAATTATACAAGTATGACTGTTCATATTAAGTTTTTCTGTACCTAAAAAAATCTATACTTTTATTGTTAGAAACTATGAAATTCATTTTTGTCAAGGATTTTGACTGGATGATAAAGTCTGTGATAGACGTGTTACGCAAAATATAGCCATTTTTTTGTTTAGAGGAAGAGTACCAGGGCCCTCTTTAATAAACGCGACAATGACAGGTGATAGATGACAGGCGAAAATCCGACAATTGACGATATTAAACTTGTTTTATGAAACACTAACTTGTCATTGGAAGCCAACATATTATGTGACAATTGTCACAGATTTTCGACAGGCATTTCATCCAATATCAACGCTATTCTATAATGTTGCAACAATTATGTCGAAATTAGCGACAAAATTGTCATTGCCACAAATATTTTCTTAGAGACTCGACAGTTAAAACCTGACAATTGTCGCTTTTATTAAATAGGGCCCTGTTAAAAGGACAAAATCTTGTGGATTAGTAATGGAGATTCTACAACCTTTCACAGAGTAGAACTTACCAGTCTTGCCAGTGTGATATAAATAGGCCTAGTTTTCTTCTCTCACTAAAGGAAGTCTGTTTGCAGTGGTACATTAAATCTTATAATATTATTATAAATAACAGCTTCGTTGGCTTTGTGGTTGTGTGGCTAATTTATTGTTTGCAGAATTTTAAACAAAAATATTTTTATTTGCAGTCATTTAATAGACATCAATGCATTAGAAGTATTACCTCTAACAAAATGGTTCAACTGTTGTTTTGGTGGAGTTCTAGATGACATGTCACTTACCAAGTAAGTTCTCTTTATTTTTAAACTTGTTTGTTTCTCGTACTTATTCATACTGGCCACTTTGTGCAAGGGGCATTCTACGACCGCCACCGAAGCAGATAAATACTTGACTATGAATATTAAGCTGTACATGACTATGGAGCTTTAAGGTCTATGCACACAGCCGGCGTGGCGTGGCGGGACGTGACGGCGACGTGACAAAATGTACTAGAGCGACGGTTAATATCTAGTACATTACAACTGCTCAGAGTCGCGTCGCTCGCCGTCCCGTCCCGCCACGCCTCGCCCGCTGTGTGCAGAGGGCATTAATTTTAAAGAACCTAGTCAAATATCTATCTATTTAGTTCAATTTACAACTCTTTAAACCACTTTTCATCATAAAACCTATTGGAACAATTGGAGTTAAAGATTGTAAAGATGACATATGTTTTTTATTTTACTATTGTATGAACCAATGGTTATCGAAATACAGTAAAAAAATAAAAAGAAAACAATTGTTTTTTTGACAGGGTTCAATGATTTGAATATAATTAGTACAGATCCGACTGTGTTGGTTACTGTTTAATTTCTATCCTGTAAAATGACAGGTTATGAGACTTATTAACCTTTATAATAAGTTATTCTTGAATGTATTAATTGTATTTTAGGATATGGGACAAGGTATGCAGCGGTGCACCTAAAATATTAGCATTTGTAGCAGTCATGTTGATCATCACTCTACGAAGAAACATATTGAGAGCTAAGAATTTAGAAGATGTGTTAAAATGCGTATCACAGGTAAATTTTTATTTAAAAATATGTAAAAAAAAATATGTTATTGTGCATGTAATATGTTGCAATGTTCCACTGAACACAACAAGTGTTCAGTGGAACATTGCAACATATTGTTGTTGATACCTTTTATAATATTTAAGACCATGGACCTACACAGTTATGCAATAAAATATCTTTTAGGTATATTTTAAATATTTATAAACTACAAACCTTGGATTGCGTGACAGTGTGTGAATACATAATGCCCCTGCTCCATTGCAGATATAAATGGGCTCTTAATTTAAATAAATATTTACAAATGATAACACAAAGAAAATTCTATACTACCAACGCGCATCATGGGGTAAATGACTGCGCCGAAGAGGTGCCCATTATTACTTACATTAACCGCATACTGACTCGGCCGTCCTGAAATTATATATCAGAGGAGTTCGCGCATTTCCCCGACATTCAGTTCCAGAACTGTAATCTGCGCAACGACTTGCAACAACTTCAAGCCGGTCGAGTTAGTTAGTTAGGCCAGGATAAGGAAAAATCATTTATTTGCTGAACACAAGTTAATTACGGTAGTAGGTAGAAAGGAAAGTTTTTCTGTCTCGCAAAAAACCAGTCCCTGCAGTACGACATTAATATTTTATTAATACTTAAATACTTATGTTATTTCCAGATACCAGAACAATGTGAGGAAGTTGTAGCTAACAAGGCGATAGAGCTATGGCAGTACTACGGAGCTCAGCCACAGAACGATACGCTCGCTAAGAAATGATGCATGACCTTCTAATGAGAACGTCTCATTAGAAGGTATACTGTGAACGGACATGGGAAGACGGAGCACTGATGTAAATAGCCTGATTTGGAATTAAATATATGCTTAACAGCTTTTAATGTCATCTGGAGAATTAAGTCAAGATTTTAATGAGTAAGGGTCGTAGCACACTTGTCAAAACGTATAGGGATCGGCACCGCTTCGACTTTTTCCTCGGTGTCAAATGTCAAAAATCCGATTACGTTACGATTCCGATTAGTGTGCGTTGCAGTAAGGAGTTTCATACAAATAATACTGAATGTCTCAAGTTGATACGGTGATGATCCCATTCCTTTTTAATATGTGTGCTACGATCCTAATGAGTAAGAATAGTTGTCGATTATTATGGTAGAATTGATCGATGTTATATAGAAACAAAACATCAACTTACAGTACGTATCAGCTGATTACTCCAAAAAGAGATAGAACATATTAAATAAAAATAGTAAACTCGTAAGGAGCGTCCACAGTGAGAGCATTCACGTGTAATGAGCATTTGACATCTAAAATTCGAGTGATTTGGACGTTGAGCCGAGCATTATTAAGCTTCGATTCAACGCTGGCGATTGCTCGTTTACAAATGCTCGGGTAACAATGCTCTTAGTGAGGACGTACCTGTAAGTGCAAGCGAGATAGATATAGAGAAATGATATGGCCCTAAGACTCAGATAATAACGCGATATCTATAATCAATCGCATTTAAATCTACTCAATCAATGTCGACTGATTCATTCTACCATTGATTGATTGATCCGCGTGGTAGAAACTATTAATCGATGGTAGAATCGATTAGTAGGTAGCGCCCTTAAGTTTCACCTGCGATAATTTAGCATATATTATGTACATACACTTTACTAAGTAATATGAAGCTGTAGCTTAATCACCAATAAAATGGTAGGTAAAAAAATTAAGTCAAATATGCTTCTGCATTTCTTTGTGTGATTTAAATAACTTATATTACTCAGTCTGGAATAGTAGTGTTACAAGAATAAGAATTAAATATGAAAACATAATGGTAAGGTAAGAGCTATAAATTTTGTGAAGATGCCTGTTAGAAATGTAATAGATGGTATAATATGTAAATACAAGTGTTACTATAACTAGTTTTGTATATATTCATAAAAATTATAATATATTGAAAATCTAATAGCTTTTTATTTAATTGGTAATAGACTTGACTTGACTTCTTCGTGAATGGCCTCATGTGAAACGTCACATATTTTGCCAGTGTCTTGTCGAGGGGCTCGTAATGTCATTAATCAAGAAGTGTCATGATCCATGCTAATAACCAAATAAATGGTAAACCAAAACAAATCAGAAACAATTGTTCAGGATGATTATTTTAAACAGAATAACATAATTATATACACGAAAATAAATAAATAAGATAACTAAATACAAAATTATTAAGCTAAAAAAAAACACAAACTTACATAACTATCTACAATTTAATTTTATTAAACGCTATATATTTACATAAACATAAAGCAATATTAGGACTAAATATACGGAAAAGGAGACATTTTAAGGTAATTGGTAATATTTATCCTCCGTGCTGTGACATAGAATGAATGAAAACACTATGGTAATCGTAAATGCCTATCAATACCAAAACAAAAGAAGGAACACATAAAACGATTTCATATAACTAGACTATGTAAAGGTCCGTGTAGTTACGGAGTAAGCATACAATATGTCACCACCCCATCTTATCCCATGGGTGTCGTAAAAACAGAGTAAGGGACTATACGTGAATATTATCTTTACGAAATAAAAAGAAGGAAAACTTGAAATAAAACCCTACACCAATCTATATGGCCACGGGAGGAGGCCCGTCCCTGCAGTGGGATATTAATAGGCTGTTATGATTATTATGTAAAGGCACAGAGTACATTTTTTTCTAAATATAAGATCGTGTAGACCAAGCTTTTCTTCGTCACAGGAAGCCCTCTCCTGTAAGGGGACATGAATGGGATGTTGAAATATAAAGACATGTTCACGGTCATCTCTCTCTGCACAGCGCCATCTGTTTCCAAGGTAAGCTAGGCTTAACCTGCTTGGATGGATAACAGAAAATAGATATAAATACTTATACAGTCTTTTTTTTTTGTAAATATACATACATAGCAAACCAGAACAAACAATCATGTTCATGCACACAAAGATTTGCAATGTGCGGGAGTCGAACCCGAGACCCAAGTAACTTTATGCTTACGCCTACGTCACAGAGGTCGTCTATTCCCCTATTCTTTCGGTCGGTGATATCCTAAATAGACTATCGTCTTACGAAAAGCTATTGTTTTGAAGTGTTGGTTTTCGGACCATTCATTCCTTCCTTAGTCAACCCTATTCAGCTAAACACACAAACTTTTATTATGAAGTAAGTACCTATAGCACTAGAAACGAGCTCTCCGTTTATCTGGATCAAAAGATAGCTGCATAGCATAGGTATAGGAGGCTTTGGAGTTTCCTTACCTTATCTAAATATCAGCACCTATACCTAAGGGCCTTCGATACTGACAAACCGACGGAAATTTTCCAGAAGATAATGACGGAGACAGACTGTTCTGCCGTCTTAATAAAAAAAGGCACAACTAACATTTTGTAAATATTGAGAAAATCGAGATTGTTTTATTTTTTTGTTTTTGTTGAAAAAAATACTACTAAACTAAGTTTTCAAAAATTCTGTGAATGGTAATAGTTGCATTTGTATAGTACGTATAAGACCATAGCAATATTTTGATTTAATTATAATGCATATAATTAATAATTAGCATAATTTGTTTCATTTTAACATAAAAAATAAGATAAAATCAATCATGTTACGTTTAAAAGGCATATACAACCAAATATGCCTTTTCAATGTAAATTTTTGAGTACCATTTTTGAATTTTACAATGAAAAGGCACTTTTATGCAATTGTGTCTTTTCATCGTATTATTATCGGTTACAAGAAAGGTAAAATATTAGAAAATACTAAACTTCTCTATGAATAAAATAAAGTAGTTATAAGAAAATCAAACGTATATTTCAAAAAGTTTACAAAAATAACATATCTTATCATAATTCTCAATTAATAATCTTAATTTTAATTAAAATCACAAATTTAAATAGAATTTTTATTACCATAAATGTCTCTTAATAAAAAATTCTTTCAACGAAAATCAGGTCTTTCAACGATAAACACAACTAAGAAATAATAAACAAAACCTAATTGTCACAATAACGAAAACATTTTACAGTTTCCAGAAACAATAAAAATCTTATGTTTAGAGATAGGAACCATTAATTATTATTACATATAACTATTTAAATAATTTAAAGTTACATACCAGCCATAAATTGAATCTTTAGAAAAATCAGAAACAATAAAAACATCTTATCTTCAGAGATAGAAACCATTATTATAACTATTTAAGTAATTCAAAGTTTCACAACAGCCATAAATTGAATCATTAGAAAAACAATAAAACTAAACTTACATATTATTTTTTTGTACTATCTAAATAATAAACAAAATGATTATTTAAAAAATCAGTCTTCCTTTAATTTAGGCTTCGTAGTTTTGAATCAAATTGAGTGATTGATCATTAACCTGTAAAGTTTTCCAAAAAACTTTTCTGTTCGTGTAAGTGGACCAAGCTTTGTGAGTATTTAAGCTTTTGTGTTGCAGGTGGTACACCTTGTTTAATATTTTTTAACTTAAGAAAATCTAACTGGGTATATTCGTCAGTACCATGGATTCTCTTATAAAAAACTGTATTAAATCCTCTTCTAAAATTTGCCTCCGAAATATTATTCAAATAAGCTCGCGGGTTAAATTTTTTTAATATAAATGCCGAAGAACAGTCTTCATAAACATAAAAATCTTGAACTTGCATCTTCTTTACCATTGTGCGTGAGCCAGTATCAGATACTGCTTTACAAAAGCCTTTAAAGTCGTAGATATTCTTTTTTGTTTTGAGAGATCATTCTACTCTGTGGTGGAATTCATCTGCCGCCATAAATGTGTGACCAGTTTCCAAGTAGCGTAAAGTAATAGTTTCAAAATTTACTTCTGTAGAATTTACTATATATACAAGATAAGAATAAAGGGTCCAATTTTTATTTTGGGCCGCGCAGTTATCCAGCCACAAAATAATGTGCTTGAGATCTCGATTTTGTCAGTTGTCTTGACACGTCAGGCACAACTGGCGCAATCCTACGCATACCTCGCCCCCTTCACTTCATCTCTCTTAAGAGATGTTAAGTAGGAAAGGCATAACCGCTAGTGTGTATATTTTCATATGAAATTTTAAGGTGTGGGTTAAATAGTAAAGGCATAACTGCCAGTTGTGCCTTTTCTTTTACGTTTCTTGCTACAGTGTTAATAAAAATATTTAGCACAATTGCCACATAAGCCCTTTCTATTTGAAATGCGCCGATTATGCCTTTTCAATTAGGTATGTTGAAACCATAAATGTGAAATAGAAAACATATGTCACAATGTGACCTTTTTCTTTTCAAAAACTTAAAAAATGGTGCATTTGTGCCCTTTAAGCATGTGCTATCTCTGTTTATTTTGTTGCTAAAAATAGACAAAAAATTAGGCAGATAGGCCTTTTTTTCCTGATTCCGAATATGTATATAACTCAATTTGGCAAAAAATGTTAGTTGTGCCCTTTTTAATTAACACGGCAGTGTTTATGATGAAGACATTTTGGCACTAAGTTATGGACCATCTAAAAGTATTTTAGATGGTATTGTTATGTTATTGAGAGATGACTCATATTAGAGTTTGAAGATTCAGTGGCGAAGGGTGGATTTTTATAAAAGGGAAGCCGAAGATTCCGTGGACTTTTGTTCTACTTTATATTACTATTATTCTGTAGTTCATAGGTATTCGTGAGAAAATGTTTCGATTTTACCTAGTTGTCCCGAACTCATAAACTTAAAATACGAAAATGTTTCTCTGTTTGGAAGACTTCTTTGATCAATTAGATTAATTGTTTATATTGCTATATCCTAAATGATTCTACATACCTACTTACTTACTTTTAGAATCTGAGAATACTGTCTGTAAGCCACTTACTTATACGTATCGAAATGAGATAATTGTATTAAAATGTTTCGTAAATCCACAGCGCCGGCGTTTCTTATATTTATAATTCAATTTCGAGAATGATGTTTTATCACACATCACATAATAGGATAGACAATATAATCTAACACTATTAACCTGTCCCTTATAACAACAAACTATTAAATTTGCTGATAAAACAATACAAACAAGTACTTACAAAAATATTCCATAGGATCCCAATTCCCAACGCACTACGACAAAAATAAAGTCAACCAATGCACAACACATAATACACAATCATAAATAATTAAACATACAAATTTTACTACTTTAAACAAGAAAGCGTATTTTATAACCTATTTGCAGAAAATAAATACAAATATCTGTTTTTTCTTCAAATGGTCCTATCGTTTACCGATGATTCTGCCAAAGTCAAGACGCAAGACGTATAAAAATATAAAAACAAATAAATATAATTAAAAACTAAAAATTCAGAAGAAAGGCTGATTTCTATCAGATTTAAATAATTGATAAAAACAAAGGAATGTCAATGGCAAATTAAGTACTTAACGTGAAATGAAATGAAACTTCGTTACAATTGGTCGGTCCACTGGTTGCAATAGTGCTTTCTCGCTTTCGCAATGTTGTAGTTGTATCTTTTATCCTTGTCATAAGCCGGTGGCCATCGGCTTATATGGTACCTTAGATCGACGAAGACAAAGTGTCACGTGACCGTACGATTTCCGTACAGTCTGTTGTACTGGATTCCTAATTTCGCGACCGGCTTACTGCGCTCCGCGCATGCGCGCTTTAAGTACTCTCTGACTGAACCATAACAAGTGGTTAGTTGACAACCTTTAATTACTAGATGGCGTTATGAGTACGTAAATAATTATATTGAAAATTATTATTACTATAATTATTATTGCGATTTACGTAAGAGAATACTTTTTTGTTTTATATTATTTTGTATTGAGTGGATGTTGCGTCATTGATTTATAATTGATTAATAGACAATGCTAAGCGGTTTTTGCAAAGGTAAGCCGGTAGGAATCGAGTTATATGGACACTTCGCCACTAGAAGATATACATTTTTACAGATATTTCTACAATTTTATCTCAGTATGAGTACTGAGATAAAATTGTGGTGAGAAACTTAATTTTTTTCTTGTTGTGTATCTTTTTAACGTTTCGTTTCACAAAAGTTAGATTTCAAGGCAATCATTTATTTCAGCTAGCAACATTTGTCATTCTCCTCGCCATTTTGCAAGAATGTCAGCCAAATCATCAGAGCGAGTGTTTAGATAAATTTTATGTTAACGCTCATTATATTATAGTGATTTTGTGTTTGAGACTTGCTTGTATTGTTAAATAGAAAAAATGGACCGCTTTATCAGCATGTGGAAAGTGCGGGAGTTAGCGGATAAGGTGTAAGTATGACACTCGTATAAGATAATTTTTATGTAAATTACTACAATCTGGATAACTAATAAGATTGCTAGAATATAGACACATTTATAAACTTTCTTATTTAAGTAATAGTATTTATTATAACAGCCCTTGTATAAAAATGTCAATAGTAGCATTTTCCGACACTTGTAGATATATTGGCAGTATAGGTATGTTCTGATGATACGCGTACAAAATGAACCATATCATTGGTTAGAACGTGTAAAATGTATTCGATCAGATGTAAATATTTGGCGGTTTCCTAAATTTAGGCGGCAAAATTCATAAAATAAAAGTTGAGTGGGTACATCAAGTTTCATTTTACTAATTTTGACTTGATCATAAAGTCATCTTATTAGATTCTGTAAACCGCTTCCCCCTTACCTTTATCATGATAACTTTAGAAGTTTTATTTATAATCAAGACTTGTTGTAGTAAATGTGAAAGTATCAGTCTATCTTTCACTCATATACTACTGAATTAATATAAATGAATATTGAGACAGAGATAGACTTTTTAATAGTGAGAAACAATTTAGAGGACATCTCAACCTTTGGGTCTTGTAGGCAGTAGTATCACTGTCATAAAATGATGATAGTATGTTGTATGGAAGTTAAAGCAGATGTTATTGGCCTCTCATACCTAAACTTCATTGACAGACAGGTGCTAATACTCTTATACTTATGCCATTATTTTGTTTGTAATGGTTGAATCATAGTAATCTTTTAATAATAAATTGCATAATTTAGTCTCCAACAGTATTAAGAAAAGCAATGCTAGAACTAATTTCTTAATAAACAAAACCATTAAATATAATTTATCATGGTAATATTGTTGTAATTTTAATTTATCTGTAAGTATTACTATTACAGTAAAAATGTTATAGCAATAAATGTTAATTAGTGTAATATAATGTCAAGGTAATATTTGCCTACATCATCTTAAATCTATTTATTCATTGACAGAACAAACTCTAATAATTTCTGTCACATAATCTGTGTACATATCTGTGATCACAGTATATAAAATATAAATGAATTTAAACAGTATTTAGCAAAAAAAAGTGTTTAATAATTTTTTTAGAAAGCATAACAAAAAGTTTTTTTTTTTTTGTTATTTCAAATTTTTATTGAATCACTAGCTGATGTCTTCGGCTTTACCTGCATGTTATAGGTAGCCTAAATGTTATTCTACACCCTAAACTACCTATATTCCGAAGTTCATTAAAATCGGTTCAGTAGTTTTTGTGTGAAAGGATAACAAACATCCATTCATCCATCCATCCTCACAAACTTTTGCATTTATAATATTAGTAGGATTATTTAATCAATTTCGAATCTTTCTTATCATATCTAGATAAAAAAACTTTAGAGAGATATAATTTATGTAATCACTCCCTCCCTCCCCTTTTATCCATTTAAGTGCTCTTAAACTCAACCAAAAACTCTTCAAACACAAAATTTTTGCAATAATTTATATAGAAGTCATCATAAAATACTAGTATGTAAGTACTATAACTAGAGGGGACCCATGGCAAGATTATAATTTATGTCATTATGATATACAAACATACAGCAACTACTTGTTGCCATATTAGTTGTAATTTATTAAAATATTCTTAAATAAAGAGTAGGCTAGCTTGACTTGAAATTTCCAATATGTCTTTGTCAATTGATCTAGTTTATATTGATTGATATCAGTATGGAGGTTAATTATTCAGAGCTATCAGATATTGCAATACATGTGTATAAGTATTGTCTGTGAAAGAACTATGGTTATTCCTATGATCTTAAACACAGAATAATATTTATAAACTTACTAACACCATTGCAATAATCTCAGAAACTTCTGGTCCGAATCTATTCATTCTTTTGTGTAAAATAGTTTTTAATTTGTGTTCAATGTTATATAATATAATCGTTTATATAATATATTATTATGTATTGTTAAGCCAATCCCATCATTATGGATTATGTTCTGTGCGAGGATTTAAATATAATTTTAACGGTGACAAATAAATTAAAGTTCAGAAAAAACATGTTTTATGTGTATTGTCACAGACAACAGTAAATGTCCTGTGTGGGATCCGATCCCATGACCTCGTGCATGACAGCCGTAAACAGCAACAGCCACGCCACTGCTACTTTTACTTAAAGTTATCAAAATAACATAAAAATTACATTAATTTATTTGATAAAAATTAAGTTTTAAATGTTCATTGATAAGAATGCCGTTAACGTGCCGTCCTTACATATTATAGGGGCGAAATTGTGAAAAATAACTATCTCAATCTGTTTTCAATAGGTACAATTACAGAACTTTATCATAGGAGGGAGGATAGAGGGTAGGGTTGCACTTGCATATCGTGTGCAGAGATAAGTCGGTGTGGCTATATTCAACGCACACATGTGGTTAGTCAAAGTGACCAAGAAGTGGTGAGCGATGGTTATCATTTCCCTACAACAGTTGTTGCCTTAATTCCTGCAGTATATTCCAGTTTTTCATAAGGTTCAACATGTTGCCTGTATACTGCTGTATCATATAAATTCAGTGCAATCGCACATACGCTCATGTGACTCATAGTACCTGCGCTGCGGTTAATTTTGGACGCGGTCGGGGCACTGGCTGTACTAATACATTCATTATATATACATATAATACATTGTCAAAGCCCTAAGGCATCGTAAAATACTACAAGACAATGAATGTGTTCAAAATTTAGGAATATTTTTTTCACCTTATTCATAAAAATCTTTCAAAAATTACACATTTATTTTGAACTAGCTAACCCGTGCCCACTTTGTTGGGCGGCAAAAAAAACGCGTCTCTTTTTTAAACATATCTACTGCTCAGCTCCTTTTAGTCATAGCATGATACTACATAGCCTATGATACTCCCCGATAAATGGACTATTCAACACAGTAAGAATTTTTAAAATCGGTTCAGTAGATCCAGAGATTACCTCCTACAACGTCACAAACACACAAACTTTGTCTCTTCATAATATTAGTATAGATGAGAAGTCAACCGATAATTTTGTACCATTAACCATGATGCAACTGTAGTATCAATTAAGGAATATGCACTGACCAAATTATTCACAAGATAGCATTGGATTGCAACCTTGTTGTAACCTTTTACTTGCCATGTCGTATGTATATGTTATGTAATATAAATATATGAGGTGCAAACGTCCGACGTTTCGTTCAGTACATGCGATTAATTGTTGCTGATCTCAATTACTAATTTAGTCATTATCGTTATAATAGCTCATTAATGTGATGGAGAATAACTTTGTCCACTTACAAGCTGGACAAACGGATTTATTTGGGGTTTAAGTTTAGTGCGTCATGATACGGATTGTCTGAATAATGTCTTAAGTGCAGATAAGTCGTCAATTAAGGCAAACTGATTTTCTCCTAGAAATCTTGCCAGGCACACTTTAATCTTTAAGTTGAAAATCTGGTTTTAGGTACTTAATCAATCTGTACTCTAATTTATCTCGAGAGGTAAAAAAACTGCATATTCTCTACATCTAGATATGCATAATACGATTTTCTCGGATAGTTGCTTAAAATTACCATTATTTTCTTTTTCTCCGTGTGGTGGCGGACTAAGAATACAATACCATCCCACCTCATCCCGTGGGTGTCGTAAAAACCGACTAAGGGTCTATCCGTGAGTAGTATCTTAACAAAATAAAAAGAAGGAAAACTTGAAATTAAACCCTATACCAATCTGTCTGGCCAGCGTGGTATTAGTAGGCCAAGTATCCCTCCGTCATGGCCCGTCCTTTCATCCAGACTTTCAACAATAGTTTGTGCTCGCACTTGAAATTATCCAGCGTGGGGTTCGCGCCCACAGCAAAATTCTTTGTGCGTTCCGCAAATTTCTTTTCGCAGAGTCTGGATGATTTTTGTGTTTGTTAAATTGATGCTTAATACTCGAACGATGCCGCCTTTAAAGCTAGTATGTAATAAAACATTTAGCCATGCGGCCTAAACTTGCTTGAATGATTCATAGAACCAGAAACTAAATTACAGTTATTTATAATACAACTAGTTAATCCTACAGACGCGTCTGTGTGGATGTTTAATACAGGTTATCTTAATTAAGACTAATTAGTGTAATTGCTGTTGACAAAGCTGCATATAAAATAATTTAATATCATCGTAATGCATGTAGGCTGGTCACATATATATCAGGTTTGTTAGGCCGGTTCTCATTATGAATGAAGTTGATGGTTATATGCGTATTACTAAGAAAAAGGTCCATTATTTATGAGCTATTTAGGTAGAACTATGTCCGTGTGGTGACGGAGTAAGAATATAATTTGTCACCACCCCATCTCATCCCATGGGTGTCGTAAAAACCGACTAAGGGACTAATCGTAAATATTATCTTTACGAAGTAAAAAGAAGGAAAACTGGAAATTAAACCCTATACCGTCTGGCTAACGTGGTATTAGTAGACCAAGTATCCCTCCATCGCAGGAGGAGGCCCGTCCCTGTGCTGTGACATTAATGGTATGTTATGATGATGTTTTACCACTGATTGCGTAGTGGTTGCTGTATCTTCTATGACTTCGTCAGTTTCCTAGCGGTTACGGTTACCGTAGGTCGTAGGTTCAATCTCCGTAAGTCTAACATTTGTGTGCTTGAGCATGACTGTTTAATTTGATGTTGATGTTTATATGTATTTATTTACAAAAAAAACTATAAGAATGTTAATTAGTTGTCTGGTACCCATAGGAAATGGTAAATTAGACTGTTTTCTGACTGTGAGGAATATTATCCAGGTATTACTTTCACTTTAGCAGGATACTAGCGCTCCCCTATCGTTGGCAAAGTGCTAAAGTACTTATTTTTTTAGCAATAGGGACGGGGATGGCTGGAAAAGGCCTACAAAACCTACAGGACAATAATTTGTGGATCACACTAAGAATTGTCCTTCGTGGTAATCGAACCCGTGCACGGAAGCCGCTTCTATGACCGTTCGCGCCACCTAGGCAGTTTAATAATAATGTTAATATCTCTGTTCCAGTACAAACGTAGTAATGAACTACACGGAGGTGGAAGGCAAGGTGCGCGAGGCGACCTCGGACGAGGCGTGGGGCCCCACGGGACAGCAGATGCAGGAGCTAGCACTCGCCACCTTCACCTACGAACACTTCCCGGAGGTCATGTCCATGCTGTGGAGGAGGATGCTGCATGATAACAGGTCTCATTGGAGAAGGACGTATAAGGTAGGCAGTAGTAACATTAGCTTTTAGGTATAGTTGTTGCGTGTAAAGGAATTCTAAAAGCATAAAGAAAGCGGTAGGTATCGCCAATAGGCAAAGCAAGTTAACATTTTGATGCAGTAAAATGTAAGATTCTCAATGGTAAGAGAAATTTGGAGACTTTTCGAAACGATATCCTACATGATTTTGTTAACTTCAGGGTCTATAAATGGTTCTTATGTTTTATTCATTACACCATTGTAAATACTTACAGAGTGCAATAAACAGTTTAAGTTTGAACTTTCTTTTTGTCCACAATTGGCTGATACCAACACACGGTCTCTGTGGCGAAAAATATCAATCATAATACACCTTATAAACTGTTTGTATAACCAGGGCACACGTGTGGTCAGGCAGCCAAAATGATAAATAAATATTCCTCACACATTCACACAACGCCATCTAGTTCCAAACTAAGCAACGCTTGTACCATGGGTGCTAGACAACGGATGAACATACTTAAATACTTTTTTTTGTAAATACATACATATTATATGTACCTACATAGAAAACACCCAGACCAATGTAAACAATTATGTTCATGCACACAAAGATGCATGAGCGGGAATCGAACCTGAGTTATATAACTACGCCACAGAGGTCGTTGATAGCAATGGAATGAAACCATTTCGTGACTACCACCCTTTGCCTGCATTCCTGAACTGTATTCCAATTCCGTCACTACAGAGTTGTTAATAACAATACAGGACTCGAGTGACTTAGTTGGATAAAGCGTAATCTCCGCAGGTTCAAGTTCAAGTCCTGTTTCGTGTACAATTTGTTTTCCATTGTCTTTCATTAATAAGAATAGTTAAGTATTAAAATACATTAAGGTTGTAAAGCTTAATTAAAAACAAGAGTATTTACGATGCACTCATTAGCCGCTTGGACAGCGGCCAATACTTTGTTCAAACGTAAGCTTCTCTTTAACAACGCGGCAATTTATTATGTATGGGCGCAGATTTAATTTTGAAAATGGCTGTTTACTTTACAAAAAGGTTTTTTTTTACACAGAAAATGTTGTAAAATAATTGACCTTTTACTCATCTATTAGTAGTCAAACTCATAACTCAAACTCAAGTATTTATTGCTCGCCATATATGTTAACAAGGAGGTAACAATACATACATAGATCAAATATGGACCCTGTCAGGCACGGCAAAGTACAATAAAGTAGAGGAAAGAGGGAATTAAAGTCCTTAAATGAACACAGTCAGAAGCTATGGCCATCTTTTAGGTGTAGGGACATTTGGATTAAATTAGCTGACAAGATGGTTCGAAATGGGGTACTGTCTGTTTCGTAGAAGTCTTTTAGTTCGGATACGATGAGGGTGGTGGAGATCCTGAATGCTCCGAAAGCCTCGATCGCCGATCAGTTGCAGGAGAACAGGATGCGATGATATGGTTAAAAGTTGGTTCTACATTTATTTATTCTCGGCGAAGATACAGAGGCAGACTCAAAACAAAGAGAAAATATTGTGGAGTTGAGCCAATGAATGAGAGGATAGAGTAAAGTTGACGACCTCGGTGGCGCGACGGTAGCGCAAGCGGCTGCCGTGCAAGATGTTGTGGGTTCGATCCCCACGCAGGACAATAATTTGTGAGATCCACAAATTATTGTCCTGGTCTGGGTGTTCTTTGTGTCCGTTAATTGATATTTGTAAAAGGTTCCCGCGACACAGGGCATGATCCCTAGTGCGGGAGTTGTCTTTTTTTTAAAACGAAACGAAAACGAAAGTGGAGATAAAGAAACTTTACTCCACCACAATTTAGGACTTAGGTATAGTTAGAAGAAGAACAAGAACGTCAATTAATATTATTAGTCTGTTAATTTTATTTATATTTGAACAAAAGACTTGCGCATCCGAGCTTAGAATAATTATTGGTTTCACTTACTCGTAAGGTTTGACCACATAACACCACGCCCTCTTAGACTTCTACCAAGGCAAAGCTGATTGCTATAGGATTTCTCTACGGATAGTACTTATTTTAATAAAACATATTGTGTTCCAGTGCCTCCTCCTACTGAGCTACCTCGTGAGGAACGGTTCAGAACGCGTTGTGACGTCGGCCAGAGAACACATATATGATCTCCGTTCATTGGAGAATTACACATACGTCGATGATGTCGGGAAAGATCAGGTATGCACATTATTAGAATTAACTTCCTGACTATTAAAGGATTCAATTATGACCTGAGCTAGGATCTGCGCATCTAAGACGGAATAATAACTGCCTATCAAATACCTACCTAATACCACGCTGGCCAGGCGGATTGGTATAGGGTTTAATTTCAAGTTTTCCTTCTTTTTATTTCGTAAAGATAATATTCACGGAGAGTCCCTTAATCGGTTTTTACGACACCCATGAGATGAGATGGGGTGGTATACATATTTTATTCTTACTCCCGTCTATAGCCAAACAAAATAAGTTGGCATAGAGTTATGTGTCAAATATCAAGTAGAAAGCTGATAAAATGTGTATTTTAGTAGGTTTTTACGATACTCTCAGGAAGACGTCGTGTGACATCATTTTGATTTCTTGTCATCATCACCAACACACACTTAATTTACAAAGTTTTACCTTTTATAAAAGCAGCAAAACAAGATAAACAGCTTTTTAGGAATCTGAATAGTTAAAGAGTGCCATTCAACTGTAGAGAAGCTTAATGACCATTTTATCCAAAACTAGCTGACCCGTGCCCACTTCGTTGGACGGCGAAAAAACACGTCCCTTTTTTAAACATATTTAATTACTGCTCCTCTCCTATTAGTCATAGCGTGATACTATATAGCCTATGACACTCCGATAAATGAACTATTCAACGCAGAAAGAATTTTCGAGCGACATAGTCAAATTGTGACAAAGCTCCTTAAATAAAGATTAGTAGAACCAGAGATTACCCCCTACACAAATACACAAACTTTACCTCTTTATAATATTAGTATAGATGAGAGCAATTCATAATGTTACAAATAAACTTGCAGGGTATAAACGTACGCCACAAGGTGCGAGAACTGATCGACTTCATCCAGGACGACGAGAAGCTCCGAGAAGAGAGGAAGAAGGCTAAGAAGAACAAAGATAAATATATAGGTAAACTTCGGCTTCGCACGGACATTATTTTCCTGCTTTCCTGTTCAAATTTTTCCTAAATTTTCTTTGCTATAAACGTCACGGAGCCCGAGTCCTTTCCAACGAATGCAAAATCGTGGAAATCGGTTTGTGCGTTCTGGAGTTATAACGTCAGGAAGGAAAACCCGACTTATTTTTAAATAGTGGATAGTTTCAGTAATAAACTACATTGTTTTGTAGGTCTTTTAGTTGTATTTTTATTTTCTTCTTAATTAATATCTGAATAGATCCAGTGGGGCAGATCCTCTGTAAAAGGTTAAACGTCAATTTTCAATTTTCCAACATCAATTTTCTTACTATGAGCAATTTTCCAACAATACTTCCTTTTTAGCCATTGTCCTTCTGTAGAGACGGTTTTTTGTTACATTAACTTTTCATAACTTTGAAACTATAATATAACGTTTTAAGAGAGTAACGTGGCAAGCTATTATTTTATTCGACTTTTTGGCATCATCTTCCCTCGTATTTTTTGTTAAGTCCCTATTTTCTGACCCTTCTACACGCTATTTTTACTTTACCAGTTTAAAAAAATTCTACTATTTTCTTTAACACTCAGGATGGATTGGTATAAGGTTCGTTTTAAAGATTTCTTCGTGGCTTGGCATTTGTTTATTAATGTTTACTGCTAAATAAAAGACTAGTATAGTCATAGTGTTTTGTATTATTGTTTTGTTTTATTTTATTTTTATGTTTCTGTAAACTTATATTATACTGTTGTGTTCTGTGGGCAGGTCTGTCGGGCATGTCGTCGGAGGCGGTGGTGCTGGGCATGCGGCACGGCATGTCGGCCGGCGCGGGCGGCTGGGGCGAGTACAGCGACCGGGGCGGGGCAGGCGGTGAGTACGATAACGTGTTACTGCACCTAGCGATACTATATCGATCGATTGTTGTGCTAATGTTGATTGATCGACTTCATCATAACAGCCCATTAATGTCCCACTGCAGGGACGGGCCTCCTCCCGTGACGGAGGGATACTCAGCCTACTAATACCACGCTGGCCAGACGGATTGGTATAGGGTTTAATTTCAAGTTTTCCTTCTTTTTACTTCGTAAAGATAATATTTACGTTACTCCCTTTGTCGGTTTTTACGACACCCATGGGATGAGATGGGGTGGTGACATATTGTATTCTTAGTCCGTCACCACGCGGACACGGCTAGTGTTGATTGATCGACTTCATACCTTCGCTTAATCAATCGATCGGTGGATAGCATTCAATTCTAGCATTCGAGCGATCGACGTTCGATTGTAGAAACTATCAATCGACGTCGACTTATCAATTCCACTATAAATCGACGATCGATATATTTTTGAAACACGCACTTTATCGTGTCTAAGAAAATTCATTTTTATGTATTTTATTAATACTCGTTCCTAACCATATCTTTCCAGCGGTATCTGGTACTTTGGTACTTTACTTTTTGTAATACAAGTGATTACTTATAAAATGTAATTAGTTTTGTGTTAACAATGTTACAGAGGAGCCGAAGGAGAGGAACGACGAGGACGACTACGACAGAGACGACAGCGACGGTGACTACTCACAAAGTAGAGAGAGGAGACCACAGAAGTGAGAACAAGTTATTATTATTATTTGTATCGCTTATCTAAAAAAAAAACAAAGAAAAATAAACAATGTTTCTTTCTTTCTTATTAAGCGGTCTTTTTTTTTTTTTTTTATTTTTTTTATTTAGGACAACAAACAGTAACACTAACAGCTTACAAAACAATTAAAAATAATATGTTACAGTACTTGCAGTGCAACCAGCCTCGTTATCCACAAGTTAAATACTTAATTTAATTTAAGTACCTACATAATGCTTATACAATAAGAATTTACTAACTTAATACAATAAATTATGTACTTACTCTTTGACGGTTTTATTATCAAGTTGAGTTTTTTTTTTTCTCAAACCCAATGAGAATTTGTATTTTTTGACAATATTGTCACGGCCAAGCACAGAAAAGCTAATATTAATTCGAATACGATACGAAATCAATACAATTTTTAATTTTTTTATTATGAAAGATGAAGAAAGTAATTACTGCACCGATGTGGATAATTGTAATAATATTAACACAATTATGTGTATAATTTATTTGTCTTTTTTTACAAACCACATTATACAACAATCAGTATTAGAATCCTTTTATTTTACCCAATAAATTGAATTAGTAATGTCCGTGAACATTTATTAGTTCGAAAGCAGTATTTTTATAACATAACTAAGCACAAATGATATTGTTAACTTCGCAGAGAGAACGTGTACCGCGACTCGGACGTGATCTCGGAGTCTCCGCCCCGCGCGCCCGCCGCCGGCGTCCCCGCCCCGCGCCCGCTCACCATCAGTCTCAAGAGTCCGCACAAGGGCAAGAGTAACACGCCTGTCAAGAAGATTGATCTAGGTATACATTAATACTATTTATCATTATGCTTGTGAGCCTCTTCGTGGGCATTGACACAACTACTATTAAACTAAGAAACATAATAATATGTATCATATAAGTCAATAGATGTTCACTGGACATAGGCCTACACTTTATAAAACTTGCAGGTAAAATTGTCCTCTGAGTGACAATAAACCTTTTAAACTCACTATGGACCCATAGTAAGCGACCATGTTTCAATTTCATGTCTTTTTCCGTATGCAAATTTGTAAATGTTGACATTGAAATATAAGATATAAAAATAGTTACAACTTTTGAAAACACATTTAGGCATGGCAAGCTATCTAAATTTTAATTAGTTACCAGTGGGAGGTTATTTTCTCAGCGGTTTTGAATTAATGATTGGGTAACTAGTGTATTGATGATTGAAGCTCTTAAATGTGACTAACATTTCAAACAAAATAATCATCATTTTATTCCCCCGTCCCCAGGCGCGGCGGCTACATACGGCAAGTCCGCAGGTCCCCCCTCCCCGCTGGGAGCCCCTCTGGGTGCCGCAGTAGCCGCAGTACCGGCACAGTCGCAGGAGCTGCTGGACGAACTGTTCAAGACTTGTGCCACCACGCCCAGCCCCAGCAACGTGCTGGACGACTTCGATCCTAGGTAATGTTGATGAAATTGTTTTGATTAAGTTAGTAGCAAACAAAGCTACCATTAATATCGGAACATTTTTTTTTTCAATATCAAGCTCACTGTATTAATAAAAATCGCTACATTTATAGTAAGTGTTATGTACACCTTAAGTGTCATATGTATCGGACAATAAGTACCTTAGATAACTGTATAAGTACTAGAATGAATATGTATGATGTGGTTGTACTATTTGAAATAAATAAATAAATAAACATTTCGTTGTTCAAATGAGAAAACAGTCAATTTGTTAAATGTTCAGATATTAATGGTCATTTGTTGTGTATTATGTGAAGAACTTATTGACATTTTGAATTTTTCAGAAGTATTCGGTCCCTTGTCTGCTATGAAATTTTTGATGTTGTTGACTATAATAATTATATGTTGACGAGACAAAACTTCACTCGCCTAATGACAAGCTCTACGCTTATCTATACAACTTCAACATGGTATTTTCCTTGGATTAAAAAAAAAAACAATTACAAAACTATGGTTTATGCCTTATGTCGCAAGGATTTTTACAGTCGCGTTATCGGCACAAGACAATAATTTTGAGATGACTCAAATCACTATCTTCCGTGGGATTCGTATCCACGACTGTACGGTTTCATCACCATACATTATTCTGCTGATTCGGTGGGATCATTTCACCCTACTCACACATAGACATAATTAACCTAACCTAACCTAACCTAACCAAATAATATTGTGTATAAATAAGATAAGAATAAGCATTTTCATTGTAGACCATTTATAGCCGTGGTTCTATCCACGTTACTTTACTGAAGTTTGTGACGTGTTTCAACTCAACAACATCCCACATGTACGGTTATTTACAAGTCCGTACAACGATTTCAAGACAGTTGATAAATACCAAACTAATGAACTATACTCTTTTACATTCCAGAGCGGAGGAACCGAAGCCCGCACGTAAAGTGTCGAACGACTTCGGAGACTTCTCGAACGCGTTCGCGGACAACAACAACGAGGGGTTTGCGGACTTTACCTCCGCCTTCAGTTCTAACAACAACGCGACCGACAACGGACTCGCCGACGTTATTATTGGCACTAGTGCTGGATTACCCGCAACAGGTATATTCTTTAAAATATTATATGTTTAAACTCACGTCTTATTCCCATGGGATATTGTTTAAAAAAAGACAACTCTTGCACTGGGGGTCGAGCCCTGTGTTGCGGGGATATAAATATATATTCTATCGGCACTAAGAACTATTTTATTTGTTACTATTAGCTAACTAAAGTAAAATAAACTGAATGTGTTTGAAAGATTCCTGTGTCCAGCAGTGAGCGACAATTAGCTGATAATAATATGATTATGATGATTAGCTATTTAGGTTGAAAAGATTAAAATATTTCTGTTTCGTCGTACTGTTCGTTCGTTCTACTGTTTCGTCTTTTAACTTAACATATGATTTAATATAATAATATTGTATGTTCCAGGACTAACTCAGCTAAGCTCGCCGTCATCTAACCTGGACCTGCTGAGCTCACTGTCCCCGTCAGTCCCGCTGCAGTTGTCCACCCCGGGCCCACTCTCCTCTCCCCTGGACTCGCTCAGTAGTCAGCTGGGGGCCACCACACTACAGCCTATGTCGGATTCTTTTACAGGTAACTTATGTTTTATAATTGTTGCTTAAAATATCATTAGGTAATTATTAAGTTACAGTTTAAGTTTTTTCTTTAGTACAATTATTAAACTATTTTTAATACTTAGTTTAAAAAATAGTTTAATACTTAACGTGTAACTTTTCTTAAAAATCTTTGTACCATTGCTTAGATTCTTACCCATATAGTCTATTTTTTTCAATTTTGTATTATTAAACGTAGATATATTGCGCTTTAAGGAGTTTTGTTATTAACGACGTAATCAGTTAAGTCCACCAATGATCACGACCAATTTAAATTGGCCGAAACGTCGGGAAATAATATAATTTTCAACCATTTTAAGACCAATAATTAATATTATTTAAACGTGAATAACCAACCGCGTATAATGTGTTAAAAAAGTGATATCTATGCATGTGATAATATTGTGAGAGAACAGTGTTGGACACTTTCAGGTTTATTTTTATTTTCAGACAAGAAGATAAGTTATCCTACACTACAGCCGACTATAAGAAAAGCAATGAAAGACATTCATACCACAGGAATTATAAACAATGAAAATGGACTAAATATTGTTAGGTCAGCTCTCCGTGATGTCATCAAGTTACTACCCGGACCACTCACTGTACAAAAACTAACCGGCCTAGACGAATGTGTACTCAATAAAGTTAATCTAGACTTATTATCTGATTTACTGATGGCAATAGTCAGAACATTACTGCCACAATGGCCTACTTGTAAAGATGAAATTATTCACCTGTTTACTATTGAAGAAAGCTTCGAAGTCAGTCATGAAGTACTATCTATAATATGCGGATTTTTCAAAATAGAGGACAAACTTGTTACTCTAAAAGCTTTATCTGAATTAGCACTAAAATATGTCAAAAGCGATGCTATATTCACAGCTGTTATAGACTGTTGTCGACATAATGAATTTGATAATAAAAATGAAATGTATAAACATGAAAATGAGTGGGATATCTATGTACAGAGGCTGACCACTGTACCAGAGAGAATAGCTAATAGGCTAGAGACAGACACGCCTAAAGGTTTCGCCCACGAACATTACTCCTACTATCTAATATTCCATATAGTAAGAGTTATAGATTATATGACGGAGAGTAGTTTCCATCAAGGTGTACAATACAACGTCAAATATCTATCTAACTTAGTATCTAAAGTTGTGACCAATTATTATATGAGTGGGAACTCTCCGGCCATATTTAATTTTGCGGACATCCTCGCAGCCTGGAGTAATAGTGATAAACCAACTAGATATGTCAGAAGAAAACTCATACAGACTATGCTGAAACATCTATCCAGACCAGCCATCGAATATCTGACTATAATCTTACTAAAACGATGTCCACTAAACTACAACAGCGATGTACAACCTATTTTGAACCTTATCGGTGATAACTTTGATACTAATAAACATTGGCAGCAGATTGTCAGCTTCAAAATACCTTTGTATGTCAAACCAACGGATTACAAAGACACTACAGTGCCTGAGAACCTTATATATTATATATCGACTAGTAAAGATGCTGCGGACAATCTGAATGATCTTATATTAAGAATAAGTAGTGCGTGGGCTGACGTCAAGTTATGTCATACGTTAAACCTAGCAGAACATATGTACCTCTCGGAACTACTTATATTAGCCGTCAAATATCGAGCTACCATATCGATAAACAAATCTATCGAATGGAAAACGGGAGAATTGAAAAGTATATTGTTCCAAGGTATGAGCAAACATTTAGATGTTTTATCACAGGACTTCAGATGTATAGGGATGGCCACCATAGAAATTATACTAAAAATATTATTCGAAATTGAAAAAACAGACAAAGATAACGAATTGAAATTTGATTATGACAAAATGGGTGATGTGTGCAAAGAGATAAATAAAACTTTGAAAGAGATATCGACTAAGTGTCTTATCGATAAAAACCGTAAAAAACCTTCCAATTATATACCGAAAACGATCGATGTAGAAACAGTATTAGATCACATCGCACAGAAATTAAAAGACGATCAAAATGCACACGTATACAATACTGTAGTAACTTGCGCTGTTAAGAGCCCGGCGCAAACTAAAGAAATAGTCAAAGCGATTATATCTGTTAAGTTAGACGCGTTGAAAGAGAAAGAGAGTGGTAAAGAAGAGGCTTTAGATTCTGATGACGATTTAGTTCCTTACGATATGAGCAACGACACACCTGTAAACGCGAGGAACCAACCTAAATATCTAAGAGACATGATCGAACTGATCGTAGAAGCAAAAGATGTCGAAGTATTCGAAGCAGGGCTCCTAGTCGCTGAGGAATTAGTTAACAAACAACTTATAACTGAAGATGCTAAACTAATAGTAGAGTTATTAGACCTATTCGTACATTTAGACGAAAAATTCCACGTAGACAACTTCGACGGTATAAGATTCAATACGTGTGTCGCGATAGTATGCCTTCAACCTAGAGTAGCCTCCGAACATTTATGTAAAGAAGTACACACTGATATTGGAAGATACTCTATCGCTACTAAAATATTCATGCTCGACGTTATTTCCGAAGCTGTGAATAGAATAGCTGACCTCAATTCTGAGAAAACACCGGTCAAAGAGAAAAAAGATATTAAATGTGAAGAAGACAAAGACATACCGGCGGAAGAGATAATTAGACGCAGACTAATTAATAAAACTAGATATTTCCATACTATAAGGCCTCACCCATTCGCCGCAGCCAAGAAGAATTCATTCGCTGCCGTGTCTGATTACTTTTTCTTCCCCCTACTCGGTAGTTTTGGTTACAAGCAGCTCACACTAAGCAACCACAATTTAAAACAAGATGTAGATAATATTCTGCTACTTAAATACTTATCCGTTGTAGGAAATATAATTTTAGCATCTAAAAACTGTCCTAAATGTTCGACGTATAGTTGGGAAGTTACTAGAATTATTTTGTATTTAAGATATTCTCCGGAACCTAAGATACAAATGTGTGCCATGTCGTTATTAGCTTCAATAGTGATAGCTTTGCCTTCAAGTATACTGAAGACTGAGTTCTTTGACATTATGATGGAGTTCAGGGGATGGTTGGGAGACTGTTTGAGTAATATAGATTTGACGATGAGACTTGGTGGTCCTAAGTCCGAAGCAGCTATATTTGCCGGCCAAGTGCTCGGATTGATTGAGAGAAACTTAACTGAATCTGATTAATTTGTTTAAATACATGTGTATTGCTATGATACTAGTGAGGATATTCAATGTTTTGCTACAATATATATTAACAGACTAATGGTCGTAGCACATGTATTAGAACGTAAAGGGATCGGCACCGCCTCGCCTTTTTCCTCGGTGTCAAATGTCAAGATTCCGATTAGTGTGCGTTGTAGTAAGGAGTTTCATACAAATAATACTGAACGGCTCGAGTTGATACGGTTCCGATTTACGTTGATATATTATTATGTGCTACGATCCTAATTCTCAATGTTGGAGTTATACTGTTTTTTTTACAACTCCCGCACTAGGGATCATGCCCTGTGTCGCGGGGACCTTTTACAAACATCAATTAACGGACACCAAGAACACCCAGACCAGGACAATAATTTGTGGATTTCACAAATTATTGTTTTGCGTGGGGATCGAACCCACAACCTCTTGCACGGCAGGCGCTTGCGCTACCGTCGCGCCACCGAGGTCGTCTATTAACAGTTACGTTCATAGATGATTTGAGTTACGTAAGTTACGTTTATAGTTGACTTATATTTTAATCTTCTGTTGTTAAAATATTACATTGAAATGAATAAAAATATCTTCAAAATTTAGAACAAGTTCTGAATAATTTGTACTGATTATACAAAAATGTTGTAAATAAAAGTAATATTGTGATAATGTTACTTTGATAGCAGGCAGTGCTTGGGATGAATATAGTTAATGTTTCATACATAAATATTGTAGTTTAATTCACTTATTGCTCTCAGATTAAACTATAAAAATTGTTGCTTAGATTAAAAGGTTGCTTATCTAACTAAGGGTAAATAATTTTGTTCTAACTTTTTAATCTCACTTTTTTTTTACTTTTTTGAAAGTAAAATACAAGGTCAAAAACAATATTTTTTTAATTTGTGTTTGAGTAAAAAGTCACAAAGAGATTATTTACCGATATTTTCAAATCATAATTTTATTTTTGCCAACATCATCAATTGTATGAATGACAATTTATTTCACTTTCCAATAAGCAATTCAGTCCTGTTTAATCTGTTCACCTGTTACTATTCTTCTTAAATTATATTATATATTACTACATATACCATTACATATGATAACCCCGTCACTCTAAACAGAAGCTCATTTCACACTAAATAACAAAAACAAATTTTGAATATTCTCTTTGGTATCAAGTATAGTGCTGTAAATACATGTATTAAATAATGATTGTTATTAACTTTGTATAAATTGTATAATTAATTACAAGAAGAAATATGTTTGTGTCAATATTATTAAGGTACAGTTAATTTTAGTTATAATATTTGTGTACCTACCCACCGATCAAACAAAGATTCTATTGAAAAATATTATGTATTTTTATTTACACACCTTTATTTTTATATTTATATATACAATTCCCGCAAACTTTTGCGGCAGGGGTGAAGTTATTTTTCAGAGACGTTTGCGCATATTGTATAATAAGAAAACATCCGCTTTCCGACATTAACTTCCAAAAATTTGATCTGCTCAACCTGAAACCACAACTTCAAGCTTACTTAGATTGCGCATATAGTCCTTGCTGCTATCTCGCGACTTCGTCACAAAAAAGCAGTATACCTAAGTTACTAAGCTGACTAAATGAGAATACAAATGTCGCTCTATTTCAATCTTCAGCTTCATAAATTCCTAGTGTCATAAATTCTATAAGCATACATCATTTGAAGAGAAGGAAAGCCTCAAACACATATATACCGATCGATATTATGAATGTTGTAGAGTAGTCAAGTTAGGATGGTTTCAAAGTCCCTTACGCAATGAAATAAACCATTGTTCATTTGCACAATAAGCTAAGTACATATAAATGAAAGAGAAGGGTAACTTACCACGTACCAAATAGTTTTTGCATTCACGCATTGTACATACTCACGCCTTATCCCGTCCGGGGTAGGCAGAGACAAGAAAACACCACTATATTCACGCATTGTATGCTTCTAATAACCGTATCCCAACCAAATATTAAGAGGGCAAACTTTCTTCCTTTCAAATCATTTAAATGTTCTGTTAGTTAAACAGCTACTTATTTCCGATACTCGCATTATCACCGTCGTACCCAGAGAACCAGAGCTAGGAGACTGATAGCAATGTATAGTAAGCTGCGGCGAATGTGCTGCGGGACAAAATCCCTGAACACAAGATGAAGAACATATGAGTTGTTTTTAGTTTGAGTATAAGTCAGGCTATAACTTTGGGCTACCACTAAGATAATTTGATCTTCTACATTGTGAAGATGATTTGTACACACTAGATTGTTTTACACATTTACACGACGTCATCTAGGCTTACTGCTACAGATATACGAGGGCGGGTCAATAAGTCCGTGACTTTTACCATAAAACACAGCTTTTTATATAAAAACTTATTTTATTTTTCAACGTACTCTCCTTCGAGCTCTATATACTTAGCCCAACGTTTTTGCAAATTTTTTATCCCTTTCAAAAATTGTATTTTGTCGAGGCCTTCAAAGTAGGCATTTCTGTGTGAGGTGACTTCGTCATTGGTGGCAAATCTCTTTCTGTCGAGCGATTTCTTCAAATTTATGAACGAAAAATAATCACACGGAGCTAGATCTGGTGAATAGGCCGGATGAGGGAGCAATTCATAACCCTATTCATGGAGTTTTGCCATCGAAACTGCACATGTGTGCACCCGAGCATTATCCTGGTAGAAAAGGCTTTTTTTTCTTGGCCAAGTGCGGTCGCTTTTCTTTCAATGCCTCATCGAATCGACCTAATAAGTTGCTGTAATATTCACCATTGATTGTTTTTCCTTTTTGAAGGTAGTCAATGTGGATAAAACCGCGTGTATCCCAAAAAACAGTCGCCATGACTTTATTGGCTGACAAACCCACCTTTACCTTCTTTGGCGCCGATTCACCCCGAGAAACCCACTGTTTTGACTGTTGTTTGGTATCCGGTATGTTGTGGTGGATCCACGTTTCATCCACGGTTAAAAAACTCGTTCATATTGCGATTGAACAAAGCCAAACATTCCTGCGAAATTGTCACACGTTTGCGTTTGTCGTCGATTGTGAGCAAATGCGGCACCCATCTTGCTGAAAGCCTTCTCATAGCCAAATTATGATTCAAAATTTAAACCACTGAGCGATATGAGATGCCTGTGGCTTCCGCAATCTCTTTCACTTTCAATCGCCGATCGACTAAAACCGTATCGTGAATTTTTTTAATTCTTTCGGATGTGGAGACCTCAACTGAGCGTCCAGAACGTTCGGCATCTTCTGTGCTTGTACGGCCACATCAAAATTCCGTAAACCACTTTTTACATTGGAAATAGATGGTGCAGAGTCCCTATAATATTTATCAAGCTTAGCTTTGGTTTACGTTATAGATATTTTTCGCAAAAAATGATGCTTTATGAGCACACGAAATTCACTTTTTCCCATTTTCTTCTTAGTCAACGTGGTAGTCTGATATTAACGGCTGTCAAAAACAAACTAAATGTCAAAACTTGTTCAATTTTTGACAAGAGTCAACTGACAGATGGCTCTTGACAGGAGCAGTGTTCCTATTTTAATTAAGAGGCGGGAAATACAAAAAGTCACGGACTTATTGACCCGCCCTGGTACTTAGTTATCTGTAGCAAAGAAGAAAAAAATTACACAAAACTGGATGAAAATCTGTCTTGTCTAGCGAGGTGTATGTGTCAGTTGTTGCACTGGAAAGTTCATCAACTGGTATGAGATGCACGAATTTTAGACAAACTGTAACGTAGAATATTGTACACAGGTATACTGCCAACATCAGTGGGCCTCATGCAGCCTATCACCCCAGCTCAACAACAACAACCAAACACTTCAATTAGCACGAAACCCACAACCAAGCTAGGAGCAACCTGGGCGGACACAACCGGCGCTATCAACATCGACGTCGACAACCTGCTCGCCCCGAGATCACCTAAGGCCGGCCCAGCCCCCACCATCAACCAGCTCAAGTCCACCCCCAACAGCCCCGCACACAGCCTACCTCCCATGATGCCACAGATGCAGATGGGTGGCTTCATGATGCAAAACAATAACATGTCCAACGTTGGGCAAAATAACAATATAATGCGACCTGCATTCGCGAATCCGAACTCATTCCTGCAATGATATTGGCTGCTGGCAGATATATGCCAGAATGGTTGAATTATTATACGTGCAGGGGCAATGGTATACTTATATAATGATACAATTATCATTTTGTTATAGTTTACAATCATATTGTGTTGTATAAAAAGTCGTGCCTTTATCTTCTACATTATTGTTAGGTTACTATATATATATATATAATTATGTATGTTTTTGCATGTGTATAACGCCTGTATTGTTTCATCCTAATATATAATTTATTATTAATAAATTAGTAAAATGTCTGACAATAAGATTGTAGCAGATTTCTTTTTTTAATTGTTATTTAATGATAATACCATTGCCCCTATCTATACGATGGGTTTGCGATTTAATAATATAAAACTAATTTTTGTACGAATTTGATATTAGAATGTTTTCGGACCCATTGTTCGTGTACATAGGTACTGTCTATTTAAACAGACTTGCTCTAAATGGTAAACATATATGGCGTCGTGTCAACCGCAGACTAAAGAGTACTGATAGCTAGAGATGTGTAACTGATGTGAATGAATGAAAACTTCACTTAAAGTTCTTTTAGTACTGAACGGTTTATGGCAATTTTTTTAGCTACATACATTATACAGTGTAGGTATATAATTACATAATATTCTAATTACGCAATAGGAATGTGAAGTCGTAAATAATACTAAAAGTATTAAACAAATTTTTTATTTATTAGTTTTACAAATTATTTTAGGTATAAGCATCTGTAAAAGAGAAAGTAAATACATTTATTCTTAGTTTAAGGGTACAGTAAGAATATAGACAATTACAAAAATAAAACAAAAATAAAGAATATAAACAAAAATCATGATAAAGCCACATCTGTGCAGAAATCGGAACATGTATTACAAAATTCTGGGTCGGTGCGTCTGAGACCGTATCTAATATGCCATCTAGTCTTAACATTTTATCTTCATCTTTTATGACCATGTTCAATGAATTTTGACCAGCATGTCAATTCTCGTTCCAAAATTCGGTTAAGTTAACTTTTAGTTGTCAAATTGTCACATTCTAAATAAAACTTTAACACGACCGCAAAAGATTACAATTGCAATAGCAAAAACAAGACAATTTGACAACCAAAAATTAACTTAACTGAATTTTTAACGATTATAAGGTACGAGAATTGACATGCTGGACACCGTACGGACAATTTTACTTAATCCTTCTATAAGTAATTCTTTTATTTCAGCCATTTTAAATGTTGTATTATTTTTTCCCACATGCGATTTTAATTGTGCCCATATTAGTTCAATGAGATTTAATTCGCAGTGGATAATTCATTCAGTAGTTTTTGCCTGAAAGAGTAACAACAAACAACAAGTAACAAAAATTTCGCATTTATAATATTAGTAGGATTTATTTAAACAACCTCCTTTTATTCGTATGCCAATCGTTCATTCACTTTTGTTACACATCCCTACGAATCTATGAAATTTCTAGAATGTACAAATGTCAAATAATGAAATTAATTTTTATCTGTGAAATTTGCCGTTGGAAAAAAATACATTTATTTAAAATATAAGAAAGATAGTGGTGAAATCAAAGTAATTTACGTGTTTTCTATTGCATAAACATATAATGCTACTTTCCAGAAATTTTCATCCATATCAAAGTGTGCAATCGATGTAAAAACTAGTGAATTTGCAAAATGTGGTGTTTGTTTACTAAATAAATCAAGTAAGGATGAATACGGTATACATATCATAGTGTATAGTGATATTAGTGTTGATGTATCCGATAAATAGCTCACACACACATCGGCTAAATATATGTTTTGAATAACATATATAATTATACATATTATCTTTGAGAGAGTTACATACATAAATATATTATGTATAACATGTTTGTTCTCGAAAATAATATCATTTAAACGATAAACTACGTATAAATATAAATAAAATATAAAGCAGTTGTTTACAGCATGTTAAGTAGTATGTATTTTTAATTTGCTTAATTTTCTTTAATTGTATGTATTCATTTTTAAAATGCTCATATTACATTCCTTCCATTGATTTGTATGTATTTATCTGTCCATTATATTATATACAATTTTATTAATTATATATTATTTATTATATTGAAGCTCACTTAATATCTCATAAATGTGTATCTAGAAAACAGACAAGACAAAAAACAATGAAATCTTAATGTTTCAAAAAGCGTTTGCTTTCTTTGTTGCTACGACACAAGGCAAACTAATTATTAACAATACTTTATTTTAGTCTTCTTACTTCGTAAATATTTGGATGCAGTGTCCAAGTATATTGTAATTATCATTATGCCATTGTAGTCCTTATACAGTAAAGAAATTAGTTGCATTCTTTATTAGCAAAACCACCTTTACTATATATTTACTCATATTTGAATTAATTAACGATAAATGTGGTAAAAAGGTAAGGAAATTTACAAAAGTTGAGTAATTGTGAATGGTCGACTGAAGCTGCCTATAAATTTCTTGTTTTTGCATTTGATATCACGATTCAGGTTGTAGTTCAACAAATAGCCATTTTGGCGTTATTATCGTCGACCCCTTTGAGGAGACCCCTCACGCGGTAGATTAACGACTTAGTTAAGACTGTGGGACACCGATGGATGAGGGAAGCACAGGGGCTAACAAGGTGGAAATATTTGCAGAAGGCATATGCCCAGCCGTGGACGTACATTGGCTGATATGATGATGATTGCTATTCACACAATTAGTACTATAAGTGCATATATATATTTATCAGCATAAATCAAAAGTAAATATTTAGAAACGCTCATTTGGCTCCAAAATATAAATTAAAAATGTCGAATATAATAATAATTTTAAAGAATTAATCTAATATAAAATGATGTGTTTAGACGTTAGTGTGGGTAAAGATGTTGATATTCAATATTGTAATATAATATTTTTATACCCGCTTCAACTGGCAAGGTATAAGTAGTGTCAAAATACTTAGCGGTACTCGGTGTAAGTGTTAAAAACTAAATTATAATGTATTGTATAAATAATATATAAATTATGTTTATTATTATATACATATTATTGTATTGTAAATGTTTACTTGGAGTATAACATATTTTATTATATATTTTTATCACTGATATCGATAACAGTTTGTAGGTAAACTTTTTAAATGCCCCAAAAAAGTTTTTATAGGAATTTGGAAACGATTTTGTAATTTGTCAAATTAATGACAGGATAACGATATCTGGAAATACGACATGCCTGAAACAAAATGTGTTTTAGATACCTTGTATTTGGATTTAATTTAACATTGTATTATACTTAAAGGTTTATAAAAATTAACCTTAAAACAGTTATGTCATCATGAATCAGTGAGTTGAATTTTTAATCAATTTTTAATTTTTTGTTTTATTTTATTTTTAACAAATGTGTAATGTAAAAAATTACAAAAAACTCTTTCTTAAAATATATTGTAAATAGTACCAAACCTATTTATGTATTCCCAACTGGAAAAAAGGGTACTATAGATAATGTGCGGAAAAAATATTGTTAGAACACTATGGACATAATGATATAATATGTTATACTTCAAGCAAATATACATAACATCATAATATAATATATTTTATCGCATCTGAATGTGTACTTAATATTTGTTTATAGTGAGTATTTTATTTGAGTATTATTCATGTAAAAAATTGCATTTAATTTGTTCCATTCCGTTTTGTATAAGAACCGGCGTTGTGCGAGGCAGCTTTGTTTTCAAAATAGTATTAATTAATTATAAACTTTTATAAAAATATTATTCAGCTAAGGGTCAATTCAATCTAACGTAAAAACGAAGCGCATTAAACTCATTGCTAGGAATTTCATGCACTAATTAAATACTCTTTAAAAAGAAAAAAGATACCATTTTATGCGCTTTTTTTTACGAGATTCGTGTATTAATTTGGCCTATCTTTTGATTAGAATTTCAAGTTGACAGTTTATGCGATTCGATTCGACTGTACGTTAGAATAGATAGTCCCTAATCGTTATTTTAAAACTTTACGAATGGAATCAGTAATTTATTAGAACATCACAAAATATAAATAATATTTAAAGTGAAATATATTTATTTATTAATTTTTGTTAAATCAGTTGTGTACAACATTATGTTAGTAACGAAATAATTGATTGGGACCAAATAATCAAAATTTATTTTAACCCTGAACAGCGGGAGCATGTTGTATGCTACTGGTAATATCTGCTATCGGTTCGATTTAGACTTTATTTCAAAGAGTTTATTATTTGAAGTCATCATTAATAATTATTTTATGAACTTCACGATATTTTATTTAACGAAATGACATTCCAAAAAGCAGTATTTATTTATTTAACTTTTTTCTGATTGGACACTAAAAATTTAATACAATCCCACCTGTAATATACATTATTGTAACCTAAACACAATTTAGCGATTGTTCATTAATAAACAACCTGATTTTGAAGAGTCATTTACGACCATCTCAGTACTTAAGATTTATGATACGTATAATGTAGGTTTAAAGAACCTGCCAAATATGCAACTGTAATATAAATATATATGTCGCAGGGAAATGAGGAAATCAGGGATTTCACGAAATCCCTAGGGATATGACGAAATCCTATTTGTACTAGAAAAGAAATGCTCATATTTTTGTTTGTAGGTTAAAAAACACAAAAATTCTATCGTCTGTGGGTTAGGTTAGGTTAGAACTGTGACCATAATGCACGAGGCGAGCGAGCGAAGCGAGCGTGCCGCGGTAGCGGCCGCCGAAGTGCAAGGCATTTCGACATTTACCGGGATTTCGTGATATCCCTAGTGATTTCGTGAAATCCCTGGTTTCCTCATTTCCCTGCGACATATACATCTCTCATAAATTCTTAAATTGGTCTTAGTATTCTATTATATCATATCAATAATATTAACTAATAACTAAATATTGGATTAACAAAATTATCGTAATTATTATTATTGTAGATTATATAAAATACATTAAAAAATACTAAATCGAACTGATTTTTGTTAAGTGTGCTTCTGTAATTTTGGTGCATTTTTTTAATTTGGTTTTTAGTTCATTATGTTATTTAATAATTATTGTATATTAGGGTCAGTAAGGTGGGCTCGTCATGATCAAATTATGTGGGAATAAGTTAAATAAACAAAAAATGAATACTACTTATAATCCTCAGAAAGTGTAATATAAAAACTATTTTAATGTAATAATTATGGCAACACAGGTAAAGTACTTACATTAAAAAATTTAACACTTTTTTTATTTTTGATGACCCTATCTGACTCGACATTATGTAAATAAACTTTAAAACATTCATTTAATTCTTAGTTCTTCCATTAAATTCAACAAAATGGAGATTTTCATAAAGCAATAACTATCATTTAAAAAAATTGTTTACGTATCTATAGAAGCGAATTTTATTAAATATTTTATTTAGATATTTTATAATTATGTTGTGTCATTACTATTATAATTCGCACAATTATTATTAATAATTATAATTTTATATAATAATAATGCAATTTATTATTGAGCAATTAATTGTATATGTTAATGAGTAGTAGTGTATGGTCCGTGCGTGGTCGGGTTGTATAGTAATGTATAGTGTAAGCTCGGCGAGGTACTAACGTGTTAGAACTGGTCTCGTGTAGAATCATGGAAGAATTGTCTATGTTGATATAATGTATTGAATAAAAACTTAATTATAATAGTATTTGTTTTATTTTATTAATCTTTGTTACGTCGAAAGATTAGCTACTATGTTTATAAGGAATTGCAACGTGTACAAGGTATCATATAAGCCTAGCCAAGGACACGTGAAAGTATTCGTAATAATGCTAGAGTTCTTTGATACTAACCTTAGGGTTAATATCAATACTGAATATCAACAGTCAAAATATCTACAATTAAAACATCAAACACCGTAAGACCAACGATTCAAAATAGCAACACTTCAGAATGTCAACAGCTTAGTATGTCAATAGTTTACAAGAACAAACTTTAAATCACAACATGGAAAAATTTTGGTTGCTTCATAATGAAAGTGATACTACTACTACATATTTGACTATAGGTAAGTCAGCAAATTAAATTCATGTTTAGTTATCTATTAATAGGCTAGATGGCGGTGTTAGGGTAGCTACACACCTGAGCGGGTCGGCAGTAATTTTGGTGAGGCCGGGCGGTAAAATCGAAAATATGTAGATAAATGTTATAACGTTATATGTTTGTTGTTCGACAAATAATGCCGAACCGACTATGCCGGCCCGATTATGTGTGTAGCTACCCTAAGACGCTGACGTTATCGTGGCAATGACTGAGATCACGGAGGATCTCAACACATAGCTCGATGGCCTCAGTAGAGTCTCAAAGTCTTAAATGAACATGGACAAGACCAAGATCATGGCAAATGTCCAAATGTTGCACCCACTCCTATCACGGTTGGAGGCAGTTACCTAATCCAGCTAGGTTACTCCAACTTCGAGAAGGAGGTCACTCGTCGAATCCAACTCGGTTGAGCACCGTTCGGGAAGCTAAAACGTATCTTTTCGTCTACATTACCACAGTGTCTGAAGACAAAGCTCTTCCACCAGTGCATGTTGCCAGTGATGACGTATGGAACAGAGACGTGGTCGCTAACTATGGGCCTTCTCAGAAGGCTTACCGTCACTCAGAGGGCAACGAAGAGAGCTTTTTTTGGAGTTTTCCTGCTTGATCGAATCAGAAATGAGGAGTTCCGTAGGAGAACGAAAGTGACCCATATAGCGTTCAGAATTTCCCGGTTAAAGAGGCGGTGGGCAAAGCACACAATTGGGCGAAAAGGTTCTGGAGTGGCGACCGCGTACCGGAAAGCGCAGGGTGGGGAGACTCCTCACACGGTAGACCGACGACCTAGTTAGGACGGCGGGAAGCTGATGGCTAAGGGTGGCACAGGACCGCACAAGGATGTTGTAGGTATTTTTAGGAGACCTATGTCCAGCAGTGGACGTCTATTGGGTGATTATGATGATCTGTATCACTTCCAATAAATAGCTATCAAAATTTTTCCATGTTGAGATTTTCAAGCTTGATCTTGTAAACTATTGAGATACTAATCTGTTGAGATTTTGAAGTGTTGAGATTTTGAACCGTTGGTCTTACGGTGTTGATGTTTCAATTGTAGATATTTTGAATGTTGATATTAAGTATCTAACCCCTAACCTTATTATTTAACATTTAATGCAGGGCTTCCCAAAAGCTGCCTAAACAGATTTTATTCTACAGGGAACAAAGTTTAGTAATTTACGAGCTTTCGATTGATGACAAGGGTTCATGCTTGTGTGGTGCCTTTTGTACCATAAAGTCCACTTCCTAAAATGTACACTTATCAAATGGACCACACCCCAGAATGTCCACTTCCCGTTATGACCACTTTCTTACATTGTCCCCTTTCTATCACGACCACTTCCCATATGGTTCACTTCTGAACACGACCACTTCCCACGTGGTCCACTGAAGTGAGCAATGAAAGTGAAAAAACATAAAAGTAACTTAGCAGTTGCCTTTTTTTTCTTTTTCATTGAAACACAATTTTTTACTTAAAACTTTAATTTTTTCTGCGGTAGCAGAGCCACACTGGGATGCTAGCTGGAATGGGCTGGCTCGACCCGGGTAAGTTACGTTCTGTTTCGTTCGACGAGTGTGGAGCGCCGGAGGCCTAACTCCCCCCTCTCTTTCCCTTCCCAATAATCCTCCCCCTCTCCACTTCTAGGGCTGGCGGCCCATTCGCAGCTCCTCTGAGGTTGCGGATAAAGGTGCGCGACGGTGGTCACCTAACTACAAGTGAACCGTCTGCTTGTTTGCCTTCTTATTAATAAAAAAAAAACTAAGGAGTGGTAATTTTAGGAAGTGGACGATGTGGGAAGTAGTCCGATTAGGAAGTGGACATTCTGGGATGTGGTACATTTGGGAATAATCATAACGGGAAGTGACGATCTGGGTTATGGTCCATTTGAAAATTGGACATTATGGTAGAAAAGATGGGTATTTTCCATTGTTAATATTGTTTCTCATTAGTAAAATGTGCCCTGCCTGGTAATAAAATTATGCGCCGTACATGCTGTATAGGTGTTTGTTATAACGCTGATCACGAATGTAATTTCCGTTACCGTCAACAGCGTGGTGTCGTTTAGAGTTAATGTAGAGAGGAAACAGTACAATTGATATTTAACTGTTTACCTCCTGTTCCACTGTTTTACCACGATAGTAATTGTTATCTAATTACATGAGTGTCATATTGGGAGTGGAAGGAGAGGCAAAGTAATTTGAAAAAATATTCTTTTGGTTCAGGTTATTTTTGTATGCAACTTCCAAAATAACAACGTATTAAATTAATAATATTAATTTTATAATAATATCATACCCTTAATCGGGCACAGGGCACTATTTTCCCACTTGACTAATCCAGGTAAATCGCAAGTATTTTTAAAATGGCAAGTGTGTGAGTGTAATTTTTACAAAAATATAATGCTAAATAAATATGTATATCTGATTTATTTTAATGACAAACCCAACTGTTACCGACAAACGGGTTCTTCCTCGTGGTCAAACTATTTTGTCTAACTAGTTTGACCACGAGGAATTTTGACAATTCCTCGTGGTCAAACTTCCTATCTATTTAATACAAACACGAACGGCCTTATTACAAAATACGGTCTAACTATAAACCACGATTTATTACGTCACAAAACCACTGTTTTTGAAATTTGTTATTGCAAATTCTGTCTTAACACTAAAGTGTTAAAACTGATTTTGTATTAACAAATACAAAATCATAAATTTGTTAATACAAAATCAGTTTTAACACTTTAGCTTTAAGACTGATTTTGCAATAACAAATTTCAAAAACAGTGGTTTTGTGACGTAATAATTCGTGGTTTATAGTTAGAACTTATTTTGTAATAAGGCCGCATGTGTCTAGTTTTGAAATGAAATTGTACAGGTATATTCAGAAGCATTCCCTTCTTACTCATAGTCAAACTAGTTTAGTTTGTTATAAGTCAAACTAGTTTAGTTTGTTTTAAGTCAAACTAGTTTGACTATAAGGAATTACGTTTTTTCTCCCTTTTGTCGCATAAGGACAGATTCTCAAAAAGACAGAAATGGTACAGTTATACACACTTTCATGAAGTTTCATGCAAGTTCTTAGGACATACAAGTGAGCCTCGCTGTAATAGAATTAAAGGAACTCTGACAAAACAAATTAATGACGACTAAACAAAATATGAATTAAAACAAATAAAAATTAATTATTATTTAATTTTTTTTTTGTAAAAAGATTATTTATAAGTACTTAGGTCTATTTTTCTGTAGGTTTTCCAATAACATTTTTCATCAATAAATCTGTATTGCGGTCAAGCAAAGTCTTTCACAATGACCCAAAAATGTTTTAATTTAACAAAGCGTCTTTGCCAAATTTTCACCTTTTTTAAAGTGAATTTTAATGCGTTGTTTAGGTGTATATCGTTCTATTTTTATTAATGGCATACTTTTCATATCATTCAAATTACAGCTTCAAAAGTGATTTTTCTTGTCCTAACTTAACCTATTTTTATTTACAAAATTGGTTTGGCAAGTTGTGTCAGTGTTCCTCTTTTACGCTTTGTGAATTTTATGTCCATATTTAATGCACTAAGCGTAGCTTTTTATTTATATAAACAAGGAAAAGCAAAGGCAAATAAAAACGGGAAAATAATACAAGTGACATGGACATACAATTAATTGTCAATTTATTTTTATGTTTAGCTGTACTATTAGGTTTCATAGCATACAGTATGTTCTATAAGAAGGTTAGGTTAGTTTGACCACGAGGAATTGTCAAAATTCCTCGTGGTCAAACTAGTTAGACAAAATAGATTGACCACAAGGAAGAACCGGAAAAAAAAAAGTAAGTACGTTTTTTTTAGGTTAAAGTGTGCGTGTGGTATAATGTAAGATAGTTCTAGACGGAAAATTAAATTGAACCTACTGAAACTGAAAAAAATGGTTTTTTTCTGGTGGGAAATTATTTCCCTTTGCCCTATTACGACCACCAATTTGATGAAATTTTGATGAAATAATATTACTATAAATATTACTTTCATTTATAAAACTACGTAATTATGTTGTTATCAATATAATTAGTTAGTCGATAGTGAATAAAATATGTACTTATCAGATTTTTTCGAAACTTTTAAAAACTTTACCGCCACAACGAAAAAACGATCAATTTTTTCAATTATGATTTTGACATCGATCTGAAGTAGACAGTGACGTTTGTAACGGTTCTTCCTTGTGGTCAAACTATTTTGTCTAACTAGTTTGACCACGAGGAATTTTGACAATTCCTCGTGGTCAAACTAACCTAACCTTCTTATAGAACATACTGTATGCTATGAAACCTAATAGTACAGCTAAACATAAAAATAAATTGACAATTAATTGTATGTCCATGTCACTTGTATTATTTTCCCGTTTTTATTTGCCTTTGCTTTTCCTTGTTTATATAATTAGAAAGCTACGCTTAGTGCATTAAATATGGACATAAAATTCATAAAGCGTAAAAGAGGAACACTGACACAACTTGCCAAACCAATTTTGTAAATAAAAATAGGGTTAGGACAAGAAAAATCACTTTTGAAGCTGTAATTTGAATGATATGAAAAGTATGCCATTAATAAAAATAGAACGATATACACCTAAACAACGCATTAAAATTCACTTTAAAAAAGGTGAAAATTTGGCAAAGACGCTTTGTTAAATTAAAACATTTTTGGGTCATTGTGAAAGACTTTGCTTGACCGCAATACAGATTTATTGATGAAAAATGTTATTGGAAAACCTACAGAAAAATAGACCTAAGTACTTATAAATAATATTTAAAAAAAAAAAAATTAAATAATAATTAATTTTTATTTGTTTTAATTCATATTTTGTTTAGTCGTCATTAATTTGTTTTCTCAGAGTTCCTTTAATTCTATTACAGCGAGGCTCACTTGTATGTCCTAAGAACTTGCATGAAACTTCATGAAAGTGTGTATAACTGTACCATTTCTGTCTTTTTGAGAATCTGTCCTTATGCGACAAAAGGGAGAAAAAACGTAATTCCTTATAGTCAAACTAGTTTGACTTAAAACAAACTAAACTAGTTTGACTTATAACAAACTAAACTAGTTTGACTATGAGTAAGAAGGGAATGCTTCTGAATATACCTGTACAATTTCATTTCAAAACTAGACACATGGTGTTTGTATTAAATAGATAGGAAGTTTGACCACGAGGAATTGTCAAAATTCGAAGAACCCTTTTTTTCAGCCCGTTTAAGGGTTATTTAATACACTTACGCAATTTATTTTTTTCATCGATAATTCATCAGGAGTTGGTAGCACTCTGCCAGTGTTAATAATTCACCCCAAAAAGTAGTGACGGAGTAAGAATACAATATGTCACCTCATCCCATGGGTGTCGTAAAAAACCGACTAAGGGACTATCCGTGAATATTATCTTTACGAAATAAAAAGAAGGAAAACTTGCAATTAAACCCTGTACCAATCCGTCTGGTCAGCGAGGTATTAGCAGGCCAAGTATCCCTCCGTCAAGGGAGGGTAGCACTACCAGTGTTCATTAATTCACCCCAAAGTAGTAGTACCTTGGGCCACGTAGTATGCTAATGATACTATGCTTCCGATATTGCCACATTACAAGTCTATGAGAACTTAACAGCTTGTCTCTTAGTATAAAGGCACTCTAAAACCTAATATTTTTATGAACCATCGCGTTCTTCTGTTCTTGCATAGTCAACCGCAATACTTTTATTATTACAATAGTGACCTAAGGGTAATAATATAAAGAGATAAAACAAACAAAAAAATAAAGCCATTAACTTTATTCGTGAAAAAATTGAGCGCATTTAAATTAAGCCTAAACAAAATATATTCTTAAAATTAAACTCATTAAAATTAATACAAATAATGAAGTTCACTTAATTACTCACACACACTAGCTTACACAACAAATATATAGAAATTAATTCATACATTCGCGAGATAAATATTATATTCCCCGGAGATTAAATAAAAATATTGGATATTATTCAGTCTTATCATTAATTAAACTTAATAAAATGGAATTAAAATATTTCACTGGAATGATTCGCAATCATTGCAGTTAAGTATTTCTTCGAATGTCTTCTGTTTAAATAAAAAGTAGATATTTGAATAATTCCGTAAATTGTTTTTACATTTATTCACAGATGAATTTTACACACTTTAAAATCTTTTTTTGGGCGATTTTAAAATAATCCATAATTAAGTAGGTATAGTAAAATGAGAGAAAATCGTTTTAATTTTTTATTTTGATCACAAATATCCAAATGAAGAGACATTCGAAGATATTATTAAAATAATAGAAGTAACTGCACTAATAATGTCACTTGTGTATCTCTACAATAAGCGCTTAACATTTTTGATCATTTAATGTGTTTACCACACTGGTGGTTTTGGTATATTATATGTTATCACAACTAGCTCATGAAAATAATACACATACCCCCTTACTCATAAACGCCTCTTAAATTTTAGTCAATTGATTAGCTTAAATTCTTGCGGTTTTGTTTGGCATAAGGTTGGTTTTGCTAATAAAAATATCGCTAAACAGTGACTAAATTTAAGAGCCATTTATGAGTAAGGGGGCTACTATTTAAAACAATTTAGTGCAGTTTAATTAGTATAATTAAAAGTATAAAAGTCAGATCTGAAAATAATTGTAATGAAAAGCTTAAATATCATAACTGGATGGAATAATTGTTAAAATTGTAATTTATATTCTAAGAACCAAATAATAATAATATATAAGAACGCTCATAATTTGTTGCAAGTTATATCTAACATGCTACTATGACTTGTTAACTTGCTAAGTAAAAACTATTCTTTGTGTTAATTTACATTTGTTTGAAAGTATTTTCTTGCACTGGGGTCCATGCCATGAGTTGCGAGAACTTTACAAACACATTTTTTTTTTATATGATGGGAGGCAAACGAGCCAGCAAGTCACCAGATGGTAAGTGATCACCGCTGCCCATGGACATCCGCAACACCAGAATCACAGATGCGTTGCCGAGCTTTAAAAAAGGAGTACGCTCGTTTTTTAAGCTTTCCGAGTCGTAACGGTCCGGAAATATCGCCCCAGCGAGCTTGTTCCACAATACAGATGTTACATAATTTTAAAAGACACAAACTCAGGACAATAATTCCTGAATCGCACAACAATTGAGTCCATAATATGAGATCTAAAACTTCGCAGCCTCATGCATGATCACTGTGCCCCTGAGCCAGTTTTATTAAGCTTAACTTGTTATACAGTACTCATAATGTAAGTTGGCCAGCTTAAAGTAGTTGCAAATGGCTGGTCAGACATCATTTTTGTGTGACAAATGTGACTTTTCAAAAGGGGCATCGCATCGAGGAAACTTTTATAGATATTTTAACTGAAATTGTTATAAGAAGAGAGCGAAAGTTGTATCAGTTTAACAAGTCAGAATAGCACAATTACAATACCTATCTAATAGTCTGTGTGGTGTACCAACAATGTGGCTTATTAAACAACCTTCAACTCTTATATATATCAGTTACATACATCCCAAGCGTAATCTATTCAGTTATTATTAATCTGCTAAAAATAAGAATCATAAGAAAAGTCTGATGCCATCTCCCCATCTTATTTCCAGGGTGTCGTTTAATTAGAATTAAAATTCGCAGATATTATTCTTACTTATATAAAACACTATATCGTGGTATTAACAGGTCAAAATCTCCGTCACTGGAAGATGGAAGTGGGATATTAATAGTTTGTTTTGATGAACATCGAATTTTACAAAGAAAACACCTTATTATTTTAGATAAAATGAACTGAATAGACTATCTTTAGAAAAAGCAATTATAACTAAAATTAACTTTTTAATGAAATGTTATAAAGTTAACTTCAATTTTAATTTATTCATTTATAATATTTAACATTTTATGTTTTATACGAAGCAAAATAAACAAATTATTGCAAATAACTCGTTCGGAGGCCAAGGCTCATCGTTAGTTGATAAATCATGCAAAGTATGTCTGTTTATAAATTATATATTCCATTGTATTTATACAGTCTTGTTAATTATTACAATTTGATAGTGTAATAATATTTTCAACAAAGAATTTTATTATACTTCTTCATTCCAATGGTGTCGTAAAAATTGACTTTCATTTTAAGTAGATAATTTAGATATAGTGATAGAACACTAAGCCTTTATGACAAAAATGACAATAATTAGTTTAACTTGTTTCGTAAAGCGTCGTTTACATCTTTTTACTGATGGTGAAGTTAATTTTGGTACAGTTTTAAAATCCAATCTTATGGAAAATAAAACTATACTTCAATCATTCTACTACGTTGTGTAGATTAAACAGTGCTATTAACAAAATATCGCAGTTAAATACACCAAATGTTTTGTAATTAAAAGAGTTTAAGGCACTTTTTGTCAAAAAACAAATACATATTTCTAATTTGAATGCAATTTAGATTCCATAACAATATTTGTTGTCAATATTTACTTCTTGGATGTTTTTTCGGTCTAATTTCAGTCTATTCTTAGTTTCACAACTTAAAAATTACTGAGATGACACCGAAACGGAGGACAAATAAACTCTAAAAATATTATAAATTTTGCACCAGTGTGGTAAAGACTTTACCAGCAAATCATTAAAAAAGGCAAAATGCATAATGAACACTAACCAAAACTAGCTTCGCTCTGAAGAAGAGCACTCTTTGCCATTGCAGAGCAGAGTCAGTGAAACATTTTGGGCTGTGATAATGAGTTGTGTATCCGTGTGGTGACGGAGTAAGATATCCGTGTGGTGACGGAGTAAGAATACAATATGGTGTCGTAAAAACCGACTAAGGGAATAACCGTAACTACTATCTTTACGAAATAAAAAGAAGGAAAACTTGAAATTAAACCCTATACTAATCCTTCTGGCCAGCGTGGTATTAGAAGGCCAAGTAACCCTCCGTCACGGGAGGAAACCCGTCCCTGCAGTGGGACATTAATGGGCTGTTATGATAATGAGTTGGGCTAAACCAATACGGCAATCTATGAACTTGTTCAAAGTGTATTAATAAATTTTTACTCTTTCGCGATTTATATAGATAAACTCACACAAGTATTAATTGGTGTCTAACTCGCGGTATAGAAAATATGCACTAGATGTTAATTAAGACCTAATCTTAGCATTCCATGGATTCTCCATGCGGGTCCATCATAAATACTTAGTTTTTTTCTCCGATATTTCGGATCTTGTATATCTGCCTGAATAAATAATTAATATTTATTGTTAAGGAATCTTCAATACACACTTCTAACTATAATCTTACAGTGTTATACAGGTCATACTAAACATAGTATGGTAATACTGTTAAAAAAATTATATAAATTAAATAATTATCAGATAAGTAATGTTAAAAAATAATAATTTAATCCAATTAAAATCACTTAAAAATTATAACTTAATTAAATCACATATTATTATTATTAAATTATTGAAAATTGTTTCGATTCACTGAGATATTATAATATAATTAATTATTATTTGTAATATTTTATAACATTGTGATAGTTTTGTGCTAATTATATAGATGGCGTTACTTGTATTATTTTTTATTTACCAATAAGAGTAGACGAAAGACTGAGATTCTAGGATTTAAGGAAGTTGAAGATTCGTAAGTTATGGACTATAAGCGTCTTAGCTGCAGGCGCAACAATAAAATGCAATAATACTAAAAATAAGACGGATAAGGCGTGAGTATATGTATGTATGTATGTATGTAATACTAAAAATACTATATATTAATAAACTAACTAATATTTCGTTTATCATTTTTCTTTACATTTAGGTTATATTTAGGTAAAAAATTAAAAAAGCTAAAACATTAAAATTATTAATAAATACTAATGTCTTTAATTAATAATTAAAAATAGAATGTGCACTTATTAATTTAACAATTAGTCATTTTTTAAAGTAAAAATATAATTAATTTAAATTACATTATTTGTTTCTATTTTGTATCATATTCATTATTTTGTTCTTGAGTATATAATTGTGAATTACAGCCGTTTTAAAAGTCAACACTCTTGTCACGGGGACTTTTACTAACATCAATTTAACGAATACAAAAAATGTTCGGACACAAAATAATCATTTATGTATTCGCTTCTATTCGGAGATAAGGAAACAAAATGTAATTTTAATAATCAAACAATACACTACATAATATAACATTTCAATACAAATGATGAAGCTGTGTGAGAAGCTCAAACAATTTTTACTGCTGACAACATTTAAGTTTACATACAAGTAACGCCATCTACCCGCGTGCCCCACTCACCACTACGACGTGTCAGTTAGTACCTGGCGTCGCCGCGAGGTGTCGCTACACGTACAGTTCAGTCAGTGTTGTCGCGGAGCGCGTACATGACGCTCGTGTCGAAGCTCGCCGCGACCGTGTAGTTCTTGGAGAGGAGGAATTGTGTTGTTTGGTTGCGAGATGTTGTGTTGTTGAATTGGACTTCTATCATCTGTTAATATTAAGCGTCATTGTTTTGAAAGATTCAAGATATTATTGACTAGCTCATACGATTCATCATTCTACAATATAAAGTAAAATAATTCATTGAAAGGATTTCCTTTTTTGTGTGGTCATGTTGTGTCATCAATTCATCTGATAACACATAGCGTAGGCCACCCCGTAAAAGCCGACCAAGGCAATATCATCTCGAGAAAATTAAAAAAGAAAACCTTTACATAAAATTTTATACCAGCTTTATTCCTGAAGATATTTTATTCATTTTTTTATTAAAGACAACTCCCCTCACTAGTCGCAGGGACTTTTAAAAACATTAACGGGCACAAAGAACATCCACATTCAGGACAATAATTTGTAGATCACACAAAGAACTGTATTGCTTATAGTCGAGGAATCGAACCCGTACACGTCAGTCGCTTACCGCAACCGCCGCATTATTAAGTAAATAATTAATTAGAAGTCCCGGAGTATTAAGAACCTTACGACGTATAGCTGACTCACCCTCAGCCGCAGCCCCTGGTCCCCGAAGGGCAGGTGCGTGAGTGCGGGCAGTGCGGGCGCGCCGCCCAGCACGAGCAGGTCTGCGCGCGCCGCGTCCGCCGCCAGCAGCACGGTCAGCAGCGGCAAGCAGAGGACACGTGAGCTGAACACTGACTCCTGACTCTCCGTCTCTTGGTACGTTACCTGCCACCCACACAAGATTACCATTTAAACTATCGCGATTTGTATACATCATCATCTCACTCAATTGACGGTTCTCCACCGGCTTTCAGCAGCTCGTTTGTGATTCCGTCATACCCCGGTGTCTTGTTGTTCTTAAGTTGTCGAAGAGCATCACTAATCTCACACAGACTGACGTCCGTGGATTTCTTCGGCATGGTGTCGCGTTAATCTAGCTCTAGGATCAACGCCCAGCTCACTAGGTGGCTGTGTTGTAATATATAACTGTCCGTAAAACTTCTCAATCTCCTCTAGGAGGTCAGGCTTGGACGACACTATTCTGCTATCCCTAGTTTTGAGCCTAGAAAGTTGGCTCTGACCGAGAGACATCTCTTGCACTCTTAGAGTCCTTATTTTGCTCAATGGCTTCTTTAATACGAAATGTGTTAAAATGACGAAGGTCGTGAGTCAGTGACTTAGAGATCTGTCTATTGAGCCGTCTGTATAGATCAGCATCGCCTGGAGACTGCAGTGCCATCGTACGCCTTTGCTCCATGAGCGAGAGAGTGTGGTCGGAGATCTTTTTTGATCTTCTCCTGTGCTGGGTCTTAAAAGCACCGGAACCGACTGTACGGACAGTTTCCATAAACCTTTCGTGGTATTCGTCCGCATCAACACATTCGCTGAGGCTCTCGAAGCGGTTTTGGAATATGAGTTGGAAGTTCTCAGGTCTTATAACAAGGTTACACTAATTGAGGTCAATTTAAAGCTACTTAATCTAAGTTTACATATTCAAAGTTTATCCAAACTATACCACCGCTTCCAAGGCGCTAGTAGAGCAGAAGCGGCGTAACAAACTGTACAGCAGCATTCTCTAGACTGGATTATCTGTGAAGATACCAAGATGGAGTCACTCACCTCTCTAGGATGTGCAGTGGGACTGAGACACGCGTGCAGTGCCCGCGCAGTCCCCCGCAGTGCTAGGTAGTCCCTGGCGGCGGCCCGCACGACGACTCCGTCCCAGTGTCTCGCTCGCTCCAAGTACTCGCTAGTCTGACCGCGACCGCCTCGGGGAAGAAACTCGATGAACGTACCGTTGTACTACACGGAAAGATAATGTTTTTAAATTGTGGCATTAAGAAGGGTCATTAGGTCGTACGGTTTAGAAAGATTGGAAAGACCAGTAGTGCAAGGTAATATAAGAGTATAATATCCAGAAGATCGCCAATGTGTTTCTGAAACGCCCAGATAAAAGAGGTACTTATTGGTCCATAAAACTAGTGCAGGAGGAAGACTTCAGTAAGGAAGTCGAATTATAAAGAGTGCCATCTGTTTACAAATAATGGACCACGACCATTTTGAGTGTATCGACGAAAAAGACAGTTCAGATAAACATATTGTCATATTGTTACATTTTAGGAAAAAAAATAAAAATGAAGACGAAAACAGTTAAAAATATTTCGACTATTCTTTATCAAGTCAGTCTGGATTTTAGTTATTTTATTCAACCGACTTCAAAAAGGAGGAGGTTCTCAATTCGGCTGTATTTTTTTTTTTTGTGTTTGTTACCTGATTTCTCGAAAACGGCTAAACCGATTTGAAAAATTTTTTTTTTTAGGTAACAATTACTAAAATGTCAATCTGAGCTGTTAATTGATTAACATTAACAAAATATAAAGAACCTAATTTGTGCCTTATACGTGATCGAATCGCGTGGGAAACAAACATAAAATCAATCTATATTTGACCGCGAAACCAAATTATGTTAATATTTTTTGTTAGTGTTAGTATATACCATTTTAGTAGGTAATAAAAAGTCTGGCAGGTGTATAAGATAGGTATAATAAGTATTATTTAGGCGTGGTAGCTTAGAGCTAACATTATCTCATCTTATCCCATAGCTGGCGTTTAAGCTCACTGAGGAAAACATCATTGATATTTTTACTACAAAAAATAGATTGAAAAAACTCAAATCAACCCTAGGCTATGTTTCCCTGCAGCACTAGAGGAGGCACATCTCTGAAGTACATACATGGGCTGTTATAATGACGAATAGATCTTAATTCATAAATCTTTTCTGAATGAATTTGCGTTTCCAAACACCTTTTACTGTTCCTTTCTTATCCATTCATCTTCTACTCAGATGTCTGTGACCTTATTTGCTACAAATAATGATATTACTGGTGTTACTCCGTGTGGTGACGGAGTAAGAATACAATATGTCACCACCCCAGCTCATCCCATGGGTGTCGTAAAAACCGACTAAGGGACTATCCGTGAATATTATCTTTGCGAAATAAAAAGAAGGAATACTTGAAATTAAACCCTATACCAATCCGTCTGGCCAGCGTGGTATTAGTAGGCCAAGTATCCCTCCGTCACGGGAGGAGGCCCGTCCCTGCAGTGGGACATTAATGGGCTGTTATGATGAATAATATTAATAAAAGAAACTCACAATCTCTCCATAAAGTCGATCCATGACATCAACCTGCGGCGTGGGCTCCGGAGGCGGATGGTTGCTGGGCACAGTATGTGCGGGAGACAGATGTAACTGTTGTACGAAGGCCACTAAAGCCGCGGAGCCCTGGGCAATGCTCGCCAGTTCGTAATCACGGGACATGTTCGCACGGAATTTCTGTGCTCCTAGTGCTGTGGAGAATAGTTTAAGTTAATTGCGCTCGATGTGCTACATAATATGTGTGACCACAGAATACTGAATGTACAGTAATTAACTGGGCTGGCTTGAAGTTGCTGCATATGTCACTTTTGGAACTAAATTATAATTAAATAATTATTCCTCACACATAGCCATTTAGTCCCATATTAAGCAAAGCTTGTACTATGGGTACTACTGAATGTATTCATAGTCTCCTCCACATGTCATCACGAGGGTGTGGTACCCATGTATGTCGTTATATTATAAGCTAAGGTTACTACTATCCGTGTGGTGACGGAGTAAGAATACAATATGTCACCACCCCATCTCATCCCGTGGGTGTCGTAGAAACCGACTAAGGGACTATCTGTGAATATAACCTTTACATAGAAAAAAGGAAAACTTTAAATTAAACCCTATACCAATCCGTCTGGCCAGCGTGGTATTGGTAGGCCAAGTATCCTTCCGTCACGGGAGGAGGCTCGTCCCTGCTGTGGGACATTAATGGGCTGTTATGAAAAAAAAAAGGTTACTATCAGTATCATTTCCTTTTCCATTGTCTTTCTTTCTGGTTTTCGAATTTTTCTAGTTACACCTAAGCTTAATTTATATGTAATTTACCAATTCTATATCTACAAAAAAAGGAACAAAAACTATGGAATGCAATGTTTTACTTTCTCAGGATGATTCAGTAAAGTAAGGGAATCATAAGAATATTGTTTATATTTATAGAAATGGCATAGCTTCTAATGTTATTACTTTAAATTATAAACATGACTCTACTGCATTCTTACAAACTAAGTACATTTATACTCTTTAAACAGTTTATTCTATTTCATACACTTTGCACAAAAGGGAATGTGTAGGCTGTCGGAAAGGAAATGTCTTAATTTCCTTTTTTCCAAAGATAATGTCTGCATAATTGGATTGTGTAATCAACTTACAATATAATATTTACAATTCAATACAATACAAACCTCTAGATGAGGGAGGTATGGAATGTGCTTAACATACATTCTGTACCCTACCTCATCTAGAGGTTTCCTACTGGCCTAATTACGTTATCTGTCCACCGTGTGAGGTGCCTCTACACCCAGCTTTTTTCAGACAATATAACAATTATTTTTCATTAGATTTTTATATAAAAAAGCCACTACTCACCAACAGTATCCATGTATATGAGCAGCATAGTCATAACAGTGACAAACGTCAGTACAAACAACATGGCCGGTAGAAGTCTTCTGTACAGATCATTAGGTGAGGCCTTCGTGAACATTGGTATTGAGATCCTGGGTGTAGCCGGAGTGGGAGTTGTTTCAGGCAATGGCACTGTGGTTGTGGTGGTCTTATCTGGTGTTGGAACTGGTCTTGGAGTAACATCTTTAGGTTTATCAGGCTCCGCAGGTGTTTCCTCGGGAAGTGGGGGTTCTTGAACTTTCTGTCCATAAGATTAGATTACAGTTATTACTTTCACAACATTAATGTAAAGATTTAATTTGGCAGAGATGTTTTCAGTAAACTATTACTTACTAAACTATTTGGTTTTAATTTGTGTAGCCATAATATCCTTCTACCTAATATTTTCATATTACTAATTGGAGTTGCCACAGCGGTGATACTAATCTAGCCATGAGCTCTACCATCTTAGCATACTTCTCTCGATCCTTATAAATACATCTTTATTCACTTTGCAATACTCTCATCTCACTGTTTTGCACTTTATCACTTACAATGTGATGACTGTTATGTTTATATAAACTTAAAATACTTGCATGCAGTAATGCAGTAATTTCCTATGCAGTAAAAGCCCTACACATATTAATGTATACTTTTTCCCACACAAAATAGTGTATAAATTAATAGGCTTTATTGTATAATAATATGGTTGACAAGGCTTACAGAGCAATACTATTTGTATGGATTATCCAGACAAGCTAGAAATGCCTTGAATAAACAAACTGAAAACATCTCTGCCAAATTTTTCCTTCATTAACATAATCAATGAATGCATTGTTCCATAAAACAGTGGAGGTAATGAAAGTTGCTACCTTAGTAAAACAATTCATTTTGTATTGTCCTAATAGAAAATTACATTCCTTGCTAAATAAACACACAACAATTTCATCATACTGTAATAGAATTGGTTCACACTCTCAATTTTTTATATCCAAAATACATTATATGAAAAATATTAACACACACAATTTCACATTACATTCCAAACTGAAGCTTTACATGGCAGAGACAAGACAGGTGGTAAAATATTTTTTGCTTTTAAACAGCTGCTAGAAGGTTCAATGCAGATACATAAAGTTTAGAAAAAAAAACAAAGCCATGGGCTACGATTACAACCCTATGACATTTTCTGTCAAAATGTCCTAATCAAAAACATCTTCATACATGTTTACAGCCTTTTAAAGTTACTATTAACACGTATTTAACTATAATGATAATCGAGAATGCGTAAAACTTACCTTTTCGGCCATAGTAACCTTTTGTTTTGCTCGTTGTATTAAATAAACACGCACTGTAAAAACTTTTAAATCACTATTTTTCACTTATTTTATAAAACTAGCACTTTATTTAAACACCTTAACATTACTTTACGCTTAGTTTTATCGTAAATAATACTGAATTCATTTGAAAATAAAATAAAAATAGTGTAATACAAGCGTGAGTCACTGACCGCATTAGCAGCGACTATGTCAAAATTTTAAATTCTACTACTTGTATTCTGTATTGGTTTGGTAGAAATTTTTACAAGTGACGCAGTGGTCTAAACCTTTTGCATTGGTTGGAGTAACAGAACACAGTACACACTGAATAACTCTAAACTAATTAAACTAGCTTTAGTATTTTTATGGGAATGGTCTTTGAGTTATTTAGTCTTGCAAAAGGCTCAAACTTACAACAACAAATAGTTTTGATAAGTTTGAGTCAATTTGTGATATTAGTTACACTACTTTTCTTCATGAATAATTGCTTTATAGTACCTAGTTGTATCTTTGTACATAAGAAAGGTAATAATAATCTGTTTTTATGTATAAGCTGTGAAGGGAATATTGTGATTGAAAATTTTATCTTTACGTCGGGGCTTATTAGATTGGTGAATCAGTAAAAGCTCCCTCAAGATTCACGATGCACAAGATCATTCAAGCACATGAATGTTTGCTAAATAAGTAAAAATCAAATTTTCAGGATTGCAATCTTCTCTCCATCCTCTTTTTTTATTGACACAGCAAAATGCCTCATAACCTGAATGCCAGCGCGAACACAGTCGAGCGAGCCCCTTAAGCCAATAATTAGTTATTTATTCTACGTTTGAAAAATGTAAGAAACTTGAAGTACTGGTGAAGGGTTGGAAGTTCTTCAGGGTGTTAAGTTTGCGGTAAGTGCTAGCCCCCCGTCTTAAAATATCATGTTCTGTTCCTTTTGAGTTTTTTCCAGTCACTCTTGCGTATGGTATACGCAACATGGATAGTCCATGTTGCGTGCGTGTCATTTGCATAATAATTAATACGATTATAACCCAGTATATTTGGAGGAGGCCTACGTCCAGTGGTAGACGTCAATTGGCTGATTTGAAACCAAAAGGAATAGATTGGGTGAAAGCACGTAGGTCTGTGGGCCAATAGCACTGCCTAATGGCCTACGCAGACCCGGACGGCATGGCAAGGGATTTTAATTTTTACTAATGGACATTCAACCGTACTGTTACAGAAATACGACATAAATTGCTTTGCTTTAAAATGAAAAATGCCGTGCGATAAAATCCCTTTCAATGCCGCGGCATCATTTTAAAGCATAGCAATTTATGTCGTATTTCTGTAACAGTACATAACACGAGCCTCAATGGCCTCTGTTCTTAGCTAGTGCATCAAGCCGGCATTGACAAAGATGTTTGGGAATACTTTCCACCGCAAGTCGAGTAACCACTCGCTAGTCAATAAAAGTCCGTAAGTCTACAGATTATACTGCGTACTAAGCTAGGTTTTTAAGAAGGGTTTAAATAAGAAACATTTTTTTGGTTTAGGAAAAGGTCTTTATTGTCAAAGTTTATTATAAATCATGTTACAGCGATATTTAGTCTATAATAATCTGCAACGTGAGGATAACAAATTAAACAAAAAACATCTTAATTATCATACAGTTATATACAATGAATGAGTCTGTAAAAAGCTTTAAAATTTCAAGTATCAATCGAGTGTGAAAAGCTTAAGTAACTTGTGTAAAAGACAACGGTAATACATTATTAATTCAAACATTATTTTTATTTGCACAGTAAAAGTAAATAAACTTGTAAAATATGATAGACCTATATAGAAACAGGTAACAATTATGTTCATTAAACCGCACAACATTCTTAATTTAGTAACAATGTTTAGAGGAAATGATTTATTTATATTGGGAATTGTAACCATGTTGAACAATTTGTAAAACATAAAACGTCTACAAAGTAATCTTAAAGATTTGTTTAACCCTATTACTGTTTTGTATAATATAACAGCCAATCAAAGTAATAAATAGTATAAACAAGAAAAGGTAGTTTCAAAGCTCAACTAGTTTTTAAAGTGTTTTATGATTAGGTACATTGTTTAATTGAAAGATTTAAGGCGTTCTTGATAACTTTATTACGATGCAATGATATGCTTAAGTTCGATTGAAGTTTAGCAAATAGTTTCTGATATGGTGGTGTGAGGAAGAAGGATAAGGAAGTAGTTTTGAGGAGCCTTGTATTAAACACTGGATATCCTTCAGTTGATATGTTCATAATGAAATTGCAAACAAAACATTTAGTTTATCAAATTATTTTGCGTTCTAATTTGTTTCTCATCGAAGTTGATATTTTCAGGATATTTATTATTGTCTTTCGTCTAAAATATTAATTTTACACAATAATATAAAACATAATCTACCTATTATTTTAATCTTAGTATGCAAAATGCGGTAAAAAATAATAAAGTTATTACAGTTGCTAGTCTATTATAAAATGTATTTAGATTAATATACACAATCACGCAATGCAGGCATTTATAGATAATTGCACAGTATAAATTTGTATAAGTTTTAACTATAACTTCACAATAATTAACTATCAATAAAATTCTTACATTTAACAGAAATTTGTGCATCAACGTCTACAACTACTAAGTGTAAAATGATTTTATAAATTACCGACTAATTTTATTTCTTCTAGTTTACATATTAACTACTAGAAGATCTTTTGCTCGGAAATTATTTTTTCCTAAATTTCTATTAAAATTTTACAAAAAATGGGCATTGGTTATGTTTTTAAAAATAGTTTTAATTATAATATTTTTTTGATGATAAATATGACGGGACGATTTATTTCGTTGTTAGGAGAAAATAATAAAAATTATATTTTAGCTTTGATGAAATTGTGTTGTATATGATAAACATTTTATATTTATTTTCATCATTAGGTAATTGAAATATTTTTCTTAATTACTTTAGTTAATTCGATTCCGACAATGCCCATTTGCAAAAAAGCGATTTTTTTAGCATGAATATTTTACGAATTCATGTTTATTGTCTAGCACATAAATGTAACATAATGCCTTCTAGGCTAAAGTATTTTAAAATATACTTACAATACATACGATATAAAATGAAAATAAATTCAATTACAATAGTAGTTAACTCTAACAGTTAAATACCAAATTCTACCAAAAAGTATATATTTTTACACACGTCAACATAATTTTGTCCATGGACAGTTAGCATCAAAAGTGAATTAAAAATTATCCATGTGTTTTTTTATGAGTTAAATATTTAATAATAATAAATCACGCTTTTAATCATTAATTTTGAACATAGATTGTTATAGAATTTACATTATTTCTATAGGTAATGAAGATGCAACCAGAACGCATTCGATACCTTTAATACATCAATAAGTAACTTGACTTAAGTAGTCCGTGCTTGAAACTATTTAAAAATAAGCTAGACCGTCACTACTTCATTATATAAAAACACATCACCAAAGTAGGTAATGTTATTTGCTTTCCTTTTAACCAAGATTTATTCTTAGATAGATTCAAAGTTTTAAGTATCTTGTTAGTAAAAGTGGGTTAATTATGAATGGGTATTGTAGATCATCTCCAATGCAACAATATCTTTTGTAATTGAGGTGTGTAAAATAACCCGGGTTGCTTAGAAAGGCAGGTAAATAAGTAATTTTTTTTAACTATTTCAATATTTTAAAAGTAAATTTGTGCTACATAAGTACAAAAAGATGAATTAGGCAAAAGCCTGTACCCTGCTGACAAAACAATGAATTCCACACAGAGATATTTATTATCTTACGATACTTAGTTGATATTGTCAACGACATAAACTCAGAATCATTACATAAGTACATACTACTTTACTTAAATATTATAGTTATGTAAACAGACCAAAAACTTTATAAATATTATTTAAATTTTTTATAATGTAGTCCATTTGTAAGCGAGTGAATTTTAAATTGCACATACGAACGGAACCGCTTTTATGTATCCTAATTTCGGAATACAAATAAAATTAGTGTTTCTGTAAATAGTTACTTTTAAAGTCCCAAAATTGCAAATACATTTTATTAATGGTCATAAGGTATACGGTATAATTTGTTACTTTTATTATTAATAGCTCATTTGGCTTTTATTTTTCTGCCCCACAGACACATTGGCTTGGATATTACTCACTCAGTGAATATTACGTGTAGTATTGTATAAGTTTATAACATCAATAATATTTGTGTACATGTTTAAGTAAGTTTGTATAATATTATTTTGTATTCTTTTTTTTTTTAATAAATACAACTCCCGCACTAGGGATCATGCCCTGTGTCGCGGGGACCTTTTACAAACATCAATTAACGGACACCAAGAACACCCAGACCAGGACAATAATTTGTGGATCTCACAAATTATTGTCCTGCGTGGGGATCGAACCCACAACCTCTTGCACGGCAGCCGCTAGCGCTACCGTCGCACCACCGAGGTCGTCAAACTATGAACAAAATATGATTTAAAACTAAACTTAAACCAGGAATATTTTTGTGGAACTATGATACAAAAAGCGGTTCCGTATACTAGAATAAATTTATTTGAAAGATTTAATATTATTGTCTGCCACTCCTCTAAACATACAAAGTTAGTATCTAGGGAACAAATTTCATCTAAATAATTTTTAATAATTCATACAAATTGGCTTAATGTGTATTTTATTGTCAAGCACACGTATTATGCACTTTATTCTAAATTGAAGTATATCTATTTAAATATATAAGTAACAAATAATTAGGTATATGAATACAATATTTAATGTAATTATATTTTATTGTCAATATTTCCTTTGTATTAGTTTCCCAATAGGTTTTCATCGTAGTTTTTTTTCAACAGTTTTTATTGTCTTATTTATTTTATTTAGGTAAAATTTTATAAAGCTTCTATTCGAAACAGTAGCTTGAATGTTTGTTACACTCATTATTGAAACAAACATATTATAATAGTGATATTATAAATTGTTTTATATCTAATGTCACGAATGCCCTTAGCATTAAAGTAAATGAACGTTACGTAGGTAGGTACATTTTCTATACACCATTTTACAGTTCGGTGGAGTATGTTCTCTAAGATATGTTTTAAGCATATCAAATTCGATCACAATAGCCCTAACTAGGCTAAAGCTAGAAAGGATCTTACTAAATAGGGGTACTACAAGTTAGTTAGTCAAAATACTATTTAGTTTATCGGTGCCTCACATTATAGCGTGATATGAAATTGATATAATGTACGTAGATTGACATTATTTACCCATTTTAATATAAATACCTGTACAAATTAGCGTTCCATTACCTTTACAATCTAAATTCGTCCAACAGTATCACAATCTTCACTCGGAATCGACGCGTTTATTGTCACCTTTACAAATACCGTTTTAGTTGAACGAGTACCTTATTATTGTCTCAAAGTAATTTTCAAATATGCTTAAATTTTGCTTTATTGTATAATTATTTAAGTTTAATAATAGAATAAATATATTGACGTAATATTGTAAATTGTAATTTAAATATCTATGTAAAAATTATAATACTTACTAGTTAGTTTTAAGTGTAAAATTTAAAATGAGCATAAATAGTATTGAATTTTATTTTAATAAATATTTACAATACATTTATTATAGTAAAAGAATTTCAAAATTTATTGTCTTACATTCTTATTTATTTCTTCAACGTTACTTTATTGTCATTTATTTTGACCGAATTACATAGTAAAATGTATTATCTTTTTATTGTCAAGATTTCGTAATATCGTAGCTAGATATTGGGTAATTTTTTTAATTACAAAGATTATCAGATGGAGTAAATTATAATTGATGACTACATATTATATAACTCGCCCAATCTATAGTAAGTCAACAACCAAATTTGGTGTTTCTGTTATAACAATGTACAGTCACTCACAAAAGTCTATTGGAGCGAGAGAATTATTTTCAAGTGAATAGTAAAATTGAAAAGGGTTAAATATTGACAACGACCGTTTAGTTTATATTTCAAAGATAACTATGTACATGAAGAAATGTTTAGTTTTCTTTCACTTTTCTAGACTTTTGGGACAACTTAGAACAAAAATAGTATGTAGTTCTTAATCAAATCTGTACAGTATTATTGGTTAGTCTGACAACTGTAATGAGGCTTTGAATGATATGGGTTTTATTTAAAAAATACTGTAGTATTATATTAAAAAAACGGATGTATCGTTACGTCCGTGTGGTGACGGACCACTGCAAGACAGCAGAGAAAGAAAACTTGACATAAAACTTGATAACAAACCGTTTGGCCAGCGTAATTTTAGAAGGCTAAGTCTTGCTTGATAAGAGTACTGTACAATCATAAATATCTAGTATGTATTCCTTTATTTTTTTATTTGTATTCATATTCTTTTAGTCAATATAGTTAAAACACGCCTATACTCCTGTATTTAAACTATTTAGATGCATATTTTGCGTCGAATTACTGTCGATATGAATATTGAATTGACTTTAAACCTCATTACAATTGTCAGCATGCAACATTTAAAAACAAAATCCACAGATGGCGTCTCATTTAATGTCGTAGTACAGGTATGATTACCTCCAACGCATAGTAAGTACAGTTAAAGTGGTGAGTAACCCCACCACCACATGTAGGGGTGGTAAGTGGTGACCACTGTTGGCGCGAGCGTGTTTTTCGCCAGCAATCGGTACTGGGGTACCGGGTTCTACCACGTGGATCTTCCAGCCTAGGTTGTTGTGGGTGTAGCACTGGAAATTAGAGGTTAGTAGTTTAGTTTTAAGTAACGTTGTGTGTAGGATAGGAGTAATGTTTGGTTGGAGATCCTTCCACCTGAAGATTGCTGAAATTGCGATAAAATTTCTGTAGGAAACGTAAAACGTTTCCTGGCATCCACTTTTGAGTTTTAACTGCTTTGGTAGCAAAGCGTTCGTGTGTGCGATTACCGTGAAGTTGCAGGTTCGAATATCACTCAAGACAATTTTTTGTGCGATCCACAAACTATTGTCCGAATTTGGTTGTTCTTTGTGTCTGTTATATTGAAGTTTGTGAAGTCCCCGCAACACAGGGCTCGGCGTAGATCATATGTTTACTTTTTTAAAAGATAATTCTTACTTGATAGTAGACCAAGTCGGGAGTCTCATGCGCCACGGTCCAGTTGAGCACGGCGGGCTCTCCCTCGTTACACTCAAGCTGTAACGTCTTCATGTAGTCCTCGAACGTCTCTGATGCTGCAGAACGGTCTATTGTCTTGTGTGTCCATTCACAGTAACGACCCACTGAAAAATTGTAAAAAACAATCTTTAGTGAGGCATCCATTATGGTTGCTTCGTTCTTGCGCTCCGTGCTTCCGTAACCGCTCTGAAGTAGACAGTACGCGTACATTACTTGCTATATAACTTGGCCAGCCTTAGGTTAGCTGTCAGACAAGTTACCGCATTACAAGAACAAGGAAAACACCCCTTCTTTACACCCCCACCATTTAGTATGAAAACTGATAACTGCGCAGCCATCTGCAACTACTTCAGACCGGTCGAGTTAGTTGGCGATTATGGTTACAGTATCTTTATACAACAGACTGAGCTTCCCTGTGTTCACACAATGTACCGCCACACATTGTAGCACTGAGTACGAGAGAGAGAGAACGTATTCACAATGTAGAGCAGTTGCAAGAACGCAAGAGGAGAATGAATATAAAGCTTTAAAAGATTAACACTGAAATATTTTTAATTTAGATTTGGAAATAATTTTTTGAAACGTTTTTCGCCAAATTTATCATAAACGGGGAGCAACAGAGTAAAGAGTAGTTATAAAAATACTGAAATACACCTAACCGGTCAATTCAACCTTTAACATTTTAACCACGCGGACCGTTTTCCGGACCGTTATTACTTGGGGAGCTTCAAGAGTGTAGTGATTTACAGATAATGAACGAATGACATTTTTTTGTTAATTGTTTGTATTTTGTTATTGACTAGCTGTTGCCCGCGACTTCGTCTGCGAGTTTTAAAGAATTCACACATTCATGACCTTTTATGATTTTGACTTTTGACCCTTTTTTGATTTTGACCTTTGACCCTTTTTTGATTTTGACTTTACGACCTTTTTTGATTTTGACTTTTGACCTTTTTTGATTTTGACTTTTGACCATTTTTTGATTTTTGACTTTTGACCTTTTTTGATTTTGACTTTTGACCGTTTTTGATTTTGACTTTTGACATTTTTTGATTTTGACTTTTGACCTTTTTTGATTTTGACTTTTGACCCTTTTTTATTTTGACTTATGACCTTTTTGATTTTGACTTTTGACCTTTTTTGATTTTGACTTTTGACCCTTTTTTGATTTTGACTTTTGACCTTTTTTGATTTTGACTTTGACCTTTTTTTATTTTGACTTTTGACCCTTTTTTGATTTTGACTTATGACATTTTTTGATTTTGACCTTTTTTATTTTGACCATTTTTTGATTTTTGACTTTTATTGATTTTGACCTTTTTTGATTTTGACTTTTGACCGTTTTTAATTTTGACTTTTGACCTTTTTTGATTTTGACTTTTGACCTTTTTTGATTTTGAACTTTGACCTTTTTCTGATTTTGACTTATAACCTTTTTTGATTTTGACTTTTGACCTTTTTAGATTTTGACTTTTGACTCTTCTTAATTTTGACCTTTTTTGATTTTGACTTTTGACCGTTTTTTATTTTGACTTGACCTTTTTTTGGTTTTGACTTTTGACCTTTTTTGATTTTGACTTTGACCTTTTTTGATTTTGACTTTTTTTATTTTGACTTTTGACCTTTTAGACTTTCACTTTTACTTTGACTCTGGTTTTGAATGTTACTATGACCATAGTTTCGATATTGATATCTTTTTTGCGGAACCCTTACATTAAATTTTAGAAAGTCTCGTAATCAAAATTAAATTTATTCTCTGCCCCCTATTAAATAAAAGTATTCTAAGTTACTCCTTATACCATCAGTTACCTCTCCGTAACCTTATAGAGCCTAATTTGTGTAAAACCAGTAATATTGTTAATATTTTCAACGTTTTTATATTTTTCTACGGAACCCTAAATAGTTATATTATATAAAAAAAAAACGCGGACGTGTGTTTATATCAAATTGTTTCTCAGTCGTGAATTTCATATAATTTCGGGTGTTTTTTTCATTCCGACACTTATTAAATTCTATGTTCATTGCAAAGGTTAACCTCCTTTCCAATGAACATAGAATGTTTTGGGTACAGGTCGATTTGAAATGGGTTAAAGTTTGTTTACTTAATGTTGTGTTTTAAAGCTTTTGTGCTTGACTGTATGCGTGTGTTGAGACACTAAATGTAGATGGCGCTAGGATATATTTAGATTAGTTTTACTAGTTTTATGTTCATATTCAATTCCCTAGACACTTGTATAGTTAGGACGGTGGGATGCCAATAATGGTTGAGGGAGGCACAGGACTGCACCGAGTCGGTAATATTAGGAGGAGGTCTATGTCCAGCAGTGGACTTGGAGGAGGATGTTAAAGACTAAGTGACTCACCAGCAGTAGGGTAGGGGTACCCCTCGTTATCGTAGGCCACTCCAGCGAACACTCGCTGCTTCCTCTGTTCTTCTTCCTTCTTCTGTCCGAAGCCTCCCTCCGAAGAGTCGCTTATGTAGAATGGGTGGAACCTGGATACATTTAAATCGTTAAATAATTAATGTCTACAAAAATATTTATGTTTATCATCTATACTTCTATACTAATATTATAAAGAGGTAAAGTTTGTGTGTTTGTTTGTTTGTAACGTTGTAGGGAGTAATCTCTAGATCGACTAAACTGATTTTAAAAATTCTTACTGTGTTGAATAGTCCATTTATCGGGGAGTGTCATAGGCTATATAGTATCACGCTATGACTAATAGGAGTGGAGCAGTAATCAAATATGTTTAAAAAAGGGACGCGTTTTTCGCCGTCCAACGAAGTGGGCACGGGTCAGCTAGTTTTATATATAGAATGGCAACATTATTTGCTGTTTTGACATTTGCACATCTGATGTTTGACAGTTTATGTTCATACGAACGAACGGTTAGATAAAGCACCCATTCGTTAACAGAACGCCAACGAGAACAAAACTAGGTACTTAGAGCAGTTTTTAAAGACAAATTTCCGACGTCATGCCTTAAACCTACTGCGAGAGGTCGCAGTAGGTTTAAGGCATCGGATAAATCAAGACGTCGGAAATTTAACACACAGTAAACCTAGTCTTAAAAAAAATGAGATTCGAACCAATAATTGATCTACTAGGATTTGGAACAGAGGCCTTTTATTACGCACGCTATGCTTCTGATGCAGACACATTTCTCTCCATCTTTCGATTAGATTATTTACCTATTTGTATTACTGAAGCTGTTCTCCGTGTGGTGAGGGAGTAAGAATACAATATGTCACCACCCCATCTCATCCCATGGGTGTCGTAAAAACCGACTAAGGGACTATCGGTATCTTAACGAATTAAAAAGAAGGAAAACTTGAAATTAAACCCTATACCAATCCGTCTGGCCAGCGTGGTATTAGTAGGCCAAGTAACCCTCCGTCACGGGAGGAGGCCCGTCCCTGCAGTGGGACATTAATGGGCTGTTATGATATGGTGAAATTTCTCTCCATCTTTCGATTAGATTATTTACCTATTTGTATTCCTTAAGCTGAAATGTACCTTAAAGTATAATATTGAAAAGATCTCACTTGGCAGGGTTAGTCCTGTCGTCTCCCCCCTCCACAAGGAAGGTGTAGGTGTTCCCCCTCTCCACGTAGATCTCCGGGATGAGCTGGTCGTTGATGTACCACGCGATGCCCCATGACGGGTGACCTGCTCATATCGATTTTGTTAACGACTGTCAAATATCGTACGAAATAATGTTATAATAAGTTTATCTGAGTCCTCGCCTGTAGAGTACAGGGGGAATTATGACGACAAATACTTTATCGTCAGTTTGGGGATCAAATCTCGATACCGGAGGTCAACAAATAATTGATCCTGTATATTGTGCTACATAGAGTGACCTTCATCAGTCAATGAATAGGCGGGACTATTTTCAACGGACATTTGATTGGATGACGTCGAATCATTTTGTCTACTAGTCGGCTACTTATATTGATTAGATGTGGTAGATAAATTAAGAAAGAAAATAGTTATGTGTTCTACTGTTCTCCGCAGATGAGAACTCACATAAACGGTCGAACTATATTATAGTTAGTATCATTGAGGCTTCAGCTACTCAGTGCGAGTGTGGCTTCGAACCCCAGACAATGTCGCAGCTTCTGGAATGCCCTGAAGTACCAAAATACTTGGGAAAAGAAATAGAAAAAACACAATTCTTATTGAATATCAGAAAAATAATATAATTATTTACCATATGGAAGAAATCCGTTACTAATATCATTGTCTGCGTGTAAAACAAAAATGTATATTAATTGTTAGTACTTAAATATTATTACAAAGTTAAACATTAACCCCCTTACTCATAAACGCCTCTTAAATTTTAGTCAATTGATTAGCTTAAATTCTTACGTTTTTGTTTGGTATAAGATTGGTTTTACTAACAAAAATCTCGCTAAACAGTGATTAAATTTAAGAGGCGTCTATGAGTAACGGGGTTAATAATATGTATAAATACTTTAATATATGGTTTTAGTCAATATCTTCTTCATCATCAGACAGTCCACTGCTGAACAAGTCTACTTAAAATGCAAATATTTGGAAAAGGAACTATTTTCTCCTCTTCCTCCACTTTGGATACATATCAAAAACTTCATCATCGGATTTTTTGGTTTCCTACTTGATTAAATCTTGCTAAATAAGGTACATTTAGACAGGGTGGAATGTTTGGAGGAGGCCAGCAGTGGACGTCTGGCTGATCATATGATGAAGGTACACTTAGTTAACAAGTAACAGTGGTTACATACCAGTGATAGGAGTGTATCCCCGCGCGCCCCCAGCAGGCCCGATCCTGGCGGTGAGGTTGTTGGCGCCGGAGATGACGCGCGGGGACCACGGAGCTGGACCTGACGGGGCTGTCTCCGCCAGACCTATGCACGACTTGTCGTTCTGAAAAACAGGAAATAACTATTTAAGATTTCTACCTACCTATCTTAATATTTTTTGTAATGTAACATACCTACAAAAAAATAACATGTCTTTCTGTATCATTATTTTCAAATGTACCACATTTTTCAAATGTAACTGTACATTAAGAAAAGAAAAGCAATTTCTGTATTTCTTTCAATTTGAGGTAGTGACATTTAAATCCCAGACTTGTTCCTTAAATTATTGGCAGCTGCCCTTACAATATACCCTTAGTCCAAATTCATACTGCCACGGTGTCATGACATTGTTAGTGTGAGGTTACATAAGACACGTTGCTCATCAACGTCGCCTACGCCTTCATGCGCAACAATTGATCAAAAGTATAAGAGTTAGGTCGCTAGCCGTCAGTTTCTCTAATTGGTCAACTTCCCTAACTCGTCAATTCATCATGACGGCCTTCGACGATTCTATAGATCATCGAATAAACTTTAAAAGGTTTACGATAGCATGCGCATTATGTAATATAATCGCTTAACTCAAAATTAAGAGTACTTGTGTTGTCTATAACCACACTACAATACAATGGCTGTTTTAAAAAGCCAAAGATTTCCACCCCTTCTTCAATATTAAAGTTCTCACCTGAGCACCAAAGTCAAGCTGCACATCATTCCTGGTGGTATCCATGAAGGAGTGCGCATTGGCCTCGTACCTGGAGTTGAGAGGCCCGAAGGCCGCTATCACTGACTGAGACCTGGACGTCAGGATCTCTTTGTCCTTTTGGACATCTCTAGCGGCTAGAGGACGACGGTATGTGATCGTTGTTATACCGTTCTTTTGGTTTCCTGATACTGGAATGGGTTAAATTTGTGCTAGTGTTAAGCTACAATTGGTCTCAATAGATGCACAACATACATAATACTGAAATAAGGACTAAATGGTGTTCCAAATTCCGAAAGATTGTGACTTGGGACGTGGTTTTTCAAAAGACCATCCACTCTCAATGCAAAGTTTCTGGAGATATTTTGAAATACAAAATTGACTACCGCAGCAAATGGTAAATGGTAAGTAAACCAGTAGCACTCGATACGCCTATGTATGTCGGAGTATTGGTTTTACTTATTTGATATACAAATTGTTGTTATAAAAATATTCCAGTGTATTGTACTCCCAGCGGACCGCGGGGAGTACAATACACAGAGGGAACGTTTGGCTAGTCCTGTTAGACGCTTTTAGCTGATATCATCATCATATCAGTCACACACTAAACAAAGTTTCGTCCAAATATTTTCACTTTACACTGTCCTGTGCCTCATCCATCGGTCTAACCAGATCGTCCATGTGATGGGTCTCTGCCCACTTTGCGTCATACCTTCCAGAGCGTTTTTACCGCAGCGGCAATCTTTTCTGCGAGTTTGGTCCCTGCCTTCACTTTAAGCGATCAATCCTGTGGTTATTTTGGTTCAACAGATAATACAATCATCATACAGCCTAATGACGTCCACTGCTGGACATAGGTCTCCTCCAGATATCTCCACCTTGCGCGGCCCTGTACCTCCCTCATCCACCGGTTTCCCTCCGTCCTGACTAGGTCGTCGGTCCACTCTGTGAGGGGTCTCCCAACCCTGCGTTTTCAATAGACATGTCGACGTAGTATAAGGTGTATAGTTACCAAGCACAGCATCGTTGCTGCCTCCGATTCTGATGTCAGGACAGACGCCATGTTCTCCGTCACACTGCGCCAGGTGCGTGATCGAGTAGTCGGACACTCGCGGCTGGTTTACTCTGACACAACACAATACACGGTTAAAACTGCTTATTCATCATCTTTACACCTCTAACGTCTAAGTTATCGTGTGTTAGTACACACGATAACTTAGTCTACGCGTACCAAACTGGTCAATCTTTGTGGTCTATAAAGGTGTTGAGTCAAGAATTTTATATTATCTTAAAACAGACCTAATGTAAACTATTCATAGATGAGATAGGGGAGAACTTTGTTTCTATTTCTAATCTGTCACTCAGCAATTCTGTTTTTATTAACAGATTGATCAACTGAAAGATTGATCAGTGTCCTGTTTCAAAGCGAAAGAAATTCTTTTAGACATTAATGGACCATAAGAATCTATAGTCAGTATCTGTACTTATTTAAAAAAAACGAAAAATATCTTGTGTTAATTTAATAATCGCCAAGATTTAAATTCTGTAAAAAACAAACCTGCGATATCCGGCTTGGCAAGACACTGTCGATATTAGGCAGAGGAAAAGTATACAAACCATTCCATTAAACTGGAGGCATTGCATTTAATATTTTGTATTACAACAAGTAACCACAATTTGTATGCCCAAGTGGCAAAACACAGCAGAAAACTATTACTGTAAGATCTTTATGTAATTCCTGTCAAGAAATCAAGAAATTATTTTTGATTTGATTTGATTTGACAATTTTGCTAATTCACTAGTAAACTTACCTGGTATCCCAGTAAGCAACGACGACATCAGCTCCCAACATGGCCGCTCTTCCTTCAGCTCCAGAGATACCAAACGCCATGTACTGTTCCTTGCGGAGTCTCGCTGACAACGTTATTTGGACTTGTTCTCCCTGCAAATTATTATTATAGAGCATTACAATCTGTTAGAGGATTGATTTGTAGGAAGGGGTTCCACAGGTACCTATATTGGGTCCAATGAAGAGTGGGAATATTACTAGTTACTCTGAAAAGTTTGATGATGATAATAATTATTTTATTTCGTACATTCACTCAACGCTATCTCCAGTCTCGCTAGTCCCAAACAATACCAAGCTTTTATAACTAATAAATTAGAATTTTGTGAATTGAAACTAAGTATGTAGTACATACGTAGGTATAACTTACGATTGTAAATTTTGAAATTGCGCGGGGTCGAACCCACAACTCTGTCGTGGTATTTTGCCAGTTTTTTAGGACGTTTATTTGAGTTACTTGTGACTCTAGATAGTAGTGCCTTATTCGACTAAACTGTCACCGTGAGATTGGGTGGTGACATTGGGACAGTTATACTTAGTTGCAAAACATATTAATAACCTGTAGACAGTTTTCAAATTATAATAAATTACCTTTTATATCTTTCACTTGTTACACGCTTGAATGGAAACATTAATATATTTTTAATAACTAAGTACAAAAATAATATTTATATTCCTTTGGTTAGCTGCAATAAATTATTAAAAACTATTCGACTAATTTACATAAATCGACAAACAAATATCGGAAAATGATTCGATTCGGTGATTCGATAATTCAGAATTGATGATGAACTTAGCAAGATAATTTAAAGAAATATATAACTTAGATTCATAATAATAAGTACGTTAATTACCTGTATCTCCCACCGTACTTGTAATCTTTTATCCAATATCTCTTTACAATTATTTGTAGCGCTAAACGGTGACTGCGATGTTGTTGAACTTGTCTGTAATACATTATATTTATTATTATATTATATATATGTACTTACATTATATATTATGTTATAGAATCACAATTAAAATACTGTTTATTACCTGTTTACCTTTAAAACATTACTTATAAATGTAAAACATCTTTTAGCTGAATAATATTAATATTTTTGTTAATAATAAGATATAATAAATGGGTCCATTATATTTAAGGATTTAAAACAACAATAATTAAGCAAAGCAGTTATGTAAAAATGTTATTGTAAAAGGGTAGTAATTAGATCGCAAAAAAATAAAATGCGAATCAAAAATACTGAGTGCACAGCTAAATACACTGGGCGGCAATGAAAACGGGTCGCTTATATAAACCTTAATAACTTCCAAAATATTGGAGCTAGAATGAAATAAACACTAAAATAAAGATTTTTTTTTTTTTTTTTTTTTTTTTTTTTTTTTTTTTTTTTTTAAGAAAACAACTCCCGCACTAGGGATCATGCCCTGTGTCGCGGGGACTTTTACAAACATCAATTAACGGACACATATAACACCCAGACTCAGGACAATAATTTGTGGATCTCACAAATTATTGTCCTGCGTGGGGATCGAACCCACAACCTCATGCGCGGCAGCCGCTGGCTTTACCGGCGCGCCACCGAGGTCGTCAAATTATTTAACAGTCCTTATATGGAAGTGATAAAAATTACAGATTGTTAAGTGCATTTTGGACAAAAGTAAGTTAAATAAAAATTGTCACTTTCATTAGATGTCGAAAACAGGTAAAAGGTATCAAAAATGCAATTTTCACTCATTTAATACGCTGTTTTATTATCAGAAGTTGTTAATACAGCTGTCATCTGGTTTTGGATGCTTTCCATTTGGTTTTAAATTGAATTCTGAGGAAAATACACCCATTTCTCTATCACTGCTTCTTTGAGTTCACAAAGGGTGATAAGAGGTAAATTTTGACATCCTACTCATCGACCTAATACGTCCCAAGCATGCTGGATCGCTTTTAAGTCTGGGTTGCGTCCTGGCTACTTCATACGTGTGATAGCGACATCTTTACGGAACTTTAACACTATTAAATCTGTATAAAGACGAGCGTTGAGTTCCATAAAGGTGACTATTTCGCCGATGTTTACCAAAAATGAGCCATCATACTTATTAATGATTTCATTGAAGTACCTCTCTGCAGTTAAAGTACCATTTTATATCACTACTAGCTCGGTGCGGCTTTCAGAAGAAATTCAAGCCCACACGTGTACAGTGCCTCCGGCATAAGGTACTTTCTCTTCAATGTTAGCTTGGTTATACAGGTTTCCTGTACTTTTCCAGAATCTTAGCCTTCCATCGTGCTTGTATAACGTAAACCTCGACTCATCGGAAGCATTTTCTTTAACTAATCAGTCATGATCCTATTCACGAGTTTTTTTATTATTACTCTATCTGGAATTTTGATGTTGTCTTTCAAGTTTACGAATATTTTCAGGTCTAGGCCTGTAATTTTGCTTCATCTAGACACTGCCTCACTATACAAGGGCTTGGATTGCTTTCTCGAGCACGTAGCAATTTATTTTTTGACTTAACAGCCGTTTGAAATCGATTTCTCAACATTCTCGACACCATGTAACGATCCTCTTGTGCTTTTGTGCACGCTGTTGGTTCTGATCTTGGTCTGCGCGCATTGGATAGAGTGTCTTCTAATGGCTGGAGTACTTTTCGAACGATTGAGAGCTATAAACTAACAGTTTTTGCTGTATAACGATGACTAGGTCATATTTCTAGCATTTCTGGAATCCTTGTAGACTCTTCAGGGGTTAGAGGCATGTTTTTATGCTACTTTGATCAGAATATCGAATTTCTGTATATAAAATGCGTCTTTTTCATGATACACCATAAAAAAGAGTAAAAAAATGATTTCGAAACTGTTGTTAAAATTTAAAAATTGTGTCTTTATTTTTAATTTATGGATTTAATACAATAATCAAAAATAACTTGAAAGATTTTACTTGCGGCATTATTTGTGATTAAATTATCTATCATTTAGTCTTTATTTCATAAAGCTAGCTCCAATATTTTGGAAGTTATTAAGGTTTTTGTAAGCGACCCGTTTTCATTGCCGCCCAGTGTAGTTATCTCGAAATATTAAACCTAATCTTAGCAACAGTTTAAGTCGTAACATATTGGTATTTGTTTAAAATATATCTATTTTTTACTCATGCCTATGCTTAATGAAAGGATCATTTATTATATTAAAAGTTCATATTATAGCTAATACATTGCCTCACAAAACTGCTTGCGCAGTTTAACTCTGAGATCGTTGATTCTCATAAAATTATTACAATTAAAATTATTCTCTTTCTTTTCTTCTTCTGTCTTGCTTGTTCTCATGCTTGTCTTCTACTTTTCTTTTCTTTGATTATTGTTTTTTATAATGTATAAGTGGTGTATTATCCTGTCTGGTACTGTCAAATATTTTAATTGTGTATATGATTTATGTTAAAAGAAATATTGTAAACAACCGAATTTTAAAAGAGTTGCCATGAGTTTCTTTGCCAGGTTTCTTCTCATTGGCCCAACCATTTGGAAACTGGAATTTATGGATCAACACAGACAGACAAGTAGATTTGAGTAGTAGATTGGTTTTATTTTTCTTCTCTAATTTACATTAGACAATACAACGCGGTGTTTTAAGTGCTGTGGCGTTTGTCTGTGTCGATCTATAATTTTAACTATAGCTTCAATTTCAAGTAAATTGTAAAAGACGATTTCAAACAATTTGTGATAAATTTTATGAAATAAAGCATTTTGAAGTTTGAAGTTTGAAGTTTGATTAGTTTTTATTATTTTAAAACTCAATAAATATAACATCACAATTTTCAAAACTAGTTTCAGTTTCTTTATTTTTCAACATAATGTTACAAAATAACAGCTTATTGACGTCAGTTTAAAACTACTTAGTCTAAGTTTACATATTAAAAGTTTTCCAAACTTTACGACCGCTTCCAAGGCCCTAGTAGAGAAGAAGCGGCGTAACAAACTCTAAAGCAGCATTTTTTAGACGTCTCTATAATTTTACAACAATTTTGTAACTGTAACAAAGTGCTGCAACCATTGTATACCATATAAAAACTAAGGATTGCACTAAAGGATCAATATAAATTTTTAAATGTCTTAAACTAGAAGATTCGTCCTGTAGGTAGTACACAAAAGTGGGAGCACCAAATCACATTTATAAAGTTTTCTAGTAATAAAAACGTCGCTCAACTAAATTATCCCCTAGATAAATAAGTGGTGTACCAAGAATGAAAAATACTTAATGTCAGGGGGTCAACTATCCTTCCGTCATCGAAAAAGTCCCGAAAACGAGCATTGATATGTATTATAAGCCTATTTGCTTGGGTAACAGGTTCGAATCATATTTCTGGGCCAAAAAACCAGTTCTAACCTAACTTAACCTAGCTTTTATAAGTCATTGCTAGCGGTAGAACTGTGTATACCTACACGTCCTCGTATATCTATTTGATATGCAATCAGTATTTTGATATTCATACTTAATTAAAAGGTCTTATAATTATAATAAGTTTAACAAGAAATAGCGTAATATATATACTTACTGGGTTATACCACCAAGCAGGCTGTAAATATTAAAGTGACAAATCCCAAGGTAAGCGTTTAGAGAAAAAAAGAAAACATGGCATAATAGTAAAGTTATATTACAATTTGTTTATTTATAAATATTATGGTTATCAGCCTTTTTCACTGCAAACTGGGGTTTGTTATAATTTGCCTAGTATTCATCTAATATTATACTACTTAGTGGCAAGTTTCAGTTAGCTTATGACAGTGTGTCCGCTCACACTTAAACGGTTGGACACATTTGGATATTACCTACATGCTGACATTTGAGGAATATTTGCGTTCCCGGGGTTGTCACGATCACTAACCTTTAAACGGGAAGAGACGCGAGCTACAGCTATCTAATTAATTATGCCTTGCAATTTAACGTGTTGCCAGCTTTGATCTTAGTATGCGACCTTTATGTTAACTACCTTCACAACAGTAAACTGCCGTTGCAAACAAAACCTGGTGAAATGGGGTAGGACCAGCTAACAATGGCACACCTACTGAACTTTCCAAAGTGCACAGAAAAACACCTCATAAACGCCACTGACTATGCAATCACCGTGGCTAAGTTCTGGGCTGATTGCATTTGACCACCGATGGTACTGCATTGTGTGTGTGTGTGATTAGATATCCTTAAGTATACAGAGTAAGAACAAAACTAACATAGCTTTTAAGTTTACTACTAACCTCACTGTACTTCATCTGATAATAAAGTAATCTGTGGAGACGTTGAGGATTGTACAATTGTCATAGGTATAATCTGTTTACTGAATTTTTGTTACCATGTATTGTACGATTGTTTGTTTCCCAAAATAAATAAATTGTGTGCCTCACGACTCGAGATAAGAATAATTAAACTGATCCTTCACAAGAGTAAAATGATCCAACCGTTTGAACGTGAGGAAGTAACATACATTCACACGTATTTACTCACAATATTGAGATACGAAAACATAATTATAATAAACCCCATTTTGCAAATAAACAATATGTTATTCAAAATCCATGAAACCAATCAAATGAGAACCATTGCGGAGTAGCATGAGTGGGGTATAATATAGTTAGTTTCTGATTGTTAGTAGTTCGGTCCTTGGATGGGCGCTTTTTACTCTGAAAAGATTAATATACATCAAATAATACATGATTGTAGCTACTACGAGAAGATAACAGTTGAGAAATAATTGAATTTCAATAAGTAAAACTGAAAATCCGAACTTTTAGTCTGAAAAATTAGGTATTACAGCAGATTAAACTTAAAGAACAGTTTTTTCTGAAACTTCAGAAAATTTTCAGTTTTACGGAAGTTTCAGAAAAAACAATTTTGGACAGAGGCAGACTAAAACAATGACAGAACAATAGGGATTAAGATCGTTTGACAAGGGTTAGGTCCATCATGTCCAAATCATTTGAAACTTTATCTTCTCGTAATAAGATAGAAATGGCATAAGCTTTATTTATAATTAATGTTAAAAATCCAGGCAAGCTATTAGTGGATGAAAATATTAAAAATAAACATAACACATTAAATAGTAAAAAAGTAGGCTTTTTAATAACAAAGCCGGGCGAAATTGAGCAAAGTTTCACTAAATTTCCACGCTTCTATGACTGCTATCATGTTGTAAGTAACCTACATCTCTAGATACTGTCGTGGTCGCAAATACTTATAAATTGAATACACACACGGAGAATCCATAGAATGGTACCGTAAACTATGACAGGTTTTGTAGGTAAGATACTCATGCGTTTTTTCTTTCTGTAGGTACCATAACAATTGCCATAAAATGTATCATCATAAGTTATATGTTATGGTTAATATAGTTATAACAGACCATTTATGTCCCACTGCAGGGACCGGCCTCCTTCTGTGACCGAGGAATACTTGGCCTACTAATACCACGCTGGCTAAACATATTGGTATAGGGTTTAATTTCAAGTTTTTCTTCTTTTTATTTTGTAAAGATAATATTATGGATAGTCCCTTAGTTGGTTTTTACTTTTATTCTAGGGCATTAACCTAGACAAAATGCATATTACAATCCTGTCACAGCAGACCTGTTATTAAAGTGTCCAAATACATCTCAACTTTAATTAACCAAAAGCAGCTGCCAACAACTTTAGTGCAACTCACAGTGATCTTAGTCTGCCCCAGCGCGGGCGGCACGTCCAGGTCCTTGGGCACGTAGACATGTCCGAAGTTGTGTCGGTACTCCACGCACCACACGGCGAGCCAGTCCACGTCGTACGCGCTGAGCCGGCCCGGCAGCTGGATCTCTATGTCCTCGCCCTGGTAGCCGCGCAGAGGGTGTAGGGAACCCATCTCGTTTGGGACCTATGGGATTTTAATTTGGATTTTCAGGGAAGAATTCTTAAAAACTTTGTGAAAACAGTTATTTATTTATTTATTTTTCAAAGGTACACAAAACAGAACATAGTACAAGATAAGTAGTTTACAAGATACAATAAATAAGAGCTAAACTAGGTTCCTAACTATGTGTACTCAACATGACCAACTGGATAATGACTTTGACAATATTTATACAAATATTATAAAGATTATATTAAACAAGCATAAATTACAGCTAGCGAAGTTAAGCATGCAGAAAAATAACACTAAAAGTTATACAAAACCAAAACCAAAAAATAATATTTTTTTTTTTTTAAACTATATAAGTGAGTTGCACTTAGTCTGACATAATATGCATAACAATGCTTTTGTATTTTGTAAATGTAGAATCAAATACATCTAACCTATTGCTGTGAACACACAGTAGATCATTGTAGGTGCGACACATTCTTACCACAGGATTATAGAATGATGTATTGTTAATATGTACATCCAAAATAAAGCTTTTAAGATGAGGTTGGCGAGACCTAAATCTAGTATTAAAATTAATCAGGGACAATAAATCAGGACAATCTATTGAGGCATGAATGACCTTGTGGAGACATAGGAGATCAGAAATTTTTCGGCGTGATTCCAAGGACAATAGTTTAAAATGGTTTAGTCTGGCATCGTATGTAAGCAATTCCTGATTCAGTCTGAATTTGTAGCAAATTAACCTCAAACATTTTCTCTGTATTCCTTCGATCCTATTGCTATGAACGGCATAGAAAGGAGACCAGATAGGTGCATTATACTCCAAAACACTACGTATTAGTGCACAAAAGAGTAAAAGAAGACTATGATAATTTTTGAAGTCCTTGGCTGTTCTGAATATAAAGCCCAAGAGGCTAGAAGCCTTATGAACTATTGAGTCGTAGTGTGACCGAAATGTTAGTTTGTCGTCAAACACGACACCCAGGTCTTTGATAGTATTTTTTCTGTCTAGGTTTCGGCCACTCAAGCTATAGTTAAAGGCTATTTTTAGTGGCTTGTTGCTAAATGATATAACACAACATTTATTAATATTGAGTATCATCAAGTTCTTATGACACCAATCACTGACTTGGTGTAAGTCCTCTTGAAGTATCTCTGCGTCCCGCACACAATTGACTACGCCATAAAGTTTGAGATCGTCTGCAAATAATAAGGACTGACTCCTGAGCCTTTCCACAAGATCATTTATAAAGATAACAAAAAAAAGAGGTCCTAAATGGGATCCTTGTGGAACGCCCGAAGTAGTAACAACTGGCGGAGACATATCACCCTTAACCAATACCAGCTGATTTCTACGGTGTAAATAAGATTCTACCCATCGGATTAAACTACCGTGTATGCCAAAAGTCGCCAATTTAATGCACAGAAGAGAATGGTTGACCTTGTCGAACGCCTTAGAGAAGTCGGTATATATTGCGTCGACCTGCTGTCGTCTACCAAATGCACCACACAGAAAATTCTTATAAGTTAACAGATTTGACAAAGTCGATTTCTTCTTGACAAAACCATGCTGATTAGGAGAAATTGAGGGACTAAGGTGATAGTATAATGAATCATATACGACTGATTCGAAGAGCTTTGCCATACACGACAATATACTGATAGGCCTATAATTCTCAACTGATGATCTATCACCTGTTTTATAGATAGGAACTACGTGAGCAGTTTTCCATATCGTAGGGAATACACCTGAGTGCAGAGAGTTGGCAAATAATAAAGACAAGGGCAAGCTCAACTCTATCGCGCACGTTTTAACGAAAGATGGCAGAATACCGTCAGGCCCTGCCCCCTTATTGCAGTCCAAGAGCCGAATCTTTCCCAATACATCGCCTGCAGTAACATGCACAGAGCCTAGTGATCTAATATGTTTGTTATTTGAGTAAGATGGTATTTCGTTAACTGACACAGCTGGCTCATAGACTGAACTAAAGTATCTACAGAACATGTCGCTGATTTCTTTATGGCGAGAGGAGCTTTGATTGCCATATGTCATGGTCGATGGTATGTCATTTGTTCCTTTCTTAGCATTTACAAACCTCCAGAAATTTTTCACGTCACATTTTAGAGTCGATTCAATGGACGACACGTAAGCTTTGTAGTCTTCACTCATGAGCACCTTGCACCTAGCACGAAGCATACTAAAAGTATCGTAATCCCTCGGATTATGATATTTGCGATATAGTCTGTGGAATTTTAGTTTACTATTTAAATTTTGTTTTAGTGCCTGTGAAACATTGCATTTTAGTGAGTGTAATTCTGTCGCGCTTGAGGTCGTGTTTCTATACATTTCTATGTATATATTTACTGTAATTAATGAAATGATGAATGTATAAAAAGGTAACAATATATATTCAATATAGATTTCTACTATTTTTTAAAAGTTTAACATAGTTTACTACTTAACATGGAATTAGATATCGGTATTTTATATAAATATTATAATGTTTGAATAACGTTTTTTTTTAAATACAAACATGAAATATTATTCATAAAGAACACCTAAAACCACGCAAACATTCATGTTCTTTCACACAAAGTTAATCATGGAACAGGAATCAAACCCGACATAGCATAGCAGCCTTGGACTACAACCACTTACTTTACACTAACTTTAATTACGTTATTAATTAAAATAAAGACCATAAACGATTTGTCCATACCTCATACCACCTACACAAGGGGCTAAACAGTCTATTAACGAACGCGTACATGCCCCATACCATACATAATAATATGGAAATGAATGAACTTAATCATTTATGTTGTGCGTACAACTTTATAACCGAGGGGCGGTACCGGAGTAAAACGTTAAGGGATACGTATAATTTGTTATTATGACTGACTGTGTTATGATGGAATATTTATATGTTATGCTGCTGCCTAAGGGTGTCGTGAAAGGTGACTAAGGGATGGCTTAGTTAACAATTTACATTTTTGTCAGCCAACGGGATTTTCTTAATTCACAGATGGTACAGCCAATAAATTATACCAGCATTTATTCAAAGTCTGCAAAGTCGTATTTTACGACAAATTTAGATCATCATATCCGTAAATAGGGTTTCCTCAAATCTTCACACATGTCTCAGTTCTAAGCCCTGCTCATCCTTCATAACTCTATATGGTCGTCAGTCTGCCTCATGATGAATCTTCCTACTTTACGTCTTAGGAATATATTATTCCTTCACCATACGGACACGATTAAAAACTCAAAGTAAGTTTCACTTGAGCGGGAATCGAACCTGCACTACATACACTTCTAAGACCTTGCAATGGATCACAAAGAAAGGCAAAGGCCATAGTGGATCAGGATGCGATGATGAGAGAAAGAAACGGAGGCACATGTGCTTCTACACCGCCCTGCGACCGCCACATACAGGGCTAAGTACTTAGGGAAACCACCAGCAACTAGAAGGGCCAGTTTTTTTGACGAGCTAAGGTGAATCGAATTAATTACCCACCCTAACGAAAAAACCGCGCCTTGACGTGGAGTTGCGGAAAACAGACCGCCATACCATACCAGATCATACGCATCCATATAATTCTTCTTACGTACAAAACAAACAGCTAAATCTCACCTTAGTTCCAAAAGGATTAGGTTCAGATCCATTGCCGACCCAGAAGTAAGCGTCTGGCCCGGCTCCATCGTAGTGCAGGTTTGGTATGTAGAATGTTTTAGCGTCTAACACGCTTATGTTGCCGGAGCGGAGACCGTGGGCTAGGCGTTTGAACTCCGGCAGAACGCGGGGTCTTGGGGGGTCTAGGCCAGGTGGTATGAATACGTCTCCGAAGTTTACCTGGAAAATAATGATGATGTTTTTTAGCAATGCAATTGGTAGTCAAGAGAAGCGTCCATTTATGGCTGATAAACATAATTTTGTGCTAATAACCTAAACTATTAATTGCCCTGTTTAGTTTGATCCACGATTTTTTACCTACCATCTATATTATAAAACCGACAAACTCAAACAGCCATGTTCTCGATGATTAATGTACTCAAATATTTGAATAGTGGAAGAATTGAAGGAATCGCTACTTAGAAGTAAGTAACTTTAGCACCCCTTTAGCGGGTCTAATATGACGATTCGAATGACGTTATCCCGTCGCACGCTAATTTGAAAATACTTTCAAGTGGTACTCTAACTCGAAAGTTCTTTAAATCGAAAACCGCTATATCGAATGACGTTGACCCGTCGCACGTTAATTCGAAAATAGTTAGTAGTGGTACGCCAGTTCGGTAGTATCCACTCCTACGAATAGTATACTCCAATTTGAATTTGTCTGGGGATCGAACGCGCGACCTCGATAAAGCCTAATCTTTGTATTGGGTCATTCGAATTGTCATATCAGACCCAACTTTAGCTATTGTGCCTGAGTAACGCTCTTAAATCTTGGCTAAGTACAAAAATTCCAGAGAATCAGAGTAGATTATTTAATAATTTACTCACGCTAACTCATACAGACATAAACGCAACGCGTGACAAAGCAAAGATATTTTATAGACGCGTGGTTTTCCTACAACTTAACGTTGGTAAATACTTAATTAACAACTTTTATTTATTTAATTAATATGAAAGGGCGCCTAGTACCTAAAGGAAGTAACTTCGTGCAAATGGCGCGCATTATTTACATTTTTCTAACTCAAATACAGAAGTGAGGTAAAACTTTTTCCCTACGTATTTTCCATAAATTTCAAATGAGAAGTGTAGACATTGTGATCATAAAGGGAAAAATCCTTATCTATTTATCACCTTAGATATAATTCAACGATCATCTCAAATTGCAAATTGGCATGACAATTCAAATACTATAACTCTATTCTTGTCAAATTATCAACGGGCGAACGCGCTCATTCATATTACGAACGATGCCAATGGCGGAGTAAGATGGCTGCCAAACATCAGATTTTGGCGCGAAACTTGTAAGCATGCGCTCTGAAAGTAATCGATATTTTATTTCGGTTACTACCGGATGATGCCGGCTTTTGCGTATACCTATTAGATGATGAATTAATTTTAGGTTATGGCGGTAAATTATTTCGGTACTTAATTAATACTGTAAATGCATTTTAGGTTAAGTTGTAAGTTCCAGTTACTCTTCGTTATGTTGATCAAAAATATTACTAAAATAATTTGTGACGACGAATATTTGTCAAATTTGCAAATGATATTATACCCTTCCTGATCTCAAATATTCAATCTCAAATTGGGATTGAGGAAGCTAGATTTATTGTAAATAACCATGGTTTATCCGACTAGTTATGCTTCACGATGCATGTCCTTGAAGCAGGGCTAAGAAATAACAAAGAAACTATTTCGATCGAGGTAGCGTCGAGGATCTCATCAACCGTAACACCACTAACAACAAAGTTCATTTTCATTTCACTCTAAAGAATGCTGTTGTAAGTGTCATATCTTGGTTAAATATGCATCTTTCTAAGAATATTAGACACTAAAGCATACTTAATTTGGAAAGAAACAGAAAAGACAGTACTTACGGTAAATCTCCTGCACCACACGCTGAGCCACTTGATATCCCGCAGTCTCTTGCCCCCCGGCAGTCGCAGCAGGATATCGGAGTTACTGTGTGCTGACAGTATCGGTGGGTCCCTGGAATATATAATGCACGACTTAGGTTGATGACATTTACTTATATCTCTTGTATCTTTATGTAAGTCATCATTTCTGTCTGTATCCTGTACTTGCGGAAAGAGTATAAATACTAGGTATCACTATAATTATTATTTCTAAATCTCACTCCTTTTTTCTCCGTGTGGTGACGGAGTAAGAATACAGTGTGTCACCCCATCTCATCCCATGGGTGTCGTAAAAACCGACTAAGGGACAATTCGTGAATATTATCTTTACGTAATAAAAAGAAGGAAAACTTGAAATTAAACCCTATACCAATCCGTCTGGCCTGCGTGGTATTAGTAGGCCAAGCATCCCTCCGTCACGGGAGGAGGCCCGTCCCTGCAGTAGGACATAAATGGGCTGTTATGATGAATTACTATTTCTAAATCTCACTCTCTCTCTAGTCTGCTATTTGGATAAGGACCATGCTTACTTTACAAGAACTTAGTTTCATCGTAACATTATATTACATACTCTCTTGTAAATAAATATATTTCGCTTGACACAAAACTACCTATTATCAGCTATTGAAATTACAGGCCTCAACACTATGTATCGCAGGTTGACGAGCGCAATGCAACAACACTTTAAGCTTTATACAAAGCTAAATCACAGAGTTTATCTCTATCTCATAGGGAACTTAGCAACATGTTCTTCTCGTTATCATGTTGTATAAAATAAACCTCCAGTAAGAAGTTTCATTGAAGTCTGTTGCTACAGCCAAGATAAAATAAAAATAAACATAAAAGGTTCCTTAGAATCGTAAAATTTAACAAAGGGTATAAGTAATACTCTCGTAGGATGTGCTAACAAGGTCTCTTTATACTGATGTTGGCATTTCATTACATTTCGTGATGGTTTTAGGTTGAAATAATCTTTTATAATGTGGAAGATATATGCTTTTAATTATATGAATGTCAGTTTCTTGTTTGTTATCATCTAACACCTCTTTTAAAAATACTTGGCCGACCAAAACTCAGCAGGCATACCACAGAGCTTAATAAAATTTATTAAGTAACATAGTTTGCCTAATATCATGGATATAAAGTTCGTTGAGTATTATTTATTCCTGAACATTTACTTTCTTACAAACCCCTTCACAATCATCTAGTTTTAAACTTAGGTCCAACCTTTTAGGCCTAAGCCCTAGAAGGTGGTCAGAAGGTAGCACCATGTTTGCAAATGAATTAGAGTCATAAAAAACAAATGAAAAGATTCGCACGAAGTACCACTCTTTTCTAAATTGTTTTTTATTTAGCTTTATTAGTTACAAAGTGGCAAGTTTTTACGACCATACATACTCCATCCATACGGCAAATGCCCAAATTAAAATGCTTGTTTTGATGATAAAAATGCAAAAAAATTGTGCTAAGTCACTTGATATTGAACGCCTATCAGGAACCATGAACTCACTCTAATAGGTACATGGGTAGATCTCCAGAGGCATTTTTTATCGTGTCGGACTGGAGAAACCCATTTTGAAATCGATAAACGTTTTCATTACATTTTTTTATGTATACTTTGGAGTCTAATTTATGTGGTGCAGTGCTGAAATTATGAATTAGTTTATTAGAAATATTTAAAAAAAAATCATAAACCCTAAAATTCTGATTTCTCTGGGTTGACCTAACTCCCGATTGAATGAGAAAACATTGTGTAACTTTTTATTGAGAAGGTTCATATGTCCGATATTATTTTATATTACATAACAAATAGTTAATCTTCATTGTATTATTTTTTTTAAAGTTATATTTACAATATTTTTGGCACAATTTAAATTTATCGTCATGACCTGGCATTTTATCTCATCGCTCTGCGCTGGAGTAAAACATCGCGCTCATCCCTAGTTTTACGAAATAGAAACTCTATTCCCCTCCCCCGGGGTAGTGGCTGTAGTGGTCTAACCGCCGAGAAAGATACATTTGTGCCACGGTCCCACATTCCAACATTACAAGGGTAAGTTTATGATTTATCTGGATTTGGTTCTCGAATTTGATGATTGATATGGCATGTTTTATAAATTAAGTAGTAAGGTTGTAAATGTGCTTATTAAGTGAATTAAGTGATAGTAATGATGTTCTTTATGAGACGTAAACACAACTTTCTACTGTTTTTATTTTGGGCTGTATTAATGCTTTTATGACTTTTTTTGATCGCTATGGCTATGATTCCTCTGTCCAAAAGCCCAGAGCGATGATATTTTGCAATAATTGTACGTTATAAAACTACTTTGAGTAATAATACCAGATTGTTACAACGACAAATGTCACGACTCAGCTGTCAAAAATTCTGCGACGTCACGACTCATCTGTCAAAAATTCTATAACGTCACGACTCCCCTGCAAAATATTTTCCCGCCAATATTCTATGACGTCACGATTCATCTGTCAAAATTCTATGACGTCACGTGACACGTGACCAAAATTCTATGGCGTCACTAGTCACGTGACTCAGCTGTCAAAATTATTATGACTATGACGAAATTATCAAAATATAATATGAAGGAAGTCAAAATTTCAAGTTTTCGGAAGTTTTCCTTTACATGCACTATAAGACCTTGCTTCATGCCAAATTTCAAGTTTGTATGTAGACTGAAAGTACCCTGTAGCTTTTTGCCCTTTGCTCATCGAAAATTTGCGACATAAACGGCTATATGTCTTGATTTCGTTAGATTAGAAGTTTGATTTTTTTACAGCACTAATAGGCAACAGACCTTAGTATTTGGTAAAAATTTCAGCTTGATACCTCTACGCGTTCCTGAGATAAATGGTCTTGATAGAGAGACGGACAACAAAGGGTTCCGTTTTTCCAAAATAGGGTACGGAACCCTTATAAAACCGGTCAAGTGCGAGTCTCACTCGCGCACCGAGGGTTCCGTACAAACCTATTTACTTTCTTGCCTAATTGTGATGACGTCAGGACTCAGCTGCCTAAATATTATTTTTCCCGCCAAAATTCTATGACGTCACGACTTATCTGTCAAAAATTCTGTGATTTCACGACACATCAGATGGTTTTTATTAGGGACCGGGCATTTTTCTTTTTTATACTTTTATTCTCTCCACCTTGACGTTGGCAGAATCATCGGGGAACGATGGGGGCCATTGAATTAAAAAAACAGAACAGAACAGACACATCAGATGTGAATGTGAGAATTTTTGAGAGATTCTGTCAAAAATTCAAAGACGTCACGACTCATCTGTCAAAGATTCTGTAATGTCACGACACATCTGTCAAAAATTCAATGACGTCACAACTCAGCTGTCAAAAAATATTTTCCTGCCAAAATTATGTGACGTCACGACTTACTTATCTGTCAAAAATTCTATGACGTCACGTCTCATCACTAATAATATTTGTTGAAAATTTTAGCTTGATACCTCCACGCGTTCCTGAGATAAATGGTCTTGACAGACAGACAGACAGCCGGACAGACGGACAACGAAGTGATCCTATAATGGTTCCGTTGTTTCGAAATCGGTACTGCCCTAAAAATGGACAAGTTTCCAACTGATGAGCTCTCAAAAAGCTCTAGATATATCCCCTAAACATAAAATCATAAAATCTTGTAACATGCAAGACTAAAACTGACTAAATAAATAATATATTATCAATTTTATTATTTTTGTTTCACCATTTATGATCGCTCTAGCGCCTATCATGATTGCTCTGGACGCGAAAATGTTTGAACTTAAATATTTCCATAACTGTTTGTCAAAAATGAAGGCCAATAGTAAAAATGTAGTATTTTAATATCATTATTTTCAATGAGATACATAATTACCAAAAAATATCAAGATCTGAAAAGCACCAGAGCGATCACACGAATACGCCCGATTTGGAGATTGACCCACATATTATACGTCAAAACGTAATCATTAGAACAAGTATTATCTTTTATGAGCCTTTACGTCCTGACTCCTGACGAAACATTAGTGATGCTATGCATGGATTATTCCAAATGCCCTAAAATATCGATTTAATTTTCGGTTTGGTAACATTTGATTTTTAACACACTTTTTAAGTACTACTTTTTATAACGTTTAGGATTGCCTGATTGGACGTGTGGGGCAAAGGACAAGTGTCATAACAATGGAGAATAGAATCCAAAACATCACATGCATTGAAGTTTTATAGGAGGCGTCTGTCCAGCGGAGCAAGCCTTTTGATTGATTTGAAGATAATTGATTATTTAATGAGAATAAATAAGAAATACTTAACACAAATACCTACTACTTAGCTTTTAAATCGTCCCATTAGTAGAATATTGTTGTATCATCACAAGTAACAAAAATGATTTTATTGTAAATTCGTTATCATAATGACGTAAGCTATCTAATGATATATTTTTTTTATAACTTTTGTTCTATATTTTAAAAGTTATGAAGTTCGAATAAAGTTTTTGCCGCGCGGCATACGTAGAATAACGTCTCACGACCACTTAACGCGCGCTCCCGGCTCCGTGCGTCGCGTTTCTTCATTACAACGCACATTGTTCGACGGAGTCGGCAAGAGTGAGGTGTTGTAACAATGGAAACCGACAGTGGCGATCAAAATGGTCAGAAATCGGTCAGAAATCAATTAAATTATTGTTATTTTGTTTACATACACAACGTTGTTCATTACTATTAAGAATTAAACGTTTAAATTAGTAATAAGAAAATTATTTACAAAATAGAATATACGTAAAATACATATATTTCATGGATTTTTATAAAATTTATACAACATCCATAAATTTAAATTATATTTAATGGAAAATAAACAATTTTAGTATGTTAATTACATTGTTTTAGGTGTATTACACAAAATTATTGACATTACCACAAAGACAGTATTTAAAATCACATAAAACATTTTTCTACCAAGTTGCCGCATCTTTTTAAAATTAAGTGTAATCCACTAAAATACTTTACTGATAAGTTTCTTAACATGTTAATATACAATGAAGCTTGTCTTATTTGTTTTTCTAATTTTGTAGTTACTTATGCACATATTATATTTTACTACGCATAATTGTATCTTCTGTTCGTCGGTACGTAAACATGAAACATTATTCGACCAAATTATATTTTAAAGTGTGCGTCGTAAGCACTTATGCTACTTTTTTCTGTTAATTAGTTTCTTGTAAAACATTATTCGAAATCTAAAAGTGTTATAAAATTATTAAATACAGTATTAATTGTACACAGCTATTCTTAATATCTAATTTTCGGCTAACTCTACATAAAAACCAACAAATTTTACAATTATATTGGTGTTTCAAAAAAATCTAGGTCTAACTTCATAGTACACACATCCGTGTGTACTACATATAAACAGTCTAAGCTGGCCGAGCGATGGTTTCATAATATGTACAACCAAATGCGAGATCAGCTTACACTGATTCTGTATAGGTTGAACGGTAGCAGTGTGTACAATTGTAAACGTCTTTCTACTTGTCGTGATGGACCAGCGGATCCATCGACTCTTACTGAACTGCGTCCTGTAACTCCGTTCCAAATTCAATCTGCATCCAGTTATGAAGCATCATTGTTATCAGTATAGCAGCGATTTTAAGTATAGTATCGAAGATTTGTATACCTACGCCTATGCTATCACCACCTCCGTATCAGACAAAGTGTTATAGTGATTTTTGTCTGATATATTCAGATCAGTCAATTGAATCTGACTTGAGTTATGATAAAATTACATTTCCCAGCAGTCGACTAAAAAAGCGCCACTTGCCAGTCAAACATTCAAGACAAAAAACGTATTTAAATAGTATTCGTAAAAAGTACTGTATAAAACTGCAAGGTATTGAAGAATATTTTTCAGAAGAACATCATGATCCATTCAATTCAGTGAAGCAACCAAATGCACCCATAGCTAAATCTTACTCAAGTCAGTTTAACACTGTGAGTAACGTGATGGCATTACGTGCACTTTCTGATCAAAGTCAATCGCTTTATGGATCGCTCTGTTTCTAATACTGTCATATCACTTTAATCACAAGTGCAAGCTATCGAAGAACGTTCTTCAGAAGGTCCTAATTAGTCTAATTCTATGAAGCAACACTAGCTCCCAAATTGCTCAATCTTGCCCAACTCGGTCCAACACTGAAAGTACTGTGATGGCATCTCCCGCTCCCTCAGCTCAAAGTCAATCATTTTATGGTACAAATAGCTCTGTTTCTGAACTTGCGATACCACGCCAATATGTCGCGATAATTGGACTGATCTAGGAAGGAAACGACAACCTTGGACAGGAGCATTCTACTAAAGCTGGGAACGTATTTAATACAAAACAAATCTATCAAGTGCTTTGATATTAGTTACGTACAAAGCTTAGATATATTTAAATAGTTTTAGAAGTTTTGTGACTGAAAAAAGCAATGAGAGTATGTGTTAAAGTACACAACTAAGAGGTCATGTTGTGCGTACGTGACGTGTTTGGCCAGTTCCTAGATGTGATAGCTGTCTACAATATCCTCAGGAAATCTATTCATACGACGATGGAAAAATTATGGTTTGGACGGGAATTCGTGTGGGTCTTAAAACAGACTTAAGTACGTTTTGATCAGAAGCACCATGACGGCTGAAAAATAGCTTAACGAGGTTGTTTGAGCTTCTAGTTCCAATAATCTACCCCCGTATACTACATTTTGACCAAATGTTTAAGCTCATGGACGATAACACCCATCCGTTTAAAATGAAAGTGTTATCCAGATAGTTGCAGGAGCACGACATATCGGTCTTATCCTGAATCACTCAATCACCTGGACTAAAAACCATAAAACACACGTAGGAAATGTTCCAAAGAAGTGCTTTGATGAATTTTCCTGCAAAAATTGCGATTGAAGAGCAACTTTTTTGCATCCTAGTCGGACATGGAACAATATACCGTACCAAGACCTGGATAACTTAATCCAAGCATGAAAAACCGTTATTTACGTTTTTTGGATGTACTGACTAGTACTAAGTTAAAAACAGATTAATAATCGCTTTTTGTTCAGTTAAGTTTTTAATTTATTTGAATAAAACATTATTTACGCTAAAAGAATATCTAGATTGTAGCTATATGCCATTTATATGGCTACAATCTAGAATTAAATAAAATTTTAGTGTATAAAAATATTAACGTATTGAATGTTATCTTCAATAATTTTTGAGTTAATTGAGTAAATACCAAATATCCCTAGACAAAGATGATGTGTGTATTTAGTCTATAAAAGCCGGATCTCAAATTTAACCAGCACATATTCATGTGATCAATAATTATTATAATTACGTGTACCTTCTTTATAGTCGTAATCATAAAAATTCGGCTTAGTTAACTTTTAGTTATCTGTGTGGTAACGGAGTAGGAATACAATATGTCACCACCCCATCTCATCCCATGGGTGTCCTAAAAATCGAAGGGACTATCCGTGAATATTATATTTACGAAATAAAAGAAGGAAAACTTGAAATTAAACCCTATAGCAATCCGTCTGGTCAGCGTGGTATTAGTAGGCCAAGTAACCCTCCGTCACGGGAGGAGGCCCGTCCCTGCAGTGTGTGTGCAAGTGCATTCAATACTTGGAAATTCACATCATTACTTACGTTAATTCTTAAGACGGGCGGAGCCGGCCGACAAACTAGTATTATATAAAACATCTTCTCGAAAAACATTGAGATAATTTTAGGATTTCGTAAAATATTGTTTCACCTGCACATACAACGTGATTAATTTGGTCAAATAACGTTGCATGTGTTCAAGAGACAGCTCCTGAACTGTTTTCGTTGGCAGTACAATGTTATGTATGCACATGCGACACACTATCTACGCACAGGAATAGTTTTTAGACTAAATAATTATATCATTAATAGCTTTATTTATATCTATGTACACTGTAAAAATATTACATGGCTAAAGTCTTCCGTATAAAAGTTATAAGCAAAAAATGCTAGCGCAAAACTTCAAATCGCTCTACTGAAAAGTAGACATTTTGTAGATACAACATTGTTCTACTAATGGGACGAAATGGTCCATATTCTAATCTAGTTAAATTCAAACATCATTTATTTTATTCAAAATAACAGGAAGATGTAGAAAAGAAAATTTTCCATTTCCTCTGATCAGTGGATGCGTTATCTCGAGGCACCCTACATCTGGGGGACGTTTAGGGGCCCACCTCCCCTGTCTCATAGCAATTATCTTTATATAATTACGGAATATGCCCTCCGACAATTTAGTATGGTTGTAAATTTTTTTTCCGCTTACGATAAAATTGTTTCTACTATTTCCAGTATTTCCGCTACTAAGTAGTATGTATTATTTTCTGTTAATTATAAAAAGGCTGAAAAAAGGTAGGGTAAGTTCTGTATACTGAAGAAAGACAAACGCGACAGAGATAACCTGATGGGAAGTGGTTTTGGTAACTCAGACTGGGTGGTAACACTCGGTATTCTTTAGTCCTCATGGATAGAAGACATATATTATAATGCCTGCAAACATCGATACTTATTTCTTATAGTATATTCGATCCCTAAAAGTACTAACATCAATTTAATGGACACAAACATCCAGGCTTAAGACAATGATTTGTACATCACACAAATACACACATCAAAAAAGTCTAAGCAACATGCATGATATTACAAATTTACCATTTATATTAATTAATTTCTAAGTATTTACTCACTCAAAGTGTATAGGTAAGTAAACTTTTTTGTTATTGATGACATACTGGCTGGTTGTAAAAAAAAAATTTCGATTATGTTTTGTTTTTTTTCATAAAATTCAAATGACTGCGAATTTGTTTGAATTTGAGTGCATGTTAATTGCTACGTTTTAGTCTTGATTTTATAATTTTACCAACCATTTAAATACAGTTGGCGACAAAATTGAATTGTTAGATATTCTTTACGTCATGGAGCGACGTCATTTGACGGCAGATGAAATGCAAAGAGCTGTAGGGATGTTGCAAGCGGGAAGTAATCAATCTCAGGTATCTCGACATTTTGGTATTCATAGAAGTGTTATTTGTCGTCTTTGGCAGCGCTACAATAATACAGGGGAACCCGCTGAACAGCATCCAGGCCGTAAAAGGAGTACAACCACTCGGCAAGACCGGTACATACAACTGACTGCAAGACGCCAGCCGATGTTAACCGCTCGAGAGATAAGTTTGAGGCTACAAAATTCAAGTGGTGTTGATGTAAGTCCCCAAACTGTGCGAAATCGACTGCATGAGTACGGCCTACGAGCTCGACGCCCTATCAGGTGCCCACCGATACGTCACGGGAATCGCGCTCGTCGAAATGAATGGTGTAGAGAACGCATAACATGGACCCAGGAACAATGGGATAAAATTATGTTTTCCGATGAGTCGCGATTCGGGTTTAGGCCTGATACAAGAAGGGTGCGAGTGTACCGTCGACCCGGAAATACTGAAAGACTCAGGTGCGTTCAGGAAGTTCATCCATACAGCGGCTCAACAATTATGGTATGGGCGGGTATTATGAAGAACAGGCGAACTGAGCTCGTTTTTGTAAATGGAAACATGAACGCTGAAAATTACGTTGAGGATATTCTCAAACCTTATGTCCATCCATTTGCACAAACCTTTGGCTCCGATTTTACGTTAATGCATGACAATGCGCGTTCACATACAGCTCGGCGAACCAGTGAATACTTGGCAACGGAGAACATCCAGGTATTGCCCTGGCCTGCACAATCGCCAGACCTCAACCCCATCGAGCACGCATGGGACATGCTCCAGAGACGTGTTTTGAAGGACTTGGACGGAGTGACAACAACCCAACAGCTGAAGGATTTGCTACAATTCCATTGGGAGCGAATACCGCAAGATGACATAAACAGTCTCATTAATTCAATGAATAATCGTTGCCGACAAGTTCTGAATAGCAGAGGAGGCCATACTTTGTATTAAATTGTCCTATTCTTTCACAATAAATTCATTTTCTTAAGAAATTTCAATTTGTAAAAAAAAAGTTTAGTTTCTTATGTACCTGTATATTCTAATATTGTTAATTTCTGTTATTAAAAGAACTTATAAAGAAAACAGCTGTTATTTTTACATCATAGAACCCTAAAAATATTATTTTAAAAATAAAATACAACGTTATAATTAAAATAAATGGTAAAATAAATTAATATAAATGGTAAATTTGTAATATCATGCATGTTGCTTAGACTTTTTTGATGTGTGTAAGTAACTATCCAGTAAATATTTTTTGTAAGTTTTCCCTTACTCAGTTTTACAACACCCATGGGATGTGATGGGGTGATGACAAAAGGTTTAATTTTTCGTATAATCTATATAACTAAACCTACATATAAGTGGAGTTTAAATATGGCACAGTGATGGAAAATGTCACATTAAACAACTGTAACATATTGCTCAAATCAATAATGTCGTGTCTAAAGGTTGTTTGATAATATCTGTTCTACGAAATGTATGTTACATATCGACTACCTGTATGGCAGTATGTGATATTAAATACACAAATTAATGGACAAATTTGGACGCCAAAGAAAGAGTTAGGATTTTTAGGTTTATTTAGATACCTTTAACTGTGTCACGAACAATCTTAATCTCTTTAAATTTAGCAATTGCTATCTTATTTAATTGCTTATATTACTTGCCAACAATCAACTTACATTACTATGAGTTATAACTATAATATAAATCATAACAGCCCATTAATGTCCCACTGCAGAGACGGGCCTCCTTCCATGACGAAGGGATACTTGGCCTACTAATACCACGCTGGCCTGGATTAGTATAGGGTTTAATTTCAAGTTTTCCTTCTTTTTATTACGTAAAGATAATCTTCACGGATAGTCCCTTAGTCGGTTTTTACGACACCCATGGGATGAGATGGGGTGGCGACATATTGTATTCTTACTCGGTCACCACACGGAAAATATAAATGAAGCTATGTTATTTACACGTTCGACATTAGTCAAAGCCTTTTCAGAAATGATGTAAGTCGATCGTTTGCTTACAAACCTAACAAAAGACAAAGGGAACCTTCCCATAGCAATAGCATTATATAGACGTATATCAAAACAAAACCAAAGTCGATAGTACGAGACTTGTTTTTGGTAACTAATGCCATTGTATAAACAGAAAGTTTGTGTTGTTTTCCTTCAATACAATGAAAGAAGGTCATTATTACGTTCATATTTACCGTCAAGAGTCGTAGGAGGGCATGCAATATCGGAAGGTTTTCAATTCCGATACTGACTTCCGATATTAGATCTCAATATCGGAATTCCGATATTAATATCGGAATTGCGTATTTTTTTTAGAAATTGCACTTTTTGTTAAAAAATGCACAAATTCGGTGTGAGGTTGGATTGAATGCAATAAAAAATATTTATAAATCATATTATTTAATTTGGATTGCTTGTTTTATACTCGTATTTAAGTTTTACCCACAGTATTTACTAAATCAGATATTTCTCATTATTTTTCTGTACTTATTGCTTAGTTTAACTATCTCACTCAGAGACTTAAATCTGAAATTAATTCAACAATTAGGAACAAAAAGTAATTTATAATATCCTTTAATCAACAAAGCTTAAAAGTTGAATTGACGAACTTCTTAGAATTTAAAATATTTTATTTATTTTATTTTATTTTCTTCGGAACACTAACAGTATAATTTACAATCGGTTAATACATAAATATACTTATACACAGCTATTAACAGGTATTCGCAAATATAAACTAAACATAAAACCATTGCATGACAGAAAAAAAATAGTTCAAAATAAATTGTAAATTTAATTTGTTGCTTCTCTGGGATTAGGACCAAAATAATCTGTAGTAAATAATTTCTTTACCACTGTTGGCTTAGACCTAAATATCTCAAATTCGCTATGCCTTTTGGCAATGCTGTTAACGGAACTACTCCCACGAATGAGAAATGAGTTTTGTCTAAAATTAGTGTTGGCTGAGGGTAGTACTAAGGTTGATTGCGCCTAACTGGCAGTTTTCTAGGGACCCAAATGTTTAGTTTTTCAAATAGGGTTGGACAGTCGACCCCACCATTGACAATTTTTACAATTGTTACAACATCAGATATTGTATCGTCTATTCTGTAGGGGCATAAAATGATACCTCTTACATCTTGCTTCATACCCATGATCGATGCACCTATACCTATACTGTAAATATCTTAGGAACTTTTTCTGTACGGATTCAATGCGCTCAATATAAATGTCATAAAGCGGGTTCCATACCACTGATGCGTATTCGAGGATACTGCGCCCGAGAGCACAGTATAGTACCTTAATTTTTATTTAATTATATAATATGCCAACAACAATAATTATTGGTAATATTTTTGTCTAATTTTTATCTATACTCATTACTAATATAAAACTAACAAACTCGGAATCAACAAAACTTTAAGAAGTCTTGTTGATTCTAAGTTTAGTAGTTTAAATTACAATCAACTGTAGTAAAGGTTCCCTATATACATAGGTTTATATTTATTTTAAAATCTCGTTTTTCTTGGTAATATGTTCTCAAAAACAACAAAACTTCAAACATTTTGTCGGATAAATAACCGCCCGACTAAAAAACATGCTCACTTTCAACATTGGTGGGCAAAATTTATGTGAGATAAGTGTATGTCTGTGACAAATAAACTCATCTTTCACCTCTGTTAACGTATGTTGCTTTTTCAGTAATTACAAATCCCAATAGATCAAATTCGTCGGACGGAAGCACTGCCTTCTTCTTTTCTTTGCACTTTTCTATTTCCTTCTCAAATTCTTGGTGCAGGGTCAGCTCACTCGTTGTAGCTAGACTAGCTAGTGATTCATCATCTTCATCTGAAGAGACAGAAGCTGTCGGTGCTTCAGTCTTTCTTTCTGTGAAGTTGAGACTGCTAGTATCGTTTAGTTTATATTTGAGGCGTTTTAACAACTTTACAATAATGTCACATATTATTAGAGTAGGTAAAGAGTGAGCGAAACAGGTAACAATATTATTGTTCTTGTAGCACATGCATAGCGAGCTGGCAACATTAATACGGTACCTACTGTTTTGCTCGGCGATACACAAGGATCGATATATGTATAATTTAAAACTCAAAATATAGAAAAATGATCGAGTTCCGAGATTCCGATATTCGATCACCCAGTATCGGAATTGTAATATCGGACTTTGCGTTCCGAGATTCCGATATTGCGATATTCCGAGATTCCGATATTCATGTAGCACACTTATCAAAACAGAATGGGATCGTCACGGCGCTTGTACACGGTAAGAAAAATCGCCGGGTCTACGCAAGAATTCGTGTCGTTTCTAAGCACGACCTGTGTACACAGCGCCGGCGATGCATAAGAAAATTTTCTTGTCTGCGCAAGACAAGACACGACGAACGTTGTTGCGGAGGGGCGGGGAGCGGTGTAGTAGGGTATCATACTTGTTTGCTTTCTAGTTAACATTTTTACTAAAGGAAACTCACGCTGATTATCACACTTGTTATTACGCGCCCTACGCCCGTCTGACGACTGTACGAAAAAAATCCTGGCGTGTACACGTTCCGAATTGTCTTGTCTGCGGAAGACAAGAAAAGTTTTCGTGTACGAAAAAGACAAAATTCTTGCCTACACGAAGATTTGTCTTGTCTGGCGTAGACACGTGTACAAGCGCCGGCGCCGTCACCGTATCAACTCGAGCCGTTCATTATTTGTATGAAAGTTATAACTGCAACGCTCACTAATCTGAATCGTAACGTAATCGGACTTTTGACGTTTGACTCCGAGGAAAAAGACGAGGCGGTGCCGATCCCTTTACGTTTTGATATATTAAGTATTATGTGCTACGATCCTAACACAGTTAACCTTAACTATAATTCAATCTTTTCCGATTGGGGTAGGTATGCTAGGCCAGAGAAGAAATGAAAAAGAATTTTTCCATTCTCAAGATAAAAATCTAAGCTCTTCATTTAAAAACAAAGAATCTAGAGACATCTATTTTATTCCTACCTAATACCCGCAACATGCCAACAAATCCAGTAGAGGCTATTCGTTACAGTAAAAGCTTCCTGACGGCTTGTGGATCTAGTGTGTTTATCTAGTGATAAATATACACCTCAAAATGATTTCATTGTGGACAAATTCATTAACAAAATCTCTTTCAAGGTCCCTCATAGCCTGTTCAGCGCGAATTTTCTTTCGCAGAATCGAAATGATTGCTTGACATGTTGAAACAGCGTTAACGACCAGGTAAACGCTCGGTGACTCCTTCCAGTGTCTTCTTCATAAATATGATGCTATTGTACTCCTGGACATGTTCTCCCACGTCAACGGAGCGATACTCAACACGTAGCATTGACGTGGGCGAACCAGACAAGGAGTAATCTTTTCTACCACTAATAGCGGTGTTTTGGATGATTAGATGGTTAACTACAGCAGCGTAATTATACTCTTTCACCTTCTTCTTCTTAGTAACTTCACGCAGTGGTTGTCTTCGATGAATTTACCGCAGACTATTGCATGTTGTGAAATAAAGTAGGATCGTAGATTAATTAAGACATAACTCGTACCTGCGCCTTCAGAGAATACATCTCCGATGCGTTGACTGCTAAACCACCCAAGTCCTCGTCTCGTTAACCAACTAGACCATTGCTTTCTACGGAGCCAGCCAATTGCCTTCGTCATTTTTAACCGGTAGGCCTACCGGTTAAAAATGTTAAAGTTTTCGAAAGCGCAGGTACAAATTCTGCCTGAAATGTCCAATGTTTTCTATTGTCAATATTTCTTCTTTTCAAAATTCTCTAGAGCTACCTAAGCTTTATGGGTTTATGTGAATTATTACACATCATAAAGTAAAGCATTTAATTGCAACATTAAAAGTTTCTTGCTGTGCGCCCAAGCGGCGTTGTTTCAGTTGGGTACATAGTCAAGTCAAAGTCAAAATATCTTTATTCAATAGAATACATTCGCATGAATCACTTTGAAAAGTCAACTTATAACTAGTAAGGATGTGTGGCTCGGAACGAATAATTATCTCCAGTAGTTCTTAATTAAGTACGACTTTTTAGGTAAAATTAAGTTAGCCTAGCTATTCTCTTATGGTAACACGATTTTTGGTGTATATTTATAAAAACCAACATCGAAATAGTAAAAGAGACCCAAATTTATTATTTATAGCATGTCCCAGAGTTTGTTACGTAAGTAAAAAAACATTTTGTTATTCGTCCCTTCGTTTCAGCTTCTCTTATACTTGCACAATACCAGGAGAGTAGTATCCTTGACGAGGCCAGTTAGTATTCATAAAACGATGTGAGAGGAATAAATTGTGCTCGGCTCGACAATTCTATACATCTTTGCTCCAATTTTTGTTGCAAATTGATGTTTCGACGAATTCGAACGTGAAAACGTTGTAAAATTATATAATAGCACGTTTTTTCTACATAGAAGTTTCTTTTTCATACTAATTTGTAGCTCTAGGTAAACTTATTAAAGTGGGAATTCCATAAATAATAAAATTCTACCAAAGAACATAACTTTTAAGTATACAGAGAATATTTTAAAAAAATCGGCGCAATAAGAATCACCAACAGCCTGTATTAAAGAAGACGCCAGAAGGTTAAAGAAACATTTCTTTACTATGGACTATGTTTTTAATTCAGGCTTTCAACATACTTTAATCCGGAAATCGCTCTTAAAAGATCTTTTAATCCTTTTGTAAAAGAAACCATTTGCAGCAATATCAATCTGCTACTTTTATCTAAGATAAGATCTTTAAGCGGTTTAATGTAATAAAAATACTAAAATATACCGATAAAATAGACAAGATGTGCGCTTTTATATGAATAGATTTTTTTGGGTATGAGTTAACTCACTGAAATGATTTATGATTTTGTCTTACTTACCGGTTATGTCCGCTATGGCATGGTCCCGGTATGGTGCCATAGTAAAATACATATCAAAAAGTCTCGCTATCCTACTTACCAATTTTAGAAATATTTTTAATGAATTTATTTAAAGCTTAACCTACCTTGTTATATAATCTTCAGGGTACGGCACCAGGATGCCTTCAGGGCTGGGTTGTGGCGTATCTCCGACCCAGAAGTACGCGTCAGGACCGGTACCATCGTACGCGAAACCTCGTACGAAGACTGTGTTCTCGTCGACGGCGTACACGGTGCCTCGGATACCGTGAGCGTATTGTGTTAGACGTCCGATCATGCGGCCGAAGTAGGGCTCGGGACGACGTGATGTTACTGTACCTGGGGACAAGGAATAATAATTTTATGAGCAATCTTGTTTATCGTACACGAAGGTACGACTGCCTTGCCAGATAGTTAATTTATTCGTGTAATCCACAGTTGTTACCTTGAGTCCAGATGATCTTTGTGTACGTTAGTTTAAAAGATTCCACGACACAGAGCTTGAACCCTAGTGAGGAAGTTGTTTTTTTTTTTTTATTAAAAATAATCATTATATGGGCAATTTTGGGTAAGTTACGAAATTGGTGCATGTCATGTACTTAATGTTTCATGTTTTCAAGGTCGCAAATATGCTGGTGGTTCATATATTCTAAGAAGTAAACGCTGCTCATATTTGCTAGAAATGCCAACGCTTAGCCAAATCGCTGTTACACGAATTCTAACAAGAAAATTAACTAAACGATAGCTGTAATAAATCACAAATCCAATATTCATGACAAAAACATTCAAGTTCACGAATCCCCAACATTGTACGTCCCACCAACAACAATAGGTACACCCCATATAATGCAGACTGACAATAATTTCCGAATTTATACAGACTTATATCAACCAAAACGTCTCAAGTCTTTTTAAAATGGCATAGAATTTTCAAACTTGGGTAATCGTATTAAGGAGTAAATCGGCGTGCGTGGAAAAGTTTTTCAGCGAAGCAATAATGTTAAAAGCTGCTATCGATCAGGTGACGGAAATATTCGTCCATTCCATTAGCAAACGGATGTTCGTCTTAATAAGTCACCGTGAGCAGTCAGTATCAGCTATTTTGTGGGTATAATATAAGTCCTTGGCAACTTCGTGTGGTGTTAGGTCCAATTAAGTGTGGTGATAGGTTGAGAAAATATCAACACTTTGTCACGTGGTTTAGTAATAAATAAATAATAAGAAATATTCCACACACATTCACACAACGCCATCTAGTCCCAAACTTAGCAAAGCTTGTACTATGGGTACTCTAGACAACGGATAAACATACTTACATACTTTTTTTTTTGTAAATACATACTTATTATACATAGAAAACACCCAGACCAATGCAAACAATCATATTCATGCACACAAAGATTTGCATTGAGCGGGAATCGAGCCCGAGACCTGTGCGTAGCAGTCATGTTATGTAACCACTACGCTACAGAGGTCGTCCTTTTTGTCATTTGCGTTGAAGTCGAGTAAAAGAAGTTGAAATACACTAGAGTTGTAACTGAGAACTTACTTAAATTAAATTTTATGAAATTTAATAAATTATGACAATAGCTTTCTGGTGACAAGGTATGTTAAGCCTAAAATAGCCCCCTGGCTGTGCCTTAACGACTAGACTATTATCACTACGACAACATCCGGAAGCTACGACGAGCTTTAACGCACTTTCCGAAGCATGGAGGATTTAAAATGGAAAGACGGCCAGTCAGTTCATCCTGGTATTACATTTTCGAACAGTAGCGCCTCCAAATAGTAATGTATAATATCGCTGGCCCCGGGCAATAAAGCGGTAATATAAAAAAACGAATTTTACAGGAGAAATAATTAAAGCTAATTTGACTATATTTTAGTGTACAATCATTCAAATAAAGCGTTTAATATCTCAATTGAACGGTAATTTTTTTATGTTATTTTTTTTTTAAATATGTGTATTTCATAAATAATGGCTGAGATAATTATAAAAATGTATAATACAAATTATTTACGTTACCGTTCTAACTGTAACACCATTAACTGCTTTACAAATCGATCTTCCAATAATGGCCCGGGATGTAAGTAAATAATACAACGCCATTTTCACTTTTAATCATGAGCGTATCAGCCGGTTACCACCTTTTTCAGGGATTTTTATTAATACTGTTCTAGAAGTATTATCCGCTAAACGCTATTTTAAAATCCTATTAATGATTTATATTTTTATGTAACTATCATTACAAACTGATTACAATATTAAATATACTATATTTTTTTCTTATTTAAGGCTGTATTTCATAATAATTATTATTTCTAATATAATATTACCACTAATACATACTTTTATGGTTAGGTACTAGTTGAGGAAGCATGATTTGGTTAAAATAATTTGGTTAGTTGGTAAAATTCCCTTGAACTGGGAGAAGTCGCACTTCATAGTTGAGTTGTTATATACTAGGTAAGTCATCATCATCATCATATCAGCCAATCGACGTCCACTGCTGGACATAGGCCTCCTCCAAGTATTGCCACCTTGCGCGGTCCTGTGCCTCCCTCATCCATCGGCTACCCGCCGTCCTAACTAGGTCGTCAGTCCACCGTGTGAGGGGTCTCCCCACCCTGCGCTTTCCGGTACGCGGTCGCCATTCCAAAACCTTTCTGCTCCAACGGCTGTCGGTTCGCCGCGCTATGTGCCCTGCCCACCGCCACTTTAACCGGGTAATTCTGAGCGCTATGTCGGTTACTGTGGATCTCCTCATTTCTGATTCGATCACGGGAAACTCCCAACATAGCTCTCTCCATTGCCCTCTGAGTGACCATGAGCCTTCTGAGAAGGCCCATAGTTAGCGACCACGTCTCTGTGCCATACGTCATCACTGGCAACACGCACTGGTCGAAGACCTTTGTCTTCAGACACTGCGGTAATGTGGACGAGAAGATACGTTTTAGCTTCCCGAACGCTGCCCAACCGAGTTGGATTCGACGAGTGACCTCCTTCTCAAAGTTGGACCTACCTAGCTGGACTAACTGTCCCAGGTAAATATACTCGTCGACAACTTCGAGTGTAGAGCCTCCAACCATGATTGGAGTGGGTGCAACATGGACATTTGCCATGATCTTGGTCTTGTCCATGTTCATTTTAAGACCCACTTGTTGAGAGACTCTAATGAAGCCATCGAGCATTGTGTTGAGGTCGTCCATGGTCTCAGCCATGACCACGATATCGTCAGAAAATCGAAGGTGCGTGATATACTCGCCATTTATGTTGATGCCGAGTCCGTCCCAGTCCAAAAGCCTAAAAGCATCTTCTAGTGCAGCGGTAAACAATTTCGGGGATATGACATCACCTTGTCTTACTCCTCGCTGCAACTGGATAGGGCCAGATAATCCACCCTGGAGACGAACCGACATGGTGGCGTTTTCGTATAAGCACCGCAGCACTTCGATATACCGTTGGTCAATTTGGCACAGTGGGAGAGACTGCAACAGTGCCCATGTCTCGATCGAATCAAAGGCTTTTTCATAGTCCACAAACGCTAAGCATAGGGGCCGGTTATACTCGTTGGATTTTTGTATAACCTGTCGCAGCGTATGAATGTGGTCTATGGTACTATAACCTTTTCGGAAATCGGCTTGTTCGGGAGGCTGGAAGTCGTCCAGTCTGCGTTCGAGACTATTCGTGATGACTCTCGAGAACAGTTTGTAGACGTGGCTCAGAAGAGTGATGGGTCTGTAATTTTGAAGAATCGTTCTATCGCCTTTCTTGAAGAACAGTACCACCAAACCTCAGTGCCATGCCTGTGGCGTTTTTCCCTTGAGTATAACGGAATTGAATAGCCTCTGAAAAGCCTTGAGAATAGGTTTTCCACCGGCTTTCAGTAGCTCGTTTGTGATTCCGTCATACCCCGGTGCCTTGTTGTTCTTAAGTTGTCGGAGAGCATCACTAATCTCACACAGACTGACGTCCGGGATTTCTTCGGTATGGTGTCGCGTAAGTCTAGCTCTAGGATCGGCGCCTAGATACCTAGGTGGCTGTGTTGTGGTATATAACTGTCCGTAAAACTTCTCAATCTCCTCTAGAAGCTCAGGCTTGGACGTCACTATTCTACCATCCCCAGTCTTGAGCCTAGAAAGTTGGCTCTGACCTAGAGACAGATCTCATGCGAACACTTTAGAGCCCTGGTTTCGCTCAATGGCTTCTTTAATACAAGCTGTATTAAAGTGCCGAAGGTCGCGAGTCAGTGACTTTGAGATCTGCCTATTGAGCCTCCTATACTTTTCAGCGTCGTCTGGAGACTGAAGTGCCATCGTACGCCTTTGCTCCATGAGCGAGAGAGTGTGGTCGGAGATCTTTTTTGATCTTCTCCGGTGATGGGTCTTAAAAGCACCGGAACCGACTGTACGGACAGTTTCCACAAACCTTTCATGATATTCGTCCACATCAACACATTGGTTGAGGCCCTCGAAGCGGTTCTGCAGTTGGAGTTGGAAGTTCTCGGGGATTTGGACAGGTGTAGGCCGGAGCGTAGACCTCATCAGCCGACTTCTTTCCAGCCTAGGATTGATATTTAATGTGCCTCTCACCATCCGGTGATCGCTTCCGGTTTTCACCGAATTGATCACTGAGACATAGTTAAATATATGGCGTTTTGTCGACATGATGAAGTCAATCTCGTTCTTTGTGACACCATCAGGACTAAGCCAGGTCCACTTGCGGCAGCTACGCTTCTTGAAGAAGGAGTACATCATAAAGAGTCCCTCCTTCTCCATGAAGTCCGCAAGCATTTGGCCCCGTGGATTTCTTTGTCCATATCCAAAGAGCCCCACTCTCCACTCCTTTCCACTTCTAGAGCTCAACTTAATAAATAACAACATAATAACATTACTATTACATTATGCAAGTAATGTGCGTAAGACGTCACGCGCTGCTCTGATATCGGCCGCTGAATCATGTCAATACTTGTATGAATTGTTTACATAAACATCATGATAAAAAGAAAGGGGTATTAACCTATGCGTAGGAGTGAAAGAGATGGTGTTCAGCGTAATGGTGGCTTACGTCGCTAGAGCTACAACAAATTTACGAGAAAAAAGGCGTAATAGCTTTTGCAAAATAAATGGTAGAATGATTACTTTGTATTAGGTGCTTACATATCCAAGTTTATAAATATTTATTTTGAGAAAAGCCGTTAACTGTTTTATTGTTATTTTTTTAAAAGAAAATAGTGTAAGGTTGTTTGCCGATTTTTTATTTTATTTTTCAGGAAGTAAGACAATATTACATAACTTAATCGTTTAATAATTTTCCGTACAATAAAGCTGTCAATGTCATTAAATACATTTAAATATTGGCAAAAAAATCTAAAAAAAAAATGAGGCATAGATTGAAGGACAAGGAACTCAAAAACGAAAAAACATTAAAAAGGGCGTAATAGTCGATTACAGCTTTATTGCCCGGGGCCAGCGATATATTCATAGTACTATTATTATGTTATCAAGACAACTTACGACAATTCCATCATCATTTTAACTCGTTATATTTCCCGAATCCCAGGGGCACATTATCATTATCACCGCTACCCTGCCGTATTTATCTAATATCCTAAGCGGAATCGCCACCCCATTAAGGGATATTTTGATTGACACACTCACCCCCGAGATTTGATGCGCAAGGGTGCTGTAGGGTTGATATGAACTTTAGAAAAGAGTTTATTAAAAAATATTTGAATAGACAATGCTTATTTGATGATTAAACGAGGGGGTGGATTGTAGAGCTTTTAGTGTAATGATGTTTTGTCCTTCGATACGGTAACTAAATACCTCTAAGGACGTAAAAATAATCAAGTTTAGACTGTGCGTAGAATATGTCTCTTCTGTTTCTGAGATAAAACTGTATATATGTTTGTGCGGTTGTATTGGAAGTCATTATTTGTATATTTTATTTATCAACATTACAAGTAATTAACATTATAACAGATATCAGCATAAAATATATGGGGCTGGTCTGGAGCCTAAACTAGGGTATACCCTGTATTTCAGGACTCCAGGTTATTGTACAATTTAAACATCCTGTCGATCTGTTACATCAACTCGTCATTAACATCAAATAGACAATATCAAGTAGACCATGTTTAAAACAGAGTTTTGGTTATCGTATCTATCTGATACCCCGAAGGACCTCGCATTGGATCATCATACAAGTCAAACATTATTGTGCATGAACAGGACTGTTTGATTTAGTCCGGGTGTTCCTATGTGTTATATTAACGTACTTAAGATTCAGTGTTGGGACAATGCACCACTAAACTGACAACAATCACATGGTTCTCACATAGTTGGAAGAGATTGCCTAGAAAAATCACATCGCAAGAAAACAAACAGAAACTTGGGTAATTTTAACGTAATTTTTGTACTGACTATTCTACTCTGGTGTACACATGTACAAAGTGATGAGTGTGCAAAGTGATGAAATAACTACATATTTAAAATCAATCATAAACTACGTCTATGATAAGCCCATGGTTCACAAGGTCTTTCGTACCAATTATATCGCAGTGTAGGTACAGACACAACCCTACCTCCCCCTCGTCGCAGAGGGTGAGTCCCTACGCGCACTTAATACAGTTTTGTCCCCGCATTTCGATACTCGTTTATATCCAAACTCGACACTCTATGTTACATCATATTTTTAACAATGACGAAAGACTCAATTTTCTTTATTCTATACATTTGTTTGGCAATTACTATCATCATATCAGTCAAAAACGTCCGCTGCTGAACATGGGTCCTTCCTGATACATCGATTGGTCTTGTGCTACACTTAACAGGTCGTCGATCCATCGCGTGAAAGGTCTGTCTACTCTGGGTTTTCCGAAAAAAAAAACCCAAAGCCTTTCTGCCCCATTTGCAGTCGTTTCTGCGCGCTATTTGACGGTATCTCTTAGAGCTTCCTTCAATTAAGGAGGTAGTATACAATGGTTTTGACATAAAGTTTGTTTCAAGGTTTTCGTTTGCAGAATTATAGTATGTTCTACAAAACCTATATTCATAGTCCTTGCGTCATTTACGACACCAAAAATATTATCAAATTTAAATATTTTGCTGGTTTTCTTAGCAATACTAATTTACTGTGACAGATTTGTTTGTTTTTTTAAATTTTATGTACCGATTTTAGATATAATGTCAACCCAAACTAATGTGAAATCTGAAGCAGTTTTTCAAATTACAATATTTCGCAAAAGCCACCATACTTTGTAAATGATATTGAACCAAACTCTACCTTTATACCATATAAATATTAGTGTGTATATATCACAAGTAATAGCATCGATGGCAAGCAGTAAGTTACCCCTGTTTACTCGGTCAGTCAAACATTGAACTATGCCAGCATATTGCCGCCTGGGAGCTGTGTATTACGATACCAAACACTTTATATTGATTTCTCTAAACATTACTCAAATCTTATTCTGTGATTTGTGAAAATGTTTAAAAAGTATAGTATTTCTTAAATTTTATAGGTTGAATTGGAGCAATCATAGTTGTAAATAATATATACCTTATCTACCTACTACTTTAAACTACAATTTCAATCTCGGGTAATAGCACATTGAACGTCATAAATCGTGAATATTATCTTTACCAAATTAAACCTTATACCAAGCGTGCCAGCGTGGTATTAGTAGGCCAAGTATACCTCCGTCCCGGGAGGACGCCCGTTCCTGCAGTGGGACATTAATGGGCTGTTATGATGATGACAATAATTGTCCTGAGTAGGATTCGACCTCATGACCTCGTGCACGCTACCGAGGTAGATATAATTAGTGATCTTCGTAAATTTTATCTTAACTGATTCACAGTAAGTATATGGTGAACTGATAACTTATAAAAACATAACACAGGCATATAAAATAATCTCAACAAACAAATAAATTAATCTCCAATAACAAGAACATCCACTTCATTATTTTATTGCCAAAATAATGTGTAAAATATTCACAAAATAAAGCTTAAAATATTCAGTTTAATACTTAGAATATCGTTGTTGGGAGAACAGTTGAAGTGTGTATTTAACAACACGCCTTTTGAGTGAATAACCCTTTAGTATTCAAATAAAACCCAATGGGAGGCAATAAGGCAGCCGTTAAACTTTACGTATCTACGCAGAATAACGTTAACTCTTTATATACGATAAGAGAATGAGAGCTAATTTAAATATATAGGTACCTACACTTTCGGGTGTGAAGTAAGGAATCGTTGGTACTTTTAAATAAACATGATCGATTTTTCAGTAAGTATTTTGTATGTATAAAGTTGAGGAAAAACGTCAATGATGTGCATCATCCGAAAAAGCAAGCAAGTAAAGACTGTATTATCCTGGTCATATCATACCACATCCAAAATTTCCACAATGTATGGTATGGTATGGCACAGAACCGCGCAAGGTGGCAATACTTGGAGGAGGACTATGTCCAGCAGTGGACGTCGATTGGCTGATATGATGATGATGATGGTGATATGGCGGTGTGTGCCTTCTTCATGGCAGATTAACAACAAAGGTAGATTTACAACTCTAGATGGAGCTATATGGATGTAATCGCCGGCATTCTTTAGAAAAGGCAGGTGCTTTGCAAAACAGGTTGGTAAGGAAAGTAGTATAGTGTTCCGAAGTCCTACCTATTTCCCTCCATAAAAACAAGGAGTGATTTTATATATGTTCATAAAATCAATACCTACAACTTACATGTCTACTTAGTATCGCTTAGATATTGGCGCTATAATAAAGCTACTGAACAGTTTAGACAGTATTGTGTTTGCCCAGCACTCAAACTGACACTCAATACTCTTTACCTACCTCTAATGAACTGGTAATAAGCTGATAAACGATGTTTCTGTAGGGAAAAGCCTACTTTCATGATGGAGGGATAACTTGACATACTAATAGTCAAGAGTCTGACGACCTGTGTGGCGTAGTGGTTATATAACATGACTGCTACGCAGAGGTCTCGGGTTTGATTCCCGCTCAATGCAAATTTTTGTGTGCATGAACATGATTGTTTGCATTGGTGTTTTCTATGTATATTATGTATGTATTTACAAAAAAAGTATTTAAGTATGTTTATCCGTTGTCTAGTACCCATAGTACAAGCTCTGCTTAGTTTGGGACTAGTTGGCTTTGTGTGTATGTGTGAGGAATATTTATTTATTTATTTAATACTACGCTAACTATACAGATTGGTATAGGGTTATTATGTTAAATTTTTCTGCTTTTGTTTGTATAGAGATAAACTAATCTGCGAAGTTTCTACGAAACTTTTACGACCGTAAAAGAAGATAAATTTAATCCCTAAACAATGATGGAAACCGTCCAAAGTGAAAACATTTCACGGCTACCGTGCGTGCGTCGCGTCGTTGCATTCTTTTCGGAATTGCATTCGCACTTTCAATTAGATTCGATACGGTGAAAAAACTGGAACCAATATTAAAAATCGCTGAATTCTGCCGAAATGCAGTATGTATCTCGTTACAGTCTATTTTTAATTTTATTTGAAAAGGCTTTTCTCTAAAATTTCAAAATCACTACCTTATTTTCTCCCTTTGAGTAGGAGAGTTCAGTTTGGTGTAAATGCCACAGTAGCAAGACGACACGGAACCTTTGTATCATTATATTTATTTTACCATCATTACCTATATGACTGATACATAGCATATAAGCATACAGTACATTACAGTATACATAGCATTATTATGGCGGTCATAAAATTAAGTAACACCATCTAAAAAGAAACAAAAATATCGCATAGCCACTTACTTAAAAAACCCAATTTGACGCAATAGATAAAAAAGCCTTGTTAAGAGCTAAGCACGAGGGTGGCGAAACAATTTCGGCGCAAGATAGATGACTTAGGGTGCATACAATTTACTAGTTCCCCAGGAAATTTTGTCAGGAAACGCTGATTTGATGGATACAAAAGGGATCATGAGATAAATGGGAATGCTTAAGGTTCCCTGTGTGGAGTGCATGATGCTTCGGTCACCCTATTGTGCTCGTAATCGTATGAAAATGTTTAGGGAGTTGACTTAGCAGTTTATCAAAAAATGCATATTGATATAATACTCAAATATTATAGATATCATGCTTGTTATGTCTCCTCCAGGGACGAGACTGTTTAACCTCGAAGCTTGACATACTAATACCACGCTGAATAGGGATTTTTTCAAAGGTATCTTGAGCAATCCTTTGATGGCTTACATGACTGCGGCTATGGAAGACTGTGTGGTTTTTTTTGGTTCTATTGCGAAATGCTCAGAACACTATAACGACACCAGTCAGCCATGTCCAGAAGTCAGTTCAGGATTTCACACGTGAAAACATTTTTTTGAATAGGTAAACATTACTACCTTGATATTGTATAAGTTAATGCAAAATGACATGCCCACCAATTTTACTTGTCTAAGTAAAGGCCTACGCAAACCTGGACGGCATGGCAAGGGATTTTAATTTTTACCAATGTAAATTCAACCGTACTGTTACAGAAATACGACATAAATTGCTATGATTTAAAATGATGCCGCGGCATTGAAAGGGATTTTATCGCACGGCATTTTTCATTTTAAAGCAAAGCAATTTAGGGTGATGCTACCAATTATCAGCACTTTAAGAGTTAGTCCTACTTTAACATCGTTTATCACAGTGATGATAATGATAACAACTATAACAATATGCTTTCTTGGTTCATTATTTAATAAATAATTGATTTTTGTTATAAAAATAGTTATTATTCATACACATTATATTTAGATGAGTCTGACTAAATAATGACCCTGGCGCCAATTATTGGCACCATCATCGCCAATTATTGCATTGACTGAGCCAATTATCAGCACCTTAAAATTAGACATAAAATTAGGTAGATAAATGAAATAATTCAATGTATAAAGTAAAATCTCTTTTATTTATACCTAGCCTAACAACCGAAGTTTCAGAAAAATAATTACATAAATATAAAAAATTCCAAAAAATAATAGACATTCTTTTGATCATAATATCAACACTATGAAAGTAACTAGCAATGTTAGTTTCAGCACCATGCCAGGATATGAAATCCGAAATCATAGAGTACTTTTTCCAAGAATATTGAATTCTAGGCATAAAATAATCACGCTTTACAATAAAAAATATGGATTAACAATTTTACATACCACTTTGTCATGTAACAGTACCAGTGCCGATAATTAGCAATTCGCAAAAAAATTGAACCCAGATGTCAGCACCTCATTTATGAACATAAAATCAAGATAACGTTCATTTCCATTGTCAGATAAGTCTTATAAAACATTTTATACATGAATAAAACCTAAAGGTTCAGTAAAAAATATCTAAAAGATCTAAAATAAAGTAAAATAAAAAAACCTGAACTTACCTACGATCATAAGAAACTGTCAAAACAAAGTAATGTGAAGGACATGTTCCCGCGTTTTTAAAAATATCGCTTTTTTTTCCAAAAAGTGTCGTGTTTGGATCAGTTTATAATTCCAAAAGGATCTTATTTTAATGTTTGTTAAATGGTAGCCGAAATTAATTAATAGAAAGCTTATAATTTGAGTTTTTGTTGGGGGTGCTGATAATCTGGTGCAGTGCCAACATTAGGACGCGTGCCCCTATATTGAATTTCCATTGGTAAAAATTAAAATCCCTTGCCATGCCGTCCAGGTCTGCGTAGGCCATAACAAAAACAGCTTATCTGTTCATCAAAAGCTTAAGGTACTGTTTGTAAAGCACTATTAAGTAAATTGCTAAATAATACATTTGTAACAAAACTCAAGGTAATCTTGATGATGTAAAATGTTTGGTCTCACAGTTTTTGTGTATTGTTGATGTTTATCATGGCTATTCGCACGAGTGCCGTCTAATGTAATCTGCGGAGCATGGAAGATCCCGGGGTCAATAAACTATCTATGGGTAACAGCATCCTACTCTCTTGTTTTTATTAGTTTAATAGTTCTACATTCTACAAATTCAATTTCAACGGTATAATTTAATTATATCGATTAAATAATTATATTTTTTAAAAAGTTTGACCAGCTATTTTATTTTTTTGTCAACTCTATTGTTTAACTCAGGGTTTGGGCTTCCCCTCTGTGTCTCTCTACCATATTAAACATTTCAAAAAGCCCATTTTTAACAGGTTTATTACTATGTGTTTAACAGGTTTCATACAACAAGTTACGTAAATTAAAAACATAATTATACTTATAATATCAGTGATAAGTAAGTTCAATAAATAAGTAAAAATTTCAAAAGGCGATGCTTTAAATTTTATTAAAGTTTTTCCTTCATATCGTCGTCATTGACGTCTACCAGTTGACATAGGCCTCCTCCAAATTTCCACTTAACTGACGAAGAACAAGCAATAATTTAAGCTTGTTTTTCTTCAAACAAGGTTTACAGAGAGTTAAATTCCAGGGTAAGCATCAGCTTAGCTTTACTCTGACATACCTTAGGTGGGTCATTTGCTCGATAGCACCTCAAGACCTCAAGGCATTAAAAAGCCAACAAGACCGACAAAACAAACAGATTTGCCTTACTGATAATGTAATACAGGTAACGATTTGTTAAAGGTTTTGTATAAAAATATAAAATATAAATAATATTTATATAAAATATACAAGAAATAATATTCGTAAAGCTCCACGAAAAGGGGATTATATCCTAATGCGGAATTGAGTTTTATAAAAGGCAACATATGAACGAATATGTACGTCGACAATTCTTTTACTGTATGAAAATGTAGTGACGTCACAAAAAGATTTATAACTATTACTGTACTCTACGATAAATCTATATGCAATATGCAGTTAATCATAGAAAACGTAAGTACCTATTATTTAATGTTTAATACTTATTCTAGGTAAAATAAAATATAAGTGGATACCTATCTCATTTTGTCATTAAATCAAGTTACTGTCTGATTTTATGACCTACTGGTCAGTCTGGTATGAGAAGGCCAAGTTAAGTTTTATGTCTAGTTTTGTCTAAGTATTTATTAGTAAAACGTCTGTGTAGTTGTAGTTTTTTAACTGACCACCTACATAAAGATAGACCCCCTCACTCATAAACGCCTCTTAAATTTAATCACTGTTTAGCGAAATTTTTATTAGTAAAACCAATCTTATGCCAAACAAAATCGTAAGTATTTAAGCTAATCAATTGACTAAAATTTAAGAGGCGTTTATGAGTAAGGGGGAGAGAGTGTTAAGATGTGTTTAGAAGGTTATTATACAAATCTATCTATGTTTATGATGTGTGAAGTGGCGCATGGCGAGGCAATGTGTAAAATCCTGCCTTGACATTAAAAAATAGCTCGATTAACTTTTTGTTTTTGTTGTTTTAGCCTAAATCATCCCACAGCTGGGCAAAGGCCTCTCCCTTCTCTACATTAAGTAAATGTATTCATCCCAATTCAAGGTGTTCCAGGTTTTGTCGAATACGTTTAGATAAGATGCGAGCGAGCAGTGCATATTTCATACTAGCTGATCCGTGCCCACTTCGTTGGGCGGCGTCCCTTTTTTAAATATATTTCATTACTGCTCTGATACTATATAGCCTATGACACTCCCCGATAAATAGACTATTCAACATAGAAAGAATTTTTAAAATCGGTTCAGTAGATCCAAAGATTACCCCCTACAACGTCAAAAACACACAAACTTTACCCTTTTATAATATTAGTATAGAAGTATAGACGAAGCCGTGGGACGTTGCTTTAGCCGAACGTGCAATGAACACATTGAGTAAGAAGACTTAAGTTGTAAGTATTAAGATGACTTATTATTTTTACAAACTTTGCTAGTGTTTCGTATTTATGTTTTAACTAGTCATAATTTACGATATGTGTTGTATAAGTACCTACTGCTTGCACGAGGCCGCAGTTTTGAACTCTACATAAAACATTTGCTTATTTGAACCAGAATTTTTATCTTACTTATTAATTATATTTTTTATTTTTCATTTCTTTAAAAACACCATACACAGAGCATAATAATTATAAACTTTTTTTTTAAAATAAAAAGCATGTTTACATAGAACTGTTTTGGTGTTTTTAATCTTTGGTTTATTTAGAAAACATTTTTAATAGATACATACTTTTGAACTCTTAATAGAATGAACATTTAATAACAGTTCCCATGACTTGTTACGCAGTGACGACAATAGTCCACGAAGAAGAATGGAAGGCCATCCTACTAATTCAGACAACCTCCCAAACTACTTTCACTTAACTCTAGCTGGTTAATCTCGGTCACTTGCAGCAAGACTAATGTCTTGCACAGTGCCGCCAGCAGACACAATAGTAAAACAATGCACGTGTACTATATATGGTACACTGCACTGGGAACGTGTTAATATACAGAAGAAATGTACAAATGTCTATGCACACACAGTGAACACAGACATATCTCACACATTTGCTATCGAAGGATAGATGTGACTAAGAAATTCTTTAATTGCTAAGGTTAAAACAATTTAATTTAGTTTTTAAGGCGATTTAGCTCATCAAACAACAAAAACCAACCAATTAATAACTACTAACTACTTCCAAGTTAGTTCCATGGAAAGTTTGTTAATTTTTTGTTTAGCTGTAAGGTGGCAGACGAGCCCTTAAGAACTAACCACACACGTCAGGGCCGGGGCCGGGACGTGCTGCGACATTTACATTAAGCTCAGCACGGACACGGATATGTGTGATCGAGTCCATATACAATGTATGCAACGATATTTCTCTTTACTCCTGACGGAACACGGCCGTCTCACGGCACTATTGCTTGTAGGGTCGACAAATTATCATCATAACAGCCCATTAATGTCCCACTGCAGAGGCGGGCCTCCTCCCGTGACGGAGAGTTACTTGGCCTACTAATACCACGCTGGCCAGACGGATTGGTATAGGGTTTAATTTTAAGTTTTCCTTCTTTTTATTTCGTAAAGATAGTAGTTACGGTTATTCCCTTAGTCGGTTTTTACGACACCCATGGGATGAGATGGGGTGGTGACATATTGTATTCTTACTCCGTCACTACACGGATACGTTTACAGCCTAGTAATGTCATTAGAGTACATGTTATTGTCTTCTATACTCATCTACTTTATGGTAGAGTCCACTAAAAGCTCAAACAAGATCGGATATAACAACACAGTGTAAGTGTACTCGTTCACACGAACAAAAGAACAATGATGCATGGCGCCGTGTGAATCGTAACAAATTAATTTCACTTAGCATTACTGAGAACATGTTACGTTCGATTATGTTACTGTAACTCGATGTTTCTTTGTGTGTTGCTGTGGCTTCTTAAGCTAGAATGGATGGAATTTAAGAAAAAACTGTTTGCTGGTATTTTCCCGGGGTAAAAAGATGCGTATGTGAGTAGCCAGGTAAATTTTGCACATCAAATCCTTTAAATTGCATACGTTTATACTGATAAGTTCTCCGTGTGGTGACGGAGTAAGAATACAATATTTCACCACCCCATCTAACCCCATGGGTGTCGTAAAAACCGACTAAAGGACTATCCGTGAATATTATCTTTACGAAATAAAAAGAAGGAATACTTGAAATTAAACCCTATAACAATCCGTCTGGCCAGCGTAGTATTAGTAGGCCAAGTATCCATCCGTCACGGGAGGAGGCCCGTCCCTGCAGTGGGACATTAATGGGCTGTTATGATACTGATAAACCTACATGGGTCTTCTTCACTAATTTGTGACTCCTTTAACAAGAATAGTCTATTACACTAACGGAATATTAACATACGTGGGGGTAATCTGAATAATATTTTGCTTCTGTTCCTAGCAGTTATAAATACGAGGGGTGGCTGATAAGTTATCTACTTTGTTAAATAAAGTTACAAAAATGATATTGGTCACTATGTCATTTTATTACTTATGTATTTATTATTTAAAATTAATAGCATTCATTTGTATTAATTGTTTTCGTTACGAATAGTACACCAACACAGTAAACATGTCGAATAAAAATATTGATATCCTAAAACTTGAGCACCATGTTGTGTTTAAATGCCTAACTAAAGAGGGTAATACGCCGTTTTTAATTAAACAGCGGAGGTTTCATATGTTTAATGATTCAGGCCCTTCCAATTTTATAGGAAAGTTTTGGTCTAAGCAATTTAAACACGGCTGTATGAGCTTCGAAGGCGATCTCCGTAGCGGACGGCCGGTTTCTGGAGTCACCGACGACAGATTTGATTTAATGACAAAAATAATACTCGAAGATCGGAGTCTTAAGCAGTTGGCGATCACTAGAGATGATAGAATAAGTAAGGATTGTGTTGACGTAATTATTTTAAATTTTAGAGGACGTTTTACCATTATTTAGGGATGCCAAAAGTGAGCGCCCAATGTGTACCCAGAATTCCGACGTCCTTTGTCATACAACGACGAGTCGAATGTTGTGAGGTATTTTTGGACCCGGTATAAGACAAAAAAAGAAAAACTATCTCCTGATTATTAACCAGCAATGTAACCTGAATTTGCCAATGGGACCCGGACACCAAACCGGAGTCAGTGCAATGGAAATATTAAGGGGCGAAGCCACCGCGCAAGTTTAAAGTTTTGACGTCAGCACCACCTTATGGCACCATTTTTTTGGGATGTGGAAGAGATTATTTTTAAAAATTATCTGCCAAAAAATACAACGATAAATGCCGCATACTAAACCAGTTTCTTTGACCAACTGGAAAGTAGCAATAAAAGAAAAACAAAGGGGCTAACTTGGATAACAAGTTTTAATTTTGCACGAAAATGAAGCGGTCGACAGAGCTTTCTATGCGAGGTCGGTTTTAGGCAAAAACGTCTTCACAGAACTAAACCATCCACCTAATAGTCCAGATTTGGGCCCCTGTAACTATTTTCTATTAAGAAATTTAAAGCAAATTCTAAAGGGGAGAGATTTTTGACCCATGAGGAAATGAAGGGCACTGTAGATGGCCATTTTTGACGACCAATCCAAGAAATATTTTTTTGACGGTTTAATGTCTGTTATTGAGAAATGTAATAAGTGTATTACAGTTGCAGATAACTATATTAAATACTGTTAAAATATTAGCTTCCTATGTCTTTCCTTTCTATGTTAGGTAGATAACTTATCAGCCGGCCCATGTAGACTAGTAGGTATAACAATAGATAACTAATCACTTCCCACTACAGTACGAAAATAAGTCTTTTATTATCTATTTTGAAACTATTTGTAGTACCGCCTACGTATATGTAGGTATAGATTTCCTATTATAATTTAGGGTTTTTATAAATGTTATTTACGTCATCGGCGACCCTTTAGAAGAATATTGTGGAGGGCATAAGCTGGTAAGAAAAGAAGTCATGTTTGACTACAGTTTAAACAGTTTTTTACATTTTTTTTTTACAAACACTTCAACTTTATTTGACGACCTCTGTGGCGCAGTCGGTATATTACATGACTGCTACGCAGATCTCTCGGGTTCGATTCCCGCTCAATGCAAATCTTTGTGTGCATGAACATGATTGTTTGCATTGGTCTGAGTGTTTTCTATGTATAATATGTATGTATTTACTTATAAAAAAAAGTATTTATGTATGTTAATCGTTGTCAAGTACCCATAGTGCAAGCTTTGCTTAGTTTGGGACTAGGTGGCGATGTGTGAATGTGTGAGGATTATTAATATTATTTAAAGGTATCTAGATTAATACTGCTAGTTATTTATTTATTTATTTCAACATAATAACCTACTATCTTATAACAAGTACAAGGTTTTAATAATTTATCTATCTTGTCTTGACGTATTACTTATACGTTGCCACTCCCATAACGCGTACGATTCTAGACTTAAATGGCGAGGTGATATCTATCACTTCTTATTATTAAACTATTCATGAGAACATTTTTTCCAATTCTTCTTAATAAACTAACTCATCATCATCATAACAGCCCTTAATGTCCCACTGCAGGGACGGGCCTCCTCCCGGGACGGAGGGATACTTGGCCTAGTAATACCACGCTGGCCAGACGGATTGGTATAGGGTTTAATTTCAGGTTTTCCTTCTTATTACTTCGTAAAGATAATATTTACGGTTAGTCCCTTAGTCGGTTTTTACGACACCCATGGGATGAGATGAAGTGACATATTGTATTCTTACTCCGTCACCACACGGAGGTCTAAGGTATACCTAACTATTTTTTGTGTGCCACGGCTTTATAAACTAAGGCAATAAGTACATACATTATCCTTCATAATTTTAGTTAGTTATCTCTTCATCACAAAACGCCCTAGAAGAGATAAGTAACCTAATGATACCATGCTGGCTTTAGTCGTAGGGATAGGGTTTTGTGTCACGTTAAATTATTTTACTAGGGAAACTGACTCGTAAGAGTCCCTTAGTCATCTTTTACGACACCCTCGAGATAAGATGGCATTTTGTCCCCTGTATCATCAGCTAATTACATAACAAGGAGCTTAACAATATAACTAGGTATTAGTCGAATTTTACGACACCATCGGATTGAGAGTGAATGGTGACTATTAAGTATTTAATTACTTCACCAAGCAGACTGGACGATATAAAGATAACTGGGGTGACATTTGGAATAACTAGTTATACCGGTAATAGCTTTCATTTTAGCAACTAATCAAATATTGATATGTTGTGTTGGAGGGAAAGGGAGGTCAATGACCGAGACAAACATAGAGACTAAATAAAATATACATAATACATAATTGTATACGCGTAAATATTCTACAATAGAAAATGTTTTTGTTTTATATAATCTCTCAAACAAGGCGGAAATATATATGGAGGAGGCTTATATGTCCATCTGTGGACGACAATCTTTTCTTTCTTTCTTTTTTCTTTTTAAAAAGACAACTCCCGCACTAGGAATCATGCCCTGTGTCGCGGGGACCTTTTACAAACATCAATTAACGGACACAAAGAACACCCAGACCAGGACAATAATTTTATGGATCTCACAAATTATTGTCCTGCGTGGGGATCGAACCCACAACCTCTTGCACGGCAGCCGCTTGCACTACCGTCGCGCCACCGAGGTCGTCAATATCTATCTATACTAATATTATAAAGAGGTAAAGGTTGTGTGTTTGTGACGTTGTAGGGGGTAATCTCTGGATCTACTGAACCGATTTTAAAAATTCTTTCTGTGTTGAATAGTCCATTTATCGGCGAGTGTCATAGGTTATTATAGTATTACGCTGTGACTAATAGGAGTAAAGCAGTAATAAAATATGTTTAAAAAAGGGACGCGTTCTTTCTCCGTCCTACGAATTGGGCACGGGTCAGCTAGTTGACTGATATGATTGATGATGAAGTGTGTGAATTATAATGTGTTGATGAAGTAAGATAACGGGTGTTGTAAAGATTATACTAAAAAAAAATGACATAAAACCATGTACCTAAGCTACCCTTTGGCTTGGCTGTGTGGTAATACTAGGCCAAGTTTCGTCTTTGCAGTAGGACATTAATGCACTGTTATAGTGATGAGATTATAACGTGATATTATTTACTAAAAGAGCACATCCCAAATGTGTCCCTAATATTATTTTTTTCTTTCCATTAGGTGTTTTTCAATACATCCATGCACTTACGTTTGCAATAAAAAAGAGAAATTTTAAATCATGTACCTACATACAATGCCTAATGTCGTGTATTTATTTTTAGAGACTAGTCTCCCTCTAGAATGAACTCCTGATTTGGTAATTTTTATAGATATGTATGTATTTAATGGACATTAATGAGTCATTCAGGTTTTACAAAACATTTCTGGATTGCGTGAATAAAATATTCTGCGTGCTATTCGAACCCACGACCAACCAAACCATAGCGCCGGTATATTACGTGTTGTTTTGTTTTGAAAATCTTCTTCAACACGCACACAAAGGATAAAGTCCGGTTTCTGAGGGACATTGACATATTTATTTATTTATTTTTATTTATTTATTTATTTATTACATGGAAAACTTACAGCTAAATTAACATAATTAGGAACATTTATAGGTAACAGACAGCCAATAACAAGTTTTCACTTATATAAAACATAATAAGAAAAGTGTAAACAGTCTCGCTAACAAAAAGTACAGAAAGAAAAGAAGACAAAAAAATTAATATACACAAATGCAGATTGCCCGATGGGACCAAAAAAAATAAAAAATAAATAAAAATCACTGCTGCAAATTTGAGTGACTAAAGAAGTCAAGGCTCAAGCATCTCTTTACTGACGATACGCCGGTAGAGAAAATATCAAAATCATGTTCCCTACATAGCCTATTGAAATTGCGGCTCGCTCTCACTATAAACGAATTCTGTCTGTAGTTTGTAGAAGCAGGTGGAATACTTATAGGTGGATTGAACCTTATGAGTTTTCTTGGGACATTCAAGGAAAACTTACAAAGTAAACTGGCGCTGTCGATTTCACTATTCAATGTCTTTAATAATAGTACACAGTCTGCAATCTCACGTCTACTTTTTAAAGGCAGGATATGAAGCTGTCTACACAAATCGTAGTAGTTTTCGGAGTTGTACGGCATCTTTTGATGGTAACATAAATATCTTATAAAGCGCCTCTGAATCATCTCTATACGATCTATATATATAAAATAACAAGGGCTCCAAATCTGACATGCATACTCAAGATGACTGCGGACAAATGTGCAGTACAAAATTTTTAGTGTTTTGACTTCAGTAAAGGATTTTGACATTCTCATTATAAAACCTAGGGCCCTGGAAGCTCGCTTAACTACCTCTTCAATCTGTTCGTCAAACAATAATTTGGCATCATGAATCACACCAAGGTCTCGGACAGACGTTGATCGAGAAAGTGTTTGACCTCCAAGCGTGTAGTCACTTAAAATGATGGAGCGTTTACGGGTGTATGTAATTATTGAGCATTTGCTTGGATTGAGATCAAGCATATTAGTCCTACAGTAACTCTCTAACTGAGAAAGGTCTGCTTGTAGTGCTACTACGTCCGCATGTGATGATATAGAGGAAAAGACCTTCATATCATCAGCGAAACATAATAGACAAGACGATTTAGGACAGGAACCTATGTCGTTAATATACACTATGAATAGCAACGGGCCAAGCAAAGAACCTTGTGGGACACCACTGGGAACAATAACCCAGCTGGACATGTAGTTGCTGAGCACTGTAGCCTGTGATCTGTTCTCTATGTAGGAGGCCTCAGCAAATTGCCATTTACTCCCATGTTACTAAGTTTTAAAATTAATATATTATGATCAATGCGGTCAAACGCTTTACTGTAGTCTGTATACACACAATCGACCTGACCTCCATTGTCCATTGAATCTGTAACAAATTCATTAAATAAAACTAGATTTGTAACAGTCGATCGACCTCTCAAAAAACCATGCTGAGAAGGGCTAAACGAGTTTTTTAAAGCGGCATAAACCTGATCATAAACCAGCCTTTCAAACACTTTTGCTACTATGCAAAGCTTGGATATCGGTCTATAATTAATAACTTCGGCTTTTGATCCCTTTTTGTGGATAGGAGTGATAAAAGTCGCTTTCCATACTTTTGGTACGCTACAGGATGTCAGGGATTTTTGAAAAAGAAGTGATATTGGCCAAGATATTGTGGTAGCACAAGGCACCAATAATCTTGCCGAAATATAATCTGGACCTGCAGCTTTAGTTACATCCAAGTTACTAAGCAACTTAGCAACTTCATCCGCTTTGACCTCAACACATGAAATATAGGAAGCCGAGTCATTACTAGTAGAATCAGTAGATATAGAGGGAGTATGTGTTGAGACAAGAAAGGTAGAGTTGAAGTATGATGAGAAAGCCTCACAGATGGTTCCCCCTGAGGTTAATAACTCATCGTTAAATATCATTGAGCTTGGCACTGAATTCGTATTGTTACGGGTTTTAATAAATGTCCAAAAATGTTTAGGGTTGTCTTTTATAGATTTTTCAGTTAAGCTTATGTATTTTTTGCAACATTCAGATTCAACAATTTTAACTTTTTCGCGAAGAGACTTGTACGTTAATTTGTCAGCTAAATTACTATATGTTTGCATTTTAGTATAATATTTATACTTTTCCCTAATCAATTTCTTAAGATATGAACTATACCAAGGCGGCCAATATATATTAATCTTACATTATATCATATACATATAATGATAACAACCGCCAACCTTGTCTTTATGTTGCAGGAGTTGCTTAGTAGAAAAAAAAATATGATACAAACTTAAACACTGCTCTACATAGTAATACTCATGTACCTACTAAAAATAAAATACCTACCGGACGTAGCAACTCAAATACAGACATTTTAACCACAATTTTGTAACAGGACATCACAAAAAATCACATACATATTGTATGTACAATCTACCAAAAAAGTAACAACAAAAACACGGGACTTACCGACGACGAGAATCAGGATCGTAACCGCGAGACAGAGCACATGCGGCTTGGGGCCGCGCGGGGGCGGGAACCTCCCCGCCATTGGCCGAGAGCTAGGGGCGGTTTAGCTATAACAACACAGCCTTAACCCCCGCGAAGCCTTCTTACTCCAATTTCACTCACTCCACGCACTAAACTTGTAAATTTTCACTTTTATTTTTTGACAACGATGATTTTGGCGCCGTTTCTTCAAGTGACGTTTATATTTTTTTTAAAGCGCGATGCGTTCGCCGTCAGCCAGCGCGCGCCATAGACTACACACTTTCACCGGCACTTAGGCACTGATTACGTCATTTGTTTACTTTCACTTCATCAGTTACATTCGAGATGAACTTGCAAGCTTATCAACTATTATTGTCGTACAGTCTTTGTAAATTGGCTGTGGTCGGGGTCAAAATAATACATGGTTTCTGTTGGAATAAATATGTTTATTGTTTTTAATATTTTACAAGATTTGTGTTATAACAAGAATCGATTTTATTGACCTAATACATAGAAATAAAATCAGGTCTTGTTACAAATTAAAAATAGTAGAGTTTGGTAAAAATAATGTATTAAAATGAATATAAGTTAAAGTATTAGTATTAGTAAATGTTACAGAAAACAATAAAATAAACTTAAATATTTTTTCAATAAACTGGTGCGTCACTATTCGATGTACCTATGTTTATATTGTAATGAAATTACAATTTAGTAAGTATCTATTTTTACTTGCGAATATAATTTACACTGTAAAATTTACACATTGATTTTATATTTAAAAATTTAATTTACAATTTATTTGTAATTAAAAAGAAACAAGTTGTTAATAAACAAGTAGAGCATTTTCGAGTTTTGTCAAAGACATAGGCTCTAATTTTTACAATGCCCGAATATTAACATTATTCCTATTGATAAGTACGCTCTAATTACTGTACTCGAAGATTTATGTATTTAGTTATTTAATTTATTTATTTCGGTTTACGCAAAATGTTATGGTTCATTTCACTTATGGGTCTTGTGATCAGATTTCATTAAAGGAATGCATGCAAATAAGAACACAGCAAATACCAGCACATAGATTAAATAAAACAACGAGACAATACAGTTAACTTAGGTAAAATTATTATTTAGTTATAATATTAAGAAATCGCCGTCTACCTATAAAAAAACCTTAACAGACTTTGTTCAGTCGTTTAGAGTTACAATGCTACAGACAGATATACAGACATGCAGCTAAAAACCTCCCCATCATGTCAGCTGTCAATCAGTCATCATAACAGCCCATTAATGTCCCACTGCAGGGACGGGCCTCCTCCAATGACGGAGGGATACTTGGCCTACTAATACCACGCGGGCTAAACGGATTGGTATAAGGTTTAATTTCAAGTTTTCCTTCTTTTTATTACGTAAAGATAATATTGATGGTTAGTCCCTTAGTCAGTTTGTACGACACCCATGGGATGAGATGGGGTGGTGATATATTGTATTCTTTCTCCGTCACCACACGGAGATGTCAATCAGTATTTTCATATAACACCTACGATGCCATATACAGGCGAAAATACGTCCAGTTCATAAAACCACGTTTTTTTGCGTCGAGGATTAAAAATGGGAAATGTTATGCCATTTCCAATTTTAATTTATGACTTTACAATAAGTTCGTGCGTCACTATTCGATGTATATTTTTAGCTTTATATTTTGATTAGGTATATTGTACCTAATTTGAGAGAATATAGGTATTCGTACAGGCAAATGTATGATTTCATTCTGTCAAATTTACACATTGATTTTATAGTTCTCTATTTTTTTTTTCCTTTCCGTTAGTGACCAAAATGGTGTCGAGAGGCGTTCTAGCCGCCAAGGGACTATACCGTATGACTTAATATCTTTACGAAATAAAAAGAAGGAAAACTTGAAATTAAACCCTATACCAATCCGTCTGGCCAGCGTGGTATTAGTAGGCCAAGTATCCCTCCGTCACGGGAGGAGGTCCGTCCCTGCAGTGTGACATTAATAGGCTGTTATGATAAGGTAAAGGATACAGGTTCATTATAGTATAGATAAGATTAAGATAAGCTCCTCTCAACTAACACAGAACGGTACCTACTCAATATGCTCAACCTTCAATATCAGACAAAGCAGGTCTTAACACAAACATAACTAAACGCAGAGCCGTCAGTGATCGCAGATAACGGCGTGTAGTTACTCAAGCAGCACCAACTAACTTCAATAGGAAATTAATGTGATACTTCGTTGTTTTGTTAGTTAATAACATACTATGGGTGTTTATTTATTTATTTTTATTAGGTCAACCAACGATTGTTTCCACACTTACATTATATTATACATTTATATACAGTATACATTTACTTGTGTAACAACCACATACTGGCTAACCCCACATGCACAATTACCGGTGAACAATATTTATATTATTATTTAAATTATTGACATTATTGTTTATAGTAATAATGTAACAAAAAAAGGTATCTACTGTCTATTTAAACGGACTTGCTTTAAAACGTAAACATATATGGCGTCGTGTCAACCACAGACTAAAGACTTTAGTCTTTGATCTTTGAGAAATGTATAAGAATCAAGGAAAAAATTCTATAATCTACAAATGTCAAATGGTAAAATTAATTTTATCTGTAAAATTTGCCGTTGGAAAAAAATATATTTATTTAAAATTTAAGAAAGATAGTGGATAAATCAAAGTGATTTACGTGTTTTCTATTGCATAAACGTGTAATGCTACTTTCCAGAAATTTTCATTCATATCAAAGTGTGCGATTGATGTAAAAACAAGTGATTTTGCAATATGTGGTTGTTTACTAAATAAATCAAGTAATAATGAATACGGTATACGAATAACACGGTGTTTATGTATAAAGGTTAACTTGCATTAATGTCACTTTGCAATGACGGGTTTCGGGAACCTACCAATGCTCTGCTGGACAACGAATTGATAAAGGGTTACGTCCAATTTAAAAAAAAAAAAATTAAGTATGTCTATCCGTTGTCTAGTACCCATAGTACAAGCTTTGCTTAGTTTGGCACTAGATGGCGTTGTGTGAATGTGTGAGAAGGAAGAGTTTATTGCTGGGCATATTTCAGAGATGGAGGAAAACTTAGCCTAAAAATGTAGTTTTATTTAGATTTATTTATTTTGTTTTTGAAGAGAAATTATTTGCAAACTTTCCCTTAGTCGGCTTTACGACATCTATGGAATGAGATGAACTTCTTACTGTAATCAATCCTTAAAGAAAAGATTGAAATACCTTATCGTCCCTTAATTTATGCAAATTTTGGACTTAGGGCCAGATTCAGAGACCGCACTTTGTCTTTACTTTAGCAAAGTCTAGTTATTATCTCTGAATTTGAACAACATTAAAGTAATCTTTTCGCATGAAAAGTTTACTTTGTAGTAATAAATAATGAAAGTAAACTTTTTCATGCGAAAAATTACTTTAATGTTGTTCAAATTCAGAGATAATAACTAGACTTTGCTAAAGTAAAGTCAAAGTGCGGTCTCTGAATCTGGCCCTAAGACACATACGACAAAAATAGATAAAACCTCAATTTTTCAATGATGCCCTTGAAATGAAGGCCTTTTAAATGACATAGTGATGAGAGGAGCAAACCGCTTGCTTAAAATTAAAAACCTTACCTTTTTACCTAAACACAGTAACACTAGCCCTCCACTAGTTGGAGTATCAGAGGTACTGATACTGACATAGATAGTCTCTTGCTAAAGAGACCTTAAACTTTATTTTAAATTAACTTTACTTGTAAAAAATATAACCTAAGTAATAATATATTGTATGTAGCTAAGTACATTTCTAGCTTCTTAGACGTATATTAGGTACTAGCTGCTGTGAACGCGACTACGTCCGCGATTAAATTTGAAAATTAATAAGATAATAAAAAATCTTGTTTAATTCATACTAAGTTATCATCATCATCATATCAGCCAAACGAAATGAACTGCTGGACATAGGCCTTCTCTAAGTATTGCCACCTTGTGCGGTCCTGTGCCACCCTCATCCATCGGCTTCCAGCCGTCCACACCAGCGCGTTTCGGTACGCGGTCGCCATTCCAGAATCTTTCTGCCCAAACAGCTGTCGGTTCTCCGCGCTATGTGCTCTGCTTGTCGCCACTTTAACTGTTTATGTCGGTTACTTTGGTTCTCTTGCGGATCTCCTCATTTTTTATTCGATCACGCATGGAAACTCCCAACATATCTCTCTCCCTTGGCCTCTGAGTGACCATGAGCCTTCTGAGTAGGCCCATAGGTCAGGCTACAACATAGCTCTCTCCATTGCCCTCTGAGTGACTATGAGCCTTCTAAGTAGGTCCATAGGTCAAGCTACAACATAGCTCTCTCCATTGCCCTCTAAGTGACCATGATTCTTATGAGTAGGCCCATAGGTCAGGCTACAACATAGGTCTCTCCATTGCCCTCTGAGTGATCATGAACCTTCTAAGTAGGTCCATAGGCCCTCAAAATTTGATTTTTTTTTGTCCTAGCTCTATGTTATATAGCCTATAGCCTTCCTCGATAAATGATCTATCCAAAACTGAAAACCAAATTCAATTCGAAGAAGTAGTTTCTGAGATTAGCGCGTTCAAACAAACAAACAAACTCTTCAGCTTTATATAATAGAATAGATATAGATATATTAACTATCTCATTAAGTATGAGTTTCTGCAAGAGACGTCATGAAGTCTTAATCCTACTCAACACAAAATAAACTAAATAAAATTACCCACATAGTAATACTTTCATATTGCATGCACAAAATATGAGAGAAGTACAATTTTAATTTAATTTTTAGGAGCTCTATACGTTTCGACGGCTATTTTAGTTCCTACACATAAGTATATATTTTATCCGGTATACGAACGCATATAAAGCTTTGACATTCATTAGGAGAGACTGTAAAATACATTCGTTATAATATCCACGTTTGAGATACTCTAAAGGTTTCTATTAGGTACACACAGCAACTAATCAAGCTAGACACTCATGTACCCTAATACCTTGAAATAAGACACAATTTCAAATGAAAATGTTTAACTTGATGTGTTGCTGTGTGTAGGTACTAGAAATGTTACCTACAATGAAACAAAAGGGAATATTACTGACGGACTCAATTAATTTGATATTATGAGTGCACTTAATACCCTTATGTTATTCAGGCTTTGATGTCTATGATAGCTAGGTATAGCATTATTAGGCTGTACAACTTTAAAAAAAAATAAAAAAAAACAAATCCCGCAGTTGAGATCATGCCCTGTGTTACGGGGACTATTCTTCTTATCTAGAGGCAGTTAGTACATACTTTAGTCTCGTAGAGTCATTATATTTTAGTATCGAAAAGAAGGAGAGACAATGGAAAGAAATTAATGCTCTAGACAGGAAGCTATAATATAAAATTTCAGAGAATAAGCGGACTTTGACAAACATCAATCATGAAAAATATTGTAACTGAATAAAGAAAATTCATACCAATTATTACTAAATTCGCAAAAACAATTTTGGTGCGTGGGATTTATACCCTCGTGCCGTCAGCCGCAATGTAACCAAGCTATAAACAAAAGAGCGTGGGTGTATACCCGACATTTTAGTATCCCTACATGACGTTTGACCTTAGTAGGTGACATTTAAACTATCTAGTTGACGTATTATTTAGTAGCGCAGAGAATTTCTCTCTATATCAACCCACCATACGAGAATACGGTTAATCCTTTACCACGCATAGATATTAAAAAAGAAGCCTGAATTTACCCGATGCATAAAAGTAATACAAAATATATAAGTTGCTTGTCATATAAAGATTGTTTAATTATGTACAAAGGGAGATTAACAGGCATAAAAGACATTTATGTCAATTGACGACCTCTGTGGTATATTACATGGCTGCTACGCAGAGGTCTCGGGTTCGATCCCCGGTCTAAAACCAAGGGATACCTGTGTACCTTATTTCAAAACCTTAAAATTTCTAACTTTACCAGGTTTATTCATCTTGGAAACTGCGATTTTCGTAAAATCAAATCCAAAATTGTTTCAAAAAGTGTCAGAAGTACGAACAGGTCCGATACGCAATCAATACATAGATAAGCTTTGTAATGTAAAATGTAAGACGGCTTTGATGAAAAAAAGTGTATTTGGTATGGCACCCCATTTATATTAAAATACCTATGTAAAAAATATGCCGCTTCCAAAATTTAAAAAATCATTATTTTTATTATTAATAGATAAATGTTATTATTCCATAAATGAATACCTGGACGATACATTGTTATGACACAGCATAATATTATAAATAAATAGGACCTATTAAATGTATTCACTTATTTTTAAGACATATTTGTATTTGTAATTTTTATTTATTATTGAAATGATATTGTTAAATTCCCAATTAATTATTTAATTTGTATGCCCAAGTGGCAAAACACAGCAGAAATTATTTACTGTAAGATCTTTGTGTAATTAGTTAATTACCTGTGTTTAACAAATAAATTATTTCTGATTCTGATTCTGATTCTCAATGCAAATCTTTGTGTGCAAGAACATGATTGTTTGCATTGGTCTGAGTGTTTTCTGTGTATAATATGTATGTATTTAAAAAAAAATATTTAAGTATGTTTATCCGTTGTCTAGTATCCATAGTACAACATTTCCTTAGTTTGGAACTAGGTGCCGATGTGTGAATGTGTAAAAATAAAAAAAGTCAAGACAAGGGAAAACTAAAAATAAAATATACCCAACTTTCCCGGTTTTAGTAAGTCTTTTCCTATGTGTCTTAATGTGGTATTAAAAGGCCTTCAACTTTCCATGATATGGCAATAAAACACAAAAATAATTTTTCAACAATGTTGGCCGTATCCTGAGAATTTATTATTTTTAATATAAATAATTTAAAAAAAAATAACAGAGAAAAGTGCTGTTCTCAGTAAAATTAGTTGGGGTTAACGAACTTCCTTATAGTGTTTAACCTACAGTAAGAATACAAAGTATGTTGGTACAGAATCGTCGAAAAATATTCTCCCGTTTGAGAGAATTGACCGTTATAATTTTCACATAATATTTACTCCTTGTATACTAACATAGTTCTGCTTAGTTTGGGACTAGGTGGCGTTGTGTTTATTTACAATACAGAATATAAATATTATTGGTAATTGTATATCTGTTTGCCAGGATCGTGACAAGTGGCGTTCTGTCGTCTCTGCCTACCCCGGACGGGATAAGGCGTGAGTTTATGTATGTTAATTGTAAGGTATACTGCGTGTCGAGGTTAAGTGAGAGGGTCGTAGTTAAACGTGTGAGTGATATATTCTAGGTTAAGTTAGATAATAAACCTCGCAACGTACCTATGATTTGTGTAGTGTCTGCCTAGTCCGGCATATAAAATAAATAGAGTCCATAACATAAAAAATGTCGCCACTGTACGTTAATTTTAATTAATGAATAGATTGAAATCATCGAAAACTGCTTACCTATAGATACTTTAAAGTTATGTAAAGTAAAATTTGGAGCAAGCGTAGGAAAAACGTTTGTAAGGGATTCAGACCAGGCAACAAGAAGTATACCGAGACGCAGGCCGCCACGAACTTAGGGAAAACTATACGAGCTGGCTGGGTCATTTCTGTCCTATGCATACTAATATCATAATATTGGTTCTTTCAAATGTATTGTGAAATTGCATTTAATTTTAACCAAATCGACAAGGTGGCTACGACGCACGAAAATTTTAATGTAAATTTTTAATTGTTATTGAATAAATGACTTATGAGATCATTCCACCATTTGCCATTATTCCTGATCCACATTCTAAGCAAAGAACAATGCTCAAAACGTCCCCAGCTTGTAGCACTTTAAAACCTATGTTAATTGAAAGGCCTTAGTATTTTGATCATTTTATTGTATGACAGCAAATCTCAAATGTGTATCCGAAAAAAGTTATATCGCTTTAAAGAAACCGAAATCAGTCACAATTATGTTGCTGTTTATTGTACTTTTTCGAAATTATAGCCAATAAAATACATAATTAACAGTGTAGAATATAAGAAAAATATAAAAGATTATTTATTTATTTATTATTACGCGCCTTATATGCCCAATGACCCGATTTTTTTCTTTTTTGTGGTAGTAAGTAGTTTGTCTCTTGGGACATTTACTACTTTACGCTGGGTGTGGGGTGGATGGCCCTCCACCTAAGACATTTAAGTGTCATGCCTCAGGGGCACCCCCTGTGGGGCACGAACCTCGGCCTGGACCGCCACCGACTAACAGGATGTGCGGAAGGCACGCTATCTAGGAGCGAACGCGGCGCGTATTCCTACCTTGGTGGCGAGGACGGAACCGCGGACGTGTTGTTGTGGCTTCGCGAGCCGTATGAGCTCTACGTTGAGCGATCGCGATCCTATCACCCGGCTCTTCGATTGCATGTCTAGGTTTTCTAATTTTGGATATTCTAGATGGTACATCCCGTACCCGGATGCCTCAACCACTAGTTGGTTGGGGTGAGTGGCAGCCATTTCATAGTAGCGACGGGACCACGGAACAGAGTTTCATGTGTTGCTGAATGGTCGGCAACTCGAAATCGCTGTGGAGATCCTCGTTACGCGTGAACCGCGGTGCTCTCGTCGCTTTGCGCATGAACCTTTTCTGAATTGTTTGTAACTTATGGATCCTGCTATGTGGCCTAAGGTGTGCAAAAACTACGCACGCGTACGTCATGATTGGCCTAATACAAGTCTCATGTATCCTAACTTGGAAGGAGTAAGTGCAGCCGTCTCATCACAAACGAGCCCCGCTTGCGAACCATGTTTAGGTGGGGACGGAGTGAGATTTTATCGTCGAGTATGACTCCAAGGTTTTTGGCTTCCCTCGCCCAGGGGTTTGGGAAGCTGAACTTTTTGTTTTTTGGTGTCTCTGCCGAGAGAGTTTTGTGGCTCCTTTTCTTGTGAAAATTCAACGCTTGGCTCTTTTCGGGGTTGACTGTTATCCTCCATTTCTAGAACCACTAGCTGAGGGCGTTGGACGCAGATTCACGAATGAAGAACCAAATAAATCCCATCTAGTAACAATTTGTCCGTTGGGTCATTGAGGCCATTAACGGGAGATTTAAACGTAATTTTAAAATGTTCAGGAATGTAGTATTCAAATTATTGATTATATTAGATGAGGAAGTGTATTAACACTTCCTTATCTCTTCACAGACTACCGAATTGCTGGTGCGCTGCTCAATACATCCCGGGAGCTTTTTCATGACATTGTCTATACCGCAGACTTCGTTGAAGGAATTTATCGCAGAATTCACATCAACAATGACTTGGGTAACAACGTTACAGGCAGCAGGCTACGTTCAGAACATTAACTGATGAGTCCATAAATATACCGTTCCCTGAATTGTCAAACGAGGATACTATTTTGTTTAGTTTGGGGACATATCACACTTAAAACTAGCAGCTTCCTATGTTAGCGAACATTTACGTGGCAGCGTCTGCAACATAGAAGTTGGTGCAACTCCAAGCCCAATTATGAACCAATACGGTATAAACACGGCAGATTGCACTCTTTTTAGGGGTCGAATTTTATCCCAACATAGGTCAAATGCGACCTATTACAGGTATTTGGTTTTAAATAACGCACAGGATGTAAACGCCATTCAGGCATATTAGTGTTCACGCTTAACTGCTATGAGAACAGTTGGTGCCTGCGCGCATGTCGTCTATCGTGTATCGTATCGTGTGGTACTTTGGTATTGGAAGGCATTTAGACAATTTCAGACCTAGACATGCTCTCAAAGAGCCGGGTGATAGGGTCGCGATCGCTCAACGTAGAGCTCATACGGCTCGCGAAGCCACAACAACACCAAGGCAGGAATACGCGCCGCGTTCGCTCCTAGAGAGCGTGCCTTCCGCACATCCTGTTAGTCGGTGACGGTCCAGGCCGAGGTTCGTGCCCCACAGGGGGTGCCCCTGAGGCATGACACTTAAATGTCTTAGGTTGAGGGCCATCCACCCCACACCCAGCGTAAAGTAGTAAATGTCCCAAGAGACAAACTACTTACTCGTGCCCACAAAAAAGAAAAAATCGGGTCATTGGGCATATACGGCGCGTAATAATAAATAAATAAATAATCTTTTATATTTTTCTTATATTCTACATTGTTAATTATGTAATTTATTGGCTATAATTTCGAAAAAGTACAATAAACAGCAACATAATTGTGACTGATTTCGGTTTCTTTAAGGCGATATAACTTTTTTCGGATACACATTTGAGCTTTGCTGTCATACAATAAAATGGAGAGATGACTAATACCTTTCGATTAACATATATCTTAAAGTGCTACAAAGTGGGGACGGTGTCCATACATTTTTGAGCATTGTTCTTTGATATATTGTTGTATCATTATAGTAAAAAACAAACTCAACAACACTATTAACAGTTTATTTCGCATCTTGATGGAAAAAACCCAAAGTACTTACTATGGTGTAACCTTGATACAGGATGTGCTCACAAAGTGAACGGCACTCAGATACGCCAAGGTCTGTTACATCTTCACTAGGCGTTCTAAACTTTGTTATTGTTTAACGAATTTGGCTAATTGTTTGTTTTAAGTGAGTGTATCTTTCATCTTAGCAATAGATAAATATGAATAATACCATTGCAATGGAGAATAATTGCTTCGGTAGCACAAATGTCCTGCACTGTTTTAAACCACACACACGAAAATTATTTGTTCGATCTATAAATCATTGCCTGGCCGTTCTATGTGTTGTAAATAGAGGTTGATTGAGATCCCGCGACAGAATCCTTAGTGAAGAAATTATCTTTTAAAAAAAGAAAGTGTAATATCACTATACCCACAATTACCACGCTGGCGTCACTTTTTGGTTGGTTAGCACAACCAAAAATTGCCTCACTGATCTGTCCTAACAGAGACGAACTAAGAGTAACTACAGAATGTCGCTACCCCATGTCATCCCGACCTAAAATAATGTGACGTAATTAAAAATTAATTAATTAGTTAAATTGATTATTACTTTATACCGATTCAGTTAGAGGATAAACTGTTATAAGGTTCTAATATGAATTATTAGTACGAACATTACATTACTTCTAATCTGTTTGCCAAGATCGTGACAAGTGGCGTTCTGTTGTCTCTGCCTACCCCGGACGGGATGAGGCGTGAGTTTATGTATGTAAGTACCTATGTATGTATTATATAACTTTTTGGTTACCTAATCTAAAACAATACGTTATCGTCAAAATATATATTTTCATCATCGGACCTAAACCAGACAAACATATAAACACACTTATGTCTGCCATTTGATATAATAAGTTTCAATTGTAAAACTAAAATATTCATAGTCACGCCTTTAGCGGAAGTGCTTTTTATTAAATATGGTAAACTAGATTGAAAATAATTCCTATTTTGAATCTTTAAGAATAGACTAACATTCGTTTGTTTCAATTGTCTTTATTTATTTAGGCTTAGAATATGCATTCGACAGCTGGGTATAATCTATTTGATCTTGTCTTCCAGACGCGTGAGAGAAAAAGAGACGTGCTTAGCTTTCAAGATTGCGCAAGAAAGAATAGTGAAACCATTGATTTACAAAAAACCAAAGATACACACTCCACTTCCCAAAAACGTCCGCAACAAATGGGCGCATTGTGCACTTTTTTTAAATTAGTATCGCGTTGTTCTACCGGCAAACGTCAATCATTAAATTTTATTGCTTTATGTGCATTACTTTTTAAATACAACTTTATGTCATGCGTGTAAGATTGAATTTGAAAAAAGAAATATGTTTACGATATTACTATACGTATTTATTGCGTATGTTTAATTTGGTGACACTTTTGGCTGTTAGTTTTGTTTGAAAATGTGCATCTAGGGTTTTTTATAAATCAATGAGTGAAACACATATTTTTAATAATTAAATTATAAATATGAGTTTAAGATATCATAATTATTATCTTTATTTAGCTATTCAATTTATATCGAGATATAAAACAAAGAAAATTTATATCTAGTCAGCTTTTCAAGTCATTTTACTGTATTATAAGTAGGTATATAACATATCAGTCATTTATTATTATAAGTTTAGGGAGTCCTTTCTGCATTGGTATTAAGTATTAAGGGTTAGTTAGTGATGTTAATGTATAATCAAATAGATAACTGTTCAGACAGATCTATCAGGATTAAACATTTAGAGCAATGAAAGCTGCAGATAATGTTCGCGAAGCACGATCCATGTTATCGGTAAATACTATTGTTAATCCAATACCTAGGCGTTTGTGCCAGAGAGCTATTATTTGGTGTATTTATATTTCCATAATACTCGGTTATATCGGAGATTTGGTGTTTTGGAAGGCATACATTAGACGGATTTAGATTAGATTTAGATAGATTGACGGAGTAAGAATACAATATGTCACCACCCCCATCCCATCCTATGGGTGTCGTAAAAACCGACTAAGGGAATAACCGTAACTACTATCTTTACGAAATAAAAAGAAGGAAAACTTGATATTAAACCCTATACCAATCCGTCTGGCCAGCGTGGTATTTGTAGGCCAAGTAACCTTCCGTCACGGGAGGAGGCCCGTCCCTGCAGTGGGACATTAATGGGCTGTTATGATACATTAGACCGAACCTAAAATGTAGAGGTCCTGGTGAGGACACAAGTCAGATACATATATTATTATACTCGTGTTATGTTAGTTAAACCTAGTATTTGACACAATAACTTGTGTCATAATTAATTATTAGATTCTATATATCACATTTTATGTAATTAGTACTTGCCATAAAAACCGCTTAGTCGCTGAGTACATAAAACTCAGTTTGCAAAAACAAAGCACTCAAAATCTAAACAATAGTAATAGTGCAAAACCAAGCGAGCGAAGCGAGCGTAGTTTGGTATCAGTCGCCGAGCACTAGATTTCCTTATTTGCAAAGCAAGCATGCACTAATAGATTAGGTTTTTTATTAGGTTTCATTGTAAATATAAAAAACTACAACGTACAGTCATAATAAAATCAACATGATTTCACTAACATAACTAATTAATATTGTAAAATGACAAAATGATCATGATATGATCCATAACAACTTCACTGAACATAGACTTCCTACAGCTGTTTTCGCCGCGCGAGATCTTATGTCTCCTGCAACCTTATTTAGGCTGTTAGCCAACCTTGTGAGGGGTCTGCCTACGCTTTTTACTTATACATGTTGCGAAATACTAAGAATCCTCAATCGTAACCCTATCTTTTCACGTAGGTTTCGTAAAAACCTAACTGCGATGTAGCTAACGCTTCTGTAGGATAAAAAATACTATATAAAACCCTATACCAACCTGTTATGACAGCTTATTATATAAAAAATAAACATGATATTAAATTTAAATTCTAACAAAGCTCTGAAATAACCTTTTCAACAGGTAAGTCATCATCATCATAACAGCCGATTAATGTCCCACTGCAGGGACGGGCCTCCTTCTGTGACGGAGGGATACTTGGCTTACCAATACGACGCTGGCCAAACGGATTGGAATAGGGTCTAATTTCAAGTTTAAATAACAGGTAGGTACGTAAGTATTACAGAATAAATAACATTTTAAACCATAAGTTTACAACTCTATTTATTTTTTAGTTTTTTAGCCCTTTTTTTGGTTTATCAGTAAAATATAAGTTTATTTTATTAGGTTGATATATCTTTACTATAATTTAAAAACTATTCAAATTTGGTACCACATAAATTAGTAAATCCATTTTACAGAGAACGAGAATAAGCTTCCTCTATATACTTATCTACGAACAACGGCTGAAAATCCATGCATATGGTATAGTACCATAGCCATGCGTGAATACTCAACTGCAGAGACGGGCATCCTTCATATAAACACAAATACTGGCCAGACGGCTTTGTGTCGGATTTTGTGCCTTGCTAGAGTTTAGTTTACACTTAATGAGTCAACGTCTCCCTTCATTGTCTCGACTCTATTGGGATGAGATATAGCATGGTTACATTCTGTATTCTTATTCCATCACCGCACGAACGAGCATTAGCTTATATAAGAGCGGATAATATATGTTTAATATTACCTCATAACAGTCCTACTGAATACAAGGTTATCTCTATTAACGGAAGAATACATGTGCCACGCTGCCCAGATTGCATTATGTGAAGTATTCCTTCTACAATTTTTCCTAAAATCGACTTTTACGCAAACCACGGGATGAGCTTGGGTGGTAATACAATGTATTTTTATTTTGTCACCACAGGCAGAACAGTCAATACCTATTACATTTTATTAAATTAAATTACCCACCTGAATTAAATTATTTAGTCAGACTTGCACAAACTTTCATTTATTAAAAAATAGAACAAAAAACTTTAAATATATATTTAAAATTTCCGAGTAGCCATATTTTTTTTGTATCACATTGCACACAGGAACTAGACGCTTTGCGTCCGAATTTACTGCAAAACCGCCATATTGGGAAACGTGAAATACCTATGCAAATACTAGTTTTTCTAATTTTTAGTTATTCAACTTTGATTTTAATGTAACTAAAGAAAACAGAAATGTTCAATTTATGTTTTTCTATTTGGTGTTTTTATTCGGCAAGAACAAAATTATTGTAAAATAATGAATAAATAAATTAAAATATGCAAACGATACTGAAGTTAGTTATCTCCTGTATAATTAATTAATTGTATTATTATTGTTGTCAAAACAATCAGTCTTGTTTAAGAATCCAGAAAATTAAGTGATATACCTAATTATTTAGGTACACACATTTACGAAAACATTTTTGATTAAGCATGTTATAAGTACTTAATGTACGCATTTATTTTAATTATGTACGAAGTTGGTACATATCCGCGAATTTTTTTATTTTTTTGTCGAAAATTAGTATCTAGTCATGTGATTTTGATTTTTAAAAAGGTTGAATAAATTAGGTAATTTTACTTTTATTTTAGTAAATACATTAAGTTAAATGTTATTTTAAATTCTCCGTAATATAATCTTAAAACCTAGAGATACATCTCACTAAACCCTATCCGAAAACCGCTAACAAATCACAGCACGAAAAAATCAATTCCTTTTGCCGTCAATTGCCAAATCTTCACCGAAATCGTTGAATCGAACTCGAAATTCGAACTTGTGTACGTCACCAGTTTATTTTATGCAAAGTTTTATGTATTTTATGTTTAATTTTGAGTTAAATAGTGTTGGGGTATTTACTTTGTGTTAGTTTATTGTAGATTAAGCGCAATACGCGCTAGCCGCGCCGCGGCAGAGTTGGTACTAAGCGCTTTTGACGGCTTTTCCCCAGTGCGGGTAAATCTCCTGGTTTTCAGGGAGAGTAGGTGTACAGTTAAAATGTTTGTAGGATATTAATATTTAATTAAATGAGGTGCGTTCTTAATTTTTTATTACTTTAAATGCCTTTACTGTTTTTTAATTAAAGTGCATTAATTGTTTACAGGTAGTTTGAAAACAAATAGAGAATTTACTTATTTGCCCTTATTGTTTGTCCCAACAGATATACTTAGCCAGATATAGTCTATTAAGGTATACTACAAAGTAATTTAGAGCTAACAAAATATGAGACAAGTTTAAGAAAAAACTAAATTAAAGATAACCTAATTGCATAAAAAATGTGGTTTAATTTTAAATGTAGGAAAGTGGTATTTCTGTAAATACCTATTTATAATAAATATGTGGCAAAGTGGTTAAGTCTCGCATTATCTTACCAGTCAATCTACACCTTTGTGTGAGTGAACATGAAATTTTACATTGTTTTTTGTCCTATTATTTTCTTCATAAAAATTGCAAATATTTACAAACAACTAGTAGATAGGTATGCTTATCCGTTGTCTAGTACCCACAGTATAAGATCTGTTTTGTTTAGGACTAGATATCGTTGTGTGAAAGTTCGATGTATATTATAGTTTATACTAAAAGGCCAACATTAAAATAATTTTGAGTTAAATGATACTTTAATATTCTTCAAAAGTGTTGCCTATTTACATTCAAGTCTCCCGCAGTAGAGAAGTTTATCGAACTCCACCATAAGTCAAGTTAGGTATTTCACTGGACACATCCAGAATCAAAAGTAGGTGTTTTTTGCAAAGTCACTGTGTTGATTATTGGCTTATAAATAGGAGTAACAAAAGGTATTATGAATTGTATAACAATAGGATAGGATTAGCTCTAAATTTCATGTTTAAAAAATATTTTTTTGTTATTAGCGTTGTATATAGCTATGGCGGCTTGAACAACTTTCAACACTAGGTACAGTTATATGTAATGAAAAACAAATTGCCGGAAATAATATAATTTAATATTTACTATTTTACATTTTTTTTGACACCATGTATAGGTAATTGTTTCATCAATACACCAAAAAGTTAAACACCAATATTTTAAGTATCGTAAAAATAAGTTAAGGTACCTATAATTATTTATTCTTCATTTACACAAAGTTCAGTTCATTGAAAGTTTATTCAATTCATTATAACTTTAGTATAAGAAAAATATTATTTTTAAATATAAAAGGTGGAGGTTTAAGATAGAGGTCTGGCAACACCCCCCTACTACGCCGCCCTGCGTAGCCGTAGACCCCGCCCGCTACGCGCTACGAACGCTACGAGACACACACTACGTAGCAATGAGCTTTTATTCTGTTTTATAAACGTAGAATGTTTCGGAAAACATGAAACATGTTTTTTGTTTGTTGTAAAGATTTTGAGAACATCATTACAGTGGCTTATAGATGTCCTACTGCAGAGCTGGCCCTTTACGGGACATGGAAATAAACTTTATTAACAGACAGCTAGAAAGATTAGTAAAGGTTTTTGTATCAAGTTTTATAACTTGGCTAAATATTTACCGTGATTGACATGATGAGTGGAAATGTTGACACTATTTTTATTGTGTCAATTAACAAAAATACATGACATTTTGTCATCAATGAGGAAAGTAAAATTGTATACATACAAGAGTACTATCCGTGTGGTGACGGAGTAAGAATACAATATGTCACCACTCTATCTCATCCCATGGGTGTCGTAGAAACCGACTAAGGGACTATCTGTGAATATTACCTTTACATAGAAAGAAGGAAAACTTGAAATTAAACCTTATACCAATCCGTCTGGTCAGCGTAGTATTAGTAGGCCAAGTAACCCTCCGTCACAGAAAGAGGCCCGTCCCTGCAGTTGGACATTAATGGGCTGATATAATGATGACAAGAGTACTCGTAATAAATTAAAAATATACCATTAAACACACTGGCCAGAGGCATTAGTTGTATGTCAATGTATTTTCCTTTGTTTGTTTTATTGAAATATTATCCGCGAATTATAAAATAATCGGCGTCATCTGGATGAAGATCGAGTGGTGTAAGTATATAAAATCAGCTAACTATTATCATCATCATCATAACAGCCCATTAATGTCCCACTGGAGGGACGGGCCTCCTCCCGTGACAGAGAGATACTTGGCCTACTAATACCACGCTGGCCAAATGGATTGGTATAGGGTTTAATTTCAAGTTTTCCTTCTTTTTATTACGTAAAGATAATATTCACGGATAGTCCCTTAGTCGGTTTTTACGACACCAATGGGATGGAGATGGGGTGGTGACATATTGTATTCTTACTCCGTCACCACACGGAAAACCACTATTTAAATAGACCTAATGTTCCTTACTACTTATTAGTAAAAACAAATGTTTTAATGTAATGTTTCGTGTGTAACCGCGCCTCCCCTATAATAACATTTTGTCGGGCATGGTGTGAGTAGGTACCTTACCGCCTGTCTCTACCAATTATGTAACGTTTGTCGAATCACAACCTAACGTACACATATTTTGACGACCTCTGTGGCGCAGTCGGTATATTACATGGCTGCTACGCAGAGGTCTCGGGTTCGATTCCCGCTGAATGAAAATCTTTGTGTGTATGAACATGATTGTTTGCATTGGTCTGAGTGTTTTCTATGTATAATATGTATGTATTTACAAAAAAAAGTATTTAAGGATTGTTTTTCGTTGTCTAGTACCTATAGTACAAGCTTTGCTTAGTTTGGGACTAGGTGGCGATGTGTGAACACATTTATTTATTTATTTTGATAACTTTGGGTGATTCTTTACTTATTGGTGTCTTGAAAGCGTAGTGGGTTCGATTCTTGGGCAATTTTAATTTTCAAGTCTAACATTATTACTGTACTCTTTTAATAGATAATTATCGCAGTAGATATAGTATTTAGAAAGCGTCGTTAGCATAGCTAGGGACCACACAGGCCGCAGCTCAATTCCCGGAGAATGACTTTTGATTCCACGTATACTTATGCTGTTTACTGTTTAATTTTTTGCGATTGACTTTCCTCGTAAAAGGGATCTAACCTGTTTCTTAACAGCCCTTTAATGTCCCACTGCAGGGACGGGCCTCCTCCCAGGATGGAGAGATACTTGGCCTACTAATACCACTCTGGCCAGACGTATTGGTATAGGGTTTAATTTCAATCCAGTTTTCCTTCTTTTTATTTCGTAAAGATAATATTCACGGATAGTCCCTTTGCTGGTTTTTACGACATCCATGGGATGAGATGGCGTTGTGACATATTGTATTCTTACTCCGTCACCACACGGACAAAAATATTATTATTTTATATTTAGTCATTATTTATATTATAATAATAAGAATAAATAGAATAGAATAAAATAAGTAATATTTATTTCAGATAAATTACATCCATATTGTTAGTAAACTTACATCTACTCGTATGTTAGTATTTAAATGAAATTAAATACTATATAAATAAACATAAATATTCTGTAAAAAAAATAGGTTAAATATAAACTTATAAAAAGTCTGTATGTCAGCATTTGCTGGCCCAATTCTGTCACAGTGTTTTACAAGCTTACGTTGTGAACTTCATTTAGTTATCGCCTTTCAGCCTTTAACCACAAAGCACAGTCAGCATTAAACATACGCAGGTACCTACTGTACAGGGTGTCCCAAAACTCGACGTTAATTCGAAACCAGGTGATAAGGCAGTTATGCTGGTTATCAGAAAAATATAAAAAAAATTCTAAGTTGCATGGTTGTAAAGTTATAGGTATTTGAAAAAAAAACGCAAAAATCCACACCGTGACAGTCTTTTCACTCCTGTTATCACAAATCTTAATTTTTTCCAACTTTTTTTTTTGATTTGTTACCCTGAATAATGCCTCTTTAAACTCTAATAAATATTTTAAAACCAGCTGGTCTAGTTTTCATATCAATAGGGCTTATTTACAACTTGGATTTTTTTTATATTTTTCTGATAACCAGCGTGACTTTCCTTATCACCTGGTTTCGGGTTAACGTCGAGTTTTTGGACACCCTGTATACTGCATTATAAGTCTTATTTTACAAATGTTTAAACAAATTTTTAAATGACGAAACAACTTCCTAAGAAAATACGGTTTTTAAATTTTTGTATTATAAAAAGTTTTATTAATTCTTTTAAAGAAACATAGTACCTACAGTTAATCCTGCTAAAACTGTTTTGTAAGGTAGGTACGGTCGCCATACTAAGATTCTACGTATTAAATTTTGTCTTTTTCTTGTATTATAAGTACGTATAAATATGTCTAGATATCGTTTAATAATATAAAAGAGATATACCTAATATATTTTATTTAAAAAAACAGAACGTTTATCCGTTGTCTAGTACATATACTTACTCCTTAAGAGTACAAGCTTAGATTAGTTTGAGACTAGATGGCGTCGTGTAAATGAGAGTTAATTTATGGACTTTCGCAAACTAATAAATATCTTGTTAAAAATATCTAATATTAGCTAATACAATAAACAATTACTACAATAAATGATATCTTCGTAACGTATAATATTATAATGGCTAGAAACCAAGTTATCACAATAGTACAAGCGTTAAGATAATCGTTACACCCCCGCGCTCAGTGCTCAGGGGAGAATAATATCCCTTAGGGGAACAACCCCTCCTCATGGGAAATATTCAACATAACTATAACGATAGCTTTTCGCTTAGATGACAAAATATATAAAATTGGATTATTTTCGTGTGTCCTGCATTTTTTTTCTCCATGTGATAGAGTTTTAACAACCGTTATTATCTCAAAGGTTTTAGGAATTCCCACATTTAATTCTAAGAAAATAAAAGCGCGAAATTTTTAGCTTTGTTTCTTCAGCAATAGGACGTATAGGTCACCGCTCGCGTAATACATCTAGCCAAGCAGTAGTGTGCTAATCTTACTGTGTTTTGTGTACTTACTGTGTGTGGTGAATTAACAAATTTTGTGTAGAGTCGGCATCGGCTGAGCTTTGGCATAGCTGAGGGTCTTTAAACTGTGGTTAGAGAGATCATAAGGCTCGTCCCTGCTGTGTAATTTAAAGGCTGATAAAGTGGTCGCATTTTTTTAAGTGATCATTGAAGATCTTAGACACTTCAATCTGGTATGCGATTTATGCACCTCATAACCTGGCCAAGATCTATACAGAAGTAACACAGTAGGTTTTAGTTGGAAGTCTATTGATAGGTATTTCGACACAAGAAAATGCAGCAGTAGAGTTTCTTGTGCCGCTTCTTCTCTATTAGAGCTTTGGAGGCGGTGGTAAAAAATTTCCAAACTTAAAAATGTACTAAACTTAGATTAAGTAGTATAATGGCCGAATACTCAAGCGTCTGTAAGGGGGGGACGGCGCTTGAACTGGACATTTGTATCAGAGTTTCTGTCAGCGGTCAGCAATTTGTGTCAGCGGACGTTTGAGTATTCGGCCATGAATGACATCAAAAAATATAAAACGAGAGTTGTATTTATTTTGAAAATATATTTTTGACTTTGACTTGACTTTGACAACTGCCAGCCGGGACCAAGTCAGCGGTTAGACGACTTCTAAAACGTTTACCACGATTTTAAAAGTCTTACAGACTTCAAGGATTAGTCATACAGGCATGTACCTAGTAGATCTGCCAGTAAGGCCTGTATTATACCTTCCTTAAAAGCTAGACCAACATTTTACTTTAAGAAGAGTAATAGGTACCTAATGCTGTTCGATTGCCTGGCCAGGACGACGTAAAGCGGAAATATTTGGAGGAGGCATATGTCCATCATAAATATCATGTATTGTGGGTACGGAGTTCGGTGTTCTCCGTGTGGTGACGGAGTAAGAATACAGTGTGTCACCACCCCATCTCATCCCATGGGTGTCGTAAAAACCGACTAAGGGACTATCCGTGAATATTATTTCTACGTAATAATAAAAAGAAGGAAAACTTGAAATTAAACCCTATACCAATCCGTTCGGCCAGCGTTGTATTAGTAAGACAAGTATCCTTCCTTTGCTGGAGGAGGCCTGTCCCTGCAGCCCACTGCATGTCAATATCCCAACATTAATGGGCTGTTATGATGATGATGATCATGTATTGGCGGATAAGATGAATAGGGCTAAATGTAACAAAATCCTCACTAGCTGATATATCTCTAACAAATCAATCAAATCCATCACATAATTCTCTTAAGCTGTGCATTATTATAAGCCTCACATTATCAACATTTTCACCATAATCATTAAAAAAGATTACTAAGAAAAAAATTGTAAATACTGAAGCTTCTTATTTGTATACAAAATTTTTGACGAACTTCCACCCTAAACATTAAACCTTCACAAATATCCCACGGGGAGAACAATATTACTGTTACAATTGTATACCTATGAATATTTTTCTTCAATACATTATAAAAGTAAGTCTTTAAGTACCTTAAGCTCTTTAAGATGAAACTTAGACCCCACCATGACGTTGTTAAGCAGTGAAAACTAACCCCTATCGTGGGGGATGAATGGGGAATTGATTTTCATTTGATTTACCATGACGAAGCGTTAGAGAGGGTGGCGTGTTTAATAGTGGGGTGCAAAGATAACGCGTTGTAGGTATTTTATACGTAAACTAGCGGCCCGTCCCGGCTTCGCACGGGCATTATTTTCCCGCTTTTATATTAAAATTTAGTTGAATTTTCTTTGCTAAAAACCTCACGGAACCCGAGACTTTTCCAACGGATGCAAAATCGTGGAAATCGGTTCGTGCGTTCTGAAGTTATAGCGTCAGGAAGGGAAACCCGACTTATTTTTATATAGTAGATGTTGGTATGTCGTATATTTTGTGTGGTTTAGTAAACTAGTATGAGATAACATATACAAGGCCCCAGTGGAACTTTTATAAGGCCGATTATATATCGCTGTACACGATGTTAGCCTCCGTAGATTGGGGTCTTCTTTATAAAATGAACAATGTTGATGACATTTTAAGCTTTTTTTACAACAATATTAACCATATCATAGACGTCTGTGTTCCACGGAAGAAAAGGGTAAATATGAGACAGGAACTTTACTCTTACCCGGTGTGGTACACTGGGGATATCATAAAAAATATAAAAAAGAAAGCCAAACTCCATAAGAGATATAAGCAAACAAAATTAAGTACGGATTACGAAGAGTACTCTAAGTGTAGAGCTTACGTAAAGAAATCCATAGATAGTGCTCATAAACAACACTTCATAAAAATTCCTAAATCTTTCTGGCAGTATATAAGAATGCAGAAAAGTGCTACAAGTAAACAAAATATGTTAAAGGATGGTAAGCAGCTAACGGACGAGGAATGCACCAGGCAATTTGCAGAGTTTTTTGAGTCAGTCTATAACTGCGAGTCACCGCGTTTGGACGTACAAGTAGCAGCTGTTAGAAACGAGAGTCAAAATAGCGCACGAGTACAACTCGATTGTTTGAGAAAGAGGACGTGACGGTGGCACTTAGGTCCTTAAAACCTAAACGATCAGCCGGACCGGATGGTATACCAGCATTTATTTTTAGGGATTGTAGCAAAGTCTTAGCGGAGCCACTTCATTATATTTATAATAAGTGTCTGCAAACGGCGACTTACCCTACACAATGGAAAATAACACGAGTGATTCCCATACCGAAAGGAAAACTAGGACAAGAGGTTAGTAACTATAGGCCAGTTGCGGTATTGTCGACACCCGCAAAAATCTTTGAATCTGCTATTCATCGTAGTGTATTAGCACAAGTAACATCACAGATTACAGAATCTCAACACGGATTCAAACCGGGCCATAGCACTTCTACTAATCTACTACAATTTATGAAACAAGTTATACCTGCGGTAGATGCTGGTACACAAGTTGATGCGGTTTACTTGGATTTTAGAAAAGCGTTCGATACTGTGGACAATGATGTGTTGTTGAGTAGATTGTCAGAAATAGGGTTCACTCCTAAGCTATTAAACTTCTTCGTAGAATATATGAAAGATCGACAACAATACGTAGACTACAACGGCTGCCAATCAGAACCGTACTACACGAGGTCTGGTGTGAGTCAAGGGAGCAATTTAGGGCCTCTAAACTTCATTATAATGATAAACAGCTTACCGGATTGCATTAAAAATGGAACATGTTTATTGTTTGCTGATGACCTAAAGATTCTCCTGGAGATTAAAGATAAGTCAGACTGTAAACGCATGCAAGATGATATCGACAGGATAGTGGAGTGGAGTGAGATAAACAAACTGTCCTTTAACGTATCTAAGTGTGCCAGAATGAGTTACACACGATCTAGAACGCCTATACAATATGAGTATCAAATAAACAATGAGTCTCTTCAACGCGTCTCAAAAATAAAGGACTTGGGAGTAAATTTCAATACAGATCTGACATTTCGCGAACATGTAACCCTTATATGCAAGAGGGCATATCGAAATTTAGGCTTCGTACTGAGGCAGTCTCAAGGCTTTACCAACATCACAGCAGTAAAAGTGTTATACGACGCCCTAGTACGAAGTCACCTTGAGTACTGTTCAAGCGTATGGGCTCCACATGAGGCCAAATATAAAGTTATGTTGGAACGGATCCAGAATAAGTTCACGTGACACCTTTATCACAGACTATACGGGGTATACCCCTTCTATCCTCTCATGTATCCCACGTTATTTGTACTGGGTATGGTGGGATATAATGAGTTACGAGTGCGGCGGGAGTTCGCCCTAACTTTTTATGTGATAAAAGTTCTCCGGGGTAAAGAGACAAACCCGGGAGTCCTAGAGTTTTTATACCTAGCGGTGCCAGATCGGTATGTGTGGAGAAGACGGCGCCCGCCTTTGCTGGCAGTGCCAAGAGCCAGAACAAACTTGCAGGCTAAAACGCCTTTAACTTTAGCTATAAGGACGATTAACAGGGTACACGAGACCATAGATATATTTGGTGCCTCGATGAGTGAGCTCGCAAAATGTATTTTATTTATTACCTCGTATACCCAATCGTAACAGATTTTTAATGTTAGAGAAAGCACAATATTTCTAATAATTTGTTAATTACATTTAGTAATAGTTAATATTACATTTAAATTTGTGAAGTACGTTTTCTGCTGTTGTTGTGTTTTTTTTTAAATTATTTTTTGTGTCTCAATTTGTGATCGACATTTTTGTGTGTCTAAGCCACTATTGTATTAGGAAGTTGCCTGTAATGATAGTTGGTTATATGTTTAAACAATAAAAAAAATTAAAAAAAAACATATAGCTTCGTATGCAGTTTTACTTAATAGCTTAGGGTTTCCATGGCTAATCTTTTGTGTCATAACAGCCCATCAATGTCCTACTGCAGGAACTGGCCTTCCTTCCGTAACAGAGGGATACTTGGCCTACTAATACATACTTACCACTCTGGCCAGACGGATTGGTACAGGGTTTAATTTCAAGGTTTCCTTCTTTTTATTTCGATAAGATGATAGTCCCTTAGTCGATTTTTACGACACCCGTGGGTTGAGATAGGGTGGTGACATATAGTCGTAAGTATTCTTACTCCGTCACCACACGGAGAATCTTTTGAACTAATGAGTGGGTAAGAAAGTGTTTTGTATGGGCTCGGCAATGATCATTAAAAAAAAACCTATCTGGACTATAAATTTATAAAGGCCTAAAACTTAGGAAAGTTCAAATGGTCCGATACATTATAAAAGAATGTTTACATGTTAATAATGCAAAACGTCACGTATCTAGTAAAATGAGAATTTCGATAAGCATACCCCTTACTCATAAACGCCTCTTAAATTTTTGTCAATTGATTAGCTTAAATTCTTAAGGTTTTGTTTGGTATAAGGTTGGTTTTACTAATAAAAATCTCGCTAAACAGTGATTAAATTTTAGAGGCGTTTATGAGTAAAGGGGTCAATGTTATAGTTTAATTTAAAAATTTATCTTTTATCTTGCCCATTTGGTGACAGATTGAGAATCAACTGTAACCAAGAACGTGTCACTGTCACAGTAGAGCGCATTTCTATGCCCACCAATAATTCTCTTCGTTTTGAGAGTCCCCACTGAAGTTGATGTCCATGATCACGGTCGTTGGAAATCGACCGAAAAGTCGGAAACAAAAATGGTTATCACATTACTTTCTTTGTTTTTTTTTTTTAGATATTGAAGTGTCGCATTTATTAATCCTTTCATTACGACATTACGATTGAAAAGCGCAAAACTTTAAAAATGATAATGAAGGTTTGTAAAATGTTTTACATAACATGGCCATACTGTAACGTTATAGGTAATCACGAGTCCAAAAAAACACGATAGTACCTCTTTACCTATTGATCATTGTTTTATTTTAAAAAATTGTAGAAAAGGAATGATGTAGGTATCTAAAATACTTATCACATTAATTGTTGTGCAGTGTTTTGGTACAATCATTAATTCAGCCAACCTTACTTGGGCCGTAATTCATAGTAAAGTCAATAACACTTCCAAATATGTAGTAGTTGAATAAAAAAATATACACCTGACGCATACAAAACGCCGCGCACCGCCCGTAGGCAAAGTAGGTATATAGAATAGAAAACCATCACTGTGCTTGAAAGGTTACAATTTTGATTTTATTCAGACCCATAGCGCCATCTACATTTTTACTCCGTCACTATTTAATTAATGAATCAGTCGCCCATGACATTTACCTTGTTTTCAATTAGTACATCAGTTATAAAAGAGATGGCGCTTATAACAATTACAGTAAATTTAAGTTACTTTTATGTAATTATAACACAATGAAATTAATAAAGACTTAATATTACTTACTGATAACAATAGGTAATACACATAAACGTAGCATATGATTCAGAAAGTGTGATGTCATCGTCGTTTCATTTGTTTACATGATTCGGATTGATGAGCGAAACACTGGAATTCCTGTAAGTAGTCTAGGGAGCTAATTAAACGGTAGGTATGTAAACGAGTTTTGAATAAAATTTATCTTGTAGGAGTTAATTATCTAAATGGGATTTGGTATAAAGTAAATAAATACCTACTACTTATTATGAATAGCTAGAAGCGTAATTCGCGCATTCTTTGTGTCTTTTGCCAATCGCTTGGTACTTATTCAAAATACAGTAGGTAGATATTATTTACGTAAATATATTTCCACGCGTGGTGACATAGGGAGTATCACCGCCCAACTCATCTCAAGGAACATCGTCCAATAAAAACTGACTATTATCTTTGACTCTTGTAATTCGTCGGTCCATCGCTAACTGGGTAAGATAAGTAGGACAAGTTTCGTCCACCAGCACCACCCGGGTCTTCAATGGGATATCAATCAAGAGTTGGTATGTTCCAAAGTATTTGATACATTTTTAAAGATAAATACCTAACCGTAAGTACCTAACAAACATCTGTAGACACCAAGGCGACTATAAAACAAATTTTGACCGAAATAATATCGTAGTACGTACCTCTCTCCATAATGATATACCTACCAAGAACCAAAAACATTAAAAGCTATTAATCAACTATTTAAAAATACAAAGCGGGCAACAGCCATTACAAAACCGGTATTCACAGTTCGATTTTTAAAAACTCGATGTTATCTGTTGACCCGTGGCCACATATGACTGAGCTGTGGTACTATTTTAGTATGAGTCATTCACTTTATGTGTCATAGACTCATCACTAGGTTTTACGCGTCAAGTTTATTATATTATTGGTCATGGTTTAATTTGTTGTTCAATAGAATTGCTAACGAGACTTTTGCTAACAATTGTTATTTGAGTTTTAGTTATTTATCCACGCACTTAAGCCCGATTTACACTTGACAAGTACAGTAGCGAGTTAAGTAGTAAATTGTTGATTAAGTTGATTTAAATAGATCTCCATCCTATTTTTTTAACGAGTTAAGTACGAAGTAGCCCCCTCTCTCGCGTCTCGCCAACTTAACTCGCCAAAAAATAGGATGGAGATCTATTTAAATTTTTAAATCAACTTAATCAACAACTTATTACTTAACTCGCTACTGCACTTGTCGATGTGTAAATCAGGCTTTAGTCAGTGGCAGAGCTCCTAGCACAAAGTGAAGATACCGCACTAATTCCTTGAATAATTTCATGAAGACTCTTTATATCAATAATATTATCTTCTTTCTTACACGGATGAAATAGATTCAAAATTAACTTGATGCAAAGTTCTGCAGATTGATACTACCAATCATTCATTGCATAGCTTAGTTTGCTCTGCTTAGTTTGGGACTAGATGGCGTTGTGTGAATGTGTGAGGATTATTATCATTTATTTATTATTTACCTAAGATACACGTACTGAAGACTCATGCTACATTGCTACTATACCATAGATATTTCGGTGAACGCTTTATCAATAGGCAGACAATAAATATTAGGCTTAAATATATTTTAAACAACCACAACAAAGAAGGCTACAGACAAAAACAAGTTTAAGCAAATATCCTTTACGATGCATATAAGAAAATTTAAATTAGCACACAAAGCAACGTTGTGCAATCTGTATCGAAATCACAAACAACTGAACCAATTCACTGCTACTAAATCCTTATTCAAAGAGTTCGGTTAAACATAATTTATTGCACGATAATAAAATATTATTATGTTTCGAACGTATTTTTACGATACAGGATTCAACGGTTTCTCTTGTATTGCCAAATAAGATTTTAGGGTCGCGGTCGCTTTATAAATCGGTTCTCTTGAATTATGGTTTTGGCGAGCTAGTTCCAACTATGTTGGACTAATTCGCATTGCTTCCCGTACAGCGAGAAAATAAGAATACAATAATTAACGTCCTATCCACGTCCTACGTAGGCCGTAAAAGACGTTTAAGGGAGTAATCATCATAACAGCCCATTAATGTCCCACTGCAGAGACGGGCCTCCTCCCATGACGACGCTAGACGGATTGGTATAGGGTATAATTTAAGTTTTCCCTTCTTTTTATTTCGTAAATATAATATATTGACGGATAGTCCCTTAGTCGGTTTTTACGACACCACGGGATAAGATGGGGTAGTGACATACTTATTGTATTCTTACTCCGTCACCACACGGAGAAGGGAGTAATACTGCAGATATTATTTCAGTAAAAAGCAAAGGAAAACTTGACACAAGCCTAAACTAATCCCTCTAATCAGTACGGTAAAAGTAGCTGCAGTGTTTCTCTCCATCGCTAGAGAAATTCCGTCTTCGTGTTGAGATTTATGGTCTAATAATCTTAAGATCTACTACAAGAGACTTAGGATACTTTTAATGATACCAAAAATCCACTCATTATGCAGAACTAAGTTACGTAATTTTAAGAACCTACGTTTAAAAAAGTTGAAGTCAAAAAAACCTTACGTAATTAACCAAAATTAATTAAATATCAGCAGACTATCTATAAATAAAATTCTCAGAAAATTAAATAAACGGCTCAGTATAAAGTGAGTCATTCAAAATATAACAAAGTTAAGGTAAACAATAAGGTAAGTAAGTATTGTCATAACAGCCCATTAATGTCCCACTGCAGGGACGGGCCTCCTCCCGTGACAGAGGGATACTTGGCCTACTAATACCACGCTGGCCAGACGGATTGGTACAGGGTTTAATTTCAAGTTTTCCTTCTTTCTATGTAAAGGTAATATTCACAAATAGTCCCTTAGTCGGTTTTTATGACACCCATGGGATGAGATGGGTTGGTGACATATTGTATTCTTACTCCGTCACCACACGGAATAAATAAGTATTGTATTACTTGGAATATTTAGAGTTCGTTTTATCATGATAATAGCTAGTCCGTAAGCGGGACAAAGCAGGGAACAGTTTTCTCGACTGACTGGCTTGGTAGCAAAGCGGTTGTTTATACGGTTGCCCTGCACGACGACGCGGGTTCTTCTCTGTGCTATCCTCAAATTATTATACTGAGTCTGAATGTCATATGTGTCCGTTTATTTCATGTATGCATAGTTGGTTCTTCATTCTCCGTGTGGTGACGGAGTAAGAATACAATATTTCACTACCCCATCTCATCCCATGGCATGGGTGTCGTAAGTACCAACTTAGGGACTATCCGTTAATATTATCTTTACGAAATAAAAAGGAGGAAAACTTGAAATAAAACCTAATACCAATCCGTCTGACCAGCGTGGTATTAGTAGGCCAAGTATACCTCCATTAAGGAGGACGTCCGTCCCTGCAGTGGGAGATTAATGGGCTGGTATGATGATGCATAGTAGGGGTTGTCTTTTTAAAAAAGTTGCCTTATTAAAATAATTACCAGACGTCCACCGCTTTTGATAGATTCATTATTAACTTATCTATTATAAGTAATTTGATGAATTAGTATCGGTAAAATAAAAGGAATAATAATACACGTTATCAATGTAATCGTGACTGAATCTGATAGCATTATGAAATAGAACTATTAATGGTTAGAGATGGCATTTATTTTCTTAGTGACCAATCCATTTTATGTTTTAGATCTCGGTATCCTTACTAAAAGTTTTTGCTTGGTGGCCAGATCATACCTTTCTCATAATTTTGCTTTTGTGAGCAGTTGCTTTATGTGAAACTAGCTGACCCGTGCCCACTTCGTTAGGCGGCAAAAAAAACGCGTCACTTTTTAAACATATTTTACTACTGCTCCACTCCTATTAGTCATAGCGTGATACTATAGCCTATGACACTCGTCGATAAAAGACTATTAAACACAGAAAGAATTTTTAAAATCGTTTCAGTAGATTACCCCCTACAACGTCACAAACACACAAAGTTTACCTCTTTATAATATTATAGTAATAATATAGATTGCCATTCTGAGCAGTAGCCTTAGAAGCCTTTGAAGTAAATGAAGGGATGTAGGTATATTATCTATTATGGTTAGAATGTATGATGGAACGTAAGCGAACGTAATCATAATATCTTTATGTGCATAAAACATGGTGTATACATGGTGTTACAATAATATTAAAGAGCTTACATGTTTTGCCAGAATTGTACCTAGCATGCAAATTTTTACATAATTATTAAATAGTACACTTAATAAACCAGCAACTATGCAGACCTCTTGTCCATAAATTCTTTAAGACTATAAAAATGATAGGTTAATCATAGAAGCAATTGTTGTGTTATCCTCAAACGATTAACAAGAGTCTAACCCCCTTACTCATAAACGCCTCTTAAATTTAGTCATTGTTTAGCGTGATTTTTATTATCAAAACCAACCTTATGCCAAACAAAACCGTATTTAAGCCAATCAATTGACTAAAATTTAAGAGACGTTTATGAGTAAGGGGATGGATGTTCTTTGCATCAGTTAACATGATGTCTAGTACAAAAAACAAATGGCATTTCTATACTTTAGATATGACACAGCTCACGTAGACATTTATCGACTATCGTATGCTAAATGTGTTTTCCATTTGGATTCAATGCCTAATGACACGGCTATGATGCCATATATTTATTTATGGAAAGGTTATTAGTGTAACGGTTAAACCAATAATGGCGACCCAATGATTATTAATTATTTAAGTTTTAGAACGTTCTGTCGGTTACAGTTACGAGAAAAAGTAAACCATAGCATATTATTTACTCTGTGGACAGTAAAGTTTTAGCGGTATACTATTAATATTTGCTTGTGGACATCAAAACTTGATTTTATGAATTTTAAAACAGATAACTTCTACACTTAAAATTAGTCGGACTTTTACTAACATCAATTTAACCTATATAGTAGACCAATTTTTTATTCGTTTTCTATATTTTTAGGCCAGGTAATCAACACCTAGAAGAGCCGTAGTCCAAGGAAACACTAGAGCAGGAATACATAGTGTTACTTAGGTTTGGGAGGTAGGTCCATATCATTAGTCAGAGACAATTTAAAACTTTTATAATTAGATTTTGAAATAATGGAATATACAATAATTATGCCTAGAATTTGATCACAGAGTTAAGTAAGTAAAAAGTTTCTCAATGAACATAAAGTCAACCCGGTCACTGCCCACGCCTGTCCACAATAATAGCTGCGAAGGATACTTGTCCTAACCTAACTACCTACTCACTTCATATTATTATTTAGGTATTATTAGGGAATGAGATTTTTAGGTAAATAGGTAACCCTATTACTACTATCGTGGCAAATAAAGCTGAATTAGAAAAAAAAAGCGCATATTATCTTTAAGAAAACATAAGCAGGAAAACTTGGAATACCTAGGTATTATACCTAACCCAACATTTGAAGGCCCAGCATGGCATTAGTATGCCAAGTTTGCGTTGCACTGGGGAAGGCCTATCTCTATTGGACTTGGACCCTAATGGGCTGTCACGAGGATAATTTTATTAAATCATCAACTATTACATTTTCGGATTCGAATATCTTTTTAACGAAATACGGATTTGATTTAAAGCCACTAGGTAAACATAATTTAAAAAAATAACTTTTATTATTTTAATAATTATTGCTTTAGTAGTTTATGTATTATGTTTTTATATAAGAACCATTGAAATAAAAAAATACAGGAACAGGAAGAAGCGCCATCATACTAGTGAAGTGCGTAGTTAGTGCTATATTTGTGAAAACCGGTAAAATACGTTTCTTATTGCGCCAATTAAATATGGAGGGAGATAATGATTCATTTTATGTGGGAGATAGGAATGTTGCTATGTGGTTAGATTACTTCTATAACAGACTAATTGGTCATTCGTCGCAAAAAGTAATTTAATCGAATCAAATAATTGTGTACAGTTGACATTAATTGACTTAAAAATTGGATCGATTGGGATGTTTTTAATGGTAAAGGAAGATAGTTTGTAATACTAAAGTGTTTTTGTTAAGCATCTAATTGTTTAGTGTTTTGCGTGTGTTTAATTTTGTGTAAATAGAAATTACGAAAAACAATGCAAACCACTTCTGCCCAACCCTTTCTCGCTAAGGTAGTTTTACTAAATAAGTAGACCTATCTCTTTTTTATTTTTTTTAAATTTTACAATGGAATACGATATTCTTTCTCTAGGTATAGTGTTATAAACTTATTTGTAAGAAACTTATCAACATAGGGTTTTGACATCGATTGTGTTTCTTCTCAAACCCATAAAGCTCAAAAATGTTAACTTGTATGTTAATCCATAATAGGATATAAAATAAGGCTAATAAAATTTATGGCATGAATACCATCATTGACATCAAATAAGGTAGCATGTTACATGGTCTATATTTGTTATTACCAGTGGCGAGATTTTACGATACGAAGGATAACAAAATGTACAGAAATAGGACTCGAGGTGAACGGTCGCTTCTGCTTGTAATATTGCCTCGTAAAAATATTATTTAAATTTGTATAGCTTTGTATTCAGGCTTGACAGATCCGTGTGGTAACATTTATCCCCCTTACTCATAAAAAAATTCTCAAATTTTAGTCAATTGATTAATTAGCCTAAGCTCTTACGTTGTTTGGTATAAGGTTGGTTTTCGTAATAACAAATCTCGCTAAACAGTGATTAAATTTAAGAGGCGTTTATAAGTAAGGGGGTGTATGTTTATCGCAGTCAATATGTTGCTTAATATACCTACTTAGTAAAGAGGAGAAAGGAAGAAACAGATAATAGTGACAAAGCACGCAGAACCAACAACCGTTATCGAGTAAAAGTTCTGATTCTGTGTTCTGAAAGAAGCAGGGTAGGTATGTAGTTGGAACGATGGTTTGGTAAAGGTTGCAAGCTATCACAGGATGAGGAAGTCATATGATGGAGGAAGACGGAGAGGTTTGATGGAGTCCTATGCACAGTAGTTACAGTCTTTTGGCGGAGATGATAAATTTACTAGTTCTTTGGATACCTGCCAATGTTTGTAGTTATACATTTTTGATAAAGTAAATTATCTTATTAAACGATTGAGATCCATATTGTAACCTACACTCGGCTAAGGTAAACCACTAAAGTTATTTCAACAGCTGTGCCTTGTGAATGCGTATTTACTATCTTGAAATTGAAACATTACACAAACCTGCTTCATTTATTATAATTTGGCTTTGATATAATCTGGATACCACATTATTCCAAATCACTTTTATAAGTAGATTTATTCTTAATTGGTTTTCCTATTTTAGTAAATCCAGTTGGTCAGGGTGGTAAAGTTAGTGGCTCGTACCAGCAGTAGTACATTTAAGGGATGTTAAGGACGGGTAAGTACTTCTATCATAGATGCACTTCATCTAACTCGTAAATTCGTAACATGGATAATTCTTGACCTCAAAATAATGCCAAATCATTGAGACAATAGGTCAGCGGCTAATAAACTAATATGTCTTCCTGGGATGATGTGAATCAGTAGTACCCTGGATAAAAAGGATCACTTACATTGAAGACGTAGTTTTAAGATATACATAATTAAATTTAAAAGAAATGTCACGCGTATGTTATTCAAGTTTGTTTTATTTCCGTCAATATTATTAATTTTGACATTATTCACATTTAAATTGGTGTGAATGTCCTTAAACCGAGATGTTCGGGGAAACAGCTTATGAATGTTATCATTTTTATTTTTGGCGTCATTTTTAGGGTTCCGTAGCTTACTACGAGTAGATCCCGTTCAAAATAATTTTCGTTGGTAGTTTTTTTTAATACCTCGTTAATCGTTAACCGCTTATTACCGCGTAAACTTTCATACAAATAACTTAAATTTAAAAAAATAAATCTAATCAATGGTACGGAACCCTTTGTGCGTGAGTCCGGCACGCGCTTGGCGGTTTTTATTATTTTTGGGTTCCTATTTAAAAAAATATTTTTTTCTCGTGATTGCTATGCGGTGTAAAAATACCTGTTGTTTTATAATATCCAACAAAGTGAAATTCGCAGATATCTTAATGAATACAAAAGAGGGATAATTGGACTAAAAAACCTTAGACCCTCTGACAAACGTGGCATAAGGCTAACATCCCTCTGTCTCTGGAGGAGGTTGGTTTATAAAGTGTGAAATTATTCAGCTCTTATGACAATGCTGTAATAATTAAAACTGCCTTTCTTTTCTCGTAACGTAGTTTATAATTAACATCAAAATATTAAGCGAAAATTTTGTCTTCATTGTAAATTGCAAAATATCTTTCAGCATATTATTATTTAAATACGTATTGTGTGAGCGGAAGAGGAGTTATGTGGTGAGAACAAAAACTTCCTACTTAAATATTCTAACAACATTCAACAGTACTCGTTAAAGACAGTTACAGTAAACACTCTCCTTGTTTAGACTCGTTTTTAACGTTACTGACACATTTATTCATTACTGATTAAGATCTGTGACGTAACTGAACTGTTGCTTGATATTGAAGTTTCCTCATAAGTAAGTATGTATTTTAGTTAACGTTTTAAACGGATGACATAGATTCGATTTGAGGATATTGATTATAGCGAAGGACCTTGTTTTGTGATCCGTGTTGGGAGAGGCCTATGTCAGCAGTTAGACTGTGATAGGCTAGTTCATTGATAGAAATGACCGGATGGCATTACCTTTGATTACTAAGCTCTATTTAAAGCTGAACATCTGAATCACCTTGTTTTTCTTATCTGGTTTAGTCATTAAGATCAGATTTATGTTCCATTTCTGGTATTTCTCTCGCAAGAAATTCACATAAAACGATTAAATTCTCTCATATTTTTAACTGACTTTTGAATCAGGAGTCCATATACCCTTCCAATAATACCTTATTTTATCTAATTACAATCAGAAACTTGCGCGTGCACAACAAACTTTGGATTTAAAAATTGAATTCGCATGTGCATTTTTTATCCCATAAAAGTATAATTGGGAAAACGTTTTTCATTACCCTTCTATATTGCTTGGTCTATTTGTTATATTTGGTTTTTTTTTTCAAATGTTTACGCTTTTAGTTTCCAGATGATTACACAACTTCCTGTAACAATTCTTGCAATTAAAATTCCGATAAAGTATTGACCTTAAACTTCATTTATTATGAAACTTTATAATATTTTCTTAATGAACTTGTGGAAAAGTTCTGATCAACTCGTTACAAGGTTTCTTTGACATTTACGTAACCAAAACAGTATTTGGTTTATACGCATAAGTAACAGTAACTCTTCTCGTATATAACCCACTAAGGACCCATTATTTTATTAAACATTTATAATAACTGCGTGCTTTTTCTTTTTATTTCTATTTGCATTGCCAGGAATGAAGCTTCTTGATTGTTCCCAGTTTCCATTGACTGTGACTCCTTGAGTATTATGCTAGGTTCTTTTGCAAAGTCACACTTTTGCTCTAACAGTTGCACAACAGTAACTGTGGGTAGGAGTAGTAGTTCCATTTAACAATATAACTTTGGGTTCAATATGTTCAATCTCTAGAATATTGTAATTATGGCAGAGCTAAAACTGCATTATTTAATCTCTATAAATTATTTATTTTTCACGATTAGATTAAGGGCATAGGTTCAAGCATAACTTTAACTAGCCGTCTAAGTAGTTATATTTCGAAATAATTGTTGATTCGAGTACCAGAAAAGATAACTCAATGAGAACGAGAATAGTCTATGCAGCAGTTATTTTATGTGTTTATATCGAAATAACAGATAACAACAACTAATTATTGTTTTAAGGACAAACCAAGATGATTATTTTAAGAGAGTTCTTTCATAGGAAAGTAATATAAGTCGACCATGACAAGATTGTTTCTTAAGGATTAAGGAAGTGCTTAATTTTTACCTTGATTTTGCATAGTTTTAAATATTTTTATTATTATTTAAATGGTACCTAAACAATTGTTTAACGTCAAATGAATTTTTCTCATCATTTAAAATTGTACCCAAGTTTTCGCCATAAAAGTATTTTCTAGAAAACCTATCCGATGAATAATTCTGGTAAAATTAATACGCAGTTTATTAATAAAGTTTGTTATTACATCAGTATTACACATCGCAGGTGCTTCAGATACTTGGAACATACAACATAGCATTCTTGTATTGATAGCCCTGACTGACGTTGACTTACTGATAAACTAAGTATACAGTAACATAATTATTGATCTTACCTAACATTCTTATTGTTTATTGTATGAGTATACTGTTCTTACAGTAGTGCCCAAGGTTCATAAGACCAACTAAAAACTTCTTCATTAAAATGATTTAAGTGCACTTTCTACGTTTATGTGCATATCTAAATATTGTAGAAAAAACTAAGGAACAGCTCTTTACTGTTAGAGTTTAGTACTAAATCAATATTAAATAAACATATGGTTTATCAATGATTATGTTTTATAATCATCGTCACATCTGTTGAGAACGTCATTAATCCGTACGGTCCTATCCCTTCCTATGACCTTAATGAGGTCGTAGTTTTTACTGACTACTCGAGAGTCTCGTAATTTTCTTGGAAAAAACAATCTTAAAGTAGATACTACTTGAAAATACTAGTAAATATATCATAAAAAATATCTGTACAAACCCGCTAATTTATTATCCTTGTATACAAATAGTAATATCTCAAAAATACGCCATAAGAGTTCAATAAAACTTAGATAAACAAGTGTACATTAGCTTGCCGAGGAGATTAATGGCTCACATCTTGTTCGTGACAATTAAATCACTTTATATGTCTTACAATTCTAGTGAGTGGCGACCGGGGCCACACGTTGCATGTCTGTAACATAGACAAGACGCTAAAACTTTGCTTGTTCAGTAGCACACACATTTCTCTGGAAACAAACTAATTTTAGAATTTCCGTCAGCCCTACTTGGACATAAATGCGTTCAGAACCGTTTAGTTGTGGTTTTTGACATGTGGTATCGTGTCGCCAATTCGTTTTCTTTTACTAGTGTATTGTGTTATTTTATTTGTTTGTGACTAATGTCGATGTTTCTTGTGTTTAAATCGGTGAGTTTTCTTTATTTTATTGTATACAAAAAGGTATTCAAATATGTTTAAGTTAGGGTTTAAAGTTTCGTTGTTGTCTAACGATTCATACTGTTTTAACTTTAAAAGTAGGCGGTATATAACTGTAAGCACTTACTAGGTAAGCTTTAATAGTTATAAAGTTAATTAGTGATGGTTACATTAGGTAATTAGGCATTTAGTATTTTTTTTCACTGGAGTTCATTTGATGTAGTGGAATATCCTAAAAAATATTAGGTAATTACCTATGTTATGATAACTTACGTTTACGTTACGTTTCCCTAATTTTAAAACGTGTTTAGCTAAATTGTTAGGTCAATTTTGGTTTAATATTGTAATATGTAATTACTAGTTAAAAAAAGGCCACAAATACTTAGGTATAATTAATTTTTGTAAAGTTCAAGCACAATCGTCATTATTTCTGACAAAATAATAGTATTGTAGGTTTTTGTATATAATAAATAGGAACATGTGACATACCTATTAAATTTATTAAATAGACATAAAACACTTAGATACAGTCTACAAAACATTCATAATTACTAACATAAAACAGGTTCCTACTTCGATTCTAGATATCTAATGAAAACTAAAACAAAATCAATAAATACTAATATCAATCTAGGAACACAATTGAGAAAATTGTTACAAGTGAAACAAATCAATGACGACTTTGTTGCTTCTGATACATCGCAGTTACTAAGCAATAAGTCTCGGTACTCTAATCACATCGATAGCTTATCAAGCCTTCCATGCATTTATATTTCCTACGAATTCTACTAAAGATTCTAAGAAAAATGTAACGTTAATGAGTTCTAATGGTATAACGTAAACAAAAAGCGTAAACACCAAGCCGTATGACTCACAATGACGAACTTCTCATTATCATATCACAGCCGCACGCTTACGATAGCAACCTTAGTTGAAATCTGACACTCGACCCTCATTCTTGTCTTCATTGTGTTTTTAAAATTAAATCTATAATATTATTTATTGCAGCTTCAAACCGATCAAAGTTGCTTATCGAGTGAACGCGCGTGACACACTCCGACGTGCCGCCTTTAAATCACATGCATTTTCCTCAACGCACGGCGAGAACAAAGAACTCCTTTCGCAAATAAATTTCAACACTTTCCAAGTAGCGACGCACCAGCCTGTTGATCTAACACGTGTCGCGTGAATGCATACGTGAAAACGAGAGGATGCGAGCGTTCGACGCGCGCGTGAAATAAAAATCGAATGTAAAAATGATTAAAAGAAACGGTGATAATGTATTTGCGATCGCGTCGAGTAACAATCAGTGTCAAGGCGGTCGGTCGCCCGTCTCGCTCTGTCCCGGCGGCGGCGCGGCCACGAGGATCCCGCGCGCCACTGCCGCTAGGATGACGCCGCCCGACGCGCAACCACACACCAAGGAGGCTAACATCGCGCTCTCCACTTATGTCGAAAAGTGGAAAAATAGATACGAAGATGCTGAACGGAAACACAAAACTTACTTATTAAAATCAGAAAAAGGTATGTGTGCACCGCTTTATTGATATCTCAATTGTTTAGTTTTTGTTATTGAAGTTGAAACTGCGCATGTGTAGACACTTACATGAATATGCAAACAAAAACACCAGTTAGAAATCCTTGTCGCGTATTTGTCGGATTATGACAGATAACCTGTTGCGTTAAACATTAAATTCTTGATCTTCCCCAATCCTTGCTCATAAAACATACCTAAACTTTTAAAATTCATAGCCTCTGGCGAATAAAATTATTCCAGTCTTGCGAACGACTTTATGTTGTGGTTAACAAAGAATAATATTTATTGTGCGTTGTAGTACGATTAAAGTATTAAACGTACTAAAACTTATTTTTGGGTTACATTAATTATTTATTTCAAATGGTGACATGTTACGGTTTTTGTTTACAACACTATTTAAAATTCTTTCGTAATGTCAAAATTAAAATGACAAATTTGTAAATAACTTTTGGATTCTGTTGTGTAAAAATTATTTTATTTAGTTAACGTATAATGTGAATAAAGACTTTTAACATGGATAAAATACAGGTAGGACGTTGTTTAGTTTATCTATGTTAACGTAATATTGTAATATGTGCGATAAGATTAGGAAATCCATTAAAAACTTCGTTTCCACTTAAATGTTAGTCAAACAATTTCAATTGAAAGTATGACTATGATTATTTGGAAAGGCAAACAATAACAGGAAATTTAATAGAGACGAATACTAAATAACAGTATGTAGGTAGGTAATGTTTGAGAAAGTTGTATCAAAACAATGTAGGTGTATTGGCAGAACGAAATAAATATTAGAGGATTAGGTTAATTAAATAAAACGCTAATTTAATACGCTTATTAATCAAGGTTTTCTTTTTGCTGCATTAACGTTTGTGTTTTGATAGTATTTTTACTATTTGAGAAATAATTTAATGGTTTTAAAGTATGTTTACAACATTTTTATTAAAATATTAAAAATATGATATTGAAAACATCCTCTTTCAGCTGTGATGCCTGTCATTATCTAGTTAAAATAACAAACATATACATGACGCTATACTATCATGAGTCATTACTATGAACTATAAAATAATTTAAATACATTTTGATCTCCGCTCTACCACTCCTACTTATTGATTTGATTTTTCAAGATGTTGAAATAAACTATGTTATTTTATGTAATTAATAGAAATATTGTTAAAGTAAGAAGTCTTCGTGTGGTGACGGAGTAGGAATACAATATGTCACCACCCCATCTCATACCCGTGAATATTATCTTTACGAAATAAAAAGAAGGAAAACTTGAAATTAAACCCTATACCAATCCGTCTGGCCAGCGTAGGTTTAGTAGGCCAAGTACCCTCCGTCACGGGAGGAGGCCCGTCCCTACAGTGGGACATTAATGGGCTGTTATGATGACTGCTGAAGTCATCATTAAGGGCTCAGTTTTGTTAAGAATATTTTACATAGTTGCATATAAACGAATGAGAAAGTTTTATAAACACTGATTTACTTTACAATTGTGTACATATTATATTCATTCCTTTCTTACTAACATGTTTTGTGTACTCACTTCACACTCACGCTGGGGGTCTACTCTTACACCTTCACTTTCACTCTATTTTTACTTGTTGTACTTCTATGAACTTATCTTATATCTTCCGCTGTCCTAGCTCATAACTTTGTGTTATGAGCTAGGACTAAATGAAGTTATTGAGTTTTAGTACTAATTGGGTACAAGTTGTGCTAAATTTTAAAATCAAAATTAATTGTATAATTATGTCATGCATGAAATTTTTGCAATCCGGCTACGGTGGAACATGCTGTACTATTAACAAATTGTAACAACCTTGTAACCATCCATCCATCCGTCCATATCAGCCTATGGACTGCCACTGCTGGACATAAACTGTAACCATGTTTGTCGCAAAATAAATATATTCTATTCTATTCTTAAATTAGATTGGGTATATTAGAAATGACTACAAAGAACAAATTTTTCCAACAGTTCTTTATTATTGTAATGTGGCAATAGATATCCTAGAGACTAGATATAATATACCGCCTTAATCATAAACACCTCTTAAATTTAGTCAATTGATTAGCTTAAAATCTTATGGTTTTGTTTAGTATAAGGTTGATTTTGCTAATAAAAATCTTGCTAAACCAGTGATTAAATTTAAAAGGCGTTTATGAGTAATGGGGTTAGTGTATAGTGTTGTTTGAATGTATGAGGTATATTATATTGTTATTATAATACAATGTTAATAGGTACATGTTTATATGTTTATTTAGGCATTAATAAGGATAAGCCCTCATTAAATATTATAATCAATGAGTTGCTAAATTTAAATTCATCAGGAAAATTAATTTAGCTGTTGTTTATGGTTAAGCTTATTAATTTGTATATAGGTGCTTTTTGTTAAACTCACTGAGTTTTTACTACTTTTGATCATTCTAGTCTTCGAAAACCTAAAGAAAATTATTGTTATTATTTTCTTGTTTTTGTTTGTTTTTCTCATTAAGTTTATTACATTTTTATTTATTTATATCCTAATTCATCCCTAACAAACTACTGTCCATCCCATCTCATCCCATGGTGTCTGTGTGGTGGCGGAGTAAGAATACAATATGTCACCACCCCATCTCATCCCATGGGTGTCGTAAAATCCAACTAAGGGACTATCCGTGAATATTATCTTTACGAAATAAGAAGAAGGAAAACTTAAAATTAAATCCTATACCAATCCGTCTGGCCAGCATGGTATTAGTAGGCCAAGTATCCCTCTGTCACGGGAGGAGGCCCGTCCCTGCAGTGGACATTAATGGGCTGTTATGATGAAACTACTTGTCCAAGTATAGAAACATGAAAATGGATTTCTTTTTATGTCAAGAATAGTTAAGTATGTCAACTCAAGAAACGTAATATCTATTTGTCTACTTCATAGGAATTAAAATAAGGCAAGCATTATTGCCCTGGTAATTTAGGAATTTTGTACTAAAGTAAGGATTGTTACCATTTGATGATCCTTGTGTCAAAGCGGTTGAAACAGATGACTGCTATGCAGAGGTCTCGGCTTTGGTGTCTGCTTGGAACTAGAATATTAGGCCTAGAAAATCAAACAGAAACATCTTTTATGTACTACATACTATTTGTAGACAGCATGAATCGTCGAATCATAGATACTTTCTGCATTATTTCATTTTTTTTTTAAATTCTACAAAATATTGGTATAGCAAAATATTTCTCAATGTGGTGACGGAGTAAGAATACAATATGACACCACCCCATCTCATCCAATAGGTGTCGTAAAAACTGACTAAGGGACTATTCGTGAATAATTTACTTTACGTAATAAAAAGAAAGAAAACTTGAAATTTAACCCTATACCAATCCGTCTGGTATTAGTAGGCCAAGTATCCCTCCGTCATGGGAGGAGACCCGTCCCTGCAGTGGGACATTAATGGGCTGTTATGATGATGATTGCTTTAGCAAATATTAATAAGCTATTTTATATAATTCCAGCCAAACGTGAATATGACGACCTGCAGCGTCGCTACAACATCCTCACAGAGGACAGGAACCACCTGGACTCGGAGCTCAGAGAGAGGGAGCGAGAGCTCGGCAAGCTACGGACCGTGTCGGAGAAACTGTTCAAAGAATACCAGCAGCTTAAGAACCAGCATGATGTGGATGCAGGAGTTATGCACAAGTTAGTATTGTCGGCGTATTACAATGTTTTTAGTTGTAGTAATTTATAGCTTCATATGCTATTAGATGTTTTGGGTTTGATTTCAGCTCAATATATTCGTGTGTCTCAATATGTACGTGTGGTGACGGAGTTGTCCGTGTGGTGACGGAGTAAGAATACAATATGTCACCACCCCATCTCATCCCATGGGTGTCGTAAAAACCGACTTAGGGACTCTCCGTGAATATTATCTTTACATAATAAAAAGAAGGAAAACTTGAAAATAAACCCTATACCAATCCGCCTGGAGAGCGTGGTATTAGAATGCCAAGTATCCCTCCTCGTCACGGGAGGAGGCCCGTCCCTGCAGTGGGACATTAATGAGCTGTTATGATGATGCAGATGTTTAAGGTGTGATTTCAGTTAAATATCTTCGTGTGGCATGAACGTAAAAGTTCGGATTGGTGTGATTGTTTTCATTGTTTTGATTTTAAAACAGACTCGGTGGCAAAGCAGTCGTTTATATGACTTGTGCACGAGGACGCGGGTTCAATTCCCAGACAGGACAATTCTTTGTGTGATCCACAAATTATTGTCCTGAGTTTGGATGTACTTTGTGTTCATTAGTTTGATGTTTATAAATCTGCTTTCCCTTCGAGGTAGTCAAGATTTTCTTTTGTGTTTTAACTTCTGACTGCTACGCAGAGGTCTCGGGTTCGATTCCCGCTCAATGCAAATCTTTGTGTGCATGAAAGAAAGAAAGAAAGAAAGACAGAAAAATTATTTATTTGGCGAAAACCAAGACACACACAAATAATTTACACAATTAATTAACAAACTCACAAAACACACAGAGGAATATGAACATAATTGTTTGCATTGGTCTGGGTGTTTTCTATCTATAATGTGTATGTTCCAAAATAAATAGTACTATGTTTATCCATTGACTAGTACCCATAGTACAAGCTCAGCTTATTTTAGGACTAGAGGACGTTGTGTGAAAAAAAAACTATCGCGTCTGTCTCTGTAGTGGGCCATTTATAGGCTGCTACAGGACAGTTGAAATATATATACTTAATAGTTCTTCCTCCTATCAAAAATAATTAGTAGTTTATGTGACAAGTAATTATGTTAATGTTTTAACAAATTATCTTATCTCATTGCACATTTCTGATATTTTTCTTTGTATGCTAAAGTAGGTCGACTTAAGGAATGGGTTGAAAACTAGTTATAAGAGATGTTAATTGGGAGTGTAAAATTGTTAAATGAATAGGTTAAAGAGGGCCCACTAAGAACGCAATAGCTTTTAACTTGGTTGTCTTCACTTCAGTGGAATGTTTAAACTAACATTAACTCTAAGAACCTTCACAGTATCTGCAATAATAACCGATGTTACTTTCCGTTATAAACTCTATTGCAAAAAAAACGGGCACTTTAGTTTTTTTTCTCTATTTCAATGAAGTATTAAGTAAGTAGCAGAAGTATTATTTATTCAATGTATTGGTATGTTTTTTGAAGCATCCTGGCATGATTCTTTACGTTCCAAATTTAAAATTTGAAATTATTAAAAGAAAAATAATGATTATTGTGGATTATTCTAAAATTGCTTTACTAATGGCGCGAATTGCTGAAATGATTTTTAACTGATTACGATATTCTAAAACTTTTTGGATATTTTCTGCTAATTAAACAATTTAATCTTTCTTTTTACATTAAATACCACTTTTTGATATGAGTGATAAAGCGATAAGGGCCGGTAAAATTATAGCCCTACTTGAAGAAGGTTGTTCGCAAACTTACGTGTCTCAGCGGCTAAATGTGAGTCGTTCAACTGTCCAGAGGACTTGGCAACGGTATCAAGAGACTGGTTCGGTCAAAAGAAGACCTGGTTCGGGAAGAAAACGATGCACAGAACTAAGAGATGACCGCTTTTTGGTGAGTCAGGCGTTGCGTAATCGTAAGGCGTCAAGTGTAGACCTGAAGAAGAGCCTTGAAGAAGTAAGAGGAGTAGAAGTTAGCTTGTGGACGGTCAGGAGGAGGCTTTTGGCTGCCAATATCAAAAGTTACCGCCCAGCTCGGGGCCCTAAATTACTCCGTGAGCACCGTGTTGCTCGACTTCAGTTTGCTCGGAACTGTGCTTCATGGACTCTGGAGGACTGGAATAAAGTATTGTTTTCTGATGAAGCTAGAATCTCTTTGTGTGGAGAGGACCGACGCCGGCGTGTGCTGCGAAGACCACGGGAACGCTATGCGGAAGTGTGCTTCGAAGAAATCACTCCTTATGGCGGAGGCTCCGTTATGTTTTGGGCAGGAATTAATTCGACGGAACGTACGGAGTTAGTTTTCATAGAAAATGGAACATTAAATGCATACCGGTACATAATGGAAGTCCTAATTCCATATGCACAACCCACATTGACTACACTTGGGGAAGATTCCATTTTTATGGACGATAATGCTCGCCCGCACCGTTCTGTCGACGTGGAAGCGTACATGCAAGAAGTTGGGATCCGTCGTTTAGGTTGGCCAACTCGAAGTCCTGACCTCAATCCAATTGAGCATGTGTGGGTAGTCTAAAGAGACGGGTAAGATCAGTGCAACCTGCTCCACAAAACATCAGGGAGCTAAAAAGAGTCATTGCAGGAAAATGGGAACGTATTCCTCAAAACGTTATTAAAAACATCGTGGAAAGCATGCCCAGAAGGATTCAAGCTGTGATTTTGGCAAGAGGAGGTCACACTCGTTATTAGGTTTTTACATTTGTAACTTTATTTAATTAAAAAAAGTAAAAAAAAACTAGTCTTTACTGCCGACCACTTCTTATTGTTTGGGCGTGTACATCGATTTTAAAGAATCCATCGTTTTTTTTTCTTTTAAATCCTCGAATTCACTTCACGCGCATTAATTTACACGACTATAAGCATATAGACTACGTCAAAGAAATAAATTTCATTTAATTAACTAAAATCGACCCTAGAACGTAAATTTCCTTAGGTGCCCGTTTTTTTTGCAAAAGAGTGTATTTATGTCTTACCAGCTAACGCCGTGCCCACTTAGCGCGCTTAAAACGCTTCTCTTTTTTAAACATATTATTTTATTTCTGCTCTACTCCTATTAGTCATAGCGTGATACTATATAGCCTATGACACTCCCCGATAAATCTACTATTAAACACAGAATTAATTTTTAAAATCGGTTCAGTAGATCCAGAGTACAACGCCACAAACACACAAACAAACACACAAACTTTACCTCTTTATAATATTAGTATGGATTAATCACACATTTCGACGTATTTTCCAGGGTGATGGCACAAGCAGGAGAATGGTACAAACAGAACAAGCAGTTAAAGAGACGCAGCACGGCCATACTGCAGGCGTTCCCTGCTAAGTCGGTTGAGATTGATCTCACTGACTCTATGGACACAGGTCATTATTTGTACTGCTAATACTATATATGAAAATGTAGTAGAACTGCCATTTCAGGATTAAATAATTAAAAAAGTTATATAATTAAAGTAGTTATGAAAAGAAGGAAAACTTGAAATTAAACTCTATACCAATCCGTCTGGCCAGTGTGGTATTAGTAGGCCAAGTATCCCTCCGTCACTGGAGGAAGCTCGTCCCTGCAGTGGGATATTAATGGGCTGTTATAATTATGATATAAGTAGTAACCCTTGCAATAGGGACAACGCACAATAAAATATTGGAAATATTGTTGTTTGGTTGTTTGGCCAGAAAAAGCCGGACGAAATTACCTACCAATAACGCCGAAATCCGACTAACGAATCCAAAGGCTTCTCCGTCATTGGAGAAGGTACCTATTTACCTTTAGTGGGTTATGAATGGGCTTCCATGTATAGAAAATAAAAAGATGTCACCATGCTAACAATAGTCAAGTCTACTACTAAAGTAACACTAAGGGCTCTTTCAATTTAGGCGTTTCGTGCCGTACGTTTGCCGTGCGTTTTCAGTTGACAAACGTACGGCACAAAGCGCCTAAATTAAAAGAGCCTTAAGGGACTGTAAGTAAAAACGAGTATTGTAACACTAAAACTTAATAAACAAGGTAACCTATCTGCAATGAGGCGTTTTCCTCCAAAAAAAACTTGTGACTAATAAAGTGTAACTAATAAGTCTCCGTGTGGTGACGGAGTAAGAATACAATATGTCACCACCCCATCTCATCCCACGGGTGTCGTAAAAACCGACTAAGGGACTATCCGTCAATATTATCCTTACGAAATAAAAAGAAGGAAATCTTGAAATTAAACCCTATACCAATCCGTCTGACCAGCGTGGTATTAGTAGGCCAAGTATCCCTCCGTCATGGGAGGAGGCCCGTCCCTGCAGTGGGACATTAATAGGCTATTATGATAAATAAATTATTTTCCACCCCCAGCATCAGACACGAGCAGTAACGAAGAAGTGGAGTTCCTGAAGCAGACGGTGTCAGAGCTGAGTCAGCAGTTGGCCTCGCTGCAGACGGAGCTGAGTGCGGCCAAACTGCACGAGTTTGAGGCCCATGAGGCCAATGTTGCTGTCGCACAGGTACCTACTTAAACGTTTATTCTTCTTCAATTATGTATGTACTAGCTGACCCATACCTACTTCGTTGGGCGGCGAAAAAAACGCAATTAGATTAAAAATCCTATTAGTCATAGCGTGATACTATATAGCCTATGACACTCCTCGATAAATGGACTATTCAAAACAGAAAGATTTTTTAAAATCGGTTCATTAGATCCAGAGTTTACCCCCTACAACACAAACACACAAACTTTACCTCTTTATAATATTAGTATAGATATAGATTTACAATAAAAAAAAGTATTTAAGTATGTTTATCCGTTGTCTAGTACCCATAGTACAAGCTTTTCTTAGTTTGGGACTAGATGGCGTTGTGTAAATGTGTGAGGAATATTTATTTATTTATATTAGCCTATGGACGCCCACGCCCACAGGTCTCTTACAAACATTTCCACTCAGCGCGGTGCTGTGCCTCCCTTATCCATTGGCGTCCCGCCGTCTTATGTTTTCCAGTAAATTCGTTAACGAAAATGTTATATTCATTTGTAGAATGACATTCCTTAGAAATAAACACAATGCTATATGTCCTGAACTAAATGAGTTTGTACTAGGCGTATTAGACGACTATAAATAGGTATATAAATAAATATATTTTCGAGATTCTACCCCTTAGAGGGTGAAATAGCGGTTTGAACTTTGTTAGTAACTTTTTATTCCCTTAACCGATTTAATCCAAAAATTGGTACTCTTTAATAAAAATTATGTGATATGTGTTGTAATGTAATGATTATGTGTTGTAGCAGAATTTGTTAATAACTTTTTATTCTCTTTTGACCGATGGTGTTTAAAATTGATATACATACTTTTTAAGACATTATGGGTGTCACAGTCTTTTCAAAATTCAACCTTTAGTTGTGTTTTACACAACAGAGGTTTTTAAGTTAAAGGAAAAGTTTACAGGCTATTTCTTTGTAAATTATTGTAGATGGTTTCGTCAACCAACCTATAAAGATTTTTGAATGCAGCCCGAATAAGGTGAAATGAGGGTTTGAATTTTATTAAGGCCTATTTTCATTTACTTAATCATTATAACAGCCCATTAATGTCCCACTACAGGGACGGTCCTCCGTACTTGGCCTACTAATACCACGCACGGTTTAATTTCAGGTTTTCCTTCTTTTTATTTCGTAAAGAAAATATTCACGTATAGTCCCTTAGTCGGTTTTTACGACACCCATGGGATGAGATGGGGTGGTGATATGTTGTATTCTTACTCCATCACCACACGGATACATTTACTTAATATTTTATATAAAATTACCCCTTTTCCAGGAATTAGAATCTGAGAAAGAGAAGTGTGTTATACAAGAGAAAGAGTTGCAAGAGTTAAGGACTCAAGTGGAGAGGCACAACAGAGTGTCCAAACTGTTGATAGAGGAAGTCACCGCGCTCAAAGATAATGCTGATAAAGATAGGGAGATGGCAGAGACGTGAGTATATGCTACTTAGTATTAGCAGGTAGAGGGACCTGGGCTTCCGTAATCCATAAAAATTCTACAAAATACATAATATAACAATTTATTTTATTTATTTGTCATATTTTTATTTAATTCCAAAATTTGCGCATGTAGTTTTACAAAAATAAATGAGAAAATTATTTAAACAACCCACCTTACCGGCAAAGGCAAAAGAACAAACTCAGCACTCAGTCATTCTTAGTTATTAGACAGAATTTAATTTTGCCTAAACATAATGTTTGCTAACTGCATGTTGAAGGAATTTAAAAATCCTATTTACTTTTCGATCAATCGGCGGAAAAATAGAATCCACCCTTCATTTTACTCTTTACTAAATGCATTTTCGATTCTTAACCATTCTACTATGATTTACTACGCATTTACCTTTAAACTGTTCCTACAACTTTTCAACCCCTCGTTAAGGATATAAGGGGTTGAATTTTTGTAAAACAATGAAAAGCCATATTTGCTTATATTTTATAAATCTTTATATTTTGATGCCCCTATATTTAATTTGTTTTGAAGCTACTTGTAGAATTATTACTGTTTAAATTCAGCAAATGAAAATAAATGTAATTTGTCTTCCAGCTACAAGTGCGAAGCTCGTGCTGCTAAGAAGCGTGTGAAGCTGCTCACTCACCAGAGTGCCCTACTGCTGGGAGATCTGGCGTTAGACCAGCGCATGGAGACGTTACTGCTGGAGGTGGACCAGCTCAAGGACTCGCTGGAGGACCAGGCGCACAGGCACAGGGACCAGCTTGATGAGCTGCAGGTTAGTAGCGACCAGCTCAAAGGCGGAGGAAGTTACAAGTAGGTCATAGCTGTCGTCGTCGTCACACCACGTCTGGGGCATAAACAACTGTCCCAACCAGTTTGAGTACTAATCTAACCCACCACTACATCTCATTCTGTAGATTGAACATCTTTCTTAGGAGAAGAAGGAGAACTTAACACTTGACTAAATCTTATTTTTAAACATTAATATACCCTTCCATGGTGTATAAATATTGTGATAATAAATTTTTGTGATTTCGGCGAAACAAATATTGATCTAATCATTTTTCCTACATAGCTGAAACTAGCAGAAAAACATGAAGACACCGATATTCTACTCTGGGATGAGAAAATAAGACTTGCAGAGGAAGACGCTCAAAAAGCACTCGAGCGAGCTGAGCGAGCGGAGAAGAAACTGGCGGAGATGGAGAGGAGACTGGCGGAAATGGAGAGGAGTCGACCGCCAGTTAAAAAGTCCAGCCTTATGTCTAGAATCAGTTACTTTGAGAACGGAGGAAATGAGAAGAAAGAAGATAAGATTGTCACACCAGAAGTAAAGGAAGAAATTGTAGAAGTTGTTGGTAAGAGCGATACAGTTCATTTTGCCTAATGAAAAGTTTTCAGATAACATCTCTTCCAAAACAAATAAAAGAAAAACTTACATAAAACTTTTAGTCACATAGGTGCCGTAAAAGGTGACTAAGTAAGATTTGGAAAACTTAGTATTATTTAAGTAAGCCTAGTTGCTGCCACTAGAAGTCTCGATCAGATTTGTATATTAGATTTAGGAAGCTAGTAAAAAAAACTTACTTTCCTACTCTTACTTACTATGTCTGTTAGATAAATATATTTCCTCTCCACAGAATCACAACCTGACCTACAACCTCAGCCCTTAGAAGAATCTACTCCCCCACCTATACCTCCTCCGCTAACTTGTCCCCCTGTGACGTCACCCCCTCCGCCCCCCGTACCTCCGCCACCCCCTCCCCCGTGCATGCCGCCACCCCCTCCGCCGCCGCCACCACCGCCGGCCGTGTTCGAGTTGAGTGGCGCGGACGATATGCAGAGTATGCTGGCTAATAAACAGGGGACGCTTAAGAGGAGTAAACAAGGGGATCAGAATGGAGGTGAGAATTTTTACTGTTGTTATTTACGTCTTATTCTGACGTCCTCTCAAGTCCATGGTTGCCAGTTAGATGTTTTGGATTCGATTCCCGCAGGAGATTAAACGGTAATTGAAATAAAAAAACTATTTAAATGAAGTAACAGAATGTCTAAATCTAACTTGGCTGGCTTGAAGTTGTTTCAAACCTTTTGACGCACAATGACCAATAATACAATGTTTTTTATCGCAATATGACACATTCGCATATTGACCTATTAGCATTTAGACTAAAACGTAAAATGACGCATACGTGAAAAGATATATACGTATAATGACCAACGGGAAATACGAATTTAGACATACACGCAAAACGTCCAAATCACATAATGACGCATAAGCAAAACTAACAAAACGCATAATGACCAATACCAAATCATTTGTCATTAAACACGAAACAATAAATACGCTGTTTGGTCAGCCAATACACAATAAGAAACAATACAATATAATAAATAATAGTGTATGAATGGGGCAAAGAAAATAAAATAACACAAAATAATGAACGGTTTATTAATGGATATTTTTGATATAACAGAAAATATCTGGCGTTTTACACATCTCCAGATAGCCGTATCATTGAAATATTTTCTTGTGTTCTTGTTGTAGCGATAGCCATTATGCAATATAGATGGGAATCCTTTTTGGTTATTCTCGAATTTCATATTGAATTACTATAGTAAACGTTGTTATTCTCTTCAGTACAATAACAATTATTTATAGGGAAAATATTAATGACAAATGCTATTTTATTTCCTTTTACTCGTAATGTAATGAAATGATCATCATAACAGCCCATTAATGTCCCACTGCAGGGACGGGCCTCCTCCCGAGACATAGGGATACTTGGCCTACTAATACCACGCTGGCCAGATGGATTGGTATAGGGTTTAATTTCAAGTTTTCCTTCTTTTTATTTCGTAAAGATAGTAGTTACGGTTATTCCCTTAGTCGGTTTTTACGACACCCATGGGATGAGATGGGGTGGTGACATATTGTATTCTTACTCCGTCACCACACGGAGATGAAATGATACTTATGTCATAATAGTTTTTTCTAGCAATACCTATTGGCCAGTACCTATTTTGTATCCAAACCTTGTTGATTGAATTTTTTTTTTACAGAGAAGCTTAAAAATGTAAACTTATTGCGTGTTAGTCAAAATGCTAGTAGGTCAATATGCGAGTGTGTCAAATTGCGAGTTGGTCGTTATGCGAGTTTATTTGGTATTGGTCATTATGCGTATTGGTCGTTTTGCTTAAGCGTCATTATACGTGTTGGTCGTTATGCTTGTGTGTCAATATTCGTATTACCTGTTGGTCATTGTGCGTATTGGTCATTGTGCGTCAAAAGGGTTTCAAATGCCTGCGCAAATGACATTTAGAACTAAATAGTGGGAAGCGGGTGTTTGCTTAGTGGCTGTACTGTACATGCGCGAACGTCTTTAAAAACGAGCTTCGAGACGGCGCGTACTGTTGTTTGTATATATTTAAAAAAAATAACACTATATTAACCTTTCCAGTATGTAAAGTATTGAAGTATGAGAAGAATTTATTCTGTAAAATTAATAAAATTTTTGTTCTTATCCAGGAGGAGGAGCAATAGACGCGATAGTAGACCAGATAAAAGGCGGTAAGTTCCACCTCAAGTCTACTGAACAAAAGTTCACAGACAAAAAGACCAAGCAGGACGAACAGCCGGAAGCTGTCAAAGAAATGCTCGCCATTTTAGGCACCCTCAGGAAGAGGAGGACAACCGTCAGGCCTGGGTATGTGGACTGACATAAGACAAACGTCAGGCCTGTCTATGTTGACTGACATGAGGGAAATCGAAAGAATATTTAATTGTATTAAGCATTTTAAATAGAAATATTTTTATTCTCAGGGGTTGAATTTTTGGACTGAATCCCTTTTAGGGGTCGAATTTTTGATATTTGTAAATTGATTAACACTATCCTCTGTATGGACACAATGCAATAATGACAGCCATACTATAAATATATACAGAATGATTGGTAAATAATGTACAATCGTTGCAAAGAGTAAAAGACTAAGTTATAAAATTATCAAAATCAATAAACCATTACAGGGCATTGTGTAAAATACGTAAAGATTCTAAATAGGTTGTATTGTAAGCCTCCGCAAGAATTGTAAACTGTTTACAATCGTCTGTATAAAAACATATAGATACAAAATTGGAATTGATATTTTAAGAAACAGTACATATCGCGTTATAGTCTAAGAAAAATAAAAAAATAAAAACATTTCTAAGACAACATTCTCACAAATGGATCGTAGCCTGAATGTAGACTTTGTTTATTGACCATTAAAGTTATTTGAGGCTTGATATATAAATAAATAAATAAATATTATATAATATAAGTATTAAAAGTGCCTTACATCCAATAATATACCTATGGTTGTTATAAAGCTATAAATAATTATGTTGCCATTAGAATAATATAGTATATAACCTATTTATAGATTAAAAAAACAAAAATATATGTTACTACAAAGTCAATTATTATAATATTTGTTTAAAAAAAAGTGTATATTATTTATATTTTAGACAAATGTGATTTATATAAAGCATTTATTTTTGGTGTTATTTTTTATAGTATTTCGATATTGGTTTTTCATATATTTTGAGTTTGTTTATATTAAAAGACTATTTTATAATATTTCATTAAGGCATCGTTTATTAAGATTTAAGTCTTCCGAGTCCTTCTTTACTACAAGAAAAATAAAAATTGTAAACGAAAATGACAAATAATAGGTCTGTAATAATAGCAGAAACATTTTATAATTCGATCAAACGTGCTGTCTGCGAAAAGTGAATTCTATTACCTGTACTTTCTATTTGTAGTCGTATCGTACAAACGTGTTTCTGTTTGACGTTCCAGGTTTATAATGACTTTAGATTAAATAGGACATTATTAAAATATAATAATATGCTCTACTATAGAAATAATTTGGTAAAGTATTGCTTGTATTTTGACATTTTTTATTGCGACATTCTTAGGTGTTACATTGTACAGTAAGCGCCATCTAATGCGGCCGGCTAGAAGTTGTTGCAAATGACTGCGCAGATATCAGTTCTGGAACTAAATGTTGAAGAGCGGGTGTTTTCTCAGTTCCTGTATGGTCAGCTGCAGATGAGATTTCTTTGACGCTGACTGTACATGCGCGAACTTCTCTGATAGCTAACTTCAAACCGGCCGGGTGGCGCGTACTGTTAATGGAGTTTTGACAGTTATTATAAATGTTATGGTGACTTATTAATTATTAAGTTAATTATGATCTGAATACTCTTAAGATTGTATTATAGTTATAAGATATTATTGTATAGTATATACAAGTTTATCACATTTTATACATTATATTATATAAACATATTTTTGTTTAGATCTTGCTCAAAAGTTGATTGTAAAACCCCAGCAAGATGATTATTTTTGTGATCCACGTATTATTATTGAGAGGCTGGACGTTATCTGCGCCCATTAAGCCCGATTTACACATCGACAAGTACAGTAGCGAGTTAAGTAGTAAGTTGTTGATTAAGTTGATTTAAATAGATCTCCATCCTATTTTTTGGCGAGTTAAGTTGGCAAGACGATGTGTAAATCGGTTTAAAAACACAGGGCACAATCCTCAGTTCGTCGATTCCGAGTGCCAACCACTTACTTAAACATAATTTTCTTGATCCTTGTTACTACATCTTCTTTCAATACGGCAATGCTCTCTTACCTTACTTTTTCTTCGTCTATAACAAATGCACTCTCTAAAGGATGTCAATAAATAATATCATCATAACAGCCCACTAATGTCCCACTGCAGGGACGGACCTCCTCCAGTGACGGAGGGATACTGGGCCTAATAACTAATACCACGCTGGCCAGACGGATTGGTATAGGGTTTATTTTAAGTTTTCCTTCTTTTTATTTCGTAAAGATAATATTCACGGATAGTCCCTTAGTCGGTTTTTACGACACCCATGGGATGAGATGGGGTGGTGACATATTGTATTCTCACTCCGTCACCACACGGAGATAATATGTTTATATAATATAATGTAGTGAGTATACGAAGTTACCCACGGTGCCATCGTCTCCCGTACACACCTACTCGTACGTCGAAATTTATCATTTATTGTAAAGTATTTACTAGGTATATTATATATAAGTTAAATTGATCATTTTTATTATACAACAATTATATTTATATTAAAATTATTATTGTGTTTAACTATTTTAATCCCTTCTTAATAATAAATAAATAAATTCTTTACAGTTTTTTACACATAATAATAAGAATAAAAATTAATCACGAGGTCGCAGGTTCCCAGTACCAATTTAAAAAAAACAGGGTTGTTGAACTATCCTGTCTTCTAGTACGGCTGCTAATCCTTGAGTTTACCTGACCTCTTGGAGTGCTAAGGTAGCAAAAAAGACGCAGGTTAATGGTCGGGCTTCAAATATTTTTTTATATTTATTTAAACATTTCAAATTAATTTACAAATCTATAAGTAACAAAATTAAAGTATATAATAGGTCGGGGAAAAAGTCTTTTCGCATAACGTAGGTATAAACTTATTATAAAATTTCTTTGACTGTACTACTTGTGTCTGGCTGGTTTTGGTAACATTAAAAAGGTTACATTATAAAGAAAAGAAAAAAATAAAAAAAAGTTGTTTCACGCTATTTTTCATTTGTTTATCTCTCCGTAAAAATGAGTGAAATCTAATGAAGAAATTCGATACATTTTAAAATTTTATTATAAAAAAGGCAAAAATGCAACTCAAGCAGTGAAAAAAATTTGTGATGTTTATGGACCTGATTAGAGTCAGTAAGAGTAGCACACATTTGGTTCAAACGTTTTCAGTCCGGAAATTTTGATGTTAAAGATGCACCTCGCTCTGGTCGGCCTGTTACGAATAAAATGGACGCCATTTTTGAAAGAGTGGAGCAAGATCGGCATATTAGTAGTTACGATGTAGCTGAAGAACTGGGAATTGACCACAAAACAGTTTTGATCCATTTGAAGAAAGCTGGTTATACAAAAAAGCTTGATATTTGGGTGCCACACGAGCTCACTCAAAGAAACTTAATGAACCGTGTACTCATTTGCGATTCATTATTGAGACGTAATGAAACCGAGCCGTTTTTGAAGAGATTGATAACTGGCGATGAAAAGTGGATCACGTACGACAAGAACGTGCGAAAAAGGTCGTGGTCGAAAGTTGGCCAGGCTTCACAGACTGTGGCCAAACCTGGCCTAACACGAAATAAGGTGATGCTGTGTGTATGGTGGGATTGGAAGGGCATTGTTCATTATGAGCTTTTACCGCCCGGCAAAACCATCGATTCTGATCTTTACTGCCAGCAACTGATGAGATTAAAGGAAGCAGTCGAGAGAAAACGGCCGGAATTGATCAACAGGAAGGGTGTGGTCTTTCATCACGATAACGCTAGACCACACACATCTTTAGCCACTCAGCAAAAATTAAGAGAGTTCGACTGGGAGGTCCTATATAGTGCATCCACCATATAGCCCTGACCTTGCGCCTTTAGATTTTCACCTGTTTCGGTCTCTTCAGAATTCTTTAGGTTCTGTAAGGTTGACCTCAAGAGAGGACTGCCAAAACTATTTGTCCCGTTTTTTTGATCAGAAGTCCCAAAGTTTCTACAGTAACGGGATAATGTCTCTGCCCACAAAATGTCAGAAAGTTGTTCAACAAAACGGTACATATACAGGGTGTTTGGTACATCGTTTGCCAAATTGAAATAGCTGATAGAAGAGGTCATTACCCGTCTTTCCTCACTCACCTAGCCGGTTTTAACCTCAACATATTTTAGATATCGATGTTAAGCTATTTTTAAAAGAAAAACCCAAAATTTACCATGAAAACTTAAATTTAAAAAAAAAATTCCTCCGTGAGTCCTCATAATTATGTTTTGTTTTAAAGTTTAATACTAGGAGCATCAAATAAATTCAAAATAGCTCACCAAAAACGTCAACTTTTTGTTTATTGACTTATTATACCTATAGAGACAGGTAAAATTTTAAAGATATGATCAACTTCACAGTACAATAAAAAAATAAATAAAAGAGAGAAAGTTCTTCCATTTTCTGAATAAATGCCTTACTTTATCCTCTTTCCATTGGTATACAACATGTTATAAAATAGTAAATAGTTTTTCTACAAAACATGTGTAATACAAAATTCGAAGTAAAGAAAACACGTTTGATTCATAACATTTATCGTAATTATTGACGCTAAGTAAATGATGAAATTTTTTTTTCTTTTATTATATTAAAATTAACTCTAATGTGATAAGGTAGACCCACTGCAGTGACAAAAAAAGCTAAAGTAACTAGGTAAGTACGCTAGAATGAATTAATTATAGCAATTATAGCTAGTAAATTTACCTTTGCTTATTCATCAAACGTGTTTTCTTTACTTCGAATTATGTATTACACATGTTTTGTAGAAAAACTATTTACTATTTTATAACATGTTGTATACCAATGGAAAGAGGATAAAGTAAGGCATTTATTCAGAAAATGGAAGAACTTTTTCTCTTTTATTTATTTTTTTATTGTACTGTGAAGTTGATCATATCTTTAAAATTTTACCTGTCTCTATAGGTATAATAAGTCAATAAACAAAAAGTTGACGTTTTTGGTGAGCTATTTTGAATTTATTTGATGCTCCTAGTATTAAACTTTAAAACAAAACATAATTATGAGGACTCACGGAAGATTTTTAAAAAAAATTTAAGTGTTCATGGTAAATTTTGGGTTTTTCTTTTAAAAATAGCTTAACATCGATATCTAAAATATGTTGAGGTTAAAACCGGCTAGGTGAGTGAGGAAAGACGGGTAATGACCTCTTCTATCAGCTACTTCAATTTGGCAAACGATGTACCAAACACCCTGTATATTGTAAATAAATGTAAATAAACTTTGAAAAAAATGTCTTGACTTTTCATACAAAAATACGAAAAGACTTTTTCCCCAACCTAATATAATTAATATTACATAAGGTATTTATAAAACGTACAAACAAAGTAAAATAATAACTAAGACTGTGTTGTATCCACAACACACGGTTGGACCAGAAGAGGAACCATCCTGGGCTTCTCTGAAACAATATTATTAATAAGTAGGTAAGTATATGAGACTAGTGTATAGTCAGCTCCTTATAGTACCTAACTCCCAAAGTGATCAATATTAAAAATACAACCAAAGTCCCTAAATCTGTGAATGTGTGAAGTACCCATCATGCGCAAATATATCGAAACAATTACATAGTCAAATATATGGTTTATTAAAAATTACAGAATTTAAAAATTTCTAAACAAAACACATGCCAGTGACGTCACGTTAAAAAAAAAGGAACAACCTAATGTTTTATCTCCTTCATTTTGTTTATATGGCGATATAGGCAAAGGGCACAATATAGAGTTCATTTTCATAATATAAAAATATAGTGCTTCATATTTTTGGATGCTTAGATACCTTTGGCTCTGTGTTTGTTACTATTACTATGACATCGTAAATGAACCCATGTATCGTTTTTGACGATGTAATTGTTTCGATATATTTGAGCTTGATGGGTACTTCACACATTTAAAGGACTTTGGTTGTATGTATTTTTAATATTGATCACTTTGGGAGTTACTTTAAATTTGAATATGTTAGATGTCACTTTTTATAAAGAGCTGACTATACTACTTATATAACAATTAAAAAAAACTATTTTATCATTTTGATGACTTCAAAAACACTGCTAACTAAAAAAGTTAAGTTTTTATTTTTCCACTTTCGTATACCTACCTACTTAGGTAGGTACATACAACATAATCAAAAACATTTTTTGGAAAATCACAAAAAATATCTTTGTGGCCTCAATGAAAGTAATTTCTATTAGTTTTTCCAAGAGATATTAAAATGAATAAAATTCCCTTCAGTGGATAACATAATTTGTTCCTTTTGGAGATAGCGTAGTGTTTATACAAAGCCTCGATTTCATTAAATTAAATTACTGGTTTTAGGAATTTAAAAACAAACAAAATAATAAAAAAAGATAAAAAATACTTACATTAACAACTGGTTACCACTGGGCTCAACGTTATGAAAAACAAAAGATAAATTAAAGAAAATACTGAAATAATGGTCATGTTTATTTTATGTTATTTTTTTAATACATATTTAAAAAAATATTAATAATTATTTAATAATTAATAATAATAATTAATTATTAATAATTTTATTATTAATTATATTTTACTTTTTTTTTATGTTAATATTTTATTTGTACTAGATAATTAAATCAAACACGAACTGAGTAATACGACGGAACAATTGTATTTATTTTAAGCAGACTGTACTTTAACTTGAATAAACTATAAATAATCCTCACACATTCACACAACGTCAGCTAGTCCCAAACTAAGCAAATCTTGTAGGTACTATGGGTACTTACTAGACAACGGATAAACATACTTTAATACTTTTTTTATCTAAATACATACATATTATACATAGAAAACACTCAGACCAATGCAAACAATCATGTTCATGCACACAAAGATTTGCATTGAGCGGGAATCGAACCCGAGACCTCTGCGTAGCAGCCATGTAATATACCTACCGACTGCGCCACAGAGGCGCATATACATAATTAAAATAATTGATTATGTATAGGTCTAGACAGAATTTTTTAATCATCACGTATAACTTATTATACCTAGACAATTTAATATGTAAACGCCATCTCTGCCGTCAATAGCATAGTTACAGTAAGTCGGGTTTTTGTCAAAATTGAGTTAGGTATACAGCCGTGATCACGATAACGAGATCTACAACTGTATCTAATTATTTGTATCGTTTTTTGATCCAAAGTTAACAATTAGAAATTTGCAGTAAGTCGACCAATTTTTTTACATCACAAAGCATGATTACAGTCTGTACACTTACGGCAAAAGTTTCATTTAGAGTCTCACTGCATAAGAGCAGTATGACATAACTGCTTATATGTTTGGTCATTAACAGTTTAAAAATAGAATATAGGACAATCAAAAAAACTTTAAGAAGATATACTGTTTTGATCTTAAGCAGCTTCCCAATATTTACTAAGTGTGTATCTAGTCTTACAAACAGTATGCAGCGATACTGCATGTATGCTTAGTAATTGATCCTTAGCGTTGGTTCCTTAATACTTACCACAAGGACAGTATGATACTGTATTGAATTTATGTTAAGTAACGTTATCAAATCTAACGTAATGGTTACTTATTATACACCGTGTATTTTAGTCGACATTAAAGATTTGAACCAAGCAATCAGTAGACTGTATATAAGTCATTTATGCAAAAAAAAGTTTTAAATTAGACTTAAAAACTTCAAAAATACTAAAAATAATACTTTATTACTTTAAAAATGCAACACGCTTTACACTAACGTAGGTACAAAAGCTCGGCGCGGGCACTGACCTGCGAATCACACACCGCGCGTAGATACTTACGTGAAATACGTCGCAAGCGCGCGGGTCGATCAGCTGTTCCTTAATATCTACGACACCTCATACCCTATTGCTATAAAATAATGTATTAAAGACAGTACCCTGGGTCGCGGGGATGTTTACAAGTATCAATAAACGAAGACAAAGTCAGGACAAACATGAATGGATCGTACAACTCGCAGGATTCGAACCCGCGACCTTGTGCTCGGCAGCTGCATAGGTACACGACGAATTAAATTAAACCAAATGTTAAATTTTATGTTACTTTATTTTAATTTCATGTGACACAGTAAATAATAATAGTTAATAAACATTTAAACAAGAGTTTACAAGAGTGTAAGTCTTATTAGTTATTTCATTTTAGTTTAAGCGTAATATTCTTTTGAATTGAAAATTAGTTTTAATCCGTATTTACTGCATAACTAATAAAGAGGAATTATTAAACAACACAGTCACTATGTGAGGTACCTCTTTACTTGTAGTGTGAACAAACATAATAGCTGATCAATGTGGAAAACGTACGATAATAATAAACTAATAATAATTCAAGTATCTTGCGATTGTACAATCGCAAGATACTTGAATTATTATTAGTTATTTACCTATTGGTACTGAAATAAATGTTAAAACTGCTTCCCATTTTGTTATAAACACTTAAACACAAGCTTACACTTTTTTAATATTTTCACGAATCCTGATTAGGGTCACTGACCGTCACTTTAGGTATCACTTTTATTTTTATTTTTATTTCGTTTTACACAATATGAATGGCTGACTTCGAAGTGCCGCCGTGCAGCCGTTCTAGTACTTCGTCGAGGATGTCGTTCGAAATACTCTAACATGTTTTCTTCGAGGGCCGCCGAGTACTGTGGTTGGTTCACCACGTCCTTGCGGATGTCTAGGTAATCCCGTTGGCGTTGTGTCGCTGCCAAAATAACTTGTATGCTAGTCACCCTTGGGAGCATAATGCCTTGGCATTTTAACTTTGGAATGATGCTGGAATCAGCGTACAGTCTTCTAGCTTCGCTTGAGGTTATCTCCAGCTAACAACATACAATCTCATCACATCTAAATAGTTACTCGACATTCGAGTATGGGCGGTTTTCGTTGTTTATTGCGAGGATGACTGATCATAACTGTGACGTCACGACATACGTAATAAAAAGTTAATTAGACGCACGCACTTCGGCTTGCGAATTTGTGGCTGACTGCGGTGTGCGGCGGCCGCGCCGGGCGCCGACCGCGGCGCGGCGGTGCGTTTGAGTTGCCGGAGGGTGCGCGGGGGGTGAGACCACGTGATACGCTAGCGATCTATGCAGATCATTATGATTGGACAAAAGTCCACGTGGACTCTAAAACATTGGTTGATTCAATTTCTTCTGCTATAATCCTACCCAATAAATGCATTTTTACAACAAAGAAAGGGGCGGCTCTTTAGTTCATGCAATGTACAGTATGGTTTTAAAAATTTTGATTATTTTTTAAATTTAAGATTTCAAAATTAAAGTAGTTCAAATTAATTTTAAATATTACCAAAAATTTCCTAAAATCGGGTACATTAAGTGGTTTAATTCTTTAATGCCGATTGAAATACACGGTGTATAGAGAGTATGTAGCCATCCTGTGTTCATGTTTAGATAGTAGGGCGTAGCGATAGCGGACAGGTGCACAAATCACGTGGACAGTAAATTAGCTATACTGTACTCATACTAAGCAGAACATACGTATAATATGATCTTACTACTAATTATAAGAAGTGTTTGTCTACGTCTTGTATGTCTACATAGCTGCGATATAATGCCACGTCATGAATATACTGCAGCAAAGTTGCTTCACTGTAAACGTAATATCTTATAGTAACTAAAAGTCGTACAATTTCTCTTTTATTACAAGCAGAAAAGAATAATAAATTATATAATAATCTGTTCCCCGAATACCTACATAACTTAATATTACATACACTACTACGAAGGCGCGGTGAGGGTGCGGGGTTTTGAGAAAAAGGTGGTTAAAGTTTTGGATCGAAATTTTTACACAAATCTTTTGTTTGCAATCGGATCACAATGGTCACAAACTCCAAATACAATTTGTGCTTCATGTAATAATTTTGTTATACATCGCCAAAGCTATACAGACAGCAGAAAGGCAGCAAATTAGATAAGAAAAACGTAGAAAAACATAAAGATAATGACACCGTTTAAGTGTGTGTAGATCTTCAAAATGTGGTAATGCTACCTCGCATGGACAGCTACAAAGTACCAGGGTGGGTCAATAAGTCCGTGACTTCTTGGATTTGCCGTCTCTTTATTGAAAAACCAACACTGCTCCCATCAAGAGTCATCTGTCAGTTGACTCTTGTCAAAAATTAAACAAGTTTTGACATTTAGTTTGTTTTTAACGGCCGTTAATATCAGACTACCGCGTTGACTAAGAAGAAAATTGATTTTTTTTGCGAAAAAAATCTATTACGTAAACCAAAGCTAAGCTTGATAAATATTATGAGGACTCTGCACCATCCATTTCCATGGTAAAAAGTGGTTTACGGAATTTTGATGTGGCCATACAAGCACAGAAGATGCCAAACGTTCCGGACGCTCAGTTGAGTCTGCACATCCGAAACAATTTAAAAAAATCACGACACGGTTTTACTTGATCGGGGATTGAAAGTGAGAGAGATTGCGGGAGCTATAGGCATCTCATATGGCTAAGTGGTTTTAATTTTGAATCATAATTTGGGTATGAGAAAGCTTTCAGCAAGATGGGTGACGCATTTGCTCAAAATCGACGACAAACACAATCGTGTGACAATTTCGCAGGAACGTATGGCTTTGTTTAATCACAAAAGGAACAATTATTTGCGCCGTTTTGTAACCGTGGACGAAACGTGGACCCACCACAACATACCGGATACCAAACAGTGGGTTTCTCGGGTTGAATCGGCCCCAAAGAAGGCAAAGGTGGGTTTGTCAGCCAGCAAAGTCATGGCGACTGTTTTTGAGATGCACGCGGTTTTATCCACATTGGCTACCTTCAAAAAGGAAGAACAATCAATGGTGAATATTTCAGCAACTTATTGGCTCGCTTCGATGAGGCACTGAAAGAAAAGCGACCGCACTTGGCCAAGAAAAAAGTTTTTTTCCAACAGGATAAGTTTCGGGTGCACATATGTGCAGTTTCCATGACAGAACTCCATGAATTGGGCTACAAGTTACTTCCTTATCCGGCCTATTCACCAGATTTAGCTCCGTGTGATTATTTTACGTTCCCAAATTTGAAGAAATGGCTCAGCGGAAAGAGATTTGCCTTCAATGACGAAGTCACCTCACACACAAATGCCTATTTTGAAGACCTCGACAAAATACAATTTTTGGAAGGGATAAAAAATTGGAGAAACATTGGGCTAAGTGTATAGAGCTCGAAGGAGACTACGTTGAAAACTAAAATAAGTTTTTATATAAAAAAGCTGTGTTTTATGCATGTATAGTCACAATGTATAGTCACGGACTTATTGACCCGCCCGCGTAGCAATATTCTGTCCTCGAATTATTGCGTTTAATGAAACGTTTGCTCCTTTATGCAAATCTAATAAAGAAAATAATCCTTACGCTGTCTTATGGAATTAAGCGATTTCAAGCCAAAATGTTTATGACATTGTTTCAACATCCAGGGCTTTTTTTATACACCATTGGAATAAAAGTCACTTGGTGATTTGGCCAGATAATTGTTCGTCACAAAACAAGAACTGGACACTCTTTTCGTTTGTAAATATTGTAAACAGTGATTTAAGCTCAAGTTTCAAGTTGTACTTGGAGAGTATAATATGCTACATTCTTTATTTTAAATACAATGTTAAAACCATTAACTAGTTGTTTTATTACGAATATCACTGCAACCTAATAATATAAAAATTTTGAATCATTATAAGTTTGTATGGTTACTTAGCTTAAATACAGTAAAGCACACACTTACTGTATTTAAGCTAAGTAAACTTACAAACTTATAATGAGGCAAAGGCTTGTACTGTACTTATGCTAAGTGTTCCCTATCAAAGAGCCTATAGGAAATACTTAGCATAACAACAATAATGCGTTTATTTTTTATAGGTACTGAAGTCTTCTATCATTTAAGGTATCAACCATCGTGATCCGATTTCAAACAAAGGATTTATTTAGAAAATTCAACCCAAAACTTTAACCGCGTTTTTCTCAAAACTATATAAAGCGTACTTACTGCAACTATGCTATTGACGGCAGATCTATCCGTCAATATTGTCTTTATAAAATAAAAAGAAGGAAAACTTGAAATTAAACCCTATACCAATCCGTTTGGCCAGCGTGGTATTAGTAGGCCAAGTATCCCTCCGTCACGGAAGGAGCACCCTGCAGTGGGACATTAATGTGAATATGATGATGAATAGACGGTATAGATATGGCGTAGAATTTAATGAAATAAGTTATTTCCTACATTCCAGCAAAGAGAATGCCTTCCTAGTATCTGAATTGATTACAGTCAGCAGTAGTTTATGAAAAAGAGTTTAATCAGGAGCAATTAAAGTCAAAATTATTAAGTTCTCATATTAATAACTAGCTGTGCCTGCGTCTTCGTCACGTGTATCTCGGATCTGTTAGACGAATCTCGGAACTGTTAAATGTATCTCGGATCTGTTACAAGTATCTCGGATCTGTTACATTTATCTCGGATCTGTTAGACGTATCTCGGATCTGTTACATGTATCTCGGATCTGTTACATGTATCTCGGATCTGTTACATGTATCTCAGATCTGTTCGACGTATCTCGGATCTGTTAGATGTATCTCGGATCTGTTAGATGTATCGCGGATCTGTTACATGTATCTCGGATCTGTTACATGTATCTCGGATCTGTTAGACGTATCTCGGATCTGTTACATGTATTTTGGATCTGTTAGACGTATCTCGGATCTGTTACATGTATTTTGGATCTGTTAGACGTATCTCGGATATGTTAGATGTATCTCGGATCTATTACATTTATCTCGGATCTGTTGGACGTATCTCGGATCTGTTAGATGTATCTCGGATCTGTTAGATGTATCGCGAATCTGTTACATGTATCTCGGATCTGTTACATGTATCTCGGATCTGTTGGACGTATCTCGGATCTGTTACATGTATCTCGGATCTGTTAGACGTATCTCGGATCTGTTAGACGTATCTCGGATCTGTTAGATGTATCTCGGATCTGTTAGATGTATCGCGAATCTGTTACATGTATCTCGGATCTGTTACATGTATCTCGGATCTGTTGGACGTATCTCGGATCTGTTACATGTATCTCGGATCTGTTAGACGTATCTCGGATCTGTTAGACGTATCTCGGATCTGTTAGATGTATCTCGGATCTGTTACATGTATATCGGATCTGTTGGACGTATCTCGGATCTGTTACATGTATCTCGGATCTGTTACATGTATCTCGGATCTGTTACATGTATCTCGGATCTGTTAGATGTATCTCGGATCTGTTAGGTAAGTACAGTACGAGGACATTGATAATATGATTGGTTTTTAAAGAAAGACAGACGCAACAATGAGGAAGCGAGAAAGTGAGATTATAATTTATTGATGATTTTGAAATTGTAACGTGAAAGTGTAACGTTAACAATAAGTGCTATATTTTGTTGCACTGCAATGACTTTTTATCGAAGTGCAATGTTTCCGTCACCAGTGTCACTTAGTCAGACATGATGAAACATACAATGTCAAATAGAAGTAAGTAGGGATTCAATCTTTTATAATTTCAACCTTATGCCGAACGCTATAAGATACATTTTAATGTGATAATTTTCAAAATGTATGTTAAAATTATTCAGCTATTTTCGGTAATCGGATGTACTTTTCTTACTCATTGATTTGCTGTCTTTCTTTAAAAGCCAATCACATTATCAATGTCCTCATACTGTACATGTATCTCAGATCTGTCGGATGTATCTCGGTTCTCTCCTTTTTTTTTACCGTAGCGTGAGCGTAAGGCATATAGCCAAAAGGCTTCCTCGATAAATGGTCTATACAACACTAAAAACAAAATTCAATTCGAGGAAGTAGTTCCTGAGATTAGCTCGTTCAAACAAACAAACTCTTCAGCTTTATATATTAGTATAGAGTATATAGATATTGCCTGTTTAACTCGTTCAGTGCCGCCAACTTGGCCTGCAAGTTCGTGTTAATTTCATTCCAGTGCCGGCAACTCGCGTGGCGAATTACTTTTATTTTGATGATATTTCTAAAACGTTTGCAATTTTCAAATTTACAGTGAGTACTTAATATGATGTTATTTAAATATTGACATTATGGCCTGGGTGGTAAAACATGTTTATATTTGATGTAAAAAAATATTCTCAGTGCCATAATGAACTCGCTGGGCGAGTTCACTGCAACATGTTGTCAAAGAATATTGGTCACGGGCCCGTAACTCATTACGTTATTATTTTGACAGTATATTATTATTTTATGAATTTACTTTTTATTTTTTCACGTGTTTTGCGTGTGTAGCGGCACTAAACGTGTTAATTACATCAATTAAAGAATTTTTATTAACGTCTTTACTTACTGTTCAACAAACAAAGAAGTTTAAAAAAGAAAAGGAAAATAATAAAAACTCAAAATAAAAGGACACAATTTTTATTATTATAGTCTTCACGTATTAAGTAATGTTTGTTCTCAATATTAGATACATAAACACGAAATGGACGGACGCTCTCATACAAAAAATAACAAAAACTAACGAAAAATAACATAGAAACAATACATAACATTTATACATTTTTATTTGATATTATTTATATTAGATATTGTACAAAAATTGGTCGAAAAGGAACATAAATTATTAAACAAAAGTCTGTTTTTATATTTATCTTCATCAAAAAAACTTAAAACCTAATACGTACATACATAAATTAAAAAAATATTTAAATCAGAATGATATACAAACTTTAACATCAGCTACAACAAGAAAAAAAAAACCATAAACTTTTTTTTAATTCATCGGTCAACATGTTACACGCCAGCGCATTCTACCAAGTTCATTGATTTAATTTTTTTATGGAATATTTAATCTTACGCTAGATATATTATGTATAGCAAATATAGAAGACATGAAGTTGGTCCCCACTTCCCATGGCATCTGGGTTGACCGACGATTACTAGAAACCGTAAACTAATTTTACTACATGACAATTTGAAAAAAGATTTTACTTATTATTTGCTGTATTAAGCATTTCTAGAATGCTGTAGAAGCTGTGCTAATTAATTTATAACAAACAAAAAAAGCGCCGGTGTAATGTAACGTCAGCAATAGTCAGCATCTAAAGAACTATAAGCTACTTAAACCTAAGCAATAATGCTTAAGTACAAGCATAATACATAATTATTACTATCTACTTAAATCTATATAAGATAGAGTTGCCAGATTGTTAAGGATTAAACACCTTTACATTTTAACAGAATTCCGAAATAATTAATTAAAGGCAGTTAGAAAATCTGAAATACCTAATTTCAAACAGTACATAAACAAACTGCTTTTAAATTATAGATTAATTGGTTTTCCGATCTGGCAACACTAAAATTACAAGCAAGTTTCAATAAAATATTTAAATACCTACTCATTTTGATCCCTCAAAAGTCCACACTATACGCTTAACATTTGCTAAAACAAACTACTTCGTTAAAATTTTGCCGTTGGAGAGCTTTAAAATACTCTAGAATTTTTGTTCTTCATTAATATTGACTAGCTTTAAAATATTCACTAATTTAAAGTTTACTACTTTTATTAGGATTAGTCAGGTTAGGTTAGGTTTATTCAGAACTTACCCTTAAAAAAACGTGAATAAATTAATTAGGAATAATAGTTACCTCTAAACTACAAGCACTTTGTTCTAGCGTCATAACATATCTTTCTACAACTACTTATTTTGCATTTAGTTAGCATAACAGCTTTAATTTACTTAATAAATTAAATCATCTGACATAGTCACTTCAGGGTTTATCATATTTGTTGGTGTCGATAATACAAATGATTTATTTTCCGTTACAAAATAATATTTCTGCGATTGTTCTATTTTTTATAATTATTATTCAGTTTCTCTTTTCTCTCATTGGCTCTTCTTTCTCATTGGTTACTAAAGTGTCATATTTTATTGGACATTTCTGACATTCAGCCACCGCAAAAGTCATAAACGTCAAATTTGACATAAATTGCGTAAAGAAAAATAATTTTGAGAATTGCACCCCAGGCTGTTTCAGTAGACGTTACAAATTCACAGCCAGTCGTTATTTCGACAATTTTTAGAGATATTTAAATTTGACAGACTCTTAAGCTAATTCTCTTGAAATATTTTATTCATATAATCGATACGAACACATATGACTAAGCCCCATACAATCGTAGTACATATCCTTACGTAGCAAACTCTCTCAGTTTCTCCACGACGTATTGTTTGTTCTTCGTTATCCACTCTATGTTCACTTGAGCCTTCTCTATGGCCTGCTGTACTGCAAGCTTGGTCTCTTGTAAGTACTTAGAGTTCTTCTCATGCCATCTAAGGAACTGTAAAGAGTATTGTTTGTTAGTCAGGTTTTAGACAGGTAGAGTCAATCAATCAATCAATCAACTAGTCTATCGGAGTTCATTGTTGGACATAGGCCTCTCCCAACATGCGCCACAGAACTCGGTCCTGCGCCTTCCGCATCCAGTCCGACCTAGATACCGGACAGGTAGAGTATCTTATGCCATTTTAGTCATTTTTTTTTAAATGACACGATAATAGTGTATGCTGTATTACTAGATGAAATGATTTGATTCCACCGTCATCATTTTTGCCGTCTGACCTACTGCTTAAAGCTGATTTACACAGGGTCAGTAACTGACTTCAAATTCGAGGCAAGTCAGTGCTGACTCGAAAAAAAGCCCGTGTAAACTGATTTGAAGTCAGTACAGTGGCTTGAAGTCAGCGCTGACTTGAATATTCGCACACGAATATTTTGAAGTCAGTTGGCGCCCCCCGCCACCCGCGCACCCCCGTGACAGCCAAATAAACCCCGTGTAAACAGACAAGTCATTGCGTGGTTGTCACTGCCGCTGTGTTGTAGAGTAACCACGTTTTTTTTTTCAAAATGAAGCTGCTTAGCGAAGACGAAACCTTAAAATTGGTGCAATTATATAGCGAAAACGAGACACGATAAAAGTGACTCAGGAACCGATAGTTCATTCCTGAAGCCAAAAATGTCAGCGTTATTTCCAGTTTAATTTTGGCTGGTAAAGCATCTCTCATGAATGTATCATGTCGTTGAATAGAGCTCGATATAATTGACAGCAATTCGTCAAAATTCTGTGGTGAGTGGTGACATCCTCATAGCCAGTTTGTACTCCGCAGGATCTTCAAATCGCAATTGCTTCAGCAACAAAGCACAGTCACCAGTTTCGTTTCTATCGTCAATCCATTTTCTTACCCATGGTCGTTTATTTTTAGTTATTTCATTTTCTAACATTTCTTTTAACTCATTGAACAGCAAAATTGATAAATTTTTCAACAAATAATTAAATCTTCGCTTAAGTTGTTTTCGCGAATTCATTTTTCCCACTGACTTCACACACGTGTGCTCACCGTGAGAAACGCACCACTACAACTTACTTCATGTAAACAGTTAAAGTCAGTCGCGGCGCCGACATTGGCGCTGCGACTGACTTGTCTACTGACCCTGTGTAAATCAGCCTTTACTTCGACCACAGACCCAAAAAGTATAGAATCTACGAAAAGAAGAAAGTCAACGACTTGTTGGCAAAGATGGCAATATATAAAACACAGTCTGCACAAAAATACGTGCAAACCTTTTTGAACTCTGTGTAAAACAATATAACTTACATCATCAAGTTCGCTCTGCGTTGTGAACTGTTCCAGTAGAATCTTTATGATGAACCCGACACGACGAGGCTGGCCCTTGAATCTGAAAATATGTTTGAAGTAAAAGATTAATTTCCTAGCAGAACATGACAGGCAACAATCAAGTTTGTCTAAAAAGAATCATCATAACAGCCCATTCATGTCCCACTGCAGGGACGGGCCTCCTTCCGTAACGGAGGGATACTTAGCCTACTAATACCACGCTAGCCGGACGGATTGGTATAGGGTTTAATTTTAAGTTTTCCTTCTTTTTATTTCGTAAACCCTAGTTAACATTCACTTCCTTAGAAAAAAAGAATAATACTACATTTTTTCAACCTTAGCCATCAAAGTAAAATAGGCTTCGTTCAAACTTATTCATTCTCTTTACGAATAAATTATCATAACATTACTTCGAATCGAGGGTTGTTTTTAACAAGGGGATGTATTAATGTAAAGGGCGGAAAACCGGATGATAATAATTTATAATGTATGAGTTGGGGGTGTCGCGGTTGAACACCTAAATAAAATGATAAACCGCAATATTAAATGATATAGCTAAACGGGAAGTTGTGGCTGGTTTTGGTTTCATTACCTCGTAATTTTTAACCGACTGCACGAAAATAGGAGGTTCTCAATTCAGCTGGATTTTTTAAATGTTTGTTACTTCATACCTCCGTCAATTATTAAACGATTTATAAATTTAGTCTAAGTAATTTATAGAAAAACACTTTTTACTATTTTGTAAATCGTGTCCTTAGAAAGACTCAAATATATTTATTCTCAATGCTACATATAAACTTACCTAGGTACGCTTTGTAGGGGTAGGCTAAACTTGGATTAAAAACTGTTTTTTTATTTTACAGTTATTGTATTTTTACCTAACGTTTCGACGCTAAGTTATCCTTGTATTTTCTGTTCTGTCTGTTTCTATTTAACTACTTATTACAAAATAAACCTACATTGAATCAAACAAATTTGTGCTAGATACTTACGCGCGATGTATATCCTCTATTCTTTGGTACACAAAGTCTTTGGCGACGTAGTAACCGACAGCTGATCGTAGAATGTTGCTGATGATGGCTCCAGCATCTTGCTTTCTTATTTCAGGACCGTCGTTCACCGTCCATTCTAGGTATCTGTTTACGTAATAATAATGGATGAACATCATTTAGAATTATGTGAGGAATAAATCGAGTTATCCGTTGTAACTGTAACAATTTTGTTAACCATTCCCGTTTACCAAACTGTAAACGCAAATGGTTTAAAAAGTTGATAGGTTTAAATCGCATTTGAAAAGTAATATACATTAAAACATCGTAATATTTATTATATCTATTCTACTTACATTATAAAAAAAATATCGCAACTAAAAGGGTTTGCTATATTACTAAATAACATTGATTTAATCACTATCTTTCATAAATTTTAAATAAATGTAATTTCTTCCGACGTAATTTTTACAGATAAAATTAACTTCACTATTTGACATTTGTAGATTACAAAATTGTCCTTGATTCGTTGTACTTTTCTCATCTTAGTCTTTAGTCTGTGGTTAACACGACGCCATATTTGTTTACCTTTCAAATTAAGTCATAAACAATACGGTAGGTATATATATACTCACTGCGCCAGTATCCAGACCTCCCTGGTGCAGGTGAGCGCCTGCAGCAGAGCGTCCCGCGCCGCGGCCACGTTGGCGCGCTGCTCCCGCGCGAGGGCGAAGCGCCAGTGCAGCACGGAGCCGCGCGCCACCGCCACGCACGTCACTGTGCGCTGCAGGTCCAGCGGGATGCTGCGAGAGTACCAGACACGTTGCTTAGTGCTACTCCTAAATTTACTATCATAACAGCCCATTAATGTCCCACTGCAGGGAGGGACCTCCTCCCATGACGGAGGGATACTTGGCCTACTAATACCAGCCAGACGGATTGGTATAGGGTTTAATTTTAAGTTTTCCTTCTTTTTATTTCGTAAAGATAATATTTATGGATAGTCGCTTAGTCGGTTTATACGACACCCATGGGATGAGATGGGGTGGTGACACACTGTATTCTTACTCCGTCACCACACGGACAAACTTACTATGTTTCGTTACAATAGTAGTAAGTATATTTAGTGATATTATAGAGCTATAAGACCTAACAGCTTCTGTTTTGGAGGCGTAGGTACTCGTAAATCTGTTCATATTCATAACAAGATCAGGTAGATTCACGGCTACACTGTCCAAAACTAACTCAAGATCAAGAACGGGTTTCTTAATTCAAATCACAGTCTTCACTTAGTATTTCATCTGAGCCAGGTTCTGGCATAACCAGGAGCCGACCTCAAGTAGCAGGAATTGCACTACAGAGGTTCTTATGTAGCTATTTAAATGAAATTATGAGCAGAATATGAACTTTGGTAGTACATAAATATATAAAGAATTGGGATGTTTCACTTCTCTCCACCACAATACCACATGCTTTCGGGCCGAACGATTTGATAACGACTGACCCACAACCCGCCCCCTACAACGATGGACGTATGCGCTCGAGTCAAATATCACCAACTATCAATTATTGATGTCCACCAACTATCAATTACTATAGATGCCCACTGCTGAACATAGGCCTCCTCCAAACGTTTCCACTCTGCGCGGTCTTGCGCCTCCCTCATCCATCGGCTTTCCGCCGTCCTAACCAGGTCGCCGGTCCATCGACTATAACATTATATTAAATATCATAGACAACATATAACTCACGGGTTATGTTCATCAGGGTTGGGCGTGTCCATCCACTGCTGGAACAGCTCGATGGCGTGCTCCTCACATCCTGGCACCTTCATGCGACACGCCCACGCACTCGTTGTCACCTAATACATAACATATTTTAAATAATTAGTCAATTATATTATTTCAGCTAATTTTTAATTTAATTTAGTTTAGGAATAACGGTTTTTAATTGGCTTTGAAAAACGGTTGAGTTATTTTTGACAGTTGCTGACGACATAATATAATGTAACCTATACCATTCAGACATCAAAATGGGTAGAGCCGTTTAAAGCAGAGTAGTTAACAATTGAATGAACGAGATAGGTACATTGTTACTTTCCTAAGTAGATTTTTGGATGGTACTTTATGGAATGAGATACATGACTGGTGACACCATTATCTTCTTTAGCTTTTATGATTGTGTAGTGCTTAATAGGTAACTGTAGTTTAATCATAACTAAAGTATCAGTGATCGATCAACGAGCGATTTACTTCATCATCATCATCATTCATAACAGCCCATTAATGTCCCACTGCAGGAACGGGCCTCCTCCCATGACGAAGGTATACTTGGCTTACTAATCCAGATGGATTGGTATAGGGTTTAATTTCAAGTTTTCCTTCTTTTTGTTTCGTAAAGATAATATTACGGATAGTCCCTTAGTCGGTTTCTACGACACCCATCTCATATAGGGTGGTGACATATTGTATTCTTACTCCGTCACCACACGGAGAATTCAGAAATAAACAACAATATTAACAAACCTGCATCTTAACACTATTGAGATCATGGTTATTAATGATCTTCTTCATGGCGAGTCCCCCGGACCTCTCATAGGTCTCCGTGATGATCTTACGAACAAACTTCTGGAAGGCTCCGTAGTCCTGGGACCTCTTAAGCACGTTCTCTATCTTGCCGAGCGCTTTGAGTCCCGTGGAAAGAGGAAGGATGTCTCGCTCTTGTTGCAGGTAACTGGCTAGTCTGTGGGGATAGAATAATGTCTTATTTAGTACCAGTGAGTAGGAATTGAGGTGCTCTGGGAGCCAACCACAAGCTCTTATAGCAATATTATTGTAATCTTACTTAGCCTTTTCGTACCACGAAGTGCTTAAAACAAGCTTACAATAATATTGAAACAATATTGTTTTTATTGAAACAATATAGCAATATTGAAACAATATTGTCCGTGATGTGATTCCAATCAATGATTGGTAAAGTAATGCTGGTTTACTTAGTATACGACGGGAGGTTATTCTTTGTTATAACTAATTCCGAGTAAGTATTTTATCCTTTAGCAAAATGAAATTAGTAAAAACTGTTAGAGAATCTTAGAGTTGATCTACCCTTGCGGATTATCATAATTTAGGGATTTCTTTTGGTGTACCTAACAAAGGACTGTTTTAAATGCTCATAAGCAAGCCTTTAAGTAAATCCTTTGTAGTTGGGAATTTAACTGAAATATTTTTTGTTAATCGCTTAAATAATTGCTCTAAATGGGAGTGGAACCCCCGTCCAATACTCGCATTCGCAAGTAGGTATGCCGCTACCAGTGAGCCAGTTAAAGTACCTATGCGAAAAAAAAAGCAAGGCACAAACCTTGCTGTGATATTATAAAATAGGGTTTTTTTCTATGATACCAGAATTAACAAATAATCTAGTTTTCATACTTACTCAAGCGCGCTCGAGTAGTCCAAATGCTGTGTCCAGGCAAGAGCGAAGGCGTCAGAGACTAACTGAACTCTGCCCAGTACCGGCACGTTATTGAACTGTGGACCTTTCAGTGCAGCGATCAGTAGCTCCCAGTTACGCTTGTCGTAGTTTATGCGGTAAGGAGCTGGGGAAAGAGGATGTAGTCTTTTAACAAATGGTTTATCAAGAAGTTACGACTTTCATCATACGAAATGGTGTTAAGACGAAAAATTTGCTCGCTTGATGGTGAATTTATTATTACCATAATAGTATTGTAATATACGAAAAAAACCCTCAGAGCTTTAAAAATATACCTACAGTAAAAAAAGAACTACACTGCATTGACACAGGGTGACCCCTGCGTCACAAGAATATATTAAGTCCTATATCTCTAATATTTTGAAATTAACAGCCACGCTCCTTCACCGCCAAGATGATTAGACCTCCATATCATCTTACCTGCCATCCGTTGCCTCACTTTTTGTATTCTCGCTTTCTATCAGGTCCTATTGGTCTACTTATTAACTACCACACTTATTGAAGATTGTATTCAGTTACTCACCAACCATATTGTAGTTAAACAGCACCCACTCCCCAGGTTCCGAGCCGTGCTCATACCGGTTGAACTCGGAGACTCCCTCATTAGCCCCGAGCCACTGCAGGGCCGGCACTGCGCCCTCGGGAGACTCCCGCTCGCACAGCACCGCCAGAGGCACCCACCATGACGAGCGGGAGACGCTGTGTGATGGCAGCGAGAAGTAGCGCTTCTGTGGAGTTATAAATAGAATATCGTTTATTTGCAGCAAAAGAGAAGGCTACATTTTTACCTATAGTTTGCCCTGTTTTTTTTAGGCTTGCGCCTCACATAGTTTGGGACCAGTTAATGTTATCTAAGAAATAATGTATTAGAATAAGATACTTATTAAAGTTAAATTTGATTGAACAGAAAACCTATGTAAGTAATAACTGGTAACTGTGGTTTTAGTCGCCTTCATTCGTTTGTCTTTGTGGTGAACATTGTAATTTTACTGTTGGTGTGCTTAACAAATAAATAAATAAACAACCAAAATACAGAAAATCGCCACGCTCGTATCTTTAGCCACATTTTAGCTAGATGATTCCTTACCTGCGTAATAGAAAGGCTCTTATCCTCATAGTCCCTGGTGACGGTGATAATAGGGTAGCCGGTCTGCGTGGTCCAGGTGTCCATGATCTCCTTGACGGTCACGTTCCTGGACAGCGCCTGGAACTCGTTGCTCACGGAGGTCAGCTCGCCCCAAAGGTCGTCTTGAGCCGCGTTGCTGTATGAATACTTGAGGAGGTATCTGAGGATGTGTGGAAATTACATTAGAAGAAAGTACGATATATTTATGGAGCTATGAAGATCATGGCAGTGGCGAAATAACAATAAGAATTATATGAATAGGTTTGACCACTTTAAGATTTCCCGCCTCTATTGCAGAAGATTCTAGAGTGGGAAAAAGTATCTGACATTATTTTTTGATTTCAACTCTGCGATCGAGCTCTGTGCCTCGTGGACATTTACAGACATGAAATTACGAACACAAAGAACATCCAGAATCAGGAGTCAGGACCATAATTTGTAGATCGCACCTAGAATTGTACCGCGTGAGATTAGCGGCAGCCGCATACGCGCCCGCTTTGCCACCAAGGCAATTCTGATCCAATGGGTAGAACCTTTTTTTCTAGAATATTCTGCCAGCGCTAGCGGTGTTATTTCTGAATTAACTAGTTACTAGTATAACTTACAAAGCTTTATGAAAAGAGCGTAGAAGTAATTATCTCAAAAATCAATAACAATTATTTCGTGTTCCACTTACAAAAAACATAAAAAAAACCTACGGAAACTTGACATAACCTTTGGCCAAAGTGGCACCAGCATTGGTACCACGTAGTGTAACTAATAGTTAAATTTCCATTTAATTCGTAAGGCACAACACTAACTGATTAATAGCCTTCCGGAAGACATCTTCTCCGAGGAACATGGTCATCATCCTGATCAATGTGGAGCCCTTCTTGTAAGATATCTCGTCGAACATCTCGCTGATACGTGCGGGATCGTCTATAGGGGCTGATACCTGAAATGTAAGGACTTATTAGTTAAAACATTTTAGTATCGAATAGCCATCCAACATTTTACGAAGTCATAGTGGTTTAAATAATATTAAATACATAAGTCATAAAGATGTATGTGTGTGCGTGAGATTTGTCGTCTCTGCCTACCCCGGACGGGATAAGGCGTGAGTTTATGTATGTATGTAAGTCATAAAGGTATTTTATTTCTTTCTTAAAAGTATACTAAGCCACCGCTTCGTAGACAATAGGCTGCATAGCAGTAAACTTTCAATGTTGAAATTTAAATGTACACACAGCAACACATCAAGTTAAACATTTTCATTTGAAATTGTGTCTTATTTCAAGGTATTAAGGTACATGAGTGTCTAGCTTGATTAGTTGCTGTGTGTACAATACATACCTATTTGACCAAACCAACTTACCGGATGAGAAGACTCCAAGGCATCAAGTATAAGTATCGACAGTATATTATCGACCGCGTAGCTCCTATCCGCGTGCCACGTGGGCTCCACCACGTTGACAGCGGCCGACGCTGCGAACGTCGCGAACCCTTCGTTCAGCCAGAGGTCGGACCACCACTTCATCGTCACCAGGTTACCGAACCACTGGTGGGCCAACTCGTGGGCTATCACCTGAAAATTTAAAGAGTGTTTGTATAATGGATACTTACTCCCTTACTCATAAACACCTCTTAAATTTTAGTCAATTGATTTGTTTAAATTCTTACGTTTTTGTTTGGCATAAGGTTGGTTTTGCTAATAAAGCTCGCTAAACAATGATTAAATTTAAGAGGCGCTTATGAGTAAGGGGGTAGTATTTAAATAATCTTTTATCGACACACATAAGAGCAAAAACACCATAGTGACAACAAATACCATAGTGGACCAAATGCAAAGTGGACCTGGATTTTATATCACCTCTTGTCTAAACACATAAAATAAAAAAAATGTTTAAATTAAAACTTTAAAAGTTAACGACCAATAGCATAGTGAATCAAATGTTATGGTCAAATGCAAAGTGGACTAGTGGACCAAATGATAGGTAAGGCCATATAGGTGTTCAGCGATTTATGGAAAATTGGTGTTCAGTGTTTATTAGACGTTTCTAATGACAAGACCTTTTTTTTTATTTTAACGACTTCTTAGGCCCTGCGCAGACGACAGACTATCCGTGACGCACTTTTTAGTCTGAGAATATAGAACCTATGCAATTATAAGCAATAACGCACAGGACGCGCAAAAAGTCCGGCGCACAAAAAATCCGTGTAATTCGGGCAGATTGCACCGCGCGGCGCCGCACAGAAAGTGTGTGAAAAAAATTGAACGTTTGCTTCAACGACACAACAACTTCAACGCACACTTTAGTCGGCAATCCGCATTTGCATGACATGTTTCTGTCCCTACAGCTCTGCCGACAAAATGATCGAAGAAGTACGTCGTGTGCGTAGAGTCTGTGAAAAATGCGCGACCGACTTTTTGCGCGCCATGCAGACTTTTTGTGCGCCGCAGACTCGATCGCACAAAAAGTGTGCCGACTGCGCAGGGCCTTATGGATGCTTTTAGCGCTGAGATTGTTTTGTAATATTGGATGTGTTAAACCATCTTTGTAGTTTCCTATAGATACCTATAAGTACTAATAACTAAATTAAAAACTAACCTCAGCAACTCTCTCCTTATTCATGAACGAGGACCGTGTCTCATCGAACAGCAGATCGGTCTCTCTGTACGTGATGAGTCCCCAGTTCTCCATGGCGCCCGCAGAGAAGTCCGGGATGGCTATCATGTCCTGCTTAGGTAGGGGGAACGATATGTTGTACCACTCCTCGAAGTATGTCAGCACTTTCGGTCCGGTTATAGATGCGTATTCCGTCTGTAATGGAAGACAAAAATGTATCAATATATTTAAGATTATCCTTATGGTAAACATATACTGTGGTAATGGATGAAGATATGGAAAGAATTGAAGGCTAATGGAATAAATAATAATAATGGTTTAGGACGACGGGAAGCCGATGGATGAGGGAGGCACAAGACCGCGCAGAGTGGAAACTTTTGGAGGAGGCCTTGCAAAAGCAACGACTAAATAGGCTTGTGTAATTTAGCTTTAGAGGTATTCTTAGTATATACTGACCTGATTCAAAGCATCACCCCTGGCCCATATTCTGAACTTGGTATCGGAGAGTCCCTCAGGACTGTCCATGAAGAGGAACTTGGACACGACGAACGCGACCAGGTACGTGGACATCGGCACTGACTTCTGATACGTGTCCCAAATGTACTCGGATATTGGCTTTCTGAAAATTATATTTGTGTAAGTACTTAGGTAAGTATTAGAGAAGTTTTCTTTTTCTTCAGCGATCACCAAAATCGGTTTCGTGTGTTAAGTATAAATAAATAAAATAAAATTCGTTTACTTCGAACCGGAATTCATAGTGTTATTAATGTAAACAAAAATTTGGATATTTTCTAATGAATTTATCTATTAGATTACCTATTTGAATTTATCTTTACTTGTCAATGCTAAGTTATAACTAAATTATCTATGCTTCTATACTAATATTATAAAGAGGTAAAGTTTGTGTGTTTGTGACGTTGCGCGTTGTAATCTCTGGATCTACTGAACATATTTTAAAAATGATTTCTCTCTTGAATAGTCTATTTACCGGGGAGTGTCATAGGCTATATAGTATCACGCTATAACTAATAGGAGTGGAGCAGTAATGAAATATGTTTAAAAAAATTAAAGCGTTTTTTTCGCGGCCTAACGAAGTGGGCACGGGTCAGCTAGTTATAATATAAACTAAATAATACTCACTTGAAACTTTTTTCTATGAGAGACCAAGGGAAATAATTTTCGACGGCACTGAAAAGTAAATACAAAATTATGAAGGAATTAATTAAAATAACACATTCACACAACGCCATCTAGTCCCAAACTAAGCAGAGCTTGTACTATGGGTACTAGACAACGGATAAATATACTTAAATACTTCTTTTTTTTTGTAAATACATATACATATTGTACATAGAATGTATGTAACACTCAGACCAATGCAAACAATCATGTTCATGCACACAAAGATTTGTATAGATCGGGAACCGAACCCGAGACCTCTGCGTAGCAGTCATATTAAATAACCACTACGCCACAGAGGTCGTCAAAATACATTAAATTAATTATAAGAACTTCGTAGAACTTGTGTGTAATTTGTCTCGTCTCATAATGGACAGAACGTAGAGTCGTAGACGGCCTGTTCTATTTGATTCCCCATGTTGAATAGCTTAAATTAATATGTCATTTTATAACCGTGTGGTGACGGAGTAAGAATACAATGTCACCACCCCATCTCATCGCCATGAGTGTAGTAAAATCCGACTAAGGGACTATCCGTGAATATTATCTTTACGAAATAAAAAGAAGGAAAACTTGAAATGAAACCCTATACCAATCCGTATGGCCAGCGTGGTTTAGCCTACTAACAGGCTAAGTATCCCTCTGTCACAGCAGGAGGCCCGTCCCGGCAGTGGGACATTAATGGGCTGTTATGATGAATGACTTACTTAATAGGTGATACTTTTTCAAACGGCATGTTGGATATGGCAGTGAAGTCCTTATGATGTCCTATTGTCATTGTGAAAGTGGCCTTGTACATGGGCTCGTCGAAGCATGGGAAGCCTTTCCGAGCCGATATAGCCTCCAGCTGAGTTGATATCAGATATCTGGAAAGTAAAAGTAATACTTAATAATAGACTACCTACATTACACAACGCCATCTAGTCCTGAACTAAGCAAAACTTGTACTATGGGTACTAGAGAACGGATAAACATACTTAAATACTTCGTTTTTATTTTTTTGTAAATATATTATACATATACGACACTTAGACCAATGCAAACAATCATGTTCATGCACACAAAGATTTGCACTCTGCGTAGCAGCCATGTAATATACCGACTGCGCCAAAGAGGTCGTCCTGAACTAAGCAAAGTTTGTACTGTGGAGACTGGACAACAGATAAACGTACCTACTTATATACTAACTTTATATTGTTTGTATTATACATAGAAAACACCCAGATCAATTATTGCAAAAAATATTGTTTTAATCTCCATAAAGATTTGCATATAGCGAAAATCGAACCCGAGACTTACGCAGCAGCCTAAATCTAGCACTACGCACAAAGATCACTTTTTAACCGACTTCAAAAAAAGGAGGAGGTTCTCAATTCAGTTGTATTTTTATTTCTTTTTTTTACTTTTCTTTTTTTTTGTGTGTTACCTGATTTCTCGAAAACGGCTAAATTTTTTTTTATTACTAAGTTATTAAGCTTATAGATTGTGGTGTACGGAATGTTGTGTCCGAGGTACAAACTTGCAATATCAGAAAGGACACAAGGCTCGTGGGATCCACACACAAATGTCCTCATTTAGGATGTTCTTTGTGTCCGTTAACCGTGATCCACTACGATGATATCTTCAAACATCCAATAGATAATAGATTCTCCGTGTGGTAAAAGAGTAAGAATACAATATGTCACCACCCCATCTCATCCCGTGGATGTCGTAAAAACCGACTAAGGGACTATCCATGGATATTAGCTTTACGAAGTAATAAGAAGGAAAACTTGAAATTAAACCCTATACCAATCCGTCTGGACAGCGTGGTATAAGTAGGCCAAGTATTCCTGCGTCACGGAAGGAGGCCCGTCCCTGCAGTGGGACATTAATGGGCTGTTATGATGATGATGAATAGATGCTTAAATATTATTAAAAACTTACTCTTTAACCTTGCTCCTTCTATCAATGTAAGTACTGATATATACTCCATCCAAGCCTGGCTTCAGGTTGCCATAGAACGGTATCGTCAGGGTGTAAGTTTGATTCTCCTGCAAGGTCTTGTCTAGCGACACAGTCAGCAGGTTGTAGGTATCGTTCAACTTGATATCGCTTACTACAATGTTGTTACCAGCGTTGTCGACTAAGTAGGCATCCTTTACTGTGAACTCTTTCGCGTGTAAGACAACCTTGTCCGTGCTTTTTATTACTTTGAGCTGGAAAAGAAAGTTTATTTATATATTTATTTAATTAAACAAGCATAGGTATAGGTACTCTTTATTTTGCTTTTAGGGTTACAACCCGGTTTTACTGGCCGTGGTCTTAGTTAGCTTGAAAATAACACTATCTAGTCCCAAGTTTTTCGTAAATGGGTAGATCTCCAGAGGCATTTTTTATCGTGTCGGACTGGAGAAACCCATTTTGAAATCGATAAACGTTTTCATTACATTTTTTTATGTACAGTTTGGTGTCTAATCTATGTGGTGCAGGGCTGAAATTATGAATTAGTTTGTTATAAATATTTTAAAAAAAATCATAAACCCTAAAATCCTGATTGCTCTGGGTTGACCTAACTCCCGATTGAATGAGAAAACATTGTGTAACTTTTTATTGAGAAGGTTCATAATAATATGTCCGATGTTATTTTATATTACATGCCAAATAGTTAATATTCAGTGTAATATTTTTTTTTAAATTATATTAACAATAGTTTTGGCACAATTTAAATTTATCGTCATGACCTGGCATTTTATCTCATCGCTCTGCGCTGGAGTAAAACATCGCGCTCATCCCTCGTTTTACGAAATAGAAACTCTATTCCCCTCCCCCGGGGTAGTGGTAGTAGTGGTCTAACCTCAGAGGATGATATGTGTGTGCCACGTTCCCGCGCTCCCACATTGCGAAGGTAAGTTTATGATTTATCTGGGTTTGGTTCTCGAATTTGATGATTGATATGGCATGTTTTTTAAATTAAGTACTTAGTAAGGCTGTAAATGTGCTTATTAAGTGAATTAAGTGATAGTAATGATGTTCTTTATGAGACGTAAACACAACTTTCTACTGTTTTTATTTTGGGCTATATTAATGCTTTTATGACTTTTTTTGATCGCTATGGCTATGATTGCTCTGTCTAAAAGACCAGAGCGATGATGTTTTGCAATAATTGTACGTTATAAAACTACTTTAAGTAATAATACCAGATTGTTACAACGACAAATGTCATGACTCAGCTGTCAAAAATTCTGTGACGTCACGCTCACGACTCATCTGTCTAAAATTCTATGACGTCACGACTCCCCTGCAAAAATATTTTCCCGCCAATATTCTATGACGTCACGACTCATCTGTCAAAATTCTATGACGTCACGTGTGACGTGATCAAAATTCTATGGCGTCACTAGTCACGTGACTCAGCTGTTAAATTATTATGACTATGATGAAGTTATCAAAATATAATATGATGGAAGTCAAAATTTCAAGTTTTCGGAAGTTTTCCTTTACATGCACTGTAAGACCTTGCTTCATGCCAAATTTCAAGTTTGTATGTAGACTGGAAGTACCCTGTAGCTTTTTACCCTTTGCTCATCGAAAATTTGCGACATAAACGGCTATATGTCTTGATTTCGTTAGATTAGAAGTTTGATTTTTTTACAGCACTAAAAGGCAACAGACCTTAGTATTTGGTAAAAATTTCAGCTTGATACCTCTACGCGTTCCTGAGATAAATGGTCTTGACAGAGAGACGGATAACAAAGTAACAATAACAATAACAACACCAAATTGTGATGACGTCAGCTGTCTAAATATTATTTTTCCTGCCAAAATTCTATGACGTCACGACTCATCTGTCAAAAATTCTGTGATGTCACGACACATCTGTCAAAAATTCAATGACGTCACGACTCATCCTGTCGAAGATTCTGTAATGTCACGACACATCTGTCAAAAATTCTATGACGTCACGTCTCATTACTAATAATATTTGTTGAAAATTTCAGCTTGATACCTCCACGCGTTCCTGAGATAAATGGTCTTGACAGACAGACAGACGGACAACGAAGTGATCCTATAAGGGTTCCGTTTTTTCAAAATCGGTACGCTGCTCTAAAAATAAACAAGTTTCCAACTGATGAGCTCTCAAAAAGCTCTAGATATATCCCCTAAACATAAAATCATATAATCTTGTAACTAAAAATGACTAAATAAATAATATATTAACAATTTTATTATTTTTGTTTCACCATTTATGATCGCTCTAGGGCCTATCATGATTGCTCTGGACGCGAAAATGTTTGAACTTAAATATTTCCATAACTGTTTGTCAAAAATGAAGGCCAATAGTAAAAATGTAGTATTTTAATATCATTATTTTCAATGAGATACATAATTACCAAAAAATATCAAGATCTGAAAAGCACCAGAGCGATCACACGAATACGCCCGATTTGGAGATCGACCCAAATATATACATTGAAAACACCTTAACTTGGGTGTGGTGTTAGCGTGTGTTGTTCATACACACAAACATTTGCATTGTGCCGGAATGGAACCCCAAAACTCTATGTAGTAAGGTAGATTATAACCAAAAAAAAAAAAAGGCAAAGGCTACACCACAAAGATTGTCAGAAAAAATGAAAAACAAAAATCAGCCCCACTTCGAGTTAATCAACACTTTGAACTATAGGCCGACCGTTTATCTCAGTCCCCGCCTGCGGTATGAAAGGGACGAGGGGGCGGGGTAGTGGTGTCCGTTATGGTAGCGTACACAAGAGCTATATCGAGTTGGTTGTTATGCCCAATAAAATAAGTTTTTACAAAAAAAAAAACCGACTTCAAAGACAAAAATTGCACTAAAAATTAATAAATAACTAGTTGTATTTTGGTTTTGCAACATTAAATCAGACATTCTTTTTACTTAATTATAATCTAAAGAATAGGTTCTTTTAATTATTGTAAAAAGTATTGTTAAGGATATTTCTTGAAGAGACTACAAATATATTTATTTGTAGATTCTTTAAAATATAATCAAATTATTAATGAATAATATAATAATATTATTATTTTTGGAATCGGTGTCAACCACGATAATTATATTCTATTTTATATTCCTGACTTAAAATTTAAAGAAATATGGCGTCGTGTTATACACAGGCTAAAGACTAAGATGAGAAAGTACTACGAATCAAAGACAATTACTTAAAATTAAAAACCATTTAAAGTGATCAGAATGTGTTATACAAAACGTTATTGCCTTTTCTAACGACTTTGTAGACAACATTTTGCATTATTGATCCTATTTGCGAATTACGATTTTTTTCAATTGACGGTGCTGGTTAAACCTATATAAACGCCCAAAGTTATGGAAAGCTTTAATCAGTTACTAAATAGGTATATTAAAACGTTTGAACGTGACACAGGTATTTTAAAATATATTTATTTAAATATGATAAAAATAGTTATTTAATATTTGTTTAATTTTTAAACCAATCCATAAACAATCAAAAACTTTATGTCATAATGTCGAAGTCATCTAATAATATAATCTGTAATTCGTGGCCGCCATTCCATTTGCTTAAGTATTATCGTATTTCGTTGGCTGACACCGACTCCAATAATAACAATAATATTACATAATTATTATTTCATTATTACATAAAAATGAAAAACCATTTCTTTTGAAATAAAATAGTTTTAAAAATAATTGCCTTTTTTATTTTGTGTCTTATTTACAATTTTATTGCATAACGCCTTCCTAGTTCAAAATAGTGATTGCTTCAAAACCCTCTAAAACGGTATCGGTTACTTTCAAATTTCACTAAAACCTGAAGTTAACTTCTAACTCCCCTAAAACGAATCTATTTTTGCAAATAACCTCGTTTTTCAAATTGTTTTTATTAAAAGAAAGATGTTTGTTGGGATTGCTAGATTACAATAATAATATAATGTTAAAAATCGTACAGAATTAAGGTTGTTAGTAAGTTTAAGACGTTTTTCATGAAATGTCGAAATTTAAGAAAAAGCACTTTTGGGGGTTTTGAAATTATATGACTCATATATATGTTACAGCCAAAGTAATAAATATGAATAGTATACATAATAACTAGCCATTATGTATAAGGGCTACTCAATTTTGATAAAGTGATAAATGTCAAAGAATTAATCACATTAACTAGCCATTATATATGGCAAATATACAATATTAAGGCAAAAGTCAGAAACAGTTGGTTAGGTTAGGTTAGCATAGTGACCAAAGGACATAATTATAATATAGTAATATACTATATTATTCTAGTTTTACTTAAAAAAATGTTTCTTGCGTCCTTTGGTCACTATACTAACCTAACCTAGCCAACTGTTTTACCTGCAGTTTTTCATAATATTAGTTTTATGAGATTAACAAAATCTAAAAAAAAAAAACACGAATATAATGACTATACTGATACGCGCCTCATCTTATAATTGGTGTATTTTCAAAACCCGCTAAAACCTCTTTTTAGAAATTTTCAGTTAAGAGTAGGACCTAATTTAAAGTTAAGATTTGTGGCAACAGGAGTGAAAAGCCAGTACTATAACATATATAATGACTAGTTAATGTGATTAATTCTGCGACATTTATCGCTTTATCTAAATTGAGTAGCCATTATACATAATGGCTAGTTATTATGTACAATATTCATATTTATTACTTTGGCTGTAACATACACATTAAAACAGGTATGATTTAAACATATTAATTTGTAAGAATCAATCTTAGAAAATATTTACAGATAATAAGAACAATAATTAGAGCTTTTTTTATTTTTACACACTACCATAACGGACACCTAGTCAGTATGTCAGTATGACACTAGTGCAGTAAGCTAGTCCGTCTTCTATACAATTTACAAATTTCAAAGATGGTGGCGTCATCTTGCCATTAAAACTCGTACTTTCTTAGAGAAAATATGCAATCTAAATTATTACACAATTTAAAGCCTGACAAGAAAATTAAAAAATCCTCTCCAGGTATTTCGATTGGTTTAGGGTATAATTTCAATATTTCCTTCTTTTTATTTCATAAAAATAAGCTAGCTAAGAATTAGAGCTGTGTTGTGATGTGATGTAGTACGGGTCACAGTATCTAGATGGCGCCGTTTTGCCAAAAAATCAAGAGATAGCTCTCTCCTTTGTCCTCGCCCCCCGCGCACCCCTATTACCGCAGGCGGGGTCTGAGTTAAACGGTCGGCCTATAATTACGAAATTAAGTAATAACTGTAAAACGTCAATTAAATCAATATTTATTTTACAATAAGTACATAATTAATATAAATAAAAACGTACGTATTCATAAAGATAATGTTAAAAAAGCCTTGAACTAAAAGTTCTACAACTAGGTAAGTAAATAAAACTGTATTTTACAAAAAAAAAACAACTAAGTATTTACTTAAAAAGCCAATAGTTATTTTTCTTTTATTACATTTTGTTTTGTAATAGACAAAAAAAGATATAGTTAAGACGACAAAAACTTTGTTTAACATTGACATATTTTTTGAATAATTACGATTTTTTAGTAGTCGCGAATGCCTAGATAGCGTTTAATAAAAGAATGCAACATGCAGGGCAAATTAGTCAAATATTGTGTAAAAGTTATACAATCTCACAAATATTTCTTGGCGCATCATTAAAAAGAAAGTATTTTACAGTAATTATACATATTTTGCTAGAAGTAAAAGTGTGAAATCTTTAAATACACTTAAGTCAAAAGTTCGTAGATATAAGTAATGCCGACGCAAAAAAAAATGTAATGAACCCTAGAAAGCTCTTAAACCAGATTTTGTTTGTCTGTAGGTATCAAAAGGCACAGCATAAAAGTATATACAATAGTATAGTTATTTATAAATGGTCATTACTAAGTACACAAAGCCTTGTTAATAGTTTAGTGATTCAAGTCTCGTGAGGATGTGCAACATGGCGAATAACAATTACCATGTTCACAACCTTGTTGCTGACATTTATTTATTAAACACTTTCGTAACTACCTACACCTATACCCTAACTAATCATAGGGACATTTTTTTTCATATAAAGTCTACTAGTATAAAATGTTATAGGTACCTAACTAATTATATAAAGCAAACCGTGCAGCTGCAGTGGTTTTTTGTGTTTGTTTGTGTGTCAGCGATCAGACAGAATAGAACTTAAATCCCAAGAATTTTTTTTTGTTGTGGACGAGTAGTTTGTCTCTGACGACAGTTACTACTTTACACTGGCTGTGGTGGGGCGGATGGCCCTCAACCAAAAAATCCCAAGTAGGCAGGCCCCTACGTTAAATACGAAGTACCCCCCTCTCTCGCGTCTCGCCAACTTAACTCGCCAAAAAATATGATGGAGATCTATTTAAATCAACTTAATTAACAACTTACTACTTAACTCGCTACTGTACTTGTCGATGTGTAAACAGGGCTTTAGCCAGATAAAATGGTACAAATATGACTATTCCGTATAGTCTGCTTTAACGATACCGTTGTGAAGAAACAGTGTGGTGACAACACTATTTGTAAGTACGCGTAATATAGGTAAAGTTTGAAATAAGTACTCAGACTTAACCTATATTCATTTTTATACTATCGTACGTAACTTCTCAATTAGCATTTACTAAACGCATAAAACAGCTTCATTAAGCATAACAAAAGTATTGAGACGTCATAACGCTAAACCACCAGAACATAACGGTTATTAAGATATAATAATAAACTAAATGTCAGCCTGACATTGTGTAAGTAGTAATAGACACTGTCATTGTTATTCGTACCTAAACATTTGGTACGTTACGAAAATAACTATTGTGACAACTATTTAGGAGGCAAAAACTAAGTGTGCTTTGGCATATAGACCTATGTGTTGTTTTTGTATAAAAAAAAAATACAACCGAATTGAGAACCTCCTCCGTTTTTTGAAGTCGGTTGAAAAAGAAAACACCCGCACTAGGAATCGGGCCGCGTGGTGCGGGGTTGTTTACAAACATCAATTAAATAGGCACAAAAATCTTTCAGCCTTAGTACAATCATTTGTCTGTCCTGCATGGGATTTGAACCTACGACCTTGTGAACGGTAGCCTCATTCAACTCCACCTATTAAAAGCCCAAATGTTATCATAGAAGTTAGCAGATTTTTCGCGAAAGTTTATTCAAGTAGATGAAACTTTCAAGGACCACAAAACCTATGTTTTTTAATGTAAGCGCCGTTAAATCAGCAATCTACCAATGAAACTCGCATCAATACAGGTCCATCCGTTCCTGTGATTACTTGACACAAACAGACAGCCACACAGAAAAAAACATTAAAATTCGAATTTTATCATTGGTGTCGCGTTTACATTCATATGCAATTAGCAATAAACTGTGGATCTTATGTTTCTAACAGACACTTCAATTTTAGGTCCGTGTGGTGACGGAGTAAGAATACAATATGTCGCCTCCCCCATGGGTGTCGTAAAAACGACTAAGAGACTATCCGTGAATATTATCTTTGGGGAGTAAAAAGAAGAAAAACTTGAAATTAAACCCTATACCAATCCGTCTGGCCAGCGTGGTATTAGTAGGCCAAGTATCCCTTCGTCACTGGAGGAGGCCCGTGCCTGCAAAAACTTTAATTTTATTTATATGTACATAAATATAGATTGTAATAATGCATGGCTTAATAGAATATGTAGTACAGGGTCTATGACCTCAACGGGATTTGTCGCCCACATCGCATTTACATAATATTCTTATATGACGAGCCTCCATGTGGCTTGCACACGGAGGGATACTTGGCCTACTTATACCAGACAGGCCATAAGTACAGGATTTAATATCAAGTTTACCTTATTTTGTTCTCGTTGAAATATTATCAGCGAACGTTTTCTTAATTTATTTCATTTCGGGTTCGATTCCCGCTCAATGCAAATCTTTGTGTGCATGAACATGATTGTTTGCATTGGTCTGAGTGTTTTCTATGTATAATATGTATGTATTTACAAAAAAAAGTATTTAAGTATGTTTATCTGTTGTCTAGTACCCACAGTACAAGCTTTGCTTAGTTTGGGACTAAGTGCCGATGTGTGAATGTGTGAGGATTATATATTTATTTATTCCCATCGCCATTTAGTCTAGCTGTAAGTATAGACCTTACATTATACTTTTTTAGAATTAAATAGACACTTACAAAATTCAAACTTTAAATGTTCATGCACACATAGATTTGCATTGAGCGGGAATCGAACCTGAGACCTCTTCGTAGCGGTCTTTAAAATTATATTAATTTTAATTTATATTTCCAATGTTTGTTTTTCATTTAGAAATTGTCATTATTTTAGTTTATTTTTTTATTCCTGTTATTGAAGCAATACACGCAATGTCTCTGTAGTTTTATATATTAATTTCTAATGTGCCTTTGTTGAAGACCCATAAAATAAATAAATAATTAAAGATAATAATATAAAGCAAACTTACCCATATATCAACAACTCCAAAATAGCTGAAGTTAGTCTTGGGATCGATGTCGAAGGCGTACTTAACATGGTAGTGAGAGGGGGCGAGGTGATCCGGCAACAGGTAGCCTGAGACCGCGGCGCTCAGCAGCCACACCACACCCACAATCTGTGTCCAGTGCATCGTGGACGCTGAGAACAAAACAAATAATTATTAGTCTTAGAAACATAAATATACTTTTATAAGAAATCGTTAAGAGAGGGGAGGATGTATTTATAATTATCGTAGCATGGACTGCATGGACTGCATGAAACCTGATGTAAGGCATACAGTCGAGGAATAAGGACAACGAAGTGTTATCTTAAAATTACTTGATTTCGTCGCCATTGCTTGGCTATTTGGGATTGAATGGTTCCGATTTCATAAGTAGGAAGGAGTGAACCAATATGTCAGATGATAATTCCGTAATTTAATCGTTAGGCAAAAAAAGTAAAATTAGGTATCATAAATCTAAAATTTCCAATCCGTCTGGCCAGCGTGGGATTAGTAGGCCAAGTATCCCTCTCCGCCACGGGAGGAGGCCTGTCCCTGCAGTGGGGCATTAATGGGCTGTATGATGATGATTTTGGAGAAAGGTCAAGTAGGTATATATGTACTTAAATTAGATAGTACAGCTCTAGTATCGATTACCATGAACATAGATCTAACATCTATGTAACAAAGTTATACTAATGTAATGAAATGCAAACCCCCATAATAATGGAATAACATTTATATATATAAATAGCTTAATAGCTCCACTATAAAACTCTAAGCAAATAAGTCACGCATAAGTATTACAACCTCGAGTTTATTATAAATTATTATTTAACTATTTAGGATCATAATGTTATTGGTCGTAAATGTTTATGAAATGTCAACACTGCGGGTACTAAGCGTCATGTTCATGGCCACCCCCCGGGGTTGCTAGCGTGATGAGAAAGTTGTGTCTTTTTGTTTTATGTGGGTACTTTAGTTTTGGATTATCGCAGCTTAGTAATAAAGAGTTGTAGATGGATTTGGTTTCTGGGTAGTTTAATATTAACCTATTTATATGACGACTATTTTTTATTTTCTGATAACTCCTCCACTTAGAGCAAGCCTTGTGCCGCTCACAAACATAATGACAATAATTTATAAACAAACTGCCCTGCGTGTGATGTGAACCCACGACCTCGTGCACCTTCGCTACGCTACTAGCGCAGTTAAAACTTAAGTTACAACTTTAAATATCAATTCTTTAACCCTCTATTAGTTGCATAGTCAATGTTGCCAACAGTAGTCAAGCGGCGCCGGCGCTTTCTCTTTGCTATCTCGTGTACCTAGACTGTCTATTGCATAAGCTGGTAACACTAGTGTAAAGTTAACCTATACATCAAGGCTATTCGTTTCAGTTTAACAATAACTTAATATTACATGAATGTATTCTACGACCTAGATAGGATGGCGGGATACCGATGGATGAAAGAGGCACAGAACTGCTTAGATAAAGTGGAAATATTTAAAGGAGTCTCTCACACTCTCCGTATGGTGACGGAGTAAGAATACAATATGTCACTCACAACCCCATCTCATCCCGTAGAAACAGACTAAGGGACTATCCGTAAACATTATCTTTACGAAATAAAAGAAGGAATGAAATTAAACCCTATACCAATCCGTCTGGCCAGCGTGGTATTAGTAGGCCAAGTATCCCTCCGTCACGGGAGGAGGCCCGTCCTTGCAGTGGGACATTAGTGGGCTGTTATGATAAAGGATGAGACTTGGGTATATTGTACTTAATATAATCTACTCGTATAACACAAGGGTTCTCTCTTTTCTATGATATAACGTAATATGAAGAAGCATAATATATAGCCAGACCGGCAATGCGATGGCGATGTACTCGTAGTTAATGCATTTAAAGAATACTCTCCGGTGCCATTAAAGCGCCGGTTACACTAGACTACATGTAGTCAACTACATCTTGTAGGAGACTACATCTTGTAGGACGGTCGGGACACGCCTATCTCCGATATGTAGTGTCCTAACAGCCTACATGTAGTCTCCTACATGATGTACGAAGACTACATGTAGTCTAGTGTAACCGGCGCAAAGAGGCACAGAACTGCTTAGATAAAGTGGAAATATTTAAAGGAGTCTCTCACACTCTCCGTATGGTGACGGAGTAAGAATACAATATGTCACCACCCCATCTCATCCCATGGGTGTCGTAAAAAACCGACTAAGTAACTATCCGTGAATATTATCTTTACGAAATAAAAAGAAGGAAAACTTGAAATTAAGCCAATCTGTCTGGCCAGCGTGGTATTAGTAGGCCAAGTATCCCTCTGTCATGGTAGGAGGCCCATCCCTGCAGTGGGACATTAATGGGCTGTTATGATGATTTAAAGGAGACATAATGTCAAGCTCAAGCACATTCCAAATTGGCTGATATGATAATGATTCTTCGGGTGGTTACGGAGTAAAAATACACGGCGTGTCGCAACACCTTTGCATTCTGTGGTTGCCGTAAAAACCAACTAAGGTTAAGTTCATAAAATTCTCTCTTTAAAAATGAGAGAAGAAAAATTTAACATAAAATCCTGATAGGGAAAGTTTCCTATGTCACCCGCAGATAGATTCCTATAGGTATTTTATTTTTATTTTTATATATTTTAGTTTTATTTAAGTACGGAATAGCCTCCCCTCATAGAAACAATTCGTGAATTTATACCTACTGTCTATTTAAACGAACTTGCTTTAAAACGTAAACATATGGCGTCTTGTCAACCACAGACTAAAGACTTTAGTCTTTAATCTTTGAAAAATGTATAGGAATCAAGGACAAAATTCTATAATCTACAAATGTCAAACCATAAAATTAATTTTATCTGTGAAATTTTTCGTTGGAAAAAATTATGTTTATTTAAAATTTAAGAAAGATAGTGGATAAATCAAAGTGATTTAAGTGTTTTCTATTGCATAAACGTTTAATGCTACTTTCCAGAAACTTTTATCCATATCAAAGTGTGCGATTGATGTAAAAACTAGTGAATTTGCAATATGTGATGTTTGTTGACAAAATAAATCAAGTAAGGATGAATACGGTATAGCATTCCATAGATTCTCCGTGCGGGTGCCGGGTCCATCGCGTGATAGAGGACGGAACACTTGCATAACAGCGTCTGGGACTTACGACCCAGATGTTGGTTTAAGGAGGCCCCCTTACAACGCGTTAAGCTCGATTTACACATCGACTAGTACATTAGCGAGTTAAGTAGTAAGTTGTTGATTAAGTTGATTTAAATAGATCTCCATTCTATTTTTTGGCGAGTTAAGTACAAAGTAGCCCGCTCTCTCGCGTCTCGCCAACTTAACTCGCCAAAAAATAAGATGGAGATCTATTTAAATCAACTTAATGAACAACTTACTACTTAACTCGCTATACTGTACTTGTCGATGTGTAAATCGGGCTTTAGCGGTCACCTTCACTGTCTGCTATGTTCCGTCCTCTACCTATCCAAATTTGGTAGGAACCTAACAATGCCTTTGGACATTCGTGATAGTACAGAGCTTACTGAAGTTCTCGGCAGTCCTAGTTATTTTATCTTATTCATTATTATGCATGCCACGCGCATTACGATATAATATTTATGTGCATTCATAATAATACAACAATTTTAAACAGGTTATATAAGATCTTGTTCTCAAACAACTCCCACACTAGATAAGGCCCTACGTTCGCATACAAATAAAAAATGCTTGAATCGGTACAACTATTTATGGAACAAGGGATGTCAAGGAACTCTGTAAAGATAGCAATGAAGGCTTTATGTACATACAAGTACAGCTTAACGTAATACAAAGCCTCACAGGCTCTGGCTTTTTAAGCTGAGATAGGGCTTTATAGCTTAGATTTTCTTATTGTTTATATAAATAAATCGTAAAACAATGGATAATATTTCAAGCTTGAATCGAGATCGAACTTGCTTCTTCTGAGCAAAAGTCCCATAAAGCTTGATTGCTAGGGCACACTAGTCTTTCGAATATAAACCCGTCCCTGCAGTGGGACATTAATGGGCTATTATGATTATGATTGCATGTGAGCTTTAATTTTGGTCAGTAATATTCTAAAATAAACACTAAGTACAAAAGCCGAGACCAACGGATATTGTTTATATGAGTACCTACATACAAGACTATAAACTAACCTGATTAGCAAAAGACTTCTATCCAAAATTATTATAATAATATTTGAAACAATTCCATGATTACTCTGTTCTCATATAATACCTCTATCAATGGTAATTATTTATACAATAAATATAGCAGCAAATAAAACTATCTCATTCAAAAACTTCAAACGTAACTGTCAAAGCGTAAGTATAATACATTTTTGACACCTTAAATTGTGTCGCCCTCTTTTATATTATTCGCAAAACTAACTGAATACCTAACATAAGTATAAGTACGTATAGGTAAATATAATTAAGAATCCTACAGCTCGCGCATTCTTATTTGACTTTATGTTACCAAAGCCTTTAGAGAAGTTCGCGAACTTTAGAGCCTGATATACTCAAAAGAACCATGTTAGATTAATCTTAATGTTCCCGTGTGTACATTTACGTACTAAATTTACAAGGATATTTAAAAAGGTAGATCTAGTATAAACGTCGCAACCATGTCGGCTGGCTTTGTTAGGCACCGTTACCCCATGTTGTGTCAGTAAATGACCACAGACTGTTAAAAATACATAAGTACAGACACCACATTGTAGGCCAAAGGAATTTTTTTGCATACATTAAAAAGTGGTACTCTAGTAAACTTGAAAAGTTTGTTTGTTTTAAAACGTGTTTGAAAATCTGTTTACTTTGTTTACTTATCTGTGTCACAAGAGGCAATTACTTTCCTGTATTTTTTCCTTCCTACTGGATTTCCTTCCTTCCTTATTTTTACCTTGAATAGGCTCTTTAGAAAACGTCTTCCTAAGACAGTTTTCAGGTTTAGATAAAATCAACTAAGTCTCCCTTAGTCGGGTTTTACGACGACCTCGGGATATCTAGTCTGTCCGACATCTAGACTTAAACTAAGTATATCGTTGCATAATCTAATCCTTAGATTACAAATTCACTCCGGAACGTTCATTATTGATGCCCACCAAACAAATACCAAACAACATAAAGACTTCAAACTTGAAACATATACTTTACAGACTATGCACCTTCTAATAAAGTCAAAGTTTTTAAGTAACTACTGCTGTCTCTAAGGGCCAGATTCAGAGACCGCACTTTGACTTTACTTTAGCAAAGTCTAGTTATTATCTCTGAATTTCAAAAACATTAAAGTAATCTTTCGCATGATAAAGTTTACTTTGGGAAGATTACTTTGAAAGAAAGTAAAGTCACGACTCTGAATCTGGGCCTTATATCTCGTTTTTGTATCAAAGTCGAACTTTCCTTCAAAGTAAAGTCAAAGTGCGGTCTCTGAATCTGGCCCTAAGTAAGGCCGAGTACTTGTGGGACCGCCTAGTAGAATCTTCCGACCACTTCATAGATATTTTCAAATCCTAGTTAGAGAAATTGTTATTAAACATAAAACATAACCTTGCTATTTGAACTTGGATAAAATAGAAAATTCACACAACAATAACGAATAATATATTTAGTTAGTGTCAAGGGAAACCGTCGAATATTGTATATTATTAAACGATTGTTTGTTTGTGAAGCGGTCAAGTGCAAGTACCTTTATATTCAACATAGTACGTACTTGTGCAGAATTATAAATAGCGCAATGAGGTCACTGACAAGAAGGTCGCGACTCGGAGGTTATTTTGAAAGGTTTTACTTCCTTTTACTGTCTATATTTTCTATAATCGTTGACAATTATTAAAATCTTTCTCTAAGTGGTGATGTTGTAAAAATACTTGGTCGCCACCCATGAAAACCCACCCTAAAGCCCGATTTACACATCGACAAGTACAGTAGCGAGTTAAGTAGTAAGTTGTTGATTAAGTTGATTTAAATAGATCTCCATCCTATTTTTTGACGAGTTAAGTTGACGAGACGCAAGTGAGGGGCTACTTCGTACTTAACTCGCCAAAAAATAGGATGGAGGTCTATTTAAATCAACTTAATCTTAAAATACTACTTAACTCGCTACTGTACTTGTCGATGTGTAAATCGGGCATAAAAGACAACGAATAGAAAGTTCGCAGACGTTATATCTACAAAATCAAAATAGTACCTATATACTTAGCGGTAGAAAAAAAATTAAGAATAACACAACATAAAAGTTTATTAGTTTGTTTTAAAACAAATAAAAGACTGGGCAGATTTCGCACTTAGCCACTTAGATAGGCCATTGTGCATCTCATATACCTAATTATAAATATTCACTCATATATAGGTAACTATTCATTCCACCGCACACAGGATATCCCAAAAAACATTTTCAGGCTAGTCTGCAGGTTTCCTACGTTAATGTGATAAAATTACGCAAGATTTCCCTCCTTCACGGGACGAGGCCTGTCCACAGAACATTTATACTCAAACCCTGAAGTGGCACATTGACAGGTTATAAATAAGAAAAACGACTACTAGTGACACAAATCTATGTCGACCTACATATTGAATATCAGACAAATCAAAAATATGCACAAAAACTAGTTTTAAACTCAAAAAAATCTATAAAAACAAACAATTAATTCTACCAGGCATTGAACTTAGCCGTGATTCTGTCTCGTGAATATATTTACATAATATTAACGTATCGAGAATAACTTTCGATCAAACATTTCTTTATTTACATAAATAATTTATTATTTGAGATATTTACATAAATAATTTATTATTTTAGACTGAATACCTAATTTTTATTAACTTTCGCGAGAAATTAATGTGTAAGGATACCGAAAGTTATTTCTTTTCTTTAAAAACTTTTTAATTTGATCTTTTTAAAGGAGGTCAAATATCTGCATAAATAAATACCTATGCAACGCATAAAATATTAAATATATTGATCTTCCTGTAATGACGATGTAAAAGATATCACTGGTTTCTTTGCTTGAGAACCCATACTTTACAGTCACCCATCCATTATTGTTTACTAGAGTCCCTGTCCGATCCGGGCTCCCTACCCATTCAATGCCAGATCGCGGTAGTCCATTTTGTATTCCCTCTGCTTCGTAAAAATTGACTAAGCTGAAGTTCACCATTCCAAAATCTTTTTGCCCCATCGGCTGTCAAATCTAAGTCCTGTCTATGTCGGACGATCCTAGACGCAATTGGTCGTCTCGGTCACTAAAGCCCGATTTACACATCGACAAGTAAAGGGTGTTGATTAAGTTGATTTAAATAGATCTCCATCCTATTTTTTGGGGAGTTAAGTTGGCGAGCGAGACGCGAGAGAGTACGCGTATTCGGTTCTCCGCGAATATCCTCATTTGTTTATTTTTCGAATTGAAACTGTACAGATTCTTAGTAAGTATGTACTTACGTCACCACCACTAACGGATTATGTAAATTATAAATACAAAATATCGTCCTCGTTATCGTGAGGGAAAGGATATTTATGTTAATAACACAATCCTTTCTGATACTTGTCTGACTGCTTTCTAAGGATTATTTTTATCGGGGACACATTTTTGTAGGCCGATATGTAGGACCATGGTCCAGATCCAGACGGGCAGGTTTCTCAGATTGAATCATTTGTGGGTCACAAAAATGATTACATTGCATTGGATTGAAATCCACCACTGCGAATTTGTAATCCGTAACGCCGCCAAAGCAGTAGAACGTCTAAGAATATGTTTAATTTTCTTTCAAAATAAGTAAACTCTACTAAACTGTAAAGTATATCATAGACTTAAGATAAGTAATTAAAATTCCCGTAAGAGCAGGTGTCTCTACAGAGCTCGGGGCCTTTATTACAGACCTCCAAGCTCTCCTACCTACCTCTAAATAGGTACTTATATCCAAAACATATTTAAACTATATTTTCTTGTCTGTATGCTCTTTAGCTAAAGTAGTTTATAAAATTTAAATGTACTACTTCATTTTTAAAGTTAAATAAGCGGTTACGTTTGACTGGTAAAGAGTGAATGTCTGTGCAATCCGTAATTTAGTGCATAATGTGTTCAATAAATACGAAATAAATAATGTCCCGTGTGTATTTACTTATAATATATTAACAGCCACACAATGCCATCTAGTTGTATACTAAGCAGAGCTTGTACCCTGTGTTTAAGTTTAGTTTAGTTAGGAGGACGATTACTGTATGCCAGAAAATAAACCTACATACTATTTTTTTGTAAATACATACAATTAATACCTAGAAAACACATGGAACAATGCAAACATTTAAGACCATGCAGCAATAACCACTATTAACTGGGAATAAAATCCCGACCCTTTCCTAACAGTCATAGCCTAAAATCACAACGTCACAGAAGTGATATATGTACTTAGAATTTCTTTCCTTGGGTGACTAAGGGAAAGTACGTAGATAAAAACGAAAACCAAAAATAGGAAAAATTAACACTTACCCCCTTACTCATAAACGCCTATTAAATTTAATCATTATTTAGCGAGATTTTTATTAGTAAAACCAACCTTATTCCAAACAAAACCGGAAGAATTTAAGCTAATCAATTGACTAAAATTTAAGAGGCGTTTATGAGTAAGGGGGTTAAACTACGCTTTATTTCCTAAACGTAATAGGCTATTCCGTAATACTCATTACAGCACTCACACAACAAAATAAAGTTATTCTACACGCCATTGTTGTCCATAAAAAAATTAGATCAATTTATAATCGTCATCAGTATTTTTATAATGATTGACAATAACTAGATAAGTAGGTACAGTTGACTTTAAACTAAAAAATATAAAATGCAACTCGCTTTTTTTTTAAATAACATTTTTGACTTTGACTCTAATACCAATTGTGCTTACTAAACGTTTTAGAATTATTTTGTACGTGTGTTGCGTTATATTTTACATTAAATTGATGTATTTATAAAAAGCTTTTCTATTGTAAATGTTTTTTTTGTAGTAAGAATACACAGTGTTACTAAACTCTAAGCCCATCAGAGTCAAGAGTTTGGTAATAAGAAATTGCGGTTCGAAACCCAGTGTAAAATAACTAAGTAGGTACGATGATAATGGATTTTTAAATTTGTGTCATTGTTACAATGAAAAAATGTTTGTATAAATTTTGCCAATGGTCTTTCAATCAAAGGATGCTGAAGAACGAGCAAAGTGAAGTAGTAGAGGTAGGAAAAGCAGATCCCAGGCTCCAGGGCCTTTGAGTTGTGGTCGTAACTGGGAACTTGCCAGGAGGATGATGAATCGACGACCTCTGTGGCGTAGTGGTTATATAACATGACTGCTACGCAGAGGTCTCGGGTTCGATTCCCGCTCAATGCGAATCTTTGTGTGCCTGAACATGATTGTTTGCATTGGTCTGAGTGTTTTATATGTATAATATGTAAATATTAACGTAAGTATTTAAGTATGTTTACCCGTTTTCTAGTACCCATAATACAAGCTCTGCTTAATTTGAGACTAGATGGCGTTGTGTGAAATTGTAAAAAAAAAATCTTTATTTATTTAAATACTAATCCCCTTACTCATAAACGCCTCTTAAATTTAATCACTGTTTAGCGAGATTTTTATTTGTAAAACCAACCTTATACCAAACAAAACCGTAAGAATTTAAGTTAATCAAATGACTAAAATTTAAGAGGCGTTTATGAGTAAGGGGGTTAATGTTTGTAAGTAAATTACTTACAATGCAACAGACCTACAAAGAAGATAGGACAGTTAACGACTTATTTATAGTACTGTTTTGAATACTTAGCTAACTAAATGGTAATTTTTGTTATATGCATATGGACACGTAGCTATTTTACTTACCTACTTATTAATAAATAAAAAATATAAGACATTGTTTTGTAAGCATTTTTAAGTACTTTGATGATTTTTTCTTCTGTGCAAGTGTAAGATGGCGAAATTAACTAAAAGGCTATCTTTCTAACATTCCTACAAGTCAAACGACATGAAAACAAACCCAGGAAACAAACAATACATTCGTCGATACCCCTCTTAACAATTGTATCTAAGCAACAAAACAATTTGTCTGCAACACACATCAACTAATATCGTACTCGTATTGCGGACGTACGCTTCCGACATGTAGTACTTATAATGTGTAATGTGAAATAACCACGCGTAACTATGTACAATTGTTTACTACTCAAATCACGACGAATATTTGCCGATCTCATGTATGTTTCGTGAGACAGACCTAATTGGGTAGACCCCGTACAAGGTCACGGGGCGAGGAGACCGCGTAAAGTAGAAATATTTGGAGAAGGCCTAAGTATATCTAGCTGTGATCTGTTGATGATAAAAACTTCTATTCCCGAAATTTTTTTAAAACAATAGTATGCGTCTTCCAGGCGCAGAGTAGGAGGACCCCTCACACGGTGGACCGACGACCTAGTCACTACGTCGTAGGGACCCCACTGGATGAGGGAGGTACAAGGTAGATATAGTTGGAGCAGGTTGTCCAGCCATGGACGACTGGACAACCGGCTGATGTGATGATGATGATGAATCAGCAAAGCCACACAGACAGACACTGCAATAGCATTATATTGGCTATTATTAAATTAATTGCTTACATAAGTATTTGATAATAATTGTTTTATGTAAGTAAATGTACTATTACATGCACTTGTTGTTATATCATAGTTTAAACCACATACCAGAGATATGGACAGAAGTTAATGTACGACAACTATATAATTTAATTAACACATTAAATATCACAAGGTCGCTTTTCGTGTTCAGTCATTTGTGGAAAATTGGTGTTCAGTGTTTACTCAACATTACTTCATCATAACAGTCCATTAATGTCCCACTGCAGGGACGAGCCTCCTCCCGTGACGGAGGGATACTTGGCCTACTAATACCACGCTGGCCAGACGGATTGGTATAGGGTTTAATTTCAAGTTTTCCTTCTTTTTATTTCGTTAAGATAATATTCACGAATAGTCCCTTAGTCGGTTTTTACGACACCCATGGGATGAGAAGGGGTGGTGACTTAATTGTATTTTTACTCCGTCACCACACGGAGATTACTTATGAAATTATATTAATATAAGACTATTTTCTCTTCTAGACACTTAAAGAAGCTTTTAGCGTTGAAATGTTTTGTAATTTTGTACGTTTTAATCCACTTTTGTTTTTATTTGTGTTGTGCCGCTGCTTCTCTACTAAGTAGTAGTAGTTTAATAAACTTAAGGTTAAGTTTATTAAAGTTTAAACGTATATAAAGTAAGGTTTTAAGTAGAATAAAACTGACGTCAATATCTAATAACTATGTTACAATTAAGTTAACAACTTTAATAAATTGAATTGTGACATAGTTCGCTCGAGCAAAGCTCAATAGACGATACAGGCTAATTAGAAACTGTGTGACAGCGAGTGCCGCCAGATATTTTTAATGACAAAAAATGTATAGCAGTTAGCCTTTATACTTAATAATTGTTTTATTTTGATTTAATTTAAGTTGAATAACCGTGTCTAGAAATTGTTAGGCGGAAATGCGTGACATTTCTAGTATTTTAATGACACTTGACTACACATTTAACATAAAAGTTAAATTATTATGTTAGGTGGTAATTAGGTGCTTTATTTAAAGTTAAATTATTATGTTAGGTGGTAATTAGGTGCTTTATTTAACTATATAAATAATGAGTTTTCGTCAATAATAAAACAACTACTTTTATTCTTTTAAAATCATCTCTTAGCTTTATGAGTTTTACAGCTTAACATAAGGCTGCTCAAGTTCGCGCATTTAACGATATTTAAAAAAAAAACATTTTAAAAATTTCCTCCTCTTTTAGGAATCTGTTAAAAATTAAGCACATGTAAGTACATGATATTTATGACGACCTCGGTGGCGCGACGGTAACGCAAGCGGCTGCCGTGCAAGAGGTTGTGGGTTCGATCCCCACGCAGGACAATAATTTGTGAGATCCACAAATTATTGTCCTGGTCTGGGTGTTCTTTGTGTCCGTTAATTGATGTTTATAAAAGGTCCCCGCGACACAGGGCTTGATCCCTAGTGAGGGAGTTGTCTTTATAAAAGAATGAAAGAATGATATTAACTTCTATATCTATCTGTTTGGTGGTTACATGTAAAACGATACAGCCGGGGGCAATAGACCGGAGATAAATGATTGAATAATGTAAAATTGCAATCATTTCACTCATATTATGTTATATTATCATCTAAGAAATTGTGTATTTGTTTGTTTTATACTTTAAACTAAACACAAATTGGTCGTTGCCAGTTTTAAACATTTAGGGCTCATAGAGTAAAAGGTACGTAAGTATTTTCTGGCGTAGAAACTCTATAAAATTATAGCTTGGTATATGAATGTCAGTTTTAAAAATAAAAAGTTAACTTCATTAAGTTTTGGAACAGTGCAACATAATCGCATCAGGGACAAAGCCCGTAAGTAAAGAAAAAAAGATGTGAAACAAACTTCAGGATCATGTATTTTCTCCAACGTATGATATCGGTTCCTTCAAACGTAATCTAAAGTAGCATTTAGTAAGACCACTAAAGTGATGACGACAAATTAAATTTGTTTTTTGTCGACTGTATTTGCGCTTTCCATCATGTTCAAATTAGTGCCTCAAAGGTAGATAGTTTCAATATTTACCACAATTAATCGTGTTAATACCCGTATAGTTATTAATAACTAGCTGACCCGTGCCCAATTCGTTGAGCGGCTAAAAAAACGCTTCCCTTTTTTAAACATTTTTCATTACTGCTCCCCTCCTATTAGTCATAGCGTGATACTATATAGCCTATGACATTCACCGATAAAAAGACTATTCAACACAGAAAGGATTTTTAAAATCGGTTCATTTGATCCAGAGATTACCCCCTACAACGTTACAGACACACAATCACACAAACTTTACCTCTTTACAATATTAGTACTTATAGAAGTATAGATAATGTTCAATAGGTACGGTCAAATTGTCGTAAATTTATAAAATAAATAAAGAAAAGAATTTTAAATAATATGTAACAGGGACAGGACATCGATATTGAATTCTAATTCAACACGTTTGAAACCAGGGCACGACACTAGTTTAATTTTGAGAAAGTTGTTTGTAAATACTATACGACTGGACTCTGGACATTACTTTTATTTTTAATTTACATTAAGATTCTGAATTAAAAATCGAAATTAACAGACAGCTGACCGTTAAGTAATATGACAGGTTAAGCAAAGTCGCAGCGGTGATTCTAAAGATGGGTGAGTGATTCCACGATCCCACCTATAATGGGATTTTATCTGAGCGTCTTTATGCGTACTTATGAAAGGCCTATATATCCCTGATTGCTGTTGAAATGACAACAATAAAAGCCATGTGCCACGGATTATGGGGGTGGTATTATGAAAGAAAGAAAGAAAAAATTTTTTTTTTTCTTGGTACAGATAAAAGACACACAAAAGAGAGAAAACAAGAAAAAACATACTTACATGAAATCTTATGGTTCCCTCACCCTTCGAAAAGATACAGGGTTGGTACACACTGTAAACTTATACTCGGATCTACATTTACAAAACATAGTAAGCTATAACGTTGTAAAGTAGGTAAGATTACTCTTAACATGGTCATGTTAAAGGAAAAAGCAAAATATTAATGTCGCACATAATACAGTAGGTAGGTCTACTTGTTACCTTTAGCACATATCAGGTAAGGACAGAAGGCAAATTCATCAGGTATTTATAGTTCGTTTTATAAAGACACGGCATTATGACAATTTTGAACATAATATTGGAAAGCGCGAATTTAGTCGAGAAATGAAAATCTCCGAGTGGTGACGGAGTAAGAATACAATATGTCACCACCCCATCTCAACCGACTAAGGGACTATCCGTGAATATTATCTTTACGAAATAATAAAAAGAAGGAAATCTTGAAATTAGACCCTATACCAATCCGTCTGGCTAGCGTAGTATTAGTAGGCCAAGTTTCCCTCTGTCATGGGAGGAGGCCCGTCTCTGCAGTGGGACATTAATGGGATGTTATGATGATGATGATAAGTCGAGAAATAAAGGGAAGAGCTGATGGTAGTAAAAATACACTTCTCCAACACAACGATCTCCTGCCATCGCAGGCGGCCTGGACTGAGTCTGGCCACCCGACACTTCAAGCCACAGAGGACGTCGTGTTTATGTTTCTCGCTAGGTTTGTCAACTATGCCCAAAATCTACATCGTCATTCAATTTTAATCTAAAGGCGCCTATTTTTGCGCTTTCAAGTAGACTTTTAAAATAATCTACATTCAAAGTAGAGACTTTACTCTACGTTCTCCGTGTGGTGACGGAGTAAAAACACAACATGTCACCACCCCATCTCATTCCATGGGTGTCGTAAAAATCGACTAAGGGACTATCCGTGATTATTATCTTTACAAAATAAAAAGAAGGATAACTTGAAATTAAACCCTATACCAATCCGTCTGGCCAGCGTGGTATTAGCAGGCCAAGTATCCCTCCGTCACGGGAGGAGGCCAGTCCCTCCTGTGGGGCATTAATGGGCTGTTATCGCAAAGTCTAACTTCTGTCACCACCTCTGGTTTGTGCCTAAACTATTATATTTATCTAAGTAAAGGAAAAACAACACAATTATTATGACAATTTAGCAACAGTTTGTGAGTATGTAAGATTATCATTACATTGTGGATAAATACCTACTTAGTAAGTACTTACATAAAAATAGACAGTACTGTGAAAGCGTTATTAAAATTAACTTTAAAACTGCTATGACTAATCAAACGAATAGGTACAGGGTCTCCACTTATTAGGTACCTCACCCCGTGGGTGTCGTAAAACGCGACTACTTAATAGCAACAAACCAACAGAACACAAAACCCGATGCAACCGATCTGATCAGCATAATATCTTTAGGTCAAATTTAAAAGATTACAAAAAAAAAGACTAGCGTACAAGGTGTCGTCACTCGCGACTATTACAAACATGGAATGACTGACACAAGAAAAACCAGGGTCAAAACTGACATAAAATGAATTACACATGTCTTGCCTAGGAATCAAACCTGCATCCATATGCACGGTAGCCGCATACCACCTCATCATAACAGCCCATTAATGTTCCACTGCAGGAACGGTCTCCTCCCGTGACGGAGGGTTACTTGGCCTACTAATACCACGCTGGCCAGACGGATTGGTATTGGGTTTAATTTCAAGTTTTCCTTCTTTTTATTTCGTAAAGATAGTAGTTACGGTTAGTCCCTTAGTCGGTTTTTACGACACCCATGGGATGAGATGGGGTGGTGACATATTGTATTCTTACTCCGTCACCACACGGATAAAACATACCACCCACGCATACAACCTAGGTAGTCGAGATGATGAGACTCTATTTGTTTCACTAAGCGCGGAGTATTCCAACGCATTGTTTGTCAATAAACAGATTGAATCCGGATTATATTAAGTTTTTATTTAATGACTATAGCTACCTATTAATGGTAGATAAATACTAACTAATTACTATACAGTACTTAATAGCACGCATATTATACAGTTTGTCCTGCGTGGAAGTTTGAACCTATGATATCGTGTTTAAGTGGTAAATACATAGATACCTACTTGCCTAAAGGGATAATTGAAATGTGTTTACGAGTTAGGACATCATAAATCACATCGTAGTATAATCTCACTAATTTACATTCTATATCCTTTGTATGAACTCTAAAATATATCAGTTTTATTCATAACAGCCCATTAATGTCCCACTGCAGGGACGTGCCTCCTCCCATGACAGAGGGATACTTGTCCTACTAATACCACGCTGGCCAGACGGATTGGTATAGGGTTTAATTTCAAAGTTTTCCTTCTTTTTATTTCGTTAAGACAATATTCACGGATAAGTAGTTCCTTAGTCGGTTTTTACGACACCCATGGAATAAGATGAGGTGGTTACATATTGTATTCTTACTCCGTCACCACACGGAGATCAGTTCTATTATATCCTATTAATATTAAAAACGCGAAAGTTTATAAGTATGGATAGAAGTTAGTTACTCTTTTAAGTAAAAACTAGGTAATGGATTTTGATGAAAATTTACAATTAAGTATTTAGATTTTATCAGAATAACACATAGGCTACAATATTTAAAAATATCGTGTGAATTGACTAAATACTGCAATAGCAAGATAAATAAGTACCTACATTATTGTAGGTGCTTACCCTGTCTATAGGTACAGGAAGTATTTAGCGTGGTTTAAATAATAATATAATCTTTATATTCCTTTTATAATGCTTTAAAATAATTGTTAAAATAACAATAGAATGCCTTGAATATTTTATGAAGTTTAATTTGTTGAATTACTTTTACGAAAAATATAAAATCTGCTAGGTAGGTATTTAGTATTAATTTAAATATTTAATTGTTATAAATAGGTGTGTACTTTGTAAATAGTATGGTGGTAATAGTCACGGTACCCACAGTACAGGCTTGCCTAGTGTTTTTTTATTGGAAGCCCATCTTTGTAATATTTTTGTTTTTTCATATAAAAATAAGTACTTTATAACTTATAAAATAAAAAAATTCATTCAATAAATAAAAATAAAATGTAGGTAGGTAAAACGTTAAAAATAATTATTTCTCGAACTTTAATTTGTTAATAAAAATACTAAATATGTAACTGATAAAAGATTAACGAAAGACAAATCCTAAAACACATAAACCAAAAACAATACGTAAATAAACACAAAAAAATATACCGTCAAAAATAAAAAATATTTCAATCGCAATAATACAGTTCACATAAACACGTACCAAATAAAATGTATATAAATAACAACACTTAGTATAATATCAGATACTCACACTTGCTATGATCCGCAGTCGAACTGCGACTGATCCAGCGTCCAACTGGCTGGCGGTCAACAGCGGGGATAGTGTTGCGTGCACTTTACATGCGACGACACGACCACGACACGATGTAGAGAAAGCTTTACTTTGAGCTTCTTAACTAACTCAGAAGAGGTACCTTCTTCATAGAGCGCAGATCCAATGCAGCATAAAGTAATGTTTTCACCTTTTGCATAGTTCTACAAAGTCCATATCAGCATATGGACGACAACAATTTCCACCCGGCGCGGTGTTGTGCCCTCTTTTGAAGACTTCCTTTTAGTTTTTAAGGCAATTAGATGTGTAATATTTTTTAATAAACATTGTATTTTTATAACATGCAGTTTTTTTATTTCATTCCATGATAATTTTACTAGAAACTGTTATAGAATGGGGTCAGTGGAGACCCCATGCGAGTAGTAATGGGATTATCTTCATGCGCGTAACTAAGGGTTAAAAATCTCACTCCATTGCCCTCTAAATGACAGTACCTTAGCCTTCTGAGAAGACTCTAAAAAGTAAACTCTAAACCGTAACAGCTTGCAGAGTTCCTACAGCTTCGATGACATATTTTGTCTTTTACTGTGTTCTATCGCATGTGTAACTCTGAAAGTGCTCTCTATGAATAGGTATTTTATCTTGTCCCTCTCGTAAGACTACTTGTTGCGGTATTCGATGTAACAGTCAAGCAGTCGATAGTTATTCCATTCAACCGTCTAAACATTTGGCCAAAGAGACTGAGTGCATTCAATTCACAGCATCCATTGTATACCTACTTATTTCTATATTGTATTCGTGCTATCTCAGATAAAATATAAGGGTCCATTCACACAGACCGGCTCAGAGAGCATCGGCGCGCATTTTTCTTTTCAGACAAAACGGATCGTAGACGTAGACGCTTAGGGCCAGGCCACACGGTGCGGTGCGGCTCCGACGCGGCGCACCTGAGCCGTGTCGCAACGGTTTCCTACATATAAAAATGTATGGTATGCCATACGGTACGTCCGGCACCGCTCCGGCGCCATACCGCAGGAGTAATGCGGTGCGGTGCGGTGCCGCGCCGTGTGGCCTGGCCCTTAGAGTTTGTCGAACTGGAGCCGACAACTATTTCACATAGATCGGCTGCTGCTTTCTTGGGCGAGAAAAAAGCATGAAATCGGAGCCGGACAGTTCCTTATTATTTCACACCAAGCACGTTCAAGGAATTTTAATGATAAAAGCCGTGTTCATGCAATAATAAACTTTACTACAAACACTTAAAACTCTGTTTCAACGGGATAAAAATCTGCTCTCCTCTCCGAGCCAGTCTGTGTGAACGGATCCTAAGCGATACAGATTTTGTAGAAATTTCTAGTGCCCTAGTTCCCGAAGCGACTTCCACTTCAAAAAAAATTAATCAGTCCAGTAATAAACACACCTTCAGATCGTTTAATAATCGTAACGTATAAAGTTCTTATTCACAAGTTTCTCTAATCCGACATGAGAATAGTTCACGAACACAAGTTAATTAATAAAACGGGGCGAGATGTCAATCCGACTGTCTAACTTAACACTAACAAAATTATCATTCTATACAAACACTTACCAATCTGAAATCAACTTAAAAGTTAAGAAAATACGGTTGATTTTACCCTTTTGAATATTTTATTTGTATATAAAGTAGTTAGTCGACTGGAAGACGTTATTGTCCTACGGGATCATGTTTGTATAGAGAATAAAAAATTATATAAAGTTATCTAGGTCAGCTAAAAAAATAAGATGCAATAATAAATCAAACTAAGCAGAGATGGGTACCTACTACGAGTAGACCCATAGTAGGTACTACCTGTTTTGTTAACTACAGATATTGAAACCCATTTAAAAAAAAATAAACATATTAAACATAGAAAACACCCAGAGCAATGCTAATATACTTCTTTAAGCACACAAAGAATTGCATCGAGAGAGAATCGAACTCGAGACCTCTGCGCAACAATAAAACACGTAACAGTCCGCACCTTTTTATACCTCCTCCTTGCGTCGATTACTTATCCTCAATGCTGAGGGTCGTCGTGGCCTTTTCGAACAATTTTCTCGTGGACTATCTCGCGCCAGTTTGCTCTATCTCCGACAGCGTGGATGGCATCGCAGATTGAGGAGTTTAAGGCAGACCAAATCTGGTCTTATCCTTATTTCTCTGTTAAATAAGATTGAAAACTTGATACAAACCCAATTTTTTTTTTACACTTTCACACAACGTCATATAGTCCCAAACTAAGCAAAGCTTGTACTATGAGTACTAGACAACGGATAAACATACTTAAATACTTTTTTATTTGTAAATACATACATATCATACATAGAAACACTCAGACCATTGCAAACAATCATGTTCATGCACACAAAGATTTGCATTGAGCGGGAATCGAACCCGCGGGTTCGATTCCCGCTACGTATGACATGACTGCTACGCAGATGTCTCGCGAGACCTCTGCGTAGCAGTCATGTTATATAACCACTACGCCACAGAGGTCGTCGATACAAACCCTATAGTTAGATTAGATACTAATGCGTTAGTGCGTTACTCGAAGTATGCGTTTCGACTGCTCGGCCACGGCACGCAAACAGAAAAAAAATTAGTCAGGGATTCTGTCGAAATTTGTCGAAAACGAATGGCAGAAACTAAAAATTTGTCGAAGTAGAAATAAAGAAGTTATAGGGGTCTAAACGTGGCCGCGCGAACGAAACGCGGAGGATTGCGCGGCCACGGAGATCTCAGCAACTACTTGAGCTAGAGAGCTAATTCTTTTTGTAAATGAATGGCTGAATTTGTCAACAATTGTCGAAAAAAGAATTGCAAGCCCTAGATCAATACTTTACTAGATATTCACCTCTGAAGTCATGGCCGCGCAATCCTCCACTTGTGATTTCTTTAATGTTGATTATTTCTTTCAAACTAAGACTTTAGACAGTAAAATTGGTGTTGACAGCAAGGTTTTAATTTGTCGAAACTAATGAAAGCAATAGACTCTACTAAAGTTTAGCCATATAGACGAAATCAGAGGAAAACAAAAAGTTCATGGCCGCGCAATCGAAACGCTACTTTGGACGCTGATATCTCAGTAACAATTATTGCAAGGATATTCGTGTTTACATTTATTTATTCTACATTTTAACCTCATTGTAATGACATATCGTTTGATCCTCAGAACAGTTCTCAAGCCGTGTAATCTCAAAAATAATGATACCCTGTACAATGTTCGAGCAGAGTAACCATAATTTCGATTTCATTAGGATATTCCTCTAATGGGAGACTATCATTTTTATTTTAAAAAACAATAAAATAACTCCTTTAGTGCGTGCATGTAATGAATATAATAGGTTGAATGGTAAAGTCGATATATTCCATGACTCTTTTCCAGTTTTGGACAAAAAATAAAAAATAAATTAACTTTTCTTTTTTAGTTAATTTGTTTTAATTTAGCTCTGCCTTTTATTTTGTTTGGTTTATTTAGAATTAAAAAAATATTGCTCACCTCTCTTTATTGGTATCTCTACTCTTGTTAATGTTGTACATGCCTCTTTTAGGTTTATATAATATGAAGACTATGTAATAATGTGTTTTTTATTGAATTGAATGTCTATACCTATGTATAAATATTATGTTGACATGTCTATTGATAAATAAATAAATAATAATCTAAGTAGGTTCTTCGCCGATGAAGTAATAAAATACACGCAGAGTGGTAAAAATATGTTTATTGTTGGTTAGGTAACAATAATCATAGACTTGAGGTCCCTTCGTTGGTCGCCAGTTTTGTAAGTAGGTTCGAGATCGACTTAGGTGCTGACAATATAATCTTAGAGCCTATGTGGACCTAAAGAGCAGCCTAAGGATACCTACGAATAAATACTAACTATGTTCAAGAGGTCCCAGTAGGTTATTCCAAGTAGGAACGTAACCCCCAGATGCAACCTGAACAGATTACATAACTCAGCCTAGATTCAAGAAGTCCCGATAGACCATTCCAAGTAGGACGTGATCACCAGATGCAACTTGAAGCTGACTGCTAGCTAAGATTCTATTATTCTTCACAACAATTAAAAATCCTCAGGTATTTATGCAGACCCGGAGAATCTTAACATCGCAATTCAATTTTATGGCACAGCGCCATCTAGTGAAAACTTAACAAACTAATTATGATGAATACAATACTAGATCAGTTTATCTTATTCTAATAATAGGTGTGTTACAGTCTCCCCCTCAGTTCCCGAAGACGGCTCGGCGAGAGGAACTGGTGTTTACTGTTTTCTAGGTCGTCCACGTCCTCTTTTTACCCTTGGAGGTGTACGTTGGAGGTTACGACTGTTGGTTTTCTGGGCCGTCCCCTTCTTCTAAGAGGTTGCACAGGTTCTGGGGTTGTAATTGAGTCTTTACTCCGGAAAGGAGTCAATGCTGACGAATGGTAAAGTCCAATCGGTATATCCGGTGAATCCACAGAAGCAACTTTAAAAGAAGCAGGGCCATGTTGTTTTACAATGACATATGGCCCATCTCTCCGAGGTGCAAATTTCGCTGTGAGGCCTTGAACTGCTTTACTCACAGGATGTAAGTTGACAAGGACAAGATTCCCTTGTTTATATGGAGGATGAGGGCGTCTATGCTTATTTACATATGCCTTTCGAGCTTCTTCTTTCATTTCTTGGACTTCCCTTGCTTTCATTAAGTTGTCGGCTAAAAGTTTATTTCCTTTGTTTCTCTTTTCAACTGGGTTTGTTTCAGGATGATAAAGTGGAGTAAAATGATGTTTTATGTTGAGACTAAAAGTAGTTTGTTGCATTACGGCACTAACAAACTGAGTGCTGATGAAATGAGAAGTCTACTCGTACAGGATGCATATCTTCTTTCTCCCCCTGCACGAGAGCTGGTCCGAGTGCGTAGTTACTGGCATCAGTTTTAATGTAAAAGAGATTGTTTCTTTTGATTGTCGCAGGACAGGTTGTGACGTAATCAATTTTTGTTTCAGCTTTCTGTGTACTTTCTTCTTGAGCAACAATGGTATACCAATAACGGTTTCAGTATTTGGAATCTTCTCAATCCGCCTGAAGACGTCCACCAAAGCTAAGAAGGCTTCTACTGCTTCTGAATCCTTGGTGCCATCGTATGACGAGGTACAGGTCGCGAATGTACCATATCTTGCTGGTGACAAAGTAGCCAGGAGTGTCCGGAAATGATTGTCGGATAAATTTACAGCCATCTTTCTATTCTTAGTTGATAACTTCGATGCTGCGCGTCCACTGCGTGTGATGTATTTTACTTTTTGATCGGCCCCACGTTGGGCGCCAGTTTCTAAGTAGGTTCTTCGCCGATGAAGTAATAAAATACACGCAGAGTGGTAAAAATATGTTTATTGTTGGTTAGGTAACAATAATCATAGACTTGAGGTCCCTTCGTTGGTCGCCAGTTTTGTAAGTAGGTTCGAGATCGACTTAGGTGCTGACAATATAATCTTAGAGCCTATGTGGACCTAAAGAGCAGCCTAAGGATACCTACGAATAAATACTAACTATGTTCAAGAGGTCCCAGTAGGTTATTCCAAGTAGGAACGTAACCCCCAGATGCAACCTGAACAGATTACATAACTCAGCCTAGATTCAAGAAGTCCCGATAGACCATTCCAAGTAGGACGTGATCACCAGATGCAACTTGAAGCTGACTGCTAGCTAAGATTCTATTATTCTTCACAACAATTAAAAATCCTCAGGTATTTATGCAGACCCGGAGAATCTTAACATCGCAATTCAATTTTATGGCACAGCGCCATCTAGTGAAAACTTAACAAACTAATTATGATGAATACAATACTAGATCAGTTTATCTTATTCTAATAATAGGTGTGTTACAACAACTAAATACGAATACATACCTATACACAGTATTTATCTCCCGATTCAAATCGACACACAGCTGAGTTTTAAACGAGAATAACGTTCCTCTGCAACTAAACAGTGTTGCAAACTTTATTTTTCCACGGAGTACAAAAGATTGTATTAAGCTCGTAGATACATGTTGAAATCTTAATAATGGGTGTATTATTTTCTTTAATTTTTATTTTATTTCAGTAAGTTTTAGCAACTATCGTTAACAGAAGGCAAAGTGTTGATTCTTTAATAATAATATGTATTATTTCCTATTTAAATTTAGTTTTGATATTATTTCGTTAGATGTGTTAAAATCAATACCCGAATAATGTTTATTAACAGGGTACCAACAGAGACACTGTACATTTAAATGCGCGATACATCTTGTCATTGTTTCAAAGGCAAACTGATAGAAAAGCTGATGTTTTAAACTGAAAAATGTATTTTTGATTGTAATATTATTCATAATTGGTTACGAAAATGATGATTTTGGTAAGAACGTAGCGTACGATTTTGAGTTTAACTTACCAAAAAGTCGTATGAGTACGATTTAAATCGTACTGCTGGCAACACTGGATCAAAGCCACTACTATTTGGCCGTCTCGCCCGGTGTGGTGGCTCGCTCGCCAACAAATGTGCGAGTGAGAAATCATAATCTTAGAGTGAGAGCGCAAAAGGCTAATTTTCGCTTGATCCTCCCGGTTTCGTGGCTAACTCTAGCGCAATCGTTGGCAAAATTGCTTTAAATTAGACCTTGAAGCTTTTATAATAATAATAAATAAATAAAATCTTTTATTTCAGACTCACAATGTTTAGATACATGCATGTCCATATTTAGTGGAAATTAAAAATAAAATAAAATCATTCATTCAATTAAAATATAGGGGTTATCCAATTGTTGTAAAGTAATTATTTTACATTTCGATTTTTATTTTAAAATAATAGGTATAACAATGGGTGTAAATTAAAATGTTTGTGTGGTGTTATAAAACCAGGATGTAAGTAAATCTTGTAATGCTACACGGCACAGAACATCTTTTAAATATCACTACACACACAGTAAGTTCGTAAAGAATCATGCGATCGATGTACGAAAAATAACTAAGGCGATAACAAAAAAGTACAAACACATACCTATTAAAAATCTTTCGTCTTTAAAAATAATTAAAGTATAATGTAGTCAATAGTTCCTTGATAGTTTAAGATCTACAAATATTTGTATTAAATAAAATTTACTATGATTAATAAAAAGGAATTTCCTAATGAAATCGAAATTATGGTTACTCTGCTCGAACATTGTACAGGGTATCATTATTTTTGAGATTACACGGCTTGAGAACTATTCTGAGGATCAAACGATATGTCATTACAATGAGGTTAAAATGTAGAATAAATAAATGTAAACACGAATATCCTTGCAATAATAGTTACTGAGATATCAGCGTCCAAAGTAGCGTTTCGATTGCGCGGCCATGAACTTTTTGTTTTCCTCTGATTTCGTCTATATGGCTAAACTTTAGTAGAGTCTATTGCTTTCATTAGTTTCGACAAATTAAAACCTTGCTGTCAACACCAATTTTACTGTCTAAAGTCTTAGTTTGAAAGAAATAATCAACATTAAAGAAATCACAAGTGCAGGATTGCGCGGCCATGACTTTAGAGGTGAATATCTAGTAAAGTATTGATCTAGGGCTTGTGATTCTTTTTTCGACAATTGTTGACAAATTCAGCCATTCATTTACAAAAAGAATTAGCTCTCTAGCTCAAGTGAAACTTACTTTAGTGAAACTAGTTACGGAAGCACTTAATAATAAAATGTCAACGTTATCGGTATTCCTAGACATGAGCAAAGCTTTTGACTTTGTCTCACATAAACGACTACTTTTTAAACTTGAGAGATATGGAATTAAAGGAAATGCATATGACTGGATTGAAAGCTATTTGTCGAATCGCCAGCAAAGAACGGTACTCTCAAAAATAGTAAATAACTCAAAAGTGACCTATGAATCTGAACCAAAATTTAATAATTGTGGCGTGCCGCAGGGTAGCATTCTGGGGCCACTTTTATTCATAGTTTATATTAATGATCTTGTCAATAACCTAAAACATAAATCCACATTATTTGCTGATGACACAACACTAACTATAAGATGCATAAACAAGAATAATCTTGAGTTTGAAACCAACAATGAATTACAAAATGCAGTGAAATGGTTACAAGAAAATAATTTACACGTTAACTTAAATAAAACTAAATTGATACAGTACCAAACTAAAAACTCAACATGCGAACCCACTACAATACAGTATAATAATACAGTCTTAAAACCAGTACAATCTGCATCATTTTTAGGTTTAGTTATTGATAATAAGTTAAACTGGAAGGAACAGGTAGACAAAGTATGTAGTAAGCTCGATCGATTTGTATTCGCTCTTCGCAAACTAAGACTCACAGCCAGCAAAGAAACAGTTCTCAGCGCCTATCATGGGTATGTCTCGTCAGTGTTACGCTATGGATTAGTGATATGGGGCAACTCAGTGGATGTAGATAGGGCATTTATAGCACAAAAAAAATGTATACATTTTTTTTTCATTTTTTTAATCTATAATATAGATCATTGTAAACCATTATTTCAAAAATTAAAGATACTTCCACTGCCATGTCTATACATTTTTGAAATTAGTTTGTTTGTTAAGAAATATCATCATCTATTTCCTATTTATGAGCCTATTTCTAAAAGAGTTCAGAAAAGAAACCCAAACCAATTAGTGGTACCAACCCAGAGACTACATTTGTACAGTTGTAATGCCTACTATATGGCAGTAAAAATTTACAATAAACTACCACCTCAGATAAGACTGTTGCCTTTACACAAATTTAAATGTGCATTGTTTTCTTGGCTTTTGGACATGTGTTTTTATTCTGTGAATGATTTTATAGACTATAAGTATAAATAAATAAATGTTCCTAATAGTAATAATTTTTAGTATAGTAGGTTTATAAAAAATAGTAAAGTAGATAGTAAATAATTAGTAAGTAATGTCCTATTATTGTTTATGTTTTTATATTGTTTTTTTTTGTCATTGTCTCTGAAGTATTTATGTGATGTTAAATAATATAATTAATATTGAAAATACCTAGTAATTAAGTGCAATATTTCTACACCGAACACGGTAGTGTATGTTGAACCATTTTATGTGTAACAACCTGTAATACCATATACTTAGAAATAAACGATATTCTATTCTATTCTATTCAAGTAGTTGCTGAGATCTCCGTGGCCGCGCAATCCTCCGCGTTTCGTTCGCGCGGCCACGTTTAGACCCCTATAACTTCTTTATTTCTACTTCGACAAATTTTTAGTTTGTGCCATTCGTTTTCGACAAATTTCGACAGAATCCCTGACTAATTTTTTTTCTGTTTGCGTTCCGTGGCCGAGCAGTCGAAACGCATACTTACTCGAAGTGGTTTATAGTTAGTTGGGACTTTTAATAATTGTAAAATTGAACTTTTCAAAGTTCAGTAAGTGTGAAAGTGTGCATCGATACATAAGTATAACAATAGTTTGTAGTTTATTCAAATAATTATCTTGGGAAATATTTGAACCCGCGACCTTGTGCACAGCGGCCGCATAGCCGACCGTTCAGGGATGCAAAGAGGTATTAGTAAATTTCCCTGCATCATTAAAGGAGGCCATAGTCGAACGTATCACACGGAATTTAACTTTCACACTTTAAAATGTATCACATTATAATATACACTAGCTATCTAAATAGTAGGACAGCTTTTTCTCGTTGTATGATTTTTTATTTTTTTTATTTGTAAGCGATGTTTTTCTGACCCAAACGACAACTGGCAACACAGATAAGCAAAAAACCTTGTTGTGAACTTCGTTGATGCGTTAAGTATATTTTTAGCTTCCTCAGCAGTTGTATTCTGAATGTCGCAGGGATCCTGAGCTCTTGATCAAATATAAGGCTCCTTGTTTACAAACGCCAAGCATTAAGGCCGATACTCAACACTCACTGGAGTTCAGTACTACTACTAGCAGCGTATGAATGTGGTATATGTGGACTGAGATCCTAAAGCTGCCAGACACTTATTTTCTGAAGGACAATACTTACACGAATGGGTAGTGGTGGAGTGATCTATAAGTGGTATGACTAATGGCTTGGCTAGCTTTGCCAGGCGGTCACTATTCAGGAATCCATTCATGAAGGTACATAAAAAACACTGCATAACATCCTGCGGTCTTCCACATCAGTAGCTTGAAAATTGGAAATTAGGTCATCATAACAGCCCATTAATGTCCCACTGCAGTGGCGGGCCTCCTTCCGTGACGTAGGGATAATTGGCCTACTAATACCACGCTGCTGGCCAGACGGATTGGAATAGGGTTTAATTTCAAGTTTTCTTTTTTTTTATTGCGTTAAGATAATATTTAGGGATAGTCCCTTAGTCGGTTTTTACGACAACCATGGTATGAGATGGGGTGGTGACATATTGTGTTCTTACTCCGCCACCACACGGAGAATTAGGTGAAATCATCAAAGCTACAGCTTTGCATTTGCCATCAAAATTGTTCTGAAAAATTATTCTATTTGTCTCCTTCCTTTCCCACAACAGGTCCGCTCAATAAAACCTTTTTTCGATTGACATGTCCCTCCTGCCTTTCTATGACATTGAGCACCATGTGGACATTAAAAATTATCCTTATTTTATTATTATATTATAGGTACCATACAAAACGTGACAAAACCCATACTACAACGGGCCTGTTGTCGTAACAGCCCATTAATGTCCCACTGCAGGGACGGGCCTCGTCTTGTGACGGAGGGATAATTGGCCTACTAATACCACGCTGGCCAAACGGATTGGTATAGGGTTTAATTTCAAGTTTTCCTTCTTTTTATTTCGTTAAGATAATATTCACGACTAGTCCCTTAGTCGGTTTTTACGACACCCATGGGATGAGATGGTGTGGTGACATATTTTATTCTTACTCCGACACCACACGGAAAGCCACGCGGTGCAACGGGCTTGTCCCGCTTGATTTTAGGTAGGCCAGGTGTTTGAGAGGCATGTTGTTACTTCCACTTCAATGGGACATTAGTGTAGGTAAGGATTATTGTTAGTATTACAGGTAGAATTATAAAAAGAAACACAAAGTCAATATTGATTCTAGTTTATTAAAAAAAATGCACATAATGAGGGAACACAAAGTTCTCTTTGGACGTAAACTTAGTTTAAATCAACGTTAATGAATAAAATCGGTCCTAAGACATACTCTACCTACCATTATAATCTAAACGACATATTGGGGAGCGAAAATTACAAAGAATATTACACTTTGAATAACTTTTCACCTAGACTCAGTACATCTGTCAATAGATCACCCAATGGTAATGCAATCAAATGCTAATTGACAAAAAAAATGTTACATACTTTCATGGTTATATAATTGACAAATAATGAAACAAAATGGCAATCCTTTAAAACACATAATTCATACAAAAATAAGACGAAATACATACAATTCCAGAAATTCCATCTCACCTACTCGTATTTTATTATCTTAATCAGATATTGCAAAAAAAATGGCAATTTTCAATCCCCAACACATCAAAAAAACATGTCAATAGATAAAAAAAAGTTTCAATAATTTCTATTTAAAAAAACATATACATATTTACCATTATGTACAAAATTATAGTTTTGATATAACTATATTATAATAAACTAAGGTGGCTCACTAAACTAAACTATTACATTATTAAATCATACAGATTTCTGATTTATAGTAAAGTGTATTTTGTATCAACCATTTATTACTATAATTAAAGATTAGCTTCGTGCATGATTAACAACTCCGTGTGGTGACGGAGTAGGAATACAATATGTCACCACCCCATCTCATCCCATGGGTGTCGTAAAAACCGACTAAGGGAATAACCGTAACTACTATCTTTACGAAATAAAAAGAAGGAAAACTTGAAATTAAAGCGTGGTATTAGTAGGCCAAGTAACCCTCCATCACGGGAGGAGGCCCGTCCCTGCAGTGGGACATTAATGGGCTGTTATGATGATGATAAACAAGAATTTAACTTTATAGGCACATCGACGTACACATGCCAACAACATTTTGTCAGTGGTTTAATACATGAGATCACGGAAGAAAGAATCAAGTGGAAGTGCTAAGTAGGCACGTTAAGCGCTGTCTCCACGAGCGATAAAATCGCGGCGATATTATCGTCGTGCCACGTATTTCTATATACTCTGTATGAAGGTGTACACGGCGATGTTATCGCGGCGATTTTTGTTCAGACTCGTCGCGATTCTATCGCTCGTGGAGACAGCGCCTTACCCGTGCCACTAATATGCGATGGTACGCACAACTTGTCGCTGAGTTCGTGTGTTTATTTGTTTTAGGCGACAGCGGTTGTATTACATTTCCACTTGATTTTTCTTCCGTGCATGACATCATGCTTACTAATTAATGAGCGTTGCAAACTTTATAAGGTAATAATTTGTTAATTTTATAGTCACAGCTCATGGTAATGTATGTATTTCATTCGTAAATACTGCTTTATATAATACAAAATACACTTTACGTAAAATATAATGATTTCAATCAATTTCATAATATCAATCAATCTAACTTACTCCTCCAAAATGTCACAGACCAAACTCAACGTTCATGATTACTTTTTTTAATTAAAATAATAAACATTTCACAATTAAATTTGTCATGATTTACGATTTTAATAACCTAGTTTTTTTAAAGGTTCATAGCCATGTATTCTAAGCCGATGTCGACAATTCTGCAAATATCTAAGGAGCTATACTTTTTATGATGAAATAAAAAAAAACGATATTATTTCTACTACGTTAATATCCTGCACCTGAATCTATCTATAACACAATGACATCACACAGAACCCACATAAAGTGTCTTAAAAGTGTGTCGGTAATAGTTAGAATCAAGAAACAAGCCAAAAATAAAAAAAAACGACAGTTTTAACACAACCTATATACGGAGGAATCCGATAGTATTTTCTTGGCTGACGTTACAAACAATAGGCAAAGATACACTACACAAACAAATGACAAATGTTCCACGACATGTTCAGCGAAGCCGGGATTTAGCCTGACATATCTGGCGACATAGCGCGACTTATGTCCGCAGCCACGTTGGCGTGTCAATAATGTTGCCAGACATGTCAAGCGAAGTCCGGCAACGTCGCGCTACTTCAATCGACGTCGCGCGCGACACGTATCGTCAGACATTTATGCTCTAGTGTATCTTTGCCTTAAATAAACACAATAAAAGATTTGTCGTGTATAAATACATTCTTATATTTAATTGTAAGTTGTGTTTAGTCTGCAACAGATATAATAACGGAGGAGGAACAAATTTATACTAATACTTTTTTATAGACTTGCCAAGTCCGAATACCACTAACAGTAATATAAACCTTATTACTATGCCAATATATTATATATTGGTTTGGATATTATTTGGGACGAATATCTTAAAAAATACATTTATTTAGTCTTTTGATATCATAATTCCCGCTAAGTATATGTTTTAATCTATGGCAAATAGTGTTTGTATGAAAAAAAATGTATAATAATTTTATTGATTCGAGTCTTTAATGACATCTTAAATATCTAATTTTTCGGTCAGCTTTAGCTACAAACTTATATGAGAGCTATGTATAGAATATAATATACCAACACAAAGATAAATTGCAGTATGCATTGATATTATTAACTTTGAAACACAGGGCTCAAAACTTTTCTATTTATTTTTATCAAAAAAGACAGTTTTTATCTGTCATGGGCACAAATAATTTTGTCCTTTTAGGAAGACAAAAGCTAAATATCGCACACAACCAGCTAAATAAAACATAAGACACGCTAAAGTGATTGCTTTTTATGAGGATTTAGTATTTTCGAAAATACCTTTTGAAACTATTTGTGGATGAGGCCAAGCTGTTTGCCAGGATCGTGACAAGTGGCGTTCTGTCGTCTCTGCCTACCCCGGACGGGATAAGGCGTGAGTTTATGTATGTATGTACCTTTTGATACTGAACAATGATTGATTCTTCGCCCATTCACAGTAATAATATTAATTTGAGAAGATTTTTTAAGCAATTACATAATTAAACAGTAGCTAAAAATATCTATTTGCTATAAACAACAAGAAATTGCAAATAAATGACCTACAAATGCTAATAAATACATTAAACTGTTATAACATTTTATCTATCGTATCTAAAAGACCGAAAAAATATAATCTTGATATTCTTCTTACATTATAATGTAATAAAAATTATAGTTTCTTCTTCACCATAATCTATAGATTTATGGCAAGGTACATTTATGAAACTTTGAGTATATCGTTATTTATTTGCTTTGAAAACATATTATGGTGAAGTTTATTGATTATATTTTACGTTAACGTTATAATACGTGCGCGACATAATACGTACGTACGTCTTGCAACATACAAATTAGATTTTTAGATTGGTATCTTGAAATCAGTTATCGAAATAAGTAGGTAAACTATGAGGTAATGAAATTTTTTACATTGTATTAAGTTGCTGTACACAATCTAATGAATTGTTGTAATCAGGTGAAATAAACCGAAAATAAATTTGAATATTAACTTTAAAACATTCTCGTTTCATTATGTACTAATAATTATTCTATTTACGAGTATTGATACGAAAAGGTATTTAGTAAATAATTTAAGAGTGTCACAAGGTAAATTATTTAAGTATTTAACAAATACCTTTTTATGTTAATACACACAAATATGTATTTTTCTCATTCTATTTCGGTCTTTATTATAACAGTTGTGATATCTAAACCTTTGTTGTAAGTTTAAACATTTTTCTAAATGATATGAGCATTGAAAGGAAATTGGTATATATCCATGTTTACATACAGAAAAACGGCACTATCAAAAGTTGCACTACTTATTTCGATTACTGTTTATTCCTTCATCTCACCATTGAAAACGTAATACGTATACAAGACAAAACTAATGACATACTCAAAGCTAACAAATGCAGTTTGTACAACGAACAGGTGGGGAACGTTACATGAGCACGCACCTCTTGCTGTCGTGCAACTGTGGGGGGGCGACCGGGGTCACGAGCGTGGGGGTCACTGCGGGCTTCAGAGACTCGGGGTCAAACGTGTCGGGGGACACCGGCGCTGATAGCGGCAGGTCTGTGTTGATGCCCACGATCTGAGGAATATATTACATTATTAATTAGTTTGATTTTTAACAAATTTCAAAAGGAGGAGGTTACTTAATTCGATTGATTTTATGTATATTATCCGATTATGAACCGATTTTGAAAATTTTTTTCAAAGGAGATATCTCCAGAATGGTCTCAAAGAAATTTCATCAAAATAGATTCAGTAATTTAATATAATAATATTAAAATGTTCTAGACTAAGTAAAAATGTTGTTTTTGATTATTTTTACATACTTTTAATTTTGTAGTTAAGTTTATCTTATTTGTAAAATTAATATTAAGTTTTAGTTATTAGCATGTTGTCACTGACTGTGAATGTTGTGTACTCCTATAATTGGCATACATATCAGAACAGTTCATAAATTCATAGATTTATATAATATGTAAATATGTATAGCTGTTGGTGTACCATTATTAAATAAATAAATAAATAATTTAATTTTTATTTAAAATATATAAAATTTTTATAACAATTCCTGGTTTTTTATTAGAAAATTATGTATTTAATCTAAATTTTTTCTGTAGTTTTCTGTGATGCTGTACATCACAGAAAATGTATAGAGTATTCTTGAGTTTAACATTTAACTAGTCAACTGACTTCTCTTAATAGTTCGGGACTGTGTCCCTCGTCTTGCACAATAGTTCTTGCCATTATGCAACCTATTCCCAATAAGGGAGATAAGTCAGATTTATTCCATCCCATTAAATTACCGGCCAATAGTGATTTTGTTCATCACCAAGGAACACTTCGTGCCACTGGAGAATATTTTCTATTATTAAGGGAGTTTACATAATGTTATATGCCAATTTAAATTGTATTTTTATCGCGTATGTTTTTAAATAAATAAATAATCCTGAGGCATTCACACAATGTCATCGAGTCCCAAACTAAGCAGGTTGTTCTATGGGTACTAAACAACGGATAATCATATTTAAATCCTTTTTTTTTGTAAATACATACATATTATACATAGAAAACACTCAGACCAATGCAAACAATAAGGTTTATGGACACGAAGATTTGCATTGAGCGGGAATCGAACCCGAGACCTCTGCGTAGCAGCCATGAAATATACCGACTGCGCCACAGAGGTCGTTAAATGTAGAGATCCTTGTAATGAATAAATAAATAAGCAGTAGGTACATACCTCAGCGTCAGGCGACGTGTGAGTGGTCACGGTGGGTGGCGGCGCGGCACGACGGAAGGGTCTGGCGAGCGTGTCCAGCACGCGCAGTCTCTTGCGCGGCACAGCTCCCGGCAGCGACGTGGCCAGCTCCGCGCTGGGCTTGCGCTTGCGACCCACCACCGTGCCTGTGGGACGAGCCGGCGCAGAGCCGCTACCTGATGATGCTGGCATACCAAAAATTATGTACTGTTCATTATGTCTCACAACGACATCTACTCACCGACTTGTAGACAATGGATATACACAGAAAACACCTAAACCGATGCAAACAATCGTGCACAAAAAGATAAATTATATTAATTAGACATTACACGAGAATCCAACGCACACAAAAGACGTGAATGTTTTTCCTTATTGCGTATCTAATACTAGATTTGAATAAAATATGACCCGAACCAATAATGTTCGAAACATCTTAATGAAGAGGTAGATCTATCATTTGCTTCAAATCACAAATCAAAAAAAGAAAATACGTTACTAACACAAAAAAATTACTAAATCATTACGAAAACATAAAAAAAGAATCAGTGTGCTTCCTTGTACTGTAAGTACTCCACTTTCATTTCACTTGTATGATGACCCAATGATGATGAAATCACCGTAACTTCCAAACTTTAATTAACATTTTTTTGCACAAGGTGGCAAGACTTGGAAAAGGCTTATGTCCAGTGGAAGTCGATTAGCTGATATGATTATGAATCAACCTTAATTTTTAAAAACTTTCCATGCGGTGACGAAATAGGAATACAAAATATCACTACCCCATCTCATCCCATGGGTATCATAAAAACCGGCTAAAGGACTATCATTGAATATTATCTGTACAAAATAAAAATAAGAAAAACTTGAAATTAAACCCGGCGTGGTATTAGTAGGTCAAGTAGCCCTCCATCACTGGAGGAGGCCGGCCCGTCCCTGCAGTGGGACATTAACTTTTGGTCTGTGTAAACGGTGCAAAAAAAAACACCCCCGTCTGTGTGACGTTTCAGAACGCTTACGTCATTTTACAAAACAACTTTGTAAATGATGATTTACTCATGAAAACTTAGCGTACGTCAATGTTAGTGTTTTATTTATTCAGTATATATATTTAGTTTTGCATTTTAAAATAAAACAAACCCTTTTATTTATGCCTAATCCTATTTTTACATTGATAAACACGAAAACCCTGCACTTAGGGTAAGCTTACTTTCAAATTATTTTTATGCAATCTACTATAGACTATTGTCGATTGACCAAACATAACCATAAACTACAAAAATAGAGCTTTCTAACAAATACATCATACTTTCGGTAGTTTTATCGGTTTGCCTGCAAAATAATAAATAAAAGACCGAATAATCGAATGAGTATTTATTTCGGGTTCAGAAAGGTGTGCATGTGTGTGTGCATTTCAAATACGTTCGTCTGCGCATGATACGGATCCTGCCTTATTGTAGATGCAGTCACGACACAGTAGTATGTGCATGTTACGGATCCTGACAGATACAAAGGATGTTTTAATTTTTCAGAGGTAGTATCAGTATTATAGAAAATAAATAATGCATGTGATTTTATGTTTTTATTCGACAGTTTTACATTGTTGCAAAATACAAAGATAAATAATAATAAATGTTTAAAAAATCTAAATGTAACCATGAACAAGATTCCACCCCATCTCATCCCATGGGTGTCGTAAAAACCGACTAAGGGACTATCCATAATAATATTTAACATAATAAAACTAACATAATAATGTTTACGAAATAAAAAGAAGGAAAACTTGAAATGAAACCCTATACCAATCCGTCTGGTCAGCGTGGTATTAGTAGGTCCACATTTGACTGAGAAATTGGTGAACATACAAAAAAAAATACAGCCGGACATAGAACTTCCTCCTTTTTTGAAGTCGGTTGAAAAACAGTTCGATATAAAATTAGGATTTTCACAATATCAAAACACCTATTTTCAATCAAAAAGTAACATCCCCCTTTATATCGGTCAGGATCCGTATCATACACAGTGGACTTACAAAATTACAGTAACCGTGTATGTATACACGTACGCCATTTTGAACTTGTCCATGTGTGAGTGCATTTTTCAATTGGAACTGTGATATGTTATCGAAAATAAAACATTTAGATATTATTTCGGATATATTATGTACCATGGAGCAGATATTTAGAATCTTCATAAAATTTCCAATAAAATATATCAATACGAAAAATATACTGAGTAGATAAAACAACAAAACTATTGAAATGAAAACAACGAAATGTTAGTCTGAAACTTAGGGGTACATTGTGATTCAAATAATTTGAAAATAAACCTTGATTATGCATCAAAATTGAACTTATGTGATTTATAAACAATAGAACAAAGCATTTACTTCTCAAATTCAACAAATAATCAATGAATAACACTATTATATTCACTTTTTCACAGCGCGACGCTCACGAACTCGTTACGTTTGATGAGTGACTTTCCCGCTTATTATTAGCCAAACTATTTGAATGAGTTATAAAAGTTTTTATTTTCTATGGTTCTGTCACTCATTCAGTTCAATATTTTAAAGAGATTATACCTTATTACCTTATGGACAGAACTTAAATTCGTAAAAATAGACCGACGTAGCTAATGATAAGGATCCTTAACATACACATACGACTAAGTGTGTTAGGATCCTATACCAACACAGACCAAAGGTTGGACTGTTATGATGCCGTATACTAACCAGTGCTACTAATATTGAGCTTAGCACGATGACTGAAGCTGATCTCCTTGAGCGGCTTGTAGGACGCGCGGCCTCTAATACTGCGTAACCCACGTAAGTACGAACTATCGTCCAGGGTTACGTCGTCGCCTATGGAGGACGACTCTGTGATGTCCATCTCCATCGTCGTGTTATTGCCTGTTGGAGATATTGAATTTTATTAAATAAGCAATGTAAGTTTAACTGTATTGGTGGTTAAACAGTTATATGCGGCTGCAGAATACAAGATAGTGGATTCGAATTCCACGCGATTCTACTATTGTTTTACTACTTTTGTGTCTATTGGCAAGGCAAGCAACCTGTAAAGGGGATGAATCAGTGATCCTCCATTGTTGAAGGGATATTATAATAATTTATAATGGCATTTTATTACAGTATTCCTAGACATTTTATTTGTTTTTTGATAAATAATGTCTGTTAAGCATATTAGTAGGCCAAATATCCCTCCGTCACGGGAGGAGGCCCGTCCTTGCAGTGGGATATTGATGGGATGTTATGATGATGATGATGAAGCGTTAATTCCACCATCAGTATAATTACTAACAAAATACATAAAAATACTACTACTATACCTGTATAATTAGCCATCATAGAAGTATTAGTCTGGTCAGCTAGTCTTGTGCTGCGACGGTACGGGGACACCTTGACCCTGGACTTTGAGAAGTTGGTGTCCGGCTTGCGGGGGGGCTCCTCACCTGCAATATTATGTCATAATATAGTTATTGTTACTGTCATTTTTCTGAGTATTTTGATTTATCCTAGATATCGAGCTAGTTTTGAAGAATTATGATTTGTTTCGCGTTATGCCTTTACAAATGCTTTTTTAACTAGTAATTAATAGCCCATAAAATTAAATAATCTTCTGCAAATGGCAATCTTGCAACATTTAGGGTACTGCCTGCGGCACAGGTTTACCCTAGTGCAGGCAAACTTTATTTTGTACACTTAATTATTAAATGACTAATTTGTAATGTTATATCTATGTAAATGATTAAATGATTTGATTTGATTAAATGATTTAAATTGACCAATTGGTACCATGGCGGCTAGACTGTTTTGACTACCAACTATGTTTTAGAAGCGTTCTGTATTACAGGTTCAATATATATTCCCTTATCATCAAATTATAAAAAAATAACATTTGCACACTATTGCTAAAGTGCAAACTCAAGATTTATAACTATCATTTACATTTAGATAAATATATTTTTATTAACTCACCCTCATTAGCTTCAAGATCAATAACAACTTCGACAACTTTCTCTCCCACATTCTCTTGGCTCTTACTCTCCGCGTTCTTATCACCGACCACATCTTTCCCGTCGTCTTTCTTTCCTACTTCTTTACTTTCCTGTGGCTTGGGAGAGTCGGCGGAACGGAGTTTTCTATCTGTGGCTGGCGTGTCGTCTTTTAGCTTTAGGATTTTTGATTCTTTAGACTGAAATGTTAAAAATTTAATGTAAATTAGATTTAGGTGACTTTATTCTTATAAATGCGAAGTAATCTATACATACAAAGTGTATTATTTAAATTTGAAATGCATGCTGTGATGATTGTTAAATTCCCATTTTTAATGGTGAATATTCCATACCGTGATCATGCAACTAACTCATCATCATCATTTTAGCCAATGGACGTTTACTGCTGGAGAGGCCTCCTCGTTGCACGGTCCTGTGCCACCCTCATCCATCATGCAATTACAACAATCTAACTATGCGTATGAGTGTATTTAACTTACATCGTCATGTTCCTTATCAGTAAGTTTGTCAGACGCCGGGCGAGGAGTCTCCGGCGTGCGAGTCGCCTTCACCTTTACACCAAACACCAAGTCACCATTAGTCAAACCACTCACCTCTCATGTTATAACTTAATATTAGGTCTTTACCTAGGAAATTGCTGTTTTGTATCAAGATTTTAATAGAAGTCAGATTTTTCATACTAACGTTTTCTTAGATTTTTTAATAATTATTAAACATAATAGAATGAAATTTGGTACAAGTAATGGCGCATATTTAAGCTAACTATTTTGATTAAAACAAATAAAAAAAAGTATTAGGGAAGAATACTATTAAAATTGGACTCATGTTTACAGGCTTATTAATAATACAAATATTTTTTTTTATATAATAATATTATCTTTTAAAAGTAAAGACCTATTATATCTCGTTATGTTAAATTATTTGTACTATGAAATGATTATTTACTGTAAATAATATTAGAATTATAAGACATGTACATACGCCTAGATGACCCCATCTGTTAAAATTAACCCTTTCACAGTGCCGCTAGAAGACACAATAGTAAAACAATGTACCATATATGGTACACTGCACTGGGAACGAGGGCTAATGGCTTCGTAAAAACCACTGTACTAGTTTGGTTAACAAAGGTTAAGAGTGCCTTACTTTATCATAGCATCGGAGTAGTGATCTCCGGTAATGTAGGTTCGAGTCCAATTTTCAGTACCAAATTGTCTATTATTTTAATAGCTACCGTACCCTTCACCTAAACGGCAACACAATATAATTAGCAAACTACTGATTGAGGATGCATTAAACGGGCAAACCATGACAAACTCTTGCTTACAGACCTACTAACCTACCACCTTCTTTATAAACCGGTTATATTTCAGGCCACCAGAACCAGAGCGGCCCAGACCACAATTTGTGATTTTTTTAGTTAGGCACGGCAATGCCCCCTTAAAACCCCTAAGTTTATAATCAAAATGATTTTAAGTTAATTTTAAAATAAAATCATAGATGGCGTTATAAAAAAGAGTTTTGGCATTTCAAATTTTAAAGTAATAGCGATAGAGCACAGTGACCCAGATCACTTGGGTCACTATGGTTTTCGGCGCCATTTTGGCTCATGTGACATGAGTTACTCTGGTTTTGAAACTTATGTTTTTACGAGAAGATATTATTATTTTTGTACTTTTTATTAACTGAATAGTGTTTTTTAGAAATAAGTGTGTATAAATTTTTCAATATTTTATGTAAGCGTGCGAGAAGTTTGCAGTACTGCAATAACTTTAAAGGGAAGAATATCAATTTATTAGTCAATATTTTTTTGTTTTTTGGCGGCAACTAATTCAAACTTATAAATTACCATAATTTAAAGTATTTTTGTTTAGGATAGATCTAGCTGGAGTTACAATGAGTGTAATTAAGAATGAATCCACTGGCTACATTGAAGTTGACTTAAATGGCAAGTTTATCTTTCTAGAGTTCCGTAGTAAAACAATGTAAGTATGAAGTTTTTCGCGGGTCTTGGATAGTTAATTTGAAAAATCGTTTTTAAATGTAGGGGGCGTTACAGACGGGTAAGAAACTAACTATAATACCTATATGATCTTATGATTATGAATTAAATATTAGGCCATCACAGACTACAAAGATATACTATACTTATCACTACAAAGTAATTATTACGTTGTAATAATTACTTTGTAGTTTTCCCTCATCAAATTCCTGTAACTAAGCTTTTCTTTTTATCCGACTCCAAATATTTTTTTCATGTTTGGAACTTCATAACTTAGTCAATTATAAACCGATAAGAGAGAAAGAAAGAAAAAGAGTTTTCATTCAGATTAGTCTCATGGCAATTTTATCAGAATAGGTTTAGTTATTTATTGATATGTAATACCAAGAACACCATACCATTATAATTAGTCTCTAGCTTAAGTAAGTTTTTTAATTGGAAATTTATAATAAAAAAAAATCGAATGATACCACCCCATCTCATCCCATGGGTGTCGTAAAAAGCGACTAAGAGACTTTCCCTGAATATTGTCTTTACGAAATAAAAAGAATGAAAACTTGAAATTAAACCCGATACCAATCCATCTGGCCAGCGCCAGCAGCTTGCAAACTTAGTTTAAGAGGGAATCAAACCAGAGTTTTAAATGTTTTGTTATTATTCACAATTGCTTTATACGAGTTAAATGTAAACATTTGTAAATTGAAATGTAAAATGGAAACTGACGTCTGAAATATGCAGTAATAGAGTTTGTAGTAAGTATCCCTTCTTCTTTACTACCTATACAGCGTTGGCAAAGTTTAGTAATTTTTAACTGTGTAAACTTAGACTAAGTAGAATAAAATTTAAATCAATATGTTAAGTAATGAAATGAATAAAGTTGAGACGTCTGCTTAGCAGCCATGAACTATACCTCGTCACAGAAATCGTTTATTGATCTTTTAATCTGTGTTGGTATAGGATCTTGACACGCTAGTCTTATATTATGTTAGGTATCCTTCGGAACATTAACTACGTCAGTCTAATTATGCGATATTGAGCCAATTTTTCAAAAAAAATCAAGCGTTTAAGTCATATAAAAGAAAAACTTATATAACTTACTCCAATAGTTTGGCTAATAAAATCTTTAATATTTCCCAAGTAACACAAACATGCTGAATAAAAGTTGAGTATGAGCAATCATTAAGAATATAAGCTGAATACTAAGCTGACTAACGTCTGAGTACCATCTATTCAGATGTTATTCAAACAAAATAGGCCCCAAATAAAATGCATAAAACTTAGTAACATCTGAGAAGAAGCTTAGTAATGAGACAATGATCTTAGTAACTTCTGAATAACAGCTGATATTGTTTTTATTAAGCCTGTACACATAATATATTCAGTTATACTTCGAATTGGTCATTGGATTCAGAATTTACTCAGCTTTATACTCTCTTGTTTACAATATTACATATTTCTTTCTTACAAATCGTGAAAATAATTAGATGCAAATGGCAATCAGTTTTAATGTCAGTCAAATAATTGAGAATCTTCATTATAACAAAATATAAGTTTTTTACTTTAGTTATAAGTTTTCTACATGTTAATTCTTAGTGCGGAATTTATTTTGTCGTAAATAGTTTATGATTTCTACGATAATTTTTGATGCGCTGCGTGTATAATCAAGATAAGCAATTGTAAATATTATTTTTATATATGCATGCACGGTCTGACTAAAAACCTTATGGCGGAATTTCTAATTCTGGCAATTCCAATGCAACTTTGATAATAACAATTGAATATAAATAGTTGTTAGATTAAGCGTTCAGATAATCTTTGTGAATTTTCTTGTGTTTATAATTATTCGCACAAAAAATTAATGGCGATCGCTTGTTCTTCTTTTATTGCTGAATAAAAGTGCACAAGTATCTACTTAATAAGTTTTTACTTGAATAAAGTTATTTCAATACGCTAACTTATCTTTCTTTTAATATTACCAGTTCTTTTAAGCTATTTCCACGGTTTTTGCTCCATTTTAATGCAAACAACATCCAAAAACAGCATTCAAATAGATTTCAACAAAGCTGATATTAAGATATTTGCTCAGATAAAACGCACATGTGGCCTTTAATATGAATAATAGTCCCAATAGTGTTAAACAAAGCCTTTATTAAGCTATTTGCGCTGAGAGAATGTACCTGTGGTCTTTAATTTGAATAAGTTAATTTAAAACATACTGTTATGCAGGTAAAAACTTAATAAATGCCTAAATAATCTTCTTTACTCAGCAGTTCAATAACTGGTAAAACATGATATCATATTCAGTTAAACCATAAAATAATTAGCTCACTTTACATTTATTCAGTACTAAGCTGTATAAAAGCATTATTTTGTAGCTTTATTCAGATAGTTATACGTTATTCAGCAATTAGCTCATTCAAACGCTACTAGCTTAGTAATTATTGAATAATAGGAATACCGATTATGATTATTCAGATGAATGCTTCCATAGAGCCCTTTTTTCAGCTTTAAGATACCTAGAAAGCGAAACGCTTTATAAAGTTTGTGTAAAAGTCTAAAAATTATTGCTTATTAAGTTTAAAGAAATAAAGTACAACGACACAGAACTTATTAAGCATTAAGTATAATAAGAGCTCAAACTCAAATTTATTCAGCATTTAGTAATTTCTAAGGCTCTTATACCAACGATATTCATCTTTGAACTGTTAAGTTGTCTAAACGTGTACTATTATCTTGCTTGTGTGTTACTTGGGTTGCATTCGATTATTGGCACTTTTTATCCATTATTTTGTATGTAAGCCTAAAAATCACCAAAAGTGCGATGTTATCATTAGAAGCCTTATTTATTTAGTTTATTACAATGTTCTGACATTCAAAAATAGTCTAGTATATTTATTAATAGGATTGGAAACGATACGAAACTAGTTATCTAAGTGCAGTGTTTACGTGTTATTCAATGTATAGTTTTGCTCACGTAAATGAAATGTTATTTTTTATTTTAAAAGGCTAAACTAAACCTATTTATTAAATAAATAACCATACCTGATTATCCTAAGACGTGCTAAGTTTTTATAAATAAACTAAAAATAATATAGTCTAAAGTCAAAATTAAACTAAGAAAACAAAATTAAGATAAAACATAAATTTAATCAAAATTACACAGTAAATAAGTTAGTTTTAATTTTAATTTATCCTATTTAAGTTTAAAAAGGCCAACTTGCATTTAAATCAAAAGAAAAGGTTATAAGTTTCATACCTAGTGGCCCAACCCACTACACTATTTTTAAATTTATTGTCAAAGCTAAATGCCATAGTGGCCCATGTCCAAATAAAATGGTAAATAAGTAAAATACCGATTGTTTTAATAGTTTATCTAAATTTTATCAATAACTACATCATATTTTTACAAATATTACACATACTGTCCATATATTTTTTTTAAGTTACGTTAACTTAAAATTTCGCATAAACTCTTTTGGCAGATATCCACATAATTGTATTTTGGGTCTGGGCCACTCTGGTTCTGGTGGCCTCATTTGAACTCGGTACAAAACTTTCTAACTTATTTTATGTTAAAAAATTAAGCATCATAGTACTATCAAAACCATAGCTCTAAGGCGCGGTTTATACTGAAGAAGCGTATGGCATATGGTTGACTGTTACGTAGATAATTAGTTAATCTTTGTTGAAGAGATGAACTAAATTAGTCAAATACGACTCTATATTAATGCAGTTAAGATTTATATTATGTTTTCTTAACTAAACACCACCGCCATACGTCCGCGCCACGCCACTTCAGTATAACTCGGGCTTAACATTTTAGTTTCACGTCCTTTAATTTGTACCCCAGAGCAACCTTTAAATTATCAAAATTATTCTAGATACTCAAACAGTTCCCATTTGTTTGTATCGACAACACATATCATAGCACTACTAAGACCATAGCACTAACTTATTCAGCATTTAACTTCCACCTCCTATAAATTGAATTTCTCAACCTTTCGTTTTTTTTATATGAAGGGAGGCAAACGAGCCATCAGGTCACCTGATGGGAAGTGATCACCGCCGCCCATGGACAGCCGCAACACCAAAGGAAGACCGTTTCAGTATTGAGTGCATTTTAGCCCCTCTCCCTATACCTTGTATCCCAGAGCCACAACAAACAGCACAACACATAATCTAACTACGAGAGTAGCCCCCTATACCTGAGATCTTCTGGTCGTGCTCCTGCTATGCGTCACCTCGCACTCCAGATCCGAGCTGTCGTCATACGTGAGCTCCGGGAACAGTTCGTCGTGGTCGTCGATCACGAGCATGACGTCATCCTCCTCAGACTCCGCACTCACCGTTCCGTTCGTACCGTTCCCGAGTATGACGTCAGAGACGCCGTTGTGACCGCGGTCGCGACCGTTCTGTTTCGCTTTTGATTGTTCTGGATTTTTTGGTGAGGGTTTCTCTTTTTCTGGCTGTAAAGTGTAAGATAATAAAACTTTAATTTTCATCGGGTAATCTTTCAATTCCTATTTGTGATTATTACGAGAAAAGGATTCAATATAATGTTGAGACATCGGAAACTACATTTCCGTGACACTATTTACATGAAAACACACAGAGAATGAGTAGCAGCCTATGTCAGATACTTGGTGGCCAAACGGATTGGTATAAGGTTAAATTTCAAGTTGTCGTTCTTTTTTTTACGTTAAGACAATATTCACGGATATAGTCCCTTAGTCGGTTTTTACGACATCGATGGTATGATATGGGGTGGTGACATATTGTATTCTTACTCCGTCACCACACGGAGTCAGGTTCTAGATTAGCAAAAAAAAACTGTGTACAGTCACGAGCAATAATATGTACACATTTTCGCATTTTGTAAACCAGATCTAAAGTTCTGCCAATCCAAAATTGAAAATTCGAAGATTAATTCAAAACTGTACGGAACCTCTTCTAAATTACGAATTCATTTTGATATTGTAATGTCTAGATAAACGTGCAGATAGTTTAGAAAATTTGAAAATGTGTACATATTATTGCTCGTGACTGTACCGAGGACATCACGCGTAGGAACAAAAGTCAATTATGAAACATTGGTCACTTTTTGGTTGCGAATGAGCCCTGTATTAACCAGCACTTCAATATTTCGGTCTATGTCGTTGCTATTTTCCTTTTTTTTTCATTCTTTCCTTTACTTTACGACGATCAGGGCAATAGCGAGAAGACTGTTGACTTTTTTTATTCTTAATCCATGACAGTAGCACGTTTAAATACACAAAAAAAAATACAACCGAATTGAGAACCTCCTCCTTTTTGAAGTCGGTTGAAAAAAAAACAAGAAACCCATGTTTAGCCATAAGTATAATTCATAATTGTTGAGTTCTTATTGTCTAAAGTTTTATTGACACAATATACGCTTTGTTATCAGAATAAACGACCTGCGTTGAGTTCGAACTAAACAATGTTGAAATTCAATAGGTAGCATAAATAATTTGATTTTGCGTACAATGCGGGGAAACTAAAGTGGGATGTCGAGTCCAACTTTAGTTTATTTCGCCACATTTGCCGTATGTCTAACGATCTGTGGGCTAAAATAATCCCAAAATCAACAAATTGGCGTCACGGTAGGCCTCGTAAATGCACCGTGGCATGTAGAAGTCAAGGAGAGAGGGCCTTTACGCAATATTAAGATGATAGAGGCTATCACTATTAACCCACCTTTGCACTTTTATCATCTTTACTGCTATCTTCTTTGCTCTTCCCTGCTTGAGGTTCAGATTTATCATTCTTTTTATCTGCATCTTTCTTTTCAGATTTCTTCTCTGCCCCTTTATCTGCTTTTTCCGGCTTATCTGCTTTTTCTGGTTTATCTGCCTTCACTGGTTTATCTGCTTTTTCTGGTTTATCTGCCTTTCCTGGTTTATCTGCCTTCTCTGGTTTATCTCCCTTTTCTGTTACTTTGTCCGCGTTCTTTTCCGGCTTCTCTGCGACTATCTTCTCTTTTTCAGCGTTAGCTGCCATCTTCTTTTTCATTTCTTTTACAGGACTGTCTGTATTTCGCTGAAAATAATATGGAAAAAAAGATCAAAACACAAACACAAAATTAGTGCCTGTCGTACACGGGTTCGAATCCTACGCAAGAAAATCGTTTGGGCACTTCACAAAGTATGATTGTCTTGAGCCTAAAATATATTTTTGTGTGTGATATTTAAGTTTTTTTAGAAGTCCCCACGACATATTATGGTTATATACAAGAGTTTTTTTAAATAAAATAAATACCTTCAATTCCTTTCCGTGTGGTGATGGAGTAAGAATACAATATGTCACCACCCCATCTCATCCCATGGGTGTCGTAAAAACCGACTAAGGGACTATCCGTGAATGTTATCTTTACGAAAAAAAAAAAAGAAGGAAAACTTGAAATTAAACCTTATACCAATCCGTCTGGCCAGCGTGGTACTAGTAGGCCAAGTAACCCTCCGTCACGGGAGGAGGCCCGTCCCTGCAGTGGGACATTAATGGGCTGTTATGATGAAATACCTTCAAAAGTTTACTTTAAGAGCCATAGTCTTACTAAAATCGCTAATACTTTTTAATGAACAAGGTACACTCGAGAGCACACTCGAGAACAAAAGTTCCGGGTCACTAGCATTTACTTCAATATCTTGAAAACGAATAAAGCTATCGTATTGAAATAAATTGAACTTTATAGACAATTTAATGTTACTAAAATAAAATGCATTACATTTACTACTGACCATTTATTTTATTATGTTTAAAAGGACAAATTAAAAATGGCGTCATTTTGCTTGTAAAACCAAAACTGAAAATATTGAATTTTTTTATATTTACAAGTAGTTTTAACACGGTTTAGTACTTGGTATTACCCCCACGTGCTGTCTGGACTGCTGCAATGCGATTTGGCATGCTGTACACCAAGTTTCTGAAACACTGTTGGGGAATGTTCTCCCATTCCTCTACCAATGCATGTTTCAAGTCACTAAGCGTAATTAAAGGAGGATCTTGTTGTCTTACCCGTCGTCCGAGCTCGTCCCAGGCGTGCTCGATTGGGTTGAGGTCGGGGCTACGTGCTGGCCACACCATGGGACGAATATTCACCTCATCAAGGTAGTCTTGCACTACACGAGCAGTGTGGGGACGGGCGTTATCCTGCATAAAGATGGCATTCTCACCAAGTCTTGCCATAAATGGACCGACGTGCTCGTTGAGGATTTCATCCACGTATCTTACGCCATTAAGAGTACCGTTTTCGATCAGTACAAGCTCTGTTCGGCTTTCCGCAGAAATTCCAGCCCACACGAGTACCGAACCACCACCGTATGACACCTTTTCTTCAATACAGGCTTGCATAAATCTTTCTCCTGGTCTTCTGTACACCTTTGCCCTTCCGTCGTGTGTAGCGAATGCAATCCGGACTATCCGTAATCCGAAAAATCCGGATATCCGCCCATTTTTACTCGGATTGTAAATCCGGATTCGAAAATTAAATCCGCGGATTTTCTGAATAATAAAAAATTGTAATGTTAGAGTCAATATAGCGTTATTCGAGGACAGTGGTTCACCAGGACGTTATTAGGAGGCCGCTTACAAGCATCTTCAATGCATTCCCCCTACAAGCGTTGAAACAGAGCGTGCTTTTTCTACAGCAGGAATTATGTATAACCGAATTCGCAGCAGGTTACACAACTTTAGATGATTTATTATTTTTGAGGTCACATTTTGATGGCAGCAAAGTTAATACAGACATCTACAACATAGCAACTTTACAGGAGAGCACTTTTAGTAAAAAAAGTTACCATTTTGAGAATTATGAACCAATTAAAATTAAAGTTGGCAGAATGAATTAAAATAACTTTTTTTATATACCTATTGTATAAAGAGTTTTATCCCTATATTGTCATTTTACTGAAATAATGTACCTATATTCTATTCGCGTTTAGAATGCAGTGAGTTGTCATTGTCCACCGACCTAGCCCCGCCGTCTAACCAATCAAATCTTTTAAAATTCAAATTAATTGAATTTTAAAAGATTTTATTGGTTAGACGGCGGGGCTGTCACTGCATTCTAATAGAATAGGATATAATAATAGGACGTGGAAGGAGACATCTACCTAATAATCGTACATACAATATAAAATATTATAATATAAACTGAGTACTAAGTTCTGAGACTTTCATTTATGGATATTTGAAAAAACAAAACAATATTAAATTTGTCAACAAAAATATTGTAGATGTCTTCATTTACATTGCATAAAACATTTATATTTATGTAAAGTAGGTACTTAGGTAAGTAAGAACTTTAAACAAAATAAATTCATTTAAAAGACAACAAAACGGTACGCGCAAAAGCAAGACAAGTGACTGTTGTCTTTATTTAGGTTACAATCATCTGTGGATGCTCCAAAGTAATTTTTTTTATAAATAAAATATAACTTTAACTAAAATAAATTTAATGCAGAACTTTACCTAAGTAAGGCTCATTTTTGTAAAACAAAGAAATTTGCAGAAATGTAGTTGTCCGCATTAACTTGGCCGCCATCGATTTTATGTCTTATAAATAACAGTATTTTTAAAATTAAGTTAAATAAAAAGAGGTTAAATTATTTTGTTACTTTTGTTATGTTATTAATTTTTCAAGAAGTCATTTATTTATGTTTACTTACCTGAATTTCTATTTATTTTAACTTTTAATTGTTTTAGTAACGTTCCTCAGCTGGCAGTTCACGAGTTACCTATACACAGATAATTTTAATAATACGGGTTATTTCCGTGTGTAATTTTTATTAATTTGAGGAGAAGTTTTAATAGTCTTATTTTTGATCTCCAAAGTCTTATTTTAATTTGTACTTATTATTTTGATTTGAAATTGAATAATTACAAATAACAAAAACAAAATAAAAATCGATTATATTAATATGTTTTGATTTTCCAGAGTTTTCATTATAATCCATTTACACAAGTATAAGAAACATCACATTTATAAACTGATTTAAGTGGGTTTGTATAATTTTATAAAAAATCCGTAAAATCCGGATAATCCGGATCGGACCGAAAATCCGTTCTTAAAAATCCGGATTTTAAAACAGAACGGATTTGCATTCCCTAGTCGTGTGTATACAGCATAAATTTTGATTCGTCCGAGAATATGACATTTGACCAATTTTCAATCGTCCAATTCGAGTATTCGCGTGCATAAATTCGTCTTGCTATACGATGGTGTCTCTCGAGTTTCGGACCATTTGCGGGTCTAAATGGTTTCAAATTACCTTCAGCAAGTCGCCGTCTTACAGTCCAAGCAGAAGGGCTGCTTCCACCAAGTCCTAAAAAATGATGAGTCAGTGCTGTTCCCGTAAGAAACCGATTTCGTAGCATAGAGTTCACTAAATATCGATCTTCCCGTGCCGTCGTACACCTGGGTCTGCCTGTTGTTGGTCTGCGTAGGTTCAAACCAGTTTCTAGAAACCGCTAGCGAACACGCTGAACTGTAGACAACGATACACCGACTATTCTTGCTGTTTCTCGCTGACTGCTCCCATTTTCCAGGATCGTGAGGATTCTCGTAAATTCCTCAGGTGTGAGTGACATAATTACTACTTTAATAATGACTATTGGATACCTGGATGACTCCTTATAAATACATTTTATGACAGAACAAAAACAAAAGCAAAAACAGTAGTGAAAATTAGAAGTTCTGATTTAAAAAAAATGGATCTTTTTTTTTATAACTTTTTTAATGCCATTACTTACCGCCAATCAATAAGTTTTTATATGTTTAATGAAAGATTATTAAATTGTCTATAAAGTTCAATTTATTTCAATACGATAGCTTTATTCGTTTTCAAGATATTGAAGTAAATGCTAGTCACCCGGAACTTTTGCTCTCGAGTGTATTTCCCACTTCAGATATCCAGAACAAACCCTTAATCTTTGTAAACTTAAACATATAAAATAGAATTCTAGGTTATGTTTTAGCGTACCCATCATATCATCATAACAGCCCTTTAATGTCCCACTGCAGGGACGGGCCTCCTCCAGTGACGGAGGGATACTTGGCCTACTGATACCACGCTGGCCAAACGGATTGGTATAGGATTTAATTTCAAGTTTTCCTTCTTTTTATTACGTAAAGATAATATTCACGGATAGTCCCTTAGTCGGTTTTTACGACACCCATGGGATGAGATGGGGTGGTGACACACTGTATTCTTACTCCGTCACCACACGGAGAATATATATAATAGCGTACCCATATTTTATTCAATTCACTTCCTACTTCAGAATGATAACATTTAATGACAATTTAATAGGAAACAAGTATTTACCTTGTCTTTATCTTCATTCACACCCGACTTACGCGACGCTTTCTGACTCATTGTGAACTGTAAACAAAAAAAAACATAATTAAAAAACGTACTAATGCTGTCTTAGGTGGATTACTTGGTGGTTATGGGAAAAGACTGGTGAAGACGACCTTTAATTGAGTCAAAAAGTCTAATTGAAAAAAATAAACAACGGAGTTAGTTAGCATGGGGTCGATTTGTGAGCCAGATAAGAGAGCTGGCGATTGTGTATGCGACTACTATGTGCATAGTCTCGGGTTCATATACCAAGCACATAACACAATACACAGCCGAATTCACATCAAACGATCCATCTTTGATCAGCGGTCCCGCGATCTGCGATCCAGGATCACGGAGCGGGTTCGTGGATCGTGTTCGACCGATCCAGTTTTGGAAACGAGCGATCCTAAAGATAGGCTCAAGGCGATCCACACTGATCCGCCTATAGCACGTCGAATTGCTGTGGCAGCAATAACCTACATTCTTCTAAAATATTTACGAAATAAATCGCAAACACAAAAAAGGCGATCCTGGGTAGGAAACTTAAACTGGGACATTTTTAATTTCGCGATCGGAGCGCGCTGGATCGTTTGGGGTGGATTCGGCTAATACTTGTGCAATCCACGCATCACTGTCTTAAACTCTTGAGCGTGCTAATACTTTGTGTGTGCTAATTTCATGTCGGTAAAATACCCTGTGACAAATAGCTCAATCCCTAGTTGTCTAAAAGAAAACAATAAAATAATTCTATTTGCTTACATATTTAAATTTCACCGGCACAAAATAAACTTTATTACTTCTCAAAATCATTACTAAAACTTGGTGTGCACTAAACAACGTATAAAAAGCGACTAATTTCCTTACACAGTACTAATATGTCCTAGACAGTTGGTAGACAATGTCTAAACTCATTAGAATATCTTGTACTAGTTAGTGATATGCTCTACTCATGCTATTTTAACTAACACGTACTTTCACACAGACTTGCATTTACTTGCAAAAATTCATTTACGACCAACGACCTCTGTGGCGCAGTCGGTGTATTACATGGCTGCTACGCAGAGGTCTCGGGTTCGATTCCCACTTAATGCAAATCTTTGTGTGCATGACAAGATTACCGCCATAATAACACAGGTGCGTTCCATAAATGGTACCATGAAGCAGCAGCTATAAGCCTCAGCACTCAAGGTCATATTTAAGTTCAAGAATGTCTCGATATTAGTTCCCTTCTAACAGCACAAATAGATGAGAGGTGAATGAACTTCGCGACGTAGATGCACACATAAGCATTTGCTCTTACATGCTATGGTAAAGGGTGAAAACATTCGAGAGATGGTGTTTAGAGTCATTGTTTTGTTAGGAAGTGTTGCATTTACACTTAGGCACTAAATAAACATTCATTTTTCATTCAGATAGCTTCCGCACTATGCGTCATCAAAATTTGTAGATTTGTCAATCAGTTGTTATTTTGTGTTATCATGAACAAGAATAAATCCTGCAGTCTATTTTGCTTCCAAGCTTTTGTCTAATGCGCATCATGCACTCTTAATTACACTTAAACTATGCGGGTAAGCCAACAGCAAACAAGTAATGGAGTGAAATAAAGTGAAAGAAACAATGGGCATAAGCCTCTGGCGCAAAATTAATATTGCAACGAGTTTAGTTGAGAGAAAATAATACATATGATTTAAGAAGAATTTGCGAGAGGAGTGTCCTTTAATGAAAACTGACATTCACTTGCAAACGTCTAGTACTAATGTAAGTCTGAATTATTGTAGTCTAGGAAGAATTTTCATCATAAAAGCCCATCAATGTCCCACTGCAGGGACGGGCCTCCTCCTGTGACGGAGGGATACTTGACCTACTAATAGCACGCTGAAGAATTTTGGTGTAAAAAATTTGGTAAACAAGAACGTTGGTGTATAAAATTCTTTCTAGACTAAAATTTAGACTTACATTAAGTAGTACAATAAAGTGAGAAATTGATAATTCCAGGTGATATCTTTTATTAAAACCACAAGGCATTTGCGACAACGCGGAATCGTGGGTGTGCCTGCTGACCTTGATCTAATAGCGATATACATACAGCTAAACTGATCGTGCTGAAGACAGGCAAATTGAAATTTATTGTGATAATAAATGTTATGTATTAACTTATTATCATAGTGAATTTACTTATGGATGGGATAGAGCATAATTTTAATAACAAGAAAAATTAATACTAGCTAACAACAGTTTCACCCAACATTTAAAAAATGCCAGACAACTATTAATTTTTGGCAGTATTCAATGATGTCATTCCATTCATTTTGTATGCCAATTTATTTATTTATTTATTATTCGGTTCACCAACAGCTATTTACACTAAAACAGTTCTTCCTTAATTAGCTACGTTTAACATTGTAAGTGTAATAACTACTTATAGGCGAACACCGCATGCATTAAGTGTTTACAACTATACTCATAATAATATTAACAAAGATAACTGTGAAATAATTACATTTCTCCTAATATAAACCAAAACTAATTAAGTGACATGCATAAACCAAATTAATACAAAACATTGCTTAACATTACATCATTTCTGCCTTGTTAAAAACTACAACTGTCCTTTTAAATGGTCACGTATACTTTGGCGGAAAGACAACAGTGTATCATGGTGTATATCAACAAGATCACTGAGACTGTTTAAAGTCCTACTAAGTCTAGGTACAGGTGAGTTAGAACCCAGCACAGTAGACCTAAGTGGCAAAGACAGTGGCGTTATCCGGTATCGAGGTAGTCGTGCAGGCGCGGTAAAGCGAAAAAGTTTAAGTAACTGTGGACAATCAATTTTGTTGCGAAGGATTTTGAAAAGCATTACGGCGTCTAATGTATATCTTCGATTTTCAAGTGAATCAATTTTGTAATACTTAAGCCTTGCTAAATACGACCTCTCCTTTTTTGTTCTGTACTCAGAAAAGGAAACATGCCACAAAAATCTTTTTTGGACCCGCTCCAAGCGTAGACATTGTACCGCGTAATGTGGCCTCCAAACAGGACTGCAGTACTCTAAAGTACTTCTGACAAGGGAATTATAGAGGGAAAACTTGACGTTACGCTGATGAAAATCTTTGCAGGTTCTTACCACGAGGCCTAAAGTCCTTGATGCTCTTTTAGTAATACACTCAAGATGAGGCACAAAGGTCATCTTAATTTATTGAAGAACCAAATAAGAACCAGATTGTTTTACTAGTATCTGTGGGAAAAAAGTCATGTTCGCTTTAATGCATGCTGATAGTGACTAAATACACATTTTTTTTTTATTTAAAAGTTTTGACATAAACTTCTTTTAAACTAAACATTATGTTTTACTATTGTTTTACATAAAAACTGTCGTTCAAAATCCTGAAGCATGCCGAAAACTTAGACGCCTCAGACAATACAGATATAGGCATAATCTTCCACTTTAGACCACACATCAAAATAGTCCTTAAGTTACTACAAATACAGATTAAAGTCAGACGCCAGATGCATATAGAAATACAAACGAGTACCCGAAATAGTATATAAATATCGTCTATTAAAAGCATACAATAAGATTATTTCTGTATTTCCGCTATTTTTACGTAATAGTTACACGCAAACAGGTGCAGCATGCAAAGGGCAACGTCCCGAGTCGGTCGGGCTATTTATAGTAGTAGGTGTGCTTTTGATAACGCTTACGAGTGATAAGGTATGGTTGCTAAAATTAACACGTGTTTTTGGCTTGGTTATGTTAGTATGACTTTTGCCAAGTGGTTTAGAACGTTTTTAATTCTATTGTGATATTATAAAGCTGTAGACAGTGTTTGTTTTGCTTTATTATCATCTTAAGATAAGTTCAAATAGAAAGTTATTTATGGGTAGAATAGACGATTTATCTAGGCAGCCATTTCGGCAGTACCACCGAGGAAGTTAACGCAGGGCTAAAGGTGAACAAAATATAAATTATATAAGGCTATACCTTTGCTTATAAAGGAGAACGTCCTACAAATATAAATTCAATGCAGGTCGCTAGTAATAAGACATAGAAACAGGTAGATAGATGCACACAGCAAATCTCGTTTGGCGAGTTAAGTGTGTACTGACCAACTTTCTGTAATACCGCTAGAAGAACCTCCGGAACTATTCAACCGTTAGTACCTTTATTACATTCAAGAAAAGAAAAATATCTTATAATATAGGTGTCTATATGTCGCAGGGAAATGAGGAAACCAGGGATTTCACGAAATCCTAGTGATTTTCACGAAACTCATTTCCACGAAATCACGAAATCCCGGTAAATGTCGAAAATGCCTTGCACTTCGGCGGGCGCTGCCGCGGCACGCTCGCTTCGCTCGCTCGCCTCGTGCGTTATGGTCACAGTTCTACTCTAACCTACAGAAGTTGAAATACTTGTGTTTTTTAACCTACAAACAAAAATATGAGCATTTCTTTCCGGTAGAAACGGGATTTCGTCATATCACTAGGGATTTCGTGAAATCCTTGGTTTTCTCATTTCCCTGCGACATATATAACGATAGTGTTATCGTAAAGACATCCACTGCAGCTAGACTTCTTACAAACGTTTTCACCGCGCTTCTTTGTACCCACATACATCGCACTGTAATTGACTTTCTATCTAGTTTTAAAGGTCAGGTCATAGGATACCAACCTTTAGGTCAGCAGGGTATAAGTGGGGCCAAGTACAGATTACTTTTTAAACTATCTAATCATTTAATTGTAAATAATAATTAACACTTACAAAATTCCAAATACCGCTCAACATGGATGCTCTTTTCTGATATCACTCGCTACACCTTTCACTACCAAAGTCACTTCTTAAACTAACAGAAGATCAACTAAAATATCACGCAATGCTCTTTATACAATTACAAGTAATTTGTACTAATCATTCACGCACAAAGCTCGTTTTTATCTTTCAAAAGGGAAACTAGTTATCGATAACTTTCTTTAACAATTATCTAGTCAAAGAATTTTTAATTATCGTAAGCAATGATTCATTGTGAAAAATTTCGTTGCATTATTTTTAATATTAATTAACAGACGCAGTTTTATAGGAATAGTGTTTAACTGGTAGGTACACAACGGGTCTCTAGTTCATAAGTTGTATGAATGGTAAAATCGTTATTGTGTTTGATATGTATTAAGGGCTTGTGACACATGCATCTACGATTTAAAGTCAGGTCAAAGATAACGCAGCCCAATGTTTGAAAAAATATTGTCGTTCAGTGCAAACGTACAGTCAGCCCCAAAAGTCGCTGAACACATTTTAAATTCCAAAACTGCTGAACACTAAAAACGTCATAAGTTAGTGTCGCAACAAGAGTACAGAATAAGCTTTACATACGAAACGACCATAACACGCTTAACAAGGTTATTACAAAAGTAGCTGAACCATAGTATTTTTAAAAGTAACTGAACGCCTAGGATTCCAAAAATAGCTGTACATACGCGTCAATTTGTATTAAAACCTACTTTTTGGGTATTATACTATAAGCATCATTAAAAAAATAAAAACTTTTAGAACAGATAAGTTTTGTCCAAAGAGGTTTAATTACAACGTTTTTTTATCTTGGTTATAGCCTAGGTATAGCTTTAACCTGTTATAAATGTTTTTACTAACGCGCAAAAATTTACAAAGCATAATTCCTAGAGCGGAAAAATATTTAAAAAAAGGAATTCAGGAAATTTGGAGGTGTAATTGTAGTTTAAATCATTATTATCAATTAAAAGAAACTCATTCCGGATCTAATGCCTGTAATAAGAGATTTTTATTGTTTCATATCATTGTAAAATTGTAATTATTAATTAAGCTTTAAAACATTTGTCAAATTATTTTACATGTCAAAGAACCAAAATTCGCTGTACATCAAGAACACCAAACGTAGATTGACAGGCAATAACATTGAAAATATGATTTGTTAACCTACTTTTGTATTTAATGATGTTCAGCTACTTTTAAAATAACCGTGTTCAGCGTGTTATGGTCGTTTCGTATGTAAAGCTTATTCTGTACTCTTGTTGCGACACTGACTTATGACGTTTTTAGTGTTCAGCAGTTTTGGAATTTAAAATGTGTTCAGCGACTTTTGGGGCTGACTGTACGTTGGTGCAGCATACACCGGTTTTCTGATTTTGCTATTATGTTATGCGAATATTCCTAAGTCGAATTTATCGACTCCCACGCGGTCATGTAGGGTGTAAGATTAACCATAATTTAAGTATACCATAATTTAAACACACAGCAAAATCTCAAAATGAGATAACCTACTATGGAAACTTAATCCAGGAAATAAAACTATGTACCTCTGTCTATGATCTATTCATTAAGGCTGAGCGCAGACTTGCAACACGACAGTCTTAAGACAGACTATTGCTTTACAATATGTATGAATATGCGCACACTTGGAACAAAACGTCGTAGAGACAATATTGTCTCAGATAGACGAATACCGCACGGCGACAAGTCTGACTAACGATTGTCGGCTTCCCTTTTGTATCAATGCGGGCGCGCACACTAAAGACAAAACTGTCTACCGTCACACCCCTCACCCCGCACGCACCCCACTCTCGTCCGAGCGTTCAGAAAGTAAACACGTCACGTGATGGGCAGTTGGATAAATACTCAAATGATAAAAACTCAGTAAATATCCAAAAGTGAGTAAATACTCGTAAATATCCGAATTCTTGGATAAGTACTCAAAAAGGATAAATACTTGGCTGCATTCATGTATCTAATGTTTTGGATTTTTTAATTGTTTTTTTAGCAAATTTTCATGTTATTGTTTATCTGCAGGTGTTTTATGGTTTAAAATATTAGTTGTACTACTACATTAATAAATGTTTGCGGCTTTATTTGTTGCTAATTGTATTTTAGTTTCTTTTTATTGTCTATCGTCGTCGTCGTATAGTCGCCGTGCGGTATTAGTCTATCTGATACAATATTGTCTATTAGACGTTTTGTTCCAAGTGTGCGCATATTCATACATATTGTAAAGCAATAGTCTGTCTTAAGACTGTCGTGTTCCAAGTATATTACAATAAAAAACTTATATATTAATATGTTTAAAAAATAAATAAAAGTATAGTAAAATAATATATTTGAATTTAGTTATAAACAAGTATTTATTCGAGAGGGGTAAAATATAGTATTCTACGTAATGAAACCAAGATAAAATGAATTAAAAAAAATAATTTTCTAATTAAAAACGGACTTCAACGACAAACTTGATTATAATAACTACTTACCAATAATATTATATTATAAAAGTAAATAATTATATCATGGTCACAAATCAAAGAAAAGAAACTTCCTTCTTTGTTTTGAAGTCGGTTAAAAATATAGTAACTTTCGAAGGTAAATTTCCAGGTTGATGCAAAGTATTGCAAAGATAGTCAAAACCAGTTATAATATTAAAAAAAACTAAATATTTTGATAGGAAAATGCATCAGAGTTTTTATCCCAAGATTTGGATAAATACTCGGGTAGGAACGAGTGTTTATGAGTATTTACTCAAAAATGAGTTTTTATCCGATTATAATTCCATCACTGAACACGTGGTCATGTATGCCGAGTATAATCCCATCACTGATTATGAGACAAAACAGTTTTGTTTTATGTGTGCGACGTATCGTAGTCAAAACTGTTTCGTTTTAGTTTTAAGACTTTAAGACTTGTCTCTATGAGACAAGTCAGTCTTGAGACAGTCTAGTCTCCAATGTGCGGTCAGCCTAAAACTAGTTCAAAACGTTCATACATACTCATAACCTTGAAAAAAAAAACGAGGTTACAAACAAGGAGTGTGCAAAAAACTTTTGTTAATGGTTTTTTTTTCAGTTAGCAACACCGAGTTCATATCATGTATTATATCATTGGAGTGACGAAATTTTATGTAATTACAACCATAAAAAATATGAAGAAGAAAAATAATTATAATAAATTCGTAGCTCAGAGTAGATTACAGCGTCTTTGTGGCAAAAACGAATATGAAGGCTGCAAAGGAAACCATCTTCAACCAAAAGATGATTACAGCTGGACATAGGGCACCTCCAAAAAATGTACCACGTGTTTCTACCGCGAGAGCAAAATTATCTACATTTTGCTAAAAGATAATACATGGCGTTTTCAAAAGACTAAAATCTAATCCAAATAAATAGCTGGAGAGGAACATAAATTGTATCTGTGTTAGGTAAGGTTCACATCGCTAAAATACAAGGTGAATATCGATCAAACAGCTCAATGGCAACCTTATTTTTCTTTAAATCCACACGAGGGGAACACGGCGAACATAACTACATATAAATAAATAAACTCACGTCAATCATCAAAATTACTAAGACAGTCCTAGCTGGGCTCTTTGGGCGAGAGCCATGGGTGTCAATGACCGAGGTAATAATCACTTGTGTGTGGAGCCAAGGTTAAAGCATCGTACGATCAGTGTGCTGTCTATGGGATTGTTCTTGTAACTAATATTATTATTTAAATTAGTTTTTTAAAAGAAGGAAAACTTGAAATTAAACCCAATCTGTCTGGCCAGCGTGGTATTAATAGGCCAAGTATCCCTCCGTCATGGGAGGAGGCCCGTCCCTGCAGTGGGACATTAACGGGCTGTTATTATGAAATTAGTTTTTAATTGATTTGTAGTTATTTTAATAAAATGTGTTCCATGCACGAAGGATATATAGTGCGTAATCAATAATTTAAATGTGCATTATCTTAGGTCGAACGAAGTAAATCTAAATTCGAAACGAAAGTACTGATCTATCAGTACTTTGACTACAGTTACTAATGACAAAAAAAGTACTAGAGTACTTTTTTCGTCATTCGTATTTTTTATACTTTACCTATCATCTTATTCAGAGGGTGTAATATAAAATGAATCAATTGGTAAATAAAAAGTATTAAAACGTTAACCTGCTCTGTAATTCATTAAATGAAATAACTATCAACAAATTTAAAAGTGTACGCGAAAAATACTCAAGATTATGCAGTTATAATCTATACTTAATATTTTAAAGAGATAAAGTTTGTGTGTTCGCGTGACGTTGTAGGGAGTAATCTCTGCATCTACTGAACCGATTTTAAAAATTCTTTTAGTTTTGTATAGTTCATTCATCGGGGAGTGTCATAGGCTATACAGTATCACGCTATGACTAATAGGAGTGGAGCAGTAATTAAATATGTTTTTAAAAAACGGACGCCTTTTTTTCGCCGCCTAACGAAGTAGGCACACGAGGCAGCTAGTTATTTATAAAACTGTTCATTACGATTATTCAATATTACTTAGCTAGGATAAGCAGCAAAGAACATTCTATAGGTTCACATTACCTCACCAAGTATCTGTTAACATAATCCTCGTATTACTTTGACGGGTATTTTGTGCGTATCTATACTTGATATAAATACTGTATAATATGATGCAGTCCTAATAAGGGTGAGTGATGTAATAAAACGCTATGATACGAAACACGTCCGTTTATTTGCAAGATTACTACATAACTAACGTGCAGTAGGCACAGTACATCCCCCTTTATAAAAAATGTATACATAGTAATAAGGGGTGGTCAAAACATTTTAATAGTAGAAACTTAGTTTAATCGGTCGATATTATAATATTGTTAATACACGACATTACATATGCGATTATATCATATTGTTTACTTAGATCGGGTTACACCCTTTCTCGTCTTGCTAATAACATCTAAGAACTTAACGCCTTTATTTACTTTTTATTGATTAAAATACAAAATATAATAAATGATCTTTATTAGTATTTGGCTACATAATAAAAACAAAATACTGGAATATTACTGGAACTAGTGATAAACAAGTTTAGGTTCCTTTCTAACACAATATAATAAATTGTATATAATAAAAAATTAAGTATAATATTACTATAGGTGTATACGAGTATATCTATTTGTTTAAACACTTTTGCCTAACGTCACTTCACTTTTGTCACATAAACACGAACTAAATAATCACTCGCGAAGGTTGAGCAGGCGTGCCGCTGTTTAAGCGTTGATCGCCTCCTCGCAAAGGTGAATCTTGCAGTTCACGCCTCATGTAGCGTGCGTATATAGCTCACCTTGCAGCGTTTCCACAGCAAGTACAATATCGCCGAAAGTATGCATGTGATAATAAAAAGCAGATACATTTCATATCTGTCGTACACGGTTTCTTTCTCGGCGGCAGAGGTCGCAGCGCTGTTGCCAGCCCCATTCTGGGCAATAATAATGTGCTCCTCTTGAACCTTACTCTGCTGCTTACCAATTTTGGTAAATAGATTGCGAGTGCTGATTAACGATGTTTACGATGCGAAACGAACGACAGGTTTGATAGTGCGTCCGAACCTCGATACTCTCGGTACGTTGTTTACATTTGCACTTGCCATATCAGGTGTCGTCATAGGAGGCTGCATACTGTTGTTAAGTACAAACGCCGGCTTCAATCTATCTATACTAATTACTTTCTCTGTGTCCTGTTGCATTATTTTATAATATTTTTCTGTTTTACTAATAACTTCAAAAGGGCCCATGTAAGGTCGCGTTAAAGGTTTCGTGACTTTGTCCACGCGAACAAATACATGAGTGCAATTTTTAAGTTCAGGATGCACAAATATTTTTCCTTGATGCGTTTCTTTTTTAGGTACTGCAACTAAATTAGATATCTTTTTACGCAAGTCTTGTAAGAATGTGATGTTCTCAGATGATTCTCGCTGTATAGGCTCAAAAAAATCTCCTGGTAATCGCATTGGCTCACCATATACCATCTCTGCAGCACTAATGTGTGTATCATATCTCATACTGGCTCGTAATCCAAACAGAACTGAAGGTAATTCTGATACCCAGTGTTCTGTATTCCCTCGACACATAAGTGCGGTCTTAAGTGATCGATGCCATCTTTCTACAAGTCCGTTAGACTGTGGATGGTATGCAGTAGTTCTAAACTTTGTGATGCCCATTCTTTTAGCTAATTGGGAAAACAAATTTGACATAAAATTAGATCCTTGATCCGTTGTTAAATACAATGGCGTTCCAAATCTGGTTATCCATCCGGTGTAAATGATATCGGCTATTGTCTCAGCGGTTATATCTTTTACAGGATAGGCCTCTGGCCAGCCAGTGCTTCTGTCTACCATCGTCACAATATATCGATACCCGCTACAGTATGTTAATGGCCCCACAACATCCATATGAAGATGTTCAAATCTGTTTGTGTGTATAAATTTTCCGTGGGGTGACATGGTATGCCTGTGAACCTTGGACATTTGGCAGTTGTTACAAGCTTTGGTCCACTGAGTCACATCTTTATTCATTCCTTTCCATATATAGCGGTCTTGCATCATCCTTCGTGTTGTTCGCGCTCCTGGGTGACTGATGTCATGTATCGCGTTGAAAGCCGATACACGAAATTCCTTTGGCAAATATGGGCGCATTCTATTAGTCGATACATCGCAATAGATAGGTATTGTGCTATTAGGTATGCATAACTTCTTAAACTGTAGTAAATTCGATTCCATGAGGTATTTTAACTCTATGTCTTGACTTTGCGCTTTCGCCAATTTTCTTAAGTCTATGGGAGATAACAATTCTATAGATTGTATTCGTGACAAACAATCGGCAACTACATTTTCTTCACCTGATATGTGTTTTATATTAGTACAAAATTGCATGATATAATCTAATTGCCGTATCCGTCTTGGAGTATCATTTTTGTTCATCGTGTTATTCTGGAATGAGTACACGATTGGTTTATGATCTGTATAGATTGTAAATAATCGTCCTTCAACCAACGATCTAAAATGTTTGATAGCAAGATATATGGCTAACAACTCTCTATCGTATGTCGAATATCGTTGCTGAGCATCGCTTAATTTTGTTGAGAAAAATCCCAAGGGCTTCCAAACATCTCCTTCTTTCTGCTGTAGTACGGCACCAGCGCAGGTGTTAGAACAATCTGTCATGAGGGCTAGCTGTGCATTTGGCGATGGAAAGGACAATGTAATTGCGCTTTTGAGGCTTTGTTTACATTGCTCGAACGCTTCTAGTGCTTCATCAGTCCACGGGATCAAACTTTTATCCTTTTTCTTTGCATTGTGCAAAAATACATTTAATTTCTCATGTGTATGAGCTGCCTTGGGTAGGTGGCGCCTGTAGAAGTTCACCATCCCAAGAAAACGACGTAATTCGCCTACTGTGTCCGGTCTCTTAAAATCGGATATGACCTTGACTTGCTCATCAAGTGGTCGCAGACCGTCCTTTGATACTCTAAAGCCAAGAAAATCAAGCTCTGATTTGCCAAATTCACATTTGGCTAAATTAATCGTTATGCCATATCCATTTAGGCGGCTTAGTACTTCTCGTACCAATGCTCTGTGGTCTGATTGGCATGAATTTGCAATTATTATGTCGTCGATATAGATAAATATATTATCTAAGTTTCGTAATACTTCGTCGTTCAAAAAACGTTGAAATGTGGCTGCCGCATTTTTAAAACCGAATCCCAGCCTCATAAATTCAAATAAACCAAATGGGCATGTTATCGCCGTCTTTGGTATGTCTTCTTCATGTATGGGTATATTATGATATGCCTTTTGCATATCTATTCTAGAAAATATAGTTTTTCCGTGTAACAAATAGGTACAATCCTGTATTCGCGGTATAGGGTAGCGATCAGGTTTCGTAATTGAATTGAGCTGTCTGTAGTCCCCACACGGTCTGAGCTCACCATTTTTCTTTGTCACAATGTGCAACGGACTCGCCCAATTGCTTTTGGAGGGCCTACATATACCCATTTCTTGCATCAGTTGAAATTCAGCTTTTGCCTTGAGGTACTTATCAGGTGGTAAAGGGCGTGGGCGCACGTAGACAGCCGGTCCAGTAGTCTCAATGTAGTGTACCGTAGAATGACATGGTTTTTCTTTAAAGTTCATTGGTTTTGTAATGTCCGGAAATTCCGCTAAAATATCTTTATAATCACATTTATAGTCAATTGTACTCATTGAAGGATCACATTGCACAACCACAGACGCAATACTCTGTAGACTAGTCACCGTATCTATAAGTTTTCTGTTTTTAACGTCTACTAACAAAGTGTAATGAGACAAAAAGTCAGCGCCTAGTATGGGCTGCTTGACTTCCGCTATCACAAATGTCCACTTAAAAGTTCGCCGTAATCGTAAATCTAAATTCAAAGTCTTTACACCATAAGTCCGAATTTCTGTACCATTCGCGGCGTACAGTTTGTAATCGTCACACTTATCACTAAACAGACGATTCTTGTTCACTGGTAACACAGAAATGTTTGCACCCGTGTCCACTAAGAATTTAAGACCACTGTTACTGTCCATGATGCATAGGCGGTGCGTAGGAGTGATGGTGCATGTCCCCGCCTGTGAGTACACCTTCACTAGTTTTCCTGATTCGCAGGTTTTTTCCACGAGCACGGCTCTATACATTTCTTTGCTCTATGGCGATATCTAAAGTGATAAACACAAAGCCAGTCCGGGCTATTCGGTGAGCGTCGATTAAAATTACGATTCCGTGACGCTGATCTTGACCGAGGTCGAAAACGACTAAAATTTCTGTTTTGCTCCATTTCTCTTATCTTTAGGCTCAATTTAGCTATCTCTGCTAAAATGAAGCTGTGATCGGTATTAGAGTTGCTGCTGGGCACAGACTGGACTTCAGATACTTGCAGGGGTTGCGTCGTCTCCATCACTTTGTCGGCAATAGCTGCTAAATGCTCTAAATCTTTCGCCTCGCTAACCGCTAACACTCCGCGCACTGCAGAGGGCAAATGGCCTTGCCACATGATTCTGAGTGTCTCATCAGGCATTTTATCCCGTGCTAGGTCTCGCATTCTACGTAGGAGTTGAGAAGGTTTTTGATCTCCTAGCTCCATCTCGCTGAGTAACTTCTGGAACTGCCTCATCTCTGACTCTTCATATATTTTTAATAAACGCTCTTTTAAAGTGTCGAATTTCTTCACTTCAGGCGGCTTTAAAAGTATGTCGCTAACTTGTTGTACGACATCTTTCCCTAATTTGGTAACCACTAAGTTGTATCTGGCTTCATCGCTGAGCTTCTGAGGTGCTAGAACAGCTTCACATTGGACGTACCACAACCTGGGCTGGTCACACCAAAACTCGGGGATCCGAGAGGATACTGATATAACTGCTACTTCTCCTTCAGCCGAAGTCAAAACTGATGTGGATTGCTGAGCTGAAGTCATCTTGTATCAATTTTTGTCACTTTATAACTAGAAGTGTCCGTGTTTTAGATCGGGGTCACCACTGTGCGTATCTATACTTGATATAAATACTGTATAATATGATGCAGTCCTAATAAGGGTGAGTGATGTAATAAAACGCTATGATACGAAACACGTCCGTTTATTTGCAAGATTACTACATAACTAACGTGCAGTAGGCACAATTTCATTTGAAAATTAAACCGTAGCATTCTTTTACACGAAATAGCCAAACAATAAGGGCGCCTTCAAATTTGCCGCTAAGCGTCGCGCGGAGGCAGCGCGACTGCAGCGCTGCGGTCGCGCTGTTTTGTAAATTCATAGAGATAGAAAACGCGCGACTGCAGCGCTACGCCCGCGCTGCGTCCCCGCATTCGTTCATCGATTGACTAGTGTTGTTTAGAATACTTTTTCTTTTTAATAGTAACACTAAGAGCAGTGTATTTTCGTCTGAGTCCATCGTAAAACTAAAACACAACACTACCATTCTCAAACCTAGCGACGGCAGCGCGACCGCAGCGCTGCAGTCGCGCTGCCTCCGCGCGACACTTAGCGGCAAATTTGAAGGCGCCCTAACATTCCTTACTAACCACCTAGTTAAATGGTTAATGCATTTTTAATGGAATTCGAATCAATTGATTACTTAGAATATTATCTCAACTATCAATTAATTTAGGTCACGCCAAAATGAAGTATTAATTAATAAGTTAAATTATTGTAAACGTCTGTTATGGAGCTAAAATTTAATAAGTCATTACCCTTTATTATCCTGTAGTTGTCGTAAAGATGCCTAAAGCCCGATTTACACATCGACAAGTACAGTAGCGAGATAAGTAGTAAGCTGTTGATTAAGTTGATTTAAATAGATCTCCATCTTATTTTTTGGCGAGTTAAGTTGGCGAGACGCGAGAAAGGGGGCGAAGACTGCAGTTCTGTATAGTGACTGCAGTCTCCCATAGATAATAGAGAAAACAAAGACGCCAGACAGTGTATTCTCATATAATATTTACATAAAATTTCTAAAGTGTGTCTCACACCGCCGCCATTCAAATTCAATATTTATTTGTGCTAACTAAATACGTGACTATAATATGTAACCAATACCTACTTTTAATATAATTATGTACCCACATGTTTTCTCTACATTTATTTTAAAGTATTTTATAAAACACCTTAAACCTATACTTGCTAATTTAGGGAGTTTGGAGTTAAAACTAACAAAAACTATATGTTGCGAGAAAATTGACTTTCTACCCGTCACATCTTATCACCACACCTTAATCACTTAGTTTAGTCAGTAACGACGGGATATTACGCTTACAGAAGCAAGTCACAAAGACAGCCTGACGCATTTACACGCACGCCCCAATACAAGCGAAATTTAACCGCTACGTCTCCGGTCAACCAGTGATATCGAAGCGGTCTATCTACTTAGGAGGACTCTAGGGTTATCCTTTAGAGGGCTTGCCTGACTCCTCCGCCACTTAACAATTGGGAAGAAAACGTCAAGTTAAAGTTGTTTCATCTCCGATATTTCCTCGACGCTTCTTAGTTTCGTGAAGTGCGTGCGACACGTTTCCAACGAAAATAAATAATTACATGGGGCCGTATAGGAGTTTTACAGAATATTTATAAAGAGTCTATTTACCTCATAACCTTGGAAATTCATTACCGTCTATCGCGATATTTGGTTACGTTCCAAACGTCGTCGCTTTTATATACAAATGGCTGATTAAACTAAAAACAATTACATTATACCTACATAGCATATTACTTAATTAATATTATCTAATACATTTAACCTTATTACTTAATCAACAATGTATTCATTCACTTTGTTTATAAATACGAGTAGATAAGCGTTATCAATACACCTTATGCAATAAGGTCAGTCGAGTGTTTAATTGCGGTCTATTTTAGCTTTCTTTTAGATACACTCCGTGCACAACTGATTGTGCTTTGTGTCGCGGAGTTTTACCATAGTACAAATATATACAGTATTACGACTTCATAGAAACGGACGAAACGCGAGTTATACCTACACGCCCACGATAGCGGTGGCTTTGCGGAGGGAACAGTCGCGACTGTGCCGCAGTAACGAGCGGGAAAGTAGGTAAATGTAATTAAAAAATGGAGGTGGGCAGCCCTATCGCATGTTTACGTACCGCGCAGTCGTAGGCATTTACAATAAATATTCGGCCGAGATAGACTACTGGTTGTACTGTGGTTTTACAGTACATCAATTTACCTGACACAAGGAACGTCCAAACTCATATCAATTATATGTGGATCGCACAAATAATTGTTAGGACAAGAGCCGCCACACCATCAAGCAGCTAATTTTAGCAGTATTTCATAACCAAATCACTGGAGGACAGCATCCATCTAAACTGGTAAAATAACTTACTACCAAAACGTGCAAAACTTTTTTCGGAAGAATAAAATAATCACAAATTGTAATTTAAAAAAATAAAATTAATATTAAAAGGCTTAATCAACAGAATGATAAGGTCGCCATTTAACTTAAATTATACCAATTAAACCTTACCAATCAATTTTAACTTCAAAAAAAAAACCGATCGCAAATTTAAGCCTCATGAGACTTCAAACAAAAAACACATAGCAACTTGCAAATAATTCATGGTCAACCAGATTTATTAGGTACACCGACTAGATCCATAGTAATATTATAAATGCGAAAGTAACTCTGTCTGTCTGTTACTCTTTCACGCCTAAAAGGCTGAACGGATTTTGATGAAATTTGGTATGGTCATAGATGATAACCTAGAAATGGTCATAGGCTATAAATAATCACGCCATCGTTCTTAGGGGGTAGGCAGTAGTAAAACTAAATTAACTTAACTAAAATTTATGCGAACGAAGTCGCGGGTAAAAGCTAGTAGTGAATAATATACATAGTAAACTAAGTCTACTGAGTTTCAATGAAATCATTCAGGCGAATGTAGACTGTTACAAATGCGAGGTACTTGTGTTGTAACCTGTGCGCCTACTTGTATTACTCAAAACAGCACAATATCAGATTCAGTCTTGTTTTATTAATATTCGAGCTAAATTAGTGCAAAGTACTTTAAGGTGGTTATTTCTATTTAATTGTAATTACAGGTTATATTTATTAAATACAACATGCCGACGAGATGAACTATTCGCTCCCCTGGTGGTAAGAAGTTTTTTTACATCTGGACATCTGGTTTTTTACTGTGGTCTACATATAAAGCTCAAAGAAATCCTCTACTGCGCTTATCGCCCTAAGAAATATGGAGTTACATCAAATAACTCTGTAATTTTACTAACCCATTAGATGGAAGAAACGAGCCAGACGGTCTCTTGCTGAAGCACTAAACAACAATAACTAAGTTACACCTACTCGATACTCGAAAACTTTTTTTGTATCGACAAACAAGGACTTGAAGGATACCGTACCTACTGCAATGCGGGTATTATAGAAGCCCTACATCCTACATTGAACGATAACTGTCGTTTAAACAATACGAATACACTAGCCGGACGGATCGGTAAATTTTGTTCCAAGTTTTTCGTCCCTCGAATGTTACTATGTTTTCTAAACTCCCTTTTTCGCAATTTTTTCGTCCTTTACCTTTAGGTTATATTACTAAATATAAATTCTTTTCAGCATCAAATATGCATACCGACATGTCAAAGTAGTGTAAAGCTATGTATTGACAGGAAGGCGCTCTATTGAATCGTGCATGATCTGCATTACAATGACTGGCTGTCTACGTATTGTTGTTTGAACCCCGAGGATAGATATAAAGATAGGAGAGGCACAGGAACACAATATAAGACGTTTAAGAAATACGGGGTGTTAGATAAAATGGTGATGCAGGCTACAGCTCAACACAGCATGTAGAGCTGTTGTCTTAAATTTTATAGAATTCGTTTCTGCATTATGAGATTTAGTGCAAGTAATTAATAATTTATTGATTAAGACTAATGTTGGTTAAATTATAACTTCATGAAACTATGTGAACCTGAACTAAGTACTTATATCGAAATTGTTATTATTATTTGCCGATATGGAGACAACATTTTGCACAGAAACAACTCGATAAAAAACCGTACGGCACTTTCTATGTATTTTATTTTGGCCATATCCTTTTTTGTTTAAAAGTAATTTGCACTGAGTGTTAATTATGTCTGAGGTTCATAATTCTTCAGAAGTAAAATACAAGTCGAACAACGTACTCGGCTATTAGTCGTGAGATAAAGCAACTATTTAAATTATGTAAGGATATTTGCAAGTAAAATCACACCATACAACAAATACCAATGACACGAGCCCTTCTAAAAGTTTAACCGTTCTAACAAGTTAGTTACTTTATTCCTCATAAAACAACCGTATTTCAAACTGAAGACATGTAAACAAAAACATAATATTATACCATTGATTTATAAAAAACCCTAGATGCACATTTTCAAACAAAACTAACAGCCAAAAGTGTCACCAAATTAAACATACGCAATAAATACGTATAGTAATATCGTAAACATATTTTTTTTTCAAATTCAATCTTACACGCATGACATAAAGTTGTATTTAAAAAGTAATGCACATAAAGCAATAAAAGAAGAATGGGCATTTTTGTATGGAAGCCGTCCCCACCCTTGTAACACTTACACCTATACATCAAATGAAAGCCCTTGAAAAGTGAAGAATTTTACTGTATGAAACTAATCTGTCAGTCATGGGAGAACAGAGTTATTGAGGATAAGAGAATAAAAATAATAAACGATAATATTTCATACTTTATGTTAATATTTACTATATAAGCACGATAAAGTGACAGGCTATCTTACTAGTAAACGGTCTATACATCTAGCTCATCCTACATCATCCAGAAAATCATCCACATCATTTTCCTGACTTTCGAATAGCTAGCTTTGCTAAACTAAACATAGGCTATCTTACTAGTAGACGGACTATACATTTAGCTCATCCTACATCATCCAGAAAATCATCCACAGAATTTTCCTGACTTTCGGATAGCTAGCTTTGCTAATATAAACATTTAGAGAACCAATAGGACATGTTCTTTATTCAGCAACCATTGCAGAAATAGTAAACGACAGAATTTATGTTCCTCAGGCTCGGAAACGGCTCGACTCAGACTAACAGGTCAGAATTTTTTTGTCGGGTTTCGGTATTCCGATAACCACGGCGTCTTTCCACTGTTGTGGGAAGACACAATTTGATATTGCGACATTGCAGATGCATGTCAAGTAGGGCATGCAATATCGGAAGGTTTTCAATTCCGGAACTGAGTTCCAATACTGGAGGTCTAATTCCGGAATTCCGGAGCTAGTTCCGGAACTGGTAATTTTTGGAATATGTTGAATTAAAAGAAGTGTATAATAATATCAGTTGTTTAATTATATTCACTAAGAATTTGAACATGTTTGGTAATTTTTCTCTTTTATTATTGTCATTCTAAGCCGTTAAATTAAGGCAAGACTTAACTTACTTTTTGTTTTGATAATTACATTTTGCCAGCACAGAAAAACACTTCCATTCTCCACACTTGTTAGCAGAACACATAAAAATATATTTGTAAACTTCTGTCAGATAGTCGCCATCGCGTACATTAGAAAATTGGTCGAGAGATCTAATTCTTTAAAGAACTGCTATTGTGAAGTTCTGAAGACGATAAAAGATGCTACTGTGGAAAGTTGTATTGCCACCAACAAATAGTCGGACGGAAAGAGCCAAGCGTGTAGAAAGAGTAGAAATGAGCTCGCTCCTGCCTCGAAAACGGAGCGGAGTAAACACGATTTTAAAAACGCTGTTGGTAGAAACAAAAACCTATTTCATTTAAAAAGAGTACGTTCCGCTTTGTCATTTCTCTTTCGCGGTAGAAAACGTTAAGTAATAAGAACCGGAACAAACTTGTGTCAGATATCGAAAACATGCTTAGTTTCGAATTGTGGTCGGCTAAATTTAGTCCGATTCAACCCCTCAAAGACACAGGTTTGCGCGTTTACCGCTAAAAAATCTCTATTCTTCGTGGATATTGATTTCGAAGGCGCTCCTCTTGTTGCCAAGACGTCTATTGAAATCCTGGGTGTCAGCATTTCTAGCGAAGTTCAGTATCGCGATCATTTGGAGGTAAAGCTAAATTAGCTTCGCAAAAACTGGGTGTGCTCAATAGAGCGGGTCAGTGTTTTACGCCGAACCATCGCCTACAACTCTACAAGCCACATCTGGAGTACTGTTCCCATCTCTGGGCTGGAGCATCCCAGTCAACTCCTTCAATTGACCGCATACAAAGAAGGGCGGCTCGAATTGTTGACGATCAGGTGCTCTCTAGTCAGCTCGATTCTTTGGCTTTGCGGAGAGATGTAGGGTCTCTGTGCATTCTCTACCGCATTTATCACCGGGATTGTTTTGAGGAGTTGTTCTGGACATTGCCCGCAGCTGAATTTCTCCACAGAACCACTCGCAATCGGCTGTCCTACCATCGTCATCACCTTGATGGTTAGCTGTCATCCACTGTGCAATTTTTGCGAAACTTCCTACCGCGAACAACTGTTTTGTGGAACAAGCTCGTTGCGACGATATTTCCGGACCGTTACGACTTGGGGAGCTTCAAGAAACGAGCGTATTTCCTTTTTAAAGGTCGGCAACGCATCTGTGATTCCTCTGGTGTTGCGGGTGTCCATGGGCGGCGGTGATCACTTACCATTCCCATAGTAGTCGACTTTTAGAGTTCTACACGACTTCGCAAGTTGTCTCAACTCATAGAGCTGTTATGTTCGTCTAGTTTAATTAAATTTAGCTGTAATAGCGTTGCATTATGGCACAGGCAACATTATGACAACTCACTAGCCAAATAATGGTATGTTATGCAGGTATTATTTAATAATATTAAAAAATGATGAATACCGGAATTCCGGTATTACTCCTCTCAATTCCGGAATTAAAAAATCAGTGAAATTGTTACGGAATTCCGGAGTTACGGAATTCCGGAACTCCGGAATTGCATGCCCTAATGTCAAGGACCAAAAGACGTACGGGGAATAAATTAATGACTATTTTTGTTATTCTTTCTGAGCCTGGTGCCTTTTTAGGGGCGAGAAGTTTATTTAACGGTTCCACTCGGTAGGTGTAACTAACGGTATATCGTCGTTGTCTGCCTTGAGCGGTGACTCCTGGAGAGAAGTTCACCGTTTTACTTCGCTGTTGACAAATATTTGAAATTGGAGTATGTGATTGATATTATATCGTGATTGTTACCCTAAGGAGAACTGCGTATTGGGCCTCGAGGTTCTTGGCCAGGCATTCGGCCTTGTCATCATACTCGAACGCTAGCCTCCTATCAGGCCTACCAAAGGAGGCATAGTAGAGTATACGTCCTTCTTTAATGAACTCGCTTTCTAGCAGGTATACCTGCTAGAAAGCGAGATAAAAAGGTTCGATCTTAATTGCGCATACCATCGTGTCTGACAAAACTCATTTATGCGTACTTTAACAGGCCATTGAAGCTGTCTAATTCTAACCCTATTGGACTCGCTGAGGGCCCTGTCGTAGGCACGTGTGGCAGGGATCTTGCGGCTTAACAGATCACGCAGTTCTCCAGGTAATTGCATGCGGAGGTCTTCCAGCATAGCCACTGTCTAAGAGCAATTGTTAATTAATGACACGACCTGTCAGGGCACCGATCGCCGCCTCAGTGTCCACTACAGTATCCGAACTGTAGGGACTACTATCTAGTTGGGCGGATTCGACAGACGCAAGTTTCTCCTCGAGCCTCTTCCTATCAGTGATATGACCGGAGTCGGTGTCGGGGTGGTAGTATGAATGCATCAGTTTCATGCCATAAATAATAAATAGGTGCGTGGTTTTCATTAATGATTAGCATTAGCTCGTTACTGTTGCATTGGAAGTAGTAGCTGCGTCAGGTCCAGTTATCTTTCTAATATACCCAACTGTGCATACGAACATAGCGCTCGGAATTGACCGGTTAAAGTGGCGGTGGGCAGGGGACATAGCGCGGAGAACCGACAGCCGTTGGGGTTGAAAGGTTCTGGAATGGCGACCATCAGAAAGCGCAGGGTGGAGAGACCCCTCACACGGTGGTCCCACGACCTAGTTAGGACGGCGGGAAACCGATGGATGAGGATGGCAATGTTTGGAGGAGGCCTATGTTCAGCAGTGGACATCAATTGGCTGATATGATATACGAGTTTCTATATTTATGAAAGCTGTATGATTTTTATTTGAAAAGCGAAATTGATGGTTTTCTGGATGATGTAGGATGTTCTACATGTATGGTCCCTCTACTAGTAAGATAGCCTTTGACTCTATCGTGCTTACATAGGAAACATTAGCATAAAGTATGTAATATTATCGTTCATTATTTTTATTTTCTTCTCCTCAATAACTCTGTTCTCCCATGACTGATAGTTTTGCTGTCATACAATAAAATGCTTCACTTTTCAAGGGCTTTCATTTGATGTATAGCTGAAAGTGTTACAAGGGTGGGGACGTTTTGCCCATTGTTCTTTAATGATTGACGTTTGCCGGTAGAACAACGCGATACTAATTTAAAAAAAGTGCACAATGCGCCTATTTGTTGCGGACGTTTTTGGGAAGTGGAGTGTGTATCTTTGGTTTTTTGTAAATCAATGTATTATACTTACTACAAAATATTATGTTCTTGCTGTCATTAATTCAGTCTAAAATATTGTTATGCGGTCGGTATATACATAAAGAGCTGATGCCAGCGGCTTCACCCGTGTTGGATAGGTAGCAATGTTATTCTACACCTTAAACTACCTATATTCCATCAAAATCCATTCAGTAGTTTTAACGTGAAAGAGTAACAAACCATCCATCCATTGATCCTCACTTACTTTCGCATTTATAATATTAGTAGGATTCTTTTATTGGAACGGAATTTTGGTGATTTATTGTCATAGCAATACCATGATCTTGATAAATAAATGATGAAACCAAGTAAGTACTTTTTCAAAGTAGTTAACCAACCAAATAATCTTCAGGTTTATAATATTTAAGTAGTAGCCATGGGTGTGTCAAGATGGAGTAATTTTAACGAAAAATATCTATGGAAACCTTATCGTGTTGACACAATATCTTATCGTGTTAAAAACACTTTCCAATAGGCTACTAAAATATTGAACTATTCAGATTACAGGCAAGTTGGTCCTGAAATAAACTTTTTGTAAAAATATTAATGTATTTAACGTACAACAGTTATAGGCTCTATTTATTTTAGATTTACTGACGCGAGATGAACACTTCCATCTAACATAACATGATTATCAGACGTAATATTTGCATAGTGTGTACCTTACTCGACCGTTACCATATAAAATAGATAAGATGAAGTGGTAATATTGTTTATTCTTACCACACACAATAGAACTGTGAGGGGTTCAGCATTAGCCCACGTTTTACTATGCGACAGCTTTGAATGATGTTATAGGATAACTACGACCAAAGTGTCCTTATTACCACCATAGCTTCCGCCCGGACATGGGCTGCCATGGGCTACCTGGAAGTCCTTAAACAGATTGCGAACCCAGGTAGGACGAAGCAAGGACAACATGCTCCGGCGGGGCCTCACGGACAGTGGTGGACAGGGTTGCCTGTGCGGCGCTCCACAAACTATGGCCCTAAGAGCTAATGATTGCCAGCGATAACGCAGTCAGTGTCGCAGAGTTTTGGGCTACATCAATTTAGTCCAGTATCGTTTTGCCATCGATACGCTAAGAAGAAGACCACAATAGTAATACGAGTTCCGCATGCTCTGAGGTTTCCATGCCTCAATCACGTTTCAGTAAATATTTCCCCTAAGCGAAACGCTACTAGAAAGTTAAAGAAATTGTCAAACATGATGATTAATGAACTCACATGTTGTTTGTTTGTGATCAATGTCTTTATCTAGAATAGATATTAAAGTAAGACAACCCCAACACAAGTATTTATTCGTTTCTTATTGATGATGTCTCAATTAATGTAAGATCATGTAGGTACAATTTTAAACTAAAAAACTTTTATAATTTATTAACAGTTTAATGAACAAAATATCCCAAAAAACCCATAGCAATATTAAATAACACACAAATTGTTAATGGCGGTAGCACGGTCGAGTGAACGTCACACTTCAATCGTTACGATTAAACGAAGGGATAGCCTTAGGACTACCACAGACATACCGGTTTTAATCACAACCGGTAACTTGATAGCAAACTAGTTATAACTAGTTTTAGCTTCTCTAGGGAATCATCCCTCAATCTCATGTAAGTAGATAATAATTTGTAATTAGCTATTATTATCGTCATAGACTTTTTTGTATCAAAGCAGGTGCATAGTTGCCCTACAGGGTATGGGACATATAATTTTCTTAACCTAGGACGCTCCTCCTCTATTGAAAGAGGAGAAAACAGGGTTCATAATACTTCTGTTGTGAGGATAAGTACGAAAAGAGTACAGAATTGACTACCAGAGCTCGGCAAATTATACCTGTGACAAGGTAGGTTGTAGTCGGTAAATGTCAGCCGCATGTACCTCGAAAATTATGATTTCCCATAGTAAAAAAAACTGTTCCAGATTTCTTCTTGCAAGGCCCTATGTCGCGGGCACTTTTACAAACATTAATTATTTAACATCTGGACAACAATTTATGATCCCGCGATTTCATGCCTTGCAGCCGCTCATCGAGGCAGAGCGATTACGTGTGCTATACTTAAAAGTAATAATATGTCTATTTATCTAAGGTAATTTGTTTCCTGTTACTTTGCTATGCAATGTACTTATAAAGGTTGATTACGTACTACATATTAGTTTAGGACTTTAAAAATATAGTCATCTGTCTTGTTGGCAAAGCGTGTGTGTATAATACGACTGGCATGCACAAAGTCATGGGTTCGAATTCCATGCGAGATAATAGTTTGTGCCATCCACAACTAATCTTTAGCCCATATGTAATAATATGTATGTCTTGTGCGTTAAATTAATATCTGTTAAGTCCAAGCGACACAGGACCCGATCTCCAGTACAGCGTTGCACTTATGATGGGGTCGAATGCTAGAGGTCAATAATTATTTGTTTCGTGAATGTGTTACATGAACTGCATATTAATTAAATGTGTTGCAGAATAGTAAGTTAAACAGGTGGTTACTATCTACAATTATTTTGATGTAACAGATGTTTAAAAACGTAAGTGTAGTAGGTATTTAAAATAAATTATTCTTCCCACCATCGTTTTAACCATTTCCTTGTCCTGTCTATCATATATATATGATACATTAATATTAATATTATTAATTAATATTATGAAAAGACAACTCCCGCACTAGGGATCATGCCCTGTGTCGCGGGGACCTTTTACAAACATCAATTAACGGACACAAAGAACACCCAGACCAGGACAATAATTTGTGGATCTCACAAATTATTGTCCTGCGTGGGGATCGAACCCACAACGGCAACATGTTAATACCCCACTACAGAGACAAGCCTTCATCACAGGTTGTGAGAGAAACTTATAGAAGGCAAATAAAATAAAGTCCCTGGTCACTCCGCTATTCTTGGTCAAGGTAGCGGCCATGGTAACGGCGGAGTAGGGGGTGCGAAGAATCTCTGGGGGAGGTCAGGCTACCAACACAACTGACCTTTAGCCCTGGCAACGTATGATAATTTAAATTCTTTTCTAAATATTGGGGAAAATAACATAAAACATAGTTCAATAACTTATTCTATGCTAAACAAATAATAGCATAATTTAGTTGACTGAGCAAAATTGCTTATCAGTCAAGTACTTCAAGGATAGTACCTACCCAGTATGAAAAAGATAAGATAGTATAATTTGTAGTAAGATTAAGATGATAATAAACAAACAAGATCCTCTAGGTCATTCATCTTTTACACTGTACCAAATTTTTGCTAGCCTTAATTATTACCAATCTGCATTATTCTACTAGAAATCTCATGTCTTTTTGCTAGGGAAATATTTGTATGCCAACTACAGAGCTCCATGTGTAGTGCTATATTTATTACTAGCTGACCTGGGCCCACTTTGTTGGGCTACGAAAAAAACGTGTCCCTTTTTTAAACATATTTCATTACTGCTCCCCTCCTATTAGTCATAGAGTAATACTATAAAGCCTATGACACTACCCGATAAATGAACTATGCAACACAGAAAACATTTTTAAAATCGGTTCAGTAGATCCAGAGATTACCCCGTACAATGTCACAAACACACAAACTTTACCTACTGATAATATATTAAACCAATTACACAAACTCAAAGTTGTTTGGTGATGTGTAATCTTACTTTTGATACTATCGGAATACTTAGATAAAGGCAACAGTTACAACACTTTGTCATATTTTTATTGATGATTAATAGACAAGAATGGGTACAAAAGTTAACAATGAAGCTTTGTCAATAAATAATAAAAAATACTCATACATATTTCATGAATTTTTTTTTTGTTATTAGGTAATATTAATCAGGAATGACCATGAAACTTATATACCTATGTAAGAATAGTAGTATCATGACAGTTATTACCTTATTAAATATGATTTAATACATTTCAGCCTAACAAACAATTAATTTAGCCTGTTGAGAGTCAACTGCGGCCATAGGAAACTGCCATAACCAATTGTTTCTACCATATTATAGCAAATAATGACATTTGAACTTAAATTAACCCATATAATCAGTTTACAAAGTCCCATCTTAGCACACATCCTTTGTCACCACTTATGCAATAGTATTTATTACTAGAGTTTAATATTGATAATACTTTTCCTGCATCATTGTCCATGTTTCATCCATCGTATTTATACACTAGTTTCATTATTATAAACTAATTTCAAGGAAAATAAAGAGGTAAAATATAATATCTAATTATTTCTATTATGTAACAGAACTATTTGTTTTTATTTGTACTAACACAATAAATGTATGTTTGTTAACTAACAATCTACTTCTTCTATCTTGTTAAATGCAGATAACACTTTTTTATATATCAAATGAGACTCAGAATAAACCTTACTCATTAAAACAGCATGTAAAGTACAGCTTAAGTAAAAACTTCTTAGTTAGTTAAATATTGAAGAAACTTATAATATCTTCCTTTTGGTGACTAGAATAAGAACACTTAGTGCCACCATTCCATAGTAGTTATATTGTCAAACACCCATAGTACAAGCTTACCTTAATTTTAGACTAGATAGTGTTCTGAGAATGTGTAAAAGATATTAAGAAGAAATTGAATAAAAACTCTAATACAACACCATCTGGGACACTAAGTGTTTGTATAGAATATTTAGAAGGATTTAGTAATATGATAACTCGGAAGATTTGTGACATAAATTACAGGAAAATAAACCAAGTACAGTGTTTAAATAAGACATACCGTCAGCTTAAAGGTAAAACCGACTAAATGCCGATTTTTGCAAAATAGAGTTAAATATACCATTTTTCTTAGAAAATCGTGCTTTTTCTAATGGTAAAACCCAATTTGCAATATAATACGTAGATAAAAAGATAGTGAGTGGAAATAACCACTAAAATAGGACTTTTCATAAAAATTGATACCAAAAAGCAATTATTGCAACATATTCGACGACTTTTATTTTACATCTTCGAATAAAACATATTATTCTAATATACCTCTTTTTATTCTTAAAGTTTCTTTAGTTCAAATTTTAGTAATCTACAAGTAAAAGATACTATCTATAGTCTATTTTTTTATCTCAGATACTAAAATGACATTTCATGTGTTGCCTGTTTTTTACAACTAATAAATAGTGATGCGATACAGCCGGTACTTACCGATAAAATATAGGTTAATTCCGCCGATTACGTTAAATACAGACTATACGTTGTTTTTTTAATCTCGAATACTAAAATATCATTACTGTTACCTTTTTTTTGTGCAATTTATGTAGTGATGTACCACCATTATCATAAGTTAACGATAAATTAAATTTTATACAGTTTTTTGGAAATAATAATATTAAATGTGCAAAAATAATAATATTTTAATGTGTGTGTAATATGAGTTCCTGTATCTGGAATCCACACGAGGCTTCATACGCTCTACTACTCGAAAAGGTACAGAAAAAATTCTTGAGATTTCTGTATAAATCCTCTCTAGGTCATTATCCGTATTTGTATCCTACCAAATATTTGACAGGGTGTTTAGGGTATAATACATTAGAAACTAGGAGAGCATATGATCAGCTGATCATTATGCTGAAAATATGTAGAGGCATAACTGATGCTCCCGATCTCCACAATGAGCTGATTCGTTTATACGTTCCGAACAACTACCTCCGCGCTCGTAATCACCGTCTACTCTCAGTGCCCGCATGCCGTACCGTAGCCCGCGCATCGTCTCCTATCCCTCGCGTCCTTTAGCGCTCAATAACCTCATGGAAGCTTTCCCTGATTGTGACTTATTCGCAGATGAGTCTAATATTGTAAATAAAGTATGTTTAAGTTTTTGTGAAAGTTTATAAATAGTTATTTAATTGTTTCTTTTCTTATATATTTTATTTTGTAAATGTTTTAATATTCCTGTTTTTCTTTAGTTATTTTATCGTTTGTTTTACTGTTTTTATAGTGTATTTCTGTGGTGTATGTTAATGTTATTGGTTTGTAAAACCGTGTTAACATTAATAAATAAATAAAATAAAAAAAATGTCGTCGACTATATGACCCAATTGGCACATTTTGTCTTCGAGTTGAATAACTGACTGCATAGCGCAGTCTTGCCACCGCTGAGGGGTCACTTGAAGAAGCCCTTCTTTAAAAAGACTTCGTACTTCATTCAACTTGAAAGTTTTATTATCCTTTGCGACATGTCCCTTTACCTGAGCCCACACTAATTCTATTGGATTGAGCTCACAGTGGTAAGGGGGCAGTCGCAAAATAGTGACACACTGTGCAGCAGCCATCTCATCAACAACAGACCTCTCATAGACTTTTTTGTGCTTTTTGGAAATTTGGATTAATTCACATTTCAACATTGTTTCTTCATAATGAATATTTTTTTATTGTAGCCAATTTCGTATTTGCTCTTTACGCCAATTTGAAGTAGGTAACGCCTCCAGTTTCCTGGTGTGGTACGGTGCATTATCTATAACAAGAACTGCATTCTCTTTTAATTTTGGAAGAAAATTATATGTGATTGAATAGTATTAAATAAATATTATTAGCACTAATGCCAATAAAAAGATTCTGATAAATTTACTGTTGCTATGTTGATACATGAAATAAGTAAAATGTGATAAAAATATTAAATTAAATTAATAATATTTTAACTTGAATAATCATACTGAACTTGAATAATCTATAGTGTTTTCTTTCTTTTCACTCACTTTTTACTCTTAAGTGCCAACATATGTAGGACTTCTAACGATTAGGTTGTTTACCCTAATTTGTTTTATATTATAAAATTACGAAAACTTCAAATTGAAATATGCGCCAATGACGTCATGCAAGAAATTATCCCTATCATTTGATCATGGACATAGAAGAAAAAAAGAGAGAAATTCATTAGATTAAAACGCTTTACCGAAAATATGCTCTAGTAACAGTCAATAACGTTGACTTTACTATTTGTTTTTATAAATATCTAACGACTATTTGCTAATACAGGAGAACTGATAATATGTCAAAATAGCGTCATGCTTTGGCTGATGTTTTGTTGTGCGATATTGAACCTAATAGTTTTATGACATGCAACTAACATTAACTCTAGAGGTGATAAAGCCATTTAGTTCTCGACTATACTAACAACCGTAAATATTTTACAATAATTACAACACGAATCGAAACACAGGACAGCACTGTTTCTTACAAGCTGGCTACATTATTTTTACGTTTGACATTTGTAGTTGTCATTTTAGTGTCCGAGATAAAAAAATAGACTTTAGATTTAGTTAGTATTGACATATAGAGTGACAATTTGTAAACAAAACTCAAATATAGAACTAATATTTTTCGTAGGGCAAGATCTGCATAGACAACAAAGAATAGGACTAACAATTATTTCAAACCAAAAGATACCAGAACAACGTGGGCCGTGGGCAACGTGATAAAATAACAATCAACATTGTTTGTGTTTAGGTAGGCGAAATACGAGATATAGGTACTTCATATGACCCCGGGCTCGCTATAGGCGGGGAAAACGTTTCAATAATATCAGAAACCGTGCCTTTTAAATTTTTTGGGGGAAAGATAAACGTTATAGGTCGCTCTCCAGTACTAGACGATGTCGGCAATAGTTTCATAAACGACATTGAAAAAGTAGACCATCATCCGATAAATAACGTAAAAAAAGTCTGGATATACGACAACTATTTAACATCACGTCTCAATTGGCCTTTCCTCGTGTATGATTTAAACCAGAACCTCTTAAAAGAACTAGATGCTAAAGTGACGAAAACATTGAAATCGTGGCTAGGATTAGTTCAATCTTCAAGCAGACTCTTCCGCGCTGTATCGAGACACAAGTAACTTTGGGATGAAACTAAAAACAACATCAGAACTCTACAAACATCTAATAGTCACTAAAATGCAAGGCTTATCAACATCTAAAGACAAAATTGTTTACAATTTCGTCTTATATCCATCCCAACTGATAAAAATTCATCTGTCACCAGCATTACTTAAATTCTACCTCAACGCCTTCCAATTGACTCTCCCCAATCAAAGCAATCTTGTAAGATGGGGAAAAATCACGGACAAAAATTCACGGAATGGGGCAAAGAAATAGGTGCGGCAAGACACTTATTGGTAGGCTGCGAACTGCTTTTGGATAGGGGTCATTATTCGCACCGTCACGACAAAGTACTAGGGATCAGTGAGTCTGTCAAACAACATAGCGGACAGTGAAGGTGACCCCTAATGCGTTGTAAGGGGGCCTCCTTAAACCTACATCTGGGTCGTAAGTTCCAGACGCTGTTATGTAAGTGCTCCGTCCTCTATCACGCGATGGACCTGGCACCCGCACGGAGAATCCATGGAATGCTAAGATCAGGTCTTATCCTTTTTTTTTTAATTTTTATGCTGTTTTTTTATTTCTTTTAGTAGTTACAATAAATTTTAGTAGGTAGGACATTTCAAATACCAAAACACTAGCAGCGACCATTGCCGAAATAGTTGTAAATTTAAAGGTTTGTTAAGTAATTAGCAACATCATTTGAACTATGACTAGTTAATGTACGGGTAAAACCAACTAAAATTTTAGTTTTTTTCAATTCATTTGATTTATGTAGGTTTTACAGGTGTAACTCAATATGAACCATAAAATAGTTACTTTAACTCATTATGCACGATAGATAATGCTTTGATAGCAGCCAGCTTTTATGCAATATGGATGATTTAAGTGTATACAGGTAAAACCAACTAAATGGGGGGGTTACACGACATTTTTTCTTTCGTGTGATGTTATTATAGCCTCGAGAAACACAACAATTAGTGATATAGAAAGTCAAGTAAGTAGTCTACATATCATTGCTGATGAAATTTGCACGAATGTACTTTTGATAGGACATTTTCTTTATGCAATCTTCAAAATGCGATATCTCATTTTGAAGATTTGGTCATTTAGTCGGTTTTACCTTTAAGGTGATGATACCATGTTACACAAGTACAAATAGTTAAATAAACTTGGATGTATTCTTTATCCAAGTTAAAATTTGTCTGCATAGGTAAGACTAGATGTTTACTACATATAGTCTAGCATAAAAGTTAGTCTATTCTCAGTCTCACAACTGAGCAAAGACCTCCCTCTAACCTTTCCATTTAACTCTTTTAGTAAGAGATGTTGATGAGCAAATAATCACAACAAAACAAGCTCAATGTACCAATTAAAAGACGCTGTTGACATTAATAAGAATAAACAAAATCATTAAATAATGTTTAACTACAACTCAGCACTACTTTTTATCATAACATAGATTACCAAGAAACTAACAACTAAACAACGTACTTATATTACATGCCGGTAACGAACACAGTTTAACAAACAAAGCATTGAATGAAGTACGTGCAACAGCAATAATAATTCCGCCGACGCAAAATTAAGTTCCGACAATCGGCATGGACAAATCATAACCTTTTACTATAAAAAAATAAACACAAATCAGTATGTGGAATAAACGTAACGATTTACCGGCAAATTCATGGTACATTTTCATAAAAAAACATTCAAATTAAACAGTTAATAAACTTAATACGAAATGATGGCGGGCGTTACAATGGCGCGCTAATAAATAAAATAAAACTTACGTTCAATAAACGAATAAATCCACATACACTGTCAAGTCACTGAGTTTATAAATATCAAATAATAACACAGTAATATTCAAACAAATGATAAACTTAGCAAGATAGCTTTAATCACTACAACACAACAACACACACCGCACCACAGAACAATTATACTCAAAGGCACCGCACACACCACCGTGACCGTAATGAAATTTTATAACTTTTGCTTTTATGCCTGTGTTGCCATTTCTGAAAACGCTCACGAAGTTACCTGTCAACTGTCAATTTTTTTTTTTCCAAAACACCTTAAAGAAGAAAGAAATAATTTACAAAAATAAAATTATACTTTTATTGTATTTATATATTGAATCACATTATATTATAATTTACACTATCACCTTATACCACATGTCAAACTGCGAAACAGTGTATAACGCCGAAAATATTGGGCTCTCGGTTCAGACGGTTTAGAGATTCAACTTGTATTTCCATCCATCTATGGATGTCCACGGCTGGACATAGGCTTTATACAAATATCTTTACCCCTCGCGATTCTGTGCCTCCCTCATCCATCGATTGCCCAGTTAAAGAGGCGGTAGCACGGAGAAGTAATAGCCGGTGGGGTAGAAAAGTTCTCGAATGGCGACCGCGTACCGGAAGACGCTTAATGGATAGGTGGACACGCACGACGCATATTGAAACCAATCATTTTCGCAATTTGAGTCACTGGTTCATCTAAAACCAAATAAAATACAGAATTACCTAGGTAAAAAAGTAGGACATTGTTATAATATAGAGTTTAACCTGTGTGACATTATTTTGATAATTAAGATTTAAAGTTCAAAAACCATTTTTTGAGAGATCAGAGATAACAAAGATAAATGATTCTTATGATTTGTTATCATAACTTTTTATCATTTCGTTATGTTGACTCTAAAGGCAAAGATTCACCAGGGGACAAATGTGTCGGCGACATGTCAAGCAAAGCCGGCCGATTTTGCTTGACGTATCAGGCGACATTGCGTGCCGCGACGTTTTCATGTTAAAAATGTTACCAAACATGTCGAGCGAAGTCCGGCAACGTCGCGCTACTTCACTTCACATGACGTGCGTCGCTGGCGACACGTGTCGTGTGAGTCGTGGGACATTTTTTCCATAGTGAATTTATGCCTTTAGCTAGTGCTAAACCATTTATAACAGAACTATAACTAGATGATTCCTTTTTTGGTAACTAACTTAGCTATAAGTGAGATCAAAGACTGTACTGTAAAGAACAATGCTCAAAACGTCCCCAGCTTGTAGCACTTTAAAACCTATGCTAATTGAAAGGCCTTGGTATTTTCATAATTTTATTGTATGACAGCAAATCTCAAATGTGTATCCGAAAAAAGTTATATCGCCTTAAAGAAACCGAAATGAGTCACAATATGTTGGTGTTTATTGTAGTTTTTCGAAATAATAGCCATTAAAATACATAATTAACAGTGTAGAATATAAGAAAAATATAAAAGATTATTTATTTATTTATTATTACGCGCCGTATATGCCCAATGACCCGATTTTTTTTTGTGAGGACGAGTAGTTTTTTCTCCTGGGACATTTACTATTTCACGCTGGCTGTGGGGCGGATGGTCCTCAACATTTAAGTGTCATGCCTCAGCCACTCCCTGTGGGCACGAACCTCGGCCTGGACCGTCACCGACTAACAGGATCTGCGGAAGGCACGCTCTGTAGGAGCCAACGCGGCGCGTATTCCTGCCTCGGCGGCGAGGACGGAACCGCGGACGTGTTGTTGTGGCTTCGCGAGCCTTATGAGCTCTACGTTGAGCGATCGCGATCCTATCACCAGGCTTTTCGAGAGCATGTCTAGATTTTCTAATTTTGGATACTCTGGAGGGGATGTACCAGGGTGCCTCAACCACTAGCTGGTTGGGGTGAGTGGCAGCCGTTTCAAAGTAGCGACTGGAACAAACAACAACGGGAGTTTCATGTGTTGCTGGATCCTCCTCGTTACGCATGAACCACGGTGCTCCCGTCGCTTTGCGCATGAACCTATTCTGAATTGTTTGTAACCTATGGACCCTGCTGGGTGGGCGAAAACTACGCACGCGTTAGTCATGACTGGCCTAATACAAGTCTCGTATATCCTAACTTTATTGCGGATTGACATCTTAGACGCCTACCTAAGGAGTAAGTGCAGCCGTCCCATCACAGACGAGCCCCGCTTGCGAACCATGTTTAGGTGGGGACGAAGCGAGAGTTTATCGTCGAGTATGACTCCAAAGTATTTGGCTTCCCTCGCCCAAAAGATTGGGGAGCCGAACATCTTGACTTATGGTGTCTCTGCCGGGAGAGTTTTGTGGCTCCTTTTCTTGTGAAACATCAACGCTTGGCTCTTTTCGGGGTTGAATGTTATCCTCCATTTCAAGAACCACTTACTGAGGGCGTTAGACGCAGATTAACGAATGAAGAACCAAATAAATCCCGTCTAGCAACAATTTGTCCGTTGGGTCATTGAGGCCATAAACGGGAGATTTAAAGGTGATTTTAAAATGTTCAGGAATGATGTTTCAATAATAGACTTCTTCATCTCTTCACAGACTTCTGAATTACTGGAGCGCTTCTCAATACATTCAGGGAGCCTTTTCATGACAGTGTCTATGCCACAGACTTCGTTGAACGAATTCATCGCAGAATTCACATCAACAATGACTTGGGTAACTACGTTACAGGCAGCGGGCTACGTTCAGAACATTAACTGATGGGTCCATAAATATACCGTTCCCTGAATTGTCAAACAAGGATATTATTTTGTTTAGTTTGGGGACATATCACACTTAAAACTAGCAGCATCCTATGTTAGCGAACATTTACGTGGCGGCGTCTGCAACATAGAAGTTTGTGCAATTCCAAGCCCAATTATGAACCAATACGGTATAAACACGGCAGGTTGCACTCTTTTGAGGGGTTGAATTTTATCCAAACATAGGTCAAATGAGACCTATTACAGGTATTGGTTTTAAATAACGCACAGGATATAAACGCCATTCAGGCATATTATTATTGTTCATGCTTAACTGCTATGAGAACAGTTGGTGCTTGCGCGCATGTCGTCAGTATCGAAGGCATTTAGACAATTTCAATGGGCCAGCCAGTGCCTGGGCCAATATTGTAGTAGACACTGAAAATACTGATTAATGTTATAATAAAAAGTTAATTATGAAGGTATTTTTATTTGAAAACTTCTAAAAACCGTCCATGGCCACTTTACAAAAAACCCACGTTCACACCCAAAGTTCATCCCACAGTATTAATTAAAATAAAAGAAACATCATAAACAATAATGTAATTATCATTGTGACTGATTTCGGTTTCTTTATGTCGATATAACTTTTTTCGGATACACATTTAAGCTTTGCTGTCATTTATTTATTTATTTATTTGGTTAACCAACAATTGTTATCACTAATAACATTAAATTTTTCTACTTAACAAAATAATTCAAAATAGAGTGACACAATTAATTATAGGTTAACACCACGTGAACTTATTAGAGTATCTAAGACGTGAAATAATAACAAATTGTAGTTTAGATAATCTACATAGCACTCAAATAACAATTAAACCTATAACTATTACATGCAATAAAATTAGCATAAGACATTGTAAAATTATATTATAAATTACTGTAAATAAAATGAAAATAAAATTAATTTAATATAACAATATAAAGGTATTATATTATTAAAGGCAGATTAAAAAATTTTTCTTCGAAATTCAAAATAAATTCATTAAAAATAAATCAATTATTCACAAAGAAATCAATCAATTAGAAATAAATCAATTACTAATCAAAAATAAATCAATTAATTAAAATAAATTAAAAATAATTCAATAAATCAATTAAAAATATATAAATTATAAATCAATTCATTCAAGTTACTATAGATCATGCATGTTATTAAAAATTATTAAAAATTATTATTTGTGAAAGAAATTATTAATTATATTGGCAACTATTGTTGCTTTACTGTGATGGTGGATATCAATCATACTACTGAATTCATTTACAATTTTAGACATTCTAGCTATAGGAGAATTAGTTCCAAGTACTGTCCTTCTGAGAGGTGGATACAGAGGTGTGATGTTGTGTCTTGGGTATCGAGCTGGAGCACGAAACCTGAAGAGGCTTAGTATTTTTGGACAATCAGTTATATTCTGAATTACTTTACAAGCAAAAGTACAATTTAGCATGCTTCGACGTATAGACAGTGGCAGCATTCTGAAATATTGCAGACGTGTATTATAGCTGTCTAATTGTTTGTATTTATTCTCTGAGAAAGCAAGGTGCCACAAGAACCGCTTTTGGGTACGTTCTAATTGCAGTATGTGCACCGCGTAATGTGGCCTCCATACGACGCTGCAATATTCCATCACACTCCTTACAAGACTATAGTAGAGCATAATTTTTGTATTTCTGTGGAATTCTTTGGTATTCCTTAAAATGAAACCAAGCATTTTTGCTGATCTATTACTAACATAATCTATATGTGGCACAAATGTCAATTTACTGTCAAACAAAATTCCCAAATCACGAATTGTGTCAAGATTCTCAATCCTTTGCATACCTACAAAATATTCAGATTGTATGATTTGATGTTTTCTGGAAAATCTCACATATTTACATTTTTTTACGTTCAACTCCATATTATTAGAACTACACCACTGCGAGACCCGATCTAAGTCCTGTTGCAACAAAGCACAGTCCTCCTTGGTTTCTATATTTCTTGCGAATTTTAAATCATCAGCATATAAAAAATACTCAGATGAGTGAAAACAAGTGGCGAGATCATTAATAAACACATTAAATAAGATCGGGGCCAGATGAGAACCTTGTGGGGTGCCAGATTTAATTTGACATGTTGAGGAATTAAAGCCATTTACCACAACATAGAATGTGCGTTCTGTCAGGTAAGACCTAAACCATGTCAGCAAATTACCATTGATGCCGTACGCTGACAGTTTGTATATTAGAATTGAATGTGGAATTCTGTCGAAAGCTTTACTGATATCGGTATAAATGACATCGTATTGTTTATTAGCATCTAAAGATTGGATGGCGGCTTCAGTAAATGATACTAAATTTGTTGCTGTAGATCTAGATGCAACAAATCCGTGTTGGTGATCATTTATATACATTTTAAAGTGCCTTTGTACATAAGGACATAGCATCGCCTCCAAAACCTTTGCAAAGGTTGAAAGCACAGATATGGGTCTATAGTTGCAGATTGCCTCTTTCCCATCCGATTTGTACACGGGTACCACCTTTGCTTTTTTCCATTCAGATGGAAAAACACCTGTTGCCAAGGATGCATTAAAAATATATAACAAGGGAAAAGCTAGTACCGATGCACAGTTTACAATAAATATTGCTGGTATACCATCCGGCCCAGGTCCCTTATTAGGGTCCAGTGATTTCAGCTTTCTAAGCAATGTCTCATAATTAAAGACTACGGATGTCAGGCAATGACTATTATTTTCAAGTGCTTTTAGAAAGCTAGCAAGCTATACAATAAAATGGAGATATGACTAATACCTTTCGATTAACATATATCTTAAAGTGCTACAAAGTGGGGACGGTGTCCATACATTTTTGAGCATTGTTCTTTGTACAACCCAAAAAAATCCCCTATATCCAGTAAGAACCATTGTAAAAATAATTTGATGGAGCCATCCTGAGCTTGGATTTCCTTTGTGTCTGTTCATATTTTATAAAGGTTTAAAAAACAGGCTACAAGGATCAGGGTTCTATTTTCCCGGTTAGATCACCTTGCTGTTATCTCTTAGTTGAATGGAAGAACTGTGTCCATTATGAGTGTAAAATGTCTAAACTAAAAAGAAAAAGCAATTAATAAAATACAATATTTATTTATTTGCCAATTAAACAAATAATAATACTGGTACAAAATTGAACACTATAATTTAAACAGATATAAAGAATTACTTTTGACCTAACTCATTCTAAAAAATGTTGGTAACTAGCGCACCTTCGGTATATTTTCTTCCATTTTCGTCTTTTCCTAAAACAAAAACCACAAATTAAAAAAATAAACAATTATTGTTATTATTAATAGCGTCAACTGTCCCACTGCAGGGTAAGGCCTTGTTCACATGTAACGCGCGTTAACGCAGATCAACGCACGATCTTTATAAAGAGTTCAGATGACAAGCGCTGACGCGCGTTGCGAAAGCTCGTCAGTCTGTTTCGATAGAGCTTAGAAAATGGACGCGGAGGAAGCTATTATTTTGTACTTATATTACAAAAAAAAAATAGAAAAAGAAAACGTACACATTGGATTCACCCAATTTTGAAAACTGGACCCAGTTTGTTTGCCACATTATATCCGAATCTGAGAGACAATGAATCTAAATTCTTTAATTACTTTAGAATGTCTATAAAATCATTCGACAATTTGCTTCAACTTATCCAGGATGATATTGCAGCAGCTCCGAACGCCATCAGATATTGTATTTCACCAAAAGAAAAACTAATAATTACTTTAAGGTAAGACTTATTTATTACTGTATTTAATTAACAATCTGTAAATAATTCTATAGTCCAACAAATCTAATAGGTACGGTATGACAGTTCTGACAAATTGAATAATAAGGTTGGGATAAAAAAATCGATTACAATAATATCCGAAATTTAAGAGATCGATTACGATAATATCCGATTTTTAAGACACTTTAATAATTAATCTCATTATTAGTAAAGGGTAAAACCTTTTGTAAAAAAACACCACATATTGCAAATTCTCTAATCTGCGAATAAAAAAAAATCCAAACATTACTTTTATTTTAATTATAATTAATTAAATAAAAGTAATATTTAGGATTTTTTTATTCACTACTAAGACCTTAATAAGTTGCCTCCCGTCACCTTCGACCACGTCGAGTAATAGTTAGTTACGTGTCTAACGATAATAACGATTTCTCGTATGTAAACGATTTTTTTGCATACAAGTGTATCCGAAGAGTCGCAACACTACGAGCAGTAACCTAACTACGTGACTTTGCAATGAGGTCAAGAATAGAACTATAAGATATTATTTACTATGTAAATATGTGTTATTTTGCTTTGTTTGAAAGTTTTCAATTAAATTTATATATTAAGAATTGTACATTTTTAGATACAATAATAAAATCTTTCTAAATTCATGGTTTTACGAAAAAGGTTTTCGAAACTGAATAATGTACGCATGAACAAAGTTGTTTCAGTTTGAAAAATATGAAACGTCATACTGTATCTTTTAGATTTGTTGAACTGTAGTTGTGAATCTTCGCTGCTGGTGGCAACTGATGTCGGTGTCGCTGGCGATATGTCTCGTCCGCTAGTTGTGTAGCCATAACCAGACGATAAATATTGTGGTGAGGACCAATAGTTTTCAGACGAGTAATTAGAAGTTAAATGACCGGAAGTTTGGTGTTGTGCTATTAAATTGTATATATCTATCTTGGCTCTAAGGCGCTTATTTTTTATTTTCTTTATTTCGTTTACTAAAGACAAACAAAATAACTTGTCCTCGTCTGAAACCTCTTGTGTTTTCTTTGCTAATTATGTGAACTCAATATGTCTCTGTTCCATGCTCTTCTCTAGAACCTTAATGAATTGGTCATCACTTGAATTAGGTTTCATTTTCTTAGCAGTTGGCCGGGAAGGTGGTGGCATTTCATCGTTATCATTTTCATTATTACTAGCTACAGTTTCGTTATCATTGCCGAAATTACTTTGCCTTTCTTTTCCTGGTGTAGTGCCTTTAAGAAAGAGCAGTCTGTTAAAATGTATGTAATTGGTTTTACCCGCTCTAGATCCTGATTTTCCTTTTTTTGACGCTCTGATGAAATTATCCTTTAAACTTTTCCACTTTGTTTGCAGCAAAGTACCTGTAAAAAAGAAATTAAAGTAAAGTCAATCATTTCAGATATCTTGCAAGCGGATGTTCCATGGCAGAGCTATAATATTCATATAAAATTGGGAAGTCAACTATATCTGGTATAATTCGTCAAGTATGTGAAGTTATATGGACGAAATTGAAAGACATAGTTATGCCAATCCCAGATAAACAAAAATGGATTGAAATTTCCCAGGGATTTGAGCAAACAGCCAAATTTCCTCATTGCATCGGTGCACTCGATGGCAAACATATCAGAATACTGAAACCAGAACACTCAGGTTCTTTGTACTTTAATTATAAAAAAAAATTTTCTCTGGTGTTACTAGCGTTGTGTGACTCTGACTATCGCTTCATCTGGGTAGACATTGGTGCCTACGGAAAGGATAGTGATTCAGGAATTTTTAGAGAATCAATCCTATACAAAAAACTTACTGAACATTCTTTGGATATACCAAAACCGAGCCCTTTATTAGAAAACCACGATACAGCACTACCTTACGTAATTGTAGGTGATGAAGCATTTGGGCTAATGGAAAACTTGATGAGGCCCTATGGTGGAAAACAGCTAACATATGAAAAAAAAAATTTAACTATCGGCTAACTTTAGCTCGTCGATATGTAGAGTGTACTTTTGGAATAGCCAGTAATAAATGGAGAATACTACATCGCTCTCTAGATGTTACTGTAGATTGTGCCGAACAGATTGTAAAGGCTATTACAGTACTCCACAATTATGTTCGAATCAGAGATGGATTTAGACCCGAAGAGATAAAAGAAGCAACTCTGTCAAACATAAATATTACTCACAGTGGACGAGCTACTACTTCAGCGGATAACATCCGAAGTAAATTCACGAACTATTTTATTAATGAAGGAAAACTTGAATATCAGGATCGAATGATATAAATCCTTTTTTTTTGTACACGCAAAAGCAATTTTTTACTATTAATAAAGTTACTTACTCACATTCTTCTTTTTTTCTTGAGAGTCGGTATCATCGCAGAAAATTAAAACCAATTCTTCCCAAGCACGTCGTTTTAAAATTTTATTTTTATAGGATTCTGAAGCTATATCCCAAATCGGTGGCCTTTTCCTCACTTCATCAATAAGTAAGTCGATGTCAATATCTTCAGCTTCACTCATTTTGAACTTAACACGAAAGTTCACAAAAAAAAACGTATGATCGCAATGGAAGCGCGCGCTCAACTGAACAGTCAACAAACGTTACATAGTCTGTCAAAGCGCGCGTCAACGCGCGGTCGCCTGCGTCTAGAGACTTTTTCTCTGAGCGCCGCGTCAATGCTCGTTAACGCGCGCTGGCGCGCGCTCATGTGATCGGTTGTATGTAAATACTATTATGTCTAGTCGCGCGATTTGAAAACGCGCGTCAAAATTCTGCCATCTGAACCTGGCCTAAAGGCAACAAATAAAAACACTGATACAATACAAAATGTACACTATAATTTTAAAATTGCCAAGTATTATATATACTGGTACGAAATTGAACACTATAATTTTAAAACAGAGAAAGAATTACTTTTGACCTAACTCATTTTAAAAAAATGGTAACAAAAATATAGGTAACCCATTACTCAACTAGCGTACCTTCGCCATATTTTCTTCCATTTCCGTCTATTCCTAAAACAAAAACCACAAATTATAAAATAATAATAATTATTACAGTATTTATTAATATGATCTACTGTCCCACTGCAGGGCAAAGGCATCCCCATCGGAATTTCATTTTCCTCGATCCTTGACTAGTGCCGGTAGTCCGGTAATTTAATTTTGATGAACTGGTGTACCTAGCAATATTTGAATTACACTGACGGACTCATAAACTGCATCAAAGTAATAGACGACTTTGAAATAAATATTTTAACCAAGTATGCAAACTTTCTATACAGATTTAAATTGAAACCTCTAGATTGGTTCGTGAACTTTCAAGCAGCGTAGGGTCATATCTTTAAGTTTAAGTTTATGTACCTACTGGAAAGGACCTTAAGACTTTTTTTGAAGAAAAAACAGAAATTTAAGGAAAATTGGTTTAATTAAAGAATTTGTTTTAACAATAGACACAAACTTTATGCAAGGGTTTATTTGTGTTTTAATAAGGTGTATTACCCCCACGTGCCCTTATTACGGATTCTAATCGGTTCCGCATAGATTTTATAAGGGTTTTTAAAAGATCTTGCGGAATAGGTGCGGGAGGGCTTGGATCAACGAACGATTGGTAGAAATTTAAATTTAAACCAGTCTACGGTTTCTAGAATATACAGAAGGTTTGTAGAGACAGGTTCTTACAGGAGGAGACGTGGTACAGGCAGAACTCGAGCAACCACAGGTCGTGATGATCGATTTATTGTTACAACTTCCCTGCGAAATCGTTTCCTCACGTCAGTTAACATCAAAACCGAGCTTGATGAAGTGCGTGGAGTAAACGTGTGTGCACGAACAATAAGAAGAAGGTTAAAGTAAGCGGATATCACCCCTTTTAGACCAGCAAATGGTCCAAAGTTGTCTGCAGCTCACAGACAAGCTCGCTTAAGATTTGCGCGTCATCACCTGAATTGGACAGAAGAGCAGGGGGCCTCTGTATTGTTCACGGACGAGTGTAGGACATGTTTATATGGTGCAGATGGTCGCAGAAGAGTCTATCGTCGACGTGGGGAGCGATATGCTCAAAGTTGCATTGAGGAGCGTGTTCCTTTTGGAGGCAGTTCATGTATGGTCTGGGGTGGCATATCGATGAACGGGCGAACAGAACTTGTGTTCATAGACATGGTCCGTCAAAACGGTAATAGAGGGAGTTTGACAGCACATCGCTACATAACAGAGATATTAGAAGATCACGTGGTGCCTTACATGGGATTCATAGGCGAAAATTTTACTTTAATGCAGGATAATGCCCGGCCGCATGCAGCTGCACAAGTTCAACATTATTGCGAAGAGGTTAGGATACGTACAATGAATTGGCTAGCACGCAGCCCGGATCTTAATCCCATCGAGCATGTTTGGGACAATTTAAAAAGAGCTGTATATGCGAGAAACCCTTCGCCCACGACAGTGGCAGCACTAAGAACAGCACTTTCAGAAGAATGGGACAATATTCCGCAAGATTTTTTAAAAACCCTTATAAAATCTATACGGAACCGATTAGAATCCGTAATAAGGGCACGTGGGGGTAATACACCTTATTAAAACACAAATAAACCCTTGCATAAAGTTTGTGTCTATTGTTAAAACCAATTTTTTAATTAAACCAATTTTCCTTAAATTTCTGTTTTTTCTTCAAAAAAAAGTCTTAAGGTCCTTTCCAGTACATAAACTTAAACTTAAAGATATGACCCTACGCTGTTTTAAAGTTCACGAACCAATCTAGAGGTTTCAATTTAAATCTGTATAGAAAGTTTGCATAATTGGTTAAAATATTTATTTCAAAGTCGTCTATTACTTTGATGCAGTTTATAAGTCCGTCAGTGTAGTTAGACTAATCAATCTACACGTTACTATTTCCTCTTTTTCCCCTTTACTCATAAACGCCTCCTAACGCTTTCTTCTTTGTAGACAAATAAAATATTATACAATATAAGAATATAGGTACCTAAACGGAACTAGAAGCTTTGGTACAATATCAGCAAAATCTTTTGGCACAAACTGGTACGCAAGCTAAGATTGATGCCATCGCAAGGAAGACGATCGGTGAGAAACATAAAACCATCATCTTGATAAACTTCTAGTCTGAAACCAAGAGAGAGTAATATTGACCAAGAACGTGTACTAATTCTATAATTTTATCCCAGACGTTTGTATGTTTATTTGTATAAAATTCGACATTTTACGGCAACGCATTAAATTTGTGACATTTCCACACTGTCAAAAAACTCTGTGATTGTTAAAGAAATGAATTTAAAAAAATAAATGACCTATCATGTGCCTGTAGTTTGCTTCAGAAGATAGTATAGGTTTACGGTCTATTGTTCACTGAAAAGCACTTGAAGAGCACAAAGTGCCGGCAAAAAAAGTTATAAGGCAAAAAGGCCATGCAAATCAGTTTTTTGCTAATATCTCGCGCTCGCAGGAGTCGCAGGTCAATAGCGGTTATTACAAAATATTGTCCTTCATAAAATTATCTACAAACAATATCACTTGCGTTTTGCTCTAAAATCAACTGTCTTCACAGTAGAGCGCTGAGAAAGCATTATACTTGGCAATGCAGTCATTCATTCACATTTTTTACATAGTTTCTCCCGTAATCCATGATATTCAGGTTTTATTCAAGAATAAATATTTTTTATTAGATATTTTTTAACCATTTCTTTCTTGACTGAGAATACTTTTTAAGCATATCATGGAATACTATAATTACATATTTTTAATTGACATTAATGTTATTTCAGTTTTATTTTTGGGTTTTACAGCCAATGATAGTCTAATAATAAGTTTAATCTGTGTTTACAGCTATTTAAAGGAAATCCCATGCTCTGAAACATCGTTGACTTAAAAAGTAATGACTGGTTGTCAAAGTGACAATTAAGACCAAAACATAACCAATAATGCCATGTGCGTTTACGCTAAGCATGTTCATGTTCAGTAATTTTTAAATATTACTTCTTGTTTTATGTTCTAGTGTGACATGGATTACGTGTTAGGCAGTGTGGCAGCTTTAGTTACAGGTAATGTAACGCCTAATCGTCCTAAACTAATAAAGAGGGCACTAACTCCTACGAAACATCAACCATCACCTAACGTTACTCCAAAAAGCGAGTGTGTCGACGATAGATCCATTTTTCTCTCCCCAAGTATGAAGAAAAAGAAGGCTATTGTAAAGAAATCGCCGAAGAGGATATTTGAGAACCCTGACTTGGAGACAACAGACTGTGGGGATGGTAATGTTAGTTTGTCTAGCCCGAAAGCTGATAAAGTTAAAAAACATTTAAAAGATGACTTAGACAAAGACAATGAGGCTAATAAAAGTCTTAACTCAAAGTCACCTAAAGGCAAAAATAAAACACATGAGCAGATTAGCAGCAGTGTAAGTGAAATCAATGTTAGTAATGCTGCTAATAAAAACTCTCCTACAAAGAAGAGAAAGTTAATCACAGAGGAACCAGAAGACCTTCCTGTAGCAGAATCTAAGAATGACATAACTGAAAATCCTTCAAATGTAAGTAAAAGCCCAAAGAAAAAGAAAAGAAAATCTGTTACTGGGGATGACTCCAGCAAAATTGAAAATAAAGTAGAAAATGAGAAAGTAATTAACAAAAGTGAAGAAACACAAATCAATGAAGGAGCAACGGTAGAAAACGCCACAATTAAGAAAAAGAAAAATAGGAAAAATAAAAAGAAAAATAAAGGTCTTGCTGTGCAAGAGTTATCAGAATCAAATAATGTAACTGATGCAGCTGATAAAGAAAATGTAGAGATACCTAAAGAAAGTCCAAAAAAAGGTAAAAAGAAGAATAAGAAACCTAAAGTGGTAGCTGCTGAATCTAATGTGGATAAAAAAGAGGATAATCAAACTGAAATAACTAAAAAGTCTAAAACAAAAGTAAACCCTAATGCGGTTACAGATAAAGATTCGGATTCTGAGCACGAATCTGATGATGATATCGAGTCAGAGAATGAAGAAATTAATAAAGAAGTCTTTGCATCGGAACCTGCTGCCGAAGAGAGCTCTGATGATGAAGAAGAAACAGTACCATCACAAGAATCACAGAAACAACCCAAACCAAGTAAAGAAGCGTCAGAAGTAAATACGGAAGATGATATTAAACGGACTCTGTTTGTTGGAAATGTACCATTTAGTACAAAATGTAAAAAAGAAATCAAAAAGATTTTCAATAAACATGGACAAATTGAAACTATTAGGTTTGTAATTATTATTCTTAATATTGTAAGTTATTATTTCAATTAATACCTTAATGGCCTACGCAGACCCGGACTGGACGGCATGGCAAGGGATTTTAATTTTTACTAATGGAAATTCAACCGTACTGTTACAGAAATACGACATAAATTGCTTTGCTTTAAAATGAAAAATGCCGTGCGATAAAATCCCTTTCAATGCTGCGGCATTATTTTCAAGCATAAATAAATGATAATAAATGGGTTTATTAAAAGTAACATTTTATGCCATGTTGTAAACTGTTTTGCCCATGCCTGAAAGAAGCAAACTGAGTTATAACTAGCCCCCTTACTCATAAACAAGTCTTACATTTTAGTGAAACTCAAACTCAAATGTTTATTTAGTCAATTGATTAGCTTAAATTCATATGATTTTACTAAGAAAAATTGAACAGTGATTTAATTTACGAGGCTTTTATGATTAAAGGCGTATATCTTGTTTATTTTAAACAATAGATGATATTCCAATTAACCAAGTCCTAACATTAGAAAGGGCTGCACTATTTATAATAATCATTTGTAAAAGACAATTTTGTATTATTTCAGGATCCGCACAGTCCCAATTAAAGACGGAAGGTACACAGCTAAACTGGCTGTAATTAAGAATGAATTACATCCTGAGAGAAGTACTGTTAATCTGTACATTAAGTATGCTCAAGAAGAATCTATTGAAAAGGTATGTTAACACACTTGTGGGTGTCTTCTCTGACATGGTAGTGTTCGGAACCCTCAGTAAACTTAGCCGTTAAGTTAGGCGTGCATATATGTGATCACTATAAAAACGCTGACTTTCATATGTGTCACTAACGTGTCTGATGTGAAATAAATATTTCTTCATTTTCATTTAATTATTACCCATGAATGTAAGGATTGGTTAAGTCTGCATAGACTACGCTGGCCAGATGAATTGGTATCAGATTTCTATCAAATTTTCTTTCTTGGGTAGAGATGCTACTTGTTCCCAGGCATGATTGTGCCATGTACAAATTGTTGTCTTCAGTTTGAATGTTCTTTGTCTTTATTAAAAAGAAGAAAAATACAAGAATCTTCAGTATTTCTTGAAGAAAATTTATCTGCATGTAAAGCAGATTTGGATCAAAACCATTTACCAACTTTTTAATATATGTTTCCAAATCCTCAGGCTCTAGTAGAAAACAACACAGTATTAAACGAGCACCATCTACGGGTAACTCGTAGTACACATACTGGAGCGGAGCATGATCCTAAGTCTTCTGTGTTTGTTGGGAACCTACCGTTTGCTCTGGAAGATGAAACTCTGAGGCAGAAGTTTGAATCTTGTGGTGAAATTGAATCTGTTAGGATCATCAGGGATAAGAAGACTAATGCTGGAAAAGGTGAGTTATTAAGATACTTATGATCTTTTAGCCTGAATACACACTCATTATAACAGCCCATTAATGTCTCACTGCAGGGACGGGCCTCCTCCCGTAATGGAGGGATACTTGGCCTACTAACCACGCTGGCTAGACGGATTGGTATAGGGATTAATTTAAAGTTTTCCTTCTTTCTATGTAAATGTAATATTCACAGATGTCCCTTAGTCGGTTTCTACGACACCCATGGGATGAGATGGGGTAATGACATATTGTACTCTTACTCCGTCACCACACGGTAAGGTTTGTTATTGTAACATTACATTAAGTCTATTTACCATTGCATTGTTTTTGCCTCTGTGGTAGCAGTTTCATATCCTCCGCTACTAATATGACGCTTAACTTCAGATTAATAAGTTTTGTATTAAGTTTTCCTTCTTAGCTAAAAATACTCTCTGTTATGTAGTAGTTTCTTACTTTAAGTAACAACAAGTTAAAGCAAAATAACAATCTTGTATTTTCCTATAAGTAATTATGTAAACCTATGGGAAGGAATGAGGTAGTCACATGGTCACACCATGTACCATACAGAGTACAGAGATATATCTAAAAGGTATATTAGACACAGCTTTAAGTTTGTTATTTCTTATCCTGCAACCCATTATTGGCAACCCAATTGGTTTATGTCAAATCAAATCAGGGAGTAACTCTAGTTTGGACATAAGCACTATACATTTAATATATTTCATATTTAAATATCTTTCAATTTTAAAAAGGTTTTTTTTATCTACTATATAGAAATAAGTCGGGTTTTCCTTCCTGACGCTATAACTCCAGAACGCACGAACCGATTTCCACGATTTTGCATTTGTTGGAAAGGTCTTTTCAAATTTTTTTTCAAATTTTTTAAAATACTTTATTTTATAAAATTTATTACAAATTGTTTGAAGTGGTCTCGGGCTCCGTAAGGTTTATAGCAAAGAAAATTCAGGAAAAATTTCAACAGAAAAGCAGGAAAGTAATGGCCGCGTGAAGCCGGGTCGGCCCGCTAGTTTATTTATGTAAATTTTAACTATAAAATTATTCTCCCAACAGGTTTTGGTTATGTCAACTTTGCATCAAAAGATGGTGTTGAACTAGCCCTCGCTCTCACAGATGAAGATCTAACAATAAAGAACAGAATTATTCGTGTCAAAAGATGTACACAAACTAAATCTAAACAAAATGTACCTGACAATAAAAATAAAAAACCTTTTAATAATCAAAAAGTACAAACTAATCAGAGACAAAACTTTGATAATAAGAATAATAGAGTACAAGGTGGTCAGAGACAACAAGGAGGGTTTCAGAGGAATAATCAAGGAGGACCGAGGCAAGGAGGACCAAGGCAAGGAGGTCCGAGGCCTGGAGGACCAAGGCAAGGAGGACCTGGAGGACCAAGGCAAGGAGGACCTGGAGGACCAAGGCAAGGAGGACCTGGAGGACCAAGGCATGGTGGTAAAGATCAGGAGGGCGGAGAAGGTGCCTTTAGAAGAATCATGAATAAAAGGAAAAATCCTGTAAGTACTTTTATCTTTTAAGATAGACTTAAACATTAACTTGCGCGTGCCGTGGAAGCGGCCGGGCGGCGTTCCAAATTACAAAACTTGAACGAATTTACGAAAAAACATTTTTCACAAAACAAAAGTGGATCGCGGGGTCCAGAAGACTCCTTAAAACCTCAGATTCTCTCCAGCGAATAGGCATGTTTTAAACCTTAATGCTTTTGCTAGAATCCTCTCTAGAATGCTCGCTAAAATTTTCTCGATTTTTCTGTGAAGGTTTGCTAAGTACAAAGGGTCTCAATACTCAATACGTTTATTGCACATTAAATGTAACAGGGTTCTTACATATTAGCATAATAAGTAACATCGTGGACCCTGTCGGGCACGGCAAACGTAGGAGAGAGGAAGAAGCGTATTTTAAAGAATAGGTATTTCCTGTGACTTATATTTCGCCTTCTGTAATCTCTACCTACCCTTTATATCAAATGTTAGCTTTTGTATGTATGTAATTTACTTTTTAAGTAATTGACGTCCGTGACGTCATAAAAGGGCCCAGTCAGAATAACAGCGCTGCAGCTATCAACGTTGCCGCATCATGCTGAGACTGGTCCTAGTTTTACACCTCATGTGACTTTTTATTATGTTTATTGTATATTTAATATTCTTTTAGCCCCCATTCGCACGAGCGCTTTTTTAACGCGCGTTAAAAATGCGTCGAAATAGTTCCTCGGCGTTGAAAATAGAACACAATTTCCAACGCCGAGCGATAAAAAAGCTTCGCGTTAAGAAAGCGCTGGCGTGTGAACAGGAACATAGGAATGCATTTGATCTATTCCGACGCTTTTTTAACGCGTGTTAAAAAAGCGCTCGGGCGAATGGCAGGGCGCGGCGGTGCAAATAAATATTTTTTCTTTCTTTCTTTCTTGTATGTAATTTACTTTATACTTACCTACAGGATGGCGGACCAGCAGATGGGCCTCCAAACAAAAGACAGAAGAACATAAATCAACCCAACAGAGAGAAGAAGAGTAGGAAAGAATTTGTGGGTATGACGGCTGAGAAGAAAAAGGTTAGTAATTATAATATACTTACTATAGTAGGTCTAATTTAATAGGTCACACTTGACATTTGTCATTTTTGACTTTATATTATGTTCCGTGTGGAGTAGTAATACAATATGTCACCACCCCATCTCATCCTATGGGTGTCTTAAAAACCGACTAAGGGACTATCCGTCAATATTATCCTTACGAAATAAAAAGAAGGAAAACATGAAATTAAACCCTATACCAATCCGTCTGGCCAGCGTGGTATTAGTAGGCCAAGTATACCTCCGTCGCGAGAGGAGGCCCGTCTCTGCAGCTGGACATTAATAGGCTGATATGTTGATTATAGTAGTGACTTTAAGATTGAGTAAATGATAATCTATACGAACATTAAACATCGTATGTGACGCGCTTTGATAAATGCGTTGTGACGCTCGGGATGTCGCGATGCCTAATGAGGGGAGTTATGTTTATGTCGGACTTGAATTAACATGAATAGTGACCGGAGACTGCATGTTTGCCCTAGAAAGGATATTTCTAGTGTCTTTCGAGATTGTCGCCTCTATGCAAATGATATCTCATCATATTTTATTGGCCTGCTTCTGTAGGAGTCAGTAAACAGGTCTCATAAAGGGTCTGGGCATAAATCCATCACCAGCGTCCAGGCGGCCACTATAGAACACTATACAAAGCTAGGATGGTGGGGTAATGATAAAAAAAATGTGTATGCAGCCATTGTGGAGAAATTCGCTAAAAACTGATTCCGCTGGGCGAACGTTGTCCTGGCGGAACTTTTTTTTAATTTGTGGACTTAGAAGAAAAGAAATGTATCTAAAAATTAGTGTATATTTGTGTACGATTGTGTATGTATGAATAAAATTAGTGCATGCATAAACTTCGGAGTAATTAAAGTTTCCGCTGCGCGAACAGTTAATTATTTTTAAAATTTTTCGTATAATTTAATTTTCGTTGTTACAGAAACGCAAGTTCGACAAAGGTCAAAAACAAAAGAAGAAATTAAGCGAGATTTTAACTAAATAGTACATAATCTGAATGTTTTTGTCAACTATCATTTTATGTAATTTATTAGTGTTATATTATCATTAAAGTCCAACAAATCTAATAGGTACGGTATGACAGTTCTGACAAATTGAATAATAAGGTTGGAATAAAAAAATCGATTACTATAATATCCGAAATTTAAGAGATCGATTACGATAATATCCGATTTTTAAGACACTTTTATAATTAATTTCATTATTAGTAAAGGATAGAACCTTTTGTAAAAAAACACCACATATTGCAAATTCTCTAATCTGCGAATAAAAAAAAATTCCAAACATTACTTTTATTTTAATTATAATTAATTAAATAAAAGTAATGTTTAGGATTTTTTTATTCACTACTAAGACCTTAATAAGTTGCCCCCCGTCACCTTCGACCACGTCGAGTAATAGTTTTAAGTAATAGTTAGTTACGTGTCTAACGATAATAACGATTTTTCGTATATGTAAACGATTTTTTTGCATACAAGTGTATCCGAAGAGTCGCAACACTACGAGCAGTAACCTAACTACGTGACTTTGCAATGAGGTCAAGAATAGAACTTTAAGATATTATTTACTATGTAAATATGTGTTATTTTGCTTTGTTTGAAAGTTTTCAATTTAATTTATATATTAAGAATTGTACATTTTTAGATACAATAATAAAATCTTTCTAAATTCATGGTTTTACGAAAAAGGTTTTCGAAACTGAATAATGTACGCATGAACAAAGTTGTTTCAGTTTGAAAAATATGAAACGTCATACTGTATCTTTTAGATTTGTTGAACTGTAAAGTCTTACATTTTATTTACAAGTATTTGATTTATATAACACCCTATGACGTCCTGAATGTGCAGTTGCTGGCAAGAGAATGGTTGGAGATCTGTACGAAAATAAAAGAGGGAAAACTTGAAATAAAACCCTATAATAATGCATCTATCCGTGTGGTGACGGAGTAAGAATACAATATGTCACCACCACATCTCATCCCAAGGGTATCGTAAAAACCGACTAAGGAATCACCGTAAATATTATCTTTACGAAGTAAAACTTGAAATTAAACCCTATACCAATCCGTCTGGCCAGCTTGCTGTTAGTAGGCCAAGTAACCCTCCGTCACGGGAGGAGGCCCGTCCCTCCAGTGGAACATTAATGGGCTGTTATGATGATGATGATAATTCATCTGGTCAGTGTTGTAATAAAGAAGCATTTCTGTTGCAGTTCTTATTTTGGCATTGTTGTAAAACTACTGCTTAACAATCAGTATCTTTAGCATGAAGGAAAATTTGACACAAATTAGATGCAAGTCAGCGGCCAGCATGCTTTCTGTAGGCCTTACTTCTCTGCAGTCGAAGAGGTTCATGGGCTGGCTGGTATGAGGACTACCTCATACCAGCCAGCCCATGAACTACAAAACACTTGTTTTGTATCCTTGTACAGCAATTTTAAGTAGAAGGGTAAACGCACAGTAACACATTAAATTTATACTTTAATCGCCTGTGATAAAGCACAATTTTCCATAAAAAGTTAAGTGTATGTAATATGTTACTGTGTATTAAAAATAAAACTTCATAAATATTTGGTACAGTATTTATTGTATAGTTGTCATTACAAAAATGTCAATGTTAGCAAAAATAATCACAGTCTGACACTTTTAAGTACATTTTTAAAAACTATTATACAAAAATTCGTTGGAGCGACATCTACGTGCCACATCAAGCGATCGAATTTACAATAAAAAAAAACGCCGTATACTTATTTACTATAATATTTATCTACCGAGTCTATCCGTAACAACCTACTTAAACTGTACATCACTAAGTTATAAAAATGATGTTACATTAAAATTAAAGATTTAGAAATACCATAAAGGTTTTGTATTGCCTTTTATTGTGACAAGATGGCGCTGTTTATAAATTTTATTAAACACTTCAGAACGTGACTAAAAAAAATATTAAATTGTTTGAATCAGTATCGTTTTGTTCCAAAAAGTTTTAGTTTCTTATATACCATTATTGTGTATGGCACCATCTTATACTATGGTAACTCATTTATCAGGTATTGTAACATAGAATGTCATTTATCTTACAGATAATGTCCCTTACCGATCATAATTAATTAAATGTTTCTGTGTTTACTACGAGATTATAAAATAAAATATTTTTAGCTATACTGGGTATATTTTTCTTTGGGGACGGATCCCACCCATTTTCTTGCACTAAAAGCCTCTCATATCCAATCGGAAAATACAAGATTACTGCAACGAATTTAATAAGAAGAAAGAGTAAATAGAAGTTTTTACTGGGTATTATTAACATTTCAAAGTTATAAAATACATTAGCTAGAATCATAACCCTGAATATTTACTTACTCTATTGCGAAAGTGAAATTGCTTATTCAATTAATTTGGTATGGCCTTAATAATGATTTACATTTATACATTTATTAAATTATTTCTTAGTTTTCTAATGGTTTACATTGAAATTTAATCAAATAATTATTCGAATACACCTAGCAGTAGTCTTTACATTCGAATTTATTACTTATAATTTTTTATAATCATCCCGTAATAAACACAGAAACACACTTTAACCCTAAAAAGCGTTGGACCAATCATTATTGCTAACATTCCCGTTAACCCTAAGTACATATTCATCACTAACGCATAAATATAGGCTACTATTTACAATCCGACTAACAGTCATTTAGCTATACGTACTAAGTTAAAAACAGTTTGTTCGTATTTTTGAGCAATATATAATATTTATAGATAAAATAAAACATGATTTTCTAAAAGAAACATAAATTATTTTTTCTTATAAATATTTGGAGCTGGCTGTATACTCTCGATAATCTTAGCTTCAAAGAAAGTCATTAATTTATCTATGATTACAAAGGGCAAGGATTCAATTTTATTATGCCAGTTTATTTTTAATTTTTCGACAGTATACAGCTGCATTACGCCTCCCTTCACCATTGAAAGAAGAAAATTCTTTACTGACTAATAAAAGCCAGGTCCATACATAGTCAATTATAAAAGTACAAATTTTTTTTGTACGTTTTTGTAAATTATCTGTTTATAAAACGGCAGTATAAAGATATACTGTGTACTTTGAGGAAACATATTTTAAATGCCTTATTATGAAAATCATACGACAGTCACTTTGCCATTTACAAAGATTCATCTGTCATTTTGACATTACAAACATGATCTTTGACATTGACGCTAATGACAGTTCGTTCAGTAGCATAGACACTCCAAGTGTGCAGTCGAAAGTTTAAGTATGGACCGAAGCTTAATTGAGCAATCTGATGGCAACCTAATTTCTTTTGAACTTCAAAATAGTTAATGTAACAACTAAGAACAGTGCGATCCACGCTAAAGTTGATACGAAGCCCATGTATACTTCGGGATCCGTGATGGGCCAGCCTCTTGTTAGGATAGATCGGAGTGAGTTGGTAGCGAGGGTTAACGGAAGGCAGAGGGAGACGTATCTGAGGATCCAGGGCATGCCTTCGATGGGCCAGATGACTCCGCTGAGGAGTAGAGTGGGGTAGAAGGAGCCGAGCGCTAGTTGGATGGCGTTACGTTCTAGCTCGCATGCTGCTGATATCACGAAGCCGAAGCACATGCCGCAGAGACCTGGGGATTACAAATAAAATGTTAACATTATTGTACTACATCCTGTTTAAAGTTGTTCTTTCTATATTTTTGTGTTGATCTGGCAAGCGTAGAAACTGTTCGTTGTATATCGACATAGACTAAATTATAAATGAAAAGCTAACGAAAACTTTTTGGAAGTCTGTAATGCGGCGAAACAGTTTTTTAATTTTCAATCAATCAATCAACTAGCCTATCGCAGTCCACTACTGGACATAGTGGGCCTATGTACACGCGCCACAGAACTCGCTCCTGCGTTTTCCGCATCCAGTCCGACAGTTTTGTAATTTTACTTATCAATTATTTAAAATAACCATAACTAGAGTGTAGGTATTATACATCAAAAATCGAAATAGCTATAAATTCTAATTGCAGGTTCAATGTCAGATATCTAAATAAAACAATTATTAAACGAGTTTCCTTAGTCCCAAAAGAAGTATAATTTAGACAGCGTAATTATAAACGGTAATTATCGTTATAATGTTGTTGAAAAGTTTTTGTCTATTTAGTAAAAAACATCCATTAATAATGATCAGTTATTTCCGACGTATAGGTATTTAAAATATCTAAAGTGTAACCGGTATTCCTGTAAGCTTTTTAATTAAACTTCAATTAGACTAAATAACTCGACATTGAGTTGTCAATACGAAACCGTTTTCGAACATCTAGAACTTTTAAAAATATTTATTTCTAAGTTTGTTTTACTATATTATTAAAAACGTTTAGTAAAATATTTATGTAAATAAAATTCTACTAAAGCATAATTACTACCGGCCAACAATAAGTTCACAAAAATACCTAATCTCGACTAAAACCGTTATAGGCATACTTGATATAAAACCCCGTACAAAATAGCCTAAAGGTACGCCGCGTGATTAATAGTGCTATAAGACTTCTTAAAAACTTCCGACTTTCTTCCGACGACCTCATAAAGGTCTCGGGGTCGGACTGGATGCGAAAGGCGCAGGACCGAGTTCTGTGGCGGAGGCCTATGTCCAACAGTGGACTGCAATAAGCTAGTTGATTGATTGAAGACTTCTTTCGTCCTTGCAGTGAGACAGCAATGTTGTCGTAATGAATCAAAGATTTATGTCAAAAATTATGATGAAAAATTGGTATTTCCTAAATAAAATGACACCTACATGTTAGTATACAAATACTCGTAATATTTATATAAACTTTATTTATAAATACGATAACTTTGTGTACATTATTTGTATAAATATTACAAAACTGATGTAATAAATTATCAGTTGACTGCTAGATTTTTATGAATGTTATGGGTTTTTTAGATTTTAAATAGTTATTTAATGACACGTGTAAGTAAAAATGTTGGCATCAATAGATTTTTGGGTAAAATCTTAGGAAAAGTAAAAAGGTTTTAATAACCGCAACAAATGTAATCAGAAAATAATGCAGTAGTCGGACACACTTCTTAGCAATACGACTTGTGTGGTAGGCTACTCGTGTATGTCGTCTACTCAAAACCGTGCCAAACATAAACCGTAAAGCCCGAGTTAAGTTGGCGAGACGCGAGAGAGGGGGCTACTTCGTACTTAACTCGGCAAAAAATAGGATGGAGATATATTTAAATCAACTTAATCAACAACTTACTACTTAACTCGCTACTGGACTTGTCGATGTGTAACTCGGGCTTAAGCTAACATTATTTTACGCTTATTATGTCATTGATAGGAATGATGAAAAATCAATAAAAATATGAAACGATCTTTAGACGCATAGCTTCCTACAAAAGTAATCATACCGCTTTTGCACCAGCATAATGCTGGTATTGACAGAAGAATCACACATACCTCCCTTCCAACTTATTGATTTTGGAATGCAATCTTGCTGGGTTACCTTCTTATTATAATTCTAGCTGATCCGTGCCCACTTAGTTAGGCCGCGAAAAAAACGCGTCACTTTTTTAAACATGTTTCATTACTGCTGCACTCCTATTAGTCATAGCGTGATACTATATAGTCTATGACACTCCCCGATAAATGGACTATTCAAAACAGAAATAATTTTTAAAATCGGTTCATTAGATCCACGGATTACCCCCTACAACAACAAAAACACACAAACTTTACCTCTCTATGATATATAGAAAAAAAAAGTACCAACTCACCTTGCAACAAAGTAAGCATAATGACAAATACAATATTTCCATTATTCTTAACTCCGAACACAGATATCATGAAGATGAGGACGAGAGCGGTCTGCCCGCACATGACCACGAACTGGGTGACCACATGGGAGAACAGGATCTCCCCGGGGGAGACTCCCGCCACCCACGACCTGTCCAGGAGACCTTCCATGCGTTCTACTATCAGGGCTGATGATGTAAGTGCTACTGCCAAGAAGAATACGATCCTGGAAAGATAATTAAGATAAATTAGAAATTAATAGAATCAGATATCTCATCATCTCATCTCATCTTTTTTGGGTTGGTTATAAAATAAAAAACCTTCACCGACTCCAAACATCGGTTTCAAGGGTTATCAAGTCCGTTTTTTAATTTGGTACCTCCGAAATCAGCCTGGACCTCAAAAAGAGGAATAAGTATCAAGTAAGTAATTCCTTATTTATTTTTACACCAGAAAATCGCATACATAATTCACCAAAATTGCTTAATGTAGTTCGGGTTATATCTGAATAATATGGAATAATTACTAAATCATCCAAGTAAACAAAAACACTTGTACTGTACCTAATCGTTTTTTTATAAGATAGCTATATACTACCAATAAATACTTACGTCAATATAACACCAGGTGCGACGAAGTCAGTGAACGATGGGTTCTTGTTGCCATAGATGGGGTCCATGAAGTCTATCGGTATGTCGCCGAGCTTGGGGTTGTAGTGACAAGTTTCTAGCAGATCCTGAAGAGAAAATGATAATATAAATATACTTACGGTCTTTATGACAATATCCTATGGCCTATGGTGATGAGATTAACAAGTCGCTTTTCTGTTAAGAAGCACCGCCATTAGCAATGTGGAATAATGTTTAGGTATTTTGGAATTAGGAATACAGGGTTTGGTAACGGTTGGAAAATCGAAAAATAAAATGAACAAAATTTGAAACTCAGCATATGATTCAGGAGACGTAGTTGTGTTGTTATTTAGTTTTGTTGAATTATTATAAGGTTTTTTTGTTGAGTACGAGTAGTTGGCCGCCTTGGATCGTTACTCCTACACAAGGGCTGTGATGGGGCGGATTGCCTCCAACCAAATGTATAGAGACCCATCTTATCTTATTATGACTTTTTGTTATAAGGACTTTGAATAAGTAATTAACAAAACATCTCTATAATGTCTCACCACAGGAACGCGCTTCTCTAATTATAGAGAAACTGTATTTCTAGTCTAAACGGACAAATCACACACAATTTTTAATTTAAAATTCCTTACCTTAGCGAAGTCCCTGTATGAGAACTGTATGTCCCTGTTGAGCATGAGACCGATCTGTTGGTTGGACATGTCGAGCCACACTTGCACCTCCGAAGACATTATAGTGTCGTTGTCAGCAGTGTCCGCTGTGAGTAAGATAATAAAGTTTTAGTAAAACGTTTAATAGTATATGGCTGCCAAATAGTTCAATTGTGTTTTGAAAAGACATCTTCAGCACTATGCTTCTGGCCCTGTGTCGCGGGTAAGTTGGAGACATAAAATTAATAGACACAATAAACATTCAGGTTCTAAATAATAATTTGTGGAGCACACGAATAATCTTGCGAGGGATTCGAATTCTCGTTCACGAACGCTTTACCAGCGAGCCAGCAATGTCCCTTGTGTCTGTTTAATTGATCTTTGTATCTAAATCTCTTTGAGCCACAACGCAGAGATCCCTAGCGCCGGACGGAGCTATTTTTTTTCAATGGTAAAGATATTTTAACATAAACTTACCCAAAGCCAATCTCGCAACCAAAGAGTCAGTATAGTTCTCATTGAAGTACAGAGCACCCCACGCTTCACCATCAGAGACAGCTTGTATGGCATCATCCAGCGTCGTGTAGTACTCCTTGATGGTGTGGTTGTTCAGGTGATCCAGATACCTGCAGGAGAGGTTCTTCATAGAACACGACGCGTTGTAGGGACAGTAGCCGTCGATTATGCGGACATCGTCGTTTACTACAGCCTGGAATAATGTTTACACCAATTAATAATATGCTTGTGGTAGGTCTCTGAGAGACTGTTGAATTTGGTACCCAATGTTGTGCCCGCTTAGTTAAGCAGTAGTGTGCTAATGTTACTGTGTTAAGCTGGAAACAGCCAGTGAACAGAGCTTTGAGAACTTAATTAACCTCCAGGAAGTAACACGCTAATGTAACTATACTGAAAATGACATTACTGGGTTATGAGAATTTAATACACCTCCAAGCAGTAGTGTACTAACGTTACTGTGTTTAGGTGGTATAGTAGCTATATCTAAGCATGTTTTAGTGGAAAGAACAGTACGCTCAATCTAAGTTGCCCGTCTTGAAGTTATTGGAAATGGCAGCGCAGATGACATTTTTGGAGCTAAATGGCGGGGAGTGAGTGTTTTCTTAGTTCCTGTACACGCAAATGTCTTTCAAAGCTCATAACTTCCAGCCGGCCAAGTAAGATTGCGCGAGCTGTGACAAGTGACATATCATAGCTATGAAAACTTAATATACAGCCGTGTTTAGGTGGAAGGGTACAATAGCTAGTGATATTTACAGAGCTATGAGAACTTAATACACTTGCAAGTAGTAGTGTGCAAATGTTATCATGAGCGTTATGCAAGGCACTTTAAGCTTCATATTTGCAAAGCACTTAATACTTCTGCATTTGATACGGACATGCTTATCGTTAAGCGAGCGATTTGTTTGTTTCTTTACCATTTAGACGGTCTTCTCAATTTCGACTCGAACTTAAAGATTCGGGAATTCGAAAACGCCGAATCTTCCAATAGTGGATCAATCTTCCAGTGTTGCCTATGATATTGGGTCCTTCAAACGTAGTGTGAAGAAGCATTTGGCCAAACTGGCAAGGTTATGCCAAGGGAATGAAGACATTTGATGCCCATCATCCGTTGTATTTATTATTAATATTACTGGTCTGTTTTTGTTAATGTCTTATTGTCTTTAGTGCGAAGAAGAACTTAGCTAGACCGGCAAAGGAAGAAGAATTTGGCCAGAACGGCAATGTAATGGCAACGAAATTAAGTGGCTACCATCAGTTGCATTTATTGCTAGTAGTAGATAGTTACTAACTTTACTGGTCTGTTTTCGATGCGATTCTATTGTATGCTATAAAGCAAAATAAAAAGATTATCAGCAATTCTTACCAGTTTCAATCCACTAGGGTCCCTTCCTATAGCTAAGCAGAAGAGTATGACTTGCATGACGGGCAGAACAAATATGAACAGCATCACTCCTATGTTACGCCACATTCTCAGGAAGTTCTTCTGAATCAGAGCCTTTATCTTACCACGAGATGTTAGCTGGAATAGATAAGATAAGATTAGGGTAAGATTTTAACCTTCGAAGCAAATTTTAAGTTGGCTGGCTTGAAGCTGTTGCGAATGGCTACGCAGATTTCATTTTCGGAAGTAAATAGCAGGTGCTTTTTTCAGTAACTTTATTTGCGGGGACGTCTCTAATGCTAACTTTAGACCGGCCATGTAAGATTGCACAAGTTGTAATAACGGATGAACCAATTTTGACACTTTGATTTGAAAGGTCGACTTTGCAACGGTCGAGCATCGGCATTGTCGTCGTTAGGTATAATCGCCACCAAAAATAACGGATTACATATTTGTTAACAACACCACTTATAAAATATTTATTTATGTATGTAAAACTTACGTTGAAACAGTCTCCACAATCTTCACAGTCAGGTGTCACATCCGTCACCTTGCCAGGTATCTGTAAACAGTGTAAAACATACACAATTATATAATTTTCTTATTTCCATATAAATTAACACATTTAATGCTAGAAAATTTCAAAAATAAGAAGAAATAACAATGGAAAAAATATTATAAATATTATATAAACGGGATATTATTACGCGCATTTTATTTACGTTTATTTTACTTGATGTTTCGGCACAGGTTGCACTAAAACTATTGATACTACTAGAGAGAGGATACAAACCTGCCTCTTCTAAGAATACGGTTTAGATGACATTGAACGAGTCAACCATAGCAACATTGAAAGTTTTCTGCTATGCAGCCTAGATGGCGCTATGACACTTGAGTGGAAATTACGAGGGCTAATTGGGCTAACGAAAAAAAGGACTCGGCAGGCTGGTGGACGCAGGCTCGATTATCAACATTTTCTCCAGTGTATTTCATTCTTCTTTATGGAATTTTACATATTTTTATAATTTATGATATGCATGTATAACTCACACTAACATCGCCATTAGATCCAGCTCCAGTTTCTACAATAAGCACTTCCTTGCTCTGGTGGAAGTTGAGGCCTCGGACCTGAGGGTCGTCGGCCGCGTAGGGCGCCTCCTCGCGCTTCGACATCTTGTTCAGCCCTAGGGCTCCACCGGTCACGTTCAGTTCTACCACTTGGTTCGCTTGACCTGCGATCAAAGAAAAAAGGTTTATGCTAGATCTAAATTAAGACATGGATTTTGATGTTTGTAAGGTCTCCACGACACAGACCATCCCTAGTGTGGGACGTCCCTAGACCTAGGATTCGAATATTGCTATATCCAAAATTTTTTACGAGGTAAACTTGGAAACTACTAATTCGTTTTGAAAACATAGAACTTTACATCATTTAAATCTATTATAGTATAAATATAAGCAAATTCTAAATAAAACAACTTTTATTAACATAATTTCACTGTTTGGTTCAATGGAGTAGAAACTACGCTCACGCATGGGTTTGAGAGAGAGAGTGCCTTATGACTACTTATGAGTAACGTGGACTAAATAGTTTTTGTGACTTATACATCCGTGGTAATTAAGAGTGACTTTAGTAATTTATTTATTGTTGTTACGTTTTTATTGTTTACTTTGTTATAAATACCTATAGAGGGTTTTTGTGTGTGTAAAATATGATTTAAAGTCAATCATTTATGGGTTTGACATGGTTGTTGGATTTGCTCTGTGTAATTCTGTGTATTATATTTACAAAACAAAGCATTAAAGTAAGATTTAAGGCCCCATTCGTACGAGTGCTTTTTTAACGCGCGTTAAAAAAGCGTCGAAATAGAACAAAAATGCAATCTTATGTTCCTCGGCGTTGGAAATAGAATACAATTTCCAACGCCGAGCGATAAAAAAGCGTCGCGTTAAAAAAGCGCTGTCGTGTGAACAGGAACATAGGAATGCATTTGTTCTATTCCGACGCTTTTTTAACGCACGTTAAAAAGCGCTCGTGCGAATGGGGCCTTAGAACATGGTCTTTCTTTTTTTTAAACACAATTTCAGCACTTGTGTTGCTGGTACTTATAAACATCAATTTAACATAGGCAAACAACTTTCAATCACAGAATAATGAATTGTGGATCGCATAAACAACAACAACAAAACAACAGGATTGTGCAGTCCGCATAACGCGATCCTCTTACTTTTCTTTTGTTCACTTTTATGACAGCTATGGTATAACGAATGATGACACTATGTATTATATAATAAAAATAGTTAATTAAACTTATATATTCTTAACGGTGCTTAAACCCTATCGTTATGGTAATTAAGACTATAAATAAATCCAATTTATTATATATTTAAACAATAAGGTTTATATATAGATTCATATTTTATTCATATAACTATAAATTATATTGTAATTTGGTCTATAATAATTATTTATATAGCTTAATGAATATTTACGATGTGGTCACAGTAATGGATGTGCTATATCTATTCTTCTACGAGTATATTATACTTGGACTACGGTCAACGTCGGCCTTACTTGTTTCACTTTTTACACATCGACAAGTACAGTAGCGAGTTAAGTAGTAAGTTGTTGATTAAGTTGATTTTAATAGATCTCCATTTTATTTTTTGGTGAGTTAAATTGGCGAGACGCTATAGGGGGCTACGTCTTACTTAACTCGCCAAAAAATTCAAATTTTCAAATTTCAAAATACTTTATTTCATAAAATTTATTACAAATTGTTTGAAATCGTCGTTTACTTAGAATTGAAGCTGCAATTAAAATTATAGATCGACACAGACAAACGCTACAGCACTAAAAAAGCCGCGTTGTATTGTCCAATGTAAATTAAAGGAGAAAAATAAAACCAATCTACTACTCGAATTTACTTGTCTGTCTGTGTTGATCCATAAATTCCAGTTTCCAAATGGTAGGGCCAATGAGAAGAAACCTGGCAAAGACACTCATGGCAACTCTTTTATAAATAAGTTGTGTTTACAATTTTTTTTTTTTACTTAAATCATATACTCAATCAAAATATTTGACAGTACCAGACAGGATAATACACCATTTATACATCACAAAAAATAATAATCAAAGAAAAGAAAAATAGAAGACAAGCATGACCATGAGGACAAGGAAGACAGAAAAAAAAAGATAGAAAGGATACAATAATACAATTAGAACTTAGAGATGAAACAACAGTACATATATAAAAAAAGTGCATAAACTTGCATCATTTGAAACAGCCTGGGAACAGAAGCATTTAATCCCAAGCCTTTTTGTCTTTCGTGTAGTCTAGGATAGTATAATATCCCTTTACGATAAGTTTTTGTTTGACTACTTTCTTAAATTTATTAAAATATAATGGAGATCTATTTAAATAAAAACTTAGGAGTACCTAAGTTTTTATTTAAATAGATCTATATAGATCGATATAGACAAGTAAATTAGCGAGTTAGTAGTAACTAACTCGCTAATTTACTTGTCGATGTGTTAATCGGGCTTTAGTCAGATTTGACGATAAATACGGGACTATCAGAAGGGTTGATAGCATTTTCTATTTAGTTTTGATGGCTGATTTGATAATATTAAAATTAATGATTATACATAGAATCTCTTCAAGTGCATCTAGCCTTTACTTTGGCCTGATCAAATAATTAAGGGGAGAGAATCAACTTAGTTGTAGACAGAGGCACAAAACTATTGCTACAGTCCAGAACAAAAGAAGACAGACTACGTGCCTCTTTGTACTTCCAATATTGGGAAAAAATGTTTCTTTTTAGACACCATGTTTATTTTTCAAAACGTAGTTCCAATAATGGGTAAAGGTCTGCCCCCACTGAGTACCTCGCAATCGTCCCATCAAGTCCTGGCATTTTTAATTGTTATTATTTTAATTTAGTTTAATATAATGCAATACCTAACTAAGATTAAACAGTTCTTTGTCAATTAAAACGCAGGTAATAATTAAAATGAAGTACTTTTAGATAATCGTGATAAATTACACTTTGTTTAAACTGCTTACGTTTATAAATAATAATCATCTTACTCAGTATTGCGTCACTATAAAAAAAAACTATAGTTTTTATTGTAATTAATGGTTTTATTTAACTAATTATAAAATTATTTATTAATGTTAAGAGTTTCAAATCAGAAATGGAGCCAAAGAAACTCTTAGGGCCAGATTCAGAGACCGCACTTTGTCTTTACTTTAGCAAAGTCTAGTTATTATCTCTGAATTTGAACAACATTAAAGTAATTTTTCGCATGAAAAAGTTTACTTTCATTATTTATTACTACAAAGTAAACTTTTCATGCGAAAAGATTACTTTAATGTTGTTCAAATTCAGAGATAATAACTAGACTTTGCTAAAGTAAAGTCAAAGTGCGGTCTCTGAATCTGGCCCTTACCGGTGGGCAGAGTGCATACCCCGCGGGACTGGTAACAATTTAGGTGGAGGGATGATCTGCTCAAGACAGCGCATCAGTTCGGATCTCTAAAGATAAGTAACACAGGCTTATTTATGGCTCTAATAAACTAAGATATCCAAGCTTCTGATTTGATTGATGATTCTGAAGCATCCAAGTTAGCATAGATACCCCACTTTGGTAAATATTTAATTCCCGTTGCCTGTAATACATTATTAACAAATAATTAAGTAGTTACTTCTAACTTACCCCCTTACCCATAAACGCCTGTTAAATTTTAGTCAATTGATTAGCTTAAATTCTTACGGTTTTGTTTGGCATAAGGTTGATTTTGCTAATAAAAATCTCGCTAAACAGTGATTAAATTTAGGAGGCGTTTATAAGTAAGGGGGTTAAAGTATAAAGTAGTTAAGTACCTACAAAGTATTATTACAATATTATTTATGCAAATAACATTGCAACGTTTTCTTTGAACTAAAAGTCAATATAAAACGGTTCGCGTGTTACAGCGTCCTTACGAAACTATGCACAATGCAAGGTCCTATAAATGGGACATGATCATTACTTTTGACAATTGTTTTCGTCATAAAATTATTTAGAAATACTTGGGTTTTGTATTTATTGTTTTTACAATGTAGGGATAGGGATTCTTCAATCAATTAACTAGCCTATCGGATGCCGCTGCTGATCTTGGGCCTTTCCCAACACGCGCCACAGAACTCGGTCCTGCGCCTTCCGCATCCAGTCCGAGCCAGAGACCTTTTTGACCTTATTGTAATTAAAATGTGCCTCTCATTTTATGTTTAAGATAGAATAACTGTAATTATGTTTTTTTGTGCAAATAAAGTTTTTATTATTATTTATTTATTTATTAATGCTCCTCCGAACAGAACAGAAATGTGCGAATGTTGGAGTGTTTAGGTGAAAGGTACCGTACGGTTATTGGGATAAAACAACTCTTGTCCCAAGGTAGGCAGTTATTTGCAAATGTCTATGAGAGGAGGTGACCATCTTGAAGTTAGCATTAGATAGGCCGTTTCCTCGTTTGCTACATTAATGCATAACACTGTGTGAGAGGCCATTTAATAAAGATTTCTAAACGCAGTTTCACATACTAATTACAATTGAATTAGAATAATAAAAGCTATTAAACTTAATGTGATAATGAATTAAGAAATACCCATTAATTAGTGTCTGCACTGATGCGTAGCTGCATTTATTATTATTATTGTGGTTAGCCTCCGTGTTGTGACGGAGTAAGAATACAATATGTCACCACCCCATCTCATCCCATGGGTGTCGTAAAACCGACTAAGGGACTATCCCTGAATATTATCTTTACGAAATAAAAAGAAGGAAAACTTGAAATTAAACCCTATACCAATCCGTCTGGCCAGCGTGGGTAGTAGGTAGGTAGTCCCTGCAGTGAGACATTTATGGGCTGTTATGATGATTGTGGTTAGTAGTCTACCTGGTGTAGAGAGCAGTTTAAGTATGTAAGCCCCTGACGTGGCACAAGGACTACAAAGAGACCTACTTGTTATTTGTCCTACAAAGTATGGATACCGTCGTTTTTATAGACATAATTTTCTTATTAAAACCGACGTCAATCGGAGCCTGATTAGTCTTACTTATAAAATACATACGAAATTTCATGAATTTGACCTTTTACAAAAATTCAATATTTTTTTAGATAAAACTTTTGAATAACAGTTCCTAGAACTTCTACATGACAAACTTGGAAGTATATGCTTATAAATAACAAAAGTTTTATTTATTTAAGTTTTATAAAGGTCAATATATTACTGAGTTTTAGGCATTACTTGTACCTACTACGTAAGAAACATTGAAATGTAAAACAGCCGGATTGCGAACATTCTTTTCTTTTTAGAGTCAGTTATAAATGATTAGCCCCCGGTTTCCGAATGACTGATCAAATAAAAACCAACTAATCAAGTGTCAAAACTATCATTTTGGGAACTAAAATGACAGTTTTGACACTTGATTAGTTGATTTTTACTTAATCAGTCCTTCGGAAACCGGGGGTAAGTGCACCTTCACAAACAGGATTTTAATAGTTACAGAACATACAGGCTCAAGATATAAGCATCACACAAATAATTGTTCCACTGTCAGGAGAGGACATTGTTCCACTGCTCTGAAAGGACATTGTTCTAAAAGCTGTCATAAAAATGATGTTAAATCAAACACTTAATACTGACTGAAAGTAATAAAAGGACTCGTAGTAATAAGATCGTCGTTCATCTTACCTTGTCTCCTGGAGAGCTTGAGGAAGACATCCTCGAGAGAGATGCAGCTGTACATGGTGAGCAGGGCTTGCGGTGACTCCTCAGCCAGCAGGCGGCCGCTTCTCATTAGACCAATCTGGAAGGAATAACATAGTTAATACCTATGTCTTATAGATGCATTAGACCGATAAATATCATCTATATATAGGCTATCATCATAATCATAACAGCCCATTAATGTCCCACTGCAGGGACGGGCCTACTCCCGGGACGCAAGGATACTAGGCCTACTAATACCATGCTGGCCAGACAGATTGGTATAGGGTTTAATTTCAAGTTTTCCTTCTTTTTATTTCGTAAAGATAATATCCGGGCTATATTCGCGCTGAAATAGGCGTCAACACGCTGGCCAGAGAATTAAATTTTTGTTTCTGTCTTCTACCATAAAAATTGTCTGTAAGTAACCCTCTAGTCGTCTTCACTACATCCTCGAAAAGAGATGGGACTGTCACATCATATGGTTGGAGTCCGCGTGGTGAATCGGACAACATATTAATTTATGAGACGTTGCTGGTAAAATTAAAATAAATAAATTAGGTACTTAAGTTATGGTAATTATGTCTAAGTAAGTACCTACTGAATATGTAGAAGGGAGCTTCAAAGACCTCGGCTAGTTTTACACAATATTTCTATAAAAAAACATTCAAGGAGAAATGTTCGAATGTGACTAAAGTCTAAATTAATTTATTATATTTTTTTACGGACCCACGCAACCTTGTATTTAGCTTTAGCTCATGTCCATAGACGATGGCCAGGAAAATTATTCACATTTATAGTATTAAAAGCTGTACCCGTGGCTTAACCCATTCTTGCTGTCATAAGAAGGAGAGAACAGACGAGCCGGAAGATTGTTTCGCGACGGAGTTAATGTTTATTTAGTGTTCATGCTATGGACACACGTTTTGAATTGATCTGGTATAATTATAAATGTGTTTTTAAGACGTTGGAGTATAAAATTGATTTGGTATAATAGTAAATGTTTTATAATAATTTTAAAAAAGACAAACCCGCACTGCGGATCACTCCATGTGGCAGAGGCTTTTTTCATAGATCCAACAAATGTGGATTGCACAAAAAAATATACAGGGTGATTCGAACCCTCAAACTTGCACATAGCAGATGCATACCACGTCCTACACATATCGAACGGTACGGACCCACGATACCCCTGACGATACCACCAGGGGTAAACTAACGAGGCTTCCTATCACTTAAGTCATACACACACATAACCGCAGAGCCTAGCTCAATGTATTTTTAGTGTGTCACAAATCGGAACCGAAAGAAATTAACTGTAATATATAAAATTTAATGAATACGAGATACTGTAATATCTAATAATGATAACGGAACTAACGAATAACATTAAGGAAAATGATTCTAATATTATATTTCCTTATACTTTTTTAGACAACTTTGTATGACGTATGTCTGACGTACGAAATGAACAAAATACGCAAAAAATTGTGCATTACCATGATTGTTTGCATTGGTCTGAGTGTTTTCTATGTATAATATGTATGTATTTATAAAAAAAAAGTATTTAATTATGTTTATCCGTTGTCTAGTACCCATACTACAAGCTTTGCTTAGTTTTCGGACTAGATGGCAATGTGTGAGGATTATCTATACTAATATTATAAAGAGGTAAAGTTTGTGTGTTTGTGTGTTTGTGTGTTTGTGACGTTGTAGGGGGTAATCTCTGGATCTACTGAACCGATTTCAAAAATTCTTTCTGTGTTGAATAGTCCATTTATCGGGGAGTGTCATAGGCTATGTAGCATCACGCTATGACTAATAGGAGTGGAGCAGTAATGAAATATGTTTATAAAAGGGACGCTTAAAAACGTTTATTTTGCTTCTGCTGCTTAAACGTATGGAGATATACTGAAATGATGTATTAGAGAATTGTACCTTTAAAAAAGTTTTACAATTAAGTCAACGATAGCATATATCTATCTTCTAAGGTTGACTCACTACGACCTTTTTTATAATAATTAAATTTGATTTAAAGAAATGCATTGTTTGTAAAGGTATTTTGTGTATATGGCATTAACCCTTATCAAAGTATATACGTTAATCATTATACTTATTTAATTTTAAACAATATTGTCCTTTACAGCGATGAGATCCGATTATTAGTTTGAAAGATATCTCAGTTTTAAAATAATGCGCGAATAACGTAAAATATCTGTCTAACGCGATGTTAGTAGGTATAGATGAATTTTCTTAGTATCAACATTTAATTTTTGGTTGTAGTAAGATTTTTATTTTAATTTTAAATACCTGTACTATAAATTAATTCTACCTCAAAAAGATCGCTTGGTCGGACTAAATTCGAAGGGCGGAGGACCCTGTTCTGTGGCCTTTGTTGGAAGAGGCATTTTGTCCAGCAGTGGACTGCGATAGGCTAATTGGTTTATTGATTAATACCATGTACCTATTCTTAATCCATCGTTACATGGATAATCATTATCATAACAGCCCATTAATGTCCCACTGCTTGGACGGGCCTCCTCCCGTGACGGAGGGTTACTTGGCCTACTAATACAGACGGATTGGTTTAGGGTTTAATTTCAAGTTTTCCTTCTTTTTATTTCGTAAATATAGTAGTTACGGTTTTTCCCTTAGTCGGTTTTTACGACACCCATGTGATGAGATGGGGTGGTGACATATTGTATTCTTACTCCGTCACCACACGGATAGAATGAATGGATAATACTCTATACTAATATTATAAAAAGGTAACGTTTGTGTGTATGTAAGTTTGTGACGTTATAGGGGTTAATCTCTGGAACTACAGAACCAATTTTGAAAATTCTTTTTGTGTTAAATAGGCCATTTGTCGGGGAGTGCCATAGGCTATATAGTATCACGCTATGACTAATAAGAGAGGAGCAGTAATGAAATATGTTTAAAAAAAGGACGCGTTTTTTTTGGCTGCTCAACGAAGTGGGCACGGGTCAGCTAGTTTATTATATATTTATTTATTTTAACCTAAACACAGCAACATTTTCTTACTACTGCTAAAAATAAGGTAAGGTAAGTTGTTATGTTCAGCATGCTAGATAGGTGTAGATCATATTTTCCGCCATCCCCACAGGTGGCTACTACCAACAGTGAGACATTAATTATCGGTTATGATGTATTCATATCTAATATAATTGTCACAATCACTCACAATTTTCCTCATAACTCACTTAAAAGGTAACATAAATAAATAAGGACATACATTAGATGCCTTACATAGAACTCTATTACTACAAGACGGAACTAATACTCTTCCTAGTACATGATTGTTTTTCAAAAACTGTGACTTTTGAAAACATATAAACATATTCACGCGTTATTCATGGGGGGCTAGGCAGGATAGACTACTGAATGCCATGCACTACGATCATTAGAAACTTGCTTTGTTTCTTTTACATTCATACACAATATTTACTAAGAACCAATTATAATTATTCTAGTAAGTTTTTCTAGCACATCTCTTACCGAACGTTATTCATCCACTATAAAGACTTACAGGAACATAATTTAGGTCATATCCTTCAGAAACGGCGTAAAGGTATAGGTAATGGTATTTATTAATGTAAAAGCAAAGCAGGTTTGCTAGGATCGTAATACACGACTCTCAGTAACTTCTGTCTAGCTCCGTGGAAAAAAGCGTGATTTTATTTATTTATAGGAGTATATAAATCGTAAATTAAACAAATAAATAGGATACTACTTACACAATGCGCCTGTCGAGCCTCTTCAATATAATGTGTGGTGATGATGACGGTCTTGTCTCCGGAGCTGGTGATCCTGACGAGATGTGTCCAGATGGACTGGCGCAGCAGTGGGTCCACGCCCACTGTGGGCTCGTCCAAGATTAGAAGTTCTGGGTCGTGCATCAGTGCCACTGCGAAGGAGACACGACGCTGTTGTCCACCACTGTGGATAAAGAAAGATCTTAGTAAGAATACATAATATAAAAACAAAAGAATGGATGAGGGAGGTATAGGACAGAGTAAAAGATAGAGACGTTAGACGTCTATTTTGGCTGAAATAATAAAAAAAGTAAGAAAAAATTATCATTTAGTAACCTTAGTTTATTTTTCATTAGACAACTCTTGCATTAGCACTAATGCCCTGTATTGCGGGCACTACTTATACCAACATCATTTAACAAACATCCAAACTTAGTACAAAAGTTTGTGGATCACACAAAGAATTAATGGGAACACTCGCTTCCTCATTCAATAACAACGATACGGGATTTTCCTAGTTTAAGTGGTAGGGACCATAATTTATGATAAAAATTGTTATAGTAAACACATATCATGTAAAAATGTTACCTACGTTACTGTTTTTATACCAAAAAACTAGTTTTTTTTTAAATTGTCCTGCGTGGAATTTGAAGCCGCGACCTTGTGCACGGCGACTCTAACGCGACCGCCGAACCACTAAGCTGTCTTTTATAAATTCTGGAGATAACAGAGCATGGGTGTTACCATGTATAACACTACATATTCAAAACCACCGATATCCGTGTGGTGACGGAGTAAGAATACAATATGTCACCACCCCATCTCATCCCCTGGGTGTCGTAAAAACCGACTAAGGGACTATCTGTAAATATTATCTTTACGAAATAAAAAGAAGGAAAACTTGAAATTAAACCCTATACCAATCCGTCTGGCCAGCGTGGTATTAGTAGGTCAAGTAACCCTCCGTCACGAGAGCAGGCCCGTCCCTGCAGTGGGACATTAATGGGCTGTTATGATGATTAAAAACCACAGAATGGTATCGTGATTAAAGTCTATTATGAAATTTCTCCTTTCAATTTTTAAACATGATCTCAATAGCGGCGAAAGTGTTGTGACGTAAGATATAAGAGATGTAACAACAACGGACAAACTGACAAACTATCGTATGTAATTATAGTGAGATGGATTACATAGTTGTTTTAACATTTAATTATTATTATGTTTGACGTAGAGCAACTGGTTATGATTATGAATGATGACTTTTAGAAGCTACCACTAAGCTTGTTCGTATCTTAAGCCCTATTTACACATCGACAAGTACAGTAGCGAGTTAAGTAGTAAGTTGTTGATTAAGTTGATTTGATAGATCCTATTTTTTGGCGAGTTAAGTTGGTGAGACGCGAGAGAGGGGGCTACTTCGTACTAACTCGCCAAAAGCTAGGATGGAGATCTATTCAAATCAACTTAATCAACAACTTACTACTTAACTCGCTGTACTTGTCGATATGTAAATCGGGCTTTATGCGAAGGCATAGTGTTACTCTGGGTTATAGTCAGTATGCAAGTATCAATACTAATATATAAATAAATGGGAAAGTGTGTCTGTCTGTTTGTCTTTCTTTCACGGCAAAACGGAGCGACGAATTGACGTGATTTTTTTAAGTGGAGATAGTTGAAGGGATGGAAAGTAACATAGGCTACTTTTTCTTTTTGCCTTTGTCCAGGAAAGGGGAACAGTGCTACCCCGAATTTAACGCGAGCGAAGTCGCGGGCAAAAGCTTTTAAAAATATTTTCCAAACATACTACCCTAAAACAAATTAAATGGATGAGGCCTATGCTCAGCAGTGAAGGCCCATAACTAACTTATATGATATTTTCCATTCGCTTAGAAAACTTTCCTCTTCTCAAGCTAAGTAAAGCTAACACATCATAATCATCATCATAACAGCCCATCAATGTCCCACTTCAGGGACGGGCCTCCTCCAGTGACGGAGGGATACTTGGCCTACTAATACCACGCTGGCCAGACGGATTGGTATAGGGTTTAATTTAAAGTTTTCCTTCTTTTTATTGTATTGTATTTATTTATTTTCATTTCACTTCGTAAAGATATTTTTTAAACCTAACACAACGTTAACAAATTAAGCACAGTTGCTATTGAACTTTTGTTTCCTATCAGGCGTAACTAACGCGTACTAATACATTTTAGTCTTGCTCATTCTATACTAAGTGGCGTGGTAAACGTTGCTTACAATTTGTTGGAAGTTTATGAAGCATTACTTATTTAAATGTGGTGTTTAAGTTTTATTTTGTTTTCTTCATTTACTTTATGTATTTGAGGTTGTCCATACAGGACATGTGTGTGTGCGTCACACTGCGCGTTTCTGTGCCCACTCTTGCCCATTGGTGTCTAGCCGTCCGAAACAGGTCGTCAGTCCACCGTGTAAAAAGGGATCCCGTATGTTTTTGAGTAGGTTAAATTGATGTTTGTAAGATCTGGCTCTGGCGCGGGAGTTTAGGTCTCTTTTTAAATAAAATAAGTCCCACGCAAATTACTAGAAGCCGCGAACTCGTGCACGTTAGCTCTAGCTACCGTAACCGCTAAGGCAAGGCAAAGCAATGGTAGAGTAGTTCCAAAAGCAGTATAAAAGTACAAATTTTGCCTAATATGTAACTTGATGACATCGTAAGATATTATGACCTTTAGGTACAGTCACAATGCCGGTTTATTTTCACACATCGTTTTTCAGCATGGACGCGTTTAAGGTTTTTGTTCAGACATGTCATTGGACAAGCTGACAAAACGGAAACTCCAATAAAGTATCTTATAATAAATCTTAACGCTTCCCCCCCGCATGCAAGAATACAACCAGGGAAAATTAGCCCTAAGCTATAAACGAGCACCAAAAACAATAATAACAAGATATTACACAACAACTCCACAATCTACCTGACGTTAAATAATAATTAAACTGTCAGATAACTTATACGTCAAGACAAAAACCTAATTATATGTCAAAATATATGACGTCACCGATATATCTACCAAATATGTACTTAATTGGAAGTTATATAAGAATGTTTATGGTACTTTTGTTTTTGATTTAAAAGAGAGCCCTCTGTCGGTACTTTTACAGATATCAAATTATCTCATCTGGAATTCGAACACGCAACCTTGCATATTTTCCGTGTGGTGACGGAGTAAGAATACAATATGTCACCACCCCATCTCATCCCACGGGTGTCATAAAAGCCGACTGACGGACTATTCGTGAATAATATCTTTACGAAATAAAAAAATCTGAAATTAAACCCTTTGCCAATCCGTCTGGCCAGCGTGGTATTAGTAAGCCAAGTGTCAATACGTAACGGTAGGATGCCCGTCTCTGCAGTGGGATTTCAATTGGCTGTAATGAATGAATGACACCTCCAAGCAGTAGTGTGCTAATGTTACTATGTTTTCTATGTATAATATACAGGGTGGCTCATTCAAAGGGGTCAGTATGGGAAAGTCTTAAACTATAAGTCATACGATGTTTTGTTCTTAGGAACCATGACACCGATTTTGATAAAAAGAAAAACTGCATTCATACATTTGAAAAAGATACTGTACCCAGCCTGGAATCGAACCCGGTTGTTTGACAAAAATAAACTTTTACTTTTTCTATTTAAATACCGATTCTGTAGGTCATAAGCAGTAAATGTCTCTAAGAAACATTATATCTAAAATGAATAAAATGCATTGTTTTCACATACTTTAATTTATCATAGTAGGTGTTCAAAGTGGACACCGTTTTTTTTCAATACAATATTCAACACGTTTAGGTAACGATCATGTCATTGCATTTTGTATCTTTCTGTGGTGAATTTGCGTTAAAATTGATTTTATGGCTGACCTAAATGGTCTTTAAAGTTATCATAGCTTGTTTTGTACACTTCATCCTTAACGTAATCCCACAAGAAATAGTCTAGAGGCGTTAAATCGGGCGACCTCGAACGACGCACGGTGGCCACATCGAACACCTACTATTATAAATGTAAGTATGTAAAAACAATTCATTTTATTCTTTTTAGACATAATGTTTTATAGAGTTATTTACTGCTTATGACCTACAGAATCGGTATTTAAATAAAAAAAAGTATAAGTTTATTTTTGGAAAACAACCGGCTTCGATTCCCGGCTGGGTACAGTATCTTTTTCAAATGTATGAATGCAGTTTTTCTTTTTATAAAAATCGGTGTCATGGTTCCTAAGAACAAAACATCGTATGACTTATAGTTTAAGACTTTCCCATACTGACCCCTTTGAATGAGCCACCCTGTATATTACGATTATAATTACAGAAAATTTTAATGAGTATGTTTAACTGTCTAGTATGTACGGTCGGGGTATTTGCCGCTCGACCACCCTTAGGCGAGAATCGCTTGGCACGCAGCGCATGCGATACGTGGCACGCCCACGTATCGCATGCGCCGCGTGCCAAGCGATTCTCGCCTAAGGGTGGTCGAGCGGCAAATACCCCGACTGTACACACAGCAACTAATCAAGCTAGACACTCATGTACCTTAATACCTTGAAATAAGACACAATTTCAAATGAAAATGTTTAACTTGATGTATTGCTGTGTGTACATGGCGTGGTATGACTGTTTTTTAACTAATAAGTATTGCAAAAAACATTAATAAAATAAAATATTCAAGACGCATACATTAACGTTGGCAAGTTATTACTCATTTGTCATATTGTCATAAATTTTATGACAAGCTATTTACAATGACATGCCAATATTGACAACATACAATTATATGAATTACCTAGTAACTTTTACAATGAAATAATATGAATAAGCTTTATTTACTTTTAAGTACGCTGTTAGCAGAAATATGAAGTTCCGCAGAACTAAAGTGACCAATATAGCGCTCAGGATATCTCAATTAAGGCATTAAGAAAGAATTCAAATCAAATCATTTCATCATAACAGCCCATTAATTTCCCACTGCAGGAACGGGCCTCCTCCCGTGAAGGAGGGATACTTGGCCTACTAATACCACACTGGCCAGACGGATTGGAGGGTTTAATTTGAAGTTTTCCTTCTTTTTATTTCGTAGATTCAACTATAGTCCCTTAGTCGGTTTCTACGATACCCATAGGATGAGATGGGGTGGTGACATATTGTATTCTTACTCCGTCACCACACGGATAAGATGCCATGATAATATTTCGTATTCTCACAGTTCGTAGTGTCGCCACAAAGGACATTGTATAGATAAATATCTCACAATAAATATACGTGTAATTAATACAAAGATTAACGTCATTCATTTATAGGAAAATTGTTATATTAAGTGGGGTCAGAAAGGTCAAGAAACCCGGAATTGATTTTATTAAAGTTTATTATACTGCCTACACGTCACACAAACCTTATAATTTAGGTAGAAGTAATCTTAGGCATGGACATATTTTGTATCATCTGTGTTCGTGTAACAACACAGATGATACAAAAACAGTGTAGTACAAGCTATGCTTAGTTTGGGACTAGGTGACGTTGTTGTGAATGTGTGAGGAATAGTATTTTTTTTTAAATTGGCCTACCAGAATGATTCTATGGTGCCTGATGTTAAACATCCAATAGAGTCCAAGAATGGCGAGCACCATGCCAGCTACAATATTTGTAGAGGCATGAATGTCTCCACTATGGCGGCTTCAGAAGATGCTGATTAAATATTATTATATTCATGTGTAGGTAATTGTTTCATTGCTATCTGTACAAATTAATGTGCTTATATTTTGTGTTCGTTAAATTGATGTTTGTAAAAGACTCAGTCGCGTGGTGACTAACTAAAAGTCTACATGGTGTCACCACCCCATACCACCGCATGGGTATCGCGGCTAGCAATTTTGCGAATAAGTGAAAAAGTAATAAAAAAAAACAAGGCATGATTTCAAAAACGGGATTTTAAAAAAAATATTGTCCTGGTAGCAAAGTGAGCGTGTGAACAAGTGAACGTATTGGTATAGGGTTTAATTTCAAGTTTTCCTTCTTTTTATTTCGTGTAGTTAATATTCACGGATAGTCCCTTAGTCGGTTCCTACGACACCCATGGGATGAGATGAGGTGGTGGTGACATATTGGAGATGTCATTAAAAAAGAAAAAACATGGAGAAAAAAATAAATAACAACACTTTTTATGCATTTATGATCAAATAATAATTCATACCTGAGATTCTTAACCATCCTATTCTCGCTGGGTAGGTCGAGGAAGTCGAGTAGGAAGCGCAGCCGCTCCTGTATCTCCCTGGTCTCCATGCCGAAGATCCAGCCGAAGTACATCATGGTCTCCTTGATCGTGAACTCTCCGTACAGTGCTATCTCTTGTGGCATGTAGCCCACGCGTTTACCGGGGACACCGGAACCTGGTGGAAGAATATTGTTTTAGTTATAGCTGTAGGATCCTGGCTAAGTTAGCAGTTTTGAGAGTTTAGTGATAGTGGTATGCGGCTGTCTTTTACGATATCGTGGTTTTCTATCCCACGCACGCCATTTATTTTTTTGATATACAGCGTAAGTTACATTTATGGTCGTATCAAAGCTAGTATCGTTACCACGTTTATCATATCAAATAAAAAAAAAGTTAAAAGAAAAGAAGTACTAAGGCAGGCATGTATCTTCATTAAGTTTTAATGATTGTACTAAGTCGCAAAGTTGGCTGACCACTGACGCTATAAAACGACCACCTTATGAGACAATGTACGTTCACTTCGTTATCACACGGATAAATTTAGTATTATTGGTGTCATAGAATAATGATGTATTTTAATAATTACCTTTGGTTCCCGGCTTCCCTCCCAGCACCCATATCTCTCCACTGTTAAGTTTCCGTCTGCCTACTATCGTAGATAGTAATGTCGTTTTGCCGCACCCTGAAGCTCCCAGAAGACCATATCTATGAACAAAAAGGAAACGTTAATTTATGTGCGAAGAAAAATAAGGGTGGAAAACTTTAAAATACTATATTGGCTAGTTGAATTGTATTATCAAACAGGCATGTGTATAAAAAATTAAAATTATCCTAGAAAAAAAAAATCATCGGACAATATTCAGTCGTATAGGAGTTATGACCATTTAAATTTTTATTTTTAGTTTGGTTAATTATCTTTCCTTCAAAAAACCTATTGCAACGAGTAGATTTAAAGATTACGAATTAGACGTTTTTTCTTACTATGATGATGTCCAAAAGCCTATTAATATCCTGCTTTGACCAGATTAGTATAGGGTTTTAAAAATGTATTCTTTCTTTTGCTTCAGTACACAACATTTTATTCTTTTTAATCCGCTTTTACTAGAGCCGTAGCATCAAAGTAGTGACACCATAATTTCGTCACCACACATAAATAAAAAATAAGCGTTATTCATCTAAACGCTTTGTAGCAACATAACGCGATTAAACGAAGCATACAATTGCATTATTGTTACAAAATTGTTATAATCTAATTCTTCTAACATCTTAAGTGCATCGCGTATGTCTACAAATAAATAGCGTAAATAGCAAGTAACGCTCTGTCGCTTACATACGAGGACTTCTTGCGAAACTATCAACGTTCTAAAACTTATACCAGCTTTATTTGACTCTTAATACATAGTGATAAGGTTTAAAATCGCACAAAAAATACTGTAATACAAACATCAATGAAATTTAATTCTTGTTAAGATAAGTTTAAAGTTTAATTTCCAATAGTGTTGATTTTGTACATGGTTTATAGTAAATACATCCAACAATGAAATTTAACTCTTGAGGATTAGGCTTTAGAGTTTAATTTCGAATGGCAGGGGTTTTCATGTGTGGTAGTTTCTTCATAGTTGAGGAAAAGTGTCGGGGTATATGATGAAGGAAGGAGACATTTGTTGAGGCACTGGCTGTGACTGGTTTGCTAATTGGAAGAGGATGCCTGTATACTTGGTGGTATACCGGTCAAGGCAAAGCTTAGACGAGCTAACTGAATTATAATTTGATTAATCTTTTATCTGTAGATAATGAACTGACTGTACTTAAAACTAACTGATCTACTTGTTGGGCAAGATTTTTATATTTTTAGTTAGACAAATTTCTAAGAAAAAAATCTTTTTTTACATAATACTATAAAATTAAATTAGCTTATTTAAGTATATAAAACAGGTTACTAATAATGTAAGAAAAATTAAAATAACTTCCACTCCTTTCCCTCAATAATGCCAGAGGACTGAGGACACTAGACTGAAGAAACTTAACACCTAGTAAATCTAAGGTAGATAGACTCTACCTCTCGCAAAATGTATTTCATACATAGTACCTAGGTATACTTAACCAATGCACTTAATCTCTCAAAGGGGACCCGCGGCGGGCAGATTCCTCTCAACTTTCCCGTCGCTCGACCTTTGTCCCTTTCGCTTTTAACGTTAAACAAATAATGATTAGTCATCCTTATCATTGTGGTTAAACTAATTGACATTCTCATTTAATGTCATAAGGAAAACATCTACAAATTGAGAAAGTTTATCAATTAGCTATCGTGAATTGTATTTTTCGGGATTATTGAGATTTAATAGACATATTTGCCTTTATGTGGAAGTCAGGAGGAGAGGCTGTGGGGTATAAAGAGTTGTTGTAGGATTCATAATAAAAGATATAAATGATATGATTATATATTTACTACTGGTACAGTCACGAGCAATAATATGTACACATTTTCAAATTTTCTAAACTATCTGCACGTTTATCTAGACATTACAATATCAAAATGAATTCGTAATTTAGAAGAGGTTCCGTACAGTTTTGAATTAATCTTCGAATTTTCAATTTTGGATTGGCAGAACTTTAGATAACTGGTTTACAAAATGCGAAAATGTGTACATATTATTGCTCGTGACTGTACCAGTCTTATAATATTAAATACAAATTCAAATAAACGATATATAATTACTACGACCTAATCACATGATGGCGGGGAGACGACTGCTGGGCGACGCTAATACAGTCCCGCGCCTGTAAAGATGATTTGTCAGCAGTCGCTCAAGTTACATGTTGTGTCCCTACAAGGCCTTTGCTCAGCAGTGGACTATAGAGACTGACTACGGTTATTGGTAATTTACTTCTGGAAAATGTTTCCGTAGAGTTTGTTACGCCCGCTTCTTTCCTACTAGAGCGTCTAGAAAGCGGAGGTAAAGTTAAGTAAACTGAATCCCCTATTTATTTCAAATAAAATAGACATTAATAAGTTATGAACCGCACAAGGTGTCAATACTTTGAGGAGACCTATGTCCAGCAATGGATGTCGATTGGCTGATATGATGAAGTTATGAATATGCTACATTATTATAAAATATATTTCGTAAGGTTGAAAGGTAAATAAAAAATAAAATATCAATCAAAACGTGACGAATAAACATAGGTCACTGTTTGCAATTATCATTAGATGGAAGGGGTGATGATATTTTAATTCATTCTCCACACGGAAATACCTATACTTAATAAACTAAATAGGTACTTAAGTCGTTGGAAACATATTAGGTTATCAATAGAACGATTATCAATATGAATGCCTTGGTAAAGCCGTAAAAGGCTGACGAGCAAAAGGTCATGAGTTCGAATCCGTATCGGTTAGTTTTGTCGGTTAAAGTCCCCGCGCTACAACTCTAGTAAGGGGGATTGCGTTAGATAAGGCGCTCAGAACTAGCTGCAATCACTGATTCATAACAGCCCATTAATTTTCCACTGCAGGGACGGGCCTCCTCCCGGGACGGAGGAATACTTGGCCAACTAATACCACGCTGGCCAGACGGATTGGTATAGGATTTAATTTCAAGTTTTCCTTCTTTTTATTTTGTAAAGATAATATTCACGGTTAGTCCCTTAGTCGGTTTTTACGACACCCATGGGATGAGATAGGGTGGTGACATATTGTATTCTCACTCCGTCACCACACGGAGTCACTGATTAATTGACGATAACGTCAGTTAAGCAACTCCGACGGGGTCATTCCATAGATGGGAGAGCTCTCAGTGTTATTTCATCAGAACGTCTCCCCGTACTTCGGAGGGCACTTTAATAGTAATTCCCAGCTGTCATCGCAGTGACACAGTAGTTAAGCCACGACAGAGGCCTATGGTCGGCTTTAAAACTCTCGATACCAGGTTTGACACTTCACCAAACGATAAAGAAAGAAGTGAGGAGCTATCTTTTAAATGAAATATATTAACAAACTCTCCGTGTGGTGATGGAGTAAGAATACAATATGTCACCACCCCATCTCATCCCATGGGTGTCGTAAAAACCGACTAAGGGACTATTCGTGAATATTATCTTTACGAAATAAAAAGAAGGAAAACTTGAAACTAAACCTTAAACCAATCCGTCTGGCCAGCGTGGTATGAGTAGGCCAAGTATCCCTCCGTCCCGGGAGGAGGCCCGTCCCTGCAGTGGGACATCAATGGGCTGTTATGATATTAACAAAGGTAAAGTCGAAGCAACAAGTTAGCTATACCAATAATACAGAAAGGAAGTCCATAATTATGATCTGACGTCAAAGTAGTCTAACAATTATAATTATTGGCACCATATTTGTGCTCCATTAAATTATGGTACGACATAACTGATTGGTTATGATGTAGCAAGCAAATACTATAGTAATTATAGATATTATATTTATGTTATATTATATTAGTAACCTACTTTATAAATTAATTGTTGACTGTGAACGTCTTAATTTGGGCTAAAGATACTGCAAAAATACGTGCACTGCAGCCGCAAACATAATTATTTGTCATCATTATCATCATAGCAGCCTTTTTATGTCCTACTGCAGGGACGGGCCTTCTCCTGTGACGGAGGGATACTTGGCCTACTAATACGACGCTGGCCAGACGAATTGGTTTAATTTCAAGTTTTCCTTCTTTTTATATCGTAAAGATAATATTCACGGATAGTCCCTTAGTCGGTTTTTACGCCACCCATGGGATGAGATGGGGTGGTGACATATTGTATTCTTACTCCGTCACCACACGGAGAAGTGGGACAATGCTATTATGAATAAAGAATAATTTAGGTTAAGGTGTTAACCTTATTCTAACTAAGTTCCTGATCTCTAACCTTAGTACGTTTAGTACAAAGCAAATGCTTAGCCGTGCGTTTTGTTCACTGCTTCCTTCATCGTATAAGGTAGGTATGAGTGACGCGTTTAATTGTTATACCTACAATGATTATTGTCAAAGGTTAATAATCTTTTGTCCTGTGTCCTTGTCAATACACGTTTGATTAAAATAATTTTCTAATTAAGAAAACGACTCCTAACAGAGCGTTGATACTGATTATAATAAGCAAATTAAGTTTACACGAAGAAAGATTTAAATTCAATTACTTAAGCAACTTTGACGATTCACGTGTGGTGACGGAGTAAGAATACAACATGTAACCACCCCATCTCATCCCATGGGTGTCGTAAAAACTGACTAAGGGCCTATCCGTGAATATTAACTTTACGAAATAAAAAGAAGGAAAACTTGAAATTAAACCCTGTATCAATCCGTCTTATTAGTAGGCCAAGTATCCTTTCGTCATGGAAGGAAGTTCGTCCCTGCAGTGGGACATTAATGGGCTGTTATAATGATACTCTTTCAAACTAATAAAGTTTTAACTTGATCAAGAGATGACTGAGTTTTGAAGGAAACCGCAAACAGTCCAGGAATAAGTATAGCGGATGGTAGACGGTTGCCTTTTACTTTGTTGGTCTGGACAAATTCGTCTTCACACGCGTCAAATGCTTTACATAAAAACTTTTCGCCGATAAAACGTTTCGCATTTGTGTGTTTTAACGAAAGGCGTTTTCCCCTTTGGACTGAACTCGAAATAACTTTTCACCTTCATGCGCCATAGTTCAAAAACCTTCCTTTAGATTAAGGCACTATCTATACTAATATTATAAAGAGGTAAAGTTTGTGTGTTTGTATGTTTGTGACGTTGTAGGGGGTAATCTCTAGATCTACTAAACCGATTTTGAAAATTCTTTCTGTGTTGAATAGTCCATTTATCGGGGAGTGTCATAGGCTATATAGTATCACGCTATGACTAATAAGAGTAGAGCAGTAATGAAATATGTTTAAAAAACGGACGCGTTTTTTTGACCGCCTAACGAAGTTGGCACGGGTCATCTAGTAATAAATAAAATTCAAATTGGGATCAATGTTCCGCCTAAAGGTTATTTTCTTAATCACGTCCTATTGTATTTTAATAATTAACCTGTTTAATTGTTTTTAATTAACAAAAATAAATACAATAAGTAATTGATTTAGTCCCACAGTCTGACGTCATAACCTAATACCTAATTAAATATCGTTGAATCATTGTGCTATAAAATGATGTTTTTACTTCTTAATTCATTTTAATAAACATTCGGGACAGAAAAAGTTGTTTTTTCATTCATACATAACAGCCCATTAATATCCCACTGCAGGATCGGGCCTCCTCCCGTGACGGACGGATCCTTGGCCTATTAATACCACGCTGGCCAGGCGGATTGGTAAAGGGTTTAATTTCAAGTTTTCCTTCTTTTTATTTCGTAAAAGTAACCACGGTTTTTATTAGTATTCGTTTAATGTCGTTTTTAAGGTAGCCTATATGTCATTGTTAAGCCAAGGTGCCAGCTTCCTATACGAAATTTAATCGAAATTGATCCAGTCGTTTAAGCGTGATTAAGTAACAAACATTTATACATACATCCTATCCTACTACTTAATATTATAAATCCGAAAGTTTGTGAGAATGTATGAATGAATGGATGGATGTTTGTTACTCTTTCACGCAAAAACTACTGAATGAATCTTGATGAAATTTGGAATATAGGTAGTTTAGGGTGTGGAATAACATTTAAGCTAGCCCTACAACGCTGGTTAAGCCGGGGGCATCAGCTACTAGTACGTTTATAATATAAGTAGTAGGATACTTACATGGTACCCTTGGCGACTGTCATGTTGAGGTTGCTGAGCACGTGGTTAGGTCGTTTGTTTGAGCCGTAGTGCTTGAATGCGTGCCTCACGCATACAGCTTGCTGACGTTTCTGCCATATCTGTCAATAAAAGAAACTTAATATGTTAATATTATGTTATATGTTAAAGAAAAAAGACAACTCCCGCACTAGGGATCATGCATTCTGTAGCAGGGACTTTTACAAACATCAATATAACTAACACAAAGAACATCCAGGATTCAGGACAATAATTTTTCGATCACACAAATAAGGCGTGACTTTATGTAAATATGTGTGTAATATTGATTATTTTGTCTGGTTACATGAGTGTCGTAAAAGCCAACGATGAATGGAAAATTCGTAGACAAGACATTATCTCTACTTAAAAAAAAAGAAGATAAACTTGTAGTAAAACCTTTTACCAATGAAAATGCCCCGCGTGGTAGTAGTCCCTGCAGTTGGACATTCATGAACTGCTATGATTCATTTTTTAAATGTCTGCGTGTTACTTAGAAAAGAGACCACCCGCAATCCAGTGTCTCCTTAACCCATCAGTCTAGAGCCTTAATAGGTCTCCATTTATAAATTACAATATTAATTAACCTATAAACCTTAGGTATAACTACAAAATTTCGAAAATAATGTAACACAATGGTAAAAATTTGATACTTGAGACAGGACTCAAACCGACTTCGTATATTACGCGTCCGACGCTATGACGAACTAACTCAATGCCCAGTTTTTTCCATTGCCATCCATTCTTTTCGACATTTATTAGTTGAACCTATGAGTGTTCCATTTATTTAACTTATAGAAATACTAGCTGTTGCCCGCCGCTTCACCCGCGTTGTATAAGTAGCTTAAATGTTATTTTTCACCTTAAACTAACTATATTTCAAATTTCATCAAAATCCATTTAGTAGTTTTTGCGTGAAAGAGTAACAAACATCTATCCATTTATCCATACCTATATCCTCACAAACTTTCGCATTTATAATATTAGGAGGATCAACCCTAGGGACATCTGACTATGCGCAATGCGAGTAAAGCTGCATGTTCAGCTAGTATTATATAAAAATATTTAGATGACGTAGTTAATAAACAAAGACGATTGTTTTCTTCATTAGGCATCGTACATTTATGGTATAACTATGTATTGTTTTATACCACACAACCTATGTACCACACATGAATCATCATCTTAACTGACACCTTAATATCCCACTGTTGGGACGAGTTTCCTGTAGTAATCTGCTAATAGCACGATTGCTACAAAAGCAAATGGACTGTCTAGGTGGCGCGGGAGTCGCCGTGCACGAAGTCCCGGGTATGAGTCTTGTGCAGGATAATATTGTCTGTGCGATTTACAAATTATTGAACTACGTATGATGTTCTTTGCGTCCGTTAAGTTTGTAAAGACCTTGCGACATGATCATAGTACGAGGGTTGTCTTTAAAAAACATCTATCCTAATGCAGAACACTACCTCCCTTTACAAGTCTACTAGTACCACTTTTTCTAAAATATATTTAACAAGGATTTGTCTAAACCGGCATGGCAATGACGATTAAGTAAAGTTGTTTTTTGACTACCATCTGTTGCCTTTATGTCTGGACTGTATTGAGCTTTCCATTAGGTTCGATGTTGCCGTGTTTAAATGAAAATCAAAAGAAGGAAAACTGAACATAAATTCTTAGACGAGCTCTGTAGCGTAATGTTCATAGTCCATGGCTGTTACGTTACTGCTAAGTATGCTTTGTGTCGATCAATATTATTAGTATTTGCATTGCTCTGTGTGTTTTCTATGTAATATATTTTATTATGTATTCACAAAATAAAAGTATGTATGTTTATCCGTTAACTTATTGTACAAACTCTACTTAGTTTAGGAAAGGGGATATATGAATGTGTCAGGAGTACAGTATTCTGAGGAATATTAATTTCCAAAAAAAAGTATATAAGTTATTAATATCCGTTGTTACACAAGCAGGTTAAGCCTAGCTTACTTTGGGAACAGATGGCGCTGTGTAGAGATGTCCGTGAATATTTATCGGCGGCTGCGGTGACGACTAGCTTATGTCCTGGGTCTGGATGTTCTCTATCTTTCCTAAATGTATATTTTTATACAGGATACAGGACATAGTTTCTACTGCGAGAGATGGTTTTAAGAAATCTAATCCATGTGACCTCATAGTAAGTACTTAAAATTTCGCTTCGTCTCTAAAAGATCCGTCTTTCTAATAAAATATTTATAAGGTCTTAACACGATTTTATACACTATCATAGAAGCCTTAAAATTCATCTTAAAGCGTCAACTTTGAAGGTTCTCACGCCAAAAGATAAGTGGTGACATCATTATAATCTAAATCCGTCACCATTCAGAAATAATGGTAACAAAAATGATTAAATTAGGTAACATAAAGTAATTAGCGAAGTCATTATAACATTACAAAAGTAATAATTATTAATACTAGCTGCTATGCCTGCGACTTCGTTCGCGTGGCGGATGTTACTTACTTCGCAATTCGATTTAATACTGAAAAATCGTTTTTTAAACCTTATAACAAACAGATATACCTACAAACGAATTGTATAAAATAAACGAACGAACCAAAACCTTTTCAAAAACAGACCTTTACAAAGACAGATCTATGAAGACTGCGTCTAAACTTATACTGAAAGACATGAGCGAACCTCATTCTTTCAAGGAAAATCTTAACACCGCGATACTGAAAATGACGTCACAGGCACAATGCCATCTGTTGTCAAATGTGTAAGTTAAAATAAATGACATCGCTTATTTCATCATATCAGCCCATTAATGTCCCACTGCAAGGACGCGCCTCCTCCCGTGACGGAGGGATACTTGGCCTACTAATACCACGCTGGCCAGTCGGATTGGTATAGGGTTTAATTTCAAGTTTTCCTTCATTTTTATTTCGTAAAGATAATATTCACCGATAGTCCCTTAGTCGGTTTTACGCCACCCATGGGATGAGATGGGGAGGTGACATATTGTATTCTTACTCCGTCACCACACGGATAACCGCTAATTAATTATGAATGAATACATTTGCACGCCACGTTATGGTGCGGCAGAATTACCTGCCTCGGTGGGGCGGGGCGGTCGCATTACATGGCTGGCGTGCATGAGGTCGCGGGTTCGATTCCCATGGAGGACAATTGTGATACACAAACTATTGTCCTTAGTCTGGATGTTCTTTGTGTCCGTTAAATTGATATTTTTAAAGGCTAGTGTGGGATTTGTCTTTTGTAAAAAAAATGCTGATATAAATTATTGTACCTAACACCTTTTTACCATCTAGCAAAAAATATTTGACTAAACTTAGACTCTACTATATTATTATTATTATCTATAGATAAACTGCGTGCAGTATTTTTGAATTACTTAATAAAATAAACACAAACACTTTGAATAATAATTTAATGTTTTGTGATTGTATTTCTATCTTTTATTGTCAGTTTTGTATTTTTATAATGTTGACAGATAGCAATAATGTGTAAAATGATTTTATAAAGAAAAAACGTGTTACTTATTATGTTGTTCTGTTATATTATACCCATATATTATTAATTATTAAATAGTTATATAAGTGTGTTATAATTGCAGTTATAATAAGATTGTAAGAAAAGAAATGTTATTTTAATTCAATTTAATATTTATGATTAAGTATAGGTATAGTTTAACTTAAAAAAATGAAGTTTCTACGCCAATATTAGTAATACAGGGAAATACTATTTATTTTTGTCAGATGTTTTGTACCTGTGATTAACTAATAAAGGTTATTTGTTTTTGTATTTATTTACATTAATAAAAACAGATGGAGTCTGTTGCATACTTTTACGTTGACCAGTAACTACTACAGTTTAAACTAAATTAATACCAAAAGAATAATTGATACTTTCGATTAATAGCTTACTAATACAATTTATATTTAATTAAATTGCGTTTCAATTACGAAAAACACAAAAATATAACAATCAAGTAAACTTATAATTGATTTAATTTAATAAGACTTATAATTGATATTACACATACGATTCATGGTTAATTTTATTAACATTTAAAAGGAATAACTTATTAATAGCACTTAATAATAAAATAGTTATAGATTATTTAAAAACTCATTTATTTTATGATTACTACTGGTAACGCCATCTCGTGAACAAAAGAAACGAAATTTATTCATTCAACATTGAACCAAATCCATTTTTCATGACCCCTGATTTGTATTGGACTGTTCTAATAAAGAGATCTAGCGATATCTCGAATAATACTTATCCGATTTTGATGAAACATACCTCAGTTTAAGCCTAATAAGAAAGGCTACAATACAATGTATTGGTCTTAAGATTATATTTTAATTCGTTTTAAAGATGTGCGGTAACAAACAGACAGACAGACAGATAGACATTAATTCTAAAAATTGAAAATGTGTAGTGTTGTTGCTTTTTGTCTTTTTTTCTAGATTTTATAGATAATTTTTATCTGAATTTTCGAAAAGAACAGACATTTCGACTTCTACAGTTTTATTATATTATAGTATAGTATAGATAGATAGATAGATTACCTACTTTAAACTTAATACCTAAAAACTACGTACCTATGTATTTTAATATCTAAAGCGCGCTTATTCCGAGAAGAGTCAATAAGAACCACGTCCGTTAGCATTAGGAGTCAATGTGAATGAAAGTATATAGATGCACGGGTTGGCCGTTTCGGACTTTAAACAAAAATCAACCGTACAGCCGTACTCATACTGGCGCGGCGACATTTGGATTTTCTTTCGTCAGTCACGGTCGGAACGAGTTATCGTACGGACGCGCGAGGTCGCTGACCTCTGTGATAAATTACTATGTCGTTGCTAAAATGTAATTCGTGCAATATAGTAATTAGTGAAGTTCTCGCTTTCGTGCAAAATAAGATTCAAATTATGGATGAGGACAGTATTGTTAAAGTGTGTTGCTCTTCGTTTAAGGGGGAAGATGTTGATACTGCAAAAAATTTATTATTTAAATCAGTGAACACGACAATGAAGAAAGTGTCCCGTAAAGGGGAAAATAAAATGCGTCGTGATTTAGAGGATATCATTGTATTGTTTAAGAACACAGATCCGGAAAGTATTCCTATATTTGTAGCGAAAGATTTGCAGAAGCTACCCCCCTTGACATTCGACCATATTGATGTATCAAGGCTGCTTAAAGACATTATTGTGTTGCAATCCGAGATTAAGCAGATGAAGGAGACGTTTGTAACAAAGGAGCAACTTAAAGAAGTCAAAACATTCAATGATAAGTCGATAACAGACGATTTTGAACGCAATGTAAATTACAAAAGACGCGGCGCAAATACCCACATCTGTAATAATTTGGTGGACAGTGGACCGGTGTGTTCTTTAGAAACATTGAATGAGGCCGAAAATCACTGTGTGAAGTCTTCGAATGAATATATTGTGCATCCAATAGTAACAACAAGTAATACCTACGACGTTCTTCCGCTTAGTGATAACACCTGTTCAATGAATAATGTACGGCGCGAGCCGTCCTTGTCACCTGCGCCTGTGTTGCGCATGAGGTCGCCGAGACAACAAACAGGTCTATGTAGTGAAGAAATTACACCGGCGATTACTAATCGTACATCGATTACCATGCAAAATATGAGTCATGAACGTCAACAACAACATTATAAACCGGTCTCAGATATTGAACCAGTATGGACAGTTGTTCAATCACGTAAAAAACAATCTCGGTTTACTGGCAAGAAAGGGACTGCGACGGTCAATATGAACACAAGATTTAAGGCTGCAGATCTAAAAGTTCCGTTTTTCTTGTATAATGTGTCAAAGGATGTAACGTCTGCTGACATTGTGGAGTATGTCATGGAGAAAACTCGGGTCACAGTTATCCCAGAAAAAATAGTAATGAAGGAATCGAAAGACTACGACTCTTACAAGATTTTAATACCTAAACATAAGTTGAACCTATTTGAAAATGAAAACTTGTGGCCAGATGGTATTTACTTCAGACGATACTTTGTATTTACAAGTACAAGGCAAGGCTCGGATAATAAAAAGGCACAAAAATGACTTCTGTACAAAACAATATCCCAAAACGGCATTGCAAGCTTGTAAGCTTTAATTGCAAATCTATCAAGAGATCAATTCATTATATAAAGGAATTATGTGTTACGGCGGATGTCATTGCACTGCAGGAGACATGGCTACTCTCGCATGACCTAGCATACTTAAGCAGCATTTATCCTGGCTTTGCTTCTACGGGGGTTTGCGCAATGGAGTCAACAGAGTTAGGCCGTGGCCGACCCTATGGAGGGGTCGCTATCCTATGGAGATCTAGTGCATTTGATAATGTGTCGGTGTTAAAGTGTTCTAGTGTGAGACTAACCGCGATTAAAGCAATTGTTGATAATAGAGAAATTCTTATTTTCTCTGTGTATATGCCTGTGTGTAATCTTAGTAACTTAATAGAATATACAGAGTGTTTAGCTGAAATTAATGCAATTGTGGTATGTAATTGTGTGGAAAATGTGTTTGTGTTGGGAGACTTCAACGCGCACCCTGGTGAGTTATTCTGTTCTGAATTATTAAAGTTTTGTTATGATCATCACTTTTCATGTGCAGACATTGATATGCTTGGCATAAATTCTAACACCTTTACATACATGAGTGACTCACATGGGTGCGTTAGATGGTTGGACCACTGCTTGGTAACAAGTGTGACTAAAAGCTCAATAGTAAAAGTTAATGTTATTAATGATGTATCATGGTCAGATCATTTTCCCTTAGAAATAACTTGTAATTTTAATGTGTTAGTACCTAAGTATGTAAAAACAAATATAATGCCAAATAAAGTTTTATGGGGAACTAGAACTCCTGAGCAAATGCAGCACTACTCTCAACTTTGTCATGAGGCACTTCGTGATATCGATTTTCCTAGTGAGTTTATTGAATGTAGTGACAAAATATGTAAGAATGAACAACATAAATTATTAATTAATAATATGTATAAACAGATTGTAATAGTGCTACAAGAGGCTGCCTTTTTAAGTAATATTAATTTTTTTAAGAAAAATAAACGTGTAGTAACTGGGTGGAACAAGCATGTAAAAGAGGCTCATCAGAGAGCACGTCTGGGTTTTCAAAAGTGGGTCTTAGTAGGTAAGCCTGCGTCAGGAGAGGCTTATAATGAAATGAAAGAATCGAGACAAAGATTTAAAAGTAAATTAAAATGGTGCCAAAATAATGAAAGCCAAATTAAAATGGATAATATTGCCATACTTCATGAAGACAAAAAATTTAGTACATTTTGGAAACATACTAAGGCTTTGAATCCTCGGCCGAGTCTGCCAGTGAATGTAGAGGGGTTTTCAAATAATAGGGATATAGCTAAGGTAAAAGCTCCTATTACGGCGGTAGTCAAAATCGCGTCCTATTACGGAGGTATTTCTATTTTCGCCTTTTATTCTGGTTTCATTCAGTTTACGTACACCAAAACGAAATCAGTTTATTCTACATCTATTGCTTTATGATTTACCTGACGTTTGCAAGTAAATAACATAGATAACTAATCAAAATCAATCAATCTGTGTAACGGCATCGACGTGAAAGGGATTTCCATACAAACGCTGAACAACAAAATTAGGTACACTAATATTTAGAAACTAAGTTTTTCGTATTAATAAGCCGTTTAAGATGGTTTATTTCTTATTCATGGCATTTTCTTACTATTATACTCACTATTTCAATAGCTTGTTTTATATTTGTAACTCGTTTTATATCCAAAAAATAAGAAATAAAATAGCGCCGTAATACGACACATTTTTTTTAGATTCGTCCTAATACGGCGGTATAACTCCGTAATAGAAAATATACTGGGCATGTTTAATTGCTTGTAACCTTCAATTTATTAACTGATTGAACTTGTTTCAAGGTTTTTTGAAATAATTATTAATCTCATAAACTAAAAACCATATTCTGCGGTATGTATTCGTAGTTAGAAATCGAATTAAATACGAAAATTGATGAGTACAAAATGTGGATTTCTTAGAAAGGGTAAAAATAGGAAGGTGTATTTTAACTTATCATAAATCATTTACTTTGTATAACTGTTGACTACTGATTACACATATGAGCCAAAAAACTGTAATAGTTTCATTAAACATTTACATTGTTCCATTTATCGAAGTTTTGATAGGTCCGAATTAGAATTATTAAAAACAGGAGTAGTTTTCCTATTGCGGTGGTAATTATTTCCAAGTAAGTCTGTGTTAGGATCTATGAGTTCCTATTACGGCCCTATTCATAGATCATAAAATTACAAGTTTTAGGGTACCGTGATTATTGATTCTGAGAATAGAATTGTTATGTGATACGTAAGTTTTTTTGTTTAGTATAAAACCAAAAGCGATTAAAACTTTTAAATATACATATTCTTTTTATGTAAAGTTATGCAATCTATATAATTTTATATTTCTTTTTATATTTTACTAAGCATAAAAAGAAAAGTTAACCTTATTTTAATAACACAAAACTCTTTTTAGAACGTGTATTTTTATCTATACTTATTACTAATATATAATATTATAAAGAGGTAAAGTTTGAGACGTTGTAGGAGGTAATCTCTGGATCTAATAAACTGATTTTAAAAATTATTTCTGTGTTGAATAGTACATTTATCGGGGAGTGTCATAGGCTATATAGTATCACGCTATGACGAATAGGAGAGGAGCAATAATGAATCATGTTTAAAAAAGTGACGCGTTATTTTCGCCGCCCATGGAAGTGGGCACGGGTCAGCTAGTAAAAAATAATTTCATTAAAAAAGATACAAATCAATGGTCAATGAATACCAAAAATACAAATTACTTTACTAATACATTTAAATTATTTGATAAATATTATTTGTACGGAACTTGGATGAATATAATTTCTGACCCTCCGTATTAGGAATCGTCTACCGCAGTAATAGGCTCTGACGAAAAAAATACCTCCGAATTAGGGAAAATCGACCCGACTATTTAAATCTTTTTTTTTAAATAAAGGATATCATTAAAAGAAACAAACTCGACGGTAATACAAAATATAAATTCCACTTTTGACGATGAAATTTTTTTGGACAGTCAAAAATATTTACAAATGCTTATTTTTGTTTCTTACTTTGAAATGTTGCGAAATACCTCCGTAATAGGAGCTTTTACCTTAATATGTTCATGCATAACTTTAAGACTGCTCCGCTTACCGCATGCTCATCTGTGCGAGGCATTCAAGCCCCATGTGAAGGTGATACACACGTAAGATTCTCAATCAAGGAAATTAAAACTATTTTAAGTAATATGAAACGAGGTAGGTCTCCGGGACATGATGGTTTGAGTGTTGAACACTTGCGATGTGCTGGTGTCCATCTGCCTAGAATACTTTGTATGCTATTTAATTTCTGTATTAGTCACTGTTACCTTCCTGAGGATCTTTTGAAAACTGTTGTAGTTCCTGTTGTGAAAAACAAGACAGGTGACTCATCTGATAAAAATAATTATAGACCTATTTCGCTAGGTACGGTCATTGGCAAGGTGCTGGATAGTCTGCTTGAGAAGCAACTAAATAAGCACATCACATTAAATGAAGCCCAGTTTGGTTTCAGACCCCGACTGTCCACTGAAAGTGCAATCCTGTGTCTCAAGCAGACTGTCCGGTATTATACGGACAGGAGGACACCAGTGTATGGCTGTTTTCTTGATCTGTCAAAAGCCTTTGACCTGGTAAATTATGATATTTTATGGCAAAAGTTGTCGGATGACACAGGCTTACCGACTGAGTTAATTAATATATTCCAACATTGGTATATGAACCAGAAAAATTATGTTAAGTGGGCGGATACTAAATCTGACACATATAGACTTGAGTGTGGAGTGAGGCAGGGGGGTATAACTTCACCAAGTCTGTTTAATCTGTACATGGATCGGCTGGTGGGGGAGCTCAGCAGCACCATGGTCGGATGCTCGATAGATGGTAAGATGATAAACAATATAAGTTATGCTGATGACCAGGTGCTGCTGAGCCCGTCCATCTGTGGTCTGAGGAAACTGCTGGCTGTCTGTGAGGGATATGCGGAGGCTCATGGCTTGAGGTATAACGCCACTAAGAGTGAAATTATTGTGTTTAAGGTACGAAATAATTCACCTGCTTATATTCCACCTGTAACGCTTCGAAATTCGCCTTTAAAAGTTGTCACTCAATTTAAATACCTCGGACATATAGTCACGGATTCTCTGACAGATGATCAGGATATTGATAGGGAGCGCAGGGCGTTGGCAGCCAGATGTAACATGCTTGCCCGCAGATTTGCTCGATGCACGAAACAAGTAAAACTGACCTTATTTAGAGCATATTGCCAGTCGTTTTACTCGTGCAGCTTGTGGGTGAGGTATACGCAGAAGGCTTACAACGCTCTGCGCGTTCAATACAACAATGCGCTGAGAGTGCTGTTGGGACTGCCTCGATGGTGTAGCGCGTCTGGCATGTTTGCGGAGACCAAAGTAGATGACTTCTATGCCATCATGCGCAAGCGAAGTGCATCCATGATGCGGCGATTCAGAGACAGTCCTAACAGTATACTAGCTACTCTGGCAGACAAAATTGATGGGCCGTTTATTAGACACTGGGCAAGTAGACATGTGCGCCCTAATGTCCATGTCAATAATTGATAATAACTGTATTCTACTAACATTAGGATAAGAAATTACTAACACTTTTATGGATCTCTGGTCTGAAATAAAGAATTTATTATTATTATATCTTGTGTGTTTATAAACCGATTTCTATAATTTTTTTTAATGAATAAGATATTAAAGTGTACTTTTGAAATATGGGAGTTTGAAAAAGATATGTCTATGCAAATTACAATATATTTATGTATTTAATACACTTTGAAGAAAACCCTAACGATTAAACACGTGTGTGGCTAATATATAAAAGATAGATATAAACTATGAAGGACTTTTTTGTACATCTTTTGAAGACCATTATTTTTGTAATACATATTTTTGGCGTATGATCAACGTATGCGATGATAAGAGCTCGAACGCGCGTTTTTTCAACCGACTTGCTTCAAATTTTTCGTCACTGCTCAGCTCCTATGTGTCTTATCGTTATGTTATACAGCCTATAACCTGCCCAGGAGTATGGACTACAATCGTACCAAGTTTGGTTAAAATCCCTTCAGTAGTTTTTGAGCCATGCGTGCACATACAGACAGACAGACAGACAGACAGACAGACAGACAGACAAAAAATTTATTGATTGCATTTTTGGCGTTAGTATCGATCACCATTCATCCTCCAATATTAATTTTTAACATATATTCAATGTACAGAATTGATCTCTCTACAGTTTTATTATAAGTATATAGATAATAAGATACTTCACTATTATTTAAAAAATTAAAAATTTCGTGATGGACTTTGAGACCGGAAGTAATAATAGACATTGTCTAAAGAATAATTGCTTTTTATAGAATTTTATTAAGAAAACTAGTTATTGCCCGCCTTGCAAGTCTTGGCATCGTCGAGAATGTTATGCTTACATCTACACTAGAATCTAATCCTCACAAATTCATAAAAGGCTAATTAGTCGCAAACTAAGCTACGCTTACGAGTTCTGTGGCGCGTGTGGGGAGAGGTCTATGTCCAGCAGTGGACTACGATAGGATACTTAGATGTTTTTTTTGTGTACGTATGTACAGTCACGAGCAATAATATGTACACATTTTCGCATTTTGTAAACCAGTTATCTAAAGTTCTGCCAATCCATAATTGAAAATTCGAAGATTAATTCAAAACTGTACGGAACCTCTTCTAAATTACGAATTCATTTTGATATTGTAATGTCTAGATAAACGTGCAGATAGTTTAGAAAATTTGAAAATGTGTACATATTATTGCTCGTGACTGTACTAAGAAAACACCTAGACCTATGCAAATATTCATACTCATGCACACAATAACATGGTTTAAAAAAGAATCGAGACTTCTGCGTAGCAGCCAAACACTACAACCACTAAACTACATACGTCTTTACAAAAGGACGCTATAAGTGCCATTTAAAATATGACTGTGTTGTGACGGAGTAAGAATACAATATGTCACCACCCCACCTCATCCCATGGATGTCGTACAAACCGACTAAGGGACTATCCGTGAATATTATCTTTACGAAATAAAAAGAAGGAAAACTTGAAATTAAACCCTATACCAATCCGTCTGGCCAGCGTGGTATTAGTAGGCCAAGTATGCCTCCGTCACGGTAGGAGGCCCGTCTCTGCAGTGGGACATTAATGGGCTATTATGATGAAAATATGACAAAGTGTACAATACATAATTTATTTGTATGTTAACAGTTTTATGTACACGTTTAATACATAAGGCAAGGCACATAAACTAAGACATCACGTGTGTACTGTACGTATACTCGCCATGTGTTTTGCTAAGTCAATAAAATATTTTAACGATTCACGATAGTGAAATTGTTTCAAGGACTTTCTAACCTTCGTCTGCATTTGTCAATTCTAAAACCCGATTTACACATTGACAAGTACAGTAACGTCTCGCTTACTTAACTCGCCAAAAAATAGGATGGAGATCTATTTAAATCAACTTAATCAACAACTTACTACGTAACTCGCTACTGTAGTTGTCGATGTGTAAATCGGGATAAGTCTACAAATACTATCAAGAGATTGATAAAATTGAAAATGACTCGGGGGCGCAAAGTCCACTGTAGCGGGTTTGAATTCCACGTAAAAGAATTTGTGTGATTGAAAATTTCTTGTATTGAACATGGGTGTCCTAATTATCCGTTACTATATAATACCTGTCAAAGTCCCTGCGACACAGGGCATGGTCCCTAGTGAGGAGTTGTCTTTTAAAAGAGAAATAATTAGTTTATTATTTTACACTATAAACAAAACTTATACCTAAATCTGCACATTACAGTGACTTCACACTTTTTGACATAGAAGCTGAATAATTTAAAAAAAAACTTGGCAGTTTACTACTTAGTAAGCTTTTTGGGTATCAACATTTTTACTAAAATAAATAAAAAAGATTTTTTAAATTGTTTATGAAATAACTGAGTTTTAATGTACAAAAAAATAAGAAAAATTAACATTTTTATGTTTTGTACACTATTGCATGAATCCGCTATGTTACAAGGTCAAGCCAAAATAAATGGTTTCTATTTAAAAATAAAATAAATTATTCTATTTTAAAATTAATAACAATAATATATTATTCTTAGCGCGACTCGTTACTTAATAATAATATCCCTAGTACTTAGTATTGTTAAGATGAAAGTTTGTGTATGTGGATGTAAAATTAATAGAAAAGATACGGAAAAGATGAAGTATTGGGTGTCTCGCTATAATGTGTACAAGACTGCACAAGGTGGAAATATTTAGAGGAGGCCTATGGCTAGAAGTGAACGTCAATTGGCTAGTTATGAGGTTTAGTTTATGTGCCTTGCCTTATGTATTAAACGTGTACATAAAACTGTTAACATACAAATAAATTATGTATTGTACACTTTGTCATATTTTCATCATAATAGCCCATTAATGTCCCACTGCAGGGACGGGCCTCCTCCAGCGCCGGAGGGATACTTGGCCTACTAATACCACGCTGGCCAAACGGATTGGTATAGGGTTTAATTTCAAGTTTTCCTTGTTTTTATTACGTAAAAATAATATTCACGGATAGTCCCTAAGTCGGTTTTTACGACACCTATGGAATGACAAATGACCTATGGGGTGGTGACACATTGTATTCTTACTCCGTCACCACACGGAGACTATGATAGTGATATGGACTATGATATAATGATGATTATATATTCCTCACACATTAATACAACGCCTTCTGGTCCCAAGTAACTGAACTTGTACCATGGATACTAAACTATTGAAAGGAATTGAATTGAGAAAATAAGCCTAATTTAGAAACGAGAACTCAGAGCAGAAATCTATCTATTCGATCAAGAGCAATGCCTTATCGATTTGAATGTGGTCTGGTTAGTCTAACAGGCTTGTCTGCAGACCTCAAATGATTGCTATCACTTGACGACCTGGTTATTTAACATGACTGCTACGCAGAGGTCTCGGGTTCGATTCCCACTCAATGCAAATCTTTGTGTGCATGAACATGATTGTTTGCATTGGTCTGGGTGTTTTCTATGTATAATATGTATGGGACATTAATGGGCTGTTAAGAAGAAGAAATACGTACTCAGCATGTACCACAAATTAGTATTCACGTTTTAAGATCTTTGATAAAGATATTGACTGTAAAATAAATTACTTAAGAAAGATGGGGTGAAGTAACAGTATATAAATATATTATTTTAATAAGTATTCTGTCACCATGTATAATAAATAATAATAAATTATACACTGTAGTTTATCAATCATAGTATAAGCGGATGCAATTATTCATTAAATTTTAGCTTCTTTAATATTCGAGGTTATTGGTCATTCAAGGGCATTATTGAAAAAAAACTAGTAATATTAATAAGCCCTGTGGTATTTTTTGTTGACGTCAGAACCGCCAAGCCATCGACTAAGTTGCTAAGTGGTGTATCTCAGACCTTCCGCAGGTGGAAGGAGTGATGATTGCCACATATGCCGATGACACAGCTGTAATGGCGAGTAACATACAGCCCGAACGAGCCTCAGAACAACTCCAGCAGGGTCTCGATGCTATCACAAAGTGGCTTAAAAAGTGGAGGATCAAAGCTAGTGCAACAAAGTCTGTGCAGGTCACTTTCACACTTCGAAGGGAAAACTGTCCTCCGGTACGTCTTGAGAACTCAATTTTACCACACAAAGACAGCGTAAGATATCTGGGATTACACCTCGATCGTCGCTTAACTTGGAGCCAGCATATTAAGAGTAAGAGAGATGAACTAAATATACGACACAGAAAGTTATACTGGATGCTTGGCCGAAACAGCAAATTAACAATAAATAATAAACTTCTAATATACAAGTCCATATTAAAACCAACTTGGACCTATGGCATTCAACTCTGGGGAAGTGCATGCAACTCCAACATCGCGATATTGCAAAGAATGCAGAACGCAATATTAAGGACAATGGCTAATGTTCCGTGGTTCATTACAAATACTGAGATCCATGCACAACTTAATATGACCACTGTAAAAGAAGAAATCCAGGCCTCAACAGTAAAGTACCAGAAGCGGCTGGAAAATCATCCGAATGTACTTGCAGCAAGCCTAGTCAAGCGCAGTTATCAAAAGCGCCTCAAGAGAAAAGACATAATTTAGCAAATGTCATTTATACAAAGAGAAGCTATCCTCGCTGGAGGATGCACTCGATAAAACAACATCTCTCATCATATCTGCTTATAGTGGACAACTGATTGCAGATTAGCAAAACAAAACAAAAAAAAAAAAAAAAAAGTGGTGTATTGGCTGATTAAATACCTAATATGAACCAACGATCAAGTTAGCAAAGGTGGGACACCTATGGATAAGGGAGGCGCAGGACCGCACAATGTGCAAATATTTGGAGGAGGTCTGTGTCCTGCAGTGAACGTCAATTCGCTGAAGATTAACTTTAATATGGACCAACCAGATTATGATGTTACAGTGAAATTGTACCGTGGTCACCACGATACAATGGTATTGGTCTTTAAGATATTAATAAGTACCAAAACGACCTGATTACAAACTTCTTGACAAATTATCAAATCAAATTTATTTATATATAAAAATGTTACATAACAATAACAATATAAGGTACTTATAATATAATTTATCAATGTTGACTGGTCCCAAACTAAGCAGAGCTTGCACTATGGGTACCAGGCAACAGGCATATATACTTATATTTACAATTATTTATACATACTAATTATAACAATATAATGTATATTATAATAATATATAATTTATCAATCCCGACTGGTCCCAAACTAAGCAGCAAATGATTGTTACGAAACTTCAAAAGCTATAAAGTGTTCTTTTCTCGCCAATATTATGTCGCTTAGAAGTAGACATTTTGGTGTAGTTTCCATGGACTATATAGGTTGGTGACATACCGTAAAGTTAGCACTTAGCTCGTCACTATAACAAACATTTCGTAAATAGTAAACGTTTAAGTACGCAACGTGATGAAATTGACCACAAAGTGGACTAAGTATACGCTTGGGAGGTAATTTACTGCTACTTGCATTACTTTATAATGTATTTATTTATACAAACACGTAATAACTATATTTATATATGAAATAGTTTGTTATTTTATTAATAAAAATTAAACACAAGGTATTTTAGAATGTCGCCTTAAAAATGAGAACTTGGCGGAATCACCGGTGAACGATGGATTGGAGCCATAAAAACGTAAAGTGAAGAAACATTTTCCATGACCGGTAAGGTGATGAGAGTGATAATAACGGAGTCAAGTTATCTCTAGACTGCTATCTTTTAGCGTCATTTCTAAACAGCTGTATTCGCGCTTTCCATCAGGTTTGATCATTATACTGTTGAGTATTTATATAAAAAAAAGATAGTATAGAACATACCTCTTGTAGCCTAGTTTTATACTAATTGTAAACACAGATTTCGTAATTAAACAACGCGTATTTGTCAACAATACAAATTAATGTTCTTTATACTTAGATCGCGTGACTCCTGTTCTATCAGTGCAACGTATTCCGACACATTTGTGTACTATATAATAGTAAACATTAACGTCCTACTGCGGAGACGTGTAACAACTGTTAAATGTTGACATAGGACATGGTTGATAATCACGCTAGCTAGATGGATTGATAAAGGATTTTTATGTCGTGTTGTCCGTTTACACAGCTTCGTCCATTTCATAATATGACCTTTATCATATTAGTCAAATGACATCCACTATTCAATATAGCACTCTCTAAGCTTTACTACTCTGCGAAAATGGCTTTATGACTTGGTTTAAGTAGTAGTGCAGGTTTTTAGAAGAAATTTAAAAAATTAAGTTATTGTATCCGTGAATATTATTTTTACGTAATAAAAAGAAGGAAAACTTGAAATTAAAGCCTATATCAATCCGTTTGGTCAGCGTGGTATTAGTAGGCCAAGTATCCCTCCGTCACTGGAGGAGGCCCGTCCCTGCAGTGGGACATTAATGGGCTGTTATGATTATGATGAAGTTATTGTTTATGATTTTTCTCTCTTCCCTCTTAAGGACAGTCAAGTCCAATCACAAAAAGGAATTCTACACCAATATGTACCTTACCTACTCACAAGTGAATCAAGTCTAGGGTCCAGTGTTTTGCCTCTTGCACATATTACAACTGCTTAGTTAACATTATATTCGTCGAGTTTTACGACAACCTGTAATAAGTTACTTAAAGGGCAAGTTGAGGTAATATTCAGAATTTAATGTAGTTAAGGTTAAGTAAGATAGTACCGCGTACCGGAAAGCGCAGGGTGGGGAGACCCCTCACACGGTGGACCGACGACCTAGTTAGGACGGCGGGAAGCCAATGCATGAGGGAGGCACAGGACCCCACAAGGTGGCAATACTTGAAGGAGGCCTATCTCCAGCAGTGGCCGTCGATTGGCTGATATCATGAAGGTTAAGTAGGTACGTACCGTGCTGTCCTGTTTTTCGAATGGTGGCGACGAGAACTGTATTTGGCTCATCTTTGACTCCTTCGCGTCGCCCATCGGCGACGGAGGCGAGGTCTCTCTGTATACAAAAGAAAACAATATATTAGTACATAAAATAACAAGTAAATAAGTTAAATTAATACATAACTTTTACAGGTAAGACGTAAAGTAGTTTATTATAAAGTTGAATAGGAGTTTCACTCTTACAACGACAATAACAAGGAAAGGTGAAACAATTCACTGGAAGGAAAACCCGGCTATACAGCAAGGAAAGTTATTAATTCACTGTTATAAAAACTAAAAATGTTAATTTTTAATCCATTTATGTCTTAGTCACAAAATTAAAGTTAATAAAAATTAGTTGGATAAAATGGATCAGTATCTGAAATGGCACAACTAATCTAACTTTTTACGTAAAACGTTTCATAAAAATTAAGGGCTTCGTAAAGTTCTATAGGACTTTAGTATTTTATTTGCACTTATTAATAAGATTATAGCACTTCACAAAACACTAGCGTGTCACAATACTTTACTATGAATAATGTCACAGTTCATAGGTCTGATTAGTACCTTTATACTACATATATAATGCACAAACAATACATTTTTTTATGTATTGTATTAAAATTTGTACCTTTGTATGTTGTATTGTTTGTTATTATTTATTATACATCTTAGACAATATAGTATAACATTATTGTTTATTTTCATTGATATAATTGTAAGTTTATAACAATGATTAATTATTATAATTTATAGATAGGAATTTTAAAATTGTAGTTGTCGTAAATATAATAATGAATTTAGACATAAGGACATCGTGGGTTCGTGAAAAAATTAAATCTAGAATTTAACTCATGTTATGTACCTTCTATCTTCATGAGAGGAGACGTTATAAGCAATTAAATATTTTAAAACAAGTTTCTAACCCCTCAAAGTAAACCTTTTCGGACAAAAAAGAAAAAAATTTTTTTGGATTAACATAACATTTGTTGGAAGTTTATGTTATACTATAGTTGTTGATTAAGTTGATTTGAATAGAACTCCTTCCTGTTTTTTGGCAAGTTAAGTATGAAGTAGCCCCCTCTCTCGCGTCTTGCCAACTTAACTCGCCAAAAGATAGGATGGAGATCTATTTAAATCAACTTAATCAACAACTTACTACTTAACTCGCTACTGTACTTGTCGATGTGTATATCGGGCTTAATGGCCTACTGCAAGGACAAGCATCCTAATAACGTAGGGAAACTTGATCCATTCATACGACATTAGCGAGAAAGAATTCATTATTTTGCAAACTTTTTTTTTCTTTTTATTAGGTATCAGATGCTGACTTTTGCATTCGAAAGTTAAATATATACAAAACTTGTATGTTATTATCAAATTATTCGTTTTGATCCACACAGTATATTTGAGTCCCACTTAAAGGAACCAGAGTGCTGGGAAGGAGCAAAATGTAGAAAAAAATATTCATATAAACTGCACTTATAAAAACTCAAGCCTTATTCCCGTGGCATAGGCAGAGACCTTACAAAACTAATTTTAAATAAAAAGTATAATACAAAAGGCGACCATTCTCTTATAAATAAGTAAGTACAGGAAAATAAGTAACAGTGATCCGTCAACCAATCAGAACAGAGATCCTTGAGCTGATGAGTCATCGACCTTGCCTTGTCGTGCTGTGGTGAAATCTCGCGAAATTATGCGAAGATGCACTTTTATATACTTAATATTATGACAGGCTATTAACGTCCCACTGCAAAGCGCCGATTACACTAGACTACATGGTTTAATCCCTACTCAACGAAATGAATTTCTATGTATAATATGAACCTACTTGTAGCGGTTATTATCATTATCATAACAGCCCATTAATGTCCCACTGCAGGGACGGGCCTCCTCCCGTGACGGAGGGATACTTGGCCTACTAATACCACGCTGGCCAGACGGATTGGTATAGGGTTTAATTTCAAGTTTTCCTTCTTTTTACTTCGTAAAGATAATATTAACGGTTAGTCCCTTAGTCGGTTTTTACGACACCCATGGGATGAGATGGGGTGGTGACATATTGTATTCTTACTCCGTCACCACATGGATAAATAATCATAGGGGTTGTTTAAATGGTCAAACATATTCCATAAACTTTTTAACTGACTTTAACACAAGCAAGATTTATGCTTTATGGTTATTAACTCCGTTGCATTTTTTTACCTAAAAACTCACAATTACAAATTATAATTTTATTTTTGGCATAACGCACGGTCTGAATTCGGCTTTTTTGGCAGTTCATACCAACAGACGTGTTAGTATTATTATTAAAGACTCATGATTTGTTAATATCTAATTTAAGGTACAGTCACAGTCTTCGTACAAGGTCAAAGCCCCTAAGAACAGGTTTAACTGCGAAGTTATGTACGAAAATTTAACCACGGTTGTCGTATCTTCGTATCTTTCCTTTAAACGACTTTTAAAACACCATGTCACCACGCCATTATATGGTGACACCATGTATTCTTACTCTGTCACCACAATACAAAAATTATGGAAATACATACCTACTTTTATTTATTTATCCTTAGAAATCATCAAACCTAATGCATATATTCACCATTTCAGGATTTGTAAAGCGAAATTCGGATCTAATGGAGATCATCAAAGCGTTTAGGATCGGCAAATTAAAGTGTGGGGAGGGCACGAATAGCGTAGAACTGACAGGCGTTGAGACAGAAAGATTCAGGAACGGCGATCCCGTCCCCACGAGGTAGGTTGGAGAGACCCTTCACATGACAGACAACCTAGTTAGACAGAAAATCAATGTATGTAGGAGGCACAAGACCTCATATAGTGGAACACCGCGCATCAATTGGCTGATATGATGATGATGATGAATCCAAGAGCAGCATAGGATTCCAATTCATTAACGAGTAAGTTGTCGATACAATAGTATAAAGATGCAATCATATAACTCACAAACTATTATTACAAGGAACAAACAGCAATGGCGGAAGAATCACGCAACTAAATGTCTGCTTTTATTGCTTACTGCTTACATTCTAACTGCTTTATCTATGTGTCTTAACTATCCATTGATGTCCTACAACAGAAACGAGCTTCAAAACCTCTGGTAATACTTACTTAGTACTTACCAAGTGGTTTTTGTTTGGTAACAAACTCTAGCTATCTTTCGTACTTTTTATTTAACTAATAATTCCCGCGATGCAGGGGAGATTTTTGCTGTAATATTATATAATTATATATGCAGCACTAGGATACAGGGCTGCATTCCTAGTGTAGGAGTTCGATACAGAAATAAATTAATACTTAGTTGGCACCTAAATTGTATAGGAATTATTACATATTCTCTGTTATCCAAGATAACAAAAGAGGCAATAAGCACAAGCATAGCCTCCCGGCATTTGTTGGTTCATGTAAGCGACCTCAACAATAACAACAGTCTTCGCCTAAATTCAGTAATAAAGGCTGGAAGTTATGCTAAGCTCGTATAGAAGTGCCTAGGTCTGAAGACAACAATAACAAACCTACACCCAATACCTTCCAACAAAACCTTATCTAATAAATATTTAAGTCACATACAAAACTGTAATCAGATAATCAGTATGTAGAAAGAGATAGAATGACGTCACGCGTATGTAAATGCACAAAATACAAATCATTATAGATAGTGGAACGTGACTTGACAAGGTCAGATGTTACAAGCACGTAGGAGGTATTAGCTTGGACGTGGAATAAGGGCTTGAGGTGTGAAGAGCGGCTTAAGATTGCATATTCAAGTTAAATTGTTAGACATTCGTATTGAGTGTAGGGAGACGCCTTACATGGTGAACCGACGACCTAATTAGAACAGCGGGACACCGATAAGTAAGGAAGGCAAGGGGACCATACAAGGTGGAAATATTTGGATGGGGCCTATGTCCAGCATTGGACGTTCATTGGCTGATGATGAGGTACAGTCACAGTTATAGTTAGATTTGAGAGACATGCGCGAATATCTCCAAAAGCTAACTTAAGATTGGCCAAGTAAGATAGTTGTATGGTTGTATAATATGCTACATGAATCTGTTTTCGTCTGGGGTGAAGTAAAAGGCAGCTCATGTGTTTCTGCTGATGAAGAAAATAGAATGGCTCATTTTAGGTTGTTGAGATTGAGACCAACGACCAAAGGGTCAAAAACATTTTCAGACAAGATTACAGTTTAAAAATAAACATTGAATCATGGGTCATCAGCACTAAAGGCGCCCGCTGGGTCGACTACCACCTTCTAAGAAGGTAAAAAGGTAAAATAAGCCACAAAGGTTACAATGGTATCAAGATGTGACCAAAATAAATACCTATTTTTACTTCGCAAAGGAAAAACCACGATCTTAATCCATTGCAAAAGTCGCTCATTAACATTTGTACCAGGGCACCATAAACAAAAAGAAGTAACTCTAAGATTTAAACTCGATTATCGTTCTATCCTTTACGCACACCATCAAGGACGTACATTAGAAAGGGACAAACAGCTCTCTATCGGTACAGTATCGCAACAATTTTGCCACTGCGACCGTGAGGGCATGTCAAAACATTGGACGCAGGTAGAATCAAAATGGTTGGAGTCTGACTTGAATTAATTACTTTGTATACAAAGAATATTAATAAAGGACTGTACTGTAATTAAATTATATCGAATAACGGCTTTATTTTATATAATCTCCGGTTAAGAAATATTAAATTGGTTTATTGAGAGGATTGAACGAAAAATGTTGAAGGATTATGGTTTCTAAAAATATAATTCAAGGCCTGTTTCGAGGTTGTTAACTTTAAAGTTTATTTTTTGTTTTTTTTTTCCACGTAAGTATGAACAACTGCGTGATTTTGTTGTGGTAACATATCACCCCATTCTTTATTCTAAAAGCAGACCAAAGGAAAAAGTATTCAGATTTACATTGCGAAAAAAAAAAAGGATATTTTGATACGCAATCCGATCTACCAGTTTGAGGCCCAAGCTTTCCCTTGTGAGTTCCTGTTTCTAAACATTTATGGTCTGATAAGTTATGTTGTTTCAAAGTCCCATCTAAATACACTATCATACATAATATGTCTTAGACATAATATTATACGAAGGAATCATAGTAAGGTCGATTGAAACATTACACTTTCACGGTTCGTTGCTTACTTGCTGTATTATATGAAGTCCTGGTACATGATTATCGATATTATGCGCTTTGCTATTAAATTTATTAGAAATTAGAACTATGTATTTTCATTAAAGTTAACCAGGATTACAGTATACGGAAGGGGAATCAAGTATAAAGTCTTTGCCTCACGGTTAAATTGATAAATGAAACACTGAAATATAATGAAGATTATAAAATAATCTTATTAATATTTAACTACTAATTATATTTAACTACTAATTATGTTAGCAACAAAATATCTTGGAGGACTTGGCAACAGGTTTGATCACGTGAGCGGTATTCACGTGTTAAAACTGACTAGGTATAAGCTAAATAAACAATAATACTGGTTTCATGATAAAAAAATATGTAACAGCAATACCCGTAGACTTTGTATAGACATCTAAGCCAATATAAGCCATTTTGCTATCGAAGCGCCAGTGATAAGCCGTTGTGGCGCGCCGTTGTGAATAGTAGACTACGAAACTTGTCAAAATGAACAATTGTGCGATAAGTGATCGCTCTTTGAGACACTATTGTAATAGCAGACTTGGGCCCCTGCTGTATCTATCTGACGACCTTTGTGGCGTAGTATACTCCACGCCTGAGGGAATATTATTACTATGTGTATTCTCTTTATTTACTTTTTTCTCAATCTTTTACATTTTTAAATATTAATATAAAAATAAAAACATTTAAAAATATAAAAAAAGGTAGACCCACCAGCATCGGGTACAAGGACCAAGCTACTGGTGGTTAGCGCTCCAGAGATAGGAACCTCCTCACAATACGTGCCATGTCAAGCAGTACTGCCTTCTGCATCAGACCTATGATCCAACTGTCAACTGTGTTATGTGTATTATTATTGTACATAGTAATTAACGTTACTTTGTATAGATTGAATTATCTAGAAAAACATCTCGTTCAACAAAGTCTTGAAGTTATTTTCCTTAATCTCAGTTCCAACGACTTTGACCTGCTATGACCTATTGCCAACACACATATTATTAAAAACAAAGGTAATTATTTACAAGGAAATACCTGCGTACGTCAGATGTTACATTTTTATTTCTAAAGCTTCCTATTTACGTGTAAGATAATTAAGTATATACAGTGTAACTTTTTTTTTATTTACTACCTAGATTTTATCTGCGGCTCTTGGCTGTCGCTATAATTTATAACTTAAGCATAGTACAAATATATACCTACAGTATTTCGACTTTACCTACACGCTCACGATACAGGTGGCTTTGGGAAGTGTGCCGCAGTACTTAACGAGCGGGAAAGTAATTAAAAAGCTGGAGGTGGGCAGCCGTATCGCATGTTTACGTACCGCGCAGCCGTAGGCATTTATAAGAAATATTCGGCCGAGATAGACTACTGGTTGTACTGTGACTTAAGTGTTATCCTGTAGGTTAATTCTCGTAATTATATTAGTTTCAAATCTCACGTCAATCAATTTCAAACGTCACTTATGTCAAATTTGACACTTTATTAACCAATGAGACAGCGTCAAATGCTAATAATTAGCGTTTGACGACTCTACAGTTTATTATTAAAATAATCAAATACATTTACGATAATTAGCGTTCTGTCTATCTGATGAAACATCATTTTAGTAAAATTCTATAATAAGTCTTTGGCGCGAAAACACATCTAGTAGGTATTGTAAATAATATAATTTATTATTGTTGTATCTTATTTGTTGTAGTTCTATGAGCACTTATTCAGCTACGGCCAAGGAGAGTCACTTTGGTCATATAGTGCTGTTTGGCGCATAATGCACAAAAACGACGGTCCTTGAAATAGAAAGGTTATGAAATGGGAACTGCGAGAACCCCTATATCTAACACTATAGACACAGGATGGCCGGTCTGCTTTCTTGCATGTTAAACTGATGGCCTTTGACAGCGGACAAAAGACGTACCCCTGTAATAAATATCCCTTAGCTAAAATAAAGCAGTCTTCACACAAATTAAATTAGTATCCAATAAGTTAAAAACTCAATGTGTAGATTACTCTCGCGTTAGTGAAAGTTAATATGAAAGGGCATGCTCTGATTATTCACTCTCACTTGCAAATAACTTAGCAAGTTAAATTATATTGTATAGTAAGTCAAAATATCAACAGCCTCAGTGGCACAGCGGTTGGGAAAATGGCTGCCGAGGACGTGCTTGAGGAATCGAATCTGTCGAGAAAAAAATATTTGTGTGATCCACAAATTATTGTCCTGAGTCTGGGTCGTCCGAAAAATAAATTTCATGGTAAACTTCCAAGTCAGTTTTATGAAAAAAAAAGAAAAGTAATTTGTTTTTTTTTTCTTATCTAAAAAACCTTTGGAATGTCTATGTGATAATCATCAAAGCAAATAAAATTATGTTTTATAATTAGTATCATAAAATAAAATCTAGTTATTATCACAATGTTTTTTATCAGCTTCAATGTCATTAATATCTACCCTTTAATTGGCAATTATAATATTAAATATCTACACGTGTATTCACAGAAAAAAAAATTGTATTCTCAGTCAAATCCAAAGTTTACTCAACCTATAATATTATTTTATTGTATCTAAAAATAAAATCAAAATTTAAACAAACCTCCGGGTCACTGTACACAATAAAAAACTTCCTCAATAATAAATAATTAGCAACAATTAATTTTAAACAATTGATGATGTATTTGATAATGTTTTTGCTGAGTTTATAATAAAACTTAATACCTACGTGTTTTGTGTGAACATAACAAAAGTGCATTGTATGCTAAAATTGTTTTATACATTATCACGTACGAATATGTTTAGTATTTGAGTGTATCGACGTGTAGATATTTTACTAGCGACGCGCCGCGGCTTTCATCATAACAGCCTATTAATGTCCCACTGCAACGACGAGCCTCCTCCCGTGACGGAGGGATACTTGACCTGCTAATACCACGCTGGCCAGACGGATTGGTATAGGGTTTATTTTTAAGTTTTCTTTCTTTTTATTTCGTAAAGATACGACACCCATGAAATGAGATGGGGTTGTGACATATTGTATTCTTACTCCGTCATCACACGAATACAATGCCAATAATACAATATTATGCATGTCTTGAATCACTCTATCTGTTAAAAAATGCTTGAAAATCCGTTGTGTAGTTGTTGTAGTTTTAAAGATTTAAGTCTGTATAGGGACGAACAGACAGAAACAGCGACTTTGTTTTATACTATGTTGTGATTATAATGTAGACAAAGGATTGGACATAGCATTGTTGATGACACGTGTGGCTTAGTGGGTGAGACGCAGAGGTATCGGGTTTATTTCCCGGTTTATGCAATTTTTGTGTTCATTAATGTTTGGCTTACTGGGTGTTTTCTATGTATGTAATGTTTTATTATGTTTATTCAAAGTCAAAGATATTTATTACATTCCATCCAGATCAGCCTATGGACGTGCACCGCTGGACATAGGCCTTCTCCAAAAGTTTCCAGTCTGCGCGGTCCTGTGCCTCATCCATTACATTATTTAAATATTATTTTTTACATTATCACGTAGGAATATGTTTAGTACTTGAATGTATGGACGTGTAGATATTTTATATGTTGTAGACAAAGGACACCATTGTTTGATGCGCTGGCTGAGAAGCGGAGTTGGTGGTTTGTTTACCGGGTAATGTACCATTATTGTGTTCATTTACATTTGTTATTTGTTATTTATGTTTTTATGGACACAAATGTCTGAATATTATTTACGTTTTTACAAAAAAAAAGTCCAAAGTCAAAATTATTCTCCTACCGACTCCGATGCAATATCTGCTTAGAGTTACATTATGTACAGTCGGGGTATTTGCCGCTCGACCACCCTTAGGCGAGAATCGCTTGGCACGCGGCGCATGCGATACGTGGGCGTGCCACGTATCGCATGCGCCGCGTGCCAAGCGATTCTCGCCTAAGGGTGGTCGAGCGGCAAATACCCCGACCGTACATGGTCAACAAGAACTAATCATGTCATGTCTAAAAGAAGCCTCAATGTAAGACGGAGGCAAGGTCAAAGTGAGTAGGTATCTCTGCAAATTTTGAATTTTTTTAGACAAGAGGATTGTCGTGCGGTTCCCAGTCAGAATGGGACTGCCGCATATCCTCCCGTGGGTGTCGTAAGAGGCGACTAAGGAATACCACGACCCAGTGCATACCACCTAGAACCTCAGGTTAACATCCTGGTGGAGAGTAAATTAGCAACAACAGCATACCCAGGTTGGGGTCAGGCAGGCTGCCGGCCGTAAAACATAGCCAAAACTTTTAGCAGCATGTAGAAAAGGGCAAAAAATAACTTGGGATAAGGGCAGGGGAATTATGATGATGTTAGACAAGAGGTACTTATGTGCCGTCCACCTCAAACAGGTCGCTAGATGTTACTGCATCCGGAAGGAGGAGAACCGTGTTCTGTGGCTTGTATTAGGAGAGGCCTATGTTCAGCAATGGACTGGATGAAAGGCTAAGAGAGTTGACAAAAGTAGATATGTTTTGGTACGTGTATAGGCTTATATTTTCGTACAGGTGATCACAAAGAACGAAGCCTCTGAATCATAGAGAATGAATGGATTCCAATTCATTATAAACGTTGTACTTATATAGTTTCCCAGAGTGAACAATCGATGGTACGCTATATTATTGGTAATCATGTAATACGCATTGGGGCCATGAGATTAGCGGGTAACTATTATTTAAAATAACTATCGTTTTTATACGTGAACTTAATCAATTAAGATGTTAATCTGGTGGTGGGTTTTGTATCACAGTAATTGTTTTTTTAAAATGATTCCTAAAAGACATAGATATTCACAATTCTATCAATACTTTTTTTTATGTTTGTTACCTAAGAGCTTGGTTATTTCTTGACGAATTTCTTTAAAACATTTGTTTGGGACGGTATACTTTACCAGTTTAGGTAAAATTTGGTATACTTAAAGCAATTTCATTTTATTTCGAAAAGTAGTGTTTTTTTTTTAAATTATTATAAATATCTTAAAAATGTACTACTCATGTATGACTCGCTTAATGAATGTGGACGAGGCCGAATCTGTTTGCCAGGATCGTGACAAGTGGCGTTCTGTCGTATCTGCCTACCCCGGCCGGGATAAGGCGTGAGTTTATGTATGTATCTTATAAATCCCCGCTGTGCTAGTAGCAACACAGAGCAACACCTTCCTACATGATCGCAGTTCACACGACACTCTTATGTTTTACACCTCACGTTACGTAATCACATGTTATCAGAGAATAATATGAGAATTAATGTTGTTCGTTTCATACGCGTATAACCGCGTATTGGAATACGCAGGGTGGAAGGCCTAGTTAGCGCTAGGAACACAGATGGATGAGGAAAGCGCAGTACTGCGTACAGTAGAGATATTTGGAGAAGGCCTATGCCCAGTGGAGGTTGTACACTGTAACATGAATTGAAAATGAAACAATTAGGAGTCTTTTGACAATTATTATTAAGAGAAGATGACCATCTGTGATTATAAGAAATATGTCATTCTTCTTCTTGCCTTTCAATGACTTACTGCTGGGTGAGCTCTTCTTCAGTAACGGACGGATAACTTGGTTTATTATTACCTGGCTGGCGAGACTGTCAAACAGCTCGTTTCAAGCTGGAAATAAAAAGGAACTTCATAAACATCTCTGTTTTTCGAATCTTCCTTAGTCACAATTTTACGACAGCTACACAATTTTTTTTTTTTAATTTAATTTTATAGGCTTTGTCGCTTAGCGACCACATCGCCTAGCTACACAATTTACGACAAAGAGCGGTGGCAATTTCGTATTCTGACCCCGTCCCTAAACTGTACCTATCATTATTATACTTTTAAAAATTAATTAGTAAAAGTAAGTCACATTACACAATACGTCACCCATACGTCATAGCATATTGGTCGGACACGCATATTCGTATCATCGATCACTTACATATTAATGTTGGAAAGTCTAAAACATAACATTATAAATGGCGATAGAGATAAACTGCTATTAAATATTGTATGGGGATTAATATTAATATTGCCTGTAAGGGTTCAGTACTTTGTAATATACTTAATGTGGTAATGGACTAAAACGTTTAGAGTATTTTCACCCCGTTTTAGGATAAAGGAGAAACTACGTAACATGGAATTATTTGGAGGAGGCCTACGAGTATGTCTAGCAGTGCACGTTCGTCCCTGTATCTTTTTTTTTAAAGACAACCCTTGCACTAGAGATATACAAAATGATCACAAAATCAATTCCTTGCGCGGTTTTCAAAACCACGATGTTGTGTTCAACGGCCGATTACTCAACCGCTTTGTCATTCTAAAAAAATAGTAAGGAACCCTAAACAGAAAGTAATAGATCAAAAATGTCGAGTAAGAGCATCCGACAATATAAAAAACTTACGTAACAAGGTACTATGAATGAATCAGTAACAATTATCACTTATCATTATTTTGTAATTACTATGAAAATAGAAAGTGCCTTAATCTGTTCGATATTTTTCTAATTTCTTTTTTAAAAACAACTTCCCCACTTGGGGAGGAATCATTCCCTGTGTGGGAGGGAAGTTTGCAAACATGAATTTAACGGACACAATGAACACCTGAACTCAGGATAACAATTTGTGGTTCACACAACAGGAGTGCATTCATGACAAAAAATACCTACAAAATAACTTTATAACTCACTAGCTGACCCGTGCCCACTTCGTTAGGCGGAGAAAAAACGCGTCTCTTTTTTAAACATATTTCATTACTGCTTCACTCCTTTTAGTCATAGCGTGATACTATATAGCCTATGACACTCCCCGATAAATGGACTATTCAACACAGAAAGAATTTTTAAAATCGGTTCAGTAGATCCAGAGATTACCCCCTACAACGTCACAAACACACAAACTTTACCTGTTTATAATATTAAGTATAGATAAAAATTATAAAGTCTATGACCGGTACAGGCGAGCACAGACTAATTTACAGAATAGTAGTCAATTATATAATCTGTGTCAATAACCGTCACCATGACAGATGATTAAGAAATAACAGTTTCCGTTACGGTTAAAGAAGTCTATTTGATTATGTTCGTTTGAATATTACTACACCTATATTACTGTACTAACTGTAATCGCTTTATTCGTATTATTGTAAGACTATTCATCTGTCGTGTATTATCCGTGTGGTGACGGAGTAAGAATACAATATGTCACCACCCTATCTCATCCCATGGGTGTCGTAAAAACTAACGAACTACGAAGTAAAAAGAAGGAAAACTTGAAATTAAACCCTATACCAACCCGTCTGGCCAGCGTGGTATTAGTAGGCCAAGTATCCCTCCGTCACGGGAGGAGGCCCGTCCCTGCTGTGGGACATTAATGGGCTGTTATGTTGATGATTCATTTGTATTCGATTTATTTTGATAGCTCTTCTTTTCCCTGGGCGATTAAAATAAAATCTGCAGGAGAGTCAAAGGAACCGATATAGCACTTAGAATTGCCTTAAGTAGCAGTGGATAGGGCAAGAAACACGCATAAAGTCTTGAATTACGACCGCGTTCCCGAAGACCCAGGGTTGGCAGTACCCTTACATAGTGGTTGGACAATTTGTTAAAGGTTGAGGGCAACCGGGCGTCAAAGTCAAAGTCAAAGTCAAAATAGCTTTATTCACTTAGGTTACAAAGTAACACATGCAAATCGTTATACATGTAGTAGAATAGTATAGAGAAAAATGTCTGCCAAACTACTACCACTTTCGCAGACGACTATAGTAGAGCTCTGAGAAGAATGTGGCCAAGAAACTCAGGCCACTCTTTTCAAAATAATAATTTGACTTTGTTACAATTACCAACAGCAGCGTGAAGAATGATGTGTGCAAGCAAATCTTACATGCATAGCAATTTAAAGTTTAATTGATAAAAAATAATAAAAAATTAATAAATTGATTTAAAAAAGCTTTAATTGCATGGCACGTTCATCAGTCATCTCGTCACTGCGATATCCGACAGAAATTAACACACAAGCATTTGTGTCGTCAAGTTGATTTTGTTAATCTTTAAGTAGTTGAGAATGGAATAGAATACCATTTAGATAATATAATTAAATACATTTACAAATGCAAGTGAAGTATTTCTATCGTTACAATAACAAATAAAACTGTAAAAGAAAGTAATAAGGTAGTAACATAACATCCGCACAACTACCTAGGTTAAGCCACAAGCAACATGAAATCACGATAATTGAAATCTAAGCCCATGAGTTTTTGTCATTAATATAATCGTTTATTGTATAATAGCCTTTCGATAACAGCTGATTTTTTACAAATGCTTTAAAGTTTAGTAAAGGTAGATCCATTACATGCTTAGGCAGTTTATTGAATAAACGTATACCGAGTCCCGCAAAAGTGTTATGTACCTTATGTAGGCGATGTTGTGGACCTATCAACTTATGCCTATTCCTCGTACCAATGCTATGAATGTCGCCATTTCTATTATACTGTTCAATATTTTGCTTAATATATATTATATTAGCATATATATATTGTGAAGCAACTGTTAAAATACCTATTTCCTTAAAACGATCTCTCAATGAAACATTCGATTCAAGATTGTAAATAGCTCGAACTGCACGCTTCTGAAGAATAAAAATAGATTCGATGTCTGCAGCCCTACCCCACAAAAGAACACCATAGGACATTAAGCTGTGAAAGTAACTAAAGTATACCAATCTTGCTGTCTCTATATTCGTTAGCTGCCTCACTTTTTTAACTGCATAAGCAGCTGAACTTAGTTTTCCTGCTAGAGCTAATATATGAGCACCCCATTGCAGCTTACTATCCAACGTTATTCCTAAAAATACAGTAGTGTCTACAAAACGAAGGACCTCACCGTTTAAAATCAGATTATTACTAAGGCTTTTAACATTGGGCATAGAGAATTTTAAGCATTTTGTTTTGGCAGCATTTAAAAGCAAATTGTTAGCAGTAAACCAGTTCAGGACTTGTGCGAGAGATTCGTTAACTTCATCTAAATTAGTTTGCTTACGGTTTACTTTGAAAACGAGTGAAGTATCATCTGCAAATAAAACAATGTCGCACAAACCCTGAGCAAGAAACGGCAAGTCATTGACATAAACTAAAAATAGAAACGGACCTAGAATGGATCCTTGAGGCACGCCCATACTTGGCGGAAGACCAGAGGACCTACTACCATTTACTTCGACATACTGAACCCTATTGCTTAAATACGAAGATAATAAATCAAGAGAAGCATCCCTAATTCCATAATGTCTAAGCTTGCACAGAAGTGTCCCATGATCAACGCAGTCAAAAGCTTTAGAAAGATCACAGAAGACGCCTATTGCATCCATAGAATTTTCCCAAGCATCATAGATAAATTTCAGAAGAGAAACACCCGCATCAATCGTTGAGCTACCCTTCCTAAAACCGTATTGCTGCCTATGAAAAATATTATTTAAATGAAAGTGACTCTCCAATTGGCATAAGATAATTTTCTCATAGATTTTACTAATCACAGGTAGTATTGAAATTGGTCTAAAGTTACCAGGGTCGCTTTTTGATCCATTCTTGAACAAAGGAATAATCTTACTGTGTTTCATTAGATAAGGAAATACACCTATGGCAATACACTTATTAAATATAATAGATAAATGTGGAGATATATTAAATATAATACCCTGAAGAAGCTTGACAGACATACCCCATAAATCAGCAGATTTCTTGGAATTGAGACTTTTGAAAGCTTTTATGATATCATTATCGTTAATAGACCTAAAACTGAAGCGGTTCTTACATTCAATTACTTTATCTTTTAGTAAAAATTCTGCTTGGTTTGGAGAGGAATTTAAGGAGGTTGTTGTATGAATAGGAACATTGATAAAGAAATTATTAAAAGCATGTGCAATGTCAGCATTATTGGTGAGAACCTTATCTTGAGTTTTTAGTACATAATTAGTATCACGAATTTTCATCCGGCCGGTCTCTGCATTAATAATGTCCCATGTACTTTTAATTTTGTTGTTTGATTCCTTTATCTTATTACTCAAATAAGAAGACTTTGCTATGGCACAAGCCCTCTTAAAAGTTTTCGAGTAGTTCCTGACATATTGAATGAAATCTGGTTGAGTATTATATTGTTTCATACCATACAATTCATACAAGCGAGCTCTACTTTTATATATACCTGTTGTTGCCCAATCACAGAATTTAGTTTTAGAGTTACTAACAAAAGTCTTAGTTTTAAAAATATTATCATATTCAAGCTTGATAATGTCTAATAAATCTTTATAAATATCATCTGGGCTATACTGATTAAGATTAATTCTAGTCACTTTGATTGCAACATTATCACTAAATTGATTCAGGCGGTTTATGGTAATTGGCCTGCATGTGATTTTGTTCTCTGTGGGAGTAGTAATAGATGGAAATACTACCCTTTGCCCACAGTGGTCAGATGTTAAATCACTTAAGATATCCTTATTAACATATTCACAGTTGCAAAATACATTATCTAAGCATGTAGCAGAATGAGATGTAATCCTAGTGGCTTCTTTAAATAAAAACTGTAAATTATAAGACTGAAACAAACAAATTAATCTAGCACTAGTTGAAGATTTTTCAAGTAGATTTACATTAAAGTCCCCGCATACTATAATAAATTTATTTCCTGAGCATAGTCTTTCTAACAATTTCTCCATAACACCCTCGAATAGACTATAATCACTCTGCGGTGGTCGGTACACACAAGCTACGACATGTTGCTCAAGCTCCACACAAGAGATTTCGACTGTGCGCTCGATAGAAAGATTTGCTATGTCTTTTCTTTCTTTAAATTCAACTTTATTACTTATAAATATTAGAGAGCCACCGCGTATAGCCTTCTTTCTTACAAACGCACTTGCCAATGTAAAGTGTGCATTATTAAATAATAATTCATGTGACTGTAACCAATGCTCGGTAACACAAAAGATTTGTACATTATGTTTGTTTAAAAACAGTTCTATTTCTAGTTCTTTGCCAGATAGACCTTGTATGTTTTGATGAACTAAACAAAGATTAAGGCTACCCTTTGTCTTATCTAATAGTTTAAACTATTAGATGGTTTAATAAATGTATTAGTAGTGGACCTACTATCTCCTACCAAACTAATGAGTACTCTATTAGTACTTGTACCTATACCTATATTAAATGCTAATAAACTAGCAAGTTGTTTTCTATAATAAAAAGAAAGATACATGGTATCTTTTGTTAAGTAAAAACTGTTAAGCCCAATGCAAACAAACATGTTCGTGCACACAATGATTTGCATTGAGCGGGAGTCAAACCCGAGACCTCTGCGTAGCAGTCATGTTAAATAACCACTACGCCACAGAGGTCGTATAGCATTATGTATTGAATCAATAAATAACAGTGTAAAATTATTTAATTTCAAAATGTCATTTTGTTATTGGAAATCAGCCATGTTGGATGAGTCACGACTAACACGCACCAAGAATGTCCAACACAATATTTAATAGTAATTACATTGATGCATTCTTTTAAGAAATTATGTATTGTAGAATTAATTATACGTTTTAACTTGTAGTTAGCGGTTATGAATAAGACTACGGGAAAACCTTGGGGTTTAAACTGTTAAGTGATTAAGTACTGGAAGTTTCTCATGGTTCTAGGTTTAACCCTTTTTTCTACATGATTAACTTTTCTAAGTAACTCTTATAAACGATACATAAAGTAAAAAAAAAGTCGCAATAGGGTTCTTACACTTTTGTCGCGGGAACTTTTTCAGATATGAAATAAACGTACACACAAATAATTATTTTACATGAGAATCGAAACCGCCACTTCGTGCATGGCGGGCGCATATACAACCACTTTGCCAACGAGACACTTATATGTATAGTTATTATGATATGACTTTGTTATAACTTATATTTCGGAAAGTATGCAGTACCTGGTACACGTTCTGTTAGTCTGTGTGGTGATGGAATAAGAATATAATGGTATAACTAGATATTTCCTCACATCCTAAAGGTCTCAAAAAACCGACTAAGAGAAAGTTCGCGTATTATCACAATGTCAGAAGTCTAGTTTAAAACACCTGGTTGACTAGTAACCATCCGCAACCGGTAAAAGAAAGAATACAGAATATCATAAGTATATTATAACTCTTTGTTGTCATAAATATAGACTAACAAACGACTTAGTCACAAACAAGAATAATTAAAAACCTGTGACGTAACATATTCACTTGACCGAATTATTCTTGTAATAAATCGGTCATTCGGTCATGCGGTTGATAGTAAGTCGGTAAGTGTGTCGATAGTCACATCCGACATTATGTAACACAACCTTTGAGTAGTGTTTGGCAAGACGTTGGCCGTGCCTCTACCAATATTGGACGTTTGCTTAATTATAAAGTGGGTGGAATAATATTGTAATGTTGGCTTAGTTTGACACGTGATTCTTTGCACGTGACTTTTATATCATCATTATAAATTTATATTACGTTAGAATTTATAATTTTGTTAGTTCCTCAATTAGAATTTGGTTAGAGATCGCGAAAGATACGTTGTTGATCTATTTGGCGTAACATGCGCTAAGGTTTCGGGTTTGATTCTCGCTTAAGGTAATTCTTTGTGTGTATAACCATGAAGTATCTGGTTGTCTACTGTTATAATAACGTATTTAAAGATGTTTATCAGTTGTCTATTACATACAGTACAAGCTCTGCTTAGTACGGCTCTATCCGAGGAATAAGTTTGTGTATGTATGTATGTATTACTGAAATAATCTTATTCCTGCTATGGAACTATAAAAACCTGTAAGCATCATAGTGTTAAAAAGGGTAAAAAATTTGTCTGTTATAAAAAAAAATAGGTACAGAACGCGCAAAGTAAGTATGTCGGCTTGAAGTTAGCTATCAGAGAAGTTTGCGCATGTATAGGAAGTAAGAAAACATCCACATTCCGCTATTTAGTTCCGAAACTGTCATCTGCGCAGGCATTTGCAACAAGTTCAAGCCGGTCGGCCAAGTAATTTGGCGCGTGATGTATATTCCACAGCTAGTAGAGTCAGAGCTTGCAACACTGAGGTAGGTAATGTAAGGAATGCACTTACTAAAATGGCGTGCACTTACTATCTAGGTTAACATTAATAATTACTAATAAACTAGTTTATAAACATACTATTTGTAATTTTGTATACGAAAATATTATGAATTATTACAGCCTTTTAATGATTCACTGCAGGAAAAGAACTATGTTTAGGTAGTGAAAGAGGAAAACTTGTACTAGACAAAACAGTCGGATTAGGATTGCATTTTAATGTCAAGCTTGCCTTTTTTGATAGTATGGGTGTTTTTTTAACACCTATGGGATCAGATTGGATAGAGAAATCATGTATCATCATTCTATCATCTTTTGGAAAAATACAGAAGGATGTTAATGATAAAACTACATGTCTCTGAATCTGGGAATATAAATAAATTAAAAAAAATTTTTGATGTAAACAAAAATTTTGTGTTAGCACGATTTTTAAAATAAAAACCGACTCCATAACCAGATCGTTTAAACACATTATTTTAAAAACTTCTTCTTTATAAAGTTAGTTAAAAAAACACAGGGTTTCGTAGTCTATGCTTAGGCACATGGCGTAAGTTTAAAGCGCCGATTACACTACCCTACATGTTGTCTAGTGTAATATCACATGTAGGCTGTTAGGACACTACATATCGGAGATTGGCGAGTCCCGACCGCCCTACATCATGTAGTGTCCTACAAAATGTAGTGCACTACATGTAGGGTAGTGTAATTGGCGCTTATGTGTGAACACCCAACATACACTATTCATAAAAGACACGGGAGACTCAAGACAAAAGATTAATCATAATTATGCCGCGTAAGAAAGTTATGTAATTGAGAACAAGCAATAATTATAATATGATATAATAGTGATGAAAAACATTACATCATTATTGAAATTTAGACTATTGAAATAGTTTGTAAGAATATTTATAATAGTAGCTCGGACACGGATTATTTGAATCACTGTAACGATGACTCTGAATTATTTAATATTGTATTTGAAGTATTTTGTATTGTTATGTATGTCTTTGAAAGAAGTCTCCGTGTGGTAGCGGAGTAAGAACACAATATGTCACCACCATATCTCATCCCATGGGTGTCGTAAAAACCGACTAAGGGAAGGGGCGACTAGCGTGATACTATATAGCCTATGACACTCCCCGATAAATGGACTATTAAACAAAGAAATATTTTTTTTTAATTGGTTCAGTAGATCCAAAGATTACCCCCTACAACGTCACAAACACACAAACTTTACCTCTTTATACTCATAATATTAGTATAGATATATAAATTTCGTTATAAAGTTAGCTTACAAGCATTATTTAGTCATAAAGGATGATTGTACGACCTTGGCATTCTAAGGCAGGCTTCTGAACTCATAGCATTCCCAGTTTCGCACGTCTATTACTATTACAGTATAAATTGTTTATTTTTTTGTAAACATTACGGAGTAAAGTTGATGTATTATACTGAAACGGTATAAAGCTTGTTAAATCTATTTAGATCTTGTTTATTACCCATCTTGTCCAGGATCGTGACAAGTGGCTTTCTGTCGTCTCTGCCTACCCCGGACGGGATAAGGCATGAGTTTATGTATGTATGTAGGTATGTTATTACCCATCTTATTCCATGGCTATCGTAAAGGGTGTCTAAGAGAAATTTGCTGGTCTCACAGTGTTATCTTTAAGAATGCAAAACAAAAAAACTTTATTCTATATCAATTCGTAAAGCCATAATTTAATTAATGTACTAAGGTACAATTATTTCTAACACACATTCATCTAGTCATCTATTCATTATGTAAACTTGACTTACCAATACTGCAACACTTTATGTGAGTACTGGTCAGGCAAGAATAAGACGTTTCAGTTTTATTTTATTAATTTATTTTATTTTATCCTCGTATTGTAATATTTTTATGTGTTTACTAACATAGTATATAAGTATCTCTGTAACTAACCTATGGACCTATGAAGTTTGATCAATAAATGAATTGAATGAACTAAGCAGAACCGAGTAGAGAGAGTACCAGCTGTGAACTACAACACACAGTAGGCGCCAGGAGTCGGCAGGGAAGTAGCTCTCTGCAGTTTTGCCAATGGAAACCCATCTGAATGGGTTGACATCTTGCAACTGGCCGTGGGCACCACAATAGTGTCATTGTTGACTGTATATTGTGTCGTTTTGGTGAATGTGTATAAGGTCATATTGTGGTTATATTAAATAAGTCGTTGTGGTTGACAGGTGTACTTTACTTGTGCTCAATAAAGAATAGTGTAGTAAGTAGTCTTTTATTTTATTTTGGCTTCAAACAGTCACTTGCAGTTGTAAGATTTCAAAAAAAATGGTTATTATCAATAAACCTACAGTGGCGGATACGCGTCTCTTAAATCAAATTCCACCGCGCTGTTTATAAAAGCGAAAGTGAAACACTGTGTTTGTCATTTTTTAACCAACTCTAAGTCTACGAATGGAGGTAGCTAAAAAATTTCTGCTTAACCAGGATAATTTTCAGAATAAACTCTATATCCATCCGACTAGCATAGTAATAGCACGCTTAGTTCTCTTACACTGTCCTTACAGACGAACCTTAACATCCTACATCATCACACATCAAACATACCTACTTAACTAATCACCAGTAAACATATAGGCTACTAGCTGACCCGTGCCCACTTCGTTGAGCAGCAAAAAAAACGCGTTCTTTTTTTAAACATATTTCATTACTGCTCCTCTCTTATTAGTCATAGCGTGATACTATATAGCATATGGCACTCCCCGATAAATGGCCTATTTAACACAAAAAGAATTTTAAAAATTGGTTCTGTATTCCAGAGATGACGTTGTGGGGGTACTACAACGTCACAAACTTACAAACAAACAAACGTTACCTTTTTATAATATTAGTATAGATATATTTATAGTACAGGTATTTAAATTAAAATTAAAATCTTACTCCAACTAAAATGTTGATACTAAGTAAATTTACCTATACCTACTAACATCGCGTTAGACAGATATTTTACGTTATTCGCGCATTATTTTAAAACTGAGATATCTTTCAAACTAATAATCGGATCTCATCGCTGTAAAGGACAATATTGTTTAGAATTAAATAAGTATAGTGATTAACGTATTTATTTTGGTAAGGGTCAATACCATATACACAAAATACCTTTACAAACAATGCATTTCTTTAAATCAAATTTGATTATTATAAAAAAGGTCGTAGTGAGTCAACCTTAGAAGATAGATATATGCTATCGCTGACTTAATTGTAAAACTTTTTTAAAGGTACAATTCTCCAATACATCATTTCAGTATATCTCCAGACGTTTAAGCAGCAGAAGCAAAATAAACGTTTTTTAGCGTCCCTTTTATAAACATATTTCATTACTGCTCCACTCCTATTAGTCATAGCGTGATGCTACATAGCCTATGACACTCCCCGATAAATGGACTATTCAACACAGAAAGAATTTTTGAAATCGGTTCAGTAGATCCAGAGATTACCCCCTACAACGTCACAAACACACAAACACACAAACACACAAACTTTATCTCTTTATAATATTAGTATAGAAGTATAGATAACACTGAGAGGCTCGCAAACATAATGATTGTCCAAACATAACATATCTTTGAACAATTATATATGTTTGTATGTCGTTACCTTGACTCACAGATTACTTGGTAATGGTAATCTGAGATGTTTTGTAATAGGATTTAATGGTGTTGGGTTAAAACAATTAAAACTACGCAATCTGATGAAGAGTATGTTTTTTGTTGAATTAAGAATATGTATTTAATTACTCTATAGACAAGTAAAAATACACGTTACCACCACAAAATTTCAACGTCGATGTCATGAAAACTGACTAAGGCAAAGTTTAGATATTAAATCTTCGAAAATAAAATTATCTAAAAAAGAAAACAGAAGTTTATTTAAATAATACAAGTTGCGCTACTACACTTACCTGTGGATTAGATGGAATTAAATAAAAAATGCTCAGATTTCCATTATTAACGCGTAACGAGTTTCCTTAATTATCTCGAAAACATACATTTGTGCTCTAGGTCACTATGGCTCTGGTATCCCCATATAAGTATTTATATCCATTTTAAATAATCCCACAAAACTGCAGAGCGGTATTATCTAGTGGTATTAGTAGGTCAAATTTCCTCCCTCATTAGATGCCCCTAAAGTAGGATATCAAGGAATTGTTGATAGATAAGAAAAGTTGAAAAGATATATATTATCATGGATGACTTAAAAGCCTACTAACATCTCTTTCATGTATATTATCATTAAAGTGTAATATACACTTTTGGTATTGAAAGTCAGTCAACCCGCTTATAGCCAATTGACACTATTTAGCTATTACTGTAACCAACTATAGCATATTTACAATACTATAGGTAACAGTCACCTAATAGGGACCTAAAGAAAAACTTTTCATTGCGTTTAAAAGGAAAAGGCTCATCTTTTGAGCGAGTTTCCGAGCTTAAGGTAGACCTTACCCAAGCAGCCATTAGTAGACCAACGTCCAAACTCAAAGATCGATTAGGTATTCAAGAAAATAATGAGTTATCAAACATTACGTTTGTAGTTGCCAATGTCACAATGGTGTCAGGTACTCCGTCGCATATAAACATCGTACGCAACATCCAAGGTCAGAGAAAACTAACTAACTAGACGAACTACGAGTAAGTATGTAACGTGCCTTACCTTTTAAGATGTTGGTTGTTTTGGTAATGTATCAAGCAATGGTTTTACAGGGCTGGTGATGATGGTGTAATTGGCAAACGTAACTTAGGGCGGTCTTCGAACCAATAAATAGACAACCTAAGAATGTGGCACGCATGTGGTGACGGAGTAAGAATACAGTGTGTCACCACCGCATCTCATCCCATGGGTGTCGTAAAAACCGACTACGGGACTATCCGTGAATATTATCTTTACGTAATAAAAAGAAGGAAAACTGGAAATTAAACCCTATACCAATCCGTCTGACCAGAGCGTGGTATTAGTAGGCCAAGTATCCCTCCGTCACAGGAGGAGGCCCGTCCCTGCAGTGGGACATTAATAGGCTGTTATGATGATAATTGGATAAAACGGGCAGAGAAATAGAAAAAAAACTTAGGGAAACCTATGTCAAGCTGTGAAACGCTTCTAGCTAAGATAGAGAAAGAATTAATGTATAAATTAAAGAGATTTAAAGTACAACAGTTATGTAAAAAAATGAGACAACAAACCCAACTGGTAACACACCATATAAAAGTATACCGATCATTATATCCATCTAGTCAGCATGGTAATAACAGGGCAAGTTTCCCTTCACCCCTCAACCCAAATCTATCAAACATGGCCTCATACCAAAACGAATACTATCCATATTTAGTATGGTATAATCCATACTAATATTATAAATGCGAAAGTAACTCTGTCTGTCTGTCTGTTACTCTTTCACGCCTAAACGTCTGAACGGATTTTGATGAAATTTGGTACAGACAATCTTTAGACCCTGAGAAAGAATATAGGCTACTTTTTATTAAGAAAAAAAAATTTTTTTTGTTTTTACAAAAAAATTGTATGTTCTAGCATTTTGAAATTTTTACCAGTGTGGGGGTGAAATAGGGGTTGAATTGAAGATAATACAATAAATCTTGGTACGTAGGCTTTTTCTACAAACGGAATTCCCGAAATTCGGAACGGAAACTACAAAGCCAAACTCACATTCACTTCTCTCTCACTCACAACAAATTCCGATTCTGATTGACAAAAACTAATTTCACGCGGGCGAAGCCGCGAGCGGAAGCTAGTAAAGTATAAAATCAAGCAAAATTTTAATATAACTAACAAGGTATCCAATTAATGTTCTCAATTATAGGTGTTACATATTAATCCAGTATATTTATGGGCACGACTTAGGTTTCTATATTGCTGGTTTTGAAGTGTAGACGCCCTTGTTGAATGCTTAGATAATAACGTCCATCCTGTCACAGATACATTATATTAACTTAGGGTTACCATTTTATGGGAGCTGTGTATTTATATTCTGTGTAAATAAGTAACTTACTGCTTAAAAAATATTTAAACTAAACTATTTGAATTTGGAGCTAAATATCCGCCATTTTGATTTTTTATATACCCAGTTTCATCCTCAGAGTAAATACGACTCTGACTATGACGATACCTATCAGGCTAAAATCAATTAAGCCGTTCAGGATTCAGACCGTTACAACTCTTTCCTTCGCCGAACTATTAAGTTGTGGAACATACTGCTTACTAATGATATTGAGTCCTCAAACGTAGTGTGAAGAAGCATGGCAAAACCTGCAAGTTGATGACGACAGAGTTAAGGTGTTTCTTGACTACCATATCTTGTCGTAGTTCTTGACTATATTCGCGCTTTTCATTAGTTTCCATATAATCATTATAACCTTGTATGTAAAAATAAAAACCAAAAAACTTTTAGAGAAAGAAAAAATATATAAATAAATGTATAATCCTCTCCAAATCCGGGCATAGTCCCCCGTAAGGGAATTGCATAGCCAATTTGCATACTGAGGATCTGAGTTCAAATACTACTTCAAGCTTCAAATTTTTTTCATAATTTGAAAGTTTACTCAAAAATCATTAATTTCTGTGTTTTTTCTCTTGTAGTAATACTCAGTTTAATCGATGACATCATGTACGCACTACTATTTTAATAGTATTATTAATCGGTATATCGATTAGGGACAAACTAGTATCGATATTACAGATTATACAAGTCATTTATACTCGTAATTGTATATGGTTAATTAATAGTGTTGGCAACATTGCTAAATATATTTATGTCTTTATTATTTATACTGGTAATACTGATTTTAATGATTTAGGACTCCATAAGTGGAATTGGCAAGGTTGTGAGTTTAAGTTAGTAATTTTAAACGAGTCCAAAACAGGATAAGGTTCTTAATTTGGTTGTATTTTTCTTGTATTGGTCTTTACCTCAAAACCCAGTAATTTTTAGCTTTTGAAATTGGTTCAGTAATTTAGTTTTTGTCTGTGAATCATGAATATAATACCAATACTAAATTGCTCTAAAGTCGGTTTGGTAATTAAATAATTATAATGTGCACGAATTGGTGGGTTCTTATTCCACGCATTAAAGTTATTTAGGTAATTCACATAATGGACCACTCTAGGGCCGGAGGGAAATTTAACCTACATATACCTAACTTATCCGTGTGGTGACGGAGTAAGAATACAATATGTCGCCACCCCATCTCATCCCATGGGTGTCGTAAAAACCGATTCACGGATAGTGAATATTATCGTTACGAAATAAAAAGAAGGAAAACTTAAAATTAAACCCTGTACCAATCCATCTGGCCAGCGTGGTATTAGTAGGCCAAGTATCCGTCCGTCACGGGAGGAGGCCCGTCCCTGCAGTGGGACATTAGTGGGCTGTTATGATGATACCTAATACTTAAAGGGTTTTAATTAACGTCCACTGCTGGACATAGGGCATCCAAACATTTCCACCTTGTGCGGAACAAACATACACAAATACAAAGTTCCTCGTTTCTAATATCAGTTGTATGTAGTTAGTTTCGCAACTATGTAGTTTCCGAATACAACGTATTATTGGGTTATTGGCAAGGTTTTTATATTCAAGGGTATATAAACGACAAAATATACAAGTTAGGTGGAACCTTGCTTTTAATATGTCTATATATATATTTTTGTTGTGTGTAGGTAGATTAAGTACTATTGAGAAGGTAATAAAAGTTTTTTTGATAAATCAGTGTGGTAATAATATAAGAAAATACGGTGTCTCTACCCCGTGTTGGAAGCCCTACCAAGGAAAGCCTTGAGTGCCTTAAAAATGGACTAAGGGAAACTAGCATCAATCTCATAAAAAATATTTTTTGTGCGATCTATTAATGATTTTTTGAATCTGACTATATTTTGAGTCCATTACTTTCATATCTGATAAAGTCCTTGCGACACAGTGCACGAATTAACACAGAACTTTGCAATTTTAATTTTAATATAATAAGGTTATTTTGTTGCTAAAATTAACTTCATCCTTTCTCCTATCGTTTTGTCGTGCCTGACAAAGTCCATAATGAACTGTATTTTTATAATTTTAAAACAACTCTGTAACATTATGGTGTGCAATAAACGTATTAAGTATTGAATTAGCATTTATACGAAATGTCAAAAAAAAATCCTGTAAGGATCTAACCCGCTACAGCCAACATAAGAGTATTCCACTAACCACTTCACCATACATTCAAACACAGGATACAGTATAAGTACGCGTCGATATCTTTTACAAGTAAAACTGTAACTAGATCACGGCTAACCACTTTAAGTAATTTGTTCATTATGTAATTAAGATAATTTCTAATACATTTACGTACTTAAAGTACATTAAACATACATATATGAAGGCGCATCCCTGGCGCCGTGAAACAATCTAACCTTTTTATTGGATAACGTTAAAGGAGGAACGTTCGTATTGAATTATGAAACAAACATTCAAAATGTTCGGACGAGAATGACAGGAGTCGTCATTCTAGCAGAACGTCATAAAAACGGGAAGAAACCACCGAACCCGTGAGGCTGGTGGTCGATCCTGAATAAAGTGTGACGGACTGCTATAGTGTCCGTGTACTAGTGTTGTTTAAGTACCTTTATTTGTAATTCAATAAGAAAAGAGATTATAAAATGTAACTTAATAGAGTTATGCCTATTTATTTCCAAAATACCTCGAGCCTTTACCTACTTGAAGAAGTCTGAAACTGATACAGATAGCCACCTGGCGACATATATTATACTTAAGCTTTATTGTCATAAGGATAGTCTCTGCTATTGAATCGGAGGAACTTTAACAGACAAAAGTAACGGACACAAATTACATTTAGGCAAAATGCAACAATTTGCTGATCACCTACATAGTTATGATGCTTTCCGTGTAGTCACGGAGTAGGAATACAATATCTCACGACCCCATCTCATTACATGGGTGTCGTAAAAACCGACTAAGGGACTATCTGTAAATATTATCTTAACGAAATAAAAAGAAGGAAAACTTTAAATTAAACCTTATACCAATCCGTCTACCTAGTAGGCCAAGTATCCCTCGGTCACAGGAGGAGGCCCGTCCCTGCAGTGGGACATTAATGGGCTGTTATGATATGATGATGATGATGACACATAGTTATCTTGCATGGGATTAGAATCCACAACCTCGCGCTTAGCAGCCGCATACACGACCGCATAGCCACCGAGCCAGTCAATGTTTTAATATTAAGTTCAGAATCAGTTGTTCTGTTACCCATAACACAAGCAGGTTAAGCCTAGCTTACTTTAGGAACAGATGGCGCTGTGTAGAGATGTCCGTTAAAAAAAAAATACCAAGTAAGCTAGTTAAAAAATTTTGTATAACATAGTTTTTCTACTTTTCGGCTAAAATCCTTTACACATTAATAAAAGGTATTTATGAATGTAAATATTATATTAAGGCGGTCTAAGGTCAAGCCATCTTTGTGTACCTGTTGATGTCATACCGAATTTAAGCGCATTAACTAGAAATATATAAAACCTTCAAACTTTTGCAGGTAGATTAGTCTTTAGACATTAATATGACGTGTAATATACAAGCATAATACATATATAATTAAAAGTGTCGGTTCGTAATCGTGAATTCTTAATATATACTCATTAACTAAATTTGAATGCAAGAGAAAACTTACTGATTACTTAAGAAGCCTGACATATGAACAAACTGAACAAATTTTACATATAGCAACATAATAAAAAATTAACAATAACTCGTCTTTTATGACAAAATTTATAAATATATTATTGTACTCAAAACAAAACACTACACAATACACACACACCCTCTTAAACACCAGACACGTACACTCACATCCCACACAAATAAGAGGCAAACACTGTTTAAAATTATATATACTTATTATTATTATATTATATCCCCTTTAAATTTATCTATGCCTTTTTGTTTGTTTAAGGAAATCAAATGTAATACAAAATAAATAAACAATGTGATGCCTCTAAATTTAATTAAAATGTAAACTTGTATAATATTAAAATGAATAATTAAAATTGGCTACTAATGTATAATACACGAGGGTTTGGGCACTGATAGCCGATATACAGGCTCTGCCTAGTTCGGCTACAGATGACTTCACCACTTAATTAAATCTAATTAGCCTGTAAGATAATTTTGTAATTAATGTATGTAATTATTCTGAATAAACATAAACATAAACATAATCTCATTATAACATTTGAATGTATACACGACAATAAAGAGTTAAAAAAAATGTTTGACTGTTTGTTCCAGGTAATCTTTAAATAGTCTGGACGGAAAACCTAGGTTCGTAAGTACACTTTTTTCCGTTCTACTTCTTCCAAAACACGACATGACTTTATGTATGGCTTCAAATATAATAGGATGTATGTACATCAGTTATTTGCTAGCACAAATACAATGCAATTTAGTGATAATAGATAGTGTATACACAAATTAGTGTCTTGATTCTTAAATTAAATATGTTACGTTAATTTGTAAAAGTCACCGCGAAAAGCTATACTCGTAAATCATTCTTAAAGCGGAAATTGTCTTTAAAAATATATATGCTATAATTTGTATGTAAATTAATTATTCGCAGGTAATTAAAAACTATGTTTTATTGACGGTGGTAACGGAGTAAGAATACAATATGTCACCACCCCATTTCATCCCATGGGTGTCGTAAAAACCGACTAAGGGACTAACCGTGAATATTATCTTTGCGAACTCAAAAGAAGGAAAACTTGAAATTAAACCCTATACCAATCCGTCTGGTCAGCGTGGTATTAGTAGGCCAAGTTAGTAGGCCGTCACGGGAGGAGGCACGTCCCTGCAGTGGGACATTAATGGGCTGTTATGATGATTAATATGTCCAATATATCCAAGTGCTGGTATGACGCCAGATAATTCTAAAATGCTCGCCACACGAACATTACAGTTCCACACGAAAAATTTAGTTCATTTCATTGAAACAAGAACCGTGTTACATTATAATTTATTTACAGCCAACCTCCTTGTAATAGTTGCTTAACTCTATGTATAATGTATGTATAGACGGTCGGAAGGGCATCCAAATTCCTTAAAACCTGTTCGAAATCGGTCCAGTAGTTTTAGAGATCGACACAAATGTACATGCACGTGTGTAATGTAATGTTTTAGGATTTTGCAAGATGTCTAGCTTTATGGACGAAAAATATACTTTCTTTTTTTAAAAGACAGCTCCTACACTATAGAGGTTTGTCTCGCGGGGACTTTTTTAAACATCAATTTGGCAAACATCTACACTCAAGGCAATAATTTATGTATCGCAAAAATAACTGTCCTGCATGGGATTCATACCCGCGACCTTTTGGGAGACCGCTATATAAGAGTCATTTTTTCAGCAAATTCACATATTTCTCTTCCTAGGAATCGAACATGTGAATGGCAGCTGTACACCACGACCCCTACATCGCCGTACCATACAGTATTCGAACACATTCAGCAATCGTATAAACAAAACAGATTGAGTAAATAATGAAATAATCACCCTACCGCGTTAAACTTAACTACGTTACAAAACTTATAATCAGAGCACGAAGGTATAATTTTATTTTTCTTACATTGCTTGTTATATAAAGCGGGCTGTTGATGATTGCTTAAGTAATGCAGAGATGGTGTTTTAATATGTCGATGGTAACGAATATATCGTCATCTTGATTAAACTATAGTAATTGGGTTATAGTGGAGATTAGCGGTAAAGATCACCCCCTTACTCATAAACGCCTCTTAAATTTAATCACTGTTTAGCAAAATTTTTATTAGCAAAACCAACCTTAAACCAAACAAATCGTAAGAATTTAAGCTCATCAATTGACTAATATTTAAGAGGCGTTTATGAGTAAGGGGGTACATATTTATCATCAGCCTATAGCATCAGCCTACGGACTTTTACTACTCGACATAGGCCTCCTAATCACATGACCTAGTTAGGACGGCGGTATGAGAGAGGCACAGGACCGCACAAGGTGGCAATACTTGGAGCAGGCCTATGCCCAGCAGTGGACGTCGACTGGCTGATATGATGATGATGATGACGTTGAGTACAATTTATCAACAACATTTGGTACATTCCACCATCACTCTGATAGATACTCATATTAATCATAACAGCCTATTAATGTCCGCCCATGACGGAGGGATACTTGGCCTACTAATACCAAGACGGATTGGTATAGGGTTTAATTTCAAGTTTTCCTTCTTTTTAGACCCGAGTAAGACCCGTATAAAATAGTATTATGTATACAAATCGCGATAGTTTAAAATCTATTCCTTCTTTTTATTTCGTAAAGATAATATTCACGGATAGTCCCTTAGTCATATTAATATTCTTCCTTAAAACATAGTATATGTTTAACATAGTTTATTAAAAATAAACGAAACATAAACCTAGTCTATTAAACATAAAACAAAGTATGGTATGCGTTTTTTGTATAAAAGAAACATAAACAAAAAATTGTTTTGATTATAGATTATGTCTACAAAAACGATACGTAATTGTTTCTAGTATTTTTTATAACTAGTCAAAATTCACATGGACTATAATTAATTTTAATTTTTAAGAAATATTTTATACAACTCGTCTTTGAATCTTGGTAAGCTTGAATAAATGATTTCACCAAAAATAAATTGCAATTTAAACCAAATTTCAGAACATATAACAACTAACTGATGCCCGCGGCTTCACCCACGTGGTATAGGCAGCTTAAATGTTATTCTACACCCTAAGCTACCTACATTTCATACATCACAATCTGTCCAGTAGTTATTGCGTGAAAGAGTAACAAACATCCATCTATACATCCTCACAAACTTTCACATTTATAATATTAGTAGGGTGGATCTAGCTAGGTAGGATATAAAGTAACTGGTAGTCCCTTTCTTCTCCGAATTTCGATCGTCCGAAAATCATAATCCCAAACAAGTTTACTATAATCATCACTTTCCATAATGTTCGCGTATACGAAATCGTATATGACCTAATCGTCTTTACCTATAGTACTTGTGTGTCATAAAATGGGGTACTATAATTATTACATATCCTATTTTTTCTTGCTATAAAGTCACATGTCCTAAAAAAAATATTAGGGCAAAAGTCAGAAACAGTTGGTTAGGTTAGGCTAGTATGGTGACCACAACGCGCACGAGCCGAGCGAGCGAAGCGAGCGTGCCGCGGCAGCGGCCGGCGAGTGCCAGAAACATTTTTTTTATGTAAAACTAGTATATAGTATTTATGTTTTTTAAATATTATAGATTGTGATGGATAAAGCAAAAAAAATTAGGTCATGTTATGTTTAGGGATTTAGGTTTTCGGACAAGGGATATTATAAGACATGAATTTAGGGCTAGCTACCATTCGGACACATGATGATTCGGACACAAAATGTTATGACACCTTAGAATGGATAAAAAAATTATGAGACAAAATAGAGAACCAAAGTAACTAAATACTAACTAGATTTCAGCCTTTTTTGGATTGGTAAAGGATTTACGCCTGGATGAATTTTTCAAGTTTTTATTTAGGTACTTTATAATATGTAGAATATAATTACCTTAGTCTGCTTTTCCGACAACAAAATGGCTGACATATCATAGTGACACCATCTATTCTTGCTCCAATTACAAAGAGATAATAAAAATAATGTAATATAAAAATTCGCGATGAAAACAGAACGAAATCCACCATTTTATATATTATTTCTTTTAAATAAATCGCGTGTATCTCAAGAAAATATATTTCTGCATGCTATTTGCACATGCAAGGCCAGAGACAACTATGTTACTACTAACATACAAAAATCAACTATAAATATATGTTATTAGAACACATTTTTGTTTAAAATAAAACAAGCAATTCTAGAGAAACCATATCCTTCTTGTTTGTACATAATCGGTTAAGCAATATAATAATATATGTATGTGCGGAATAATATTAGTATTTCGTATCTTGAACATTTATTTTATGGTAATAAGACCAGCATGTCGCCTAATGGTAAGCTTTTCCATACCAGGTGTAGAGGAAATGGTTCCTTGGCAAATTAAACCTTTAGAGTACCTGCTCTTATAAACGAAGCTGTTAAGTTATTATACTTCATGGTGAGACGTACAAGTTGTTTGCAAGATAGAAAGGATGTCATATAAAGCCGTCAATATTACGACACAAGCTGTTAATTTCTCATAGCCCTATTATTTATCTGCTATATTATGTCCCCTTCTTAGTAGTTGTTTTTCCCCACCAGCAACTTAATTTTTGGACTGTATTCACCCCTTCCTATATTGAACCTCATGTTCAATATAGTCAATTGAAATGAAATCTGTTTATTATTACCATCAATCACAAAAATATAACATAAAAAAAAATTACAATGCAATAAAAGTAAAAAATTGTGGCAAAAGGTGGTAACTCAGCAAGCGCTTCTTAACCTCACAGAAGTCAAGAGGCGCTGATTTTCAGTTACACCTGGTTCCCTGAGATGTTTGGCGGAAACAATGTTCTTACAGTACTTTCAATTTGCCGTGACATTATAAAAGAAAAGTAACATTAGCACACTATTGCTTGAAAGTGTATAAAGCGGGTACATAGGTTATATTAACTTTAGCATCTTGCTAAACATTATCTCATGATGATCCCATATCTCTAAACGATGCTTTAAAAAGTAAAACCGCGCGTCACAACTAGTTATATTATTAGCAATATGTGAAAGTTGCTAATATATTTATTAGCGAGTGCGTCATCATGATTGTGATATTTCTAAATGACGAAACTAATGTTATAATAACTACTAATATTGTAACGCAAAACTGTCTGTATTTTACTTATTATTGCTTAAACAAGTGGATAAAATTGGATGAATATAAGATAAAATTTAATCTTCCCGTAGAATTAGCGTATTCAAATAGGTATGCGCGGATCAAATTTTGATGAACTTTGAGTGGTGAAGGATTATGAATTCACAGATTCAGTCAATACCTTATCTCATCCTATTTGTGTAGATAAGCTCAAAAAGAAAATACGGAATAATGGGATAGTTAGTTCTCAGACCTATTTACCCTATTTTACTATAATGGTCCCAAAGTCTCTGCAGTGGGGTTACACATTGTTATATAATTTAATTCTAGCATTACCCGTAAGATATACAATAGCTCTCAATACTGCTCCATTTTTACAAATCCGCAGAAAATACTCCTTACGTTTTAAAGTGTCCTACAAGATGTTGTGTCCTACAAGATGTAGTGCCCTACAAGATGTAGTGTCCTATAAGATGTAGTGCCCTACAAGATGTAGTGTCCTATAAGATGTAGTGCACTGCATGTAGTCTAGTGTAATCTGTAAACTATGACAACGAATATCAATCAATGTATCGCGATGATCAATGTATAAATTATCAAGTAAAAACGTAGGTAACTTCTACACCTAGTTCATTCTAGTTTTCTATGATATTTATAAACATGGCTCGCGATAGTTTAAAAAACATATTGCAAACAATAGTTACTAACTAGCACTTAGCTAACACGTTTGTGGTGAAATATAGTGAAGTTTTTTATTTCCCTGGTCAGGTATTATATTGTGTTTTCAAAACCTAGTCTAATATTGTTAAGGTGAAGACTGTCCTTGTATATACGCAATAAACTCAGGAACTACAAGACCGATTTTAATAAGTTATTGTTCTTGTGTTGGATAGTCTGTCAGAAATAGATAGTCTATTTTGTGACCACGTTAATTATTAATATCATCATCATCATATCAGACAATCGACGTCCACTGCTGGACATAGGCCTCCTCCAAGTATTGCCACCTTGTGAAGTACTGTGCCTCCCTCATCCATCGGCTTAGTAATAAAAATTACTTACTAACAATTTTATATTCAATATTTTAAAGTATAAAAGCATTGTCTATATTTCTTTCTGGAAACATATCAAAACAATAGACTATTTATCAATGTGCTCGTGCAGGCACGTTGTTATTACAGAAATACCTATCGCTTGCTGTGATTGTTTGATTTTGTGTTAAGTTGAGGCCATCTAGCCACTTGAACGACAATTGGTATGATTTATCCACTGACAAAATGGCGGGACTTACGTCATATTATTATGGTATAAAAGTACCAAAAAAAAATTCGTTCTGCAACGCGCGATATTTTATAAAAACATGATTCTACCGCTTAAACTCTGCGTTTAAAAAAGTCTGTGGGACAATTGTCGATAGTTTTAGAACGGATTACACCAAAATAAACAGCTGTAAAAAATAATCTGTGGTCGCAATGTCAAACAGAAGTTTGCTTCATTTCGTATGTCCTTGTATGAAATTTACTGTTTATTTATGTGTTAAATACATTTGATTAATTAAATATTGTTGGAAGTGTAATATATTACAATTTTCTAGAAAATGTGTGCTTTCTAATGGTCGTAATATTATGTTATAAAAGTTGAGTAACTTTTAAAATTTAATAAAAGAAAAGTCAAAGACTAAAACTTGGCCTTGATTTTAACAATAATGGCGGTTTAATTACGCTTTCCTCAATAAAAGTTTATTGAAATCGTTTAAAGTTTATTGAAATCGTTTAATACTAAAAGATAAAATAATAAACAATAATTAAATTTAGAAAACAAACCTACTACGTTCTTATTTTTATGTTCTTATTGTCTAAACAAAAATATGGTATGCACGTACAAAACGCCGAGATGGCCGAGTCAGCTAAAAAAGGTATTTATTTCAAAAATAATTTAAAATACTTTAACCTTATGAATTATAAATATATTAATTTTATTTTAAAAGAAATATAGTTAATTATATTTTAAAAATAAAATCATCAATTTGGGTTGCTAATTTTATTCACAAATAATATAATTCCCGGAAAATCGCGGAAAATGTCAACAATTTTTCGCAATTTCTCAGGTTTATCAACTATTCATTGTATTTAGATATTCATAGGGTTAATGTATTTTAATTTAAGTTTATTCCCTATACTTTTACGAACACGACGATGTTTTCATTTTCAAATTGATGCAGTAATTTTCTCGTGTTAGCCGTTTTTATCAAGACGGAAAACTCGCAGTTTTTTATAAACACATAAAAAACTGCGAGTGTTGCCACTTGAACGTTGGACTCGCGAAATGCCCGATTTACACATCGACAAGTACAGTGGCGTGTTAAGTAGTATTTTAAAATTAAGTTGATTTAAATAGATCTCCATCCTATATTTTGGCAAGTTAAGTACGAATTAGCCCCCTCTCTCGCGTCTCGCCAACTTAACTTGCCAAAAAATAGGATGGAGATCTATTTAAATCAACTTAATCAGCAACTTACTACTTAACTCGCTACTGTACTTGTCGATGTGTAAATCGGGCAAAAGCGATTCGCGCAGTTAACGTTCAAGTGGCTAGGAGGAATCGATTACGATCCTCAAATAACGGTCCTGAGACTGGGTGTTTAATGTATCCGTTAATGACAATAAATGATCTTAAAAAAAATACAACCGGATTGAGAACCTCCTCCTTTTTTTGAAGTCGGTTAAAAAGTGCCTCCTTCCCCTAAGGGTTTCATCTTTAGAGCGTGATAAACAGACTTTAAAAAATATTGATAATAGAACCTATGTATAGAACTGAATATCAATTAAAAGAATAAATCATGTCAATTTTTTTCAATTAATACGTAAATCACGTTTAAATCGTGATATATTACTAAGAAATACAACGGACATGCTAAAATAAATATTTAATTTGCCAAAAAACCTGTTATGGGTTTATTTGCAAAAGGCGCGGATTTACGCGTCCGTGCGGCCATTTTTAAAATACAAAATTATCGAGCTTATGTCGTCTTTAAATTTAGAACTTCAAAATTTGAGTTCATTATAATATTCCATTAATTTTTAAACTAAATTCTAAAATAGTTTGGTAAACAAATTTTAGATGGCGTTACTTTTTAAGAAAGTGCAATGTATAAAAATGAGTTTGTTAAAAATCTCCGTGTGGTGATGGAGTAAGAATACATGCAACAATAGCCCATTTTTTTACGTCCTTTAGGTTTTTGTCTCATCGGTTGTCCGTTTTACGTGCCTTGTGCCTGGCCTATTTTCGCTATGTCTGTATCCGGTATCTGAATTAAATAATTCATAAATTACTTATTTATTTTTATAATATTAAGAATGGTAGTAGTAGTAAAAGTAATATTAATAGAAATATAAAATGTACCTCATTTCCAAAATATTTAGTTTCATGCAATACCAACATTTTGTAAATACTAAAAACGCATTTTTTTTAAAAATGCTATAGTTTTATCGTTTTTGCAAAATACTTCGTAGACACTCAGCTCCTATTGGTTACAGCCTGATGTATGTAACTTTCCTCGATTATTAAATTAATATCCAGTAAAAAGAACTGTATACTTGAGGTTGTGTATTTCTCTTGAAATATCTTCTCTCTATTGTATCTCTTTAATTATCCGTGTGGTGACGGAGTAAGAATACAATATGTCACCACCCCATCTCATCCCATGGGTGACGGAAAAACCGACTAGGGGACTATCCGTGAATATTATCTTTACGAAATAAAAAGAAGGAAAACTTGAAATCAAACCCTATACTAATCCGTCTGGCCAGCGTGGTATTAGTAGGCCAAGTATCCCTTCGTCACGGGAGGAGGCCCGTCCCTGCAGTGGGACTTTAATGGGCTGTTATGATTTCTCTTGAATCACAGGTCAAGTAGGTAACGGACATTGCTAAGTGTGATTGTCATACGTTACTAATACAACTAAGTTACTACGATCGATCCCTGTGTCACTGGGACTATTTCAAACATTATATTAAACAGACATAAAGAACATAACAGAACTAAAACTAAATTCAACATTCAAAGAAAGGCGTGTACCTACTGTGGCGTGTGTTGGGAGAGACCTATGTTCAACAGTGAACTGTGCTTAAAGGCTATTTCATTAAAGAGCATCCCGGCTCTAAACAATAGTCTGTGGATCACACAACCGAACCCGCTACTTGAACCTCGTGCACATCAGCTGCATAGACGACCGCTTTGTCACGAGGCAGTTAAGTTTATAAAATATAAGTCTTATTTTGTTTCAACAATCACAGGTGTGATGGAACCTAAACTAACCAGTTATTATCTATGATTGTGAGGTAAAGTTTGTGTGATTGTGTGTTTGTGACGTTGTAGAGGGTAATCTCTGGATCTACTGAACCGATTTTAAAAATTCTTTCTGTGTTGAATAGTCCATTTATCGAGGAGTGTCATAGGCTATATAGTATTTGTATCAGAAATATGTTGAAGAAGTGACACGTTTTTTTCGCGACCTAACGAAGTGGGCACGGGTCAGCTAGTTGTACAAAATAGCAAATGTAATGACTTACTAGCAGTTCGCACAGAAAATTATCTTGAGAAACAGTACTAGAATCTTACTAGAAAAAACATAGTAATCTACAATACGCTTTAACTTCGTATCATTGGGGAAAAACGTAACAATTAACAATAGAACTAATTAACACTGGTACGAACAAAGTGGATTTATAACAAAGAAATATTAACACAAAGCCTGCCAAGACTAGTTTTGTTTGCAAATTTTGTTTAATTATTATACTTTAAAAAAAAATACGATTGACGACTCCACGGATTTCAGTAATCTTTGACATAAGATATAATATTAGGTTAGTTTCCGATTCCATTTCTACTGAGCCCGCTGTAAAGGACCAGCACAGCATAATGCCTGAATTCTCGCCTTAGGTTAATCCTTTACTGGTGAAATTAGGCAGATTTAGTTTATTTATCATCACCACGGCCATTATTATGACTATATCGAACCTAAAGGAAAGTGCGAATATAGTTCATAAATGTAGGCCTGGTAGGTTTAAGGTACAACGTACTTTAATTAATCGGGACTTCTGGACGTGAGAGCCAAAGGCGGAAAGACAGCCTACAAAAGGATTCCCACGATAAGAAAAACATTCAATTTAAATAGAAAATAAGATTCAAAGTTCTTGGTATGTTTATAAAATACTTATGAGAATATCCGCTGATACTCCACTTACGCAAATGAATGACTGATATGATATAACGAACAATACTAATATTCTTCATTCATCAGCACAATACCATTAAGTATCAAACAAAGCAGTGCTTGAGAACTGATAACTGTATTTACATTTAACTTACTGTATACATCGAAACCGATGAATGAGGGAGGCACCCGCGTTAAGTAGAAGTGTTTGTAGGAGGCCTATGTCTAGCAGTGGACTTCAGTTGGCTGATACGATGATGATAATGTACATCGTAAGACTCAGATTATATCAAACAGGCGTATTCACAACTATGTTTGTTTTATACAGAGATAGGAACCGTGACCTCTGACGACATTTGGGAGGTACACTAATAACCATTACACAATCTAGAGAAATATCGTAATTGAGAGCGGCAGAGTACATCATATATTTATGTGTATGTGGATGGATATAGGAGAAGAGGACGACCAAAGAAACGATGGATGGTTTGTGTGAAAGACGATATGGCTACGAAGAGTGTTACTTGTGAGATGACGTCCGATAGGAAAGTATGGAAGAAGAAGACATGCTGCGCCGACCCCAAATAAAATTGGGATAAGGGCAAGGGAATGATGAATGAGAGTCATCATAAAGTACCCATTTTTATAGGTAGTAGCAGGGTAAGAACGTAAAGAAGTCAAGGTTGAACACGCGAAGACAGCAGTTAAATGGATTGCCATAAACGCAAGGTGATTACGGAATTAAAAACATTTTGTCATAGAACTATGTATACGAGACGATAACCGATAGATGAGGGAGGCACGGGACCGTGGTAATATTTAAGGTAACCCATTATTTAAAGGAAGTATATTATTATGTCCAGCAGTGGTCGTCAATTGGTTACTATGAAAGCACCTATTCTATTCTATAAGCCAACAGCCAATTATCTCAAACTTAAAGAAGAATGTTTCTGTAATCAAACGTTTAAGACATAAACTGTACAATTATGTTTCGAGGTAGCGTAACTAGTTTCGTTCAACCGGAGCCCTTATAAGCGAAAGGCCGCGCATTATGTATAACGTAACCTCATTTTAACTCAAATGTTTGCAAAATTATAAAACAGCTGATGTTTATGTAATAGTTTGACTTTAATATAATATTAGAGAGTGTGTTATTAACACCTTAATATAAGAATACTTATTACTGAGATATGCTGAGTGAAAACTTTTTGCACATGAGCTAAAAACATTTGGGTCGATCTCTAAAAACGGATATAATTATTAGGTAGGAATAGTTTATATAAAAAAAAAACTAAACTAAAGTTGTCTGAAATTATGTCACATGTGTAGCAATTGACGTCTGTTGCATAATGACAAAATGTTGGCAATGTACAGCGTTTAATTAATCATTAAAGAATAACAAATTAGGTAAGTAGTACTACATTTTTGGCTCATTAGTGTAAATTCGGATTTCATATCTTTTTAACTTGATCCAATGACCCACTGCAGGGACTGGCCTTCTATAGGGATGGAGGAAAACTTGGGCTGTATGGTAAGTTTTCCTTCCTTTTTATGAGATTATTTTTGCAAACTTTCCTTCAACAATGAGGCTTTTACGACATTTCTGGGATAAGATGGCTTGGTGTTAACACATTTTTTTACTTACAATACTCTGTTTTTTACTTCGTCACCACAAACAATATCACATCATTAGAATACATTAAGTACACCAATTATCAGAATACAACTCACGAACGTCTCGTGAAAATTCCGATCATTTAATTACTTAGTAATAGAGACATCTCGGTATGGAAATTTTTGTATAATTCTAAGGTTGCACGTGCGGTTACAGTTCCACAGCAAAAAGTATCTACTGTGACACAGAAACAATTATATAATATTGCTCGCTTAATTGATAATAAACCTGTTCTCATAATTAAAGATAATCATCAATAGCAGCAAACAATAAGTACGCGATTTAGTAATTATAAAATATCACAGTATCTAACAGATCATTAAAATGAACTATCGAGAAAATGTTTTATTAAAATTAATGTATTTAAAGTCGATTTATAATTATTCAAGATATTAAGCAAATCAAATACTCGAAAAAATAATTTCTGGGTCAAATCTAAGCTAGCCGAGCTAAGTCGAACTTAGCCGAACAATTTCGCAATATTAAAAATTATGCGCATGGGCAAATTAATGAATATTATATTAAGTAAATTATAAAGGAAATGAATATTTTATAATAAATCCTTGTGACTTAAGATTGTAATTAATACTAAGCCAATCAGAGTTACCACATTTTTATTATTTTTAACACGTCACTTTAATAAATACTCACGTTATAAGCATCTTGACGGCCTTTGGTCAGCTTCCTTGTATCATGTACTCAAATACACAGCACACTACACATACAACAAAACACTAAAATAACAGATATTTTTAATTCATAAGATTTACAAAAAACACACTCACACACACACACGCAACGCGGAATTTGCGTAAAGGTTTACGAAACTTTCTAAAAGATGGCGCGTGTTCAAGTCGCGGTCGCGGACGTGTGTTGTGCGGCGCGGTCGGTCGCTCACTGTCGATGACGTTCCTTCTTCGTTCAGGCGCGCGCGAGTTCTTTTTTTTAAACCGGCTCGTTCCACAGACAACAAGCAATGTCTTTAGTGGCCAGTCCAACGCCCGTGGCTAGCAAGAAGGTATGACGCAAGTAGTTTCAGCAACGCTGGGTTTTTTCGTTGCCTCAATCGGTACACAGTACTCACACATTCATAATGCTTACCTACCTAAGTTAATACGGTCGGTTCATTCGCTAATTTCTTACTAACTAGACTAACGTATCCGATCACGATATCATGTCTCTACATTGAGTTATGACGATTGACATACCTACTAGAAACTGATAGAAATCATCTTACTTAATCGAGACGAATCGATTAGAATCGAATAATTATTACAGAATACGCGACGAATCGTTATCGGAATTTCGAAGATGATGAGTTCTTGGTTCCTACCTTGATATGTATCGTTTGGTTTAAGTCTCGTAGATATCATTAAATACTGGTTGGGTTAGTAATGAAAGACACACACGATACCGCGACCTATTAATGTTGTTATTGTCTTTTGAATACCGTGATTTACAAATAATAACCATTAATACAATCAAAATAGAGTAAACCTTGTAAAAGTTAAATAAATTTATTAATGCTTAAAAGACACACTTATGAACTGGCTATTCTTTAAAACTACGACTAATTTCCCAGATAACCATAGAATCTGCTCTAGGTAGAGTTCTTAGAAAATGCAAAAATACCGCTACATTATACAGAGGTCTAAGTAGTAATATCTAGAACTTGTTAAAATAATTAATTATAATAAACAACTTTAAGTAATTCATCATAACAGACCATTAATGTCCCACTGCAGGGACGGGCCTCCTCCCGTGACGGAGGGATACTTAGCCTACTAATACCACGCTGGCCAGACGGATTGGTATAGGGTTTAATTTCAAGTTTTCCTTCTTTTTTATTTCGTATAGATAATATTGACGGATAGTCCCTTAGTCGGTTTTTACGACACCCATGGGATGAGATGGGGTGGTGACATATTGTATTCTTACTCCGTCACCACATGGAGAGTTATAAACCTTAGTCTGAGATAGTAAAAAAAGTTTTTGAATACTATTTTGAACTAGTCAAAATGTATTACAAATACAAAAATATAATGTACCAATGGTTTCAATTTAAAAAATTGTTTGTTTTAAAGAACAATAAGACAACTAATAAAACATGATTGTTTGTATTAAACAAACAATGATTCATACACAAAGTTTAGAAAACGTTATTAAATAATAATCAATTGTTTGTATTTGTACAATGTCAAATTGATCACAATGGGCATTTCATTATATATAAAAGTTCCCTTTCTATCAGAACTATCACGTGTACGCTACCATAACGGACACCTATTTTTTCTTCGTCCCCCACCTCGCCGCGCATACCTCAGGGGGTGCACAGCTCCTGTGGTCACACTATAGTAGCTAACTTTCTTACCTGACTGCACCAGGTTATGTTGTTTGAGAGTATGTATGTGTCATTGTTTGCATGCTCTATAGCCTGAACGGCTTGATTTTTTATTTATTTTGAAAATATATAATAAACCTAAACTTTACGGATGCAGCATCATTTTTGAACCTGTGTTGTCGGAACTTTAATAGACGTCAAATTAACAAATACATCCAGGCTCTTGACAATAATTTGTAGATATTCATCATCATCATCAAAACAGCCCACTAATGTCCCACTGCAGGGACGGGCCTCCTCCCGTGACGGAAGGAATCGGAATAGGAAGGATCGTGTATGCCCAATGTGGACGAACTGCAGATTGAATTAAGCCTGCAGTGTCATGCCGATTGGACGATAGGAAGGATCGTGTATGCTCACCATTAGTGCAAGAATAACTTTTATAAAAAGAAAAAAGCAAAAAATGATGCTTGATACATCGGAGAATGACAGTTCGATCCACGTGCAAGTCAAACATGACTACAGAGGAGGTTTTAATCAGGAGTTGTATTAGTCATAAGCTTAACTTTTCTCTGTCACTTAAAGAGACGCGTGCCGTAAGGCATTAAAGGTTAAAGAAATAAGTGTGGTCAGGAAAAGGAAATGTGAGCAATTATCAAAGAGAGTCGTAAAAACCACCTGTTGCTGGGAGGATCTTTATTAAGATGTTACCAATAAATAACAGCCTATTAATGTCCCACTGCAGGGACGGGCCTTCTCCCGTGACGGAGGGATACTTGGCCTACTAACACCACGCTGGCCAAACGGATTGATATAGGGTTTAATTTCAAGTTTTCCTTCTTTTTATTACGTTAAGATAATATTCACGGATAGTCCCTTAGTCGGTTTTTACGACACCCATGGGATGAGATGGGGTGGTGACACACTGTATTCTTGCCTCGTCACCACACTAATTTGTGGATATACAGCATTATAATTGCATTTAATCCTTATCTTGCGTAAAATTTGAACCTACGACATCACAGCACCAAGATAGAATAACTTAATTTATGTATAGTCCTCATTTTGTCATTTAGTATTGTTATTGCATACTGAGCAATGAAAATATAGTAACAGCACTTAAAGTATGAAAGTGAGAGGTACTTGCTACATGGTAGTTACTTTACCTTTCACAAGGAAGATATTTAACGAAAATATTTACGCAAACAGATTTATTCTTCATTTCATTCTATATTTAGTAATGGGCGTTCATTAAAGGATTATAAGTAGACACAATTGTGAGAAAAATGTTGACACTCAGCACAAATGCTAGGTAAATGCTGGCAGAAGAAAATACATACAAGCTTATTATCTGTCCTGGCCTGCCACATTACGCGCCTAATCAGTTTTCTGCTTTTAACATCTACAGAGCGGCTGTGTTATCTATACTAATATAGTAAAGTTTGTGTGTTTGTGACGTTGTAGGGGGTAAACTCTGGATCTACTGAACCGATTTTAAAAATTCTTTCTGTGTTAAATAGTCCATTTATCGGGAAGTGTCATAGGCTATATAGTATCACGCTATGACTAATAGGAGTGGAGCAGTAATGAAATATGTTTAAAAAAGTGACGCGTTTTTTTCGCGGCTTAACAAAGTGGGCACGGGTCAGCTAGTGTGATATTAAATTTGAAAATGAAGCCTAGATCTAACGTCGACCAGAAATGCAAAGAAATTGAATAGACACTCTACGCTCGACGTTGAACGGTGCAGGGTTTTCTTTACATAATTTGTCTGTTCTTGCCTTACGCGACCGATAAATGAGCGATGCATCATGTTCCGTCAGATATGAACCGACCCTTACGATACCTACAGGACGAGAGCCCATGGTAACTATACTCTTAGTACCTACATCACAAAGTGTATAATATTAAAAATCACACGTGTATTAGTCTTAGTAAAACTAATTATTTACACTAATATTTCATAGTAAGTAATTACGATTATATACGATGTATTCACGGTAATCGTTTCATAATAAAAACTGAAATTAAACCTTGATTAATATAATCGTAATGTAATGCCAATTAACTATTATTGGAGTAAGCCATAAAGTATTATTATGCTTTTCATAATTTTCCGTTGCGTCATTTTTTCTCATTTGTTTTTGGTTTAGATTACGTCGCAATTCCGTGTGGTGACGGAGTAAGAATACAGTGTGTCACTACCCCATCTCATCCCATGGGTGTCGTAAAAACCGACTAAGGGACTATCCGTCAATATTATCTTTACCAAATAAAAAGAACCCAAAGAAAGAAAGAAGAAGAAAACTTGAAATTAAACCATATACCAATCCGTTTGGCCAGCGTGGTATTAGTAGGCCAAGTATCCCTCCCTCCAGGGAGGAGGCCCGTCCCTGCAGTGGGACATTAGTGGGATGTCATGATTACGTCGCAATTTCAAGGCTGTCGCAGTCGGCTATTGTTGTCCAGGGTTTTTGAATATATTATTTTAATACTCATTTTTGAGAGGTTTCTATCCCATGTGAGGGAAATGTCAACCCATTGTGAGCTTTGTAAGCCTAAGGGTCGTAGCACATATAAGGTAACGTAAACGGATCGGCACGGTATCAACTCGAGTCGTTTGATATTATTTGTATGAAACTCCTTACTGCAACGCACACTAATCGGAATCTTAATGTAATCAGAGTTTTGACGTTTGACACCGAGGAAAAAGGCGAGGCGGTGCCGATCCGTTTACGTTACGTTATACGAGTATGTGCTACGACCCTAAACCTATACTAAGAAAAAGAGGTAAAGGTGGAACTGTAAGGTTTGAATTCGTCCTCTTTTGTAGTGGATGATACCAACATAAGCTGAGTCTTAGAAGGCAGTAATTAGAAATTTTACAGTACCTACGAGTCAAATGTTATTTTCTAATTAAAATACGGCCTCCAAAAATAGAGAACTAATCTTTTTTGAAAATGTTTGACAAATTATGTAATTTTTTTATTATTTAGTCGTCCCCTGTAAGCGACTGCTACGCAGATGTCGCGGTTTCCACACATTCACTCAATGCTCTGTGTGCATAGATACGTCTGTTCTTATTGGGTCTGGACATTGTCTATGTAACTATAATAACGGTCGCAAAGCTTCTAGCTTCTAGAGTCCGTGTGGTGACGGAATAAGAATACACTATGTCACCACCCCATCTCATCCCATGGGTGTCGTAAAAACCGACTAAGGGACTAACCGTAAATATTATCTTTACGAAGTAAAAAGAAGGAAACCTTAAATTAAACCCTATACAACTCTGTCTGGCCAGCGTGGTATTAGTAGGCCAAGTATCCCTCCGTCACGGGAGGAGGCCCGTCCCTGCTGTGAGACATTAATGGGCTGTATGATGATGATGGCTGTATGTATGAAGCTTCTAGCAGGACTATTATCTTGTAGAATAAGTTACTTAGAGTTCAATGCCTTACCACGAAGCCTATCAATATAAATACAAATGCAAGGGACACCTTAAATAAGCAAGTCATCAAATTCTCATACCTATATAAGTTTTAATAATAAACAAAACATTAGCAACAAGTTTGTGATTCTGTAATCACTATAGATATAATGAATCTGAGTCACTGATTATTTCACGAAAACATTAACGTTTGGGTAAATAAGATCTACGCGGATATTTAAGTCACAATAATGATGATTACCATTTTTTTTAAAGAAGTAGCAATAGTCTTAATGATTCCTAACTGCGCGTTAATATGCCTTGTACTGGAAGAATTATCATAGTAGGTTTGTAATTCTTTGTCTGGCCTCCTTTTCACATCATACTTGTCCATAAGGTTTTTGTTTTTGAGTCTTTATTTATTTAAAGGGAATTTATCACTTGGTGATAATGTCACCCCTATTAAAAAACATCATACATAATATAAATACAAACTTAAAATGTATATTATGTATACCTATGTATGATGTTATATGCATAAGGTATTCATGTAATGTCGTGGGCCTTTTTAACAACTCTAGACCACAGATCGACCACTAACCAACCTGACCAACCGATAAAGAAGCAGATCTTGTACGTTTATTAAGGGTCATTTGTTAAATTAAATAAGTTTAGGACTAGCTACTTTAAATATTCATGTTTACTTATTATTTAAGTTCATTTGTACTGAAATTGTCCTTATCAAGGCCAACAACGAATACTGACCCCTTCATAGAAGCACGAAGAATCTGGTGTAGGTTGCAGGCAACCGATAGATCAGGGGGGCACAGGACATAGGAAGGAGGGAGGCCTATGTCCTGCAGTTTATGATTTTTGCCTGGTATATTGATTATACATAAAACCACAAAAACTATCAAATAGTTGAAGTAACATAAGTTCTCATTGGAACCCAGGATCTTCGCTAATCCAAACAGATACACTAACTCATCCACCTAAGTTTTAACATATCTTTATCGCTGTATGGTGGTACAGTCTTCGTGCGTCGGAGAGCATGTTAAAGTTGGCCGTGGCTCTCGTCGTAGTAAAACAGTCTTTAAACCACCTCAGAGACCCTATTGGCGGTTGAACAACCTTAAGCACCTGGTTGGCCATTAACCAAACGATAAAGAAAATGGTCATGTTACAAAATACAAAATACAAAATTCTTTATTTGCTTAATGTGGGTTTACAGAGATGTTACAATAATATGAGTTTCACCACACTCGGCCACTCAGCATGCAAAATTTTCTTAAAATATTTCCATAAGATTAATAACATTAATATAATATTTAATTAATTGAAATAAATTATAAATGTCATGTTTTTTTTCAAATTGAATTAGCATCTAAGATTAAATAATAAGACTAAATAATATAAACAGTTTCTAAATACTTTTGTCTTCTATAAATTGATTAATTGTATAATATGCCTTATTGAGTAATAACATTTTAAGTTCATTTTTAAAACTATTTAGATCACTTTCATTACGTATGTTCTTTGGTGAAAAGAAAAATCGCTTTCTATCAATTTTTTTTTTAAATCATGTCAATATGACTATATAGAATAGAACCAGAATACAGCCCAGAAATGAAGCCATCGAATGGTAGTCTAAAAGTAACAAGACCAAACTCCGTCGTCATCATCTTGCCAGTTTGGCCAAATGCTTCTTCACACTACGGAGCCAATGTCATGCGATGGAGGATACGTGAGCCGTGAGCGATGTTACCTCTGATCGGAGTCCTCTGCTGGACATAGGTCTCCCACCACGAAAATAAATAAAAACGCTATAAAGTATATTTTCTAAAGTTTATAAAACATGATATAAATACAAAATAAGTCAAATGTGTACAGAATCAATGTTGTCCTTGCTAGAACCAGTTTCATTGGACTTTACTCTCTGCAGACATAACTACTACATATAGAGTTAACTCATTTCGTCAAATTACGTAGATATTTGAGTTTTACTTTAATATCTTAATTTTTAGGTTATTGTGGGTATAAAATACTATTATTATTGATGACAACTGTGGCGTAGTGGTTATAGTTGATAGATGCTACGCAGATGTCTCTTGGCTTCGATTTCTGATCAATGTAAATTGGCTCAAAGGAAATCCAGGCACAAACGAATGGCAAAACGAATTTACAAACAAAACTAGCGAATTCGAATCCTTGACCTGGTGTATGGCTGCCACTTAGTTTAGGAAATCTGTTCAAATAAATTCATTTCTGCATTGAATAGAGACAATAGGTAGGTATTTATATCCACCATTAGACGCAGAAAATAATGACAAATGTTGATCTATTGATTATGTCAAAACTCTAATAGGTACCTAATTATTCATAGTCAATGTTAGCATAGACAATTTACATACAAATATAAATACATTCAGACATCTGTATTTTTTGCACATTTTTAAAGATATTTTAATAACCGATATACACGTAGAGTTTAATGTTTGAGTTCCGCACGTTTATAAGAACATTAAAAATGACAGTTATTATCTATGCTCTTTTTTATTCCATTTTGCAAGATGACGACTTGACAGACGGGTTAGTAAGATTTGATTTGAGTTTCCTTGGTTTAATCAGTTAACAAACATCAATTTAAAGGACACAGTCAACGTCAACTCAGTACATTAATTTGTGGATCACACAAAGAATTGTCTAGCGTGGGACTCGAACCCGCAACCTTGTGCACGATAGCCACTTTCGCAACCATCGCGGAAACGAGACAATCAAAACTGTATTTATATTTATAACACTACTAGCTGATCCGTGCCCCACTTCGTTGGGCAACGAATAAAACGCGTCCCTTTTTTAAACATGTTTTATTACTGCTCCACTCCTATTAGTCATAGCGCGATACTATATAGCCTATGACACTCCCCGATAAATAAACTATTCAACACAGAAAGAATTATTAAAATCGGTTCATTAGATCCAGAGATTACCCCCTACAACGTCACAAACACACAAACTTTACCTCTTTATAATATTAAGTAGTATAGATAACTTCAAACGTATTTATTAATAGAGTCAAATTATTATTTTTAGATTATATTTATTAAAATAAGTTGGTAATCAATCTAAAATGTGACCTCTAAAATAATTTGACTCTGTTCAGTGGACTACGTTCTATTAAAATGTATATTAAAGGCTAACTTGTAATAACTGACGTTGAGTTTTGAGTGTCAACCAGTTTTTAACTAATTTTATAATATCTTATACGTAAAGAAAAGATTTGATTTTGTCCCTTACTTCCCTTTTCATAACAGAACCATTTGTGCCGGTTTGCGGTGACATCCTCAGACGGTCTGTCCAAAGAGTTCGGTAATTCCTTCCTATGCTAAGCCATTAAGTTGGGGAACAAACTTTCGGCTCATGTGTGTTGGATGTATCATCATAACAGCCCATCAATGTCCCACTGCAAGGACGGGCCTCCTCCCGTGACGGAGGGATATTTAGCCTACTAATACCACTCTGGCCAGACGGATTGGTACAAGGTTTAATTTTAAGTTTTCCTTCTTTTTATTTCGTTAAGATGTTTACACAATAATTAATTCTTAATCCGTCACCATACGGAATGGGAAAACTTTAATTACGTTATATACATATATTATAATTATCAAAAATTAACATCTCACCATAATATTTGATTTGAAAGAGAACTACAACCAAATTATGGAATATAATTAAATAATCCAAGATTTTAAATAAGATAATGTAGTTTTGTTGTTATAATAATTTCTACTATCACAAGAGTACAAACTTTTTCCGCTTTCTACCTTCATACCACTCTCTCTTGTAGAGACAAGTGAACTAACTTTTTTTATTATACAAAATCATAAAAAAATGGCTGCTTGTCTAAATTAACTTAAGAAATGGTTGTATTACACAAGTTACACAACAATTCACGTTTTATATAATCAAAGGGCTTATATTTTTATTAGTTGATGTACACACAGCAACACATCAAGTTAAACATTTTCATTTGTAAATGTGTCTTATTTCAAGGTATTAAGGTACATGAGTGTCTAGCTTGATTAGTTGCTGTGTGTACCTAGTATATTTTTTATAACTATTTTAGTATTTATTGGTTTTATGAGCGTTTAACATTTTTGTAGGTGACGCGTTTTTACGACTACAACATTGACGCGATAAAGTTTATTGGCATAATAATATTGCGAATTAAAAAATCTATAAATAATTATAATAATATGTAAATATGTGTAAATATATCCTTGATATTTTCAGTGAAAAAATCGGAAGAATCCTACCAAATAGATGCGATGACATTTCCGATTCTTTCTGGAATGTTATGACGAAAGTCTTAGACTTGAGTGTTTCCTAGTGATGACTTAGTCTCTAACTACGAGCTTTATAAAACGACTCAAACCTAACAAAGTCCAATGTTGGGTAGTTCTCTGTGTAATCAGAAATGAGGAGATCGGCAGCAAAACCAAAGTAAGGGACTTCGTTTGGGATACAAAATGCACGATTAAAGTTGCAATTTGGTATGATTGGTTTTTGTTTTAGGGCTTGAGGAAAGATATCCGAGGAACAGTTAAGATCGGGTTAGTTTTACGCTCAATGCAAATGATTGTGTGCATGAATATTAATGTTATTCTATTATAATAGAGTTTTTTTTTTAAGAAAACTCTCGACCAACACACAACACCGGGTCCCACAATACATCAACCCTGGATAACACATCCAATATCGCGACAATCAATTGAGGATCACACATACATTCATAACAGCCCATTAATGTCCCACTGCAGGGACGGATCTCCTCCCGTGACGTAGGGTTACTTGGCCTACTAATACCACGCTAGCCAGACGGATTGGTATAGTGTTTAATTTCAATTTTTCTTTCTTTTTATTTCTTAAAGATAATTTACGGATAGTCCCTTAGTCGGTTTTTACGACACCCATGGGATGAGATTGGTGGGTGGTAACATATTATTCTTACTCCGTCACCCACGGAAAGACAGAACTCAAACATTAAATAGTTAATTGTACCAGCAATTAGCACAAACTAAGTTTATCATGTATTTAATTACTACTTAAAACTAAGTAATACAAGATATTTCAAGTTAAATAACTTAATAAAAAATCATGTAACATAGATAACAGAAAAAAAACACATTAAACCATAAAATCTTGAAGTTTCCTCATGAAACAAAAACGTACACAGATATAAATTAATTGACTAACTACTTACTATTTATTTTTTGTTTTGGCAATCAATTTACGTCAATAACAACCGTCTTATCTATGATAAAATTAATTTAAAAAATATATTATTTTTTTATTATTTTGACGTAACTTCAATTCAAACTTCAGCCTATACTTATTGATGTTAAAAAAAAATAGGCATAACGTCAATATATTGCCTTTACAGGATTTTATTCGTAGCAGTAGCTAGCTTAGACGCGAGGTTTAAGAGGTTGAGTTGAAATATTTTAATAACCATCTTTGGAAACAAGAATGGGTTCTCCTCAATTCAGTTGTTTTTTTTTTTGAGAACCGCTGACCTCAAAAATTGTTTGCGGAGATATATTGAGTTATGCGGTAGTAAACAGAATCTCCTCAAACAGTTAAGGAAAATTTGTTTTAATGTTTCAAAGGGATGATTCCAAAAAATAAGTAGGTATCTTAAGAAAAAATAATCAAAAATATGAAGGGCCGAAAACAAATCATGTCAGTACCAATCCATCTGGCTAAAGTAGGTACAAAAAACTAAACTCCCTCAACAATAGGGGCACATTTCCAGTTTGAGGACGATTATGCAAAAATCATTTTAGTATATTATCTTAGTCCCTATAGCGCGTTCTCCGTGTCGTGACGGAGTAAGAATACAATATGTCACCACTCTATCTCATCCCATGGGTGTCGTAAAAACTGACTAAGGGACTATCCGTGAATATTATCTTCACGAAATAAAAAGAAGAAAAAATTGAAATTAAACCCTATACCAATCCGTCTGGCCACCGTGGTATTAGTAGGCCAAGTATCCCTCCGTTACGGGAGGAGGCCCGTTCCTGCAGTAGGACATTATTGGGCTGTTATGATAGCGCGAACGTCCCTAAAAGCTAATTATAGGCCGATCAAGTAAGAATGCTAGTTGAGTTGTAAATGATTGATTCACCAATCATTTCATCAAGTAGTTAACCTTAAGGTAACCATGTTCCTACATTCTTTACATGCCAGTTGTTAAGTTTTCCGGGACAAGTTTAAAAATATCACTGGGTTTTTATTATACTTAATTTATTATTTTACACTATCGGACAGGGCATCTCTGTAGACAGATACACATATTATAAAAAAAAATTAAAAAGAAATAAATAACTTAAACAACTCCCGCTCTAACTCGATCGAGATAAGTGTCACAAACACTTTTACAAAGATCAATTTAACAGAACATCCAGGCTCTATTCAATCATTTTTGGATCACAAAAATAATTACCTGATTTCTGATTCGAATTCACGACTTTGTGCACGGTAATCGCGACTACTGCGCCTACAAACCCGTCGAAAAAAACAATTGTTATGATGATATACTTATCCATACTTCATTCATTCATTGATTATTAGTAAACAATAAATAAGTTAATATTTCCGTGTGAATTGCCGCAGTATAATCCATGTGATAGAGTATAGACTTACAGAATACATAAGTATAGACAGAATGGTGGCGTAGTGGTTAGTTATATGATTTGCGGGATGTCACAGGTTCGAGTCAAATAATTCAAACGTTTGTATACAACATGAATTTGCTGTTTGACTGTGTTCAAATTGAAACTGAATAACAAGTAATCAATGGCCTATAGCAGCAGAACTCTTCCTTAGTGGTGGATGGATAATTAGACTACTTAAGTTACTTACGTTGATTATTATATTGGTGTTGTGTTTTGTGTCCTTTTCTTCTTATTGGAAGAACCAGCTGTCGTAGAAAGAAGGGAACACATGTGAAGAAGAACAATCCGCAATTTAATTGTAAGGCATAGAAAAGTATTACGAATTAGAATTTCATAGAATCATCATTCCCCTGCCCTTAACCCAGTTTTATTTTATTTGAGGTCGGCGCAGCATGTCTTCTTATTTCATACTTTCCTATCAGACGTCATCTTACAAGTCACACTCTTCGCAGCCATATCGTCTTTCACAGAATCCATCCATCATTTCTTTGGTCGTCCTCTTCTCCTATATCCATCCACGTACGAGTACAAGTTCAATAATTTCATAGAATGATTATATCGAAATCAATAGGCAGGCAACAGAGAACCGATATCTGATGGCTTAATATGGTTATTGGTGAAACTGGGCAGAAAGATACCTCCTAATTAAAGTAATGGCAGTTCGATGGAAAAAGGGAAGTCTTATAAGAAGCCTTTTGTCCAACTGTGAACGTACTTACGCTGACATAACTCTAGCAAGTACCTCAGACAGACCGCGCTTATGACATTCACAGTATTACCAAAAATAAAAATATACTCTAAATTTATTATTACCTACCCAACGTATTTCTGGGGTAATAGCGCAATAAACATACATATCCGTGTGGTGAAGGAGTAAGAATACAATATGTCACCACCCCATCTCATCCCATGGGTGTCGTAAAAACCGACTAAGGGACTATCCGTGATTATTATATTTACGAAATAAAAAGAAGGAAAACTTGAAATTAAACCCTATACCAATCCGTCTGGCCAGCGTGGTAGTAGTAGGCCAAGTAACCCTCCGTCACGGGAGGAGGCCCGTCCCTGCAGTGGGACATTAATGGGCTGTTATGATGAAAATTTATGATTACCTACTCTACGTATTTTTAGGGTAATAGCGCAATAAACACAGTAACACACTACAAGTAGTTATTATTACAAAAGTTAATGAGTATGTTTGTACACATTTTCCGTATGTGCTATAAATAACACAATGTCTTATAAGCCTTCATGGGTGATCTGGTGACCCTTCTGTCAGGGCTTTATGCTAATATTTACTGCCTTCAGTAATGGTTGTGTGTGCAGGAGGATAAATGGTTCAAAACCATCGTAGTGTGAGGCTTCCGTATGCGAGGTTGTGGGTTTGAATACCTACCGCGACAATTATATCTAGAAATGTTTTTTTTTAGTTTGGATGCAAAGTCGTCTACAAGTTAAGTATTATGTCAATGTAATATGAATTTCTCGATGAATCACATATTATGCCTATCTAACAACACGTGCAAATTGACAGAGTAATATTTATACATCAATACTCATTCAGAATACTCTCTGCCTCATCTGGGAAAACACACATCATCATAACAGCCCATTAATGTCCCACTGCAGGGACGGGCCTCCTTCCGTGACGGAGGGTTACTTGGCCTACTAATACCACGCTGGCCAGACGGATTGGTATAGGGTTTAATTTCAAGTTTTCCTTCTTTTTATTTCGTAAATATAATATTTACGGATGGTTCCTTAGTCGGTTTTTACGACACCAATGGGGTGAGACGGGGTGGTGACATATTGTATTCTTACTCCGTCACCACACGGATGGGAAAACACACGTTATACATCATTGTAAAATAAAACCTTCGTATTTAAGAATATTAAGCAAAGACAATACTGACAATAGGTATTATTGTCCTGAGTCTGGAAGTTCATTGTGTCGATTAATAATCGTTTCAACCGATAGATGGAGTGTGGGAAAGTTTCTTATTAAATAAAATATTTACGAAAATGAATGCGAAGTTTTGGTCACTGAGCGGAAATATATATTTCCGTATTTTATAATTTAAACCTCTCTCTGGTGACATATTATGAATGAATTATATATTCAGTGAGTGATAGAGAAAGGATGCAACATGTCACAAGCCCATTTCAGGCTATAAGGTAGATATTATCCTTACGTAATCAAAAGAAAAATACTAAATATGGAAAAACACATAGCAGACAGTGAAGGTGACCGCTAACGCGTTGTAAGGGGCCTCCTTAAACCTACATCTGGGTCGTAAGTCCCAGACGCTGTTACGCCAGTGTTCCGTCCTCTATCCCGCGATGGACCCGACACCCGCACGGAGAATCCATGGAATGCTAAGATTAGGTCTTAGACCCTATATTAGTTAACAAATATATCAATTCCTTTGGAGAAGTTTCAGACTGTCATTGAATAAAGTAGTAGAACATTTTTGTGTTCATGTGATGTTTTTTAAAACTGGTCTCTATATTTGAAATACGTCTTAAAACCCTCAGTAACGTTCCCTTATTTCTTTCATCAGTTTTTTATTGCACTAAGTAATTGGTCGCAGATTGTCTTTACTAATTTATGCGGACAGAAGCGGAAGGTCGTCGACTAAAGATATTTAAATAATGTGAAAGAGCTCTCCCTACAGAATATAAACCTCACCCTGTATCGTCACTGTCTAACAGGACATGCTGAAGGCACACTTTTATAAGCAACGCTCAATCACCAGTAAAGACGGATCAGTGGACAATTTGATGTGGCTTCGTAAACCATGTGTGCTCTATGTTGAGCGATCGTGGCCCTATCACCAGTTTCTTCCACAATATGTTAAGGGGGACGCACTTAACTTTAATTAACTTTGAGGGGATGTATTCCAAAGCCGCAATCACTGCCTGGTTGGGATGTGTAACCGCGCCGTTTCATAATAGCAGCACATATTTTAACTGTATTAAGATATAAAGATTGACAAACGTATTTACATTTTAAAATTAAAGTAAAAAACTTTACCCGAAATCGTTTAACTACTCGTATTAAGTATTAATGTTGACGACCAAATTAAGACAGTTGCCGACCTTTGCTTGAGGTCACACGTCGAAATCGCAATTCTCGTATAATTCACACTGTGCCTGTTTATAGTTAATTTGACCACCTAGAGGCCTACCTGCGAAATGTTAAAGATATTATCGAATGGTGAGGTCAAAGTCAATAGTCCTTGATGTTTTCGATCAAAAACTTGTTTTTGAAGAAGTTATCTACTTGAATTAAAATTTTGTGTTGCAAAAGACGGTAATTATAGCGAACTAACCAATATAAATGCTTCTACACAATGTGCCTGTTAGACAACGGTTCAAAAACAGAAAAGTAAAAAAAACTTTTTTAATTTATAAAATACTTTACGCACTTTTATTTCTCATTGCCTTACTGAGCACCTACGTTTTTTAATTGTTTCCGTTTTTAATGCACACAAAGAAGAATTATTCCTAGTGCGTCAAAAATAAAAAAAAATAGCCAATAAATGAAAATGTAAAACATAAAACAGAAATAAAATAATAATAATTCATACCACGCCATCTATTATAAACATCCAACATTACATCAAAACTCACGCGCCGCAACTAGTTCACGTTACCACCAACAGGTGGCACTATTCTAAAATTACGTAAAGCTACTAAATAAACATAGATGGCGTTTCAAAACATAACCAATACCAGTAGAAAGGCACCCAATATCTATTGAATACAAACTTTACTGTCATTTATTGAATGAAGTATTACAAACATCTGGGTTATTGGGCTTGCTTATCGACCTCTTGGTTGTACGCGAAAGTGGCTCTTACATCATTCGGCAGGTCAGAATCTCATAACGCTTGCATCATTGGAAGGAAGTTATGTGAAGTGGTACGTGTTTGTCTATGTTTCTTATAAACCTGTTATGATTACTTGATACGAGAGCCATCGACTGTAGGACAAGAGGCTGTTGTCACTATGTTAACGACCGAAAGTGGAAACCACCAAGGTCTTTTATGTGTGTCGTAGATACCTCACCAAAATAGTAGTGTGGTATTTGGGCTCACGTTATATAAAACTTCAATATGTCATTGACATAGTTACCCTATTGTTTTTTATTAAAACATTACGTCTTCTACTTATTAGGGCTCATTCATAACAGCACTCATGGCCTAATGCAGAGAGACTTTCTTCAGAGATAAAGTAAAGTTTAGCCTGTTATTGTCGTATTGACACAGTCGTTGAGCCACTGAAGAAGCCTATGCGTAGCTTTTTGAACAACTATAAACAACCTGGCTGGCCACTAATCAAATGACATAGAGAATTATAGAATACCACTTCTCGTAAGCATTTTAAAAAGATTGGTATATAGTTTTATGGTGGCGTTACAGATTGTTTTTATATCAAGTTTTCCTTCTTTTCTTTACATTGAGATAAGTTTTACAGCACTAACTAGTTAGATAAGATATACATGTCAATTCTCGTACCTTAAAATCGTTAAAAATTCGGTTACCTAAGTTAATTTTAGTTGTCAATTTGTTATACAGTACAACTAAAGTTAACTTAACCGAATCTTTAACGATTTTAAGGTACGAGAATTTACATGATGGTGTGTTCTTACTCCATCACTACACTAAGGCATATAAGAGGTGAGCAGAGATCATTACTATAACACCTTTCGCCAAACGTACCTAACATGCAACGCGGAACTCTACGCACCAGATTCCGTGCTTCTAGTTCACGTTTCCTTATGCAAAAACTAAGTAAAAACATGCTATTAAATGTATAAAGTATATACCTACCAGATCATTAAAATCGAAAATTACGAGTGTAACTTTAAACTTTAGAATACAGCTACTGGAACAGTAGCGAAAGTAAGAGTCAATCTTTGGAGGAAATAACAGTCTTCCTTTTGTCCTTTGGTCCCTCGTTCATAGAGACTCTGTCTTTTGTATAAAGACCATAAACAGACTTCATCCTTGATCAAAGTGACAAGACGAAGTGAAGTATACCTTTATAGCTCAGTGTTGCCAAAAAAACGCATCCTTAAATTTGACAGGTCCACTTATCATGTCCGAAATATGAATTCTATCTTGAACTTGTCAAAATGTTGTGCTTTAATATTTTTTTTTAATCAAAACATTCGTCAAAATAATACTAAAATTAGAATAAACTTAACTGGAAATATTATATTTAATTTATTTTAACTTATTGTTTGACAGTTTAAAGATCCTTTTTTACTACACAGTATTCACAATGTTGGGAACTAGCTGACGCTGTTTGTGGAGTAGTTTTTGTTAAAAACACACACTACCCCCTTCACTCATAACAGCCTCTTAAATTTTACTTAGTCAATTGATTGGCTTAAATTCTTACGGTTTTGTTTGTTATAAGGTTGAATTTACGAATAAAAATCTCGCTAAATAGTGATTAAATTTAAGAGGCGTTTATGAGTAATGTATACGTTTAATTATATTTACTTGCCCCCTTACTCATAAACGCCTCTTAAATTTTAGTCAATTGATTAGCTTAAATTCTTACGGTTTTGTTTGACATAAGGTTGGGTTTGCTAATAAAAATCTCGCTAAACAGTGACTAAATTTAAGAGGCGTTTATGAGTAAGGGGTTTGTGTAATATTAAGTTCAAGGTACTCACGCGGTGGTCCAACTAAACATCTGTTTGACCCTCTCCGACCGTAGCTCTGTAGGATGCGACATGTTTCTGGAATAACACAAAATTACATGTTAATTTCATTCTTATTAACTAGCATGTGTAAAAATAATGCTATAAATTAACTGAAGGTTTTTTTGGACTGCTACTCCTGTCATTCAGGTTCTGCAGCGGTAACATGCAAAGGCTTACGCGAAATCTTGACCTGGGTGTAAGGTATACTTTGAGTCCATTCATTTTATGTCTGTAAATATCCCCGCGAAACAGAGTATCACCCTTTTTTTTAAGAACCACTTCCGCGCTATGTATGAGGCTTTATTTGCCGACCTCTGTGGCGTAGTGGTTATTTAACATGACTGCTACGCAGAGGTCTCGTGTTCGATTCCCGCGCAATGCAAATATTATGTGTGCCTAAACATGATTGCTTGCATTGGTCTGAGTGTTTCTATGTATAATATAATGTTGTGAGTGTTTTTATGTATGTATGTATTTACAAAAAAAAGTATAATTATAAGAAATATATAATATATCCGTTGTTCTGTTACCCAAACACAGGCAGGTTAAGCCTAGCTTACTTTGGGAACAGATGGCGCTGTGTAGAGATGTCCGTGAATATTTATTTAGTAATTTATGTCGAGAGGACTTTTACAAACATAAAATTAACGGGCATAATTAATAGCATCTGGGTACAATGTAATAGTTCGTGGATCACAAAAATTATATGTTGCGTGGGATTCGAACCCATCACCTCGAGCACGGTCCTTAGAAAGATCGCTGATGAATAATCAATATCTTTACTTAAATTTTAACATTAAGTATCTGTTTAAAGTAATCTTGTGTAACTTGCTGGGTTACTATTAAAAATACGAACTTTAAATGTTAATTAAATAATTTCGATTTCACATAACGACTGTATTATATTAACTACTTTATAACCAAACAATAAAGTTGAAATTGCTTTGTTAACGTTAAGTGATTTTCCCTTAAAGTCAATATTAACCCTTAACTTTAAGTCGAAGTGTATAAGGTTTAATTTCGTGTGTGAATATGTTTTGTTTGTTGGTTGCCTACGTCAAGGAAATACTTATTGATGTTTGAACTATTTGGTACATATTGCCTAATGTTAGTACATCATCATCTCAGCCAATTGACGTCCACTGTTGGACCTAGGCCTCCTCCAAGTATTGCCACCTTGTGCGGTCCTGTGCCTTCCTTTTTAATCGGTTTCCCACCGTATTAAGTAGGTCGATGGTCCGTCATTATAAGGGGTCTCCCTAACCTGCATAAAATACCATTAATGACCTACAGTAGGGACCTCGAGCCTATTCAGAGGACAGAGGAAAACATGGCTTAATATCACGCGTGATAGGAACAGCGATTTAAATCAAGTCGTTTTTCATTTAGTAAAAGTTTAAGTAAAAAACAATTTTTAAATTGTTTCAGCCGTTTTCGAGAAATCAGGTAACAAACACAAAAAAACCGAATTGATACCCTTCTCCTTTTTTTGAAGTCGGTTAAAAAGTAAAGTACCTAAGTACTTCTTTAAAGTATGTAAGTATGTTTATCCGTTGCCTAGTACTCATAGTACAAGCTTTGCTTAGTTCGGGACTAGATGGCGTTGTGTGAATGTGTGAGAAATATTTATTTGTTTTTGTACCTACTTGATGACAAAGTGGTTGTGTATGCAACGCCCTGTATAAGGTCGCGAGTTCGAATAAGATAAATCATTTTGAGAACAGCTGATTGTCTTTTAAGACAATCACAATGTTTACCCAGGCTTACCTGGGTAAACATTGTGTCCGTTAATTTAATGTCTGTAAAAAAAAATCATCATGAAGCAAGTTACCTCGGAATCGAACTGACACCTCTGCGCAACACCCAAAAACAACATCAACTACACTTTACTAATATCTTTTATACGACATTTATTAAGAAAGAAAACAATAATTTATTCATTGTTATAATGATGAAATATGTCCTTCATAAAACATGGTATCATGCAACAGTGATATGCCCACAGATCAAAGTGCAGATACGTGAGACAACTTATAAATTACTACAAAATGGCTACCTCGGTAAGCCTCCATTATGTGTTTGTAAGCAATTAGGTGACAACGTTACATCGAGGTTTATCGTCTTTATGTTTTCTTTTGATTTTAGATAAATATTTAAGTAGGTATATTATTTCCTTAGTCAAGACGGCGCGCTGTCTTGACTAAGGAACGGCGACGGGACACCGATGAATGAGGAAGGCACAGGATCGCGCAAATTATCGGAATATTTTGAGAAGGCCTATGTGAAGCAATGGACGTCCATTGGTTGTTGGATGGACATTATTTCCTGGAAGACGCAGGGTGGGGAGACTCCATATACACTTCTCATCAAAAAAATCGAAACAGTTGCAAGTTTGTGTTTTATAAGGATTATCTGAAAAATGTGTATATTAAGGAATATGTGTTATATGCCATTTAATAGGGAATTTTATGAGGTTTTCAAATAATGATGTTAATGTTCTAAATTCAAATTTAATTTTCATAGATTTCGTATTTTGTTTAACAAGTCGTATTTGCCCTGTACGTAGTTTGACGGAAAATGATAAAATTAGGCACGTAAATAAAAAAAAAGCTAGAAGACGTTTATTTAATAACCCGTATCGCGCACCCAGAGTTCCTCGCTCCCCTTATTACTGCGTCCATGCGATGTTTACCCACAAAAACCGCCAAGTGGTGGCATTGCTGAATTCTGGACTTAGTCAGGTTATTACGGCTGAAAGAATGCATCTTAGCCTCTCATCTTTTCATAGAATCTGCAAACGCTATCAAGAGACTGGTTTGTTCACGCACCGTTAGAGATCGGGCAGAAAACAGGTAACTTCTGACCAAGTAGATCGATTTATAGTAACACCTTTCTTACAAAGTCTACGCCTTAATGTCTTTCAACCGCAGTAGCAGCTTCATGATGCACCTATGGTGGCTGTAAGTGACTCTACAATTAGAAGAAGGTTGAAGAAACGTGAACTTGTACCGTACAAGCCAGCAAATAGGGAGGAACTACCTGCAGATCATCGAAAAGCGCGCCTTAACTTTTCACATAATTACCTAAATTGGTCATACATCTAGTGGAGCAAGTTCCTCCTTTCTGATGAGTGCAAAATTGTATTTGTCTTTGTGTTGGGTCCCGTCTGCCCTTTTTTAACAGTCATAGGTATTGTATTGGGTGTATTTAGGTGGTATTGAATCTCTTGTGATGCCCTATGCACATTTATTTGACCTCAGTTTAACATTTATGGACGAGGATGCTAGGACAAACACCGCGAGCGTCGTAAGAGATTATGTTACTGAAGTCGATACCTCTATTATTGATTGGCCAGCAAGAAGCCCGGACATGAATCCGATTAAACATCTATGGGATGAATAAAAAAGACGAATTAGTGTAAAAGATCATGCCTCAAAACTCTTAGCCAGCTTTAAAATGCAACCCAAGAGGAATGGAATAGAGCGCCACTATTTTTGATCGTGACTCTCACCCGATCGATGAAAAACCGTACAGATGCAGTATTGAGAAGTCGGGAATGGTATCCGAGTTATTAAATAAACGTTTCCTAGCTTTTTATTTCATTTACGTGCCTAATTTTATCAATTTCCATCAAACTACGTACAGGGTAAAAACGACTTGTTAAACAAAATACGAAATCTATGAAAATTTAATTTGAATTTAGAACATTAACATCATTATTTAAAAACCTCATTAAATTCCCTATTAAATGACATATAACACATATTCCTTAATATACACATTTTTCAGATAATCCTTATAAAACACAAACTTGCAACTGTTTCGATTTTTTTGATGAGAAGTGTATAATAGACGGATGACCTGGTAAAGAAACCTGGTAAAATTGTTATGATTTATTTGAATGTAATTTATAAACTAGTCTTTAAGGATCTTTAACATTTGCACGCCATATATGGCAGAATATGCAGGAAAAAAAAATATTTGTAACACCTTTGTAATGCACCATACCATATTTATGCAAATAAATAATTCTTATTCTTATTCTTAAAGATGAGGGAGACAGAACTGTGGTTCAAAAAAGAAAAACTTCGTATCAAGTTTTTCTTTTTTGATAGCACCCGATATTAATCCTATCTGTAAGTCAAGTATTCATTCTTAACTAAGTAAAATGGAAATTGAATTTGAGTTTTATTTATTATTGAGATCTAAACAAAAGGAAACATAATTTTAATCTTCTATTTAATACAATTTTGTCATTAATAAGTAGTATTATGGTATTCGTGCTCGTAAGCAAACCTAGCGAGGCACCATGTAATTGTGGATGTATAAGATGTGTCCCTATACGAGTATGTGTTACTTTATCGCACTTTGACTTCTGTCACTATTATCTGTTCTGGTTATATCGATAAAGACAAGACAAGATGTGTAAAGGAAGTTTGGTGCCCTGTAACCTTTAATACTTGACATTTAACAACCCTTTATGATATTATTTTTAATGTGAAGTATTATTTATGGGTAGCTTCTGAATAAAGATCCTCCCAGAAACAGGTGTCTTTATTTCTCTTGCCTTATTTGGACTTTATGACACCCTACGATATATCTTTATAAAAAGACACTAGCACTTTACATTTTCCTGACTATTCCTATTTCTTTAATCATTAATGTCCCACTGCAAAAACGGAGGGTATTAGTAGGCCAAGCATCCCTTCTCCAATGACGGAGGGATGCTTGGCCTACTAATACCACGCTGGCCAGACAGATTGGTATAGGATTTGATTTCTAGTTTTCCTTATTTTTATTTCCTAAAGATAATATTTACGTATAGTCCCTTAGTCGGTTTTTACGACACTCATGGGATGAGATGGGGTTGTGACATATTGTATTCTTACTCCGTCACCACACGGAGAGGAACACTAAGATACATAAGTACTATGTATTCACTGCACTCAATAACATTGAAGTTTGTGTATTCACAGTGTCAATGGTAATGTAATTGCAGTATTTTTCCTTACAATTACTATTGTCAGAGTAACCTTATATTATTTATGTTAATTTTATTCCTCAGCTGTAGTAAAATGTAGTTCCTTCACTGAATTAACTACATATTATGTTTTACCTTTGAGATTTGTTAATGGTTGGTCTTAAAATGCGGTTGTGTAGGTATATGACTGGTCTACGAAATTGCGAATGTGAATTCGCTCTAGGGACCATGCCATGTTTCGCGGGGACCTTTTACAAACATCAATTACCGGAAACAAAGAACACCCAGACTCAGGACAATAATTTGTCGATCTCATAAATTATTGTCTTGTATGAGGATCGAACCCACAACCTCGTGCGCGGCAGCCGCTTGCGCTACCGTCGCGCCACCGAGCTCGTCAGCCTGAAACTGTTGTCTTGAGCTTGGCTGATCTTAGTGTCTGTTAATTTATTTTCTGTAATTGTCTCCGCAACACAAGGCTTGATTCCTGGGTATTAGAATTGCCCAGCGTGCGATTCAAACTCTTGAAATTCGTACACAGCACCTCCATACACTTCCGCCTTCTACCGATTCAGTTTAATTTATTACAGTAACAAGTATCTTTTAAAAACTGTTTATCTAACCTACAATATATTGTGAAGTTAACTTAAACCTTTTCCCTCATTCCCTCATCACATTCCTCGTTCCCTTATATTTCCAACATTTTTGTACTTATAGTTCATCTAATCATGGATCGGTCATTGACTGCTGGTAAACCGGTTCATTCAGGAATGTTACCTCATGATGTATCGCTGTCTCTGTCTAACGTGACGTCAGGGGACGGGAATATTGACAACCTATAGTAAGGATTAATAAATAAAATGAAAAAAAGAGAGAGTTCGGTAAGATGGCAAAATAAGGAGCCTTATTCTTATTTTTTATTTTCAGGTGAAATATTAACCACTTTTCGGGACATTATAACACGCTGGCCAGACGGATTGGTACAAGGTTTAATTTCAAGTTTTCCTTCTTCTTACTTCGTAAAGATAATAATTTATGCTTAGTCCCTTAGTCGATTTTTACGGCACCCATGGGATGAGATGGGGTGGTGACATATTGTATTCTTGCTCCGTCACCACACGGACAATTTTTCGAGCAAAGATCACCTACTCTTTCTCATTTTTCAGACACTTTCCGCTTTCTTTACAATCTCATTAGTCTACCTCTTTATAGGTCTGCCAAAAATGTATCTTTCTATTGCATAAATTCTACAGTGCTATGTCTACAAGTTAGAATAAAGCGCCGAGTACACTAGACTACATGTAGTCTCTTACATAAGGACGTCCTAACTTTGTAGTGTTAGGACGTTCTGTTTACAGTGTCCTACATGTGATTACACTAGACTACATGTAGTCTCCTACATGATGTAATTGAATACATGTAGTCTAGTGTAATTGGCGCTTTACTCTGTCCTTATTTCAAACGTTTGGACAATGCCTTAAGGCAATCTCTTAAATTTTTCCATTGAAGCTCAATCAATCAACCTTTGTGTGAGGAAACAGAGAAAGTAAACAGGTAGGTGCTATAATATTGATGTAAGTAATGGTATAATAATGTTTAGTTGAGGGCCTCTACCACAGACCGCGTTGTTAGTAAAGGTCATGAGATACCAACTATTTCATCTACTCAAAAACGTGAAATAATGTATTGAACCATAAGTAAACAGTGAACTAAAACAGAAATTCTTCTTCTTCTTAGCGTATCGATGGCAAAACGATATTATGGACTAAATTGATGTAGCCCAAAACTCTGAGACACTGACTGCGTTATCCCTGGCCGTCATTAGCTCTTCCTGAGTGCAGATGTAAGGGCATCCAGGACATGGTGAGAGGTGGGCCATAGTTTGTGGAGCGCCGCACATGCAACTCAGTCCACCACTGTCCGTGAGGCCCCAACGGAGCATGTTCTCCTTGCTTCGTCCTACCTGGGTTCTCAATATATTTTATGACTTCCAGGTAACCCATGGCAACCCATGTCCGGGCGGAAGCCTCTCAGGGAGTGGCACAAACGGTTCAGGTAGTGACACTCCTTCGCGCCAAAGGTTGCACCTCGCGTGTGCTGGGTTGGTACTTAAAGAGTGGACAGAACTTTAAGTATGACAAAGAAGAAGATGAATTGGCACAGCAGTGGATAGGTGGATTAACTAGACAACCTATTGCTGAACAGATAGATTAAACGGTTAAAAAGTTACATCAGATTACAAGGTTGTTTACCGAAAGTTTTTAAACCTCAGTAGGTAGCTATGTTTAATAGGCATGCCTAATGACCCCTTGTGCAATACATAACTGTTTAGCTATATATGCGTGTGTGTATTTGTGTGAATTGATTAAAGGATGCAAAGTAAATTGGTATACGTTGATACGATGTTTCGTAACGGTCACTCATTCACACGTTTGCTAAATTATCAGCTTTGTGTATGAATGATAGTTTTCGGATTATTTTTGTAACTTGTTAGAATACTTAGTTGGAAAGTTTATCTTTTTTCTGTTGAAAAATTGTTTTAAATTAATTGGAAATAACATAAAAGACTATCATCTGCAAAGTTTAGGACTAGGTAGCGTTGCGTACTAAATATTATAGCCCCAGAAAAAGTAACTAAACTCTAAACACAGGCTGGTACACGACTTTTTTCGAATTTATCCTTTTTAGTCATGATCCTGTTTTTTAGTAAGCTAATCCTAATTGTTTTTTTACGATACCCTTTTTAGGTTGGTTACTTCTATATCCTTAACACGTCACCACATAAGCAGTTACCAACCTTACAAGTTTAAAACAAGATGTTTTTCGGACAACCATTTATAAATGCGAAGGTGAAAAGTTGAGGCCCTTACCAAAGTACAAAATACCAAGGTAAAATTAAATTATTAAGTGTAAACATATTAATATCGTCTGCAATATGAAGGTAGACAAGTAAAAGTTGTTAAAACAACAAAATACATGGCGATTAATATTACCGATTGCGTATAATTACCATCCGCCATTTTGTTGTGATCATAAGTCAAGATTTAATAATTTTGTTTTCGTGTTTCCTTGTGTTAACGAGAAAATAATGATGGAATGATTTGTGCATTATTTTTGCGGAAAAAAGATATTGATTTATGAATAAAGTTTATGTTTTTGTTGTCATCTGAGAGGAGTCTTTAAAAGCGAGGCTATATTCTCTTTTCTTCTAGTGATTACGAAGTAAGAATAAATTCAAGTACCAGCACATCTTATCAGAAGGGTGTCATAAAAACTGTCTTAGGAACAATCCGCCTTATCAATGCACTGGTTTTGTAATTTTTTTAAAATTATACTTTATGAAATAGATAAAAAAAATGTAGCCCCGGCACCCGCACGCAGAATCCATGGAATGCTAAGATTAGGTCTTATGTTCAGCGGTGAACATCCATTGGTCGATATTATAATGATGATTATGTTACAAAAACAATCAAGTAATTTTAAATATTGTAGAGTCTACTATGTCTTTTGTTTGTCGCCATTGACGCACATCATTCAATGAGGGTTAACTGGGGTAAACAGTTATTTGTCTATTGCCACACACACATCTATAATGAGGTTTGTACATAAAAGTTTATTTACATTAATACATAATATAATCTTGTGTAAATATTTTACAAGACTAAGGAAGTAATATCAGTTTTATTTTAATGGTATTTGTCAAGGACAACCAGAGTATAAACTTTACTGCATCATTGTATTTAAAACTAATGTGATATGTGTTGACGGAGTGAGAATTCTTTTTATAAAGGACCACAACAAGCAAACAGGCCTACGGTCCATGAGATGATAAGTGGTCACTGTAGCCTTTGGACGCCTTCTGTGGTTTATTTATGTTATTTGTATATCTGTGTTTGTATGAATTTGTAATCTATACTAATATTATAAAGAGGTAAAGTTTGTGTTTCCGTGTGTTTGTGACGTTGTAATCTCTGGATCTACTGAACCGATTTTAAAAATTCTTTCTGTGTTGAATAGTCCATTTATCGCACAGTGTCATAGGCTATATAATATCACGCTATGATTTATAGGAGTGGAGCAGTAATTAAATATGTTTAAAAAAAGTGACGCGTATTTTTCGTCGCCTAACGAAGTGGGCACGGGTCAGCTGGTATGTTAATAAAGGAATAAAAATAACACCAGATGAATCACAAATTGCAACAAGCGGTTGCTTAACTTTCAAAAACTTATTCACTCCTTTCTCGCGTGGGTTTCGTAAAAGGCAACTAAATTAAAATAACGATTAATTTACCGTAGTGATAAATGAAAAAAAATCAAGAAATAAATCCGGGAAAAACACACAGACAAATATATTCTACTATCACATTCACAAAGCGCCCTATTAACTTCGGCAGACGACTGAGTTTTTAGCGGGAATGGTGTGCTACTGTTGGCTAACAAGCACAGTTTATAGCCTACTATGTGCTTTCTGACAAAATTCGTGTAGTTTTTTTTTAATGTCAAGTTTATTTTTTGGATTTCGTAGAGATCATTAGGCAAAATTAAGATGCACAGAATCGCGCAAGGAGAAGATATTTGAAGGGGGAAGATGTCCAGCAGTGGATGTTCATTGGGATGTTCATGGATGGATGGATTATGCAAAACTTCTCTTAGACAGCTTTTGACGACACCCAAGGTATAAGTTGGAATGCCGCGGTACTCTTCGTCAATACTCAGTTAAATTTCATACCATTATAAAAGCCTTTTAAACATAAGTACAAACAAACATTATTAGTAAATAAATGATATTTATTAATTACTTACAATAAATAATAAACAGGCGCAGGACCGTGTTCTGTGGCGCGTGTTGGGAGCGGACTATGTCTAGAAGTGTACTACGATAGACTAGCTAATTAATTGAATAAAGAATACTATCATATTATACACTTATTTATTGAATAAACATTACGTAACATTAATACAATGATATAAAAAAACAATAAGTATTATAATTGAAAACAAAAATTATACACAAAGTTATAATAAAATAAAACAATGATATCATTATAATGTAATGTTAAATTCTTCGGTGGCAAAGCTGTCTAGTAGGCGGCTAGTCGCAGTCGCGGGTTCTAATCCCGTGCAATTCAATTCATTGTGCGAGCCACTAATTAATTGAATCGACTAAATTATTGTTTTTGTGTGATATTGGACTGACTTTTGTTAAAAGCCTTTTTTTAAATGACATACAGATTTCATAACTCTGAAATTAATATAAAAGGCAATGTGATGAGTTGGTTACATAATTATTACTAACTTAGCTCGGCAGAATCTGATATTGAGTAGGAACATACCGAGAGGTGACTACAAAATGTCACTACCCCATCGCATCCTATGGGTGTCGTAAAAACCGACTAAGGGACTATCCGTGAATATTATCTTTACGAAATAAAAAGAGCTGGACGGATTGGTATACGGCTTAATTTCAAGTTTTCCACTTGAAATTAAACCCTATACCAATCCGTCTGCCCAGCGTGGGATTAGTAGGCCAAGTATCCCTCCGTCATGGGAGGAGGCCCGTCCCTGCAGTGGGACATTAATGGGCTCATATGATGATGACATATAGAGAGGTTGAATCAAAAATATTTAACATTGAGTAGGAAACTTCCCAAGTAGAGGTGAAAAGCAGTTCTGTACCTATCCCACGGCTGCGTCTATCTTTCGAGCAAGAAGCTTACTCTACTTAAAACCCAACCCTCTTACAATGATTTCATACTTGTCAAATCTTAGTTAATAGACTTATGAATGCCAAGATTTGGTAAAAACAATGACATTGAACCAAGAACAAAATTAAAAAAAAAATATTTAAAAATGACGAATGGAATACATCCAGAAAACTATATATTTGTAGGTATTCTGTTTTCAAACACCTGTCTATTTCATTACGCTTTAATATGACACAACTATAATTATTTAATCTACGTTCAAATAAGAAAAAACCACATTAAATTAGAAAAATTACTCATCTTAAACCAATTATCCGTAACTCGTTAAACACATTATAACAAAGGTAATTACAAGATTTTCCGTTTTATAATCCTTTTTTTTATTTCCTTTGTTACAGTACTTTAACTGCATAGGAGGCGCTACGATCGCGGAAGTGGCTGCGATTCCCTGGAAGGACAATTATTTCTGTGATCCACAAATTATTGGCCTGAGTCTGGAAGTCTTTTGAGCTCGTTAAATTGATGTTCGTATAGTCCCCGCGATACAGGATCCCTAATCATGATTAGGGATCAGCGCAGGAGTTCTCTTTTTGAAAAGAATGCAGATAAAAACAGTGTTGCAAGAGCTAGCATAGATAACATATGCTCCACAGATGAAAAAGGAGCAGAGACAAGTGAAAGGAGTTTGTATGCTTGCGACGTCGCTGTTATTATAAGTTACATAATATTTGACCGGTATACAAACCAGTCTGTAAGTGGGACAGATGGAAATGCTACATTTCACAGAAAAAATTTTTATATACGTACAAATTAATTGGTTGGGACACCATTTCATAGTATTGCATATTAATTTAATGTAGAATAGCAGTGAATAATATTGGTAATTTATTTTTAAATAACTATAGATAGCTTCAACGTAACTTTTTAACAGAAAGACAGAAGGGAAACTTGATACAAAGCCGTGTAACTGTTAGCCTGGTGTGTGAGGTAAGTAGTGGTTTATAGCATAGCTCTACATACTGAGTATTTAACAAAACTATGAGTCTGTTCTTAAACATAGTGCAAATATACGGTATTTGCACTATGTTTAAGAACAGGCTCATAGTTTGTGGTTTAGGGGTGGGCCTGGTGACCTGTGGCACAGCTTATCCAAACCTATATCAGGCACCAGTCCTTCACAGATTATATTCGGCACTATAACACCATCTTACATCTAGCCTAAGTTTAATTGTAATTTGTAGTTATATCTTTAATTGTAATATTTGTGAAGGAAATAAATGTTTTTGATTGATTGATTTTGGCTGATCTCTCCAAACAGTGGGACCTTAACGGACTGTTATTAATACATACTAAATATTTAAAAAACTATTCAACTCGCATAATACAATACAATAACTTTCCATAACTGAATATTACCTTCATTAAACATATACCTACTCGTATATCCGCCGACAGAGCTACGCCTCTAAGAAGTCTCCACTTATAACGTTATTACTGTAATCAAGAATCATTAGATAAAAAGTAAATATAGATCGTACTTCCTTTGTGCTACCTACGTCAGATGTAAAGGTTATAAGGTGAGGCAATCATGGAATTATTATAAACGTGACAACTTCATAGAAAACGCTATGCATCATGTCACCTCGCACTTGTTTTGAAAGAAATACATTTTTTCCATTAGCTTACCTACACATAATAATAATAACAGATATATACATTAGTATAGGGTACAAGGACCCAACTTCTGTTGGTAAGGACAGATATAAGAACTTTTTCAAAATGCGTTTATTAATCTATTGTACTCTAACATTACAATACAAATATATTTCATTCTCTTAAAAAGGTAAGTACATATTAGGTCTTACAGTGAGTAGTGCTTAAAAATAAACCTTATTGAGAGCTGGAGATTGTAGTAGGTTCGAAACCTGTGTCACAATTCTTCAGGCTCTCTCTTTCGTGATATTACAGTGATAGTTGAGTAGTTCAATTGTAAATGAAGGAAATACAATCATAATAAAACGTTTACACGACGGGTGTACAAGCTTACACCGCAAAAATGAAGGCAAAATACTTAGTCATATTGGTGTCAGTATAATTGTTTGGGTTCTCGAAGCACTCCTTGGGTTATTTGAAGTGTGGCGGGAGGTCGAAAGATGTGTGACTAGTATCAGGTCGTGTTCAGGGAAAACGTAGGGAGGAGACCTTTATCCAGTTTTTCCTTTACGTTGTATCCTTAAAGCATAGAGCATTAAATATGGTATGACCATATACCACCATCAAATAGAAGCATAAGGCAACAATATGAGAACTTCAACCTCTGTTTCTCCTCGCCGTTCTAGGACTGCATAATGTGAGAAATTATTTGTACAGATATACCTAGTCTGTTTTTATCCGACTAAAATAAAATAAAAATCTATATTATAAATGATATTTCATTAATTTAAATAGAATTCTACTTACCCCACTTTTTCGTCACAAAATACCTCTATGTTATTTTAGGTAGTGTTTGTACCGTTACTTTTGTAGAACTAAGTGTGACAATGTTATTGGTAACCTAGATATACTACCTATACTTATACGTATTAGTTTTCGTATTCTTTGTGTGGTGAAGGAATTAAAATACACGGAGTCACCACTCCGACTTATCCTTATAGACTCATAGGAGTTGATTAAGCGAAACATCGTAAATATTTAAAGAAATATAAACATTCCTCACACATTCACACAACGCCATTTAGTCCCAAACTAAGCAAAGCTTGTACTATGGGTACTAGACAACGGATCATTAGAGATCTAGGCGTAATACTTGATAGAAAACTAACATTTGTCCCTCATGTGGACGCCACAATTAAGAAGGCCGCAAGAGCTACTGGTTTTATAATTCGTAACGCTAAACCATTCTGTCAGTCTAAAACCAAAATACTGTTATTTAATTGCTTTGCTCGCAGTATATTAGAGTATTGCTCAACTGTATGGCGCCCTCACTATTCTACACATTCACTTAGGTTAGAACGAATACAAAAAAGGTTTTTGAATCATTTGACTTACACGAGGGGAATAGGTAAAAGAATACGAAGCTATGCAAAGCGATTGGAGTTTTTCAATATAAAATCACTCGAAAAGCGTAGGGATTCCCTCGACCTTATGTTCCTATATAAACTTTTGAATGATCTAATAGACTGTACACAACTAGTTTCTAAGATTAAATTTAATATACCACATAAATACCCGCGAAAACCTATTAATCTATTTTACCCACCCCATAGAAAAACTGTTTTAGGCTTTAATTCTCCTATACCCAGAATTTGTAGGCTCGGCAATAAATTTCACACACAGCTAAATTTTTTTGGTTACAATTTAAACAACTTCAGGAACCAAGTCAATGGAATTACATAAAACTCATAGTTAGAATACCTTAGCTTAAGTTCTTAACACTTCCTATATACTAACACTAACATTAAGATGTAATACTAAATCATAGATACTAAATCTCTTAACATTACAATTAAGAAATATACTAGAATTAAGTAAAACTACATTTCTTGTAAAACAATGTACTATGTATGCTGTGTTTGCCGATTAATTTTGTACACAACCGACTAAAAACCATTGTGCTTGTAACTTGAACTGTATTTGTGTAACAATTGTAGGCAAATCATTTAATAAATAAATAAATAAATAAATAAACATACTTAAATACTTTTTTTTAATGTTTTATACATATTATACATAGAAAACATCCAGACCAATGCAAACAAACATGTTCATGCACACAAAGATTTGCATTGAGCGGGAATCGAACCCGAGACCTCTGCGTAGCAGTCATGTTATATAACCACTACGCCACAGAGGTCGTCATGTGGTGAGTTTTAGTCGGTACACAGTATTACTATCTTGTAGGGACACTGACACACCTAGCAGTCTAGGCCATAAAAACTGGACAGTCTCTTAAAGGTTTCCCAAGTAAAAAAAAGGCTAGGTTTTCCTCTATCGTTGAAGAAGGCCACCTAATGGGCCTTTAATAGCCTGTCATGATTATACATCCTACTAATATTATAAATGCGAAAGTTTGTGAGGATGGACTGATGGATGAATGGATGGATGGATGTTGTTACTCTTTCACTCAAAAACTACAGAACGGATTTTAATGAAACTTTACAGTAATATAGCTTACACATCAGAATAACATACAGTGGTGGTCATATAATTAAGAACGCTGATATAAAGGGAAGATTTTTAACAACTAAGACGCGAAACTCGTTGCCTGCATTTTTTTTATTTCACTCGGTATTGTAAATTTTTTCAATAACACCACTGTAGAGTACGTTCACACAGAGTATGTTCTGATGGTAAACGATACGTAAGACGACCCCCGAATACAGCATTCGACCCTAAGTATACCAAAGTTACTTTAAAGCATGGTGGGGGAAATGTGAAAATTTGGGGATGCTTTTCTGGACATGGTGTTGGACCTGTAAAGTTGATAGAAGGTAACATGGACCAGTTCCAATACAGAAATATACTAGAAGAAACAATGTTACCTTATGCTGAAGACGTTCTCCCGGTTATCTGGACATTCCAGCATGACAATGATCCAAAGCACACGGCACGCACCGTAAAGGATTTTCTAACAGCACAATCAGTTTCTGTCCTAGACTGGCCAGCTAATACCCCAGATCTAAACCCAATAGAGAATTTGTGGTTCGAAGTAAAAAAAAAGGTTTTTAGAGATATGGAATTGTATTTTTCTTGCGAAATGTCAAAAATTAATAGAATCTATGCCTTGCCGGTGTAAAGCAGTAATTAAAAGCCGTAGATATGCTATCAACTATTAATTTTAGTTACAAATGTATTCAAATGCTTTTTAAAACTTCCGCGCTACATTATTATTATATTTTTTTAAATGTAAGTGTCATACAAAATAATTTCCGAGTAGTGTATTAAATCGTTCTTAATTATTTGTCCAGCTTCAGTAATATTTGAATGTGTTACTTTGGTACAATAAAATAAATTGACAATAAAAAAAAATGCGTATTTATTAATTATTACTAAGACACGTTGCTCTATTAATATGGCTATTTTATAACATAACTAGTTGCTTTTCAGAAGGTACACATCTCTGCGTATGACACGATTTACATGAAAAACTCCTAGAACTCCAAATCGTTCTTAATTATATGACCACAACTGTATTATGCTACAATTTATAAGGGTATTGCGTAAATTGTCTAAAATATGCAGACAAAGTCGCGGGCACAAGCTAGCAATATCCAAAAATGTAATGAGAATACATAGCTACGCCATCTAACTTTGTGTACCTTTAAGCTTATGTAATAAGTTAGATATTCAAATGAAAATCTTTGCTCTACGTTCGTGGTCACGTGGGTCTAGGTAATTACAATTAAAAAATATAATTATCTTCATTATACTAGTTTAAATATCTTAAATAATGTATATAGCCTTCGTCAGCGACTCCATTGCACTTATATTCTTAGTTTATATACAAAGACATAGATATTTATAATAATTATTATAAATGGCGACCTCTGTAGTTGTTTTATAGCCTCTTCGCAAAGAGTCTATGAAGAGTTGTACAGCGCAAGGAAGGGACTCAGTGACGGACAGAATTCAGGCCTATTAATATCAAGTCACGGTACTACTATTGGCAAACGGATTAGAGTATAGTTCATTAGTTTTCATAGAGATAACATTAAAGAGACCTTTCTCTAAGTCAGCTTTAATTGAGAACGAGATGAGGTAGCGACGCCATGCATTCTTATTCCCTTTATCATTACGTATCAACCAATGGACGTCCACTGATGGACACAGGCCTCCTATAAATGGGTAGATCTCCAGAGGCATTTTTTATCGTGTCGGACTGGAGAAACCCATTTTGAAATCGATAAACGTTTTCTTTACATTTTTTTATGTACACTTTGGTGTCTAATCTATGTGGTGCAGGGCTGAAATTATGAATTAGTTTATTAGAAATATTTAAAAAAAAATCATAAACCCTAAAATCCTCATTGCTCTGGGTTGACCTAACTCCCGAATGAATGAGAAAACATTGTGTAACTTTTTATTGAGAAGGTTCATATGTCCGATGTTATTTTATATTACATAACAAAAAGTTAATCTACCTTGTAATATTTTTTTTAAAATTATATTAACAATATTTTTGGCACAATTTAAATTTATCGTCATGACCTGGCATTTTATCTCATCGCTCTGCGCTGGAGTAAAACATCGCGCTCATCTCTCGTTTTACGAAATAGAAACTCTATTCCCCTCCCCCGGGGTAGTGGCTGTTCAGGTCTAACCGCTGAGGAAGATACATTTCTGCCACGGTCCCCCACTCCAACATTACGAGGGTAAGTTTATGATTTATCTGGGTTTGGTTCTCGAATTTGATGGTTGATATGGCATGTTTTATAAATTAAGTAGTAAGGTTGTAAATGTGCTTATTAAGTGAATTAAGTGATAGTAATGATGTTCTTTATGAGACGTAAACACAACTTTCTACTGTTTTTATTTTGGGCTACATTAATGCTTTTATGACTTTTTTTGATCGCTATGGCTATGATTGCTCTGTCCAAAAGACCAGAGCGATGATATTTTGCAATAATTGTACGTTATAAAACTACTTTAAGTAATAATACCAGATTGTTACAACGACAAATGTCACGACTCATCTTTCAAAAATTCTATAACGTCACGACTCCCCTGCAAAATATTTTCCCGCCAATATTCTATGACGTCACGACTTATCTGTCAAAATTCTATGACGTCACGTGTCACGTGACCAAAATTCTATAGCGTCACTAGTCATGTGACTCAGCTGTCAAAATTATTATGACTATGACGAAATTATCAAAATATAATATGATGGAAGTCAAAATTTCAAGTTTTCAGAAGTTTTCCTTTACATGCACTATAAGACCTTGCTTCATGCCAAATTTCAAGTTTGTATGTAGACTAAAAGTACCCTGTAGCTTTTTGCCCTTTGCTCATCCAAAATTTGCGACATAAACGGCTATATGTCTCGATTTCGTTAGATTAGAAGTTTGATTTTTTTACAGCACTAAAAGGCAACAGACCTTAGTATTTGGTAAAAATTTCAGCTTGATACCTCTACGCGTTCCTGAGATAAATGGTCTTGATAGAGAGACGGACAACAAAGGGTTCCGTTTTTCCAAAATCGATACGGAACCCTTATAAAACCGGTCAAGTGCGAGTCTCACTCGCGCACCGAGGGTTCCGTACAAACCTATTTACTTTCTCGCCAAATTGTGATGACGTTAGGACTCAGCTGTCTAAATATTATTTTTCCCGCCAAAATTCTATGACGTCACGACTCATCTGTCAAAAATTCTGTGATTTCACGACACATCAGATGTGAATGTGAGAAATGACGTCACGACTCATCTGTCAAAAATTCTGTAATGTCACGACACATCTGTCAAAAATTCAATGACGTCACGACTCAGCTGTCAAAAAATATTTTCCTGCCAAAATTATGTGACGTCACGACTTACTTATCTGTCAAAAATTCTATGTGACGTCATAGAATGTCTCATCACTAATAATATTTGTTGAAAATTTTAGCTTGATACCTCCACGCGTTCCTGAGATAAATGGTCTTGACAGACAGACAGACAGAGAGACGGACAGACGGACAACGAAGTGATCCTATAAGGGTTCCGTTGTTTCAAAATCGGTACGCTGCCTTAAAATGAACAAGTTTCCAACTGATGAGCTCTCAAAAAGCTCTAGATACATCCCCTAAACATAAAATCTTGTAACATGCAAGACTACAAATGACTAAATAAATAATATATTATCAATTTTATTATTTTTGTTTCACCATTTATGATTGCTCTAGCGCCTATCATGATTGCTCTGGACGCGAAAATGTTTGAACTTAAATATTTCCATAACTGTTTGTCAAAAATGAAGGCCAATAGTAAAAATGTAGTATTTTAATATCATTATTTTCAATGAGATACATAATTACCAAAATATATCACGATCTAAAAAGCACCAGAGCGATCACACGAATACGCCCGATTTGGAGATTGACCCATACGCCTTGCGCCGTCCTGTGCCTCCTTCATCCATCGTTGTTTTGCCCTGTCTTCCTTACCAGACGTATCATCTTAAGGCATTTTATGCCCATAAAACGCCATAAGACAATCGAAACGCGAACACAAAATAATCACTCTTGACTTTAATAAAGTAGCAGGTGAATTCCACGTGAAAATAATTGGTTAACAATGACCGCAGGCAGCCGGCTAGCATAACTGAATATTTACATATTTACATATTTACATCACGTCATAGTTTCCTAAACGAAACGGTGTATCGTACAACTCTTCCTGTTTTATAACGGAATTGTTTTATGTCGATGAAATAGTTCGTTCTATTAGAAGACTAATCTTTGAATCATCATAACAGCCCATTAATGTCCCACTGCATCGACGGGCCTCCTGCCGTGGCAGGCCTGTACTTGGCCTACTAATACCACGCTGGCCAAACGGATTGGTATAGGGTTTAATTTCAAGTTTTCCTTCTTTTTTTTTACTTCGTGAAGATAATATTTACGGATAGTCCCTAAGTCGGTTTTTACGACACCCATGGGATGAAACGGGGTGGTGACATATTGTATTCTTACTCCGTCACCAGTCACCACACGGAGACCTCACGAAAAAAATAATCTTTGAATAGGTAAGTAGGTATATTTTATGAGCTTTTCACATGTACCTAGGTATCGTCTTTACAAGATATTTTGTAACATAGGTACTTACTCGTGGTAGGTAGTTGATCCATTGTGATTGATATAAACTATCTGAGCTCCTAATTCTTGGCATGGGAACGAAATCAAAGTATAGGGTATCATTATGGGTCTCTTGAGGGTAAAATGCGACTTAAAATCTACTAATATTAGTATGAATAGGTATCCATACTAATATTATAAATGGCAAAGTGTGTCTGTTTGTCTTTCTTTTGCGTCAAAACGGAGCGACGAATTGACATGATTTTTTAAGTTGAGATAGTTGAGGGGATGGAGAGTAACATGGCTACTCTTTTTTTGTTTTTTTTTCGTATCCAGGAAAAGGGGACAGTGCTACTCCGAATTTAACGCGAGCGATGCCGCGGGCGAAAGTAAGTCATTTATATTTTCGTAAGAAAGAAGGCAAACATTGACAAAAATTCTATGTCCAGTTTGGCCTGCGTCGCCGTCGTACGTCGTAGCTAAGTGTCCCTCTCTACATTGTAACTCCGTAGTACAGTGAAGTACCAATAAAGTATTTATTTCAGATTCCTTATCAAATATGACCTTATAAGACAAACTTACATGAATAAACATCAATCAATCAATCAACTAGCCTATCGCAGTCCACTGCTCGCCAAGCCTCGCCCAACACGCACCACAGAACTCGGTCCTGCGCCTTCCGCATCCAGTCCGACCCAGATACCTTTTTGAGGTCGTAGGTCCACCTAGCTGGGGGGCGTCCTACACTACGTTTGCCGAGTCGCAGTTATTTTTAATAAACATGGATACTTCAAGCTAAAGAATTGAATTTTCAAACAGTTATAAAGTTACTTTTACATTTAGATTTTACGTCGTTATCTATGGTTCGTGACCAGATTATCAACGAAACCTATAAAGAAGGAAAATACAAATAAATGTACACATTCCTACAAGACATTTTTTACTTTGTCTTGAAAAATTAGTTAAAAAATGGTTCTCTTATAAAAAAAAAGTATAGTATAGTATATAAATATGTTTATCAGTTACCCTATCACTCACTCAAATTAATGCAACTTATTAATACTTATATAGTCAATAACATTTCTACATTTTATTTTTATGCCTTATCCTTTTAGGTTTTAATATACGCCTACAATTAATTAAAAATACGATTATATCCTATACATACTGTTTTACTTAGTTTTTTAAATGTTTTGAAGCAATAATATTTATTAAAATATAAATAATTGTTATGTAATAGTCACGTCAATTTATTTTTAAACTTCGAATACTATTTAAGAACTGGCATCATAGATTAAACCAGAAGGTAAAAAAAGAATTAACAATCGAATTCAGAACAAATATGTTCAAATATACCGGTCGAAAACTGGAAACTCCACCTACTAGGGTAGGCAGAGAACATTACCTACTACAACAGTAACTATCCTTACAGACATATATTCCTCACATATATATATTCCTCACACATTCACACAACGCCATCTAGTCCCAAACTCAGCAAAGCTTGTACTATGGGTACTAGACAATGGATAAACATACTTAAAATTCCTTTTTTCTGTAAATACATACATATTATACCTCAGACCAAATAAAAAATAAAGACGTAGCGCTGTCAACAGAAAAATTAAGCAGGTTTTGTAAACATGTGTGAATTTAAGGAGTGCTGCCATGCAGTAAAAACTAATTACCCTAATATTTGTCTAAGTAGTGGCAAACTGATTGAGTTGATGGATAAGTTTAATTTTAAAATTATTTATTTTCCTTTTAAGTGGTGGTATAATAGCATGTTTATTCTGACAAGATTGGGTAAAAATAAAACAATTATTATTCCAAAATCATTTAATAAATGAATAATCACAACTTGTTAGAAACTGGAGTGTTTCCAGACAGGGTAGCCCTTATTAAACCTTTACATAAGAAAGACCCAAAACATGACATTAATAATTAAAGACCCCGTAGCCCTATAACCGAGTTTACATAATTATGTTATGTGGATTTCTTGAACGTTATTCTATTTTAAATACTAATCAATTTGGATTACTAAAAAATAAAAGTACCGCACTAACAATTTTTAAACTATTTCAGGGAATTTCATATCAAACATGAACAAAAGGAAAAGATGTACAGTTTTGTTTTTTTCTGTTACTAAATGAAATAATCAATACAATAAACATATTGGAAATAACCTTTGGATATCCATGTTTGAGCACACGACGAAGTCCGTTTTGTGTATAATAAATATAAGTCACCATTATCGAAATGTGTCGAACAAACTACGCTGCGCGCCTTAGGATTCCATGATTCATCATTCCGGCTAAGTCGAATGACTTCAATCCACTTCTCTGCTGCAATCTTATTTCGACTAGGAAACCTTAAAAATGTACATGTTCTCTTTAAACAACTCCCGCATTTAAATCAATTCTTGATGGTACCGATTTTGGTAACAATTCTAATTCCAGCACAAACAAATACGAACCTTTTTCTTTTACTTAGTTTTATTCTAAAACAAGAGACTCTGACATGAGGCTTGTCAAATAATGTGATGGAAAAATACGACAATGGATTTTGTTGTAAATATTTTATTATGATAAAAGAGAATATAAAAGAAAATGCATTGCCATATTTTTCTTTTATTTTTTATTTAGGTATAAATATACCTAATGTTATTTTTCCATTACTTACAAGTACTTACCCCATAAACGGGGAAAATTCTGACGCTTACTAGTGCCAACATTTGTTGAGGTTTTGTGTTTCAGGCCGTCATCATAAGTCAATAATATTAATAATTAAAATGATGAGTTTTTATATTTACTTACGTATGATATGTGATTCCATCTGGCTTTTTATTTTTTGAAGATTGGTTTTTGCACCCTTTTACGACACAATTAGGCATTTTCCAGAAGAAATAATGAAAAATGTTTATATGTCAGACTCTATTGACAAACTAGCGCCAACTGACCGATAAGGCGTAGTTTGGGTAGTAAATGTGTGCGTGTGACTTGTACGTATAGAGCGAGGCGTAGTTTTGAATACTTCGATCGAGTGTTCGCAGCGCTACGTCTTTATTTTTTATTTGGTCTGAGTATTATACATAGAAAACTCCCAGACCAATGCAAACAATCATGTACAAGCACACAAAGATTTGCATTGAGCGGAAATCGAACCCGAGACCTCTGCGTATCAGTCATTTTATATAACCACTACGCCACAGAGGTCGTCATGAGACATGCTCATCAAATGAATCACAATTAAAGAAACAGCAATAATTCAAAGTCTGTCAACTGCCAATCCTCTTTAGTATGTTTAATGTATGAAATCATTGTCAAGTAACACACTACATAGTAAATAGTTTATTTTATAAAAGTACACGTGAATAATGTACTCACTCTATCTATACTAATATTATAAAGAGGTAAAGTTTGTGTGTTTGTGACGTTGTAGGGGGTAATGTCTGGATCTACTGAACCGATTTTAATATTTCTTTCTGTGTTGAATAGTCCATTTATCGGGGAGTGTCATGAGCTATATAGTATCACGCTATGACTATTAATAGGAGTGGAGCAGTAATGAAATAAGTTTAAAAAAGTGACGCGTTTTTTTAGCGGCCTAACGAAGTGGGGACGGGTCAGCTAGTTGTTGATAATTAAGTACATTTTTATGCAAGTTCACAAGTGTCACGGACACAAAGTACATGTAGGCCCAGGACGATGTTTGTGAATTGCACAAATAATTTTGATATCAAAGTAGTGACCTAGTGCACCGCAGCAGCTTAATAGTACCGCATTGACCAACTCCTTCTTGTTTTGGAATCGGTTAAAACAATGTCAGGGACTGGCCTCTGTACACTACAAAACTACTGATCAAACGGATTGGTACAGAGTTTGGTTCGAGTTATCCTTATAATGAAATGATATCTATTATAGTTACAAAATGTACCTACATAAGTATGGCGCATAAATTTTAACACAAGATAAGCTTTACTATGCAGAAAAACAACAAAGTATAATAATCCATCCGTTAAGAAGATATGACCATTTCAGTTTTCAGTTTTTTTTATGCGCCATACTCCAACCTATAAAACCTCTATATACTCGTACTTTATTTTAAACCGATTCCAAAAAGTAAAGAAGGTTGTCAATAAGTGTTCATTTTTCAAATTGGAAATGACAGAACTCAGTCATCTAAAAGCCAAGAGATTAAGGTTTGCTTGTAGCTTAAGCTCCTTTGAGTATAAATGTTCTGTGAGCTCACCCCCAGGGAGAGATGCGATGATGATATAACATATATTTTGACTGTCACCACACCTATAATTGAATTGAATTTGTGTGCATGATCATGAATATTTGGTTTGAGCGTTTTTAATATGGTATCTACCAATCTATACTTAATATTATAAAGAGGTAAAGTTTGTGTGTTTGTGACGTTGTAGGAAGTAATCTCTGGATCTACTAAACCGATTTTAAAAATTCTTTCTGTCTTAAATAGTTCATTTATCGAGGAGTGTCATAGGCTAAATAATATCACGTTATGACTAATAGTAGTGGAGCAGTAATGAAATATGTTTAAAAAAAGGACGCGTTTTTTTCGCCGCCCAACGAAGTTGGCACGGGTCAGCTAGTGTTTAATAATTCTACGAATATTAACAAAGAATATAAATATGTTTATCAGTAGTTTAGTATGTACTATTTTATAGTACAAACTCCTCTAACTACCTACTCATAGTACAAACTCTACTTTTTATATGACGCGATCAAGTTGTGTAAAAAAAAAAGCTTTTATTAGTAAAAGGGACTGATGAAGTTGTGTGCAGAGAAAAAAAATAAACCAGTATTTCTGGGTACCTTTTTAAATTTAGAATTTTATAAGCAACCTGCTGCATTACACTTGCCAGCTGAAGCCATTAAACTTGTGAACAGGTGCTACATAGAATAGGCGTTACTTACGTTTTAACCGACTCCTATTTATTTACCCCCTTACTTACAAACGCCTCTTAAATTTCAGTCAATTAATTCGTAAGAATTTAAGCTAATCGCTTAAAATCGCTTCGGTTTTGCTTGGCATGAGGTTCGATTTGCTAATAAAAATCTCGCTAAACCGTGATTAAATTTAATAGGCGTTTATGAGTAAGGGGGCTAATGTTTGTTACTTCAGATCTAACCTATTCAATAACTAATTTAAATATTAATTGTACCTACTGTTATAGCCTTTTCGCTGTCGCGGTATAAGGGTCGTAGCACATATAACGTATCGTAAACGGATCGGCACCGTATCAACTCGAGCCGTTCAGTATTATTTGTATGAAACTCCTTACTGCAAAGCACACTAATCGGAATCGTAACGAATTCGGATTTTAAACGTTTGACACCGAGGAAAAAGGCGAGGCGATGCCGATCCGTTTACATTACGTTATATGTGCTACGACTCTTAACCGACTCTATTTAATGTTTGTTACTTCAGAACTAAGCTATTTGTTGACCAATTTAAATATTAATTGTACCTACTGTTATAACCTCTTCGCTGTCGCGGTATAAACTGGCCATTTATCGACCAATTAAAAATATTAAAACTCAAACTCAAATTCTTTATTGCTTTCCATAGGTGTACATACACACCTCAACAAAGTCTAGGGATATTTGGTATTTACTCAATTAACTCCAAAATTATTGAAGATAACATACAACATGTTTATATTTTTATAAAGGTAATTTATTAGGCTACAATCTAGAATAAAATAAAAGTATTATTTTTGCGTAAATAATTTTATATTCAAATAAATAAAAAAATTAGAAAATTAGTAAAACTAACAATGAATTTGTTTCTTAAGCAAAAGTGAAAATAATCGAAAATTAACCTGTTTTTAACTGTTATGTGAGTAATCAGTAGTCAGTACATTCAAAAAACCGTAAATAACGGTCCTGCAACGGTTTTTCATGCTTGGATTAAGTTATCCAGGTCTTGATGCGGTATAATGTTACAGGTCCGACTAAGATACAAAAAAAATTGCTCTTCCATCGCAAGTTTATGCAGGAAAATTCATCAAAACCCTTCTTTTGAACATGTCCTACGCGTATTTTATGGTTTTGAGGTTAGGCGATTGAGTGGTTCAGCATAAAATTGATACGTCGTGCTCCTGCAACCAGCTCGTCATCACTCTCGCTTTATGCGGACGGGTGTTATCGTCCATGAGCTTAAACATTTGGCCCAATTGTAGTCTACGGGGGTAGATTATTAGTTCTAGCACCTCGTTAAGTTATTTTTCAGCCGTCATGGTGTTTCTGATCAAAACGCGCTCTGTTCTTCGACCGACACAAATTCCCGTCCAAATAATAATTGTTCTATCGTGGTATGAATAGTTTTTCTGAGGATGTTGTAGACGGCTATCACAACCAGGAACTCGCCAAGCACGTTCTCTACGTGAATCCGAGTGAAAACCGAACCGGGACTCATGTGTAAACACCACTACAGATAACAGGTCATCTTTGCAGAGCAAATGTTCACGACCCCACTCTAGTCATCGTGCGCGATTTGCTCAACGTATTGCTGGAGTTCAAAGCGGTGTGCGAGCATAAAGGTGGGCTTAATGCCGACTTCTTCTGACAGTTTGGTAACCCGCAAGAGGCTTCATCAAGAGGAGCCTCTAAGCCAGCTGCATGGTAGTAACATTTGGCTGCCTTTTCGCGGGAACTTGCAAAAATCGATCATGTCGTTGAGTGGTGATAGACTTTTTATTGTGGTATCTTTCAGGCACTTCACCAGTAGCACGATAACGTGACTATAACCTTGATTTCATATTTTGTACTCTTCCAATCTCATCAGCAATACTATGCTTAGTACCCGCAGCTGGGAGCATGCCTACTGCCCTTAACATTTCGTCGATGATGAAATGGCGCCGCTGCTTGATGCACACAATATTAATCATTCGAAATAAACGTTTAAATTGTTATAAAACTTCAATTTTACACAAAAAAGGAGTCAAAACTTACTGTTAGTAAATGAAACTTTCGAACTTGACTACGTTCAAGCGGCGTAAATCTTTTATTTTTAATATTCATTTTCAAATTCAAATTTAGAATGGTTAAAAAAGGTTAACAAAGTAAGTTTTCAGTTACATTTTGTTCCGTACGGACCCTGTCGGGCACAACAATATTAACCCTTTCACAGTGCCGCCAGCAGAGACAATAGTAAAACAATCTACGTGTACCACATATGGTACACTGCACTGGGAACGTGTTAAAAAGGCGACATTTTATCCCCTGTCGGGCACAATAATATTAAAAAAAGGGTCGGTACCTATCATTATTATTCGCTGTCGCGGTATCGGATGCTGAGCACGAGGTCGCGGGTTCGTAACCCACGCAGGTCATACACAAATTAATCTAGTCACCTCTGACGTGGACTATAATGTGTTAAAGGAGTGGCTAAGTAGCAACAAGTCACTTTTTCTAAGCAGTCGAGTCAATTAACACTTGTTCCAAATTTCTCTTTACTTATCCCGCCAAGAATACTAAACAGTGACCCAGAATTGATTCAACAAATTATATCAAATTCCCTGCTCTTCAATCAATTTAGTTACTTACATATAAAGGAACCTCTATGGCGCAGTGATTAAGGACCACGATAGCTACACAGAGGTATCGGGTTCGATTCCCTCTCAATGCAAATTTTTGTGTGCACGAACATAAATGTTTGTCTACGAGTTATCTATGTATGTATTTACAAAAATAAGTTTTAGTAAGTATGTTTATCCATAATATAGAGCCCATAATATTATAAGCTCTATTTAGTTTATTGCTAGATGGCGTGTGTGAAAGTGTGAGTAACAAGTACATATAGTAACTGAAAGTAAATTTAATTACCAAAAGAATTTACAAACGTAACATTGCTCAATGAATACCACTTTACCAATATCCGGAATATATATACAGAGACTAAAGAACTTATAGAGAGCATCGCCACCGTACAAGCACGACTCTTGGGTCACTTTCTCCCGCAACCTTGATTCGTAACTTCGAGTACGTTAACACTAAAACGTAAAACGATGACATTTTGACAACTTTTACTTTTGTACACCTATATGAAAGTAATAAACAAGTGCTAAAGATTTTCCTTATAACGTAATATACAACTTAAAGTATGTACCAGATATCTATTATATAAATAGATTTATTACTAACGAAGACTTGCATCACTATCGATATAGACAATTTATCATCCCCACTTCGTTTCTCTACATACAACAAACCTATATCAAAAGGTTTTAAAAATAAAAGGAAAAAAGCTTTATGAAATTAAAAAAGGAATCTTACCAAAAATCCGAGTTGAATTTTAAAAAACAGAAGGCACAGATATCACAAATTAAAAAAAAAATATGTCACTGTCACTAAAAGTTGGCGCAAAATCACCCACGTGCACAAAACACTTTTACAAATTATTTTTGAACTAATAACGAATTAAATAGAACAATATTTATTATTTATATTCCACAAACAGATAGAACAGTCCGCCACGTTCGACACGGACAGTGGTCTCGCCGGTTGTGATGGCAAGACGATTTCTTGTTTACACACCAAACCCGAGAAACTTGTACTAACCAATCGTAGGGAAAAGTTATTGATGGAAATGCATTTCCGCATTTTGTATGTCGTTTCAAAATGGCTGCGTAATAGCGTTAACAAACCACATTAGTGGTGTGTTGTGTCGCAATAGTTGTCTTGTCCGTTTTCGCAATTATATGCGAGTAGGTAAACACTTGCCGTAGGTGTATGTGTATAGTAAGCAATGTAGTACTGTAACGAAATAAGTTAACAGCCTTATGATTATTCAAGCATAATCTTGTCAATGCTTTATTGTTTTTACAGTCAATAAATTAATCAATAACGGGGTACTAACATTTTATTCTAGGTCTTTGTACCTACTGACCATAGGTACTGACTAACTATTACTTAAAATTACCTAAGGCTGGCGAGTTCATAAATTTTTATTCTTCGCAGTAAACTGTCCAGCTTTAGTTTTTTTTTTACATGTACTTTTTAAATAAATGCAATAGACAATGCTTACCTACTCCAACGCAGGGCTCGATATATACAATCCACGTCACAAAGTATCAGTTAAAAGAAAAATAATGTCTCAAGCAACCACCACTTTCGCAGATGTAGATAGTAGAGCTCTGAGAAAAGTGCACAAATCACATCAAAAATAATAATCTGACATAATTTCAATTAGTATCAGAATATACACTGATAAATGGATTTATCGCAAATTAATAAGTCTAGATTATACTTCGTATCATTGGGATAAGCAGGTCAATAATAAATGTAATTAAGCTGATATAACGTATTACACGTGCCAAAGGACATTCACTGCAGAAAAAAAACTGCTAACTATACGGCTTTCAATTAGTTGAAGAATATTCCTTTATTTTAAACTAGCAGACCCGTGCCCACTTCGCTGGGCGGCGAAAACAACGCGTCCCTTTTTTAAACATGTTTAATTACTGCTCCACTCCTATAAGACACTCCCCGATAAATGGACTATTCAACACAGAAAGAATTTTAAAAATCGGTTTAGTAGATCTAGAGATTACCCCCTATAACGTCACAAACACACTAACTTTACCTCTTTATAATATTTGTATAGATTGGCTTTACTTAAAGTAATTCAAGAAAGAAAATATCATCTCTTTAATTTTAATATTTAGGGAAACTCCTGGCTTTTTATCTTTTCTGTTTTAGTGTCTCTTCCAACTTCTTTTCTTTTTGAGTGTCTGGATCATTTCTTTATCACCATTACTTTGTTATCTAGTTTAAACGTTACGGAACTATTCTATCAAACATTATTATCACAATAACAGCCCTTTATGTCGTACTTCGGGACGGGCCTACTTCAGCGATGAAGGGAAACATGACCTACAAATGCGACGCTGAGTAAGTGCCATGAGGAAAATTATTATATACATACATACATTTACTCACGCCTTTTTACATGAGTGGTAAGCAGATACCATTGAGCGCCTAGATCCGCTGATCAGGACATAACTATAATAATATTCCGCAACCCGCTTTTGCGTATTCTATTTTCGTTTTTCTTTTGTTTTCTAAAAACAACTCCCGCACGTGTGATTATGCCCTATGTTGTGAGGCCTTTACAAACATCAATTTAAGGGACACAAAGACATCCAAACTGACAATAAAATTGTCCTGCGTGGTATTAGAACCGGTGACCTCGTGCACGACAGCCGCTACAGTAACTCCCACGCCTCAGAAGCATTTAAAATAAAACCGGTCAAGTGCGAGTCTGACTCGCGCACCGAGGGTTCCGTACAAACCTATTTATTTTCCCGCCAAATTGTGATAACGTCAGGATTCAGCTGTTTAAATACTATTTTTCCCGCCAAAATTCAATGACGGCACGACTAAGCTGTCAATAAATATTTTCCCGCCAAAATACTATGACGTCAAAACTGATCTGTCAAAAATTATGTGACGTCACGACTCATCTGTCAAAAATTCAATGACGTCACGACTAAGCTGTCAAAATATATTTTCCCGCCAAAATTCTGTGACGTCACGACTCATCTGGCAAAAATTCTATGACGTCACGCCTATCTGTCAAAATTGACAGCTGTCAAAAGTGACAGCTGTCAAAGTGACAGAGGTTTCAAATATTTTCCCGCTAAAATAATATGACGTCACAAATCATCTGTCAAAAATCCTGTGACGTCACGACTCATATCTGTTAAAAATTCAAAAACGTCACGGCTCAGCAGTCTGTCAAAATATATTTTCCCGCCAAAATTCTGTGACGTCACGAATCATCTGTTAAAAATTCTGTGACGTCACGACTCATCTGTCAAAAATTCAAAAACGTCCCGGCTCAGCTGTCAAAATATATTTTCCCGCCAAAATTCTGTGACGTCACGAATCATCTGTCAAAAATTGTGTGACGTCACGACTCATCTGTCAAAAATTCAAAAACGTCACGGCTTAGCTGTCAAAATATATTTTCCCGCCAAAATTCTGTGACGTCACGAATCATCTGTCAAAAATTCTGTGACGTCACGACTCATCTGTCAAAAGTTCAAAAACGTCACGGCTCAACTGTCAAAAAATATTTTCCCGCCAAAATTCTGTGACGTCACGACTCATCTGTCAAAATTGTATGACGTCACGGGTCACGTGACCAAAATTCTATGACGTCACAGGTCACGTGACTCAGCTTTCCCGCCAAAATTCAATGAAATCAAAATATAATATGATTGAAGTAAAAATTTGAGGTTTTCGGAATTTTCCTATTACATGTACAATAAGACCTTGCTTCATGCCAAATTTCAAGTTTGTAGGTAGACTGGAAGTACCCTGTAGGTTTTTGCCTTTACCCCTCTAAATTTGCGACAAAAACGGCTATATCTCTTGATTGCGTTAGATTAGCACTTTGATTTTTTTACGGCACTAAGAGGCAACAAGCCTTAGTATTTGGTAAAAATTTCAACTTGATACCTCCATGCGTTCCTGAGATAAATGGTCTTGACAGACAGACGGACGGACGGACGGACGGACAGACGGACGGACGGACAACAAAGTGATCCTATAAGGGTTCCGTTTTTTCAAAACTGGTACGGAACCCTAAAAAAAATACTTATATAAATTGCAGAATTAAATACGTAATAAAAACTATTGAGGCCGGATATAAATTCAAAGCAAAAAGTATACAACCTGTTTAGTTAACTAGTCAGGTTGGTACATCTGCCATAGACACATTTGAAAAACTAATTCATTAAGAAAACAGCTTTAGTTTTTTGCATTACTTTTTTTTTATGTTAAAAACCTTTTAAAGGCTATCCACCTAACATGGGGAAGAAAGTCCCAAAAAGTATGATGTCAGCAGTTATTTAAAACCTTTGGCGTTCTTGTCTGACCTATAATGGCTAACGCGGATCACGGATTTTTCAATGCCGCGGCATCATTTTAAAGCATAGCAATTTATGTCGTATTTCTGTAACAGTACGGTTGAATTTCCATTAGTAAAAATTAAAATACTTTGCCATGCCGTCCAGGTCTGCGTTAGCCATAAAGGGCTAGGAATATGGATAGTTCTTCACCAACAGGCCCTGCACGGTGCTACTCATTACTTAACCCTAGTTCCACGCCATCAGTCCCGGTACCCCATATCTCATTCGATACAAAATAGCATAATATTATAATATGCAGTAGAATATAATATAGAATAAAAGAAAATATAATATATAATAATTTTAATATGAGCGTAGGTAAAAAGACATCGACGCGCACTTTTCAAACAAACTCCAAATTTTCTAATTAAAATAAAAATAGTGTTCGTTGGTAACATCCAATTCACACATTTTTAATAATTGCATACTAATTAATTCTCGACATTAATCTATCAGTCTGTTTGTTTCGTGTAATGTATGAAACGGCTGGACAGATTTCGAAGAGGCTTTTTCTGGTATACTCATTGCTAATACATATTACGTTTACGACGACGCGTAAAAGAACCTACTTTAGTTTTCGATATTTCGTTTAGGGTTCTGCTGTTCTACATAAAAATTAATAATACTTTGATTTGGATAGTATTATTATTCACAGACAGAAAAATTTGAACAGAAAAGCGGGAAAATAATGCCCGGGTCAAGCCGGGACCGGCCGCTAGTTTAAACTATAGGTAAGTATTTAGTTCTATCGTATTTTAGATAAATATGGTCAATGATATATTAAATTTAAAAAGGTAGATATAATACAAAAGCAAGCCTCAAGAAAATTTAAAGAGGAGAATTCTTATTTTTGGTCTCTAGTCGACGTGCAACTGTCATGCTGGTTAAAACATAGAGCAAGCATCGAGTGTTTATAGACACAAACCAAACTATCATTCTAACGTTAATAAATTACAAGCGATCTCATATCACAAGTAATTATTATTTATTTCCAATTTTAAAGTTTATTTTTAAATCACTGTCATAATTTTTTTTGTTAGCTTACTATGTACCATTACCTTAGCAACCACGATTATAGGTGAATTCAGTGTAGTTTGTATCAATTGCGCATGCTTAACTTTTCCCTAATAGGAACATTTTTTTGATTGATTTGTGAGCATATTATGACATATCTACTTTTATAAAACATCATTGCAAAAACTTGACTAGTTTGGGAAAATTATTGACGAATACCAACAAAAACCTACAGTGTCCTTCTTCCACCTATTTGTTGTCGGGTTTACGAGGGGTTAGTTTTACCATTACTCATTGACCTGACGCGTGCTGTACTCGTGCTGGCTCACATAAGTGCTACTTCCATAGGACATTATTTTTATTACGGAGGTGCGTGACTAACACCCTCTTCTCTTCGGCTTGTTTTAGTCGGCTGCGACAAAAAGCTGACCCAAGCTGACCGCCGACAAGCCCTCAAGGTGGCTGGAGATCATTTCAGGGCCCAACCCTGCATTCAAATCCGCGGTTTGATCTGTTCCTTTCCCGATCCCGTTCAGATCGCCGCCCGCCGCTTCTTTAGCATATCTTCATTTTACTAATATTTTACCTGGCTGCTGGTGACTTACCGGGTGAATCCGCGGAAATTCACATTTAGCAAACATCCGCTAATAAAAAAATGAATGTCATTTGCTGCGACTTTTTTTTCATTACATGTCTTTTCTAGCATGTATTTACGTAAGGTGCCAGTATTTAAAATATTATATAACCATTTGTTTTTATTTTATTTGAATTAACACGCACCAAACGTCATTACCATTCGCTGTTTAAAATCGGTTCGTGTACTTTGTTATTTATTTGGTCAAAACTGTACATGTATTTTCCGTGTTTCTTTACATTATTCGAAAATACATATTATAAAGAATAACCTACGGAATTATAAAGCCGTTTGATAATACGTAGCATATATTAAAAAAAATAACAATCTTTGTCACGGAAATTCGTCAACACCATCCCAGTACCGTCAAAACTTAAATTCTCGAATGTTTGAAGTAGCTACTGCTATTGCGTGGCCTCCCTACCTTTCCTTAGACGCCCTTCAACATCGGAGTGGAAGGCACCTTCAAATATTCCACGCGGGTATGTGAAAATTTTTGATTATAGTGACATTGCGGGGGCTTTGTCACGGATTCACGTCATTACCAATTACCAAGTTAATCAGGTAAGCATTGTTAATTGATATTTTTAAATTATCCCAGCTTTTTAGTTATATGAACAGTGTCTTAAAAATGTCCATTGTTTTTATTTGTAGTGTTTTATATAGTTAATAATTACACAAAAAGACGTAAACGTCATAACCCTCATCGTCATTACCATTAAATATGTGTGAATGGTAATGATCATATGTAAACGGTAATGACTATTGTGTTTTTATGCCTTGTTATTCTGGTTAGAAGTGTTGTGTATTCATATCAATTCACTTTACTTTTGTGTGTTTCAGTAAGTCTTACGATACCGATGCAACTATAGAGGAAAAATAACGAAGGTAGTGTTAATGTAACTATGATTGATGTACCCAAAGGAAAGAGTGTATTAACTGAGATGGAGACAAAAATCCCAAAGAACTTGCAGCCGTTCTGAGGTAGTCTGAGGTTCATCAAGTGTTATGGAAGGAAGGAACTTCAAATTTAACATTTTGTAGCGCAATCTACTTACAGCATCATATGCGCTCATCAGAAGCACCTTGGTTTCATGCCAATACCACAAACTTTTAGTTTGTCTCCCGCTCACTTTTAGTTTGTCTCCCGCTCCCGATAGTCGACAATGAAGTATTGGCGAATATTACGAATACTATTGCGATATCTACCACCAATGTAGAAAATATTTGTGTTGCTGTACCATCTAAATGAATAATGTTTAAAAAAAAATGTAAACCATAGGGTAACTGTAGTTCTAAGCTAGGTATTAAATTTTGGTCACTATTATAAAAATCATCCTGGGTGATTTTTATTTATAATTTATGCACACAATTAAATTGTTGTACAATAGTAAGCTTAATGCCTTAAGGCATTCTTTTCCAGTTAAGCTTTGGGTGATGCAGAGAAAAGTAAGTTGCTACGTGCAGTAACGACAATTAGTTAAAACAATTTAAATAATAAAAATACACACTATATATAAAAGAAGAGATATTATATAAGACCAAATATATAAATAGTGAAGAGAGAAGGAAATTATTCGGCTAATAATCAGTACACAGTTGACGAACTTTAACTTTGAATGTAGAAGGACTCGTAGTCATCCTGATCTCAAGAGAGAGGGCCTTCCATATAAGAATGGATCGTATCATGAAAGAAGAGTGAACAACAATTTAAGCCTGAACGGTAGGAGGAGACATGGTCATACTTACGAAGATTGTAAACGAATCGAATGCAGTTATGTATTTAGAAGTCGATTCAGTTTATTGAGCAGATCTTTATTCAGGTCAAGGTAGAACATATCACCATAGTCGATGAGAGGGAAAATTAAGGTCTGCGCAAGCATTGCTTTGGTTTTGTGTGGTAGAAATTTCCTAAGGCGATTCAAGGAACGTAGGGTGCCGGTAACCTTCTGACTTACAACCTTAACTTGAGATTGCCAACTTAGCGTACTATCTATATATATCCCTAAGTCTTTTACCACATTGCTATAAGATGTATAAATAGCCTTGCATTTATCAGTGTTAACAGACAGCCCAAATTTTAAAGACCAATCATGGAGTACCATAAAGTCTTTGTTAAGCGCGTCAATAGCCATATCAAGATGATCCACACTTGCTTAGGTGTAAAGCTGCAAGTCGTCGGGGTACAAATGATAGTCGCAAGAGAGTTCTTTAGTTAGGAGAATAATAAATAATGAAAACAATAAAAGAGATAAAATACCGCCTTGAGGTACGCCAGCATTTAAAGTGCACCAAGAAGAGGTACTTTCATCAATGCGAATAGACTGCTGACGACCTCGAAGATTAGAATAAAAACCAATCCAATGGCACAGGTGAAGCCTTATGACGGGAAAGAATAGAGGTGAGAATCTCATTCCTAACGGTTTTAAAAGGCATTCGTGAAGTCAACCAGGACCAACAGTGTAATCCTAGCTTCCTCCATTCCCGCCCTCACATTTCCCGCCCGTCACCTTGAGCAGGGCTGAGGTTGTACTAAGACCAGGTCTAAACCCGGACTGGAGCGGAGACAATAAATTGTTTTTATTTACGAATCCGGATAATTGTATTTATACCTCAGCTTCAAGTACTTTGGACAAGAAAGGAAGAATGTTAATAGGACGAAAATAAGAGATAGGTGTAGGATTTGAAATCTTAGGGAGAGGTCGAGCGTAGGCATTACGGCACGAAGATGGGAACTGGCCCAGACAAAGAGAATAATTAAAGATGTGAAGAATAGCGGGAAGTATTTGATCCAAGATAAGATTTTTATTTGATCTCATTCAACTACTTCTAAGAATAACTAATAATTTCAATAAATCAATCATGTTCCAAAGAAGGTTTTACTAAAGAATTATGTACCTATGTTAAGTTTTTTTCAAATAGGTAGTTTATAACTGATGTTGCAATCGTTGATTTGATGTATTTTTTCTATGATTATAATAATTTACAACAAAAATAATTGTTTTTATTCTTTTTCGTCATTACCATTAACATATCGTCATTACCAATTTCAAAAAGTCATTACAATGGTATAGACGTCATCGCCATTTGCATGTAATAACTTTGAAAATCGATATCTTGTGATTCGCTTGTTGGATTTAAGTGCCTTTTGCAGATTTTAAATGTTTACTTTAATAACATTTAAATTATGCACTTTTGCACGCAATACCGAGCAGTTTAAAATTTTTTTGTAAAATAAATCGAAAGAATCAAAACGGCGGATTCACCCTACCACGCCATTATCATATTATTTTTATTTTCTGTTTTACTTTTCCTTCTCCTTCGGATTTTTAGTGTATACATTAGGAACCAGGCATTTATTTATTTTACTTTTACAATTTCACTCTCCACCTTAACATAGGCAGAATCATCAGTAAACGATGAAACCATTAGGTACATATAGAACAAAACTGTCAAAAATCTCAATTCTTATATTTTTGAGGTTAAGTTATTAAAATAATTTGATAAGATTGATAGCATAAAACCAAGTATATAATAAACTCTGTGATTTAAAGAATAGAGGTCTTCCAAAATAAATAATGGCTCTCCTAAAAACTATATTAAACCGTTTTATTTGTATGTATTACATTGTGATTTTCGTAACATTTTAAATCAACTTTCATTGGTTTATAAACGTCTTCTCTTTACTGTTTATGTTTTAAATTTCAGTACCAACCACATACCGGGCAGCTGCTATAAAGTACTCCTCTTCAGATGCAAAAGTAGCCGAATCTAACGATGCCCCTGTGGAAATGGAGAACCCATTTAAAAAAGAGCGTCGCCAATGTATTCTATGCAAATTAAACATAACACCAGACTATAAGAACTACAGATTGTTGTCACAATTCCAAAGTCCATACACTGGACGCATTTATGGGCGTCATATTACTGGTTTATGTAAAAGTAAACAAGAATTAGTTGAAAGTGAAATTAGAAAAGCTCAAAATTGTGCCTACATGCCATATTACTATAAGGATAAAGTATTTTTGAAAGACCCTAAGCTATTTGATCCTGAAAACCCTATTAGATCACATAGGTTTTAAGAACTCTTTGTTATTAGTAGAACAAATTATCTAAAATAATATAAATTTTATGTCAATAAATTACAAATGTAGTTTGAAATTTGTTTGTTTTATTTGAATTAAACTGTCCGATATAGGAACTACCACAGCTGCAATCTACCTTGTAGACGCCAGGTGTTTGTAAGGGAATGACATTCTTTGGGCTGCACAGGTTGTGTGTGGTGTAATATTATGCTTTTCTCATCCATGAGTTTCCTACTCCTTTGATAAACAACTAGTAAGGTTGATCTGTTGGTTAAAAACTGCCAGGCACAACAAGAATATTTTAACAATGTAGTTTTTATAGAAAATAAATTTATCAAATGACCTAATCAGTTACATGCATGTTCTATTCTCTGAATATTTTTTTAGTAATACCAATGAAACTATAAGAGAATTTGCTGAAATGGAAGTGTAATTTTAGTAAATTCTCATACAGTACAATTATCATACAGTACACATGAACTATTTATTATTTACTAGCTGACCCGTGCCCACTTCGTTAGGCGGCGAAAAAAACGCTTCACATTTTTAAACATATTGCATTACTGCTCCGCTCCTATTAATCATAGCGTGATACTATATAGCCTATGACACTCCCCGATAAATGGACTATTCAAAACAGAAAGAATTTTTAAAATCGGTTCAGTAGATCCAGATATTACCCCCTACAACGTCACAAACACACAAACAAACAAACACACAAACTTTACCTCTTTATAATATTAGTATAGATAAAAATAATAATGTTTTAGTATAAGACTCACTCACTCCCTCTAAACTTAAACTTAGGGTAGTAACTTTCATCATAACAGCCCATTAATGTCTCACTGCAGGGACAGGCCTTCTCCCATGACGGAGGGATATACTTGGCCTACTAATACCACACTGGCCAGTTTTTTGTAGTAACTTTACTAGCACAGAATCAGAAAATTAAGTATAAATTGTATTGATTTACAAAAGTGAAAATAAATGAATAATCATAAAATTAAATAACAACATTTATTAAACAAACTCCTTAAAACAATCAAACTTATAGAATAATTCATAAATCTTTAAACTTTCCTAAGATAATGGTACTATCATCAGGACTAACAAAACAATCATTTTCTGAATCATAACCGACTAAAGAAGGTGGTATTTTTAATGTTTGCAACATTTCAGAATAATCCATCCTTTCTTTGTCGGGAAATTTACTTTTCATTAAGTCTAATAAGTCCATAAGAGCATCTTGACAACCTTTTTGCCATTTTTTTATTAAATTTCTTAATTCTTCAGTATCAGGTGTTAGAGATTGAGCTAAAAGGAGTTTCTTTTTAGCTTCTATTCTCTGCTTGAGATTATCTATGTCCTTCTGTGTTATAGATCCGGTTGACTTTGCTTTAATGGGTTTAACAACTTTGTTATAAGTTTTTCTTATTAATATTGTTTTCTTTTCATCAAAATCATCATCATTGTCATCATGAAAATCATTGCCAGAGGATGTTTTCTTCTCCACAACTTGTGATTCTTGCTTGTTTTTGGTAGTTTTAGGTTTGACTTTGGTTGAAATAGATTTTGTTTTTTTAATTGTAACGGTTTCATTAAAATCTTCATAATCACTATCTTTAATAGCTTTTGTTTTTGTAGAATTTTGTCTCTGTAAATTAATTAATGGTTCCTCATTCTCGGTAGCAGGTTTGCTGTCATTATTTTCATTACTTTTTTCAGTATTATTCCTATCAATATTTTTAAATAGTTTTCTTTGAATAACAACTATACATTCTTTCCCAAGGTCATTAGGACTTCTTTCTTTGACTTTGTAAATTGCTTTTACATTATTTAGTTCTTCTTTAGGGCTGTTACATTTTTCATCTTTTGTTGAGTTAGTATCTATTAAGTTATCAATCTTGTTCAATGGTGGACTACTCTTTTTAGGAGACTTTTTATTACTTTTAGATTTTTTACGTACGGGCGTAGTAACATCTATGTTTTTAGGGATATCATCTGTTTCGATTATTTGTCCAGATTTCAGTTCCGGTTCATATTCATTAGTAGCTGCTGAAGGTACGGGGATAATCTCAGGCTGAGTAATAGAAGATAGAAGTGTCTTGGATTTCTTTCTACGAGGTGGTTCAACTTTTCTAGACGGCGTTTTATCAATATTTTCAGTATTTACATCTGACCCAATATTATCAGTCTGCTCAATTATTTCTTCTTGAACAGGTTCCTTTCTTTTTCGTGTCTCTTGTTTATCTTCATTAACTTCTATACTGCTATTTGATAGTGGTGAGATAAAGGGAGATGGTCCCTTTTTCTTCCAATTTCGAGAAAGACCAAGTCTTCTACATGGTGTCAGCAACGACTTACTTATCCCACCAGGGGTCTTTGGAGAGCTAACATCATCACTTTTTAAAGCAGCTACATTCTTCATTTCGTTAAAATATCTTAAAAATAATATTTTTACACTATTCAGTTTTTGTTTTTGTTTACGCATATGAATGAAATCTGTCAGAAAATTCACGTTTCGCGCCCAGCGCTCAGTCAAAAATAGGAATGTTCTTCCTTCTTTATTTCTTTGTGCTCGTGCTGTCTGCGCCAATGCAGAATAATTTACTCTATGGTAAAGAAACCAATTTATGTCAATCAAACATTACTTACTAAAAATAAGTAGACCAAATAATTTTTAAGACACGTTTTTTTGTAAAGTTTATTTAAATTATAAAATCGACGTAGTAAATTCTACTTATTTTAATATTATTTTTACCTATTTATTTATGATGACTCATTTAATTAAAATCGGCTCAAGCCACCTTGAAACTAAAGTTATGATAGTGTTACAGTTACGGTCTTACTCATAAACTCTTAAACAACAAGTAACATAAATTGTTTTTAAAATAAATAGGTATTCATTTGTAAATGAGAGTTGTGTTGTGTGTGTGTGTGAACATGAGTTGATCAGAGAGATCCTAATTTTTATTGTCGTGATATATACATTAAATACGCCATAGTTGATAGTTATTAGCTGTTACTTTTTTATAGAATAAACAGTGTATGTTATATATTATATTATTAATATATTGTACTAAAGTATATATTCGATTTTTTTATCATATTTCATCCGATAAACACAAAATAATGGTATACTGACATGGCAGTATACAGAAAACTTTAGTCTATTAAAAACAATTCCCATGTCCCTCCCCTCAAGTCCCCTCTCGCATTTACAAACTTCTTTCAAAAATACTTCGACATCTGTCGTCGTGTTTGGTTTTTCGTCGATAATCTCATACTATTACGACTAATTTAATATAATCCGATACGAAACCGATTTATTTACGTTGAGTAGTGTTAACGAAGTGTTAGTAGCTGAACAGCAAAGTATCTGTTATTGTACAATAAAAAACATTACATAATGCCGCTTCTGAGATTGACAACGGGTACGTTTGGCCAACTTCGTACTTTTGCTACATCCAAAGCCTTGGGAAAGAGAGTGAAGACCTTCGCTATTTACCGCTGGAATCCTGATGAACCCGACAAGAAGCCACACACACAGAATTATGAGGTAGACTTAGACGACTGCGCGCCCATGGTTCTTGATGCTTTGCTGAAGATTAAAAATGAAATGGATCCAACTCTAACTTTCAGACGTTCTTGTCGAGAGGGAGTATGTGGGTCCTGTGCTATGAACATCGATGGTACGAACACCTTGGCGTGCATTAGTCACATAGACACGAACTGTTCTAAGCCTAGCAAGATTTATCCTTTACCTCATATGTATGTCGTGAAAGATCTTGTTCCTGACCTTACTAACTTCTATCGTCAGTATCAATCCATAGAGCCATGGCTGCAGCGTGATAAGGAAGCTGTAAAGGGTAAAGAAACTCAGCTGTTGCAAGATGTAGAAGACCGTGCCAAGCTGGATGGTCTTTATGAGTGTGTTTTGTGTGCTTGTTGTTCCACCAGCTGTCCATCATATTGGTGGAATGGTGACAAGTATCTTGGACCAGCAGTCCTGATGCAGGCTTACAGATGGATCATTGATTCTCGTGATGACGCCACAAACAAACGGCTATCCAAGCTCAAGGATTCCTATTCTGTTTACCGTTGCCATACAATTATGAATTGCACACAAACATGCCCTAAGGGTTTGAACCCTGGCCGTGCCATTGCCCAAATGAAAACTCTGCTATCTGGGCTTGTACAAAAGCAAACTCCTATCATGGACCCTGCTGGTCTTGAGAAGCAAACGGCACATTAAAGTTTCGAATATTTTTGGTAATTGCTAGATGCTTTTATCAGTATGTACTTAAAAAGGTTAAATCAGATATAAAACCTCAAATATTCATCTTATAAATGTTACCACATGACTAAAAGAGTAAGTAGTATTAAGTTAGTAAAATCTAAAAAAACTAAGAACTGTAAATATTTTTTAAAATAAACTCAATAGTATCAACAAAATATTAAGTAGTTGCATTGTGTAATATTTATTTTTAGCAGCAGGCACTGCTGTAACTTCAGTAATCATTGAATTTTTCGAAACATTTACACAGCTGAAATTGTGGTTATTTTATGTAGTGACAATTTTCGATTTTGGAACATTTTTTTTCTTTCCATTTGCTCTTTTGAGACCTGAGGCGGGACCTGAATAAACCTTTTTTTTTAACTGACTAACTTCATAGGCAGAATAGATCTTATTATTGAGGGTGTCTTCATTCATGTTTTTCGAGAACTCATAAATATTTTATAATAGATTTTTATTCAAAATATTATTGAGTAACTATAATCCCTTTCACTTTCAGTAGGCCAAAGTAGATAATATTGCAACAAGATATTACAGATTATTTCTAGTTTTTAATCTGTTTACTGTAATTTTTCCACTGGAGAAATATGGCAAGCTAATCAGTCTAGGTTTCTTTTATAACTTAATTTATTTCTTATTATGTGTCATTGCATAACAATGTAGTCATTATGATAGTAATAGAATATTATAAAAGCTTTTTTATGACTGATTAGTAGAGTAATGGATTAAAAACAAGACTTATGAAATGATTAGTACAAAATAGACATTTTTCAGTGAAATATTTTCAAGTATTAATATATTAACAGTAGAAAGTATTTTATGTAAAGTTCATTTATAAATTATTGTGCATTGCATGTTGTATTTATTGTTTATGTCTTAAAAGACACAATAATGTATTGAAGTTGTTAAATAAATAAGCAATATAAGTGATCATTGTTTTATTATTTTATGTCTTAAGAGGACTCAAGACGTCAAGACCAACTCATCTGTCACCGGAGCCTAAAAGATTGTTGTTTCACCAAACGTTGCGTGAGAAAGAGAAAAACTCATAGAAAAGCAGTCAGAAACATGTACACGCACACGCGCTCGATTGTATTTATTACAAATCAAAATGTCGTTCAAAATATAAATATTGTTCTTCTTGATTGTTAGGGTTGACACTAATACTAGCTGTAGGTAGTTACCTAAAAAGTAATAAATCAAGAGTAAATAAAGATAACTAAAATGGGTTTTAAAAAAATATTTTATTGTAAGTTTTGTTGCGGAAGACACACCAAGCGAGACATCAATTTATCTTGTAAGTAGTGTAGGTATGACACCGTAAAACATTATAATTTTCAATTTTTTTTTTAAGTTAATCTGTTTATTCTTGAGGCAGTTTTTTAGACCGTGCATTGTTAATAGGGGTTCCATACAGTACACAATAATATCTTACTTCACATACAGTACATGAAGTTAATTTTAGCTGGATTTAAAAAAAGGAAGAAAAATCATAAAATAAATAATAATCCTAAAATCTGGAAATGATAGTTGACAAGAAATGATACTTGATCAGTCATTCAGATACCGGGGCGGGGGTGAGTCACGTAAATATTAAAAAAAAAATTAAAATGAATAACAAAAAAAATACAGTTTGTGCAATGTGACAGCCTTAGCTATGCTCTATTGAGTATTGTAATAATAGGTGAATTTTGACAGTTGATTTTAGTCAAGAATGTCACTGATGTAGGTATTTTATCTAACTGGTTATGCATCTGATAATAATTGGATCTCTTTGATAAAAGAAATTACGAAACTTCTTACTGGCAAGCGATACGTAATTGTCATAAATGACATAAATTACTTAAAGTTTATTGAAGTTTAAAAAAAAATATTCGGTAACATTCGACGACGGTCGGCTCGCTGTCGTACCTCCCCTCCGCCGACCCGAGGGGTGCAGAAAGTGGAGGCGAGATGCAAGATGTCGATGGCGGAAACGAGCACGGTAAAATTTCCTAAAATGGTTTTGGGAAAAAGGTAATTGCGTACAAACTTTAGAATGTATCTAGTCAATATAAAATTATTTGAATTTTCGAATAAATAATCTATTCCTATTCCCAAAATATTTTTACCTTTATAAACGTTTAATCCTATTTTATTACGCTAAAAGTTGTCATAAAATGTGCATAGAATTATGAACTTTGAAGCCTCATAACTTGTAAATGAATATTTTTGTTACTGTTTAATTAATCAATAAGACTAGATAATAACGAGACAAAACGATATCATCTATAGTTTTGAATATTTATTATCTAATGAAGGAGGAATTAACTTTCTTTGTTTGTATGGAATTGCGATTGAATTGTTTCCCCTTAAGAGCATCTTGAAGTTTAAAAAAATTATTTAGAGGCTTGTGACCCCATTATAATTTTCTACAGTTATATTTATTACTTCTTCCATAGTGAGTTATGTACTTGCAGCAAAAAGCTAATGAGCTAAAGCTAGACCAATAATATATTTATCTCCACCACTATTAGTAAAAGCTGATGTTCAAAACTGATAGCCGTGAGAGAAATAACTATTATTGATAAGATTCTCAGCTAAGATAAAATAAGGGACCAAGAAAAACAAAGTAATAAAAGAAAAGTATATAATCAAACTCATTTATTAATAATCTTATGCCCGATTTACACATCGACAAGTACAGTAGCGAGTTAAGTAGTATTTTAAGATTAAGTTGATTTAAATAGATCTCCATCCTATTTTTTGGCAAGTTAAGTTGGCGAGACGCGAGAGAGGGGGCTACTTCGTACTTAACTCGCCAAAAAATAGGATGGAACTCTATTTAAATCAACTTAATCTTAAAATACTACTTAACTCGCTACTGTACTTGTCGATGTGTAAATCGGGCATTAAGGTGAAAGCAATATAAAATACATAATAAAAAAGTATTTTCTACCATACTTGTTGATGCAATAAATGTTTCTATAACTATTATACTTGTTGTACCTAGAATGTCTGCAAAAGGTTTTAGCTTTAGAGCAGCCATGACAAATACTATTTTAAGTTTGGTATAAAGTAATATTAATAAATTTGGTTATTTTTTTATGCTATCTTATTATCTAATTTAACATTATAATCAGAAAACTTTAAAATAAAACTTTGGTTTATTAGATAAATATCTAACACAACAATTAAACATATAAGCATTTTTAAATTTAATTAATATTGTAAGGTGCATTTGTGATAGACGAAGTTATGTTTGTAATAGCCGAAGATAAGTTTGTTAAGGACGCAGTTAAGCTGCCCATTGATGCTGTCATTTGTGTCAGTGCTTCAGCTCTGATTATATCAGATTTAAGCCTTCGTTCTTGATACTCCAAAAACCATTCCATGAACATTTTCCAAGATTTACATGTTGAACAACGGCTGTATCGACGGATTTTGGTTCGTGTGATAAAACCCCGGCGTAAAGGGTTAGATGTAACTGAAATTTAATAAATAACGATGTTGTTATTCTTTTCATAACCAATGTCAAAGTTGTTTCTTCTGTCTATGTGAAGACGTAGTAATAGATGATGTCACCAATCCACATGGTTGCTTGGAAGTTGCAAATGTAGAGTAAGAAAAATTTCGCAGTTTTGTTATAATCAACATACACGACATAAAAGCCAAGACCACACAGTATACTGTGTGGTCTGTATGTGTTTAGTAGGTCAAGTTCTCTATTACTGAACCTCCCTGCAGCAGGACATCAAAGCCTTCCATTATGATGAGCACAAATTTATTTTGAGGTGACTGAATTGAGAAATGGCTCAAAGGGTTTTATTAATGCTTTTCCAATATATTTTATAGAACCTGTATTACCTGTAAATTATTATTTTTATACACGAAATATGAAAAAAAAATTAAATTACCAGATACATCTTTGGTATAGGCATCTTGTTCATTGATTATTGCTATAAAGCTGTTATCTAAAGCAGATAATGAAGACTCTTCCGGTCCACTTCCAACACCCGTCTGATCCTCCAAAGTCAAGAGTTGTGCACGTAATTTAAGAGCATTTTTCTTTTCGGACCAATACTAAAATAAAAATGTAGCAACTTAGAATATTTCTCTAGAATATCTATCGTGGTACTTATTTGTATAGTTGAGATAATAGTTAACTATGAAAAATTGATATTTGGATGAATATTATAAAAACGAAACTTTGTGAGCATGGATAAATGTTTGTTAGGACTATTTGCCTTTTGCCGACCTTCGCCTTCTGCCCATCTTTGCGTCGTCTTTCGCGTTATTATAACTACTGAATTAATTTTTATGCCTTTACAATAATATTCTTCAGAATAAGATAGACTACAATAATTTATAAAGATATATGTTTTTATAATTACGAAATACTAATCCTGCGATTTTTTTATAATTTATTAAAACATTTAAATTTGTGTTACCTCAGCCCATCCTTGACCATTTTTAACAGTTCCACCAAGAGCATTCAGCGAAGTTGATAAAGACGCCCACTTTCTTTTTGTTTTCAACAATAATTTGCCTTGGTTGATGCGGGGAAAACCCTTTGCCGCGTCAGGATTTTGTTTTAGGAATTCCAACAATCTCTCTAATTGCGCGTCACTAGGGATATTCGACATGATTATTAAGTTAAAATATTCACGCTTCTTAATAAAAAGAACAAAGTTATACCCAAGTTGAACTTTTACATAAAGCCAAGCGAAGCACTTGAAAACACTTGTGAATTTGTTTAAAAAAATTTAAAATTGAGGAACTTGGTCTCTTTATAAACAGTGTTGGCAACAGGCAAAGTACCCATCGCATACAGCCGTAAACATTATTCTTAACATTAATGGCAATGAAATAATTCCAATAAATAAGTTAAATATGTATTCAATTAAGTTTAATAACTTATCTTGTTATTTTTTTTAAATCTTTATTTATGGAGCTTTGTCACATATTGTTATTAATTAGGGTAATTTGTTTTGTGTAGTTAAACATCAGACTTCAATTAAAACCACAGTCAATGCATGACATTGCTTTCAAGAGTATTGTACTCTGTGATTGTACTCGTATCGTAAGTAAGACTAATATGGGATTAGATAAAAATTAATTCAAGACGAAATGTAATATTAATGGTGTTCGGTAGATGACTGAGGCAGTGATGTTTTTGTGACTCGTAAAAGTCTGAATAAGGCAGATACCTATATAGTACAAACAGTAATTTGACAAAAAAATGAAAATGATTGACTTTCACCTTTACAAAGGTGACGCTGACGTGGCCGTGGTAGAAAAGTCAAGCACTCCCAAGTGTCTCTGTAAACAAATTAAAGTCTTTCTCACAAAATGTTTTGGATGCTAGCGATCTAATCGCAAAGATGTTGCAAGCCTGGAAAGCAGCCCAGATACGAAAAAAATCTTGGCGTTATCTAGCAGAGTCTCGCCCTATTTGTTGATCTCCTCTGGGATTAGAGATGCAAAAACATACCCGATTGATTGTAACACATATTCCATAGTTAATGACTGGCAGTCATCATCATTGTAACTATCATTCTTCATTGACGATTATCTGGGCTTTTTTTTTTAAATTTTATTTATTCACATTTTAATGATAGGTACAATTAGGTCATTAAGAAAAGCATTAAGTACAAGAAACCATTTATCGCTCTATCACTTTGCAGAGCTGAGGTGACTGATTGGTTCTAATTATTATCTAGAGGGAGGCTATGAGGTGGTGTAATGTAACGCTGTACTAGCTTCTCCATGGTCTAGGGGGGCTAGACAATTATGCAAGTTACTAGTTTAGTTTTAAGTTTGTATGTATTAAAAATAGCCGTATATGTATATTTGTATGATGTTTTTAATAGGGGTGACATTATCACAAAATGATAAAACCCCTTTAAATAAATAAAGATTTTAAAAAATATATATAAATACGCTACACCTCGGCCTTTTAAGCATGGGACATAAATCTAGATTGATCAACAACAACGCCACACACTTTTAACGGAAAATATACCTTTGGACCTAACTAGGTCGATCGAGAAAACTACCTTCATTTGGAATAATATGCAGGAGATAAAACTCAGAGGCGGAGTTTAGGTACAAAATATGAGTGCCTATGTAATAAAACAACTTTATTTCGAATAAATAATATTACTTTAATAACAACATATTAATAATTTCGCGACATATAAATACTAGATAAACCATGGAGAATTAATTAACTATTTAGGTATACTTACATAAAAATTATAATACACCTAACGTAAATATTAAACGAAATATACATTTTATATTATCTATACTAAATAAATTAGCGGGAACGCCATATTGAAAATTTCAAAACAACGGTCAGCCATCTTTAAATACAAGTTTAAAATACACACAGAATATAAATTCTGGAAAATTAAGTATGACCAGAAAAAAAGTAATGTGATGTCTTTGTCATTGATCGGATGCAAATTATGTTATTATGAAAGTCTCCGTCATTAATCTAATCACAAAAAAAAAATTCACTCAGTTATGGTTACATTGCGAGGTTTTTATTTTTCTGGTCAAACTTACAATAAATGTTTTTATAACAAACATATTTTTAAATGACATACAATATTCAAGACAAAGACATAAAATCTTAGCTCAGTAATTTCTTAATCTCATTTGGAATATTAAAGAAACTTGGTGTTTAATACCTAAACGTAGTCGTCGAAAGAAGAACTTCAAATAATGTAGGAGTTCTCCCCAACTATGATCGCTTGTCCCAGATCGCTGTTCGAAATTAAAAAGGGATAGCATCTTAATTCTCAAACCGGATGAAACATTCGCCTCCAAAGGAGTAAGATTAGGTACTCCGTAAATATTACTCTTTAATATGAACAATGAACATCAACGAGCATGGAATTTTAACTACCGAAACCGAATATCCGTGTGGTGACGGAGTAAGAATACAATATGTCACCACCCCATCTCATCCCATGGGTGTCGTAAAAACCAACTAAGGGACTATCCGTAAATATTATCTTTACGAAATAAAAAGAAGGAAAACTTAAAATTTAAACCCTATACCAATCCGTCTGGCCAGTGTGGTATTAGTAGGCCAAGTATCCCTCCGTCACGGGAGAAGGCCCGTCTCTGCAGTGGGACATTAAAGGGCTCTTATGATGAACCCGTAAAGATATTCAGTTGAAATTGAGCTTCTCTGCCAAGTGAAAATGGGAGGTCTCCAGCAATGAGCAGCTTTTGAGTGTATTGCAGGGATCAAATTAGCAATTATTAAATTTAGATATTTCGGGTTTGGCATAGATTTTTCTAGTTATTATGATTTTATTCTCCATAGCGACCATAGTTTGAGATACAGGACACAATTAAATTAATTGTGATGACATTTTTGCTATTGTATTTTTATAGCAACGCGAAAATACTGACGGACAACGAAGCTCATCGCTCAATACATTTAGTTTATTACGACAAATAATACATTATTCGGCGTTAGAATCGTGTTACTGCAAACATCAAACATTTCTGCCCATGAACACGGCTGCTTGATTAGGTCTGGATATTTCAATGCATTTACGTAAAAAAAGGTATAAATATGTTTATCAGTTGTCTAATACCCATAGTACAAGCTCTGCTTAGTTCGGGACTAGATGGCGTGTGTATAAGGACTACTATAGTATGATTAGGTGTGCTTAGACTTACCAGTCTACGCGATTCAAAACAATTAAGCGAATTTAACCCTTATGGGTAAAATAAATAGTTTTCATTTTAGCTAATATTATTTCTCCTGGATAAATAGTGTAGTTTAGGCTTGTAGAGATCTGAAGTGTCATATCGCTGTACTTTGTTGCGTAGAACAGATTTTATCTTCCCGTTTGGAGTTTGAGGCGTGGCTGTCGGGTTTAACTCGTAGTTTTCAACTGACTTATCGCTTGATGGACTGTTAGGTAGATCTGTAATAAATAAATTGATTGTTTTGATTAATTTAACAAAAGATAATTCGCGTTAGGGATGCTCAGGGATTTTATAGAAAATAATTTTATCGGCCCTTATCGGTTGTCTCAAAGATTGTAAAAATCACTCAAAATAGTCATTTATTAAAAAATAAGCAGAAGATAAGGTTAATTATTATTTAAACCAACTTATTATTTTGTAAATTTGTAAGAGTTTGACGCGTGTCGGAAATAAACCTATTAATTACACAAAGAAATATGGTCGTTTGTAAAAAAATGTTTACGCATTGCTTCGCTCCTAAATAAATTTTTAGCAAAAATTTTCTTTAAATAAAAACAAAAGTACAGCTAAACCCCGCATAATTATAATAAAATATAATCAAGTATTTTTTTTTTTTTTTTTTAAAGACTGTCCCGCACTATGGATCATGCCCTGTGTCGCGGGGACCTTTTTACAAACATCAATTAACGGACACAAAGAACACCCAGACCAGGACAATAATTTGTGGATCTCACAAATTATTGTCCTGCGTGGGGATCGAACCCACAACCTCTTGCACGGCAGCCGCTTGCACTACCGTCGCGCCACCGAGGTCGTCAATTTATTTGAGTATTAAATACCTGTCAAAGGGCAATGGAACACAAGAAAGTGTAATATTTTGAAAGTTAAGCTCGCTGCCCTACAACTATGTCCCAGACACAAAATATCCACAATAAGCAAAGTTAGCTGCATATGTGCATATTTGTAGACAAGAATAACTACAAAAAATGGACTGCAATATAGATATCATAAATGATATATTTTTGGTAATTATCAGGCATTTTAGCCAGTAATCATCCAATAATAATGAGACTAACAGGCATTTATGGCCAGGAGTCTTGCAAATAGACAATATTATCTATAATTTAAACAGACTCACTAGTTCTCTTTGGCCTCGGAAGCCCCACCCTTCTTGCTCTGCCCAAATATTTAGACCTTTGGGGATTAGATATTCTATTGTTGTTTGATATTTCTTCATTTTCTGAAATATTTTAATTTTTTTATACATTATGCTATTTTACTTTCGCAATTGGTTTTCCTAATATATGACACTTTTCGTCTTATAACGGTAAATGTCTTTGTAGTCTCATATTCGTTCTTATGAACGTTTGATACAATTTTTTTGTCAATATTTTGTTATGGCCTATTTTTGTTTCAGCACTTTCAGCCACTTTAAGTATTCTACAATACTTTCCAATAATTTTAAATTAGAAATGAGTAAAAACCAAAAAAAAAACACCTAAAATCTAGAAATAAAACTGTTATGATATTAATTGTCCACCTACCTAGGTATTTTAGTAGCACCATAAAACATTAGATATAAAGAACCGCCACACAGCACTTAAAATTATAACAAACCCATATAAAAACTCACCTTCCGTAGTAGAAGATATTTGATCAGAGTCACTCATTTTCCTCACTTTAGCTAAAACATGTCCATTATTATTAACACTACTTTCAACTTCAACCATTTTCCTCTTCAAACAGACACTACTTTCAATGCTAGACTCAGTACAGTAATCTATAGTTGGATGCTCAGTTTCCACCACACTTCCAAGTATAATCTCCATGACTTCTTGGCGAGATGTCTTATTAACCATTTCTTCTAACCTAGCGTCGTAATCACTGGATAATTCAAAAGAACATTCCGACTTAACTGGACTGAAAACTGGCGACGGAGACTTAGATTCTTCGTAAGCGTTTGACGCTGGTGATTTAATACCATAGTTAGTTTCAATTGGTAAAGTAATTTCGGAGGCTAGACTGACGTTTTTGACGACGTTTTTAACTGTTTTCGGTAGCTTTAAGTGTCCGTTCTTGTAATAGTTTACTATTTCATATTGTCCTATAGCTGAATAGACGTCTTTTATTATACTTTCTTCGTAGGTATCACAGTTTAGTAAGAATATTTTGTTTGAAGATGTTTTTTCTGTGAATGTTTTAAGAAAATCACTAAATTGGTGTCTTTTTATCTCTGCATCATACTTTTCGTGTTCAGCGAAGTATCTAAATAGTTCTTCGGTGTTTTGATTATCCACTTTTGTTATTTCAGGTTCCATTGTTTCAGCTTTTACCGTTTCATCTACTTGTGTTATTTCTTTAGCGGTTTCTTCACTCTCCGACAATTCTTCTGTAATGATGGTAACTTCAAAATATTCCGTCATTTGTTTATTCTCTTCTTCAAGCAATTCATGTTTGGCTTCCTCTTTTTTCTTTTCAGAAGCTTTACTTATTTCAGTAATTTCATCCATCAATTGTGAGAATGGTTTGTTTTCATTGTATGACTCCTTTATTTCTACTTTTAGCTCTGCAGTGGGATCGGTAAAATCAATTTCTGCATTATTAATCTCATTTGTGACATTTATCGTCTCTACATTTTCTTCCATTTTAGGTTCCGTAGTTACCGGTTCTGTTTTAATTTGTTCCTCGGTGTTTATTATTTCAGTGGTATTATCAGATTCAGTGCTACCTTCGTTAGTATGAGAGACACAAGCAAACTCCAATTCAGGTCCAGGAATACTAGAATACACTTGGCTCATACTCGGCCTAACGTTCGCTTGAAATTCAAGAAGTAAAGCAGCTTCTTGGTTCATTCGTTTCTGTTCTTCATCAAGAAACTTTCGCATTTTCATCATGCGTTTTGCTTCTTCTAAATTTGCAGCAAACTTCGGCTTTTTTAATGTAACGTCTGGAACAAACGGTAGACGGGGAGGACTCGCGATTGGGTTTTCTAAATGATTTTCAACTCTTATTGGCTTTTGGGAGTTCTTAGTATCATTAGCATTTGTAACAACAGATTCCTTATCACAAGGACTGGCAGAACCACCACTAGATGAAGTGTTATCAGATTTTGAACTGGACTCTTTACTCTCTTTCTTGGTTTCTGAAGATTTCGTGCTGGAATGGTTTTGTGAACCTTTGGAAGATGAACTTCCATCGTTAGAATCGCGATCGGTAGACCGCCTGCTGTGATTTCCTCTGCCAGATAAACTGTAATGGTCATCAGCGTCCTTTTTATCTTTTTTCTTATTTTTATCATCAGATTTGCTCTTACTACTGCTCTTTTTGTCTTTGTCAGATCTGCGTGAGCTGGATTTAGAATCTCTTTTGTCCCTTGAACTTTTATCAGAGCTTTTTTCTGACCGTTCTCTGTGACTAGACGAAGTACGTTTATCGTCTGAAGACCTTTTGTCACTTTTATCATTTGAGTGTCTATGACTTGAAGTAGAGCTGCGGTGTGACTTAGAGTCTCTGTGGCTAGAGCTTCTGTGACTGGAACTTCTGTGTTTTGATGAATCTCGACTATCTTTCTTTTCATTGCTATCTCGAGATTTCTCACGGTCTCTTTGACTAGACTTTGACTTGTTGTGATCATCTTTAGATTTTTTGTCATGTCTGCTGCTGTCTCTAGAACTAGATTGCTTGGAGTCTGATCTTTTATCTTTACTACTGGAATGTCGGTGTGAATCTCTAGACCTATGTGAGCTTTTGTGATTGCTACTGCTTTTTCTATCATCATTCTTTTTATCTTTCTTAGAATCTTCAGAGTTTTGATCAGTAGGTTCTGTTGTCTTCTCAGTATTATTAGTCTTACTATTAGCATCGCTTTCATATCTATCATCTATCTGTAGATGGTTGCTGTTTGAGCTATCGTCATAGAGAGGTGTGTTAAACGTATTAATGTTTACTTGGTTATTAAACTGATATGCTAAGCTTCCTTGTTCATCTTCTTTCTTGACTGGCTTTTCGTCAGGACTATTTTCGGGAGATTTTGAATCTATAGTAAATCTGAATGTACTAGGTTCTTTTTTATCATTGCTTTTACTATCGGAGTCATTATCAAATGCTTGTTGTGCATCACACGAATTTTCATTATTGTAATTCCTAATAGGAGTGAGTGGGGACATATTCCTTCTGAGAGAAGAATCACTGCTAGAATCATCATCGCTATTTAAGTGTAATGGTTTAAAATAAGTGTCTTTAGGCAGATTAGGCAGTGGAATCTCATCTGGATGAGGAACTTCAGTTAGTGATTGCTCAATTTTATCGAGTTCAAACTTCGGAGGACTATTTTCAGGTGCAGGGATATTCTCTAACTTTATTTCCTCCGTCTTCACAGATTTCGTTTTGTCATCACTACTTTCAGAATCGACAATAATCTCAACAGGGGTTAGTTGCTGAATGTCTTCTTTGAGCTTATCAAAATCATCTTCTTTCTTCTCACATTTGACTTCTTTAGCCTCATTACTTTCCTCTATGTCCATCTTAATATCTTCTGTGATGTCTTCATCCATAGCCTCAGTTTTATCATCATTGCTTTTAACTGATCCAGGACTGACAGCTTCCAAGTCAGTTGGCAGAAGGTCATCTGTACTGAGTTTTCCATTAGATGTTTCTGCAGTAGTACTCGTAGTAGATACAGATTTCTTTCTTGATATACCCAAATAATTGTAGACAAGATCTTCCACTTGAGGAATGAAGACGGACGCAACCTTAGGATTTACAACCTGGTCGACGATCCTTTCTACTCCTTGTTCCAAGTAATTGCCACTGTAAATAAAAATATATTTATTAATAATGTAAATTTTAATGCTGTTTTTATATCAGATTAGTATTTAAGTAAAATACTGTCTATACAAGCACAAACTAAGAGGCTTAGTACTTCCTCAGGTCAGGCTATAAGACCAAATGATACATACATACATAAACTGACGCCATTTTTTTTAACAATAAATAAAACATAATAAGAATTTAAACTCACTCCAACAAATGTTTTCTAAGTTTTTCACGAAGCTGGTTCTTGTTAAGATCAGGTTTCCAACACTGGCGGGACAAAAATGATGAGACGGAAGTCTCCACACGCTGTCGCAGATTTTGATATGCAGGACGAGTGTCTACGTCGGCGATGCATTCTTTACGGAACTGTAATAAAAAACAATTATAATTAAATAAGTTATAACATCTCCGTGTGGTGACAGAGTAAGAATACAATATGTCACCACCCCATCTCATCCCATGGGTGTCGTAAAAACCGACTAAGGGAATAACCGTAATTACTATCTTTACGAAACAAAAAGAAGGAAAACTTTAAATTAAACCTTATACCAATCCGTCTGGCCAGCGTGGTATTAGTAGGCCAAGTAACACTCCGTCACGGGAGGAGGCCCGTCCCTGCAGTGGGACATTAATGGGCTGTTATGAAGTAATAAAAATATTAAGAAACGTGACATGCATTGGCAGGCAGAAGCCATGACCCTCAAAATGGAAGTCCGAAGGGTAGCCCTTTGCCCTGCAGGTAGACAGTACAGGCTTTAAATAATCTATACCTACATTTGTTATAACAATACAAAGTATTTTGTTATTAATTTAATTTATATAGTATTTAATGTGTACAATATTATTATTCTATTTAAGCTAAACCTTAGCTTTATATAAATAGTAGTAGTACATTTTAGCTTGTATAAATCTTGTCCTAACCATTCTGAATATTTAACATAATTGAGAGAGATAACAATAAAATTATATGCAATTAAAAAGTAACAATACATTTAACACAAGATGGCAATACTTGTCTACCTATGTCCAGCTGTGAATCTTGATTGGCTGATATGATGATGATGATGAAAAAGTTACAATTACACGATTATTTAAAGGTAATAAAAACATGTCACTTAAAATTGCAAAGTCTTAAAATATCTTGTCAAAATATCTATGATGATTTTAGAATAGAAGGCATGTTGTTAAACATGAATGAATGTCAAATAATTTTATTCACTTATGTTAGTATGTAACATTTAGAATCTCCAAAAGAAAGTTATCTTAAAAATATTTCAATGATTGATTTGGTCTGGGTGTTTGAATGTACATTAGTTATCATGTAATAAAACTAAGCATAGCTAGCACAACCTAATGAATAGTAGAGATGTCCGTCTCATCATTTTTGTCCAGTGTGAATACATATGCAATTACTTTAGTTTTTGTATTGCATTCTGACAATTTGTTGTACAAAGCAGATATATAACAAAATGAAATGATTAATAAGTTCAAATATGAACTTAAAAGACATTGACAAACACACTTTAACAAGCAAAAGTATCATGCAACCTTGACAGACAACAATTTGTGACATTCTTTAAAAAGAAGAAGCGAGCACTCATAACCAATGTGATTGTATGATCATAGTTCATAGCATTCATATTATTTACCTACTCCCACGGTATAATTTATAGATGCAAACTATTTTCAGCATTTATTTGGTATCACATCATTATCATCATATCAGCTATAAGACATTCACTGCTGGGCATAGGTGTATAGTGTGTATTTGTTAAATAAATGAATTTGGTCCAAGAAACTAGATCTATTTGTAACATTTTTATTTATTTCAGCTTTTATTCTTTCTTGTTTCCTAAGGTTTTTGCAACATTGACATATTTGTTAATTCCTATATTTATCCACTGCCAGAAAACTAATAAGATGACAAGCCTGTAAGACATGTGTACCTTTTAAAAAAATGCCTCTATTCACATAAGGTTAAAGTCAAATATCTTTACTTGACTTTCACAGGTTCATTAACACATGAAAGTCAAAAGAAAGAAAAAATTGCCAAACTATTTAATTACACCACATTGACAGATGACTATAGTTGAATTCTAATCATAATGCACAGGATAAAAAGCACAGGCCAATTATTTTCAAACATAATATTAAAAAGCTGATGAGAAAATTACATACATAATTTTACAAATTTCAGTGAAACATTAACATGATTTTACTCACAAACCAATAAGAACATTATGTTAAACTATAATAACACTTTATTACAGATGATACATCAGATCAATTATAATTCTATATCGACCTTCCATTAATTGAAGTTCATTCACCATTTTTACATTATAACATTATTGATTTTGTCTGACTACAAAAGTTATAATAAAAAGTTGTATCATCTCATATGAATAAGATACAATATTAAATTTAATGTTAAAAGCTATCAATTAAATGTATGAAGATATTGTAACTTTTTGGTAAAGAACTCTTTAATGAAAGATCATTTACAAACATGGCTAGATCAATTTGGGTTCATTTCACAGGCATTGCAAGGTCAGCCTTCTTTGAAAAATGGCGTCGAAGTAGCTCACCAGGTTACTCCCAAGGCTCTATTTAGTTAAAACATTACAATAAATCAACCTACCTGATCAAATATCCCTTTAGATTTCAATTCATAAACTAATTGATCGACCAAACGAGGATCCCCCGGCATGTATTGCAAATGCGCCATAATTAAGGCATAAATGACAGAGAATAATCACTGGCTATGTAGTCTACTTCTGATTGATTATGAATAAATTATCCCTTTGATTGAAAATAATAAAATTTATAAAACACAGGAGAAAAGAAGCTCTACAACACAGTCAATTTCTGTAAGTCAATATTTGTAGGGATGTCCATGTTGATGTCTTGACAGATATCGACTTATTGTTTTACTTTCAAGTATGTCGATAGTTTTGGAATCGATACCTACATAAAGAATCAGATGAGTGTGCCATGCAACGAACAGTTTTCAATAATTCCGTAATATTAATTTCTTGTTCATCATTTTAATTAATTATTTCATAATTTTGATTAACATAAGTTAGTTTCATTCATATAATTTGGCATCGCTAGCGATTGCTGACGTTGTTGTGATAGAAAACCACGGAAGAAAAATCAAGTGGAAATGCAATACAACTAATTCATTATGGGAATAGCTGTCGCCAAAAACAAATAAACACACAAATAAATAAACTACAAACATAAAATAATAACATAATATGTAGCGTATCCGCGTATAGCGTAATCTAATAAAGGGTATGACGGAGGTTCGACTTTTATTGTGAAAAATTCTGAAATTATGAATACAAGAAAGGCTTACGCGTGATTAGAGGTACAAAGGCTTAAACTGCGGCCGGCCCAGATAATATACAGATGATGTGCGTGGTCAATGCTATGCCATTAACTGCAGCAACAGCGATGGATGCAGTTGTTATTGTTAATAAGGGTCCACGCCAAAAATTAAACTTAGGTATTTATTATAACATTTCATATCTGAGGGCCAGATTCAGAGACCGCACTTTGACTTTACTTTAGCAAAGTCTAGTTATTATCTCTGAATTTGAAAAACATTAAAGTAATCTTTCGCATGAAAAGTTTACTTTGGGAAGATTACTTTTGAAAGAAAGTAAAGTCACGACTCTGAATCTGGGCCTTAGATCTCGTTTTTGTATCAAAGTCGAACTTTCCTTCAAAGTAAAGTCAAAGTGCGGTCTCTGAATCTGGCCCTGAGTCCTGAATACAAAGGGAATCTCTATTTTAGAAGGGTGCGCCAAAGTTTACCTAAAATTTCAACTCCTATAATTGGAAGTCCGAAAATGTTCTTCCTAACATTTTTCATCCTAACAATCGCAATTCCTAATTTTTTTGTCCCTAATGTTAATAATCCGAAGCATTCATCTTCATAATTTCAGTAGCAATAAACATCTATTATACTATTATTTGTTTTCCTATATTTTCTCAACATAAACATCTTTTATACTATAATTTAAAGTCATATCTTTGTTGCTTAGATTTCTTTTTATTCATAATAATTAATATTATTATACATTAATTTTGCGTAACTTTGTTGACAACATGTAGGTATAACATAATATACCAAAGACCAGAGCAAAACCAGAGTCCCGCTCCAATCATTCAGTCAAGATCCAGAAACGAAATGGGTCCTATTCATAATTATTGGTTTAGGTTATGGTAGAACTGTGACCCCAATGCACAAGCCGAGCGAGCGAAGCGAGCGTGCCGCGGCAGCGGCCGGCGAAGTGCCAGAACCGAATTGGTCCTTTACAAATGGTTTAGTTACGGTTATGGTAAACTCTCAGGCCATAAGCATAACCGTGAACGAGTCATGTTTTATGGATTTCATTCATTTAAGACAAAAATATTCTAATAATTTTAATAAACAATAATTTTTAAAAAATGGTTTAATGTAAAAATGTAAAAAGTTGTTAAGTAAAGTCACAAGAAATAGTATAAAAACAAACCTTTTTATTACTTTCACTTGGTAAATATTTCTTTCTGAGTATGAGAGAAAATATTATGGTGAAAATGTTTAGGGATAAAAGCGTTATGACAAAAAACATGGAGTTTAAATATATTTACATAACGATATTATTAATAACGATTTTCGGAAACATGAGTGTTATGAACATCGCCGGTAGCAATACAAATAGTATGAATGAAAACTTTAGGATTTAAAATTTTAGGAAGAGTGATCATTCGGATTACAAATCGTTAGGAAGGACATTTTCGGAAGAAGAACTTTAGGTGAGCCAATATGGACCCATTTTAGAAGCTTCTTGAAATGTTGTCAGCCCTTTTTACATGAGAAATTATTAATATCTATGGTAGATCCTTTGTGTTTACTTACTCTATTACAAACTGTCAATGTCATAATTTCAAATTGCTTGTGTGGGTTTGCGTTGTTTATAAATTTCCGTGAGTAGTAAACAACGAGAAGAGGAAAAAAATGAAACCTCTCTCTGAAAATAATGAAGAATATGAAAGAATAATTTCCAGTTTAATTCAAAGGGAACAACAAGAACATCTCGCTGAAGGTTTGTTTTTCCATATTGACGGTTCGTTACGTTATTACCCAACAAAATTAAAAATCTTATCGTTCAAAAATACAACCACAGATTGACATGAAACGGGAACATTTTTAGTTATTCGGTTTATACATCAGCTGTTTTTATTCGTGTTGTCTTGTCGCGTTTAATAATACTTACATTTTTCGTAAAATAATTGAATGAAAATACAACTAAAATGAATAAATTAAAATCCTATACAATTAAAGAGATACACAGAGCATATCGCGATAAAATACTAACACCAACTAGTTTTATCGATTTGTGTTTGCAAAATGCTAAACGAAGCAAAGAGTTGAATGCATTCGTTTGTTTAACTGAGGATGAAGCTGAGAATCACGCTATCGAGAGTGAAAAGAGGTTTTATATCGACAAGAAGACCAAATCATTAGATGGTATAACTATCGGTGTTAAAGACAATTTTTGTACTACCGGTATAGCGACTACATGCGCTTCTGCTATGTTAAAAAACTTCGTACCTACTTATAATGCTACAGTGTATTCACGATTAAGAGAAGCAGGTGCTTGTCTGATAGGAAAATGTAACCTAGACGAGTTTGCAATGGGATCTGGGACAGTAGATTCCATTTTTGGCCCTACACGAAATCCTTGGACCTATGATAAAGATAATTGGAGGATAGCAGGAGGAAGTTCAGGTGGAAGTGCTGTAGCTGTTGCTTCAGGGTCTTGTGTGGCTGCAATAGGCTCTGACACAGGTGGTTCCACTAGAAATCCTGCAGCATTAAGTGGAGTTGTTGGATTAAAACCTACTTATGGTCTAGTATCCCGATATGGGTTGATACCATTGGTTAACTCCATGGATGTTCCAGGGATTATTGCTAGAACAATAGAAGATACAACTAAAGTATTAAATGCAGTTGCTGGTCCAGATATATTGGACTCAACAACAATAAAAGATAATTTTACTCCTTTTGAGTTAGATGACATAGATTTATCTACATTGAGAATTGGTATACCTAAAGAGTATCATTGTGAGGGAATGAGTAAAGAAGTACTTGATACTTGGAGTTTTGTAACGGACATACTTCAAAAGGAATCTGCCACTATCAAGACTGTTTCATTACCACATACATCAGTATCAATATCAGTTTATTCAATTTTAAACACATGTGAGATAGCCAGCAACATGGCAAGGTATGATGGTATAGAATTTGGTCTAAGAACTGATGAAAACTATTCTACTGAAGAATTATACTCATCTACACGTCTCAAGGGTTTCAATAACGTAGTACGTGCAAGAATATTGACAGGCAACTACTTCTTACTAACAAGGAATTATGAAAAGTATTTTATGAAAGCATTGAAACTGCGTAGATTAATACAGGATGATTTTGATAAGGTTTTTAATGGGGAAGATGCGGTTGATTTACTTTTAACACCTACTACGTTAACCGATGCTCCGCTTTATGAAGAATTTAATTCCAAGAACAACAGAGACCAATGTGCTGTTCAAGATTATTGTACGCAGCCAGCAAATATGGCTGGTATTCCAGCAGTTTCATTACCAATATGCTTGTCTAAGAATAATTTGCCGCTTTCTCTACAGTTAATGGGACCGTGTCTATCAGAAGAACTTATGTTGAATGTTGCTAAAAAAATTGAAAGTTTAGTTAAATTTCCTGTTTTGAATAGTGTGTAAATGTTACTTAATTGTTGTTAATGAATTTAGTAATAAAATTAATGTTGCTCGAAACTACATACTTAATGTGTTTCATCTTCTTTACTTTATCTTATATTTTAGAGATTTTACACAGTCACCCACTGCTCATCAATCAGCCTGTTTTACTCAAACATATTTGGTGCACCTTTAAATTTCTTTTTTCCTAACACACTTTCGTATAATCAAATTTTATATCAATGTTTACGACAAATAGTGAAAAGACAAATTCTGTAGTCAGAATTTTTTTCCCCTTTTGACAAAGCATGACTGCCTCACTGACAAGCGTTTATGTATGCGGCTGCCTTGGACGAAGTTGCGGGTTCTAATTCTACGCAAGAGGATTATTTATGTAATCCACAATTATTGTTAATTACTGTCTTGAGTTTGGTTAGTTTTATGACCCTTAATGTCATGTTTGTAAAAGTCTCCGCGGTATAGTCTTCTCTTAGTGCGGTAGTTGTCTTTTAAATAAAATACTATGCGTTTCAAATAAAAATAGGACTGTCAAAGCACCATCTTGTTTCGCATTTCTAACGAACTTCTTGAATGTCATGTACGGTAGGAAAAAAAAACCACAAAATTTTATTAATTTTTACTTACTTCAATATGTTATATAAATTTTTAAATAAATTAAATTTGAATTGGAATTCAATTCTTCCAAACCACTTATGGCATCAAAGCTACGTTCTTCATCCAATTCAGATTCCATGTGAAACAAACTGCAAAATTTTCAATAATACCGGTTTTTTTCGTGAGGTTTTTATGTTATTGTTTCAATGTAACAAACAAATAAAACTGTAAAAAACGAAGAAACACTTTTTTCGTTGAATAAAACAATCTGTTTCTTTCGGAATTTTCAACTCTAAAATTTTTAATTCCAATTATTTTACGAATTTTTTTGTTGGTCGTACTAAAATGACAGTTGACACATGAAGTTGGCAGCAAGTGCGATCCTATTCCTATTTGAAACGCATAGTACAAGATATCACCATTTTTATTGCCGCTAGGTAAAACGGCCTTAATAACATAATAAATAAATCATTTACAAAGATATAACATTACAAATTAGTCATTTATATAAGGAAGTGTACAAAATAACACATAGGTTACAAAATGATCATGTAGAACAAACTGCATGTTATTGTTTTTGTGTCAAAAACGCCCTCTTTTGTTGTGATAATCTGGCGTGACTACGGGCCAGATTCAGGGCCAGATTCAGAGACCGCACTTTGACTTTACTTTAGCTATCTATCTTTTCTCATGAAAAGTTTACTTTGTTTACTACAAAGTAAACTTTTCATGAGAAAAATTACTTTAATGTTGTTCAAATTCAGAGATAATAACTAGACTTTGCTAAAGTAAAGTCAAACTGCGGTCTCTGAATCTGGCCCTAAGAGTAGCCTTTGAACCGCCTATATTTTTTCTAATAAATGTTATTATACCTGTAGACAGACGATACTAGCATTGCAATACAATTAAATAAAACAAGTCAAATAGCAACGAAGATGCAGTACCTACCTAAACTCAGGACACAGGTCTCGGGTTCGATTTCCGCTCAATGCAAATCTTTGTGTGCATGAACATGATTGTTTGCATTGGTCTGGATGTTTTCTATGTATAACATGTATGAATTTACATAAAAAAAGTATTTAAGTATGTTTATCCGTTGTCTAGTACCCATAGTTCAAGCTCTGCTTAGTTTGGGACTAGATGGCGTTGTGTGAAAGTGTGAGGAATATTTATTTTATTTATATTTATCATTATCAGTCAACAAACGTCCACGGCGGGATATAGGCTTTTTACAAATGCTTCCATTTTATGCGGTCTTTACCTCCCTCACATATCGGTTTTCTGTTGTGAAGATAATAATTATACGAAGCTACGGTCTTCTTAGAAGTTAGGTATACTTTGCTTATTTCTTTAAATAGTTATGTTGCTATCTACTGATTTCTTCTGCTAAATAAGTAATACTGTTCTTTACAGCGTCATTAACAACAGATGTACTATCGCAACTGAATATATCCATCGATGGCTTACCACAAAGATGTCAACATTTACTCCGTCAAGCTGCCGAAGCACAACAAGCAATGGACATCGTCCAACTAGACCCTATAGCTATATCATTACACCAAACAAGACAGACACAGGAGAAACTAGACGAAGAATATGAAATGTTAAAACTTAGACAGAAAAATATTGAACTGCAAGCGAAAATAGATCGTAATAACAAGTTTCTTGAGGGTTTGAGGAAAGAATTGCAGGCGTCAAAGGATTCACTGACAGCGCAGAATCCTAATCCTGATAACATACATGATTTTATCAGGCAGTTGAAACTGAAGGTTGCTTCGTATGAAGAGAGCTGTGAGAAGGCTAAGGTAATAACAGTTACTCCCTTTTTTTTTCAATATGTAAAAATAAATTCTATTCTAAAATGTAAGCCTGTTAAATTAAGTAAGTGTGTATGTACTGCGATGTACCAATAATAGAAATTATACATCAATAGTCAATACTTAACGCACACTAACTTAATTTAGACGTGTAATATTTTATGCTGTACTTATCGAAAGTATAATTTGTCCACAATAAGAGTTAGTAGGTATCTTTCTCTGCTTAAAAAAGATCTAGTGAGAGAAGAAACTTTGTTATCTCGATGACGTGACGAAGGCGCTCGCGGTAGCGGCTGCAGTGCACGAGGTCGTTTCGATTCCCATGCAGGACAATTGTTTGTGCGATCCACAAATTATTGTCCATAAAAATCCCCGCAACAATAGTTAGCGAGTTCAAGTCAAAAGATAGGATAGAGATCTTTACCATAAATATTTTTTTCTTTTTCATAGGCAAAGTTCACAAAACTGTCAGTACCGGACGCCATATTGCCTACGTCACTGCAAGCGTTAGTGACGTCACTAGCAGCTCGGCGCGAAGAAGCGGCTGAGCTTAAACTAAGAGCCGACGATGTGGCATTAGCCAGGGAAGCCCGAGAAACATTTATTAGATTAAGGAAATAAATATCTTTTTAATACTATATTATGCTTTTTATTTCATTTTGATTGGTAGAGTTAATCACTCAAACCAAGTAGACATTTCAGGAAAGTGGACCATAATGCCCGATTTACACATCGACAAGTACAGTAGCGAGTTAAGTAGTATTTTAAGATTAAGTTGATTTAAATAGATCTCCATCCTATTTTTGGCAAGTTAAGTTGGCGAGACGCGAGAGAGGGGGCTACTTCGTACTTAACTCGCCAAAAAATAGGATGGAACTCTATTTAAATCAACTTAATCTTAAAATACTACTTAACTCGCTACTGTACTTGTCGATGTGTAAATCGGGCATAAGGGAAAGTAGACAGAATGGGAAACCGAGTAGACATTTAAGGAAAGTGGACCATAAAGGAAAGCAGTCAAATTAGGAAAGTGGACCTATATAGTGTTCCTAAGCCCATTAAATGGCTCTTTTAATCTTGAGTTGTTTAGTTCTAATAGGGTTGTTTAATAGCTGTTTTAAAAATGCTTTTACTGTGCAGACACTTCTTTTACAGGATTAAAAATAAGTATATTTAAATTGAAATTAAGTAAAAACCAACCATATAAATCAATAACTTTTATTTTAACACGTACAAGAAACCAGTATTAAGCTAATTTACATTTCTAAAGTGACAACGCCTGGCCAGCATCACTTTCATAGTACCATAGTTCTTTCATATCTTCAGGATTTAGGCCCTGCGCAGACGGCACACTTTTTGTGCGATCGAGTCTGCGGCGCACAAAAAGTCTGCCATACATGGCATATTATGTTTGAGTCTTTTGCGCGTCCTGTGCGTTACTGCTTATAATTGCATAGGTCTGTTCTATTTTCACAGACTAAAAAGTGCGTCACGGATAGTCTGTAGTCTGCGCAGGGCCTTAGTAAGACAAAGTACGGATTATATGTCTTCTACCCTGCACCTTAGTGAACTACTCGTATTGATAGAACACTTCTGTGGTAGTACCAGAAGATTCCTTCGCTATTCGTTCACCACCTTCATCGTACTGAGCACATTTAGCACATCTGCATATTGTCATTGCTTGTGCTGTGGAAAATATAAAATATTAGATGACCTCTGTGGCGTAGTGATTATCTCTAGGCGTAGTGGCATTTATAGTAGCAGAGTCCAGAGGTTAATTCCCGCTCAATACAAATCTTTGTGAGCATAAACAAGATTGTATGCACTGGTCTTAGTGCTTTTTTATGTTCCAAATGTTTGTTGTTAGAAGACTGCTAACTAACTGCCGCGCACTAGGTCGTGGCTTCGAATCCCGAAGACAATAAATTGTTGTCGTAATCAATAAATTCTTTTCTTGCACTTAAATGTGTCTGTTTATTTCGAGTCTGTAAAAGTTCCCGCGACACAGGGTTCAACCCCTTGTACAGAAGATGTACTTTAAAATAGAGTAAAACAATGTCCTACCTTCTAACTTCAGAGGGGAATGTTGTAGCCTCAAGTCCATGCTATGTTGATTACACAAGAGAGATCCCCTTAATCCCCACAGGAAGTAATGATTAGGTGTGGTATTAATACCACAATCTTTCTTGGTCTGTAGACATTTGTCCCTGGGCTCTGTCGTTTGACATTGTATTTCTGAACGCAAATGACTATAGTTAGTCTGTGTAGAATGCGTTTGACAGTTCACTATAGTTGCCTGAAAATAAAATTTGTATTTTAATAATGCTTTAAGCTTATTTTTTTAGTGTACAACACCCCCCAGCTGGGTGGACCAACGACCTCAAAAAGGTATCTGGGTCGGACTGGATGTGAAAAGCGCAGTACCGAGTTCTGTGGCGCGTGTTGGGACAGGCCTATGTGTAGCAGTGGACTGCAATAGTCTAGTTGATTGATGAATGCTTTATGGTGACAGACGCGCAAACGGCCTATCTGATGGTTAGTGGTAACCGTCGCTCATGGACGCCTATCCTAGGCAGACATTGCAACAGAGCCCTGTAATGTCACGAGCTACTGTACCATTCCACCTAAACACAGTCACATTTTCAGATGCGTGGAGAGGTGGATTAAGATTGCTATACCCCTTCCACTATATTTAACAACATTTGACAGATTGACGTTAGTAACGTTCAGCAGAATCTCGAATGTAATCCCATTCGACTGTAAGCGATTTCGCGATTTTTCAAATTACTTTATTTTACACATTTGGATACTTACATCAACTTACATTATCATTTTATTATTGTTTCTTTCTTCTATGTTAAGAGAATAGCCTATAGCTTAAAATGATAAAATTATAGTTAGCTTAGGTATTATTTAAAATACATAATTTATCGTGACACATTCGCGGGTTATAGTTTATCTAAAATATCATATTACATTTCATAAACGTATTATGAAGAGTTCAGATTTATTCATAGCATTTATTTCTACCGATTATTTGTAATTTGTTTTATAATGGTAATCGTTATGAGTGTCCATCACTAAGTAACCATGGTAACTGAAAAAAACATGGGTACGTTCATAAATAAAATACAATATAATTTGTTCGAAAAATAAGCGGAAGTATTACGAAACTTCATAGACGTGAACTGTCAAAAAGCTAAACTTACGCTGGAAGGGGTATAACGTTGGTACCGACCTAGAAAGCTTTTTACTGAAGAGGCAAATATAATTATAGTGTGTTACACTCCATCTCAAAGAGTTTCGTAAACAGCGACGAGTTCTAGCAAAGAAGAAAAATTACCTACGCAGACGAGGGAGTTTTGTCCATGGACTTTTTTATCCGTTACAACAGATCGCTTGAAACTGTATCGAGTAACGCAAACGAAAAAGTATTTCGAATAACCGAGGATATGCAGAAAACGGACCGGACAAAAGTACGGGGGGGTCCCCGAAAAAAATGAGCGCGTTGTACAAGGCAAAGCTACGCAAATGGCAGACATAAGAAGGTACGCGTGGTGTGCTCGAATATTTGCTTCCATAGCCTGCACGTATCTCGTCAATGATGATTGCACACCGTGTGCGTTCTGTCCGCGGCAGACTATTCGCGGAGCGTACTTTTTACTCGGCCACGGAGAAATGAACGTCTTTTATGTAAGCCCTATACGGACTTTTCAGCTGAGCCCGTATAACAAGCTGCTAATTGTGTAAAATGTTTCAAATCTGTGTTACCCATTGACAAGCTCTTCTCTTCCACTCCCAGAGGTCCCAAGTGTAGTTCTTCTCCATGTGTTCTTCAATCGGATGAACCTCAGTTTGCATGTCACTATCCTTTACTTTCGCTGAAGAATGAAACATTTTATTAAACCAACATGTTAGGCATTTACAATAGAGTAATTATGTATTTAAAAGGATGTCGTGTATTATTTATTTATACGTACATAAAAACACGTTTTATTCCAGAGAGTACTGAACTGACTGACCGCCAAGTCTTACGATCCTTACAAACCGGCACTCTGTAACCCACTTTTCGCCCTGTTATACCTAGAGTGTGACGAATATCATTGCCGCCTTGGCGTCGTCGGTCCCACGATTAAATAGTTAGGGAAGTACGTCTTATTTTAAATAAAGTCCTAAACCAATCTGCCTAATCAGTGTGGCTGTGGAACTGCTACTAAACTGATAGTCCAGTTACCCTTACCTAAGCACTGCACGATGGTAGTCCCTTTCTTCTCCGAATATCGATCGTCCGAAAATCATAATCCCAAACAAGTTTACTATAATCATCACTTTCCATAATGTTCGCGTATACGAAATCGTATATTACCTAATCGTCTTTACCTATAATACTTGTGTGTCATAAAATGGGGTACTATAATTATTACATATCCTACTTTTTCTTGTTATAAAGTCACATGTCCTAAAATAAAATATTAGGGCAAAAGTCAGAAACAGTTGGTTAGGTTAGGTTAGTATGGTGACCAGAAACTTTTTTTTTATGTAAAACTAGAATATAGTATTTATGTTTTTTAAATATTATAGATTATAATGATTATAGCAAAAAAAAATAGGTCATGTTATGTTTAGGGATTTAGGTTTTCGGACAAGTGATATGATATAAGACATGAATTTAGGGCTAGCTACCATTCGGACACATGATGATTCGGACACAAAATGTTATGACACCTTAGATTATAGATAAAAAAATTATGAGACTAAATAGAGAACCCTGCACGATGGCCGTTCTGTTCGATTCTACCTAACATAGTACGTTTGCACGCAACTGCTTTCAGGAGGATTAAGCAGGCACAGAAGTGGTTATCAATTATTAGGTAGTTACCTAGGCGGCCTCTTGCTGTAAAGGCATACCTCCAATCTTGTTTTCGTTGTTGCATATAATGGGTAGTCTTTAAGAAACTAAGCGTTTATTTACATGATTGAGGCGTCACACACAGATGTAAACACTGATTGATAAAATTATATGATAATGCTCCTTAAGCAACGTCGGTCGTTCCATAGATAGGTAACCGCTCAGTTTTATTTCATCTCCGTAAAAAGTCAGTCCCGTCTATCGTCGTAGTGACTCACCCCCTTACTCATAAATTCCTCTTAAATCTAATCACAGTATAGCGAGATTTTTATTAGCAAAACCAACCGTATACCAAACAAAACCGTAAGAATTTATGCTAATCAATTGACTAATATTTAAGAGTCGTTTATGAGTAGATAAGGGAGTCAGTCGTTAAGCTACGCCATCAGATGCGTAGGTCGGCTTGAACAACTCTTGACACCAGGTTGCCACTAAGCCAACGATGAAAAGACGTGCTGATTTAAATACTTACTCTTAATTTGTCTTCTAACAACAAGAACTTCAGTATCTTTAGCTAAGTACACGTGCTCGATGATGTTTAGCAGATTGATGAGGTGTGGGTTGTTACGTGCGAAGTCTATCGCACCGTTTACGAATCTGAACAGAAAAATAATTCAATAAATATTTAGACTTGACATAGGCATATAAGTAAGTATACCGAGCTTATATTATAGGTTCTAGAGACAATTTTTAAACGACGCAAGAACGTCTAATTTACTGTACAGACTACCTACCACGGAGACAAAAACTGTAACACATCGTGTACCAATCCACCTGACCAGAGCGTGGTATAGGATACACTATGGATCCTTGTCCTGATCGGGGAAGTTTTATCGCTATGACGCCGGTAGGACAAAGAGCTGGTAAAAAGAATAGTGACTTGTGTTGAGTGAAAACACATATTATATAAAAAAGCTTACTACACTATAGATGAATATTTAACTGATAAAAATATAGGATAAAATTAGCATAGGTATAAATATAATATTAGATAATTTTAATTACAGTTTTAAAATATTCCACTATAAATATTAGAATTAAAACATTATTAAAAGTTAGACATTAAATTGGTATGTGTAAAATAAAATTATATTATAAATTTTATTTAATATTCTATTTTGCTAATATAGAATAATTCTAAGTAATTTAAAATAATAGTCTTCCTCTCTCCTGCGTATGCTGTGCCCGACAGGGTCCATAATGATGCTTTACATACTGTGTATATTATGTAAGAACTGTAACTACATTATGGTGCAATAAACGTATTGAGTATTGACTTCTATTAACTGTATTTTCTATATGTAGTCGTATCGTACAGACCTGTTTATTCGGGTTTGGAACGTCAAACAGACACCTACTGCTAAAGTAAGTCACTATTCGTAAATAGCACGTTTCGTCGAACCGTAATATCGTTGATCTTACCTCTCAGGTCTTGCACTAAATTTCAACGCCATTTCCACGCTGCAGAATCCATAAAAACGACCTTTCTCCTTCAGTACTCCTATCCTTTTCACACAGGGCACCAGAGCGCCTAGGTTCAAGCAGACCACACAAAAGCCAAGAAACTGTAAGAGTTATAAAATGTACTAGTGATGGAAACGTACAGATTTGAGTTTGGTTTGGTGACGAAATAAAGACTAGCCCCCTTACTTATAAACGCCTCTTAAATTTTAGTCAATTGATTAGCTTAAATTTTTACGGTTTTGTTTGGTATAAGGTTGGTTTTACTAATAAAAATCTCGATAAGAGGCGTTTATGTCACCAAACTATTTCATCACATGGTGTGAAAAAGGCTACTGAGGGAAAGCTGGTCGAATCTCTATGAAAACTAAAGAAACAATTATTGAAACAAATCCGACTGGCTGGCAGGACTGGTAGCCCAAATTTATCTAAAAATACTCAAGTTGTGGGACCACTTTCAATCAAGTCGGTAATGTCGGAAGGGGTCCCCAAATCCGATAATTTCGAAATTTATGTATCAAGAACATCCAGACTAAATGACGTTATCTCTCTCTCTCTCTCTGTGAAAAGTCTTTACAAATTTGGGCCACTGTACTTCTCATCCAACACTTTTCAACCTGCTTCTCTGGTCGATCGTTAGTCCATAGGGAGGCACGTTAGGTTTGTCTGTTAGTGCTAAAAAAAGTAGGTAAATAGGCACTCACTTCAATATGTTTCTCTTTAATAGAGGATATTTCATTGAAGGCTATGTAAGATTTGATAGATCCCAACGACATTCGTTCTTCCATAGTCATATTCATTGCACTTCTACTCTGCAATAGAAATCAGTTTTTGGACATCATTGAAGAAACGATATTATATAGTTAAATTACACAATTATTTTCACCTATAAAGCTTAGGTATAACTAGAAAAATTCGAAAAGAAGAAAAACAATGGAAACAATTGATACTCGAGGCGGGAACCGAACCCGCGTCTCTGGACTATACGCGTCTAACGCCAGAATATTATCTATACTAATATTATAAAGAGGTAAAGTTTGTGTGTTTGTTTGTTTGTGTGTTTGTGACGTTGTAGGGGGTAATCTCTGGATCTACTGAACCGATTTTAAAAATTCTTTCTGTTTTGAATAGTCCATTTATCGGGGAGTGTCATAGGCTATATAGTATCACGCTATGACTAATAGGAGCGGAGCAGTAATGAAATATGTTCATAAAAGGGACGCTTAAAATCGTTTATTTTGCTTCTGCTGCTTAAACGTCTGGAGATATACTGAAATGATGTATTAGAGAATTGTACCTTAAAAAAGCTTTACAATTAAGTCAACGATATCATAATAATATATCTATCTTCTAAGGTTGACTCACTACGACCTTTTTTATAATAAACAGATTTGATTTAAAGAAATGCATTGTTTGTAAAGGTATTTTGTGTATATGGTATCGACCCTTATCAAAATAAATACGTTAATCATTATATTTATTTAATTTTAATTATAATTGACCTTTACAGCGATGAGATCCGATTATTAGTTTGAAAGATATCTCAGTTTTAAAATAATGCGCGACTAACGTAAAATATCTGTCTAACGCGATGTTAGTATAGATGAATTTTCTTAGTATCAACATTTTGGTTAGAGTAAGATTTTTATTTTAATTTTAAATACCTGTCATCATCATAACAGCCCATTAATGTCCCACTGCAGGGACGGGCCTCCTCCCGTGACGGAAGGATACTTGGCCTACTAATACCCCGCTGGCCAGACGGATTGGTATGGGGTTTAATTTCAAGTTTTCCTTCTTTTTATTTCGTAAAGATAATATTCACGGATTAGTCGGTTTTTACGACTACCATGGAATGAGAAGGGGTAGTGACATATTGTATTCTTACTCCGTCACCACACGGAGGTAAATACCTGTAAGTACGAGTAAGTACTATAAATTAATTCTACCTCAAAAAGATCGCTTGGTCGGACTAAATTCGAAGGGCGGAGGACCCTGTTCTGTGGCGTTTTTTGGGATAGGCATTTTGTCCAGTAGTGGACTGCGATAGGCTAATTGGTTTATTGATTAATACCATGTATTCTTAATCCATCGTTACATGGATAATACTCTATAATAATAATAATCTATACTAATATTATAAAGAGGTAAAGTTTGTGTGTTTGTTTGTTTGTGTGTTTGTGACGTTGTAGGGGGTAATCTCTGGATCCACTGAACCGATTTAAAAAATTCTTTCTGTGTTCGATAGTCCATTTATCGGGGAGTGTCATAGGCTATGTAGTATCACGCTATGACTAATAGGAGTGGAGCAGTAATGAAATTTGTTTAAAAAACGGACGCGTTTTTTTCGCCGTCCAACGAAGTGGGCACGGGTCAGCTAGTAGTTGATAATTTGAATATAGGTACATAATTTCTTATCATCTTATTCTGAACGGAAGAACAAAGATAATATGACGGCTGACAGAAGAGTGCCCAGGTACAAAAGGAAAAAAACACTTTTTGCGCCGACCCTAGTTGGATAAGGAGGCGAATAAAAAGAATATAATGGTGGAGTTAGATATCTTTATACATTAACCTCGTGTATCAAATATAATACATTCGCAATGTTTTACTGTGGTATGTAAGTAGGTACCTAGTATGAATAGAGGGTTATCTATATTTCCGAAAACTACTTTTGTTATTTAGGAAGCCAAGCAAATAAAGCAGTCCTCCCACCTAAGTCCACAATACAAAAATACCTATAACTATAAAACCATTTCTGGTAATCAGTAATCAATCCATATCAGCCTATAGACGCCCACTGCTGGACACAGGCTTCCTTCAAACGTTTCCACTCTGCGCGGTCTTGTGCCCCCCTCATCCATCGGCTTCCTGCCGTCCTGACCAGGTCGTCAATCCACCGTGTGAGGGGTCTCCCCACCCTGGACTCAATAAAAAGTGTTAATCTTACTTGATTCTCCGTGTGGTGACGGAGTAACAATACAGTGTGTCACCCCCCCATCTCATCCCATGGGTGTCGTAAAAACCGACTAAGGGAATATTCATATATCTTTACGTAATAAAAAGAAGGAAAACTTGAAACAAAACCCTATACCAATCCGTTTGGCTAGCGTGGTATTAGTAGGCCAAGTATCCCTCCGTTACGGGAGGAGGCCCGTCTCTGCTGTGGGACATTAATGGGCTGTTATGATGAATCTTACTTGATCAGAGGCGACAGTCAAACCTTCCAGCATTCTGTCGACAACTAAAGGCATCTTCGTGCTGTCCTGCACATTGTTCAATATATTCATAAGTCTGTTTGTTGTTGATATAAGATACATTAAGTTTTGCATAGAACGCCAAACTTGCCATAGTTTCGCAAACAATGGCTGTAACAAAAGAAAATAAGTACTTAAAAACTTATTCAATCCAGAATATATCTGAAGGCGCATCCCTGGCGCCGTGAATTAGAAACGAATTTGAAACCTTTTTGTGTTATAATGATATGTCCCCTTTTTGGTAGTTTTTAAAACAAATTAATATTCTTATATTCAAAATTTATTATTCGGACAAGAATGACAGGCGCTCGTCATTCTAGCAGAACGTGGTGGTTGAAAGACTGCTCACGGAATGCTATTGTCCTTCTTTACCATTAAAATTATTAGAAAGTTGTATTTGCTTAAAATTTGTGAATATAAGTTTACGTTCTACAAATCCTATTTATTTCCAAAATACCTCGAGCCTTTACCTACTTGAAGAAGTCTGAAACTGATACAGATAGCCACCTGGCGACATCAGAAGTGGGATCCGAGACACCACACCACGTGTTTGAAATCGTGGTAATACCTATGAAAAATGGCAACTGCCGCTTGAGCGACAAAATAAGAATTTTATGACGAATATTCGTACTATGAAGACGCCATCTTTGCCGACGGGAAAATTCTGACAAATTAGATGGATTACTACTGCGGCAATAAAGAATGTGATCATGCCGCGCGACTCATGGCGGCTTTGTACCATGTTTAAAGTGTTTTTGATTTCAGCAATACAGTAATGTCTGTGTTTGACACGACAAGGAAAATGGATATCGATACTAGAGAATATGGAGTGCTAATAATCAAAACAAGTTAAGATTCTCCAATTGATGGTGATAAATGGGATAGGAAACACCTATGGTGTACGAAGACACCACATGAGGTGTGGTAATGATTATGGAAAAATGCAGAAGGTATTGTTGGTGCAAGAAAATAATAATGTTCTAACGCTTATGAATGTTATTTGAAATCGAATGATGACCCTTTGGTGAGAATGTTCTTTTTTTTAATAATATTTAGAGCAAAGTGCTCACAGTTTAAAAGTATAACCAATAATGTTATCAGTACACTAACGTAGTACTGTGTATAATAAGAATTATTCCATAGGCTTTAACCCTATGACGGTTGTTTCAATGGAAATTAATTGGTAATGGTTATGAACAAGTTAAAGTTATTTAAGTAACTTTATAGAAAGAACTTTAGTGGGAATTCTATCGGTCGTAGATGGTCGACTGTACTAGCAGCTGATAGCGCTAGGTTTGAGCCTTATGCTATTAATGATTATGTCCCACTGCTAAACTACGCTGTTACATTAAATTAGTACCATGAATATACAAAGGTCCGTTTAAAGTCAAGTTAGTTCAAGGTTAATAGGAGTTATTTCATCACGCGTGTCGAACAGCATATGCTTTGCAGTATTTTATTGAGTAAACTCGTGATGGAGTATTAAGCTGTCCGCTATCTGATAAGGACGGTAACCCACACTCAAGGTTGTTCTGAGTCCTGTGTTGTTGGATCGGGCACCGTGAGGGTGTGGGCAGAGTGCTTGTCAGCCGAGTGTTGCTTGTTTTGCAAGTAATAGTAACTAAATAAGAATATAGTTTTTGCGTGTGAAATTGACGTTTAACCCTTGATATCCTTTTACGTGTTTTATCTGGCTATTATTTGTGACTAAATAGGATAACGTAATGTTTTCAAACATTGAGAACAATAAAAATTAATTGATAATGATGACGATTATGGTGAATGACACTATGGTGAATGACGCAATGAACACTGTTGAGTAAAAATAAGGTATGATTGAAAAATGGAGAATGTCTATGCAAGCTATGACTGTAAGTACTAAGCTTGTTGTTACAATTAATACTTAGTAAACATATAGCTGTGATAAAAAGGTTCACACTCGTTACGGTGTTGTGTGTACCTCAGCAGTGTGTGGAGGTCGCAGGCTTTCCCAAGCTTGTCATGACGGCGAGCATATGGAGTAGTCCAGTGAAGACCGAAGGTGCTGGTGCGCTGCGAGAAGATTGGTTTCATCACGTCGGGGTCACCAGTGTGGAGGTCGCAGTGACGTAACCGCACCACGCCTCCAACGAAAAGGGGGGATCCTCCGACCAGGCGAGGGTGACCGTGCCTGGCGGGCCAACTCCCATACGGTTGTTCGTTGGACGTTGTATATGTGCGGAGTCGCTGTGCGAATGTTGATATCGCGATTCAGGACGTAGTGTAGGTGTTCACTTGAGTTAGTCGGTAGATGACGCTACAAGTGCATTGATCAGTGTGATAGGTATTTGACATTTATAGAAGGCAAGTGTATTACGAAACAATACTACATTGCCACAAAGAAAAGTAGGGCGTAAGTTGTTATACCTCTATAAAACTATTAAGGACTTGGGTTCGATTCCCACTCAGTGCAAATCTTTGTGTAATATAAACATAATTGGTTTTCTTGATCTGGGTTCTAAGACCCAAAATACAAGCTCTGCTTAGTTTGGGACTAGATTGGCGATGTGCGGCCACACGCCATGTGCCAGTGTGTCTGCTTGACGCCACTGCGGCCACACGCCATGTGCCGGTGCGTCTGCTTGACGCCACTGCGGCCACACGCCGTGCGTGTGCCGGTGCGTCTGCTTGACGCCACTGCGGCCACACGCCGTGTGCTTGATGCGTCTGAATGACGCCATTACGGAAACACGCCGTGTGCTTGATGCGTGCGTTTGCATGACGCCACTGCGGCCACGCGCCGTGTGTCGGTGCGTCTGCTTGACGCCACTGCGGCCACACGCCGTGCGTGTGCCGGTGCGTCTGCTTGACGCCACTGCGGCCACACGCCGTGTGCTTGATGCGTCTGAATGACGCCATTACGGAAACACGCCGTGTGCTTGATGCGTGCGTTTGCATGACGCCACTGCGGCCACGCGCCGTGTGCCGGTGCATCTGCATAATGCCACTGCGGCCACGCGCCGTGTGCCGGTGCGTCTGCAGAGACGCATGTATTATAATGTTACTGTCTCATTGTACGGCGAAAAGACTGTTGCGCAGCTACAATGCCGTGTTGCCAAATTATTCGAGTAATAATATACTGTGATTGATGATGAAGACTTTTAAAACCACCCCAACAGTTGCAACAAAAGTCCTTCTACATTAAACACCATTTAACCTTATGGTGCAGTCAGTGGCAGTAAAAGCACTTCACTGACTACAGTTTTGGCAAAGGTACTCCAGTACATGTAGGTATTTATTTTTCTTTTATTACTTTAAGGAAAGTTAATGAACTAATTGGTTCAATTACCTTACAGTTTAAAGTAGAAAAAGTGGCCAATTACGAGCTTCCGCTTATCGATATCAAATGTGTATGCAAATGATGAATTCACATAGATTAACGATTATACGACCAAGTACGCTAACCAAAGCAGATCAAGTTTAACACCATGAACTACATGATTTAAAAATGCTAATTAACACTTAGTAAAACTATAATCTATAACTAAGAAGAAATAAACTGCTGCACTAGAATTCGCTTAGCTTCATTCGGTTTTGTACAAAACAGGTCAATATCAAAACCAGGATCGAGTTTATTAAAACATTTCATGCTGCGTATTAAATAGAGTTCTGTTGATAGTTAGTCGTTGTATGGGGTATATCTAATATTGGTCGCTCCCTTAGACCACTATATTATACCTAGGTCTACAACAGTAGTATAAACATCGGTAAGGGCAGGTCCACAAAGCTGTGGAACCTAAACCGCAGCCATATATCTAACTAATATTCGGTATGTTTACAGGTCACCTCCCTGTCAGTAAATCATTGATGAAAATAGGACTGGAGAGCGTGTGGTAAAGAAGACGAGACGGTGCTGCGTGGTTATGAGGCTATATGGAAAAAGATAAAGGCATTTTAAGTGACAAGGAAACCGTGAAGGCGGTAGATATAGGCGGTTATGTTTTGTGAGAGATGTGTTAAGTATTCAGAAACTAAGGTACGTTCATATGTTCATATTATCCTATGTGATTGGTGTGTGTGCTGGGTTGTTGCGGCCCTGGGCTGCTAGTGGGTGACTAGCAGCAATGGCGCAACACCTAGGTAAGGTGTGTGCTTGGGTGGTTGCGGCCCTGGGCTGCTAGTGGGTGGCTAGCAGCAATGGCGCAACACCCAGGTAAGGTGTGTGCTTGGGTGGTTGCGGCCCTGGGCTGCTAGTGGGTGGCTAGCAGCAATGGCGCAACACCCAGGTAAGGTGTGTGCTTGGGTGGTTGCGGCCCTGGGCTGCTAGTGGGTGGCTAGCAGCAATGGCGCAACACCCAGGTAAGGTGTGTGCTGGGTGGTTGCGGCCCTGGGCTGCTAGTGGGTGGCTAGCAGCAATGGCGCAACACCCAGGTAAGGTGTGTGCTTGGGTGGTTGCGGCCCTGGGCTGCTAGTGGGTGGCTAGCAGCAATGGCGCAACACCCAGGTAAGGTGTGTGCTGGGTGGTTGCGGCCCTGGGCTGCTAGTGGGTGGCTAGCAGCAATGGCGCAACACCCAGGTAAGGTGTGTGTGTGTGTGACTTGTAGCTAGTTCAGCAGGGTTGCATGCTCGGGTCGTATGCGTTGTGTTGTGTAGGATGGATGATATTGCCAGCGCTGGTGGCTAGCGCTGGGTGTAAGGGATGTATGGGTTCAGTCCACTTATTGATGCTGAATTGAAGAGATGTTGGCTGGAATGCGCATAGGTATCGTATAAGGAGAGTGCGAGAATAAGTTCGAGATGAACTGTGGCTGGAAAGTAAGAAGCATTGACTCGTGTCAGGTTGGACGAGCTTGATGCCTTGAGTAATGGTATTGTACTTCATTGTTGCAGGAATGTATACGCCCGAGGACGGGCGATGCGCCCGAGGACGGGCGATGCGCCCGAGGACGGGCGATTGTCAGTCCGGCCGTGAAGGCGCATCCCTGGCGCCGTGAATTAGAAACGAATTTGAAACCTTTTTGTGTTATAATGATATGTCCCCTTTTTGGTAGTTTTTAAAACAAATTAATATTCTTATATTCAAAATTTATTATTCGGACAAGAATGACAGGCGCTCGTCATTCTAGCAGAACGTGGTGGTTGAAAGACTGCTCACGGAATGCTATTGTCCTTCTTTACCATTAAAATTATTAGAAAGTTGCTTAAAATTTGTGAATATAAGTTTACGTTCTACAAATCCTATTTATTTCCAAAATACCTCGAGCCTTTACCTACTTGAAGAAGTCTGAAACTGATACAGATAGCCACCTGGCGACATATCTATACTTAATATTATAAAGAGGTAAAGTTTGTGTGTTTGTTTGTTTGTGACGTTGTAGGGGGTAATCCCTGGATTTACTGAACCGATTTCAAAAATACTTTCTGTGTTAAATAGTTCATTTATCGGGGAGTGTCATAGGCTATATGGTATCACGCTATGACTAATAGGAGTAGAGCAGTAATGAAATATGTTTAAAAAAGGGACGCGTTTTTTTCGCCGCCTTACGAAGTGGGCACGGGTCAGCTAGTTTAATTATAAATAAAAGAAAAATCATTTATTTTGTTCTCATATAAGTAGGTAATAGGTAGGTACTATGTCATTGTAAGTACCTATGCCAGCTTAGTTTGTCTTAAAAAGCAGTCGTATACGCAGCTGCCGCCGTCCGCTGAGTCATGTAAGTATTCATATTCCACCCAAGAAAATTATTTGTGTTTTCTACAATTTATTCTCTCGAGCCTGAAGTTGTTTGTTGTAGTACGTGCCTCTTATAATATGTACTTAATGTTTGTAAAATGTCGTCACTGGGCTTCCATACTAGTGCGCAAATTAAATATTTTTAATAATATAAGTACTTAGACATAGTTGGATTCTATGGATTTAGGTTTAGGTTACTATGTGTAAGAACTATTTATACTTACTGTAAATATCTGTTTGTTTCCCAAATAAAATTAAAAACAAATGCAAAAAAATATAAAAAAATAGTTTTAAAGATGTTTTTGCCAGATAGTTTCTGAAGAATATAAAAACTAATAGAAAATTACTCACAAAAACGGTCACGACGGGTACAGCCGCCTTGTACTTCGCAACTTTATGAAGCTCCTCATACACCGCTTTAAGTCTTTCGACATATTGCATCCCTTGCTGAGTTATAAACTCGACGTCTGATAATAGTTTACGAACTAATACTTCGTATTGACGGTTAAACGCCAGTAATTCTATCACGTCGTTGTAATTTTCACTAAAAAGAAACAATAGTAGATAATTAATTAAATATACCTACAGTATATATACGTCTTTTTAAGAATTTATCACCACCATACTATTAATGGGGATAGTGCCGTGCAGTTCCCGGTTAGAATAGGACTGCCCCATATCCTCCGTATGTATCGTAAGGCAACTAAGGGATACCACAACCCGGTGCATACCACCTAGCACCTCGGGTCAACCTTCTGGTGGGGGAGTAAACCACTAACAACAGCATTACTAAGGAGGGTTAGCGTCAGGCAGGCACCGGTCGTAAAATATAGCCAAAACCTCAAGCAGCATGAGTAGGAGAAGATATGCTGCGCTGACCCCAAATAAAATTGGGATAAGGGCAGGGGAATGAGAAATGACTATTAATAGGGATAATGTCTCAAAGAGGGTAAAGCTTCCGCTAGTCTTCATCATTAGGAGAGGATTGGCCTAAGTTGGAGAAAATTTAGTTCTATACCATCCATCAGCCAATGGACGTCCACTGCTGGACATAGGCCTTCTCCAAATATCCACCTTGCGCGATCCTGTTCTTTTTTTTTTTTTTTTTGTTTTCGTAGCGATGTCTACGAACTTTTACTTACACGGCTTCTACGACGCTACGGCCACACCGTAGCGTCGTAGAAGCCGGACCCTCTATTTTTGTATCACACAGAAAAATGTAATGTGTAAAATGTGGTTAATGGTACAAAAACTTAGGTGGTCTAAAATTCTAAAGGTCAAGGCGTGTAAGACGAATACTCCGAAAACACATAAGTATTCGAATACTCCGAAAACGCATAAGTATTCGCATACTCTCTCTAGATCTTGTGGAACCCTACCTATGCTTTTTAGAGGTATGTAATTTATTAGGTATAAAAGCAACTTACACAGTAATCTCACTAGGGTCTTTTTCATAAACCTCAACGCGTACGAGGTCAGCATCCTCATCGACCACGATGTGTCCCAGCACAGCAGTCGTGAGATTGTTCACTCTCTGCATCACTGAGATCAGATTGTTGGAGAGCGATGAGAGGCATGCTTTGCTCGCGTCGACCAGGTTGAATGGCACTGGAAATAAATATTAATACATTCCTCACACATTCACACAACGCCATCTCGTCCCAAACTAAGCAATGCTTGTACTATGGGTACACTAGACAACGGATAAACATACCTATTTAAATACTTTTTTTTGTAAAAAAATTATTCATAGAAAACACCCAGACCAATGCAAACAATCATGTTCATGCACACAAAGATTTGCATTAAGCGGGAATCGAACCCGAGACCTCTGCGTAGCAGTCATGTTATATAACCACTACGCCACAGAGGTCGTCAGTTTAGTTATGTGACTTGCAGAAGCATGAAAGAGACTTAAGCACGTAGTGTTATGGTCTGTACTTTATAGTAGTGACTAACTATTAAAAACAAAGAAACCGTCTGCTGGGGTAGACAACTTATTCAAAAAAAAATCCGCGCTACCTTGAGGTGCGTGGTTGTCTGAGATCTGTATCATTAAACAGATTAGATACGTATGTACCTACATACTTATTACGCGGATTTTCTCCATGTATTATGCATGTGCATTTATTTTTGAAGCGTTGACGTTGCCTGTAGCGTGATATGGAGGCGCGCTAGCCCAGCAGCTACAACTCAAACAAACGCTTTAAAATACGATTCCTCGTGGAGGCTCCAAACATTGCCGTACGTTTGTGTTTCCGTCCTTACCGCTCGACGCGTCGTTCCATTTAAAATATACAGTATAGCCTACATAAGAATATCAACACTTAGAATAAGCAAATCAATTGGAGACAGATGAAAGTATATAATAAACACTTACACGGAGCAAATCAATTGGAGACAGAAGAATTATGAAATCTATCAAATAGGTTAAACTTACGATCTGGTATTCCCTCTCCACCTTTCCTACAATCTCGGTTAAAAAGTCTTACTCCAGATACAATCTCGAGTAGTTCAGAAAGTTGTGCTAACTTCTCAACGCGCGGGAGAGTCACGAACACCTTCAAGTCGTCCATTGAGAACACACTTTCTAATGCAGCCATGCCTTCTTTTAACGTCTGGAATACAAAAGCTTACTGGTCTTAACGGTGAGGTGACAGAAGAGGAAGACCCAAAAAATGCTGGCTTGACGTCGCCAGGGATGACATGCGTGCCAATGGCTCTCGAGCTGTGGACGTAATTGGGAACTCGCTAGATGAAGGTCTTAACGGTAAGAAGGTACTTCAGTAAAGTTAAGACTTTCTAAGAGTTCTTCTTACCGCTAAAAGGACCTATTCTTTTAATTTAGACAAGATTAAAATTGTACTTACTCATAGGTATATTCTTATATCGAAATGGTACAGTCAGCCCCTAAAGTCGCTTGTACATTGAAATATACATATTAGTCTGAACATTAAACTTCCCTTAGTCAGTGATGCAACAAAATTTCAAAATGAACTCATCATCACCTATTTCCATAAAACAGTAACAGACATTTTTCAATTGTCACTTAACATCTCAATGTGTCATAAGTCACTGATAGTTCTTTAGTACAAAATTAGATTAACAAATCATATTTGGAAAGTTTTGACTGTGGTTCTGACGTGTGAATCTACTTTAGGCCATTGGAATGTTACATGATTTTGTATTTTATTGTTTGTACTACTACGAGGTATTGCGATATCTGTGGGCACCCCTCCTTAGGAGCTCGAGGCATGGGTGCTCACGAGAGTGTACAAATGGAAGGTGTGCGAAGGAGCGTCCAGCTCCGGAAGAGTGGGAGGCCATCCGGCAGGGGGCGAGAAATGCCACCGTCCTTCACTGGGCGGAGGACCTTGCCTCCGACGTTGGACGCTCTCGGACCTGTCCTTCAAGATTGGCTGGAGCGGTGGCAAGGCTTCCTCTCCTTCCGGATGGTGCAGATAATGTCAGGGCACGGGTGCTTCGGCTCATACCTGCACCGGATCGGAAGGGAGGAGGCACCATCGTGCCACGGTGGCGACGCAGCACACCCTGGAGGTGTGCCCGTTGTGGTCGGAGCCGCGCCTCTCGCGCCGCCACATCGGAGGAGGCGAGAGGGCAGGAGAAGGCGGACGTACCGCACCCTCCTGCATTCCGGTGGTGAGCAGGGGTAACAAGTGCGCACCTTTCATCCCATTGCAAGACTCACCACCACCATCATGTAGGTCAGAACGGCCGGAGCACTCACGGCCGTTCTCAAGAAGAGTAGGGCTCGCCTGTAACTGCGGGGATCGCCGGAGGGGGACTGGACGCAAAGGCTTTGCCGGTTCCCCAGGCCCCCTCCAAGTAGCGATGAAGGAGTGCTGCTGGGGACTTTTAGTGGGTACACTGGGGGGTTGCCTAACCCCCTGGGAACCCCACATATTCACACGTAAGAACATTGCAAATAATAACTTGTTAATCTACTTTTCTAACCAACGACGCGACGTATGGTATGACTTATAGTGGTTAAAATACAAAAATCGATTAACATTTAGAACGCCAAAGGTAGATTCACATCCGAAAACATTGAAAATATGATTTGTTAATATAATTTTGTAAAGTATGACTATCAGCAACTTTTGATATTTAAGATGTATAGGGGCAAATGAAAGACGTCCTATCATCGTTTTATTACCATTTGTGATGTTTAGTTTATTTTGAAATCTTGTTACGACAGTGACTTATGGTACTTTGAATGTTAAGAAATTTTGTAAATTTAAACACGTTAAGCGATTATTGGAGCTGACTGTACAATAAAGGTCAGTGTTCTATGACCAATCGAATAAACTATCGATAAATACAGTCTCTTACCTAAGGATTTAACTATTTGTATCTTAACAGGTCATTAATGTGTCAGTACCTGAGACATCTTCAATGACGGGAGGCTCTGCCTACTAATATCATGCTGGCAAGACAGATTGGTAATTGGTAAATGTAAAAAAAAAATGACGTCAAGAAAATGCAGCGGTAGAGTTTGTTGCGCCGCTTCTTCTCTACTAGCGCTTTGGAGGCGGTGGTAAAGTTTTCTAAACTTTGAAATGTTTATAAACTTAGATACATACCTACTGTTAGTTGACGTCAAAAAGATACAATATTATTGTACTACTTTGAATAAATAAATGAATACTGAATGCTAACATACCACAATAAGCCCTGGATTTCCAAGTCCACTATTGAGAATTATATAAATGGATATTTTCCGAAATAACTTTTTCATTTCTACAATGTTGTCCTGCTGTGGGCTAGCGTCCATTATTTCGTTGACTAGTGGTTTCAAGCACTTATCAATTGAGTCTAAATGCTTATCAATCAGTATTTCCAGTTTGTCGTAATTACTCTGCATTATAAATTGTATTTTTAACGTGTTCAATGATGTTCCACCACCTAAAATATGAAATACAATTATAAACTACCATCTTTTTTTTCGTGAAGGCTAGGCGGAAGCTATAGGGGAACCTGGGGACACTTGATCCTTAAGGGAGACTAGGTACACGAGATTCAGAACATATCAGAACTTGTATGGCTGATATTAAATTTTATAATGGCTGTTTTAATAATAATAAATAATAATAAATAATATCGGTTGTCTATGGTACCCGCTAACTTTCTAAAGGTGTACCAACACCTGTCAAATTTGACGCGTTTGTAAATGGCGGGCGACCGAGTGTTTGTTGTTGCAAAGAGAAAATTTTCGTAAGTTTACATTTTGATTAAACATTAATGTAAATATGGCTTTTAGGTGTGTATGAATTTAATTCGAGGCGTTATCTATATAAGTAGCGATTTGTAGCGTAGAAAAGTGGTAATCTAACAGACGTTTGAAAATATTCATGTTTATAACCTCAAACGGTTCAGGGTACACTTGGTCCACTTAGCTAAGGGAGACTTGATCCGGGAGAATCAAATGTCCCTTAACTACTTTTAACTTTTATTTTCAATTAATTTCAGATTACCGATATGCCCAGAGTATATAAAACAAGAGAAGGTGCCAGAAAAAGAGTACCAATCGATGAAGAGATTATTTTGCTAGAACACCTAAATGAAGCTTAAACGTAACTTGAAATTTTGTTTTACATGTCCCGGGTTCAATTCAATAAGATATTGTTTTAAGTCTTTATCTTAATTACGTTTAAATTTTATTCAGGTTGTGATTGCGAGACATTTGAGTTCTTTTATTATTGAAGATATAATTTTGTTTTGAGTTTGTTTTTGTTTTTTAATACGAAACGGAAGTTTCACATTTAGCAATTGATTTATGTATGGAGACGGTGTAATATGCCTGTTATGTGATTTTGAAAACAATATAGATAGATTATCATATTCTAAAAACATTTTTTATTTATTTCCTTAGTAATAGTATCATGTGAACCTAGATATGGGAGACTTGAACCCCAGGACCAAGTCTCCCGTATATACGGGACACTTGATACCTTTCTCTATTTTTACTTTTAGTCAAATAATTATGAAATTTAGGCACTTATATCTTTGGGTCTTACATCAATTATAGGCAAATGAATTTCACGTATTTCGGTACCAATTAAATATCTTTTAAAATGGATAGTCACTAAGGAAATTAGGGATGAAAAACAAAAGGGGGGATCAAGTGTCCCCAGGTTCCCGTATAGTTACCTAATAAGCACCGTAATACGAGTAGCTAACTCACATATTCCTCACACATTTACACAACGCCATCTAGTCCCAAACTAAGCAGAGTTTGTACTATTGGTACTGGACAACGGATAAACATACTTAAATACTTTTTTTTGTAAATACCTACATATTATACATAGAAAACACGCAGACCAATGCAAACAATCATGTTCATGCACACAAAAATTTGCATTGAGCGGGAATCAAACCCGAGACCTCTGCGTAGCAGTCATATTACATAACCACTAAGCCACAGAGGTCGTCAAAAACTAAAGAGTAATATGCAGCTATACCGTCTCTACAATACCAAAAGACGGATGATGTTGTGATATAGGTAAAAGCTCGCAGAGCTCTGGTATATTCTTGTGCTAAAGTAGTGATAGATAAGCAGATATTTCTTTAGACTGTCGTTATACTACAGTGTCATTATAAAATAATATACTCATCTCAGTCAAGGACGTATACTGCTGGACAAAGGCTTCCCTTAAACGTGTCGACCTTCCTTTCTCCTTTGTTGCCCTCAATCTTTACCTGATTATCGGTCCACCTTGTCAGGGATTTACCCACTCTTTGTCTTCCACTAGGTAGGTACCTACGTTGTCGCCATTTTAGGACTTTTACTCCCCGTGTCTGTTTCTCCTGCGTACCTATTACGTGCGTTTACCACTGCCACTGACTGGCAAGGCAATCCTAAGTGCTATATTCGGTCTAAAAATAGTAGATATAAATATTATCTAGGTAGGTACTTACGCATAATTATATTTCCACACTCTTCAACAAAAAACGCTAAGTTATTTCTATTTATAGTATTTCTAAACAACTTCCCATATTTCGGGTTTAATAAAAGTAAATCTATCAAATATATTACAAACTCTGGATCAACCCCCAAGTTTTGGTTTTGGCAATTCCTCGTCACTTCATTTGCTATATTTTTAACAATATTTTCATTACACGCCATGGTTAATAAATAAAATATCTTAGAAAATGTGTGAATATATTACAAAATGCTCCTTGTAAGCCATTAATCAATAAATGTCATGCCATGACAACGGATTTTGTTGATAAGCATGAAGTAGATAGGTGCCTAGTCTATACCTAGATACATAGAGAAAATTTAAACCCTCTATGCGTACAGGCTATAGGTGAACCAGAATCTCATGGCAAATGGGTAAATAAACAGGATCCGTGGTTGGTATTTATTTTTCGAACGTTTTTATTTTGTCCTCTATGATCTACTTTCTGCTAAAATCTCACGCCGTTAAAATTCCTTTCCCTCATGCAATGTGTTCGTCAGGCCTGCCCGGCCCTAAGGAATTTGGTAACGAGACTTGTACCAATCGCATGTACTCCTTGACCCAAACTTATGTACTTACTTCGTTTACAATGTAGCTCTTTTGGAAAAAAGTTACAGGCACTTTTTAGGGGCCACTTTTTTTATATCTCGAGAACTACAAAACATATACCTACAGTAATCCTGTTAATACAAAAGAAGTGTACCCCGAAAGTAACGCCTGTGTACCTAACACTATTTATTTTAATTCAAAACTCAATATTATTCGGAGATATTAACGGCTCTTAGGGGCCAGGCTGGAATTTTTTAAATCCGTCATAATATTCAAAACTATTTCTTTTTAATGTAGGTAGGTACATGTAATCTTCTAGGCGTACGTACAGATTCAATGTACTTCTTTCCTTTTTACTTAAACTCCGTAAATAAAAAGAAAATTTCATTTTTAACTTATTTCAGCGTTGCCCCCTTTAACTGTTAATTTCTTTTTAAATATTGCGTTAGATATTTGTTTTTTTTTTACACATTTTTTGATATCAAATAAAACTAAAATACTTACTAAATCACTTTTTTATTATCTAATATACGCCACGATTTATCGATACACGAGAAAACAACTTATTGATAATAAACACATTTTTTCTTTAAAAAAAAATCTTCATAATTTATACCTAAAAAGGGTATAGGTACAAAGAATAAGATCTTTGAAATAACACATCTTTTTATTAATTTAGTACCAAGTTATAATAAAATACGATAGATGTGGTGAGGATGTAACAAAGATATATCATACCACCCTATCTCATCCTATGGCTGTAGACTAATTGTTAACCATTATGTAGTCTTAAGCCCGATTTACACATCGACAAGTACAGTAGGGAGTTAAGTAGTAAGTTGTTGATTAAGTTGATTTAAATAGATCTCCATCCTATTTTTTGGCGAGTTAAGTACGAAGTATCTCTCGCGTCTCGCCAACTTAACTCGCGAAAAAATAGGATGGAGATCTACACACCTCAACAAAGTCTAGGGATATTTGGTATTTACTCAATTAACTCCAAAATTATTTAAGATAACATACAACATGTTTATATTTTTATAAAGGTAATTTATCAGGCTACAATCCAGAATTAAATAACATATTATTTTTGCGTAAATCATTTTTTATTCAAATAAATAAAAAATTTGGAAAATTAGTAAAACTAACAATGAATGTGTTTCTTAAGCAAAAGTGAAAATAATCGAAAATTAATCTGTTTTTAACTGTTATGTGAGTAATCAGTAGCCAGTTCATTAAAAAAAACCGTAAATAACGGTCCTGCAATGGTTTTTCATGCTTGGATTAAGTTATCCAGGTCTTGATGCGGTATAATGTTACAGGTCCGACTAGGATACAAAAAAAGTTGCTCTTCCATCGCAATTTTATGCAGGAAAATTCATCAAAGCCCTTCTTTTGAACATGTCCTACGCGTATTTTATGGTTTTGAGGTTAGGCGATTGAGTGGTTCAGCATAAAATGGATACGTCGTGTTCCTGCAACCAGCTCGTCATCACTCTCGCTTTATGCGGACGGGTGTTATCGTCCATGAGCTTAAACATTTGGCCCAATTGTAGTCTACGGGGGTAGATTATTAGTACTAGCACCTCGTTAAGTTATTTTTCAGCCGTCATGGTGTTTCTGATCAAAACGCGCTCTGTTCTTCGACCGACACAAATTCCTGTCCAAATCTTAATTGTTGTATCGTGGTACGAATAGTTTTTCTGAGGATGTTGTAGACGGCTATCACAACCAGAAACTCGCCAAGCACGTTCTCTACGTGAATCCGAGTGGAAACCGAACCGGGACTCATGTGTAAGCACTACTACAGATCACAGGTTATCTTTGCAGAGCAAATGTTCACGACCTCACTCTAGTCATCGTGCGCGATTTGCTCAATGTATTGCTGGAGTTCAAAGCGGTATGCGAGCATAAAGGTGGGCTTCATGCCGACTTCTTCTGACAGTTTGGTCACCCGCAAGAGGCTCCACCAAGAGCTGGAGCCTCTAAGCCAGCTGCATGGTAGTAACATTTGGCTGCCTTTTCGCGGGAACTTGCAAAAATCGATCATGTCGTTGAGTGGTGATAGACTTTTTGCTGTGGTATCTTTCAGCGACTTCACCAGTAGCACGATAACGTGACCATAACCTTGATTTTATATTTTGTACTGTTTCAATCTCTTCAGCAATACTATGCTCAGTACCCGCAGCTGGGAGCATGCCTACTGCCCTTAACATTTCCTCTATGTTGAAATGGCGCCGCTGCTTGATACACACAATATTAATCATTCGAAATAAACGTTTAAATTGTTATAAAACTTAAATTTTACACAAAAAAGCAGTCAAAACTTACTGTTGGTAAATGAAATTTTCGAACTTGACTAGGTTCAAGCCTCGTAAATCTTTTATTTTTAATTTTATTTTTCAAATTCAAATTTAGAATGGTTGAAAAAGGTTAACAAAGTAAGTTTTCATCAAAAGAATTAAAAACAAACCAATTTTTTTTTGAGTTTCATAACTTAATACAAAATATCGTGAAAATATCCCTAGACTTTGTTGAGGTGTGTAATTAAATCAACTTAATCAACAACTTACTACTTAACTCCCTACTGTACTTGTCGATGTGTAAATCGGGCTTTATACCAACCCGTCTGGCCGGTATGTTATTAGTTTTTTAAAGTGGCCTTCTATCACATAAAGAGGCCTGTCCCTGCACATTAACGGGCTTACTATGACGAATATGCTTTATATTAAAACTTTTAATACATTTATTATAAGCACTTAACTTATTTCTTATATTTAAGGGAGGGTATCTTTTCAAACATACAGTGTTTAATCTTGAACATATAAAAGGATTAAGTATACCTCTGTCCCGGAAGGAGGCCCGTCCCTGCAGTAGGACATTAATGGTCTGTTATGATGATGATATAAAATGATTGACAAGAAAACAAATATGTCCCATGTTGTTAGAAATAATTTCAATAGGAACATTTATAGTTTACTCTGAGACGTTCTAGATGGCGTTGGAGCAAGAGTTTGTAAAATTGTATAGCACTGTCTCATAATCTTTTAAAAGACAACTCTTACAATAGGGATCATGCCCAGTGTGGTGGAGACTTAACAAATATCAATTTAAAGGACACAAAGAACATCTAGAAACAGGACAATATTTTATGGATCACATAAAAAAAATTGTCATACATACATTAACTCACGCCTTATCCCGTCCGGGGTAGGCAGAGACGACAGAACGCCACTTGTCACGATCCTGGCAAAAAGATTTGGCCTTGTCAACATAAAAAAATTGTCTTGTATGGGAACCGAACTCGCGACTTGGCGGACGGTAGCCGCTTCTGAGGCAGTTTAATCTCCGACTTTGAATCTCGAAAGCATAGATAGACTTGTGGTTAAAGGTGTCTGGATTGCATTGATAAGAAGGGAGATAGGTTTGAATCATATATTTAATTGACTTATTACAATATGACTTACAATTACACATACATTCTTGTATATTACTGCTATTACTTTGAAATGCTTATGAACTCTTTTACAAATCATGGACAGAAAATACAAAATGTCACCAAATACAAAATTAAGTCCTACGGATATTGTAAAAGATGACTAATTGAGACTCGAAAAAGATACATATTATTATACCTAGAGACGGAAAACTCGGCCTGTGTGGCATTAGTAGGCCATTTTACTATAATTGTGTCAATGGAGTAGTCCTATCCTTGCAATGGGACACTAAAAGTGTAATAAGATGAATTAATATTACTATTTTACTGTATAACTATTGATACTGGTAAAGGTTTAGCTGTCAATTGAGATACACATTAAAATGAAATATTATCTTGTAATATTCTCTAAATACTATCATGATACTTAAAAGTAAATTTTCGACTACCCTCATATTTTTCAAAATGTCATAATGTTACCTATTTATACAGGGTGTACATAAGTACGGGATATAAATTTTTAACATAAGGCCCTGCGCAGACGACATACTATCCGTGACGCACTTTTTAGTCTGTGAAAATAGAACCTATGCAATTATAAGCAGTAACGCACACGACGCGCAAAAAGCCGGGGCACAAAAAATCCTTGTGATTAGGGCAGACGGCACCGCGCCGCTCCGCACAAAAAGTGTGTGAAAAAAATTGAACGTTTGCTTGAACGCGCGCTAACGCAGACGGCGCACACTTTAGTCGGCAATCTGCATTTGCATGACATGTTTCTGTCCCTTCAGCTCTGCCGACAAAATGATCGAAAATGTACGTCGTGTGCGTTGAGTCTGTGAAAAATCCGCAACTGACTTTTTGCGCGCCTTGCAGACTTTTTGTGCTGCTCAGTAAAATTATGCCCTACCTTGTGTTAAAATTTAAGTGACATACCTGTGTACACTCTGTATAAACAAAAAAATAAAAATCCAAAATTAAAAACACAACTTAGTCGACTATAAAATGTTTTTTCAAATATTTCATCATACCGAACGTTTGGAATCTTTGTGTTCCTATAACTTGGAACAGAGGTTTATCACAAATGGCAAATCTTCTGTTATTGGGATCGGTGAGCTGTCGTTCCTTGATGATAGCCCATACACGTTTGACGACTTCGTGTCGTGGTAATTCTGCCGCACCCACAAGCTCTGATAGAGCGGGGGACAGTTTGCATGGACGGGTATAACCACCACCTCCTCCTGATTTCTTGGTGACACCGCCTTTCTGTAAAGATAAAATAAAGAGGGAGGTTTGTTACTCATTTCATAGTACCTATCATAATAGGCATTATAAGGGATAGGGAAAATAATAGACATGGAATGTTAGAGCGAAATGAAGAGAAGCAAAAGTAAAAATATTGATCAAATTTTATGATAAAAAAACACAAACCTTCTTGCCCTTTGCAGGAGTTTTCTTTGGTTTTCCTTTATTTCTTGATGACTGCTGTAAAAAGCAATTGCCACATTATTATCAATCAATTCACCCAGCTATATCAACTGGTGAATATTTTCTAAGTTCAAAATTATTTATGAATTTTTAAATAGTCAATTTATTGGGGAGGTCTTAGGCTATATATTATCACGCTATGACTAATAGGAGTGTAGCAGTAATGAAATATGTTTAAAAAAGCGACGCTAGTAATTAATAAGTAAACAACAGAAATTTAAAAGGAGTAGTAAATAATATACTAGTACTTGGTCCTTAGTAGTCTCTGCTATCTATTATCAAAAAAAGGTGTGAGTTTATGTATGAACTAGCTGACCCGTGCCAACTTCAAAACAGCGAAAAAAACTAGTCCCTTTTTTAAACGTATTTCATTACTGCTCTACTTCTATTAGTCATAGAGTGATACTATATAGCCTATGACACTCCCCAATAAATAAACTATTCAACACAGAAAGTATTTTTAAAATCCGTTCATTAGATCCAGAGATTACCCCCTACAACATTACAAACACAAAAACTTTACCTCTTTATAATATTAGTATAGATAAAATACTTACTCTAGTAGTCCTACCCAGCTCCTCTTTTATTTCATCATCACTATCATCATCAGATTTTTTAGAATCGGCATCAGATTTATCTGAGTCCATATTATTTACGTAGTCCATTAAAATTTGACTAATCACTTTCCTCTGAGGTTCCAAATCGATATTTAATTTTTTTTCCAATGTTAGTCTTATCTTTTTAGCAGTGGTGTCTTCTTGGACGCCGGTTTTTTTAAGCAAATCTGTAATCATGTCAACTTATCGTTAAAGAATTTGGGTCAGAGTGTCGCAAAAAGAAATACTAAGATTTCCCTGATAAAACTTTTAGATATACCCCCTTACTCATAAACGCCTCTTAAATTTTAGTCAATTGATTAGCTTAAATTCTTACGGTTTTGTTTGGCATATGGTTGGTTTAGGTTATAAAAATCTCGCTAAACAGTGACTAAATTTAAGAGGCGTTTATGAGTAAGGGGGATAATGTTTATTTATTTTATTTTAGTATAAACTTTTTATTTTTTAACCTAAGGTATAGCTTCAAGCCGTTTCTTTCAGAAAACTATAATAATGTTTGTGTCAGTACAATCAGTTGTTTATATGTAGTGTACAGAAGCATTGGGCCAGACCGGCAAGGTGATAAGGGATTTTGCGTCTAATAGTATCTACGATAAGAAACAGAACTGTTTTTATCACATTGCCATCACGCATCATTATTATTATTATTATTTTATATATACACTAGCAGATCATTGATCTGATGTGTGCATATCACTGTTTGTCACTGCATTCGTGTTTTAATGTTTTTATCGTGTTTTCATGTTGTATAGTATTTAGTTTTTATATATTGCGTTGTTACGATTAAAATATGAATAAAACAGTTGTATTTATTCAATTAGTTTGTATATAAATATAATCAATTTTGTTTGTTTACTGTTAATAAATTAAACTAATTACAAAGGAGTAAGAGAATATAATTTAGGAATATTTGCTGAACGACACTGAAAGCCAAAGTCAATTGGAGACACCAAAATACACAAAATTTTAGGTGTTATCAAAAAAGAGCTATTAATTGCTAGTTGTTTTGTGAGCAAATGCAATAATTTATAGTACAAGTCAATTTTAAACATTGATATACATACCATGGATCTCCTTTTTAAGTTCCTCTTCAGACAACTGTTTAACAGGAGACCCGCCATTCTCAGAGCGCTCATCTGATAGGTTATTGTCCTGGGAGTCCGAATCACCCATTTTTCTCCTTTTACAAGATGTTTTTCTTAAAAAATAAGTAACTTTCACTAAGAGTGTTTAAATAAGTATAATTTTGTATTTCTTAACGCAATTAAGCTTGAAAATATAGAGACACAACAACAAATACAATACACAGCAGGAGGGAAGCGGCGCGTTGTTAAAGTGACATTTAATTGATGTCAATGTGTAATACTTCATTTCACGCAACCCATTTGATGCTATGCCAGAGAAAGCGACTTTGCTTGCTGTTAATGAATTTGAGTAGATAAATGGGTGAAACAGCCCCGGGGCGACAACCTACAACTTAAAACACGGCTCGCTAATAATGAATGAGAACTTTTTTTACTAATTCTACGGGTGTTCATTTATATAAAACCTTGTTCATAATAACATAATCAACAAAATAATCAGTCTTCATCTACAGATTAAGAATTAGTGCTAATTCTATGAACGCTTTAACCAAATTCAGTTGCGTTTACACACGCAAGATATTATAATAAAAATACTAAGGATAAATCCAAACACGCTTCAAGTTCAAAAGATTTCTATCTACCATTTCCGCACGCTAGATACAAATGTCAAATACACGTGTTATTATAAAATGTCACCGTGTCTGTTATGTCAAACAGAAACATAACCTCGTTGTATGTATTATAACCTGCCTATTTTTCATTAAAAAAGGCAGAAAATAATAATAAAAGGAATATTAAAGGTATAACAGGGTTATTTTTAAAGTAAAATTAAAACTTCGTTTACTACAACAGTGTAATAATAATGGCGAAAGTGAAAAATAAGAGGAACTGTGGTGCAGCCGACAAAGTGCATAATAAAAGAAAGACGGAGATTAAAAAGAAGTTAAATCCATTCGAGGTTCACATAAACAAAGAGAAAATAAAAGTTTTAGGAAAGAAATCCAAACATGACCGAGGATTACCAGGAGTTTCTCGCGCGAAAGCTGTACAAAGGGTAAATGGTATTTTTTGTTACCTGATCGTATAAATTGAATACTTTATAAGGTACTAGCTGACCCGTGCCCACTTCGTTGTGCGGCGAAAAAAACACAGTTAGTCATAGCGTGATACTTTATAGCCTATGACACTCCCCGATAAATGGACTATTCAAAACAGAAAGAATTTTTAAAATCGGTTAATTAGATCCAGAGATTACCCCCTACAACGTCACAAACTTTACCTCTTTATAATATTATACTATTTTTCAGATCTTATGGGTACGCTACGTATTTGTCATTACTAGAGATGTAGTAACACTAAAATCGTTTTTAAAAATACCGATTATATATCTAACCGATATAATTTACAAACAAGAATAAATCGATTATGGGTACAAAATAAGAAACTAATCTATTTTTAAATATTTATTAATTATGCCGAATCAATGCGTGATTCATCTGATGAACAGCTTGATGAATTACTTGATTTGTCACTTACATGACATAATAAGTGAAAATCTACTGAATTGTCTAATTTGATGTCTCTTCCTCTAACAGTCATGAAGTATTAGATTTTTGTTTTTTCCAATCATCGGCAGTTACGTGGTCACAGGCCACAGGCCTCTTTTAATAATGACATCATCAAGATTTTATCGCTATGACGTACGAATCCCGCCAAAAAAAAATCTCCCTATCTCCTATCCTCGTAAAAACTAATATTGAGATAGAAGACAACTGAAATTATTATATTAATTTCTATGATTATATAAAAAAAATAATCGATTTAATCAATTTTATAAAAAACCATTCGATTTTAACAATTTTATTGTGTCAATCTCTATTGAAATTCGTTCCGAGTCGCGCATACGATTTTAAAATTTATATGTTTATATTTTACATATTAGGGTTGAAGATGGAATATAAAACAAATATTTCATATAATTTAATTATATACAAACGTCTAAATAATATTTTTAATTTTTTATCAGTTCGGATTCATAAATTGATAGCTTTTATTTTTAAATTCTACAAAAGTAAACTAAGTAACATGGAAAAGATCAAATGTCACCGTACCTTTCCTATCTGATAAAGTATACTACTATATAACTATAGTATAGATTGCATGCTTTTAGTTTAAACCCTACCCAGATAATTATCTAACTTGTACCTCATAAATTTAAACATTTTGTGGGATAATTAATTTATCTTCTGATATCAGACAGCGTAAAAGTATTCTTGGTAAGTTTTGTTTCATCAAAATCTATTTAGTAGTTTTTGCGTGACAGAGTAACAGACATCCATCCATCCATCTTCACAAACTTTCGCATTTATGATATTAGTAGGATTAGGATACAATAAGGCTGGCATACCTTTGCCTCTAAATAAAAATATAGATAAAAAAATAATTTTATTTATATTTACAGAGGAAAGAAACTCTAGGCACGGAGATGAAACTTATGAACAAAACTAATGCGTTTATTGATCGCCGTATTGGAGAGAAAGACACGCAAATATCAGCCGAGGATCGGATGATTGCCAGATTTGCTGCAGAGCGCCAGAAGCAGCATACTAAGAAAAATATTTATAATTTAGCTGATGATGAAATACTGACTCATAGGTAAGATGAGTTTGTTTGTATGTTGTACTTAAATACTATGTCAGTTAAAGTGAAATTACTATATCAGTCAGTTTCCAGTATGTTTTGTAGTCCACTCAATTACAAAAGTTGAAGTATTCTTTAAATCTAACTATGGATTTGAACAAAGCTGATATATAGCCCTTCGGCGTTTAATGTCCACAAATGAAATAAACTACTTCTTAAAATTGTCCACATCTAGAAATGACCACTCTTGGAATGTCTATTTCTGGAAATAACCACTTCTAGAAATTACCACTTCTTAAAAAGACAATCTCTCAGAATACCCATTTCTTAAAATGACCTCATTTATAAGAAGGGTCTACAATAAAACATAGTACTCACTGAGATCTTTCAAATGATATAACTAACAAAGTGTTACAACACATGGGACGAAACCGCCCATTCTCCTTTTCCATAAACAGCTGAACACGAAAATTAATCTTATAATAATTTTGGATGTGATTATCAACTTTTGTTGGTGACTGTAATATACTACTAAGAAACATACTTACATCATTTTTGTAATATAATAAATTCAAAAACAATATAAAAATGTGATTATTCATGCACACACACACACACATTTAAATTTTACCTTAGTCCTATTTTTATTTTTCAGAGGTCAAACATTAGAGCAGATTGAGAAGTTTGATGATCCTAGATCTGATGATGAAGAGGATGAAGATGGCAGAAAATTTGGTGGATTAGGAGGTGAGTAACAAACAGTAAAAGTTCAGTTTAATTTTTTTTATATTTAGGATTCAAACCTGTGCCTGCTGTGCCACCGAGGCCTATACTTACTGTTCTCTTTATTTACATTTTTCACATTTATTTACATTTTTAAATATAAATATAAAATTATAGACATTTAAAAATATAAAAAAAGGTAGACCCACCAGCATCGGGTACAGGGACCAAGCTACTGGTGGTTAGGGCTCCAGAGATGGGAACCTCCTCACAATACGTGCCGTGTCAAGCAGTACTGCCTTCTGCATCAGACCTATGATCCAACTGTCAAGCGAGAGTCTCCGTAGATGTTGATAGAGACTCTTTGGAATAAGTCCATTGACCGAAAGTACTATCGGAACATGTCGACAACCTCGTGAGCCAAGTCCAAATATTTCGTTTGTTTGTCTTTTTCTGCTTTAACAAGATTCTCGTCATGAGGAATGGTGTTATCGATTATCATTGCACGGCGTTCTGACCGATCTATCACCACAATATCTGGCTTATTGGCAACAATAGTCCGATCAGTGATGATAGATCGGTCCCAATATAATGTACCACTACTATTTTCGAGAACTGGGTACAGTAAGTATAGGCCTCGGTGCAACACAAACACAACATGCAATGCAACACGGAATGCCGTCTACACTATCGCAACGTATCATGTAATGTAACAAAATTGTTCGTTGTTTGTCGCGCGCATGCCGGGAACAGACGTGAGTACGTACATGCGCGGTTCGTGCGCGCCCTGCGTCCACACTTAACAAATGCTCGTTTGATGTTGCATTGCTTCCATGTTGCACTTGCGCAACGTAATATGTTGCGCAAGTGTGTACGAGGTACAATTTATAAGCATATAACTATTTGCAAGCATCTGTAACCTGTGTAATTCGGTTAGGACTGTAACTGATATTTTGTTTTTAATAATTTATTAATTTTTCAGACGATTTCGTATCAGACGGGCATTTCGGTGGCGGAATGCTGTCAAAAACCGACTCAAAGGACGGAGCTAAGTCTCACAAAGACTTGATCGAACAGCTTATAGCAGAATCTAAGAAGAGAAAGGTTGAGAAGCAGAAAGAAAAAGAACAGACACTAGATCTAACGGAGAAGTTAGATAGCGAATGGAAAGATCTACAACCTGTTGTGTTTAAGAAAATGAAAAAGGATGATAAGGAGGAATCTGCGATTGATAAGCTTTTGAGTCAAGCGGAGAAGAAGAGTTTTGACTATGATAAGATGATGAGGGAATTGCGGTTTGAAAAGAGAGGGACTGTGAGTATATTTAAACAGTTACATTGATAAAGTCATGCCTTTTTCTTATTACAAACAGGCACTCCGTAACCCGCTTTTTGCCCAGTGCCCGCTTTGGCGGGATGCATTGTTATTCATTTGGGCATTATTATTCACAAAATAATTTGTGAATAATAATGTATGAAATTTTATGAGATCAATTTCATGTGTATAATCTATAGACTATAGAATAGAAGATGTAATGAAGTTTTTTTATAAGACAACTTTCGCACTAAGCTTTATGTCGAGGAGACTTAAGACTTGATACAATAAGTTGTGGATCACACAAAGAATTGTCTTGCATGGGATTCGAACCCGCGATCTCGTGCACGCCGTCTGTTGTCGTGACCGCCGTACTACAGAGGCTGGTACTTTGTGTCTTTTAATTTTATGTCTGTAAAATTCTCATGAGATAGGTTAGATCTATCCCTATTTTAAGTTTATTTTTGATAGTATTAACTTAATATAAATTAAAATTTTCCAGCCATCAGATGGTCTGAAAAGTGACGAGAAACAAGCTAAGGAAGAGAGGGAGCGGCTAGAACAGCTAGAGAGAGAAAGAGAACAGAGAATGTTGGGTGAAGAGGAGAGAGTTGTGGTGAAAACTCAGCAGGCTAAGGTTAAGCATAGGTGAGTGTTAAATATATATACAGGGTGGAATGTTGTAATGCCACCTGGAGGGGAAGTACTCTTAATACTTTAGATAGAAAATTTTACTCAAAGGAAACATTCCTTTATTTTTGAAAAGAAAAAAAACTGCATTAAAGATTTTTAAAAATTCGCTTGCCGCACACGGTAATCGAACCGAGTAAAATCTGTAAAAGTTGCACCGTGTACTTTTATTGCATTGATTGTTAGGGTCAATAAGGATGAAATCTCTTTAACAAACTTCATAAATTGAATAACATGAAAACAATTAAATTTTAAATTAATTTAATTATGCACAAAAATTTAAACTAACTTATTAATTGCTCGAAATGGGCTCCATTTTCAGAAGTTAAATGAATGGAAAACAATGAAATCTTAAATTATTAATTCAATGGGTCAAGCTAAAGCACTTTTACTCAAAGATCTATCTGTGTACTTATGTTATTAATTAATTATTATCATTGACGTCATTTATCCATCGAAATGACGATTTACTATTTAGATAAGACGATTGCAATTTGCACGTGTTTGTAATGCAGACTCCTTTCTTAGATGCGACATAACTGCGTGTATGACGTAGTTTAAATATGGAATGTTACATTTGAAAACAGATTTTCATCTGTTATTCACATTTGATTGTTTTTACAAATCATTTCATAATTTTTCGGTAAAAATGGCTTATCAAGAGCAATTTGATTTAATGGAAGCTTATTTTTTAAATAATAAAGATGTGAATCGTGCTCTGCGGTGGTATGGAGAGAGATATCGAGATCGTCAGACACCAACTCGATTTGTACTGAAAAGAATGGTAGAAAATTTAAAGAACACTGGAAGTTTCAAAAAGCAACGGCACCCTCTTCAACAAAACAACTTTGATTTTGAATTAAATATTTTAACATACTTCGAAGCATTTCCGAAGGCTTCAAGCAGAGAAGCTGCCGAAGTAATTGGAACAACCCACACTCGCATACTTAAAGTGCTGAAAAAGTATAAGTTTAGATGTTATCGTGATGGTCGGTTGGTACAAAAATTGCATCCTGGGGATTGTGAGAGACGACTACAATTTTGTCAAAACATGCTGAGAGAAATTGACCGTAACCCTAATTTTTTGAGTAACATTGTATGGTCTGACGAAACCAACTTCAGCAATAACGGCATGTACAATCGCCGCAATAATCACTATTGGTCTAGAGTGAATCCTCTTCGTGTTCATGAAACTAACAGTCAAGTAAGATTTTCTTTTAACGTTTGGTGCGGAATTATGAGAAATATGGTTGTGTTAGTCCATGTGTACGAAGGCCACTTAAACACTGTTAAGTATTTAGAAATACTCGATTTATTAAGAAACGAGTTAAATGGTTTCCCCAAGGAAGAGCGAAACCAAATAATTCTACAGCAAGATGGTGCTCCAGCCCATAACAGCAGAATCACTACTGCCTACATTAATAACCATTTTAATACCTGGATTGGTACAAACGGCACAATCAGATGGCCTGCGAGATCACCAGATCTCACCCCTTTAGATTTTTTTATGTGGGGATATGTAAAAAATCAGATTTACACTAAATCTTATGAGAATGTAAACGAGTTGAGAGTTGAAGTTTAGAATACGATTCATAACATTCACCACAATACGTTATTGAAGGTAACTAGAAATGAATTCGTTAGAAGAATAAATTTGTGTATCCAAGAAAATGGAGCCCATTTCGAGCAATTAATAAGTTAGTTTAAATTTTTGTGCATAATTAAATTAATTTAAAACTTAATTGTTTTCATGTTATTCAATTTATGAAGTTTGTTAAAGAGATTTCATCCTTATTGACCCTAACAATCAATGCAATAAAAGTACACGGTGCAACTTTTACAGATTTTAGTCGGTTCGATTACCGTGTGCGGCAAGCGAATTTTTAAAAATCTTTAATGCAGTTTTTTTTCTTTTCAAAAATAAAGGAATGTTTCCTTTGAGTAAAATTTTCTATCTAAAGTATTAAGAGTACTTCCCCTCCAGGTGGCATAACAACATTCCACCCTGTATATATATATATATATATATAATATAATAGTTTATGAAGTAGTTATGAAGAATATTAGTGTGAGAAGCTGGTGTCTGTGATAGGCATGAGATGCCTGTGTATCAACAGGTCCCCACCCCACGTTATTGATGTAGATAAATATTTTTAGTAATGTCGATATTTAATTATAGACTAATAAAAATTAGGTTGAGGGTACATAAAAAAAAGGATAAAATAAGAGCAAAAAAATGTGTGTGGTGTCGAGTGTCAGTGTAATGCATGAGTTTGCGTGTTCGTGTGTTGTGTGTATGTATGTACATGTGTGTGTTATTGTGAATGGTACAGGTAACAATATAATATTGAGTTGTGTGTCATTTTGTATGATACAAGATACAAGTAAGAAAGTAGTGATTTTGTATGGTACAAGTAACAAAATAGTGTACAAGTTAAAATTGGTGTAATAATGTTTACTGTAGTTTAATTTTTGTAACCAGTCCATGGCAGATGACTTACATTTTATTTTTGTTAGCGGATATAATGATAGCACCCGGTTTAATTTGTTATAAAGATTTGGACCCTGGTATATGAAGAATCTGTGAGCAAAAGAGGTCTTAAATGTGGACACTGAGCAGACTATGTATATAAAATGTGTGAATGTGTATATAAAAAATACCTGTATCCTATTCGCTGATGACGTATCAATAATAGCACCAGGCGATAGCCATTCAAATATAAATGACATATTACAAACCGTATTAGAAGACACAACAAACTGGATGACAGCACACAACTTAGAAATAAATTTTAACAAAACAAAAATAATAACCTTTCACCCTCGACAAAAATCACCACTAAACATTAACTTTACATACAAAAATAATGAAATACAAGTTGTTAATAGAGCCACCCTATTAGGAATCGAAATAGACTCGCATATTGATTGGAAGCCACACATAGACAAGACTAGAGCCAAACTTTCTAAATTCTCTTACGCTCTACGTGAAATAAAGAAAACTACAGACCAAAAAACAGCAATAGTTACCTACTACGCATATGCTTATGCATGGCTCAAGTACAGTGTCATACTGTGGGGCAATAGTACTGATGCGCCTACACTATTTGTCCTACAGAAAAAACTCATCAGGATAATTGGTAATATTAACCAGGAAGACAGCTGTAGACCCCACTTCCAAAAGCTACAAATCCTCACTTTTCCTTGCATGTATATCTTTGAACTATGTAAATTCGTACGAGAACATCCAGACTTTTACTGTAAGAGAGAAGATAAAAATACAAGGTTCACACTGCGACATGGAAATAGGCTTAATTTACCACATTCACGAATGGTAATGCACTCCTCTAGTACTCTGGTTATGTCAATAAAAGTATATAACAAGCTACCAGAGGATATAAAAAAAGAGACTAAATTGAGTGGCTTTATTAATAAATTAAAACAACTACTGTTGAGTAAAACATATTATAGTGTGAATGAATATTTAAATGATAAATACTGATATCTAAATAATAATAACTACTCCCAAATATAATATAAATAAGTAAATTAATATAAATATTATAAAATCAATACAACTTAATTCTTACAATTTAATTTATTCAAATATCTAATTTAAATAAAATAAATACAATTTAATATAATAACTTAGTACCAATTAAAATATGAAAATAAGTAAGTATCAGTTCCCTTAATAGATTTATTTAATACCTATCCTATTTTAAAACTATTTCAACTTATAAATAGAAACCTACATTCAACTGACACATTTACATTCTTGCATAAGATTGGGATTATCAAGCTCCATAAATATGCGTCCTTCCTCCTCTCTCCTACATTTTGCTGTGCCCGACAGGGTCCACAATTGATACCAAACTATTATATTGTACTAACTTAACACCATTGTGGAATGCAATAAAATTTTGAGTATTGAGTGAGTATTGAGTATGTCTTTACGACGCTTGTGATGTGTTTTTTCTGGGTCGTAGGTTGTGAGACTATGTTGTTTGACCACAGTGTGCAGGATAAACAATTGTCGCACAGTTAGAACTTTCCATTTAATGAAGAGGTCATCAGTTGGGTGGTAGAAAGGCAGCTTTAGGCTTACCTTTAGGAGCGCCCTTTGTGCTCTTTCGACTTTAAGGAAGCGAGTTTTACAAGCACCACCCCATGACGTGATGCAGTATACCAGGAGAGATTGACAGGGCGCATAGTACACAGTTGTCAAGATAGGTTTAGAGACAATATGTCTTAGGCTTTTAAATATGGCAATTAGTTTGCGGACTCTGGTTGCAAGCGCATTAATAAATATTTTAGTCATGCCTATTGTCGCAAATCAAATCTCAATCGTAAGCTTTAAAAAGCTATGGAACCAGGTATATTAGACAATCCTTGCAGTTCAACTGCCTAATTCATCATTAACTATAAGTAGCAGAGCTTAGATTATTAGCCATAAAAGTTGTAAGTTTATTCCATTGTAATTTAAAATCAAGAAATTTTTTCTTGGAAATTTTAGCAAAATATGTTCTCTTTACATTCCAACTTAAGGTCCCCGGAACGACATCAATGTCATACCTAACATTCATTTTACAACTTAATATATAATATATCATAGGCATTTCTGCATTTAACAAATACTACAAAACTAATATGAATGACATAAAATATTTTAAATATTAATCACATTTTGTACTACGGTGACACATTAAATACTTGCTTTAATACAAGTCTTCTGCCTCCATCATATAAGGCAAGTCTCTAAAACTAAAAAAGGGGAGGTCCTAGGATTGATCCTTGGGGTACACCTCATTTGAACCTTTGATTCATTGCAGCTAACTTATCTGTTAGGTAAGAATTCTAATTATTTTATGGATTTATTGTCAAAACCATACCAGCACCAACTCAAGTGAAAGTGTCTGATGATCAAAACAGGCAAAGGCTTTAGAAATATCATAGAATACTCCAATAGGATCCTGTGGTCTTCCTAAAACGTAGTAAATTAGGCTGACTAGGGTCGCTCTATTGGTGGTAGATTGCCCACTTAATTACCTATCGTGTCGATAGCAACACTGTAAATCGTTTTGGCCTTAAACTTAGCGGTATTCGCTTTTTTTCATAAAGGTCTCCATCGATTCTGGACTCGCAGGAAACATTAGTAAATGGCTCATCGTGTATGGAGACGTTTTTGCTTGGGTCTATGTATAATACCCCCTGGTAAAGCTATGCTGTCGGCTAAGGAAAAGATTGTTGCTCTCAAAGTACAGTTACTCAAAGCTAGGAAAATAAGATTATAAATGTTTTTAGTTTGGATCCCAAATAAACTTCATCATAACAGCCTATTTATGTCCAACTGCAGGGACGGGCCTCCTCCCATGACGGAGGGATACTTGGCCTACTAATACCACGCTGGCCAGACGGATTGGTATAGGGTTGAATTTCAAGTTTTCCTTATTTTTATTTCGTAAAGATAATATTCACGGATAGTCCTTTAGTCGGTTCTTACGACACATATGAGATGCGATGGGGTGGTGACATATTGTATTCTTACTCCGTCACCACACGATCCCAAATAAACCTAAATAATAATTATTTCTCTCCACAGGTCTGCAGAAGACTTGGATGATAACTTCGATCTGGAGGATGAGAAAGATTTTATGTTGGCATATGACAAAGATGGAAAACCTCTGGTTCCAGAAAATGTATTGAAAGATTTCTCAGGTATACAAATATTTATTTAATGTATTTGCTTTACTTGTTGTTTACATCATTCGGTAGATTACTTTTTTACGCACAGTCAGCATCATATAGATTGCAGCTGTTAAAATCCTCAAAAAAATCTCAACAGTAAGAATTCATATTTATTTCAGCAAACAATTGGTAATTTTTATTGAAGCAGCTAAAGCTGGAATCTATATTTTTTTTAACACTTTAAATACATTGGTATAAAGGCGGACTTAATGCCTGAGGCATTTTATTCCAGTCAACCTTCCAGTCTATATGATGCTGACTGTACGTATGCAGTTCACTGTGAGCATTGGTATTTTGAAGAAAATATCATTCGCTTTTCAAGACTGTCAATCTTTTATCTGGCTTTTATATCACTTAAGGGTTATCAGCATTTATTACTAGAGGCCTTCTGTAGCGACATTTGTTATTTTGATTTCAGTTCCTAATGCAAAGCCAAAGTTTAATGACGGTATCTCTGATACGTCTGATGATGATGATGATGAAGAAAAGGATGAAGAAAGCGAAGAATCGGAAAAAGAGGATAATAAACAAAAAGATATTACTCTTAAAAGAAAGAAACCATCAAGTGAATCTGAAGAATCAGATTCTGAGAGTAGTGACGATTCGAATTCAAAAACTAATGATATTATAAAAAAAGTAGACGACAAAAAGGAAATCAAATCAAATGAAACTAAACTCAAAGATACGAAAGAAAAAGACACAAATAAACCACGAAATGACTCTAAACTTCTAAAACAAACAAAACCAGATATAAACAATGAAAAAACAGAACACAATTCTAAACAAGATAACTCTATCTTATTTCAAAAAGCAAATAATGATGAAAGTGAGGAAGATAGCGAAAATGAAGAAGAGAGTGATGGAAATGAAGCAGATAGTGATGAAAATGAAGAAGGAGATAATAGTGGAAATGAAGAAGATAGTGATGAAAATGATAAAGAAAGTGTGATGGATCTTAATGATTTAAAAGATTTAAAAGAATCTGACATAGAAAGTGATGAAGAAATTGCAGAGGGAGATGTGGAGAAGATTGGATCACTATTCGATCTTGATTCTAATGAGGGGGATAAATTAAAGGTTAGTGACAGAAATAAAATAGTTTTTTTAATTTTAAGAAATTGGTTAAAATGTGTTGACTTTTATAATAGTTTTGTAAGTAGTTTATGATCTACTTGATCATTATTGATAGATAAATGTGTATATTATAATTTTTTGTGGCGATAAACGAGAATATTTTCATAATTAACCTTTTACAAGTTGGTATGTTGTCAATCGGTAGTTCTTAGTTATTCACCACATTAAACCACGCTGGCCAGATGGATTGGTATAGGGTTTAATTTCAAGTTTTCCTTCTTTTTATTTCGTAAGGATAATATTCACGGATAGTCCCTTAGTCGGTTTTTACGACACGCATGGGATGAGATGGGGTGGTGGCATATTGTATTCTTACTCCGTCACCACACGGAATACACCACTTGATGTATTTTAGTGGTGTATTGATATTTTAAAAATTTTAAACAGAAAATATCTGTTTAAAATTTTTGACTTGTAATATATTTCTTTACAGGAATTATTAACAGGAAAAAACCCATCACAGCAATCTACGGCTCTACAAAATCTTATAAAAAGTTACGATCCAAGTTTATCAGAACACAATAAAGACAAATTAAGTCGATTATTCGCATATTTATTACAATATGTTAACGACATATTTACAAACGTAAAAGATGAAGGCGACATATTAAAATCATTTCTAATATTTGATAAAATAGCTCCATACTTCTATGACCTAGCTCACACAAATAAGGTCTCAACTAAAAAGTATATAGTAGAGTTATTAAAAGAAAAATATGGCAACTTTAAAAGGAGGCATAGACGAATACCGGGTATGGATACATTGATATTTTTTAAGTTAATTTCTCTTTTGTATCCCACTTCCGACTTCCGGCACCCTGTGACCACTCCAGCAATTACTTTTATGTCTGAAATTTTAAATCTATCTAAATTTAATGATTCCTATTCAATATCGCGAGGAATATTTTTAGTTACAATAATTTTGGAATATACAAATTTGTCTAAAAGATTAATATCACCAGCTATTAATTTCTTAAGAGGCATTTTATATTTAAGTTCAAATACGAGCGTATTAAATCCCATACAAGTTGTTCCGCCATTTAAATTACATAGAGACGTTAAGATTTTAAATTTAGACAACGACTGTTCGAAAATTGTCGTTGACAGCAAGATGGCGGCTAAAGACTTAGTGTTGCCAGAGATAAATGATGATTTTAAAATTCGTTGTTTGTTGACTTGTGTTTTGATTACGAAGGAGTTTTTTGATTATTTTGGTGACATTGAGGCCCAGAAGTATTTGTTTGAGTCCCATTTGAAGCTGATGGATAGGATAGATATGGATTTGTACCCGAAGAGAGTGAAGAAGTGTATAAGTGATGTTGTGGGGTATATAAAGTCTTGTTTGGAGGTGAAGACGTTTACTCCTCTGTGTAGAGATAAGCCGAAACCTAAAGTGTTGAGGTTATACGAACCTGATATACAGGAAGTGTGAGTATAGTTTTATAATGTTTTTATAAAGGTAGATTTATCGAAATTTAGGGAATTATATTTGATTAGTCTCTTATTACAAAAATGGCATACATTTTTTTTGTTTATACTTACTCGGCCAAAAGAAACAGCTGTATTTATGCACACAAAGTATTGAATTTAACGTCATCAAACTACCTAGAGGTCTCCAGGTAACAAAGTATAACCACTATGCCACCAGAAATGCTTCCCAAAAGTGTACCATGTAATCTGCGTAGCAGTAGCCCTAATTATCTTTTCATCCAGTAAACTGCCTCGGTGGCAAAGTTGTCAGCTGCCATGCACGAAGTCGCGAGTTCGAATCCCATAAAAGACAAGTTATTTCTATGATCCATAAACTATTGTCCAGAGTCTATATATTCTTTGTATTCTTAGGTCACATTTTATTTTATTTATTCATTTAATCCACAAAACAAGTTACAATTTTTGATAGTATTAAATAAATATTACAAATAACTTTATTCTAAATTGCAACTCAACCACATGTGGATACAGCAAAACCATATTTTATCACGTGATGAATACATAATTTAGATACTTACATTACTATTAATATTATTGCTGTCTTGAGCATCCAATTTTTCGATTGTCTTTCGTTCCTTTCAAAAATTTCTAAGTTATTGTACCTAAGCCTTTCGGGTAATTTAGTGTACTGTATCGTCGCAGCAGCTTATTCTTTTTCCATTTAGTGTCCTAAATCCTTAGAAGTTAGTCACAATTTTCTGGTTTTTCGTTACAGCTTCACCGGCAGTAAGAGTTCCAAGCTAAGTAGGGAGCAAGCAGAAAGCCAGCGTCTCAAGAGTAAATACAAGAAGGAGATGAAGGGAGCTCTCAGGGAGATAAGGAGAGATAAATCATACATCGCTTCTGTTAAGATAAGACAGAAGATTAAGAGGTATGTTTTAATCCTAATATGTAGTTTAAAAATCTACTACACTCGAGAGCAAAAGTTCCGGGTCACTAGCATTTACTTCAATATCTTGAAAACGAATAAAGCTATCGTATTGAAATAAATTGAACTTTATAGACAATTTAATGTTACTAAAATAAAATGCATTACATTTACTACTGACCATTTATTTTATTATGTTTAAAAGGACAAATTAAAAATGGCGTCATTTTGCTTGTAAAACCAAAACTGAAAATATTGAATTTTTTATATTTACAAGTAGTTTTAACACGGTTTAGTACTTGGTATTACCCCCACGTGCTGTCTGGACTGCTGCAATGCGATTTGGCATGCTGTACACCAAGTTTCTGAAACACTGTTGGGGAATGTTGTTACAATGCATGTTACAAGTCACTAAGCGTAATTAAAGGAGGATCTTGTTGTCTTACCCGTCGTCCGAGCTCGTCCCAGGCGTGCTCGATTGGGTTGAGGTCGGGGCTACGTGCTGGCCACACCATGGGACGAATATTCACCTCATCAAGGTAGTCTTGCACTACACGAGCAGTGTGGGGACGGGCGCTATCCTGCATAAAGATGGCATTCTCACCAAGTCTTGCCATAAATGGACCGACGTGCTCGTTGAGGATTTCATCCACGTATCTTACGCCATTAAGAGTACCGTTTTCGATCAGTACAAGCTCTGTTCGGCTTTCCGCAGAAATTCCAGCCCACACGAGTACCGAACCACCACCGTATGACACCTTTTCTTCAATACAGGCTTGCATAAATCTTTCTCCTGGTCTTCTGTACACCTTTGCCCTTCCGTCGTGTGTATACAGCATAAATTTTGATTCGTCCGAGAATATGACATTTGACCAATTTTCAATCGTCCAATTCGAGTGTTCGCGTGCATAAATTCGTCTTGCTATACGATGGTGTCTCTCGAATTTCGGACCATTTGCTGGTCTAAATGGTTTCAAATTACCTTCAGCAAGTCGCCGTCTTACAGTCCAAGCAGAAGGGCTGCTTCCACCAAGTCCTAAAAAATGATGAGTCAGTGCTGTTCCCGTAAGAAACCGATTTCGTAGCATAGAGTTCACTAAATATCGATCTTCTCGTACCGTCGTACACCTGGGTCTGCCTGTTGTTGGTCTGCGTAGGTTCAAACCAGTTTCTAGAAACCGCTGGCGAACACGCTGAACTGTAGACAACGATACACCGACTATTCTTGCTGATTCTCGCTGACTGCTCCCATTTTCCAGGATCGTGAGGATTCTCGTACATTCCTCAGGTGTGAGTGACATAATTACCACTTTAATAATGACTATTGGATACCTGGATGACTCCTTATAAATACATTTTATGACAGAACAAAAACAAAAGCAAAAACAGTAGTGAAAATTAGAAGTTCTGATTTAAAAAAAATGGATCTTTTTTTTTATAACTTTTTTAATGCCATTACTTACCGCCAATCAATAAGTTTTTATATGTTTAATGAAAGATTATTAAATTGTCTATAAAGTTCAATTTATTTCAATACGATAGCTTTATTCGTTTTCAAGATATTGAAGTAAATGCTAGTGACCCGGAACTTTTGCTCTCGAGTGTATATAAAAATAAGTCGGCTTTTCTTTCCTGACGCTATAACTCCGGAACGCACGAACCGATTTCCACGGTTTGCATTGGTCGGAAAGGTGAGACTCCGTGAGGTTTATAGCAAAAAAAATGTCTTCATCTTTTAATCACCAAACAAAATGTTACATCTGGTGGCGAAACGGAGTTCGTTCGCCGGGTTTGCTAGTTGCATATTAAGGTGAAGTTAAGAATTGTTTTATGTCTAACTAAGAAAACGAATTGTCATACACCTCTTTGTATGCCTTGGTGTGTCGTAAATGTCGACTATTGGATCTTATCCTGTGTATCCTATTTTAAATTGTGTATTAATATTATATTTTCTCTTCCAGCGACAACATAAGGAAAGACAAAGTGAGACAGATATACAAAGACGCTTCAATACAACAAGGAGAACTAAATAAAATGAAACGAATGAAGTAATATAATGTATTTATGTAAATAAATATATAAAATATTAAGTTTTATTATTTTTGGTTTACCTCCGTGTGGTGACGGAGTTAGAATACAGTATGTCACACCCCAATCTCATTCCACGGGTGTCGTTTGGCCAGTGTGGTATTAGTAGGCCAAGTATACCTCCGTCACTGGAGGAGGCCCATCCATGCAGTGGGACATTAATGGGCTGTTATGATGATTTTTGGTTTTCACATAATATGTTACTTCACGCCTTGGAAATGTGGGTAGGAAGCGATGGAATGATATTGAACCAACTATTAAAACCAACAAAATCATGACCCACCATAAGCTCATTTTCGCATGACATACAAATGCAATAAGATCACATCATCAATCTAAATTCATTTCGTCATCATAGCAGCATATGGACGTCCACTGCTGGACATAGGCATTCTTCAAACATTTCCAGCCTGCGTGGTCTCCCTCATCCATCGGTTTTCCGCCGTCATATTCAGATCGTTGGTTAACCGATTAAAAAAAAAATTTTATCATTCGGTTTGCTAGAAACAATCTTTTTGTCTACTAAGTTGTTGATGTTATGTTGTTATTTTTATATAAAACAAGCATCAAAGTCTTAAACAGCAAGGTGTGTCATGATTCAATTCATCACAACAGCCCATTAATGTCCCGCTGCAGGGACGGGCCTCCTCCCGGGACGGAGTGATACTTGGCCTACTAATACCACGCTGGCCAGACGGATTGGTATAGGGTTTAATTTTAAGTTTTCCTTCTTTTTATTTCGTAAAGATAATATTCACGGATAGTCCCTTAGTCGGTTTTTACGACACCCATGGGATGAGATGGGGTGGTAACATATTGTATTCTTACTCCGTCACCACACGGACAAACAAACATGGCTGATATAAATACCTACCTTACTAAATGACTTAGGTATTTAATATTATAATATAGTATTTTGTGTATACCTATCACGAAAACGGTTTGTTGTACTTAGGTCAATAATAATGAAAATTTAGCCCCCCTTTATGAAATACCCCATGCGTGTCTTTCACTTTTTTTTTTTAATTCTCATTTATTTAAAAATAGCCATATATCATATAGATTAAGTCGGCTAAAGTGTCTTTCACTTTGATCTAGGTAAATTTAAGCAATGACATCGATGTCATTTTTTGAATGGACCACAATCCACACCTATGGGATGAGATGGGGTGGTGTCATACTGTAGTCTTACTCCGTCACCACACGGATGATTCAATTGGTTCGACAAACAATCTTTACAAAAAATAACACAAAAAAGTTCTGTTTTATAAAAAAATATTTATTAAAAATAATTTTTAATTAAGCAACATTATTTTCAAAATGATTAAACTTATTAGTAGTTTCTTGGTTAAGTCTCCATACTTTATAGTTAAGACAAGTAGCGAATGCAAGCCAGGCTAAGTATGGCAGCATGAGATGGCCGGCTAATGATGAATAGTAGTAGAAGGCCCAAGTGCAGCCCACTGCAACCAAGTCTAGGGCCATCATGTGACCTAGGGCCTGTGAACAAAAAAACGTATTAGAATTTGTAAAAGTAAAAATTTTAAATTTTTGCTTTAATTAGATATAAATATTAAACGTTAAGAGAGTTTATAGGGCAAACACACTTAAATACTTTTTTTTTGTAACGCCCGCCGGCCGCCGGCCGCGCGGTTCCCGGTTAGAATAGGACTGCCCCATATCCTCCCGTGGGTGTCGTAAGAGGCGACTAAGGGATACCACGACCCGGTGCCTATCACCTAGCATCTCGGGTCAACCTCTTGGTGGGGGTGAACCACCAACAACAGCATTCCCAAGGAGGGTTGGCGTCAGGCAGGCGGCCGGCCGTAAATAAAATATAGCCAAAACCACTAGCAGCATGAGAAGAATAAATAAAGTGAGCGATAGGGTTAGGGCGTACCCCACAGGCGACGCGCAGGGGCAGCACCCGGCTACTGTGGGAAATGGACAAGGGTTGTCGCATCAAAATGGGCGGGTGCGACGTAAGAGGCGAGTCCAAAGTGTGAAAGAATTAAGGTTGAAGTGTGCGAGTTGGAATGTGGGAACGATGACTGGAAGAGGAAGAGAGTTAGCGGATGTGTTAAAGAGGCGAAGGATAAACGTGGCGTGTTTGCAAGAGACAAAATGGAAGGGTGAAAGAGCTCGAGAGATAGGGGAAGGATATAAGTGCTACTATTGTGGTAGTGACGGCAAGAGAAATGGAGTGGGGGTAGTTTTAGATAACAGGTTGAAAGAAAGTGTGGTTGATGTTAAAAGAGTGAACGATAGATTGATAGCGGTTAAACTGATTGTGGACGGTGTCACTTTAAACATAATAAGTGCATATGCACCACAGTCAGGTTGTGAGGAGAGCGTAAAAGAGAAGTTTTGGGAGGACTTTGACTGCTTGATGATGAATGTGCAAGACAGTGAGGAAGTTTATATAGGTGGTGATTTTAATGGACACGTAGGAAGAGAGAGTGTTGGATATGAGAGAGTGCATGGTGGTTGGGGATTCGGAAACCGGAACGCAGACGGAGAGACACTGCTACAAGCTGCCTGTGCCTTCGACCTGGCCATAACAAACACGTGGTTTAAGAAAAAAGAGGAACATCTCATAACTTACAAGAGTGGCCACCACGCGACACAGATAGACTATTTCCTAATAAAGCGAAGGAGTCTATGCTGTGTCAAAAATTGCAAAGTGCTGCCAGGCGAAGCACTAGTTACCCAACACAGACTGATTGTTTTGGAGGTCAAATTAAGTGTCTCGCCCAAAAACCGGAAAAACCGCCCCCCACTAAAGACACGATGGCGTATGTTAGAGAGGGAAGAATGTGCTAGTATGTTTAGAAACCAAGTTGTGGACAAGATGAAGGAAATGAGTGAGATGGAAGGAAAATCTGTGAATATATGCTGGAGTGAGATGGCAAAGTGCATAAGAGAAGTCGCAAAAGATGTGTGTGGAGAGTCAAAAGGTAAAGGTCTGATAGATAGGGATACATGGTGGTGGAATGAAAAGGTACAAAACGCCCTTAGAGAGAAAAAGGTGGCGTTTAAAGAATGGCAAGGTGTAGAAATTTTGAATGCAAGCTTGAAAGATGACAAAAAGGCAGTTTACAATGAATGCAAGAAGAAGGCAAAGAAGGTGGTAGCAGTTGCCAGGGCTAGGGCGCAGGAGAGGTTATACGAGAACTTGGATACCCCAAATGGCCAAAAAGAACTCTACCGAATTACGAGAGTGAGAGAAAGGCGAGCGAGAGATGTAATACATATGAAATGTATGAAAGATGAGTTTGGTAAGGTATTGTGTAAAGATGATGAAATAAAAGAGCGATGGAAGGTGTATTTTGAAAAGCTTATGAACGAAGAGAATGACTGGAATGGTATACTCGAAGAGGCACAGGTAAATAAGGGACTGGTAAGAGAAATTAGCGTGGATGAAGTTATAACAGCAGTTAAAAGTATGAAAGATGGAAAGGCTTTGGGACCGGATGAAATACCAGTTGAAGTATGGAAGGTGTTAAAGTATGAAGGAAATATGTGGCTGACTGCGTTCTTCAATAAGTTGTTGCATGAAGAAGACATCCCACAAGAATGGTGTACTAGCTCGCTAGTACCCATCTTCAAAAATAAAGGGGATGTCCAGGATTGTAACAACTATAGAGGAATTAAGCTCATGTCACATACTATGAAAGTATGGGAAAAGGTGATAGAGAAAAGATTGAGAGAAGAGAGTGAGATTACTGAGAACCAGTTTGGTTTCATGCCAGGTCGAGGTACAACGGACGCCATATTTGCACTCCGCCAATTGTGCGAGAAGTACAGACGTGTTCACAAGAACTTGCACATGGTGTTCATTGACCTCGAAAAAGCGTATGATAGGGTGCCTCGGGAAGTGTTGTGGTGGGCCATGAAAGAGAAAGGTGTACCTGGGAAGTATGTGAAGTTAATTCGTGCTATGTACAGGCAAGCCAGTACATACGTCCGATCGTCTGCTGGCAACTCCGACCAGTTCAGTGTAGGGGTAGGCTTGCACCAAGGGTCGGCTTTAAGTCCTTACCTCTTCCTACTGATTATGGACGCCTTGACGGCGGGCATACAGGAAGAGGCACCCTGGTGCATGCTGTTTGCCGATGACATTGTTCTGGTTGGGGAGGATGGACCTGAGATCCAGAGCAGATTGGAGAGTTGGCAACAGAAACTGGAGAGTGTTGGCTTGAAAATCAGCAGAACCAAGACAGAATGCATGTTCTGCGATTTCGGCGGTCTCTCCAGTCCTGAAGCCATAGCGCTTGATGGCGTGCAACTTCCAGTCTGCTCCGACTTCCGGTATCTCGGTTCTTGCATCCAAAGCGATGGCGAAGTAGATCGGGCCGTAAAGCACCGAATTAACATAGGATGGATGAAATGGCGGCAGGTCACGGGAACCATTTGTGACCCCCACATTCCCCTTAAATTTAAGGGGAAGATCTATAAGACCATGATCAGACCTGCCGTCCTGTATGGATCAGAGAGTTGGGCCACAAAAGGGATGAATGAAAGACAATTGCATGTAGCAGAGATGAGAATGTTAAGAGGAATGTGTGGTGTTACGAGAGCGGATAGAGTAAGAAATGAGTATGTAAGAGGAAGTTTGAAAGTGGCACCGGTAGCAGAAAAACTACGTGGCAACCGGCTGTCATGGTATGGGCATGTTATGCGGCGGAATGAGAATCATGTGGTAAGAAAGGTGTTGAACATGTATGTGGATGGATATAGGGGAAGAGGACGACCAAAGAAACGATGGATGGATTGTGTGAAAGACGATATGGCTGCGAAGAGTGTGATTTGTGATATGACGTCTGATAGGAAAGAATGGAAGAAGAAGACATGCTGCGCCGACCCCAAATAAAATTGGGATAAGGGCAGGGGAATGATGATGATGACTTTTTTTTTGTAAATACATACATATTATATAGAAACACTTAGACCAATGCAAACAATACCAGTACAAATCTGGTAGAATATGTCGATGATATCTCTAAAGCTTTAGATGACAACAGTGAAGTACACGCTGTATACACAGACTTTAAAAAGGCATTCGACCTCGTAAATCACAGTTTACTTTTAGATAAACTTGCACGGACAGGTATACATGGTTCTTTACTCAGATGGTGCGAGTCTTACTTACGTAACCGATCCCAGTTAGTTACTATTGGCGGTTTTAATTCTTACTCATTTGAAGCACCTTCTGGTGTACCGCAAGGTTCTCATGTTGGTCCCCTTTTCTTTCTAATTTTCATAAACGATCTTTGTGACTCTATAAAAAGTAACTTTAAACTATACGCAGATGACCTCAAACTTTATCGAGTTATATCTAATGCTCAAGACATCGAGTACCTTCAGAATGATATAAATCGAGTGCATATGTGGTGCCAAATGAATCACATGTCGCTAAACACTAGTAAATGCTATCACATAAAATTTTCGCGAAGGAAAACCCCTACCTCTGCGAGTTACATGATTGACGGGATCAGTTTAACGGAGGTTCAGACTATTCGCGACCTTGGAGTTGTTTTGGATACCTCACTTAGTTTTAGACATCACGTAGATAACATTGTCCAGAGGGCGTCTAGATTGTCAGGATTTATCACGCGCCAAATGAAAATTTTCTCACAACCCTCTGTCACTATTACCCTATACAATTGTTTGGTTCGCAGTATACTGGAATACTGTAGCGTTGTATGGAACCCATGTTACCAAGTACACTCTGATCGTCTCGAACGCGTTCAAAAACGTTTTCTTTACCACTTAACTTATACAGATCACAAATGTCACGCTTTGAACTCATACAGTGACCGGTTGTCACATTACAGAGTGCCACCACTTCATGGTCGCAGAAAAATGACTGATGTGATGTTTATATTCAAGCTTATCCATGGCCAAGTAGATTCTAACAATATCCTTGAAAATATACCCTTCGCTGTTCCCCGTGCTGGCAGTCGACTTTTAAATAGGAAAACCTTTCAACTTCCGCGCTGCAGAACGAATGTCGGTCAACATGCTCCTATATATCGTACGATGAAGCTCTGTAACACTGTTCGTAGCACCATCGATCTATTTAGTGGTTCTATCGCCTCCGTTAAATATTCTCTTACTGAACATTTCTGTACTTAGATCATAGGTATAAGCATAGTCGTTGCTAGTCTGCTTTGTTTGTAAACATTTTTTTTCTTATTGCATGTTGTGTTTGCATATTTTAGGGTACAATTTTTGTGTCTGCCTCATGTTCATTTCAATTACGTATATGTTAATGAAATTGTATTCGGTTTTGCAAACCTTAATAAAAAAAAATAAAAAAAATAAAAAAAAAACAATCATGTTCATGCACACAAAGATTTGCATTGAGCGGGAATCGAAACCACTATTACGCCACAGAGGTCGTCAAAAAAGCTAGTGCTACAATTTTATTTTTTAGTATTTAATTTATCAAAATAAAAGCTTTTTCCTTTAATACAATGTGAAATGCACTCCGACGCGCTTTGGCAGTAATTATTTGGTGGTAATCGTAAATTTCCCTTTGCCGGGCACAGACAAATCGTCAGGTATTAAAATATCTTACCCATCCAAGTTGATGCATCCCGAAGAAGATAGGAGTCCAGGTCCAGTTTAACACTAACTGTACTCCATACAATGTCAGCGGTGCCAAAGACTCGTCTGAAAAATATTAACATAATTTTTTACTAACAACTCTTTTGTATCGACAAAAGTAAAAAAAAAATCTATTCACGTACTAGGGATGGACCTCCCTATCGTGGGGATTTTAACAAACGTGAAACTACCGGCCACAAAGTACATCAAACTCAAGAAAATAATTTCTGGATCGCACAAGTTATTAAATAAAAAAGATTATGTTACGGGAATGTATATGTTACAGTCAAAACTCATGGCCGGTCAAAACCCTATAAAAAAAAAAAGATCAATTTTCAATGAGTTTTGACTAACATCGATGGTCAAAACCACTTTTGACTGCAAAAAACAGTCAATAAGGGTTTTGACTAAGCACGTCGGTCAAAGCCACTATTGACTGATTTTTTCGGTCAAAAGTGGTTTTGACCGGTTATGAGTTTTGACTATAACATATCGACACCAGAAGTATCAATTAACGTAAGGGACAAAACACGACTTTTCAGGAGAGCCAAAAAACCATTCCGATTTTACAAATTCTTCTGTAACTTTTTATTAGTTGCCCTAATCTTAAAAATGTCTAGGACAAAGTTTCTTATAATTTTCTCTTCTTTATAACTATAAATAAAATATTTACGTAAACTTACGCGTTTAGAAAATAGCATGTCCCTTACATTAAAAAAAGTTGGTTAGTTCCTGCTAGTTGTCCTTTAAGGCACTCAAGCTTTCAATGTAAACTATCCCATATTAAAGTAAGCACCAAGTTTAATAGGAAACTATAACACAAATCTACTGTAAAGGACATAAACTACTATGAACTGGATGAAATATGATGTATGATGAACTATTAAGAGCCATTATCATGTAATTTTGGACCTGATATCTTTATTATTAAGTTCATTAGTAAAAATATACTTAAACTTACAACATCTTTAGATTAATTTTTGAAATTTTGGAGAAAATTCGGACTGGTCGAACAGTAAATACGACTGTTGTAAATGCAGTTAGGCAGTTCCTAGAGATAGGATATTATGAACGGAGACCAGGTCACAGTCGTAAGCTGTGTAATTTTACTTGGCATAACCGTTTTATCGTCAGGAACAGGTTCATTACAGCAATTCAAGCACGTAAGCAACTTCTAGAAGTTAAAAATGTGTGTGGGGGTATACGTACGGTCAGAAGAAGGTTAAGCTTTTAAAACTGCTAGAGGACCACAGTTTCTTATTTCTCTCGTGGGTACAGGCAATGGACAATATATATAAGGCCTTTTCGTCTATTGCACACGATTTATGAGGTCTGTGATACATCGCTTTTGATGACTGTACAGACCGATACCACAGGCTTGACAAAAGAAGTAACTGTACATTAGTGTCGAACCATGTTCATGACGTTTCTGTCTCTTGTCAGCAAGCACTCCGATCCAGGCTTCATTACAAAATTTGCGACCCTCTCCGACACGTTTGCGCCACTCGGGACGTTTTTCCGCGAGCTTTTCCCAGTCACGGTGGTCGATTTTAAATGCTGCCATGTCTAGCTTGGTGCAGTCTTTGAAACGAAGCAGCGGTCTCCCAACATCTCTTCTTTCCATTCCATCAGGTTCCATCCTATGCACGCACATTCCCTAGCCAACGCAGACGTCTCTATTTAAGAAGCACTGTCAGACTAGGCAGCTGTGCGATTTCTAGAACCTTCTCGTTTGTCATCTTGTCCTGCCATGCTAAGCCCAAGATCTTTCGTAAGCATGTAACATAAGTTAAGACGACGGCAACGTTCTTGTTTTGCATACGACTTCCAGGTTTCAGCTCCGTACAAGAGTATGCTTAAGATGGAAGCCTGAAACACAACCATCTTGGTCTTAGTAGTAAGGTGCTCATTGTACCATACTCTTGTACCTCGTTTCCCGAACATGGTTGCCGCCTTACCAATACGGATATCGATCCGTCGAGAGCATTCGAAAAATGTGGTGTTTACAGACAAATATCGGATATCATTAAGTTATCGTCAAGGTCGTCAGAGTTCTTACAGGCACAAAAATAAAAGGTTTGCCCCATGTGCCCCTTGAAACTGTGGTGTGCCAAGGTGGTTCAATAATGTTTTGGGTGGCATGATTTACGGGGCTCGTACTTAGACTTGGTTATTTTTTAAAGTGGTGGTGTAAACGCATAAAAATATGTTGCCAATTGCACCATTTATTGGGGAATAATTTCTGTTAATCCATGATAGTGCCCGGCCACACATCCCTAAAAATCACAACTGAATACATGAATAAGGGTGTGATTCGAAAATTACTATGGCCTCCTTGAAGTTTAGACTTAAATCTTATGGAACATGTCTAGGACAATTAACTAAATGTTACAGTTTTAATGGCTGTTTCTCATTTTGTTGATTTTTAAGAAATTTTGTTTATTAAATGTTTTTACTTTTTTTTAATTCATACTTGTAATTAAGTAAAATATTTAATAATACCGAAAAATACTGAGTAATGTACATTTTTTCGAAATTTTAGACATAATCAAAGGTGGGCCCCTAAATGTATATTAAGGTAAGCGACAAATTATAGTAAAGTTATGTATTGTGTTTTAACGTAAAGGTCATATTGTGAGAATTGTACAAAACTTTTGTTTAACGTAAGGGACTGAATTGCATTTCAGAACTATTTACATTATTTTTCTAACACGTAAAAATATTTACGTCCGTTAAATTATTTTTTTGGTATAAAAATCAGTCTAGACCTTCGAAAATGTGTACTGTAAGGGACATTTTTTTAACGATAGAGAAATTTCAAGTATGCCAAACGATAGAGCGTGAAATTCCGAATCCAACGGTATATATAACTCATTTTGGCCAAAATGTCCCTTACGTTAATTGATACTTCTGGTGTCGATATACAAGTAAGTCTCTTCTATAAGAGGCTGTCTATGTTGGTACTCATTTTGTGACCGTTTCATCCCAGGAAATGTTCGACCAAATCAAACATAGACATAGAGATATCGATGGACGGTTATCCAATGTTTGCCCGAAAATTATATGCTATAATAATGTTACGCCCAAATTTCTTTTGCCATAATTTTATTAGACATAACGGCAAAAACAGCTCGAAGACTTAACCTATCAGCTTAAAGAATAAACCTATCTAAGTATGTAAGTTAAGAAAGTCTCTCAGTTTAAACATAATTGAATTATGGTTAAGGACGATTATGGCAAACAATATTAGTACAAATGAAATTATGCAAAATGAAAATTCGGGCAACTGAAATTCTGGCAAGTGGAGGTTGTGCAAAAATTGAACACGCAAAACCTCTCCATAGAAATCGTGTACCTACTAAAACCACTAACTCGAAGACGTCATTATTAGGTAAAAACATTAAAATGAAGATTAAGTACATATTCTTCCCACAATTATTATTTTATGAAAGTATAAAAAAAGTTATTTAATATCTATTTATTAAATTTTTTATTGTTATATTTACGCGAGCATCATCATTAAGGCAATTAAAACTTTTTCATGGACATTCTGTATTGTTTGAAAACTAAACATAATAAATTACAATATAATTAGGTATATTATTAATGAATCATAGCGTGTCTTGCGAACATATTAAAATTTGTTAACATTAAATTAACGGATACAAAGTGTGTAGGTATAAAAGAGTTAGTAATCCGGTTCTATCTATTTTTGTATTCACATTATCTACGCATAATATTATGTAGACTAGCTGTTGCCCGCGGCTTCGCTTGCGTTTAGAAGTATTATGATTAATTAGGCTTATTTTTTGTTTAGCGTGTGTAAAAATGAGGGGCCTACAAAACTTCTTTGTAATATTCTTAATAATTAATCTGTTATTAGGCGCTAAAACTATTAAGCTATTGAGAGAAATTACTCGTGAGCAAGCAACATAAAACATGCAGTCCATGAGAGAAACTAAGTTTCATACTAACTGTAATCCCCTATTTTATCCCCTTGGGGGTAGAATTTATCAAAGTCCTTTCTAAGGGGGTACCAACGTCATAGTAACTATATGCATGCAAAGTCTCAACCCGATCGTATTGAAACTTACAAAGTTTCATACAAACTTTCATCACCTATTTTATCCCCTTGGGGGTAGAATTTATCAAAGTCCTTTCTAAGGGCATGCCTACGTCATAGTAACTATTTTCATGCAAAGCCTTAACCCGATCGGTTTAAAATTGACAAAGTTTAATACAAACTTTTATCCCCTATTTTATCTCCTTGGGGGTAGAATAAATTGAAATCCTTTCTTAGCATATGCCTACGTCATAGTAACTCTATGCATGCAAAGCCTCAGTCTGATCGGTTTGAATTTGACAAAATTTTAAACTAACTTTCGTTTCCTATTTTATCCCTATTGGGGTTGAATTTAATAAAGTCCTTTCTAAGGGGATGCCTACGTCATAGTAACTATTTGCATGCAAAGCCTTAACCCGATCGGTTTGATACTAACTTTCAGCCCCTATTTTATCCCTATAAGGGTTGAATTTAATAAAGTCCTTTCTAAGGGGATGCCTACGTCATAGTGACTATTTGCATGCAAAGCCTTAAGCCGTCGGTTTGAAACTGACAAAGTTTTATACTAACTTTCATCCCCTATTATAATCCTTTGGGGGTAGAATTTATTAAAGTACTTTTTAAAGACGTGCCAACGTCATAATAGCTATATGCTTGCAAAGTCTCAGCCCGATCGGTTTGAAACTGACAAAGTTTCATACAAACTTTCATCGCCTATTTTATCCCCTTGGGGGTAGAATTTATCAAAGTCCTTTCTTAGAAACTGACAAAGTTTCATACAAACTTTCATCACCTATTTAATCCCCTTGAGGTTAGAATTTATCAAAGTCCTTCCTAAGAGGGTGCCAACGTCATAATAGCTATATGCATGCAAAGTCTCAGCCTGATCGTATTGAAACTGACAAAGTTTCATACAAACTTTCATCACCTATTTTATCCCCTTGGGGTAGAATTTATCAAAGTCCTTTCTAAGGGAGTACCAACGTCATAGTACCTATATCCATGCAAGTCTCAGCCCGATCGGATTGAAACTGACAAAGTTTCGTGCTAACTTTCATCCCCTATTTTATCCCCTTGGGGGTAGAATTTATCAAAGTCCTTTCAAAGATGGTGCCAACGTCATAGTAACTATATGCATGCAAAGTCTCAGCCCGATCGGACTGAAACTGACAAAATTTCGTGCTAACTTTTATCCCCTATTTTACCCCTTTGGGGGTAGAATTTATCAAAGTCCTTTCTAAGGGGGTACCAACGTCATAGTAACTATATGGATGCAAAGTCTTAGCCCGATCGTATTGAAACTAACAAATTTTCTTACAAACTTTCATCACCTATTTAATCCCCTTGGGGGTAGAATTTATTAAAGTCCTTCCTAAGGGGGTGCCAACGTCATAATATCTATACGCATGCAAAGTCTCAGCCCGATCGGATTGAAACTGACAAAGTATCGTGCTAACTTTCATCCCCTATTTTATCCCCTTGGGGGTAGAATTTATCAAAGTCCTTTCTAAGGGGGTGCCAACTTCATAATATCTATATGCATGCAAAGTCTCAGCCCGATCGGACTGAAACTGACAAAGTTTCGTGCTAACTTTCATCCCCTATTTTATCCCCTTGGGGGTAGAATTTATCAAAGTCCTTTCTAAGGGGGTGCCAACTTCATAATATCTATATGCATGCAAAGTCTCAGCCCGATCGGATTGAAACTGACAAAGTTTCGTGCTAACTTTCATCCCCTATTTTATCCCCTTGGGGGTAGAATTTATTAAAGTCCTTTCTAAGGGGGTACCAACGTCATAGTAACTATATGAATGCAAAGTCTTAGCCCGATCGTATTGAAACTAACAAATTTTCTTACAAACTTTCATCACCTATTTAATCCCCTTGGGGGTAGAATTTATTAAAGTCCTTCCTAAGGGGGTGCCAACGTCATAATATCTATACGCATGCAAAGTCTCAGCCCGATCGGATTGAAACTGACAAAGTATCGTGCTAACTTTCATCCCCTATTTTATCCCCTTGGGGGTAGAATTTATCAAAGTCCTTTCTAAGGGGGTGCCAACTTCATAATATCTATATGCATGCAAAGTCTCAGCCCGATCGGACTGAAACTGACAAAGTTTCGTGCTAACTTTCATCCCCTATTTTATCCCCTTGGGGGTAGAATTTATCAAAGTCCTTTCTAAGGGGGTGCCAACTTCATAATATCTATATGCATGCAAAGTCTCAGCCCGATCGGATTGAAACTGACAAAGTTTCGTGCTAACTTTCATCCCCTATTTTATCCCCTTGGGGGTAGAATTTATCAAAGTCCTTTCTAAGGGGGTGCCAACGTCATAATAGCTATATGTATGCAAAGTCTCAGCTCGATCGGATTAAAACTGACAAAGTTTCATACAAACTTTCATTACCTATTTGTTCCCCTTGGGGGTAGGATTTATTAAATTCCTTCCTAAGGGGGTGCCAACGTCATAGTAGCTATATCCATACAAAGTCTTAGGCCTATCGGTTTGAAATTGACAAAGTTTCATACAAACTTTCATCGCCTATTTTATCCCCTTGGGGGTAGAATTCATCATAATCCTTTCTTAGCGGATGCCTACGTCATAACATCTACCTGCATGCCAAATTTCAGCCAGATCCCACCAGTGGCTTGGGCTGTGCATTGATAGATCACTATACCTTTGAGTTTTATATAATATATATATAGATATGTGAATACAAAAATAGATAGAACCGGATTACTAACACTTTTAAAAAAAGGAATTTAAGTATGTTTATCCGTTGTATAGTACCCATAGTACAAGTTTTGCTTAGTTTGGGACTAGATGGCGTTGTGTGAATGTGTGAGGAATATTTATTTATTTATTTTATAGGGTAATGGCTCCAGTGAATGAACACCCCCCAGTGAATGAACAAAACGCAGTTTTTTCCAAAAAATAAGAAATTAGGGCATTTCTACGTAATAGAGTATTTTTTTTAGTAAAGGTAACGATATTCCTAATATTATTAGCAACATTGATTTCTAAAGTCACTGTTCATTTCAAAACGGCGAGCGTCTAAAGCGGTAAGCAACGTGACACTGGGAATTTGTTCGAGCCGGAATTTACGACCAACCAACCGTTACCAACCGTTTATGATTCGATATTATAACCAAACCTGCAGTATTTTCGTCAAGATATTTGTATATAAATATAATAGAATAGCTAAATAATACATTTCAAAACAATTTAAATATGGATATATTCCGGTACAGTATAATATTAAGTGTCCCAGCATTGGAACTCAAAACCTTGTAAAACCCAATTAATGAACGGCCGTTCATTCATTGGGTATTGACGATTTTACATTTTCGTAAAAAAAATGTGTTTTATTTTAATGCTGTTAAATTCGCATTTCCCAAGTCTTTTCATAAAACGATTTCTGATCTTTTGGCCAGTATTGGGACAGGGGTGTTCATTTACTGGTTTTTGAAATCTAGTAAATGAACTAACAATTTCCATTGTGTTCATTTGCTAGTTTTAAGTAAGAAGACATAACCAGTAAATGAACATTATATTTTTGAACCTAAATTGTACATTAAAATCCCTCAAATCTTTCAGCTCTTTCTGAGTGCAGGTGTTAGGGCATCCAGGACATGATGAGAGGTGGACCATAGCTTAGGGAGCGCCGCAAAGTAAGCAAATCAGTCCGCCATTGTTTATGAGGCCCCACCGGAGCATGTTCCCCTTGCTTCTTCCTATCTAGGTTCGCAATGTGTTTAAGGACTTCCAGGTAGCCCATGGTAACTCATGTCCGGGCGGAAGCCTCTCAGAGAGTGACACAAACTGTTCTGGTAGTGACACTCTTTTCGCGCGAAAAGTTGCACCTCGCGTGTCCTGGTTCGGTACTTAAATGGTAGACGCACTTTATGAAGATCTTTCGGCTACGCAGCCTTTGCTGCACTGGAACACAGTCATGGATAGGGTTCCGATGGTCGTCATCTATTTTGCTCCTTTCAAGGGAGGCCGCCACATCCCTACGGACATTGGGGTCGCGTAATAGGTTTAAGGCAACCTGTAATAATCCGGCAGTTTTCGTTTAAAGCTGTATCCACTAACCTAGCATGAACTGAACGGTTCCAGACTGCGCACGCGTATAGTTCAGCCGAGAAAGCAAGCGCTGGCCCAAAAGTCCGCATTTCTGAGGGCGATGTTCCTCATTTTCTAGAAATGAGTCGTTACTACAAGTTGTTGCGAGAATGCACCTTCTGGTCTGTATTCTGGCAGTGTTTTTGAATGTCAGTGACCTGTCCAGGGTGATTCCGAGATATTTGGGGGAGTCATTATGAGCTATCGAGATGCCTTGCCATTTGATATTTAGCTTACGGCCCGCTTCCTTGTTCCGGAGGTAGAAGGAACAGGATTCAGTCTTAGATGGATTAGGGTAAAGCGAGTTTGCCTCATAGTTACGGCTCAGATTGTTAAGATCTGAGGTGAGATTGGACTCAACTTCGATTAAGTTTGTTGCTTGGGAAGTTAGCGCGAGATAGTCAGCGTATAAGAAGCGGGATGTATTAGGATACGACGGTTGGTCGTTGGTGTAAATGTTAAAAAGAAGGGGAGCCAGAACGCTACCAGGTAGGCCATTCTTCTGTGATCTCCAGCGACTTTGGTATGAGAGAAGGAGGATCTGAAAGCGGCAATTGGGGAGGAGCTCACGAAGTATTGCGACGAATTTATGGTTTCCACTTTCCATAACAGTTGCCTGAGGCTCACTGTGTCATAGGCCGCCGATAGATCCACGAATACAGCACTAGTTACTCTTCCCATCTCAAAACCATCTTCAATGTGCTGCGTAAGTTTGAGTCTCTGGTTTCAACACGATTTCACCGGCCTGAAACCTGCTTGCTCTGGGACCTGATTCCATTCGGGTCTATAGCCTTTGTGAGCCGTGTCAGCAACAATCTTCCGAACAGCTTGTATGTGTGGCACAGAAGACTTATGGGCCGAAAGTTTCTAGGATTGTCAGCTGGTTTCTCCGGCTTGAGGATGGCTATGACCTTGGTTTTTCTCCAGATACGGAGGACTGAAGCATATTCCAGATAGACTTTAAAGAGCCACAACAGCCTCATGGCGGTGTCATCACCGCGGCAGGGCCAAGGTGTTTAATTTGAGGCTTTGCCATCCTTCAGGTTAATAATATTAAATATTTTTTTCTGGTCTTGCCCATGCGTCTTGTTTTTCTTTCTTTCTACATAAGCAAAATTTAATAATTTTGAACAGTAGGTAGTAATTTTAAACAGTAATTATTGCAGCAAACAAAATAAAAAAATGTATTTTTTTATTTTGTTTGCTGCAATAATTACTGTTTTATAACATAATTAATAAAAACCAAATTGTGTTCATTTACTGGGTTTTTTTGTGTTCATTTACTGGAAATTTGCGTTCATTTACTGGGGTTTTGGGGTATTCTTCTATATATTGCTAAATATCTTACAAACTGTGTATCCTAAAAGGTAAAACGAGTCTGAAAAATATTTTTCAATAAATATTCTAAACTAAAAACTAGCTCTGAGGACCTATGTTTAAGAAAAATCATATGTATTTATTTTTTGAAGTTTGTAAATTGCTTAAGTGTTCATTCACTGGAGCCTTTACCCTACCTTTGGACTTTAATTTAAAGCAACCAAAGTTGTAATTTTGATTTCGCACGCGTTAAACAAAGGTCTCGTTGTTTTTAATTTTTCCCGGTTTTGCTTACTCCGCCATTGCATTGAAGTCAGTATAATTTTTTGTTACAAGAGTAAAAGAAATAGTGAAACTTAGTAGAAATATAGAGGCAGTTTTATTTAAACGCGTCGCTCAATATACGTTACTCTCCTTAATATTAAGTATAATTCATCATAACAGCCCATTAATGTCCCACTGCAGGGACGGGCCTCCTCCCGTGACGGAGGGATACTTGGCCTACTAATATCACGCTGGCCAGACGGATTGGTATAGGGTTTAATTTCAAGTTTTCCTTCTTTTTATTTCTTAAAGATAATATTCACGGATAGTCTCTTAGTCGGTTTTTACGACACCGATGGGATGAAATGTGGTGGTGATGGTGACACACTGTATTCTTACTCCGTCACCACACGGAGAAGTATAATTAGATACTGAAAAAAGCCTTACCGGTGAATCCATCAAACACTTGATATATCAAATACGAAGCATATCCCATGAACGAGTACAAGATAACCCAAGTTGGACCAAAGAGTCTATCAGGCGGGGTCCAGATAGGTTTTATTAGGAGCTGGTACCACGCCTTGCCGTCATCTCGCTTTACTTGGCCTATCATACTCACTGTACTGGCCCAACCGCCAAGGTTAGGCATCAGTATGGCTGCTATTACCGTCCAGTTAAACATTGTACCTGTGGACAAGGAAAATGGAAATTAAGCTGAACTAATATTTCTGACGGCCTCTGTGGCGTAGTGGTTATACAACATGACTGCTACGCAGAGGTCTCGGGTTCGATTCCCGCTCAATGCAAATATTTGTGTGCATGAACATGATTATTTGCATTGGTCTGAGTGTTTTTATGTATATTATGTATGTATTTATTTATTAAAAAAAAAGTATATAAGCCATGACCCATAACACAAGCAGATTAAGCCTAGCTTACTTTGGGAACAGATGGCGCTGTGTAGAGATGTTTATGAATGTTTATTTATTAGGTTTAAAGGAATTTATTAACATAACTGGTCAGTTAATGAAGTTGACTGGCTATTTAAGACTAATTCTGATCATAGTTGAATTAATTAAATTATTAAAAACGCATATAAATCGTAATGAGAGGGAATCGAACCCGAGATCGAGACCTTTGCCTAGCAGTCATACTTTAACTATCAGGTCATAGAGGTCGTCAAGTTTGATATAACTTCGTAAATAACATAGTTAACAAATGATATTATTTAACTACTTTATAACAGCCCATTAATGTCCCACTGCAGGGACGGGCGGGTCTCTTCCCGTGACGGAGGGTTACTTGGCCTACTAATACCACGCTGGCCAGACGGATTGGTATAGGGTTTAATTTCAAGTTTTCCTTCTTTTTATTTCGTAAAGATAGTAGTTACGGTTATTCCCTTAGTCGGTTTTTACGACACCCATGGGATGAGATGGGGTGGTGACATATTGTATTCTTACTCCGTCACCACACGGATATTTAATTATTTGTTTAACTACTTATACCTACTCAATTATTTTTTTAATAGAATAGTTTCCTGTTGTTTCTATTTAGTTAATGATTGTTTTAAAACTGTATCATTCGGTTGATTGTACGTTAGGTATGTAAATACTTAAACGATATATATTTTACTCCTAACTTAACTGTTTATCTAATTAATTAGAAAGTAATTTAAACACAATTAAAGCCATTTCTTGTTTTCATCCAAAAATTAATATATTAGGATTTAATGTCTACCTATACTAATTTATAACTTTATGCACGAGGTACAAAGTTAGTAGCTTTCAATTGTTCTTATATTATGATATCACTGGTTCAGCACCGTCGGCGAAGTCATAACATATAACACAGTCACATTATCTAGAGACCTCGCTGGAATGCAAACCTCGCGTCCCGTTCTTCTTTCAACCCCCGCGCTCGCCACGAGCGCATCAGTGATTCGCGACGTGACGTCATCGACGCCAGGTCTCGAGATAATGTGACAGGTTATAAATGGGTAACCGTTTAGTGGTATTTCATCTAGCGTCTCTGTGCTTTGGAGGGCACGTAAAATTTCGGTCCCGGGTCAGAGGCCTCATCAAAACAGCCTATCAATGTCCCACTGCAGGGACGGGCCTCCACCCGTGACGGAGGGATACTTGGCCTACTAATACCAAGCTGGCCTGGTGCTGGATTGGTGTAGGGTTTAATTTCAAGTTTTCCTTCTTTTTACTTCGTCAAGATAATGTTTACGGTTAGTCCCTTAGTTCGTTTTTACGACACCCATGGGCTAAGATGGGGTGATGACATATTGTATTCTTACTCCGTCACCACACGGATGGCCTAGGGCGGCTTAAACAATTGACTACACCCTGGTTGGCCTATAACAAAACGATAGAAGGAAGATAACGTACCTACCTACGTAAAAAATTTAAAAATAACAAAAACACTAAATTTATCTAACTTATCCAGTATAATGCCAAAGTTTTTCTAATTATATGACTATGTCTTTACATATTAAAACAATATACCTAAAATATTTACAAAAAAAATTTAAATGTTTTAATTTTAAAAATTTGCAAGTGCGTCATCAATGACTGCTTATAATTAATTTACCTATGTATCTTAAAGGCTCATTACATAAGTTAACATAACAACGCACCTTTGTCTAGTTAAATAATTAGTTTATATTTTAAGACAACTAATCTATTTTCGGTGTTTCTAAGCAAATGGGTCTTTGGCCAAATATATTTTTTCATCGTCCCATCAATGGGACATTTTGTTTTTCTTAAAAAGACAACTCAACCGCTAGGGATCACTCCCTGTGTCGCGGGGACTTTTACAAATATCAATTTAACACAAATGACATCCAGACTCCATACTGAGGACAATCATTTGTGGATCGCACAAATAATTGTCCTGCGCGGGAATCGAACCCGCGACCTCGTGCACGGAATCCTCTGCCGCAACTGCTGTGCCTAAAAAATATCCTCTTTTAGTTTCATACGTTTTTATTTACCTATTTATAGACCCTAATATGTTAAGTAGCGATAACCTTGAAATATATTATTGTGGTTAAATAAATTTGTTGATGTTTTTTAACCAAGCCGTACACGTGTAAAGATACTTAGATAAAATGTAAAAAAAAAATTCTCGCTCCTCATTCAAGTCGTTATTTTATTGGACAGCGCCATGATAACTTTTTTTTATTTTATGAGCTTCAATCTATCAGTCAACTAGCCTATTGCATTCCACTGTTGGACATAGGCCTCTCCCAACACGCGCCACAGAACTCGCTCCTGCGCCTTCCGCATCCAGTCCGACCCAGAGACCTTTATGAGGTCGTCGGTCCACCTAGCTGAGGAGCGTACTACACTACGTTTGCCGGGTCGCGGCAAACGTAGCTATACGTATTATTAGCTTACTAGATGTAAAACGCGACTTTGTCCGCGATTTAATTTAAAATGAAATTAAAAAAAACTTGTATAATTCATACAAAGTTTATTCATCATCATCATATCAGCCAATCGACGTCAACTGCTGTACATATGCCTTCTCCAAGTATTGCCACCTTGTGCGGTCCTGTGCCTCCCTCATCCATCGGCTTCCAGCCGTCCACACCAGCGCTTTTTGGTACGCGGTCGCCATTCCAGAATCTTTCTGCCCAAACAGCTGTCGGTTCTCCGCGCTATTTGTTCTGCTTGTCGCTACTTTAACCGGTTGTGTCGGTTACTTTGGTTCTCTTGCGAATCTCCTCATTTTTGATTCGATCACGCAGGGAAACTCCCAACATAGCTCTCTCTAATGGCCCTGAATGAGCATGAGCCTTCTGAGTAGGTCCATAGATCAGGCTACAACATAGGTCTCTCCATTGCCCTCTGAGACACCATGACCCTTCTGAGTAGGTCCATAGGTCAGGCTACAACATAGGTCTCTATCCATTGCCCTCTGAGACACCATGAGCCTTTTGAGCAGGTTAATAGATCAGGCTACAACATAGCTCTCTCCATTGCCATCTGAAAGACCATAAGCCTTCTGAGTAGGCCCATAGGTCAAGCTAAATCATGGCTCTCTCCATTGCCCTGTCACGGGTACACAAGGTGAGACACCATGAGCCTTCCGAGTAGGTCCATAGGTCAGGCTACAACATAGGTCTCTCCATTGCCCTCTGAGTGACCATGAGCCTTCTGAGTAGGCCCTTAGGCTCCCTAAATTTGAAAAATTTTTTTTTTGTCCTAGCTTGATGTTATATAGCCTATAGCCTTCCTCGATCAATGGTCAATCCAAAACTGAAAACTAAATTCAATTCGAAGAAGTAGTTCCTGAGATTAGCGCGTTCAAACAAACTCTTCAGCTTTATATAATAGTATAGATATAGATTAAACTTTATATTCTCAATTCAGCAAATGGATTACACCATAATTCCAGTGCTTTTTTTTTTTTTTTTTTTTTTAAAAGGCCTACCAAAATGACTCTAAGGTGCCTGATGTTAAGCATCCATTAGAGTCCAAAAATGGCGAGCACCATGCCAGCTACAATAATTGTAGAGGCATGAATTTCTCCACTATGGCGGCTTCAGAAGATGCTTTTTCACGCCTCGCTTGAAGGAACCTGGATCGTAGTTTGAAGGAAACACGTGGGCTGGCAAAGAGTTCCACTGTTTGGTGGTTTTGCACATGTACGAAGTGCTGAACCGCTTTGTTCGGACTTGTATGGTTTCTACAGTGTAGCGGTGGCACTTACGTCCGGCACGTGTTGTTCTGGATAAGAAAGGAGAGGGTGGAACCAGTTGAAAAAGTTCATCAGAACACTCGCCGTGGTACAGGCGATAGAAGGCCGCCAATCCGGCGATGTCCCTACGCAGCTGTAAAGGCTCAAGGGATTTGGATACTTCTGGGCACCCAAGGATACGCACAGCTCGCCGCTGTAACCGATCAAGAGCATCTAGAAGGTACTGTGCAGAGCCATCCCAGAGGTGAGAGCAGTACTCCACGCAGGGGCGAACTTGAGTCTTATACAAAAGACACAGCTGCCCCGGCGCGAAGAACCTCCTCACCCTGTTCAAAACTCCGAGTTTACGTGATGCTGTTTTGATAATGCTCTCGATATACTCTTTGGGGTTAAGATCTCGGCGAATGTCCATACCAAGGATACTCAGGTTTCCTCGAAGCGTTAGTTGAGTGTTCTGAAGAGAAGGAATGGAGACCGCTTTGCAGAAAACGCGCACGCCTGTGTCTTCTTGGCATTGAACTCCACCAAATTCTCTTCACCCCATTGAGATATGAGGTTCAGGACCCGGTCGAGCTCAATGACAAGCTCTCTCCGCTGTTCTTCAACACGTGCTTGCTTGGCCGCAGGGTGACCAAAAAAACGGCCATGTACTGTGCTATCATCTGCATAACAATGAATGTTCCCTAGGTTCAACATAATCATTGATATGCAGAAGAAACAGCGTGGGCGATAAGACGGACCCCTGGGGCACACCGCCGTTTATCTTCGAGAAATGGGAGGCCGAACCGTCGCAGAGGACTCGAATACGGCGCTCATGCAGGAACGCGGAAATCCAGATGCACAGTTGGGATGGCAAGCCGTATGCGGGAAGCTTGGAAAGAAGAGATCGGTGCCAGACCCTATCAAAGGCCCTAGATATATCAAGGCTGATGGCCAGCGCTTCACCATGCTTATCTATAGCCTCACCCCAAAGGTGCGTGACGTGTGCTAGAAGATCACCCGTTGATCGTTTCGCTCTAAAGTCATATTGACGATCGTTAATTAAAGTGTGATCCTCCAGGTACCGCACCAATTGAGAGTTAATAATTTTCTCTAGCACCTTGCAGAGAACTGAGGTTACGGCTATAGGTCGATGGTTTGATGGATCAGATTTGTCTCCCTTTTTGGGGACCGGCTGAATATTCGCCTCTTTCCATGCCACGGGAACTATTCCAGTTGAATAAGACAGGCGAAACAAACGCGTTAGTACAGGAGATAACTCGGCCGCACAGTTTTTAAGCACTACCGCGGGTATACCGTCCGGTCCGCTGGCTTTCCGAACATCGAGCGAACGTAGTTCCGCAAGAACGTCTCTCTGCCTGATTCGGATGTCAGGCATCAACGAATCGCAGCTCGTTATTGTCGGCGGAGTAACACCACTGTCGTCGACCCTGGAGTTGGTTGCAAAGAGATTCGCTAGCAGGTTTGCTTTCTCTTGAGGGTCGTGGGCCAGTGATCCATCGGGATATCTCAGCGGAGGTAATGAAGACTGGCAAAAATTTGCTTGCACAGCTTTGGCGAGTCGCCAGTAATTACGGCTTCCAGTAGGATGCGATAGTAATTCCTGCCCAAAGCGCTCAACGCGCTGAGCATCCGCCCTTATGTAAGCCCTCTTGCACTCCTTAGTGGCTTTGTTATAAGCTGCTTTTAGGCGATCGACGTCTGGATCGTTAGAGGTTCGAGCTCTGCTCCAAGCACGGTAAACAGTCTGTTTATGAGCAATGGCATCTTTTGTCTCACTATTGAACCAATAACGATTTCTGTTGGAACTGGTGACATCTCTGTATGGAATATAATATTCCATACCCAGAATGATTTCACCAGTTACAGCAGAGGCAGTTTCCGACGGATCCCTATTTTTGAAGCACCGTGTAGCCCAAGGAATAGATGCGAAATATTCACGCATCCCATCCCAGTCTGCTGACGAGTAATGCCACAACCGTCTTATCGTTTTTGCAACGCGGGGAAGAACAGCTGAGGGCACTGAAGTGCAGACCAAACAGTGATCGGATGAACCTAAAGGGGCACAGACCAAAACACTGTATTGATCTGGGTGACTCGTGAGCAGGAGGTCCAATAAAGAGGGCGCCTGACTTTAAATATCCGGTATCCTTGTAGGCTGGAGTACCAGTTGAGTCAAGTCATGCGTGAGAGCGAATGCATGGGCAGTCCGACCCGCATGGTCAGTTCTAAGAGACCCCAACCACTCCTCGTGGTGGGCATTAAAATCTCCCAGAAAAACCAGTTCAGCGTTCGGATACCGCTCCTGAGCTTCATCTGCCGTTCGACTCAGATGGTCAAAGAGATGAGTGGTCTCATTATCTCCTTTGTGGGATCGGTAAAGGCACACGTAGATACGGCTCAAGCAGCCAAGATCCACGTGCACCCAAAGGACAGAAAGGGAAGGATCCTCAAGGCAGCGCAGCCGACGACAGCAAACATCCGCCCTAACGAAAAGGCATACCCCCGCTTTAGCGGAAAAATGCTCCTCCAGCACGTAGCCTGGATAGTGCAGATATGACGTGTCATCAGGGGGACGTATTTGCGTCTCAGTCAGAAAAAGCATAGCCGGTTGTGCCGTCTCAAGATGATGGTGGACGGCATTGAGGTTTGAATGGAGCCCACGGATGTTAGTAAACTCCACCTCGAATAGCGGGTTGGTGGGGAGTGAAGGGGCCGCTGTTTTACCAGATATCCTTTTATGTATTGCCATGGGTAAAAAATGGAAGAAGTTTTAAAAGAAGAGGCCATGAAAAAGGCTGACTACCTCCGCAGCAGCGCAGAACAAGACGCAGAGAATTGTGTCGTCATTTGACTATGTGGTGAGGCGTTTGCCGATCCGCCAGACGGAAGGGCTCCCGTACCCTCTCGGCAGTGGTCGCCTGGTCCCACCATCCGGTCACCAACCGGCACGACGAACCACTCCGGGATTATGCGCGACCTGGTAGGGCAGCCTCCTAGGATGGTTAGTCCTAGTTGGGCCCATGTACTATGCCGCGGGAGGCCAGCGGCACCACCGTTTCTACAGGTCTCCCTGGCCGGCGGGTCGATCCACGCCCCCCACACAATGACTTCACGGATATTCTGCTGGTCCTCCACATGCTGCAGCGATTGCCCACCTTGCATCTAATCCGGCTTCCTCAGTAACTGCTGATCCCGGAACGCGATCCCGCCGAAAGGAATCACTTGACGGTCTTTGCACAGTTAGAGGGGTGGTACCTACCCGGGCCACTAACGTGTTCCACCAGTAGAGCAGAAAATAGCTCATTAAGTCTCTTAGCCGACTCTTACGGCACCCACGAGAAGATTTGGGGAGGTGGTTTGTATTCTAATGCCGCCACCTCACAGCAAAACCAGCAGCACGTGCTAAAATGGCCGTAAAGAATAAAGAGCGGAGTGACTGCGTTCCGTCACCACACTCACTGAGTGCGTTTTTTTTTGTTTTGTTGAGGACGAGTAGTTTGACTTTGACGACAATTTATAATACTTTACACGGGCTGTGGTGGGGCGGATGGCCCTCAACCAAAGGCAAAGTGTGGAGTTCCCCGTAATAGATATGTACTCGTACTACCTACATGTTTTCAGTGCTGATAGATTCGTTCGTAACGCAGTGTAGGACGCCCCCCAACTAGGTGGACCGAGGACCTCATAAAGGTCTCTGGGTCCGACTGGATGCGGAAGGCGCAGGACCGAGTTCTGTGGCGCATGTTGGGAGAGGTCTATGTCCAACAGTGGACTGCAATAGGCTAGTTGATTGATTGAGATTCGTTCACTTGACGACAATGCTTGAATTCGTTTACAGAGGGCTTAGTCATACATATTTTAATTTTAATTAATATTTAATTCATTGATTTTATGTTAATCAACAGCTGTTATATAATTACGTTTGCCTACATTTTTCAAAGTTTCATTTAAATAAGTGATAGGTATACGGGTGCGTTCAGAAATTTTCTATTTTTAGATCATAAAATACCAACACGTGTTTATTTACTTTAATTTTTGAATGATGAAATGATTGATTTTTCATACGATAAAGAATAATAAAAAATATACATATTGTCCCTGAAATATTTTTAAATCACTGCTAAAGTAAGGAACTCAGTATCCGAACTGTCTACATTAGGTGACATTTTCACTTAGGCTTTGGTAATTTATTAGAGCCAAGAATATAGTTGAATTATGTATAAAAATTTATACACGTATAAATAATTCAAGTTTAAAAGTACCTACTTTAATACAATCTGAACATTTTTTTGCCCGTTTTTGTGTTTGACCATATGACCATATGCAAGAACGAATAGTCTCGGGAGGCTCAAATAACCGATGGTAACTACCCAGGTGGCTCTTAGTTGGTAGGCCAAGATCATATTAATTAAAAGTAAATGCGCAACTAAATAGGTACTCGTAATATTAAGCAATTTTATGATACTAACAAAATGCATAAAAATTAATAAATAAGTTAAATAAATTGTTTAATAAGACAATAGAAACTAAGATGACCATGAATAAATGCAACAAAAAAGATAAAATTAAGTTTGTTTTGTATCCAAGAGCAAAAACTCTCTTTGTATGCATAATTACCATAATAATATTATGCTTTTAGGTAGCATGATAATAAAGACAACTGATATTGTGAGAAACAATGACGTTACTCATATGTCTGTACGCTGTGCATCCCGCCGCAACTAAGGAAAGGTCTCCATATTTTGTTGGAAAGTTTGCTCACTTAGGTACTATCGGTACTAACTAACAGTTAAACTTACTTATACCTACACTTTTTATTGTAAATACATACCAAATATGCATAGAAAACACCCAGATTAATGCAAATATTAATGTTCATGCACTCAAAGTTCTAAATTGTGCGGAGATCGAACCCGAGACCTCTGTGCAGCAGTCGATTTGAGAATTTTGAAATCCCTATTTTTAACAGAAATAAAAATTCTAGCATTTATAAAATGGCCATATTAAGACAATTTTATCAAATCGTTTTTTTTTTCAAATAATTACTAACTTTAAATATTTAAATAATTGCATTTTGAATAGGTAATTAAAATTAAATGATAACTACACAAATATAAAAACAAAAACAAATTTATGCAATAATATTTACACTAAAAAACTATTACTTAGTGAAAACATTAAAAAATAAGTAATCATACCGGTTTTTCTTTCGAATAAATTCCAGAAACTTTACAATACCCAAGTAAAGCCAACCAAAAAGTATTTACTTCTATTTCCACAAAGTTAACAGTCCATATAATGATAAAGATAATGTAATACTGACTCGATCCAATCTAACGTATGTATTAAGATACTTACAAATTGGTTTTGCTCACTAATTTACTATGTTTTAGGATTCCGTTAGATTACTTGATAAAACGATCGTTCAAAACAATTTTTTGTTGAGTTTTAGTAAGGTTTAGTGCCTTATTATCTATGGTTGAAGGAGACTGTGGATTCCAAAAGGTGGGTGTGTAGACGTTCTTTTTTCTTGTTTTGTAAGGATAGCTATTTTGTCTATTGATACCTTGATGTCTTAGATATTGGTGATCGCGGTATGTAGCTGCCGTAAACTAGGTTGAAAATTAGAAACTCATGGAGGATAACCGTTTGTGAGATAAACAAACTTTATAGTTTCGATCTTAGATGTTCTTGTGGTCGTTTAATTGATGTTTCCAAAAGTCTCCGCGACACAACATTTTGGTAGTTGGGAATAAAATATGTTCCTTGAAAATAATGGTTCATAGGTATTCCCACCTTTAAATTCGTTTGTTTCTTAGGTCGATTATAATATCTTTTGATACCATTTTGAATACGATAAATCGATGCTGTATAAGTAATTTGAAGACCTTTGTGGCGTGGCAGTTAGGTTTCATGGGTGTTACTCTAAGGTACTAGGGTCTGTTTCCGAATATTACAAATCACTGTGTACATAACTGACACTGCAAGTTAATTAAAATTTTAAGTTGATGTGTATTTAATATACCTACGGAACCATTAACGCCCAAACCTCTTCTTTGGGATGTTTTTATTGTAATTTTTTTGTCTTTTTTTCGAGCAACAAATTACTGTTTGTGAGTTTAACTTCAAAAATATCCTGTGCTATTCGTTGTCTGAAGGCATGGTTAAATCCAAAGTTCAAATTATATTTTGAAAGAAATCTCTAACTGATGAAGCGGGATGCCTTCTGTCTGGGGGACTTTTTCAAACCACAACTTAACGCACACAAATAATATCCTCTGACACAGGATCAGTGGACTGCTGACGCAGTGGTCAGTTTACGAAACTGAATAACATCTTCAGACGCATGTTGTTTAGATTATTCACAAGAAGGACAGACTTGGTCAATCATAAGAGCACATTAAAGTCCCACTGCAGAAACAGCCCTCCTCCCGTGACGGAGGGATACTTGGCCTACTAATACCACGCTGGGCGACGGATTGGTAGGGTATGATTTCAAGTTTTCCTTCTTTTAATTTCGTAAAGATAATATTCACGAATAGTCCCTTAGTCGGTTTTTACGACACCCATGGGATGAGATGGGGTAGTGACATATTGTATTCTTACTCCGTCACCACACGGATAGACTTAGTCAATGTGGCGAGAATATAGAGAAATGAATGAGACAAAGAAATTTACAAAATGGAGACCTTTGTCCAGTTAAGGAAGTCCATTAGCCAAGATGTCGGCACGTGCATGTATGTACCGCAACATGTGCCTCGCAGCAGCAAACATAAGGCAGATAGCAAAGACCAGTTACTCTAATGATCTTAGTGATTAGTTATCTCATATAGTTTATCATCAAGTAGGGTCTTTGACTATACCAGCAATATACCGTATGCCAAATTGCCAATTACAAGCCCATAGTAATTACCAACATATATTTTTTTTTTACCTATAAAGCTTAGGTATAACTAGAAAAATCCGAAAAAAAAAGAAATTGATACTCGAGGCGGGACTCGAACCCGCGTCTCTGGACTATACGCGCCCAGCAGCGCCATGAGTCATGACCAACTAGGTCACTCGAGTACCCGTCTCGACTACCAAACATTGTTTTATACATACATGTGAGTGCAATTGGTCCGAAAATCTTTTCTGAATCGCACAAACAATTGGCTGTCTTGGGATGCGAACCCGCGACTTCACAATGACAAACCCAGTCAGCAACAATAGCAATTATATCGCGGTTTCTTTGATTTAGTTTTGACATTTTACTTAACAAATCAACATTCTTAACCTCGATATTCATACTTAACAACAGGTTATTCGTGCTGATAATGATTTAACCAACACTGACCCCCTTACTCATAAACGCCTCTTAAATTTTAGTCAATTGATTAGCTTAAATTCAAAGAATTTTACTTAGAAAAATCTCGCTAAACAGTGATTAAATTTAAGTAGGTTAAAAATTAAACGGCGTTCTCATTAAACCATTTTCTAAATTCATGAGTTACTGATGTATTCTTTAAACGATTTCCTAAATACTAAAGATCACACACGGATGGGAAGGAGGGGACAAGCCTGGATGTACTTTTGTAAAGTCTACCTGACACACGGATCAATCCCTAGTGTGCTATAGGCCGACCGTTTAACTCAGACCCCGCCTGCGGTAATAGAGGTGCGCGGGGGGCGAGGACAAAGGAGAGAGCTATCTCTTGATTTTTTGCCAAAACGGCGCCATCTCAGATACTGTGACCCGAACTACATTACATCACAACACACCTCTAATTTTTAGCTAGCTTATTTTTATGAAATAAAAAGAAGGAAAAATTAAAATTATACCCTAAAGCAATCGAAATACCTGAAGAGGTTGTTTTATTTTTCTGGTCAGGCTTTAAATTGTGTAATAATTTAGATTGCATAATTTTTTCTAAGAAAGTACTAGTTTTAGAGCCAAGATGACGCCACCATCTTTGACATTTGTAAATTGTATAGAAGACGGACTAGCATACTGCACTAGTGTCATACTGACATACTGACTAAGTGTCCGTTATGGTAGCGTGTAAAAATAAAAAAAGCTCTTATTATTGTTCTTATTATCTGTAAATATTTTCTAAGATTGATTCTTACAAATTAATATGTTTAAATCATACCTGTTTTAATGTAAACTGTGATTATTGTAATGTGATTATACTGTGATTTAATATATATAATTAATGATTGTACAATTGTTATTATTTGTAAATATTTTCTAAGACTTTAGTTATAATTATATTTATAGTTTAAATCAGCCATTCGTATAATAACAAATATATTTATTAAAGACAAAGATGTATTGCAAAACTGTGTATATCAGGTGTTAGTGTATGAATACATTATTCTCAACAGTCTATCCACATCGGATATGCAAATTATAGCAATATAATATCTTAAAACTACACAAATTAAACAAAAACTTATTTAAGTAACTAAATGAAATGTTATTTTTTTCAAAACATTCTTATTCAAAATATTTGTAGATTCTTTAAAAAATAATCAAATTATTACAAAATATGTAATATTATTGTTATTTTTGGAGTCGGTGTCAGCCAACGAAATACGATAATACATAAGCTAATGGAATGGCGGCCATGAATTACAGATTATATTATTATATGACTTCGACATTAACCCCCTTACTTATAAAAATCTCTAAAATTTAATCACTGTTTAGCGAGTTTTTTGTTAGCAAAACCAACCTTAAGCCAAACAAAACCGTAAAAATTTAAGCTTATCAATTGACTAAAATTTAAGTTGCGTTTATGAGTCCGGGGTTTGACATAAAGTTGTTGATTGTTTATGGATTGGTTTAAAAATTAAACAAATATTAAATAACTATTTTTATCATATTTAAATAAATATATTTTAAAATACCTGTGTCACGTTCAAACGTTTTAATATACCTATTTAGTAACTGATTAAAGCTTTCCATAACTTATGGGCGTTTATGGGGCTAACCAGCACCGTCAATTGAAAAAAATCTTAATTCGTGAATAGGATCAATAATGCAAAATGTTGTCTACAAAGTCGTTAGAAAAGGCAATAGAGTTTTGTCTAACACATTCTGATCACTTTAAATAGTTTTTAATTTGATAAATATTTTATTTAAAACAAACATGGCCGTTTCATTTTCGCATGAGAATTTTAAGTAATTGTCTTTGATTCGTAGTACTTATTTCTCATCTTAGTCTTTAGTCAGTGTATAACACGACATCATATTTCTTTAAATTTATAGTCAGGAATAAAATATAGAATATAACTATCGTGGCTGTCACATTACTCCAAAAATAACAATAATATTACATTATTTGATTATATTTTAAAGAATCTTCAAATAAATATATTTGTAGACTCTTCAAGAAATATCCTTAACAATACTTTTTACAATAATTAAAAGAACCTATTCTTTAGATTATAATTAAGTAAAAAGAATGTCTGATTTAATGTTGTAAAACCAAAATACAACTAATTATTTTTTACTTTTTAGTGCAATTTTTGTCTTTGAAATCGGTTTTTTTTTATTGTAAAAACTTATTTTATTTGGCATAGTAAACAACTCGATATAGCTCTTGTGTACGCTACCATAACGGACACCGCTACCCCGCTCCCTCGTCCCTTTCATACCGCAGGCGGGGACTGAGATAAGCGGTCGGTCTATAGCGTGGTCTTGTTTTTAATGTTTAAATCCTTATCTATGCTTTTTAGCATTTATTTGGGCTTGACTTGAGGTGATCGTGTCCGTGTGGTGACGGAGTAAGAATACAATATGTCACCACCCCATCTCATCCCATGGGTGTCCTAAAACCGACTAAGGGACTATCCTTGAATATTATCTTTTCGAAATAATATAATATTCACGGACCAAACCGTCTGGCCAGCGTGGTATAAGTAGGCCAAGTATCCCTCCGTCCCGGGTAGAGGCCAGTCCCAGCAGTGGGACATTAATGGGCTGTTATGATCAGACTGATGATCGTCCAATAAGATTAATAATAATGTTAATATTAATATACAGGAACATAATAATCTACAAATCTGTTTAGCCGTCAAGCGACTTAACGATTGAGAACGTGCAATGTTTTATGCACGTGAAGTAGGTACGTAGTAGGCCAATGACTTTAAGTAGGTACTATGTTTTATAGTTAGGTACATGTTTTTATATCAAAGTCAAAAATGCTTTTTATCTATTTTATATTATACCCGTAAAGGTAAAAAGTGTGTAGTTAGTATATTAAAAATCTTCCGTTTTTTTGTAAGATTTTGTTTGGAAGATGTTTTATGTAATTCTCGGTTATTTTTTTATATGCTAGTGTATAACTGTGTCTTACAAAAGTCATAACGCTATGGGAAAGGATCTTACCCTAAGTTCCAAAAATAAGAATATTTAGTAATAATTTTAAAAGAAATCTATCCTAAAAGGCATTAAGAGAGATACGAGAAACATCTAAATTGCAAGAATAGGAATACTCGAAATCAAAGCGTTGTTTAGCGTAAGTATTACTATTAAATTTTAATTTTGACTAAATTTCTTTGAGGTCAAAAAGTTACCCATTCTTTATTTATTTATTTATTTATTTTAGTCAAATAAATGGCTCCATCTTCAAACGGTGATTCTGCCAACGCCAAGGTGTCGAGAAAAAGAGGTAAGGTAAAAAATAAATAACTATAAATGCCCGCTTGATCAAACTCTAATAATGGGTTCCGGACAAAGTTTTTATTAGCTGTATTACTATGCGTTTCAAATAAGAATAGGATCGCACTTGCTGCCAACTTCATGTGGCAACTGTCATTTTAGTACGACGAACAAAAAAAATTCGTAAAATAATTTAAGTAAAAATATTTGGCGTTGAAAATTCCGAAAGAAACAGATTGTTTTATTCAACGAAAAAAAAGGTTCTTCGTTTTTTACCGTTTTATTTGTTTGTTACATTGAAACAATAACATAAAAACCTTACGAAAAAAAGCGGTTTTATTGAAAATTTTTCCGTTTGTTTCGAAAAATATTACGATTTTTTCAACATTATAGGTAAACTATCTGTGGCCAGGAATTAGATTACAGTTAAAATTTAATTTATATAAAAAAATATTATAACAAATTAAAATAAAAATTAATTAAATTTTGTGTTTATTTTTGCCTACCTTACATAACATTCATGAAGTTCGTTAGAAATGCGGAACAAGATGGCGCTTTGACAGTCCTATTCTTATTTGAAACGCATAGTAGGTATTTATAAAAATAAGTAGTTTTATCTTTGTCAAATAGATACGACCTATGAACTCATCGATCACTTCAAGGAATTAAAGCAAATATTTAATTATGTTATCTAATACAATAAATAATTAAGTACAAACGAAATAATAAGTTGGTTTTCTCTTATCAGACCTTTTGTATCCATAACCTAGCCTTGACCAAACTGGCCATTTTTTTCTATTTCTTGGAACTAATATCTGCCACATGTGCGAGGTGTTCTTGTTTGAATCCCTCACATACTAATGAGATAAGGCCTACGCAGACCGGGACGGCATGGCAAGGGATTTTAATTTTTACTAATGGACATTTAACCGTACTATTACAGAAATACGACATAAATTGCTATGCTTTAAAGTGATGCCGCGGCATTGAAAGGGATTTTATCGCACGGCATTAAAAGACGCACCACAGGCTCCCGTGGCCGGATGCCGTGGCATACTGCGGTAGGCAACGGCATGCCACGGACTTCGGCGCTCGTAGTGATATACTGCGGGGTGCGGTGGCGGGACTAAAAGTGTATCAGGCAGCAAGAAACGCTAAGGCGTGCTTTGTCGTGCCGCGGCACGCCGTGGCATGCCGCGGCATCTAAGCGGCCAGTGTGCGCTGACAAAATCCCTTGCCATGCCGTCCCAGTCTGCGTAGGCCTATACGGTCCATCTGTGGTACAGTACCCGGCGATAATCGATAAATATTTGCACATCGATTTTTGTAAAGAAAGAGACATTCGGCCAATTCCGGCTTCGTAGAGCATCATCTCTGTCGCACAAAATACAAACAGTCTGGTGTCTATTAGCAACTGTTAAGGGTACGCATTCCACAGACACGCCGGAATTGACCGATTGTCTCTTTCCACAGGTCGATGTGCAATATTTACGGCCTGGTACTGTATATGATATTGATTTGTGTACTCACTTATCTATATATTTTATGGAGCATAATCTTGGTAAGAAAATCGTTGTTTTCTATATACCTAGTTACATACTTATGAATAGAACTGCATAAGTCTGCTAAACGCCATAAGTGCTTATTATTACATTAAGCACGCTATGATTTAATTAATGATGATGACGACAATATATAATTAGATTCTGATCCTCTTAGGCTTAGCCCGTAGTTAATACAATTATTATACAAAGTAGGTAGGTATGTATCTAAACAAATGTTCTAGTCACCGTATGTATTTTTATATATTATAATGGGAGGCAAACGAGCCAGCAGGTCGGGTATGCCCATGGGCACCCGCAACACCAGAAGAATCACAGAAGATGCGTTGCCGACCTTTAAAAAAGGAATACGCACGTTTCTTGAAGCTCCCCAAGTCGATATAATTACAATTCTCATATTTTCAAATAGAAATTACAGAGCTATGGGACATAACAGCTTGTATTTTAGGATAGGCAGCGGCTTTTAGTGCTCGCTCTGGCATTGCAGACGTTCATCAGCGACGGGCGATTACTACTTACCAATTACCATGAGACGTGGGATGGGATTAGATGGGCTGTTTGCAAGTCTGCTATGTTATTGGAATAAAAAAAACTAACTAAGTAGGTACTTATTACAGTTTCATCTGCGTCATATATTTTTATATTGGGAGTTATTATTTTTTGCTTTACGTTTATTTCATTGTTTTTCGATGCGAAAAATAAATTAATTGCTTAACATTTTTATGTTTATTCGTATAATGTACTACTTTAAAAAAATTGTACATTGGTCCCTTGATTAAAAACTACAAATTAGAGAAGAATAGACTTGTCGTCTTTTTCAAATAACATCAAAATACTTTATAATTAAATAAACATTTATCGTAGACAGTGGTGGTTGAAACAGTGGCGTGCGGAATCTTGGAATGTGACTTCAGTATAGTCCAGGAATACTTCGTGAAGTCTGGTAGACAGAAAGATTTGTGTTTCAGGCCGAAGTCGGGCTGGGCGCTTGACTTATGTTTCTAAGTCCCCTCGATGGGGCAGATGGCGTCCACAGTGCGTCTCCATTCCGGTCGATCATGAGCTTCGCGCTTTATTTCGCTTTAAGTATTGCCTATACCCTTCACTTCTGCAGCGACAGGAATAGGTCATCGGCATAGTCCAGATCCTCCAGAAAGTTGGAAAGACCCCACTCTATGCTGCGGCACTTAGTAAATATCACGTGATGCATCACACCGACGAGGAAGAAGTTAGCGGTTGAATTTGAGCTCAATGGGCCTATTTACGCGTCTAATAGCGAAATAATTTTGCCCTTTTATCGTTGTGTGATTGACTTGCAATAAGAGCAGTTTAAATAATAAAATTAAATAGGTACTTTTTTCACTAATGAAATTACTTAGATAAGATAATAATATATCGAAATAAATGTGCAAAAAAATAATACAATTTTCAGTAGTAAATATCATTTTGATCAAAAGTTTACTTCTTATCGCTTATGTAGGTATAAGGCGCTTATTAAAAAAAAACTATAACCTCATAGGCTGCAACAATGAACAAGTTTGTAGTTGGAAAACTAAATGATTGTATAAAAAGACTTTTCAAGTTATTCAGGCTTATCACTTTTTTCTTTGTTCAGCTGCCATATGGCGTAGTTCAAATATGTAGCGAAGGAGAGCCAGGCTAAGTAAGGTAGCATTAGGTAGGCAGTCTTAGGGGCTACTTGATAGAAGCTGAGGGCGCAGGCTCCCGCAGCTACGTCCAGTGCCAACATGTGACCTAATGCCTGAAAAAAAACAAAAATTTGGTAGGTATATTATTTTCAAGCAGTAAACAGTCTTGAAACTGTTAAAACGATGAATTTAAATTGTTTTGCAATTTATAAAATCGATACCGGAAATATGAATTAATGTTAAGGACATTTTGTCGAAAATAAATAGTATAAATAAGGTACATGCGGGTAACAAGAGCCGGTGGGTATCAAGAGCCGTTGCTTGAAAATGACACTTTTAATGATCACAGCACCCTACATTTACACATGCTTAAAAATGACCAATAGGAAAGCTAAGATCCAATCTCGCGTCGTCGCACGATCATCAATCTTACCAGTAACCACGAGTCAGTTGAGAGTGATAGACAACGCAGCTCCACTATAATTTTATCTTGCCAAAACTATTTTTTTTACCTAAAATACAGCCGTTTGTTCAAATCTTGTTAATTAATTGTGAATGTTATACAAATAGTGTGGGCTAGTTGAGATAAGTTATAAATTTTTGTTAATAAATGCAATACTTTTTACCGCTTTCAATTATGCTATTATCAGGGGCTAATACGGGCCACACTCGAGGCGGGTACATAGGCCGGCCCTTATTATACATATAGAATGTAAATTAATTTCAACAAATTTCTATAGACTTCGTTATTTTAATACCTACCATAGTTATTATTATTAAGCATGTATTTGTTATTATTTTTGTATCATAAATCATCCCTAATATCTTTAATTAACATAAAAGTGTCGAAGCTGTTGATCTCGATAACAATAGATTTAATAGTAAGGATAAGACGGGCCACGTACGTGGCCTGTCTTATACCGTACTACTTATTTATAAAAAATAATGTTTTAGTTTTGTAATTTCCATAGATAATATTTAAAAAGTGTCAAACTCATTGTTTACGTCTGTGATTATTTTGACGATATGTTATAGATAAAGATTTTTATGACATGTTTTTGCTATGTTAGTTTATTAAGAGCCATTGCTAGTTTTTCCTTTGATTAAGTAATGTTAAAAGCGTGATTTAATGCCAAATGATAATTAAAGTCAAATGAAACCGAAAACAATATTTTTTCAATTGATTACTCTTTTAATATTTGAATTAAAATTTGGCCCTTATAAAACTACAGACGTTTATTAAGGGCCAAAGAGAGGGTTTTTTAAAATCATGATTACTATGCCTAATTGAGATGAAAATACTTGTAATAGTACTTTCTGATGCAGATATTGAAATAAACTTAACCATGATATTAAATATTTTATTATATTTCTTTATTTATAGAAATTATTTAGGTTTAGATTAAGGTGGCCCTTATTTACCGCAAGTACCTTAGGTATATTATTGTATCGTGTAATTACATAATGTATTATTATCGAGTAAGTGTTATAAAATGTTCTTTACATTAATTCATATTTCCGGTATCGAAATATTTAGGTACATAATTCCGTTATCAATTTTTTTCCTTAACTGACAATTTGTTATGTTTAAACGAAAATATAATTATAGGCAAGGAATATTAGCTACTGCTGTCACGAGGAATCCCGTCTTAGGCGAATATTCAGTCGCAGACGCGAACCCTTTTAATGTACTTAGTTTTTTTATGTAATTGGAGGCAAACGAGTCAGCAGGTCACCTGATGGTGTGATCACCGCCGCCCATGGACACCGGCAACACCAGAGGAATCACAGATGCATTGCCGACCTTTAAGAAGGCGAGTACGCTCGTTTCTTAAAGCTCCCCAAGTTGTAAAGGTCCGGAAATTTTCCTTGGTTTTAATGCATTTCCATAACCGACAAGCTTAAATGATTGTAAACGTAGGTGTTTGCAACTTACCAAGCCAAGCTTATGGAATTTGAAGAAAATAGGTGTCCACGTCCAATTTAAAAGCAGCTGTCCTCCATAAAGAGCCAGTGGAAAGACAGATTCATCTGAAAAAAAAAGAAGTTAATATTAAAAACATCATGCTAGGTTAAGCCAAAGCAGGCAATCCCGTGACTTGGATGACGAACTTGTGATTTGAATTCGAGCGACGAATTAAAATAAATAATCCTCACACATTCACACATCGCCACCTAGTCCCAAACTAAGCAAAGCTTGTACTATGGGTACTAGACAACAAATAGTGAATACATACATATTATACATAGAAAACACTCAGACCAATGCAAATAATCATGTTCATGCACACAAAGATTTGCATTGAGCGGGAATCGAACCCGAGACCTCTGCGTAGCAGCCATGTTATATACCGACTGCGCCACAGAGGTCGTCAGACACAAAACACGGAATGGAATCCAAGGTCTGAAACCGGTAGGTTTTTAATATGATGATGATCTGTTTTGTGTTCCCACAATAACTTTTGCATCTAGCAGGCGCATCGCATGCGCAACGAATTTTCGTAACGAAAATAAAGGTTCTTCTCTCCTAAACAGGAAAATTGGACTGGATACATTAAGCTGGCAAGACCAATATACGGTTATATATATATACGGTTTAATGTCAGATACCCTTCTTTTGGTTTTGTAGAGATAATATTGCTTTAGTCGTAGTAGTATAACGAACCAACTAAAATTACAATACCTAACTAAAATTTATTCAGTGTTATATATTAAGCAACAAGATATCATTTAACATGGATTTACTAAGAGCTTAATGATATAAAATTTAGTAAAATATTGCAATCAATTATTTTTTGTAGACAGACCAGTCGATGCGAAAAACCGTAATATAGACATAAAGCAATTAATTCAAATTCAAATTGGGATAAATCTTGACTGAATTATACTAATGCAACTGATAATGTAAGTAGTTTTATAATTTGACATCTAATTTATTCACCAAATTTTCTTTCTTTTTATTCTTATATTTTGCATTTGATTTTTTTACTGACTTGCATGTAATTTTATTCTGCTTCTAGTCCCCTTTAATTTTGTATAATATTATCCAACAAGTGCTGTGCTCAACCCTAATCGGGTATCGAATTTACAATTATTATGTGCTAACTATATTATTTGTATTAGTAAATTCTTTATCTGTAGTTGTGCCAAATAAATGAATAAATAAATGAATAAATAAATAAAAATGTATCAACAGAAATGGTCGTACTGCATTTTTCTTACTTACAATGAATATCTAACCTAAAAATGTGCTATGTACAAAATGCCTGTTTTTGGTCTCTAGATCTCAAATGGAGTGAATTTATTACTTGAGACAGATTACGAAAAACAGTAACACGATTACATACCCATTAAAGTTGCAGTTCGCCCATAAACATCATCCAAATCGCATAAAAGTTGACCAGAATTGTGCTCCGCTAAACATCGCCTTATAACTTTAAAAATCACTTCCCGCGAGCCACTTTGATTTACTCTACTCATTGTTTACATTGTTCTTCGTAAGTCAGTATTAGTTTATTGTAGATTAATGAACTAATAAAAATCCCAAATTTGACGACTTTATAGACATATCTGTAGGTACACTTACTTAGTTGATCACAATGTAACCCAAATATACTCATATTTAATTAAAAATATGCAGGTGATAAATAAGAACTCATCCCTTACTCATAAACGCCTCTTAAATCACTGTTTAGCGAGATTATTATTTGTAAAATCAAACTTATACCAAACAAAACCGTAAGAATTTAAGGTAATCAATTAACTAAATTTAAGAGTCGCTTATGAGTAAGGGGGTAATCTGTATAAAGTAATTCCTAGGAATACTGTAGTGTTAATGATTTCTAATTCCTCATCATTAATCTTAACAATTGGATTTTTTTTTTTTTATCTATGCAGAGTTTTTTGGTATAGTAAACAACTCAATATAGATCTTGTGTATGCTACCATAACGGACACCTACCTGCCGTCACGAGTTTTGACAGCAGTGTCATAACAATTCGAACATTATATTTTTCTTTAAGAATTTCATGTTCTTAGAGTATTTGATACATTCCGCTAGATGTCATTTTTCTCAAAGTTACATTATAAAAACACAAATAATGTTCCTATTTACGCTTAAAACTATACAATAATGTAAATGCTTTCTTGGAGTTTTAAAAATTACTGTCTTTTAATAGAAAACTGCTACAGCCGCTCTTGTAGAGACCCGTACCAGCCAAATAACTTAAGTATATTGCGTCAGATGTCGCAAGTAGCTACATCATAGACTGTTTATTCTATACCAGTATATAACATGTACTCTATATGTCCACCCCCCTCTCGCCGCGCGCATACCTCAGGAGGTGCACAGCTCCTGTGGTCACACTATAGTTAATCATGGGTACCTATGGTTAAATTTGTTAAGAATTAATAATTACTTACCAGTAAACCCACTACATTCGCGATACACAGTATATGATGCGTATCCCATTCCAGTATAAAGCGCCGTCCACGTAGGTCCAAATACCCAGCTAGGAGGTGTCCAAGTAGGTTTCTTTATCACTTGATACCACGCTTTACCGTCCGGCCTTTTAACTTGACCGACCATAGTGATTGTACTGGCCCAGCCACCCATGTTGGGTAGCAAGGTGGCTCCAATTATTCCATAGTTGATCACATTCATGATGACTGAAAACAATTTTACTAGTTTACACAATTACAATTTTATCATCTTATCAGACAAAAGAACACTACAGCCAGACATTAATAGTTATAAGCATACCTATTAATGCGTTCAAAGACCTTATCAATCTCTGAATTAAGTAATAGTTGTGAATAATAGATAATTGCCGAGATTTTCCCGATCACCTTTATATGCCCTTTATGAGCATTCCTCTACATTAAGCCCCTTGATAAAAAACGTACACAGGTAACATTCTTATATAAAAATGTCTTTGCATTCTCCTTGAAACGAAACGTTGCAATCATCTGACAACCGTGTCACTAGCAACTACGTCATTGAAATAATACCCAACTAATTTCAAGAGTTTTCACTTTTAGACAAATACTTTTGAAAGACATACATTCTTAAAATATTTGTTTAACTTTGTTCTGGTAAGTTGATTTTACTTGGATTGGATTTTTTATTTTAGCACTTTTATTCATACTATCTTACAATTTAGCCAGTCTAACAATCTAGAAGCAGTTTTTGAAGTTCTAGCATATTAAAAAGTAGGTAAGTAGAGGCAAATAACATATTAAAACATACCTTATTATAAATTTACCGGCGTTTTCGGACAATGCACCGATTCCTTCCGTAAAGATAGGACTCACTATTTGAACCCAAATGAAAATGGCCTAATCATTGATCAATTTAGTAGACGTATGACGTAACGGAGTTGTATTATTATCAGGAGGTACAATTATTAAGTATGTTATGCTAGTAAGTTAATTATAAAATTATCTAATCATGATGACTACGTAAATAATGTTATGTTTGGTATTTAATTGTAGATAATAGCTAGATAATCATTCGATTATTGACTTTAGTGTAGGCATAGCGTGATTTAAATAAATAATTACGTATATTTTTCATTACAATATGGATTTAGTGCAATGGCATTTTGAGAGGAAAGTACTTTTTACATTATTGATACTTAAGTTATATTTGTCATTCTAGTTGGTAGAGAATTATCTGCAAAATGATCTTTGAGTTTATGACCCTCTTTGGTTATTCTTATTTTACATGCAGGCGTCTTCACCATTATGAGATTGAGGCATATTTGTGTTGATAAAAGTATCTATGACTTTATGTCTAACCAGTTCTTGCAGGGTCCATACTGCCTCCCCTGTGCCAAGGTATCTTATCTACATAGTCAAATTTTGTAAGATTCTAACATGCTTAGGACACATGTACTAATGAGCTCCCTTACTGATGTCCTAGAGCCATGGGACATGTATGTGTTTGTAAACATAGAAATGAATGAATGCAGAAATGCACAGGCAATATTTTTAAACATTTCTTATTTTGTTCTCAGTAAACAGTTTTGATTTGTTAGCCAGGCAAGAGGTAAATATAAAATAGAAAAAGCACAACACTATCCTCTAGCTAGCTTGGTTAATACCAACTGCTAATGCAGGACAAAAAAACAATAGCTAAATTAGTGGCCATTTGCTTGCAAAACCTGAGTAGTATTTCAGCACACTCTTGCCTATTAGGTATTATTAACCCAAGTAAACAATGGTCTAGTTAATTTTCATCAATAGGAAGCCCTAAGTGGTACGTTTATGGGTTGATATAAATTTTTCATAAAAGCTTTCTATCACAGAATCGGAGACAGAATGGCAAACTGGGCAGCACTTGGTTCAATTGTTTTACCCAATGTTGGAGCTTGGGCCAATGGAGTGTACTTTGCTGGACAGATCAGATGCAATAAAGAGGACAAATCCTGGTATGACAACCTGAAGAAATCACCTTGCACACCTCCTAAATGTGTATTTGGACCAACATGGACTGTTCTGTACAGCAGTATGGGCTATGCTTCATATTTAGTGTATGAAGAATGTGGTGGATTTACTGGTGAGTGGTAGTAGTTTATTTAAACAATAGGTATTAGTTAGACTATTTGTTTAGTATCCATTACTTTATGGACTAGTATCATCATATCAGCCATACGACATCCACTGCTTGACATAGGTCTCCTCCAAGTATTGCCACGTTGTGCGGTCCTGTACCTTCCTCATCCATCGGCTTTCCGCCGTCCTAACCAGGTCGTCGGTCCACCATGTGAAGGGTCTCTGCTCCAACGGCTGTCGGTTATCCGCGCTATGTGCCCTGCCCACCGCCACTTTAACCAGGCAATTCTGAGCGCTATGTCAGTTACTTTGGTGGACTAGTATGTAACAGCCTATTTATAACAATTACTTCATATCTTGTCTAGAAGAACTTCACACATTGTATAAGATAAATATTAAAATTATTTTCCTTGTTTTAAGTAGTTTTCAAGGTTTTAGGCCTCTTATTATGGACATCTGTATGTCAAAGAATAACTATTTAACTGTATAATATGCTATACAGTCAAATAGTTATTCTTTTGTGTTAAATAATATTTATTAATTAAATATATGATTTTGTTCAAATGTTTTTAATGTCTATACTTATTTACTGTAATTAATAACAGTGTTTAAGATAGAATTTTTAAATAAAGAAATGACTTTGTTCACATAAATTACAAAGTAAAACATTACTAACACAAAGTAAAAATGTATTATAGGCAAGAAGCTATGTGAATTCACTGTTTTTTCTAGTGGTATGAAGATAATTTTAATTGAATATAATAATTATCTTCTCATTTAGTATAAAATTAGATTATTTTTCATAAAATAAATGCAGTAAAATATGAACATTGGGATTTTTAACTTATTACATGAGCAGATTCATCTTCGTCATACATAAAGTCTGTAAAGTTAGATAAGATAAAACATGTCTGTTTAACTAACTATGATTATCATTGCATATCATTACAACTGTCTAGATTATTGACACTCATATCCTTACATAAGATTGAATACATCTCAAATGAAACATTATGAAACAAGTTACAAAATTGTTACTGTCCACTGACTAGATAGACTAATATGGGTTACATTAATGTTTATAGGTGTAATATAATAATGTGCACACATTCATACAACACCATCTACAACCATAAATGTAAATTGTAAAAGTCGGTTCATATATAACGGAATGTGCGTCGCTTAATATCGGTCGCGGAACGCCAGAACTGACAAATGTATAGAAAAACACTCGACCATTCACACTCAACCGGTAATACGCCGTCCAATTTACGTATTGCCGGTCATACGCTCGACGCATCATCCGTCAGATATGAACCGACCCTAATAGTTAATATTAAGAGAATCAATGATCTCACAGTTAAACTCCGCAAGCAGTTTAATGAGTCAATGTAGGTATATATGTAGGTGTATGTGAATCTTTTAAATGCATTAAATGATCTATCCATCCATAAATATTAAACAGAATTTGTATTTGTATGACATTCATCCATTCATTTTGTACTTTTTCATGGTAATGTATAAAATGATTGAGTTGTGGTGAATTTAAATCTAATATCTAGCTGATAATATCTATCTCAACTGAGATAAAAGCAATAACAATAGACTAAATAGAATAGAAAATGAATAGAGAAAGTTTGTGAATGTGTTTGTTACTTTTTACAATCATACCATAAATAACATTTGATGCGAATATAGACTAATCTTTATTCAAACAATATATAGATTTCCCTTAATAATAAATGACTAAGAAATTTATGTAAATCTAGCTTGATGTCATAATAACCAGGCAAACAAAACATTGTCTATTAAATAATAAAATCTTGTCTTTATTTTGATTGCAGGTGATGCCGTAGTACCGTTATCATTGTATGGTGGTCAGCTACTACTCAACTGGGCGTGGTCACCCATATTCTTTGGACTGAAGGACTTTAAACTGGTATGTACGCTTTTATGCTTGATATCTGGGCCCTATTTAATAAAAGCGACAATTGTCAGGTTTTAACTGTCGAGTCTCTAAGAAAACATTTGTGGCAATGACAATTGTGTCGCTAATTTCGACATAATTGTTGCAACATTATAGAATAGCGTTGACATTGGATGAAATGCCTGTCGAAAATCTGTGACAATTGTCACATATGTTGGCTTCCAATGACAAATTAGTGTTTAATAAAACAAGTTTTTAAACAAAATATCGTAAATTGTCGAATTTTCGCCTGTCACCTATCACCTGTCATTGTCGCGTTTATTAAATAGGGCCCTGATGTATGTGTGTATAGGTTAAAATTATAAGTTTCATTTAGAGTTCTCAGTTCTCTAGGAACTAAAGTATTTAGGGATCCCCATTAGTCGCCTTTTACGACATTTACGGAACCAAAATCCATCAACAGCGAATTATATAAAATATTTTACTTTAAATTGACACATAGTGTTGATAGCAGGTGATCAAGGTTTGTGAGAATGTCTTAAAAGCTGGTCATCTTCAAATAATATTTAAGGTTATACCTAGAACTAAAGCGCCGATTACACTACCTCAGATATCTGTGGCTCCGCTGCTGCTTCGTCCGGTACAGGCGTCGTTAGCCTCGTATCACGGTATCGGCTACGGAAATAAGTGACTTTTGTGTGCGGAATATAATTAATTGTATTCAAAGTATTTATTATTAAATTACTACATAAATAAAAAATAAATTACTACTTATATTTCATCAATATGACCAGCCGAACACCAACTAAAAATACAACAACTGTGGATCATTCCCAATCTGAGTCTGATTTGCCCTCCCTAAAGACGATTGATGACACATTTGCCAATTTAAATAGAAGCAAACGCCCACGTACCCAATCGAGATCACCCGGAATGGAAGCAAAGGACTTAAACCAAGAGATAATGAAACTTTTACAGGGTTGGAAGAAGGAAATTGACTGTAAGTTGAGTGAAATTTCGGATAAACAACAGGGACTGATATCTAAATTGTCCTCCGATATCTCAGAATTAAAACAACTTTGTACAAAAACCCAAAAATCAAACGACGAGTTGACCCAATCAATGGCATTCATAAACTTACAGTATGAAGATATTAAAACGGGTATAGAAAACCTACAAAAAGAACGACAAGATCAGCGTAGGTGTATCGAAACTATTGAGCGAAAGATACATGATCTACAGTTAAAATCTAGATCCTCAAGTATCGAAATTAGAAACATACCGCAAATTGAAAAGGAGACGACTTCTTACCTATCTAATGTAGTTTGCAAGATAGGACAATCTGTTGGGTCATCTATCTCCACCTCAGACCTACGTGATATCTACCGGGTACCTGGTAAACCTGGTATAACTCGTCCCATCATTGCTGAATTCAAAACAGTACAATTGAAGATGGATACAATATCGGCAGTACGTGACTTCAACAATAAAAAGAAAACCTTCGCAGAAAAGCTAAATACAGAATTGATCTCTATCCCTGGCCAACGCCAAGCAGTCTATGTTGCCGAACATATTCCGGCAAGCTCCAAAAGACTTTTTCATTTGTCACGAGAGTTTGCCAAACATTACGGTTACAGATTCTGTTGGTTCACAAATGGAAACATCTTCCTCCGCAAGGAACAAGGTGATAAACAAGTACTGGTCTCCTCGGAGCAATGCTTGAAGGATCTGCAAAATAGTCTGTGACTATCAAACAACTTTTTTGGATTCCTACAACCTACGTTAGCGATAAGTAGCCTTATATATGATTTTATCATTGCTTTTTTCATTTATTTTGTACTAGCCTTTGCTCCTCATGGAGAACAACAAAATATTATTATGTCGGTCACTTACCTAAAACTAAAAAACAAAATTGTTATCACACATATACTTACACATATTCATACAAACCTCTCACACATTTACTACAATAAAACATACACTAACACAAAACTAATTCTTTATTTCAACATAAACATGCATATACATTATCAACATCATACACATAAAACTATGCGATATAAGCCAACTAAACTAGAACTACCAAATAAATTTACACCTGTTGAGTCCATTTCTTTCTTAAAGCTATACTACACTACAAATGGCTAATTTACTGAATATAAACGAGGAACTAGACTCACATAATATTTACAATGCCTTTATCTGCAAACCTGAAAATTCCCATATCTACTTAAGAAACCTAAACCAAACCATCACCGTAATCCAATTAAATATACGTAGTGTAAACAAAAACTTTGACCAATTTCAAATCCTATTGTCACTCGCAAGTGTAACTTTTGATGTGATTGTGCTCACAGAGTGTTGGCTAAGTAAGGTAAGCAATCTACCGAAAATAGTGGGATACAATGTTCATTCTACTAAAATGTTCTCAAACCAAAACGGCGGTATAATTATTTACACGAATACAAAACTAAATTGCAAATTCTACGAACCACAATTTGATAATGCCAACTGTTTGGTATGCCAGTTAAATAACAATATAAGCTTGGTTGCCTTATATAGATCTCCATCCTCTAAAAATAGGGATAGTTACGACATCTTCATTGATAATTTAAATGATGTACTTAGGGGTATTCCCCATCAACATAACATAGTCATCGCTGGCGATATAAATATAGACATAAGCCCAAATAATAAGGACCCTTTGACAGATGATTATCTGACGTTTAATTCTTCATATGGGCTCTTCCCTACTCATACGCTTCCTACTAGAATTAACAATTGTTTAGATCATTATCTAACTAATACAACCCTTCCCACAACTACCCTTGTTCTAGAATCTCACATAACTGACCACCTGCCTGTAGTTTTAATAATTGAGAAAATTATATATATACAGAATCACGACTTCACTAGAACCAAAATAGACTACCCCCAGATAAAAAGTGAATTAGATAAATTAGACTACACAAAAATATTAAAAATTGAACATGCAAATATGGCAACAGACATCTTAACAAACATGTTAACCACTGTAATCAACAATAATACACAAAAAATAAGAGTAACAAGACGAAACAGGATACTGAAGTCATGGATGACACCTGGACTACTGCGCTGTATAAAAAATCGGGACAGGCTGCACGCAAAAGCTAAAAAATCTCCCGATAACATGACACTAAAAATAACCTATTCTCGATACAGAAATTTTGTTAATACATTACTTCGTAAATTAAAGAATGCACACGAAAAGCATCTAATGGAAAAAGCTGGCAATGACACTGGTGCTATGTGGAAGGCAATAAAAACCATCACGAACACAAATAAAACTAGAACAAGTCCTGTAGAACTTTTAAATACTCACTCAGATCCTAATACTTCTGTAAATAGCGTTTGCAATTACTTCACAAAAGTGGGTAAAGAATTGGCTGAAAAAATAATCTCAGCCAATACTAAATTAACACCTTATTTGTCTGCTCTTACAAACACTCACAGTCTGCCAGGCTCTTTGGCGTTCCTTGAAGTCACGGAGTCCGAGGTTGATACTATTATCCTTCAGCTTCGACTCGACTGTGCCGTGGGGTGGGATGGCATCCCTGCTCGGGTAATCAGACAATCTAGGCAAGTCCTTGTTCCTGTCATCACCCACATATGCAACATATCTATGAATACTGGAGTGTTCCCCTCTGCATTAAAGAAGGCCATTATACACCCTATTCATAAGTCTGGGGATAGAGCCCATGTAATCAACTATCGGCCTATATCGGTTCTACCTACACTCTCTAAAGTTCTCGAAAAAATTATAAATAATGCTCTTAGAAAATATATGGATAGGTACAATATCCTGTCTAAAAACCAATTTGGTTTTAGACCGGGTATTTCTACAGCGGATGCTGTTCATGATTTGACAGGTGCAGTTACTAGTAATCTTGATAGGAAAATTAAATCTATATGTATTTTTCTCGATCTCTCTAAAGCCTTCGACACGGTTTCTGTCCCCATTCTTCTAAATAAACTAGACAAACTTGGGATACGAGGAGTGCCATGGAATCTACTGAAAGATTATCTTTCTTGCAGGAAACAAGTAGTTAGGATAGGTAACTATGTTAGTGATGAGGAATACGTCTCCTATGGCGTTCCTCAGGGAAGTATACTAGGACCAACCCTCTTTCTTTTGTACGTAAATGACCTATGTACTATGTCACTTCCTCATACTAACATATATACCTACGCCGACGACACTGCAATCCTTGTTTCGGGTCCTGACTGGCAGACGGTAAGAGAAAGAGCAGAATTTTCACTATCGAAAATTATAAAGTGGTTAAACAATAATCTCTTGACATTAAATCTTGACAAAACTACCTACGTACCATTTGCCATCACAAAATTAAAAAGTCCGCCCCAGGATTTCAGCTTAAAAGCCCACATCTGCAATACCTTAGACGGTTGCACATGCTACCATCTTAAGCGCGTAGAATCTGCCAAATATCTCGGGGTGGAGATAGACTGTGGACTTAAATGGGACAAACAAGTAGATTTAATGACTATGCGTGCTAGACGATTAATACCCATTTTCAAATCTCTTAGAGACGTCGCATCAAAAGATAAATTGAAACTTGTTTATGTAGCCTTATGTCAGTCTGTATTACAATACTGTATCACGGTATGGGGTGGCGCAGCCAAGACACATTTGCTTCGACTGGAAAGAGCACAACGAGCCGTACTAAAGGTAATGTTAAAAAAACCCTACAGATACCCTACCGTTGAGTTATACTCGGATTGTAAGGTACTCACAGTGCGACAGCTCTACGTACTCCATACAATATTAAAAAAACATCCAACAGTGCCCCCCAAAGACCCAGGTAAACGTAAAACTAAACCGGTCTGTCGAACAATCCCCTGTAAAACTTCATTTGCCCGCAGACAGTACAATAGCCAAAGCTGTAAAATATACAACAAAATACACAAAAAATTAAATATCTCCAATCAAAACAAATATTTAACTAAACATAAAGTTACCGCATGGCTTCATCAAATAGACTATCTGGAAACAGAAAACCTAATCACATATATCGCATAAGTGTTTCAACTCACACGCACCCATCCACGCACACAATACACGCACACACTACTATACGCCCACACTACACGCACACACACTACACACACATACTACACACACACACTACACACACACACACTACACACACACACACACAATACGCAAACACACTACCCGAAAACACACTACACGCATACTCCGACCTCACCCAAACTAAATTTTCTTTTTGTATTGTAACTAATAGTACTTACCGAATAATATAATTATTATCTCACCATAATTTAAAATATACCTACTGTGCAGCGACACACCAAATGTAATTTGAAAGAAAGGAATATGTCAATAATATACGACTGAACACTGTCTCCCAAGATACAGGCACATAGCCTAGTTTGGGAATCAGTATTCAACAACTTTTGTAACAGATTAAGTATTTCTTACAACAATGTACAAAAATGTAAAATGTATATTTTTTTTGGTGTCAATAAAAATTATTATTATTATTATTATTATACCTTACATGTAGGGCCCTACATGATGCAGGGAGGTCGGGACTCGCCAATCTCCGATATTTAGTGTCCTAACAGCCTACATGTGATTACACTAGACAACATGTAGTGCCCTACAAGATGTAGTGTCCTACATGTAGGGTAGTGTAATCGGCGCTTAAGGTTTCCTTCGAATCCTAAATGGTATTTACAATACATACATGTTATTATACTCCATTTACTAAATTAGTATAGACCACTTTGGTTTGGAAAGTATGTAACCATTGTTTTAAAAATCACATTGTTCTTTCAGGCCTTCATAAGCAGTTCAGCACTAACCGGGCTGGCCCTAGTCACCAGCATATCATTCGGTCGCGTCCGCGGTACAGCAGGAGCCCTGCTTATCCCCTATGTGTTGTGGCTCGCGTATGCTACTACGCTAACCCACTACATCTGGAAGAACAACCCTGAATCACCTAAAGTTACGGAGATTAAGGATGAGAAGACACAGTAAAGGTAATTTAGTGATTTGTTAAAAAAAATTTTTTCCTTGAGTATTCTATAAAAGGAATAAACAAATAATTCCCGAATATATAATAAGTATATAAAGAGGTTTTGTACAAAAAAGTCTAATTTTTAAAATTTTATTAACGTCAATATTTTAAATTATTCACTAAAAAATAAAGAATGACATCCCTAGAGATTTGTAGGAAGTTTGAAAAATCCTCATTTCTCAGTTTCCCGTCACAAACTGCCAACATGAGTAAAACTGAAAGTTCTTTATTTACGAAACTATCAGCATCTTTTGACAGTTTACTTAAAGATTGGATCCTTTTATCTTAAAAAAGAACACTACAAAATATTTTCGCCTCATATTTGTACTTTATTTTTAAAGCGAATCCTTTTATTTAAATTAATTATCATTTTTTTCAGGTATCGACCAAAAACTTGAAAAATTTTAAAATACCTATTAATTGTTAAGTGAAGTTGTTCTTAGTATTAGTATAATCACAAGCTAAGTGCAATTCTATGTCAACAATAAGTTACTTAAATAACTTGTATAATGTACACCGGGTGTAAGGGAAATGTCAGAGTATTGTAAATATGTTATAAACCTAAGGACCTAAAACTTTCATTATTAATCATAACAGCCCATTAATGTCTCACTGCAGGGACGGGCCTCCTCCCGTGATGGAGGGTTACTTGGCCTACTAATACCACGCTGGCCAGACAGATTGGCATAGGTTTTAATTTCAAGTTTTCCTTCTTTCTATGTAAAGGTAATATTCACAGATAGTCCCTTAGTCGGTTTCTACGACACCCATGTGAAGAGATGGGGTGGTGACATTTTGTATTCCTACTCCGTCACTACACGGATTATTACGTAGCTTGAAAATAAATGTCTTTAAAAATAAAATTGTAAGATGGATATATCTGAAATATCGATATTGTCATACATACAGTATTTTCTAATATCGATTATGTTTTACTAGCTTTTCTTGGCTGCTATATAAATACAATATCTATAAATTGCAGCCTATGTGGTATTGTAAGGTTTCATTAAGATCTGTTTAGTAATTTTTACGCAAATGAGTAACAAACATCGATCCATACTTGAAACTTTCGTGTAATATTAACTAAAAAACTGTTTATCACAATATTTGTAAGATGAGCTGATACAAGGTTTCGTATTTATACAAGTTTTTTTACTAGCAACGTTTATAACAATATTACTTTACTCTGCCACAACAATATTGTTACTTAACATCTTAAATATATTATATATTCAACCTTTGTATAATATATAAAATATATTTACAAAGAAATATCTGAATGTTAATAATTAATAATATTATTAAGTATAATTTGGTGTGGCAATTAGTATGATCAGTTAAGTATATCTGACGAATTTACACAACGCCATCTAGTCCCAAAATGAACAACTAATGAACATACTTAAGTATATGGATGTAGGGTCGGCAAATTAAGGAACAAAAAAATATGGCCGAATTAATAAAACCTATTGCCATACCAAATTATAGTATGAATCTTTAATATTATAGTATTAAAACAGCATTATTTATTGTATAATTAAATAAAAACTAATTCTGCATCAAAATGTAGTACACAAAGACTTCAATAGGTGTCGCTTTAAGCACATTGCAAATATTTAAAATGAACGTACAATAATTATTTCTACTACTATCGATTTACCAGGCAATGGGAATGATGTTGCCACATCATTTTCAACTTTACCCTACAAGTAATAAAGTTTAAAAGCAATGAATTTGGCAAATTTCAGGCCTGGTAAAGAGTTAAGTTATACTTCTAAATATTGTTTATATTTTGTACATTGCATCACATCAAGTTATACAGTTTTGGTACCAATAATATGCTTTAAAAAAAAATTTTCAAATCGGTCTAGTCGTTTTCGAGAAATCAGGTAACAAACACAAAAAAAAATACAACCGAATTTAGAGCCTCCTCCTTTTTTGAAGTCGGTTGAAAAGACATCGGAATAAACCTGTAGATGGCGTTGTCTGGATTTTCAATACCTCGGCGTACAACAAATTGGACTCAAACGGCAATGAACAAATTTCAACATTGAGGTAAGAGTTTGTGAGATGTAGTGGTCAAAGAGGACTGGGGTGTTTACCAAGAAAAGACGCAGGTTTTTTTTGTTATATGTTTTCATTCGAATATATGCTTTATTATAAAACTATAAGGTACATAATGCTGTGTAGGTTGACGTGTTAGTATGACAATGTGTACTCCAATAACATACATATTTTAAAGTTAGGTTTTTTTGTGTAATAGTCGGAGATTTCATCATTTATTGAAAGAATTGCCTTTATTTTGCGGTCCGTACTTTTGACAAATACAGAGGAAAGATTATTGTAATTATTTTGTTGTCTGTACTTTCGACAGGAATAATAATTAAAAGAATTAAAGAACAAAGTTGTAATGTTTTAAGCACAATTTAATTATAAGCATTCCTATCGTTAGCATTTTTTAAGAAATTGCTTTTTGACCAAAATTTTGTTTTAGTTTTTTAGTTTAGTTTGATGTAAATTAATGAATGTTTTGATCTATTTATTGTTTACAGTTATTTACCTTTAAAATAAATTATTGTAAAATTTTATTTTTTCTCTAATTTTATTACTCTAAGTATGAATGAAGTTGAAGAAAATCAGTTTGTAAGGATCCTAGTACTTGGCTGTCAGTAACCTCTGCCTACCACTATACCAATAAGAATTGGTTTTATGTATCATAACATAATAATATTGTATAAATAAAAAATAAAAAAATTTTGCTTAAAAAAAAAGTAAGTATGTAATATGGAAGACATATGAGACTAAAGCCCTGTATTGTCTATTATCTTCGTGTGGTGACGGAGTAAGAATACAATATGTCACCACCCTACCTCATCTCATGGGCGTTTGTGTTTCCTTCATACTCGAATAACATAGGGTCGTTTACGGAAGGCGCAGGGCCGAGTTCTGTGGCGCGTGTTGGATTCTCCCAAAGAATTGCCTATGTCTAGCAGTGGATTGCAATAGGCTAGTTGATTGATAGGGTCCTTCAACCGTAGTGTAAACAAACGCATGGTAACTGGTTGCTATTATGACGATAGGGTCGTATTTCTACATTATTTGTATGGTTTTGGGGCTTGCACTTGAGTGAGCCAGCATTTGTCGGGTCAACGAATAATGCATCTGTTCCTTATTACCCTACTAAAAAGATGGAAGTGGAACATCGTGCGTTTTAGTTGGCAGAACAGGTACCTAATTTTGGGAGTTTTTATGTTGACGACCTATACATGAGTAGAGATTTTATAGTAACAAAAGCGCGAGGATGGAGCTAGTCAAAAGAAAGTCACTATAACAAACAAATACGAATATAATAGTTTCTTAAATTCGATAAATCAAAGCAACAAATCTGTCCAAAATTACCATTAGAATCCACTTAATCCTACAAAATGAAAAAAAGTTTGCGAATCTAACTCCTATTTACATCCGGTTAAGGACGATTTTTGATAACGCGTCTCGAATGTTAATTTCGAACGTCCGATAATAGTTTCTACCTACGAAAAAGTAAATTTTATGTGTTTTCCTGTGTTTTTGTTAGAGATTTTGTTGTTAAGACTGGAGAAGATATTTTTTTACGGCAAACGTAAAATAAGTCAACTGATTGATGTCGATTTATGAAGCTTCATAAATAATTGCGTATTGCGTTAAAGGATGTATCTATCGTTTTAGTTTCTAGGGTTCCCAAACGTAAAACGGAACCACTATATGATCGACTTTGTTGTCCGCTTTAAAAAACCAAATTTCTAATCCAACGCAATCAAAAGATATTAACTTAATATTTCCGTAAACTTTAATGTGCCAGAGAAGCAAGTGGCTCAAGGTGATAATGATAAGTGGTAACCACCTCTCATGGTCATCATCAATGTCTGATTACAGTCAAGTCGCTGCCTACCCTGAAGCAAAGCAAACCAGCTAAGTAAGTATGTATGTAGCGTAAGTAAATACATTAGCAGTACAGTATACTATGCAAATCAGTATTCAAAGCAAATCTTAGGGCCAGATTCAGAGACCGCACTTTGACTTTACTTTAGCAAAGTCTAGTTATTATCTCTGAATTTGAACAACATTAAAGTAATCTTTTCGCATGAAAAGTTTACTATGTAGTAATAAATAATGAAAGTAAACTTTTTCATGCGAAAAATTACTTTAATGTTGTTCAAATTCAGAGATAATAACTAGACTTTGCTAAAGTAAAGACAAAGTGCGGTCTCTGAATCTGGCCCTTAGTGTGTAGAATGGTCGCATTGATCTAAGTGTTCTATGTACAGGTGGCTAATCGGTCAGTATGGAAAAAGTCATACGAAGATTTGTTCTTAGGAATTTTATTTGGTCTGAGTTCATTCCGTGATGACGTCATACGTTCTACGCCGAAGCATCTTGTAGAGCTCCCTAGCGTACGTAGCACTCGTAGCATAAATATGTAATGGGCACTTACACCTGTGTGTTTAGTACTAGGCTTAGTTATTAGGCAAATGTGGTGTGTAGTGTGAGTTTACTTTACTATATACTGTAGGGTGTATCGAATTATGCATGGCGCTTGTGTTAAGAATTATACTCATATAATACTGTTCACAAATTTACACAACGCCCTCTAGCCCTAAGCAGAGCAGACTAAGCAGAGTTTGTACTTGTACTGAAAACGAATAAACATACATATAAATATTTTTTTTAAATAATACATTATGCATAGAAAACACTTAGACTAACGAAACAGTAATGTACACTTACACAAAGATTTGCATTGAGCGGGAAACAAACACTTGACCTCTTCGCGTGGCTGACAAAATCGTTAACCACAAATCAAACAATCACTACGAGTCGGCACTGGAACTACAATATACTTTGCGTTTCATATAAGAATGGACGGGTCAATTACCTCTATCTGTCAAAGTTCGATTAAAAAGTACGGACGCCGTACGAATTTCTTTGGATGACGTCACAATATGGAACAGGGTCATGCACATTCGAATTTGAAACGAGTAATACCTACATAGAGTTGTCTCTTACCTTTCGGACCTAAGCTATACTCACCTTAAATGCACGAGCTCATAAAAAAAATGAAAAAATAAATTCATCATCATCCTTCATAACAGCCCATTGATGTCCCGCTGCAGGGACGGGTCTCCCCCCATGACGGAGGGATACTTGGCCTACTAATACCACGCTGGCCAGACGGATTGGTATAGGGTTTAATTTCAAGTTTTCCTTCTTTTTTATTTCGTAAAGATAACATTCACGGATAGTCCCTTCGTCGGTTTTTACGACACCCATGTGATGAAATGGTGACATATTGTGTTCTTACTCCGTCACCACACGGAGATACCTTTCTTTACCTTTCAGGCCTAAGCAATATTCACGTTATCATTAAATGCACGAGCTCATAAAAAAAAGAAAAAATCATTTGATTTGATTTAATTTCATCTCTGTACTTTTGTAAGAATTTTGTGTCCAATGCCTGCTGTCTATAATTTATGTTTAAGAAAACAAGATCTAGCTACCTATATCTAAGCTTTATAATTAATTCAAATTAAACTTTATACCAATATAAAAAAGAGACATCTCTTTTATTCGTAAATGCTAATTAAAAGTGACGACGTTTAAAAACTTTTTCAAAATACTCTCAAAGTTTGTGGAGGACTCTTAAAGCTTTTAAATTTAAACTTGAAACATTACCAGTTTCATTTAATTGCCTTTGTAGTCTGTTTATGTTTAAAAACTTATGCCTCTTGCAGCTACTAATGAGAATTCTTTTGTTTTGTACACACAGCAACTAATCAAGTACCTTGAAATAAGACACAATTTCAAATGAAAATGTTTAACTTGATGTGTTGCTGTGTGTACTATGAAATATACAGGATTCATCGTTATATTGATGTTTAATGGAAATACAAAAGGTAAATATATTTCTCCGTGTGGTGACTGAGTAAGAATACAATATGTCACCACCCCATCTCATCTCATAGGTGTCGTAAAAACCGACTAAGGGAATATTCGGGAATATTTCATTCATTCGTCTCAGCCAATTGACGTCCACTGCTGGACATATAGGCCTCCTCTAAATATTGCCACCTTGTGCGGTCCTGCGCCTCCCTCATCCATCGGCTTCGTGAACATTATCTTTACGTAATAAAAAGAAGGAAAACTTAAAATTAAATCCTATGCCAATCCGTTTGGCCAGCGTGGTATAAGTAAGCCAAGTATCCCTCCGTCACAGGAGGAGGCCTGTCCCTGCAGTGGGACATTAACGGGCTGTTATGATGATGATGATGAAATACTATTAGAGAAGGCCTATGTCCAGCAGAAAGCGTATTGAAGTTGATATGATATAGATTGACAGGTTAAATCAATACACTGAATCAGGTACTCAAGTATACCGTTTATGACGACAGCGAGCAAATCCCTTACAGCAAGTCTTCAAATAAAAGGTTAGTTAATTAAACAGAGCTCTGGCTGGTGTATAGGAATATGTCTGTTTTCACCCATTACCGATGTTAATTCATGACGTCTTTCTCAAAAGTTTCCTGGTACAAGTTTTAAGCCAATTACGCAACACCCCCGCGACCTTAGGACGTAACTTGCTGTGTATGAGATATTATATAATATAATGTAATAATATTATAAAAGAATACGTATTAGTAATAATAATAATTATAATTACTATTCAAATTAGGCGAGGTATATTCCAAGGTGATAGTCTCAGTCCGTTGTGGTTTTGCTTAGCACTGAACCCTCTTAGTACTTTGCTGGAGTGTTCAGGGTTAGGCTATCGGTTAAAGAGACATGGTGAAGTTATATCCCACCTCCTGTACATGGATGACCTGAAATTATTTGCTCAAACTAAATCCCAATTATTAGTTTTACTAAAAGAAACAGAAATCTTTAGTAATTCTATTAAAATGGAATTTGGTGTGGATAAATGTGCTGTCATGCATGTTAAGCGAGGAAAGGTTGTGGAATCTGATGAGTTACAACTTTCAGATTCCATAAAACTTAGATGTCTCTCTCCATCCGACACATACAAATACCTCGGTATGTCACAGGCTTTATGTATAACGGAAACGGACATGAAACAACAGTTACGGGATCGCTTTTTTGCCCGTTTGAAATAGGTTTTAAATAGTCTTTTGACAGGGGGCAATAAAGTTCGTGCCTATAACAGTTGGCTCATGCCGGTTCTGATGTACTCCTTTGGCATACTAAAGTGGACACAGACTGAACTAGAAGCTTTGGATAGAAAAGTACGAACTCTACTGACAGCCACATCGAATGCATCATCCGCGTTCTTCGGTAATGAGATTGTACTGTAGCGTCATCTAGTGACTAAGTCAAGCGAACACCTACACTACCGCAGTACCCCCCAACATCAACAGGTGTCAGATACATCCTGAATCGCGATATCAACATTCGCACAGCGATTCCGCATATATACAACGTCCAACGAACAACTGTTGGGCAGTTGGCCCGCCAGGCGCGATCACCCTCGCCTGGTCGGAGGATCTTCCCTTTTCGTTGGAGGCGTGGTGCTGTTACGTCACTGCGACCTCCACACTGGTGACCCCGACGTGATGAAACCAACCTTCTCGGAGCGCACTAGCACCTTCGGTCTGAACAGGACTACTCCATATGCTCGCCGTCATGACAAGCCTGGGGAAGCCTGCGACCTCATCACCCATCATCCGACTCACTGGACACGCCCCGACTCACTGGGGAAAATGGGGAAGGTGGACACCGCAGTCCGACTCACTGGACCGGCACTTCAGTTCCGACTCACTGGAACTCTGGCTTCAGCTCCACAAGAAGTCACTTCAAGCAACTGGCACATCAACAAGATCGACCTCCGGTCTTCCGGGGGGAGTGGTGTAGCGTCATCTAGTGACTAAGTCAAGTGAACACCTACACTACCGCAGTACCCCCCCCCATCAACAGGTGTCAGATACATCCTGAATCGCGATATCAACATTCGCACAGCGATTCCGCATATATACAACGTCCAACGAACAACTGGGGGGCAGTTGGCCCGCCAGGCGCGATCACCTTCGCCTGGTCGGAGGATCCTCCCTTTTCGTTGGAGGCGTGGTGCTGTTACGTCACCGCGACCTCCACAGTACATTCCACGAAAGAATGGTGGCCGTGGTTTTTTAAGTGCTAAGACCCTCCACAATCGCGAGGTGTACAATCTTAGAGAATATTTTCTCACTGTGGATGCGGATATACACAGAGATGTTGTGTCAGTAGATGTCGGACTTACTCCGCTTTGTTTGGCTAAAGAGAATTGGCTCAAACCTATAATACAAACTATCGATGATCGTAAAGAAATATGGAAAAGCAAGGAGTTGCATGGTCGTTTTTACCGGGCCTTAAATGGGCCTGATGTTGACACACATCTGTGTCCTGGCTGCGATTCGGTGATCTCTTTGGAGAAACCGAAGGTTTTGTATTTGCAATTATGGACGAAGTCGTAATGACTAAGAATTATCGGAAATATATCCTGAAGGATGGTACAGTTGACATATGTCGGGCATGTCAATGTCCCGGAGAATCACTCAGACATATTGTTTCTGGTTGTTCTCGTCTTGCGAATGGTGAATACTTGCATAGACACAACCAAGTAGCCAGAATTGTCCACCAACAACTTGCTCTTAAATATCATCTTGTCGATGCAGAAGTACCGTATTATAAGTATGTACCCGACCCGGTTCTCGAAAATAGTGGTGTTACATTATATTGGGACCGATCTATCATCACTGATCGGACTATTGTTGCCAATAAGCTAGATATTGTGGTGATAGATCGGTCAGAACGCCGTGCAATGATAATCGATATCACCATTCCTCATGACGAGAATCTTGTTAAAGCAGAAAAAGACAAACAAACGAAATATTTGGACTTGGCTCACGAGGTTGTCGACATGTGGAATGTTGATTCGGCGATCATTGTTCCGATAGTACTTTCGGTCAATGGACTTATTCCAAAGAGTCTCTATCAACATCTACGGAGACTCTCGCTTGACAGTTGGATCATAGGTCTGATGCAGAAGGCAGTACTCCTTGACACGGCACGTATTGTGAGGAGGTTCCTATCTCTGGAGCCCTAACCACCAGTAGCTTGGTCCCTGTACCCGATGCTGGTGGGTCTACCTTTTTTTTTATTTTTAAATGTGTTTATTTTATATTTATATTTAAAAATGTAATAAATTGTGAAAAATGTAATTAAAGATTATAATTGTATAATTTATTTGACCATTTTAGTAAGTATTGTAGTAGTAAGTATTATGTTGTTTAATAAGTTTGTATGTTTTTAAATTGTTAATTCTAATTTTAAACCTATAACTTAAGCGTGTGGTGTAACTGTTAGTTTAAGTTAATTATTAATAAAATAAATAAATTTAGTATTTTATTATTCTTTGAGCGGTGAGTGGTGTCGTGGCGTGGTAGCATATTTGCTCTAAATTTTCCTTTCAACCTTAAAGCTGGCAGAATCGTCGTTGTAACGATGGAGCCATAATAGGAAAAGTAAAGTGAACTGAGTTTAGTTTAGGGTGATATACCGAGGGGTTAATAATTCTAATAAAGAAAAACCTGTCTTGAAACCCAAACCAATTATTTAATATTAGGATACGATGAGGCTGGCATACCTTTGTAAGGTAAAAGAGTCTAAATAAAAAAAAGAATAAAAAAAAATCCAAACCAACCCGTATCGGGAGCGCAACTGTAAATATTTTTTTTCGTTTTGTAAAACGAGTGCTTCGTCCCTGTAGATAACCAAAGTAGTAAACATTGCCAACTACTTGGTCGACATAAAATAAACTCTGTAGATAGAAACGTCGAATGTCCTTATAATTCCATCTAACGCTTGGTGCTGTGCCTCGCTGAACCATCGGAGTTCCTCGGTCCTTTCGAGTCTGTTGTCAACAATGTGAGGGGTTTGCCCAACCGGTGTAGTCCAGTCTTAACCATAAAGGCTTTAAGGCAAAGATACACTAGGGGACAAATGTTCTACGACATGGTGTTGACGACATGTCCAGCGAAGCCGGGATTTCGCCTGACATATCTGGCGACATACCTAGCGCGACTTATGTCCGCAGCGACGTTGTCATGTCAAAAATGTTGCCAGACATGTCAAGCGAAGTCCGGCAACGTCGCGCTACTTCATGCGACGTCGCGCGCGACACGTGTCGTGAGACATTTGTGCCCTAGTGTATCCTTTCATTTCAAGACTTGCTAAATAATCTTAACGTAGGCTTGCTATTTCTCTTTCGAGACATTATCAGATTTCAAAAATAAAATTATAGCTCAGAGTTTTGAGACGGTAAATAACCCATTATAAACTTTGCTGTGTTTTTTCAACCTGACCTAAAATAACCCTATTTTGTAATGCCGGGTTTATGTTGGCAAGATAATCGGCTTTACATAATTTTCCCTCATTAACTAATAAAATTAGCAACATGGCCGCTAAACATTTTCGTACGTATCTACACACATCAAAAAAGTCTAAGCAACATGCATGATATTACAAATTTACCATTTATATTAATTTATTTTACCATTTATTTTAATTATAACGTTGTATTTTATTTTTAAAATAATATTTTTAGGGTTCTATGATGTAAAAATAACAGCTGTTTTCTTTATAAGTTCTTTTAATAACAGAAATTAACAATATTAGAATATACAGGTACATAAGAAACTAAACTTTTTTTTTACAAATTGAAATTTCTTAAGAAAATGAATTTATTGTGAAAGAATAGGACAATTTAATACAAAGTATGGCCTCCTCTGCTATTCAGAACTTGTCGGCAACGATTATTCATTGAATTAATGAGACTGTTTATGTCATCTTGCGGTATTCGCTCCCAATGGAATTGTAGCAAATCCTTCAGCTGTTGGGTTGTTGTCACTCCGTCCAAGTCCTTCAAAACACGTCTCTGGAGCATGTCCCATGCGTGCTCGATGGGGTTGAGGTCTGGCGATTGTGCAGGCCAGGGCAATACCTGGATGTTCTCCGTTGCCAAGTATTCACTGGTTCGCCGAGCTGTATGTGAACGCGCATTGTCATGCATTAACGTAAAATCGGAGCCAAAGGTTTGTGCAAATGGATGGACATAAGGTCTGAGAATATCCTCAACGTAATTTTCAGCGTTCATGTTTCCATTTACAAAAACGAGCTCAGTTCGCCTGTTCTTCATAATACCCGCCCATACCATAACTGTTGAGCCGCTGTATGGATGAACTTCCTGAACGCACCTGAGTCTTTCAGTATTTCCGGGTCGACGGTACACTCGCACCCTTCTTGTATCAGGCCTAAACCCGAATCGCGACTCATCGGAAAACATAATTTTATCCCATTGTTCCTGGGTCCATGTTATGCGTTCTCTACACCATTCATTTCGACGAGCGCGATTCCCGTGACGTATCGGTGGGCACCTGATAGGGCGTCGAGCTCGTAGGCCGTACTCATGCAGTCGATTTCGCACAGTTTGGGGACTTACATCAACACCACTTGAATTTTGTAGCCTCAAACTTATCTCTCGAGCGGTTAACATCGGCTGGCGTCTTGCAGTCAGTTGTATGTACCGGTCTTGCCGAGTGGTTGTACTCCTTTTACGGCCTGGATGCTGTTCAGCGGGTTCCCCTGTATTATTGTAGCGCTGCCAAAGACGACAAATAACACTTCTATGAATACCAAAATGTCGAGATACCTGAGATTGATTACTTCCCGCTTGCAACATCCCTACAGCTCTTTGCATTTCATCTGCCGTCAAATGACGTCGCTCCATGACGTAAAGAATATCTAACAATTCAATTTTGTCGCCAACTGTATTTAAATGGTTGGTAAAATTATAAAATCAAGACTAAAACGTAGCAATTAACATGCACTCAAATTCAAACAAATTCGCAGTCATTTGAATTTTATGAAAAAAAACAAAACATAATCGAAATTTTTTTTTTACAACCAGCCAGTATGTCATCAATAACAAAAAAGTTTACTTACCTATACACTTTGAGTGAGTAAATACTTAGAAATTAATTAATATAAATGGTAAATTTGTAATATCATGCATGTTGCTTAGACTTTTTTGATGTGTGTATTAAAGAAACTTAACTTAGTAGGTATAATATCTCGTAGGTAATTCACATAAAATTCATGTATACAAAGAATATCCAGAGTTGGGGCACTAAATTTGTAGATCACACAAAAGAAAAAAAAAATGAAAACCTATAATTGAAACTAAAATTAGTACAAGTGTACAATACTTCTTCTTCTTCTATCGTGTCAATGGTCGAGAACTCAAACAATTTTTGAATAGTGACATTACAATACCAAGTATATCATACTAAACTATACTACATAAATGACTACTTACATGCATGCTAGATATTACAAATTCTCTGGACCCCGCACTACGATACCCTGTGTTATGGGATCCAGTTGCGTTTAGCGTGGGGTTTGAAACCGTTACCATGTGCACGGCAGCCTTTATAGCTGTAGCCACCGTTGCCCCACTATAATTAACTCTTTTTACGTTTCAAAATCTTATTGTTTCTGGTCTACCAATGTCACACTGGCAAGAATTATTGGAATATGGGTAAGACAAATTTTCCTTCTTTTGATTTCGTAGACATAATATTTATAAACTTATTTCTGACTTTTACGACAGTCATGGATGGTATGGGGTAGTCACTATGTATTTATACTATACAAGTATATAAATTCTTAAGCATATAGTAAAGATACAATTCTTATGTTCATGCTATCAAACCAACAGTTTATTTTATTTCTATAAAGTTATTCGTATTAAATTGAACTACAATAAAACCTTGAATTTTCCCTCCAATACATTTTCAGTGACATTTGACACGCGAACAAACTATAGACAAATACAAAACTGTATTACTTTGAAACAAAGAAAAGTTAAAAGTACTTTATGTGCTGAAGAAAATAAATAATCATGTGACCTCATACTTTGTCAATTTATAAAAAGATTACTATCCTAAACCTATTAAAAAACTATAAATTAATTAGGTTTTTTTTTTCATAAATATGGCACACGCGTAAGCAGCCCAACATGATGGTAAGTGGTTATCGACATCGTAATTACAAAAAAAGAGAATAATACGAATCGTGTATGTATTTTGTCAGGTTAGCCCTAACGCTACAATGCTGCCATCTCTCGCAAAACTAAAAATATTTATTTATAGAATAGTATAAAATTATAAATAAATAATTTAAGTAAAAAGCTTATGCTTTCTATTATTTGGAAAAATAAATCTCAAGCCTAATTTTTAAAGCTAATTTAATTTTAACTTATAAAAATTATATAGATTAGTTTTACCAATCCAAAAAATATATATATTTCTTTTTACCAATCTGGAGTTGCTGGCCTAACAGACGTATTTTTACCCAAATTATCTAAATATATATACTTATTATATAATATATTTAGATAATTTGGGTAAAAATACGACGACGATATATAGATTTTTTTGCAAGAGTTGCTGTTCCAAAATACGTATATTTACATATTGTGTCCATGAAGCTAATACAGTGTAACAGATCAGAGAAGCAGTGGATTATTTAAATGAGGTTCTAGTTACAAAGTTTGTGTGTTCAGCAACAAGTATTGTTTGTGCGTTGCTTGATTGTTTCTATACTAATTATTATTTTATTACTTACTACTGGACTCTATAATATTAAATTGATAGCTTTTGTCTTTGAGAATTTGTGTGTTTTGATAGGTAGTTTGATCTGATGATCTGATGCTACAGTGCTGCCACCTTAAGTAAAAACATTATGATAATAATTTTTTTGTATAAAATTACCAATACATTAAAGAGTAAAGCTTACGCTTTTTGTATTATTTATCGAAATAAATCTTAAACCTAATTTATGTAATTTCATTTGTAAAAATTACGTACCTAATTTAGTTCACCGCCATAAAATGTTACTTTTACTTTTTTAATCATTGGAGTTTCTTGCTCTATTTAGAGCACACACACACTCTATTTAGACACAACATGTAAATATATAAACGTTTCTTGGCTAACAGCATACATGCAATCCCGACTGCATAAATACAAAGATGAAGCTATTTTCTTTGATTTGTTTATTAATCTCTCTTTCTTTTTATTGTTCATTGTGTACCAATATATTTTAGCAAATAGTACAATGTAAAAGCCATGCATGCCTGTAATCTGTATGATTGTTGTTAATATGTAAGAACCTATGTAATTGTTGTAACTTGACAATTATACTGTTGGTGTGCTAAATAAATAAAATAAAAAAAATATGCGTATTTACGTATATTTACATATTGTGTCTATGAAGCCAATAGAGTGTAACGGATCAGAGAAGCAGTGGATTATTTAAATGAGCGCGCGCCGCGGTTCTAGTTAACAAGTTTGTATGTTCAGCAACAAGTATTGTTTGTGCGTTGCTTGATTGTCTCTATACTAATTATAACTATTTTTCCGTGTGGTGACGGAGTAAGAATACAATATGTCACTACCCCATCTCAGCCCATGGGTGTCGTAAAAACTGACAAAGGGACTATCCTTGAATATTATCTTTACGAAATAAAAAGAAGGAAAACTTGAAATTAAACCCTAGACCAATCCGTCTGGCCAGCGTTAATAGGCTAAGTATCCCTCCGTCACGGGAGGAGGCCTGTCCCTGCAGTGAAACATTAATGGGCTGTTATGATGATGATGATGACGAAATTATATAACTAAGTTGTTGTCGTAAATTAATTTTTAGATTATTTTCGGCTTTTACACGTATTCGTATTCTTACTCCGTCACCACGCGGAGTCTTTACATAATTTAATTTCTTCAAGAAAATTATTGATTTAGTAAATTAAATAAGTACTTATTATAAACGCTCTCTGGACTTTACTTTTTTTTATAAAAAAATACTGTCTGTAAATGGTATGGTGTCCAGGTACCGAAAGACTCAAGGTGGAATGATGACCAGATTAAGATGGCGGTAAATCGACGTATTAGTACGGGAAAGGACCTTTCTAATATCCAGCGGTGAACATACGCTGACTTACATGATAGAAAATTCAACCTTCCATTAATAAATAGTAGGTACAAAATACAATAACAGGGTTACAGTGCCAATTGTACAAATGAAAGTAATACTTTGTGACCACTTTGTACAAAAACTTCGTTAGTTTTAAACCAGAAATAAAAATGTAGTAAAACTTATCTCTGTGTCTTTAAAAAAGACTTACGACTTTACTCTGTAGGGATACATTGTAGATATTCTAAGCTGACTATTTCTGCTTAAAGCACTGGAAATTGTTTCGTTGATCTTAAAATTATTGTTCTGGCACTTGATGTTCTATTCATCATAACAGCCCATTAATGTCCCACTGCAGGGACGGGCCTCCTCCCGTGACGAAGGGATACTTGGCCTACCAATACGACGCTGGCCAGACGGAAGGGTTTAATTTCAAGTTTTTCTTCTTTTTATTTCGTAAAGATAATATTCACGGGTAGTCCCTTCGTAGGTTTTTACGACACCACGACCTATGGGATGAGATGTGGTGGTGACATATTGTATTTTTACTCCGTCACAACACGGAGTAAGAGTCAATGTTCTTTTGGGTACTGTTAAAGGAGTCACGCAACGACTCTCTCTCTCTCTTTCTTAGTGTAGTCTTAGACTTAAGAAGGTCACAGTGGGGTTGACATCACCTATATATGGAATAGGTAAAAGTAGAAAGTTTAACTAGAATGTAGATTAAAAAAAGTTAAATGTGTGACGGCTTCTGTGGCGTAGTGGTTATACAACATGACTGCTACGCAGAGGTCTCGGGTGCGATTCCCGGTCAATGCAAATGTTTGTGTGCATGAACATGATTATTTGTATTGGTCTGAGTGTTTCTACGTGTAATATGTATGTAGGTGTTTTCAAAAAAACTGTATATAAGTATTAATATCCGTTGTTCTAATACTTATATAATGGGTAACAACCCATAACACAAGCAGATTAGGCCTAGCTTACTTTGGGAACAGATAGCGCTGTGTAGAGATGACCGTGAATATTAAAAAGAAAGAATGTAAATAAAAATTAATTTCACACAATTACTTAAAAAAAAACTAAAAAAAAATCGACTATAACTAGAGCCTGGATACCTATTACATCACTGACGCAATTTCGTTTAGGTATATGAAATTTCCACAACACAAAAATAGAACGATAATTTATTTACTCTAGATTTACTTCCCTAATGGGGCATGAAACTACTCTTAACTCAAATCGTTCCTTAAAACAGTATCCAATAAGACCTACATTAACCGCTAAACAAATCCTTAGAGTTAATCCTTTTAACATTAGTCAACCTCCGCGTGGTGACGGAGTAAGAATACAATATGTCATCACCCCATCTCATCCCATGGGTGTCGTAAAAACCGACTAAGGGACTATCCGTGAATATTAACTTTACGAAAAAAAAAGAAGGAAAACTTGAAATTAAACCCTGTACCAATCCGTCTGGCCAGCGTGGTATTAGTAGGACAAGTATCCCTCCGTCACGGGAGGAGGCCCGTCCCTGCAGTGGGACATTAATGGGCTGTTATGATTAGACAACCTCTGTGGCGTAGTCGTTATACTACATGGTTGCTACGCAGAGGTCTCGGGTACGATTCCCGCTCAATACAAATGTTTTTGTGCATGAACATGATTTTTTTTAAATTGGCCTACCAAAATGACTCTATGGTGCCTGATGTTAAGCATCCAATAGAGTCCAAGAATGGCGAGCACCATGCCAGCTACAATATTTGTAGAGTCATGAATGTCTCCACTATGGCGGCTTCAGAAGATGCTTTTTCACGCCCCGTTTGAAAGTACCAGGATCGTAGTTTAAATGATTGTTTGCATTGCTCTGGATGTTTTCTATGTATAATATGCAAAATAACAATTTAGTATGTTTATCCGGTTGTCTAGTACCCATAGTACAAGCTCTCCTTAGTTTGGGACTAGATGGCGTTGTGTGAATGAATGAGAGATATTTATATTTATAATCAGCCTTAGAGTAAATTTATTACTGAAATCTAGTAAGCTCTGGTTATAGCGGCCATACTTTTATTAACAAAATTTAATTTTTAGACTAAATTATAATATTTTATAAATAATTTGTATTAAAATGGAAGCGACAACTACAGAACATCAAGTTAATGAATATAATAATGAAAATTTAGAAGTGTTAAAAAAAATGGAGGACGAACATTTAAGATTACAAAGACAGGTAACAAACCAACTTCGCTATAAACGGGTTCCCAAATGCATTATTGCGTGTTACCTACATGCGGTGTTCGCCTTTAAGTCATGCGGTGTTCGCCTTTAAGTAGTTATTTCACTTGCAATGTTAAACGTAGCTAATTAAGGAAGAAATGTTTTAGTGTAAATAGCTGTTTGTGAACCTAATAATAAATAAAATAAATAAATTTTGAAAAATGTTATAGCGATAGCTCGTTAGTTAGGTAATTTATGAGTTTATAGTATGTCAGTTCGGAGCGCCTATTGTTCCGTAAAGTAATAACCTTATTTTGCATTATCGACATTGCTACCTATAGAACGTGCTATGTAACTATTGAATGACCATTAACAAAGACCCCTTATGTGTAGGCAAGTTGACGGGGAGAGATGGTCAAGCTGTATCTCCGTAATTTGTCAACTCATTGTTGTGATAAAATATATAGCAGATTGTGCGTGCAGTAGTGAAAATAAAATATTATGATATTATGATTACATTAAGTAGTTATTTTATGTTTCACACCCAAACAGACAAATGATTAAAAAATGTGTGTCTGTAAGCATGATATTCTAGCAAACAAGAAAGGTAATGGAAAACATTGTTACTTGAGGCAGGACTCGAACCCGCGTCTCTGGACTATACGCGTCCAGCGCCATGACCACTAGGCCACCCGAGTATCCATCTCGATTACCAAACTTAACCATATCTTTTCGGATTTTTCTAGTTATACCAAAGCTTTATAGGTAAAAAATTATATGTAATTATATTCTAGCAGTTTTAAACTGTTTTTGTAAAAATATTTTCCTCAAACATACGTTTTTCTGTACTGATTTACAATAATAAGATAGAAGAAAGGACAACTTTTCATTTAGGAAAGGTATCCTTGTTTACCTTAAGTTTAGTAACACCCTAACACATCAGAAAAGAAAAATGGAAAGAAAACATTTCCCCCTGGCCATTGCGGTATAAGTTGGTAAAATATTCTTCCAATAATTGAGTTACATCAGTTGGATATTTTATGAACACAAAAGTATTGACGACCTCTGTGGTGCAGTCGGTATATTACATGGCTGCTACGCAGAGGTCTCGTGTTCGACTAGCGCTCAATGTAATCATGAACATGATTGTTTTGCATTGGTCTGAGTGTTTTCTATGTATAATATGAATGTATTAAAAAAAGTTATTTAAGTATGTTTATACGTTGTCTAGTACCCATAGTAGAAGCTTTGCTTAGTTTGGGACTAGGTGGCGATGTGTGAATGTGTGAATATTATTTATTTATTTATTGAAATAGTAACAATTTGTTGGATATAGTTTTTATAATCCGTTACTATACTGAACCATTTCTTTTTTCGATACCCATTTTTTAATGTCCTAAGCGTATTTAAATAATAAAAACTTTTATTTTTTGAGATATTTCTTTGATCGTTAAAAATGCAACTTTCACGCTATTGATCAAACCCTGTGTGACGGAGACTTCGACAGACATGAAAGTTAACGACCACAAAATACAACAGAGATTCATACCAGCCCATTAATGTCCCAGTGGAGGGACGGACCTCCTCCCGTAATAGAGGGATACTTGGCCTACTAATACCACGCTGGCCAAACGGATTAGTATAGGGTTTAATTACAAGTTTACAATCTTTTTATTTCGTTAAGATAATTTTCACAAATAGTCCCTTAGTCGGTTTTTACGACACCCATGGAATGAGATGGGGTGGTGACATATTGTATTCTTACTCCGTCACCACGCGGAGAAATTACTAACAGCCGCCATATTACTTTTCCTCAAGGTTCGCATGATCCAGATAGACCGTCTCCAGCGCACGATGGGTGTCCACCCTCAGTTCCGCAGACAGGATGAACTGCTTCGAGCTCTGAACTCCGAGTATAGGAGCCTTTGTCAAGATCTTAAAGTAAGTTACGATACTATTTTAAAAGAACAATGTTTCATTGAGTGAGATGTTTTATAGCTATGTGCTACTAAAAATCACTGTGTCTCAAAAAAGCAGTTGTGAGTTCCAAACAAATGGATCAATCAATCAACTAGCCTATCGCAGTCCTCTTCATAGGCTTCTCCCAACACGCGCCACAGAACTCGGTCCTGCGCCTTCCGCATCCAGTCCGACCCAAAGACCCTTTTTGAGGTCGTCGGTCCACCACGGTTTTTAGCTGGGGCCCTAAAAAAAATGGATATCCGATCGTTATTCGATTGTGGAACTTTTAAGTTTGTCCTCTACTGATTGCTAACTATCATTTGGTTAAATGATTCAGAAAAAAAAAATATGTCTCTTTCTAGAGGTAGAGTTTCGTATCTGACCAGATTTTTATTTAAGCAATCAATCAAATTTCTATAAGGGAAGGAATATCTAAAAGACCATGATTAGACCTGCCGTCCTGTATGGGTCAGAGAGTTGGGCCACAATAGGGATGAATGAAAGATAATTGCATGTAGCAGAGATGAGAATGTTATGAGGAATGTGTGGTGTTACGAAAGCGGATAGAGTAAGAAATGAGTATGTAAGAGGAAGTTTGAAAGTGGCACCGGTGGCAGAAAAACTACGCAGCAACCGGCTATCATGGTATGGGCACGTTATGCGGAGGAATGAGAATCATGTGGTGAGGAAGGTGTTGAACATGTATGTGGATGTGATACGACGACCAAAGAAACGATGGATGGATTGTGTGAAAGACGATATGGCTGCGAAGAGTGTTACTTGTGAGATGACTTCCGATAGGAAAGTATGGAAGAAGAAGACATGATGTCCCGCCCCGAAATAAAATTGGGATAAGGGCAGGGGAATGAATAATCAAATTTATCTTAAGTTTTTATTCAGTTTTTAATACATCTATGGCATTTTAAATAAATAACTTTAATCAAAATGTTTATTCAGATAGCAAGATCTGGTGCACACAAGAAGAAAGATAAAAAAATGAAGAAAGATTTGACAAAGGCCTTACTTCTCCGATGTGAGACAGAACAAGCTTGTGAAGGTACTTATTTCGGCTCCATACATTAGTTATCCCACTGCATGTACAGGACATTGTCTTCTTCAGTGATGGAAGGAAACTTTGCCTACTAAGAAAGCTGATCACACGGACACTGAACACTCAGACCAATGCACCAGCATTTAACTGGCTACGTTTACGTAGCGTTTTGGGCCCGCTATTATTTCTAGTCTATATTAATGATTTACCAGAGGTCACGCGCCATAAGACTGTTCTTTTTGCCGACTACGTAACTGATATAGTGAGAACTGACAAAGACATGACATTAAATCAACATGAAATCGAGATCAATAACACCTTATCATCAATTATTCAATGGTTAATTAATAATAATTTACAAATTAATTTACAAAAGACTAACTTTATTAATTTCAATAACTTTAAGAATGGTAATTTAAATGTGATTTATAATGGACAAACCTTACTGAAGCTAATACAGTTACGTTTCTAGGATTAATCTTAAACAGTACATTTAACTGGAAAGAACACATAGAAAAAGTAAGCAATAAACTAAACGGGTTTTCATTCGCACTGTACAAACTAGGAAAAGTGGCAAGTAGAAGCAATGCATGTACAGCATATTTTGCTTATGTTGAGTCTGTGTTACGATATGGGTTACTTTTATGGGGAAATGGTACAGATATAAATAAAGTATTTTTAGCCCAAAAACGGTGTATACGAGCAATTTCTAACAGTGCCCCAGACGTTTCTTGTCTACCATATTTTAGAGAGTTGAAAATCCTTCCTCTGCCTTGTCTGTATGTACTGGAGGTAGGTAAATTTGTAAAACAGCATCCTGAATTGTTTAAACAGGCCAAAGACATATATAAAAGGTCTAATATTAGAAACCCATACAGGCTTGTACTGGATATTGTTCCTAGAAGTACTAAGTTCCAAAAAAACTGCTATCCAAAGTGTGTAAAAATATTTAATTGCATACCACAAAGTATCAAAGATTTACCCACTAATAAATTTGTATTATCCCTAAGTGCCTGGTTAATGAAAAATACATTTTATTCCATTAAAGAATTCTTTGAATATGGTGGTAAAACAAGCAAGTAGAGTAATATTTTATTTTATAAAAATTAAATAATATATCTCAATTAAATTTCCTTTTATGTTATGTTAATCTGTATTTTGAAATGTATACTATTTATTATTGAAATTTATTATAATGTACCTACTTAATTAATAATTAATAATAATTGTAAGTTTAAATTATTTATTATAATTTGCATGCTATCTGTGATGGCTAGATGGGTTAGAACCTAAAATTATTTTATGTGACATCAATTATTATATGTACCCTGTCTAAAGTGAATAAAGATTATGAATTATGAATGAATGCAAACAATCATTTTCATGCACACAAAGATTTTCATTGAGCGGGAATCGAACTCGAGACCTCTGCGTAGCAATCATGTTATATAACCACTACGCCACAGAGGTCGTCATATAAAAATAAATCACAAAATATATATCACAAACCTCATTTACTCACTTCACTCTTCAAGCGTTAATTGCAGTCTTGGACTTTACTCCGTCGCTCTCACCTAGCTGATCTAGCCAAATGTTCATGTTCTTTACACACGTTTAAAAGACCCGATATTATGTGATGAAGAAAATACACGAATTAGATAAAAACTAAAATTCTTAAAACACATTTTTTGACTTAAGGTGGAGTAACAATAACTGGTGAAATAGAGGACTTGGTGCAAAGAACATACAAGAATTCTGAACCTTGGAAACTGCTGGTTAATACCACACAAGGAAAAGTAAGTTATTTAAGCATAATATACCTAATTGATATACCATCGTCATAGTACTGAGGGATTTAATATTATTTATTTGCGTTTCTCTTTTTCTTGGTGGGGTGTTGGTTGAAAATCAGCGTCGTAAAACCTCACAGTTCTACGACATTAAGCTGAACTAGCACCTTTTTTGGCGTACCATATTATTATAAGGGTGATTCTTCGAGCCCAACATTTTCGATGTCTGGAGGTTTTTCTTTGTAACTAACAGACCAACCAAACTGCAATTATTTTTTAAACATAGTATAGACAGTTACCTATCTTGCACACGTTATTGTTTTTTTAAAAATAGTTTCTTATATATTTAAAAAAATAAATTAAAAAGCGTTCTTCTGATTAATATGGTGTGTCCGTACCCCAGTTTCTTAAACGTTAGTAACAGTAACATTTTTTCTTATTAACGAATCGATGTGCGTTATAAATATTACGATAGAATATTAGTCGTTTCTTTACACAAAAAAAATGTACTAATATTTGCGATAGTTTTTTAATAAAAAAATAAATTGTGCCGGCACAAAAGTCTGATTCATATTCGCGCGCTTTACTCGAACGTACCTAGCTAAGTACGAAACATCAGGAGATCTCTTCTAGTGCTGGTGGTAGCCAGGGACTCTGCTAACGTGGTCACGACGTTACATGCGGCTGGTTCGTGTTGTTGCGGAGTTATAAATGTAAATATCTGATTCATATTACTTTGGTTCACCTGTGTTTCTGATTACTATGTTGGCTGTTATAATTAACTTAAATGGTTTTCAAACTTGAATCTGTTGGAAATATAATTCAATTGGGGACTAAAAGCCTATGTATAAATAGCAATCCTTAATTGTATACGTGTTGTGATTAACCGATGTTAAAAGGCAAAATTTTGATTTATATGTACCTGATTCATACGGTAAAAATACTATATTAATCAGAATTTCACACATATTGTTAATATGGCGGCACGGATAATGATTGATATTGTCAAGTTGTCAATGCTTCTAATAACTAGATTTAGGTGTGGTGATAATCATTGTGATTATCAACTATGATTTTAATAAATAAATGACTGATTTTTATAACTAGAATTTCATTTTTGTTCCTAATTCTGATTTATATGACCTCAAAAAATTTTAAGTTAATTATCTCGAAAACCATTTGGGTGAATGTCAAAAAGTTTAATTTTTTGTCAATTTTGGTGGCAATTTTTATTTTTCAGATTTCAGGAAAAATAATCACGTAATATGAAAAAGGAAAGTCTACTATATAAGTTACTGTAAGAGGGCCGTCTATATCTCGATAGGTTTTTAAGATATTTAAGTTTAAAGTCTGTAGTGGCCACCAAAATTGAAATTGATACACCAAAATGGAAATGCCCACTGAATTTGAAAATAAGCAACACCAAAATCGAATTTTTACCATTTAGACTCATAAAGGATAAAATAACACATGATTTTACATAATTAAGATATTTATATTTAATATATTTATTGGTTTTTCAATATTACGTCAATAACCAGGAATAACTATTTTTAAATCAAATTATCACAATCATCAATCACTAGGAATCAAATAACATTTAAAATGATCAGAAAAATTACAATATTTTGAAAACAATTGTTAAACAATTGACAACAAAACTATTTAAAAAAAAACTAAAACATTAATAACAAAAATAATCTCTTCAATCCAATAACTAGTTTAAAAAAAATTAACTTTTTTAAATTATGCATTACAATTTAACGAAATCACCAAACGAAATGAATTCGTTTTACAATCAGTCTTTACTCTTAAAATATAATTTTACGTAATAAGCCTTATTGAGAGTGCCTAGTTGTCTCTGTTCGTGGCCTAAGCAAATTAATAGTCGGAGTCATAGAAATGGCATCTTCGCAATCAGAGGGTTGAATTTCGGCATCTACATTGTTATTGCTTGGTAACCTGTAAAAACCCAAATGCGTACCATGAAGACATTCAGTGGAGCTGTATAAGCGCTGAGGCTCGACACAAGCCAGAAAACGTAATGTCACTGGATTCTTGAAATTTATGGACCAAATAGCTTCGTGCACGTTCTTGGTGGAACCATGAAAAGGTTTTAACGAATTAGGAGTAAGCCAGTCCTTTTCAGTGATTTCATAGTCTCATCAATTATATTATCTAGATAATGTTTAGATAGATAAGATAATGTTTATTCAGGAAACTTATGAGCTAGAATATACATGATATATGAATTTTACTTAATTAGTTCACATTTATTTTATTTACCTGAACTAGGTGAAACCTGTGTTTCAGGTACAGTGGAGATTAGATTATAATAAGTGCTTAACTAGGCAAAATGAATTATAAATAATAAATTACAGATTATACATATAGACATATAAAACTACGTGATAATAAAATTTATTTACATACAGCTAGCAGAGTCTCTGTCTGTCTGTCTAAAAATGAATATATCTGTCATTTGATTATCTATTTTTTAATAGCTTACTAACATTTTGTAATCTTTAAACGTGTTTCCTGTAAGTACAATTATCTCTTCTTAGCTCTGTTATTCTAAGTTGTAATAAATTTAGCTCCTTAGCTTTACATTCTTGGTATCGTCTAAATTTATTCTTAAATTCACGTTTAAAATCTACTGAAGTAACTGATGATGCATCTGAATTTGGACTATCTAGGCATATCATAGGGACAGTCAAAACACTAATACTGCTAACACATGGCGAAGTAGGGCGTGATTGTTCCAGAATTTGAACGGGACTGCTCGTGCTAAGATGTAGATTTGAACTATTTGTGATTGTTGGTAATTTTCTAGACCGTAAGATCTAGTAACAGTAGCATGTTGATTTATACTCTCTTCATCACATTGGACAGACCTTGTTACTAACTGCAGCTTGAGGAGAGTCATAGTCAGCTCGAACATTACCTGATTCTTGCTGTGGTCTGCAGCTAGTATGTACGTGCTGAGTTGATGCATTTGATTCTTCTTCTACCAGTCTTTCCAATGCGTTTTTCTTTGGTAATATTCATTTTGGTATATTTTATTTATTTCTTTGTAAAGCTGAAGGGTCTCGTTCCGACATTTGTCGCTGTAAAACAAGTTTACCTTCTTCCTTTTTTTTGCATCTTTCCCTTTCTTTTTTTTCTTAGAGCTTCTGCTTCTTCAGGATTGTTTTTAATTCTTGCTTTTCTCTTTATTTCTGGCATTCTCTTTTTAAGCAGTATCTCTCAGCAAGTATGTCAAAACGGAGCACCGAATGCTCCGTTTTCGCTTCCGTTTCCGCGACAGTACAAAACTAGTATAATACGTAGGTGCTTCATCATATCATCCTATAGACGCCCACTGCTGGACATAGGCCTCCTCCAAACGTTTCCACCCTGCGCGGTCTTGTGCCTCCCTCATCCATCGGCTTCCCGCCGTCATACGTACATAGGTTCCTACAATGTGTCAATTTTGATGGCTCGTTTTCAATTTTGGTGCCATGAAAATGCCACCAAAACCACCAAAATTGAACCACCAATATTGAAACCAGACATAAAAATAATCAGAAACAGTAGGGGGTTAAGGTTACCACTAAGTGAGTGTAGTTAACTTAAACATTATCTCAATGTGTATCTATAGACTTAGTTATTTATCCATAAAACAACAAATTGCATAAAAAATCGATCCACCAAAAATTTGAAAAATCTTGTCCCCCATGCCACCAAGGTAGATAGTTACCTTTTTAGCGGGAAATCACAACACTTATACACATAACTGCTACATGCAAACGCGGGCCCACAACTGAGACACTCGACACAATAAAACGCTATACGCATATTTCGTACAAAACTCGTGATATAGTCAGTTGAATAAATGCCACCAAAATTTTAATTTTTCTTGAGACAAACTTTGATTAGGTATTTCGTGTATCTATAATAGATATATTAATACATCTTAAATGTTTTTAAATTGTTTATTTTATATATAAACATATATAATTGCGTATTTAGTAAAGTAACATGAATTGTAACCGTAGCGAATGAAATTGTATAAAAATATGGAGTTGGGACAAGCCACCTAACTAGAAATTTTAAGCCACTTTATTTTTTATTTAATTATTTACATATTTATAACAAAATTGGATCATGGCCCTGAATAAATATAGTTTCGTAGTTGATTACAAAAAAATATCAGCACTGAAATATTATTTTACACCTAGATTCTCAACGAAGACACGAAAAATTTGCCCGTTTGATATTGACCCATTTCATAAAAAAGTGTGCCTTTTTCAGACATTGTATGTTAGGTTATCATCTTTGACAAAAACATGTTTTATTGGCCAAAATGTGAAAAAAAAATTTGCCCATATGAATCAGACAAAGAATCGAATTTCGAAGAAACACCCATAAGTCAAGTCTGTCCCTGTATTTTTTACTTTTTTTAATTTTTATTATTAGGTATATTTTTAACGTTTTATTTTAATTTTTTGAGTTAGTTGTAAGTTTAAATAGGGAACTGTCTATATTTTATACTATGTAATTACGCCAAAATAAATGTTTTTTTACTTTTACTTTACTTTACTTTTTTATTGCGTTCCGGGCACAGCAAAGTTTAGGTAAGGCGCTGGAATGACGACCGCATACCGGTAGACGCAAGGTGTAAGACCGCTCATAAAGTAGATAAACGACCTGGTCAAGCAGGCAGGAAACTAATGGATGAGGAAGGGACAAGAACGTAAAGCGAAAATATTTGTAGGAGGACCATGTCCAGCAGTAGATGTATATTAGCGTACATAATGATGACCATAAAAGTCTAGGAGAGAGAAGAAAGGAAAAATTTATAACAAGAGCTTGGATGTTCAAGAAGTTTGTGTAGGTTCAAGCCCAAGTTTATTATGCAGGCCTAATGTCTTGCAAACCATAATAATACTACATACTTACATAATAATAATTAGATTAGTTTACTTTTTTTTCACTTACTTACAGTTTACTTTTAATATTTAAAACTATGATTAAGTATAATGTTTTGTTCTTTTTTGATTGTTTGCTAGAAATGAAGAGGCTTTTTTATTTTTATTAATTTATTAATGTCCTTTGTTCGTCTTTTATGACACTAGAATATTACTACTATGGCAATCATTATTAATTTATTGATATTGTAGATCGAGGCACGACGAAAGCAAAGTGAACATCGTCTCATATCAACAGAGAATAGACTAGAGGCTGCACAATTGAGAATAAACGCTGTTCAATATGAAAACTTACAAATTAGAGAAGAAATAGAACATATGCTCAAGGATAGGTAATTTTTTATACTTAAATTTGTACTACATTTTGTAGTTTAAGTTATCATTTAACCATACCAGCAATGTGAAGGTGACGCACTGAGGTCATTTTCTAACTGCCATTTTAACCTTAGATCTAGTATTTGTCAGGGCTTTTATTTAGCGTACAGTTGAATATAGATTACAAGATTTTCTCGAACATTTCTGTATAATGTAACGTTCTTACGAATGGCACAATACATGCAAAAGCTCACGTTTAGTTCCTAAAAGAACACAAGAACATTTCATAGAGCAGCTCACTGTTCTGTTATAAGTTAATGTTGTAGTCTGTACTCACCTTAAGATTTAAATAAAAAAACCTCTTAACTCATAACTTCACTATGTTGCCTGTTAGACTCTACGGCTAAATAATTATATACTCACTATTAGGGTAGTAGTATCAGTACGTAGTAGGCTATTAGCAAAAATATGAGTACAAAAATTCTGTAATATCAGATTCTAGCGGTTTTGTCTGGAACTGTGCATAATGAAATAGGTGGTAATTAGCCTAACCTTCAACTTTTTAACTCACGAGAAAAGATTATAGAGGTAGTGACTAGTGGAGACCTTGCGAACGCTGTTGCTAGTTCTTCCGAGCCCTTTCAACACAAAATAGTTTTATTTACTTAATTTTGTACATTATTTTTTGTATTAGAAAGAAAAGAAAGAAAGAAGAAAGAAAGAGAAATATTTTTTTATTTTTCTTTCTTTCTTTCTTTTATTACATAAAATTTCCTAAATAGCTTTTAATTTACAGGGCAATCTTTAACCAAGCTTGGGAGAAAATGTTGTCAGTCCTCTGTAAAGGCAAGAAGTTTCTAGCAGATCTGTTTGAGTCGTCAACCCTCGCGTATGACCAGAGAGACGAGTGGGTGGGGAAACTGAAGTCCATCCAGGAAAAGGCTAAGATTGATCAGATGCTGCAAATTCAGGTATTATGTTATTTGGTGTATTCACCATCCTCATAACAGCCCATTAATGTCCCACTGCAGGGACGGGCCTCGTCCCTGGTCCAGGGGATACTTGGTCTTCTAATACCACGCTGCCCCGACGGATTGGTATAGGGTTTAATTTCAAGTTTTCCTTCTTTTTATATCGTAAAGGTAATGTTCACGGATAGTCCCTTAGTCGGTTTTTACGACACCTATGGGATAAGATGGGGTGACATATTGTATTCTTACTCCGTCACCACACGAAGAATATTTGTGGTGTATTAATAAAAAAAAAAATAAAAAAAATACAATATAAGTAGTGTATATCGAGAATATTTGGCCGAGTTTATTAAAAGGTATGAGAAAAGTTTTTAAATTGTAAAGTAATTGTAAAGTGTAAAATAACATTTCTTACATATTTATTCACACACACAACATCATCTAGTCGCAAACTACTTAAACTGAGCCCGTGCTATTTACTTTATTGTAAATACGTTCAGGTTGGTGTTTTTTTTGGAACACCTAAACTAAAATATTGTAGTCCAGACATTTAACGTTTTATGTGAAAATAATTCTTATTTTAATATTTAAAGTCTTTTAACGGTATTGTAATGAAGATGTAAAAAATCGGCATCGATATAGTACCGGCTAAAAAAGTTATAAAGGTCAAAAGGTTATGGGTACAGTTTTTCGCAAAATTCTCGCGACCTATTGCTCGGAGGTCAATAGCGGTCATTATAAAATTGTTCCTAAAGTACGATTAATAATTCGAGTCAGTAAAATGACATTAATAATGACATCTTAACTACTGCTTCTTCTTTCTTTTATCTGGCAAACGCAAGAAGAAGAAGTAGTTAAGATGTCATTTTACTGACTCGAATTAATAATCATACTATAGTAAAATTATCTACAAAAAATGTCCCTTGCATTTTTCTGTATAATCAGCCATTTTTGAAATTGAGATTCCGATCCTGTGTGTCATCATCAAAAAATTTACTACTTATTTCAAATTATTATTTTCACAGGAAATGCGAGATTTGATAAAAGCGCACAACCACGAAATGAAACTATACCACTTCCTTGCCGCTAAAGGTATCACAAGAATTAACAAGAAACAGGAAATGAGAGAAGAACAAGAGAAAGTAAGAGAAGAAGAAGAAACTAAAAAGAAATATGATTATCACTTTCATATTATGGAAGAGATTTGTGTAAGGTCTTTGTAATAAACCATTTCCTCACACTTTCACACAACGCCATCTAGTCCCAAACTAAGCAGAGCTTGTACTATGGATACTAGACAACGGATAAACATACTTAAATACTTTATTTTCTGTAAATACATACATATACATAGAAACACTCAGACCAATGCAAACAATTATGTTCGTGCACACAAAGATTTGCATTGAGCGGGAATCGAACCCGAGACCTCCGCGCAGCAGTCATGCTACTTATCCACTACGCCACAGAGGGCGTCGTAATTAATGTATTACTGCAAGGATGGGTTTCTTCTAGTGAAGGAGGAAATCTTAGCCTACTAATATCATTACAAACGGATTGGTACAGGGTTTGACCTCTCAGACGTTTAAGATCTGATACGTACAAACCCCGTAATCTGTGTTGTCCCGTATCCGTCCCAAGAATACTAGGTTTGAATTTACGCAATTATAATGCCTAACCACATAGAAATAACGTATTTTATTGCTTGAAATCTTTAACGTATTTTATTGCTTGAAATCTGCACTATGCAAATAATTGATTTCACTGTAAAGACGGAGATTCATCTAGTGGAAGGTACCTTAGCCTTATATCTATATCACGCTAGAAAATGGGATTGGTACAGGGTTTATGTAAAGTTTCCTTCTATTGTTCTTAGAGATATCTACTTAATTTAAATTTGCCTCAGCCAACCTTTAAGAAATCATTCGGTATGGTCGTTTCAGTAGGATTTGTCACCTAGATTGATACTACCGTTGTGTCTGCTTAATCTACCAATAAGTGTACTAATGTAATTGTGTTCAAATGGAAGGGTGCTGTGGTTACTTACACTATAGGGCTATTCAGATATTTGATAACGAAGGCAGTGCAGAGGTACTTCTGTGGTTTTACTGCAGAGATGGGTTTCATCTAGTGAAGGAAGAAATTAATGCCTACTAATATCATTACAAACGCATTGGTACAGGGTTTAATCAATTGATTTCACTGTAAAGACGGAGATTCATCTAGTGAAGGAAGGAACCTTAGCCTTATATCTATATCACGCTAGAAAATGGGATTGGTACAGGGTTTATGTAAAGAGTTCTTCTTCTGCATCTGGTATGGACGTATTAAGTAAGCGTCCTGGTCGTCTTGTAACATGTTGTTCAACAAAATCTTGATAACACATCTTTGGACCGGGTGGAATGCTTCAAGGCGGTACACTGGTACCTGCCAAAAACAATACCAATTCACGGAGAGTTGGTGTTGTGTATATATTTACAGGATTACACAGGAAAATCAAGATCAAAGGAGATAATAGAGCAGTTTAAACATCGCGAACAAATGAACGATTCTGTATACAACCTGTTGACAGATTACTGCGCTGAAAACGAGGTTTTACGTCGGAATCTGAAGCGGCTGCGTAGAGATGCCAGTAAGAGCTACTTCATCATCATTAACTTCATCATCTCAGCCAATTGACGTCCACTGCTGGACATGGGCCTCCTACAAATATTGCCACCTTGTGCAGTCCTGTGCCTTATTGTGATTTATTATTATTATTTAATAGATACATACATATTATACATAGAAACACCCAGACCAATGCAAACAATCATGTTGATGCACACAAATTTTGATGTAATACTCGCGGTAATCTGTGAACAGTGCATTATTATTTACTTATAAGTTTAAGAATATTATTTGTATTATATCTATAATGTAGCTGTTTGTTGTTCCTACTTTGATAAAAAATAAAAATAAAATAAATAAATCAAATAAAATATTTGCATTGAGCGGGAATCGAACCCGAGACCTTAGCGTAGCAGCCAATGTAATAAATACTCTACGCCACAGAGGTCACCATATGATGCTAATAATGATTACTTACACATATTCTAGATGACCGGAAAGAATGGAACGAGAAAGAATCAGAAAACAGAGAGAGAAACTTGTGTGCCTTACGGGAGGTGGTAGAAAATCAGAAAGCTAAGACAGATGCTCTGAGAATGAAGGAGGAAGAAGGTCAGCTGTTCCTCAAGGATGCTGTACAGAGGATTACTGAGATTTTCAAGTGAGTAGACAGATTCTGTATGTTTTCATTTTGCGTTGTTTAGGAAACCAGAAATTTTTATGTTTTTTTTAGATTTTGATTTATAAATTTTTTATCATATATGTCTTGCTAGGTCTCTGTTCTATGTATGGTGGGAGGAAACTTTTCCTACAGATGAAACAATTTGCCTTATGGATTGATTTCGGGTTTTGTGCCGTACATACATACATACATAGATAAACTCACGCCTTATCCCGTCGGGAGTAGGCAGAGACGGCAGAACGCCTGTCACGATCCTGGCCAACAGATTGGGCCTCGTCCACATTAATTAAGCGAGTCATACAGTTTAGTGTCGTATTCTCCTTTAATGATGAAGAGTTACCTTTAGTTGATAGTTTCTAGGTTATTGGGCATAAAATAGGAAAGGGCATAGCACCTACGGGGATGTATTAAGATATGTATGAATGAAGACCAAGCAAGTAGGTTGTTGGGATAGTAACTTGGTGGTCAGTAATCTTTTCCTATCCTAAAGCGAATAAGGTGTTACATCATCATCATAACAGCCAATTAATGTCCCTCTGCAGGGATGGGGCTCCTTCCGTGAAGGAGAGATACTTGGCTTACTAATACCACGCTGGCCAGACGGATTGGTATAGGGTTTAAATTGAAGTTTTCCTTCTTTTTATTTCGTAAAGATAATAATATATTCTCGGATAGTCCCTTAGTCGGATTCTACGACACCCATGGGATGAGATGGGGTGGTGACATATTGTATTTCTACTCCGACACCACACGGATATATTACGGAAAAGGTGTTTGTCTAAGTCTATATCTGTAAGTCAAATAATTATAGATTCTTGTTACTTATAACTACGCCAGCCAAACCGCGGACTAAGCTAGTTATAAAATAATGCATATATCATAATCAAATCAAGTAGGTACCTCCGTCATTCTGACACGACGTGTCGTTACAATCAAATGTACGTTATGCGTCAGTCTGACGTGACACGTTAGTGATTATGTCAGAATTAATTATACGCGCTAAACTATAATAAGTGGGTAAGCAGACTTTGTTATAAATTTGTGAACAAATATTAAAAAGTTTGTGAAGGACATTTTTACGGGTGATTCAAAGGGTCTCCGTGTGGTGACGGAGTAAGAATACAATATGTCACCACCCCATCTCATCCCATGGGTGTCGTAAAAACCGACTAAGAGACTATCCGTGAATATTATCTTTACGAAATAAAAAGAAGGAAAAATTTAAATTAAACCCTATACCAATCCGTCTGGCCAGTGTGGTATTAGTAGGCCAAGTATCCCTCCGTCATGGGAGGAGGCCTGTCCCTGCAGTGGGACATTAGTGGGCTGTTATGATTTTCTAAAGGGTATAGTAGAAGATTCCATTATCAAAACTTTATAAAATGTAAAATTTTAACATTCATCATTGGTGCAACTGCTATTAAGAAGTATCTAATGAGGAGTTAGGAGTACTCTTCTATAAAATGTTTCGCAGAATTAGGGTTCTCTAGAACCCTAGTTGTAGTAACAATCTATCGTAAGCTTTCAAACAGGTTATCATCACCTTCGAAAGCCACACAAACAGGGTACACGGTGTACCGTGTGTTGGTACCTACTCATGTCAACTGGAAAGAACATTCTGTGTTTTTAGTCTGTTCTTTCACCCTGACCAATACTAGCATTTCTGCAGTGAGCGGTAATCGAACCCCGAACCTCTACACAGCGCCATTATATTTACTACTAAGCCAGTACCATTAATCAATTTTAAATATTGTTACATCACATTATTCTTTAGCTTGTATTTAAATAAAAATACAAAATAAATGTGAAACAAATGGCTCGTAGTTAAACATACGCACCAATATTAGCGCGAGATATTTACTTCATAACATTTTCATAGATAGAGATGACAGTTATTTTATTTGTTCTGAAGACGGAAAACGTCTATTTCATAACTTGTATACTATCATCTTAACAGCCCATTAATGGCCCACTGCAGGAACGGGCCTCCACCCGGGACAGAGGGATACCTGGCCAACTAATACCACGTAGGCCAGACTGATAGGTATAGGGTATAATTTCAAGTTTTCCTTCTATTTACTACGTAAAGATAATATTCACGGATAGACCCTTAGTCGGTTTTTACGATACCCATGGGATGAGATGGGATGTTGACATATTTTATTCTTACTTCGTCACCACGAGACTTTTATACTATCGCATTGTATTATTATGAATTTTATATAAATGGGATATTAACGCGCATGCTATTTACTTTTATTTTACTTGAGGTTTCGGCACAGGTTGCACTGGCCGTGGTCGCAAGCTGACTGGATTGTCTGTGAAGCCGTTCACTCGCATTAGATAAAACCAGTCAGAGTCAATATTTATAGCGCCTTATTTGGTACATACCCTGTATCAACTTAAAACGCTTTTGAGTAGGAGTGTCCTAATTAGTAACATTATAAGGGCTACTGTACCTTTCCACCTAAACATTACATTACATTATAGGGTTCTAAAACTTAGGGTTTAAAACTAACTTGTATCTTAGTGGTCCTCTGAGCCTTATATTGGTCAAACACAGATATCTATTAGCTAATAGACAAGCTTGGCTGCCATACTAGTAGAATTAATCTTTATAAAAACAGACAAAGTATAACTTGATATAACAAAAAAAGTAGAGTACGTTTATAGTTGTCCTCTTTTATAACGCCGACATTCAGCATTCATAGTCAATTATTACATGGAAACAATCTATTAATAATTTTGTTTAAAAAAAATCTTTAATTTACTATTAAAATAAATTAATAATTTTCTCTACAGTATAATTTTAGTCCGTTGTTATATTTCAATCGTGAAGAATATAAATCGTAACGGCGTTTCTATACCTTATATACTCACGGTATCTAGTTAAAGCTTATTTATTATAGATACTCAGTCAAAGTCACTGGACTCGGCTCCGCTTTTTTAACTCCCTATCGATAGCAATGAAAAAATCCTGAACAAATTACTGTTTCTACGAACTCACTGACATTTCTACGTAACAGATAGGTATAGTAGTCAATGTCGTGTAGGTATGTACTTTTTATACCTAGGTTCGGTTGTTGTACTAGTGATGTGAATTTTGGATTCTTTGAAGGTTGAATAAGATCGTTTTAGTCCAGTCAATATCATTGAGTATATGATTGAATATATCAATGAGTCAATATGACTCGAAACAGGCTCTACTTCGAAAAAAGGTTGATTATATCGAAAAAGGTAAAATATAATTTTACTAGGAACAATTTTATAATTACCACTATTGAGAGATGAGAGATGTATCTCAATTATGTGTATACTGTTTTTGAACAATAAAGATATATGATTATGTTTCTCATTTCCATAATACTCGGGTCTATTGGAGACCCGATTCTTTGGAAGGCATACATCGGGCCGTAACCAAGACGTAGAGGCCCTACAAGAGATATTTAATCTGGTAATGGATATATTATTATTGGTTTGCCATAGAGCGCGAAGTAGGAGGTTTTTTTGTCACATTTTGACAAAATACTGAGTGCACTTCATGACACCCAGGGCTGTTAGTGTCATTGGCATATCGGACTCGAACCGACTAAGGGTCGTAGCAGACATATCAAAACGTAAAGATGAAAAAGAAAAAAATAATCACGAATTTAATACTGTGTATTCCGTGTGAATAAACAGTTTAATTTGATTTTATTTGATTAAAATATCCTAGAAGCCTTCGAAAAAGAACTTGTAGTACCATTTACGACCCTGCTAATCTTTGTTCATTCCAATTAAGTCTATTCACTGTCAAAGCAAGTACTTACATAAAATAAGCCCTAGCTTAGATAGCCTCATTCATTTAGCTCAGTGAGCTAAGTTCATTAATAGCCTTCGTGTTGATTCAACGCGGTGCAATTTCGATTAAATTCTATTAACGTTGACATTGTACCAACGTAATGGATATGTCATAGATGTATATACCTCTATATCATAGACTATGCTCTATATAATAGAGTATAGAGTATATTGGGTGTGTTGTCGATACATATTTGCTTTAGTCGATAGATTTGGTGTCTTTATCATCATCATAACAGCACACTAATGTCCCACTGCAGAGACGGGCCTCCTCCCGTGTCGGAGGGATACTTGGCCTACTAATACCACGCTGGCCAGACGGATTGGTACAGGGTTAATTTCAAGTTTTCCTTCTTTTTATTTCGTAACGATAAAATTCACGATTTTTTCCCTTAGTCGGTTTGTACGACACCCATGGGATGAGATGGGGTGGTGACATATTGTATTCTTACTCCGTCATCACACGAATAGGTGTCTTCATATTAGTTCCCAATAGTTTAACTGCCTTATTAATAAGCCGCCGTATACGAGGTTACAGATTTGTTTCCCACGCAGAATAATACTTTGATTGATACATAAATTATTGTCCTAAGTCATACACAAAGAACATCCAGACTCAGGAATAGTACCCGCGTCCTTGTAAATTGCAGCCGCTATTGCGATCGACGCTCTATCGAAGTAGTCTTGATTGAGATGATTCAATGTAATCTAGCTTAATAAAAAAGAAAGGTAACTTGAAATTAAACCCTATACCAATCCGTTTGGCCAGCGTGGTATTAGTAGGCCAAGTATCCCTCCGCCACGGGAGGCCCGTCCCTGCAGTGGGACATTAATGGGTTGTTATGATGAATCTAGCTTATCTCGCCACCTCTTCTAGGCCATTTCTTTTAGCCGCTTCTTGTTGCTTGCAGTTTACTCTGTGGCTATCTTTTTCGCCCATGCGACTATCGTGGCCAGTACCAATTCAATTTGGCAGCGGTGTGGTCTACATTAGCAAATTGTGTTTTGGATTGAAATATCGATTTTTTTTTAATTAAAAAGGCAACTCACATACATGGGCCAAATGAACTTACCTAAATTAAATTAACGGAAACAAAGAACATATTATTATTTATAAGACAATCACTATCTCTTATCAGACAAATAATTATCCATGTGGTGACGGAGTGAGAATACAATATGTCACCACCCCATCTCATCCCATGGGTTTCGTAGAAACCGACTAAGGGACTATCCGTGAATATTATCTTTACGAAATAAAAAGAAGGAAAACTTGAAACTAAACCCGTCTGGCCAGCGTGGTATTAGTCTGAAGGCCAAGTATCCCTCCGTCACTGGAGGAGACCCGTCCCTGCAGTGGGACATTAATGGGCTGTTATGATTGTGTCAATACAAGGGCAGCCCGGACCATCTATTTAGGAAGCATGCTCAATTTCGTTAAGATAAATAATGGAAACTTTTTGACGACCTCTGTGGCGTAGGGGTTATATAACATTACTGCTACGCATTGGTCTCGCGTTCGATTCCCGCTCAATGCAAATCTATGTGTGCATGAACATGATTGTTTGCATTGGTCTAGGTGTTTTCTATGTATAATACGTATGTATTTAGAAAAAAAAGTATTTATGTATGTATATCCCTTGTCTAGTACCCATAGTACAAGCTATGCTTAGTTTGGGACTGGATGGCGTTTTGTGAAAGAGTGAGGAATATGTGAGGAATGTTCACGATACCCATGAGATATAATGGGGTGGTGACTAATTAATAATTTATTTCTTACTTTCAAAATATATGTTTGCTATTTTCAGCGTATTAGAATGCAGTCTAGAGCCTTTCCAGAACCTTTTAGGAGACAAGTACCCCACTGTGTATACATTAAAGCTTACGTTCTTCCTGATAACAGAAAAGATCAAGACTTATTTGGAATCTGTTTACTATTACGTAAGTTCTTTTTAAAGCTAAACAGTAAAGTAAGTGTAAAGTGGGAATATTTGAAAGAAGATTGCTTTAATTAAAGTGGGTGATGAAGATGCAAAAGCAGATTATGGAATATCTCCCTCAGATCGGAAAACGCAGTGTGCAGACATCTTATAAAAGCTAAAATAAAATAATGACGACTTCTGTGGCGTAGTGGTTATATAACATGACTGCTACGCAGAGGTCTCGGGTTCGATTCGATTCGATTTGTGTGCATGAACATGATTGTTTGCATTGGTCTGAGTGTTTCTATGTATTATATGTACCTATGTATTTACAAAAAAAAAAAGGTATTTAAGTATGTTAAAAAGTATTTTAGTACAAGCTCTGCTTAGTTTGGGACTAGATGACGTTGTGTGACTGTGTGAGGATTATTTATCAATTTATTTATAATATAAAATCAAATAATAGCGTATTGACGATAAATAAAGCAGGGACTAGAGGATGTGGAGTACAAAGATTTGTAGCAGGCGTTTGTTTTTTCGTTGATATGAGGACAATAAGTTCGTTTATCCACTGTTTAATAACCAAAGTATATTGAGTAACTAAAGTGCTTGAAACTAGAAGGCGTTGTTAGAATCATCATCATCATCATAACATCCCATTTATGTCCCACTGCAGGGACGGGCCTCCTCCCGTGACGGAGGGATACTTGGCCTACTAATACCACGCTGGCCAGACGGATTCGTATAGGATTTAATTTCAAGTTTTCCTTCTTTTTTATTTCGTAAGACCCTTAGTCTGTTTTTACGACACCCATGGGATGAGATGGGGTGGTGACATATTGTATTCTTACTCCGTCACCACACGGATAATGACTGTTGTTAGAATGACTTATAAAATAATTTATTATTATTACTATTTTTTCGTTCTCCAGGAGCGTGTGTTAAGTAGGAAAGAAGAAAGAGTGATGACGACTTCCAGACTAAAGAAGTACACAGTACGCGCCGACCCACCACCTCGCCTGAGTATCCTTACCATCAACTCGTTAGTCGCAGCCGATCCTTGTCCGGCGTAAGTACCACATTTTACCTAAACACTCCGGTTTTGTTTAAAGGGAACTTCCGCAGTAGATATCATGCCCGGTGTCTCGGGGACTTTTACATACATCAATTTAATAGTCACAAAGAATATCCAGACTCAGAACAATAATTTGTTGTTTACACAAAAAATTGTTCTGCAAGGGAACTGAACCCACGACGTCATAGCCGCAACCGTAACCGTCGCGCCACCCCGAGGCAGTCATACAACCGAATTAAGAACCTCCTTCTATTTCGACCTGTGTAGCGTAGTCGGTTTGGTATATAACATGTCTGTTACGCAGAGGTCTTCTCAGGTTCGATTCCCGCTCAATGCAAATCTTTGAGTGCATAAACATGATTGTTTGTATTGGTCTGGGTGTTTTCTATATTTAATATGTCTGTATTTACTTATTTATTTATAGGACTCGGGTTCGATTCCCGCTCTTTGCAAAACTTTGTCGATGTCGTTCAAAATTCACAAATTTATTTTTGCGATTACACAAACTATAGACTAAAATTTATATGCTTTTTTGTCTGTTATTTTCTATAGACTATAGTAGAGTTTTAAAAAGCCAAAACACTTTACCTATATTTTTTTAAACAAACCAATTTTTTTATCTTCTAGCTGTATAGAAACACGTTGGTTCTCTCGCATATCCGATGGTATTCAACAACCACTCACCACCCACGCAGAGAAGATGGAGGCATTGAGCGAGCTGGTGAAAGATCCCGCATACCTGCGTAGCGACAGGATACACACACTCACTGAGTGTAAGGGACCTAGGAGTAGAGCTATACTTGCTAAGCGATATATGAAATATTAATTGCTAATTTATTTTTGAATGTAATTGACAAAATATATTGAATCATTATTAATTATTGCTAGTGTTTATTATTAACTGCCTATTAATCATTCATTTCCTTACGGAAATTATACGTCTGATTGACAAATTATTGTCATAAGCCTGAATTTTCTTTGTGGTCATTAATTTCATGTCTGTAAAAGTCCCCACGACTATAGAAAAAATAAACATTTTTTTTTAAAACATACTTACGAGTATAAACCATTTCAAACAGTACATGCTTCTAAACAGCTCGATATCTTATATAAACAATGTCAAAGTATATTTTTTGTGTCCTGACGGTACAGGTACAAGATAAATGACCCACCCTATATATTTCCTGAATGTCAAGAGGTCTAGGGCACTGAGGTCAACTTTATAAAGTGAGGGATATATTGGCCACTTAAATAACTGCGCTCTTGATTCAAGGCCAAGAACAAATACGTACCTTATTTATATTGAACTTGGATTTAATGTACTGCTTTGTAACTTGAGTGTGAAAGTTGATTAAAATGCTTTAAGTTTGTTTTGTTTTGATGATTTTGAGATTTGACTCTCCGTATGGTGGCAGAGTAAGAATGCAATATATCACCACCCCATCTCATCCCATGGGCATCGTAAAAACCGACCAAAGGACTTTCTGTGAATATTCTGTTATTATCTGTACGAAATATAAAGAAGAAAAACTTGAAATTAAACCCTATACCAATCCGTCTGGCCAGCGTGGTATTAGTAGACCAATTATCCCTCCGTCATGGAAGGAGGCCCGTTCCTGCAGTGGTACATTAATGGGCTCAGTGGCGTACTCGACCTCAGTGGCGTAGTGGCTATTTAACATGACTGATACGTAGTGGTCTGGGTGTTTCCTATGTATAATATGTATGTCATATTTATTTATTTATTACAAACATACGATCTGAGTGTAGCTCATTTTGATCAGACCTGGTCTGGTAGGAGGAGGTATATCGGCGTTGTCAGTTCGCACGTTTGTAATGGCCCAAAATATAATTACATTTCCTGAAATGCCTGTAAAGTCTCTATTGTTACATAAACAAAAAAAATATAATCTATCTTTTTAAGAATTGGTTAAGATGATAATTAAAAGGTCAATCCAGTTAAGTCTTTTTCAACTAATTTGAATATATTTGTATAAATAGAGTGAAATTATTCAACTGTTCCTAGTAATTAGTGACAGTTGTGGAAGTTTGAGGTTTTTAATTACTTGATACATACTGGAAACCTTGCAAAGAGTAAAGAAGTTTCGGTTCTTCTTAAACTGCCTTGGTGGCGCGGCGGCAGCGCAAGCGGCTGCCATGCACGAGGTTGTGGGTTCGATCCCCACGCAGGATAATTTATTTGTGAGATCCACAAATTATTGTCCTGAGTATGGATGTTATTTGTGTCCGTTAAACTGACGTTTATAAAAGTCCCCGCGACATAAGGCACTACGTCATAACAGCCCCTGATGGCTTGTCCCACTGCAGGGACGGGCCTCGTCTCGGCACGGAGAAATACTTGGCCTACTAATACCACGCTGGCCAGACGGATTGGTATAGGATGTAATTTCAAGTTTTCCTTATTTTTAATTCGTTTTTCACCGATAGTCCCTTAGTCGGTTTTTACGACCCCCATGGGATGAGATGGGGTGGTGACATATTGTATTCTTACTCCGTCACCACACGGAGAACTGTATATCATCACTATAAAACTTTTCTAAACCCAACGTTAAACTTAATCGTTAATGGGCTGCATCCACAAACCCAACGTTTGTCGGAGTCATTAAAAAAGACAAATATATTTCTCAAGAAGATTGTTTTTATAAAAAAGAAAAAACATAATTTAATAATGAAATAACAAACTATCCCTAGCGCTATAAAGGTTTTTCTCAATGGCATTAAAAATGATACCACAGTAAATATTTAGTTCTTGTCTCTGAATAAAGAAAATATAATCGCATTAAGTAGTACTGTATTGTGTACCAGAGACAAGTGTTTCTATTGTATTCCGAGTTGTCTTTGCTTTAAGAGGATTTAAAAAAAACTAAAGCTCTCGAGGATATTAACGTCGAATTTCTGGATTAAGTCATAACAGCCCATTAATGTCCCACTGCAGGGACGGGCCTCCTCCCATGACGAAGGGCCTACTAATACCACGCTGGCCAGACGGATTGGTTGTTATAGGGTTTAATTTTAAGTTTTTCTTCTTTTTATTTCGTAAAGATAATATTCACGGATAGTCCCTTAGTTGGTTTTTACGAAACCCATGGGATGAGATGGGCTGGTGACGTATTGAATTCTTACTCCGTCACCACACGGAGAATATAATAGTGTACCTACTAGGTATATGATTAGTAGATGTAAAAAAACATGCCGTACGGCAGTATTTACAGTGTCGCACGGCTGCCGCACGGCAAGAATTGTATGAAAAACAAACGAACGTACGTGTGCCGTTCGAAACACGCACGGGAACTGTACGGCACGAAACGGCTAGATTGATAGAGCCCTTAAAGTGAGAGACAAGGTAGCGGAGCACCAAAAGGTAAGTGGTAAATATCGCTATGGATATTTAACCCAGATTATATAAATTCAAATTCCTTTTTTATAAAATTTATCATGAGTTGTGAACGACGATGTCAAACGTTTTGTGATAAATTTTAAGAAAATTAGAGGAGATAAATAAAACCAATACTACTTACTCAAATCTACTTGTCTGTCTGTGTTGATCTATAAATTCCAGTTTCAAAATGCATAGAGCCAATGAAAGAAACTCATGGCAACTCTTTTAAAATTTATAAACTGAGATGCTGTCTGCAAATTTTTCTATAGTCGATTTTACGAAACCTTTGGGTTGAGGAAAAAGGTGAGATAGAGTAGTGTAGTGATATACCTTGTATTCTGGCTCCATCACCACGTGATCAATAAAAAATATTTATACGGTTACCCAAGTATGTATGTATTACCATGTGTGAATATAGAAAGACCAAAGTTTTTATGTTTATTTTAATTACAATGCGGGTCTTTATCGAAAGTGGTTTTATGTTGTCATTGACCTATGTTGTGTGTTAATGTACCTTTTGATAGATCATACAGTAAATAATGTTTTAGTAATCGACGTTTCAGTAAAGTGATAAAAGGTTTACTAAGCGACTACAGTAAACGATGTCACAGGTTCGACCATTATCTATACATTTATTTGCGTAATCTACAAAAGCACATCATAATAGCCCTTTAATGTCTTCTGGAGGGACGGGCCTCCTCCCGTGATGGAGGGATACATGGCCTTCTAATACCACGCTGGCCAGACGGATCAATATAGGGTTTGATTTCAAGTTTTCCTTCTTTTTATTTCGTAAAGATAATATTCACGGTTAGTCCCTTAGTCGGTTTTTACGACACCCATGGGATGAGATGGGGTGGTGACATATTGTATTCTTAGTCCGTCACCAACGAAATACTACACACTCATTTTCCGGAAAAAGATCCAAACTTACACAACAAATAAACACAAATAAAAATAAAACGCCATTAGCAAAAGGCTTTCGTCAAATATCTCGCTTAAGCCTCTAAATGAAGAAAAAAAAATGTTCCGTGAAACCGGAAGTAGTGCCCGTGTTTTCTCTAACGGAAGTCGATACACTTACTATGCACATTTTACCGCCTTTTTTCTGTCTTTTGTGTTTTTCGGAAAACACATTTTTTTTTGTTTTGTACTATCGCTTGCACAGAAATCTAAATAAAAGGAGAAGTGGTATGACGGGGTTTTCGTGGGAGCGCAATATGATTAGAACGATTATATAGGTAAAAATGGCTGTCACCTAGGTTTAGCTGTGTTTTGACAACGACCGAGATAACATATAAAATGCCGAGTTGTTCAGTGGTTGCCTGTAAAAACTAGAGCAATAAAAAAATCTTTATTAATAATGGAATCACTTACCATATGCTAGTACATGTATTTTATTGTATTTACCTCTAAAATCATAAAAAAATAATCTTCGATGTCCTCACTATGTTATTTTCATGTTCGGACAATTAAGTACTATAATATTTTTGTAACATATACATTGCTTCTCTAATGCTGTCTCAACTAGTCATTCAATGATATATGAAGCAATGAACTATTCGCTCAATGATATTACGTATGACAAGTGGTTGCTAACCGTGATCGCTCTAACAACCAAACGATAGTGACGACCCGTTCATGACTACGACTATCTATCGTTTTCGATAAAAAGTTGTGTATTGTAGGAATTTTAAATTGTAAAAGTTTTATTAAGTTAAATGAAAAAAAAATATTTTTTTAAATGTTGTGTTACGCTGTTTAAATTATGTAATTTCAATATAAGTATTACAATGTTGAAATAATATCCTAAATCAAAGGTGGAGTAAGGACTCTAGAACATAAAGGTTTAAAATGTTGATTACAGTGGCTTTAAAAGTTTTTTGTAAACGCTCATCCATTTATTAGCACACACATGCTTTTATCGGGTTTTATCCGATTTGCTTTAAATCAGTGTAAATGCTCATCTATCAATCCCTATATTCATGGTATTGTTTTAATTTTATCTAGGCGCAATATTGCTCGCGCATTTTGGCATGCGCATGCACATGCTTGAATAAATGAACTGTACACGCTGTTATCTGCTTCAAAAATTAATCTGTATACTTAGTCTTATTATCTATACAACTATCCATTATACCTATATAACTATCATAGCTGTCGAATATTTTCCCGAAACTTTATGCCAATTGTAAAAAGTTAATAGTTATTTATTGGTTAACTATCAGCTCTACTATTTCTTCGGCACGATTGAATTATCCTACAACTTGCCATTGTCTCATTGTCATTACGACATCAGTTCACGGATTAATTTGTTTCACGACATGTACGATCTTACACACACTGTCGTGAATATTATTTTACAAAAGTATTGTACAATTATATATTATTACATTATATATATTTATATAAAAGTAATTTTTTTTTTTTTAAATTGTAGTAGTTCTTCTATCTAAATTTTTTGTAGTTTGTTTTATTTGTTTAAATATAGTAGCGCTGATTGGTTCGCTGTGACACCGTGTAAGGGAGATATTTCAAGGAAAAAAGAGACAGAGTAATTGAGTTCATTGATAATCTAGATGTAACTGAGAACAGTAGTCTATTCGTATATTATAATGCTGTGTGTGTTAATAAAACTGGCGACATTAGGTTTCCATACAAAATGACATTCAGGGCACATCTCCTTTATTCAGATATCTGTGATCGCTTGTATTATTACTAGTACTGTTTTGGAGTTGTGGTTATCATCATCATAACAGCCCATTAATGTCCCACTGCAGGGACGGGCCTCCTCCCATGTGACATAGGGATACTTGGCCTACTAATACCACGCTGGCCAGACGGATTGGTATCGGGTTTAATTTCAAGTTTTCCTTCTTTTTTTTCATAAATATAATATTCACGGATAGTCCTTTAGTCGGTTTTTACGACATCCATGGGATGGGATGGTGATATATTGTATTCTTACTCCGTCACCACACGCAGAGAGTTGTGGTTATAATAATCATTATTATAAATTAATGTCCTAAAGCAAGGATAGGATACACCCAGTGACTTCTGTAATGCTTGCACAAACAGTTGTTATGCTTGGGAATCGAACCTGAAACTTTAAGCATGGTGGCCGCTTACCGTTCTATTCAGATAATTGGATTTAAAAATATTTGTAACCGCTGTATTGCTTTCCGTGCTTGTTTCTTTACCTGTCATTTAAATAAATAATAATAAATAAATAAATAATCCTCATACCTTCACACAACGCCCTCTAGTCTCAAACTAAGCAGATCTTGTACTATGGGTACTAGACAACGGATAAACATACCTATTTAAATACTTTTTTTTTGTAAATACATACATAGAAAACACTCAGACCAATGCAAACAATCATGTTCATGCACACAAAGATTTGCATTGAGCGGGAATCGAACCCGAGACCTCTGCGTAGCTGTTATGTTATATAACCACTACGCCACAGAGTTCGTCAAATCATATAATGTACCTCATAATGTAGAGCGATTCGAAGTCGCGTCCTCGTGTATGTAAGCGGGCAAAGCAACTTCCCAACCTTTGTGGCAAAGTGGTTGTGGTCTTTACCTGTAATCAAATCAGAGTCTTCAGTAGGACTCATAAACATCAGTGTTTTCATTAGTCTAAGTATTCTTTATGTATAATAAGTATTTTTAATTAATATTTTGTACATTTAAATACATTTATTCAATATCCATAGTAAACAAGCTCTGCTTAGTTTAGGACTAGATGGTGTTATATAAGCAATATATTTTACTAGCTGTAAAACGCGACTTTGTCCGCGATTCGATTTGAAATGAAATAAAAAAAAACTTGTATAATTCATACAAAGTTTATTCATCATCATCATATCAGCCAATCGACGTCAACTGCTGTACATATTTATGCCTTCTCCAAGCATTGCCACCTTGTGCGGTCCTGAGCCTCCCTCATCCATCGGCTTCCAGCCGTCACACCAGCGCTTTTCGGTACGCGGTCGCCATTCCAGAATCTTTCTGCCCAAACAGCTGTCGGTTCTCCGCGCTATGTGCCCTGCTACTTTAGGGTTATGTCGGTTACTTTGGTTCTCTTGCGAATCTCCTCATTTTTGATTCGATCACGCAGGGAAACTCCCAACATAGCTCTCTCCAATGCCCCTGAATGACCATGAGCCTTCTGAGTAGACCCATAGGTCAAGCTACAACATAGCTCTCTCCATTGCCCTCTGGAGTGACCATGAGCCTTCTGAGTAGGTCCATAGGTCAGGCTACAACAGAGTTCTCTCCAATGCCCCTGAATGACCATGAGCCTTCTGAGTAGACCCATAGGTCAGGCTACAACATAGCTCTCTCCATTGCCCTCTGGAGTGACCATGAGCCTTCTGAGTAGGTCCATAGGTCAGGCTACAACAAAGCTCTCTCCATTGCCCTCTGAGTGACCATGAGCCTTCTGAGTAGGCCCATATAGGTCAGGCTACAACATAGCTCTCTCCAATGCCCTCTGAGTGACCATGAATCTTCTGAGTCCATAGGTCAGGCTACAACATAACTCTCCCCATTGCCCTCTGAGTGACCATGAGCCTTCTGAGTAGGCCCATAGGTCAAGCTACAACATAGCTCTCTCCATTGCCCTCTGAGACACCATGAGCCTTCTGAGTAGGTCCATAGGTCAGGCTACAACATAGGTCTCTCCATTGCCCTCTGAGTGACCATGAGCCTTCTGAGTAGCCCCTTAGGCCCCCTAAATTTGAAAAAAAATATTTTTGTCCTAGCTTGATGTTATACAGCCTATAACCTTCCTCGATCAATGGTCTATCCAAAACTGAAAACTAAATTCAATTCGAAGAAGTAGTTCCTGAGATAAGCGCGTTCAAACAAACAAACAAACTCTTTAGCTTTATATAATAGTATAGATATAGATTATAAAAATACAATTTAATGACACATTTTTTTGCTTAATTTATTATAAAAATAATCTAAAATAAATAAAATTAAGTGTAAGCTAATTCATCAGTTCGATTGGCACTAAGTTTTCGCCGTCGGTTGGTCCGGGGTATGCGGGGGAAAGCTATGGGGGGGAGGGGACCACGCAGGCGCCATTTCCCGCCATTTTCACTAAATAGGGATACCAGATGTGGGAATTTACTTGAAAGTGGGGAAAAGTTTGTTACGTTGTTGTATTTAATTTTATTTCTTTTGGATATTTATGACTTTTATTATTATACAAAGTCTTATTCATTCCCATAAGTTATAAAGTAAAAACCCATAGTACGACGAACTCATCTCATCTTATGGTTAAAATGTCCAATAAGTTGACTAAAGAAAAATTCGCACTTTATCTCTACAAAAAAGTAAGAAGGAAACTTGATAAGAAATTTATATACTAAATATCTCCGTCACTGTAGCAGGCCCGTCCTAGCAATGGGCCTTTAAATTTTTTTATAAATTTACTTAGTCTTGGTTAGTACATTGGTGTTAGTGTATTATTAAGTAATAGTGTACTATAAAACTAATATTTCTCTATCGTCATTGATAATTAAGTATCCTTTTTCCGTAACATCCTCATTTCAACTTTCAAACGTAATAAACTATGTATTTAACGTAATACAAACTGACAGTTATTACTTAAACATAATTATTGATCGCCTTGATGTAATCGTAGCTAGAAAAGGTATAATAAAATAAAATAATTCTATATCTAGTTTGTCATTATCATCACGAAACAGGAAAACTAATACTTGTATTATTATCAAGACAATACTACGTATATTATTACATACTATTAATGGCCCACTGCTAAGATGACGCATCTTTTATTTTGCTAAGAATCTGCTAACTTTCCCTTAGTTAGTTTTTACTTTTTAGTAAAGAAAGTACAAGCTTTCCCGTAGTTATTATTCACAAAATGAAATAAAATAAGTTGGAGTTGCGACTCTATGTATTGAAACAGCATAACCACAGAGAAAACGTAAAAAATCCACCCCTAAAATAGTCCACCCTATCTCAAAATATTCGGGGAAAATTTCCCCTTGTACTTGGTAACACATTTATCCCGAATGGTCAGTCGTTTTGGCGCCGTCGTCCCGGCCGGTCGACGCCAGCGCTCCAGATTTACGCGGCTCGTATTATAACCAAAGAAAATAAAACAAAAATTTGTGTCAAGTTATGTGAGTGTGTTTGTGTCTGTGTGGGTGTTTGTGATCTTGCTGCACACAGAAATGTGAGTAGTTATTTTATTTTTATATAGAAATTTAAGGTGAATTTTCGCGAGACGTCCTTGGTTTTTCTCTGTAGAGCCTGTATCGTAAATAAAACTGGATTCGAGAAGGAATCCTTGTAAGAATTTTTTTATAATAAGTTTTTTAAATAAAGCCTCTTTTCGGAGTTTATTGATAGTAGTGTCAAGTTTTTTTAGCTTAGTTTTTGTATGATTTTCTTGAAATATGTTTATGTAGAGTCGATCTAAAAATATTTAATTAAATCATTCCATAAATTTTCTGTGTGATGGAAGAAAGTATGGTATAAGGTTTTATTTCAAATGTTTTTTTTTCTATTTTTGTAATGTTAAAGTCTCTGAAATTTTCCTTAGTTGGCTTTTATAATGCCCATGGGATAAGTGTGACCCTGAGTTTTCTTACTTTATCTCTAGACAGACAAGAAATATATTTAAGTTTTTATAATATACTTACATTTTTATTTATTATTCTTTAAGCAAATAATGTTAGTTATATAGTAAATAAACTATCTCTACATTTACTTTTGTAGGTTATTTCATTTTATTTATAATTTAAGAAATTTCAATTATGAAGACTAAGTGCTGACTAACTTAGAATACGAAATTCCATCACCTCTCGTTGTAAAAACTGGTTAAAATAAAAAAAAACTGTCTAAGGAAAAATAAACTAGTGTAATAATATTGTAAGAGAAAATCTCCTAAGCAAATCTAATATAAATTCGCCAAGTTAGAGTTTTCAGTGGGTCAATTTTACCTCTTATTACTGGATGAAGCCGGTCCCTGCAGTGGGTCATTTACGGGTTGATTTTAGTGACTTTAAATTCATTGCTTGATTTTAATACCGTTTATTTATTGATTCTGTAAGTTTCGTTTCGTGTCATGGGTATTTTCTCCCCTATATTTTTAAGTAATAAAATAGGAAATTAGTCAATTTTTTTTCTTTTAATCTTCATTTAAGGGAACTCGGTCAACATCGACGATGTCGCCCAATCTAGTCAATTCTTAAACAATAGAATATGAGTCAATTAAATGTACATACATACATAAATTCACGCTTTATCCCGTCCGGGGTAGGCAGAGACGACAGCACGCCACTTGTCAAATGTAGGTTTTATTTATTTTTAAATTACCAGTATCTATATAAATGCTCTACTGAAAGTACTACTCTCCTCAAAATATTAGCTTATAGATGCTTTTGGTTTTTGTAAAATTTTGTTCATAGTTAAAATAATGACTGTGATGTAATATACTATGATTCGTCCTTTACGACACACGTTGAATAAGAGAGAAGTAGGGTAAGGACTGTCGGTTTCTACGACACCTTTGCTTGTCACCACTCAAATGAAAGTAAAATGATTATTTAATGTAATAGTTTTAAGATAAGATATGATAAGATAGCTTAGATAGTTTTACATAGTGCGTTTCAACATGTTTTACCATGATTGGCATGCAAATGTTATTTTAATTCATAAAACAATGTCTTAATAGAAATAAGTAAGTACAGTTTAAATATAATTATTATAGTAATTTCTTTCTCTCAAATAAGAGAAAACCAAAGAAACCAACCAGAACTTGACCTTGTAAAGATTCTTTCAAATTACATTCGGATAATTACATACACATATTATAACGGACACAAAGTATATTATTATCCAGTCTCACGACTACAGCTTATGGATTACACAAATAAATTATCTCGCGTGGAATTCGAACCCACGACCTCGACAGCTTACACGACCGGCTAACTACAAAGGCAATAACGAAATTGTAGTTATTTTTCTAAATTATCAAACAGGTCAGGATTACCATATCAGATTATTTTAATACTTTGATATCTTTCGATTGATTCTAAAGTGATAAGAGAGTCAAATATACATGTATTCGTAAACTCACACCTCATCCCGTTCGGGGTAGGCAGAGACGACAGAACGCAACTTGTCACGATACTGGCAAACAGATTGGGCGTGGGCCTCGTCCACATTCATTAAGCGAGTTATAAAAGAGTCAAATATATAGTCAGTAATATCTTTTTACTTTTAGTTTACTATACCATAGCCTTGATATGGGATGGGTAGACTATAATATAGTATAATGTAGACTATAAACTATATTATGTAGAAAATAAATAAATAATAAATAATCCTCACCATTCACACAACGCCATCTAGCCCCAAACTAACAGAGCTTGTTCTGTGTTTACTAGACAACGGATAAAACATACTTAAATACTACTTTTTTGTAAATACTTATATAATATTCATAAAGAACACTCAGACCAATGCAAACAATCATGTTCATACACATAAAGATTTTTGCATTGAGCGGGAATCGAACCCGAGACCTCTGCGCTACAGTCATGTTAAGTAGTGAATTCATGTGAATAGTGTAAACGATTATGACAGCTTGATTGGTCTGTCATGTAACACTATAATTAAACTTATTATTCAATTAACAGTTCAATATAGACAGATGTCATGTGGCATGTACCGGGTAAAAGGGGTCGTGTATGGTACAGTGTAACAGGTCGTGGGTTCGAATCCCACAAGATATAGTTCTTTGTGCGATCCATAAATGTTTGTCTTGGGTTTGGATGTATTTTGTATTCGTTAGTTTCGGATCTTTTAAGGACCCCGCGACACATGGCTTCCTAGTGTGGTGGTAGACTTTAAAATACCATATTTTTTACTAAAAAAAATACCGTAGTGTTATAAAAAGATAAAGTTGGGCAATTTACTAATTTTTTTTAGGTTTATTTCCAATATTCTAATATTTATCAGTTCATTCATTCATAACAGCCCATTAATGTCACTGCAGGGACGGGCCTCCTCCCGGGACGGAGGGATACTTAACCTACTAATACCACTCTGGCCAGACGGATTGGTATAGGGTTTAATTTCAAGTTTTCCTTCTTTCTATATAAAGATAATATTCACGGATAGTCCCTTAGTCGGTTTTTACGCCACCCATGGCTCATCCCATGGTGGTGACATATTGTAGTCATTCTTACTCCGTCTCCACACGGATAGGTTGTCCTGGTTGTTTATATATCTTAAAGACCTCGATGTACTTTACAGTCCGGTGTTATACGAACCACTACGGACCAAACTACGGACCCTTCCTAGAATCAATCCCTAGGTCTGAAATCTCGAAGGTCTTTTGTCTTATTTCAAAATATTTTAAGTTTGACTTTTTTGTTCAAAAAGAAAAAAAAATTATACACAGTAAACACTCAGACAAATGCACCATTCATATTCATTTACACACAAATATTTGCATTGCACGGCAGTCGAACCCGCAGTCCTAACAGCAATACACTTTATCAGAGACTAGATGATTCGTGGCCCACTAAAAAACGCGTTACTTTTTAAACATATTTCATTACTGCTCCACTCCTATTAGTCATAGCGTGATACTATATAGCCTATGACACTCCCTGATAAATGGACTATTCAACACAGAAATATTTTTTAAAATCGGTTCACTAGATCCAGAGATTACCCCCTACAACGTACCACAAACACACAAACTTTACCTCTTTATAATATTAGTATAGATTAAAGGTCATAAAATCTCGCGTTTGTAATTCATTTAATATTGTTTATTGAACAGTCGTCAAGCTAATTGATAATGGCGGTTTAATTGCGTCAAACAATGGCTGCGTTCAATAAAAGTCACATGAATAAAAAACTATAATTGTATTAATAAGTATTAGGAAAATTTTGTCGTGTTTATTTATAGTTTTTTGTCTAGAAACTGAACTAAGTTAACTTAACTAAAATAGTACAGTAATGTCACTAGACAATGCCCTTCCATCGAAACTACTAAGAGGTGAATTCGGGTCGTAGCACATATAACGTAAACGGATTGGCACTCACCTTTCTCCTCGGTGTCAAACGTCAAAAATCCGATTACGTTACGATTCCGATTAGTGTGCGTTGCATTAACCACTTGAACGTTAACTGCGCGAATCGCTTTCGCGAGTCCAACGTTCAAGTGGCAACGCTCGCAGTTTTTTATGTGTTTATAAAAAACTGCGAGTTTTCCGTCTTGATAAAAACGGCTAACACGAGAAAACTACTGCATCAATTTGAAAATGAAAAACATCGTCGTGTTCGTAAAAGTATAGGGAATAAACTTAAATTAAAATACATTAACCTTATGAATATCTAAATACAATGAATAGTTGATAAACCTGAGAAATTGCGGAAAATTGTTGACATTTTCCGCGATTTTCCAGGAATTATATTATTTGTGAATAAAATTAGCAACCCAAATTGATGATTTTATTTTAAAAAAATAATTAACTATATTTCTTTTAAAATAAAATTAATATATTTATAATTCATAAGGTTAAAGTATTTTAAATTATTTTTGAAATAAATACCTTTTTTAGCTGACTCGGCCATCTCGGCGTTTTGTACGTGCATACCATATTTTTGTTTAGACAATAAGAACATAAAAATAAGAACGTAGTAGGTTTGTTTTCTAAATTTAATTATTGTTTATTAGTTTATCTTGTAGTATTAAACGATTTCAATAAACTTTAAACGATTTCAATAAACTTTTATTGAGGAAAGCGTAATTAAACCGCCATTATTGTTAAACTCAAGGCCAAGTTTTAGTCTTTGACTTTTCTTTTATTAAATTTTAAAAGTTACTCAACTTTTATAGCATAATATTACGACCATTAGAAAGCACACATTTTCTAGAAAATTGTAATATATTACACTTCCAACAATATTTAATTAATCGAATGTATTTAACACATAAATAAACAGTAAATTTCATACAAGGACATACGAAATGAAGCAAACTTCTGTTTGACATTGCGACCACAGATTATTTTTTACAGCTGTTTATTTTGGTGTAATCCGTTCTAAAACTATCGACAATTGTCCCACAGACTTTTTTAAACGCAGAGTTTAAGCGGTAGAATCATGTTTTTATAAAATATCGCGCGTTGCAGAACGAATTTTTTTTGGTACTTTTATACCATATTATGACGTAAGTCCCGCCATTTTGTCAGTGGATAAATCATACCAATTGTCGTTCAAGTGGTTAAGGAGTTTCATACAAATAATACTGAACGCCGTTCAGTGAACGGCTCGGTTTGGTACGGTGACGATCCGTTTACGTTACGTTATATTATGTGCTACGACCCTTAAGCTGGCACAGTGGTAGTAGACTCTTGCTGAAGGGAACTATCCAGGTAAGACTAGGGCTCTTTGTAAATTATCCGAATGTAACTGTGTTTAAATGGAAGTGTAACCTAGTATTATTAACTCAACAGTATTTAAATAAAGACTTATGGAAAAAGAAAGCATATTGATGTCGTTCATTCTTTAAAAATCTAATTCGGTAAAAGGAATTTTTCAAATTTCAAAATGCTTTATTTCATAATATTTATAACAAATTGTTTGAAATCCTCGTTTCCTTAAAATTGAAGCTACAATTAAAATTATAGATCGACACAGACAAACGCCACAGCACTAAAAAAACCGCGTTGTATTGTCCAATGTAAATTAGAGGAGAAAAATAGAAATCTGGCAAAGAAACTCATGGCAACTCTTTCGCGAATCAAGCCCTGTGTTACGGAAACTTGTACAAACTTGATATTTACAGTAGCTAGGAACAACATACTCAAGAAATAAACATCAAGCATTAAACACAATATGGTTACCAAGTTTCACTTTAATGTTAAAATAATCTATACTAATATTATAAAGAGGTAAAGTTTGTGTGTTTGTGACGTTGTAGGCGGTAATCTCTGGATCTACTGAACCGATTTTGAAAAATTCTTTCTGCGTGAAATCGAAGAGTGTCATAGGGTATATAGTATCACGCTATGACTAATAGGAATGGAAAGGGACGCGTATTTTTCGTCGCCCAACGAAGGTGGCACGGGTCAGCTAGTGTACTTATAAATAGTAAAAAATACTTGCTTGAAAAAATAAATAGTAAAAAAAAATGCTACCTTGAATTTTTAGCTACTAGATGTTAAGTTAAGCCTAACATCTAGTCTAGTATGCGTTAGCATTCTCCCGTCACATAATGAAGTCGATTCACTATTTATATCTACTACACATACGACCCCACTCAACTTATATTTTAAACTAAAATACAAAAAATATATTCACTACACATTTAAAAGCGAAATTAAACTACCGAAATATAAAATAAAAAAATACATAAGTACTTAATTGAATTAAAATGAAAACGTACATTAATGAACACTCAGAACCAAAATTTTACAAGTGAATATAACTAAGTTAATATAAAAAAAGCTAGATTTCCTATGGGAAATCATGATATTGGCCTCACAGGTCTAAAGTGGGACTCATAAATATATGTAGTATCCCCTTTATGTCTGGCTGAGGGCTATTTTAGTGGAAGGTTTATACCTAGCACGGAGACTGAATTTCGTTTAGAGGTTAACTTAGAAATATTAGTATTTTTCTCTTATTTCGATTGGTCGTTCGTCGTGTAAGACTAGCTGTGTATGTGGCTTTGCTTAGATTAATAGAGTTCTTAATTTTGCAATAAGTTAAAAGAGTTTTTGACGAGATCTCGGGTGATTTCTCCTTAATTTTTTATACTAAAGATGTATGAATATCCAAGTAGGTATTTTATTATTTTTTTACCGATGATCGAGTAAGTATACACGGGTTTACAACACTATGCCATGGAAATCAAAAATTTCCGAGCTTTTGTCTCTACAAAATAATAATAATAAAATCTTAACATAAAACTTTATACCAATAAATCTGAACTCGTTTGGTTAAGTTGATTTGGTGTCACTTTATCATTAGACATCTTGTCTTTGCAATGGGACATACAACGGATTTTAACCCGCATTTTCAATCATTAAGTACATATTTTATTTTAGTTTATTTAAAACTAAGCTTGGTTTATAAAAGTAAATTATATCAAAATACAGAAAAACTACTTAGGTACATTATAATAACTTATAATTAGTTTCGACTACTGCTACAATAAATGACTCTTTACAGTGAAAACGAAAAATAAACACAAAATAATGCTAATAAATAATGAATTCAAATTCATTTATTTTTTAACGTATTCTTTATTCAAAGTACTCAATAGTATTTGAATATAGAATAGATTTGACAGAAAAAAAAACGTTAAAGAACGCCTGTTCGAAAATTGAATATTTATATTGACAATATTCAATTTTAGAACAGTATTTTTTTCTTTCTTTCTGCGAGCACCTGTATAGAGGTTATTAACATAATTATTTGACTGACATATTTTTGTAAAGTCTAAGGGAAAATAGGTTTTTTTTTGTAGTAATAGATACTACAGGTGGGTTGATATGAGCACACTAATAACCTATTTGGTTGACAATGATAGCTAATACGTTAGGCTATGTAGCGGTAGAATTATTTGCTGGGGCGGGCCATTGGAAGCTTGGCCTAGAAATACCACGGAGGCTAAAAACTTTATCATAGAATTTTGTGTACCTACAGTTTTGTTTCTTTGTTAGAGATATTGAGTGTAAGTAATATAGATACACTGTAGCGATGTTTATGACAACCTCGAAATTATGTAGAGTGGGAGATCTTGCTGTCAATATTGGATAGTAAATACGTAAACAACGAAAGCCATGGGTTAAATAATAAAAAATGGGTTTGCAAATTAAAATAGGTTATCTATAGTATTGTATGATTGTGTAATCGATTGTGTGTTTGTGACGTTGTAGTGGGTAATCTCTGGATCTACTGAACCGATGTTGAAAATTCTTTCTGTTTTGAATAGTCCATTTATCGGGGAGTGTCATAGGCTATATAGTATTAAGCTATGACTAATAGGAGTGGAGCAGTAATGAAATATGTTTGTCCTGTTTATTATATTTACTAGCTGTAAGTTTCCCTAAAATTGTAAAATAAAATAAAATAAATAAATAAATAAAAACGGACGCGTTTTTTTCGCCTCCCAACGAAGTGGGCACGGGTCATCTAGTATACTATAATTAAAGCACTGAATAGAAAATGAAAGGTTAGCGACCACAGTGGCGTAAAACTTATTTATGCAATTTTAGTGTAGCGGGACGAAGCCGTAGGTTTGAATACCATACAGGAAAATTTGCTATGTGTGACAAATAATGCCCTTTGTCTGCTAATTCCATGTATGTAGGTTTAAGGGATACGGCTCTTGATTCGTAATGGAGAAATTGCTATGTTTAAAAAAAAGGTAGAGTTCCTATTAAATTAATTTCGTTTGCGTATCGCTGAGTTACATAGTTGTGTAGTTACAAGTTCGGCGAAGATGTTGGATTCAATTGAAATTTTTGTATGCATTAACATGATTTTTTTACTTTGCCTAAACCTGGGAAATTTAATAAAAAGTAAAATAAAAATAAAAACCATTTATTTTCAGACCATCGATTTAATTACCTATAATATTTCTTTATTAACAAAAAATAATATAATGTCTATTCCTTGTTTTTTACCATTACTTTAGGTCTAGATGGCGTTGAGTAAATTAGTCCAGAATTATCATAACAGCCCATTAATGCTTCACTGCAGGAACGGGCCTCCTCTCGTGACGGAAGGATACTTGGCCTACTAATACCACGCTGGCTAGACGGATTGGTATAGGGTTTAATTTCAAGTTTTCCTTCTTAGCTTAGTCCGGAATATTGTTTCATATTAAATTATATTTTAATATTAAACTGGGTTAATGTATTATACGCCAATCATCTATGCTAAGAACGATAGTTAAGCTATGTCAGCGAGATCATTCCATAGATGGCTGACCTTTAAGTGGTATTTCATCTAAACGTCTCCGTGCAAATTGGCCGGTAACCAAAAAAATAAAAGGAAAAAAGATGCTAAGCGCCTAAAAATACACAAAACCTATTACCGTACTTTATCTATTACGTACAATATTAGGTACTTAATAAAACTGTATTTGGATTAAGAATGAGTGCGTCAAGGCTCGATTAAAAAGTAGGAACACCACCAAAAACCATATTTCCTTTTTTTTGAGTAAAATAATTACTTTCTGTCATACGTAATAATAGTATCAATCAATTAACTACCTATTGCAGTTCACTGTTGGACATTGGCCTCCCCCGACACGCGCCACCCAACTCGGTCCTGCGCCTTTCGCATCCAGTATAGTATCAATAGCCTGAGTATTTTATAAAACTGACTGACTTTTAATTGAATTTTTATTTTTTACCAATTTATATTTGTAAAATTTAAATGTTTGTAAAAATCAATGTAATGATGTAAAATGTAATTATTAATATTTACCTTTTTTACTGAATTTACCTAAGTATTTCTTTTATTAAGCATATCAATTCTCTTACCTATTGTGTGACAATTTGACAACTAAATGTTAACTTAACCGAATTTTTAACAATTTTAAGGAACGAGAATTGACATGTAGGTTTAAAACACCTATGTCACAATATGGCGCCGGGTCATGCACATTCTTATTTGAAACGTACAGTATGTACCTAATACCGTACTACTAGTATGATATCTATTAGAAAGTGGTATCAAGTAAGAATATACATTTAATCAGAAGCACGTTTGTCCCTTAAGCTCTGATCCGTTCTACTGTACAAACTAATCCGCGTCCTTAGAGATCTGTTACTCAGTAAGCTACGCCATTACGCTAACTGCCACAGTGTAAAAAAGTACAGTAGGTATAGAAAGTCAGTCAGCTTGCGACCACTGCCGATGCAACCTGTGCCAAAACGTCGAGAAAAATAAAGGGAATTAGCATGCTCGACGATCTCCCGTTTATGAAATACTTATTTATAATAATGAAACGCGATAGTTTAAAATTGTAGTATGAGAACTCGGTCTCATTATAGAAATACATATTATGAAGGTAAGAAACTGTGTTTAAATAGAGGAAAGACACGACAACAACAACACGTAAGTATGTTACGTAGTACGTAATATACTCATGGCCTTTTTAAAAATGATCTTGAAAATTTTAATAATAGCGTTGGCCGTGTTAGTCACTAGTCGAGAAAACCACTTAGAGGTTTCGCTTTTGTAAATGTGTATATTTTATTTTGTTTGTTTGATGTTTTGTAAGTGGTCCATGGAGAAAAATGTTTTTTTGACTATATTTTGACGTGTGTATGTTTTACGTATCGCAATGTTTGTAAGAAGTTTCCCTACTGTATATATCTGTACTGTGGCACACCTCACGTATCTAAGCAACTTAGTTTTAATTAAGTCGTTGTTGTACTCTAAGTAAAGCGTTATGCTATGATTTGAACTTGGATCTTGTGGTGGCGAGTTTTGATTGTGTGGGTTTGTGTGGGATTATGTCACTTTGATTTTGATAGTCTGTGGCATATAGAAATAGGAAATGATACCTATGCATAGCTCGGGTGTCTAGCTGAAAAGCTCTTGTTCGATACAAATATATAGAAAGTATAGTTTTTATAAATGTGTGGTGACGGAGTAAGAATACAATATGTCGCCACCCCATCTCATCCCATAGGTGTCGTAAAAACCGACTATTGGACTATCCATGAATAATATTTTTACGAAATGAAAAGAAGTAAAACTTAAAATTAAACCCTATACCAATCTGTCTGGCCAGCGTGGTATTAGTAGGACAAGTATCTCTCCGTCCCTGCAGTGGGACATTAATGGTCTGTTATAATGATGCTGACAGCAAACAAAAGTCACTATTCGTAGACACTACGTTTCCTCGGTACATGGAAACGTTATATTTTCTTTCTTCTCGTTCCTCATAGGTTCAAAGTTAGTGTTCGGGTAGCCCAAACAGTTCGTCATCTGGGGCACTTGCTACAAAGTCGCATGTTTTTGTTATGTTTTGCTTAAAATAAGTGCTCACCTATCCTAAATTACCTTATCTAGTCTCAGACATCTTATCTTAGGATAGGCAAAAGCATTTCTGAGTCTCTAACTGCTAATTCAGTCAATTACTTTAGAATACACTGAAAAATATTAAAAAGCTGTTAAAACTTTACTGAATGGTAATTACATGGTGTGACCTAAAAAGGTCCTAGCACACAGATTAAAAATATAATGCATGCACACACACGAGCCAAGTGAATAATAAACGAACGAACTATGCTTCCTTGTTGTTAAGGGGAGGACTACACTAAAAAAGTAATGTTTTTTTTTCTATTTTAACCTCCTGGGGCCTGGCGTCATAATATATTTATGTAATACATACCAGAAAATATAAAAAACAGTGCCATTTAATGAAATTCGTGTAAACTTTTAATATTTAAACACTAACGTTTAGTAATTTAAATGATAATATTTTTTTTTTTTATTGAATACATAATAAATTTAAAACTAAATATTTTTCATAATTAAAAAAAAAAGTTCTGGGACCCAGCAGGTTAAATTGGCCTTACAGAATGATTTTATGGTGCCTGATGTTAAGCATCCAATAGAGTTCAAGAATGGCGAGCACCATGCCAGATACAATATTTGTAGAGACATAAATGTCTCCACTATTGAGGCTTAAGAAGATGCTTTTTCGCGCCTCGCTTGAAAGAACCAGGGTCGTAGTTTGAATAGTATGTTTTTTTTTGAGAATAGTATTTTCTCAAACTTCACACAAGGCCATCTAGTTCTAAACTAAGTAAAACTTCTACTATGGGATAACGGATGTATGCTTACAACATGACTAAATATAAAATATCACTACCTATTAGTAGAGTCCATAAATGTTCATCATCATAACAGCCCATTAATGTCCCACGGCAGGGACGGGCCTCCTCCAGTGACGGAGGGATACTTGGCCTACTAATACCACGCTGGCCAGACGGATTGGTATAGGCTTTAATTTAAAGTTTTTTTTCTTTCTATGAAAAGGTAATATTCACAGATAGTCCCTTAGTCGGTTTCTACGACACCCATGAGATGAGATGGGGTGGTGACATATTGTATTCGTCACCACAAGGATCACCATTACATTCATTACCTTACTAATTGGAATAATTACGTACATGATATAGTATCCCAACTACTCGGTCTTAGAAGATGCTTTTTAACGTCCCTTTTGATGGACGCAGAATCGTTAAAAGAGTTTTCGCACTCCGACTATTTACTATTCGATTAATGTTGGAACTGTTAGCTTACTTGTTGACTATACAATGTAGGAATAGCACTTCTGTGGACAAAAAGCCACTCGTACACTTGCCAATGCACATGTTTATCTATAACTAACATTATAAAGAGATAAAGTTTGTGTGTTTGTGACGTTGTAGGGGGTAATCTCTGGATCTAGTGAACCGATTTTAAAAATTATTTCTGTGTTGAATAGTCCATTTATTGAGGAGTGTCATAGGCTATAATAATATAGTATCACGCTACGACTAATAGGAGTGGAGCAGTAATGAAATATGTTGAATAAAACGGACGCGTTTTTTTCGCCGCCTAACGAAGTGGGCACGGGTCAACTAGTGAATAATAAAGAACAATGCTCAAAAATGTATGGACACCGTCCCCACTTTGTAGCACTTTAAGATATATGTTAATCGAAAGGTATTACTCATCTCTCCATTTTATTGTATGACAGCAAAGCTCAAATGTGTATCCGAAAAAAGTTATATCGACATAAAGAAACCGAAATCAGTCACAATGATAATTATATTATTGTTCATGATGTTTCTTTTATTTTAATTAATACTGTGGGATGAACTTATTCTGAGTTTTGAAATGACTCCCGCTTTTTGCAAAGTGGCCATGGACGGTTTTTAGAAGTTTTCAAATAAAAATAACTTCATAATAGCAACTTTTTATTATAACATTACAGTATTTTCAGTGTCTATTACAATATCCCAGGCACTGGCTGGTCCATTGAAATCGTCTAAATGCCTTCCAATACCAAAGTACCATACGATACTGACGACAAATGCGCGCAAGCACCAACTGTTCTCATAGCAGTTAAGCATGAACAATATATGTCTGAATGGCGTTTATATCCTGTGCGTTATTTAAAACCAAATAAATACCTGTAAGTAATAGGTCGCATTTGACCTACGTGTGGATAAAATTCGACTCCTCAAAAGAGTGCAATATGCCGTGTTTATACCGTATTGGTTCATAATTGGGCTTGGAATTGCACAAACTTCTATGTTGCAGACGCCGCCACGTAAATGTTCGCTAACATAGGAAGCTGCTAGTTTTAAGTGTGATATGTCCCCAAACTAAAGAAAATAATATCCTCGTTTGATAATTCAGGGAACGGTATATTTATGGACTCATCAGTCAATGTTCTGAACGTAGCCCGCTGCCTGTAACGTAGTTACCCAAGTCATTGTTGATGTAAATTCTGCGATGAATTCGTTCAACGAAGTCTGTGGCATAGACACTGTCATGAAAAGGCTCCCTGAATGTATTGAGAAGCGCTCCAGCAATTAGGAAGTATGTGAAGAGATGAGGAAGAGTATTATTGAATACTACATTCCTGAACATTTTTTTGGTTCTTCATTCGTAAATCTACGTCCAACGCCCTCAGCGAGTGGTTCTTGTAATAGAGGATAACAGTCAACCCCGAAAAGAGCCAAGCGATGATGTTTCACAAGAAAAGGAGCCACAAAACTCTCTCGGCAGAGACACCAAAGGTCAAGATGTTCGGCTCCCCGATCCCTTGGGCGAGGGAAGCCAAATACTTTGGAGTCATACTCGACGATAAACTCTCACTCCGTCCCCACCTAAACATGGTTCGCAAGCAGGGCTCGTCTGTGATGGGACGGCTGCACTTACTCCTTAGGAAGGAGTCTAAGATGTCAATCCGCAATAAAGTTAAGATATAGGAGACTTGTATTAGGCCAATCATGACGTAGGCGTGCGTAGTTTTCGCTCGCCTTAGGCCACACAGCTGCAGGATCCATAGGTTACAAACAATTCAGAATAGGTTCATGCGCAAAGCGACGGGAGCACCGTTGTTCATGCGTAACGAGGATCTCCACATCGACCTCGAGTTGCCGACCATCCAGCAACACATGAAACTCTGTTCCCGTGATCCCGTCGCTAATTTGAAACGGCTGCCACTCACCCCAACCAACTAGTGGTTAAGGCATCCGGGTACATCCCCTCTAGAATATCAAAAATTAGAAGACCTAGACATGCTCTCGAAGAGCCGGGTGATAGGATCGCGATCGCTCAACGTAGAGCTCATACGGTTGGCGAAGCCACAACAACACGTCCGCTGTTCCGTCCTCGCCGTCGAGGCCAGAATACGCGCCGCGTTCGCTCCTAGAGAGCATGCCTTCCGCAGATCCTGTTAGTCGGTGACGGTCCAGGCCGAGGTTCGTGCCCACATGGGGTGCCCCTGAGGCATGACACTTAAATGTCTTAGGTTGAGGGCCATCCGCCCCACAGCCAGCGTGAAGTAGTAAATGTCCCAGGAGACAAACTACTCGTGCTTACAAAAAAGAAAAAATCGGGTCATTGGGCATATACGGCGCGTAATAATAAATAAATAAATAATCTGATTACATTTTTCTTATATTCTACACTGTTAACTATGTATTTTATTAGCTATTATTTCGAAAAAGTACAATAAACAGCAACATAATTGTGACTCGTTTCGGTTTCTTTAACCTCCTAAGGCCCAAGTAAATTTTTGCGTAGTTGAGTTTATCGCCCAATGTTCTTATACGAGAACACATTGTGCTAATAGGGTAACCGCCCAGACAGAAAAAAGAAAAAAAAACTGGAATGCAGTTTTTTATTCGATGTAGTTTTTATTCCTGATACTACTGTTACGACAAAGAACAGATCTAGGCTACCGAACATGCGAATTATTTTGTTCTTGTCCGAGAACATGGGGCTTCTATGACATAACTAACGTTCTTTCTTATGTTCTTTGTCAAGGACATTGGATGTGAAAGCAATTAAAAAAAATAAGTATGGTTTTTTATAAATTCTTTTATTAATTAATATAGGCACAACAATCAGTCTTTTTTTTATTAAGTAATCAAAATAAATGAAACATAAACTTAATTCGCACTGTTTGGCATAAATCAAATAAATATTTACATAAATAATGAGATCAAGGTTTTCAAACATTTAAATCCTATATTTATTTACCCTAATCAACAAATAAACTTAAAATTACCTTCCTTGGCAAATATAAAAAAATATTAGTTATTAAACAGACGTCAAAAACTTAAAGAACAAACATACAAAATAATATGAGATCAAAATTAAATGCTCAGAATTAGCTTCAATAATTTGGTAATACTAATTATGAATGAAATTCTAAAAAGCAATTTCGATCTCCAAGTTAACATAAAATTACATTGCATGTATTACAAGAGATACGAGATTTCTTATAATGGCATTGTCGACACCTCGATTGTTTATCAGAAAAAATCGGCAAATGGTCAGCACCTCGCAGACGTCGTTTATTTGATGGAAGTGGAGCAATAGGCTTCCCTCTTTTGCGTTGGACTGGTTCGCTTTGTTTAGAATCCGAAGAATAAATTTGACTTGCCTCTGGTTTAGCGTTTGCCTTAATCAGAAGTTCTCCGAGATTATTTTTAAAACCTCGTAATTGAGTAATCTTTTTTACTAGGATGTTTTGTCTCAGCTTGTTGTTTAGATTTAGGCTTTTACCATGTAGTGTAACTGCAGTCTGATTAGTCATTTCGACAATTAACTTAACCAAATCATCGTCTATGTACTGGCGGAAGTACTCCATTGGCTGATAGTCATCGGTATTAACTATAAAATAAGAAGGCTCAAACCTTAATGATTCCTTCGGAGCGAAACTGCTGCTAATCCAATTGTTTGCTGGCACTGAAGAGCTTTTCACCGGCTGCTAGTATCACCTGGCCAGGTACAACAGCATTTCGAACACGAGCTCGTCCTCTGCCTCGACCACGTCGTATAAAGTTTGCAGCGGGTCTTACAATAGTTGTATCTTCGTCAGAATCAGTGTCACTGGAACTGGAAGACCTGGTTTCTGGTCCCATGATAAAAGGAGGGTCACCTGTATCTTCGTCGGAAGGCTGAAAATCTTCAAAGTCAGAGTTATTGAGCAAATTTGTGATATCTTCATTCCCCAATCCTGTGAAAATTAAGAAGTCATTAATACTAACTGTTCAACACGAACAAATAATACTGGGTAGTTATTGGAACATCAGCACAGTGTTCTCCCACAAGAACATGTCACAAAGGGCAACTGTTAGCATAACAGACAAATGTTCTTGCACGAGAACACATTGAAAGACAGCCGAATAAAAGTAAGTTCCAATTGAGTATTGACAGAAATTTAATCACAAAGACAATATTTATGGTTTTACCATAAATTATCGACTTTTTTAAATTAAAAAGACACATGATTGTATATGTAATTAGCGATTTAACTCACCTCTGTTACGCGTGCCTTCGATTTTTCTGTGTGCGGGGACAAAATGGCAGAGTGCTTCCAATTGGTTGTGGTCGAATGAATGCAAACTTTGTCACAAATATATTGACCAATCAGGTAACAGTGAACGAAACCGGTAAATACCGCGATTTTTAAAATTATCTTGAAATAAATTGTATGTTCTCACGTGAGAACAGTGTGCCACTAGGAGTGCAATCTGCTAATTATGGCTGGGCGGATACCGGTCCTCGGTAAAGTCCTTGTACAAGAACGTTGGGCCTTAGGAGGTGCGATATAACTTTTTTCGGATACACATTTGAGATTTGCTGTCATACAATAAAATGCTCAAAATACTAAGGCCTTTCAATTAACATAGGTTTTAAAGTGCTACAAGCTGGGGACGTTTTGAGCATTGTTCTTAATTGGTGTAGGTACTGAATAAGAGAAGATAGAATCAATTCAAAGAGTTCTGCAGTTTTTGTAGTTTAGATGATAAAGAGCTACCAATATCCTGACATCACTAAACAACTATAAAATATTTAGAGCGTAAATCTAGTAAGGAACATAGTCACTGGATGCTAATTGAACTTAATCGGTGACGTAAGCACTTAAAGAATGTATGCCACACTTGCAAGCGACAGACGTGAATATATACATGTTAGTAGGAAAAGAAGAAAGACAATGGAAAAATTAAATACTCGACGCGGGAATCGAATCCCCGTCTCTGGATTATACGCGTCCAGCGCCATGACCTCTAGGCCACCCGTTACCAAACCCGTCTCGACTACCAAATTTAACCATTGCTTTATACGGCGCCCGATTTTTCGATTCCCGCGATTCGAGAATCATTTTTTTTCATTGTCTTTCTTCTTTTTGGATTTTTCTAGTTATACCTAAGCTTTATGGGTAAAAATTATATGTAATTTACATGTTGGTAGCGTGAGTTTTCTCCATCTGTAGAGAGCTGTTCCTTGCATTAAAGAATTCAATCATTATCATTGTCTTAACTCAAGGATCATTCACCGTGTGGTGACGGAGTAAGAATACAATATATCACCACTCCATCTCATCCCATGGGTGTTGTAAAAACCGACTAAGGGACTATCCGTGAATATTATCTTTACGAAATAAAAAGAAGGATAACTTAAAATTAAACTCTATACCTACCAATCCGTCTGGCCAGCGTGGTATTAGTAGGCCAAGTATCCCTCCGTCGTGTGAGGAGACTCGTCGGACATGAATGGGCTGTTATGATGATGATTATCAATGTCTTAATTCAACAAGATTTAAAGAGAGCATTCATGGTAGGCAGTGGGTTGGTTACATTATTTACATCTTTGAGCGATTACCGTTTACAACTTACACTGTCCTGGATACCCTATACTGAAACGTTAAGCAGATACGACAATTTGCTTGCAGTGTTAATCAACGTTTTCTACCGGCTGACTCTAACTCAAACGTCTGTTAAAAGTAAAGCGGCGCTTAAACTAGTAATTCTCATACAAATGTCTAGTTTAAGTGCAACTTTACTTTTAAAAGACGTTTAAGTATTAGCCGTAATTGTATTAAAACAATAAAAAAAAACAAAAAATGACAAAAATCTTTAGACATTTTGTTAGTAAAAACTTCGCCTTAAGCCTAGTATGCATAGCAGCTTACAACAAAGAATTTGTGTATTGTGTACATGCAGTGTGTATACAGCTTTTATTCCAGCTCATTATACAACGTCGTTAATGAGTCTAATTGAATTTTTTTTGTACATTTTTATAATTGTATGCTTTAAAGTTAGTAGAGCTAGTGTATTTACAGGGCTATAAGATTTAACAGCTTATGTTGTGTGTATGCGGCTGCCTGGCACGAGGTCGCAAATTCGAAACCCACGTATGACAATTTGTTTGATAGATCTTTAAATTGTAGTTCTGGGTCAATTAATAGCATAGTTGGAGAGATATTTTACTCACTTTGGAAAAATATTGATGACAAATATTCACTTCGTGTCGTAAAAGTTAACTAACGGTACGGTAACCGTATGGTGACGGAGTAAGAATACAATATGTCACCTCCCCATCTCATCCCATGGGTGTCGTAAAAACCGACGGTGATGAAACCGTACACCTATCCACCTGGCCACCGTGGTAGTTGCCGAAAAAGTTTCTATCCATCTATGCCCGTTTATGGGTTGTTATGAGTTTGCCATAAAAATAGTGAATTTAACGACATTTTTATTAGTAATTGACATTTTACTACCTATTCTAGCTGTAAAGCGAACTTGGAATGACAATACGTACGTGTGATTTATAAACAATTGTTCTGATTTCGGGTGTACCTAATTTTTATTCTGAACTCATTTACGAAAGATATAAAAAACGAAAACAGTTTTTTATAGTTTTTGCTGTGACGTGACGGCTTTCGAAAACAACTGGGCTCTCCTTGCACATAGGTACTTAAGGGTTCCCAAACTATTGTCTAGAGTTTGGGTGTTACTAGTGTCCTTTTAATTGATGTTTCTGTAAAAAAAGAAGATACTTTAACTAGCTGATAGCGATGTGACCTAGCCTACTTAGATATTTTTAAACCTAGCAAAGCTTTTGGATCCCTTTCTAATGCCACGGGAAGACTATGGGTTTTTGAGATAAAACCCTCCTATTTTTGTTTGTTATTTTGAAAAAGTAGGTATATTTACTATAATAAAACTGTAGAGGTCGAAATGTCTGTTCTTTTCGAAAATTCAGATAAAAATTATCTACAAAACCTAGAAAAAAGTCAAAAAGCACGAAACCACAATTTTTAGAATTAATGTCTGTCTGTCTGTCTGTTTGTTACCGCACATCTTTAAAACGAATGAATATAATCTAAAGACCAATACATTGTATTGTAGCCTTTTTTATTGTGCTTAAACTGGGGTACGTTTTATCAAAATAGGATAAGTATTACTCGAGATGTCGCTTGATCTCTTTATTAGAACAGTTCAATATAAATCAGGAGTCATGAAAAATGGTTTTTGTTCAATGCTGAATGAATTTAAATTTCGTTTCTTATGATCACGAGATGGCGTTACCAGTAGTAATCATACTCATAAATGAGTTTGTAAATAATCTATAACTATTTTATTATTAAGTGCTATTAATTATAAAATATTCTTTTTTAATTTTAATAAAATTAACCATGTTATCTATACTTACCATGTTATCTGTATCTTTACGTAATAAAAAGAAGGAAAACTTGAAATTAAACCCTATACCTATCCGTTTGGCCAGCGTGGTATTAGTAGGTCAAGTATCCTTCCGTCACTGGAGGAGGCCCGTCCCTACAGTGGGACACTAATGGGCTGTTATGATGATGTTATCTATACTATAATAAAACTGTAAAGGTCGAGATGTCTGTTCTTTTCGAAAATTCAGATAAAAATTATCTACAAAATCTAGAAAAAAGTCAAAAAGCACGAAACCATAATTTTTAGAATTAATGTCTGTCTGTTTGTTACCGCACATCTTTAAAACGAATTAATATAATCTTAAGACCAATACATTGTATTGTAGCCTTTTTTATTGGGCCTAAACTGAGGTATGTTTCATCAAAATCGGATAAGTATTACTCGAGATATCGCTTGATCTCTTTATTAGAACAGTCCAATACAAATCAGGGGTCATGAAAAATGGTTTAGTTTCAATGTTTAATGAATTAAAATTTCGTAGATGATTTTTATAGACAACGATTGAGCGTAACTTGAAGTTACATTTAGTTTTTGTTTTATTGCAATCGGTTCCGTCTATTAAAAGATATTTGAATTTAATTAATTAATATTAAACAGCGCCATCTTTCGAACTTAGACTGGACTACATCAAGAGTTAAACTGCGTGCTGTATTTTTAAATATAAATAAATACAAATACTAATAACCTTTATTTGTTAATCACAGGTACAAAACATGTTACAAAAATAAATAGTCTTTCCCTGTTTTGCCAATACTGGCGTACAAACATCAATTTTTAAAGTTAAACTATATACCTACTTAATCATATAAATTGAACTAGCTGTTGCCCGCGGCATCGCTCGCGTTCAGAAGTATTATGATTAATTAGGCTTATTTTTTGTTTAGCGTGTGTAGAAATAAGGGGCCTACAAAACTTCTTTGTACACATATTCTTAATAATTAATCTGTCATTAGGCGCTAAAACTATTACGCTATTGAGAGAAATTACTCGTGAGCAAGCAACATAAAACATGCAGTCCATGAGAGAAGCTAAGTTTCATACTAACTTTAATCCCCTATTTTTTACCCTTGGGGGTAGAATTTATCAAAGTCCTTTCTAAGGGGGTACCAACGTCATAGTAACTATATGCATGCAAAGTCTCAGCTCGATCGGATTGAAACTGACAAAGTTTAATACAAACTTTCATCACCTATTATATCCCTTTGGGGATAGAATTTATCAAAGTCCTTTCTAAGGGGGTGCCAACGTCATAGTAGCTATATGCATGCGAAGTCTCAGCCCGATCGTATTGAAACTGACAAAGTTTCGTACTAACTTTCATCCCCTATTTTATCCCCTTGGGGGTAGAATTTATCAAAGTTCTTCCTAAGGAGGTGTCAACGTCATAGTAGCTATATGGATGCAAAGTCTCAGCCCGATCGTATTGAAACTGACAAAGTTTCGTACTAACTTTCACCCCCTATTTTATCCCCTTGGGGGTAGAATTTATCAAAGTTCTTCCTAAGGAGGTGTCAACGTCATAGTAGCTATATGGATGCAAAGTCTCAGCTCGATCGGATTGAAACTGAAAAAGTTTCATACAAACTTTCATCACCTATTTTTTCCCCTTGGGGGTAGAATTTATCAAAGTCCTTCCTAAGGGGGTGTCAACGTCATAGTAGCTATATGCATGCAAATAGGCCTATCGGTTTGATATTGACAAAGTTTCATACAAACTTTCATATCCCTATTTTATCCCCTTGGGGGTAGAATTCATCATTTTCCTTTCTTAGCGGATGCCTACGTCATAATATCTACCTGCATGCCAAATTTCAGCCAGATCCCACCAGTGGCTTGGGCTGTGCGTTGATAGATCACTATGTCAGTCACCTTTGAGTTTTATAAATATAGATTTAAATAACATTCCTTTTCTCACAATCTTATTATAACTGCAATTATAACACACTTATATAATTATTTAATAAATAATATATAGGTATATAACAGACAACATAATAAGTAACACGTTTTTTTTCTTTATAAAATCATTTTACACATTATTGCTATTTGTCAACATTGAAAAAATACAAAACTGACAATAAAATATAGAAATACAATCACAAAACATTAAATAATTGTTCAATGTGTTTGTGTTTATTTTATTAAGTAATTCAAAAATACTGCACGCAGTTTATCTATAGATAATAATATAATCCAGTCTAAGTTTAATCAAATATTTTTTGCTATAATATGTACATAAGGGGGCCTTTAAAAATGTCAATTTAACGGACACAAAGAACATCCAGACTAAGGACAATAGTTTGTGGATCACAATTGTCCTCCATGGGAATCGAACGTAAGAATACAATATGTCACCTCCCCATCTCATCCCATGGGTGGCGTAAAACCGACTAAGGGACTATCGGTGAATATTATCTTTACGAAATAAAAATGAAGGAAAACTTGAAATTAAACCCTATACCCATCCGACTGGCCAGCGTGGTATTAGTAGGCTAAGTATCCCTCCGTCACGGGAGGAGGCCCGTCCTTGCTGTGGGACATTAATGGGTTGTTATGATGAAATAAGCGATGTCATTTATTTTAACTTACAAATTTTACAACAGATGGCATTGTGCCTGTGACGTCATTTTCAGTATCGCGGTGTTAAGATTTTCCTTGAAAGAATGAGGTTTGCTCATGTCTGTCAGTATGAGTTCTGACGCAGTCTTTATAGATCTGTCTTTGTAAAGGTCTGTTTTTAAAAAGTTTTTGATTCGTTCGTTATAAGGTTTAAAAAACGATTTTTCAGTATTAAATCGAATTGCGAAGTAAGTAACATCCACCACGCGAACGAAGTCGCGGGCACAGCTAGTCCTTAATATAGCCCAGTTAAAATAGACTAAATTATGATTAAAGTTTGCATTAATTCCCAACAAGCTGGATTTTTGTGCAGGCCTTGAATACGTCATTACAAACGATATGTCAAAAGTCCCCATCGATCCCGCTTGTGCGTTGTTTTTTATTCGAGGTCAAAGGTCACAAATTTGCGTTTTTTGCGTATATCTCTGAAACAACGAGATCTATCGAAAAATGGTTCAGACAAAGTTTGTAGACCATAAAATTATCTACAAAAAATATCTGAACACTTTTCTCCTACAAGGCATCGCTTTCGAGATATCGTGACTTTAGAGCGCAGGAAAGTCGTATTTTTGACTACATGCCCACACTTGCTTTTTCTCACGATTTCGCTCGCGTTTATAAGTATTATTAAAAATAAGGCTTATTTCAATATATAGTAGCAATATGCATGCTTGGTCTCAGCCTAATCGGTTTGAAATTGACAAAGTTACATACAAACTTTCATCCCCTATCTTATCCCTTTAGGGGTAAAATTTATCAAAATCCTTTCTTAACGGATGCCTACGTTATATAATCTACCTGCATGCCAAAATTCAGCCAGATCTGTCCAATGATTTGGGCTGTGCGTTGATAGACAACTTTAACCTCGAATAAAAAACAACGCACAAGCGGGATCGATGGGGACTTTTGACATAATAATATCATTTGTAATGACGTATTCAAGGCCTGCACAAAAATCCAGCTTGTTGGGAACTAATGCAAACTGGATATCTATTTTGACTGGACTAATAGTACTTTTGAATGTTCTTAAAAAAAAATCTAAAAAAATAATTTGCGGTTAACTTTAAACAATACTAAACACTATTATTTGAAAATCATGCAAGTAAATCGAATAACTGACATTTAACGGAAACAAAGAGAAGAAGATCATAAAAGCTTAGGAGCATTATTTTATTTTAATGATCACACAAATAATTGCCATAGGTAGGATTCGAACCAGTACTTAGCTGTACCAGTACTGACTTTGCAAGAGGTTATCACTGCTATTGATCAACAGAAAAACAAGAGAGCGGTTGGCATTGACAATTTACCTGCAGAGCTGCTAAAGTATGGGGGTGAAGAATTGCAAATAATTATCTGGAAGCTGTTCGTTCAAATGTGGGATCAGGAACAAGTACCCGACGACTTTCGAGTGTCGCGTATCTGTTCCCTGTACAAGAACAAAGGCGATAGATCGGATTGCAATTCGTATAGAGGCATCTCCTTGTTGAGTTCTCCGGGGAAAGTTTTTGCTCGTATACTACTGAATCGCCTGCTGCCCTTATCAGAGAGCTTACTGCCGGAAACCCAATATGGCTTTCGACCGAACCGAAGCACGTGTAAGGCCATCTTCTCTATCCGACAGCTGCAAGAGAAGAGTAGGGAACAAGGACAACCTCTATATGCATGCTTTGTTGACCTCGAAAAGGCCTTCGACAGCGTGCCTCGAGAAGCCTTATGGGTGGTGCTGGCGAAACTGGGATGCTCGGACAAGTTTGTAAGAATGATTCGACTTCTGCATAATGACATGCGTTGTTGTGTCAATGTATAGTCGAAAACTAAATGGCCTTATCACCTCTAGAGTTAATGTTAGTTGCATGTCATAAAACTATTAGGTTCAATATCGCACAACAAAACATCAGCTTAATCATGACGCTACTTTGACATATCAGTTCTCTTGTATTAGCAAATAGTTGTTAGGTATTTATAAAAACAAAGAGTAAAGTCAACGTTATTGACTGTTACTAGAGCATATTTTCGGTAAAACGTTTTATTCTAATGAATTTCTCTCTTTTTTACTTCTATGTCCATCCCTATCATTTCTTGCATGACGTCATTGGCGCATATTTCAATTTAAAGTTTTCGTAATTTTATAATATAAAACAAATTAGGGTAAACCACCTAATCGTTAGAATTCTTACAATTATTGGCACTTAAGGGTTAAAAGTAAGTAAAAAGAAAGAAAACACTATAGATTATTCAAGTTCAGTATGATTATTCAAGTTCAAATATTATTTATTTAATATTTTTATTATATTTTATTTATTTCATGTGTCAACATAGCAACAATAAATTTATCAGAATCTTTTTATTGGCATTAGTGCCAATAATACTTATTAAATACTATTCAATAACATAATAATGATTAAGTATAAGCAAAGATTAAAGTATTTTATCATTTTATGATATTTTATATTCTAGTCTGACACGAAGTCCACTCTTAAGGTGCCAACAATTTAGTGGCTTACCAGCCAATATTTAAATTCTACATTTTCAGTTTTTCTGAAATATGACAAGCTTGTAATGTCACAAGTAACAAGTGACTTTAGTTTTAAATTATTTAATGGTTTTTAATGGTTTTTCATAGTTTTTCACATACAAACTCTACGGTTTAATATAGTGACATTTGTATTGTGTTAGTAGATATTATTATTTATTGCGTTGAAGTGAAAGTTCAAAATAGTTTGCACTTTTAATCTAAGTATAGTTTTGATTACGGTCAACCAATGACGTCAAGCACACGCATAAATATTAAATAACGATCTTATTGAATTTGAATTATGATAGAATTTTTTGTCAAAACTGATAAAGCAATTTCGTTTTCGGGTATACAAGGTGAAGACTCAGAGTTCTTCTCAGTGAGCTGCGGCGTAAAACAAGGTTGCGTGCTCGCACCAACTCTGTTTGCCTTGTATTTTGCAGTTGTAGTAAGAGAGACTTTGCAAAACCTGTCTGATGGTATTCGTGTTCGTTTCCGTATCGATGGCGGTGGAGTTTTCAACCTATCAAGACTAAAGGCTCACACCAAAGTAACTTGCGCGACTATAACGGAGATTATGTATGCGGATGACTTGTGCTTTGTGGCGGAGTCGTCGAATGGACTACAGTCGCTTATGTTGAGACTTGAGGAGTCCTGTCGCAGATTTGACCTAAAAATAAACATAAAGAAGACCGAAGTGATGGCTCAAACCTTAAACGGTGCACCAATGGACATAAAACTCGATGGCCTCTCACTTACGCAGGTAGAAAAGTTCACTTATCTGGGCAGCACCATAACATCGAAGTGCGTCCTGGATAATGAAGTCAACAACAGAATTGGAGCAGCTGCTGCGGCCTTCGGCAGGCTTAGCCCAAGAGTGTTCCGTTCGCATGATGTAAAACTCTCTACGAAGGTAGCGGTATATCGAGCGATCGTTCTGCCGAGCCTCTTGTACGCGTCGGAAACTTGGTGCCTATACCGCAAGCATATTCGCATCTTGGATAGATTCTACCTCAAATGTCTGAGCAACATTATGAACATACAGTGGTCAGACCGTGTTCGGAACACGGAAGTTCTACGGCGGGCAAATGACGGTGGAATAGAGAGCTATCTGATGAAGCGGCAGCTGCAATGGTGCGGTCATGTCTCCCGGATGTCAAATGACAGAATAGCTAAGCGCATCTTCTACTCTGAGTTACAGGATGGCAAACGAAAGCTCGGAGGCCAATTCCTGCGATACAAGGATGTTCTCAATCGACACATGAAGCGATGTGACATCGATCCATCACAATGGGAGGAAACGGCTACGGACAGACCTCGGTGGAGGCACACTGTACACACCAAGGTGCTTGAGTTTGAGAGGACAAGACTAAAAGACCTCGATGCTAAACGAGATGAGTTAAAGGCCCGACCAACTGCGGTCATACACTATAATTACGTCGGAGGCGTGTTGACTTGTAACGAATGTGGCCGTGTATGCAAGTCGAAACTAGGTTACGTTAGTCACATAAGAGTACACCAAAGAAACTCTCAACAGATAGCCAGTCACTGAGACCGAAAACGGTCGGGGTAGTATTATTATTATTAGCTGTACAACAGGTAGCAACCTGATGTACAGAGTAGGTCAAAAACAATTTTTAATTTAAAAAAAAACTATTCATAAATTCGCGTCACGTAAATTCTAATACAAATAGCTTAGTACGACCGCATGATAACCTATCCGTATACCTATCTTGTACCTATAAAGGTCAATTACCCGTAATGGTTACCCGAGTTAAGTCTAGCTAACCACGTAGCTAACTAGTTTAACAATACAAGCTAAATTGATCCTTAATTGTTGATTCAAGTACTTGTACTTTGTGGTATTAATAGGTATGCATGTTAGTTCAATTGACTAGGTGGTAAAGTAAAGTTAAGGATAAGGCTGCTGTGCACAAGCGCGCGGGTTTGAGTCTCGCGCAAGATAATCTAGATCACTTTTAAGGGAGTACTATATATATCTTTACCTATTAGTCTGTAATCTTTTCTCAACAAATATTTTATCATTAAATAAATCATCATACCAGCCCATTAATGTCCCACTGCAGGGCCTCCTGCCATGACGGAGGGATACTTGGCCTTCTAATACCACGCTGGCCAGACGGATTGGTATAGGGTTTAATTTCAAGTTTTCCTTCTTTTTTTTTGTTCATTCACGGACTGTCCCTTAGTCGGTTTTTACGACACCCATGGGATGAGATGGGGTGGTGACTTATTGTATTCTTACTCCGTCACCACACGGAGATTAAAAATATATTTATATCTTAGTCCTCTATCTTACCTAATAGTCAGTAATCTTTTCTCAATAAATAATTCTCAGAATTAAATCATAAAATGTTCTTCACACATTTACACAACGCCATCTAGTCCCAAACTAAGCAAAGCTTTCACTAGTTCACTCTAAATGTCATCAATAAATACCCATTTAACTTTTACTCAACAAAATTACTTGAAAAACTTAAATTAGAACAATTTTGCGATGACCTATTTAACCGTAGGGATGGGACCCCTAACAAATAACAGGGTCAAATGTATTAGTATTAGTTAATCAATGACTTCTGCAAATCTATAGAGAGGTCCTTGGTTTGATACCCATGATTTAACCCACGGTGTTTAATTGTGGAGTTAGTTTCCCATTTATTTACGTGAATCTATGGGACAAATTAGATACTATTCTCATAATACGAACTCTGTGGCGTAATGGTTATATAACATGACTGCTACGCAGAAGTCTCGGGTTCGATTCCTGCTCAATGTAAATCTTTGTGTGCATGAACATGATTGTGTATGTATTTACAAAAAAAAGTATTTAAGCATGTTATCCGTTGTCTAGTACCCATAGTACAAGCTTTGCATAGTTTGGGACTAGATGGCGATGCGTGAATGTGTGAAGAATATTTATTTATAATACATATTTAATTAAAATTCCTTACTCATAATTTTAAGTTTTTTTTGTTATTTGTTTTTGTTAAAGTAGTTTGACCTACCACCAAACCATGTTAAATGGTAAGTAAACCCTTGGTCGCATTTTACTACTCCCACGGGTATGCAAATAAAGCCAAATTTTGTCATAAACCCGTCACCGTTCCTCTAAAAACAGCTCTAATATAAAATATGCATTACCCCTTAAGCGCCGATTACACTACCCTACATGTAGTGCACTACATCTTGTAGGACACTACATGATGTAGGGCGGTTGGGACTCGCCAATCTCCGTTATGTCCTAACAGCCTACATGTGATTACACTAGACAACATGTAGTGCCCTACAAGATGTAGGGTCCTACACGATGTAGGGCCCTACATGTAGGGTAGTGTAATCGGCGCTTTAGATATGCGCCACAAAGGGCAACAGTTAACAGTTTGTAATGATAAGTGGGTACTTAGGTAATCCTGTACAGCTCAAGTTTTGTAACGAGATCCCTTCTTGAGGTATTGCGCCTGTTATTGTAGTAGCCCGTAAGGGTCTGGTGCTAATGACAGCGTTAACTGTAATGGAAATTGTCTAAAAATTACAAGGAATCAAATAATACTCAAGTTTTCCTTCTTTTTATTTCGTAAAGATAATATTCAGCATAGTCCCTTAGTCGGTTTTTACGACACCCTATACCAATCCGTCTGGCCAGCGTGGTATTAGTAGGTCAAGTATCCCTCCGTCACGGGAGGAGGCCAGTCGCTGCAGTGGGACATATGGGCTGTAATGATGATGATAAAATAAAACTTTACTGCCTCGGTGGCACGGGCGGTCGCGGTAAGCAGCTGATGAGCACAAAGTCGTGGGTTCGATCCCCACGCAGGACAATTAGTCGTGCGAACAACAAATTATTGTCTTGAGTCCTTCGTCACGGGAGGAGGCCCGTCCCTACAGTGGGGCATTAATGGGCTGTTATGATGATGATGATGATGAATGACTTTAAAGCAATGATAATGCAATCAAATTTTTATTTTTTTAAACTTTATTTTAGTATTTCAACTTGTTCATCGAAAAGCCAACTCAACAAAAATTCTTGTATAAACTAAAATTTTCTCTTTCATATTTATTAATAAAGAAAGAAAGTTGTCTACTCAGGGGATAAGTTTTATACATGTAAGCCTCGTCCCGTATTCCCGTGTTCCGGGATCGAAGTATTCCCCGGGGATTACCTTTCTATACAGTTTATTTTTACTCCACTATAGTAACACTTTCGGCTAATTTTATATCGGAATAAAGTTAAATATTTGTAGACGGTTTTGTTTAGAAAAATGTTAGAAAGTTTCATGAATATGTACAATATTTAGGTGCAGTTGTTTATTCGGCTACCATGTAGGAAGTCACAGATTCGATTACCACAGAGGACAATTTCTTTGTGAGATCCACAACTTGTTGCTCTTGGCATGGATATTCTTTGATGTTTGTAAAAGTCCCCGCGGCCCGCTACACAGACCATGATCCCTAATGCGGGAGTTGTCTATTTTTTAAAAGAGAACTTATAAAGCGAGTGACCTCTGTGATGTATAAGTTGAATATAAGGTAGGAATCATCACGTGACCATGTCATCTCATCATCATAACAGCCCATTGATGTCCCACTGCAGGGATGGGTTTCCTCCCATGACGGAGGGATATTTAACCTACTAATACCACGCTGGCCAGACGGATTGGTATAGGGTTTAATTTCAAGTTTTCCTTATTTTTATTTCGTAAAGATAATATTGATGTATAGTCTGTTAGTCGGTTTTTACGACACCCATGGGATGAGATGGGGTGGTGACATATTGTATTCTTACTCCGTCACCACACGGAGACAATTCCTTTCCTTCCTTGTGCGACAATAGTCTGATCTGGAAGAAATTATAAGGTTTTTTATCACGGACTAAGGTTACTAGGTACAAGTCTAAAGTGCGCTATGTATAATATGAAAGGAATATAATAAGAACTATGCTGCTTATCTTACTATTAATAGTACTAGGTATATCGCTGTAAATAGCACCCCGACCTTACATTAATGTTCTTAGTAGTGCTAGGCTTATGTGGCTAAAGAATTAGTGATAAAGGGGAGGTAATAATAATATATCAGAGGTGATCTCTTAATGGCCTTGTAGTTTTGTTGGACATTATAGTGAAATGGTCAAGTATTGGAAGGGAGAAGGGTGATGAGATCATAACAGCCCACTAATCTCCCACTACAGGGACAGGCCTCCTCCCATGACGGAGGGATACTTGGCCTACTAATACCACGCTGGCCAGACGGATAGGTATAGGGTTTAATTTCAAGTTTTCCTTCTTTTTATTAAGTAAAGATAATATTCACGGATAGCCCTTAGTCGGTTTTTAGGACACCCATGGGATGAGATCGGGTGGTGACATATTGTATTCTTACTTCGTCACCACACGGACAGAACACAAAATGTCCGAAATGATGAGATAGAAGAGGCAAATATGCTATCACTGACCGTTAGAGAAAACATAAAATTACAATTAACCAACACTTTTAAATATTAGTTAGGTTCTTAATAATGTAGAAAGTGTGTTTGTGTGAGTGTGTGTGTGTGTGTTATGAATTTTGAGTATTTATATATTTAACTAGCTCACCTGTGCCCACTTCGTTAGGCGGCGAAAAAAACTTGTCCCTGTTTTAAACATATTTCATTCCTGCTCCACTCCTTTTAGTCATAGCGTGATACTAAGTAGGTATATACCCTATGACATTCCCCGATAAATAGACTATTCAACACAGAAAGAGTTTTAAAAATCGGTTCAGTAGATCCAGACATTACAAACTTTACCTCTTTATAATATTAGTATAGATGTAGATCTATATCTGATTTATAATAGTACTTACTCATTATTTACATTACAGATTTATTGGAAAACTACACTTACTACAAATACAAATTCCTCACTGATAACACTCTTATATAACACAAAATACGCGCACGTACTTCCAATACACATAACTGACCATTATAATAACATACTTGTGTATGAATAGTACTCGATGGATCAAATAGGCCAACACACAAAGGTCCGAATGAGAGGTTATTCACTAAACATAATATCTATTAAACGTTTGATATAATAGTCAATTTATTTCTTTTAATGTTAGTGGGTATGGTTGTTCATCATAATCATAACAGCCCATTAATGTCTCAATGCAAGGACGGTCCTCCTCCCGCGACAGAGGAATATTTGGCCTACTAATACCACTCTGGCCAGACGGATTGGCTTAGGGTTTAATTTCCAGTTTTCCTTCTTTTTATTTCGTAAAGATAATATTCACGAATAGTCCCTTAGTTGGTTTTTATGACATCCATGGGATGAGATAGGGTGGTGACATATTGTATTCTTACTCCGTCACCACACGGAGTTGATGTTAGCGGGTATGGTTGTAGGTGAGTTTTATCTAACCCATCATGATTTCCAAAACCTAAAGATTTTTTAGCCACAAATTAATGTAGTATTTCGGACGTTTTGTGTTCGTGTAGTAACGGACTATAATGTTTTGTTTAAGCCCTGCTTATCCCTTGAACATGGTAAAACTTGGCTAAGAGAGATTCAAAAGTATAAACGGACCATCACATATGTTTTACTCCTGTCGAGGCCTGCTTCGCAAGGGTTTAACACTCATGAAATCGATAGACATAAGGAACATTCAGCCTTCAGACTATATAGTGGATTTCACATACAAATGAAAAAAAAAAAAAAAAGTATTTAAGTATGTTTATCCGTTGTCTAGTACCCATAGTACAAGCTCTGCTTAGTTTGGGACTAGATGGCGTTGTGTGAATGTGTGAGGAATATTTATTTATTTATTTTATTTTATATAAATAGCTTCCCACAGACTAGAACCCACTGAGCTAATTAAAATTGTATACTTGTATACCACATACCTCTTTCATAATGGCGACCTCTGTGGCGTAGTGTTTATATAACATGACTGCTATGCAGAGGTGTCGGGTTCGATTCCCGCTCAATGCAAATCTTTGCGTGCATGAACATGATTGTTTGCATTGGTCTGGGTGTTTTCTATGTATAATATGTATGTATTTACAAAAATAAAAAGTATTTAAGTATGTATATCCGTTGTCTAATATCTATAGTACAAGCTTTGCTTAGTTTGGGACTAGATGGCGTTGTGTGAATGTAAGAAAAATAAAAATCTAATACTTAGACAAAAGAGACGCTTACTAGGCGAGCAACTAGTTCAAATCCTCACCATGTAAAAAAGAAACTTAATTTAATCCACTCGTATATTTACTTTTCGGTTTGATTCACGTAGAAATTGGATTTTAACAAAGTTAACTAAGTCAAAGGTCCAATTAAACCTACCTGGGAATCAAAGCGGGAAGTTAGAATGCCCAATTAAGCTTACAACCTGTCAATTGTAACTTTTTGACAATTTTGTGTCGAAAGTGGCTTACTCTTTTTGAACTGGGAATGTTGCACGTATTGTTACTTTCTACTAGTTTTTGTTTCTTTGTAGTTCTTGCTTTTGTTTGTGGTTAGTTTTGAAGAGATCGGATGTCTTTTTGATGGATGTTTGGAGAGTTATGCATCGTAATTTAGTAGTAGTTATGGTTTTAAAAGAAAAAACACAAAGAAAATAATAATTTTAATAAAAAATAACACCAAAAGGGAATTATAAAATTGTTCCTTTCTCTTTGTCTAAGTTTCTTACTGAATGTAACAGTTAAAAGCACGAAGTCTCGTATTCAAATATTCACCATAATCATAACAGCCCATTAATGTCCCACTGCAGGGACGGGCCCCTCCAGTGACGGAGGGATACTTGACCTACTAATTCAAGCGCTGGCCAAACGGATTGGTATACGGTTTAATTTCAAGTTTTTCTTCTTCTTATTACGTAAAGATAATATCCACGGATAGTGTATTCTTACTCCGTCACCACACGGAAAATTTTCTTGAGAATTCAAATATTACGCAGGACAAATTGTTGATCAATTATTGTTTGATGATCAAACAATCTATAAATTATTCTTTTGAGTCTCGTCTATATACCATTTATAAGATATTTAAGTTCATTATTTTAATTTTGTTCGTCTAGAGACGAGTACTCCTGTACCGGTAATATTTAAACTGGATAATAAGAATTATGTTGTTATTTTTTAATTAATTTAGGTAATTAAAAATTATCGATATACAAGTCTCCGAGACAATTAGCATTTCTAAAAAAAACAAAATTAAAAAAAACTTTAAAATTCTAAAAGTGAAAAAACACGGTTGAATTAGCTACCGCATTATGCATTATGAATGTGGTAACACAGAAAACATTTCTCCGTACACAAAAACTTGGGAAATTGGTAAACAAATTGAATTTGTTTCTATAAACTAGAAAAGTTAGTGAAAAATTGTTTCTTGAATGTTTTGTATAGCCTCTGGCTGATCGGGGTAAGTGTCTGCTTATAATGGTCGATGGGTTGCGACCTGTTTTACCACTTTTGTAATACTTATTTTATTATTAAGAAAGATACGGGTGAAGCTTGGAATAATTTGAGGGTAAATATGTTTTTTTTTCACACCTCCGTGTGCTGACGGAGTAAGAATACAATATGTCACCACCCCATTTTATCCCGTGTTGTAAAAACTGACTAAGGGACTATCCGTTAATATTATCTTTACGAAATAAAAAGAAGGAAAACTTGAAATTCAACCCTATACCAAGCAGTCTGGCCAGCGTGATATTGGTAGGCCAGTATCCCTCCGTCATGGGAGGAGGCCCTTCCCTGCAGTGGAACATTAATGAGCTGTGAATGTATAGTATTATGAACCTAATTTGATAAGGTTATTAAGTTAATAATTTAAACAACGAAAAAGAAAGAAATAATGTCAATTATTATTTATTTTGTTTTGTATTTTTAATAAATAATTAAAGTTAATTATTAAACTGTTGATCACACTAAACGGCCTTTTTTTACTACATGGAAATGTATTGATATCTATGAAGTAAACAAAACAGATGTGGGCCCAGTTAACCATGATCAAATTTTCAAAGGGGTAACTAGTCCTCGGACCAACTCCATAGTGGGCCGAATGACCCCTAACCCATTTGGAGACAGTAGGTATGCTTTTCCAAAACGCAAACCTAATCTACAAAAACCTTGCGCAATTACCCTTAAAACTTATTAATAGCAAATGAAAAGAAGGAAAAAAATCCGTCTCATTATTCTTCATTTTTTCAAATAAAATTCATCGACGCGTAAATCCACGTCCAAGTTGGCAAGTTAGCTTTAAATAGTGCCTTGGACTTAATTAATAAATGTCAAATCGCGAGGCGGGTGCATTGAAAAGTCTCGGGACTTTGAGGGGCTTGGCACTAACTTGGCAGACTCGGTCAAACTTAGCCAGGCCTTCCTTTTATTGCAAAGCAATTGAGACGCCTCTGAGCAGAAAATATATTGAAGTAAATTGGTGATGAAAAGTTATTCGTTGCGTTAAATATTTCTTAACACTTCGGTTTAACTAGTTAGTAGTAACTAGAAAATAAGTTGGATTAAATTTCTGTACTTGGTTATATACCTATATACTTATATTATAAAGAGGTAAAGTTTGTGTGTTTATGACGTTGTAGGGGGTAATCTCTGGATCTACTTAACCGATTTTAAAAATTCTTTCTGTGTTGAATAGTCCATTTATCGGGAAGTGACATAGGCTATATAGTATCACGCTATGACTAATAGGAGTGGAGCAGTAATGAAATATGTTTAAAAAAGGGACGTTTTTTTTTCATCGACCTTAGAAGTGGGCACGGGCCAGCTAGTTGATTAATAAATTCTTTTTGCGATGATGAATAGTGAATATTAGTGGATATTATCTGTATGAATCTCGCGGCTTCGATTACCATGCAAGACAATTCTCTGTGTGATCCACAAAATATTGTCAGTCGGTTGTCAAAATGTTGTAAGTCAGGATGTTCTAAGGAACTTACACACCTGTAAGTTCCTTGGGATATTCATAGTGTCCGTTGAATTGATGTTACAGTACTAGAGCTGTCTTTTGAAAACATAATGAAAAAAAAAAATTATAAACGACAAATCTATACATTGTATAAAATGAAGTCGCTTTTTCTGTCCCTTTGTCCCTTTGTATGATTAAATCTTTAAAACTACGCAACGGATTTTTTTGCGATTTGTTTTAATAGATAGAGTGATTCAAGAGGAAGGTTTATATGTATAACACATGCATTATATAGTAGAGAAAGCTGTACTTAAACGTTGTTTAAGGCCATTCTGTAGAAGGTGCCCGTGCGGAGCCGGGGCTGGTCGCTAGTTTGACATAAACCCCATAATGTACTATTCTGCTTAGTCAACGCGGTAATAGTAGGTCAAAGTATCTCTCTGTCGTTAGAGGAGGCCCATCCGTGAAGTGGGACATTAAGAAACTGTTATAGTACCTCTTATCTCTATTATTATTATTACTATGCGATTACCGCCGCTCAACGATATATTTGTTAAGATGTGTTTAATAGGAAACGTCGATATTGTCCACTTATTAAAAGCTTTTCCCTCTGAAAATGTTTTTTTACATATTTTACTAACTTTTCTTCATCATAAAAGCCCATTAATGTCCCACTGCAGGGACGGACCTCCTACCGTGATGGAGGGATACTTGGCCTAATAATACGACGCATTGACGGATTGGTATAGGGTTTAATTTCAAGTTTCCCTTCTTTCTATGTAAAGATAATATTCACAGATAGTCTCTTAGTCGGTTTTTACGACACCCATGGGATGAGATGGGGTGGTGACATATTGTATTCTTACTCCGTCACCATATGGATTTTCATAGTAGATACTATCATTAATTTTATATCAATTCAGGTACACATAAACATCCCAGCAAAAACATAATATCTACGAGCATTTCTAAGCAGAACCACTACAATAAAAACATTAAAAGAATTTCACGAAACCAACTCGGCATATTCCTTATCACATTTAGATAAAAGAAAATAGTATTTGGTGCTTATAAATTATAATTTTCCCCTTCAAACGGCAGCCGAGGGACGTCGAAGGGCGAACCTATATGCTGTCAAACGATGATATCTGTGTATTTTATTGGGTATTGCGATACGAAGCGTACACAAGTTGTAGGAAGAGAGGAAATATACGCTGAATGTGCCAGATAGGGCCTGTCACTTGAATGGGCATATTCACTTATGTAAGTGGGGTGTGTCGGTGAAATTATTGTCGAAATGATGCCTCTGATTGAATTCTTGATAACAGGTATAGGTTGCGCTCTTTGTTTAGGTAAGGTGTTGAACTTGAGGTCGGAAGTTTGAACCCTGTTTGCGGCAATTTATTATTAACCTTTATATTTTATAAAAAGTTCACATCTAGGTCGTAAGTAGAGGATGTTAAGCAAGTATTCCGTCCTCTATCATGAGATTGATCCGGCACCCCTACGGTTAATCCATGGAATGCTAAGATCAGGTCTTAGGGTGTTAAACGTAAAACAGAAACACATTTAGTATAATACTACTATTATGCATAGAGAGAACAACTAGGTACTCCACACGGATGTGTTTGATGAAAAAATAATTTTTGAGTTTCAGTTCTAAGTATTAATTATTATTTTTTAATAATTTAAATAGCCCCTAAAAATTTTATTATTTTTTGCATCAAAATCTTAATGCGGTTCACAGAATACATCTATCTACCAAGTTTTAACTCTTATAGTTTCGGAAAAAATGGCTATGACTCACGGGCGGACAGACGGACAAACAGACAAACAGACAGACAGACAGACATGACGAATCTATAAGGGTTCCGCTTTTGCCATTTGGCTACGGAACCCTAAAAAGGGTTATTTTCTTAATTGACAGCATTATTTAAGGAGGTCACTGCACAAAAGTTAATTTCTATGTATTTTTGTCTAAAAGTTAATTTATTTCTATGTATTTTTTTATGAAACCCCAGATCGTAATCCCGGCTTAACACGTAGGTTTAAATCCCAGATTTTGACAGGAGCCACAAGGGGAATGTCCAAAATATGATATCATTAATTACATGCACAAACCTTAGGGAATTAAAAAATGTATTATTATGTTTTTAACGCTTGACACGGGCACCGAACCAATATAATAAACCGACCCCGGGTGCTTCCCATGTTTATTAAAATTTTTGTTTATTATACTTTTTGATTAAGTAGTTATTTATGCAATTTATTCCGGGGACCTTTTTTTTCTGATGAGATATAAAGACCGTCCATTTCAGGGCTCGCCTCTTGGGAGCTTAAAATGTTTGACAATATCGTTTGCTGTTCTATGTGGTTACTGAACCTTACATTTTTGTTTATATTTTGTTTTTATGAAGACTGTTAGAGAGTCAAATTATTTTGTTAATTAGTATTTCAAAGTTACTGTTATTTGTTTAATGTAAAGCAATAAATAGTGACTCTCATCCCAGTAGCAATGCATGTTATAATATTCCTCACACATTCACACAACGCCATCTAGGCCCAGACTTAGCAAAGCTTTACTGTACTGTGAGTACTAGACAACGGATGTTATCAAACGTAATTATTATTATTATAGTGGATAAGAGTATCTTTTGCAAGGACCTAATTAAAGAAAGAAACACGTAGGTATGCTGTTAGGGAATCCCAATTTTCAACTGTTCTACGATTTTGATCATGTTCTAATAGATTCCAAGGGGTGGGGTGCCATTTGTGTCCGGCATGTATTTATAATATTATGTAATAATTTCTCGATCTTCATGGGGTGGTGGGATAGTTATACTACTAGCTAAACATAATATAAAATAAAGTCGCTTTTTCTGTCCCTTTGTCCCTTTGCATGCTTAAGTCTTTAAAACTACGCAACGGATTTTGACGCGTTTTTATAATTATAGATAGAGTGATTCAAGAGGAAGGTTTATATGTATAATACATCCATACTTATATTATAAATGCGAAAGTAACTCTGTCTGTCTGTCTGTCTGTCTGTCTGTTACTCTTTCACGCCTAAACGGCTGAACGGATTTCGATGAAATTTGGTACAGACAATCTTTAGACCCTGAGAAAGAACATAGGCTACTTTTTATTAGCAATCATATTATATTTTGATTTTATAGAATTTTGGCGGGAAAGCTGTGTCACGTGACCTGTGACGTCATAGGTCACGTGACCTGTGACGTCATAGGTCACGTGACCCGTGACGTCATAGAATTTTGACAGATGAGTCGTGACGTCACAGAATTTTGGCGGGAAAATATTTTTTGACAGTTGAGTCGTGACGTCATTGAATTTTTGACAGATGAGTCGTGACGTCACAGAATTTTTGACAGATGATTTGTGACGTCATATTATTTTGGCGGGAAAATATTTTATACCTCTGTCACTTTTGACAGCTGTCAATTTTGACAGATAGGCGTGACGTCATAGAATTTTTGACAGATGAGTCGTGACGTCACAGAATTTTGGCAGGAAAATATATTTTGACAGCTAAGTCGTGACGTCATTGAATTTTGGCGGGAAAAATAGTATTTAAACAGCTGAATCCTGACGTTATCACAATTTGGCGGGAAAATAAATAGGTTTGTACAGGACCCTCGGTGCGCGAGTTAGACTCGCACTTGACCGGTTTTTTAGCTGTGGGTCTGATATATCTAGAGAGCTTAAATTCGTAATTGTCAACTTATTTCATCATAACAGCCCATTAATGTCCCACTACAGGGACAGGCCTCCTTCCTTGACGGAGGGATACTTGGCCTACTAATACCACGCTTGCAGACGGATTGGTATAGGGTTTAATTTCAAGTTTTCCTTCTTTTTATTTAGTGAAGATAATATTCACCTTATTTGTTAGGCACTAAAGTGACACACCTTTGCTTATCCTATCCTACTAATATTATAAATGCAAGTTTGTGAGGATGGATGGATGTTTGTTACCCTTTCATGCAAAAACTACTAAATGGATTTTGATGAAATTTGGAATATAGGTAGTTTAAGGTGTAAAATAACAATTAAGCGGGTAATACCGCGGGCATCAGCTAGTACATAATATAGTAGAGAAACCCATATAAATTTAGAGATTTCTAATGAAGCCGAACTTAAATGTTGTTTAAGGGTATTCTGTAGTAGGTGCCCGTGCGGAGCCGGGGCAGGTCGCTAGTATTATATAATTTATAGTCCATAGCTTCTACCTAAATGTCTTAGCACTGACGCGATGAGATATTAATGGTAATAAAACACCGTATATTCTACTCATGTCATACAAAATAGACACATTTAAAGACAGGAACGAAATGTAATCCAATCCCCTTTCTGTAATACTCCCGGTAAAACGAGAAATTTCAAAAATTTTACTTTTACAAAACCACTTGACTTATACAAAAGATTTGACAGCTTTCAGGGGTCCTAAATTTTCGGAATTATTGTCTCCCAGCCGAATGTCCCCTAATACCTACCACAAAAGCCGAAATATTTTAATTCAAGCAATTGAGGGACTGAAGTGCAAAAGTTATTAGTAGTAATTGTACGCCGGGGAGATATTCTCCCCGAATGGGGGTGATTGTTAAAACTTTTCAACGGGACATCGACTTTCAAATTAAAAAAAAAAACTTGCAAAGATGTTACGTTAGTTACAGCTTTAGAATGGTTCAATAAAATGTATATAAAGTTTATTCTTTATTAAGTACTTTTTACTAGGAATTGTAAAGTTTTTTAAAGTTCTTTACTTAACGAGTAGTCTTGTTATTTTACGCATTTTAAACGACAATTTGCGGGAAAATTTTAGTGGAAGAAAATGAGCTAGATTTTTGTATACATCTATAACGAAGATTTGGAAAATCCTAGAATCTACAAATGTCAAAGGTTAAAATTAATTTTATCTGTGAAATTTTCCGTTGGAAAAAATTATATTTATTTAAAATTTAAGAAAGATAGTGGATAAATCAAAGTGATTTACGTGTTTTCTATTGCATAAACGTGTAATGCTACTTTCCAGAAATTTTCATCTATATCAAAGTGTGCGATTGATGTAAAAACTAGTGAATTTGCAATATGTGGTGTTTGTTTACTAAATAAATCAGGTAAGAATGAATACGGTATACATCTATCTTTACAGGCAGGCCTAATGCAACAGATAAGTTGAGCTTATTGTCTAATAACTATTTATGTATTCGTAACTATATACTATAATATATTTAACTTATTTTACATAATATAATACACGGTAAATAATTAAAAAAAATACCTAGTTGCTGCACAGTTAAAACCCACCACTAGTTAAAACAGCATCATAAACAATGTTTATCATCATAATCATAACAGCCCATTAATGTCCCACTGCAGGGACGGGCCTCCTCCCGTGACGGAGGGATACTTGGCCTACGAACACCACGCTGGCCAGACGGATTGGTATAGGATTTAATTTCAAGTTTTCCTTCTTTTTACTTCGTAAAGATAATATTCACGGATAGTCCCTTAGTCGGTTTTTACGACACCCATGGGATGAGATGGGGTGGTGACATATTGTATTCTTACTCTGTCACTACACGGAGAGACACACACATTATTTTTGTAAACACATAATTATAAAGCAACTAAATCAATAAAGTAGTCAAATTAATACAAACAAAAGTTTCTATTGATCGGGAATCGAACTCCATGTATCTAGTACAAAGAGCTAGCCACTATATTCGTATTGGCATCCCATCTCATTCTATCGACGATGTTATTAGGTAGCAAGTATCCAATCAACCTTGTTAAGACATTCACATAGGTCACTACATATATCTGTAGATTGAGATCTGATCAGATAGAATTTAATTAATACAGGTGGAGCTTATTGAGCTAAATAGAAATTCTAATATATTTATAGGTATGTTTTATTTTATTAAAGTTTACGATTTTATTTTTTAATCATAACAGCGCATTAATGTCCCATTGCAGGGACAGGCCTCCTCCCGTGACGGAGGGATACTTGGCCTACTAATACCACGCTGACCAGACGGATTGGTATAGGATGTAATTTCAAGTTTTCCTTAATGTATTTATTAATGTCTGGGTAAAATTACTATATTCATAAAATTTAAGTGTCTGTCTGTATAATGTAACATAAAATCTACAGTTTTTTCACTAACTAAATTATGTAAATATGACACCAATATCAATTTTTGTAATTAAAACAAAGTTGCCTTTTGATATGAGTAATCTTAAAAACGGCTTGACCGATTTACATGTGACTATAAATGATTTTCATTTCTTTGAATTCCTGTCAAAACCTCTGCGTGAACCACGCACTAAGGTAATCGCAACATTGTATATGCCCTATGTCCACTAAAATCCATCGAAAAGATTCATTGATGGATCTTTTTACACTTAAATCACCCACTTATGTCCACTTTAAGCCATGATTCGAAAAAAAATGGATCTTTTAGCACTAACGAGTGTAATAAAATCCATTATAAAGATACATATACACTAGTCATTTTCAACAGGTAAATAAAAGTCTATAAAACCAATTAAAATTTTAATAGTAACGTAAATTACATATAATTTTTACCTATAAAGCTTAGGTGTAACTAGAAGAAAGAAAGAAAGAAAAAAGAAAGACAATGGAAAAAATTGATACTCGAGGCGGGAAACGAACCCGCGTCTCTGGACGCGTATAGTTCAGAGACGCGGGTTCGATTCCCGCCTCGAGTATCAATTTTTTCCATTGTCTTTCTTTCTTCTTTTTAGTAACGTAAGTACATGTAACCAAATTTTCTCTATTAACAGACAGATTACAGTATAGTAGATATAGATAGATAGTTAATATCTTGATAATCGTCTAGTATTAGTAGAAGAGAGACAATGGCGGCTACTTAACCTACGTACAATTAAATAGTGCTTGATCAGTTCTATTGTATTAATTATAGATCGCTTCGTGACACATCTACGTGTTATTACTTTACTTATTATGTCTAGGATTAAGTGATGCTGAAGCACTTAGTGTATTGATCACCTCTGTGACGTGATCATAGTACAAGGCCGGATTCGGTTTCCGTTTTATGTATATATTTAAAGTATATTTAAAAAGAGAAATCAAAAACACTCCAATCTGACCATATTTGACGACCTCTGTGGCGTAGTCGGTATAGGTATTACATGGCTGCTACGCAGAGGTCTCGGGTTCGATTCCCGGTCAATGAAAATATTTGTGTGCATGAACATGATAGACAACACCCAGACCCATGCAAACAGCATGGGTCTGGGTGTAATATGTATGTATTTACAAAAAAGAAGTATTTAAGTATGTTTATCTGTTGTCTAGTACTCATAGTACAAGCTTTACTTAGTTTGGGACTAGGTGGCGATGTGTGAATGTGTGAGAATTATTTATTTATTATTTATTTATATCAAACCAGATGGAAAGCGCGTAAGCAGTCCAGAAACTACGACAGTGGATAAGTAGTAGTACTTCAGTCCGTCGTCATTACCTTGCCGGTTTGGCCAAATGCTTCTTCACTCTACGTTATTTGTGCTATCTACGAATTGTTATCCTAAATCCTTTTCTTCATTCTTTCCTTCGTTCAATAACTAAAAAGAGATTGGTAATATATTCGCCATAGTTATTTTAGCAAAAGCAAAATTATTTATTCTCTTGTCTTTCATGTAAAATAACTTGTAAATAAATAAATTGCAAGTTAGCATATTTTTTGCAATATATTTTCTGTGTATAATACACAGAAAATATACTTAGTTTTGCGTATAGTATTTGTGTAGACTAGCAGTATATAACTATATATACGAGTAACTCAATTTGTTTTGGGGGAACGACAATCAAAAATAACCTGAGTAACATAATGTTAAAATGTGATTTGTTTTATACCTATTTGTTTATGTATGGATGTTGTATGATGACGTATTATTGTGTGTGTTTTATCTGAACGAAGTAGAAGTTTAATACAATTTGCGCATATCATCATCATTATATCACTCAGCCGATTGACGTCCTCTGGTGGACATAGTACTCCTCCAAATATTGCCACCTTGTGCGGTCCTGCGCCTCCCTCATCCATCGGCTTCCACCGTCCTTACGAGGTCAAACTCCTTTCAGATCCTGGTACGTCATGTTCCTTGCGCACATATTACTTTAATATTAAATAAACAATATTACATTTTTACGTAAAATCCAAATAAATTGGTCAAGTGCGAGTCTGACTCGCTCACCGAGGTTCCGTACAAACCAATTTATTTTTCCGCCATAATCCGAATACGTCAAGACTCAGCTGTCTAAATATAAATTTTCCTGCCTAAATTCTATGACGTCACGAATGATCTGTCAAAAATTCTGTGACCTCATGACTCAATCAGAAATCTACCACTAAAATTGTCATCAAAATTAATCGTTTAAGCCCGATTTACACATCGACAAGTACAGTAGCGAGTTAAGTAGTAAGTTGTTGATTAAGTTGATTTAATTGTAGATCTCCATCCTATTTTTTGGCGAGTTAAGTTGGCGAGACGCGTGAGTTGTTAATGTGTAAATCGGGCTTTAGGAGAAATACCTGAAACAAACTAAGTAATATGCGATTTTCGGCTAATCTGTGTCATATCAAATTAGTGAAAATATTTGAACTTGATTTTACAAACAGGCAATTATTTTTTTATATGTTTGTGTAGATTAAATTAACAAATTGCTTTCATTCATTAGTGTTATCAGAACGCATAAGAAATGCCCTGTGTGATATTTAAACTACTAGCGCATGCTATAACCACAGTACAGCCAGTAGTCTATCTCGGCCGAATATTTATTGTAAATCCCTAAAGCTCCGCGGTACGTAAACATACGATAAGGCTGCACACTTCCAACTTATTAATTACATTTACCTACTTTCCCGCTCGTTACTGCGGCACAGTCGCGACTGTTCACTCCTCAAAGCCACCTCTATCGTGAGCGTGTAGGTATAACTCGCGTTTCGTCCGTTTCTATGAAGTCGAAATACTGTATATCTTTGTACTATGCTATAACTAGCCAACTTGGCATGCAATAACTAAATATAAGTATACTATCTCTCTCAACTATAAGCGGTCCATTGCTGAATAAAGGGCTCTTTAAGTATCATCATCATCATAACAGTCCATTAATGTCCCACTGCAGGGACGGGCCTCCTCCCGTGCGTGACGGAGGGATACTTGCCCTACTAATACCACGGTGGCCAGACGGGTTGGTATAGTGTTTAATTTCAAGTTTTATTTCGTAAAGATAATATTCACGGATAGTCCCTTAGTCGGTTTTTACGACACCCATGGGATGAGATGGAGTGGTTACATATTGTATTCTTACTCCGTCACCACACGGAGATTTCATTAAACCTACGAATTAGAACCTAAAATTATGTAAAGGAATTTTAAACATTTTTTAATAGATAGAGTGATTCAAGAGGAACGTTAATATGTATAAAACATCCCGAATATTGTAGTATATTGTAATAGGTATTGCACGCGTGCAGAGCCAGGGTAGGTCGCTAGTTAAATATAATATAATATAGGTATAAATTCGACTCAATTCATCATAAATATTCGACTCAATTATATAAGTATGTGCCCAAAGGAAATATGTTCTTGTATATTGAAGCTGTCATTGATAAATTGAAAAAATGATTGAAGTACTCAATCCACCTCTCTTTACCACTAACCTTATGAAATTATATGTTTATTTTTAGTTATATAGGAGTAGTTCATGATTGAATGATGTTATATTTTAGGAATATCGTTTATACGATATATTAACTGCCTGTTGTAAATTATTCCTCACACATTCACACAACGCCATCTAGTCCCAAACTAAGCAAAGCTTGTACTATGGGTGCTATACAACGGATAAACATATTAAATCCTTTTTGTTTGTAAATACATACATATTATACATAGAAACACTCAGACCAATGCAAACAATCATGTTCATGCACACAAGGAATTGCATTGAGCGGGAATCGAACCCGAGACCTCTGCGTAGCAGTCATGTTGTATAACCACTACACCACAGAGGTCGTCAATTATTGTTATTGTATTAAGTAACTGGTGTGATGGTCGCCTAAGCGGCTAACATGCACGAGGTAGCGAATTCCTACGCAGTTCAATTGTCTTTGCGATCCGCCAACTTCTGTCCTGAGTTTGGATGTACGTTGTATGCGTTAAATTGAAAGAAAGAAAGAAAGAAAAAAATAGGAACAGACACAAGACACACAGGGATATACGAAAAAAAAATTACATTAAAACTTAAAATACTAACTTACACTACTTAATGTTAAAAAAAAAATAGTTACATCAAAAATGAAACTAAGAGTAAACACAGTTAAAATAAAAAAGGGAAAAAAAAGAAAAAAAAATAGTGCGGTCCATAAAAAGGAAGTGAATTGAAGTTTCTAAAGTCACCAGGGCCCAGAGCATCATCCCAAATGCGGGAGTTGACTTTGCGACACCATGGATCCCAATTCCCCTAAGATTCTATGGCTTTTATACAGCTACGCTGTAAGTTTGAACTTTATAGAAAAACAAGAAATGACTCGAATTAACCTGTCACCTATATTTTCAACAATATTGAGACAGATGGCCTTGCCAGGCGTTTGCTAGTCTTCTCCTATGGCTTAATATCGTAGTTCGCAAACTACAGCAACGTCGTCGATGGTACCGTCCGGGCACAATTTTAGCAACAACCTAGTCGACCTCTTACTGAATACAGCTTTATAGGATACCCTACCTTATCTTCTGAACTTATTCTTCTGAACTCTACTTCTAACTATTCCTTACCCGGAATAGTATTCCAGTTACCTACTCTATCAGCTACCCTTAAGACGCAGGTGTTCTTCTTATTACTTAGTACGTTGATTAAATAAAAGCGAATATTATTTAAGGCTTAAATAATTTACTGTATCAATATTGGCATACATAATTGTATAACTATAGTTATAATATTTCACAAGTCTATCCGCTTGACTTCGCTGGCTTATGTAGTATATTTTGAAACAACTTTCGTACGGTTGCAAAGTAATAAATAATAATAATCCCCTCACACCCATACATCGTCATCTAGTAACAAACTAAGCAAGGCAAGGGCCGTTATATTATTATTTTGTAAAAACTTAAATATTGACCAATGAGAACATTTATGACACAAATATTTTGATTTAAGGACGAAATTATGTACTTAATTCACAAATAAACAGTGCCATACGACAATGTAAAATTAAAAACACGTTACGTTTCGTAGAACAACGCCATCTATATTGTCAAAAACAATTACAATTAACAACAAACACGAAACGTCGGACCTTTCAGTAGGAGATATAAAAAAAACATTTTTTCTGTACCATTTCTATAGAGCCTCGTTGACAGAGATAAATGAACTCTAAGAGTAATGAACTAAGATTTATTTTGCGTTCTAAATTGATTGCACACATCTTATCCAGTTCTATAGATGGATAATTAAAGGTTTATTCTTTAATTAAAGGTTTTTGTACGCTTCACATTAAGTTCTGGATTTTTGCGTAATTTGTCTTCGAAGGAAATCGAATATGTTAATATACGAGATATAAGTACAGTATGAGGACATTGATAATGTGATTGGCTTTTAAAGAAAGACAGACAACAATGAGGAAGCGAGAAAGTGAGATTATAATTAATTGATGATTTTGAAATTGTATATTATGACGTTAACAATAAGTGCTATATTTTGTTGCACTGCAATGACTTTTTATCGAAGTTGTGCTATGTTTCCGTCACCAGTGTCACTTATTAAGACATGATGAAACATACAATGTCAAATAGAAGTAAGTAGGGATTCAATCTTTTATAATTTCAACCTTATGCCGAACGTTATAAGATACATTTTAATGTGATAATTTTCAAAACTTATGCTAAAATTATTCAGCTATTTTCGGTAATCGGATGTACTTTTCTTACCTACTCATTGATTTGCTGTCTATCTTTAAAAGCCAATCACATTATCAATGTCCCCATACTGTACATATTACAAGATAAGATAGATATTTTTTTTCTGAAAAAGACAACTCCTTCACTAATCCGACTCAGGACAATAATTTATGGGTCGCACAAATAAATGCCCTACGTGGGGTTCTAACCCGCGACATCAGGCATCACGATTTTTTTCTCACACATTCACACAACGCCATCTAGTCCCAAACTAAGCAATGCTTGTACTATGGGTACTAGGCAACGAATAAACATATTAAATCCTTTTTGTTTGTAAATACATATATATTATAAATAGAAAACACTTAGGGCCAGATTCAGAGACCGCACTTTGTCTTTACTTTAGCAAAGTCTAGTTATTATCTCTGAATTTGAACAACATTAAAGTAATTTTTCGCATGAAAAAGTTTACTTTCATTATTTATTACTACAAAGTAAACTTTTCATGCGAAAAGATTACTTTAATGTTGTTCAAATTCAGAGATAATAACTAGACTTTACTAAAGTAAAGTCAAAGTGCGGTCTCTGAATCTGGCCCTTAGACCAATGCAAACAATCATGTTCATGCAAACAAATATTTTAACAAAAAAATTTATAATATTATATTGAGCGGGAATCGAACCCGAGACCTCTGCGTAGCAGTCATGTTATATAACCACTACGCCACAGAGGTCGTCAATTATTGTTTTAACTGGTATAACGGTCGCGTTATCGGCTGACATGTCCGAGGTAGCGGATTCCCACGTAGTTCAATTGTCTGTGCGATCCACCAACTTCAGTCCTGAGTTTGGATGTTCGTTGGTTGCGTTAAATTAAAAGAATGAAAGAAAAAAATATATTTAGGAGCAGGCACAAGACACACAAGGATATACGGAAAAAAAATACATTAAAACTTAATATACTAACTTACACTACTTAGTGTTATAAAAAAATAGTTCATAAAAAAAGAAACTAAGAGTAAACACAGTTAAAAGAAAAAAGAAAAAAAAGAAAAAAACTTAGTGCGTCTCCTGCCCGGTCCATAAAAAGGAAGTGAATTGAAGTTTATAAAGTCACCAGGGCCCAGGGCATGATCCCAAATGCGGGAGTTGACTTTGCGACACCATGGATCCCAATTCCCCTAAGATCCTATGGCTTTTATACAGCTACGCTGTAAGCTGGAACTTTATAGAAACACACCTATATTTTCAACAATATTGAAGTCTTTAAAGTCCTGGAAGTCCTTAAACAGATTGCGAACCCAGGTAGGAGGAAGCAATGACAACATGCTCCGGTGGGGCCTCACGGACAGTGGCGGACTGGGTTGCCTGTGCGGCGCTCCACAAACTATGGCTCACCTCTCATCATGTCCTGGATGCCTTACACCTGCACTCAGGAAGAGCTAATGATTGCCAGCGACAACGCAGTCAGTGTCGCAGAGTTTTCGGTACATCAGCTAAGAAGAAGAACAATATTGAGACAGATGGCCTTGCCAGGCATTTGCTAGTCTCCTCCTATGGCTTAATATCGTAGTTCGCAAACTACAGCTCCGTCGTCGATGGCACCGTCCGGGCACAATTTTAGCATCATAGGATACCATACCTTATCCTCTGAAGGGTAAGGAATAGTATTCCAGTTATCTACCCTACCAGCTACCCTTAAGACGCAGGTGCGCTTCTTATTACTTAGTACGATGATTAAATAAAAGCGTATATTATTTAAGCCTTAAATAATTTACTGTATCAATATTGACATACTTAATTGTATAGTTATAATATTTAACTAGTCTATCCACTTGACTTTGCTGGCTTATGTGGTATTGTTTCTTTTCAAACAACTTTCGCACGACGCATGAGTACAGTTGCAAAGAAATTAATATTAATAATAATCCCCACACACCCATACAACGGCATCTAGTAGCAAGCTATTATGGCCCTAATTATGTATAATTATCTACCAAAGAGAATAAGGGAAAATACCAATGCCATTTTTTAAAATAGTAATAAGGAATCAATTAATAAGAAAGGCATACTATAGGTAATGTCAACGAATTCCTTACAGATAAACAGTTTTTAAAATAAAGAATTTATTTGTTTAGTATATTAGTATTAGTTTCCATTATTAATTTTTGTTTAATTTATTCTACTATATGTTTAATTAACTGTGCTTCTGTAGATTTAAGTAAAAATGTAAAGCCACGAACATAAAATTAATCTACTAGTCTGCTGTTCTTAGAATTCTACCAACACGCGCCACTGAACAAGGGCCTTCCGCATCCAGTTCCAACAATTAACGTGAAATTATGCACTTAATTCACAAATAAACAACAGACAATGTAAAATTAAAAACGCGTTACATTTCGTAAAACAACGCCATCTGTATTGTCAAAAACAAACACAATTAACAACAAACACGAAACGTCGGACCTTTCAGTAGGGGATATAAAAAAGACATTTTTTCTCAACCATTTCTATAGTCTCGTTGACAGAGATAAATGAACTCTAAGAGTAATGAACTAAGATTTATTTTGCGTTCTAAATTGATTGCACACATCTTATCCAGTTCTATAGATAGATAATTAGAGGTTTATTCTTTAATTAAAGGTTTTTGTACGCTTAATATAAAGTTCTGGGTTTTTGCGTAATTTGTCTTCGAAGGAAATCGAGTATGTTAATATACGAGTATACATATTACAAGATTGAGATTTTTTTTCTGACAAAGACAACTCCCTCACTTATCCGACTCAGTACAATAATTTGTGGATCGCACAAATTATTGTCATACGTAGGGTTCGAACCCGCGACATCAGGCATCACACGATATTTTAAGACAATATCTATTTAATTTTTTTTTGAAAGACAATCTCGCACTAGGTATCTTGATATGTGTCGCGGAGACTTTTACAAACATTAATTTAAAGGACACAAAGAATATCAAGACTCAGGACAATAATTTGTGGATCGCACAAATAATTGTCCTGCGTGGGAATTGAATCTGAGACTTCGTAAACGTTAGCCGAATACCGCGTCCGCCGCACCACTGAGGCAGTTAATAAAAATAAATAAAAGGAGACTAAGGGATGGATACTTAAACAATATCTCTTCAGACATTAATGCCCCGCTGCAGGGACGGGCCTCCTTCCGTGACGGAGGGATACTTGACCTACTAATACCACGCTGGCCAGACGGATTGGTATAGGGTTGAATTTCAAGTTTTTACGACACCCATGGGATGAGATGGGGTGGTGAAATATTGTATTCTTACTTCGTCACCACACGGATAGAGCTTCAGACATAACCTAATACTATTCCATTTATCTAGAATGGGACTTCTCCATACCCACGTATGAAGAAGTCCCATCCTTGCAGTGGGACATGATTCTTCTTTTCATTTTTTGTAAATTGTTTACAATATTGTTTAGCATAATATCAACATAGGTACGGTCAGGGAAATTAATTGATTAGCAGGTAGACACCCTACGTAATTTAGTCGTATTATATACCGAAATAATCATAACAAATTTGAAAGATATTACACCTCAAAATAGACATAAGATAATAGCCAATAAGTAAGAATCGCATTACAAACTCCTTTGTTTACAAACTTGCAAAAATTACATTCTGTCCAAAGAGTAAAAAATTAATTTTGAAAGTATTATCAACACGTCAAAGTTCGCGTTACCCCGGGTTTCCAAATAACTGATCATGTAAAAATCAACTAATCAAGTGTCTAAACGGTCATTTTAGTTCCTAAAAATGACAGTTTTGACACTTGATTAGTTGATTTTTACTTGATCAGTTATTTGGAAATCGGGGGTTAGTGTCACGAACTTTGATTCAATATAAAATTGAAGAATTTTACTTGAACACAAAATACCTGTCTGTCATAGATAGAGATAGACAAGGCTAGGTATATACACCTAGTCCATTCAAATTTTACGACTGCCAAGATGTCGGGGTTCGTCATCAGTCGTCTGTAGTCGGTAAATAGTAACCTGACCGATTTTAAAATTGTGCAAACTGCTAAGCAATTAATTTCCTTGAGTGTACATAAAAACGTTTCACATAAATTCACTTTAGATAGTTATCCAATTTATATTATTATATTACAAAAGAAAAACCTTAATAATATCCCTTTCACAATTTCCTTCTGGAATTCCGCCCTAACTCTTAATTTTCACCCGAAATACAGGGTGATTTTTCACGCCGGGCCGTGTCAAACGGAAAGGGTGGTCCACCCTGTATTAGATTTGGACTCAAAAGGTTGTATTAAGTGTTATTTGTTGTACTACTACCATTGTCGAAGAAAAATGTTTCTAACAAGAAAACGCTTTTTGGGCCTATTCTTTTTTGCGAGTTTTTTTTTCAGTGTTTGCCTGACAATTTTCTTGGGTCTTTTGTTTAGTTGTGTAATGTTGATTACATTGAGTTACTTATCATGAAATTTTCCGTGTGGTGACGTAGTAAGAATGCAATATGTCACCACCCTATCTCATCTCATGGGTGTCGTAAAAACCGACTAAGGGACTATCGGTGAATATTATCTTTACGAAATAAAAAGAAGGAAAACTTGAAATTAAACCCTATACCAATCCGTCTGGCCAGCGTGGTATTAGTAGGCCAAGTATCCCTCCGTCACGAGGGGAGACCCGTCCCTGCAGTGGGACATTAATGGGCTGTTATGAAGATGACGGACTGTATTTGTGCTTTTCATCAAGCTCGATACGAGTCCGTGTCATAAGTGTATAAAAATAAAACACATATACCAGGTTGGCATAGTTATTATGTACCCATAAACATTTCCTGAAAAAGGCCATTGTTACAGGTAAGAATAGATAACAGATAAGTTTTATATACCTAGTAAAAACATGACAACCAATCTAAAAACAAACCTAATAATAAAATCCTTTACTTGAACTCGCTACAGTACCCCATTTCCTCTTTATCCCTAATTCTAAACAAAAGTTACTGTTCCTAAAGGCAATATATTACTCCCAGGCCGTGAGTAAAAATCGCCAGGCCATTTAACACGAATGGCAAGAGAAAATGAACTTTACTTCCTATGACATAAAATAGAATTTAGAATAAACAAAACATATGAGGCATATTTACTTTGTTGTATGTATGTCAAAAATAATTTCATAAATTAACAATGTGAGGGTAAGGGAGTGTTATGAGGTATGGAATTGGATGGGAGCCAAGGGAGGCGTTTAAAGAGCTTCTTTCTTTACTTTCACTCTTATAACTGTTTTACTGTTAAAAAAGGGTTTTCTTTAGTGCATTCTCATAGCTCTCCGTGTGGTGACTGGTGACGGATTAAGAATACAATATGTCACCACCCCATCTCATCCCATGAGGGTCGTAAAAACCGACTAAGAAGGGACTATCCGTGAATATTGTCTTTACGAAATAAAAAGAAGGAAAACTTGTAATTAAACCCTGTCCCAATCCGTCTTATTAGTAGGCCAAGTATCTCTCCGTCATGGGAGGAGGCCCGTCCCTGCAGTGGGACATTAATGGGCTGTTATGATTATGATGATAATTATTATTACTAATGTAAAAAGTACAGTTAAAGCAGTTACTAAGACGAGTTGCAACATTGTAACGTTTAGTTAAAGTCACGACGAACGGTAAGTTAATATTAGTTTATAACACTTATTTATATTTAACACAGAGCTTCTAATTGCAAAGCTAATAAATACAGTCACTGAACTACCGGTGTATTTAACCGACTACAAAAAGGTAAATTTGTTGGAATTTTTGCCACCTTATTAGAAGGAGAGTTTTTTGACGACCTCTGTGGCGTAGTCTGTATATTACATGGCTGCTACGCAGAGGTCTCGGGTTCGATTCCCGGTCAATGCCAATCTTTGTGTGCATGAATATGATTGTTTGCATTGGTCTGAGTGTTTTCTATGTATGATATGTATGTATTTACAAACAAAAAGTATTAAAGTATGTTTATCCGTTGTCTAGTACCCATAGTAGAAGCTCTGCTTAGTTTGGGACTAGGTGGCGATGCGTGAATGTGTGAGGATTGTTTATTATTCCCGCAGCCTAAACGGATTCATAGATTTTAGCTTTAGATGTGTCGTTACAATCATAATATTTACTGTGGGCGTGACAGTGGGTATATAAAATTTTAAAATACACACATCAAAAAAGTCTAAGCAACATGCATGATATTACAAATTTACCATTTATATTAATTAATTTCTAAGTATTGACTCACTCAAAGTGTATAGGTAAGTAAACTTTTTTGTTATTGAAGACATACTGGCTGGTTGTAAAAAAAAAATTCGATTATGTTTTGTTTTTTTTCATAAAATTCAAATGACTGCGAATTTGATTGAATTTGAGTGCATGTTAATTGCTACGTTTTAGTCTTGATTTTATAATTTTACCAACCATTTAAATACAGTTGGCGACAAAATTGAATTGTTAGATATTCTTTACGTCATGGAGCGACGTCATTTGACGGCAGATGAAATGCAAAGAGCTGTAGGGATGTTGCAAGCGGGAAGTAATCAATCTCAGGTATCTCGACATTTTGGTATGCATAGAAGTGTTATTTGTCGTCTTTGGCAGCGCTACAATAATACAGGGGAACCCGCTGAACAGCATCCAGGCCGTAAAAGGAGTACAACCACTCGGCAAGACCGGTACATACAACTGACTGCAAGACGCCAGCCGATGTTAACCGCTCGAGAGATAAGTTTGAGGCTACAAAATTCAAGTGGTGTTGATGTAAGTCCCCAAACTGTGCGAAATCGACTGCATGAGTACGGCCTACGAGCTCGACGCCCTATCAGGTGCCCACCGATACGTCACGGGAATCGCGCTCGTCGAAATGAATGGTGTAGAGAACGCATAACATGGACCCAGGAACAATGGGATAAAATTATGTTTTCCGATGAGTCGCGATTCGGGTTTAGGCCTGATACAAGAAGGGTGCGAGTGTACCGTCGACCCGGAAATACTGAAAGACTCAGGTGCGTTCAGGAAGTTCATCCATACAGCGGCTCAACAGTTATGGTATGGGCGGGTATTATGAAGAACAGGCGAACTGAGCTCGTTTTTGTAAATGGAAACATGAACGCTGAAAATTACGTTGAGGATATTCTCAGACCTTATGTCCATCCATTTGCACAAACCTTTGGCTCCGATTTTACGTTAATGCATGACAATGCGCGTTCACATACAGCTCGGCGAACCAGTGAATACTTGGCAACGGAGAACATCCAGGTATTGCCCTGGCCTGCACAATCGCCAGACCTCAACCCCATCGAGCACGCATGGGACATGCTCCAGAGACGTGTTTTGAAGGACTTGGACGGAGTGACAACAACCCAACAGCTGAAGGATTTGCTACAATTCCATTGGGAGCGAATACCGCAAGATGACATAAACAGTCTCATTAATTCAATGAATAATCGTTGCCGACAAGTTCTGAATAGCAGAGGAGGCCATACTTTGTATTAAATTGTCCTATTCTTTCACAATAAATTCATTTTCTTAAGAAATTTCAATTTGTAAAAAAAAAGTTTAGTTTCTTATGTACCTGTATATTCTAATATTGTTAATTTCTGTTATTAAAAGAACTTATAAAGAAAACAGCTGTTATTTTTACATCATAGAACCCTAAAAATATTATTTTAAAAATAAAATACAACGTTATAATTAAAATAAATGGTAAAATAAATTAATATAAATGGTAAATTTGTAATATCATGCATGTTGCTTAGACTTTTTTGATGTGTGTAGTACAAAATATCGGATTTTGCGCCAAATTAAAATGATTCATCATAACAGCCCATTAATGCCCCACTGCAGGGACGGGCCTCCTCCTATGACGGAGGGATCCTTGGCCTACTAATACCATGCTGGCCAGACGGATTGGTATAGGGTTTGATTTCAAGTTTTCCTTCTTTTTATTTCGTAAAGATAATATTCCCGGATAGTCCCTTAGTCGGTTTTTACGACACCCATGGGATGAGATGGGGTGGTGACATATTGTATTCTTACTCCGTCACCACACGGAGAAAACTTATATTATGTTTATTTTTTTATCTATACAGCAGATATTTAGTAACTGACAAAAAATCATAAGTCCTCATTTCCGTCAAAAAGGAATGGAACGGAGTATTTTTTCTGATCACATTAAAAACTCGTTACCAAATTTCAAAACACATTTTGCTAATAGCCACACGGCTGCCAAATTGAAGTGGTATTGGGCATGCTACTAATATCGCCAGGTATTGGGTTGCCACATGAACAAAGATAATTAAAGTAAATTTTAACCTATAGGAAACAGGGGACGGCTGTAGATAGGGAAATGAGCTAGATACTAGATTAGAGTCATCATAACAGCCCATTAATGTCCCACTGCAGGGACGGGCCTTCTCCCGTGACAGAGGGATACATGGCCTACTAATACCACGCTGGCCAGACGGATTGGTATAGGGTTTAATTTCAAGTTTTCCTTCTTTTTATTTCGTAAAGATAATATTCACGGATAGTTCCTCAGTCGGTTCTTACGACACCCATGGGATAAGATGGGGTGGTGACATATTGTATTCTTACTCCGTCACCACACGGAGTCCGTCACCACACGGTGTAGGTATTATACCTATGAAAATACAAGAAGAAACACACTCACCTTCGAGCTGTTAAAATAATAATTATCTTATAATAAAAAATTAACTGAAGTATATTTGGGCTTAGGGCCTTAGAGTCTTATTTTTAAATGATGGCAGAAAGTCCTTACTATAAAAACAATTTCGTTTATTTGGATAATTCACTCTAATCTGGGTTGTTCGTGTGATTGGTGACGGAGTAAAAATACAATATGTCACCACCCCATCTCATCCCATGGGTGTCGTAAAAACCGTCTAAGGAACTATCCGTAAATATTATCTTTACGAAATAAAAAAAAGGAAAACTTGAAATTAAACGCTATACCAATATGTCTGGCCAGCGTGGTATTGGTAGACCAAGTATCCCTCCGTCCCGGGAGGAAGCCCGTCCCTGCAGTGGGACATTAATTGGCTGTTATGAATACCTACTCTACTCTACTAATTTTGTACTTAAAACAAGTAAACTAAGTACTGTACTAAACTTCTGCTTTTAATAGCAATTGCAACGTATCATCGAAAGATGATTAGTGGCTTAAAAGGCTTCCTTATAGAGGGTTGTAAGTATCGGTACTTATAGCCCTCCTCTATTTTGCTGAGGTTATCAATTCACCACATAAACGATAGAGTTTATATACATACACCTATACGAAGTAAATGATAAATAGGTCTTTACCTATGAAATTGCGTTTTATTTCTGCGCAGTCTTTAGCCTCTACATTCTTTAAAAACATATTATATTGCTTAAATTGTTTCTATTATTTAATAAATATAGGGTATAACCAACATTTAACAAAAGATAATAAATGAGAAGTATTATATTTTGGATTAATAATAAGCCTGTGAACATGGGTCCAATTTAAAACAGCGGACTTTCCCCATTATGCAATTGTAACTTCTTCCCTGATACTTTTTTTTTCTGTGTTTTGAACGCAACAGTTAGCTTAAATGTGGAACATTACTTATATCAAATTACATTCTATTAAAATAAATAATTATTGAAAAATCCTAGAAAACGTTAGTATGAAAAATTAAACTTCTGATAAAATCTTCAAACAAAACGGCGATTTCATAGGTAAAGACCTATATGGGGGGTGCTCTGCCTTGGTCGGCACGAGGTCGGGTTTGATTCCCACGCAGGACAACTATTTGTGTGATCCACAAATGATTCGTCTCCGCTACACAGACCATGATCCCTACGGCGAGAGTTTTATTTTTTTAAAAGGGCTTTCTTCCCTTATAAAAGTAGAAGAATATATCTATATGACGACCTCAGTGGCGTAGTGGTTATTTAACATGACTGCTACGCAGAGGTCTCGGGTTCGATTCCCGCTCAATGCAAATCTTTGTGTGCTTGATCATGATTGTTTGCAGTGGTCTGGGTGTTTTCTATGTATAATATGTATGTATTAACAAAAAAAAGTATTTAATTATGTTTATCCGTTGTCTAGTACCCATAGTACAAGCTCTGCTTAGTTTGGGACTAGAAGGTGTTGTGTGAAAGTGTGAGGAATATTTATTTATTTATTATATATTTATCTTCTTTGACGTCTACGTTCTACCCATCAAAATCTAGTCCTGCCACGCGTTGCTTAACTACAAACAAACTGTAATATTAACATAACTGCATACTTACATGAAAACGTAATACTAAAAGCCTTCTTGGCACACATGCTTATAAAGCCTCTTGCACCTGGCATCTTTAATTAATTTTGTTAATTAATTGCAGCCAAGCTATTCAATCTAAATTACTTATTTACTTAACAAGTGACGTTTAAGTTAAATGATGTTTTATGTTACGAGCTTAAGTTGTACTACTTAGTCTGTAATGGGGAAAGTAAAATAAATATGTCATTTTTTCATTTTTTTTTTTTTTTTTCTTTATTTAAGGAGCTTTGTCACTATTTGACTATGTCGCTCCGTCATAGTCTCCCTATGTATTACAACTTCTTGTGCTTATTATAAAACTTATATAAACATTTCGCTGAATCAGATCCAGGATTAGCTAATGTACTGTTACATGATCCTACATCAAAGCTGTTAGTAAACATTTGTATCCTAAACGGTTCGCTCCGAACACATTCCAACAGGACGTGGTAAATGTCCTCCATTTTTTCATATTAATCCATGTAGAAATTCGTGCCTTGCGGATTATAAAGTCATCATCATCATAACATCCCATTAATGTCCCACTGCAGGGACGGGCCTCCTCCCGTGACGGAGGGATACTTGGCCTAATAATACCACGCTGGCCAGACGGATTGGTATAGGGTTAAATTATAAGTTTTCCTTCTTTTTATTTCGTAAAGTTTTTAGGACACCTATTGGATGAGATGCGGTGGTGATATATTGTATTCTTACTCCGTCACCACACGTTTCGAATACTAAATAATGTTATAGAAGCCTTAAATTTGAACAAAATTGATGTAGACATTTTCCACCAATTGTTGTCGAAAAAAAAACCAATGCAGATGTCAAAGTTTTGTTCAGAGTTATGGCTTTCATGTCCCATACATAAGGTTTACATTGTTTACGGTACGATGGGACTGACATACATCATGCACGGAAGTTCCTTAACTGTTTAGAATGAGAAAAAAATCTGTCCAAAATTTTAGATTAAATACAAAACAGGTATTGCTGCTTATTTTCTCCGTGTGGTGACGGAGTAAGAATACAATATGTCACTACCCCATCTCATCCCATGGGTGTCGTAAAAACCGACTAAGGGAATAACCGTAACTACTATCTTTACAAAATTAAAAGAAGGAAAACTTGAAAATAAACCCTATACCAATCCGTCTGGCCAGGGTGGTATTAGTGGGCCAAGTATCCCTCCGTCATGGGAGGAGGCCCGTCCCTGCAGTGGGTCATTAATGGGCTGTTATGATGATGATTCGAAAACGTAGTAATGTTGACTGGGCGAACGAGTCGGTGACAGTCCACAAGTAAAAAACCTGTGGAACACGCGTCGTAGTCTTTTAACTTATGTGTTGAAAAATCAATCGTATGTTACACGAAATAAAGCTTACATTTCAATGCCATACTGTAAGTTGAGTTGGAGTGGAGCTGACGGCAAGTTTGTGTAATGTGCGACGACCGTTATCCTTAGTCCCAGTTTGTCACATACTATGGTAGTGACAGACGCAATACATAGTCCCAAAATAATATTAATTGTCCTTGTAACTCTCCCAGTACGTCTGTAGACAGAGTACTATCGTTTATATCTGGGACACTCTACATTTGAGATACTATGTTTTGGATGGATTTTTCCTCGATAGTGTTTTCTTGGAATTATTTTTTACTGTTGTAATTAGTTTTCTAAATCTGTTGTAGTAAGTTTTTTTATCCTGCATTAATCACTAATGCAGGATAAAAAAACCTACTTCAACGAACAAGCCCTGAACGACTTTTAGGAACACAAATTACATCCCAGATTAAAAAAATCATTTCTGGTTCCCACAAATAATAGGTCTTTACCTATGAAATTGCCGTTTAAGTTCTGCTCAGTCTTTTTTTAAATAACAAAAAAATAAAAAAAATTGTGATAAAATCTTCATACATAACGGCAATTTCATAGGTAAAGACCTAATATTTATCTAGCTTGGGATTTGAGTTCCCAAAACGCTGCACCACTAAGGCAGACTAATATGTATTTTAAAACAACAAAAAAGCATATTTTCTAGTTTCCACAAAGATTTGCATTGAACGGGAATCGAACTAGAATAGGTCTCACCTTTCGGTAACACCTAAACACTATAAGTTTAATACCACAGAGTTCGATAAAATGAAAAGATGACGTAATTTTACATGAAAAAAGCTGTCCTAAAAATTTTGAAGCAAAAATTTAGAAATATTATTTTTCCTGAACGTGAGAGAGCATTTAATACTACGCTTCAAAACATAATTTCTTTCATAATATTACTTCTAAAATTAGAACATATATTTCTATGTAAATAGGAAGGAAAAATTTTGTTAGTTAATGAAAACGCTTAATAAGAATCTATTTAATTAAATAGAACGTTTTTATATGCTACAAGAAAATCATCATCATCATAACAGCCCATTAATGTCCCGCTGCAGGGACGGGCCTCCTCCTGAAACGGAGGGATACTTGGCCTACTAATACCACGCTGGCCAGACGGATTGGTATAGGGTTTAATTTCAAGTTTTCCTTTTATATACTTGGTAAAGATAATATATACGGCTAGTCCCTTAATCGGTTTTTACAACACCCATGGGATGAGATGGGGTGGTGACATATTGTATTCTTACTTCGTCAATTAGAACATATTTATATGTAAATAGGAAGGAAAAACTTTGTTAGTTAATGAAAACAGTCAATAAGAATCTATTTAATTAAATAGAACGTTTTTATGTACAGTCGGGGTATTTGCCGCTCGACCACCCTTAGGCGAGAATCGCTTGGCACGCGGCGCATGCGATACGTGGCACGCTCACGTATCGCATGCGCCGCGTGCCAAGCGATTCTCGCCTAAGGGTGGTCGAGCGGCAAATACCCCGACCGTACCTACTACTAGCTGACCCGTGCCCACTTCGTTACGCCGCGAAAAAACGCGTCACTAGTTTAAACATATTTCATTACTGCTCCGTTCCTATTAGTCATAGCGTGATACTATATAGCCTATGATACTCCCCGATAAATGGACTATTTAACACAGAAAGATTTTTAAAATCGGTTTATTAGATCAATTACCCCCTACAACGTCACAAACACACAAACTTTACCTCTTTATAATATTAAGTATAGACAAGAAAATGCTAAGTTTAAAAATAGCCTCGAAAGAGCAACGGACGCGGTAGCGGTAGTGGCTGCCGTGCATGATGAGGTCGCGGGTTCGAATCCCACATAGAGCAATTAATGTATGTGAGGTGCGATCCACAAATTGTTGTCCTGAGTCTGAATGTGTAGACAATACTCAATACTCAATACTCAATATCTTTATTGCACTCCATATGTTACAAATAGGTGTTATGTTTAATATCACAGATACAATATGGACCCTATTGGGTATGGCACTTTAGAAGAGAGGAGGATGCTAGATTTTAATAATATTATTATATTAAATTAGCAAACTTAGTTGTAAATATATATTTATTATATATTATATTCTACAATGATTGGTATGACTGTGGTTATATTTATATAGTCTCGGGTTCGATTCCCGCTCAATGTAAATCATTGTGTACATGAACGTGATTGCTTGCATTGGTCTGGGTGTTTCTATGTATAATGTATGTATTTGCTAAAAAAATATATTTAAGTATGTTTATCCGTTGTCTAGTACCCATAGTACAAGCTCTGCTTAGTTTGGGACTAGATGGCGCTGTGTGAATTTGTGAGGAATATTTAATAAAAAGAAACTAGAGCTTGAGATAAGTTTTGAACCTACGTCTGACCTACAACATTTACATCACTTACTTACATCACATTATTTACATCCCAAGATAAAAAACACAGAAATCCTTATTCACCATAATAAACAACATGTAAACACACCCTTATTGCTTGAACGTAACCTATGAAAGGCAATATTTAACACGAGTCTGTATACCTCCTAATAAAACAGGTGAATGTAGCTATCCGTCTACCTAATACGGTCCCTACGTCTTTTGTTATGGCACCCGCGTGCTATGACAATATCGTGAGCCTGAAACTTTTACCTTAGCTATTTTATTTTTTTATTTATAGCTAACAGAATACCTTAGTTTGTATTGACACATAACAGGGAAGTTACAGAAGTTCTTGTGTGTTTATTTACATACATACATACATCTCCGTGTGGTGACGGAGTAAGAATACAATACGTCACCACCCCATCTCATCCCATGGGTGTCGTAAAAACCAACTAAGGGGCTATCCGTGAATATTATCTTTACGAAATAAAAAGAAGGAAAACTTGAAATTAAACCCTATACCAATCCGTCTGGCCAGCGTGGTATTAGTAGGCCAAGTATCCCTCCGTCACGGGAGGAGGCCCGTCCCTGCAGTGGGACATTAATGGGCTGTTTTGATGATACATACATAAATAAACTCACGCCTTATCCCGTCCGGGGTAGGCAGAGACGACAGAACGCCACTTGTCACGATCCTGGCAAACAGATTGGGCCTCGTCCACATTCATAAGCGAGTCATACATGCGCGTCGGTTACGAGTGCTCTATTTTATATTATGTGTTTATTTCTTCCTGTGATATTTGGTTCTTCAAACTTAATGTAAATAAGAATATGGCTAGACCGTGAAGTGTAGTGTCACAGTCATAGAATTATTTTGATTGCTATCCATTGCCTATTATAATAGCAATTAAAAGCCATATAAAACATTAATACTTGAACTTTTATGTTACATTACTCTTTGTTCTAAAACAAATAAAAAAACAAATATGTTTAAATATCGATTACATAAAGTAATTTCGGTTACTTGACCACTTACTTACTTTACATTACGTACATTCGTTTATTCCGTATTAACTTTTCTATGGGACCAAATTGGACTAAATAGGAAGTTTAGAAGACAAAAACAGTTTTGTTTAAATTGATCAAGAAATAAATGAGTTCTGCGGTGACAAACATAGGACAGATACTATAGAAATGAGGAGTTCTTCCACGTTGTACCTAAAGTCCAGATAAAATATTTTTGAGACATTCAAGCTCGCTTTATTTCTAACCGTTTGTTTGCGTGGGATATGTCTCTTGTGTCTTCGCAGCTTCGCGTCTCGTCGCTTTCGTCGCCCGCGTAGGACACCGCGTAAGTGTAACCTACAGCTTAAGCACACATTTTAAAAATACTGACTTCTGTACTTATATCTGTTGTGTGGTGGTATGTAGTTACGTGTCTATTTCTATTTTCTTTCTCGATTGACTTTATGAATGAAAAACAAGGGACTACTTTTCTGGGAGTCGTTTTGTGTTTTTTTGTGTTAGATTAGAATTAAATTTTTGGCTGTACGAAACGGGCTATTAGAAACAAATCTTTGAAAAATGACCAAGTCTATTGATACCATGACATAGGGTTGCTATACCAATCTGTTATTTTGCAATACATCAAGACACAAGAGAAAGAACTATCACGGAGTTCAAGTCCAGGCACTGCATGATTTGTGACTGTTAAAACTGTATTGTTTTGACTGCTATAATTTTTTTTTCTTGGCTCTAATACAATGAATTTTACTTACTTACTAAATAAGTAGAAAATGTATGTAGTGTCCGTGTGGTGACGGAGTAAGAATACTTACAATATGTCACCACCCCATCTCATCCCATGGGTGTCGTAAAAACCGACTAAGGGACTATCCGTGAATATTATCTTTACGAAATAAAAATAAGGAAAACGAAATTACACCCTATACCAATCTGTCTGGCCATCGTGGTATTAGTAGGCCAAGTATCCCTCTGCCACGGGAGGAGGCCCGTCCCTGCAGCGGGACATTAATGGGCTGTTATGATATGATGTACCTATGTAGTGTAAAAAATAAACTTGCTATTTAGAATTCGGAGGTATGAGTCCCACGAGATAATTTTATTACACTACGCAACATTTTTATTAATAAAAGTAGTTTGTTGAAAAGGTATGTTATTGTTGTATTTTATTCCACACGAGTAACGGTTCAGCCCATAAATGACCCACTACTGAGATGGGCTTTCTTTACTGATGTTGGGAAGGTATACCTACAAACAAAACTGGTTTTATTATTTATCCATCACCACAAGCAGATGTCAATAACGACCTCTGTAGCGTAGTGGTTATAAAACATGACTGCTACGCAGATGTCTCGGGTTCGATTCCCGCTCAATGCAAATCTTTGTGTGTATGAACATGATTGTTTGCATTGGGCTGAGTATTTCTATGTATAATATTGTATGTATTTACAAAAAAAAGTATTTAAGTGTGTTTATCCGTTGTCTTGTACTCATAGTACAAGCTCTGCTTAGTTACTAGATGGCGTTGTGTGAAAATGTGAGGAATATAAAAAAAGCACGATTCTACTTACTCTAAAATATTTAGCAATAAATATTCCCTCTCTATCAACACAGACAATTTAATAAAGAGAAGCGAAAAAAAAGAAACGCCATTGTCCGATATAAGATTCGAAAGCACGCAGACGAAGTTACGTAACATCTGCTTTAATTAAACGCATTTCGTTTCCAAAGGACAGGAAATAACAACAAGGAAAAAGTATTAGTTAGTTAAGTAAGACAATTAGATAGTAAGTTGTGAACAGTAAATAGTACAGTGTTAACAATTGTTAGTAATTGTGTGACGGTTTCGTTATAAGACTTTCGTGACACATCAGTCACGTCAAATGGGTTTCCTTCATTTTGTTTTACGAAACGAATTAGGCTTACGGAAAGATTGGGTTTGTTTATCAGACTTGCGTTTTTGTTGCGTGCGGTTAACGTTTTGTGTACGTTTATGTGGGTCCCTGCCGTTTTGCCAAAAAGATTTTGACAAAATTTCATTACCCAAAGAAATTCTACCAAACTTTTTTTACACCAATGTATCATTATGAATTATTTTAATACGCATATTTTCATTTGGACAAATTTTTACTTGGCAGAGTGTTGCTAAGGAAAATATTATTTAGTCATTTGGTCTTTTAACAAGTGTTTTATTTTAGCAAACAATCTTTAGACAAATAACGTTTCATCAAATGATTTATTTAGACATCCTTATTTTTAACCAAAACTAACTAAATATTTAAACAAAGGAAACAGTACTTTAATACGTTAATAGTAATAGATAACTATAGGTAAGGTAGTCCCTGTCTTCTCCGAATATCGATCGGCCGAAAATCCTAATCCCTAACAAGTTTACTATAATCATCACTTTCTATAACCTTCGCGTATACGAAATCGTATTACGTAATCGTGTTTACTTATAATACTTGTGTGTCATAAAAAGAGGTACTACTTATAATTTTAAGATATCCTAATTTATCTTGCTATAAAGTCACATGTCCTAAGATAAAATTTAGACAAAAGTCAGAAACAGTTGGTTAGGTTAGGTTAGTATGGTGACCACAACGCGCACGAGCCGAGCGAGCGAAGCGAGCGTGCCGCGGCAGCGGCCGGCGAGTGCCAGAAACATTTTTTTTAATGTATAACTAGTATATAGTACGTATGTTTTTAAATATTATAGATTGTGATGTTTATAGCAAGTATACTATAATCATCACTTACCATAACCTTCGCGATACGAAATCGTAATAACTAATCGTGTTTACTTATAATACTTGTGTGTCATAAAAAGAGGTACTATAATTATAAGATATCCTAATTTATCTTGCTATAAAGTCACATGTCCTAAGATAAAATTTAGACAACAGTCAGAAACAGTTGGTTAGGTTAGGTTAGTATGGTGACCACAACGCGCACGAGCCGAGCGAGCGAAGCGAGCGTGCCGCGGTAGCGGCTGGCGAGTGCCAGAAACATTTTTTTTATTGTAAAACTAGAATATAGTACTTATGTTTGTTTTTTTAATATTATGGATTGTGATGTTTATAGCAAAAAAAATAGGTCATCTTATATTTATGGATTTAGGTTTTCGGACAAGTGATATTATGAGACATGAATTTAGGGCTGGTTATCATTCGGACACATGATGATTTGAACACAAAAATATAATGGAAAAAAAAAATGACACAAAATAAAGAACCCTATAGGTAATAATAATAATAACTATAGATAATAATTATAGATAAGTACATTATCTAAACTTATAATTTTAAGTTATAGGCAATGGACATGAACAACAAATAACGAGTTAAATTATTTGGTTTATTTTATTTTGCGTAAAATATGTACTACTAACTGAAACCTTTGACTAAATAAAAATTGGTCAAAAGTACTACTTGGTAAACGAGCTATTGTTCAAACATTCACTTGGAAAACATTAGGTTTGCGTAACCATTACTTGCGAAGAGTTTATTTGCTAAGTAATTATTTGGCAAATGAAATTATGCGAAACATTTTTTGGGAAGTAATAATTTGTCAATATCTTTTTGATGAAACAACATAGACCACGTTTATGTATTTGGGGCGTGCGTTTAATTAAGGAAAAGATAGGCTAGGCTAGGCTAGAACAAGCCTTGTTGAGTTATTTGTTTCGATGTGTTATAAGTCTACATGAGATTGAAGGTTCGAATCCGACTTACCCACTCAAACGTCCAAGCCACTATAGTGGCTTCAAAATTTTTCCGCTTGTACGTCCAAGCCACTATAGTGGCTTCCATGACTCGGTTGCTAGAAACGAGTTTTTACGTATGTTAACATTGTTAAAGTTACGTCGACTTGCTACTAGATGGTTCTATGACAAATTATCGATCTATGGATATTTTTTCTTTATGAATGGTCATATTAAAAAAAAAAGTTATTGACAGTTGAAAACTACTTTGCCAGTTTTTTCTAGTGCTCTGTGTTAAAATGTAAGTATTGTTTTATTTTATTATTATAATGCATTAGTGTTATACATAAAAATAATCCTCAAGATTATTGCTTTTAGAATATCTAAAAATGCAATGGTTTGCGAGTCTTTTGTTATATTTTTACTGGACTTGAAATGGACATGTAAAAATTTTTAATGTTGTGTTCAATTTCACAATAAATTATGTTATTTTACTAAGTTTTTTGCTAAAATATTTGTTGAAATATGTAGTACAGTTAATTATTACTATTATTGTGTTCTTATCTGAAGAAAATATGACGAATACAATTAATATTTTTTTTGTTTTAAATTTACGGTCGGCCATATTGCTTGTGGGAATGGGTGCTTACGTGTGGGAATGGGTAGATTGTTTAGGATAATTAAGCAACATTGTGCGACCCATTTATTATCTATTTAGTATCAAAATAAAGCTTATATAACCTACTATAATATGGCAGTAATGATTTAATAGAAATATGATACCATAGATTCGGAAATACTTGTTAAACAAATTTTTCGCCTAAATTTATCGTAGTTTTGCAACTTTATATTTTTTTTTTGAGTTTCGGGCTGATGGGTCTACTTTAATTTAAATATACCTAGATGCCTTATAGTTTTAGGTTTATAGTGGAATTTTTATTTTGCTGTAGTTGTAGTAGTTTAGGAGTAATTACATTTTATATCGGCAACGGCATGACGCACGGAACGCAGTTACGGCCCGGACGTTTGACGCTCTAGCGGCCCGCGAGCTCGGACGTTTGAGTGGTTACCAATATAAATGAGTATAAACATTCTATTAATTGTTTACTGAATCCAGAATAGTTGTAGCTATATTATCTTTTTATTTCATAGCAAGTATTATAATCTGATGATCGCAAATACAATTTTATACAAAATATTTTATAAATAATATATTTTTGAATACTTTGACATCAGTAAAAGCTCCTTATACTTATGTTATGAGTAAGTAATATCTTCGTAAAACGTTACGATTGTCACCCGAGGCCAATAAAGACATTCCGTCTCTATATAATATATTATTATTATATTCTTGGTCTTCTTTCACATAACGACACTATTTAATGTGTTCATAACTATGTCACTATACACACACGATTCAGAAGTCATAACATATTTATTTTATCAAAACATTTTACATTTTTTTTAAACATGTTATCCTTAACACAAGTTGTCTAGCTAGGTCACTTTTGTTGGGACATACTTTGTCATCTTAAAATAATTGCTATTATTGTAAAATATCATATTATAGACAATGTTGTAAAGCACGAATATGTATGCTATGAATAAATAAATAAATAAATTTAAACTGCGGGCTGGCATCCTATGCAGAACATTTTTTATGCGATTTATGTCAAAGGAGAAAATTTAAATAAACTATTTTTTTTAAAGTAGTGTCTTGAAATAGTGGATTGTCTTGCTTAAAATGGAAGGAAACTAATATTTTAGTATAGTGTTAAAAGAAAAAGAAAATTTAAAACCTAAAAGCAGGACTTAAAGTCAGTCAATGTTATGTTACAAAATAACAGCTTAAAACTACTTACTTAGTCTAAGTTTACATATTAAAAGTTTTCCAAACTTTACCACCGCTTTTAAGGCGCTAGTAGAGGAGAAGCGGCTTAACAAACTCTAAAGCAGCATTTTTTAGACGTCTCTATAATTTTACAACAATTTTGTAACTGTAATAAAGTGCTGTTACCATTCTATACCATATAAAAATTAAGGATTGCACTAAAGGATCAATATCAATTTTTAATATCTTAAACTAGAAAGAATCCTGTAGGCAGTACATAAAAGAGGGAGCACCAAATTACATAATAATATTATAAAGTTTTCTGGTAATAAAAAAGTCGCCCATATTCTGTATTCCAAGCAAAGCTTCTATCGTCACTGACTTAATACTAGCAAGAAATCTGTTTAACCCACAACAAAATACACCTTGAAGCATGTTGATACAAAATAAACATGTTAACGTATACATAATATTTATTAAACTTTGTCGCCTCCACTCATAAATTGTTAAGCTCAAATTGATAAACGTCATTTCAATTTCCCATCAGCCTACAAATATTCACAAGAAACTTTGTAAAGAGGATTACATACTTTGTTTGTTTTATAAATTATTGTATAATTGGCTTTGTATTGGCATTTCTACTTCATTTTACTTCCGTGGGTATGCCTGTTAGTTATAAATATTATATAAACGGGATATTAACGCGCATTTTATTTACCTTTATTTTACTTGACGTTTTGTTTTAAATGAATCACGTGACAGTGCGATCAGTTGAAATGAGGCCACCAGAACCAGAGTGGCCCAGACCCAAAATACAACTATGTGGATATCTGCCAAAAGAGTTTATGTAAAAATTTAAGTTAATGTAATTAAAAAAAAATATATGGACAGTATGTTTAATATTTGTAAAAACATGATGTAGTTAATGATAAAATTTAGATAAACTATTAAAACAATCGGTATTTTACTTATTTGCCATTTTATTTGGACATGGGCCACTATGGCATTTAGCATTTACAATACATTTAAAAATAGTGTAGTGGGATGGGCCACTAGGTATGAAACTTATAACCTTTTCTTTTGATTTAAATGCAAGTTGCCATTTTTCAACTTAAATAGGATAAATTAAAATTACAACGAACTTATTTACTGTGTAATTTTTATAAAATTTATGTTTTATCTTAATTTTTTTTCTAAGTTTAATTTTAACTTATGACTACATTCATTTTAGCTTATTTATAAATACTTAGTGCGTCTTAGGACAATCTGGTATGGTTATTTATTTAACAAATAAGTTTACTTAAGCCTTTTAAAATAAAAAAAATACATTTTATATACGTGGGCAATGTATGGTAAAAATTCAATGTATGGTTTTATACATTGAATAACACGTAAACACTGCACTTAAACAACTAGTTTCAAATCGATTCCAATGCTATTAATACTTACACTATTATCCGGCCGTTCAGAGAATGCGTTCCTGACACTTATCAGTTAGTCACGACTAGTGATGGACACAACATTATACCGAGTTCGTTACCGTTACTCCAAAATGAACCGCCGCGTTATTTTTATGATTAGATTTAGACCGTTTTAAATTGGCGGAATCATTTAAAATTTATATTTTAGTTCTTTACGTGGAAACAATAAAAGGGAATATTAATATAATAAAATTGTTTTATTTATTATTTTTTACAAAGTTACAATCTGTATTTCTATGGAATAAAGTACATTGAACTAAATGTGCGTACAGAATATTAATCAGACTCCGATTCGCTTGAGGAGGTGGTGTCTTCATCATCATCTTCGCCTACATGTATAATTATATTATTATCAATTACAGAATCAATCCTGATATCTCGGTCAAAATGTTCCATAATCAGGTTTTTAGTCTTTTCGACAACCTTTGCCCAGTCATCTCTTGTGACTTTCCCGCAGGCTTCTTTTAACAGGGTCATCATCTTTTTCGTGCTGAATGGCGGGGAAGTATTGTGGCGGGCGGCGTAACCTTTTATTTGAGCCCAGATTAGCTCAATCGCGTTATATTGGCAATGATACGGTGGAATTCTTAGAACGCGATGACCGTACTCCAAAGCCATTTCATCGATTTCGTATCGCACATTTGCCGCTTTATTTTCTTTCACTAACTTAATTAGCTCTGCTTTTAGCATCTGCATATTTGCGTCAATGCCTTTTGCTTGTAACCAAGCAACCATTTCTTCTTTTTTATTAGCTTGGGTAGGTGGTTTCTGTATTTGAAACGAGTGATAGGAGGCATTATCCATCAATATTACAGAAGGCTCTGGTAGGCTGGGCAAAAGCACGTTCTGGAACCACTCTTTAAATGTACTGGCATTCATTTCCTCGTGGTAGTCATTTGTGGTTTTTGATTGAAATGCCAGTAAAGCGTTCTCCACAAAGCCGTATTTTGCAGTACCTGCGTGGCATATTATCAGACGAGCCCCCTTACCCATTGGTACTTTCGACGTCGACGCTTGTGTATCATCCGTCCAAGAACGGGAAACCGTGTGATTGGCGTTTAGCCAGGTCTCGTCAATGAACACGACATTATCCCAGTTATCAATTTTTTTTGCTTCTCTCAAGAAACTTATCCGTTTCAAAATGATGTCGTATCGTTCTAATAAAATTTTTCTTTTGTCTGTTTTTTTATACGAAAAACCAATATCTTTTAAGATTTTCGTTAAAGCAGTTTTACCCCCGCTAAACAGTCCAGCTTCTCTTAACGACGCCAAAAGCTTCATCCTGTTGAGATATTCATTTCTGGAATAGTAACCATATATATGATTTCTGATTGCATCGGCGTCAAAGGTATCAATATCTGTCACGGGTTTAGTTCTACGTTTCTTCTTCGGAGTACGTAAAATATTATCTTCCATGCCAGTAGAGCCGAACTTTTCTTTATTAATATTTGTAATCGTTCGTTTGCTAACTCCAAGCGCCTGAGAGACGCGTTCTTGTACTTTTTCGACAGGAACCAGGGGTCCGCCATTTTGCCGCTCCCGCTCAAAGTAATCTTGCAGCTTGATAATTAACTCACGGGCTCCAGTTTTCAATGTTTGTCCACGTTTAGGCATTATTATGCACCAAAAGTAAAAAGAACGCAATATAAGACACAATCAAAGTCAAATAACAACAGATCGCAAACACTTGAAGAACGTGGTCTATGCGCACGAAACGACAACAGACGACTGTTTCAGCGTCACAAAATGGCGGCCCATAACGCCATTTGGGGTTACCATTTTCAACCTAAATATAAAAATGCTACTTTGTATTTAATGTACTTTTATTTTTATATTTAATAAAAGTTATTCTAAAGTCCATTATTTTCAAATTCTTGAAAAGAAAAACAAAACGTATTATTTTATAAAGTATAACTGTATCGATAAGAACAGATTACGATACTATTATTCACTGTTATTGTTGGCACAGCACTACAAATATAAAGCGCTGACATAACCTTGTAATAGCGCAGTGTAGATTTAGAAAAATATTGTTTACCAAGTTATTTGACACTCAGTTTGACACAACATTATAACATTCATTAATTATTGATATAATAATGTTGTTTTAATGCTCATCAATAGTTAAAACGATAAACAACCAGCAAAAATATTTTTATCGTAACTGCAACGCCATTACAAAGTTACTGCGTCAGTTCAATCGCGACGTGTCAGGAACGCATTCTCTGAACGGCCGAAGTTTAGACTATTTTTGAATGCCAGAACATTGTAATAAACTAAATAAATAAGGCTTCTAATGATAACATCGCACTTTTGGTAATTTTTAGGTTTACATACAAAATAATGGATAATCGAATGCAAATAATAGGTCCTTACCTATAAAATTGCCGTTCTTTTTCGCCGCTGTCTTTGGCCTCTATTTTCTTTTAAAACATAGATTACTTTTATTATTATTGTAATTTGGTAAATACAGGACATCACCCACACTTAACAATAGATAATTAAGAAAAGTAAATATTTAATGTATTAGTAATAAGCCTGTAAATATGGGTCCAATTTAAACCAGCGGATTTTACCATTTAAACGAATGTAACTTCTTTCCTTATATTTATTTTCTTATGATTAAAATGCTGTAAGTTAGCTAAGATGTGCACTATTACTTATACCAAATTTCAATCTAATAAGTTAAATAATTATTGAAAAATTCAAGAAAACGTTAGTATGAAAAATCAAACTTCTGATAAAATCTTTATACAAAACGCCAATTTCATAGGTGAAGACCTATTTAGCTTTTATTAGCCAAACTATTAGAGTGAGTTATAAAAGTCTTCCTTTTCTATGACCCACTCACTTGTTTTTTTTGGAAAATTGGCTCAATATCGAATAAACGTAGTTAATGTTCCGATAGATATCTAACAACAACAAACGATTTCTGCGACGAGGTATAGTTCATGGCTGCTAAGCAGACGTCTCAACTCAATTCATTTCATTAATTTATTGACTTCAGTTGTATTCTACTTAATCTAAGTTTACACAGTTAAAATTTACTAAACTTTTCCAACGCTGTCTAGGTAGTAAAGAAGAAGGGATACTTACTACAAACTCTATTACCTACTGCACTTTTCAGACGTCAGTTTCCATTTTACAACAATTTACAAATGTTAACATTTTGTCTCGTATAAAATAAAGCAATTGTGAATAATAACAAATCATTTAAAACTCTGGTTTGATTCCCTCTTAAACTTTGTTAGCATGAACATGAAAGTTTGCAAGCTGCTGGCGGTGGCCAGACGGATTGGTATATGGTTTAATCTCAAGTTTTCCTTCTTTTTATTTCGTAAAGTCTCTTAGTCGGTTTTTACGACACCCATGGGATGAGATGGGGAGGTGACATATTGAATTCTTAATTTGTCACCACACGGTGTTTTTTATTTTTATAAATTTCTAATTAAAAAACCGACTTAAGCTAGAGACTTAAGTATACTAATTACTATGTAATACCAAGAACTAAACTACTAAACCTATTAAAATACTGAAATTGATAAAATTGCCATGAGACTAATCTGAACTAAACTCTTTCTCTTTCTTTCTCTCTTATCGGTTTATAATTTACTGAGTTATGAAGTTCCAAACATGAAAAATATACAGACGGATTGAGAACCACCTCCTCATTTGGAGTCGGATAAAAAGAAAAGCTTAGTCACAGGAATTTGATGAGGGAAAACTACAAAGTAATTATTACATACTTATCATATCTTTGTAGTCTGTGACGGCCTAATAAATATTTTACAAACTTAAGAGCATATATTATAGTTACCTTCTTACCCGTTTGTAAGGCCCGTAGATTTAAAAACTCATTAAGTATCAAAGTTTTTTTCAAATTAACTATCCAAGACCCGCGAAAAGCTTCATACATTGTTTTACTACGAAACTCTAGAAAGATAAACTTACTCAGTCATTAGCTTCATTCTTAATGACACTCATTGCAACTCCAGCAAGGTCTATCCTAAACAAAAATACTATAAATTATGGTAATTTATAAATTTGAATTAGTTGCCGCCAAAAACATGAAAATATTGACTAATGAATTGGTATTCTTACCTTTAAACTTATTGCAGTACTGCAAACTTCTTGCACGCTTAGGTAAAATAATGAAAAATTTATACACGCTTATTTCTAAAAAACACTATTCAGTTAATAAAAAGTACAAAAAAAATAATCTCTACTCGTAAAAACATAAGTTTCAAAACCAGAGTAACTCATGTCACATGAGCCAAAATGGCGCCGAAAACCATAGTGACCCAAGTGATCTGGGCCACTGTGCTCTATCACTATTACTTTAAAATTCGAAATGGCAAAACTCTTTTTTATATCGCCATCTATGATTTTATTTTAGAATTAACTTAAAATTATTTTGACTATAAACTTAGGGGTTTTAAGAGGGCATTGCCGTGCCTAACTAAAAAAATCACAAATTGTGGTCTGGGCCGCTCTGGTTCTGGTGGCCTGAAATATTCCCAAAGGTACGGTATATTTCGGAATTATTCCGAATTATGCGACCGGAATGATTCAGAATTTTAACGCCAGCAACTTTAATGTCTCTATCGTAATGTGCGTCTGTGTATCTGTAGGTACCGAAGTATACACAGACATACTGGTGTCTATCAGTAGGTACCCGTCTCTGCAGACGGACACAAAAGATTTCTCACAATCTAAGCCATATTTATCTCATCATCATAATAGCCCATTGATGTCCCACTGCAGGGACGGGCCTCCTTCCGTAATGGAGGGATACTTGGCCTACTAATACCACACTGTCCAGACGGATTGGTATAGGGTTTAATTTCAAGTTTTCCTTCTTTTTATTTTGTAAAGACAATATTAACGGATAGTCCCTTAGTCGGTTCCTACGAGACTTATGGGATGAGATGGGGTGGTGACATATTGTATTCTTACTCCGTCACCACACGGAGACGTCACAATCTAAGCCATATTTATCTATTTAATATTAAAATTCATATCCTCGCTTCAACCTTTTTATTATGTTCTATATTATTTTAGGATGTGTATGGGGTTCAAATAAACGTATTTCACAAAACCACCCTCCGGAAGTAAGAGGATTTATAAGTCAAATTTAATTTGTGTGGACAACATTGTTAAATTAAAAATGTTATGTTATATTTTTGTGTGGTGAGGCAGTAAGAATAGATCGGTGTCACCACCCATTTTACCATGTAAGAGTCTGGTGGACAAAGGGATGCTTCGCTTTGATTTGACGACCTCTGTGGCGTAGTGGTTATATATAACATGACTGCTATGCAAAGGTCTCAAGTTCTATTCTTGCTCAATGCAAATCTTTGTGTGCATGAATATGATTGTTTGCGTTGGTCTGGGTGTTTTCTATGTATAATGTGTATGTATTTACAAAAAAAAAAGTATTTTAGTATGTTTATCCGTTGTCTAGTACCCATAGTACAAGCTTTGCTTAGTTTGGGACTAAATGGCGTAACGTGAATTTGTGAGGAATATTTACTTATTATTATTATTTGATTATCTCTAAATTTAAAGAAGGAACACGCGATACAAAACTCTTTACCAGATCGTCTGGCTAGCATGGTATTTCAATATTGAAGAATACAATATGTCACCACCCTATCTCATCCCATGGGTGTCGTAAAAACCGACTACTTAGGTACTATCTGTGAATATTATCTTTACGTAATAAAAAAAAGGAAAACTTGAAATTAAACCCTATACCAATGCGTCTGGCCAGCGTGGTATTAGTAGGTTAAGTATCCCTCCGTCACGGGAGGAGGCCCGTCCCTGCAGTGGGACATTAATGGGCTGTTATGATGATATCATACTGCCAGATCTTCACCACGCTGTGAAATTACAAAATGACCTTCTAAAAATTCATGAATAACTTAGAAAGATAAAAAATCAATAATCTGTCGGTGTGAGAAGATCATTCTTGTCCAATGGGTCAGAAAGGTCCCTGTACCTTGTATAGGTACTTATTATATGCTTAGTGCTAAAATTAACATGGAGGGTACACCAAGGTACAAAGATCACTACAGTATTGCTATGCTTTAGATTATAGAATAAAATAGTGTGATGTGAAGAATCTGTGGAAGTTTTTTTTGACATGTCTATAGTGTAGTAGTTTTAATACTACATCATCATCATAACAGCCCATTAATGTCCTACTGCAGGGACGGGTCTTCTCCCTACTAATACCACGCTGGCCAGACGGATTTGTATAGGGTTTAATTTTAAGTTTTCCTCCTTTTTATTTCGTAAAGATAATATTCACGGATAGTCCCTTAGTCGGTTTTTACGACACCCATGGAATGAGATGGGGTGGTGTCATATTGTATTCTTACTCCGTCACCACAAGGAGAGTTTTAATACTTAATTTTATGTATTTTCAAAATTTTTTAATAGATAAATCTTTCTAATTTCTGAATTGAATGAGCAGATTACTCGCCATATACTAGATCCTATAAGCCATGAAGACTTAGTGTAAATACTCAATATACAATTAAAACTAATTTTATGTTCTTTTGTTCTAGGTAAGTTGATGGTGTTCAAAACATGATTTATGGCTTCACGGTGGCAGACGAGCACGCACAATAGTTGCTGGTAATTGGTAACAACTGACCAAGAATGTCAGAAATTATTTGATGCTGTACAGGATTCGTAAGTGTAAACCATTTGGGGGGCTTTTAGCTCGAATACCTCTACGTAGCAGCGAAATTCTTCAACCACAGCTCCACAGAAGTGATTGTGTACACTACAATTCAAATCACAAAAAAAAGTATGTTAATAAATATGTTTATCCGTGAATATTTATTATTAAATTATAACTCATTTTCACAAATTATCCTACAAAATATCTATACTAATATTATAAAGAGGTAAAGCTTGTGTGTTTGTATGTTTGTGACGTTGCAGGGGGTAATCTCTGGATCTACTGAACCGATTTTAAAAATTCTTTCTTTGTTAAATAGTGATACTGTATAGCCTATGACACTCCCCGATAAATGGAATTTATCGGGGAGTGTCATAGGCTATACAGTATCACGCTATGACTAATAGGAGTGGAGCAGTAATGAAATATGTTTAAAGAAGGACGCGTTTTTTCGACGCCCAACGAAGTGGGGACGGGTCAGCTAGTATTTAATATAGCTCATGCCCGCGGCTTCACCCGCGTTGTATAGGTAGATTAAATGTTATTCTACACCCTATACTACCTATAGGTATTCCAAATGTCATCAAAATCCATTCAGTAGTTTTTCGGAAAGGTTACTCTTTCCGAAAAACTAAACTTACGGATGTTTATTACTCTTTCATGCAAAAACTACAGAATGGATTTTGAAGAAATTTGAAATGTAGGTAGTTTAGGGTGTAGAATAACATTTAAACTACTTAACACGGGTGAAGCCGCGGGTATCAGCTAGTAAGAAATAATTTTCATGTTTTACCGAAGGAATTCCTGTCGTTGAGTCCTTAAATATGCATAACTACATTATCTAGAAAATAAATACTTAAAAATGATAAACAAATTATCAAAAGCAACTACTGTTAATCTACCAAAAAAAACACTACAAAGCAAATTGAACTTAATGCTCACAAACATAAAGAATTATTTCCAACAAACAGACTTTAATCAAAAACACCAAGTTTATTTATCTGGCAGTTGGCTCGACTGGCATATATGGCATAGTGACCTCTAAATATTGCCAGTGCCAAGTAGGTCCAAGTAGCTGATGTTTGCTCAGGACCCTATCCTTGAGAGCTATTGTCAACAATTCGACCTCCCGTTAAGGTCTGAATATTTAATACTCGCAAAATAAAATTTGCTCACAAATTCTGTTTGTGAAGGATAGTTTAGTAATGGAAAGATAAAATGTTAATAGTTTTGCAAATGGAATCTCGTTGGGAATGTGTTAAATATTTATGGGTGGCGTTTATTTTGTTAGATTGTTTGTTTGTAATTGGTGCTTCGTTGACATGGTTGTTGTGAAAGTGGTTGCTGTGTTGTGGGTTCAAATCCCGTGTAGGATAATACTTTATGTGACCTACAAATTATTGTCCTGAGTCTGAATGTTCATTGTATCAGTTAAATTGATGTTTCTAAAAACCACTCGATACAGGGGATAACCCCTAGCGTAGAAGTGGTCTTTTAAAATGAAAATAAAAAAACTAAAATTGAGCTTTGCTGTAGGTATAAAAACAAGAAAATTTTTACCTTTAAAGTTTTTTGACAGGCCTTTTACCAGCAGATGTGATGTTATAACAAATATCTAAGGTTGTTTTTTTAGGGTTCCGCAAGAAAAACAGATTTTTCTAAAATGCTTTTTTACTGGCAGCCACTCACAGCCTGTTGCGATTACTGATTTAAAAAGATAAGTGGTAAAGCAACTTCAGCGAGGTCAGTGGTATTTCTTATGAGCGTGCTTTGGAGGGAACATAAAAGTCCGGTTCCAGTTGTCGTTGTAGGGACACAGTAGTTATGTCACGTCAAAGGCCTTTTTATAGGGTTCCGCTGAAAAAAAAATGGTAAACTACTACATAAATATTTTTTTCGTGAACGAAGTCGCGGGCAACAGCTAGTAATAAATAAGAGTTTAGCAGGCGGTAGATCTATTTATCAAGAGGAGAGACTACAGTTTGCTGATGCCTTACTGTTCATAACAACGACGGCTTGCCAAAAGTAGTTGTTACCACTTACCATTATGTGGGAATTTTGCTCATCTACTACCTTAAAAAGATGATGACGACGGATTGAAGTTATTTTTAGACTTTTATCCGTTGGCTTCATTTGTGGCCTGTACTTAAGCTTTCCATCAGGTTCGATATAGTCATATTGCCGTGATTTGTATAAAAAAAAAGATCCAGAGACCTACTCTCAATCTATTTATAGAAATAAACTAAAACTGACAAAAAACTTCACAAAATTTCACGGAAAACTTTATAAATATTACTTAGTCTCTGGAGAAATGTCTCTTGCTAACTATTTGCCAAAAGACATCATATAAGATCCCAAAGGGGATCGGTTAACCAAATAAAACTTGTTGGCTTCGCTTGAAACTATGTAAAATAGGGACCCGAGTCTTAGTGAAAGTTATAATTTCAACCACATTTTTAAGAAATTGTAAATGAAAACCATTATAAAATATATTAATTAAAGAACATAGTAAAGACACTAAGATATTATATATTCTTCACACTTTCACACACACACACACTAAGCAGAGCTTGTACTATGGGTACTAGACAGGGGATAAACATACTTAAATACTTTTTTTTGTAAATACATACATATTATACATAGAAAACACCCAGACCAATTCAAACAAACATGTTCATGCACACAAACATTTGCATTGAGCGGGAATCGAACCGGAGACCTCTGAGTAGGTCGTGCTCAGTCATGTTATATAACCACTGCGCCACAGAGGTCGTCAAAGAAATTAACTCGTTACAATTACTCCTAGCATGAATATTAATTTGACTCCTGTTACCAATCCCCCCGGCTAGCATTGTAATAGTATTCGACCTGATTTTCCTCCGCCATTTTAACATGCTGTTTCTACAGTGTGATAATGTCCATACTTGTCGTGTAGAAAACATACTCGTATCTCTTGTACGAAACAATACAAAACCAGCTGCAATATCAAAAACTATAAATTTAAGCTTTAAACTAGAAAATTTAAATATAATACAAGATACTGCACCGTGAAAGCGACTCCTAGCAAACTAAATTTCACCTCAAATACTTTGGTTAGTGTTCAGCAAGTAAATTGCATAAAATCAAACTGAAATAAGATTCAAAACTAGAAGTTACAACATAGAATAAAGTAATATTCCTATGCGAGCAGGAATCCTAAACGAATTTGCACGATACCTTCTCAAAATCTATTGCAACTCAAAAGCTACGTGCATGGCTGAATTTTCAAACTGGAAAGACTTTACAGTACTTTATATTCTGCTCCATTCGCATAGCGATTCGTCGATGTATTCCCCAATTGCGACCTCTCTCGTAGTCGTTGTATAACGTGGCTGCAACGCAGAGGTCTCGGCTTTGATTCCCGCTTAATGCAAATCTTTGTGTTTATGAACATGTTTGTTTGCATTGGTCTGGGTGTTTTCTATATGTACGTATTTACAAAAAAAAAAGGATTTAAGTAAGTTTATCCGTTGTCTAGTACCCATAATAAAAGCTATGCTTAGTTTGAGACTAGATGGCGTTGTGTGAATTTGCGAGGATTTTTATATACTTTTTTTAATTGGGTCAAATGCTTTGTCCTTACCGCGATTGTGACGACAGGCAAAGACCGTCCTTTTTCGTTGCACGCCGAGTAACAGATTTATATTTGGCATTTTGCCCATTTCTGTTTATAGTACAAACATAGCCATTCTTAACGTTATTCATATATTGGGCAACACTTAGTTTTTATTGGCATGGTTTATGAATAGCAATATGAATTGTTGCTTATTAAGGACTGTTAGCCATATTTCGTGGAGTTTCCTATTTATATATGGAGGCAAAAGATTATTTATTATTGTATAAAATAAACAAGGAATTTCAAAAGGATACAATATTGTAAACTTTGCCTTAGAATCTCTTAGTTTTGCCTTTATTTGGCGAAGTTATATCTATTGTATATCTCGGATAAATTTCTTTATTTTCGACATTTACGACTCTCGCCTGACCATCTATGGGCTAGAATTACTACCAAGTGGAGGACCAGACCACGTAGGAGGTGGCGAGATGAGATACATAGGGCACAAATACACTGGCTTTCATTGGCCAAGGTTCGACAGTTGTGGAAATCAAAGGAAAAGGCCTTTGCCCGGCAATGGGATGATAAGGGCTGAAACGAACGAACGAACAAACTACTTTCTCTCTCTCTCTCTCGCAACCATAACCGGTCCTCTGCTATTTAATAATGTTAGCAGTGACACACTTAGAACAAAAAAAAAATATTTCCATCCAAATGAAGCTTTTCATATTCTGAATTTTTAATACGTGCAGTATTATCCGCTTGGGACATGTAAATACTAAATAATATTTTACGTGTTTTAATGGATCCTGAATTGCACTTCATTATAAATGCATAAACGTAGCAATTATGAAAGTAATGAGAAGTAATATTATTTTTGTTGTACGTTATTAATTTTTGCTTGATGAATTGATATTTGATATCAATTAAATTGATTACCAATAAATTCATTTTGATGTAAAGGTCAAATTTAACTTTTATTAATTGTAATAATAATTACATTACATTTGGTATATTAATTCGGATGCTTTGTGAGCGGTCGTATTTACAAATACTCGTTCCTATTTACTTTTACATTAGGTATACTATACTCCGTGTGGTGACGGAGTAAGAATACAATATGTCACCATCCCATCTCATCCCATGGGTGTCGTAAAAACCGACTATGGGACTATCCGTGAATGTTACAAAATAAAAAGAAGGAATACTTGAAATTTCAAGTAAACCCTATTCCAATCCGTCTGGCCAGAGTGGTATTAGTAGGCCAAGTACCCTACGTCATGGGAGGAGGCCCGTCCCTGCAGTGGGGGATATATCCCTGCAATAGGACATTAATCGACTATAAAACCGTTTAATATTCCGTTCAGAAGTGTATAGTAAATAGAAACAGTTTGTCAATTTAGTTCAGTAATCGGTCAGTTGTGTTTAATAGATTTGTTTTCGACACTACGAGTGAGTGGACGTGTGTTTGCTGGCTACAGTCTCACGAAATTGTAGCACAAATACTAACCTAACATACTGATGGACTATATGTTTGTGGAATTGGGGTCATGAGGTCAATTTGCTTGGGATAAGTATTTAAAATACATGTGAAAGAAAAGAAAGATAAAACACTTATTTGATAATTGAAAGCAAACATACTCGTAATAGTAAGTGATAACAAAGGGACAAACCCCTTCGGCCGCATTCGAAACCATGTTTCGAAACCGGTTTCGAAAACAGAATAATATTCCTTTTTTCGAAACTAGTTTCGATGAACGAAAAATAATATAAAAATTCTTCTCTTCGATTCCTTGTCACTAAATCATCTTTAAGACAAAACACAAGTTAAAGGAATTTAATATTTATGATCTTTCTTCTTTTTCTTTTGGTTAATGGCCAACATGGTGACAAAAGTTGTTTAAGCCGCTCATAGACTCTTTACGTGGCTTAACGACATGTGGCTGAGCGACGTCTTTATTACTGGATAATTGTTTATGGATGTGATTTGGTGCTCCCACTTTTATGTACCTACATGACACTACCTTTATCATTGAATAATCCTTGGTTATATGGTTATATATGACATACAATGGTTGCAGCGCCTCATTACAGTTATCTACAATGTTAAAAATATATGACGTCAAGAAAATGCAGCAGTAGAGTTTGTTGCGCCGCTTCTTCTCTACTAGAGCTTTGGAGGCGCTGGTAAAGTTTTCTAAACTTTGAAATGTATTCAAACTTAGTTTAAATAGTATAAATGACGTCAAAAAATATAAAACAAAAATTGTATTATTTTCAATAAAAAATATTTTGTGTTTGAGTTTGAGTTTGTGTCAGCAGCCAGAACCGATAGCCGGGCCCGACTTTATAAGTGGTCTCAAAAACAAAGAGGCACTGAGATAAAACACCACAGTCACCCATTGATAGAATGACCTCGCCGATGTTGCCTAACTCAACCAGCGTTACCATTTATGAATTAATGATTTTTACTAGCTGTGAGTCCCTCAATATTTATGATCATTCCACTATTTCACCTTTGTATGTCACAATCTATATTCCATAGGTATGCTTTACTCAATAAACCGTGACCTAGCCCTTATATAAAAATGTTGCATTATGTATGTTTTCTATCCCTTACCATAAAATCTTATACTATAAAAGTTCTTACTCATAAAATATCGGCTTTGTCAGTTCCTGAGTCTTCATATTTCTGTTAGCTTTTAGGTGTGTTGAAATTGGTATAAAATATTTTGGTTTAATAGTGTTAGTTATTTTACAAGGGAATTCCGTGTGGTGACGGAGTAAGAATACAATATGTCACCACCCCATCTCATCCTATGGGTGTCATAAAAACCGACTAAGGGACTATCCCTGAATATTATCTTTACGATATAAAAAGTAGGAAAACTTGAAATTAAACCCTATACCAATCCGTCTGGCTAGGCAGCGTGGTATTAGTAGACCAAGTATCCCTCCGTCATGGGAGGAGGGCCGTCCCTGGAGTGGGACATTAATGAGTTTTTATGATGATGATGATGAATAAAAAAGGTCTATTAAGGGCCCTCTGAAAGGACGTGCAACCAAGAGATAGAGATATTATAGTCTGAAAGTAGGCATTACTTGAACAAACAAAATATTTATTTTGTTGATAAAGCTTAGCTAACTAAAATATATACAAACTCAACATTTTATGTAATATTTTCATCATAACAGCCTATTAATGCCCCACTGCAGGGACGTGACGGAGGGATACTTGGCCTTCTCATACCACGCTGGCCAGACGGATTGGTATAGGGTTTAATTTCAAGTTTTCCTTCTTTTTATTTCGTAAAGATAATATTCACGGATAGTCCCTTAGTCGGTTTTTACGACACCCATGGGATGAGATGGGGTGGTGACATATTGTATTCTTACTCCGTCACCGCACGGAGGTTGATAAAGCTTAGCTAACTAAAATATATACAAACACAACATTTTATGTAACATATATTATCTAAAATAAAAACTTTTTTTTGTATGTTTTAATATTATGTTAAAATCAATGAAAAGTGCATAACTATTTAACTTACACAAAGTAAAGTTAAAATGTTTGTCTTTTCATAAATATAAATATGACTAAATAGTAGTTTCATTTCGCCGAATAAACTAGAAGCGGAACAAAACTCCAGAATGGTACATATTTGTAAAGAGAATGTTAATCAAAAATGTTGTAAATGAAACATTCCTTAAAGTTACAGAAGGGCGAATAAACTAGAAATGGTTCTAAAAATCAAATAGATTTAAATGTACAGTTTATGGAATTAATTTTCTTCTTAGAATAAATTAATATTTCCAAATCATCATAACAGCCCATTAATGTCCCACTGTAGAGACGGGACTCCTCCCTTGATGGAGGGATACTTGGCCTACTAATACTACGCTGGCCAGACGGATTGGTAAAGGGCTTAATTTCAAGTTTTCCTTCTTTCTATGTTAAGGCAATATTCACAGATAGTCCCTTAGTCGGTTTCTACGACACCCGTGGGATGAGATGGGGTGGTGACATATTGTATTCTTACTCTGTCACCACGCTGCAAGGTATTAAGCTGATTTAAAAAAAATATAAAACAGTCTAAAATTACTATATTTTCATTCCATTTAAAATCTACTATATAAAAATAATATATAAAAAAACAATCTCTATGAGTTTCTTGTAGTTATCTTTTCATGGACGCGTTCCGAAGCCACTCATCCAAACTAGTTTTAAGTTGACGTTTCAAACTGATTCATGCGAAAGTAAACTTGACTTGACTTCTTCGTGAATGGCCTCATGTGAAACGTCACATATTTTGCCAGTGTCTTGTTGAGGGGCTCGTAATATCATTAATCAAGAAGTGTCATGATCCATGCTATTAACCAAATAAATGGTAATCTTACTGAAAAAATACATTTTGACTTTGACATCAGAGTGCTGGCTTGTCAGAATTGTAGTGCAGTACTTTGTCTCTACTTACTCCCATGATAAAAAGGCGTGATTTATGTATTTATGTAAATATAATGTTTGAGTCTGTATAATTCATTAATTATTAAAGAAAATTTATTTACTCGAAAAAGAAATGTATGCGTATGTTTATAATGATTAATTTACTTCGCATAATTTTTTGCAGGTGTGCCACACGCTAATGTGTATACTAACTCTTATTATTTAATTAATTAAGCTAAACGAATGCTATCTTTATAATTAAATTAGGGTTAATGGTACCTAACGCATGTCATTTTATTATTATTATTTTCTGGAGAACGAGTGCGCTTTTTACCGACATGAAAATAAAGAACAGACAAAATTTCTGGGTTATAAAATAACTAGCTTTAGCCCGCAGTTTCGCTTGCGTTAACTTCGGGGTATCATTGTTCCCCTTCTCTGGAAGCAGAAAAAAAAGTAGCTTATGTTACTCTCCATCCCTTTAACTATCTCCACTTAAAAAATCACGTCAATTCGTCGCTCCGTTTTGCCGTGAAAGAAAGACAAACACACCTTCCCATTTATAATATTAGTATGGATTGTCTTAGTCACCTTTTACGACAATTGTAGCTCAATAGTATTAAAATAAAACTTAAGTTCCTATTATATAAATCATTTAGAAACGGGTACACGTCAACATCGGAACTTACGATCGAATCTCAGATACCTTATCCGCGGAACTGTCACACTTCAAACCTTTTTGTTAACATTTTACAGAAAAAAAAAGTTAGATTGGTCGACTTTAATCTATGGTCTTTTTTACTTTTTATATTATGACTTACGTTTTTCTACCAATTTTCTTTGACGATATCTAGCTAGTGATTAATGATCGAAAAGAATCAAGGGAATTAATGAATGGATTTTGAAATTGAAATGTTTGAATTTAATTAAATTATCGTTTCTTTATTATTGAATTTTGTATCTTTTTTACACCATAATGTTAATGTCCCACTGCAGAGACAGGCCTTCTCATGTCATCATCATAACAGCCCGAAGCCCAGAAGGAAAGCTTGAAATTAAACCCTATACCAATCCGTCTGGCCAGCGTGGTATTAGTAGGCCAAGTATGCCTTCGTTACGAGAGGAGGACCGTTCCTGCAGTGGCATATTAATGGACTGTTATGATGATTCCAAGCATAAAAACAATGGACAGTCATGAAACGACACCACTCCATCGCCATAACTTCGCCATGACTTGCTAATTTCCCACAAAAATAATATAGGTACGAGTATAACATATACATGTATATATCAAAATGATATACAATATGTGCACATTGTAAAGCTGGCGCTAGTCAGAAGTAATCAGATAATGTTGTAGAGACTGCCTGCTAATAACGAGAATGCTACGTAAGCGTTGTTGGATTACGCACTGGGGTAAAAGACGTTGCGGTTTGAGTTTAGCGCTTTGTTGTTTTAAATTACGTTATTTCTTCCTATTTTATCCCTCCCATCCCTCTACAGCTTATTAAAAGAACTTGGACTGCTGAGAACTTCAGTAAGCTCTCTACTATCACGAATGTCTAAAACGGCATTGTTAGGTTTATACCAAATTTGAATAGGTAGAGGACGGAACATAGCAGACAGTGAAGGTGACCGCTAACGCGTTGTAAGGGGGCCTCCTTAAACCTACATCTGAGTCGTAAGTCCCAGATGCTGTTACGCCAGTGTTCCGTCCACTATCACGCGATGGACCCGGCACCCGCACGGAGAATCCATGGAATGCTAAGATTAGATCTTATCAAGGTTATGAAACAACTTGAGTCCCAGAGTATAGGTATGGGCTCAGCTCAAGTAGTTGTGCTATTTAAATTGCTGACATTAATAAACGCGGTTACCATTTACACTACAAGAGCTGATTATTTTATTAAGATACTATAAATATTATAGTATCTATGAAACAAGGCGTTACTTGAAAGGAAACCTTATAGCATGTTTATATAGAGCCTGCATTAAAACACCAAGACTAGAAGGGACACAGCTTTTGCAGATAGAAGACTGACAGTCGCCTTTCAGTTCTTTTAGAGCGTGTACAATATTGATTTGTTTATGTAGCAGTAAATATAATTACATTAAGTAGTGTAGAGTGTATTATTCATGTAAGTTGTATTTATATCTGTCGCAGGGAAAAGAGGAAACCAGGGATTTCATGAAATCCCTAGGGATATGACGAAATCCCGGTAAATGTCGAAACGCCTTCACAGTTCTAACCTAACTTAACCTACAGTAGTTGGAATACTTGTGTTTTTAACCTACAAACAAAAATATGAGCATTTCTTTTCTGGTAGAAACAGCATTTTCGTCATTTACCGGGATTTCGTGATATCCCTAGTGATTTCGTGAAATCACTGGTTTCCTCATTTCCCTGCGACATATCTATACTCAATATTCAATATTATAAAGAGGTAAAGTTTGTGTGTTTGTGACGTTATATTGGGTAATCTTTGGATATACTGAACCGATTTTTTAAAATATTTCTGTGTTGAATAGTCCATTTATCGGGGAGTGTCATAGGCTATATAGTATCACGCTATGACTAAAAGGAGTGGAGCAGTAATAAAATATGTTGAAAAAAGTCGCCCAACGAAGTGGACACGGGGCAGCTAGTTATTCATAATTGTATTTATATTATGACTTTTATTATGGTATGTACAAACACTAGTACTTAAACACTTTGTAGGCATCTACAAACAGCTAAAACCGCAACAGCCAACTAACCTAGTGCGTATAACAAACGGTTCATAACTTCAGTGATTCGCTAAATTCACTAATTTCATCCGATGCTTTGTTCTACTAAAATAATAATTGTAAGCAAAGGAAAACATCCATTAACGTTATGATTATAATGCTTATAATTGCACAGTAAGTCTGAATTTCATAATTTAGCATCACAAAGAGATTGCATTTTGTGAGTTAAAACTATTGTTGTCTCGTTCCTTTATATTGTGTTTAATACTGTACGAAAAGGAAGGATGTAGCGTGAATTGCATTTTATAGTAATTAAGAAAATTATGCTCTGGGATTATTTTCTAAACAGACTAATTTTGTTTTGAATAAACAGGAGTTTGTTTCATAATAATGAATAGTTCATATATGAATTTACTTTGAGTTAAAACTGGTATAAAGTAGCCATATTTACAGGCTTATTATTAAATAGCTAACCCGTGCCCACTTGGTTGGAAGGCCAAAAAAATCGCGCCCCTATTTGAAACATATTTCATTACTGCTCCACTTCTGTCAGTCCTAGCGTGATACTAGGTATATAGCCTATGACACTCCCCAATAAATGGACTATTCCACACAGAAATAATTTTTAAGATCGGTTTAGTAGTTCCAGAGATTACCCCCTACAACGTCACAAACACACAAACTCACAAACTTTACCTGTTTATAATAGTATATCTGTGAGATCTATGTGTGCAGGTGTAGTGTGACTGTGTCGACGATGTTACTACTACCAATAACTATATTTTTTTATGTACGAGTAAATCTTTATTTATTTCTGTGAATGTACCGCATGTTTATTGACAGAATAAATGATTTCTTTCTTTCTTTCTTTTATAGATGAATACGAGTAAGTAATAATTAATTTCCTTTAAGTATTATCTTTTGTCAAATGATGGTATTGTTCTTTATTTCCAAAATTACAAAATAAATTCAAGCAAAAAATGATTGAAAACATACCGATCGAATTGAGAACGTCTTTTAAGTCGGTTAAAAAATAAAGGCTAAACACTACGCAAAACAGTACAATTTTTTTTCTTATGGAAGGATTTAATATAGAGCTCAGTGTGGACAAGCATAATTAAGTCATATAGCCCTGTAATTGAAGACGACCTCTGTGACGTAGTGGTTATGTATCATGACTGCTACGCAGAGGTCTCGGGTTCGATTCCCGCTCAAGGCAAATCTTTGTTTGCATGAACATGATTGTTTGCATTGGTCTAGATGTTTTCTATGTATAATATTATGTACGTATTTACAAAAAAAAAATTTAAGTATGTTCATCCGTTGTCTAGTACCCATTGTACAAGCTTTGCTTAGTTTGGTACTAGATGCCGATGTGTGAATGTGTGAAAAATGGTGGATATTTCATATTTATATTAGATGTCGTTACCCAGATATTCATTAATTGACCTACTGCCTTATTAAATAGATAAAATAACTAATTGTAAGATACTTCATTCAACAGTTTCTTCACAAAGTTCTCTTTCATAATTACTCATCTCATAAATCAGCATTTTGCAGGATTATAAAACTGGAGGTAGACATTATGTTTTTTTTTCAACAGATAACGCAATCCATTCAGCAAATTAAGCAAACTTCCGCTAGAGGTGAAATTAAACTTTTTTCTGCCTCATCCCTGTTCGTTATTTTAATGTGAAACGATGCTTAAAAACTTCTATTTTTTTATATAAAAGAGTGGGTTGTGGTCTGTTCTGTCATATGCATTTATACTGGATACCTGCGTCTGGTTAAAATGCAACTGTTTTAAGAGGTCGCAGGTACGGAGTTGATCCGTGATCTAAATGTATGTGTGTGATTATCAATTTAATAATTAGGCATGTATGTCTTATGTGCTCGTGCGTTCTTTAGGGTTTTTTTTTCTAAAAGACAACTCCGTCGCTAGGGATCATGCCCTGTGTCGCGGGGACTTTTAACAAACATCAATTAACGGACACAAAGAACACCTAGACTCAGGACAATAATTTGTGGACCTCACAAATTATTGTCCTGCACACAAAGATTTGCGTTGGGTTGGAATCGAACTTAAGACCTCTGCGTAGCAGCCATGTAATATACTAACTGCCTGTCGTCACTTAGGTATAAACAATAACAAATTTACACTACCGCTTAGGTAGTGGATATCACTTCAATAACATGTTTGTTCTAAGTTAGGTTTCATGACCTCCATAAAACGAGATGTTATTCTTTAACCAAGAATTCTTCCACACAAAAATAAAAACACATTTCAACTAAACGCTTTCCAAAATTAAATTAAACGTCTGTAATTTTAACCAACATTTAAAAATACTTAACGAAATAGATAAGGAGATAATCTCGCCATTTCTTAAGTCAGTAGCTAAGTATCGGGATAAGAAAGGGAGCAATCATTGTAGAGTCTTCACCCGGGAAGCCGGTTTACGATCGTTCGATAACTTTTTAAGATAATTTGTTAGCAACTCCCAAAACTACATCAGCCGTTGGTAATTTTCCGTAGAGTAATCGATCACTGTTTGTACTTTGTAGACTCCCCCCAAGATAATACTTAACAAAAATAATTGTTTTGTAACATTGCGAAACTAAGCTTTTTACAATTGTAATTAAATGACGACCTCTGTGGCGTAGTGGCTATTTAACATGACTGCTACGCAGAGATCTCGGGTTCAATTCCCGGTCAATGCAAATCTTTGTGTGCATGAACATGATTGTTTGCATTGGTCTGAGTGTTTTCTATGTATAATATGTATGTATTAACAAAAAAAAGTATTTAAGTAATCCGTTGTCTAGTACCCATAGTACAAGCTTTGCTTAGTTTGGGACTAGGTGGCGATGTGTGAATGTGTGAGGATTATTTATTATTTTTAAAATTGATAATGTCCTGTGGGAAGTTCACCGGTTGAGGAGTTCGTATAAGTAACTATTGTGTTGTATTGTTTACGATTCTTTACATTTTTTTTAAGTGAACCGTTTCTTTTTTTAGTGTAGAAGGAACAAGTGCTTTCATTCGTTTCAAATAACTTAAAACAGTCGTGTTTTAAGGTTATTATCAAGAACTTCGTGTGGTGACGGGGTAAAAATACAATATGTCACCACCCCATCTCATCCCATGGGTGTCGTAGAAACTGACTAAAGGACTTTCCGTGAATATTACCTTTACGAAATAAAAAGAAGGAAAACTTGAAATTAAACCCTATACCAATCCGTCTGGCCAGCGTGGTATTAGTAGGCCAAGTATCCCTCCGCCACGGGAGGAGGCCCGTCTCTGCTGTGGGACATTTATGGGTTCTTATGATGATTATGATGATCAAGAACTTAGAATGATTTAATGTGTGATTTAATGAATTAATCTTTTTTGGATTAGGCTTTTTTCTAAAAGCGTTATTACTTAATTTCAATTACAAAGATGACACAGTGATTTAATTTTTTTAATTAGTGCCAATATTCTGCGTGAGACTCGAACCGATAACCTCATACAGCCGCATACGTCAACAGCCAAACCACTAAGCCAATTCCTGCAACAGCAAAATTACATACGACAACAAACACAACTGGTATCTAACCAAATTATTCTAATAACTGACCCCTCGTACACGAATAATTAAATATATCCACAAACTGGCAACTACAATGTTCTAGATTAACAATTATAACGTAAAATGATTAAAATATTACCCCTCGTCATATATTAAGAGGGTACTTTCAAGGGGATTCGAACTTTGTACCCACTTGTCACGTTTGGGATTCAAGTCAAATTGCTTGGATTATTTGGTGGTTCGCTTTGTTTCAACCCATTTTATACCCATGGGTGTCGTAAATGTTAATTAAGATACAAATAAAGTTCATTAAATTTTGGAACAATTTTCTTGCTCATGTGTTGCTTACTTTCTAGGCCAACTCTTATAATAGCCATGAGAATCTGCCAACTAGAAATAATTTTTAATGAAACTGTATGCATGTATGTGCCCATCAAAACTTTAAATAACGCCACTTACCCCATTTGGTTTTCTACCCCCTTGAGGAAGTGTCTAGCAGAGAAGAGAAGGTATCACAAGCGATATAGGAAGTTTGGTAACCCCAGAGATTATGATACATTTAGTCTTCTTCGTGAAAGATCGAAGTGTCTCTTAAAAGAATGTCATAATGCTTATACTGCGTATACTGAACAATCACTTAGCAAAGCTCCAAAAATATTTTGGAACTACATCAATAACCGCAGAGCTAAAACAGGCATACCTAGTACGATTTCTCTTGGTAATAGATCTTGCTCTGATAGTCAGGGCATTTGCGAACTCTTCTCTGATTACTTTGTTTCGGTATTTGATGACGCGCCTACAACTTGTGATATTCATCAGGAACAGCGGTTCAATAGTACGCTGTCGCGGCTGGTAGTATCCAAATTAGATATAGCTAGAAAACTAAAAAATCTTGACTCCAGAAAAGGCGGTGGTCCTGATGCATTACCCCCTATATTTTTAAAGGAATGTGCCGAACAACTTAGTACTCCTTTATGTATTATTTTTAATATTTCACTTAGACTGGGCACTTTCCCAACGCTTTGGAAGACTGCAAATGTTGTACCCATTCTGAAGGGTGGAGACGCTGGGCAATGCGAGAACTACAGACCTATTAGCATACTCTCTGGGATTGCCAAAGTGTTTGAATCCATTGTGTACGATAGCATTTACTCTCATGTGGGTCCTTTTATAACAGATCGCCAGCACGGCTTTGTAAAGCAGAAGTCAACAATCACGAACTTACTTGAATACAAGCATTACTTGTGCTCAGCTTTTGCGAAGGGTGGGCAAGTCGATTCTATTTATACCGATTTCCGGAAGGCTTTTGACAAAGTTAATCATTTCTTACTTTGTCAGAAGCTTTCTTGGTACGGTATACACGGTGACTTGCTCAGATGGATTCAGTCTTACTTGTGGAATCGTAGTCAGATTGTTGCAATGAAGGGATTCAAATCGTCAGCGAGGTCTGTTGGTTCCGGTGTACCGCAAGGATCGCACTTGGGGCCTTTGTTATTTATTATCTTTATCAACGATCTTGCGGACAAACTAAGATGTCCTTGTCTTTTTTATGCTGATGATTTGAAAGTATATGCATCGGTAACTAATAATAGCGATTGTGAGTCTCTTCAAGTTGACGCTCTTGCAATAACGGATTGGTGCAAGTCGAACTGTATGTATCTTAACATCAATAAATGTTTTGTTGTGTCATTCACTAATAAGAAAAACAAAATAGTCTTTGACTACGAGTTAGAGGGTACAGCCTTGGAGCGAAAGTCGGTAGTGAAGGACTTGGGCATTTTGTTTGACACTAAACTCACGTTTCGTGAACATTATGACGAAATAATTAATAGAACAAACAAACTTCTTGGATTCATTTTTAGAGCTACAAAGGACTTTAAAAATTCATCCAGCTTTATTTATCTTTTTAACACCCTTATTAGAACCATTATCGAATATGGCAGTATTGTTTGGTCACCTTTCTATAAATTACACGAAGACAGACTTGAGCAAGTTCAAAATAGAGCACTAAAAATGATAGCTTTCAGAATGCATCTTGGCCGCCAGCTGACTTGCTATAGTGATAGGTTGCAGCATTTTGGATCATCCACACTGAGTTCGCGTCGTCATGTACAGGATCTATTATTCTTGTACAAATTAGTACACTCGCGAGTTTCTTCTTCATCGCTACTGTCTGATATAAACTTTAATTGTAGACCGAATTCAAGACATCCAAGACCCCTAGTATTAAATGTTTATAGAAATAATACCTCTTTCTATAACCCTCTTACCCGCATGTGTCGTGCATATAATGATTTGTTTGGTTCTTCTGCTGGCAGGGTAAATGTGGATTTTGATTTATATAACCCTAATTACACATCCTACCGTAGGGAAGTTCTTAGTATTTTAAATGTTCAGAAAAAATAGTAATTTTATGCCTCTTCTTTTTAAGTTTAGTTTTATTATTGTCAATTTGTTAATTTTAGTTTTAATATTGTCACTTTTTAATGTATGAAGTTATAAATTCAAAGCAATTCAAGGATTTGTCCGTTGACATTTTTTATGATTAGCAACCTTATTGCATGTTGTGTGTACTGTTTTAGGTTTACATTCTAGGTTAAGAACATCTGTCATTAGTTATTTAAGTTGTTATACGATTGTAAACTGTTTGTACACCTAATAAAATTAAATAAATAAAAATAAATAAATTTCGCAGATAACTTATAGACGACCTCAAAAAGGTCTTTGGGTCGGACTGGATGCGGAAGGCGCAGGACAGTGTTCTGTGGCGATGAGAGGCTTATGTCTAGCAGGGGACTGGGATAGTCTGATGATAGATTGATTGATTTCATAGTAGAGTACTGAAAATAATGTGACTAAAACAGAGGTCACACTTTTCAAAATCTAGTAATCTAGTTTACTTTACTTTAATTTTTAGCAGCATCATGAAGATTAGCCTAAGTTTGTATCTTAATTTGTCTCAGATAGAATCCAAAAAGAATCTAATGGCTTAAATTTAGTGTAACAAATAATTTGACCGAACCGGCAAAAGATAGATGATTTTTTTTTTCGAGGGAAATCCTCATGGACTACCTCCACCTGGGGAAAGGCGGAGGGGCGTGCCGGACTCTTACCGGCTAAAACCACTCCGGTGTCTTCTCACACGTGCGCGCAAAGCCATTATTCCGCAGCCCCGTACTAGTGCTGGCCCTGTCTGCCCGGGCCTCCTCACTAGCACGAAAAGATAGATGATACCTTAACAAATTCCTGTATTTTTTTTAACGATGTAGTTAGAGTATTTAAAAGGAACTGTGCTTCCTTTTAAAACAAACTTACATTACACTAATATGCTTAAATCATCAATATACCTAATATAGTAAGTAGTAAGTAGCATATTGAACTGAATGTGGTCTACCGCCTGTATGTGGTGAACAACTAAATTTAGCTTATACTGAGGTTGTAGTTGATAACGGTTTAATGTTACATGTTCAGTATTAACTAAGCTATTTGTTACTCAGATTTTTATCTCGATTTCTTTCTTTAATATTAGCATTTTTTACAAGAAATAGAGAAGACATTACTGAGTATAAATTCGTAGATGTAAATCTATAAGACATTCATCATAACAGCCCATTAGTGTCCCAATACAGGGTCGGGCCTCCTCCCGTGACGGAGGATTACTTGGGCTACTAATACCACGCTGGCCAGACGGATTGGTCTATACCAATCCGCATTGTCAGCGTTGTATTATTAGGTTTAATTTCTTTCTTTCTATGTAAAGGTAATATTCACAGATAGTCCCTTAGTCGGTTTCTACACACATGGGATGAGATGGGCTAGTGACATATTGTATTCTTACTCCGTCACCACACGGTTTTCCCGAAATATAGCCTGATATAGTATCTTAGTTTATTTATATCAATAAATGTTACTATTAAGTAACATTATTTTAGTAAATGATCATTTAAAAGCATTTCTTGTAACTTCGTCTTCCAAACTTGTTTGTACTAATAACTCAGTGGCGCCCCGGGCGTATTGTCTAAAACATTAATGGGTTCGATTTAAGTGCGTTCTGTGATTCAGCCTCGGGACATGTATGTTCTTGTAAGTGATGATTAAGGTTACATTGTTTTGAGTTCTGTGTTTTGGTATTGATTGAAGGGTAGTGTATGGATGCTGTGTGTGAGGATGTGGCTTCGATTCCCATTTTAAACTTTTGATTGTGTATCCCAGGGAAACTTTTTCAATATGATACAAGGTTAAAAAAAATCTATTTATCTTAGAAGCTACAAAATGTCCCGCAACGGAATTTCATCTCTTGCAAATTCTTCGGAAGTCGAGCCTATATTGTGAATGTGGAAATAAAATTCTTATTTAAGTCTGCGACTAGAACTTGGGTTAGTGGTCTGTTGTTTATTTAGAAAGTACATATTTTTGATACATTTGCATACAACATGAACATAGGATAGAAAACTTTAAATAAGTATAACACTAATAGTGTTATATATTCTCCGTGTAGTGACAGGTGTCGTAAAACCCGTCTAAGGGACTATCCGTGAATATTATCTTTACGTAATAAAAGGAAGGAAAACTTGAAATTAAACCCTATACCAATCCGTTTGGCCAGCGTGGTATAAATAGGCCAAGTATCCCTCCGTCACGGGAGGAGGCCCGTCCCTGCAGTGGGACATTAATGGGCTGTTATGATGAAATACAAAGGAAAATATAATCTTATTGAAACAACCTGTACATAAATAAATATAGAAAACACCAAAGTGAACGACCTGTATATAAGTTGAGAATTAACTAAAACGGTATTCGTTATGGAGTTCAAACAGCATCTCTGAGCAGAATTCCTACTAGTAAATTTAGTAAACAATCTACTAACTAGTAGTTAGTAAACTTACTACTAGCACTAATTTAGAACTATGTTTTAATGAGGGCGAGAACACTATTAGTAGATACTAAAGGATTAGGAACTTTGCACAATTTTGCTTACTGTATAGGGTGTTTGAAAGTTGTGTGTTATTAAATATATAAATATAAATATTCCTCACACATTCACACAACGCCATCTAGTCCCAAACTAAGCAAAGCTTGCACCATGGGTAATAGAAAACGGATAAACATACTTAAATACTTTTTTTTGTAAATACATATTATACATAGAAAACACCTAAACCAATGCAAACAATCATGTTCATGCACACAAAGATTTGCATTGAGTGGGAATTGAACCCGAGACCTCTGCGTAGCAGTCATGATATATAACCACTACGCCACAGAGGTCGTCAGATATAATATATCGAGGAATATTGAGATTAGGAAAAATTCTTCTAAATTCACAAATAATTGCCCTTATCTGATCATTTAGTCAAATTGACGTTTGCAATAGTCGCTGCGATACTGCGGTACGGTAGAGAAAAATATTTTATATCTTTTTAAAAAGACAAAGAAGATAAAAAAGAAAACAAATTATGAAAAGTATTTGTAATGTATGAGTCTTTAAACATTTATACTTATGGGCCTTTACGTGGCTCACTAGCGCCGCCAATAGAAAAAAATCATAATTCGCAAATAGGATCAATAATGCGAAATGTTGGTAACGAAGTTTTGAGAAAAGGAAATAAAGTATTTGTATAACGGCGCTTGTACACGGTAAGAAAAATCGCCGGGCCTACGCAAGAATTCGTGTCGTTTCTAAGCACGACCTGTGTACACAAAGCCGGCGATGCATAAGAAAATTTTCTTGTCTGCGCAAGACAAGACACGGCGAACGTTGTTGCGGAGGGGCGGGGAGCGGTGTAGTAGGGTATCATACTTGTTTCCTTTCTAGTTAACATTTTTATTAAAGGAAACTCACACTGATTATCACACTTGTTATAACTTGCGCGCCCTACGCCCGTCTGACGACTGTACGAAAAAAATCCTGGCGTGTACACGTTCTGAATTGTCTTGTCTGCGGAAGACAAGAAAAGTTTTCGTGTACGAAAAAGACAAAATTCTTGACGTCTACACGAAGATTTGTCTTGTCTGGCGTAGACACGGCAAATTTTCTTAGCGTGTACAAGCGCCGTAACACACTCCTAACACTTCAAATGTTTTTCAATTAGTTAAATATTGCATTATAAACAAAAACGGCCTTTTTTTTTCCTATGTGAAATATATGATTTTTTCTATTGGCGGCGCTAATGAGACCTATAAACGCTCTTAATTGTTCCAATGATAGACAAAAACTCACTCTTTTTTGGACTTATACCACTTTGACATATTAGGATTTTAACATACCTGTATATCTGAAAGACATCTAAAAGGTTTTCCACGTTAAAAAAATAATTCGTCACTAGTATTGGCCCATTCAGAGTGACCGTAATAGTTTATTCCAATGAAACCGTCGAATCTCATATAACATTTCCGTATTCAGAATCCAACTTAATTAAATTGTATTCCCTACAATATTTACTCAACAGGGTTACAAAATAATCACAAATTTGCATACCAAATGACTGAAATATCAACTAAAAGGGAATTATTGAATAATATACTCCATCGACTGAAACTCACTAACCAAATTATTTTATACAGTATAATTATACAGTTATTTTGATACATTTTAATGCAGAAAATGTAACTAACCATATAATACAATAGCTGACCCGTACCCACTTCGTTAGGCGGCGAAAAAAACGCGTCCCTATTTTAAACATATTTCTTTACTGCTCCACTCCTATTAGTTACAGCGTGATACTATATAGCCTATGACACTCCCCGATACATGGAATATTCAACACAGAAAGTATTTTTAAAATCGGTTCATTAGATCCAGAGATTACTCCCTACAACGTCACAAACACACAAACTTTACCTCTTTATAATATTAGTATAGAAGTATAGATATATAAACGGGAGATTATACTATGACTATAATAATTTAATTTGTTTATTTAAACCATTAAATATGTAATTAAATATATTATTAATATTCCTGTTAACAATATTCAACCCATTGAATGTTCTATTATAATTATTTAGGACTACTTTAAAACATAATGTCGTAATAAATAAATATATTTTTGGTTAATATACTTAGTTCATTCTTTGTATAATAAGTCGCTTTGGGTAACGATTATGAAATGGGATTATGGGTTTAACCCGTTTCATTTCCTGTCTTTATTCTTGTTTATTCTTATTACGTTGGTATACTTATATTGGATAACATTCAAAAATGTTTTAAAAAAGTGGTTGATAACAAAGGTTTTGTATGATATAAATGAATACTTCAATGAAAAATTTTAGTATACTGTTTACCTTTTATATTGTTAGTTTTTAAGTACTCTTGCAATGCTCGTTCGGGCAGTCTGTTGTTTCCACACTATACTATGTTATACCTTTAAGTACACAGTTTTTTGCAATAAATGTCTTTGTCTTTGTCTTTATTCGTAAAGAACACACTTTTTCTGCACCTTTTTTTAGGGTTCCGTACCAGTTTTGAAAAAACGGAACCCTTATAGGATCACTTTGTTGTCCGTCCGTCCGTCTGTCCGTCCGTCCGTCTGTCTGTCAAGACCATTTATCTCAGGAACGCATGGAGGTATCAAGTTGAAATTTTTACCAAATACTAACGCTTGTTGCCTCTTAGTGCTGTAAAAAATTCAAAGTGCTAATCTAACGCAATCAAGAGATATAGCCGTTTTTATCGCAAAATTTCGCAAAATTTAGAGGGGTAAGGGCAAAAACCTACAGGGTACTTCCAGTCTACCTACAAACTTGAAATTTGGCATGGAGCAAGGTCTTTTAGTACATGTAATGGGAAAATTCCGAAAACCTTAAATTTTTACTTCAATCATATTATATTTTGATTTCATTGAATTTTGGCGGGAAAGCTGAGTCACGTGACCTGTGACGTCATAGAATTTTGGTCACGTGACCCGTGACGTCATACAATTTTGACAGATGAGTCGTGACGTCACAGAATTTTGGCGGGAAAATATTTTTGACATTTGAGCCGTGACGTTTTTGAATTTTTGACAGATGAGTCGTGACGTCACAGAATTTTTGACAGATGATTCGTGACGTCACAGAATTTTGGCGGGAAAATATATTTTGACAGCTAAGCCGTGACGTTTTTGAATTTTTGACAGATGAGTCGTGACGTCACACCATTTTTGACAGATGATTCAGGACGTCACAGAATTTTGGCGGGAAAATATATTTTGACAGCTGAGCCGGGACGTTTTTGAATTTTTGACAGATGAGTCGTGACGTCACAGAATTAATAACAGATGATTCGTGACGTCACAGAATTTTGGCGGGAAAATATATTTTGACAGCTGAGCCGTGACGTTTTTGAATTTTTAACAGATATGAGTCGTGACGTCACAGGATTTTTGACAGATGATTTGTGACGTCATATTATTTTGGCGGGAAAATATTTGAAACCTCTGTCACTTTGACAGCTGTCACTTTTGACAGCTGTTAATTTTGACAGATAGGCGTGACGTCATAGAATTTTTGCCAGATGAGTCGTGACGTCACAGAATTTTGGCGGGAAAATATATTTTGACAGCTTAGTCGTGACGTCATTGAATTTTTGACAGATGAGTCGTGACGTCACATAATTTTTGACAGATCCGTTTTGACGTCATAGTATTTTGGCGGGAAAATATTTATTGACAGCTTAGTCGTGCCGTCATTGAATTTTGGCGGGAAAAATAGTATTTAAACAGCTGAATCCTGACGTTATCACAATTTGGCGGGAAAATAAATAGGTTTGTACGGAACCCTCGGTGCGCGAGTCAGACTCGCACTTGACCGGTTTTAATAAATAATAATAAATAATAATAATAATAAATTAAATATTTCTAATAAAACCGGTCAAGTGCGAGTCTGACTCGCGCACCGAGGGTTCCGTACAAACCTATTTATTTTCCCGCCAAATTGTGATAACGTCAGGATTCAGATGTTTAAATTCTATTTTTCCCGCCAAAATTCAAAGACGGCACGACTAAGCTGTCAATAAATATTTTCCCGCCAAAAAACTATGACGTCAAAACTGATCTGTCAAAAATTATGCGACGTCACGACTCATCTGTCAAAAATTCAATGACGTCACGACTCAGCTGTCGTAATATATTTTCCTGCCAAAATTCTGTGACGTCACGACTCATCTGTCAAAAATTATATGACGTCACGCACATCTGTCAAAAGTGACAGCTGTCAAAAGTGACATTTATATCAAATATTTTCCCGCTAAAATAATATGACGTCACAACTCATTTGTCAAAAATTCTATGACGTCACGCCTATCTGTAAGAATTGACAGCTGTCAAAGTGAAAGAGGTCTCAAGTATTTTCCCGCCAAAATAATATGACGTCTCAAATCATCTGTCAAAAATTCTATGACGTCACGACTCATCTGTCAAAAATTCAAAAACGTCATGGCTCAGCTGTCAAAATATATTTTCCCGCCAAAATTCTGTGACGTCACGAATCATCTGTCAAAAATTATATGACGTCACGCACATCTGTCAAAAGTGACAGCTGTCAAAAGTGACAGCTGTCAAAAGTGACATTTAAATAAAATATTTTCCCGCTAAAATAATATGACGTCACAACTCATTTGTCAAAAATTCTATGACGTCACGCCTATCTGTAAGAATTGACAGCTGTCAAAGTGAAAGAGGTCTCAAGTATTTTCCCGCCAAAATAATATGACGTCTCAAATCATCTGTCAAAAATTCTATGACGTCACGACTCATCTGTCAAAAATTCAAAAACGTCATGGCTCAGCTGTCAAAATATATTTTCCCGCCAAAATTCTGTGACGTCACGAATCATCTGTCAAAAAATCTGTGACGTCACGACTCATCTGTCAAAAATTTAAAAACGTCACGCCTCAACTGTCAATAATATTTTCCCGCCAAAATTCTGTGACGTCACGACTCATCTGTCAAAATTCTATGACGTCACGGGTCACGTGACCAAAATTCTATGACGTCACAGGTCACGTGACTCAGCTTTCCCGCCAAAATTCAATGAAATCAAAATATAATATGATTGAAGTAAAAATTTAAGGTTTTCGGAATTTTCCCATTACATGTACAATAAGACCTTGCTTCATGCCAAATTTCAAGTTTGTAGGTAGACTGGAAATACCCTGTAGGTTTTTGCCTTTACCCCTCTAAATTTGCGACAAAAACGGCTATATCTCTTGATTGCGTTGGATTAGCAGTTTGATTTTTTTACGGCACTAAGAGGCAACAAGCCTTAGTATTTGGTGAAAATTTCAGCTTGATACCTCCACGCGTTCCTGAGATAAATGGTCTTGACAGACAGACGGACGGACGGACAGACGGACGGACGGACAACAAAGTGATCCTATAAGGGTTCCGTTTTTTCAAAACTGGTACGGAACCCTAAAAAATGGTCAGTGTTATTTCGTTGAACTGGTTGATTCCCAGATCTCATTTTTCAAAAATATACCTTATTGCTTAAATATTTCTAATTAAAATTCAAAGAAAATTTAAGCAGTCATCTGAAAATATAATCTCTACTTACAAAATTACTTCGTCCAACAGAATTGTAAACTCTTTTTTTTTCAAGTTGGTTAAACACAGAGATCTTGATATAAACGTAAAAAAATGTTGTCTTTTTATTATCATAACATTAGTTACCTACTATAGTTGCATAAAAAGAAGGAAAACTTGAAATCAAACCCTATACCTACCAATCCGTCTGGTCAGCGTGGTATTAGTAGGCCAAGTATCCCTCCGTCACGGGAGGAGGCCCGTCCTTGCAGGTGGATATTAATGGGCTGTTATGATGATGATGATGATGATAGTTGCATAAATACAAAACAATGACAATATTTTTAGGTAAATAACAAGATGACATTTCAAACACATCAAATCGAACCGTTCCAATTTAATTCCGGTACACCTGATTTTATTTAACCCTACTGTCAAAATGACAAAAAAATCAGACGTAACCACAGAACATTAAAATACATTAGAAAGGCGAAGTAGGCGGGGCTCGCGCGCCTCAACTGTGAGCAAACGCTCATAGTTTGTTTCGAAAGCGACGCATCCCCGCGTAGTCGTCCGCGGACTTTCATGGAGTGCGTATCAGCGTGAAAAAGTTTAGAAAGCGTCAAAAAATGCCGAGTTGTGCTATTATTACTTGCAAAGCAAGAAGCCAAGTGTCAAGTGTGACAAAAGAAGGAATTTCATTCCACCGGTGAGTCTAAATTTCTTGATTTTATGACAATATTTACGAAAAACTGATTTTGGCAACAGAAATCATAATATTGCATTGTTTTTATTCATTGCCGGCATTGTTTGCTATGCAACCTTAGTTTCGCCTATTCGAAAAGCAATGCATAACGCCACGCGCGCTTTCCACTGATACATCCGACCGCAGTGATGTACCTCAACAGCGCTCTACGATAAATTTTATTCATTAGATTTTTCTGATTATAATTTATTTATGGAACTGATTTTTAGACATGAATTGTTATTGTTGGTTTAAACAACATTTAGTATTGTTATTTTTATTTTCAATTGTTTCAAAGTAATCATTTTATAATGATGTCACGAAATAAATCTTAAATCGTTTTGAAATTAATCTGCATTGTACGATAGACCTACGTGGGAATTGCACTTACGACCTCGTGCACGGCACCCGGCACCCCGCCACAGAGGCGGCTTTTTACGGTAATTTAACTGTTTACGTTTTCGATTATTCTTTATGGATAATATTATGGTATATTATATTATGGCTAATAGCCAGATTTTATGTTGTACTGATGTTATGTTTTTTAGGTTTCCTAAAGCGCCTGATGTAAAGAAAAATGGATTAATATAACTGGCAGAGAAGATTGGTTTCCTACAAAGACAAGCACCATTTGCTCGAAACATTTTAACGAAGATGATTACGACATAAAAAAAGTCCGGAAATAGATATATAAAAAACTACCAGGCCAAATTGAATATTTTTTTAGGGGACAAAAAAATTACAACTATTCCGCTTCGAATAAAAAAAGTCTCCCCATAGGAGACTTTTTTTGGTTCATTTCATTTGAGTAAATGCATATCAATTTATTTTTATGGAGAATATTGTTTTATTTAATTACCTACCCTTAAATTCCAAGAACAAAATTTCTTACCTATTAAAATAGTATTTCTTCAAATATTTATTTAATATTCATTTAAAAATTTTACTTTTACTACTGTAATTTACAGTCACTCGTTTTATTACTAAGTACTTACTCTTTATTTTTGTTCGAGTGTATATAATTGACGTAACCTCCTACTTTTTGAAGTCGGTTAAAACGGTCTTGACTTTTCCATACGAAAATAAATTATTATTAATTTAGTTTCAGATCTACTATTTAAGGAGTTATTTTATTTATAATAAGTTTATTATAAATAAAATAACTAATATACAGTTGTATATTATGATTAAATAAAAAATATCATTGAAATAAGCATTAGACCCATTTCAGATACAATAAATAAATAACTTTGCAAATTATGAACCTTCTATAATATAATTATCGATGCAATTTTATCGTTTGTCAATCACTAGCGTAAATGTAAAATAAATTGCTTTTGCACAGCACATACGTAAGTAAGATTACGTCTGTGTGAGTGAGCTGTGTGACCAAACATAGCGCTTCGTTTGACGTTGTGCGTGTGTGCGTGACACTCTATTTACTTTCGTTGCTTACGTAGTTGTAGAAATAGTGGGGGCTTAGTGGCTACAGCGGTTCCGATGCAAACTGCGCTTGATAACCTTTCTAATGTATTTTAATGTTCTGTGGACGTAACTCTCTCCGTTCGAAAACCTTAAACTGTCGTGTCAAATTGCAATCTGTGTCTGCCGCAAAAAAAGAAAAAAAATGTCAGCAATGAGACAGCTTAATTTCAAATTCAATTTTGGCGGGAAACATGTATCGTTTGAGACGTTCGTAAACCGCCACGTTTAGCTAATGCTACTAAGTTTACCAAATTTATTCTGTGCCAGATATTCGATAAATGTCTGTTAATATTGTAATAAAAATATGAGTTTCTATTTATTTATCCTACTTATAAATGCGAATGTTTGTGAGGATGAATTGATGGATAGATGGATGGATATTTGTTACTATTTCATGCAGAAACTACTGAACGGATTTTAGTTAAGGGTGTAGAATAACATTTAGGCTACGTATACCACGGGGTGAAGCCACGGGTATCAGCTAGTACTATATAAATGTATTATCTAAAAGTTCTATATGTGTGTTTTAATAAAAAAAACTGAATTGGAAGGATAGTAATATTTTATTTATATTACTTTTGGCTTAGTAATATCTGTCCTATGGATGTTTTTAAACACAACTCTTATACTAAGCAAGACTTACAAATATAACAGAAACAAAGTCCCAAAACAATTAGTAATGTGTAATCCACACATTTTTTCACACAACGCCATTTTTCTCAAACTAAGCAGAGCTTGTACTATGAGTACTACACAACGGATAAACATACTTAAATACTTTTGTTTCAAATACATACATTTTACATAGGAAACATCCAGACCAATGAAAACAATCATGTTCATGCACACAAAGATTTGCATTGAGCGGGAATCGAACCCGAGACACAGTCATGTTAAATAACCACTACGCCACAGAGGTCGTCCTGTTTATTATTTTTAAAGGAAAGCACGAAATCGTTCTGTGATTTAAATCAACGGCCTCGCTATATAACATATTCTTATACCACTAGATACTAGAAGAACACTAAATGTAAAATAAATTTTACACAAAATTTCATACTACCCACATTAAAATTTATGATTAAATAATCAGATAAAGTTGAATATACACTTGGGATAAGAGAAAGACGTTGTCGTTAGGCAAAGTGCCAAAATGTTAGTACCATAACCGAGCTAGGTACCACTACTATGGTCAGATGTCGCTCTTGACGTCATAATGGAGAAAGAAAACAAGTCATATTAATATTCTTTTTACATTCACATAACGCCATCTACTTTCAAACTAAGCAGAGCTTGTACTACCTATGGGTTAAATAGTTAGATCAATGTTTGTGAAAGCAAATAAGATCTAGTCTAATAATTACTGTCTTTAAGCCTCGGTGGTGCGACGCGAGTGTGCAAGTCTAAAAGGTCACAGGCTCGATTCCCATGCACGACAAATCTTTGTGTAAAATAAACCGACCGATTAGACGACCTCTGTGGCGTACTGTTTATATAACATGACTGCTACGCAGAGGTCTCGGGTTCGATTCCCTGTCAATGCAAATCTTTGTGTGCATGATCATGATTGTTTGCATTGGTCTGGGTGTTTTCTATGTATAATATGTATGTATTTACAAGAAAAAGTATTTAAGTATGTTATTCCGTTGTCTAGTACCTATAGCACAAGCTCAGTTTAGTTTGGGACTAGAGGGCGTTGTGTGAATGTGTGAGGATTATTTATTTATTATTTATTAAATGATTGAGTATCCCCGACAGTGCATGATCTAGTGTGAGAATAGTCTTTTAAAAAAAGAAAAAAAACCTACTCATAGTCCCTATCTACAAGTTGTTAGTTCTATGTTCGAATTTAAACATTTGTCGATATGACTAGCTGTTAATATCCGACGATTTAATGACTATGCTAGAACTGGATATAACCGGCTCAAACTTGATACAGGCGGATAAATGCTCAAATAATTTTACTGCATTTTTTCTTTGAGTTTATATGAGTGAATGAGTTTTTGTTTTTTTTTGTAGTTTTCTCTTTTACTCCCTCTTGTTATATTTATTGCTGATGTATCTGGCAGGTAATTTATAAAAGATTTCTAACCACTCCCTGGATGCATTCTTTTTATCAGCAGGACATTTAAAGACTTCTTATTTCTTCTCTATAGTTTGGTTACTGGCCAACCTATTGTTGAGAGTTGTTAAAGTCGCCCATTCTGCCCCCGTTATTTAAAAAGACGTATCTGACAAAAAGTAAAAACGGAGAAATAAATGTTTTAATGAATTAAACGGGAAATTCTTTGCTGTCGTCGAGTAAATTGTAGTATCAAAATTCTAAAAATTGAAAAAAATGCGTGATTTTAGAGGCTTTAACTTGGTTTAATAATAACGTGAACTTTATACATTATTTCATTAAAATTAATAAAAAAAACCCGACCAATGATTGGCCTCAAATGTGGCTTATAGACTGTGTCACCAAAACTACTGAGACCGACTTTTTACATGACCTCCGAACCCACGGAGACCTTCCAGATGAAATACCTTCTGTACGGCCATCTATCTATGTAGTGACCCTGCCAACATTGCCTAACTTTACTTTTTCAAATCCGAAATCGCAACTACTAGTGAGCGCCTCAAACTGGGTGTAACCGTCTTAATTAAAAGACAGAATACAAAAGTAAAACTACCTTTCCTCCACCCATGAGATCACAGGTTGGCCATTAAAGGCCTACGCAGACCGGGACGGCATGGCAAGGGATTTTAATTTTTACTAACGGAAATTCAACCGTACTGTTACAGAAATACGACATAAATTGCTATGCTTTAAAATGAAAAATGCCGTGCGATAAAATCCCTTTCAATGCCACGGCATCATTTTAAAGCATAGCAATTTATGTCGTATTTCTGTAATAGTACGGTTTAGTAGTAAAAATTAAAATCCCTTGCCATGCCGTCCCAGTCTGCGTAGGCCTTATGTCTTTATTTACTTTCCCTCTATCCCATTCATAAGTATTTATTATTACTTAACAACGCAACTAGTCTATTTGTACGTACCGGCTGTGTGTACCATTCGTTTTACCTCTACTAATTGAAATCTCCGTGAAAAACGGTTGCACGACATGAATGTAAATTACTAAGGTATCTCATTCTTAACTCGAATTAAATTTCTGTTCATATTATGGTTGGGGTATTATGACAAAATCGCACTTGTTTTAACATAATAATAATCGAAAATCAATTTTTAAAAAAAACACCGCTGTTTTTCTGAAGGAACTTAATGTCAGCGATTGACAAAAGGTGACCAAGGATCGAACAGGGTAGCGTTCTCTCGTGTCGGAGGTCAAGACACATTTTGGGTCGTTGAGCCAACGGAGTAAGTAAGTAGTAAGTAAGTAAGCTGTTTTTAGACATGGTTTTTCTAAATTAGATGGTGATTGGTGATAAGAAATATTAGATTCGGCATAAAATGATTTTCTTAAATGTCAGTAAGTATAGTAACTACAAAATACTGTTACAATTGTATCTTTAGAGTAAACTAAACTAGGAATTACTATTAGACAGAGTTACTTTAGAAGTATGGCCTTTCATCATCAGGTCATTTCTGCAATAAGAGATCTAAGGATACAGAATGAACTACGTACAAAACCTTATCGCTTATTCCAAAGGTAAGAACCCCCTTTATCGCATGAGGAAGCCCGAGTTTTTCACTAGAACCTTTATGGGAAGTTACCGAGCCCTATTGTACTTAAAGACTTTGCACTTTGCAAGAAACTGTACGTGACAACGTACATTGCTGTCTACGTACACGGTATAAGCATGAATATGAGTATAATGACGGCATTGTACACTTGGCTTGCTCAATTAAACACGCAGCTTATTGCTGACAAGGCGTGCGTGGTAGACGCACGTGCGTGGATTATGAGAACATGAATGGTCGTGTAAAGGCTTATTACAAAACTTTGATGCTACCTTTTAATGTGTGCAGTTATTATAAAAGATATGAATTAATTAAAAGCCATAGTGCTTTATCTGATTTTTTTTTCTGTGCCTTTTTAGTCTGCGCTGTAATCTACATGTAACAGCCCATTAACGTCCCACTGCAGGGACGGACCTCCTCCTGTGACAGGAGGTATACTAATACCACGCTGGCGAGACGGTTTTATACAGGGTTTAATTTTAAGTTTTCCTTCTTTTTATTTCGTAAAGATAATATTCACGAATAGTCCCTTAGTCGGTTTCTACGACACCCATGGGGTGAGATGGGGTGGTGACATATTGTATTCTTACTCTGTCACCACACGGATCATAATCTACATCTACACTAATATAATAAATATGAAACCTTTGTTTTTTTGTTTGTATTGAATAGACTTCAAAACTAATGAACCGATTTTGACAACTATTTCACCAATAGGTATAAAGATACATTATTTGCGAGTAATATAGGCTATAAAACATCACGCTAAAATTAATAGGAGCAGAGCATATATGAAAATGAGGGAAAATCAGTACTTTCGTAAGCTTACATTGCGTGCGCTGTGCAAATGGTTAGTTACAAAAAAAATGTGTACAACGGAATTAGGGCTCTTAAAAAGTTTCAAAATAGTCCAAGATAGAATATATTTTATTTGTTTAATGTCAGTTCTGGGTACGTTTCTAACCCGGACTATGTCGCGAGCAGCAGCTAGTTAAAGATAAAATAAACTTTTGGGGAGCTTCAAGAAACGAGCGTACTCCCTTTTAAAAGGCTGGCAACGCATCTGTGATTCCTCTGGTGTTGCGGGTGTCCATGGGCGGCGGTGATCACTTACCATCAGGTGACCTGCCGTATGCCTCCTATTACATAAAAAAAAATAACAAAAACAAGGGTTTTGCTTTTCGTCAACGGAACTCTAAAAACGACCATATTACATGTCTTGCAGTTATAAATAGTATATCTACTTTGGAACCAAATAAACCTACGCAATTTCTTAGGCAATGGTTATTTTTTAAAATATCCTATGTTATTTCTATAAATATTATATTTTGGTAATAAGAGCTTTTCGTAGTTCTGATAAAAATTGTTAAAGGTTTTTTTCCAGGAATTTTGCATAGACTGTAAGATGTTTCGATTATAGACATCTATTGACTGAGTAATAATGGTAGAATGTTTTGTGTTTTTGCGAGAACAGGGTTGTTGACCTAAAGGCACAAAGAGTAAATTGAAGCCTAAGGCCATGATTGAACAATTTATAAAATTTCAGGTTTTAAATTTAACCTCTTTTTAAGTTAAAATCATATTACTAGTTACCTGCGAGACCTTTATTGCATAATTATAAAATTACATAAAATTAACATTATGCATTTTATGCATAAAGAATCTTTATATGCATAATATTAAAGTAGAAAATTATAGAATAAACATTTTCATGCATAAATAAAACTTTATTTAAACTCAAATTTTGTGCAGGAAAAGTTAAAACATTATAAAAAGTAAAACTAAAATTTTACATTCCAAAATTTTTGCAAGGAAAATACGACTCTATTCCTTCGAAAGTTTTATATAGCATGTTACATTTTCTCATAAAAGTTGGTAACTCATTACGTTAAATAAATATTAGAACAATAGTAGGGGTAGAGCTGCCCTCGCATAAGTGTTTTTTTTTCTTCAATTGAAAAAGTGAATGCAGTTGTACTATGTGTATAGTACAGGTACAGAAGAAACAAATTACCATATCAAGAAATACCAAAATTGCTATTGTATTTCAAAATGCACAATTCAGTGTAAAATTGAACTAGCAAAATGCAAGCGACATAATAATACAAAGTTATATCGCTGGGTATTGGAAATACCAGTAACTAATCTGATTTATATCGATATCATTTGGTTTCGAATACTAGGTAACAACACTATAATTAACGGTATTATAATTTGAATTGGATTTCGAAATTCAAAATTTGGAACATTGCAGTTTGCAGTTACAATTGTATTCCGAATTTATTTCTAAAAAGAGGTCAAAATCACACATAAGGCAATAGAGAGAGCTATGTTTTGGGTTTTCCTGCGTTATTGAATTAGAAAATAAAGTGTTATAATATCCAGTTAATACCCGTGTAAATAATAATTATAAAAAAACACGAAAGTTTTAAAGTTAACAGAAATAAAGTGTTCAGCAGAAGAACAATAATAAAGATTGAAGATTAATACGTGTGGTGACGGTGTAACAAAACAATATGTCACCATCGCATCTAACCCCATGGGTGTCGTAAAAAACAACTAAGGGACTAACCGTAAATATCATCTTTACGAAGTAAAAAGAAGGAAAACTTGAAATTAAACCCTATACCAATCCGTCTGGCCAGCGTGGTATTAGTAGGATAAGTATCCCTCCGTCACCGGAAGAGGCCCGTGCAGTGGGACATTAATGGGCTGTTATGATAATGATGATTAGTACGCAGTACTGAAACCCTCACAGGAAGGCGCAGGGTGGGCAGACCTCTCACTAGGTGGACTGACGATCTGGTAAAGATTGAAGGCAACTGGTGGATAAGGATAGCTCAGGATAGGTTTGAAACAGACATCAGTCTATTGGTTATTCTGCAAAAAGTCTCAAGTATAAATTGAAAAGTAAAAAATGTTATAAACAAAAGTAAGTTTCGAGCTTAGACATGGAATGACTTTAGAAATCATATTTAACTTTATTAATAAATGCCTGGGCGAATTATCTATCGCGATAAACGGCTGCCGTACAAGAGATTGCGTCAACATGCTATCCACAAAACAGAGCCTGGATGGGGTCTCTATCCTACAAGTACTTAGTGCAGGAAACAACAAATATTAACAAATCTCCCAATGAAATGAAAATACAGTTTCAGTTTCTTTATTTTTCAACATAATGTTACAAAATAACAGGTTATTGACGTCAGTTTAAAACTACTTAGTCTAAGTTTACATATTAAAAGTTTTCCAAACTTTACCACCGCTTCCAAGGCGCTAGTAGAGAAGAAGCGGCGTAACAAACTCTAAAGCAGCATTTTTAGACGTCTCTATTTTACAACAATTTTGTAACTGTAATAAAGTGCTGCAACCATTGTATACCATATAAAAAATAAGAGAAGATACACCCAACACCAAACGTTCCTATCTCTAAACAGTATATTTTCCAACATCCAAAACGCAAATAGCCATTCACTCTTCAAGAGAATTTCTTTTTACCGGTAAAACGTAAACCTCACTGCTTGCACTATCAGTAATTGACAACTTCCTTGCCGCCTGTGACGTCAGGGGAACGAACAAAAAACATCGGTATCAATTAAAACCGTACTCGGTTTTTGCTAGGGATGGGACATTTGCTTGTCGATGTTTTCGTAACGGTTTTTTACGAATATTTTTAAACTGTTTGGAGTTGTATTTCTTTTTCTGAGCTGCTTACTTTCAGCTTAGCTGTGGTACTTAGTTATTTTTATACTTGTCAGTATGTTTTGTACAGTGTTTGTTAGACAGTTACTGTTGATTGACAATTAATATAATGTTAATGGAAACCATACTGTACCGCAAAAGGTGACTTATTTTATTGTTAAAATAATACCTGATTTTCAACAATTCCGTGCTTGAAATGATAGATACAAACCCAGCTGTACTACAGCAGTAATTAAGACACCAGAGGTTTATGGGCAGTTCCCAGGATAAAAAATACAGGTAAAAATTGAGCTGGTAAAAAAGCGCTTAATCCACTCCGAGGCAGTAGAGTGCATATATTACTGTGTTTAAACTGAAAGCTAAAGGGAAGCTAGTAAAATTACAACGCTGCATTGTGGAATGCAACAGCTTGCGTGCTGGGAAAAGCTAAGCTTTATATTTTGCTTAAATTATTTATAAAATAAGCCAACTTCCGCACTAATGAAAATGACCTTTATCGGGGGTGCTTCACTGTCATCAATAAATAAATATTTTCTTCTTTATCTAGTCCCAAAGTAAGCAAAGCTTGTAGGGGAGCGAGGGGCTTGTTGTAACAGTTTTCATTAAAACTAATATATCTTGAGATCTATTGATTAAATGTCTAGTAAATAAATATGGATGGATGCTGTAACTCTTCCTGTTCCAAATCAAGTAAAAATAATACCATAACTATTCGTTATTATTTTACAATTATTAATTTATTAATATAATTATTTTCTAGAAGAAGTGCGGTGTTACAACTTACCTCGTGCTTGGGGCAAGTTGTAACATCTACAGGGGCAAGTAGTAACGCCAAAAAAAACCGACAATAATACCTCTAATCATTTATTATTTGCTTGTCTTTAACAAAATTCACATTTCTCTAAAGTAAGTATTATATAATTCTTATAAAAAATCAACGTAAATACACTATTTTATTAATCAACATCTAAAAATTAAGTAATTAGCAGTCTTATTTAGTTAAACACTACTTTTAATCATCATGGCACCCTACCCTACCCCTTTCCTTTGACTTTTTCTTTAATTTTGACATCTATTTTTTTATTTCATCTTTTCCTCATACATATGGAGCAGCTTGGGGCATGTTGTAACATGTTACAACAAGCCCCCGAATTTTGTTACAACTAACCCCATGGTATGATTTTTAACATTTATCAAGATAACTATTTAAACAATTTAGCAATCATAAAAACTGTTACACATTATCAGAGATTGATCAATTTGAATGGAAATAAGACACAGAAAATTTGAAATTAGTCGACAATAATAACGCAAACCGAAATTGTACGAGAGTACAATTTTATGTAACCTGGCAAAAATGAAGCGCATGCACACTTCCGCCCATTGTGCCAGCCGGGCAGGACACTATCTATGGCAACATGATACGGCGTGGTTTATAGGTTAAATCGAGTCAAAGAAGTACGTCAATTTGCGTTTAAGATTCTAGTGAAAAGAGCCTGTTACTACTTACCCCTGTTACAACAAGCCCCTCGCTCCCCTACTAGACAACGGATAAACATACTTCAATACTTTTTTTTTTAAATACATACATATTATACATAGAAACACTCAGACCAATGCAAACAATCATGTTCATGATTTGCATTGAGCGGGAATCGAAACCGAGACCTCTGCGTTACAGTCATATTAGATAACCGCTACGCCCCACAGAGGTCGTTAAAGGAAGAAAAGTTTATCTGCATCTAGTGTTGAGATCATTGATTTACAAAAAACCAAAGATACACACTCCACTTCCCAAAAACGTCCGCAACAAATAGGCGCATTGTGCACTTTTTTTAAATTAGTATCGCGTTGTTTTACCGGCAAACGTCAATCATTAAATTTTATTGCTTTATGTGCTTTACTTTTTAAATACAACTTTATGTCATGCGTGTAAGATTGAATTTGAAAAAAAAATATGTTTACGATATTACTATACGTATTTATTGCGTATGTTTAATTTGGTGACACTTTTGGCTGTTAGTTTTGTTTGAAAATGTGCATCTAGGGTTTTTTATAAATCAATGGTTGAGATGCATAAATCTTATAACTTTTAAGCGCGATTTACACTTCGACAAGTACAGTGGCGAGTTAAGTAGTAAGTTGTTGATTAAGTTGATATGAATAGATCTCCATCCTATTTTTTGCCGAGTTAAGTACAAAGTAGCCCCCTCTCTCGCGTTTTGCCAACTTAACTCGCCAATAAAATAGGATGGAGATCTATTTAAATCCACTTAATCAACAACTTACTACTTAACTCGCTACTGTACTTGTCGATACATAAATCGGGCTTTACGTCTCGTAAAAAATATCAATTTACTACTTAAAATAAAATATATTACTTTTTCTCAGATAGTTAAAAGAAAACCTCGCATGATGGGTGTTTAATTACATTTCCTATCACGAAACTAGAGAAAGCATTATTCTAAAAGGTTTAAGTATCGAGTAATTACTACGAAGCTTAAATGAATCTTTTATTTTCTGTATCATTCAAGCTGTGTGGAACTTTCCTAGATCAAAGCAATAGAACTGGTTATATGCGATTTTATTTTATTTACACTTTTTAATACAAAACCACCTAGTCCTAAGCTAAGCAGAGATTGTTTTAGGGTTATCTATTGCTTGCACAAAAATATATGCTATAATATTCATATTCCCGAATTTTTAAAACCAAGTTTCTTTATAAAATACTAGCAGACCCTTGCCCACTTCGTGGGGCGGCAAAAAAAACGCGTCTCTTTTTTAAACATATTTCATTACTGCTCCACTCCTATTAGTAATAGCATGATATTATATTATAGCCTATGACACTCCCCGATAAATGGACTATACAACACAGAAAGAATTTTTAAAATCGGTTCATTAGATCCAGGGATTACCCCCTACAACGTCACAAACTCACAAACTTTACCTCTTTATAATATTAGTACAGATAAACCCGGTTATAACAAATAGTAGCGTTCATCTAAACTAGTCTTTGTTTTACCTTATAGTATAATAATTAAAGTACACATTCCTTCTCACATATCCCACGGTGTAGTGACGACATAATAACCATTTGTAATTAAGTGTTTCCACAATGAGTTAGTTAATCAATAAGACAATCAATGATGTTTCAGTTTTTATTATACCTATTTAATGATGGCTATTCAAGAGCAATCATTATGTAATAATAATACAGTTCTCGTTGCACTTCGGACTAAGTACAGCTCGTACTTAGTAAAATACGTCAAACCTACAAAATAAAACACTATTAGATTCTCCGTGTGGTGACTACGTGACTACGCCACAGAGGTGGTCAAAATGTTACTACACCAACTTATTCCATTTTTAGCGTGGCGGAAGCTGTCCACTTTTCTATCTGCCAGTGGAAGGCCCGTTCATGCAATTGGATATTAGCCAGCTATTAGGAGAGGATCAGGAGGATATTTTTTTTTCCTTTCAATCATCATCACAGTCCATTAATGTCCTATTGCAGGGACGGGCCTCCTCCCATGACGGAGGGATACCTGGCCTACTAATACCACTCTGGCCAGACGGATTGGTATAGGGTTTAATTTAAAGTTTTCCTTCTTTATATTTCGTAATGATAATATTGACGGATAGTCCCTTAGTCGATTTTTACGACACTCATGGGATTAGATGGGGTGGTGACAAGTTGTATTCTTACTGATATTTTATTTCATTTATTGCATTTATTTCATTTAAGTACACAGAGTTTCCGAAGTAAAGTTATTTACACTTCCAAGCATCGAAAAGCTTTATTTAATTTAGTCAAGAATGTTATATTGTTCCGAGAGCTCATACCAACATTTAGAAAAAAAGCTCTACCAAAATTAGAATCTACTTCTCTTATTAGACCTGCATGTCAATTCTCGTACCTTAACCCTTTCACAGTACCGCCAGCAGACACAATATTAAAACAATGCGCGTGTACCATATATGGTACACTGCACTGGAAACGTGTTAAAATTGTTAAAAATTCGGTTAAGTTAACTTTTAGTTGTCAAATTGTCACACAATAGGTTGACAACTAAAAGTTAACTTAACCGAAGTTTTAACAATTTTAAGAAACGAGAATTGACATGCTGGTTACAAAATAGTCTTGTCAACATAGTAGCTTACACAGAACCTCCATTTGTCACGATAAAAGCTGCTTATCGAACTAATTATCGAACCTGACAAGTGACGACAGCCAGACAACTCTAATTGATATTTAACGCAATTAAACGTTAAAAAAAATAATTGCCTTCTCTCTTTTGTTCTAGTAACACGTTGAAACAATTAAACGTTTTATTTTAAAACAATTATTAATGTTACAATGTATTTCACGCCTTCATACAATGCTATCTATTTACTATTACTATGTAGAGCTTCTAGCTTTGCGTGTGGTGACGGAGTAAGAATACAATATGTCACAACCCTATCTCATCCTATGGGTGTCGTAAAAACCGGCTAAGGGACTATCCGTGAATAATATCTTTACGAAATAAATAGAAGGAAATCTTGAAATTAAGCCCTATACCAATCCGTTTAGCCAGCGTAGTATTAGTAGGCCAAGTATCCCTCTGTCACGGAAGGAGGGAGAGGCCGTCCCTGCAGTGGGACATTGATGGGGTGTTATGTTGAAGTAGAGCTTGTAATATCTTCAAGCCAATTCATGCATACTTACTACATACACAATACACTCAAACTAAAGCTAACATTATTTGTGCTTACAAAGATTTGCATTGAATGGGAATCAAGACTCAGACTTCTGCGAAACAGACGTTTACTTAAACCACTACTCCTTGCTTTAGAAGGCATGCATCGAGAATTTGTTAAGACGTAGAGGCCTTTGATGTATGATTCGCTTAATGAATGTGGACGAGGCCGAATCTGTTTGCCAGGATCGTGACAAGTGGCCTTCTGTCGTCTCTGCCTACCCCGGACGGGATGAGGCGTGAGTTTGTCTATGTATGTATGTATGTATGTAGAGGCCTTTCATAGGAGATATTTTTTATTGTGATGATATTCCTCTCCTACCAAGAAAGGGCCAAGACGGCGCGATAAGATGAACGTTACCAGAGCTACCCCGAGCCAGTCACGGAAGCAAACAGACTGACGTCTTTTTAACTTGACATTTACCCCCTTAGTCATAAAAGCCTCTTAAATTTAAACACTGTTTATACCAAACAAAACCGTAAGAATTTAAGCTAATCAATTGACTTAAGACTTAAGTGGTGACGGAGTAAGAATACAATATGTCACCACCCCATCTCATCCCATGGGTGTCGTAAAAACCGACTAAGGGACTATCCGTCAATAATATCTTTACAAAAAAGAAGGAAAACTTGAAATTAAACCCTATACCAATCCGTCTGGCCAGCGTGGTATTAGTAGGCCAAGTATCCCTCCGTCACAGGAGGAGGCATTTTTTTTCCAAAAAATAAGCAACTAATTTACTTCATCTACCTAGTAAACAAAAACACAAACAGGATTACAACCCCTAACCGGAACCCTCATTAAATTCTTTTAACTTAAAGCCACTTTAACCACATTCTGGTAAATAAAACTACCTAGAATCCAGCCCATTAACCAGCAAACGAGCGCTGGCTTTGAAAAAAAAGTTGACTTCAAATGAACAAGTAAACCTTGTAAAGTGTTCAGTGGTTTGATGACTAATTAATTGAGTCGACTGACTAGCTTGCACCTGCATTCGACGGGTTACTAGTGAGGGGACGTCATTTACCGATATCTGTCATTAGTATCGATAGTTTATCATTTAAGGTTACAATATTGTGTGATATTAATGCTGTTTTATTCTCCGTGTGGTAAAGGAGTAAGAATACAGTATGTCACCACCCCATCTCAGACTACGGGTGTCGTGAGAACCGACTACGGGACTATCCATGAATATTATCATTACGTAATAAAAATAAGGAAAACTCGAAATTAAACCCAATTCGTTTGGGCAGCGTGGTATCAGTAGGCCGTCACTGAAGGAGGCCCGTACCTGCAGTGGAACATTAATGGGCTGTTAATATGAATGCTGTTTAATAGTTGTTTACTGTAGTAACGGGCCTCCTCCAGTGACGAAGGAATTTGGCCTACACATAGAACAGACGAATTAACAAAGGGTTTCTTATCAAGTTCTTCTTTTTTATTATCGAAGGTATAATGTCTTCAAATTTTCCAATGTGATAAAGTGACACCGTGTACTCGTACTCTTACCTCGCCACTACACAAAGCTGTTCTGAGCAGTCTGGTGTAAATGGTGAATTAAAAATCGTTTAGGTCGTACATCGTAAGTCTGCCATACATAATTAAATAAATAATTAAAAAATCATATATAGCTGTCTCAAAACCCCTTAAATTATTAAATAACTCCGAGATGCCTTTTCATTCCACTGCTTATTTGCATTCATGTCTCTCGCACTACTAGGAAGTACTTTCCTACAACTTATTTATATTTCTTTTGATTTTATACGTTGTAGGTCCCAAGACGTTTTAGCTTTCTCCCTGGATCTCATCAAGTGACATGCTCAGTGATTTTCAGAGGGCACGCTGTTGATTTTAGAGGCACAGGTTGTAGGAAAATGGATGAGTAAAAATTAAAATCTTTTTTCCGGAAAAAGCACACAGGGGCATATCTAAATTTGTGACTTTAAAAGTCCTCGTAATATAGTTGTTCGATTTTTACGAGTTGTTTTTTTTTCTAATATAAATAAATAAAGCTAATATTACAGTATAACACAACCTAATAATCTATCATTGCAGGGACGGGAGAACCTCGTTGCACAACATATTTAGGGGTTTAAATTAAATTTATTTTCTTTTGTTTTCTATATTAAGTATGTAGATGCAAGCTCTTTCTTAGATCGGTGGCGGCCTCATGACATAAAAATGTGTAGTGACACTCTTAAATTTAATTAATGTTTAGCAAGATTTTTATTACGGAAAACAACCTTATACAAAACAAAACCGTAAGAATTTAAGCTAATCAATTGACTAAAATTTAAAAGGCGTTTATGAGTAAGGGGGTAATTGTATTCCTATATCGTCATCCCACAAACTGTATCAATAAATAAATAAATATTTCTCACACATTCACACAACGCCATCTAGTCCTAAACTAAGCAAAGCTTGTACTATGGGTACTAGACAACGGATAAACATACTTAAATACTTTTTTTTTTTTTGTAAATACATACATATTAAGACTGCGGGAAGCCGACTGAGGGAGGCACAAGACTGGAAACTTTTGGAGGAGGTTTATGCCCAGCAGTGGACGTCCATAGGTTAATATGGACATGCATATTATTATACATAGAAAACAATGTCAATGAAGTATCTAAAATAATTTTTTAAACACGAATTCACCGATAACAGCTGGATGCTGATCACTACCCGTTTATCGGAATTTCAGTTCCCGTATATAGTGTACAGTAAAACAAGAACAATTGTGTTCAACTCTCATGTTTACCTATAGGCATGTACCGTTACAATGACGGGTATGTCGATATCGATAGAACGCATGCATTAACCCTTTGACTAGTTAGTGTTGTAAGTTTCATCAGTGGATATCTGCTTTGGATATCATGCGATGATTTGCGGTTAACGACTTTGTATCTATTAGATACAAAGTCGTGTAAAATCAGGATGATTATTTTGTGGTTTGCTTAAAGATATGTGTCAGAGAATGTGGTCCACGTACATGAGCAAGTTATCACGATTTAATTTCATGAAAATGAAAAACTGTTGAACGATTCGCTATTTTTGTTAAACTTAACAAATATTGTACCTACCTAAACTTAGTTAGTGATTAAATTTAGTTCAATAATGTTTTTGTAAATGTACAAAACTAGCTGACCCGTGCCCACTTTGTTGGGCGGCGTAAAAAACGCGTCCCTTTTTTAACATCTTTTATTACTGCTCCACTCCTATTAGTCTTAGCGTGATACTGTAATATAGCCTATGACACTCTCCGATGAATCATCTATTCCACACAGAAAAAATATTTAAAATCGGTTCAGTAGATCCAGAGATTACCCCCTACAACGTCACAAACACACAAACTTTACCTCTTTATAATATTAGTATAGATACAATTACTACACATACATAACATGAATTATTACCAATGCAATTTATATTAAATTGATTCACACAAAAATGTCTACTAGTCACTAATCGAACCAGAGACTTATTTATTTATTTATTTAATTCTAATTTATTAATTATTTAATTGAATCGTGAATATTATTTTAACGTAATAAAAAGAAGGAAAACTTGAAATTAAACCCAATCCGTTTGGCCAGCGTGGTATTAGTAGGCCAAGTGTCCCTTCGTCACAGGAAGCCCGTCCCTGCAGTGGGACATTAATGGCCTGTTATGATGAATCATGGTTTTAACCACTACGCCACAGAGCTCCGGTACAAACAATACATCACCAACATTACAAGGTGACTTAGATATTCATTCAAAGCGAATTTACACTGAATGCGCCATATTTGTTTCTTTAGTGATAAATTGTATATCGTTTCGTAAAAAAATTGGATACTTTGTTTTGTATATACATTGTGAATTTGTTGAGATTTACCCCTTATCTTGTGAATTGAGTTTAAAATGAACTAGTGGATCATATGCTGCCACGGCAAAGCGATCTTGTAAGCGGGTGTAATAAGCAAGGTTGTGTGTTCGAATCGAACCCGAGACCTCTGCGTAGCAGTCACGTTATTTATCCGCTACGCCACAGAGTTCGTCACAAATGCTTTTTTTTCATTCATTTTTATCTTTTTTTATTTAGGGGCTTTTATTATATAATTTTATGTTAGCCACATCGTAACTTAACCTAGCTATGTTTATCTTGAGCCAATAACAATTCTTCTTTCTGTACTTCAAGTATCTCAAAGGCCGGTAAAGTGTCGTCAAATGTGTTTACTTCTTCCTCCTAACATTGGGTCCTTTAATCACAGTGTCAAAAAGCACTTGGTAGGATTGCGACCACATCTTTTATTATTGCTTTAAAGTAGAAATGCAGGCAGCCTACGTGATAGTAACTGTTAGTCATAAATCGCTCTTAAGGACCAAACAAAAGTATTACCAAAAACTCAAAAATTTTGTTTTTTTATAAATGTTTCGTCTAAGTGGTCCTACACTACCCCCCAAAATGTATTCATATAGGCACTAGTTTCTGAGTTCCATTATAACGCATCAGAAAAAAAGTTTATTTTCATTACGGCGAAAACAAATTAACTTGCGATTGGTGTTTTTCACTGTTATCCTTTTTATTTTTAATTAGTTCCAAATTAACGTATAGGTTACGAATTTAATTGATTTTCGATATTTTCTATTATTTCTATTTGCCTATGAAAACGTTACAACTTTACATTCTGTTATTTTCGTATAGGTATTTAAAAGTAATAAGTGCCGTAAAAACGTAACAACTTATACGTTCCCTTATTTTAAGATACATTTAAAAATATTAAGTGCCAAAAAGTGTGGCACTTTTTGAAAAAATCATAATTTTTTATATTTTTCAAAATATTGTTAGTTAAATATTGTTGATGTTAGGAATAAAAATGTAGTTCAAAGTTCAGAATAGTGGATTTTGCACAGTTTTTTCGCTCTCCTGTAAAGTGCTAAAATGGGGATACGCTTGTTTGGCTCTTATGGGACGAAATATCAGCAGTGCCAAAGCATTGCTAAGCCGCTGGCTATCCTAGTTGAAAGTTGTTCAGTTTTCTAGCCATGCATTGTCATTAGCTACTGTATCCTTCCACATAAACACAACAATGTGTACTACTGCTCAGAGATGGATTGAGTGGGCACAGTGGTGATAACGACTGTCTCTTGTCACCTGGTGTGCAATCCTTCTTAATATCACTTTCACCCATCACTCTAATAAGTATTACTCGTTGCAGTAATTATTGGTATTATGCCTATAAATATTCTGCCCCATTTATTCATTATTGTGTGTGTATTGTTATCGGCCTCAGTTTATAATTATACCTATTACCATATTCTTAAAGTACAGTGTGCAAAAAGAAAGTAAAAAAAAGGGTAGGTACTTTTCAAATAATGCACAGCTTTGTTTTAGTTTGGTACTAGGTAGCATTTTGTGAGAAATAGTCAGTGTGTTTACCTACCTGTATGTAAGTAAGTACTGAAATTCGTTGAACAATTAATTTCACAAAATGAAAACCAGTTAAACATACTTTTTTTGTTTGGTTTTGTTTAGACAGTACTTACTATGTAAAGATAGAATATGAATTTAATTTATTAAGAAATATAAATAGATATTACTTATTTATATTTCGCAGGATTCTGTTATTAAAGTAAAATTCGGCTTTAAATTAATACAATTTATGTATTTTGTAATTCTCTATGTTGATATGCTTACAATTATAGCCAACATAAGATAATAAAAGAAAAAAACATTACACATACATATTCTATGTAAGTTAAAACAAACAATCGCTATTAATTTTCTGTTGTGTTCAAAATTAATCGGCAAACATAATACATACCAGACATTTAGCTTTACAAATAAAATTTAGTTTATCTTATTTCTATGTATGAGGGAGGCGCAGGATCGCACAAGGTGGCAATATTTGGAGGAGGCCTATGTCCAGTAGTGGACGTCACTGGCTGAGATGATGATGATGATTTCTATTTAAAACATGATACTTATTAATGTATTTTTTTTTGTGAACGGTACTGTTGTAAAACCCATGCATTTTTAATCATTCTGTTATTTATGTTGTTACAATCGTTTATTGCCGCACTTACACGTAAATTGTTCTACACGTTCATCATACCGGCCCATTAATGTCCCACTGCAGGGACGGGCCTACTCCCGTGAGGGAGGGTTACTTGGCCTAGTAATGCTATGCTGGCTGATTGCTATAGGGTTTAATTTTAAGTAATCCTTCTTTTATTACGTAAAGATAATTTACGGATAGTCCCTTAGTCGGTTTTTACGAAACTCATGGGATGAGATGGGGTGGTGACATATTGTATTCTTATTCCGTCACTACACGGACGTCTTATACTACAATACAATAATTTTAATCGCACAAACACCTACTTGTCTTTCGCAACCTCGTACTTTATCAGTTAAATCGAGTTTTAATGACACATTAACCGAAAACCATTTTTAAATTGGTATAAAACGTTTTTTATCCTTTGTGTAGTACCCATAGTACAAGCTCGGCTTAGTTCAAGACTAGATGGCGTTGTAAGAATGTGTGAAAATAAATATGAAATGGTATTTTTTAATTTCAATTCGTAGGTACTTAATTTTTATTTGTTTATTCATAATAAATGTAATAACCTAATTAGTTAAGTGCTACGTAAATACAAACCTGAGTTAGTACATTTATTGATAAATTAATTTTACTGCTTACCAACCTTATTAGTTGAAAACGTGTTTTGGTTCTCATAGACTTTTTTTTTAAATTAGATTATTTATGGAATAATGTAGGAAAATTAAAAAAGAAATGAAATATGGTTTCTGTTCTTTACATTTTTTATCTAACTTATGTTGTTAAAAGTAGGAGTAATGGGTGATTCTTCGAGCCCTATATTTTCGATGTCTGGAGGTTTTTCTTCGTGACTAACAGACCAACCAAACTGCAATTTTTTTTAAAACATAGTATAGACAGTTACTTATCTTGCACACGTTATTTTTTTTTAATAATAGTTTTTTATATATTAGAAAAAAAATATTAAAAATCGTTCTTCTGATTAAAATGGTGTGTCCGTAACCCAGTTTCTTGAACATTAGTAACAGTAACATTTTATCTTCTTTACGAATCGATCTGCGCTATAAATATTACTAGAGAATATTAGTTGTTTCTTTACACAAAAAAAAAGGTACTAATATTCACGATAGTTTTTTAATGAAAAAATAAATAGTGAGTGTCCGGCACAAAAGTCTGATTCATATTCGCGCGCTTTACTCGAACGTACCTAGCTAAGTATGAAACATCAGGAGATCCCTTCTAGTGCTGGTGGTAGCCAGGGACTCTGCTGGCGTGGTCACGACGTTACATGCGGCTGGTTCATGTTGTTGCGGAGATATAAATGTAAATATCTGATTCATATTACTTTGGTTCACCTGTGTTTCTGATTACTATGTTGGCTGTTATAATTAACTTAAATGGTTTTCAAACTTGAATCTGCTGGAAATATAAGTCAATTCGGGACTTAAAACCTATGTATAAATAGTAATCCTTTATTGTATACGTGTAGTGATTTACCGATGTTAAGAGGCAAAATTTTGATTTATATGTGACTGATCCATACGGTAAAAATACTATATTAATCAGAATTTCACACATATTGTTAATAAAACGATGCATTGGCGGCACGAATAATGATTGATATTGTAAGTTGCCAATGCTCCTAATAACTAGATTTAGGTGTGGTGATAATCATTGTGATTATTCAATGTGATTTTAATAAATAAATGACTGATTTTTCTAATTAGAATTTCCTTTTTGTTCCTAATTCTGATTTATATGACCTCTAAAAATTTTAAGTTAATTATCTCGAAAACCTTTTCATAAAAAAGTGTGCCTTTTTCAGACATTGTATATTAGGTTATCAACTTTGACAAAACATGTTTTATAAGCCAAAATGTGAAAAATTAATCTGCCTATATCAATCAGACAAATAATCGAATTTCGGAGAAACGCCCTAATCTATTTATTGACGACTTCTGTGGTGCAGTGTAGTTAAAGTCGACTGCAGCTACGCAGGGTATCAGGTTGGGTAGGTTCGGGTGCCGCTTAGTGCAAACCTTTATCTATAACTAGCTGACACGTGCCCATTTCATAGGGCGGCGAAAAAAACACGTCTCTTTTTTTAAACATATTTCATTACTGCTCTACTCCTATTAGCCATAGCGTGATACTATATGCGTGATAGCCTATGACACTCCCTGATAAATGAACTATTCAACACAGAATTTTTTTTTAAAATCGGTTTAGTAGATCCAGACATTACCCCCTACAACGTCACAAACACACAAACTGTACCTCTTTATAATTTTAGTATGGAAGTACCTATAGATTTATATACCTATTTGAATATTTGTATTGACTCTGTGTTTTGTATTATCTAGACGCGGCATTATCTAAATTTTTATGATATTTTACAACAAAAAAACAGCAATATTAGATCAATTTTTTTAAATAAAATAGGGTAGGGGTCACCTGGGTTATGGTCTAGCACTGCTAAGTTCCACGAGCGGCGGTTACCACTTACCAATCTACCACCACAAACTCATAAAAAAGTACAAATAATCAATATTAATTTACCTTTAATAAGCCATGACATCTCCAAGGGCAACTGTACTCATCACTGAATCTCATTGTTTCAGATAAACGGCGTCCAACAACATTATAAACTCCAACATTCATTTGATTACAATGAAACGGCGCTAATGATCGACCATTAACTAGTCACGCTACCCATCCGCCATGACACCGGCCTGACGCCATGACATTATGAAAATGACAAAAGAAAACATGCACAACCAATCTCACAGGCTTTGGGATAAGAGAAAGCATAAAATTGAACGATGACACCGTCGAAATCTAATGCCTGTGTAAAATAATAAAAAAAAACATAAATTTATTTAAATGTTTTAATCTAAGTGCTTCTTTGTGTGTCCGCGTAAAATTATCTAATTCATTTGCGTAATTATTTTTTAATTTTAATTTCTTTAAAGCAATATTAGGTTAGTGTATATTCAGCTTTTCAAAGCAATACGGGTATGAAGTAAATGGTTCCGTTCTACAATAATTAAAACACAATTCTTTCATCGGGGCCAAAAGTTTTTTACTAACAACAAAATTAGTTAGTTGAAATCAACAAGATGGTTCCCAATACTACTTTGTTTACACGGACTACAATGACAACACATTTTAACACAACAGTGGGACTAAATTCTACGATTTTGGTCCCTACATACATGAGCCAAGAGGAGTTTTTCGCGTTGCAGATGACAAATGCTTCTGACGCGAATACAACTTTAACAAACGATACAACTGTTAACCTGGTTTTAAAAACTTGGTACCCCAGTGGTTATTCACCAGCTCATATAATAATAGCATCAGTGGTTGTGACAGTGCTAATGATAATGGTTGTAGTGGGTAACATGTTGGTGATAATCGCGATAGTGACGGAGAAAGCATTGAAGAACATCCAGAATTGGTTCATAGCGTCTTTAGCAGTGTCGGACTTCTTTCTCGGGCTGGTGATAATGCCGTTTTCTTTGGCGAATGAACTGATGGGGTACTGGATCTTCGGGTTCTGGTGGTGTGAGATACATTCGGCGATGGATGTGTTGTTGTGTACTGCGTCTATTATGAACCTGTGCCTCATATCCCTGGATAGATACTGGAGTATCACTCAGGTTAGTTCACTTTTTGTTAATATTAGACTAAGTTGTGTGTTAAATGAACTGGTTGATGTGTCGGAGTGGTTAATTGGAAAAAATACAATTTCTATGGACAGAATACATACCCCCGGTTTCCGAATGTGTGATCAAGTAAAAATCAACTAATCAAGTGTCAAAACTCTTGTCAACTATCATTTCAAGAACTAAAATTTGACACTTGACACTTGATTAGTTGATTTTTACTTGATCAGTCATTTGAAAGCCAGGGGATAGTGTGCTTACCTCTGGGTAGTTATTTTACCCCATAGGTATTATCTTATGCCATGGATGTAATGAAAGCGAATCAAGATAAGTAAAGTCAAAAATTAAAAACCAAGTAAAAACCTATAAACCTATCCATCTGTCCAGCATTAGAATGGAAGCCAAAGTTTTACTCTCCCCTGAGCCTATTATTAGGCTAGACTTATGATGATGAAGCAATGTTTTATGTGCTAAAGTTACACATTTGGTGGCACTTACTAAACAATTACACATAGTCGCGTACACCAAATTTTTAAATAGTCAGCTTAAACACTTAGGTACAAAAAAATCAGCTTGCATTCCATGTTTGAATTTCAAACTGCAATTACAGTGAGCTTAGTTTCGAAACTAAAAAAATATAAAAAAGTAAATACCTATTTTTGTAAATAAAAATCAAACAAAGTAACGCTTTTTGTGATACATTTCGTATGTATTTTTAAATAGTCAAATATATCCGACATTACCAATTCCGAGAACACATTTATTTATTTTTATTTAGTTGTTCAAATATTAGTTGTAAACTTGAAAACTGCTTCTGGTGGCAAAACGGTAGTGAATACGGCTATTGACACAGGGCAAGGCATAAGACCTAATCTTAGCATTCCATGGATTCTCCGTGCGGGTGCCGGGTCCATCGCGTGATAGAGGACGGAACACTTGCATAACAGCGTCTAGGACTTACGACCTAGATGTAGGTTTAAAGAGGCCCCCTTACAACGCGTTAGCGGTCACCTTCACTGTCTGCTATGTTCCGTCCCCTACCTATCCAAATTTGGTATTAAGTAACTTATCAATGCCGTTCTGAACATTCGTGATAGTTGAGAGCTTATTGAAGTTCTCGGCAGCCCTAATTCTTTTAATGAGAGGGATTTAGCTGGAGTACCCCTCGCACCTATTTCCACGGCATATAGAATAACCTTGTAGCCATTTCTGGTTATCCTATTTGTCAATTTGGTAGTATGGCATTGTGTTTTAGGAAAAAAGTGTCAGTAACGAAAAGCATGGCATAAAATCCAATACCAAAATAAGTTACGGGCTTAGTATACCACGAAGGTAAAGTTTAACCCCATATACGTTTCCCCAAAAGTGGGACTGTTATGTGCTGCTATGAATATTGGCAGTAAAATCACAAGTTGTAAGTCAATTTACAAATCAATACAGCCTCGGTACCAAACTGCACCTTGTTTAATTATGAATATTTCAAACAGCTTTGCCTACCGGCGAAATTCAATGGCAACTACCGACAAACCTAGCCGGCGATTTTCACCAACTTAGGATTTTGGCAATAGTGGCGTACATTTTGTTGCTAACATTTTGCTTACTGTCTGGGGATGTAAAAATGACGGAATTAGTGTGCCTGTTCTCCATGTGGTGCCGGAGTAAGAATAGATACAATATGTCACCACCCCATATCATCCCATGGGTGTCGTACAAACCGAGGGACTATCCGTGAATATTATCTTTACGCAATAAAAAGAAGGAAAACTTGGAATTAAACCCTGTACCAATCCGTCTGGCCAGCGTGGTATTAGTAGGCCAAGTATCTCTCCAACATGGGAGGAGGTCCGTCCCTGCAGTGGGACATTAATGGGCTGTTATGATGAATTATATTTGCTTTTGTACTTACTTAAGTATATAAATTTTGAGCAAACGTTCAGCTTAACGTGTAAAACTCAAATAGTTTGAAACTAGTAACAGTTAATACATTGAATTATTGATGAGTTCTACGACCTGGCGTAATTATACTACAAACTCTCTCACACGAAAACTCTCAACACCGGGGGTTATTTTCTCATCTAGTGTTTGAAGTTGGAGGGTGAATGTATAATAGTCAACTGATGCCGTATATGGTTTACTAGCTGATACTCGTGGCTTCACCCGCGTTGTTTGGGTAGCTTAAATGTTATTCTATACCCTAGAATACCTATATTCCAAATTTCATCAAAATCCATTCAGTAGTTTTTGCGTGAAAGAGTAACAAACATCAATCCATCCATCTCTAAATCTATCTATCCATCCATACATCCTCACAAAGTTTTACATTTATTATATTAGTAGGACTGTAAGCGATCAGCGTACTTAAAAGACCACTGTTTGTATCCCACTAAGCAAAAATTAACCCTTTTTAGGTCTGCCCAAAACTCTTATTCTTCGCTTTTGTACTGTCAACTGTTTAAAAGTTTTTTTATCCATGAAATCTCAAGTCTTTCCTCTATAAAAAATATAACATCTGTACTCCGAAAACACCAAAACATATCCAAAGTAAAATCAAAGTCAATCAGAATCCAATAAAAATCAAATCAAGTTTGTCATTATAGGAATATGATGAAATGATATAAGAATAAAGAAAAAAAAATTGCGTATACAAAACATAAATCAAATAGGCGAAAACTATCGGTTTTTTTCCTATTCATCCGGTTCAAAAAGCCGGATAAAATGGAGTTGCGTGGACGGGTATTAACCGGGATTGCGGCTCTTGTCCTCACAGATTTTATTTTTAAAAGGTGACTCTTATAATTATTGGTCGAGTTGTAGCGTACTGATTGACATAGCTGTTTCTACCTTTTGGTTTCCTGTATCATCATAACAGCCTATTAATATCCCACTGCAGGGACGGGCCTCCACCCATGATGGAGGGATATTTGGCCCACGCTGCCCAGACGGATTGGTATAGGGTTTAATTTCAAGTTTTCCATAGTTTTGTTTCGTAAATATAATATTCACGGATAGTCCCTTAGTCGGTTTTTACGACACCCATGGGATGATATGGGCTGGTGACATATTGTATTCTTACTCCGTCACCACGAGGATAAATTTGGTTTCCGGTATAAATATATCATATTGTCTCAGTTTCTTAAACGCCAAATTATCTGGTAGATAATGACGGTGACTTGACAGATATAAAATACTAGACACAAGGTATATAAACATATACTTAGGAAAATCACGTCCGCTTAGTATTACTATACTTAAGATTAAGTAAAATTGCAAACAAATTAGTACGTTCAAGGTGGGCAGGGCACATAGCGCGGAGAACTGATAGACGTTGGGGCAGAAAAGTTCTAGAATGGCGACCGCGCACCGGGAAGCGCATGGTGAGGAGACCCCTCACACGGTAGACCGACGATCTGGCTAGGACGTCGGGAAGCCGATGGATGAGGGAGGCACAAGACCGCGCAGGGTGGAAACGTTAGGAGGAGGCCTATGTCCAGAAGTGGGCGTCTATAGGCTGATATGGATGGATGGATGGAAGTAGGTTCAATGTATCAAACCCGCAGATCAGTTTTGTTATTAAATTGAGTATGTATTGCATTTGTGTTCACAGCATCTTACATTCTACCTCGTATAGAACTGACTCAGAGGCAGTTTGGTAACATTAAGGTAGAAAAAATTTGTCAAACGGCTCAAAACACTAACAAAAATAAAAATGCCTTAGCAGAAAATGACAATCGAAATGATGGCGAGACAAATAAGCCACTCGTCTTATGGTATGCTCCAAGTATGGATGTACCGGTTGCTAAAGAACTCAGAGCTTTAGTTTACGAACACCAAGTATATCCTGGTTCATCATCATCAACATATCAGCGAATTGACGTCTACTGCTGGACATAGGCCTTCTCCAAATATTGCTACCTTGTGCGATCCTGTGCATTCCTCATTCATAGGTTATATATATATATAGGTTATATCCTGCTTCCGAACAAATAAATGTGGAGCAAAAAGAATATATAAATATTCCTCACACATTCACACAACGCCATCTAGTACCAAACTAAGCAAAGCTTATACTATGGGAACTAGACAACGGATAAACATACTTAAATTCCCTTTTTTTGTGAATACATACATATTATACATAGAAAACACTCAGACCAATGCAAACAATCAAGAGAAGTTATTTGTGTGGCATTCTAATCCATGGCTTCATCCACTTCGACGGCAATTAATTATAATTAAACGTTCTTTACGAGTACACACATTAATCAGCCATTTAAGTAAAAAAAAACATATTATTCAGCTTCATAAATAACAGATTCAATTAATTAATTTTAAATTGGCGATAGCACAATTTAATTATATACGGTCAGATTGAAATGTATCACATATAATCTGTCCTGATACCCGGATATAAAATATATTAACCGGTTTTGTAAAACGGTTCGTGTATTAATTGCGTTTGCAATCGCAACAGTATTGTTTTGGTGAGTGTTTTTTTTTAGATTTATGTTTTGTATACTGGGCATTAAACTAGTTTGGTTACCTTAATGACTGTTTTTTGTGTGGTGAGACTAAATGTCAGCACCACCTTTTGATAAAAGTGTGAAGTAGAAAAAAACTAAGGTAATGTTACCAGACTTGGTAAAGAATTTGGATACTTATAATCGTGCCAAATATCATCCTTGCACCATACTGCTCACTGTTAACCTTAGTTAAGTGTACATACACTGAGCTACAGATCAGTAGTACTTGTGCTCAACACTCTCACAATACTACATTCATTTACATAACACACACACAAAATTACCTGTCACATATCAATCAAAAGAATTATATTAATAACAAGATTATATATTTTTTTTATTTATTGGCGCCTTCCTCCTCTCTCCTACTTTTTGCTGTGCCCGACAGGGTCTACAATTGATACTGCTATGTAATTACTTACATCTATAAGAAACATTGTAGAATGCAATAAATGATTGAGTATTGAGTAGTAAAATAGAAATGTAGAGACGCTAGCATGCTGAATCACACGCACACGAGGAAGTTAGCACGGCAACGGTCACCCATCTATTTATTTATAATAGTACAACCACATCATACATATTACATATTAATTTGTTAATTATTATCTATTGAACGACCTTGGAGTCTTTACTTAACCTGCCTTTTTGTATATCAATCAATGAATGTTACTGTTTCTCAGCGGAGCATAATGTATTTATCCGTCTGGTGACGGAGTAAGAATGCAATATGTCATCACCCCATTTCATCCCATGGGTGTCTTAAAAATCGGGACTATCCGTGAATATTATCGTTACGAAATAAAAAGAAGGAATACTTGAAATTTAATCGTGTACCAATCCGTCTGGCCAGCGTGGTATTAGTAGGCCAAGTATTCCTCCGTCACGGGAGGAGGCCCGTCCCTGCAGTGGGACATTAGTGGGCTGTTATGAATATGATGCATAATGTATTGAAAATCTTAACAACAACTTTCGTTTGTTTTCTTACCCAAAAGCTAAGCCTAACATTATCGATCTGCGCAGTACTGTGTAGACCAGAATCAAATAATCCTCAAACTGAGCCCCCAGTAAGTAACGACATGTCATTCAAATCGAACACACACCCACAATTTATGTCATTCGATTATCGGAAGAAATTCACCATAAAATCGATTTCAGTACTTATTACCATAATCAGTTATTTCCGGGGAATACCAAATTATTGGATGGATTGAGTTGTCTGTATCAGATGATATCATAACTCTGGGATGGGATAAGGACAGAAATTATCATCCCATAAGGATGCTAGTGAAGCGCATGACACTTTATCGCCTATTTATGGAAGGGAATTCAGATTTTTTATGAGATTTGCCCGGCTGATTTTTACATAACTATGAGTCCTATAGCCAGGAGCGACAGCGTAAATGGCATCGAGAATGACATTTGGTAGGAGTCTTTGTCCCTATAAGCACATAAAACGCCAAGTGTATCTGGATTTGCTACTGCTAAAAGGTGGAAAAGAAAAAAGAAGAAAAGAAAGAAAACATTTATTTAAACAAATTACACAGAAGCAGGTACACACAAAAACAATAAGAAAAAAAAACAAACATAGTACAACAAAATACCTTTGCCTCTGTGGCCATGAGTGGAAATATTTTGTGTTTAAAACCAATACAACATGGCTCTAAACAGACGTGAATTACGATATCGGACAATTAGAAACCTTACATTCATAAAAACAAATACATTAAAACGCCAGTTAGACAGTTATGCTGAATGAATAAATGAATGAATTTTTATCTTTATCATATCTACTATATTATTATCATATTTTTTTGTGAGAACTCAGAGCTAACGGTGTGGCAGGGAAACAAACACCACAACACTATTTGATATATATTTTAATATGCGGGGATTGAATTCAGGACCATGCACTCACCACTACACCATCTGTCATCATCGATATACAAAAAAAACCATATTCACAGTTTAACAGTCCATGTCCCACTGTAAGGACGGGCTTCCTCCCGTGACGGAGGGATACTTGGCCTACTAATACCACGCTGGCCAGTCGGATTTAATTTCAAGTTTTTCTTCTTTTTATTTCGTAAAGATAATATTTTATTTATTTATTTATTTAACACTTTATTACAAATTTGTACAAAGGCGGACTTAATGCCTAAGGCATTCTCTTCCAGTCAACCTTGGGTGATGCAGAGATAAATGTGGTAGGTGTTAAATCATTTAAATGAGAAAAAAAAAACATCTAAAATAGTGTGTAATATAATATAAACATACTTATACTGCTTAATAAACTACATACATACATACCTAACCAATTTATACACAAATAAACAGCAAATAAATATTTACCCAATAAGTATAAACATATATAAATAAATATAAATAAATATAGTCTTAGTAATATTCACAGATAGTCCCTTACCCGGTTTTTAAGAAACCCATGGGATGAGATGGGGTGGTGGCATATTGTATTCTTACTCCGTCACCACACGGAAAATGAAACAAACTTGTATGAGTCCCTCCAATCCAGTAAAAAAAAACATACCTACAAAAATCTGAAGGCGTTTGTAGAAATGCCCGGATCCTCCATTTTATATTGCGTCATATTGAGATTTCTGGATCCGACTTTCCAAGGTGTGAATATTATGAATTTACTTCAGCATTTTTTTGCTTATTTTTGTTATTTATTTTTTAGGGCGTGATCTAGTTGATAAGATTAGTCAATGAACTGGAAAGTTTCGGGTTCAATTCGCTTTTGGGTTAAACGGTACAACAATATAGTGTTATCATATTTAGCTTCAACAATTTTTGTTTTGCTTTAAATGCTTTGTAATATTCCAAATTGGTCTGGTGCAGGGATGGGTCTCTTAAGGTAAATGGTAGGTAAGATTGAATACTGATACCAAGCTGGTTAGATGATTTGGTATACCATATTATCTTTATGAATCATACGTTTTCGAATCTCTGGTTTCTCTTATAACTCTTAAAAGTCTAGAAGGGTTAGTGATGTTTTGCCTATTGAGTCCATCATTTTTTTTTTTTTTTTTTTAAATTTTTTCATATCATTACATCGATAGAACATGATTTCTTACAGTAGTTATACTGAAAGAAAAAAAAATGCTTTTTTAGGGTTTCTTAATCAGAGAACTTGGGCGTTTGTTTGTTACCACGTGTAAACTAATTGATTACAGGTGTAAGGATGTTACTTGGAAAAGTATAGGGACATGTATCAAAAGTATGTATATTAGAGAATTTCTTAGAGTTTAATGTTATAGATATTTTATCCAATAAATTAGTTCGTAGAACTTAAAGTCCATAAAAGATATTCCTTCCAAAATTCTTAAAATGTGTTTTTCTTAGAATAACTATCGATAGTGAATATATTTTCATATCAGATAGTTCCAGAAAAGATAGAAATGACAATTTATTTCTGCGTACAGGGATAACCTATCTCAGCAGTGGGTCATTCAGAAGCCTATAAACGAGACAACCTAAAAAATAACAGGCACTTCAAATAAACTTTTTTAAAATTACTAACAAAAAAATTAAGATTCTAAAACAGTAGCCAAGACAATTTATTAATCCGCCCCTCAGTGGGGGTTGAAACCACCCCGCAATGGAGATTTATTATTATGCCTACAACGTTATCTGAAATTAATCTCAGGAACCACCGTGAAAGGCGTTTTTTTTTCTCAAAAATAACCACTTTTGTTGTCACTATTACAATTACCATTTTTTTGTAAAGTGGTATAAAGATGTTATGGTAGACGTAGAACGATAGAAATAAAAAAGGATTTAGTGAAATAAAGTCTTTATGCGATAAAAAACTGGAGTTCTAGTTTTTTATTCAGACGACCTCTGTGGCATAGTGGTTATATTACATGGCTGCTACGCAAAGGTTTCGGGTTCGATTCACGCTTAATGCAAATCTTTTTGTGCATGAACATGATTATTTGCATTGGTCTGAGTGTTTCTATGTATAGTATGTATGTATTTACAAAAAAAAGTATTTAAGTATGTTTATCCGTTGTCTAGTACCCATAGTACAAGCTCTGCTTAGTTTGGTACTAGATGGCATTGTGTGAAAGTGTGAGGAATATTTTACTGTTTTCTTGTAAATATACTTACGTAATAAGGACCACCTCAAGGATTTACTTTGAGTGGGAATCGAACACAAGACCTCTGATTAGCATCCATGAACCATAACAACAACGCCACTCAGATCTTCAATAACACATCTACAATATTACATACCTTAATAAGATTATAATTAAAACACAGCATGCTTTGATCAATCAATTATCTTTGATAAATCAATTACGTTATTGCTCAATCAAATTAGTTACCAATTCATTGAATCATCGTGGTTACTGATCCAATGATGTTTAATTCTGATTATCTTGCTCTCACATGTGAATTTACACAAAAGATCTTAGAGTTTATCGTTGGGAACGGCTTCACACAACAGTGGTTCGGTTGTCTCAAGATCTAAGGAGAAATTTACACAGTTATTAGTATTTATTAAAGGGTGAAACACTTTAAACGGTAGTACAGAGTTTGTGTAGGTAGGTGGTAAAACGTTTCTTAGCTTGGTTAGGTATGGTGATGTCTTTTTAGCTTACTGTAAGATGGGTGTTTTTTAGAATATCTATAGGTATTCATGGTTTTATTTTAACACAGTTGTATCTTAGACTAAAGCTGACCGGGTCCCAATTCATTCAAAGACAATCGTTTGAGGATCACACAAATAAATAGCGTACGATTAAAAAAAAATACAATTAACATCTATCCCTTAATAAAAACTAAATTAAAAACAACGCTTACAACGTGGCTGAAAGCTAGAGAAGACTATGAACAGACCGAAAATACCAAAGTAATAAATAAATGCTTATGTTCACATGCACAAACACACACACACACACATACTCACTCACAAACACACAGACGCTGACACGCTTACACAGTATAGTATCGTATTAATTGAAATAGTATTAAGTATGGTTTTATATTACTGTACCTTTAAATGGAGGGCGCTGGCACATGTGATACAGCGATTTCACTAGTACATGTGCCAACGTTACAAACTGATGTCATTTTTATTTTGAAAATAAACTATTGTTATTATTAAAACCAAAAACACCGAGGTTGTGGTTTCGCATGGCTATACATGACCGCTTTGTCACCTAATCAATTAATTGATTGCTTCCTACGTCATAGGTCTCTAGGACTATGTTACTATGTTTTTCGAATCTTATTTGTGCATTTAAAGTTAACCAATACAGAGTTAGTAGAAGGGAAATTTTAAAAATGACTTTGCGAGCGAAACAGAAAGTACCCTTTGAAAACTTGGCCTAGACAATTTTATTTGTTGATTTAACAAAAAAAACACTTTTTCCACCATTATAAAACTATATTGTTAGACAAATCATTCTTGTATAGTAGTTGTTAGTCTATGAATATGCAAGTGAGTTTAGCTTTCAGCGCTTTTAAGCGCTTTTTTATCATATGTTGCCTTTACAATGTTTGAGTGTTCGCTTTATTGATGATACAGCCTACAACATGTACATGAGAGCTACGAATCAGGTCTACTATGTATTTTACACAACTTTATTTAAAAAAAGTACTACTCCTACCTGCAGTAGGCACTATTTGTGTTATTATAAATGTAGTTTCAGATGAATTAAAAGTTGTTATTATTCTCACATTCTTAGAAAGAAAGAAAGAAAAAAGCAATTTATTCACAGTAAAGCTAGACAATAACACATTTTTATTTCTTACACATTTCATATCTTTTATTTCGTACATACGATTCCGCACAATTCCATTACTAGACTTTTACAACACCCATGGGATGCCAATAACATGTAACTCCGTAACTACCCAAATATTAATATAACAGCACATATAATTTTTTGGTAATTAAATTACATTAAAATATTTCCCTAATCGCAACACAGCATATTCCCATATTAAATAATAAGGTCCCAAAAACACAATCATAAACATAACTGTCTCATAATTAACATGCACAGTGGTCCCAAATTTACGCAAGCTAGACAAAAATACATATAAAGCAAGATTTCTATCTCATTTTGTTGAACAAATGAACGTTGTTCGAACAGTTCTCATTACGAGATTAGCGAATGCCTACAATATCTGCAGTCTCAGTATTAATGCTTAGTACGACTTTGGTAATAAACGTTATTGGGTGAAAAGATCTTTTGTTCAACTTAATACCATGAATCGTTTCGACTTAGATTTATAAAGAAAACATATATTTTGGTCTTATTATGTGGTTACATTTATCAATGTTCCTTTTTATTGAGGATAATATTTTATACATTACTGTGATATTTTAGTTATGGCTTCCGTAATATAAAATCAGGATTTTTCTTTGGATTTGGTTACTAATTGTGTCCTCAGTGACTCTTTTAGTTCGATATGTGACACCCTAAAATCACCCATACTGACTGGACAAAGAAGGCAAAGGGACTACTTAGGGAATAGAAACGGCATCTACCCATACCCCCAGTATTTATGACGACCTCTGTGGCGTAGTGGTTATCTAACATACTCAATGACTGCTACACAAAGTTCTCGGGTTCGATTCCCGCTCAATGCTAATCTTTGTGTGCATAAACATGATTGTTTGCATTGGTCTGGGTGTTTTCTATGTATAATATGTACGTATTTACAAAAAAAAAAAGTTATGTATGTATATCCGTTGTCTAGTACCCATAGTACAAGCTCTGCTTAGTTTGGGACTAGATGGCGTTGTGTGAAAGTGTGCGGAATATGTGAGGAATATATTTTAATTTAGGTAACCCCAAGCAGAGCCAAAAGCAGACTTATGGAGAAAGGCTTACATATTTCCTTGCTCGGCTTCCCACTGAAGTTAGGCTATGTTTTATTGCTATTCTAGTAAACCACTTTGGATTTAGTTAGTGAATTGATTTACTGCTTATTGCCTACTACAGATTTGCTAAAACAGATCAGCAAACGTGAAAGGTGTCGTTATTCATTACTTAATGAAAAGTGGCCAGAAAAACGCGAAGTAGGCCGGTTTTATAACCTATTTAAATTGGGCACCATGTTTGGCAGTTAGATTGTAGATTAGACGGAAAAGGAAACCTGTTCAACTCAAATGGCAGTATTCTTAGGATAATCAGTGATAGGTAATTTAGTCTTAGTATCCGATACCAAAGCTATAGGTGGATGTAAGTGGAATAACAATTTTCGATACCAGTATTCCATTAACAATGTTTAAGTTACAAAAACTTGTTTCAACGTCTTCTTTTGCGTTGTGGTCACAGTTCATGACTGTAACACAGATATCTTTGTAATCAATGCTTGCTCAACGCTGTTAAAACTATTATTTCATTTGTACGGCACTTCATCAATAAATCTGAGTCTGAACGATGCAAACACTTCTTGACATAATAGTACAAGATATGCCTAGCTACAAGTCATTACCAAAATATTTGTTAACAAAACATAAGAGTAAACAAACACATTTCATACCAAACTTAAATAGAACTCAAACTTATGGATACATCAACATACATACAACACCTGTATAAACAAATTAATCCAAGTTTCTGTCAATCAAGTAGCGAAAGGATTCTATACAAACAAAAGTCGACAATATGATAACAAGCAATTATAATCTTCCGCAGCCATTTGCACAATTATTTACACAAACATAATTGTGATTCCGTTAAACTTGGGCACAAATACCGGAATTTCTTTGTCCACATTGTTGAATTGCTAACCCACTGTGCAAGATTGTTGAAACTTATTTAGAATTTTCTGATTGACCGCTCTTTCTCAATAGCTAGATATTTGTATTTTGTAAGGCATTCTATGTCTGCAGAAAAATGTTTGAGAAATAATGTTCTTACGTTTCCTTTTACATCTTCAATATGTCTTTAAAAGTCCTTCTCTATGCATTAGCCCTATCTTGTGATAGATAGAATTTTTGTCTTATTTGATTTTATAAAAGTTTTTCAAATTTTTTTAGTTCAGCTAAAGCATTTATACTTTTCACTTTTATAGTCAACATTATGTAAGTATTCTTACTTCAGCACCGTATTAAGTATGTTTAATTTTATTTAGTTCTTATTTTATAGTTACTTATAATTGACATTTTACTATAAGATAGTTTTCTAAAATCTTGAATATCTATTCACTATTACTCGTATTTCCCTGCTTTATATATTATAGTTCAAGAATCGCGGTATGTAGTATAAGGGAGCGTTTCACTAAGTGCTAAGGTGTCTTATAAAAATAAAGAAAAAAACGCTTTTTAATTAAAAAACATAACCTTTAATACTCATTTACGTAGCCATATTATTTTCTTACGCAACTCTATTACTATTTCAAATTATATAGTTGGTAAACATTAAATACATAATAAACACAAATCCCATGAGCCGCAAATGACCGTAAAGTAATAAATATAGTGTTGGTATCCGCTCTACGAGTGCACAACTATTTAACAATACGACTCCATAGCTTTCTATAGTAATCTTTGCCTTTGGCATAGTACAAAGATACACAGTATTTCGACTTCATAGAAACGGACGAAACGCGAGTTATACCTACACGGTCACGATAGAGGTGGCTTTGCGCAGTGTACAGTCACGACTGTGCCGCAGTAACGAGCGGGAAAGTAGGTAAATGTAATTAAAAAGCTGGAAATGGGCAGCCCTGTCGCATGCTTACGTACCGCGCAGTCGTAGGTATTTATAATAAATATTTGGCCGAGATAGACTACTAGGTTGTACTGTGCCTTTGGTAATGGTTGCTTATGGGTTACTTAATATCCTTTATATTGCGGTAGGCGTTCACTTAGAATGGTATCTACCAAATAATTTTAGTTAAATGTTCCTTGGGTTTGTGGTTGTTGTAATTAAAGTGATATAATTTTCTTATTAAAAAAGTAAATCCAAAATCAGAATTATTATAATTTTCTTAATTTACATTTATCACATTTTATTATATTTTTAAATAAAAATATTAAAATAAAAACATTTAAAAATATAAAAAAGTTAGACCCACCAGCATCGGGTACAAGAATTAAGCTACTGGTGGTTAGGACTCCAGAGATAGGGACTTCCTCACAACGCGTCCCTATTAAGTATATTATTATAATAATTACTAAAATAATATTGAAAATGACATAACTGAAAAGTACATTTAGAAAAAAAAACTAATTATTAAATCTTATGTAAGGATAGGTACTCTTAAGTGTATTTACTTTATAATAAAATATTTAGGAATAGCTGAATTTCGAAAGATCCAGAGATTACCCCCTACAACGTCACAAACACACAAACTTTACATCTTTACATAAATTTAGTATAGATAGATTACTCCAAATATGTAACATACAGTAACAAACTTAAATACTTTATTTATTTATTTTGCGCAGTGTATTAGGACTTAGAATACAAAATTTCACCATCCCTTTCTCCGAATTCACCCCCGTTTTCAACATTTCCATTTTATTTACTTTCTTTCTTATCCCTCCGTCTCGTCCCTTTTCGAGAAGCAGGTCAAGCGTACTTATAACTTTTGCTAAAGATGGAATACTTGAAACTAACCCTACACTAATCCATCGGTTTTAGTAGGTTCCTTCTGTTACTCGAAAAGGGCCGTCACAATATGGTTAAAGATTTTTAATTCTCCGTGTGGTGACGGAGTAAGAATACAGTGTGTCACCACCCCATGGGTGTCGAAAAAGCGACTACGGGACTATCCGTGAATATTATCTTTACGTAATAAAAGGAAGGAAAACATGAAATTAAACCCTATACCAATCCGTCTGGCCAGCATGGTATTGGTAGGCCAAGTATCCCTCCGTCACTGGAGGAGGCCCGTCCCTGCAGTGGGACATTAATGGGCTGTTATGATGATGAAGAGATAAAAACTAAATTAGTGCACCTTGTTAAAATCTCTACGGGACCATTCTGGCGATATCTCATTCCAACAAAAAAAGAATTATCCAAATCATACATAACAAACTAATTGAGTAAACTCCTCCTTTTTTGAAATCTGTTATAAATAAAGTTATATTTCATGCAGCGAAACTTAACCTATAAATAAGTGCAATTAAGCACAGTATTAGGTATAACATAAAGATAAAGATATTTATTTTGCAAATATGGGTTAATACAATGTGATGGTACAGTTTTTATTTAGACCTGCCATATTTCACCATTCGGCATGCAAAAATCAAATTAAGTAGGTACTTTTACCTTAAATCTAAAAATAATAAGAAAAGGAAATAACAATTGAAATAAAATTATTACAAAATAACAAGTGAATCAGAATAAAATAAAAAATAATAACAATAATACACTTAAAACATAAACATAACTAAAAAATCATACAAAATGCTTTTCAACCAAAAACTCGTCAATATTATAATACACTTTGTCAACTAAGAAGTTTTTCAAAGTTTTTTTAAATTGAGTTATATTTTCTAAGTTTCTCCAATCTTTAGGAATCTTATTATAAATTATTGGTGCCATACAGCAGACACTTTTGCGCATTAAAGTGGTTCGCGCAGGATGAAGAGATAGTTTCGTATCGTCACGCCGATTTCGAGGTACGATATCAGCCATCCGTGTAAAATATTGTGGATTCCTTTTTACAAATAGGGCCATTTCTAAAATATATAATGAGGGCAAACATAATATTCTATGACTTTTAAAAAATGGTTTACAGCTGTCAGTAGTTTTTAAATTGAACATGGCTCGTATGGATCGTTTTTGGGCCTTAAATGCGATCTCCTTATCAGTTGAATTGCCCCAAAATATTACACCATATCGTAAGTGGGTTTCAACCATACCATAGTAAGCAGTTAAAAGTGCATCTGTGTTAATTTTTCGAGATAGTGAGAAAAGAGCATAGCTTGAAGAGCTTATTTTTTTACAAAGGGATTCTATATGCGGTTTCCAGTTTAATTTTTGATCTATTTGTAAACCAAGAAATTTAATGTTTTCTACTTTATCAATTGCTTCATGATTATATTGGATATTTAGATTATTTGAAACCATTAAACGTTGACTGAAGTGCATAATTTTCGTTTTTTTTAAATTAATTATTAAATTATTACTGTCTAGCCAGCTTACCATTGAATGTACAGAGTTATTGATGTCCTGTTCGTATGTATTTGTATCTTCACAAGGTATTGTGATCGTGCATAATAAAAGTTTTTCGATATTTTCTCAAGTAACAAAATCAAATACATTATAAGACTTAACATTGGTTTAATATAAAGCTCAGAATTAAAAAATATATCAAATTACTATTTTATTACATAATAAAATATCCCAACACTACAACAAAAACATAGTCACGAAAACCAATTCAAAAATTAAGCAAATTGTCCAACAAAAAAAACTCTTAAAGCATAAATTATTTATAACAGTAGTCATACAAATTATAACAGTTATAATTTTATTATTATAACGTTATACTTATAATACAATAACGTTGTTAATATTATAGCACGCGATCTTTTACAAGCGTGTTTTTTATGACTGGCTGTTGCATACCAGGGGTAGTATTTAAGGGTATAATAAACATGATGAATGTTACAAGGTAACAAAAATAATTTACCCATGTATTCTTTTCAGATAAACGAATTGTAATAGAGATTTTTATAGCTTTTGTAAACAAGTTCATCATCATAACAGCCCATTAATGTCCCACTGCAGGGCGGGCCTCCTCCAGTGACGGAGGAATACTTGGCCTACTAATACCACGCTGGCCAAACGGATTGGTAGAGGGTTTAATTTCAAGTTTTCTTTCTTTTTATTTCGTAAAGTTAATATTCAGGGATAGTCCCTTAGTCGCTTTTTACGACACCCATGGGATGAGATGGGGTGGTGACATATTCTATTCTTACTCCGTCACCACACGGAGACAAGTTATTTGTAAACAAGTTATTTGTACCTTTTTTGTTGTTGAGAAAAACATGTCTTTATTTCTTGTGCGATAGGTTTTGTTTGTTTGAAAGAGATTTAAAGTTATTGATAAATAGTTTATCTCCGTGTGGTGACGGAGTAAGAATACAATAATATGTCACCATCTTATCTCATCCCATGGGTGTCGGAAACACCGACTAAGGGACTATCTGTGAATATTAACATAGCAAGAACGAAAACTTGCAATTAAACCCTAGACCAATCCGTCTGCGTGGTATTAGTGGGCCAAGTATCCCTCCGTCATTTGAGGAGGCCTGTGTCCCTGCAGTGAGACATGAATGAGCTGTTATGATAAAGAAAATTATAGCTATGGATAAAATAGGCAATTAATAGTGTAGGTTAAATGTGGAAAATAAGAAGTGTAGATTTTTTAAAAAGGTAAAGTGTAATAGTGAAGTTTATTTGATACATTCATCATCATCATCATCATAATAGCCCATTATTGTCTCACTGCAAGGACGGGCCTCCTCCCATGACGGAGGGATACTTGGCCTACGTATAACACGCTGGCCAGACGAATTGGTATATTGGGTTTAATTTCAAGTTTTCCTACTTTTTTATTTCGTAAAGATAATATTCACGGTAGTCCTTTAGTCGGTTTTTACGACACAAATTATAATGATTAAATAATGTTTATGCAACCTAGACCCTAGCGATAGATGTAAATAAAAATTGATAAAGGAGGAACTTTTTTCGATAGAAAATTTACCGAGACTACATTCCTAAGACGAGTTTTATATATAGAATGAGATGCGGTTGACTCCATGTAATCTTTTTTCTATCGTGGTGATGAATAAGATTCCACTACGTAGTATGTAACCATCCCATCTCATCCAATGGGTGTCGTAAAAACCGACTAAGGGACTAATCATAAATGTTATCTTTACGAAGTAAAAAGAAGGAAAACTTGAAATTAAACCCTATACCAATCCGTCCGGCATGCGTGGTATTAGAAGGCCAAGTATCCCTCCGTCACGGGAGGAGGCCCGTCCCTGCAGTGGGACATTAATGAGCTGTTAATAAATAATAAACCAAAAGACTAATTATCTCATTTAATAAACATCATTGTACTGATTGCAATACTTGTCCGTACATATTAGTAGTTAATCATTAACACTACTGAATTACACAGCAAAACTGACTAGTTTTCCATTGACATTTTATACAGACAATTTTAGCTCTTATTGTTTTGTGACAAAAGGTTAACTTCGTGTGCATTTGAAATAATGTTAATTCACCAGAATCCTACTGAAATCAATGTGACATCCGTATACAGTGTCATAGCCAGAATTTAGTACTTTTGGTTCTCGAATTTAATTCACTTCTCGATTTAAATTAACAGTTCTCGATTGCATTGAATTTAACCCTTTTCCTGTTTAATGTATCATAAACGATAATTTCACATTGCCTAACTGCACTGCCCACTGCAGAGACGGGCCTCCTCCCATGACGGAGGGATACTTGGCCTACTAATACCACCTGGCCAGACGGATTGGTACAGGGTTTAATTTCAAGTTTTCCTTTTTTTTATTTCGTAAAGATAATATTCACGGATAGTTCCTTAGTCAGTTCCTACGACACCCACGGGATGAGATGGGGTGGCGACATATTGTATTTACTCCGACACCACACGGAGAACTACTATCCCAACAGTTTAATACTTCTCCACATTCACACAAAGTAATCTAGTCCTAAACTATGAGCTTGCATTGCCCACAGTCCCAATTTCAATCTTAAAACTGAATTCATTATGTCACCACCATCATCCCACGCCTGTTGTAAATTTCAGCAAGACACATAATAGTAAAAATTAAACGTAAAACCCTGTACAAATACCTTGAGTCACGCTGAACAATGGTTTTTAAAATTAAAAAAATCTCGAGTCGAATCGGATTATGAAAAGCATGAAAAAAGTATTTCTGTCTGGAACACGATATTCATGACCATCCATACATCCATCCGTATCAGCCTATAAACGCCCACTGCTGAATATAGGCCTCCTTCAAACGACCATTCATGACCAGCAATCGCCATAAATATGAGTGCCTATTGCAACTGCTAAGCTATCAAGGCAATTACATTATTTCAACTCAAAGTCGATTAAGGTTTTAGCTTATGAACAAAATTATAATTTGTTTTTAACAATAATCTCTTACTTTATACTTGAATAGAAAGACTTGAATAATTCTTAAGTTATTTAAAGTTGATTCAAGTTCTTCAAGCGAGGCAAAAGTATCATTAATATATCTTATAAATTTTTTTAAATGTTTAATATGTGTGTATCTTTCATTTTCGTATTTAAAAAGGACTACTCACTCACTAAGGATCATGCCATGGAATTTTTTCAAACACCAATTTTACCGATACAAAGAACATCCAGACTCAGGAGAATAATTTGTTGATCGCACAAATAATCTCCGTGTAGTGACGGAGTAAGAATACAATATGTCACCACCCCATCTCATCCCATGGGTGTTGTAAAAACCGACTAAGGGACTATCCGTGAATATTATCTTTACGGAATAAAAAGAAGGAAAACTTGAAATTAAACCATATACAAATCCGTCTGGCATGCGTGGTATTAGTAGGCCAAGTATCCCTCATCACGAGAGGAGGCCCGTCCCTGCAGTGGGATATTAATGGGCTGTTATGACAAAAATAATTGTCCTGCGTGGGAATCGAACCCGCGACCTCGAGCACGGCAGCCGCTTACGCTACCGTCGCACCACCGACGTGTCCCCACTAAGCATACTTTCACCTCTTTTTCAATTTCACAACTTTTTCACCTAAAACAAATAGTAGTGGTGTTATGAATTTGAAACGTGAAGCAATCGCATGATGACCAAATTATGAAACATTTGAACATTCCCGTTGTATGTTTCCTGTTAGTGTAGCGGTCATGGTTCGTTTATTTTATTTTATGTTACAACTATTCTGGATTGTTTCTGTTGTTGAATATTGTATGTAACATTAATAAATAAATTGAATACATCTTATATAAAGCTAACATTTACATTAATGCACACAAAGAATTGCATTGGAAGGGAATTGAACTCGAGATCTCTGCTTAGCAGTCATGTATTACCAAGACGCCATTTTATATAGAAACATCTATGTCTATGCTAATACTTGGATCTCATACAGTATCACGGGGTCGATCCTTTGTGCTTATCCATTTTAGAAAATGTTAAATAAAAGAAATTACACCTGTGTCTGAATTCATACTAATATTATAATAAATAGGAAAGTGTGTCTGTTTGTCTTTCTTTCACGGCAAAACGGAGCGACGGAATGACGTGAATTTTTAAGTGGAGATAGTTGAAGGGATGGATAGTATGTGACTTGCTACTTTTTTTTCTTCTGTGTCCAGGAAAGGGGAACAGTGCTACCCCGAATTTAACGCGAGCGAAGCCGCGGGCAAAAGCTAGTTGTATTATACTTTGTACTTTTATATTATATCGATATTTATAAGAACCCTACATGGTTTTTAGCTTTCCTCATTAGTAAACTTATGTATCTTGTATTAAAATTAATGTTTTATTCTCCTTTACACCCTGTGTAATAAATAGTCATATTACGAAACTAAAATACACATCGTTAAAAGGTCAATATAACCAGGGATGGCCCATTTAATGCCTATTATGTAAGTCCGGGTCCCGGGACTTTGCCTGACCGATAAGTAGCTGATACACATACGGATTTTCGAAATCCCGGGGTTCCTAATTAATTTTGGGATTATTTGCGGAAGACCATCCCTCTTTGTAAAACTAAACTTATCTTTATATGGGACGAGGGCATTTGTATAATTTAATGGGCATTGAGAATAGCGATAAAATACGAGTAATTTTCAAAAATGTTATTTAGAGATTTTATGAATTTCAAGATTTGTTTTTCAGTACAAGAGTCTAATAATATCCTACTGTAGGTATTAATACATTTACTGTATTTTAATATACAACTTCCACATTAGGGATCGAACCCTGTGTCACGAGGACTGTAACAGTCCTTATATTAGCTGACACAAACAAGATGATGTTGATGATGATGTGGATGACACAAAATACTTATCTTGCGAGACATACGAGCCCTTAGACCTAAACGTACACAACCGTTACACCAACGGGGTTGAAAATGAAGTTGGGCAAAATAATAACAATGTTACATCAAAATTAAACTTTATAATTAAAAACCACATCAATAGTAGAGAAAACTATTAATATTATTATATTGGATACTCATAGGTACAGTCAACAACAAAAGGTGACAAACAAAACCAATAAAACGAGGATGCTTTTTGTGGATTAAAGGAAATTGCTGTTTATCTCCATTATGGTAACGGAGTAAGAATACAATATGTCACCACCCCATCTCATCCCATAAGCGTCGTAAAAACCGACTAAGGGACTATCCGTGAATATTATCTTTACGAAATAAAAAGATGGAAAACTTGAAAATAAATACCAATTCGTCTGGCCAGCGTGGTAACAGGCCTAGTATCCCTCCGTCACGGGAGGAGGCCCGTCCTTGCAGTGGGAAATTTGTGGGCTGTTATGATGATGACGATAATGGCTTTTATCGTTTTTTGGACATTACTAATGTTAAGACTAATTTTTATTTACCTCATGGCACTTTCTAATAGAAGCTTTTGCGTTGGGAAGTTTTGTAATATTGTATGGCTTATGTTTAACTCACCACCAGATATAGTAACAAATAGCAGACAAAAATAGTAAATGATCACCAAAATAAAACTCGCATTTTAATGTAAAATTAAAACCAAAGTTTTAACACTTAGCTCTCCTTTTTAAGTAAAATTACTCCAAGTAAATCATGAGTAAGCCAAGAATAGTAAATGATCACCAAAATTAAAACAACATTTTAAAGTAAAATTTTAACCAAAGTTTTTAAATTCTGCTATCCTATTTAAGCAAAATGAGTCCAAATAAATCATTGTTATCCCAAAAGTAGTAAATGATCACCAAAATTATACCAGCGTTTTAATATAAAATGATAATCAAAGTTTTTACACCTTGCTATCCTGTTTAGTGGGGCGGGGGATAGACTGCGCCTTTTCCTGCACTAGTGTGGAAAATTATCTATTGCATGCCTCTACACAGTGCGATAAGAATGTGTTTTCGAGGGAGTGTATTTAAAAACACATTGAACAAAGAAAAAATAAAACTCTTACAATTTTAATCATCCTTTTTTTAATTATATAAACAAACATAAAAAGTTAGTCCTCTAATAATTAATTAATAACAAATATTAAAATCTTAATAAGAATCAGTCTTCTGTAACAATTTACTGCACAATTAACGCTTTTTTGGCTTTGGCTGGTCGTCCTCTTTTGCGCTTCATGCCAATCGGAATAGTTCTGGCCTCTGAAGGTGGTTGGACGTGCTTAAGCCGAATCGCCAATCCAACGAGATGCTTACAAATGTAATTTTTGAGAAACTTTGGGCAATTGCATGTGCCTTGCAACCAATTTTCCTTTTCTCGGGGCATTATAACTTCCCACTCTCTAAAATGTTGCTCTTTGTATTCGTCAAAGGTTTCCCACGGCTTTTCAAAATTTTTACATTCTAAATCTAACCCAGCTGGAATTCTGTATGAGCAAACTAGTTCAGTGCTATTCTTTAAAGGCACCTGCTTCGACAGTTTTGCCCATTGGTAACTTTCTGTCCACGTCTTTAAATATACTGTCGGCAGTTTAGCGAACCGTCTCTCAGTATTAGTGATGTATTCATTAGACCAGTCCTTGACTATATCAGAAGCGATTACTAAGAACCGCGCCAAAGGATGACGCTCACGAAGCGTGCCACCATCTTTTATTGTTTTATTAAAGGATTCTAGAGCATTGTTTGTAGCAGGAGTCCCCGGAGATGCGCCCAAATACCAGAAACGATTTAGTATGAGCCACTCGTTTTCAAAGTACGCACTAAAATAGTTTTCAGATTTCCACTTGTCCAAAAATTTTTCGCTGGCTCGATCAAATATTTCCTGAGTTGAGGCACACTGTAAAGCATCAATATCTTGCAAGATCTCTTTTTGGGATTTCTTTTGCACACTTTGCTCTACTCTTGTCTGCATCTTCTTTTTCGCATGCGCCCAACACATTCTTATGACTGTATCTGTTCCAAATGTGGACGCAAAGGCTGTTTGTATAGCTTTCGCTGCGTCACAAACCAAAACTTTACAAGTTAAAGGGTATGAGAAAATTGAGAAAACTGCTTTCTTTAATTCAGAAAATAAAAAAATAAAGTCTTCCGTTCGTTCTGCTGTTGTCACCGCTAGTCCAAATGGGTGAAAATGTTTATCTCTGTCTGTAGTTCCAATCACAAGTACTGGAAATCCTTGCCAAATAAGCTTATACGTGGCATCCGCATGCAGAACAGAACATTGACGTGATAGACCAATTAAATATTTCGTCGTTAACATGAACCGGAAGTTCTGATCTAAATCATCTTCAGAAATTTCATAGGCCAAAACAAAAACTTCGTGATCGTCATCAGGTATCTTAGAGTTTTCTTTTAACCATAACTCAAGCTGTCCCAAGCTTATTACCGATGGCCCGTATTTTTTCTTACGTAGGATTTTAAGATAATTGTTTAACTGTAACTTAGTCGGCAGAACTAGTCCATTAATTTTACTTAAGTTCTTCATAATAGATTTAGGTTTCAAACGCAGTTCGAATAGTTTTTCTATTTCCTTTTTCGTTGCCTCATTTATTCCACTAGTCGACCGACAGTCACAATTATCATGGTCGTGACATTTTTCAGTACGAAATAATAATATATCATCACATGATGCGTCAAATAAAAGATAAATCGCAGCACAACACTGAACTTCAGAACGAACCTTCACTTTGTTACAACGATAGTAACGTTTAACTCCTTCTTCAGTCATATGATTTTTTTGTATTGACCATGTCTTCTCATTTTTAATAAAATCTTCTGCGCTCCGCACAGTTGAAAATTTTCTTTCAAAAACCCAAACTTTATTTTGCCTTCGACGTTTTTTCGTATGCTCTGTGATGTCTTCGTCTTCATCTGATTCCGATGAAGAACCCAACAATGGAGCACACGAACTCGGTCCCGCTAAGTTTTCATTCGCCATTGCTAAGAAGATTGATACCAACACACAGAAAACAAAATACACCCAATAGACGCAAGTGCACGCACGTGACTGAATTATGGGGATCGTGTCCGGGCGGGCGCAGCGCGGCGTTTGCGGTGCGGTGGGAGGGGATTGCAAGCCGGAGACATAACTTAATATGGCATCATAATACTTTATTTGATAATAAGCCTACATTTTATGGCAATCACAGTGATTTATTTAGGCTAAAATAATACATTAATTTGGTCGTCAAGATTTGGTGATCATTTACTAAATTTGGTGGTCGAATACAATTCAAAGTGGAGTCGTGTCTAAAATAGCTGGTACTATTATATTTTTAGATTTTATTTTTCTGGTGTTAAGTAGATATTTTTGGTTACAAAACTAAGGGTATCAAAGCATTTTATGGTGGTCATTATATTTATCCCCATATTGTATATGATAATCAACTTTTGTAGTTGTCTGTACATAATATACAAACGACAAAGTAAATTGAAATCACTCAACACCACATTATAACCGCACTAAGCTTAATTAGGTACAGTGGAATGCAATTATGCCCTATAGGCTTAATTGTTATAGTACAGTCACGAGCAATAATATGTACACATTTTCACATTTTGTAATACAGTTATCTAAAGTTCTGCTAATCCAAAATTAAAAATTCGAAGATTAGTTTTAAACTGTACGGAACCTCTTAAAATTACGAAATAATTTTGGTATTCTAATGTCTAGATAAGTGAACAGATAGTTTAGAAAATTTGACAATGTGTACATATTATTGCTCGTGACTGTACATGATTGTAAAGCAGTGGTCGCGGGTTGGGTTCTTGCACTAGTTAAATATTGATTTTGGTCTTTTCTTCATCCACAAATTATTTTGACGACCCTTGTGGGGTAGTGGTTATATAACATGACTGCAACGCAGAGGTCTCGGGTTCGATTCCCGCTCAATACAAATCTTTGTGTACATGATTGTTTGCATTGGTCTGGTTGTTTTCTATGTATAATATGTATGTATTTACAAAAAATAAGTATTTAAGTATGTTTATCCGTTGTCTAGTACTCATAGTACAAGCATTGCTTAGTTTGGGACTAGATGGCGTTGTGTGAATGTGTGAGGAATATTTATTTATATTTATTGTCTTTATTGTGTCGTCTTTGAGTCTGGATATTCTTTGTGTAAGTTATTTTTTTTTATAAAAACACGGCAATATGACCCTATCGAACATGATGAAAAGTTCGAATACAGTCCACAAATGAAGATAACGGATAGAGGACTAAAAAATTTTTCGCTCCGTCGTCATCATCGTCTCAAATTGATGTTTGTAAAAGACCCAGGGCATGATCCCTAGTTACTCCGTGTGGTAACGAAGTAAGAATACAATATGTCACCACCCCATCTCATCGCATGGGTATTGTAAAAACCAACTAAGGGACTAACAGTAAATAGTAAAAGAATGAAAAAGTAAAAGATTGAAATTAAACCCTATACTAATCCGTCTGGCCAGCGTGGTATTAGTAGGCCAAGTATCACCTCCGTCACGGAAGGACAACCGTCCCTGCAGTGGGATATTAATGGGCTGTTATGATGATCCCTAGTTTGGAAGTTATTAAAAAAAAACCCAGAACGAGTAGTTTTAACCTTCATGTCAATTCTCGTACCTAAAATTTGGTTAAGTTATCTTTTAGTTGTCAAATTGTCACACTCTAAATAAAACTTTAAGACGACCACAAAACATTACAATTGCAATAGCAAAAACATGACAACTAAAAGTTAACTTAACCGAATTTTAGGTACGGGAATTGACAAGCTCCTTTAAAAACACTAGTAGTTATTTAACAACACACACCTCTGTCAAGTGTTAAAATGGCGCCTCCCTTCAAATTCCCTTAGTACAGAGTAGCTGTTTCACTCGGTGCGCTCCGGTGCTCTTTAATTCGCTACGTTGGACATGAACCAACCCTTAGTGATCAACAAAAATCACTCACTTGAGTTTAACAAACAGAAAACATGACCTATTTATCTGTAGCTATGTGCCTTTAAAATATACACTTGTGTATCGAAATAAATAGAAACATTTTGACGTCCTCTATGTCGTAGTGGCGATATAACATGACTGCTACGCAGAGATCTCGGGTTCGATTTCCGCTCAATGCAAATCTTTGTGTGCATGAACATGATTGTTTGCATTGGTCTGGGTGTGTTGGGTGTATTTACAAATAAAAAGTATTTAACACGTTCCCAGTGCAGTGTACCATATATGGTACACGTGCATTGTTTTACTATTGTGTCTGCTGGCGGCACTGTAAAAGGGTTAAGTATGTTTATCCGTGGTCTGATACCCATGATACAAGCTTTGTTTAATTTGGGACTAGATGGCGTTGTGTGAATGTGTGAGGAATATTTATATTTATTTTTTAAGTTTGTGCACAGATTCGGGAATTAAGTTTTCTGGTTTCTAATAGTAAATTTTCAATCATCTTATCATTATAACAGCCCATTAATGTCCCACTGCAGGGACGGGCCTCCTCATGTGACGGAGGGATACTTGGCCTACTAATACCACGCTGGCCAGACGGATTGGTATAGGGTTTAATTTCAAGTTTTCCGTTTTTTTATTTTGTAGAGATAATATTTACGAATAGTCCCTTAGTCGGTTTTTACGACACCCATGGAATGAGATGGGGTGGTGACATATTGTATTCTTACTCCGTCACCACACGTTATTAATTTTAATATTGGAAGCATACCTGTATAGAACTTGAAAATGTTATAAAAAAAAATACAAAGATTGAAGAAAATTAAATTTCGCAGATAGTTAGTACAGACGATGTGCTTAAGTATTTATTTGAATTCTTATTGGGTTGTGTTCTGTGAATAAACAATAGGTATTAGGGGATTTTAGATCCGCTTTCTATTCGCTACAAAAATAACTATACAGTGAACTAAATTTATCTATACTAATACATATTAGAGGTAAAGTTTGTGTGTTTGTGACGTTGTAGGGGGTAATCTCGGGATCTACTAAACCGATTTAAAAAAATCTTCTGTGTTGAATAGTCCATTTATCGGGTAGTGTCATAGGCTATATAATATCACGCTATCACTAATAGGAGTTGAGCAGTTTTGAAAATAATATGTTTAAAAAAGAGACGCGTTTTCCGCGGTAGTAAGGTATAAAGTTTATGTTTGGGTCCATGAACAGGGCACAGAGCGCCCAAAATTAATCGACATGTTAACGAATTTAAAAAGTATTGCTGTTTTGATGAAGTCTCCGGAAGGTCTAAGGTGTCGGCGTCTAAGGTGTGATAGGTTACCGCTAAGCCTGATTAATATCTAACACCAAGCAAAAGTGTTCAAAATAATTATGTCACTGTGTCTAGGTGAAATAGTACAGTAGCAAGATTTTTTTCATCATCATCATCATCATAACAGCACATTAATGTCCCACTGCAGGGACGGGCTATCCTAGTAGGTCAACTATCCTCCGTTATGGGAGGAGGCCCGTCCCTGCAGTGTTAACAGTTAAAAACCTCAAGTTACGAAATCAACTGTTATTTATAAAATGCGCGACTCGTATTATAAGAAAACATTATAACAAAGGCCTCCTGAAGGGGGTGAATTAAATAGAAAAGTTTTCTAATCCAGCGAGGGCGCCTTAAAAACTTTTACTGAGATTCATTTATCATAGTCAATTACTTCAGGGTGTCTTGCCGTGATTAATTCTGCCATTTGGTGTGAACTGAACGATGTGTAGTGTGCTTATACGATTGTGGAGTGGCAAGGAATGGCAATTGTTTAGTACTTTATCAGTCAGCTTGTGACCACGGCCAGTGCAACCTGTGCCGAAACGTCAAGCAACATAAAGGTAAATAGCATGCACGTTAGGTAATCACTTGTTGTATCCTTCCTATCCTAATAATATTATAAAGGCGACAGGTAGTGAGGATGTATGGATAGATGCTTGTCACTCTTTTACGCAATGAAATTTGAAATATAGGTAATTTAGGGTGTAGAATAACATTTAAGATACCTATATACGGCATCAGCTAGTAATATAATAATGGAACGCAATAGTTTAAGTTATATTATTACGAATAAGGCACATGTTTTTTAAAATCGCTTTTCAAAGCTGCCTTGGTTGTAAACTGTAAAATAATTATTTGTGTAATTCACAAATTAGTCTGAAAACCTGCATATTCTTTGAGTTTATTATAATAATATAATCAGTTTGTCTGTAAAATTCTCCGCGACGACGATTAAGATACATTAAAAAGAGCTTTTGTCTATTACCATTACGTCTGTTTTAATTTAAACGTGTCTTCTTTAGTGGTTATAAACTTTTTCTGATAAATACTTAAATTACTACTGCATTTTGGTGGAAGCGTACAGTAGCCAGGGAAATTACAGGGCTATGAGACGTAACAACTTCTATCTAGCTGGCCACTAAACGTTATGCCACCGAGGTAAAGACAAAGCCTCTAGCTTCTATGTTTTTGGAGCTCGGTCCTACTCTTCAATTTAGAATAAAAATATTAAAGTATAAGCTAAGTTGTCTAGTATTTATACCAATTCTAGTTAACGTTGTACCTGAACTTACTAAAAGAATAATATGCAACATAGATTCACACCGTGTGGTGACCGAGTAAGAAAACAATAATATGTCACCACCCCATCTTATTCCATGGGTGTCGTAAAAACTCACTAACGGACTATGCGTGAATATTATCATTACGATATAAAAAGAGGAAAACTTGAAATTAAACCCTGTACCAATCCGTCTGGTCAGAGTGGTATTAGTAGGCAATTTATCCCTCGGTCATGGGAGGAGGCCCGTCCCTGCAGTGGGACATTAATGGGCTGTTATGATGATGGTGATGATAGATTTACACAACGCTATTAACCGCAAACTGAGCAGAGCTTAAAATATGGGCACTAGATGACTTAATATTTTATTGTTATATGTGCCTTAGTGTTACTAAAGAAAAAATTTTACTATCTTTCTTTCTTTCTAAAAACATACATACATAATATATTATAGTATGCAGAATTAATTATTAGCGATCGGGAATCGAATCGAGACCTCTACATAGCAGTCATATTCTATAACTATCAAGCGACATAGGTCAACACAATTTATAAAAATGTACACGCTATTAATTCCATCTTGGCATATCTACAAAAGAAATCTAAAATGGCGGGTATGACGTATGTTTACAAGATGCCATAAACTATTTAACATAAGATGTCACGTTTTGAGTTATTGCTTTTTGAGTTAAATGATAAATAGTACAAGGAAAACAACTATTTCCATTTGCAACTTAATAATCTTTACTTGGATAATAGACAGAGATAAGCATACTCTTATACATTTTTTTTTAAACAATACATTACATTAAATTTCACATTTATACAAAGAAAACTCCCAAAACAAACATTCATTATTATGCACACAATGATTTACATTGAACGGAAATCAAATCCGAAACTTCTGCGTAGCACGCATGCTCTATAACTACTAAGCCATGTACGTCGTCGCAATACAAAAAACTATAATATTAATACACGTCATTAGTTCCAGCTGTCATGTCATCTACAATGTCTACAAAAGAAATCTAAAATGGCGGGTATGACGTATGTTTACAAGATGCCATAAACTATTTAACATAAGATGTCACATGACATGGGAACTCGTTACTAGAGATGAAGGTTTCTTTGTGCTATGATGTAGGGTCACATACAATGTTTTATTTGTGTATTCACTTATAAGTTATTGCTTTTTTAGTTAAACGGTAGATGGAAATGTAAACAGGTTCTGGAATCATAACATCCCATTAATGTCCCACTGCAGGGACGGGCCTCCTCTCGCGAAGGATGGATACTTGGCCTACTAATACCACTCTGGCCAGACGAATTGGTTGTGTTCCTTCTTTTTATTTTGTATAGATAACATTCACGAATAGTCCCTTAGTCGGTTTTTACGACACCCATGGGATGAGATGGGGAGGTGACATATTGTATTCTTACTCCGTCACCACACGGATATTTCTGGAATAGAAACGTTTTAAGAAAATAGGTGGTGTAGAAAGGTGATCAAATAGGGTGTATACCTACAGGTGGTAGGATTGTCACTGGAAAAAATTTAGGAATATTATTTTAACTGGCTCCAAAAGAGAATTAACGAAGATTCGACATCATCATCATATCAGCCAATCGACGTCCACTGCTTGACATAGGCCTCCTCCGAGTATTGCCATCTTGTGCGGTCCTGTGCCTCCCTCATCCATCGGCTTCCCGCCGTTCTAACTAGGTCGTCGGTCCACCGTGTGAGGAGTCTAATTAAAATATATAAAAACAAAATAAATAATGTTCTTACATTTAAATTATTGTAATTCATGACTCATGCTTGGGCAGGGTGGGTGCTTACCTCACCTTAAGAGGTACATCGCAACCACGTTACCTGTCCTAATTACTCTATTGCGTTTTACTTTAAAAATATTACTTACTAATGTTAGTTTACCTATTGACTATTAGCCGTACAACTGACTGTATTCATATTTGTTTTTAATATTATTGGCGACCTGTAATGGCTTCGCGCCGTGGTGATCTATTTGTGTAGAATTAGATGCTATATGCAGGTACATAGGCACACATACTTGTAAAACTTTATCATCAACCCACTCATGTCCCACATTAATGATCACAATTTATTTATCTGTCACGAATGGAAACTCTCTCCGTGTGGAAGAATACTATGTAACCACCCCATCTCATTCCATGGGTGTCGTAAAAACCGACTAAGGGACTATCCTTGAATATTATCTTTAAATAAAAAGAAGGATACTTGAAATTCAACTCTTTACCAATACGTCCGGCCAGCGTGGTATTAGTAGGCCAAGTATCCATCTGTCACGGGAGGAGGCCCGTCCCTGCAGTGGGACATTAATGGGCTGTTATGATGAATGGAAACTAGGCCTATCTATACCGCACTGACTAGCAGAATTAATTGTCTTTACTGTAAGCTTTCCTGCTCTTGTTTTGATGATAAGGTGGGGTCACTATTCACAGTATATTAAATACCCAGACCCCTTTTTCAATGGTGGTGAAAAAACTAATTCACCATCCGTGTCAAAATAAGGATATAATCAAAATTCTTTTCACGACGCGAATGATGTTGATAATTTTCTTCCCTCTACGTAATCCCTTTGTTGTCTTTTACGAGTCCCATGGGACCCTAGAGGCCGTTACTCAGTGCCTTGGATTATGTAATTAAGTAGAAACAAAGAAAATGTTTACTTTCTCGGAAACGTACGATGCTGATTGAGTTTTTTTTTTGGTTTTTGATTAACACCTGTACCAAAATGTGTTAATTTTGTTTTGGTTTTTAATCAATTTTATTAAGTGCAATAAATTTGAAGATTAATTAATTAATCTAAAGAAATAAAAGATAGATTAATTTGAAGCATCTTCTTAAGCCGCCGTTGTGAAGACATTCATGCCTCTACAAATATTGTAGCTGGCATGGTGCTCGCCATTCTTGGACTCTATTGGGTGCTTTACATAGGTCATCAAAGAGTCAATATGGTAGGCCAATTAAAAAAAATCGATTCCCGCTCAATGCAAGTATGTGTGTGCATGAACATGATTATTTGCATTGGTCTGAGTGTTTCTATGTATAATATTTGTATTTACAAAAAAAAACGTATATAGGTATTAATATCCGTTGTTCTGTTACCCATAACACAAGCAAGTTAAGCCTGGCTTACTTTGGGAACACATGGCGCTGTGCAGAGATGTCAGTGAATATTATATTATATTAACTAATGATTGTAATAGTATAAGAACTGACTCCCGTTGGGGCAGAAAAGTTCTGGAATAGCGACCGTGCACTGAAAGGCGCAGGCTGGGGAGACCCCTTATACGGTGGACCGACGACCTTATTAGAAAGTCACCCATCCTGGCCATCGCGCGAGGCAAAGGACCGCGCAGGATGAAACTGTTTGAAGGAAACCTATGTTCAGCAGTGGAGGTCCTGTCTGAGTGTACAAGTCTTGCTCCAACAACATAGGCCATAGCAACATTACGACATTGGTATTTTGATAATCGAAAGACTCTAAACATTGTTTTTTTTACAGGTAAGAACGAGTAATTTATTCCACCAATAAAAAAAAGGTAACAAAACATTTTCTTCATTCCTAACCTAAATCCGCCGAGTCGTCGCGTCGCGCTGTTAAAGGCAACATCACGTTCGTTTGCCTCCGTTATAAGTTGCTTAAATAGTGGTTAAAAGTTAGTGATTACACACAAAACTTATCATTCTACGTAGTTTGTGCCGTACTGTAATTAACTAAAGTGATTTGACCCCTTCGGCCGTTTTGGAAACCGAAGTTTGGTAACCAGTTTCCTAAAAGGCTTTTTTTATACTTCTACGTAACTGGTTTCCTAAAAGGCTTTTTTTTACTTATACGTAACTGGTTTCCAAAGAGGAGTTTTTTGTACTTCTACGTAACTACACTCTGGCCACTTTAAAGCCCGATTTACACATCGACATCGTACGAAGTAGCCCCCTCTCTCGCGTCTCGCCAACTTATCTCGCCAAAAAATAGGATGGAAATCTATTCAAATCAACTTAACAACTTACTACTTAACTCGCTACTGTGATTTGTGCCCTAGAAGTGAAGATATAAGCGTAACAATTTCAAAAATATCATAACCGTCGGAGAGTTGACGCTTGCGCGAGCCGCTCGTACCGCGCACTATTGCTGTCCTTCTCGCACAGATACTCGCTCGCTCCCGCACGCCTGCATTATTACTGTCCTTCTCGCACAGATACTCGCTCGCTCCCGCACTATTGCTGTCCTTCTCGCACAGATACTCGCTCGCTCCCGCACGCCTACCTAACACTGCTTTGCTTACATTCCGCTACTTTTGTTAATGGATAATACATATTATTAAGAATTTTTAAGAAATGATTACGGTCAGCACAAGAAAAAGACAGGGCGCCGACCGTCATGCGATAACGTCTTTGATTGGCACTCAACGGGTTTTATTTACGAGCGGCCGGCAGTCAAGAGGATATTATAATGACACCGCCTTCTACATCAGCTACCACCAACACCACCGAACCCATACCGACTCAGATAGACAGACTTGCGCAGACCATCTGTCTTCTTGTCTATGAAGGTAAGAGCTTGACGGCTGCAAATAAAAAATCCATCAAAGAGGCAGCAAACGAGATCCAGTCCCTTTGCAAACAATTCCCGACACCAGCACTACAGACCACATTAAGCCCAAACCTAGAGGAGCAGTTTAAAACTTTAAAAACTGAGCTGGTGGCCGAAATCTCGCACTCAATAAACAGTTCACTTAAGAAAATAGCCATCTCCACCAATAGTGCTCACATCACTAATAATTCAACGAACACAAAGCTGACATACGCCGCCACCGCAGCTAAAGGTCCTCAAAATCTACCAACTAAGCCGGCTCTTATCATCTCACCCGCATCTGGCTCCACAGACGTCTCTTTAACTGACTCCAACAGCACATTTAATAAATTAAAACAAAACATCAATTTTAAAGATAATAACTTCGCACCAACTAAAGTAAAACCATTGAACAAAGGGAAGATTTACCTTGAATTCGACACCGAAGAGCAAAAACAAGCCATAAAAAGTAAAATTACCAGCAACATCAATAGTTTACAAGCCTCTGACCCCAAACGCCGCTTACCTTTGGTGATACTTAAAGGCATAAGTAAGGACACCAAAAAAGAGGAGATCTGCGAACTGATTGCCAAACAAAATACAATACAACTAGAACATTTACGCCTTTGTTACCTTAACAACAACAGAAACGACCGATTATACAACGCCGTAGTAGAAGTCCAGCCTGCATCTTACCAACAACTAATCAGCTTAGAGAGACTTGCTATCAACTTTCAGCAAGTTCACGTGCAGCCACACTCGCACTTCATCCAGTGCCGTAAGTGCCTTCAATTTGGGCACTCAAGCACGAAGTGCACTGCAAACATCCACCCTTGCTCCATCTGCGCCGACACCAGACACAAAAAAGAAGACTGCCCAAACAATAAACTCATCCCTCGCTGCTACAACTGCTCACGACATAACGACAAATTTGGAACCAATCTTGCAATTGACCACACGGCCAACAATATCTTCGCCTGCACGAGAATACAACTCGCCAAACTTCGGGTCCAAGAGACCACAGACTTCGGGCTGCTTATCGACACCACAACGACTAAATAATTGCGTTATACTGCTGTATTGTCAACAATCTCTTAGTACCGTGTCATTTATTCTACTGATTTAAAGTACTCCATTCGTACCGCAGAAACAATTTAATATGTATTGTAACACCACACACACTCAGACCCAGACCCGCACAAATAACCACACACACACACACAACAATACTCAAGCTAATACTAAAACTTTAACAGTCATACAGGCAAACTTAGGAAAAGGATACGCAGCCACACACGAACTTGCACAATATTTGCATACACACAATACTGACATAGCTCTGCTAAACGAACCCTACGTCGAAAACACACTGACACTTAAAGTAAACATACCCAATTATATAACATACCAATTCCCCCACACACAAACTAATAGACGTACTAAAGCCTGCATCCTTGTCCGTAACGGGGTCGGTAGCACATTAGGTCTTACCCAATATTCTACACCTAACACTTGCACTATTACACTCACCACTCGCAATGGAAAGCGAATATACATTACAAGTATTTACATCGAACCAGACACCGACACATACAACACTATACACCAACTACAACAGTTACTCAATGAAACATCCCAACATGCACACATCATTTGCGGAGATTTTAACGGCTGGCACAACCTTTGGGGTTCCCCAAACAACAACGCACGTGGCATTGAAATCGCGGATCTCATTCAAGCACACCACATTACTCTACTCAACGTAGGTACACATAACACATACGAATCTTTCGCCAACGGACAACCCCGCAAATCTATAATAGACCTATCGATTGCATCAGACAACATCTCAGGAAATGTGATCGACTGGAAAGTAGATACCTCAATCTGTCCGTCCTCGGACCACCACGCCATCACATTCACACTACACCTCACTCACACACTCCAACGTAATATCATAGCATCCACTTACAAATATAACACAACAAACTTCAATCGCTGGCCAGAAATTCGTGAAATCTTCGCCACAAACATATTAAATACAGATTTACCCAGCATCGACATAAACACCCTGCACACTCAAAGTGATATAGACACCTACACAAAGAAACTTACCAAATTTATTCAACACACTTGTAACACACATCTACCCAAACCCGGTCGACGACGACTCCAACGCGCTCCATGGTGGACCGATGAGTTGGAAACACTTAAAAACAAAGTCATCGAAAACCATCATAAAATTAGAAGACTCAAACGACAAAACCTCCCCCTGGATGTTGCCATTGCAACCAGGGACACACTAAAAACTGAATACGCTACTAAAATTAGAGAGACTTCCTCTCATCACTTCCGCGAGTTCTGCTCATTGCAAGGAAAAGAGGATGTTTGGTCAGTAACCAACCGTATCATCAAAACTAAACCACCTGCCCAACCACCATCCACCATCGAAGCCACACCTGGAACATTCACCACAACATCACACCAAACAGCCTCAACATTCCTCAATAAGTTTTTCCCACAGGACACACACGACACACCATCCCAACACAACACACGCACCTACACCCAACATCCCCCTGATACTACAGACGAACCACCTTTCACACAACATGAAATTCTACACGTACTTAAAACTATGCATCCAACTAAATCGCCTGGCGCAGATCATCTAACCGCAGACATTATATACCACTTTACATGCTCACTTCCTCATATCATCACTAATTTAATGAACCGCTGCTTAACCCTAGCCATATTCCCCAGCTCCTGGAAGCACGCCGTTATCAAAGTCATCCCAAAGCCCAACAAAACTGACTACACTAAACTCTCCTCGTTCCGTCCCATCGGACTCCTGCCTATTTTGGGTAAAACACTAGAAAAACTTGTCATACAACGCCTCACACACCACATTAACATCACACGCAGATCCAACAACAAACAATATGGCTTTAGACAGAATACATCCACCACTCATGCTCTTCATAACATCATTAACACTATAACATACAACAAGAACAAAGGCCACCACGTTGCCATGATATCATTAGACATTCGAGCAGCTTTTGATAACGCTTGGTGGCCATCCATACTTGCACGTCTACACCACATACAATGCCCTAAAAACATATACACCATAACACAAAGTTACCTCACACACAGAACAGCCACATTACACTATGCAGACACAAAAACAACTATGAAACTTGCCAGGGGATGCATTCAGGGTTCGATCTGTGGGCTCACCTTCTGGAACCTGATATTGGATGAATTGCTAGATTTATCTGGCGATTCGTCTGCAGTCGGACACCTACCACAGGGCTGCCACTTGAGCGCGTTCGCTGATGACATCACCCTGGTCGCTTCACACAAAAGACTAACCACACTCCAACACAACGTGAACGCCAGCCTCAAGATTATACACGAATGGGGTAACAAAGCTAAGCTCCAATTCGCTCCTGAGAAAACAGTGGCACTGGCTTTCACGAAAAATACACGCTTAATACAGATCATAATGAACAACACACAAATACCATTCACTCGCACTGCAAAAATACTCGGTGTCGTTATTGACGACAATCTACACTTCACACAGCACGTAGATCACATAGTACACAAAGCAAGAATACTCCACAACAAACTCACCATGTATGTTCGCCCAACTTGGGGAGTACACTCTGATAACATTCATACACTATACAGGGGGGTGATTGAACCTATAGTATGTTATGCATCCAGCGTCTGGCAACGGGCATTTAAATACAAAACCAATTGCAAAAAACTGCTTTCTCTACAAAGAGGATTTGCACTTAAAATTATTAAGGGATTTCGTACCATCAATACCACCGATGCAATAGCCTTATCCGCACTTACACCGCTCGACATCAAGGTCACAGAAACAGCCAAAACCGAACTAACTAGGATCACTGGGGTCACCGATCACCTCCCTGAAGACATTACACTAGACTCACTCATACATCCATCACATTTACTACATCCCGCACTTCGTATTCCTCACCCATACATAATTAACCAAACGCAAGAAGAACTCGATACCACATTAGCAAATCACCAACATGCACATCTCATTTACACCGATGGAAGCAAACATGACAACAGTGTCGGCTCTGCTTTCGTTGCATATACACCACACAACACATCCACATCTCACAAATTCAAACTCCACTCCTCGTGCTCTGTTTTCCAGGCAGAGCTGGCAGCTATTGACCAGGCGTGCATGTGGTTGCAACAGCAGCCGCTAGTCACCTCAGCCGTCATCATATCGGATTCTAGATCCGCATTGGAAGACATCAGCAACATACAGAGCACACATCGATTAACCAACAACATACATAAAACATTATATAACATAAACTTTGATATTCAATTTATTTGGATCAAAGCTCATGCTGGCATTATTGGCAACGAAGCCGCAGACACCGCAGCCAAGGAAGCTGCCACATTGAGCTGTCAGCCAACATTTTCACGATTCCCACTCAGTTACGCCAACAAACTGAACAAAACTCAAAGCCATCAACACTCTTGTACCATATACACCAACAACCCTAAGGGCTCTACCATTCGTAACTGGTGCCCTACACTTGAAAACCTACACACACTTACGCAAAATATAGGACACACCTTTGCACTCACACAACTTCTCACTGACCACGGCTATCATAAACACTACCTACACAGATTTCATATAACACAAAACAACACCTGCCCATGTGACGACACCACACCCCAAACATTCATACATTTACTAACACAATGCCCAAATTATACACGCACCCGCTTACACCATGAACAAACATCCCACCACTTTCAGATTGACCCCTACAACCTTACACAAATCATCACAAAGAAATCTACCTCAAATTCATTCATGACACACTTAACATGCATTGTCAACACACTAAAATCGTACAATAACACATAACACCACCAACACATACACAATCATAATCAATCTCACTACACTCCCTAAATCCCTAGGTTTAAGTCCATTTTTGTATATATAAGGCAGCGCACTCATTAGTATCTAATAGCTTTGGGCGCACTGTTGCGCCAATAAACTCCTCCCCGAGGCGGTTATAACCCCGGGGAGAAAATTAATAAACCTAAATCCGCCATCTTAAGAAAACATTCAAAATGACATTACTAATTATCAGTTTCTAAGTCAACGTGGTTCTTTTCACAACAAGTAATTTATACACGAATCACATTTACTTAGGCTGTTTTGTATTCGGAATGGTTTAGCCATTTAAAAGATGAGTACAGAAGTAAAGCTTATTTTTACTTCTTTTTTAGTCTTTTTAGGGCAATTTTACGAATCCGGTAAATTTTAGTTGCAATTACTGATTTGTAAACGTTAACGCTGTTTGAATAACGTCGGAAAGGTCATCCCATATAAGGATGACCGTTAAGCGACGTTTCATCTCAGTATCTCAGTGTTTCAAAAGTCTCATAAAAGTCGGTACCGGTTGTCATCGTAATTAAAAAGTCACTAAACCGCCCCAAAGGCCAACATAACTTCTCTTGACACTAAATTGGCCACTAACAAAACGATAAAAAAGAATATGCATTGCAACGGGAACTTACTGTCCAAAGCATTGCAATAGGAAACATAATCACAACAGTACATAGTTAGATTTCTGTATAAATTTCTGTTGAATGTCCCAACAGTGTCGGAATCTTTCGGCTACCTTCGTAAAACTTCGGCATCAGAATTCTGACGATGTTAAGTAGGAGGTACTCAAGAGGAATGTTTGTTAAATAAAAAATTAAAGTATTTCAAGATTGTTTCAAGTTTGTTTATTGTGCATTTTGGAAGGTTTTAATAATTAAGAAAGGTAATTTTGTGTATGAATTAAGTAGAAAGCGTGTACTTAATTTACTTAGAGCTTATTGGATATTCTGGTTAAGTTGTAAGGGTAATTTTAAGTTGTAAGTTTAGAAAGTATTATTGAGTTGGGTTTGATGCTCGGTTTATACAAATCTTTGTGAATGTGCATTAATATCTGGTACGAGTATCTCAGTTTGTAAAGTCTTTCCAGCAAAAATACACCTATAAGTACCAATCTTATTGGCGACCGTGATATTTATAACCCAAGTTCCATCCACTAATAAAAGAGGCCTGCAGTGGGTTATTAAAATTACTTCATGAGTTTCAAGGTTCATGGCTGCTACGTATAGTTTTCGGTTCAAATCCTGCTCAATGCAATCTTTGTATCTAATATTAAAGTTAAAGTGTAAATATTAAAGTGCTTCTTCTATAAACATTAGGTTTGGGACTATAAAGAAAACGGTGAGAATATGTTAACCCTTTCACAGTGCCGCCAGCAGACACAATAGTAAAACAATGCACGTGTACCATATATGGTACACTGCACTGGGAACGTGTTAAGAACCTCAAAAAATATTAAAGTACTTAATGTATATGTTACAGCCAAAGTAATAAATATAAATATTATACATAATAACTAGCCATTATGTATGAGGGCTATTCAATTTAGATAAAGTGATAAATGTCGCAGAATTAATCACATTAACTAGCCATTATATATGGCAAATATACAATATGAAGGCAAAAGTCAGAAACAGTTGGTTAGGTTAGGTTAGTATAGTGACCAAAGGACAAGAAACATTTTTTTTATGTAAAACTAGAATAATATGGTATTACTATATTCTAGCACTCGCCGGCCGCTGCCGCGGCACGCTCGCTTCGCTCGCTCGGCTCGTGCGTCCTTTGGTCACTACACTGACCTAACCTAACCAACTGTTTCTGAGATTTGCCTTCTAATGTGTTATAATTCTGCGACATTTATCACTTTATCTAAATTGAGTAGCCCTTATACATAATGGCTAGTTATTATGTATAATATTCATATTTATTACTTTGGCTGTAACATATATATAAATAAGCTTTTCCTCCAAAGGTTTATTCGGATGGTAGTAAAAATAATTTGAGTATCAATATCAAAAGATGAGCGCTGTTCAACAGAACATAATCGCTAAACCTAGATGTTAATAAAATAATTTTGTATTAGTACGAGTCACACTACGAGATATGCTATACTTAACTACTTTTTTATAATTTGAGCAGGTCAATCTTACTTGGCCGGCCAGAAGTTAGGTTTCAGTGACGTTTGCGCATGTTCAGTGAACTGTAGTAGCTATGAAAACTCTTGCTCCCCACTCTCCCGACCCTTTTATTTTCGAAAACGACATCTGCGTGATTGGTGATGTGCATATTGTACTTTGCTAGTGGAGCAATTTTATAAGCTCCAAATTGAGGAGAAATTTATATAAAGTCAGACTGAATACAACAAATACAAAAACAGTAAACGACTTTAAAATGAGTATATTTTGTGTGCGTTTTGTCCAGGTATAGCTTCTTCCTGATCATATCTTTTAAGCCGTCTCTTCGACTAGTTATTGCCCATCGTGATATTCAAACCCCGATATCAAGCTGAAGCGACCGATAAGGTCAATTGATAACTAATTAATAATTAAATTTGATCATTATATTTCCACCTTGTGCGGTCCTGCGCCTCCCTCATACATCGGCTTCCCGTCGTCCTTACGAGGTCGTCGGTCCACCGTGTGAGGCCACACCCTGCGTACAAGGTGGCAATATTTGGAGGAGGCCTATGTCCAGCAGTGGACGTCAATTGGCTGAGATGATGAAAAAATGAAAAAAAAAAAAATGAAAATGTATTTATTCGTGGTTTTTTTACAGGTATGTATTTACATTAAATTACTTCTACCAAACTGCACAGTAGTTTGTTGGTAGACGTATCTCCCACTTTATACATATATATTATACTTATCTATCTAACATATTCTTGTACATTTTCACACAATTTTATTATTTTCTCATGATGATGATTATATATTTCTTAAACCATGTTCCTTATAGCATAGTTCAGTTTATCTAACAGTGTGACCGAAGCTTTATACGGTTAGGCTACGTTTCATGTCTCATTTTGTTCATAATTTTAAAAGCACGATTCATTAAGCATTCATTCAGAATATATAATTTTATAATAAGTCTTACACTGAGTTTTGTGTTATAAAATATATATTTTTCCTTTTGTATAGATAATGTTATGTGTGCTCGTTTGAAAATGAACCTTATTGGAACGGGTTTAGAGAGGAAATAGATTGTAAAAAGGTTACTGTGTGAACTTTTATGAAAGCAATTTGTAAAACGTTGACATATGTTATCATAACAGCCCATTAATGTCCCACTGCAGAGACGGGCCTCCTTCCATGACGGAGGGATAATAGGGTTTAATTTTAAGTTTTCGTTCTTTTTATTTCGTAAAGATAATATTCACTGATAGTCGCTTAGTCGGGTTCTACGACACCCATTGGGATGAGATGGGATGGCGACATATTGTATTCTTACTCCGTCACCACACGGAGAACGTGTATGTTGGATTTATTAAAGTGGTATAACAGTTGTTGGTTCTAATCCCACGCGGTCTAACTATGCGATCCACAAGTGATCGTCCTGAGTTTGGGTGTTCTTCGAGAACTTATATTAGGTCTTTACCTATGAAATTGCCGTTTTGTATGAAGATAGTGGTTATATAACATGACTGCTACGCAGAGGTCTCAGGTTCGATTCCCGCTCAATGCAAATCTTTGTGTGCATGAACATGATTGTTTGCATTAGTCTGGGTGTTTTCTATGTATAATATTGTAGCGTCATCTACCGACAACTCAAGCGAACACCTACACTACGTCCTGAATCGCGATATCAACATTCGCACAGCGATTCCGCATATATACAACGTCCAACGAACAACTGTTGGGCAGTTGGCCCGCCAGGCGCGATCACCTTCGCCTGGTCGGAGGATCCTCCCTTGTCGTTGGAGGCGTGGTGCTGTTACGTCACCGCGACCTCCACAGTGGTGACCCCGACGTGATGAAACGTACCCACGTATTTACAAATAAAAATATTAATGTATTTTTATCAGTTGTCTAGTACCCATAGTACAAGCTCAGCTTAGTTTGGGACTAGATTGCGTTGTGTGAATGTGTGAGGAATATTTATTTATTTATGTATTATTAGCCCTAGTTCTACGTCGATGCCGGGGTGTGCCTATTCCTGCAGAGGACCACCAATAGCCTATAATAATGACTAAAGCAGACTTAAGTTAAATTCGTTAGTTCCATAAGATCGACGTAATACGAAGTCGTTTTTCCAAATAATCTGAAGGGAGTTCATTCTAATTATAGAACTTAAAAAGTTCCTTCACAATGATGTGGCCACACGTTTAATTTAGAAGGAAGTATTTCTACAAGTTTATCTTTCCTAATAGTACTTTGTGAGTGCATTGCTTAGTTTTAATGCTTATACTAAAGATTTTGATACGTTAGAATAATAATTATACGTTAGAATAATAACAATACTATTGATAGATTTATTTAAATTATTAAAACAACTCTCTTTCCCGCTACTAGAAAAAATATTAAAACAGGAAAATGTTCATATTTGACTGCGCATGTATGACTCGCTTAATGAATGTGGACGAGGCCCAAGCAGTTTACCAGGATCGTGACAAGTGGCGTTCTGTCGTCTCTGCCTACCCCGGACGGGATAAGGCGTGAGTTTATGTATGTATTTCTACAAGTTTATTTTTCCTAATAGTACTTTGTAAGTGAATAGCTTAGTTTTAATGTTTATACTAGAGATTTTGATACGTTAGAAATAACGTTTGACAGATTTAGTTCATCATAACAGCCCATTAATGTCCCACTGCAGGGACTAGCCTCCTCCCGTGACGTAGGAATACTTGGTCTACTAATACCACGCTGGCCAGAGGGATTGGTATAGGGTTTAATTTCAAGTTTTCCTTCTTTATAGATATATTTATATTGTTAAAATAATTTACTTCCACGCCACTAGAAAAAAATTAAGTAAAAATGTTCATATTTGACTCATGCGACAATGAAATTAAAAAATAAAATGGTGATCAGCGCTTAAGGACGTCAGTTATGCCTGCACTGGGGCAGAAGCTGTTATAACCCTCTGCTGCGTAACAGCTCTGTCATTGTTTTACCTGACATGATAGATAATAGACCTCTGTGGCGTAGTGGTTATATAACATGACTGCTACACAGAGGTCTCGGGTTCGATTCCCGCTCAATGCAAATATTTGTGTGTATGAACATGATTGTTTGCATTGGTCTAGATGCTTTTTTTTGTATGTATGTATTTAAAGTAATAGTATGTAGTAATATGTATGTAGTAAAGTATTTAAGTTTGTTTATCCGTTGTCTAGTACCCATAGTACAAGCTTTGCTTAGTTTGGGACTAGATGGCGTTGTGTGAATGTGTGAGGAATATTTGTATTTATTTATTGACTTGCGTAAGTTTCAAACGTGCCCTCTACGTCACCGCGGTGCCCCATAAGCATAACTAAACTTTCTAACAAAATATTTTGTTCGAAATTTTAAACAAGAAAATATATTGAGTAATATAATATTTTCTTTCTGTTCATTACAAGTTACATAATCCCTATTTTACTTAAGGTTAAATGTAACCTCTTTTCTTAAAAAAAAAGTTTAATTTTATTCTATTTTAAACTTTCCGAACGCTTACGCTCACAAAGATAAAAGGAAAGACTTTGGAAGTTCCAAATAAGTTGAATGAATTTATTCCAGCATTTGGTTATAGTACAGGTCGATTCAGAAGTCAAATATATGTAGGTACTCTGATCCGTGTCACCACACGGAGTAAGAATACAATATGTCACCACCCCATCTCATCCCATGGGTGTAGTAAAAGCCGACAAAGAACATATCCGTGAATATTATCTTTACGAAATAAAAAAAGGAAAACTTGAAATTACACCTTATACCAATCCGTCTGGCCAGCGTGTTATTAGTAGGCCAGGTATCCGTCCGTCACGGGAGGGGGCCGTTCCCTGCAGTGGGACATAATGGGCTGATATGATGAACATAATGTATTCCTCGAGTTCGTTTTGTGTGTAGTTTAACTTTTGCATCAATATCCCTGTTTAGTACATTGGTTGTTCGCCAAAATTCCGAGTTTGCTACCGATCTTAGATAGTGGCCGTTCACACCGCCATGTCGTCTACATAGGTAATTGATATTGATTGAATTTATTATAAATTCAATCGTTTGTGAAGCTCCTTAACCTTATAGGGTATTGTTATCTAAAATGTAATCCTTATTAAATATTTCAAAGAACCTTTCGTTTATACAAAAACTAGAAAATTTCTTTTTTGCAGAGGAAATTAATTTTATATGTTTATCGGTCTCAAAGGAAACCAGACTCAAGATCATGAACTGTGGATCAGACAATTCATTCTTTTACCTTGTATTCGAATTTGTAACCTCGTGCATAACAGCCTCTATAATAACTCACCAATACAAAACAGTCATCTCCGTGTGGTGACGGAGTAAGAATACAATATGTCACCACCCCATCTCATCCCATGGGTGTCATAAAACCCGACTAAGGAACTATCCGTGAATATTATCTTTAGGAAATAAAAAGAAGAAGAAATTGAAATTAAGTCCTATACCAATCCGTCCGATTAGTAGGCCAAGTATCCCTCCATCACCGATAAACCAAAACCCAAAACTAAAGTTTCTGGTCAGCTTTGGCCAGCTGGCCAGAAACTTTAGTTACTTAACTTTAGGCCTAGAAATTTTCTAGGCCAACATCCAGCCATTCTGTTCAGCTAGTCCCTTCAGCACTATCTATGATAATAAATTACACCAAAAAACCAATACACATTAACCTACAAATACTAGACAATGTATCCTCAGTGTAATTTAGATCAAATATCGTAATCCAAGATTAGGTTACGTGGGTCGTGGGACATTGAGCCTTCTCCCCGTGTCAGAGAGTAATAATGAAAATAATAATCTAAGACAAATGACAGCAACGAACTCCCGAACATTTCTCAATATCAGAACTTGTTCAAACCTGGATTAAGGGCTTGGGCTAATTTATGAGATGTAGCGGGGTTATAAGAAAAGCGGGAATGAAGATACAAAAAAAGTAGTCAGCGCTATAATAATCAAACGTTAACTTTTTTTATTAATACTGAACTACATCATGACAGCCTATTAATGTCCCAATGCAGGGACGTGCCTCCTCCCGTGACAGAGGATTACTTGGCCTACTAATAACACGCTGGCCAGACGGATTAGTATAAGGTTTAATTTCAAGTTTTCCTTCTTTCTATATAAAGGTAATATTTATAGATAGTCCCTTAGTCGGTTTCTACGACCAAATGGAATGAGATGGGGTTATGTAGTCTTACTCCGTCACCACATGAATAACTGAACTACAATATTTAATAATAATCATTATAACACTAACATGCTCGGTGACATAGAAGTTGTGTTTGCGGCCATGTGCCATGTTACAGGTTCAAATCCCACGCAAGATGATATTCACAAATTATTGTCCTGAGCAATGTTTTAAAAGTACTTAGAACCAGGATTGAATCCAAAAGCTCTGTGTAGCAGTCAAATAATAATATAAATCACAGTGGTCGTTGTCCATTTGCGTTTCAAGTTAAAAAAATACTTGTTTACTTTATTATACCTAACTTTGTATTTATGGCGTTATTGCATTTGCCATAATTTAAAATCCATAACGATTAGGCTTAATATTAAAAATTAACTAAAACCAAATTTAATTAAAGCTAGTACTATAAGCTTACAAATTGTACCACAATAGCCCAAGCTTAGTTTGAAAGGAGTTATTGGGACGGAAACGTTCAGACGGATAGAACAATTTATTGATATATTATACATACATAGTTACCTATATTAAATTGTTTCATTAGTTTGTCTAACAAGAAATCTTTACCTTTGATTTCTAATAAATTATATAATTATTAATTGATAACTATATTAACTTATTAATTAAACGGACACAAACAACAAGCACGGGGTCACGGCAATCTTTACGGATCAGAGAAATAGTGGGATTCATAGTCCGTGTGGTGACGGAGTAAGAATACAATATGTCATCATCCCATCTCATCCCATAGGTGTCGTAAAAACCGATTAAGGGACTAACCGTAAATATTATCTTAACCCGGCGCCAATGACGCTGGGTCAATATGACCCGAGATGATTTCAAACAGCGATATTTCAAATTAGGCGTGCTTTGTGGTTTTGACTGTTCTAGTAGCTGGAGATACAGTATCTCCCCACGCACTCCGATCACGAACTCAGTGCCTCGTCGCGAAGGCAAGCAGATACACGTGCATGAAGCAAAAACGGGTCAATATGACCCAGCGTCATCGAAAGCGTTGTATTTTTGTGACATATTTTTCTTTGTATTTTTTATTTATAGTAATGATTTTCTTGATTGTTTTAAAGAATTTATCAAAAAGGTTGTTGATATAAAGCCCGGAAAGAATATTACAGATCTTAGATAGGTCCGACTTCAATAATGCATAACAAAAAACTTCTTCATAAGATGATGTTGATGATCACGTTTCATAATACAGCCAGTAGTACAAGATGCAAGCTAGATTGTGATGAAAAGAGGCCATTTCTGAAGAAAGAAGGAGTTTGCATTATTCAGTATCACTGACAGGAACAAGAAACTTGAGTAAATTTGCTTCGTCAATTGCTCAAGAGAATTGCTGATTTCTCAACAGTGGCTCTTGGGAAACCTCCGCGAAGGTATCTAAAACACATAGGAGATGTCAGGTGTGTCCTTAAAAAAAGGATAAAAATCTAGCTACACTTTATCATGCTTGAAATATATAAATAATTAAAAAAATCGCCCGAAATAATCACTCCTACTACGAAAGTTGCAGTAGCTCCATGGAGGAAGCTGAAGACGGATTAGTGGAGTTTATAATGAAGTTTGATGTCTCTTTTAGTAAAATAGATTTGATTTATTACGTTTTATAAAGTTTGTTATTACTTATTTTGAATAGTTATTGAAGTTATGTTTTCAAAGTTGATTTTCCATAGTTTCTGACGAAGGACTATAACGATGGATTTAAGAAATATCTTGCATTCTTTTGTTATTTTACCCTCAAAACAATGAGAGAAACTAGCAGATGATCACACAAAATAAACAGTAAACATCACGTAACTTTAAAGAAATGCTAATAATCTTCGGGTCACCATGACCCGGCGTCATAGTTCTCGTAATTATTTTCACCTCATTGGCGCCGGGTTAAGGAAGTAAAAAGAAGGAAAACTAGAAATTAAACCCTATGCCAATCCGTCTGGCCAGCGTGGTATTAGTAGGCCAAGTATCGCTTCGTTACGGGAGGAGGCCCGTCCCTGCAGTAGGACATTCATGGGTTGTTATGATGATGATGATGACACTCTGGCAAAAGTCCAGCATATTCTGTCTACAAAAGAAAGTTATGGTTCTACACCAGCTTTATAAGAGGACCGGCAACCACAGAGGTAGTTTAAGTAATGCTTTACTTCTGACAGACCTGGATCCGAAAAGAAGAAAGACAATGAAAAAAATTGGTACTCGATGCGGGACTCGAAACGGCGTCTTTGGACTATACGCGTCCAGCGCGATGACCACTAGGCCAACCGAGTAACCGTCTGGACTACCAAATTTAACCATTGCTTTATACGGCACCGGGCCGCAACTTAGAACTCAACTGTACAACGCCATCTAGGCGCGACAGCCGTAAACTTTCAATGTTGCAATTGAAGAGTATACGTAATGGTTGTAAGTTTCCATTGTCTTTCTTCTTTTCGGATTTTTCTAGTTATACCTAAGCTTTATAGGTAAAAATTATATGTGACTTATGGATGACAGAAGTTCACTGTGGTTAGTCAGTAAAGCATACAAACAAGCAGACACATATAATCATCTAGGTTCACAACATCAGTTTGTGAATTGCACAAAAAAATTTCTTGCGTGGGATTAAAACCCACGCGCTCGCAACCGCCACGCCACCAAGAAATCTATTCAGCCATTGTTGTTAAATAAATACGAAACAAATAAATATTCAGAAACAAAATATCTTCATTAAACGATCGTAGCAGATAGCGTTTTATAAAAATACTATTGTCTCGATATTCAGATAAAACAGTCACTTTCCTAACCATTTTGCAAGAAACGCTATCTATAATGTGTGGCCCAAGTAAATACTTAAAGCGTTTAAAATATATTTCGTTATTAATTTTATTACAATATTGATTTACTTTGGCTAATTATGTCCTAAGCTACGTTTAAACATTAGTGATGGGATGATTATCTTATTATTTTCCAAAAAAAAAAAAGATTATGAACGCTGTTTCAATGCATCTTTGTAAAATGAGCATAGCACACTCGAAATATAAATATATTCCTCACACTTTCACACAACGCCATCTAGTCTAATGCAAACAAAATGTTCATGCACACAAAGATTGGCATTGAGCGGGAATCGAACCCGAGACCTCTGCGTAGTAGTCATGCTATACAGTATGTAAAGTGAGACATAGGCAATACTTTAGGGCGTGAAAGATAACGTTATTTAATGAAGGAAAAAAAATACAAAATAAATAAACATTAAATTACTACATAGTAAACGACGTGTAAAGCTTAGCCATGAATTTTACTAATCATGGACACCGCGCGGACGCAGCGAGCAATCGGTTCGCCAGCTGATACCTACGACGAGCGGCGCGGGTCAATGCACCGAGTCTTGAACAATATTTAAGCGCAGCGGGAACGTGTCCACACTTAGTTCATTTTTGGGATTTTTTCGTAAAAAATTAAGTACCTAATTTTATTACATAATTCGGATTAGAATCACGTACAGAGTCACTTCCTTAATTATTGCCAATGACTCAAAAAACAGCCTGTATAGCCACTACGCCACAGAGGTGGTCAATATCGTGCCTGAACTGAAGTTTGGTGGAAAAAAATACTAGAGTTGCTTTCATTTGTGGACTATATTCACGCTTTCTATTAAATTCAATACTTTTTAATTACAGTATCTTATTAAAAAGGCTCAGTAACTAAGCAGTACTTTGAATATTAAGTATTACCTAGTTAAAATGTGAAAATATTACACTTCAAAATTTTGTTAAATAAAACCTGTAAGTAGGTTCTTCGCCGATGAAGTAATAAAATACACGCAGAGTGGTAAAAATATGTTTATTGTTGGTTAGGTAACAATAATGATAGACTTGAGGTCCCTTCGTTGGTCGTCAGATTGTAGTAGGTTCGAGATCGACTTAGGTGCTGACTATATTTATAATCCTTTAGCCTATGTGTTCCTAAAGGGCAGCCTAAGGATACCTACGAATTAATACTAACTATGTTCAAGAGGTCCCAGTAGGTCATTCCAAGTAGGACGTAATCCCCAGATGCAACCTGAACAGATTACATAACTAAGTCTAGATCCAAAAAGTCCCGATAGACCATTCCAAGTAGGACGTGATCACCAGGTGCAACTTGAAGCTGACTGCTAGCTAGAAGTTTATTCTTCTTCACAACAATTAAAAATCCTTAGATATTTATGCAGTCACGGAGAATCTTAACATCGCAATTCAATTTTATGGCACAGCGCCATCTAGTGAAAACTTAACAAACTAATTATGATGAATACAATACTAGATCATTTTATCTTATTCTAATAATAGGTGTGTTACAAACCTATATTTATTTATTTAAACAATATGGAAGACGTACAGCTAATATTACAAATTAGTTTATTTATTATTAGTTTTTATATTACTTAGTTAATTGATTCTCAGCCCTAAAATTCGTTGGAAACCTATTTCCATAAGTTAAAAAATTATTATTGAATCTCTGTTTGTCACACCAAAGTCCCCGGAACGAGAAGCGGTGATGACATTTTGAACTTTCGTTACTACTTAATAAACACAGACGTCTACTATGTATAATCATCATTGTAACAGCTTATTAATGTCCCTCTGCAGGGACGGGCCTCCTCCCGTGACGAACGTATATTTGGCCTACTCATACCACGTTGGCCAGACGGATTGGTATAGGGTTTAATTTCAAGTTTTCCTTCTTTTTATTTCGTTAAGATTATATTCACGAATAGTCCCTGAAACGGTTTTTACGACACCCATGGGATGAGATGGGGTGGTGACATATTGTATTCTTACTCCGTCACCACACGGAGGTCTATTATAATTAACGCAATAAATCGCTAAATTCCTATAACTTGTACAGTATCAAGACTTACCTCAAACAAAGGTTCTTTGTGAAAACGTATACGTTCTTAGATGTTAATACTCTCGTGTAAATGCAATTAAAATTGATCAAAGTGTCGGCTTAGGTACCTCCACCTTAAGCTTATAGAGGTAGGCTTAAGTTAGGTACTTTGATTTACGTTTATTGGACTAAATTGTGTCCTTATGGTGACAAAGTAACAATACAATTTTAATTCCTTCCTCACACATTCACACAACGCCATCTAGTCCCAAACTAAGCAGAGCTTGTACTATAGGTACTAGACAACGGATATATGACTCGCTTAATGAATGTGGACGAGGCCAAATCTGTTTGCCAGGATCGTGACAAGTGGCGTTCTGTCGTCTCTGCCTACCCCGGCCGGGATAAAGCGTGAGTTTATGTATGTATGTATGTACAACGGATATACATACATAAATATCTTTTTTGTAAATACATACATTATTATACATAGAAACACCCAGACCAATGCAAACAATCATGTTTATGCACACAAAGATTTGCATTGAGTGGAAATCGAACACGAGACCTCTGCGTAGCAGTTATCTTATATAACCAGTAAGCCACAGAGGTCGTCATTTATTTTTCGATCTCATTAACAATGTAGTTATATTATTACCCAGAAGTAAAGGGTTCAATCTCCACACAATTCACACATTTGTGAGGATGAATAAAGAAAAAAGTTTTCCTTGTTTTTATTACGTATATATAATTTTCACAGATATTGCATTAGTTGATTTTTACGACATCCATGGGATGAGATGGGGTGATGACACACTGTATTCTTACTGCGTCACCACACTGAGGATTGTTTGATGTAAAAAATAATATAATTACTTAGTTATCAGCCCAATGCATTCCCTATTAAACTACAATGCGTATCTAGCTCAAAGGTTATCTCCACGTATTTCTATAGTCTGTTACTAACTGAGGCATCTAGTTCCGAACGATTAACCCCTTTATATATACAAATGGACAAAGACTTGCCATTTATGGCCTGTAGGTGTGTGAGCTTTGTCTATATCAATAATTTGAACCTAAGGTAAAGCAATCTTGTGATTTTACCACTTCGTTGGTTTGCTAGAGCCACGCCCGATAATCTAGATTTCCCAGGTAACTTCCTTATCTGCAGGTTTTAGATCTTGCTGATTGGATATATCTGGCCAGACGGATTGGTATAGGGTTTAATTTCAAGTTTACCTTCTTTTTACTTCGTAAAGATAATTTTTACGGTTAGTCCCTTAGTCGGTTTTTACGACACCGATGGGATGAGATGGTGTGGTGACATATTGTATTCTCACTCCGTCACCACACGGACACCAAGCAGCCACCTACCGAACCCAAGCAGCTACCTACCTTATTTACGCTCTGTTTAAACCTCGTTTGAAGTGTTGTATATAAAAAAAAAATATATACATATAAAAAACTCTGTGCACTGATCTGTAAACAAAATGTTGTTGATCACTTTTGCAGCAACAAAATGCACTCAAATGTAAATATTGAATTGACTCTTTCATCACGATAGAGTTTATTTGAGTCACTTTGTCAAACCATTCGCCTTTCAAATAGTGTAAACTACATCAGTGTTGGTTCAGTGAATATCCGTCGATACCTAACCAAACAAATAAAAGAGCCAAAAAACCAAAACATGTGTTTAGACCCTTAAGCCTTTGATAGTATTCGACCGTTTGATTTTTAGACAAAGCTAATAGATTTGTAGTGAATTCATTGAGTCCTTTAAGGTTTGTTTGTTCAAGATTTCCTTCTTCTTATTACGTAAAGATAATATTCACGGATAGTCCCTTAGTCGGTTTTTACAACACCCATGGGATGGTCACATATTTTGTTCTTACTCCTGTAGCTAAATTTTATAATAATAACAATTCACAGACATCTCTACAAAGTAAGCTAGGCTTAAACCTGCTCGTATTTTGGGTTACAGAACAACGGATATTATTTTTTTGTAAATAGATAATATTACAAATACAAATACAAATACAAATAATTTATTTTGCCAAATATAGGTACAAAATGGTGGTATGTACATAGTATGATTAGGTATCACTATATTTTGCTTCACAGCATGCAAAATTGAGCCTTAAATTAAATTAAATTTACAAAATAAGTCCACATTAAATAAATTACAATTAAAATCAGAATTTTTAAATAATTAACAATAATAATAATCCATTACAAGTACATAATTCATTAATAACATGACAAGCCTAAAATTTATCTTTAAGATATTCGTTAACAGAGTAATAGCTTTTATCAATTAGAAGACATTTGACCTTTTTTTTAAAAACTGCAGTGCTTTCAATTTCTAATATTGCTTTTGGTAGGTTATAGATGGTTGGAGCCATACACAAAATACTTTTTTTTAAATACGCTGTGGTGCTTGGTTGAACAGCAATCATTAGATGATGTCTTTTGCTTCTGAGTTTATTAAAGTAATGCATATTTTTTCTTACAAATAGTACAGTCTCCAGTATATATATACAAGGTACAGTAAAGATCTTTAATGTTACGAAATGAGGTTTACAGCTTTCGGGGGGTCTTATTTTACAAATGGCCCTGATACATTTCTTTTGGGAAATAAGAACTCTTTCGACATCAGTAGAGTTCCCCCAAAACATAATTCCGTAATGTATGATGGAAGACACATAGCCGTGGTAAGCTGTTATAATAGTTTGTCTACTGGCTGTTTTAGATAGCATAGTAAGGGCATAACTATGTTTATTTATTTTCAGACATAATGACTCTATGTGAGCCTTCCAATCAAGTCTATCATCAATTATTAGTCCTAAAAACTTCGTATTGTAAACTTGTGCTATTTTTTTATTGTCATGTCTTATATCTAGGTTAGTCAATTTATTTACTCTATTGTGGAATGTCATAATATTAGTTTTACTTAAATTTATATTCAAATTATTCATTTCTAGCCATTTAATAGTGGTACTTAGAGTATTGTTTATGTCCTGTTCAATTTCATGTCTATTATTACCATTAAAAACAATCGTGCTGTCATCGGCAAAAAGTATGGTGTCATGATTAACTATCCTAGGTAGGTCATTTATATAGATAATAAATAAAAGTGGTCCTAATACGCTTCCTTGTGGGACTCCAAATACAACTTTTCTGTGTTCAGATGAATAGTCTATGATCATTTTTTTATCTTTACACAGCTTAGAAATATGTGTTGTTTGTATCCTATTACTTAGGTAAGATTTTATTAATTCAAGAACGTTTCCCCGAACTCCGTAGGCGTCTAGCTTGTCTAACAGGGTTAAATGATCAACATAGTCAAATGCTTTACTTAGGTCCATGAACAACGCTGTGGTTTGAGTTTTATTGTCTATGTCAATCATTACGGATCTGAGAAAATTAAAAATTGCAACATTAATACTTTTATTTTTTCTAAACCCAACCTGTTCGTCGGCAAGTAAATCATTTAATTCGAAATAATTAGAGAGGGATTCGTGAATAACTTTCTCAAATACCTTAGATATGACCGGAATCAGTGCTATCGGTCTGTAACATCTCATATCGTGTCTATTGTCTTTCTTAAAAAGGGGCTTTATAACGGTTATTTTTAATTCATCTGGAAAGATGCCATATGAAATACATAAATTAATTAAGTGACTGAGTACGCAAGACAGCTTTATAGAAACATGTTTTAATATTGAAGTGGATATTTCATCATACCCAGTACTGTTTGTAGGTTTGAGATTTTGAATAATTTTATATATATCATTCGGAATAGTTGGAGGCATGAACAAGGAACCCGAAGTTTTATTGACATGCAGTTTAGGCCTAGATTTAGAAATAGCGACTTGGTTTACAAAGAACTCATTAAATGAATTGGCCACCTCTACCGGATCACTAATTTTAGAGCCATTAACTATTATGTGGTCCGTTGTAAATTCTTTGGGTACATTGATTTTGTTTTTATTTATTACAGTCCAGGTAGCCTTACTTTTATTACTGGCATTATTTATGAAATTATCATTTTGAGACTTCTGCGTCAGTTTAATTACTTTATTAAGCCTAGATGACAATTTCAAAAAATTATTTCTGTTTTGGTCCGTACGGTTTTTGCGATACTGCCATAAGAGTTGGCGTTTTCGTTTACAACAAACCCTTATTCCTTTAGAAAGCCATTTTGGTCGTATTTTAGAATACATTTTAACCAGAGTTAGTGGAAAACAGAGATCATAAAACAATCGAAATAAGTCGTAAAATTCACTGAATGCCGTAGATGGATCATCACAGTTAAAGACATCATAAAAACTAAGAGCATTTATGCAATCCTTGAATTTTTGGACATTATCACTACAGTAATCACGTTTTTTAATATACCAGTATTTTAGTGAGTTAGTATGTTTTATAGGCACGGTGAATAGTTGAGCTGTATGATCAGATATTGCAAACTCAAGAATATCTTCCGATGTTTTTTTCGTGTTGTATATAAAATTATCAATACACGTGCCACTTATTAATCGTGTAGGGCGGTCGAAGGCTAATTTCAAATTATAAGACCAAAGAATATGCTTAAATTCTGTACATTCAAAACTTTTGTGCAATATATTTATATTAAAATCTCCGCATATTATTATTTTTCTTTTACCATAACAAAAACGAGTCAGCAATAAATCAAAATTCTTAAAAAACCTGCTACAGTCCTCGACACTTGTTCTAGGGGGTCTATATATACACTAGCTGTCGCCCGCGGCTTCGCTCGCGTTCAGAAGTATTATGTTTAATTAGGCTTATTTTTTGTTTAGCGTGTGTTAAAATAAGGGGCCTACAAAACTTCTTTGTACACATATTCTTAATAATTATCTGTTATTATGGGCTTAAACTATTAAGCTATTGAGAGAAATTACTCGTGAGCAAGCAACATAAAACATGCAGTCCATGAGAGAAGCTAAGTTTCATACTAACTGTAATCCCCTATTTTATCCCCTTGGGGGTAGAATTTATCAAAGTCCTTTCTAAGGGGGTACCAACGTCATAGTAACTATATGCATGCAAAGTCTCAGCCCGATCGTATTGAAACTGACAAAGTTTCATACAAACTTTCATCACCTATTTTATCCCCTTGGGGGTAGAATTTATCAAAGTCCTTTCTAAAGGGATGCCTACGTCATAATATCTATATGCATGCAAAGTCTCAGCCCAATCGTATTGAAACTGACAAAGTTTCATACAAACTTTCATCACCTATTTTATCCCCTTAGGAGTGGAATTTGTCAAAGTCCTTCCTAAGGGGGCGCCAACGTCATAATATCTATATGCGTGCAAAGTCTCAGCCCGATCGTATTGAAACTGACAAAGTTTCGTGCTAACTTTCATCCCCTATTTTATCCCCTTAGGGTAGAATTTATCAAAGTTCTTTCTAAGGGGGTGCCAACGTAATAATAGCTATATGCATGCAAAGTCTCAGGCTGATCGGGTTGAAACTGACAAAGTCTCATACAAACTTTCATCGCCTATTTTATACCCTTGGGGGTAGAATTTATCAAAGTCCTTTCTAAGGAGGTGCCAACGTCATAGTAGCTATATGCATGCAAAGTCTCAGGCCGATCGGTTTGAAACTGACAAAGTTTCATACTAACTTTCATCCCCTATTTTATCCCCTTGGGGGTAGAATTTATCAAAATCCTTTCTTAGCGTATGCCTACGTCATAATATCTACCTGCATGCCAAATTTCAGCTAGATCCCTCCAGTGGTTTGGCCTGTGCGTTGATAGATCACTATGTCAGTCACCTTTGAGTTTTATATATATAGATATCACATTAAGTTTTTGTTCAGAAAGCTCAACACCAGAGCACTCCATAATATTTTCAATACAAAAATTACTAATATCTTTAATAGGTGTGAATGGTAACGTATTATGAACTAAAATACAAGAGCCACCGCGGCGACTCTTTCTACAAAAATAAGACCCAAGTCTAAAATTAGGGATATTCAACAACTCGCTGTCGGTTATAACCATATTATGTTCCGTTATACACAATACTCCGATATCCCTTTTATCAGCCACCAAAGAATCGAGTACAATAGTAAGTAGATCTGACTTGGACATTAAGCCATTAATATTTTGATGAAGTATATTTAAGTAATTTAGTCTCGAAAAAAAATGTCGGAGCTACGTACAATGTCTGAGCTACGTGCGTGCAATGTCAGTTAGGATTAATACGTTGTCATCAGAGTTAGGTCGAGTTTTAGACGACCTCGGTGGCGCGCCGGTAGAGCCAGCGGCTGCCGCGCATGAGGTTGTGGGTTCGATCCCCACGCAGGACAATAATTTGTGAGATCCACAAATTATTGTCCTGAGTCTGGGTGTTCTATGTGTCCGTTAATTGATGTTTGTAAAAGTTCCCGCGACACAGGGCATGATCCCTAGTGCGGGAGTTGTCTAAAAAAAAAAAAAAAAAAAAAAAAAAGTTACATATAATGTCAGTTTTTGTTTGTTCACAACCGTCAGTCAGTTCACAAGTTTGAGTAGAGACAGAATGACAGATTTTATTTTCTACTTTAACTACTACTTTATTTGATATATTTTTTACATACATCAGGTGGCTATATGCATAATCCAATCTCAATATTTCCTTTAAGAGATAGCAGCCAGAAGATTGTGACATTTTTTGTCTGTATGGAATAAAGATTTTATAATTTAAATCAACAAATGTAGCATTATTATGTTTGTCACAGATAAATCTAAGTTTATAATTTAATTTGTCAATATTTAGTGCATGATTATATGGTATTTCGGTCAAAAGTATGTTAGTATTCGTTACAGTGCTAAGAAAAGTAGAGATACATGATTGAAATTCATATGGATTGACATCATTTACACCCCCCATTATTATGACATAATCTTTCATGGTAAAGTTTGATTTTATTTCACACATTACAGTACTTAGAATATTTGCTAATCTAGCGCCAGGTTTCATAATGCTTGTTACATTGTAATTACTACCCAATAATTTCTGGAGAATTCTTTGAAGTCCTCTTCCCTGTTCGTCAGATAATATTATTACTTTTTTTGTCTCTTGTTTGACAACATCAACGCAGCTATTTTTTTGTAATGATCCCAGACATGACTGTTTTAAGTCAATTTTAGTCTTATTCTCCACAATTGTAGCCATATCTATACCACATGATCTATGTTCATTATGAATATAAGTTTTAAAGCTCGCTGGTTGCAATTTTGTAGTTGAATCATAACTGCGGCGTAAAGTTTGATAATTATCTAAAGCTTTTGCATGTGAAGAAGCTCTGGGTAGTTCTGAAATTCTGGGGAGTCCTATTCTCATGTTATTAGTACATTGTATACGCCTTTGATATTGCGGGGAATAGAATTTTATTGGTGTAGTATCCAATTTAAGCGTTTGTGTAGCTTCAACAGTCTTCAAAAATTTCATTTTATTCTCATAGCTATTTATATCTTTCTTTAGGTTAGTGTTCTCTATGTTCAAATTGTAGATTTTTTGATTTGCCATTTTTAGTTCCGAAGTAAGTTTGTTCAATTTGTCTGTTAGTGCGTTTAGTTCTTCTTTATCATATAGTGAAATACTCGGTTAACTTTGGTACGAGACATCCATATCATGTTCACTATCATTGAAGTCTAGACTTCGGACCAATTGCCTGCGTTGAGTAACATTATCATTTTCAGAGTCTGACATTGTATTATATTAGTCCAATACCAATATTATATTAAATTTATTAATTCCAAAAAACACTGTTATAGTGCCAGGATTTGAACCCACGACTATATGCACCAAAGCAGCATACACAACCTCTTGACCACGAAGCTGATATACATGCATATTATATATGAAAAGCGGGAATCGAACCTAAGACCTCTGCGTAGCAGTCATGTTATATAACCACTATGCCACAGAGGTCGTCAATGTAATAATCGAGCTGTATAGTGTGGATCACACAAAGAATTTCCCTGCGTGGGAATAAAACCCGCAACGTGTATATTACGTCAGAATCAGATTTATTTGTATAAAATGTGGTAGCATTTATGGTTGGCCACTGCTGCGACCGCTACTCTGATGTTCAAGGCCGAATTTTGGTGCATTGACCTTGTTTTTGGTTGGTTCCACTTAGAAAAAAATCCTTAGGTGACTTTTACGACACCCTTTCGCCATCTGGTGACAAGGGATGGCGACAATATATCTTTTTAATCCGTTTCCTTAAATAATACCTATATTGCATCACAATAATTTAATCAAATCAAATGATTACTTCTTCTAATAGCGCTGTAACTCAACATGGAGATATTTGAACAATAAATCGATTTCAGCGCTGAGCGATAAATCCTCTTACATCTGATTAAGCTTTGATTTAAAGCGATTGAAGCTGCAGTGCAGTTACAGCCAAATTACTTTGCTCTGGAGATAATAAACTTATTAATTTGAATGTCCCTTTTCCTATTGAAGATATATTGGGTAGATAGTGTTTTATATCCCAACGGGACACCTTTCGTAAGTTATTGTTTTGTTCTTATACATTGAGGTTGTTTTGCTTCTGTACATCGTGGGGCAATGGATGCTTTTTGTAATACAGGATATTATCATCATAACAGCCCATTAATGTCCCACTGCAGGGACGGGCCGCGCCCCATGACGGAGCGATTCTTGGCCTTTTAATTCCACGCTGGCCAGACGGATTGGTATAAGGTTTAATTTCAAGTTTTCCTTCTTTTTATTTCGTAAAGATAATATTCACGGATAGTCCCTTAGTCAGGTACCTATATACGGTTTTTACGACACCCATGGGATGAGATGGGGATCTCATTCCATGGGTGTCGTAAAAACCGTGGTGACATATTGTATTCTTACTCCGTCACCACACGGATATACTCCCCCCTTAAACCCCCTTTATGTAAATCAAAATATATTTCAATTTTTGTAGAATAAGATATTGAGATATTATATGAGTGAAACTATGACATTATTTAATTACTCATAGAAGAAGATTTGCTTAGTTTGGGACTAGCATTTAGCATCACTTATTTTTGTCTACCTGGGAATCGAACAAAGAACCTTTTCATATATAAATTAAAAAGCAAGGTACTAACCAAGCAAAGAAATATAAATAGAGCTTCATCGCTTTTTATAACGACCCCCTCTCTAAATACCAGTGCATTTAAAAACGAAAAAAAGTAACATTTCCCCATTGTTCTCCATAAAGTACAATTCAAAATATAAACCCCAAATACCATTGTATACCCTTTTTGCAAAACATAAATAATTCATAACCCTACTTTAGTCCACAAGACCATAAATTAATCAAACAGAAATGTCACAGCTAAACCCATATCCGCCCAGCGTTCTATTTTTAGGACATAACCTTACTAATTTCTCGTCACGATTTACTGAAACGGATTGCACGTAAATCCGCGCCACAGGTTGGGATCCATACATCAACAAAGGCCTGGTCTCACCAGTTGAAGATTAAGTTCACATGCATTATGTATTGTTCAGACTGTGTTTGACACACGGATTTCTGGGATGAAGATTCACTGTTGCGGCTTTAAATTGTTGAAATATATTTGTTGAGAGTTTTTTGCTTAGTTTCCTGCTGCTGTGACTACTGTTATCTAGGTTTAGCGTGATCATATAAGATTCCTGTGCCTCTCATTCAGTTAGTAACAGAAAATAGAACATGCCTTGGGTTTATAATAAAATTGTTATGATTTTAAACAAAAGAAAATAAAAAATTTGAAAATAAATACTAACGACCTCTGTGGCGTAGTGTAAGACTGCTGCGCCGAGGTTTCGGGTTCGATTCCCACACGATGCAAATATTAGCGTGCATAATCATGATTGATGGCATTGGTCTGGGTGTTATCTGTGTTTAAAATGTAAATATTTTCAAACATTTAGTACAAATCATTTACATTTCTCCTCACTCATTTGTCAAAACGGCTTCAAAACTGTTAATTTCCCAACAACTTACAACAATACATCACACAAAGAAAGTAAAGCCCATTCTACACGTCCGTATGTCACAAATAGTGGTCGCCAACACGTCGGCACGAGTCTCCATGTGACTTATTGCTGGTGCATTATGTTCTGTACGAAGGACAGATATACTCTGCCGCGCACTCTACGCTGTGATTCTTAGTTTTATACTATTTAAGTCAGATGTTGCGAGAGATTAGTGACCTTTTGATACTGTTGTTTTAGTTTATGTGTTTGTTTAGCGTTAGCATTAGTAATGATTATTAGCCTGTTAATGTCTCAATGTAGAGCAGGGTTCCTTACTGTTATGCAAGTTTATCACGGTGCTGAGTTTAAGTTTTCTGATGTTACTACTACAGATAATAATGTTTACGAACATTTCCTTGGTAGACTTTGATTTAAAAAAAAATGGTGATCAAATCAGAAATGAAAAGATCCGCAAAAGTACCAAAACGACCTAGCGGTCAGGATCGCCCGATTAATAAAATGGCGTTTAGTGGTTAGGTTATATAGCGCGAAAAACTTAAGGTTTTTGAAAGGCGTTTGCGTACCAGAAGATTTACAATTTGGGAGGCCTAGGACCGCACAAGGAGTAAATATTTGTACGAGACCTTGTCCAGAATATGTTGACGTCCATTGGCTAACGTGATTTATTTTTCTTTTGTCAATAAGTGCGAAAATACAAAAACTAAACTATACTTAAATATATTTGACGGCCTCTGTGGCGTAGTGGTTATATAACATGACTGCGGAGGTCTCGGGTTCGATTCCAGCTCAATGCAAATCTTTGTATGCATGAACATGATTGTTTGCATTATTCTGAGTGTTTTTTATGTATAATATGTATGTATTTACAAAAAATAAAGTATTTAAGTATGTTTATCCGTTGTCTAGTACCCATAGTACAAGCTTTGCTTAGTTTGGGACTAGATGGCGTTGTGTGAATGTGTGAGGAATATTTATAATTATACTTTCAACACTCAAAAACTCAAAATTCAACTTGGTTTCTAAATCGTGTTTTCGTTTCTTGCGTGTTGTCTCCGTAACATCACCGAGGAGACAGTAAGATTGATTTATTGCTAGCAATAAATTCTCTAGATATAGCCACTAATAAACTTACTGCTACAGTGAAATAGCGGCTACGAATTGCGGTGGCCGTGCGTAAAATCTTAAGTCCTAAAACCCAGGTAAATAATTATTGGGTGGTTTGGGTAAACCCAGGTAAATATACTACATTTTGTTATGTGACATAATAGTCAGTGTCTCAGGGTAGGCAGTGATTTAGCTTAGTTTAGTTTATGGTGATAATATCTATGAGCGCCTGCTTCATCATATCAGCCAATCGACGTCCACTGCTGAACATAGACCTTCTCTAAGTATTGCCACCTTGTGCGGTCCTGTGCCTCCCTCATCCATCGGCTTCCCGCCGTCCTAACTAGGTCGTTGGTCCACTGCTTTCCATCAGATAAAGCGCATGCTTATGTGGCTTTTTTTATTTTCGAGAAAATGCTTTAAGCATATTATCTTTATTGTGCTCATCTGCCACTTTCATACAATTGCAAAAGGAGGTTTTGTTTTCAAAGCCTGTCTTTTGGTTTCGTTAATTGCATATTTTCAAAACCACCCACAAAACAAGTCTTGACACTAATCACTAGGATGAGTCTGCTACTGAATGGTAAAACATTTAGACTTTCACAAACTTACTTTTACATTAAATGTAAAACTTATTCTATTTTAAGGACACTAGGCTTCAAACTGTCACATCGAGTGAGCATCTGAATGTCTGAATAATTTGTGATATTTACTCGTTAAAGTAACAGAGTGACATTGAAGTTCAATGTACTTTACCAAGGACAAACTAAGATAGGTGTAAATAATAAAAAAAAACGATTCAGTAATAGATCACTTAGCTTTTTTGTACATACTATTTATGAGGATTTATCGTTTGCTAAGTATGTCTCTGGGTCGAACTGGATGCGGAAGGCACAGGACCATGTTATGTAGCTCGTGTTGGGAAAGGCATAATATGTCCAGCAGTGGACTACGATAAGGTAGATAATTGATCGATTAATTGAAGTATGTACATAAACACGCACTCATGCACACGTACGTTTTCACTCACAAAGCACTAACTCACACATGCAAGCACATAAATAATTGTTCACACATACAAGACCTATTCACAGACAGACTTATGCAAACAATCATGTTCATGCACATAAAGATTTACATTGAGCGGGAATCGATCCCGAGATCTCTGCGTTGCAGTCATGTTATATAAACACTACGCCACAGAGGTCATCAAAACGCTACAACAAAATTAACGGTAAGATAAGGTGGTGGCACCAACAATTTATCTATAGCTGCTACCAACCGAAGCAACCAATTGTAATAAAGCCCTTTTTCATAGACAGCAAAATGTAAGCGATATTTAAAATAGAGGCAGCAAGGTCGTCAGAAATAGCACAGACTAACGCTAGACGAATGCACAGTTACTTATCTTTGTCACTATAATGAAAATAGCTTCGTTTGTTAGACTTTATGAGTAATAGGAAAAAATATAAAGTGGTTGTCTATTGTAAGAGGTCTAGATGACCTATAATAGCTTATGGACTAAATTAAATAAATATTCCTCACACTTTCACACAACGCCATCTAGTCCCAAACTAAGCCGAGCTTGTACTATGGGTACTGGACATCAGATAGGTAAACATACTTAAATACTTTTTTTTGTGAATAAATACATGATTATGATATACATAGAAAACACCCAGACCAATGCAAACAATCATGTTCATGCACACAAAGGTGCTCAATGCAGGAATCGAACCCGAGACCTCTGCGTAGCAGTCATGTAAATAGCTACTTCGCCACAGAGGTCGTCGTAATTGGGTGGCTAGCTCTGTGTAGAGATACTGTATCGATTTCTTCTGCGTCTGGTATAGACAAAAGTGGAGTTTGACATCAGGCAAGCAATGCTGCAATACATACTTCTTGTTACGATGACGTATAAAAAAAATCAACTGTAATTACACTTTGGTTATACGTGTCAAACCATCAAACAATGGAACTCTTTGCCAGCCCACGTGTTTCCTTCAAACTACGATCCTGGTTCTTTCAAGCGAGGCGTGAAAAAGCATCTTCTGAAGCCGCCATAGTGGAGACTTTCATGCCTCTACAAATATTGTAGCTGGTATGGTACTCGCCATTCTTGGACTCTATTGGATGCTTAACATCAGTCACCATAGAGTCATTTTGGTAGGCCAATTAAAAAAAACCCTGGGCCAAATCGTTCAGTATGCACCATATAAAAAGTTTCTTAAAACTACCACAAAAAATATTACTTACCAGTCCCTTACATGTAAAAAAATGCAATCGAAAAGAGTAGTTTCAAATTACTACCTACGTTGAGAATGCTGTACTTGTGCATACTCATGTGAAATACACATGCTTTGTAGCACAAAGAAGAAATATTATTATCTACAAAACAAGATACAACTTATAAAGGGAAATTAACAAGCGACAACTAGTGGTCGTTAGTGAAACTAACAATGACATTAATGACAGATACTGAATCGCGCAAATGAAGTCCTCACGGCAGGTTACACTGTATGAATAGTTGATCACATCTCTGTCACTCTTGTAACAATAGAAAGGAATAAAAGATTTATTATTTCTCTACAGTTTTCATAGTTTATTGTTGGCTTGAACGCTGTTTGCTATTTCCCCGACTATACCCCTTCCAGCGTAAGTTTAGCTTTTTGACAGTTCACGTCCATGAAGTTTCGTAATACTTCTGCTTATTTTTCAAACAAATAATATTGTATTTCATAGACGTATTCATGTTTTTTTTAGTTACCATGGTTACTTAGTGATGGACACTCATAACGATTACCACCATTATAAACAAATTACAAATAATCGGTAGAAATAAATGCTATGAATAAACCTGAACTCTTCATAATACGTTTATAAAATGTAATATGATTTTTTAGATTAGCTATAATCCGCGAATATGTCACGATAAATTATGTATTTTAAATAATACTTAAGCTAACTATAATTTTATAATATTAAGCTATAGGCTAATTCTCTTAAGATAGATAAAGAAAGAAACAGTAATAAAAAGATAATGTAAGTTGATGTAAGGATCCAAATGTGTAAAATAAAGTAATTTGAAAAATCGAAAAATCGCGAAATCGCTTACAATCGGATGGCATTACATTCGAGATATTGCTGAACGTCACTAACGTCAACCTGTCAAATGTCGTTAAATATAGTGGAAAGGGTATAGCAATAAATTTTGTCATAGTAAAACTGCATTGTATGTTATATCATTTTAAAATGGCGAATTTCCTTCTTGACATTTATGGCTTGTGGCAGTCTAGTTTTATAGAACTCTGAATCTAAAGTGAATTATAATTTTACCGCTGTGAACGATACATTTTATTTTGTTGACGTTTGTATCTCTGTTCATAATTTTATTATGACTAAACCAATTATTATCATATCGGTTGAATTGTAGAGATATGCCGCCTCAAATAAAAACTTGCTGGCCAAATTAACTGTTACACTTTTCTTTGTTTTGTGTGTGTGTGAGTGTTTTTGTTGGGTTGTATGTTCTATGTCAATAACGTATAATTTCTGCAGAAGAAAAAGTCGTTTGGCTAATTGGGCTTTGCCACTTGACATGTCTTTATTGGGGGGCTTTAAGGAGTTGATTTCGATCTTTCCCGATGAACAAATTTTAGAGACTTAAGCGTGGATCCTTTAAAAAGGCAGGTGTATTGTGTTTGGGATCGATGCGCCTCTTTACGAGATGTAAGCTAAGTACCTTCGAGAATAGACGAAGCAAAACAGGTTTTCTATTGGTGGTGCTCTTAGTCTTTGCAGGAAGAATCCGTGATTTCATATAAGTATATTTGTAATTATTATCTCGATAGATATAAATATTAGGCAAAATAGAAAATCGATAAGACAAATAAAACCATGGTATGTAGTTGCTCATAATTTCTAGACACATTTCTCACAATACATATCATAGACATTGACAAACTGTCCAGTAGTGTTTTCTGATACACAAGAGATATATTATCTAATGCCTAAATCCAAATGTATTTGCTTTATGTAATATATTATAATCTACAGCCTTGAAGGCAAAGCGGTTATGATAAGGGGATTTATCAGGACAAATTGCACTCATTTCCTGACAACTATAACTCCTGTCATAACAGCCCATTAATGTCCCACTGCAGGGACGGGCCTCCTCCCGGGGCGGAGGGATTCTTGGCCTACTAATACCACGCTGGCCAGACGGATTGGTAGAAGGTATAATTTCAAGTTTTCCTTCTTTTTATTTCGTAAAGATAATTATTCACGGATAGTCCCTTATCCGGTTTTTACGACACCCATAGGATGAGATGGGATGGTGACATATTGTATTCTTATTTCGTAACCACACGCACAAGGCCAAGAACAACGGCATGACATTGCAAAAGCACCTAACCATGTCACTCAAGTGAAGTACCGACAAAATGTCAGCAGTTTTGGAAACAAAGAATTTAAACTCCTTAATCATCACTGATAAAAGACAGCCGCCGACGAGGTCACGGATGGTCTGTCCGATGTCAAGAAGATCAGGAGTTTTTTCCATGCCGAACCATTTATATAAGAAACTTTCGCATGAAATAAGCATTTGGTCAGACGGGAGAAGTGATAGCAACGGAGCGACGTCATGAAAGGAACACTCTTCGTTTTCCTTATTCCTAAATTGTACTCACGCTTTCCATCAAATTCGGTACGGTCATATTGATACGAAAATATTGTATTTGTTTCTATACCAAGTTGTTCTTTATTATTGGCGGAGGTCCATTACTTTTGTTCTACAAAATAAAAAGAAGGAAAACTTGAAATTAAACCCTATACCAATTGGACGTAGTTATGCAAAAATGTTCCAACCCACAAGTCACCCGAAATCGAGATAATGTGATCAAACTACCTTTTATGACACTTAGAGTCAGATTTGCAATAAGGTTCCACGTTTTAAGGCTTATATCAGAAAATATTTTTTTCACTTACGTTCCATCCCACAACCTTTATCAAATAATAACTTGTGTAAATTAACTAGAACGTACTATGAGGACAGGAACATTTAATGTTTTACGAAACAGTATATTTATTTTGGAACAAATGTTCCATGTAGATTTGGAACGTTTTTGCAAAATTGCAATAGCGAGACATAAACATTCCAAAATTTGGGGAACGTTTCCCTAACAGACCTAAATACCATAATTTGAAAACTTAAAAGGTTTCATGAATTTTGTACTATTATTTACCTAAATAAAAAACCTGTTTCGAAAAAAAAATGTTTCAACTTTATTTAGTTTATTTTTACCACGCTATAATTAGCTCCATCCTTAACTGTTTGCATACACGACCACTAAAAATAAATATTTATAACTCGTAAAGAAAAAGTTTATTTTCTTTGTAGCTATTTATCAATAAAATATCACTTGAAAAAAATACTATGACATTAATTCGAAATTATGCCCAAACGACTCCAAAGGTATGTTGGAATTTAGTTAGCACATTATTTTATAAATTTGACGCGAAGTTGGGCTCTAGAAGTGGAAATGAGTGGAGAGTGGGGCTCTTTGGATATAGACAAAGAAATCCACGGGGCCAAATGCTTGCGGACTTCATGGAGAAGGAGGGACTTTTTATGATGAACTCTTTCTTTAAGAGCAAATGGAATTGGCTTAATCCTGATGGTGTCACCAATAATTAGATTGACTTCAGCACGTCGACAAAACGCCATATATTTAATGATGTCTCACTCAGTAATCAATTCGGAGAAAACCGGAAGCAATCACCGGATGGTGAGAGGCACATTAAATATCAATCATAGGCTGGAAAGAGGTCGGCTGATGAGGTCTACGCTACTACCTACACCAGTCCATATCCCAGGTCCATCCAAGTTCTCGGAACTTCCAAGTCATATTACAGAACCGCTTCGAGAGCCTCAGCGAATATGTTGATGTGGACGAATACCACGAAAGATTTGTGGAAACTGTCCGTACAGTCGGTACCGGTGCTTTTAAGACCCAGCACCGGAGGAAATCAAAAAAGATATCTGACCACACTCTCTCGCTCATGGAGCAAAGGCGTACGATGGCACTGCAGTCTCCAGGCGATGCTGATCTATACAGACGGCTCAATAGACAGATCTTTAAGTCACTGACTCACGACCTTCGGCACTTTAACACATTTAGTATTAAAGAAGCCATTGACCAAAATAAGGGCTCTTAAGTGTTCGCAAGAGATCTATCTCTAGGTCATAGCCAAGTTTATAGGCTCAAGATTGGGGATGGCAGAATAGTGTCGTCCTAGCCTGACCTTCTAGAGGAGATTGAGAAGTTTTACGGACAGTTATATACTACAACACAGCCACCTAGTGATCTAGCCGTCGTTCCTAGAACTATACTAACGCGACACCATACCGAAGGAATCCCGGACGTAAGTCTGTGTGAGATTAGTGATGCTCTTCGGCAACTTAGGAACAACAAGGCACCGGGGTATGACGGAACCACAAACGAGCTACTGAAAGCCGGTGGAGAACCCATTCTCAAGGATCTTCAGAGACTCAATTCCGTTATACTCGAGGGAAAAACGCCACAGGCGTGGCACAGGGGTGTGGTGGTACTGTTCTTCAAGAAGGTTGATAGAACGCTACTTCAAAATTACAGACCCATCACTCTACTGAGCCACGTCTACAAATTGTTCTCGAGAGTCATCGCGGATCGTCTCGAACGCAGACTGGACGATTTCCAGCCTCCCGAACAAGCCGGATTCCGAAAAGGCTAAAGTACCATAGACCACATTCATACGCTGCTGCAGGTTATACAGAAGTGCAGTGAGTATAACCGGTCCCTGTGCTTGGCGTTTGTGGACTATTAGAAAGCCTTCGATTCGATCGAGACATGGGCAAAGTTGCAGTCTCTTCAACGGTGCCAAGTTGACCAATGATATTTCGAAGTGCTGCAGTGCTTATACGAAAACGCCACCATGTTAGTTCGTCTCCAGGGTAAATTATCAAGCCCTATCCAGTTGCAGCGAAGAGTAAGGCAGGGTGATGTCATATTCCCGAAACTGTTTACCGCTGAACTGGAAGATGCTTTTAGGGCTTTTGGACTGGGACGGACTCGGCATTAACATAAATGGCGAGTATATCACGCACCTTCGATTTGCTGACGATATCGTGATCATGGCTGAGACCATAGAGGACCTCAACACAATGCTCGATGGCCACAGTAGTCTCTCAACAAGTTGGTCTTAAAATGAACATGGACAAGACCAAGATCATGGCAAATGTCCATGTTGCACCCACTCCAATCATGGTTGGAGGCTCTACAATTGAAGTTGTCGAGGAGTATATATCTGGGGCAGTTTGGTTGGGTACAGATGGTTAAAATGTACCTGGAACGTTTGTGCAAAATTAATTTGAAGCTATGTTCATGTAAATATTAATTATGTTAAAATGTTCCAATACCAAAAACATATTTTTTTCTTATTGTAAAGTGAATAGCTTAAAATTAAACATACGATTATCTAAACACAATATAATTCAACAATAATACGTTTAGTATTGGCCTTTACTAGTTAGAATAAAAAAGAATACAACTGAAACGCGTAAATGCTTTTATCTCAAAATCAACTTACTGTGGAATGGAACATTTTTGCATAACTACGTCCAATTCGTCTTGCCAGCGTGGTATTAGTAGCCTAAGTAACCCTCCGTCACGGGAGGAGGCCCGTCCCTGCAGTGGGACATTAATAAGCTGTATATATTTACGGTTTCAAAGTACATTCATTCAAGTTTAAGACAATAATCTAGATTGCACAAATAATTATCTTAATAGGAATTCGAATGCCCCAACCTCCCTTACGGTAGCCTGCACAACCACTTTGCCATCGAAGCAGTTCATTAGACATTAGAAGCCTAGCTTTATCAGCACTTACTGCATTCAAAGCTACAGAATACGCTCCTCCAGCGTTCTAAATCCACGGCCCTAATGTTAATACAGTGCGAGAGAGAGACAGACATAGCTGAAACGTACAAGTGTGAGCGAGTCAACATTGCTATAACGTGTCAAATCTTCTAAAGCATCAATATCTGTACTCTGAATGACATTTCTAATCTACGATATCGGGTAAATTGACGATGGGTATTGCCAAGCGAATGTAAGCTTTAACTATTGTGGTGTACGGAGTGTATTGGTTTGAAATTGTTTTTGGTCGATGTAGGGATTGGAACGTCTATCACACTGTGTGCGAATTGTGTAATAATTATTATTTATTACAAGAAGATGGCTTAGACCTGAATTTAGGAATAAATGAAAGGAAAAATCGAAAAACAGTGTCTGAATTTGAAACTTTATCATTCTGGAAATTAAAATTTACTTTTAGACTGTATAAATATTAATAAAGTTCTATATATTGATAGTACCTCCTTATATCCTATGGGTTTCTTATAAGCCTATTAAGAATAATTGACACCACGCTCCAAAAGTAAAAAGTGGTTGCTTATTATAACCTGTTACTTATCCGTCTGACTAATAAACGAAGTTTCTTTATGCCACTGGAGATGATCAGCTGTCTTTGCAGCACGACACTAATGGGCTGTTAGAAAGATCTTCATAAAAAGTGGAAAAACTTGGCATGAAACCGAAGAATGTCTGACAAGCGTGGTTATATTGGTCCCATTGGTCCCACTGTCATTACATGAGGGTCAACCCGCAGTAAGACATTTGAACGCTGCTAAAATAATAATAATATTAAATTTTCTCTGACGTCACTCAACGGTGTAACATACATCCACCGGACTGTGTGTAGACACACGGATGATTGAATTAGTAAATCAAATCGCACGATTTGTTGCTTCTAATTCCGCATATTAAACTGAGTTGAGAGTCACCCTGCGTAGTTTACTGGTAAACAGCTTACCTACATTAATTATAATGTGGTTATGTGTGGGTTTGTGTGATGACGTCAGAAGTCCGTTGGGAAGATGAAAAGGGGTGTGTTGTGTTAGGCTTTGGTGCCAACATTATTTTTTTTTGGGTTTTTTTTTTATTCAGAGTCAGAATCCATTAATCTGTAATAACTTTTCTTTAAACTATTGTTATTTTCCATTTTCTTATAACATCCTATTATTCCCTTTATGGAAACCGAAGTTTGGAAACCAGTTTTTTAAAAGGTAATTTTATACTTCTACGTAACTGGTTTTCTAGCTTTTTTTAATACTTGTACGTAACTGGTTTCCAAAAATTACAAGGTTGTTTTAGCCATTTACGAAACCAATGTTGAAGTGATTGCTACTTATTCGTTTTCTCTCTATCAACGACTTACAGTGCATTGTCTGAGAAGACTAAAAGATAGGTCTGTTTTTGTACTTTTTTGGGCATAAAGTAAAAAGTGACAATGGTATCACCGGCCTAACCCAATCATTTGGTGTTGTAAAAGTCGACTAAGAGAAAGTTACCAGCTTGTCAATACAATAGGTAAGACAATTTGACAACTATTGATAAATATTGAATTTTTAACGATTTTAAGGAACGAGAATTCTACGAAAATCGTGTATTCTTTGACATAAAATCCTATACCAGTTCGTTTGGGTAACGTTGTATTAGTAGGTAGGCGAATTTACATCTGTCAATGAAGAAAACCTATCTTTGTTGCTCGATATTAATAGTCCATTATGACTTATAATTATTTTTTAAATTTATGTTTTAACTGGCATTGTTCTGTAAATTAGGTACGAAAATTATTTTTGTATAATTGTATTTTTAATTTTTTTGTGACATTTTAAATATGTATTGGTATTAATTATTGTAATTTTTGTTGTATTATTGAATGTTCAGATTGTACTGATTGTTTTATGAATAAATGACTATGACTATACTATGACTAATGAATTCAAAAATTCTATTTTCACTTAGAAAACTAAGTAGTAGGAATTCAAACAGGAACCCCAATAATAATATTACAACCACAAATAATTTTTTTTCATAAATGTTTCTAAAATAAAAAAAAACCAATTCCGAGATACGTCACAGTACTAAATAAATATGAAAGACACAACAAATGTATCTCAATAACAATGTTATATTTGTAAGATTGATGCGATTCACAATACTCTTTTGTATAAGAAAACGCGGCGTCTCATTATTTTGATTTATTTTGTATACGTTGCTAATATTATTTTGTTGTGAATTTCGTTTTCAATTTGCAGTTATACGTGGGTTATTCTCTTTGTTTTCCGGTCTTTGTTTCTGTGCGGGAACTATATAATTCAAATGGTCGTTGTCTATTAGTTTGTTTGTATATCGAGGACGTGTCTTGTCGGTAAAGTGTTATCAAGTGAAATCTTCAAAATATTAAGAATGTAAAAATAAAATAAATATTAAAAATATAATGCCTAAATCCTCGAGGGTTAAACCGGTTGCAAAGCATAGTACTGTACAAAGAAAAGTTTTAGAATAGCCTCAAGCATAATAGAATCAGCATCATCATCATAACCTCCCATTAATGTCCCACTGCAGGGATGGGCCTCCTCCCGTGACGGAGGGATACCTGGCCAACTAATACCACGGTGGCCGGACGGATTGGTACAGGGTTTAATTTCAAGTTTTCCTTCTTTTTATTTCGTAAAGATAATATTCACGGATAGTGCCTTAGTCGGTTCTTACGACACCCATGGGATGAGATGAGGTGGTGACACACTGTATTCTTACTCCGTCACCACAAGGAAAACGGATATTTATTATAATTACTTTAAAATTCTTTGCCTGAATTATTATTGTCAATTTTTTTGCCGCTTATCTGCTTTACATACGTCTAGGTAACATTACAAACTGAAAAAATGAGTTATAAACTACCCTTTTTTAAATCTGTGTATCGTTTGTTGGCAAACTGAATCATTATGTAATTAAAAAACCCTATTTTAACCACAGCTATTACACCGATTATAATATTTACGAAATATTTTACAATTAATACAGCGTTGAAAAGCTAACAAAATTAAATAATTACCGTTTGCTAGTCTTGTTTGCTTATAATGAATTTTATTCTGTTGTTAAATTACAGCTACTTTTACCTAACAGTATATTTTTATCTTAACCATCATCATTATACCAGCAAAAAGTTGTCCCCGGCTGGACAATAAACTTCTTGAAATCTATTCTTTGCTTCCATCGATGTGAAGGGTTTGCCCACTCTTTGTTCTCCGGTCTCCAGTCGTCTTTTCAAAAACATTTCTATCCTATCGGCTATTAGTCCTGCTTGCAAATAGTTCATAAAATTATCTTATCATAACAGCCCATTAATTTCCCACTGCAGGGACGGGCCTCCTCCCGTGACGGAGGGTTACTTGGCCTACTAATACCACGATGGCCAGGCGGATTGGTAAGGGGTTTAATTTCAAGTTTTCCTTCTTTTTATTTCGTAAAGATAGTAGTTACGGTTATTCTCTTAGTCGGTTTTTACGACACCCATGGGATGAGATGGGGTGGTGACATATTGTATTCTTACTCCGTCACCACACGGATAAATACACATACCTACAGCTTAATGCATAAGTTGGTAATGTCCACTTGTTGCATCGAATGCGGTGTTAATGTAAATGTACGCTCTGGTTAGTTTGGGAAACAGACCATTTACTGTGCAAGCAACTAATCTTGATTTAATTTAATTGCAACTTAGTACCAATTAGACTTAGATGCATTACTGGCAGACCAACCAAATATTATATTCTTCCACACAACGCCATCTATTCCCAAACTAAGCACAGCTTGTACTATGGGCACTAGAAAAATGATACATATTATACATAGAAACATCTAGACCAATGCAAACAATCAGGTTTACGCACACAAAGGTTTGCATTGAGCGGGAATTGAACCCGAGACCTCTGCGTAGCAGTCGTCATAACCAAGGAGGAAATGATTGCATATTTACGTGTTCCTGTCTAGGTCAGGAAAAGCTTTTCGACAATTTACATAGTGAATGTCACCTCATAAAGTTGACTGACGATCTGCTTATAGTTGTGCGAAATGAATGAATGTGGGAAGATGGTATGGTAGGACGTTTGAAGGAGGCCTATGTCCAGTAGTGAACGTTCTTTGGCTGAGATGATGTGATTCGACTTATAGTTATTATGTTGACAGATCTGCCTGATGTTGCCATGAAATGCTTAAAGCCGTGTTGCGTTTACCAGAAAAAAATAGGACATTGGGTTTTGAATATGTTACTCCTAGTGACTTTCAGCAATTGTCGGGTCGTATGTGGCGTAATGGTTGAGACCCATGGCTCCTACGCAGAAGTCTCTAGTTTACTCCACACTCTATACTAACCTTTGCACATGAACATCTTAAAAATCCACTTTTGTAACCAGTAAAAACACTTCTAAAAGATCTCGTTAAGAAACTTTCATACTATTTTATTTTTAGTTAACAAAACTAAGCTAAGGATAAAGTTTAAACTCCAAGTATTAAGTTTTATACGAAGATATATTTAAAATACAATTTGAACTTGTAAGTAGTCACTTGACCGGCGTGGTATACTTGGAATTTTCTGCACAACATTGTTGCAAAATACTTAAGAATTTTGCTGTATAAAATAGGTTATGTGAAGTATTTGGTAAGTAGCCGGACAAAGTTCGTCGGCAAAACTTAAGAGTAATTTAATCAGTTGCTTAAATGTTACTCATGCATTATTTATTTGACGTCACAGAATTTTGACAGTTGATTCGTGACATCATAGGAGTTTTGACAGATGAGTCGTGACGTCATAGGACTAGGAGTTTGGAAAGAAGATTCGTTACGTTATAGAATTTTTGACAGATTAACCGTGACGTCATAGAATTTTGTCAAAAAATAATTTTTGAAACTACTTTCCTAAGCTTATCCTTGCGTGCGCTGTGCAAAAGGTTACCATACGGCTACACAAAAAATATGTACCTACTACGGAATTAATTCTCATAAAAAGCTGAAAAAAATCCTCGCAGAAAATATTTTTTGTTTGTTTAATATCAGCCCAAAGTAACTATTCCACGTGGACGAAGACGCGAGCAGCAGCTAGTCAGACATAAAGTAGTTTCAGGTTTAAAAGAAAAATTTAATGATGCCACAATGAAATCTTGTGTGGGATTTGAAAAAACTACCTCTACCTAGGCTCTTGTGGTCGTGTAGACCACAAGGGCCTTAAGGTAGTTTTTTTTTTCAAATAAACACAAAGTAAAAAGAAATTGTTTCTTGATTTGAACCTGTATCTTTTCTTAGTAAACACCCTAGAATAATATGAAATTACTGTGTCATTTACTGCGACCGGTATCAACGCTCTAGTTATAGTAAGTATTTTCATTACATACTATCATTTTACAATACACAAAAAGTTTAACATTTCGTCTTTGTAGTAAAACTCATTCTAAACATTGTAACACATTTAATGTTTACTAAAAACTCTATCCATCCATTAAAACAATGCACGGTAGAGATCGTTAAGCCAGCACCTATTTGGTAGACTGTACGATATGTACTTACCACTTAAAAGTTCCAGCGTACAGTGGCGAACTAAAGTTTTGCATATATTTGATATTCTGTATAAGGCTTATTTAAAATTGCGAAGCTGTTTTAGAGTTCGGCCATTAGAATGAATTAACTAATGTAGTTGTTAGATATTTTGTTTGTTTAAAATTGTTTGTTAATAAATTACTGTATGAACAATACATTTATAACAAACTAGCAGACCCGTGCCCACTTCCTTGGGCGGCGAAAAAAACGCATACGTTTTTTTCGCGTTTATAATTAGTCATAGCGTGATACTATATAGCCTATGACACTCCCTGATAAATGGACTATTCAACACAGAAAGAATTTTTAAAATCGGGTCAGTAGATCCAGAGATTACCCCCTTATTAACTTTACCTCTTTATAATATTAGTGAAATTATGGAGTGTGGAACGTAAGACAGAAACACGCTTGTACGATATGACTGTGCACAGAAAACATGGCTCATAGAAATCTCTATTCGTAGAAAGCACGTTTCGCCGAAAACTTTGATCACAGAAAACATTGTTTTTAGCCATCTCGGTATAAAGAAATCACTGTTAACAGATATCACTGCTTACACACAGATTACACAATGTTTTTAAAATTTCTACTTATGTTACGCTGGGCAACAGATATGATCACCCTATTACCACTTCAGCTAGAAAAAAAATTACGAGCCATGACGGTTATTCCTAAGAAGAAAAATAAGGCCTCAATAATTTAAAAAGCTACTTATTATAATTTTATGTGTTACGTAACAAACTTCGTGTTGTGACTAATTAAGCATTATAATCTAGAGGTTTTTATGAATAACGATCGTTAAGCCAGGCTACAGGGGGAGAATTTTTAATGGCAATGAGTTTGCTCTTTTTGGGCAAAGTCATTTTTTGTCAAAAAAAGAACTTATATTTTGCCATGTCACTGACTGATGTGTCATTCATTTTAACCGCTCACGCTTAAAGAAGGTGTTGTTTAAATGTGTTAATAAAAATTATTAAACAGAATGTATGTTGGTGTGTAACTCATAAATCTGTGTGTCTATTTTCATATTTTTTTTAAATAGATTTTTGTCTAATACATATTATGTACTGGCAAATGTATTATTATGTTATACACAATTAGGTATTATAGTATGTTCTTACAAAAAAAAAATTATGTACCCATAGACCATGCTCTGCTTAGTTTGTGACTAGATGGTGTTATGTAGTTGTTGAAAAAATCTAGACAAAATATAGAACATTTTGACTGTCTAATGGTTATTTTCTCCGTGTGGTGACAGAGTAAGAATACAGTGTGTCACCACCCTATCTCATCCCATGGGTGTTGTAAAAACCGACTAAGGGACTATCCGTGAATATTATCTTTACGTAATAAAAAGAAGGAAAACTTGAAATTAAACCCTATAACAATCCGTTTGGCCAGCGTGGTATTAGTAGCCTGAGTATCCCTCCGTCCGGAGGAGGCCCGTTCCTGCAGTGGGACATTAATGGGCTGTTATGATGAATGGTCTTTTAGTCGCTTTTTACTACACCCTTACGATGAGATGAGGTGGTGACAGCGTTATTCTTTGTTCATCACACATAGACGTATTAAAATCGATAGTTCTCTATACTTCATTACTATTCATAGTACTACAAACTTTGATATTGGAAATAAACTCAATAACATGCGGACAAAGCAGGGATTAACTTAATTATTATATGTTAAACTGATGCATAATGTATACACGAGTATATGCTAATTTGGACATTACTTTGTCTCAGTTATAGGGGATTTAAAGGATTATGAAATCAAAGGCAAATGTCATTACGGCTGTTTTTGAATGGTATATTTTGCTAATTTCTCTTATGGATCACTTCTTTTTCTTTTTCTCGTGTCACGGTCGAAAATTCAAACAGTTTTAGAATAGTGAGCGATCACTTCAATTGCATTCGGAGTGGCCGCGTAAAGATCGCCCATCGTACAATGGTCAGGCCACAAAGGGCACACCAGTAGATGCGCCATCGATTGTTCTGGATTGCCGCAGTCACATTGGGACACACATGGCATTTCTAAATCTCTGCTTATCCCCTTGGGAACTATATTAATTTCAGGATAAACCATAAATGGAGTTATGTATGTATATCGATGAAGCCAAGGTCGTTTCTAAGAATCGTTATACATAACATTTCGAAACCTCTGCCTGTTCCCTTGTGAATAAGGCTTGTTTATATGTTACGGCTAATACCCGAAGTGCGGCTACATCTAGTTTTAGCCGGTTAGAACTAGGTGTAGCCACACACTCTTGGTTAGAACTAGTATTAGCCGATTGTTTTCGGGTAAAACTAGGTCTAGCCTTCATCAAGCCGGCTACAACTAGTTCCAGCCATTCACTGTTGGATAAAACTAGGTCTATCCGATAACATTCCGGCTAGACTTAGGTTCAGACAATCCCTGTTGGATAAAACTTAGATGCGTGTCCCGCCATGTCTTCCGCCCCGCGTCACACTCATGATTCACAGCATCTGCAGCAGCGGCGCGGGGTGGAGGGCGTAGCGAGACACGCGCCTCTGCAGGTTGTGAGGGCCAAGTGCTGCTGATCTACTGCAGGTCTACTAGCGAGTATGACTCATAGCGTCTGTACATAGTTGTAGCCGGCATGTCAGCAAAGCTTTTTTTGGTATTAAAAAAAAACATCCAATCTTTAGAAACGTAGATACAAATATGTATATAAATAAATATATAAAAATATACAAATATATAAATTATACAATAAATAAAAAATATACAAATATATACATAATTGTAGTTTTGTATTCTTTTAAATCAAATTGTAATAGTTAACACAAATTGTTAGGAGTACAAGTTTTAGTATATTAGGGACAATCAGAAACATTTTATTAACAACAGACAATAGTTGCATATTAAAATTTAAAAAAATATTCTTATAATTATAAATCACACTTTTATAAAGCAAGGCAGGGGGCGCGACTCGCGAGAGCCAGGCGTCTGTTACTTGTTTGGATCTAGTTTTATCCAACAGGAATAGTCTGGAACTAGTTCTAGCCGGAATGATATCGGATAGCCCTAGTTTTATCCAACAGTGAATGGCTGGAACTAGTTGTAGCCGGCATGATGAAAGCTAGACCTAGTTATACCCGAAAACAATCGGCTAATACTAGTTTTAACCAAGAGTATGTGGCTACACCTAGTTCTAACCGGCTAAAACTAGGTGCAGCCGCGCTTCGGGTTTTAGCCGTAACATATATAATTATGTATTATTAATTACAGTTATACCCATACAGCCTTAACAACTAGTTAAACATTCAGAGTTCAAGTAGAACTTACCTGGCGACCACTTTACACTGTATTATAATTTCTAATGTTAATAACCGTCAGTGCTGGGACTGAACTTTGTCAAAGTTTAATTCGGCAAAACTCGGCAACACTCGGGAACAGTCGGCAAACACAAGTTGTGCTGTGTAAAATCAGCTTCACCAATTCAAATAACTGTGTACGCTTGCCCTGAAAACGTTGGGTCTAGATTGTAACTGTCTTCGCTAACTTTTGAATTAGCAACTACATTATTTGTAGAAGGAAGTTTTCATTGAATTCTTCAGATTGTCAGTGAATTTTAAGTGTGAGTGTGTTGAGAGTCTTTGTCATTTACTTTGTTTTCGGTGGCAGGCATTGAGAAAAAGCAGAAAATAGTAGGTATATTCGGTTTACTCTTAATTTATGTGATAATTTGAGACTAACTGCTCTTAGGTAAATCTAAGAGCTTAGGTAGATCCAAAATAATAGACAAAATTTTATTGAGACAAATATTCGAGTAGCCTAGTAGAAAAAAGCATCTGGCTTATATACATACACAAAGGACGCAAGCTCGTGTCCTCGAGCTTCAGATGTTTTTCCATTCAGTTATCATACCAGCCCATTAATGTCCTACTGCAGGAACGGGCTTCCTCCCAGGACGGACGGAGGGAAACTTGGCCTACTAACACCACGCTGGCCAAACGGATTGGTACAGGGTTAAATTTCAAGTTTTCCTTTTTTTTATTTCGTAATGATAATTAATATTCACAAATAGTCCCTTAGTCGGTTTTTACGACACTCATGGGATGAGATGGGGTGGTGACGTATTCTTACTCCGTCACCACACGGAGACGGAGTTTAATAAGAGTAACTTAAAATATTAATATCTCGCCATGTTTTAAGATACAGAACACTTTTGAAGGACGTCGTGTGTGACGTATACGTCGCAAGAATACAAATTTGTGTTAAAATGTTCTTGTGAAGAAATACACAAGTTAATTATAAATAACATAGCCTAATTAGTATGCAAGTGACACGGCCTCTGTGAAGCGACGAGATGTAGGAAAAATGAGGGAATCGATAAACCACCTTGCAATTTTAGGGATCTTTAAATGTATAAGAAATTATGAGAAAAGTAGATAAATAAATAAGTGAAAATGCCTAAAAACAAACGTTTTATTTTTCTAATCAGGTATCTTTTTGTACATTTAAAACATAAATATAAAGCTACAATATAACATATAGAAATATTTTAACAGCGCCATCCAGTTCCAAACTAAGCAGTACCAATAAATACATTATGTAACGTCAAGGCAAGGTAGTAGACACGAACCCATTTCTTTCCAAGTAAGCTATGCACTCTCCGTGTGGTGACGGAGTAAGAATACAATACGTCACCACCCCATCTCATCCAATGGGTGTCGTAAAAACTGACAAAAGGACAATATGAAAAGAAGGAAAACTTAAAATTAAACCCTGTACCAATCTGTCTGGATAGCGTGGTATTAGAAGGCCGAATATCCTTTCGTCAAGAGAGGAGGCCCGTCCCTGCAGTGGGACATTGATGGGCCGTTATGACAAAGCTATGAACTGACTACAAAAGACAGTATAGAAACATGACACTAAAAGGGCTTATCGCATAGGCTATTCAAGATAAGTAGGCGCTTATTGTAAGAGCCTTCTATTGAAATGAATAGTTAAGTTCGGTCATCCTTCCCCTGCCCTAATCCCAATTTTATTTGGGGTCGGCGCAGCATGTCTTCTTCTTCCATACTTTCCTATCGAATGTCTTCTCACAAGTATCACTCATCGCAGCCTTATCGTCTTTCACATAATCCATCCATCGTTTCTTTGGTCGTTCTCTTCCCCTATATCCATCCACGTACATGTTCAATAATTATGTTAAGATAGTTAAGTTCGGTATCACCACTTAATTTCAACCCATGGGTGAGCCAGAATCGGACCCGACATCATTCAAAATCATCACTAGCTACAGAGGTCGTCGCATAAAAAAATAATTCTACTCGTCTCTTAGCTTATTTTTAAGTCAGTTAAAATAAATTTAATGTAAATAACCAAGTTAGTATTCTTACCTTAATCATATTTTATATTCCTTAACTTAAAGCTGAAATAGTGTACCTAAGTGAGAAAATTCCGGAGCAATTTATGTCGTCTTATTCTACGTGGATCTGTGTAGAATTTAAGACAATTATTTTTCTTAAAAAAGACCTTTTCAAGCGGTTTTTTGTAGATAGAGTGATTTAAAAGGAAGGTTTATACGTATTACGGTCGTACTATACATGCATAACATTGACGACCTCTGTGGCGTAGTGGTTATGTAACATGACTGCTACGCAGAGGTCTCGGGTTTGATTCCCGCTCAATCCAAATATATGTATAATATTATGTATGTATTAAAAAAAAGTAGGTATATAAGTACTAATATCAGTTGTTCTGTTACTTATAACAAGCAGCAAGCAGGTTAAGCCTGTGTAGATGCTGTGTAGATATGTCCGTGAATAATTATTTATTTAATATTGTATAGTATAAGCATAAAATTCGTGCAAAGCCGAGACGTATCGCTAGTATATTATTAAAATTTAAATTCTAAGTTAAAACTGAAATCATATAAGTCAGAAAATTCCCCGAGCAATTTACGTCGCCTTACTCTCCGTAGATTTGTGAGAAAATGGTGACAGTTTTCTATCTTATTACATCTTGGTCTGTCGCCTAAAGACATGTTGCTAGGAAAATATAAAACTTACAGTTTCTTTAGACGTCGAAATGGCAAAATTTCATATCTTCCACTGAGAAAATGTTGGTTTTACTTTTGTTGATTTATAGAACTTACTGGATGTGGCTTGGTTAGTTTGGACGGATTTGAAATTCAACTTCAGTACAGTATTGAATGTCTTCTCTTGAAATTCTTTGTTATTCACTTACCTATTAAATAGAGAAACAATACATGGAATCACTACGCTATCTTATCCCACGGTGGTAGCAGATATTATCTTTACTTACAAGACCCAATTCAGCCAGCGTGGTATTAACTAGTCATAGGTACTTATACAAAAAGTTTAGTTGTCTTCTTCACTAGAGGAGTTCAATCTAGGAACTTTAAATATCATTATCATATTCGGGGATCAGCCGGGCCTTCTCCCGTGACGGAGGGATAATTGGCCTACTAATATCACGCTGGCCAGACGGATTGGTATAGGGCTTAATTTCAGGTTTTCCTTCTTTTTATTTCGTAAAGATAATATTCACGGATAGTCCCTTAGTCGGTTTTTACGACACCTATGGGATAAGATGGGGTGGTGACATACTGTATTCTTATTCTATCACCACACGGAGTAAGAATACAATATGATTTGATGAAGTGAAGCCATTTTATGCCTACTTTGTGTTCATTTCAGAACTTACATTGTTTGATTCGCCAAAGTCGTACTAGAGTATCATATTTAAAAAAAAGACAGCTTTTACATATTTTCAATACACATTAAAAATGTTTTCAAAACACATGATAAAACAACTGTTACAAAATTTAGCGTTAAATAATTCAACACACTAAATAATATAATATCTCATCTATTCTCTCTACATCTACAACCAGTTCCTGATGTCCAAAGTCGCGATACGACACGACATCTAGCGGAGGAAACTTTCAACAAAATTATATACATATACACAAAATGTTTGAAATATTGTTTGTGCTCTACATAACGTTACGACATCTACTACATGTTACATTGTCCGTTTTGTTTTGTGTGAATGTTGTATTTTGGCTGAGAATCATGTCACAGCGCCATCTTTTCTCTCAAACGTATCTACAAAAACTGAAGAAACCTTGACAACAATTGTATTTCAAAGTGGTATTAGTGGGTCTCTTTAGTTACTGGAGAGGGCCAGAGCAGGGACATTGATGACCATTATCGTGTTTAGTGTTGACAGACTGTGAAAGTGTTGGCGACTTTATTCCTGGTCTGTATACGCGCCTTCCACTAGGTTCAATTTAGTCATAATGACAAAAAATATAAAGAAAATATAAATTTAAAACATTTATTGTGACGGTAAAAGATTTAACATAGGTTTTCTTTTCTTGGTGTTTAGTAAGTTAAAAGTGGTTAAGTTAAATAATATTGTAGTATCTCTTCTATTCCCTCTACATCGACAACCAGTTCCTGATGTCCAAAGTCGCGATACGACACGACATCTAGCGGAGGAAACTTTCAACAAAATTATATACATATACACAAAATGTTTGAAATATTGTTTGTGCTATACATAACGTTACGACATCTACTACATGTTACATTGTCCGTTTTGTTTTCTATGAATGTTGTATTTTCGTTTCATCATAACAGCCCGTTAATGTCCCACTGCAGGGACGGGCCTCCTCTCCAGACGGAGGGATACTTGGCCTACTAATACCACGCTGGCCAGACGGATTGGTACAGGGTTTAATAAAATAATTTTCGTTTAGGTTTTAAAGATTCATTTCTATCTTGGTGACAAAATGCTCTTTTCGGCTGCAGTCCATGCGATCGCGAATTTGAATCCAATAATCCTTATAACGTTAATTCAGTACAAGATATTTATTTTGTGTGATCTCAAATAATTGTAGTAGGAGGAATGTGATGTTTTTTTTAACATTCACACAACGCCATCTAGTCCCAAACTAAGCAAAGCTTGTACTATGGGTACTAGACAATGGATAAACATACTTTTTTTGTAAATATATACATATTATACATAGAAAACACTCAGACCAATGCAAGCAATCACGTTCATGCACACAAAGATCTAACCCGAGATCTCAGCGTAGCAGCCATGTAATATACCGACTTCACTACAGAGGTCGTCAAATTGCTGTATATTGCTGTAAAAGCAGTTGTTTATCGCTGCATACTGCAACAAACTTACCAAAATAACCCATAAAATCAAAACATATAGGACACCATATCAACTAGTAAAACTCTTTAACTATCCCTATCAATATCAGAAACAATTTATTTGAACACGAAAGTGTCAAACCTGTCACCCTGAACTCGGCTACACCCTTTACATAACTTTGGTTGAGCTAACTAATCAATTAAACACTTCAATTTACGTTAGTGTTGCGGTTAAATGCGAAACATGTTTATTAGGCTCTTGTTAGCAATTATTGCACCCTTGTTGGCGTTTTGTTTTAGTCATATTAAAAACAATACTATAGGGAATTAGGAATAAGCTATAAAAAAAATTAAGGCAGGGAAATCGTGACATTAACTAATGTAAAAAAACTAGTGTTTACGATATCATTTTATTAAAGCTGACCCGTGCCCACTTCGTAAGGCCGCGAAAAAAAAGCGACACTTTTTTAAATATATTTCATTACTACTGCACTCCTTTTAGTCATAGCGTAATACTATATAGCCTATGACACTTCTCGATAAATGGACTATTTACCACTCTTTATAATATTATTATTAGTATAAGTATATACTATACCTCATTATTTCTACAAAACAATCAAACCTGACACCCTGAACTCAACTTTGGTTAAACAAACTAATCAATTAAACACTTCAATTTAGTGTTGCGGTTGCGCCCATGGCGGAACATTTTTATTGGCCCCTTGTTAGCAATTTGTTTTAGTTATATTAAAAACAAAAAAAAAGGAATTAGGGCAAACCTACTCATCATCAAAACCGCCCTTTAATGTCCCACTGCAGGGACGGGCCTCCTCCCGTGACGGAGGGATACTTGGCCTACTAATACCATGCTGGCCAGACGGATTGGTATAGGGTTTAATTTACAGTTTTCCTTCTTTTTACTTCGTAAAGATAATATTTACAGTTAGTCCTTTAGTAGGTTTTTACGACACCTATGGGATGAGATGGGGTGGTGACATATTATTGTATTCTTACAGCGTCACCACACGGACTTTTGTTAGTTTATTTTTATAAAATAACCTTGGCCTTGTCTAACGTATTTTTTTATAGCTTGTCTTTTATTCCCCGTAGTATTCTATTTAATATGACTAAAACATATTGGTAACAAGGGGGCAATAAAAATGTTTTTTTAAAACCTTACCCCTATGTTGTATACTAACGTAAATTAATTGAAGTGTTCTTCTTCTTATCTTCCTCTCCTCCTTTTCGGGGACCCTCCCGGCTGCACTTCGACCCCATCGGATCTTTTGTGCTGGTCCCCCGTTCACCACCCCACAGCTTCCTCAATCACCTTCGCGAAGGAGATAAGTAAGCCTAGCGGCAGCTTGTCGAAGTCACTAGGGGTAGGATATCCCACTCCTAGTAGCTTCATCCTTTGTCTGGTGAGGGCTTCGCAGTTGCACATCAGATGTTCCACTGTTTCGTCTTCCTCACCGCACGCTCTGCACTGGTTGGTGCCTGATAGTCCCATCTTCATCAACAAGTCGTTGACGGGAAGGTGACCTGTAAACATACCGATTATTAGTCGGATATGTCTGCGGCTTAGGTGCCACAGTTTTGTGGACCTGCCCGGATTTACTCCTTCAATAAAGAGCTTTGAGTGCCTCATGCCAGTCGACAACTGCCACTCTGTTGAGTGTTGCTGTCTTGTCTGATCATTGACGGCCATTAGGAACGTACCTTTTGAAAGACCTACGCATGGTTCCGGTCCGCCGAAACTCCTGCTCGAGCCTTCCCTTGCAAGTTCATCGGCTCTTTCGTTGCCGACATAACCTTTGTGTCCTGGGATCCATACCAGTCTCACCTTGTTCGTTTTGCCAAGCCTGTTTAGGGCCTGGATACCATTTTTGACTAGTTTGGAGGTGACTCTCGGTGCCGTTAGGGCTTTGAGTGCCGCCTGACTGTCGCTGAGAATATAGATTGTTTCGTTGTTCACTCCACTGTCTATGTTCTCCTGTGCGCATGCTGTAATCGCGTAGGTCTCAGCCTGGAAGACTGTCGCATACTTACCCATGCTTGTGCTGCTACCGTAGTCTTTAGTATAAATACCTGCTCCGGTACCCGTGCTCGTCTTCGATCCATCCGTGTACCATATCTTACCCTTACCCTCTGGTGGCTCGAGTCCTTCTGACCATTCAGATCTTTTAGGAATAAGGATCCTGAATCGTCTTTCGAAGATGTAACTTGCTGGCATCTGGTCGCCACACATGTTGATTGCATCTTCCACTTGCCTAGATAATGTTGGCTTTGCATGTCTCGTGCTAGTGCCGCTGTCGCACCATAGCCCAAGACCTTCTAGTCTGTAGAGCGCCCTTACTGCCTCAGACTGAACCATCAGGTGCAGTGGTGTTAAATTTAGTAGGACCTCCATTGCAACGGTTGGGGTGGTCCGAAACGCACCCGTCATTGCAACGCAGGCCAATCTTTGAAGTTTCAGTAGGCCCTCCCTGCATGTGCCAAGGTTCGTCCTCGGCCACCATGCCAGACTTCCGTACAGCACTATAGGTCTGACCATCATCGTGTACACCCACAGCATTATTTTGGGTTTTAACCCCCATGTCTTACCATATGCAGATCTACACATGCCAAACACTCTGTGTGCCTTTGCTGATACCGACTCTACGTGCTCCTTCCAGGTTAGTTTATTGTCTAGGATGAGTCCAAGATACTTTACCTGCTCTGAGATCATTAGATCCTGATTGAAGAGACTCAGATTTATTAAGTTGTTGATGTTTCTCTTCCTGGTAAACGGTACTACCACCGTCTTGCTCGGGTTGATCGAGAGTTGTTGCCTACCGCACCATCGCTCTACCCGCCCCAGCATCTCTCTCATGATCTCCGTTATTGTTTTCGGGAATATCCCATTAATCAGAATAACCAGATCATCAGCATATCCTACGGTCCTGACTGGTCCGCTGTTGAGTTCCTCCAGGAGAGAGTCCACCACCATGTTCCATAGTAGCGGTGATAGTACCCCCCCCTGTGGGCATCCCTTGGTGGCATTGATGGTTAGTTGTTCTCCTAGTAGAGTTGTTGTCATCGTTCTGCCGTTCAGCATGTTCCCTATCCATTCACAAATGGTCGGGTCAATGCCATGTCTTGAGGACGCTTCCTTAATCGCAACATATGATGTACGATCGAAGGCGCCCTCTATGTCTAGAAATGCTGCTAGACATATTTCTTTGCATTCAATTGCCTTTTCCGCTCTGTCTACTACCAGATGAATCGCCGTTTCCGTCGATTTTCCAGGTTGGTAAGCACACTGCATTCTGTGAAGTGGAAACCTGCGTAGCGGTCCATCGCGGATGTGTCTGTCGATCAGTTTTTCCAAAGTTTTTAGAAAGAAGGATGTCAGACTAATGGGCCTGTATGATTTGGCCTCGGAGTAACTTTCCTTTCCAGGTTTTGGTAAGTAGATTACTCTTATTTTCCTCCAGTCACGCGGTACGTGTCTGAACGCTAGGCACGCTCTGTATAGTCTGCACAGATGTGGTACTAATACATGCGCCCCTTTTTGTAGTAGGATGGGGTAGATCTCGTCTGGTCCTGGCGACTTGTATGGCTGGAATGTTGATATTGCCCATCTCAGCTTGTTCTGGTTTACTACCTTATTTGCACTATTCCAGTTTCGTCTGTCCGTACGGGTTTCCTGTTCGGCCTGACTTACTGTGTGAATTTGTGCTTCGTGCTCGATTGTGTTCGAGCCTGGGAAATGTACTTTGCACATTTCTTTTAGAGTTTCTAGGCCTGTCTCAGTCATTTTCCCACTTCCGTCCCTTACTGTTGTTAGTGGGTGTGACTTCGTCGATGCCATAGCCTTTATTAATCTCATTCCCTGTGGTAGAGATTCTATATGATCGCAGTGTTTCTTCCACGATCTTCTTTTCGCTTTCCTGACAGCTTTGCTGTAGGTTGTTAGCTGCTTGGCATAGTCGTCGAATCGGTTTGACGTCTTTGCTTTATTGAACATCGCTCTGGTTTCTCTTCTGAGTTTGTCCAACTCCGGGGTCCACCATGGTGTTCTTTTTGTCACTGCTTGTTTTACTGGACAGTTATTTGTCCAGGATTTTTTGACAGCGCTTGTTACCTTGTCAGCCTCAAATTCAATGTCTATGATCGAATTCAGGCTGCTTCTCGGATCTCCTAGTTCTAATTTGAGGTCCCTGTTGTACGAATCCCAATCCGTGTGTCTTGGGTTTCTTTTGTGTACAGTTTCGATGCTGATGTCATCACTGTACCTGAAGCATACGTACCTGTGATCCGACAGTGTGATTTCGTCGGATACATGCCACTCACTTATGCTTTTGCTGGCATTGTTGCAAGCCAGCGTTATGTCAATCACTTCCCCTCGTCTCGAGTTAACGAAGGTTGGGTCATTGCCTTGGTTTAACAATTGTAAAGAGGAACTTACCGTAAAATCCAGTACTTTGTCACCTCTCCTGTTGACATCTGAGCTCCCCCAGATGACATGGTGTGCGTTTGCATCGCAGCCTATTAAGAGCTCGTTGTTGTGGCTGCTTTGTGCCGCTAGACTCCTGAGTTCTTCGGTGATGGGGTCTGCGGCCTCGTAGGGCAGGTAGGCCGCTGAGATGGTGAGGGCCTTCCCTGCCCTACCTTTCAGGATCTTCACGGTGGTGAGATCCCTTGAACAGAAAACATTTTGAGGTATTGCCCTAATGCCATCCCTTACATAGATGCATGTTCTCACGTTCGTTGTGGAAGGGGTGTGGGATATCACCCCACCTGTTCCATTTAGACCCTTTACAGAACCTCCGTAACAGTACGGTTCCTGTATAAGAGCTATGTCGAACTTGTCGCTTTTTAGCTGCTTGGCCAGAAGGGCTGTTGCCGCCTTGTTATGTTGGAGGTTAATTTGTACAAACCTTAAACCTATGGTGTTAGTGGTTTCCTGTTTTCGGGGTGCTGACCATATTGCGATCAGTCCCCTTCTCCTCTTCGAACACCACGGTCTCCTCTTCCTCCAACATCGGCGACAGCTGGTCCTCCAGACACAGATCTGCCAAGTCGGCTAGATCCCCGGGCTCGATCGACAGTGTTTCCGTCGACCCCGCCCCGGTCTCCAGCCCCCCCGTCACGACCGTTGCCTGGTCTGCAGCAGCCGCCTTGCTGACAGGATCTCTCCTGTCCTTTTCTGTAGGGGCATCGGGCGCCATTGCTGGCTTTCCCTTTGCCTCCGCTTTGGACGCAGCATCCTCTAATAACTTAAAGGTGCTGCAGTCCCCCCCTGAGTGTAGGGTGTAACCCGACTCCCTGATGTGCGCCGCGGATACCTGGTCCATGTATATTATGCGCCTGGTGCCCACGGCGCACACCTTGGAGTCCACAACCTTCCACTCTTCCGTGTGCAGCTCCGGGTTGAAACGCTGCATCAGGCCAAGAAGCAGCTTGATGTCCTGGACTCCCGTTATCTTCGTCTTCCAGGCCATCTTCACTGGTTTCGGCAGCTCGCTTGCCCTCAGCACCTTGATGGGTATGTTGTCGATTCGCTGCCCCTCCGCCGTCGACCTTACCCATTCGGCGGACGCTTTGTCTGCACAGGTAATGTGCAAAGCGCCACCCACAATGTTGCCCATCGTGAATTTGGGCAACGGATCTGGTGCCGTGAAAAGGCTGGTTAAAAGCAGCCTTTCCGCCAGCCCCGCATGCTTCTGTTGAAGCCTTGCAGCCGGAAACCTCTCTGGAACTAGGGCCAGACGCTCGCCCGACAGCGCCTCCGCGAACGAGACCTTGGTTCGTTTGCAGTCTCCGCCCGCCACTGTAGACTCGCCGCTGATTTCCAGCTGCCTCTTCTGCGGTTCCCTCCGATCACCCGTATCCGGAAGTCCCAATCGAAGGTACCCTATTTTGCGCTCTATATCCCCCCCAATGGCGTCCCCCCTCGCTGCGGGCTCCACCCCTAGTGAAAGAGGAGGTGCCCTCCCATCGCCTACCCGTTTGGTCCCCCCCCCAATATCGTTCCCCCCTCGCTGCTGGCTCCAACTCCTTTGACAGAGGAGATGCCCTCGCAGTGCCTACTCGTGTTTCCCCCCTGTAGCGCCCTTCCCTCGCTGCGGGCGCCAACTCCTTTGACGGAGGAGGTGCCCTCGCAGTGCCTACTGGTGCTTCCCCCCTGTAGCGCCCTTCCCTCGCTGCGGGCTCCAACTCTTTCGCAAGAGGAGGTGCCCTCCCAGCGCCCGTTGATTGCGCTCTCCCCATGTCGCGCCCTTCTCCCGCTGCAGGCGCCAACTCCTTTGACAGAGGAGGTGCCTTTACAGCGCATGTTGGCTGTGTCGAGTTTCCTCGGCCACTGCCCTTTTTGGCCTCGTCCCTTGCGGGTTCAGCCTTGTTTTTCGGTTTTGAGTCTGCCATCACACCGATTCTGTAGATCTTCATCCAGCTGGCTCTCCACCCTCCATGGAGCCCTCAACCCGGGGATGCACTAAGTGCACCAGAGTTACCATCTGGACATAGGTCTCCTGCACGCGTTGTCCACGAGTCCGCACGTTGCCGGTAGCGTCGTCCCAACCGATGAGTCTTCGAGACCGTGCCCCGCCGACTGCAAACCCCCTCGTGTTGGCGACCTAACCCGCGGCCATCTGACTGGACGCGACAGCCGATTGATCGCGGTCCGGCTAGACCGCGACCTCCCGTGTGGGAGAATCCTGAGCCAAAGCGGCGTGTTGCAGAGCGCTGCTCCACTCAACCTACCAGGATCTCATTTTCCCCCCGTGTACGGGTCCCCGCGCACGGCACAAACACGCGGGTGGCATTCTACCGCCGCCCATCCTTATGTGCGGATGAGAGGCCCGCTGGCGACATGCCACGTCATCGCAGCAGCTGAAATGAGCAGGATATATGGATGGGATGGGTTTGGATATTACTATTTGGAACGACTGGTACTTCGGTCGTACCTGCTTTATCGGAAGCATGTACTTAACAGGGGGCACCGCGGGAAGGATACTACCTAGTCTTGCCCGGGGGATCATGGTAATTGTATACTATCCCCCGCGCCTTGCCTTGATTGATTACCGGACAGGTAGCCAACCTGGGCTCCAGCCTTGTTGAGCTAGCGACCGGTCGCAAAATTGCGCTCATCAAGCCCGAAACCCACCCCCAATTAATTGAAGTGTTTAATTGATTAGTCTTTTATATGACGACCTCTATATCGTAGTGGTTATATAACATGACTGCTACGCAGAGTATCCCTCCTTCACGGGAGGAGGCCCATCCCTGCTGTGGGACATTAATGCAAAACAACACATTAATGGGCTGTTATGCCCGATTTACACATCGACTAGTACAGTAGCGAGATAAGTAGTATTTTAAGATTAAGTTTATTTAAATAGATCTCCATCCTATTTTTTGGCTAGTTAAGTACGAAGTAGCCCCCTCTCTTGCGTCTCGCCAACTTAAATCGGCAAAAAATAGGATGGAGATCTATTTAAATCAACTTAATCAACAACTTACTACTTAACTCGTTACTGTACTTGTCGATGTGTAAATCGGGCTTTATGTACATACATAACAGCCCATTAATGTGTTGTTTTGCTTGCTTGTTAGTTTTTGCAAATAACAAGCAAGCAAAAAAAAAAAACGGCAGAATTCGGTCTTTCGTCGAAAGATTAATGTTACAATATATGCGGTAACGATGTTATTTTTTTAAAATAATTATACTTAGGTTTAAAAGTTTGGGTTTAGTTGATCATGAGCTTAAACTGAAAATCAGCGATCTGTTGTAGTAGTCAAATAATAAAGGTAAATATGAAGGAACACTTCTGTCACCTTTACAAAGATATAAGTGCTTTTTTTTAAATAATTATTGTATTTTTAAATATGATAGTATTTCTCTCATTCTCAATAATCTTCCTTTCTTTTTTAACTCAATTATACATTTTAAAATAATGTAAACCATTTCCAAATTTTCAGTATGAAACATACGTGAAACACAAAATATGTTCAAATTCTAAAAATTCTATCTTCTTTAGAAACATCTGTTACACTGAAATCACTCGTACAAATCTCTCTCACAGCTCCAGTAGCCGGATTATCCGTACTTTTGATGTATCGGGAGATCAACCCTGTTATTCTATACAAATCTACCAAATATATTTAGTACATTTTGCAAATCTACCAAATATATGGTAGGTAAGTACGTTTAACAGTTTTAAGTGTAAATTTGGTGGTTAAAAATATATTGTAACAATTATGACAGATTTAGTTTTAGATAGGGAGGGTTAAACAACACCAGCAAGGTCGTTATAAAGATGGGTGACCGGTTACTGATATCTTAAAATAAAATCTATACTAATATTATAAAGAGGTAAAGTTTGTGTGTTTTGTGTTTGTGACGTTGTAGGGGGTAATCTCTGGATCTATTAAACCGATTTTCAAAATTCTTTCTGTGTTAAATAGTCCATTTATCTGGGAGTGTCATAGCTATATAATATCACGCTATAACTAATAGGAGTGGAGCAGTAATGAAATATGTTGTCACGTAACGTTTTTTTAGCCGCCCAACGAAGTGGGCACGGGTAATCTAGTAAATAATAAAAGCATACAGGTGTATCGGCAGTTTTAAAAACTCTTGAGAACACACGATAAAATATAGGAAACCTTGTAGAGGCCGTCAACCCGCCTTTAGCCGAGAGTGTCGGAGTCCCAAAAGGTACATTTTATGGTACATTATACCAGGTTTTCTCCTGTAAATAGGGCTAGGACGGCGAGAAGACTAGCATTATAATGCTAGTCTTCTCGCATCTCGCATTTAATATATAATTATATTTATTATATTATATATTTTCTATATCGTATATAATAGTATTTATCCGTTGTGTAAAACCCATAGTACAAGCTTTCCTTAGTTTGGGACTAGATGGCGTTGTGCGATAGCATTGTGTGAGGGATATTTATTTATTTATTACTCAAGCCCTTCTAGCGATATAAATAACTGCCATGAATTTCGCGTCTCACAAAGAATAATTTTATTATTTGTGACATCCGTATAATAAAATTTAGTTCTGAACTTGAGTGTTTATTCTGGCTGTTAAATACATGTATAAATAAGTCCCCACGACACAAGGTTTATCCAAGCTTTGTACTGCGGTGTAGCCTTGGCTTAGTGCACGAGTTGTCTTTATTAAAAACTAAATACTGACTTTAATATTATACATTTTTCGTTTGATTAATGACAAAAAATACGAAATGTTGCGCATACGATGGCAATGGCACTTAACACGCAGAACCGATAGCCAAAGAGGGGGTTAAAGTCTGATATGGTATTGGCAGGTAACCCGTTACACCATGGACCGCTAATGTATTGAAGAACTTCTTGGAGAAGGCATTAAATACACACAATTTGAGAGAAAGTGCATCCCTCAAGCCTCACCCACCAGTAGCTTGGCCCTTGTACCCGATGTTGGTGGATCTACCAGCATTGGGTACAAATTGAATTAAAACCAGCATTGGGTTATTAATTTATTTTTATTTAATACGAGCTGACCCGCGTCCACTTCGTAGGCCGGCGAAAAAAACGCTTCACTTTTTTAAACATATTTCATTACTGCTCTATTCCTATTAGTCATAGCGTGATACTATATAGCCTATGACAGCGGTAATTGGACTATTCAAAATTGAAAGAATTTTTAAAATCGGTTCAGTAGATCATGAGATTACCCCCTACAACGTGACAAACATACAAACACACAAACTTTACCTCTTTATAATAATATATATGGTATAGAATAGAGAAAAAAAAAATTAACACTTTAATTAATTTTAAATTATCGCGTTGCATGATTGACTGAGCTTTTCAGTCAGTTTGAGACTCGCGAAACGTCAAGCAAACTAAAAACACGCCATGTTAATCTCCTGTTTACGTTTAATATTTATTTATAATAATACTTTATTAAACGTTAACCACATAAAAGCAATATAAATATTTACGCTAGCAATGCACCTGCATTTGATGCGTTTGACGGCAAAACGAATTATTTCCCTTGGATCAGCTTAATCTGTACCACGGAGAGTCACGTACAGAATCCATTTAAGTATTGGTATGATATTTCAGATTAAAATATATAGCTTGGTAGTATATTTTGGAGATTTTTTTTTTAAAATTAAATTTTTTTCCTCCGTTTGGGGACGGAGTAAGAATACAATATTTCACCACCCCATCTCATCCCATGGGTGTCGTAAAAACCGACTAAGGGACTATCCGTGAATATTATCTTTACGAAATAAAAAGAAGGAAAACTTGAAATTAAATCCTATACCAATCCGTCTGGCCAGCGTGGTATTAGTAGGCCAAGTATCCCTCCATCAAAGGAGGAGGCCCGTCCCTGCAGTAGGACATTAGTGGGCTGTTATGATTATGATGAAGTTTTTTTTGGGTTAAATTCAGAATGTAAATCCTTGATGAACATAATGTTTTTGAATGGTCTGGGTTGATTTCTGTTTTTATTTCTTATTTTAAAAAAGTTAACATCGGCATTAAGTAGTGTTAGTTAGTATTTTAAGTTTTAATGTATTTTTTTTTGTGTCTTGTGTCTGTTCCTAAATATATTTTTTCTTTCTTTCTTTCTTAAATAGGAATACCCTGTTTTGCGTGGTCTTTCAGACATGAACTTAATAGAAAATCTTTTGTGAATCACACAACTATAATCTAGCGTTGGTTTCAAATCCACTATCTCCTCCACTGTAGCCGCTTAACTGCTTTGCCAAAGAGACAAAATTATAGGTTTGATTATAAACCCTGGATTTAATGGTAAAAGCAGACAGAAGATGCTCTCGAACATAAGACCTAATCTTAGCATTCCATGGATTCTCCGTGCGGGTGCCGGGTCCATCGCGTGATAGAGGACGGAACACTGGCGTAACAGCGTCTGGGACTTACGACCCAGATGTAGGTTTAAGGAGGCCCCCTTACAACGCGTTAGCGGTCACCTTCACTGTCTGCTTTATTCTTGAATTTCGATCAGTCGGGTAAGAAAATATAAAATCCCTTTAAGTATATCCAGTCAGTAAAAACCAGTCCATGTCTCAACGAATAGCCATCATTTGTTACATTTACGTACAAAAAGACTATTTGTCTAAGCTCACGGTCTTTCTATACGTTCTTTTAAAGGAATAAAATCCATAAGTATACGAGATTATAGTTTCTTTTTAACTGGCTCTAAAAAGAGGAGGTGCTTTTTAATTGTGTTGTATTTTTATTTTTATGTTTGATGACGAACTAAGTACTTTCTTGACCAATATAAAAATATGTTTTGTTTTGTTAATGACACAGAATACATATAATATATAATGTATAATAGTTATGTATTAATGATTACCAACTAATTGGTGTTTATTTTTTGTTACAGGTAAATGGAGCTTTTTCTCTGCAGTTACTGTTAAAGAAGCTTAAGATGAAAGTTGACTAAGGTTACATAGTTTCTTAGTAATTGTTTTATCTACTAGATATTAACTTCCACAAACTTCTTGCTGTATCTTTTACATAAATAAAGTAACTATAATAACCGTAGTATGTTTGACATTATTCCTAGAATTTACGCTTAGTCTATTAATAAGAACTTCTTCACGGAAATACGATAAACGAATACCGCCTTAGAATATTATATTATTCCTGTAAATAAAATTAAAAAGTGGCCGTGTGGTGACGGAGTAAGAATACAATAATTATGTCACCACCCCATCTCATCCCATGGGTGTCGTAAAAACTGACTAAGCTGGTAACCGCTGGTAACCCATACGCCTAGGCAGAAAAGAAACACAGTTTTTCCTTGGCAGACCGATTTCTTTTGGAAGACAAAGCCCTCGAAAAGGTTACTAAGAAATATAAAAAAGAGGATCTATTCCAGGCTAAGGGTCGTAGCACACATATCAAAACGTAAAGCGATCGGCCCGCCACGCCTTTCTCCTCGATATCAAACAGTAGCGATGCGATTACGTTACGATTCCGATTAGTGTGCGTTGCAGTAAGGAGTTTCATACAAATAATACTGAACGGCTCGAGTTGATACGGTGACGATCCCATTCTGTTTTGATATGTTTGTTACGACGCTACTTTGGAAGAAGTAAGTATTTCTAGCTTTTTTTTCATAAAAAAGCAAAAAGAAAAACTGCACAAAATTTTTCAATGTTTAAATTCAACGTGTACCTACTATTCTTGGCAGAGGAAGACGTTGGCATAAAAACTGGCAAGCATTAGTTAACCCTGCCAATAGTTAGAATCGAATGAAGCATTTTGTACGTTGGCAGACCGCCACAAAACTAAGTTTACACACTAAAAGTTGTACAAATAATAGTTACAATCATTGCAGTGTTTAAAGTTATTAATTGTATTGGGGAAAAAATAAATGTGCTTTTTTCTGTCTTTTATTCTGTGGAGGAATAACTCTTTATTAATGGACTGTTTTTACATTAATAGACATTTTTTGTGGTAGCCACATGAATTGGTGTAAAGTTTTATGCGAAGATTTCTAGTTTTCATAACTTAAACCTCCATGGGATGACATGGGATGGTGACACCATGCTTTTTACATGGCTCTTTAGCTAGAGGCTGTATAGGTTCACGGCCGAGGCCGCCTAAACAAAATGTTACTTAGTTTAAGTGATAGGTTAACTAGTGATATTCCAGAGGTAAGATATACAGCTTGTGTCACAGTGTAGGAACTGATTTTGTTATATGGTCTGCCATTGTTAATTTTGTAAGTTTTTTAAATGAACTTTTGTGTATAAATAAATGAATAAGAAAAATTGCTCTCAACGTTGTAATTGAACTAAACCAAACAAATAAAAAAAACATTGTTAACGTCCATGAATAGCAGTTACCACTTTCCATTAGGTGGACTGCTAGCTTGTCCACTTAAATATAATACCTGTCAAACTTAAGTTATTAAATGACATAAATCAGATATCAAACCTACACTAAAACAAATATCTCTTCTCGTTTACAACATCTCTTATAATAATACGTACGTAATATCTAACAAAATTGAATTTGAAATTGTATACAAAATGTTGAATAATATTGAATGAACGAAGACAACTTACTGATAAGAAGTTGCTATTGTTATCATTGATAGGTGTCGATAAACCGACTGAGTGGGACGGGAGTGTTTTAGAGAGAATATGAATAAAATTTCCCTTTTACTGATAACAGTTACGTTTTTGTTTTATTGTGTGAAATGGGAATAAATATTTATTTTAACGGGAAAAAATGGTGATTGGGAAAACAATTTTTTTAGGTTAAAAATTTTAAGATAATTTAAATGAAAGTGTGTCTTTAGGTTGATTGCTAAATGTTTTAAAGATAACGTTTAGAATTTTGTTTTATTCTATTAATGAAAATAAATATTTATTTTGTAAGGGGAAAATGATGATAATTTAAACAATAGTGTATCTCTAGGTTGGTAGCTAGCTATGAATTATTTATAATTTTAACAAAAGCGTATCTTTAGTAAAAAGCCTAGCTTTGAATTTAATAACATTCAACACACTCAAACAATGGCATCTTTTACCCAATGCCAAAGACTGGTGGCTGTGCGAGCAATAAAGTGTAAAAGAGATGAACAGATCATGGATGGGCCCGCGCAAATTTCTCGACTGATGATGTGCGGTGTCTTTTTCTCACTTTTATTGCTCCGACTACCACGAATCTTTGTGTTGGGTTAGTACCGTGCTGTATAGTATATACTTTGTCTACTCTACTCATTAGAAAGGTCGGGACTATCTTTACGAAGTAAAAAGAAGAAAAACTTGAAATTAAACCCTATACCAATCCGCCTGGCCAGCGTGGTATTAGTAGGCCAAGTACGTCACGAGAGGAGGCCCGTCCCTGCAGTGGGACATTAATGGGCTGTAATGATGGCTGTTGTTATAATTTTGGTGATATCATTTCAGACTATTCAGTTCGAGAGTCTATTCACTAAATAAACATATCGAGAATATACTAAAATTGTTGGATTTTCCCTGGTAAATGGAGACTCAAGAGTAATCTTGTAAAGTACAAGCACAATTGTAAGATTTCAACGACACCTCAAACATGGTTACATATTGTCCAGCTGTTTAGACTATAGGGCGTACCAAAGTAACATAACAAACATACCGACAAACGAAACATAAATCATCATCATCATCATAACAGCCCATTAATGTCCCACTGCAGGGACGGGCCTCCTACCATGCCGGAGAAACACTTGGCCTACTAATACCACCCTGGCCAGACGGATACCAATCCATCTTTAGGGTTTAATTTTAAGTTTTCCTTCTTTTTATTTCGTAAAGATAATATTCACGGATAGTCCCTTAGACGGTTTTTACGACACCCATGGGATAAGATGGGGTAGTGGCATATTATATTCTTAATCCGTCACCATACGGAGAAACATAAATACGTTCGCAAAACTACTACTACTTTTTATAAAAACGCGTGTTTACTTCTTATAAAAACTCCAACAAAAAATAACATAAAATCTATAAACTATGAAGTTATTAAAAGTTCAGCCAGCTACTAAAGCTTGCCATAATGGCGACAGCTCACTAAAAATATTACAAAAACTTTACAAACACCATTTTATTTTGGAAAACAGTTATTTTAAAATATAAGTTTAACATTCGAACATCGGTTCCATAGATCACTTTGCCGCAAATTGCCCAAGTGTCGACGTTCAACAAATTTTACGCTTCCGATGGGAATCGAACTCTCTTTAACAGCTGTGCCTAACTAATGCCTAACCTCAAATTATGAAGTTAGAGTTAAATAGAAACTATTTTTATACTATTTTCTTGTTTATGGGGATAACTTTGTTGTTATTGGATAATTTGGCCTTTCTAATACCACGAAGGCTAGACAGATTGGTATTATAAGGCCCGTTATGGTTTTCTATCAAGTTTTCCTTCTTCTTTGCTAGATATATTATTATATTATGAATGTATACATATTAAGTACTTATAGCGTGCTTTTATGCAGTTTTTGGCATAACAATTCCAATAGAATAGTAAATGTTTCGCTTTTACTCAAAAACAAAAAAAAAAAGTGTTTTTATACATATACGAGTTCATACGACAAAAAGTCATGCCTTGTATGAGGTAGGCAGAAACTATTGACTACTACTGGTGTGTTTATATATTGTTTATTACCCATAAAACTAACTCTGCTTAGCTTGATAAAAGTGTGTAAATGAAAATAAATAGTTAAAACTTAACACTATAAAATCTTTTCAACACACATTAAAAAGCAACATAGAGTTATTAAAACAGGGTGTATCTAAATAACTAAATGAAGGTAATACGGCTTCGTACCCGGCCGTAATTTTGCCTTAAGCCTTAATCACCTCTTAGTACAGCCACAATAATTGATAAGCGCTACCTGCAATAATAGGGGTCCTTGATAACAGATCAGGACAACTAAACCCCAAGTATTTAATTTAATTTTGAAAACTAGAATATGTTTAGTTGGTCTTTTAGTTAATATATTTATTATTACGTAAATAATTTAGGAAAATTATTGATCCGTGTGGTGACGGAGTAAGAATACAATATGTTACCCCATCTCATCCCATGGGTGTCGTAGAAACCGACTAAGGGAATTAAAATTAAACCCTATACCAATCCGTCTGGCCAGCGTGGTATTAGTAGGTCAAGTATTCCTCCGTCACTGGAGGAGGCCCGTCCCTGCAGTTCCAGCATTTCATGGATTCTCCGTGCGGGTGCCGGGTCTATCGCGTGATAGAGGACGGAACACTTGCAAAACAGCGTCTGGGACTTACGACCCAGATGTAGGTTTAAGGAGGCCCCCTTACAACGCGTTAGCGGTCACCTTCACTGTCTACTATGTTCCGCCTACCTATCTAAATTTGGTATGAACCTAACAATGCCGTTTTGGACATTCGTGATAGTAGAGAGCTTACTGAAGTTCTCGACAGTCCTAATTCTTTTAATAAGCTGTAGAGTGATTTAGCTGGAGTATCCCTTATTAGGACTATTTGTCAGTCAATCCATAAAATGGGTACTTGGAGATTTAAGTTCAGCTTCCTATATTTTCTTCGGTTACTTGGAACGACCCGATCCAGTAGTGGAACATTTTAATGGGCTGTTAGGATGATTTATGCAGTAGAAAATTGCGGTTTAGGTTGAGCTAGCAAGGTGTTATCGTAAATGTAGTATATGTTGTGAAATGAGTAGGAAAGTATCAGTTATGTCGAGTATAAACTCAAACTCAAATATCTTTTATTCAAAGTAGTAATAATTTTGTATCTTTTTGACGTCATCTAACACTACTTAACCTAAGTTTATAATCATTTCAAAGTTTTGAAAACTTTACCAACTATCTCGTTTTATTTCATTTAACCACGTCCCGGTAAGACTGTGAGCTAATTCCTATTGGTCCTCTGTCGAGCACTGTTTTAATAAATCCGTGTCCTCTTTACTGGACACTCTGACCCTAGTTTTTGTACATATAAAGTTTCTACTTACGCAACGGGTTCTGTTCCTACGTGGTGAATAACGGCATTATCAGCACCGTTATCCGACAAGTCTAAACTGAGAACACCACCATACTAACTCATAGACAAAAATGAGATAAATATGCAGGTCTAACCGCCAACTTTCGGTAGTGGAGAGACACGGAGAAAAGAAAAACTCATAGGTGAGCTAGATCTGACACGATTTTTTTAACATATTTTTCATGCCAAGAAACAATTAAAATTCAACAAGCGTGAGAAACTTATGAAAACATGATTAAAATTAAGGCCAAATGCACTACTATCAGGGTAACCCTGATACGGTTACCCTGATAGTTCCCATATACCCTTCTTAGTATAAATTACAAAGTTGCAACAGCCGTTAAAATTCAAATATTCCTTACATTACTTAATTAATTATCTTAAAATTATGCCATTTTTAATGAAATTTTGATATTGAAATTTTCTTGTAAACTTATTACAAAATTTTGCACTAATAATAATTTCTGTTGAAAATTTTCCCAAACTGTCAGAATTAGTTTAGAAGACAGATTGGTAAAGAGAAAATTATTTGAAATCAGCAACATTTTAAGATATTATTCGATATTATAAAGTAATACTGATTTTGTGGTTATAAGATTATTGTTATTTCTTCTTTGACAAGATGTCATGTGTCAGAAAAGCTTTGAAAATGATATTTTCTTTTAAATACGTGTGCGCCTTGATACCTGTTGACTATGAGGATGGCCGATGCAAGGGTCTTTAGTTAAATACCCGTTCAATGTAAATCTTTATGTATATGAACACGAAGTTTGCATTGTTGCGGGTGTTTTCTGTGTGTCGACTGCCGCCGTAGGTTAGTCGTGGTAGGAATCAAGATGGTAGGAATTATCGGTTAACCAAAACATTAGTTAATTGCTGCTGCTTTTTTTGCGTAATGGAGTAAGTAGTATTAGTCTGGAAATGTTACTGTGTATAAGACTTAAAAGCTTGGGTCGTAGGTTGACAAACATTTTTATTATTTATGCGAACCCCAAGTTGTTGTACTAAGTCATAATGTTCTTTGTGACTGTTAAATACAAGTTTTTAAAAATCCCCGTGTAACAGAAATTGATCCCTAGTGCGGGATTTATCTTTCTAAGGAAAGAAAAACATTAAAAAATCTTTTTATTACAATAAAATATCTCTTACACTCATATATAAAATTAAGTAAATACAAACTTCACAGACTCACCATAAGGAGTTAAAATTTTGCAACAAAATTTCGCAAAATGAAATTAAGTCAAAAAGTTTTTGATAAAAGCAGACAAATACTCCAAGTTTACATCCCCGGATAGTAATAAATTAATCTTTGTCAACTTTTAATTATTCCTGTAAAGTTTTTTGGATTATAAATTCGCCATATTTTTATCTTAACTTGAAAACGTTACAATCAATGGCTGTAATTGTTATGTGGTAGGATGGTAAAATCGTAACAGTAACAGGTTCATAACAGCCTATTAATGTCCTACTGCAGGGTCGGGCCTCCTTCCGGGACGGAGGGATACTTGGCCTACTAATACCACACTGGCCAGACGGATTGGTATAGGGTTTAGTTTCAAGTTTTCCTTCTTTTTATTTCGTAAAGATAATAGTGACGGATAGTCCCTTAGTCGGTTTTTACGACACCCATGGGATGAGATGGGGTGGTGACATATTGTATTCTTACTCCGTCACCACACGGATCTTAAACACTTGGATTATAAATTCGCCATATTATTTTCTTTATCATTTATTAACTTGAAAACGTTACAATCAATGGCTGTTATTTTTATGTGGTAGGTTGGTAAAGTCGTTAAAGTAACAGCTTACAGACACATAATTGGTAAAATCGTTGTTTAATGTCATGTAATTTAACGTCTACAGAAAGAGTATAAAAGTATATTATATTTATGAGTTACTAGACGTGCTGTTACATCCCTATTTTACTACCAATACTGCCGAATTGCAATACTCAATGATTGACGTCAATTGCATAGTGCAATTCAGCAGATATTTCATTATAAAAACTCCGTTTTTGGTATATTCAGTTAGTGTTTATTTCTCTAGTGTTGATATAATAGCGATCTTAGAACTAGCGGTCGTCTTAGAACTGCTGCCCACTTGTGGTTTTCAGCCCAAACCTAGAGAAATAGACTTACTCCGGGTCTCTCTCTCTAAAATAACTCTTCACTAGAGTTAATCGCGAAGTGAATAAGAACCAAGTCTAATAATAAGAGTCTTAAGTCTAAGTTAAAGTGTAGTAAATAGTGTAATCTAAATATTAACAATAAATCGCATTAGTTAAATCAGCATTGTGTTTTTTTTTATAAGTGCTGGATAGCGCGATCTAACAGTGCGTAGAAAGAGTTTCAAAGGATATTTTAAGTGACATCCTTCAGAGAGGGCAGGTACGTAGCATTTGCAAACGTGAAGATATTTTATGAAGCTAAGCAGGTTTCTAATGACCATTTATGGCGTAGTTTGTGCCTAAATTAAAATTATCCTGTTGAAAATTTGAATACTCTATCTCGTGCACTGCTACTACACAGTACATTTTTTTTTAATTTACCTATTTGTGGGTTGACATTTTGACACAGGTTACACTGTATTACATATGTATTTTCTTTTCAAAATGAAAAGAAAATACCTACTTATATTTTATATCCTTTTTTTGTGGGTTTCTAAAAATCGACCCAAGAATGAAAACCTACAATATTTATTTTTATAATTGCAAAGAATAATAGTTCTAAAGATAGTAATTTAATTTACTTAACAATCAAGGCCATAATAATCCTTGTCGACGCTATCTAATTAAAAAGTATAACAATGTAAAAAGTAGGTAACATTTTAAACTCAAACATTTACCTAGATCGTTAACTGCAGAAAAAACTTGCGACGTCTTTAAGTATTTGTTTGAAAGAAGCTTGTTAGAATTTAAAAGAGAAAATGCAATAAAGATACCATTTCATATGTTAAAGTAAGCTTTGTACAATGTATTTAAAAACGATGTAGGTTACCGTGTCTAGATAAATATAGCTGTATTTCTTTGTTCTAGAATAGAGGCGATACGGGGTAATAAAATCTAAAAAGAACTTCATTTTGACACTAAAAATAATCTAAAAAAGCGGATATTTCCAGACCGTTACTACTTAGGGAGCTTCGAGAAACGAGCGTTCTCCCTTTTAAAAGGTCGGCAACGCATCTGTGATTCCTCTGGTGTTGCGGGTGTCCATGGGCGGCGGTGATCACTTACCATTAGGTGACCTGCTGGCTCGTTTGCTTCCTATTACATAAAAAAAATTGCAATTATAAAAACACAACCCGATACCTTGACATAAAATGTTAAAAAATTATCTTGTATTTTGTTTTTTTTTTCATTTTGATATAAATAATAATATACAGTGTCAATCTCACTGTAAATGGGTGATTCTTCGAGCCCTATATTTTCGATGTCTGGAGGTTTTTCTTCGTGACTAACAGACCAACCAAACTGCAATTATTTTTAAAACATAGTATAGACAGTTACTTATCTTGCACACGTTATTTTTTTTTAACCCTTAACAACCTAGCACCTGTTTTTGTCACACAACCACCTAGCACAGGTCTGTGAGACACCGGAACAAAATGATTCTCGTTTTTTAAACTGTGAAAGATTATTATAAATATTGAGTTAAAAGTTTATTAGGAACATATTAAACTATTGATTAGGAAAGAATGGCACAATATAATATCAATAGTTTAAAAAAAATCTTAATTGAATGATAAACAATCACAATTTTTGATTACAAAGTAACATATTTGGAAAATAAGACTTATTACAGTAATCTAACAAGTGGGTACATCTTTGTACTTTTTTTTGAGATTATTAGGAATCTATAAACATAAAAAACATCAAATTATCTCAAATAAAATAAAACTTAAGCAAAATTGCAAGACCTAAACATGCAGTTTTTCAGGACAATTAATACAAGGTTTATGTGAGCATTTCAAGCAAATAGGTGCTCTGCATTCAAAACACATGTATTGTTTTTTACTTTTTGTTTTTGTAGTAATAAAGAGAACAGTTCTAACATACTGTTAACCTTTATTTAGCACTATTTCTTGAAGGAGCTACTCTTGGAGTGGTTCCTTTGTTGCTGTCGAGAACGTGGCGAATAGTCATTCTGATATCACGTTACAATTTAAGTTCTTTGCATGATGCTCCATATTTGATCTAGTGTTTAGTTTATTTCAACATACTAGTTTCACTCTTCTTCTTTCCTGCACTATATTATAATAATAGCGGTGTTGATGGAAAGGAAGAAGGGGTCAGAGGACAAGCTATTGCGCCTTTTACAGAAAAAAAATCCTTTTTCGAGTTTTCGATTCCACTTTAGATACCTTTACATATCATTATCTTCAGAAACAAACTGATCAAGAACTGTCGAAGATAAATCAGTTTTGGGCAGTACATTTATGTTGTTTTTCATTTTAGTTGTCTTTTCACATTGTGAGTCTGACTCGCAACTGCGTTCTAATGCTTCCTCTAATCATAAATCTACATAAAAATCACCCCATTCATCATTTGGTACTGTTTCGTTGTCCTAACTTATTAATGAATATCTTTTTCCAACCCCCCTTCAATCTTTTTTACATTGAAGTCATTTTTAAATAAAATAGAAAAAAATACTCAATTGTAAAATAGTCACGTAACCACCTAGCAGAGGTCTCTCAGACCCCGGGCGTAGGTTTTTTACTAACCAGAGCAAAACTTACGGACATACAACCGTGGAAAGAGCTTGTGTAGCTCTGAGAGGGCCTAGGAAAAGGTACCGGAACGAACAGGTTTATACGAAACTCGGGTGTAATAATATTCAAGTTTTTATATTTGGTGGTGTCTGTCAGACCTATGCTAGGTGGTTAAGGGTTAATAATAGTTTTTTATATATTAGGAAAAAAATATTAAGAAGCGTTCTTCTGATTAATATGGTGTGTCCGTAACCCAGTTTCTTGAACATTAGTAACAGTAACATTTTATCTTATTTACGAATCGATCTGCGCTATAAATATTACTATAGAATATTAGTTGTTTCTTTACACAAAAAAAATGGTACTAATATTCACGATAGTTTTTTAATGAAAAAATAAATAGTGAGTGTCCGGCACAAAAGTCTGATTCATATTCGCGCGCTTTACTCGAACGTAGCTAGCTAAGTACGAAACATCAGGAGATCTCTTCTAGTGCTGGTGGTAGCCAGTGGCTGTGCTGACGTGGTCACGACGTTACATGTGGCTGGTTCATGTTGTTGCGGAGATATAAATGTAAATATCTGATTCATATTACTTTGGTTCACCTGTGTTTCTGATTACTATGTTGGCTGTATTAACTTATTAACTTAAATGGTTTTCAAACTTGAATCTGCTGGAAATATAAGTCAATTGGGGACTTAAAACCTATGTATAAATAGTAATCCTTAATTGTATACGTGTAGTGATTTACCGATGTTAAGAGGCAAAATTTTGATTTATATGTGCCTGATTCATACGGTAAAAATACTATACTAATCAGAATTTCACACATATTGTTAATAAAACGATGGATTGGCGGCACGAATAATGATTGTTATTGTAAGTTGTTAATGCTCCTAATAACTAGATTTAGGTGTGGTGATAATCATTGTGATTATTAAATGTGATTTTAATAAATAAATGACTGATTTTTCTGAATAGAATTTCATTTTTGTTCCTAATTCTGATTTATGACCTCTAATAATTTTAAGTTAATTATCTCGAAAACCTTTTCATAAAAAAGTGTGCCTTTTTCAGACATGACGAGACATTTGTATATTAGGTTATCATCTTTGACAAAAACATGTTTTATAAGCCAAAATGTGAAAAATTAATTTGCCTATATGAATCAGACAAAGAATCGAATTTCGGAGAAACACCCAAATACGAATCTAACAACACCTTTTAAGCTAAACTCCATTAAGCTGTTTGAGCTACAGAGATCAGCCTTCTTTATGGGGAATCTTTGCCAGCTTTATTTCCAACCAACATTAAATTATTGTTAACAATATTATGTTTTGTATAAGAAATGCCTTCCCATTCTTTTCAAGATAAGTGGACAGTTAAAACTTACCTTTTACTTTTCCTTTGGGATGAAATTGACTAGTTAAACTCTATATTTTTAACCACCAAACGGGAATTCTTATTATGTATAAAAATGTACCCTTTCAAACGTTTCCGAGAACAAAGTTAATCTACAAAACGAATAGAAAAAATAAATGTACCTACTGGTAATTTTTAAGATCAAAATAATACCTTAAGGGAATAAGATTAAATATTCCCCTTTACGATACAGATATGAACAGTTAAGGTAAAATAAAAAGTTTATTTTATGTATTTTATGTTGGAATTTATGTTACTGTGTTATTGGGAAATAGACTCTTTAATGTAGTCCAGAAATTATCATCGTTATTTTTTCATTGATTTGTTTAAGGTAGCAGACGAATAAGTGGGCCGATTATGATCATAATCATACCAGCCCATTAATGTCCCACTGCAGAGACGGACCTCCTCCCGTGACGGAGGGATACTTGGCCTACTAATACCACCTTGGCCAAACGGATTGGTATAGGGTTTAATTTCAAGTTTTCCTTCTTTTTATTTCGTAAAGATAATATTCACGGATAGTCCCTTAGTCGGTTTTTACGTCACCCATGGGATGAGATAGGGTGGTGACACACTGTATTCTTATGCCGTCATTACACGAAAAATGATGTACAATAACGTCAATATAATGTTTACTTTGGTTTTGAATAAATGTAACTTGGGATTTTAATGTAAATGCATTCACCATTGAAACTAATACTTTTAGTCCAACAAAAGCCTATTTACTTAAGAATCATTAAAGCCGTTAATCATTGAACTTAAAATTTACCTTTCAAAATAGTTATTTTAAAATATTCATTAGTATTATTCTGAATAAATCATTTATTGGACAGAATACATTATTTATTTGACGAATTTGCAACTTGCCATTTATTTATTCAAAGGTAAAGGCAAATAATTTTGCTTCAGAGGTGAAGGGTAAGCCTGTCGGTTTTGCTTTGAAGTATACGTTTAATAATAGTACCCTTGGAAGACTATAGATTGATTTGGTTTCCAGATTCGGTTTGAATTTGAATTTGGATAAGCGTTTGAGAAATGAGAAGGATAATGTTTAGTAACAGAGAGAGATGTTAAAGTTTTACTTTGTGTTGGAGAATTGACTTTACCACAAACAAAAAGACATTTAAGGTGTGTTTCTTCAAGAGGCGTAACTACTTCTCAGTTACACTTCATATGGGGTATAACAAGTTGAGTTGCAATGTAATAAGTGCAACTCAACTTGCAACACTTTGATATTTATATTTTCGTATTATTATACTATACTAGCGGTCCGTCCCGGCTTCGCACGGGCATTATGTCCCGCTTATCTGTTTAAATTTTTCCTGAATTTTCTTTTCTCACGGAGCCCGAGACCTTTCCAACGAATGCAAAATCATGGAAATCAGTTCGTGCGTTCTGGAGTTATAGCGTCAGGAAGGAAAACCCGACTTATTTTTATATAGTAGATTTCCAGTAACTATAAAAATTATTTTATCAGAATAGCTAACAAAACATCCTTGCCGTCCGATAGAAAAGTATGAACGAAAACGATATGCTGCGTCGACCCCAAATAAAACTGGGATAAGGGCAGGGGATTGATGATGATGATAAATTAAATAAGAGGAGCCCTTGACCTAGGAGAGCATAATTATATGTAATATTTTTTCTATTTCCTCATAACTTTCAGAACCTGTTCTGGCTGACAGCGAAAGACCTAGTTGGTCACACAAAAACTAAGGAATTCTGTAATTATTGTAATTTAACATTAAGCTAGTAATTATTTTACAATTTTATACACAGGAGGAGTGCATCAGGGCTCGGTGTTGAGTCCCTTCCTGTTTTGCCTAGTATTAGACTCGCTTACTGAAGAAGCGCAGCTCTCAGCCGCGTGGACTTTCATCTACGCTGACGACGTTGCTATCTGCACCGAGAGCCGCGATGAGTTACAGAAAGCACTTTTGTCGTGGAAGAAACAGTTACAGACCGGTGGCCTAGTGTTGAGTGTAACGAAGACCCAGTACATGTCTTTCAATGACCCAGACCTTAGTAACAACAGTCCGATTAACATCGAAGGTCAACTCGTAACCATGTGCGATCAATATAAGTATCTGGGTGGTATAATGCACAGATCGGGGAATTTGGAATACAACATCCAACATAGAATAGCCGCGGTATGGTTGAAGTGGCGAGAAGTAACTGGTGTCACCTGCGACAAGAGAATGCCTGTCAGACTAAAAGGTCTGATTTATAAAACTATAATAAGACCAGTTCTCATGTATGGCAGCGAAACATGGCCCGCAACCCAAAAAAACGTACATACCATCCAAGTTGCTGAAATGAAGATGCTTAGGTGGATGTGCGGAGTAACCAGGCTCGATAAAATCCGAAACGAATACGTACGAGGAAGCCTTGGTGTACGCGACATCGCCGACAAGATGCAGGAAAGTAGGCTGAGATGGTATGGTCACGTGAAAAGGAGGCCACCAGACTACGTCGGAAATTTGGCACTACAGCTTGAACTTCCCGGTCGAAGACCTAGAGGACGACCTAAGACTAGGTGGAGGGATGTAGTGCTAAAGGACAAGAGGGAATGCGACGTAACTGACGAAGATGTCGAGGATAGAGCGAAGTGGAAGAGAAATGTAAGGAAAGCTGACCCCACCACCATGTGGGATACATAGCTGGGAAGAGAGAGAGAGGTACACACAACGTTTTACATTTCCTTAGAATAAGAGCCACAGCAACGCAAAGCCTAACCTCCAAGGCCATTAAGGCCTAATAATAATTTCTTTCTTCAGACCATTAACAAGAAAACAGACAATTTATTGTTCTTGTTTTAAATTTTAACCTCTAGCCATAAACATTAATATATAACCTCCTTTATATCAATTTGGACGAACGTTTTTACTTTTTTGACAATATTGCAAAAGTTTGCCACCATTTAAAAAAATGAATAGGGTGGGGTAATAACTGGGTAATTTTGGGGTCAAAATTGCAAATGAAAGAATAAACAGTAATGGGAATACTTTTTGAAGATGTTTCGTTGATGTTCATGTCTTTGTTCATGTTTTAATGTGGTTTAAGAGTTTTTTGTGCTCTTGATACTGACGGTTAATGGTAGTTGAGTTTGAATGTGTATTTTTATACGACTCCAACAACAGGATCTTTTTTTGTACTCTTTGTTAATTTTGAATTGAGTCATTTCAGGACTAATTAAAAGAAATGTGAAAGGGTGCGCAGGAAACTGATAAAAAAAAGATACAATACATGACCACGTTTAGTGAAAATATTTGAAAGTGGCTTATGCCCAGCTGTGGACATCAATTGGTTAATATGATGACATGGTAATCATTGCTTTGGAAAATTTAAAACAACAGCTGATTAATGTCCCACTGAATGGCCGAAACGTCCTCCAGTGACGTAAGGGAACTCCAAAAAAAGAAAATGAAATGAAATGTGGTTTACTAGTAACACCGCTCTTATAACAGCCCATTAATGTCTCACTGCAGGGACTCCTGTAACGCAGGGATACTTGTCCTACTAAGACCACGCTGGCCAGGCGGATTGGGATAGAGTTAAATTTCAAGTTTTCCTTATTTTTATTTTGTAGTGATAATATTCACGGTTAGTCCCTTAGTCGGTTTTAACGACACTCACGGGATGAGATGGGGTGTTGACATTTGTGTTCTTACTCCTTCACAACACGACCCTCCGTGTTGTGAAGGCCTGTTTATAAACCCTTAAGCACTAAAACAAAAATGAAAATGTTACTGTGTATAGGTAAAGGGGTACAATAGTAGCTAGTCGTATTATAGGGTTATCCGACTTAACAATAACTTCTGTGTAGAGGTCCATAATACCGCTTACCAACAGGTAACCCGCTCGCTTCCTTGCTAAAGCACAGCCTCGGTGGCGTAGACGGTCGCGTAAGTAGCTGCCGTGCACGAGGTCGCGGGTTCGATTCCCACGCAGGACAATTATTTGTCCAATCCAAAAATTATTGTCCTGAGTCTGGATGTTCTTTGTGTCCGTTAAATTGATGTTTATAAAAACCCCCAAGGGTCCCTAGTGCGTGTGTTGTTTTTAAAAAAAACACTTTAATAACCTTTAAAAACAGCGTGTTACCTATATAATTATTTAAACTGTCATGGTCACATTCACTATTAATAAATGAACTATCGGGATATTTACCTAACTGAGGTTCCTCCGTGATCATGGCGCTTGTAACAGCGTCGAAATATCGGAAATTCGACAACCCTAAACATGGTAAATATCCCTATAGTTCATTTATTAATAGCGTGTTACCTAGACAAATATCTTTCTATTCAAGGAAGAATCCCTCATCCTCTCAATGGGACTTTAATAGCTACTATAAATATAGTGTTAAACGTCTATAAGCAATAAATGCATGCAAGCAGTACATCAATGTCGATTAGACGATATTCAGCTGTATATTTAGGTATAAAAGGTCCATTATGTAAATAGAATAGAAAGTGCGACTCAAAGTTATTGTGGGCACAGTGGAGAATAAATATAGTAGGTCAACTTTGTTCTGTCTTTTAAATACATAATTTTATGTATCTTATCTTCGTGTGGTGACGGAGTAAAAATACAATAAGTCACCACCCCATCTCACCCCATGGGTGTCATAAAAACCGACTAAGGGGCTATCCGTGAATATTATCTTTACGAAATAAAAAGAAGGGAAACTTGAAATTAAACCCTATACCAATCCGTCTGTTCAGCGTGGTATTAGTAGGCCAAGTATCCCGCCGTCACGGGAGGAGGCCCGTCCCTGAAGTGGGACATTAATACGCTGTTATGATATAACACTAATAGTCAATGGTTTTTATTTCTAAACTAAGCAGCTTGTACTTTGTATAAGCCTTCTAGAAAACTATATAATACAGATAGGACTGGATTATGTTAATCAGTTCCGCATTTTATGTTCCTTTGTAGTAACTCAGAAAGCAAACACGTGGTGATTTTGTTTTGATGTTGTGCCTGCATAGAAAATAACTTTGATAAAACATTATTATTTTTTTTATTTATCATATACATTATACAAAACGTCTTATAGAAACTAAAATACCACTTAAACCTTGTAGATTTGAGTGTGTTATTAGGGAAAATATTACATGAAAAAGATATTAAAATTTCTTATATAGGTATTTTAAAAATAAAAGAAAAGGTAAGAAACCTTTTCTTTTATTTGTTTAAAAAAAAGGCCACAAAGTATCGGTATAACAATATGAAATTAGTTAGCAACCATTTATATCTAAAATGTAAAAAATTATCTTATCTACTGTAATAACCTATACAGTGACACCACTCATCTACGAATCTACGATAGAGCCCTTCTCGTAGCCGCTACGGTGCTACGTCTGTACCCTCTACGACGGTACCTCTACGAACGTCTACATAATATATGAGTCAGCAATTTTTAGTGTTCCTTTGTGGAATGAGAGAGGTCCATCTTTTTGTTTACTACAATCACGTTATATAATGTATGATGAAATAATGAGTATGTAAAGAATAGATATCACAATTGTATTGTTTGTTTCGTCCGTGTGGTGACGGAGTAAGAATATAATATGTCACCACCCCATCTCATCCCATGGGTGTCGTAAAAACCGATTAAGGAACTATTCGTGAATATTAAACCGAAATAAAAAGAGGGAAAACTTGAAATTAAACCCTATACCAATCCGTTTGCCCAGCGTGGTATTAGTAGGTCAAGTATACCTCCGTCACAGGCGGAGGCCCGTCCCTGTAATGGGACATTAATGGGCTGTTATGTTATGATGATGTAGGTAGAAAGGTTCCGTTTTCAACACGGTAACATTTTCGCACCACTACTTGAAACAGTTTTAAGAAAGCACAACGTAGGAATCAACATAGACTGACCTGTCATGTAGTAACGCTGATTCATGTGACAAATGTAGTCTCTAAACATTTTATACTCACTGTATGAAAACAATCAATCTAAAGCGACCTCTAGCGGTACAAAAATAAAGAGTATATTGTTTACGAACCAAATGTACTTCAACAATGTCTTTTTAAATAATTCGGATACATTTTGGTTTATTTTTATTTTAGGTTTATTATTTCTACGTATGTCCGAGTTGCGATGTTATGGATCAGGTATTTTGAATTATATAGGTATTTGAATACTATAAAGTTGCTCGAAATCTTGATTGCTTTTCGATAAACGATATAGTTTATAGTAAACTATAGAAGTTTTCTTGGATTAAAAAATGTTTCAAAGTGTATACAATATCATCTTTTTGACTCTCATTCGAATTAAAACCGTGGTAACGTTATTCTGTGTTCATTAATTCGGAAATCAGTAATAATCCCATCTTTTGACAATTGACAATATCTGTAGCGTACTGATGTATGACTGCTACGCAAATTCTCGGGTTAGAATAATTTTAAATAAAACCTTTAAACCCCTAGCATCATGTTTGAATTTATTAATGTGTTTAATCTTTCAAACATACAATTCATCAAAACAGTCCATTAATGTCCCACTGCAGGGACGGGCCTCCTCCCATGACAGAGGGATCCTTGACCTACTAATACCACGCGTTGGCCATACAGTTGTTATTTTAACATACAATTATTTACAGAAAAAATAACACAAACTTACAAAAAAAGTGTTATAAACAGAAAACTTATCAAATGCAACGTATAAGTATAAAATCTTTTAATTTAAATGCTAATAGTATTAAAACAAATACGACCAGATTTATACGAAACCTTTATTTGAGAATAATTAGCAACGGTCACGTCTCGTAAAGCTTTTAAATTGTTGGGATATGAAAATATTTTATAGAAATTATGAAAAAGATATTTGTTCTCTGTTAGAATTATCATTTAATGGAACCACTCAAATTAAGGGTCGTGTTAGTAAAATGACATATACCTATGTTATATATATCATACTACGAGTAGTATCTTTTAACATTGACCCGAACACCTGGGAAAAGGTTTCTGGCGACCGTGATGGTTGGAGGAAGAGATTGTCTGACGGGGTGGTCGTGCATGACAGTGCCTGGTTCGATCTGCTCTCCCAGAAGCGCGAACTGCGTCACCAAAAAATGGCACAACCTCTGACGTCACCGGGAACACAATTTGTTTGCGGGCGTTGCGGCCGCCGTTGTCGCTCTCATATAGGCCTTGTTAGCCACCAGCGCAAGTGCCAAAACCAAATCACTTGACACGGATGTTGTTTCAATCATCTTTCGTAGATGTTAAAGGCCTTATTATTATATTATACGAGTAGTAGAAGGTATAATAAGGTCGGGCAGGGACGGGCCTCCTCACATGACGGAGGAATACTTGGCCTACTAATACCACACTGGCCAGACGGATTGTTATAGGGTTTAATTTCAAGTTTTTCTTTTTTTACTTCGTTAAGAAGTCTCTTAGTCGGTTTTTTCGATACCCATGGGATGAAATGGGGTGGTAACATATTATATTCTTACTCTATCATCACACAAAGAAGAAAACGTAGTAGTATTGTGATAATATTACTTATTTAGCCTGAAGGATACAGAAGCCAGTGAGATTATAGGCATTTAAAAATTTAATACAAGCAGTAGTGCCATTACAGGGCTATGTGACTTAACAGCTTGTGGAACAAGATGCCAAATCAATCATCAATTCAATTCAAAATAATGTTATTCATTTCAAATATTTAGAAACGCAGTTGATTTGCAGTTCAAAACAAAATATCAAGCACAATAAATTATTAGAGTTACCTACTACTTAACTGAATATCTTTTGTTTTACTATATGATGCCGTTACACTGATATCTGTATGATGAATATAACAATTACTTTTCATTTTGAAGTCTTAATAAATACTTCATTCATCATAATCATAACAGCCCATTAATGTCCCACTGCAGGGACGGGCCTCCCCCAGCGACGGAGGGATAGCTGGGCCTACTAATACTTCATTGAACATTATTTATCTTTCTTTTTAAAACTTTTCTTATATTTTTATTTGTACGTAAAAAGCTTTTTTTAAATGATCACTGACATATATTTTAAAAATATCTCACCATTTTTCGCTGAAAGACTAAACCCTTCTATTTTTTTCAATTTTATGAACAGTAAGTGGCAACATTGTTAAGATTGATGTACACTGAGAGCAGTTTTGTTTTTTTATTTTTTTATAGAAGACAATTTATGCTTAAGAGAATTAGCCTTGTATGCTGTGTGTTTTTGGGAACTTTACAGGCATACATCTAACGGTTTTAAATGGCATTCTGGCTTATTAGAAAAAAAATATATAAAGAAAACTTACACAATCACTTCCATGTGCAATATTTATTTTTATTCTAAGTAGTTTTAACTAATGTGATGTTTTTAACACTATGTAATCTTATTATAATAATTTTATTTTATACAGATGTATAAAATCTTGACAAACAAAAAAGAAATAAAAAAGTAAATTATTTTACCACTGTTTCACCAACGGGTCCCATCACCTCATATCATTCTACTAAAATGAAATAAGTAAAACTAGATAAAAATCATTTAAAAATCTGCCTAGACAAAGTTGGAAAATGAAAACTCAAGATGGATCAAATCTACATGGTATGACTATCTGTCTGCATCACTGCTGTGGGATATAACAGGACTGTTATAACAACCCTTTCTTTCTTATTCATATTACACAGCCATTTTTATTCTAAACAAAAGTGTGTAAGTACTCAGTGTGCCACAACGTAACATCTTCGTACGAACGCTCTTTTATATCTGTCGATTGAAATTTATTTGACGCGCCTCTGTCTTGACTGTCGACATTAATGGTCCATGTTTTATCGATACCGAATTATCGATTTGTCCCATCCCTAGCTGTTCTTTGACTGCAAATTTCGCAACTTTATAGCGTTTAACGGTACTTTATTTTTTGCTTTGTTTTCTTTTTTTATTTGGATGTAAATATCCCTAGGTAGGAAAACACCTAGCCTAAATGAAACAGGTATAATTTTATGATGATTATACATCTACGAGTATTGAATTTACAATCTGTACCAATCGCAGATACTATATCTCGTCGTTTAAATTTCATCATCATCATCATAACAGCCCATTAATGTCCCACTGCAGGGACGGGCCTCCTCCAGTGACGGAGGGATACTTGACCTACTAATACCACGCTGGTCAAACGGATTGCTATAGGATTTAATTTCAAGTTTTCCTTCTTTTTGTTACGTAAAGATAAAGGTATTCACGGATAGTCCCCATAGTTGGTTTTTACGACACCCGTGGGATAAGATGGGGTGGTGACACAATGTATTCTTACTCCGTCACCACACGAATACTTTTTTTACACGGACATCACACGGATTTGGACTGTATTCACTCAATATTTGCGATGATAAAATTACCGTATCTCTATAAAATAATATAATAAATAACTTAAATTGTATATTTGTATCGATCACTCATAGATATTTGATGTAGTAGATACTCGAAATACTAAATCACATATCATTATATCTGGAGATACATCTTAAGATTTACAACATAGCATAGGCTGTACTCAGATTACGTTCAAGAGTGTTATGTGAAGTCGTGACGATCGATCGCCTGCTTTATTGTGTTCAGACCGTTTTAGAATTCGAATCTTTGTGTTTGGCTTAATCTGTGAGTGGTAGCGATTTTTTGGTTTTTATTTTTATTTTGTTTTTTTTTCTGTGTATGGTGATAGAGTAACAACGTGTACTAGAACCACCTCGCAGTGTCTGAGGGTGTCGTATATGCTGACTAAGGGCCAGGCCACACGGCGCGGCACCGCACCGCACCGCATTACTCCTGCGGTATGGCGCCGGAGCGGTGCCGGACGTACCGTATGGCATACCATACATTTTTATATGTAGGAAACCGTTGCGACACGGCTCAGGTGCCTAGGGTTGAAAATATTTTCACGTATCTAAAATAAGGAAAACTTTACGTAAGTTAAGTTTAGTTGTTAAGTTTACATGAAAAAATGATATTAAACAAAGAAATCTGCACGAATACAAAAAAAAATGCTTGGTTACGTGGTGATATTTATAAACATGAAATGAACGGAAACAAAGAATATCCAGGCGCAACGCAGTGGATTTTGAGGTCACACAAATAATTGTCTTCCGTGGGATTCGAACCTGTCCCTACACCGCAGCCGCATACACAAGCACTTCGCCAACAAGACAGTTAAATCTCAAAAAAAAAATAAAGTTTATTAAATGTTTTCTAAAACAATTAACTTGTATGTGACCTTGCCATCCATACTTTTTCATTATTTGTCCTATACATAAATACTTTTTCAATAGCTCAGTCATGAGTTTCAGAACGAATAACTTTGAATTTTGTTTTAGAACGTAGGTAGTCAATGACAGGTACCGTTTGAGTATGTAACATGCACTTTATATACTTTTTATGTCACTTTGATATTTCTTTTAAAGTAGCTAATGGCGTGTCGATTTGAAAACCTTTTTCAGGTAAAACGTAAAGTTTTAAGTGATTCAACGAATGGTAATGTAAAATTGATTTCTTTTATTCAACAATTTTACTTTCAATTGGTAAGAAGGCTTGGAAGAGGGTGTCGTAAAAGCATAGTACAAACCTGTACTTCATAACTTAACATCTTTAGTAAGGAAAACGAGTTCGTTGATACAGACTTTATAATTTCATAATGTAGCTTACATTGATGATTTCTGTTTTTAAGATTGTGAGTATCGGTAGCGTATTGTATATGTTTAGATATACACACATCAACATGGTCTAGGGATATTTCAATTAAACCTAAATAATACAAATTTTAATTTAATAAAGGAACTTAATACTTTGTTTTTATAATCTGTCTTTAATAGTTTTTTGTAAACTTTCAAGTTTTTTTAAAAAGTTTTAAATATACCTAGACCATGTTGATGTGTGTAAATAAAAGATTTTTTTTATTTTGGTTTTTGAATATAAAAAACGTTTCGTTTACAATCTTATGAATTTGTCGTTACAATATTCAAATCTTAGTAAAGATTTACCGTCTTACTAATAAACATTTACACACTCGCTATAACAAGGTTATAACAAAAACGTTACTAATAAACACACTCCGCTATACGCCTGTTATAGCGGTGGTGTAAGTTGTACGTCATTTTATACAACTGTTATACAGTCGACAGACCTCGTATAACAAGTGCATAACTTACAATATTGTGTTGATTTATCTCTAATTATGGATTATTTACATTATTTTGAAATTTTTGACGAAATGGAGAGTGAAGAACCACCAAGAAAGTAAAAACTACTAATCTCGTTATAATCCGTTTCTTTTAGATGATTGTAAGTTTAAAACCAAATAAAGATTTACGAAGGCGTATGCAAAGGAAGTGGTAGATTTAATCCGTGGTGAAATCGAACTGAGTACTAGAGGTCGTGTCTTTTCAAGAGATCTTCAAGTTTGTACAGCATTAAGGACAGGGGCGCGACAGAAAGTGGAAGATGATGCTGCAGACATTCACGGCATGAGTCAACAATCCGCGACAAATGTATGCCGACACGAGTTGCTATTGCACTAGCAAGGAAAGCTTACCATTTTATTCATATGCCACGAACTCTTGAAGTGGAAGAGGAAGTCATAGCAGAATTTCGTAATATATGTGGCTTCAGAAACGTAACAAATGCTATTGCCTGATTGCACACATATTAAGATCAAAAAGGTTGGTGGTGACAATACTATATCAATAGAAAAGGAGTGTGTTCAATAAACGTATAAGAGGTATGCGATTCCAGCCTATTAATAAAGGACATTGTAGTACACTGGAGGGGAAGTACTCATGATTCCCGAATTTTCAGAGAAAGCTCAATACGGCAGAGATTTGAAAATGGAGAATTTCATGGTCGGGTGATGCAGGATGGACTAACAGGTTGTTTGTTTACACCTGTACAAAATCCTGCTAATATTAAGGAGGAGGCCTACAATAAGATTCATATACTGACTAGAAACCCTGTAGAAAGATGCTTTGGTATATGGAAACAGAGATTTCGATGCCTATTACACGGATTCAGTGTATCATTAGAAAATGTTAAACTGTATTTTTGCACTTGCGCTTCTGCACAATATTGCAATGAAAATAGGGCAAAATACAGAAATAATGGACATCGCCCGGTGACCCCGTTTTGAGACATAGACCACAAGAATTCAAAATAATGCAACTGGATAAGTTGCAAGGCAATTATTTATGAATTATGTTTTGTAATATAATTAATTAAGTCAAATAAAATACATTTTAGTTATCAATTTTATTTATTTTCTCTGTACGTATTACATTTTCCAGTTCTAAATTTTTCATTTTTAACTGCTGCTCTTTGCCTTGGAGTAAATGTACTTCTTCGGCCCACTCGTGGGACTGCGTGTTATCTCATTAATCCATTTTTAAAGCTTGTTTTGTTACAAAATCACACCATACATTAGCATATCGATATTGTCACTATTTAGTTTTCGAGGTCAACTAAATACCTTTTCTTATAAATCCCAATTTGCAAAAACGCTTCCTCTTCTTTGCTATATATCTGTAATCACTTGATTCCATTTTAATGCTTATTTTTATGAGATTGTAAATCAAAATAAACCGCGCAAACAGAATACGAAATGAAATCTCAAAAACTCAACCGTTTTGACATATTATAAGAGACGTTCAAAAGTAATGTCAAAATTTGCTAATGTAAAAATACGTAAAAGTGTGTAAAATTATGCGTTTATTACGATTTCTAAGTCGAATTTCAACATTAGGGCATTATATTAATATTCTTTGTGACATATTAATTTATTTAATATTTTTACAATAAGAATTAATAGGTAAAAATATGAAACTAATTTAATGACATTTTTGATTATATTACTTTTTAGAATGTTTCTGACAGTATTGCCAGTGGTCAGTGTCATAGCTATTTAATAGTTACCCAATGCTTATACATGGTTTATTAGTCAAGTAGTGTATAAACAGCTATTACGCTCCTATTCAATGAATAAGTATTCATGTGTATAACGACTGTATAAGAAATTTTTTATTAGTAAGACAGTTAGAATACAGACTGCTTAGAATGTGAATTAATAGCAAAATTATTGAATTCTGTCCATGTATAAGTTTACGTCCGGATGGTGGCGACATCTTTTGGATTTTTTGCAGTGGCGCATGCATGGGCTACTATACTAAAACAATATCTTATTTCATCAGCTGTAACAGATTTACTAACTTCTTAAAAAACCGCTGAGTAAATAACATAGTACCATACTACGTAGAAGTAATCCTACAGATCTGTGGCCAGTACTGAAGAGCTTCACTCAACATTACGTACGTTTATACGTAACTGAGTCTTACTGCACATTAACCTGACACTCTGGATCACTACCAAGTTGTTTTATTATATGGTACACACATACTAACAACTGTCTACATTGTTTATATCCAAATTATGAACTTTTAAATTCCTTGTTGTACCTGACATTTTTGTCAGGTTTCCATCATTACTGCCATTTTTGCCAGATTTCCATTAATACTGACTTTTTTGTCAGGTTTCCATTAATACTGACTACTACTACTTGTCAGCTTTTCATTTAAAATAATTTACCCAATACTCACCAATCCATAGACTTATTTCTGTCTTAGACAGATTTGTGCTACACCTCGAGAACCGCTGAGTAAATAACATAGTACGAAACAACGTAGAAGTAATCCTACAGATCTGTGGCTAGTACTGAAGAGCTTCACTCAACATTACGTACGTTTATACGTAACTGAGTCTTACTGCACATTAACCTGACACTCTGGATCACTACCGTGTTGTTTTATTATATGTTAAACACGTACTAATAACTGTGTATATAGTTTATATCAAGATTATGGGTTTTTAGTTCATTGTTCTAGGTATAACATTTTCTTGTGCCCATACAGATTCACAGACTCTTAGAATTTTCTTAATCATCATCATAAAATGCCCATTAATGTCCCACGGCAGGGACGGGCATCCTCCCGTGACGGAAAGTTACTTGGCCTACTAATACCACGCTCGCCGGACGGATTGGTATAGGGTTTAATTTCAAGTTTTCCTTCTTTTTATTTCGTAAAGATAGTAGTTACGGTTATTTCCTTAGTCGGTTTTTACGACACCCATGGGATGAGATGGGGTGGTGACATATTGTATTTTTACTCCGTCACCACACGGATATTATATAAATTATAATGTCTACATAGTTTATATCAAGATAATGGATTTTTAGTTTATTGTTAAGCCAGCCATATACACTACGGTCTACCGGAGAGGTCCACCTGTGCAGGTATGCCTGCGCAGGTAGACCGGAATGAGTGTGTGGTAACAGACCTGTGCAGGTTTTTGAACGTTATAATTGTTCGGTTGACCTGCACCGATTACTCTCCAGTAGACCGTAGCGTGTATGGCCGGCAGTATATGTATAACATTTTGTTTTGTGCCTATACAGATTCACAGATTCTTAGAGTTTTCTTTTTTTTTTGGTGTTGTAGTTAAATTACTTAAATTTTGATAAAATGTTTTATCAATTTGACAATATGTCCAAAAGCTACTGAGTTCTGTACCTATATCGTCGTAATGATGTCGTAAATACCTGACAAAAGCCTAATTCTAACATATCCCAGGAACCGACCTGATCCGTCCTAGCAGTGAAACATTTAAGGACTACTAAACTTCTTCCACTTCATCATAACAGCCCATTAATGTCCCACTGCAGGGACGAGCCTCCTCCCGTGACGGAGGGTTACTTGGCCTACTAATACCACGCTGGCCAGAAGGATTGGTAAAAGGTTTAATTTCAAGTTTTCCTTCATTTTATTTCGTAAAGATAATATTTACGGATAGTCCCTTAGTCGGTTTTTACGACACTCATGGGATGAGATGGGGTGGTGACATATTGTATTCTTACTCCGTCACCACACGGAGTCAGAAACTTCTTGTACTTCTATATAAACATTAATTGTTGTTCGTCAGTCTCGCTATACGAGAACGGCTACTATGTTGTTTTATTAGCTCTTCAGTAGATAGAAATAACTCTCCTAGTTAATATGAAAATTATGGGCTCTTAAATTCATTGTAGTAGGTATAACACTTAGTTTTCGTACAAAATAGGCCTGCTATTGAAAGACCTAATACTAAGGATTTCGACTTCTCAACAACTGCATTCGATTCGTCTTTAATCTTCGTAAGTACGACCACGTCTCAACTTATCGTTTAGAGTTAAAGTGGCTGCCCATTCGTCAACTTATTATCTTACACCTCATTTTCAATACCTGTGTTCGACTCTTAATAGAAACCTTTGCTCGACAAACAATCTTCTTCTTCTTTGTCCTCTTCATAGCTCTGCTTCAGTCCACTCTTCCTTTATGATACAGTCTATTCTTCTATGGAATGCCCTCCCTTCTGAAATCAGGATGTCTACAAATCGAGTCACATTTAAAACAAGAGTTCGCCAATTGTGCACTAATTGTTAGCGGAATAACATCCTTCTTCTTTCAATATTTATATATCTGGTCTTATATATATATATATATATAAATATATCGACGGTGGAAAGGCAAAACGAATGAAACGCCACTTTGGTCGAAAATGAGTTTTATATGCAGTTCGATAGAGTTTTGGATTCTCTATCGATCTGTCTAGGTTAGAAGTCATTCTGACGCATTTTTTGGCGTTTAATTTAAGGTATAAAAGGGGGTATTTCAAAAATACCCTCCCCTTAAACGACCGTTTTTCGATACCTTTTTTTAACAATGTCAATAAATTGATATGAAAATATTGAAGGTGCCTTTTAAATTACTGACCAAACTTATTTTTTTACGAAGATGCCACATCATGCAATTTGCTCTTCCAAATAATTTTTTAATTTGGTCTTTCAATACTTTTTCCCCGCTAAGTTATATTTTGACATGTCGTAACACGTTTTCTTCCTCGAGAGTAAAGTAACAGCTACGGCGTTTCAGTTGTTATTCCTATCGTACTTTTTAATTAAGATACTAAATAAAAAGTTTATAATAAATTAAATTGTCTATTCCTTTACCACGAGATCAACTTAAGCCCCTATCCGAGAAATGCACATCATGTAAACTACATAACCGCGTATGGTCATTAATTCATTTTGACGACCTAAAAATATAAAAGAGACATCACTCGTAAAACATTCTTCCATTTTATTTTTGTTTCATCAAAGGGAAATAAAGCATTTTTCCTTCTACGCCTTTTTTTTCATTTGGCATTTAAACTAATTTCGCCCTCCTGTTTTTGTGGAGGTTTTGTGAATGAATTAATTTGTCCTACCAACTTTTTTTTATTGATGGTTTATGAAGTGTTTTTCCCAACTCACTCAAAATGTCAGAAACATGATACGCCACTTTTTTCTTGCCTTATTGACTTTAATTAATTTATATTGAATACAAAACAAAGAGCACATAAAACTTGATTTACTTATAAAATTTCAAAAAAATTGGTTAATAAACAAAGAAGTTATGATCATTTTTGTTAAAATTTAAACTTTAAACAGCTCTCCTGAACAATTAGCCAAATGGCGTATCATTTGTTTTGCCTTTCCACCGTCGATATATTCTTTTATGTATAGTGTGTATTTTATTATTAATTGAAATTTGTTTTATTTTTTCTTATTTCAACTTGCTGCACCTACCATGTCATTTTCTCTGCATCACCCAAAGGTTGGCTGTTAGACAATGCCTTAAGGCATTAAGCCCGCCATTGTGCAACTTTGTGCAATAAAGTGTAAATAAATAATGATTTCATTCCAATACTAATATTATAAATGGGAAAGTGTGTCTGTTTGTCTTTGTAAAACGAAGCGACGAATTGACGTGATATTTTAAGGGCAGATAGTTGAAGGGAATGGGGAGTACCATAGGCTACTTTTTTTTCTTCTGTGTCCAGAAAAGGGGTACAGTGCTACCCAGAATTTACCGCGAGCGAAGCCGCGGGCAAAAGCTAGTAAGTTTATAAGTATGGATGGATTTTTGTTAATCTGTAACGTTAAAAATTACTGAATGAATTTTAATGAAACTTTACATTATTATTTAGCCAAATTTTAACGTCCTCTGTGGCGTAGTGGTTATAAAACATGACTGCTACGCAAAGGTCTCGGGCTCGATTCCCACTCAATGCTAATCTATATGTGCATAAACATGATTGTTAACATTGGTCTGGGTGTTTTCTATGTATTATGTAGGTATGTATTTTCAAAAAAAGTAAAGTATTAAAACATGTTCATCTGTTGTCTAGTAGCCATAGCACAAGCTTTGCTTAGTTTGGGACTAGATGGCGTTGTGTGAAAGTGTGAGGAATATTTATTTAATTTTTTTTCTTCACTTAGTCGCAATCATCCTTGCAGTAGTACAAATACAGACAGACACAGCCAATAACAACGTAATTACCAATAAACTCATTACTATTATACAACTCTATTAATTACTAACCACATTTTCCTTTTGAAAATCAAGCGGAAACAGACTGAAGGAAAAAGGCAGCCATATGTTATCCTACTAAGTAAAGTTGTTGAAGAGTTTTGTGAGGGGTGAAAATATTGCGCGAAAGTAAACTTAAGTCCACTAGACTGATTGGGTTCCTTCAAGTTTGGGGGTTGAAATTTTATTTGTGTAACGAAATTGTTGTCGATAGGTCTTATGAAAGATTTAGTTGGATACGTGTGAGTTTTAGTGAGTGAGAAACAATAATAAAATATTATAAACTAGCTTTAGCCCGCGGCTTCGCTCGCATTAAATTCGGGGTAGCACTGTTCCCCGTTCCTGGAAACAGAAGGAAAAAAAAAAAAGTAGCCTATGTTACTCTCCATACCTTCAACTATCTCCACTTAAAAATTCACGTCAATTCGTCGCTCCGTTTTGCCGTGAAAGAAAGAGAAACAGATAGACACCCTTTCCCATTTATAATATTAGTATGGATAGTTTTGTTACATTGCCACGGTGCAGTTGCGAAACGGATTCAGCTACCGTCTACGAGGTCGTAGATTCAATTCCCACGCTAGACAATTATTATTGTTTGTGTGATCGACAAATTATTGTCCTGAATATGGCTGTTTTTTGTGTCCATTAAATTAATGTTCCTAAAGCCCCCGCAACACAGGGAATGATCCCGAGTTGCCTTTATAAAGAAGTTAGACTACTAAATTGAGAAGCATTTCTCTTATGTAGGTCTTTAACTATGAAAATGCCGTTTTTTTTGCCGCAGTCTTTAGTCTCTATTTTATTTTAAAACATAGATTGCTTGTACCTATTATTTTTGTTATTTAGTAAATACAGGACATAACCAACAACTAACAAATGTTAATTAAAAAAAATAGCACTTAATTGTGTCAGTAATGAGCCTGTAAATATGGGTCCAATTTAAACCAGCGGATTTTACGATTTAAACAAATGTAACTTCTTCCCTTGTATTTTTTTTCTTATGCTCTGATTATAATGCTATAAGTTAGGTATGATGTGCGCCAATTTATACCAAAAATCATTCTAGTTAATAATTATTGAAAAAACTAAGAAAACGTTAGTATGAAAAATCAAACTTCGCATAAAATCTCCATACAAAACGGCAATATCATAGGTAAAGACCTAATATTTATTTTACTTCTGTACCTATCTTTACAATGGCTACAACGTCCTTGAAAGCCGTGTTAACAGTAAAGAAAGTTATTTGACCATTTATTTACATAAAATACATACATTTAATATATTATTATCTACTGTCACAATGTAAACATACAACAGAAGTATTTTTTGTACAAAACAAAGAAATTCGTTTGTTTCCAAATTGGTATTCGTATAATATGTAAATATTTTATCTTGTCACCCAAAAATGGAGATGAATGTTTATTAGTTATATTTTTGGTTATATTTGCTTATTTTATTAGTTAAACAAAATGTGAACAAATAAGATTATATCAGATGTTTATTTAATGGTTAATAATTTATATTAAATGGACTAGTATTTTCCACGGGGTTGCCATGTATATTTTATTTGGTTATACATATTTTTTATGTGGTCGCGGGTTTCAAAGCTTATGCAGATTAATAAATAAAAAATATTCCTCACACAATCACACAATGCCATCCAATCCCAAACTAAGCAAAGCTTGTACTACTAGCTAAGACAACGGATAAACATACTTAAATACTTTTTTTTGTAAATACATACATATTATACATAGAAAACACCCAGATCAATGCAAACAATCATGTTCATGCACACAAAGATTTGCATTGAGCGGGAATCGAACCCGAGAACTCTGCGTAGCAGCCATGTTATACAACCACTACGCCACAGAGGTCAGATATTTGTAGAATTCAAAATGATTCTGGATGTTATGAGTCTAGATGTATTTTGTATCCGTTATATGGACATTGGTACATTCCTGGTGTTAGTTTGATAAAATCAAAATCATCAAAATCCGTCTCGTAGTTTATGCGTGAAAGAGTAACAAACATCCATCCATCGCTTCATCCTAAACAAACTATCGCATTTATAATAAATATTAAGTAGTAGGATTATTTCTTTACAACAATATTGTACCTTATATATAACCGATACAAACGAGGGGTTAAGTTTAAATGAATTTGAGCCTTATCAAAATTAACACGAAGACTCAAATTCAGTTAACAACTCTACAAGTCCTTGCATACCACAAGATACCTTGGTCCACCGCAGTATGTCAAACGCCTTCATACTTAAGTTATAAGCAGGACACTTTGTAGTGTGGATACTTTACTAACTATTTATGCTTAAGAAGAGCCACATTTCTTAAGAATCTGTTAATTTGATGTAGTTTAAGACTGTAACTTGGCTATCCTTCCATACTCTTGAGAACGTAACAGATGACTGGGACTCCAAAAACCGTTTCCTTCTTTTGACCTTAACCATAGGACAATAAAGTGACTGCCTCGGTGATTGCTACGGAAGACATTTATTTGAGACATACATAAATAACTGATCAGTGATATGTATGACTGATAACAGATGCAGTTTATCTGCTTATCACACGATAAAACCATATCTTAACTTTTTTAAATTGAAAGTAATTGGTACGCACCTACGCTTAGGCTTAAACACAGTGTCGGTAGCGACCACTGGCGACGCTGAAACGATTCCCATCACTACAGTCATAAAACCGCTCTCATAATAATCCTTCTTCACATTAAACATATTGACTCAGTCCATACAATGTATGATACAGTGACGCGTGTACATACGTCTTTATAGTGAAACACACGGAGGTACCGCCCATATAACTTCACATGCATTACTCGTAAAACTGTGATAGCGTACTGTCAATATCGTTTGTGTGTTTTAGAGGATAAATATATGTTTTTTATTGCATCTCCGTGTGGTGACGGAGTAAGAATCCAATATGTCACCACCCCATCTCATCCCATGGGTGTCGTAAGAACCGGCTAAGAGACTATCCGTGAATATTATCTTTACGAAATAAAAAGAAGGAAAACTTAAAATTAACGCCTATACCAATCCGTCTACCCAGCGTGGTATTAGTAGGCCAAGTATCCCTCCGTCACAAGAGAAGGCCCGTCCCTGCAGTGGGACATTAATGAGCGTCTTTATTACTGGATAGTTGTTTATGGATGTGATTTGGTGCTCCCACTTCTATGTACTACCTACATCACGACGCTACCTTTATAATTGAATAATCCTTGGTTATGGTTATGTATGGTATACAATGGTTGCAGCGCCAAATTACAGTTATCTCCTATGTAAAAATGACGTCAAGAAAATGCAGCAGTAGAGTTTGTTGCGCCGCTTCTTCTCTACTAGCGCTTTGGAGGCGGTGGTAAAGTTTTCAAAACTTTGAAATGTTAATAAACTTAGATTAAGTAGTGTTAGATGACGTCAAAAAGATGCAATATTATTGTACTATTTTGAATAAATAAATGAATACTGAATACTGAATGCTGTTATGATGATGTTAAACATATTGACTCAGTCCATACAATGTATGATATACTGACGCATGTACTACAATGTAGACATACGTCTTTATAGTGAAACACATGGAGGTACCGCGCATATAACTTCACACGCATTACTCGTAAAACTGTGATAGCGTACTGTCAATATCATTTGTGCGTTTTAGAGGATATTTGTTTTTATTGGACTGAGGTGGTAGACGAGATATTAAGCCACTGCCTATTACACAAGCTGTTATTTATCATAGCCCTGTAGTTTCCCTAGCTTCTGTAAAATAAGGCTAAGCATATCCCTACGATAAGGCTATAACGGTGGAGTGAACTTGTATTTTGACTACCATCTGCTGCCTTCATTCAAGGTTTACTACGACCAAATTGCCGTGTCTTTGTAAAAAAAAAAAGCTTAAGCAGGATCTATTTGAATAAACGCCTCAGACAGCTTGCCACTTAGGCTAACCGTTCATCTACGTCAATCCCATTGCGTTGCGGAAATCAGATTATACTCAGTAACCAGCTTTATCAGGTAAATGTTCAATCAAACTTGCTGTCTGGAGGCAAATATTATAGATCTTAAAATAGTCCTAAGTAATAGTAAAAGTGTAATAGTGTAGTAAGCATAGTAAGCATGTTATGATAGTATAAGATATTATACAAATCTAAGTATATAAATAATTATCATTACCCACTCACACGCCCGAGCTCGCGGGCCGCTAGAGCGTCAAACGTCCGGGCCGCTATAGCGACCTAACTGCGTTTCGCGCGTCATGCCGTTGCCGATATAAAATGTAATTACTCCTAAACTACTACAACTACAGCAAAATAAAAATTCCACTATAAAGCTAAAACTATAAGGCATCTAGGTATATTTAAATTAAAGTAGACCCATCAGCCCCAAACTCAAAAAAAAAATATAAAGTTGCAAAACTACGATAAATTTAGGCAAAAAATTTGTTTAACAAGTATTTCTGAATCTATGGTATCATATTTCTATTAAATCATTACTGCTATATTATAGTAGGTTATATAAGCTTTATTTTGATACCAAATAAATAATAAGTGGGTAGCACAATGTTGCTTAATTATCCTAAACAATCTACAAATACCCACATATCTGTATAATACATTTATTCAGCACTAGCTGTATCCCGCGACTTCGTTCACGCAAAAAATATTTTGGTAGTACAAACGTACAATTTTTTTTGCAGAACCCTATAAAAAGCCTTTGACTTAGCTTAACGACTTTCTCACAACAACGATAGCCGGGATCACCGTCTTACGTGCCATCTAAAGCACGAAGATGCCTAGATGAAATTGTACATTACTACTGAGTGGTCACCCATAATAGAATGACCTCGCCGACATTGCTTAACCGCCGTTATTATTTCTGAACTGATTTTGGAACTGGCTGAGTGTGGCTTGCAGTGAAAATTCGCGCACCCAGGAATTCATACAAACATATTTATTTTCCCGCCAAAATGCGATGACGTAACGACTCTCTGTCAAAACTCCTATGATGTCACGACTCATCTGTCAAAAAAATTATGACGTCACAAATCATCTGCCAAAAACTATATGACGTCACAGCTCATCTGTCAAATTTTTGTGATGTCACGACTCACCTGTCAAAACTCTATGACGACACGACTCAGCTGTCAAAACTCCTATGACGTCACGACTTATCTGTCAAAACTCCTATGACGTCACGACTCATCTGTCAAAAATTCTATGACGTCACGAATCATCTGTTAAAATGTTATGACGTCACGACACAATTTCTCCCATTTTACCAACATTTTCCTTCACTGCTCTGCTCCTATTGATCGTAGCGTGATGAAAAGTATACTATAACCTGACCAGGAGTGTGGAGAATAATCGTACTAAGTTTCGTCAATATTCGTCGAGTAGTTTTTGTTTCTATAACGAACATACAGACAGACAGACAGACAGACAAAAATTTTACTGATTGCATTTTTGGCATCAGTATCGATCACTTATCACACCCTGATATCTGTCTGTCTAAAAAATTGAACGTTTGTACTACCAAAATATTTTTTGCGTGAACGAAGTCGCGGGATACAGCTAGTTAATTTAATATAATATAAAGGACCATTTAATTTGTTTTAAAATAAAATATTTTTTTTATCTTATGATTAATATTTTGCGTGTTTTAATAAGTCCTTTGTAGAGTTGTACGTCTTTCGGCTACTAATAATAAGTAATTAAAATTGAACACTGTACAAGGTTCGATAGGTGTTACGTTTTTTATTTAAAACTACTTACTTATTCCAATCTGGCCTTATCAATATTTTTATACCTACCACATCACTTTACCACCCTAGCTAAGTTGCCTGTCCACCTTATAAGGAGGTCTACTCACCCTCCATTCAAATACACAAGTCCTGTTTTTAATACCGCAACTCATGGTGACCCTACTACCACACGCCAGATGATTGCTGACAACTCACGAATCATAAAATTTACAACTGCACAGATCTGAGTTTGAGACTGAATAACTAATTTTGGAAGTTTTAATTTAGATCTTAACATGTTTTAATGTAGTTTACTTCACATATTTATATCAAAACATAGTATTAAGCTATATTTTCCGTGTCCTACATGTTTTGCTGGTGAGGCGGTATTGGCAAAAGACTTTAAGGAGTTGACTTTCTCTTTCTTTTGTTTTTTAATAAGTACAACAGGTAGGTTCCTATTATATTTAAAAAACAATTATTAGTCGCTTTTTATAAAACCTATGGAATGAATTAAAATGTGAACATCGTGAATTTTATTTCGTCAAAAGTCTCAACGTCTAGTTTGTTTGCCACCTTTAACATCAATTTTCTTCCGTGTTCTAAAGTCTCTTTCAAGAAATGGCTAAATTAAGAAGAAGAAGATGCTGGCTTGTACTCAGTAGGCATTGCTGACATCAGTAGCTATAATAAAATCTAGATGACTGATTTTAATACTGAGTTTTTTTGTTTTTGTAAGTCTACGTGATCATAAAAGAGGAGTTGACATAATCTTGACATGTGTCGCCATCTTCATTTACGACAATTCCAAAACAAACAATTTCACATAATCACTCAAACCAATTCTCACTAGTTCTCCATCTTGAGCTTAGAATAATCATTATCATTGTTTATACTAAACAATAGGAGCTTACTAACAACATGGAGCAGTAAAACTAGTTTGGTAATATTAATATAACGATACGTTCACATTTCGAGCCCATTTGCGGAATGTCGAATTGTTTCATATGATTTATTGTTCTCGAGCACCAGCCTGTCGGCTGTCATACACACGCGGTACGAAGGTTTAGATTGACTAGATGTGGCTTAGGAGTTTAGAAGTTACTTCGTTTAGTGATAAATTAAAACGTATTTTTTTAACACAAAATCTTCGGATCGAGGTGAATAAAATTCCGTATGAGGACTGTGCTCTGCTGCACGGTAGTTTGGGCTGTAAATAATAATCGTCATCATCATAACAGCCTATTAATGTCCCACTGCAGGGGCAGGCCACCTCCCGGAGGGATGCTTGGCCTACTATTACTACGCTGGCCAGACGGATTTGTTGTGACGGATAATATTCACGGATAGTCTAAGGGACTATCTGTAAATATTATCTTTACGAAATAAAAAGAAGGAAAACTTGAAATTAAACCCTATACCAATCCGTTTGGCCAGCGTGCTATTAGTAGGCCAAGTATCCCTCCGTCACGGGAGGAGGCCCGTCCCTGCAATGGAACATTAATGGGCTGTATGATGATGTTTGTTTGTTTGTCTGGGCAGCAAATACCATTATTTGTAGCTTTTCATCCCTGCCATGTTAGATAAAAAAGTTATTATAGATATAGTTTTGTATAAATGTAATTTTATTTTATCATCACACAGATAAAATAAATCCAACAATAAATTATTTTATAATAATATTTTAATATTCTTTTGAAGGATTATTTTACGCTGAATATGTATAGGATTAAAATTTTGCAATTTATAAATTCAATTTTAGTGAACAAATAGATTACAGTTTAAAATGTTATTGGTTATTGAATAAAAAAGTGTAAAATATAATTAAAAGTATTGAAAATTTTTGTTTGTTTTTTTAAATATTGACAACCCTTGTATTATTAACGACCTCTGTGGCGCAGTGGTTACTGCTGCGCAAAGGTCACGGGTTCGATTCCCGCTCAATGCAAATCTTTGTGTGCATGAACATGATTGTTTGCATTGATCTGAGTGTTTTCTATGTATAATATGTATGTATTTACAAAAAATAAAAAACAAGATCATGTTCATGCACACAAAGATTTGCATTAAGCGGGAATCGAACCCGAGACCTCTGCGTAGCAGCCATGTAACATAACGACTACGCCACAGAGGTCGTTTATTATGTCTAACAGCTACCACATCTAGTAAACCATCTACACTCAACAGATCCATGTACAAATATTATTTTCTCTTTTGTCATGACAACGCTTGACTTATTCTAGTTCTAGTACGGGCCAAACACATTACACTCTCAACGAATTACAGAGTCGGCAAAACTAGTTTGTGAGAGGTCTTTGTAAAAGTGGGGGCAAATTGAATTGTAGGGGTCAATTACAACGTGATGTTGGGGTCAATTGCGTGACGATTTGAGTGACAATTTGTTAGACAATTTCGATTACGTAAGAGTGTCTTTGGTTTTTAAGACACGGGTTTATGTAAGCTTTTAGGTAGCGAGGTTTTTATAAGGGTCAAACTTGTCTTGAAAATGTTATTGGCTGTCTGGTTTGTGTAGTTATAGAACTAAGCTGCCTAGGTGGCACTTGTTAATACTAAGATTTAGATTTAATACATTGCGTAACCGTAACGTGTGCGTAACAGTTAGTAAAACATAAAATTGAAGTTTTTCAAAGAGCATTAAATCAAGAAAAATGTTTCTTATTTGTGTTTAGGTTAAGGTAGACGCTGAGAGAAGTTATAGCGCTATGGGACATAGCAACAGTTCATAAACGACGTTAACCACTTATCGTGAAGGATTTAGCTAGAGGACCGGATAGTAGGAGCCCGACATATCCATCTCGCTAAATTCCAGACGAGGATTGCATATGCACTAAGCCTTTCTTTCTCAAAAAAAAGAAGGATATTGTAGCTAATGACTGCAGACAACTGACTTATACGTGTGTAGGATAGGCAGCGTCATGGGTATACTCTGCTAACTCCCTGAGTAGTATTTACCACTTAACATTAACCGTGTGGTGAGTGGTGACGGAGTAAGAATACAATATATGTCACCACCCCATCGTATCCCATGGGTGTCCTAAAAAACCGACTAAGGGACTACCCGTGAATATTATCTTTACGAAATAAAAAGAAGGAAAACTTGAAATAAAACCCTATACCAATCCGTCTGGCCAGCGTGGTATTAGTAGGCCAAGTATCCCTCCGTTACGGGAGGAGGCCCGTCCCTGCAGTGGGACATTTATGGGCTGTTATGATGATTTAGCAGGGTGCTTGCTTTTCTACCATCCTAAAGTAATAAAATTCATAAGACAAATACAACAATTTGATGTCAAAATCTCAATACAATGCCGTCAAGCTAAAATAAGAACATAAAACAGAAATATTTACGACGCAACCTAAACTTAGATGCATAATGCATAACGTGATATTTTATTTTAAATATTGGCATCGGTACTTGTTACATAAAAGATATTATACAGAAGTATAATTTAATTTTAATAATTCTCCGGGTGACGGAGTAAGAATACAATATGTCACTACCCCATTGCATCCTATAGGTGTCGTAAAAACCGAATAAGGGACTATCCGTGAATATTATCTTTACGAAATAAAAAGAAGGAAAACTTTAAATTAAACCCTATACCAATCAATCTGGCCAGCGTGGTATTAGTAGGCCAAGTATCCCTCCGTCATGGGAGGAGGCCCGTCCCTGCAGTGGGACAGTAATGGGCTGTTACGATGATGAAGATAATTATGTACGCACTTTGCATGTAAATAGACTTCTGAATGTATACTTTGTTACATGGTCGTAATGTTTGAGTGAATTTCACGCTATTTTTAGATGAGAACGCGATTTTATGAGGAACAGTAATAATAAATCATCATCTCATACCACATTGACACAAGTAAATTAGTATTCCAGAAATATCAATGCTGCAATCTGCTTGAATTTAATTATTTTAGACCTGATTCATACTGATTCATACTACTACTTACTTAGTTGGTTTGAAGTCTACTCAGTGGTCTAAGTGCTAGTTTGAGAACCCCAGCATTACTGATTCATAAACAATAAGGCTGGTTAAGCAAAGTTAACATTAGCGTTCAGCTGACGACCTCTATGGCGTAGTGGTTATATAACATGACTTCTACGCAGAGGTCACGGGTTTGATTCCCGCTCAATGCAAATCTTTGTGTGGATGAACATGATTGTTTGCATTGGTCTGGGTGTTTTCTATGTATATAATATGTATGTATTTACAAAAAGGGTGAAATAATTATATATATTTATTTATATTTATCTGAAGGGAGGCAAGGACGTGGTAAAAGTCTACAAATTCACATGACCTGCAATGATCAAGATCTATCATTTTTGCCATCATTGAAGCACGTCCGCCTGTGCACTGGGCCACAATGAAACTTTTTTATCAAAAGTACATTTCAACTACAACATTAACAACCATCCGTGTGGTGACGCAGTAAGAATACAATATGTCACCCTATCTCATCCCATGGGTGTCGTACAAACCGACTAATGGACTACCGTGAATATTATCTTTACGAAATAAAAAAGAAGGAAAACTTGAAATTAAACCCTATACCAATCCGCCTGGACAGCGTGGTATTGGTAGGCCAAGTATCCATCCGTGACGGCAGGAGGCCTGTCCTTGCAGTGGGACATTAATGGGCTGTTACGATGATGATGAAAGGATAGAATTACAGTGTTTTATCGAAAATTAAAGGATCATTACATTAAAGTCTATTTTTTTATCTCAGATACTAAAATGACATTTCATGTGTTGTCAGTTTTTTACAACTAATAAATAGTGATGCGATACAGCCGGTACTTACCGATTAAAATATAGGTTAGTTCTGCCGATTACGGTAAATAGAAACTATAGGCTGTTTTTTAATCTCGAATACTAAAATATCATTACTGTTACCTTTTTTTTTCTGCAATTTATGTATAGTGATGTATACCCGAAAACGAAATGGCTTTATCAGTTTTGACAACAAATTCTATCATAATTCAAATTCATTAAGATCGTTATTTAATGTTTATGCGTGAGCTTGACGCCATTGGTTGACCGTAATAAAACTATGCTTAGATTAAAAGTGCAATCTGTTTTAAACTTTCACTTCAACGCATTAAATAATAACGTCAATAATAAACTGTAGAGTTTGTATGTGAAAAACCATTAAATAATTTGAAACTAAATTCAACTTGTTACTTGTGACATTACAAGCTTGTCGTTTCAGAAAAACTGAAAATGTAGATTTTATATATTGGCTGGTAAGCCACCCAATTGTTGGCACCTTAAGAGTGGACTTCGTGTCAGACTAAAATATAAAATATCATAAAATGATAAAATGTTTTAATCTTTGCTTATACTCAATCATTATTATGTGATTGAATAAATGTATAACAATAATGCCAATAAAAGGATTCTGATAAATTTATTGTTCCTATGTTGACACATGAAATAAATAAAATATGATAAAAATATTAAATAAACAATATTTATTTGATCTTGAATAATCATACTGAACTTGAATAATCTATAGTGTTTTCTTTCTTTTTACTCGTAAGTGCCAACAATTGTAGGACTTCTAACGATTAGGTGGTTTACCCTAATTTGTTTTATATTATAAAATTACGAAAACTTTAACTTGAAATATGCGCCAATGATGTCATGCAAGAAATGATAGGGATGGACATAGAAGGAAAAAAGAGAGAAATTCATTAGATTAAAACGCTTTACCGAAAATATGCTCTAGTAACAGTCAATAACGTTGACTTTACTATTTGTTTTTATAAATATCTAACGACTATTTGCTAATACAAGAGAACTGATATTATGTCAAAGTAGCGTCATGATTTAGCTGATGTTTTGTTGTGCGATATTGAACCTAATAGTTTTATGACATGCAACTAACATTAACTCTAGAGGTGATAAAGCCATTTAGTTCTCGACTATACTAACAACCGTAAATATTTTACAATAATTACAACATGAATCGAAACACAGGACAGCACTGTTTCTTAAAAGCTGGCTACATTATTTTTACGTTTGACATTTGTAGTTGTCATTTTAGTATCCGAGATAAAAAAATAGACTTTAGTAGGTACTTATCGTTTATTCGTGCGTATAAATAGACAAAACTCTTTTTTATACCTTCTTAGAGAATAAGAGTTTATAAAGTTCACTTTTCTTTATTCACTAGCTTTTGCCCGCGGCTTCGCTCGCGCTAAATTTGGGGTAGCACTGTTCCCCTTTTCTGGACAAAGAATTAAAAAAAAATAGCCTATGTATACTCTCCATCCCTTTAACTATCTCCATTTAAAAAATCACGTCAATTCGCTCCGTTTTGCCGTGAAAGAAAGACAAACAGACACACTTTCCCATTTCTAATATTAGTATGGATAGCAAAAGTATTTTTTTATTAATATACAAAAGAGAGTACCGAGATAAGTACAGTAGTCATAAATGCCTCAACGGGAGAGCAAAAAATAAAAAAAGCTCCAATTTAATTTTATAAGGATAATATTCACGGGTGACACACCACCCCATCTCATCCCATGGGTGTCGTAAAAACCGACTAAGGGACTAACCCGTAAATGTGATCTTTTCGAAGTAAAAAGAAGGAAAACTTGAAATTAAACCCTATACCAATCCGTCTGACCAGCGTGTTGTTAGTAGGCCAAGTATTCCTACGTCACGGGAGGAGGCCTGTCCCTGCAGTGGGACCTTAATGCCTATTAAGGTCTTGATGAATTGTTTTGATGAAAGTTGGTAGGCATGACAAGTCAAGGACACACTTGAGATTGAATTCTTAAGTTATTTGTTTTGTGTCGTTGTTTAGTCGTGCGTTCCAATACTCCTTATTTTAACAAAACTCTTGTCTATTCTTTCTTAGAATTGGAATGAATGTTTACAGTTTAATTTTCCTTTTTAATACCAGAAAAAACGTTTTTTTAACGTTTTTAAAAAGGAAATGAGTCTTTTTCCTTTTGTAATAGTAAATATAAAATCTTTTTAATTGTAAGCTTAGTAAGCAGACCTGCTAATGTTTTTCAAAAGTCAAATCGTACCTTTTCGTGATTACGATCTTAAAAGAAAAAAAGTTTAAGATGTAAAAGATTTAAATGTTTATTATGCTTGTACTGTTAGCTTAATATTTAGCTATCAAACAATAAAGTTAGTCGAGGTAATCATAAGATACTTAGTATCTTTCGGAGCTTTGCACAGGTCGTTGATCCACCTAGATGGGGGGCGCCCTGCATTTGTCAAATCACAGTCTCCACTTTCAAACACGTACAACTATGGTAATCTCATACCAAATAAAAACAGTCTTGTTCAACATCAAACCGTAAATTATTTTTTGCTTTTCTTAACCACCTGTTTTTCTTTGTCCAACAGGCTGTAGACTACTTAAAGAAACGCACGCCAGCCCGCGCGGCGCTCATGATAGCTGCCGTGTGGCTGATGAGCGCGCTGGTCTGTATACCGCCACTCCTCGGGTGGAGAGTGCCACGCCAGATTGAGCAGTTCCCACAGTGCAAGGTAAGTTCTGATATTTTGTTAATTTATGTTTGAAGGTGAGGGGAGGAAAACCTGGATTCCCACGCAGCACACAATTGCTCTTCCATCGACGCAATTTTGATTAAATTCTGTTAGATGAATGTATAGAATAATTTATTTATTATTATTATTTTTTATTAAAATTAAATTTCACGGCATGACAGAGCCGAGGCGCCAATGCGCCGTGAAACAACATAGCTATTAATAATTGTATTGCCTAGGATTCAAACCAGTGACCACACACTCGACAACCGCTTGACTACTAACAAAGCAATTTGGTTAACAAGCTCTATAAATTGATAAAAAAATATATTAGAATATATTTAAATAGGTATTGAAACTGTAAAGGCGTCTATACATCGAACCATTATCGTCCAGTCATCCTTTTGTTGAATATTAAGGCTACCCAATTGAGAGGGTGATTCTTTATGCGAGGGAAAGAAATACGGAGGTGTGGGGATTCAGCACCGGCTGTGGAAATAATAGGGGATTATGGGATTTAATACTGTTAAAATAGTACTGGACGGTAAGGTTTTTTGTTGAAACTTATGTTTTTACGTAGTGAAAATGGACGCTTAGTTTTTTTTTTATTCGTTTTACCTTTTTTTTTGTTTATGTGGTAGTTTGTAGTGGTTTTGACACATTTACGTAATGCCGTCTAGTCTTAAAATAAGCAGAGCTTGTACTAACGTCACTAAAGTCTGATAATAATGTACTTATTATATTATTTTTTTATCTACGTATGGTGACGGAGTAAGAATATTATAAGACAACGCCATCCTTTCCCAAAGGTGGGGTTAAAATTCTTTAAGCTAAATTTCGCAGATTTTTTTTTTTGGAAGCGTTTTTAAAGTTTTCTATACTTTGCAATGTTTATAAACTTAGTTTAAGTAGTGTTATATGACGTCAAAAAGATACAATATTATTGTACTACTTTGAATAAAAGATATTTAAGTTTCAGTTAAAATTTAATATCAAGATCGCACAAAGAATTCTGCCATGTACGGGGTTCGAATCCACAAAACGCGTTCACGACCGTTTGCCACCGTTTTTCCAATTAACAGACTCGGACTATAGATACAATATTCAATCCAAATTCATAATCATACTGTCCGTATTCTTATAAATAACAAAACTACATAGAACCACATCTCTTGTAACGAAAGATCAATACCTAATCCCAATTTATTCTTATGAATACCGTACCAAATATTTGTCTGCGATTCCCCTTATCTGTAAGATGGGGCGTGTTATCTAGATTAATTTAATCTATTGCTGCTCAGGAAAGAATACTAATCTTCCTTTGTGGGTCGTTAGGGCCATAAAGTGTGACGATAAGGCCAAGATTTGAAACAAGGAGAGGCCCATAGTTGATTCTTATTAAGACTTCAAGAATTTGCGATTTTTGAAATATTGAATTTTGTTTTGTTAGTTTGTATATAGGAATAGTGTCTTTGATTAGGTACTTTGGTGAAGGCGTTATTGCTGTATGGGTCTAGAGTGTTTGAGGTCGCGGATTCGAATGCAATACAAGATAAAAATTTGTACAATCCACATGTTTCTGGAGTTTGTAGCTGTTATTTCATCATCATCATCATATCAGCCTATAGACGCCCACTGCTGGACTTAGACCTCCTCCAAACGTTTCCACCCTGCGCGGTCTTGTGCCTCCCTCATCCATTGGCTTCCCGCCGTCCTAACCAGGTCGTCGGTCTACCGTGTGAGGGGTCTTCCCACCCTGCGCTTCCCTCCCGATTCCTTTTTCTTCCGGGAAGCTGTTATTTGATTCTGTTTAATTCGTCGTCCGTTCAATATTTGTGAAAAACGGTACGGTATTAAATAAAACTACATATTATACTGTTTTATACCTGTGGTTTTAGAGTAAAAGAAGGAATAGAAAACTGTATTTGAAATCAATTAGAATGGTGATAGTAGAAAAATCTATGGGTGTAAGAATCTCTGTATAAATTCTATCACATTCCATTGGATTACGTTTTCAACCAAGGCAAATATCGTTTACGTTATCTATAACCAAATCTTTATTTATCTTAATCAAATGTGTAGTGTACAATAAAGAGTTATTTATAATCTTAACGAAAACCAAAGAAGTCAAATTTAACATAAAACCCGTGCCATTGGAGGTTACTCATGTCCTTGCAACGTACCATTAAAGAGAAATAACTACCATCTTAACTCTACTTTTAACATCAATACAAAGTTTGTAAATACAACTCTATTAGAATACAAATCCTTAACTTTTGGTTACATTTTTACTAAATATATCTTAATACTATCAAAAGAAATGGCTACGTAGGCCTTTATAATCAAATAGTTATTCTCTTTTATAAGATAGGTAATGTACTAGAGTTATTTGCTTATTATCTCTAAGAACAAAAACAAAAAAAACTCAATGTCATTGGAGAAGGCTTTGCAACAGAACATTAAAGAGACACAACCACCATCTTAACTCTCCTTTTAACTGAAATATGTAGCTTATAAATACTATTTAATTAGATTACGAACCCTTTAATTTTGGTAACATTTTTACTAACTACACCATACTATAACTATATCTTCATACTATCAAAAGAAATGGTTAAGTAGAGTACACACATTGGCTCGCTGCCACAAGATAAGACTTTAATTTTCCACCAACATTCATGCCAACAGATTAACATGACTTTATTACCTACTAATTACTTTGACAGATTATTAGATCTTTTGGTTTTTGTAACCAGCTAATGTCCTACGAGGAATACTGTACGGCCTCTTCTTGTTCGGTCATCATCATCATCATAACAGCCCATTAATGTCCCACTGCAGGGACGGGCCTCCCGTAAAAGACGGATACTTTGCTTACTAATACCACGCTGGCCAGACGGATTGGTATAGGGTTTAATTCCAAGTTTTTTTCTTCTTAGTCCGGCGCACAAAAGTCTCAAACATATGCCATGTATGGCAGACTTTTTGTGCGCCGCAGACTCGATCGCACAAAAAGTGTGCCGTCTGCGCAGGGCCTCTAAAACCAAGTATACATACACAAACACAGTTATTTTTCCATATAACTTCCACAAATTTTCCTTACGTACGTAACCAAATTGAATTGAAATGCATGATTATATAAAGCATCCCTTAAAGGTATCTATCTATAACCCAAGATCATAGGGTAGTCGCTACAGTTTGCAATCAAAGGCTTTCGTGGTATTCGTACGTAAAAACCTTTTATTTTCTAGAGTAGTTTGTAATGTATTGGATGTTGGTTTTTCTTATTGTTACATGTTAACATTAACATTGTATGGATTAACCTACTTGCATTTTTTTGTGTTAAAATGTAATGTTTGGAGTCTAGGTTACGGTAATCTTCTACCGTGCATGAAGTCTCAGGTTTTAATCTATAATAATATTATAAAGAGGTAAAGTTTGTGTGTTTGTTTGTTTATGACGTTGTAGGGGGTAGTCTCTGGATTTAATAAACCGATTTTAAAAATTCTTTCTGTGTTGAATAGTCCATTTATTGGGGAGTGAAAGGCTATATAGTATCACGCTATGACTGATAGGAGTGGAGCAGTAATGATATAATATATTTAAAAAAGGGACGCGCTTTTTTGCCGCCCAACGAAGTGGGCACGGGTCAGCTAGTAGCATACACAGGCTCAAACGTATTTCATATTATGAGAGTCTACTTGCTTTAGAAGGCACGTATAAAGCGGTTCCGGTTGTCATAGTAGTTTAACAACGTCGAAAGCCCATGGGCGACTTGAACAATTCTCGACAGCGACAACAGATTGGTCACAAAGCAAATAATAAAGAAGATAAATGAATTATGAATGTGAATAAGGCCCAATCTGTTTGACGGATCTTGTGGGATCGTGGCAAGTAGCGTTCTGTCGTATCTGCCTACCTCGGACGGGATGAGGCGTGAGTTTATCTATACATAGTATAAAATAAAATAGCTTTCTCTGTCCCTATGTCCCTTTGTACGCTTAAATCTTTAAAACTACGCAACGGATTTGATGCGCTTTTTTAAAAGATAGAGTGATTCAAAAGGAAGGTTTATATGTATAACACATGCACAATATAGTAGAGAAACCCATATAAATTTAGAGATTTCTAATGTAATCGTATAATGAAACTAACTAAGTACTACCTAACCGTTTAAGGACATTCTGTAGTAGGTGGGTCGCTAGTGTATGTATGTGCCGGTAAAGCCAGCGGCTGCCGCGCATTAGGTTGTGGGTTCGATCCCCACGCAGGACAATAATTTGTGAGATCCACAAATTATTGTCCTGAGTCTGGGTGTTATATGTGTCTGTTAATTGATGTATGTAAAAGTCCCCGCGACACAGGGCATGATCCCTAGTGGGGGAGTTGTCTTTTTAAGAAAAAAAAAAAAAAAAAAATTAAATGTCAAGAAAATAAGTACAACGCCATATAGGGATAAGAAACAAAAAGTAGAAGCAAAGGAAATCTTCTTTATTTATCAATACATAGATACAAAGATAATTTGATTTTCATTACTCTGCCATGTCGTAAACGTTACAAAACTTTACAATCCCAATATCGTTTAGTTTAACATAAGAATCGATCCTTTTTGTTCAAGGACTTATTATTTAATCATTATGGAGGAGGAAGAAACAAGTTTAATGTTATCTCTACTTATTTAATGCTTATCACAGTTTGATTACTTTTACAATTTAAAAGAGTGTCTTTTTAACACTGTTTAGCTGTTTTGTTTGTTATGGTAGCCGTTAGTATATTTATTTGTTTATCTATTTTATTTATTAATAGTTTAATTAATTAAAACCAAAGATAGTATCCGTGTGGTGACGGAGTAAGAATACAATATGTCACCACCCTATGTCATCCCATGGGTGTCGTAAAAACCGACTAAGGGACTATTTGTGAATATTATCGTTACGAAGTAAAAAGAAGGAAAACTTGTAATTAAACCCTATACCAATCCGTCTGGCCAGCGTGGTATTAGTAGGCCAAGTATTCCTCCGTTACGGGAGGAGGCCCGTCCCTGCACATGGGACATTAATCGGCTGTTATGAAAGATAGTGGTATTACAACATACAAATATTCAGTCTTCTATAATTATGAAGTCGGTTAAAAATAAGAAGTATTACATCTGGGTCGTAAGTTCCAGACGCTGTTACGCCAGTGTTCCGTCCTCTATCACGCGATGGACCCGGCAACCGCACGGAGAATCTATGGAATGCTAAGATTAGGTCTTATCCGACTTTCGACAAGAATTAATCGCTCTGCAGCTAAAATTTTACAACTCAAACAAAATCACTATTAATAAAAAAAGTCATCAATAACAAAATCAAAACATAAATAGACCTAAAGGTCAAATTTATACCTTTCAAAATACATTAACCCTAAAATATGTAAACGTTGATCAACATCACAGGCTAATAGAACATGAAATATGTTCTCATATATCAAAACATTTTAGGGTTGAATCATTTTTCAAAATTTGACATGTTTTATATTTGGCAAATTAGATATAGGTAGGTACCTCCGTTTTTTTTATTATGACTTGTACAGTCACGTGCAATAATATGTAATAAGGCGCAGGGTGGGGAGATCCCTCACACGGTGGACCGACGACCTGGTTAGGACGGCGGGAAGCCGATGGATGAGGGAGGCACAAGACCGCGCAGGGTGGAAACATTTAGAGGAGGCCTATGTCTAGCAGTGGACGTCCTTAGGCTGATATGGATTGTCAAATTTTCTAAACTGTCTGACTAGATAATAGCCCCCTTACTTATAAACGCCTCTTAAATTGTAGTCAATTGATTAGCTTAAATTCTTACGGGTTTGTTTGGTATAAGGTTGGTTTTACTAATGAAAAACTCGCTAAACAGTGATTAAATTTAAATCGCGTGAATGAGTAAGGGGATAAAATACAAAAATTATTCGTAGTTTGGAAAATGAAATTAAGTGACTACAATTTATGTGATCCACAAATGATTGTCTTAAGTCAAGATGTTGTTTAGGTCCATTAAATTAATATTTTTTAAAAGATTCAGCAACTCTTAATTCTTGCGTTAATTGCCTACTTAAATAAAAAAAAATGCAAAGATACCTACACAACTGTGTTGCGGTTACAAAAAAATATTAGAAAACAAAACAATTCACGCCATTAATACATCACTCTGGACAGGTGATGTGTCATTTATACAAGACTAATTTTATATTAAGTATATTATCAGCTTTGGCTTATTCGTCTTTATGAGTTTCTTTCTTTACCATAAAAATAAATAAATAAATATTCTTCACACATTCACACAACGCCATCTAGTCCTAAAATAAGCAGAGCTTGTACTATGGATACTAGACAACGGATAAACATACCTACATAATGTTTTTTTTGTAAATACATACATTTAAGAGAAAAATAAGAAAAAAATAGATTTTAATTATTTTGGTTGTTATATTGGTCAACCAGGTTTAAGCACCCCTTAGGCTTACTTGGCTTCTATGTCACTACAGTGACAGCCAAGACTATTTCTACGAGTTTATATGACCTGCTGGCTCGTTTGCCTCCCATCATATATAAAAAAAAAAAAAACCTATAAGAAATTGATTCCCATCAAGAATTTAACTAAGCAATTAAAATATAAACGAATCAGCTTAATTATAATTATAAATAAACTTTATCTAATAAGATAACGATAACGATCATATTTAATTAACTAAATTAATTAAAAAATAACAACATAATTATTATTATCCAGTTTAAATATTACCGGTACAGGAGTACTCGTCTCTAGACGAACAAAATTAAAATAATGAACTTGAGGGGAATTGATTAAAGGTAACTTAACATTGATTAGGTTAAAATATTACAATATAACAGGTAATTATGACTCTCCTGGAATGAAGGTATGGAATAAAATGTAATATAAATAAATATAAATATTCACGGACATCTATACACAGCGCCATCTATTCCCAAAGTAAGCTAGGCTTAACCTGCTTGTGTTATGAGTAACAGAGCAACGGATATGAGTACTTATATACTTTTTTTTGTAATTACATACATATTATACATAGAAACACTCAGACCAATGCAAAAAATCATGTTCATGCACACAAATATTTGCATTGGGCGGCAATCGAACCCAAGACCTCTGCGTAGCAGTCTGTTATATAACCACTACACCACAGAGGTCGTCGAATGATAGTATTCATGAAATTGCTTCGTTCGCATTGTGGCTTTCATTTTGCTGGTCTGATACATGTGCGCAGGATGTGCATCAGTTGAATCTCATACACGATCAAATAGATAAGAAAGTTCCAAACTCAGGATACGCCTAATGGCTAATCTGGTATCAAGAGTGGTTACGTGGCTTAACGTTATACGCCTTTAGCGTCGTAGCACATATAATGTAACGTAAACGGAACGTCACCGTATCAACTCGAACCGTTTTGTATTCTTTGTATGAAACTCCTTACTGCATCGCACTCTAATCGGATACGTAACGTAATCGGATTTTTGACGTTTGATACCGAGGAAAAAGGCGAGGCGATGCTGATCCGTTTACGTTACGTTATATGTGCTATGACCCTAAATGTGGCTAGTGACACGCTACGAAAACATCTGGACCCAACTTTTTACGTATCTTCCGTAGAAACCTACAATAAACACGATTAGTGAAAACAACAAACTAAAACCCTAGATTAAAATAATCAAATAAACAAAATACATTTCCCCACTAAATCAGTGTTTTGTTAAGCAAATTTATGGTCGAGCAAATTGAAATAATTTAAGAGAGGTGAGTGTAAAATAGCCCATTTGTTATAATTACGGCTAACAGTTAAGCTATGGACCAAATGCGGCTAAATTGGTTGGAATGTTAGCTACATTTTAACCAATTATTTGCCTAATCTTTGTAAGGATTTGTCGTTTAATATTTAAGCGATTGATCCAGGAAGATAGAATTGTTTATCTCGGTAACGTACCTTTGTAAATTTTCTTTAAAAAACTCTTGCACTAGGAATCATGTCCAGCTTTGCTGGGCGCTTAAAATACATTACTGAACACACCCAGGGTCAGTAAAATAAGTGGGGTTCGTAGCCGCGACATCGTGCATGAAAGTCTCGTTTCCAAGCCATATTTTAGGTGTAAGCAGCTGTCATAATTATCTATCGCTTGCAAAAAAAAACAGTATAGTAAGCAACCCGATAAACTTGACATATTTAGAAATTACGCCAGTAGCTTAATATTTATTTATATATTCTATACACATTTACTCAACGCCCTCTAATACTATACACAACTAGATATACACAATTTTTTTATTGTAACCCATTGCCCATCATGTTTGTAACCGAACCCAAGACTTTTTGCAAAGTAGCCATGAGCTAAGCCATGGACATTTTGAAACTCAAACAGATTTAAATGACATTAAGCCACTTGTCATCCGACTAAACTTATTCCTAGCACGAAAATAGTAAATTTATTTAAACAAACAATCAAGTTTCGACATCGTAGTGAGTAGAACACCTTCCAACATCAACTAGCACAAACTTGCAGCGTTAATCTTGAACTTAGTGCAGTCGCAGATAGTACCGAATAAGCTCACAGTTGTTCTTTCATTAAAAGTTGTGAATCTGAATAAAGCTGTTCTTAAAACGGTTGAAATTTTGAAATCTGATTGATTTGAAAGATTTGCAATGAGCGAGAATTGAACCCAAGACAATGTAGGTAGTTACGATGGGCTAAAAGCACTACCCAACCGAGACATCAATATTTTGGAATTCAATCAGGTAATCTGATTGAGTAAGAACCACTTTTTTTCTTAGTAGTTTTTACAAAACTGAATTAAATCATTCATCTAAACCAATTCCTCGTAAAGAAATTATAAATTTTGTTAAACAAACAATCAAGTTTCGACATCGTAGTGAGTAGAACACCTTCCAAAATCAACTAGCACATAAACTTGCAGCGTTAATCTTGAACTTAGTGCAGTCGTAAATAGTACAGCATAAGCTCACTGTTGTTCTTTCATTACAAGTTGTGAATCTGAATAAAACAGTTCTTTAAAAACGGTTAAAATCTTCAAAATCTGACTAATTTTAAAGATTTGAAATTTGAATGATGAATTGAACCTAAGACCATCTGTAGGTGTAGTAACTATGGGCTATATAAGTAGTCACTACCCTACTAATTTGAATCAGAGATTTTTGATCTAAGTCCAGTTTTAATTTTAAAACTATCGTATTTCATTTTATAATATTATTACTAGCCCAGGTGCCCAGGCTACGCACGGGCACTTAATATAGAATGTCCATTAAAAACGGTTAAGTATGACATTAGATGATTACATAAGAAATCTTTAAATTTAGGGTTTCTCTACTATATCATGCATGTGTTATACATATAAACCTTCCTCTTGAATCACTCTATCTATTACAAAAAACCGTATTAAAATCTGTTGTGTAGTTTTAAAGATTTAAGCATACAAAGGGACATAGGGACAGAAAAAGCGACTTTATTTTATACTATGTATAAATTAGATACACAGTTATTAACACGATAATAATTACCAAGTCCAGTTATTACAAAACAGTTTAAAGACATCCAAATAAAGTTTGTTCAATAAGTAGTGCAGTCCCAGATAGAACACAGTATAAGCTCTCAGTTGTTCTTTCATTACAAGTTCCTGAATCTCAATTGTTTTAAGACAAACGTACCTTTTATTTCAACTTTAATATTTAAACACTACTTTAGAGATTTAAAACAAGACGCTTTTGTAATCGTCCGATAGCCAACTTTGCCTGCTTTGTATTTATGAAGAATAAATGTTGTATTTAAGTAGCTTTTGTAATATTGCCTTGGTAATATTTAAGGTAACTAATTAAAATTTGATGAGGGAGGTACAGAACCGCACAAGGTGGTAATACTTAGAGGAGGCCCAGCAGTGGACGTCGATTGGCTGGTATGATGATAATGATGAATTAAAAATTGACTGGGTGGAAAGACAATCTAGTCAAGGCAGCAGGAAATGGATGATGGAAGTTCAGGTCCGCCTAAAATGGAAGGAGGAAACCTATGTCTTGGAGTGGATTTCTGTAGGTTTATTTGAATAACGCAAAGTAAGGAGACGAAAAAAGGCTAAAGCATCATTCATCATCATCATCATCATTTCAGCCAATTGACGTCCAATGCTGGACATAGGCCTCCTCTAAATATTGCCACCTTGCGCGGTCCTGCGCCTCCCTCATCCATCGGCTTCCCGCCGTCCTTATGAGGTCGTCGGTCCACCGTGTGAGGGGTCTCCCCACCCTGCGTTTTCCGGTACGCGGTCGCCACTCTAGAACCTTTCTGCCCCAACGGCTGTCGGTTCTTCGCGCTTTGTGCCCTGCCCACCGCCACTTTAACCGGGCAATCCGGAGCACTATGTCGGTCACTTTGGTTCTCCTGCGGATCTCCTCATTTCTGATTCGATCGCGCAGGGTAACTCCCAACATGGCTCTCTCCATTGCCCTCTGAGTGACGGTAAGCCTTCTGAGAAGGCCCATAGTAAGCGACCACGTCTCTGTTCCATACGTCATCACTGGCAACACGCACTGGTCGAAGACCTTTGTCTTCAGACACTGCGGCAATGTGGACGAGAAGATACGTTTTAGCTTCCCGAACGCTGCCCATCCGAGTTGGATTCGACGAGTGACCTCCTTCTCAAAGTTGGACTTACCTAGCTGGACTAACTGTCCCAGGTAAATATATTCGTCGACAACTTCGAGTGTAGAGCCTCCAACCCGATTGGAGTGGGTACAACATGGACATTTCTCATGATCTTGGTCTTGTCCATGTTCATTTTAAGACCCACTTGTTGAGAGACTCTACTGAGGTCATCGAGCATTGTGTTGAGGTCCTCCATGGTCTCAGCCATGACCACGATATCGTCAGCAAATCGAAGGTGCGTGATATACTCGCCATTTATGTTGATGCCGAGTCCGTCCCAGTCTATAAGCCTAAAAGCATCTTCCAGTGCAGCAGAAAATAGTTTCGGGGATATGACATCACCCTGTCTTACTCCTCGCTGCAACCGGATAGGGCCAGATAATCCACCCTGGAGACGAACCGACATGGTGGCGTTTTCGTATAAGCACCGCAGCACTTCGATATATCGTTGGTCAACTTGGCACCTTTGAAGAGACTGCAACACTGCCCATGTCTCGATCGAATCGAAGGCTTTCTCATAGTCCACGAACGCCAAGCATAGACGCCGGTTATACTCATTGCACTTCTGTATAACCTGCCGCAGCGTATGGATGTGGTCTATGGTACTAAAGCCTTTTCGGAAACCGGCTTGTTCGGGAGGCTGGAAGTCGTCCAGTCTGCGTTCGAGACGATTCGCGATGACTCTTGAGAACAATTTGTAGACGTGGCTCAGAAGAGTGATGGGTCTGTAATTTTGAAGTAGCATTCTATCGCCCTTCTTGAAGAACAGTACCACCACACCCCCGTGCCACGCCTGCGGCGTTTTTCTCTCGAGTATAACGGAATTGAATAGCTTCTGAAGAGCCTTGAGAATCATCATAAAGCATCATTACAAAATCATATTTTATTGTTTTCTATTCTAACAATATTGTATAACTAATATGTGGAATTAACCCATCTGTTAATTACAATAAAAAAAATATTCCTCACACTTTCAAGCAACATAATTATACATAGAAAACACCCAGACCAATGCAAACAATCATGTTCATGCACACAAAGATTTGCATTGAGCAGAAATCGAACCCGAGACCTCGGCGTTGCAGTCATGTTAAATAACCACTACGCCACAGAGGTCGTCCAATTTGCTATTCATATATCTATATTTGTGACAGCACAAATAGTTTTGCACAATTTCATTCACAATAACAGATATACGACCTAACAATTAACATCGCTATTATTGCATAAAACTACTATGCAATTCCGTTATTTAGCTACAGTTATTCAATTGTCAACTGTAACCAGGCAGCGTTAGGACCACTTTGTGAGAAATATGAAGCCTAGTATTAAAAATTACAACCTTTTCGGTGGAAATTATTTTAATTTAGTAAGCTTTACGCTGTTTGATTAAGAGTATCGTATACAAATTTAATCTATGCAGAAAAATTGAAAATCCTACATGGTGTTAAAAGTGGTAGTCCCTTTCTTCCCTAAATATAAAATAAATATTATAGATTGAGATAGTTTAAAGCAAATAAAATTAGGTCATGTTATAAACTTCAAAACTTCAAACTTCAAAATGCTTTATTTCATAAAATTTATCACAAATTGTTTGAAATCGTCTTTTACAATTTACTTGAAATTGAAGCTATAGTTAAAATTATAGATCGACACAGACAAACGCCACAGCATTAAAAAAACCGCGTTGTATTGTCTAATGTAAATTAGAGAAGAAAAATAAAACCAATCTACTACTCAAATCTACTTGTCTGTCTGTGTTGATCCATAAATTCCATTTAGTAGTTCAGTAGTTATTTTTAGGGATTTAGGTTTTCGGACAAGTGATATTATAAGACATGAATTTAGGGCTAGCTACCATTCGGACACATGATGATTCGGACACAAAATGTTATGACACCTTCGATTATGGATAAAAAAATTATGAGACAAAATAGAGAACCGTTAAAAGTCCCCCTGCAAGAGATTGTTAAGGCTGACATTTTTTGTGGGTCTCTAGAAGCCGGAATCAATTGCGTGTCCTTGAAATCCTATGAAAACAAAACAGACTGTGAACCCGCAATGGCTGTAATCAGAAGAAAAATAGAGTATTTGATAAAATTCCTTTCCCAGATATGCAGAGCTACATAGAATAAGAAAGCATCATCATCATCATCTTAACAGCCCATTAATGTCCTACTGAAGTGACGGGCCTCCTCCCGTGACGAAGGGATACTTGGCCTACTAATACCACGCTGGCCAGACGGATTGCTAAAGGGTTTAATTTCAAGTTTTCCTTATTTTTATTTCGTAAAGATAATATTCACGGGTGGTTACATATTGTATTATTACTCCGTCACCACAAGGAGAGAAAGCATCAACATGTTATTTAATTATTTCAGAGGTCTTATTTAAGGCATATTTGACTTCAGTAAGATGAATGGCAGAATCACCAAAACGCTCAATAATTCACACCAGATACTAAAGGTAGACTCTTAAATCTCTCATTTATTAGTTTATAAAGAAACTTCATCATAACAGCCCATTAATGTCCCACTGCAGGGACGGGCCTCCTCCCGTGACGGAGGGTTACTTGACCTGCTAATACCACGCTGGCCAGACGGATTGGTATAGGGTTTAATTTCAAGTTTTCCTTCTTTTTATTTCGTAAAGATAGTAGTTACGGTTATTCCCTTAGTCGGTTTTTACGACACCCATGGGATGAGATAGGGTGGTGATATATTGTATTCTTACTCCGTGACCACACGGCTATAAGAAAAATAAACTAAATAAATCCAAACTCAATAAAACTAGAGTAGGTATATCATATTGCATAATTTACAAAACTAGGTTTAAGTCAGATCCAGTAAGTTAGATTAGAAATAACGCATTAATTCTCTTAAGTTTGAGGGCAGGAGTGTAGCGGAATACTTCGCATACCTCATTTTATTACACATCTACCCAAGTTGTAGGAGGTAGCGGGGAATAGTAGTTTGTTATAGTTTTGTTTATTTATTTCACAATTTCTTTTCTAAAGTTCTTTTAAAATATTTTTGATTATAGACAAACTTATGGTCTAGTACTGGTAAACTTTCTAAAGATATTTCTAGTTTAACAATAAATTGTATGATTCACACAAAATATTTTATTTTTTAATTTTATGATGCAATTTTAAAAAAATCTTATCAAATTATTGATTACTTAGGTCAAAAAATTCATGGAATTTTGATAATATCTCCATCAAACATTTTACATAAATATAGTTATTTTAGTTAATAATAGCGACATTGTATGCTATTAACATTTTTTTTTATTTTATCATCTTCATAACAGCCCATTAATGTCCCACTGCAGGGACAGGCCTCCTCCCGTGACGGAGGGATACTTGGCCTACTAATACCACGCTGGCCAGACGGATTAGTATAGGGTTTAATTTCAAGTTTTCCTTCTTTTTATTTCGTAAAGATAATATTCACGAATAGTCCCTTAGTTGGTTTTTATGACACACATAGTATGAGATGCGATGGTGACATACTGTTCTTACTCCGTCACCACACGGTTTTTTTTATTTACAGTTACAAAATACTAAAAAAAATCATTTTAAACCCGCTCATTTCTTCAACTTACGCCATACCCTATTTAAATAAAAGATGGCGCGCGTTCCTCACGTAGCTTCTTTGACCTCTAATTCTGTCGCCTCCAGACGTGAAATGGGTTGTTGCACCCGTTAACTAGTTCAGTTCCCGGCTGACGCACATAGGAATGTATTCTTCATACTCATACAAGTGAATTATTGCTTGCTATGAACATTATAAGATCATTCACTTCAGTTTTATTCTTGCCTCTAGGATGCAATAATCTTCTCTTGTCATGGCTTACTTGTTTAGATAAATAAATAGGACAATACAGTTAAGCTATGCAATAATTTCCGTGTGATGACGGAGTAAGAATACAATATATCACCACCCCATCTCATCCCATGGGTGTCGTAAAAACCGACTAAGGGACTATCCGTGAATATTATCTATACGAAATAAAAAGAAGGAACACTTGAAATTAAACCCTATACCAATCCGTCTGGCCAGCGTGGTATTAGTAGGCCAAGGATTACTCCGACAGGGAAGGAGTTCCGGCTCTGCAGAGGGACATTAATGGGCTGTTATGATGATGCAAATATCTTTTTACACTTTTACTTATAAAAATTACACTTATGAGCGCTAACAAGTTACTAACTATATCTTCCAAAATGTCATAAGAACTAAGTGTGTTTAACACAGAAGATACGGTACGCCTAGAAATTTGAATCATGCTTTTTAATTAGTGATTTGTCGCCATAAGAAACTATCATGCATAAAAGATACATTGTAAGACATAATAATGATACCTAGGTATTACAGATAAAAAAATTACAAATACAAATCTACATTAAATTATAAAATTCTGTCGTCTCTGCCTACCCCGGACGGGAAAAGGCATGAGTTTATGTATGTATGTAAAAATACAAAATAAAATTTAGGTACAAGAAAAAAATTCTCAGGAAAAACGTTACAATACCTAGATTCAAATAATTTTTACATCAATCAGTTACTTACAAAAATAACGCCCATAAACAAACATCAAAAATTTTATTACCACACGATCGTACCTACAATAAAACGCCACAAATCCGAACCATTAACCAAACTAAAAGGCATTGAACATCACATAAACGAATAAAACACATTACAATACCGGACAAGTCTATCTTATAGATCTTAATACAGAACGAAGTGTTAGTAACGAAATTACTCTGTAAAACTAATTACATCAAACCAACATTTCGGAACATACCCTTTCTGTTACCTAGTATGAAACTTTTTTATTAGCAAGATAACTTTAGGGCATTAAAAGGTTTGTTCCGAAAGGGATTTGGTTTCGAATCCATGATTAACAAGACATTAGGGGACGCAGATGTTAGAATCCTTGGGGAGCGTGTGGTTGAAGCCCGTTTTACGTAAATAATAGATGCATGTACAGTCACGAGCAATAATATATACACATTGTCAAGTTTTCTAAACAATTTAAACGTCTATCTAGACATAAGAATACCAAAATTAATTTAATTCGTAATTTAGAAAAAGGTAAAGTACAGTTTTAAACTAATCTTCGAAAATTTAATTTTGGATTAGCAGAACTTTAGAGAACGGTTTTACAAAATGTGAAAAGGTGTACATATTATTGCTCGTGACTGTACGCCTCAGCTGTCGGCGCTAAGTTCATTAAAATTCGCGACGAATTATAAAGTTTTTGATGCATTGCGGGGTTTGTATTAACATATTCTTTTTTTAAAGTTAGTCATGCATCATTCTATTACTCGTAATGTTATAAACGTGAGAGTTTGTTATAATGGATGTTTGTTACTCTTTCTCGTAAAAACTACTGAACGAATTTAATTAACATTATCAATAATATAGCTTATAACATAAAACAGGTAGTTTGTGGTGTAGAATAACATTTAAACTACATATAATGCGGGTGAAGCCGCTAGCATCAACTAGTAACATCATAATTACATACGTAAACTCTCTCATGCACTCTGCTCATTCAAGCGACAAAATATAAAAGCTATAACACTCAATAGATGCCACTAGTGTCGATACTCTAGTATAACTTTATTAAAACAAAGCAACAAAGGGATCACTGTTTGATTTTTTCATGCGTAACTTATTCAACGGCACGATGGGTATTAGGTAACCTGATTCTTACTGATGAACGGGCCCGAAGTAAATGAGGGGTCTGTAAGGGTTTTTTTTAGTATTTTCCTGGACTTATCTTGTTACTAATAGTATATAATTGAAGTTATTTTACTGGCGTCTTAATTAGGTTAATCATTAAATAAGTCTTTACTTTATTACCTGACTGCGCTAGAAAGAGTGTTATGTTTTACTTAGTTTCGAGTAGGTACTGTACTGCGGACACTTTTACGTACATGAAATTAACTTTGAAAATTGGGCGTCCGTGTGTTTTCATACAAAATACCAGGTGGGTTTACCGTGCCGCAAACGCTCGACACTATGTAAAGGGTAAGGACGCCGCACGGCTGCCGTACCGTACGGCTGCCGCAACTTGGATTGTGTATCAAAACACACGCACGTACTCGTACGTTTGCCGTTCGACATACGCACCGCTGCGACATTGCAACTGTTTTGTGGAACAAGCTCGCTGCGGCGATATTTCCGGACAGTTACGACTTTGGGAGCTTCCAAGAAACGAGCGTACTCCCTTCTTAAAGGTCGGCAACGCATCAGTGATTCCTCTGGTGTTGCGGGTGTCCATGGACATCGGTGATCACTTACCATCAGGTGACCTGCTGGCTCGCTTGCCTCCCATAAAAAAAACGTCCGGCATGAAACGCCATAATTGAAAGAGCCCTTGAACACAATGGCTTTCTAGCTTTTTTCTTAATTCAAATTATTATTATGTAAATATTCTAAATTCTTGAGTTAACCCTTCCATTAAAGCCCGATTTACACATCGACAAGTACAGTAGCGAGTTAAGTAGTAAGTTGTTAATAAAGTTGATTTGAATAGATCTCCATCCTATTTTTTGGCGAGTTAATTACGAAGTAGCCCCCTTTCTCGCGTCTCGTCAAATTAACTCGCCAAAAAATAGGATGGAGATCTATTCAAATCAATTTAATCAACAACTCACTACTTAACTCGCTACTGTACTTATCGATGTGTAAATCGGTCTTAAAAGAGTGATCTTAAGCAGGTAAATAGAACAATGTGCATAAATATACCAATATCGGCACAAGTGATAGAATCACTCTTAAGGAAATTAAATCTTCGCGAACCCTCTTCTTGAAATTTTACATTTTAATGTAGGTGGGACTCAATCACACCGTTTTGAATTTTTTCTGTGTAAAGCTTGTTCCTCCGTGTGGTGACGGAGTAAGAATACAGTGTATCACCACCCCATCTCATCCTATGGGTGTCCTAAAAACCGACTAAGGAACTGTCCGTGAATATTATCTTTACGTAATAGAAAGAAGGAAAACTTGAAATTAAACCCCATACCAATCCGTTTGGCCAGCGTGGTATTAGTAGGCCAAGTATCCCGACGTCACGGGTATAGGCCCGTTCCTGCAGTCGGACATTAATGGGCTGTTATGATGATTAGATGAGGGTGGTCACTACTAGTAATTACAACTCGTGCAGTAGTTTTTAAGACATTACTAGGTTACAGTAGGTGCACTAACGTTTAAAATAGGAATCTTCATTAAAGATCGAAATATTAGGCATTAAAGATCGAAATAATAGAATAACAATGAACAAAGTTTTATGCTTGAGGCACCGTTCTAAGCTGCATCTTGTGATTAATTGCAACACGACTCCTAGGTCACCTGGGATTTTACCTAGATTTTTAATCTTTGTTTCTAGCTATGAGAAGATTATAAAACTATGATCCTAATGTCATTAAAAATAGTTAGATAGTTTTTTATTACCTAAGACAAGGTTCGAGCTCAAAATACTATACTTAAAATACATCAATATTATTTGTGTATTTTGTTATCGTGCCCACTTCTTTCCACTTCGAAAAAAAGACGTCCGTTTTTTAAACATTTTTTATTACTGCTCCACTCCTATTAGTCATAGCGTGATACTATATTTTATAGCCTATGACACTCCCCGATAAATGGACTATTTAACACAGAAATTATTTTTAAAATCGGTTCATTAGATTCAGAGATTACCCCCTACAACGTCACAAACACACAAACTTTACCTCTTTATAATATTAGTATAGAAAAAGTCCACTGCTGGGCAAAAACCTCCCCCAAACATTTCCAAAACATATCCAAAATCAAAACATTAACTCACAAGCAAAGTCCAACAAAAAATCAATACTTTTATTATCACAAAATCAGTTGACTCAATGAAAAATTTTCATCATAAAAAAGTCCTAAACAATAAATCTATATTATTTTCTCTTATACGAGTAGATACAATGATTTATATAGGATAAGTCAGTAAAAGAAATATAGCTATATTGTACAATAATAAATCATTGGAAGGATTTTACGAGTGACCCTTACGTAAGTCAGCACTTATGATTCTGCGACTCTATAAACAACAGATATCTGCAACCACTTTATAATATTATTACTAGACGTATGTGTTTTTGACATGCTCAAAATTATTTTATAGTTAAATTAGACGAGGCCTTTGTCCAACAGTGGCCTACAGTTAGCTGATATGATTCTCTATATAATACTAGCTGACCCGTGCCCACTTCGTTGGACGCTGAAAAAAACGCGTCCTTTTTTTAATCATTTATCATTATTGCTCCACTCCTATTAGTCATAGCGTGATACTATATAGCCTATGACACTCCCCGATAAATGGACTATTCAACACAGAAAGAATTTTTAAAATCGGTTCTGTAGATCCAGAGATTACCCCCTACAACGTCACAAATACACAATCACACAAACTTTACCTCTTTATAATATTAGTATAGATTACTAGACGTATGTGTTTTTAACAGCTCAAAAATGCTATTAAAATATACGTGAAAAGGTCGGACTTTGAATCCCAGACAGGATTTTTTTTCTATTTGTTATGTTCTGCTTCTTTATAGTTCGGTAACGTGATCCACAAACTATTGTCCTGAATCTGGACGTTGTTTGCGTCCGTTAAATTAATGTTTGTATTGTAAATAGAGTGTCAAGGTGACACAGGGCATTATCCCTAGTATAAAATAAGTCTTTAAAATAATATAGACAAAATAAAATCTTTGTAATAAATAAAATATATAAATAAAATTTACACGATTGCTAAAACTAAATTAGAACATGGCACCTCAGACCAAATAAACTCAAACTCAAACTCAATTTTTTTATTTTAAATAAAAATAGATACTATAAAATATGTAGGATAAACAAACGCTAAGTTTTAGGAGTAATTTTATTTGTTATCTTGGCATCAATATAACCGCAACACACACTTGTTACCTAGATTTTTGATGTGAAAAGGGAAACCTACATTTAAATTTTTGAAAAGAAATAATCTAATTCAACTCTTAAAAAGTCTACGGTGTAATAAGAGGTCGGGCATAATGTATTTTCGCAAAAGTCAATTTCAAACGGTTGATATTAAATGATGTGAGAAGAATTACACCTCTCTTTCTAAATTGTTGCTGTTTCATTCACACATACATGCTTTTATTACTGAAAATTAGTATGACCTAAATAAAGAAAATACTAAACTAGAAACAAATTACATAATATATTTGTACCTATAAAGCTTAGATATAACTAAAAACAACAGACTTTTGTAATAGCATTATAAGCTGCAATAGTTAAATGACTGAAGTAAAATAGTTGTGCTCAAAAGATACAGGTTCAAATCCTGTCCCTTTTCAAATTTGTATATTGTTTTTGATTTAACTGTCTTTTGGTAAAGAGGTCGTGTAAAAATTCGGGTAAAACCGGGTTCGAATCCCACGTTAGATAATTATTTGTGCGACTCACATTGAACTTAAATTAACTTTGCGTCGGTTAATATATTTACTTTAATACTGACGTATCTATTGTAATGTGATACTAAATTAAGTTGTATGTGTGTATGGAGACTGTACATAAATGAAGTATTTTTGTTTGTTTGTTTGTTAATACATTCAGTCGTTTTGGAGTTGTCTTGAAATATATTAAAATAAATTTTAAATTATACTACTATTAATTTAAAAACCGACTTCAATTAGGAACTTGTTTAAATAACTTACTCAATTTCGTTAATATTGACTTTTTACAGAAATTCTTATTTTTTCGGATTAATATTAAATTACTTACTAAAACTATTTTTATGGTAAAGCAAGCGGCTGCCGTGCAAGAGGTTGTGGGTTCGATCCCCACGCAGGACAATAATTTGTGAGATCCACAAATTATTGTCCTGGTCTGGGTGTTCTTATTGTCCGTTACTTGATGTTTGTAAAAGGTCCCCGCGACACAGGGCATGGTCCCTAGTTCGGGAGTTGTCTTTATAAAAAGAGCGAAAAGAATTGTTTAACGTGACTAATCTGGATCATTGATTGATTATTTATGAATCTACCATTATCTTTCAAATAAATTAGTTTTTTCTCATTTTAATTTTATTCGACAGAGCTAAGAGAATTTAGATGTAACAAACAATAAAAAAAATACATCTGAATTGAGAACCTCCTCCTTTTTACAACTCGGTTAAAACAGCTTTGCATCATAGGTACAAGTAATAGTCTTAATCTTAATTTGTACTAGGTTTTTGCTAATTAAATACCTGGCACGGGATTTTTCTTTAAAAACAAAGAATTATTTCTAAGAATATTAGTACAACTACGTTTTAAAAGTAATTTCAATTTACTAGTACCTAAATTGTACGTAAGTCTCGGTGTGGTGACGGAGTAAGAATACCATATTATGTCACCACCCCATCTCATCCCATGGGTGTCGTAAAACTTGAAATTAAACCCTGTACCAATCCGTATGGCCAGCATGGTATTAGTAGGCCAAGTATCCTTTCGTCCCGGGAGAAGGCCCGTCCCTACAGTGGGACATTAATGGGCTGTTATAATAAAATTGTACGTAAGAATTCTTGTTCAACATTACTAAAGTACTGAACCGTAAAAGAATCTTCTTTAAAGCAGTTTTGAGTTTAAAACTCATGTTTATAGACAACGTTATGAAATTGAATAAAATGTGAAAATGTTTTCAAAATATCACACTTTACTTTTTAAAATTATTCATTGACCATTCTCTTTGATACATTACGTGTGTCTATAAAGTGAAAACAGGCATGTTAAAGTCAAATACCTTTATTCTTTTATTTTAAGTGCAAAGTCGTTTACTAAAGTTCAAAAAAAAAATCTTTTTTTATTCAAATCACTGGTTACAGTATTATTTAGAAACAATTATTTATTACCCTTCGAAATCAATTCATCATCATCATCAATTAACGTCTCCTTCAAACCTATTCCCATGCTTAGCAATAAAAACAGAATCCAAAACTTAGCAGTGAATTTGTTATTATAATACGAAAATTTAGAAAATATTTCTGAAAACCAACCTATGATCTCAAAGACTTTTGACGCTAATGGACTCCAGCAGTACCAGGGCACATTCAGGCCGCCGCCACCTAGCTTGCCCTCCTCCTGTCGCCTTTACATTCTCTCTACCTTGTTTATGACACATAAAATATGGTGCGATGACATTATAATTATATTATTACTCTGTCACCATTCCCTCTCTATTTCTCTCTTAGCCTTGATTTGTCCACTGCTAGACATAGGCCTTCTCAAATTCTTGCCACTTTTTCCAGTCCTCTCCTCGTCTTATCCAGCCATTACTTCCCTTTTAAAAACATAAAACAAAAAGCTAAACCTGCCATTTCCCAGTCTAAGAATTTAATTTAAAAAATGGTCCTTAATGAATTCCTAGGAACGTAGAGTAATTTGGATGCAGGGAATCCATTACAGTTCTATTAGCGAGGATCTAGTATTCAAATAGAGGGCGTGGTGCCAGTGTAGATGAGTTGGTACGGTGTTAATTGTGGGTAGTAGTTTAAAATTAGTGGATGAGGTTTGTACTCCCTTTTATGCTAATGTCAAAATTATTATTATATACTGACTGTAGTGTTAGTATTGTATGCATTATGATTGGATTTTAATTTACTTTATAATAGTATAATGAGACGGAAATGTGACTGTATCTACACTGATGTAATATACAAATACAGAAATTACTTTATTTCGTCACCATCAATTTGTCGCTCTAAAGAAAAGTGGTGAACTTATCCATAGAGCCAGGCTATCTTCTTTCATGGGTGCCATAAAACCCTTTTAGTAGTAAGTTTGTACATATTATTATTATCGTAGTAAACAGTAAAAAGACAAGGAAATCTGACAATCATCATCTAGCGTGGTATTAGTATACTTTCCCTCTATCACTGTAAGAGGATAGTCTTTAAATTTGAACCATTAAAGAGCTGGCAAAGAGCCAGTCAATCTCTCATCTACAGTGGCACCACGCCCTAAGATCTGCCATTAGCATACTGTCCAATAGTACAAACGACAACTATGCTAATGTATAACAAACATTGTCTGTCTGTTTAACTGTCACAACTGTATTAACTAACGTTATTACTCTGTGGCTATATTTTATATTTACTTTGTATTGTAGTGTTGATAAGCTTTAGGGAAAAAACCAAACGTTTAGATGAAAGAAAAATTACTTAACTATGAAACTTAATACACTCCTAGCAGTAGTGTGAAATTATAGGGCCTTGTGAATTTATAACTGTCCAATTTAGCTAGGGGGGGTTATCAAAATTCAAATTCAAAAATCATTTAATTCATCTCCACAAATTACTTAACACAGTATGTATACATTATTAAATATTAATAACGATGATAACATGGTTTCCAAGTGTGGAAGTGTAATTTGTGGGAGATCTGGGGTCCAAACTAAGCCTAGACTTGTATTTTAGAGCCCCAGGCCCCACATACATAGTTTTCATTAAACATTTTTGTGTGCCTTTCTGTGGCAAGTGGTTAGTGGATATATTATTATTTGTTTCTGTTTTAATGTGTTTGTGTGCGAGTCTATGACTGCGAATGTATATATATATATATATATGTGTGGGTGTATGTGTGTGTGTGTGTGTGTGTGTGTGTGTGTGTGTGTGCGCGTGTGCGTGGGTGTATGTGTGCGTGTGTGCGCGCGTGTGTGTGGGTGTATGTGTGTGTTGTGTATATGTACACTTGTGTGCAGTTTCATGCCCAGTTTTGTTTGTGTATTCGTTATTTCATATGTCATTATGTATATTCACTTTATTATTTTTAGAATTTCTTCTGTTTCCTTGTAATTAAGGTTAAATAGGAGCTCTTTAATTTTTGTTTTGGACTCCCTTTTGCTACAGTTTGCAATAGAAATCATTCTATTTAATTTATTAAATAACATTCCGCCACGATACGGGTAAAACCTTTGCGCAAAGGTGGAATTTGTCGAGGTTTTCTCACATACTGCATAATGTCGCCTGCTAGATGCAATACGTTGTCTTCTTTCGTCGGGTAAGTTGGAGTGTTGTTTTAAAACAGTCGACATTATATACAGTTGACGTACTGTCAGTACTTGGGCCTCGTCATAGAGTTGTTCGGTGGGAAATAGACGCGGTTTCGATAGACCCACTTTCAATATCAATCTCTGAGCTCTCTCCAGCACTATTATTTTGGTTTTGCATGCACCACCCCACGTTGTGATGCAGTAACTAATGATTGATTGAACCAAGGCTTCATATACCATTTTCACTGTGTCCTTCTGTGCTACATCACGGAGCTCCTTAAAAATATATGTTAGTTTACGTATTCGTTGGGAAAGAGAGAGGATATGGTTTGAGAAATTTAAATTAGCATCCAGTTCGATGCCAAGGTATTTTAAGGATTGTGTGGAGCTAATGACGGGACAACTACAGTTTTCTATAGGGGGGAAACAACATTTGTGCGCTAGTATATTTTTGTGTGGGTTTGTCATATTCGATTTGTTCCGAATAGAGTAATTTATATATTTGGTCTTACTTTCGTTTAGAGTTAAAGAGTTGGTTAAAAGCCAATGACAAACTGTATTTAAACCATTTTGTGCGACGTCTAGAAGTTCATTAAATGACTCAGAGAAAAATGTTAGGGCTGTGTCATCGGCATAAGTAGTAATAAGACATTTTTTTATTTTAAGGGAACAGAGCTCATTGATGTAGCACAGAAAAAGGGTAGGACCCAGGATACTACCTTGCGGTACGCCAAAATCAACATTCAACCAGTCACTATAATAGTCTCCAATTTTAACGCATTGTGTTCTGTTCGTTAAATAATCTATGAATAAACTTAACGGTGTACCTCTGATGCCTAGGTCTTCTAATTTTTGCACAAGGCCGGAAACCGGGACAGTGTCAAAAGCTTTTGCTAGGTCGAGAAAAATGGTTAAACATCTACTTTTGCTATCTAATTTGTCAACTATAAAATTTACTAGGTCCTGTACAGCATTATCCGTTGAACGACCAGACCTAAAACCGTATTGCTGATTTGACAAGAGATTGTGCTGTTCTAAGTATTTTTTTAGTCTTGTGTTGATTAAACGTTCAAATACTTTAGACAATGTTGTCAGGATAGCGATTGGTCTATAGTTGCCAACACTGCCCCTGTCTCCCGCCTTGTGTATAGGAACTACTGTAGCTCTTTTCAATGCGTTAGGAAATACTCCTTCCTCCATACAACGATTAAAAAGATTCGCAATAACTGGAGTCACGGAGTCAGCTGTTATTTTCAGAGCCTCAGCGCTAATTCCATCACAACCTGGTGAACAATCGCTTTTCAATTGTTTGATAGTTCTATCAATTTCTTCGTGATCAGTAGGGAAGAAAGCAAAGGAATTCAGTAGAGGTGGCTTTAAGGTTTCTTTGAAAGCAGGTAGATTTGGTGGAATTGTGTCTGCTAGCACCTTTCCTATATTAGAGAAGTATTCATTGACTTTGTTGATTGATTTTTTGGGATTAATGTCGTTTAGAAGTTGTATCGGAGGTTGATTTCTGTTATTCTTATTATTGGTGATTGTTTTAATAGTAGACCATAATTTCTTTGTATTGTTGTTTGATTCAGCTAGTTGATTTTTGTCGTACTGTTTTTTAAGTTTCCTCAATAAATTATTGCAATGGTTTCGATATCTTATGTAAGTTGTTTTAAGATTTATGTTACTATCATTTGTTTTTAAATTTTGGTGCATTTTATCACGTGTACGAATACAACGTAGCAGGCCCGGAGTTATCCAAGGTTTAATTATGTATTTGTTTCTAGAAATGTTACGTTTTACGGAATTGTTTGTAATTAAGTTTTGGAAAGAATTAATTAAGTTGTCGGTAGCAATATTTAAGTTGGATTCTTTATATACTACGTCAAAATTGTAAGTAGAGCATTCATTTTTTAGTTTTTCTTTATCGAGTTTACAAATATAAGTCCTTTTTCGTTTGTTTTTAGGTTCTGTCAGTTTCAAAGAAAGTAATATAGCTTCGTGATCAGTAATAGTAGTACCCAATGAGAAAGTAAAGGCAGTCTGTTTCGTCTTTATAATTACATGATCTAGGCATGATTTACCTCTTGTACTGGTATTAATAGCTGGGAAAAGACCATGAAAAGATACAATGTCTAGGTAAGATACATTTTCGTGACTGGTGCCTAAAATATCGACATTTATGTCCCCTACTATTATTATGTTTTTAAAGGAAGATAGATCTTTTAGTAAGGAATTTAACGATTCTAAAAAAATATCTAACGATTTAAAACTAGGTGGTCTATAAATCGCGATGATCACTGTATGCTCATTTACTTTAATTGTTAAACAGTTCGCCTCTAAAAACTTTGGCTCCTCTACAGTACATTGTAAATTACTATTTGTAAAGATGACGACACCATCATTTTGGTTAAAGTTATCATTTGATCTATGTGATTCAAATCCTTCCAGTTGAGGCAGGTTCACTACTCGTGACAGCCAACATTCGGAGAGCACGATGATATCACATTTTAAAGTCAATCTTTTAAGCAAGATAAGTAGCTCATCAAAGTTACGATTGAGACTCCGAATGTTTTGCTGTAGAACTGTCAAGTACTGAGAGGAGGGCTCAAAAAATGTTATGCATTCTTCAGGCTCACATGCAATAGGAATTGCAATATTAAATTGGTCAATATTTTTTATTAAATCAATTGTGGAATCGAATGTTTTGTTTAAGTGGTAACAGTGAAGACAAAATAAGTGCAGATAATTTTTCTAAATATTGTTCAGTTGTGAGTTTAGTGTAATAAGTATAGGTATGTGTGTAAGATAACTTGTAACAAGACATGCAAAAATGCATGCAATAGTGTTTCTGGATTAATAACTGCATTTTTAGTATATTTTGACTCAAATTTAGTGAAAGGCGATGCGTAAAGCCTAATTTATTTAAAGGATTCGTAGCATAAACAATAATACTAACAAACGTGTATGTAATATATACTTTAGGCAAAACAAAAAACAAAATTTTACATGAGTTGTATGAGATGTGAGTGAGTTGTGTTGTGTTACAGTAGGTACTGTAGAGTCTATAGTTGAAGTAAATCGGTGTGTATGGGTATGTAATGTTAATGATGGTGTATAAGCAGGTTAGTGAGAGGTTTCGGATGTGTGAGTTTTGTGAAGTGTCAAAGGATACAGGAGAGAATAAGTGAGTATGGTGAGTTGGGTGAGAAACGGTTAAAAGAGTAATCTTACATAGTATGCAGACTGGAGATTTACAAAAAGTGACTAGTCACTTGTTAGGGTTTAGTTTTCTAAGATCTTCTTCGTTCAGCAGTCGTATAGCTTTGGCTCTTTCTTCTTTTTTCAAATACACTACTCCTTGCGAAGTCCAACAAAATTTAAAGTTATTTTCAGTCGAAAACTTACGAGCCATAGCAAACAATTTTTTGTTTAGTGCAGTAAGGCTTTCAGACACGTAGAGTGGTTCTGCTGGACCGACAATTTCGGCATGCGTAGTGGTGAGCTTAGCCTTTGTCGTTTGGCTAAAATTTTTCACTGATTTTAGAACTGAATCTTTTTTGGAAACTGTTGTGAATTCAACGACAATGGGCATTCTTGACGAGGTCTTACTGCTATAGCGAAAAACATCCTTGATGTCGCTGTCATCTATAACATTATTAACCGCCGATCCAATGCTTTTCATGATGTTAACTAAGTCTTCTTTCTTCTCAACTCCAGTTTTAGGAGCATTCCTAATTTCAATGCTGGTGTTTCGCGCTACACGTTCTAGCTGGTTGATCCTGTTTTCAAGTGTAGTTACGTATGATATGTATTTAGTTCTTTCCTTTTCACTAGCCTCCAATTTAGATTGAAACTCGTCACATTTCGCAGACAAAAAATCAACCGATCTTGTAATCTCATCATTTTGATGTTTTATTTCTTCCATAGTAGATTGCAGTACTGATAACTTACGGTTTTGTTCCTCTGTAGCAGAACGTAATAGATTTTTCATTTCCTGCATAAAGGCCTTCAATTCATCTTCCAACAGATCCCCACGTTTCCTTTTCTCCTGTCTTGATTTAATTTGACACGGCGAAGAGCTTTCGTCGTAGCTAGCCTGCGTGTGGAGGAGATTTGGCGCAGAACCGCTAAGCTCTTTCGGCGGAGTTCTTTTGACAGACATTGTTAAGCGAAAGTTGGTACAAATTGGTTGTCCGTCAAGTATAATTTAATCTCTGATGACAAGAGCCAAAAAAATCTGCTGCTTAAAATAATTATTTCTTGAGTCTCAAAAGCCCGTAGGCCAAAGTGGCTGTCTGACCAAAATACTTTGCCTATTGTGCAAGTCTGACAGTCCGATCGTTATTTATCTGTGGTTAGACTCTATGGGCATGTAATTGTAAAACAAACAAAGCAGTTCTTCTGACCAATTATCAGCTAGTTCCGCCAAGAAAATTTATTCAGATCACCCTTATAACATCAAAAAATCTAATTTTGAATAATAACTGCCGAAACAATGTAATCTCAAGACCAGTTTTCTATAGCCAAAAACAAAGTGTAGTTGTGAAAACAATAAAGTGACTTGCCAATTTGAGGTTAACTCGTTGATTGTAACTTCGGAGATGGGTTCAGAGCACTCAAAACAGGAAATCTTATTTATTTTGCAGCCAACAGAAATACACGTATGCTTAGTTGAAGGTATAAACCGGAAGTTTAGGTTTAGCTGTAGTCTATCATTATCGAGGTGAATGATCACCGGTTACCTCTTGTAGATCATTAACTACTTGTCTACCACTTTAAAGCTACAAAAATTAACAGTTCTCTTCCTTTGACAAAAGCTTAGTAACTGGAGATGAACCTAGTCGCAAGAGTGCCAGTCGTTTTGGGTCATGTGCCCCCAGGTACCTTACCCCGGGCTCTGCAGTTGGCGGAATACAATTCCTTAGCAAATCGTTGGACCTGCATAAGTATGAACAATAGTCTGGTGGCAAATATGTTACAGGCTGCTACATACCACCCCAAAGGTTCCCACAGGGCAAAAATTGGTTTAGCGAGTGCCTGGCTTGTAAGGATCTAGGAGCTTTGTGGTATTTTCCTACCCCTTACAGAAGAAAGGTTTAAGTTTATGTATGTATTGTAGTTTAACAAGTTGCCACATTAGTATAATAGGTGATTGTATATTCAGTATGTGAAAGCCAAGTTGGTAGATAGCCAAGCCTATATATCTACCACAATGTCTCCGCTTATGAGCCTTTAAACTTTATCTACGAGATACACATAACATGTTATACAAAAATATATTGCACTTATTTATAGTCTTAGTTATTATAGTTTGACGGCCTCTGTGGCGCAGTGGTTATACAACATGACTGCTACGCAGAGGTCTCGGGTTCGATTTCCGCTCAATGCAAATATTTGTGTGCAAAAAAGCTAGGCAAAGCTGTACTATGGGTACTAGACAACAGATAAACATACTTAAATACTTTTTTTGTAAATACATACATATTATACACATAAAACACCCAGACCAATGCAAACAACATGATGATGCACACAAAAATTTGCATTGAGCGGGCATCAAACCCGAGACCTCTGCGTAGCTGTCATGTTATATAACCACTACGCCACAGAGATAGTTTTTAATGATATATCAACAATTACAGGTCCAATCATTTTGTGGATTACACAATAGATTATCTTACGTAGCGTTTGAAAACCATTTTTCTTTTGTAAAAACTTTACGAAATAAAACTCCTCAACCTTCCAAAATAATTTTCTTGTACCAATATTATGTGACAACGATATAATCTTATAATATTTTTGTCACTAAGGTCTGTACAGTCTAAAATAACAAACACCTTAATTCAAAATAAACAACAACTTAATGGGAGGGTGGCGAAAATTAAAAAAAAGGTACTGTAAAAGTCCTAACAGAGGTTACCCTATTTTGGGTAGGGTAATTTAATAACACAGCCTACTACCCCTGATAAGGGCTATCGATTTGCAATATTTACCCTTAAAATGGGCCGTAGAGTATAGAGTAAAGTTTCTTGTGCAGATATGATATTGTGGTATTTTACCTACGCATTAAGCAAAAAGAAAATTATGTTATTAAGGATGCTATAGTTAAAATGTGTTTGTCAAAATGGCACTACAATTAGGTCAAATTTTCAGGGTTTTTAGTTTTAATACGATCATCATCATAACAGCCAATTAATGTCCCACTGCAGAGATGGGCTTCCTCCCATGACGGAGGGATACTAGGCCTACTAGTACCACGCTGGCCAGACGGATTGGTATAGGGTTTAATTTCAAGTTTTTCTTCTTTTTACTTCATAAAGATAATATTTAGGGTTAGTCCCTTAGTCGGTTTTTACGTCACCCGTGGGATGAGATGGGGTGGTGACATATTGTATTCTTACTCCGTCACCATACGGAACGAAAATTTTAAAATAGTCTTAAAATCTTAGCAGTATGTGAGAGAAATTGTCGTTTTCAAAATAAGACAATGTTTTTCTTTATCCGGTATCTAAAGCATAATAGGCGTAAGTTATAGAGTATACAATTTATTATTACAATCAACTGAGAAAGTCCCTTCAATATCTGTTTAACTAATTTTGTGATTAACAAAAATAAATACTTAGACAAACAAATAAAATGTCTTGCGTAATTTAGTTTTACGTAAATATACGTAATAAGAATAATCATTCAAGAAAACATATTTGGCGTATTAAATTAAATCTCTGTTTTTACGTTAACTTTGTTTTAATAAGTAAATATTTATTCTGTTTTTTTATTCATTTTTAGTGTAAAACGTATGCTTATATTATTTTCATTCCAAGTCTGTCTTAAACCTCTCGTAGGTACAAAACATTTTGTCCAAGTGTCCTATCTAAATAAGTAACATCGTTGACTTAATGTTAGTCCCCGGTCTCCAACATCAACATGCAGATTATTGATTAAACGCAAACCTTTGCTGTTTCCAGCTAGTTTTATATTATTATTTAGAGCATGATACTAAAAGCTCTCACAGTTATGCTGTCTCCAACATCTACCAAGTGTTTTAGTTAATTCATGGGAGATTATTTTTCTTTTAAATTTTACAATGATGTATTGTCATTATACATAATCTTAAGCTTGTATTTTAAGGCAATTTAGTATCAGTTATTCTGTTTTTTTTTTAATTATTAACCCTGTTTAATTTTTTTTTTCTAGTCTATTTTTAGACTCTCGTAGGTACAAAACATTTTTTCCAGTGTCCTATCTACACAAGTAACATCGTTAACTTAATCTTAGTCCTCGGTCTCCAACATCAACATGCAGATTATTGATGAAACGCCACCTTCGCTGTTTCAAACAGTTTTATTATTATTATATGAAGTATGATAGCTCTGCCACACACTTATGATAAATGGTATCATGGGATACTGTCACATGTAGTAAATATAGAACATTTAATACACATTTAGACGACCTCTGTAGCGTAGTGGTTATATAACATAAATACTACGCAAAGGTCTGGGGTTCAATTCCAGGTCAATGCAAATATATGTGTGCATGAACATGATTGTTTTCGTTTTTATTGGTCTGAGTGATTCTATGTATAATTATGTATGTATTTACAAAACAATATATATAAGTATTTATATCCGTTGTTCTGTTACCCATAACACAAGCAGGTTAAGCCTAGTTTACTTTGGGAACAGATGGCGCTATGTAGAGATGTCCGTGAATATAATATATTTTTTTATTTATTTATTATTTATTTATACATAAACAGTAATGGTCATCTAATGGTAAGCAACACGGACCAACCTCTGAATTTTTACATTTATTTTTTTAGTTTTATATCAAGTTCTTTAGTTCACAATACTTTCCACCATAAACCTTGCATAGTCTTAAAAAGGTTACACAAAAAATTAGAACCTTTTTGTTTTACTTTGACAATGTAAAAAAAGTCATAATTTATAATGCAAAAGTTCTTAAAAAAACGTTACTTAGATTAATAACTCTACGGCGCTACGCCGTAGCACTTACCTCTACGCCGTAGCGCTACGACACCCGTCATAAACCCATGTCATTACAAATAATAAAAGTGGATGATTTAAGTGTGTATGTAAAATTTATGTTTTATGTTAGTAGAGTTTTTTATGTATATTTTTTTTAATGGTGTAAAATATTTAATGAGCTTTTTATAGAGTCTAATGGCTGCTTTTCATTGGATTTTTCTTTAATGTCATAATGTAGGGATTGGCTGCTTAAAAGCTTGACAGCTTTGTACTTTAAAAAGACTCATTTTTAAAGTACAAACATATATTATATAAATGACAAAATGGATGTTTCCATAACGGCACAAATATTTGCATACATACATAACCTCACGCCTTATCCCGGCCGGGGTAGGCAGAGACGACAGAACGCCACTTGTCACGATCCTGGCAAACAGCTTGGGCTTCATCCACATTCATTAAGCAAATCATACATGCGCGTCGGTTACGAGTAAGTTAAATATTTGCACTGAGCGAGAATCAATCTGGGACCTCTGTATTGTAGTCAAATATTGTTTATATTACTATAAATCGTCAAGCAAGTACGAGGATCATGACACAATGGTAATAAGTACAATGTGCATAAAATTTAGATTAAATAAAGCATCGTAATCTTAAAGGCATCGTTACCTCAAGAAAGTTACAAGAAAGCAGGCCCTGCAATCAACTTGAGTGGGTTGGACTCAGGTTCACTGCAAGAGACCTGTCTTGTAGTGGGACATTAATATGCAGGGATAATAAATAATTTCCAACATCTGGTCACCTATCTATTAACAAACCTTACCACATACAACATGCCTATTTCCCAGAACTTTTTGAACGAATGAAAACAAAAGTAGCTGTATAGATAGATATATACGACCAAAACAAGAAGTGATGCTAAATCCTACATTTTGTTTAGATTGAATTTATGTTTGAACTTTACAAAGTTGTCTTTTATATCTTCGTGTTTGTATTTTCCCTTTTGTAAAGTTTTACAAGTTAAATACAAGTTTTAATGTTTACCCTTGGACATTCGCGGGGTTATAATATTATATTTGACAACCTTTGTGGCGTAGTGGTTATATAACATGACTGATACGCAGAGATGTTGGGTTCGATTTCCGCTCAATTCAAATCTTTGTTTGTGTGCATGAACATGATTGTTTGCATTGGTCTGAGTGTTTTCTATAATATTATGTATGTTTTTACAAAAAAAAAGTATTTAAGTTTGTTTATCCTTTGTGAAGTACCCATAGTACAAGCTTTGCTTAGTTGGGGGGGACTAGAATCTTTACATTTAATTGTGTGAATGTGTGAGGTTTATTTATATATTTTATATACTTACACTTGGACTTCTTACGTTAAAGAATTAGTAGAGATATGGTATTTTAAAGATGGTATGGTAAAAACGGAGATGCTTGGAAAGTAGTGGAGGAATTTTGTCCAGCTGTGGGACTGAATTGACTTTATTAAATAACTCGCTTTTGCCCGCAGCTTCGCTCGCGTTAAATTCAGGATAGCACTGTTCCCCTTTCCTGTACACAGAAGAAAAAAAAGTAGCCTATGTTACTCTCCATCCCTTCACCTATCTCCACTTAAAAAATAACGTCAATTCGTCGCTCCGCTTTGCCGTGAAAGATAGACAAACAGACAGACACACTTTCCCATTTATAATATTAGTATGGATAATGACAGACATAACCAAGGCCTGACAAATATAACAAAAAAATAATGAAATGTAATAAAAAATGTAATATTATATTTCGAGTGTCGGACAGACGAACAACAAACTGATCCTATAATGGTTCCGTTTTTTCAAAATCGGTACGGAACCCTAAAAAATTATAAAAAGTAAGTAATAAAAAAAATATGTAAGTAATATTTCTTTCTTCCTTTGTTTCTATAAAAGACAAGACAAGTCCCGCACTATGGATCATGCCCTGTGTCGCGGGGACTTTTACAAACATCAATTAACGGACACAAAGAACACCCAGACCAGGACAATAATTTGTGGATCTCACAAATTATTGTCCTGCGTGGGGATCGAACCCACAACCTCATGCGCGGCAACCGCTGGCTCTACCGGCGCGCCACCGAGGTCGTCATATTACATTTCTAATGTCTTATATAACAGGAAAATGTACTAGAACGAAATTAAGTATAATTTTACGTCGTATAAAGTAATATTTGTAGACAACTGGCAGGCTGTATATTGTCACAGATTTTGACATGTTTCCCCGGGGTAAGAGATGAGGAATTTCAGACATATTTATGTCACAGAATAACTTTGTCTATTCAGTTATGAAATTGTGTGAAATGATAATAGATATACAATGTATTTAATATTCAGCTACCACGACCCCTGTGGCGTAGTGGTTATATAACATGACTGCTACGCAGAGGTCTCAGGTTCGATTCCCGCTCAATGCAAATATTTGTAAGCATGATCATAATTATTTGCATTGGTCTGAGTGTTACTATGTATAATATGTACGTATTTACAAAAAAAAAAACTAATATCCGCTGTTCTGTTACCCGTAACACAAGCAGGTTGAGCCTAGCTTACTTTAGGAACAGATGGCGCTGTGTAGAGATGTCCGTGAATATTTGTTTCTTATTATTTTTACCACTTGCAGTATTTTCACAGAGTTAAAGGAACCTTTAAGGCTAAGCATTGATTACATTAGACTATGCGTGAATATTATCTTTACGAAATAAAAAGAAGGAAATCTTGAAATTAAACCCTATGTCCGTGTGGTGACGGAGTAAGAATACAATATGTCACCACCCCATCTCATCCCATGGGTGTCGTAAAAACCGACTAAGGGACTATCCGTGTATATTATCTTTACGAAATAAAAAAAAGGAAATCTTGAAATTAAACCCTATACCAATCCATCTGGCCAGCGTGGTATTAGTAGGCCAAGTACCCCTCCGTCACGGGAGGAGGTCAGTCCCTTCAGTAGGACATTAATGGACTGTTATGATGATGCTATCACTATTGGTAGCATAATAAAACTAATATTGTCAGAGGTATCAGTAGGCCTAGACACTGTAAAAACCACGTCTCTGCAAGGGGACATTAATTTATTGTTCATTATCATAACAGCCCGTTAATGTCCCACTGCAGGGACGGGCCTCCTCCCGTAACGGAGGGATACTTGGCCTACTAATACCACGCTGGCCAAATGGATTGGTATAGGGTTTAATTTCAAGTTTTCTTTCTTTTTATTTCGTAAAGATAATATTGACGAATAGTCCCTTGGTCAGTTTCTACGACACAAATATATTAAACAAATATACAAATCATTCTATTCAATCAAAAACCCTAACACTAAGTTAAAGTCAAAATAAATACTAAAAGCACTTATATACGCGGAACTATTTACATCATTTCCGGTGAAAAACGCAACCGGAAACTGTTACCGCGGCCGTTTCCGGCGGCGACAGGAAGCTTGCGTGTCCGCGATAATGGCGGCTTCCGGTCTACACCGCAAATCATTAATGGACAGATCGTTCCTACAATTCCCTTATTCATATATTAAATCACTATTCATATAATATATTTTTACTAGCTACTGATTTATAAGCGATAATGCTGGTTAAGCACTCCGTGTGGTGACGGAGTAAGAATACAATATGTCACCACCCCATCTCATCCCATGGGTGTCGTAAAAACCGACTAAGGGACTATCCGTGAATATTATCTTTACAAAATAAAAAGAAGGAAAACTTGAAATTAAACCCTATACCAATCCGTCTGGCCAGCGTGGTATTAGTAGGCCAAGTATCCCTCCGTCACCGGTGGCAGCCTGATATTAATGGGCTGTTATGATGATGATGATGATGAATGCTGGTTAAGCAATGTTGACGAGGTTATAACATAGATGGGTGGTCACACAGTGGTTACTAACCCTTGGAGCTCATAGCCAGTTCCATCTATATAAAGAGCTAAAGTTTGTGTGATTGTGTGTTTGTGACGTTGTAGGGAGTAATATCTGGATCTAATAAACCGATTTAAAAAAATCTTTCTGTGTTGAATAGTCGATTTATTGGGGAGTGTTACAACACTAGGCTACATAGTATCACGCTATGGCTAATAAGAGTGGAGCAGTAATAAAATATTTTTAAAAATCCAGAGATTACCCCCTACAACGTCACAAACACACAAACTTTACCTCTTTATAATATTAGTATAGATACAATGTCTAAAAATCCCCTCATAATCCATTCTTAATTACAACTTGCACAAACAGCTACTCCGCTGTAAAGGCTTTAAATTGACATTAATTAAGCTCGCCTCCGATATTTATTGCATTAACAATTATTGAATCTACTCAATAGCTTTCGCTGTTACAGATTTTTTATATTTTTGCCTAGGTAGTTTTTATTTTTTAACCTATTTTATATATAACAACCAACCTATCCGTGTGGTGACGGAGTAAGAATAAAATATGTCACCACCCCATCTCATCTCATGGGTGTCGTAAAAACCGACTAAGGGACTATCCGTCAATATTAACTTTATGAAATAAAAAGAAGGATAACTTGAAATTAAACCCTATACCAATCCAGCCGTCGTATTAGTAGGTAACATCTTGCCAGCGTGGTATTAGTAGGCCAAGTATCCCTCCGTCACGGGAGAAGGCCCGTCCCTGCAGTGGGACGTTAATGGGCTGTTATGATGAACCTATTTCAAAACAAGGATAGTTTTTAATTCGTGTTTATTTTTCTTTTTGTATTTGTTACTTCAGTAACTGCTGAACCAAAGTAAATAAAACTTTTATAGTTTAAAAAGTATAGCCCTTTCAACTTGTATCATAGAAATTATAACAAAATTAGATAAAACCTAGTTTTTTTCAAATATTAGATATCTGTAAATCAGTTCTGGTTTGGTCGTTCTTTGAATCAGAAAATACTTAAACATATTTTTTGTAAAATTCCTTGAAAAAACAACTCCTAATACGATAATATTTGACGACCTATCCCAAGTAACACATCAAAGCATTATAAGGGCCGAATAAGAGTATTCTTGTATCCTTTTAGCATTTTGAGTTAGTTTTATAGTCGCATTATAAACGTTTATATGGCTACTGTAATGCTTATTTGGGCACAAATTATACAGCTTTATGCCCTATATAGATTCACAGTAGCTGGTTAATAGCATTACTGGCGCATTTTATTAGCATTATTGTGGTCAAGAAAGATGTCAATCGGATTAAAGAAGCATCATTTTGGTCAATAATATTGCCAATCGCATTAAGAAAGCATTAAAATGGTCAATGAGATAGCCTATTGCATTACAGAAGCATTATAATAGCAAAATTATTGATAGTGAAGATGCCAACGGCATTACAAAAGCATTAGATTAGCATTTAAATGTGCTAAAAGAATTATTGGAGCAATTTAAGTGTTCACACTTAGGAAACTTTATAGCATTGCGTGTAAATTATTACAATCAAAAAAAGAATAAGTAAAGACGGTCAAAATAAAACAGTGAGTGACGCCATATTATAGTTTGCATCAAAACAAATTCATCGGATAAGTTTTTGACTCGTTTGTTATTTCTTGCCTTCAAATATTACTGCGCAGTGTAGTTTACTGTACTTGTTTATATAAGTTTCATTGAAAATTTTCACGCGCCTTCGATATTTTGTGGTTTTCATACAAAATGTTTTATAAAAATGATGTGTGTAAAACCAAAACAAATGTGTATTCCTAGTACAGAATAAGTTTTGAATAAATACAATCATAGTTTTGCTTGTACTGTATTAAATTAAGTTATATAAATATTTTAAATGACAATTCCTTTTATAAATAGGTCCGAAAGAAAATATTTTTTGGTTATAAAATATTTACAAAATGGTGGTCAGCCTTCAGCAGCCCGGTGAGCCCAATTAATGCCACCACCATTACAACTACTCACGTGTGATTGTTTAAAGAGCTATTAGCTACACAACAGCACTCAGTTCTTCCTTTAAAATGAAAGCATTATATTGATTCACATTTATGCTGTTCAGCAGCATTAAGCTTTTACTTACCCCTTACAAGTGCTTTTACACAGCAAAAGGCACAAAAAACAGCTTAAAGCTGGATATCGGATTTACATGGCATTATAGTGGTTCACGTTTGTGCTGTAAAACAGCTTCAAACACCTATTAACTACTTTAAAATGTCTTTGTAGAACCAAAAGCACTAAAAATAGCTAAAGGCTTTACAAAAGCATTCTGATATGCCATTATCCAACTTTTATACAGCGTAAAGCATTACAATGATTTTCAAATGCCATTGTTCAGCTTCAAGACGCTCGGTGAACTTATATAAGAGTTTGTACGGGTCTTAAGCTCTATATAAGTTCACTTGTTGCTTGTTAAAATGCTTTCTGTGTTACTTGGGATGTGGCGTTGTGGTTATATATAACACGACTGCTACGCAGAGGATTCCCGCTCAATGCAAATATTTGTGTGCATGAACATGATTATTTGCATTGGTATGAGTGTTTCTATGTATAAATGTAAGTATTAAAAAAAAAAAGGAAATAAGTACATACTAATATTCGTTGTTCTGTTACCAATAACACAAGCAGGTTAAGCCTAGCTTACTTTGGGAACAGAGCGGAACTTGTGACCGCTACGAAAATTCGCCGGGCCTACGCAAGAATTCGTGTCGTTTCTAAGCACGACCTGTGTACATTGCGCCGGCGATGAATAAGAAAACAATCTTGTCTGCGTAAGACAAGACACGGCGAACGTTGTTGCGGAGGGGCATGGAGCGGTGTAGTAGGGTACCATACTGTTTTGCTTTCTAGTTAACATTTTTACTAAAGGAAACTCACACTGATTATTACACTTGTTATTACTTGCGCCCCCCCCCTACGCTCGTCTGACGACTGCACGAAAAAAATACTGTCGTGTACATGTTTCGATTGGTCTTGTCTGCGGAAGACACGAAAAGTTTTCGTGTGTGGAACAGACAAAATTCTTAACGTCTACACGAAGATTCGTCTTGTCTGTCGCAGACACGGTAAATTTTCTTAGCGTGTACAAGCGCCCTCAGAGTGCGGTATGTTGAGATGTCCGTTAATATTTATTTATTAATATCAAGCTTATCTGTAAAGGGTTTTAGCTCTGTCTGGAGTAGGCAGCGTCACTTTTGTACAACGCCATTGGTGACGGCCTTACTGACCATCAAGTGGTACCATCTCGCCTGTCTTTTTGATGCAAAAAATAAACGTAAATTATGTTATTGATAAAACTGAGAAACATTAAGTAAAATTTTGTTGTGTTCATAAAAAAATAATCAAAACAGCCCATTAATGTCCCACTGCAGGGACGGGCCTCCTACCGTGACGGAGGGATACTTGGCCTACTAATACCACGCTGGCCAGAGGGATTGGTAGGTACAGAGTTTAATTTCAAGTTTTCCTTCTTTTTACTTTGTAAAGATAATATTCACGGATAGTCTCCTTTAGTCGGTTTTTACGACACCCATGGGATAAGATGGGGTGGTAACATATTATATTCTTACTCCGTCACCACACGGAGAGAGAGATAAAAAATACTATAACTAAAAATAAACTTTTTTAAAAGATAAAAAATCAAGAGTTTTTTACTTATTTGTTACATTTTACAGTAATTTCCTTACAAAAACGTAATTGGCAAACGAACACAGATGAGAGAAAGAACAAAAAAGATTTTTTCCTTATTGAAGTGAATTTAAAATTTCTTTACACCTATTAAATCAGATTATTCAAGACGTCCTTCCTAAGGGACCCTCTATCTTTTTTGGTAACAAAACGCCCTTAAGCCCGATTTACACATCAACATGTAAAGTAGCGAGTTAAGTAGTAAGTTGTTGATTAAGTTGATTTGAATAGATCTCCATCCTATTTTTTGGCGAGTTAATTACGAAGTAGCCCTCTCTTTCGCGTCTCGCCAACTTACCTCGCCAAAAAATAGGATGGGGATCTATTTAAATTACCTTAATCAACAACTTACTACTTAACTCGCTACTGTACTTGTCGATGTGTAAATCGAGCTTTAGCATTTTCCTCTCCCATGATTCTGTAGGTATGTACCTGCTAATATAATTTATGTATGGTGTTAAATAAACTAAATTAGCTTTGGTATACTGTTTGGAGAATGTTTAAAAGATTTATGGTGTGTGTGTTATTTGATATGGAGACATGATGAGGCTTTTGGGCTATGGCGTGCATAAGAACGATTTTTGATTACACTGGGCGTGGTTTCAATCTAACCAAGATTATGTTAATATTTATTATACACAAATAACCATGTTTTTAAATACCTGGTAGGTATAGGTATATCTAAAGAAGATAAAAAAATATATAAAGTTGAGCTAGTTTCTTACCGTTTAAACGCTTCAATTACCTTATATTTAATTTTAAAAGTAAGTTGTCATTAAATATACTAAACATCATAACAGCCCATTAGTGTCCCACTGCAAAGACGGGCCTCCTCCCGTGACGGAGGGATACTTGGCCTACTAATACCACGCTGGCCAGGCGGAATGGTATAGGGTTTAATTTCCTTCTTTTTTATTTAGTAAAGATAATATTCACGGATAGTCCCTTAGTCGGTTTTTACGACACCCATGGGATAAAATTGAGAGGTGACATAAATATTGTATTCTTATTTCGTCAAAACACGGAGATTCAATTACCTTACATTTAATTTTTAAAGTAAATTGTAATTAAATATACTAAACATATTTTTTTTTGTTTCAGGTAAAAAATAAATGATTCAATTAGCAAGACCAGAATTAATGTTGCAAAATAAATGTAAGTCCCATCAATTATTGACGACCTTTGTGGCGTAGTGGTTAAATAACATGACTGTTACGCAGAGGTCTCGGGTTCCCCGCTCAATGCAAATCTTTGGGTGCATGAACATGATTGATTGCATTGGTATGAGTGTTTCTATGTATAAATTATGTTACCTATAGAATTTATGAAACAAACAATTATACAGTTTTTTTTGGAAATACCTACATAATTACTTTTTCTAGAAATCACCCATACCAACACAAAGATTTACATTAAACGGGAATCGAGCTGCAAACCTCTATGGCGCAGTTATCTACGTTACAGCTCTTACGGAATGTAACATAATCATAATCGATCTCGTCGATAGCGTCTAATATTCTGACCTTTATCGCCTTCAAGGGTTTGTGTAGGGAAAGGGTGTAAGGCATGGGTGTTATGTATAGGATCTTTGACTGACATATCTATACTAATATTATAAAGAGGTAAAGTTTTTGTGTTTGTGACGTTGTAGGGGGTAATCTCTGGATCTACTGATTTTAAAAATTCTGTGTTTAATAGTCCATTTATCGGGGAGTGTCTTAGGCTATATATTATCACGCTATGACTAATAGGAGTAGAGTAGTAATGATGTTTAAAAAATGGACGCGTTTTTTTCGCTGTCCAACGAACTGGACACGGGTCAGCTAGTTTTTAAATAAATGAATTAGGGACAAGATAAACAAGTTAATGAATGTGGACGAGGCCCAATCTGTTTGACAGAATCGTGACAAGTGGCGTTCTGTCGTCTCTGCCTACCCTGGACGGGATAAGGCGTGAGTTTATGTATGTATAAACAAGTTCTAACCGAAGCTGGGCTTTACGTTGATATGTATAAGAGCCTGCTACAAACTCTGTTTAAAAGCAAAAATATTATAACGCAGATTCTTTAATTATATCCATTTGCCTGCCCTGTGTTATTCTTGCCGGAAAAACAAAATTAATCTTAATCGTTTTGTAATTAATGAGATTTCATAAAAATAAAAAGGTACCTATTTTAATTTGTTTAGTAAACAACGTTAACGGATTTATAATAATACCATTCTATGCATATTGAGACAATGTGATCTTGTTATAACTCGTTTTTTAAGTAATCATCATAAAAGCCCATTAATGTCCAACTGCAGGGACGGGCCTCCTCCTGTGACGAAGGGATACTAAAACCACGCTGGCCAGGCGGATTGGTATAGGTATTAATTTCAAGTTTTTCTTCTTTTTACTTCGTAAAGATAATATTTACGATTAGTCCTTTAGTCGGTTTTTACGACACCCATGGGATAAACTGGGGTGGTGACATATTGTTTTCTTACTCCGTCACCACACGGACGCGATAGATATAGAGAAATGATTATGGGTCTAAAGCCGAACGTTCACCGCCGGCTAAACTAAGTTGGTTTAGCTTAGCTCGTATAGTTGAGCCAGTTTTTCATACATGTGGCATAGTTTGTGGTGGACGCACATGTATGAAAAACTGGCTCAACTATACGAGCTAAGCTATGGTACATGATACTTTAGCTAACCGTTTCTTCTGTAAATTGGTATTGAATAATAAATAATAATAGTCGCTCTTATAAATCTTTGTACCACAAAATGATTCCTGTCTATTATTCCACCGAACAGTATTGTATTATTACATATCGTGAACATCTGTGACCCCTGCGCTTCCAAAATTGTCGCGTCGTGTTACAATAACCCCGCGTATTTCAATTTCAATCGGTAGTCGACAATGTAGGCAGGGGAGGAAAACATTTTTTCATCAAATATTAGATAATGATATGAAATGATTTCTCAAGAATATAATCGTATTATTGGAGCTTTTGGATAAAAATATATTTCCTATTATTTTTACTCATTTTTACTTATTTTAAACAATTTTATAAAGTATTTACAAAGATATCTTTTTTTGTTAGTTTTACTGCGACACAGATCATGCGTTGATTTCTCGTTTAATACCAAAAATTATTTTGACAGCCTCTGTGGAATAGTAGTAAGAGTTCATGGCAGCTATCAGAGGTCGTGGGTTTGTTTCTTGCTAAAAACCTTGCTTATTTCAATCAATACTTGACGTATTAGGTTTTTTTTTCCAAATCAATTTAAAAAAAAAAAAAAAAAAATTTTTGCTGTGGAACAATTTCTATGATATGAAATTATTTTTGCTATTCTAAACAATAGGTATACTTATAAAGATATTATTTAGTTGCACTGTTAAGCAGCCATCTTGGGTTGAAATCTCGCTTTATAAAAATCTTTATTTTAAAGATCTTTAAGGAAGTGCTTATAGTCCAGGTTGTGAAAAAAAAAGAATACAAATAAAGTTTTTTTTTTTCTTTTATTATATACTAGATCTATGTATGCTCATTTTATAGCTAACCTACACAACATGCAATGTCAACTAAGTTACAACCGGACCTTACACTAAAAAACATTATAGCCACTTATAGTACGTATAGTTGATAAAAAATTCAAAGGCCGGTTTAAATGTTAATAAAAATTGTCCTCTTGAAGGATATCCACGAACATAATATAAAAGTTGGAAGAATAAGTAGATAAAACTTTTTATTATTCTGTACCTAATGTTATTCAAGAAAATCTTGAAATAACCTTGAGTTTAAGAACTGTGTCACAGTACAACCAGTAGTCTATCTCGCCCGAATATTTCTAGTCTATTACAAAACTAATAATTTTGACGACCTCTGTGGCGTAGTGGTTATATAACATGACTGCTACGCAGAGGTCTCGGGTTCGATTCCCGCTCAGTGCAAATCTTTGTGTGCATGAACATGATTATTTGCATTGGTCTGGGTGTTTTCTATGTATAACATGTATGTATTTACAAAAAAAAGTATATATGTATGTTTATCCGTTGTCTAGTACCCATAGTACAAGCTCAGCTTAGTTTGGGACTAGAGGGCATTGTGTGAATGTATGAGAATTATTATTTGTTATAAATGCCTACGGCTGCGCGGCTGTCCACCTCCAGCTTTTTAATTACATTTATCTACTTTCCCCCTCGTTACTGCGGCACAGTCGCGACTGTTCACTTCCCAAAGTCACCGCTATCGTGAGCGTGTAGGTATAACTCGCGTTTCGTCCGTTTCTATAAAGTCGAAATACTGTATATATTTTTACTATGGCTGTGTGGCATGTCTACGTGTGGTGAATGTGTTTGAATACGTGGTAGCCATGTTTTATCTTATCAATGTCCGGTCTTTTAATGGCGAGGGTGTCATAAATATCTACATTAGGAGTGGTATTGTATCGTTTTACAACTTTCCTAAATTTTTTTAAAGGGATTCATCTTGGTGTGACTATGTTTTCCAACTCTTACATTTTCTTCCAGTGAACACCGTCTTCTTAAGGGTGCATGAAACAAAAGAATAAAAATTAACATAGTAGCAATACAATGGGTCAAATTTGGTAAAGCATGGCGAAGTGTCATACCGTATAGAATATCCATCTTTCCAGCCAGACATTAATAGTCTATTATAAAACTAATAATAATAAACCACATTCCAAAACACCAACAAAAAAGAACAAATCCAGATATCTTTAATCCTTTTTACGACGCCATTTTACATTCAGAAACGTTTGCCTTTTTTACAAACAGTTACTCATCTGCATTTTCCAATGCACTTCGTTTTAAAACCGAATGCAATGAACATACTTCCAGCATTGTAAATATAAAAATTTATGAACCATAACGGGAATGGCTCGAAGGACCGTATTTTCATTGGTACAAACGTACTAAAAGGCTGGCAACATTTTTTTGAAGTTGGTTTGACTTCGTTTCATAAATAGTCCTTGTTGTACTCGGATATCGAATGCAGTTTCAGTTACAATTACGGATTTATTTATTTTAATTATTGTTTGTTCTCCGTGTGGTGACGGAGTAAGAATAAAATATGTCACCGCCCCATCTCATCCCATGGGTGTCGTAAAAACCGACTAAGGGACTATCCGTGAATATTATCTTTACGTAATAAAAAGAAGGAAAACGTGAAATTAAACCCTATACCAATCCGTTTGGCCAGCGTGGTATTAGTAGGCCAAGTATCCCTTCGTCACTGGAGGAGGCCTGTCCCTGCAGCGGGACATTAATGGGCTGTTATGATGAATTATTGTTTTATTAATTTGTTTAAGTAAATGTATGAAAACAATTAAATGTATTTTTGTGGTCGTCATTCTTTAACACAACACTTCTTCTTCATTATCTTCGCAAGTTGGCGAGACGCGACAGAGGTTGCTACTTCGTACTTAACTCGCCAAAAAATAGGATAGAGATCTATTCAAATCAACTTAATCAACAACTTACTACTCGCTACTGTACTTGTCGATGTGTAAATCGGGCTTTATACTCTTTAGTTATTTTAAGTAAATATTCTTTTTTATTATTAACTAGCTGACCCGTGCCCACTTCGTTAGGCGGCGAAAAAAACGCGTCCCTTTTTTAAACATAATTTCAGTACTGCTCCACTCCTATTAGTCATAGCGTGATACTATATAGCCTATGACACTCCCCGATAAATGGACTATTCAACACAGAAAGCATTTTTAAAATCAGTTTAGTAGATCCAGAGATTACCTCCCACAACGTCACAAACACACAAACAAACAAACGCACAAACTTTACCTCTTTATAATATTAGTATAGATCATTTTTATTATTAATCAACTACAGAAAAATCACACAACATAAAGTGGTGAAATATAAAAATATTATATAAAATAATAAATGTGACCACCAAAACAGATTGTGTGGTAACACACAATGATAACTAAGTAATACTTTTTCGATTCAATGAGTTCGGACAAGTTGTTGCCCAACGAGCTGTAAACTTATTGGACACGTGATTTTAATATATATGTTAATCATTCTTTTCAACATCATGTAAGTTAAAATAGTATTACAATTTTATATTTTTCAAGACTTATTTCTTGGTTTATGAAAATCGCTATGTACTATCATCATCATAATCATCATATCAGCCAATCGACGTCCACTGCGTAGGACATAGGCCTCCTCCAAGTATTACTACGCCGTCCTAACCAAGTCGTCGGTCCACCGTGTGAGGGGTCCCCCCACCCTGCGTTTTCCAGTACGCGGTCGCCATTCCAAAACCTCAACGGCTCTGCCTCAACGGCTGTCAGTTCTCCCCACTATGTGCCCTGCCCACTGACACTTCAACCGGACAATTCTGAGCGCTATGTCGCTATGTATCATGACCCACCTCATTTTTTAATTACATTCAAATGCAATAAGATCTAAATTCGTTTTTATTTTATGTTATTACTCGTTCCCTAGAAACACACTTGCTATTGTTTTCACGTAATATAGTTAATATTTAAAATGATGTAAGTGAATAAGCGATAGAGCTGACACGTTGAAAGTTTTAAGCGAATTTTCAGCAAGGTGGGTAATAATTCAGTAAGTTCAACAATACCTACCTTACCTTGATACAAACAAAAATGAATTTTATTTAACTAGGCTTTTACAGGCAGTTCTACGTGTGGTGACGGAGTAAAGGATACAATATGTCACCACCCCATCTCATCCCATGGGTGTAGTAAAAACCGACTAAAGAACTATCCGTGAATATTAACTTTACGTAATAAAAAGAAGGAAAACCTGAAATTAAACCCTATACCAATCGTAACCATGTAATATTCTTTTAATTTTGTAAAAATGATAATAAAATAAAACGGTTTGGCCACCGTGGTATTAGTAGGGCAAGTATCCCTCCGTCACTGAAGGAGGCCCGTCCCTGCGGTGGGACATTAATAGGCTGTAATGATGAGGTGTTTACAGGCAGTGAAAACACTGATTTATAAGCAATATAGCTGGTTAAGCAATGACGGCGTGGTCATTCCATAGATAGGTGACCATTTATTGGTAATTTTCATGTCTGTGAAGAATGGCGAGCACCATGCCAGCTACAATATTTGTAGAGGCATGAATGTCTCCACTATGGCGGCTTCAGAAGATGCTTTTTCACGCCTCGCTTGAAAGAACCAGGATCGTAGTTTGAAGGAAACACGTGGGCTGGCAAAGAGTTCCATTGTTTTATTAGTAGTGACATAGTATTTAAGCCACTTCAGAGGCTTATGGGCAGCTTGAACATCTCTCGATAGCAGTAGGTATGGCCACTAACCCAATGATAAAAGAATGAAAAGACATCAGTTTTTTGTTAATTCATTATGATAATGTGACGATGTTATTTTATCTCCCCTGAGTCGTTTTCAACTTTGTAAATACATTTTAAAGTAGGTAAGTAATGTAACATCATTTATTTAAATAGCCTTGAAGGTTACAGTTGTAATACTATACAAGTAAGATCAGAAGTCAAAGTCATGTCAAACGAGGTCTCTCGATTCGTTTTTTTTGTGTTTTTTTACCCCTGAACCCGCGAATTTTTGGCTGATAATAAATTAGTTTTTTATGAAAAAAACCCTCTTTCTAGTTGGTTCCAAAGAAATGGCATCAAAATTACTTAAGTAATTTTGATGCCATTTCTTTGGAACCAACTAGAAAGAGGTCACCTATCTATGGAATGACCACGCCGTCATTGCTTAACCAGCTATATTGCTTATAAATCAGTGTTTTCACTGCCTGTAAACACCTCATCATTACAGCCTATTAATGTCCCACCGCAGGGACGGGCCTCCTTCAGTGACGGAGGGATACTTGCCCTACTAATACCACGGTGGCCAAACCGTTTTATTTTATTATCATTTTTACAAAATTAAAAGAATATTACATGGTTACGATTGGTATAGGGTTTAATTTCAGGTTTTCCTTCTTTCCTGAACCCGCGAATTTTTGGCTGATAATAAATTAGTTTTTTATAAAAAAAAACCCTCTTTCTAGTTGGTTCCAAAGAAATGGCATCAAAATTACTTAAGTAATTTTGTTTTTATGCCTAAAAACAATAAAATTTTAGCAAATCATGTAAAAAGTAATCATGATGACATCATCATCATCATAATATTATCAGCCAATCGACGTCCACTGCTGGAATAGGCCTCTTCCAAGTATCACCTTGTGTGGTTCTGTGCCTCCCTGATCCATCTGTTTCCCACCGTCCTAACCAGGTCGTCGTTCCATCGTGTGCGGGGTCTCGCCACCCTGCGCTTTCTAGTGCGCGGTCGCCTTTCCAGAACCTTTATGCCCCAACGGCTGTCGGTTCTCAGCGCTATGTACCTACCCTGCCCACCGCCACTTTAACCGGGCAATTCTGAGCGCTATGTCGGTTACTTTGGTTCTCTCTCCTCATTTTTGATTCGATCACGCAAGGAAACTCCTAACTGAGTGACCATGAGAAGAAGAAGCCTTCTGAGAAGTCCCATACTTAGGGACCACGTCTCTGATCTGGTGATCACTGGTCCAAGACCTTTGTCTCCAGACAATGCGGCAATGTGGACGGTAAAATTTATTATAACCTAAAAATTAACCGAAAATTATTCATTATGTTCGCACTCGCATTAGTCACAAATCAGAGTACCACTTTATACGTAGATAAACTTCTGTACGTTATCCTGTTTTGTAGAAATAAAGTTGTCACTGAGGTAACACACTTTAATTATTTCACCAAAAAATGCCGTGCTAAAAACGATGGATAACCACGTCTTAAAATAACCTTCACATACCTTTGCTCTACGACTAGCAACGTAAACCATTATAACCATCTTGGTCATAGATACTTAACCTTTTCACAGTGGTGCCAGCAGACACAGTAGTAAAACAATGCAGGTGTACCATATATGGTACACTGCACTAAGAACGTGTTAAAAAAGGAATAATTTTGTGTTTATCTCTTCTTTCACTAAACATCCATCTTTTCAAAGAAACATTTATAGCCTGGTAATAAAGTAATACCATACCAAGTTCAACCACAACAAACATCCAACATTTTGCAAATCTATTTTCCTTGAAGATAATAATCCTAGGAATAACAGATTTAACAAACTTTTTCCACGTCAGGCTCCACATTTAACCATGAATTAGTAGTGCCACATATATTACAGAATAACCCTCACCAAACTTTCTCCCATTTACCATAGTTCTGCAAACGTTCGCGACATAGTTTCAAAAACTTTTCACCCTACATAGAAAGTAACAAGAGTATTTTATACTTTTATACAAAAATATACTTTAATATTATACTGTTAGAGATGAATTTTAATTGTAATTAAGTGTGGAAAAAGTCTTTTAGGAGCAAATTACTTTTTTACATCACGTTTTGAGATAAAAAGTGGGCAAGAATGAGTTTTGTCTGTGCTATGAGAATGAGATGTCCGTATTTTTAGAGTTGGTTATTGTATAAAGAAATCGATTTATATTCATATTGTCTTTTTGTGAGTTATTTATTATTGTACCCAGTGATGTAGTTTAACTAGTTTGATTATTTGGCTCTCGTTGTATGCAAGTTCCGTACACGCATTCGTATTCCACGCAGAAAAAAAAGTTTAATTAACAAGTGAATATCGCTGGTAGATTAAACAATAATTTTAGCTGCCTGGGTATTATTTGTGTTCTTTTAAAGTTACCGATTCTTAAAGTAAAGCGTTCTGATTACAATATTCACGCAATTCTTTTTACGTGGAATCCATTACAGAAATTCTATGTTTCTGAGATAAAACCAAGTTAGTAAAAGAATGATTTTTTTATAGAAAAACTTTGAAAAAAATACTAATTTTTAATATGACTGACCTTTAAAGAAATACAATAACTTAAAAGCTCCTCCACTTTTGACTAATATTATTAATCGACTCCAAAAGCCAATTAATTCTATAAAAACTTTTTTATCTACATTAATGGTAAAATGTAATCGAACGTGCTTTCTATCACAACACATTACTTTAACCACTGCACCATCTGCTAGTTCATCATAACAGCCCATTAATGTCCCACTGCAGGGACGGGCCTCCTCCCGTGACGGAGGGATAGGTACTTGGCCTACTAAAACTACGCTGGCCAGACGGATTGGTATAGGGTTTAATTTCAAGTTTTCCTTCTTTATATGTAAAGGTAATATTCACAGATAGTCCCTTTGTCGGTTTTTACGACACCCTTAGGATGAGATGGGGTGGTGACATATTGTATTCTTACTCCGTCACCACACGGAGAAACATGCTTATGCACACAAATAATAAATAACTTATGATCAAACCCGCACACAATCATAGCACATTACTTTAACCACTAAACCTCTACTAGTAAGATATATACAGAACCCGTCTGAAAACATTTTTTTACTTTTTCTTCGTCAGTAATGAGTAATATCTGAGATTGGACGCGCCATTTTGTTTCTTATTTTTATTGCAACGACAATAAGTAGTGATAAACACTGATGAGATCTCGTCCTGCTGTCACTGAATTGTGATGTCGTGAAGTTTGTGACGCTATATTGCTAAATACATGAGATATATTGACGTAAAGACACGATTTTTTATTATTGCGTTTTTTTATATTAGTTTGTTTAATATTTTTATTTTTCGGGGATATTTTTTGATGACCTTTGTGATGTTAGTAGTTGTAGTTTGTGGTTGCTAAGCAGAGGTATCGGGCACAATTCGTTTAAAGTAAGTCGTATGAAACGTTTGTGATGGTATGAGAGAGCTTATGTATAATATTACATTTAAAAAAAAAGGATAAATAGTTAACAGACTCAATCCATGCTTAGTTTGGGACTAGATGGTTTATGTTTTAGTGAAATTTACAGAGGTAAAATGAACGTGGGCAGACCCCAAAGCCAATACTAGATAAGTAAAAAGACCCCAGTAGCAATAAAACAAACAGATTAAAAAGCAATAATAAGCAAAATATTTTACATTCAATCGCATTATGCTCTGTAATTGCTAATTGAGTCGAAATTTATTTAAGAAAACAGTGTTTACGCCCACGGCTCGCCCGCGTGGTGTTTTGATAAAAAGTACTTATGTTATTTTTCAGATTTCAGACTATCCAATTTTGTAACAAATTGTTACCTAAGGAATTTTTACGACACCGACTGAATAAGATCGGTTTGTGACAGTTTTTATTTTTAGTCCCTTGTTCATCACTTTACTGTCGTAAAAGGTGACTTAGGGATGAAAAGTCTTAATTATTTGTAGCCTTTATGTTATTCTGATGTTTAAGCTATATGACTGTAAAGTATCATCAAAATCCGTATAGTAGTGTTTGCGTGAAAGAGTAATAAACTTCCATCCATCCATCTACCCGTCCATCCTCACAAACTTTTTGGTATCCCACCGCCAATTGTCTATTCAGCGAGTAAATAGTCTACATATTACCTTTTACAAAAATAATCCGCGAAACTGAAAATAAAGCGTAAAATATTACCAAAAATATTAAAACAGTGAACCACTTAAATACATTCGTAACAATTCCACTTAACAAGTACCAATGTATGCATTAAAAGTGAAGCCTTTACAAAAATGTTGAGAGTCCAGAGTGGAGCGCAACAAGAACGAATGTGGAACAAATATAATATGACACTACGGGTTATGAGGGCTTGGTTCCGTATGTTTAAACTAATACACTGAGAATCTAGTACTAAATTTGCGTAAAATATTCATCATCATCATAACAGCCCATTAATGTCCCACTGCAGGTACGGCAGGTACGGCCTCCTCCCGTGACGGAGGGATACTTGGCCTACTAATACCACGCTGGCCAGACGGATTGCTATAGGGTTCATTTCAAGTTTTCCTTCTTTTTATTTCATAAAGATAATATTCACGAATAGTCCCTTAGTCGGTTTTACGACACCTATGGGATGAGATGGGGTGGTAACATTATTATATTCTTACTCCGTCACCACACGGAGACGTAAAATATAACAAGCAAAATAGTAACATAAAGTGCAGGGTGGGGAGACCCCTCATACGATGGACTGACGAACTCATTAGGACTGCGTGAAACCGATGGATGTGAAAGGCACAGGACCTCGCAAAAAGGTGCAAATTTTTGGAAGAGCCCTATGACCAGCACTGAACGTCAACCGTCATGATCCCGAACCGTGATTGAGGCAACGTGAGAGCTTAGCGATGTCGTAATAGATATACCTAATTTAAACTAAGTGTATGTGGATTCCTCTTTTGTTATCTATACTAATACTAGCGGCTCGTCCCGGCTTCGCACGGGCATTTTTTTCCCACTTTACTGTTGAATTTTTTTTCTAAATTTTTAATTTTTTCTTTGCTATAAACCTCACGGAGCCCAAGACCTTTCCAACGAATGCAAAACCGTGAAAATCGGTTCGTGCGTTCTGGAATTATAGCGTCAGGAAGGAAAACCCGACTTATTTTTATATAGTAGATTATAAAGAGGTAAAGTTGGTGTGTTTGTGACGTTGTGTAATCTCTGGATCTAATTAACCGATTTTAAATATTATTTATGTGTTGAATAGTCCATTTATCGGGGACTGTCATATGCTATATAGTATCGCTATGACTAATAAAGAGTGGAGCAGTAATGAAATATGTTTAAAAAAGGGACGCATAATAACGTTTTTTTCGACATAGAGGTCTATCTCCAAATATTTTTACCTTAGTCCTAACTATTTATACAAACATTATGAGTTTTTTGCACTTTAATAACTAAACCGTGTTGTTAAATCTATTACTGCAATTACCAAATTAACTACAAGCTTTTATTTTAAAATAAAATAAGAAATATAATCACAAAAACTTAAGTAACCAACAGAATCATTTGAACCATATCTAATACTTAAAAGTTTCAACTAAGTAATGAAAGACTATTGTAAGTTATTTGTTCGTAAACAAGAAGGTTTTAACCTAAACATTAAATACAATTTGTAAATAAGTTTTTAAAAAGAAATTATTTTGAAAAGTCTTTGGTCGCCGATGCGTTACTGATTACTTTAAAAGTATTTTTATTGAAATTAATTTAGTGTTATTAATATCTTTAAAAATACTTTTTTGATTTATTATTTCTTGTGAGAAAAATGAAATAAGAAAGGGTAAAGTTTTTAAGTTTATCATAGTTTTTGGCTGCCAAGCAGGAGTCAGGTTTATTTCGCTTAATTGAAAAAAATTGTGCACATTGGTCTCGATGTTTTCTATTAATGATTGTATTTACATATTAAGATCTAAAGGTTTTTTTATTTCTAAAAGTTGTTATAACATTAATAATCATACTTTCTTTTTGGCTTTAGATTGCATTGTTTCAGACATACTTTATTTTGGAGTTGAACATAAAAGCTCTGTAGCTAAGTATCATAACAGCCCATTAATGTCCCACTGCAGGAATAGACCTCTTCCTGTGACGCAGGGTTACTTGGGCTACAAATACCACGCTGGCCAAACGGATTGGTATAGGATTTAATTTCAAGTTTTCCTTCTTTTTATTTCGTAAAGATAATATTCACGGATAGTCCCTTAGTCAATTTTTACGACACCCATGGGATGGGATGGTGACATTGTATTCTTACTCCGTCACCACACGAATAGTAGGTAATAATAGTATTATCTATATATTCTATAAATAAAAACTTTCACAACTAAAGAAAATAAACTAGCATTGACCAAATACATAAAAGACTACTTCACATGCCTTCAAATCAACAACAAAAACTCAAATACTCAACCTACATAGGTAACATAGGTAAAGGGTTTTCTAATTTCGCTCACGGGCCCCTAATAAAGGCCGAGCGGGCGCTGGAGCATACGGTTTTCAATCAACGAAAACTTTATTACCTCGGCTCGCAGTCGGCCGACTTCAATGACCTGATCTTTAGTTTATTGACATGCTATGGGGCTTAGTATTTTAACTACTGTGTTGTTAGGAAGAGTATTTGTTGTTTAGGAATGTTTTGTAGGTTTTTGTTGATAGGCATTATGTAACTATGAAGAATTTGTCCTTCTTTACGAGTCTTAAGAATAGCTTTGCTTACACAGTGGTTTTGCTGTACTCTGGGACTGTTGATGTCTTACCATTTTAATCAGGTGGGCCACTCGTCTGCCAGTATATATCCGAATAATTTATAATAATAATAAATAATCCTCATACATTCACACAACGCCATCTATCCCAAACTAAGCAGAGTTTGTGTACTATGGGTACTAGAAAACGGATAAACACAAATACGGATAAAAACAATACATAAATACTTCTTTTTTGTAAATACATACATAAATATTATGCATAGAAAACACCCAGACTAATGCAAACATTCATGTTCATGCACACAAAGATTTGGATAGAGCGGGAATCGAACCCTAGTCCTCTGCGTAGGATCATGCGATCCTACGCCTAACCTTGACCAGGTTGTCACTCTGCGTACGGGTTCTAGTCTTAATACATTCATTATCATCATCATACCAGCCCATTAATGTCCCACTGCAGGGACGGACTTCCTCCCTTAATTCAGGGATACTAGGCCTACTAATACCACGCTAGCCAGACCTACTGGTAAGGGTTTAATTTCAAGTTTTCCTTCCTTTTATTTCGTAAAGATAATATTGACGGATAGTCCCTTAGTCGGTTTTTACGATACCCATGGGATGAGATGGGGTGGTGACATATTGTATTCTTACTCCGTCACCACACGGAGGACTCTTAATACATTACAAAGAAGTTATTAACAAAAGTAGTATCATACAAGTGTGAATAACACAATCAAAGAATATCTGCGTGCAGGTTACGTAATCCTATTCCCTTTGCCTAAAGTCTGGCAACACGCCAAAAAAACAGGACCGTGAACTTGGCAACACTGTGCTAGAGAAATTGATGGTGTTGGAATTACGTAACAAGGGATTTCAGGACGAAAATATTAACTGTATATATTATATAACTTATGATACTATTTCTGTCTTGATTTATATTGGGATAAAGTAGCTATAGTCCGAGTGGCAACGGAGTAGGAAGGCACACATGAAAGATATTATAGGCACTAGCAGTAAACGCGACTTCGTCCGCGATTAAATTTAAAAAAAAAAAAAAAAAATAAGTTGTTTAATTCATACAAAGTTATCATCATCATCATATTATTATCAGCCAATCGACGCCAACTGCTGGACATAGGCGTTCCCCGAGTTTTGCCACCTTGTGTGGTCTTTTGCCCGCCTCATCCATCGGTTTCCAGCCGTCCACACCAGCGCTTTCCGGTACACGGTCGCCTTATCAGAATCTTTCTGCCCAAACGGCTGTCGGTTCTCCGCGCTATGTGCCCTGCTTACCGCTACTTTAACCGGTTATCTCGGTTACTTTGGTTCTCTTCCGGATCACCTCATTACTGATTCGATCACCATTTATTATTTGTTCGCTTCACAAAGATTTAAACTCAAATTCAATTAACTCCCTTAACAAAGTTACTATCTATTAGCTTTAACAAATTATCAATATGCAAATTCCACCAAAATTGTAGAACATAGAAACACTCATTTGTTTTCTAAAGGATAAGCCCTATCCTTCAGTAGAAAACCTTAATAGAATAGAGCATAATCCGCCACATGGTAATTCAAAGTAATTATTTAATCTTTTCAAAGCTTTTCTCGTCCTAATTTATACGGAGTCTGGTTAAGGGCTGAATTTAAAACATATTTAAGAATGTATTATTATAGAAATTATTGTTCAGCTCGACGTCCGTGACGTCACAAAAGGGGCCAGTCAGAATAACAGCGCTGTAAGCTACTACAGTAGAACCTCGATAAGTAAAAGTCAAAGGGAAACACAAAATATTTTGAGTTATCGAGGTTTTTAGTTATCGAGTTTTTAGTTACCAAGGGTTTTGGTTAATATGTATAAAAGTAGGTATGTACATGTGTATGTATGACCCCTTGTTCCTATTTTTCGCCACTGCAAAGCTTTAAAGAATTTCGAAGAAGCAAACAATAGGTGACATATGTATTGTTTAAGTTATCAATTTAATTATGTAGTGAACACGTGCAAGCCATAAATACCGAAAACGTTTGTTTTGCACAATGATCAAAAACTAAATGATTTAAGTAAGCCTTTGTCTTAAGGCTAACCTCCGCCGCCCCAAAGCTTTAAAGAATTTCGAAGAAGCAAACAATAGGTGACATATTTATTGTTTACGTTATCAATTTAATTATGTAGTGATCATGTGCAAGCCATAAATACCGAAAACTTTTGTTTTGCCCACTCATTCAAAATTACTTATTGATAAACAATTTTATGTTATAGAGGTTGTGGAAACATTTCTTTTAGTTACTGAGGGCTAATACAGAGATTACTTATTTGACTTATCGAGGTTGCGAATTTTGAGTTATAGAGGTTTTGGGCTCTGAAGGGAAGGGAACATATTATTTTATTAAGTCATTGAGGTTTTTGAGTTACCGAGGTTTGAGTTATCGAGGTTCTACTGTACATTAGCTGCTGCATGATGCTGAGACTGGTCCTAGTTTTTGAATCTCACGTGACTTATGCACCTACTTCTGTTAAACTTCCTTAGTATGTTTAAATGTATGTATAGTTATAAGACATGTAAGGAACAAAAATAAAACTTATTTTATTTATTTATTTTATTTAATATGTTGAGGTTTTGCTTACGCTGTTTTCTGATCTGTTCAGTATTTTGAGACTTGAGGCTGTTTGTTTTTCATTTGGGTTTCTGCCTTTTGCTTGGTGATACCACACTGACCTGACTAGATTTATTTATTTGGTGTTTTCTTTTTACTTGAGATACCGTTAAGTAGTAGCCTTCCACTTATTACATCACGTCCAATACTTAGCTACACGGATAGTTATTGTAATCATTTTCTGACAATTTTCAGAAATCTATTTTTGTTTACAAGGGTATAATACTTAATGTTCGTTCAACAGAAAATTTATCGCAATAATTTTATTTTCACAACGTCACTAAAACATAATTAGTATAGTATAGTAGAACAGCGACACAAAATGACATAGTCAGCAAGTTCGATTACCTGCAACAAACGTTCCAGTTACGTGAGCACAACTTTGAGAAAGGGGTCACTCGTCGAAACCAACTTTACGTTGTCCTATAAACGGAAATGTTCACTATGAAAACACAAGCAAATGTGTATTGCACTAAAATGTATATATAATAGTATAAGCGTATGAATGCAAGGATGGGTCTCCTTAAAGAGGTCTTCTGATACCACGTTGGCCAGCTAGATTTTCAAGTTCAAGTTTCTTTATTTGTAAGAATATGGTACAGAAAAGATCTTAAATTCTAAATAAGTACACTCATATTTTGCCAAGAAGGCATACAATAATCTACTTTATAAAAACAAGTCTGGTTTTCCTTCCTGACGCTATAACTCCAGAACGCACGAACCGATTTGCACAGTTTTGCATTCGTTGGAAAGGTATCGGGCTCCGTTGGTTCATAGCAAAGAAAATTTGGAAAAAATGTCAAGAGAAAACCGGGAAAATAATGCCCGTGCGAAGTCGGGATTGGCCGCTAGTTCAGTTATAGAAAATAAAAAAACAATAAAACCTAGAAAATCTAATAACTCAAACGCATCATAGAAAATTTAAATAAAAACACTATATTTATCCTATTCACGTCTAAAATGCAGTGAGTTGTCAGTTCACTAACCAATCAAATATTTTAAAATTTTTGTTAGACGGCGGGGCTAGGTCGGTGAAAAATGCACTGCATTCTAAACGCGAATAGGATATAATCAAATTAAATCTATACAAGTTTATCACCAAGAAAATCATTTCAATTATAATAACATTTAGGTATTATTGGTATAGAGTTTCATGTACCTAAAACATACATTTTTTTTGTTTGAAATAGTATGCCATTTTTCGTTTAGAAAATCCTTTTATTATTCTTACTTCCTAACTACACTGAGATTTAAAAAGGAAAATGTCACATCTACAGTAACAAAATTACATTAATAAATTAAATTTTTACGCGAAGACATTACTTTTTTTACAATTCTTTCTTTTATACAAAAATTCCCATCCAACAAAGGAGACCGGCTATTGTTTGTTAAAATAATCTATTTACATTTCAATAAAAGTCGCGAATAATGACTGTTTTGAGAGAAAACCTTCTCAAATGGGAAATGAGGGTGAAATTGAGAGAAGCACGATTTTAGACAAGCAGTTCCGTCGCACCCCGGATATGTAGACAGCTAAAGTCGACCTTACCCGGTGAATAGACATACAAAAAAACGTGCAATTTTAGACCTTAAGCGGTTTAAGTAAAGACGTTTATTGCGTAGAGAATTTTAGTAAAAATATTTTAAAGACAAATTTTCTGAATGTTACATGTATAAAAATGTTATATAGTTGGGTTTGATATACGTTTATAGAAAACGTGGAATTAAATTTTCAGATCGATTATATAGAGTTGACAAGTTACATTGAATCAATTCCAAAATGATGAGGTTCTATGAAGTTCAGTCAATTTTGTAAAAAATAATCAAAACTGTTTAATCAGTCACTTAATTGGTATTTTTTAATAACGGTTTTAATCTCAAATGATATTGAATTTCCAACTATCCTGGTCGGTGTTATATAGCAACTAATACTTGCACTAGATGAATCTTAGTCTTAAATTTTATAAAAATAATAAGTAGTGTGGTGACGGAGTAAGAATACAATCATCTCATCGCATGGGTGTCGTAAAAACCGACTAATGACTAACTGACTATCCGGATTTTGATGCGGTTTTTTTAATAGATAGAGTGATTCAAGAGAAAGGTTTATATGTATAACACATGCATAATATAGTAGAGAAACCTATATAAATTTAGAGATTACTAATGAAGCTATATTTAAACATTGTTTAAGGTAGTATTTCCATTCTGTAGTAGGTGCCCGAGCCGAGGCAGCTCGCTAGCCTGTAATAAAAGAGTGAACAACGAAACTGAAAAGCTTCACCTTTTTCAAAGACATTTAAAAACACTTTAAACTTTTCATAAACACTTCCTTTTTCTAATAAAAAGCGAACAATACTAAAAAAAAATTATTCAATACACTTCGATCATAATAGATCTTAATAAATCATTTAATCTATTGTTATATTTAACAAAGAATTACACCTTTTATAGCATAGTGGATAAGGCATTATGGTAATCGTTTACAACATAAAATCTTTTGTAAAACCATTGTGTTGTAAGCGAGTCTATTGAATGTTATTTGCATTTTTTACACTTTTATTACGGAAAATTATTGATGGAAATCATATTTTATGGAGTTAAGTATTTTATGAAGGATTTTTATAGTCGATTGCTTTTATTATAACCCGTATAATAATATAATACATAGAAACGTACATAAAATTACGCGTAATTCCCATGAGTTGTAGTTAGAGATTACTGAGGACCAGTGAGCAGAGCAGTAGTTATATCCTTACCAACCTGCTATTTTGCTTTATCGGCTAAGCAACGTTAGCAAGGTTATTCCATAGATGGGTAACGGCTCAGCGGTATTTCATCTAAGAGTCACAGTGATGCGAACTGCACGCAACAAGACGGTCTTGGCTGACGTAGTGACACAGACGGATGTATATGGCGGGCTTGAACAGCTCTTGACTGCAGGTTGGCCACTAAACAGAAGATAAAAAATAAGATAAACCAAAGCATGCTATTTACAAGTTCCAAACTAAAAATCAATGTAACCATAACCAACCATCTAATTGAAAACTACACTCGAATAAGTTTTAATCTGTGCAGAAACCGAATACTTTTCTTAATCACAAAAGTATGAAAAAAAAAGTACGAATCTAGTACTTTTCCTTTGAGAGTTTTAACGTCAACAAAAATATATATTTTTCTTTTGTTAATGAGAATCATACTAGCTTTTGATGTATCATCATAACAGCCCATTAATGTCCCACTGCAGGGACGGGCCTCCTCCCGTGACGGAGGGATACTTGGCCTACTAATACCACGCTGGCCAGACGGTTTGGTATAGGGTTTAATTTCAAGTTTTCCTTCATTTTATTTCGTAAAGATAATAGTCACGAATAGTCCCTTAGTCGGTTTTTACGACACCTATGGGATGAAATGGGGTGGTGACATTTTATTATTGTATTCTTACTCCGTCATCACACGGAGATTCTTACTCCGTCACCACACATTTTGATCTATGCCTTTTGAAAAATGGCCATTTGTTTGGCTTGAATTGGCCGTTTTAATTCGAGAAGGCCACAAATTAATTTTTCGGTCGTAATCCGGTTATGAGATATTAAGTAATCAATTGTTTGTTAAGATGTTGAAGCAATTTGACGTCAAATTGTCTTTTGTTTATGGTAATTGGTAATGGTGGTTGAGTAAATAAGTAAATATGATTAATAATTAGTTGGACAAAGGGGAGGAAATTGCATATTGTACCGTTCATTAATAATCGTACCGTGTAGTGACGGAGTAAGCGCTAGTTCAGACACGGCGGGAATCGCGCGTTTACGAATCGCGCGGTTTGAAACCGCAAAATTGTGATGCTATTCAGACACACGCGGTTAGTATGCGATTTCGTGCGGGTTAGCGTCAGTTTCAAAATGGAGGTCGACGAAGAAGTGTGTTTACTGTGGTTGCTCCTTAAAAAGAAAAAGAAAAAGGCGGTATTGGGTGCATCCAATATTACATTATTACTATTATTTATATTATTTCCAAATAATCTCCACCAACTCTTGCCAAGCTCGGTTCTTGATAATTTTATTTGAGTAATCATCACATTGAATGTCCCATATTGCAGGTCTCTTCTCCACCTCATCAATAAATAGTTCCGTGTCGAAACGATCCATGGCGAACTCACGAGCAGTGACGTACTAACCGCGCGGTATCCGCAACGCAACTGAACGCGACGTAAAGACTCCATAGTAATAGAAACGCGCGGGAGCAGCGCGATTCTATTTTCTGGCGGTTAGGTTGCGGTAACCGCGCGGGTCGACTAACCGCGCGGTTATGTCTGAACGATTACTTTATAACTCATACAAATAAGACCCGCGCGATTTCCATGCGATTCTGAAATCGCGCGGTTCCCGCCGTGTCTGAACTAGCGCTAAGAATCGAAGTCACTACCCCATCTCATCCCAAGGGTGTCGTAGGAACCGACTAAGGGACCATTTGTAAATATTATTTTAACGAATTAAAAGAAGGAAAACTTGAAATTAAACCCTATACCAATCCGTCTGGCCAGCGTGGTATTAGAAGGCCAAGTATCCCTCCATTACGGGAGGAGGTCCGTCGCTGCAATGGGCAATAATGGGCTGATATATATTAATAATCGTATGATGTAGACCAGGAGGCTAATTTTTGTACTCGTTTAAAATCGTTTCTTCTTCTTTTTTTTTATTATGGCTCCATTGTTTATCGATGATTCTGCCAACAACAGGGTGGAGAGGTATAAAAATAAAAAATAATTTTGACGAGTGCTTGTAATTAAAAATGACCGCACTTTATCGCAGTGAGAAAAATCGTATTTGTAATGTCATGACATTTAATCTGAAACGTCATTAATGTCAAATTTGACAAGTTAGTAAATCTATAAATGTCAAAAGCTAATCATAGACTGTAGAGTTGTCACAGGAAGCAAAATATTGATGTTAACATTTACTAAAATTAAAAAATAAAATAATAATTAAATTATAAATTTCTGGATACCTTCAAAATTCGACAATGGTTTAATCAAGTTTTTAATAAGCATGTCAATTCTCATTCCTAACATTCGGTTAAGTAGCTTTTAGTTGTCAAATTGTCAGACTCTAAATAAAACTTTAACACGACCACAAAAGATTACAATTGCAATAGCAAAAACATGACAACTAAAAGTTAACTTAACCGAATGTTAGGAATGAGAATTGACATGCAGGTTTTAGTGGTAAAGTTGCATGACTGGTGTACGGAACCTATGACCAGCTACTACCACAGCCCTATCAAGACAGTAAACATTATTAAAAAGACACAAACACAGCCCTCATTCGCTATTCTTAGTCGGCAGTCGTAGGGTCACGGTAAGAGGCTTCTAGGCCGGCGGGAAAATAATAACAATTCTACATGTCGGCTTTAAGTAAAGGCTCGCCTTTACACCCTAGGGACCTGGCAGAGTAGTAAATACAAGGGTAAAGATTTCACTCAAAGGGACATTATAGGCAGTGATTAGATTTCAGTAACGTGCTTATTTTACCAATGGCGGGTACCTTTCAAATTCCCAGTCTGGTAGTTTTTATTTAAGTGTTTTTTTGTATGTTTAGGATTTTTGAAGGTTTTTAGTTTTTGTTTTTGATATTAGATTAGAGATTTTCGAGATAAATAAAGAAAGAAATAATATATTTATTTGACATTACTATAAATATAATAACAAAATAATAATATAATAGTCCCTTTGTCATCACTTTACTGTCGTAAAAGGTGACTTGGGGATTAAAAGTCTTTACTATTTTTAGCCTGTATGTTATTCTGATGTTTAAGCTATATTACTGTAAAGTTTCAAAATCAGTTCAGTATTTTTTGCTTGAAAGAGTAATAAACATCCACTCATCCATCCATCCATCCTCATACACTTTCGCATTTATAATACTAGTAGGATTGCCCTGAGTCAGGATGTTTTTCCGTCTGTTAAATGTCTCTCTATTAAAGTCTATACTAAGAAAATTGTCTATTCTAAAATAAATATTATAATAAGTATCTACTCACGTAGTTATACACGTTCGTCTAATTTCCATATTATCTATACTAATATTATAAAGAGGTAAAGTTTGTGTGTTTGTGGGTAATCTCTAGATCTACTGAACCGATTTTAAAAATTATTTCTGTGTTGAATAGTCCTTTTATCGGGGGGATGTCATATGCTATATAATATCACGCTATGACTAATAGGAGTGGAGCAGTAATGAAGTATGTTTAAGCAGTAGCTAGTTCCATATAAACCTGTAGGCACATCATGTATGCTCAACTATATTGGTATTTATTTATCTGTGTTAATGTGAGTAAAAAACGCAAATCAGAAACTGACCGGCAAAATTGTTCAGACAGTTGTCCAAAAAGCTAGTTGAATTTACGTTGACCTTTGACTGAAAAAGCCATCGAGTGTGACAAATCCCTAATAAAATTCTCCGTTTCTTTCTATACATCATATACTGAAAATTGTGCTGTCTGATTCTATTTAGTACAATAGAATCAGACAGCACAATTTTCAGTATATACACATATATATATTCCTCCTCACACTTTCACACAAAGCCATCTAGTCCCAAACTAAGCAGAGCTTGTACTATGGGTACTAGACAACGGATAAACATACTTAAATACTTTTTTTTGTAAATACATACATATACGTAGAAAACACACAGACCAATGCAAACAATCATGTTCATGCACACAAAGATTTGCATTGACAGGGAATCGAACCCAAAACCTCTGCGTAGCAGTCATGTTAAATAACCACTACGCCACAGAGGTCGTCATAAATCAATAGACAATTTAATCCCTTCATAGGCTACTTATCAGAATTGTTCAGTACTCTAATATACCTATTACAAAGAAAAAAAACACGCGAACGTATAAACAAAAGTCTAAGTCGACTGCTCACCCCATAAATCAAAGTCGTTATGATATAACATTATTTACCAAAGTTTTTTTCCACCTCTTGTGCTTTTCCTTTTAAGTCGTTAGGCAATTATGAGCCTTAAGTTCTTATAGTAATGGCCTAAAATGGCTTGGATAATGAAGATTTAGTACACCCGTGTAATGGGTAGACTTACACAAAAATAGTCCACCTATGAGCTTCGGAAAATGTTTTACGTAAACTTTTAATGTTATTATGTGTTTATGTAATAGAGCTTTTTAGCTATATAGGTAAGCTTTGTCTGCTAAGGTTAGTACATGGATTGACAAATATATCTAGAACCTAGCTTTATCTAATACTAGATACTTTGGTTTTCATAAAAGGTAGCTTCACTCCGTGCGTCGCTATCATAACCGGAATGTCGAACACTTTCATTTTTTATATTTCGACTGATCTCCGAACACGATACATAATAGGCGGCACCGTAAAGGTGCCGGATTAAAAATATTTGATGGCTCCAGTAGCCATTTTTAAATCCGCGCTTTCCATCAGGTTTGATACAGCCATGATGGCAACGGATGTAAGACATTAATGACTACCAACCATTGTTACCTTTATTCTTGCCTACGGCCACATTTGAAACCATGTTTCGAAACCGGTTTCGAAAACAGAATAATATTTCTTCTTTCGGAACGATTATTTTTTATCGAAACTAGTTTCGGAAGAAGAAATAGTATTCTGTTTTCGAAACCGGTTTCGAAAAATTAAATAGTATTCTGTTTTCGAAACCGGTTTAGGAAGAAGATATAGTAGTCAGTTTTCGAAACCGGTTTTGAAACATGATTTCGAATGTGGCCGAAGGGTATTCTTGCAATGTATCTACGATTTTTGTCAAGTTCAATACGGTATATGTAACCAAGTCCTGTATGTATAAAAAAGTTTCTGTACTTATAGTCATCATCGTTCTACTTTCCCAAGTTACAATGCAGCGAAAATTCAGCATTTTCTTACATCGGAAGCTAAAAATATTATGTTCAGAAATTTTGCTGATATTTTTATTCAACATTGAACAACTTTAGCAAAACTTTCTTGTTGTAATAGTGTGCTTCAATGTTTGGCTTAACTTTGTTATTATCTAGACCCCCGACTATTTTGGATTTGGTATAAGCCAATTCGGTTTTGTACTTGAGGTTATTTTTAAATTTATCATTTTGTATTCTTAATTTTGGATTTGAATATGGAAGTTTTATAACTTTTTGAATGTAGAGAGGTATTGGGTTAAAATGTGGGTAGTTAAAAAAAAAATATTTTGTTTATAAAAATATGATTCATTGACACTATGAAAAAATTGAAATTTCCATACTTGCTGCGGGTCATCATCACAGCCCATTAATGTCCCACTGCAAGGACGGGCCTCCTCCGGTGACAGAGGGATACTTGGCCTACTAATACTGACCAAACGGTTTTGTACAGGGTTTACTTACAAGTTTTTCTTCTTTTTATTACGAAAAGATAATATTCACGGATAGTCCCTTAATCAGTTTTTACGACACCCATGGGATGAGATGGGGTGGTGACACACTTTATTCTTACTCCGTCACCACACGGAGGTACTTATTACTAATAATAACTTAATGGACACCAAGTCCATCTAGACTAATAAGACTAATGGATCGCTTTTAACCGTCTTACGTAAGTTTCGAAGCTGATGACATCATGAAATATACGTTTGCTAGGAAGAATCTTTACAGCGCTCAAAATTTTAACAAAATTCGTTTATTTAGATTCCTACACGTTTTTTTTAAACGAAAAATTAGTATGATCGCCCGGTCACTGACCTTGTAACGAGAGGAGATTTGGTAAAATGAGACGGATATGAAATTTCACAAATATTTTAAGCCTCGGCTTTTGTATTTTTATATTTTAAGTAAAAACGTGTCCGGATGGTCAGGTTTCAATTTACTTTATTTATATCTTTTATTATATAAACATTAATCAAAATGTTTTATTACCTGTGTGGTGATTTTGTTGTTACATTATAATATAATGTAACTACAATTTTATATTCCAGTTATATTTATATATCTTTCCATTCCAGTTGTATTTGCATTTTATAATAACTAAAATTATTATCATATTATTAAACTCAAACTCAAATTCTTTATTGCATTCCATAGGTATGTTGATTTTTATTATTATCACTACTAAATATCTTATCTCATGGGTGTGGTTATATCAACGGAAAGAAAGATTAACTAAGAAAACTTAGACAAAAATCCTGTATTAATTTTCGATTAACCATCGTGATATAAGTAGGCAACATTTTTTTTCAACAGTAAAGGAGGCCTAACCCCGGATTAATGAATAAATGAGCCTTTATGAAGTTATCATAGAAATCTTTAACACACAATAAACATAAATACCTCATAAAACTACTTAAAAATCAAATTAAATACAATTAAACTGCGAAAGTAGTTTTGTTGGGTAATGTACTTAACTATAATAACTTTTTAAGTAAACGATTAATTTTTATACCTCTGGGTTCAATTGGCGTATAAACTAAAACTCGACTTTTCAGGAGAGCGAATAAACGATGTCAATTTTTTTAAAAAATTCATAGTTTTTTTGTTTTTGAAGTTATTTTAGGTATTTTATTCATACTTTATAATAATATTTACATTGTCAAAAGTGCTGCCACGCTGTTTAGTAGACTACAATTACGTTTTTTGGTGATATATCCCCGCAGTATGCCAGTAAATAAATCCTATAAACATTCAAACTTAATTTAACTAAATCACCAAAATCAAACATTTAATTTTCATTCTTGGCAAACTGTTCTATATAATATAATAGGACAAATCTGTGAGTTCCATTTTAGATAAGGGGAGAACAAAAGCATTTTGTGATCGTAAAACCGTAATATAATTGCACAGATGACTATCTTATGAGGGGTATTAATGATAGAATAGATGCTGAGCTTTACGAACCTTCAGGGAAGTAGTTTTACACAATTGAAAAAAATTTTGAGGAAAAAAATGTTTGAGTTGATCGAAATAGATGCCGTTGTGTTGAGTGTCTTATAATTGGTGTTTTAGTGGGAACCCGGATTTTTGTCTTCGTCTTTTGATTCCATTTGATTTTGTAGTAAGATAGAGATTGACGCTGATTCATCTCATTGCTTGGGTGTCGTAATTTTGTATTAAAAATAAAGGTTTTCGCTGATCTGTTTCATTGCTACGTCTTGTGATCGTAAAACCGTAATATAATTGCACAGATGACTATCTTATGAGGGGTATTAATGATAGAATTGATGCTGAGCTCTACGAACCTTCAGCTAATGTCCTGAATTGTGAGTAATAACTTCCCTACTTTATTTTCTATCGTGAAAAACTACTTACTTTACACGATTGAAAAAAAGTTTGCGTTGATCGGACTAGATGGCGTTGTATTGAGTGTGAGAGTTATATTTTAGTGAGAACTAGGATTTTTGTCTACCATGTAATTATGAATTTGTTACTAAGTGTTTTGATTCCATTTAATTTTGTAGTAAAATACAGACTGTTACCGATCTGTCTCATTGCTTGGGTGTAGTAAAAGAACATGAAATATTTTGTGATCGTAAAACCGTAATATAATTGCACAGATGACTATCTTATGAGGGGTTTTAATGATAGAATTGATGCTGAGCTTTACAAACCTTCAGTTAATGTCCTGAATTGTAAGTAGGGAAGTAGTTTTAGACAATTGAAAATAAAGTTTGAAGAAAAAGTTGGCGTTGATCGGACTAGATGGCGTTGTACTGAGTGTGTAATGGATGGCGTTTTAGTGGAAACTAAGATTTTGTCTTTGACATACGATTCCATTTGCCTTTGTAGTAAGATACAGATTGTCACTAATCCATCTCATTGCTTGGGTGTCGTAATTTTGTAGTAAAAATAAAAGATTTCGCTGATCTGTTTCATTGCTTGGGTGTCGTAAAAGAACATGTAGCATTTTGTGATTGTAAAACCGTTATATAATTGCACAGATGAGTATCTTATGAGCGGGTATTAATGATAAAATTGATGTTGAGCTTTACGAACCTTTAGCTAATGTCCTGAATTGTGAGAAAGAAAGTAGTTTTACACAAGTGTAAAAAAAAATTGAGGGAAAAGTTTGCGTTGATCGGACTAGATGGCGTTGCGCTGAGTGTGTTAAACATATTTATGTTTCAATTGGAGTTAGCATTATTGTATTACAGTTGTGATTATGTAGTAAGAACACGTAAAAGATTAGGGTAAACAATAGTAAACATTAGAGAGATTTAATTTGTTAAAATCACAGCAAGGGTCGTACAATTTTGAGAATATTTTGACTGTTGTGTATTGGTGTTGGGTTTGTTTACCGGTCAATGCAATTCTAACGTGCATTTTCTAGGCTGTTGTTTTCTAGTAGACATTCCGCGTAATACCGAAGAAGATAGTCACTTTGAAATATTTTATGTTTCCAAAAAAGTAGTTAAGCTTATTTATCTGTTTTTTTAGTACAAACTCTGCTTGTTTTCTAACTAGAAAGCTTTGTCTAACGAATAAAATCTTAAATTTAAAGAAAAAATACAACCACATTAAGAACCTTCTCCCCTTTTTAGAGTCAGTTGCAAATGCTGTCACAATTCTAAATCTTATACAAGATAGTACTCAGACAAACACTATTGTTAAAGTAGTTCTATCTTCATCTCTGTCTTTATTCTATTAGATTGTTGCCAAACTAATGAGAATCTTAAGAGTTAAACTTACTTTTATACGGATACAAAGGGTAATGAATTCTTGCATTTGTTTGAAAGTGTTTTTCTTGATACTTTTTTATTAGAAAGTGGCTAATCTTTTAACTAAATATGTTCATTTTATGAATGGTATAACATTATCAACAAAAAAAGACTTAAAAAAAAACATCATCAAGTTTTTTTAAAGTCTTTTTTGTTTAAAAAGGTTTTAACCAATTTATTGTGATAAACACATTGAGGTAATAATATGTAAGTACATATTACCTCAATGGATAAACAATGAAAAAGAGTAGTACATGCTAAATATTGTAAAACCGGAAGAATGCTGGTACTTATAGCACAGGTTGACCTAATTTAAGTACTGGTACAATATTATAATGATCTGTATACTCTAATACTGTAACATTAACCTAACCTATTATGTTGTAACCATTTTGTGATTAAATAAACATTATTATAAACATTATTTTATTTCATTTAGAAGGTGGTCTGTTTAGCAAGACGCCCGCCTTAATCTACCACCAATAACTAGTAGGAGAAATGCTACAGTAATGTGTTTAGGTCTAAGAGACCCCCCACACTAGCGTCTTTAGAGCGTCGTCGTCATGCCAGCGTCCGCCAATGTTCACCCGATGCCGACGCCGCGGCGACGCGACGCCAGCGCTGCGCAAGCTTGGCATTCAGCAGCCGACGTCTGGTGAACGTTACGCGGACGCTGGCATGACGACGACGCTCAGTGTGGGGGGTCTCTAAGGGTACAGTAGCTAGTGACATTACAGGGCTATCATAACAGCCCTTTAATGTCTCATTGCACTGCTGTCTTGGGTAGAGAGCTTGGCTGTTCTCTGGCTTTATTAACGATCTTAAGTGGCGGCTATTTATTATCACCAAATGGGCCACGAGTTCGCCTGTGACCTAAAACAAATTTAAAAAAATACCCATAGACATGAAATGACGGGTGAAATGTCAAGATTTCCTTTTTTAGTTTTCCTAAACTTAGTTCATCGTAACAGCCCAATAATGCCCCACTGCAGGGACAGGCCTCCTCTCGTGACGGAGGGATCCTATTGCCATGTATACATAATGGGAAGGGCCTACTAGTGCCATGCTAACCAGACGGATTGGTATATGGTTTAATTTTAAGTTTTCCATCTTTTCATTTCGCAAAGATACTATTCACGGATATTCCCTTAGTCGGTTTCTACGACACCCATGGGATGAGATGGGGTGGTGGCATATAGTATTCTTACTCCGTCACCACACGGATTAGGTTCTTTTTTCCTAGAGTTCATTTGAGCATATTTTTTCTTAGTCAGCATTTACAAGTAGGTACTATAGAATAAGTTAGGTTGATTAAAAATGTAAATTCTTACACCATTCCCATAAGCAGATTACTCTTAAATCAATACAAAATTACTTCCTTTCCTCAACAAACATTATTAAAATGTAATTATCTCTTGATTCATTTCAAATTTCACATCATCTATTATCTTTTACTCTCGTCCTTTTAACATACATTTATCATTCAAACACAGCATCCCTTTCCATAGAACAGATCACTCAAAAATTAACACTCCCCCTCCGCATGTAATGTGAAACTCTCAATTTCCTGTATTCTCGCTTAGCTTCGATATTTGCATAACGAATATTGGGAGGGCGAGGGAGGGGCTACCCCTCCTCGATTTCCCCTTAAGAGTTACCCCTTTTGAAAAGGCTGTTGTTAGACGTTCAATCTCGATGTCTTTAGTCCAGTTTTAGAAGATTGTGAACCTGTGATGTCATTTGCTTATCTATTTAACAAGGATCGCGTCATACACAATAGATTTTCGCACATAACTATAGATATTTGTGCATCTTTTCATCAATTAAATTTATTTTATTCAATTTAATCTATCAATTAAATTTATCTAGTTCATTTAATGCATGGAATTGTATTTGTTGTAAGTAATTGTGGTTAAAATTTGCTATAATTATTATCAGTATGAAATTAGTTACAATTTTACAATTTAAGGGAAATTTAATTTAATTTAAGTACTAACACAGAGGTAAGTTTACTAACAATATGGATGTAATTTATCTGAAATAAATATTATTCTATTCTATTCAATTCTATTCTATTAAATAATTCTTTAAATTTTAAAATTATATAACTTTGCAGAGATTTAACTGATGAATTATTTAATGGCTTACTGTTAGACTGTCACTGAAGATGTATTATAGACTGAGTTAGTAGGTATTATGACTCACATGCAGAGGTCCCACGTTCGATTTCAGATCAATGTAAATCAATTTCATGCATAAACATGTATACAGATTTCACTAAATTAAAAAAAAACAGAGACCAATGAAAAATTAAATATTATAAATTTTATTAAGCGGGAATGAAACCCTTTACCTCTGCGTAGCAGCTAACAACTATAACTACTATGTCACAGAGAGGTCTCTTTAAAAGTATAAATAATAAATAAATATTAATCACACATTCACACAACCCCATCTAGTCCCACACTAGCTTGTACTATGGGTACTAGACAACGGATGAACATACTTAAATACATTTTTTTTTGTAAATACCTACGTATTATACATAGAAAACACCCAGTCCAAAGTAAACAATCATGTTCATGTACACAAAGATTTGCATTGAGCGGGAAGCGAACCCGAGACCTCTGCGTAGCAGTCAGTTTATAACCACTACCCCATAGAGTTCGTCAAAGTATGTTCGTGAATTAACTAACGGTCGTCAGATTACGTTCGTGAACAACATTTTTACGTTGATAACATTTTCTTTGTTTAAAATATAAGCTAGTATTTGATCGTCTATCGCCGTTTATAGCTACCGGTTCCAGTGAGCTTATTACACCGTAATACAAGAAGGTGACGACTCATCACGACTGCGGCTCAAGAGGTTTTCTCTCTTAAACCATTTTGTTTTAATATGTTTTAATTGATTGCTAAGAGTGCTTTTGTATGCTGTTCTTGATTGATAGGGTGGTAAAGAATAAGGAATTAAATTGGTATTTTTTGTTTGGAGTTAGATAAATACTAAAATCCTTAACTCTATTATTAAGTGTATTGTTTTAAGTTAATGTAAAATGTATAGCTCCGTGTGGTGACGGAGTAAGAATACAGTGTGTCACCACCCCATCTCATCCACGGAGATCCTTTAATTAACCCCGTGGATAAGGGCCTAACCCCATTCCGTGCAATGTCGGAGTAAGATTTATACGGCAAAACATAGAATTCTTATTCCATCACCATATGGTAAATACAAACTGTTTTAGTATTACTTGGTATAAATATACCTTTACACATTCACACAATGCCATCAGAATCTGTTCCCAAAGTAAGCTAGGCTTAACCTGCTTGTGTTAATTATGGGTAACAGAACAACGGATATTAATACTTATATACTTTTATTTTGTAAATACATAATAATATTATACATAAAAACACTCAGACCAATGCAAACAATCATGTTCATGCATACAAAGATTAGCATCCAGCGGGAACCGAACCCGAGACCCCTGCGTAGCAGTCATGTTGTATAACCACTACGCCACAGAGGCCATCAAATACAAACTATTGTAGTATTACTTGATGTCAAAATCAATCTTCATATCATCATAAACATCCAATTCAAACTGTTTGTAAACCGCTCGACTTAAGCAGGGTATCGAAATGCAATACATAAACTATAGTTACGATATCATTACCTGGATCCCTCAAAGAGAATCGATACCTAGCAACAAACCATTCGATACAAGACTACCGCAATCGACTTCAAATACCACTTCAAATAGTATATTATTCGGTTTCGTAGTCGAATTTCCACACTTGTATTTTGTCTCCGTACTATTCAATAGTCGATACTTGGAAATCAAAACGATGTAAATAACAATTGAAAACAATGTTTCGCGATGTATTTTTGTTTGGTTTTGTTTTTAGTATTTGAAGCTACGAGTGTAATTAAGTCGTTAACTTTTTAAACATATGTAGTAGAGTATAAGTTTTGTAAATAATGTAATTATTTTAAACATATTTATATTAAACAACTATTGCAGTTTTTTTGGTAAGGGAAAGTTGAAATACAAGATGTTTGTTTGCATTGGTCTGGGTGTTTTCTATGTACAACAGGTATGTCTATGTATTTACAAAAAACAAAGCATTTATGTATGTTTATTCGTTGTCTAGTACCCATAGTACAAGGTCTGCTTAGTTTGGGACTAGATGGCGTTGTGTGAATGTGTGAGGAAAAATTAAAAGAATCATTGTATTATTTACTCACTGTAACACATCTACACACGCAGTTACAGCGTTTTTATTCACCACAATCAAGCATCGATTCTCACCTACTTGCGAATGAAATCCAAGGAAATGTTCATATTCAATTAGATATTATTGTGGTAGATGTTTTGAATTGTGGGAAAACACACATCTGCTTATATTTGTGTTACTGTTATTCAAATTGCGACAACATGCTGTTTTGTTGAATTAAATTTACGAATATTGGGTTTGAAACAGATTTGATTTTGATTTAAATGGTTTGGAATTGAAATAAGGTATCAGATTATAATTTCTGTCTCGGTGGGGCGTTTGCTGGATTTGTATAGAGTTATTGTAATAGTATAAACGACCATAAATGTTTAGTTTTGTTATGTAATGTCTACAGAAAGGTTTTATTTCATAAAGATAGTATTCACGCACTTAGTCGGTTTTTAGGACATTCATGGAATGAGATGGGGTGGCGACATATTGTATTCTTACTCTGTCACAACACGGAGTTGCTATAGAGTAAAAGTGAGTAAATGAGTAGTACAATCTATAAGTTAATAATATTCTGAGTCAAAGTTTCTCACATAAAATTTCACACATTTTTTAAAGTATAGATAAAGATGTCCTACTTATCTTGGACAAGTGTGCTCACATGGGTAAAGGGTGAATGAAAGAGATAAGTATATAGTTAGAAAGAGATGGAGGTACATGTCTGAAACAAAGGCCATCCAAAATAATAGAAGACAAGTAAATTGTACCTAGTACTAAGTTTTGTTAACGTTATTTAGTTAATATGGTGTAAGATGTAAGCGGAAGCTATATCGTGTTTATATTCCCATTATATCCACTCCAAAAAAAATTCAACAAAATAATAAAAAAAAAATATTCCTTACACATTCACACAACGCCATCTAGTCCCCAAACTAAGCAGAGCTTGTACAGTCACGAGCATAAATATATTACTAAGGGCAGGTTGGCAATAACATCTGTCATCTTAATGAGTTCAATAATATCTCTCTGCACGAACGCAGCATAAACATCTGGATCACTCATAGACAACATATAAGTAGTTCTGACAGTAAGTACAAAGTAAAAATATGTGACGCGCCACTTTTCTCAAAAATATCTGACATGTCGTCTCGTGCAAATATATCTAACATTGAGTACTATGGCCATTAGACAACGGATAAACCCAGACCTATGCAAACAATCATGTTCATGCACACTAAGATTTGCATTGAGCGGTAATCGTACCCGAGACCTCTAAATGAAGTTGTATTTCATTTTATAATGGTTTGTTACCTCAAAACTCGGATTTTTTCTGAAAAAATATCTAAAGGGGTACTTTTTCTAGTATACTTTATAGAAACATCGTCCAAAAGTGTTTATTAATTTAGCTTTAACTAAGGACACATCCTGAATTATTGTAAATTTCATTCATTAAATGAATTGTAAATTTCATTCATTAAATGATATAAAAATATTAATGGTTATTATACTTAATTAATTAAAAATGTTTTTTTTTTGTTTCAGGTAAGCATAATAATGATAAAAAATCGAACTCTTTTTATTATTCTATTTTAGAAAGAATATGGCAAGTTGAAGATACAACGAGATTTAAAAAAATAAAAGGGTGAGTGGATACATTTCTGTAGATTATAAGATTTTATAAATGTATTTTTTTTTAGTACTTTTAAATCAACTCCAGACCATTTAAATCAATTATTATAATACTAGCGCGATTTCACAGAGTAAGAATACAGAGATGGGTGTCGTAAAAACCGACTAAGGGACTATCCGTGAATTATCTTTACGTAATTAAAAGAAGGAAAACTTGAAATGAAACCCTATACCAATCCGTTTCCGGCCAGCGTGGTATTAATAGGCCAAGTATCCCTCCGTCACTGGAGGAAAGCCGTCTCTGCAGTTGGAGACTATGGGCTGTTATGAATAGCGTAATTTTGTTTCCATTTATATTTTATTTATTTATTTCTATAAATAAATTTATAAATAAATAAAATATATATAGGCCAAACTCCGTGTGGTGACGGAGTAAGAATACAGTGTGTCACCACCCCATCTCATCCCATGGGTGTCGTAAAAACCGACTAAGGGACTATCCGTAAATATTATCATTACGTCATAAAAAAGAAGGAAAACTTGAAATTAAACCCTATACCAATCCGTTTGGCCAGCGTGGTATTAGTAGGCCAAGTATCCCTCCGTCACGGGAGGAGGCCCGTCCCTGCAGCGGGACATTAATGGGCTGTAATGGGCTGTTATGATATAGGCCAAATAACCCTCCGTCACTGGAGGAGGCCCGTCTCTGCAGTGGGACATTAATAGGCTGTTATGAATAGGGAAATTTTGTTTCCGTGTATTATTTTATTTAATTCAATTTAATATATTATCTCTAATTTATACTCTCTACTAACCTATAACTTGTACCACACGCTAGTTCCATGTCAGCCCCGGGCTATATTACAATGTGTCTTAAACACTAAAATGCACTTAGATGGCTCTTGAGGTCCAACTGTGCTTAGTTGCCAACGGTTAAATAACAAGGAATGTAAGATTGACGAGAGGGTTAAGAATTTTAGTAACTTTGTCCTCTTGTTTAGGAATTAGTATTTTAGTGCACATTTTGGGGTTAAGTGAATTTATGTAAGTAGAATCTAGTTTCCATGATTACATCATGATAGCAGCCCGTTAATGTCCCACTGCAGGTACGGGCCTCCTACTGAGACGGAGCGAGTCTTGGCCTATTATACCACGCTGCCCAGACGGATTGGTGTAGGGTTTAATTTCAAGTTTTCCTTCTTTTTATTTCGTTAAGATAATTATAATACATAGATAGTCCTTTAGTCGGTTTTTACGACACCCATGGGATGAGAATGGGGTTGTGACATATTGTATTCTTACTCCGTCACCACACGGCGACGTGGTTACATAAAGGTTTTTATTTATTTTATTTAATAAGACATATTATTGCGTACTAGGCATAGAACTTTATGTCGTGGGGACTTTTTCACGCAAAATTAATGCACACTAAGTATATAAATACTATAGGTTCAAGAAAATCATTAAGTGAATCTTGCGTGGGAATCGAACCTGTAACCTAATACTGCAGCAACTTTGTCACAAAGGTAGATGAAGTGTTAATCAGTAAAATCATAAGTATTTTAGTTAAAAGAATCACGCAGGATGAACAATAAAATCATAAATTTACAATCAAAAGTTATTATTCCTATTAGTAATCAAGCTAAAGTAATTAAAAATCAAATCATCCATACAGCAAAACTCGAAAACTTTGAAATCAAATTACATAAACTCGGAAAAGCTTATTGCGGAGCCTTCAGTAACAAATTAAACAAACAAACTCGTCAAACAAGGAGAAGTAAAAGATTTAAAGAAATTAACCGGAAACATTAACTAGGTTAGAAGATATTACTTAGATTAATTTATATATCACTTCGTTAGGAATTGTTTAAATATCAATTAAAGGTATAATTTAAGTATGAGTTCAGCCTAGATCTCTTTAAGGACATTGATGGATGGGAGGAGAGGCTCAGTAGGTATCCAGCAGTGGATGTCCATTGAGTGATAAAATATGATGATGATAAATAAATAAATAAATATTCACGGACATCTCTACACAGCGCCATCTGTTCCCAAAATAAGCTAGACTTAAGCAGCTTGTGTTATGGGTAACGGAACAACGGATATTAATACTTAAATACTTTTTTTGTACATACATAGAAACACTCACACCAATGCAAATAATCATGTTTATGCACACAAATATTTGCATTGAGCGGGAATCGAACCGGAGACCTCTGCGTAGCAGTCATGTTATATAACCACTGCGCCACAGAGGTCGTCAGATATACATCTCTATCCTAAGCGGCAACTATATAATAAAATCAACAAAATTCTTAATATAAACCCTCTGAACCTATACAAAAAAGAAAATCTTATTCTGGCTTTTGTCTCTTGACTATACGACTACGGAGAATCTTCTTACATCAATAAAATAAACAGCACACACATAAGGCTTTACTTACAACACCCACACAAATACACATACACCCCCCCCCCCACACACACACAACACACACATGAATTAGAGGTAGTTAGTTTTTAAGTTTAATTTGTAACTATATAATGCATAATGCTTGCAACTCGATGTATATCGGAAGAAGGTACTGACCCTTGAAACTCAGGCATGTAAGCCTACCTCTTGGGTCAGAGCATCAATCAAGAAAATGTACAAAAATGCTATGCAAATAAAGAATTTATTATTATTATTATCCTAATTTTATTAAGATGAGATTTAAACTTCATACTCGTATAACTTTTTCCTGGAAATATTGAAAACCTCCTATATTATTGACAATATCGACAAGTTAGTATACAAATAAACCGATCCCAAAACTTGTCTGAAACTCAATAAACCCATCGGATCACTAGCCACGAAACCAAAATCCTTTTGTATCTCAAATCACAAAAATAAGAATTGGTTTTTGTGTTTGTCTTCAATATGGAAGTTGTTTATTTACACAACTTCCTTTGGCTTAGAGAAAGTTTTTTAAGTGCATTGATAGAAAAGCGCGCTAGGAAAACTTGAAATTAATCCCTATACCAATCCGTCTGAATAGCGTGGTATTAGTAGGCCAAGTAACCCTCCGTCACGGGAGGAGGAGGCCCGTCCCTGCAGTGGGACATTAATGGGTTGTTATGATTATGATATTATGAGTCGTCATTCTGAAACCTTTTTGTCCTAAATAATCAACATTTTCTATAATTTATTGTGTCAATTTTAAATAGGTATTTTTTATTATAGTTTTTTTTTTAATAATCGTTAATATTAATCTTCCTACGTCGTACAATATATTCTCCTAAAATAAAACAGCAGTCCATATGTATAATTGTTCACATGATATATCTTCACATTGCGTGTGAAACAATAAAAACTAACCCTCCACTGCCCATTCGATGTGATGAGTTTTGTACCAAGAATGATAGATGGCCTTTTCGACCCATAAAATGTGGGTGGGAATGTGTCTTTTCATCAATCTATTAATTATAGTGGAGGAAGTTAATGTAACTTGTTTCACTAATGATAGAAGCACTTGTGTGCGCGTTGAATAACATAAATAATTATTTATCTTTATGCGCTATCTCCGTGTGGTGACGGAGTAAGAATACAATATGTCATCACCCCATCTCATCACATGGGTGTCGTAAAAACCGACTAAGGGACTATCCGTGAATATTATCTTTACGAAATAAAAAGAAGTAAAACTTGAAATTCAACCCTGTACCAATCCGTCTGACCAGCGTGGTATTAGTAGGTCAGGTATCCCTCCGTCATGGGAGGAGGCCCGTCCCTGCAGTGGGACATTAATGGACTGTGATGATGATGATGATGATGATGCGCTATGTTGACAAAATGAACTAAATTAAACGCTTGCCTGATTGCATGTTAAGCTTATAATCAAGCAATTTTTTTTTGTAAAATTGTTAAATAAATGTCATATAGAAGCCAGAGATCGGTCAAGAAATCTGTAGGAGAGGCCTTTGCCCTGCAGTAGGACAGTACAGACTTTAAATAAATCTATACTAATATTATAAAGAGGTTGTGTGTTTTTTTTTTTTTTTTTTTAAAGACAACTCCCGCACTAGGGATCATACCCTGTGTCGCGGGGACTTTTACAAACATCAATTAACGGACACATAGAACACCCAGACTCAGGACAATAATTTGTGGATCTCACAAATTCTTGTCCTGCGTGGGGATCGAACCCACAACCTCATGCGCGGCAGCCGCTGGCTCTACCGGCGCGCCACCGAGGTCGTTTGTGACGTTGTAGGGGGTAAACTCTGGATCTACTAAACCGACTTTAATTTTTCTTTATGTGTCTATTTATCGGGGAGTGTCATAGGCTATATGTATTATCACGCTATGGCTAATAGGAGTGGAGCAGTAATGAAATAAATATGTTTAAAAAAGGGACGCGTTTTTTTCGCCGCCCAACGAAGTGGGCACGGGTCAGCTAGTAATAAAAGTTGACAAACTAAACAAAAATTATAATTTCAAATTAATTTTGCACTGTTCTCACTGTATTACCCTAGATCATCATAACAGCCCATTAATGTCCCACTGCAGGGACGGGCCTCCTCCCGTAACGGAGGGATACCTGGCCTACTAATACCACGCTGGCCAGACGGATTGGTATAGGGTTTAAATTCAAGTTGTCCTTCTTTTTATTTCGTAAAGATAATATTTACAGTTGGTCACTTAGTCGGTTTTTACGACACGCATGGGATGAGATGAGGACTCCGTCACCACACGGATATACTCCGTCACCACACGGATACCTTAGATACAAGCTGTTAATTCCCACAAAGTTGTAATTTCAGTAGCTACTGTAAACTATCGCTTAAACAGAAACACTATAATATTTGCTTTCAACGCTTGGAGGTGTATTAAGTGGTTAAAGGCACTTAACTGCAAGATAGTGCATTAAGCAGATAACTGTATGGATAGGCATAAGTGATCCAAGAAAACTTGACCTACAAGTACACAGACAAGACGGTTTAGTTTTAGCATTTATCAATTCCCCGTGTGGTAACGGAGTAAGAATACAATATGTCACCAACCCATCTCATCAAATGAGTGTCGTAAAAATCGATAAATGGACTATCCGTGAATATTATATTTAGGAAGTAAAAAGAAGGAAAACTTGAAAAAAACCCTATACCAATCCGTCTAGCCAGCGTGGTATTAGTAGGCCAAGTATCCTTTCGTCACGGTAGGAGGCCCGTCCCTGCAGTGGTGCATTAATAGGCAGTTATGATGATGATAATGATTTATCAAGATTTACTTTTCTAGGTATATTTATATCTTTGGTATGTATGTCCTTAAGTCACCTTTTACGAAATTCGTATAGCGAGAAAGCGAAATAACTTATTGTATTCTAGTTGTTCCATGTACTATATTTTCTTAAGAATAGAAAAAGTAAAGTGTTGATATACTATGAGAGCAACTGACTGTACCTCAAATTTATTTAAACATCTAATATCATTTTTATCTGACGACCTCTGTAGCGTAGTGGTTATATAATATGACTGCTACGCAGAGGTCTCGAGTTGGATTCCCGCTCAATGCAAATATTTGTGTGTATGAACATGATTATTTGCATTGGTCTGGGTGTTCTATGTATAATTTATGTACATGTATTAACAAAAAAAGTATTTAAGTACTAATATTCGTTGTTCTGTTACCCATAACACAAGCAGGTTAAGCCTAGCTTACTTTGGGAACTAATGGCGCTGTGTAGAGATCTCCCTGAAGATTTATTTATATTTATCTAGAAACATTTTTACTGTACTCGCTTCCCAAATCACAATTTAAAAATAACATTCAAAATACAAATTGACAACACGATAAAATACATAAATATAAATGTACCAACTAATAACATATGAAATGAAACAAATTAGTACTCGGCATCGGAAACCGATTAGTGACTAATCGAACTTCGATTAGGGACTAATGGCTTAAAATTATATTTGGAACTTACCGTGAGCATGTTAGGGTTGAAGTCGCATCCTTGTAGATGTCATATTTACGTGGGAAGGAAGGTTTACGATTCATCATTTTGTAATTAAACTATTTTATATATAACTTGAGTTGGCAACAGGTGATATAAATGTAATAGTTTTGACGTGGCTCTGATAGTTTTTAAACGATTCATCATAACAGCCCATTAATGTCCCACTGCAGGGACGGGCCTTCTCCCGTGACGGAGGGACACTTGGCCTACTGATACTAGACGCCAGACGGATTGGTATAGGGTTTAATTTTAAGTATTCCTTCTTTTTATTTCGTAAAGATAATATTTACGGTTAGTCCATTTGTCGGTTTTTACGACACCCATGGGATGAGATAGGGTGGTGACATATTGTATTCTTACTCCGTCACCACACGGACAAACGATGCATTATTAAAACTACAGACCTGTTGCAGGGATGTGTCTGCATCGGATTCTGGCTCACACATTCTAATAACGTCATCTGATTCTAGTCCCTAAAAAAGCAGTGCTTGTAATAAACTGTACAACTTATAAACATACGTGCTTAATATTCATTAGAAGCACCAAGATTAAATAAAAAGCAATATTACTGCGGGAACATAAGTCGCAAGTAAGACACACTATAAACGCCATCTAGTCTATATTTATACTTCTATACTAATATTATAAAGAAGTAAAGTTTGTGTGTTTGTGAAGTTGTAGGGGGTAATCTCTAAATCTACTGAACCGATTTTAAAAATTCTTTCTGTGTTGAATAGTCCATTTATCGGGGAGTGTCATAGGTTACATCACGCTATGACTAATAGGAGTGGAGTAGTAATGAAATATGTTTAAAAAATGGACGCGTTTTTTTTGCCGGGTAAGCTAGTCTTAAATAAAACAACAAGTTTAACTCCACCACGATTTACAAAAAAGATAACGCTTTATTTAATATCCCTTAATAGATAAATAGTAGGTGCGAACAGTAAATCCTCAAAAATCCCAAAAACGAGGCAAGTGTCCATCATCTTGATTCGTTGAGAAGGGAGATAAAAACCCATTGTTTTTCAAATAACAATAAAAAGCTCCCAAAATCCCATATCGAGGTAACACAAGAATGAGTTTCTACATTTTGATTGTACACACAGCAACTTATCAACCTAGACACTCATGTACCTTAATGGCTTGAAATAAGACACAATTTCAAATGAAAATGTTTAACTTGATGTGTTGCTGTGTGTACCATACACGGGCAAGTCCCTTCCTCTAATCCGGATTTATCCGGTTATATCGGTTTATACCGAACACGTGGTGTGATGATGTGAGCTCAAGCGTGCTAGGGATTAAGGATTGGGATTTTAATTGTGTGGCTTTTGTCTTTAGTAAGTTGTAGATGTGTTTCTACAAGATGTCGTATTTTACTATGTTTTGTAGAAAAATAGTATTTTAATTTATACGTAAAGTTATTCATATTCATTATTATAAACAAGGTGGAAATATATAGAAAAAGTCAATGTCCAGGAGTGAACGTCGATTGGCTGATATCAATTTACGCTTTGCACCCATTAGAAAAAAGGCAACAGAACCACAGAATCAGGTTATCTACAGAAATAAAAGTAAATACATTTATTAAAACGATTGTAAGAAAGAGCTGATAATAATCGGTGTTTAATTATATTTTAATCGTTATTTTTAGCATATTGATTGTTGCATATTGATTGTTAATTAAAACTATACCTTACATAAATTATGTGTTTGGTAGCTCTTTTTCTGTCCATCCAGCCTATTTTTACTAAAACACCACATTTACACACGCATACTTCAATAATAAAGGTACTGTTTCGAAAAAGACAAAGAACACTAATAAAACTCCCCAACATCTTAATTTACGACATTCGACCCGTACTTTATGACATATATTACACACGGTTGTTTATTTTCTTCACATTCACAAGTCTCCACGGTGCTTTTCTACGAACACCATAACATTAACAACCTTAAAAAGGATACCAATGTAATTTATCACCCCACATTAATACATCCGAACGATGCGCAAGATAGCCGTAGAAAGGTGTACCTCAAGGCTTTCCGTTGGGACCTCTCCTGGCGTAAGTTAACACAGAGTATGTAATTATGCTCGACAACTGTCAGGGGACATGTAGATTTGTGGATTTCCCTTGTTTATCTCCAAGAAGAAAGCCTGAAAAAGATTCGTGTGGAATACTAATATGTTTTTGTTTTTCACCTGTATAGAATTTGCTCGAAATTTTCTAATGGAAACCGTGTTGCTAACAAATTGGTGTATCGTTTTAGAACTTTTGTTTTCTGTGGAGAAATTTTACGTGTGTTTTTTTTGTCTCCTGTTTAGCTTTCGACTCTAAAAGCTTTTAAGTTATGAAAACTTGGTTATTGCTTTTGTGAAGCCCATATAGGTTAATTTATGTTATATGTTCATTTGAAAGTAAAGTAACAGTATCGTGCGAACTGAGTGCCTGTTAAACATTGAACTTTGTCAAGGAGGAAAATGTGTTATTTTAGACAATGGGATATGCACTACAGTACGTAGGTCTTAACTACGAAACGAGTATTCGATAGATAAATGTATTACCCTTTGTGTTGTGACAGAGTAAGGATTCCTTGTGTCACCACCGATGAAACACTACTGAAAGGTCACATAGGACGGTCTTATTCATCATAACAGCCCTTTAATGTCCTACTGCAGGGACGGGGCTCCTCCCATGACGGAGGGATACTTGACCTACTAATACCACGCTGGCCAGATGGATTAACATAGGGTTTAATTTCAAGTTTTCCTTCTTTTTATTTCGTAAAGATAATATTCACAAATAGTCGGTTTTTACGACACCTATGAGATGAGATGGGTGGTGACATATTGTATTCTTACTCCGTCATCACACAAAGACGGAAACGGTCTTATTGGCGTTGTTTAAGGTGTCCATCGTGTGACTATTGATTAGTTGTTGCTACTGGCTATGGGTACCCCTAAAACATCATCATCAATCATCAGTTAATTGACGACCACTGATCACAGTCTTCAAATATTTTTTTGTCTTGTCTGTATTCTGTATCTGTATTGTCTCTAAAGCTTTGTATAAATTAATTGCCATTATATCTCATTAATACTTGGAGGAGGCCTATGTCCAGTAGTGGACGTCGATTGGCTGATATGATGATGATGATGTTATCTTATTCCTGTTCAATGCCTACATAAACTAAACGTAACATCAAACAAATAATTTACGTGTACTATGACGAAATGTTCTAAACATCAAGACAAGAATAATCACTTAATATCGTAAAAAGGAACATTTATTTATACTCTTTTTAGATTAATATTTAAACAACAGAAGCGAGAAAACAAAAAAAAATGGTGATAGACGTTAATGTACCGAGACACTCATGATAGACACAAATTTTAGGCCGAAAATCCTCTTTTGCAAATTTTAGTCGAACATTAGTCTGGCACGTTGGTAGCAATTAATTATTAACGTGCACTGTTTGTCGTTTTGTCTCTCGAATTCAACAAGTGTTCTGCTTAAATATTTCTACTGCTAACGCCCAACAAGCTTTGTTAATGAGGTCATTTGGTAGCTAACAGTCTTGGCGTACAACAGTCGAAATACTCATTTCGATTGTTGACTGTTGTACATACTGTTGGCAGTGGAAATTATTTTAGATTTGTTTTTATATATTTGTCTGGCAAAAATATCTATCAAACATGTTAGTTGATATAACTGTTTGGTTACAGGCTAAGAGTAGGAGACCTCATCAGCTTATCTGATCCGAAAGCTGTCTCTAAAGTTGACTAAGGGTTCTTTCACATAGACCGGCTGCGGCTTTTTCGGGCGAGAAAGAGCATGCGATCGAAGCCGGTATTTCACTCCAAGCGCGTTCGAGTATACTTAATGACATTAGCAGTGCAGATTAAAAAACAAACCTTAATACAAATATTGAAATCTCTGTTTCCAACGTGATAAAAATCTGCTCTCCTCTCCGAGCCGGTCTGTGTGAAAGGACCCAAAGATACCGAAATTATTATATATTTCAGTGATTGCCATACTAGGCACAGCCTATATCGAGACCATCAAACTCATGAGTGTAAGGACATTAAATTAAAAGATTACAATTAATAAAAACACTCTTAAATATTCATTATCATTACAGCCCAGTAATGTCCCACTGCAGGGACGGGCCTAGGATTTTACCTTAAATATTAGGTACTTTTAAATGTAAAAATGTGTATGTATGTTTGTGTTGTGTGTGTGGTTATGTCTGTCTGTTATTAATTCCAACGAGCTGTGAGCTTAAATGAAACTGTAAACTTTAAGTATTGGTAAATTGTTTAACCGAAAAGGAGACACTAAAAATTCTCTCTAAAAACACGAGCCAAAATGCTGGCAGCTAAAATATTTGAGTGCAGTTTTTTGTGGAATTTAAATCGGTGTAGTAAATAAAGAAAAGTTACGAATTCCTTTGTGCTGTTTTTACGTTGGTTTCATGCTTTATAATTTTGTTATTTTTTAGGTGGTTATTTTTAATTTTTTCAAATTTGCACGGTAAAAAGCTGACCTATTACGTCAACTGGAAGTGAAAGTATGAAACGACAGTTTTTTATATTCATGTAGGAATTGAATTTTTTATTCATTGGAAAATATGCTACTTTGCATTGTTTTTTTGGCGAATGGAACCTTTTTACGTTACCTACGTAAGAACCATCTCCGAATTAATATCTACCATCGTCGTGTCAAGTATCTTCCTCGCACGGATAAACATTTAACTATACCTAGGGTGGTCACTGACCATAAAATTTGGTAATACAATAAAGAAGAAGAAAAAATAACATTTTTTATTTACAAAAATTATCCGTGTGGTGACGGAGTGAGAATATAATATGTCACCACCCCATCTCATTCCATGGGTGACGTAAAAACCGACTAAAGGACTATCCGTGAATATTATCTTTACGAAGTAAAAAGAAGGAAAACTTGAAATTAAACCCTATACCAATCCGTCTGGCCAGCGTGCTATTAGTAGGCCAAGTATCCCTCCGTCACGAAAGGAGGCCCGTCTCTGCAGTGGGACATAAATGGGCTGTTATGATTTACAAAAATATGCTCAAACCGTAAAATACACAAATCATTTATAATAATTAACTTAATATAAATTGAGTAATAAATAATTATGGAAATGAAACACTCGGCATCACGGAACCGCGTACAGATGGCGTTTAATTAAAAAAAAACAGGCGGTCATGCATCAAAACTCGTTCTACTTAGCCTTAATGATAAATCTTCTAAACATTTTGTGGGAAAAAAGAAATCCTTAAAACAAAATTATGGTATTTATTAAGTTATTTTTCTGTGGACTGAATATAAATATTACCAACCAGTTGACGAACTATATGGCATAGTAGGTATTAGCTGTCACGCAGAGGTCTCGGGTTCAATTCCCACTCAATGCAAGTCTTTGTGTGCATGTACAAGATTGTCTGCATTGGTCTGAGTGTTTTCTATGTATAATTCATTATGTATTTATTTATTAAAAAACACTATTTATGTATTATCGAATAAGTATATGTTTATCGGTTGTGTAGTACCCACCATGCGCGGTCTTGTGCCTCCATCATCCATCGGCATACCGTCTATAATAATGGGCGGTGTTTTTTTTATTATAAGACCATAATTACTCTTTCGCTTGTAATATCCTAAATTAATAACATCTAGTATATAATTATTGGCTAATCATATTGTTCTATTAATTAATAAAATCGCAAACATAACCATTACTTTATATTAATTTATTTTCTTATTAATTTTATCGTGATTGTGCCATAAAATTTTATATATTTCGTAAAATTAAAGTAGCCTATTGGTACACACCATGAAAAGTTAGCTAAATATGTTCAAATAGCGTAGAGATTAGTATTTCCAACTGCCACTTGTCGGAGGTCGCGTGTTCGATCCCTGCCAAGTCAATCATCAATTAATCGTTTTTTTTGTAAAATCATACAAGTTATACGACATAGAAATTAACTAGAACCAATGCAAGTGTACCAACTCCTCACAAACTAACATTCTAATTAAGCGGGATTTGAACACTAAACAATGCATATCAGGCATGGACTACACTCTCTACGTCATAGAGCTTATCATATATACTATATCCATTCACCCATCCATCCATCCATCTCCGTGTGGTGTCGGAGTAAGAATACAATATGTCACCACCCCATCGCAACCCATTGGTGTTGTAAAAACCGATTATGAGACTATCCGTGAATATTATCTCCACGAAATAAAAGGAAGGAAAACTTAAAATTAATTGGTATTAGTAGGCCAAGGTATCCCTCCGTCACGGGAGGAGGCCCGTTCCTGCAGTGGAACATTAATAGGCAGTTATGAAAGTCATCCATAGAAAGATTTCCATATTTCAGAAATGAACACAATATATTTGCGTAACGTCCTTGCAATTTAACCCCTACGTCACAAACGCATATATATTTCTCACACTTTCACACAACGCCATCTAGTTCCAAACTAAGCAAAGCTTGTGCTATGGGTACTAGACAACGGATAAACATACTTAAATATTTTTTTTTGTAAATACGTACATACATAGAAAACACCCAGACCAATGCAAACAATCATGTCTATGCACACAAAGATTTGCATTGAGCGGGAATCGAACCGGAGACCTCTGCGTAGCAGTCATGTTATATAACCACTACGCCACAGAGGCCGTATAGGTACTATAGTTACATAAAAACTTACATATCTTCACAAAAACGTTCCTAAGAAGTTTCACTCTACGTAAGATGAAAGGCAAGAGTATCTTCACGCGGCGTGTCGGTAACGAGATAAGTACTAAAGCCATTATGTACTATACAACACGTATGCCGACGTCTGAATGAGGCACGTAGCGCCTTACAAATCGCCGCGATACCTGACTATTGGTATGCCTCGTTCAGACTTTTATACTGCAGTTTGCTTTAAAATTTTAGATCTGAAAAATTTAGGAGGTGTAATTTTAAAATTGAGGGTTTTATTTAAACAACGTTGATTTTATTTACATTTAAAAAAAAATAAGAAGCTTTTTCGCACTGGGCGGGGGACAAATCTTGTGTCGCGGGCACTTTTATATAAGTAAAAGAACTAGCTGACCCGTATCCACTTCGTTGGGCGGCGAAAAAAACGCGTCCCTTTTTTAAACATATTTCATTACTGCTTCACACCTATTAGTCATAGCGTGATACTTTATAGCTTATGACACTCCACAATAAATGGACTATTCAACACAGAAAGATTTTTTAAAATCGGTTCATTAGATTCAAATTACCCCCTACAACGTCACAATCACACAATCTTTACTTCTTTATAATATTAGTATAGCAGTATAGACTGATAACAGACACAAAGAACATTAAGGCTAAGAAAAATCATAGGTAACCACTAAAGCACACCAATTTATTTGTTTTGTAGGTATAAGACTCAAAACAGCGACCTTGTGCATGCAGAATTGTCATGTAAAAACTCCTCTGCTTACCCTTATGGGAACAAGGGATGAGTTTCTCCGTAGTGAAAAACACAATGTAGGGGTCCCCAATAAAATATAATCATAACACCCCATTAATGTCCCACTGCAGGGACGGGCCTCCTCCCGTGACGGAGGGATACTTGGCCTACTAATACCACGCTGGCCAAACGGATTGGTATAGTGTTTAATTTCAAGTTTTCCTTCTTTTTACTTTATAAATATAATATTGACGGATAGTCCCTAAGTCGGTTTTTACGACACCCATGGGATGAGATGGGGTGGCGACATATTGTATTCTTACTCCCTCACCACACGGAACTTACCTTAGGGATTGTCATATAAAAACTCCTCTACTTACCCCTATGGGAACAAGGGATGAGTTTCTCCGTAGTGAAAAACACAACGTAGAGGTCCCCAATAAAATATAAGGTCAGCATTTCTTTCTGTCCTTTTGTACGGGAATTGTGACATTAAGCATGATTATTATCTTAATTATCTCAAGCCGCTAAATAATGAAGATAGGTCATCATTATTTAAGGCAGCCAGCTTCCCTGGACCCCTAGGGAGATGCCATACGAGATAACTTAGTCGAATTATGTGTTACCCACATTTGTATTCTGAATAGCAACCGATTTAGTACAAGCAGGTTTGGGAATGTAGCGGTTAGGAATTTGTATTTTAGGTAACGAAATTTTGTAAAATATAATAAAATATTACATTTAATCTACTCCTTGTACTCACTTAACCCTTTTGCTTGGTGATTATATTCCCACCTCGGGTTCGATTCCCGCTCAATGCAAATCTTTGTGTGCAAAAACTAGACAACGGATAAACCCGTTGTCTAGTACCCATAGCACAAGCTCTGCTTAGTTTGGGACTAGATGGTGTTGTGTGAAAGTGTGAGGAATGTTTATTTATATTTAAACTCTAATGACCTTGTAATAAAGGTCAAAACCAATAAAAAAATGGAGTTACTTGGGACCTTTAACTCACTGCTGTGGCGGCGCAGTGATACATTTTTAGGGAGGGGAAATGTATGTACGATCAACAAATTATTGTCTTGCATGGGATTCAATCTCCGTGTGGTGACGGAGTAAGAATACAATATGTCACCACCCCATCTCATCTAATGGGTGTCGTAAAAACCGACTAAGGGACTATCCGTGAATGTTATCTTTACGAAATAAGAAGAAGGAAAACTGAATTAAACCCTATAATCCGTCTGGCCAGCGTGGTTAGTACGCCAAATATCCCTCCGTCATGGGAGGAGGCCGGTCTCTGCAGTGGGACATTAATGGGCTGTTATGATAATGGGATTCAAAGACGCGACCTTATGCAAGGCAGCCGCCTTCCCGAGGTCTGTTCAACAAAAGTCTGGTTTGGTCTGTTTGTTATTACCATCCATAGAGGTCATCCATATAGGGCATCCAATTTGTCACAAAATATAGATAGCCCGGTAAGTAATTGTAAAACTTTTTCAATTACAACTGTCTCCTTGCTAAAAGATAAATCATTTGTTAATGCTGCTACTATTTTTGGTACAAAACTATTTTCTATTACTATATCACTCTATATTTTATTATCTTTATCATTTTTAGATGAAGAAAATAACATGAAAATGAAGTTCTTACTTTTTTTTTGTGATAAAAGTTAAGCAGATACTGTAAGGTCATCTAATACCACGCTGGCCAGACGGATTGGTATAGGGTTTAATTTCAAGGTTTCCTTCTTTTTGTTTCGTAAAGATAATATTCACGGAGTCCCTTAGTCGTATAAGTATTATTACTTAGTCTTATTGTATTCTTACTCCGTCACCACACGGAGAGTACTGTAAGGTACTTACTGATTAAAATGCAAACCCTAGTCTATTGGATCAGTGTTGGGTTGTGGTGTTAAAATTTCATGCACAAAAGTATCACCATTGAACCCGAGGCCTCTGCGTACCGGTCATCTATACCGCACGGATAATCCATGGAATGCTAAAATTAGGTCTTACTTCCCTTTGTCAAGGCTACTCAACAAAAAAAAAGCTAAATTCACTACACGAAAACTATTTTATAAATAAACACAAAAACTTATTTAGTCTACACGCACAATGCTAAGTCAACTTCATCACGTACTTACATATAGAAGTATCAAAGGAATTTTGCTCTAACGGACATTTGTAACCTCCCTTCCCCGCTGGAAAACCTCTAGGGATTGTAATATAAAGACCGTCAAAATTATCTCGAAAAGTATTTTCCAGTTTTGGGTATGAACTATTCTAAAAATAGTACAAATGAAAGCTATTTTTATTTCTATTTTAAGCTTTTTTTTATTCTATAGTTTGGTAGTTTTTAGCTTCGGTGCTTTCCGGTTCGATTTCCATTCTAAAATATTTGCGTGCAAGTACATGGGTATTTGTTTTATTTCATAACTAAGTAAATAGAAACACACATAGATTTGCTTCAAGCCCTAATTCAACCTGAGATGTCGTGTAACAATCATGAACTATAAGCACCACGCCACTGAGGTCATAAAAAGTTCAGTAGTTTATTATTTATTAGTCTTCGGCTACCCTTGTCACATTTTTTTGGGGTAACCGAAAAATATTCATCACAATCCTTCAGGGAAGCGTGGCATTTGGCATTTTTTTTCTCCGTCACAAGATAACATAACTTCTGTCGTCATCATCATCATATAGTATATCCGCCAATTGACGTCCACTTCTGGGCATCCTTTAATATTTTCACTTTGTGCGGTCCTGTGTCTCCCTCATTCGTTAGTTTCCCGCCGTCCTAACCAGGTCGTCGGTCCACCGTGTGAGGGGTCTCCCCACTCTGCGTTTTCCGGCACGCGGGTCGCTGTTCCAAAACCTTTCTGTCGCAACGGCTATCGGTTCTTCGCGTCATGAGCCCTGCCCACCGCCATTTTAATCGGGCAATCCTGAGGGCTCTCCGTGTGGTGACAGAGTAAGAATACAATATGTTACCACCCCATCTCATCCCATGTGTGTCTTAGAAACCGACTAAGGGACTGTCTGTGAATATTACCTTTACATAGAAAGAAGGAAAACTTGAAATTAAACTCTATACCAATCCGTCTGGCCAGCGTGGTGTTAGTAGGCTGAGTATCCCTCCGTCACGGGAGGAGGCCCGTCCCTGCAGTGGGACATTAATGGGCTTTTATGATGAATCCTGAGGGCTAAGGCATCATAGTGATAAAGTCGTCAAACCACGTCATGGGAATAATCGATGTATTTTTATATGACCTCCAAAAAGAAATATGGCGTCCAAGCTTGGTAATAACGATAATCATATTGTTGAACATAAAAGTAATTATAAAGACAAATGTAATTACTTTAAAAGTAATATTTGTGACCTAAGTTAAACTGTGAAGCGAGGTTAGAATACAAAGGAGGCTTTAATTCATATAACAGATTATGAAAGTACATCTTCCATGTTTAAGTAATAGTACAATCGTTAGCGGAATGCTTTCTGAATAAAAATTACGCGATTTATCTTTTAAGAAGTGTTTAAATTTAAGTAGGTACATCATGTAATAGGTTTTGTTCTTTTCCTTAATAATCATAACAGCCCATTAATGTCTCCAATGCAGGGACGGGGCTCCTCCCGTGACGGGGAGATACTTGGCCTGCTAATACCACGCTGGCCAGACGGATTGGTTTATTTTCAAGTTTTCTTTCTTTTTATTTCGTAAAGATAATATTCACGGATAGTCCCTTAGTCGATTTTTACGACACCCATTGTATGAGATGAGGTGGTGACATTCTTACTTCGTGTACTCTTACTTCGTCACCACACGGAGACCGTCACCACACCTAATTCCTATTCCTATTCTTTAATAATATTCTAACAGTTTGGAAATATTTGGAGGAGGCCTATGTCCGGTAGTGGATGTCCTTAGGCTGATATAGGTATAACAATAATAATATGATGTAATAGGTTTTGTTGTTTTCCATTATCTATCTATTAATATAAAATGAAGTCGCTTTTTCTGTCCCTTTGTATGTTTGAATCTTTAAAACTACGCAACTACGATTTTGATGCGGATTTTTTAAATAGATTGAGTGACTTATCCAAACATTAAACAAAATGAAGAAAAAAAACATGTCCTTAAAAAAGTTAACACACAAATTTTAGTAAGAGATTAGTACAACATAATTCAACTTTGCATAATTAATGAACATAAGAATATACAGTCATCTCTTTCTGTCTTACACAAATCCATATTTCCGTCTCCCTCTGGCTTTCATTAAGACCACTTCTGGACCTTGTAAGAAGGGTATGCCACACTCATTAGCCTTGCCAAGCTGATTAATGATGGTACCTACATATTGTATAAGATTTAGTCGTTCTGTCTTAAGCTTATTAAATTATTATGTATTATACTACGATAGCTGTGTATCTCGTTGTGGTGACGGAGTAAGAATACAATATGTCACCACCTCATCTCATCCCATGGGTGTCGTAGAAACCGGTTAAGGGACTATCTGTGAATATTACCTTTACATAGAAAGAAGGAAAACTTGAAATTAAACCCTATAGAAATCCGTCTGACCAGCGTGGTATTAGTAGGCCAAGTATCCCTCCGTCCCGGGAGGAGGCCCGTCCCTGTAGTGGGATATTAATGGGTCTTTATGATGAATTGTATGACTGTAAAAGTCCTCTTAACACAGGGTTTGATACATTGGCTTTAGAAGAAGTAACTTTTTAGGGTTCGTTTAACGTTCATTGCATTATTTTTGTTTACATTATAATCAATAATTCATACTTTTTTTTTCATTTCAGGTAAGATAACAGACTGTCACCAAGGTACTCTACGAAATTCTCGTAGTGTTGTAAGTATTTAGATTTATTTATTAATATCCGTCATCCCTTATTGTTTTTTTTTAAATTACCATGCTTGAGTTTGACTGCAACATCCTGACTAACAATGTAGTTCACGATTTGGGGTGAGTTCATTTAAACCTGACCGTAACATAGGCAAGAATGCGGCGGCAACACGCGGCGACTGCACATTTCTAACGCACAATGCCGACAAACGCTTGTGCTATTTGTATCATATAGCGGAAAATCACAAATCCAAATTATGTTGTTTTAGTATGTGCTTACTAAGAATTTTCAAGCGTAGCATGTAAGCTGTAGCGTTCGCAGCGGATCGCGATTTACTACTTACTTTCCCTAGAAAGGCCACAATGCGACTCACACGTTACGACTTGGGGGGCTTCAAGAAACGAGCGTAGGTACTCCCTTTTAAAAAGTCGGCAACGCATCTGTGATTCCTCTGGTGTTGCGGGTGTCCATGGGCGGCGGCGATCACTTACCAACAGGTGACCTGCTGGCTCGTTTGCCTTCTATCACATAAAAAAAAAAACAATGAAACCTAATTTAAACAGTAAGTGACCTCATTAAGAAACTTTAATCTATAAAATCGTTTTAACTGTAAAGCAAGTAATCTTGAAATTATTTCATTACTTAACCTAACAAACAATAGTTAGACAAATGTTCAATAGATGGCGTAAAACACAGTTAATTAATTTAAGTGCCCCCGCGATTTATCTGTTGAAAAAATAATATATAAGTTACAGTTAACTTTCTAAGGTTTAAATAGCTCCCATTTATCGTTTTATTTAACTCTTTAAGTATTAAAACGCTTATTCACGCCAACTATTAATTGAATAGTTTCTTATGAAACAAATGGTAATTAAATTAATTAGACTTTGATATAAAATCTTGCTATATCCGTGACGGAGTAAGAATACAATATGTATGCCATCGTGGCATAGTAGGCCAAGTATCCCTCCGTCACGGGAGGAGGCCCGTCCCTGCAGTGGGACATTAATGGGCTCTTATGATGATGATGAAAATCTTGCTGTAGCTTAGGGAATCGGTCCTCCTTTAGGCTTTGTTGTGTTTGGTCTGCTATCGTGCTTAACTTCAGATTATAAAAAATCTTTGGTCTTATAGTGGCGCGGCAAAATGACTGGAATGGACCTGGTGTTGAGGTTGTTTTCAGTCCAAGTACCTATGATGAGGATAAATTGTGAATGTCATCAATATCTATACTTAAATAGTATTCAAAGATGGTGAGCCTCTTTAGCAAGAGGATGTCAAGGTTGGGGTTACGATGTCCCTGCTTAATTCACCTACAAACTGTAGTGTCACCCACTAATGTCCCACTGCAGGGACGGGCTTCCTTCCGTGACGGAGGGATTCTTAGCCTACTAATAGGTACCACGCTGGCCAGACGAATTAGTATAAGGTTTAATTTCAAGTTTTCCTTATTTTTATTTCGTAAAGATAATATTGACGGATAGTCCCTTATTCGGTTTTTACGACACCCATGGTGTAAAAAATGATGGGGTGGTAACATATTTTATTCTTACTCCGTCACCACACGGACATGTCCAAGGTTACGATGTCCCTGGTTGATCCACCTCCAAACTCTAGTATAGTGAACTAAATTTTTTTTTCTGTATTGAGTTAAAAGTCTACACTAGCTACTGAAATAATAAGCAGGTTGTGTCTCGCACATATTATAGCACAGAACAAAGACACTCTAAACTTAATCTTCAAAATTAGTTTTTCTGCATAATTATTATATGGTCTATTTCTGTGGAATGGACACAAGTGATCGACTTGTTCGTCGCAGAACCTAATCATAAAAATCTTCTGGTGATCTGACCTAATAACAACACAGTAAAACAAAAACTGTCCGTGTGGTGACGGAGTAAGAATACAATATGTCACCACCCCATCTCATCCCATGGTGTCGTAAAAACCGACCAACGGTCTAAAAAAATGAAAACAAAAATATCTATTCTAAGGGCTATTAAGTTAATTACCAGAAGGTATACCCAATTAGCAAAGATAATTAGTTAGTAAAAAAATAAATAAACAGTCTTGTCACAGATAAGGAGGGATTCGTATAAAAATCCAATTTGATAAAAATAAATGTGCGCAAAAAGTGACTCGCGCATTTATCAAATGCTCGTGCGAAACACTGACGGCTTGTGAGCGTACACGGATCTGCGCTAATTGTTACTGGATGTGGCTTAACTAGGTTTTAATATACTTTCTTTTGGTGACAATAAAGTTCAGATTTGTTAGGTATTTACAAAAAAAAAGTATTTAAGTATGTTTATCAGTTGTCTAGTACCCACAGTACAAGCATCGCTTAGTTTGGGACTAGATGGCGTTGTGTGAATGTGTGAGGAATAGTTATTTATTTATTTATTTAGTTCAGTATGGTAAACAAGAGTAATAAAATTTTGGAAAAGAAATCAATCAGGCAAGATTTGAACATAATCTGAGTTTGAAAATTAAATAAATTACTTTTTAATTTTAAATTAAATTACATCCTTTCTCTATGTCATAGTTGGGTTTTGATTTGAAAATAATAATTCTTTTTCTCCTAGAGGTAACTTCCCGAGTGAGATGGGCTGTTAGTAAAAAAACTATTTTTGGCTAAAAATTCAAGGAGCCACTACCTCAACAGCGCTAAAATTAAATAAGTTCTTGAGCTCTCTTGAGAGGACAAATAATAACTACTAGCTGGCCCGTGCCCAATTCGTTGGACTACGAAAAAACCGTGTCCCTTTTTTAAACATATTTCATTACTGCTCCACTCCTATTAGTCATAGCGTGATACTATATAACCTATGACATTCCCCGATAAACAGACTTTTCAACACAGAAAGAATTTGTTAAATCAGTTCATTAGTTTCAGAGATTATCCCCTACAACATCACAAACACACAAACTTTACCTCTTTATAATATTAATAAAAAATAATATATAGATAAATACTTATACAACTTACAACTATACCAACATGAAAATGTGCCGAATATTTAAAGGTGGAGAGATATTCTTAGTTTATAACTTGAAAAAGTGCGAGAGAAACTATTTACAATTCCATCACTAAACGAGAATTAAAACTCAATACAATTTTAATAGACAAATAAATATGGTTATGATAGTAACATTGCTTTTCATCAAAATTATAAAATAATATACGAGTACGTCAATCAACATTCTGTCAAACAAATATTTTTATTTGCTATCACTTTAATAATTGAAGTTGTATAGTTTTTTAATTAATATTTTGTGACGACAATAAATAAATAATGTTTATTACCTATTTTATTTTCAATTAAGAGATTGATTAAAATACTAAATTTGATATTTGTTAAAAAGAACTACATAGTTATTTAATGGACTCAAACATTTTAACAAAAATAAAAGATCACTTCGACATCTGCTTTAAACCTTATTACTAGTTAATTAAATAAGGGTATGATTTAAGCTGTCACCAATTTAATTCATTTTGTGTTTCTTAAATAATAGGGTTTGCCCTCAAAATAGTAGATTTGTCACCAAAATGTAGTCACCAAACAATATAAAATCAATTCCACAATAAATAACCGAAAATCATGGAGATATGGGGTCAAGTACCAAATAAATGGTTTTGTATGTATTAGAATAGGTTTGTCCTAATAGTATTTAAGCAAACTAATTTAAAGAGATCACCAATAAATCATATATTATATCACTAGAAAATTTCATGAAGATCTAAAAATGTAGGGTGGTCGTCATCATCCTTTCAACCAAAAGAGTCTACTACTTAACTGGCCATGTGCCTCCCCCAAGGGTCTTAATTTCCACAGGTAGTATAAATATATTTAAATTAAATTTCTAGCTGAATAGTAAATAAAAAACTTAATTAAAGTTAAAATAATCAATATTTATTGATAAAAATAACAACCACTGAATAATCAGCGCTGGTTTGGATTTTGAAGGGCGCCCCCTTTTTATTTTCTGGCCAATAAGTATTTTTTTTGCTTCTGGTGGGGGGTTGGCCAGCTTTAAGCGTATGGCTAATCCGCCGTGCATCGTATGATCGTACCTACAACCAACCTACAACCCATTCGTTGAGGCCCGAAAGCGCGCCAATTTGTCTCCCTTCCCTTCCTCTTCCCTTTGAACATATTTTCATTAAAATTATAAACTGATGTATTAAATTCCTAACGAATACATTATTTTAATAACTGAACGAAATAAAATGTAACTAATGTATTGGTTACAAAATAACAAATAAAAAGGAGTCGCAGTCAAAGATCAATTAATCGATTTATTTGGTGACAGATCTACCATTTTGAGCACCAAGCTATTATTTAAGTAATAAAACTATTATTATAAGAACGAAGTTTATATTCATGTAATGCACTACAATTTTATTGGTAATCCATCTCATATTTTACACAATATATTAACAATAATTTGGTAATTCATACCTGGGAACACTCTTTGTTTATCTGAGAACGAAAATATTTCGTGGCGATAGATCTATTTATTAGGTGATACCACTTGATGACAAATATAAATTTTGGTGACAAAAAATATAGTTCCCATTAAATAAATAATATTCGCGGACATCTCACAGCGCCATCTGTTACTAAAGTAAGCTAGGCTTTACCTTTTTGTGTTATGGGTAACAGAAAAACGGATATTAATACTTATATACTTTTTTTTGTAAATACATACATAATATTATACATAGAAACACTCAGACCAATGAAAATAATCATGTCCATGCACAAAAATGTTTGTATTAAGCGGAAATCGAACCGGATACCTCAACGTAGCAGTCATGATATACATAATTATAACCACTACGCCACAGTGGTCGTCGTTTAACTGTGGATTGAATTACATGCAAGGCGATTCTTTGTACAACTAATTATCTTGAATCTGAATGTCTATCTTTAGCATCTTATGATCTTCCATTTTAATTACTAATGTATTGGTATTATGTAATAAAAAAGTAAAGTAAATGAAACAAATTAAGTAAAATTAATTTATCTAAGATCTCAATCTCTTCAATATTTTTTTTAGATTTGAACTTAATTACTAAACCAATTTTAATATTACTAACCAAAACTAAATAGAAATTATTACAAAAATGTGTAACTCAGTTTCCGTTTGGTGACGGAGTAAGAATACAGTGTGTCACCACCCCATCTTCCCGTCCCTGCAGTGGGACTTTAATGGGCTGTTATGATGAGTCACTCAGTAGTGCTGAAATTTTATACTTCTTTCCTTTATATAAAACCTTAAAAAATACTTATAGAAAACTAACTACGCTCACCAGCCCTCACAAACTACGTACACAGTCTCTTCCATTACTTCTCTATATAAAGTGGGGGGGTTTTAGGGTGGGGGGTGTAGGGCCAGCGATCCATCACGATCACGGAATGTAAACATGTTCGTCTGAGCAGGGCTGTGCGAGGAGATACAGGGGGTTTAAACAAGTGTTGTTATTGAAAAGGGTTCGTACTGTATAAAGTAAATAGTTGTAAGATGCTATCTGTGTTGCTTGACAATAATTATATAAGATATTGTAGTTTTGTGTTTACATTTCTCTTGTATTTACATTACAATAAATAAATAAATAACGCCATACAGTAATATTATTTATATTTATTTATCTAGAAACTTACATACTACATTTGTAGTTAGGAAGCGAAGGACGAATGAGTGGCACCTATAAATGAGTAAACAGCAGTCTTAATTAGGTAGTCCCTTTCTTCTTCGAATATCAATCGTCCGAAAATCATAATACCAAACAAGTTTACTATAATCATCACTTTCCATAATGTTTGCGTATACGAAATCGTATATTACCTAATCGTCTTTACCTATAATACTTGTGTGTCATAAAATGGGGTACTATAATTATTACATATCCTATTTTTTCTTGCTATAAAGTCACATGTCCTAAAATAAAATATTAAGGGAAAAGTCAGAAACAGTTGGTTAGGTTAGGTTAGTATGGTGACCACAACGCGCCAGAATTTTTTTTATGTAAAACTAGAATATAGTATTTATGTTTTTTAAATATTATAGATTGTGATGGTTATAGCAAAAAGAATTAGGTCATGTTATGTTTAAGGATTTAGGTACATTAAAATGATGCCGCGGCATTGAAAAATTCCTTTCAATGCCGCGGCATCATTTTAATGCATAGCAATTTATGTCGTATTTCTGTAACAGTACGGTTGAATTTCCATTAGTAAAAATTAAAATACTTTGCCATGCCGTCCAGGTCTGCGTTAGCCATTATACTACGTGTACATATAAATACGTACCTTATAAGTATACTTCAATCAAAATCAATCAACTAGCCTATTTCAGTCCACTGCTGGACATAGGCCTCTCCCAACGAGCGCCAGAGACCTTTTTGAGGTCGTCGGTCCAACTAGCTGGGGGGCGTCTTATCTCTTTGAAAACAAATAAAGGAACGCTTGACTTGAAGGAAAAAACTTGCCCTTATTAGATCAAGTTTCTTCCACTATAGGATGCCCGTCCCTGCAGAGCGCCTTAATGAACTGGCTTAATGATAATTTAACAAACAGCTCGATAAAATGGAACAGTTGTTTTATTCACTTAATATGCTTGTTTTACTATGCATTGTGATGATGGGCAAAATATATGACAAGGCACCACACCTTCTTGTCGTGGTGTTGTCGTAAAAATCGACTAAGAAAGATTCCACAAGGATAATAATTTTTCACCATTGCAAAAAAATTATAAATACCAAGTTTCTTTCTGTAAATAAAGTAGGCGTGTCGCTACAATGTCCATTAAAAAACTGCACATTGCCAACACGCTTCATAATTTTATGTAAATATGTTTAGGATTTAACTACCATAAATATTCAAAAACACTTAAACACCTTTAAACCAAAAACGCTGTCCTCACTAGTTATTTTACTACCATAAATATAATTTTAAGGTTTTATACTCAACCCTAGTCGTAAATATTAGTATGAATGCTATATTCATTTGATTTGTTTATTATTATCTCTGTAAAGCTCTTAAAGCGTTTACGAAACCATCTGTTTTAAGACAGGGGCTTTTTTGATTGATTTGAATAAATATTTCATAAACGAATAATGCTTAGAATATTACAGGTTTTTTTAAGATAGTTAATTTTGCAAATATAAATAATAATATTCACGGACATCTCTACACAGTGCCACCTGTTCCCAAAGTAAACTAGGCTTAACCTGCTGGTGTTATGGGTAACAGAACATCGAATATTAGAACTTATATACTTTTTTTTATATAAATACATTCATATAATACATAGAAACACTCAGACCAATGCAAATAATCATGTTCATGCACACAAATATTTGCATTGAGCGGGAATCGAACCCGAGACCTCTGCGTAGCAATCATACCACTAACACAGAGGCCGTCTAATATTTTTGTTGTTAAAAAGACTGTTGTTAAAAAGACTACTTCCGCATTAGGGGTCAGATCCTGTGTCATGGAGACTTTAACAGACATGAAATTAACGAATACTTACTAAAGAACTTCCAGTCTCTAGATAATAATTTGTGGATTACACAGATTTCTTAGATATCTTGCGCTGTATTCAAACCCACCTTCACGATCGCAGCGTCTCGCCCAGGCAGCTTATTTTACTGTTATGAGTTATACATATAAGTGTAAATACATAAAACTGTTACAGAGTGTTACCTCCTGACTTGAAAATCTACACCAACCACTCTGACCAACGTGGTATCATCATCATCATAACAGCCCATTAATGTCCCACTGCAAGGACGGGCCTCCTCCCGTGACAGAGGGATACTTGGCCTACTAATATCACGCTGGCCAGACGAATTGGTATAGCGTTTAATTTCAAGTTTTCTTACTTTTTACTTCTTAAAGATAATGTTTACGGTTAGTCTCTTAGTCGGTTTTTACGACACTTATGGGGTGAGATGGGGTGGTGACATATTGTATTCTTACTCCGTCACCACACGGTACCACGGTGCGGCGCCCCTAGTGAGTCAATCAAAAAGAGAGAAAAGTAAGAACATATTTTATATTAGTTGGTCACCACACAAGCCATACAAAAACAAAGACGTTTTACAATGAACCCAACTTTATAAAACCACAATAAATAAAAGATATTAAGTTATTCCCTCATAAAACTACTAACCCTTCTACTTCATCAAAGAATTTGAATGGTGAGAATCAATATTGAAACCATAAAGTACCCACCATAAATTTACGGCAGCCATTGTGAAAGTCCCATAAAATATTTAACATCCTTTGTCCCACAGTTAACCCTTGCTGAAACCACTGAAACAATGTATAAGCAAAGCTTTTGGGGAGAATGGGGTCAATCGTTACAATGTGTAGTATAATCACTTTTTGCACTCCTGCAACATTTTCGGGAAAATTATTAATAGTAGGTAACATTAACTGTGTAAGGTTTTGCTGTATCATTGTTTATTGTTTTGATGAAATATTTTAGTTATGGTAACAAAAAGGAACTAGTTTTAGACCATGGTTTTGTATGTATTATACTCTCTACTAATTATTAACATACACAACACTACTTTTTCGTATGACAGAAATAGTTACTATCTGCTAATTAACTGATAAGTATCTGCGTAGGGACAAGTGAAACAACTAGTGGTTGAGTTCACACTGACGTTTAATGACAAGCGATAGATACTTATAGGAGTGGACGCAGCCACTCACCTATATACATCTAAGCAACATTAACGCATTATTTAAGACAAAGTAAAGTCATTTGAAAGGGCGCTTAGCACTAAGCTTGATACGATTATATCACCGGGTTTTTTTTATAAAAACAAACTACATCATCACCCTGTATCGGCTTGCATTCATAGCTATAATTAGTAGAGCTTTTAAAACCGGACAATAGTATTACCAAAATATAAAAAAAAAACAGCAGTTTATCTTTAAAAAGAATCTAATGATAAACGGACAGTTTTTTTTATTTATTACACCGTTTAGGAAGTAAGGATAAATATTTGTAAGCATGTGATTGACGGGTGAAATAAATATGGCTGTGGCCTCGTCACACAAAAACGTCGCCTCGCCTTGAGAACTCGCATACACATCCATTTTACCCCACTCTCCTTGTGATAATAATATAAAATTTATGGAAATAAATCTTTTTCTGATTTATTAGATCTTGGGACAGTTCTATTTATATTATATTTACGAAATATTATAGTAAAGTACTAAGATATTTGTCAGTATTGGTAGATGTGTAACTAAAATATTTTAGATAAAAAATAATGATAAATGCTTGTAGTCATAACATATTATTATATAGACGTAATTTACATAGAAAGTAATTTAAATCTATACAACGAAGAAGTAAATACATAATCTTAAGTAAAATCATAACTTTGCAAAGAACAATGTTAATTTTAATAAAATAATTTTTAAAAATAAAATACAGATTAACTACTCGTAGAAATTTCAAAATCTATATTATACTATGATATTATAAAGAGGTAAAGTTTGAAGTTTGCTTATTGTAGAGGGTAATCTCTGGATCTACTGTACCGATTTTAAAAATTCTTTCTGTGTTGAATAGTCCATTTATCGGGGAGTATCATAGGCTATAATAATATAGTATTACGCTATGACTAATAGGAGTGGAGCAGTAATGAAATATGTTTAAAAAGAGGACGCAATTTTTTCGCCGCCTAGCCGCCTAGTGAACTATATAGTATCTTATAAAGGGACGGCTAACATACAAACATTGGTGTAATTAGAATAAGACTTATTAATTATTTATAGGCACGGAAAAAACTAAATAGAAACTACTCTTTAAAAAAAGCTTAAAAAGTGCATTTAAAAAAAACTACACAACGCATTTTAAATCGTGCAACACAGCCAACAGACTAAAAGTATATTTTTTTTCAACACTCGTACAATAATAATATTGTTTCTGTAAATTAGTTTTGTGAAAACTCTTGAGAATTGTTGTGATGGATAACCTTAGAGTTTTTTGTTGCTGTAGTCAGTTTTTTCGCATTTGTTTTAAAAACAAAACGAAGGCCTATTTTCGCTGAATAAATGACACAGTACTTCTGTTTCGTGTTTAAAACTGTAGCTTTTTGTTCAGTTAAGGAAGAGTGCAGACTTATCGTATTGTTGGTTAATTTTGTTTTTTGTGAAGTCACGGAGCATGAAAATATATGTCGCGTAAACAGACGAATATGATAACAAAAGTGATTAAAAGCTTTATATTTATATGATAAGTAACTTTATAGTTTCCTTTAAAAATATACTGCAAAAAAAAGATAGAGGATATTAGTGCATTTTTAGATTTTAAGTTTTTGTCAGAACCTAATTTTCCTTCTATAAAAATAAATGTCAAAAATGTTATTTTATTAAAAAGATGTAGGTTTCAAAGTAGTCGAGAAATTTCATTAATTACAGGTTAAACAGTTTAGTCCGTATCTAAATAAATACGAAATCATAACAGCCCATTAATGTCCCACTGCAGGCACGGGCCTCCTACCATGACGGAAGAATACTTGGCCTACTAATACCACGCTGGCCAGACGGATTGGTATAGGGTTTTATTTCAAGTTTTCCTTCTTTTTATTTTGTAAAGATAATATTTACAGATAGTCCTTTAGTCGGTTTTTACGACACCCATGGGATGAGATAGGGTGGTGACATATTGTATTCTTACTTCGTCACCACACGGAGAACTAATAAACAAAAAAATAATTACTTACAAGTTACTTTTAATCATGGCACTTTCATACTTACATATTTTTGAAGAAAATAAATTATTTATTTATTATTTACGGATAGTCCCTAAGTCGGATTTTACGACACCCATGGGATGAGATGGGGTGGTGACATATTGTACTCTTACTCTGTCACCACACGGATAAACACGGAATCACTATAAACAAATATCATCCAAGTAATAGTAATCGAAATAAACTACAAAACTACACTTCTTAAAGACGTCAATTGTGGAAACAAAAGAATATCAGTGGTCGTGTCGTTCGAGAGCCATCTTACAAACAACTTGACATAACACATTTGAATCAAGAACACTTCGACAGAGCCTTGTGTAGGCTAATGGAGACGATTGGGAGACGTGACATTGAATGGGAACTATTATTGACTTATAGAACGGTTAGTTCATAAGCTGAACGATATTTAAAGTAGATTTTTTCTGATGATGTGAGGCAGTTGATAATTATATTCTTTGAATTTCTTTTTCATTGTCTCTTCATTCTTTTCGAACAATTCCTAGCTTCACTTAAGCTTAACAGGTTATTTACATGTAATGAAAGACCTTTGACGACCTCTGTAGCGTAGTGGTTATATAACATGACTGCTACGCAGAGGTCTCGGGTGCGACTTCTTCTCAATGCAAATCTGTGTGCATGAACATGATTGTTTGCATTGGTCTGGATGTTTTCTGTGTATAATATAACAAAAAAAGTATTTAAGTATGTTTATCCGTTGTCTAGTACCCATAGTTCAAGTTCTGCTTAGTTTGTAACTAGATTGCGTTGTGTGAAAGTGTAAAAAAAAAATTATTAGTCCGGTTATTTTTGTACCTACAATAATGTCCCTATAATATCAATCCTTGTATAGATAGAAGGCTAAATTTCACTCCGTCACAGGCAGAGAACTGTCCCAGCAGTAGGACATTGTTATCACAATTGCATTCAAAATATAATTAAATTATTCATCATTAACTCCCATGACGTGTTACATATTACTCTCAACAGTATGCCAATAATTATTTTAGGAAAGGATTTCCTTAGAGTGACGTATTAATAATTTAATTTCATTTAAACCAATTTAGCTTCGACGTACCATCCTTTACGTTATTTGCTTAAAATAACTTGATACTTGTACTGTGTAGATAGTAAGAGATTAATAAAAGTTAGAAGAGTATTTATTTTATTAGGAGCGTTTATAGGGCTCACTAGCGCCGCCAATAGGAAAAAAATCATAATTCGCAAATAGGATCAATAATGCTAAATGTTGGTAACGAAGTCTTGAGAAAAGGCAATATAGTATTTGTATAATTCACTCTCAACACTTTAAATGTTTTTCAATTAGTTAAATTACGCATTCGAAAAAAAACGACCGTTTTTGTTTGTAATTCAATGTTTATTTCATTGAAAAACATTTAAAGTGTTGAATAAGAATAATTTTCAAAAACCATTAGTTGAGAGTGTGCTAAACAAATACTTTATTGCCTTTTCATATTTGCAAGGTAAGATATTTTTTTATTGGCGGCGCTAGTGAGCCACGTGGGTTAAAGGATTTTATTTCTATTTTTTTTTGGCTTTTACGGCGCTTGTGGGATGCAGTAATGAGAGGGCAAATACAATTTGTGTTTAATTCTAATATTATTAATAATAACTTGTTTTTTTTTCTTTTAAAATATTAAAGATAACATAAAACACACAAGAACATGTTTAATATAAAACATTCATTTTAGTTTAAAATAGAAAGGCTGTATATTCGTATACACAATGTCATTCATTGGGGCACTTCATTAATCTTGCCGCGTCGGTGGATGGTTCATGCAATAAGTAACAAACATGTTAGATAATTGCCTTATTCATTTTTATATTATATCAGCTTTATTACATTGACAATACGGACATGCACTGGTCAATCTTAAGATCCAATTTTCCAATCAGAGACATAAAAATAATTTGTGCCTTAATTCGGTATGTAAAGATTTTCTTTGGTATGTTTTTATTTTTTTATTATAAAGGTTTGTTAATTATAAACAACTAATTTGAGTATTTAGTTTCCTACCTGTAGTTTATTTTTAATAAATATTTTAAGTTTTACTTGTGACGACGTCATGTGTACAACTAAATTACTTGAGCAATGAAGGCAGAGACAAATTTCTGTTCAGCCGGACACATGACGTCATTTAGATGTAAAATGAAAGACAAAGCAATTCATGTATAATTGTAAAAATGGCCACAATCTTGCGGTTTTTTGATTTAAAAATATGATTTTATTCCTTAACGATCTAAAATCTCTAAATGATTTTAGAATGGACATTTTTTTTTTTTTTTTTTTTTTTTTTATTCTCCCTCTGGGTCTCTTCGCAGGGGCCCCGGGTATGCACCGTTAAGCATCGACCCCAGGGTCCCCTGCAGACCTCGGCCGCTCTATTACGGCCCCGTCCCTATGTGGGAGAGGATCCCCAGTCCTCTCTACCGGGGGGGGGGGGCGTGTGTGGGGGGGAGCACCTACACACGCCAACGTCTTGGCCTGCTTCTGCACGGGGCAACGGGCAGCCCATCCGTCCCGTTACCCCCAGGCCCCCCGTCATGGAGGTCGGAGATCGTTGGCATAATGCCTCCTCCGACGCCCAGGACGCGCGGCGACATGCGGGAATGAGGGATCTCTCTCCCGCAAGCCCTCCGCCGCCTCCTTCGCTAGCATTACATGCTCGCAAAAGGTGGCGACGGCCCGCCACGCGCTCTCGCTGGAGACCATGGCCTGAACCATTGTCTCCAGCGAGAGAAATGCCACTCCTAGACCCACAACGAGGTCCTGCCGTTGCCGTGCCCACGCCGGGCACTCCACCAGTGTGTGGAGCGAGGAATCCTCGCTGCAGTTCCGGCAACTGTGACATTCGGGCGTTGGCTCCCGGCGAATACGGTGCAGATACTTACCGAAGCATCCATGCCCGGTAAGCATCTGCGACATCCGGTAAGAGAGGCTGCCATGCCGCCTCTCGAGCCAATCCTCCATGACCGGACTTACCGCCCTGATAAGGGCGTGCCCGTACCTCGGTTGCCCAAGTCGCTGTCTCCATTCCTCCATGAGATCGTCATGGAGCAAGGACCGCTGCGCCTCGACTTCGCGAGGGGCAGGTATATGTCCCTGCTCCAGAGCCCCCCTGTGCCACCGATACAGTGACGCGAGAGCCCTCGCCTCCAGATCCCATGGAGGAGTTCCGGCTAGGAGACTCGCCGCCTCAAAGGAGATCGTACGATATCCCCTGATGATTCTGACGGCCAGCATCCTCAGCGGACTCTGAAGAATAGTCGCTGTGCTGGCCGTCAGGCGCTCCGCCCATAAAGGCGCGCCGTATAGCGCCATCGATCGTACGATCCCCACGTAGAGTCTCCTACACGGGGTGTTAGGTCCCCTCATGTTGGGCATAAGCCGCGACAGTGCAGCCGCGGCGCCCTTAATTTTGGGGACGATGCTTCGGACATGTGGTCCGAAGCCCCATCGGCTATCGAGGGTGATCCCAAGATATTATCTCATCGAGGGCTTGATGCCGATGCTAACACCATCCACCGTGACACTGGAGCCTGGAGGGGGCGCCCGTCTGGGTCCGTGAAAACACAGGGCCTCAGATTTGTTGAGCGCCACCTCCAGCCCCAGCCGCCGGATTCGGGCAACGACCTGGGCAACCCCTACCGTGGCCGCTTGGGCTGCGTCTTGGAACGTTCTCCCTCGTGCTGTCACGAGGGTGTCGTCGGCGTAACAAAACACCGCGACACCTCTGGGGAACGAACCACGCAGCACCCAGTCGTATCCGATGTTCCACAGGAGCGGGCCAAGCACCGATCCCTGTGGAACACCGCACGACACATCTCGCCGACCTGGCCCTAGCCAACTAGGGTAAGCTATGGCCCTCTCAGAGAGATAGGCCCCGACAATGTGGCAGAGGTAGGGGGGCATCCGATGATAATCGAGTGCCTCCCTAATGCAACTCCAAGGCAAGGTGTTAAATGCATTGGCGATGTCAAGAGACACCGCCAACACCACCTCACCCCGGGAGGTCGCTTCCTCTGCCAGGCTACCCACGCACATGATCGCACCCACAGTGGATCGCCCCCGGCGGAAACCAAATTGGTTATCCGCCAGATCTGGCCCTACCACCGTGAGATGCTCGACGAGGCGATCTGCAATGATAAGCTCAAAGAGCTTGCAGACCTCGTCAAGCAACACGATCGGTCGGTATCCGGATGGTGAATCCACCGGCCGCCCCGCCTTTCGGATGAGGACTAGTTTCCCCGTCTTCCACACCTTCGGAAACTGACCTCTTTCGAGGCATGCGCTAAATAGCCTTCTAAGTCGGGGTCCAAGCTCCGCAAGGGCCACGACCCATGCACGGCCTGGAATGCCGTCGGGTCCGGGCGCGGTGTTCTTTTTGGCCTTGAGCCGTCGAACCACCGCCCCTAGCTCACCCTCTGTGACTTCGGGCACGTCATTCTCGCTACGACTCGCGTTGAGTACTCGAGACGAAGCCATCGTCGGGGGGACATGCTCCTCCCCTCCCGATGGGAACAAGGCGTCCAGCACTCCCTCCAGACGGTCGGGTTGCAGACTCTGCGTCAGCGGGGGGGGGCGCTGGGGCGTAGTTTGCCCCGTACCAAAAGGTATGGGCGTCCCCACGGATCCTGGTCCAGAGTCCCAATCAGCTCTTCACGAGCTGATTGCTTGGCCCGTTTTACAGCCGCCTGGAGGGCTCTTTTGGCTGCCCTGTACCTCTCATGGAGCTCCGTCTCCAGGGTTGCCGCGTTGTCTGGGCGGCGACGCCTTCGGCGGAACCTTTTGCACTGGCGGCGTGCACGGACGCACTCCTCGCGGAGTTGCGCCGTTTCTGCGTTCCACCAGTACGCCTGGTTCCTTGCCGGGGTGCGCCTCACCCTTGGCATCGCCGCGTCGCAGACTAGCGACATGGCCCTCTGGAACCACTCTGCCTCGTCATCAACGCAGACAGGCCTGTCCGGTGCGGGTACCCAGGCCTGCACGGTAGCGGCTTCCAGAAGGACTTCCCTGCTCATTTTTTTGAGTGCCCAACGAGGATCCGGAGGGCTGTCAATCCTCAGCGGTGCAGAGGCATCGGGGTCGACGCTGAACCGAATGTATCTGTGATCGGACAGCGTCTCCCCCTCCTCCACAACACGCCAGTCCTGGACGCGAAGGGCAAGCGCAGGGGTCGCGAACGTTACGTCCACGACCGAACCGAGCTGCCCTCGCTCCCAGGTGGCGACAGTCCCCCGGTTGAGGATCGCCAGGCCGCGTGTAGCGACCCAGTCCTCCAACAACCTCCCCCTGACCGTGGTCTCTCGGGAGCCCCAAGCCTGTGACCAGGCATTGAAGTCTCCCATGACCAGTATCGGACGGGGGCGACACGCAGCGAGAACGACGTCCAGTCCAGCGAGCCATTGCTCAAACTGGTACTGGTCTCGGTTCGGCGAGATGTAAGCGGCCACCACCGCTATCCCCTCATAATCCGCCGCGACGCATCCTCGTCCCCTTGCTAAAACAGCAAGGGGGGAGGAGCCAGCGGCGGTTCCCCCGATAAGAAACGTCAAGCCGTCCAAGTCCACCGGGGCGCCCGGTGGTACCCAGTACGGCTCGGCGACTGCGGCCACATTGATAGACCACTGTGCGACGCTCTGGTACAGAAGATCCTGAGCACCGGCACAGTGGTTTATGTTCGCCTGCAGGAAGCGGACATGGGCACCCATTAATGAGTGTCCATCTCCGCCTCCCGCCGCGAACTGGGCCGCTCTGGGGCCTCTCTACCTGCGGATGGACGGGGACGGGGCCTCGGCCTTGAGGCGGCGCAGGACTTGCTGTCCGCCCGGTGTGCCGCATCCTTGCCCTCCGCCACACATTTGAAGCAGTGTGGCGGGGCCGTGCATGATCCGGCCTTGTGACCGGGCTGACTGCAGCGGAAGCACCGGTCCCCCACGGTAACTCCCGCCGTGCACTGCACTCCTACATGCCCCGCTCCCAGGCACCTAAAGCACCTGGCTTCGCGGGGCTGCAGAAGGAGCACCTGCGCCTTGAGGAAGCCTCCTATCAGGAGGCTCCGTCCATCCGCTACCTTTTTGGCCGCCGCGACCGGGCAGTGGACGACCACCGTCCCGCGACCTGTGGGACCAAAGAATAATTCTCCGGCCCTCACCTGGTCGCGTGGGCAGCCGCCCGCCTCCACAACGGCGGAGATCACCTCCTCCGTTGTGGCCGCGTCATCCAAACCAGACACGCGCACGCCAACACATTTGTTAGGTCTGGTGACGCGGACGGCCTCCGCGTCCAGTGACTCCCGCAGCTTAGCCGCTAGGGCATCTGCCTTGGGGCCACTGGTGGCGCCGGAGACCTCGAGCATTCTTGCTCCGGTACGTGTCGTTTTGTACCGGAGCCCGCCCTGAATGTCGAGGGCCTTAAGGTCTACGGAGGCCTTCACCCTCCGTAGAACCTCGGCGTACTCCACGCCCTTCTCCACGCCTGCTGTCGTCAGCGTCAGGACGACAGCAGTGGACCGTGGGGCGCGGAGCCTCGGCGCCTTTGTCGCGGCGGCGACTTTCTTCTTCTTTTTCTTTCTGGACCCCACGACCCTCCATTCTGCTTCAGGGAGGGAGGGATCCGGGGTCCCATCTACGACCGTAGGGGGGGCAGAGGGGGCCTTCTTCCCCTTCCCCTTGCCCTTCTTATTGTCGGACTGCTTCGGCTTTTGGGCCGAAGCAGCCACGTTCTTTTTTGCAGGCGGCGGAGGAGCCGCAGGTGGAGGCGCTCGCTCTCCAGCTTTGGGGCGGGCCACCTCATCGCAGGACGCCCCCGCGGCCGACGTCAGCGGCGGGCGGCGCCTTATGTCTTCGAGAGTGGAGATGCGCTTCATAATGCGCGTCTCCATCTCTCGCATCATCCGCTCAAAATCTTGAGCGGATGATGTTGACGCCGCAGGGCGCTGCGGCACTGGCGGCAGTGCCACGCCGCCGCTCCGCGCCTGCCTCAGCTCGTCCCGGAGGGCAGCCATTTGCTCCTCCAGGCGCTTTATGGCGGCAGCGTGTTCGGCGTCCTTCTTCGCCATCTGCCGCCTGAGCTCCGCCACTACCCCTGCCTCACCAGTCGAGGCTGGCGGAGACGGAGGAGCCCGCCACTCCCTGCGGACGGCCTCCGTGACCTCGGCAAATATTTTCTTCCGGGTCTGTGAGAGCCCCTTCTGGCCCCTAGCCGCATCGGCTAGTTTGGCCAGAAGTGTCTCCAGACCCGGAGGAAGTACTGCTCCGTCGGCCTGTGGCACGTACGGTGCCTTCGGCCGACTCTGTCCCCTGAGCGGGGCACCCCTCCCACGCCCAGTCCTCACTGCGGGCACCTTGGGTGCCGCAGGCCTACCCGCCTCCTCCCCAGATGTTAGTTCCATACCGGAGCCGGAAAGACTCCGGCTTCCGGTACGGAACAAAAACGTCTCCTTCTCCTCTGGGCGCCCCCTCTTTCTACCGCGCCCAGAAGCAGCTGTTTGAATGGACATAGGTAAACTTTTACTTTACATACCGAATTAGCCTAGTTGTTTTATGTGTTAATTCCGCCTCCACATACCACACTGGCTAGATGAGTTGGTTTTATGTTATCGATATTAATATAAGGATGTAAACAAGTCTTCAAGGTTTTTGCTAAAAAGTTGAAACAAGTTATACTTATTTGTCTGTCTTTCCCACTGAAGAGTACTAGGATATACGTCTCTGCAATAGGGCAGTCAATATTCCGTACACTTTCACACAACGCCATCTAGTCCTAAAATAAGCAGAGCTTGTACAATGGGTACTAGACAACGGATAAACATACATAAATACTTTTTTTTTTGTAAATACATACATATTATACATAGAAACACGCAGACCAATGCAAACTGGGGCTCTGCCAGAATACCAGCGCTGGTGCGACATAAAACTATGCCGTACCAGCATAACAGCTGAGGCAGAGCCCTATTGGCCATTTAGACTTTGTATTTTTTTTTCTATGTATTTTTATGTTTTGTGTATGTTATGTGTGTCCTTTATGGCCAATAAATACATCTGCGTAGCAGTCATGTTAAATAACTACTACGCCGCAGAAGTCTTCACTCAATAGCTTGTAAAGCAATCGTTTTCTATCATCTAACACTGCACGTACACAAATCTAATTACACATTGACAACATTTATTTTCATATTGATTTTATATCTCCCATCTTGACCCTAACAGATTAAAAGAACAAAATAAAAGTAGGTTCAATAGAAATTCCACATGGAATTGAAATTGAAATCGGAAATACTCAATTATGATCCTTGAGATCCGTGTTTTTGAGACGGTAACTGATCATTAGGGGCGGATATCTATACGTGATAGGATTCGCAACAAGGAAATCCTTAGAGAAATTAAAGAATCCCGATATGATCCGAAAGGAATCAAGGAAAACATTATGAAATGGAACGGCAATGAACGACAAGAAATTGTGAATACTTTTGACCCTTTTCTCTCGTGTTGTTGAACATTGATATAATAATAAACAGTTAGTTAATTTGGAATTAAATTGTATAATGCTATGTAAATAATATTTTGTAGTCATCTTACGTGATAAAATAGATAATATTAACAGGACTCACATAACTCCATCTTGTCTTAAATTACCGGTTGTAGTTTGGATAAAAAACGAATAAACAATAATTATACATAATACATAGGAACAACCAGATAAATGCAAACGTTTGTGTTACTTAGGATCAAGCCATGTAATGCGGGGACTTGTACAGAGAGTTCGAAAAGAAGAAAGACAATGGAAAAAAAATGGTACTCGAGGCGGGACTCGAACCCGAGCCGCGTGTACTATACGCGTCCAGCGCCATGACCACTAGGCCACCCGAGGTTTTTTCCATTGTCTTTCTACTTTTCTGATTTTTCTAGTTATACCTAAGAATTATAGGTAAAAAAATATATGTAATTTGTACAAAGAGAATCAAACGCATACAAAGGATCAAGATCACATCTAAGCACAAAATAGTTGTCTTTATGGACAATTCATTGCGTGGGATTCAGAGAATAAAAGCGGTTATTGTTGTGTGTCGCAGTTCAAAAAATAAACAGACCTTTTTTTCAACTCTATGACAGTCGTAGTCCCAATCGACCCGTTTACTGACTACAATATTATGATGAAAACTTGCCTGTATAATATTAGCAAAGTAATATTAAAAGTAAAAGTATCCCTCCGTCGTGGGAGGAGGCCCGTCCCTGCAGTGGGTCATTAATGGGCTGTTAGGAATATAAAACGCTAAATTTTGCATAGTTTTCTGTTTACCCACCTCAACTACTACACATTCACCATAATAACACATAAAACTGACTATTTAAATTATGTAGATTATACTCGTCACTTAGCTTAGAAATATATTATATTCCACCATTGACAGCTCAACAAACTATTAACCTAAACCCAGTAGGGAGCACCGAGGACCAGACATATTGTATAAAATTATAATAAAGTTAAACATATTACCTTTGCATCCTTTGTTTTTGTACTATAAATGCTAAAATATAACATGGAAAAACTAACTTATTGACACTAGGTATAATATTTACACGTAATAATATGTAATAAATACTTTCATTTTTTTTTATTTACTCTACACAGCGCCATCTGTTCCCAAAGTAAGCTAGGCTTAACCTGCTTGTGTTATGGGTAACAGAACAACGGATATTAATACTTATATACTTTTATTTGTAAATACATACATATTATATAGAAAACACTCAGACCAATGCAAACAATCATGTTCATGCACAAAAAGATTTGCATTGAACGGGAATCGAAGCCGAGACCTCTGCGTAGCAGTTATGTTATATAACCACTACGCTACAGAGGTCGTCAAAGGTCTTTCATTACATGTAAATTACCTGTTAAGCTTAGGTGAAGCTAGGAATTTTTTGAAAAGAACGAAGACACAATGAAAAAGAAATTCAAAGAATTTAATTATCAACTGCCTCGGTGAAGCATCACATGAGGTAGCGACTGGCGTACACTAGGTTGTAAATTCCTACTCAATACATCATAACACCCCATTAAGGTCCCACTGCAAGGACGGGCCTCTTCCCATGACAGAAGGATACTTGGCTTACTAATACCACTGGCCAGACAGATTCGTATAGGATTTAATTTCAAGTTGTCCTTCTTTTTATTACGTAAAGATAATATTTTCGGATAGTCCCTTAGTCGATTTTTACGACACCCATGGGATGAGATGGGGTGGTGACATATTGTATTCTTACTCCGTCACTACACGGAGATAACCGTAATAATATGTAATAAAAACTTTCAAGACATGTAAATTACCTGTTATGCTTAGGTGAAGCTAGGAATTTTCCGAAAAAACGAAAAGACAATAAATAAAAAGTTAAAATAAATGAGCCTCACACATTTACACAACGCTATCTAGTCCCAAACTAAGCAGAGCAAGCTATTATTGATGCTAGACAACGAATAAACATACTTAAAAACTTTTTTTTTTGGAAATACATACAACATAGAAAACACTCAGAACAATTCAAACAATCATGTTCATGCACACAAAGATTTGCTTTGAACGGTAAAATTATAACCTAAAGGCCTGGGCACACCGGGACGGCATGGCAAGGGATTTTGCCGTGAGTCAGCGCACACTGGCCGCTTAGATGCCGCGGCATGCAAGGCGCACCGCGGCATGCCACAGCGCGCCGCGGGACGGCATGGCAAGGGATTTTGCCGTGAGTCAGCGCTCGGCCGCGGTAGGCAACGGGATGCCGTTGCCTACCGCGGTATGCCGCGGCGTCCCGCCACGGGAGCCTGTGGCGCGTCTTTTAGCGCCGGAGTCCGTGGCACTGGGTCGCGGTATGCCGCGGCATCCCGCCACGGGAGCCTGTGGCGCGTCTTTTGATGCCGTTGCAATAAAATCCCTTTCAATGCCACGGCATAATTTTAAAGCATAGCAACTTATGTCGTATTTCTGTAACATTACGGTTGAATTTCCATTAGTAAAAATTAAAATCCCTTGCCATGCCGTCCCGGTCTGCGTAGGCCTTTAAGAGGCAAAACCTTGTAGTGAGACAATAAAAGGCTATTTAAAATACTGACTAACAAAATTGGATTTTAATAAAGATTCAAAAAATAATTACAAGTTATTTTGAATCATGGTACTTTCATACATACTGCTATCCATCGTGTACTAACCTTAATATCTGGGATAAGCGGCTGTACGTTTTTGCGTAGAGCCTCCGTCAAGCCTACAGCGCCGTGGTATAAAGTGCAAGCGATTTGAATGTTCATTTAACATTTTTGGGAGACGTAATGTCGGCCGGTTGTAAATAGCTCTCTGGGTCACATTTTGTTTTAGTTGCAGATTTAGTGATGTATGTGGCACATTTTAAAGTATGAATAGTAGTGTAAGTTATTTAGAAACTTGACGACCTCTGGCGCAGTCGGTATATTACATAGCTGCTACGCAGAGGTCTCGGGTTCGATTCCCGCGCATTGCAAATCTTTGTGTGCATGAACATGATTGTTTGCATTGGTCTAAATGTTTTCTATGTATAATATGTATGTATTTACAAAAAAAAAAATTTAAGTATGTTTATCCATTGTCTAGTACCGATAGTACAGGCTTTGCTTAGTTTGGAACTAGGTGGCGATATGTGAATGTGTGAGGATTATTTATTTATTTATTCTTTTGGCTTATTACAAAGAACACAGTTTACAAGATAAAGTTTATGGGGTTGGCATATCCATGTGGATAAAAACCCCAATTTTTTACTTCAATAAAGAAAGAAAAAAAAAAAAAAAGATAAAGTTTTGGCACAAAAAGGCTGTTAAGAGAGGAGTAAAATATGACTTAGTTACCTCTTTAGTTAGTGACCTCTGTGGCGTAGTGGTAAATATTACATGGCTGTTATGTTGAAGTTTGGTGTTCGACTTCTGATCTATTTATTTCTTTGTGAGTTTGACCATGATTTTTTACATTAATCTGGTGGTTTCTAAACATAATTTAGGTAAACGTATGTTTATTTAATGGCTTATGCTAAAAGTATAAGCTCTATTTCGTTGTTTTAAGGCCATAGTATCAATCTCCGTGTGGTGACGGAGTAAGAATACAATATGTCACCACCCCATCTCATCCCATGGGTGTCGTTAAAACCAACTAAGGGACTATCCGTGAATATTATCTTTACGAAATAAAAAAACGGAAAACTTGAAATTAAACCCTATACCAATCCGTCTGGCCAGTGTGGTATTAGTAGGCCAAGTATCCCTCCGTCACGAAGAAGGCCCGTCCCTGCAGTGGGACATTAATGGGCTGTTATGATAATGGCAAGCTCTACTTAGTTTACGACAAGATGGCGTTAGGTGAATGTGTAATTAATATTATATTAATATAATACGATCAAATAATAATCTTATAACTTAAGCCGCTAGACGAGACATCGCTAAAATTAATGATATTTACGACATAAAGGTAATTAACTATTTACTTACGACCCTTACTTATGAAACTATAGGGGAGGGTTTTAATAAACTCTTAGATTCACTTATTTATTATTTTGTTTAAATAAACATAAATATCGGCCGAAATAGAATATGTGTACGTAAACCGTACATCATAACAGCCCATTAATGTCCCACTGCAGGTACGGACCACCTTTCATACTTGGCCTACTAATAAGACGGATTGGTTGACTGGTGTTTCATATAAGGGTTTGATTGAAGCCCAGTGATTGAAAAACGCCTATACCGAATTTGATAAATTCCTTAACCAACTCTCAAACGTAAAGGTTATATTGTGATTCCATTATGACTAATCAATCAGGGTAGTGAGATTAGGTTAAGGTAAACAGTTACCCGGTGTATTAGTTCTGTGGCCCGAAAACTTTAAGCTGATTAATGTTTTACCTTTATCATTGTAGATGGCGTTCTCTGGATTAAGTTTAAAGGTATGATAAGTACCGTAACTACTTAAATGTCTCATGAGTCATATATGAACATTCGCATTGTTTTACTATTGTGTCTTGTGGCGGGACAGTGGAATTGTTTACTTTTATTTTAAGTAATTTAAGTTTTAAATGAGTATACATGTTATGAGAAGGCTATCTTAGACCATAGGTGCCGTAAAAGCCGATTGAGCCAAAGTTCAGTATTCGGACAAAAAAGGGACTACCACGATTCAGACAAACTTGTTTTGCGTCGTCTACATTCATATCGTCATACGGCCAGTTCGTTCCGAATGCTAATATATTTTAATCATCATCATAACAGCCCATTAATGTCCCATTGCAGGGACGGGCCGCCTCCAGTGACGGAGGGATACTTGGCCTAGGATTGGTATAGGGTTAAATTTCAAGTTTTCCTTTTTTTATTTCGTAAAGATAATATTCACAGATAGTCCCTTAGTCGGTTTTTACGACATCCATGGGATGAGATGGGGTGACATATTGTATTCTTACTCCGTCACCACGCGGAGAGTATATATTTTAATACCATAGTTTATCTTATTATGCAAGGAATTTTTAGTTTATCTACGAAGAAAACGTATTTAAATTTAAAAGAGAGATTGAGTTTAAAAATTTGTATTTTTCTGAAGAAAATTTCACAATGTTTTTGAAACTATAAGACGTCTTTGTACTTGATGAAGTTCTGAGCTTGTTTGTTCAGAATCCGACGAAGAAAAGCTACAATGTATTTTGTTGATAGCCTAATACGTCCATGCTCTTATTATTATCAACTTTGATTATGGAAAAGACCGAAAGACAGTGAAAATGATTTATCCGCTGAGATGGGATTCAAACTTGAGTCTTCTGATTATTCGCCTCGGACGCATTGACCGCTAGGTCACCCGTATCCTTGCCTGTTTAACCAAACTTTATTTGCTTTTCCAGGAGTCATTACCTCTCGTAATTTTTACCCAACAGGGACAGTGCCACCTAAGCTGCATATCCGTAAGCATTCAATTGTCAACGTTATGATTGAAATATATTTACTTACTGATGAATATTTTTTATGGTTATTTAATTACAAGCTTAAATATAACTAAAAAATTTGGCATGTAAGTCCTTTTACTACTTTAGTCCCCAAAAAGGACTTAGGTACCAAATAAGTTGCTGCAAAAGTACATTTTTTATACAATATGACCTTATGATTTTATATAGCTACATGATTTTGATTTACCAGAACATGTTATGTTGAACCCATGGTTTATTTTCGGTCAAAACGTCACCATTTTCTTACAACGTATTCATGCGATAGCTTTATTTACTTACGATATTGAATAGGAACGGGATATTTTATCGATGTCGATAGAAATTGGATATGAACATTTTAGAAATAAAAATATGAGATAAAAGTTTTATTATTTGGAATGAAAACTTGAAATTGATTTTGACTTTTATTTTCTGTAATAGATGTAATATAAATATTACCCGTGTACTGGTTTAATAATATTTTATAATGTCATTACCTTACCCCAGTTTATAGGTGTCATACAATTAAGAACGGGTACTAAACAGCATTAATTTTTGAGAAAAATCTTAAACAGCAACCAAAAATATGTCATGTTGCCATGTCGGCGCCATTACACCGCCGAGGATAACCAAGGGGGCTACAAGGAGTGCGGGGAGATTATTGACCGGTTCTTCGGTCTATGGTCCTCCGCATCGACAAAACCACTCACCGATAGACAATCGACCTAACTTGTACCTTATGTTATAATTAGCGTGAATATATGTAGATTTATATTGTGCGAGTCGCCTTTCATTTATATTATGTTCCACTACTGAACAGTCATGAATGATGTCATGTTATGAAACCAACAAACATGTATGTTTTTTATTTTCTGTATAAATGTATCTTTACGCAATAAATCGAACACGCGACCTATAAGATGACATGGTATGGCCATTAAGCTATAGAGGTTTACAAAACTTACCAAGACGTCTCATTCTCTTGTTTCTAAACTTTAAAGTTTGTCTCTTTGTCTCCAATTTCACAAGTAATTCTAATTTAAAGGTATTCAAATATAAAGTGACAATTCATATCGCAAATCAGATTTTGAAGTTTCTATTACATAACAAGTTTTTGTAAAGGCTTTGTTTATAAATGTCAACTTGATACTTTCAAGTATCTTGAATATTGATACTATTAATATAAGTTATTAGAGATGTCGCTTTTTGGGTCATCTTTTGAATAAGGTTCTATTTTCACTGCCTTGGAGATACAACGGTCGCATAAGGGTCTAACGTGAACGAAGTTGTGAGTTCCAATCTCATAGATAATTACTTGTACAAACTGAATTTATTTATAATTGACTAACTTTTGCCTGGACACGGTAAAAAAAAAATTTTTCACGAGTGAAGATAAAAAAATATTATCTTCACTTAAAAAATAACGTCAATTCGTGGCTCCGTTTTGCCGTGAAAGAAAGACAAACAGACACACTTTCCCATTTATAATATTAGTATAGATTATCCTGGTAACCATAGAGGCACAATGGTCGCTTATGCAGTACTCATACAAGAAGTTTTGTAACGCAATCCCATCAAATATCATTTGATTTACTAATTATTGTGGGTTTATTTATTTCACCGCATGTATAGTGTGAAAGTTGTCTTTGAAAACACATAAATAAAATAATTTTCCTGAAATTTTTGCGAGTGTGTAAATTGTCCAACAACAATTATCGACAACAATACAAAAAACATCGACACACCCACATCACTATAGGCCGACCGTTTAACTCAGACCCCGCCTGCGGTAATAGAGGTGCGCGGGGGGCGAGGACAAAGGAGAGAGCTATCTCTTGATTTTTTGCCAAAACGGCGCCATCTCAGATACTGTGACCCGAACTACATTACATCACAACACACCTCTAATTTTTAGCTAGCTTATTTTTATGAAATAAAAAGAAGGAAAAATTAAAATTATACCCTAAAGCAATCGAAATACCTGAAGAGGTTGTTTTATTTTTCTGGTCAGGCTTTAAATTGTGTAATAATTTAGATTGCATAATTTTTTCTAAGAAAGTACTAGTTTTAGAGCCAAGATGACGCCACCATCTTTGACATTTGTAAATTGTATAGAAGACGGACTAGCATACTGCACTAGTGTCATACTGACATACTGACTAAGTGTCCGTTATGGTAGCGTGTAAAAATAAAAAAAGCTCTTATTATTGTTCTTATTATCTGTAAATATTTTCTAAGATTGATTCTTACAAATTAATATGTTTAAATCATACCTGTTTTAATGTAAACTGTGATTATTGTAATGTGATTATACTGTGATTTAATATATATAATTAATGATTGTACAATTGTTATTATTTGTAAATATTTTCTAAGACTTTAGTTATAATTATATTTATAGTTTAAATCAGCCATTCGTATAATAATAAATATATTTATTAAAGACAAAGATGTATTGCAAAACTGTGTATATCAGGTGTTAGTGTATGAATACATTATTCTCAACAGTCTATCCACATCGGATATGCAAATTATAGCAATATAATATCTTAAAACTACACAAATTAAACAAAAACTTATTTAAGTAACTAAATGAAATGTTATTTTTTTCAAAACATTCTTATTCAAAATATTTGTAGATTCTTTAAAAAATAATCAAATTATTACAAATTATGTAATATTATTGTTATTTTTGGAGTCGGTGTCAGTCAACGAAATACGATAATACATAAGCTAATGGAATGGCGGCCATGAATTACAGATTATATTATTATATGACTTCGACATTAACCCCCTTACATAAGTAAGGGGGTTAATGTAAATTTTAGAGATTTTTATAAAAAAATCTCTAAAATTTAATCACTGTTTAGCGAGTTTTTTGTTAGCAAAACCAACCTTAAGCCAAACAAAACCGTAAAAATTTAAGCTTATCAATTGACTAAAATTTAAGTTGCGTTTATGAGTCCGGGGTTTGACATAAAGTTGTTGATTGTTTATGGATTGGTTTAAAAATAAAACTGAATAATGTTGGATAGTAAGCTGCAATGGGGTGCTCATATATTAGCTCTAGCAGGAAAACTAAGTTCAGCTGCTTATGCAGTTAAAAAAGTGAGGCAGCTAACGAATATAGAGACAGCAAGATTGGTATACTTTAGTTACTTTCACAGCTTAATGTCCTATGGTGTTCTTTTGTGGGGTAGGGCTGCAGACATCGAATCTATTTTTATTCTTCAGAAGCGTGCAGTTCGAGCTATTTACAATCTTGAATCGAATGTTTCATTGAGAGATCGTTTTAAGGAAATAGGTATTTTAACAGTTGCTTCACAATATATATATGCTAATATAATATATATTAAGCAAAATATTGAACAGTATGATAGAAATGGCGACATTCATAGCATTGGTACGAGGAATAGGCATAAGTTGATAGGTCCACAACATCGCCTACATAAGGTACATAACACTTTTGCGGGACTCGGTATACGTTTATTCAATAAACTGCCTAAGCATGTAATGGATCTACCTTTACTAAACTTTAAAGCATTTGTAAAAAATCAGCTATTATCGAAAGGCTATTATACAATAAACGATTATATTAATGACAAAAACTCATGGGCTTAGATTTCAATTATCGTGATTTCATGTTGCTTGTTCCATGGTGTAGATTGTGGCTTAACCTAGGTAGTTGTGCGGATGTTATGTTACTACCTTATTACTTTCTTTTACAGTTTTATTTGTTATTGTAACGATAGAAATACTTCACTTGCATTTGTAAATGTATTTAATTATATTATCTAAATGGTATTCTATTCCATTCTCAACTACTTAAAGATTAACAAAATCAACTTGACGACACAAATGCTTGTGTGTTAATTTCTGTCGGATATCGCAGTGACGAGATGACTGATGAACGTGCCATGCAATTAAAGCTTTTTTAAATCAATTTATTAACAATGAAATTTTTTTTATCAATTAAACTTTAAATTGCTATGCATGTAAGATTTGCTTGCACACATCATTCTTCACGCTGCTGTTGGTAATTGTAACAAAGTCAAATTATTATTTTTGAAAAGAGTGGCCTGAGTTTCTTGGCCACATTCTTCTCAGAGCTCTACTATAGTCGTCTGCGAAAGTGGTAGTAGTTTGGCAGACATTTTTCTCTATACTATACTACTACATGTATAACGATTTGCATGTGTTACTTTGTAACCTAAGTGAATAAAGCTATTTGACTTTGACTTTGACTTTGAAACAAATATTAAATAACTATTTTTATCATATTTAAATAAATATATTTTAAAATACCTGTGTCACGTTCAAACGTTTTAATATACCTATTTAGTAACTGATTAAAGCTTTCCATAACTTATGGGCGTTTATGGGGCTAACCAGCACCGTCAATTGAAAAAAATCGTAATTCGTGAATAGGATCAATAATGCAAAATGTTGTCTACAAAGTCGTTAGAAAAGGCAATAGAGTTTTGTCTAACACATTCTGATCACTTTAAATAGTTTTTAATTTGATAAATATTTTATTTAAAACAAACATGGCCGTTTCATTTTCGCATGAGAATTTTAAGTAATTGTCTTTGATTCGTAGTACTTATTTCTCATCTTAGTCTTTAGTCAGTGTATAACACGACATCATATTTCTTTAAATTTATAGTCAGGAATAAAATATAGAATATAACTATCGTGGCTGTCACATTACTCCAAAAATAACAATAATATTACATTATTTGATTATATTTTAAAGAATCTTCAAATAAATATATTTGTAGACTCTTCAAGAAATATCCTTAACAATACTTTTTACAATAATTAAAAGAACCTATTCTTTAGATTATAATTAAGTAAAAAGAATGTCTGATTTAATGTTGTAAAACCAAAATACAACTAATTATTTTTTACTTTTTAGTGCAATTTTTGTCTTTGAAATCGGTTTTTTTTTATTGTAAAAACTTATTTTATTTGGCATAGTAAACAACTCGATATAGCTCTTGTGTACGCTACCATAACGGACACCCCTACCCCGCTCCCTCGTCCCTTTCATACCGCAGGCGGGGACTGAGATAAGCGGTCGGTCTATAATCACAATGTTTTCGCGTCACATCAAATTGCATACACAAATATATTATTTTTATTATTATTTATTTATACAATATTCAGTGTCCAAATATCTAACCCTCGTATAAGGGAGGCTTTACGGTATCCTTCTCAATTCGCTCAAAGATAAGCGGAACAATTTATCACATGTTTACGTCGCTATTTCTCATAAACAAATAAATATTTGTAAGGAGGTGATAAACTTTCACTGGAGCTTGATGTGTTCTCTTGCAGTGTTTGTTTTTGTCTTTTTTCTGTTTTGTAAGTTACCTATGGTTAGCGTTCTCCGTGTGGTGACAGAGTAAGAATACAATATGTCACCACACCATCTCATCCCATGGGTGTCGTAAAAACAGACTAAATATTATCTTTAAAAAATAAAAAGAAGGAAAACTTGAAATTAAACCCATCTGGCTAGCGTGGTATCAGTAGATCAAGTATGCCTTTGTCACGGTAGAAGGCCCGTCCCTGCAGTAGGACATTTTTGGGCTGTTATGATTTTATGATATTTGATGGTTAGTGTGCAGAACCTGGTATACAGTGCTGACCGGCATTATGATCCCTGAAATAAGCATCTGACCTCTGAGACGGACATTTTGGGCATACGGAAAAGCTTGAATAAAATATAAGTGCAAGTTATTATTTTCGTCAATAGTGTGTCACCATCCCATCTCATCCCATGGGTGTCGTAAAAACCGGCTAAGGGACCGTAAATATTATCTTTACAAAAAAAACCAATCCGTCTAACCAGCGTGGTATTGGAAGGCCAAGTATCCCTGCGTCACGAGAGGAGGCCCGTCCTTGCCGTGGGACATTAATGGGCTGTTATTATGATGATGATGACCAATACTTAGTGTAAATTAGCAACACAATAAAACAACGATAAAAGAAATACAACATCTTAAACACAATATTCAAATTCTCTCAAGACAATTTATCGACCGCGGTCAAGGGTTACTTTATACCAAACATTGTGAATACAAAATCGCGAACAATTCAGTAGGTAGGGAATTGTTTAGTCTCCCTTGTCAATCAGTAGAAACTGATTAATAGTAACCCAGGGAGAACGGCTGTAGGAACCTGTTCATTTCCAGCTGTCAATCACGAATGACGTTTGGGAAGCGTCGAGTAAAGCGCTGTTCACCCTAAATAGTGTTGCCAGATGTTGCAGAGTTATGACGAAATTTTAATGTGAAATAAAGCAGCTGACAATAGTTATTTTTTAGTTATTTTTTATTGTTATTTATTGAGCCCTGTGTCACGAAGATTTTCACAGATATGAAAACAAACGAACACAAAGAACATCGGCGCACAAAACAATAGTTAATAAAATCGCACAAATAAATTGTCTTGCGGGGGATATTAACCCTATGGACCCAGCCCAGAGGCATGGGGTTAAAATCCCACGTTTTCACGTTGACAGAATCTTACACAACAGTTTTCGACTTATTAAGGTTTCTACCTTATTAAAGAAACTGTTGTGTCTAAGTAGATTGCATTTTCGAAACTCTTATCGATTCATTCAAGTCATAACTGCCTTTAGTTTAAGTAACCATTTCAATAAACGAGCGCAAAATGAATTAAATAAGGAAATATAATTTTATTACCATATCTAAAATTTAACAAGTTTAATTACGGCAACATAGCGTCAATAATACTTTTGAAGAAATATAAATTTTATTAGTAACGCGAAATTACCTCAATATAAATACGTAATAATGCTACCGTATTTAAACCAAGACTTATCGATAAATCTCTCCGTGTGGTGACGGAGTAAGAATACAATATGCCTCCACTTCATCTCATCCCATGGGTGTCGTAAAAGCCGACTAAAGGACTATCCGTAAATATCATGTTTACGAAATAAAAAGAAGGAGACCTTGAAATTAAACCCTATACCAATCCGTCTGGACAGCGTGGTATTAGTAGGCCAAGTATCACTCCGTCACAGAAGGAGGCCCGTCCTTGCAGTGAGACATTAATGGGCTGTTATGATGATTAGCAACGAATGTAAAAACCTTTGCAAGGACGTGACTCTTTTGAACAGTTACTATGTTAGCCTTATAGTTTTGTAAAGCGTTTTGTATCTAGTGTTGATTTTTTGCAGGATATCGCCATTTACGGCGCGCCTATGATGAGATATTGTGGTAGAATAATCAATTCTTTAGAAACATATAAATATTATTCATCAACATCAGAACAGCCCATCAATATGCCACTGCAGGGACAGGCCTCCTCCCGTGACGGAGTGATACTTGGCCTACTAATACCACGCTGGCCAGACGGATTGGTATAGGGTTTAATTTAAGTTTTCCTTCTTTTTATTTCGTAAAGATACTTAATGTTCATGGATAGTCCCTCCGTCCGTTTTTATGACACCCGTGGGATGAGCTGGGGTGGTGACATATTGAGTTCTTACTCCGTCACCACACAAAAAAAAGGAAATGTTAATATTGTAATATCATGAAATTTATTCTTAGGCATTTGTAGCCTAAGAATAAATTTCATGATATTATAGAAAGGGTTACATTTAAATAATATTCATTTAAGATATATGATGAAAGTGTCCAATGAGAAAACAAATGTGTAAATCTATCGATATAATGCTGTACAATTTAATGTGGCCCATCCCTTTACATTCGCTTTTAATTTAACAGTAATCGCATCAAAAATATTTTAATTTATTAGCTACTTAAGTTTTCATTAAATGCATTTAATATTATTACATCAGGTACTTATTTTTATAGCAATCGTTTTAAATGAAATTTTATGAGTTTAGTTAAGATATTGTTATAATTAGAATCAGCTTTATTTTGGTTTTGCTGCCGAGTGCTATTAAATCTTTTTTATTATCTGCTCAATAATCTTTCCGTGTGGTGACGGAGTAAGAATACAGTGTGTCACCACCCCATCTCATCCTATGGGTGTCGTAAAAACCGACTATGGGGCTATCCGTGAATATTATCTTTACGTAATAAAAATAAGGAAAACTTGAAATTAAACCCTATACCAATCCGTCTGGCCAGCGTGGTATTAGTAGGCCAAGTATCCCTCCGTCACTAGAGGAGGCCCGTCCCTGCAGTGGGACATTAATGGGCTATTATGATGAATCTTTAGGATAGAATAGAAGAGAAGTAAAGTAGTTCAGGATTTAGAGCTCAATTCCCTGATGACTGATGAACAATTTAATAGAGGTCGCTTTGGTCGTTACCACTGTTGTTGCCATTTAATAAAAAGCGAATGGAATCCACGAGGCAAAAAATGAATCGTCTGAAATAGATGCAAAGGCCCATGATGATGATGCCATTTAAGGGTCGTAGCACACATATAAAAACGCAAAGGGATCGGCACCGCCTCGCCTATTTCCTCGGTGTCAAACGCCAAAAATCCGATTACGTTACGATTCCGATTAGTGTGCGTTGAAGAAGTTTTATACAAATAATACTAAACGGCTTGAGTTGATACAGTGACAATCATATTCCGTTTTGATATGTTTGCTACGACCCTAAAGGCCTACGCAGACCGGGACGGCATGGCAAGGGATTTTAATTTTTACTAATGGAAATTCAACCGTACTGTTACAGAAATACGACATAAATTGCTATGCTTTAAAATGATGCCGTGGCATTGAAAAGGATTTGCCATGCCGTCCCGGTCTGCGTAGGCCTTAATACACCTTCAAATAGTCGTGTGAAAATGTTACTATGTTTAGGTGGAAAGTTACTAGTGAAAATAGGAAGCTAAAAAGGACTAAAAAAAGCTTGAATTGAAGTTAGGTCAGTCTCAAGACTAATATCAAAGTAATCCTTATTAACAACTTGTTTTTTATTTGTTACAGGTAACCTTATTAGCTACTTAGGGCAGCAAAATACTTGCTATTATGAGGTACGAGTAGTTCCGCAAATAATGCAGCTTACATGGGACCAATGGCAACAATACATTTATAAATACTAAAAATCTGATAATATTGCAGCTTTCAAGTAAAAACACTTTTATAAAAGAAATATTTATAACAATCTTAGATTGTTTTGATCAGCATTGAGTTTAACCTCTCACCTGGCAAACAAAATGGCGGAAAATTTTCCATCTGTCCACGGTTATACTAGCCGGCTTGCCAGGCCAGCTAAAAAGCTGACCAAGGTTTGCAAAAAGCTAATTTTCATAAAATCTAATTGGAATCTTGTATAAGTGCAATAAGATTAATAAAAGTCGATTCTTGTTTCAGTCTAAGTGGAATGTTGTATAAGTCTAACAAGATTCTTGATAATAAATAATAAAAGATAAACCTTAACTTGCAAAAATTAAACTTTTACAAACAAATTAATATTTAGGTTACTTGGTCGCGAGAATGACCTTGACTCTTAATACGGAAGTTGTTTTATTTAAAAACACACAGCACACTAAGTAAAAAAAATCTTAAAAAAGGTTCTATCGTAAAAGATCCTGTCATTTGCATAAAGGCAGCCATATTGCTAAGGCACAGTACAACCAGTATTTCATCTCGGCCGAATATTTATTATAAATACCTACGTTTGCGCGGTACGTAAACATGCGATAGGGCTGCCCACCTCCAGCTTTTTAAATACATACATTTAACCACTCGTCTGGCAAGACAAAATAGCGGAAAATTGCACATCTGGCCAACCAATTTTCGGCGTTTTGCCAGTCAGGGGTTTTAAGCTGACCAATGTTTGAAAAAGCAGATTTTCTTTAAATCTAATTGGAATTTAGTATAAGTCCAATAAGATTCTTATAAGCCGATTATCTCCCATTCTAAATGGAAATTTGTATAAATCTAATAAGATTCTTGATAATAAATAAAAAAATATGAACTTTACCTTGCAAAAATCATACCTTGCAAAAAAATTGCTCTTCCGTGTTATGAAAAATAAACCACTTACGAATGTTTTATTACATTGTTGTAACACAATAACAATGAACACTTATTAAACTTCACATAACACCACTCACAATCACAAACAAAGCACAAATACAATTTAAACTTCAATGTTTATATAACGCGTAACACGACTCGCTTAACGTAAACAAATGACTGACAGATTCAAAAATAAATCTGTCATAGCTTTTGTTCCATAGATTAAATGATTTTTATATGAGAGGACTAGAAATATCATGCATAGACGATTTGTAATGAGTAAGGACTAGAACAAATAAGAAATATTTTCTAAATGGCAAGAAAGTAATACGATGTTTTGACCTTGTCAAAACGCCGATTTACGGCGTTTGGCCAGATGGACGTTTTTTTTAGGCGCCGATTTACGGCGCCTTGGCCAGACGAGTGGTTAACCCACTTTCCCGCTCGTTACTGCGGCACAGTCGCAACTGTTCACTGCGCAAAGCCGGCGCGGGCGGCGCTATCATGAGCGTGTAGGTATAACTCGCGTTTCGTCCTTTTCTGTGAAGTCGAAATACTGTATATATTTGTACTATGGCTAAGGTTTGCAAAGGACGGATGTTTTTGAGTATAGTAAGACGCATTAAGAAAAGCATCAAGTAGTATGTACTCGTAAATGTTTATAGAGTTCTTTTGAAGATATAAAAAGGTATTTTTGGATATGCTTTTAGGACATTATAAAAGTAGGTTAGAAGGTGGACTGTTCTGCTAGTGTACTGCTACTCCGTGTAGTGACGGAGTAAGAATACAGTGTATCACCACCCCATCTCATCCCATGGGTGTCGTAAAAACCGTTTAAGGGACTGTCCGTGAATATTATCTTTACGTAATAAAAAGAAGGAAAACTTGAAATTAAACCCTATACCAATCCGTCTGGCCAGCGTTGTATTAGTAGGCCAAGTATCCCTCCGTCACGGGAGGAGGCCCGTCCCTGCAGTGGGACATTAATGGGCTGTTATGATAGTCTCTGGATGGTATTGGGTGATAACACCAAGTGAGCCAAGTAAGCTCGAGTAAAAGACAAACAGGTAAAACCACAAATTAGAAAAAATATTAAATTAATGGCAAACAAAGCAAATCAGAAATCGTTGCGTACCTTTAACTTACATTTAAGAAATTACAACCATTAAAGCTATTTCAATTTTTTTTAATTAAAATCAAATAGGAACTAAAGAAGCGATTTTGAAACAATCGCAAATCTCCAATAAAGTATAATCAATTCTATTCGAAGTATACAAAAGTCTAAATTGCAATGTTAACCTTTCAATGGGAACCTTTTTAATCTTCAAGCAAAAAAAATCTTTTGTAACGCACCCCCGAATTGATTTTGATTTGTATTTTTTAACAAATAGTATCGGAAAGTGATTTCTTTTTCTATTTTATTTTAATTTTCCTTATTGTTTTTGAAACGTTAAGGTGAATTGTAGAATTTTATTGTTCTTTTAAAAGTTTTTTTTATAAAGAAATCATCATAGATCTATACTTCCATACTAATATTATAAAGAGGTAAAGTTTGTGTGTTTGTGACGTTGTAGGGGGTAATCTTTCTGGATCTACTGAACCTATTTTAAAAATTATTTCTGTGTTGAATTGTCCATTTATCGGCAAGTGTCATAAGCTATATAGTATCACGCTATAACTAATAGGTGTGGAGAAGTAATAAAATAATAATAAATAATAGAATTATCAATATAATATAATATACTTAATAATAGAATTATTACTAGTACAGTATCAATCTAACCAGCCAGAAGCCACTAAGCCTGTTCTAAAATATAGTCTACTACAATAAGTTGATCACTTTTTGTTCTTAAGGTACAGATTTTATTACCTACAGTCCTTTCCAGTACATCTGTTTACGACTTTAACTGTGCTCAAGGGAGGTATAAGACTTGGTTGTAAACATTGGTGGCGCTATTTGTTCCACGTTAATACACAGAATCGGACATGAGGCGCATGCAGCCAGTGGCAATCACTAATTCATAAACGAAACGCTGGAGATAGCAAGCAAGTTAGTGTGGTCCACGGAATTCAGTTAGGTCTTTTCTAACAACAGTATGAAAATTTACCGAATATCTTAATTCGATTGAAAATGATTTAAAACTGGTTCTTATTAAATTAACATAAATTAATAAGTACAGTACCTGTAAAATTCAACGATATGGCAGGGTACAAATAATTAAATATCCCTCACACTTTCACACAACGCCATCTAGTCCCAAACTAATCAGAGCTTGTACTATGGGTACTAGACATATTTAAGACACGTGTTTTCATAAAGACACTATTTAAATTATACATTTAAATCATTTATAACTTACTGTACCCCTTCGACAAATTGGCAGAGCAAACATTTCCACCTGAGGCAATCAGAACCGTCTCCCAAAACGTTGGCACGTAACTACAAAACGTAATTTAAACTGTTCGCTTTACATTTAAAGCTTAGTCACGACAATTTCAACGTTAATTTATATTAAAGTGTTTATCACAACAACCCATTAATGTCCCACTGCAGAGACGGGCCTCCTCCCAGTGACGGAGGGATACTTGGCCTACTAATACCACACTGGCCAGACGGATTAGTATAGGGGTTTAATTTCAAGTTTTTTTTTTCACGTATAGTCCCTTAGTCGGTTTTTACGACACCCATGAGATGAGATGGGGTGGTGACATATTGTATTCTTACTCCGTCACCACGCGGATATATAACCACTAACTAATACATTTTAATTCTTCACTAAGAAAAATAAACGAGTACCTATTTGAGCCGGACGGTGGCAAGTAAAATAGAAACATGTTTTGAGATTACACAGAGTTTCCCAAACTAGTTTCTCTATATTCTGTCGCTCCCTGAGGGATAAGCAGCGCGTATAAAACTTCATTAAACACTGCCTCCATTAATTTAAAGTCTGCATCACAGTTGTCTTCATTTCTACAATGTTCATCGGGTTCGATGGGTTGAATTGTATTTATACAAAAAACTTAAAGATTGATTATAGATATCTAAAAATTAGAATCTAAAATGAACCATTACCAAAATTTTGGAAAAAAACGTGACCAAAATGGGTCTCCAAATTTTCGATTTTCAATGGAAATGGAGACCCCAGATGGGTCTAAAAATGTTCCAAAGTTTCGATTTGTTTTAGTTTTTTGAAATTACACTGAACTTGTTTCCAAACTAGCTTGTCTACATTCTGTCGCTCCCCGGGGATAAGCAGCGCGTATAAAACTTCATTAAACACTGCCTCCATTAATTTAAAGTCTGCATCACATCGCTCCACGTCTGAGAACTTGGTTGCATGTTGATTAATTACAAGGAAAATTGTTACATCTTTCTCTGGAAGAAACATAGGCGGTAAATAGGCTTTTTCACCTGTGGCAATGGCGTGTTATTTAATGTGTTACATTAGGCAATGTCAAACAAATTAAGAAGGAGATTGATGTTGTTACGCACCTTGAAAGAGGTAACACGATTGATAGACGTGGATAAAACTGCTAAAAAGAGCATTTAAATTTTAAGACCAAAATAGGTCTCAAAATTTCCCTAATTTCAGGTAATGATTTTTTTGGAACGTGTGTTAAATTACACTGAATACTAGTTTCTCTACATTCTCTGTCGCTCTAGGGATAAGCAGTGCGTATAAAACTCCATTAATTTAAAGTCTGCATCACATCGCTCCACGTCTGGAAACTTGGTTGCATGTTGATTAATTACAAGGAAAATTGTTACATCTTTCTCTGGAAGAAACATAGGCAGTGAATAGGCATTTTCACCTGTGGCAATGGCGTATTATTTGATGTGTTACATTAGGCAATGTTAAACAAATTAAAAAGTAGATTGATGTTGTTACGTACCTTGAGAAAGCTAACACAATTGATAGACGTAGATAAAACTGCTAACAAGAGCACTGAAATTTTAAGACCAAAATAGGTCTCAAAAACTCCCAAATTTCCGATAATGATTTTTTTAAACATGTGTTAAATTACACTGAAAACTAGCTTCTCTACATTCTGTCGCTCCTCGGGGGATAAGCAGCGCGTATAAAACTTAATTAAACACAGCCTCCATTAATTTGTCTTTTTTACCTGTAACAATGGCGTGTTATTTAACTTGTTACATTTGGTTATGTTCAACATAATTAAGAAGAAGATGAGTAAAAAAGGTGTAAAAGTATGTTAAGGTTATCACATGATTGAATGCTATTAACGTTGATAGAACTAGTAGACATTGCATCATTTACAAGCCGCAAAATGACAAATTTAGAATATGTACAACATAATATTTTATTTCAGACTTGACTGTACGTTCAAACACAGTCACAAAGATTTTAAATTTAGATATTTTAGTGTTAAATTTTTACCGATATTATATAGCCAGGGATATTCCAGTAACTTTAAAATCAGTCAGACAGATTATGCTACAAAAAGACACAAAGAAACAGACATAAATATAATCTAAAACATTACTATACTAATCAGTGTTATAAATAATAATAAATATTCACGGACATCTCTACACAGCGCCATCTGTTCCCAAAGTAAGCTAGGCTTAACCTGCCTGTGTTATGGGTAACAGAACAACGGATATTAATGCTTAATTATATACTTTTTTTTTTGTAAACACTTACATATTATACATAGAAACACTCAGACCAATCCAAATAATCATATGTTCATGCACACAAATATTTGCATTGAGCGGGGATTGAACCCGAGACCTCTGCGTAGCAGTCATGTTATATTAGCACTACGCCACAGAGGCAATTGTTATGTGTTAAAAACTGAGATCACGGTATCCTTATAACAGTAGTACAGTTACAAGTGGTCGGCTCATTAGCGAGCTGTGTCGTGTATACTTGACACTGATGTTACGTTTGTTTACACTAACACTGTACTATGATGTAAATCTATACTTAATATTATAAAGAGGTAAAGTTCGTGTGTTTGTGACGTTGTAGGGGGTAATCTCTGGATCTACTCAACCAATTTTTCAAAATTATTTCTGTGTTGAATATTTCATTTATCGGGAGTGTCATAGTCTATATAGTATCACGCTATGACTAATAGGAGTGGAGCAGTAATGAAATATGTTTAAAAAAGGGACGCCTTTTTTTTCGCTCATCGAAGTGGGCACGGGTCAGCTAGTGTTTAGATATTTTGGTATAATTTATGTTTAGCTTGAGTATGGGAGTTTTGATTAAATATTAAATAAATATATTAAATATTCCACACACATTCATACAACGCCATTTTATTTATTTATTTATTTAATCACTTTATTGTACACCAAAATAAAAATCAAAACAGCAGGTAAGTACATAAATTATCTTAAAAACTAGGTGACACAAATGGCGGTCTTATCACTCGAAGTGATTTCTTCCAGACAACCTTTGGATGGAAAATGTGTAATATAATTTTTATGTTGTGTGGTGTACTGAATAGTGTAATAATGTATTTATATATTTTTATAATATGTAGTAGGAACGGAAAAGAAAATTATAAAGAAAAGGTAATAAAAATAGTAACATTAATACTTACTTATACTGAAAAGGAAATAAAATAATAATATACAGAAAGATAGAATAAGATACGGTATAGTGACGCGTTTAACAAATACATTATGATACATAAACATGAAGCAAAGCAGATACTATAAAATGAAAATGAATGAAAAATAAGCTATTAATTTTGGACAGAATTAGATATAAGAGTGAGAAAATGCTCCTTTACACGGTTTTTGAAGGTATGCTGAGTTTGAGATCGTCTTATCGATTCAGGCAAATTGTTCCAAAGGCGTACAGCTTGCACCGAAAAGGATTTGTCGAAAAATCGTGTGGTGTGTGAAGGCATTTTTAGTTTTAGATTCTCTGATGACCGCAGGGCCCTCGAATGTGTATTGTGAAGAAATACAAAACGATTTTTAAGGTAAGGAGGAGTATGAGGATTAAAAAGAATATTATAGAGTAGAGATAGAATATGAGTATCCCGGCGAAGACGAATGGGAAGCCACTTGAGTTTTTGACGAAATTCTGAGATATGGTCATATTTGCGAAATCCAAATATGAACCTGATGCAAATATTTTGGAGTCTCTCAAGTTTGTTGAGTAGGTCTTCAGTAAGATCGAGGTAGCTGGCATCAGCGTAGTCGAGGATGGGAAGTAGAAGGGACTGAGCTAGTGCAATTTTCGTAGCAGTTGGCAAAAAGTTCCGCAGCCTTCTTAACGAACCTAAAGAAGCAAACATTTTGCGGCTGACCTCCTACAATTGAGGAACCCAAGATAATGTTTGATCCATATAAATGCCCAAGTTTTTAACTTTTTCAGAGAATGGAACTATCTCTCCATCACAATGTATACTTGGAAGTTGGTCCCATTTAATTCTCGATATCATTTTTGAGCTGCCTATCAGAATTAGTTGAGTTTTGGAAGGGTTAACTCTTAGTCCAAATGATTTACTCCAGTCACAAATATTTATAAAATCTTGATTTATCCTGTTTATGGCATCAGATAGGTTTAATGCAGGAGCTTGCGTATAGATTTGTAAATCATTTGCGTAAAGATGGTAGGAAGAGATTAATTTATTTGTGATAGAGTTAATAAAAACTGTGAAGAGTAATGGAGACAAAACGCCACCCTGTGGGACGCCAGCAGTTGTGTTACACCAAGAGGAACGTACCTGATCTACGCAAATTTGCTGCTGACGACCAAACAGGTAACTACGAAACCAGTCAATCGCGCTTGGAGATATGTTAAGAGAGTGTAATAGACCAAGCAAGACTTCAAAATCAACAGTGTTGAATGCATTGCTGAAGTCCAAGAGAGCCATAACTGTAACGTTACCCTCTTCCATGCCTAATCTAATATCATCAGTGATATGCACTAACGCTGTAGTAGTACTATGACCAGGGCGGAAGCCTGATTGTAAAGGGTTAAGGATGTTAGCATTAGAAAGGAAAGTTTTAAGTTGGTAGTACACTAAACGTTCGAGGACTTTAGAAAGAAAAGGGAGAATAGAAATAGGACGAAAGTCAGAAAAAGATGAGGGTTTACTTATTTTGGGTAAAGGAATTATTTGGGCTGCTTTCCAAGAAGTTGGGAAAACGCCACTGGCTATTGAGAAATTTAAGATGTGGCAAATTATCGGTGCAATCTCATCAATAATTGGTACGATCATTTTGCGACTTATGCCATCACTACCAACTGCATTGGAAGTTATGGTCAATACACTCTTCTTAACATCACAAGCAGAAAATTGACAAAAGACAAGGGGAGAATAGTCAGGCAATGGTAAAGATGAAAGAGAATGTAAAGTAATAGATTTTTTTGTCCTATCAAAATTGGACGACGATGTTGAGAAGTGATTATTTAAAGAGTTAATGTTAATATCGTTAGGGAGACAATTTTGTTGAGTTTTACCAATTCCTAGTGACTTTAAGAATTTCCAGACTTTAGCTGGATCTTCGTTTTGAACATAATTATGAATACACATCTTGTTGCAGTGATTTCTTATTTTGACGAATTTATCCCAATTAACAATGTTCGGTCGATGTTTGTATCTAGATTGAGCCGCAGCTTTTTTCGCCATTATTCCTCTGATTTCGTCAGTAAGCCATGGCGAGGGGAGGTGTCTAATTTTTATTGGTTTCATAGGAGCATGTACGTCATAAAGGAGCTTTAACTTGTCCGTGAACAATTCTACTTTATCATTAATGCATGTGGCATCAACGACAGTACTCCAATCAATGTTAAGCGCATCTACTCGAAGGCTCTCAAGGTTAATACTACGAAAATTGCGCTGAAGTATGATCTTAGGTTAAGGTTTAGGACAGCGAATTTTATAAGATAAGAAAAGAAGATTGTGATAGGAAAAAGAATCAGCGGAGCATTGTCCATGCTTAGTGACATGTTGGGACGAGGAAACTAAAATTAGATCGAGTAAGGAAGGCGTACAGTTAGGAAGGTTGTGGGTGGCGTTAAGAGGAAGTATTGACAGGTTATTGGAAGCTAGGACAGATCGGAGGGAAGAGGAACGTGAATTATTTTTAAGTAAGCAAGTGTTGAAATCACCCATGACTATGCTATGACTGTACAAGGGAAGTAAGTTTTCTAAGGCAACTTCGAAAGAAGAGAAGAAATAAATTTTTAATGAAGGACAATAGTAAACACCTAATAAAACTTTGGAATGCTGCAGAGTTATTTCTATAAATAGGTGTTCACCTGCATTTTGTGGAGGGGGTTGCGGTGAGGAACTGACGATAGTAAAAGGTATATGAGAACGGAGATAGATGGCGACTCCTCCTCCCCTACCAACAGTACGATCATTTCTAATGAGTTGGAAGCCAGGCAAGAGATGGGTCAATCTCCAAATCGGGCGTATTCGTGTGATCGCTCTGGTGCTTTTCAGATCTTGATATTTTTTGGTAATTATGTATCTCATTGAAAATAATGATATTAAAATACTACATTTTTACTATTGGCCTTCATTTTTGTCAAACAGTTATGGAAATATTTAAGTTCAAACATTTTCGCGTCCAGAGCAATCATGATAGGCGCTAGAGCGATCATAAATGGTGAAACAAAAATTATAAAATTGGTAATATATTATTTATTTAGTCATTTTTAGTCTTGCATGTTACAAGATTTTATGTTTAGGGGATATATATCTAGAGCTTTTTGAGAGCTCATCAGTTGGAAACTTGTTCATTTTTAGGGCAGCGTACCGATTTTGAAACAACGGAACCCTTATAGGATCACTTCGTTGTCCGTCTGTCTGTCTGTCAAATCTCAGGAACGCTTGAAGGTATCAATTTTCAACAAATATTATAAATGATGAGACGTGACGTCATAGAATTTTTGACAGATAAGTAAGTCGTGACGTCACATAATTTTGGCAGGAATTTGTTTTTTGACAGCTGAGTCGTGACGTCATTGAATTTTTGACAGATGTGTCGTGACATTACAGAATCTTTGACAGATGAGTCGTGACGTCATAGAATTTTGGCGGGAAAAATAATATTTAGACAGCTGAGTCCTGACGTCATCACAATTTGGCGAGAAAGTAAATAGGGTACGGAACCCTCGGTGCGCGAGTGAGACTCGCACTTGACCGGTTTTATATGGGTTCCGTACCGATTTTGGAAAAACGGAACCCTTTGTTGTCCGTTTCTCTATCAAGACTACTTTCTTAGGAACGCGTAGAGGTATCAAGCTGAAATTTTTACCAAATACTAAGGTCTGTTGCCTTTTAGTGCTGTAAAAAAATCAAACTTCTAATCTAACGAAATCAAGACATATAGCCGTTTATGTCGCAAATTTTCGATGAGCAAAGGGCAAAAAGCTACAGGGTACTTCCAGTCTACATAAAAACTTGAAATTTGGCATGAAGCAAGGTCTTATAGTGCATGTAAAGGAAAACTTCCGAAAACTTGAAATTTTGGCTTCCATCATATTATATTTTGATAATTTCGTCATAGTCATAATCATTTTGACAGCTGAGTCACGTGACTAGTGACGCCATAGAATTTTGGTCACGTGACACGTGACGTCATAGAATTTTGACAGATGAGTCGTGACGTCATAGAATATTGGCGGGAAAATATTTTGCAGGGAAGTCGTGAAGTTATAGAATTTTTGACAGATGAGTCGTGATGTCACAGAATTTTTGACAGCTGAGTCGTGACATTTGTCGTTGTAACAATCTGGTATTATTTTTTATTTTTTTATTTTTTATTTTATATTACTTAAAGTAGTTTTATAACGTACAATTATTGCAAAATATCATCGCTCTGGTCTTTTGGACAGAGCAATCATAGCCATAGCGATCAAAAAAAGTCATAAAAGCATTAATATAGCCCAAAATAAAAACAGTAGAAAGTTGTGTTTACGCCTCATAAAGAACATCATTACTATCACTTAATTCACTTAATAAGCACATTTACAACCTTACTATTTAATTTATAAAACATGCCATATCAATCATCAAATTCGAGAACCAAACCCAGATAAATCATAAACTTACCCTCGTAATGTTGTAGTGGGGGACCGTGGCACAAATGTATCTTCCTCGGAGGTTAGACCACTACAGCCACTACCCCGGGGGAGGGGAATAGAGTTTCTATTTCGTAAAACGAGAGATGAGCGCGATGTTTTACTCCAGCGCAGAGCGATGAGATAATATGCCAGGTCATGACGATAAATTTAAATTGTGCCAAAAATATTGTTAATATAATTTTTTTTTTAATATTACAATGAAGTTTAACTATTTGTTATGTAATATAAAATAACATCGGACATATGAACCTTCTCAATAAAAAGTTACACAATGTTTTCTTATTCAATCGGGAGTTAGGTCAACCCAGAGCAATCAGGATTTTAGGGTTTATGATTTTTTTTTAAATATTTCTAATAAACTAATTCATAATTTCAGCCCTGCACCACATAGATTAGACACCAAAGTATACATAAAAAAATGTAATGAAAACGTTTATCGATTTCAAAATGGGTTTCTCCAGTCCGACACGATAAAAAATGCCTCTGGAGATCTACCCAGATAAGAGTTAGAGGAAAGACATGGTTTTAACCAGGACTCAGAGACAAGAATAGCGTGAAGATTTGTACAGTCAAAAGATGCCAGCAAGTCAGGAAAATGAGCAGGGATACTTTGAGCGTTAATATGAACCACGTTGAGGTTCCTTGGGACATCAGAGAAATGAGAGACAAGAAATTCAGAGAGTGACGGAATGCTAACAAAACTGGTGTCGTCACTGCATGTAGAAAAATGGTCATCTGAAGAGTCAGAAGAATTCATGATGTGAAGTAAGTATATATAAAATATTTACTAGATTAAATAAATAAGCACAAAATGTAAATTAAATTGTAAATTTAAATTTATAAATTAACTAGCCTACTCCATCTGCCGGTTGTGATGAAGTGGTAGAGAAAAAAAAAATAACTAAAATCAAAACAAACAGAACGTTATAAATAATACGCACTAGATTACTATATAAATAATTAAACAGACATCTTCTCTTAATTTTAGATAATACTTGCTATGGGAATACATTTAAAAATATATGATACGACCTCCTCAAGAAGTGCTCATCACGGAGGGCGTGGCCGCACACGGAATCGACATCAACTTAAAGATAGCGACCTTTATACAACCGTTTTAATTACTCGCGATAATACAATGGCAATGAAATAAATGTTCTAGCATATAGCACGCAGTCGCAAGACTTCTTATAATAGCTAATTATAACGTAACGCGCACTGATCAGCCGAATATAAAGCGATTCGTCGAACACGTGTTGCGCCTGCGGCTCCCGTACGAACAATGTCGAAAACGAGATGGCCGCCCCGCTAACATCGATATGACGCTCCGCTAGAGGGACAGTGACAGCTGCTGTCCCTCTTAAATTGACTTTGACTATTTCCGGTAATACGCGGAAGCAGAAGCGCCGTCACGGCCGGACTGACATTCGACCGTCCTCGGGCGATTAATCTAATAATGACTAAGCTATCGTCATTTCACAATTTCGTTCGTTCATCCTGACTCTAAGGTAACAGTACTTAGAGTTGTAAACGCTAGACAAGCAAATCCTTGATAGGATGTGACCCGGACGACATATTTTCGTCTTAGCGGTATGGAGAAGCGCTAGACAAGCTAATCCTTGATAGGATGTGGCCCGGACGATATATTTTAGTCTTAGCGGTATGGAGAAGCGCTAGACAAGCCAATCCTTGATAGGATGTGGCCCGGACGACATATTTTCGTCTTAGCGGTATGGACAAGCGAACCCTAGGGCCTAACTCGGACGACACATTTCGTCTTGGATAAGCGAGCCCTAGGGTCTAACTCGGACGACCCTTTTCGTCTTTTCGTCTTAACTGTATCGACAAGCGAACCCTAGGGTCTAACTCGGACGACACATTTCGTCTTGGACAAGCGAGCCCTAGGGTCTAACTCGGACGACCCTTTTCGTCTTAACTGTATGGACAAGCGAACCCTCATTCCAATAATTGCAAAACACATTGATATCAGTAATAGGACAATTCTTTATTCTTACCAAAATAAGAACGTTGCACCAATCCCAAAGCGTCTTGCATGTACACTAGGGTGGATCGTCATTTTTTATTTCTATTTTTCTACTTTGAATAGCTCTAAAAGGTTGCATTAGTCTTTAATTTGAATAAAAAAAATAAGTAAAAAAATCTAGGAATTGATTTTTAGCCCTCTACCTAAGCTTTAAGTTTTGAAAAACTCGTATTTTCCAAGTTCCTACTACATTCACTTATACTTAGAGACAAGTCTTTATTTTTATGTTAAATACAGAAAACAATATTCTTACACAATAGCAATTTCATTGTAAATTATTAATTCAGGCATAACACACAACTTTATTGTGATAATTCTCTGTTAACTTTAATGAAAATTAACAAAAAATAGCAAATATTGCTTGTAAATGGGGTAGTTGACATTTGGTATAATATTTTAATTTCTTTGCCATATTATAATAAAATTCGCTTATCTTTAATTGGGTTTCATAGCTTGTTATAAATTTGTTTGTTTATTAGCTTAACTTTTAAATTATAGTGACAAAATGAAAAGAAGGATTGTGAGAAAAAAGCAAATTGTCCTATTTTTAGATCATCTTGTTTAATAATAAATAAGTGCTTTCAACTATTGCCAGCACGCTAAAACATATCATTAAATATAAATGATATTTTTAATTATAATTTAATAATTTGTTTTAACGATAAATGAGAAAATAACGAAAAAATGGACAAATACCCTTCTCTATCTCTAAATTATTTGATGCAGTTCTGACGGATCTAATTCAAGTAAGGAAAACAGCTTCATTACCAATTCTTGGGTGAAACAAATATTAAAAATTCATTCTGACACGTATTCACATTTTTTATGATATCTAAAAATGTAAAGAAATTGAAAACTTTACGATTAAGTTGCAAGAATGGAAACAAAAATGTCTTACGGAATTATTTGATGTTTGTAGCTGCAAATGCATCGATTTTAACAACTGCAACTGTCCTGCAATGCATTTTCAGCTTATCTTGAGAATTTGTTATTGGCAATGCTGTTTAATAATAGACCACACATAATGGAATTCGATTAAGGCAAATAATTGCAGCAAGACAATGTTCAAAATCTGGCATAAAAGTCTTTAATGTTCCAAAGTTAAACTTTGAGGGTAATATACGGATACGAATAATACGGATATGATTATATGGAGTGAGTAACAGGTTACATGTCCCCTGATGTTAGATAACATTAGTGACGAGGAATTAGAAGACATAATTACGTAAGACTATCAAGTAACCATTAATTTGCCAAATTATACTTGTCACACACAAGCGGTAGAACGATGACTGAAAATGGTCACAGAAGTATTAATTTCTGTGGCTGGTGAGAGGGCCAGAGGTGAATTCATACGTTCTTTAGTTAAATCTCACTAAATTATGAGAGCAATAAAGACTTTCCAGTACATAGCAAAACTGAAGATTTTTACGAGTTTTTCATTTTTTTACCACTTTTGTTTTTTAAATTTTATACCTTATTTATTTATTTTTTTTTCTTAATATTGATTCTAACTTCAAGAACGAGTATCTTACTATTAAGTTTCTGCTAAAAACATTTAAGAATAGCTTAAATTTACAGTTTGTACAATATTCAATAATACGATAAATTTAGTCACATTACAGTAACTTTAAACTAAGGTAGAGGGCTAAAAAATATGTCTAAATGGTAAAAATTTTATATATTTACTTATAGTTTAAGTAGATACAACTTTTTGCAGCTATTCAAAATCGATTTGATAACATTTTTTTTTCTTCATACATCGACGATCCACCCTAATGTACACTTACACTGATCATATTCACAGTAATCATCTTGTCACAAGGCCGAAGACACTAATTTATCGCAAAACTAATAATTATTACTCCTCACAATTTACATAGACACTGTACATTGAATTAACTATTCAATTGTAGGTACACCGTAAAAACATAGGTATTTGTGCCTCGCGGTAATTTATACCCGTTATATATTTTTTTTTTTTGTATTACAGCCATTGACGACGATTCTGCCAGTATCTCTGCCTTGTGATTTTTTTTTTTTCACTTCTCAAATAGAAAATAAGATTTCGCATGAAAAAGTTTACTTTCATTATTTATTACTACAAAGTAAACTTTTCATGCGAAAAGATTACTTTAATGTTGTTCAAATTCAGAGATAATAACAAGACTTTGCTAAAGTAAAGTCAAAGTGCGGTCTCTGAATCTGGCCCTAAGAGTTAAAACAGCGTACCACGGTACGATTCACACACTGATGTTATTTAACCAATATTTGTTACAAGTTAATCGTCGTTCTCGCCAGTAGACAAAAATTAAAACTAGAAACATTAAATCATTATCATAGGGCCAACACCCTATGCCGCCAAAAATAACACTACACTATAAAATCTTAAAATCGCCTTATACCAGCAACACAAAAGCTTTACTGTTAAAATTATCAGCGATATCCTTTAACAGTGAGCACTCTGCTCGAAAATTAAAGTAAATTGGAATGGGCTCACCGGATCAGCACAGGATACCAAGACACTTGTTCACTACGCAGGCTGTGGGCTGGCTGGGTTGATCCCACTTCTGATGATACGACCTCCTCAAGAAGTGCTCATCACGGAGGGCGTGGCCGCACACGGAATCGACATCAACTTAAAGATAGCGACCTTTATACAACCGTTTTAATTACTCGCGATAATACAATGGCAATGAAATAAATGTTCTTGCATATAGCACGCAGTCGCAAGACTTCTTATAATAGCTAATTATAACGTAACGCGCACTGATCAGCCGAATATAAAGCGATTCGCCGAACACGTGTTGCGCCTGCGGCTCCCGTACGAACAATGTCGAAAACGAGATGGCAGCCCCGCTAACATCGATACGACGCTCCGCTAGAGGGACAGTGACAGCTGCTGTCCCTCTTAAATTGACTTTGACTATTTCCGGTAATACGCGGAAGCAGAAGCGCCGTCATATATATATAATTATATATATATTATAAGTTAAAATTTACCTAAGATGTAAACACCTTTACCCGAACTAAAAAAAGAATTGACGTCTGACAGTAGGCAAAACGTCACACGTCAACTCCTCGGACTCCTCCCAGACTGACAGTTCCATGTAAATGCGAGCGTTGTTTTATCTTTCATAAATAAATATAATTATTTGATTTGAAAGGTGGGAAAGAAAAAGTAAAAAAAAGAACATAAGTACTATCGCAGGGAGGGTACAAGATATAAAGTTAATCTTAACTAAGAAAAGATTGTCCGATACAAAGCAAAGAGATGCGTGAAATCGAGTTACTTCTTGTTGGCAGCAGCTCGCCTTTGCCTGGTCGAAGTAGCCTTAACCGCAGCAACTGCACCGCTATTATTGGCTTCCAACAGCATAGCCTCGAATTTGGAAAGATCAGCCAGAGTAGATAGTCGATGACGCGATCCGTCCGGCCCCAAGCCATAAACACAACCTTCACGAGTCCAACATGTTTTGACACCAAACTTTTCGCGTGCGCTCATGAAGATATCGTGTCTGCTTTTAATCAGAAACTCAGACACAGTAATCCCAGAGCCCTTCAGTTGAGACTTCTTGAACCAAATTTGATCCCGAACTGTGGTATCATGGAATTTCACCAAAATAGGCCTGGGTTTCTGTAATGCGTGTCTACCTAGCCGTTGGCAGCGTCTTATGTCATTTGATGAGAAGGAACTCACCTTGACTCGCTCCTTAATGACTCCTGCCACCACCTGACGCACATCCTCAGTACTAGTTTCAGTAACACCGTGTAACAGTAGAATTTTTCTTCTGCTTCTAACTTCGGCCATTTACTCCCAAACTAAGCAAAGCTTGTACTGTGGGGACTAGACAACGGATAAACATACTTAAATACTTTTTTTTATAAATACATACATATTATACATAGAAAACACCCAGACCAATGCAAACAATCATGTTCATGCACACAAAGATTTGGATTGAGCGGGAATCGAACGCGAGACCTCTGTTTAGCAGTCATGTTAAATGACCACTACGCCACAGAGGTCGTTTAAATGAATGTAGATGAAGTAAAAGAGGTTTCTATGAACCGTTCCATAGTCTCTACCATACCCCATGAGAAAAAGGCTTGATTAATTACGTTGTCAAAATATTATATTTTTATTTCTATGCCCATTCTTAGTAGAACTCCCCCAATGCGAGAAAAAAATTGTAAGTCACAAAAATATAATAATAATTGTGTTTAACTGAACAAAACATTTTCTGTGCGCACCCATCCAAACTCATACCTGGCAAATAACCATTGTGACTAACACAATTACGTTGATGTGGATTATAAATCATGTAACAAAAGATATTTTCATGTCTTGTCCTAAGTTTTAAGGTTCTTACACATCATGCTTATTTATCTATACTAATATTTATAAAGGTAAAGTTTGTGTGTTTGTGACGTTGTAGGGGGTAATCTCTGGATCTAATGAACCAATTTTAAAAATTATTTCTGTGTTGAATAACTGTCTCATATACACCATATTATGAACTTCAAATTTGATAGAAAATCGATGAAAAGACTAATTCCACACTACTCACCCAGCAAAGTTTTTTAGCACAAATTCCATCCAATGGTTGCCTGGAAGAAATGGCCTTGAGCGATAAGACCGCTAATTGTATTACCGATGTAAGGTATCGAAATTATATGTTGTTGATTCTGTATCATATTTTAAGGTGTACAATCAAGAGTTTTTTAAATCTTTACTAGCCAGAAAAGGGCTTGATCACTTTGTGAACATGTCGCCCCACAATAAAGAGTTAAAATAAAAATAACCAAACTCTCAATACTAACACTTTACATCCAACAAATCCACAGTGACCAGTTTGCGGCAGATATTCAGCGTAATACGACCGCATCTAAACACAGGAGGTGGTTTCGTATTTCGTGGATAAGGGGGACGGTTTGACTCCTGTGTGATAACGCGCCAGGTGTTACGAAACTTGGTGACAAATTACTGAAGATTATGGATGTAGGAATTAGTTGATGTGGCATATCGCTCCTTGAATACAAAACGGCCACAAATAAAAAAATTATGAAAATGGTTTTATTGGTAAAATGATACGTAAATCGACTATATTTTATATTTAAAAACAACACCCATCATTTTTCTTTATATTTTGGCCACACTGACAAAACGCCCTTTTTGATTTTGAGCACTTTGATAGGTAATGTCAGTGCAAAACCGCCATTTTTTTAGTTACGTCCTGACATTCAACAAGAACGCTCGTCAGTTCCGTGAAAAAGTGCAACAACACAAAATACGTCTTTATTGCATTAAAAATTTCAGGTGAGTCTAATTATATTTTTTAATACAAAATTGCCATATTTTGGAAAACGACCGTCTTGCATTCTGAGATAAGTATTTCAAACTTAGTCATATGATACAAAAGTGCCATATTTTGGAAAACGTCCATTTTACGTTCTGAGATTCGTATTTGTTAAAATAATATGTAAAACAAAAGTACCATATTTTTAGAAACATCCGTTTTGCATTCTAACATCTTTATTTGTTATTATAATAAATGTAACACAAAAGTGCCATATATGAATTGCATATTTTCTGTATTCCAATATTAGTTGACTGTAATCATGTTTTTTAATACAACACTAGCAATAATTTAAAATACGTCCCTTTACCATTGAAATATACTAGAATAAATTAATATTTTTTGAAATTTTTTGTTTATTTATAAATAATTATTACTATTTTGATGTTCATTTTGTTCTGTTGTTATTGTTTCAGTGATGTTCCGCTTAAATGTTGTTATTTTACAGATTACTTGAAAATAAGCAGAGCACGAAAAATATTAACAATGGCAACCTTAAATGTATCAGAACAAAGCTCATTACCTGTCTACAATAATAATGTGCTAGATAATACTACCTATTAATTCTTCAGATACAAATTCTGTAGCAGATAGTCAAGCTGACCTTAATCTATCTATCAATATTGGACAGCGAAGACAGTGATGGAAGCTCTGTAACAAATACCAAAGTCACAAATAGGCCAAAAATAGTTTTTGTGCAGAGTGACTTAAGAAGCGACACTGTCGCTTGATGAACATCTCAAAACAACATCAAATCCCGATTTTTCTGCAGATGACTTTCTACCATCTCTTAAAGCATTTTCCGATTCTGAAGGAGATGTACAGTCAACAGTAATTACCAAACCAATTTGTATTTCACCTCAACCTGGACCTTCTCGAGTAGAACCTCACTTACTCAATGATAACCTACTAGTTACGAAGTTAGTCAATACGCGAGGCAGTGAGTCTATCGATCGCTATAGCTAAAAAGGACTGACTACAAATGAAAGACAATACATCCAATTTGTTAAGAAAGGCACCACTAAAAAGACCGCCTTTAAGTCTTTTTCAGTCCTGAGTTTGGCAGACGATTGGTCACTACTGGTTGACACGTATGAAACACACTACAGACTCCCGGAGCATATCTGTGTGTCACCGTTAAGTCCAGCCATATTCCTTTACTCACATTTAAAAGAGCGTGTAGTACTTATTGAGCTCACGGTACCGTAGAAAACTAACATCCCGAAAGACCACGCAATTAAGACATCAAATATCTACTTTCACTTGACAAATGAGATGCCGTGGAAATAGGTGCGAGGTGTACTCCAGCTAAATCTGTCTACAGCTTATTTAAAGAGCTAGGACTGCCGAGAACTTCAGTAAGCTTTCTATTATCACGAATGTCCAAAACGGCACTGTTAGGTTCCTACCAAATTTGGATAGGTAGAGGACGGAACATAGCAGACAGTGAAGGTGACCCCTAACGCGTTGTAAGGGGGCCTCCTTAAACCTACATCTGGGTCTTAAGACCCAGACGCTGTTATGCAAGTGCTCCGTCCTCTATCACGCGATGAACTCGCACGGAGGATCCATAAAATGCTAAGATTAGGTCTTATTTGTATAATTGTTTTGTTTATTTATTAAAGTGTTCTTTTTTATATAATTTTACGAGGTTATATTCGTAATGTTTAGAGAGATGTTTAATTAAACTTAGTATTACCTACGTACAAAGTTTGATCTCAATTTTATTAATGATAAGCTAATATTGTTTAGTTTAGATTATTTAATACAAAACATTCCTGATGTCTATTCACTTTTGTTAATAAGTAGCTAGTAATATGATTAAGCTTTATAATAAAAAAAAATACCAAAATATTTAATAAATCCCTTTTTATTTCTAAATTTTTGTTAAATTTTTGTAAAATTTTTGACTTATTTTATTTGGTATTGATTAAAATTTTGAATGCAAAAGAGACTTTTGTGTTATTTTATATTAACCAGTAACAGATATTACAAAGTTCAGATTGTACACTGATAGAGCTTAAAAATACGCATCTAATGATATATTAACATCTTATATTTAATTAAGTAATAAATATATAAAATTTCAAAAAAAAATCGTTTTAAAAATTTGTTTTGGCCGCCCTGTAAAATGATAGCATTTCGATTTGTGTCCGTTTTGTATTCGAGGAGCGATATGTTTATTCATCATAACAGCCCATTAATGTCCCACTGCAGGGACGGGCATCCTCCCATGTGACGGAGGGATACTTGGCCTACTAATACCACAGACAGATTGGTATAGGGTTTAATTTTAAGTTTTCTTTCTTTTCATTTCATAAAGATAATCGGATACTCCCTTAGTCGGTTTTTATGACACCCATGGGATGAGATGGGGTGGTGACATATTGTCACCGGAGTAAGAATACAATAAACTATTTTTAAGTACCTGTGCCTTGGTAAGTGTCGAATCAAAGTAAAATGCCCCTGCAGCTAGCTTCTTGTAATCCGGCAGAAAAGGTGGAAAAGAACTTTTTGGAATAGAAATCAAACAGGATATGTTGATACATTGGGAGCTATTGGGAATCTAACACACCTATTCGCTGATACTAGGTCAACAATTAGACAAATTCAAACCACAAACAGTACTAAAAATATAATGTGACCAAAGTTTACTAGCTTAAATTGCATAAAAATATTACATTTTGTTTATAATGGTAACAGATAAAAACTGTGTATAGGATATTAAGAGGAATTATTACTCAAGACCAGGTGTTCACGTTCAATTTGTAAAATGACATTCTATGTTTGTGTAAATAAGTGTATTTTTTTTGTGACTAGATGGCGTTCTTATTTCCATATTATTTTCATATAATGTCTGTATTACGATGTTAAGATTCTCCGTCAGTTACATATATGCTACAAATTAATATGTCATTATTGAGTTTGAGTTCAAGAATATAGTCAAGAAAAGTATACAGTGTTTTATTCAACCGAGTTCGCGGAGTAGTAGTGACCAAAAAGTACACCAGGAACTTATGACCTTACCTCCTCAGCCCACAAAATGTATCAATCAAACAACAGCTAGCCTATTGCAGTCCACAGCTGGACAAAGGCCTCTCCCAATACGCGCCACAGAACACGGTCCTGCGCCTTCCGCATCCAGTCCGACCCAGAGACCTTTTTGAGGTCGTCGGGAACAAAAATGTATAGTACCCTCAGAAGAATAATTTAGTACCCATTGCTGAAGCTTTGCTTAGTTTGATTGAACGACATAATGTGATTATTGAATAATATGAGCAAATATTTTACAATTTTTAAATATTGTACATGCCATATCCATCAATATATAGATCTCAAACAAATTACCATTTCTCAAGTCTTTAAAGAAGACAAAAATGTTTAACGTTTGACTGTAGGTTGTCTTGTTGTGTGACGTCACAATAGCGACACACTTTAGACACAAAATCTTTGTTACGGTTTTGTTTACAGGCTGTTACAGACACATTTAAATTTTGTTTTGTTTGCGAAGAGGAAACGGTTTTATGTGTTGGTATGTGTTTTATTTTTGGAATTATGTTAGTGGCTTTGTCAGCAAAAGTATATTATACCATTACCAAGAAGTTATATTAGGTATATTTTTAACCGACTCCAAGATGGCTCTTATTTCGGATGTATTTTTAATTGGAAAAAATATATATTTTGCCGTGTAGCGACGGCTGGAGAATACAATGTGTCGCTACCCCCTACGTCCTATGGGTGTCGTAAAAGTCGACAAATGGAGATAATTTATAAGCAGCCAACACCACTGCCAGAGAAGGAAAACTCGAAAGCAAAAAGCAAGCTACGTCGGGTCTTCTCTTCGCCTTTACCGCAATGTCTGAAGACTAAAGTTTTCAACCAATGCGTCCTACCAGTAATGACATACGGTGCCGAGACGTGGACACTCACAGTAGGGCTAGTCCACAAACTTAAAGTCGCGTAGAGAGCAATGGAACGGGCTATGCTCGGAGTCTCCTTGAAGGATAAAATTCGACGACGAAACGAGGTTATCCGACAAAGAACTAAAGTTGCCGACATAGCTCGTAGTATTAGCAGGCTGAAGTGGCAATGGGCTGGTCATATCTGTCGAAGGACCGATGGCCGTTGGAGCAAACGTGTCCTAGAGTGAAGACCGCGACTCGGCAAACGTAGTGTAGGACGCCCCCCAGCTAGGTGGACCGACGAACTCATAAAGGTCTCTGGGTCGGATTGGATGCGGAAAGCGCAGGACCGAGTTCTGTGGTGCGTGTTGGGAGAGGCCTATGTCCAGCAGTGGACTGCAATAGGCTAGCTGATTGATTGATATTATTAAGAGTATATATCCAGATAGGTTCAATTGAAATTTCAAAGAGGGTTCAGTAATTAATGTGGAAACGGTTTTATGTGTTGGTATGTGTTATTTAGGAAATTGTCAGTGGCTTTGTGAGCTAAAGTTTGGAGCATTTTTTTTTATATTAAACAACTCCCCAATATGGATCATGCCTTGAGTCGCGGGGACTTTTACATACATCAACGTTTTAACGTAAATAAGTTTTTTTACATTGACGTTTTTAAAAGTCCCCGCAACACAGAGTATAGTCCCTAGTGCGAGTTGTTGCCTTTTTAAAAGAAGAAATAAAAAGAAGAATTAACAATGTGACCTCGGTTAAGGACCTGAACATGATTCTAAGGTCAGTCCCTGCCAAAACCTAAATAGACTTTGGGTCAGAATTACGAAATTCCTCTTTTCTCTATGCGTTGAAGGAACAAGAAACCAAATGAACATATTATCATCATTCCCCTGCCCTTATCCCAATTTTATTTCGGCTCGGCGCAGCATGTCTTCTTCCATACTTTCCTATCGGACGTCATCTCACCAGTCACACTCTTATAATCTTTTACTTATTATCTTTTACTCTTCGCAGCTATATCGTCTTTCACACAATCCATCCATCGTTTCTTTGGTCGTCCTATTCCCCTATATACATACATGTTCAACACCTTCAACCAAATAAACAATTTCACCTAAAATAATTTGGTTTTTATGTATGGCAATTACGAATTTGCTTACACCAATCGATATTGTTCTCCGTGTGGTGACGGACTAAGAATACAATAATGTCACCACCCGTAAGGGACTAACCGTAAATGTTATCTGTACAAAAAGAAGGATAATTTGAAATTAAAACCCTATACCAATCCGTCTGGCCAGCGTGGTATTAGTAGGCCAGGTATCCCTCCTTCACGGGAGGAGGCCCGTCCCTGCAGTGGGACATTAATGGGCTGTTATGATGAATTTGGTTTTATGCATGGCAATTCTGTAATTCATCAAAGTAAACTAAATTGCTTACAATAATCGATATTAACTCATGTTTTAGGTATTTTAATTACAAACCTATTGTTACGCTTACCACATGTATTTATTCATGGCGTTTTTTATGGCCCATAAAGCACATTATTGCTTGCATATAAAGCACTTTATTCTGTTGTAGTTACATGGTAGTTATGTGTTTTATGGCATCCGTTATAAACCTTAAAGGAAACTGGAGGGAAAGACAAGTGACTTTTTCAAACAGATTTTGTATTGTCTAGCATCCGCATATCTATACTAACTAATAAAGAGGTAAAGTTAGTGTGTTTGTGAGTTTGTGACGTTGTAGGTTTTTTAAACAGATTTCTAGCTCGTTTGCCTCCCATCATATAAAAAAAACATTCGATGCAATTGCTCCAATACCATTTTGTCACAGGCAACTTAATATATTATTAAAGAGCTTTCAGGAATAAAAACGTACTGTATAGTATATTTTTGTGCAAAGCTATTAGTGGTTTGTCCACATGATGTATAGCCGGTCCTTCCTGTAAACTATGTTATACAGGGTGCGCCAGAAAAGAACGGTCGCATTTTATGGCTCATATACTTTCATTGATGATTTACTTACTTAACAAAATATCGTGGTAAAGAAAATATTTTTAAAATAATCTATGCTGAACTTGTATCCGTGTGTTGACGGAGTAAGAATACAATATGTCACCACCCTATTTCATCCTATGGCTGTCGTAAAAACCGACTAAGGGACTATCCGTGAATATTATCTTCACGTAATAAAAAGAAGGAAAACTTGAAATTAAACCCTGTACCAATCCGTCTGGCCAGCGTTGTATTAGTAGGCCAAGTATCCCTCCGTCACTGGAAGAGGCCCGTCCCTGCAGTGGGACATTAATGGGCTGTTATGATGATGATGAAATAGGTACTTAATTAATCACACGAACGTAATACAGAGAGCACATTGAAATAATTTAATCAGCATGTCAATTCTCGTACATTAAAATCATTAAAAATTCGGTTAATTTAACTTTTAGTTGTCAAATTGTCACACTCTAAATAAAACTTTAACACGACCACAAAAGATAACCGAATTTTAGGTACGAGAATTGACATACAGCTTTAATTTCGAACAGAGTAAGCGACATTAAATACACTTGAGACGTCAATATCAAAGTACAAATGCATACAATTTAATACAAAGCTCTTATAAAGAAAGTTTACTTAATAAAGTATTTGAATCCAATTCGTTATTTTACATTATATCGGCTAAACAATGGCTATGAACTTAATATTGGCGGTGTGAAATTTATGAGCAAAACTCCTAAACGAACTGTTTGTATGAAAGTTTACATTAAATATAATACTTTTGAAACGCAATTAGCGACTCGTAATTTACTGTGTTTATTTTCAAGTTTATTTCAATAAGCCTTCAAGTTTTTGGCAGTTGTAAGGCATAGGAAATGGCGTTTATTTGTATTGAAAGAAATATATTTGAAAAGTGGTTCCGTTTTTGGCGTAGCCAGGGCTTTTAATGGCAGAACATCAACTGCGTCTGATCCAGTGATTTTGTTAAATAGAGTTATATGCAGGAAATCAGATGTGTAGATCAGAATGGCGTGTGTAATGTTGCAATAATAAATAAAATATACACAAAAAGAATGTACCTACAATGTACCTGAATGCACCTTTAATTAAAATTCATGTATCACTGTCACAGGAAATCAATATAACTGACAGAGATGTTCTGTCATCAAAAAAACCAGAATGGTAAAACTGAGCTGGCTTTATGAACTGCAAGAATATATACGTTATCGATGACAAGTAGTTGCAATCACAATCAAATCCAACAGATATAAAAAAGCCAATCTAAGTCTCCGTGTGGTGACGGAGTAAGAATACAATATGTCAGCACCTCATCTCATCCCAGGGGTGTCGTAAAAACCGACTAAGGGACTATCCGTAAATATTATCTTTACGTAATAAAAAGAAGGAAAACTTTTAATTAAATCCTATACCAATCCGTTTGGCCAGCGTGGTATTAGTAGGCCAAGTATCCCTCCGTCACTGCAAGAGTCCCGTCCCTGCAGTGAGACATTAATGGGCTGTTATGATGATGAAGCATCGCACCCAATTATTATACATGCTGTAATTACCAAACACTGCACCTCATGTAAAAAACTCAGCTTAACATTAACACTAACCTCAGCTATTACGTGGTAGATAGCACAGTAACTATTATGGTGCTCTTGATTTATGAGCTTAAATAACTTTATTGGCAAAAACTACGGGCACCAGTTTGGCGCAAAATAAATTTAATTTATTAGTACTTAACTGACCAGACAGATCAGATGCACTTTATTTTAAGCAAAATTAATGCCACCTTATCCAGCTTTTGCTAGTTAATGAGATTACGTATTCTTTATTGCGCTACTAATGTGACAACGTTTTGTTAATACAACGTGAGTTAATAAAATAATATTAGATAAAGGACTTCCCGCTACTAGATTTAGCTAAATATAACATTCTTAGTACAATATAATGTTCATAAAAATGAATGTTCTGCGAAAGTCGCATACTGGGTGTTCAAGCTAATCTGTTTTACCAATACAGTATATTTAATCATTTTAATCATTAAATCGCTATCGCTTATACCTTACACTAAACAACAAATCGCACCAGTAAGGCGTACGGAATACTTTGCGACGTTTCTTAATGACTAGAGTTCAAAATATTCGGAGTTTTGGTACGAGCATGGGTTTAATAGCAACCCTTAAAATACTCGCTCATCGTTCCGACAGGAGTTCAAAATAATTGTGTCTTTTCAAAGTTAAAATGGCTTGAATAATATTGATGGAATTTATTTTATACAGGGATATGCTTTAGCTGGAGTTGGTTAAAATGTTTTAGTTTAAAATAGTACTAGTTTAGGATAAAAAAGTTAAACACTTTTAAACGATACTTTTGTACGTTCAAGGCAGCCAAAGAACTCACTGTAGGTACGGGTATGCAAAATAATAATAACTGACAAATTCACACAACGCCATCTAGTTCCAAACTAAGCAGCTTGTACTAGTCATATTTTTTTGTAAATACATAAATATTACACAATGAAAAGATCAAATTAAAAACTAAAAAAAAAAAGCGCGCCGCCGCGGGTTCCGCCTCCTATATTCGAGGCGTAACAGCAGCATTCCAAAAGTCATTAGTGTTTCAAATATCAGATCCCACATATGCTTGCAAGTAAACTGAGCGTGTAACTTTCGTATCACACCTAACAAACGACCTGATGATCTGAACCGATTTCCACCAAATATAGCTAAGAACACTCTCGACTGATATAGGTACGAGTACCTTTCAAACAAAATAAACCGCACTAGAATCGAATCATCCATTTGGGAGCTATATTGCTACAGACAGACATACACACATTTACACACACACACACAAGCACACAGACACGTCAAACTTATAACACCCCGTTGTTTTTGCGTCGAGGGTTAAATCAATCATCAATAACATGAATGTAAATGCTATTAAAATTTGCATCAAGCTGTAACCGAACTGCCAATTTCTTTGCAGCAGCCATGAACTAAGTCCCAACATACAACCTAATATAAAAACGAACGTGTAAAACAGTGGAAGGTTAACGACTTTGTTTACTTGTAACAATTAGTCCTGCTGAGTGACTGCAACTGAGTAGAAAGGACCACCCGTCGAACTCAACTCAGTCGGGAAGCGATGACATAGCTAATGTCACCTTGGGTATTATACATCATCGTTGTGTCACAAGAACTAAATGTAACTGACTAACATGCTGGTAATGATGCCGTACAAATTAAATATGGTCGTTTACAAACATTATCTTTATTATCATAATAGCCCATTAATGTCCCACTGCAGGGACGGGCCTCCTCCCGTGACGAAGGGATACTTGGCCTACTAATACCACGTTGGCCAGACGGATTGGTATAGGGTTTAATTTCAAGTTTTCTATTTGTATTTGTTTTTTATTGTGTAATATTAATCACGTATAGTCCCTTAGTCGGTTTCTACGACACCCATGGGATGAGATGGGGTGGTGACATATTGTATACTTACTCCGTCACCACACGGACATTATCTTTATAATAACAGCCAATAGACGTCCACTGCTGGACATAGGCCACCTCTAAATATTGCCAACTTGTTCGGTTCTGTCCCTCCTTCATCTCTGTCCCCTAACTACGTTTTTGTCCACAGTGTGAGGGTTAAATTTTACCTGATATTTCAATTGTTGCAAACATAATTATAGTAAGAGCCCTTATAACAAAGAACTGTGGCTACCGATGTCACTGTGGTTAAAGCAAAAAATCTTCAAAAATGACATCCGCTTACACATAGATACAGGGTGTACAAAGAGGCCATTGCATGATTTTCATAATTACATACAAAGAAATACACTCACTAACACAGAAATACATACAAACTTTAAACACCTACCCACCTTTGTCGAAGTTAAATAAATGACCAATTTATTTTATGTTAGCATGTGGACATCGGCCGGTTAATACAATTATAAAGAAACTAGCTGACCCGTGCCCACTTCGTTAGGCGGCGTAAAAAAGTTTCCTTTTTTTAAACATATTTCATTACTGCTCCACTCCTATTTGTCATAGCTTGGTAATATATAGCCTATGAAACTCCCCGATAAATAAACTATTCAACACAGAAATAATTTTTAAAATCGGTTCAGTAGATCCAGAGGTTACCCCCTACAACGGCACAAACACACAAACTTTACCTCTTTATAATATTAGTATTACTTATATTAGTAAGTTTTAACTTTAAGTCTATAATATCTGCGATCGTTTACTTAAAAGACTTTTTTAATGGTATGAATTGCCATAACCACGCTAAATTCTCGATCACCATACTCGAAACAAACCACCACAAACGTAATACGAAAACCCAAAACTAAATTAAGTTTAAACATTGCATGCATTTCTCTCTAAAATATTTCCTTTGTCACAATTCCTAGGTAAACTGCAAGACATAGTAGTACTTGAACCTTTGTTGGAGGCAGAAATATGAACTCTATAGGCATATGCCTAGGTATGCACAGTATAAGCCCAATACTCACAATGACACGGCTCCTTTTGCCTAAATGAACCATCCTTTGACTTTATGTAGAACAGCTCTAGTATTCAGTTCGCTAGTTAAGCCGAACACAAATACTTGAGTGTGTCGGCTTAAATACCAGATATGTGTAGCTTAGGAACTGGTGTATGTTATAAGCGATGAGCGATTTCAAAAAAATTGTTTTATTCTATCTTTTCACGTGGTAATGAAAATATTAACCTGGTGTAATAAATTAAACAATTAGCCTATCGCAGCCCACTGTTGGACATTGCCAATACACATCACAAAACACGATTTTAGGGTAAGAGATCGAGACTGAAAAAACATTCTATAGCAATTATATGACTTAATATTGTGATGTTATTAGATCAAGTTAGAATAAAATATTTTTTCTACTATGTTTTTAAACTTCATCAGCCGTATGTTTATACTGTGATTAATAGAATTATTGCTATCTTAACATCAGTGCTCATTATCAAAATCGATATTTTAAAAAACAAACGGTATTTATACCAACTCCAGTATTAAAGATAAAGATATTATGCTTATTTGTAAGAATACAGTCACAGGATGTTACATAATTTTATAGTACCATAATATATTCTAGCATAATCTGGTGTACAAATACTTTGTACACCAGATTATAGTATGGTGTTTTTTTTTAAATTATTCATTACATAGGCTGTAACCAAACATAAACAGTTACGATTCAGTTCTAACAAATATTCATCACTCAAATTCGTGTTGTCTGAATATCCAGAGAATGTGAGCTCGAGATGCATGTACGCATCAGTTAGCAAGGCATCCAAGTAGGTCACATTTCAGTCACATTTGTCTCAGTATTCGAATCCTTTTATCACTGCACTTGCAGAAATTTGAAGTATAAAGCCTACTTGAATTCAAATCACTAAGCGTCCTCTACTATTTCTAGTAACCATATTGAAAGTGCTTTATGTAATGTATATGTTAATTTTATTTTTAAGTGTTCACCATCTTTAGTCTTTTTTGTCCAGCAGTCAGGACGTCGATTGGCTGATATGATAATGACTTATAACTTATTGCTGTTATTAGTTGTAATAATTTGTTATTTATTTTAATTTTACTGAAAAAATAGAAGAACGAAATCATTGCTCGTTGACTGATTTAAGTTATTTGCACACTGGCTAGGAACAGTCGCAACATTATGAAATGCCTTTGATTTATACTCTAGCCACTGTAATAGGTGAATTTTGACAGTTGTTGTTTTTTAGGGGTGGAGTGTCTGAAGTCGATTAGAAGATTTACTGACTCACATAACAAACGATTAATCGTTTTCATTGTATTGATATTAAGATTGGGATAGGAGCAGGGTTAATTAGAAAATTGAGGTATTATACAGATTATTAATCGACCATATTTCACAATAAGTACTATATGGTGCTTTAGGGTGATGCAGTATAATTTGCCCTTAGCCACATGCTTTATGACAAACGATTTCCTATATTAAATAATACAAAAGAAACATTTTTCATATTTGCAATTTAAAATATTCCATAAAATGCAATTTAAGATTTAAAATGTTTTAAATTTTCTAACTTGGACCACACTAAGACTGCACTCAAGCCCGCTCACATGCTTAGATACTTTGAAAATTGAAATACCGCACATATTATTGAAAAGCTTACCCAGATAGCGAGAGCTAGATCTACTATTATTACAAAGTTTCTTAAGAACAATGTCTTATAATGAATATTTTGACGATGCATATTGCTTCTGTTACAGAATTGTTTGTTGAATACTTTATCAAGAATGCAGTTCTAGTAGCTGATTAAGATGTTTTAGATTAGTTATTGTTGATGGTATGTGAATTTAGAGTTTGGATGGTGATGGAGAATGGATGTTTTGTGTGATCATCTCATCTGTGATATCAACCTGATGGATGTAGGCTTAAGGGTAAATTTGTAGATATTATTTTTACAGCAATAAGGAAGGAGAGCTTTACATGACAGAAAATGCCGACTCTTCTGGCCAACATAGTCGTCTGGTTAGATACGAATAGATTGTTTAGGACTGGTTTTATGAACCATTTTAGTTCTAGATTGATTTAACAAAAACACTTTATGGTCCTTTGTTATTTACGACACCCTCGGAATGGGGTGGATGCTGACTAGTTTTTCGCTGCACTGTAATTTTCATTTAATCTTTGACCCAACTGTCTTTCTTTAACGTTTGGAACCTTTAAAACCACCCGTTTTTGCCCCAGACGAGCAGGTATTTTGGAGTCCCCAATCATGCAAAACACGGATTACCGACTAAAACCCACGATGTTCTTTCATCACCAATAGGTCTAAGGGGCCCCCGATGATCCAACTCCCTAAAACAAGTTTCCTTAAGTGTTAATAGAGACTCTTATTGTTATAAATTTAATCTTGTTAACTCAATTCCTAGATTGCGGTTACAACAACGTCTATAGTCCTATTGTTATTCCTAGATAAATCAACACCAATTTCAAGTCAATAGTCGGTATAGTCAGGTCTGAACTAAGTTCCAACTAGCTAAAGTATTCAACCAAAGGACTGTTTGTCTTCAAGTCATGGCCCACCACTGAATCTATTTGAACATTGATTATTTAATGTAAACTCTATTTGAGAGGATTAAAAGTTTAGTTTTGGTTGTAGATTTTGATTGAGGTATCGTTTTTTGTTTCTTGTTTAATTGATGTATTTTGTTTTCTTACAGGTAAGTTACGAGTTCCAGCAGCACACAAGTGAAACCATAACCGTTATTTTTGTAAGTGTCTTTTACTTATTCATATAACTAGTTTTACTGTATCTTATAACAGCCCATTCATGTCCCACTGCAGGAACGGGCATCCTCCGGTGACGGAGAGATACTTGGCCTACTAATACCACGCTGGCCAGACGGATTGGTATAGGGTTTCAAGTTTTTCTTCTTTATACTTCGTAAAGATAATATTGACGGATAGTTCCTTAATCGGTTTTTACGACACCCATTGGATGAGATGGGGTGATGACACATTGTATTCTTACTCCGTCACCAAACGGAGAAATTTAACCTTATACCAATCCGTCTAGCCAGCGTGGTATTAGTATGCCAAGCATACCTCCATCCCGGGAGGAACATTAATGGGCTGTTATGATGAACTGAAAAAGAAATACATTGACAATACACTTAATTTTACGGCAGATATACAACAAAATACATATGAAGGCGCATCCCTGGCGCCGTGAAACAAACTAACCTTTTTATTGGATAACGTTAAAGGAGGTTTTAACGTTCGTATTAAATTATGAAACAAACATTCAAAATGATCGGACGAGAATGACAAGGAGTCGTCATTCTAGCAGAACGTCATAAAAACGGGAGGAAACCATCGAACCCGTGAGGCTGGTGGTCGATCCTGGATTTTAGACGGACTGCTGGCGTCCACTTTACCTTTAAGATTATTAGAAAGTTGTATTTGCTTAAAATTTGTGAATATAAGTTTACGTTCTACAAATCCTATTTATTTCCAAAATACCTCGAGCCTTTACCTACGTGAAGAAGTCTGAAACTAATACAGATAGCCACCTTGGCGACATCAGAAGTGGGATCCGAGACACCACACCACGTGTTTGAAATCGTGGTAATACTTATGAAAAATGGCAACTGCCGCTTGAGCGACAAAATAAGAATTTTATGACGAATATTCGTACTATGAAGACGCCATCTTTGCCGACGGGAAAATTCTGATAAATTAGATGGATTTCTACTGCGGCATCAATGAAGAATGTGATCATGCCGCGCGACTCATGGCGGCTTTGTGCCATGTTTAAAGTGTTTTTGATTTCAGCAATACAGTAATGTGTCTGTGTTTGACACGACAAGGAAAATGGATATCGATACTAGGGAATGAAAATTAATTGGTAATGATGACGATTATGCTACATAACACAGTTGGGTAAAAATAAGGTAAGATTGAAGGGCGGACAATAATTGATGTCCAATATGTCTGTAAGTACTATATTGTTACAATGTGCTATACTATTACAAGTCTGTTTTGTTGGCGTGTACCACTGCTAAACTACGCTGTTACATTAAATTAGTTATACCATGAATATACCAAGGTCCGTTAAAAGTCAAGTTAGTTCAAGGTTAATAGGAGTTATTTCATCATGCGTGTCGAACCGCATATCCCTTGCAGTATTTTATTGAGTAAACTCGTGATGGAGAATTAAACTGTCCGTTAACTGATAAGGACGGTAACCCACACTCAACGTTGTTCCGAGTCCTGTGTTGTTGGATCAGGCACCGTGAGGGTGGCCTGAGTCCTGTGTTGTTGGATCAGGCACCATAAGAGTTGCCTGAGTCCTGTGTTGTTGGATAGGGCACCGTGAGGGTGTGGGTAGAGTCCTTGTCGGCTGAGTGATGCTTGTTTTGCAAGTAATAGTAACTAAATAAGAATATAGTTTTTGTGGTTCGACTGTCGTTGAAAATAACTCCTTGAGGTAGATCACACGAGGACGTGTGAATGTCAGGATGGTCATGTGAAGGCGAGTCAATATTATAGCCTTTAGGAAGCGCCAAGTAAATACTGCCAAAGCACAAAAAGAAAACAAAACAAAAAAAAAAAAAAAGCTGTTGAACCTAAGCCGCAGTCTTATATCTGACTGTATGTTCACAGGGAGAGCGTGTGGTCAAGAAGACGAAACGGTGGAGCACTTGATGTGTAGCTGTCAACAAAATATCTTATTCCTGGTGAAGTCGAAATGTATTTTCAAGGGCTCTCTGAGGAAGAGTAAAGAGGAACATAAAAGGACAGTATTATTTTGAGACTATTTGTAGAAAAAGTGTTAACTATACTGACACTTCTAGTTTATTGGTAGACGGCGATGTGCCACCCAGACCACACTTGTTTGGGTTGGTTAAGGGGACGCAACACCCAGGTAAGGTCTGTGCTGGGTGGTTGTGGGTCCTGGGCTGCTAGTGGCTAGCAGTAGGGACGCAACACCCAGGGAAGAAATGTAGACCCTGACTTGTAGCTAGTTCAGCAGGGTTGCCTGGTTGGGTCGTATGCGTTGTGTGTGATGTATGGGTTCAGTTCACTTATTGATGCTGAATTGTAGAGATGTTGGCTGGAAAGTAAGAAGCATTGACTCGTGTCAGGTTGGACGAGCCTGATGCCTTGAGTAATGGTATTGTATTGTCATTGTTGCAGGAATGTATACGCCCGAGGACGGTCGATTGTCAGTCCGGCCGTGAAGGCGCATCCCTGGCGCCGTGAAACAAACTAACCTTTTTATTGGATAACGTTAAAGGAGGTTTTAACGTTCGTATTAAATTATGAAACAAACATTCAAAATGATCGGACGAGAATGACAAGGAGTCGTCATTCTAGCAGAACGTCATAAAAACGGGAGGAAACCATCGAACCCGTGAGGCTGGTGGTCGATCCTGGATTTTAGACGGACTGCTGGCGTCCACTTTACCTTTAAGATTATTAGAAAGTTGTATTTGCTTAAAATTTGTGAATATAAGTTTACGTTCTGCAAATCCTATTTATTTCCAAAATACCTCGAGCCTTTACCTACGTGAAGAAGTCTGAAACTAATACAGATAGCCACCTGGCGACACATGACACAGACTTCCACCTTAACCTGAACACACAATTCAGTTAGCATTTTCTTATAAAAACCTCCAGAAAAAAATCAAGGCAGTAATGACAGAATAAAATCAACTTTATAAAGACTCCAAGAGGCGTTTAAATTTAAAATAAGGTTCATATTTTTGATCCCTTTAATGCGTTCTTGCAAAGTTAATACTTACTAAAACGTATTTGAAGTCTTTGAATGAGTCGTTTTATTTTATTGAATTATTATACGTATGGTTTTGCTTTGTAATAATGAAAATATAAATTTTATTTGAGTAGGTATGCCTTAAAATCGGAACAAAACTCGCGGGTAGAATGGACCCTGCGTCTTTTCGCCTCGGACGCCTTGGCCTAACCTCATCCGTTTCACACACTGGGGTAGCCAGAGATTAAGAAACACCATGTAGCTTCTACGATCCTTTTAAATCTGCGTTGCTTTTTCTACGTACATAATATCTTCATAGTCTTCCCTTTCATGGTGTGTGCTATTTACAATCTTCCTACGGATATACGCAATGAAGGAAACGAATTTTCGTTACAAAATGGTGAATCATTTCGTCGTCATCACCTTGCCATTCAGCATGTGATTAGATTATCATGGCGACGGAAAATAGGCATTTCCTAATTAGTTTTCATTGTTTTCTCCGTGTGGTGACGGAGTAAGAATACAATACCCCATCTCATTCCATGAGTGTCGTAAAACCGACTAAAGGACTATCATCTTAACGAAACAAAAAGAAGGAAAACTTGAAATCAAACTCATCCGTCTGGCCAGCGTGGTATTATAGACCAAATATCACTCCGTCACGGGAGGAGGCCCGTCCCTGCAGTGGGACATTGATGGAATGTTATGATGATGATGATTGTTTTTATTTCTGCACTATATTTACAATTTCCATTTGATTAGATACAGCAAGGATATCGTGTCACATTTAATAAAAGAAGAATTATCATATCAGCCAATTGACGTTTACTGCAGCTGGACATAAGCCTTTTCTATATATTTCCACTTAGCGCGATCCTGTGCCTCCCTCATCCACTGCTTTCCCGCCGTCCGAACTATGTCGTCACGTAAGAATATTTGCATTTTATAAATGGCTGTGAAAGTTTTAATTTAAGTCTATTAACAAACTTGTCACTACATCTATGATTATTGTGATAAAACTTTGTAAACATAAATAACTAAAAGTTTTAATGTTTAGCATTAGTATTGTTGATGTACTGTAGATTAGATAGTGCCTCGTGGGCAAGGCGTATACCTACGGGGTCGCGCATTTAAATCCTATGCAAGAAATTATTTTATTTGTGCGATCTAGTGATGGTCTCGAGCCTGGGTGTAATTTGTGCCCATTACTATTATTAAACGAATTATCGGGATATTTACCATGTTTAGAGTTGTTGAGTTTCCGATATTTTGACGAAAACAAGTGCGAAAGAGGGTAGAACGGTACATTAGTTCATGACTTATTAACCGCAAGTACTTCAGTTCCTCCGCGGAAACTCTAAACATTGTAAATATTCCGATAATTCGTTTAATAATAGTGAATGTGACCCTGACAGTTTTAAATTTTGTATTTCATGTATGTAAAAGACTCAACGACATACCTCCAAGCAATAGTGGTCAACACCGTACTGAGTTTAAGTGAAAGGTTCCAGTAGCTAGTCAAATAACAGGGATATAGGAGAAACAGCTTAAAGTCGTTTGCAATAGAATGATGGATGGATGTTGGATACTCTTGATGAAATTTGGTATATAGGTAGTTTATAGTGTAGAATAACATTAAAGCTACCTATCCGGGTGAAGCCGAGGGCATCAGCTATTCAAACAATAAACCAGAATCCAACAATACTATATTCTGGCCACCAATATATCAAACTTAACTTAACTCAAACACAATATGCAAAACATAATGCATAGCATAACTTAAGTGCTATAAAACGCAACTTAGGGATACATTTCTAACTTAACGAGTCCCTTGTTACTATTAACAGTATTAACTTAAGTACCACATTATGCTACCTTATCTAACCTGAAATGGCATTCAGTTATGTTATGTTAGAATGCTTTGGTTAAGTTACTTTATTGGAGGTATTAAGTTTGATGTCAAAGTCAAAAAACCATTTTTTTTGCATAGACCACTTACAAAACGTCAAACAATTGTACATAATTTGTTGTACTACTGTGCTTTTATATTGTATTTAAAATATATGTAACAATCACTGGATAAACAATAAATAAATAAACAAACAAAAAATAAAAATGTATTAGGCTAGTTTAGCAAATCGACCAGCGGCAATCGAAATTCGCCAAGAAATCGAGTGGGCTTTTATTTAGTCTAAAATAAATTAAACATTTTAAATTAGGTTTTATACAAAACTTTTATGGATAAGAAAAGGTATAAGACCTAATTCTTCGGATACCATGGATTCTTAGTGTGCATTAGGTCGCGTTTTCTATTTGGAATAATAATATAGGTAGTTTAGGGTGTCGAATCACATTTAAGCAACCTATACGCGGATAAAACCCCAGGCATCAGATACTATAAAATATATTTCGATTGATTTTTTTATTTCATTTTAATCTTGCGTGGGATTCAAACCCCTTCCACAGCAGTTGCTACCACGGCACCGAGGCAGTAGAAACTTTCTTCATGACCGAACAAGGCGGCTTTTGTTTAACTCAGATCGTTATAGACAATGATTTTTTAAGTACAACCCCTTTAATGTCACCGCACTAGGGTTGTTTTTAAAAGGGGATGGATGTATTTTTTCCATCCTACCAGCTTATAAATAGGTGTTTCGACATTTTTTGTTTTACACTGTTTGAAAAGTACAAGGTTTATTAAGTTGCTCTGTTTCTTTTGAATACATTTTGGTACTTCATGCTTTTGCACTTCAGGGACGGGCCTTCTCCCGTGACGGAGGGATACTTGGCCTACTAATACCACGCTGGCCAAACGGATTGGTATAGGCATGCTTTAGAAAATGTTATTATAAATAAATAATCAGTTTATTTCTCTCATAAAGTAACAATACAATAAGTTTTACAAACATTATAAACATATTTTATGTTGTATGTTCTTTGGTGAGAGCTGGAGTCTGTACTAGGTTCTGGACCTGTGTTACAAATCTCCAGGTCTCCTTTGTATAAAGATACCTTAATACGGTGCGTTTCTAGTTACTTCATAACAGCCCATTAATGTCCCACTGCAGGGACGGGCCTCCTTCCGTGACGGAGGGATACTTGGCCTACTAATACCACGCTATCCAGACGAGAGTATAGGGTAATTTCAAGTTTTCCTTCTTTTTATTTCGTAAAGATAGTAGTTACGGTTATTCCCTTAGTGGGTTTTTACAACACCCATGGGATGAGATATTGGTGACATATTGTATTCTTACTCCATCACCACACGGATAGAATATTCTAGTTACTCATTGAACTATAATTTCTGCCTCTGACAGCCATGTTTTATCAATCATATTTTATGTCTATGACAAATAGGAATAGTAAATGCCTTTATAAGCTGTACTGAAGTGACGGAGTTCATTCTGTAGTGGACGGCAAAGACAATTTAATACCATGCTGACCAGAAAGAAAGACAAATAATTCTAGGCCAGTAGATGTACTGTAAAGGAATGTTAATAGCTTGGTGGCAGTTCAATGATTGACCACCGTACACTAAAAAAACCCTAAACTTGGACAGACTAACCGGCAATGATGACTACAAGCTTTAAAAGGCAAAATATTAATGTGTAAAAATAACTCTTAATAATAGGTATACAAAGAAGCAGGGCACATATTTATTACCTCTTTCAAGAAAGAAAAGCAAATAATTCTAGTTTACTTATTTGTTTATACTTTTACTGTTGACTATCTCCTAGTTTGCTAGGACTTTGCCAACTGCAAATGTACCAATTTAAAATTTTAATTATTGTTAATAATAATTATACATTTTAGGAATAGATATTCAATTATTTAACTTGTTTCATTTAATTTAACATTCATTTTTAGATGTAAATTAAGTATTTTTAATAATTGTTTTTATTAATAGAAAAAATATTATTTTTCTTTTTTTTTTTTTTATTCTGTGAGTTTTATTTTCAACTTGAATATCATACTAATTTAATTTTCCTTTCAATATAATGTTTTCTTTTTAATATTCTGAAGATCTTTTATTAAAACTGAATTACATTTTAAATCAAAGAAACTTTTTTGTTACATTTTACAAAAACGTGTCATTATGTTTCACAAGACCTATTTCAATGCTTATTTTTAAATTTATTTCTTTTATGCTTGCGTCTAATCTATAGAGAGTTTATTGTCACCAAAATATAAGCTCAATCGACTTCTGACAGAAACCGCTGTTCACATTCTAACCTCACTATTTAATAGTAATAAATATATTAGTTTTGTTCCGACATCGAAAAGACATCAGCTCTCTTTTGTCTATCGGATAAATTATAGAGAGAGAGAGCTCTGTGACAGTTTTGTAAAAATGTGGCATTGTTACATTTCCATTACCAAAAACGGGCTACTCCCGCAGTGGACGATAATTCAAGTTTTAAAACTGATTTTGTATTAACAAATTTATGATTTTGTATTTGTTAATACAAAATCAGTATTGTAGGTTGTATTTGTTAATATCAAATCATTTAACACTTTAGCGTTAAGACTGATTTTGCAATAACAAATTTCAAAAACAGTGGTTTTGTGACGTAATAAATCGTGGTTTATAGTTAGACCGTATTTTGTAATAAGGCCGATTGTGTATTCTAAAAAGCATATCGAAAGATATAAGTACTCGCCTTTCCAACTGAAAACTCGTATTTAATTCCCAGCACCAATAGAACACTTATCGCAAAAACTAAAACTCAGTAAATTCCTCGCCGTGACTTCACAGCTCTACAAAATAAAAATCAACTGCACTCTGAAATTCAGACGGACTAAACGATTCTTAAACGTCGAACAAACTATTCCTTTCACATCTTTTAAAAAAATATCCAACGATCAGGGGAGGGTTGAGGGATGGAAACTTACACCCCCTTTTCACCCCTTAAATCCGGATTCGAACTAAATTATTCAAAACTAGCGTAAGAGACGATAAAGATTTTAGTCGCAAAATAAATTTTGCGGTGTCTAAGTGGAATTATTAAGTTTTCATAATATAATACCGTTTCACTTTGAATGCCAAGTTTGGGATTTAGAATACTAAATAAGGGAAAGTGCTTTTATAAAATACTAATAAACTTAGGGAAACCCGGACAAGTAATTTATGAAATTAATAAACATATTTTTTATTTATTATATCGTGGATGTCATTAATAAATATTCCGCATTTTCACACAACGCCATCTAGTCCCAAACTAAGCAAAGCTTGTACTATGGGTACTAGACAACGGATACACATACTTAAATACTTTTGTACGGTTTGTACTCTTAGAGAAGATTAGATGATGATTAAATAAAAGATAATTTGCTGATATATAAAATGCTAATATATTGAACTATAAGAATGCTAAGCTAATAATGATATTAATGATAGATGAGTACACGTACGCGGCGCGTAGCTGTTATTCGTGAATTGATTTAACTAATAATGAAAATACATAATTTAATTGCTAATTTAGCTCTATGCGTAAGTATTACGAAAATGATGATTTAGCTCTATGTACGGTAATATCGTACATGCTCCCAGGCAACAAGATGAGGGCTGTGCATGATTGAGATGAATTAACCTATTGACAAGGTGATAGTACAAAGTTTCCTTAAACCTAATGATAAATGATACAGACAATAATTAACTCTCGATTTTAAAACTACATCTATTTAGAATTGGCGAAGTGCTTTGGTTAACCGATTCACTTGATTTACACTTATTGCTCTGCTTTAATTCACATTGCACTTCTTTCACATACACCACATGATTCTGAGTAGGAACCGTTTTAACGCACTCACTCGGACACTCATCACTTTGCTCTGCTTTTAGTCTTGCACTTACACACTGTACACTACTGGAGGGCTGAACCGCGGCGGGCGGCCGGCGCCTGTTTGCGCACCAGCACCACCATCGGCACACTGCCTGCCAATCCTGCCGCCGCTAGGCAATAGATAGCTACATAGTGATGCACATCGTGATAAGATACGTCGGCCTCTCCAACCTGAATTCGATCTGATGCGGCTTTTAATTCCTTTACTTGTTTATCTAACGCTTGTAAAGAGCTATTGTAATTTCCGCTAAGTTCTGAATGAAACACAGGTATAGATACGTTTATAATATTATTGACAGGTGCTATTTCAGGAGTAAAGATCTCCGGCTCAATGTTTATTTTGTTTGATAATCGTTTCTGCGACGTTATAGTAAATACGTCGCCTTTGATGACGCAGTCATTCCAAGTAGTAATGACATTGACCCCGGTCACCTGTTCGTTAGTAACTCGATCCTTGCAAATAAATCTAAGGGAGCACTGTCCACAACAACTTATTATGAATGAGTTTGATTTGATAGGTGTCCATGTCATTTCACATTCGCTTTGAGTCACTTTACACGTATTGCGTTGTTTATGTTTAACGCAAAAGCTGTCGTCTGTCTCTCTTTGGTAGACGGGCGTGTGTATTTGACAAAGATAAGTGTTGTCGTCAAATTTAATACATTTCTCGAAGTCATCAGCTGACATCGGAATGAAAGTATCCTTTCTTAAATTTAACGCTAGATAAGGAGCTATGGGTATAATATTCATCATAAAATGGTCGGTCTGATGTGGTAGCGAAATTGTTTTGTAAATATCATAGCCATCTCTATTTATCAACGGGATTTGGATTTCAAAGATAATAAATTGTTGCGTTACTCTAGCTTGTATATTAAGGATTCTGTATATACTATGTAAATCAGTAGATAAGTTGTCTATAGGTAATGTCAGATCCTTAGGCAGTTGTCCCGCTATTAGGCTTAGTTCATTCAGTAGTTGAGAAGGGTTAATGATATGAATGTTTAACTGTTTCATATTCGTTATGGTATCCAATAAGGCGTCTTGAATACTCTTTAGATTTGATAAGACGTTGTTGCTTATGATGCTAGTAAGTAGGAAGTCATTGGTATATTCCACCTTGACTAACTCCTTATTTAATGTGTTGGCTGTCTGATCCAGAAGAAGGAGATGTTGATTGAACATCTTGTGTTGCCTTTGCATTGTATTCTCTACCCTTTGCAAAACGTTATTTTCCGCTTCTATTACAGATGTCTGATTCTTCCATAATTGTAACATATTATGTTTTTGATCACTTCTTATTAAATTAATATCACGCTCATACTGCTCTGCAAAACGCTCGTCTAGAACGCCAAACAATGAATTAGCTATATATCCAACGCCGTTGACAAGGCCGCGTCGTATGCGCCTCGGCGACGTATCAAAATGCTGACTTAGTAACATGCGGTCATAGTACTCTAATTCCTCGAACCCATGACGTAACTGTAGTAAAACAATATCGCAGTGACTTTGGTTTCCTACACGATCGCACATATTTTGTAAATGATTTATGTAGCTAGTTAACACCTTGAATCCTTGACGATAAGGTAGCATGTCATAGTATGCGATTAGCTTCCATTGATCTTGTACTAGACGCATGTTTCCTAATTGATCGAAGAATATATGCCTATCGCTATTTAACTTAGTAATATTATAGCTTGCTTGAGTTGTTGATGTAAAGAATAATAATAGTAAGGTAATGAATGATAAGAAATTAATATGAAAGGCGCTTTTCTTCCGGCTTCTTTTTACTAAAACGTCGCTTGCAGGCTTTTGTTCTTTTTGCTGACTCGATTCTTCGTAGTTAACCGGAAGAGTAGATAATTTTACTATAGGTCTTTTGATAGTACCGTTTTTTGTCTTGACGCTGACTACTCTAACGTAACCATCAGTCCCAGGGTGTAAGTCAGTCACCCGGCCTAAAGCCCACTTTCCAGGCGGTAGATTTGCATCATGTATAATTACCACATCATTCAATGCTATATTCGATTGAGATTGTCGCCATTTGCTTCTAGCTGATAGCTGCACTAAATACTCCGCGCGCCATCGTACCCAGATGTCATTAAATATTTTTTGTGTGATTTGCCATCTTTTTCTTTCATCCTTTTCAGTCTCTACGACTGACAGTATCGGACCGCTTGACAAAAAATGTGAAGGTGTTAAATAATTTAAATCGTCTGGATCTTCTGATAAAGTACATAACGGACGTGAGTTGAGACATGCTTCTAATTGAAAGAGAAGAGTTGTGAACTCTTCATATGTGAGCTTTTGCTCGCCCAGAACTCTTCTTAAATGATGTTTTAAACTTTTTACGGCTGCTTGCCACAACCCTCCCGCGCTAGGCCAGGAGGGGGCATTAAAATGCCACTCGATCTTCATTTCGCTAAGGTCGTTGTAAAATTCATGCGATAGAATAGATTTATGATTTATATATTCATCTGCTAATAGTTTGCTTGCACCGACAAAATTAGTCCCGTTGTCGCTGTACAGATGACGTGGGGTACCTCTTCGTGCTGCTAATCGTTTAAGTGCTGCTAAAAATGCTGATGTTGTCAGGTCGGATACCAATTCTAAATGGACTGCCTTCGTGACCATACAGATAAATACGGCTACATATCCTTTCGATGTTTTGATACCCCGCCCCTTGCTTGATTTAACGTCTACATACCCCGTGAAGTCTACCCCGGTATGATAGAACGGTCGGGTAGGGTTTGTTCTAACTTCAGGTAGATCACCCATTAGTTGAGTGTGATTATTTGGATTGTGTCGCCTACAAATTACGCAACGCTGTAATCGTTTTTTCACTGCTCTATTTCCACTCAATATCCAATACTGCTGTCTCAACCAAGAATGTGTCAACCTTGCACCTCCGTGGAACGTAGTTTTGTGCGCTAAATCAATCAATAAATCAGTAAAATGGCTGCTGTAAGGGATTATGTAGGGATGCTTCATATTATAAGATATATGACTATGCTTTAATCTGCCACCGACTCTTAATAGGCCGTGTTTGTCTAAAAACGGATTTAAACATAATAGTTTGCTTTTCGAATCAACTTTACTATGTTTACATAAATCATTTATTTCTTGAGAGAATTCCATAGCTTGCACACATTTAATAATACGCTGTTGCGCATTCCTTAACTCAGCTGTTGTTAAATAGGTAGTCATATTTTGCTGATTAATCGAAAAAGCTCGTAATATCCACGCAATAACTCGTATCGCTCGAGTGTAGGTACTGTATTTAATTATAAGTTCGGTAATAAAATTAACTTCGTAACTATTTTGTTTTAAAACGACGTTAGATAGAATCTTAGCTTCTAAGTTAGTTTTATAAGCTGTTTTATTTTGATAAGTGCTATAATTGAACGTAGGGAGCCACGTAGGGCCATTCCACCATAATTCGTGCCTTTGTAGTAGTTCTATGCTCAACCCACGGCTCGCACAGTCTGCTGGATTATCTGAGGACTTCACGTAACGCCAACATTCTGGTTGCATAGCAGATGTGATCGTTTTAACTCGGTTAGCTACAAATGGCTTCCAGCGGCTAGTGTCCCCATGTAGCCATCCCAGAACAGCTGTGGAGTCGCACCACCCATAGATTTTTAGGTTACGCTCTATATAACTCTGTTTTACCTTTATCATAAGCTTTGAGAGTAAAAGTGCACCACTTAACTCTAGCCGTGGTAAAGAAATGTCGCTCTTTGTTGATTCGCTTTTGCTGACAGGTACAAGCTTTGTTTTAGCTGCTAACAAAGTGATAATCGAGTCACCTGTTTGCTGTGATATGCGCGCGTAAATTACACAAGCGTATGCTTTTAAGGAAGCATCACAAAACCCATGTAATTCGATGCTATCCTCTTTCCCACTTCCTATCCACCGAGGTATTTTGATATTTGTAATATTTTCGATATCTGTTCTTAATTTTAACCACTCGGTGTAAATACTATCCGGTATGGGGTCATCCCATTTTAATTCTGATATCCATACCTTTTGGAACAAAAGTTTTAGTTGAATAACTGCCGGTGCTAACCAACCGAGTGGGTCAAAAATCTTCGATATTTCTCCAAGAAGAACTCGCTTTGTTATCTTAGAAGATAATGACGTAGACATTCTACATATAAATCTAAAATTGTCTTCTTGGGCATTCCAAGTAAGACCGAGAGCTTTGGTTGAGTCTTTGTTCTTAAAGTCGTATGTAGCTGGTAAACTGTCAGCTTTCTCAACATGTTCTAATAATGTGTTATCATTTGCTGCCCATTTACGAAGATTAAAGCCTCCCGATTTTAATAGCTTGATTAAATCTGCTTGTAACTGCTTTGCTGCTGTGATCTCAAATTCTCCGCTTAAAAGATCGTCCATATAGAACTGCTCTTCCAGGACCTTAGCTGCTATAGGGTAATGTCCACACTCGTCTTTAGCTAAGCGCTTAAGAGTCATCATTGCTAGATAGGGCGCTGCTTTAGTGCCGTATGTGACGGTTGACAGAGTGTAGTTTTTTAGAGGTTGGTTATGATTTTCCCGCCAAACTATTTGTTGATAGCGCTGGTCATCATGATGGACATAAATCTGTCTGAACATCTTTTCGATGTCAGCCGTAAAAGCGTAACGATATTGTCTCCATTTTAATATCAAAACCAAAATCTCCTGCTGTAAATTAGGGCCTCGATACATAACGTCATTTAAGCTTAGTCCTGACGTAGTTTTTTCCGATGCATTAAACACTACTCTAAGCGAAGTAGTACTCGAGTCGGTGCGATGAACTCCGTGATGCGGTAGGTAGTAGGCAGGTTTCATATTACTTATTGTTGACAAATGCATATGACCTAACTCAATGTACTCGGTTATAAATGATTTATATTTTATCGCTAAATTATGATCTTTTTGTAGCTTCCTTTCTAAATGATAAAACTGGGCACAAGCTTTTGTCTTAGATAAGCCTAACTTTTCATCGACGTCAGAATGCAACGGTAGGCGCACGATATATTTGCCATCTGACCGGCGAGTAGTAGTTGAATGGTATTGCTGAATACATTGAGATTCCTCTTCTGAAATATCTATTTTCTCATTGATATCTTCGATTGACCAAAACTTATGTAAGCTTTCTTCGTCCACCATAACTACGTTACATTGATAAGACTTTACGTTGCCACATAAAATCCACCCAAGGCGCGTTTGCTGTGCTATAGGCATAGATTCATTTTCTCTAATGATACCACCCATGATGATAGAAGAATAGACATCTGCGCCTAGTAAAATGTCTATCGAACTTCGGAGATAGAACTCTGGGTCTGCTAGGTGAATGTTTTCGATAAAAGGCCACGTTGGCTTACCGAATGATTTATTTGGCAAATTGTTAACTGCGTGATTCATTATAAAGGCTCCTGTTTCAAATAAGTAATCATTATAAGTCGACGATATTTTCATATTAATAAAACCTTTACAATTATTCTCCTTCGCTCCTAAGCCTAAAATCACTCCCTTACAATGTTGTCGAGGCAATCTTAACATTTGGGCTGCATTTTCAGTGATCAGAGACGCTTGCGACCCTTGATCAATAAGTGCGCGCAAGGTGATATAAGTACCATCAACTGTTTGTACTTTTACTTTAGCTGTCGCTAAGAGAATTTCCTGTGTGTCATCAAGTGACACATGTGTTGTAGCTTTAGTTGACCTATTGAAATTACTCGACGTAGCATTTCGTGACGTATCGGCAGAAGTGAACGCTTCATGAACAAGCGTATGGTGATTTCCACTGCATATATGACATCTTTTCTTTGAAAAACAATCGTTACCGTTATGATTATAAAGACAGTTTTGGCATAACGACATTTTTGCAATGGTTTGCTTTTGTAATTCTGGCTGATATTCCGCAAAAGTGTTGCAATACGGTACAGTATGTTGTTTATTACAAATCGGACAATTTTGAGTAGATGCTGACGCCTTGTTATTCTGTGTCCTAGTTACAAAACTTTGATTGCTAGCGAATGATTTGTACACATGATGTTTTTTAAAAGTTTTATTCGAAGATAATGATGATTGAAGCTGCTGATTAGGTTTAGGCTGATCTTGTCTACGTTTTGAGGACTCTAACGCAGTAAATTTAGCTTCCAAAAATTGTAGAAATTCCTGAAGCGATGGTAACTCACGTTGATTTTTTAATGATTCGATATAATCATTATGAGTCTCCGAATCCAATTTCTGCGAAATTATGTAAACAATTACAGGATCCCAAGTTTCGATGTTAACTCCTAGGTTTCTAATGGCGTTCAGACACTCATTAGTAGTGTCATGTACTCTTTTTATAGTTATTGCTGTTTGCTGCTGCATAATAGGTAAATTCATTAAAATACTCATATGCGAATTAAAAATTAATTTAGTATTGTTATAGCGGTGATTTAGAATATCCCAACAAATAGAATAATTCTCCGAACTAATAAGTAAATGTTGTACTAATTTATCTGCTTCGCCCTTTAATTTACTTTTTAAAAATTGCATCTTCTGTGCATCTGATAGACTTCTATTCCTATGAATAGTCTCTAAAAATAGATCCTTAAACGATACCCATAGATGATAGCTACCACTAAAGGTCGGTATTTCAATTTTAGGGGTCGATTTCTCGCGATGACTTTCGGACCACATTTTTGTATTAATTTGTTTTTTGATGTCGTTATATTTTTCTTCATATTTTGCTAAATGCTTCTTCATATTCTATGTTCTCTTCATAAAGCTCGCTGTCGATTTCCCAGTGTAAAGTTCGACACTTTACACTGGGAAATCGACAGCGAGCTTCATGGACCACCGACTCTGTACAGTTTTCATGACGTCATCAAACTCCCATTTTGCCGAAATATTTGCAAGGTTAATGGCACTAATTGTCCGTTGAAAGGCTTTAAAGTTACTTTGCTGTTTTCTTAACAATTCTTCTAATTTGCTTGGCGTACCTTGAGTTCGAGATACAAAGGACGTGGTCTCCAGCTCCTGATGACGCGTAGGAGTCTTATCCACGCTCTGCTGATCGCTTGTAGAAGGCTGGGACATAAACCCTGGGGTCTGTAAAGGTGTTGCTGGCCTAAGAATACTTTCCTTAGTATCCGAAGGCATATACTTCAGTATATAACTACGAGCGTTGTTATAAAACTCTGAAGTTTTCTTAAAATAATTGCTAATAAAATAATCGTGCGATTGGTCGTCGGCTTCACACAATTTTATATGATTGCACTGGAATTCATGCCAGTAAGCTTCTAAAGTGCTGAGTCGCTTTTTAACATGAGCCGAAGTCTTACGATCGGCACCGTCTTTCTTAAAGTTGACCAGGAGGTTATCCATAGCTCCCATGATCTGGTTCTGGTTTGCTAGAAGATCTTCCATGATGATAATGCTGGATTGCTAGATAATTGATCTGATGTGGACTTACCGAAGCTGCTAGCTCACTTACGTACGTGGCAGAGGCTTTACTACGTTGACACTTTATTCACACGCGTTATAGATCCCGCCACGATCCGGCTCGAAGGACCATTAAGATGTACGGTTTGTACTCTTAGAGAAGATTAGATGATGATTAAATAAAAGATAATTTGCTGATATATAAAATGCTAATATATTGAACTATAAGAATGCTAAGCTAATAATGATATTAATGATAGATGAGTACACGTACGCGGCGCGTAGCTGTTATTCGTGAACTGATTTAACTAATAATGAAAATACATAATTTAATTGCTAATTTAGCTCTATGCGTAAGTATTACGAAAATGATGATTTAGCTCTATGTACGGTAATATCGTACAACTTTTTATGTGTAAAAACATACATATTATACAAAGAAAACACCCAGACCAATGCAAACATTCATGTTCATGCACACAAAGATTTGCATTGAACGGGAATCGAACCCGAGACCTCTGCGTAGCAGTCATGTTATATAACCACTACGCCACAGAGGTCGTCAAAATAATGTCGATTATAAGAAAATCAGGTATAATTAAAAGGAAAAGCAACAAGTCAAACCTTTTTATAGCATGCTGTCTGTACCTAAGCTGACAATAATAGAATGTATACTAAACAAACAACAGTAATCAAACTAAACAATAAACAAGAAAATAGTCGTTGAAAAACAGAAACATTTATTTGTAATAAATCAGTTAGAAGTCCATTGCTGCAAATGTTAAATGATGCGTTAAGCCCAGGCTTTCGTACGCAGCGATGGGTAATTTGGTAAAATGCGAATATAAATTACATTAACTGACCTACTTTTTGTGAAGCTATTTTGCTTTTTTATTTTTTTTTGGAGTGACGAGCGAAGACTGTTAATCTTTTAGCATTAATCTTGGCAATTTTGGAATGAGGGGTACATACGCATATTATAGAAATGGTTCACAGACTCGTGGCTTTGTTGTTATACTCCATGACTGTTACGTAGAGGTCTTGAATATTTTATTTTTATTTATTTAAAGTAAAACAATACATTAAAACTTAGTTTTAAATAGTACAGTAAAGCAAAAACCTGTTTCGGTTTGTCCGAACATTGCCATTCGCCATAACATTTTTTTTATATAATCACAATAATTACTGCATTTTTAAAACTTTCATTAACCTCAATCCATTGTTAAATAACAATTAAAAATACAATCGTATGTCTTCAATCGTGGTCTTAGAGGTTATCTATAAAGTTATATAATTAGGTATAAAAAAATGGTAGCAATGGATGCCTAGTACGAATATTTTTTTTTTTTCATTTTAATAGTTATAACTTTGCACAATTGCACTAGGTTCTGCATCAGACCTACAGGTCTATGTAACAACCTTAGTTTAGAATGTAAACTCTTTGAAAAGTCTTAGAAAAATTAAGCAAAACCATTGGACAATGATCGCCGAGTAACCATTACAATATCAACAAAAATGTTGACTTGTTTGTCTTTCACAAGATTCTCGTCAATAAGAATGTTGATATTGATTACCATGTCACGGCACTTTGATCGATCTATTAACATTTACTATTTGACCTATTGGCAACAACATTCTACCAATGATGATAGATCGGTCCAATGTAACACTATCATTTTCAAGAACCGAGTATCCCTGGATACCTGCATGTCAGTTCTCGTACCTTGTAAGCGTTAAAAATTCGGTTAAGTTAACTTTTAGTTGTCAAATTGTCTTACCTATTGTGTGACAATATGAGAATTGACATGCTGTAGTAAATCAAGCTAAGTTGATGTACGATTCTGTAAAGATGCGGTATAAAAATGCGATTAAATTAGAATTTTTTTGTTTATCAAATTTAAAATTAGAATCGTTAAAAAAAGAGATAAAAATAAACTTTATAATATAAAAACTTTATAAGATAAAAATAAAATTAATATGCAAGTGTTTTTTGAGTTGGAGAACTTGATACAAAATATCCCGATACAGTTTTGATGTGTGTATTTACAAATAAGCTGAACTAAGAGTTTGATAATAAGATGGTTTGGAAAAGGATTAGAAGTAGTCACCAATTTTTTGGTTCTTAATTTTAATAGAAAACAGGCTCATACTCGTACTTTCAAACTTCATATAAATAGGCATTGAACAGGTGTATAGTTCATGGTTCAATGTTAATCTCGCTTTTTAGAAAAAAAGCTACAATGGTATTGAACCCGATTGTAGTTCAGTAAGCCGTTAATATCAAACTTAAACTTACGCAACTCTGTATTAATAGCTAACTAGCTGATGCCTGCGGCTTCACCTGCTTTGTATAAAGTAGCTTAAATATTATCCTACACCCTGAACTACGTAAATTCCAAATTTCATTAAAATCCATTCAGTAGTTTTTACGTGAAAGAGTAACAAACAATCATACGTCCTCACAACTTTTCGCATTTATAATATTAGTAAGTACTTAGAAAGTAGGATAGGATTTAATTTTCAGACATTGTAAAAGTTACGTTGAAATTGGTCAAGAAATAATCAAGTTCTAAGGTAGCAACACATTAAAAATTCATCTTTTTAAGTTCTTTTGAAATTTTCATTATTTAACAAAAAAACACGTGAATGCTGCTTACAAAACTGACGGACGTAAAACAAGCAGCTGAAGCGCTGAAATAGATAAATCGCTGCAGCTGTTTTGTTGCGCTAGCTCCCTAATTAATGAAGATTTAAATGAATAGCTAATTTAATTCTGATTGATTTATTGCTGCAGATAGGGTCAAATTCAGAGCTATAGAGACAGGTTGTTTTAGCAGCAGTGATGTTGGAACCGTCAGGCTTATTAGCCAACACAGAAATTAAGTTTCATTCGTATTGTTTACTAGGTGACTCGGCGAACTTCGTACCGCCTTAGCGTAAATTTGATGCACTACTTTATTTTGTATAGCTGAGCTATCTGCGATAATAGATGTCTGTGGTGTCATAGATCACCACAGTTTTTTGTTTTAAATCGAATGACGTTGACATTCGTAACGCGCTTTTTTTTAAATATGCAAAATTAAATGTATAATATATTTTTTCATCTTTCTGAGAGATTTTCTTAATATTTTATTCCGTTAGAACCTTGTACAGAGTATAGGAAAACTACCAAAAAATCAGCTAAATCGGTCAAGCCGTTTTCATGGTATGTCGTGACAAGGGAAAACGGGTTTCATTACATATACTTAAGTATGTATATAGATTAAATTAACTCAGTGACTTTACTCGGCCTAACCCAGATAGGAAAAGAGCATATTTAGCAAGTATTTAGAATTTATTATTTCTTCATTAATGTTTTACTGGAGGAACAAGCTTCTAGTGAATTAATTCTGGCTACTAGTACCACACTGGCAAGACTGATTGGTATAGGATTTAATGTCAAAATCATTATTTTGTTTTCGTAGAGAGAAAGAGATAATATTGTAAAAAAATTCAGTCATAACAATTAACATGGGATGAAATGTGGTGGTGGCACTTTAGATTGTTATTACTCTGAGGAAAAGAGAATGTAATGCGTCGTATCTAAAATAATTGCTCTTTACCACTTTACCAGTCGTTCAAAGGCTCTATAAAACTCAGTTTTTTTAGCTAAGACAGCATCCTTGAAAAAAAACGGATTTCAACCCAGTCATTTTATCTGCCCAACTTTTTTACCACTAGACATCCCAGCATTGGCCCATCCATCCACAACTTCAACTCCAAATAACCCACTACACAACTAGCTACAATAAAATACTCCTAAGTAGAAGCAAATAACTATTTCACAAGTACGTTATATAAACGACATTACAATAGTATATGGTAGACTTGAGTTTTTCAGGCGTCGACGTAACCCAGAGGTCTTATTGCATTCCACGGGTGCCGACCCACTTGCGTGGGGGGGTGTTGAGCTAATAAAATAGCGAGAATATATTTTATTTATAGTGTGAAAAGAAAGGTTTTTGTTGAGTCTAAGTTTTTTATTTTTAAAAACATACTTTGATGAATTTATTTTTGCTCTTTTGCTGTTCTTTCTAATAAACTCGATTATTTTTTTTTCTTGGCATATATTTAAGCGCATTTCTAAAACAATTATATGAAAATGGAAAGACTACATGTAGTGTCCTACACTACAAGATGCAGTCTCCTACAAGATGTAGTGTCCAACAAGATGCAGTTGACTAGTCATGTAGTCTAGTGTAATCGGCGCTATAGTTGTAAAAGAAATGGAAAGGCGTGTTTTTTTAGTGGTTGGTCTTTTTCGCAAGAGTTTGTCAGGGGTTTGGTTTTATGTTTCCTTGATTTGTCTTTATTGAGGTACCTAATAACTAAAAGCAAACTTTATTTGTTCGTTTCTCCGTGTGGTGACGGAGTAAGAATACAATATGTCACCACCCCATCTCATCCCATTGGAGTCGTATAAACCGACTAATGGACTATCATCTTAACGAAATAATAATAAAAAGACTTGAAATTAAACCCTATACCAATCCGTCTGGCCAACGTGGTATTAGTGGGCCAAGTATCCATCGTTTACGGGAGGAGGGCCGTCCCTGCAGTGGGACATTAATGGCCTGGTATGATAGTTACCTTGCCCTGGATTCTGAACTATCTGTTTTAATAGAACACTTAAAACAACTAGTCTCGCTGTTTCCCTAGCCCAACACATAAGAGTGCTTACATATCATGGCTATGTAAGGGTAAATGACAGTTTTAATTTACGCATGCGTACCACTATTATATTAAACTTATCGCTAATTGTTGAATTATATCCACGTTTCTACCAGATATTGTATTCCGCGATCTTGTAATATTTTAGGTATTTGTGAGATATGGGTTTAAGGATATTTATGTATTATCCTTGCGAAAATTTAATGATGAAATTTTAAAGTGATAAAAAATTACCCTTAACAAGGTTAAGAATCTCTTAAAAACGTCATCGCATTGCCTCAGTGCAGACTTTCCAAGTGTGTAACTTATACATAATTATGATTATTTTGTAGGTGACTTTAGCATCAAACATTTGGAAAACTGCAAAACTCTGCGTTGCGAACCTTGGGTATAAGGAACATAAAGGAAAGAAGACAGTAAAGAAGAATGGGCGAAACGTCCCCACCCTTGTAACACTTTCATCTATACATCAAATGAAAGCCCTTGAAAAGTTAAGCATTTTATTGTATGACAGCAAATCTGTCAGTCATGGGAGAACAGAGTTATTGAGGAGAAGAAAACAAAAAAATAAAGGAAAATATTACATACTTTAAGCTAATGTTTACTATATAAGCACGATAGAGACAAAAGCTATCTTACAAGTAGAGGGACCATACATCTAAAACATCCTACATCATCCAGATAACCATGAATTTCTCTTTTCAAATAAAAAACATGTAGTTTTCATAAATATAAAACTCGTACGTCATATCAGTCAATTGATGTCCACTACTGAACATAAGCCTCCTCCAAACATAGCGAGGGTGGCACCCCCATCCATCGGTTTCTCGCCATCCTAACTAGGTCGTGGTGGGGGGTCTCTCTACCCTGCGCTTTCTGATAGGTGGTCGCCATTCCAGAACTTTTCGACCCCAACGACTGTTGGTTCTCCGTGCTCACTGCCACTTTAACCGGGCAATTCTGAGCGCTATGTTTGTATGCGTATATTAGTATCGTTGGGTATATTAGAAAGATAACTGGACCTGACGCGGCAACTACTTCCAATGTTATGCTTCGCTGAGGCTCTCGAAGCGGTTCTGTAATATGAGTTGGAAGTTTTCGGGGATGTGGACTGATGCAGGTCAGAGCGTAGACTTCATCAGCCGACTTCTTTCCAGCCTAGGATTGATATTTAATGTGCCTCTCACCATCCGGTGATCGCTTCCGTTTCTTCTTCAAAAAAGGTGATAAATCCTTACTGAAGAACTATAGGCCCATATCACTCCTGAGCCACATTCCCCTAAGCTCTTTACCAACGCGCTCGAAGACGTCTTTAAGACGTTAGACTGGACTGGACGGGGCATCAACATCAACGGCGAGTATATCTCACACCTTCGGTTTGCTGATGACATCGTCATCGTGGCAGAGTCACTGGAACAGCTTGACGGGATGCTGCAGGGCTTAACTGGAGCCTCTCGAGGGGTCGGACTCGGCATGAACCTCAACAAAACGAAGATCATGTTTAACAAACATGTAATGCCGAGGCCGATCTGTCGACGGATTGATGCTCGAAGTTGTTCAATAATATGTTTACCTCGGACAGGTTGTCCAGCTTGGTAGAAACAACTTCGAGAAAGAAATCGATCGCAGGATCCAGTTGGGTTGGGCAGCATTCAGCAAGCTACGTCGGGTCTTCTCTTCGCCTTTACCGCAATGTCTGAAGACTAAGTTTTCAACCAATGCGTCCTACCAGTAATGACATACGGTGCCGAGACGTGGACACTCACAGAAGGGCTAGTCCACAAACTTACAGTCGCGCATCGAGCTATAGAACGGGCTATGCTCGGCGTTTCCTTGAAGGATAAAATTCGGAACGAGGTTATCCGACAAAGAACCAAAGTTACGGACATAGCTCGCTCTGCTAATAGCAGGCTGAAGTGGCAATGGGCTGGTCATATCTGTCGAAGGACCGATGGCCGTTGGAACAAATGTGTCCTAGAGTGGAGACCGCGACTCGGCAAACGTAGTGTAGGGCGCCCCCCAGCTAGATGAACCGACGACCTCATAAAGGTCTCTGGGTCGGACTGGATGCGGAAATCGCAGGACCGAGTTCTGTGGCGCGTGTTGGGAGAGGCCTATGTCCAGCAGTGGACTGCAATAGGCTAGTTGATTGATTGATTGATCACTGAGACATCATTAAATATATGGCGTTTTGTCGACATGATAAAGTCAATCTCATTTTTAGTGACACCATCAGGACTAAGGTCCTCTTGCGGCAGTTACGCTTCTTGAAGAAGGAGTTTATCATAAAAAGTCCCTCCTTCTCCATGAAGTCCGCAAGCATTTGGCCCCGTGGATTTCTTCGTCCATATGCAAAGAACCTCACTCTCCACTCATTTCCACTTCTAGGGCCCAACTTCGCAGAGGCTTCTAGGGCACTCTCGATCTTCGCCACGTTGTTCACGAGAGATTTGTGGATGTAAAAACCCGACACCTCCCTGGGATTGTTGGTCGCCCTCCCGGAAATACAGCAGGTTACCAGACTTAAGGGTTATCGAGTCCTCCCCCTGTCTTCGGACTTCAGATAAGCCGACAATGTCCCACCGTAACCTTCTCGTCGGTCCGCAGTGTGCGCGCGTTGTATGTTGCCAGGGGCAAAGGTAGGTTGTGTTGGTAGCCTGACCTCCTCCGGAGATTCTTCGCACCCCCTACTCCGCCGCACCTTGACCAGGAATAGCGGAGCGACTGGGGGCCGCTTATATTGGTGTGTTATCATTTTCTTTTTGGAGGGTTATTTGGTCTACTTTACCAGATGGGTTGGTAAAGGCTTTATTTCGAGTTTTCCTTCTCTAGCAGTGATAACATAAGCGTAAGGATTCCCTTAGTCGGTTTTTTCCCTTTCGTTATCACTGCTAGAGAAGGAAAACTCGAAATAAAGCCTTTACCAACCCATCTGGTAAAGTAGACCAAATAACCCTCCAAAAAGAAAATGATAACACACCAATATAAGGTGGGATGGTGACAACATGTATTCTTAGTCCGTCACTATACGGACATTAAACTTCTCGCCTCTAAAAAGGCACCCGGCTCAGAAAGAATAACAAATATAGTCATCAATTTATTCCCCGAACGTCTCTTGATCCTTAACAGACATCTGCATCTTCAATGTCGTAATATCAAATTGGGCCTTCCCACAACAGTGGAAAGACGCCGTGGTTATCGGAATACCGAAACCTGACAAAAAAAGTCCGAACCGGCTGGTTATTACCGACCTATTAGTCTGAGTCGAGCCGTTGCCGAGCCTGAGGAACATAAATTCTGTCGTTTACTATTTCTGCAATGGTTGCTGCATAAAGACCATGTCTTAAATGGTTCTCTAAATGTTTTGTTTAGCAAGGCTCCGAAAAGCAACGATCCGAAAGTCAGGAAAATGTAGTGGATGATTTTCTGGATGATGTAGGATGATCTAGATGTATAGCCTGTCTACTAGTAAGATGGCCTTTGACTTTATCGTGCTTATATAGTAAATATTAACATAAAGTATGTAATATTATCGTTTAATATTTTTATTCTCTTATCCTCAATAACTCTGATCTCCCATGACTGACAGATTAGTTTCATACAATAAAATGCTTCACTTTTCAAGATCTTTCATTTGATGTATAACTGTAAGTGTTACAAGGGTGGGGACGGCTTCCATACAAAAATGCCCATTCTTCTTTACAAACTCTTTAACATATGGTACACACAGCAACTAATCAAGCTAGACACTCATGTACCTTAATATCTTGAAATAAGACACAATTTCAAATGAAAATGTTTAACTTGATGTGTTGCTGTGTGTACATACACACAGTGTTTTACCAAGACGCGACTATATAATCTCATTGGTCCTGATGGAAAGCACGATCACAGTCCAGAAAAGGCAACGGATAATAGTCAAAACAAAATTTCACTCCGACGTCCCCACCTTGTCAGTCTGTACAAATAAATGCTACGTCCTTGCTAATCTAGACAAATGCTTCTTTTTTTATGTAATAAGAGGCAAACGAGCCAGCAGGTCACCTGATGGTAAGTGATCAGCGCCGCCCATGGACACCCGTAACAACAGAGGAAACACAGATGCGTTGCCGACCTTTAAAAAGGGAGTACGCTCGTTTCTTGAAGCTCCCCAAGTCGTAACGATCCTGAAATATCGCCGCAGCGACCTTGTTCCACAAAACAGATGTTCGCGGTTGGTAGCTACGCAAAAATTGCACAGTGGATGACCGTTAACCATCCACATTCACACTACTTTTGCTTGACATCATAGAATGGAGGAATCCACTTTCACTACTCAATGGTTTGGTATAGGAAATAATTCCCGAACCTTTTGATGGAAATCATCTGTTTATATTTCTTATTAATTATCCAAATAAAATGATTAAAAACAGTAGCGCCTCACGTACGCAAGGATGTGACGCGTCTAAGACGAGATTAATACAGAATTGCGGCGCGCAACGTCAGTCACGTTTTGGCAATTAACCACGCGGCGGGGGGAGACGGGCGGGAGCCTCTCTGAATTATCGCCTACCACGTATAGCTGGTTAAGGGTTATCGTACACGGGGCGTGCTGTTTGTAAGAACGTGCGGGAAATGTTGGAAACAAGAATACTATAACAATTTTTAATTAAAGAATATTATTTAAATGGAAAAAGTTTTAATTAATTCTATAGATTAAAACATTTTAAATACATACATAGAATGACGTTTTGTTACCATGGAAAAATTTGGGGACTATGTGGGCCATGTTTTACGATCTTTAAATACTTGGTTTGCTTAGCCTAAACACATACATATCATGTTATGTTGTGTAACTAGGCCTTCTTTCTCTCATTATGTCCTTATAAAAAGCAAGTCAAAAAACTATGCAAACAAATCCAAATGGTTTCAAGCATAAATATAGCCTTGTCCTAGAAATAAGATAAAGTTAAGCTACAATACTTAAATACGATGGCCCTAAACAAATTTAAAAAGAAAGTTTAAATAAATAGGTGCCATCAACATCAACGCACTCCATATGCAAATATTTAAAATTTAATTTTAACATCTACTTATAATCCAACGCATGGTAGCAGAAAACAAAGAAAAAGTTGAATTGTTATGTCAACAACTTTGCAAATTTTGTTTTACTCAGTACAAGGAGGGTCATGTTTTGAAAAAGTATATATGCATAGTATTTAAGTATGTTTATCCGTTGTCTAGTACCCATAGTACAAGCTCTGCTTAGTTTGGGACTAGATGACGTTGTGTGAATGTGTGAAGAATATTTATTTATTTATAATAGATATTATTTATGTAAATTTTTATGGCATCTTTGAATGTAAAATTACTTCTTAATCTTGCTTATTTCATTTTATACAACGTGTCATAAAAAAACTAAAAATTGTTTGTTTTTTTTTTCATGAAAAAATATTAGTTTCATGTAAAATATTATTAAAATAATAATTAAAATTATGTAATTAACCAAACACCTTGCAAAATAAGTACAATATTATACAAGCCTTGTTAGCTTTAAAATCCCTAACTAACTACACGTTGATCTTTACACAGTATAATTTCTACCCCTCAACAAAAATTCCTTGTTACTTTCACGTATTTCCTCAATGAGGGTAATTTTTTTTACTTGTAATAAAAATATGGGTTGCGCCTGTGCTCAAGTTGATATGAAACGTATTGCTAGTCCTGCTTATATTAATAGCTTAAGTTATAACTCAAAGGAAAAAATAGCAGTGCTATTTTTAAAGAATAGCTATATGCTATTTTTTGTTGCGTTTATTTATGAAGTTTAAGTTTAATGTTGTGTGTTCTGAATTGTTATAAGCTTTTTTAAATGCGGTGTTTTTTATCTTTGCGTGGTTTCCATGGCAGAGGACTAATAGGAATAAATATATTTATGTTACTGGCCTAATTAGGGGGTTGTTATAAAAGTTAATAAAGGATTTTTTAAGGACATCTTACTCGATATCGGAATCGAATGCTAGTATGGACTGCATTGCTACCAAGACAGTTAAAAAACCACGTATCCTTCCTGCAGCGTTAATAATCATCATCATCATCATAGATGTCCCACTGCAAGGAAGGGCCTCCTCCTATGACGGAGGGATACTTGGCCTACTAATACCACGCTGGCCAGACGGATTGGTATAGGGTTTAATTTCAAGTTTTCCTTCTTTCTATGTAAAGGCTATACTCACAGCTGATAGTCCCTTAGTCGGTTTCTACGACACGTTTGGGATGAGATGGGTTGGTAGCATATTGTATTCTTACTCCGTCACCACACGGATAATAATACACTACAGCGTTAATACTAAATTGAATTTTACTCATATTTAGTTTCTACGTATCTGAGTGTTTAAGGCATGTATCACCAAATAGTTTAAAGTGTTAAAACATAGCACCCATTCACACAACGTCATCTGATTCTAGTCCCAAACTAAGCAGAAAATGTACTGTGTGAACTAGATAACGTATAAACAACTTTTTTTATAAATACATACATAGAAAACACTCAAAATGTAAAAATCCTAAAAGGGATACATTCAACGATATCAAAATAATATTATATTGATAAATAATCAATCGTTTTTATTAGCTTCTTAGATCTAAAGAAGATCAAAAGGGCTAAGCACAATGTCAGATATAAAAATGTTCAGTCAGATCTAAACATCTGCCTCAAAAAAGGGCAATACATCTCCTCAATAAATAACACTAGAGGACGAAAAAAATCCGTTTGTCGTCATCATCAAATCGTGCAATGGTTGCTGCCTCAATGAATTATAGGAAAACGCAAAATCAGCTGATCTAAGGTTTTCTAATGGCCTACGCAGACCGGGACGGCAGGCATGGCAAGGGATTTTAATTTTTACTAATGGAAATTCAACCGTACTGTTACAGAAATACGATATAAATTGCTATGCTTTAAAATGATGCCGTGGCATTTAAAGGGATTTTATCGCACGCCATTGTTCATTTTAAAGCATAGCAATTTATGTCGTATTTCTGTAACAGTACGGTTGAATGTCCATTAGAAAAAATTAAAATCCCTTGCCATGCCGTCCCGGTCTGCGTAGGCCTTAAGCCGAAAAGCGTCGCCGGAAAAAGTTCGTTTTACTAAAATAAAATAGTGTTTCGTATCTTTTCTTTACTTTTTTTTTATCATTTCCTTGTAAGTTTTGCTTAGTTTAATGTAGTTAATAACTCTGGAAGTATAAGCTATGGTAAATCTGTTCGGACAGTTTTCCGTATTAGAACTATGAAGTTTAATTTTAGTGGAGTTTTTGTTGGTTGTTTCCTGTTAAGGATGGCTGCTATAGCAAGATGTTGTGTTTGTCGTGTCTTACTAAAAATACCTAATATTGTTTCAAAATATCCTTTAAATGTCGTAAAAGTCGACTAAGATTTTACTACTAAGTATATAATATTATTATTCTCAACTCTTTTGTATAGAATGTTCATTGTATGTGTTAAATTTATGTTTGTGAAATCCCCGCGACACAAAACTTGATCCCTGATGCGGGAATTGTCTTTAAATAAAATGTTATTTATTTTTATTTTTTTCATATTTTTGGGTTACTTACAACCAGCATATTATACATTAAATGTAACTTATAGATATAATAAAGTCATTTACAAGTTTCCGCTGATTTTAAATTACATCTTAAGTTTTGTAGTAAGTGGGGAGTACTTACTAGTTACTGTGAAAAGCAAGGCAAGGCAAAGCACATAGGCATTAGTGACTCTAAAGTCTTTTGCAATAGAATTCAACAATCATGTAAACAAACTAATTTGTCACGATTACTCCGTATTTAATCCCATACATTTGACAATCAATTATCTTAGTCTGATTTCAACGAACGCACCATTGTTTTCACATTATATTATTCAACTAAATAAAACATTTATAAAGTAAAAATTTCGAAGTATGACAAGCTGTCATCTTAGTAGTCATGTCATTTGTTTACAATTTACATGTTTGTTGGATTCTATTGCAAAAGACTTTACTATGGCCGAAACTAACATATACTTATAACTTTACTTTGGTACTACAATAATTAACCATTTGGTTAACAACCCGGTTCAATGTACTAACCAAGTGAAGTCAGAAGTATAAATACGACTCTAATGCTCTGTTTCAAATATAATTTCTCAGAATAATAAATATTTATGAGTGTACATTGAAATTCATGTTCATTTACGATTGGATTACCTTTTTAAAGGATTAAATTGGATATCTAATTAGATCCACCCTTTAGGTACGGATAATTAGGTTGTTATTAGTTTATACCTTTCTAAAATTTAAACGAATTAATATTTAAATAAAGATTTGGAAAAATATGCTGAAAGATGTTTTTTCAATTTAGCAAAAGAATAGGTAAATACCTTAGCCTTAGTACACCTCTGTGACCTAGTGTGGAAATGTTCCCGTGTTTAGGTGGAAGGGTACAGTAGGTAGTAATGTTACAAGACTATGCCCACAGCCCTTTAATGTCCCACTGCAGGGACGGGCCACTTCTCGTGACGGAGGGGTACTTGGCCTACTAATACCACGCGGGACAGACGGATTGGTATAGGGTTTAATTTCAAATTTTCCTTTTTGTACTTCGTAAAGATAATATTTACGGTTAGTCCCTTAGTCGGTTTTTACTAAACCCATGGGATGAGATGGGATGGTGACATGTTGTATTCTTACTCCGTCACCACACGGAAGTGGAACTCCTAGATATCATAGCAAAGCCAAGCCAATGCCTACTCTTATAGGCATTGGCTTACTCCGTTTACTCCCTTTTTTTGACACAGTTTCTCCCATCCTGAAAACAACCACGAGACCATATTTACCCAAAGAGTAAAATACTTCGAGAAATCTGTGTCGCTGTCAGGAAACGAATCGTCATCTGAGAAACGACGGACTTATGATTAAAGTGGTTCGTCAATTAACGCCTGAAATCAAAGGTAAGGGAAAACCCCAGCAAGGCTTACAACAAACCTGGATGATGACATACTGGTGTAAGTTAGCCAGCATCGTACCAAATTTTTCAAAACCACGCCCTTACTAAAACATGTGGTAAAGACAAACCAATTTCCCAGCCAAATCTAAAAACTTAAAAATGACTGAACTCCTAGAGTACCACCCTGGGGGCTTCAGTCTGTCATGAGCGAAGCTTTTAAATAAGAAAACTACATTCTTCATTGTATGAAGTTTACTTCTAACATAATATTTTAACAAGATAATACTTAGACGGTTGAACACTATAAAATCAACGTAAAAGCAAGGTACTTGCAGTTTTCTTTTTTATATGATGGGGGGTAAACGAGCCAGCAGGTCAACCTGATGGTGTGTCGTAAAAACCGACTAAGGGACTATCCGTGAATATTATCTTTACGAAATATAAAGAAGGAAAACTTGAAATTAAACCCTATACCAATCCGTCTGGCCAGCGTGGTATTAGTAGGCCAAGTATCCCTCCGTCCCGGGAGGAGGCCCGTCCCTGCAGTGGGACATTAATGGGCTGTTATGATGAAAAAGTTAAAGAAAAAAGTTTAGAATAACCTTAGAGTAGTTAAGTATTAAAATATTTGAAAATAACACTGTCCATTTATTTTTAAGAGCGTAACTAAAACGGAGCAACAGTTGATAAATAAACTTTTCCAACTTATAAGGAAATAATGTATTTTAATTTTTAAACGAGAATACACAGTTTTCTGGGTTTTTCTTAAAAAAGAATAAGGGCTTTTTTTAAACTTGTAAAGGAAAAATATTTTTTTTTCTTTTATATATTTCATGTTCGTTAAGTCCTGGGACGGGCCTTTTCCAGTGATATAGGGATAATTGGCTTGCCTATACCAAATTGCCTAAACTAGTAAGTATAGGGTTTTGTATCAAGTATTCTTTTATGTTTGGCAGAGACGAATCCTCACAACGCCTCCTCTAAACATTTTCACCCTTCTCCGAAAAAAATTAAATTACATAATAAGTTCTAATGGTAACGGATATCATCACCCCATTATCCCGTGGCTATCGTAAAAGTCCACTAAGCCTAAGTTAATAAATATTTCTTTGAGCCTTCCTAAAGGACCTTAATTAACTGTTATAACCATTCCCCAAAAAAAATCTAAATAACCCTAACAATATCAACAGTAAAAATAGCACCAAATAAAAAGCTCACTTTTTTATCGCCAAATAATAAAGGAATCACGTTTTTATATTAAATTATCGATATCATGAAAAAAAACATATTACAAATCAATTGGCCCTACTTATATATTCTTAGCACGAACGATCCAGTTAGTATGGTAAAAGGGGGGAGGGGGGAGTGAGTATTAATAGCGTCACATATGTAGCTATAATATTATATTTTATGAGCTGTTATGATGAAAGATAATTATGTTTTTGTGATTTTGAGTCAACGCCATCTAGTTGCAAATTAGGTAAACTTTGCTGTAAGCACTAGAATAGGTCAAAGTTATTTATTCATTTTTTTAATATGCATCTGTGATTTCTCTGGTGTTGCGGGTGTCCATGGGCGGCGGTGATCACTTACCATCAGGTGACCTGCTGGCTCGTTTGCCTCCCATCACATAAAAAAAATATGTGGCGCATATTCATTCATCTCACCGCACGGCAAGATGTGTATGAAAACAAACGAACGTTGCTTTTGCCGTTCGTAAAACGCACGGCACCCGTACGGTGCGAAACGGCTAAATTGAAAGTGTGCTAAGAATGAAGACTCGGGAACTCTAACGGCGCTTGTACACGGTAAGAAAAATCGCCGGGCCTACGCAAGAATTCGTGTCGTTTCTAAGCACGACCTGTGTACACAGCGCCGGCGATGCTTATGAAAATTTTCTTGTCTGTGCAAGACAAGACACGGCGAACGTTGTTGCGGAGGGGCAGGGAGCGGTGTAGTAGGGTACTTAGTAGTAGGATACTTGTTTGCTTTCTAGTTAACATTTTTACTAAAGGAAACTCACACTGATTATCACACTTGTTATTACTTGCGCGCCCTACGCCCGTCTGACGACTGTACGAAAAAAATCCTGGCGTGTACACGTTCCGAATTGTCTTGTCTGCGGAAGACAAGAAAAGTTTTCGTGTACGAAAAAGACAAAATTCTTGACGTCTACACTAAGATTTGTCTTGTCTGGCGTAGACACGGCAAATTTTCTTAGCGTGTACAAGCGCCCTAAATGTTTTTTTATAGTCATTGACACCCGAACCAAATCAAACAGACTTTTACCTGTTACGGGAAGGAAAACGCGATATCTCATTGGCAGAAATGCCATACTATTGTCAACATCTTAACTTTTACACTATTGCTTTAATAAATTATTAGATTTTGTCAAAAAAAACTTACTCTGTAAGTATAATCATTATTGTTTTGGAGCCGATCATTAAAAGACACAATCTAATAAGCCAATACCAACGAGAAACGGAAACCGCGTCTTTAAGGTATTGCCAATGAGCTTATAGCCATGTCAAAAATATATTACAAAACTAGCTGCTGTGCCCGCGACTTCGTTCGCGTGGCGGATGTTACTTACTTCGCAATTCGATTTACTGAAAAATCGTTTTTTAAACCTTATAACAAACAGATATACCTACCTACACACGAATTGTAAAATTAACGAACGAACCAAAACCTTTTCAAAAACAGATCTTTACAAAGACAGATCTATGAAGACTGTGTCTAAACTTATACTGAAAGACATGAGCGAACGTCATTCTTTCAAGTAAAATCTTAATACCGCGATACTGAAAATGACGTCACAGGCACAATGCCATCTGTTGTCAAATTTGTAAGTTAAAATAAATGACATCGCTTTTTTCATCATAACAGCCCATTAATGTCCCACTGCAAGGACGCGCCTCCTCCCGTGACGGAGGGATACTTGGCCTACTAATACCACGTTGGCCAGTCGGATTGGTATAGGGTTTAATTTCAAGTTTTCCTTCATTTTTATTTCGTAAAGATAATATTCACCGATAGTCCCTTAGTCGGTTTTACGCCACCCATGGGATGAGATGGGGAGGTGACATATTGTATTCTTGCTCCGTCACCACACGGATAATCGCTAATTAATTATGAATGAATACATTTGCACGCCACGTTATGGTGCGGCAGAATTACCTGCCTCGGTGGCGCGGCGCGGCGGTCGCGTTACATGGCTGGCGTGCATGAGGTCGCGGGTTCGATTCCCATGGAGGACAATTGTGATACACAAACTATTGTCCTTAGTCTGGATGTTCTTTGTGTCCGTTAAATTGATATTTTTAAAGGCTAGTGTGAAGACTTATAATAATTGATATTACACATACGATTCATGGTTAATTTTATTAACATTTAAAAGGAATAACTTATTAATAGCACTTAATAATAAAATAGTTATATATTATTTAAAAACTCATTTATTTTATGATTACTACTGGTAACGCCATCTCGTGAACAAAAGAAACGAAATTTAAATTCATTCAACATTGAACCAAATCCATTTTTCATTTCACCCCTGATTTGTATTGGACTGTTCTAATAAAGAGAGATCTAGCGAAATCTCGAGTATTACTTATCCGATTCCGATTGTTTTATTATAGTATAGATAGATACCTACTTTAAACTTAATACCTAAATACTACGTATCTATGTATTTTAATATCTAAAGCGCGCTTATTCCGAGAAGAGTCAATAAGAACCACGTCCGTTCGCATTAAGAGTCAATGTGAATGAAATTATATAGATGCACCGGTTGGCCGTTTCGGACGTTAAACAAAAATCAACCGTACTGGCCGTACTCATACTGGCGCGGCGACATTTGGAAATTTTCTTTCATCTAAATCTTGTGTGTTTATAAACCGATTTCTATAATTTTTTTTTTATGAATAAGGTATTAAAGTGTACTTTTGAAATATGGGAGTTTGAAAAAGATATGTCTATGCAAATTACAATATATTTATGTATTTATTACACTTTGAAGAAAACCCTAACGATTAAACAGGTTATTGTGACTAATATATAAAAGATAGATATATACTATTCAGGACTTTTTTGTTCATCGTTTGAAGACCATTATTTTTGTAATACATATTTTTGGCGTATGATCAACGTATGCGATGATAAGAGCTCGAACGCGCTTTTTTTCAACCGACTTGCTTAAAATTTTTTGCCACTGCTCAGCTCCTATGTGTCTTAGCGTTATGTTATACAGCCTATAACCTGCCCGGGAGTATGGACTACAATTGTACCAAGTTTGGTTAAAATGCCTTCGGTAGTTTTTGACCCATGCGTGCACATACAGACAGACAGACAGACAGACAGACAGACAGACAGACAGACAAAAAATTTATTGATTGCATTTTTGGCATTAGTATCGATCACTATTCATCCTCCAATATTAATTTTTAACATATATTCAATGTACAGAATTGATCTCTCTACAGTTTTATTATAAGTATAGATATAGATATATATTATGTTACTAGCTGAACCGTGCCCACTTCGTTGGGCGGCGAATTAAACGCGCCCCTTTTTTAACATATTTCATTACTGCTCCAGTCCTATAGTCATAGCGTGATACTATATAGCCTATGACACTCCCCGATAAATGGACTTTTCAGCACAGAAAGAAATTTTAAAATCGGTTCATTAGATCTAGAGATTACCCCCTACAACGTCACAAACTCAGAAACTTTACCTCCTTATAACGTTAGTATAGAAGTATTGTTTATATATTATGACCACTTGTACGATGGTCCTTAAAATATAAAAATGTGAGAGTTAATACATCGCGTCCAGGTTGCTGAGAGGTTAAGAGAGCACCGTTTTTCTTAGAAAAGACGTATGATAAAAGGTTTTTTAATAAACTGGGCAGATGGAGACATAAATTAGCTTTATGCGATAGATTAAATTGATGCAAGGAAGGTATTTGGCTCTATTTGGACCGAAAAAATAATTTCTGCTAGGGATGCGGTTGTATTAAAAAATACTAAAAAGCGATGAAAAAATTTGTTATTCGAGGCAGGGCTCGAAACCACATTGTCTGGCATATAGGGTTATATACCTTGCCAATTAGGCCACCTATGTATCTCTCTAATAATAGTATTTTTATTCTTATGAACTTTTTATTTCAGTAAAATCCATTTATGTTAGCAAGGCAACATAGGGTAACAAAGGAACATAGAATTAGGTGGGCCGTTTTGTCCCTTATTCCATGTCCCATGTATCATATATGATACATTGTTTTACTATTGTGTCTACAGGCGGGACAGGCAACCTGTTAATCTAAGAAAAAACCTAATTATTTCATTAACAAAGTTAACCCAAACTTAATGGCAAGCACAACTCGTTAACGACATAGCTTAAGTCGATGGGTTAAGATAGATAAGTCGGCTATTGTTTACATTGCATGTTTGAGTTCAATCATGAACCTTTACAAGTTGAAGGGGCGAGGGTGGGGTTAATTTATACTATATCTCACTTTGGCAATGTTACTGTAATGTGACTATGATAAATGTGAGTAAAGTGCAGAATTGAAAGCGGTACATCTGTCTTGTTTTTAATTGATAAAAGGTACAATTTTTTTCGTTTTTCCGATCGTTTATACGTGTGGTGACGGAGTAAGAATACAATATGTCACCACCCCATCTCATCCCAAGGGTTTCGTAAAAACCGACTAAGGGACTAAGCGTAAATATTATCTTTACGAAATAAAAAGAAGAAAAACTTGAAATTAAACCCTATACTAATCCGTCTGAGCAGCATGGTATTAGTAGGCCAAGTATCCCTCCATCACAGGAGTAGGCCCGTCCCTGCAGTGGGACATTAATGGCTGTTATGATGACCATCATTGTACCTACACCCTATTTTGACAAATAAATAAATTGAATTGACGTTTATAATAGTTACTTTGTGACCAAAAACCAAATATTTGACTTAGTGGACATTTTTTTTTCAAAAAACCTCCTTTCCTTTAGGTCACGAAGTCTATTACATAGATTAGCATATTTCATTAACCCTCTCACTGCAAATGTAAAACGCCTTTGTAAAATGCTTGGGGTCCATTCGACCCTCAGCTGAGGAGGGTTAGAGGTCAGACAGGAACAATGGCATAGGTATGTACTCATTGTGATCAAACTTGGGCAAATGGATAGGGCGTTTCAATGGCGGAATGACTACGGAGTCGTTTTAGACAGCTTTTTTTTTGTTAAAATTGCTTTTAATGAATTGAGGAAAAACCTTTTGCGACTTTCTACGGATTGATTATCGTGTAAATGTTGGTTCTATATATACCTAGTATGTTTTTGGATTTCATCATAACTGGGCTTAGTAGTTCTTCTACAGACGGGACTATGACTGAGATACGTATTATTACATATTTATTATACAGATGGATACGGTGAATAAAAGACTATTATTATATTAACTAGCTGACCCGTGCCCACTTCGTTGGGCGGCGAAAAAAACGCGTCCGTTTTTTAAGCATATTTCATTACTGCTCCACTCCTATTAGTCATAGCGTGATACTATATAGCCTATGACACTCCCCGATAAATGGACTATTCAACACAGAAATAATTTTTAAAATCGGTTTAGTAAATCCAGAGATCACCCCCTACAACGTCACAAACACACAAACTTTACCTCTTCATAATATTAGTATAGAAGTATAGATAAAAGATGAGTATATTTATCCGTTGTCTAGTACACATAATACGATATTTCGATTGTTTGAAAAATATAATTAGATAACCAATTTTCATGAGATTTTGGAAGTATAAATAATAAAATAATTAAAGAAGTATATCCAAGTAAACAACTTTTTTTAAATAAGTCTTGTAATGACTAAATTAAGGCTTTTAGGTCTAGCTTAAAACAAGTATTGGGTATTTGGACGACCTCGGTGGCGCGCCGGTAGAGCCAGCGGCTGCCGCGCATGAGGTTGTGGGTTCGATCCCCACGCAGGACAATAATTTGTGAGATCCACAAATTATTGTCCTGAGTCTGGGTGTTCTATGTGTCCGTTAATTGATGTTTGTAAAAGTCCCCGCGACACAGGGCATGATCCCTAGTGCGGGAGTTGTCTTTTTTTAATAAAAAAAAGTATCGAATACATGAATAAGACCTAATCTTAGCATTTCATGGATTCTCCGTGCGGGTGCCGGGTCCATCGCGTGATAGAGGACGGAACACTTACATAACAGCGTCTGGGACTTACGACACAGATGTAGGTTTAAGGAGGCCCCCTTACAGCGCGTTAGCGGTCACCTTCACTGTCTGCTATGTTCCGTCCTCTACCTATCCAAATTTGGTAGGAACCTAACAATGGCGTTTTGGACATTCGTGATAGTAGCGAGCTTACTGAAGTTGTTATATTTTTTCCAAGACTGTATAAAATTCCTCAAAGGCACATCTAATTCAAGAATGTGTCAACATAGTTTACAGCCTTACTCGTCTATAAACAAAAAATGGCGTGAGGATGTCTCTTACACCACGAAATAATTTCAATAAACACAACCTATGTTGACTTATGCCACAGGGTAGATATATGGCAGTAGTTAAAGTCAGGAACAAAATTTAATATGTTGGACTCAGTAGCATAGTGGACATTTATTTATTAAAGGGTTACCAACAAATGATATTATACTTTCTTAACCTAGGATACATAAATAATAAAAAACATGACATGTGCTCACTTAATTATAGGTAATCACAGCTAACTTATAGAACTATTACAATAAAAATAAAAGAATAATACTAAAATATTAAAATATAAAATAAACAAAATCATTCAAAAATAAAAATTAAAACAAAAATGAGCAAAAAACTTACACTCTAAACAAAGAAAAGGATACCGCAATATACTTAAAAAAGAAAGACATCCATAGGTGTTATTTTATGGTAGTTTATTAACGGGCAAGGACAACCTCTAAATATTTTTTTTTAAAGACAAATGACAACTCCCGCCCTAGGGATTATGCCCTGTGTTGCGGGGACTTTTACAAATACCAATTAAACGGACACAAAGAACATCCAGACTCAGGACAATAATTTGTGGATCACACAAATTGTCCTGCGTGGGGTTCGGGCCTACGACCTCGGGCACGGCAGCCGCTTGCGCTAACGTCGCGTCACCGAAGTCTTCATGAAACAAACTTAGGCCACACGTACCACAAAGGGGTTACTTGTTATTGACAGTTATTGACTGTCAACTAACCTTAGGCACACCCTCGGGATGAGATGAAGTACCTACCTTGTTCTATTACTCTTTTACCTCAGGGACCTATCTATTTACTTCGTATTTGTATTATTATGTGATTACTACCCTCATGAAACCTCGAAAAGTATCCAGGATAATCTATTTTGGCTGCCGCAAACCAATCAGAATAAAATATTGACTAGAAAATCACAAGACTGTTTTTTTTCAAATTTCCCTTAAAGTCTTGAACTTGTAACGAAACTGTGAAAAATAAAGCATTAAACTATTGATTACTGAGTAGATAAGAAACTTGTCCTACTGCAAATAATCTGTACACTGTAACGCTGACACACGCACTTCTCTCAACTATATCCCGCATAATATCTATGTTTTATGAGATACCCTACTCTACCCCGCGGACTTTGGACATAATAATATTATTTTTTTCGGTTATTCCCCTTGTGTACACAGAATACTATTGCTCATGTATTTTTATGTATCGCTCTCATTTCTTTTACTATCTTATCTAGTGGTTTATGTTAAAAGTAGCTGAGGTAGGTATTTTGGCTGTATAGTATGGATTTTCTTTCTTAGAAACTATAGAGTTTACTTTACGATACAAGGTGTGACCACCTTACTTCATACCAAGAGTGGTTGTCAAAGAAATATTGCACAAACATAAATATACTTAGTACAAAGGTGCTCCGTGTGGTGACGGAGTAAGAATACAATATGTCACCACCCCATCTCATCCCATGGTTGTCGTAAAAAGCGACTAAGGGAGCTAACCGTAAATATTATCTTTACGAAGTAAAAAGAAGGAAAACTTGAAATTAAACCCTATACTAATCCGTCTGGCCAGCGTGGTATTTGTATGCCAAGTATCCCTCCGTCACGGGAGGAGGCCCGTCCCTGCTGTGGGACATTAATAGGCTGCTAAGATAAAATATAGTATATCTCAGAACAATATATCTGGTCGACGTTGTATTACTAGGCCAGATTTTTCTCCTATAAGTAATTGACTACAGTGTCCATAATACAAGCTTTGTCTAGAACGCTTGGAAAAACAGGACACCGTATTGCAAGGACCCTACCAGACAATCAATGTACCGATTACGAAGAACATCCAAGATCACACGAACAATCATTGTTCTACATAAGAAAAGAAACCTCAATCGTCGCGCCACCAAATCAACATATTTATAAACAACACCAATAGATGTCGCTATATTCAATTTTCAATAACAATATTATTTCCTAGAGTAATATTAAATTGAATAAACATAAGTTATAGCTTCATAAGTTATAACATGATGTGTATAAATATTTGCGATCCTCAGTTATCAATATTGATTCTTGACAAGAGCTTTCTACTATGTGGAGTGAATAACCACTCGTAAGTACTAAACGGTCTTGTTTGATATTGCTTGGTTACATTATGAGTTATTAAAGTTTAGAGATGACCATGTAACTATTCTAAAACTATTTATGTATAATAGGTATGTATTACACGGTGGACCGACGACCTACCTAGTTAGGGCGCCGGGAAGCCGATGGATGAGGGAGGCACAGGACCGCACGAGGTGGCAATACTTGGAGGAGGCCTATGTCCAGCAGTGGACGTCGGTTGGCTGATATGATGATGATGATGATGTTTTTACTACGTAGCTCAGCTTAGTTTGGGATTAGATGGCGTTGTGGGAATGTGTCAGGAATATTTATTTATAATTAATAGAATTGACGGTCAAATGATTAACAAAGAGAATTAACTAAGGTACTTGCGGTAAATAAGGGCCACCTTAATCTAAACCTAAATAATTTCTATAAATAAAGGAATATAATAAAATATTTAATATCATGTTAATGTTTATTTCAATATCTGCATCAGAAAGTACTATTACAAGTATTTTCATCTCAATTAGGCATAGTAATCATGATTTTAAAAAACCCTCTCTTTGGCCCTTAATAAACGTATGTAGTTTTATAAGGGCCAAATTTTAATTCAAATATTAAAAGAGTAATCAATTGAAAAAATATTGTTTTCGGTTTTATTTGACTTTAATTATCATTTGGCATTAAATCACGCTTTTAACATTACTTAATCAAAGGAAAAACTAGCAATGGCTCTTAATAAACTAACATAGCAAAAACATGTCATAAAAACCTTTATTTATAACATATCGTCAAAATAATCACAGACGTAAACAATGAATTTGTAACTTTTTAAATATTATCTATGGAAATTACAAAACTAAAACATTTTTTTTATGAATAAGTGTGGCCCGTCTTATCCTTAGGTACTATAAAATCTATTGTTATCGAGATCAACAACTTGGACACTTTTAAGTTAATTAAAGATATTAGGGATGATTTATGATACAAAAATAATAACAAATACATGCTTAATAATAATAACTATGGTATGTATTAAAATAACGAAGTCTATTGAAATTTGTTAAAATTAATTTTACATTCTATATGTATAATAAGGGCCGGCCTTTGTACCCGCCTCGAGCGTGGCCCGTATTAGCCCCTGATAATAGCATAATTGAAAACGGTAAAAAGTATTGTATTTATTAACAAAAATTTATAACTTATCTCAACTAGCCCACACTATTTGTATAACATTCACAATTAATTAACAAGATTTGAGCAAACGGCTGTATTTTAGGTAAAAAAAAAATGTTTTGGCTTGATAAAATTATAGTGGAGCTGCGTTGTCTATCACTCTCAACTGACTCGTGGCTACTGGTAAGATTGATGATCGTGCGACGACGCGAGCTCGGATCTTTGCTTTCCTATTGGTCATTTTTAAGCATGTGTAAATGTAGGGTGCTGTGATCATTAAAAGTGTCATTTCCAAGCAACGGCTCTTGATACCCACCGGCTCTTGTTACCCGCAGGTACCTTACCTGTTATATAAAACTGCTAGAACACGTCTTCTAAACAGAGTTCTTGAGTTCAATTCACACATAGTGCAAGTCTTAAAAATCTCCTTTACTTTGTGAGGGTGGTAAAAAAATTGTTAGAGTCGTTTTACTATTACTAGCTATCGCCTAACTTGCTTCTAAACATTTGTAGTAAACGACAAAGTAGCGAACTAAATGCAATTTAGGTATCTTTTGCTTAATGTTTTAGCACATTTCCGTATTGTACACAAGAGCATTGAATCCTGCTAATATTATAGATGCGAAAGTTTGTGACGATAGATGGATGTTTATTACTCTTTCACGCAAAAACTACTGAATGGATTTTATAGAAGTTTGAAATATAGGTTGTTTAGGGTGTAGAATAACATTTAAGCTACCTATTACAAAGCGGGTGAAGTGGCGGGCATCAGCTAGTGATTATTATACTCGTAAAATAATTATGGTTACACCAGATGTAAAAGTGTCATCTCTAGACTAAAATATTTAATAACTCACTGTGAAATAAATTTAATATATTTAAGTCTTAAATTAATATTAATATTATTTCTCTGAGTTTAATTACTAATAAATATTGTAAATTATATATTAATTAAAGTGAATATGTAATATTACTCATAACATGTAATCATAACAGCCCATTAATGTCCCACTGCAAGGACGGGCCTCCTCCCGTGATGGAGAGACTTGGGCTACTAATACCACGCTGGCCAAACGGATTGGTTCAAGTTTGCCTTCTTTTTATTACGTAAAAAAATATTCATGGGTAGTCCCTTAGTCGGTTTTTACGACACGCGTGTGATGAGATAGAGTGGTGACACACTGTATTCTTACTCCGTCACCACACGGAGAGCATGTAAGTAGGTACAATATTTTGAAATAGTCGTTAACAGCATAGCGTTACATACACAATTGCCAGACAGCCTGCCTTCCTAGGACGCTTACCCTTTCTCCCTCATCAGCTGTTTGTTCTGCATGATGTGCCTTAATCAATCATCACCATATCAGCCAATTGACGACCGGTCCCCTCCAAAAATAGACCGACGGTCTCCTCCAAATATAGCCACCTTGTGCGTAGGAATAATTTAATTTATTTATTTCGTGTATGTAAAAGCTCCCGAGGCACAATTTTCAATCTCTAGTAGGTAAGGCAAAAGTCTTTTATAATAACTATGATTACTACTATAAATATTATATAAACGGGATATTAAAGCGCATTTAATTTACCTTTATTTTACTTGACGTCGAAGACGAAGCTGTGACGTCGCATCACCACTCAGCTTGCGACCACGGCCAGTGCAACCTGTGCCGAAACGTCAAGTAAAATAAAGGTAAATTAAATGCGCGTTAATATCCCGTTTATATAATATTTATAATAATGAAACGCGATAGTTTAAAAGTTATGATTACTACTGTTTCGAGATGGATAGTTTGCGGTTACAACGGTAGTACCAATAGGCAGGATCTAGCTAAAAAGGCCAACCATCTATAAACGCTTAATCTCCGTGTGGTGACGGAGTAAGAATACAATATGTCACCACCCCATTTCATCCCATAGGTTTCGTAAAAACCGACAGGGTCTCCACCAATCCGTTTGCCCAGCGTGGTATTAGTAGGCCAAGTATCTCTCCGTCACTGGAGGAGGTCCCTGCAGTGGGATATTAATGGGCTGTTATGATGATCCATCGGTATAATAAAAGTGTGTCAGAAGAACTTCTAAGCCAGTTAAATAACTTTTTTTTCTTCTTTCTTTCTTCAGAGTAAATAACTTTTCTTTCTTGAAAGAAAGAATGAAAAGAAAGAAAAAAAGAAAAAACAATTTATTTGCAGCAAAACAAAAAATACAACGCTTTTACTTTTACTATCAGTGAAATTATTATCTTTACGAAATAAAAAGAAGGAAAACATGAAATTAAACCCTATACCAATCCGTCTCAGCGTGGTTTTAGTAGGCCAAGAATCCCTTCATCGCGGTAGCAGGCCCGTCCCTACAGTGGGACATTAATGGGCTGTTATGACATGATGACCTATAAACGCAACTATTTTATTTTTACAGCCAAGATAATACAGCATTAGTATTAAGCGCCGATTACAATCATGTGGTCTCCTACATAAGGACGTCCTAACTTTTAGTGTTAGGACGTTCTGTTTACACTGTCCTACATGTGTGTCCTACATGATGTAGTTGACTACATGTAGTCTAGTGTAATCGGCGCTTTAGACATCAAAAGAGCTTTAAACTCGCATAACTATATTACCAGACTCTGGAGCATAAGCAGTACATTGAAGAGAATTAATAATTTATACACAAATGGATCTCTCAAGCCTATTTGTAAAGTGAATGCCATCTATAGGTAATGAACTTACGTTATAGTTGCCATTGAATGTCTCAACAAGTAGAAATCACTGATAGTTTAATGAAAATACAGGTTAAGCAACGACAACGCAACCATTCTATAGATGGATGACGATGTCTTGGCTGTTTCTTTCTTGTATGGCACCTAAATTTTAATACCGATAGTCGTTTTTATGGCAGCAGTTGTTAGGAGTCCTAACAACTGCTTAATGGTATTTAACGGTATTCAGAGCCCTGGTTAGGACACGCTAAAGGATTAGTGACTTGATCAACTATCGACACTAGGTTGGACAGTATCGATTCTTACCATCATAATATATCTTACCTAATCTTATAATTGACTAGCTGATGCCCCCGCGTTGTTTAAGTAGCTTAAATGTTATTCTACACCCTAAACTACCTTAATTCCAAATTTCCCATTCAGAAGTTTTTGCGTGAAAGAGTAACAAATATCCATACATCCTCACTAACTTTCGCTTTTGTAATATTAGTAGGATTATGTATTAATAAAATCACGTATTTGTTTCAGGTAAGGCTGTAATATATATAACGCTGTATGTGTCAGATATATAAGTGGTAAGTAACACCTTAGACGGTAAAAAACTAGGAAATATTCAAAGCGGATAGTTTCTACGAAAGCAGCAGAAAATCGGATCCTTAGTTCCGCCGGAAATGTTCCCAATGAAAGCAGAAACAGCTGAATATTTTTAATTACAAATTTCACAGATGCCGTTGAAAGATGCAGTAACTCTGTTTTACAGAAAAACTTTATTATTTTAATAGATACTTACTTACTTACTTACTCCGTTGGCTCAGCGACCCAAAATGTGTCTTGGCCTCCGACACGAGAGAACACCACTCTGCTCGATCCTTGGTCACCTCTTGCAAGTTGCTGACTTGAAGTTCCCTCAGATCGTTCTTAGATACTACCTATACATAATAATAATATTATAAAAAAAATTAATTCGACATTGGATTCGATTCCAATTATTATAGGAAACGATTCAACATATTTCGACCAGCATATCCTTACAATGTTTGAATATAATCATAACAGCACATTGATGTCCCACTGCAGGGATGGGCCTCCTTTCGTGACGGTCGGATACTTGGCCTGCTAATACCACGCTGGCCAGACGGATTAGTATAGGATTTAATTTAATGTTTTCCTTCTTTTAATTTCGTAAAGATAATATTCACGGATAGTCCATTAGTGGGTTTTTACGATACCCATGGTGTGAGATGTGGTGGTGATATATTGTATTCTAACTCCGTCACCACACGGCAAACGTTTCCGTATGCATCCATGTATGAAACCAAAAAAAGTATTTTCTTACGGCGCTTGTACACGGTAAGAAAAATCGCCGGGCGTACGCAAGAATTCGTTTCGTTTCTAAGCACGACCTGTGTACACAGCGCCGGCGATGAATAAGAAAATATTCTTGTCTGCGCAAGACAAGACACGGCGAACGTTGTTGCGGAGGGGCGAGGAGCGGTGTAGTAGAGTATCATACTTTTTTGCTTTCTAGTTAACATTTTTACTAAAGGAAACTCACACTGATTATTACACTTGTTATTATTTGCGTGCCCTACCCCCGTCTGACGACTGCACGAAAAAAATCCTATCGTGTACACGTTTCGATTGGTCTTGTCTGTGGAAGACACGAAAAGTTTTCGTGTGCAAAAAAGACAAAATTCTTGACGTCTACACGAAGATTTGTCTTTTCTGGCGCAGACACGGCAAATTTTTTTAGCGTGTACAAGCGCCCTTAAACGCAATATGCCTAACACATAACCCCTTTTATACGTAATCGAGCAAACATAATTAGTATTGCTGCTATTATTAGATAATTATTCAAACATATGTTGCAATACTACGCAATTTCTGTGCGGTTTTCAACCAAATGTGTTGCCAATTTAATATATTCGGGTTAATTTTGCGTATAAGTGGTGTAATAAGTTTTGCATTGATTTTTATGGTTGACTAGGCAATACTCGACTTGTGATTAAATTTTAATTATGTATATTAATATTTGATAGACGGGGGAGAATAAAATTATTAATGGATTCTTAGTACCTTGATTGTCCTACTGCAAGGACGGATCCTCTATTATTTCTTTATCATTATTTGTACAGATATTTACACCTCTCAAAGTCCCGTGGCTCACACTAAGCAGTTTCCCTAATAGAATAACCCTACCGGTGATGCTAAGCCTGTTTTGTCCAGTCTAGATTGTTATCATTGTAATAGAGAGATGAGTAGGTATTAGTTTTGAAGTCAGCTTTTCTTTCATTCTTCATTACCCTTACGTTTTACACAGCAGCGAAATGATGCAGGTTAACACTATTACTAACTAATTGCCTTATAATATTACATGTTAGCCAATTGACGTCCAATAATGGACACACCGACTTCCGTGTGGTGACGGAGTAAGAATACAATATGTCACCAGTCACCACCCCATTCCATCCCATGGGTGTCGTAAAAACCGACTAAGGGACTATCCGTCAATATTATCTTATTTACGAAATTAAAAGAAGGAAAACTTGAAATTAAACCCTATACCAATCCGTCTGGCCAGCGTGGTATTAGTAGTCTACTAATTTAGTAGGCCAAGTATCTCTCCGTCCGGGAAGAGGCCCGTCCCTGCAGTGGGACTAATGGGCTGTTATGGTGATGATGACCCAGTCCTTAAATAACCACATAATTGCCACCGCAGCGCAATGGCTCATTATCATCATATCCGTTAAAGGACGGTCACTGCTGGACATACTCTCTCCTCCAAATATATGCGGTCCTGTGCCTCCTTCATCCATCGGTATCCCACCACCATTACTAAGTCGCCTGTCGCCCACGTGATGTGCATTGAATTAAATCCATTAAAATAAAAGATATACCTAATATTTCATTCCAACAATATGGTTCCGACATTTTGCCTATCTGCCTGTACATCAGTTGAAACCCTACTTTTATTACCACTCAGATAAAGTCTAAGCATTATTTATTTCACACGCATTCGGAGTTCGGAGTTTCGGACTGCGACAAACTGTATTTCGTCTTTAACAAGTGATTGATACGTTAACATTAATATTATACGACAGATTCATGAATAAATAGCAGATATTTTACGTGTTAAGGGCACTTCACACTTGTACGCAAAAAAGTTTGATAAGCGTGTGTAAAAAATGTCGCTTGTTATTCATTTTGGTTGATGGTTTTAGTTTATTTTTTGTGTGGAATAAAACTCTGTGACATTGATTGCCTCCTCGATAACTTTAACTACTTAGATTGCACGGCCGTCGTGGTAAAGGCGGTCCCGGTACACGAGGTCGCGGGTTCGCTTCCCACGCTGGTCAATTCTTGATGCGATCCACAAATCATTGCCCTGAGTCTGGATGTTCTTTGTGTCCCTTAATTTATTGTTTGTTAAAGTCCCCGCGACACAGGAAATGACCCCAAGTGCAGGAGTTGTCTTTAAGGGGTCCTTCTTGAACTTGATTTGATTCCAGTGATATGTGTATAGCAGTATAGAAACACTAAGTGCTAGATGTACAAACAGTTGATAATTAATTAATCCTAGACCACACCAGTTTATTTTTTCGTCGGCTAAGACGAGTTAGCTGATCACTTGACGGTAAGTGGTAACCGTGAACCGTGAACCCCTTATGAACCTCAGCTTGTCTTAAACCACAACCAAGCAGCAAGCGCATCAAGCACCCTAAGACGCAAGTTGTTTTGTCCCACAGCCCTGTAATTTCACTAGCTACTATAACCTTCCACCTAAACAGCGGCCACAGCGTTGATACCGATTTTGACGGCTTTTAGCTGAAGAAACCTATCATCTGGTAAATTCTGGTGAATCTATTCATTCAATTTGACTTGACTACACCGTAGAATGCATCTAGTATAACAACTCCTTATAAAATCAATACGACTATATCAAACTACAGTACTTTAAGCTTAAATGTGACAATGCTTAATGTTTCGTTGATAAGATTGTAGATAACAGTGTTTACCAACAACATGCTTAGAAATCCTACTAATATTATTAATGCGAAAGTTTGTGAGGATGAATGGATGGAAAAAATTTGGAATAGTGGTAGTTTAGGGTGTAGAATAACATTTAAGCTATACGAGGCGGGTGAAGCCGCGGGCATCAGCTAATACATTCATAAAGTCATGCGTAATGTAAGGGAGTAGGCAGAGTACACTTAACTCCGTGTGTTTGTAAAGTTATTTGCTTTGCTTCATCTACACTTAAGGCCTACGCAGACCGGGACGGCATGGCAAGGGATTTTAATTTTTACTAATGGAAATTCAACCGTACTGTTACAGAAATACGACATAAATTGCTATGCTTTAAAATGATAAATGCCGTGCGATAAAATCCCTTTCAATGCCACGGCATCATTTTAAAGCATAGCAATTTATGTCGTATTTCTGGAACAGTACGGTTGAATTACCATTAGTAAAAATTAAAATCCCTTGCCATGCCGTCCCGGTCTGTTTAGGCCTTTATGGCTATCGTCATACAAGGAAAACAGTTCTCAGTTTTACTGGTTCGATGCGCAAAGGGGTCGTCAAATCACGCACATAAATAATTATTAATTGTGTGATCCAAAAGTTATTATCTTCAATCTGAATGTTATTTTGTGTCCGTTAATTGAATTACTGTAAAAATCCCCGCAACACAAGGCTCGGTCCCTACTTAGTGCATAACTTGCATTTTCAAAAAAGAAAGAGTGCTGCGTACCGGCGCTATTTGAAAGACATTGACGATAAATCTCCATAAACCCTTCGAGGGCCTTCCCTGCCGACATCGATACCTACAACTTTCTACAAAACAAAACAGTAAATAATCTCATTAAAACTAAAACAAAAAAAAATACAAAAAAGAAATACAAAATACTCGTCGTTAGGCATTACACTTAATGAATATTTCAGAGGGGTCGATAATGGCGAAAGAAAAAACAATCAAATTTTCTTTTTACCAATTGAAATCAAAGATATTTTGTTTCATGAATTATTCAATACACACAAAGGTCTACGCAGACGAAGGACTTTTGTTAGCAGAGGACAAAATTCTCTTTGACAAACTACCATTAAGTATATGGATACACTAATATTTTATCTCTGAAATTAATATGGGCACCTGAGCACCATAGCAGGAATTAGACTACTCCAGCGATGGGGTAATTTGACTTACGTTGCCCAGACGGGTCTCCAGTCAAGTTGTCGTACTTTTATTAAGAAAACAAGACATTACCTAATTTGCGATATAAGATGGGGTATCGCATAATGCATTCTTACTTCGTCACCACATGGAGAGCCACTAACAATTTTTGAGGACACAATGGAAGCCAATATTCTCAAATTAACCTTGTGTATTTCGTTTAGCTTAAAGTAACTTCACTGTGCTCGCCGTCTAGAGACACAAGCTATTCCATCCCCTGTAATTTCACTAGCTGCCCTGTAATTGCACCAACGTAGTCTAAACTTCCACCTAAATGCATTAGGAGTAACATTCGCACATGGACGTGTGTTAGGGGTATAGAATGGGGGGCCTTACGCGTACTATTAATCCATTCAATCAATCAACTAGCCTATCGTAGTCCGATGCTGGACATAGGCATCTCTCAACACGCGGTACAGAACACGGTCCTGCGCCTTTCGCTTCCATCCAGAGACCTCAATCCATATTAACAGCCCATTAATGTACCATTGCAGGGACGGGCCTCCTCCCGTGACGGAGGGATACTTGGCCTACTAATACCGCGCTGGCCGTACGGATTGGTCTAGGGTTTCATTTCAAGTGTTCCTACTTTCTATGTAAATGTAACATTCACAGATAGTTCCTTAGTCGGTTTCTACAGCACCCATTGGATGAGATGGGGTGATGACATATTGTATTCTTACTCCATCACTACACAGATTGTCCGTCACCACACGGATTTAATTTAACTTTATTCCAAAACACAATAAAAGTCCGCATGAAAATGTCCCTCGTTTGCGTAAGCCTTAACAATGTCTTATAGATATTCTTTGACACGAAACATTGACAAGTATTTTCGCTGCCAACATTTGTAATGGAATGACAAAATTTGTGACGGCTTCCTTTTTAAATTATTATACTTTTGAAGTCTGTAGTTCAAAAGACAGAGGTACCTTAACAATAATCTTTTTAATATTTAGAGGGAAAATACAAGAAGGTTTTTGTATGTGAGCTGGTTTACTTTTAGGTATATTTTACTACATGTGTGTAAAGGTGTGGTGACGGAGTCTCCGTGTTGTGACGGAGTAAGAATACTGTGTCACCACCACATCTTATCGTGACGTCATAAAAGGGGCCAGTCAGAATAACAGCGCTGCAGCTATCAACGTTGCAGCATCATGCTGAGACTGGTCCTAATTTTGCACCTCATGTGACTTTTATTATGTTCAGTTTAATTTTTGTTTTGTTTATGTTTTAATTTTAATAATATTAATTATTGTATTGAGGTGCAAAATAAATGTTTTTTCTTTCTTTCTTTCTTTCTTTATCCCATGGGTGTCGTAAAAACCGACTAAGGGACTATCCGTGAATATTATCTTTACGTAATAAAAAGAAGGAGAACTTGAAATAAAGCCCTATACCAATCCGTTTGACCGTTCGTTAGATAGTGACAAAAGAGCGATGGTTTCTGCAGTGACAAGGAATTCCTTTGCATCTAATATAGATAAATCTGAAACTAGTTATCTACCAAACGACGACGTGAGTTTTTTTACTATATTATCATTATTATGATCACTCCATAGACGGGTGACCGCGGGTGAAGGTGGGCATGTAAAAAGTCTAGGTCTTAGTGACACAGTTGTTAAACCACGTCTGAGTTCGGTGGGATCGGTTTGAACCCACATATTACATATTCCTCACACTTTCACACTATGCCATCTAGTCCCTAACTAAGCAGTAACTACTATCGGTACTAGACAACGGATAAACACACATAAATACTTTTTTTTTTGTTAATACGTACATATTATACATAGAAAACACCCAGGCCAATGCAAACAATCATTTTCATGCACACAAAGAGTTGCATTGAGCGGGAATCGAACCCGATACCTTTGCGTAGCAGTCATGTTATATAACCACTACGCCACAGAGGTCGAACAACTTTCGACACCAGGTTGGCCACTAACCAAATAGAGAAAAGATTTAGAATAAACTTTTACCTCTAATAGGCACGGCATAAAGCCCGAGAAATACAGAAAGAATACTTAATGAATAGACGGTATTAGTTAGTTAAACTACAATTTTAGTATCTCTAAGAACACTAAAAACGTTTAACAAAAAGAAAACTTAACGGATAGACGGTACTAATTAGTTTAAACTTAGAAACAGTTGCAGTTAATCTAATTTTAGGCTCGTTAACAAAACCAAACTGCCAATTGAAACAGTAAAACACGTCCAAAAGTAGGCACCTACAACTGGCATGATGCCACATTTTTCAACAAAGTTAACTGAATATAATTATGATCATGAAAATGTCCGCTTAATAAACTTCGTAGGCACCTGTGCTACCTGGGTGCCAGCCAATAGGGATGACAAAACTTTGTACGGTACAGTCTTGGCTTTAGATTTAATTATAATATGTATGGTAGTTGTGTAAGAGAGTAGAACAAAAAGAAAGAAATATATTTGACTTAGGGTCAATTTATACTACAGATGAGTCGAAGCGCATCGAAGCGTCGATCCAGAACTGAACATTTCAAATTCAACCTTAACTCCACAGCCTAACACACACATTACTTCTGAGATTTTAAAAAGTAGCGCGACTTCTTCCGCATTTTTGAATCGACGCTTCGATGCGCTTCGACTCTGCTGTAGTATAAATTGACCCTTAGAGAAGATAAGACTTACATCATCATCATAACAGTCCATTAATGTCCCACTGCAGGGACGGACCTCCTCCTGTTACGAAGGAATACTTAGCCTACTAATACCACGCTGGCCAGACGGATTTGTATAGGGTTTAATTTTAAGTTTTCCTTCTTATTATTTCGTAAAGTTAATATTCACGGATAGTTAGTTTTTACGACCCCCATGGGATGAGATAGGGTGGTGACATATTGTATTCCTACTCCGTCACCACACGGAGAGGACTATAATGTTTGTGCCACATACAAATTATTCTCAGTTCTAGATGTTCTTTGTGTTTATTATATTGTTAGTCGTTAAGTCCCCACGACACAGGGCATAGATCTTAGTGCTAGAGTAGCCTCTTTAAAAATATTGAGTCAGTGGAGCCCAAGTTTAGCATTTGCTAGCGTCTGATGCAGGTGCTGCGCATAATTTCTGAAATGAGAGAAAAACAGATCCAAAGACTTAATTTTTATATAACATTAAGATTTCAATAGAAAATCTTTTCTACCTGTCTTGGATAGTGTCCAAAGATAGCGAAAATATTGATGAAAAATTGAATGTAATTGTTATAACGTACTTGTACGGGGCACAGGTTGCCAAGAACTGATTGTTTTAGTTCAGTTAGGCTTGAAAACTTGATTAATGGAGAAGGAAGTGGTGTTTGAAGGAAGTGTGAAAGGTGTTTGAAAGAAAAAAAAATTTTCCTCAGTACCTAAGCAGACTAAGCTAAGATCTGAAATTCCACACTAGATAAATAATTGTATGTTCCATTAATAATTCTCTAATTATAAATAGTATAATGGAGTATGTCGACTAAACCGTACCATACCATAACCGTGCTATGAACGTGTCAGACAAAAAGTATTCTTTGTAAAAATGTACTATCCCAGAGACTATCCCCGCTAAGCGTCGTAGCACATATAACGTAACGTAAACGGAACGTCACCGTATCAACCCGAGCCGTTCAGTACTCTTTGTATGAAACTCCTTACTGCACCACACACTAATCGGATACGTAACGTAATCGGATTTTTGACGTTTGACACCGAGGAAAAGGCGATGCCGATCCGTTTACGTTACGTTATATGTGCTATGACCCGTTCCGTCACCGGCGCGTACCGTCGTTGTGTTACTTGACGTGCTTGATATGGGCCCAGTACTGCTATGGAATGGTACGGTGTAGTGGGCAAACTCTTTTATTTCAATGATTTTTAACAGAGAACTCATTTCTTTGAGAATTTAAATAGTGATTTTTGACTTAAGTTGGCATATAAATTTTATCTAAGCTGGTTTTAGATTTTATCTAACTCAGGTACTAACATTATAAATTAAATACATACAACCAAAGTGCCTCGTTATAAATATAACTGTAGGTAAAAATAATTTTCTAATTAAAAAACCGACTTCAACAGGAGTCGGTTAAAAACCATGCTGATAACAATTTCTAAGATTCGTATTAAATAAATTTCTGCAGTCGTCTTCATCATAAGATCATGTTTGTGTAAAGTTTTCATTAATACGAATAAAATAAGCCCAAACACTAGGTAGCTGCTATATACCGTTGAGAAGTTTCCTCGACCCTCAGTCGTCTTCATCATCAGATCATGTTTGTGTAAAGTTGTGTAAAGTTTCCATCAATACAATTAAAATAAGCCTAAACACTAGGTAGCTGCTACATACCGTTGAGGAGTTCCCTCGACCCTCAGTCTTCTGCATCATCAGATCATGTTTGTGTCAAGTTTCGTAAAGTTTTCATCAATACAATTAAAATAAGCCCAAACACAAGGTAGCTGCTATATGCCGTTGAGTTGTTCCCTCGACTCTCTGTGGTCTCCAGCATCAGACCAGTTCTGACTCTTGATTATTTGGTAGTGACGTCTGAGATGCACGTATATGACAACATTTTACATAATGCGTCCCTACAATTTTCAAGAGATGCCCTCGATTTCTCTAGGATCCCGTCATCCAGATCCAGATCTGGTGACAATGGGACCAAATGGGAAGTATACCCAATCGAACAAAAAAAAAATTTTTCAAATCGGTTCAGCCGTTTTCGAGAAATCAGGTAACAAACACAAAAAATAAAAAAAAAAAAAAAAATACAACCGAATTGAGAACCTCCTCTTTTTTGAAGTCGGTTGAAAAACAGCGCCCATCACTAAACGAATTAATTTTAAAACATAATCTGATAAGCTAATTTGAACCTTGTTGTCCTTAACATAAGGGGTAGACAAAAGTAAACACTTTGAGATATTATGACTAAGTTTTTTAGGAAAATTTGCCATTTCGGGACAAGTAAAGATGTTTATGTAAATGCAAAAGATACATTATCTAAAAGTACTTCGGTACATATTGCAAAGAAAATAATATTTTACTACTATTACCTGTATTATCTCTCATACTAGCCATTTAATGTCCCATTAGTGTGTGGTGACGGAGTAAAAATACAATATGTCACCACCCCATCTCATCCCATGGGTGTCGTAGAAACCGACTAAGAGACTAACCGTAAATATTATCTTTACGAAAAACAAGGAAAACTTGAAATTAAACCCAATCCGTCTGGCCAGCCTGGTATTAGTAGGCCAAGTACCCCTCCGTTACGGGAGGAGGCCCGTCCCTGTTGTGGGACATTAATGGGCTGTTATGATACCAATTCTATCAAATAACTCGCAGAGATTTACTTCAACTAAAGGCAATGACCATAGGTGGGAAAACGTACTTATTCAGTGTAACTAGTGCTTAACACTCTAGTGGGTCTCAAAGTTCATGAATGTAGTTACATAGTTAGTGCCCCTAAGGGGGTCCCGTGGTACAAGTACAAAGACTTGAATATGTAATACTGTTGCCTACACTTTACACTTATTAATGACCTCAAAGGCACAGAGGTGGGACCTAGGAAGATATAATGTGTGGCGATTTAATTACTGTAGTTAGTAGTGTTAATGTTTTTTAGAATTCCCTACCCAAAGGGTGAAAATGGAACCCTATTACTAAGGCTTCGCTGTCCGTCCGACCGCCTGTCTGTCACGAGGCTGTATCTCATGAACCATGGCAGTTGAAATATGTATCTATGCCATGCTGCCGTCAATAGCATAGTTACAGTAAGTCGGGTTTTTGTCAAAATTGAGTTAGGTATACAGCCGTGATCACGATAACGAGATCTACAACTGTATCTAACTCTTTTATTTGTATCGTTTTTTGATCCAAAGTTAACAATTAGGAATTTGCAGTAAGTCGACAAATTTTTTTACATCACAAAACATGATTACAGTCTGTACACTTACGGCAAAAGTTTCATTTAGAGTCTCACTGCATAAGAGCAGTATGACATTTATACTGCTAATATGTTTGGTCATTAACAGTTTAAAAATAGAATATAGGCCAATCAAAAAAGCTTTAAGAAGATATACTGTTTTGATCTTAAGCAGCTTCCCAATATTTACTAAGTGTGTATATAGTCTTACAAACAGTATGCAGCGATACTGCATGTATGCTTAGTAATTGATCCTTAGCGTTGGTTCCTTAATACTTACCATAAGGACAGTATGATACTATATTGAATTTATGTTAAGTAACGTAGCCATCCTGTGTTCATGTTTAGACAGCAAGATGTAGCGATAGCGGACAGGTGCACAAATCACGTGGACAGTAAATTAACTATACTGTACTCATACTAAGCAGAACATACGTATAATATGATCTTACTACTAATTATAAGAAGTGTTTGTCTACGTCTTGCATGTCTACATAGCTGCGATATTATGCCACGTCATGAATATACTGTAGTAAAGTTGCTTCACTGTGAACACAATATGTTATTGTAACTAAAAGTCGTACAATTTCTCTTTTATTACATCAGTAAAGAATAATCTCTCTCTTCCCAGCTATGTATCCCACATGGTGGTGGGGTCAGCTTTCCTTATATTTCTCCTCCACTTCGCTCTATCCTCGACATCCTCGTCAGTTACCCTCCACCTAGTCTTAGGTCGTCCTCTAGGTCTTCGACCGGGAAGCTCAAACTGTAGTGCCAAATTTCCGACGTAGCCAGGTGGCCTACTTTTCACGTGATCATACCATCTCAGTCTACTTTCCTGCATCTTGTCGGCGATGTCGCATACACCAAGGCTTCCTCGTACGTATTCGTTACGGATTTTATCGAGCCTGGTTACTCCGCACATCCACCTAAGCATCTTCATTTCAGCAACTTGGATAGTATGTACGTTTTTTTGAGTTGCTTGCCATGTTTCGCTGCCATACATGAGAACTGGTCTTATAGACCAGACCTTTAAGTCTGACAGGCATTCTCTTGTCGCAGGTGACACCAGTTACTTCTCGCCACTTCAACCATGCTGCGGCTATTCTATGTTGGATGTTGCATTCCAAGTTTCCAGATCTGTGTATTATACCACCCAGATACTTGTATTGATGGCAAATGGTTACGAGTTGACCTTCGATGTTAATTGGACTATTGTTAGTAAGGTCAAGCAGTAAAGACTAATAAATTATATAATAATCTGTTCCCCGAATACCTACATAATTAAATATTACATACACTACTACGAGGGCGCGGGGAGGGTGCGGGGTTTTAAAAAAAGGTGGTTAAAGTTTTAGATCAAAATTAATACACAAAACTTTTGTTTGCAATAGGATCACAATCTCCAAATACAATTTGTGCTACATGTAATAATTATGTTATACATCGCCAAAGCTATACAGACAGCAGAAAGGCTTACAAATTAGATAAGAAAAACGTAGAAGAACATAAAGATAATGACACCGTTTAAGTGTGTGTAGATCTTCAAAAGGTGGTAATGCTACCTCGCATGGACACAAAGAAGCTGGGAGCTACAAAGTAGCAATATTCTGTCCTCGAATTATTGTGTTTAATTAAACGTTTGCCCCTTTATGTAAATCTAATAAAAAAAATAATCCTTACGCTGTCTTTTGGCATGAAGCGATTTCAGGCCGAAATGTTTATGACATTGTTTTAACATTCAGAGCTTTTTTTATACACCATCGGAATAAAAGTCACTTGGTTATTTGGCTAGATAATTGTTCGTCACAAAACAAGAACTGGACACTCTTTTCGTTTGTCAATATTGTAAACAGTGATTTAAGCTCAAGTTTCAAGTTGTACTTGGAGAGTACAATATGCTACATTCTTTATTTTAAATACAATGTTAAAACCATTAACTAGTTGTTTTATTATCACTGCAACCTAAATAATAATATAAAAATTATAAGTTTGTATAGTTACTTAGCTTAAATGCAGTTAAACACACACTTACTGTATTTAAGCTAAGTAACCCTACAAACTTATAATAAGGCAAAGGTTTGTACTGTACTTATGCTAAGTGTTCCCTATCAAAGAGCCTTTAGGAAATACTTAGCATAACAACAATAATGTGTTTATTTTTTCTTACAATTACTCAGTTTTAGTTTTTTAATAAGTTATAGATAGGTGCTGAAGTCTTCTATCATTTAAGGTATCAACCATCGTGATCCGATTTCAAACAAAGGATTTATTTAGAAAATTCAACCCAAAACTTTAACCGCGTTTTTCTCAAAACTATATAAAGCGTACTTACTGCAACTATGCTATTGACGGCAGCATGGAAGCATGTTATTGGCAATTTCTGTAAAAAAATATGTTACCTAGTGTTGTAATTAGTCCGTAAGCTTTCCTTAAACAAATAAAATAAAAAATAAATAAAAAATTGTGTGTTTTGTGTATTATACTATATTTATGTATTATACATAGAAAACACCCAGACCAATGCAAACAGTCATGTTCATGCACACAAAGATTTGCATTGAGCGGGAATCGAACCCGAAACCTCTGCGTAGCAGTCATGTTATATAACCACTACGCCCCAGAGGTCGTCAAATACATTTTAGCATTATTAAGGAGCTTTGTCGCCATCTTACTACGTCGCACTGTCATAGCCAGATAATCTTCCATTATATTACCAAGTAAATTATAATAATATAGTAATTATAATAAATTATTACTTTAAAACGTCAAGGCCACGACAAACTTGAAACCAAAATCAAGAAAATAGATAAAATAAAACTTACCATCAAATTCCTTTACTCAAACCTCAAACATAACTAACAATTTAAACGTCAAAAAAAAGTAAAAAGAAAAATTTGAAGATAGCAATTTTGAGCACTGGATCACCGCCAGATTGTTCAGGTGGGCCACACCTGTTCCCCTCTATATAAAATCTTAGACGGAACGCTTACATATACATCAGCACGATTTCCTTTTCATATTTTATTGAATTGTGAGGGGAAAAGGCGATCGGTTTTTAAAGGGCCAACTTATTGAAATTAGATGTGACATAAGAACACGAGCTAGGATAATATGTTATTGATTGTCATCGCTATACCACTATACAGGGATTTATTTAGAAGTCTAAATAAGAACATAGAATACAGTACCCGGCCGTATATATTACATATCGACTTTTGTAAAGAGACAATTGACCCATTTTGGCTTCGTGGAACATTATCAATAAGACTTTAGACAATAATTTGCGGATCGCACAAATTTGTCTTGCGTGGAATTCGAAACCGTGACCTCATGCAAGGCAGTCACTTACACGACCGCTTTGGCACGGGATCTTTTTTTTTCTCATAATGTTTTTGTCCTAATTTAAACTGTCATCATAAGTTAGGCATAATTGTCCTTGTCATGATAATAGTTTGCCATAATTGGTTTTTAGCATACTACGTTTGTTGGCATAATCTCGTTTTTCATAATTTCATTTAATTTTGTACTGTTATTGCTTGCTATAATCGTCATAAGCTTATCATATTTATTTGCAATAATAAAAAATAAAAACCGATTTACAGCAATCGGACTAGGATAGGTAAGGTTAGGTTTATTATTTTAACTACCTAAAGGCAGGAGACCCGTGTAGTGTGTATAGACCCTTAAACACATTTCGCAATGATTACTCAGTAACATTATAAATTAGGTTACACGCGCTCTGTCAAATATGCTAGTAAGCCTAATATAATAATATTGTATTTTAGTATTAAGAATATATGATTACATTCAATATACGAACTTAAGACAGATAACATGTCTCTTTAATTCATCATCGAGAACCTCTCCTCACCTGTTGCCACATGGCGACCCTGCCTTCAACAATCTATGAAGACACAATGCCGCACAAATGAAGAAAAACTAAGAAAATACCATTATGAAGACTTAAGATTTACCGATACAACGAAGACTACATTCATCCTTTTACCAAAAAAATACAGAAAAATGAAGACTATTTTCCATACGATTTTATAAACCAGAAATAATTGCAAGAAAGAAGCGTACGGGACAAGGATGGTATCCAGGGTATAGCCCGGTCCACATACTAGGAGGTGTCCAGGGAAATCCCGGCCCATGTTCGAGGTGTCCAGGGAAACGCCCGGCCCAATCAAGACATCGTGTCATCCATCACCAGCAGGCTGTTATCCACATCGTACCCTTTGCTGCCCAGCGCTCCACGCGACGCACCATGTCAGACCGCGTCAGATTACGTCACATCAGCACTCCACACAAGCCAACATAGCCGCGATGCTAATTGTAACAAGTAGGTCATGTATTAATATTTTAATTTTGAATTTTTTGTATAGCCATGCACCAAGATTTATTAGACTTATTAGATAAATTAAAGTATTTCAAACAGTATTTAGTCAAACTTGGACCAGAAAAACGTCAAACCGATTTAGCATTTACTAAATATAACGAAGCTAAATCTGAATATAGCAAATTAGAGGGTATTGTGTCACAGATTAATAGTAAATTTGAAAGTTCTAAGTTAAGTAGTCAAGAAGTAACCATAATCCAAGATCTGATAGACGAAATTAATAAAACATATAAGCAAATTAAGGTATTGATTAGCGTTGATTCTAGTTGTAGTTCAGAAAATATTACAAAAATGTCGAATTTTGATATAAAATCCGCTATTGCGTTGCTTCCTATTATGACAGGTAAAGAAGAGGTTACAATGCAATTATTAGATAGTATAGAATTATACAGTAAGATGTTAAACGACTCAGGCAAAGAACAATTAATAGAATTCGTATTAAAAACAAGACTTTCTCCCAGTGCAAAGCTCCGATTAAAACCTACCTACATAACTGTGTCTAGTTTGTCAGAAGATATACGTAATTATTTAATCCCCAAAAAATCAGCTGTAGCTCTTTTATCTCAGTTACAATCAGCACGTCAAGGACATAGGTCTATTGAAAATTTTGGCTCTGATTTAGAAAATTTATTTGCCAAACTAACCATAGCTCAAACTGACGGAGATAGCAGTAAATATGAAGTACTTCGTCCAATCAACGAAAAGGTAGCTATAAAATGTTTTGCCGACGGACTGAACGACTCTCGCCTCAGTACAATTATAGCATCTCGTCAATTTCTTTCCCTTCCAGAAGCTATCCGTACAGCTTTAGACGAACACAGCTTATCACCAAGCAATGACCGCCAGGTTATGAGAATTTCTCATTCGCAATATCACCGTTTTCGTAATAATAGAGGTATGTCAAACAATAATTATAATTACTCTAAAAATAATTTTAGTTATAAAAACAATTTTAATAATCCTAGACCGTATTCTAACAATGCTAGAGGAGGACCTCCACCTTCACGAGGTCGTGGTCACGGTGTCCACGGCTATCGTCGGCCCTCATTTAATCATAATTCGCAATTTCATTCGCCACGTACGTACACAAACCGTTCACAAACGTCGCACAACCAAGTGAACACAGTTCATAATACAAACGAACGTACTGAAAATGCACCGGATAGTGAGTTTTTTCGTGCCCACACTGAGTAATAACGAACACTTTATACTTAGTTGTAATAGTAGAAGTATAATTAGTTTAAATTTAGATGGAAGTAATAATAAGATATCTTTATTAGTAGATAGCGGCGCTAGCCTCTGTGTTTTGAAATACGAGTGGTTATGCGATAATCGCGAATATATGAAACATTTAAATGTTTATAACACTGTTATTAAAGGTGTTAGTGGAAAATTAACTTCCGAAGGATATTTATTCTTGAATTTAAAATACGAAGGTATTACTTTTCGACAAAAGTTTTATGTTTTCAAGAACATGTCATGTTCTAGCAATGGTATATTAGGTGATAATTTTTTTAAGCGTTATAAAGCTTTAATTGACTATGAGAGTAATTCACTACGATTATCAACTCTGAGTGATACAGTATACATTCATTTTTCACCATTAGAAGATAAATACTTATACTCTATTCCGCCGCGTTGCGAAATAATTAAGTATATACCATGTACTTCACAAGAAGATAGTGTCATTTTAGCGAAAGAGATTGAAGAAGGAGTTTTTGTAGCCGGAATGATTGCAAAACCGCAAAAAGGTTACATTCCTGTCAGAATTTTAAATACAAAGAACATAGATATAACAATTAACTTATCGAACGTTGAAGTTCACTCAATATCTAGCTTTGATATTTGCCACTTTAATCAACAAAACAACAAAAACGTTGAACGAGTCAAAACTTTATTTAATTTACTTAATTTGAATTATTTGAACAAAGAGGAAAAACTTAGTATCGAAGAAATCTGTGCTAAATACTCAGATGTATTCCATTTACCAGGAGATAAACTATCTGTTACAAATTTAATGCAACATAGCATAACTTTGAAAGACAACTCGACTCCAGTGTATGTCAAACCTTATAGGATCCCTCAGTCATTAAAAAGTGAGATAGCAAAACAAGTTCAAGAAATGTTAGACAACGATATTATTGAAGAGACCGTCTCAGAATGGTCCAGTCCTGTATTATTGGTTCCAAAGAAAGCTGATAGATCAAATGAGAAAAAATGGAGACTTGTAATTGATTACAGGCAATTAAATAACAAAATAAAAGACGACAAGTTTCCGTTACCCAATATAACAGATATTTTAGATTCTTTATCTGGTAGCATTTATTTTTCGAAATTAGATCTTTCTCAATCTTATTATCAACTGTCACTTAGTCCTGATTCGCGTAAATACACGTCATTTTGTTTAAACAAGATGTATCAACTTTCTTTAGATGAAGATTCGCGTAAATGTACTGCATTCACAGCCGGTAAACAGTACCAAATGAAGCGCTGTCCTATGGGCTTAAAGACCAGTGCCAGCGTCTTCTCAAGACTGATGACCGTAGCCATGTCAGGCCTTAACTACGAAAAATGTTTTCTTTATTTAGATGATTGTATTATCATAGGAAACAGTATTAGAACGCATAATTCCAATCTTATTAGCGTATTAAATCGTTTAAGAGAAGTTAATTTAAAACTAAATCCAATAAAATGTGAGTTCTTACGTAAAGATATTGTATACCTAGGGCATAAAATTACATCAGATGGTATATTTCCTGATCCAGCAAAAATTGCCGTAATGAGTTCATTTCCCCGACCAACATGTGTCGACGAAGTCAAACGATTCGTCGCGTTTGCAAATTATTATCGTAAGTTTATACATTCATTTGCGAGTATTGTTTATCCTTTAAACGCATTATGTAAGAAAAATGTCACTTTTAAATGGTCAGAAAAATGCGAAACTGCTTTTATTAATTTAAAATCAGCCCTAATGAATCCACCAGTTTTAGATTATCCAAATTTTAGCGAAAAAAACATTTTTCAATTGCACACAGACGCATCTAAGATAGGTTTAGGCGCTATTTTATCAAATAGTAATGGCAAAACTGTTGCTTATGCTAGCCGCAGTTTAAAACCAGCTGAAACTAGATACCCAGTTATAGAACTAGAACTTTTAGCTATAGTTTGGGCGGTACAACATTTTAGACCTTACATTTACGGTAGAAAATTTAAGATTTTTACGGATCACCGACCATTAGTTTATTTATTTGGCCTTAAAGATCCATCTAGCCGTTTGATGAAATTTCGTTTATATTTAGAAGAGTACGACTTTGAAGTAGAATACGTTGCAGGTCGGAATAATGCAGCTGCAGACGCATTAAGCCGAATCTTGTGGACGTGTAAAGATTTAAAAGAATTACAAGACAAGAAAGTTTCAGTCTTAACCCGTGCTCAATCAAAGAAGTTACGAGTAACTGAAGATTACCCTGATAGACAGACTTCTGAGAGCTCTACGACCCATAGGCTTGATCAACCTACGGTAGTAGAAATTCTCAAAAAACCAAAAGACGTAGTAGAATTAATATTTTGTGAGGAAAATAGTATACGAAAATATAAAAATAATTTAATGAATATTATGTCAAACGACAGCTCATGTATTTTTGTGCCATCGCAATGCGCGATATGTCTAGATACCCGATCGTTATCAACCAATGAGGTGTTAGCGAGGGATTTAGTACAATTATGCCAAAAGGTAGATATTAACGAATTGTTAATCATAAAAAATAAGCACAATGCAAGTTATATTAAATGTTTATTGAGCAATAGGAAACATTTTGAAAACCATTTACGTTTTCTTGTTACTAGAGATATAATAAAAGTAACTGATAAGGAAGAAATAAGAGTAATACTTAATGACTTTCACATTTTGCCAACTAGCGGACATGCAGGTATAAATCGAATGTTAAATAATATTAAAAAATATTATTTTTGGACTAGTATGAGCAATGACGTATCAAATTATGTCAAACATTGTAAACCTTGTCAAATACAAAAGTATACAAGTAGGAATATTAAAGAACCAATGACTATAACTTCAACAGCCAACTCGGCATTCGAAATAATTAGTTTAGATTTAATGGGACCATTAGACATAGACAACTATAGTAATAAGTATATTTTAACCATTCAATGTAACTTAACGAAATACGTTGAAGCATACCCCTTACCACGTAAAGATACGGAATCTGTAACTAGAAGTTTCGTCAATAATTTTATATTAAGATACGGTGTACCCAGAAAGATTTTAACCGACAAAGGTACAGAGTTCATGTCATCTATCATGACAGAAACATGCAAACTATTAAGCATAGAAAAACATTGTTCTACGCCATATCATCATGAGACTTTAGGAGCTCTTGAAAATACACATAAACATTTAGCCGCATATCTTAGAATTCAATGCGAAAATAACAAAGTCGATTGGAGCGATTGGTTACCATTTTGGTGTTTTTCATTTAATACAAGCATTCACTCTGAGACACAGTACACTCCATTTGAATTAGTTTTTGGTAAAGTGTGTAAATTACCCAGTAACTTAACTTTAGAAGTAGAACCTTTGTATAACTTTGATGATTATTATAAAGAATTAAAATATAGAATGCAAAAAGCACATTTAGATGCTAAGAATAACTTGTTAGAAAATAAAATGATAAGAAAATTAAAGTATGATCGTAATAGTAACCCAATAGTTTATAAGAAAGGAGATTTATTATTATTAAAAAATGAAATCGGAAATAAATTTGACAAACTGTATAACGGTCCATATGAAGTAATACAAGATTTAGCTCCCAATGTTTTAATTACAAAAAAAAAATAATGAATGTTTAGTGCATAAGAATAATACTAAATTATTTTATAAGTAATAAAAATATTTTTTTATTTTCCTTTATTTTTCATAATTTACCCTGTACTAACTGTAATTTTTAAAATTCTTAGATTAAGCAACATTTGCACTTAAGAGCATACTTCTCACAGCCGTGTAACAAAACTAAAACTATGAAAAAAAAAAAGGAGGGTGTGTAGCCACCTCTTTTCAGGGGAGCTGTAGTGTGTATAGACCCTTAAACACATTTCGCAATGATTACTCAGTAACATTATAAATTAGGTTACACGCGCTCTGTCAAATATGCTAGTAAGCCTAATATAATAATATTGTATTTTAGTATTAAGAATATATGATTACATTCAATATACGAACTTAAGACAGATAACATGTCTCTTTAATTCATCATCGAGAACCTCTCCTCACCTGTTGCCACACCCGCGAAGCGCGGCTCCGTCAATCTTATTTGGCGTTATGGCTAGTGAAATTAATTATGGCAATAATCAGTATGGCATATAAAATTATAGCAAAACATTTATTAGGATAAAAAAAATAATGATTAAAAATTCATGACATAAAATTTTTAAAATAAATATAGAGAACCCTTTGGCACCTAGGCAGTTCGAAGAGATGTTCGAATTCCGACATTTATTACCTTTTGACTTCTGCACTTAACTGTTTAGTGTCTATGCTTTGAGGAAAATCTTATTTTAATACTCATATTTTGCACACTTTCCACGACAAAGACAGGGTTCGTTATTTCTTTTGTTCGTGTATTGAAGAACCGTTTAAGGGGTGGTAAAATGGTTGCATAATATCTTATAGTGACATTAAGTAGTGTTAGGTTTCTTCAGCAAATATCCATTAATGTTGGTTTGACTGTAGTATAGGTGGTTGTGTGGCATATTTTTTTTTTAATTGGCCTACCAGAATGACTCTATGGTGCCTGATGTTAAGCATCCAATAGAGTTTAAGTTTGGCGAGCACCATGCCAACTACAATCTGATGACCTCTGTAGCGTAGTGGTCATATAACATGAATGCTACGCAGAGGTCTCGGGTTCGATTCCCGCTCAATGCAAATCTTTGTGTGCATGAACATGATTGTTTGCATTTGTCTGGATGTTTTCTATGTATAATGTATGTATTTACAAAAAAAAAGTATTTAAGTATGTTTGTACGTTGTCTAGTACCCATAGTACAAGCTTTGCTAAGTTTGTGACTAGATGGCGTTGTGTGAATGTGTGAGGAATATTTATATTTATATTTATTTACAATATTTGTAGAAGCATGAATGTCTCCACTATGGCGGCTTAAGAAGATGCTTTTTCACGCCTCGCTTGAAAGAACCAGGATCGTAGTTTGAAAGAAACACGTGGGCTGGCAAAGAGCCTGTTATGTTAGTTTTACCTAGTATATAGAGGCACTATTTGAATAGTCACAAGAAATACCTATTCTTTAAAATACGCTTCTTCCTCTCTCCTACGTTTGCCGTGCCCGACAGGGTCCATGATGCTAAGTACTTATTATGCTAATGTAAGAACCCTGTTACGTTATGGTGTGCAATAAACGTATTGATTATTGAGTAATGTGTTGTAGAAGGGTACAGGAGCTAGAAACCTATGCAAATTTACAGTTTGTGTCTTATGTACCAAAAGATTGTCAGATTACCAGAAACGCGATAATACTTAGAACTTCTTCAAGTCTGAATTTAAAACACTTTTTTCGTTTCCAAACGACTTCGTGATTTAAGAAATTCATCATCATCATCATAACAGCTCACTAATGTCTCACTGCAGGGACGAGCCTCCTACCGTGACAGAGAGATGGCTTGGCCTACTAATACTACGCTGGCCAAACGGATTGGTAGAGTTTAAAGTTTTTTTTTTTTTTTTTTAAGTTTTCCTTTTTTTATTACGTAAAGATAATATTCACGGATAGTTCCTTATTCTGTTTTTAAGACACCCGTGGGTTAAGATGGGGTGGTGACATATTGTATTCTTACTCCGTCACCACACGGAGAATAATTTACACGAATTCGTAAGTCATCTGTGACACACTTGTACTTATCTGATCCTTTTGTTCTTTTACTAAAGAATTCTTTGTCAAAGAATATTTTTAAAACACTGTTTCTCAACATTTTTCACATTCAATGTCATATACTACCAAACAATTCTAGCTTGCACTTTGGGCATTAGACAACGGATAAACATACATATATACTTTCTTTGTGAATACACATGTTACACAGAACATAAAACGGCCAGTGTAATGCAAACATTTATGTTCACGCAACTAAAACTTTACATTAAGAGGGAACCTCAGCGACCTCAGCGTAGCAGCCATGGAATTTAACTACTACACCACAAAGGTCCTATTGACGAGCATTGTGCAATAATACCTTTCCCTTGTTTTTAATATTACCTTTACCTTGTTTCCCGTCTGCGTTTTTATAATAATCGCAGTCATGTGCACGTCTAACTTAACCGTTACGTTTACTGAGGGTTCGGAACACGACCATGAGAGAGAAGACACCCAAAAGAAACTCTGCTGGGTCCCTATTGCTCTTTTGGTGATCACTTCACAAATATTATTTTATTTAGTAAATAGGACAATTCAGGATATAGGATCCAAGCATTTTTATCGTTTACTAGCTGACCCGTGCCCACTTCGTTAGACGGCGAAAAATACGCGTCACTTTTTTAAACATATTTCATCACTGCTCCACTCTTATTAGTCATAGCGTGATATTATAATAGGCTATGACACTCCCCGATAAATGGACTATTCAACACAGAAATAATTTTTACAATCGGTTCATTAGATCCAGAGAGATACCCCCTACAACGTCATAAACAAACAAACACACAAACTTTATAATATTAGTTAGATTAGATATAGATGTAATTATATTTTAAAACTTTTCTTTCCCAATATACCACCAGTTATTGAGCAATGTTGAGTTATTCGACATTTTAAGCCAATATAACAAAGAAACATTTTACAAACAAGATGTTTTTATTACAAGAGATGAGTTTCCGTCATCTGATAAAAATAAATAGGAATAAATAACATTTACTCTGTTATCCTAAATTGATTTGACATTCAAAAGTATTTATTTACATTGTTACACAATTGAATAAATGAATAAGACTTTGACAAATAATAATAAAATTGGAATTATGTTTAAGTAAGTATTTTTATTGTAATTTATCCTTGAATAGATAACGGGGTGGTCTTCGTCTTTGAAATATTGATGTCCTTATATTTTTGACTTGCGAGTCTTCGTCACTTACAAAGTAATTCACTTACGTCAATTATTCAAAAATTTTACGTTCTCATCATACGATTAAGACATAATCTTTTTATTAATTTACTTTCCCTTGACGTTTTTCGAAACATCAACAATAAAACAAAACACAATCTTAATTTTTTTAACCAAAATCTCATAAACATACCTTTCACAAGACATAGAACAAAATAAATCACCACTTTGAGAACCATTGCCCAGATGGCATCCAGTTTCTTAGTTAATTGTAACAGGCAAGCGAATAAAATGTTAAGAATTTTGATTACACGGGGCGGTTTTCATTACTTTGAAGGAAATTCGCTCTACTGTAAAAATAACTGGAATCTTAAATGTGATTTCCTTATGTCTTTTATAAAGCGAAGGTTTACAATACAGAATACTACTTTATTTAATTGCTTGTATTCAGGTTTAAATACAAATTGTTGTAAATATTCTTTTGTCTTCGAAATATATTGAACAATAATGAAATCAGCTTGTCGTAACAGTAATGAAAATATTAAGTGAGATTGAGATCAATTAATAATTATAAGTAATGATGATAGCTTACTAATTTTAATTCATTACAAATTAAGTGGTAATTCTAAATAAACCTTCCTCTTGAATCACTCTATCTGATAAAAAAAAAGTAGTAGTTTTAAAGATTTAAGCATACAAAGGGACAGAAAAAGCGACTTTATTTTATACTATGTATAGATTATTCTAATTGAAAAACATTTAAAGTGTTGAGAGTTTGCGAATCATGATTTCTTTTCAATTGGCGGCGCTAGTAAGCCCTATAAACGCCCTTAATAAATCTGAAATCCTTTTGTCTTAATCTCAAACAAAGCGGTTGAATTTACGGTTACAAAATACTCTTACAGATATCTTTTTAATAATCCCCGTTTTCATAAATAAAAATAAATTGTCATATAAATCATTAATTCTAACAAATGTTAAGGATGATATTTGACTCTGCTCACCCCACGTGACCTTTGGGAACCGAAAGGTCAACGTTAATCCCGAATCTCGATTAGACTCGACTAATTGGAATTCTAGTATCGAGTTTATTTCGAGATGTTAGGAATATGTAGGGAGATTACAGTTTACTCTCATTTGAGATTAATACTTATTAAGTAGTGACTGCAACTGACACCATGGGGGTCGTACCTTTTTCTTTACGCTTTGATATGTGTGCTACGACCCTTAGGCGGTCCACAGCTGGACATAGACTTCTCCAAGTGCGCTCAAATCAAATCAAATCTTTCCGGTACTCAGGCCATTCTTCTCAGATCGTTAGTCTTATGCTTATGCTATGTTTGTCAGTCAGTTGTCAAAACAGCCCATTAATGTCCCACTGCAGGGAATTGTGGCCTCCTCTCGTGACGGAGGGATACTTGGCCTACTAATACCATGCTGGTCAAACGGATTGGTATAGGGATTAATTTCAAGTTTTCCTTCTTTTTATATCGTGAAGTTAATATTCACGGATAGTCCCTTAGTCGGTTTTTACGACACCCATGGGATGAGATGGGGTGTTGACTGGTGACATATTGTATTCTTACTCCGTCACCACATTTTAACTACAATAAATATTAAACTACCCACCAAGTCAAGTACTTAGTTGTTAATATGAATACAGTCATTAATAATGGAGCACCAGTGTTGACATACGTTATATGGTGTCAATACACCATATAACGTATGTCAACACTTTTTTTTGCTTTCGCGTGTTTTTTTTTCATCTTTTTGAGTTTTTAATATAAATTATATGTGATTTCGCAATATGTAGGTACATAGTGTCACGTTGCAATCTAGGTCTTAATGTTTAGTTTCAAGTTGATTGTATTTTTTTTATTGTAATGTGTTTTCTGAAAATAAATAAATAAAATAAAAAAAGAAAAGATAATTTTGTGGACACATCTGTGCAAAAAGCAATATATTTTTAAAACAAACAAATCTTAAACAAAACCAATCTTAATACAGCTTAAATAAAATCTATAAACAAAAAGGCTTAAGCGCCCCCATTACTTCAGGCAAGTTACGTTCGGAGCCTAATGAAGGCAGCCTTCGTTCAGTTGGCGACAAGGCCTTAAATTCCAAAGCACATAAGCTCCAATATAACTAGGGTTAGAAGGCTTACTGATTAGGTCAGGAAGGAAAATGGCCGACTTAAGTTTCTTCAACTTTTACGTACGTATATTGATACCTAGGATTTTCTTTGTTCAAATTGTGTTTTAAATTGGAATTATTTACTTTTGGGGGCTTTTTTATATCTAAACTAGCTTTTGCTCACGGCTTCGCTCGCGATAAATTCGGGGTAGCACTGTTTCCCTTTCCTGGACACTGGAGAAAAAAAAGCCTAAGTTACTCTCCATCCTTTCAACAATCTCCACGACAATTCGTCGCTCCGTTTTGCCGTGAAAGAGAGACAAACATACCGACACACTTTCCCATTTATAATATTAGTATGGATATATTATATTTAATTTAGAAGCCCGTTGGTATGAAAGTAGGAGTGCATGGTATAACCACCAACTCATATCAACGTTGTCTTTAAACCGATCTAAAGACAATTCGTATATATCTTATTTACGATAACAAAGGCCGAAAAAACCTTACATAGAACCACATAGAACGCTTTACCAGTCTTATGGATTGTTTGCATTAGTGGGACAACGGTAAAACATACATAAATATTTTTTTTTTGTAAATACATACATGTTATACATAAAAAAACACCCAGACCAATGCAAACAATCATGTTCATGCACACAAAGATTTTCATTGACCGGGTATCGAACTCGAGATCTCTGCGTAGCAGTCATGTTATATAACCACTTCGCCACAGAGGTCGGCATCTATATTTTTTTATAGAGATAATAATTATCAACTAACTTTCCCTTGGGTCTAAGAAACCCACGGAATAGGATGGTAATACCATTCTAACTCCATCCCCACACTATTTACTGCTAATAATTAAAACAAATACGCTCAATTACTTTCATTTTCAACATCACTAAGTCAAATTTGTACTTGCCCAAACATCAATTTATAGACGTGGTCATTAGGCTCGATTTTCACGTTCCTAATTACAACCTCGTTTTCGGAACCCTAAACCAACTAAATAGAAGAAAAATTAAGCCAGCCCCGAATACATCTGAAATTGATGGTTCCGTACGTATTTATGTAACATCTTATAAAGTATTTTTAAATTGTTTTCTATACAATACTTTATTGCTTTAAATGGCGTTGAGTAAATGTGTAGGGAATATTAATATTTAGTTTAAAAAAAACTTCTGCGCTAAGGGCCCTTTCAATTTAGCCGCTTCGTGTCGTACGACTGCCGCTCGTCACTATAAATATTGCCGTACGGCTGCCGCACGGCAAGATGTGTATGAAAACAAACGAACGTTGCTTTTGCCGTTCGAAAAACGCACGGCACCCGTACGGTGCGAAACGGCTAAATTGAAAGTGTGCTAAGAATGAAGACTCGGGAACTCTAACAAATACATATACATTTAACGGCTAAATAGTATGACCACGCAAAAGCCGACTAAATAAAATGCGCACATAATAAATTATTCACGTACATCTCTACACAGCGCCATCTTTTCCCTAAGTAACCTAGCCATAACTTGCTTGTGTTATGAGTAACAGAACAACGGATATTAATATACTTATATTTTTTTTTGTAAATATGTATATAGAAACACTCAGACCAATGCAAACAATCAAGTTCATGCACACAAATATTTGCATTGAGCGGGAATCTAACCCGAGACCTCTGCGTAGCAGCCATAACCACTACGCCACAGAGGTCGTCTCATATGTCAATTATCTATATGAAAACAAAAGAAGGAATACTCAACATGACGACCTCGGTGGCGCGCCGGTAAAGCCAGCGGCTGCCGCGCATGAGGTTGTGGGTTCGATCCCCACGCAGGACAATAATTTGTGAGATCCACAAATTATTGTCCTGAGTCTGGGTGTTATATGTGTCCGTTAATTGATGTTTGTAAAAGTCCCCGCGACACAGGGCATGATCCCTAGTGCGGAAGTTGTCTTTAAAAAAAAAAAACCTAACAAACCTATCGGCCAGCATCTTATTAACACGACAACGCAACGTTATAATAACGCATTTACTAAATTTCTGAAGTCACATTTACTTCAACCAAGACATTAAAACCATTTTATGAGGAACCCCAAAAACATGACGAATTTCTTCTTAGTAAGTTTTACTCGAGTTGAGTAAATACTTTTTTGTATATTTCGCCATTTTTTTCCAACAGTAATGGCGCTAAAAGCTAAGGCTCGTTATTGAGCACATTAACGATATTTCGGCGACAGAATGGGGGTAAAGGCATACGTTATTTATTAGGGGTTGCCTTCTTTAACACGTTTACGATAATAATTATTACGCTTATTAATTATTTGTTATTATAACAATAGGTTTAAAAGATAAATAGAGGTACTTACAGCCAATAGTCTTTTAGTAGAGGTAAAGGCTTACAAAGATCACAATGGGATTGGTATAGAAAATCCAAGATAAAAGTAAAAGCCAAGCCAAGTCTAAATATTTCGTTGGCTTGTCTTTTTCAAGATTCCTTTCATCAGTAATGATTATATCGATTTATGTTCATTATATACAATTGATATATCCGTGTGATGACGGACTAAGAATACAATATGTCACTGCCCCATCTCATCTCATGGCTGTCGTAAAAACCGATTAAGGGACTATCCGTAAATGTTATCTGTACGAAATAAAAAAAAGGAAAACTTGAAATTAAACCCTATACCAATCCGTCTGGCCAGCGTGGTATCAGTAGGCCAAGTATCCCTCCGTCACAGGAGGAGGCCCGTCCCTGCAGTGGGACATTATCATGATATACAATTGCTAAGCCAAGTTTACTAGTTAATATACTAGAGATAAATGACACCAGAGAGCTTCTTCCACTTATAAAAAAATAAATAGTTAACGGAACTATTAATATTTGTACAGCTTTGAAGAGTCAACTTTTTCAATTTGAAAATTTTCTCTGAAACTCTATAGCTTGGAAGTTCAATTGAATGGTAAATTGCGATAATGTTGGAGGCAGAAGCTATTATTAAGTTTTCAATGTACTTGAAATTCTTTTCTTTTGATGGAGTGAGTAATAATATTAGGTGTCACCACTTTGCGGCAAACGATGGGTATGAAAATAAGAATTGTGTCAAAAAACAAAGAGGGAAATTGACATTTTACGATTTTCTCTTTGTAACGATATTAATAATATACCAATCCCACGGACCATAAGGTATTAGGTACTTCGTATGTGTCGTGTCCACACGTTGTTCGTGAAAGTCTAATCGCTCTAGAAGTAAAGTTGGCCTATATTCAAATTACAACTACCCAATGGCCTATCATCATAACAGCCCATCAATAGCCCACTGCAGGGACGGGCCTCCTCCCCTGACGGAGGAATATTTGTCCTACTAGTACCACGCTGGCCAGACAGATTGGTACAGGGTTTAATTTCATGTTTTCCTTCTTTTTATTTCGTTAAGATGATAGTCCCTTAGTCGGTTTTCACGACACCCACGGGATGAGATGGGGTGGTGACATATTGTATTCTTACCCCGTCACCACCAATGGCCTATAATTTGGATCTATCGTAGCTGGCAAGGACGTTTTCAAAAATTTTAACAAGTTTTTTAATTATGCCATTGGAATAATTATATACAGACATTGACATCTATATATTATAATAATTCCAAACAATTATATTTCTTCTCTAAGTCAAGATCCTGATTTGGTTTTTGCTGCTTGTTTTGAAAGACATTATTGCAGTCTCAAAATCAAAAAATCTGCACCATTTTTGGTAACCAAAGGCAATAATCGTGTACCAAACTCTATAGAATTGAATAAGCGTTGACGCCTGCCGTTAATGGCGGGCGCTGTTGCTCTTTATCGATAAATATGCTAATGTTATCATCGTTATTAGCATCAACCACTATCTAATAAAGTCAGAGTCTGGTTTAGTCATAATTTGCAGTAGGAAGCAGGATATAAATACTCAGTTTTGGGTAAACTGGTTAGGTTTTTTTAGACCAACTAAGATTGTGTTAAAGTTTCTGGGCAAATAACAAGGTCAAGTGACTTAACACTATATAAATAAATAAATATTCTTCACACATTCATACAACGCCATCTAGTCCCAAACTAAGCAAAGCTTGTACTATGGGTACTAAACAACGGATAAACATACTTAAATACTTTTTTTTTTGTAAATACATACATACAAAGAAAACACCCAGACCAATGCAAACACCGAGACCTCTGCGTAGCAGTCATGTTATTAAACCACTACGCCATAGAGGTCGTCATATAATGGGGACAATCACACTGCAGAAGCACTCGGAACTTTTTGTTACTATAATTATCGGCAAAATTCCCGTACATGGACTCAAGTTTTGAGCTGTAGAGACTTACATGGACTTGCTTTTAACAGACACTAAAAGCTTAGGCCAGGCCAAAATATGTGTAGGATTTCATCCAATGAGATCGTGCACCACAACATTTTTTTTTAGTATAAGCGCTACCCCATTAAATAGGCCACTTACATTTTTTTTAACGAGCGCACTCCATTTTTAAAAGTCGGCAACGCATCTGTGATTCCTCTGGTGTTGCGAGTGTCCAAGAGCGGCGGTGATCACTTACGATCAGGTGACCTGATGGCATTCGCAATAAAATGCACACAGAGTGCCCCTAACTTATTTAGAAACCACTGTGCAGAACTATTATATTTTAGGAACGTTGACTTCTCTACGACTTCACAGTGGTTACAATAAGTCAATGGACTAATAACCAAGAGTTAAATGAACAGCAAAGTGTAGAGTTGAACCTCCTTTAATAACATTGCATACTACACATTGACCAAAGAGATTAAAGTGTTTAAGTCAAGATTTTTCGTAGAGGTAATCTATAAATCGCAATCTCGAGCAAAAAATAAACTTCTTTTAAACTTTTCTTTTGATGTAATACAGTGGTAAAACCTAGTTTTCCTATTATAGCACAAAACAAAAACAATTTTCGTCAAATTTAATTTAAAAGAAAAATGTTATGTCGTGTAAACAGTACAACAGTACAGTGCTGCCATCTATTTTCTGTTCCGTGTAACACGGTGCACTCTTGTGGAAAAGCCTTGCGATGACGTTGTTACGTACGGGCGAGCTAAATGATATAGGTATACAATATTTACCGCGTAGACCTTGGCATTTCGTTATACTCAAAATTGGTTTAGATCACAACTTAATGTAGGTTTTGTGGTACAATTTTGTTTGATGTAACAAATCTGGCGACCAAACAAATAAGTTGTCTTGTAAAGTGATACCTATTTGCAAAACTTCTTAAGATAATAAAGAGTATTTGCACATAACTTTTGGTGTTACTTCTAACTATCATCATAACAACCCATTAATATCCTACTCCAGGGACAGGCCTCCTTCCATGACGGAGGGATACATGGCCTACTAATACTTACCACTCTGGCCAGACGGATTGGCATAGGGTTTAATTTCCAGTTTTCCTTCTTTATATTTCGTAAAGATTTATTAATATTCACGGATAGTCCCTTGGGGACCGATGGAGTAAGACTTACTCCGTCACCACACGGAGAACTTCTAACTACAGTGCGACCAATTTTCAAAGATATTTTAATTTAAGATGGGGAAAAAGGGCACAAATTGTTCATCACATAGTTTTGTTACTTTCTGTAATACCAGGTCCTTTAAAAGTATCGTGAAGAAGTAACCGACAAAACGATTACGATGGAGTGAAACCATGAAAATTAAATGGTAACGAATTTATGACACGCTAAAGCGCGCCTATAATGCAGCACTGTCAACAGTATGAATAAACGCTTTATTCACAGTCTTCATGTACTCACACAAGGTGTATCTTAATAATGGGTAGCCGATAACATTGAAAACAGGTAAATCTTTTGCTACATAAGACACAAACTGTAAAGTTGCATAGGCCTCTAGCTTTTGTACCCTTCCACCACACATTACAGGCTCTTTGCCAGCCCACGTGTTTGCTTCAAACTACGATCCTGATTCTTTCAAGCGAGGCGTGCAAAAGCATCTTCTTAAGCCGCCATAGTGGAGACATTCATGCCTTTACAAATATTGTAGCTGGCATGGTGCTCGCCATTCTTGAACTTATGCTTAACATCAGGCACCATAAAGTCATTCTAATAAGCAAACTTAAAAAAAAAGCTAAGCAGAATCGCGTAACAGATTTAGCTAGATCATTCTCCAAAAATCTCAATTGTCTTTTAACAAAAAGAAATATATGAACGCTACCCCCTTTACTTGAGAATGTATGTCGTCGGAAAGTTAATCCCGGGAATGACACAAAAGTCTCCACTCATAACTTGGTCCCGGTACACACTATACCGGGACAATACGGGCGCGGACAGACCATGGTCCAATCTAAACAATCAGAGCGAGTTTCTAAAGTCATTTTGAAGCCACTCATTTGTAATTTTATGCTGATTTCCCGTCAATCAGTTTAATTCAGACCTAAAGGAAAATCAGAACTCAGACAGCCTTTATAACGCTGAGGAGAATCAGGGTCATAGGCTTGTCGGATTTGAACTTACTGAAACCAGTTGTCATATGCCTTTGGAGCATGCCTAAAGGCCACATTGAAAGGATGACCCAAGAGAGTTGTTTAACTACTTATTATGATATGTATATTGCATCATTGTCAAACAGAAATTCCGGCATATCAAACTGATTAATATTCTTACACTGTCCCAGTTTATCAAAATTAAGAGCAATACGCTGGTTTAGCAATATTCCCAATTTACTGCAAAATTTATGATCAAAACACAAATTGTCAAAGCTTCTAATTCATCGCGAACTCTCTATTCTTCTAAAAATACTCTCTATTTTTTCTAAACATTGCTGATAATTAACATTGTTGCAATACTTGGAAGAGGCCTTTGTCCAGCAGTGGACGTCGATTGGCTGATATGATGATGATATGATGATCTCTGTTAACCATTTGCTTTAAGCTATAAACCAAAGCTCCAATAACAAATGGAAAATCTCCCGCTATCGTTCAAAACTTGGACCAACCGCGTCTACGCTAGCGGAAGAAACTAATTCCTTAACATGGCCAGAACTTTATTCGTTAAACTTTGGCGAGCCGTCACAAGCAGTAATGTCGTGTCCTCGGCTATTTTGTTATCATGCTTATCTATACTCTTATAATGGCTTTCTGGATTATGGCTCTTGATTAATGGTGAAATTTTTCTAAGGTTTAATTTGATCGATGAAGATAAATTATTATAAAATTAAAAATTTTCAAACTGAAGAATTTTTCATCTATGAAGTATTATTTACTATCCTATCCTATTTCCTACTAATGGGAGACAGTATACAAATACATTGACTCGGTGGCGCAACGGTAGCGCAAGCGAAAACCGTGCACGAGGTTGTGGGTTCGATCCCCACGCTAGACCAATATTTGTGAGATCCACAAATTATTGTCCTGAGTCTGGGTGTTCTTAGTGTGCTTTAATTTATGCTTTTTAAGTCCCCGCCACACAGTGCATGCATGACCCCTAGTGCGAGAGTTGTCTTTTTGAAAAGAAAAAAAAATAAAACATGTCTGTAACCTTTAATATAAAATAGTCTGTGAAAGATATTATTATGTAATATGACTGTTTGTTTTGGCACTAAGTACCTTGAAATGTTACTACAAAAAAAACTATAAAGATAGCACTAAACGGTCATGTGTAAATATGTTAAAGTAATATTATATTTCACCTATAAACCACAAGAATACGTACCTTATTAAGTTAAAAGTAATCCTAGTTTACGTAACGTAAGACCTAGACAACAAAGGTTAGACAATATCTAGGATTGTCGTTAACCATTACTAACACTTATATAAAACTTATATAACACTATAAGCTTTACAAACACTAATACTTATAGAACTTTTATAACACCTTACCTACATAAAAAAATATGATTAAGTAGTACTGGTGGTAACCCAACCTAACCTAACCTAACCTAAGAAGGGACAAAGGGATCGAAACCTAACCTAACTAAACCTACCTAGACATGTCTCGACATGTTCTAGACTAAGTCATCGTTACATTGTATGACGTCATTACCGACAAAATGGCGTCATGTGTATTAATTAGTTGAGCTAATTGAGATATAACTAGTGGCGCGTGCCACCCTAGGGGGTCCCTATATATTCCCACGATATTCAAAAATAACGTTCATAACTTAAAGGTCAGCGACTTAAAAAAAAACAAAAAAATTACTACAACTTCCTACTGTGTCCTGCTCCAAGTATCACATAACAAACCACTCAAAACACCACACTACTTAAACCTAACACTATGATGGCTAGAAGTTTCATAGGTGAATGACATTTCCTAGGGGCCATGCGTGGGCGAGGTGCAAATCGAGGTCGTCCGGCTCTACGCGATATGACAAACCTGTTAGCGGCGAGCGAAACTGCATTCTTGGGCGAGGTCGACGTGCCGCTGCCGTACATGGAAACCGGTCTCGAGTCTCCAATCGTATCGCCCTCCCCAGCGGCCCCAATGACTCGTTCCGGCAACTTGTTAGGTTAGTAGGTTAGGTAAGTAGTGTGGTGTTTTGAGTGGTTTGTTGTATTGTATTGCACACCTAGGTCGCCGCCAGGCGACTGGGGCGCGCGCGCATCGGCCTAGCGGCCGAATACCCCTCAAGCATCCCAGCGTCTAAGTCAACTTAAACTATGGGGTGCTATACTACCGTGAACGGTACGGCTTAAGTGGTAATAATAATATACATGCAGTGAAAGTACTGCATGTCACGGTGCAACAATGTGTGTCGACACACCGGTTCCTTGAACGAGTAAGTATAAAAAGTGCAGCAAGTGCATTGAATAAACTATACGTATTCCAACCTCCGTGGCATACACACCTTGCGTATACGCATATCATATCTCAACTAACTTGGATATTAGCCAATATCTTCAACCCGAAGACTTGGTTTACGAAAATGAGCTTAAGAACATCAACTCCGACGTCGGACGAGGAAGTGGAAATGAGTCAAATTCCGCTATCCCCGATAGAGACGAATGCGGTATCAGACGAGGAACAGGAAACGACGGTGAACATGTCACCGACACCCCTGAGCCAAACGCCCAAGTAAACAGTAATACCGGAGGAGACACCCAGCGGACCAATGAAGATGCGCAGGCTCGATTTGAACAAGAAGACGACGACTGTTATGGACCAAGAGACGAATCCTTTAATGAAATTGACTGCAGTCAGTTTAAGAGAAGAAAAGCTAGAACCCCATACTATAGGCGAACTCCTTGGAAAGTCATCTCTTTCCATACGGGAACAAGAAACAACCACTATCATCTCGTGTACGTTTCTACTACCAAAAGCTGGAGGGCCAATTCTAAGCTTGGCAAAGTTATTAAAGCATCCAATCCTATGTGCCGGAAGATTACATGTATTACTCATCTTCTTGAGTACCTGGCTCCCAGCTCTAATCGTAAAACAATTAGAAATGTTCTCACCGAAAAGGATAAAAGAAGTGTGCAATGCGCCCCTTGTCAAATGGGAATTCCGCCTAGGAAATAAATGATTATGATTATGATTATTATGATTACTATAAAATAAACTATAATAGTAGCACTATATAGTACACTGTCGCTCTCTGTTCGTCCCTTATATTGCAAATCTTTGTGTGCATGAACATGATTGTTTGCATTGGTCTGGATGTATAATAATGTATTTACAAAAAAAAAGTATTGAAGTATGTTTATCCGTTGTCTAGCATCCATAGTACAAGCTCCGCTTAGTTTGGGACTGTGTGAATTTGTTAGGAATATTTATTTATTTATATCTTATAAAATACTTCTTTAAAGGAGGCGGAATTCCCATTTGACAAGGGGCGCATTGCACACTTCTTTTATCCTTTTCGGTGAGAGCATTTCTAATTGTTTTACGATTAGAGCTGGGAGCCAGGTACTCAAGAAGATGAGTAATACATGTAACCTTCCGACACATAGGATTGGATGCTTTAATAACTTTGCCAAGCTTAGAATTGGCCCTCCAGCTTTTGGTAGTAGAAACGTACACGAGATGATAGTGGTTGTTTCTTGTTCCCGTATGGAAAGAGATGACTTTCCAAGGAGTTCGCCTATAGTATGGGGTTCTAGCTTTTCTTCTCTTAAACTGACTGCAGTCAATTTCATTAAAGGATTCGTCTCTTGGTCCATAACAGTCGTCGTCTTCTTGTTCAAACCGAGCCTGCGCATCTTCATTGGTCCGCTGGGTGTCTCCTCCGGTATTACTGTTGACTTGGGCGTTTGGCTCAGGGGTGTCGGTGACATGTTCACCGTCGTTTCCTGTTCCTCGTCTGATACCGCATTCGTCTCTATCGGGGATAGCGGAATTTGACTCATTTCCACTTCCTCGTCCGACGTCGGAGTTGATGTTCTTAAGCTCATCTTCGTAAACCAAGTCTTCGGGTTGAAGATATTGGCTAATATCCAAGTTAGTTGAGATATGATATGCGTATACGCAAGGTGTGTATGCCACGGAGGTTGGAATACGTATAGTTTATTCAATGCACTTGCTGCACTTTTTATACTTACTCGTTCAAGGGACCGGTGTGTCGACACACATTGTTGCACCGTGACATGCAGTACTTTCACTGCATGTATATTATTATTACCACTTAAGCCGTACCGTTCACGGTAGTATAGCACCCCCATAGTTTAAGTTTTGACTTAGACGCTGGGATGCTTGAGGGGTATTCCCGATGCGCGCGCGCCCCAGTCGCCTGGCGGCGACCTAGGTGTGCAATACAATACAACAAACCACTCAAAACACCACACTACTTACCTAACCTAAGCGAGCAGGACACAGTAGGAGTTGTAGTAATTTTTTTTTTTTTTAAGTGCTGACCTTTAAGTTACGAACGTTATTTTTGAATATCGTAGTAATATATTAGGGACCTCCTAGGGTGGCACGCGCCACTAGTTATATCTCAATTAGCTCAACTAATTAATACACATGACGCCATTTTGTCGGTAATGACGTCATACAATGTAACGATGACTTAGTCTAGAACATGTCGAGACATGTCTAGGTAGAATTAGTTAGGTTAGGTTTTGATCTCTTTGTCCCTTCTTAGGTTAGGTTAGGTTAGGTTGGGTTACTACCAGTACTACTTATTCATATTTTTTTATGTAGGTAAGGTGTTATAAAAGTTCTATATTAGTGTTTGTAAAGCTTATAGTGTTATATAAGTTTTTTAGAAGTGTTAGTAATGGTTAACGACAATCCTAGATATTGTCTAACCTTTGTTGTCTAGGTCTTACGTTACGTAAACTAGGATTACTTTTAACTTATTAGGGTACGTATTCTTGTGGTTTATAGGTGAAATATAATATTACTTTAACATATTTACACATGACCGTTTAGTGCTATCTTTATAGTTTTTTTTGTAGTAACATTTCAAGGTACTTACTCCCAAATCAAATAGGCATATTACATAATAATATCTTTGACAAACTATTTTATAGTAAAGGTTACAGACATATTTTAAATTGTAATATATTGTAATATATTTAATAAGACCTGTATGTATTTAACCCATGTATCACAAATAAACGATTTGATTTTGATTTTTTGAAAATTATTTATTTTTTTCTTTTAAAAAAGACAACTCCCGCACTAGGGGTCATGCCCTGTGTGGCGTGGACTTTTTTAAAAACATAAATTAACTGACACTAAGAACACCCAGACTCAAGGCAATAGTTTGTGGATCTCACAAATAATTGTCTAGCGTGGGGTTCGAACCCACAACCTCGTGCACGGCATCCGCTAGCGCTACCGGGGTCGTCAATGTGTTGGTATACTGTCTCGCTCACGATACAATTTTCATTTAATTTCCCATTAGTAGGAAATAGGATAGCAAAGAATACGAATTTCCATGGACGGAAAATTCTTCAGTTTGGAAATTTTACATTTCATAATAATTTATCTTCATCGATCAAATTAAACCTAAGAAAAAATTCACCATTAATCAAGAGCCATAGTCCAGAAAGCCATTATAAGAGTATAGATAAGCATGATAACAAAATAGCCGAGGACACGACATTACTGCTTGTGACGGCTCGGCAAAGTTTAACGAATAAAGTTCTGGCCATGTTAAGGAATTAGTTTCTTCCGCTAGCGTAGACGCGGTTGGTCCAAGTTTTGGACGATAGCGGGAGATTTTCCATTTGTTATTGGAGCTTTGGTTTATAGCTTAAAGCTATTAACAGAAAGGTTTAAAATTATAGGAAATGAATTCACGATAAATTAGAAGCTCTAAAAATTTGTGTTTGAACCACACGCTAATGATTTTATAAATAAAATTAGATTATTGCACAACAAATGAGCATAATTATGAGTCTTAATTTTGATACCTTTGAACAGTGCCAGTTAATGTACTTATTTTAAGTAAAATTCACACACCGAGAGCACTAGTTGTGTGTGAATAAAACTGGCGACATTAAGTTTCCATACAAAATGACATTCAGGCACATCTCCTTTGTTCAGATATCTGTGGGGGTCTCCCTACCCTGCGTATTTACAAAAAAAAAGTATTGAAGTATGTTTATCCGTTGTCTAGTATCCATAGTACAAGCTCCGCTTAGTTTGGGACTGTGTGAATTTGTTAGGAATATTTATTTATTTATATCTTTAAAGAAGTTTTTTATAAGATATAGTGATTTAAGAGGAACGTTTAATATGTACAGTACATGAATATGGGTCAATCTCCAAATCATGCGTATTCGTGTGATTGCTCTGTTGCTTTTCAGATCTTGATATTTTTTCGTAATTATGTATCTTATTGAAAATAATGATATTAAAATAATACATTTTTACTATTGGCCTTCATTTTTGACAAAAAGTTATGGAAATATTTAAGTTCAAACATTTTCGCGTCCAGAGCAATCATGATAGGCGCTAGAGCGATCATAAATGGTGAAACAAAAATAATAAAATTGCTAATATATTATTTATTTAGTCATTTTTAGTCTTGCATGTTACGAGATTATATGATTTTATGTTTAGGGGATGTATCTAGAGCTTTTTGAGAGCTCATCAGTTGGAGAGCTTTTTGAGAGCATATCAGTTGGAAACTTGTTCATCTTCAGGGCAGCGTACCGATTTTGAAAAAACGGAACCCTTAAAGGATTACTTTGTTGTCCGTCTGTCTGTCAAGTCAAGACCATTTATCTCAGGAACGCGAAAGCTAAAACTTTCAACAAATATTATTAGTGATTAGACGTGATGTCATTGAATTTTTGACAGATAAGTAAGTCGTGACGTCACATAGTTTTGGCAGGAAAATATTTTTTGACAGCTGAGTCGTGACGTCATTGAATTTTTGACAGTTGTGTCGTGACATTACAGAATCTCGGTGGCGCGCCGGTAGAGCCAGCGGCTTCCGTGCATGAGGTTGTGGGTTCGATCCCCACGCAGGACAATAATTTGTGAGATCCACAAATTATTGTCCTGAGTCTGGGTGTTCTATGTGTCCGTTAATTGATGTTTGTAAAAGTCCCCGCGACACAGGGCATGATCCCTAGTGCGGGAGTTGTCTTTTTTAAATAAATACAAATACAAACAGATGAGTCGTGACGTAATTGAATTTTGACAGATGTGTCGTGACATCATAGAATTTTGGCGGGAAAAATAATATTTAGACAGCTGAGTCCTGACGTCATCAAAATTTGGCAAGAAAGTAAATAGGTTTGTACGGAACCCTCGGTGCGGGAGTGAGACTCGCACTTGACCGGTTTTATAAGGGTTCCGTACCGATTTTGGAAAAACGGAACCCTTATAGGATCACTTTGTTGTCTCTCTCTCTCTGTCAAGACCATTTATCTCAGGAACGCGGAGAGGTATCAAGCTGAAATTTTTACCAAATACTAAGGTATGTTGCCTTTTAGTGCTGTAAAAAAATCAAACTTCTAATCTAACGAAATCAACACATAATATAGCCGTTTATGTCGCAAATTTTCGATGAGCAAAGGACAAAAAGCTACAGGGTACTGTCAGTCTACATACAAACTTGAAATTTGGTATGAAGCAAGGTCTTATAGTGCATGTAAAGGAAAACTTGATAATTTTGTCATAGTCATAATAATTTTGACAGCTGAGTCACGTGACTAGTGATGCCATAGAATTTTGGTCACGCGACACGTGACGTCATAGAATTTTTGACAGATGAGTCGTGACGTCACAGAATTTTGACAGCTGAGTCGTGACATTTGTCGTTGTAACAATCTAGTATTATTACTTAAAGTAGTAATTTTAGTTTTAAGTATGACATTCGCATGCCTGTCAAGGGCGGATATGTCGGACTCCTATTGAAAATGTTAACATCAAGATGTAACCATGTTCTATAGCGAATAAATTTATTTCTTTCTTAGTTTTATAACGTACAATTATTGCAAAATATCATCGCTCTGGTCTTTTAGACAGAGCAATCATAGCCATAGCGATCAAAAAAAGTCATAAAAGCATTTATAAAGCCCAAAATAAAACAGTAGAAAGTTGTGTTTACGTCTCATAAAGAACATCATTACTTTCACTTAATTCACTTAATAAGCACATTTACAACCTTACTACTTAATTTAAAAAACATGCCATATCAATCATCAAATTCGAGAAATCATAAACTTTCCTTCGCAATGTGGGAGCGCGGGAACGTGGCACACACGTATCATTCCCTGAGGTTAGACCACTACTGCCACTACCCCGGGGGAGGGGAATAGAGTTTCTATTTCGTAAAACGAGGGATGAGTGCGATGTTTTACTCCAGCGCAGAGCGATAAGATAAAATGCCAGGTCATGATGGTAAATTTAAATTGTGCCAAAAAGATTGTTGTTAATTTTTTTTTAAATATTACAATGAAGATTAACTATGTGTTATGTAAAATAAAATAACATCGGACATATGAACCTTCTCAATAAAAGTTACATAATGTTTTTTCATGCAATCGGGAGTTAGTTCAACCCAGAGCAATCAGGATTTTAGGGTTTATGATTTTTTTTAAATATTTATAATAAACTAATTAATAATTTCAGCCCTGCACCACATAGATTAGACACCAAACTGTACATAAAAAAATGTAATGAAAACGTTTATCGATTTCAAAATGGGTTTCTCCAGTCCAACACGATAAAAAATGCCTCTGGAGATCTACCCATATATGAAATTGTAAAGGATCATTGATTTTTAGGAGGTTTTTTAATGTAATGTTGTAAATAAACACGTAATAAGTAGGATTTAGTATCAGCATTGACCGACGACCTAATTTGGACTACGGCATGCCGATGGATGAGGGAGGCTCAGGAATGCACAAGGTGGCAATATTTGGAGGAGGCCTATGTACAGCACTTCAGTCCATCAGTCCAGCATTCAGATGTAAGGGGAAGAGCACTTCGCTCCATCCTCGAGATGGGGTCTGCTAATGAGCGGGCCAGCACTAGTCGGGAGCTGCGGAAGAATCATGGTTTCCCGCTGCCCCCGGCACACGTGAGAGACGGAACACCAGAGGGTTTTAGTCAGTAGAAGTCTGACAGACCCAGACTCCATGAGGATTTCCCCTTGAAAAAAAAAATATGTCTATGTCCAGTAATGGACGTCGATTGGCTGATAATATTATTATAATGATGATGATTTCACCCGTGCGAAGCCGACGCGATATTCTAGTACTAAATATCTACCATAATACAACATTAACATTAAATTATTCGTATAAATAAATAAAGTGGTTTAGGTATATAGGTTAAGGGTACAGCGGTTATTGGGCCCAGGGGTGTCGTCATATACGTAGAACCGGTTTTACTTGATATATGGGGTTTAACGTAATTTTATACCGAATAAGTGAATATTTTCTTCGGATATTTCTCTTGTTCGAAAGAATAAATTTCTTTAAATGCTTTTGGCTTTGTCTTTGTTTTTGTATATTGGGTTTTGGTATTGTATTGTACTGTGATAATAAAAACTATGCTGTTTTTGTCTATGTCTATGCTTTTTGTGGTAGTCCTACCGAGGTGTTCATCATAACCATAATCGCCCATTAATTTCCCACTGCAGGGACGGGCCTCCTCCCATGGCGAAGAGATACTTGGCCTACTAATACCACGCTGGCCAGACGGATTGGTATAGGTTTTAATTTCAAGTTTTTCTTATTTATACTTCGTAAAGATGACATTGAGGGATAGTCCCTTACGGCGCTTGTACACGGTAAGAAAAATCGCCGGGCCTACGCAAGAATTCGTGTCTTTTCTAAGCAACACCTGTGTACACAGCGTCGGCGATGAATAAGAAAAAATTCTTGTCTGTGTAAGACACGACGCGAAGCGGCGAACGTTGTTGAAGTTTTCGTGTACGAAAAAGACAAAATTCTTAACGTGTACACGAAGATTTGTCTTGTCTGGCGTAGACACGGCAAATTTTCTTAGCGCGTACAAGCGCCGTTAGTCGGTTTTTACGACACCAAAGGGATGAGTCGGGGTGGTGACATATTGGATTTGCAGTGGGACATTACTCCGTAATCACACCACACGGAGAACTAGCGAGGTGTTACAAAGTTTTTATGTGAATATGACATGTTTCTTTCTATCTACTTTTTTCTTTCAATGTCACTTTTAAGCCGTGTTTTTTTTTTATAAAATGGGAGGCAAACGAGCCAGCATGTCACCTGATGGTAAGTGATCACCGCCACCCATGGACACCCGCAACACCAGAGGAATCACAAAAGCGTTGCCGACCTTTATAAAGGGAGTACGCGATTCTATTATTATCATGTATTGTATTTTTACTATCGTGTCTCATTACGATAGTGGTGCATGAGTTGTTATGACTCCTTTAAAAACCTTTTAAAAGGTCATCATCATCATAACAGCCCATTTATGTCCCACTGCAGGGACGGGCCTCCTCCCGTGACGGAGGGATACTTGGCCTACTAATAACACGCTGGCCAGACGAATTGGTGTAGGGTTTAATTTCAAGTTTTCCTTCTTTCTATGTAAAGGTACCTAATATTCACAGATCGTCCCTTAGTCGGTTTCTATGTCACCCATATACATAGAAAAAACAATTTGTACAAATAAATACAAACACTTATGCTGATACAGGGTGGATATATAATATTATTATACCCCTTCCACTATATTTAAGGTCCAACAAATCTAATAGGTACGGTATGACAGTTCTGACAAATTGAATAATAAGGTTGGGATAAAAAAATCGATTACAATAATATCCGAAATTTAAGAGATCGATTACGATAATATCCGATTTTTAAGACACTTTACTAATTAATCTCATTATTAGTAAAGGGTAAAACCTTTTGTAAAAAAACACCTCATATTGCAAATTCTCTAATCTGCGAAAAAAAAAAATCCAAACATTACTTTTATTTTAATTATAATTAATTAAATAAAAGTAATGTTTAGGATTTTTTTATTCACTACTAAGACCTTAATAAGTGGCCTCCCGTCACCTTCGACCACGTCGAGTAATAGTTAGTTACGTGTCTAACGATAATAACGATTTTTCGTATATGTAAACGATTTTTTTGCATACAAGTGTATCCGAAGAGTCGCAACACTACGAGCAGTAACCTAACTACGTGACTTTGCAATGAGGTCAAGAATAGAACTATAAGATATTATTTACTATGTAAATATGTGTTATTTTGCTTTGTTTGAAAGTTTTCAATTAAATTTATATATTAAGAATTGTACATTTTAAGATACAATAATAAAATCTTTCTAAATTCATGGTTTTACGAAAAAGGTTTTCGAAACTGAATAATGTACGCATGAACAAAGTTGTTTCAGTTTGAAAAATATGAAACGTCATACTGTATCTTTTAGATTTGTTCAACGTTAACAACATTTGACAGATTGACGTTAGTGACGTTCAGCAGTATCTCGAATGTAATCCCACTCGATTGTAAGCGATTTCATTACATTTGGATCCTTACATCAACTTACATTATCATTTTATTATTGTTTCTTTCTTCTATGTTAAGAGAATTAGCCTATAGCTTAAAATAATAAAATTATAGTTTGCTTAGGTATTATTTAAAATACATAATTTATCGTGACACATTCGTGGGTTATAGCTAATCTAAAATATCATATTACATTTTATAAACGTAATATGAAGAGTGCAGGTTTATTCATAGCATTTATTTCTACCGATTATTTGTAATTTGTTTTATAATGGTAGTAATCGTTATGAGTGTCCATCACTAAGTAACCATGGTAACTGAAAAAAACATGGGTACGTCCATGAAATACAATATAATTTGTTCGAAAAATAAGCGGAAGTCTTACGAAACTTCATGGACGTGAACTGTCAAAAAGCTAAACTTACGCTGGAAGGGGTATAGGAGAATTAGAAGAATAGCTGGCCACTTTTTAGTAACATTACCGCTCGACGAGAAAATATTACATTACTCTATGGTTTGATGGATATTGTGAAATTCTCCTTGTTCCTAAAAATATTATCTATTTACACACTTATGTTGATACAGGATGTATAGTAGATATACCTATGTATCCATAATACATCCACCCTGTAGACATTAATTTCGTTCAAACCTTACAGAACTTGTTTGTCATTGTTTAGTATTAATGTTTCCAAATACTCTTCCAAGCTTGAGATTCATCTACAATAGAAAACATACCATAAATCTGTAGCAATAGAGTTTATTTTGTATTGTAAAAATAAACAATACAATACCTTGGACTTCTACGTTCATGAATAAGATCGAATTTTTATACTTTTGATACATTTTCATTGGTTACTCTGTTTTTTCATTAATTATTTATATTTTTGGGATTTTCTGATGTGCAATGCCATGTTTTGTTTATCTATGTAAATTGTTTATCAAGAATGGCTTATAATTTTTCGATTTAGAAACCGATTACTAATATGCATCTCATGGTTATAAAATGCTCTCCAAGAATGATTTTTCTTCGTAATTCTATATACTTACACATATTATAATATTATATAAGTACATATATTTTGATAATTTTTTGTTTTGTCGATTTTTCAGACCGCGTTTGGTTTGTTCAGCCAACCGCAAATGCACACAAATATTTTTGCTTGAAATTGTTTGAGGAAAATATTAAATTGTTCATTACATTTTATTGGATGGATAATGCTTGCTGCGGACCTGGCTAAGTAAAATCTCCTGGAGGCGGAGGTAAAGTTTTCTAAACTTTGAAATGGATATAAACATAGATTAAGTAGTTTAAAGGACGTCAAAAAATATATAATGAAAATTGTATTTATTTTGAATAAAGCGTTTTTGACTTTAACTGTAACAGAAAAAAACTGTACATAGTCGACGGTCATATTCGTGTAAGCCACGCATATGTACTCGTATCAATGACGTCAATTCATGCGTAGCCTCTCCGTGCAACGCGGTGGGCCCGCGCCTTTATACGCCTCCAAGCAGTAGTGTGCTAATTTTACTTAGGTGGACGGTTACAGTAGCTTGTGAAATTACAGGGCTATAGGAGATAAAAGCTTGTGTGTCATGTTTCGTGTTCTGGAATTTCGAATGTCCATAAAGTATTAGCATTTATTAGCAAATGAGCGACTTGCTCTTTGTTTGTTGTCTTCTCTTTAAAAGAAAAAAAATAATAATTTGGTTGCTATTATTATTATTTTTTCTTACACATTCACACAACGCCATCTAGTCCCAAACAAAGCAAAGCTTGTACTATAGGTACTAGACAACGGATAAACATACTTAAATACTTTTTTTTTGTAAATACATACATATTATACATAGAAAACACCCAGACAAATGCAAACAATCATGTTCATGCACACAAAGCGAAGGAGGGAATCGAACCCGAGACCTGTGCGTAGCAGTCATGTTATACATATAGGTAACCACTACGCCACAGAGGTCGTCATTTATCGATGTATTTCAAAAAACATTGGACGCTCCAAGCAGACTTCAAACCTGCGTTTTCTAAATTTTTCCATAAACGATGCACAATTTAATTTAAAAATTAATGACTATAAATAGTGTTAAGACACTAAAACCATCTTTATATGAAATTTGAACATAAAATAGTTGTCATATTATTAAACCAACACACGTTTTCATTTTCACGCTCGTTTTAACAAATGGGGCGGGCAGAATTCCAAGTTAGATCAACTGCAAGCGTATGCCAAGAGAGTCTTAAAATATTTTTGTGACTAAAACACGTACTTAAAATATGAATTATTACTAGGCTGTTAATTCCACCTCAAAAGATTTATTTTAACATTTTGGCCAATATTTTTTTAAAACTGTGTGTGTGGACTGAGATAAAAGGGTGTCATCACCGAATCCAGTTTCTACCTAAACACAGGTTAGGCAGTCACCAATACCTGTGCCAATACTATCACGAAAGTTTTAAGATTATGATGTCGAAACAGCAAACACACTAGTGCATAAAACTTCAGACTGTATCATCATTATTACAGCACATGCCTCTTGCAAAGTAATGTCGGGCCTCCTCTTAGAATTACGAAAAAAATTGTCTAGTAATTTCTTACACTGATCAGACTAATACATTTTAAATCTAGTTTAAACACCGGAGGATCAAACGGGAGGATGTATGAAGGATGAGATGGGAGGTGGTGAGACACTATGGTAATTTTTTTTTCGGTCGGCACATCCCTGACAAGTTGAAGGCAAGTTATATATTTTACAACCCATAATACTCCTGAATAATGTAACTATTTAATCATGAAAGAATAGAATAAATCAATCCATTAGTGCCAAAAGTACTACCTTAAAATACTATCTTAAAATAAGCTCTTTACAATATTGGTACAGATCGAATAGCATTCGAGAGTGTTGGCCACCTGATGCTAAGTGGTGTGCACATTTTACAGAGGTCGGTGACACCAGTTGACTTGAAAAATGAAAGGAAACAGAACATAGTAATCTCCGCAACATGTACCTTCCTTGGTTCTCAGTAAGAGTTATTTTGCCATGAAGAAGTTATATTGTAAATCAGGTTTTTAATGACTAATATATTGTGTCTGAGGATACAACTATTACACTCTTAAATCTTTATCTTAAGAGCCCATTAATGTCCCACTGCAGTGACGGGCCTCCTCCCGTGACGAAGGGATACTGGGCCTACTAAAACGACAATGGATAAACATACTTGAATACTTTTTTTTGTAAATACAAACATATTATACATAGAAAACACTCAGACCAATGCAAACAATCATGTTCAAGCACACAAAGATTTGCATAGAGCGGGAATCGAACCCGAGACCTCTGCGTAGAAGCCATGTACTTAACATACCGACTGCGCCACAGAGGTCGTCAAATGTATTTTTATATAATATTTATTATTTCCAATTTATTTTGTATTCAATTTTGCGCTAAAGTTACGTAAGGAGCTACATCTCAATTTTATCGGGCAGTCTTTATGTTATTTACGTTTATTGAAAAATCAATGGAATTGTCGCATCCTAAATTGTATATTATTATTTGAAGAAATACATACATTGCAAGTTTTTATTACGAATGGGGTAAGCTGTATGATGATACCTGCAAAGTAACTGACATTCCAGTTTGATTACATTCACGTCCCCACTTTACCATTAAAAACCTGTAGTCTACTGCCTATAAAATTTTTCTAAACACTTTAATTGACTCATTCGCTCCTAGCACAAGTACACACAGCAACTAATCAAGCTACACACTCATGTACCATAATACCTTGAAATAAGACACAATTTCAAATGATAATGTTTAACTTGATGTGTTGCTGTGTGTACGAGTACCATCTAAGTAAAAATTCCATCATAATAAAACGACAGCTGCAGTGAAGAGATACGGTACCTAAACCAATTGGGAATGGACACTTAGAACGTGGCACTTGAACGGGGTTCGACAAACAGACTTTGTGCCTAGGTTATTGTTGTGAGCGAAGCGGAATAGATGTTTGCTTATTCTTTAAATTTAAAACTGTAGTGGTGAAAGTATTCAGTGTGGTGACGGAGTAAGAATACAATATGTCACCACCCCATCTCATCCCATGGGTGACGTAAAAACCGACTAAGAAACTATCAGTTAATATTATCTTTACGAAATTACAAAATAAAAAGAAGGGAAACTTGAAATTTAACCAGTCCGTTTGGCCAGCGTGGTATTAGTAGGCCAAGTATCACTTCGTCACTGGAAGAGGCTTGTCCCTGCAGTGGGACATTAAAGGAATTATTTTTCAATATTATCTTTACGAAATGAAAAAGAAGGTAAACTTGAAATTAAACCCTATACCAATCCGTCTGGCCAGCGTGGTATTATTAGGCCAAGTAGCCCTCCGTCACGGGAGGAGGCCCGTCCCTGCAGAGGCACATTAATGGGATGTTATGATGAATACGATAGTTCCAAGTTCAGAAAACTCCTCTAATTACATAGTTAAATTAATGTTAATTGCCTATTCTCGCTTAAAACCATTATTCTTTAACTATGTCCGCAGCGTCGATGCAAAAATGCTCTTTACTAAATATGAATTTCCATTAAAGCAGCTTTTAGCAGCGACAGTAATGGTTCGGTATTATTTAAGTCCAGCGCCTGTTGGATTTTAATAGCAATGAATTAATACGATGTCGATTTTGTGCAATTAAAGCAGGCACTTCTCTCGGGTGAACTGATAACTAATAAGTAATTACTGTATAAAAGTTAGTTTTTTTTTCATATAACTAATTACTTTCTAGATGCAACCTAAACATATTCTATTTATTTCTGAACTTTGCTTAACGAATTTCTTTCATCATTAAATACAAAAAATACTTGCTCTCTAATTGCAATAGTTCTTTATTTAGAAAACTCTGGCATATAACCTGAATCGTTTGAGGATTCATCTCCCTGCCGAGGTTTTAGTTGTAGTAGTGGTAGTGGGAGCTCTGGGGAAACCCAGAGACTACAGAATGGGTTTCTTTAAGAGATGAAAAGTTTTTTAAGGTTCGTTAACGTGATATACGTGATATACGATATACGTATGTATAAGTGTGTTCTGCACTACAAAGGGAGTCCGGCACTGGTCCAAGGAATATCACTTAGTTATGTTTTAATTGTATATATTCTGAATATAAATCTACTATATAAAAATAAGTCGGGTTTTTCTTCCTGACGCTATAACTCCAGAACGGACAAACCGATTTCCACGATTTTGCATTCATTGGAAAGGTCTTGGGCTCCGTGAGGTTTATAGCAAAGAAAATTTAGGAAAAATTTGAACAGAAAAGCGGAAAAATAATGCCCGTGCGAAGCCGGGACGGACCGCTAGTATATTATATAAATTTGATTCACAATTTCCCATCAGTATTATTCGTACACACATGTAAGTATTCTGTCGAACCAGCGCGCAGCGACTGTTCGGGCGTTGTTCTTCCATACATCACGCTTACAAATAGGTACATTTTATTACACACACATTTTTGTCCCTACAGTGGTATAAGAAAAATAATAAAAAAGGCAATTATTACTCTATCAACACCTTTCCTTTTGTTTAATTATAATATAAAGTTGAAAAACTCTCTTAACAACTTTTTTATCTTTTAAATATATTTTTGGTACAGGAGTTATGTATTTTTAATTTTTACTTTGTTTCCCCATTAATATAGTTAACCAAGACCATTCGTCACAAAGGGGCTAAGAAATTTACATAATTTAAATAGAAAATTATAATTAAACATAAAGTCAGAGGGGTTACTTTACACCTCTTTTATATAACGGTTTAAGTGTTTTATAGTATGGCAGTATTTTTTATTTATGTCTTAGCCAAGGAACTTACACTCTAAAGCCCGATTTACACATCGACAAGTACAGTAGCGAGTTAAGTAGTAAGTTGTTGATTAAGTTGATTTGAATAGATCTCCATCCTGTTTTTTGGCGAGTTAAGTACAAAGTACCTAGCCTCCTCTTTCGCGTCTCGCCAACCTAACTCGCCAAAAATAGGATAGAGATCTATTCAAATCAACTTAATCAACAACTTACTACTTAACTCGCTACTGTACTTGTCGATGTGTAAATCGGGCTTTAGACAAGGACCTTACACTCTAACTGGAATGCTTACAGTCACAAAAAATCCCTTCCTAATTTACAGCTTAATGAGTGGAGTGTGTCCCTCTATAAACGAGAAACCAACATTTAACTTACAGCTGTTGCAAGAGAGAGATGCAATCCCCCTTGATCGTTGTCCTTGTTATTTTATATATTATGTTAAAAAAAACAAATATAAACCTTATTTGTCCATAGTAATGTACGATTTAATTTGTCTAAATTTGCTTCGTAAGCAATTCAGTTAAAGTGTAAGTTCCTTGGTCTTAGCTTTAATTCCAGTCAGTGCAAATCTTTGTGGTATCTATGCATCGCATTGGCTTAAGTGTTTTTGTCATGTCAATCACGGAGCTTGTAAAAGTTTGTGACTAGGACTGTTACAGTATAATGTAAAATTAAAGGACGGCAAGGACTAGAACAGGCCAGTGATAAAGAAAAACTTGCCCTACTTATACTACACTGATATGAACAGACGACCTCTGTGGCGTAGTGGTTACATAACATGACTGCTACGCAGAGGTCTCGGGTTCGATTCCCGCTCAATGCAAATCTTTGTGTACATGAACATGATTGCTTGCTTTGGTCTGAGTGTTTCTATGTATAGTATGTTTTTACAAAAAAATGTTTTTAAGTATGTTTATTCGTTGTCTAGTACCCATAGTACAAGCTCTGCTTAGTTTGGAACTAGATGCCGTTGTGTGAATGTGTGAGTATTATTTATTATTTTTATTTTAATTAGTAAATTGTTTTATGCCGATTTCACTTTTCTCCAATTTGATAATCAATAAAAGTTTTTTTTCTTCGGTAGTTTTTTAAAACAGCCAGGATGTAATTATGTTGTAAGGGTGACACTGTGCCTTTCGGAGCAGTTTACCAGATTCTCAATTTATCACTTTCGCATCTCACTAGATTTGTCTCCGTTATACGAAATCTAATCTTTACGTAATAAAAAGAAGGAAAACTTGAAATTAAACCCTATACCAATCCGTCTGGCCAGCGTGGTATTGGTAGGCCAAGTAACCCTCCGTCACTGGAGGAGGGCCTTCCCTGCAGTGGGACATTAGAGGGCTGTTATGATGATGATTATACGAAATCTATACTTTCTGACTATTTCGTAAATTTTAATTGGCTGTTATGATGATAACTACCTTTTGGAAGGTAACGCGGCGTAGATACGTTAATACCTAAATGGCTAAGTCATTTTTTTTCTCTTGACTTATTTTTCACGACAGCAACACCCAAGATGTAGACAACCTTACTTTGGCAATACAAATCATCATCATAACATCCCATCAATGTCCCACTGCACGGGCTGGGCCACTGGGACGGGCCTGACATATTGTATTCTTACTCCGTCATTACACGGAGACAATACATATACAAATAATTAAAAACCCAAATTATTTAAAGTAATAAAATAATATGCCGACCATACCAAAATAACTTAAGTTGAAACCAACAAATAATACACATAGCAAAACGATAATAAGGGCTCAACTAGTTAAACTTTGTACTAAACAATGCCGGTTCTATATTATTTTGCCGACTGTACCCTTACCGAAGAACAAAACACATAAATAACAAAACTTATACCTTATTGCTTTACGCATAGTATCGGTATTAGAACTATCGTTTTATTGATTAGTTTATTGTTTAAAACTTTATTGACATTGTCTTTGTGTTTATTGGGACACTGCTGGGATAGACCCCCTGCAGGGACATTACAACTTTGTTGATTACTATATTGTTTAAGCAATACTTTTCAATCATTCAACCAACTAGTCTATCGCAGTCCACTGCTGGACATAGGCCTCTCACAACACGTACAACATAACTAGACCACTAAGGGCCAGATTCAGAGACCGCACTTTGACTTTACTTTAGCAAAGTCTAGTTATTATCTCTGAATTTGAACAACATTAAAGTAATTTTTCGCATGAAAAAGTATACTTTCATTATTTATTACTACAAAGTAAACTTTTCATGCGAAAAGATTACTTTAATGTTGTTCAAATTCAGAGATAATAACTAGGCTTTGCTAAAGTAAAGTCAAAGTGCGGTCTCTGAATCTGGCCCTAAGCTTTTATTGGAAAAATACTTTACTTTCCCAAAACGCTCCATTTCACTGGTGCCACTGTTGTGCCCGCTTAATAAAATTCAAGCAGCAGTATGAAAGAAAGAAAGAAATAAAATATATTTATTCAGTTCTCACACAGCGTATGTAGATACATTATGACTTAAACTAAAATAGGTACCTACTGTGTAAGACCAAAAAGGGTACTCTTCTCAGCACAGTGTGCTATGGTATGTTAATGTTCTCTCTTTTTTTTGCCCCAAAATCCCAAAACATATTTACAGCAAACATGATGCATTTTTTATCTAAAATCATTCTGTTTTACTAGTTGATAGAGCATCGATAATTACATAAATAAGTCATTTTAGATAAAAAATGCATTTGTCATGTTTTACCAGTAAGCAGACGATATCATAATCTTGTCGCATAAATGATTAATAAAGTTGTTTTTTATTGTTTCAGGTACTAATAAAGTCGTAAAATGGTTATGTAAGAGCATAAAATAAGTATAAAAATATTCGCAAGTATCTTATAAATTAAGTTTGAGTAGTTTTTTTAGATAACAAGAATTATCTCTAGGTCCATATTATTGTCAACTTCTGCCCGTAAGTTTGATCAATGTGTGTTTGGGTCGTAGCACATATTATAACGTAACGTAAACGTATCGGCACCGTCTCGCCTTTTTCCTCGGTCTCAAACGTCAAAAATCCGATTACGTTACGATTCCGATTAGTGTGTAAGGAGTTTCATACAAATAATACTGAACGTTTCGAGTCGATACGGTGCCGATCCGTTTACGTTACGTTATATTTGCTACGACACTTAAATATACTTTCATTGCAACTGCCGTGAAATACTTTGAAACTTGAACCAGTAATTAGTAATAGTTTAATAGTAATAGTTTATTTATCCTCTCAAATATTACAAATTTCCCTTAATCTACGTGTACTAACAATGAATGAATAAAATGCAAAAGATGTGTTTATTAAGGGATTACGTTGTCAGCTGCTGGACATCTCTATTTTGTCTCATAATTTCGTAATATTTTGTATCCGTATCATCATGTTTCGTAATGGTAACCAGCCCTAAATTCGTTGCTCATATTATTATCACTTGTCCGAAAACCTAAATCCCTAAATATAACATGAACTAATTTTGTTTTTGTTATAAACATCACAATCTATACTTGATATTAAAAAAAGCATAAATATATAGTTTTACATTAAAAAAATTGTTTCTGGGATTTGCCGGCCTCTGGTACACCAGAATCTTTGGCCCTAAGGGTTATCGGTTCTGCGTGTAAGGCTGAGCGCAGACTTGGAACACGACAGTTTTAAGACAGACTATTGCTTTACGTCGTAGAGACAATATTGTCTCAGATAGACAGTTTTGTTTTATGTGTGCTACGTATCGTAGTCAAAACTGTTTCGTTTTAGTTTTAAGACAGACTTGTCTATATGAGGCAAGTCAGTCTTGAAACAGTCTAGTCTCCAATGTGCGGTCAGCCTAACGTGCCTAACCCACTACCACTTCAAAGATGGAGAGCTTTGACTTTTCATTATTAATCGATCACACAACAATGGCTCTCTCTACTCGACACTGTTGCCTTTGTGTAGTTTTTAGTCAAATGTAGTCATTTTTATTAAAAAAAACTAGCGACCAGCCCCGGCTCCGCACGGGCACCGACTACAGAATGTCCTTAAACAACGTTTAAGTACAGCTTACCTAGACTATTACATTAGAAATCTCTAAAGTATTGTGAAGAAGAAAGAGAAAGAAGTAGAGTGTTTCTCTACTATATTATGCATGTATTATACATATCGGAGAATGATCATTCTATCCCACTTCTGATGTCGGAAAAGCATTCATTCTCTTCAAAATAGTCATTATTGGTTGCGGATTTGGTGGGCATCATTTGGGTAGAATGCGAGCACAAAACAACGAACACTTATTTTACACTAATTTATTTGAATTGAAATAACAAACTATAACTTTACAATCGTTAATGTTCAAAAGAAATCAATAGTTAAGACTAAGCAGCGGGTTCAGGACTCCGATCCTACTTTACTCTACAACAATTCCACGATCCAACCTGATCGACTCCAACTTTCACAATCCTAGGAAAACACCGTTTCCCGCTTCATAGTAAAACAAGATGGCGCCTCGACCCCGCTCGCGCCAATGCTCTGCTCTGATTGGTCGTTATGTGAATTACAATATTCGTAACTTTAATTAGATAAATAAGCTTTTTAAATAGTAAATTAATTTAACAAATCAAATTAAATTAAATAATGAATTTTAAAAGTAGTTATAAAAGGAAACAAATAATATTGTAACAATTAATTTGCAAACAACAATCAATCTGACTCTTTGGTTCCTCCGACATACATATAAACCTTCCTCCTAAATCACTATTTAAAAAAACCGCATCAAAATCAGTTGCGTCTTGCGTGGTTTTAAAGATTTACGCATACAAAGGGACATAGGGTCAGAAATAGGCGACTTCATTTTATACTATGTATGTAACTAAAAAGGTGGTAAGGATATTATTAAATATAACTCTATTATACTGTCTCACCGTGTGGTGACGGAGTAAGAATACAATATGTCACCACCCCATCTCATCCCATGGGTGTCGTAAAAACTGACTAAGGGACTATCCGTGAATATTATCTTTACGAAATAAAAAGAAGGAAAACTTGAAATTAAACCCTATACTAATCCGTCTGGCCAGCGTGGTATTAGTAGGCCAACTATCCCTCCGTCAAGGGAAAAAGCCCGTCCCTGCAGTGGGCCATTAATGGGCTGTTATGATACTGTCTCACAAGTATTCAAGCATACCATTAGCACTTTTACAAAAGTCAAGTTGACATTAAAGATAGTAGAACGACAGAACATTCATGACAATACGTAATATTATAGGTAAGTGCTTACGTTAGAACAAATAGTCTGTTCTGTCACAGTACAACCAGTAGTCTATCTCGGCTGAATATTTATTATAAATGCCTACGGCCGCGCGGTACGTAAACATGCGATAGGGCTGCCCACCTCCAGCTTTTTAATTACATTTACCTACTTTCCCGCTCGTTACTGCGGCACAGTCGCGACTGCTTACTCCGCGAAGCCACCTCGATCGTGAGCGTGTTCTCGGGATTCGTCCGTTTCTATGAAGTCGAAATACTGTATAGATATATTTGTACTATGGTTCTGTACAGTTAATGTTTTTATACTTTTTAGGAAATATAATTGTTTTTACAATCTACAAAATTAAATGATAGTTATGTATGACCTACCAGGCTCTACCTTCAAATGTATTTATGTACACTAAATGAATATTTATGAAAATCCCTGCGACAATAACCATTACAGTAGAACCTCGATAACTCAAACCTCGTTAACTCAAAAACCTCAATAACTTAAAAAAATAATATGTTCCCTTCCCTTCAGAGCCCAAAACCTCTATAACTCAAAATTCGCAACCTCGATAAGTCAAATAAGTAATCTCTGTATTGGCCCTCAGTAACTAAAAGAAATGTTTCCACAGCCTCTATAACATAAAATTGTTTATCAATAAGTCATTTTGAATGAGTGGGCAAAACAAAAGTTTTCGGTATTTATGGCTTGCACATGTTCACTACATAATTAAATTGATAACGTAAACAATACATATGTCACCTATTGTTTGCTTCTTCGAAATTCTTTAAAGCTTTGCGGCGGCGGAGGTTAGCTTTAAGACAAAGGCCTACTTAAATCATTTAGTTTTTGATCATTGTGCAAAACAAACGTTTTCGGTATTTATGGCTTGCACGTGTTCACTACATAATTAAATTAATAACGTAAACAATACATATGTCACCTATTGTTTGCTTCTTCGAAATTCTTTAAAGCTTTGCAGTGGCGGAAAATAGGAACAAGGGGTCATACATACACATGTAGGTACATACCTACCTCTATACATATTAACCTAAACCCTTGGTAACTAAAAACTCGATAACTAAAAACCTCGATAACTCAAAATATTTTGCGTTTCCCTTGGACTTTTACTTATCGAGGTTCTACTGTATTATGCGAGACTTTAAGAACATTTCTTATATTCCTAGACTAAATAGACACAGAAATATCCCCGTAGAATGAATATTTGAGGAAATGTAATCAAGTCTCCGTACTATACAAGTATCAAGACATACCATTAATACACTTCCACAAACGTCAGACTGACATTTAAGATACTCAAACAGTAAAACGACAGAATATTTTAGAAAACTACGCCATTTAAGGACACCTGTCTGTGTTGTTAATGTTATAAAAGATTCTTTTTGAAAAAATGCGATTAAAACGAATTATTTCGTCAAGAGCCCATGTAATTCGTTTGAAACTTTCACGGGAAAAATAAGATTTTTTATCATACTTTTTATCTTGAAATATAATTGATTTTACAAATCAAAATAATTCTAAGTCTGTATCTATCTCTTAATATCTGTGAAATACTACTTAAACTAAATATTTGTGAAATTTCCGAGACACAAATTATAATCGTTCGAGGGTAGTTTATGAAAATTCCCTGAATCTCTAGACTAAACAGACACAGAAAATATCCCCGTAGAATGAATATTTGAGGAAATGTAATCAAGTCTCCGTACTATACAAGTATCAAGACATACCATTAATACACTTCCACAAACGTCACCCTGACATTTAAGATACTCAAACAGTAAGACGACAGAAATTTCGAGAAAACGCGCGAAGAAAACGGCACCCATTATTTACACAATTTAAATTTTGTAAGTAAGAATGTAAGAAATCTTATTTAAATTCTCGGTAAAATTTTAGGAAGAGAATTCATTATTTTCTACCTTATATTTGAACTTACAGCTTTGTTTTAAGGTGTAAGTTCTACTTAGGGCATTAACAGATTGTCTTGGAAATAAAAAGAAAATTAGTTTACTTTATGCACACAAAGACAGACTTTAATAATTATATTTAATACTGTATTGTGTGAGGAGGTTCCTATCTCTGGAGCCCTAACTTGCCCCACCAATGACCTTAGTCCCTGTACCCGATGCTGGTGGGTCTTACTTTTTTATATTTTTAAGTGTTTTTATTTTTATTTTTAAATTTTTTTAAAAATGTGATAAATGTAATTAAAGAACACTATAATGTTTAACTTACTTTTAATTGTCTCTGTGGTGCGGCGGTCGCTTCAACGGCTGGCATGCATTAGGTCGTGGTTTCGATTCCCAAACTGAATAATCCTTTGTGTGATCCACAAATTATTGTCCTGAGTCTGGATGTTCTTTTTGTCCGTTGAATTGATTGACAATTTTGTGTGAGTTGGATTGACACGACATGATGATCTAGCGAGTTTTCTTTTAAAGAACAAAAACTTGTGGTTATAACCGATATAATTAACCATGTAATTTTTTTTCAGTTTGTGTTATTCATTTATTCAAAGTAGTACAATAATATTGCATCTTTTTGACGTCATCTAACACTACTTAATCTAAATTTAAAAACATTTCAAAGTTTAGAAAACTTTACCACCGCCTCCAAGGCGCTAGTAGAGAAGAAGCAGCGCAACAAACTCTACTGCTGCATTTTCTTCTTTATATTTTGTAAATTTGATAAAACGTATTAAATATTTTTAAAATTAATTCATGTCAATTTCAATTCGTGTATTTATTATCGAAAGTTACAATAAAATAAAATAAAATAACAACAGGTTGCTCAATTTCGTAGGAAAAATTAGTTTTAGAATGTTTGTCTGGTATGCAATGAAACCATTACTGACCGGACAGGGTTTTTTTACACACTGTATTTACAAAAAAGAAAAAAAAGTTAAGTATATATATCCGTTGTCTAGTACCCATAGTATTAGCTCTGCTTAGTTTGGGACTAGATGGCGTTGTGTGAATGTGTGAGGAATATATTAAAGTGCATACCATGGCAAGAACATAAAATAAATTCACTTTACACACAAAAAAGTTTCGTGCGCCTAAAACACGTTGCAACAATTTTGACACCAAAAACCAACACTATTATGTAAATAAAATGGCCGCCAAAAAAAAATAGAGGCAAAGGCACGTGCATGCATTCAGCCAAGCCGCAATTGTTAAATTTAATTTTGCTAGTGCAAGTCGAATTTGGATATATTTTTAGCATATTTATGTGCACGGAGTGTTAATTTGTAACACATTGTAAAATGTGTTATTACGAATGCATGTCTCGTTTGTACAGCTTTATTTCATGTTTATTTATGATTTATGAACGCAAGTTTCTAAGTTTTAGAGATGACATTTTTAAATCAGGCTTTACCGTACCTACTCGCTTTTCCAGAACTGTCTGTAAGGCAGAATTATTAGCTTCAAAACAATGAGTATAATGCTCTGTGTGTCTCTTAAACTATGTAATCTATCCCCCTTACTCATAAACGCCTCTTAAATTTTAGTCAATTGATTAATTAGCTTAACCCGGCGTGAGTGAGGTGGGGTATCTCATACCCACGAAGTTTTTAAACGCAAAATAATTAATGTTATTGTTGCTATTTGAGTCCCGCCGTTAGAGTAGATGGAGGTAAGGGTGTAGAGGGCAAAAGGCGAGATAGCGTTGAGTGCTGCGCCAGCGGAGATTGGAGTTACACGAGCGTAAACGTTGCAGGGGTATGTCATACCCGACCTCGGAGTCGGTGTCACATATTTATGCTAACAATTTTTTGTGGTATACTCAATATGACATACAAAATCTACAGAGAAAATAACACAAGTGACAAAAAACGTATGAAGCGCTTGTTATGTTAATTAACCAAAGAAGTTAGAATTTTGTTAGATTTTTATGCGAAAAGTAGTCAAATCATTAAAACTTGTATTTTTGTCATAGAAAATTGAGATACTTTCTTATTTTAATAATAAAGGAGCCTTTTTGTCTTAAATCAGAATTTTTTTATTACTTAACTTCTTGAATGGATCCTATTATTATTATATAACTATATCAAAAATGTTTATTACACAATTGTATTAGGAAAAATTCGAATCAAAGTTTCGGGTATCCCATACCCACCTCGTAGCTGGTGTAACTATTTTCACCTCATTCACGCCGGGTTAAACTCTTACGTTGTTTGGTATACGGTTGGTTTTCGTAATAAAAATCTCGCTAAACATTGATTAAATTTAAGAGGCGTTTATGAGTAAGGGGGTATAATATTAATAGATTTTAAATTATCGCGATTTGTATACATAATACTATTTTTACGGGTCTTACTCGCGGTGTTTCTAATTATCCTAGATACTAATTATATAAATACCTAGGTTTTTCTCAGACGTTTCGGCCGACTTGCAAGGGCCGTGGTCGCGGAGGGACTGGTGTCAGCGGAGCGTCGTCCTTGTGAAGTGCGGGGAATGTAATCTACCCTCACTTTGTTGACATCCTGAGTATTCGCCGTATTGTAGGTACTTCGACACACTACACTAATGACGTCTCCCGGCTTTTGAGCTGCAACACTGTGATGATGTTTGCACTTGTTGATGACTGGTTTCCATGTAGTAGATAATCTATATCCGTCCTCCCGGTTGAAATTATTGTGTTTTTTGATTTCAACCGCTTCACGTACTATCCTGGAGTAATAGTGACGCTCGGTGGATAAGACCTTTGGGTTGTGTAATTCTATCCAGTGGTTAGTTCCAGACTCCAACAAGTGTTCAGCTATTGCAGACTTGTGGGTTTGTCGGTTTTTCACAGCCGCGATGTGTTCCTTGACCCTTTCCGCTATTGTCCGTTTGGTCTGTCCGATATAGGAACTACCACAGCTGCAATCAACCTTGTAGACGCCAGGTGTTTGTAAGGGAATGACATCCTTTGGGCTGCGCAGGTTGTGTGCTACCTTAGAAGGCGGACTATATACAGTCTTAATGGAGTATTTCTTTAGTACTGTTCCAACTTTGTCCGTTACTCCTTTTAAATAAGGCATATAAGCCGGCACTCTGCTAACCTCGGGTTTACGGTCATTCCTCTTAGGAATGGTCATGGCTAACATCTGGATGGAGTACGTCGAAGAGTCCATAGACATGGAGCCAGTGAAGCAATGGAAGAGGTACGTAGACGATATATTTTGTATCATGAAGGGGAATAAGCAAGACGTAGAACAATTCGCAATGAGACTGAACTCCATACATCCGAACATCAGATTTACTTTTGAAATGGAGGTAGACGGGTCGTTACCCTTTCTTGACGTAAAAGTGACAGTGAAAGAAAATGGTACTATGGGACACACTGTATACAGAAAACCGACACACACGGACAGGTATCTCAATGCTCACTCGCATCATCACCCGCGACACTTGGAATCCGTTGTCGCCTCATTAGTAAACAGAGCATATGACCTTTGTGACCCTGAACATTTAAGTGGTGAGCTTTCACATGTTCAGGAGGTTCTGAGAAGCAACGGATACAAAAAAGAGATACACCGTCCTAAGAGGAATGACCGTAAACCCGAGGTTAGCAGAGTGCCGGCTTATATGCCTTATTTAAAAGGAGTAACGGACAAAGTTGGAACAGTACTAAAGAAATACTCCATTAAGACTGTATATAGTCCGCCATCTAAGGTAGCACACAACCTGCGCAGCCCAAAGGATGTCATTCCCTTACAAACACCTGGCGTCTACAAGGTTGATTGCAGCTGTGGTAGTTCCTATATCGGACAGACCAAACGGACAATAGCGGAAAGGGTCAAGGAACACATCGCGGCTGTGAAAAACCGACAAACCCACAAGTCTGCAATAGCTGAACACTTGTTGGAGTCTGGAACTAACTACTGGATAGAATTACACAACCCAAAGGTCTTATCCACCGAGCGTCACTATTACTCCAGGATAGTACGTGAAGCGGTTGAAATCAAAAAACACAATAATTTCAACCGGGAGGACGGATATAGATTATCTACTATGTACATGGAATCCAGTCATCAACAAGTGCAAACATCATCACAGTGTTGCAGCTCAAAAGCCGGGAGACGTCATTAGTGTAGTGTGTCGAAGTACCTACAATACGGCGAATACTCAGGATGTCAACAAAGTGAGGGTAGATTCCATTCCCCTCACTTCACAAGGACGACGCTCCGCTGACACCAGTCCCTCCGCGACCACGGCCCTTGCAAGTCGGCCGAAACGTCGGAGAAAAACCTAGGTATTTATATACATAATTAGTATCTAGGATAATTAGAAACACCGCGAGTAAGACCCATAAAAATAGTATTATGGGTATAATATTATATAAAAATGAAACCCGTTTTCCGTTGTCATGACATAGCATAAAAACGACTTGACCGATTTGGCTGATTTTTTTTTTGTAGTTTACTAATACTCTGTACAAGGTTCTTACGGAAAAAATATCAAGAAATTTTCTCAGTAAGATTAAAAAATATACATTTAATTTTGCATATTTAAAAAAAAGCGCGTTACGAATGTCAACGTCATCCAATTTAAAATAAAAAACTCTGTGGTGATCTATGACACCACAGACAAGGCGTAGGCGGTACAAAGTTCGGTAATAAATATCATCATCATTCAGCCAATTGATGTCCACTGCTTACATAGGCCTCCTCCGACTATTGCCTTATGCGGTCTTGTGCCTCCCTCATCCATCGGTTTCCCGCCGTCCTAAATAGAGTAAATATGTCATCTCTAAACTTAAGTGTGTCATAGTGGTATTTATAATCAAGTTCTTTTGCTGCGGTTGAATGCGTTGAATACTCGGGAGCGTCGACTGCTTACCATTTAATTTAGCTATATGTAAAATGACATAGAGTTAAAAATTACCGGTCCTTTCTCTATCTATACTAATATTATAAAGAGGTAAAGTTTGTGTGTTTGTGACGATCTATAGATCTACTAAACCGATTTTAAAAATTCTTTCTGTTTTGAATAGTCCATTTATCGGGGAGTGTCATAGGCTATATAGGAGCAGTAATGAAATATGTTTAAAAATGGACGCGTTTTTTTTGCCGCCCAACGAAGTGGGCACGGGTCAGCTAGTTTAATATAATATTCTTGTATGACTATAAAGTTGCTTAAACAATATGTACTTATGCAGTTTTTTATTTGTAGACGTGAGTTTGTAACATGAACGCTTGCATAAGTCTGAGTGTTTTTTTTTTATTGGCCTACTGGAATGACACTATGGTGCCTAATGTTAACCATCCAATAGCGTCCAAGAATGGCGAGCACCATGCCAGCTACAATATTTGTAGAGGCAGGAATGTCTCCACTATGGCGGCTTAAGAAAATGCTTTTTCACGCCTCCGTTTTTTTTTAATCATAAGTGTTTTCTAATTCTTTCTTAAATTCCATTTTGGTCAAAGACGGTCTGAGTTTGTAATTGGATAGGATAACCGTAGTAATTTCGGCGTTTAAATTTCTAAAATTTGCTTACAAAAATGGTTAAGTCTACCTGTTGGTCGCATTAGCGGCTGGCGTACAAATCAAGTGCAATCGACAAATTATCTTTAACCTGTTTTTTTTTGTGACCATTAATCTCATAAATACCTTTCTTCCGTGTGGTGACGGAGTAAGAATACAAAAAATTCTTTAGTATCTACAAATTGGCTTGACTATTAAGTTAAGCTAATTTAATTTTATTTAAGCTTTGTTTAAAGTTTATTATTTATAATCTTAACATGTATAACTGCTATAATTTTAAATGAAAATCATTTAAAACTTCACATGTAGTGTATACCACTACACAATCGGTAAATTTTCACGTTACAATTATTCGTAACACGTACTCGTAAAGTATTTTAAATATAAAATGTTATAGTACAAACCTCGCGGCGGAACTGTGAACAAGATCATTATTTACTTGTTTTCGTTTAAATACATTTGTGTCGCACTTGTTGTTCAAAAATGTTGCAGTATTTTACTTTGCCGGTTTTTAAAATAAAAAATTAGGTGATTTTATCAATGTTCAGACACTGTTTTTAAAGACAACTAGAATGCTGCGGGACTTTTTACAGACATGATATTCATCATAACAATCCAATAATGTCCCACTGCAGGGACAGGCCTCCTCTCGTGACGTAGGGATACTTGGCCTACTAGTACTACGTTGGCCAGACGGATTGGTACAGGGTTTAATTTCAAGTTTTCCTTATTTTTATTTCTTAAAGATAATAATATTTACGGATAGTCCCAAAGTCGGGTTTTTACGACACCCATGGGATGAGATGGAGTGATGACATATTCTATTTTTACTCCGTCACCACGCGGATAATTTGGCAAGAGTAAGTAAGGAGTAAACATTCAGACACCCTCTGACGAGTGTGGTATTAGTTTTCCAAGGTTTCCTTCGTGTCTGGAGTCCTCTTCCTGCACTAAGACATAACAGGTTGTTATGACAAATACCAACCAATTTTCTGCTAAAAGCAAACACTGAAATCTGCCTGAAACCTATCAATAACTATTCCATCGTTTCTTTTTTTAAGTTATCGAATAGATTGTTGAAAACTGAATACTTCGATGCAAAAATTGGTGAATTTTTGTCTGACCCGTGTTCGTTTCGGAAAAGTTTTTCAAATATTGTTGTTTTACTTGAAACGGGAAAACATATCCGTGGTTTTACAGTTGTCCGGGTTTTTGAAAATCATACTCGTATGAGAATTGAGAGGATTAACTACTGGGGAAATGTTAAATAAAACTGCAGTGGCGTACCTTAAGCGGTATAGGACTACAGCAGATTTGTTGGTGTGATCCACGAACAATTTTGTGTAATCCTCAAATTATTGTCTTATGTTATGGGATATTCTATAAGCCCGTATTGTACGTTTGTAAAAGTCCAGAAAATTTTGGTTTTTTAAAAATTAGTGAAAGAAGAGAAGATGTCCTAATGACCATCATCATATAAGCCAGTAGATGTCCACTGCAGCTGGACATAGGCCTTTTCCAAATATTGCCACCTTGCGAGGTCCCGTGCCTCTCTTATTCATCCAGAAGAAGGTGAGGAGGTAGGAGAAATGACAACACATTTAACAATTAATTATTATTATTTATTGCATATTCGTACAAAGTTAAGTTACCAGTATCACAACCAACAAAACTATATTTTAATTTCACAATATTCTTCTCGTCAGAATATATCATAACGTTATCAGTATCAAACGCTAGACCATGAATGTTTTTAATATCTAATACTTTAGTAAAATTATTATTTGATCCTTCAACAAATACTCCAATATTAGTGCATACATATGTCACTTGATTATTATCCTCAGCGATCTGCCTTACAGTTACAAGATCAAAGATAACTACAGTATGTAAACTCTCTTTATCATATTTATAAAAACCTGTTTTATTTGCGTAATATATATCACCATTGCTGTTCACATGGAACTGATCAATTTCTATATCTTCAAACTCTTTTACTTTGACAAAATTTCCTTCATACTCCATATACAATTTCTGGTCTGGATAACTAACGTAGAACAAATTCTTTTTGAAAAACAATGACCAAATGTTTTTACCTTTCTCTTGATAGAAATCGGCGAATTTTGTTATCATGTTAAATTTATATATTCCGTCGCTACCACCTAAGTAGATTTCATCGTACAGTTGATCGATGGCTACAGAACAACCGCCTTTAATTCCTTCAATAGTTTGGAATTCGTTTGTATCCAAATTGTAAAATGCCAGCTGAAAATCCATGTCGGAATAAGATTCTAGAAGTGAATAGCTAAAGAATAGGATATTAGTGGTTCTGTGAACGGTCATCGTGTAAGGCCTTCCTAAGTTTGACCAGAAGGTTTCTTTGTCATACCAAGTATCCCCAACTTTGACCTTGGGACATAGTTCTGGTAAAGACTCCGCCTGTATTACGGTTGTTAGTACGATGTAGAATTTGTAGATTATTTTCACAAACCTGAAAATTTATGAATAAATGGTTATTTGCATATTATGTTGTTATTGGGTTACTGCATTAATTTCACTCTAAAACATACACTTTTAAAAATAAATGTTTTGTTGTTATCAACACGTACGGTTACGTTGGATTTATTTGTTAACTTATATGAAATGTTTCGCGCTAATATTTATTTACAATTATAATAATTTTCATACAATGGGTGCAGAACTAATGCAAACTTAAACAGTTACATTAAACTTACGTTATTAAATTAAAACTGACTTAAGTTATAAATTGAAAGCTAGTAGAAAGAATGGATAACAAAATAGGGTTCTTAATAACAGAAAGAAACGAATTGAAACGATCTTGTACATTTCTCACCAACAAATCAAATTTTAATCCTTTAACTGTCACTATAAAGTTCACTAGCTGACCCGTGCCCAGTTCGTTGGGCGGCGAAAAATACTCATCCGTTTTTAAACATATTTCATTACTACTCCACTCCTATTAGTCATACGCGTGATACTATATAGACTAGACACTCCCCAATAAATGGACTATTCAACTCCACAAACACACAAACTTTACCTCTTTATAATGTTAGTATAGAAGTATAGACATAACTTTTTCACAAAATTTGCCGCATAACTATTTTGGGAAATGAAAGGTATAAATCCTTATGAAACTAAATAAAAATAGACAAATAAAACACTACTTACATGCAACCAAATCTTTTTAAATACATCACTAGACTCTATATAGTTTACAAATTATTTTAGACACACTCTCTCTTCCCGAAGCACCTGAAGAAAGTGACACTTACACTGTAATGTTGTCTCAGAACTTAATTAATCATCAAATTGTTTTGTATTTACTTTACCGTGTAACAATGAATGAGAATGACATTGTTTAAAGTATAAACAACAACTCATAATGACTCAATAGTAATTCTTAGAGAAACAATGAATTTTTTTGAGGGATGAGACACAACATGCCTTTACTTTCAAAAACATGGATATAAATCTCCTTTGAGTATAAATGTTCTGTGATATAAATGACGATGGATGCCCCAAACCCAAAGTAAATAAATTAAAGCAAGTGAATAAGTAGGAAATCAAATAATTTTGAAATTGGTTTAATCTGTATGTCATTTCTCGTTCCTTAAAATGGTTAAAAATTCGGTTTTAAGTTAACTTTCGTTGTCAAATTGTCACACAATAGGTAAGACAATTTGACAACAAATGTTAACTTAACCGAATGTTTAACGATTTTAAAGAACGAGAATTGATATGCTGATAACTTAAAGAAGGAACTGCCTGAATATCGTTTGATCAATAATGTGTTTCTATTTTAGCTGAAAAGCAGATACACCATAACCAGAATAAACAATAGTTTAGTTTTTCACAAAAGATACCGCATAATTCAATTTTAAGAAGCGAGCCACGATGAATCTAGGCCCTTAGCTTTTGTAGATATTTTTTTTTATGTAATAGGAGGCAAACGAGCCAGCAGGTCACCTGATGGTAAGTGATCACCGCCGCCCATGGACACCTGCAACACCAGAGGAATCACAAAAGCGTTGCTATTAAGTCGTTGTATTCCATTATTGTTCGGTTGTGCTAAATGACTTTTACCATGAAGGTTACTAACTACATAATAATTTATTTATTTGAATAATGTTTTTTTTGTTTAAATTAGATATTAAATTACCCATGAAGTTAAGGTTTGCTATTGTTTATTAAAATAAATGAAGAAAATATTATCCTTTCTTTCTCATTTTATGTTAAATTTTATTCTTTAAGTACATTGAAAGTTTACTTGTAATAGGAGATGACGGCTTTTCTGATGTTGATAATAATCTTTGTTTGATTTTAAATCTGCCTAGCTATCGTGTTATTTTTTTTTACATATTATCAATTCAGGTTTTACCAAAATAAAAGGCATTAATATCAGTCAATCATTTATTAAATTTAACTTATCAAATTCTCAAAACGTAATTCCTTTTTCTTTTTATATTCATTTGCTGCCAAAGCATCTAAACACAACTGATTATATTTACTTGGAAGTAATCTGTAAATAGCGTGTTTGTTAGAATATATTAATTGATCTTTATTGTCAAAAGTCATTCCATAGGCTTGATCAATATCAGCTACTTTCTCCAATTTATTACTAGATCTATCTTCTATGTAAATACCGTCGCTTGAGCAGAAAAATACGTCACCGTAAAAATCGTCAATGATTTGCCTAACAACTATCACATCATTCAACATAACGGAGTCGTCGTTGTTTGATCTATCAAATCTGAATAAAGCTGTTTTATTTGAGTAATATATAAAATTAGCTTTTGATTCAAAGAAATTATCAATTTCTATATCAGCTGATTCTTCAACTATTTCGAATGCGTCATTGACGTACATGTAAAGTTTCTGTGTTGGATATTCGATGTAGTAGAAGTTTCTTCTCACGAATAGACCCCAAATAGATGTTCCTTGTTCTGCGAAAAAGTCTGCTTGTTTTGTTATAAAGTTGTATTTGTAGATACCGTCATGGCCGCCAAAATAAATATCATCATTTCCTCTATCGTAAGCTATGGCATATCCGCCAGGAACACTGGTTATGTCTTTACATTCTAAAGAGTTTATATTACACGCTTTGATTCCGAAGTCTACTAATGAACCATTTTGAATAGTATGGCTGAAGAACAACACGCCAGAGTATCTGTGAAACAAAAATCAATAAAGGTAATTGCAAACCTAAGAGCACTAACTAAAAGTTTGGGCCTTAATGTACTGATTTTTACGACACCTTTGAGATATAATCAATCAATCGATCAATCAACTAGCCTATTGCAGGCCACTGATGGACATAGGTCTTTGGGATAAGATAATATATTCTCAGTTGCGAATACAGTATGTTAGTAATCCGTCATTTTGTGGCGACAGATATCTTAAACCTGTTGTCATCAAACATACCTAAGATAGTGATCTTAGGTATGTTTGATAGTGATGTCCCACCAAATCACAAAGACACAAAAACATACAAATGTAAATCAAAATTCAAACTTATACCTTATGCCTTAGAGCTTAAAAACGTGAAACCATACGTCGGCCCGGCATAAGAGAAACCTAAAATTCATCATCATCATCATAACAGCCTATTAATGTCCCACGGCAGGGACGGGCCTCCTTCCGTGACAGAGGGATACTTGGCCTACTAATACCACGCTGGCCAGACGGATTGGTATAGGGTTCAATTTCAAGTTTTCCTTCTTTTTATTTCGTAAAGATAATATTCACTGATAGTCCCTTAGCCGGTCTCTACGACACCCATGAGATGAGATGGGGTGGTGGCATATTGCATTCTTACTCCATCACCACATGGATAACGGTAACCTAAAATTAAATGAATTAAAATTAGAAAAACAATGGTGTCGAGATTACAAGAGTCCCGCCCACAACTTTGTGTGAATCAAAGTGTCCACTCATGCAAACGTGATAACAAGAATTTAAAAATCACTTCCTACGCATTTTTTTTATAAAAGTTACACGCATTGATAAACATCATGGATTAAAGGACACATCTAAAAGAATATATATTTTCTTTATAAATAGAATCACATACCTATTATACATAGAAATAAAACACATCCGTGTGGTGACGGAGTAAGAATACAATATGTCACCACCACCCCATGGGTGTCGTGAAAACCGACTAAGGAACTATCCGTGAATATTAGAAATAAAAAGAAGGAAATCTTGAAATGAAACCCTATACCAATCTGTCTGGCAAGCGTGGTATTAATAGGCCAATTGTCACTCCGTCACGGGAGGAGACCCGTCCCTGCAGTGGGACATCAATGGCCTGATATAATATGTGATAAAGTCGCAAAGACCTACTGCGAAAATGGACGATTAGTTCATTCGTTATTAAAATAAAGCTATAAACAATGCCAAAAAATATTATTTAACTGCATTTTTGCACAGGATTTCTATTAAAATTGGTTGCGTTATTTTTATTTTTGGTTACCAAAGTTTTATATTCTCTTTGTCTTAAAATATAAATGTTCCATTTCCATGTAGGAACAGAGTTTAGGTACACTTTTTATATACTACATAATAAAATATAATATTCATAACAGCCCATTACAGGATTAAGGTACCTAAAACTATGACAGACAATGATGTCATAGTTTTAGGTAAACGGTTTAGCCCAAGTATAGATAGATAAGTGCATCTACAACCAAGTGGCAAAGTTTTGTAACATTAAGGACAGCTCTTAAAAAAAAAGCTTAAAAAGAAATATCTAAATGGCTTAGTACCTATGGCTTTATACCTATGATAGCACTGAAAATCTCCTGTTGCACATTTGTTAATGTATTGTTTGTTTATATATTATATGTTTATGTACTTGTACATACATTAATTATTTATATTATCTTCTTATTTACTTATTTAAATAATAATATTTTTACTAAAAATACTCCTTTATTTAATCGCATAATTATATACAAGTATGAGGACATTGATAATATGATTGGTTTTTAAACAAAGACAGACAACAATGAGGAAGCGAGAAAGTGAGATTACAATTTATTGATGATTTTGAAATTGTATATTAAGTATAACGTTAATAATAAGTGCTATATTTTGTTACACTGCAATGACTTTTTATCTTAGTGCAATCTTCCGTCTACAGTGTCACTTAGTAAGACATGATGAAACATACAATGTCAAATAGAAGTAAGTAGGGATTCAATTTTTTTTTTTTTTTAATTTCAACCTTATGCCGAACGCCATAAGATACATACTAATGTGATAATTTTCAAAACTTATGCTAAAATTATTCAGCTATTTTCGGTAATCGGATGTACAGTCAGCCCCAAAAGTCGCTGAACACATTTTAAATTCCAAAACTGCTGAACACTAAAAGTGCAATTTAATGAAGAATGATCATTATGACTTTAAATTGTATGAGAAACATTTTTGGAGATTCGATGATATGAGTTGAAATGTTATGTAAGAAGAAGCGCTCCCTGTTGTGCGACATTGAACTTAATAGTTTTATGACATGCAACTAAAATTAAGTCTAGAGGTGATAAAGCCATTTAATTAATTAATTAATTAAATTATTTAATTTAATTGTCGAATATACATTTTTTTCGTAAACGAAGTCGCGGGTTACAGCTTGTATTGAATAATTATAGTAGAAAACAAAATAAGAAAAAATAAAAAAACACAAAAAGTAATCCGTTCCTCAGGATGGAACCAGAGCTGTTTTCTTTTAACCCAAGCTCTATACAAGCAAAGCTATCGTGTTGACAACTGTTTTGATGAAATTGTTAATGTAGTATTCCGCTTTGAAATTGGCTTGACTTTTGTCTACTGTCAAAATCACTCACTACAACTACACTGAAACTCGACCGCAGATGAGCGACGCAGCGGGCGACGTTGCCGTTCAGTCATGCGCGGCTCCCGTATACTGCACGAGTTGGCAACATTGATACTTCTGAAATACCCGCGACACTGACTTATGGCACTTTTAGTGTTCAGCAGTTTTGGAATTTAAAATGTGTTCAGCGACTTTTGGGGCTGACTGTACTTTTCTTACTCATTGATTTGTTGTCTTTCTTTAAAAGCCAATCACATTATCAATGTCCCCATACTGTACAGTCACGAGCAATAATATGTACACATTTTCGCATTTTGTAAACCAGTTATCTAAAGTTCTGCCAATCCAAAATTGAAAATTCGAAGATTAATTCAAAACTGTACGGAACCTCTTCTAAATTACGAATTCATTTTGATATTGTAATGTCTAGATAAACGTGCAGATAGTTTAGAAAATTTGAAAATGTGTACATATTATTGCTCGTGACTGTACATATAAACATCTATGCACACTTATTCTCACATGACCTCAAAAATAAATTGATTTACTGTTGTTAATTTCTTTGAATTACTAATAAATGTTAATGTCGACCGGGCAATTTGTAAATACTCGTAGTATGTGGTAATAGTCACGGTACCCACAGTACAGGCTTGCCTAGTGTGGGGCTATTGGAAGCCTTTCTTAGTAACTTTTTTTCTTAATAAATATTTTTACATTTTCATTTTTTATGAATGTTCCACTGCAGGGACGGGTCTCCTCCCGTAGTAGAGGGATACTTGGCCTACTAATACCACGCTGGTCAAACGGATTGATATAGGTTTAATTTTGAGTTTTCCTTCTTTTTATTACGTAAAGATAATATTCACGGATAGTCCCTTAGTCGGTTTTTACGACACCCATGGGATGAGATGGGGCGGTGGCACACTGTATTTTTACTCTGTCACCACACGGAGAAAATATAATACAATGTATTATATTAAATTATATACTTGTTTATAACATAAGCAGCAATTAATTAATATAAATAATATAACTTACTTATGCAGCATAAGATTGTAAGGTCTTCCTATACCTTTGAACAACAGCTCCTTATCATAATAGATGCCCTGGAATACCAAGCCGTTGCACAATATGACATCTTTACCATCAACCACTGTGATAGTTGTGATGATCACACTTAGAAGCCAGGGTAACATTCGTATACTGTAACAAACATTAATAATATTCTAAAAAATAACCGAAGGCGGCGGACAAGACAACCTCTGTGGCGCAGTCGGTATATTTATATGGCTGCTACGCAGAGGTCTCGGGTTCGATTATCGCTCAATGCAAATCTTTGTGTGCATGAACATGATTGTTTGCATTGGTTTAAGTGTTTTCTATGTATGTATTTACAAAAAAAAAACGAAACACATAGGCTATATTTCATTAAAAAAAATGGGGATCCTTACCTTAAGAAATCTAAATGTAATGTTTAATGCCCGTGCGAGCCGGGACGGGCCACTAGTATAGGTATACAATACCAATTTGAAAAATAGTAGTATAAAGAGTACCAACTTCAAATTAAGCTGGTACTTTTTACAGTGCATTTTGTTGACCGATGATTTTCACACATTCATTTGGTATTGCTTTTTATAAATATTCGACCTCTGTGCATAGAAGCTTTAGTCCACAGCTACTAAACAGCTTATAAACAATTAGTAAAATCTCTTTAAAGAGTAACAATCCTAATTATTATGTCAACAAAGATTTCTATCGAGCAGGAATCGATAATAAGACTTTAAGCATAATCCAATCCAACATTTCCCAGTAAATAAAAAACGAAACTCCGTGTGGTGACGAAGTAAGAATATAATATGTCACCACCCCATCTCATTCCATGGGTGTCGTGAATATTGTCTTAACGAAATAAAAAGAAGGAAAACTTGAAATTAAATCCTATTCCAATCCGTTTTGGTAGGAAAAGTATCCTTCCGTCACAGGAGGAGGCCCGTCTCTGCAGTGGGACATTAATGAACTGTTATGATGAATGAATGAAAAAACAAAGATTTACCTGTTTCCCGCCATCGATAAACCCGCAGAATATTATAAAACTACACTAGTTAGTCCTTATTCCGACTCTACTGCACTAAGACTGAGTAATCCATTTCCACTGTTTGTATTTATGTTCATCCATACAATTTGTTTACAATAAAAACAACAACGTATTTACACATACACGAATTCCTTTTGAACTAGTTTACATTTTAAAATTTAAAACAAATTTTCTTGGATAAATTCACCGAGTGACTTTTTGTAAACATGTTGTTTATAACTTTAACAACCCATTCACGAGCGGGGCGGCGAGCGGAGCGGCGTAGAAACAAAATGCGTTTTCGCTATGAGCGGCTACTCGTGCTTCATACATTTTCATACTTTTGATTTTAACGCTCGCCGTCCCGCTTTTAGCTGCAGGTCACAGCGGCAAGGTCGTGAGTGAGCCGTAAGACTGAGGGCACGAAACGAGCGATGGCGACAGCGACTTATTCAAAATCATTGCACAGTATAGCGACAGCACCAATCGAGCGAAACAGCGCGACGGCTGGCGGAGTGACCGTCATATTAATCTCGCTTCGCGTCGCCCCGCTGTCGCCGTCACTCGGTCGTCGCAAGTTTCGAACCCTCATCATCATCATATCAGTCAATCGACGTCCACTGCTGGACATAGGCCTCCTACAAGTATTCCCACCTTGTGTGGTCAACAAACAGCCAATCAATCGGTCAACGTTGTCGGTTTCGTAACCTCAGCCTTAAACTATCGCTAACCACTCATAGCCAGTTGCAATCGCCGATTCTTGCGACTCACCTGCAGGTTGAACAGAAGCCTTCTTTTAACAACATCTCAAAAGTCATTATCCGTGTGGTGAAGGAGTAAGAATACAATATGTCACCACCCCATCTCATCCCATGGGTGTCGTAAAAACCGACTAAGGGACTATCTGTGAATATCATCTTTACGAAATAAAATGAAGGAAAACTTGAATTTAACCCTATACCAATATTAGTAAGCCAAGTATTCCTCCCTCATGGGAGGAGGCTCGTCCCTGCAGTGGGATATGAATGGGCTGTTATGATGAAAAGCCATTGATGTTTTACTGCAGGAATCTGTAGACCAAGCTTTCAATTACTTTATTACTGAATAATTGTTTATGGTCGTGATTTGGTGCTGTGCCCACTTTAATTTTCTTCCTGCATGACGCTACTTTTATCATTGAATAATCCTTGGTTATATGGTTATGTATGGAATAGGTACATATAATGGTTGCAGCGCCTAATTACAGTTATCTACAATGTTAAAAATTTATGACGTCAACAAAATGCAGCAGTAGAGTTTGTTGCGCCGCTTCTTCTCTACTAGCGCTTTGGAGGCGGTGGTAAAGTTTTCTAAACTTTGAAATATATTTAAACTTAGATTAAGTTGTCTATATGATGTCAAAAATATTTAACGAAACTTTATTCAAAATTAAGACAATTTTGAATAAAGTTTTTTAAATCTTAAAATCTTTCTCAAAACAATAATATGTCATTGGCTTCATTCAATGACGGTAGAAACTTTGACGTACTTATACCACGCGGGCCAGACGGATTAGTAGTTCCTTCTTTTGTTCAAACGCGCTTTAAATTCCGCTGTGTAACCACTCAGAATGTAATTTTGTAGAGAGATAATATTATCAAGGGGCAATATTTGGAAGTGGCACATGCCCGCCTATGTTTTTGCGACTAGGTAGCTTAAATGTTTTTCTACACCCTAAACTATATTCTAAATTTCACCTATATTCAAAATCCATTCTAAGTCTAAGTATACCACGCTGGCCAGACGGATTGGTATAGGGTTTAATTTCAAGTTTTTCTTCTTTTTATTTCGTAAAGATAATATTCACGGATTGTCTCTTAGTCGGTTTTTACGACACCCATGGAATGCGATGGGGTGGCGACGTATTGTATTCTTACTCCGTCAATACACGGAGACTTTATAATATTAGTAGGAATTAGGATTTATAGGATAAATTAATCATTCATTCGTTGAAATTATCATTCGTTTATATCAAAACGAGTTACACGAGAACGCATATCTACTCGAATGCTTACCAGATTCGTTTAAACCACTTGAAACGTATATTCATTTAGATGCTTTCTCAAGCAAATATTTTAATATAAGCAAATTCACCTTGTGTGAATACACAACGCGGTTTTTACGTGTGCACGTACGAGTTTACATACCGTGTGGTTACACAGAGGAATTTGTATAAAGCGAATGGTGTTTGAGCATTTTCAACGAATTAGTGCATACAGAGTTTTAGATATAACGCTTATTCATATGTTGGAATTATCGTTTTTATATATTTCTTTTGAGCATTATTATATTACTTTTTATGCTTTTTATCAATTAGCCTATATTTCGCAACCAGTTTGAGCCTGCGATCTTTTTAAGGTCGCCAAAACCGTGTACCAAAAACACAGTCTAGGACACACTGTAGGACACATTGTGTTTTGGGACACGTTTGCTCCAACAGCCACCATCAGTGACAATCGAATCAAAACCAGAGATTTCATTAAATATTAGATACAGAAATTCCAATTATTTTTTATGAAAACCTTGCAATAATCATCATCTGTTAGAAGTCTTGGATTTGGGTGTGAAAAATCATCTCCTAAGACCAACTGTAGCCAGTTAGTCTTGTAGCGAGTAGTTAACTACCAACTACTACTAACAAATAAGCAGAACACAGCCTCTTTAAAAAATACCACAAATCACAATTATTGACCAACTTTAAAAAAGTTACTAATTATGAAATACAAACATAATATTATGATAACTTCCCTTTATCTTAATATTCCTATGTTTCCTGACATAGTAAGTGTACGTATCTAAGATAACGGTAATTACTCTCATAACTGCAATTAAAAGCTACACAAACTCAAAGTTTTGTGTCTTATCAAATAGCTCTTGTTTTACCTGATATTTATGTGACACTCGTTTGTTTAAAACTAAAAATGTAAAACAAAAAATAAATTTGGTTTATAATTTTGTTTTTTTTTAATTCTTTTGATGAAAACTTACTTTGTTAACCTTTTTCAACCATTCTAAATTTGAATTTGAAATATAAAATTAAAAATAAAAGATTTACGCGGCTTAAACGTAGTCAAGTTCGAAAATTTCATTTACCAATAGTAAGTTTTGACTGGTTTTTTGGGTAAAATTTAAGTTTTATAACAATTTAAACGTTTATTTCGAATAAATGATATTGTGTGCATCAAGCAGCGGCGCATTTCATCAGAGAGAAAATGTTATGGGCAGTAGGCATGCTCCCAGCTGCGGGTACTAAGCGGAGTATTGCTGAAGAGATTAGAACAATAAAAAATAAGAAATCAGGGTTATGGTCACGTTATCGTGCTCCTGGTGAAGTGGCTGAAAGATACCACAGCAAAAAGTCTATCACCACTTAACGACATGATCGATTTTTGCAAGTTCCCGCGAAAAGACAGCCAAATGTTACTACCATGCAGCTGGTGTAGAGGCTCCAGCTCTTGGTGGAGCCTCTTGCGGTTGACCAAACTGTCAGAAGAAGTCGGCACGAAGCCCACCTTTATGCTCCCATACCGTTTTATACTCCAGCACTACGCCGAGCGAATCGCGCACAACGACTAGACTGGGCTCGTGAACATTTGCTCTGCAAAGATAACCTGAGATCTGTAGTAGTGTTTACACATGAGTCCCGGTTCGGTTTCCACTCGGATTCACGTAGAGAACATGCTTGGCGAGTTCCTGGTTGTGATAGCCGTCTACAACATCCTCAGGAAATCTATTCATACCACGATAGAACAAATTATGGTTTGGACGGGAATTTGTATCGGTCGAAGAACAAAGCGCGTTTTGATCAGAAACACCATATCGGCTGAAAAATAATTTAACGAGGTGCTATAGGCCGACCGTTTAACTCAGACCCCGCCTGCGGTAATAGGGGTGCGCGGGGGGCGAGGACAAAGGAGAGAGCTATCTCTTGTATTTTTGGCAAAACGGCGCCATCTAGATACTGTGACCCGAACTACATCACATCACAACACAGCTCTAATTTTTAGCTAGCTTATTTTTATGAAATAAAAAGAAGGAACTGTTGAAATTATACCCTAAACCAATCGAAATACCTGGAGAGGTTTTTTTTATTTTTCTGGTCAGGCTTTAAATTGTGTAATAATTTAGATTGCATATTTTCTCTAAGAAAGTACGAGTTTAAATGGCAAGATGACGCCACCATCTTTGAAATTTGTAAATTGTATAGAAGACGGACTAGTTTACTGCACTAGTGTCATACTGACATACTGACTAAGTGTCCGTTATGGTAGCGTGTAAAAATAAAAAAAGCTCTTATTATTGTTCTTATTATCTGTAAATATTTTCTAAGATTCTTACAAATTAATATGTTTAAATCATACCTGTTTTAATGTAAACTGTGATTATTGTAATGTGATTATACTGTGATTTAATATATATAATTAATGATTGTACAATTGTTATTATTTGTAAATATTTTCTAAGACTTTAGTTATAATTATATTTATAGTTTAAATCAGCCATTCGTATAATAACAAATATATTTGTTAAAGACAAAGATGTATTGCAAAACTGTGTATATCAGGTGTTAGTGTATGAATACATTATTCTCAACAGTCTATCCACATCGGATATGCAAATTATAGCAATATAATATCTTAAAACTACACAAATTAAACAAAAACTTATTTAAGTAACTAAATGAAATGTTATTTTTTTCAAAACATTCTTATTCAAAATATTTGTAGATTCTTTAAAAAATAATCAAATTATTACAAATTATGTAATATTATTGTTATTTTTGGAGTCGGTGTCAGCCAACGAAATACGATAATACATAAGCTAATGGAATGGCGGCCATGAATTACAGATTATATTATTATATGACTTCGACATTAACCCCCTTACTTATAAAAATCTCTAAAATTTAATCACTGTTTAGCGAGTTTTTTGTTAGCAAAACCAACCTTAAGCCAAACAAAACCGTAAAAATTTAAGCTTATCAATTGACTAAAATTTAAGTTGCGTTTATGAGTCCGGGGTTTGACATAAAGTTGTTGATTGTTTATGGATTGGTTTAAAAATTAAACAAATATTAAATAACTATTTTTATCATATTTAAATAAATATATTTTAAAATACCTGTGTCACGTTCAAACGTTTTAATATACCTATTTAGTAACTGATTAAAGCTTTCCATAACTTATGGGCGTTTATGGGGCTAACCAGCACCGTCAATTGAAAAAAATCGTAATTCGTGAATAGGATCAATAATGCAAAATGTTGTCTACAAAGTCGTTAGAAAAGGCAATAGAGTTTTGTCTAACACATTCTGATCACTTTAAATAGTTTTTAATTTGATAAATATTTTATTTAAAACAAACATGGCCGTTTCATTTTCGCATGAGAATTTTAAGTAATTGTCTTTGATTCGTAGTACTTATTTCTCATCTTAGTCTTTAGTCAGTGTATAACACGACATCATATTTCTTTAAATTTATAGTCAGGAATAAAATATAGAATATAACTATCGTGGCTGTCACATTACTCCAAAAATAACAATAATATTACATTATTTGATTATATTTTAAAGAATCTTCAAATAAATATATTTGTAGACTCTTCAAGAAATATCCTTAACAATACTTTTTACAATAATTAAAAGAACCTATTCTTTAGATTATAATTAAGTAAAAAGAATGTCTGATTTAATGTTGTAAAACCAAAATACAACTAATTATTTTTTACTTTTTAGTGCAATTTTTGTCTTTGAAATCGGTTTTTTTTTATTGTAAAAACTTATTTTATTTGGCATAGTAAACAACTCGATATAGCTCTTGTGTACGCTACCATAACGGACACCGCTACCCCGCTCCCTCGTCCCTTTCATACCGCAGGCGGGGACTGAGATAAGCGGTCGGTCTATAGTACTAATTGTTCACGTTCAATTTGTAAAATGACATTCTATGTTTGTGTAAATAAGTGTATTTTTTTTGTTACTAGATGGCGTTTTTATTTTCATATTATTTTCATATAATGTCTGTATTACGATGTTAAGACTCTCCGTCAGTTACATATATGCTAAAAATTAATATGTCATTATTGAGTTTGAGTTCAAGAATAATTATAGTCAAGAAAAGTATACAGTGTTTTATTCAACCGAGTTCGCGAAGTAGTAGTGACCAAAAAGTACATGGTCCTTCGAGCCGGATAAGTGAAGAGTGAAGATCCAGTTCCAGATTGTGAGCCCTAGGAGTGGGTCGCCCTGAAGAGCACACCCAGCCTGGTGTGTCACAGTGTTGCTGCTGAAGAGTTCCCGTGCACCACTGCCACCAGTACCTGGAGGAGGTGCCGGGTGTTGTTGCAGACACTAGAAGAATGAGGGCGAACCTATTTTTGTAACTGCTGTCAAGGTGACGCAGTTTTTTATTGTGAATGCGGGTTCAGTGCCTGTGAAGTGTGGTTTGTCAAAAATAAAATAGTGAGTAAAGCTATAATATAATAACCAAGTCTAATTTCTGAACATTTAACTTTAACCAATTTAATTAAGATGGAGGCTTTGTATAAGTTGCAAAAAAGTTCAAAAATTCTTATAGAAAGGGCACAGATTAAGTTTGAAAAAACACCAAAAGCTAGAGTAACGAAAACCTATGTTGAAATCAGATTAGAATTACTAGAAGATTTATGGAAAGATTTCTCGTCAACGCATAGAAGTATAGTTCAAAACGTTTCAGAGACTCAGGAAAAATCTGATAGGTATTTCACTAACGATGTGTATCATATCACTGAAGAGACTTACATTTTACACAAAACTCAGTTAAAGGACGTTTTGAATACATTTAGTAATAAGTTAGATAGTAGCCAGAAGACAATTAATGTCGACCACTCAACATCGAATAGTGTCAGATTACCAAAGATGAATATACCTAAGTTTTCTTTTGACTATGCGGACTTTTTAGACACTAAGTCAACAAAATCTAAGCCAATGGTTCACCACGTAGTAAGTAATGACAATAAAGCCATTATTTGTCCTTTCTGTAAAGATAATCATAGACTTTTTCATTGTAAGAAGTTTGTGCAAGAGAGTTACGAATCCCGTCATAGCTTTGTTCAAACCAACTGCTTGTGTTATAATTGTTTAAATTCGAATCATTCTATTAAGTTTTGCCGACAAACTGCATCTTGCCGTATATGTAGGCGCAGGCATCATCCACTATTACATCCAAACTCGGTCTCAAACTCCACAGTTGTTAATGAAAGCTGTGCTACTACTAAGCTGTGATCAGCGGTGTCTACTGTTCAGACATCGTTATCTGCAAGTGACCCATCAAGTCCAAATAGAGTATCACATTTTTCTGAGGGCTCAGTACCTACTCAAGTTTTGTTAGCTACTGATCTTGTTGAAGCACAAACAAGCAGTGGCTCTACTCAACTGCTGAGAGTGCTAATAGATCAAGGATCTCAGGTATCATTCATAGCAGAATCAGCAGTGCAGCTACTTGGATTAAAGAAGAAGCCGACCGAGTCGGTAATATCAGGAATAGGTGGTGAGAGAAGTGCTCTTGCTTCTAGATTTACAGTCACAGTGACTATTCACTCACGCCTAGATCCAAATTTAAGTGTCCAAGTGCATGCCTTTGTGTTAGGTATTATTACGTCGTTTTTACCCTCAGAAAAATTAGAGTTTTATATGCCCGGGAAGACAGACATCTTACTTGGAGCAGAAATATATAGTCAAGTTTTTAGAGATGGGTTAATTCAAGGTCCACCAAATGTATCAGTAGCTCAAAATACTGCGTTAGGTTGGATTCTCTATTGGCAAATTTTGTCTAATAGTAGTTCTAGTCGTTGTCATCATGTCATACAAAGCAGCTCAGATCAGGCTGATGACAACACAGTTTTAAGAAAGTTTTGGGAGTTAGAATCCATTATACCTAATGAGAAGATAATTTCCGTAGAAGAACAGCAATGTGAGGAGATATATGCACAAACTACGTATCGAAATGAGAAAGGTAGGTATGTACGTAGTTAATTTATCATTTCGTGATCAAGATCCACAATGTAAGTATGGTAGTACTAGAGACCTCGCATTAAGAAGATTTAAGTTTTTGATTGCTACTCCTCACATACATGCCTGGCCTGACTCGTCAGTAGTCTTAGCATGGATAAGTAAGTATCCCAGTCACTGGACTACTTTTGTTGCAAACAAAGTGTCCGCTATTCTTTCTCACGTTGACAACTCACATTGGGCTCATGTCCAATCATCACATAACCCTACAGATTTAGCATCTAGAGGTGTTATACCACAAAAGCTTATCAGCTCTCTGTGGAGTCAAGGACCGTCGTGGCTTCATGATGAAGCTATTATATACCCAAGACCCAAATCTATCATCACTATCACTGAGCAAAGAGCAATCAAGGTTCACATCCTAACTGAACCACTTCAAGAAGATCTTTGGATGCGGTATTCATCATTTCAAAGGTTAGTTCGGGTTATAGCGTATTGCAGCAGAGTTTTGAGTTGGAAGAAACAATCACGCAGTCAAAAGAGATTTGAAGAGTATTTAATCAAGGAAGAAATAGAAAAGGCAACACTAATGCAAACTAGGTATTGTAACCTGTCCACTAAAGCAAACATTAAAGGTTTTGTACATAAATCTGTTAAGCGCAAGCGGTATTTAGAATCCATTCAAACCCCACTTATAGGTTAGTTACCATCCTGTAGAGTCACTCCAGCAAGACTATTCCTAAACAGTGGCGTAGACTTTGCTGGACCCATCAGCATATTCATTACTGGTCATTTTAAGTGAGACTCTGATAGCGGTGCCTGAACGTTGGGTTTTAGGCAAGGTTGTTGACAAGCATTCTGGTTTGGACAAAGTTACACGAGTCGTGACTCATAAATGTAAGGGCTACTTGATTAAAAACGTCCTACGTCAAAATTGTGCCAATTACAAAGTAAACTGAATTTGACGTAGAACGAATTAAGTATTTAAAAACATTAAGATTTTGTTAAGTTTTAAAGATTAGTTTATACAGTCCACTAATTATTGCTATTATATAGGTTTATAGAGTTCACTCAGTTTCTTATTTTAGGTTTATTGTTATCGCATGTTGTTCTAGGAAATAAGTTCTTTCCAGATAATGTAATAATATTGTTTTGTTTCATGTTTTCAATGAACGTTGCATACGAAGGTTTCTAATTGAGCCCCTGACCTCATGGTGGGCAGTTTTTTGGAATTAAGAACATATTATAATGTCCTTGGTGGGCGGTATGTTCACGTTCAATTTGTAAAATGACATTCTATGTTTGTGTAAATAAGTGTACTTTTTTTGTTACTAGATGGCGTTTTTATTTTCATATTATTTTCATATAATGTCTGTATTACGATGTTAAGACTCTCCGTCAGTTACATATATGCTAAAAATTAATATGTCATTATTGAGTTTGAGTTCAAGAATATATAGTCAAGAAAAGTATACAGTGTTTTATTCAACCGAGTTCGCGAAGTAGTAGTGACCAAAAAGTACACTAATGATCTACCCCCGTAGACTACAATTGGGCCAAATGTTCAAGTTCATGGACAATAACACCCGTTCGCATAAAGCGTGAGTGATGACGAGCTGGTTGCATGAGCACGATGTATCGATTTTATGCTCAACCACTCAATCCCCTATCCTCGAAAGTATAAAATACGCGTAGGACATGTTCAAAAGAAGGGTTTTGGTGATTTTTCCTGCATAAAATTGCGATGGAAGGGCAACTTTTTTTGCATCCTAGTCGGACCTGGAACAATATACCGCACCAAGACCTGGATAACATAATAAAAGCATGAAAAACCATTGCAGGACCGTTATTTACGGTTTTTTTAATGTGCTGACTACTGATTACTCACATAACAGTTAAAAACAGATTAATTTTTGCTTATTTTCACTTTTGCTTAAGAAACACATTCATTGTTAGTTTCACTAATTTTCCAAGTTTTTTATTTATTTGAATAAAAAATTATTTATGCAAAAATAATTATTTTATTTTATTCTGGATTGTAGCCTGATAAATTTTCTTTATAAAAATATAAACATGTTGTAGCTATCTTCAATAATTTTGAAGTTAATTGAGTAAATACCAAATATCCCTAGACTTTGTTGAGGTGTGTATACATATACCTACATAGATAATACTCTCAATATGCCAAGGACACTGAAAACTTTTATATCATCTATCAAAAAAACAGTTGTTTAATATATCATAGCGCGAGAATCAAACTGGCAACCCCCAGCGACGTTGCATGAAAATACAACGTATTTCTCTTCGCTACGTTATAGTCATCATAAATAAATAATATATTAGTCATCTATACTAATATTATAAAGAGGTAAAGTTTGTGTGTTTGTGACGTTGTAGGGGGTAATCTCTGGATCTAATAAACCGATTTTAAAAGTTATTTCTGTGTTGAATAGTCCATTTATCGGGGAGTGTCATAGGCTATATAGTATCACGCTATGACTAATAGGAGTGGAGCAGTAATGAAAATATGTTTATAAAACGGACGCGTTTCTTTCGCCGCCCAACGAAGTGCGCACGGGTCAGCTAGTATAAGATAAATAAACAAATTCCAAATCATTATCATTGCGAATGGCTCATAAAAGGTTACTCTAACTATACAAAGAGCAACTTGCAAAGTAAAATGACCAAAAATCAAACTCATGTTTATCCATCGCTCCATTACTCAAGCAAATATACAAAAACGATACATTTAATCAACTAAAGGTGGACGTATCCTCTTACCCTTCATCCACCATATTAGAAAGTATAATATAATACCAGTATAATAAGGGTACTACAGATCTGTCACAATCAAAAACCCTAGTTGAAAGGGTTAGCCTGGAAAAAAGCCACACCTAACACTAAAACGCTATGGAAATTCGCACATAATGTAAAGTTACGCCGTTTTTGTCAAACATTTTGGGACAGTTTCGGTTGGCAAATACAGCGTTGAATAGGTTATATTATACTTTCTAATAAAAAGGACTTGCTACTGTCAATGTTTTGCGCGATGGGAAATTGAAAAAGGCTTACTAAAATTTGCATGTTTGTATGGAAATAGGTATTGCTCTTGTCTTGTATGGTTTTATCGTAGGTATTCTGCAATATTCCTTAGGGACTCCGAAAAGAAATAATACATCGGGAATATATTTCCTCAAGGCTTGTTGACACTTAAGCCCGATTTACACATCGACAAGTACAGTAGCGAGTTAAGCAGTAAGTTGTTGATTAAGTTGATTTGAATAGATCTCCATCCTATTTTTTGGCGAGTTAAGTTGGCGAGACGCGAAAGAGGGGGCTACTTCGAACTTAACTCGCCAAAATATAGGATAGAGATCATTTCAAATCAACTTAATCAACAACTTACTACTTAACTCGCTACTGTACTTATCGATGTGTAAATCGGGCTTTAGACCAAGTGGAATCGCACAAATAGTAGCGACTCGTATTGTGGTTACTGGTAATTCGATCGCATTCGGACAGCGTTTGAACTGCGTTGTTTACTCGTACCGTTAGCAGTAGCATAGAAAATGGCAAAAAATTACAAATGACCCATTGATATGCCAATAAGACTCACAAATCTTTTAGTTGCTAAAAATTGTGATAATTTCAACAAGTTTCAAAAGTTAGTTTGATTGCCCCGGTGGCGCAACAGTCGCGGAGCGGCTTCCGTGCACGAGGTCCCGGGTTCGATTCACACGCAGGACAATTATTTATGCGCTCCACAAAGTATTGCTCTGAGTGTGGATTATAGATATCAGGTGGTCTGGGTGATCTTTGTGTCAGTTCTTTGTTTTCTGTGTGCCATAATGTTCCCGCTCAGTGTTTTTTTTTTTGTTTAATTTGAGCGTCTCCTTCAAAAGGTTCAATACAAATAAATACCGACTGTCGTGCAGTAACACAGTCGTCTAGCCATGCCAAAGATCTAAGAGCGGCTTGAACAATTCCCAACACCAGGTAGGACACAAACAAAACGATAAAGAAAGAAAGAATATCTGCCTACCCCGTGAGAACAAAGGCATAAGTTTAATGTATTATTTTATCAACAAACAACAAAAACATACAAAATAATTCAACAACATTTTGTACTAACGCAATTTGTCTCAAGAAAAATATCTTAAAGTATCGTTATTCATGCTTTTACTTTAATGTATATATATATATATATATAAATGTATTTGTGTCTGTCTATGTGTGAGTTTAAAAGGATTTCCGAGTCTCTATTACAAACCTACAAACAGGCATTTGCGAAATAAATTGAACTAGTGTTGTGCAATTGTGGTTTAATATTTTATCCATATATCGATATACTTGACTTAACGAATATATTTGCAATAATATTTAAGTATCAGTTTTGGACTAAAATGTAAGGTAATACCTGCCTGTATCATCCGGAGGGTGTCGTGATAGATAACCACTTAATAGTGGCACTAGAAAATAAGAGGGCTTGGTATAAACGTGATATCAATTCGTCAGGACAGCATTAAATGTGAAAGAAAAGTTGTTCGTATATAGCTAAGGTCTTTCCTGGAAGTCAAATGTTCATAGACTGTTGTGTTTTTACCATAAGCATGATTGTTTGCATTGGTCTGGATGTTTTCTAGGTATAATTTGTATGTATTCACAAAAATAAAGGATATTTGTATGTTTGTCCGTTGTCTTGTACTCATAGTACAAGCTCTGCTTAGTTTGAGACTAAATGTCACTGTGTAAATGTGTGAGGAATATTTATTTATTTATTTATTTAAAAATTGTCTAGGTACTTATGTTTGCATAAGTTTCCCGTCTTCTTGTCATCTTCACATCAGTCAAAAAAGACTCCTTCAAAAATGTCCCTCTTGTGCGGTTCTGTACGTCGCTTTATACCATTATTTATCTCATTTCAAAAAGAAATCTACCAACAGAGCAATATCAGCAAAAAATATTTAAGCTTTACTGAAACAAAAATAATTAAGTAAAAGCACTTGAAATACCAAAAATTTATGTTTCAATTTCAAAAGTAGTCATAACCACAATTTCAGAATACATGTCACTTCAGCATTTTATTTCATATGAAATGAAACAATAAATTTTTATGTTTAAAAACTAAAATGTTTTCGAAATCGGTAAAGCGCTTTATACTTTATAGATACGATAACATAAAGTTATATTAGTTATTGGAGGCTTGTGCCACTTGCGAGGAAGTTAAGTACAAGGCATTGTAAAGCTTATTCAGCGCTTTATTACTATGTCACCGGTAGGTTATAGCGACAATATTTAAGTACTGTAATGAAGGTGATGTGTAAATAATAACGACTTAAATGTAGAAGCGTTGTAAACTAATACAAATAGTTATTTGATTTAGTTTAACTAAATTTCGACGTTTGGCGACGGAGCACATATTCATACATGGTGTTATACCACCCTATGTGAGCGGAGGAATGAGAATCACGTGGTGGGGAAGATGTTATGTATAGGGGAAGAGAACGACCAATGAAACGATGGATTGATTGTGTGAAAGACGATATGGCTGCGAAGAGTGTGACTTGTAAAATGACGTCTGGTAGGAAAGTATGGAAGAAGAAGACATGGATAAGGGCAGGGGAATGATGATGATGATGTTACCACCCTATGTGAGTTTGGAAGGAAAGTTTTGGTCTCAGCGACGATATGGGAGCGATTTTTTTCCTCAAACCATTAGTTCTTTAAAGTGTTACAAATTAACTGACCTGACCTTATCCAGTGACGGAGGGGAAACTTACCACAGCAATACTACACTCACCAAAAGCATCAGGATGTATAATTAATTGCAATAATGTGGGTAAACTTTATCTAAGACGGCGTTTATCGAACTAACAAGCCATCGCTGTAAGGTTTTTCGTAACAGAGTTTTTAGCACTAACGTTACATCGTACTAATAAAGCATGGATATAACATCGTACTACTGAATTATCGCAATACCGTGTTCGATATAATAAAAATCGAACAAACAACTTTCGCAGAAAAATAGGAAACCCCCCATAAGATAAGATGGTTTAGTAATACCATGTATACTTATTCTATCACTTCACAGAGATTCAATTACCGTATTCAATAAAACTTTTTCAGTCAATTACAAATTTTAATTAAAACACCATGCTATACAGATAGGTAAGCGAGTAAAACTCGAACTGAATAATAGTGGTCAGTCACCCGAGCTCGTTGCAACTCGATCGAGAAGTATCGAGCAATAATTTTACTTTGAATAGCTTTAGCTATCTCGATTTGTTTCATTTTACTATAAATGGACGATAGAATTGTCTGTTTTAAGTTTCAATTTGATTTGCTATATTTTTAATATTCAATGAAAAAGTCTAATGACTCGTAGTCTCTGTTTGGGACTACAAATACGTAAAAACTCAAACTCAAATTGTTTATTGCATTCCATAGGTAGATGTTGATTTTAGGTACAGAGTACATTTTGTTCCGTATGGACCCTGTCGGGCACAACAATATTAAAAGGCATCATTTTATACCCTGTCGGGCACTACATTATTTAAAAAGGCGACATTTTAAAACTTAAAAGACTTAATGGTGGAGTATTATACCACATAACAGGAAGGTGGTGTGAAAACTAAATAAGTAAATTGACCCATCTGGCTAGTAATCGTGGTAGTAGTAAATAACTTATAATAGCAAACCTTAGCTTTATTTTTATTTTATTTCTTTAAAGGACATTATAAACTTCATGTCTCATTACAACCACTTTTGGATTGTACAAGCTATTGACCTGAAAAGAAAGACAAAAACGTTCAGCATGTGAAATTACAGGGCTTACTATACTCCATTTGTTTAGGTATTTAACTAAAGGTAAACAAAAAAAAAATACAAATGACAAGTCACGGATGGCGTCTGTGAAAATCCGACCGAATGAAATAACTGTCAAAATTGTTACCGCGCTATCATGCAAGCTTACTTTTCATTAGTCAAAGTCATTTAGTCAAGTTCCCATCTACTGTTTACCTTTAGTTAAATACCTAAACAAATGGAGTATAGACTTCTGTCTATAGTAGGCAGATTGACAAAGATCTGGTATTCCTAAGATCTATAAGTGGCAGTTACTGCTTACCATCAAGGAGCCTACTTATACGTACGCTAAACCCCCACCCTACTCTAACACATCATAAAGATCGAATTATATCTAACTAGCTGATGCCCGCGGCTTCACCCGCGTTGTATAGGTAGCTTAAATGTTATTCTACACCTTAAGGTACCTACATTCCAAATTTCATCAAAATCTATTCTGTACTTTTTGCGTGAAAGAGTAACAAACATGCATCCATACATCCTCACAAACTTTCGTATTTTTAATATAAGTAGGATATACCTATCTTAAATACGATACATAAAACATTTAATAAAAGAAAACCGTATAAATAAATACTAATATTACATGTGTAAAATTGACCTTGTATAAAATATTATCGACATAAAAACATCGACAATCATAACATCACTAATTTGAACTCGGTCTCGCAAAGAGGTTAGAAATTCGGTGGAATGACATATGTTCGCAATTTTTATACGACATTACGAAATGCGGTTAAAATATAAGTTTACCACGGAATAAGTTAATATCTATATATTATTATTATTGGTTTATAATAAATGTATATTACATTTCACTTTGATATGTAAAATAATGTTCATACTCTCCGTGTGGTGACGGAATAAGAACACAATATGTCACCACCCCGTCTCATCCCATGGGTGTCGTAAAAGCCGACTAAGGTACTATACGTGAATATTATCTTTACGAAATAAAAAGAAGGAAAACTTGAAATTAAACCCTATACCAATCCGTCTGGCCAGCGTGGTATTAGTAGGCCAACTATCCCTCCGTCATGGAAGGAGTCCCGTCCCTGCAGTGGGACATTAATGGTCTGTTATGATGAATGTTAATAAGGTTTTTTTGAGAATTGCTGACTTAGTAGGTATAGTCGTTTGCGGTACGGGACTGTTTAGCTGTAAGTCTTAGGTTCAAACCTTTATATCTTAAAGTGAGCGTTAATTGGTTCTGAGCAAGGATATTCCTTATAAATATTTTTGTTTTTATTTTTGTTTTTTGTTTTTAAAAAAGACAACTCCCGCACTAGGGATCATGCCCTGTGTCGCGGGGACTTTTACAAACATCAATTAACGGACACATAGAACACCCAGACTCAGGACAATAATTTGTGGATCTCACAAATTATTGTCCTGCGTGGGGATCGAACCCACAACCTCATGCGCGGCAGCCGCTGGCTCTACCGGCGCGCCACCGAGGTCGTCGTCAAATAAAATAAATAAATATTCCTCACACATTCACACAACGCCACCTAGTCCCAAACTAAGCAAAGCTTGTACTATAGGTACTAGACAACGGATAAACATTATACAAACATACAAACACAGAGGTCTCGGGTTCGATTCCCGCCTAATGCAAATCTTTGTGTGCATAAACATGATTGTTTGCATTGGTCTGGGTGTTTTCTATGTAGGTATAATATGTATGTATTTACAAAATAAAAAGTATTTAAGTATTAATATCCGTTATTCTGTTACCCATAACACAAGCAGATTAAGCCTAGCTGACTTTGGGAACAGAAGGCGCTGTGTAGAGATGTATGGTGAATATTTAATACTAAGTACTTATCGATCAGATCAACTACACTAATTTAATAACTATTATTTCTTTTCTAATGACAAATTATTTTTGTAATTTTCCACTAGTCTAACTTTATGGTATGTTAGTTTTGATTTTACCTTCAGAAATGAATCCTAAACAGAACTTATGATTGATCTAGACCGAATTACTGAGCCTAATATTGAGAAACTATTGCTAATTTATCGAATCACTGACTTTCGATAACATATTATGTTAGTAAAAGTCAATTTATCTAGATGTATTTATTGTATTTTATATCTAGACTAGCTGACCCGTGCCCACTTCGTTGGGCAGCGAAAAAAACGCGTCCCTTTTTAAACATATTTCATTACTGCTGCACTCCTATTAGTCATAGCGTGATACTATATAGCTTATGACACTCCCCGATAAATGGACTATTCAACACAGAAAGAATTTCTAAAATCGGTTTTGTAGATCCAGAGATTACCCCCTACAACGTCACAAACTCACAAACTTTACCTTTTTATAAAATTAGTATAGATATAGTCATTTATAGTCTTGGTTAAGACAGCGGGACACCAATGGATGATGGAGGCACAGGATAGCGCAGAATGGAGATATTTGGGGGAGGCCTATGTCCTGCAGTGGACGTCCATTGGATGATGGATGGATGGATAGTAATAATAGCAAGTTATGTTTTTTTTTATTTTGGACACTCTTTATTTTAAAAGTACATCGCAGGAACATACTGTATGAATTTAGTTATAATACGTAAAACAATGTATGTAAAAATAAGTATTTATGGATGTTAAAAGAAGGAAAACTTGAAATTAAACCCAATACCAATCCGCTTGGCCAGCGTGGTATTAGTAGGCCAAGTATCCCTCCGTCACGGGAGAAGGCCCGGCCCTGCAGTGGGACATTAATGGGATGTTATGATGATGATGACGTAAAACAATATAATACAGATAACCACAGGCCATGGACAAGGACATTAGCAATACCAGAGGTTAGCTAAGCTACTGGTTACCTAGAGACACAAGTCCCATAACCCTGTAATGTCACTAGCTACCTTACATCCATCCACAGTAACATTAGCACGTTACAGCTTGGAGATTGATTAAGAGGTCACAGTGGTAATACCACTCTAGACATCCTCTTGCTGAATAAGTAGACCTAAAACCTTGCGAAAAGTGTATTTAGTTTTTACACCTTTCTAAATGTAATCATAAATAATTCAATCAATAATGTTCAATTTTCTATTTTTTCGTTTCAACACTGCCAACAAAATAGACTAAAATTAATGAAACATTTTACAATTAAACGAAATAATAATTTGTAAAGCGTCTACAGTAATACTTTGATGTTGTTCTCTTCAATAATTAATAATTGATTTTATTTGATAAACTAATTATGGCGAAATTAATTAATAAATCAATTTGAAAAATTATGCAAAAGTTCAATGAAAAGAAAATGGCTACAAAGTGATAGATATAGGTCTTATAAAAAGAGGTATGTTTTTGCAGTGGTACCGTATAAAACTGGTGACTAAGAATACAGAGTGTCACCATTCTTTCTTCGTCTATAAGAGCACTATGTACTGCAGGTTGTTCTGTAATTCACGTAACACTCTTTGCAGCCATATCGTCTTTCACACAATCCATCCGTCGTTGTTTTAGTCGTCCTCTTCCCCTACATCCATCCACATACATGTTCAACACCTTCCTCACCACATGATTCTCATTCCTCCGCATAACATGCCCATACCGTGACAGCCGGCTGCCACGTAGTTTTTCTGTCACCGGTGCCACTTCCAACTTCCTCTTACATACTTATTTCTTACTCTATCCGCTGTTCTAGTAACACCACATATTCCTCTTAACATTCTCATCTCTGCTAAATGCTATTGTCTTTCATTTATCCCTTTTGTGGCCCAACACTCTGATCTATACATACCATCCATACTTCTGTCTCTTCTTCTATGTTTCGATATGACAGTTAACAATTCTCGTCTATTGAGTATATAATAATATCAGATTTAAGCTTTCTATTTAAAGGAGGCAGAGAACCAACCAAAGTGAAAACATTTGAAGTATGTATACAAATATAATATCGAACCACAGCCTCTCAATTAATTTCTCATTAATAGTAAAATCGTTGTAACAAATTTTCGATTAAGCGCAAAATTTTAATTATAATAAACAGTTAAGTATGATCGCTATATTACTTATACGGTATACCCAATATTTAAAATCGTAATGATTTGTATTACATAATTGGCGAATTTTAATGAAATAGTATTTTGTTTTTGCTTAATGTTTAATTGAAAAACATTTAAAGTGTTGAGAGTGTGTTATACAAATACTTTATTGCCTTATCTCAAGACTTTGTTATCAACATTTTACATTATAATTATCCTATTTGTCAATTATGATTTTTTTTCAATTGGCGGCGCTAGTGAGCTCTATAAACGCTCTTAATTGAAAAAGCAATATTTTTGTTTTTTTTTTTACTTAGCTCAGCCCTTTTGCCTCACGTAGGAATCCATTTTGTCACCATTTGTTTGCCAAATCGGCTCTTGCGATAAAGTTTGGGCTAACAATTACAATCTACGTTCTTTTGTTCACACCCATAAGTTAGGTGAACGTGTAATAAAATAATATTAATATTATAAATAAATAAATATTCACGAACATCTCTACGTCAGCGCTATCTGTTCCCAAAGTAAGCTAGGCTTAACCTGCATGTCAATTCTCGTTCTTTAAAATTGGGTTAAGTTAACTTTAGTTGTTAAATTGTCATACAATAGGTAAGACAATTTGAAGTCTTACCTATTGTATGACAATTTGACAACTAAAGTTAACTTAACCCAATTTTAAAGAACGAGAATTGACATACTGGTTGTGTTATGGGTAACAGAACAACGGATATTAATACTTATACTTTTCTTTTGTTAATACATACCATATTATACATAGAGACACTCAGACCAATGCAAACAATCATGTTCATGCAAAGATTTGCATTGAGCGGGAATCGAACCCGAGACCTCTGCGTAGCAGCCAATATACCGACTGCGCCACAGAGGTCATCAAAATAAAACCGAACAAGAAACTATATCATTACCACACATTTAAAACCATTATCAATGAAATAGGGATGTACAGAGTAGAAGGGGATAGACAAAATTATATTATGTTCAATATAAGTATTTAATACACATTACTAATATTCACCATAATCTATGTCTAGCCCATGAGATTAAGAAGCGTTATGGTGATTAATTACGATGTGTATATCATCCACGCATTTAATAACAACACCCCATAATCTTAATTTGTAAATAATGTAAATATGGTATGCAAATGTTCTAAGATTTATGAAGAAGTTGATGCGGTATACAGGGTGGCCCATTCAAATGGGTCAGTATGGGAAAGTAGGTATTAAACTATAAGTCATACGAAGATTTTTTGTTCTTAGGAACCATGTCACCGATTTTGATAAAAAGCAAAACTGCATTTGAAAAAGATACTGTACCCAGCTGGGGAATCGAACCTGGTTGTTTTGCAAAAATAAACTTATTCGTTTTCAATTTAAATATCGATTATGTAAGTCTTAAGCAGTAAATATCTCTATGAAACATTATGTCTAAAATGAATAAAATGCATTGTTTTCACATACTTTAATTTATCATAGTAAGTGTTCGAAGTAGACACCGTTTTTTTTTTTCGATACAATATTCAACATTAAGCAGCGCGATCAGTCATTTTATATAAGGGTGACGGCTCGGTGTTAATAGGTACATCTGCAGAGCATCTCCGTGCTTCGGATTTGGCCGTAGTGACCTAATTGTTAAGCCATGTCAGCGGCATCTGGATTTTACAACTTTAAACACTAGCTTTCCCACTGACCAAATGATAAACCAAACACTTAAAACAAAACCTCATACTATTTTGTGCAGCATTTTAAAAGCTTTTCCACGAAGACCCATATATTAGAGTGAGCGTAACTGTAGTAAGCAGTAGTTAATCATTAGCACCATGCTACAAGATAACTGCATTACTTTGATGTGGATTTTGATTCCACGAAATACGTCCTCAAAGTACTGTAGCGATAGCAAAAAAAAATTCTGGGAAAACAACATATTATGTTAGTAAAAGTTGTAAGTATACACCGTGGCGTCAACCTAAGAGCAATTGTGATAATGCTGATGTTTTCTGTATTAAAACTGAAAGAAAAACTTGTCATCATAACAGTCCATTAATGTCCCACTGCAGGGACGGGCCTCCTCCTGTGACGGAGGGATACTTGGCCTACTAATACCAAGCTGGCCAAACGGATTGGTATAGGGTTTAATTTCAAGTTTTCCTGCTTTTTATTTTGTAGAGATAATATTGACAGATAGTCTTATTAGTTTTATTAGTTAGTCTTAGTAGTTAGTTTAGTTGTATTTATAGATTATAGTCGCGCGTTCGATACATTGCAGCATAGTACGCTTCTTGAAAAAATCGATAATTGTGGTATAAGAGGACCCCTGAAAACATGGTGCGGTAATTATTTAAAAGATAGGTCATCCGTTGTTAAGATCGATGGTTATACAAGCACAAAGATCAACATGTCAGAAGGTACAGCGCAGGGCTCGGTATTAGGACCATTGCACTATATTACCTATGTTAATGACCTTGTGGGCTTAATAACGCACTGTGAAATGTTTCAGTATGCTGATGATACCTGTCTGATTGCAGCTGATAAAAATATTGAAACAGCGTTAAGTCATCTACAGGAAGATTTTACGGTTCTTACACAATGGTCACATGACGCTGGTCTTGTCCTTAACGCAAATAAAACAAAAGTCATGTACATAAGCTCTAGTCATAACAGGTCACAATTTCCTATTAAACTGATTCCACACGACCACAAATGTCTGCATGACTCGTTTCGAAACTGCAGCTGTGAACCAGTCGAAGTAGTCTCGCAACAAAAATATTTAGGACTTATTATCGATGACAGAATAAAGTGGGTCGATCACATAAATTACGTCGGTGATAAACTCAGAGCACTCTTAGCGAAATTTACATTGATAAAGTACAAGATCCCCTTTAAAATTTTATTGTCGCTGTACAAAGCACTAGGGGAGTCTATTGTATCGTATGGTCTCAGCAGCTATGGCCGCACTTTCGTATCTCACCTAGATCCAATATACCAACTGCAGTTGCGTATACTAAAAACTATTGTCCCAAGCAAAATCAGACAGTACTATAAAGCTAATAATAATTACCATCATTTGTTTAATTTCTGCAAGATTTTGCCAATACACGATCAGGTCAAATTCACACTGCTTACTGAAGAGTTTTTTAATAAGGACTTACAAATTCCGACGTCACACAAAATAACAACTCGAAGCGTCTCAAATGCAACACTGGTTGTGCCTTCTTATAATAACATGTACGGAAAAAACTGCCTTAAATACAAAGTTCCCACATTAATTAATAACTTACCGACTAGTGTTAAAACTGACCTAACAAAAATAAATATAAAATCAAAACTCAAAACCTTCTACTTAAGTGATGTCTGTCAGTAAAATAAAAAAAAAATAAAAAAAAAAAAATATGTTGCTGACGGGCATTAACTGAGTGAGTTTTTAATAATTTAAATTTCTAAAACTCAGACCAAATAAAAAATATTAAAAAAAAAAAAAAAAAATTATTATAAAACTACTTACGTTACAGTACAACTAAAACAACATCCTCTATAAATGTAACAAACACATTCGACCGGTTATTTTTTACAAGGAGTACCTACCCGCCACACACAATATGTCACACACACACACACACCTTACTTCTCAACCATTGATTTATAAAAAACCCTAGATGCACATTTTCAAACAAAACTAACAGCCAAAAGTGTCACCAAATTAAACATACGCAATAAATACGTATAGTAATATCGTAAACATATTTTTTTTTCAAATTCAATCTTACACGCATGACATAAAGTTGTATTTAAAAAGTAATGCACATAAAGCAATAAAATTTAATGATTGACGTTTGCCGGTAGAACAACGCGATACTAATTTAAAAAAAGTGCACAATGCGCCTATTTGTTGCGGACGTTTTTGGGAAGTGGAGTGTGTATCTTTGGTTTTTTGTAAATCAATGTTCTCAACACAACACTCGCATTTACCCACCTAAGAAATTGTTAAACACTAGTATAAAAATAATACATTTTTTAAGATTATGCTATTATGATACTTTTGATATTGTTTTGCTGTATGTTCGATATTGATTTGTTAATAAATACGCAGATATTCAAATATTGTAAAAATATCTGTTAACTATCATAATAACCTGTAGCTTGTCAATTGTTTGTGTGATACTTGCTTAAATTGTTTTGTACGCCTGTTTTGTATAATTGTTTGTAATACTTACTTGAATTGTTTTGTATACCTACCTAACGTATTATGTAATAAAAGATGATGAATGTCTGGTGCACGGAAAAACCTTAACAGGTTTATGCTGCACCTTGGTGAACATTTTATGTATGATTTGTGCTTTGAACTTAAATAAAATAAAATAAAATAAAAAGTCCCTTAGTCGGTTTTTACGACACCCATGAGATGGGGTGGTGACATATTGCATTCTTACTCTGTCGCTACACGGAGAATTACAATATTTATATTGTAATATTACTCCTATACAAGAACCATGACAGAACGCCCTACTACCAAAACCTCCCCATCGAACTGATATTATTAATAGCCAAACTTTTTCTCAATTAATAATAATTCGTAAATGAAATTAAGAACTCTTTCATATTATAGTAGCTCAGTAAAACATGCTATGATCACGACATTTAGAAAGCCTGTTTAGTTGTAGCTTTAAATTATGAATAAAGAAATTAAACTGAAAATGGCGGAATAAAACCTTATAAATACCAATTTACTGTATTGGTTTACTTTTCATACTTTCTGTTTTTTGTCGGTTAGAGACCGACATGCCGACACTCCTCCACAACCCTCAGTAATGTAAAATCCATTCGGGATTACTCCAAAATATATTTTTTTTATAATAAGAGTGATGATAATAATTAATTACTTACGTATTTATGAGATACTTGACAAAATAATACTAATTTTCTATGATAGGACGTGTAACTTGTACAAAATTACTGGCATAAATATACACAAACATACATTATTATTCTGCGAGATATAATTAATTAATATACTCGTGTTATAAAAGAAAAAGTTTATTGGAATACCAATGCACCCGCAACAGAATAGTATAAGACAATTATTTATTTATTTTTCTTTTACAAATGCACAAAGGTGAACTTAATGCCTGAAGGTGTATCTACCAGCTTAGGTTTGCTGGCATTCTGTGATGTATTAAACAGTATAATGAAAACAAGGTAAGGTAAACCAATTAATAGAAAAATACTTTTTTTCAAATTAAACTTATATAATACTTATTAAAAGAATAAATATCATAAAACGAATACAGGAAATACAGAATAAAGAAATGAGACAATTTCTTCAATCACTATGAAATTCATACCTGTAAAAGTCCCTACGACACAGGTCTTGATCCTTGATTTATTATGTGAACCTGATTTCTTTAACACAGTCCACCACACCACCCTGCGCGGTCTTGTGCCTCCCTCATCCAACGGCTTCCCGCCGTTCTAACCAGGTCGTTGGTCCACCGTGTGAGGGGTCTTTAACACATTCCCAGTGCAGTGTACCATATATGGTACACGTGCATTGTTTTACTATTGTGTCTGCTGGCGGGACTTTAAAGGGGTTAACACAGTGCCGCCCTTTAACAAACTAAAAATCAGGTTCAAAAAACTACACCATAAAAAAAATGTCAGGGTAATTTTCATCTCAAAAAGCGACGCTAATTTTCTCTAATCTCTTTGCAAAACTTTCATATTTTGAAACAACAACAATCCCAAACTTTTTGGTGCCAAGAAATTTTCGTGCGGAAATTTTAATATCGTAAATGAAAGCGTACGTAGTATGAACAAGAAACATTATGTTAATTTAATTACGTGATAATACAAAAAACAATTCCGTGATATAGTTTTTCGTTTGCTGACCTTACCACTTAGAGAGAAAAAATCCCTGTTTTTTTTTACATCACGGAAAAGAGCAACGTTACGTTGCATTAGCACGATTGTGTTTAATGAAGTATTTTTTTGCCAACCCTCCACAGTAGGGGCTTTTTATTTTTATTTATTGCAGACTACTTTTGTCTTGTCGGTTCGTTCGTTCTTCAAAACACGAATGCCTATTCTTGAGTATAACTTTTTCAGAGTAAATTTATGTGTTTCGCGTGACTTAAGGCTTGTGAAGAAGGCTCGTATTTTCTCTTAATCTTGTTAGCGGTATCAATTAAGAATGATGTGGATTCCTCTGGCATTGATTCATCACAGACCATTGTTATATAGGTTAATTGTTTTATTTTTCGTGTATCTTTAATTTACTAGTTATAAATAAAAAAAGTAAGCTAAGCTTAACCTGCTTGTGTTATGGGTAACAGAACAACAGATATTTATACTTAAATACTTTCCTTTTTTAAATACATACATATTATACATAGAAACACTCAGACCAATGTAAACAATCATGTTCATGCACACAAAGATTTGCATTGAGCAGGGATCGAACCCGAGACCTCAGCGTAGCAGCCATGTACTACGCCACAGAGGTGTAACCTCTGCTGATTTAGATTTCGATAAAAAAACCGTGTTTAAAATCGAATCAATAACGCGGGTCTCGAACCCGAGACTTCCTGTTCGAATATTTCAAGTTTCCTTCTCCTCGATATCAAGTCTATCTCTATGATAAATAAACAGATAAAAATCAGACGCTTTTTCAAATAACAACACAGAATTTTACTTTGCGCAGTTTCAGCAAAAACGTTACACTTATCGAAGCAAAATCAGTTTTCCGCAACATTTGGCAATATATTAACGTTTATTAATGCAATAGAGATGAATTTATTTGTTTTTCGTTTGCATTTTATAATAATTGGATTTAGTTTTCATATTGACCTCTATAGAAGAGTAGCTTTTCGATAATATTAGTTGATTTTGGCTCGATCGGACGTACGTTGGAGTCGATCGGATTGGAAGCAGACAGTTAATGACGACCTCTGTGGCGCAGTCGGTATATTACATGGCTGCAACGCAGAGGTCTCGAGTTCGATTCCTGCTCAATGCAAATCTTTGTGTGCATGAACATGATTGTTTGCATTGGTCTGAGTGTTTCTATGTATAATGTATGTATTTACAAAAAAAAAGTATTTATGCATGTTTATCCGTTGTCTAAAGTCCAACTTTGAGAAGGAGGTCACTCGTCGAATCCAACTCATGATGGGCAGGATGGGCAGCGTTCGGGAAGCTAAAACGTATCTTCTCGTCCACATTACCGCAGTGTCTGAAGACTTTCTCGTCTTTGACCAGTGCGTGTTGCCAGTGATCACCTATGGATCAGAGACGTGGTCGCTAACTATGGGCCTTCTCAGAAGGATTATGGTCACTCAGAGGGCAATGGAGAGAGCTATGTTGGGAGTTTCCCTGCGTGATCGAATCAGAAATGAGGAGATCCGCAGGAGAACCAAAGTAACCGACATAGCGCTCAGAATTGCCCGGTTAAAGTGGCGGTGGGCAGGGCACATAGCGCGGAGAACCGACAGCCGTTGGGGCAGAAAGGTTCTGGAATGGCGACCGCGTACCGGAAAGCGCAGGGTGGGGAGACCCCTTACACGGTGGACCGATGACCTAGTTAGGACGGCGGGAAGCCGATGGATGAGGGAGGCACAGAACCGCACAAGGTGGCAATGCTTGGAGGAGGCCTATGTTCAGCAGTCGACGTCGATTGGCTGAAATGATGATGATGATCCGTTGTCTAGTACCCATAGTACAAGCTTTACTTAGTTTGGGACTAGGTGGCGATGTGTGAGGATTATTATTTATTTATTTATTAGTTCTACCCAGTTTTTATATTCCGGAGACGCACGGAAGAATAATCCCAGAATCCTCCGGAAAACATTGATTGCTCTCAGGCCAGCGATCACGGAGCCACTAGTCCGTTGTTGTCTATTAGGTATAGGTAAGTTTCCTGGATACTTGGTCATAATCACCCTATTACGCGTGGTGGCGGATTCCACGTGGTAACGGAGTAAGAATACAATATGTCACCAACCCATCTCATCCCATGGGTTTCGTAAAAACCGACTAAGGGACTATCCGTGAATATTATCTTTACGAAATAAAAAGAAGGAAAACTTGAAATTAAACCCTGTACCAACCCGTCTGGCCAGCGTAGTATTAGTAGGCCAAGTATCCCTCCGACACAGAAGGAGGCCCGTTCTTGCAGTGGGACATTAATGGGCTGTTATGATAATGAGTCATCCTCTAAGCGATTACATCCTGAACTTTCCTAATTTCTGCTTCGCTCCTTCTTTTCTCGCACTGCGCACAATCTTTGCCGTACCTACTCTGTATAGCGATCATTAAATTTGATATCACCCATTTTGCTTTGATTTGCTTAGCAGTTTAGCACGATACGTTGTAAAAAATCATTTGAACTAATACAAAATCCAAAAAGTATGCGAAAAGAACAAAAATGGTAATTATCTACCCAAACAATTCACAGGCGACAAATACTCTTATTAATAAAAACTAATAAGCGTCATTCACAAAACAAAAACATAAGTATATAGAGTCGCAATTACTTTAGCAAAACTTATGAACAGCCATTGTCTCTTACTTGAGTTGAGGAAGCACTTATGCGATCAAGTAAAGCCCGATTTACACATCGACAAGTACAGTAGCGAGTTAAGTAGGTAGTAAGTTGTTGATTAAGTTGATTTAAATAGATCTCCATCCTACTTTTTGGCGAGTTAGTTACGAAGTAGCCCCCTCTCTCGCGTCTCGTCAACTTAACTCACCAAAAAGTAGGATGGAGATCTATATAAATCAACTTAATTAACAACTTACCCCCTCACTCATAAAAGTCTCTAAAATTTAATCACTGAGAGATTTTTATTAGCAAAACCAACCTTATGCCGAACAAAACCGTAAGAATTTAAGCTAATCAATTGACTAAAATTTAAGTGGCGTTTATGAGTAAGGAGGGTTACTACTTAACTCGCTACTGTACTTGTCGATGTGTAATTCGGGCTTTATGCGATCAAGTAAGGGACGAATAAGGAAATAACGTTCACAGTAAATACATAGTTTGATACACAATAATTTAATGTATAAATTATTGCTTAAGGAAATAGTACAGTGGTTTAATTTTCCTCGATGACATTTTTACGGTTGAAATGTTTATATTGTTTGTGTTAATATAACATTGAGTTTCTTTGATATTTTACTACCTCAGCCAAGACACGTCCACTGCAGGACATCATAACAGCCAATTAATGTCCCACTGCAAGGACGGGTGACGGAGGGGTACTTGGCCTACTAATACCAAGCTGGCCAGACAGATTGGTACAGGGTTTAATTTCAAGTATTCCTTTATTTTATTTCATAAAGATAATATTCACGGATAGCCCCTTAGTCGGTTTTTATGACACCCATGGGATGAGATGGGGTGGTGACATATTGTATTCTTACTCCGTCACCACACGGACTGCTGGACATAATCCTCCTTAAAACAACTACATCCCCCTCAGTGCTTTGCATCGATCTTTTTTTTCTTGGCAACTCCCACATTAACGATCATGGTCTGTATCGGGACTTTATAAAACATATTTAGTGGACACGAAAAATATTCAAAGGACAATAATTTATGGGTTACACAAATAATTGTCGTATGCTTGGAACCCGCTGCGCATGAGACTCTATACAGTCGCCATTCCAGAACTTAACTTTTTTGACGACCTCTGTGGCGTAGTAGTTGCATTAGTCTGGGTGTTTTCTATGTATAATGTGTATATATTTACAAAAAAAAAGTATTTAAGTATGTTTATCCGTTGTCTAGTATCCATAGTACAAGCTCTGCTTAGTTTGGGACTAGATGGCGTTGTGTGAATGTGTGAGGAATATTTATTTATATTTAACTCCTCAACATAACTTACATTGGTTGCTCTGTTCTATTATTTGACGTTATATCAAAGATAAATCAATATTTATTCTCTTAACGCTTTTAAACCTAGTTTAAGATTAATTCAGCTGGAATTTACAAGGTAAAAATGTTACATTAAATATTCTGCAACGTATTTCCGTAGTAAATTTGATAACCTGCGGATATCGGCAAGCATGAAAAATTTGATTGAAATTTATTGCAAATTTTACTGGTCGCAAAATAATTATGTTAACTTATATTGGTGCGCTATATTATAAATATCTATTTAATTCTATTATGGATGCTTGTCACTCAATCACGCTTAAAGGACATAGGAAGTTATAGAGCTCACTAGCGCCGCCAGTCGAAAAAAAATCATAATTCGCAAATAATATAATATAGGATCAATAATGCAAAATGTTATCTACTAAGTCTTTTGAGTATTTGTTTATCACATTCTCAACGCTTTACACGCTTTAAAAAACGTTTAATGTGTTGAGAGTGTGCTATTTTGACACATATCGTCAGCGCTGTGAGTCGGACGTGTAAATAGTATTAATTAATTATTATTAGTTTAGCGCGGCGCGAGCCGACGCAAGTGTATTTTTTCACCATGAGTGATAAACATGTGGAGAATGAGGTGCTGGCTTTTGTACAACAGAAGCTAGACGTTTTAGGAGAAGAATCTACGCTCCAGTTTTGTGTCTCGAATTTCAGCGAGGAAGAAATCGCGGCTGCTAAGTTGTTGGTTTTTCGATCGCTAAATAAAGAGAACCGGATGGTGTCACGTAGACGTGACGGATCTAAAAAAAGTATGCAGGACATCATCACACTGCTCAAGACGACAGATCCCGCAGACGTGCCTGTATTTGTAGCTAGGGACTTGAAAAAGTTACCCCTGGTTACTTTAGAGCACGTCGACGTAACGAGTCTGCTGAAGGACATGGCAGATTTGAAGACTAGTCTGGCGGATGTCAAGAAGAAGTTAGAGACATCCGAAAGAAACGTGACAGAGTTGCGCATCGAACTAGATGAGTTGCGTAATTGTGTCAAAGCATCTGGGTCACCGGTATCGGCGCGTGTAAACACACGTCACGGTGCATCGTCTACAACAAGCTACGCGTCAGCGGTCTTGTTGTCAACACCGTCTACAGCTGACAATGCAGAGTGTGACGCACGAAGCTACGCGCGCCCCGCTCCCGTCACGCAGGCTATTCACTGCGCGACCCCTCGAGCTCCTTTAGTTAATGAGCCCAGGGCTACCGCCAGTAAAAAGCCATTGCGAGATAACAGCAAGAAGCGGTCTAACGATAATGATGGCTTCGTGACTGTGCAAAAGAAGAAACATCGCCAGCAAACCAAGAAGAACTGCTGCGGCACAGCACCTATGGAGCCACATATCAATGTCCGTGCTGCAAAACCAAACACCCCGGTGTACATTTCACGCCTGCATTACACCACAAAGGCTGAGGACATCGTGGAGTACGTCCACCATAGGTTGAAGTACACGGCGAGAGTGCAGTTGTTAGAGTCGCGCCGCAACGTAAATTTCAACGCGTTCGTGGTTCGGATTCCGACGTGTTACTTGCATCTCGTCATGGAGGGGACCTTTTGGCCGCAAGGCGTGGTATTCCGTCGATTTCGCGGACAAGTACCACCTGATCGCACTGTGACGTAATTTATTTGTATTTATTGTGTTTTATTAATATATGTTTTTATTTTTTACGTCACATATAAATATATGTTATAGTTAGTAGGTATAAATAAATTAAAATATAAATATGTACCTATGGCTGTTGTCTGGTACCCATAGTACAAGCTCTGCTTAGTTTGGGACCAGTCAACATTGATAAATTATGTAATATTGTATTATTATACACTATATTGTTATAATTAGTATTTATAAATTATTGTAAATATAAGTATGTATGCCTGTTGCCTGGTACCCATAGTACAAGCTCTGCTTAGTTTGGGACCAGTCAACATACCTTTATATTGTTATGTAATATTTTATTTTATTTATTTATGAATACTCACAGTGTGTTATGTTGACCTAAGTTTTTTTCAATTGGCGGCGCGATTGAGGCCCTTAATTGCCTTGATAACGCTTTACTAATTAAAATAATGATAATAATGATTTCATAGTCACCAGGCAATGGACAAATGGAATAGCCAGGCTTACTACCGCTGGTGAATGAAGAAAGACCCAGCTCGAAACCTGTTTCATCCTTTAAATTTTGTGTTTCGTTTTTCTATTCTTCTCAAAGTTATTTTCTACCCTAATGTAACCATTGAGGTTACATTAAGTAAGTACCTACGTAAGTACAATACGCTTTACTGTAACAGGAATATAATCTGTCCCAAAAGTACCACAAATTTTTATTAGAAACAATTTAGTTTCCTAACATTCTTTTATAGCCAAGTACCTAGTTACCTCTAGTTGAACACAGTCCATCGAAATGTAATCACGAAAATGGACCATTTGATTAAATAAACTGAGTTGAAATTACAATGTTTTTAAGTACACTTATGTAGCTGATTTAGAAAATGACTTTTTTTGTCTTACATAATGAAATCGTTTTGAGAATGTAATTACCAATTTAAAAGAAAGAAAGTAACCAAAATGGCTGCCCAAGGATGCGTGAAACTGATGTTGCCAAGTTACGATGAGACGCAATCTAATTGTAAATAAAGGAGAATAAAAACAGAGTACAAATAGGAGAGTATCCCTGTGTATACAGGGTGTGGTGAAACCAACGAACTATGTAAGGGCTTTTTTTGTTTACTTAGATTACAACGTAAATATTGTGATAGTGGACGACTTTATACGAATGTGTAGATAGTATTGATGTGTAAACGTCTCTGAATAAAATTGGAGTTTCTGTTTGTAATATCAGACCTATAGATTTTTACTTAAGTATTACGTAATATATTATTTTCAATTTGGCGTACTCCCTTTTAAAAGGTCGGCAACGCATCTGTGATTCTTCTGGTGTTGCGGGTGTCCATGGGCGGTGATCACTTACCATCAGGTGGCCTGCTGGCTCGTTTGCCTCCTATTACATAAAAAAAAATCATACTTCATCTTTTAGTAATCTTTTTGTTACTTTGTTTGTTTCGGATAGTCATCGAAATGACTGGACTGATATTGATGGGATTAATTTAATCGGGTAACTTAAATAATTTTTAAAAAATCTTAAGAGTTCTCCGGAATAATTAATTGTTCTTTTTAAAGCGCTTCTACGGGCAGATAGCGAATTATCTAAAGTAAAATTTATTCTATTTTTTTTCTCCTAAGTAACTATAGTTTATTATTGTGTCTTTTTTTTTTAAATAATTCTTGTCTGTATTTTTAATTGCTTTTGTTGTGTACCTAATGTATAGTGTCAAATAAAAAAAATTTCTTTCTTTCTTTCTTTCTTTCTTTCTATAGGGTAGCAGGCTAAACAATTAAAAAATGTTGATCAATCAATCAACTAGCTTATTGCAGTCCACTGCTGGACATAGACCTCTCCCAACAGGCGCCACAGAACTCGGTATATTGAACTGTATGTCAATTCTCGTTCCTAAAATTCGGTTAAGTTAACTTTAGTTGTCAAATTGTCACACTCTAAATAAAACTTTAACACGACCACAAAAGGTTACAATTGCAATAGCAAAAAAACAAGACAATTTGACAACTAAAAGTTAACTTAACCGAATTTTAGGAACGAGAATTGACATGCTGATATTTGACGATTTTTTTTGGGAAGTAAAAATTTTTTTTGTTTTGTATCTGCATCAAAGTTTTTATCTTAGCGTTGAAATACAGGTAGACAAATTTAAACCTATATATTAATTTTCTCCGTGTGCTGACGGAGTAAGAATACAATATGTCACCACCCCATCTCATCCCATGGGTGTCGTAAAAACCGACTAAGGGACTATCCGTGAATATTATCTTTACGAAATAAAAAGAAGGAAAACTTGAAATTAAACCCTATACCAATCCGTTTGGCCAGCGTGGTATTAGTAGGCCAAGCATCCCTCCGTCGCTGGAGGAGGCCCGTCCCTGCAGTGGGACATTAATGGGCTGCTAAGAAGAAGAAGAATATAGTAATTTTAGATAAACATGCTTTTAGCATCAAGTAATGCAACAAAATGTACTAAAACTTTGCTTGAGTGACACTTATGTGTCACTCCGGTAAAACTTTACTTAAAAGATTACTTTAAACGAAACCAGATTTTTTTTTAAATCCTTACACATTCACACAACGCCCTCTAGTCCCAAACTAAGCTGAGCTTGTACTATGAGTACTAGACAACGGATACCTAAATATTTTTAGTAAATACATACATATTATACATAGAAAACACCCAGACCAATGCAAACAATCATGCTCATGCACAAAAAGATTTGCATTGAGCGGGAATCGAACCCGAGCCCTCTGCGTAGCAGTCATGTTATATAACCACTACGCCACAGAGGTCGTCTAAAAATAAATGCTTGATTCCTACAATACACTTACAAATACCTACGCTTTATTTTCACTAGTATATAGCGGCTCTTAACTTGTTATTCCACAAAGAGAGTGAACTGAAGAGCCATTTGATCTTGTCCCCCGTTCCACAACAGAACTAATCGCTAGTCGTTTTGTGTGTAAAGTTTTCCTACATTGCAAAAAAAGTCAGTTTAAATTCGTGAAGTTATGCAACACGTTTCTGCTGCTACTGTCTTGTTCATCTACTTCATCTCATCATTATATAAGCCACTAAAAGTCCACTGCTGGAATTAGGCCTCTTCTAATTAATCCAATTATTTTTTCTTCGTGCGGTTCTGTACCTCCCTCATCCATCGGGGTCTCGCTATCCCAACCAGGTCGTCTGTTCATCGTTCGAAGGGTCTCCGCATCCTTTGTCTTCCGTTACGTACATAATCTAAACCACTAAAACTTGTAAAACATATTAAAATCCGTTACAACTTTAATTTCAAATCTTTATGTCACTACGATTTTATTCTTATTTGTGCAAAAATTTCTTTTCAAGAGAAATTTAATCTATATCTTTTGTACTTTAACAATAGGCTTTGAAATATTGGCTCAAATGGGTATCGTATGAAAAGTAGACTGTATTAGATCGTTCAATGGAAGGCTCATAATGTAACCTCGATTGTAAGCACGAGTTTAAAGGTGGTACAAAATGTATGACAAGTTATAGACACCTATTTTTATATGTTGGAAATAAGATGGCGCTTTCCTTGTTATACAATATTGAAGTTTCGATAACAGAGTAAGTTTTCGTTTAATAATTAACTATGTTATAATATTGTCCGTGTGGTGACATCACCCATCTCATCCCATGGGTGTCGTAAAAACCCATTAATGTCCCACTGCAGAAACGGGCCTCGTTCCGTAACGGAGGGATACTTAGCCTACTAATACCACGCTGGCCAGACGGATTGGTAAATGGTGTGATTTTAAGTTTTCCTTCTTTTTATTTCGTATAGTTAATATTCACACATAGTCCCTTAGTCGGTTTTTAAGTTACCCATGGGATGAGACGGGGTGGTGATATATTGTATTCTTACTCCGTCACCACCACGGAGAATTTTTGTTTATTAATTAACTATGTTATTATTAATTAACTATGTTATAATGTAATGTACATTTACCAAGGTCTCTTTAGGAAGTGGTCGTCTATATAGATACGACCGCTGATATCCACTTAATAAGCCATCAAGCAGTATTTTACTTATTGTAACTCCAACAAGTTTATTAATTACCTACCCTATAATACCACACACAAACCAAGAAATTATTGAACATAGTCTCTTTATATTTAAGTATGTTCTCCTTATTTACATTTTTCACATTTATTTAAATATTTTTCTCAATATAAAAATAAAAACATTTAAAAATATGTATAAAAAAGGTAGGTACCCACCAGCAACGGGTACAGAGACCAAGATACTGGTGGTTAGGGCTCCAGAGATAGGAACCTCCTCACAATGCGTACCGTGTCAAGCAGTACTGCCTTCTGCATCAGACCTATTATCCAACTGCCAAGCGCGAGTCTCCCTAGATGTTGATAGAGACTCTTTGTAATAAGTCCATTAACCGAAAGTATTATCGGAACAATGATCGCCGAATCAACATTCCACATGTCGACAACCTCGTGAGCCAAGTCCAAATATTTCGTTTGTTTGACTTTTTCTGCTTTAACAAGATTCTCGTCATGAGGAATGGTGATATCGATTATATCATTGCACGGCGTTCTGACCGGTCTATCACCACAATATCTGGCTTATTGGCAACAATAGTCCGATCAGTGATGATAGATCGGTCCCAATACAATGTAACACTACAATTTTCGAGAACCGGGTCGGGTACATTAAGTATGTTTATTATTATTATCTGTCTATAACAATATAATACCTTCATATTCATAACAGTACTAACTTACAACTCCATTGCCAACAGGTATCCGACGACATCGGCTACGTGATATACTCAGCACTCGGCAGCTTCTACATACCGTCCTGCATCATGGTGTTCGTCTACATTAGGATATACTTCGCAGCCAAGGCGAGGGCTAGGAGAGGGATCAGAAAGAATCCTAGGCCGAGGCCTGTAAGTATATTATGTTTATTGAACTTTTTCTTCTTTTCTTAACAGTTCTTGAATGTAAAATTGCAGAATCAGATATACGTGTAGAATTAAGTGCCTCGGTGGTGCGACGGTAGCGCAAGCGGCTGCCGTGCACGAGGTCGCGGGTTCGATTCCAACGCTAGACAATTATTTGTGCGATCCACAAATTATTTTACTGAGTCTGGGTGTTATTTGTGTCCGTTAATTGATGTTTGTAAAAGGTCCCCGCGACACAGGGCATGATCCCTAGTGCGGGAGTTGTCTTTTCTTAATAAAAAAGAAAAAAAAATGTGTATTTCTAAATCAATGTAAATTCATTTTTAACTTCGTGTGGTGACGGAGTAAAAATACAATATCACCCCATCCCATCCCACGGGTGTCGTAAAAACCGACTAAGGGACTACCCATGAATATTATCTTAACGAAATAAAAATAAGGAAAACTTGAAATTAAACCCTATACCCATCCGTCTTGCCAGCGTGGTATTAGTAGGGCAAGTATCCCTCCGTCACGGGAGGAGGCCCGTCCCTGCAGTGGGACACTAAAGGGATGTTATGATGATTCATTTTCAAGCAGACATATATTTATAAACAAATGTTTGCATTGCTTTGGAATCCAACCCTTTGAGTAGGTAGCAGGCAACTACGCGACAAAGGTCGTCAAACGCTAGGAGATAAAATGTATCTCACCAACTTATATTTGACATTTCTTTTCCTCTCCACAATCCCAACAACACAGACTAAATAGAATAACGATCAAAGTAAATTGTCAGCTTTTCTCAGAAGCATACAGTAGAATGCATTGGGAAAGCTCAAATCGTAATGCCATATAAAAGAGTGCAAGAGGCGCGATATTTTCTACCGACTTTGCAACTTATTCTGAGGTGGGATTTCTCAGTTCCGCATTTACGCAGCTGACAGGTTTTATATAAAGAAATATTGCTGAGAAGTTTATATTAACACATATTGGGAAAAGAAATAAAAATGTTTTAAGTAATTTCCTTTACGCTGTTACATACAACTGTTAAGAGTGTTTGATATCAAACGTAGTTTATACTCGTACAGTGCAAATTCTTTTGATTAACTTTAGGGGGACTGAACACAGCGCAAAGAACAAATAACCTTTGTGCATTAAGGTTTCTCCGTGTGGTAAGAATACAGTGTGTCACCACCCCATCCCATCCCATGAGTGTCTTAAAAACCGACTAAGGGCCTATCCGTGAATATTATCTTTACGTAATAAAAAGAAAGAAAACTTGAAATTAAATTCTATACCAATCCGTCTGGCCAGCGTAGTATTAGTAGGCCAAGTATCCCTCGGTCACAGGAGGAGGCCCGTCCGTGCAGTGAGACATTAATGGGCTGTTATGATTAAGGTTCTGACGCATACCTGAGAAATCAGAGTGGGCACTTACTTGGAAGTGGTGTTACAGTGAACGTCTTTAGCTGACGACATGACGATAATGATACTTGAACTATTTTTTTAATAAATTCGGACCCTAACATCGGACATTACATTTATTCGGCTATATGCAACGACCTAACTTTTTTTGCTAGAGTACTACTACTACTAATATCTTACTCGGCTTTTGTGATACCCTCAGAGAGAAATGAGGTAATGGCGTCCAGTTTCTGTTAATACATGCTCTATACAGTAAGCAATCACTATTTACAGTAACTAACACTATGATTTGTTGGCAGAATGAACAACAAACAAGTTTTAGCAACCCCCCTAAGGGGACGAGGCCGATGCCGTCAACGCACCCCATGCCGCAAGGACACCATAGTAGTAATAATAATGGGTAAGTACTATACAACCTTAATATTAGGCTTCACTTTTTTTATTACAATCAGAATAATAGGTCGGGGAAAAAGTCTTTTCGCATAACGTAGGTATAAACTTATTATAAAATTTCTTTGACTGTACTACTTGTGTCTGGCTGGTTTTGGTAACAATAAAAAGGTTACATTATAAAGAAAAGAAAAAAATTAAAAAATGTGGTTTCCCGCTATTTTTCATTTGTTTTTCTCTCCGTAAAAATGAGTGAATCTAATGAAGAAATTCGATACATTTTAAAATTTTATAGTAAAAAAGGCAAAAATGCAACTCAAGCAGTGAAAAAAATTTGTGATGTTTATGGACCTGATGCAGTGTCAGTAAGAGTAGCACAAATTTGGTTCAAACGTTTTCAGTCCGGAAATTTTGATGTTAAAGATGCACCTCGCTCTGGTCGCCCTGTTACGAATAAAATGGACGCCATTTTTGAAAGAGTAGAGCAAGATCGGCATATTAGTAGTTACGATGTAGCTGAAGAACTGGGAATTGACCACAAAACAGTTTTGACCCATTTGAAGAAAGCTGGTTATACAAAAAAGCTCGATATTTGGGTGCCACACGAGCTCACTCAAAGAAACTTAAGGAACCGTGTACTCATTTGCGATTCATTATTGAGACGTAATAAAACCGAGCCGTTTTTGAAGAGATTGATAACTGGCGATGAAAAGTGGATCACGTACGACAAGAACGTGCGAAAAAGGTCGTGGTCGAAAGTTGGCCAGGCTTCACAGACTGTGGCCCCAAACCTGGCCTAACACGAAATAAGGTGATTCTGTGTGTATGGTGGGATTGGAAGGGCATTGTTCATTATGAGCTTTTACCGCCCGGCAAAACCATCGATTCTGATCTTTACTGCCAGCAACTGATGAGATTAAAGGAAGCAGTCGAGAGAAAACGGCCGGAATTGATCAACTGGAAGGGTGTGGTCTTTCATCACGATAACGCTAGACCACACACATCTTTAGCCACTCAGCAAAAATTAAGAGAGTTCGACTGGGAGGTCCTAGTGCATCCACCATATAGCCTTCAGATTTTCACCTGTTTCGGTCTCTTCAGAATTCTTTAGGTTCTGTAAGGTTGACCTCAAGAGAGGACTGCCAAAACTATTTGTCCCGTTTTTTTGATCAGAAGTCCTAAAGTTTCTACAGTAACGGGATAATGTCTCTGCGCACAAAATGGCAGAAAGTTGTTCAACAAAATGGTACATATATATTGTAAATAAATGTAAATAAACTTTGAAAAAAATGTCTTGACTTTTCATACAAAAATACGAAAAGACTTTTTCCCTAACCTAATATAAATCTCGAATATTCAATAGCCGGATCCACACCTAACTATTCATCTTGGATCGGCAATCCAGCGTTCCGCGATCCATCGACGACGGATCGCTTGCCGCAAAGAGCGAGCTATCCTACCGCGTAGTTTGGATCGCGCGAGGCAAGTCCACATCAAACGCTCCTGTGGAGCGCGCTCCTGCCGCGCGCGATCGGATCGCGCTGGATCGTTTGGTGTGGATCCGGCTATTAAGATTATGTAGCTGTTCAAAAGCAAAAGCAAAGATCTACCGTTGTCTGTACACCATTTTGTAAAAGACTTTGAAGGAAAATTAAAACTTAATGTTAAGACAGATCTTTGGTATTTAAGTCAGAAGGAATAGTAAAGTCAAAGTCAAAAATGCTTTAAATCAAAATTTATACAATTTTCATTGTATATTTTTTGACGTCCTTTAAACTACTTAATCTAAGTTTAAATACATTTCAAAGTTTAGAAAACTTTACCACCGCCTCCAAAGCGCTAGTAGAGAAGAAGCGGCGAAACAAACTCTACTGCTGCATTTTCTTGATGTCATATATTTTTAACATTGTATATAACTCATCAGAACATTCACGATAAACTTGGAAGAGTAATCAGACAATTGACTTTTGCTATTGTAATATTTATTACTAGTCACAACTACATAGTCAGGTTACAATAGTCAGGTACTTTACCTAAGTTACTTAACTAAGTTTACTAATTACCACCGGTCGAAACTATGTATACGTATATCACTTAAGTAGGGTCATATATACATACCTACTACAGAAACTCCTTCCCTGTGTTCCAAATGATGCCAAATTATTAAAAAACGTAGAAACAGCCTTCGTCAAATTAAAGCAAATACACAAGATAGTGTAAATGTAAATTGAAGCAGCGAAATTGCAAAAGGGTTCCATAATAGATAAGGAATTCTGAGTAAGGTCTGCAGATCCGGGTTACACGCCATTTTTGCCATTCCATCGCCAAAAAAAAGTCAGGAATGCCTCTGATACAAGAATTTTCTTAGAATTCATCGTGAAAATTTCTTTGTTGTTTTGCGATGGATATGTTATAATATAGTCGGTACTCTTTTTGTGATACACTAGCATTTGCTACATAAAATTGAAAGAAGGACGTACCCTACAATTTTAGGGTTTCGTTGTTGATAAACAAAAATCTGTGGAAATTCACTTCGGAATAAAATACGAGTCTAGGCTTTAAGAATATTAATATCTCAGCAGATATTGTATTGCTAAATGCGGTATGTAATAAAGTCAGCACTTCATTACATACTGCATTTAGCAATACAATTTAATTTACAAATTTTTTAACACACATATAACACAGTTATAACTTACTTAATCTAGTGACTATTTTTATCTACTTAAACTAAGTTTAAATACATTTACTCTTTCCCTGTCTCGTCTATCGTACATAACTATCCGTTTTTGCTAACCTCTTTAGTTAGGTTAGGTTAGGTTAGTACGTAACCTAATAGTACAGTAATATTACTACATAATTATTTTCCTTCTGTTTCCAGAGAAAGCCAAATATCAACAATAGAGACTCCACAAGTACAGATACCAACCGTGACGTGCGAGTTGGCATCTGACATATCTACCAGTGAAGCTGGAGACACAGTTCCACCCCCTCCTGACGAGCGGAAAGATACGCTAAAAGTAAGCTAAGCTATTTCACCAATCAAATCAAATATCATTTATTCAAAGTAGTACAATAATATTGTATATTTTTGACGTCATCTAACACTACTTAATCTAAGTTTATAAACATTTCAAAAAGAAGCGGCGTAATTAACTCTATTGCTGCATTTTCTTGACGTCATCAAGTTTTACATAGGAGATAACTGTAATTAGGCGCTGCAACCTTTGTATACCATACATAACCTTAACCAAGGATTATTCAATGATAAAGGTAGCGTCGTTATGTAGGTACCTAGTACATAAAAATGGGAGCACTAAATCACATCCATAAACAACTATCCAGTTATAAATTTTATATTACCAAGTCAAGAGTAATCCTAATCACAGCCGGTCTATCATCATATTATTATTATCAGCCGGTGACATGCCGCGATCGGCTTTAGGAGTGAATTCGTCAATTCCAAAAGAGTTTTCAAAATATACTCTCTTGAGTCAAAAATAATATGCACTTTTAAAACTTATTTTTTTCGATAAAATATGTGTAAACAAATAAAGTAAAATGCTAGAATTATTATTAAAAGTGTAGGTAAGAGAATAAGTTTTTAGATTACCTATTTATATTTCAACAAACTCGTAATTAGTTTTGAGCTATATTTCTCTTACAATAATGTTATTATTATCAAATATCTCTTGGTCAATATTTATGACATAATAAGAAAAGAGTGGTAATTCATAATCCATTACCACGACTCTTTTATCTTTAGATAAGCCTGTTAAATGGCTTGAAACGAAGAAAATAAACAAGAAAAGTATCACAATTATAGTGTAGATTTCATATCCGCAGGTAATAACAACCTCAGCTCAAGTAACCAAAAATCCACTGGCTTCCTGCCCGCACCGGAGCTCCACGCTCTCGGTCAACGGAGAACTTCAGCTCCAACAAACCAGAGGGAGAGCACCAAGCGTCGCCATCGATGTAGACATGGTCTCAGAGATGGAACCTTCATCATCAGACTCCGGCGTTGTAAGCCGCTGTGGAGGAGTCAAACCTCTTAAACTAAGAATCTTCAAAAAAAGTGATAGAAGACAAGAAAAATCACAACCATGTAAATCAGAATTAGAACCAGCTCTTCCAAAACCACATAAACCAAGAGATCCTGAAAGAGAAAAGAAAAGATTAGCTAGAAAAAAGGAAAAGAGAGCTACTCTTATATTAGGTTTAATTATGGGTAGTTTCATAGCTTGCTGGCTGCCATTTTTCTTCTTGTATATACTTAAGGCTGCTTGTAGATTCTGTGTTATACCTTCTAGTGCATTTGCGATAGCATTTTGGCTGGGTTATATGAACTCGGTGTTGAATCCGGTGATCTACACCATCTTCAACAAAGATTTTAGAAGAGCGTTCAGAAGAATACTGTTTAAGTGATGTTTAGCTTACGTGTGCTGTTATAGATGCGTTGCCAACAGAATTATGTTGGCACAGCAGCGAGCAGCACCGAATCTTTACAATGTGCGTTGAATGGACTACCGTGATTAAAAAAAATAACAGTTTTGACAGTTGACAGAAATGAAACAGGAACAGTTTTGACAGTCTCAAGTGTCACTCTTTGGCTGATGATATTCTAATATATTTTGAAATAAATGTAAAATTAAATTATCTTTAGTAAATTATGTATACTTGAAATTTATGTAAATATGATTTTTGTTGTTGTGTTTTATATTTAATAAGGTTTGATTTATATGTTTTTATTATAAGTGTTCACTTAATATTAAGTTTCTTAATGTCTAATCCTTCCTTTGGTTACAACTGACTGTTTGTTTGTGTAAGTAATAGTATAAGTTGTGTCAGTCAAAGAACGTAAATGTAAACAAATCAAAAAAGGTGGAAAATATTTATGCAGATAATAACAAAGTCTTATCATAGTAATCTTAGGAGCTTTTTCATAATTTTTAGCTTTTTAACTGAAGTTCTATAGTCACTTCATGTATGAACTTTAGGCACCTCATATAGGTACTCACTAAGCAGAGCAGACAAATAAAACAGTACTTAATGTTTAGAGACACAAATGTGATGTAAACTTGGAATAAACCACACTGAAAATAATTCTGTCATAATTTAAATATATTTTTCAGATTGATGACGGTTAAAATTAAATAATAATATGAATACAAAAATACTACTTAACGACTACATTTGATATGTTGACACTACAAACACGTTTGACGTTTTTTAAAACCTTCTTTTTAAATCAGTATTGGCTTTATTAACTACGTGGTTCTACAAAGCCCACTTAAGATCTAATCTTAGATCCGCTTTGTAAAACCTCATCTATATATCGATGTGCTATGATCCATGTGCTTAAAACTTTAATACCTACCAATGTTGCAAGCAATTTAATCCGTAAAGTATGCATTACTTTACTATTGGAGATATTTTATAATCCATTCTAGGTTTTCCCACTGTCCGGGGAAAATAAAAAGGTGTGGTTTACCGACTAAATCCCAGTGTCTTCCTCTCCCACACATAAAGGTCTGGGACTACATAAAGCAGAGCATTACAAAGTCATCTCAGCAGATGATGGAGAATAAAAGCGGTCCAAGGAAAAATCCATGCACGTAGCACGCAGTACTGCAAGTACTCAAAGACTGTTACTGTGACTGTATCGTCATCTAGCGACTTACTCAAGCGAACACCTACACTATCTCATTACCCCCCACAATTAACAGATGTCGCCACTACGTCCTGAATCGCGATATCAAGATTCGCACGCATTATTAAAGAATACACTCACACTATGACTTTTACTGACGAGAATTTACTTAGTGGGGTGGCTAGAGGTAGCTTCTTAAAACAATTACATACATTAAGTGTCTATATCTAAGTTGCATTAAAAGGAATTGTAAATTTTAAAACTTAAATTATAATTTATCCTTTATGTAGTAGAATTTTTAAATATATTATTATGTAGCAAAAGAAAAAATAGATTAATTAATTATTATAAAAATAAAACTGCAAAAACACTGACGGATTTGAAAAATTATACATACTATTATAATAAAGTATTCCTTTACATAATATGAAGGAATTACATAGCTTTAATGTCATCATATTTTATAATGTTAGCGGGTAGATGTGTCGATTAGAGCACTTGTCCACTGTGGCGCAACGTTTTTTACAAGTTATCAAATAAAATCATCATAATTATAACAGCCCAAAAATGTCCCACTGCAGGGACGGGCCTCCTACCATGACGCAAGGGGAACTTGGCCTACTAGTATCACGCAGGTCAGACGGATTGGTATAGGGTTTAATTTCAAGTTTTCCATCTTTTTATTTTGTAAAGATAATATTTACGGATAGTCCCTTAGTCGGTTTTTATGACACCCATGGGATGAGATGGGGTGGTGACATATTGTATTCTTACTCCATTACCACACGGAGGATATAATCAAACAAAATAATCATTACTAACAAACTGCCTGTCCTACCAGTATACACAATAGTAAAACGATATGAATGTTTTAAAATGTCATGTGTTACCTTTATAACACTTGCCTTAACTTAAGACAAAAGAGTTAAGTTACTAACCTAAAGAGATTTACAGTAATAAATGGCTACGAAGCCTTGCTACAACTACGGCGTCGTACGTAAAGCTTTGAAAAAAGGAAAAAATGTTTATTGGTCATAAAGAACACACGCAAAAAAAAAACAATAAAACAAAGTCTAAATGGCCAATAGGGCTCTGCCTCAGCTGTAATGCTGTTACGGCATAGTTTTGTGCCGCACCAGCGCTGGTATTCTGGCAGTTATTTCTATTATTTAATACAAAAATAGTCTATGAACCAAGACATAGTTTTCGTCTTAAAAACATAATTACCGCACATAATTATTAAATTCTGTGCTGCGTAGATTTTGAAAATATCCTTTACCTACCAATATTTTGAAATCGCACTAAAAATTCTCCTACGTGAGATTTAAGGTTGCGATCTTGTGCACAGCTGTGCCACAAATATTATTTCAACGAATATTATTTATAACTTCTAAATAAATAAAACGTGCACCATCATAACAAATATTCTGAAATAGGTATGTTAATTTAAGAAATTGGACGTTACGCCACAGTGAGCTAAAGACCTTAGAAACTTTTTAACTTGCTAGAGATTCACTATATTAGCATTTAATTAATTCAATATATAAAATAATATTACAAATATATTAATTTGTTTTACAATTTCCCTGAAGACTTACCCATACGCTTATATACGTACAAAATAGTGAAAAGTTTGTAGTAATTCATGTAAAATTATTTGCTGTATTTTAATCCTAAGATTCGCCATTATAAAAACACAAACTACACAAATGGATTCTTATAAAGGTTATTTTTAATGTTGATTATAAATAATTATAATAAATTTAAAAAATATTAACGAGAAATATTTTTTAATAACACAAATATCATCCTAATAGTTTTCTTCTAAAAAAATAATAATAATACATTTAAAAAATAAACAAAATATATAACTTATAAAATAATGTAATAAATGTAAAAACATGAATTTGTCTGATATTTTAAAATATTTCTCGTTCATAAAAATGAATATTTAAATAAATACCACCGTACCTACATAATAAAACTAACTAACTAACTAAAACTATCATTGTAAAGATGCGGTATTTATAAATAATTATGTTATTATTGTGAAAGTTGTGTAAATATTAGTTAAGTTAAAATTCAAAATAAGTTATTTTGAATGAAAATAACTTAAGAATAACTCTTTTTCTAAAAGAAACATCGTACATTACACATTCACAAAACACCATCTAGTACCAAACTAAGCAGAGCTTTTACAGATAACAATTTTATTTTTATATTTTTTAAACAAGTCTGTATTTTGATTAAAAAAACAATTTTTTTCTTAAGAACTACTACTTAACACAAATAAAAATACAATAAATAGACATGATAAACAGTTGTTTTAACAAGAAGAAATAAATATTCCTTATATAAGAGTACTTTAGTACAGTACTATATTTAAGCAATAAAATATAATCTTACTGTAGAGATATTTACTTACTGTAACTAATATAATACATTACTTTCACAATAAAAAACATTTATAGGTTAAAACTATTTTAAAATAATTAATAAATGACTGTGCCTCTGTGCCTATCGACGAGCACTACTTACACAAAAATAAAATGCACTTTTGAAAAAAAATGTAAATAGTTAAAACTCAGTTAAATTTCTCTTTCATTTAATTTTTAATTCGACTTAGAATGATTATAGAATTTAATACAAATAATTTTAAATATTTAAAAAATGGCGCTGGACGCTTCTCCTTACGTAATTTTATTTGTAAATATTATATTAAAATAGTAATATAAGTAATATTTTAGATTTAACATTAATATTATACCAAAAAGAACACCAAATACTTCCTGTAAATTTTTATCTTATGAATAATAAAATATTTTATCCGTGAATTTTTAATAACCTTGTAATTTTTCCACTTAGCATAAGCGTTGTACCTATTAATTTAGTGAAAATAATATATTATAGTTCCTTCAATATTCTAATTTCTACCTAAAAGTCAACTGAATTTTTGACAAAAAGGTATTCTATTGTAGGATTGTTTATATTATAAACATTTATCAACTGTACCTACGACTGATGATAGTTTTTAAATCAAATCTATAATCTTTTTCTGCATAAAAACATTTGTATATAAAAATATCCTCAATAACTATTGCGAAAATCTTGTAAAATAAATTTATAATTAATGAACAACAACGAGAAATTAATTCTAAATCGATGTAAACTAGATTCTTGCATTTTAGAATTAATCATTATTAAAAATATTTAACAACTAAGTACCTATTATAATTAATTAATTATAAGTAAAATAATAATACTGCAACACCATTGCCGATAAGGTATATTTAGATTTATTAGATAAAATAATTAATAGTTGTTAATTATGTACTGAACTCAAAGCAATAGAGAATTTGTAGTTTTCTTTTTTGAAAATAAATTTAATTTTTCACTATTTTAAAAGTTTCATATATAGTCTTCCAAGTGTGCGTGATTAAAAAAGATAACAGTAGTGTTTACCTTTCCTTAATTGTTTATAAAGATAAAAGATTTGTTTTTGTTTTTATTTTAATAGTTAGATGTTGTTTTAATAATGTTAAGGTTTGAAATATTTTTGATGCGGAGTAACAAATTAATATATATACTAGGACCCCGACATTTGAGCAAAGAGCCCTGCTAATGTCGAGGTTCTATTTAAAGTCAGGTAATCTGACAGGAATTCATATTCCATATTGTTCATACAACGTTTTTTTATCAAAAAAAAAAAACTTTGTACGAATGATGAAATTATTGCAATAATTTTAATTTATTGAGTGAATAAAAATGTGAAGATATATAATTTTAAGTGTCTAAAAGTTTTCCAAAAAAAGTACATTATACAGGATTTTGTAAAGTCTTAATAAACTCTTGTATAAATACAAAATTTAATGCCATTAATTTCTTGTTTAGTGAAAATATTTAGAAAGTTTAATAAAATTAATAAAACACTAATAGGTAACTATCCTGTACTGTGTATTTAGTACCATGTTCAATAAAAATGTTCTAAATTAATAAAAAAAAATACTATTTATACTTATATAGTATAATAACCTATATAGTAATTTGTTAAATATTTTAATTTTAATAATATATAAAATAATAAAAAATTCAAACACGTTACGTTTGTATTGTTCTTTATAAAAAAAAATAAAAATATAATTATAATTATTAAAATCGTCTAAGACTATACGATTAAATATTAATTCTTATCGACTCAAATGTAAATGAAAAAATATACGAAGTACCAATATACAAATTTTAATCTTTATTTTATAGTTTTATTGTATACATACATCTCCTTCCTTTTTCCCTTTTTCTTTAAAGGCTCGGCAGAGTGACCATATCAATCATTTATATGAGATTGGTAGGTATATTATGAAAATCAATGGTGAGTATGTCAAATCTTTGATGGCTAATAACGAACCATTTCTTTTACCAAAGAGCACATCTCTAATAAAACAAGCCGTCTTGCCTTGAAGGTCTCTTGAAAGTCGACTAAAGGCCTACGCAGACCGGGACGGCATGGCAAGGGATTTTAATTTTTACTTATGGAAATTCAACCGTACTGTTACAGAAATACGACACAAATTGCTATGCTTTAAAATGATGCCGTGGAATTGAAAGGAATTTTCTCGCACTGCATATTTCATTTTAAAGCATATTTCTGTAACAGTACGGTTGAATTTCCATTAGTAAAAATTAAAATCCCTTGTCATGCCGTCCCGGTCTGCGTAGGCCTTTAAAGACCTTTAGCCAGCATAATATATTATTTAAAAAAAAGGAAAACTCTAAGTACTTAAACCTTATCTCAATCCACCTCCTTGAAGTTCCGAGAGAGAAGAAGGAAAACTTGAAATTAAACCCTGTACCAATCCGTCTGGCCAGCGTAGTATTAGCAGGCCAAGTATCCCTCCTTCATGGGAGGAGGCCCGTCCCTGCAGTGGGACATTAATGGGCTGTTAATATGATGATGATGAAAGGCAGCCCTGCAGGGACATTAATAAGCTGCTGTTCGACTGTACTGGCAATGACCCATATACAGTATATAATTATCCTTTATTTGCTACATATCAAACCTGAGACCTCAACAACCGCATACTGCAACCAATAAAAGATTTAATAAGTTACGTTAACTTTAACCTAAGTAACATAAAATTTTATAGGGAACCACGTAATTTCTAAACTTACTTGAAACTAACTGAAATCACTTCGACGTACTTACATAATTATAAACTTGACTGTGTCTTTTGAAATTGGATACCATGACCTGTGGCGTATTGGTTATATGTACTTACAAGCTTCGCAAAGGTGTCGCGTTTGATTCCCGCTCAATACAAACTTTGTAGACATACATGAAACGTGATAGGTTGGATTGGGCTTAGTTCGTTTTATATCCTTACAAAAACAAGAAAAACAAGTTGTTAAAAAACCTATACCAATTCATCATCATCATAACAGCCCATTAATGTCCCACTGCAGGAACGGACCTCCTCCCGTGACGGAGGGATACTTGGCCTACTAATACCACGCTGGCCAGACGGATTGGTATAGGGTTTAATTTCAAGTTTTCCTTTTTTATTTTATTACGTAAAGATAATATTCACGAATAATCCCTTAGTCGGTTTTTACGACACCCATGGGATGAGATGGGGTGATGACACACTGTACTCTTATTTCGTCACCACACGGAGAGTGGCCTTTAGTATTTGAAAGAAGAGTTTTTGCCATGCGACTTTTAAGAGTTTAAAGGTTCGACTCTCTCTCTCAATACTAATCTTTTTTTGGGTGCTTTACTATTTTACACGTTATTGACTATTATACTAGGTACTTTAACGTAAAGTGTCCATAGGACACGCTTTGCTTAGTTTAGGACTAGATATTGCTGTGTTAATCTATGAAAGAAAAAAATGTTTTTACACTAAACCTATATCTATACTAATATTATAAAGAGGTAAAGTTTGTGTGTTTGTATGGTTGTGTGTTTGTGACATTGTAGGGGGTAATCTCTGGATCTACTGAACCGATTTTAAATTCTTTCTGTGTTAAATAGTCCATCGAGGAGTGTCATAGGCTATATAGTATCACGTTATGACTACATAATAGGAGTGGAGCAGTAATGAAATATGTATAAAAAAGGGACGCGTTTTTTTCGCCGCCCAACGAAGTGGGCAAGAGTCTGCTAGTTGTTAAATATATAAATATAATAAACAAGTATTAAATAAAGCTTTTTATTACGCATATTATTTTACAAACGTTTTATCTATTTACAATATATTTACATGGTATCTACAATGTATATCGTTCATTTCCCTTGAGCGTTGTAAATTGCAGCAAAAACATCTTATTTTTTGGAAATAATAGTTTAGTTTGCATGTCTTTACTTCATAAGTTACGGTAATATCATGCTATAAAAAAGACAAATTATCATATCAGTCTAAAACTGGCCTAAGGGATGAAAAGCCTATTTCAACTGTTTGAAATACCAGACGAACGACCGATGCAAACACAGTGTAGTTTATAATGCTAGGTTTTCTATCATCATCATCATAACAGCCCATTAATGTCCCACTGCAAGGACGGGCCTCCTCCCGTTACGGAGGCATACTTGGCCACGCTGGCCAGACGGATTGGTATAGGGTTTAATTTCAAGTTTTCCTTCTTTTTACTTCGTTTCTATACTTCGTTTTCTATACTTAACTTATTTAGTTAAGCATTTATTATAATCTAGTTTCCGCTGCATCTTAAACACAGGTTTCACTTAGTTCAGATAAATAAAATTAGTGTGAACTAATTATGTAGGGAGGAAGCCCGTCCCTGCAGTGGGGCATTAATGGGCTGTTATGATGATGATGATGAATTATGTAAAATTCATAATATACCTATCTACAATGTAATTTCTAGCTTATAAGTTTCCTGAATAAACATTATCTTATTTGAAAAACTCAAAAACAGTGTAAAAATTGTAAACCCGAACAGGATTAGAACCCGCCTTTTCTTATGCTTTCTGTAAAAAGCTTTTAACGGATTTGTATAGGGTTTTATAAGGTTAATTGTTTTCACAGAGTGATAAAATGTTCTCGTAATTATGATATTCTCTGCAACGTCGAACACGACATGATGCCAGCACTTCATCTTATTTTAAGGATGTCAAGAAACTAAAAAACACAGGTTAATAATAATAAAATAATCATTGATCATTGTTCCGATAGTACTTTCGGTGAATGGACTTATTCCAAAGAGTCTCTATCAACATCTACGAAGACTCTAGCTTGACAGTTGGATCATAGGTCTGATGCAGAAAGCAGTACTGCTTGACACGGCACGTATTGTGAGGAGGTTCCTATCTCTGGAGCCCTAACCACCAGTAGCTTGGTCCCTGTACCCGATGCTGGTGGGTCTACCTTTTTTATAATTTTAAATGTTTTATATTTATATTTAAAAATGTAAATTAATGTGCAAAATGTAAAAAAGAGAATAATACAATAATAATAAATATTATCTAAACCAAAACTAACAAAGAAAAGCTTGATGTAAATCTTACTAATCCATCTACCCAGCGTGGTATTACTAGGGTATTTTCCGGGAGTTTATTAATTCTTCTATCCTTCGCTTAAAGATAGCTATCTAGATATGAAGAATAGGCTATATTTCTGAATCTCTCCGAAATCATCAAATTAATACATTCATGTAATCAATTAAGCGCCGATTACACTAGACTACATGTAGTCTAGTGTAATCACATGTAGGACAGTGTAAACAGAACGTCCTAACACTAAAAAGTTAAAACGTCCTTATGTAGAAGACTACATGTAGTCTAGTGTAATCGGCGTAATAGTAGTATGCTAATACCATGTAAAACCACACTCAGAACAGTAAAATACCAATAAAACAACATCAAAACTCAACAACAAACTAGCAGTGAAGGCGTGGACAGTCGCGATCAACGTTGTGCCTCCGGGAACAGACAATATACGTACACACAGCAACTAATCAAGCTAGACACTCATGTACCTTAATACCTTGAAATAAGACACAATTTCAAATGAAAATGTTTAACTTGATGTGTTGCTGTGTGTACGTTATACAGACTATGGTAGTTCCACAGAAACAGACGTATTCAAGTTTATTGTTAAGTTAGCCACACTTGATTCCCTGGGAAACTGAAATGGACATACTGGCGTAGTGTGCGGACAACTTCAGTGTGATGTCAATTATTATTATTTTTTTTTTATGTTAAACATGTTTCTTCAGAAGATCCAGTATATAAAGTAGGTTATAGATATGCAACGTTGGGCACTTGCCTACAATGTCAGGCAGTTGTAAAGCAACGTTCGGCAGTTGCATACAACGTGCACTTTAATGCAACGTTAGGCATTTGCATGCAACGTCGAGCACTAGCATACAACGTAGGGCAATTGCGTTCACCGTTAGTCACTTGTATGCTAATTGCTACGTCGGGCACTTGCATGCAACGTCGAGCACTTGCGTGCAACGTCTAGAGAGCTAGTTTGTTATATGCATAATATGAAGTATTGACATAATTATTATCTTCTCACTTTTTACTTTAATTTAATGACACGTAAAATAAAAAAAAACGGATAGGATGGGGAAGGCGCAGGACCGTGTTCTATGGCGCGTGTTGAGAGTGTTTTTTCATTCATTCATATCAGCCTTTGGTCGTCTACTGTTGGACATAGGCTTCGTCCAAACGCTACCACCCTGCGCGGTCTTGTGCCTCCCTCATCCATCGGCTTCCCGCCGTCCTAACCAAGTCGTCGGGAAGCCTATAGGCTGGTTGATAGGTAGGAAATAAAAAGTAAAATTAAAAACAAAACATTTACCGAACAATCTGTCTGTATGTCACAGGAAGGAAAGTGTACAGCTATGGCCGCATGGGAAATGTGCCTTTAACTCACACAACATAATTGAAAATACGATTTCAAATTTATGTTCAGCCCAACTGACTCTAATGAGGTTTTATGAACGACGATACAACTTTAGTATACGACGAATAATTTTGAGAGGCAAAATCCTTTCGGTAAAATTGGAAAATTACATTAATACATGCCTTGGTAGCATAGCAGTTACTGTTCATAAGTTCCAGGGTTTGAATCAGACGCAAGATTATCATTTGTCTCACCACACGGATAAATATTAGTACTTAAGCGCCGATTACACTACCCTGCATGTAGGGCCCTACATGAGCTAGTGCACTACATGAGGTAGTGCACTACATGATGTAGGGCGGTCGGGACTCGCTAATCTCCGATATGTAGTGTCCATCCAGATCTAAACAGAGCTAACTCAAAAATTGATGTTTTTGACTTTTACACACAGTCGAATTCTTTGATTCGTTACGCATCGACCACGAAAACAGATTTAAATATATCAACACTACACGACGCTAGATTGATGTCGTAAGGAGTCTTTTTTGTTGGATAAACGGACTCCACTCCTCGGAGTTATTTTGATTTTACTGACTATATCTGACAGTTTTCGTAATTTTATTTTGAGTTGTCTCTATTTTAACGATTAGTTTCAAGTGTCTATATGAAACATTTTGAGTTAAACTTGTATTGCTGGTCTACATCTAGCGTCGTGTAGTGTAGACTCGTATATTTAAATCTGTTTTCGTGGTCGATGCGTAACGAATCAAGGAATTCGACGACCTTGGTGGCGCGACGGTAGCGCAAGCGGCTGCCGTGCAAGAGGTTGTGGGTTCGATCCCCACGCAGGACAATAATTTGTGAGATCCACAAATTATTGTCCTGGTCTGGGTGTTCTTTGTGTCCGTTAATTGATGTTTGTAAAAGGTCCCCGCGACACAGGGCATGAACCCTAGTGCGGGAGTTGTCTTTTAAAAAAAAAACACTGTGTGTAAAAGTCAAAAACGTCAATTTTTGAGTTAGCTCTGTTTAGATCTGGATGGACACTACATATCGGAGATTGGCGAGTCCCGACCGCCCTACATCATGTAGTGCCCTACACGTAGTGCCCTACATGTAGTGCACTAGCGTATGTAGTGCACTAGCTCATGTAGTGCACTAGCTCATGTAGTGCACTAGCTCATGTAGTGCACTAGCTCATGTAGTGCACTAGCTCATGTAGTGCACTAGCTTATGTAGGGCCCTACATGTAGGGTAGTGTAATCGGCGCTTTACATGAAACAATTTCCTTTGAGAAATTGAGCACAATAATACAAGAAATTAGTTCCTTAAAGCTTATAACCTAAACTTTGTTATTTAGTTATTATCAACTTTATAGACATCGAGTGAGCTTAATTACTTGTGAAAACGATGAAACGTAGATGAAATTTATAATTGAAGTAACTAACTTAGCTAGATCGTCTTTCCTTTATGTTAAATTTGATTTGGTTTTTTTTGTGGTACTTGTAATTGTAATGGGGTATGAAGATCTGTACGAATTTAGGTGAAGAGAAGTTTGTAAGGATCGTAGTTTGTAACGATCAGTTGTCTCTACCTACCCCTAGCGGCATATCATATAATATGTAAAATGTTTGTATTGGTTTATTCTATCGTGAAAATGATTATAGTCTGTCAGGGACTAGAAAAACAATCTCAGTACCTCACGTTACAAGGATGGGTGGCAACAATTGTAATAGACGTAATAAAAAGGCACAGGATACCGAGGAGGAGACATTAGCCTTTAAACAGAGGTGTTACATTCCAGAAATTATGGTGAAAATCATCAAATCCAATCTGTCGTTATCAGTAACTTACTTCTTCACACTATGGATGATACATATAACATTGAGAGATGTAAGAGATCGTATCGTAACTTTTTAAGGAAGAAGTTACCAACCCGTTTAGTGGAGTAAGTTACAGGACAGATCTACTGAAGTCTGTAAACGCGACAAAAGGACAAGATGAAATACTTAACTCATCGTAGCACTCTTCGAGGTGCTTAGGAATAATATTCCTCACACTAATCATCATCATCATATAAGCCCATTAATGTCCCACTGCAGGGACGGGCCTCCTCCAGTCACGGAGGGTTACTTGGCCTACTAATATCAGGCCAGACGGATTGGTATAGGGTTTAATTTCAAGTTTTCCTTCTTTTCATTTCGTAAAGATAGTAGTTACGGTTATTCCCTTAGTCGGTTTTACGCTACCCATGGGATGAGATGGGGTGGTGACATATTGTATTCTTACTCCGTCACCACACGGATAACACTAAGTACCTACCCAACTAAGCACTATACTATGAGTATTCATCATAATATCAGTTAATGTCGACTGCTGGACAAAACTCCTTCGTCCATCATTGTCCTGCTTCCCTAACCAGATCGTATTTCTAACATTTTAATTTACTCAAATAAAACTTAACACTGAATCATATAACATTATTATATTAAGATTTACATCAAAGATAAAGTGCTTCGTATTACTTATAACGATATTACTAATACAAATTCACATCCAAGTTAAACTTAGTTACTTTAAGTTATTACAACTTAACTGATTCGATATCTTATACGAGTAAGTTGAAAACTATACCGCTGTGAAATTAAGTTTGTTTACAAGTTGTTTAAAGGATGAAGGTATGTTGCGGTTTAGTATTTACCGTGGAGATGTGGTCGATGCTTGCGAATGGTGTTCAAGAAGTCGCAGATTCGAGTCCCATTTTAAACATAATTATAGGTATAATCAACAATGGTATGTCGAGTTAGAGTCCCATTTTAATAAACAATATCCTGATCTAGGATTTTCTTTTAGTCCGTCAAATTAATAGTAAAAGACGGTTCTCGTAGTAATACTACTCAATGCTACGCAGAGGTCTCTGTGGTCTCGGGTTCGATTCCCGCTCAATGCAAACATTAGTGTGCATGAACATGATTGTTTGCATTGGTCTGGTATTATATCGACGTATTTACAAAAAAAAAAGTATTGAAGTATGTTTATCCGTTGTCTAGTACCCATAGTACAAGCTTTGCTTAGTTTAGGAGTATAATAGTTCTTTAAATAAGCCATAGTTAAATCATTTGCACCTTCTTTTACAGTATGTCATAGAGTAAACGAAATCAAATGTCGTTGACCCTGTAAGCGTCAAAATAATTTCATAATGCATAGAGTAAATAACCAATCATTTAGTTTGATAAACAAATATATTTATACTTTAAAATGATTACTTAACAGTTTTATAAATAAAATCAATAGAAACCGGCCGTGATTTAAATAGTATGTGATGTGTTTTTGTATGTGTGCACCTGGCCTCTGCTGCTATCCATCAATATTATGTCCTTGCTTATCATGTCTTCCTATGTGCTTTAAAAGTAAGTACATGTTATTAGTTTCCCTCTATACTCTTAAGCCCGATTAACACATCGACAAGTACAATAGCGAGTTAAGTAGTAAGTTGTTGATTAAGTTGATTTGAATAGATCTACATCCTATTTTTTGGCGAGTTAAGTTGGCGAGACGCGAGAGAGGGAGCTACTTCGTACTACTACTTAACTCGCTCCTGTACTTGTCGATGTGTAAATCGGGCTTCACCTCTTGTTTGGTAATTAATTTAAATTTTCTACTTAAGCTTATCTTTTGCCTTAAGTCACCTTGAAAATATTTTAAAGTATATTTAAAACGAAAATATAGTACAAAGTATGTGTTTAAACATTGTGGTGTGTATTATTTGTTCTTTTCATTTCATAAGCAAACAGGGTCTAATATACATTTAGTCGCTACTATTTTAAGACCTTTTAAAGTCTTCCAATGAGTCGTCTGGCCAGCGTGGTATTAGTAGGCCAAGTACCCCTCTGTCATGGGAGGAGGTCCGTCCCTGCAGTGGGACATTAATCGACTGTTATGATGATGATGATATTTATGTACCTTTATTAATAAATTTAAAAACGGGTCTACTCAATTAATAATCATATATTTGAACTCCAGATCTTAATTGGTGCCAATGTATGGTGCTGAGGTTTGGACCCGATGACGAAGAATTTATTTACACCATCGAAAGAAGAGAGGTGGCTAACAAAAGCGTACAGTCGGTCCCAAAAGTCACTGAACACATTCAAACTACCAAAATAACTGAACTCTAAATATGTCATAAGTATGATGCAACAAGAGAACAAATAAAACTTAACATACAAAACGTCCATAAAACGCTGAACACTAACTAGTGTTTTATTTTATTTAGTTTTTTGTATTATAATTTATGTTTGTTTTAATACAATTAACATTCTAACCCTACATTTTGGAACTAGTGCCTGAAAATTGTCTTTTTTTTAAAGTTCTATATTACTATTAAAATTAAACTTTTCATTTAATTTTTCCTTAAAATTAGCTATAAAGTTTGGATTACTAGTGTTCAGTTTTGTAATACTACTGTTAAGCTAATTTTGTAATACTAGTGCTCAGCTACTTTTGGATTACTAGTGATTAGCTCCTCTTGGATTACTAGTGCTCAGCTACTTTTGGATTACTAGTGTTCAGCTAATTTCGGAATACTAGTGTTCAGCTACTTTGGACGTTTTGTATGTTGTCTATTTTGTTCTCTTGTTGCATCACTGACTGTATTATTTACATTTATAGTGTGAGGATGTTTTGAAGTTTGAATGTGTTCGGCGACTTTTGGGGCCGACTGTACCGTAATTCCCAATATAGTTCTAAGTAAGAATTGAAGAAATAATAAAGATTGAAATTATATATATGTTTTTTTGAGGTCCTTACATTTTTATTTATAACAACAACCAGCAGATGAACAACGAATTGTGTCACCAAATAATAAACTATAAAGTTAAAAATAATAATAAATATATGTACAGTATGAGGACATTGATAATATGATTGTTTTTTAAAGAAAGACAGACAACAATGAGGAAGCGAGAAAGTGAGATTATAATTTATGTATGATTTTGAAATTGTATATTATGACGTTAACAATAAGTGCTATATTTTGTTGCACTGCAATGACTTTTTATCGAAGTGCAATGTTTCCGTCACCAGTGTCACTTAGTAAGACATGATGAAACATACAATGTCAAATAGAAGTAAGTAGGGATTCAATCTTTTATCATTTCAACCTTATGCCGAACGCCATAAGATACATTTTAATGTGATAATTTTCAAAACTTATGCTAAAATTATTCAGCTATTTTCGGTAATCGGATGTACTTTTTTTACTCATTGATTTGCTGTCTTTCTTTAAAAGCCAATCACATTATTAATGTCCCCATACTGTAAATATTTATATTTCAACTTAGAATCCTAGACACTTCCTGAAATGCTCGTAAATGCTGTCTAGCATTACACTAAAACAAAATTGACGACCTCTGTGGCGTAGTGGTTATATAACATGACTGCTACGCAGAGGTCTCGGGTTCGATTCCCGTTCAATGCAAATCTTTGTGTGCATGAACATGATTGTTTGTATTGGTCTGAGTGTTTTCTATGTATAATATGTATAATGTATTTACAAAAATAAAAAAGTATTTAAGTATGTTTATCCGTTGTCTAGTACCCATAGTACAAGCTCTGTTTAGTTTGGGACTAGATGGCGTTGTGTGAATGTGTGATAAAAAAAAAGTTACTTTAAAGAGCGCAAGACGCGCAATGCATGGCCAGCTAATTGTGAGTGGTAAGGGCTGCTCAAGGATATTATATAGTAACACAAGCTGTTTGGTATGTCTACAAAATGGACTTTAAGGGGTGAGCATAGAGTGAGTTAAAGAAGGTTTAATTAAACTATGCGCTGGCTGAATACCTTAAACCTTTGACAGAAAATAAAATATTAACGTCTTTATCATTGAACTTCTTGTCATTACATGTTTTCAATTTTTTATTATTTTTATGAATTTTAATTTAAAAATGATATTATAATAAATATCAATGTTGAGTTTGCCAATTTTATCAAGTCTCAAGTGTTTTGTTCTGTCGCCTGCTGTACGCTGGATTCCTTGCTGTCCACTCTTCTTTCCTTGCCTGCCATGCTGCTGGCTGTACTTTTACAAACGTGATAAGTATCCAGAACATTATGGTGCAGTGATTTTATAAAAAAACCTTTAATGATTGTGGCGTGTTAAGCATTTGAAATGAGTAAATAAATACTTTAACAACTCTTTGTTTTTGTCTACAAGGGTTTATAAAATCCATACTAATAATTATAAATGGGAAAGTGTGTCTGTTTGTCTTTCTTTCACGGCAAAGCGAAGCGACGAATCGTCGTGACTTTTTAAGTGGAGATAGTTGAAGGGATGGAGTACTCTCCTTTACATAGGCTACTTTTTTTTTCTTCTGTGTCCAGGAAAGGGGAACAGTGCTACCCTGAATTTAAAGCTAGCGAAGCCGCGGGAAAAAGCTAGTCCTTTATAATAACACAGATCAAATTGCAGGGACAAACCTTCTCCACGGTAGAGGGAAACTAGGCCTGCAAATACTAAGCAGGATAGGCAAATTGGTATAATGGTCATATTATGCCTATTCCGAGGATCAAAAACTTACAAGTTTTTGATCCTCGGAATAGGTACTTGACGGAAATTCCGTCACTGTTATTTTCGAGGGAATGCAATTTGCACACTAGGGATTAAACCCTGTGTAAGATCAACTTCCTCCAGAAGGAATATTTCCGCTCGTCAAGCATCTTTTCATAGTTGTCTGACGACATGGTTGATTGGTGGTTCCCAGTTATACTTTAATACTTTCACTGTCCGTGCATTACATGTAATGCACTGATGAGTTAGCTCCGTACGTCCGAAATTATCCGCACTAACACTATTCTTGGTGGTTAATAGTGTATTGGGGTTACTCCGATCTGATACCCTAAAAAATTCACCCTAGGGTGAAAGCTGGGGAAAGTATGTCTGAGAATTCACCCTTTTAATTTATTTTACCTAGAATAAGATCGGAATAACCGGTGTATTGTATATCATGCATGTCCTTACAGAGCTAACTCATCAGTGCATTACATGTAGTGCACGGACAGTGAAAGTGTTAAATTGAACCTTGAACCCAAATTTCTAACTCTTGGTTTGATTTAAAATCAAATCAAAAGCTCACTGATCTAAGCAAACTAGATGGTGCAGACATAAATGAGTGAAAACTACCAAAGTTATTAGGAGTAATTACGTGAAACCAATGAACAAATTTCATCAACAAAGCATCTGAGGGGAATAATCTGAAGACCCAGGTTTAAATCCTGTCTGGAACCCTACACATAATCCCCTGTCTTCCGTTTCTTTTCAAAACTTTCAAATTATTAGTGCAAATCACAGCTTCATCTATTAACAAGTTAAGAAGAAATAACATCAGTATTCGATAGAGCGCTCCCAGATACACTTTCTAATAATCACATTTATAAGTCAGCAACTACTCTTGGCATTACCGGCAGAAAGTTTGGACTTTTAAAATTTGCACTCAATTTATCTAATGGAGGAACTTTGAAAACGAAGCTCTTAGCAAAACTTTTTGATAATTAATTCATAAACGTTTATTTACGCTTTCTTCTGAGGGTGACCTGGTATTATAATTAATGTTGGGTTCCCGTCGCGGTAGGATGATTTTCTTAGGCTGGATCTTATTTGTGTCCGATAAATTTATGTTTTTAGCTAAAGTCTTGCGGCAAAAATGTTTATTTGGAAGCAGGTTTAAATTCTGGCAAGGTGTAGATTTTTTCCGTTTTCATTCATTTCAAAATTATCTAGCTATATTTTAATGACTTACTAATACCAAGCTAGCCAAGCAACCGTGGATTAGGATTAATTTTGCGTTATCTCTTCATAACAGCCCATTAATCGGACCCACGCTACCACCAGTAGTATCGGCGGTGGTAGCGTGGGTCCGAAAGGGCAGGAACGGGCCTCCTCCCATGAAGGAGGGATAGTTAGTCTACTAATACCACGCTGGCCAGACGGATTGGTATAGGGTTTAATTTCAAGTTTTCCTTCTTTTTATTTCGTAAAGATAATATTCACGGATAGTCCTTTAGTCGGTTTTACGACACCCATGGGATGAGATGGGGTGGTCACATTATTGTATTCTTACTCTTTCACCACACAGAGAATGTTATCTCTTACTAGAAATAAGTACTTAAATAATCATACATTGCTTCCTTTACATGGAACCATAGAACCATATAAACTCAAACACATTTACTTGTATTACTATTACAGTGAACAACAGTTAAACTCGCATATGATCTAGTAAATGTTAGTAGTGAGATGTAGTTGTATGCAGTTTTAAGTAAACTGTGAGTCTGTGACATCTGCTTGTGACTTGTAAAACTTTGTATGAGCTTTGTTGCGCCTCGTCGACACTATCGTCGTGTTCACTCGCGGTTATGTAAGACGATTAGATACTCAACCACCCGGTTTCCAAATGACTGATCAAGTAAAAATCAACTGATCAAGTGTCAAAACTCTTGTCAACTATTATTTTCAGGAACTGAAAGGATAGCTGACACGAGTTTCGACATTTAACGGAAATCGAACCCGAGACCTTTGCGTGACCAATAATTACTACACCAGAAAGCTTTATAATACTTGTAATGCATCAAGTTTTGCACCTGTGGTGCGTCCCCGTGTGATGACGGAGTAAGAATACAATATGTCACCACCACATCTCATCCCATGGGTGTCGTAAAAACCGACTAAGGGACTACCATTACTATTATCTTTACGAAATAAAAAGAAGGAAAACTTGAAATTAAACCCTATACCAATCCGTCTGGCCAGTGTGGTATTAGTAAGCCAAGTATTCCTCCGTCACGGGAGGAGGCCCGTCCCTGCAGTGGGACATTAATGGGTTATTATGATGATGATAATTTTCACTTACTGGCTTTACACAATATTCTTAAGCATCAAAAGCTTCGTCTATAACGAAAGTATGAAGAATACATCGTTATACACAGCACCCGTGTGATGACGATAACGATAGAGTTTAACGAGAGTGTCCCGGAGAACGTCTCGTATTGTTACTTATATCTTGTAACTAAGATGAGATAAAACCCTGAGACTATGATATTTGTTTATAAACTTACTAGCTTATGCCCGCGGCTTCACCCGCGTTGTACGGGTAGCTTAAATGTTATTCTACATCATAAACTACATACTGTCTATTTAAACAGACTTGCTTTATAACGTAAACATATATGGCGTAGTGTCAACCACAGACTAAAGACTTTAGTCTTTGATCTTTCAAAAATGTATAGGAATTACACCTCAACAAATCTAAAAGATACAGTATGACGTTTCATATTTTTCAAACTGAAACAACTTTGTTCATGCGTACATTTACTTATTCAGTTTCGAAAACCTTTTTCGTAAAACCACAAATTTAGAAAGATTTTATTATTGTATCTAAAAATGTACAATTCTTAATATATAAAGAACAATGCTCAAAACGTCCCCAGCTTGTAGCACTTTGAAGCCTATGTTAATCGAAAGGCCTTAGTATTTTCATCATTTTATTGTATGACAGCAAATCTCAAATGTGTATCCGAAAAAAGTTATATCGCTATAAAGAAACCGAAATGAGTCACAATTTTGTTGCTGGTTATTGTACTTTTTCGAAATGATAGCCAATAAAATACATAGTTAACAGTGTAGAATATAAGAAAAATATAAAAGATTATTTATTTATTTATTATTACGCGCCGTATATGCCCAATGACCCGATTTTTTCTTTTTTGTGATCACGAGTAGTTTGTCTCCTGGGACATTTACTAGGTACTTCACGCTGGCTGTGGGGCGGATGGCCCTACGACATTTAAGTGTTAAGCAAACGCGGCGCGTATTCCTGCCTCGTCGGCGAGGACGGAACCGCGGACGTGTTGTTGTGGCTTCGCGAGCCGTATGAGCTCTACGTTGAGCGATCGCGATCCAATCACCCGGTTCTTCGAGAGCATGTCTAGGTCTTCCAGTTTTGGATATTCAAGAGGGGATGTACCCAGATGCCTCAACCACTAGTTGGTTGGGGTGAGTGGCAGCCGTTTCAAAGTAGCGACGGGAACAGAGTTTCATGTGTTGCTGGCTGGTCGGCAACTCGAAGTCGATGTGGCGATCCTCGTTACGCGTGAACCACGGTGCTCCCGTCGCTTTGCGCATGAACCTATTCTGAATTGTTTGTAACCTATGGATCCTGCTGTGTGGCCCAAGGTGGGCGAAAACTACGCACGCGTACGTCATGATTGGCCTAATACAAGTCTCGTATATCCTAACTTTATTGCGGATTGACGTCTTAGACTCCTTCCTAAGGAGTAAGTGCAGCCGTCCCATCACAAACGAGCTCCGCTTGCGAACCATGTTTAGGTGGGGACGGAGCGAGAGCTTATCGTATGAGAGAGTATGACTCCAATGTATTTGGCTTCCCTCGCCCAAGGGATCGGGGAGCTGAACATCTTGACTTTTTGTTTTTTTTTTAATTTGACCTACCAGAATGACTCTATGGTGCCTGGTGTTAAGCATCCATTAGAGTCCAAGAATGGCGAGCACCATGCCAGCTACAATATTTGTAGAGGCATGAATGTCTCAACTATGGCGGCTTCAGAAGATGCTTTTTCACGCCACGCTTGAAGCAACCAGGATCGTAGTTTGAAGCACGTCACGTGGGCTGGCAAAGAGTTCCACTGTTTGGTGGTTTTGCACATGTACGAAGTGCTGAACCGCTTTGTTCGGACTTGTATGGTTTCTACATCGTAGCGGTGGCACTTAAGTCCGGCACGTGTTGTTCTGGATAAGAAAGGAGAGGGTGGAATCAGTTGGAAAAGTTCATCAGAACACTCGCCGTGGTACAGGCGATAGAAGGCCGCCAATCCGGCGATGTCCCTACGCAGCTGTAAAGGCTCTAGGGATTTGGATACTTCTGGGCACCCAATTATACGCACAGCTCGCCGCTGTAACCGATCAAGAGCATCTAGAAGGTACTGTGCAAAGCCATCCCAGAGGTGAGAGCGGTGTCTCTGCCGAGAGAGTTTTGTGGCTCCTTTTCTTGTGAAACATCAACGCTTGGCTCTTTTCGGGGTTGACTGTTATCCTCCATTTCTAGAACCACTCGCTGAGGGCGTTGGACGCAGATTTATGAATGAATAACCAAATAAATCCCGTCTAGTAACAATTTGTCCGTTGGGTCATTGAGGCCATAAACGGGACATTTAAAGGTGATTTTAAAATGTTCAGGAATGTAGTATTCAATAATACACTTTTTCATCTCTTCACAGACTTCCGAATTGCTGGAGCGCTTCTCAATACATTCAGGGAGCCTTTTTATGACAGTGTCTATGCCACAGACTTCGTTGAATGAATTCATTGCAGAATTCACATCAACAATGACTTGGGTAACTACGTTACAGGCAGCGGGGTACGTTCAGAACATTGATTGATGAGTCCATAAATAGACCGTTCCCTGAATTGTCAAACGAGGATATTATTTTGTTTAGTTTGGGGACATATGACACTTAAAACTAGCAGCTTCCTATGTTAGCGAACATTTACGTGGCGGCGTCTGCAACATAGAAGTTTGTGCTACTCCAAGTCCAATTATGAACCAATACGGTATAAACACGGCAGATTGCACTCTTTTGAGGGGTCGAATTTTATCCAAACATAGGTCAAATGCGACGCACAGGATATAAACGCCATTCAGGCATATTATTGTTCATGCTTAACTGCTATAAGAACAGCTGGTGCTTGCGCGCATGTCGTCAGTGTCGTGTGCTACTTTGGTATTGGAAGGGATTTAGACAATTTCAATGGGCCAGCCAGTGCCTGGGACAATATTGTAATAGACACTGAAAATACTGATTAATGTTATAAAAAGTTGCGATTATGAAGATATTTATATTTGAAAAATTCTTAAAACCGTCCGTGGCCACTTTACAAAAAGCGGGAGTCATTTTAAAACTCGGAATAAGTTCATTCCACAGTATTAATTAAAATAAAAGGAGCATCATGGACACTAATATAATTATCATTGTGGCTGATTTCGGTTTCTTTATGTCGATATAACTTTTTTCGGATACACATTTGAGCTTTGCTGTCATACAATAAAATGAAGAGATGACTAATACCTTTCGATTAACATAATATATCTTAAAGTGCTACAAAGTGGGGACGGTGTCCATACATTTTTGAGCATTGTTCTTTGATTGAAAATTTTCAAATTTTGACGACCACTATGGCGCAGTCGGTATATTACATGGCTGCTACGCAGAGGTCTCGGGTTCGATTCCCGCTCAATGCAAATCTTTGTGTGCATGAACATGATTGTTTGCATTGGTCTGAGTGTTTTCTATGTGTATAATTTGTATGTATTTACAAAAAAAAAGTATTTAAGTATGTTTATCCGTTGTATAGTACCCATAGTACAAGCTTTGCTTAGTTTGGGACTAAATGGTGTTGTGTGAATGTGTGAAGATTATTATTATTATTCTCTTTATTTACATTTTTCACAATTTATTACATTTTTAAATATAAATATAAAATAAACACATTTAAAAATATAAAAAAAAGGTAGACCCACCTGCATCGGGTACAGAGACTAAGCTACTGGTGGTTAGGGCTCCAGAGATAGGAACCTCCTCACTATACGTGCCGTGTCAAGCAGTACTGCCTTCTGCATCAGACCTATGAGTCGAGTCTCCTGAGATGTTGATAGAGACTCTTTGGAATAAGTCCATTAACTGAAAGTACTATCGGAACAATGATCGCCGAATCAACATTCCACATGTCGACAACCTCGTGAGCCAAGTCCAAATATTTCGTTTGTTTGTCTTTTTCTGCTTTAACAAGATTCTCGTCATGAGGAATGGTGACATCGATTATTATTATTATTATTATTTTAAAGCAAAATAACACATATTTACATAGTAAATAATCTCTAATAGTTCTATTTCTCGACCTCATTGCACAGTCACGTAGTTATAGGCCGACCGTTTAACTCAGACCCCGCCTGCGGTAATAGAGGTGCGCGGGGGGCGAGGACAAAGGAGAGAGCTATCTCTTGATTTTTTGCCAAAACGGCGCCATCTCAGATACTGTGACCCGAACTACATTACATCACAACACACCTCTAATTTTTAGCTAGCTTATTTTTATGAAATAAAAAGAAGGAAAAATTAAAATTATACCCTAAAGCAATCGAAATACCTGAAGAGGTTGTTTTATTTTTCTGGTCATGCTTTAAATTGTGTAATAATTTAGATTGCATAATTTTTTCTAAGAAAGTACTAGTTTTAGAGCCAAGATGACGCCACCATCTTTGACATTTGTAAATTGTATAGAAGACGGACTAGCATACTGCACTAGTGTCATACTGACATACTGACTAAGTGTCCGTTATGGTAGCGTGTAAAAATAAAAAAAGCTCTTATTATTGTTCTTATTATCTGTAAATATTTTCTAAGATTGATTCTTACAAATTAATATGTTTAAATCATACCTGTTTTAATGTAAACTGTGATTATTGTAATGTGATTATACTGTGATTTAATATATATAATTAATGATTGTACAATTGTTATTATTTGTAAATATTTTCTAAGACTTTAGTTATAATTATATTTATAGTTTAAATCAGCCATTCGTATAATAACAAATATATTTATTAAAGACAAAGATTTATTGCAAAACTGTGTATATCAGGTGTTAGTGTATGAATACATTATTCTCAACAGTCTATCCACATCGGATATGCAAATTATAGCAATATAATATCTTAAAACTACACAAATTAAACAAAACCTTATTTAAGTAACTAAATGAAATGTTATTTTTTTCAAAACATTCTTATTCAAAATATTTGTAGATTCTTTAAAAAATAATCAAATTATTACAAATTATGTAATATTATTGTTATTTTTGGAGTCGGTGTCAGCCAACGAAATACGATAATACATAAGATAATGGAATGGCGGCCATGAATTACAGATTATATTATTATATGACTTCGACATTAACCCCCTTACTTATAAAAATCTCTAAAATTTAATCACTGTTTAGCGGGTTTTTTGTTAGCAAAACCAACCTTAAGCCAAACAAAACCGTAAAAATTTAAGCTAATCAATTGACTAAAATTTAAGTTGCGTTTATGAGTCCGGGGTTTGACATAAAGTTGTTGATTGTTTATGGATTGGTTTAAAAATTAAACAAATATTAAATAACTATTTTTATCATATTTAAATAAATATATTTTAAAATACCTGTGTCACGTTCAAACGTTTTAATATACCTATTTAGTAACTGATTAAAGCTTTCCATAACTTATGGGCGTTTATGGGGCTAACCAGCACCGTCAATTGAAAAAAATCGTAATTCGTGAATAGGATCAATAATGCAAAATGTTGTCTACAAAGTCGTTAGAAAAGGCAATAGAGTTTTGTCTAACACATTCTGATCACTTTAAATAGTTTTTAATTTGATAAATATTTTATTTAAAACAAACATGGCCGTTTCATTTTCGCATGAGAATTTTTAGTAATTGTCTTTGATTCGTAGTACTTATTTCTCATCTTAGTCTTTAGTCAGTGTATAACACGACATCATATTTCTTTAAATTTATAGTCAGGAATAAAATATAGAATATAACTATCGTGGCTGTCACATTACTCCAAAAATAACAATAATATTACATTATTTGTAATAATTTGATAATATTTTAAAGAATCTTCAAATAAATATATTTGTAGACTCTTCAATAAATATCCTTAACAATACTTTTTACAATATTTAAAAGAACCTATTCTTTAGATTATAATTAAGTAAAAAGAATGTCTGATTTAATGTTGTAAAACCAAAATACAACTAATTATTTTTTACTTTTTAGTGCAATTTTTGTCTTTGAAGTCGGTTTTTTTTTATTGTAAAAACTTATTTTATTTGGCATAGTAAACAACTCGATATAGCTCTTGTGTACGCTACCATAACGGACACCGCTACCCCGCTCCCTCGTCCCTTTCATACCGCAGGCGGGGACTGAGATAAACGGTCGGCCTATAGGTCACTGCTCGTAGTGTTGCTACTCTTCTGATACATTTGTATGCAAAAAAATCCTTTACATAACGAAAAATCGAATGTATCACTTTCAAATTGTCAATTATCGACACGTTACTGCGCGATCGCATAAATCACTTATTACATAGGTACCATAAAATAAATTAATTTACTATTTTTTAAGTTTTAGAAAAAAAAACAACTCAAAAGTAAAAAATAATTCTTTATTTTAACTAGGTAGACATTTATCATCATCTTATTATATTATTATATCTCTATATTTTTGTTAAAAAAGAAATTATGTAAATATTAATCATAATTAAAATAAAATAATTTTTTAGAATATTTTATTATTCACTAGTAGTACTAGATCTAATACTACTAGTAAGAGATCAATTTAAAGTTTCTTAAAATTCGGATATTATCGTAATCGATCTCTTAAAGTTCGGATATTATAGTAAACGATTTTTTTTCCCCAACCCTATTATTCAATTTGTCAGAACTGTCAAACTGTATCTTTTAGATTTGTTGAACTGTAAGGACAAATTTCTATAATCTACAAATGTCAAATCGTAAAAATAATTTTATCTGTGAAATTTTATGTTGGAAAAAAATACATTTATTTAAAATTTACGAAAGATAGTGGATAAATCAAAGTGATTTATGTGTTTTCTATTGCATAAACGTTTAATGCTACTTTCCAGGAATTTTCATCCATATCAAAGTGTGCGATTGATGTAAAAACTAGTGAATTTGCAATATGTGGTGTTTGTTTACTAAATAAATCAAGTAAGGATGAATACGGTATAGGTAGTTTGCAACAATACTAGACGAGCAACAATGATTTGTGGTTCACACAAATAATTGTCCTGCGTGGAAATTGAACCCGAGATCTCGTGCACGCCAGTCGCTTGCGCTACCGTCGCGTCACTGAGATAGTGTATAGTATAGGTTGCAGTTAATATTAAACATCATTATCCATACTAATATTATAAATGGGAAAGTGTGTCTGTCTTTCTTTCACGGCAAAACGGAGCGACGAATTGACGGATGGAGAGTAATATAGGCTACTTTTTTTTGTTTTTTTTCCGTGTCCAGGAAAGGGAACAGTGCTACCCCGAATTTAATGCGAGCGAAGCCGCAGGCAAAAGCTAGTAACATTATATGACAAAAAAAATATAATGGCACTCGTCCCCACACTATATGCACAGTGTTTCCAACGTTTTGCAAATTTCAATTCCCCTGCATTTCTATTTAATAGTAACTTATATTATACCAGCTGACCTGTGCCCACTTCGTTGGGCGGCAATAAAAACGCGTCCGTTTTTAAACATATTTCATTACTGCTCCACTTCTATTAGTCATAGCTTAATACTATAAAAGCCTATGACACTTCCCGATAAATGAACTATTTAACACAGAAAGAATTTTTATACTCGGTTTATTAGATCCAGAGATTACCCTCTACAACGTCACAAACACAGAAACTTTACCTCTTTATAATATTAATATAAAAAACTATTTAATAATAATTCAATAAGTTAAGAGAAAGTAACCGACACATATCTCGTCGTACGAAGCTCAGCTTTCATACTTACAAGATAAAACAAAACTTATTTGTTGTACTCAACTTAAATGCATCGACATTTTACAATTTCCTTTGAACGATTAATTTGTTTGTTGCGGCGGAATCTCCGAAACGGATGGACCGATTACGATGGGACTTTCACTAGTTGATAAGTACATTTCTAATTAAGCGGCGCGTAACATAGGCTTATAGTTTTTTTTTGTTTTTAATATATCTAATATTATTATTTTCCCGAACAGAGAGACGTCCTTCAAATACGCTTGGTACGAATTTGACTTTTCAATTTCTATTTAGTAGTACAAACTTATATTGTAAAGCTATTTAATAATAATTCAATAAGATGTTAGAAAGTAACCGACACATATCTCGTCGTACGAAGCTCAGCTTTCATACTTACAAGATAAAACAAAACTTATTTGTTGTACTTAACTTAAATGCATCGACATTTTGCAATTTCCTTTCAACGATCATCTTACTATAAGAGTTTTAGTTCAAGATGTTATATGTAGGTATTTTAGTTTTGTTTATTATGTTTTAACATCTTTGTGACCGGATGCGGCAAGGTGAGTGTGGACACGAATCCTGTGTAGGACAATGTATGTTAACTCCAGGAAAATAAAGTCTATTTGACACGACTCAAGTGAAGTGCTCAAATTGTTTTGGAACACCACATCTAGGTACTTTTGACGCAAATGATCACTAAATAACTATTTCGAATTAATCGTATACGCTCCTAGAGGATTAGTTTAGATCAGGTTAGAACAGCTAAGTTATGCAATTGTTTGAACCAGAACAGTTGTTTTAACGATATGGATTTTATATTTTTCATTATTTTAATGCTGTTTTAATCTTGGTGATTATTTACTACTTTTGTCTTTTAGGGTATTACCACACCAATGCTCATCGCATTGGGGTTGGGTATACCGGATGCGGCCAGGTGAGTACGGAAACGAATCCCGTGTAGGACATATTATTTGTGCAACTCCAAAATTTTTTCAAAGTCTTTAGCAAGAGCAAAAGCTGTACCTACTCTTTTGATCGAGCTCGTATCAGTGATGATGTCCTCTTCACCGTATCCGGTGACAGCGATCCAGACTAAGTACTTCTTTCTTCTGTCATGTGCTCTCAAATGACTGGCAAAGCCGAACTTGGTCTTGAAGACCCAGTCGCACTGCGCGCAGAAGAGCTGATCTGCTTCATTGTAGGTGGATACTCCCCGATCACATTATCTCGAGACCTGGCGTCGATAACGTCACGTCGCGTCGGACGTACCGTACTGATGCGCCCGTGGCGAGAGCGGGGGTTGAAAGGAGAACGGGAGGCATTCCAGCGAGGTCTCTAGATAATGTGACCGTGTAATACGTAGGTATGGCGGCTCTTGCGTATCAGTAGTGTGCTAATGATACTGTGTTTCAATGTAAGGATACAGTAGCTAGTGATGTAACAGTGCCATGAGACTTAACTAACGGCTTATGTCTGATAATATGATAACTGATGTCTATGATTGGCAGTTACCACTTACAATTAGGTGCTGCTAAGTTAAATCAATAAAAAATGTCTTAATATCTATGAAATTTATGTATTTAAAAGCTCAAACAATACAGGATCTTTTTACGTTACACAATATTATCTTGATAAAGGTTTTTAAATAAAAGAAAAGCTTTTTTTATTTCAACTTATATTATCTCAGTTGTGCCAGTGCATCCGTACTCTAAGCAATCAGCTCTACGATTGTAAAGTCGTAGTTTATGAGTTAATTTTATTTCCGTTCCCTTTATAGCCGTATCAAATACATTGTAATTTCTCTCAACATTTAATCCGAAGAGTATTGACCAGTTTTGTCACAGAGTGCAAAATCACGCAGTAGGGAAATGTATTTTGTATTCAGTGTATGTGTCTTAACTGTGACTACGTCGAGTTTATTAATAATCGTGTACTTTCGTTTGTTATTGCTATTCTCATCATATTTTCACTGTGGTAAAGGACAGGTGTTTTATTCTAAAAAAAATTAAATACGATTTACTAAATAAAACATAAATGCATGGACAGTAGGAAAGACCTTCCTCTATAGAAACGCGTATAAAGGACATGATCTATGTTTACACTTATTTAAATATAGCGAGTAATTTATGTTCAGTACGTTTTTCTTTGTAATATTTAAAGTACATAATATATACGTTTCTTCGTCCGCGTGATAAAGGAACAAGAAAAGAAGGATAACTTGCCATAAAACCTTTTGTCTATGTCTCGAGTCTAGCTCAAAATTGGCGCCTCCATGAATAAAATTAAATCTTGTAAAATCGTGTTTGTATGAACCACTTAATTAATTGGTTTTTGGCTTGTTAAATCTTACAGAATTCACTACTATTAGAAAAACATTTGTTTCCCAACTGCACATACAGTTATACTGTATCCCCTTACATAGCACCAAAGCTCTAAGGACCCAATTCAGATAAAGCACTATAGGAGCTTAATCCCCTGAAACCCTATACTAATGGCACTATCAATCAAAAGGGTGATACGAGTACAACAACTAACACCATGACATATATCAAAGGATCAAAAGTATAAACGGATCAGTACATACTGTAAAAGGCTGGTCAAAATATCGCTGGTTCTAATCGGGATTAAATATAATGACCTCCATAAAATGCTTTGATAAGTTAATTTACCAAAAATGTGTGCTTAGGACCGTCGACCTCTGTGGCGTAGTGGTTATATAACATGACTGCTACGCAGAGGTCTCGGGTTCGATTCCCGCTCAATGCAAATCTTTGTGTACATGATTGTTTGCATTGGTCTGGTTGTTTTCTATGTATAATATGTATGTATTTACAAAAGAAAAGTATTTAAGTATGTTTATCCGTTGTCTAGTACACATAGTACAAGCATTGCTTAGTTTGGGACTAGATGGCGTTGTGTGAGTGTGTGAGGAATATTTATTTATATTTATTTATTTAACACCAGGAAAATAAAGTATATTTGACACAACTTAAGTAAGTACTTCATGTACGCCAGTCTACTCGTGACCATGGCTAGTGTAACCTGATCGAAACGTCGAGCGGCTTAAGGTAAATAATTAAAGTGTTTACCTAAAATCTATACTTACGCGTTAATACCCGATAATATTATTATAATGTTAAAGTCAAAACTCATAACCGGTCAAAACCACTTTTGACCGAAAAAATCAGTCAATAGTGGTTTTGACCGACGTGCTTAGTCAAAACCCTTATTGACTGTTTTTGCAGACAAAAGTGGTTTTGACCATCGATGATAGTCAAAACTCATTGAAAATTGATCTTTAATACATAAGGTTTGGTCTGCGACTGTGTCGCAGAATGTCACCATCGCGTCCCAGCAAGCCGCGCTGCCGACCATGGCGCTTGGTCACCATACTAACCTAACCTAGTTAACTAACCAACTGTTTCGGACTTTTACCTTATGTATTAAAGATCAATTTTCAATGAGTTTTGACTAACATCGATGGTCAAAACCACTTTTGACTGCAAAAAACAGTCAATAAGGGTTTTGACTAAGCACGTCGGTCAAAACCACTATTGACTGTTTTATGCAGTTAAAAAGGGTTTTCACCGGCCATCAGTTTTGATTGTAACATATACATACTCCGTGTGGTGACGGAGTAAGAATACAATATGTCACCACCCCATCTCATCCCATGACGGCTAAGGAACCGTAAATATTATCTTTACAAAATAAAAAGAAGGAAAACTTGAAATCAAACCCTATACCAATCCGTCTGGTCAGCGTGGTATTAGTAGGCCAAGTATCCCTTCGTCACGGGAGGAGGCCCGTCCCTGTAGTAGCACATTAATGGTCTATTATGATGAATTATTTTCGTCATCATCATCATTATCATTTCTACCAAAAGTCGTCCACTGCTGGACATAAATGTTTCACCTACGTACGGTGTTGTGTCTCTATCATTCATAGCCTTCCAACTAATTTACAAGTTCTTACCCCATGGGTGTCGTAAAAACCGACAAAGCGACTATTCGTAAATTTTCTTTACGAAATAAAAAGAAGGAAAACTTAAAATCAAACCCTGTACCAATCCGTCTGGCCAGCGTGGTGTTAGAAGGCCAAGTATCCCTCCGTCCCGGAAGAAGGCCCATCTCTGCAGTGGGACATTAATGGGCCGTTATGATGTTTGTAAAAGTCTTTGCGACACAGGGCTCCTTCCCTTATTCAAGAAAAATAACAAAACAGTTATTCAAAACCATCTGATATTAAAGTACACCATAGTTTCAAAGTTTTTACAAATCCAAGCGACAAACTTTACCGAAAAGATAAAAGAAAAAGGAAAAAAGATCAGTTAGAGCAACGTCTAAAGAAAAAATACTTCTTATCTTACCCTGGAGAGTTAAAAGTTTTTATATTAGGTAACACTAAGCCTTTTAATCGACAACAAAGAAATGCAAAGAGGTATTTTCAAATTACTGTTTTTTTATTAGAACAATAATATAATATAATAATATATTCCTTACACTTTCACACAACGCCATCTAGTCCCGAATTAAACAAAGCTTGTACAGTCACGAGCAATAATATGTACACATTTTCGCATTTTGTAAACCAGTTATCTAAAGTTCTGCCAATCCAAAATTGAAAATTCGAAGATTAATTCAAAACTGTACGAAACCTCTTCTAAATTACGAATTCATTTTGATATTGTAATGTCTAGATAAACGTGCAGATAGTTTAGAAAATTTGAAAATGTGTACATATTATTGCTCGTGACTGTACTATGGGCACCAGACAACAGATAAACATACTAAAATACTTTTTTTTTAAATACATAAGTACATATTATACATAGAAAACACCAATCCAAACAATCATGTTCATGCACACAAAGATTTGCATAGACCGGGAATCGAACCCGAGACCTCTGCGTAGTAGTCATGTTATATAACCACTACGCCACAGAGGTCGTCAAAACAATAATTAATAATTACTGATTATACTTGTATTATAAAAAACCTATATTATTTTGAAGTAAAGTAATGATTTTAGCGTTGTGGGCGTATGTCTGTTCCATATTAGTTTTCTAATTAGACATTATCTGTGATGCGTGGCTCTATAAAGTTTTTAAATTGTCATTGTTTTTTCTGCTGAACTCCAAATTTATTTTGAATAGTTTTCTATTTTTCGCACCGTAAAACCAGAAACCCACAAGCGGAAGTCCCTCTAAAAACGGTATAGCAGTATCTGATTTAACCCACAACAAACAGACAGACAATTTTACCGAATTAGATTTTCATGTTAAAGTTATCCTAAATAATAGGTTTGTATTTTGTAACTTACCTATTTAAAACAAACAGAATTTTCACTAAAACGACTTATCTTGCTACACTCACTTAACTTTGTCTTTATTACAATTTCAAAATGCTAGAACATACGAATTTTTAAAAAAAAAAATCTTTTTTTTTGATAATAAAAAGTAGCCTATGTTATTTCTCAGGGTCTAAAGATTGTCTGTACCAAATTTCATCAAAATCCGTTCAGCCGTTTAGGCGTGAAAGAGTAACAGACAGACAGACAGACAGAGTTACTTTCGCATTTATAATATTAGTATGGATGACACTCCCCGCTAAATGTACTATTCAACCCAGAAAGAAATGTTAAAATCGGTATAGTAGATCCAGAGATTACCCCCTACAACGTCACAAACACACAAACTTTACCTCTTTATAATATTAGTTTAGATTAGCAATAAACGACTACCACATGGGCAGAGTCGTGTTAAACACCTAGTAAGTACTAACAACAAAACTTATTAACACTTTACCGCGGAGGAAAAATATAAAAGAAAGCGTTTCCACTATCTAGATTATTTCTAGAACATTTTTACAGCATAATAACAAATTGTTATTTTTAAAAATTACACATAAAACTTGCTGTTGTATTGTAAAATGAATCATAACATGTTTTCATTAAAGTTGAATTTTATTTGCAGCTGTAGTACCTATTTGATGTTGGTTTTTTGTTTGTTTTGAAAGTTAGTTCCTTTAAAATAATAATATTAATGTTGGCTTAAGTTGAAAATCTTTTTCTTCTAACGACTGCCATGCCCGCGACACCATATAATTATGGCTTCATTCTTAGTCATCACCATAACAGCCCATTAATGTCCCACTTCAGGGACGGGCCTCCTCCCGTGACTGAGGGATATTTGGCCTACTAATACTACGCTGACCAGACGGATTGGTATAGGGTTTAATTTCAGGTTTTCCTTCTTTTTATTTCGTAAAGATAATATTCACCCTTAGTCGGTTTTTACTACACCCATGGGATGAGATGGGGTGGTGACATTTTGTATTCTTTCTCCGTGGATAATCATCCTTTGCGCTTTTTATCGGATTGCGTTCATTCTTAGTGCGGAAGTATTCTTTCTTTCCACCTTTTTTCCTTCCTTGTCCAGAAAAGATAAACTTGGAGCAAATCTTGTATGAATCTGCATGGACGGTGCCAAAAGTGAACCGCTCAATCAATGCAAAGCTGCGTACAGTACAGAGCAGAAATTTTCACATCTAGGTAAGTATCACAGAACAAAATTTAAAGTACTAATATTTTTATTTTATTTTATTGGGACATAAAACAGTTACACATTAGAACAATACATAAATTTCAAAATGTACACAAATTTTACTTAATGTGTAACCCACACTCTATGTCCTCCACATAATATTAGGCACAGTAGGTAAATATTATACGGTCTTCACTAAACTTGAGCTCGATGCGATGGATGTCTTCACAAGGTTCGAGTCTCAAGTAAAGATGTAATGATAATGAAATTGTTTAGAAATTGTTAAAATGTTTTATTTCACTTATACATAACATAATATTATGACACTCGGTTGCGTATCTCGGCTGCTATGCACAAAGTTCCCAGTTCGATTCCCACGCAGAATATATGATTTTTTGTGTTCGTTAATTGATGTTTGTATACTTAGTCCCCACGACACAGGGCATAATGCCTAGTGCGGGAGTTGTCTTTTTTTTATGTAATCGGAGGCAAACGAGCCAGCAGGTCACCTGATGGTAAGTGATCACCGCCGCCCATGGACACCCGCAACACCAGAGGAATCACAGATGCATTGCCGACCTTTAAAAAAGGAGTAAGTACGTTTATAAAAAGAAAAGAAATAGTCTGACAAATTATGTATAACATTTTACGTGTGACAACTCTATTTCACGAAACAACGTAGAGCAACCTACTTCAATATATCAGAACAATAACATAATATTTATCCAACTAATTTTTCTTTTGCCACAAAACAAAATGTTGCACGCCCGCAGTAATGGCGGCGTTTTCCCGCCAAAGTATAATATTAAGCTTTGAGCGTGTGTTGTTTCTACGAAACGTGACTTGCGGCTTGTGAACGAGTTATAAAATAATATTTATTTGTGTTCTGGGATTATGCCTAGTAATAATCTGCACTTTATTAGAATTGTAAGACTTTTATTTGTGTGTTTCATAGAATTTATACAAATAAGAATAAGGAAAGAATTTGTTTTGGTCGTTGGAATTGGCAGTTTGTTTGTTTCAGGTTGTTGTAGCAAAATCGTAAGGACAGATTATAAATAGAATATAGGTGCTTGTATTGTTTCCTAAAGATTTAGGGATATCTTACGTTATAAACTAATGGAATAATAAAAAAAAAACGAAATACACGAATAGGTAAATTACGAATGAATAATCTAACCAATTTTCACACAAAATTACACAACCTGACGTTTAAGTAAATCGATAATTCCTGACACTAAGCAATGAAATTAATATCAAATTAAATTACACTCAAAAATCAACGCTCTGTTATAGAAGTTCTAAACGTTTTATTCAATTCAATTCAAAATTCAAAAAACATTAATTATTTATCTCAAAAGGTTACAATGGTGAAGGTACAGTACATTAAATATATTACAATTATTTATGCTTCAAGATTATAAGCATTCTAGATGTCGTTATTAAAACCTTATGAGAGCTGGAGTCCGAAGTGTGTTCGAAACCTGTGTGACGGATCTCCAGGCCCTCTTCTTTTATGGTACACTCAGACTCTTTTATAATAGAGTAGAGATATAATAGTTTCTATTATAATAGAACACACTATAAAAACTATACTAAATGTGGTCCAATATGTCACAATAAATGATAACTAAGTCACAAATATTGTAATTACTGTCAAACTAGGTGTTAAGAGTCTGAGTGTACCATAAAAGAAGAGGGCCTGGAGATCCGTCACACAGGTTTCGAACCTACTAAGGACTCCAGCTCTCATAAGGTTTTAATAACGACATCTACAATGCTTATAATCTTGAAGCATAAATAATTGTAATATATTTAATGTACTGTACCTTCACCATTGTAACCTTTTGAGAGAAATAAATGATTTTTTAATTTTGAATTGAATAAAACGTTTCCTTATTTAAAAATCACAATATTGTTGTGTATTGTGAGTGACAAATAAATGCTTTCTTTCAAATAGAGAACATAAAATAGTACAATTAACTTCCGAATGTCATAGCAGGTATTTAAAATCGACCAATCACATCGTCTTTATCTTATTACGTAACGTCTTAATCAAATTAAATTAATTCTAATCTTTTTCCTTTAAAATTTAACGACTTTTAAAAATAAAGCGCAAGTAAACCACGTTAATAGTACTTACTTAGGTGTTTACTACATGGACATCAAATGACTGTTTTTATTGTTCATCTCTTTATCCAAATTATTTTTGAATAATTACAACATAAATCACTAAAGTATGGTAGGTGCAAATAACACTTGAAAACGAATCCTAGCTAACGCGACGCTCTAATGTTAACCGACCTACGACAGTGTATTATAACTCAACAAAATACAATTCCTTTTATCACCATCATTTTTTATTGTCACCGTATCAAACTTAGGGCTTAAAGGTCCCTTAATTACATATATCCTATTTTTTCACAAATCATAGTCAGGTTAAAAAAGTAAAAAGATGTCAAAACCTACTCGTCACTTTAATAATAGCTAAAATTTAAATACTAGTCCATCATATGGACACTACAACCAGGACAATTTTATTACACAGCAGGAACTACATTACTGTACTGCTAAAATTAACAACAGTACCTTTAAACAGTGAGCACTCTGCTCAAAGCTCATTATAATGGAAAGATCTTACTTGATCGGTACAAAATAGTGTTGCAACAATATATCGAACTATCGATAGTACTATCGATAGTATCGATTGTAATGGCGATAGTCACAATATCGATAGACCTATCAATAGTATCGATCATATCGATACTATCGATAGGTCTATCGATTCTATCGTTAGTATTTGATATACACACCTCAACAAAGTCTAGGGATATTTTGTATAAAGTTGTGAAACTCAAAAAAAATTGGTTTGTTTTTAATTCTTTTGATGAAAACTTACTTTGATAACCTTTTTTAACCATTCTAAATTTGAATTTGAAAAATAAAATTAAAAATAAAAGATTTACGCGGCCTACACGTAGTCAAGTTCGTAAATTTCATTTGCCAACAGTAAGTTTTGACTCCATTTATGTGTAAAATTTAAGTTTTATAACAATTTAAACGTTTATTTCGAATAAATGATATTGTGTACATCAAGCAGCGGCGCCATTTCATCAGAAACTAAATGTGATGGGCAGTGTAGGCATGCTCCCAGATGCGAGTACTAAGCGGAGTATTGCTGAAGAGATTGGAACAATACAAAATATGAAATCAAGGTTATGGTCACGTTATCGTACTACTGGTGAAGTGGCTGAAAGATACCACGGCAAAAAGTCTATCACTACTCAACGAAATGATCGATTTTTGCAAGTTCCCGCGAAAAAACAGCCAAATGTTACTACCATGCAGCTGGTTTGGAGGCTCCAGCTCTTGGTGGAGCCTCTTGCGGGTGACGAAACTGTCAGAAGAAGTCAGCATGAAGCCCACCTTTATGCTTGCATACCGCTTTGTACTCCAGCACTACGCCGAGCGAATCGCGCACGACGACAAGAGTGGGCTCGTGAACATTTGCTCTATAAATATAACCTGTTATCTGTAGTGGTGTTTACACATGAGTCCCGGTTCGGTTTCTACTCGGATTCACGTAGAGAACGTGCTTGGCGAGTTCCTGGTTGTGACAGCCGTCTACAACATCCTCAAGAAATCTATTCATACCACGATAGAACAATTATGGTTTGGACGGGAATTTGTGTCGGTCGAAGAACATAGCGCGTTTTGATCAGAAACACCATGACGGCTGAAAAATAACTTAACGAGGTGCTAGTACTAATAATCTACCCCCGTAGACTACAATTAGGCCAAATGTTTAAGCTCATGGACGATAACACCCGTCCGCAAAAAGCGAGAGTGATGACAAGCTGGTTGCAGGAGCACGAAGTATCGATTTTATGCTGAACCACTCAATCGCCTAACCTTAAAACCATAAAATACGCGTAGGACATGTTCAAAAGATGGGCTTTAATGAATTTTCCTCCATAAAATTGCGATGGAAGGGCTACTTGTTTTGTATCCTAGTCGACCTGAAACAATATACCGCACCAAGACCTGGATAACTTAATCCAAGCATGAAAAACCATTGCAGGACCGTTATTTACGGTTTTTTTAATGTACTGACTACTGATTACTCACATAACTGTTAAAAACGGATAAATTTTCACTTATTTTCACTTTTGTAAAACTAACAATGAATGTGTTTCTTAAGAAACACATTCTTTGTTAGTTTTACTAATTTTCTAAGGTTTTATTTTTTTATATTTTAGGTATATTTGAAAAAAAAAAAATTATGCTAAAAATGTACTTTTATTTAATTCTGGATTGTAGCCTGATAAATTGCCTTTATAAAAATATTATCTCCAATAATTTTGGAGTTATACCAAATAAAATTGAGTAAATACCAAATATCCCTAGACTTTGTTGAGGTGTGTACTTACAGTAGTATTGATAGGCATCAATACTATCGATAGTATTGGCTTTCGATACTATCGATAGTCTCGATAGTATTGATATTTTATTATTAAAACTATCGATAGTATCAATAGTATTGATATTTTATTATTAATACTATCGATAGTATTGCACTATTGATAGTATGTAAAAATTCAATAGTATTACTTTTGCATTATAGTTAACGTGGTGGTAACTGCATTAGCAGAACAAAATTAATTATTTACATTATTTTTCCTGAAGTTCCTCAAATTCCTCCTCCTCCTCGTCTACAACAGTAATTACCGGCCACGTAAACCATAATGCAAAGGTAATACCATTGAATGTTTGCAAACTATCGATAGTGCAATACTATCGATAGTTTTAAACACTATAGATAGTATCGATCGTTTGTTGAAATGAGACCATCAATTGTATCGATACTATCGATATTATTGATTATAATAAGACTCTCGCTTGACAGTTGGATCATAGGTCTGATGTAGAAGGCAGTGCTGCTCGACACGACACGTATTGTGAGGAGGTTCCTATCTCTGGAGCCCTAACCACCAGTAGCTTAGTCCCTGTACCCGATGCTAGTGGGTCTACCTTTTTTTTATATTTTTAAATGTGTTTATTTTTATATATATATTTAAAAATGTAAATTAATGTGAAAAATGTAAATAAAGAGAATAATAATAATAATAATTTACCCCCTTTTTTTATTTAATTTATTTGTCCCTGTACCCGATGCTGGTGGGTCTACCTTTTTTTTATATTTTTAAATGTGTTTATTTTATATTTATATTTAAAAATGTAATAAATTGTGAAAAATGTAAATAAAGATGATAATAATAATTTATTTATTTCTTAGTAATTTGTACATATCGTGGCAAACAAGGTTCACTTAAAACTATAAACTATTTAGCCGAAACCAGTACAATATAATCAATTATATTAAGTCGTAGGACCCTCTTCCCCAAACTAGGCAGGAAACCTGTCTGTATCTCAGGAAGGAGTGTCCATTGTATTGTGTCTTGTAACGTTTACAATAATATTTGGTACGTATAGTGAGCTAACATAGTACTAATGAGCTTGAAGAAAAGAGAATTTAAAATTAACAAGATGATGACGAAGAACATAATTAGTCTACTTCAATATACTTTATCAAGTACTTATTACTAACAGTGAATGTGTGTGTATGTGTGTTGGTGTGTGTATGTGTGTTGGTGTGTGTATGTGTGTTGGTGTGTATATGTGTGTTGGTGTGTGTGTGTGTGTGTGTGTTGGTGTTTGTGTGTATGTGAATATGTGTGTGTGTATGTTTTTGAGTGGTGGGGAGGTTGCACTTTACTGAATAGTGGTTAGAAGGTCTTCTGTTGTTTTATATCTTAATGGATGTAGCCAACAATACAGCTTGCGTTTTATTTCGCACTTAGTCATGGCATAAATATTAATATGTTTTTGGACTTTATTATACAGCCTTGCATTTTGGGCTTTAAATTGTCGTTTTGCAAAAGCTGTCCTGCACGAGACGGTTGGACATAGAGGAAAGCCACGTCGTCGCTGACTGACAAGCTGTTTATCAAACGGAATCTTGGTGTGCTTTCGGAGGACAGATCTTAAGATATACAATTTCCTAACTGTCAAGACGTTGCATTCCGCATATAGCGTGTCGGTAGGATATTGGCGAGGTTTAAAATAAATAACTTTGAGCACAGCCCTTTGTGCTCTTTCGAGCTTTATGAGCTCGGTTTTATAAGTTCCTCCCCACACCGGAATACAGTAGGTCAGAATTGATTGACATAGAGCCAAGTAGACCATTCGGAGAGTATTTTTATCCGCCGAGAACCTAAGATTTTTAAATACAAAGATTAATCTTCTGGTACGAGAAGTCAATGCCTCTAATTGGGTGATCCAGTCAAGTTTCTCGTCGACGATCACTCCGAGGTATTTTACAGACTTTACCATCGTCAACGACAGACAGCTACAAGCGTCCAGGTTTTGCGAACAAATATGGGCTTTTAGGTTTCCGCTTTCAACAGGTGGTTTTGGCGTGTGAGGTAAGATGAAGCGTACACATTTGGTCTTAGCAATATTCAGGGTTAACAGATTATTTGCTAGCCAATGCATTACTGTCCGTAATGCAGCTTCTGAATGGAGCTTAGTGTCCTCCCAACTCTTACCATAAGCAACTAATGCTGTGTCGTCTGCGAAAGTAAAAATGTCACAATTGACGAGGGGCAGCTTACAAAGGCTGTTGATGTAAATTGAGAAGAGAGTGGGCCCCAAAATACTTTCCTGAGGAATTCCAAAGGTTATTTGTTCCTCCGCGCTGGTAATATTATTTATCTTTACACATTGTCTGCGATCGGAAAGATAGTCTTTAAAAATGCCTAGAGCCAAGCCCCTTATACCCACATTTTTCATTTTTTCTATCAATTTGGTAATACAGACAGTATCGAATGCCTTGCTGAGGTCTAGAAAAATGCCATAACATTTCAGCTTATTTGTTTTTTTTAAACTAGATGTTTGTCGGCAACTGACTGTACAAGGTCCGTGACAGCATCTTCTGTAGAGATGCCATGTCGAAAACCGTACTGGTTAGTTGCAAGGATGTGAAACTTCGATAGATAATTAGTTAGGCTGTAGTTGAGGACTCGTTCCATGATCTTTGATAAAGCGCTTAGGACGGAGATAGGACGGTAGTTCGTAATCTGATCTCTATCCCCAGTTTTGTGTACAGGGGTGACTATAGCCTTTTTGAACGCTCTCGGAAATATCCCTTGTGATATACTAAGGTTGCAAATATGAGTGATAGAAGGTGCAAGGGTATGTTGGGCCAGTTTGATTAATTTGGCTGGTATGTTATCCCAGCCCGTGGCACAATCGTCCCGGAGGGATTTTATAATTGTCGTGACATCACCCTCACTAACCGGGAGAAGCACAAGCGAGTTTATTTCGCTGTTTTCACATCTCAATTCAATGTCGTTAGGGAGAGAATTAATTTTAGATGCCAATGTCTTACCTATTCCCGCAAAGTATTTGTTAACAAGGTTAATAGAGGATAAAGGGTCTGTAGATAATGCTAAGAGATCTGTAGCAGGTTGATTACTTTTGTTTGTGTAAGTCAGTTTTTTTATGACCTGCCAAGTTGCTTTGCTATCGTTTTGGGCTTTAGTAAATAGCGATTTTTCATAGGAATGCTTGTGTTTATTAATTAGCCGATAACAAAAGTTTCTATATCTTGTGTATGTGACTTTGAGAACAGTGTTTTGCGGGTCTGAATTAAGCCTTAAATGCATGCTGTCTCGGTTTCTGATACACCTCAAAAGACCAGGCGTCATCCAAGGCTTAAGCTGTCTGTTCTTTTTAGAAAATTTTATTTCTTTTGTATTTTTTTGAACAATGCCATTGAGAGTAGTAATTAAATTGTCAGCTGCAATGTTAGCATCAGTAGTATCTATCACTGGGGTGAAGTCAGTGCTTTCTAAATCATTTACAGCATTAATATAGTTTAGACGTGTGACTGTTTGTTGAATAAATGTTTCCTTTACCCTGATTCTTTTGATACATAAAACCGTAGCATAGTGATCAGTGACACTGGTTTTCAAAATAAAGGAGTTTGAAGGGAACTTAGTCTTTAATAAAATGTGGTCTAAACAGGTATTTGATCTTGGCCTGGTTGGATGCTGAAAAGCAGGCAGGAAGCCCAGTGATGCTGTAGATAAAAGATATTCGTGTGAAGCTGGATCAATGCTGCCAGGTTTAATGTCTACGTTCAAATCGCCCATTATTGCTATGGTTTTGCAGCTTTTTAGGGCAGAAACGGCTGTTTCTAAGCAATTATAAAAATTATTTAAATTGGTATATGAAGGTGAACGATAGATGCCAATTATGGCTGAGTCTTTTGTACGGCAGATTAGGCAATTGGCATCAACAAAGAAAGATGGTTCGGTTACTGTACATTCTAGCGTGTTTTTAACGTAAAATATTACTCTATCATTTTGGATAGGGTTATTTATAGTAGAAAATGCGGTGTAGTTGTTTATAGTTGGAACAGGGGCAGTATTTTTAAAATAATGAGGTCAAACTGTGTAGGTATCTGTGCAAGAGTTATTAAAAAACTGTTAAGGTTCTTATACACACTGCGAATATTAATGTGGATAATTTTAATTGAGGATTGCGATACATTTTGTAAGCAAGAATATTCATCAGGTGTACAGACCTGGAAGGAAGCTACACTGAGCTGATCTTTTTCATCATGAACATTACCAAAATGAGCCATTTATAGTTATGATAAATAATTTTAGAGTTAGGTCTAATATAAAGTCCATTTGATGTAATTTTAGTATTAGTGTAATGGGGGTGTGTGAAATGAATTTAGTGTTGTATGTATATTGTATTTGAAAATGTAAGGCATATTTTTTTGATTGATTGATCATACGTGTAAGGTGTGTGGTATTTGTGTAATGTGTAGTGTGTGTAATGTTTGCTTGTTATGTTTAAAGTTCCTAAAATCGTAACATGTTTACATTGTTTTTTATGTAGCAGGTAACAAATATAAAATACAGGTTTTTTTACATAATCCAGATTGATGTCGTCTAGTCATATCTTCTTTTTCAGGATATTTGCAAAACAGTCTTCTGAATTTACCGTAAAAGTTTCCTTAGATTCCGGGTGTTTGCGTAGCAAAATCTTTCCATTAGAAATCCAGCAAAATGTCAATCCATTTTTTTTAGCAAATTCTCGAGACTGCAAGAAAAGTTTTTTCATTGAGCCGGGTAGATATTCGTCGACATAAATCGGTTTCTTATCTCCGCATATGCCCACTACTTGTGTATTTAATTTGTCTTCTATCCTGCGGCCCTTGTTAAAGTTTCGGGCTGCCGCCAAGTAGTTGATCTTTGTACGCACAGTAGAAAACTCAGTCACAATAGTCTTGTTCGTCCCAGGTTTACTTGGTAAGCGATGGATATCGCGTATTTCCGTTGGGGAAACTTCAAAGCCGATAGTTTTGCCGATCTGTGACACAATGTTAATCATCTCCCCAGTCGTTTCCTTATCTTGATTCAGAACATTTCTTATTTCTACAGTAGATGACCTTGAGCTTAGTTTGATATCTTGGAGTTGCCTCTCAAGCTTATTGATAGTTTCGGCATTTCAGCTCGGGTTTTTTCTAGGTCTAGGATTTCAAACTTCAAACTTCAAAATACTTTATTTCATAAAATTTATTACAAATTGTTTGAAATCGTCGTTTACTTAAAATTGAAGCTACATTTAAAATTATAGATCGACACAGACAAACGCTACAGCACTAAGAAAAGCCGCGTTGTATTGTCAAATGTAAATTAAAGGAGAAAAATAAAACCAATCTACTACTCGAATCTACTTGTTTGTCTGTGTTGATCTATAAATTCCAGTTTCCAAATGGTAGGGCCAATGAGAAGAAACCTGGCAAAGAAACTCATGGCAACTCTTTTAAAATTCAGTTGTGTTTACAATTTTTTTTTTACATTAATCATATACCCTATCAAAATATTTGACAGTACCAGACAGGATAATACACCATTTATACATCATAAAAAATAAGAATCAAAGAAAAGAAAAGTAGAAGACAAGCATGAGAACAAGGAAGACAGAAAAAAAAAAAGATAGAAAGGATACAATAATACAATTAGAACTTAGAGATAAAACAATACAGTAGCACACATATATAAAAAAAAGTGCATAAACTTGCAATATTTGAAACAGCCTATGGAACAGAAGCAGTTAATCCCAAGCCTTTTTGTCTTTCGTGTAGTCTAGGATAGTATAATATCCCTTTACGATAAGTTTTTGTTTGACTACATTCTTAAATTTATTAAAACTTAGATCTTGAATATCTTTCGGAATTTTATTATAAAATCGCACACATTGACCCTAAAATGAACTATGTATTTTTTGGAGCCTAGAATACGGATGAATAAGTCTATCTTTATTTCTAGTATTTATACTATGGACATCACTTCTTTTGACAAATTGGTCTTTATTTTTATGAACATAAATTATGTTTTCATAAATGTATTGACTTGCTACAGTTAATATATTGATTTCTTTAAATTTTTCTTGAAGTGATTGTCTCCTACCTAAATTATAAATTGCACGAATAGCTCTCTTCTGCAGCACAAAGATAGAATGAATATCGGCAGCATGTCCCCATAGTAAAATACCGTATGACATTATGCTGTGAAAATAACTAAAATATACTAATCTGGCAGTTTCTATGTCTGTCAGTTCTCGAATTTTCCTAACGGCATAAGCTGCAGAACTTAGTCTCTTTACCAATGTCATAATATGTGGGCCCCACTGAAGCTTAGAGTCTAGTGTTATACCAAGAAATTTTGTAGTGTCCACAAGGTCTACCTGATCCTCCTTAACTCTTATTGTGGTTTTCACTTCTTGTACATTCGGCGTTATAAATCTAACACATTTGGTTTTGCGGCTATTAAGGAGCAAGTTATTAATGTCAAACCAACGAACAACTTTAGAGATAGCCAAGTTTACTTCGTCAGTGCTAGTCTGCTGTCGTTTCACTTTAAATAAAAGCGAAGTGTCATCGGCAAACAAAACTATCTCATGTTGATCTTTAACTAGATGTGGTAAATCATTTATATAGATGAGAAACAAAAGGGGTCCAAGTATGGAACCTTGCGGAACGCCCATTTTTACGACAGATCCTGGAGATAATTTTCCATTAATATTAACTCTTTGTATTCTATTATTTAAGTAAGACGTGAAAAGATCTAATCCAAGTTTACCTAAGCCATAGTGATGTAGTTTCCGTAAAAGTGTATCATGATCGACACAGTCGAAAGCCTTGGACAAGTCACAGAAAATACCTAAAGCATCGTAAGAATTCTCCCAGGCATCATATATATGTTTTACAAGCTCCACACCAGCATCGGTTGTGGAGCGACCCCTTGTAAAACCAAATTGTTTAATATGTAAAATTTTGTATCTACTTAAATATGTTTGCAGTTGGTCTGCAATAAGTTTTTCAAAAATTTTACTGAAAGTTGGCAGTACTGAAATCGGTCTAAAATTAGTTGGGTCTGATGTACAGCCAGATTTATACAAAGGAACAATTTTGCTGGATTTCATTAAATCAGGAAACACACCACTATCTATCGAATGATTAAATATAAGAGCTAAATGCGTTGCAACTGAGTAAATAATATGTTTAGTAACAACTACAGAATTATCCCATAAATCTGATGTCTTTTTGACATTAATGGTATTAAAAGCTTTAATTATATCAAAAGGAGTAACATGTTCAAATTCAAAATCATTGTTGAAACAAAATTTGAAGCCTCAGATCCTCATACTGGCTATAGATATACTCTATCGACTTCTCAATATCCGTATTTGTTTTTTGTTGTCCCGCTTACAGACCGCCCACTAGGAGGAGTCTGTCCATATAAACGCCGCAAGAGTGACAAGAAATTAAAATTCAACACAGCAGCCAATAGGATTATTTAGAAATAATATTTCACCAAGAATTTAGCACACGTCCACCCACTGACACGACCAAATGGCCAAAAAAAAATTATAAAACATCAATACTATCGATACTATCAAACAGTAATACTATAGAATAGTAAGTATAGTATCGATTGTATTGATGCCTATCAATACTATCGGATCTCAATTACTAACGATACTGTCGATAGTATCGACACTATCGCTACTATCGATATGCATATCCATACTGTGACTATTTTACAAGGTCAACTATCGATAGTCAAACTATCGATAGTTCTGCAACACTAGTACAAAATACCAGGAAGCTTGTTAACTACGCTGGCTGGCGTTCATCCCACTTCTGATGTCGGCGTTAGCTTGTGATGGCACGTTCTACGATAGATCGGTCAACTCAAAGTAACACTTTTAATACACGTAACACTTTAACCACACTGAACACTACACCATAATTATTCGATATAACACTACTCAAACAAAACGGGTAACGGTTCCTAACTTCCTAGTAAGGAGCACCGATCGCGACCGAAGTCAAACTGTAACTGACTGGCGTCTTCCTCCGGCGCGCCCCACCTAGGCTACAGTCATGTCATTGCGACAGTGTCGCCTCTACCGGCATTCGTGCTGCGCTTTGTTTATGAATCAAATTAAGTACTGTTTCCGACATAGTAATATTTTATTAAAATTATGTAATTAATATTTTTATATTAATATTATAATGTTATAAAAAATATTACAGTAAAAATACTTCAATGACGGTGACAACTAAGTTCCTAATTCTTAATTTTCCACGTGCGTAATTTTACCAATTGTTTTTTGAACGATTTCTTCTTTATGAACATTTTTAATTTTACCTATTCTTAATTTTCCGAATGCCTCATTTTTCCAATTATAAAAAGTACGAATTCTGTTTTTTACACAAGGAAGTACAGTTACGGACATTGTGTAATTATTATTATAAATATTAAGTAGCAATGCATCAGTCCTTGTGGTGACGGAGTAAGAATACGATATGTCACCACCCCATCTCATCCCATTGGTGTCGTAAAATCCGACTAAGGGAATAACCGTAACTACTATCTTTACGAAATAAAAAGAAGAAAAACTTGAAATTAACACGCAAATTAAAATAATGATAAACACATGAAGGTATATCTTTAATCCTTCGTCTAATCTCTAACCTTGTGTTAAAAAGAATATCTGTCAAAGTAGCAGTCAGTCAACTTCAACTATACAAAAAGCTGTCAAACTACAAGAGTGATTCTCAGTTTTGCTTTCGTGAAAACATATAATTTTAGTAAAAATGCCTGCCGGACCATCAACCGTGGACGCTTTACGCGAAAAAGCGTTTCAAGACTACAGAAAGAAGTTAATGGAACACAAAGAAGTTGAGTCAAGACTTAAAGAAAGTAAGTATTTTTCACTCTTGTTAGCATCGATTTATGCCGAATCATGACATAGATTTTTGTTCAAATTGCACTTTTATTTTGTTTTCTTCTGTAAATATTTAGATACATTCAATCTTTTTTATTATTAAACTGTCCTGAGTGATAAAATCATTCATAAATTCTAAAATATCCTTTTTTATTGAGGTTACTCTTTTGCCAAACGTAGTTAATTTGATGTAGCTCTCGTTTTAAGTTAGCTATAATATAGCTTAAAATTAACTATATTATAGTAAATTAACTATATTATAGTTAATTTTATATGCTTAAGAAATATTAATCATTTTTACAAGACTAACTTTTAAGTAAATATAGTATCTATAATACTCTTAAGTATATGAATTTATTTGTTTTTGATGTTGCTAAAAATTACTAAAACTTCATGAAGTGCAATGATATTTCTGTGTATCATTGTTGAAATTAAATATGTTTAGAACATTTCAGCCCTGAAGTCAACCTTTGTTCTTAACTTACTCTTTGTTTGTTTTTTATGATCTTACCATAAGAAACACAGTATGGTGTCTTTGTGTTTGTCAATTTTATGTTTTGCTCTTTGATATTTGTTGTTTTTTTAGTATCCATTGGCTCCACTGTAGGCAAGTCTGTTGGGGAGCTAATAGATACTATAAAGGGTAGAATTCATCATTCATCATCATAACAGCCCATCAATGACCACTGCAGCCACAGGGCTCCTCCCGTGATGGAAGGACACTTGCCTACTAATACCACGCTGGTCAGACGGATTGGTACAGGGGTTAATTTCAAGTTTTCCACTAGAAGATGTTTTTCATCTTTTAACGGAATGTGGCCGGTTTCAGGCTGAGAGAGATTTATTAATTAATGAATTAGGTTTAAGTAAAAACAATATAGGTCTATTTAATGTAATTTTGTCTGATCCTTTGTCTGATGCGGCCAAAAAAGTGTATAGTTTTGCAGGTCTTCGTTTTGTGTAGATATTAGGGATTCTTTTTTTGTTGTTTTTAGTGTAAATGTTTAGTATAAGTACAAGATAAAAGGTACGATGGAACTGCCATGTATTTATGTACAAAAGTTCCTAAATCAATAAAGAGAATAAAAAAAAAAAAAAAAAAAAAAGTTTTCCACCTTTTTATAGGTTAAGATGATAGTCCCTTAGTCAGTTTTTACGACACCCATGGGATGAGATGGGGTGGTGACATATTGTATTCTTACTCCGTCACCACACGGAGTAAGGTAACATTGTTCTCTTTATAATTATTGTATTAAAAGTGTTGTTAATTTCTTCCAGTGAGAGATAAACTCAAAGATGTAACAAAGCAGTATGACAAGAGTGAAAATGATTTAAAAGCGCTCCAGAGTGTCGGTCAAATTGTTGGTGAAGTATTGAAGCAGCTTACTGAGGAAAAATGTTAGTATTCACCGTGTTACCTTTCAAACTTTCCTACCTTATGTTACATAAAATTAGTTTGGTTACTATGCGTTTCAAATAAAAATAGAATCGCACTCGCTGCCAACTTCATGTGGTCGTTAGAAATGCGGAACAAGATGGCGCTTTGACAGTCCTATTCTTATTTGAAACGCATAGTATCAAGAATATTAAAGTTATAATGTGTGACAGATATACATACTTTACAAAATTATAACTGCATACTTGAACTAAATTCTGAAATGTTAATATATTTACTATGCTAGCATTGACATAATTCTCTACAAAAAGATATCCAGCTCAGCATAAAGCCACTCTTTGATTTTGGGACCTGACTTTTAGCTGGAACTGTGGAAACATCATTAGTGGAGAAAACCTGAGTTAGACTCAGATAAACTATCTTAATATATATTTAAAAAACTCATGACTATAAAGAATGTTTATTGTAGCTGTTATAGCATCATTTCATGCAAAGTTAAAGGCTCTGATCTCAATAAAAATCTTTGCTTGCATGAACACAATCTTAGAGTGATAGAGGGTAATATGGGGCATCCCAATAAACAACATCTTAGAGTTAATCAGTGTAAGTAATATTTATTATTACTCACAGTAAAAAACTGACATTGTTGCTCGCAAAAAGCATAGAGAGGAAGAGAGAGACCATAGACAATTAACATCTATATATAGAACAATTTATTCCTAACACATAAATCTAACTATTAATATTAACAAACCTTTAAATAAATTTTACAGTCATAGTAAAAGCAACAAATGGCCCCCGCTATGTGGTCGGCTGCCGGCGTCAGCTTGACAAGCAGAAGCTTAAAGGAGGAACCAGGGTTGCTCTGGATATGACTACATTGACTATCATGAGGCATTTACCTAGAGAGGTAAAGTTATTTTTTATTATTACTTTATGATTGTTTGTATTAATTTAAGTAAAATTCTAGCGCCGTTCCTCCTCTCTCCTCTACTATGCTGTGCCCGACAGGGTCCACAACTTGAACCTTTGTTAACTTTACCATCTTGTACGTATAAAACATTGTGGAACGCAACAAAGAATTGAGTATTAAGATTGTAGAAACAAAATTTAGAAAGGTTCAAAAGTGCAAAAGCCATTTTAGTGGAAACAAGAGTGCAACAAAGTGTGCTCCAGTCCACAGACATAGCAAACCCACATTATAACCTGTAACTGATTATAAACTTAGCAAGCAAATGCCACAAGACATATTTGGTAAAAATGTTATTGATCCATCCATCCATATCCATATCAGCCTATGGACGTCCACTGCTGGACATAGGCCTCCTCCAAAAGTTTCCACTCTGGGCGGTCTTGTGCCTCCCTCATCCATCGGCTTCCCGCCGTCCTAACCAGGTCGTTGGTCAAAGAAATTATTGATCATGTGTCAATAATTACAATAATAATATTATTATAATCACTCAACTAAGTACAACTGTACTGTTGTTGTGTCTTATTGTGGAAAAGCCATGGTTAACAACCACAAACAAAATAAACAAAATTAAAGAATGGCGTAAACCCTATACTCAACTCAGTCAGTACAGTATAGAAGCCATAATTTGTATCTATACTAATATGTATTATAAAGAGGTAAAGTTTGTGTGTTTGTGACGTTGTAGGGGGTAATCTCTGGATCTACTGAACCGATTTTAAAAATTCTTTCTGTGTTGAATAGTCAATTTATCGGGAAGTGTCATAGGCTATATAGTATCACACTAGAACTAATAGGAGTAGAGCAGTAATGAAATATGTTTAAGAAAAGGACATGTTTTTTTCGCCGCCCAAAGAAGTGGGCACGGGCCAACTAGTTAAATATAATTTTTGGAAATGTAAAGAAGAATGAAGTAAAATGATTTTTGTGTATTTTTAGGTTGATCCTCTGGTGTATAACATGAGTCATGAGGACCCAGGCGATGTCACATATTCTGCTATTGGTGGTTTACAAGAACAGATCAGACAACTAAGAGAGGTATGTACAACTAAATAATTATTAATTTAATGAAAATTATTATTTTAACTTTAAAAGCTTCATTTAAATTTTGTCTCAGAGTAAAACTCAATAATAATATTCCTGACATATTGAGATAATGCCAACCAGTCTGAAACTAAGCAAAGCTTGTAATATGAGTACTATACTAAGCGCAAACGCGGTATCTCAAATAAATTTTATGGCATTAGATTACTCTAAAAAAATATGCATCTATTGAAGTAAGCCTAATAGCGGTATATTATTTAAAAGATATAAAATAACATAAATAATATCTCCATTTCACTTTATCCTTACATTACTAAGGATGCTATTTTTACAAAATTTCGATTATCTCAAAACTAGCTTTCACCGAGATACCGCTTTTGTGCTTAGTAGGGCAGTATACCAATGTTTGTTTTTTTTTGTAAACACAAAATTTTACATTGAGTGTGAATCATAACCAAGACCTAAGATTGCATAGTTTAAAGCACCGATTACACTAGACTACATGTAGTCAACTACATCATGTAGGAGACTACAATTGTAGTCTAGTGTAATCACATGTAGGCTGTTATGACACTACATATCTTTCCTGACGTCCTTATGTAGGAGACTACATGTAGTCTAGTGTAATCGGCGCTTTAGACCTTTTTTTTTATTCTCTTTATTATTTTAGGAACTTTTGTACAGACATTCATGGCAGTTCCATCGTACCTTTTAAGTTGTGCTTACACTAAACTTATATACTAAAAATAACAAAAACCATTAATATCTACACAAAACGAAGACCTGCAAAACTATATACTTTTTTGGCCGCATCAGACAAAGGAGCAGAAAAAATTATATTAACTAGACCTATATTCATATCATATCATAACAGCCCATTAATGTCCCACTGCAGGGACGGGCCTCCTCCTATGACGGAGGGATACTTGGCCTACTAATACCACGCTGGCCAGGCGGATTGATATAGGGTTTATTTTCAAGTTTTCCTTCTTTTTATTTCGTAAAGATAATATGCAGGGATAGTCCCTTAGTCGCTTTTTACGACACCCATGGGATGAGATGGGGTGGTGACATTGTATTCTTACCCCGTCACCACACCGATATATTGTTTTTACTTAAACCTAATTCATCAATTAATAAATCTCTCTCAGCCTGAAACTGGCCACATTCCGTTAAAAGATGAAAAACATCTTTTATCTTATTAAGTTTAAGACGTTTTTTCAGTCACTTATGAATGGAACTAGTTTTTTTACCGTCGCTCTAACTAGGTTGTCTGCTTACCATGTAAGAGGTCTCCTCACCATGCATCTTGTAGTATGCAGTTATTTTAATATTCCTTGTTAATAATTCCAGGTAATAGAACTGCCATTGCTGAACCCCGAGTTGTTTGTACGCGTGGGTATAACTCCTCCTAAAGGTTGTCTGCTGTATGGACCTCCAGGTACCGGCAAGACTTTGCTGGCCAGGGCTGTGGCCTCACAATTAGATGCCAACTTTTTAAAGGTAAAAGATTTTTTTTATGCATGATAATTCTCGTTCCTTAAAATCGTTAACTTAACCGATTTTTTAACGATTTTAAGGAATGAGAATTGACATGATGGTGTATTATATTTATTATTAAAAGCTTTCGTGACGTTGTGGTATATGCCTGTCGGACACCTACAAATAAAAAAAAATGGATTGTTGAAGTTTCATAATTTTTATTTTCTGGACAGCATTCTATATCTTTTTTTTATAATCTAAAGTAACCTATGTTACGCGTAGTATAGTTCAGTAAAGTTCTTTCAAATTAAGTCCTACGGCTTAGGAGATTACCTCGAACAAACAGACTGACAAAAGTTTAATAATAGTGATTTTCGGAATTAGTATCATTTAGATATTGATTTACAAATTAGTAAAAAACTGTAGGATTCATGTTACAAATAGACACTTCCATCTATACTTAATATTATAAAGAGGGAAAGTTTGTATGTTTGTGATGTTGTAGGGTGTAATCTGTGGATCTACTGAACGGATTTTTAAAAAAAATTGTGTTTAATAGTCCATTTATCGGGGAGTGTCAAAGGCTATATACTGCTATGACTAATAGGAGTGAAGCTGTAATAAATTGTTTAAAAAAGGGATGCTTAATAACGTTTTTTTCGTCGCCCAAAGAAGTGGGCACGGGTCAGCTAGTGTATAGATAATATGCTACTGTATATAAATAAATAAATAAATATTCTTTATTTCAGAATTTTACCATTCCATATTAATATTATTTACTTAATATTAATCAAAAGGACACACTTATAAAAATTTAAAAAACAATCAAAGAAAGAAATAAAGAAATACTTAATAAAAAAAACAACAAAAATAAAATAACATCTTTTTCTATGCTGCAATTTGTAACCATTTTTTATACTTGGAAGTGGTATGTAATCGGTTGGACAACTTCTTGATAACATTGTTCGTACACGTCCCAACTCTTGACATGAATCCAGCGATTCTCCTTCTCTGGATGGCATTAAACGTATCCAGTCTTGCTTCTGTAAACATGCTTATAACATTCCCAGGTGGTATCATCAGCTATAGTAGACAAGTACATAGGAGAGTCTGCTCGCCTCATCAGGGAGATGTTTAATTACGCGCGTGATCATCAGCCCTGTATCATATTCATGGACGAAATTGATGCTATCGGTAAGTCATCATCATCATCAGACCAGCCAATTCACATGCTGGACATAGGCCACCTCCAAGTATTGCCACCTTGTGCGGTCCTGTGAATGTTTCAATATTATTGCCTCATCTTATCCTAAGGATGTCGAAAATGGAGACTTTGGAACTAAAATCACAACGAAAATAAAATAAATAATTCGTCTGGGCATTGTAAAAAATTATCCAGGACATCATCATGCTGCTAAAAGTAACCGACCCTGACGACGTGCCAACGTTTGTGGCGAAGGACCTTAATAAGTTGCCTCCCGTCACCTTCGACCACGTCGACGTTACAAGCCTCCTGAAGGACATCGTCTCTCTGAAGGCAAGCTTAGCAAATGTGCAACGGAAGCTGGAGACATCCGTTGCGCAATAGTATAACTGTAGCAACTAGGTCACCGACCTGTGTTAACATAAACACACGCCGAGGTGCATGTCGCCTCGACACATCGACTGCAAGCAGTTTTGTCGCCTGCGCCGACTATCGCTGAAACTGTAAAATGTGCAGACGACACGGCGCACAACCTTGCCCCTGCCCCCGCGGTGCCTCCTCGTACCGCGGCACGTGTAACCAACACATCGGGTCAGCTGATTCCTCCTCGTACCGCGACACGTATAACCAACACATCGGGTCAGCTGATTCCTCCTCGTACCGCGGCACGTGTAACCAACACATCGGGTCAGCTGATTCCTCCTCGTACCGCGACACGTATAACCAACACATCGGGTCAGCTGATTCCTCCTCGTACCGCGGCACGTGTAACCAACACATCGGGTCAGCTGATTCCTCCTCGTACCGCGACACGTATAACCAACACATCGGGTCAGCTGATTCCTCCTCGTACCGCGACACGTATAACCAACACATCGGGTCAGCTGATTCCTCCTCGTACCGCGACACGTGTAACCAACACATCGGGTCAGCTGATTCCTCCTCGTACCGCGACACGTGTAACCAACACATCGGGTCAGCTGATTCCTCCTCGTACCGCGGCACGTGTAACCAACACATCGGGTCAGCTGATTCCTCCTCGTACCGCGACACGTGTAACCAACACATCGGGTCAGCTGATTCCTCCTCGTACCGCGACACGTGTAACCAACACATCGGGTCAGCTGATTCCTCCTCGTACCGCGACACGTGTAACCAACACATCTGGTCAGCTGATTCCTCCTCGTACCGCGGCACGTGTAACCAACACATCGGGTCAGCTGATTCCTCCTCGTACCGCGACACGTATAACCAACACATCGGGTCAGCTGATTCCTCCTCGTACCGCGACACGTATAACCAACACATCGGGTCAGCTGATTCCTCCTCGTACCGCGACACGTATAACCAACACATCGGGTCAGCTGATTCCTCCTCGTACCGCGACACGTATAACCAACACATCGGGTCAGCTGATTCCTCCTCGTACCGCGACACGTATAACCAACACATCGGGTCAGCTGATTCCTCCTCGTACCGCGACACGTATAACCAACACATCGGGTCAGCTGATTCCTCCTCGTACCGCGACACGTATAACCAACACATCGGGTCAGCTGATTCCTCCTCGTACCGCGACACGTATAACCAACACATCGGGTCAGCTGATTCCTCCTCGTACCGCGACACGTATAACCAACACATCGGGTCAGCTGATTCCTCCTCGTACCGCGACACGTATAACCAACACATCGGGTCAGCTGATTCCTCCTCGTACCGCGACACGTATAACCAACACATCGGGTCAGCTGATTCCTCCTCGTACCGCGACACGTATAACCAACACATCGGGTCAGCTGATTCCTCCTCGTACCGCGACACGTATAACCAACACATCGGGTCAGCTGATTCCTCCTCGTACCGCGACACGTATAACCAACACATCGGGTCAGCTGATTCCTCCTCGTACCGCGACACGTATAACCAACACATCGGGTCAGCTGATTCCTCCTCGTACCGCGACACGTATAACCAACACATCGGGTCAGCTGATTCCTCCTCGTACCGCGACACGTATAACCAACACATCGGGTCAGCTGATTCCTCCTCGTACCGCGACACGTATAACCAACACATCGGGTCAGCTGATTCCTCCTCGTACCGCGACACGTATAACCAACACATCGGGTCAGCTGATTCCTCCTCGTACCGCGACACGTATAACCAACACATCGGGTCAGCTGATTCCTCCTCGTACCGCGACACGTATAACCAACACATCGGGTCAGCTGATTCCTCCTCGTACCGCGACACGTATAACCAACACATCGGGTCAGCTGATTCCTCCTCGTACCGCGACACGTATAACCAACACATCGGGTCAGCTGATTCCTCCTCGTACCGCGACACGTATAACCAACACATCGGGTCAGCTGATTCCTCCTCGTACCGCGACACGTATAACCAACACATCGGGTCAGCTGATTCCTCCTCGTACCGCGACACGTATAACCAACACATCGGGTCAGCTGATTCCTCCTCGTACCGCGACACGTATAACCAACACATCGGGTCAGCTGATTCCTCCTCGTACCGCGGCACGTGTAACCAACACATCGGGTCAGCTGATTCCTCCTCGTACCGCGGCACGTGTTACCAACACATCGAGTCAGCTGATTCCTCCTCGTACCGCGGCACGTGTTACCAACACATCGGGTCAGCTGATTCCTCCTCGTACCGCGGCACGTGTTACCAACACATCGGGTCAGCTGATTCCTCCTCGTACCGCGGCACGTGTAACCAATACGACGCTGCGAGCCGCCCAGCCGAATACTCCGGTGTACATATCTCGCCTCCATTACGCACCACGGAGGTAGATGACATCGTCGAGTACGTCTACAAGAAGTTGAAGTACAGGCCGAGGGTTATTGGAGTCTCACCGTAACGTGAACTTCAAAGCGTTCGTGTTGCGAATAGCGAACTGCTACATACTTCACGTCATGTACTCCAACTTCTGGCCGCAGAACGTGGTATTCCGTCGCTTCCGCGGACAAATTCCACCAGAACAAAAGGTGTACCTATATTTATTTTATTTATGTTACTCATTAAGGTATATATTATATTGTTTTATGTATGTTAGTCTGTAAGGTATTCTTCTATTGGCCTATGCAGCGTGAAATAAATGTTATATTGCATTGGTAGTCCAAGTTTCTCTGTCTCTGCAGAAGGACCGCCAATTAATTCAACAAGCAAATATCATTGCAAGATACAAAAATCTTGAAATCCTTATACTAAGAGACTAGAGATGTTTGATTTATACACCATTTCATCCTCTACAGAAAAGTATACTACGGAAGAAATGTAGATATAATATATACTAAGAGCGTATACGCGGCTCACTAGCGCCGCCTATTGAAAAAGAATCATAATTCGCAAATAGGATAACTAATGCAAAATGTTGTCTACAAAGTCTTTAGAAAAGGCAATATTCACGGATAGTCCCTTAGTCGGTTTTTACTCCGTCACCACACGGCTTTTTGTAATGACTCAATATTGTTATCCCTTTCATGTCCGGTGAATCATATATTATTATAATAAATACTTACACATTGTTTTACCAATTCGGCCTTATTACAAAATACGGTCTAACTATAAAACACGGTTTATTACGTCACAAAACCACTGTTTTTGAAATTTGTTACTACAAAATCAGTTTTAACACTAAACCATGGCGTAATGTCAGGTTTAAAGATAAATCTACTCGACCCCTAGTTTAAACTATAGACCATGGTCTAAATACATACAGTTCTGTCAAAGTTGTTGTTTTGAGGTTAGCGTTGCTATTGGTAATGTGTTAGTATTATAATATTGTTGACTTGTTTCAAAATGGATATCGACATGGTTATTGAAGATATTGAACTTTTAGAAAGACGACGACCCAGTAGTGAGCTTGTTCGTGTTAATCCTTTTATAGAATTATCCAAAGATTTTAGAAAAAAATACCTATAGATTTAGAAAACGTATTAAGTACTAAAAAATTTTGGAGTTATTGGTAGATAATATCACACGACCCTCGGGGATGTACTTTGTCCCCTGAAATTCAAGGTTTGCGCATTACAAAGCTGGGCCACAACAACACCTACAAACAAAACAACTAAAAACCTACTTAGTCGGTTGAGAAAAGAGCAAACTTTAAACTACTTAAAACGTATTTTTGTTTTACCTACAACGATTACCATATCACATACAAACTATTTTCATATTGTTGACATCTTACTCGTATTTCAAATGATGCCCGAATAGGTACAGTCACGAGCAATAATATGTACACATTTTCGCATTTTGTAAACCAGTTATCTAAAGTTCTGCCAATCCAAAATTGAAAATTCGAAGATTAATTCAAAACTGTACGGAACCTCTTCTAAATTACGAATTCATTTTGATATTGTAATGTCTAGATAAACGTGCAGATAGTTTAGAAAATTTGAAAATGTGTACATATTATTGCTCGTGACTGTACCTAATGATGATAATACCTTCTTTATTTTGTTCCGTTCTACGTCTTATATTTAACATTGCGAGTTATGAAAATGCTTATTATTTCAGGGCCCTAGAATAATAAATGGTAATCATTAATAACCAATGTTATATATTTATACTAAATATATAAGTTATTATCATTTCATTGCTGATATGTAATTAAATTTATCAATTTTTTAGCAATAAGCTTTCCCTCGAGTAGTACGGAACGTTATAATCGAATGATGTAATGAATGGTGAAGCAATATTTTGGATAATCTGTGACTGTTTATTTAAGCTAGGGTCTAATTGCTGTTCTATGAAAGCCACGGTTTATTTATGATTTGTAATAAGGTGACATTTAGACTGCAGTTTAAAAATTAAGCCTGTGCTAGCTGGACCTGGTTTAAACTGAGTTTTATTTAGTTTTTTGTAATAAGACGGATTGTGTCTAAGTGTTGACAAATGTCTTGTTGCAACATTTTTCACTTTCAGGTGGCAGACGTTTCTCCGAAGGCACATCAGCTGATCGTGAAATTCAACGTACGCTTATGGAGCTGCTGAACCAGATGGATGGGTTCGATTCCCTGGGACAGGTGAAGATGATCATGGCGACCAACAGGCCCGATACCCTAGACCCTGCATTGTTGAGGCCCGGTAGATTGGATAGGAAGATTGAGATACCGTTGCCTAATGAACAAGCTAGGTAAGATTTAATTAAGTGTTAATTCTTTTACTATAACAATACTATAGAGGTGTACATGACAATTTTAACACGAGGTAAATTTTTCGATGTTTTTTTTTGTTTCTGCCTAGTAAAATTATGCCTCGTGTTAAAATTTTTGCTTTTGCTACAACTTCAAGGCGGCCGTGTTAATTTGCGCTTACTGTAAATGCATTATATTTTGAGACATTACTATTTGTAACTATTTAGCAAGATTAATTTATTTGTTTCCGTTATATATTTATGAGTATCTTTTATTAGTAATGAATAAATAAATCATTATTACAGATTAGAAATCCTCAAAATCCACGCAGCACCTATAGCGAAGCACGGTGAGATGGACTACGAGGCGGTTGTCAAACTATCTGATACATTCAACGGGGCTGATCTAAGGAACGTCTGCACCGAAGCTGGTTTGTTCGCTATAAGAGCTGAGAGGGAATATATTATTCAGGTATTAAAAAATAGATTCGAACTTAATACGTTCGGCGCCGCTACGATTTTCATGATGTATTCGCGGATGCCGCATACATTACGCGATGGACTCGCCTAGTGAGTCGCCGGCACTATTTAATAAATTGAAAAAAAATCCTAGTGCCATGAACTCGCTAGGCGAGTTCACTGCAACAGGTAGTTAAAGAACACTAGAAGGCCACGGGCCCCATGGCTCATTACGTTTTTATTTTGACAAGTATGTTTTAAATACGTTCAGTTTGTTTTATTATTATTTTATGTATTTACTTTTTATTTTTGACCTGTTTTAAAAATATTCTAAATGCCGAAAATGTATTTAAACATTCCCAAAAATTATGTTTATTATTGCTACGCTTGTTTCAACTCATAAACATGGCAAATATTTCCAAAGATAATATAAAAGGTAAGTTTATTTCGTTATCAAGCCAATGATTCTCAATCTTTTATTCAGGGGATATTGTTAATGTTTTTTTTTTTCGTGTTTATATGTAGGTACCATGGTTCAGGCAGGAAAGCATAGATCTAATAATAATAAGACCTAATATGGTGTAATATGGACCCTATAATGGTGCCCAGTCCCAAAATATAAATGTCAGATTGCATGGAGACATTATAATCACCTGTCACCGAAACTATATAACATTGTTAGCTAAAAAACTAAAACCAATATTAAATTGTTAAACTCACGTGCATTCAAAATATGTATATTAAATTGGTGAATTAATTAATTAATATTAATTTAATTAATATGAAGAAGTGGAAAATTTGATAATTAGGATAGACTAGATTCGTTTTTATTCATACACATTCGCTCGGACATATACATAAGTGTCTAGCCGTACCAATTTCTTTGCCACATTCCGTGCATTTTTTGTCCGAGGCTTTTCCCCATCTTACAAGATTGCTTTGATCGGGAGAGTCAATTGGAAGGCGTTGAGGTAGAATTTAGGTAAGTAATGCTGGTGACCAGTCATAAAACAAAGTGCGTAACATACTATCGAAATAAAAACGTAATGAGCCATGGGGCCCTTGACAAATGTTCTTTGACAACCTGTTGCAGTGAACTCGCCTAGCGAGTTCATGGCACTGGTGATAGATAATATATTTTTTTTCATTAACTATAAACATGTTTTACCACCCAGGCCACAATGTAAATATTTAAATAACATCATATTAACTACACACTGTAATTTTTAACTTTGTATACGCAAACGATGACCTCGGTGGCGCGACGGTAGCGCAAGCGGCTGCCGTGCACGAGGTTGTGGGTTCGATCCCCACGCAGGACCATAATTTGTGAGATCCACAAATTATTGTCCTGGTCTGGGTGTTCTTTGTGTCCGTTAATTGATGTTTGTAAAAGGTCCCCGCGACACAGGGCATGATCCCTAGTGCGGGAGTTGTCTTTTTAAAAGAAAAAAAAAACGTTTTAGAAATATCATCGAAATACATTGAACTCGTCACGCGAGTCGCCGGCATTGGAATGAAATTAAAATGAACTCGCAGGCCGAGTCGGCGGCACTGCACGTGTTAAGTATTTGTTGGTTAGACAGCACCATCTAGAATGATTAGTTGTAAACTTTGTGTTGATATTGAAAAGTTACTTCTAACAATGATTGGTTTGGTAGTAATAAAGGAGACGAAGTAGTCTCTGTGTGGTGACGGAGTAAGAATACAATATGTCACCACCCCATCTCATCCCATGGGTGTCGTAAAAACCGACTAAAGGACTATCCGTGAATATTATCTTTACGAAATAAAAGGAAGGAAAACTTGAAATAAAACCCTATAGCAATCCGTCTGGCCAGCGTGGTATTACTAGGCCAAGTATCCCTCCGTCACGGGAGGAGGTCCGTCCCTGCAGTGGGACATTAATGTTATGATGATGAGTAAAGAAGAAAGTCTAACGCCCCATGGTGGATATAAAACTTTTTAATAATCCTTCTTGTCAACGTGGTGTAAACAGGTCATGTATTAAACCCTTTCAGCAGGAGGAGCGTTCCTAAAAATAAAGTGAAGCTCGATTTTTGGGTAGACTTTTAAATTAATAATAAACAGTGATAGATATTTGGATGATTGGGAATTGTGAATTTCACCTCTAAACATTAGTGGTTACTGTATAGAATTAAACAGCTGTATAGTTCTTCTCATAGAACATAACCATCATCTTCTTAACAGACCATTAACGTCCCACTGCACGGATGGGCATCCTACAGTGACGGAGGGATACTTGGCCTACTAATACCACGCTGGCCAGGCGGACTGGTATAGGGTTTAATTTCAAGTTTTCCTTCTTTTTATTACGTAAAGATAATATTCACGGATAGCCCCTTAGTCGGTTTTTACGACACCCATGGGATGAGATGGGGTGGTGACATACTGTATTCTTACCATCATCACGATAATAATATTTTTCTTTCCTACATTCTCAGGAGGACCTAATGAAGGCTGTACGCAAGGTAGCCGACAATAAGAAACTCGAGAGCAAGTTGGATTACAAGCCTGTCTAAATATTATGTTTTATTTTTATTTACTGTGTCTATTATACATTACTAATAAATAGTCTTATTTCTTATGTAAAGACTTTTATTTCATCATCATAACAGCCCATTAAATGTCCCACTGCAGGGACGGACCTCCTCCCGGGACGGAGGGATACTTGGCCTAATACCACGCTGGCCAGACGGATTGGTATAGGGTTTAATTTTTAAGTTTTCCTTTTTTTTTATTACGTAAAGATATATTCACGGATAGTCCCTTAATCGGTTTTTACGACACCCATGGGATGAGATGGGGTGGTGACATATTGTATTCTTACTCCGTCACCACACGGATAAATTTAAGATTCACAAATTACTGTCTTGACCATAGACGTTATTTGTGCCCGTTAAGGTCAATTTATACTGAGACAAGAGTAGAAGCAAATCGATGCGTTAATCCAAAACTTAACAAAACAAATGAACCCCTAAACTCTACAGCGTAACGTACACATTACTTCGGAGATTTTAAAAAGACGCGCGCATTCTTCCGAATCCGCGCGTCTGCGCCTGACAAACGCTGCTCGGTTTCGCGCACAATCTTAGAAGTAATGTATGCGTTATACTGTGGAGTTAAGGTTGAATTTGATATGTTTAGTTAGACTCTGCTGTAGTATAAATTGACCCTTAATAATTAAGGGTAAATTGACTTGAAATTATTTCAAGTAAATTTTTTTAAAATGACTGCGCCACAAGTCCTCAGTGCAAAAGTGGTGTTACAATAAAATATTGTAAGTTCCAGTTAATCCTATGGCTCCAATATATTTCCAATTTATCAGCTTACTAGCTGACCCGTGCCCACTTCGTCGGGCGGCGAAAAAAAACGCGTCCCGTTTTTAAACATATTTCATTACTGCTCCACTCCTATTAGTCATAGCGTGATACTATATAGACACTCCCCAATAAATGGACTATTCAACACAGAAAGAATTTTTAAAATCGGTTTAGTAGATCCAAAGATTACCCCCTACAACGTTACGAACACACAAACTTTACCCCTTTAATATTATTAGTAGGTATAGATTTAGACAACATGTAATAAATAATATAACAGAAAATGTTAATAATTGCACTTTTATTAAAACAATATTTGATAACACTTGATTATAAAATCTAAGGCAGCCGATTATAATTTCTTAGTCACATATCTATGTACAAACAAACCACTTACCCCCTTACTCATAAACGCTTCTTAAATTTTAGTCAATTGATTAATTAGCTTAAACTCTAACGTTGTTTGGTATAAGGTTGGTTTTCGTAATAAAAATCTCGCTAAACAGTGATTAAATTTAAGAGGCGTTTATGAGTAAGGGGGTTAATTATTATAAAAATTTACCGTGTGAGGTGTTCAATCTGCGTCATAGTACAAATATATACAGTATTTCGACTTCATAGAAACGGACGATACGCGAGTTATACCTACACGCTCACGATAGCGGGTGGCTTTGCGGAGTGAACAGTCGCGACTGTGCCGCAGTAACGAGCGGGAAAGTAGGTAAATGTAATTAAAAAGCTGGAGGTGGGCAGACCTATCGCATGTTTACGTACCGCGAAGCCGTAGGCATTTATAATAAATATTCGGCCGAGATAAACTACTGGTTGTACTGTGTCTGCGTTTTCCAAAGCGCAGTAGTGATTTAAGAATATTTTTTGCCAATCGGTTATTACTTAAGTACCATGAAACCCTGTATGGATGTTCTTTGTAGGTATATTTTTAATAATCATAACAACCCATTAATGTCCCACTGCAGGGACGGGTCTCCTCCCATGACGGAGGGATACTTGGCCTACTAAAACCACGCTGGCCAGACGGATTGGTATAGGGTTTCATTTCAAGTTTTCCTTCTTTTTATTTCATAAAGATAATATTCACGAATAGTCCCTTAGTCGGTGCCTACGACACCCATGGGATGAGATGGGGTGGTGACATATTGTATTCTCACTCCGTCACCACACGGAAAGTAACTATGTACTTTTAATAATGTTTGTAAAAGTCCCCGCAACACGGCATGAAACCTAGTTCATGAAGTTCCTTTTTAAAAATAATTAAATACCTAAAAATAAATGACCATTGGTTATTATTCAATAAAATTAGGCAACGTTCCATTCTTCCTAGCTTTAGCAACATTCTCGAAATAACAACTAAAATCGACATAACCTTTAATTTTCCTATTCCTATCGAACTGCCTCGCGACCGGATCAATATCGGAACTAGATTCGATTGAACGATTCGTATCGATATTCGAATCATTCGTTCCGATATCCGTAGTACCTACAGACGAATAAACTTCAGAATCGATTTCGTTCAACAAAGTATTCGATTTAGATTGTACTATAGGATTGAATCTTACAGATGCGTTTTTAGTTATCCCATGGTTGGGATTAACATCTTCATTTGTGGGCAAAAAGTTGAAATTTCTTATAAGTAACGAAGTATGTGTATGGGGTTTTGGTGTCAAGTTATTTTTGACGCAATAAGATACAAATTCTTGTTCGATTTCGTCTAAAACAAATTGGCTGACGAGTCTGAAATCTGTGTGTTTACGAAAATTTTCAACTATAATCTGTGCCAACATTTTGTTTGTCTGTTCATAGCTACCTTTCGATTCTTGTATGCGTTTGTATACGCCGGCACTTACTAGGACTAGAAATCTGAAACAGAAATATTAAAAAAATATTTAATACACATAAAATATAAATAACTAGCAAATCCGGCGAACTCCGTTTCGCCACCAGATGGCTTCGTTTTATGTAACATTAAAAAAAAAAACCTGCTTTTCTGTAGAATTTTCTTTTCTATAAACCTCACGGAGACCGAGACCTTTCCAACGAATGCAAAATCGTCGAAATCGGTTCGTGCGTTCTGGAGTTATAGCGTCAGGAAGGAAAACCCGACTTATTTTTATATAGTAGATATTTAGTGTGATCTACAAATTATTGTCTTGAAAAAGCAAAACCTTATAGCGACCAATCTCATAAGCGTGGAATTTGTTGGTGTGCTGTCCCTGCAGTGCAGTGGGACTGTAATGTGCTATAATGGTCACCACATTGAGGTACATTCCCATTTTCTCATTCATTATCACACACACATTTTCATAATCATTTTTTCTCTTCTAATTTTTGTTATTTACTTTTTTCCCTTAAAACTAGCTAATCTAAATATTTCTTTGAATTTAATAAAGAGTAATCCGTGTGGTGACGGAGTAAGAATACAATATGTCACCACCCCATCTCATCCCATGGGTGTCGTAGAAACCGACTAAGGGACTATCTGTGAATATTACCGTTACATAGAAAGAAGGAAAACTTGAAATGAAACTCTATACAAATCCGTCTGGTCAGCGTGATATTAGTAGGCCAAGTATCCCTCCGTCACGGAAGGAGGCCCGTCCCTGCAGTGGGACATTAATGGGCTGTTATGAATAAAGAGTGAAGTACTACATACCGGCAAGATTCATCTAACAAAATAGGACCATGTATCTCCGGGGCCGCTATGACGGGCTCTGTGCTGGCCGCACTGATGGTGGGAAAAGCCTTGTAGAGGCCCTTCACCAGGTAGTTACCTAGGCAACGGGTGCCTGTCTGATTACCTAAGTACTGAGCTGGAAATGTTGAAAAAAAATTAGGTTATTTTATTATTTTTTGGTTGAATATCGTAATATAACGATATAAATATTACACATCGACTTTGGTAAAGAGACAATCAGCCAATTTCGGGTTCGTAGAGCATCCATCTCTGTCGCACGAAATATAAACAGTCTGGGGTATCTATTTGCAACTGTTAAGGGTACGCAAACGCATTTCCACAGACACGAACTTGGTAGTGAGCGGAGCCTAAAAGATTGTTGTCGGAAAAGTGCACGCTAATATTTCCCAACTTAACTTTGGGGAAAGGGTATTACGTACAAATAATATTAACATATAAACAAATACAATTTGATAATTTTATCAAATAAAGGAGCAATTAACTTTATTCATTTGTATAGAGTTGCGACTGGCTGTGTACCCTTAAAACAAATTATGATTTGATAGTGTGCGACAGAGATGACGCTCTATGAAGCCGAAATTGACCGATTGTCTACTTCCACGGGTCGATGTGCAATGTAAACGGCCGGGTACTTACCTATTCCTCACACATACACAAATCTATCTAGTCCCTAGCAGAATAGGTGGCGCGGCGGTCGCATTACTTGAGGTCGCGAGTTCAAATCCCACACAAGACAATTCGGTATGTAAAGATTTTTTTGGTATTTTTTTTATATTTTTATTTTAAAGGTTTGATAATTCTAAGCACCTAATTAGAGTATTCTTGCGGTTTTTTGCGCTAAAAATATGATTTTATTCCTTACCGATATAAAATCTCTAAATGATTTTGGAATCGACATAGGTAAACTTTTACTTTACATACCGAATTCTGTGTGCTATTCACAAACTATATCGTCATGAATTTAGATGTTTTTTGTGTCTGTTAAATTTATAAGTCCCGGTACAGGGCCTAATCATTAGCGTGAGTTGTCTTTATTAAAAAAATAAAGTATTATTATCATTAAAATCTCACCATTCCTCAACTTATTAACATCCAATCCCAACTGCGAGAGCCTTAACAACTCATCCTCATTATTCAAACTATGATCCACTGTTAGCTGTACCACTCTCAGGACGGAGTTCTCATCGGTCCTGCACAGTAGAGCCCTGGTGTCCCCCACGTGGGCTACAAACAGTTTGTTGTTGTGCACGAGTGCTATGACCACTGCCGCACCCCCGGAGAGGTGGACGTCTATCTCTTTAAGACGGCCTAGGATGTTGTAGTTTTGTTGGACCTGGGAATACAATTTCACATTATTTCATCTACTTATTACCTCATATACACAATTTATAAGTAATACTACAGTAGGTACTGCAGTGCGTCCGGAATGTTTCTAGAGGCAAGCGAGACAACATGTAGCTAGTTTTATGTTTTAGGTGTGAGAATTCTATTATAAGGGGCTTAGTTGACCGATTATATACAACAGACATATATAAAAAATGGATACAGATAGCTGCCTAGATATCTGCTGTAGCCGACTTAGTATATTTTTGTGTTTACATTGTATTATTTTTTAAATTTTATTGTATGCTGCTTTTTGCGTTCAAAAATCAGTTTAAACTATTTAATTAGAAAGATACTTCTACTCTATAATGAGGTTAAAAGTTAATAGTTAAAATTATAAAGAAAATTATTATTTTCTTCTTTTATACGTTCATACATAACACTCACGCCTTATCCCGTCCGGGGTAGGCAGAGACGACAGAATGCCACTTGTCACGATCCTGGCAAACACTTTAGGCCTCGTCCACATTCATTAAGCGAGTCATACATTTTTCTTTTATGCGCTTTCAATATAAGCATAAAGGTTTTTTAAATAAAGAAAAAGCATCCAATTAAATAAACTCAGAGATGCTTTTGGTGGTTCGGTGGTTTCTTCGCAGGGTGGTCCAAGGATGAGGCAGGCACAGGACAGCACAAGGTGTCCTTTGTTTTTTGGAGGAGGCCTTTGTTCAATAATGGGCATCCATTGGCGAATATGATGATGGTAAATTGAATTTAAATACCGTAAATATTATCTTTGTAAAAAGAAGGAAAACTTGAAATTAAACCCTATACCAATCCATCTGGCCAGCGTGGTATTAGTAGGCCGAGTATCCCTCTGTCACGGGAGGAGGCCCGTCCCTGCAGTGGGACATTAATGGGCTGTTATGATGATGAAATTAAATTTAGTCAATTACCTGTGTTTCATTCAATGTCTGCAACTGGTACTGCAGACTAGTTCTCTCAGCTATCATACCATCATAATTCTCTATGTATGCTTTCTCTACTGATATGAAGGCATTCCTGAAATTACAATATATATCAGAGAAAAAGTTTTATAATATAATTTTTTACCTATACTAATAATATAAAGAGGTAAAGTTTGTGTGTTTGTGACGTTGTAGGGGGTAATCTCTGGATCTACTAAACCGATTTTAAAAATTCTTTCTGTGTTTAATAGTCAATTTATCGGGAAGTGTAATAGGCTATATATTATCACGCTATGACTAATAGGAGTGGAGCAGTAATATAATAAAATATAATATAAGACGGGACGCTGTTTTTTCGCCGCTCAACGAAGTGGGCACGGGTCATCTAGTACTTAATAAAACCAAATATCTATTGATTTTTGTGCTGAAGATATGTGGTATAAATATGTTAATTTTAGTACTTTTAAGAACAAATAAAAATGTACAAGAGTTGAACTTCTATAAAGCTTCAGAGATTTATTTGTAGGAAACCAAAAGAAGAAAACTTGATATCAAACCATATAAGAAATCATCATCATCATAACAGCCCATTAATGTCCCACTGCAGGGACAGGCCTCCTCCCGTGACGGAGGGTTAGTTGGCCTACTAATACCACGCTGTCCAGACTGATTGGTATAGGGTTCAATTTCAAGTTTTCCTTCTCTTTTAGTGCATAAAGATAGTAGTTACGGTTATTCCCTTAGCCGGTTTCTACGACACCCATGGGATGAGATGGGTTGGCGACACATTGTATTCTTTCTCCGTCACCACAGGGATAAATAAGAAATGAAGTTAAAAAAGATATAAGAAATGAAGTTGCAGTCCTAAATAAGTGTCTCAGGGTGACAAACTCAGTCCAAAAGTATTTTGAGCTTAATATTTTTAAGGCACAGTATCTTTTTACACATTCATAGTATGGAAAAGGGTGGTACATACTAATAAATACTACTAAAAACACGCTTCTGGAGGGAGGTGGGTTGGCTGGAATGACGAGCGCCCCTCACGTACAATGGTCCACCTCAGGGACTAAGTGCGGAAACCAACCCCCAATAACTTAGTCAATCAAAGATGTGTATATTGTCTACCTTACCTCAACCTTTCTCTAATTTCTTCATCTGTATTTGCTGAAGGAGGTGGGAACAATATTTCAGCAGCCATACGCTGCATGATAAACCTTGCTGCATCCAGTCCATTATGGGGCTCAAAGACTCCGTATAGAGAACTGAAATCGGTTTATTTTTTTTGAGGACACCATCCATAGCAAAAGAAATAAAATAGTAAACATAAGCAGGTACAAAACTAAGGCAAAATACTCATGTATTTATATACCAATTTAATATTTTGAAATTCTGATTCTTAAGTGTAAAAATTAAAAAAGTAACAAATAAATTCTGGGTTATTTACTCCGGACTGTCTAAAATGTCATTATACTAGTAATATATCTGTAAGAACCCTTTACAAAAACATCTGGTTAGTGTGGTTTAGAAGCTAGGCTATATTTAAAGCTTTAACAATGAAAAATGGAACTTTTCATTTCTTAAACTAGTTATACTAACAACTACTACAACACCCATAAGGTAAAGATTATTACAATATAAATAAGTATGTTTAAATTTACTTACAAGTTATCTTCTGTCTGACAATAAAAACATAGATAATCATCAGTTGTATTCGTATTTCCTCCTCCTAACCGCGAAAAATATGAAGCCACACATGTGTTCTTGCATTTCGGTAAATCGTCAGTCCAAGGCCGTGCTATCATAATAATTATTTAGCACAAAAATAAAGAATATCCCTTGATTCTTAAAATTTTGGGGCAATCATGCGATAGCGATATTTTTATTATTTAGACGTTTGACAGTAGTGACAGCATTGCATTTTCAAAGTATGTCAGGGTTGTCTCCTTGAATGGACCTATCCTATCATTATTTAATGAGATTATTATCAAATAGCCCTAACTTACTAAGCTACTTAACTTCTAGGATATCTATAATGTCATCTTACAGTTCACATTTCCTATTCAGGATTATGATAATGCAGTTTTTTGACTGTAACCAAGGGTTACTTGGTCTTGTGAGGCATAGTTAAATCTGTATATGTAAATATTTATATTACTTACAAGTTATAAATAAGTAATACTATATTTTTATCTTCTTAAGTACATTAACTTTAACAATGTCGATAACATTATGTTACGAGTTTATCATAAAATTAAAATAGGTAATTGTGGTTTTAAGATAATGCTTGTAACACGGAAATTGTTTCCTTCGACATTAATAAAAAATAATAGTTGTATAATCATAATAACAGACGACTGCTAAAGCATTTAGGCTTATGTACATAATAAGGTACCTATACCTACTCAGAATTGGTATTTGGTACCTGTACCTAGGTACAGGCGCTCTTAGCTGAGAGGTTGTGAGCCGAATCTAATCAATGATCAATGAGTCTAGTTCATGATATCGACATCGATGGTCGCTGTATCGCAAACGTTCCATCAACGGGCAAATGTATCGACAGTAGCATAAATCGATGGTAAGCTAGATCGACAGTGTTCTACATCGACATTGCACTAAATCAATAGTACGCTGCATCGACTACCCTTGCCCAAGCCAAAATTTAACAAAAACAAGGAATAATGATAAATGTAAATAAAAATATAAAATAATAATAAAATTCAGGTTTTTTTTCACCCTTTTGTGTTTTTGTTTATTATTGCTCGTGACTGTACCTAAAACATACCTCTTTAGAGCTCACACGCTTTAAATATACCTATACTTAGATAGTAGGTATATATAAGTAGCCGAAAGGTTAAGTCTACATTAGCACATCTAACAAAAACGAAGGTTATCATCATTGAAAGATATTAAATTAATGAATCATGTCTAGAATAGTTGCTAATCGACATCATGGCTTAAATCTTGTGCTTTTAAATAAATACAAGTTAATCTTTACCTATCTATTAAATAAAGTTGCTACGATTGTTTGTTAGAACGCACTAACGTTAGGTACTACACAGTCACATTATCTAGAGACCTCGCTGGAATGCGAACTTGCGTCCCGTTCTCCTTTCAACCCCCGCGCTTGCCACGGGTGCATAGTGATTCGTCCGAAGCGACGTGACGTCACGTCATCGACAGGCCAGGTCTCGAGATAATATGACCGGGTAGTAGGTATTGGTTGCTAGTAGGTATTCGTTTCAATTGAAAATGTTTCTTTTATCAATAGAGGCAGTTGAAAAAAGAGATAAATAATATAGATCGTAACAGAATAATGTAAAAGAATTTGTTTGGTCAATGTACAGTCAACTACAAAAGTTGATAAACCCATCCAGTGTACCAAAAAAACGAGCTAAAGAACGGGTAAATCGGCCGTCTTGTAGTTGTTGCAAATCAGAATCTGTTAAGTAATAAAATAAAATTCGGATTTTATGAAAACTGTTTTCACGACATTAATTTCTGTCGCACAAACTTTGGAGTTAACTATCTAAATGACTCCACAGATTGTATCTTACATCATACATGGATCTACAAATAACTGTCCTGCGTGGGGATCGAAATCACGACCTCGTGCACGGCAGCCGCTTGCGCTACCGCCGCCCTATACCGAGGTCGTCATATGGATATGGTTAATGTTGGATGTGTACATTTACTTTTGTTGTTAATTGTACGTATTGGGTTTACCAAAGAAGGCTAATATAGGCAGGTGCTTTTTTTGTAACGCAGGTTGAGGCTAGTTGCGTGGGTTAAGTAGTTTAAGAACGGGACAGATTTGGAGGACACTTATGTCCAGCAGCTGTGGACGTCCATAGGCTGAATATGACGAAGCGTGAAAGTTTGGTGGCGACTTTTTTCTGTAGTTTTTCTTGGTCTAGTTTATTTAATAAAATTCATCAAATTAGGTTCAGTAGTTTAGGTGTAATAATGTGCAAACCTATTTTTCAATATCTACTTATTTATTTCATCCAAAAATGAAAATAGGATGTACTTAGGTACCTATATTTATATACTGTTCTATGAATAATATACAAAAACTACTAACACAAAGTTCTGGGAACTTCAGTGCAATGTATTTGTCTGTAAGTTCATTGTAGTATGTGTGACCTTCAACATTACACTTTGTAGTTAGCAGCTATAGGTAAATTGTAACAATAAAATATTATAATACATACCTACCTATGTATATTGGCAAGTCATTGTGAACATTCCAGCATGTTCTGCAATTAGCAACTATATCAAGAAGTAATGTTCAGTAAATAAAAATAATAAAACAATAGTCTCTTCTCCGTGACAGCGATGGTGATGGAGTGAGAATACAGTATGTCACCAGCACCACCCCATCTTATCCCATGGGTGTCCTAAAAACCGACTAAGGGACTGTTTGTGAATACATATTATCTTTACGAAATAAAAAGAAGGAAAACTTAAAATTAAACCCAATCCGGCCCCCCCGTCTAGCCACCGTAGTATTAGTAGGCCAAGTATCCCTCCGTCATGGCAGGAGGCCCGTGCCCATCCCTGTAGTGGAACATTAATGGGCTGTTATGATTAAAAAGTCTATCATAGTTCAGCCATCATTACTACAATACTATTTTTATGAAGTTAGACCATGACTACTTCTTTGAATGAACTTTGCCACTGATGTTTTAAAGTCCATATACCTACCTCACTCAAAAGCAGTTAATCCATGTGAACTGCATTCTGTTGCTGCCAGAGCTGTCACACAGCATGTTGCCCGGTTGTTGTGACTTCATCACAGTACAGTCAGCCTCAGATATATTGTAGCAGACAAGGTGATCAATTACTTTTGAACAATTTAAAATGTCAATACACACACACATTAGTGTCCATTAATATCTGAACAAACAAATTAACTCCTTACAATGTATGTTCAGATATTAAGTAATGGTCACTAGAACTTATTGACATTTGAAATAGTGCAGAAGTATTTGATATCACCTTGTCTGCTCCAATATATCTGATGTTGATTGTACCTATCCGTCTTTCTCCAACTTCCCTAAAGTCAACCATACTGTTCCATATCAGAGAATTATTCCTAAACTTTAAATGAGCAATTAAACTTAATGGCAAATCAAATGAAAGACAAATATCTGTGATCAAAGTTTTAATATTTCATCCACATACCAAAACTCTAAATCTTTTACATATTTTTGCAATTTTTATTCTTTTTATTTATACAATGTTAGCTCCATAACCTAAAGAGCTACCAGTGACTAATGTTTTTATATACTATTTTTTTATGAAAAGCAAACTTTTAATCAGGACATGAATCAACAATTTTAGAAAATATCCATCATACATATTAAAAAATATTAATATTAAAGGTGGACATAACACCTTTTCTATACATATTATATACTTCTATGATTTCCTGGTGCGCTGTCAAAGTTTTTAATAAATTTCAATATACATAAATGTAACCTACATCGCCAATATCTCAATAGGTTCATTAAACACTTATCTAACTCCTATTATAATAAGAGAATCAACTGTTTCATATCTCATTATGCTGTTATGTTACAAGATAAAACTAAAAGTATCAGATTAGTGCATGGCATAAGTTTAAGCGGTAATCAGGATTCCGGAGGTTTCCAAAGTCACAAGTTAAAAAAACCTATCCATATACTAATGAAACACATTCACAAATTTACACAAACAATAAATGTGGCAAAAAATGTTTATTTTAAAAGTAACTAAAAAGAGAACTTAATTGAGACGCTTCTGTGGCTTTGGAAACCAATTCACTTTGGGTGAGCAAAATTAAAAAACTACACCATTGTGTGAATGACTCTCTATTTAATCGGTTTTTTTATCTGCAGCTTTGGTTTCTGATTCTGGTTTCTTTTCCTCCTTCTTTTCTGGTTTCTCCTCCTTTACCTTCTCTTTCTCCTTTTCCTTCTCAGTAGCGATTTCCTTGGCCTCCTGCTTCGATGCCTCATCGAAGTTGCCGACTAGGTTAGGCACTTCATCGTCCTCATCTAGAGGTTTCGGCGCGGCAACGCTGGATGCGAGCCTCTTCAATTGATTAAGACCTTCGGGGCCTAGTTGGCTGAGGATACCTGGAAGCATTTCAGCGATTTGCTTGTTCTCACCATGTCCAGTGATAGCGAAAGTGTTCGCCGCGAGGGAGGCCTGCGCTTTAGGATTGTTGAAATGTATCACTGTTCCATCATCTTTGATCATATTTACCTCCTCAATGCCAGGGATAGTGTTTACTGACAACTTTTTGAGGGAAGACTGCAATTTCTTATCATCTGTAGCTGCGGTAACGTGAACAACCTTTTTCTTGCGTCTCGGTGTGCCCTTACCGCCGATGCGCACCTGTGATTGCAGTTTCTTTAGCTTTTCGGTGTTCATTGTGTTATTTTAATACACGCCGTTAATTAACCAAAACACGAAGCACTTATTAGTGTAACTATTCAATTAATGCACACCGTGATCACACGAGTTTTCCATGTAACTTGATAGTACGCACGTGTTTTGAACACCGGTTAGTTACAAAGGGAAAATGGTGGATTTAGAGACAAGTTATTTCTGATTTGCTAATTTTGATATTGGCAACACTTTCAAAACGTACTCCGTTTTACAAAGAACAAGCGATAAAATGTCAAAAAATATTTAATTTATCAATAATTAAAAAAAAAAATATTATTATATTAATTATTTTTAATTTAACAACGTCTTATTTGTTGAAAACTATTATAATTTATGGGTTAACATACGTAATAATGCAAAATCTTTCACTGATTTTAAATATAATATATTTGAAAAAAAAAAATGAAATTCAATGTACATTTTTCCGAAAAATACAAACATACATAAACTCACGCCTTATCCCGTCCGGGGTAGGCTCAAAAATACAAAGTCAGTCCACTGAAATGGAATGTGTAACAGTGTAAGATTACTATACTATTTATCAGATCTTATGGGTACGGTGACGTTTAGTATTTGTCATTATTATCAGATGTAGTAACACTAATATCGTTTTTAAAAATACCGATTCTATATCTAACCGATATAATTTACAAACAAGAATAAATCGATTATGGGTACAAAATAAGAAAGTAATCTTTTTTTAAATATTTATTAATTATGCCGAATCAATGCGTGATTTATCTGATGAACAGCTTGATGAATTACTTAATTCGTCACTTACTTGACATAATAAGTGAAAATCTACTGAATTGTCTTATTTGATGTCTCTTCCTCTCACAGTCATGAAGTATTAGATTTTTGTTTTTTCCAATCATCGGCAGTTACGTGGTCACAGGTCACAGGCCTCTTTTAATAATGACATCATCAAGATTTTATTTATTTTATTTATTTAATCACTTTATTGTACACCAAAATAAAAATCAAAACAGCAGGTAAGTACATGAATTATCTTAAAAACTAGGTGACACAAATGGCGGTCTTATCACTCGAAGTGATTTCTTCCAGACAACCTTTGGATGGAAAATGTGTAATATAATTTTTATGTTGTGTGGTGTACTGAATAGTGTAATATTGTATTTATATATTTTTATAATATGTAGTAGGAACGGAAAAGAAAATTATAAAGAAAAGGTAATAAAAATAGTAACATTAATACTTACTTATACTGAAAAGGAAATAAAATAATAATATACAGAAAGATAGAATAAGATACGGTATAGTGACGCGTTTAACAAATACATAATGATACATAAACATGAAGCAAAGCAGATACTATAAAATGAAAATGAATGAAAAATAAGCTATTAATTTTGGACAGAATTAGATATAAGAGTGAGAAAATGCTCCTTTACACGGTTTTTGAAGGTATGCTGAGTTTGAGATCGTCTTAACGATTCAGGCAAATTGTTCCAAAGGCTTGCGGCCTATCCTCGTAAAAACTAATATTGAGTTATAAGACAACTGAAATTATTATATTAATTTCTATGATTATAAAAAAAAAAAATCGATTTAATAAATTTTTTAAAAAACCATTCGATTTTAACAATTTTATTGTGTCAATCTCTATTGACATTCGTTCCGAGTCGCGCATACGATTTTAAAATTTATATGTTTATATTTTACATATTAGGGTTGAAGATGGAATATAAAACAAATATTTCATATAATTTAATTATATATAAACGTCTAAATAATATTTTTAATTTTTTATTAGTTCGGATTCATAAATTGATAGCTTTTATTTTTAAATTCTACAAAAGCAAACTAATTATCATGGAAAAGATCAAATGTCACCGTACCTTTCCTGTCTGATAAAGACTATACCAGTGTTTGGAGTAAATCTCTGGCCTGACATCTGCATAAAATGCTAAGAAACCTTTACAAAAGGACTAAACATGTAGTTGTGAACATATAAAAACAGATGGCGCTGTTGCAAGTTTTTACGTTTAGTATACTTACGCGACAAGAGATGGCTCTACATGTATCACTTGTAATATTTTTAGGGTTCCGTACCAGTTTTGAAAAAACGGAACCCTTATAGGATCACTTTGTTGTCCGTCCGTCCGTCTGTCCGTCCGTCCGTCCGTCCGTCTGTCTGTCAAGACCATTTATCTCAGGAACGCGTGAAGGTATCAAGCTTAAATTTTCACCAAATACTAAAGTTTGATGCCTCTTAGTGCTGTAAAAAATTCAAAGTGCTAATCCAACGCAAACAAGAGATATAGCCGTTTTTGTCGCAAAATTTAGAGGGGTAAGGGCAAAAACCTACAGGGTACTTCCAGTCTACCTACAAACTTGAAATTTGGCATGGAGCAAGGTCTTGTAGTACATGTAATGGGAAAATTCCGAAAACTTTAAATTTTTACTTAAATCACATTATATTTTGATTTCATAGAATTTTGGCGGGAAAGCTGAGTCACGTGACCAGTGACGTCATAGAATTTTGACAGCTGTCAAAGTGACAGCTGTCACTTTTGACAGATGGGACGTGACGTCATAGAATTTTTGACAGATGAGTTGTGACGTCACAGAATTTTGGCGGGAAAACATTTTTTGACAGTTGTGTCGTGACGTCATTGAATTTTTGACAGATAAATCGTGACGTAACAGAATTTTTGACATATGAGTTGTGACGTCATATTATTTTGGCTGGAAAATATTTTAGACACCCGTCACTTTGACATCTGTCACAGATGGGACGTGACGTCATATAATTTTTGACAGGTGAGTCGTGACGTCACAGAATTTTGGCGGGAAAACATTTTTTGACAGTTGTGTCGTGACGTCATTGAATTTTTGACAGATAAATCGTGACGTAACAGAATTTTAGACAGATGAGTTGTGACGTCATAGTATTTTGGCGGGAAAATATTTATTAATAGAGCTGAGTCGTGCCGTCATTGAATTTTGGCGGGAAAAATAGTATTTAAACAGCTGAGTCCTGACGTTATCACAATTTGGCAAATAGGTTTGTACGGAACCCTCGGTGCGCGAGTCAGACTCGCACTTGACCGGTTTTAATTTTTTTATTACAACTCATTTCATCATAATATTTATTAGAGAAATCGTCAGTTTTTGTAACACAATTCGAAAAATAAACACTTTTTTGAAGTCGAATAATAATATTATATGTAGTATATCCATTACAGTGACATCACTTTGAGTATTTGGTAAAACCCATATTATAATCCTTAGCCGGAGATGTATTAAAGATATAAGGATCAGAAGCTAATCCTTGCTACCTACACAGCATAAAATATTATTATGTCGATCCAACCTAGGGACACTTATAAAGTTTACCTACTTGTTGCTATTAGCAAGAAATATCTAATAAACATACGCTTATTCTGATCACGTCGATAATAACAATAATAAATTAAATACTAAGCAAATAATAAATTAACTACTAAGCTGATCCGTGCCCACTTCGTTGGGTGGCGAAAAAAACGCGTCCGTTTTTTAAACATATTTCATTACTGCTCCACTCCTATTAGTCATAGCGTGATACCATATAGCCTATGACACTCGCCGATAAATGGACTATTCACACATAAAGAATTTTTTAAATCGCTTCAGTAGATCCAGAGAGATTACCCCCTACAACGTCACAAACACACAAACTTTACCTCTATAAAATATTAGTAGGTAGGTATACCTAGATTGAAAGAAAAATAACGTACTAACGTAGTACCTAGTTAGCTAGTGAAATTACAGGACTAAGTATAATATAGAACATAATAGCTGGTGTTCCAGGGAAGGCAGTGGCTTAGTTGTCTTAATCTGGCGTTATTCACACACACAACACAACTGACCACAGATGAATAGCTATTTTGTCTGCCAAGTTTATAAAACAAAAGTGTACCTTACTACACACATCAAAAAAGTCTAAGCAACATGCATGATATTACAAATTTACCATTTATATTAATTTATTTTACCATTTATTTTAATTATAACGTTGTATTTTATTTTTAAAATAATATTTTTAGGGTTCTATGATGTAAAAATAACAGCTGTTTTCTTTATAAGTTCTTTTAATAACAGAAATTAACAATATTAGAATATACAGGTACATAAGAAACTAAACTTTTTTTTTACAAATTGAAATTTCTTAAGAAAATGAGTTTATTGTGAAAGAATAGGACAATTTAATACAAAGTATGGCCTCCTCTGCTATTCAGAACTTGTCGGCAACGATTATTCATTGAATTAATGAGACTGTTTATGTCATCTTGCGGTATTCGCTCCCAATGGAATTGTAGCAAATCCTTCAGCTGTTGGGTTGTTGTCACTCCGTCCAAGTCCTTCAAAACACGTCTCTGGAGCATGTCCCATGCGTGCTCGATGGGGTTGAGGTCTGGCGATTGTGCAGGCCAGGGCAATACCTGGATGTTCTCCGTTGCCAAGTATTCACTGGTTCGCCGAGCTGTATGTGAACGCGCATTGTCATGCATTAACGTAAAATCGGAGCCAAAGGTTTGTGCAAATGGATGGACATAAGGTCTGAGAATATCCTCAACGTAATTTTCAGCGTTCATGTTTCCATTTACAAAAACGAGCTCAGTTCGCCTGTTCTTCATAATACCCGCCCATACCATAACTGTTGAGCCGCTGTATGGATGAACTTCCTGAACGCACCTGAGTCTTTCAGTATTTCCGGGTCGACGGTACACTCGCACCCTTCTTGTATCAGGCCTAAACCCGAATCGCGACTCATCGGAAAACATAATTTTATCCCATTGTTCCTGGGTCCATGTTATGCGTTCTCTACACCATTCATTTCGACGAGCGCGATTCCCGTGACGTATCGGTGGGCACCTGATAGGGCGTCGAGCTCGTAGGCCGTACTCATGCAGTCGATTTCGCACAGTTTGGGGACTTACATCAACACCACTTGAATTTTGTAGCCTCAAACTTATCTCTCGAGCGGTTAACATCGGCTGGCGTCTTGCAGTCAGTTGTATGTACCGGTCTTGCCGAGTGGTTGTACTCCTTTTACGGCCTGGATGCTGTTCAGCGGGTTCCCCTGTATTATTGTAGCGCTGCCAAAGACGACAAATAACACTTCTATGAATACCAAAATGTCGAGATACCTGAGATTGATTACTTCCCGCTTGCATTATCCCTACAGCTCTTTGCATTTCATCTGCCGTCAAATGACGTCGCTCCATGACGTAAAGAATATCTAACAATTCAATTTTGTCGCCAACTGTATTTAAATGGTTGGTAAAATTATAAAATCAAGACTAAAACGTAGCAATTAACATGCACTCAAATTCAAACAAATTCGCAGTCATTTGAATTTTATGAAAAAAAACAAAACATAATCGAAATTTTTTTTTTATACACTTTGAGTGAGTAGACTATATACACTTTGAGTGAGTAAATACTTAGAAATTAATTAATATAAATGGTAAATTTGTAATATCATGCATGTTGCTTAGACTTTTTTGATGTGTGTATTTAAGACTTTTAAGCAAATTGAGATATTAAGTACCAAGTCTATTTTTTTAGTTTTCGTTGCCTACGAGTGTAGTAAGAATCTACAAAGAAAGCCAATGGCCGTGGAAGCCGTAAAACCGCGTAAAGAGAAAATATCTGGAGGAGGCTGGAATAGCAGTGGAAGTTATAATATCACTAGCTTTTGCCCGCGGTTTCGCTCGTGTTAAATTCGGAGTAGCACTGTTCCCCTTTTCTGGACACAGAAGAGAACTCGGAACAGAATTCCATACAAACCCTTCATTTTTGAGAAGTCGGGGGTTAGAAAGGGGTAAAAAGTAGCCTATGTTACTCTCCATCCCTTCAACTATCTCCACTTAAAAAAATCACGTCAATTCGTCGCTCCGTTTTGCCGTGAAAGAAAGACAAACAGACAGACACACTTTTCCATTTATAATAATAGTATGGATATTAGGAAGGGTACAGTAGAGTGAAATGACAGGTTCATCAGACCTTACTTCTTAAGTCAGGCATAGGCAGCGGATTGAATGTGCTGATGTCTATAAGCGACTTGCTATCAGATACAAATTAATACAAATAGTTATTTTGTTACCAGAAGTTTGTTTACAATAAGGGTCTTTGTTTGTTTACATTAAGGGGTCCACTTTAAAGCAAATAATGCCTGTAGAATTAAATTGTACAATAGTAAGTTACTACAATAAAATTAGTAACTTATATACTTTACATAGTTAGGCCTTTTGCTAGTTTTCCAACTTAAAGCAATAATTAAGTTCTTGAATAGGATACGAGCCTATGACTTCTTGCTCAGCAGCGGTACAATCATAGCAGTCCTTTATTATCCCACAGCAAGGACGGGCCTCCTCCCGTGACGGAATGATACTTGGCCTACTAATACCACACTGGCCAGACGGATTATCATTAATATTCACATTCACGGATAGTCCCTTAGTCGGTTTTTACGACACCCATGGGATGAGATGGGCACATATTGTACTCCGTCACCACACGGATAAATAAAAATGTTTTTAATAATTGATTTTAAACATTAATTAATTTCGTTAAGCATGAAATTAGCAACAAAGTTGTTATACTTATTAACTTAAAGCTAGCATGATATTAAAAACTTTTTATTCCCGGAACTAATTTGTCGAAAATATTAACTTATACTTAAGTTATCTTACAAAAAATCTTTCCCCTCATTTGTATCCTAACAGAGTGTGTTCAAAATGGATACGGAAAAAAGAAAGTTATTAATATGTATGTTAAAAGATAATTTGAGATAATAGTTTATTTTTATATACAAAAAGTAACATCACTTATCGTTAGTCGATGAAATTGACTAAAGCAAAAAACTGTAAAGTTTTACAGTACTTGACGACCTCTATAGCGTAGTGGTTATATAACATGACTGCTACCCAGAGGTCTCGGGTTCGATTCCCGCTCAATGTAAATCTTTGTGTGCATGAACATGATTGTTTGCATTGGTCTGGGTGTTTTATATGTATAATATGTATATATTCAAAAAAATTAAGTATGTTATCCGTTGTCTAGTATCCATAGTCTCCGCTTAGTTTGGGACTAGATGGCGTTGTGTGAATGTGTGAGGAATATTTATTATTTTATTTACTTAGGTTTGGTATAGATTATGATTCAGGTGGCTTAGCTGTCAAAGGCGTCTAACTTGTTTACTCAGAGGCCAGGTTGAAATCCAACCACGAGCTTTATATATTTTACCCTAGTTTTCGATTCATTTCAAGTATAAGTAAATAGAGTTTAATGAAAGAATTATATGTTTCATCATAACAGCCCATTAATGTCCCACTGCAGGGACGGGCTTCCTCCCGTGACGGAGGTATACTTGGCCTACTAATACCACGCTGGCCAAACGGATTGGTAAAGGGTTTAATTTCGGTTTTTACGACACCCATGGGATGAAATGGGGTGGTGACATATTGTATTCTTACTCCGTTACCAAACGGAATTAAATGTAACTTTATAAAATCGCATCTACGAGTACATCTATTAGGGATGGTTTTAATGGGACTAATAAAGTGGTGGCCACTGTTCTACAACTGTGACAGGCCGGACATTACTCAAAGTACTCTCGGTTTTAAGTCTGAAACTGTTCTAGACAGCGTAGTATTTGTTAGCCAAACTTAACTCAATAGAAAGCACGTCCTTGTAGGACAACTAACGGCTGTTGAAATGTCCTGCAATTACCTATTCCAAATTCGAAAAGACATGCCTGACATTTCATCCCAATCCCGTTACCTTTAACACATTTCAACTCCAAATATAAAAAAAACACAACCGTTCGTTTTAAAATAAGAACAAAACAAAAACTAAAGCGTGTCTCCTAACAATCGTCGATTCTTTTTTCAAAACGTAGTTTTTTTTTCTCTTCCGATTTACAGATTCATCAGTTCGTCAGTGTTGTCATTAAAACAATTATTGTTAGCTGACGTCATTCTGTCAACTTAATCGTTTTTTATCTAAAACCGAAATAGAATTTACGTAAAGTTACGGTTTTTTTAAACTAATATGTGCTTTGATTGATATTTATTTGGATTTAACTTTGAGGATATTTATTGTTTTGCTGACACTTAAAGTTTTTAAGGCATTTTCGTAGAATTAGAACGTTTTAATGATGAGTTTAGTTCATGAAGATTCAGATTGTTTTGGTTAATATTTATTTATTGGTTGTCTACGATTCACACCACATGTGGTGATGAAGAAAATGCAGTGCCCCTACCTTATATTATTCAATTCATTTATTTATTAAACTATTATAGGCTCACAGTGTTACACCAAATCGCTTATATCATGCGAGAATAACAATTTACAGGTAACGTAAAAATGCAGTAAGCCACAAATATTAATGATAGATAGTGCATTTTATCAATGTATCCTCTTGAATGTCGTCTCCAAATAAATCCAGCGCACGCGATCTTTTGCCACCTTAATCCAGCAACCCCCCCCTCTGACTTTATTAGGCAGACCTACTTATTTAACATATTACGTATCAAATTTAATATTTTAATAACTTACAAAGTATAATACTAACTTAAATAAAATTAGCAATATTATTATCATTTTATTCGTCGTCGAATCCAGATCGAATTCCAACACAGACCATAAAAGTTTTACGTACTTTTTGCACGGCTTAACTAAATCTTTATTAACACATGGAAAAGATTATTTTATGTTGTGTTCATGAGTTATTCAAACAAGTGAGATTATGGGATTATATGTGAACATATCTTAACGGGGCCACCCGAGCGAAACAGCTGTCCACTTGGCGGACATCTTTGAAGTACTTTTTTTACCATTAGCAAATAAATTAGTGAGACTAGTCTATGGTAATTTATTATGTCAAATTAGGCGGCAAATTTCGCAGAAGAGAAAATAAAGCATGTGTTTGGATAAACTGTAACAGGGCTTAGATATTTCGATAATTTTGTTTTAAAGCGTGTCACCTTTTTATTTTACGGTACTTAAACTACTTATTAAATTGAATTATTGATTTGTTAATTTACCTAGGTAAATTTCTTATACATCAAGGATAGGATGATAAATAATTTTGCTTATACTCGTAATAAGTATAGTAGCAATGTCGCACTTTTTATACAGAAAAACCAATGGCGGATAGCAGATATAAACCGTCAAAACTGACGCGCACAATTAATTGTCTGCAGGATAATATTAGGGTAGTTCCAACGAGAAGTAAGATGAGACGTTATATCTACGGAACTGTTACTGAAAGATTCTTTTAGGCGTATTGACTAAGAATGAAGAAGAAAGAAAGAGACCATAGTGGACCTAAACACCATTTCAGTCCTCAGAAACAACGGAACTTCAAATGAACATATTTATTTTATTTATTTATTTATTTAAGTAAGGTACACCAACAGCATACAAATAAAACATTTTCTTAAAATTAGGTAATAGTTCTGGCTATATATGTATGCCAGTTACAGGTATACGCATCATTCGCTACATTTTGTGCTTTTATACATAGAAAATTATTAATAAGGAAAAAACAAAATATAAAGAATCTAAACTAAAACGTAATAAGGGAACAAAAACAAAAAAGAGACAATCACTCCTAATAAAATATAAAAAAGAAACAAAGTATTTATATTTAGACATTGCACATGCAACAGCTTTTTAACTGTTGTTTAAGAACATAGACAATTAATAAACGAACTATCGGGATATTAACCATGTTTAGGGTTTTCGAGTTTATATCGGAAATATCGGAAATTCGAAAACCCTAAACATGGTAAATATCCCGATAGTTCGTTTATTAATAGTGAATGTGGCCATGTGACCATGATAGTTTAAATAATTATATTGAACATAGACAAGACTGAAAATATGAAGAAACGTGACGTGGCCATAGACCATGTGGGCTACTTAATCAGTTTAATATTAGGTAAAGTTCTACTAATAGGCAAGCGAATAGGTACGTCCTTGCAGTCGGACATTAATAGTCTATCAAAATAAATATGTACTTAGCACTTTAAATTTATTTATATTACATAATAATAGACACACTCTATAAAATACAATTGATTAATGTATATTTATGAAACAAATACCTGTAGAATATATTTTTAAATATACCTACTTTACATTGCAATAATTCAAACTATTTATATACAAACTACTTATCTGTAGTATATTATCGTAAGAATATTTTTGACAGAACACTTACAGTAGGTACAGGTGATAAATTGTTTTTATTTCTTTTGTTTATTTTCGTGACGCGCTATATGGCTGTATGAGAAATTGCTTAGAGATTGCAGAAAACAAGGACGCTTGGAAAGCAATGGGGAGATCTCCCGCCTAGCAGTGGGACTAAATAGGTTATATGAAAAGCATATATCTTCTCATCGATTGCGGTAACGGCGATCCTTGGCCATAGTAGGTAAGGTACCTATAGGTATTACAATTTCTTTCCATTATTATTTCGGTTGTGAGACCTTATTTGACTCGTTAGTCCAAAATTTCACTTGAACACCCCGTCAAATGAATTACAGTACCTACCCGACATCTGGATAAAAAATAAGTATTTTAGCGTTATTTAAATGATTTACTTATTTATTTATAAAAAATAACATAAGCTTACAGTTCACACCAAAACGCTTACATTATAGAGACTACTTTATGTACGATACGATTAATTTAATAAATTAAGGAATGTTAACTATCTATACATTATTAACAATAATTATATATTTCACAGTATAAAATTACTAACAATAAAAATTATAAATACGAGCGAAACCGTATGCACGAGTTAGTAGGTATCTAATATAAGAACAAATGTTCATAACATAAGTAAAGTATGATTATAAAAAAGCAATAAACGTGTAACAGAGACTAAATTTAAAAGCATTAGTTTATTAGTCAGTCGGTACTAACAAACACAAAAGTTTTCATATTTAGGTACTTAATATAATTAAATATTCCACAACGCAATCTTGTCAAAAACTAAGCAGAGCTTTTTCTTATTTATTATTATCGTTGGGATCCTTTTAGAGGCGGCTTTGGCCCAAGCGGCCAGTTGAACAACGGATATTAATACTTATATACTTTTTTTTCGTGAATACATACATATTATACATAGAAACACTCAGACCAATGCAAACAATCATGTTCATGCACACAAAGATTTGCATTGAGCGGGATTCACACACGAGACCTCAGCGTAGTAGCCATGTAATAACCACTACGCCACAGAGGTCGTCAATGTAATTAAGTCAAAATATGTTTGAAAAGTGTAGTCACAATTTTTCGTCAAAAAGGTTTCGCCAGATATTTATTATTTTAAATAAAAATGTAATCAGACGTTTAAAATTCTGCTTCTTGCCAACTATAGTTTGTTAAAAAGAAAATTCTCACTTTCAGCTATTAGAACAGTGAAAATAACAACAACAAAACACTAACTTTCTCTTACAATACCATAATTAAGCGTAGATTATAGCAGGATAAAAATTAATTAGTTACAGAGCTTGTCTCATAAATTACATTTTCCCACAAACACAATACAATACTTAATAAAAAGATATGGATTCATGAGTTACAATAAAAAGGAAATTAAAAGTCAATTAGCACATACGCTTAAATAAAACATTAGATAGGTACCTACTAATTAAACAGAGAGTAGCTTACATTAATTAGCAACTATAAAAAAAAGTAAATATTCCATAGACAATAGATGTGCAGTTTTAAAAACAACTGTAACAGTTATTTAAAGAGTTTGTAATGCGTGTGAATACTCCTTTAATAAAGCTTCTGTTTAAGTATTTATTTTTGAAGATTATATTTTCGTTGTCCGTGTGGTGACGGAGTAGGAATACAATATGTCACCACCCCATTTCGTCCCATGGGTGTCGTAAAAACTGACTAAGGGACTATCCGTGAATATAATCATTACGTAATAAAAAGAAGGAAAACTTGAAATTAAACCCTATACCAATCCGTCTGGCCAGCGTGTTATTAGTAGGCCAAGTATCCCTTCGTTACTGGAGGAGGCTCGTCCCTGCAGTGGGACATTAATGGGCTGTTATGATGAATTATATTTTCGTAGATGTAAGCTTTTTAATATGCTTCTTTTCTTTGTTAACCTCTGTCTCAGGAAGAAGTTGAAATACAGTCAAAAAGCCATTCAAGGCAAAGAAACTCCTCACAGGCGCGCTTAGTCACTAGCAGTCATCAGCATAGACTTAATTTGTACTAGTACTATGGGCCATGGGCCTATGTGAAGCTGTGGATGTCTTATGCCCGTTGTCATCAATGCAGCTCATAATAAATGTCCCACTTCATAGAGAATGTCTGCCATACATAGAAAGATATTATACCATGATGGCCAGACGGATTGATAAAGAATTTTGTATCAAGTAAAGTAGTGTACAGAGACACACTATACTACTTTACTGATCTGATTACTGATCCATACATCTTTTATCATTACATACTCGTAGTATGAAACAAAGTCGCGCCGTCGCTGTCTGTTCATTTTTTAAGTATTTTGTTATATATTAAATAGATTGAATAAAAAATAGCTTTTCATATAATACATCCATAAATGCGGAGTCGGGTTGGTCGCTAGTAAATCATCATCATAACAGCCCATCAATGTCCCACTGCAGGGGGCATGAGGGATGGTATGTTGGCCTACTAATACCACGCTGGCCAGACGGATTGGTCCCGTTTAATTTCAAGTTTTCCTTCTTTTTATTTCGATAAGATGGTAGTCCCGCAGTCAGTTTTTACGACACCCATGGGATGAGATTGGGTGGTGAAATACTGTATTCTTACTCCGTCACCACACGGAGAAAAATAAACGCTAGTAGTAAATAATGAAGGTTAACTGCGCTCTTCCCCATTTTTCCCTAAAATAATAAGTATAATAATATTTTAAATCGTGTAACTATTTAGTCAGTGATTGTACATCTATCATCGCGTTAGATAAGTGCGCGAACAAGCCACAATGTGTTTTAGCGAAACGTTCTTCAACGTCCATGAGCTCTTATTAACTGAGCTGTGATGACAGATTAGGTGACGTATTGGGTGTTGCCAGCATTTGGTTTTGGATAGATCAATTAATTAAATTATTTTCTGACAAATTTGATTTCTACATTGCTATGTTTAATTTATGTTATTTTTACTGTATAGTGTCCGTGTCACTAAAATACAGCATGTCAGCACCCTATTTCATTGGTCTCTATTTCATTCTCATCTTATCATCAAAAGTTAGTATACATGACAAAGAAGGATCACTTAAAAATACCTTTATGGGCACAATATCGTCTGGCGAGCATGATACAAATCCTATCATAAATCAAAGTTGGTAATAATTAATTCGTTTTATTTTCAACAAAAGTACGTTGGCAAATTATAGTTATTTTGTCAGCTTTGTTAATTTTTTAGTCTGTGTCATCCCAATGCTGGGAAAAGGACAACGAGACCCCCTTGGCTTTCACAAGGCCATTGTGCTTGTGCAAGTTCCTTTCCGAGCCTATCTCGCTACCTCTTACAAGACCAGCCGCGATTCCAATTGGCTGAGTCATTAATAAAACTATTATTAATTTACAAAATTTTTCAATCTAGCAACACCAACATTCGAAAATATGGCGCGAACAGATCATCTGTTGACAGCTTTATGGTAAACCATTTTGTAGTCCATTTAGTAAAAGCAGATAAATATTTATCGGTTCAATAACGCTTTAAGTTGATGAGGCCAAGTTTATTTTCGTTTCTAAGAGCTCTCTGAGAATCGTATATGTTTATAGATAAATACAATAAAGTTCCGCTATTAATCGTACATGCAACCATTTTTGAACTATCATTTTTAATGTCAAAAATAAAATACTTATAGAGGCAAGAGTCCAAATCATGGCACTGCACCAGATTATCAGCACCCCCAACAAAAACTCAAATTATAAGCTTACCATTAATTAATTTGGGATTCCGTTTAAAGAAATGAAAAATAAGATCCTTTTGGTATTATAAACTGGGCCAAACTACATTCTTCGATTAAAAAAAAGCGATTTTTTTTTATAAATGCGGGAACATGTCCTTCAAATTACTTTGTTTTGACAGTTTGTTATGATCGTAGGTAAGTTCAGGTTTTTTTATTTTAGATCTTTTAGATATTTTTTACTGAACCTTTAGGTTTCAATGGTACTGTTACATGACAAAGTGGTATGTAAAATTGTTAATCTATTTTTTTTATTGTAAGGCGTGATTATTTTATGCCTAGAATTCAATATTCTTAGAAAAAGTACTCTATGATTTCGGATTTCATATCCTGGCATGGTGCTGAAACTAACATTAGTAGTTATTTTCATAGTGTTGATATTATGATCAAAATAATGTCTATTATTTTTTTAGATTTTTAATTTTCATGTTTTTTTTTTCTGAAACTTCGGTTGTTAGGCTAGGTATAAATAAAAGAGATTTTGCTATAAACATTGGATTATTTCATTTATCTACATTATTTTATGTATAATTTTAAGGTGCTGATAATTGGCTAGGTCGATGCTAGTAATTGGTGATGATGGTGCCAATAATTGGTGTTAGGGTAATTATTTAGTAAAACTCATCTAAATAAAATGTGTATGCATAAAGACAATTTTTTATAACAAAAATCAATTACTTATTTAATAGTGAACCGAGAAAGCATGTTGTTAAAGGCGTTATCAGTATTATCACTAAAGATAGACGATATTAAAGAAAGACTAACTCTTAAGGTGCTGATAATTGGTAGCATCACCCTACTTATTTTTTATTACTTGTTGTTATTACAAAATTATCTTACTTTATGATTTTTCATGTGATGACGTAAATGAATACATGGTGTCACTAACAAATTTTTGAGTCTAGAAACTCAAATTTTGCAGAGGGACACCTTATAATAATCTCCAAAAATAAAAGAAGGAAAACTTGTCAAAGAACCCTATACCTATATCCCTCTGATCATCGTGGTATTAGTAGGCCAAGTTTACTTCCATTAGGGAAGATGGCTCAGCAGAGGAAAACACGCCCTGGCATTTTACAGACCTCAAGTAACATAGCCTAGCCCGATTTAAACATCGACAAGTACAGTAGCGAGTTAAGTAGTAAGTTGTTGATTAAGTTGATTTGAATAGATCTCCATCCTATTTTTCTACCGACTTCAAAAAAAGGAGGAGGTTCTCAATTTGGTTGTACCTACTACCTACCTAATTATCGTACGTAGAATTTAATCCTGCGATTTCGTAAATTATGTTTAAAATTAGAACTAAAACATGCTTGTTAAGCTATTAAAATGTTTTCTTATATTCAATTCTCTCACCAAAACGGTCCCGAACAAAAAAGGTCACACAAACATATTTAAATAAAAGAGAACAACCAACTCGACAAATAAAATAAAAACCTTAGTGCCGGAACAAATTTCAATCTACCAAACTAACGAGAGTGGTTTGGGGACGATTTGGTTAACAATGTGAACCTTTTCGGAGTCAGGATAGCTTGGAACTTTAATTTTCAGAATTATTGAAGTATATTGTGCTTTCGTTACGACAGCGGGATATCGATAGATGAGGGAGGCACAGGACCGCGCAAGAAGGAAAACATTTGAAGAAGTCCATTACCCTTAGATGATAAAATAATGATGATTCACCCAACGCCATCTACTCCCAAACTTATTAACGAATTAGCGTATTAAAAATGGGTGCCCATGAAAGAATCAGTGTCTTCATTAGAAAAAGAGTTTGTTTTATGCATTCTCTTCTATTTTTACTTACTCCAAGTTACGATTTGAAAAAAATATGAAAAAAATTAATAACAAAGCAAATTATGACAAGTTTTTTATTCATAAACGTACACTTGTTCAGATAAAACATACTTATACATAAACAAAATAATTGTACAAACTAGATATTATTGAAAACACATAACGCTGATTCTATTTGCCCAAAAAAAGGGACCATTATTTACTATTCCTCTGAAAACAAAGCTTTAAAAAGAAACAATACCACTTATTGTAACAAAACTATCCTCTTTCTAACATATAAAGCGAAAAACAATTTCAATTTACACTTGGCAACCCTGCAAAGAGTGTCTATCAAAAATGGTCGTCGTTCGAAATTTGTTTTTTGGTGGCAAAAATCTTTTCGTTCGAAATCGATCCGCCGGGAGCAATATTCGTTCAAGAACCGTTGAAAATATCGAGAGGATTTTATTTTCGAATGGATTTAAGCGACTGATGTAGGAACTCTTTGTTTATACTGTATATTGTATTATCGGGAATTGGTGATAGCTGTTTACCTACTTTATTTAATAAAAATACGTTTATTTTTTTTATGTAAACAGATTCGTAAAGGGTAGGAAAATGATATAGGGTAGGAATTAGGATTTTGTAAAGTTGTAATGTGTAAGGTAAAAGCTCCTATTACGGCGGTAGTCAAAATCGCGTCCTATTACGGAGGTATTTCTATTTTCGTGTTTTATTCTGGTTTTTATTAAGTTTATGTACAACAAAACGAAATCAGTTTATTCTACATCTATTACTTCATGATTTACCTGACGTTTGCAAGTAAAGAATATAGATAACTAATCAAAATCAATCAATCTGTGTAACCCCATCGACGTGAAAGGGATTTCCATACAAACGCTAAACAACAAAATTAGGTACACTAATATTTAGAAACTAAGTTTTTCGTATTAATAAGCCGTTTAAGATAGTTTATTTCTTATTCATACCATTTTCTTACTATTATACTTACTATGTCAATAGCTTGTTTTATATTTGTAACTCGTTTTATATCCCAAAAATAAGAAATAAAATAGCACCGTAATACGACACGATTTTTTTAGATTCGTCCTAATACGGTGGTATAACTCCGTAATAGAAAAAATACTGGGCATGTTTAATTGCTTGTAACTTTTAATTTACTAACTTATTGAAATGGTTCCAGGGTTTTTTGAAATAATTATTAATCTCATAAACTAAAAACCATATTCTGCGGTATGTATTCGTAGTTAGAAATCGAATTAAATACAAAAATTGTTGAGTGCAAAATGTGGGTTTCATAGAACGGGAAAAAATAGGAAGGTGTATTTTAACTTATCATAAATCATTTATTTTGTATAACTGTTGACTACTGTTTACACATATGAGCCAAAAAACTGTTCCAGTTTCATTAGACATTTACATTGTTCCATTTATCGAAGTTTTGATAGGTCCGAATTAGGATTATTTAAAACAGGAGTAGTTTTCCTATTGCGGTGGTAATTATTTCCAAGTAAGTCTGTGTTAGGATCTATGGTTTCCTATTACGGCCCTATTCATAGAACATAAAATTACAAGTTTTAGGGTACCGTGATTATTAATTCTGAGAATAGAATTGTTATGTAATACGTAAGTTTTTTTGTTTTGTATAAAAATAAAAGCGATAAAAACTTTTAAATATACATATTCTTTTTATGTAAAGTCATGCAATCTATGTAATTTTATATTTCTGTTTTTATTTTACTAAGCATATAAAGAAAAGTTAACCTTATTTTAATAACACAAAACTCTTTTTAGAACGTGTATTTCTATCTATACTTATATAATATTATAAAGAGGTAAAGTTTGTTACGTTGTAGGAGGTAATCTCTGGATCTAATGAACCGATTTTAAAAATTATTTCTGTGTTGAATAGTACATTTATCGGGGAGTGTCATAGGCTATATAGTATCACGCTATGACGAATAAGAGAGGAGCAATAATGAATCATGTTTAAAAAAGTGACGCGTTATTTTCCCCGCCTAACGAAGTGGGCACGGGTCAGTTAGTAAAAAAATAATTTCATTAAATAAGATACAAATCAATGGTCAATGAATACCAAAAATACAACTTACTTTACTAATACATTTAAATTATTTGATAAATATTATTTGTACGGAACTTGGATGAATATAATTTCTGACCCTCCGTATTAGGAATCGTTTACCGCAGTAATAGGCTCTGACGAAAAAAATACCTCCGAATTAGGGAAAATCGACCTGACTATTTAAATCTTTTTTTAAAAATAACTAATATCATTAAAAGAAACAAACTCGACAGTAATACAAAATATAAATTCCACTTTTAACGATGACATTTTTTTGCACAGTTAAAAATATTAACAAATGCTTATTTTTGTTTCTTACTTTGAAATGTTGCGAAATACCTCCGTAATAGGAGCTTTTACCTTACTACTTACTAAATGTGCTAATGATTCCTAAGACCGAGGAGGGTGAGTGTGAGCCCATGTGATATGCGGTAACATAGCTAAGTCGATATCTACACTGCCTAGAGGGAAGCTGTTCATTTCATTAGCTGCTTAATTTTTCAACTAAACCAAGTTTCACTTAGCTTGGGCCACAGCGGAGACAGAAAGACAACGTCATCACTAAGAATAGGATACCTGATTGTCTTTTACATACTTATAATTAACGGGTACAATAAATGGCTCAAGACCATCATTTCGGTATGTAAAGTAAAAGTTTAACTTTGTCAAAAAACCGCAAGATAGTGTTCATTTTTACACTTATACATGAATTACTTTGTCTATCATTTAACCTCTAAATGACATCATGCGTCCAGCTGAACAGAAGTTTGTCTCTGCTTTCATTGCTCAAGTAATTCAGCCGTACGCATGACGTCATCACAAGTAAATCTTAAAATATTTATTAATAATAAACTATAGGTTGAAAACCAAAACTCAAATTAGTGGTTTATAATTAAAAAACCTTTAAAATAAAAATATTAAAAAAATACCAAAAAAAATCTTTACATACGGAATTATCTTGCGTGGGACTAGATCCCACTACCTTACACGGAAGACCCTTACACGACCGTTGAGCCTGTTAAAAGACTCTTAAGTCGTTTTAGTTTTAAGTAAGAACATAGTTACTGTAAACACTATATTGTGGACTATCGTATTTTTATTGGTTTCCTCTGTAGTCTATTTTCTTTTTACTGCCAGCCGACATATTGAATAGAATTGGCGGGGAAGTGTGTTCCTTATTGCTCCACTGTGAAACCGCGTAAAAGTTTATTTTTAGTATATTTTTTTAAATGTTAGACGAAAAGGTTTTTGTAAGAACAATTCTAACAAATATTTTGTTTCTGTTCAACAAATGCAAAAATGTAATATATATTTTTTTTTATTACATGTAGCCTACCCCAATGGGAATAAGTTTATGTATGTAGGGATACGTAGTACTTTGAATGTTGTACAAAAAAAAAGAGATCTGCTATATAAAATTTCATTTAAATTATAAAAGAAGTAATTCGAAACGCGGGAAAATTAAACCTATTGCGCTCTATTCCTAGTTTCCCCTGAATACTTTCCCCCGATCGGGGGAAACTGGGAATTTTGGAAAATTTTGTCGCATCTTCTTATTGATATTTCTGTAGGAACAGTGCTACAGAATTTAAAGCGAGCGAAGCCGCGGGCAAAAGCTAGTAACAAATAAAAAACAATAAAAAGGACGCAATACCAAGTCCCAAACGCAGCATAGCTTGTAGAGAGGAATCTATCGGTTTAGTATTTATTATGTCGCGGCGACAAGGACACAAAATTGCTTGGAACACATAAACACTGATTGCTAGTAGTGTTATGTTACACATGTTTATGTTCTAGCTGGTGTTGGGTTTCAGGCAATTATTGAAGAGCTATCGAGCCTTTTATTGCTCTCGAATTTTGGGTAGGTTGGTTTTTTTAATTTTGTTTAAGTGGAGATAGTTGAAGGGATAGAGAGTAACATAGGCTACTTTTTTTTTCTTCTTCTGTGTCCAGGAAAGGGGAACAGTGCTACCCCGAATTTAAATTTTGGGTTTCAGGCAATTATTGAAGAGCTATCGAGCCTTTTATTGCACTCGACTGAAATTTTGGGAAGGTTGGTTTTTTAATTTTGTTTTATTTTCTTCTGTGTCCAGGAAAGGACACAGGAACAGTGCTACCTCGAATTTAACGCGAGCGGGCAAAAGCTAGTAACAAATAAATATCAAAAAATCAATAAAAAGGACGCAATCCCAAGTCCCAAACGCAACAAAGCTTGTAGAGAGGAATCTATCGGTTTAGTATTTATTATGTCGCGGCGACAAGGACACAAAATTGCTTGGAACACATAAACACTGATTGCTAGTAGTGTTATGTTACACATGTTTATGTTCTAGCTGGTGTTGGGTTTCAGGCAATTATTGAAGAGCTATCGAGCCTTTTATTGCTCTCGACTAAATTTTGGGAAGGTTGGCTTTTTAATTTTGTTTTTTTGGTTGGTAGCTGTTTTATGGTTAGTTTGGGAATAGTTTTTTGAATTGTAACTTAATTAGGATTTCAGTTTTAGGAGGAAATGGGAGAGGTAGTCACACCTACATTGTCTGTTGAAAAACTAATGTGTAAAGGAAGCGGAAAATACAGTTAATAGGTTTAAACCTTTACAATTCAAAGAGCTAGGCAGCGTGATGTGAATTTTAGTCCTAATGGAATTAGTTAGGATGAGGTGTAAGTCATATCTATCGAAGGACCGATGGCCGTTGGAGCAAACGTGTCCTAGAGTGGAGACCGCGACTCGGCAAACGTAGTGTAGGATGCCCTTCCTGCTAGGATGCGGAAGGCGCAGGACCGAGTTCTTTGGCGCGTTTTGGGATAGGCCTATGTCCAACAGTGGACTGCAATAGGCTAGCTGATTGATTGATTGATTTCGATGTGTTTAGAGATGTTCGAGTTGAATTTTTACCTGCTTACAGGAGTCACAGTTGTGGGAAACTAAGTTGTGAACACTAAGGGCGCCTTCAAATTTGCCGCTAAGTGTCGCGCGGAGGCAGCGCGAAAAAGAAAAAGTATTCTAAACAACACTAGTCGATCGATGAACGAATGCGGGGACGCAGCGCGGGCGCAGCGCTGCAGTCGCGCTGGTTTGTAAATTCATAGAGATAAAAAACGCGCGACTGCAGCGCTACGCCCGCGCTGCGTCCCCGCATTCGTTCATCGATCGACTAGTGTTGTTTAGAATACTTTTTCTTTTTAATAGTAACACTAAGAGCAGTGTATTTTCGTCTGAGTCCATCGTAAAACTAAAACACAACACTACCATTCTCAAACCTAGCGACGGCAGCGCGACCGCAGCGCTGCAGTCGCGCTGCCTCCGCGCGACACTTAGCGGCAAATTTGAAGGCGCCCTTAAACCTAACTAACAGTGAAAAAAGTACTACAACAAATGATTTGGGGCCGGAATTTATTTATTCTGTTTCAATACAATGTGAGAGATGTTTACTGTTAAATTTTCCACATTTTTGAAGACACTTTGATAGGATACCTATTACATGTTTAATAGAAAAAAATCTTATTTGCATAATTGTTTTCTTATTAGTGATTTTTTTTTATCTGCTTCTGACGCAGTAGTGTATAGGTATGCTTCTTGACAGTAAACTAAAACCATACTAATATTATAAATGGGAAAGTGTGTCTGTTTGTCTTTTTTTCACGGCAAAACGGAGCGACTAATTGACGTGATTTTTTAAGTGGAGATAGTTAGAGGGATGAAGAGTAGCACATGCTACTTTTTGCTACCCCGAATTTAACTCGAGCAAAAGCTAGTCGTACTATAAAATGGAGTAAACATACGTGCCAGACAAAGTATCTAATAAGATAACTGTGCAGGAAGTTAGTGCGAAAACTTAGATAGGATGAAAAAGGTTTAGGTGCAGTCCAGGGCCCCTTTTGATCGAGTTACCAATGCCAATGCCAATGAAGTGTTATTGTCTAAAAATAAGATTTGCGTAAAAAACTGTTTGCCTTAAATGAGAAATGCCAATGAAGCTGTATGTCTGAAATGTGAAGTTAACTAAGAAGCAAATTGCCTATAGTTGTTGCCTATGAAGTAAAATGTTAAAGTGGTTAAATACCTACGCAGCAAAATGCCTAAGTAGTTAAATGTTAACAAAGCAAAATGCCTAATTAGTAAAATGTTTACAAAGCAAAATGCCTAAGTAAAGCAACGGAAGGTAATCTGTGAAAACCTACTTAATGGGTACTTTCCCTAAAAATCATTTTCTATGTTTAAAGTAGTGTAAATAAACATCCAAATGTTCGTATACTGCTAAGGACTTAGGAGTGCTTTGAAAACCAGCGCTCAGTCTTATGTTAGTCCCATGAGAATCCTCCGTTTGCACAAAGCTGTAGAATAAACCTTTAAATGGCTAGATTTATATTTAAATCTAAATTAATACAAACTGAAAATTATAGTCTATACAATAGATTTTAATTTTTAGTTGTGATATATTAAGTATATTGTAACATATTATATGTGCCTTGTAATAAAGAATAGGTACGTGTAATTCAATTCTATGGTAAATTATTTGGCCCTGTCCCTACCACGCCGAAATGCTTATTTATTTCGCCGTGACTTCGTTTAAAAAACCCGATCATCATTAAAATATTTTAGCCAACCGACGTCCACTGTTGGACTTGTTATCTCCTCCAAATGTTTGCATGTCACGCGGTTTTTCCTCCATCTTTCATTGAATATCATAGGATGTACAAAGCATAATATTGTGCCGAAGTAAACACAAAAAGATTAATCCAAAAAGAAATAAACACAAAGAAAGAAATAAGTAATAAAAATCACAAAAAACCATAGCTAATTCAACATGACATTATTTGTATTAAATAATCTTAAACGGCTAAGAGTAGAGACGAGACTCTTCTTCGTGAATCCATATTGCTGATAGAAAGGGATAGATAGATATGTAAGAATGAGATGGGTTGACACAATCCATCGTCTTACAAACCCATTTCCGGCAAGTAGCACTCCTTTAGCAAATACCTCCCACTTTTGTACTGTCGCGTTGGAAAGTGTAGCCAACGCTAAAATAGGTATTTTGGTCTAGAACCGACCGAATTGGCTCGACCGATTCAGATGAGATTTTGCTTGGAGATATCTGTCATCGTGGATTATTACATATACGACAAAACGCAGCGGCGCTGCGAACAAATACTACTTACTGGATAAATGTATAAAAAGGTAAGTAACAGGGATATTATGAAACTCAAGTTTCATATATCCCTGTGATGTCACAAGCTACTGTACCCTTTCAACAAAACACAGAACCATTTTCACACTCTACTTACGTAGTAACACTTAAGTGATATGTGCTACTGCTTGGAGGTGTATTAAGACCAATTCAAGCATTTATGTTAAAGCACACAGAGATTTCACTCAATTAGCATCAATCACTCAATCAACACGAGCCATAAAACACGGACCTGAGCCTTCCGCATCCAGTTCGACCCAGAGATCTTTATGAGGTCGTCGGCCTACTTACCTGAGGGGTCCTAAACTACGTTCGCCGAGTCGCTGTCTCGAATCTAGGACACGTTTGCTCCAACGGCCATCTGTCCTTCGACATGTGACCAGCCCATTGCCATTGGTTCTTTGTCGATAACCTCGTTCCGGATTTTATCCTTTAACGAGACGCTGAGCATAGCCCTGGCACCCTGAATTAACATGTAGGCAAAGATATGAACGCCAGCGAACCCGCGAGCTAATACTAGAACGTACAATAAAGTAGTACAAATATAAGACCAGATGGAATTAAAAAAAACCCGCATGATACAATTTTATTCACCACATTACACAATACCCGAGGGTGGCACTTATCTCAAGAGTTTAAGGGGATGGGAGGAGCACAGCATTATACGTGGGCGGGGAGGAGGGGGGACGTTATTTGTCCCCCATTACAGGGCTGTTAGTATAAGCGGTGACTGGTGCCATTTAGTTACGGGGAGTGCAAAATAGCGAATGTGTTTTTGCTTATGTGTGGGTGTTTGTAGATTTATAATTAATTGGATGATTTAAGTAAGGCGTTTATGAATATGAGAGTTTTCAATTAATCAATTTATTTATTAAGATTATGATTAAAGGCTAGTTAGGGTAATAAAGTATGGTAGTTTTTTAGTAAATACAATTAGCTGGGTTTAGACAGTTTATGGGAGACCCCTCACACGGTGGACCGACGACCTAGTTAGGACGGCGGGAAACCGATGGATGAGAGAGGCACAGGACCGCACAAGGTGGCAATACTTGTAGAAGGCCTATGTCCAGCAGTGGACCTCGATTGGCTGATATGATGATGATGGGTAGCGTAGGCGGAGGCATAGCAGTATTCTGGCGTTTACTAGTTAGTTTAATTTGGGTACTACCACCTAACCTCCTCTCATTAGTGTCTTAAAATGCGACTTAGGGAGAGTTTATATCTATTCGAAAAGAAGGGAAAGCAGACTATAAACACTTAGGTAATTAATTCATTTAGCCAGCGTGGTATTAACAGGCTAAGGTTTACATAATAATTAGAATAATAATTAGGTTCTCCGTGTGGTGACGAAGTAAGAATACAATATGTCATCACCCCATCTCATCCCATGGGTGTCGTAAAAACCGACTAAGGGACTATCCGTGAATATTATCTTTACGAAATAAAAAGAAGGAAAACTTAAAATTAAACCTAATACCAATCCGTCTGGTCAGCGTGGTATTAGTAGGCCGCATCCTTTCGTCACGGGAGGAGGCCCGTCTCTGCAATGGGACATTAATGGAGTGTTATGAATAATTAGGAATTAAAATTGATATCAGGGTTTTTGCAGCATAGTTGACCACGTTTACCTACATCAAAAGGAAACAGTTCCTTGCAGTGGGGATGTAAAACCTGATAAAAAAGGAAACAAACTAAATAGAATTAAGTAGATAAAAGTTAGTCTTTTATGCGGTTGGTGTTACTCCACTAAGTCCCTTTTCATCAATAGGAAGTCTGTCCTTGCAGTGGAACTTGCGAGGGAAAAAGGTTACAAGTTTACTTAGGATTTGGACTAACTACGACTTAATAATTAAACATACGTAGGTAGAGTTATTTTCAATATTCATAATGACTCAAACACTCCTTTAGTCGTCGTCCCACAGACAGGACGGATGGAAACCTAACTTATTATAATGTTAAGTGTTTCTTTTTTAATTTTAGTCAAGATTTTTTATCAACTTTTACGACACCCATAGACAGAAATTGGTTGTTGACACCATATTTATGTCACCACACACTTAAAAAATTCAGACTCAAAATCAAAAATACCTACACAAATTCTTCAAATCTGTAGGTATTTCCGAGTTTTCTCGTTACAAAGATCCAACAGACGGTTCACATTCGCAGTTTTGCGCGCACACCCCTCCCTTCCTACCGGGAGAGGGTCTAGGTATGTGTGAGACGTGCGCCAACAGTTAAACGTGTCATTACCGCTCTGTGATGTACAGGGTGTTGCGTTTCAGTTTTGATAATATGGTTGTAGATTCTGTCTTGTAGCTGTGCATGAGGAACACAGGATAATTGCTTGTAGGCCCGTTTTGACGACCTCTGTGGCGTAGTGGTTTTATAACATGACTGCGCACTTCGATTCCCGCGCAATGCAAATCTTTGTGTACATAAACATGATTGTTTGCATTGGTCTGGGTGTTTTTTATGTATAGTATGTATTTACAAAAAAAAAAGGATTTACGTATGTTTATCCGTTGTCTAGTACCCATAGTACAAGCTCTGCTTAGTTTGGGACTAGGTGGCGATGTGTGAATGTGTGAGGATTATTTGTTTATTTAATAAAAAAGAGTTGATCCATTTATTTTCTAACGAATCAACTGACTAATTGATGCGTTAGGAATAGAAATAGTTGATTAGTTTTAGTTGGTCGGATCGGAAAAAGGGAATTGTTTATTTTACAAGTTACTATTTACAGTTTCAATACAGGAAATATAGATATAACGTGATCTCGTGATCGGCTTTAGAATACATATAACTCTCTTTTCGTTCATAACCATCAGGATCGTAAGAAGTGACTAAGAATCTAAACTTTATTTGTTTAGGTATTTAACTAAAGTAGCTGAGAACTTGAATAAATTGAAAAGTAAGCTTGTCTCCCTGCAGCGAGGCGTTTTCAGAAGTAACGAAGGGAAGTTCGGCCTACAATACTACACGGGCTTAGTATAGCCCCATGGGATGAGATTACGTGGTGACACCATGGATTCGTTGGTGGCGATACTTTAAGACACTTCAGAGAAAATTAAAATAACTAAGTACATCTTGTCACTATTAAATCTTAAAATGAATACACTCTGTAAATATACAAATCTGCATAGCACAATTCGCAGTCATGTGCGTGTCCCCTCTCAACCAATGACATAACACCATTCCTAGCGTGAGTCAACTGATACACAGGGTGTTCTTTGTGTGTATTAACTGGTGCACAGGATGTTTCTCTGTGTGTGTTAACTGTTACACAGGGTGTTCTTGTGTGCGTGTATTGGGTGGTACAATTAGGGGCCGATGGTTTAACACCCAATTAAACTTTAATACAACTGTAGTTATGTAATTTGAACAGGGTTAGTTTAGAGGAAAATGGTTTCTTTAGAGGAAAATGGTTTTTTTAGTTTTAAAGACGAGTTGTTTATATTTTTCATTTAAAGCCTGTACTGTCCCACTGGTCCGTGTGGTGCCGAAGTTAATGTTTACGAATAGTCCCTTAGTCGGTTTCTAGGACACTCATGGGATGAGATGGGGTGGTGTCATATTGTATTCTTACTCCGTCACCACACGGAGTGCCCGCATAATACTCCTCCAAGCAGTAGCGTGCTAGTATTCGAAAATGAAAATTAAATTGATAAAATCATTTATTATAAGACACATTAGTGACATTTATGAACGTCTGCGATTTATAGTGATTACATATGCACGCCTAACTTAACGGCTAAGTTTACTGAGGGTTCGGAACACTACCATGACAGAGAAGACACCCACAAGAAACTCTGCTGGGTTCCTATCGCTCTTTTTGGTGATCCCTTCAGCTTGGCTGTGATCTACGACTAGCATTGCTGAGTAATGCGAGGGATTTATAACCTTCAACAGCACTGCGATACAGAAAAGGTAAATAATTTAATATTCCTAATACCTACAATTTATTTTACTGGAAAATACATAACATACATATATTCACGCCTTATTCCTATGGTGGTGGGCATATAAAACCTCCTACTTCGTCTTCTTTCCTACACATCTTCATAAATCCCCGTCGTTTTATAAATATACAATTTCCTAATACATGGAAACATATTCCTTATAGAGGAGGGAGGTGAAAAACATTTCAAGCCTTACCATTTCACCTAAGGTAGATATTCAACCTTAAGTGAATACTGAAAATCTCTACTGAAAAGATTATACCAATTGCAGTATGCAAATACATCTAAGGGTAGCTACCCGAAGAAAATCAATAGAGCCTCTGTGACAGAGACGGAGATATATTTTCGCACACATGCGAGAAAGAGATGGGTGACCAGCCTCCTTTACTCTGGCTCTACTATCGAGGTAATCTAATATCAATAGACTATTCAGCGATTTTGAACTTTAGTTTCATAGATATAAGGTTGAATTGCTAAGTTTGGTGTTAGCTGTGTGTTATTTTAAGAGTAACAGCTTGTGTTAGTCTGATTTAAGTCTTATTTAGGTTAATTTAAGGTTGGTTTTTGCTTGGGATTGTAACGATGTAATTTTCTCATAGTAATTGCTTGTGATTTCATAATAATGACAAATGACTTGGTGTGAACATTTACTAATTATTTTTATTAGCTTAACTGGGACTATTATGACATGTCTTAGTCTTCAAGGGACAATAATAAGGACTAAATTGAAAGTTAAGATTACAATTTGTTGTGAAAGTAGAAGAATAGTATTTCTTCCTAGTTTGTCTGAAAATTGGACTTAGGCACTGTTATATGAAAACGAGCCTAGTTGAGTATAGCCTGGATTGTCTTGATTCAAATTTCGGTTCAGGATGTCCTAAATGCTTAAAATTTTGCACTCACTCATCAGAATCTATAAAATGACCTTATCAAGATAATGTATTGCCACTCAACGGGCACCCATCTATACTATGTCTTGACTACAACCGGCCTTAAGCGTCCTAATAAATAAATAATAATAATTCTCACACATTCACACATCGCCACCTAGTCCCAAACTAAGCAAAGCTTGTACTATGGGTACTAGACAACGGATAAACATACTTAAATACTTTTTTTTTGTAAATACATACATATTATACAAAGAAAACACTCAGACCAATGCAAACAATCATGTTCATGCACGCGAAGATTTGCATTAAGCGGGAATCGAACGGCGAACCCGAGACCTCTGCCTAGCAGCCATGTAATATACCGCCACGTTATAGGTCGTCCAATTGGCTACAACAGGCCCCCAGCGTCCTAATAGGTAATAGGCTAAAGTAATTTTAGCTCCATTTTAAAATTCATTTATCAGGGACTCGAATCCGCAGTACCTCTATAATCATAAAACATAATATTTCGTAACACCAAAAATTAATACCCCCATTATATTTATATAGGGGGCGGGTGTGATCTTGTTTAATTTGTTCTATGATTTCAACCCCCGTGGTGAAACTCCGGGGAGTAGTTACGCTATGAATCTCTGATGGAGTAGGGGTGGATAGAAATAATAGTATTACCCATATATATCTTGAGGAATGTGAGGGTAGTTTCACATTTTTTTAACACCGCCTTCAAAAAAAGAGAGTAGATAATTTCCTGATAAAATAAACCTTATGAAGAAAGACTCACATTACTAAATTTAACAACCCTTGAAGAAAGAAGGATACGTGGAGATTTGATAGAAACATATAAGATTATGCATGCACATTATGACCTAAGCAACTTTGACAAAGTGATTTTTGAGCGTAACACTAATACTCACCTAAGGGAGCTTCAAACTACAAACCACTTTCTCACACAATAACCCACACAAAAATTTCCTCTCCAAAAGAGTAGTTACAAATTGGAATAAACTCCCTGAAGAGATAGTGACAGCCACGAGTATTAATATGTTTAAAAACAAACTAGATAAACACTAACTACACATAAAGCAGACAAAGAAGAGCTAAACGCAAATGTTCACCTGGCTACAGGCTTCATCAGTTGTATAACTGCCTGCCTGAATTATACATAATAATAATAATAATAAATAAAAAAAACTTTGCAATCTGATGGATATTATTGACTTTCTTTGACTGCTGTCTATAACTTTCTTCAGCAATTTTTTGGAGAGTCAACACTTAGAAGACTCAGGTTTGATTTTTGCCTTGAGCTTCAAATTCAAATAAAGTTCAGAAGAATAGCAATTCATCATCATAACAGCCCATTTATGTCCCACTGCAGGGACGGGCCTTCTCTCGTGATGGAGGGATACTTGGCCTAATAATACCACGCTGGCCAGACGGATTGGTATAGGGTTTAATTTCAAGTTTTCCTTCTTTTTATTTCGTAAAGTTAATATTCACGGATACTTTCTTAGTCGGCTTATACGACAACCATGGGATGCGATGGGGTGGTGACATACTGTTCTCCTACTCCGTCACCACACGGAGTATAGCTATTAGGATACCTACATATTTGTCCACACCTGCAAAAATCGCGTCATGGGCATGACTATTCGTATTACATAATAAATTTAGTTGAACTTGGTTTTCCTCTTGGTGACGGCTAATGAATAAAGGGTACTACCATTCAAATTAGTATATTGAGGTTACCAGCCTTTATTGTTCCACTATGCTTGCAACCTCTTTTAGTAACACTTAGGTACGTAACCGCGGATCTCAAGGCTGCGGCAGCGTCTTAAATCGATAGCGACTAGTAGGTGTAGGCCATCAAAATCAATATGTGGACCAGAATATTAGGTAACAGCGATTTACTGTCGTTGCTGATTCGGCAACGACTGTGAATATGAAATCTCTGTCGCTCGTCAATTGTAAATGTTAGCAGTGGCTTATTGTCACTGTAGATTCGGCGATGGAATCGCTTCGAATCTAAAAAGTCGCTTGTCATCAGCTTTTTCTTTGGTAGTACGCCAATGAGTGGGGTTTTTTAATAACAGCTTTAGGAGCACTATGTCGAATAGACACATATCACATAGTGTTCCGGATTGCCCGGTTAAAGAGGCGATGGGCAGGGCACATAACGCGAAGAACCGACAGTCGTAGGGGCAGAAAGGTTCTGGAGTGGCGACCGCGTACCGGAAAACGCAGGGAACGTCTGTCCACCTTGTGAGGGGTCTCCCCCTCTCACAAGGTGGACATTAAACTTGATGCGAAAGCTCAACTAGGAATGAGGAAAGCATTCCGTCGCTATTACTTACCAGACTGCCCAAATGCTAAAACTGTTGAAAGATCCGATCATCACAACGGCCCATTAATGTCCCACTTCAGGGACGGGCCTCCTTCTGTGACGGAGGGATACTTGGCCTACTAATACCACGCTGGCCAGACGGATCGGTATAGGGTTTAATTTCAAGTTTTCCTTCTTTTTTTTGTAGAGATAATATTCACGGATAGTCCTTTAGTCGATTTTTACGACACCCATAGGATGAAATAGGGTGGTGACATATTGTATTCTTAAGTACTCCGTCACTACACGGAAAGATCCGATATTATATGAAAAAGAAAATACATGTGCCGGAAGATTGTCCCACAATTTAATGGTTCGCCATAAGATGGAAGAAATCAGACAGAGCATTTCAAAATCCAGATAATTCCAACATTATTCTCCATATAATACCTAATATATTATACAAAACTTTATTAGAATAATTGCTACTTACAATAGTGTACCAAATAAAGGTTTTTAAAACAATTTTCTTGATGTAATATAATTTCAAAATGTAACAAATTCAGCGGTTGTTAAATCAGTAGCATGCCCAATATGGAGAGGCTTGATGTTTCATGTGAAAACTTACGGGGTAATAACGTGTACTATTTATTTTCCTTTCTTTTAAAAAAATCATTACCCGCATTAGGATCTTGCCCTGTGTAGCTGGGACTTTACAAACATCAGTTTAACGGACACAAATAAATATTCACGGACATCTACACAGCGCCATCTGTTCCCAAAGTGGCTAGGCTTAACCTGATTGTGTTATGGGTAACAGAACAACGGAACGGACTTTTATACTTTTTTTTGTAAATACATACATAGAAACACTCACTCAGACCAATGCAAATAGTCATGTTCATGCACACAAATATTTGCATTGAGCGGGAATCGAACACGAGACCCCTGCTTAGAATGTTATGTTGTATAATCACTACGGCACAGAGGCCGACAAAGAACTTGAAGTTTGTGGTCCGCGCAAAGGATTGTCATGCGTGGGATTTGAACCCGCGATCTGCCACGTCAGCCGCTACAGCGATCGAGGGAATTTAGTTTACATAATTGATTTAGTTTGTTAGTATATTCGATTATGTTTTTTGGGTTGTAAAAGGTAAGGTTATTAAATCTCAATGTAAATTGGTGTAGTGGGGTGTAATGTAATGACTGATGCGTAAGGTCTAGGCTTCGATTCCCATAGGAAAATCTTTGTATTAGTAATAAACACAATTTTGTGTGTTTTGCCCTGAATGCGTAACAAAAAAAATATTAAGTACATATGTTTATCGCATTTTTTTTTATTATAAACCTTATAACATATGCTTATTAAATGGCGCTGTTTATGTGCAAAGAATTTTTTTTTTAATGTGACATTTAATTGAAGACTTATGCGTTGTAGTTTCGTACTAAAACCATTAGGTCTCGTTAACAGCATCAGAGGTCGTCAACTCAAATAATTAATTGCTAATAAATCATTAATTATTAATTTTAGAAGCCTTTCACTACTTATTTAGTGCATATTAAGGTCACTAAATACTTACAACTCAAACTTAACATAACTAATGTCTTATTAAGATAATATGTAACTTTATTTTATAACTTGATTATATTATATAATATTATTTCAAATATTAATGTATTTCTGCATGTTAGAAGTGTGTTTTTTTTAAATCTTATAATAATTCTTCTTCGAAATGTCGTTTTATTCTCGCCTAATGTCACTCCTAACGTCATAAATGTCTATTTGACACTTGTGTAACCAATCAAACAATGACTGTGTCAATCATAGACACTACTGATGTCACTGAAAGCATTAAAGGAATACGAGTAAAATTACGAGAATTAGAAAGAAAGAAAGGAAAATATTTTATTTTATTCAAATTTCATTAAAATCCATTCAGTAGTTTTTGCGTGAAAGAGTTACAAACACCCATCCACCCATCCTCAGAGACTTTCGCATTTATAATATTAGTAGGATATATCATAATAACACATACGCTACTATATAAAAAGAAATGGTATTTATAATTTAAGCTACTCTAAATACATGAAGTCACGGGCACTAGCTAGAGTTTGCTATAAAATACAACAAATTAGTTATCGTCAACATTATAAGTAATGACGGCAATCAGGTTTGTCATCATTAATATAATGATTATAGGAATTCATTAGCATATCATTATACTACTTGATTGAATTAACAGAGAGAGCTGGGAGCGTAATGAGAATAAACATTTATAATCTAATACATACTTACACATACTCGGATAATTCTTATAGCTCTAGTTAGGATGGCTCGAAATCAATGGCTGATAGAGGCCCAGAACCGCAAAAGGTGAAACTATTTGGTGCAGTTCTACGACCAGCAGTAAGACGTAGGTATATTGACTGATATAATTTATTTATTTATTTATTTATTTGGTTAACCAACAATTGTTATCACTAATAACATTAAATTTTTCTACTTAACAAAATAATTCAAAATAGAGTGACACAATTAATTATAGGTTAACACCACGTGAACTTATTAGAGTATCTAAGACGTGAAATAATAACAAATTGTAGTTTAGATAATCTACATAGCACTCAAATAACAATTAAACCTATAACTATTACATGCAATAAAATTAGCATAAGACATTGTAAAATTATATTATAAATTTATTATAATGATAATATCTAAATTAGTGTAACACATAAAAACAAAAATGGAGAAAACAAAAAAAGAAAAAAAAAAGTATTCTGGTAGTTTGATTATTTTCTACAGACATAATCAAGAAAACTCGACATATTAATACTAAATCCCGTGTTTTATCACAAAGCGATCGACTGTCTTACCATCGTCATCACCTTGATGGTTGGCTGTCACCCATTGTGCGATTTTCCTCAAACTTCTTACCGCGATCAACTGTTTTGTGGAACAAGCTCGCTGCGACGATATTTCCGGACCGTTACGACTTGGGGAGCTTGAAGAAACGAGCATACTCCCTTTTAAAAGGTCGGCAACGCTTCTGTCATTCCTCTGGTGTTGCGGGTGTCCATGGGCGGCGGTGATCACTTACCATCAGGTGACTCGTTTGCCTCCAGATTCTCTCTGTTAATAGAGGAGACCCATACAAAGGGACTTTTTAAAGCTGTTAGTTTCCATTTCTACGAATCATACTATGACATTAGGATGTTCCTTAGTCGCATTTTACGACACTTAAAGGGCAAGTAGTGTTGTAGTGACATATAGTATTATTTATCCGTCACGGACAGACAATTCATATTATACGACATTTCATAATTATATACAAACTTAATTATATAATTAGACATTAAATATATTTGTCATAAATTATAATGTTAACCAGGCCAATGATTTATCGATACGCGGACATCATTAATTTTATATCGACAATATAAGTTTTAGTGATGTTCCCACGAATATATTAATCAAAGTATCGACATATTATTTTTTTTAATAAAATTACTGTTGCTTTTTCTGTGTTTAATGTATCCGTTTAGAAGATTAAATTATTAGTTATGACAAGGTTTAATTTTGTTGTTTATTTGGTAATGTTATGTAAAATAATATTTATTTAATGGGAAATTCATAAGCTGTATTATATTTTACCAATTATTCATTGATTTCGAAGAATTGGTGGGGACTGTTGGTGATATCATGGTTGCAGTTAGTTTTTATAATTTTACTTTAGTTCCGGGTCCGTGTGGTGACGAAGTAAGAATACAATATGTCGCCCCATCTCATCCCATGGTTGTCGTATAAACCGACTAAGGGACTATCCATAAATATTATCTTTACGAAATAAAAAAAAGTAAAACTTGAAAATACCGTATACCAATCCGTTTGGCCAGCGTGGTATTAGTAGGCCAAGTATCCCTCCGTCACGGGAGGAGGCCTGTCCCTGCAGTGGGACATTAAGGTGCTGTTATGATGAGTTCCAGGTCCGACTAAATCCTCCATGGTGGTTTTCCTTAAAAGTGTTCGAGAGAGATTTTGGGAACACGTTCATCACCCAAGTTCTCGTACCTCACCTCAACAACAAGCTTGTCAAACGACGTTTTATTCATATACAGGGTGGAACTATAAGGCATACGAAGATTTGTTCTTAGAAACCATGTCACCGATTTTGATAAAAACAAAAACTGCTTTCATACATTTAAAAAGATACTGTACCCAGCTGGGGAATCGAACCTGGTTGTTTGGCAAAAATAAACTTATAGGTACTTTTTAAATATCGATCTTGTACTTGGGTCTGAAGCAGTAAATGTCTTTAAGAAACATTACACACCTTAACAAAGTCTAGGGATATTTGGTATTTACTCAATTAACTTCAAAATTATTGAAGATAGCATACAACATGTTTATATTTTTATAAAGACAATTTATCAGGCTACAATCTAGAATTAAATAAAAGAATTATTTTTGCATAAATAATTTTTTATTCAAATAAATAAAAAACTTGGAAAATTAGTAAAACTAACAATGAATGTGTTTCCTAAGCAAAAGTGAAAATAAGCAAAAATTTATCTGTTTTTAATTGTTATGTGGGTAATCAGTATTCAGCACATTTAAAAAACCGAAAATAACGGTCCTGCAATGATTTTTCATGCTTTTATTATGTTATGCAAGTCTTGGTGCGGTATATTGTTCCAGGTCCGACTAGGATGCAAAAAAAATTTGCTCTTCCATCGCAATTTTATCCAGGAAAAATCACCAAAACCCTTCTTTTGAACATGTTCTATGCGTATTTTATGGTTTTGAGTATAAGGGATTGAGTGGTTCAGCATAAAATCGATACTTCGTGCTCATGCAACCAGCTTGTCATCACTCTCGCTTTATGCAAACGGGTGTTATTGTCCATGAACTTAAACATTTGGCCCAATTGAAGTCTACGGGGGTAGATTATTAGTACTAGCACCTCGTTAAGTTATTTTTAAGCCGTCATGGTGTTTCTGATCAAAACGCGCTCTGTTCTTCGACCGATACAAATTCCCGTCCAAACCATAATTTGTTCTATCGTGGTATGAATAGATTTCTTGAGGATGTTGTAGACGGCTATCACAACCAGGAACTCGCCAAGCACATTCTCTACGTGAATCCGAGTGGAAACCGAACCGGGACTCATGTGTAAACACTACTACAGATCACAGGTTATCTTTGCAGAGCAAATGTTCACGAGCCCAGTCTAGTCGTCGTGCGCGATTCGCTCGGCATAGTGCTAGAGTATAAAGCGGTATGCGAGCATAAAGGTGAGCTTCCTGCCGACTTCTTATCACAGTTTGGTCACCCGCAAGAGGCTCCACCAAGAGCTGGAGCCTCTACACCAGCTGCATGGTAGTCACATTTGACTGTCTTTTCGCGGGAACTTGCAAAAATCGATCATGTCGTTAAGTGGTGATAGACTTTTTGCTGTGGTATCTTTCAGCCACTTCACCAGTAGCACGATAACGTGACCATAACCCTGATTTCATATTTTGTATTGTTCTAATCTCTTCAGCAATACTCCGCTTAGTACCCGCAGCTAGGAGCATGCCTACTGCCCATAACATTTTCTCTCTGATGAAATGGCGCCGCTGCTTGATGCACACAATATCATTCATTCGAAATAAACGTTTAAATTGTTATAAAACTTAAATTTTACACAAAAAAGCAGTCAAAACTTACTATTGGTGAATGAAATTTTCGAACTTGACTACGTTAAAGCCGCGTAAATCTTTTATTTTTAATTTTATTTTCCAAATTCAAATTTAGAATGGTTGATAAAGGTTAACAAAGTAAGTTTTCTTCAAAAGAATAAAAAAAAAACAAAATTACAAACCAAATTTTTTGAGTTTCACAACTTTATACAAAATATCCCTAGACTTTGTTGAGGTGTGTATGTCTAAAATGAATAAAATGCACTTGACAGGTCTTCACATCAATTTAACGTATCCATAGAACATCCAGACTCGAAGACATAGAGGATATTTATTTAGGGATCTCACAAAGAATTGTTTTGGCTGGGATTTGAACCACCTCGTGCATGACAACGAGTAAGACGACTGCCACCACGACACCGAGGCAGTGTCCCATGTACTTTCCCTTCCTTCCTGTATTACCCTTATAAAGAAAGAAATATGTAAAGTTGACGACCTCTGTGGCGGGCGTAGTGGTTATTTAACATGACTGCTACGCAGAGGTTTCATTTTCGATTCCCGCTCAATGCTAATCTTTGTGTGCATGAATATGATTGTTTGCATTGGTCTGGGTGTTTTCTATGTATAATGTGTATGTGTTTATAAAAAAAAAAAGGTATTTAAGTATGTTTGTCCATGTCTAGTACCCATAGTACAAGCTCTGCTTAGTTTGGGACTAGATGGCGTTGTGTGAATGTGTGAGGAATATTTATATTATATATTTAAAGATCACAAACGTCCCCGTCCACAATATTAAGACGTATGTATACAAATATTGAGCGGCCCTGCTATCGTCACATTTGACTCGCAAACAACTCCACACGATACGTATCAACACTATTTGGTTAAAACTTTACAACTGATCTTAAAGGGCTTTCACACTTACATTGTATTGAAGGATTCTCTGGATTATTGTTCTCCGTGTGGTGACGGAGTAAGAATACAATATGTCACCACCCCATCCCATCCCATGGGTGTCGTAAAAACCGACTAAGGAACTATCCGTGAATATTATCTTTACGAAATAAGAAGAAGGAAAACCTGAAATTAAACCCTATACCAATCCGTCTGGCCAGCGTGGTATTAGTAGGCCAAGTATCTCTCCGTCCCGGGAGGAGGCCCGTTGATTGTTGGGTCTCTGGTTCGATAAAAAACTTTGTGTGTAACGTAAATATTAACTTTGAAACTTCCGCGTTTCATTTTATTATTATAATAATCAAAAAATCAAAATGTTACTTTTTCCATTTTTTCCTCCATACGTACACAGTAGTAGCTCGTCTCTGTTATAAGGATTTTATAGTCTGTTATAATCACTAACTACTTATTAAATTACTTATACTTATTTAATTATAGCCTGTGGTCGCTTTCGTATCGGTCTGTACAGTCATCAAAAGCGATGTATCACAGACGCCACCTCATAAATCGTCTGCAATAGACGAAAAGGCCTTATATTATATAATTATAAGGTACAAATATAAAATGAAAATGTATTAAAAAAATTACGTCATTTTTTATATTCATCTGTTTTCTAAAACCCAAAGAGCAAGCACTGCATAGTTTGGAATGGATATCCAGTGCTTGAAAATATCAGTGTATGCTTTTAATAAAACAGTTATTCAACGAATGTGCAGTCTCCTTATAATCCCGATTAAACACGTTCATGTCCATACATAGCCGGGACATATCCTATTTGAAAACAATCGCCTTGGACACGTCCACGCTACTCTGATTGACGGCCTCTCCGCGACTCGACCGGTGTAAACGAAATCTGACCAAAAACGTACAAAACCAACCAATTTTATAAGTTTTTTTTTAACAAAAGTGCGAAGGCGAAAGTGCAAAAATAAAATGAATACATAATAAAACACTTTTAAAGTATTTGTTTCACGATTTTGTCGTACGATTTTAATTTCGCGCGTAAAGATTTGGTTGTTTTCATTTGAGATTGGTTAGGTAATAAAATTATATTTTATTATTATTTGTATGTGAAATAAATGAATTATTTAAGGTATTGTTGATACTTTATCGGTTTTTGGTATCGGTTGTAAATGTAGTATAAGCAAAGCTGAGGAAACCCCTTATTCTGGTATGAAGCGGATTTTATGCGTCACGGTGACGAAATAATTTACAGCAAAACTCGGTGTTTAGTTAATTAATCTTGAGCGCGGTTCTTTTTGTCCATTAATTTAATGTATGTAAATGTTGCCGCGACAGAACACACAAAAAAACTCAGCCAAATCTCTCTGGTTTGTTTTGGTTTTATCATAAAAAAAGCCGTATTGATTTCCGAAACTGTGATGACGACCTCGGTGGCGCGACGGTAGCGCAAGCGCCTGCCGCGCAAGAGGTTGTGGGTTCGATCCCCACGCAGGACAATAATTTGTGAGATCCACAAATTGTCCTGGTCTGGGTGTTCTATGTGTCCGTTAATTGATTTTTGTAAAAGGGCGACACAGGGCATGATCCATAGTGCGGGAGTTGTCTTTTTATAAATTAAAAAAATATATCCATAACACCTTCCCTGCTAAACACTTTTTGCAATGATTACACTTATCAAATCTTATCCCACTTCCCCAACCCCACGAGACAGGGGTGGTGACATTTTACACTTAATCCGTTACCAGAGAAAACTCTATCATATGCAACCAATTTATTACTTAATCGAAATGATCCTGATAAATAATAGCGTCATAAATCGGGGGGTAAAATGTACCCTTTGTTATGGTGTTTCTCTAAATCCCATAAGCTACCCCAGGGGGTTGTTCCGGTTAACCGTTACATGTATGGGGCGGCACCCTACAAATTGTATTGTTTCGACTGAAGTGCGATGATAAAATAATGGGATTTTTACTGTTCCAATTGTTTGAACAATTAATTGGTTAAGTGGGTTTCTATTTCATTCTTACACGAGTTTGAATTAGTGTTATTGATAGCTGAGTTTAATGGGTTTTTTAAATAACTTCTGCACTACCGATTAAGTTACGTATCGCTTGGACATTTACAGACATGTCATAACGGATACAATATCATCATCATAACAGCCCATTTAATGTCCCACTGCAGGGACGGGCCTCCTTCCGGGACGGTGGGATACTTGACCTACTAATACCACGCTGGTCAGACGGATTGGTATAGGGTTTAATTTCAAGTTTTCCTATTTTTTATTTCGTAAAGATAATATTTACGGATAGTCCATTGGTCGGTTTTTCCGACACCCATGGGATGAGATGGGGTGGTGACATATTGTATTCTTGCTCCGTCACCACACGGAGAGGATACAATATACATGTCAGATAGTTTCAGAAAGATTCAAGGTAAATCATTAGTGGATCGCAATAGCATGTGATTCGACAGTGCTACCTCACGTAAACCAGCCGCGATTATTTACTTTTGGCTTCTTTATTTGTGTGGTGATAGCACTCTTCAGCTCTCTTGACCGGCGAGAGCACATACCTACTTAGTTCTGCTTCATCATAACAGCCCATTAATGTCCCACTGCAGGGACGGGTCTCCTCCCGTGACGGAGGGATACTTGGCCTACTAATACCACGCTGGTCAGACGGTTTGGTATAGCGTTTGATTTCAAGTTTTCCTTCTTTCTATGTAAAGGTAATATTCACAGATAGTCCCTTAGTCGGTTTCTACGACACCCATGGGATGACATGGGGTGGAGACATACTTATTGTATTCTTACTCCGTCATCACACGGATGTTGTTCTGCTTGCGACAATTAAATAATAAATATAAAATATAGTAAAGTATTAAAAAACCAAAAAATGATGCTGAATGTCGACCGGCGTAACGCAAGATATGTACAACGCCGGCGGTAAACCGATGGTTGTGAAAGGCACAAGACCGCGCCAGCACTAGTCGGGGGCTAGAAGAATCATGGTTTCCTGGCACACGTGAGAGACGGAACACCGGGGGATTTAGTCAGTAGAAGACTAACAGACCCCTGCGCCCCGGAGATGGCGCAGGAACTCTATGAGGATTTCCCTCTGAAAAAAAAATACAAAAGGCATAAGACCGCGTAAAGTAGAAAGTATTTGCAGGAGGCCTATGTTCAGTACCGGAATTTCAATTGACGTATTTGATAATGTTAATTAAAAAAACTATTTCTTTTTCGGTCTATTCATTACTTTAAGGTATTGTTTATATCGTAAACAAGCGAAAAACAATTTACAACATCAAAAACATCGGTTTTTCTTTGATCTCGTAACATTCTGAAAGCGCGAATCACTTCATTAGGTTGGCAGTTTTTTGCAGCCAAATGCCGTAGGACAGTCGGCCATTTAAGAGGTCTCTTTTATTATGTTGTCAGCTTGATATAACGGTGTTGTAAACAGTTTTTGTGAGACGAATTTAATGAAACTGTAGTTGCCGCGTTGATTGAACGATGGTCGAGTGTGACAGTGATTTAGACGCGAAATTTTAAGATCACTAGTTCATGGTTTTTGCCTTTTTTCATTGGTTTTTGTATATTTTCGTATCAATACAACAAACCTTAACTTATGCATAAGTTATAGGTTAGGATCGAAGGAGGTGACATGCGATAAACATACCTAAATGTTGTTACAAATATCAAAAAGCAAATTAACAAGACATTTGTATATCAAGCTGAGCAAACAATATTTTTAGATAAAGATTTTCCTATGCTATTTATGTAAGATCATCATCATCATCTCAGCCAATTGACGTCCACTGCAGGACATAGGCTTCCTCCAAATATTGCCACCATGTGCGGTTATGCGTCCTCGTCCTTTATGTAAGATCCCTAAGAGTTAATTAATATATAAGAAAACCTATTTAATTTATTTATTTCGCGCTAAGCATGATTTGATGTTTTACAAGACAGAAAATCATTGCCTAGTTTATTAATATTGATTAGGCTTTTCAATCTAGTTCTACGCTACATCGAAATTAATGAAAAACATTTTGGATCTTACCAAGTACAGTAGGATACAGAAAGTCACAAAGAAAAACTTTACCATCTTTAGACATTAATCGACAGTTTTCATGCCTAGGTCTCAACTTTCAAAATTTTTCAGTGGCTAAGCGGTCGTCTATACGATTGCCGTACCCATGATCGCAGGTTCAATTCCATTGCAAAATAATAATTTGTGGATCACATAAATCTTTTTAATTACATGTATGCAAAGGTCCTCGCGACACTAGGCTCGAGTCCTAGTCCAAAGTTGTCTTTTTAAAATAAAAATAAAACAGACTACAAATGTCCCTCTGCAGAGATGAGCCTTTTGAGCTGATGAAGAGAAGTAAAAACTTTTTACTTCTCTTCATCAAGACAAACGCTAAGTCGGATTTTGTGTCGAATCTCTAGCCGCCTATTACACACTTACCCCTTTATTCATAAACGCCTCTTAAATTTAATTACTGTTTAGCGAGATTTCCTTTAGCAAAACCAACCTTATGCCAAACAAAAACGTAAGAATTTAAGCTAATCAATTGACTAAAATTTAAGTGGCGTTTATGAGTAGGGGGTTATGTATTTTACTAACTAGCTGACCCGTGCCCACTTCGTTAAGCCGCCAAAAAACGCGACACTTTTTTAAACATATTTCATTACTGATCCACTCCTATTAGTCATAGCGTGATACTATATAGCCTATGACACTCCCCGATAAATGGACTATTCAACACAGAAAGAATTTTTGAAACGGTTCTGTAGATCTAGAGATTACCCCCTACAACGTCACAAACACACAATCACACAAACTTTACCTCTTTATAATATTAGTATAGATTGTGTTTCGCTCGGTGAGTGTAAGGTAGCGGAGTCCCAGCTTTACTCTTCATGTCATCTCCTCTTTTCTCTTGGGGAAGGTAGAGAGTGTATGCAGCGGCTTGGCTGTGCCCTGGCATTTCTGGAGTCCTTGAGTGGTGGTTACCACTTACCATTAGGTAAGGCGCTTGCTCGTCTGGTTGCCTTATAAAATAATATAAAACAACGTCTTAACATAATAATCTACTTCCCCCATGGGTGAGGGAGGAAAAGAGAATGTATTCTAAAGCCTTAAGCCAAAAAGTTGGAGAAACGAATAAAACGGGAATTAGTTACGGTTAGAATTTATAAAAAATATACATTATCTAAAAGAGCCTTTCCAATTAACCTTGTAATGAAAGGTGAAAATAAGTTACAACAAAATGAACTTTTCAATTATTTACCTGTTGTACATACCTAAAATCAGTTTCTTTGGAAAAATATTTTTGAAAGATGTTTGAAATTCAGTGATTTTATAATTTTAGATACCTTATCTATCATTCACACAATAATTTTGAATATATTGTTATAATAATAAATGTATAATTGTAATAATAATATCATCTCTGATAAAAGCCAAAAAATAATGCATATGTTATAGTCAAAACTCATAACCGGTCAAAACGTCAATAGTGGTTTTGACCGACACGTGCTTAGTCAAAACCCTTATTGCCTGTTTTTTGCAGTCAAAAGTGGTTTTGACCATCGATGTTAGTCAAAACTCATTGAAAATTGATCTTTAATAGTCTTTAGTAGTAGTTAAAATAGTAGTTAAAATATACTGAAACATAATTAATAGTAATTATAATTAGTCATAATAAAAATAACCAACAGTACTAAAATATGCAGAGTAAGATTTTTTTACAATGCATTTTTTTGTATGAAATAATCAGAGCACTCTCCGTGGTGTATGCGATGAAACATGCTTATTTGTTCGGTGCTTGAGGAAAGCAAGGATATTTAGTAATTGAACCAAAAAGGCCTGTGTCCAATATTAGCCGTCTTGTGTCTGAGAACACGACGAATAAACAAAAACACAAACATTATACCATGATTTCTTTCTAAAACTATTTAAAATCCTGTTCACACTTCAAACAATAGTTTATAATAAAAAGCAAAACATTTTATAAATAAAAACAATACTATTCATTTAACAAATGATACTATAAATTAAACATTAGGAGTACAATTTGAGAATCATGTTATTTTAACAAAAAAACCTATGTTTTGTCGGACAATATAAATCGGTGGTGTTATAAGAAATGTTTGAAGTATTCTTGTGTATAATGTAACAAATGTTCTGTGGCCATTACGCGGCCTTTCACGGGTTTTTCATGGGCCTCATGCATGGGGATGTTGCGGTGTTCGCCTTTTATGTACTTGTGTGGTGTAAATGAAAGCGGGGAGCGAGTCTGCTTTAAATCGCAGAGTCTGTGTTTATAAAAGTAAATATTATAGAATCTGCAGCGGTGGTATCACAGAAATGTTTGATATCTGTGGGTGGTATAAAAGCTGTGTGTACAGCCAAGACAGTCTATTTTGTGCTATCTATAAATTATTTATTGTCTTGAGCCTGGATAAACATTTTGTCTATTAATTACATGGCTGTCTTAGGTTCTATTCCTTCTTATTGTAATCTATACTAATATATAAATGCGAAAGTAAATCTGTCTGTCTGTCTGTCTGGCTGTCTGTCTGTCTGTCTGTCTGTCTATCTGTCTGTCTGTCTGTCTGTCTGTCTGTTACTCTTTCACGCCTAAACGGCTGAACGGATTTCGATGAAATTTGGTACAGACAATCTTTAGACCCTGAGAAAGAACATAGGCTACTTTTTATTAGCAATCATATTATATTTTGATTTCATAGAATTTTGGCGGGAAAGCTGTGTCACGTGACCTGTGACGTCATAGGTCACGTGACCTGTGACGTCATAGGTCACGTGACCCGTGACGTCATAGGTCACGTGACCCGTGACGTCATAGAATTTTGACAGATGAGTCGTGACGTCACAGAATTTTGGCGGGAAAATATTTTTTGACAGTTGAGTCGTGACGTCATTGAATTTTTGACAGATGAGTCGTGACGTCACAGAATTTTTGACAGATGATTTGTGACGTCATATTATTTTGGCGGGAAAATATTTTATACCTCTGTCACTTTTGACAGCTGTCAATTTTGACAGATAGGCGTGACGTCATAGAATTTTTGACAGATGAGTCGTGACGTCACAGAATTTTGGCAGGAAAATATATTTTGACAGCTAAGTCGTGACGTCATTAAATTTTGGCGGGAAAAATAGTATTTAAACAGCTGAATCCTGACGTTATCATAATTTGGCGGGAAAATAAATAGGTTTGTACAGGACCCTCGGTGCGCGAGTCAGACTCGCACTTGACCGGTTTTTTAGCTGTGGGTCTGATATATCTAGAGAGCTTAAATTCGTAATTGTCAACTTATTTCATCATAACAGCCCATTAATGTCCCACTACAGGGACGGGCCTCCTTCCTTGACGAAGGGATACTTGGCCTACTAATACCACGCTTGCAGACGGATTGGTATAGGGTTTAATTTCAATTTTTTTTTTCGCCCAACGAAGTGGGCACGGGTCAGCTAGTAATATTATAAATGCGAAAGTTTGTGAGCATGTATGTTTGTTACTCTTTCACGCAAAAACTACTGAATGTATTTTAATGAAATTTTGAATAGTTATAAGTAGGTAGTTTAGGGTATAGAAAAACTTTTAAACTGCATGTTCCGTTCTTAAAATCGTTAAAAATTAAGTTACTTTAACTTTTACTTGTCAAATTGTCACACTCTAAATAAAACTTTAACACGACCACAAAAGGTTACAATTGCAATAGTAAAAACATGACAACTAAAAGTTAACTTAACCCAATTTTAGGTACGAGAATTGACATGCTGCTTATACAATGCAGGTGAAGCCGCGGGCATCAGCTAGTAGACGATATATGGAAATAAAAATTTCACACTACTGCTTAGATGTGGATCCACCAAAGACACCTAGAACTATCCAAAAATCTTACAACTTGTACCACACAATTACATATGTATTTATTGATGAGTTTCGCGATTCGATGTCTGATCGGACGCGTTTTTGTCTCCTACGCATAATGATCTGTTTAACCAACGACAAGATTTGTACGACAAACGTTGAAAGAATGTCGCTGTTATAACAGAGGGTAAGCAGACTTGTCTTTTTGTTAAGTAACTGTGGTGGTTCACACTGTTGACTGTGGTTTAGGCTCCAAATTTTTGGTGTTATTGTAAGAATGTCTGTATGGCTGCCGAAGTTTTTTTAATATAAAAATATCGAACGAAGTGTGGTGACGGAGTAAGAATACAATATGTCACCACCCCATCTCATCACATGGGTATCGTAGAAACCGACTAAGGGACTATCCGTGAACATTACCTTTACGAAATAAAAAGAAGGAAAACTTGAAATTAAACTCTACACCAATCCGTCTGGCCAGCGTGGTATTAGAAGACCAAATATCACTCCGTAACGGGAGGAGGCCCGTCCCTGCAGTAGGACATTAGTGGGCTGTTATGATGATCGAACGAAGACTCCATGCTTCTCTTTACCAGATGCTGAAGAAATCGATTCTTTCACCACCTAGGAATCTACTTTCCTTCGGTGTTATTAGATAGGAAGTTTCCTTCCCACTTGCTGCAGATCATTGCCATTCTTGTACCTGGTAAAGGCAGACTAATTCTAATTCGACGACCTCTGTGGCGTAGTGGTTTTGCATACAGGGCACAAATATGAGGCATTTGAATTTTTAGTATTTTACCACAATGATTTCCATCCATCCATATCAGTCTATGGAGGTCCACTGCTGGACATAGGCCTGCTCCAGAAGTTTCCACCCTGCGCTGTCTTTATCCTCCCTCATCCATCGGCTTCCCGCCGTCCTAACCAAGTCGTCGGTCCACCGTATGAGGGGTCTTCTCACCCTACGCCTTCCGGTGCGCGGTCGCCATTCTAGAACTTTTCTGCCCCAACGGCTATCAGCTTACTATGCTATGTCAGCCACTTTGGTTTTCCTGCGGATCTCCTCGTTTCTATAACGATCACGCAGGGAAACTCCCAACATAGCTCATAATGATTTAATAAAGTCTATGCGATCAACACGTGCGAACAAATCGTAAGCAACGTTGATGCAACCTTGATATATTTTGGTTAAAGTTAATGCCTGTAAAGTTACCCAGTTTTTTTTAAAGATAGCATCCGCACTTAAGATCCTGGACTGTGATGTGGGGACTTTTACAAACAACAATTTAAGAGACGCAACAAAAGCATCAAAGCTCAGGAGAATAATCGCACAAAGGATTGTCTTGCGTGGGAATCGAACACGCGACCTCGAGCACTTCAGCCGCTACCGCGACCGCCGTGCCGCCGAGATAATTATACCTACGTAGTTAAATATTCCTCATACATTCACACAACGACATTTAGACCCAAACTAAGCAAAGCCATAGTGACAGTATTTTATTTTTTTCAAAAACGTTGCCATTTTCACAATATTCGTTCCGTTTTGCCGTGGAAGAAAGACAAACAGACACACTTTCTCATTTATAATATTAGTATGGATACGAGATACGTCCGTAAATTTGATCTCTGTAAAATAAAATTCCCCGCGACACAAACCCTAGGGCGAGAGTTAGGTTTTTTTTAAAAGGCATAAAAAATAAATATGAACAATAATCTGACATAAGTCTTAAATACTAAACACATAAATGTGTGGCCACTAAACGAGCGTAATATAAAACACAATTAATTAACGCCTGATAAAGCTAGTTCTCACTTGGGGCGGTTTAACAAACTGCTACGACGCTTATGGTCGCATGCTGTGTGTGGTACAAGCGATAAGAGGTAGCGGGTATTGTTATGGTAATTTCTTCTTCTTTATAGTTTGGTTAGTGGCTAACCAGGTGTCGAGGTACGTAGGGTTCTGATGTGGCTTAAAAACTGTGTCACTACTACGACAGTCGGGCCTGACTTTTTGCGTGCCGTTCAAAGCATGAAGACGTTGATGGTAATGATTACAGTAACTGATCTCTTCTCTCTTTATCTTATAAAACTCATGTAAAGCGTATACCAAGAATCCTGGAATACATCCAAGAAATCCAGGCTCAACACAATAGTTTGTGGTTCGCATAAATAACCATCTAGCGTACGATTGGATCACGCGATTACATGAATGCTGTGCAGAGGTCTTGGTTCTTGGGTCTTTCTCCTAATCAGTACTAGTTATTGTTTATGTACATGAAAAAGAAAGTTTGCATTGATCTGGTTTTTATTCTACGAATTTACTTAACATAAGTACTTATATCACCTGTTGATGGAGTGCGTGCGGTCTGAGCCTGTTAGACAATATTTAATGAGTGCCTTGAATTTGAGCAGAACAGATGTAGGCACATTTCATCTTATTTTATCCGAACCGAATGGGGCTCCTGCAAATGTGCTGTTCAAGTTCATGGCACAATTAAAGATAGGCTAAGTGTTGTTGTTATGTTTAGGGTACGATGGGACTGACATACGCTGGGCGTAAAAGTCCCGAATAAACAAAAGAATAAAAAACAAAAAAAAAGTACTTATATGTATTATGTTTATGCGTTGTTTAGTATCATTAAACAACCTTTCCTTAGTTTAGGTCTAGAATAATAGATAGCGTTGTGTGAATAAGTGAGAAGTATTATCATATTTGTTTGCTTGGTCACTAGGTCTGTCTGTAGATAAGTTTCTTACTTGTACCACAAAGAGTGGGTCTAATAAATCGGTCTCACCGACGTACTGGGTATCTGTTCACATTAATCGAGTATATACGTGCCGGAACAAATAGTTTGCTCTCTAACAAGCGCTTTTCTTAACAAGTAAGAGATGCACTGGGTTCCATTCCAGACTATTTTAAATTACTCTTTATTTTGACGACTCTTTGTGAGGTACTCAGTGGGTTTAGAATAGGTAGTGAGTGTGACTTGTGTGATGACGTCCGATAGGAAAGTATGGAAGAAGAAGACATGCTTCGCCGACCCCAAATAAAATTGGGATAAGGGCAGGGGAATGATGATGATGATGATGAGTGGGTGACAAACGAAACTGTTTATTCCAACCAACCCAGGGTATTCCAAAAAGCTAACAACCTTTTCAGGTTACTACAGGCTACTCGCTGGTTGCAATATTAGGGATTGGAGAGTCCGTGCTCGTTAATCTTTTTCTGCATTCCATAAGTGCGTGCTGTGGCGTTTCTTCTGCCTCGTGAGAGTAAGCGTGTTCGGTAAAATGTTCTGTATAAAAAGAAATATTATCACTTATTATATTACGAGCTCTGTGGCGTAGTGGTTATATAACATGACTGCTACGCAGAGGTCTCGAGTTCGATTCCCGCTCTATGCAAATCTTTGTGTGCATGAACATGATTGTTTGCATTGGTCTCAGTGTTTCTATGTATAATATGTATGTATTTACAAAATAAAAAGTATATAAGTATTAATATGCGTTGTTCTGTTACCCATGACACAAGCAGGTTAAGCCTAGCTTACTTCGGGAACGGGCGCTATGTAGAGATGTCCGTGAATATTTATTTTATTTATTAATTATATTCTCGTGTATCCCGGTGGCCACTAGTAGTGACTCACTACTCATAAAGCTGTTAGTTGATTTATCACCAAGCTCAATAGAACTCTTGATTTTTGGTTGCCTCTTACGACTCCCATGAGCATGTAAGGTAAGCCAAGTTAAATTCTAAGCCTATAGTCTCACAGCAAAACATACCCATATAAATGCACTAGCGTACTAAATGATCATTAAACTCAACCAAATCGGCATACCATCCGTTTTTTGGTATTTCCTTCAACGTCATCAATCTCCAGGAACCTTTCACGATTTTATCTTAATAAATTGACATCAATGAATAGTAATATTTGCGATCATAATGATACTGGCATCGAGACCACACGTTAACCGTGACTGTGCGGTATTTAAACCAGTGACCGTACTATTGCTCCCGGTGTAACACAAGCTTAACTGCTAGTGTTGTGATTAAAATATGTGTGTAGTGTTGTAGATCGTTTAGAGATCATGTCTTGTATTGTTTTTGGTTCCGTTTATTATAGTTTTGTTTAAAAAATAATGTGATGTCGTGGTTTATAGTTTGTGGACCTTGTTGGATAATTGTTTACGCTATTCTTAAAAGAAAAACAATCAACGGAATTGAGAACCTCCTCCTTTTTTTGAAGTCGGTTAAAAAGACATCTCCTGTGGTCATGTTCTGTGTCGAACTTTACAAACATCTTTATAACGGATGTAAAAAACATCCAGACTCAAGACAATCGTTTATGAATCACACACACAATAGGTGGGGATGGATTCAAATCCGCGATCTCGTGCAAGGTAGTTATATATGTATTTGTTAGTCCACTCTTTTTTTCTTTCTTCTTGCTTTCACTCCGCTACGAAGGTTAATTAAATTATTATGGTTCTAAATCTGGATGTTAATTGTGTCTGATAAATGGATATTATAATAGTCCTTCTGCCGCAAGGCTAGATTCGTTCATTTTTGGAGTCAGTTTTTCGCATAGATACATACAAAAACAACAGTGTAATAAGTAGGTACCTATATAATGTTGTAATATTGTAAAATCTCCAATTATTCAATTGAGAAAATAAGTAAATCGCATTATATTAACATTCATGGACTATCTTAATTATAACGTAGACACAAGTAAATGATCACATCTTATCTTATCACCAACTTGTACAAAACACATTAAAACATGTATAAAATAAAATAAATTACTTAATGAACTATAAACACATGGATATCTAAAAGGCACACCATGAAATACATAAACATAAAAACGAACCTAAGCTAATTACCATAAAATGCTTCTTTTATCTTAATCTGTGACAACGAAACTCGTATGACATCATCATGATGATAATATCGTACAAATAAAACACCTGCTGAACCCCAAAATGGGTCCCAACACCTTCTCCTATTAAAATTACCGAAATAATAGGTGATTAATCTTTGAAAAAAGTTTTTTTTTTCATCGGAATTTATAACCCCTGTCAAAATAAATATAAGTGACTGCAGTTAACAAGATTCAAGAGCTTATTTTGTCTTTTTTTATATAATTTAAAACCCAAAATTTAGTTGTTTAACAAAACATTATAAAAAGAAGATTTGAAAAGGTTTTTTTTATTAATTGGGATATAAGATGTTAGTGGACTTAGTTTTTTAAAAACGTGTATATTATTGGGCGCGTAATGTTTGTATGGAATTCGTTCTTTAAAGGGTCAACGGGCAATTGAGTGAACGTGAGAATGAAAATGATTGATACGTTCATTCGTTAAGAAATGATTAATGTGTGAATCGATTCATTTTAATAATGTTAGAATTGATTAGCTTTCAATTAATGTCAGAGCTTAGTAGCTAATATATTGATACAATAAATGGACTTAGATTCCAAACGGTCATGTAAATTAGTTTTTTAATGTAGAAGTCTTACCTTTTAGCACAATGATGTCTGTCAATTCTTGGGAATTAATTGGACTTCATCATCATAATAGCCTATTAATAGTGGGTAAGGTCTCCTTCAGTATTGGTTGCAATCTCGCCCCACATAAGTATAGCTTGCGTGTTTGACACATTGGACATAGGGATTAATTTTTCAAGTTTTCTTTCTTTCATTCATTTTCGTAAAGATAATAACAGCAAACTAACCACTAGAAAGCTTCCACCTATGCAATGAGATGGGGTATTGATACCATGTACTTATTGCTCCGTTATCATACAAGGAAAAAATATATTTCGTGAAAAAATCCTACTAATACCACTAATACTATAAATGCTAAAGTTTGTGAGGATGGTTGGAAGTTTATTACTCTTTCACGCAAAAACTACTGAATGGATTTTGATGAAATTTGGCATACAGGTAGTTTAGGGTGTAGAATAACATTTAAGCTACCTATACAAAGCGGGAGAAGCCGCGGGCATCAGCTAGTAATACATAAAAAAAGTTGTGAATACCTACTAAATATGACTAACTTTAAGTGTAACGTTCTAACAGCAAAATAACATCTAAATAGGTTGAGTAATTTCAAAGATTAACAAATGAACTCACAATCAAAATTCAATCTCTTTATAACATTAGTACTCATTAGACCCAACATATAATCTTTTGTGTGCAATATATGTGTGGGTGGGAATGAATGGAAAGACCCTAATCATTCGTTCAACGCCTTCAGTGAGCGTTCACCCTTCGAAGATGGTATCTTCGCGTTCCGGGAAGGACATGTGTCGACCAATAAACTAATTGGCCGCGCTATGCTCAAGCACCAAGATGGGACATTTATTTTATTTTTATTTTGCTATAGGGTTTTCTGTGGCTTTGTCTGTGTTAATATTTTATTATTTAATCAGAGCAGCAATTAAATTAAGTTTTCAGTCTTTTAGGCACGGAAGAGAGGTTAAGGAAGGGAATAATTAGAGTAGCGACGACGAATACAAAACTTTACCACCTAATTTTATATCGTGAGAGTCGTAAAAGCTGACTAAAAGAGTAGCTTTTCCTTTGACCCGCATGACATCTTTTGTATGATCTAGAAATGATTGTCCTGAGTCTGGAATATCTTTGTGTCCGTAAAACGAATGTGGTTCAAAAAAGAAATTATAATTCCTTTAATTCACAATAAAGTGAAAATGTTAAGAAAAATAAAATGTCAATACAGACGGACAGTTTCTACAAAATTTTATATAGATATAAAGATTTATTTTATTCGATAACATTGGCTTGTGTTACGAGAAGGACATACTTATTGGTATTCGAACGATTTCATCTCTTAAGACTTAATTAATTTTAATTTGAGAGCTCATATATTGTATCGTAATTATTTAAAAACGTTGTTTTTATACATTTTTGACCACCATTTCTATTTTATTTATTAGCGTGACATGGTAATGAGGGATTTTTGAAATATTTGGGTTTTGTGGTATGTTTTTTTATGGCTCGATAGATGGCGTTAGCATAGTAATAGAAGTCGCTGTTGACTGCTAATGAGGTTTGATAGGTATTTGGGTCAATTTGTAGTTTTAGACATGTAGGTATTTTGAGTAGGTGCTTTATTTTGGATTCTTAAATTATAGGTAAATCTAATTTAAAATAAAAGAGTGTATGTATAAGTATATTACTGTGTTTAGTAGAAGATGCAAAGTTGAAGGAGGCCGATTGATGAGAAAGGCACACTTTCGTGCCCGGTGGAAACAGTTTGAGTTGGCTTATGTTCAGGAGTAGGCATCTTTTGTTTCTTCGTTCATCATATTCATCATAACAGCCCATTTATGTCCCACTGCAGGGACGGGCCTCCTCCCATGACGGAGCGATACTTGGCCTACTAATACCACGCTGGCCAGACGGATTGGTAAGTATAGGTTTTAATTTCAAGTTTTCCTTCTTTTTATTTCGTAAAGATAATATTCACGGATAGTCCCTTAGTCGGTTTTTACGACACCCATGGGATGAGATAGGGTGGTGACATATTGTATTCATACTCCGTCACCACTCGGAGAAGTTCTTCGGAGAGTCTCTACGTTACTTAGTTGCAAACTAAGTAAAGCATGTTCTTTGGGTACAACGGATTAACATTTTAACCTAAGCCTAAGTATTTTCACTTAGTTAATATAAACTTATTTTACCTACAGAAAGTAACAAGACTACATCAAACATCCATGTTCATAAACACAAATGATTAACTTGTGCGGGCACAGAACCCCCTATTTCTCGGTAACAATCCCATCCTATAACCACTATGCCACAAGGTAATCAATTAATGAGAAATTCTTAGAATTTTTATTGTATTTGGTGTTGTAAAGTGATCATTTGATTAATTGAAAGATGTTTTAGATAACCGCGTTATAAATACCTTCGTTATTTTATCTATAAGGAGAAATATGATACATATTGAGAGTTAGTGTGACCTTTGGGGTTCAGGGTGGAGTATAAATAGGGTCCATTATAACAGGTTTAATGTCCTACTGCAGGGACGGGCTTCTTTAGAGACGGGTAGAAAATAGTCTACAATTAATACCATTTTAACCAGGGCTCTTTATTTTGCTTTAACTAATTAATTTATAGCCTGTACTGTCCCACTGTAACTTCTATTTTCCTCGACTCGTGGCTTGTTCGCCAGTTACCTACTTTTGGAAACATCCTGGTCATTTCGCCTCCTCCTCCTGGGTCTTCTTCGCTGCCGCTACTTGTTGCTTGGAGTTCAGTCATATTTTGCTTAATATCGTTTACGGGGCTCACTAGCGCCGCCAATTAAAAAAATATCATAATTCGCAAATAGGATAAATAATGTAAAATGTTGATAACAAAGTCTTGAGAAAAGGCAATAATGTATTTGTATAACACCCTCCCTTTTTAAAAGGTCGGCAACGCTGTGATTCCTCTGGTGTTGCGGGTGTCCATGGGCGGCGGTGATCACTTGCCATCAGGTGACCTGCTGGCTCGTTTGCCTCCAATTACATAAAAAAAAACACACTCTCAACACTTTAAATGTTTATTGGTAACCACCTAAAGTTGCTAGTGACATTAGGCTGTTTAATACTGTGTTTAGTGATGAAAATAAGAAGTGGCTTTGATGACATTTGTACGTAAACACAGTAGGTAATATTTGCACAATTAGAGGAAAAAGAAGCAGGCACATAGAAGGGACCTTCCATTTGCTAGAGAACCTCTAGCTGAAGAACCTAAAAATTATACCAACAAGCAAATTTAACTCCAGTTTAGATGACAAACTAAATAAATACTTACTCTTCTTTCTTCCAAATCGAGTATTCTGAGTTATTGGTCGTTTCGCCCGCCATTACTATAGTTAAAAAAACATTCCAAATACAACCTCCATTTTAAAACTCTCATTTATTAAACAGTAATTAAATTAAATCATAAATAAAAGAGCGTTTAAAAATAAACGGACATTAATGGTTCATCATGCGTATTATTAATTATAATTAAATGTATATCTTAAGATCTTTTCTTTAACTTTTATAGTGTAAAAAGTCAAATGAATTGTAACCTCTTTTACTGTAATGATCATACTCTGTGCCTTTTTGGGATGTAATAAAAAAAAATAACTTATACATGTTTGCTTTAAGAAATACAACCTCTGTGGCGTAGTGGTTATATTAACATGACTGCTATGCAGTGGTCTCGGGTTCGATTCCCGCTTAATGCAAATCTTTGTTTGCATTGGTCTGGGTGTTTTCTATGTATAAAATGTATGTATTTACCAAAAAAAAGTATTTAAGTATGTTTATCCGTTGTCTAGTAGCCATAGTACAAGCTCTGCTTACTTTGGGACTAGATGGCGTTGTGTGAATGTGTGAGGAATATTTATTTATAAATAAAGGCTTTGGTAGCTATGTGGTCGTGTTAACGGATGTCGTGCTAAATGTAGCTGGCTTTGAATCCCATGCAATTACATACAAATATTTTTCAATTAAATAAATACTTATTGCATTATAAACAAAAACGGCCGTTTCTTTTCAAATGCGAAATTTAACTAAGTAATTGAAAAACATTTTAAGTGTTGAAAGTGTGTTATACAAATATTTCATTGCCTTTCCTCAAGACTTTGTTATCAACATTTTACATTATTGATCTTGTTTGCGAATTATGTTATTTTTTCTATTGGCGGCGCTAGTGAGCCCTATAAACGCTTTTAAGAAAGAGACAACTTCAGCAGACATGAAATTAGCGCACACAAAGAACTCCAAACTCAGGACAATGACTTGTAGATCGCACATTACTGTCCTGCATGGAATTCAAACCCGCGACCTTGTGTACGGCAGCCGCTCTTACGTTTCTCAAAGTGTAATCTGCAAGTTTAAATATAAAATTAACAAAACACGTACTAATTAAAATTTTAAAACATAATCTTGGTCGTTTTTTACTAAAATGTGTTTTTTAATGGCGGCGAAGCCTTAAACTCAACAATAAACATTAATATACGTCTAAAGTTATCATATTTATCTAATATGAGATAAAGTATGACAACCTGATGTAAGTTGTAAGTAAGGCTTTTTTTAAGTTTTTACCGTCATAAAAGTTTTTGGTAATGGGTCACCTTTTTAAGGCTATTTAGCTGGCGTTTTACCAGCATGTCAATTCTCGTACCTTAAAATCGTTAAAAATTCGGTTATATTAACTTTTAGTTGTCAAATTGTCACACTCTAAATGAAACTTTAACACGACCATAAAAGATTACAACAAAAACAAGACAATTTGACAACTAAAAGTTAACATAACCGAATTTTTAACGATTTTAAGGTACGAGAATTGACATGCTAGTGGTAGATTAAGCAAGAGGCAGAAATATGCCATCATTAAAAGTAAAAATAATGTACCTTTAATCCAGACATTTAACTTTACCTTAACATCACATAATATCCCTCTAGTGACGGAGTAAGAATATAATATGTCACCATCCCATCTCATCCCATGAGTGTCGTAAAAACCGACTAAGGGACTATCCGTGAATTTTATCTTTACGAAATAGAAAGAAGGAAAACTTGAAATTAAACCCTATAGCAATCCGTCTGGCCAGCGTGGTATTAGTATCCCTCCGTCACGGGAGGAGGCCCGTCCCTGCAGTGGGACATTAATGGGCTGTTATGATGATAACATCACATTTATTAAACCAACCCCAAAAAAAAACAAAAACCAACTACAAAAACTAAACAGCAATATCAACTGCTGTCAGTTTACTAAAGAAGTTAATCTATCCTATAGAGTTTCTCATTTCATAAATACAAAGTGTGCCTACCCCGGGGGGCACTCCGCAACGCAAACGAAACTTTCAATGAAGTACTCATATATGTTGGTTAGGGATGTTCAGGTGATTTGTATCAGAAACGTTGTAGATTCGAAACCGTAAGCAATATCTGTGCATTTATTTGGGGTTGCATTTATAGTAATACCTACTTATAAAAATGTATTCGGAAGAAACAAAATCAAAGCAAATACTTATAAATGTAAGAAGTTTTGTCTATAAGTTAAATAATCCTCACACATTCACACATCGCCACCTAGTCCCAAACTAAGCAAAGCTTGTACTATGGGTACTAGACAACGGATAAACATACTTATATACTTTTTTTTGTAAATACATACATGTTATACAAAGAAAACACTCAGACCAATGCAAACAATCATGTTCATGCACACAAAGATTTGCACTGAGAGGGAATCGAACCCGAGACCTCTGCGTAGCAGGGGCGTAGCATCCATGTATACCGACTGCGCCAAAGAGGTCGTCAAACTCAATTCTATACACGCATAAGTTATTCCTAGATTCGTCTAAGCGATTGAGCTATGAGAAGAATCTAGAATAAAGAAGCAGTTTGTGGTATAGATTTATAAATATTTCATTGTTGGTGATGATATAATTTGATGTAATTAAGATTGAACTTATTAAGATATGTATTAATTTTTTTTTAGGAAAACACCTGCCGAAAACAATCAACCTGCTGGAATGTGGTACAGAAACAATAAAATTACCCATGAAAGTAACGTCAAACAGTAAAAACAGTGTAAAGATTTAGCCGGTTTTCTAATTTTATCAATTGTTTTTTATGAATACCTAAATTCTATAGATTATTTTTCTAATAAAATTGGAATCCGTACCGTACTAACTTCACATCCGAAACGGATACAAAGTCACAAACAGATCAACATCCGAATCATCACAGGTACATAACATCCCTGATATAGTTGACGTGCGTTGGCAGGATAATTAGTATGATAATGAGCTGTCATAAAGTTATAATATAAAATAAGTTGTCATATCATATTAAGTTGTGAAATAATTATGATGTTGAAAGTGCTGACTAATATTGTTGTTTAGTTATAATTAACTGCTTGTTTGAGCTATCGATATAAATAGAAAAATATATATGCATAAACTTACTCGTTATTAAGAGACGCAGAGACCAAAAAGCGCCATTTGCAATTTTTTTTTCAAAGACAACTCGAGCACTAGTTCATAGTTCATTTATTTTCTCAATGTTATGTTACAAAATAACAATTTATTGACGTCGGTTTGAAAACTACTTACTTAGTCTAAGTTTACATAATAAAAGTTTTTCAAACTTTACCACCCTTTCCGAGGCGCTAATAGAGAAGAAGCGGCGTAACAAACTCTAAAGCAGCATTTTTTAGACGTCTCTATAATTTTACAACAATTTTGTAACTGTAATTAAGCTAGCACTAGAGATTAAGCTCTGTGTCGACTTCACATCTATCCATATGCAGTCGATTGCCGTCCACTGCGGGACATAGGCCTCCTTTAAACGTTTCCACCCTGCGTGGTCTTGTACCTCCCTCATCCATCGACTTCACTTCACATGTATCAATTTAATGGACACAGAGAACATGCAGACTCAGAACAATAATTTATAGATTGCTCAAAAAATTGTTCTGTTTGGGATTTGAACCAGCAACCTTGTGTACGGCAGCCTCTTCCGCGATCGTTGCGATATCATCATAACAGCCTATTCATGTCCCACTGCAGGGACGGGCCTCCTTCCGTAACGGAGGGATACTTAGGCTACTAATACCACGCTTGCCAGAGGGATTAATACAGGGTTTAATTTCAAGTTTTCCTTTTTTATTTCGTATACTAAGTTAATATTCACGGATAGTCCCTTTAGTCGTTGCGCTATGAAAGCAAATAAAACACAGTCCTTAAAAGTCCTCTTTCTTTTGTCTACACTCATTAATACCCACCGGTTCCGAGTGATACGTACTTGCCATTTCTAAAGAAACCCTTTTAAGAGGAACCATGTTCCGTATCCGTGTGGTGACGGAGTAAGAATACAATATGTCACCACCCCATCTCATCCCATGGGTATGGTATGGTACCCCATAAAACCAACTAAGGGACTATCCGTAAATATAATCTTTACGAAACAAAAAGAAGGAAAACTTGAAATTAAACCCTATACTAATTCGTCTGGCCAGGGTGGTATTCGTAGGCCTAGTTTCCCTCCGTCACGGGAGGAGGCCCGTTCGACCACTAGACCCTTTACTAGAAGTTTGAAAGAAACCCGTCTCTGCAGTGACCCTTCATTAAAATAAAAACGCTTACGTCATGCATAAGGTAATAAATATCATAATAATATTAATCATTAGAGTCAGATGTGTTTAAATGTTGGAGTATAGGCAGAAATGGCAAGTCATTGCACTACCAACGAGCAGGTATATATTAAGATTGAAGGTTAGAGTTCCGTATATTGTCTTTGAAATGGTGGTAGCCACATTTTACCATGAGTTTATCTGTAAGACTTATCAACAGGTACTAATATGATAAAGAGGTAAAGTTTGTGACGTTGTAGGGGATAATCTCAGGATTTACGGAACCTATTTTAAAAATTATTTCTGTGTTGGAAAGTCCATTTATCGAGTAGTGTCATAGGCTATATAGTATCACGCTATGAATAGGAGTGGAGCAGTAATGAAATATGTTTGAAAAACGGACGCGTTTTTTAAGTATGGTTTCTCGATTTAATGATATTGGGTCATTTATTTTATTTATTTGGACAAAAAGTAGTTTTTACATTATTGCTTACATCTTTTACAAGTAAGTTAAAACCTAAATATGATGGTAAAGGGATCTCTAAAACGTTGACAAAGGGTAATATAGACAAAAACAATAAGTGATCATGATCCGTCATTACGAGCGTGATGTGATCGTTAATCATCAGACTCGTTAGATGATGCTTAAGTGATCATTATCTGTAGGGTGATGTGTGCTGTTTGTAAAGTACTTTTTTTAAAATATAACATTTAATAGTAAGTCTTCATACATGGTTGTCCTTTATGTAAGGTTTGGTGGGAAAAGGATAAGATAAGTTATATTACCCTTTAGTTATCTGACGACCTCTGTGGCGTAGTGGTTATACAACATGACTGCTACGCAGAGGTCTCGGGTTCGGTTCCTGCTCAATGCAAATATTTGTGAGCATGAACATGATTATTTACAAAAAAGTTAAAGCTAGGCCAACAGATTTCACGGTTTTTATAGGGTGACCAGTTTTCCTTCTTTACTGATTGTTGAGAATAGATGATGTCACCACCTCATTTCATTCCAAGGTTGTCTTCAGGATTACCTGATGAGGCAATACCTCAGCAAAAATGGAAAACTTTGTAAAAAATCCGATATCATTTCATATGACTAGTGTGATAAGTGTCCCTTCTGACATAGAACCCGACTAAGGAAAATGTATACTGACATTATCTGGACCAAAACATAAAAAAATTGGTCATAAAACCCTTTAGTTACCAGTCCATTTACATAAGGATATTAATGCGATGCATCGAAACTGAGGCCTTGGCCTATTAGACATATTAATTATACTAAGTATAACAACTAGAGTTTCCGAGGTAAATACATATTTGTCTACAAATTAAGGACACACAACCAATCTTTAAACCGTTTAGCCAACAATTGGTATAGACACCTTATAAAATAAAGTAAGCCATACAAGAATATACGCTGAGCTTTACAGTATATTGAATAATTTATTTAAAAGCGAACCAGCACAGTTTTAATATCATTAATTTAATTACACTTACGTTAGGTACCCAATAAATAACTATGTCTATTTTGCATTGCAAACTATATTTTTTCTGTCTGTGGCTTTGGTTTAGAGTTTTCTTGGTAATCATAAACAATGCTGAATTTTCCTGTTATATATTTGGGTATTTTAACATTTCTATTATCTATTTTATTTTATTCTGAGTGGTGATGGAGTCTCACAAATTCATATTTTGTCTTACACACACAAAATTGCTAGCAGGGTCCTTTTACAGATAAAACAAACTGATACAAAGATGGTAAAATGTAGACACAAGACAATCTTTTTTAAACCGTGTGAATAATCATCCTTCATAGGATTTGAACCTACGACCTCGTGCATACCATTGAGACAGTTAAAGCGTTAAAATAAACTAAAACATTCTTTAATATTATACTGACAATATACATTACAAGATACTTTTAACAAATGCATTACTAATACTCATCTAATATAATAACCACATTCCTAATAAGTTAAACAACATGTCAACGACAATTAAAAATACATTCTATATTGTCTATCACATTAATAGACCACAAAAATCTACATCGATGACGTCACACCTGTCAAAATCAATCCATCAAACGGCCATTCACCTTCGAATAAAAAAAAAGAAATACCAATCGTTCAGAAACGCGCTAAATAAACAGTTGTGAGCGTGACTTTTAATATCTTTATACGTTTAAAAATATCAAATTATAATATTAAGCTCGTTGAGTTTGGTATTCATTTTTGGTGCCACAATGGCCTCCTGCAGTGAAGGCAATACAAGCGGGGGGTGTTAAGACGGCTACCTTTTTTGACGGCTCGATTATCATGTTTGTATTAAGATTAAATTGATGATAAAAATAAGGTTGTATTCATTTATATTTTTCTTTGTGTTGGTAGGAATGTTGATTCTTAATGTGTAAACGTTTCTATTTTGGTTATGGATTTTTATGAAGATTTTAAGTTGAAGAAATCACAGTTAATTTTACTTTGGTTTCAAAGTTATTAAGCTAGGCTAAGGCTTTGTTTGTGCACCTACTTCTAGCTGAAATTCTAAGCTCGCGGCGCAGAATTAAACTAAACAGTAGTAGGCCAAGTTTCCCTCCGTCACAGGAGGAGGTCCATCCCTGCATTGGGATATCAATGGGCTATGATAATTATGAGGCTTTAAGTCGAGGTTTCCTTCTTTGTTGCGTCCCCTTTAGTCAACTCTTACGACACCAACGGGATCTGATAAGAAGGTGAAACCAAATCTCACCATACGGAATGAAACAAGTGCTTAAATTAAAACAACTTCACAATAATTATTTAAAACTAAGATACATCGAAACGTGCCAGTCTTTTGGGAAGATAACCGCATTTTAACCATGAAGTCTCCATTTTATTTGCATTCTACATCACAAATACTATTAATACATACCTTATTTCTATGCAACTAGGTTTATTTTCCCTTGAATTAGTTTTAAATTAAGTTTGGAAATTGTTTTTTTTATTGAACTTTGTAGTGATAGCATTTGTTTTAAGTAACAGTTTCTAGTGTAATACATTTATTATGTAAGAATACCTTTCTAAATTTAATGTAGTTTATTTAAAAATATGTTACTATGTTATTAGTCTGTTAGCTTCTTGTAAAAATTAATAAATAAATAAAGATGTTAATTTTAACTATATCTACACGTAAGTATATCTTCATCATAACAGCCCATTAATGCTCCACTGCAGGTACTGGCTTCCTCCCATTGGATCATCGGATTGGTACAGGGTTTAATTTCAAGTTTTCCTTCTTTATATGACGTAGGTAAAGATAATATTCACGGATAGTCCCTTAGTCGGTTTTTACGACACCCATGGGATGAGATGGGGTGGACATATTGTATTCTTACTCTGCCATCACATGGATATATGACATAAGTATAAGTATATCTTAATGCATTGTATTATGGCTCATTTTCAAATGAAAATGGACGCTAGCCTGCTGTAAAGCACCCCATAGCAGATGTAAAAGAATAGGCAGCCCATCGACCCTTACAGTAACAAGCCAGGAAAGGCAGCATCCATAACCCAAGCCCCTATAGAAGGGTGATTAACCGTTCCCTCGGACAAGATCGCTGGCATATAAATAAATATATAAATAAAATAAAAAAATATAAATATTCCTCACAGATTCACACAACGCCATCTAGTCTCAAACTAAGCAGAGCTTGTACTATTGGTACTAGACAACGGATATACAAACATAAATACTGTACATAGAAAACACCCGGACCAATGCAAACAATCATGTTCATGCACATAAATATTAGCATCGAGCGGGAATCGAACCCGAGACCTCTGCGTAGCAGTCATGTTATATAACCACTACGCCACAGAAGTCGTCAATATGTGCGATCAATGGCGTAAAACTCTTCTTGACACAAATGACAAGAGGGAAGAACGTGTGGTTTTAGTCCATACGAGTCAGACATGTTTAGGCCACTAGGCCCTCAGGGGTATGAAGTCCGTACAGGATCACCACACCTAAAAAAACCCATACATAAACTTTATAGGTAAAGGTATTTTCATAACAGCCCATTAATGTCCCACTGCAGGAACGGGCCTTCTCCCTTGACGGAGATCCCTCCAAGTATCCACTTGGCCTACTAATACCACGCTGGCCAGACGGATTGGTATAGGGTTTAATTTCATGTTTTCCTTCTTTTTATTGCGTAAATATAATATTCACGAACAGTCCCTTAGTCGGTTTTTACGAAACCCGTGGGATGAGATGGGGTGGTGACATATTGTATTCTTACTCCGTCACCACACGGAAAAACCCTATACGGGTGAATATCAAAAAGTTTAATTTTTTGTCAATTTTGGTGGCAATTTTTATTTTTCAGTTTTCATGAAAAATAATCACGTAATATGAAAAAGGAAAGTCTACTATATAAGTTACTGTAAGAGGGCCGTCTATATCTCGATAGGTTTTTAAGATATTTAAGTTTAAAGTCTGTAGTGACCACCGAAATTGAAATGGATACACCAAAATGGAAATGCCCACAGAATTTGAAAATAAGCAACACCAAAATTGAATTTTTACCATTTAGACTCATAAAGGATAAAATAACACATGATTTTACATAATTAAGATATTTATATCTAATATATTTATTGGTTTTTCAATATTACGTCAATAACCAGGAATAACTATTTTTTAAATCAAATTATCACAATCATCAATCACTAGAAATCAAATAACATTTAAAATGATCAGAAAAATTACAATATTTTTAAAACAATTGTAAAACAATTATACTATTTAAAAAAAACTAAAACATTAATAACAAAAATAATCCCTTCAATCCGATAACTATGTAGTTTAATAAAAAAACTTTTTTAAATTATGCATTACAATTTAACGAAATCACCAAACGAAATGAATTCGTTTTACAATCAGTCTTTACTCTTATAATTTTACGTAATAAGCCTTATTGAGAGTGTCTAGCTGTCTCTGTTCGTGGCCTAAGCAAATTAATAGTCGGAGTCATAGAAATGGCATCAAAGGGTTGAATTTCGGCATCTACATTGTCATTGCTTGGTAACCTGTAAAAACCCAAATGCGTACCATGAAGGCATTCAGTGGAGCTGTATAAGCACTGAGGCTCGACGCAAGACAGAAAACGTAATGTCACTGGATTCTTGAAATTTTTAGACCAAATAGCTTCGTGCACGTTCATGGTGGAACCATTAAAAGGTTTTAACGAATTAGGAGTAAGCCAGTCCTTTTCAGTGATTTCATAGTCTTATCAATTATATTATCTGTCATTTGATTATCTATTTTTAATAGCTTACTAAAATTTTGTAATCTTTAAACGTGTTTCCTGTAAGTACAATTATCTCTTCTTAGTTCTGTTATTCTAAGTCGTAATAAATTTAGCTCCTTAGCTTTACCTTCTTGGTATCGTCTAAATTAATTCTTAAATTCACGTTTAAAATCTACTGAAGTAACTGATAATGCATCTGAATTTAGACTATCTAGGTACATCATAGGGACAGTCAAAACACTAATACTGCTAACACATGGCGAAGTCAGTGTCGCAGAGTTTTGGGCTACATCAATTTAGTCTAGTATCGTTTTTGCCATCGATACGCTAAGAAGATGGCGAAGTAGGGCGTGATTGTTCCAGAATTTGAACGGGACTGCTCGTGCGAAGATGTAGATTTGAACTACTTGTGATTGTTGGTAATTTTCTAGACCGTATCAATAATTAATTAATCTAGACCGTATCAATAATTAAAAGGTAATTTTCAAGCATCTAGTAACAGTAGCATGTTGATTTATACTCTCTTCATCACATTGGACAGATCTTGTTACATAACTGCAGCTTGAAGTGAGTCATAGTCAGCTCGAACATTACCTGAGTATGGCTGTGGTCTGCAGCTAGTACGAGTATGTACGTGCTGAGTTGATGCATTTAATTCATCTTCTACCAGTCTTTTCAATGCTTTTTTCTTTGGTAATATTCATTTTGGTATATTTTTTATTTTTTGTAAAGCTGAAGGATCTCGTTTCGACATTTGTCGCTGTAAAACAAGTTTACCTTCTTGATTTTTTTGGCATCTTTCCCTTTCTTTTTTCTTAGAGCTTCTGCTTCTTCAGGATTGTTTTTAATTCTTGCTTTTCTCTTTATTTCTGGCATTCCCTCTTTCAAGCAGTCTCTCTCAGCAAGTATGTCAAAACGGAGCACCGAATGCTCCGTTTTGACATACTTACTAAAAATGTAAGTACGTTGTGTAGTTTTAACATAGCATCACAAGTCATCAAAAGCTGGCTCAGAAAGTTACTCTTGTAACATTTATGGAGTGAATATAACTATGAAATATTTTTTCTCCATAAATGTTACGCACGCGATAATAAAAAACTAGTATAATACGTAGGTGGTTCATCATATCATCCTATAGACGCCCACTGCTGGACATAGGCCTCCTCCAAACGTTTCCACCCTGCGCGGTCCTGTGCCTCCCTCGTCCATCGGCTTCCCGCCGTCATACGTACGTAGGTGCTTACAATGTGTCAATTTTGGTGGCTCGTTTTAAATTTTGGTGCCATGAAAATGCCACCAAAACCACCAAAATTGAACCACCAATATTAAAACCAGACATAAAAATAATCAGAAACAGTAGGGGGTTAAGGTTACTACTAAGTGAGTGTAATTAACTTAAACATTATCTCAATGTGTATCTATAGACTTAGTTATTTATCCATAAAACAACAAATTGAATATAAAATCGATCCACCAAAAATTTGAAAAATCTTGTCCCCCATGCCACCAAGGTAGATAGTTACCTTTTTAGCGGGAAATCACAATACTTATACACATAACTGCTACATGCAAACGCGGGCCCACAACTGAGACACTCGACACAATAAAACGCTATACGCATATGTCGTACAAAACTCGTGGTATAGTCAGTTGAATAACTGCCACCAAAATTTTAATTTTCCTTAAGACAAACTTTGATTAGGTATTTCGTGTATCTATATTAGGTACATTAATACATCTTAAATGTTTTTAAATTGTTTATTTTATATATTAACATATATAATTGCGTATTTAGTAAAGTTACATGAATTGTAACCGTAGCAAATGAAATTGTATAAAAATATGGAGTTGGGACAAGCCACCTAACTAGAAATTTTAAGACATTTTATTTTTTATTTAATTATTTACATATTTATAACAAAATCGGATCATGGCCCTGAATAAATATAGTTTCGTAGTTGATTACAAAAAAATATCAGCACTGAAATATTATTTTACACCTAGATTCTCAACGAAGACACGAAAAATTTCCCCGTTTGATATTGACCCATACATAAACTTTACAGGTAAATGTAATATAATAGAATGTATGTAAACAAATTCATAAAATACACACAAGTCCACACAAATTCGTTACACCATAACCAATCATCAAAGATAATTATTTACTATAAGCCTCAACTACAAACTTAACCTAACTGACCTTTTCCAAGCTGTTATAAGCCCAAGTACATAACCCATTCATTACACTTCATAGTAATACTCAATATACATTTTGACAGATAAAAAATGCTACTGTAGTTTTGTAGAAAGGCTTGGTAACAACATCATTAGAAAAACTTGCTTCAATATAAAAAAGCAAATAGCCACTAAGCTTATGCCTTATTACTGTAGGGTGACCAGCTTTTCGGCTCGTGTAGTCCTGGACTAAAAGCTTTTAAAAGTTGTCTTAAAACTGAATAGTAGAAACTAGTAGAGATCTTATCATCATCATAATAGCCCATTGATGTCCCGTCTTCCCGTGACGGAGGGATACTTGGCCTACTAATACCACGCTGACCAGACGAATTGGTATAGGGTTTAATTTCAAGTTTTCCTTCTTTTTATTTCGTAAAGATAATATTATAGAGATCTGCTATTAGCAAAAGATACCATTATGTTATGACTTATGATTATAAACTTAAGCATGATAATCATTAAAAAAAATAAGGATAATGAATAGATTCACGGAAAGCAATAGCCAAATTAAATAACGAGGTAACGGCTAGGGTGTTCTAGCAGTCAAAGTATCTGAATCTGTGAATTCCTAGAAGACGTAGGTTCGATACGTGCTCAACCTTCAAACAGTGTCTGTTGTTATTTTTTTTAAGTTATTATGATGAATTAGTATTGTTGATCATATTTATGACATATACTAGCGGCCTGTCCCGGCTTCGCACGGGCATATTTTTCCCGCTTTCCTGTTGAATTTTTATAAAACTTTCTTTGCTATAAACCTCACGGAGCCCGAAATCTTTCCAACGAATGCAAAACCGTGGAAATCGGTTCGTGCGTTCTGGAGTTATAGCGTCAGGAAGGAAAACCCGACTTATTTTTATATAATAGATAAATAGATGATAAAAATGAAAAATGATGATTTAAGACCGTGTAAAGTGACAATTTAGACGACACCTGTGCCCAGCTATGGACGTCAATTGGCTGATATATCATCATAAAGATTAGACATTCATTGCGTATCTCTTAACATACCTATTATGTGTGTGGTGACGGATTGAGTACACATTTTCCCTTCCCTTGTAGACCGTATTTGTATTTAAAAACACCTCGATTATCGAGAATAATAGGCTTCTAACTACAATCTCGATCAAAAGACTATTAAATTAAAATAAAAAAAACGAAAATATCCTATGTATTCTTATCCCATGGTCACTGTAAGGTAACTGCTTGAATAAACATCGTTAACAGTGATAGATACGGGTAGTTATGAAAATAAACCAAAAGGCGACCAACTTAACGAGCTGTCCTACCTAAAGTACTTCCAACGCGATACTTTTGTAAGTGTTTGCTGTACATTGATGGTTTTGTATGGAGGTGGTTATTTGAGTAGGATTCCAAAGTAGAATAGGATGGAACTGCGTCTTCGGGGCTGTGGTAGATATGAAGATTTTTAGGAAGTTCAGGGTTCGATTTGGGACATACAAAGTGATTATTGCTTAGTAGGTAAGAATATGTTTTTGGTATTAGTTTGATTAATACATTGAAGGTTTATATGTCCACAATTAACAAAGTAGAGTCTTTATAAAATGTTCAGTATTTTTATAACAGCCCACTAATGTCCCACTGCAGGGACAGGCCTCGTCCCATGACGGAGGGATACTTGATACTTATGTATACAATTAATATCCGAATACTTATTCCCTGTTTTATTTAAAAGTATTACCAAGTTACCTGATGAGGTAAGGTGGTAACAAATCAGGTCAACCTTATAGGCGTCTAGTAAAATCTATTTTTTCATAAATTATTTAATTTTAGCAAACATAAGTAACCCTCCGTCACGGGAGGAGGCCCGTCCCTGCAGTGGGACATTAATAGGCTGTTATGATGATGATGATGATGAAACATCAATGTGAGATCCAAAATCTGGATTAAGTATAATTTGTAAATTACAAAAACAAAATAATCCACCGAACGCGCAATGTAAGCCATCCAAAACGATAGCATACAACAAATGACCAGTATAATCTCGATAAGGTACAGACCCAGGGTATCTTCCCTGCTGTGACGTAATAATTCTAACTTTATCCCTCTCACATCAATTGAAAATATATTATATTTGTCCTTTTTGCACACTCTTAAACTGTTTTATACTGTGATTGCTTGCAGACTTAATAATATTGAGAACTGGCTGTTAATATATTGTCATGTTGATTAGAAAGTGTGAATATTGAATATTTAAGTGATCCGTGTGGTGACGGAGTAAGAATACAATATGTCACCACCCCATCTCATCCCATGGGTGTCGTAAAAACCGACTAAGGGACTATCCGTGAGTATTATCTTTACGAAATAAAAAGAAGGAAAATTTGAAATTAAACCCTAGGTATACCAATCCGTCTGGCCAGCGTGGTATTAGTACTTAGGCCAAGTATCCCTGCCTCCCGAGAGGAGGCCCGTCCCTGCAGTGGGACATTAATGGGATGTTATGATGAAGTGATAAAGTTACACTTGTGGATAATAACATAAATTTGAATTAGATCAACTGCGTGCACGAGGCTGTGGATTCAAATCCAATGCAGAACTGGATATTAGTTGGGTCTGTTAAATTTAGGTGAGTCAAAGACCCCGGCATGACACCTAGTGCGGGAATTGTCTTTTTTAAAATTAAATAGCGATTGCTTGCATTCGATAAAGTTTCCTTGTGTCAAATTTATTATGTGATTGAGGAATATTATACCTGTCGTAGTGGGTAATCTAATTATAATTCATCTGTATTACCTATTAAATACAAAGCTCCACGCTGGCCAGACGGATTGGTATAGGGTTTAATTCCTTCTTTTCATTTCGTAAAGATAATATTCACGGATAGTCCCTTAGTCGGTTTTTACGACACCGGTGGTGACATATTGTATTCTTACTCCGTCACTACACGGAGATCCTTATCAATTTGCGTATAACTAAAATTAAATACCCTTGTCCTATCTACGCCATTTAAAACTCTATAATTGTTATGATCAGTCGACTTCTCGCGTGTGAAATACAAAACGTATGAATTAATTACACGAAGCTCGTATACTCAAGAATATTGCTTTTATATCTCTATATAATAATATAATATACATGTCTGTCTGTCTGTCTGTTGTGATAAATTGTTATGGATATTTAAATTTGTATGTACTTTAAGTATCTTTTATTTCATCATTGGAGTCATTTTTGACTGGGACATTATGTTTGCTAATAAATATATGCCAATAGAATCATACCGAATCTGATGGAAAGCGCAAATACAGTACTGGAATGAATACAACCGATTGCGTTAAAAAAAAATATGAGTCAATACCTTGCCGGTCTGGGTGATTGCTTCTTCACACTACGCATAAGGGTCGTACCACATATAACGTAACGTAAACGGATCGGCACCGCCTTTTTCCTTGGTGTTAAACGTCAAAAATCCGATTACGTTACGATTCCGATTAGTGTGCGTTGCAGCGAGGAGTTTCATACAAATAATACTGAACGGCTCGAGTTCCGTTTACGTTATATGCGCTACGACCCTAAAGGACCTTATATCATACAAACAGTTAACACTGGAAGTTTGTTTCGTAACTTGGAAGGAATGCCCAAAGCTTTTGGTCTCCTTAAATTGTTTCTTCAAGAAGCCTTGAAGGTTGCATTTCGAATTCTCTGAATATCTTGTGGTGACTCTCCTATACCACCCGAATCCTTCCCTCACTACTTTTGTGTAGAGGATGAGCAAGTTTGGTGGTAGCGCCTCAAAGACACTAGGAGTAACATTTGCTAATCCGAGTAATCTAATTCTTTGAATGGTGATTTTTTTTAAAGACTGCTGCTCTCTATGGTTTGAACCCTGTGTTACGGGATCTTTTACAAACACAATATTTAACGTACACAAAAGACATCCAGAATTGTTCATCTAGAATGTTAATAATTTAAGTCATAAATGCAATATCTTTGTGTTTTTTATTCTACTTGTTTTTTATTATGTTAGTTTTAAGTACTTATACTGTTTTGTATTTACAACACAAATGTATGTTTGTTATGAAATAAATGTCTTGTGTCTTACTTAAGATAATAATGTAGATCATACAAATCATCAATTTGCGTGGGTTTTGAACCCGCCACCGAGGCAATAGGTTTGCTGTACATGCTTTTATTTTATGATTTTCTTCTCTCGCAGTGGTACTACTTGCGTAAAAGATCTGGACGCCACATGCCTCTTACGACATCCTCGGAGAGAGATATAATGGCTACAATCTATTAATAAATGTCCAGCGTTGAAGCAAATACTCTGATTAACGGTGACACCACGCAATCTCACTATACAAAATACAAAACCCACAGAAAGTCTATTAAAACTTACAAATCTAATCAGTTCAAACTTAACCAAGCATTTCCTTATCAAGATCTGACATTTAAACTAACAAATAGCTTCATATACAAATGTTCAACTCTCTTAATTGTACTCATTCGTTCATTCCTGACAAATTAATTCGTTCATTCACTCGCGTAAGGCTGTATCTTAATTAGTGAGGTATAATGAGATGTGTTTATGTTAGCCGTTTAAATGTAGCTCATTTGTTAAGTTTGAGTGGGAGGCTTAATTAGTTGGGTTAAGTTTAATTTAGCTTTAGAATGGCCCTCTGCAGCTCTCGTTTTGAGTGAAAGTGAAAAACCACGGTGAGCAGATGGATTAAAGTTGGGTTTTGTGTATTTTTTTCTCAGATATTAACTATCTTGAAAAAGAACGGTAATAGTCTATAGGTATGGTCTCTAGGCCTTCGTAAGAGACGGAACACCGGAGGGTACCTAACCAGTAAGTCGGTATGAGTCTGATAGACTCCTGCGCTCTCCTCGCAAACTCCTTATGGATTTCCCCCTGTCAAAAAAAAAACATTTTGCATTTTTATTTCCAATTTTTATACCTAGGTATATGAAAGTTAATAATAATGGGAACTCAAACTAACGATATGCGCAGTATTGCTCATCTTCAACACAAGGATTAATAAAATAGCTTTACTTAGCAGCCATGGAAACGACGGAATAGGAGAACCTTAATCCCGGCAACGCACACTGCTTTCACAATCTTTTACATTTTTAAATATAAATATAAAAACATTTAAAAATATAAAAAAAGGTAGACCCACCAGCATCGGGTACAGGGATCAAGCTACGGTGGTTAGGGCTCCGGAGATAGGAACCTGCTCACAATACGTGCCGTGTCAAGCAGTACTGCCTTCTGCATCAGACCTATGATGCAACTGCCAAGCGCGAGTCTCCTTAGATGTTGATAGAGACTCTTTGGAATAAGTCCATTAACCGAAAATACTATCGGAAAATATTACTTATTATTAGGTATCGGTATTAATAATACTCTGGTTTTTATTTACTTCATTAGAAAATAATCTTAGATAGGTTACTCTGGCTGTAGTCACAAGTTTAACTCTAATACCTACGCACTCTAGCCAAAATGTGGGTACTTCAACAGAAACTGTCTTCGATACTTGTACTTCTTACTCTGGATGCAATCTTGAACACAAGCCTAAGATAACTGCCCTGATGGTATATTAGTTGTGATAAGCAGCAGTAGTAAACGCGGCTGTAATTTCGAATTCCACGTCAGACAAATACCTACTTACTTGTAGGTATGTAAATTCTGACTGTCAACTCCCCAAAACTAAAAAAATCAGAAAGAGTAAAATCTAATACGCACTCTGGACAACTTTTTTGGTTACTGTTATCTCTCGCAGAGCATTTAAACTAGGTAATGGTAGTTCGTCTAGATTCCATTATTAATATACCTAGAACATAATTATACGTTTTGTCATGATTAGAATTCGAAGCTACGACCTTATCAGTGATATAATTAATACAACCACTAGACATTAATAAAACTAATAGGCCTACTTCAATACAGCCTTACTCAATACAAATATACCAAACATAGAAAAGAGAGAAACAGAAATATACGCTTAACAAAAGTAGGAAAGAGATAACAATATATAGACAATAGTTTTAAGTTTAACGCGCTCTGATTGGTCGGCTGGTCAGCTCCAATTATTTGTAATGCGTATGAGTACTTGTCAAGTACATTTTTATTTTGTTTTATTAATTGTTTAAAGTATTTTGAGCTTAGTAATGTAGGAAATAGAGTTTATTTTAAGTTTTTGTATGTGTAATTAGTAGTAACTTATTTGTTTATTTTAGGCCTAACAAGTGTAATTAGTGTTTAACTAGAAGAAGGTAATTAATTGTTAAAATAAATAAATATAAATATTCCTTACACATTCACACTACGCCATCTAGTCCTAAACTACGCAGTGCTTGTACTATTGATACTTAGACAACGTATAAACATACATAAATAATTTACTCCTATTAGTCATAGCGTTATACTATATTAAAGCCTATGACATTCCCTGGTAAATGGACTATTCAACATGGAAAGAATTTTTAAAATCGGTTAAGTAGATCCAGAGATTACCCCCTACAACGTCACAAACAGTGAGGTTATATAGTATCACGCTTTGACCCATAGGAGTGGAGCAGTAATGAAATATGTTTAAAAAAGTGACGCGTTGTTTTCGCAGCCTAACGAAGTGGGTCAGCTAGTAGGTATATACCTAATTATAATAACACTGTACATACACTGCCCGTTACAATAATATAACCTTAATATATTTTTAATAGCGCGTCCGTTTCGCTACCAACAATTTATAATTTCATCATTCTGTAAACGATTGTAAGCGTGATTATAGCTTTTTATAATCACGAAATGGTTTGTTGAATTTTTATAATCCTACGTGTGGTGACGGAATAAAAATACAATATGACACCACCCCATCTCATCCCATGGGTGTCGTAAAAACCGACTAAGGGACTATCCGTGAATATTATCTTTACGAAATAAAAAGAGTGTTAAGTGACAAGTGGCGTTCCCTCCGTCATCGTCAAGGGAGGAAGCCCGTCCCTGCAGTGGGACATTGATGGGCTGTTATGATGATGACTATTAAAAGATGCGAAAGTGTTTACAATACACAGAACCTCGGAGATGTAGTGTGACCAAATGGTTTGTTGAAGCATTTGTTCAGACCGAAAGATCGTGATAGAGATGGAGTGAAGTCATTTTTGACAACCATTTGTAGCCTTATTTCCTGGACTGTATACGCGCTTTCCATCAGTTCAGTTCAGTTCATTTATTTCTCAATGCTATGTTACAAAATATCATGATGTCACTTTAAATCTACTTAATAAGATATTTTAACTTACATCATGATATTTTGTAAGTTTACATATTAAAAGATTTTCAAACTTTGCCACCGCTTCCAAGGCGCTAGTAGAGAAGAAGCGGCGTAACAAAGTCTATAGCTGCATTTTTTAAACGTCTCTATAATTTTACAACATTTTATTTGTAATAAGTAAATATATATATAAGTAAATATTATCTTTACGAAATTAAAAGAAGGAAAACTTGAAATTAAACCCTATACGTCCGGCCAGCGTGGTATTAGTAGGCCAAGTATCCCTCCGTCATGGGAGGAGGCCCGTCCCTGCAGTGGGACATTAATTGACTGTTATCATGATGATAGCTTAATGACGAAACTTAGGTTAAGTAAGTAGTACTTATTAGTATTTATACCTAGGTACTATTTACTTAACCTAACTTTATAAACATGTCAAAGTATAGAAAAGTTTACCACGTCTTCCAAGGCGCTAGTAGAGAAAAAGCGGCGTAACAAACTCTACTGATGCATTTTCTAGACGTCAATATATAGTGCTGCAACCATTGTATACAATAACCTTAAAAAAAACTAGAGATCGTCAATTGGATAGATTATTTGGTATTGTTTTAATAATATCTTTATGTCATTGTAACTTCCTTACCTAACGATCTTTAATACCTAAATTTTGAAAGTTATCTGCCCTTGATAATGCTGAGGCAGCATAATGCCATGTCCTGTTGTATGATCTCAGTTTGATCTCTTCCATAACATCCCATTAATGTCCCACTGCAGGGAAGGGCCTCCTCCTGTGACGGAGGGATACTTGGCCTACTACTGATCTCTTAACATGAAGATTTACAACCATATCGTGACGTATCCGAGCTGATAGAGTCGGTTAGCTTTTATGGTTTTTTGTATAAAAACGGCAAGAGTTATTTTGTAATCAATCCTAAAATGAACGAAAGAAAACGTAAAGAAGATCATGCGATCATAATCAAAATACCACCTCAATGTAGTGGCTGTGAAAGAATACCCAGTATTAACAACTCAAGTCATTATCCCAATTTAAAAATATTATCTTTACGAAAACAAAATCGTCCTTGCAATGGGACTTATTTAAAAAACAAGCCTATTTTCCAAAAAAATCAAAACCTCAAAAAAAATTAACAAAAAATTCTAACCTAACCTAACCCTATTTGTTCACATTAGCCTCATAAATACTATACTCATAAGATTATTAGATTTGTACTACCCAATTAGCAGATACCGTGAAGACTGGTAATGGATGTTTAATTAAAATAGGTAGGTTTATGGTCGAAAGTGGCAAGCGTGAGCGGTGTTTAACGAGCTGGGTATAAATTACAACGGAATGAAACGACACGCCCCGCGTGGGATGCCCCGGGCGCTAGTGATGGGCGAAATGTCGATTTAAGCTTTTTTTTTGATATCATGTTTATTGTTGTAAAAGCTGTTTTAATGCAATTGGTCCATTCAGAGGCAGAGAGAAACCTTGGCTTAACAATACCTAATATTAGCATTCCATGGATACTCCGTGCGGGTGCCGGGTCCATCGCGTGATAGAGGACGGAACACTTGCATAACAGCGTCTGGGACTTACGACCCAGATGTAGGTTTAAGGAGGCCCCCTTACAACGCGTTAGCGGTCACCTTCACTGTCTGCTTTGTTCCGTCCTCTACTAGCTAGCCGTGTCGTCTAGTAGCTGGCTAGACAAATACGTATAGGGTTTTGTGTCTTCCTTCTTTTGTTTTTATGGAGGCAATAGTGTATGCAAGGTTTTCCTTTAGCTTTTCTGTTAGTAGTCTCTAGACTAGGTCTAGGTCTACCCCATGGTTTCATGGAGAAGCGAAACACACAAAAGCTCTGCAGATGTAAGACTCTGTAAATATTACTTTTAAGGGACAAATCCAAAAACAAACAGGTTTAACAAAATTGTCCTGTTGTTTGGTAGCCTGCCCAGTAAAATATTATCAGGGACTGCAATAATTGAGTTGGTATGGGTTTGGAATTAAAAGATGGAAAAGGTAAAGACACTGAGAAGAGACTCATAAAGACCGAATGGAGTCATCATACCAGCCCATTAATGTCCCACTGCAGGGACGGGCCTCCTCCCGTGACGGAGGGATACCTACTTGGCCTACTAATACCACGCTGGCCAGACGGATTGGTTTAATTTCAAGTTTTCCTTCTTTCTATGTAAAGGTAATATTCACAGATAATCCCTTAGTCGGCTTTTACGACACCCATGGGATGAGATGGGGAGGTGACATATTGTATTCTTACTCCGTCCCCACATGGATATGGAGTGCTGCTGTAATATATTTTACTCATAAAAATATTATAAAAAAATTTTTGTTCCGTCCCATGTTTCCCATCACTAGAGCTCTCAGTAACAAGGCAGCATCGAGCGATGCATTCTGGCGATTAACACGTTCACTGCGGGAGCTCAAAAACCGTCTCGAATTTGAGTGCGTTATGAGATATAATGAGCCCCGTGACGTGTTACCTTCATAGTGCGTTACGGGTATAAAAGTGCCCCGTACACCCTTATTGCTTTTTTAATCTTTAACTCACTGAAAAATTATGTTTGGTTTTGTTTTATTTTATAGTCTGATTGATTATGAAATGGGCTATGTTATAGTCTTTTCGCCAGTAGATTTGACAAAAAATTACGAAAATACAAAGAAAACCAATTGTACGGGGTCTGGGAAACCCCGTACCGCACTTGATATAATAAAATACGGGATTCTACTGCCCCGTAACGCACAGAACTCAATTATGTCGATAAAATTATAGTGTTGGGAAATAAGACAAACGATAATTTTTAATTTAAAATATTTATTTCGGCTTAGGGACTTTATTTAAGAACTTAGGGAGGAGAGGATCGATGATCCAAAATTACTTTTTTTGAGCATGTTGGTTTTAAAACATTTTCATCCGACCTCAACGGCAATTGGGAACTTTGACAGAGATCAATTGATTTAATATTTGCATCCACTTATTTAGTAGTAGTAACATTGTCCAAAATTATGATCTTTGGTTTTTTGAAAAAATCACATGAACATTACCTAGCTCGTGATAGGCATGACTAGTACTAGGACTAGTGATAATATCAAGCTCATCTGTTGCGCGTTGCTGATGCCGCTGTAAAACCTTGCGGTAAATTATTTAGGAAGCAGACTGCCGTTGGGATGAACTTGGAGACGACGGAATTTCATCATCCTTGTTAATATTTTACAGTTCTAACATACGTCGCGATCGCTTCATTATCGATAGTTAAAAACTACGTCTTGCGCTAATAACAACACTAATGGTAATGACCTCACTACCCCGTACGGGAGCACAATAATTAATACGGGATTTTTTAACCCCGTATCGCACTGGAAGGTAATTTTTGTTCTCTGGTCGTAACGGGGTTTGTAAGACCCCGTATAATTTTATTATTTTAACTGTTTCTTTAATAAGCGTACATGAAAAATATATATTTATCTCTCTCATACAGTAAATAGTTTCATAGATACAGTTCCCGCACCAGCGAGTATACTCTAGTTTTTTTCGTCCGCACTGAATGACGGCACTGCACGAGGTTCAAAAAACCCCGTAACGCAGTGAACGTGTTAACCATTATTATATAAAGTAAATTCAATAATGGCCCGGTGCTAACTTGATGTTTACTTGAATTTGACAAAAACAAATTTAAATCTACCGTCAAAAAAGTATTTAAGACGTTAAAAGTTTACCTATATTTAGTTTTTATGACAGTAAACTTAATTTGGTAGATGTATTATGGGGTAATGCCGATGAGTGTTGCTAGTATCTCGCAAATTACCCACATAAAGGGTAATTGTGCTAAATTTCAGGGGTTGCCAGTTTTTTGGAGCTTATTGCTTTTAAGTGACGATGGTTTTAAGTTTACTTGGTTATATTGAGTTTTGTTTACTCATGTAGATAGTTTATGGTTGAAATAAGTTAACGCTGTCATAAAATATTGCGATAATGAATGGCCTACGGGTATAACATGACACCAATTTTACCTAATTGTTTTTTGGAATACGAATTAAAGGTTTTTTGGCTTTCATTTGTAGTTTCCTTCGAGTCACGCGTTCGATTCTCGTGCAAGAGATATATTGATGTGTATTATCAAAAATATGTAAATATTCCTCACACATGTGAATGTGTTCCACGCCATTCAACGCCATCTAGTTCCAAACTAAGCAGAGCTTGAACTATGGATACTAGACAATTGACAAACATACTTAAATACTTTTTTTTATTACTAATCATGCCTGTTTAGTCTAGGTGCCTCTACCCTTATAAAAAGTATGTTTATTTGTTGTCTATAGCCTACAATAAAAGCTCAGTTTATTTGAGGATCATACAGCATTGAGTCTATAGGTAAGGAATATAAAATGTTGGAAGAATAAAATAAGAACTTATCTAAGACTTATGAAACCCGAGAGTGGCCAGCTTTTGTTTTTATTAAATAAATAAATACTCTTCACACATTCACACAACGCCATCTAGTCCCAAACTAAGCAGAGCTTGTACTATGGTATTAGACAACTGATAAACATACTTAAATACTTTTTTTTAAAATACATACATATTATTATTATACATAGAAAACACCCAGACCAATGCAAACAATCATGTTCATGCACACAAGCTAAGTATATCAACGTGAAGTTATCAAAACAGCCAATACATTAAAGAATCATAGTTTAATATGACCTGTGACACGTGACACGGAGACTTGTACAAACATTAATATAACGGACATAAAAATAGACATAAAATAATCATTTGTTCATCGCAGAAATCGCCCTGCGTCAAAATCCAATACTGCCACTCTATCAAAGCTTCATAACAGCCCTTTAATGTCTCACTGCAGGGACGGGGCTCCTCCTGTGACGGAGGGATACTTGGCCTACTAATAACACGCAAGCCAATAGACTTGCTATTAGGGAAGTACATCAAGCAATACTCAAACAATTTCTCTTCCTTTTTGAACTGTCTTTCCGTTTATTTAAATAAAAGAAACAGTCAATGAAAAAAAATATTAAAATGAAGTGTGTATTCAAACAAACGCGATTATTGAATGCTTATTTTAAATAAATAAACTGACCTGACAAGCTATCAATATTCTCAGGTAACATATCGGGACAAAATATATAATTTAAAATATTAATAACTAATTATACGTTTAAAGAAATATTTTATGCATAATGATATGATATAAATCTCGTTTGATATAATAGAGATGTGATCGATTCGATAATTTTATGTCGATAAGTTTTTTTGTGTCTCTTTGTTATTAATACTAACACAAAAATTCACGCCTTATTTCTACGAGGGTAAGCAGAAACTACTGATCGCCATTTACTACGATTCTTGCCAACATAATATCTGATAATAATTTTAATACTAAAAAAAATTCTAAGCAGTAGTGTGCAAAACTTACTGTGTTTAGATGTAATAAAATAGTTACTATGCTATGCTGGACTATGATAAGTAACAACTTCTGTCTCTGCTTAGCATTAATTGGGTTTGGTTCTCGCTGCTTAGCATTAATTAGGTTTGGTTCCGTCTAAAGGCAATGAAAAAAACAATTTGTGTTATAAAAAATACTATCTTATGTATTGGCTCATAGACTAATACAGACAGAACAATTAATAAATAAACATATAATTTATTTATTAATACTTGCATGTGAATCACTTAATTATCCTAAAAAGCATATGCCACGTACAATAAAAACAAATGAGTTGTCAAAAATCGAGCTCACGACTTTTTAGCAAACCAGACACACTAATCACCAATACTAGTAACATTAATAAAAGAATAAAATTTTAATTACACTTCAATAAAACGAATTAAATAAACCTATTATCCATTAACAGGCATAAGACCATCAACACCAATTCACAATCCATTCTATCGACATTCGCATTTAATATAACATAAACATACGCCCATCGGGCAATCAATGCACATAATAAACTGCGAACCAACCAGGGCGTAACTTTAAAACAAATAGTTCTCAGAAACGAAAACTTTCATAACTCTGCCAAATTGACACCTTGTTTAAGACGAAGCAATTCTTGGCGATTTGCGCCGTACGTAAGTGGCCTATTATAAAAATACAAATTTACTTACAACACTATAACATACGAAAATAACCTTTATATTTATAGGTTTAAGGTACATGTGAAAAGTATCGATAAATTTGTAAAATCTTTCTCAGAATATCGGGCCAGAACACATCTCATCGACAAGTCGTTTTGTTTTTTTCCCATCACGAATATCAATGAAATTTGTTCGGACCCCAATTATGTGGGTATGCTTTTATTTTTGTACTGCTAAGGGTTCCGTAATAATTTTTTGGTATTAACTCGATCATTATTGGTCATTTATATCGATTGGTGATTAATCTGTGTCTGGGCTGGTGATTAAAAGGTGTAGAAGTGCAAATGTGGGTCTATAGTTATTAAATGAGTTTTTTATTTGAGTTATTATGAGTTATAATGAGTTAGGGAGTTATTAGAGGGCCGTAAAGGTATCTATTTCCTGTCGAGTGATTACGATTTATAGTTTTATAAACATGGTTAGTTTAAAATGGAATTTTTACGGTATTTTGGAGCTTGTTAGTTGTTATTACTCGTATTTGAGAAAAGGAATAAAGAAAAGATTATTAATTTATTTGTAGAACAGACGAAAGACTGAGTGAAACAGAACACGGTAGCAACAAGACAAAAGGTTTCATCATAACATAACCGTCCATTAATGTCCCATTGCAGAGACGGTCCTCCTCCCGTGACGGAGGGATACTTGGCTTTACTAATACCACGCTGGCCAGACGGACTGGTATAGGGTTTAGTTTCAAATTTTCCTTCTTTTTATTTAGTAAAGATAATATTCACGGATAGTCCCATAGTCGGTTTTTACGACACCCATGTGATGAGATGGGGTGTTGACATATTGTATTCTTACTACGTCACCACACGGAGATACATAATTTACCTAGAGTAAATAAAATAAACAAAATGTTGTGTAAATGTGCAAAGAATACTTAGTTTATTATTATTGTTAATAAGTATTATATTTACAAATGTAAGGTTTTTTTTATCGGGTTATTCGGAGGCGTAATGATATGGGGTAGCAACTGTATAAATAAATACTGTATTTATGCAAAAGGTTGTTGATTGCTAATGATTAAATTAAAAAATAAATCTTTTTATAAAATTGTAGAAAAACAGCCTAAATTATACTATATAATATGACTAAGGTCTCAACGGCCAGCTACAAATGTAATATTCATTTTTTTTTATTAGTTTAGAGTTAGTTTTTACTGAATAAAAAAGTCAAATTGGCAATGAAATGACTGAGTTCTAATATAACAAACATATATAAAAAACCTCATAGAATCAAAAACCTCTTCTTTCAGAAGTCGGTTAAAAAAAGGGTTTTAAAACGTATCCTCAGTTCGTTCAAGAATCGTGTCCAAATGTTTTTGCTCACGTATTTTGTGTTTAAATATTTGTTAATGTTGTGGAGAGGTAATATCCTCGCCAGTTGTATAACAACCACGCCCTGTACCGACAGCAAAATAAATTTCTGAAAATGTTTGTAATTTATTTCTTTCTTAATGGAGTTATTAAAATAAGTCATACGATCAATCTTCGTCATCATATCAGTCAATTGGCGTCTAAGCTAGACATATTTTTTTTTTACAATCAATAATTTTTATTTAAATTCCTCATAGAAGAAATAACAAAAAACTCAAATCACTTTGAAAGAACTACTATAATAGGATAACAATTAGGAACATTAATTTCTTTATCAGTCCTAGTAAAAACGAGATCTAAAGGTTTTAATTTCTTATCAACTAAGTAGAAATTTTTTTTTTTTTTTTTTTTTTTTTTTTTTTTTTTTTTTTTTTTTAAAGACAACTCCCGCACTAGGGATCATGCCCCGCAGGGACTTTTACAAACATCAATTAACGGACACATAGAACACCCAGACTCAGGACAATAATTTGTGGATCTCACAAATTATTGTCCTGCGTGGGGATCGAACCCACAACCTCATGCGCGGCAGCCGGCGCGCCACCGAGGTCGTCAATATAATAATAATATAATATAAAATAATAAGAGGATATAATAGGATAATAACAATTATGAACACTCAGGGCCTGTTTCACTTTATGCCTCCTCCAAATATTTCAGCTCTACGCGACCCTATTCCTCCCTCATGCAACAGTTTTTCGAACCAAGTCCTCTGTTCACCGTGTAAAATGATACTTATGATTTGTAAAAGGGGGAATAGGAAAACTTCAAATATATGTAGTAACAGAACTTATTAGATTTAATTAATTACATTTGTGTGTGTACATTAACTTTGGAATACCTACAGCTTATAAATCCATCTTATATGACACCATCTGGCCATCGTAATTTTTCTTACTCATCGTAATTAATCGACACAAATCTATTTCTAATGATTAAGTAATTAAAGTTCTACTGCAAGGATAGGTCTTCTATTAACGACTGAGGGAATCTTGTGTACTACTCCACAATTTCATTTTTTTAAATCAAAATTTTCTTTATTCCTTTTTAATATTTTTTCTGCTAACCGTACATGATGGTGAGGATCTTTAGATTTACACGATGCTCTAATGACGGCCTGTAATCGCCACTACCAACACAACATGGCTGCGAAACTAAATAATAAATTTTATACAACATTTACACGATTGCCTCTTAGGCACGGAGGACACGATATCGCTAAAGAATTCGTGGGTTCGAATCCTAACCACATTATTCTACGAGTATAACAGTTTTTTAATGTTCCACTGCAGAGTCTAGGCTTTACAAGTTTTGGGGGGAAACGAAGCCTAATACTACGCTAGTCTATTCCTCACACATTCACATAACGCTATCTAGTCCTAAACTAAGCAGATCTTGTACTATGGGTACTAGACAACGGATGACCATCCACCCCATGGATGAGGGAGGCACAGGACCGCGTTAAGTAGGAGTGATTGCAGGAGGCTTCTGGAAGTGTTTGAAGTAGATCTTTGTTCAGAAGTGAACGTCAGTTGGCTGATATAATATTAACTTAGTTTGGGACTAGATGGCGTTGTGTGAATGTGTGAGGAATAATTTATAATATTTAACCTTACTCAACAAACTAAGTAAAAGCTTTTACCAATTCCTCTATTACTTAACCTTAAATATTAGTTCTTTTTTGTAGCCACTGTCTAATCCCAACAACACGTTATAAGCCCGTATCCAACAAATCATCTTACATTCCGAGAAGGCCATAATTGGGCCGTTATTGGGCCAAATAATAGGGTTTAATATACAAATTTGGGGTCCATAAAATAATGATCTAATGAATTGGGCTCCGGGCGTGGAAGCCCAGTTATTTTTGGAGTAGTTTTTTCGAGATTTTTTTTCATATTATGTTTTATTAAGTATAGGTATTTAGTAGGACTATGTTTTTGGTTTTTTTTAATTCTTTTTGTCTGGGGTTTCGATTTCGGGCGGCACATAATTTCAATGAATAAATAAATATTCCTGACACATTCACACAACGCCATCTAGTTCCAAACTAAACAGAGCTTGTACTATGAGTACTAGACAACGGATGACACGTGATGACAAGGTGTTACCACCACATCTCATCTTATTGGTGATATGATCACAGATATTGTGTCTACGATTACTAAACATAGGCAACTTGACATAAAACACAGTAACTTTCTGTCGAGTATTCCCAGTATTTCTCCGTGTGGTGACGGAGTAAGAATACAATATATCACCACCCCATCTCTTCCCATGGGTGGCGTAAAAACCAACTAAGGGACTATCCGTGAATATTATCTTTACGAAATAAAAAGAAGGAAAACTTGAAATTAAACCCTATACCAATCAACAAGTTAAGTATCCCTCCGTCATGGGAGGATGCCCGTCCCTGTGGGACATTGATGGGCTGTTTTGATGATGATTGACCTCTGACCTCAAACCTGCAACTTCGTGCACGGCAGCCGCAAACATGGCCGCTTTGCCTTTTGTTAGTTTTATAAAGTGACACTTAACATATTAAATTACAAACAAAAACAAACAGTAACAAGTAAACACCCATCCATTTCCACACCTCGACGCCACGCTTACCATAAAACAAAGTTACGTATCTCGTATTTATTGAAAGTATTGACAGCGTTGAACACAATTTATCCGATATCATTAATTTTAACGTCAGTAACTCAGTGTGTATGTGTACTTATTGTGTATGTGTACTTATTGTGTATGTTTGTACACCATAAGTAGTTTATGTGTATGTGTGTGTGGTGTTGAGCTCAAATTGGCTCCCACTTCGCCTCTGAGCATGAGTTGAGGACCTAATAGGCGTGGCTGGGTATAGGGTTGGTACAACGAACTTATGAAGTATATCTTATCTTTATGAAATGAACTATAGTGTCTGACATGCAAAGGTAGTGTGTTCTATTCCCAGACTTGTCAAAGAAATGTGTGAATATACTTCTTGATTTGCTTATGATTTGAAAACTGTCGATTTGTATCCGTATTATATTTGTTTGTGCGGGCAGTAATTAAAAATACCAATTTATTCATCCGTCTCATAGATCGTCTGTCCGTCTACCCACCCTTTGTCTTCCAATGTGGGACTCTAGAGTTTTCTGCCTACCCTTTCTTTAACAGCAGATATTATAATATATTTCTTTAGTCCAAGAATACCACAATAACTGACTAAGGGAAAAGTCGCAGAATCTGAACGAAAACAAAAGAAGTAACCTAGCCAGTATGTAGTACTTTTATGCCCGAATACTCAAACGCTAGTTAAATATTAATCGGTTTCTTAGCTACAAAGTAGCTCTCATCCTATACACAAACCACAATTTTAAGCAACGATTTATCTTAAATTTATTTGTACTTAAACGCCGACTTAGTAATAAATTCGTATACTCAAACGTTACTTAACTTATTTAGCTGTCAAATGACCTGCCAAATTGATTAAAGTAGCTTAAAAACTTGAGAGTGGTCGCAAGGTCTCTTAAATCTCCAAAAAGTTAATAAACAAGTGATTATGATGATTCAAACAGTGGTTCAATGTCTGGAAATCAGTAAAGTAAGCGTCAGTTGCCGCACTAGCGGTAGAGTAAAAGTATACAGGCTGTTAAAGTCATTAAAAAATCTCCGGAAAACCTTAGTTTTAAACACATTTATAAATAAAATAATCGTCAGCAATATGCAGTTAAGGCGGCTTCAACGTCAATCGGATTCGATTGAGAAAAATATTTGACGCCTAAAAATAGGTCATAATGTTTATAATCTAATATTGCTATAAAAAAATCATCAGGCGTTATATAAATATTTTCACTCTAATTTAATGGACTTAACAACCCCTCTCGTCCCTACAGCTGACGATTATCGCTTTAATAATCAAAGAAGTGTATTAATTCACCGAATTGTACATTAAATGACAGCCAAAACTTTGCATTACAAATGTTATTGCAAGATGGCTAGGTTCCGAACATGATAGCACAATATTAAATGACTTTCCTCTATGTGCACAGTTAGAGCGTGGAGATTTTCAAGCCATGAGACTCTACTTGGTTATAGCGGTTATCTGTGTCGACCGTACCTGCTAACCCCATTATAAAATCCACGGAAACCAACAGAATAAGCTTACAATAGAGCCCAAATAAGCACCAGAAATCCTATAGAGGCTTTTTGGTGTACTAAAAAGGAGATTTCCCTGTCTTCAACATAGAATGGGTTTAAAAATTAATATTATTCCACTAGTTATTGTGGGATGCGCTTTGTTACACAACATAGCGCTGCGTAGGCGAAATGGGATCTTAGAAGAGGATTCACTTTCTACCGTAGAAGAAAAACATGTAGGTACCACAGCCTAGAAGCCTTTATACTAATCTACATTTTATAACAAGGACTACTTTAATAAATACACACTTTTTTAATTATAAGTAGTTTTATTTATATACAACATAATTATACAAGATTATTATTTACAATTTTTCCATTTCCATTTCTATTCTGTACTTATTGATTTCCATTCTGTTTTTATTATTTTTTGACTTCTGTTTGTGTTTCTCGTAAAAGTGTCGCAGTTGTTGCCATGATCTGAAGCCACTCACAGCAACGGCATTACAGTGCTGACACACAAATTCCCAGGTCTCTCGCTTCTTATCATGTAGCCGTTTATTTCCTTATTTTCTACAATATTTTGATATCTGGAAAGTCATTGTTGATTAAATTGAATCACAAACTTGCAATTTAAAAAGAATATGTTGAAATGTGTTCACATTAAATTGTCTCATTTTCGTATTACGTTCACATTTCACTCACTTTACAATTCATTCACACAATCATAATTATTTCTAAATGATTTCATCTCTTTTCGAAAGTAAAAGATTCTTCTTAAAAATTTTCAAGCTGATGAAAACTCGCGCTTTGTCGTGTTGTGTCAGTGTCACTGAGTAAACGTTTCGTTCTTTGTGCAATGATCGTGTCAATCATAGATAAAGATAATAACCAATTATAGGGATATTTAAAAATAAAGAATGGTGTAATTCAGTTTGTTTATTGAAATTGTAATACTTATGTCTGAAAATTTCCAAGTGAATATTCAATTACAATCGTAGTATGCAGCACACAACTGATTTTTCTTTTCCATTTTCTGCGTAAAACGAAAACACAGCATAGGGTAATTAAATTTGTAATTGAAAACATACTTTATGAGGTGAATGTTACCAGTACGCAAACATTTATCGGCTGTTTAGCTAATCAAAGATATGAATGACTTAAGTGGCGTTTGTGTATACCGAAAAAAATTTAAGGATCCAAACGTTTAGGATGCCGTTTATTGTTAGACGATTTAAGTGACGTTTGAGTATTCGGGCGTTATAGTACTTAGTCTGAATTACGATTTAAGTACGTGTCGTCAGTGAACGAGGGTAATTTGTGCAATCATCATAACAGCCCATTAATGTCCCACTGCAGGGACGGGCCTCCTCCCGTGACGGAGGGTTACTTGGCCTACTAACACCACGCTGGCCAGACGGATTGGTATAGGGTTTAATTTCAAGTTTTCCTTCTTTTTATTTCGTAAAGATAGTAGTTACGGTTATTCCCTTAGGCGGTTTTACGACATTACGATTACGACACCCATGGAATGAGATGGGGTGGTGACATATTGTATTCTTACTCCGTCACCACACGGATAATTTGTGCAATCAACCCTAAAAGTTTTCTATTGCTTTTCCATCTATTCGTAATGACGAATAGTGTTATTAATGGGATATTAACATAAATGCTTCTTTAAAATAAGATAATATTAGTTTGTCAGGCAACCCTATACAAGCACCTCGGAGCCATCAATATAACAATTTAACTGGTACGTTTCAACAGCTATAAATTAAATGAGTTAACTGCCAACAAATAGTGGTTGCCCGCAACCATACACAACCAGGCTTAACCACACAAACGTGGATATTATCAGCTTTTTAACGTTCCTAAAAGAATATGTTATGTCGTTAAATACTTAAATTATATAGCTACGTTATTAACAATTATTATTAAGTGTTTGTTTTATTGCTATAAGCATTATAAATAATAGTTGATATGTTATAATTGCTGTAGGCGTGGGTTATAACGATATGTTTCGTGTTTTTTTTTTGGTATGTTGGTCTAGTGGTTAATAGGCGATTGCGGGTTAAGTATTTTTGGGTTCATGTACTTTTATGATTCTAATAATTTTGTAATTAAAACTCTAAAGCCAAAAGTATGGTGTTGGTGTACCAATTATGATAGGCACGAAATTGGATTGATGTCGTTGATTGCAATTTTAATACAATTTCTATCGGACAAACTTAAAACATATAATTTTAAGCTCAGGTAGGTATAACTAGAAAAATCCGAAAAGAAGAAAGACCCTGAAAAAAATTGGTACTCGAGGCCGGACGCGAACCCGTATAGTCTTGAGACGCGGATTCGAGTCCCACCTCGAGTACCAATTTTTTCTACTGTCTTTCTTCTTATAGACTAATCAGTGAAAATCAGTGACTAAAATAACAATGATTGCAAGTTAAGTGACGTAACCAAGGTCATTCCATAGTTAAGTCGCCACTTGTGGTGTTTCAGTAGAGCGTCTCCATGCATCTAAAACGTCGCAGTAGTTTTCGCCGTGAAAGCATATTTTACAGCCATGTTAGAGCCCTATAATGCTGCCTGCATAGAAACTCTAGACACAATCCTGTACATTCATTATATCATAACAGTCCATTAATGTCCCACTGCAGAGATGGGCCTCCTCGGGTTTATATAGGGTTTTTATATATGCGTTGTTTTAAATTGGACCCATGTTCACAGGGTTATTAATAATACAAATAACAATTACTTTTATTTATTATCTTTTGTTAGGTGTTGGTAATATCCTATATTTCCTAAATAACAAAAAATATTTCTACAATACATGTTTTAAAAGAATATAGAGGCTAAACACTGCGCAGAAACAAAACGGCAATTTCATAGGTAAAAACCTATAATTATAATTTTCAAGAATTTTTGACAGGTAGGCTTATACTCATCCTTAGGATCTGGCTTGCTACGCCAAGGTTCACATCAACGATAAAAGAGTTCACTTACAATGAGACTACATAACTACAAAGGCCGTTAACTAAACAAAAAAAGTAAAGTACCAACATAAAAATAATTGAACCGATACCAACATGACAAGCACCCACTTAACTCTTCAGTTAATATATTGACAGATCAATTTAAACATCCGTTTCCGCTTTTTGTTTATTCTATTAACAAAATGCCCACCTACCTGTGAGTTCGTTGTTATCAGAGATAATATTGAGATATATTAATAGGTGGCAGTTATGGTGATGGGCACCGGATATTTTAATGTGGGATGGTTAGTGAATTGGTCACCTCATAACAGCCCAATAATGTCCCACTGCAGGGACGGGCCTCCTACTAATTCCACGCTGGCCAAACGGGTTGGTATAGGGTTTAATTTCAAGTTTTCCTTCTTTTTATTTCGTTAAGATAATATTTACGGTTAGTCCCTTAGTTGGTTTTTACGACACCCATGGGATGAGATGGGGTGGTGACATATTGTACGAATCTCTCCACAACACATTTTAAACGCACCCAGAGATAGTGCCCTATGTCGCAAGGACTTTCACAAAATCGTTCGTTTCAATTTCAAAACAGAATGGTGTACAAGCAATTTGTTTTGATTAGCGTTCAAACCAGCGACCTCGTATTGCCACCAGTCCATTTCATGCCATGAAATCATCAGTAAAAAACTTAATGGTATAACATACTAAATAAATTTGTCATCCATTCAAACTTTGTAGTAATTACCATCCATCTCAAACGCTGAATAATTTTCCATTAATATTGAAAAACTAATATTTTTATTCCATTAGACGCTTGAAGTTCAATATTTGTTGTGATAATATATTATTTTTATAAATCATTAATGTTGTAGGTTTTTGAAGAACCGTAATATACCAGAGTTGTTACGGAAAAGAATGGTTATTGAATAAAGTTTTAAATTGTTTTTTTTTGTGTGTGTGGTAAATGTATAAATTCTCCGTGTGGTGACGGAGTAAGAATACAATATGTCAATACCCCATCTCATCCCACGGGCGTCGTAAAAACCGACTAAGGCACTATCCGTGAATATTATCTTTACGAAATAAAAATAAACTTAAAATTAAACCCTATACCAATCCCTCTGGCCAGCGTGGTATTAGTAGGCCAAGTATCCCTCCATTACGGGAGGAGGTCCGTCCCTGCAGTGGGACATAAATGGGCTGGTTTGACTGCATGGTGGTAGATTAGGCAGGCACAGGACATCTCCAGCATTAGGGATCAACCCCTATGTCGCGAGGACTTTTACGGACAATCTGTGAATCTTCTATTTGTGAATCTTTGACGACCTCTGTGGCGTATTAATGGTTATATAACATGACTGCTACGCAAAAGTCTCGGGTTCGATTCCCGCTCAATGCAAATCTTTGTGTGCATGAATATGGTCTGGGTGTTTTCAGTATTTACAAAAAAAAAAGTATTTAAGTATGTTTATCCGTTGTCTAGTATCCATTATCTTGCATGAAATTCGAAGTGGCGTCCTGTACACGTCTGACGTATATAAAACTACTTCACCACTACAGTTAAAGGATACAATACAAATAATAATACTCTATTCTATTACACCTCCAGAATTATAAACGTGATGTTATTAGTTATTAGAAGGAGGACGCGAGCAATGTAAGGTACTCCCCATATTAATTGTATTGATACGGACCTTAGGTGTGTTCTTACTTAGGTACAAATAGGAGATAAATTCTTAGCTACACATGTTTTTTCGTTGTTGTTAATATAAGTATACCTACACAACTCCTGCACTAATAACAGAGTTCTATGTTGCGGGAACTTTTACAGACATTATATTAAAGAAGACAACTAAAACCCTGACTTAAAACAATAATTTTGTGAGTCACACAAATGATTTTCTTGCGTAGGATTGGAATCCGTTACCTCATGCACGACAAATCCTTATACTTACGACCCCTTTGCCACTAAGCCACTACAGATAAAAGATACAATACAAAACAGTATGTATTTACCTCCAGATATTTAAGCTTGATGTTATTAGTTATTAGAAGGAGGACGCGAGCAATGTAAGGTACTACCCATATTAAATGTATTGATACGGACCTGAAGGTAAGTTCTTACTTAGGTACAAATAGGTATAAATCAATTCACGTCGATGGCAAAGCGATGGTGTAACTAAGCGGGAGTAGTGCGCAAGGTCGTGGTTTCGAATCCTAGACAAAATAATTAATAAATAAATATTCCTCACACTAAGCAAAAGTTTGTACTATGGGTACTAGACAACGGATAAACATACTTAAATACTTTTTTTTGTAAATACATACATATTATACAGAGAAAACACCCAGACCAATGCAAACAATCATGTTCATGCATATAATAATAATAAAATGAGCGAGAATCGAACCCGAGACCTCTGCGTATCAGTCATGTTATATAACCACTACGCCACAGAGCTCGTCAAACGTATTTTTAGTCCGTCACCAATTAAAAGGAAGATATTGATTCAACTCATCTGTGAAACCTTTAAAAATTGAATATAGACCCATAACTCCCTAAACAAGTCGATACCTTCATCGCGGGGCGTTACTCTATTATATATAGTATTTAATTAGTTTTAAGACACGTCCATTTTATTATAAATCTTTGTAACTCGAAGCTCAATAATATTAATTATTAGTTATTCCACTTCATAATAATGTTTGTTAATTTCTAAACGATGTGTTGAGAAAAGTAATTACTGAACTGAATGGGTCATGTTTTTTTTACGTATCATCATAGCAGCCTATTTATGTCCCACTGCAGAGACGGGCCTCCTTCCGTGACAGAGGGTTACTTGGCCTACTAATACCACGCTGGCCAGACGGATTGGTATAGGGTTTAATTTCAAGTTTTTCTTCTTTTTATTTCGTAAAGATAATTTACGGATAGTCCCTTAGTCGGTTTCACGACACCCATGGGATGAGATGGGGTGGTGACATATTGTATTCTTACTCCGCCACCACATGGAGACCTTCTGCTTAACAGCCTGGTCTATCAAGGGATGACAAAAATAGGAACACCATGGTTTTCATACTACACCACTACATCGATCAGATGTATTAATATAAAATGAAATTAAATTCCTTGACAGCTTAGTAATCTAAAGTATGGTAATACGCCATTAAAAGTGATGTGAATATAAAAAGAAATGCGTGTGCGCATCGGTAGTGTTAATCTGAGCAAATTAAAGGTTTGTCTCACTTTGTTCTCATCTTTGATTAAGTTATAAGCGGTGGCGATTTAAACCAATAATCTATACTAAAGTTTGTGTGTTTGTGACGTTGTAGAGGGTAATCTCTGGATCTAATGAACCGATTTTAAAAATTATTTCTGTGTTGAATAGTCCATTTAACGGGGAGTGTCATGAGCTATATAGTATCACGCTATGACTAATAGAACTGGATCAGTAATGAAATATGTTTAAAAAACGGACGCGTATTTTCGCCGACCAACGAAGTGGGCACGGGTCAGCTAGTGTGTGTTCTATTGCTAGACTTCCGCATAATGCTCTACCCTTTACAAACTCATCAACATGATCTTTAATCCAAGAGACGTCTACTGGCAATTGTGTGCTTTTCCTGTCACCTCCAAACTTTAGAGACTTTTCCCCATCACCTTTTTTTTTCTTTGAAATAATACTATTGTAACGTTTGTTTTTAATTAATAGTTTATGTATGAAATAAATTATATAACAATCGAAACCGACTCGCATTTATGAAGATATGTTATGAATGTAGACGAAACATAAGGATCATGGTACTTATTAATTTTTTTTTTTTTTTTTTTATTATTAAATAAACGGTACATGAAAAATCTTATGAACTAGAACTGTGTCCCACAAAACTGTGTGATATACAGTACTTGGCACTCAGTTGTCTCTGTCTCATCATAATCATAACAGCTCATTAATGTCCCACTGCAGGGACGGGCCTCCTCCTGTGACGGAGTGATACTTGGCCTTCTAATACCACGTTGGGCAAACGGATTGGTATAAGTAAGGATTAATTTCAAGTTTTCCTTCTTTTTTATTTCGTGAAGATAATATTCACGGATAGTCCCTTAGTCGGTTTTTACGACACCCATGGGGTTTGATGGGGTAGTGACATATTGTATTCTTACTCCGTTACCACACGGAAAGTTGTCTCTGTCTAATCCCATGGAAATAAAATGTAAATTCATATATAAATAAATAAACCAAAAAAATAATCGCTCCCCGCTCATACCTTAACCTCCATATAAATTCTCGTTTCAGCGATTAATTTGGCGCTACACATAATCAATTTTTCGTTCGACTGCCTCTCATACAAATAACTAAAACGACAACCCGAAGATTACTGCTCAACTAAGTGAATATGTTCATATTTAATCTTTTATGATATTTATTTAAATGAAAAATTAACTTATTACATTTTGGACACGTTTTAAAAGAATAAAAAATGAAAAGTGTAAATTAGAATTTTACATTGCTTTGTGTGGTGACGGAGTAAGAATACATTGCACTATACTACCTCATCTCATGGGAGAAGTTGTAGACTTGTATTAAAAGCAAAATGGTCGTAGTTATCCTCTACTAGCTGACCCGTGCCCACTTCGTAGGGCGGAGAAAAAACGCGTCCCTTTTTTAAACATATTTAATTACTGCTCCACTCCTATTTGTCATAGCGTGATACTACAAAGCCTATGACACTCTCTAATAAATGGACTATTCAACACAGAAAGAATTTTTTAAATCGGTTCAGTAGATCCAGAAATTACCCCCTACAACGTCACAAACACCCAAACTTTACCTCTTTATAATATTAGTATAGATGAAAACAAAAGAAACTAAAGTTGACATTGGACCTCGTATTTTCTTTATCTAAATGAATTTTAATTCAATCCATCGTGGTATTAGTACTCAAAAACCGCTAGGTGGCGTCTTTAAGTAATCACGACTTCATACTGAGCTCCTATTTATTTAATTTTTTAAAATAGTTAAAGTCATCAAAATTATTTTATTTGTGAATAAATGTGATAAAGAACACTTAATTAATCTGTGACTGTGTTAGTGACTGTCTGCATGCAGTACAATATGTGTTATTCTGTGAATGAAAATAAACTTTAATAAGGGTGGTGTTAGTTATTTCTTCCGTAAATAAAATACAAAAACTGTGCAAAAAGTGTATAACACAACGAGAAACTTTTACAATAACATTCTGTGACTTTAGTTCTATTAAACGACATAAATTTTTATTGTGATTGAGTGAAAACAAGTGCAAATAACAATAAATAGTGCAAAAACTTTCCGTTTTAAATTCAAAAATTTGTACTTAAACAACTCACGGTTAACAATGAAAATGGACTTTGATCTCATTAGCGCTTAGTACATCTGCACATTTGTATAATATAATCACTTATTTCGACGATTATTCTAACTGGTCTTTAGTTGACTCGTAAACTCGTCGCCTTTCGTAGGGGACGACCTGAGATCAATCCTAAGGTGAATGAAGATTTCTTTTGGACATTTTTTTTTTTTTTTTACATTATCTTGAAAAATATTTATTTCATTATTTTGACATTATTTTCAATAAATAATACTTAAATAAATAATAAATACATAAATAAATAATTTTAATAAAATCAAAGCTTAGTAATTTGGAACATCATGAATAGCTTTTTGGAAAACATTACTTTTCGTCGAGGCAGGACAACGTCTGATCCGTCAAATGGTCACGATGTAAGTACTGTACATGATAGCTCAGTAAATACAAACGCTAGTCTACCTGATTTGTCTGATGATGATGAGAGGATAAATGAACTTCAAGACAAAATAAATAGGTTAACCTCTGAGCTGAGTAGTGCACATAACGAAGTAGATGTGCTATCCCTTGAAGTGAATGAGCTAAAAAAAGCTAATAAAGAATTGATGAAAAAGAATGATTTGCTAAAAAAAGTGGCAAGTAGTCCAGCAACAACGAAAAAAAATACTCCAACGAAAAACAATACTCCAACGAAAACAAAAAAGCCAATCTGTAACAATAAAGAAACACAGACGGAATTGACAATTAATCCGGAAAAACAAAGTCCTGACTTTAAGCCTAACAAAAATCAATATGAATATGATTCTAATAATTACAAAGGTGCAAAGAAATCCTACAAAAATGTAAATCGCAACTTGTGTATATTAAGTACAGATAAAAGAAATAGTTTACTCGCAATAGCAGAAAAAACTTTTATCAACAACTACAACATAATTCATTATCTAAAACCGCATAGTACGACAAAAGAACTAGTGCGTGGACTAAAAACAAAGTTGATTAACTACAATATGAACGACCTTAAAACCCGCCTTAAAAGTGGGACATGTATTGATAATTTCGCTCATAATTTCAACAAATCTTGTAAGGTCTCAATATTGGAACTCGCTTTATCTGACCATACAGCTCAATTGATTGAATGTCCAATTAAAACTTTAGGTTCTTGTAGTCGTTGGCGAATATTGCGACGAGAGTATACGGAGGAGAACATCGTCAAATTTAAAAGTTATTTGGGTTGCTTATCCTTTTCTGAGACATATGAAAGTAATGACCCTCAATACGCATATAATTCATTCAAAGACCTTTTTCACCTATTATATGAACAGTGTTTTCCTGAAGTTTACACCACGATAAATATAATAAAAAAGCAAAAATGGGCATCACGCGGAATAAAAAACTGTAGCAAAAAGAAAAGAAAATTATTGTGGCAGTACAGACATAAACCTACAATTGAAAATAAAAACCATTTGATAAATTACACTACATTGTATCGCAAAATCATAAGGTTAACACAGAGGGCCCAATATAATCACAAAATAAATACATCCAATAACAAGTCAAAAACAACATGGCAAATAATAAACCGTAAAAAATATAACGTCCCTATAAATCAAATTAACCAGCTTCAATTAAATAATAAAACTATTACCAACGCTGCGGAAATTGCAAACGCTTTTAATGACTATTTTGTGGACAAGGTTTTACCAATAATGGGTTCTGGAAATAAAGTAACGCAATGTATAGAAAGTAGGACACATTCCATGTTTATGTCACCATGTCTGCCACAGGATATAATAAGAATTACTTTGTTATTAAAGAACACAAACAGTGTAGAGTATGATGATATATGTACAAAAGTAGTGAAAGCCGTAGCTAATGAAAAGTGGGCCATTAAGTCACATTATTAACTTGAGCATTACTCAAGGTATAGACCCAGATGCTCTTAAAACAGCCATTATAAAACCGCTTTTTAAAAAGAATGACAAGGCTAAAATGGAATGCTACAGACCCATATCTTTAGTGCCTGTCTTCTCAAAAATATTTGAAAAATTTATATATAAAGAACTTAATTCTTATATGGAAATAAACCATATTCTATGCAACGAACAAAAAGGTTTTAGACAAAATAAGACGATCAATATGGCTATATTCGATTTTTTGCATGTCGTAATCACTAACATGGATACGAAAAATCCAGTTTGTGCGGTATTCTGTGATATGACACAGGCCTTTGATTATGTCCAACATGACACTTTAATAAAAAAACTTGAAAAATATGGTGTCAGAGGACAAATTTTGAACTTTTTTCAGTCTTACTTAATGGGTAGGAAGCAAATAACAAGAGTAAGTAGGATAAATAAAAAATCAACAGTAGAGGAGGTATTTTCATCTGAACAACGATCTGTTGTTTACGGCGTTCCTCAAGGAAGTGTCTTGGGACCTCTCCTATTTACAATATACATAAATGACCTGCCCCAATCAACTGAGTATCCCATGACCCTTTTCGCAGATGACAGTACAGTAGTCATACCATGTAAAAGTAAGGAAAGGTACGAGAATGACATTATTGATACACTTCATAAAATAGGAGCATGGTTAGATAACAATAATTTAAAACTAAATATTAATAAGACATTAATTATGCATATGGCAAACATGTCAGAACAAAGATATCTATGTATTGTAACATCCTTCATGCTGTAATCAAATTATTGTATGTACACACATGTTTTTGCAAATAAATTATCTTTATCTTTATCCACGTTTAACTCCTTCTCTGAATGGACTTAAATGGCTATTATGACTTTGAATAAGTGCCTAAACTACCTACCAGCCTCGTTACATACAACATAACAGCCCATTAATGTCCCACTGCCGGGACGGGCCTCCTCCCGTGACGGAGGTATACCTAGCTTACTAATACCACGCTGGCCAAACGGATTGGTATAGGGTTTAATTTCAAGTTTTCCTTCTTTTTACTTCGTAAAGATAATATTTACGGATAGTCGGTCGGTTTTTACGTCACCCATGGGATGAGATGGGGTGGTGACATATCTTAATTGACAGGATGATATTAAAATAAATTTTTGACTCTATGTCTGTCTCTTATGTATGTATGAAGTCTTTTCATACATGTTACCCGCTAACATAAATTCCAGTTAAACAATGACATACAACACATACCCCATTACTTATAAACGACTCTCAAATATTTATAGTCTATTGATTATATTCTTACGATTTTGTTTGGTATAAGGTTGGTTTTGCTAAGAAAAATCTCGCTAAACATTAATTAAATTTTAGAGGCGTTTATAAGTAAGGGGGATACATTGTAACTAAATAGAGATTTCTTAACCACATTTAAAAACCCACAAACAGCTAAGTTATGATCAATTCTGCAAGATGTTTAACCACTGTATAACTTTAAAATATTACTTAGTAAACAGTACCTACCACTAATCATATTTTTAATTAGACAAGCTTGTAATTGGCTTCAAAACTTATTTGTTTAACTTATTGTTCCATACACTTCTTGCTTTGTAGGATACGAGTATACTAAACGGTCACATTATCTAGAGACCTCGCTGGAATGCGAACCTCGCGTCCCGTTCTTAATTCAACCCCCGCGCTCGCCACGGGCGCTTCAGTGATACGTCCGACGCGACATGACGTCATCGACGCCAGGTCTTGAGATAATGTGACAGTGTAGTAGTTATTTATAACTTTTAAGCTATCACGTTTCATTATTATAAATATTATATAAACGATATATTAACGCGCATTTAATTTACCTTTATTTTACTTGACGTTTCGGCACAGGTTGCATTGGCCTTGGTCGCAAGCTGACTGGTGATGCGACGTCACGTCTTCGTCTTCGTGATAGATATTATTATCCTCGTATCTTGAGTTGTTACTATTATGTCCCTATACGAGTTAGGTATTTATATTAGTTTTTGGTATCTTCATCGAAATAAATCGAAAAACAAGTTTCACAAAATTTAATGAACAAGGCAGGGATTGCACCTCACCTCATCTTCGGAATATTTGCAAGAAGGTGGCCGTTAGAAAAACCTACTATTTGTACCACACTCTGGTTGCTCTGCAGAAAGATTTGACTCCAAAGGAAAAACTAAATCGTCTTGAAACAACAAAATAATTGGAGAGTAGTGGAAGGGTTTGTTGAAATTTAAAGTACCTATTCCTTCGTGAGCTATATTCAATTCCACTAGTGGAAACGCCTAAACGCTCAGTAATTCATTTTAGATGATAACGGATTTTATCCGTGTGGTGACGGAGTAAGAATACAATATGTCACCACCCTATCTCATCCCATGGGTGTCGTAACAACCAAATAAGAGACTAACCGTAAATATTATCTTTACGAAGTAAAAAGAAGGAAAACTTGAAATTAAACCCTGTACCAATACGTGTAGCCAGCGTGGTATTAGTAGGCAAGTATCACTCCGCCATGGGAGGAGACCCGTCCCTACAGTGAGACATTAATGGGCTGTTATGATGATACCAGATTTGCTAGTTTACCACTCCAGATATCCAACATTTTTTATTAAGTTTTCCTGAGTTCCTTTTAACGATACTCCTCGCGGAGGTACCACCACCTACTCCACATTTACAGCATGTAATATTAACTCAAATCTACTTAATATATAATATAAAATTAATATTAAACAAAACCTACTTTACACACACACCATTGACCGTCACATAAATAAAAAAAGGCGACCATTTTCAAACACAATCAAAGAAACAAACATGATTTTTTACGCAAACTCAAACTACAACATAAACTATAGTGATTTAAAAGTAAAATGTCGTACGGACGGACAGACGTTACGTCGTCGCCTCGACGTTGACACACGATGCTTCGTTCGGAAACGGTGAGTAAAATGAAAGAATAAAGGAATTGTTTTTGGTCTCCGAGGCCGACGAATGCTTCGCATACTTGAACCTCCAATTAAGATCCCGTAAGATTGTCCTCTCTTGTTTTTAGGAGAGTGTAGGGTGTATGCGTTTTTATTAAAAATGTTTCGTTTTTGTTAATTCATGTAGTTTTTAGAGGTCCTAATAAAAATTTGTCATGCATTTTTTTGTTAAAAGACAAACCCCGTGCTAGGGTTCAAGTCCTGCATTGCAGAAACTTTTTAAAGACATGAAGTTCCAGTACCAGACTCAAGACAACAATTGGCAGATCTGGCGTCAGGCGTGAGTTTATGTATGTATGTATGTAAAAGGGATATACCTAAGTATTTTATTAGTGGTTGTATCTACGAGTATAGGACAAGCTTTGCTTAGTGTTGATGGCGTTATGCTGAATGTGAGAGAGGAATTATGTGATAACTGATCTTAAAAATTACATATTTTTTTAAATAACAAAAAATAAAATAAAATAAAATTTATAAATTGTTTTCTTTTTTTCTTTCTTTCTTCTTCTTACATTAATGAAAGGAATACGAAAAGAAGAAAGACAATGGAAAAACTTAGTACTCGAGGGACCAGGCGTCTGTTCTTTCTTCTTTTCGGATTTTTCTAGTTATACCTAAGCTTTATAGGTAAAAATTTATAAGGAATAGGAATACAGGAAGGCTTACTAAAACCACAATGGCCCGATATACTATGAAAAGTTTTCCATCTTCTTCTTAGTCGACTCTTACGACACCCATGGAATGTGACAGGGTAATAACATCGTGTATTAATATTCCATCAACACACGGAGAAAAAGACTTATTAATAAATAAATACGAAAAGAAGAAAGACAATGGAAAAAATTGGTACTCGAGGAGGGACTCGAACCCGCGTCTCTGGATTATACGTGTCCAGCACCATGATTTTTCCATTGTCTTTCTTCTTTTCGGATTTTTCTTGTTATATCTAAGCTTTATAGGTAAAAAATTATATAATAATAATCCTCACACATTCACACAACGCCATCTAGTCCCAAACTAAGCAGAGCTAACTATATGTTAACTAATTAAATATACAATAATATCTCACCAAATCCCTTAAACATACACACCCTAACTACGAAAATGTTTTTTCAATCTTTTTATTTGTCCCAATCTGTTTTTTAACACCTCGCAATGTCAGTGAGATGCAATGATAATTACGAAGGTCCCACATACCATAATGAGTTTGTTTCTAACTAATCGAGTTATAAATGATTCATTTTTGTTAGATCGATTGCGAATGATATCGATTATAAATGTTAAATTTAGTACTTTAGACGAGAAAAATATTTAATTGTTTATTTTAAAAACATGACTCTCGCAAATTAAGCATCAATACCTTTGTTGACTTTAGTTCGGTACGTAACGATGTTTTTTTTGGTATTTTATATATTTTTATTTCAAATGTTTATTAATTATAAACAACTAATTTGAGTATTTTTTGGTTTCCCACCTATAGTTTATTTTTGGTGTGATGACGTCATGCGTACGGCCGAATTACTTGAGCAATGAAAGCAGAGACAAACTTCTGGTCAGCCGGACTCGTGACGTCATTTAGAGGTCAAATGAAAGACAAAGTAATTCAGTATAATTGTAAAAATGAACACAATCTTGTGGAAACCAAATGGGAAACACGATATACTTACAAATGTAACAAACTTAGTATTATAATGAATACTATCACTACCGTAGCTAAGTCGTAGCTGTCGTAAAAAGGGACTTAGTATAAACAGTAAAACTTATTAAGGCTCAACTCTTTTCCCGGGCTCTCACGGGCTTACAATACCTGCTCATTTCATATTTTAAATTGTCGTAATAATAGATTAAAGTGACTTATTATTACATATTAGCCAATATAGATATACTGGCCTAACCATTATGGTAATGCTACTTAAAGCTAAAAAAGTATCACTATAAGTATTTCTATGATCAACTTTTACGACAATAGCAATGAATAAATAAGACTTGCAATGGCCCTTTTTGAAACATATAATTAACTCCATAAAACGTGGAATGCATATCACAGAATCCAGTCAAACCCTCAATAAAATACAATACTTAATAAATCGACGGGGAATCGAACTAACGACCTCATACTAAATACTTTGAGCCATTAATCAATCTGTTTAGTAATTATATGTATATTTATTAGTTTTAATGTTCTTATAGGCGTTTAATGAATTCCTAGTAAGATGTTATACTCAGTTTATGGTGTTTTAGTATTTTATCGCAGGTTCGAGACCCTATTGTGGTTAATATTTTAATGTTCACTACTTATTTAAATTAGGGCTGAATTTACACCGATACGAATCAACTTATTAAAAATAATGGCAAATAAATATTTTTCATTTAAGGTTTTTTTCTATGGGATTTATTTATTTATTTAATTAGGAACACAAAACAAAACATAGTAGATTAGGGGTTAGTATAAATACAAGTTATATTTAGGTTAGTTTTAAACTATGCTCCTACACTATGTGTCCACAGCATGTTTCAAAAATTTAAGGACATCTTTACACAATTATAAACATAACACAGTTTTTAGACAAGAAGGCAAAATATAAGATGTATTGGTATAGGGTTTTCACAAGTTTTCCTTCTTTTTACTTCGTAAAGATAATATTCATGGATAGTCCTTTAGTCGGTTTTGACGACACCCATGGAATAAGATGTGGTGGTGACATATTGTATTCTTACTCCGTCACCACACGGAGACTATATATAATAATACATTAGAACCTCGATAAGTAAAAATCCGAGGGAAACACAAAATATTTTGAGTTATCGAGGTTTTTAGTTACCAAAGGTTTAGGTTAATATGTGTAGAGGTAGGTATGTACATGTGTATGTATGACCCCTTGTTCCTATTTTCCGCCACCGCAAAAGCTTTATACAATTTCGAAGAAGCAAACAATAGGTGACATATGTATTGTTTACGTTATCAATTTAATTATGTAGTGAACACGTGCAAGCCATAAATACCGAAAACGTTTGTTTTGCACAATGATCAAAAACTAAATGATTTAAGTAAGCCTTTGTCTTAAAGCTAACCTCCGCCGCCGCAAAGCTTTAAAGAATTTCGAAGAAGCAAACAATAGGTGACATATGTATTGTTTACGTTATCAATTTAATTATGTAGTGAACACATGCAAGCCATAAATATTGAAAACTTTTGTTTTGCACACTCATTCAAAATGACTCATTGATAAACAATTTTATGTTATAGAGGTTGTGGAAACATTTCTTTTAGTTACTGAGGGCCAATACAGAGATTACTTATTTGACTTATCGAGGTTGCGAATTTTGAGTTATAGAGGTTTTGGGCTCTGAAGGGAAGGGAACATATTATTTTTTTAAGTTATAGAGGTTTTTGAGTTACCGAGGTTTGAGTTATCGAGGTTGTACTGTAATATAATCTTTGTTTAATAAGTAAGTAGTAAGTATATTTTTCGTCTATTTAGTCAAAGGACGAAATAGAAACCGTCGGTTCAAGTAACTGGTTAACCCTGGCGATCGCGACGAGTGGAAATCTCTGGAGGAGGCCTTGACCCATAGAGGGGTCCAGGGCATATCGGAATAAAGTAAAATAAAGTTAACTGTTTTCTGTAAATTGCCACTGCACTAATAAAAGGCTTTTTTATTTTATTTATTTAAGTATTTTTATTGCTATTTATAATATAACTTTTATTATCCTGGTTACACTACGGTGTAACATAATTTAGTTAACAAAGGCTCCTGGCTGTTTTTAACAAGGCGCTTCTAAGCCAATTATTAAACGTTATAAAGTATAAATTACTAGTATTCACAAATATACGCTAATATAAGATCGAATAGATATTATATAAATAATTATAGGATTCTATGAAGTTATTGATGTTTTTGTTTGTTTTATTAAGATACATTGGTGAGTAGTGGTTGCTCTGAGGTTGCGGGTTTGAGTCCCATGTAAGACATTGATTTGTGGTTGAAATGTTTTGTTTGAATCTAAGTAATCTCTGTGTTTGTTATTTCATGTCCGAAAAAAAAACTTTAGATTTTTATGTCTTGCTTAGAAGTTGATCGTTTTTTTAAAATGGAACTAACAATTTATACACTGTCCCGAAACTGGGGCTTCTGTGAGCCAGAATAAAAAGGGTGTCTTTGTGTTCAAAAAGTACTTTATAGAAAGAGACTCTCTCTAATTTAGCTGGTACATAAACATTATAGAAATCACGAATATCTTCTATACTTAGTAAAGTTTTATGGATCACACAGGCACTATTAGGACGGCGGGAAGCCAATGGATGAGGGAAGCACAAGACCGCGCAGAGTGGAAACTTTTGGAGGAGGTCTATGTCCATCAGTAGACGTCCATAGGCTGATATGGACACAGGCACTTGACGTTTTGGCACAGGTTACACTACCCGTGGTCTCGAACAAACTTACGCTCACTCACCTTAAAACCAAAGCCTAATGCAACTTGTGCCGAAACTTCAAGCAAAACAAAACATACCTAAATAACATGCCGCGTTAATCTCACGTTTACGCTTAACGTTTATAAATTAGATAAAATCAGTTCTTAATTAAAAGTTCGATATAAAACTGGTTCACGTATAAGAGCCATATAAACACCTGTTTTGAATATTGACTAACAAATTATTTGATTACTCTTAACATATTTTTATATATCGGTTCTGTTGTTAGTTAGGGTTACAAGTTTGATTCTGTTAGGAAGCATACACATAAATGTAGTGTTTTTGTTGGTTCTCTATTTTGTCTCATAATTTTTTTATCCATAATCTAAGGTGTCATAACATTTTGTGTCCGAATCATCATGTGTCCGAATGGTAGCTAGCCCTAAATTCATGTATTATAATATAACTTGTCCGAAAACCTAAATCCCTAAACATAACATGACCTAATTTTTTTTGCTATAACCATCACAATCTATAATATTCAAAAAACATAAATGCTAAATTCTAGTTTTACATAAAAAAAATGTTTCTGGCGCTCGCCGGCCGCTGCCGCGGCACGCTCGCTTCGCTCGCTCGGCTCGTGCGCGTTGTGGTCACCATACTAACCTAACCTAACCAACTGTTTCTGACTTTTGCCCTAATATTTTATTTTAGGACATGTGACTTTATAGCAAGAAAAAATAGGATATGTAATGATTATAATACCCCATTTTATAACACACAAGTATTATAGGTAAAGACGATTAGGTAATATACGATTTCGTATACGCGAACATTATGGCAAGTGATGATTATAGTAAACTTGTTTGGGATTATGATTTTCGGACGATCGATATTCGGAGAAGAAAGGGACTACCGTTTTTGTTTTATGTTGATAAAATATTTATTTTTTTCTGTCATGTCGAACCTGATGGACAGTCAACGAAAAAACACGTAGCTGTGATTATATTCTTTGACGATCTCTGTGGCGTAGTGGTTATATAACATGACTGCTACGCAGAGGTCTCGGGTTCGATTACCGCTCAATCCAAATCCTTGTGTGCATGAACATGATTTTTTGCATTGGTCTGGGTGTTTTCTATGTATAATATGGACCTATGTATTTACAAAAAAAAGTATTTTATGTATGTTTATCCGTTGTCCAGTACCCATAATACAAGTTTTGCTTAATTTGGAACTAGATGGCGTTGTGTGAATGTGTGAGATATATATTTTTTAATATACTCGTATATGACTTTTCTATGTCGTCATCATTTTGTCTGATCACTCACGTGCTCTGTATGTACCTATATCAGCTGATCTCAGAACACGATATGCAAGTGCAAATCGTATCGTGGGCTCCATTGTTCGATTGTATGGTTTTGCTATTCAGGAGGCTAGTAGTTGACCTCCAACCAAGCTTAAAAGACAGTAAACGGTATTAAGACTGTAGGTTAACAGCTGACGAGATGTATGTAGTTTTAAACCTTCGGGGAAAGTTCTCTGTCTCCTTTCCTCCCTGTGTCTCTTACTCTTTCTCTCTTTGTGTGCATGTATATTGTTTCTGTGTTTTTTTTTTAAATTGGCCTACCAGAATGACTCTATGGTGCCTGATGTTAAGCAACCATTAGAGTTCAAGAATGGCGAGCACCATGCCAGCTACAATATTTGTAGAGGCATGAATATCTCTATTAGGGCGGCTTCAGAAGATGCTTTTTCACGCCTCGCTTGAAGGAACCAGGATCCTAGTTTGAAGGAAACACGTGGGCTGGCAAATAGTACCCTTGTTTGATGGTTTTGCACATGTACGAAGTGCTGAACTGCTTTGTGTGTAGGCTTATGTGCGTGTAACAAGTAACTAAATAACTAATAGCAGTAATACCTTCTCTCGCTTCTCTGCTTATTAAAGTCGCCAAGCCGTAAACTTATAGGTACGTGACGATAGCATAATCCCGTCGGCAACATACTGTGTGTACCACGCCTTAGATATAATTAAGATAGTAGTGAATAAACGTATGTAGTAGTAATTATAATAATTAGTTATTTACGATCTTACTTTATATTGGTTATTGCCTAATTGTAACGGTTGATGATTAGATGGCGTTATTTGCTTACTATGGCATAGACGGGTTGCGGGTACGGTTTTTGTGTAAGCATAAACATATTCCGTGTGGTGACGGAGTTAGAATACAAGTGTGTCACCACCCCATCTCATCCCATGGGTGTCGTAAAAACTGACTAAGGGACTATCCGTGAATATTATCTTTACGAAATGTAAAGAAGGAAAACTTGAAATAAACCCTATGCCAATCCGTCTGGCCAGCGTGGTATTAGTAGGCCAAGTATCCTTTCCTCCGTCACGGGAGGAGGCCCGTCCCTGCAGTGGGACATTAATGGGCTGTTATGATGATGATAAACATATTATGTGGTACATATATTTTTGTTTAAATACATAATACTATCCAATACTACTGAACACAGAAAAAAATTCTGTCCAAAGCAATCATTCACGCTTATGTACGGTCGGGGTATTTGCCGCTCGACCACCCTTAGGCGAGAATCGCTTGGCACGCGGCGCATGCGATACGTGGGCGTGCCACGTATCGCATGCGCCGCGTGCCAAGCGATTCTCGCCTAAGGGTGGTCGAGCGGCAATTACCCCGACTGTACATACAGATGGGTATCAAACGACTAGCCTATTGCATTCCACTGCTGGACATAGGTGACCTCTCCCAACACGCGCCACAGAACTCAGTCCTGCGCCTACCGCATCCAGTACGGATAGGCACGCATTGAAGTAAAATCAATCCTGTGTCATAACTCAACTATCATCATCATCATTACAGCCCATTAATGTCCCACTGCAGGGACGGGCCTCCTCCCGTAACGGTGGGATACTCGGCCTACTAATACCACGCTGGCCAGACGGATTGGTATAGGGTTTAATTACAAGCTTTCCTTATTTTTCTTTTGTAAAGATAATAATCACGGATAGTCCCTTAGTCGGTTTTTATGACATCCATGGGATGACATATTGTATTCTTACTCCGTCACCACACGGAGAAAGACTAAACCAACTGAACTATATTTTTATCGATATTCAAAATATTATACAGGAACAATTTATAGTAAAAGAATTTATGGAAAAAGCCGTGTACTTACTTAACACATCTTTATAGATTTGGCCTTCTTGTAGAAGGCCAAATCTCCACAGAAGGACAGAAAACTGAATAATAGTAGCCTTTCTCTCATCTATAGGAAAGACGTGAGTCAATAGGTACATTATCACTGTTAATTCCATCTTGGAATCGAACCCATAACGACCTGACCTTTGTTATATAAAAAAGTGATAATAATAGCAAATTTGTTTAGTAGATGTGTGCATACAGACAAACAATAATAAACTAGAACATAATGTCTTGTATTTCCGGTGGAAAATGTCTATGGCAACAAGTCTAGTAAGTATCTGTGAGACATACGGGCGTATTGACTATGCAACAAGTTTATGAATACTTGGTTACCAGTGTTGTAGTTGTGCTTGGTTTTCAGTGTTGAAGATGTAAGTAATCTGTTTGAAAACATAAGTAGGAAAATTAACATACTTACCAAAAAGCTTAGGTAGGTAGCGAGATAATTTTACAAAACCAGAAAACACAATTTTTTTTAAGCTCGAGCTATGATTTAAAAGAACTAAAATGGTCACAAAAAGCTGTCACATCTTACTTGCCCTACTCGTATCTAATGAGAGGATGTTATATTCTACAGTAATCCCGTCAGCCTAAATTTGACACAAAACCAATCCATCTTTCTATTGATATAAAAAGTGTACTGCATTGTGGTGTGTAATATTGTGTGTATTTTTTTTTTTTTTTTTTTTTTTTTTTGTTAAAAAAAGACAACTCCCGCACTAGGGATCATGCCCTGTGTCGCGGGGACTTTTACAAACATCAATTAACGGACACAAAGAACACCCAGACTCAGGACAATAATTTGTGGATCTCACAAATTATTGTCCTGCGTGGGGATCGAACCCACAACCTCATGCGCGGCAGCCGCTGGCCTTACCGGCGCGCCACCGAGGTCGACAAATTTAAAAATATAATCAAAAAATCATATTAAGTACAACTTATTGCACCTACCATCTTATTATCTCTGCATCACCCTAAGGTTGGCTAGAAGAAAATGCCTTAAGGCATTAAGCCCGCCATTGTACAACTTTGTAATTTGTGCATAAAGTTAAAATAAATAAATAAATAATAGCATACCATGACCATTGTAGTTTTGTACATCAACCTCTCCATCATTGAAAAGACCCGTCCATGCAGTTCTTTTTAAAAACACAGTCTCTAATAGTTCCTATAAGATTTCCTATTAAAGAGTTGTTCTTTCTCTCTGTCTGTGGATACGTATGGTATGGAGCGTTCTCGTTCATTTCATTAGCGATCGTGAGTAGATATAGTTACTGCGAGCGAGCTCATTTGTATAGTATATGTAAATTATACAGATAATGTGTGATAAGGTGTAGTATAAAATGACTAAGGGAATTTATATAAAACTAGGAGATCTTAACTGATAACAAGATTCAGAATTACTTTTTGACCTTAAAGCCTTTGTGTGTAATGTAATATTAAAAGACCAAGTTTTTCATTAGTGACTCACAGCAGCATATTGTGGACTTGTTAATTTATTGTGTCCTGGATAGACATATAAAAAGTCAACTACCGCAGTAGATAGGTACAGCCACTTGTGCTGCAAGGACACAGACACGAAATTAACAAGTACAAATACATCCGGACTGAAGAAAATCATTTAAAGAGATATAATTTATGGGAAAATGTATTGTGTCCGTTAATTTTCATATCTGTAAAATTTCCCGCGACCAAGCCGAAGCTCTCCAGCAGTAGGTACGGATGGTTCTAGTTTTAGTCATAAGGCCCTATCCCTAAAACGGAAATTGTTATTTTTTTAAATACCTACCATTTATTCTGTAACTCTTAAATATACTTTATACAAAACCCACTCGTCTCTAAAACATAAATAAATAATTACATGATTATGTTGAATGAGGCTTAATCATCTGCTAATCACAGTTCTTGATGTACCGTGCAGGCTAATAACGTAATGACGTGGGAGAGAGATAGCACTATACGTGTGAGAGAGACAAACATATGTCACTCGGTACCGTTAACAACGGGATGCGTACACGCAAATTTTAGAGAGAAAGCTTTTCAAATTAAGAATGTTTGTTCTTTTTTTCTTTTTTTTTTTCTTTTGTTTTAATGTGACTATATTGAAGATAATGGAAAGCCCGAATACGGTCCAGAAATAAAGCCAATGGAAGTTATTTAATAAACAACTTTACTTTGTTGTTTATTTATTTATTTGTTTATTAGCACATCACATCATATATCATTACATGTACAAGAAACCTTAGGTACATTATAAATATATCTGATATATATGACAGTTACGGTATTCATAACATTGGCCAGATAAATAGATAATGAGAGCTTATAGCTTGTTGTTATCAATAATACCTATACATACCTAAATTATCATCATCAGTATATCAGCCACTGGATGTCCACTGCTCGAATATAGGCCTTCATAGGTCTCCTTCAAATATTGCCAGCTTGTGCGGTCCTGTGCCTTCCTCATCCATCGGTTCCCGCCGTCCTAACTAGGTTATCAGCCCTAATAGCTCTCCCTATTCTGAACAACGTAGACCTTTATAATTCTCTTGATCCCGCTTAGAGTGGAGACAAAAGAACTCGGAAATTTCTTTGAAGTCATCAATAAACAAAAGAAGAAGTACTTTTAAGTATCATGATCATAACAACCCATTAATGTCCCACTGCAGGGACGGGCCTCCTCCCGTGACGGAGGGATACTTGATGGCCTACTACGGACGGATTGGTATAGGGTTTAATTTCAAGTTTTCCTTCTTCTTATTACGTAAAGATAATATTCACGGATAGTCCCTTAGTCGGATTTTACGACACCCATGGGATGAGATGGGGTAGTGAAACACTGTATTCTTACTCCGTCACAACAACGTAAGTAAGAAAACATAGACATACCTACTTTTAAGTATACTTTTTTGGAAATAGATATTATAGAAAACATTTCAATGCGCGGTAATCGAACCCGCAGCATCCGTGAACTATAATCACTACGTCAAAGAGGTCAAAGATTTACATTGCGCTGGAATCGAAGCCATGACCTCTGCGTAGTAGTCATAAACACAGGTCTACTACTCTACAGAGGTCGTCGAATCATCATAACAGCCTATTAATGTCCCACTGCAGGGACGGGCCTCCTCCTTTGACGGAGGGATACTTGGCCTACTAATACCACAAACGGATTGGTATAGGGTTTAATTTTAAGTTTTCCTTCTTTTTATTAAGTACGTAAAGATAATATTCACGGATAGTCCCTTAGTTTGTTTTTACGACACCCATGGGATGAGATAGGGTGATGACATATTGTATTCTTAGTCTTACTCCGTCACCACACGGAGAGGTCGTCGAATATTCTATAAGTTCTCTACAATAGAAAATTAATTGCAATGGAACAAAGAGACCAGCCAATTTGAGAGAAAGCACAAATTAAGTATATCTTTATTGTTTGAATAGGTTTTATAGTTGTTTAATTTTGTGAAATGATTATTTTGAATTGTTTGTAGTAGGAAATTTGCGTTGTTATTGACACGATTTGATCATTATTTCTTTTTTTGATGGTGAAAGTATAATGTACCTACTGCTTTTCGTATACACAGCAACTTATCAAGCTAGACACTCATGTACCTTAATACCTTGAAATAAGACACAATTTCAAATGAAAATGTTTAACTTGATGTGTTGCTGTGTGTACATGCCATTACACTTAATATCATATTTTCTTTACATTCATATTAATTGGTACCTTACCTAGGTAGCGAATTATCTGTGCCTGCCTCATCCAAAGGCGAAAAGCAGATGGATAAGAGAGGCACATGACCACGCAGGGTAAAAATGTTTGGCTGATATGAATGGATGGACTTAGATAGCTTACTCTATCTAAGTAATCAATCCCAAACCAAGCAACGCTTGTATTATGGATACTACTTAGATAATTGATAAATAATATAGTAAACTATAAGTATGCTATTTTTTTTGTACATACGTACATTTTATATAAATAGAAAGAAACAGTGGCAAATGCAAACATTCATGTTCACAAAAAATCTTACTGACTGAAAATCAAATCCGAGACTTCAACGTCATGCATAATAATCTACGACACAGAGTTCGTACAGTCAGCATTATATAGATTGCAGCTGTTAAAATCCTCAAAACAATCTCAACAGTTAAAATTTATATTTATTTCAGCAAACAATTGGCCATTTTTATTGGATGCGGTGATATTTGATTTATTGGATGTGAAAAAGTAATTGAACACTTTGAATGCTTAAATAAATTTGCAGTGTCTGCTGAGTTACTTTTGGCGCTTTAGCTGCTGCAATGAAAATGGCCAATTGTTTGCTGAAATAAAGATAAATTCTTACTGTTGAGATTGTTTTGAGGATTTTACAGCTGCAATCTGTATGATGCTGACTGTAAAACAAATTATAATAAGTTCTCAAAACTCAAAGTTCCTAAACGCATGATATCATTTCACAACGAATTTTAAAAACATTTTTGTACGTTCAAAATTTAAATATCAGTTTGTCTTCATTTAAAGTTTAAATAAAACATGAATTGATCATTACTTTTTCAATATAACGATATACCGTGTGACAAATAATATATAAAACTTCATAAGAAGTGTCAAACCTTTTTATATGTAACTTAATATAGTCATAAAACTAATATTGTTACTGGCGTGAAACATTTCCAACCGTGTACCCCAAATTATGAAACATTTGGCTTACAAACACTAAGGAATATACACCTTTATGTCATAGATACTAAGGTATATATCTCTATACATTTTTTTTGTGGGATTAAGCAAGATTTGGAAGATATATACGAGCAGTAATGTCATGAAAATGTGTTTGGCAAATTTTAAATTTCGAATGTAAAATTTGAAATGTGATTCCTTTTTAAATGGTTCGATTTTAAAACGCGACAATGTCGTGTGTAAATATTCTTTGTTTTAAAAAAAATTAAAGCACAGATTAAAGCTTATAACCAGCCTTTAAAATTTTCCTATTATAAGGATTATCCTCTTTTAGAATGGAAATAAACTTGTCTTAGACTTATGCCTCGCTGTTCTAGACTTATTGGTAAAGGTTCGATTCAAATTTTCCTTCTTTTACTATTGTCAAGTCTAGTTAAGTGTCCATTTTCCAAACTATGATTTTTAAATTTTTAGAAACACAACAGGATATAAAATTTATTATGTTTTTCAGATTGTTGCCTTGCTTTTCCAGATTAAAAAAGGCTTAATTTTTTTTGTTTTTGCTTTCCATTTTCTTATTGAAAAACATTCAAAATTAAATAATTAAATACCTAAATTACTAATCAATTAAAAACTAAATCGACTTTTACATTTCCTTGGTACCTATACTACTACTAGACAACGAATAAACAGACGTAAGTAGGTATAATGTAGATATAGCCAGGTTAATCTAATTCTTTTTCAACCTATCCAATTCTTTTTAAATTTAGACCAGCAGTTTTACAGTAAAAAAGAAACAAACAAACACACATATTCACAAATACAATTATTATTAACACTGGTATTAACACGATATTAATATTTTGGTAAATATTTAGTAATAATTATTTAGGTACCTTTGATACCAAAATAGTAATATCGTGTTAATACCTGTGTTAATAATAATTATATAAAATGAAACACGAAAGTTTTAAAGTTAACATATTCACAAATGTTTTGACAACTTAACACCTGGTAATCTTATTTAAGCCTTCATAAATGACGGTAAATTGTGCTATAACTCGATAACAGAATTACTTCATTTAAATTGTAACGGTTTGGGATTTTTAAACGGATTTAAAATATATAATATAAAAATGGCGATGTTTTTTGTTAAGTTTATTTAAGGAGAAGCTTGCGTGTCCCCTGACACCCTATACACCAGATACAAAAGTGATAATTTAGGCCATTTTTTATTGTTCCCACGCTGTTTACATAAATTTTGATTAAAATTTATTCTCTACTTTTAATAGAACATTCCCATAGACTATTGCCAGCTAATATTGCCAATACGGATACATCTTCTATTTAATTTATGGTCAATAAATTGCTACACAGGCGTATTACGCGAATATTTTACATTACTTGACATCAATTTAATGGGTACAAAGAACATCGTGGAATATATTTTATAGAAGACCTCTGTGGCAGGCGTATTGGTTATACGATTGCTACGGAAAGGTAGCGAGTACAATCAAATAGCATGTCAATTCTCGTACCTTAAAATCGTTAAAAATTCGGATATGTTAACTTTTAGTTGTCAAATAATATTGTTTTTGCTATCGCAATTGTAATCTTTTGTGGTCGTGTTAAAGTTTTATTTAGAGTGTGATCGTTTGACAACTAAAAGTTAACTTAACCGAATTTTTAACGATTTTAAGGTATAAGAATTGACATGCAGGTCATATATTTGTGTCCTTGATGATGTTTGACTACAAACAATATTTTTATATAAAAACCGACTCTATATTTTATTTAACAATGACAGATATCAACATAGTCATTCCGTACTTTTATATCAAAGTACTTTACTTTACTTAACCAAATAAATACTATTAAATTAGTAAAGAAATAATTGACTCATACAGGACATTAAAAAACAAAAACCACCTAATTGACAACCTGATTTCGACTCTATTAAAAACAAACATTAAGCGACCAATATTCCAAATTCAAATTAAAAAACAAAAAAAAACAAATTACGTCACCTGTCAAAACTCCCGCCATTTGCGTTTAGTTAATGCACCACTTGCATCCTTTCAAATTATATTCTAACCGCATAGAACGAATTAGTTATGTTTAAATGCGTCTTGTTGCCTCGTCTTGCATAGTTAAGTTCTATTTGACCACACCGAGCGTTCCCCTGACGCTTACAATTGAATGGTGTCTAGTTTATTGATGGAATACGCGATGAATATTATATTTTGTTAAGATATTGTATGAGGAATTTTATCTTTATAACTATTGTTTCTTTGTAATCGTTTTATGGAAATTATTGTTTTTTTTTAAACAGAAATGTGATAAAAGTGGTGTTTTTATCGTCTCTAATTAGTATTGTATTGTTTTCCATCAATCAATGAATGTCGTGTCTTTTATTTATTCTATTTTTTTAAAGAAATTCCAACACTGTCAATTGTGTTCGCTACACACGCCAAATGTAAGAAAATAGGCTGAACGGGTTACGAAGAGCCGTAAGAATCGTACTTGACTTAAAACAAATTTTCCTAAATTCTTATTCAAGCCAGTATTTCTTATTGGAGAAAATAATAATGGGATGATTGTCACATGCTTTACCTTATATACAATACAATGCAATACAAAAATATTGTATTGTTCTCTCACACAGAATAATTAAATAATATCAATACTACTAACATCAATCAACTATTCTCTGGCCGTGTTAATAAGCAAAAAAAATCTGTGATGTGATTTTACTTTACTAATACACGTAGCACCCAACTGTAATCTGTGCTTATATCCTTAAACTGCTTAATGTCGAATTAGATACTGTTGTGTGAATGTGTGAGCCATATTATATTAATGGCCGGCAATAGCATACAAAGTACTAAATAATTAGCATTGCTAGGTACTTAGCTAAGCACTGATGTCTACGTTACGTCATATCCTAAGCTATTTATGGCAAGATGACGCCATCACTAACGGTTACTGTATTTCTGAACGTAATACCACAAGGATTATAAGTAAATAGATGTAGTAAAAGCTGACTAAAGAAAAAGCTATGCAGATATTTATAATTATGTTGGATAAAAGTGAAGTTATGGCAAAAACCTTGTACCAAGGCGTCTGGCCAGCGGCAGCGTGGTATTAATAGGTCATGATTTCATCCGTTAGGTACTGGTAAATGACGACCTCTGTGGCATAGTGGTTATATAACATGATTGCTACGCAGCGGTCTCGGGTTCGATTTCCGCTCAATGGTAATAAACATGATTGTTTGCATTGATCTGGGTGTTTTCTATGTATTTACAAAAAATATATTTAAGTATGCTTATCCGTTGTCTAGTACCCATAGTACAAGCTTTGCTTAGTTTGGGACTAGATGGCGCTGTGTGAATGTTTCAGGAATATTTATATTTATTTACTGTTCTACACTAAGTAGGTATGTACCTAATCTTAATCTTAGGTCGCGCGTTCTAATCTAATCCCAAATTAATGTTTGTGATGATATCTAAAATACATTACATTGAAAATTCTAGTTAGATTTAAAACCACTGTTTTATATAGAAAAACAGACACAACAAACATACAAGCTAAGGTCAATCATTTGTGTATCCCAATAAAAATTGATGCAGAACAATTTTTGTGTTTGTTTTTCAATGTGTTTTGAAACCGCCGTCATTGAGTCAGTATCTACCGATATCTTCACTGTACTTACATTTAATTCATTACCATTCCATAAGAAGTACACTCAAGGAATTTAATTGTTTAGCAATTTGCTTAATTTTGAAATCGGTCAGGTTACTATTTACCGACTACAGACGACGGATGACGAACCCGGACGTCTTGGGAGTCGTAAAATTAATTAGACAAGGTATATATACCTAGCCTTGTCTATCTATGACAGACAGGTATTTTGTGTTAAAATAAAATTCTTCAATTTTATATTGTTGACAGACCAAAGTTAAGTCAAACTAAACTAGACCTTATCTACCATCTCCATCAAACAGTATCCTTAGTCCGAGTTTGTGTCACTATTAACAATAAAGTATATCGAGTAGCATTCGCTGTTCTGATTGGTTCAATGCATTGTATTGATAATACTGTCAAAATTTTATTTTTTACTCTTTGGACAGAATGGTGGAAGTTTGTAAACAAAGAAGTTTGAAGTGCAATTCATACTTATTGGTTATATTTTATATTATGTCAATTTTGAGGTGTAATATCTTTCAAATTCGCTAGGATTATTTTGGTATATAATACGACTAAATTACGTAGGTTGTGTACCTGCTAAACAATTAAATTCCTTGACCGTACATTACTTACAAAAAAATCCAATTAGAGTTGTTTTTCATTATAATCATCATATCAACTAAAAGACGTGTTCTGCTGGACATAAACTACCTTCTCTCTCTCTTTCTGGCTATGAATCCCACGTGGTGGTAGGGTCAGCCTTCCTTAACTTCCACCTTGCTCTATCTTCGACCTCATTGTCACTGAGCTCGCACTCTCCCATGTCCCTTTGCACCACATCCCTTTATCTTGTTTTTGGTCTGACATAAACCTCCTTCAAATCTCGTCTTTCTTTTCTTACTTTCATTTTATGACATAGGTATTTCAAAATCCCGACATTACTAACAGTAACACTTAACAATAAAATTACAATTTCTTCGTAAACGACACAATTTACGATTCACAGGAGCCATACTTTTTTAATAAAGTGTCGTTCACACGTATCACATAGACACGAGTCATACAAATTATCATTCACATCAAGTGTGAATGTAATAATTTAATGGCTACCTCGATCCTCAAACCGTCTTCCTGCGACCAGGGTGGCGCGCGTAATGCATCGTGATGCAGCCAGTGTTAATATTTTTAAGCTGTGGATTATTCAAATAAGGAACTTCTAATTAGAATTCGTTTGAAATTGTATGTTTAACTGCTGTTTTTTCTTTGGAATACGTTTTATGTTCGGAATTTGAATGTGACATATTTCGGTTAACGGGTAGTTAAATTATAGAGGTCCGTTATTACGGAGGTAGGGTAATAGTATTCCTCACACATTAACACAGCGCCATTTAGTCCCAAACTAACCAGAGTTTGTACTATAGGTATATACTACACAACGGTATAAGTGTACCTACATACTTATAGCTTATTTTTATGTTCCTAGAGGTTTAAACAGAAATTGCTAGTCTTGGCCCAATTATACTCATCTAATTAACATGGTCTTGGAGGAGGTAGGTACAGCTGCCAAGCACGAGGTCACGTGTTCTCACCACACGCAGGATAATTGTTTGTACAATCCACAAATAACTGTACTGAGCCTGGAAGTCCTTAAATCCTCTTAATTTTGTTTAAAAAAATATTTTAAAAGTCTACACCGGGCCAGATAATGCGGGTGTTGTCTTTTTAATATCATATCAATTTCTAACAATACACCAAAAAAATATAATACTAAGAACAACATTAAAAAAAAGGTTTCAAAAGCGCATTTGTAAAGTGATCTACCGTAACACAAAAACTGTTATTTCAACGTATTAAAATGGGCGTTAGAAATGTCAGAAGCAATATAGCAAATCGCCATTTTAATTGCCCGTTTTAAAAATGTTTGTATTCCATTTTTAGAAACACGTTTCGCGGCAAAAAGTTTGAAAAAAAAACGTTCCATCTGTCATTTTGTTGAGTGATCGATTTAAAATGATATAGGATTTTGTTTTTGTTAATATTAAGTTTACCTTCTTGCGAATTCCTAAATCAACGATATGGCGTTTAAAAAAAACTTATGTTTGATAGAAACTTAATTCCTTTTTAAACGAAATTAAAGATGGAATTTGAAATGTACAAATTGCTTTCGTGACTATACTTTTTATTGGGAATAATTTATGAAATTACTTTTTATAGATAAATACCTATTTAATATGATTATCATCATCAAAATTAAACCTGAAATTATTCCACATTTGTGTATCCCTTTTTTTTAAATGTGTGTTACTCTAAAATTGGGTAATTTTTGGGCCAATTTTTTTTTTTTTGTTTGAAATTGTTTGCTTAAAAGTTGTTCCTGTATCAGTATTGGTTTAGTAATTTAGTTAATTCAACAAAAATGCATAAGTTATCATAATCGGTATCAATGCTTTGGTTGCATCTAATACCCCGCTGGCCAGACGGATTGGTATAGGGTTTAATTTCAAGTTTTCCTTCTTTTTATTTCGTAAAGATAATATTCACGGATAGTCCCTTAGTCGGTTTTTATGACACCTATGGGATGAGATGGGTTGGTGACATATAGTGGATGAAAGTGGGATATTATAGACCAGAAACTATATATCAAGAAGTACAGGATTAAGAACAAAAGTCAATTTTTCAACTTTGTTCGTTATACCGACGCGCATGTATGACTCGCTTAATGAATGTGGACGAGGCCCAATCTGTTTGGCAGGATCGTGACAAGTGGCGTTCTGTCATCTCTGCCTACCCCGGACGGGGTAAGGCGTGAGTTTATGTATGTATGTTTGTTTTAATATCACCTCAGGTCAGGGTGCGTTGCGGAAACTTTTAGAGAAACGCATTTAACAAGCACAAACAACAGCCAATACCTTTTCTACATGGAATACGAACTCGCTACTACTTTCACGGGCAGCCGTTTATCGCTCCAAGCTACTGGCATAATCAGTCATCATAACATATCATAACAGCCCATTAATGTCCCAAGTCCATGTAATGTGGTATAGGATTTAATTTCAAGTTTTCCTTCTTTTTACTCCGTAAAGATAATATTCCTTTAGTCGGTTTTTACGACACCCATGGGATGAGATGGGGTGGTGACATAATATTTCATTCTTACTCCGTCTGTCTGACTAAAATTCCATATAACGAGGACCCCAAGAAAGCCCTAAAAAAATACCCCTAGAGTCCTCCGAAGACAGACACTGGTGAGTGTTTGGTCTGCTTTGTTTAGTAGGTATGTACTATCTGTGATTTTAATTAGTCGTATAAAACTGTTGAATATTTTTGCCTAATAGTAATAATAGGTATGACGAGCTCGGTGGTGCGACGGTAGCGCAAGCGGCTGCCGTGCAGGAGGTTGTGGGTTCAATTGGTGTACTTTGTGTCCGTTAATTGATGTTTGTAAAATGTCCCCGCGACACAGGGCATGATCCCTAGTGCGGGAGTTGTCTTTTTAAAAAGGAAGATAAAGAAGGTATAGTGATGAGAAACATGTTTTGGCTGTAGTTTGGACTAGTTAGCCCATTAATATCCAGGTGACAGAGTACTTAGCCTAATACGTTGTACAAGGTTTCAATAAAGATAATTGTCATCTGCAAACTTTCCCTTATTCGGCCTTTACGACACCCGTGGGACTAAATAATGACACCATGTATTCTTATACAACAAGGCGGTATAATCACGAACAAACGCACTTTTATTGTACTTAACAAAAGATACTAAACATCATAAAATTGGTGAAGCAACCAATCGCAAAAAAAAACCGCCTCAAAGTCTGTCACCTTCTCTGCTATTCAATAGCAGACCATATCAATTCGTTGCTATTCAATTTCAAGTGTCAGATGTTCACACATCAATAACTGATACCAATAAAGTCAATAGATACCCACTTGAACACAAACCTATTCAACAATACACAAAAATTATTTGCAACAAATTGTCATTTCATTCTAAGAAGGCGCCTTATGACACAATTTTGACCATATACGATATCCATCTATCTTCTAAATAACTTAATAAAACATAAAAAAATACAAACCAATTTGAACTTTATTGTTAATACATTTGACAAAAGTAAAATTTGCCAAGTGTAAAGTTAAATTTGCAGATGAATAAAGACGTCAACTGAATTTAACAATGAGCTTTGATTGCCTTCATCCATTGTCGAATTATATACGGTCATTATATTCTATTTAGCTCGTTATAACCGTTTAATAGTTTACGAAGAGTTCCCCTACTTGCTTATTAACAATACAATAAAAATAAATAACCATACAGCCACTTTACACCTTCTTGGAAAACGGCAGTTGTTTGGAAAAAAAAATATACAAGAGTCGATCCCTTTCTAACCTTTTGTGAATTTTATTGATCGTTTAAATAAGATTTACATCTCTGCTTCAACGGTTATTCAATATTAAACTTTACCGTTGGCAAAATAGGGTGTAAAAGTAATTTGCCAAGTGTAAAATTTAGTTTGTCAATAACATAATGAGCCTTATGAAGTGGAAACCGATACCATCGTTCTGTCATTCCCTCTTCACGGTCATGTTATAATATAAAATTAATATATTTTGTACTCATAAAAACTTCACGTATGACAATAGTTTGTTTGACAAATAATTTTCACTCGAAATCGTAAAATTGACGAGCATGAAATTAAAAGGTATAATATAGGTCCCTTGTTTGTTATAACGAGAAGTTATTTAATAGTGTAATAAGCAGCTGCGAAGTTTTTTATTTTAGTGTTAATTTTATTTTATTTATTTTATTTTAGTTAAGTTATATTTTTGTATTACTGTTATGCCAGTAGCTTCTCCGTGTTGTAAAAACCGACTAAGGGACTATTCGTGAATATTATGTTTACGAAATAAAAGAATACCAATCCGTCTGGCCAGCGCGGTATTAGTAGGCCAAGTACCCCTCCGTCACGGGATAAGCCCCGTCCCTGCAGTGGGACATTAAAGGGCTGTTATGATGACTTAAGTACCTATATCTAATAATAACAGCGGTCCATCTTGTAAAAGACCGTTAAATATAAAATCAAATGAATTAAATAAGCCATTAACCAGACAGTGGGGTAGATACAATCGTGTACTAATTCAATTTGAACCAATAAATATTCTGAGTACAATGCTTAATGTTACATGAACACGCTTATATCATTACTTGCTTAACTTTAGGGTACCGGGGACTACGGACGTTGGGGAGTGAAGGTTCTTGAATGGCGACCACGTAAAGGGTAGTCCCTTACAAGGTTGACCGATGTTCTGGTAAATGTTGCAGTAACCGATGGATGGATTCTCTGTGTGGTGACTTGGTGACGGAGTAAGAATACAATATGTCACCACCCCATCTCATCCCATGGGTGTTGTAAAAACCGACTAAGGGACTATCCGTGAATGTTATCTTTACGAAATAAAAATAAAGAAAACTTAAAATTAAACCCTATACCAATTCGTCTGGCCAGCGTGGTATTAGTAGGTCAAGTATCCCTGCGTCACGGGAGGAGGCCCGTCCCTGCAGTGGGACATTAATGGGTTGTTATGATGATGAACCGATGGATGAGAGAAGATAGATAAGGCGGAGTGGTTTGAAGAAGGCCCATGTCCAACAGTTTACGTCTTTGGGCTGAAATGATGATGATGATATAGGTTATATTTATTAAAATTACAAACAAATTAAGTTATTTAACTTAGGTATAACTATAAAAATTCCAAAAAAAACGATGACAATATTGAAAATTTTTTGGTACTCGATGAATAAAATTTTTTCTCTAATAATGTCCAAAATTGGTATTCTCCGTGTGGTGACGGAGTAAGAATACAATATGTCACCACCCCATCTCATCCCATGGGTGTCGTAAAAACCGACTGAGGGACTATCCGTGAATATTATCTTTACGAAGTAAAAAGAAGGCAAACTTGAAATTAAACCCTATACCGATCCGTCTGGCCAGCGTGGTATTAGTAGGCCAAATATCCCTTCGTAACGAGAGGAGGGCCGTCCCTGCAGTGGGACATTAATGGGCTGTTATGACGATGATGATCATGTCAAGTTTTCCCTTTTTACCTGAGATATTGACGATCCCAGGATAAGTTGGGATAGTGTCATCCTCTATCCATAAGCACACTTATTAAACTAACCTGAAACTAATTAAGTCACACCCAAAAATTTTAAGCACATCTAACAAAAATAAAGTACCATTAAAATCGAAAATTCTCTTACTGCATTCAAAACACATAACAATAATTCCTCAATTAAATAATAACCATTGATTTTCCTCATAAAGCTACCTTTCCTAGCCATGTTGGCCATAAAACCATGGGGTATCACCATAGAGATGTGTCCTTAGTTACAAACGTGTATGGGTTGACGGGCAGGCGTTAGGAAAGAACCACCCGCTGGGTACGCCCGTGTGTCTATTGAAGGGTACTGGGGCGGAATTGGGATTAGATAAATAGCAAAGTATTTACTAATTTTATGAAAATGACTCTGGTATGATAACAAGCGTATATACGTGATATATTTTGTTGATTATGCATCATAATTATATTATACATAATAATTCTTTTTTTAATAAATGCCAAATATCATTTGCAAATTTTCTATAGGACCAACTTGGAACTTCACTTTTATACAAATATATTATTTTGGTTAAAGACTCAGTTCTGTCAGTCATCAGCAAAAAATACAACCAATACCCGTTTATGTAAAATAAGAGGTTAAGACCAGGGCAGTACTTTAAAAACTTACTTTCATTCAGTACGGTATGTATGAACCAAACGGATAGTTAAAAGCTTTGCTTCGAAGTCTACCTACCTTTAATATATCTATTACGACAAACACGAAGAAATAGGAGAAGGATACACGCAGTATTCCTAATCTAACTCTTAACAGTAACTAAATAAAAAAAAAACACTTTAAAGTACCATTCCGTCATACCGGCCTATGGACGTCCACTGCTGGACAAAGACCTCCCCCGAACATGTCCCCGGTCTTGTGCCTCCTTCATCCATCGGCTTAAGTACCATTCGCCTTGACTAAAAATAAATAAAAATTTAAATTCCACATACCCAAATCCGTCCCAGCACCCCACTTCACCCGAAACACAAAAACTTAACACAGTACACAGGGATCCTGCTAATTATTGTGAGAAGAATGCTCTCAACATATTTATGGCCCTCGAACAAAGATATATGGCCATTTAATGGCCTGTCTCTCAGCCACAAATGGCCTTTTGTCTTGTATGGGACCATACAAAATTTTGTTGGACCACATAATTGGTCATGTTTAATTTTGAATGATTCATTTCTTTGTATAGTCATTATTATTTTAGTGGTTAATAGTTTTATTTTTAAGTAGATAATTATGCTGTAAAATGTGTTTTGTAAGACTAAGAATAACTGCCGTAAATATTGATTATATGATTACTAATTACAGTACGAATCAACTAACTTGGCTTGAAGTTGTTGTAAACGTCTGCGCAAAAGTTATTTTTGGAAATAAATAAATAAATATTCCTCACACATTCACACAACGCCATCTAGTCCCAAACTAAGCAAAGCTTGTACTATGGGTACTAGACAACGGATAAACATACTTAAATACTTTTATTTGTAGATACATACATATTATACATAGAAAACACACAGACCAATTCAAACAATCATGTCCATGCACACAAAGAATTGCATTAAGCGGGAATCGAACCCGAGACCTCTGCGTAGCAGCCATGTAATATACCGACTGCGCCACAGAGGTCGTCAAATGGCGGGTAGTGGGTGTTTTCTTTATTCCTATACATGACAATTTCTTTGTACCTACTACCTTTACTTAGGCCAGTCAGCCAAGTAAGATTTCGCTAACTGTTACAGTAGATAAATATCTCTAAAAAAAATTGACGACCTCTGTGGCGTAGTAGTTACATAACATGACTTCTACGCAGAGGTCTCAGGTTCGATTCCCGCTCAATGCAAATCTTTGTTTGTGTGCATGAACATGATTGTTTGCATTGGTCTGAGTGTTTCTATGTAAAATATGTATGTATTTGCAATTTTATTGCATCGAGTTCTTTGTGTAAAACATTACTTTATATCTGTAAAATTACACATAGGTCGATCTTTAGTACGGGAATTGTCTTTAAAAAACCGAAACGGAATGGAAATAGTTATATTTTCTTGCATTCATTATTTTCCTTTGCTATTACGTAATGCATGTTTCACCATTCACTAGTTGAAACTACCATACATTTCCCATACATACATTTCTTTAAATAAATTGTTTAAATAATGTCTTTACATACAGTATAGAAGTAATACTTACGCCTACATAGTAATTGTATATGTTATACTATTGAATATCTATAGCATATAATATAACATATAACGACCTACGTGGTAGAGAGGTTTCGGGTTCGATTCCCAATCAATGCTAATCTTTGTGTGCCTGGCCTTACCATACTTACATAATGTTTAATTTGGTCTGGGTGGTTTCTATATAAAAAAAAATTCTAAGTAAGTTAGATTATGTGATCACTATAAAAACGATCGATCTTCACAAGCGGTATTGTTATATCTTACGTGAATAAATGATTTTTCTTTCTTTCTTTCTTTCGAATGACATGTATTTCCAAAAACTTTGTTTAGGTATGTAAAAAGGGATTTTAGGCAAAAATGAACTTCCGACATTCATTATAGGGACCTCGTCTTTTTCCTCGGTGTCAAACGTCAAAAATCCGATTACGTTACGATTCCGATTAGTGTGCGTTGCAGTAAGGAGTTTCATACAAATAATACTGAACGGCTCGAGTTGATACGGTGACGATCCCATTCCGTTTTGATATATCTGTCTCCCGTCACTGTCTCCCATAATACAGGCAACCGCCTAGTTTGGGTTACCGCTAACAGTAATGTTTGTGTCTTCTGCAATCATGTCTCTTAGATTAATCTTAAGTTTTATGTAATTTGTATGCATTTTGTGACAAATAAACCTTTTTTTTATTTTTTTTATCTGCTACGACCCGGAATCGCACCCGAGACTAACTACCGCGCTACCGAGATTGTCCAATTTGACGATAATTTATTCAAAACGTTGTTAATAACCTCTCCGTGGTTAGTATAACTAGTGATTCCTTAAGAGTACAATATAAAATGCTAAACAAATTATGATGAAATATTTTTCTTTTCCATGTAGATACTTATTCTGTATAAAACACAATCCCAGCCTATTCTGTGTGTGCACCTAAATAATAGAGACATCACATTGTACAAGAAACCATAACTTATTCAAATTAGTCGTAATACGATACTCAGGCGTTGTGTACGTGCCTCCTATATCTACCATCTTTGTAGCTTTTTGAATGGTACGTATTATAAAGGTGAACGTGTACTAAAAGCTATTTTATTGATGTTGTTAAGAGTTCAGGGTTAAAAAAAATTAGGTTTAAAAATTAAAAATAGAATGGGTACAACAAACAAACTACTGATGGTAATGATTTCTGAGACAGGATTTTTTTCACAATGCGTGCAAATTGCCAAGAAGCACTGTATTCTGTATCAGACCTATGATGATGATATTGTTGATATATTTTTTATTTTTATCATTATTTTATATTTAGATTACTTAAATTATATTTTTGAGGTCAATTCATTGGATCCAGAGATTGCCCCCTACAACGTCACAAACACACAAACTTTACCTCTTTATAATATTAAGTATACATAAATTACTTTGTCTTTCATTTGACGTTTAAATGACGTCATGCGCCCGGCTTAACAGAAGTTTCTTTCTGCTTTAATTGCTCAAGTAATTCGGCTGTACGCATGACGTCATCACAAGTAAAACTTGAAATTTTTATTAAAACTAAACTATTGGTAGTAAAGCAAAAATTGTTGTTAAATTATTATTATAACAAAGCCTGCCCCGACCCGACATAGCTTCAAAATAGTACATCTCAACTAATACGCCACAGTGGAGCACAAACCTTAATCTCAATCCCTTAACATAACATGGCGCTTAGTGTCATCTGATTTATTTTAAGTTATTTCGTTAAAATTATTCTTTGTACGTGTTGCTTATATCGAGTTAATGAGTTATTGTCGTAACAAACGTACAGACACGCACATATATGTGCTTTGTAATGTGATATATGTATGACAGAGATTTTTGTGTAATATTATATTTTTACTTAAAAAAATTTTTTGATTAATTTTCATTTTGTATTAATGGAAAAGCTTTTTAAGTGAATTGATAAATTTATTTGTATGTATTTGTGTAGGATATTTATATAAGATTATTTTATAATAATATACTTATCTGTAATATAACATTTACAGATTAGTATATAAAATAATCTTATGCATGTGCTTCGAATTTATTTCATTGTACATATCTATACTTCTATACTAATATTATAAAGAGGTAAAGTTTGTGTGTTTGTATGTTTGTGTGATTGTGTGTTTGTGACGTTATAGGGGGAAATCTCTGGATCTACTGAACCGATTTTAAAAGTTCTTTCTGTGTTGAATAGTCCATTTATCGGGGAGTGTCATAGGCTATATAGTATCACGCTATGATTAATAGTAGTGGAGCAGTAATGAAATTTCCGTGTGGTGACGGATTAAGAATACAGGGTGTCACCATCCCGTTTCCTCCCGCGGGTGTCGTAAAAGGCGACTAAGGGAACAAACAAATGTACGCAGATACTATCACTGCCAGAGAAGGAAAACTCGAAACAAACCCTTTGCCAACCCGTCTGACCAGCGTGGTAAAGTAGGCCAAGAAACCCTCAAAATAATGACAAGATGCACCACAACAAATGGCCCCCAGTCCCCGGTCGCTCCGCTAGTCCTGGTCAACGTAGCGGCCATGGTAACGGCGGAGTAGGGGGTGCGAAGAATCTCCGGGGGAGGTCAAGCTACCAACACAACCGACCTTTGGCCCTGGCAACATATAACGCGCGCACACTGCGGACCGACGAGAAGGTCGTAAAACTGGAGGAAGAATTGAGCAGGATACGATGGGACATAGTCGGCTTATCAGAAGTCCGAAGACAGGGGGAGGAATCGATAACCCTTAAGTCTGGTAACCTGCTCTATTTCCGGGAGGGCGACCAACAGTCCGAGGGAGGTGTCGGGTTTTTCGTCCACAAGTCTCTCGTGAACAACGTGGTGAAGATCGAGAGTGTGTCTTCGAGGGTTGCGTACCTTGTCGTCAGAATTACCAAACGATATTCGTTGAAGGTAATACAGGTTTACGCTCCCACGTCAGCTCACTCCGACAATGAGGTAGAAGAGATGTATGAGGATATTTCCGGAGCCATACATAGCTCAAAGACCCAATACACTATTGTCATGGGAGACTTTAACGCGAAGTTGGGTTCTAGAAGTGGAAATGAGTGGAGAGTGGGGCTCTTTGGATATGGACAAAGAAATCCACGGGGCCAAATGCTTGCGGACTTCATGGAGAAGGAGGGACTTTTTATGATGAACTCCTTCTTCAAGAAGCGTAACTGCCGCAAGTGGACCTGGCTTAGTCCTGATGGTGTCACCAAGAATGAGATTGACTTCATCATGTCGAGAAAACGCCATATATTTAATGATGTCTCAGTGATCAACTCGGTGAAAACCGGAAGTGATCACTGGATTGTGAGAGGCACATTAAATATCAACCCTAGGCTGGAAAGAAGTCGGCTGATGAAGTCTACGCTCCGACCTACACCAGTCCAAATCCCCGAGAACTTCCAACTCATAATACAGAACCGCTTCGAGAGCCTCAGCGAACGTGTTGATGTGGACGAATACCACGAAAGGTTTCTGGAAACTGTCCGTACAGTCGGTTCCGGTGCTTTTAAGATCCAGCACCGGAGAAGATCAAAAAAGATCTCCGACCACACTCTCTCGCTCATGGAGCAAAGGCGTACGATGACGCTGCAATCTCCAGACGATGCTGATCTGTATAGACGGCTCAATAGACAGATCTCTAAGTCACTGACTCGCGACCTTCGGCACTTTAATACATTTCGTATTAAAGAAGCCATTGAGCAAAATAAGGGCTCCAAAGTGTTCGCAAGAGATCTGTCTCTAGGTCAGAGCCAACTTTCTAGGCTCAAGACTGGGGATGGCAGAATAGTGTCGTCCAAGCCTGAGCTCCTAGAGGAGATTGAGAAGTTTTACGGACAGTTATATACTACAACACATCCACCTAGTGATCTGGCCGTCGATCCTAGAGCTAGATTAACGCGACACCATACCGAAGAAATCCCGGACGTCAGTCTGTGTGAGATTAGTGATGCTCTTCGACAACAAGGCACCGGGGTATGACGGAATCACAAACGAGCTGCTGAAAGCCGGTAGAGGACCCATTCTCAAGGCTCTTCAGAAGCTATTCAATTCCGTTATACTCGAGGGAAAAACGCCGCAGGCGTGGCACGGGGGTGTGGTGGTACTGTTCTTCAAGAAGGGCGATAGAACGCTACTTCAAAATTACAGACCCATCACTCTTCTGAGCCACGTCTACAAATTGTTCTCAAGAGTCATCGCGAATCGTCTCGAACGCAGACTGGACGACTTCCAGCCTCCCGAACAAGCCGGTTTCCGAAAAGGCTTTAGTACCATAGACCACATCCATACGCTGCGGCAGGTTATACAGAAGTGCAATGAGTATAACCGGCCTCTATGCTTGGCGTTCGTGGACTATGAGAAAAGAAGCCTTCGATTCGATCGAGACATGGGCAGTGTTGCAGTCTCTTCAAAGGTGGCAAGTTGACCAACGATATATCGAAGTGCTGCGGTGATTATACGAAAACGCCACCATGTCGGTTCGTCTCCAGGGTGGATTATCTGGCCCTATCCGGTTGCAGTGAGGAGTAAGACAGGGTGATGTCATATCCCCGAAACTATTTTCTGCTGCACTGGAAGATGCTTTTAGGCTTATAGACTGGGACGGACTCGGCATCAACATAAATGGCGAGTATATCACGCACCTTCGATTTGCTGACGATATCGTGGTCATGGCTGAGACCATGGAGGACCTCAACACAATGCTCGATGATCTCAGTAGAGTCTCTCAACAAGTGGGTCTTAAAATGAACATGGACAAGACCAAGATCATGACAAATGTCCATGTTGTACCCACTCCAATCACGGTTGGAGGCTCTACACTCGAAGTTGTCGACGAATATATTTACCTGGGACAGGTAGTCCAGCTAGATAAGTCCAACTTTGAGAAGGAGGTCACTCGTCGAATCCAACTAGGTTGGGCAGCGTTCGGGAAGCTAAAACGTATCTTCTCGTCCACATTGCCGCAGTGTCTGAAGACAAAGGTCTTCGACCAGTGCGTGTTGCCAGTGATGACGTATGGAACAGAGACGTGGTCGCTTACTATGGGCCTTCTCAGAAGGCTTACCGTCACTCAGAGGGCAATGGAGAGAGCCATGTTGGGAGTTACCCTGCGTGATCGAATCAGAAATGAGGAGATCCGCAGGAGAACCAAAGTGACCGACATAGTGCTCCGGATTGCCCGGTTAAAGTGGCGGTGGGCAGGGCACATAGCGCGAAGAACCGACAGCCGTTGGGGCAGAAAGGACCCCTCACACGGTGGACCGACGACCTCATAAGGACGGCGGGAAGCCGATGGATGAGGGAGGCGCAGGACCGCACAAGGTGGCAATATTTAGAGGAGGCCTATGTCCAGCAGTGGACGTCAATTGGCTGAGATGATGATGATGATGATGAGTAATGAAATACATTTGTTTAAAAAACGGACGCGTTTTTTTCGCCGTCCAACGAAGTGGACACGGGTCAGCTATATAGTTAATAATATAATTAAACTATTAATATTATAATCACGAAAGCTTGTAAGTAAGATGTTTGTTACTCTTTCACGTAAAAACTGCTGAATGAATTTTAATGAAATTTCACAGTTATATAGCTGATACATCAGAATAACATATTATAAACATATTTTCTCGGGCTCCAGCCAGTAACTAAATAGTTCTCTATGTTTTGTAACTAACATAAATTGCACTCAAAGATTTTCTCCATAGCAGGAATCAAACTTGAGACCTCTACGTACAGCCAGTGTTTACTATGTATGTTATAGCCAGTACGTACTCCAGACAGAAGTCATAATAAACTATAGGTAAATCATTTGGCCAACTTTATATAGCGTTAATATGATTCCCTAATCTGCATAGAATACCTACATGACTTTTTGCCTTACAAAAGTTGTACTTGCATAAAACTGGGTGGGATTATTCCCAAAACACCAAAATACATTCAAATAATAATAAAGTAACAGATATATACTATTGATTATAAAAACCAAATAAAACGATATCGGTTACATCACTTCCTGGCGTAAATTCGGAACCAGATATCATAATAACCGAATATCTATTTTACATAAGAATACAAATTTTACATAACATTGAAGAAAAAACTTCATAATAACCCATAAATCTTTTAAAATAGACATCAATAATATATTTAATTTTATTTAAGACGTTTTTGTAAAACATCTTTATTTCGTAGTGGTAGCTAAGGGCTTCTATTCAATAGCTTTGGTTATAAAACGACGGGATATTAAGTTTATTCCAATAATTTAGTATATTGTGGAGCCATGTGAATATTTTTTTAGAAGTTGGTTTATAAAGTATTTTATTAAATACTTATTACGCTTGTAAAGATGGTTCACTATCTCTCTTGGCTTCCAGAATATAGTTATTTTCATAAGAGTGATGCTTTGTAGTGTGGTGACGGAGTAAGAATACAATATATCACCACCCCATCTCACCTCATGGGTGTCGTAAAAACCGACTAAGGGACTATCTGTGAATATTATCTTTACGAAATAAAAAGAAGGAAATCTTTAAATTAAACCCTATACCAATCCTTCAGGCCAGCGTGGTATTAGTAGACAAAGTATCCCTCCGTCCCGGGAGGAGGCCCGTCCCTGCACTGGGACGTTAATGGGCTGTTATGATGATGCTTTGTAGTGGGACGATAAGAATGTTCCACTGCAAAGTCGTCTATGTGGCTTAGTGGTTATATTACATAACTGCTACGCAGAGGTTTTGGTTTCTATTCCCGCTTAATGCATATCTTTATGTGTAAGTATGAACACGAAAAGATCTATGACAAAAATATCTGCATCTTTAAAAATGATAAAAGCAAAGAAAAAGTGTCATAAGCGCCATAAAATTTTGAACATTATCATACAATCATCACCACTTAACATTAATCAAACAACAATTAAAACTCCACTCATACAAATCATACACAAATAAAAACTCATACATTGTTAAAATTTAACGCGAAATTAAAACTCTATACGAATATAATTAAGTTATCACAATAGTGGACAGATGGTCATACAAAGCCATACAAAAAGTCATACAAAAACTTTTGAAAGGTGTTTAAATGTAATATATTAATGTATTGTTAGTTTATAGACGCGTGGTTTTGTTGACAACTGTATTTTGTTTAGGGAATAGGAAAATTTGTAATCTAAATCAGGCTGGCTGTAGATAGGTTGTAGGTTCGATTACGCTAAAATAATAGGTCTTTACCTATGAAATTGCCGTTTTATTTCTGCGCAGTCTTTAGACTCTATATTCTTTTAAAACATATATTGTTTAAATATTTTTTGTTATTTAGGAAATATAGGATATTACCAACATCTAACAAAAGGTAATAAATAAAAACAAAAATAATTTCTATTATTAATAAGCCTGTGAACATGGGACCAATTTAAAACAGCGGATTTTTCCATTTGTTTAATTGTAACTTCTTCCCTGATACTTCTTTTTCTTTGTTTTTAACACAATAGTTAGCTTAAATGTGCACCATTACTTATACCAAATTTCATAGTAAACATTAGTATGAAAAATCTAACTTCTGATAAAATCTTCATACAAAACAGTAATTTCATAGGTAAAGACCTAATATTTAAATAACAATTATCGATATTTGTATATCTTTTGACATCATACTTTAAGTACTTCTATAGATACTGCAAAAAAGGGTTTTAGGTTTAGGGTTGTTACAATGAATATTAGGTACTAGCCTATAATATTTTGGTATCGAAGAACTACGTATATTATTAACAATGTTAACGTTGGACGGCGAATAAAACGCGTCCTTTTTTTAAACATATTTAATTACTGCTCCACTCCTATTAGTTATAGCGTGATAATATACCCTATGACACTCCCCGATAAATGGACTATTCAGCACAGAAATAATTTTTAAAATCGGTTTAGTAGTTCCAGAGATTACCCCCTACAACGTCACAAACATACAAGCTTTACCTCTTTATAATATTAGTATAGACTAAAGTAGTTTTAGCTACATTTTAATATGTATTATAAAGTATATAATAACGGTAATATTTTCTAGCCACTCCTTACTTCAAGCCACACACGTTCACAAACTTAAATAATTTGTATTAGCCATTCCTAATCACTAGCTAATCCAACTCAAAAAAAAACTTCACAAAACCCCGAATTCTCCAAACTAATTAACCAGATAATAACTAACACAAATTATAAGCTAACTTAATCCACTAAAACCAATTGATTTATTACAAAAACTGCGCAAAAACTCAAAAGGGCAATCGTGGCAAGAAAAAAGTTCGAAGAGATTCGGCAAAAACTTAACTTTTGCGGCATATTTGAATAGTTTTCTTAAAAGCCGTAAAATGGGTATCAATTGTTATACAGGGTGTGGCTGTGTACTGAGGTGATTAAATATAAACACCCTTGTGTTAATGGAATCAATGGAATTTATTTACCGAAGCAAATAGGGATGTTAAGTTATTTTTAAGGGATGAATTGAACTGAATTTGTCTGTAGATACCATGCTGGCTAGACGAGTCGGTATCGGGTTTCTTGTCAGTCAACTCAGTTCAAGTTTGATTATTCAGAAAAAGCTTATAAATATTATCTTATAAATGTCAAAACAATGTCTTGTAATAGAAAAACATTAATTTACTTTTTCTATTTCTATATCTATCCGTGTGGTGACGGAGTAAGAATACAATATGTCACCACCCCATCTCATCCCATGGGTGTCGTAAAAACCTACTAAAGGAATAACCGTAACTACTATCTTTACGAAATAAAAAGAAGGAAAACTTGTAATTAAACCTATACCAATCCGCCTAGCCAGCGTGGTATTAGTAGGTCAAGTAACCCTCCGTCACGGGCAGAGGCCCGTCCCTGCAGTGGGACATTAATGGGCTGTTATAATGACTTTTTCTATTTAATTTTATTTGTAACATTTTATTTAATTTTTTTTTTACATTAATTTGAACGGTTGTTTTTACGAGAGAAAAATCACTTTTAATACATTTTGACAACCTCTGTGGCGTAGTGGTTATTCAACATGACTGCTACGCAGAGGTCTCGGGTTCGATTGCTGCTTAATGCAAATCTTGGAGTGCATAAACATGATTGTTTGCATTGGTCTGAGTGTTTTTATGTGTAATATGTATGTATTTACAAAAAAAAAATATTTAAATATGTTTATCCGTTGTCCAGTACCCATAGTACAAGCTCTGCTTAGTTTGGGACTAGATGGCGTTGTGTGAAAGTGTGAGGAATATCTTTTATTTTTTTATTTTGAAAAGTGTGAAAAAAGAATGTATTTAGAAAACTTTTTTAATAGGTAGGGTAAGGTTGCGATCATTGGACTAGCGCTTTGTTTGGACCAATTCAATATTTCGCGATCTATTCATATTTGAACCCGGTATTTGCATCGAAACGATAGCTTTACAACACCCCACACCGCCCTCCAACCGGCAGTACCGCAGCAGGCAGCATGAGGGGTGGACGTACTTCACTTTGTTTCTTGGACCTCGAATATAATTTTTACGCGGCAAATAATAGCATGTAAGTACTGTTATAATAATTATTTTAATGTGATTTTTTTACTAGTATAATACGGTAATTAAGAATTCATATTATCGTATATTTTTGTTGAGTAACGTGCTACTTTTTTAAAAATAAACATTTCAGTGGATGTTAGTGAGTTTCTGGCACTTGGATGGACTGGCACGATGCTCTTTCATTGAACCGGTCCAATCGTGGCAACTTCTATAATGTCTGTTATTTAAAAAAACAAATCTTTTTGTTTTAGCATCGCAAAAAGAGGAGGAGAGAGATTTGCGTATGAAACTAACTTAGGGAAAAAAGAAGTTGGATTTAATGAAGTAATCAGAATGTTTCGCTAAGTGCTAAAAGCGACGTAAAAGAGAAGATTTTACGTACCTGAAATATTTTTGTGATTTTCCATGCCAAATAAAGAAATATAATTAGAATCGACTAATTAATGTAACTATCAATTTATTTTCAAAAATAAAAGAAATTTAATAAAAAAATATTTTACTTTATAATTTTTTTTACATGCACCTTGAATGGACCAGCCACCTATAATGCCCTAAGTCCAATTATAGCAACTAAGTGGTCCGATGAAAGAGACGGTGGTTCAAACAAGGAAACCATCACAAAGTTTTATTTTCTTCTTTTGTGACTATATACATAATAAAATTAACTTAATTATGTTAGTTACCAATAATTGAATATACAGACTACTCGTTTACACAGATTTTGTTTTATTTCTCTCTCTATTTTAGCTACTAGGTCTATTTAAAATTAAGTGGTCCAATAGTCGCAACCTTACCCTAACTTTGCAGACCATAGGAGAAAATAATTCCATTCTTTGCTAAGGAAATTAACTACTTAAACAAGGCGACTCCATTTATTCTTACTTTATCACACACGTTCATCATAACAGCCTGTTATTGTCCCACTGCAGGGATCGGCCTTCTCCCGTGACCGAGGGATACTTATCCTACTAATACCACGCTGGCCAAACAGATTGGTATAGGGTTTAATTTCAAGTTTTCCTTGTTTTTATTACGTAAAGATAATATTCACGGATAGTGCCTTAGTCGGTTATTACGACACCCATGGAATGAGATGGGGTGGTGAGTGGTGACACACTGTATTCTTACTCCGCCACCACACGGAGATCACACATGTTAAAAAAAGAAAATATTTTATCATCATTATTTACATCTAAACGGTACCACATTTCCCGCTAAAAAAAACATGAAACAACAAAAAAACAACAAAAAAAAAACAAAAGAACATTTTCTCAACAATAAAAGAACCACTTAAACTACTTACATACGTTAAAAGTTCACAATATGATCTTGTAACAGCCGGTAATCAAACCCGCTACAATGTGACACGTAGATCGCGGAGACTGCTCATTTACTCATATCTAACATCTTATTACATACAAGGAAACTATTTAGATAAGCTACGTGTAGTTTACCATTTGTTACGACACGGTTTTGTGTCGAATGTAGAGTTTTGAAAGGATATCAGCTATTGTTTGCCCGAAAATTTTATGCCATGATATTCTTATGCCCGAATTTCTTTTGCCATAATTTTATTAGACATAACGGCAAAAACAGCTCGACGGAGAATGGATACCCTACTTCTTGTTGGCTTAAAGAATAAACCTAACCTAACCTATGTTGGATTGCTCTAAGTCTCTCAGTTTAAACATACCTAATTGAATTCTGGCAAGTAAATATTATGGCTAAGGACGATTATGGCAAACATTATTAGTACAAATGAAATTATGGAAAATGAAAATTGGGGCAAATGAAATTCTGGCAAGTGGAGGCATACGGTTTTGAAAATAATAATTACAGTCATTTCTTCTTTGAACTGTCATTCGTATGTTGTGCTAGAGTGTGCGTGCGTTTGGGCTATCTTTGTGTTTAACTGATGTTTGTAAAGACATTTTCAATAAATGCAAAGAAAATAAAATAATGGGACTGGGAAACAAGATTTTTTATTTATTTATTTATTTTATGGGTCTCCAACAAAGGCATTAAAAATTAATATAAAAACATTCATTATCACAACTACAGGAGCATTGCATGTATTCCTTCGATAACAGGAAACCACAGCATGCAGTTTTATTCATTAAAATAATAAAACTTAGTCTCCCAGGTTCCACTCTGGCTATCTGATATTGTTTATGTAATTCATACAAGTTATAAAACGACACATTATAAATACCATTGTAAAACTACAGAGAGATTTGTGTGGCGTGTGACAACTTTTGCTAGAATTCTGTCAATTCCATGTAGGTTTACATGTTGCTATGTTTTAAAGAGACCGCGACTTGGCAAGCGTGGGGTAGGCCGGCTCCAAGTAGATAAACCGATGACCTTAAAAAGGACCTGAGAAAAAGTAAAGAAGATACTTTAAATAAATAAATATTCCTCACACTTTTGCACAATGCCATCTAGTCCCAAACTAAGCAAAGCTTGTACTATGGGTACTTGACAACGGATAAACATACTTAAATCCCTTTTTTTGTAAATACATACGTATTATACATAAGTAGAAAACACCCAGACAAATGCAAACAATCATGATTGTTCATGCACACAAAGATTTGCATTGAGCGGAAATTGAATACGAGACCTCTGCGTAGCAATCATGTTAAATAACCACTACGCCACAGAGGTCGTACTTTAGTTTCTGATGGTAAATTAAAATCTCGAATCAAGATGCATTCTCAATTTTTTGTTGATCCATTTTATCAAAAACCCTTTCTTTTGCATATATTTCCGCAACATGTAAACCCATACTATAAGTAAAGTAGTATGTAGTGAACATAAAGGAACACGTTACACCACGTCGCTTATTACATTGTAGATACTCATATCTCATACTATTAGCTCAAACTACTGTCAATTTGTTTTGTAGGGTATACATAGTTTGTGTTGTTTAAGAGACTTCTCCGCATATCGGTGTTCTGGTTTCTGTAGGCATGTACTGTTTTGTGATAGAGAATAGAAGTACCAACTAATTTTCAATAATTATTATAAACTAGCTGACCCGTCCCCACTTCGTTGGGCGGCCAAAAAAACGCGTCACTTTTTGAAACATATTTCATTACTGATCCACTGCTATTAGTTATAGCGTGATACTATAGCCTTATGACACTCCCCGATATATGGACTATTCAACACAGAAAGAATTTTTAAAATCGGTGCATTAGGTGCATCCAGAGATTACCCCCTACAACATCACAAACACACAAACTTTACCTCTTTGTAATTAATTCTATACTAATTAATTACAAAGAGGTAAAGTTTGTGTGTTTGTGATGTTAGATATTATAGATAACTATACGGATATTAACACGATTTAATGTGGTAAATATTTAAATATTTAATACCTTAGAGGCACTCGACGTTTCGGCCGTAGATAAAGTAAAAAAAAAAAATTTTTACAAGTTATCCGCGACGTGGAATGCAGTGATTCAAAACACATTACCTCGCTTTTATTCGCAATCGGTGAAACGTGAATATAATATATCAAGTATATTATTTAGACGACCTCTTTGGCGTTGTGCTCATATAACAAGACAGCTACGCAGAGGTCTCGGGTTCGATTCCCGCTCAATGCAAATCTTTGTGTGCATGAACATGATTGTTTGCATTGATCTGGATGTTTTCTATATATAATATCTATGTATTTACAAAAAAAACCATTTATGTATGTATATCCGTTGTCTAGTACCCAGCTCTGCTTAGTTTGGGACTAGATGGCGTTGTGTGAAAGTGTGAGGAATATGTAAGAAATTATTTATATAGAACTTCTTAATGAAAATCCTTATATAACTACATATTGTGGTCACCCTACCCCACGTACGTCCTGTGCGCTTTTTTGGGGAAATTGTAACAAAAATGGCCGTTTACAAAACAAGTTTTTTAAAACCATTGTAGCTGTTGGTAATACTGTGTTTATTGTACATCTGATAGCGGTGACGCATTGTATTCAAAGAAATTTGCAGGTTTGACTCCTGGGTTATACAATTATTATGTGTGGGAAAGTTAGTCATAAGTTGTAATGATTTATTTTTATAAGAACGCACTAATGACGACCTCTGTGGCGTAGTGGTTATATTACATGGCTGCTACGCACAGGTCGCGGGTTCGATTCCCGCTCAATGCAATTATGTATTTGTGTGCATGAACATGATTGTTATCATTGGTCTGAGTTTTTCTATGAATAATATGTGTGTCTTTACAAAAAAAAGAATATAAGTACATATTTATTTTATATCCGTTATTCTGTTACCCATAACACAAGCAGGTTAAGCCTAGCTTACTTTGGAAACAGAGGCGCTGTTTAAAGATGTCTGTAATATTTATTTATTTATTTATAAATGTCGCCACCACAAAGGCTTTCATCCCTTGTGAAAAGTTGTTTTTAAAATAAAAAATAGCATAGAATAATCAACGCGACTTACTGATCACTAAACCAGTTAAATTCAAACTGATACTTCCAAAATGTAGGTACTTACGGTTTTTTAAGAATAAAAGTTTTATTTAAATAATTGATATCCTTTGAATTGTTGAATTAGGCAATTGTTATACTACATGCTATTAATATACAAGATTTAATAAAGTAAGTATAATATAATATTCCTCACACAAAGTAGTCTAGTCCTAAACTAAGCAGAACTTAAAACCGATTTACACTTCAAGAAGGTAATGGAAATAAAATCTAACTTTAACTTTTTATACTAACTTTTTTCTTTAATAGCAGAAATTTTCCCCTTAACTGGATTTTACAACACCAGTAGTGGCTGAAATGAACGAGGCAGGGCAGTTCCTTGTGTGATCCACAAATTATTATCCCGATTTTGGATGTTCTTTGTGTCAAGTAAATCTATGTTTGAAAAGTCCCGCGAAATATAACATGATCCTTAGTGCGGAGGCTAAAGGAAGCTCATAATAAGTATATTCATATCTCTCTGCGTGTGGTGACGGAGTAAGAATACAACATCACATCTCATCCCATGGGTGTCGTAGAAACCGACTAAGGGACTATCCGTGAATATTATCTTTACGAAATAAAAAGAAGGAAAACTTGAAATTAAACTCCATACCAATCCGTCTGGCTAGCGTAGTAATAGTAGGCCAATAAATTATCCCTCCGTCATGGGAGGAGGCCCGTCCCTGCAGTGGGACATTAACGGGCTGTTATGATGATATCTCTCTCTGTGACACATACTTAATAGTATTACTATGCAGATATCACAGCATTATTCGTTACCACTAAATTGTCGTTCGTGTATTGAATGCTAGGCGTAGATTACCGGCTACTTAGGCAAGGTGCGCACGCGTGATGTCTCTAGTTCCTGGTAGCCGAAACTATGTAGTGAAATTAGGTTGAGTGTAGGTTAGCGAGAATTTGGTTCCAAAAAGTTTTGTAGAGAAAATTTTATTGGTTAGTTTAGTTACTTATAAATCGTCGAAAATACGTAAATTAGACGGAATTTTATTAATTGGTGCACAAATTATTTGTTTTGAGCCTGGTTAACCTTTCTGTCTGTTATTGTATTAACTAATGATACACCACTATTGGCTGGTGGTAAGTACAACTTAATTTTAAAAGACCCACCTTACCCCTAAAGGTATAAGCACTGTGGGTCTGCAGTGAGTTGTTCATGATTTTAAAAGCCTAAGCCATCGAGATATACTTACATATATCATATTTTGCAGATCGCACAAGCAATTTCGACCTTATGCAGTCAGTAGAATGCCAACGAGGCAGGCTTATAAAATTTACAATTATTACATAATTATGTATATGTATGTAATTGTAATTGTATGTATGTCTTATAATATAAACTACCAAATCTAGGGTAGATTTCATCATACCTAAAAAAGCTGAAAGCATCATAAATAAGTTCCCCAATTAATTCATACCAAACCATTCTACGTTGTACACCACACTTAAAAGTACAAAACAATTTAATAACTATTTTATTGAGCTGTCAAAATTTATTGACGGAAAGACTTCGATTGGTTAATGTCATTCTTCAAGGAAGCCATTGATGTTTTGATAAAGGAAAAATTTAAACCAATAAGGTTGGATTATACATCCTGCTTTATAAACTATTTGGACTCTAAATTGATTAATTATTTGTATATTTACTTCATGTATGTATATAGTTATTATAATTCAGTATATATGTGGAATATTTGTATTTAAATATGCTATTGTTTTATTTTATTTGGATGTTATAATGGAACTATTGAAACTGTCCTTTGCTGAAATGTATTTCCAAATAATGTATTGTTTATAGGTAAGTACCTATAAACAATACATTATTTGGAAATACATTTCAGCAAACCTAAGTAGGTTAAAGGGTATCTTATTAATTTCGAGTTAGGTATCAATCTCTTTTATAAGCGAATAGAAGCATATATTACGTTTTAAAGTTATTTTTTCGTACTCCGCGCGGGTATTGTCTACGTTATAATAAACCGACTCTAAACTCAAAGCATTGATTTACAAACTTTAAGTTTGTTTACTATGATTATATCCACTCCGTAATTATTATTGAGATAAGAACCAACTTACATAAGTATAATATTTCTAATAATTTTTATTTCGTAAAGATAATATTCACGGATGGACTATCCGTTTTCCTTTCCTTTTCCTTAGTCGGTTTTTACGACACCCATGGGATGAGATGGGGTGGACACACTGTATTCTTACTCTGTCACCACACGGAGATAGTAGAGATACGCTGTAAACTATTCCTTAGTCTCCCTTTATGACACAGGTGTGATTAGATAGGGTAATTAAATAAGTACTTAATTACTACGTATATCTTAATTAAGGAATACACCACCAATAATAGAAATATAAAAGATTTTATAACCAAAAGCTGTTAATTCAAAAATATAAAAATAAAGAAATTAATTCCAAAGCTACTGGGAAGTAATAAAACCATAGACATTTCTCTTGTTTTTTATTAAGGCATAGATAATAACGTTCCCGGTAGTCAGTAAGGAGGCCACATACTGGGTTCTGTAATATAAAGAACAGTAAAAAATCCATTTGTACTATAAATGTGGGAAGTTGACGCTACTTACTGGTCAAAGTCATAGTCAAATGTCTTTGTTCCCTTTGGTAAAATAATAGAATATTATTTCCTCTGTGGTAGAATGGTACCAAAATTGTTTATTCTATAGCAAAGCTAGGCTTTATAGACTACTATCTGATTAATAAATAAATACGGTGTCACTAGCGTAGTGACACCGTATTTAATTATTATTCTCTTTATTTACATTAGTTCTCAATTAATGACATTTTAAATATAAATATAAAAATAAACGCATTTAAAAATATAAAAAAGGTAGACCCACCAGCATCGGGTACGGTACGGTACGTTAGCTGCGGTGGTTAGGGCTTCAGAGATAGGAACCTCCTAACAACACGTGCCGTGTCGAGAAGTTACAGGCTTCTGCATCAGACCTATGATCCAACTGTCAAGCGAGAGTCTCCGTAGATGTTAATAGAGACTCTTTGGAATAAGTGAATTAATTAATTATTATTAATTAATTATTTGTTTTCACTTCGTCATATTGGTTGACCTATTAGTATGACAAAAGCAATGCTGTCTACTCTTTATCTCAAAAACTGCTGGACAAAGTTGGTTGAAATTTTGCAATACTTATAGGTACTTACATCAAAATAACTCTTAGGCTATAATTTGTTGCGATAACCGACATACCAACATTCATGCGCTATACACAAAATCTAGTTTCCCATAAAATATCTCAAGAATCGATTATATTTTAATGAGAGACAGTGATTATAGTGTATAATGTTATTTTTATATATTTATTACCGTGTGTAAAACGCCATTTTATACATAATTAATATTTAAAAGTCTCAAACACGGAGAGAACGGACAGACAAGTTGTTTCGTCATAAATCTACATGAGTACCAAATGTATAGTGGATGGCTGTATCAAAGGTATTTAATGATCGTAAATTTTATTTTTAATAGTTTGTTTTTTTTTTTTTTTTATATTTATATTTTGCTTTTCTTGATAAAAAAATTAGTATGTTATTTAGTATTTTTATCTTTTAATGATAATTTTTCTTAGTCAATACATTAGTCTACTGAGGGTAAAGGTAATAAGTAAAGTATAGAATAGAATAGAATAGAAATCATTTATTACTAGAATGTGGTTACATGGTGTTGTGATGTGATGGGTATGGGTCTACTAAGGATGTAAAAAAATAGTTATTTAGCCATTCCTCTTCACATTACGTTTAAAAGAACCAGCAACATAGAAATATGTTTCACAGATTAAAACTGAGGAATAAATAACCGAACTTTTTTTGTGGGCAATCGAAAATACCATTTGACTGTGACATAAAAGACTATAACTAGTAGTTTTGTGGTGGAAAGAAGAAGAGAGAAAATGAGCAAATAACTGTCCACAGTAGAGCTATGCCTCAATTATTACGAGTTTATACCATTATGAATTTATACCAATTGGTTTAGTCAGTGTGGTATAATATGTACGTTCATTCCTGAAGCTGATCTGTGACTTTGTTTGAAAGCTGGTATAAACACGAAGATAATCAGAATTCGATACTTCCATTCCAAAACTATGTAGGATCAGAATAAAATTAATTTCTAAATCAATCTGTATTAACCTATTAGGGGTTCCCATATACACAATACAAAAATACAAAATCAAACCGGACACACAAATCAAAAACCAAAAAACAAACAAAATGCCAACATTTCAACATACAGCCATCCAAGCCCAGTAAATAAGACTAACGTTTTAATATAACTATTAACATAGATCTTCACTAAAAACCGTCCATAAAACCATTTAATAGCCATTAATAAGCCATAAAGTGACATTTATTACTAAATATACTTGGCTTAGGTGACATTTTGAATGTGTCAAACCATTTGTGTAAGGCCAATAACTTAATGTGATGTATAATCTGTGGTCGCGTGAGAATTAGGCCTATCATTTATAGGCTTTGTCCCTTACATAGGTATTTACGATTGAAATGTATGAATGAATGAAGCTATTTCGTTTCTTAGGCTTAGTGGTGTTGTGTGCGGCTACCGTTGAAGAGGTAGCGAGTTGAAATCCGAATTCGTTTGTTTTTATTTTTTTTAAAGATATCGCATACGAGAATAATTGTTAATAGATGGAGTAGGCATTTTCTAGTCACGGAAAGAAATTGTACCTACTATAGAAACCTGGACAGACGCTTTATAAGGGTTTTATATAAAGTGTTCCTTATTTTCAATAAGTACTTATTTTTATACTTTATTGCGTTTTGTAGTTTGTTTTCTGCTCTAAGGGATAAGATAGAGTGATGATGAATTAATGAATGATTTATTTATTTGTATGAAACATGGTTGTTCCAAGACACATTTTACCAAAAGGATTGGTATACAAATATTAACGACACAACTAATCTGAAAATAGTACCATAGTAGCAAAGTAGTAGCAATAAGAAAAAAAATCCTTCTAACAATTAACTTTTGAAATTAAACAGAAGAAAAACGTTGCATAAACTACTACCTTGGTTTTATATGAGTACAGAATTGTTTATAATAGAATAGCAAGCTGTCCGTGTGGTGACAGAGTAAGAATACAATATGTCACCACCCCATCTCATCCCATGGGTGTCGTAACCGTAAATATTATCTTTACAAAATAAAAAGAAGGAAAACTTGAAATAAAACCCTATACCAATCCGACTGGCCAGCGTGGTATTAGTAGGCTAAGTATCCCTCCGTCACGGTAGGAGGCCCGTCCCTGCAGTGGGACATAAATAAGCTGTTAAGATGATACAACAAAGACATAGTGCTAATATAGGTACGTACATTAATACTGAGAAGTTGTTTATTATTATAATGTACTAAAACAGCTATACGACTTAAATGCTATATTCAAAGTATCAGGTGACAGTTCTGTACAATGATACAGTAATCTATGGACGTGGCTTATTTTTCTTCTTTCTGACGGCAAACTATGACGATGTCGACAATTCTGCCGATATTATATAAACGGGATATTAACGCGCATTTTATTTACCTTTATTTTACTTGACGTTTCGGCACAGGTTGACTTACCACGGTCAGTCCAGAGATTACCCCCTACAACGTCACAAACACACAAACATACAAACACACAAACTTTACCTCTTTATAATATTAAGTAAACATTTATAATAATGAAACGCGACAGTTTAAAAGTTACAATTCTGCCGCTGTAGCTTGTTAATTGAAAGCACGGGTTTGACTCCCATTCAATGACAGCTTATTATCATCATCATAACAGCCCATTAATGTCCCACTGCAGGGACGGGCCTTCTCCCATGACGGAGGGATACTTATATAAAATATCTAATTGATATTTTAGCTGGAAGTCAATACAGAACCTGTACCAAAGGGTAGTTTAGGCTGGTATCACCTTTATGACCGCTTAATGTTATTGTGCTTAAAAGTAAGCTGAATATATAACAGGGTTGCAAAGCTTAGCAGCTTCAGTTTTAGAAACTGAGCAGTTCTGTTACCTTCGTAGGACACACACACAACGCCATCTAGTCCCACACTAAGCAAAGCTTGTACTATGGGTACTAGACAACGGATAAACTTACTTAAATATTTCTTTTTGTAAATACATACACATTATACAGAGAAAACACCCAAACAGCAAACAATCATGTTCATGCACACAAACATTTGCATTGAGCGGGTATCGAACCCGAGGCCACTGCATAGCAGTAATGTTATATAACCACTACGCCACAGAGGTCGTCAAATTGGTACAAGGTTTGTTTTGAGTTCCTTCTCTAGCTAGCTATGGCTGTTAATTTTTCAAACAACTTTATCACTACGTATCGTGTCCTGTACCCTAGTGTCTTTTACAAACTGGTAGGTACCACCTGCAATCTTTAGACAACATAATATTACACATTAGTATTAGGTCGCCGGTGGTTCCGTGTGGTGACAGGGTAAGAATACAAATGTCACCACCACATCTCATCCCATGGGTGTCGTAAAAACCGACTAAGGGACTATCCGTGAATATTATCCTTACGTAATAAAAAGAAGGAAAATTTGAAATTAAACCCTATACCAATCCGACTGGCCAGCGTGGTATTAGTAGGCCTAGTATCCCTCCGTCATGGGAGGAGGCCCGTCCCTGCAGTGGGACATTAATGGGCTGATATGAAATAAATAAGATACCTCATCAACTATAATTCTATTTATAACCACATCAATGTTCAAACCACATTGTGTACAATGACAGAACTATTTTGCTGCCCACACGTTAAACAACCATTTAACAATTAAACCACAACTAAATTTGCACCTTAACTACTTAAATATAAAGTTTATTTTGTCTCTTATACAATGTGAACCATGAATCTTTTGGGTAAAATCTTATTTATTACTCGAAAGAGTATTTTATGAGGTTGATACAAAAGAGAATGTGTTTAAATGAAGTCATGGGACACTGTCTTTTAGTTATCAAGTATTTTGTTTTACATTGAGCCTTGCAAAAAAAAGTAATTAAGTATGTTTATCTGTTGCCTAGTGTCCATAGTACAAGCTCTGCTTAGTTTGGGACTAGATGGCGCTATGTGAATGTGTGAAGAATATTTATTTATATTTATTCTAGACGTTCCTTGTGCCAGTCAAAGGGGAAGATCACCGTCGCACAAGGAAAATAAAAAAATAAACGTATTTTGTCTCTATAAACAAGGTTAAAGAAAACGTAACTCAAAAAGGTTGGCAACGGCTTTATACCTAACCTATGCACCTAAGACTACATAAAAAGCTGAAGAAGCTTATTAGGCTTTAAAGGCAGTTCCTCCCGGGATGGAGTACTTCCGTATATGCACAAGGATTTCATCCGAGGGAATCGTGGCGTACTAGGCCAGACTGATTGATATAGGATTATATAAAATTTTTATGCTTTAACTTGGAAGTACCTAAGCCCTTTCATTTCTTTTAACACCATAATAACAAGCCTTTAATGTCCCACTGCAGGGACGGGCCTCCTCCAGTGACGGAGGGATAGTTGGCCTACTAATACCACGCTGGCCAAACGGATTGGAATAGGGTTTAATTTCAAGTTTTCCTTCTTTTTATTACGTAAAGATAATATTCACGGATAGTCCCTTAGTCGGTTTTTACGACACCCATGGGATGAGATGGGGTGGTGACACACTGGATTCTTACTCCGTCCCCACACGGAGAATACGGACGGATTGATATAGGATATTATATTTTTTTTTATGCTTTGGGTCTATGCGACCACTACTTGGAAGTACTAATGTACTGCAATGAAATATTGCTCAATCAACAGTTAGAAAAACGCACACGACGAGGCCTAATCAACGGCGTAGGTTACATCACTAACAGTTTATTTGGTATACTACACCATACCCTTTTATTTCTTTTAATTAGTCAAGCATTTACTGATTTTAGATTATTAACCTATTTTTAGACACAAAATAAATATCTGTATTATTTAAATTAACTCGTTCGCATAATATCTCACGTATGTCCGGGTTGTGGAATAAGATTTCGTCATCATTATTGTGACAGTTTTTGTTTTTTTTATAGCCTTAGGTGCAGACTAGTGTTCGGTCGCCTGTGGTGAATAAGTAAGTAGTGACTATAACCTTCACAGACGTCAACAAGGCCAAAAAATCATTTCATTTACAAAACTGCCTACTGTAACCTCTACGAAAAGCTAAACTTATAGTTTCAGTTTCTTAATTTTTCAACATAATGTTACAGCGTCGCCTCACGGCTAAATTTTCCTTCTTTTTATTTCGTAAAGATAATATACCCAAATAGTCCCTTAGTCGGTTTTACGACACCCACGGGATGAGATGGGGTGGTGACATATTTTGTTCATACTTTGTCACCACACTTGGAGACCACCCTTTGTTAATAAAGATGGGAAACTTCATGCAATCACCATTATCAAAGCTGCTGTACATAGGCTTCCTCCAAATATTTCCACTTTACATGGTCCTAATTACCTTATCCATCGAGAGAACGGATAAACATACTTAAATACATTTTTTTTTTGTAATATACATACATAATAATACAATGCAAACAATTATGTTCATGCACACAAAGATTTGCATTGAGTGGGAATCGAACCCGAGACTTCTGCGTAGCAGTCATGTAATATATCCACTACGTCACAGAGGTCGAATGGCTTAAATATAGAGACAAACCAAACCAGATTCTTTCAAAATCCTTTACTTATATTAAACGTCCATGCTGTAAAACATTAAAATTAAAATATTACCATATTACATCGACACTATCAATTACTTAGTCATGTACTTAACAACTTTAGCCTTTTAAGTAATAACATAGACCTGCATTAAGTTATAAATCACATAAACACTACATAATATAAAACAAAATCGTTGTCTGTCCGTCCCTATATAATATGCTTATTCCCTTAAAACTACGCAACGGATTTTCAAGCGGTTTTTTTTAATAGATGGAGTCATTCAACTAGACGGTTTATATAAATAAATAAATACTCCTCACACATTCACACAACGTCATCTAGTCCCAAACTAAGCAAAGCTTGTACTATGGGTACTAGACAACGGATAAACATACTTAAATACTTTTCTTTTTTTTTGTAAATACATACATAGTAAACACCCAGACCAATGCAAACAATCATGTTCATGCACACAAAGATTTGCATTGAGTGGAAATCGAACCCGAGACCTCTGCGTAGCAGTCATGTTATATAACCACTACGCCCCAGAGATCGTCAATATGTATATGTACAATACATGCATAATATTGTAGCGTAAAGGCATTCTCTCTCCTAAAAAGACAACTCCCGCACTAGTGATAATACACCCTGTGAGGACTTTAACAAACATCAATTTAACGGACACAGCGAACAGCCAAACTCGAAGACAATAATTTATCAGTTCACAAAAAATAGTCCTGCTTGGAGATCGAACCTTGCACTGCAGCCGTAACCGCGACCGCCGTATTCAAGTAAAGTAAGCATTGCATCAGTATATCCGTGTGGTGACGGAGTAAGAATACAATATGTCACCACCCCATCTCATCCCATGGGTGTCGTAAAAACCGAACAAGGGACTATCCGTGAATATTATCTTTACGAAATAAAAAGAAGGAAAACTTCAAATAAAACCCTATACTAATCCGTCTGGCCAGCGTGGTATTATAGGCCAAGTATCCCTCCGTCACGGGAGGAGGCCCGTCCCTGCAGTGGGACATTAATGGGCTGTTATGACGATGCACCCGTGCAAAGCCGGGTCAGGTCACTAGTTAAGTTACAAATCATATAATATTTAATACCGCACTAAGTTCCTTACAATTATAATGTTAAACAAACTATGACTCGGCCGAGGTGCTTAACAACATGCCATGCTTTTTGTTGTTTCGTTTTGTTGTTAAGTATGTTATATTAATATGGACATGGCTTTATTATATTTACATTCTCACCACAGATATTATTTAGATTTCTGTGATTCTAACATAAACTCGCTTCTTATTCCCATAGGATTTAATTTATTCTATCTTAAAATTATGTATTAACAACTAGTTCGTAAGTATTTTGTAGCTTGGGAAAACTTTAGTTATAAGTGCTAGTGCAATGTAATAGCGCAAGCTGTGACACCTTAAAATGTTGTGCATTTAGATTATATTACTATGTACCTATTTACTGTGTAAGATAAGATGTAGCAACTATTGGTTGTGCATATGTAAATAAATAAATAAGGAGAGGTAGAGACTACATGCATACAAACCTGCTTTGCACAATACATTAATATCTTCATACATTTCTCATCGCTCTTGGATTTAATTCATGCTTTACTATACAAAAAAAAGATTCTAGCAATTTGAAGGTATTTGTCATAAAACTACTTCCTAAACCAAAACTTGCTTAATGAAAGTACATTTTTTTTTTGGTAGCGAGGCGATTGCGTTAAGGGGGGTTTACACGGGTGACTAAAGCCGCACGATTTTTGCCGCGCGGCGTAAATCGACCATTTAAATGGCAATTCAGCTAAGCCGCAATGGAGAATTATTTAGATGTTAGTTATTTGTATATTTAATTAGTAGTAGTTAGTATTAGTATATTTAACCCTAGATCACTAACCATTCGTCAAAATGACGACACGTACCTTGCGGATTTAGTGTTTTGGTAAGATCCCGACTCCCGCCGTCCTTCTAGTTCCTAATACCTTCCTAAATAGCATCACTAGTGACCCGGAATTAGTAATTGCGGATGTACGTTACATTAGGATATATCGAGTGATCGTCGTAAAATTACGAAAGTTTGCAAGAGAGGTATCAGACTTAAAGCAGACCATCGCGGAGATCTTATAAATTGGAAGGTTCCGGTCAAGAAGTTCACAGATCACAAAAAACTTGCAACTATTTTTCTGCAAAAAAACGTAGTATGACCACCAACTTCTGCAAGGCTGCAAAAAAGTTGTTTTCAGAGGGCATATTGTTTCTATGTGTAACCATTGTTCAATGTAAGGTATTTCTAAAACAGGTTATGTTATTTTATTAAAAGACAACCAAGACTGCTAATAAAGGTCGTTTTGTGTCATAAATAAAGTTCACTAAATAAATATTGATGTTTTAATGCGTCGTAAAATTTACGAATGGTTAGTGATAATGTTACTCGAAAATATGGTTAGTGAGCTAGGGTTAATTTAATTTGAATTTTAGCTTTATTATTTAATTATAGTCATATAAGATTATGTAAACAATTTTTGCAACGCCTGAAAAAGGCGCTAAGTCTTGTACCTTTTTAGCTTATAAGAACATATTGTAACGCTTAGCAGCAAAAATAAACATTTGAGTTTGGAATTTGCAAGGCGGTGTAGTTAGGCGATTTGTCAAGCGACAAGCCGCACGGAGAAAATCAACCCGTGTAAATCCCCCATTTAGCCGCTGCCTTGTTGTTTTTTATATTTTTAGATTGAGTCTAAACATGTTCTTTGTGTGCATCTGCACAGGGGTCGATCTGCAGAAGCAGCCTTTTAAAAAAAACCTCTCCAAAAATACACCTAACCCATCAAAATCCAAACCTCATTGCCATAGCTTAACCGTGTAACAAATAAGCCGTCTCCACACTAGTGTAGTAGTAAGACGTTTATATTAAGTCAAGAATAAGTTATCTTACTTATCATAATCTAACAAAAGATCACAATAGACTGTTACAGCATCATCAATATATTACTTGCAAGTGCGTTACATAAACAGTCTTGATACTTTAAACATATTTTTGTTACTAACAAACCCCCTTACTTATAAATGCTTCTTAAATTTTAGTCAATTGATTAGCTTAAATTATTACGGTTTTGTTTGGTATAAGGTTGGTTTTACCAATAAAAATTAAGCTAAACAGTGATTAAATTTAAGAGGCGTTTATGAGTAAGGGGGTTACGGTTTTGTTTGGTATAAGGTTGGTTTTACCAATAAAAATTAAGCTAAACAGTGATTAAATTTAAGAGGCGTTTATGAGTAAGGGGTTATTAACAAAAATATGTTTAATTGTCCGTTTGGTTCTAAATAAATAACTGCTTCGTTTAGGGCTTAAATGGCGTTGTGCGAGAAGCATTATTATTATTAATATTTAGGTACAAGTCCTTACAAAAACTTGTAATTTCTTCTCTTTATTAAATCAGTTTAAAAAAGGTTTAAGTAGGTACTATTACTACTTAATTGCTAATTTTGTACAATAAACTTTAAAATTGTTAATCATCATTAAAAGTAATAAATTACTCCTACACATACAAATAAGAATCAGATATTCAATAGCACACACAGATTAATAAATAAATAATTAATTAAATAAATAGAGATTAAATAAAAATTAAATAATTTAATACATAAAAATACAAAAGTATCAAAACAATTCAATCCACATTGACAATCCCTGCGAGGTGTGAGCGGCGTGAATTACCGCCACAGCAGGGGATCGAACCCGCGGGATTGAGGGATTCCGAGAAACGATTGCCGATACGATCCGCACTGGCATTTTGATGATCCCTGTGACTAGTTACCCGAAGCAATTGTAGGGCAATAGTGTTTGTATATCATGTGATACTTATACAATACAGGTATTATGTTATGTGAAATAATAGCTCCCGCAATAGGGATGTGTTGCCAGACTTCTACTAAAATGTACTAAAATTAAAATTGACGACCTCTGTTATATAACATGGCTGCTACGCAGAGGCCTCGGGTTCGATTCCCGCGCAATTCAAGTCTTTGTGTGTATGAACATGATTGTTTGCATAGGTCTGGGTGTTTTCTACGTATAATATGTATGTATTCAACCACCTTCCCTACTAGATACCAGGAGGTGTCTAGGCTTAAAATTCGGGTGTTAAAAAAAAGATTATCAGGAATCTCCCGGCATATGATAATAATAATAATGTTTATTGTAACATATATTAGCACATAAAAACTATCAAAACTCACGTCAATCCTTTATGAATCAAAAAAAACTTAAACACAAAGAAAAACATAACTTTTTACAGTTTCCCTTGTACTAATAAAAGTGCCTTCAATAACTCTAAAAATGCAGGTGTTTTTATAATCAACTAGCTTAACATCAGGTGTCTTGTAAGCAATAAAAAGCCTATTAAACATAAACAAAAAAGAACGTAACACAAATGAAATAATAGTCAATCATAATAGTAACTCAGCTGGGAATGAATCGAGATACCATCGATTGGACGTCGTTTACCTATTATGAGCATAGAGTATAAAAAGTGTATAAAAGATACTTAACGCCTGGTCTGACATTGATTAAGTAAATAATTTTATTTAATATAAATAGCTATTGGTTGTGATGGAGTAGGTACTTGGCATTTCTACATATCATGGGTGTCGTAAATGTGGACTAAAGGAAGATTGTATACAGGGTGGCTAATTCAAATCGGTCAGTATAGGAAAGTCTTAAACTGTAAGTCATATGAATGTTCTTAGAAACCATGTCACCGATTTTGATAAAAAGAAAAACTGCATTCATACATTTGAAAAAGATAACTGTACCCAGCTGGGGAATCGAACCCGGTTTTTTTGCAAAAATAAACTTATACTTTTTCTATTTAAATATCGATTCTATACCTAGGTCTTAAGCAGTAAATGTCTCTAAGAAACATTATGTCTAAAATGAATAAAATGCATTGTTTTCACATACTTCAATTTATCGTAGTAGGTGTTCGAAGTGGCCACCGTTTTTTTCAATAATTTTCCTGACGTCCTTAGTCGCCGATCCACCTGACTTTATGCACATATGACACTAAATCTGTTAAAAATAGTGACTAAAATGAAAATTTGGTATCAAATCCCAAAAAATATACCCACGGTACCCAAAAACCCACGTACACAAAGTACAATGTAAAAACGTTTCAATTCAAAGTCTAAAGGGTTAATACTCCGTTTAAATGTCTTATGTATGTAGTTATAGTATCAGGTTACTGATTTACTATCAGTACTACGTATAAAAAGCTACGGACGACCATTAAGATCGGAAGTGTTCGGGTAAGATCGGCTTTTGTCGGGTGTCGTAATCTGGCTTGGGTGACTTACTTTTAAAGAGTAGAGATTTGAACTGCCTCGGTGAAACGACAGCTGTATTAGTGGCTGGTGTGCACAAAGGCGCGTGTTCAAATACCACGCAAGAAAATAATTTTGTGAGATTCACCAATTATCTTGAGAAAATTATCAAACATATGGAAGCATTAAGTTATAGAATGAAAACTTGACTTAAAACTTTATACTTACCAGCGTATTCTTCGTGTGGTGACGGAGTAAGAATACAATATGTCACCATCCCATCTCATTCCATGGGTGTCGTAGAAACCGACTAAGGCACTATTTGTAAATATTGCCTTAACACAGAAAGAAGGAAAACTTGAAATTAAACCCTATACCAATCCGTCGTATTATTAAGCAATGTATCCCTCCGTCAGGGGAGGAGGACCGTCCCTGCAGTGGGACATTAATGATTAAAACTTCTACGTGGAATTTCCATATTTATTGAGATAAAAATCAAACTACATAACCAATTTTGATAAAATTTCTGTGGCAGCAACTAAGTATCAGCATCCTTTTGAACCTAAACGATACAGTCAAATCAGTTAAGAAATGGCAAAGTAATGGTACGGAACATTGAAAAAAATCCAAACATATTCGACGGCCACTGTGGCGTAGTGGTTATACAACATAACTGCTACGCCGTCCGAGGTCTCGGGTTCGATACCCTCTCAATGCAAATATTTGTGTGCATGAACATGATTATTTGCATTGGTCTGAGTGTTTCTATGTTTAATATGTAGGTATTTACAAAAAAAAAGAAAGTATATAAGTATTAATATCCGTTGTTCTGTTACCCATAACACAAGCAGGTTAAGCCTAGCTTACTTTGGGAACAGATGGCGCTGTGTAGAGATGTCCGTGAATATTTATTATTCATATATTATATTCCTCATTTCCAAGTCGGTTAAAAACACCAATAAGATCATTGAACTCTTCATCAAATAACACAATATGTCAATCACCCAGGCGAGGATCGTTTGCTACCGTGGCACGGAATCAAACGCGTTACCCCCCACTGCGCCACTGATAGAACATACAACATACTATAACATTATTGACAGAAAGTGTTTGTGTCTATGACAAGATATTAATAAAAATATTTATATTTGTTTATGGTGTACAGTCAGAGGCAAAAATATGTACACATTTTCAAATTTTCTAAACTATCTGCACGTTTATCTAGACATTACAATATCAAAATGAATTCGTAATTTAGAAGAGGTTCCGTACAGTTTTGAATTAATCTTCGAATTTTCAATTTTGGATTGGCAGAACTTTAGATAACTGGTTTACAAAATGCGAAAATGTGTACATATTTTTGCCTCTGACTGTACTACAGAGTGTTCAAAAAATGAAAAATAGGTTTTGGTTTATTGTAAAAAAAAAGGAAAAAGGAAAATGATAAACGGTCGCGGGTACAAATATTTGGGTGACTTACAAATAATTCAAATCAAATCAAATCAAATCATGTATTCAATTTACAAATGGTCTTAAATAATAGTTGAAATAAATCTAAACATAATTATGTGCTACATACAGTTTAGTATGCCTGTACTAGGATTATTCCTGTAATTGTATTAAGTCATGATGTCCATATAAATAAATAATTACAATTTACAAAGTGTGAGTACCTGCGATATGCGAGAATTGTATTTTATAAGAAAAAGTCAATGTTTATATAAAAAATTACCAAATATAACAATAGAAGTTTAATTATGATAGTTCAAGAAGTCAATCCGTGTGGTGACGGAATAAGAATACAATATTTCACCACCCGTGTCGTAAAAACCGACCAAGGGACTATCCGTGAATATTATCTTTATGAAATAAAAAGAAGGAAAACTTGAAAATAAACCCTATACCAATGCGTCTGACCAGCGTGATATTAGAAGGCCAAGTATCCCTCCATTACGGGAGGAGGCCCGTCCCTGCAGTGGAACATTAATGGGCTGTTATCAAGAAGTGACCAAATTACTTAGGTAAAATACATTTACTCAAAAATACTACTAAAATGAAATTCTACTCCTCATTTTGAAATCAGTTACCAAAATAATCAAATTCATGAAAAAAGTTACTTAACATTTAAACTTATGTTAATGATGACACCATTTAAACCATTAACCCCAAACCCAATGTAACCTAACCCAATCGAACCCACTAAAAAAAAGAAATCCCCTTTAAACATTAACACAAGCAATAAAATAGAGCAACATGTTTATCTGTATGTCATTATCCACCTCAAAAACCATTTGTTCAAATCAACAATCTAGCTACACCTCTGCCTACGTATTATGTTACACGGCGTAATGATAATGACTCTATTTTGTTGTTTAGTATAGTGTTACTACAAATATTAGTAAATGTTGTACTACATAAAATGTGGAGGTGTTTTTTTATTGATTTATTTATTTTATGTTTTATGTTTTTGTTGCTTCATGTCTTGTGTATGTACAATCACCATCAAATACGAAGTAGCAACAGTAAACAGATATATTCAGAAGTCTAACTGGCAGACGAGCTTGTGGCCTATCTGAAGGTAAGAGGTAGCCGTCCCTCTTTAAATCCAACAAAGGTAGAGTACTCTAACTGCCTGCTTAACCAAGATAGTAGTTGCTGTCATTATCCTTCTACCATTGGATGCGTATTGGATTGGCGCTTTAGCTGCTTCAATAAAAATGATGAATGAGATTGTTTTGAGGATTTTACACTTACTTACATTGACTTCTGTAACTGTAATACTATTCTATACGGGTCTTACTCGCGGTATATACCTACTACTTAGCCTAGATACTAATAGGATAAATACCTAGGTTTTTCTCCGACGTTTCGGCCGATTTGCAAGGGCTGTGGTCGCGGAGGGACCAGTCCCTTAGAATATAGTATTATGTAAGTATACAATACATATGAGTATATGTTTTCCGGTAGGCCTCGGAAAACATATGGTGACCAGATAGGTTGCATATTGGAGAAGGGCCAAATAAAGAGCACTTGTAACCGACGCGCATGTATGACTCGCTTAATGAATGTGGACGAGGGCGAATCTGTTTGCCAGGATCGTGACAAGTGGCGTTCTGTCGTATCTTCCTACCCCGGCCGGGATAAGGCGTGAGTGTATGTAAGTATACAAATCGCGATAGTTTAAAATATATTTCTGTAAATATTTCTAGCGTAACTATCGTCCATATTTTAAGCAAACTATCAATTTCAAAGTTTTTTCTCTTGTTATGTACCAGATATCTATTTAGAACTACAGACCAGTTATGTTTATATACGCAACACAATGCGATTGGACATAGTAATCATACCCAAAGTATCATTTATATAGTAATTTTAATTTAATTTTTTAATTTATATTGCCAATGTTTGTTTTTAATTTAGTTTGTCATTATTTTAGTTTGTTTTTTTATATTCGCATGCTGTGGTTTCCTGTAATAATGCCATGATTCTGTAATTTTATTAATTAATTTTTAATGTATTGCCTTTGTTGGAGACCTATAATAAATAAATAAATACCCCATCACCTAACAAACATAATCATGTTTTACACTAATAAAACGACTTAACAATTTCGCATAAGATTACAATAAACAGATACGATAAGAACAGAGAGATAGACAGACAGACAGACGTATTTGTAAGCAGGCGCTAACGAGATCTATAGATCTTGAATGGTAATCCAAAAAGGTGTAAGTGCTTTTTATTTTTGATTTTTAACACGAGTTTACTGAAGACAGTTTCAGAATAAAATCATTTTAACTACTTTTTTTATTATTTTTAGTGACGGAGGAAAATTGGCCTAAAAGTTAACCACACTAGCCAGACTGATTGGTATAGGAATTTACGTATTCTTAGATGATACAGAGATATAATTTTTTGGCTTTTATACTCAAGCTGCAGATTAGCTCTTTTACATTAGGAATGTAAGTTATTACATATTCCACTGCGAATTCGCATAAAGAATTTACACTAATAGAGTCAGAATTTCACACCGAATTTTTACATATAGCATTTATCAAAAGAAAAGTTCCCTATCTATTAAACTATCATGTCATTGTGTACGCTACCATAACGCTGTCATTTAAAAGTCTTGTTCAATATCTCTGTTTCTACAAGAGCAATTGTTATGAAATTTTGCATAGCGGGGGCAGAGTTAGTATCGAGTTTTTGTGTGTAATTTCTGTTGCTTTACAATTAGCCGTTTTCGAGTACGGCCATGGGTACGCTAGCTTGATCGTGACGCTGGCGTACCCATTGAAAATGGTATTTATTTCCTAAACTAAAGAGGAAGAGTTTTTTTTTATTTTTACACTCGGTGTAAATACTGCCTAGTATTTACACCGAGTTTTTTGGCATAGTAACCAACTCGATACAGCTCTTGTGTACGCTACCGTCACGGACACGTTTATTTCACAATTTCATCTACGATTCACTTAAAAACCATTTTTTTGTACTTAAGTAAGTTGCAGTTTTAATTACTTACAGAATTCATTCTGATGAAATTTGTGTGGAACTAACTTGGAGGTATGTATTCTTTTAGAAAAGAAATATCTAAGTTTTAAATAAAAGACTTAGGTAGAAACAAATAAAATACATAATTATTAACCCTCTACCTCAAAGAGGAACGGTTTGGTATAGGACTTATATCAAATTTGCCTTCTACAGAACTTAGAAAAGATTGCCGTTAGTCTCGCTTAGTCTATTTATACAGCACGTAAAACACGATACGTTGTGGTCACTTTTGTGTTTTAAATTATATGTTATTATAATAATATGTTTTACTGGCCTTGCCAGTGTCACGTGGATAAGGGTTAGGTTACCCACGGGGTAAATTAGAGGAGAGTAATAGAAAGTCAAAGAAATGATAAACAAAGTATATTTAATTCTGCGTTACACAATTACCCGGTACTTAGATAACATATTATATATGTAATATGAGGATAATTTAGAAGTAGATAGGGAGACGTAGGTTCGATACAGGTTTGGAAGGGGACCACTTAACTTAGAGTTCTTGAGTGATGGCAGCAGGTCGTCCTAAATAAAATTAAATAATTTTTATTTACCAACTACCCCTTTATCCTCAACGTCCATCTAAAACAAAACAAAGAACAAACAAATAAATAAACACAATGCAGGTGTGAATGCGCATCGGTCGCTGGAGTAAAAGAGATGAAAGATACAAACTCTTATAGAAGAGAAAGAGACAGATATATAAAGTTATGGTTAAGATTGTAAAGAGAATAAGATAATTGGTTTGGAAAGTATATTTGTTTTGTTTATGCAAGTTTGTTATTTGTTTGGACTTACTTATGAATTGGTATTATATTTATGGTACTTGTGAGCTAATACAGTATTTGTAGTACAACAGGAACTCGTCACACATTAATAAACAATACCTATCTTGGTCTCAAGCTAAGCAGAGCTTGTATTGTGGGTACTAGACAACGGATAAAAATATTGAAATACTTACTTATACTTTTTTTGAAAATCCATACTTAATATTATAAATGCGAAAGTAACTCTGTCTGTCTGTCTGTCTGTTACTCTTTGACGCCTAAACGGCTGAACGGATTTTGATGAAATTTGGTACAGACAATCTTTAGACCCTGAGAAAAAAAATAGGCTACTTTTTATTAACAAAAAAAAAATTTTTTTTTTTTTTAAATCTTATGTTCTAGCATTTTGAAATTTTATACCAGTGTGGGGGTGAAATAGGGGTTGAATTGAAGATAAGACAATAAATCTTGGTACGTAGGCTTTTTCTACAAACGGAATTCCCGAAATTCGAACTGTACGGATTCGGAACGGGAACTACAAAGCCAAACTCACATTCACTTCTCTCTCACTCACAACAAATTCTGATTCTGATTGACAAAAGCTAATTTCACGCGGGCGAAGCCGCGGGCGGAAGCTTGTATATGCATAATAATAGCTACCGTACCTATGCAAAAAAATCACACAAAGATTTGCATTGAGCAGAAATCCAATCTGAGACCTGTGCTTAGCAGCCATAAATTGCAATACCTGAAATACTTGAATAGTCATCATCATAACAGCCCATTAATGTCTTACTGCAGGGACGGGCCTTCTCCCGTGACGGAAGGATACTTGGCCTACTAATACCACAAACGGATTGGTATAGGGTTTAATTTCAAGTTTTCCTTCTTTTTTTCGTTTCCATTCTTTCTATGAAAAGGATATTCACAGATAAACCCTTAGTCGGTTTCTAAGACACCTATGGGATGAGATAGGAGGGGAGGGGTGGTAACATTGTATTCTTACTCCGTCACCACACGGATAAATCATATTATAAGTAGGTATATTGTAACAATATTTTTCACACATTCACGCCATTTAATCCGAAAATAAGCAGAATTTGTACTATGTATATGGTGACAACGGATAAATAAACATGAGATGAGAACAAACTTTCTCATACAAAACACCCAGACGAATGAAAATATTCATATTCAAGCAAACAAAGATTTGCATTGAGAGGGAATCGAACCCGAGACATCTACGTAGCAGTCATTCTACAAGCTCTAAAGGTCGTCAAATTATCATCAAATTAAAGTTTACACAGCTCAAGTAAATCAAAAATAACAAGAGCCATTTTATGAGCTTAATTTTAAAGGGCTACTACACTCCCTAACTACATACACACCTCATCAAAATCTTTCGAAAAATACTACTTTAATAACTATAATAACATCCCAGATATCGCCCCAATAACTTTAGTTATTACCACCCATATAAACTCAAGCAATAATTATTAAAATTAACATTTTATTGAAACACTTATAATAAATGATTTAGAAAAAGGGAGTTAACGTAATCATTAAAAATGGAAGGTGATTAAAACGAATTTACAAAACCTAAAATAAACGCTTTTAAAAATAAATAAAATAAAGCTTTTTTATTTTTCGCAACCGAGTCGTTACAACGCCTTTAATTTTACGACGAACATCGAAACATAGTGTCATCTCTTTCGCACGCATAGGTTCGGCATAAACGTGTTATGTTCTATCTCTTTCAACGTGGCAGCAATTTGCCGACATGCTGTTACGCTGGCAATCAATTGCCATGCGCAAACAAACGCCTATGATATATCCAATTAAGTTCTATACAGTAATAAGGGGGTAAGTGAGAATTTTTATTGTATTATTTTTATTAATATGGTGTTATATTTAAATAGTTTTATAGCGTTTTATGGTAATAAAAGTTGTACGAAGTGTTTCTCAGTTTTGTAATAAAAATGATTTTTATTTATACATAAGTTTCGTTCGTTTGTTAACGATTAAAATAAGTTTACTTGAAGTAGTTTTTTCTGATTTGTTTGTGAAGTAAAATCTGATTAATTGATGGATGTCATTAAAGTGAATTGGCCTTTGGAGTTTTAGGACTTGATTACTGTTTGTTAATGTCCTACTGTAGGGATGGGGATTCTGCAGTGATGAAAGATAATTAGCCATAGTAGAAACACGCTGGTCAGGCGGATTGGTATAGGTTTTTATGTTAAGTTGTTTCTTCTTATGTATAATATCATCATAACAGCCCATTAATGTCCCACTGCAGGGACGGGCCTCCTCCCGTGACGGAGGGTTACTTGGCCTACTAATACCACGCTGGCCAGATGGATTGGTATAGGGTTTAATTTCAAGTTTTCCTTCTTTTTATTTCGTAAAGATAGTAGTTACGGTTATTCCCTTAGTCGGTTTTTACGACACCCATGGGATGAGATGGGGTGATGACATATTGTATTCTTACTCCGTCACCACACGGATAATGTATAATATATAGAGATGAAATCTGCAATATTATTCTTGGTCTAGAGGACTGAATGTTTCCAGCGCCGCTATCGCTTGTTTTGTACTGTTCTTACAATATTAACTACATACCTACGATTGAAGAACCCAACGTTTTAAAAAGGCTCTTGCGATGGAATTTTGTGTAATCCAGTTTAAAACAATAAACGATTTATTCGTACAAAAATTTGGATGGAGCAGGAATCAAACCCACGACCACTACGTAGTAGCCAAACTCTATAACCATTACACCAAAGAAACAATCAAGTTATAAAACAAAAGAGCAAAAATTTTCACTTACACGTTTATCCCCCACGCTCCTCTGCCAGGTAAACTTAAAGAAATTTACCGAGTATTAAATCTTTGAACAAACAAGTTGTTCGCGCTTACACACACACACAAACACACAAATACGACGGAGTGTGTTTATACAGACACACACATACATGGGCTAGTTAAGGGGAAGACTGTTTTTGTTTGTATTGATATCGCTTTCAAGACTGAAGATTTAAAAAACCCACTTTTCCATAATACCAGGAATAAGATCATACATCTGGTCACCTATCTATGGAATGACCTCAACGATATTGCGTAACAAGCGTTATCGCTTATGAATCAGTAATAGGAACTTCCTGTAAGCGCTTCAAGATGGTACAGGTTTGAAAACTAAAAAGATTTTAAAAAGACATAATAATATCCTACTTTTTCATATAAAATAGAAATGCGATCTTAATAGTTTTTACTATTAATGTAAAATATTTTTATTACCTTTCAACTGCAGCATAGAAATTTTCTGCTATGCAGACTTGATTGCGTTGTCTATCTAAGTAAAAAGTGGTGTAATAATCACGTTGATTATTATTATTATATGTATTATTTTTATTCTTTAAATCCAAGTAATACAGAAGACCGATTATACACAGACATATAATACATAAACAGACCTAGTCAACTCGGACAGAAATCAAAGGCCTCCCTATTGCTAAACCTACACTCAAACTTAGGACACCCTATGTCCAAAATAACCTCCATGCGTTGGCTAATAAAAAAATACAAATTTAAGAGCATATAAAATAAAAACAAACTCCCCCTTAACACACACAAGCTTGTCACACGCACACAAACAAACATACAAGACAACATGTTATACGTAAATGATGTTATGTATGAGATAAGTACAAAGGGAGGTTCTCACCCCCTATTAGTGTTTAACTAACTGAACACAATACACTAATAATATCCTTTAATTTATTCATCATAACAGCCTATTAATGTCCCACTGCAGGGACGGGCCTCCTCCCGGGACGGAGGGATACTTGGCCTACTAATACCACGCTGGTCAGACGGATTGGTATAGGGTTTAATCTCAAGTTTTCCATCTTTTTATTTCGTAAAGATAATACGACACCCATGGGATGAGATGGGGTGGTGATGGTGACATATTGTATTCTTACTCCGTCACCACACGGAGAATTTTAATTTATTATTCAAAATTAATTTAGGCTGCCATGCACGAGGACGCGGGATTTTTACACAACGTGACGGAGGGATACTTGGCCTACTAATACCACGCTGGCCAGACGGATTGATATAGGGTTTAATTTCAAGTTTTTCTTCTTTTTATTTCGTAAAGATAATATTCACGGATAGTCCCTCAGTCGGTTTTTACGACACCCGTGGGATGAGATGGGGTGGTGACATATTGTATTCTTACTCCGTCACCACACGGATACCACCACCTCACTTAATATTATACACAAATCTAATTAGTTTTAAACAGGCTAATTTTAAAGGTGCAACGTAATATGGGTTACGTTTATCAATATTCCGTTAACCACACAGCAGTAAAATGGATGGAAACCACAATGAACAGCTGTCTTTAAAACAAAAGGCACAGGAAACTAAAATGATTAACTAATAAATTGACTTATAACGAGCATTCTTGTATAATATTTTGAAAGTGCTTATAAAAATTGGGGTTTGTGAGTAGAGTAAGTTTCCATTGTTATACGGCTCGCGAGTCGAATCTAATGCGGCACAAATCACGTCTTATCATAACAGCCCATTAATGTCCCACTGCAGGGATGGGTCTCCTCCCGTGACGGAGGGCAATGCGGCACAAATCACGTCTAAAAGCAGTATTTAATATTTAAATGATGACTTTTAACGACGTTTGTTGGGTTGGAATGATAATGACACCCTTTTTTTAATTGTGGTTCTCAATGATGTTTTACTTTTAATATAACATCATTGGTAGTGCTAGAATAAGACAACAAAAACAACAAATATTTTGATCATAAACAGAAAGGTAAAACTTGTTAAAACACGCCTTAATTTACTTAAATTGCCGTTACAGTCATATTGCTGTATTTTATATTGAAAAGATTCACCTTGTAATGTGAAGCTAATTGCACAATCATAAAACTCCATCTTATTCCTAATTTAAGAAGAGCATCAATGCAATTATGAACTAAGTATGCGGGGTTGAAAAATTGCATTAAGTCAGAATCAAACCAGATACATTTGAGTAAACACTCTAAGGGCCAGATTCAGAGACCGCACTTTGACTTTACTTTAGCAAAGTCTAGTTATTATCTCTGAATTTGAAAAACATTAAAGTAATCTTTCGCATGATAAAGTTTACTTTGGGAAGATTACTTTGAAAGAAAGTAAAGTCACGACTCTGAATCTGGGCCTTATATCTCGTTTTTGTATCAAAGTCGAACTTTCCTTCAAAGTAAAGTCAAAGTGCGGTCTCTGAATCTGACCCTAACACTATTGCCGTCAATTTCAATGTATGTATTATAAACGATAACGATTTAACTGTTCTCGTATAACAATGAAAACAAACAAACCGGCGCCATCCCATTTAGCATCACCACTCGCTGATGGGTTAAGTGGGTGTTTAAATCCTCATTTTCGGGGTAATTTCCCATAAACACGCCCCTTACCTGTCGAGAACCGAACCGACTATTAGTCATCATTCAAACTAACTAACTATTAGAAAATTAAGAACTAGTTAATTTAGTTTAAAAAAAAACTTTGGTTTGCTTGCTTTGAAAGTGGTTTTTTAATTTTGTTGGTAGCTGTGGTACTGACGGCAAACTATACTTATTTTTGAATAGGTACATTAATTGTTTTGCTGTCTGTACTAATGACCATATCAACCCATAAAGGTTTTAGTCAGAATAGGACGTTTAGCGATAATTAAATAAGAATTAGCCTTTATGCTAAAGGTAACAACGATAACGATTTCCAATTTGACAAGCATAATAGCGATCACGAATTTGTTTCATATAGGGACGGGCCTCCTTCCGTGACGGAGGGATATACTTGGCCTACTAATACCACGCTGGCCAGACGGATTGGTATAAGGTTTAATTTCAAGTTTTCCTTCTTTTTATTTTGTAAAGATAATATTCACGGATAGTCCCTTAGTCGGTTTCTACGACACCCATGGGATGAGAATGGGGTAGTGACATATTGTATTCTTACTCCGTCACCACACGGAGGCTGTGAGTGCTTCAACGAAAACTGTGAAATATTAATCAGTAATAAAAATACGAAATTATTTAATAAAATCGACAATAACTAGCCTTCGACATAAAGCCATTAATTATTTCAACACGTCCAATAAACCAATAAAGATCGTTATTATTGTATGATTGCTGATGTATGTGGCAACATTGTCATTATTATACACTGGCAACACTATTATAGAGTGTGGCAACACTGTATATTGTCCAGAATCTTGAAATAAGATTTAATTGACGGCTTACTTAAAATGAGTCAGTAAAAATTCTTAATAAATTTTATTTGTATTTTTTTTCGTACGTAAATTGTGAATGGAATTAGAATGAATGTAATTGTTTGAGGTGCTAACAGTTAGTTGCTATCAGTCATTCATAGCCTCCGTGTGGTGACAGAGTAAGAATACAAATGTCACTACCCCATCTCATCCCATGAGTATCGTAAAAACCGACTAAGGTTCTATAAGTGAATATTATCTTTACGAAATAAAAAGAAGGAAAACTTGAAATTAAACCCTATACCAATCCGCCTGGCCAGCGTGGTATTAGTAGGCCAAGTATCCCTCCGCCACGGGAGGAGGCCCATCCCTGTAGTGGGACATTAAAGGGCTGTTATGAAGTTTGTAGAAGACGATGATAGTTACTGTTATGAAATATAATAAGCCTTTTTATCTCCCTAAAAGCTTTTTCAATACGGCTGCCGCTTGACACTATAAATAATAGGCAAGATGTGTATGAAAACAAACTAACGTTGCTTTTGCCGTTCGGAAAACGCACCGAAATCCCACGGCAGCCGTACGGCACGAAAAGGCTAAATTGAAAGAGCACTAACGCGGAATCAAATATTAGTAACATACACCCGTATTCGAACCTATAATAAATAATCCTCACACATTCACACATCGCTACCTAGTCCCAAAATAAGCAAAGCTTGTATTATGGGTACTAGACAACGGATAAACATACTTATATATTTTTTTTGTAAGTACATACATAAGTATTATACATAGAAAACAGACAAATGCAAACAATCATGTTTATGCACACAATGATTTGCATTGAGCGGTAATCGAACCCGAGACCTCTGCGTAGCAGCCATGTTATATCGGTATATAACATGGCTGCTACCTCTGGGGCGCAGTCGGTACTGCGCCCCAGAGGTCATCAAAAATATCTTGTAATTTCTCCACTGAGCCAAGACGCGGTCATCCACTTCAAATTAACTTACACATTCACTATACAAGATAATCTAGATAACTAATACATAATTATATGAACCAATATTATACCAAACTTATTTATTCAGCCCATGAATAAGATATTGAACCTTTTTGATTAAAACTTATAACTTACTTGAGCTAACAAAGTCTACTTTGTCTATGGCTTGCTTCTGTCGCTTAATCTTTTGTTGTTGACAGCGGTTTAGGCGTTAAGGGGAGTTTTAATTTATTATTAATTGTAATTACTCTTTGTCTGTGTAGTTACGGAGTTATGACACACGGCGTTATATGTATAACTTATTCCGTTAGTGTCGTAAAAGTCGACTAAAGAAAACTTCGCAGATGTGAACGCTACGAAAACAAAATAAGTTAACCATGCTCCAAATAGTTTTTTATTCTTGACCCCCCAGATTAGCTTATTTTTGTATACGTCCTGATTACATTGAGCTTGACCCCCTAGTGCATTTGAGTATTCTTTTTTAAATAAAAATGAAATACACATTAGAATCTATGCGATGCTTTTATTGAAGACTTTTATATTTACTAATCTCCTTTTGGAATTGTATGAGGAATCTGAAAAGAAGAAAGACAATGGAAAAAAATTATACTCGACGCGGGGAACGAACCCGCGTCTCTGGACTATTTTTTTTTCTTTTCGTATTTTTCTAGTTATAGCTAAGCTGTATAGGTAAAAATTATATGTAATTTTATGAGGAAGGCAATACGCAATGTCAAATTGTTTACTTATTTTTAAGCTCCATGCTTAATTTTCCTTTAACATTAGATGCCTGTCCTCCCGTTATAAACCTCTTAAAAAAAATAGACTATATTAATTATTGTAAGCGTCCCTTAAATAAAAACACGTCCCATTTTATTGTTCATTGACCATAATTAATTAATGCGCGGTCACTATTGACAACTTTGACACATGTCAAACTTGTCGCCATGCATCGACAAAGCTAAGACGTTAACTGTCAAAATTTATTTTAAGCTTTATTACGAGTGTTGTAAGAGTAAATAAATAAATTACTAAATAGTAGTATTATAATTGTTTTTTAATTCTGTGATGTGTGCCGACACAAAATGTATTTAATGTTATTAATTAGTGTAAAGGTGTGTTTTGATTAGTGAATGTTGTTATGTTTTATGGTTACTGGTTTGAATTATGAAGTAAATTTTAATGAGTTATTTTGTTAGGGGTTAAGAAAGGGTTTAGGGATTAGGATCTTATAAATTGGCAGCTGCTGCTAGTGTGGTTGTTGTTACAGTATTTAATAGAAAAATATTTTATAGTTTTATAGTATTAATGATAAACTACACATTTATTTATATTTGTTCGATTCTCACTCGATACTAATCTTTATGTGCAGCCATCCAAACCAAAACAAACATTCATATTCATGTTTTGTTTCATGCAAGGCAAAGAGTAATATTAAATAAATATTAAATATTCCTCACACATTCACAAAACGCCATCTAGTCCCAAACTAAGCAGAGCTTGTAATATGGATACTAGACAACGGATAAACATACTTAAATACTTTTTTTTGTAAATACATACATATTATACATAGAAAACACCCAGACCAATGCAAACAATCATGTACACGAGCACACTAAGATTTGCATTGAGCGGGAATCGAACTCAAGACCTCTACATAGCAGTTATGAACTATAACCAATTATGGATTCTTTTTGTAATAACACGCTAATGTGATTGTACCAAACATAATAGAAAACGTGAATTTTTTCGCAATAAGATAACGAATGGTAGCCATAGAGTGACCTTTCATTTTCCGATCGGGCCAAATTCTTCTACTCACTACGCATTTGAAACACCCGATGTTATAAGAAAATGCCAGCTTTAGGTATTAGAATACCTAACTACATATGTTTTTTTATTCTTAAACGACAAAATTTATATGAATGTTGGTAAAAATGTGTTCAAAAATAGAGCGAAACACGCATTTTATTGTTTTTGTTTCTCTAGAGTTTCACACATTTCTAGTATCTAATTTGAATTCAAAATATTTATTTATTTATTAATTTTAACACGGTTTTACAAACCAATTACAGTAACATACACTACAGAATACACTATAGAAACAGTAAAACAAATGATAAAATAACTAAAGAAAAACAGGAATATTAAAAAATGTACAAAATAAAATATATAAGAAAAGAAACAATAAAATAACTATTTATAAACTTTCACAAAAACTTAAACATACTTTATTTACAATATTAGACTCATCTGCGAATAAGTCACAATCAGGGAAAGCTTCCATGAGGTTATTGAGCGCTGAAAGGACGATATTATTATTAAGTATATTTAATTTTAAACTAAATTGCTTATTAGTAACTAATTAACTAATTAAACGTAAAACAATTAATGTCAGTCAATTATTTAAGCATTCTTTCCAAAATACGATGCGTCCCTTACAGGCTAAGTAAGTAGGTACGTTAAACTAAAAAAAAATTGTAATCTTCCACGGATGACTTACAAATAATTACATCTAATTACAAACTAAAAAGGTACAATGTCAGTAAAAAAACGCCGTCATATTTAAATCTTTTACCGTTCATAATAATTCTTTAAAAATTAAATAACAGTTATAGACAATAGGAAGCTTAACCGTAACGTAACGGTTTAGTTAAAAATGTATAAAAAAGCTTTCAAGGGTTTTAGTACTTACATAAGCTTCTTAATTTTATGAAAAAGAAACGTCAATTACCATATCGGACCTGATGAAGGCTACGTTGCTAGTTAAAAAACAACTGCTGCACTCCGTCGTGATCATTTTTCCGGTATTTTTATCCCAATGATTCTTCCCGCTACGGTTTAAGGACCCATTAAATTTCTAAATTTTGTTAATTCCTCCCTATCTCATCACATGGATGTCTTGAAAGCCAACTGAAAAGCATCTCAGATTCTTTATATAAAGAAGGTAAACTTGACACATTACATATTTAACCAATTTTGCTGACTGGCGTGGTAAGTATAAGAAGAAGGCTAAGTTTCCTCTTTGTAAAAACCAGGACCTATAGTGAGATATTAATACGCTGTTACGACTTATAAATCCGTGTGGTGACGGAGTAAGAATTGTATTCTTCTATGTCACCACCCCATCTCATCCCATGGGTGTCGTAAAAACCGACTATCCGTGAATATTAACTATACGAGATAAAAAAAAAGAAAACTTGATATTAAACCCTATACCAATCCGTCTGGCCAACGTGGTATTAGTAGGCCAAGTATCCCTCCGTCACTGAAGGTGGCCCGATCCTGCAGTGGGACATTAATGGCCTGTTACGACGATAGTGGGATATTAATACGCTGTTATGACTTATAAAGTCCGATTAAGGTAAGGTGTAAGAATAAAAGGACTCTTTTGCCTCAATAGTAAAAAAAAACCTTAAAAGCGCGGCAAACCACTTTCATTTTTAATCTGGGATTAAATACGTTATCTTAAGTATGTTTGCAAAATCTCTAATGTCGTTAAAATAAGCCACCCGCATCGTTTCGTAGAAATTGGCTTACGTTAACCAGGACTCAAACCCACTTACCTGTTCAGATAATCCTTTTAACTATTTGACTGTTCTCGCTTCACTGGTCGCGGCACTTTCGGCAAGTTAAAATTTAAATTGCCTTATTTTTTTTTTTGACAAGATTGTTTGGGTATTTGATTTTTCGATATTGTGGGAATATTTAAGAGATTTTATGGTTTTGATGTGAGAAAATAGGTTTTTTGTGGCTCGATATGCCTTCATTTATCTTGGTAATATTTATAAAATTGGTTTAGTTGGTACTTGGATTTCTTTGAAAAAATAACCCAAACTTTTAAGGGTCGTGGCACATATAATGTAACGTAAACGGATCGACACCTTCAGTATTATTTGAATGAAACTCCTTACTGCAACGCACACTAATCGGAATCGCAACGTAATCGGATTTTTGACGTTTGACACCGAGGAAAAAGGCGAGGCGGTGCCGATCCCTTTACGTTACGTTATTATGTGCTATGACCCTAAGCCTGTAACAACCTTTAGTTAAAGTAGTTACGGGTTTTGGACAAAATAAAATCGCTACGGGTTTGACTTCGCTCCTCGCATAAGTCAAACTATTTATATCCTTGTTTGCACCATGTAGGTATTCGATTAAGAGCATAAGTTGAGATATTTTAGAGTGAAATCATAAGTTTCTCATTAATTTACTCTAAAAGATCTAAAGATAAAAGAATAGAATAAAATTGGTATTTATTTAGCAAATATAGCTGTATAAAAGACATTTTAGATATTAAAAATAAACATATTAGATCTGCTATATTTCACGTAGGTAGGCATGCAAAATTTTACAAATTATAGTTACAAAATAAATTAAAAAGGTATTTTGCAAAAGTTTTTTAAATGTACAGAACCAAAGTGGCATAAAAAATTTTTTTTAGTTGTAATTGGTTTATATGGTCTTAGCTAAATAATTAGTGCCACTAATATTAGAATATAACCCAAAGTTAACCCCGCGACTGCCAATCTAAGCTATAAAAATCGAAATTGTCTTCATAGCGATCATAAGTACAAAAGTATCCTTCATAAAGCATCAAAAAGTTTTCCTTAACCCTACAATCAATAACCACATCACGACCTATATGAACATAAAACTCAATGTGCTAAAAAGAAACATAAACTAACATAACACAAACAATGAACTACCAAAAACAAAATGTATGAAGATTTTCAAAAAACTTTTTATTTTATTAGTCGATTAGTCGTGTCACGTCCCTAATCTGCATTCACGGCACTACTAGTGTTGTCACCGTATCGATGTACACGACCTCGTTCTAAAACACAGTACAACCAGTAGTCTATCTCAACCAAATATTTATTAGAAAAGTCTAGGGCTGCCCATCTCCAGCTTTTTAATTACATTTACCTACCTACTTTCCCGCTCGTTCCTGCGGCACAGTCGCGACTGTTCGCTCCGCAAAGCCACCTCTATCGTGAGCGTGTAGGTATAACTCGCGTTTCGTCCGTTTCTATGAAGTCGAAATACTGTATTTATTTGTACTATGACTTACATGTGTGGTATGTGTGGTCCTTTGCTAATTTCCGTAGAGTTTATTTTCCATAGTGGAAATGGCCTTTATTTTCATCACAATTTGTCAATTCATTTGTTATGAAAACGATTAATAGGTTTAATCGTTTTTATAACAAATGAAGAAGTATATTGCACTGTCTCTGTATCGTAGTAGTTTTAGTTCATGACTGCAAAGAGGTATCAGGTTCGATTCCCGCTCAATGCAAATCTTTGTGTGCATGAACATAACCTTCTATTTACTGGATGTTTTCTATGCATACATAATATCCAAAAAAAAACTACATAAGTACCTTAGTATGCTTGTCCATTGCCTAGTGCCATAGTGACAACCTCTGTGGTGTAGTCGGTATAAGTATAACATGACTGCTACGCAGAGGTCAAAGGTTCGATTCCCGATCAATGCAAATCTTTGTGTGCATGAAAATGATTGTTTGCATTGGTCTTAGTGTTTTCTATGTATAATATGTATTTATTTACAAAAAAAGTATTTAAGTATGTTTATCCGTTGTTCTGTTACCCATAACACAGGCAGGTTAAGCCTAGCTTACTTTAGGAACAGATGGCGCTGTGTACAGATGATAAAACAATAGTACAACCTTTACTTAGTTTTGGAGTACCTAGATGACATTTTATAAGTGTGAGGAATATTATATCTAATTATTATGAAACCAAATCCAGTATTAACTCTAGCGAACAAGATTTGTATCATATTCATAGAAGCCCATGAAAGACATAATGAAATAAGTAAGTCATTATCTTAACAGCCCATTAATGTCTCACTGCAGGGACGGGCTTCCTCCCGTGACGGAGAGATACTTGACCTACTAATACCACGCTGGCCAGACGGATTGGTATAGGGTTTAATTTCAAGTTTACCTTCTTATTTCGTAAAAATAATATTCACGGACAGTCCTTTAGTCTGTTTTACACACCCATGGGATGAGATGGGGTGGTGACATATTGTATTCTTACTCCGTCACCACACGGAGGCAGTTAGATTACCAACAATACCTAAGGCTTGATTTTGCGATTCTCTCGTTCCGAACTTAGGAAAACTGAAGCTTGCTTTCTTAAAGTGCTAGACACCCAATTCACTTCTCTGCTTTTCGAATAATGTCAAAGCGGCGGCGCGGCGGCGTCATTTAACACATTATTCTGTCCAGAATCTTAAGCGCCGATTACACTAGACTACATGTAGTTTCCTACATCATGTAGGAAGACTACATGTAGTTTAGTGTAATCGGTGCTTAAAACTACTCTCAGCAGTGCGTTGAACGGACTGCTCAACTTTTGCGGTACACTTGGACTTTTATTCGATTTGTCAAAATTAGGAGAAAGAGTTGCCATGGTCTGTCAAGTGGTTATAATGACATCACTGACTTTGGTTAACCCTTTTTTTAAGTTTTTAATGTAGCTTCAGTGTGGCCACTTGACTAAACTAAATACCTAGTAAGTAGGTACTTTTCTAGTGTCTACCTCATCTATCAAGGAAAATGGTTGTCATCTACTTTCTTAATTCATATACTTACTAAAACATCGAGATTCCATAATATTTCCGACGCACCGCCATCTACTCTCACGTAAACCAAACGTTCAGGCTAGATAAGTCGGTTCCCATAGAAACAGATTTGTTTGACGTTCTGAACAAATATCCTGACAGGATAAGTTCTCTAGACCATCATAACAGCCCATTAATGTCCCACTGCAGGGGCGAGCCTCCTCCCGTGACGGAAGGACAACTTGGCCTACTAATACCACGCTGGCCAGACGGATTGGTATAGGGTTTAATTTCAAGTTTTCCTTCTTTTTATTTCGTGAAGATAATATTCACGGATAGTCCCTTAGTCGATTTGTACGACACCCATGGGATGAGATGGGGTGGTGACATATTGTATTCTTACTCCGTCACCACACGGAGAAATTCTCTAGATGAATCACTATAATTACAGGGTTACAAATAAAAAAAGAAACAACAAATATAAATGAGTAAAAACATATATTTTATATATCACTCGTCGATTTCAAGTTACTACTTCCGCAAGGTTTTATAGAAAGGAAAATTTGACCGGTTCATAGGATATAAGTCGAAGAATAAATTCAATATACACACAAATACATTTAAACTGTACTTTTAACTCTAAACACACATATTTACAGATCTCCTAATATATATATTTTTTAAATAATTAAACGTAAATGTACAACTAACCTAAATTTCTAATTTATTATTAGAATTTATTTACAATTTAATGGCGATTACCATTATATGAAGGAACATTGTTTTATAGCAAGGAAATGTACACGTAGACTAAATGTTGGAAGGTTATGGGGTAACAGTTTTAATATAATTGCAATAAAAATATTCTAATCAAATTTTGAAATCTACCCTCCTAAACATCTTAAATAAAGTTGATTAAACTCCCAAATTTCTATGAAGATGCTCGAAAAACAGTCATTTAAATTGCTACATTGAATTGAAGTTATCTGGGTCATTTTCAAATTTGGGGCCAAAAATGCTTATGTAAGTACTGAAATTAAAGTACTTATTTATAAGATAAATATTATTGGCTATCGGCCTTGGAAGTTTAACGTTATATTCAAGATACTGAATAGAACATGAATTGCAACATCAAAACAATTGAATATATACATACATTCAAAATTCGAATGATATTAAAAATAAAACTCAAAATGGCTGCCTATAATTGCCCCATATACTTCCAACATTATAAAGGTTCCTTATTTTGTAAGTACAGTAAGAAATAAATAGGTTTTATTTACAATTTATTTTCTCCATTCATCTTCTCTTATAAACTAAAAGCTTAATTTACGGCTGACGCTTAAATTATTAAATTTTATTAAGAAACTTAAGTTTCTTATCTACAAAATGTACCTAAATTGGTTTTTGTATTGACAGCTGTCAACACGTTCTGAAAGGGAATGCTTGAAGCGTTATTCTTTAAGAAAAAAATCTTTGTTAGTTATGATTATGACAAGCGTAGCCTGAAGCTCGCACGAGTGTGGTAATTTCACCATTGGTAGCATGTTCAGAAAACTTGAATAAGTAATGGCCGACTTAAAGAAAAACAGTAATTTAAAAATACAAATCATAATTGCGTAAATTGTACTGCAGGAGTAAATAATAAAGCATTTATGACCTTACAGAAACAGCCAATCATATTACCTTTTCAACAAAAGATTTAAAGAAACAAATAAGTCAGGTCTTGTTAGAGAGCAGTCAAAGAACATGACTATTTTAATTGACTGCCAAATAAATAAATAATTACAATTTTTTAAGAAAATACCACAAATTCACAAATTCCTACTTTTTATTTTAATAATCTTTTTATATTATTAAACAAAACCTACCAAAGAGTTTTCATATTATGGCCAGTATTGCGTAATAAGGTCATTCGAATACGCAACCAGTGACAATAGAACATGATTAGAATCTGTTTTACAAGACATTCCACAAATTCATTTTTATTACCAGCTTAAAAAATATACTTCAATCATTAGAAAGGCAAAATTTGTTTCAGTTTTGCGTTTTTGACAATTTACTATAATAATTATAGCCAGGTAATTGAGAAGTTTCACAAAATTTAGATTTTACTATTCTAAATTATTTAACATTCGAAAAAACGCAGAATGAATTTGACAATAAAAGAAATATAATACTGCGTAAGTACATTTTGTTATTAATATTCACATAATTATTTATTTTAATCTAAAGGAACTGGCATAATAAAACTACTAGGTATATTTGAGCGTATGTTAAATTCATAATAGGTATGTATTTTAATTGTATTGCTATTCAATTTTGAGCTACATACCGATCTCATGGAATCATTTAAGCGAATTTGTAAACTTACCCCTTACTCATAAACGCCACTTAAATTTAATCACTGTTTAGCGAGATTTTTATTACGAAAACCAACCTTATACTAAAGCAACGTAAAAGTCTATGCTAATTAATCAATTGACTAAAATTTAAGAGGCGTTTATGAGTAAGGGGTTTAATATATTAAAAGTATTGCTACTGTTCAAAATAGTTCAAGAGTAATTTAATTGGGGAAATGTCTATAATGTAGCTATCGGAATAACAGACCAGAACAGATTTCCTCATTATGATGGTGGAAAACTGTATCTACTATTGATTTCCCGATATGATACCACGATACAAAACTGAGTAATACTCAAAACATTGTCACGAAGACATAGAAAAGTACAGAAATTTCGTCTGCTGTAATCAGATAGGCACAGTGTAAAATACGCGATCCATTATATTTGCAAAAGCGGAATACGTGCCTAAATCACTTCCCTTCTTTAATACTCTCAAAAAACACATTTCAATTAATTTAACAAACATTTTAGTTCACGAATTCCATGAAACCGGTTTTAAAGTAACATCTATTAAGTTGACAATTTTCCACATAATAGTGAGTATCATTCTAATATTCTCCTTAGTCGATTCGATACGGAACAGCCTTATCTCAACATCGAATGACTCCAATAAACGTTATAATGTCACATAATCAGCGAATTAAAAGCAATCAATGGGAATGTAATTAAAAACGAACTTTTACGAAAGAATACATCGTAAAATATCGACATGCCCGCTAATCGCAAACACTTAATGAATAAAATCGATAATTAAAATCGCCTAAGAGTTAATTGAGCTGAAAATGGAATCTAGATTTCAAATTACGAATGGCGTGGAGCCAAACCGTTGGCTTTTGCCTTTTTCTTTTTTAATGCTCGCTTGAAAGAACTAGTGTGGTAGTTAGCACATTCCGATAGTCGATTTTGTTTTTTTACTAATACGAATCGTTTTGAGAATTTAAAACAGCAAAATAAAAGTCAAGATACTGATTATGAGTTATTTATTTGAACGACGAACTATATTAAAATTTATTAAAGAAATAAATATTTCAAATTTAAAAAGCATTCTTATTTCAAATTCAACAACATGGCGTAACCGGACGGCATCGAAGAGAAAAAAAAACAAAAAAGTTGTTCTTAAAATTGATTCAGTTGGTAAATCGATTCGGCGAGAACTTGATACTGGTAATCGTAAATCATACAAACAAAAGACGGAAAGGAAAATACAAATTAGCCTTATAATCGGTCGTTTAAACTCTAGTTAGTGAGCACAGGCTAGTGCAATAACATTGTAAACAATGCTATGAGCACTCAACTATAAAATATCCATTTAAACGGCTAGCCATAGATTAAAACATAATATTTTCTTTTTCATATAAATTGACGAACGTCTCTTTGGTGGTTTATTTTTTTTATTAACGGAACAAAATGAATAAATTGCATTTCTTTTTTATTTTTTTAAGCTATAGAGCCTAGCCTAGTAGGAGAAAAAGTTTCTAGTCTTTGTTAGAGACTTGAAAAATTTACATCTTTTATTTATGCAGAGGGATTCAATATGAATGTGATTTCTTCAACATTAATCACAAAGCTTTTAAATTCTTAGTACTTTTTTTATAAACTGGCGGAATAGCTTTTAAAGTAAGGATAATATTTTTGTACGCTCTTGTTAGCTAAAGTACGTAATTAAAGTCAATGCAACGATTGGTACTTATTCAATATGCATTGAAAGGAATAGCGAGATCCGTTTTATCTATCACCTATCTATCGTCACCGGTAAAATGTAATGACTTCAAACCATGTAGAATTAGCAGTAAATACTGATGCAATAGTAACTCACATACATTAATTTAATAAAAGATAAAATAATGTCACACTTTAAAAACAATAGACTCATACACAAATACACATCGTTAGTCAAGTTAAGCAACGCGTCATAGTAACTATCAACAATAAATAGATTAGTATCAACAGTTTCCTGACGCGTAGACAAATAGCCGTTAAGAACAATCGTCAAACGTCTTATAAACAATTTGGTTACGTCGCGAGCAATTACGAAACGCGATTCGAAAACATGATAGTTTCTGAACGCATCTCTTAATAATAGGGCCCGGAACGCACCTATAATCACCTTCATCTCTACATATCTCTATCTCTTGCTAACTAATATAATAAATATAAATCCGTCCCTCTTCACCGTTGTCAGCGCTCGTTGAGAAACCACAGACCCTGCCTATCAACATTTCAAATCTAAAATGTCTAATTATACCCACATCACTGGATGAACATCAAAAAAGAGCTATTTTTAATTAATTTAGACCCCAAAACTATTATAATACGGGCAATTTTGTTATCTAATAAGCCATGACGCTAACAAGAGCCGAGGCGCCATTTTGAAACCGTTGATATAATGATATGGCTGTTTTAATGGTTTTAAAATTAATATAAATTATTGCTAAGAATGAAACACGCCTACTTTAAATGATAGATCATTTGGACTTGACAAGCTGAATTTAACAAATCGAATTTAATATTAATAAAGATGATTAAATTAGGCAAATCTATTTCAATACAATTGTTGTTCAATACTTGTAGGAATGTAGATATACTAAATCACCGTTAATTGCAATAGAAATGACTTGAGATCAATCAATGCATCAAATCTACTTTGAGATTCAAATATGGCTGAAATAATTGACTTTTACGAAGCTTTTTAAAATTGAAAACCTACACTTACTTTACGCGAGTCTTGCATCGAATAAACAAACTACCACTCTATGAAAAACAAAGTTATCTTGCAATCTCTAACTTTAGCGATAAACAAGGAAATACAATAAAGAATCCAGGCGATATAATTAACACCTAATGAATAATAATTGATTGAATAATTAACTCGATTATGAATCAATAAGTCGATTTAAGATACCATTCGAGAAGGCTGTCCCTAGCCAGTGTTACTACAACTAATAAATAAATAAATCTATACTAAACATCTAGTTTATATTAAATATTTACAGATATATCACTGATTGTCACTTTTACGTTTCATTTTCACTTTCACTGAGTTCATCCATGTCCATATCAATTAGTTCTTCGTCATCATCTTCGTAGGAGTTGTTGAGTTGACTCCCGTCATCAGGCTTCATACCTGATGAGCCAGATTTACCTCCAGTCTTTGCTTCCTCCTCCTGCTGCATTCTTTTGTGTTTCGTTCTTCTGTTTTGGAACCAAACTTTAACCTGTGGACAATGTAAGTTTTTATTGTTATTTTTGGTTTTTGTTTAAGTCCTACAATACATACTAGAGTTATGGAATATAAACTCTATGCCATAGAAGTCGTCAATAAGTAAATGTTTAAATTACTTAGATTTTAAATCTCAGGGTTTTCATTCAGAGTAATAACTTTTGTTTTGCATTATATTGTGCAACAAAAAGCAGTATCAATTTCAAAAACAGGCAATCAAAACTACAACCTATATTTAATATTATGATTCACTAAAACATGACTAATGTATACAAATTTATACCTTATAATATGTGTAGAAAAGATTCGATTTTGTAGCATAAACACTAACATAGCATTTTAAACTGCAAAAGACAAACGGTTTGACAGAAAACAATTTCTGTGGTACTCGCACTACTACTAGTACTGCTAAACGCGGATATGTTGGCAACACAATCGTAAAACAGCAGTTAAATAATTATTAGCATAACATCAAACGTACACAACCCTCCCTTTATCTATAAAGCATAATATCTAATATATATACACAACAATAAAATATAATTTTATGGCCGTCGTACGCACATAAAGGATTAAAGGAACTAACCAATAAAAAACTATTCATGCCACCCCTCGTATCATACATCACTAGTTCCTATTGAAGAAAATTCTACTGTCGAATTTTTCCGCGCGCCAACGAACAGATCTCCCGCTCAAAAAAAGCCGTCGCCATTTTGTGAAACGATTTGTCACGTGGTTAATGGCTTGCAAAATGTATTCATGTCGAGCTTTTGAGATATTGTTACTAATTCAAACTATGTATTTCTGCGTTGTCCTGCCAAAAATTAATTTATTGTTGTATTGTATGGGTTAGTGGCCTGTAATTATTTTAGTTGTGTAAACGGTCTTATTAAGGGGAATGACTTAATTATTTCAGTGTAAATGTGACTCATTTTTCAGACTAATAAGGTAGTAAACAAACTTACAGCCCCCGGAAGCAGTTACCTTTGCCTATATGGACGATTAACGTAGCTGTTGTTTCCGCATTGTCCTACTAGTTTTTTACTACTCTCTTGAAAGTCTGCATGCATCAAGGAATGAAGTCAACAGATGGTATGAAATGACTATCATCGTTTTGAATATCATAGAAGGTTTGAAAGACTTGATGTCATACAAAGGAAAAATTATTACCTACCTATTTGAGTAAAAATCTAATTATTCTCCCAATCAAACAAGATAAAACTATTATGATCAAATTTGATTATAAATTTAATAGGCAATAAGGTAAGAAGAATTGAAAAGCAACATTAAAATGGCGAATAGTCGTGTTAGCTGTAACTATTGGCGTGAAATTGATCGAACATTCATATAATAACATTACATTTACCATAAATGTTATAAATCGCATTAAAACTTTTTTATTACTGATAAAAAAAGTTACAAGGAAATAAAGTATTAACTTTATTTTGCGAAATTGATTTTGGTTATTTTTCATAATGTTACATTCAAAAATCTATCTTATTACAAGGATTTTAAGTTATATATTTGTAAATATTAATGTTTTGAAGTATACCTATGTTTTTTATTGTAGTTAAAATTGATTGGATTGAAATATAAAGAAATATTGCTTGATAGAATGGCTGCTACATTATTTGCAATCATTGAAGGTATATGAAATGTGATTTGTACGTTATTTTTGGTAGTTATAGTATGCGAATATTGAAAATTAGCTTGGGATTTGGCAGCTATTTAAGCTTTTTAGGTTCTTACTGGCTGGGGAGCTGTTTGACGTAACAAAGATTATGAGGTTTTTCTTCTTCAAACGAGGATTAAAGAAAGCCTTATTTCTATGGTTGGCCTTTTGGATGTTTATATTCGTAATAGACTAGTTTACATTAGATTTTTAACTTCGAATAAAGTTTTGATAGTTTCTAGACCATTTCTAAAATCTTTTGATGCCTTATTGTCTCAACTCAAACTAAGACTACAAAAGTTAGTTTTACGTTTAGAAACAACACAACTTCTCCCATCTCTTTTCCAAAAACATGAAGACATAGTTACCAAAAATCCGATATACGATACGAAATTAATGACAAAGTTCCACCCTCCGGTCGCCATTCCCCTCAAATCGTTAAAGTCACGGGACATTATTCTCTATATCGACATCGAATATCAATCAAGTAGGCTCTGTCTACCCCTTTGGTGTAATGATGCGTGATATTATGACGTCACAAGCTCTGCTCATGATGACTGGTGACGATAATCTGTACGTATCTATTTGGCGTTACAGATTTTTATATTATAACTTCTGCGACATAGCTAATCTTTTCTTTTTCTTTTCTTTTATAGGGACAACTTGCTCACTAAGTATGATACTGTGTCGCAGGGACTTTACATACGTCAATTTAAAGGACACATAGAACATCCAAACGCAGGGAAATAAATTCTAGATCCCACAAACAATTGCGGGGAATTCGAGCCCGTGACCTAGTGCACGGCAGCCGACCTCTTCTCTACCGAGGCAGTCAATAGTGTAACAACAATTAAAACTGAGACTATTATTGTCCTACTGTCTTCTTTTATTTTCCTTATTTAATACTTTTTTATGTATATGAGCACGAAATGTAGCGAATGATGCGTATACCTCTAATTTTAAGAAAATGTTTTATTTGTATGCTGTTGGTGTACCTTACTTAAATAAATAAAATAAAATAAATACTGTAAAAACGTGCTTCTTTTAGTGGCAAAGTCAAACGAATAGCTATAATTGTCATTGAGACAATATGTCTAAAATTTCTTTTACCAACCTTTTATGACCAGTTGGGTTGGTAACACAGTATAGAATTACTCCGTCACTACTTTTACAATAATACAAAAGAGACAGTTAGTAATAAAATAACACACAAATTAAGTAAAATACATAATTTTCATAATGATAATTACTACCATAAGGAATTTCCAACAACAAATCAAAACTCTTTGGACATAGTAATTCTTTAAACTACGCCATCTTTTATTCTCATAGTTTATGGTTTATTTTATGATCTGTACTCAAAGAGTCTGTTTAACCTGTGCTTAGACGTAATAAATCAAATATATGCTAACATAATGAATGTAATTGTGTGTCTTTTCTAGTCTTGTGTTGTTTTTACATTGACTGTATTATTAACAACTATGTATGATGTTTTACCTACACATATATGATAATAATTATATATTTATAACTTAGGTGAGACTGGAAATCTTTGGAAGAAGCCATATGCAGTAGTAGACGGCCATTGGCTGAAATGATGATGATAATAATTTCGTTTGGAATAGAATTATGCATACGGGTACCTATTATTTTGTCAATTCGAAAAAAGTCAATATGTTAAAATATTAAGCATTCAATTACATAATTTTTTTAAACAATGATAAAAAAAGGTTTAAGAGCTTTAGTATGTCACTAAAACTATTGTACTGCCACCTAAGTCCCCGCGAAATAGGACTCAATTCCTAGTGCTAAGTAACCTAAATACTTAAAAAAAAATAGAATATAATTGTAATAACTTTATATTCTAATCTTAAAAAATACTTTTTACAAAATGTATGTATGTATCAAGCCCTGTGTATAACTTCGTTATTGCTAACCCTATAGTCCCAAAGGGCCATTTGCTAACCTTATTCGTTGTCATCCATCATGAAGTCGCTTATACCTCTAGGGATGTGTGAACTATGTAATTTTATGTCGTATCGTTTGAACTTTATTTTAGGGTTAATATTTTAATGTAATAATGTATGTATTTTAGTATTATTTGTATGTATTTCTTGGGTATCTATGTGTTATTATGTATGTGCGTGTGTATGTGTTTATTTGAGTCCATATTTTTATTTTTCCACAGCCACGTTTACTAAAGGTTGCTCAAGCACACAATATTTTTTTGACAACCAACTCTGACTCGACAACATCGCGAATATTTTTCTTTCCTTTGAATTATTTAGGCAACATAAGTACCTAAGTATTGCTTTTTTAAAATATAGTTTCTTTCATCTGTCCTTTACTTACAACCGACCATAGAGGAAACATGTACATGTCACACATAGTTAACCAAGCGTTCAAAGCGTTGTAAAATTGTTTTAAAATACATAATTATATAGCCTACATAATATATCTTATAGTTAAACAGCAGACCTGATGTTCAGTGGTAAGGACCCTTCATACACGTCAGTAATACCAGAGCAACTAAGCCTTAGAACGCAACTCTGTTATGTCCCATACTCATGTAAAACTATTGTTACTAGCTACTGTAACCTAGGTGCTAGTTGAGCCTAAACACGATTACATTAGCACACTACTGCTTGGAGGTGTATTAAGTTCTTATTGCCCTATAATATTACTAGCTACTGTACCATTCCTTATAATCACTGTACCTGAGATTTCCAAAGATAAAAAGTTGTGCCCTTCTCTAGGGCACAACTTTCTGTTCTCTGTAGGTTTCCTAAAGATAAAAACCTTTTTACACCATCTAATGATACTTTAATATATTCTACATCCAAAACAAAAGCTAATTTAAACCCAAAATGCTCGACAGATAGTAAACAATTATCACATTCTGATGCAAATTTAATATGCTAACAATACCCAACAACAATCAGGATTAATTCGTTTTCACACACATCTGCTGCACAAAACTACCGTAAAATGATCCCTTATAGAACGTTATTATTATAACAAAAGAGCTCTAACAAGGCTGGACGTTAAATAAAAGTCATAACTCTCCACAAACAATCGTTTTAATAGGAAAAGGGATCCGTAGAAAGATACGCTGGTACTGAATAAATAGGGGTGTCATTCAACATGCCCCCAAATGCGATTAAGTACTTATGTAGCCGATTATACAGCTCCCCTAAGTATTAAAGAGTGAGCGAGACTTATATACAACAAAATCTGAGGGTAGAATGAGATAGAAATAGGGGAGATACGCAATTAAGGGGTACCGCGCGAATTTGGAGGAGAAATTTAAATGGATCGGTGTATTACTTTATTGTTGTGCCATTAGTGAGGAAACGAGACAGATAGACTTTAGAAAGGGACATTATAATGACAAATTGGGGTTGTTAGATGTGTCGCAGGGTAGGCTAGCTTTAATTGGATGTTAATAAAGTGATTTTTGTATGGTTTTTTTTCGGTAGCGTCGCTTTGTGATGTATCATTTGAAGCTTATGTAGGAATATTATGTTATTATATTATGTGTAAGGAGAAATGGATGTTCTATTCACTTAGAACCCCTGCTAAAGTTAGCCTAATAATAGTAGGTATTGACACTTAAAGGCTGTAGGTATAGGTAGGCAAAATATGAACGTCAGGAATGTCAGAACCCAGCCAAGACTCTACCTAGTGTATCATCATCATCTTAACAGCCCGTTAACGTCCTACTGCAGGGACGGACCTCCTCCCGTGACGGTGGGATACTTGCCCTACCTAATACCACGCTGGCCAGACGGATTGGTATAGGGTTTAATTTCAAGTTTTCCTTCTTTCTATGTAAAGGTAATATTTACAGATAGTCCCTTAGTCGGTTTCTACGACACCTATAGGATAAGATGGGATTGTGACATAGGTATAGTCTCTAGTTAGTTATTATAGTCTCATTAGTCCTCTTACTCCGTCACCACGCGGATAACATCTTGGGTCATAATATTACGAGTGCCGCATAGACACACTCTAAACTTTACAAGTCTACACGCACCGGTTCCATTTTCAAACATTTTGCTTTTTTTTATCTGTTACAATTAAACTTCAAATGTTACCACTGGCAATAAAAGTGTTTAATTAACCAAAATTATTTTTTACAACGGCAATAAATAACAATTTCCTTCCTTATATAATACAGATTCAAAATGGCTTCTTTCCGAAGATTGCCGATTACCGCCGATGTTTGCCGAAACTAGTTATCTTGCTTATTAACTAAATTAATCGTTTTAGGGAGTTGATTATGTTATATTTTATATTCTAATTAGTTTATTAATTAATTATTGTTTAAAATCCAGCTGTTTTATTATTACCTATCTAATAATTAATAGTTACAAAGTGTTATATATTTTTGGTTTAATATACTGTTTGTCTAAGTAGACTATGCGATAATATTATAGTCCTTAACGTTTTTATGTAGTGACAAAGGAAAAAGAATACATGGTGTCACCAACCCATTTATTTTAAGCTTGTCGTAAAACTAGATTTCGAAGATATAAACTTTAAGAAAACAAAAGATGGTCATCATAACAGCCCATTCATGTCCCACTGCAGGGATGGGCCTCCTCCCGTTACGGAGGGATACTTGGCCTGATACTTGGCCTACTAATACCACGCTGACCAGACGGATAAGTATAGGGTTTTATTTTAAGTGTACCTTCTATTTATTTCGTAACGATGATATTCACGAATAGTCCCTTAATCAGTTTTTACGATACCCATGGGATGAGATGGGGTGGTGACATATTGTATTCTTACTCCGTCTCTACGCGGAAAGACAAAGTAATTTATGTATAATTGTAAAAATGAACACAAACCTGCGGTTTTTGCGCTAAAAATATGATTTTATTCCTTACCGATCTAAAATCTCTAAATGGTTTTGGATTCGACATAGGTAAACTTTTATTTTACCTACCGAATTCTTTCCCATCCTGCTATTAGTACGGACCCACTTCTTAACGGGCCCCATCTCACAATAACAAACCCTAAACTAAGCCATTAAAACAAAATCTATTTACCTTGTAAACGATCTAGATACTAAAATACCAAGCTTAGGCTACAGACTATAAAATTATCCCATCAATTTTCCATCACTGGCTTAACGCGAATTTCCTTTGCCTGATAGAATTGAACGATAAGCGCATGAGTCGATAGTGAACGGATGTGGAAAAGCGCTCGCTTACGTCGTTTCCGGTCGCCATTAGCGCGAACCAAGGAATTGTTTTGTACCTTAATTGTGTTTATTTACAGCTAGAATTATTTGGCTTTAAATCTAAATTAATGCCTCGGTGGTAAAGTGGTTGTGAATGTGGATGAAGTGCAAGAGGTCGCGTGGTTCGATTTCCATGCAAGATAAGTAGGTAAGTACTCGTATTTGTGTAAACCACAAATTATTGTATTGAGTCTAGAAGTCCTTCCTGTTTGTTAATTTCACGGTTTAGTCCCACTGACACAGCAAAAACTACACAACGGAATTAATGTAGGTAATTGTTATTTTAAAAACTAATTCAAGCATCGGAAAATAGGAAAAATAGATCGATCGAGATTCCTTTTTCTTTTCTATTTCAAGACTCCGTTTTCTTTTCCGAAAATCGCGTACCTATATTATTATGACGGATAACAACATTTTTAGCTGTTTACTTGGACAGACTATAGGTACAGTCACGAGCAATAATATATACACATTGTCAAATTTTCTAAACTATCTAAACGTCCATCTAGACATTAGAATACCAAAATTAATGCGTAATTTAGAAAAGGTTCCGTACAGTTTTGAACTAATCTTAAAATTTTTGATTTTGCCTTGGCAGAACTTTAGATATTTGCTTTACAAAATGTAAAAATGTGTACATATTATTGCTCGTGACTGTACTACGATTATGTTTTTAAAAAACTCTACAAACAATAAAATCACGACAAAATTCTTGCACAAGAGTTCAGTGACACCACCAAGATCTTTGACAGCCAATATAATATTAAACCAATACTTATACATATTTTTATTAACGGATATAAGAAACATACCGGAACTTATAGATCGTAAAACTTGTACAAATATGTATTGTGATTACTTTGTTGTTGATTACTTAACACGGTAAGTGGTAAACGGGACTTAGACTTAAGTTTTATACAGCAGGTCAATTATCGTAACTAAAAATCATTAAACGTTCGGTTAACTTAACTATTGGTATTCAAATTGTCACATTCTTGTATTTATAATATTTTTTTAAAGTAATGTAATCGTACTGTAACTAAGCTGAAAACGGCATTCTTGTAATTTTTAAAGTGACAGTTCATGTTATCTTCTCTGAAACGTAAACTTGACGTTTATTTTATCATTTATCTTAATTTTAACTTTTGGTTTAAAGAAACGTTTAAGGAGCAGAATACCACTTTTGGATTAATTAAAGATTAAATTTTAAAAATGTTAAAATAAAATCATACTTATTGTATGTTACGAGAATTTGACCTGCAGGACATATTTATAGAGCAGACTAGATGGCGTGACTGTTCGCCTGGCCGAAAGGTAGAGTATTCAATCTTACACAAGGCTATTGGTTAGAATTGGTCTAGGCTTACTAACATGATATCTTAAATCCTTTAGACTTTCGTTATTTTATCATTAGTAGATTAATTATTCGACATTCTAAGATAACTAACAGAGGTGTTGTGTGGGTTACACAAGCAATTGTAACATCAAAGAAGAAACAAAAATCATTTATCTTTAAACGAAACTGAATGAATGAATCTTATGAAAAACTACTACCTCAATATATGACTTTGACTTTGTAGAAAGCCAATTACATGTAGTCAACTACATCTTGTAGGACACTACATGTAGTTTTTCCATTTCCAAAACAATTACATGGCAATTGAAAGACTACATGTAGTGTCCTACAAGATGTAGTCTCCTACAAGATATAATCTCCTACAAGATATAGTTGACTACATGTAGTCTAGTGTAATCGGCGCTTTAATAGTATAAATTGCCCTACCAGACGGAATGCCTTCACGCATAATAAAAGACAAAACACATTTTCATTGTAATATTATTTCCCCTAACCCCTGTCAAATAAGCCCCGCCCAAATATTCCACGCATGCGCCCTAAAACACAGATAATATTGCCATTTTTTTTATATTTGTTCAATCCGAGTATCGAGATTTCGAGTGTATTGATCTAGAGAGAATTGGAAACTTTATATTTTTTTTTTATATTTGTAATAAAAATGTGGTAAATAATATAAGTACAATAACTTTATTTCATTCTTGTGTAATGTAATTTGTTGAATGTACCTGTATGCGACTTATCTACTATATAACAATAAGTCGGGTTTTCCTTCCTGACGCTATAACTCCAGAACGCACAAACCGATTTCCACGGTTTTGCATTCGTTGGAAAGGTCTCGGGCTCCGTGAGGTTTATAGCAAAGAAAATTAAGGAAAAATTTAACAGAAAAGCGGGAAAGTAAGGCCCGTGCGAAGCCGGGATGGGCCGCTAGTAACTTATATTTTTATACCTTGTATAACCCGTGACAGGGAATAGAGATAATCATGACATACTAACACATACAATCCAAAACATACAATCATCCACATTTAGTTTTAAGTCGATTTTAGTCAAACTATTATTACATTAATGTCCCACTGCAGGGACGGGTCCTCCAGTGACGGAGGTATACTTGGCCTACTAAGACCACGCTGGACAGATGGATTGGTATAGGGTTTAATTTCAAGTTATCCTTTTTTTTACTTTTTTTTTTTAAATTAGAAACTCTAGGTTCAACATCACAAGGAGGTAAAGGATTTTATGACTAAGTTAATTAATATCATACTCACAGCCTTCAGTAATTAAAAGTGTGATACTATATCTACACTATTATACTTATAATTATCATACTTATAATTTTTCCGTGTAGAACGTGATTAGCAAATTTTACTTTTTAATTATTTTTTTTAATTAGTAGCTAGTGAAGAAGGTGTTGATTGTTAATCAATTTCTACAGTTATACTTTGTTTTATAATTAACAAGTCTATAGCAATTAGCAAGAACACAGTACAATTAATAGTCAAGTAATTAAAATTAGTTCTGTCGACTACATACGGAAATTATTCGACTAAAAATTATAATTGTCGCTGCCCTATTTTGTCGTTATGATGGATATTTGGCAAACATACCTACTGTTATCTGATTAATGTAGCACAGTAGGTTAATAATTATTTCTTTTAACATTTACATAAAATTTTATTAAGTGACATTGATTTAGTAATTTTATGTCGAAAACAATATTTTATAAACCCATTGCAAATTGAGGCAAATATAATATCGATTACTTATTATTATAAAACATAAAAAAGTATAAGTATTCAAATAACAAGAATTACACAATAAACACACACGAACTGTAAAACAAGAAACAATATTAATTTTTCATCGATAAAAGTCGACTGCGTAATCGAGAACAAACACATAAATTTCAAAAAGCGAACACGTTTAATACACACGCTGGCCATTTGTTTTAAATTATGACAAATTAAAAATAATTAACCAGCATTACCAACATCACTAAAAAAAAAAAAGAAATGGAAGAATTTCGTACAAAAATTACATTTTCACGAGTTCCAATAATCGAATTAAGTATGGTAAACATTTTATCTTAATAGTCGTCTATATAGGAACAAACGTACTGGCCAGCTGCGTGTAATTTAGTTAATAATGTAAAATTACTTGTATCGAGTATAACCTGTCTTTGGCAGTAGGTACTTCATCTTGGCGTGTAATGAAAAACATTGGATTATAAACCCTCCTTGTTGTTAACAGTTAATAAGTTAGTCTTGTAATACAAATATGGGTATTGACATGTTAAATTTAATATTGATTTAGTTGTATGGCGTGTGAATACCAGAACATAGTACCAATTCTTCTGTTCATAGTAGGATAGATTTTTATCTCCATTTAGTAATAAGTATATCTTCTAGATACTCTAGATTTTTAATAAAAGTGATTGAGAGATTGCTTTTTATCATCCTGAATCAGGACAGTAATTTGTGAAATTCACAAACAATTGAAATGGGTTTCGAACCCACGACATCGACTAGAGCAGCACTTTTACTGCAACCGCCGCGCTAACAAGCAGTAAAATTAAATAACTTAACAAAAGAGTTTACATACTCATTTTATTTTATTTGAATTATCTGTCATAAAAGAGAATGTCGATAGCTCCACTTAAAAAGTGCAATTATTATTTTTAAAAGGATATTACAGTGCTTACCCTGTGTCCGGTGATAATGATAAAAAAAAAATCATAATTGTAAAGTAGTTTCTTAAGAATAAACAAATTATTACTGCCTCGGTGGCAAAGAGCAGTTACGGAGTTCGCGGGCTCGATTCCCAGGCAGGACTCTTTTTGCGATCCTCAAATTATTGTCCTGAGTCTGGATGTTCTTTGTGTACGTAATATTTGTAAAGTCCCCGCAAACACAAGACATGATCCTTACTGCGAGAGTTGTCTTTTTAAAAGAAAAAAATACAAATAATTTATAAAAATGATTTCGTAAATTAATTTTATGATAAATCTGATTTGAATGGAAAATATGTAAATTTTGATTTAAAGACAGTAATACTTTATGTCAAACTGGCATAAATATTTATATTCAAAAGAAGAATAAAATGGTTGTCAATTTAAACATGAGTTTATTGTAATAGTATGGGGACGAAAACTAATTAAATTAAAAAGAATTTAAAGTATTACATATGAAATCTTTAGCCTGTCAATTACACGTAAATTAAAAGTTATTTCTATTTAACTGTCATTGATTTATTTACTAACTTTGATATAAGCAAAGAGTTACTTATTTAAAAATAAGTTAATTAGCAAGCTAAAGTGGCAATGGCTGGTCATATCTGTCGAAGGACCGATGGCCGTTGGAGCAAACGTGTCCTAGAGTGGAGACCGCGACTCGGCAAACGTAGTGTAAGGGTCAAATCATACTACAGCAGAGTCGAAGCGCATCGAAGCGTCATTCCAAAAACTAAACATATCAAATTCAACCTTAACTCCACGGTATACCGCACACATTACTTCTAAGATTGTGCACGAAACCAATCAGCGTTTGTCAAGCGCAGACGCGCGCATTCGGGCGCATTCGGAAGAATGCGCGCATATTTTTAAAATCTCCGAAGTAATGTGTACGTTACACTGTGGAGTTAAGATTGAATTTAATATGTTCAGTTTTGGATCGACGCTTCGATGCGCTTTGACTCTGCTGTAGTATGATTTGACCCTAAGACGCTTCCTAGCTAGGTAGACCGAGGACCTCATAAAGGTCTCTAGGTCGAACTGTATGCGGAAGATGCAGGACCGAGTTCTGTGGCGCGTGTGGGAGAGGCCTGTGTCTAGCAGTGGACTACAATAGGCTAGTTGATTGATTGATTGATGTGAATTAAAAAGTAATGATTTTGTAGAGATACCTACTTGTAGTCGCAAGTTCGAATTCCACGCAAGACTACTTTCTACCTATTTGAACATTGATTGTCCTAATACTAGATGTTCTTTGCATCCGTTAAATTTATGTTTGTAAAAGTCACCTTAAGCAGCCATAATTGATACCAACATAATTGTTGTCCCTACCTACTCACTTAACAATTTATTGCATTAGGGACTAGGGACTCCTGAAGGACAAAACATGTCATGATAAACAAACATAACTTTCCTACCTACATATTAAAATGGTTAAAATTCACTTGTCAAAGCTACCATTTAATTATCTACCATAGCATAATACAAAATTTATTATGGCAACATTGATGGTAAAAAAACAGATTATAAAGATCATAAAGGCAACATAAATTAAAGACGTTCAAGCATCATTACTCTATAATTCTTTATGTTAATAGGTGTTTGACGTATCGTATAATGATTACTAGCATGTTGGTGTGTACATTATTTTAGAATACCGTAGGGTTTACTATATTAAACTAGACTTATTCAATTACAATTATAAGTGAAAATGGTTGAAACCAGCTTTACAGATAAGTTTGATGTATGAATTCAACAAAACCGGAAGAATCCGACATAACCTTTAAGGTCAGGAAAGGCCCGAAAAAAAGCCTATGAGTGCAGAAAAAAAAAATATCCTATTAGTGACAATTAAATGTCCATAATAAAGTTACCAAACAAAAAAATAATGTAACTTGGTAGAACATAATTTAGTTTACCATTTTTTATACTAAGTAGTTTAAGAGGGACGTTTAAAATCATTTCCCAAAGCCGCCATGAAGAGACCACTTGAGTGGTATAATTTTTTTTTATTTTATTTATACGTTTCTTTCAGACCCAATACAATAGTCCATAGTTTTGTTAGTATTTTTGTTAGTAACAATTGTGCTTAATATTAAGTTAGTATTGTTAGTATTTTCTTAGTTAAGAGCGTTTATAGGGCTCACTAGCGCCGCCAATAGAAATAAAATCATATTTCGCAAATAGGATAAATAATGTTAAATGTTGATAACAAAGTCTTGAGAAAAGCCAATAAAGTATTTAAATAACACACTCACAACACTTTAAATGTTTTTCAATCTAATAAATATTGCATTATTAACAAAAACGGCCGTTTTTTTTTCGAATGTGAAATTTAACTAATTGAAAAACATTTAAAGTGTTGAGAGTGTGTTGTACAAATACTTTATTGGCTTTTCTCAAGACTTTGTTATCCACATTTAACATTATTTATCCTATTTGCGAAATATGTTTTTTTTTCTATTGGCGGCGCTAGTGAGCCATGTAAAGGCCCTTAATAATAACATATTATAGTTTACTTTAAGCCAATGACTGTCCCAACCCAGTGTTTACTATGTGATTACTATATAATAATTTCTTATAATTGTTTAGCACCTACTATAGTCACTCTGATAGGCTAATTTAATAAAAACCCTAAGCAAAAATAATTCTACAGAACCATTAAACTTTGAACAAATTAATCGACATTTTTTACATGATCATCAGTGTTGCATGATACGATTAACGCTAATTTCCTACTGCTGCCTTAATCAACTGTGTGGCCATGTTGTTTTTTTACTACCAAATTGGTAGTTTCTAACGTTTATTATCGTATTAAGAATGAGTATGTTATAGTTATCGTGATGTTTATATTTGTTTGCAACATCGATAGAATAGTTTTTAGAATTATTCTGTGTGGTAACTTTAAATATAATGTTCCTATTGTATTCTGATATAAGCAGACTTTTTGAAACAAAAATTTTTAATCTTTAAATTGATTTTTGTATAAATAAAGTTTCATGTTACTTAGTTATATTATATTACTTATTCAATTAGGTAAAAAGTATGTTTATTAGTTGCTTAGTACAAACTCTGCTTAGCTTAGGCCTTGTGCTGATGCCTTTCTTAGACAGAAACTATTATGTCTTATAGCTATGTACCCATCATCCTAAACACAGTAACATTCTTATACTACCAATTGGAAGTGGGTTCAGTGGTGGCAGTGACCTAGATGACTTTTAATGACCTAGATGGCTAAAGAAACCTATTTATAATAATATTTAGTGTAATATTTAATTGACCGTAAGAAACAAAAGGCTAAGTGCTCAACCTGAACTCGTGATCGTTGCTCATGGATCACAGCAGCATAATGCTTACTACAAACTTCAACAGACACATTACTACTCGTTATTTTTTTATAATCGTTATATGACCACATCGCACGAATATAGTCTAAATATGAGCACCCCTTTGGCCTATAACGTGGCTATGTCAGCCAGTCTCTACATTATAATCGTATACTAAATTCAAAAATATAAAAAAAGTTGTTAAAATTCTAACTAGAGGGCGTTGTACCTGAACTCTACACTAAACCGAATAATAAATCATTTCATTACTAAGTTAAATACTTCTACGTATTTAACGTCTATGAAAAAATAATTAAAGTGTATTTAGAAACTAGGTTGAGCTATTAGTATTAGTAACTGACCACACCCGGCCGGATTGCAACTACCATGTACAGTCAACAAAATAATATTTAATTAAAATGATTATTATGATATTATGTACTCCGTGTGGTGACGGAGTAAGAATACAAAATGTCACCACCACATCTCATCCCATGGGTGTCGTAAAAACCGACTAAGGGAATATCCGTGGCTATTATCTTTACGAAATAAAAAGAAGGATAACTTGAAATTAAACCCTATACCAATCCGTTTGGCCAGCGTGGTTTTAGTAGGCCAAGTACCCCTTCGTCATAGGAGGAGGCCCGTCCCTGCAGTGGGACATTAATGGGCTGTTATGATAAAAATGATTAAACTGAGTAATTGGGTGTGTCTGTTAGTTACTTCTTTACTCTGAAATAGGTTAACTAATTTGTGATAAAATGCATTGTGCTGGTGGGAAGTCAATACCCAAACTAAAAAAAAATCATGTAATTAGGTTCTGATATAGATAGATAAAACTTGGATGGCTGTTTGGTAACTAGAACAAAAGTTTTTTTTAAGTTACGACATCTGTACTGGCGATAAAGCCTAGTATTTTTTTTTTAAATAAATATCTATGGACATCTCTACACAGCGCCATCTGTTTCCAAAGTAAGCCAGGCTTAACCTGCTTGTATTGTGGGTAACAGAACAACGGATATTAATACTTATATACTTTATTTTGTAAATACATTCATATTATACATAGAAACACTCAGACCAGTGCAAATAATCATGTTCATGCACACAAATATTTGCATTGAGCGCGAATCGAACCCGAGACCTCTGCGTAGCAGTCATGTTGTATAAACCACTACGCCACAGAGGCCTTCTTATTACTTTTACATTAATCAAATTAGCTATAAATTTTGTCTTACGTAGTTAATTTATACCTAATTTCAAGACAACCATCTTCAGATCACAGAAATTAATCTCCACAGTCAGACCAGAGTACTTCATGCTTAACGATCGCAGTGCTACTTAGGCAATGTAACTGATTCAACAAGATCATTATTGCAATTTACAAACTTATATTGCTGACGCTACATGCGCGCACGCACGCTAACGCCTAATGATCCAGCAATTAATGCGCTTTTTTTACTCAGTTTCGAACAATTAGACGCAACGCTTGATACGCTTATCGCGATTTCATTGTTACGATAATGTCCGTTATTAAATTACTTATTGTTTGATTCTTGTATAACTGTATTAATTGCAATTACCGTTTGTCCTAAGTATTGATGGAGACTGAGGTCATAATGTCACTGGTAGAGATCATTATATAACAGCCCATTAATGTCCCACTTCAGGGACGGGCCACCTCCTGTGACGGAGGGATACTTGGCCTACTAATACCACGCTGGCCAGACGGTTTGATATATGGTTTAATTTCAAGTTTTCCTTCTTTTTTATTTTGTAAAGATAATATTTACGAATAGTCCCTTAGTCGGTTTTTACGACACCCATGGGATGAGATGGGATGGTGACATATTGTATTCTTACTCCGTCACCACATGGAGGGTAGAGATCATGGAGGTTAAAACTAATGGTAATTGGTAATTGAAATAAACTGGTTTGAGTTTAGGAAAAAACGTAAGTGTCGTAGCACATATAACGTAACGTAAACGTATCGGTACCGTATCAACTTGAGTCGTTCATTATTATTTGTATGAAACTCCTTACTGCAACCCACACTAATCGGAATCGTAACGTAATCGGATTATTGACGTTTGACACCGAAGAAAAAGGCGAGGCGATGCCGATCCATTTACGTTACGATATATCTGCTACGACCATAAACAGTCAGTAGACTAGATTTATGCCAGAGGTACCTCATAGTGGAATATTAAAACGCTAAAGACGATATATTAATATAGCTAACGTTGGTCGTACCCCTCATATATAGCGGCAAGGTCGTGGAAAAACTGATTTTGTCTATTGGCAATAATGTCTGATACAGTCTTAGGCTGACTGTGAACTTCTAAAGCTGACCTTTGCCGAAACATTAAGAATGGTAAACAGCATGCTCAGTTAATCCTCCATTTACATTTAACATTTATTATCACATCCGTGTGGTGACGGAGTAAGAATACAATATGTCATCACCCCATCTCATCCCATGGGTGTCGTAGAAACCGACTAAGGGACACTCCGTGAATATTATCTTTACGAAATAAAAAGAAGGAAAACTTGAAATTAAACCCTATACCAATCCGTCTGGCCAGCGTGGTATCAGTAGGCCAAGTATCCCTCGGTCACGGGAGGAGGCCCGTCCCTGCAGTGGGACATTAATGGGCTGTTATGATGATGATGATGATTTATAATCATGCAACGCGTTTAAACGTTATGACACGCAAAGTGGGTTTAGTCAGTAAGAGTCTGACAAAACCAGTAGGTATAGACTTAATCTGTGAAAGTACTAATGTAGGGTTACCGACCTCCTTAGTTATCCAGAGATTGCCTGTATTCGCGGCATAAATAAAGAAAACAAGAGAACCACAGGTAAAAAGAAACCTATTTTATGTGTTGAAGGAGTCGAGTTCAGCTGCTTTGAGTATAACCCCCTTACTCATAAACGCCTCTTAAATTTAATCACTGTTTAGCGAGATTTTTATTACGATAACCAACCTTATACCAAACAACGTAAGAGTCTATGCAAATTAATCAATTGACTAAAATTTAAGAGGCGTTTATGAGTAAGGGAGTAAGTGTTCTGTGGTTCAGAATATGTTGTAATCTCGTGTACCACAAATAGCTGTCGTAAAGATTTATTGTTTTAATACGAATTACTCAATTAACTACCTTTATTTCCTTAATTAAATAATTAGTAACAGGAAACTTGTGATTGGCGTGCAACGTATTTTCTTTTAAGTTGTTTAATAATGTAATTAAGACTTTATACTTATACCATTCCCGTCTTAAGAGGACTCATTGACAAAATGCACTATCTTTCATCAACTACTACAGGACTATGAAAAGACCTATTGATCTAGAATTTTAATATAGGTAAATTGATACCTTTAACTAGGTTTTTGTAATTACCAAAACGCGATAGCTTGATTTTGGCTCGATCATATTTATTTTTGAAAACACCTCTACAAAAACAGGTTTTTACATATTACACGGAAAGTACACTGTCATTATGCTTAGGAATTACTCAAATACATTCGTAACATCAATATTAGTATTACTGTAGAATATCATTACATAACTACAACCAATAATTTTTAATGAATCAAATAAGATTTTAGCAATTTCTAAGCGCTCCGGATCGTTGCGGGCGCATCGCAATTTCAGACCTTATACCGATTAGTTAACGATCGATACAGAATGAGTACGGTCGACGATTCAGTCGGGCGATGGCCCTCTTCGACGCCGGACCTGTGCATGTCTACTCACCGGCGTTCGTACTAAATTTTATCGCGTAATTTTTAATCGTAGGTAAAATACTTATATAGGTTAGGTTTAAAATATTTATACCGAAGTTTTTATTAATACTTTGTTCTCTTTTATAAGTAAATAATAGTATTATTTTATAATAGTTATTTCGATAACATTGGTTCGTAAAATATTTTTGTAGTTATGTCTTTTATAAAACTTAGGTAAAGTTCGCCATAACTCAACTAAGTACCTATATAGTTACTGTTGACCCTTTTGATAATGCAAGCGTTTGTTTATATAAGCGATTTTAGACTATATGCTCAAGTGTAATAAGTTTTATAACCGTTTTCGTCAAGATCACGTAATTGAAACGGCCTCAGTGGCGCGGGCAGTGCGGCCCGGTCGCGGTAATGGCTTGCGTGCACGAGGTCGCGGGCTCGAATCCAAGCAAAAAAGTTGTTTGAGCGATTCACAAATTACTGTCCTGAGTTCGGATGTTCTTTGTAAAAGTCTCCGCGACAGTACCTAGGAGTTGTGTGAAACTGAAAAAATCAAAGAAATAATATTACTCACCTATTTTATTTGCAAGCTTAGGTAGGTAGGTACTTACTGATAAGATCTAAATAATACTTTTTACTTTCGCGGAAACTTTTACAAACATGAAACAAACGAACACAAAGAACGTCCAGACTCAGGACAGTTGTTTGTGGATCACACAAAAAAATTGTCTTACGTGAGATTTGAACTCTCATGCACTCCACCGCGGGAACGTTTACAAACATGAAACAAACGAACACAAAGAACGTCCAGACTCAGGACAGTTGTTTGTGGATCACACAAAAAAATTTCTTACGTGATATTTGAACTCTCTCGCACTCCACCGCGGGAACGTTTACAAACATGAAATAAACGAACACAAAGAACGTCCAGACTCAGGACAGTTGTTTGTGGATCACACAAAAAAATTTCTTACGTGAGATTTGAACTCATGCATTCCACTGCGGGAATGTTTACAAACATGAAACAAACGAACACAAAGAAAGAACGTCCAGACTCAGGACAATTGTTTGTGGATCACACAAAAAAATTGTCTTACGTGAGATTTGAACTCTCATGCACTCCACTGCGGGAACGTTTACAAACATGAAACAAACGAACACAAAGAACGTCCAGTTTGTCCAACTGTTGTTTGTGGATCACACAAAAAAAATCTCTGCCTTAGGCAGTGGCGGGCGCAGTAATCGGTAATCGTAAGTCAGCATGAAGAGTCCACCAGAAGGGCGAGACGAGACGAGAATTGAAATCGCACCGAACTCTTTCCACCAAAAATTGACATCGCGACATGCGTGTTTCTTGTTAATGTATTTTGAACTCTATTTAAGAAATAATACGGTTCATTTTTACACAAACAAAAAGTAGCAACAAACAACAATAGGCCTATCGCGAGAAGCGAGTGTTTTTATTACAAAGTTAATATATACTCTATTTCCCAAGCAATACGGTTCATTTTTACATAAAGATTTCAATTTTTGCCTCGTTTCTTCCCTCTGGTGGAAAATCACCTAAAGTTCAAATCTCACGTAAGACAATTTTATTTGTTCCATCCACTAATTATTGTCCTGAGTCTGGATGTTCTTTGTGTCAGCTAAGTAAATGTTTGTAAATACCCCGCGACACAGGACAATACATAGTGGGGCTATTGTATTTTTTTTAAAGTCCTATTGTTTTGCGTGAGATTCAAACCCGCGACCTCGTGCACTGCGACCGCTACCCCGAGGCGGTCAAATTATTTTTGTGATCCCCAAATCATTGTCCTGAATCTGGATGCGCTTTGTGCCTTCATAATACCTTGCGCGGGTGTAAATAAAAAAAAAAATAGGGGCTACATGTATAAACATAATAGACCGGTACATAGGTTTTTCTGTAGCAGAATTTTCTGTTACCTACCGCGGACTGACGTCACAGTATAACCAGTAGTCAAACTGGGCCGAATATTTATTATAAATGGGTGCGCGGTACGTAAACAATAGTAAACATGCGATCTACTTTGTGTTTCCATTTAGTTTTGTAATTGTAAATTAATACGTTTTATTTTTCTATTTTATATTTAAATAAATAGGAAGTGTTCTGTAAAAAACGTGTTGTTTTATGATTGATACATTTAATTTAAAGAAACATGTATATGTTTGTATTTATATCCACCATGTTTGTGATATAAATAAAATACTAAATTATAATATTAAGAAGGTACTTAACAAGTCATTCAGTAAAGTAGGTACAGTACCGGGCCGTTTATATTGCATATCAACCTATAGAAAAATACAATCGGTCAATTTCGGCTTCGTAGAGCGTCAGAGAAAAAGTCGATGTGTAATATTTACGGCCGGGTATTGTATTTATTATATTGGCCATGTTTGTTTGAAATTGAATTTATCGATAACCAAAACCAAACTTAAAACAGGTCTATTAGATCTATTCTAACGTCAAAATAAAGGCATCGAGGTCACTTTATGGATGGGTGACCAATCCATTCAAAAAATGACATCGATGTCATTGCTTAAATTTACCTAGATCAAAGTGAAAGACACGCATGGGGGATTACATAAAGGGGGGCTAAATTTTCATTATTATTGACCTAAGTACAACAAACCGTTTTCGTGATAAAAAAAATACTATATTATAATATTAAATACCTAAGTCATTTAGTAAAGTAGGTATTTATATCAGCCATGTTTGTTTGAAATTGACATATGAATAATATATTTAGTTTCAAATTATAACACACAGTCCGCTCGTTACTGCGGCACAGTAGCGACTGTTCCCTCCGCGATCGTGAGCGTGTAGGTATAGGTATAAACTCACGTTTCGTCCGTTTCTATGAAGTTGAAATACTGTAAGTATATATTTGTACTATGGCACAGAGCGATAACGTGTCCTTGAGGGCCGGCCGGACGACGACGGCGCACACGGCGCGGCGCGGCGCGTGAGCGAGTATATCCGTCTCATTCGCGCGCCAAGGGGCGCGCCCCTCTGGCCACGGCCGAATTCAACTCGAAAATTTTCAAAGTAGCGTATTAACTAGGCTGTTAGTGGTCCTGTGCCTCACTTATTCATCGGTTAGCATGATAAGCCCGATTTACACATTGACAAGTACAGTAGCAGTACAGCCCCTCTCTCGCGTCTCGTCAATTTAATTCGCCAAAAAATGGGATGGATATCTATTTAAATCAACTTAATCAACAACTTACTACTTAACTTGCTACTGTACTTGCCGATGTGTAAATCGGGCTTTAGGATAGTGGAAAACCAATGGATGAGGGAGGCACAAAACCGCAGGTGGTGGTGGAAATTTTAAAGAAGGCCTATAATACGTCCAGAACTAAAGGTCATAGACGATATGATGATAATAATACCATTTAAATCCTCCGTGCGGTGACGGTGTAAGAAAATAATGTGTCACTACCCGATGTGATGTGTCGATTGGAAAGAACATTCAGCTTTATGCAAACAGGAGTAAAACTTGACATTAAACCTTGAAATGAAATGTATGTTAACTTTTACGCTTAAAGGAGCAATGGATGTCACTATATCATCATCATTCCCCTGCCCTTATTCCATTTTTTTTTTCGTATCCTTTGGGTGTCGTAAAAACCGACTAAGGGACTATCCGTCAATATAAGATATCTTTACGAAATAAAAAAAAGGAAAACTTGAAATTAAAACATATACCAATCCGTCTGGCCACCGTGGTATTAGTAGGCCAAGTATCCCTCTGTCATGGGATGAGGCCCGTCCTTGCAGTGGGACATTAATGGGCTGTTATGATGATTTGGGGTCGGCGCAGCATGTCTTCTTATGGATGTCACTACAGTACTTAATATGATTTTATGGAGTATTTGAATGAATGGATGAACAAAGAAAAAGTAAATGTAACAAACCTGAGTCTCCGTTAAACTGAGCGCCTGTGCGAGTTGTTTCCTCTCGGCGCCGACGACATAATGATTCTTCTCAAATGCGTGTTCTAACTTCAACAGCTGTGATGGAGAGAATGCAGTTCTGATTCGCTTAGGCTTGCGGAACGGCTGCAGGAGGAACCCTGGGATATCTGGACCTGAAAAAGGAAATCTGTCTAAAATCTTTGTGTAAGTTTCCTAAAAGATGACCCTAACTTTTCATACTAACGTTTTTTTGGATTTTTCAATAATTATTAAACTTAATAGAATGAAGTTTGGTATAGGTAATGGCGCACATTTTATGTAACTATTGTGGTTAAAACACAGAAAAAAAGTATCAGGGAATAAGTTACAATTAAACAAATGGGAAATCCGCTGTTTTAAATTGGACCCATGTTCACAGGCCTATTATTACCTACATAATACAAAAAATTATCATTTTCATTTACTTATCATCTATTGTTATTTTGAAATTTTGGGGATTGGCTTTTATTCTATGCAAAATAATGGACAAAGGAAAATATCAAGCTAATTATTCGTATGGGTTAGTGATTAATGAAACATAACCATTATTATGAAAGCCTATTAGTGGGTCAATGTAGAGACAGACCACCTTTAGGGTCGTAGCACATATAACGTAACGTAAACAGATCGGCACCGCCTCGCCTTTTTCCTCGGTGTCAAACGTCAAAAATCCGATTACGTTACGATTCCGATTAGTGTGCGTTGCAGTAAGGAGTTTCATACAAATAATACTGAACGGCTCGAGTTGATACGGTGACGATCCGTTTACGTTACGTTATTATGTGCTACGACGACCCTTAGGAGGAGGGTAACTTGAAAATAAGTTTGTATGACAAAGATTTCCTTCTTTATGTTTTGGTAGAAATAATAGGTCTTTACTTATGAAATTGCTGTTTTTTTTTAGCGCAGGCTTTAGCCTCTATATTCTTTTAAACATAATAATATATTGTATAAAATTATTTTTGTTATTTATGAAATATAGGACCAACATCTATCAAAAGATCATAAATGATTCAATGAAAAAAAAATATTATTTGTAATAAAAATGAGCCTGTGAACATTGGTCCAATTTAAAACAGTGGATTTTCCAATTCGTTTTATTGTAACTTCTTCCCTGATACTCATTTTTCTGTGTTTTAAACACAATAGTTAGCTTAAACGTGCGCCATTACTTATACCAAATTTCATTCTATTAAGTTTAAAAATTATTGAAAAATCTAAGAAAACGTTAGTATCAAAAATCAAAGTTCTGTTAAAATCTTCATCCAAAACAGCAATTTCATAGGTAAAGACCTAATATTAACTGTGATCTTTTACTAAAACAGTTTTGACGCATTTTTGAAGTATGCTGGGCAATTTAAATCCTCATGGTAGGTATTAACACACATAACACATCTTAACATATTCTTACTTCTTCACTAAGGGCATGAAGGAAAAGTAATATGTATTGTCGTACACACAGCAACTAATCAAGCTAGATACTCATGTACCGTAATACTTTGAAATAAGACACAATTTCATATGAAAATGTTTAACTTGATGTGTTGCTGTGTGTACAAACACAGCTATTAAATTCCTTTTAACATAAACTAACTACAACGAAAAATATCTATAAATTTATTACTACATACCAACAAGTGTGTTGGGGTTACTCGCATCGAATAATTAATATTAACTTATATGGTAACATTGACATGACAAGAACAGTAATAAAATTGTCAATGGCAACTCCATTATTTTTAAAATATGAAATACTTAATTAATTCGTTTAAGAACTGTGCCTATAAGTCATGTCGTTCAAGCTGTATTAATAAATGTCTAATTTATTTTAATTATGAGATATGGTTTCAACGTAGAATTGTTAAATATTTTTATTAATATTTAATTTTTTTAAACAGTTTTCTTTTTAATATTTGAACAAGGAATGTGTCAACTGTCAACTCGTTTTGTTTTATTTATGGTATGGGTTTTCGTTTTATTCTAATTTTGAATTATAAAAAGGTTGGTAATAAAATGAATAAAGTTGACGTAAATTGGAATTTAGAATGTCACCTACGCAGATTTAATTTAATTGTTATTAAAAAAAAGGTATTCATATAAGAAGTAAGTATAAGTACTTTTATTCTTTTTTTATTTGTTTAAGATGGCAGACGATCAATCGGTCCATTTGGTGGTAAGTGGAGACCACCGCTCTTGGCCAATTTTGTACAGAAAAACTCACATTGATAGAATTAAAAGATTCTTACGACAAGACATCAAAATACCAAAACCAAAAATACGCTAAAATATAAAAAACAAAAATCTCAATGTCAACCGCCCGCACTAACCTCGCATTGAGGTACCTACTATTAAAATTAAATTAAACAAAGATTACCACTAAACGACTGCGAGCCCCGGGAGGATAATCCATCAACCACTTATGTTATTTCACGTACTAAGAAATATGAAGTAATGAAAGACTACAAATTATATAGCCGTGTGTTTTTGCTTCATAAATGCTATTTAACTATCTGTTGAAATATAAACTTTATGAGACTTAAACAATACTATTTTAGTAGTTACGTACATAGTACATAAACTCTCATCCTATTTTACATGAGGGATAGGCAGAGACCTAGTCACTGAGGTATCATAATGTTTTATTTTAGTGCGGCGTTCTGTCGTCTTTGCCTACCCGGACGGGATAAGGCGTGAGTTTATGTATGTATTTTAATGTTTATAATAAATGTGGTGAGGGAGTAAGAATACAATATTTCACCTCCCCATCTCATCCCATGGGTGTCGTAAAAACCGACTAAGGGACTATCCCTGAATATTATCTTTACGAAATAAAAACGAAGGAAAACTTAAAATTAAACACTATACCAATCCGTTTGGCCAATGTGGTATTAGTAGGCCAAGTATCCCTCCGTCGCGGGAGGAGGTGCGTCCTTGCAGTGGGACATTAATGGGCTGTTATGATGATAATGAATAATGAATGTTTGGTTACATGGTGTTATCGTTGTGTAAGGATGTTGTAAGCTTTGACTAAGGGAAAAGTTCACAAGTTGCAATAAAATAAAAGAAGTAATATTTGAAATATTGCAATCTATCTGGCCAGCACGAAAAGGTAAGCCAAATTTTTCTTTGTTGCTGGAAGAAGCGCAATTAATAGATTGTTTTAAAAGTATACAAGTAACTGACTAACTATTGGTGTCATTAAGTTTTGTTCCTAACGGACAAAATGGACCAAACTTTTTTTATTTTTTCTTTTTATTTATTTAAAAGACAACTCCCTTACGAGGTCCCATTCCCTTTGTATTTGTATTTTTTATACTGTTGGTCATAGCAATTATTATGAAGTATAACCTTTATTATTTACTGTAGTAGGTACAGACAACATATTATTTTATATTAAATAATACAATTTCCGACAATAATTACTGTTAATACACACACTGTGTATTCCCTAGATAATTACAACGACTAAATTTAAAATACTGTCACTACTTGAAACGCTTACACAAACCCCATTACCAACAAAAAAAGACACGCCTACTTCAAATAATTACAATTACGAGTAGATTACCAAACCAATTTAGACCTCATATGAAAATAGCGGCCGTAGTAACCCCTACAACTTGGAACTTTAATAGGCCATTAGTTATAAAGAATAAAATTACCCGTGGGTGGTTGCATACGCGTTCCGCTCGCAGTAACCTTGTAATGTCGTCCTGACATTTGCTAATGACATTATAATTGCACACACGTCCAGTATTCTTAGACCTATCTCTCTTCATTGACGATTCTTTCAAAACAATCAGATATTTTTTGACATGTACCTTTTTATATTGGTACTTTTTTATATTTTAAGACATCGTATCAATTACATGTAACCTCGTTCTTACACGAGATGTTAAAAATCAGATGTTATCGTTAATATTTTATTTATTATTCATTGGTAAGCTTTAATGAGCTGATTGCTTTGTCAGTGACATAATTCAAGGAATTTTCATTTACATTGTCTCTTTTACTATACCATTAATGTCAATTGTGAATAATATGTTATCGATTAATGTGAAGTTATATTATGTCCGTGTTGTGTAGGAACAAGAAAGCATAGTGACACCAACTCATTTTATCTAAAGAGTAAAAGCCAGCTACGGAAATTTCATAGAAATTATTTCAACGCGTTCGCGTATTTCTTTTGTTATTGAATATAAAATTTGACATTTGAGTTTTATAAATTCAATCCATCTAGGCAACATTAGTTGGACTAGTTTTCCTCTGTCACATGAGAAGACCTGTCCATACACCTCTACCTAATATTACAACAAACTAGCAAAAGCTCGAAGTTATAATAAAGATTAAACCGTTGGGCGTTACCTACATAATATTTGATAAATTTAAACAAGGAGTCTTTACACAAGGGGATATGTTGTTAACTGGCCACGGTTCTTGAACTTAAATGTATTTTGTTAAGCCGTAAAACCTCCTTTCAACTACTAACCTACTCATAAACTTTACCTCGGAGTATACTATTGTCTCGTGATTCACTTGTTCCAAACAAAAACAAAAAAAAAATTATAATAAATTCGATTTGGCTCTCAATTTCGATATTTCGTTTTGTATGTTGTGTGAAAAGTTTAAATATCTGTAATAAATTTTTAAGTAAATGAACGAGGCGAGATATTAAAACTTGATAAACATTTAATTTCAATTGTATCATTGACAGATAGATATTCAAGATGACGCTAACCAGTCAATAAAATACAGAAAAACTTTTTTATAAGGGTACAGACATTTCATTTATTAATTTGTACCAATTCGATAGATTACTATCGGTATCTTGTAACTTCTTTAGGATAGTATAATCATCTGATTAAAAAACCTTCAACACGATAAAAATGTAAGCCACCTTCATCAATTGTGCTCAATTATCTTCTCAAGTAGATTTGGAATCTTTACCGCATTACTAATTCCATAAAACAACTCCAGCCAATAAATAAATAATTACAATAAATTACCGTTGGCATACAAAATGAACAGTACATATGCCATATAAGTCGTTATTGCAATAAACATGAAGACATTGTATATTAATAGCACAAAATGGACCGATAATTACATACACTTAAACATTAAGTTTATAAGAAATATATTAACAAATAAAATAGCTTTATATAAAGTATATAATTGGTAAATAACGACAGTTTAATTATAATGTGAGAATGAGTATGTCAACGTAAATGTTTGTTTCGCGTGTCTACTCAAATGTATTTGCAAAATGGAGTAATTTATATCTATAATGCGTTGTTACGCTTGCTTATTTAGTTATATTACTAACGATCAGGTAATCTTAGCTTAACATTTTAAGCTAAGTAACTCAATGTCCTTAATGTTTAATGCAGTAACATGAAACTCTACCATTTACTAAAGTATAAATCATCATAGCAGCCCATTCATTTCCCACTGCAGGGACGGGCCTCCTCCCGTGACGGAGGGATACTTGGTCTACTAATACCACGCTGGCCAGATAGATTGGCATAGGGATTAATTTTAAGTTTTCTTTTTTTTTATTTCGTAAAGATAATATTCATGGATAGTCCCATAGTCGGTTTCTACGACACCCATGGGATGAGATGGGGTGGTGACATATGTATTCTTACTCCGTCACCAGACGGGTTGCTAGTAAGTAATTATATTACTTGTTACAGTTGAAAAACATTTGTTCATCGCCATGTTTATTTTAATGTGAGGAATTAAATTTTTTCTTTAAAATTTTAAGGATTATTTCAAAGCTTCGCAAGTTGCAAACCAGTTGCAATATTTTTTGGTGTTAAGTAGTAACTGGGGCTCATGGACGTTAGCAAATCACAGTTAATTCACTGTCTAAAAGGGGACACAAGCTGTTATGTCCCATAGAATTCCACCTAAACACAAACACTTGCATGCTACTGCTTGGAGACAGATCAAGCGACTACAGCTATGGCTGTGGTAACGAACGGTCTCATGCTAAAGAAATCTACCACCTAAAACATGGTGTTAAGCATGACTTACAAAACTATTATTATATAGAGTCTTGTAATTGAAAATGCCTACATAAAAACACACTAACAAACAGTCTTATCTCCGAGATAACCTTTAAAGCGTCACAAAACACATAAAATTTTGGTTTTACGACTTAACAACATGAGATAATTGCATTGACGTTTGTATTCGAACTAAAACCTGAAGATAACTTCTATGAAATCACATTAAAATAAACATGGCGATGAACAAATGTTTTTCTACTGTAACAAGTAATATAATTACTTACTAGCAACCCGTGTGGTGACGGAGTAAGAATACAATATCTCACCACCCCATCTCATCCCAAGGGTGTCGTAGAAACCGACTAAGGGACTATCCTTGAATATTATCTTTACGAAATAAAAAAAAAGGAAAACTTGAAATTAAATCCTATACCAATCCGTCTGGCCAGTGGTATTAGTAGGCCAAGTATCCCTCCGTCATGAGAGGAGGCCCGACCCTGCAGTGGGACATTAATGGACTGTGTGGCATGACTAGCAACCCGCCCCGACTTCACACGGGTACAATGCCTACTCTACAATATGCATGTATTACACATAGTCGCGAGCTCTGTGGCGTAGTGGATAGATAACATGACTGCTACGCCGAGGTCTCGGGTTCGTTTCCCGCTCGAAGCAAATTTTTTTTTATAGTACAAGCTGTGCTTAGTTTGGGACTAAATGACGTTGTGTGAATGTGTGAGAAATAAAAAAATTAAACATATATATGTAAACCTTCCTCTCAAATCACACTCTCAAATCTATTGAAACAAAACGCTTGAAAATCCGTTGCGTATTTTTAAAGATTTAAGCATATTATATTAAACGAACGAACAGACAACGACTTTGTTTTATACTATGTAGTGATAATAATCTAACAATAATTAAAACCCGCCGCTCTAAGGTCACCGCGCGCTGATCTTATTAAATAAAATATTTTTATCATCCCTTTGATAATATTATTAATATAATTATACAGAAATTATTAATTAAAAATGAACGTCATGAGTTCAAATAGCTTGTAAGTTATTACATAAATAATTTTTAAAAAACGTATAGATTATACTTAAAATTATTCTTGTAAGTTTTTATGTAGACCACACCCGTTTTATTCGACATTAACATTTTCTTTATAACTGCTCATTTATGTCCCACTGCAAGGACGGGTTTCGACTAATAACGTAGGGAACTTAGCCAGGTAGGTTGGCATAGGCCGAAAATCAGCACTTGACAGGTTATTTAAGGGTGCATATCCCATTCTATCTTATTCAATTCCCTGGGTATAAAGAGTGTCCATTTACAAGTAACATTTGCATTTTTGTCTGCATTAAAAATTTTATGTATCTATGTGTTTTCGTAGGTATTATACCTGCGATCTTTACATCAGTTGTGTATTCTTTCTTGCTCGTTACCACACTTTAAATTTTAAAAGCTACTGCTCAATTTTTTAGGTAAGCAACACCAATTTGAATAAACACTGACTTTTTACTAAATCGATAAAATATAATTTAAAGTTTAAACATTATCCAAAGTAAACAAACTTAACTTGCACGCTACTCGTTAAATCACCGAGGAACAAATAATTCAAGAGATAATTCATCATATTTTAAGTTAACTCTCTAAACTCGTCGACATTGTAAATCATTTGTCTAACTACCGATCACAAAATGGCTGCCTACTCAAAGCTACCAACATAGCAATCATTATAAATCGTTGCTTTTTAAATTCATTTAATAGTAGCACAGACGCTCGACAACAAAGTATGTTCAAATTACATCCAATTATAAGCTATTCAATACTTTTAGTAGAATAATTTAAAAAAAAATAACAACAATGTATGGTAATTAGTATAAAAAGCGCGCGTAACTAAAGATGTGACGTTTCGGAGCTACCATGATGGTTAACGAGGCGTAGTGATGTGCCTTTATCGATAAGTGGAACGATTGATAATGACATGCAAATCAGAAGCTAATTAGCGTAGCGTTCACATCGACAGCTTTTGTACGAAGGCAGTAGTTAATTATTTAGATACGTTATTATTAATTGCTGCAAATAACTTTTAATAATTTTGTATGACAGTTGATTTTACAATTAATCAATTAATAATATTGTTAGAAAGTTGAACGCCTTGTTGAAGTTAATGATGTTATTTTAGTAGATATCAAAAACTTTCTAATTTGTAATTAATTCGTTTCGTACTAATGATATAAATATATAATTGGAGTAGGACTAAACAAGCTCTAATTAATTATTTGATTTTTGGATAATAAGACAGACAACAATTAATGTAATCAAAGGACATGTAAGTATTTTCTTTTCTTATAACATCAGGTTTTTCAAACATATTATAAAGAATATATTGGCGGTGACCAAGCACTTTGCCAGTAGGCAAAGTGATAGCAAAGGACTAAAGTCATGCTATGACTGTTGTTATCTCTTCTAGATTGTAGTCGGGCTTTCTATTAGGTTCTTTTTCGTCAAATTGCCGTGTCATAAAAATGGTATGAAACGTTAAAACGTCATTCGTAACTTTATGGATAAATCTCATCAGTTAAATTATCATGTAGTTTATATTCACATGCTAAATTAAACATAATATTAAACTAAATTAAAAACATTAAAAATAAACTTATCGAGCTACTCGTAGCAACACTATAAAATAATCAAATGTCAAACAACAATGGAGTTAGTTGATAGGCGTTCAAACGTATACAGTCACATAAAAATATCCTTTGTCAAAACGCGTATTACTCGTGAATGAAAAAAAAATATTTCCCTCCATTTTTTTACATCCATATTTGAAGGACGGGGCGCGACTTAAGCTTATTTAATTAAAATGGAGTTCTTTATATTGTCGGTGGGTTCATAAAAATAACAATGTCAATATAGGGTTGCCGTTTATAAAAATGGGGACCATAGAGTTCGATTATACGGTTTATTATGAATATTTACTTAACGGAAGGAGGGACAAATTTTTATTGCATGCTTTTGTTGGCGTTATGGTGTGAAATTGAGATGGGTTTACTATTTTTATTGTTGGTTATCTAGAGATAAATAAGTAGATTGTTTGCTACCGATCTAGAGTTTAATTTAAATTAGGAGATTAGGAGTAAGTATTTCAATGTCGTTACATATAAATATTTACTTTGAATTTATGTTAAAACTGTTAGTAATATACATTTCTGAAATAATTTATTTATCTTACCATCCTGAATCGATATTCAAAAGTTGAAAAACAAAAAAAGGAAGAAATATTAAATATCCGTTGAACTCTTGTTTTCGATTTCCGAACAAATATTTTGACAGATGACGCAATCTTTAACTACCTGCGAGTTTTTAAAAACAGGCTCAACATTGTTAACAATATTTAAATTAGTTTGGATCGATCTGTATCAGTCTTTAAAAGTTTTACTACAGGCCAGGGCCTCTTTCAACAGGGAGAATAAGGTATATTTTATCTAACAGCACATTTGCATTCTCTTCAGTGGGCTGAAGATTGGTCCTTCTGAAGGGCCAAACTCCACTTTTAACCAAAAAACTCCACTTTTCTAGTTTTTTATAATTCATATGGTGGCTTCCCCATAGGTGTCATTTGCATTCAAGTCTCCTGAATCCCGTAAAGAATCCTTAACTAAATTTCCTTCTGATTAAATCAATTCTTGTCCCAAGAAGTAGGCTTTTCCCAAGACTGAGCATTATACTCGGTACTTTCGCGGGATCACTCTTACAATTCACAGCTGTTGGAAAGTGGTAGGAATAGTAAAAAAAGATCATCGCGCTTAAGCCTGATTTACACATCGACAAGTACAGTAGCGAGTTAAGTAGTAAGTTGTTGATTTGAATAGATCTCCATCCTATTTTTTGGCGAGTTAGGTTGGCGAGACGCGAGAGAGGGGGCTACTTCGTACACTTATAAATCTATGCCTCTCATACATAGTTGTTATTCTAGAAAAATCTCTACATAAAACATAGTGATAAAACTCTTTAGTCTTTGCCACACGGACATAGATAAATAATATTTGATAATAATTTATAGTAGTAATAAAACTATTTTGAAATAATATCAGTAACCTCTGGCTTAATGTTGGTAGTTTCATTACGTTTACAAGATAACCTATTGTAACCCACTACAATGTAACTATCCACCCATTAGCTGCAATTAAAATGTTGATAACTTAATTATATTGATAATATATAAATTTATTATTATATGTACGTCTTCTTTTGCTTATCTATGTTAATTAAATGAGAATTGAAAGTAATTTGAGTGATGGAAGTTTTTTATTATGCCTTGCAATAATGGTGTAGGGGTAAAGTAAAAAGGGTTTCGAGGTGTCGAAGCCGCAGGTTTAAACCTAGCCTTAAGTAGATCTATTGATATAAACAATACTTATACTAAACCATCGTGGCTAGTATCTAACTGAGGATGTTCATGCTCTGATAAGAACGCAAATATTTTGAGACCTGACTTCTATCACTGGCCGATTGCGTAGACCGATAACAGTATAACGTACCGATAATTGTATAACGTATAATTAAGTACCTATAACCATACATAATGCGAGCTGAGTTTGCTTTGACTTTTGCACCGCAGACCTTTGAGGAGTTTGCTGGTCTGCTGTAATGACTAAAGGTGACAATGCTAGTAAATCTATCACTAAGCATGTAAATGTTAAATGTTAATGTGTTTAGGTGAAAGGGTACAGTAGCTAGTGTAGACATTACAGGACAATGAAAACTTAACAAATTGTGTCATAGTGACAAACTCAGTGCAGAGGCACTTTAAACTCTACATTTGTAAAATACTTACCCCCTTACTTATAAACGCCTCTTAAATTTAATCACTGTTTAGCGAGATTTGTTATTACGAAAACCAACCTTATACCAAACAACGTAAGAGCTTAGGCTAATTGGGTCAATCTCCAAATCGGGCGTATTCGTGTGATCGCTCTGGTGCTTTTCAGATCTTGATATTTTTTGGTAATTATGTATCTCATTGAAAATAATGATATTAAAATACTACATTTTTACTATTGGCCTTCATTTTTGACAAACAGTTATGGAAATATTTAAGTTCAAACATTTTCGCGTCCAGAGCAATCATGATAGGCGCTAGAGCGATCATAAATGGTGAAACAAAAATAATAAAATTGGTAATATATTATTTATTTAGTCATTTTTAGTCTTGCATGTTACAAGATTTTATGATTTTATGTATAAGGGATATATCTAGAGCTTTTTGAGAGCTCATCAGTTGGAAACTTGTTCATTTTTAGGGCAGCGCGTACCGATTTTGAAACAACGGAACCCTTATAGGATCACTTCGTTGTCCGTCTGTCTGTCTGTCTGTCAAGACCATTTATCTCAGGAACGCGTGGAGGTATCAATTTTCAACAAATATTATTAATGATGAGACGTGACGTCATAGAATTTTTGACAGATAAGTAAGGCAGGAAATTTGTTTTTGACAGCTGAGTCATGACGTCATTTAATTTTTGACAGATGTGTCGTGACATTACAGATTTTTTGACAGATGAGTCGTGACGTCATTGAATTTTTGACAGAATCTGTCATAAACTCTCACATTCACATCTGATGTGTCGTGAAATCACAGAATTTTTGACAGAGGAGTCGTGACGTCATAGAATTTTGACGGGAAAAATAATATTTAGACAGCTGAGTCCTGACGTCATCACAATTTGGCGAGAAAGTAAATAGGTTTGTACGGAACCCTCGGTGCGCGAGTGAGACTCGCACTTGACCGATTTTGGAAAAACGGAACCCTTTCTTGTCCGTTTCACTATCAAGAATATTTATCTCAGGAACGCGTAGAGGTCAAGCTGAAATTTTTACCTGTATTTACTAGTATTTACTAAGGTCTGTTGCCTTTTAGTGCTGTAAAAAAATCAAACTTCTAATCTAACGAAATCAAGACATATAGCCGTTTATGTCGCAAATTTTCGATGAGCAAAGGGCAAAAAGCTACCGGGTACTTCCAGTCTACATACAAACTTGAAATTAGGCATGAAGCAAGGTCTTATAGTGCATGTAAAGGAAAACTTCCGAAAACTTGAAATTTTGGCTTCCATCATATTATATTTTGATAATTTCGTCATAGTCATAATAATTTTGACAGCTGAGTCACGTGACTAGTGACGCCATAGAATTTTGGTCACTTGACACGTGACGTCATAGAATTTTGACTGATGAGTCGTGACGTCATAGAATATTGGCGGGAAAATATTTTGCAGGGGAGTCGTGACGTTATAGAATTTTTTACAGATGAGTCGTGACGTCACAGAATTTTTGACAGCTGAGTCGTGACATTTTTTTTTTGTCGTTGTAACAATCTGGTATTATTACTTAAAGTAGTTTTATAACGTACAATTATTGCAAAATATAATCGCACTGGTCTTTTGGACAGAGCAATCATAGCCATAGCGATCAAAAAAAGTCATAAAAGCATTAATATAGCCCAAAATAAAAACAGTAGAAAGTTGTGTTTACGCCTCATAATGAACATCATTACTATCACTTAATTCACTTAATAAGCACATTTACAACCTTACTATTTAATTTATAAAACATGCCATATCAATCATCAAATTCGAGAACCAAACCCAGATAAATCATAAACTTACCCTCGTAATGTTGTAGTGGGGGACCGTGGCACAAATGTATCTTCCTCGGCGGTTAGACCACTACAGCCACTACCCCGGGGGAGGGGAATAGAGTTTCTATTTCGTAAAACGAGGGATGAGCGCGATGTTTTACTCCAGCGTAGAGCGATGAGATAAAATGCCAGGTCATGACGATAAATTTAAATTGGGCCAAAAATATTGTTAATATATTTTTTTTTTAAATATTACAATGAAGATTAACTATTTGTTATGTAATATAAAATAACATCGAACATATGAACCTTCTCAATAAAAAGTTACACAATGTTTTCTCATTCAATCGGGAGTTAGGTCAACCCAGAGCAATCAGGATTTTAGGGTTTATGATTTTTTTTAAAATATTTCTAATAAACTAATTCATAATTTCAGCCCTGCACCACATAGATTAGACACCAAAGTATACATAAAAAAATGTAATGAAAACGTTTATCGATTTCAAAATGGGTTTCTCCAGTCCGACACGGTAAAAAATGCCTCTGGAGATCTACCCAATTAATCAATTGACTAAAATTTGAGAATGTTTTTATGAGTAAGGGAGTTATTCGTTAACTATAGACAAGTGTAAAGCTTACCATTAGGTGAACGACTTGTATGTTTTTATATCCACAACTTTTTTATTTTTGCCCATTATTAATTTAAGCGGAATCATAAAGCAATTAAAAATAACTAATTATGTGAATTAAGTTATAAAATTCTAATTGACTTAATTATATCCGAATTTATACCATAATTACTTAAATTATGAATATATTATGTTATTTAGTAAGTTATACCTATACTTACTTGAACTTAAGTTTTAAAAAAAATCTTGTCTTAAGTTTAACTTTCAAAGCAATTTTTTTGTGTTTGTGTTGCTAGAATCAAATAAAGCAAACACAGTAGGTTACAGATAATATCACTGCAAATGAAATTAATAAATAGGTACATAAAACCTTCTGGTCATCCAGTCAAAGATATTCAGTCCGTAGAAGGCCTACTGCAGAGACCAAGCCACTTCTAAATATTATTTTTTTAAATTGGTCTACCAAATATGAAAACCGGGCCCAATAAAACCACACTCGCTGGCCAGACTGGTGTTGGACTAGGTGTTGGAGTAAGGTTTTCATGGAAGACTTTCTGCAAAGCTTATTCTGCTTTTACAACACCTTCGTGACAAAATGACAAACAGACGGGATTTTAAGATTAAACAAACAACAAAACGATTAAAAAAATAAACACTTTATCTATTAACAATACACTAAGTACCTATAATAAGTACCGGTACTCCAAAAAATAATTTAGTTTAAAAAATAACGGACCGTTATTTAAAACCGAAGCCGGCCACAAAATAACGGCAAACACAAAGCCTACTTAAAATTAATAATTATCAAAAAACATACTTATATTTTTCCGGTAATTGAAAAAGACAGATTAAAAAAGGATAATCCTTGACGACAATAAGACATAAACAAACTTCTTTCAATTAAACTCTTTGTTAAGAACCTTTATGCGACGCACGCACAACTATTCAACACTAAAATACCATTCTTTATTTAATTTTAGCAAACTAACTAAAAATGTTCCAATGAACATCTCTATGTCAAAATAATTTAAAAGAAAACCCTTTTTTACGTCTGTACCAACTTTAAAACCAAAAAGATTTTTAATATGCTTTAGGTCAACAGTAAAAAAGCTATACTTATAGTCACTGAAAGAAATAAAAATCTAGATTAATGATATTAAAATTATCTAAAATGAGAACGGTTGTAAGTAGATGTAAGTATTTTTTTTTTGTTTAAAATCACCTCCTTTATACCTATGAATTAGAAGCTACGACTGTTCATTGGAAGCCTCGTTTTTATGCTTACCATTTCTCATCTCATCGTTTTGACTTTATCTAATTTGGCTTGTCAAATCTTTGATCTTAAATAGTTGATAAAAAAAAGAATTAAAATGAAACAAAATTGACAGGCTGGCATATTTTTCTGATTAGCTTTTCACATCAATTTTATCGTTAAATCAGATGAACAAAATGTTTGAAGATAAATCATATTAAATATTATATTCTTATAGGCATCGATTATCACGCAAAAGATTATATGGACGAGATATGGTTATTTGGTTGGTAAAGCTTATAACCTTGTCAGAAAGACTAACCATAAATATAACACTTCAACACACTACAAAATAAATGAATTTGTAGGTTTTTTTTCAGCTCATTATCATCTACCAAGGTTTTAGAAGTATTCGGATGCCTTTTATTCATTGTCGGGTTCTTAGTGTTCCGTTTCTAGGTTTGCCTACCAATGATAATTATTGGGATTGGGTTGGGACCTACTAAATTTAAAAATATGAATTGTTAAACTTCGTATTAGACAATCGTTAACTTGAAAAAAAAAAGCAATCAGACAATAGACGCAATGACTAAATAGAAAATAACAAATAAATATTATCGACTTTCTTCAAAAAAATACAAAAATTTATTACTTATTTCAAACTTAATAAAATTGTTATACATAATTTAATAAAAACAATAAAAAAAAAGAAAAGAGTCTCTATTAACATCTAAGGAGACTCGAACTTGGCAGTTGGATGATAGGTCTGATGCAGAAGGCAGTACTGCTTGACACGGCACGTATTGTGAGGAGGTTCCTATCTCTGGAGCCCTAACCACCAGTAGCTTGGTCCCTGTACCCGATGCTGGTGGTCTACATTTTTTTTATATTTTTAAATGTTTCTATTTTTATATTTATATTTAAAAATGTAAAAGATTGTGAAAAATGTAAATAAAGAGTACAACTGTCAAAAATAAACTTCATTATTTTCCCGCCAAATATCCCATAGCTTTTTTTTTCTTCAAACAATCTGAGCATGCATAGATAACGTACAGTTTTATCATAATGGTTCTGTGTTCGAGATAAGCTACTACTTTTTTTTAACAATTTAATTTTCTGTCAACGGAATGTAGTGGCACGCTAGGTCAATCGATATTTATAACGATTAGTTGCTGTTTTGTGGACAAATAAAATGTAAAATAATTTATTTATTTATACAAATGATGACATTAACCTCTTAATACTTTTTCTTTCTAATATGCATATCGTAGTCAATACTACGATTAAATCAATATTTAAAAGTTTATTTACAAATATTTAACAAAACACCGTAATGTAGAGGCGTTTTTTTGTTATATTTTCGCCAGTTTTAAATTGATATCGAGTAGTTGAAATACGTTTACATTTTTTCTCTCTTTTAGTAGTGTATCTCGTCAATCTGCATTATGTATTACAATGACAACACCCTTAATATCCCATTGCAGAGATTGAACTTCCTGGAGAGTCTTAGCCTACTTGATCTACTAGGTTTTATGTTAAGTTTTTAGTTTCTTATACATAATATCAACTAACTTTCCTTTAGTTGGGTTTTACAAAACCTATTGGGGTGGCGCCACCAAATATTATTTATAACATACGAATTGTGTATAAATCTAGTAATTCTGACAATAGACGCTATGGGATTTCAGTTTACAGGTGTCAAGGTCAATTTAAAAACGCTCAAATAAAAGATCTAATATAATAGGACTGCGTAAACCACAACCCTGGCCTTTTAACTAAGTAATAAAACATTATCAGTACAATAATTACTGAGATGTCATAGGTACATATTAATTTATCTAAGAAGGTCTAATTAGATATATTTTATAAGATATTAAACATGTCACTGGGCCATATATATTAAATACCAACTGATAATTTACAAAGTTGCGCTCCGGCTTCGCACAATTGCAATGCTTAAGCGCCGATTACACTAGACTACATGTAGTCTCCTAGATCATGTAGTGATCATGTAATCACATTTAGGCTGTTAGGACACTACATATCGGAGATTGGCGAGTCCCGACCGTCCCTCATCATGTAGTTCTCCTACATGATGAAGGAGACTACACGTAGTCTAGTGTAATCGGCGCTTTAGACTCTACAATATTATGCATGTGTTATACATATAAACCTTCCTCTTGAATTACTCTATCTATTAAAAAAACCGCTCTTAAGTCCATTGCGTAGTTTTAGGCCAGGCGCAAACGGGCCACCGACCACAGCCACTGGTGGCTAGCGACAGCCACTTAACACACTTTTTCATATTACATAATTATATACTTTATAGGTGTCAAAAGTTGTTCAAGTCGCCAATATGCCTCTGACGACGATTGTGTCATTACGCCAGTCGGGACCGAATTTTTACGTGCCTTCCGAAGCACGGAGACACTCGCAGACTATGAAATTACTATCTTAGAAGACGACGAAATAATATATAGGTATATAATATTGTGTCCGTGTGGTGACGGAGTAAGAATACAATATGTCACCACCCCATCTCATACCATGGGTGTCGTAAAAACCGACTAAGGGACTTACCGTAAATATTATCTTTACGAAGTAAAAAAGAAGGAAAACTTGAAATTAAACCCTATACCAATCCGTCTGGCCAGCGTGGTATTAGTAGGCCAAGTATCCCTCCATCAAGGGAGGAGGCCCGTCACTGCAGTGGGACATTAATGGGCTGTTATTGATGATGGTATAATATTGTAGAGTATATGCATTAAACCTGTGTAAAGCCGGGGCGCGTCGCTAGTAAAGTAATATAATACCAAACACCGTAAAAGGCGTCACGAAAGCTCGTCAAGTAAAACAAGCAGTTCTATGATTTATGGTTCACGAGTGCATAGGTAATGACAGGCTCCCATCGCATACCATAGAGCAATTCATATAGATTTAGAACTAGTGTTGTACCTAGATGACTTACAGATTTATTACCACAGACAAGTTTAGGAGACGAATAAAAACTTCTTGGTTATATGTACTAAACTAATTTCATTGGTCTTAACCGATTCACAGCCGCCAGCAGACACAATAGTAAAACAATGCACGTGTACCATATATGGTACACTGCACTGGGAACGTGTTAAGATTTCGTGTTAAAAGGTAGCAAGAATTCATCACCTTATCTCATCCCATGGCAACCATTAGTTACAGTGACGGATAACTATTGCTACGCGGATTAAAAAAATATTTAGGTATACATTTCATCAAATTAACATAATCTAATTTTTAATTTATATACGCTTTATTATAATTATACGCTTTTCCGTGTGGTGACGGAGTAGGAATACAATATGTCACCACCCCATCTCATCCCATGGGTGTCGTAAAAACCGACTAAGGGACTATCCGTGAATATTATCTTTACGTAATAAAAAGAAGGAAAACTTGAAATTAAACCCTATACCAATTCCGTTTCGCCAGTGTGGTATTAGTAGGCCAAGTATCCCTCCGTCACTGGAGGAGGCCCGTCCCTGCAGTGGGACATTAATGGGCTGTTATGATGATAGGTACGCTTTAATTAATAATTGTACAAGTCCTGAAGGTTTTCCTACTCTATAATTTCTGTCTCTATTTGATTTGTGTCTGATATTAAAATGAATAAGTTATTTTATTAATTACTGTAGCTATGAATTTAGTATTAATACTTATATTTATTTTATTATATTAATATTTATCATTTTAAACTTATGCAATATACATACCTACATATTTTTGAATAAATATGAGCGTGAAATGTAAATTTAACAAGAATCAAAGTTTATTACGTTCTAATAGCTGCATATTACCTAAGTAGTTATAATTGAAAAATCAATAATACATACAATAATTATAATTTAGTATGTGTTCATTAAGAAATAATTTCAAGTAGGTCATCATCATCATTATAACAGCCCATTAATGTCCCACTGCAGGGACAGGCCTCCTCCCGTGACGGAGGGATACTTGGCCTACTAATACCACCCTGGCCAGACGGATTGGTATAGGGTTTAATTTCAAGTTTTCCTTCTTTTTACTTCGTAATTGATAATATTTACGGTTAGTCTCTTAGTCGGTTTTTACGACACCCATGGGATGAGATGGGGTGGTGACATATTGTATTCTTACTCCGTCACCACACGGACATTCAAGTAGGTAAATCTTATAAATGTAGAAAAAATATTCTTAAGATCCGTCGGCTGCTATTTTCCAAGGAAACCAATGTATAACCGGCGTTTTTATATAAGTTTGTTACTTTAATCCTACTAATATTATAAATGCGAAAGTTTGTAAGGATGTATAAATGGATGGATGGGATGGATGTTTGTTATTCTTTCACACAAAAACTACAAAATTTTGATGAAATTTAAATATAGGTAGTTAAGCGTGTAGAATAACATTTAAACTACTTATACAACGTGGGTAAAGCCGCGGGCATCAGTTAGTAAAATATGAATGCCTCGGTGGCAAGGTGGTTGTGGTTGGGGCTAGCATGCACGAGGTCGAGGGTTCGATTTCCACTTACGACTATACTTTGTATGATCAAATTACTGTCCTGATTATAGACCCCGCGACACTGAGCACGATGAGCGGGAGGTGTTGTAAAAATATAATAAACTAGCTGACCCGTGTCCACTTCGTTGGGTGGCGAAAAAAAACTCGTCCCTTTCTTAAACATATTTCATTAATGCTCCACTCCTATTAGTCCTAGCGTGATACTACATAGCCAATGACACTCCCCGATAAATGGCTATTCAACACAGAAAGAATTTTTAAAATCGGTTCTGTAGATCTAGAGACACCCCTACAACGTCACAAACACACAAACTTTACCTCTTTATAATATTAAAATATATTTTGTGATATATTTATCTGTAATTCGTGCTTCATAAATAAATAGAACCAATTAAAAAAGAGAAGCGCCATCTTAATTACAGAGAATAAAATAAAATCATTCCTTAATCTATGGATGTAAATATCGCGCGCTTAATTAACAATTAAACGCCGGAAATTCGAATCAGTACCGAAAAATACAATAAAATATTTTATTATTCAATAATTAATATCATAAAATTAATAATAATATCTTCGTTTAGAAAAGCAATTAACTAATCATTAGGATGGTGTTAGATCTTAAAATTGTCTGATGTTAAGGCAATTATAATCTCTGATTTATAAACGATAAGTTAAGCGATGCCAGCAAGGTAATGTTATAGATGGGTGATCGCTCAGTGGTTTTTCATCAAAGAGTAGCTTTGGAAGGCACGTAATAAGTCGGTATTTTTAACAAAGTGAACCTTTTTTCAATGGAATATCAAAATAGTTCAAATCCAGGTGTGGCCTATCCTACAGTTCCATATGGTTTCGCCGTAAGACATTTTTATTCAACTACTAGCGATTCGCCCCGACTTCGCACGGATGTAATGTTTATCCTATCTCTGGAGCCCTAACCACCAACAGCTTGGTCCTTGTACCCGATGGATCTATGTTTCTTTTTATTTTGAAATGTATTTTTTATTTATATTTAAAAATGTGATATAATGTAAATAAAGAGTATACTTAATCTAATAAAAAAATTATTATAATCTCTGGCAGAAATAATACCTAATATTTTTTAGTAGGTACGCCTACGGCTAATGCAATGTTACAAATAAAATAACTGTTCTTCATTTTTATTATGTGCAATTAACCTCATAAATCTAATTAATTTAAAAAGAGTGTAAATTATAATTAAATTACACTATTCATGTAAAAAGTAATTTGAAATAAAAATATTCATAGAAGACTCTTCATAGAGGAGACATAGAGAATAAAAACTAATTTTATAAAACTTTTTTTCTCACAGCACGTAATGACCATAAACAAAGATCAAATTTATTTATTGTGGGAAATTGAAAAAGTTTGTATAATACCTGTATATATAAATAATTAGTAAAATTAATAAATCATTAGATGCTTAATTACAAATAAATTACACTAATCTATCTATCCGTATTATAAGATAAATAAAATCAAAATCCAAAGTAAATTATTCCCTTTTTAAAGACTACTCTCGCCCTACGGATCGAGCCCTATGTCGTAAAGTCTTTTACAGACAAGAAATTAATGGACCCACAGAACATCCAGGCTAAAGATAATAATTTGTGGATCAGTTAAAAAAAATATACTGCGTGAGATTTGAACCCGCGATCTCGTACACGGCAACCTCATTCTCTACCGCTTTGCTACGGAGGCAGTTTAAATTAAAAATTATATAGTAGTATAGTAATAGAAGAAAAGTGTCCTTCTATTTATTTTTAAGATAATAAATCCAAAGTTTAAAAGTAACCATTTTAATTAATTAACTCTTACGAATGTTTGAGTAAATATTATTTAATCTACTATGGTAGAGTTCTGAGAAGAATGTCACAAAAATGTATCGCTACCCTTTTAAAACTTCATAATTTGACTTTATTACAAGTACTTACTACCAGAAGAACTTAATAATAAAATAGGTACCTACTTAATACTTTTTTTGAATAATGAATAATAAGTATAAAGAATAATTAAGTTATAACTTTGATAGAGTTTAACTCTTAACTCAGAGATAAGAGATTGAGACCAAAATAACTACTAAAGTGCATAAAGTGACTTACCTCCAGGAAATCTATGAGGGAATATCCTGCCGTGCCTGTTGATTAGCCAGGGGTACAACGTATAGGACTCTCTGGGCACAGGCGGCGCAGGGTGAGGAGGTGGATGCGGTGGCAACGGAGCTCCAAACCCTTGCTGCTGGTGCGCTAACGCGGCCGCCAGCGCAGCCCCTTGGAAGTGCGCCAGGAACTGGTGGTGGTGACTCTGAGCGTCCAAGTAAGATACCCTCTTCATATCAGGTGAAGGAAATACTGCGGGCAAAGCGCTAGGCCTCAACAACGGTCGTGGCGAAGGACTCCGCGGCGACGCAACTGGAGAGGGAGACCCCGGGCTCGCTAGCGGCGGCGACGTCTGCTTCGGGCGCTCTGAACCACCCACTATACTGTCTATACTAAATCCTATCTTCGGCTTCGATGGCACCGCCACCACAGGGGTCGGTGCGAGAGGCATCATGCTTTTACACACAACAAGTCCGACACAAAAAAATTAAAAACACCAAATCAGAAGCACATGTCACACAGAACACAATCCATCGTGACGCGAACGCGATACGAACGCCAAGGCGGCGCGCGGCCGAATGAGCCCTCCGCGCGAGCCGGCCGCCCGACACACCACAAAAAAAATAACGAACATGGAGTCCTCCGCTACTATTGGACGATACTCACGGCAGGGTGGCGACACACTACGAAGCTGCACTCTTTATTTGAATGCCTGCGACTCTATTGGTCGACAGGCGTGTAGAGGTGTTATTTGAATTTGGAACGCTTTCCCAGTGGGCGGTTTGAGTTAAGAGCTTGTGATTTAGCCGGCCATATGGCGTATTACATGAGATTTGTGCGGTGGGACGCTTCTAGTGGTGCTTTTGAATTTAGCTGGTTATGATTCAATTAAGGCATCTATTGGGTGGCTCAGATCGGTCTGCTCGTTTTGTGTCGGACGTCGCCCTGAACACCGCTCGTCCGTCGCCTCTACACACACACAACGAGTAATACTTTTTAATTAACTCGAATGCTTTATTAGCTTAATGTCGCGAGATAAACGTGGATTTTTCAACGATTCCCGCCAATAACTGATTCGAGCAAAATGGCGGACGCTTACATTCGTGTTCGGTTTAATTATTTTTATCGATAATAAAATAATTTGTTTCACTAGCAATACGATTGTTTCTTATGTAGTTGAATTAAATTTTAATGAAACACGATAAAGTTTGAATTTCACGGATATTTTCCGCCATTACAAACTAAAGAGTGTTTGGTAAATAGTTTGATTTTTAATTAAAATTGTTATGATTCGTACGTACTCTATGGTGCGTTGTGATTGATTTTTGTTTATGAATTACACAATAACTACTTCTTGAGATAACTACCTACATAAGATAAGCTATTTTTTAAGAGATTGATATAAGTTACCAACGGTAGGTACCTAGTAGGTATGTACCTACTCACTACCAAGTTAAGTTTAACCTTTTTATCACGTTTACGTTTAGGTTTTGAAAAATAATCTGTAGGTACCCTACTAAGTTTTTTATGTTAAAAATAAAAACTACCTACTAGCCTACCTACCAAAATAATTTTACTTTAGCCCTTAATTTTTGCCTTTTAATGATCCTTTGCTGACCCAGAGCTCTCTACCAGTAATACTTAGATAAAAACTTAGTAAGTTCTAGACATTGTCATAGTCGCAAATGATTCATACATAATCACAAGATAGAGTCGGCACTTTCTCCGTGTGGTGACGGAGTAAGAATAAGTACAATATGTCACCACCCCATCTCATCCCATGGGTGTCATGGTGTAAAAACCGACTAAGGGACTATCCGTGGATATTACCTTTTCGATATAAAAAGAAGGAACCTTGAAATTAAACCCTATACCAATCCGTCTGGCCAGCGTGGTATTAGTAGGCCAAGTATCCCTCCGTCACGGGAAGAGGCAGTGGGACATTAATGGGCTGTTATCAGAGTCGGCACACGCAAGCATAATTCATGACACATCATCTTATAGGACAGGCCTACTTCAATAATTAAGGGAAATTAGGTCTACTAATACCACGATGGCCAAACAAATTGGTTACTTTCCTTTCTTTTAACCAAATCCAAAATGAGAAAGAAAATCTATTCGACTGATTTTTTTTTACCCCTCAACTTAGTCGATCATTGCTTGACTAAATTTACAAAAATCCCAATTTGTTTGACCGCAGTCCAAAAGAAATTTTATCCAAATTGTTTGAGTAAACTTTGTCAAAATGTTTTCATCGCAAGAAGCATGAAATTTAGGTACTTAAAACGTTCACGTTGTATAAAAGGTCTTAAAATTGGAATAAAGTCACTAGGTAGAGTTCAATTTTTTACATATTTAAAGTTCTTATGTCTTTTTTAAATAATGAATTAAACTCAAACTCAAACTCAAATTGTTTATTGCATTCCAAAGGTAGGTACATGTGTTGAATATAGGTAGGTACAGAGTACATTAAGTTCCGTATGGACCCTGTCGGGCACAACAATATTGAAAGGCGACATTTTTTTTTTTTTTTTTTTTATTAAGTAAGGCAATTCAAGAAAACTCTGTGTTTTTTACAAATCTATTAAAGAAAGGCACAGGACCGCATAAGGTAAACATTTCAAGGATTGCTATGTCCAGCAGTGGACTTCAATTGACTTATATAATGTTAAAATAATTAATCAACATCCACAGGGTAGTATTTTGTATTTTATTCCGTCACCACACATAACTAAGCGTCTTTACTTTTTTTGTTGTTGTAACTTTTTTTTACTTTGAAACTCTAGTTACCGGCAAAGTGATGGTGGATGGTGACGTAGTGAAGACTTTTCTTAATAGGACTTTTCTTATACTATCTGTGGTTAGCATTCCTTGATTGTGTTCTTTTTTTTTATCAGACTCGATACCTAACCATATTTCCGGTTCATTAAAAAGAGACTGGTAACCCTATAGTTTTCATTTTTTTTAATTGGGTAAGGTTGGTTTTTAAGTAATTGGTTTTTTTTTCTGAAGAGTTTACAGATTTCTGAGATAGAATGACAAATATTTTAAAAATATAACAGAATACAGGAGCTTTTCCTCATAATGAAGTAGAGAGAGAATAAAATTGGGAGATGAGTTGAACAACAAATAAATAAGTAGGTTTCTACTGACTTCTATTCTCATTTATATTAATTTATTTCGTAGGGTATTTACATAAATAGTAATATAATAATAACGGTTTAAAATATTTTTTTTTTCTCAAAGATTACTAAACACTTACAAGGAGAAATAAAATACAAATAAAAAATAACAAAATGCGTTTACAGGTAATCTTAAGTTTTTATTCTCCAAACAATCATTATGATAAGGCCTATGTCCAGCACTGGACGTCGATTGGGTGATATGATGTGGTGATATGAAAAAAAATACAAGTAGGTAGGCAGTTATGCCCAGTAATTAAACAGATTGCTTTATACACACATCAAAAAAGTCTAAGCAACATGCATGATATTACAAATTTACCATTTATATTAATTTATTTTACCATTTATTTTAATTATAACGTTGTATTTTATTTTTAAAATAATATTTTTAGGGTTCTATGATGTAAAAATAACAGCTGTTTTCTTTATAAGTTCTTTTAATAACAGAAATTAACAATATTAGAATATACAGGTACATAAGAAACTAAACTTTTTTTTTACAAATTGAAATTTCTTAAGAAAATGAATTTATTGTGAAAGAATAGGACAATTTAATACAAAGTATGGCCTCCTCTGCTATTCAGAACTTGTCGGCAACGATTATTATAATGAGACTGTTTATGTCATCTTGCGGTATTCGCTCCCAATGGAATTGTAGCAAATCCTTCAGCTGTTGGGTTGTTGTCACTCCGTCCAAGTCCTTCAAAACACGTCTCTGGAGCATGTCCCATGCGTGCTCGATGGGGTTGAGGTCTGGCGATTGTGCAGGCCAGGGCAATACCTGGATGTTCTCCGTTGCCAAGTATTCACTGGTTCGCCGAGCTGTATGTGAACGCGCATTGTCATGCATTAACGTAAAATCGGAGCCAAAGGTTTGTGCAAATGGATGGACATAAGGTCTGAGAATATCCTCAACGTAATTTTCAGCGTTCATGTTTCCATTTACAAAAACGAGCTCAGTTCGCCTGTTCTTCATAATACCCGCCCATACCATAACTGTTGAGCCGCTGTATGGATGAACTTCCTGAACGCACCTGAGTCTTTCAGTATTTCCGGGTCGACGGTACACTCGCACCCTTCTTGTATCAGGCCTAAACCCGAATCGCGACTCATCGGAAAACATAATTTTATCCCATTGTTCCTGGGTCCATGTTATGCGTTCTCTACACCATTCATTTCGACGAGCGCGATTCCCGTGACGTATCGGTGGGCACCTGATAGGGCGTCGAGCTCGTAGGCCGTACTCATGCAGTCGATTTCGCACAGTTTGGGGACTTACATCAACACCACTTGAATTTTGTAGCCTCAAACTTATCTCTCGAGCGGTTAACATCGGCTGGCGTCTTGCAGTCAGTTGTATGTACCGGTCTTGCCGAGTGGTTGTACTCCTTTTACGGCCTGGATGCTGTTCAGCGGGTTCCCCTGTATTATTGTAGCGCTGCCAAAGACGACAAATAACACTTCTATGAATACCAAAATGTCGAGATACCTGAGATTGATTACTTCCCGCTTGCAACATCCCTACAGCTCTTTGCATTTCATCTGCCGTCAAATGACGTCGCTCCATGACGTAAAGAATATCTAACAATTCAATTTTGTCGCCAACTGTATTTAAATGGTTGGTAAAATTATAAAATCAAGACTAAAACGTAGCAATTAACATGCACTCAAATTCAAACAAATTCGCAGTCATTTGAATTTTATGAAAAAAAACAAAACATAATCGAAATTTTTTTTTTACAACCAGCCAGTATGTCATCAATAACAAAAAAGTTTACTTACCTATACACTTTGAGTGAGTAAATACTTAGAAATTAATTAATATAAATGGTAAATTTGTAATATCATGCATGTTGCTTAGACTTTTTTGATGTGTGTATTAAAAACTATTCTCATAACCTAACCTACACCTTCCGTGGATATTCCACGGATTCAGTAATTACCTACTTAATCTAAGTACTTGTAAATCTAAAATTGTACTTCTTTAAATACAAAAACATAGTAAATGCTGAGTCTATGAATCATCTTATGATAAATGGAATTTAGTTTAAACTTAAACAAAGTAGAGTGTTTTTGAAATCAGTATGCTAGCTAGGTCATCTAGCAATACGTATGTGTATCAGTTCACTAATGTTTGACCAAAAAATGATTAGCAAATAGACATTTATTTTGACAAAAGTATCATCTTACAAAAACTCACTTAGCTAATAATCTATAAGCAAACACTACACTTGCTAAATGAGTTAAATATAAAAGTTTCGATTTACCTTTTTTCATTTTACCAAATAATAAGTTTTGCAAATTAGGCATTTACAATTAATGTCATTTAAAAAAAACGCCGTTAAGTTACTTCTGGCACTCGCCGACATATACCTAGGTATATGCTTAATAAAAATAATTACATACGTGCATACAACATTACATGCAATCATAGTTACCAGAAGTTAAATTAAAACTAAAATATAATTATTATGACTAATATGGATATCTATACTAATATTATAAAGAGGTAAAGTTTGTGTGTTTGTGACGTTGTAGGGGTAATCTCTGAATCTAATGAACTGATTTAAAAAATTCTTTCTGTGTTGAATAGTCCATTTATCGGGGAGTGTCATAGGCTATGTAGTATCACGCTATGGCTAAAAGGAGTGGAGCAGTAATGAAATAGGTTTAAAAAACAGACGCGTTTTTTTCGCGGCCTGACAAAGGGGGCACGGGTCAGCTAGTGTATAATTACAACATTACATGCAATCATAGTAACCAGAAGATAAACTAAAACTAAATTTATTATCATTAATATGGATATCATGAATAAATACATTCAGTAGGTAGTTTAGTATACAACCGTACACAACGACATACAAAAAAAAATTGTTACAACATCTAGACATGTAGGTAGGTAATCTCAGCAATGTTGTGCCTAAAAACCTATATTTGAATAAAAGTAGAGCAGATTTTACAAGTTCATTGACAAAGCTTAAACAAAACGCATGTAACACCACATGAATAAATACTATGTATTTACTCATTACCAGAATTTATAATATAAGTCTGTTATCCAATAAATCTTAAAAAGGGAAAATGAAGTTTCCCCGTCATAGTCAGACGCTTGCTAAGTGCTTTTAACACTACCATTAAAGAACCTAATATTATTAGGAAGGAGCAAAAACAAGTGTAGTTAATTCATTCCACATTTATAAAGTTCAGCAAGGGACAGCAAGCAAGAGGTTATCATATATACAAACGAAAGGTTTTTCGAACAACATCAACTCCAACGTTCTCAATAAAACCTTTTTTATTTTTTCTTTTATTTAGTTAACAAGACACTCTTGTATTAGGGATCGACCCCTGTATCGGAAGTACTTTTACAGAGAAATAACCAAATACAGAAAACATTCACGTTCCAGAAAATAATTTATTAATCGCACAAAAAATTTATCTTCCGTGGGAATCGAACCCGTGACCTCGTAGTATTCAACTAACACATAAACAATAATCGAATGGAAAGCGTAACCTCGAATACTCTATGTAAATACAACGAGCTTTCAATATCGATCAAATGAGATTATACCATTAGTTACATTATCACGCCTCGGTCGGTGAAGAGATCGTGACCGAATTTGAATATCTGAACACTACCTTCGCGATGTCGGTTAACGCCTCATACTAGACTCACACGTACCGGTAAAAAGTTTATTTTTTGTTTTACGAAAACAACGTTTTGTTTAAACAAGTAATGAAAATTATTCGTAAGGTGACGGAGTAAGATTACAATATGTCACCACCCCCTTTCATCCCATGGGTGTCGTAAAAACCGACTAAGGGACTATCTGTGAATATTATATTTACGAAATAAAAAGGAAGGAAAACTTGAAATTACACCCTGTACGAATCCGTCTGGCCAGCGTGGTATTAGTAGGCCAATTATCCCTCCGTCACGGGAGTAGGCCCGTCCCTGCAGTGGGACATAATGTACTGTTATGATGATGAAACAAGAAGCTCAACTTTCCTTATACTTACCTAATTTTGAACTTCAATAACATGATTGATATTTAAAAAAAAAACAATAGTTATTTAAATTGCTCAGCTATTTAAAATTTCTGAGGCCTTATGTATAAATATTAGAAAAATAAAACGGTAAGACCCTCCTTTAACTTTAGAAGTTTATTTTATTTTTGATGATGATAGGCGTCTAATGCCTATCACAGACACCAGCTTCTCACACAAATATTGGATTTCAATAAAAATGTCACTAGTTATTAGCTATAATTTTTTGTGAGGAGAAAATAAACTACTATGTTATACAGGAAGACTGATTCAAATCGGTCAGTATGGTAAAGTCTTAAACTATAAGTCATACGAAGATTTTGAGAAAAAGAAAAACTGCATTCATACATTAGAAAAAGATACTGTACCCAGTTGGGGAATCGAACCCGGTTGTTTTTAATCGGCGTCCTTGGTGTCCATGGGCGGCGGTGATCACTTACCATCAGGTGACCTGCTGGTTCGTTAGCCTCCCATCATATAAAAAAAAGAACTACGGATTGACTTACTTTCATAGATTTTTTTATAAATACATAGGTATATATTATACCTAGACAGAAAACATCCAGATCAATGCAAATTTCAAAACAAACATATTCGTTATGCGGTAAACCAACCTAAGACCTCTGCGTAGCACCATACAGCAATGAAGTCGTCAAAACAAAATCGTAACAGCAGTTTAGGAGGTGGCACGTGTGAGCTTAACAAACAAGTAGTTACAAAACATTAGATAAAATCTTGGTGTAGTGTATTTATAAGTCGTTACAGAACCAATATGGCGGCGTAATGGACAATAACTATATAGTAAGACAATTGAAAAAATTGGTACACGAGGCAGGAAGCGAACCTGCGTCTCTGAACTATACTTAGATACGCGTCCAGCGTCTCGACCGCTAAGCCACCCGAGTCTGCTATCTCGTTAACTAAATTTTTCCTTACCTTCCTTATAATAATAAACATCATCATAACAGCCCATTAATGTCCCACTGCAGGGACGGGCCTCCTCCCGTGACGAAGGGATACTTGGCCTACTAATACCAAGCTGGCCAGACGGATTGGTATAGGGTTAATTTCAAGTTTGCCTTCTTTTTTATTTTGTAAAGATAATATTGACGGATAGTCCCTAAAGCCCGATTTACACATCGACAAGTACAGTAGCGAGTTAAGTAGTAAGTTGTTGATTACGTACTTAACTCGTCAAAAAATAGGATGGAGATCTCTATTCAAATCAACTTAATTAACAACTTACTACCTAACTCGATACTGTACTTGTTGATGTGTAAATCGGGCTTTAAGTAGTCGGTTTTTACGACACCCATGGGATGAGATGGGGTGGTGACATATTGTATTCTTACTTCGTCACCACACGGAGATACCAAACCATCTTTTCACGGTATCCTGCCGCCTAGCCTGGGTCAAAAGGACGACTTTTTAAATGTTTCCCACGTTAAAACTAAAAATTTACTTTTGGCCATCACTTACTTTCTAATGGACCAATCATCATCATCATAACAGCCCATTAATGTCCCACTGTAGGGACCGGCCTCCTCCCGTGACGAAGGAATACTTGGCCCACTAATACCACGCTGGCCTGACGGATTGGTACAGGGTTTAATCTCAAGTTTTACTTCTTTTTATTTCGTAATTATAATATTCACGGATAGTCGGGATAGTCTCGGAACCGACTAGGGAGTCGGTTTTTACGACATCCATGGGATGAGATAGGGTGGTGACATATTGTATTCTTACTCCGTCACCACACGGAGTTGGCCAATAAACTTTCTATTTTCTTTCTTTACCTGCATCTCTGCAGTGGCCCACATAAGGATATAAAGTAAAAAGGCTACCCAGGAGTTCAGTAAGCATTTATAATTGTGATAAAGTGACCTACAGCGGTGTTATGTTCAAACCATGGCACGGTTAAATCAGTACGAGTATTAATGTGTGGTATTATATAGTGTTGTGATTATATCGATAAATCATCGTACAAGCTCATTTATGTCCTCCTGCAGGAACGGGCGATTGATAATCCATTTATTTGTTAGCAGACAGATAACAGTGGCAAACTTTATATATATTAAACTCAGCAAAACTCTTACTATGAGTACTAAGTAGGCAAACTGATAAACATAATTTTACACTTTTTTTAGAAATACTACACTAATTTATTGAAAAAGAAACTAATCCTGTACCTACTAGTCAACTGTAAAATATAATTGTACCCTGTGTCGCGATAACATTTCAAGCAATGATTTAACTGACACACCGGACTTCCAAGCTTAAAAGAAAAAATATGTGTGGTTGACAGAAACCATTGTCTTCCTAGGTATTCAAACCCTAACAGAGTAAAATTAAAATACTAATCATCATAACAACCCATTAATGTGCCACTGCAGGGACGGGCCTCCTCCCGTGACGAAGGGATACTTAGCCTACTGATACAACGCTGGCCAGACGGATTGGTATAGTGTTTAATTAAAATTTTTCCTTCTTTTTTATTTCGTAAAAATAATATTGACGGATAGTCCCTTAGTCAGTTTTTACGACACCCATCGGATGAGATGGGGTAGTGACATATTGAATTCTTATTCCGTCACCACACGGAATACTAAACTGTATACACTAAATGTAATACATTTCTTTAACTTTATCGACATATTATGTTCCCATCACTAATAGCATCAATCATAAAACGTCGTTATGAAACAATGACAGTGTGGGGGCGACGCGGGCGGTCCGCGACACATTAGCAACAGTTCGATTCCCAACTGTGTTACACCAATTTATCGATAAACGTACAACACTAACATATTTATTGTTGGAAAAATTTAGGGGGAAATTTTGTGTTAACGATTAAACCTAAGTATTTTGTAAAATAAGTGTGGAAGTAAAGTTGGAAAAATGTGGAATTAAGTTTTTTTGTAATTTGTTGTTACTTTTATTAATTTCTAGAAAGTGACAGATGTGCAAGTTCTTCTGATGGTAAGTAGTAAGCGTTGTTCATGGTCAATATGCCAGAGCATAACTAAGCCGCTGCTTGGACACAAGCTTTTATATCCTATAGCCTTGTAAAGTCACTGTAACCTTCCACATAACCACTTGAACGTTAACTGCGCGAATCGCTTTCGCGAGTCCAACGTTCAAGTGGCAACGCTCGCAGTTTTTTATGTGTTTATAAAAAACTGCGAGTTTTCCGTCTTGATAAAAACGGCTAACACGAGAAAACTACTGCATCAATTTGAAAATGAAAAACATCGTCGTGTTCGTAAAAGTATAGGGAATAAACTTAAATTAAAATACATTAACCTTATGAATATCTAAATACAATGAATAGTTGATAAACCTGAGAAATTGCGGAAAATTGTTGACATTTTCCGCGATTTTCCAGGAATTATATTATTTGTGAATAAAATTAGCAACCCAAATTGATGATTTTATTTAAAAAAAATAATTAACTATATTTCTTTTAAAATAAAACTAATATATTTATAATTCATAAGGTTGAAGTATTTTAAATTATTTTTGAAATAAATACCTTTTTTAGCTGACTCGGCCATCTCGGCGTTTTGTACGTGCATACCATATTTTTGTTTAGACAGTAAGAACATAAAAATAAGAACGTAGTAGGTTTGTTTTCTAAATTTAATTATTGTTTATTAGTTTATCTTGTAGTATTAAACGATTTCAATAAACTTTAAACGATTTCAATAAACTTTTATTGAGGAAAGCGTAATTAAACCGCCATTATTGTTAAACTCAAGGCCAAGTTTTAGTCTTTGACTTTTCTTTTATTAAATTTTAAAAGTTACTCAACTTTTATAACATAATATTACGACCATTAGAAAGCACACATTTTCTAGAAAATTGTAATATATTACACTTCCAACAATATTTAATTAATCAAATGTATTTAACACATAAATAAACAGTAAATTTCATACAAGGACATACGAAATGAAGCAAACTTCTGTTTGACATTGCGACCACAGATTATTTTTTACAGCTGTTTATTTTGGTGTAATCCGTTCTAAAACTATCGACAAATTGTCCCACAGACTTTTTTAAACGCAGAGTTTAAGCGGTAGAATCATGTTTTTATAAAATATCGCGCGTTGCAGAACGAATTTTTTTTTGGTACTTTTATACCATATGACGTAAGTCCCGCCATTTTGTCAGTGGATAAATCATACCAATTGTCGTTCAAGTGGCTAAACACACTAACATTTCCACACTATTTCTTGAAGGTGGACTAAACTGGACTAAACTACCGCAGTTGTGATATCAGGTGGTCTCTTACTGAAGTAACTTACCCCCCTGGCTTTGTCGTATATATTGAGTTTCTGTTGTGAGGGATTCATCATTATCATCAGCCAATTGACGTCCACGGACATAGGCCTCCTCCAAATATTGCCATCTTGTGCGGTCCTGTGCCTCCCTAATCCATCGGTTTCCCGTCGTCCTAACTAGGTCATCGGTCCACCGTGTGAGGAAGGGAGTATTAATTATCAATTCTACCTCCCGATCTCATCCCATAAATACACAGTCAAGGAATAAAAGCAAGTCAGAAAGATAGTCACAAAATGGCTAACTCTTGCGCTATTATTTTGCTAGTCTGACCACAAGAGTGCGTTGGATTTACACTGTTTGATCCCCGGACACTGTAAACTTTTAGTTCGAGTACTGGCAGGCAGTATTTTACACCTAGCTCAATGAAAATGTTGATCATCTATACATATAATAAAACTGTAGAAAAGTCGTTTTTGTACATTGAAAATAAATCCAAAAAAAATAGCCAGGATATTAAAAGACAACCAATAGAACCCATTTCCACCATTTTTGGAATTTTTGTCTGTTTGTCTGTTTATCTGTATATCTGTATGTCTGTATGTCTGTATGTCTGTTTATCTGTAACCTAAAATTTGTTCGGGCATCACGTAAAAAGTACCAAAGCAATTAAGATGATTTTTATACACAACGATTGAGCGTAACTTGAAGTTTTATTTAGTTTTTGTTTCATTGAAATCGGTTCCGTCAATTAAAAGATATTTGAATTTAACTAATTAATATTAAACAGCGCCATCTTTCAAACTTAGACAGAACTACATCAAGAGTTAAACTGCGTGCAGTATTTTTAAATGTAACGTAAAATGTAGATGCCTTTAATACACAACGATTGAGTGTAACTTTAAGTTCCATTTAATTTTTGTTTCATTGCAATCGGTTCAGTCTATCAAAAGATATTTGAATTTAAAGTGCTCAAGAATAAGTAGTTTTAGTTTTATACGTAGTTTATGTTTACAAAGTGAAATATTAAACAGCGCTATCTTAGGAATGTAGACTGGAATATATTTAGAGTTAAGCTGCGTCCTGCGTGCAGTATTTTTGAATAAATAAAATAAAGACATTTAACATTTTTTTATCCGGCTCGAAGGACCATGAACAAATCCCAAAAAGTACTCGATGGAATTTTATGTAATAAAACTCCAATGGCGAGAGAAAAAGCTTTTATATTTAACTACAAAACATAGTTATGCTATAAGATGAACATAAAAATATCTTAACTATATATCAAATAACGCCATCTGTTGGTGGCTTAATTAAACTTATTATGTAAAACAAATAGAACATTAAACAATAATTTAATGTTTTGTGATTGTATTTCTATATTTTATTGTCAGTTATGTATTTTTCAATGTTAATAATCTATCTTTATACTATAATAAAACTGTAAAGGTCGAAATGTCTGTTCTTTTCGAAAATTCAGATAAAAATTATCTATAAAATCTAGAAAAAAGTCAAAAAGCACGTAACCACAATTTTTAGAATTAATTTCTGTCTGTCTGTCTGTCTGTTTGTTCCCGCACATCTTTAAAACGAATTAATATAATCTTAAGACCAATACATTGTATTGTAGCCTTTTTTATTAGGCTTAAACTGAGGTATGTTTCATCAAAATCGGATAAGTAATACTCGAGATATCGCTTGATCTCTTTATATTAGAACAGTCAAATACAAATCAGGGGCCATGAAAAATGGATTTGGTTCAATATTGAATGAATTTAAATTTCGTTTCTTTTGTTCACGAGATGGCGTTACCAGTAGTAATCATACTCAAAAATAAATGAGTTTGTAAATAATCCATAACTATTTTATAATGAAAAGCTATTAATTATAAGTTATTCCTTTTAAATTTTAATAAAATTAACCATGAATCGTATGTGTTATATCAATTATAAGTTATATTAAATCTATACTAATATTATAAAGAGGTAAAGTTTGTGTGTTTGTGTCGTTGTAGGGGCTAATCTCTGGATCTACAGAACCGATTTAAAAAATTCTTTCTGTGTTTCATAGTCCATTTATCGGGGAGTGTTATAGGCTATATAGTGTCACGCTATGTCTAATGGGAGTAGAACAGTAATAAAATATGTATATAAAAGGGACGCTTAAAAACGTTTATTTTGCATCTGCTGCTTAAACGTCTGGAGATATACTGAAATGATGTATTAGAGAATTGACCTTTAAAAAAGGTTTACAATTAAGTCAACGATAGCATAATATACCTATCTATCTTCTAAGGTTGACTCACTACGACCTTTTTTATAATAATCAAATTTGACTTAAAGAAATGCATTGTTTGTAAAGGTATTTTATGTATGGTATTGACCCATAACAAAATAAATTACGTTAATCATTATATTTATTTAATTTTAAACAAAATTGACCTTTACAGCGATGAGATCCGATTATTAGTTTGAAAGATATCTCAGTTTTTAAAATAATGCGCGAATAACGTAAAATATCTGTCTAACGCGATGTTAGTATAGATGAATTTTCTTAGTATCAACATTTTGGCTGGAGTAAGATTTTGAATGGGCTGTTATGATGAAGCGATCTTTTTGAGGTAGAATTAATTTATAGTACAAATTAATTCTACCTCAAAAAGATCGCTTCATCATAACAGCCCATTAATATCCCACTGCAGGGACGGGTCTCCTCCCGTGACGGAGGGTTACTTGGCCTACTAATACCACGCTGGCCTGACGGATTGGTATAGGGTTTAATTTCAAGTTTTCCTTCTTTTTATTTCGTAAGGATAGTAGTTACGGTTATTCCCTGAGTCGGTTTTTACGACACCTATGGTTTTTTTTTTGTTTAGGACGAGTAGTTGGTCTCTGACGACCGCTACTACTTTACACGGGCTGTGGTGGGGCGGATGGCCCTCAACCAAAAACATCCATGGGATGAGATGGGGTGATGACATATTGTATTCTTACTCCGTCACCACACGGATAGAAAGATCAAGCAGATCTCTTGGTCGGACTAAATTCGTAGGGCGGAGAACCCTGTTCTGTGGCGTTTGTTGGGAGAGGCATTTTGTCCAGAAGTGGACTGCGATAGGCTAATTGGTTTATTGATTAATACCATGTATTCTGAATCCATCGTTACATGGATAATACTCTATAGGTACCTACTAATATTATAAAGAGGTAAAGTTTGTGTGTTTGTAAGTTTGTGAAGTTGTAGGGGCAATCTCTGGATATTCAGAACCGATTTTTTAAATTCTTTTTGTGTTAAATAGACCATTTATCGGGGAGTGCCATAGGCTATATTAATAGTATCACGCTATGACTAATAAGAGTGGAACAGTAATGAAATATTTTTAAAAAAGGCAAGCCTTTTTTTCGCCGCCCAACGAAGTGGGCACGGGTCAGCTAGTAACATAATAAACCATTAGGACATCTTACTGTAGGACTTAGTCTACTCATTCATAACAGCCCATTAATGTCCCACTGCAGGGACAGGCCTTCCCCCGTAACGGAGGGATACTTGGCCTACTTATAATAATATTTACAGTTAGTCCCTTAGTCGGTTTTTACATGGGATGAGATGGGGTGGTGACATATTGTATTCTTACTCCGTCACCACACGGACAACTAGTCTACTAATAGCATACATTGTAAACTGCCTGTTCGTCTGCCAACTTAACAAATGACAAAAACAATTGAAGTAGCATCTGGTAATGCCGTTAGGACACTGCAAGACAAAAACACCACAACCCAAATAAGCACAGATTAAGAATTTATCTTGCCGGTAGTTAATTACACCACTGTGCCCACTTAACATTAGGTGACCCTTACCTCGTTTCTCGCGCTATAACATAAAATAAGTGTCGAGACGTAATAAAAAGCACATTTTTATTTGTTTATCCTCAAGTTGAAGGGCAGAGACAATGTAAAGTGTCCGCCATTTTGAAATACAGAACAAATTAGATAAATATCTCGACACGACAATTTAATTAATTCGTATCATGCATTGTCTAGCCTGAGGTAGACATTATGATTAAAAAAAACAAAATAGGTTAAACAATATGTATTCTTTTTATACTTACATTTGCGCTATCTATACTAATATAAAGTTTGTGTGTTTGTGACGTTGTAGGGGGTAATATCTGGATCTACTGAACCGATTTTAAAAATTCTTTCTGTGTTGAATAGTCCATTTATCGGGGAGTGTCATAGGCTATGTAGTGTCTAGTGTATGTGTCACGCTATGACTAATAGGAGAGGAGCAGTAATGAAATATGTTTTAAAAAAGAGTCGAGTTTTTTTAGCTGCGCAACGAAGTGGGCACGGGTCAGCTAGTTGCATATAATTTGATTTTACAGTGACGCTATTTTAATTTGTCTTGGAAAACATTTTAGAGGCCGTCCACCCGCCTTCCAACTCCCGACAAACTGGATACGATGTCGACCTAAACTTACGGTGTTCTTCTTTCCCTCATAAGAGGGAGGGCCAGAAGGTTAAGAAGACTGGCATTACGAGCCTTACGGCGGGTGCTGGTAGCTTTTTAGCAGAAACAATAAACTCGTTATTCCACCTTCTCGTGAAAGATCAATATTAAGTAAGTATTTATACTTAGTTGCACTTTATATGTCATTTTTCAGTTCCACTTTCGTGTCTTTAATTTTCATTTTTGTAGGTAATTTATCGTACTTTATTTAACTCAAAATTCTTACTATTGTTGTGATCGAGGTATTTTTAGCCTGATATTACAAGTCTGAATATAATTACAAGATAATTATGTCCAGCTTACTAACCCGTCTGTTTATAGGGTATTGTAAAACGTTGATTAAGGTAAACTTGACGCAAAATGCCATGTTTATAGGATTGGCAAGAACTTGAAAGTTAAAGTAAAATAGATAAATACCTATATAATTAAAAAGAAATAAATACAGATTTTCATTGGAACTCATGTAATGTCGTGGTATTCATATTTTTTTTTATATGATGGGAGGCAAACGACCCTGCAGGTATCCTGATGGTAAGTGATCACCGGCAATATAATATTATCGATGTCTGCAAATAAGAAGAGTTACCTCTTCTTATCAATCAATCACAGCTCAATTTCAGTTTTTGTAATAGTTGCGGTCAGCTGCAAAGAAATCTAACCCTCTTTAAGAATATAACAGCGAGCTAAAGGGGTTAGATTTCTTTGCAGCTGACTGTACCACAAGGACCTTTGTTGCGAGGACTTATTTATGTAAGTATCCATTTAGCGTAAAATATATTAAGGCGTACCTACTTAATCGATTTTAAATCACTCAAAAAATTTGTCTTTAAGAAAAGTGCCTGTAAATTTTAGTGTGAAATCAAAAACATTAAAAAACAAAAAATAGTGATGTAATTATCGATAGTAAAACTATCGATACAAGTCCAACATTCGGCCATTTTATAATGCTGTTGTATTTACGAGCGCGCGTTGTAGCTCGCTGAACGAATGCGTTCAGAAAATTAATTTAATATTTTTGTAATTGCCGTTTTTACTTCCGTCCGGATTAATGAGAATTTGTTTTGATTTTATTTTATTGGTGTTTAACGAAGTGTAGTTTTGGTGTAATTGTATTTTATGTTACGATACGTGTGGTCTCATTGTTATTTAAATTCATTTATTTCTTTTTTTTGCAAACTTACAAATAGAAAAAATATGTAAGTACTAAAAAGTATTTACTAACACCGGGCTAATAGTATGAAGATATCATAGTAAGTAGGTACTTGACGTTTACTAGTCTCTGCTTATGTCTGCCATATGAATAAGTAAAAGAGTTTAGGTATATAAAAAAGTAGGTACTATTGGCTAAAAGCTTACCTATATTAGCTACAAGCAACACCCAAAGGGCAATTATAAAGAGTTATGTTAGGGTGTTCCCTACATTATCAAATCAAAACTGAAGAGATTCACGGAAGAACCAATTCATCATTACAGCCCTTTAATATCCCACTGCAGGGACGGGCCTCCTCCCGTGACGGAGAGAGACTTGGCCTACTAATACCATACTGGCCATAACGCCAGACGGATTGATATGGGTTTAATTTCAAGTTTTCTTTCTTTTTATTTCGTAAAGGTAAAATTCGGATAGTCCCTTAGTCGGTTTTTATGACACCCATGGGGTGAGATGAGGTAGTGACATATTGTATTCTTACTGCGTCACCACACGGAGAATTTCAAATCTCATATTGGAATAAAAATATCTACTATAACTACTTTGGCTAATTTTTAGTAGTCTTTACTTCAGAGTACCTTTGGAAGATTTTTGTTGAGTCATTAGAATATGTTCGGATCACATTGTTATGTCTCTATACTATGGCATGCATGAACAGAAATATCCTGTTCCCCGGATAGGTCTGGTATAGTGTTATATCTACCAAGATTTCCTATCATTTCGCTTTTCGAAGAATAGGAATCATGTCCGGTGCCCGGGTCTTCTTTGTTTATCCATTGTAAAAGAATCCATAGTAAGTAGATCGTCCTTTGCTTATTTTGATGTAGACAGTTTTGTATTAAATAACGTCTTATAAAACTTCTATAACTAAAAAAAAATATAAATATTAACACGCCTATTTTAAGCATAATAAATTAACACTTAATATTTTTTTCTATAACGCTCCAATGCGCAAACTAAACAGCTTCACGCTCTCTAAAAGCCATAGCTTAAGGCCGTTTATAAATAATAGTTACATCCATACAACCATGTTTGTTAATTGCTCAAAACTAACATGAAACAGTCAATTAAAATTTGACAAGATAAACATAGAAATAGTAACATACTATTTCTTTTTCTTTATTCTTAATTACTTTTAACTAAGACGTAACTCACTGGCTGAAAGTAGATATGTAAACTTATCTTTTAGCTGTGGACGTTGATGTATGGGTGGGTGAAACGGAGCGTATTTGTTTTTTTAATTGTCCGCCCGACGGCTATGGACGTAGCATTCGGACATGAAAATGTTTACCATGAGTTCGGGGAAATTGTTTTTATGTATTTTACGTGAGATAGACTGGTTACACTACACAAAATACTATTCAACCTTCTCGTTTCGTGGTTGTCGTTAATGCCGAATTAAGGAATGTTTACAGATATTATACTCTCAGCAAAAAGAGGAAGGAAAACTTACCTATATAAAGCCTGAGTGATATTAATAGGTCACGTTTCTCTCCGTTACTAGAGGTTTTAAATAGTCCCTGCAGTTGAATACTTGGGCTGCAGGTAATTAGGTTTTAGATTACGAGGAATTGTAAGCGACGTCCTTGTGCACAACAGCGTTTTACACGACAGCTTGAGCTAGGCTACATTACCTAACCGTTAGTGAAGCATTTACCTATTTCGGTCGAAGTTTATGTGTTTTAATAATGTAAGTATCCTTTGTAAAAGTCCTTGCTAAAGAGGGCTTTAAAACAAATCTTGAAGACAGAAAAAGAAATAAACAAATCGGTTTGTTATTTTAATTCGTAATCAGGCGTTTTACTTTTGGGAGTTTATTTTTTTATACCTGGCAGCCCAAGCGTGGCTTTGCTCCAACCATGTAATTAGGCGGTTATAAAAACTTTATGTAATTAATTGTTAGTTTTGTTATGTTAGTGTGCGTTAAATTGATATTTATTGATGACATTTCGTGCCGTGAGCGGCACTCATATTTAATTGCTGCTAATTCGTACACACACGAATCAAAATGGCCGCTTTGGCGGTATTTTTTTTTCGCAATTAAAACTATTATAAAATGTACCGAACTTCTGTAGAGATGATAATTATTTGTGAATAGTTTAGTAATTTATTTTATTTATTAAGTTGTATTTGCACTATTTATTGCCTATTAATTGATTTAATTTTAGCACTTTTCCGTTTCAAAGTTGACAACAAAACAAAACTGTTATGTAGAACACCCATTTATTGCTGTTTTCCAAACAACTTTTACAAGAAGCTCACTAGATCTGATATCCCAATAGATAAACTATAAAGTTAGCTAAAATTAAAACAAAAATAACCTAAATCGGCATAACAATCGTATAAAATACATCCCCTTTCTAAAGTTAGTTAAAAAAAGCTTCTAAAGAATGACTATGCTTTAAATTTTATCAAGGATTATTTAAATATGTAGGTACTTATTATCACTCATAACTGCATTAAAATTAACAAATCATAATAAAGCCTTTGACTTCATAGTCACAATAAAATGAAAGAGGAAGTAACTCTACGATATGGGGAGTTTCACAGGGAGTTGTTATTAGGCAATTATAATTTCTCATTAACATAATAAGTTTTAAGTGTTGCCAGCTAATCACAATGAGATCACGGGGGGCTATTTTAAATAAGTTATTATAATATGGTAAATAGAAAGTGTAATGTAAGAGTTTGTATCATTTCTCATGCAACTTATTTTTTATTGCAGCCTACTGAAGCTAAAGCACTAAGCAGCTAGGATACAAGCTTTTATATTAGTACCACGGCCAGGCTTGTAATTTAACTAGCTTTATAAAAATCATTTTTAGAGTATAATATACCTACAGTATGTAGGTACTTCAGGTGAGTTTTAGTCGAAAACGAAATGGCTTTATCAGTTTTGACAAAAAATTCTATCATAATTCAAATTCATTAAGATCGTTTATGCGTGAGCTTGACGTCATTGGTTGACCGTAATCAAAACTATGCTTAGATTAAAAGTGCAATCTATTTTAAACTTTCACTTCAACGCAATAAATAATAATATCTACTAACACAATACAAATGTCACTATATCAAACAGTAGAGTTTGTATGTGAAAAACCATCAAAAACCATTAAATAATTTAAAACTAAAGTCAACTTGTTACAAGTGTGACATTACAAGCTAAAATTGATGGCCCAAAAACCCGCTGCAGAGCGGTGTAAAACAAATTTTAAAAATGTTCGACAATCCTCCTGTAAATCGTAGAAATGAAAAGTAATGTAAATGGGTAAATGCATGAAATTGACTTTACAAGTATTTCATCATCATCATCATATCAGAGATAGATGCCCACCGCTGGACATGGGCCTCCTCCAAACGTTTCCACTCTGCGCGGGGAAGAACAAGTATTTGTTTTATGCCAATATCAATAAGCAATATAACCTAATCCTAAATGCCACTCTACAAAATCCCTCCTTCTTTACTTACGTATTTATTATTAGCTTTGTACCTACGAAGATTTATTTATTTTATTTATTTATTTAATCACTTTATTGTACACCAAAATAAAAAACAGCAGATAAGTACCTACATAAATTATCTTAAAAACTAGGTGACACAAATGGCGGTCTTATCACTCGAAGTGATTTCTTCCAGACAACCTTTGGATGGAAAACGTGTAATATAATTTTTATGTTGTGTGATGTACTGAATAGTGTAATAATTATATTAATTATACAGGGTGTTTGGTACATCGTTTGCCAAATTGAAATAGCTGATAGAAGAGGTCATTACCCGCCTTTCCTCACTCACCTAGCCGGTTTTAACCTCAACCTATTTTAGATATCGATGTAAGCTATTTTTAAAAGAAAAACCCAATATTTACCATGAACACGTAAATTTAAAAAAAAAATCTTCCGTGAGTCCTCATAATTATGTTTTGTTTTAAAGTTTAATACTAGGAGCATCAAATAAATTCATAATAGCTCACCAAAAACGTCAACTTTTTGTTTATTGACTTATTATAACTATAGAGACAGGTAAAATTTAAAGCTATGATCAACTTCACAGTACAATAAAAAAATAAATAAAAGAGAGAAAGTTCTTCCATTTTCTGAATAAATGCCTTACTTTATCCTCTTTCCATTGGTATACAACATGTTATAAAATAGTAAATAGTTTTTCTACAAAACATGTGTAATACATAATTCGAAGTAAAGAAAACACGTTTGATGAATAAGCAAAGGTAAATTTACTAGCTATAATTGCTATAATTGATTCATTCTAGCGTACTTACCTAGTTACTTTAGCTTTTTTTGTCACTGCAGTGGGTCTACCTTATCACATTAGAGTTAATTTTAATATGATAAAATAAAAAAAAAATCATTATTTACTATAGCGTCAATAATTACGATAAATGTTATGCATCAAACGTGTTTTCTTTACTTCGAATTATGTATTACACATGTTTTGTAGAAAAACTATTTACTATTTTATAACATGTTGTATACCAATGGTTTTAGTTGTATTTATAGATTATAGTCGCGCGTTCGATACATTGCAGCATAGTACGCTTCTTGAAAAAATCGATAATTGTGGTATAAGAGGACCCCTAAAAACATGGTGCGGTAATTATTTAAAAGATAGGTCATCCGTTGTTAAGATCGATGGTTATACAAGCACAAAGATCAACAAGTCAGAAGGTACAGCGCAGGGCTCGGTATTAGGACCATTGCACTATATTACCTATGTTAATGACCTTGTGGGCTTAATAACGCACTGTGAAATGTTTCAGTATGCTGATGATACCTGTCTGATTGCAGCTGATAAAAATATTGAAACAGCGTTAAGTCATCTACAGGAAGATTTTACGGTTCTTACACAATGGTCACATGACGCTGGTCTTGTCCTTAACGCAAATAAAACAAAAGTCATGTACATAAGCTCTAGTCATAACAGGTCACAATTTCCTATTAGACTGATTCCACACGACCACAAATGTCTGCATGACTCGTTTCGAAACTGCAGCTGTGAACCAGTCGAAGTAGTCTCGCAACAAAAATATTTAGGACTTATTATCGATGACAGAATAAAGTGGGTCGATCACATAAATTACGTCGGTGATAAACTCAGAGCACTCTTAGCGAAATTTACATTGATAAAGTACAAGATCCCCTTTAAAATTTTATTGTCGCTGTACAAAGCACTAGGGGAGTCTATTGTATCGTATGGTCTCAGCAGCTATGGCCGCACTTTCGTATCTCACCTAGATCCAATATACCAACTGCAGTTGCGTATACTAAAAACTATTGTCCCAAGCAAAATCAGACAGTACTATAAAGCTAATAATAATTACCATCATTTGTTTAATTTCTGCAAGATTTTGCCAATACACGATCAGGTCAAATTCACACTGCTTACTGAAGAGTTTTTTAATAAGGACTTACAAATTCCGACGTCACACAAAATAACAACTCGAAGCGTCTCAAATGCAACACTGGTTGTGCCTTCTTATAATAACATGTACGGAAAAAACTGCCTTAAATACAAAGTTCCCACATTAATTAATAACTTACCGACTAGTGTTAAAACTGACCTAACAAAAATAAATATAAAATCAAAACTCAAAACCTTCTACTTAAGTGATGTCTGTCAGTAAATAAAAAAAAATAAAAAAAAAAATGTTGCTGCGGGCATTAACTGAGTGACTTTTTAATAATTTAAATTTCTAAAACTCAGACCAAATAAAAAATATTAAAAAAAAAAAAATTATTATAAAACTACTTACGTTACAGTACAACTAAAACAACATCCTCTATAAATGTAACAAACACATTCGACCGGTTATTTTTTACAAGGAGTACCTACCCGCCACACACAATATGTCACACACACACACCTTACTTCTCAACACAACACTCGCATTTACTCACCTAAGAAATTGTTAAACACTAGTATAAAAATAATACATTTTTTAAGATTATGCTATTATGATACGTTTCATATTGTTTTGCTGTATGTTCGATATTGATTTTGTTATTACTATATACGCAGATATTCAAATATTGTAAAAATATCTGTTAACTATCATATTAACCTGTAGCTTGTCAATTGTTTGTGTGATACTTGCTTAAATTGTTTCGTACGCCTGTTTTGTATAACTGTTTGTAATACTTACTTGAATTGTTACCTACCTAACGTATTATGTAATAAAAGATGATGAATGTCTGGTGCACGGAAAAACCTTAACAGGTTTATGCTGCACCTTGGTGAACATTTTATGTATGATTTGTGCTTTGAACTTAAATAAATAAAATAAATAAATAAATAAAATACAGCTTGCACCGAAAAGGATTTGTCGAAAAATCGTGTGGTGTGTAAAGGCATTTACCGACTAAATAATAAATTAAGTAGCGGAAATTAGCTTTTATGATCAATCGTAGTATGAAACATTATATCTATCTGATCACCAATAATAAACGAGTGTAGGTACCAAAAACCTATTATTTTTTTAATATCTAATCGAATATAGAGCAAATTCTATTTACAGCAAACATAATAGGTACCTAATAGCATTGTGGCATTATCACATTTAATCATAATAACAATAGTTTATCCTTGTACAGCCATAACACCGACCCATTCTTTCGTTTAGTAGCTATTATCACAGCATTTATATCCCCCCTACACTATATAAATACTTAAACAATAGCTAATCAAAATTAAAAATGAAAATAATCTCGGCCATTTTGATTCTGCCATTAATTTGGGCGCGAAATGGCGTGCGCGGAGGTCGTTTCACGTCGATTAATTAGCAATTCAAACATATTTAGCTTAATAACAACTTCTAAACTTGGTCTCGATAGCGTTTACGTGTAATTAATGCTTTCCTAACTATTAGCTTCAGTTTTAGGTCAGTAAGGCACGTTTAAAAAATGGTGGTCAGTTTTCCGGTTGTTCTTAGTAATGACACGTAATTGGTTACTTCCTGTTGTGTTTCTTTTTGTGTTTTTACAATCGTGATTTTTGAAATAAGTACCTATTTATTTATAGTTTAGACAATTGCTAAAGGTGTATCTTTCAAGAGATTTGCCTTATGAGAATTGTTGGCCTTAACAAGATACATTTTGTATTTTTATCATTTAGGGAAATGAATAACCAATTTACTTAATTTATTTATTTATTTATGCTAGGTACACAGACACATCTTTTACTACACACACAGTCTTATAAAAAAGTATCTCGTAAAAAAAGTTCATTGTTATTTTCTTTTTCCTTTAAAATTATTGTCAAATTAACGTCTTTAACCTTTTTCAATGAAATTTGCTGGATGACTACTTTCGCACTGGTTAAAGCGGTAACAGCAAGTCACTGAACACCACCTCAAGGCGTAACCAACTTCATGTTATACCTAAGTACAAACCAAATCCCGGGATAAGCGCGAGCTAGGTAGCTAGGGTGTCCTGCCTGATGTCACTAAAACATATTAACCTTTGTCAATACCAACTCTCCTACTAAATGTTCTAATTAAATCGAATTGCAACAGTATAAATATTAAATTGGTGCTAACTTAATAACAATATTAATTAGAGCATTTCGTGGGGGAGTTGGTGCTGACAAAGGTAATAATAATATTATTTTGACGACCTCTGTGGCGCAGTCGGTATATTACATGGCTGCTACGCAGAGGTCTCGGGTTCGATTCCCGCTCAATGCAAATCTTTGTGTGCTTGAACATGATTGTTTGCATTGGTCTGAGTGTTTTCTATGTATATTATGTATATATTTACAAAAAAAAAAGTATTTAAGTATGTTTATCCGTTGTCTAGTACCCATAGTACAAGCTCTGCTTAGTTTGGGACTAGTTGGCGATGTGTGAAGATTATTTATTGTTATATTAGCGACATCAGGACACTTAATTCGCGACACTTAATTTACTTGAGAGTGTACCTATACCTACCTACCTTTCCTTAACTCCATACATATCCTTTAATTTACCATCTGCTCACCAATGAATCATCCTTATTGGGGCTTGAAAGCACATCACGTACTTACCAACTTTATACATTGCGTGGAATTATGATAACCGTACCGTACACATGGGATTGACTAGTCATACGATAAAACTAAAACTACTACCGCCCTCTATGGACAATAGTAGACAATACGAACTACAAAAGTAAGTACTTGTCATTATTCTGCTTACGTTACGTCGTCCTAACTTATAAAGCAATGGCGGGCTTAAATGGGTTAAAGAAAGTTCGCAGTTATTATATCTACTAGGTACGAAAACAAACAAAGAAAAACTTGAAGTAGGTGAAACTTTAAGTAGATACAATACGTCTGGCCAGAGTGGTATAGGCCAAGTCTCTCTAAGTCCGTTAATGAAATGATGCTTTAATGGGCTGTTATGACTGGTTGGTATACATTAAGGTATAAACATATTATACTTAATCTTTAGTCAAATATGTATGATTTGTCCACTAACTTACACTACTAGCGACCACCTAACTTAACTATTACCGTTCCGAAAATAGCTACAGATAGCGTTGTATCAACAAATATAAAAATTAATAAGATTATGTCAGGTATATAAACACAGAGTAACACATTCAATCTATATTGTGCCACAATCCCATTACAAAATAACATACACAGTAAAAATACAATGATAAGAAATGTTCCATAAGTTTAGTGAACTGATTAGATTAATGAAAACATATATAATTATCAAAAAAGTATTTCTGAAGAAGTTTGATTATCTAATCAGACTATGTATTTGGTTACTGTATTATCCAGGTATGACACAATACATAATTTTACTGTTTTTATTTCGATAACTAGCTGAGCCCGTTGCTTTGCTCGAGTATTATTAAACTACTTCTATGACTAGTATGCACATCTTTGTGACTTCAGATCTCACCTAAAAGATTAATAATCAGTTTTGTCTCTATTTTAGATTAAATTATACAGACAGGCAAAAGCACAGACAGCTCCTTACTTGCTTTTCGAAATAGTTTATTTCTACAGATTTATTATAGATATATATATTAAATATTTAATTAACTTATTATTAATGAGCAATTATTTAAAGCAAAATATTTATTAAGCTTTTGATAACGTTTTGAGAAAGATGCGTTTAGAAAAGCAAAGCTTTATCTTACCTTGTAAACAGACAGACACTGACTTTTCTATTAGTAACTGACATTGACAGATAGAGTAAAGCAATTTTCTAAAAATGTGTCAGATTATTAAAACTTTATTCTCATGATTTATAAATTAAATTACAGTGGTCGTGTTAAAATAATGATTTTAAACATTTTGTTGAATATTATTTGACATTATACATTCATGTACCGCAGTATTCATTTCATGGGATATAGGATTAGTGGCTCAAAATGTCTCGGTGCTTGTCTTGTATTAACTTTTGTTATGGGATGTTATTTAGCCGCTTTACCTATACAATACGGTAAGTACTTATTCTTAAATATATTATGCATGTATAAGTCTATCAAATACTGTCATTTGTTAAAGCAAAATGCTTTATTTTTCAACAGAACGACAAGCATTACCTAATCCTGCTCGACAACGAATAGCAGCCAGTGAATCAATTAAAAAACGCCTTGCAGTACTTGTACCGTTCAGGAATCGCTTCGAAGAACTCTTAGAATTCGTACCTCACATGTACAACTTTTTAAACAGACAGAAAATTCCATTTCACGTATTTATTGTGCAACAAAATGATAACAATCGTTTTAACAGAGCCTCATTAATTAATGTTGGTTTTAAATATACTCAAAATGACTTCGATTATCTTGCGATGCATGATGTAGACTTATTGCCTATGAATGACAATTTAAAATATGATTATCCTACATCGGGACCGGTGCATATATCGTCACCGAAAACTCATCCTAAATACCATTATGAAACATTTATTGGAGGTATATTGTTACTAAAAATGGAAGATTATTTACTTGTAAATGGCATGTCAAATAATTACTGGGGCTGGGGGCTAGAGGATGATGAGTTTTATGTGAGGCTGAAAGAAGCATCTTTGAAAGTTACGCGTCCTGAAAACATTACCACTGGTATAGAGAATACTTTCAGGTTTGTATTACTTTTAGCTATTTGTTTTTAATTTCTCTAATTTATACTTAATTTATTTAATTATCTTGTAATGTCTATTTACTACCTAATGTTATAGTGATTAAATTGTAATTTTATATTTTTCTTAACATTGAACTTGCTTCAATCTGAGCCCATTACGCTAAATGCTAAAAATACATAAAAAGTATGGTACATTAGAGCCAGAATGATTAGTAGATTATGCCTTTAGCATTTTGTACTAGAAGGTTTTAATAAACACAATTTGTAAGTTCCCTAACCTACACCGTTTACTGACATAGGATATTGAAAATATTCATCTATTTTACCTGTTGCTGAGACAGAGGTCTCCTTCTCTTACGGCTTAATAGTAGTAGCTTCTTCTCTCAATAATGGCTATTTGCTTCAATGGAACTAAAAGTTTTGTTTTTTTTTACAGACACATACATGACAAAGCCTACAGAGGTCGTGATATGAAGAAATGCTATAACCAAAGAGAGGTAACCCGTAAACGCGACAGAATAACCGGATTACACGATGTTAACTACAAACTACTCAGCACGCATAAAGTAGCGGTTGACGGGTTAGATGTCACCGTGTTGAATGTTGAATTAATTTGTGACAAGAATAAAACACCTTGGTGTCAGTGTCCGCAACCAACTAACAATAATGTAAAAAGTAATAAGAAAAAGACATAGATTATCTATGCTCTAGTGAATATGGGGTATACATGACAATGGCATGGATCGGACACAAAGAACATCCAGACTCAGGACAATAATTAGTGGATCGCTCAACTAATAGTCCTGGGTGGGAATCGAACCCTCGACCTTGTGCACGGCAGCCGTTTGCCCTACCGTCGCGCCACCGGGGCAGTTCAATGATTATTTGTTTCTGTAAAGTTATACCATACCTTGTAAATTAATGCACCATTCTCATGTAAATACTCTATTGTATAACTCGGTCACATTATCTCGAGACCTGGCGTTGATGACGTCACGTCGCGTCGGACGTATCACTGATGCGCCCGTGGTGAGCGCGAGGGTTGAAATGAGAATGGAACGCGAGGTTCACATTCTAGCGAGGTCTCTAGATAATGTGACCGTGTAATAATTTGTAACTCTAGTGTAATTTTATCAGACCAGTGTATAGACCAATATTATCTTCCTTTATGTTAACCAAAAATAAGTAGGTTTAAATCTAACCATGGGATAGTTTCTTTCTGTTTGTTTTCATTGCATTTAGATAAGTTATAGGTCAAATATTTAATCAAAACATTTAATTTCTAATTAATTTAACTTTAACTACCCATCGTTTTTATGTATAATTGTAAAAATCCCTAAAACATTACATACAACATATTGAATACAGTTTTGTTAGAATTTTTTAACAAAACTCACATAAATTAAAAATAAGCTATTTAATTGTCATATTTATTTACCACCTCAGTGGAGAAGCAGTTGTATTGTATATACGACCCATGCTAGATAAGATACTTATTTTGTTTAAAACAAAAATGTCTTGTACCAAATTGAGATTATTATTGAATTATTACTATAAAAATAATACCATATCCCAACTAAAAAAAATAATTGGTAAAATACTGAAGGAATATTTCTCCAATCCCCACCTATCCATTTACCAGTGTGTATAGTATCTATTATGTTCAGCACTTTTAAGTGGACAATAACTGCTGCATTTTACCAACATTAGGTAAAAAAAAAATATGTAAATAAAACAATTACGTAAATAAATAAACTATTTATTTTGGAGAAGCGTAGGTAAATTCATACAATAATATTATTTTGATTATGATTTCGATAATTAGCGAACTTTCGTAATACTGTGTGATAATTTATAACGACTATATAGTTTATTTCTTGTTTCACTAGATGGCGCTAAAGCAGGTCAGGTATTATATTTTTGATTACTTATAGCCTTAAAATGTGTTTATTGATCTTACGTTCAAGTGACGCTACCTGTTAATTATTTAATAATAAAAAATAGTTAAAATTGCAATTTATTATTATGCGTCCAGTATTGCTTAACTTAAAGCTCATATTCGTACTAAAATTAGCTAATCTGTATAGAATTTACAAAGTACTTATAAGTACTAAATATAAATTATATAGTCGTCATAAAAAAACAGTAATTTTATTATTAATTCAACACAGTTAAACCACGAAGGTTTATGACAAAATGTAGTCCAATCAACCATAATAAAAAAGCTAGAATACGGTGGAACTTTTAAGAAACAAAATTATAATTTAGAGACTAAAAGAGTTCCGTTTCTCTTTTATATGTAATGAGTTCAGGGACTCCATTTTGGCTTTAAATCTTCGTGATGTCAACCTATAAGATTATTGTAAGCTCAATTATAAAATACGAATAAATCAATTTATATTTTTATAATAAACAGAATTTTATTATTATTAACCTTAGCTTAACCTTTATAGAAAATCTTCACTAATTTGTTCTAAAGATAACAAGCCTGAATTAAATTTGTAACTTAAATAAGTAAAGCTACTATTTTTAATTGAATGAATCCCAACCACCTTTACTTCTAAATTCGAAGCTCAAGTTGTCAAAAAATGGGTGGAACTATTGAAATCAAAACGCCGCAAAATCGAATTATTAATAAGTGGTCTCCGCTTGAAAACTGTAAACTTTATTTATTGACAATTTTAATTAAACAAAAACAAAATTGTTGGCCATTACAGGCAATTCAATTATTTTTAATTTTAAAATTAGACAAAAATTTTAAAGGCTGTACAAAGTTTAAAAAATTAATCAGACCACTATTTACATAATATTATGTGCGATAAATATCAATACATAGGCGCTGACTCCACGAGCGATAAAATCGCGGCGATATAATCGTCGTGCCATGTATTTCTATATACTCTGTATGAAGGTGTCTCCACACGGCGATGTTATCGCGGCGATTTTTGTTCAGACTCGTCGCGATTCTATCGCTCGTGGAGTCAGCGCCATAGAACGGACATTGAGATTACAAAACAACAATATAAAAATGTATATAATAATATAATTAAAATAAATAACTATTAACTTACTATTGAATTAAGAGACTTATTTATATGAATCACAATGTTTACAAATATTCTGTGACCAAATAAAAAAACAACCAACGTTAGCTTAAAACTAATAAAGAGGAACATAATATTTTATATTTAATTCCATTGCAACACTCACGACCCTTGTATATAGCAACACTGAAATTGCTTTTTAAACATTAAAAACTATAATTAAATATGTCTACAGTACGCGCAAACTAACTCGGTCGGTTTGAAGTTAGCTATCAGAGAAGTTTGCGCATGTACAGGAACAAACATAACACCTCCCCACGCTCCCGGCCATTTAGTATCTAAACTGACATCTGCGCAACCAATTGCAACTTCAAGCCGTCCAAGCTGATTTGCGCGTACTGTACTTAAAGGGCCTGAAATATTAATCAGTAACACGTTTGTACGGTACTACAAGCGATACAGATAGAAGTGTTATAAGATAGAATGATTCTATGATTCGACGAAATGTGCTGTCTACAAATAGTGACTTCTATTAGCTGTACTTTCTATATGTAGTCGTAATGTACAAGCGTGTTTCTGTTTGACGTTTAAGCCCTCTACTTAAATAGGCCGCCAATATTATATAATTGAATTCAACTATAGGTATAATTTTTTAAAACATAAATAAGAAAAAACATAGGTTAGGTTAGTTTCTTTTGATTTTGCTAGGAGCGCTGCTCAAAAGTAGGTAAGTAACAATTTTTGTCTATAATAAAATTTAAGTACTTATTTTATGTACTGAAAATGAATGTGATTGTATTTATACCAAAGTATTGATGAATTACAAATATTTTTTTTTTTTTACAAATGATGATAACGTTTCAGAAACGTTAACTAAAAATATACATAATAATATACTTACTTATAATTAAGTAATTTTTTTCAATTTGCAGCATTTTATATATTATTTTTATGTTTATCAGATTCTAGACGCCGGAGAATCAAAGTACTACCGCAAGGTTAATCAACAATGTATTAATTATGAAAGACTAAAAACAAAATGCTATCAAACACAAATCTTTAAATTATGTCTGTTATAGAGGGACAGAAAACCCAATACCCATAATCCATGAAGAAAAGTAGGACATTTGCCGGGAGAAGTATAACAAAATTTAAATTAAAACTGCTAAAGCCAAAAAACCATTACCATAAGAGAGTCCAATTAGAGAAGTGTGACATTTACGAGCCGTAATAAAACTAAGAGTAGGTAACCCCTAAAGTAAGGTAGGTAACTATTAAGACAGCCACTACATTTTACATCTTAAATACCAGTCGCCAACTTAAATAACTAATACAAAAATAACTACAAAGGTAAATGCAAAAAAAAACTATTAAGTATATAGGTAAATAATTAGTTAACTTAGGAATAATTTGAATACATGACTACTAAAATTGGTATAGGGTTTACAAGCACGAGGTGGTAAAGCCAAACCGACATAGAGCGACGTGCAAAGTTTCGAAACTCATTTTAGAACCGTCATAATACACCACGCGCAATCTTACTCGACCGGCCTGAAGTTACCTAGAGGAAGTTCGCGCATGTTCTGCATGTATTTATGTAGTGTAGTTCTGCATGTACAGGAACAAAGAAAACATCCGTTCTCGCCATTTAGTTTTAAAAATGACATTTGCAACAACTTCAAGCCGGACAACTTAGATTGCGCGTACGGTAGCAAGCAGTTGTATTTGGTATTGCATTAAGAAGTTCAATTTTCTTTTATTAAACTATTCCATATTAACCGTAAAATATATCTTACATTTCATGCTAAAAGCTCAGGCAAAATGGTCAGACATAAACCCCAATATAGACCCGTTTGAAAGCGGGCAAGTTGGACCTACCAGGCGTCCTGTCTGATAATTGATAGGTCCAACTTGCCCTCCATCATTAGAGGAAGCAATTTCTTCAGTGCAACACATTGTTTTGAAAAATATTATTCAATGGTTATACAAATTAATAAATCTTATTTTTCTTAAGTTTTGCAGTTAAAGCACAAGGATTAACTAAGAGGCTGACTAAATAATCGAGATTCGTAACAAGTTAGTTAACAATAGAAAAATAGATACAGAAGTTTTATTACAAACAAATTGTGTTCGACCACACGTAGACGAAATTTACCAAAGACTTTTTACTACATAGTATAAAACAAAGTCGCTGTTTCTTCGTCCTTATGTATGCTTGAATCTATAAAACTATGGAACGAATTTTAAAGCGGTTTTTCTTATTCAAGAGGAAGGTTTATAGGTATAACACACGCATAATATTCTATACTAATATTATAAAGAGGTAAGGTTTCTGAGTTTGTGACGTTGTAGGGGGTAATCTCTAGATCTACTGAACCGATTAAAAATTATTTCTCTGTTGAATAGTCCATTTATCGGGAAGTGTCATAGGCTATATAGTATCACGCTATTATAAATAGGAGAGGAGCAGTAATTGAATATGTTTAAAAAGGGACGCGTTTTTTTAGCCACCCAACGAAGTAGGCACGGGTCAGCTAGTCTAGAGCCGTGCGAAGCCTGGACGGATTTTAAATAAGTGTGAAAAATGTAATAATACTTCTGCACCTATCTTTTTTGTCTTATTAACTTCCTCCAAAATGATGCACCTAAAAATATTTTTACTATAATCTAGTTAACAATAGATAATTTGCCACAATTTAATATATCACATACATTTCCAAAAAACCTTAGGTCTCAACTCAAATACATAAACACTTTTTCAGCCATAAAAAATATAGTTTTCATTACCTATGAAGCCAGCGCAGAAATAGTTTTCTTAAATATTATTAAAAAACTATCAAAATATATATCGAAAGAACAATGAAAAAATTCTAATTTGTATGTTGAACAGATTTTATGATTTACGTATGACGTCATAATTATAGTAAACATTCAATATTACGTTAAAAATTATTTTACTAAAATAATGTAATTTGAGTCTTAATACAGAGCCGTAGGTTTTTATTTTGTTAAAAATCTTTTCCATTGTTCTTCGATTTATATCGATAGGTAACAGCAAACATAAGCATAATATTTATTTTAAAAGTCCAAAGTCCCAACTAGTGGACATTGGTACAGCAGGCACTACATAAAATACTAAGTTATTTAAAGGTGTCGCGCGCTTCCGCATAATCCATTCGAAGTCCCAATCTTAATGACCTTATCATATTACACTTTCCTAATGACCCCCATCACAGCAACTATTCTTAATGACCCCATACCTTTATATTTCTTGACCCCATTTCTACACCAGGAGGTATGATTTCTGCCCCCTAGAGTTCCGTAACAGTCCCCTTACACGTCGTCTCGTCGCGGCGCGCGCAACACTTCAGCTACAGCGGGCAACCGCCTCCCTACGCAAGACAACATCCATGTTAGGGAAAAAATAACAGGGGTAACAAAATGGGGTATGGACATAAAAATAATGGTAATTCCCGTAATAGGGATCATGCTATGTGTTGCAGGGATTTATACAAACGTGTATTTAATCAACGGCAAGACTTAAAAGCATCTGGCCTTAAGATAATTATTTGTAGTTTAAGAGCGTTTATAGGGCTCACTAGCGCCGCCAATTGAAAAAAAATCATAATTCGCAAATAGGATAAATAATGTTAAATGTTGATAACAAAGTCTTGAGAAAAGGCAATAAAGTATCTGTATAACACACTCTCAACATTTTAAATGTTTTTCAATTAAATAAATATTGCATTATAAACAAAAACGGCCGTTTTATTTTCGAATGCGAAATTTAACTAATTAAAAAACATTTAAAGTGTTGAGAGTGTGTTATATAAATACTTTATTGCCTTTTCTCAAGACTTTGTTATCAACATTTAACATTATTTATCTTATTTCCGAATTATGTTTTTTTTTCAATTGGCGGCGCTAGTGAGCCGCGTAAAGGCCCTTAAATAAATAAATTTAGTGTGAGGTATTCAAACCCGCTTTCTTGTTGTGTGTTTGACAGCAAAATACCATCATCAGCATGACACAAAGGTAAATAATGCCTGATAAGTCAATTATTTAACATCTACTAATAATCTATTTAAATTTGTATTCAATATCTGTTTATTCTTGCATTCATAACTTTTAAAAATATTCAATTGTCATTATTTTTATGTCCATGTAAAGGGGTAATTAAAAAAGGGGTAATATTGATTAATAAAATAAAAACAATACAGAGCATCAAAATAACGAAGCTAAACATTGATTTACAAAAAACCAAAGATACATACTCCACTTCCCAAAACCGCAACAAATAAGCGCACAATTTCAAATTGTGCGCCTCTTTTCAATTAGTATCGCGTCGCCCGCGTTACCGTGTACACAAGACAAAAATGCCGAAGTGTTCGGTGAGAAATTATAGAAAAGGATGGGATATCGTACTTTGGGTAAGTAAAAGAGTTCATTGATTTGTTTTTGTTGTTTAAAGGACTAAATATATTGAGCAACATGTAATTTTGATTTAATTTGTCTTAAAAACCTTACTTGACACCATCTTGACACTCCCCTACAATCCGGCAAATTACAATGGCCGCTTTATTAGTGAAAGAACAATGCATAACAACCTCTTTATTTTTCTTCCGAGTTATACTTTGACTCTGTGCTTATTTTTAATGGAGTCGCCTTTTATTTAATTTTTTTTATTGTTAGATTTATTAATTTTTATACTTTTTTGTGTTTTGTTTTTAAAGAAAAGTTATAATTTTACATATATTTATATAGTTATTTACGGGCGTTCAAAAGAGACGAGGTCATCAATTCGTCAATTTTTTTAAGTGTTTATATTTTGAATACTTAGTTTAGGGCTTCATTGAGTATTTTTTTTATTTTCTTTTTAAGAATATAGTCTATATGAACATAATCATGATCAGTTTATTGTTTTTTGGATGTTTTTATTTTTTAGTATATCTTTCTTCTGAAACTTCGGTTGCTGGGCTAGGTATAAATAAAAGAGATTTTGCTATAAACATTGGATTATTTCATTTATCTACCTAATTTTATGACTTATATCACAGTGCTGATAATTGACTCGGTCGATGCTAGTAATTGGTGATGATGGTGCCAATAATTGGTGTTAGGGTAATTATTTAGTCAGACTCATCTAAATAACATGTGTATGAATAAAAACATTTCTTTATAATTAAAATCAATTATTTATTTAATAGTGAACCGAGAAAGCATGTTGTTAAAGTCGTTATCTGTATTAACACTGTGATAAACGATATTAAAGTAGGAGTAACTCTTAAAGTGCTGATATTTGGTAGCTTCACCCTACATGTCATGTTATGTTCTGCTAGGTTTTTTTTTCGTATTACTACCAATGCTACACCGTACAAAAATATAAATAAACTATTTTAAGGTTAATATTGGTTTTGTTAATTTTCTACCTAATAATATATTTACAATAAATATATTTCATATATTTAGAACAAACATTTATAACATTTTGCAAAACTAATTAAATGTATGAAAAAAAAAAAATTTAAAACATTAATCGTCTCCACTTCATTCATTGTTCTACCGGCAAACGTCAATCATTAAATTTTTTATTGCTGTTTGTGCATTACTTTGTAAATACAACTTTATGCCATGCGCGTAAGAATGAATTTGAAAAAAAAAATGTTTACGATATTACTATACGTATTTATTGCGTATGTATAATTGGTGACACTTTTGGCTGTTACTTTTGTTTGAAACTGTGCATCTTGGGTTTTTTGTAAATCAATGAAGCTAAAAGATAAAAATTGCTACACAAAATACAGAACAATGCAATCAAAATACCAACACTATAAACACTATAATATTACACAATAAAATAGTTTTATTAAAAAAAAATCACATACATGTTTGGATAACTTTGCAGTATTAGGCCTATTTATTCCATGTGTTTTAAAAAAGACTTTCCCAAAGATTTTAAAGCAGCAAGCAAATCAAATCATATACAATCTAATCTTAAAATAAATTGAAAAGCATAAGATTATTTTAACAAAAAGGCCAACGCCATCTAGATTGTCCAGTAGTAAACTTATAATATTGCAACATTAAGAATTAAGTTTATAGAAACTCAAATCCTGTACCGAAGTTACATTTTTATTTTCAACCGACTTCAAAAAAAAAAGGGGGCGGTTCTCAATTTGGTTGTATTTTTTTTCTGTTCTTTCTGGGTAATTTATAGCATAAAGGTTGACTGGGAGAGAATGCCTTAGACTTTAAGTCCCTCTTTATACATTAATTTATTTAAAGCGGTAAATTAATAAGTAGCATTTATGCAAACTATTCTCGAAAATCCAACTATCGTAACTTCAGTTCTCCTGCTAATTTCTGAATCGATGACGCAGGGAAATTTTCACACAGAGTATAATAAGTATGTATATAATATTATATGTATACTATAAGTATATAATTATAACAGGAATAAGGAATTTTAATTAACACAGTCATATACATACTCTATCAAAGTTTAAAAAATAATTGCATTAAATTCGTAATTAGGTAAAGCGCAGTGATAAAAATGTATATAATTATTATCTAAAGGGATACTATATTTATTAATGTATATCATATATACTTTATTAACTACATTTAACAGTATTAATAATATATACAAAGAAATTTCATTTAATATGAAATTTTAGACATTACATAGAAATATCAAATTCGCCATTGCAAATGTTTGTAAGAAATATTATTATACACTTTCTTTACGTAGTAATTTACGTTAATATTTAAATCATTTATTTAATAAAAACTAACAAAATAAATATTTTCTAAATTGACAACAAGCATAAAAATAACAGTTAGGAACTCTTCTAATTTGGCACTAATTAACTAAATTAATAATTAACATTTTGTAAATATTTGTTTAAAAATCTTTATCTTTGATTAAATACAGACCCCATCATTGTGTTGCGACTCAACTGTCACTCACTAGTTAATCAAATTAACTCTGTGTTAATTTACAAGTTTATTTAATTAACTCTTAGTGAGTGATAATTTCAGATAGTTAATTTATTTAACTAAAAACTAATTACTTAAGTAATAAAATAAGACAGTAACCATGATATTAAATCTACTTAGTGCCATGCAGTAATATAAAATGAAAAATATTACCTTATAAATTTAAACGTCTTAACAGACTAGGCTAGGTAATACTTTTTTTTTTTTTTCTAGTATACAAATTTATCTTATTTTCTCTCTTTATTTGACTTGAAATAATACTGAGAATATAATTATATTTTTTTTTTTCAAATTTTATAAGACATTTAATAGACGTGTTAATTATTTTTTTAAGGATTATAAATTATCCTATTTAATATTTAAATGAGCAAAGCTTGGGCTGGGTTTAATAATTATAGGAAAACTGCCAAGGGTGGGAACTTATATTTATTAATAAATAATTTAAATAACGATTACTACATTATTATTAAAAATTGCTTTAATAAATTTTATTTTGGGCTTACTACACCCATCATTTTAAGAACAGTTTCATCAAACAACAGGGTCATTCAAAATATTTCATTATTGATTGATTTTTTAAATGAGCAAGGTTTGGCAATCGCAAATTACACATTACTTATTTAATAAAATATTCTCATGTTTATAGTTGTGTTAATTTTATTAATTCGATTTTGGTTTAACTGTGTTTATTTACGAGTAAAATGGTAATTCGATTTGTTTTGAAAAGCCTTTGTTGAAAATACGGTGAAATTATTTCCTTTTAACTCAATTATAATCATATTTTTATTAGTTAATTTTTATTTAATTATGCTATTTAAATAACAATATTATCATAACATATTTATTTTCATACTGATATTAATTATAACATTTTATTGAACGAATTGTTCCTAATATTCTAATTAAAAATGGAAGATATATTTAACAATATTACAGTATTTTTTTCATTGGGGTTTCTACCGTAGAACCTACATTTTCTACTAAAGTTAATAATAAGAAAATGTAAAAAATTGTAGGCAAAATGTATGTAGTTATTTTTAAATATACATAATGGAATTATATACAAATTGACAGATTATCCTAAGTACCAGTTACCACACCACATTAAGTGATAAAATTGGTATCCTTATAAACGATGTCTGGAAATCGCGAGTAACAAAGTGTTGTATTAAATTTTGCACAATTTTAACATTTTGTATATTTTTTTATATTTTCGAATTGTCGATTATTAATATTAATAAAATGTCAATATACACGCGTATACGTATAGTAAAAAACATAAAATCATTCTGAAAAGGGGTGTAATTAAAATTATTTTTGTCGGTATTTTATTATTTCTATAACGTTTTCATATTTAGCCTAAACTGTTGATCAATTTAATTATTTAAAGTAACAATTGATTCGTTTTAGGTATTTTTTTAAAGTCTGACGAGTTTTATGTTATTTAAATTAATTGTTAGCCATTGCATGTAACCTTATTTTATTTGGTTACGTTTGTTTTTTCTTAAATTAATTTATGTATATTGTAAAGTATAATCAATTCCTATAATTAATTAATAAATTTTACTTATCTTTATTGTAGTCAATTATTTTTTAACGTTCTATATAACCACGTCACAAAATTCATTAGTTTTTTTGTTATCAATTTTCAGTTTACCGTTCGGAACTACACAATTCCTACAAAGTAAAACTACACAAATAATCTAAAATCTTTCTTATCTAATCTAAACTATAGCTTCAGTATCGCTTATAACATGTATACCATGTTTAGTAAGAATTAATCTAACAATATCATTACAACTCCTAGTCTTATAATTCTTTCCACCATCTTTAATTTTAATACTTTTGACTTTCTCACATAACTTATGGACCTCAGATTTACTCTTCTTCATATCCTCAGGTCGAAGCTTCCTTATGGTTGAAGAGCATCTCTTCTTCATAGCAATTTCGGCTTCAATCTTTTCCACATTACCCTCGCTTACTCTTCGCCTATATAGATCCGAATCGAAATCCGAATCTTTCGATAGATAACTATCTAGAGAGGAATACGAGTTGTCATACGTTACCTTATCGATTTTGTGTTCAATAGCGTCGCTCACGATTTTGACGGCCTTTCCCGGTACGTATGTAGATGGAACCTTGTCGCTGAAAGCTATTTTTGGTTTCATACCATCGGTGCGTGGGCTCACTGAATCAGTATGACTGTTAGGCATTAAAAAGTTTGTTTTTCGTTGTCTTTTTACGACTATAGTATCGTCAGTTAAAGAAGGTTTATCTCGCATGGATATAAGAATGTTTTTGAAGCTGTTTTCTTCTGGTGACGTCATAATAACGTCTTGCGGTGATTTCTTGTCGTAGTTCGCAATTAAATCGTTAAGGAAGTTGTACTCACTGTGTCCAGGCAGCGTGTAACAGGTTACAAGGTTATTGTTTTCTGTATAGTATATAATTGATGTTAGACTATGAAACAACATAGATAATATACGAAATTAAAAGAAGAATTGTTGTAGTAATAGCAATATACAATACTTTTGTATATATAACTTTTTATGCCAATTGTTTAGAGAAAACAAAGAATTCAGATTTAATTTTCTGATTCAGAAATGTAAAGAAGATAGGTAAAGCGCCATCTATCAAAAAACCCCATGAAACTTTTAATAACAGCGCCATCTATGAACGTATCCCGGAACCTACAACGCCATCTGTTAACGTTTCCCCAGCAACTAACAAAATCTAAACTCACGTGATATGATGCAGGGCTCCGTACAGTTTGTTCTGTTTGATGTAAGCTATCACCGCGTCGTCGGTTAAGTACTTAGCGCTTTCACCGCGACGGACGAGTCTACGTAATACCGTTGAACTTACTTCGTTGGCTATGTAGTTTGTTACTAGAATTACATTATTCTGGAAAAAAGAAGTAAATTCATTTATATACTCCGGACGTGGTGACGGAGTAAGAATGCAACATGTCACCACCCCATCTCATCCCATGGGTGTCATAAAAAACCCTACTAAGGGACTATCCGTGAATATTATCTTCACGAAATAAAAAGAAGGAAAACTTGAAATTAAACCCTGTACTAATCCGTCTGGCCAGCGTGGTATTAATAGGCCAAGTATCCCTCTGTCATGGGAGGAGGCTCGTCCCTGCAGTAGTACATTAATGGGCTGTTGTGATGATGATGATATTCTTGCTAATAGCCCTTTAAAGTTGGCATTTCAAGCAATGCACTCTTCCAATGATGGGGGAACTTAGTAAATTAATGTCACTGTAATTATTACCACAATATTACAATAGGCTGACAAATTAAAAAGAATTTTAAAAGATTTTATATAAAATTACTGCAATATGGCTGTTTTAAGCCTTGTGGAAAGCTCAGGTCCAGAAATGAAGGCAGTCATAAAGGACTGCATCGTCGCCATGACTTTGCTATTACGCTGAAAAAACATTTACAGTTTGTTTTTTTACTTTATAAAAAACTAGCTGACCCGTGCCCACTTCGTGGGACGGCGAAAAAAACGCGTCGCTTTTTTAAACATATTATATTTCATTACAGCTCCACTCCTATTAGTCAAAGCGTAATAGTATATAGCCTATGACACTCCCCGATAAATGGACTATTCAACACAGAAATAATTTTTAAAATCGGTTCTTTAGATCCAGATATTACCTCCTACAACGTCACAAACACACAAACTTTACCTCTTTATAATACATATTAGTATAGATAACGAGGAATTAACCATTTGACGCTATGTAAGCTACTTACCCTGTGTTTATATAACATATCTGATTCATAGATAAACTTCCCGGGATCGCTGCCGGAACGTGACACGACCACTAAACCATGGCGACCAACTATAGCTTCGATCTGAAACAGAGTTACATAGTTTTAGTAGAGGTATACAAACATATCCGATAATTACACGTCTATGAAATTCCCTGCTATAATAGACTCATAATCCCGTAGTGCGGAAATGGTCTGTTTAAAAATCAACTAATAAATAAAGATGGCGATATGTAGTAAATTAAAAAAATAATATACCATTCACTTACAACAGCGCTATCTACACCACCTACCTAATACTTAATTTCAATATTCTAGTAACAACGCCATCGTGGTCGCTGACTATGGGCCTTCTCGGAAGGCTTACCGTCACTCAGAGGGCAATGGAGAGAGCTATGTTGGGAGTTTCCCTGCATGATCGAATCAGAAACGAGGAGATCCGCAGGAGAACTAAAGTGGACGACATAGCACTCAGGATTGCCCGGGCAGGGCACATATCGCGGAAAACTGATAGCCGTTGGCAGAAAAGTTCTAGAATGGCGACCGCGCACCGGAAGGCGCAGGGTGGGGAGAGCCCTCACACGGTGGACTGACGACCTGGTTAGGACGGCGGGAAGCCGAGGGATGAGGGAAGCACAAGACCGCGCAGAGTGGAAACCTTTGGAGGAGGCCTATGTCTAGAGGCTGATATGGATGGATGGAACGTCATCATGTTGCAGTAAACTTAAACAATTATTTGTACTCACGTCTTCGTCGGACCACACTCCAACAGGTCAGCGCCGCACAACAGCTTGACAGTGACGTCATCAGCTGTGCTGTTACCATTCAACTTCTTTGTATGATCATACCAGCCCATTGATGTCCCACTGCAGGGACGGACCTCCTTCTGTGACGGAGGGATACTTGGCCTACTAATACCACGCTGGCCAAACAGATTGGTATAGAGTTTAATTTCAAGTTTTCCTTCTTTTTATTTCGTTAAGATAATATTCACAAAAAGTCCCTTAGTCGGTTTTTACGACACCCATGGGGCGAGATGGGGTGGTGACATATTGTATTCTTACTCTGTCACTTTTTTGGACTAAGCTTGAACAGTTATTTGTACTCACATCTTCGTCGGACCACAGTCCAGGAGTAGCAAAAGACTCCAAGAGGTCAGCCCCGCATAAGAGCTTGACAGTGACATCATCAGTTGTGCTGTTACCATTTAACTTCTCCATCAAGTTATCTGGCTCGTCGATGCTGTTCAAGTTTATCACGTCGTCTGGCAGCCATGATGGTGGATCTGGGGCGTTTATGTAGTTGTTTATTGTGTCCTGAAGATAAGATAATTAAGTTATAAGCTTATTTATACAACTCGCAGCATAATTAAAGCGGCTTGAAGCTGTAGCAAATGGAATAGATGGTGGACTCTTAGTTTCCATACTTAAACTCTCTTTTGGGCCATTGTCTGTGCAGAATCCTGGCTAACTTAGCCAGCCTAACTCCGTCCAGAAGCACAGAAGTTTCCTGGGAACTTCGCAGGCTTCGTGGGGTGTCCTCACTGGTCACTGGTATTTCGTTAAGAAGTCACTGCCTCACATTCCAGGAGGAAATGGCTGCGGAGTTGTAATTTTGGGAACTAGATGGAGAGTGTTTTCTTATCGACTTTACCTGCCCAAACTTCAAGAGCGAACTGTACATACAACTTGATACAACACTTTTGAAAATAGACAAAAATTAACTAAACTCTATTCCAACCTGTTTTAATAGACAATGTTTCTATGCAGCACTGAAAAGAATCAAGCCCATACCAGCAGGGGCTTCTAAATGTTATATAAAAATGGTTACCTGATGATATTGCAAAGACAGCTTGGTCCGTGTCCATCCAGACTGCTGAGTCTCCCACTCTGATATCTTGATCCACGATGATGACCTCAGAGCTAGCTTCAACATTGCTATCCTGGAACACAGTTGTATAGAAGGACATGATGAAAATGTCAATGGTTCTAATCACTATAAATATCATCATCATAACAGCCCATTAATGTCCCACTGCAGGGACGGGCCTCCTCCCGTGACGGAGGGATACTTGGCCTACTAATACCAAGCTGGCCAGACGGATTGGTACAGGGTTTAATTTCAAGTTTTCCTTCTTTTTATTTCGTAAAGGTACGTATAGTCCATTAGTCGGTTTTTACGACACCCATGGGATGAGATGAGGTGGTGACACATTGTAATCTTACTCCGTCACCAAACGGAGAAATATAATTTTATTTATTTATTTCTATACACTAAAACAATAAATAAACAATGACAGAAACATGTACAAAGACCTGCTTAACTTACAAATGAGTTCTCTTCCAGCAAACCTTTAAGTGATAGAGAGAAGTTAATACAGGACAGTTAAGTGTACCTTGTACACTAGAAAAGGGAGATATGAGAACCTCTCTGTTCTCATAAGAAAATTAAGTTAGTTAATTTTATAAGTAAGTTAATTTTATGTTCATGAGTCAGCGTCACAGCATCTTATTCTTAGTACATCCCAAGTATTGTTTTATTATTAAGAAAGATCAAAATAGCACATTTCCAGAGATATCTTTCTTTTAATACTCAATTTAGTTTCTTTATATCTTTTGTACTTGTTTACCGTCTTGTATGGGGGCTGTGTCTATGGTCTGCACTCTTCCTTTATAAATATAGATAGATGAACACCTTATCTTTTAGACTACAAGCCATTTTATTATAGTAATCATTTTTATACTATAAAAAAAAATTGTATTCTTATTTTTATTTGTTTGTTTGAAACCAGGAAAATTACCGAATAAAATCATACTAATGAATTTACTTCCTCAAATTAAATTAGGTAAAACCACCAGTTTTAATAGAAGGAAAATAATATATTTATACTTAGGTAAATAGCTGAAAGACTAATATTAATTTAAAAGTCAAACCATAACATACCTTATCACAAATAGGTATGACATCACGTTATTGTTTAAACTTTATTTATCAATAGTCATTATTTGTTCAAAATTATGCATTGATAATAAATGTTATCATTATTAATTTTGCAATTAATATAATGTCATAGCCATTACAGAGATGATAGAGTAAGAGTACATAGTGTCACCATCCCATTGGTGCATTAAAAACCATTCTATGATGTGCACAAAAGGGGGAAATTCTAGACTGGTCTTACCATCCGCAAGAGTAGGAAAACTCTAAGATAACCTGACTGATCAGCCAGATATTAGTAGGCCAAATTCTACTTAAAAGGAGACCTATATCTCAGAGATTATATAATGTTACAAATAGACTAATATAAACAGAGCAAAAATGTTGCAAAAAGAAGATTTCTTTTTCCTTTAAAAGCTTAAATTAAAGTAGTAGCTTTAGATGATTTTCTTGACAGCCTTACACAAACAACATTTAAAAGAAAAGCTTCTTGCAGTAATTTTAGAACCTCTGTTAAAACAAAGTAATTGCATGTGTTCAATAAATATTTTAAGTAAATTAAATTTACCTGTGATTTGATGCTACCAAGTCTTTCTTGCCATAAGCGTCATGGACTGGAGATGCAAGGCCACCAACAACATTTCCAAGGCCCAGAGAATGAATATAATCCCTGGCAATTTCTAAAATAATACGAAATATTTTGATATTAACCAAAACAATGAAATTCTACTTTATTTAATCGTCTACGAATATGGAATATGGTATCGCATAAAAGTAATTAGAATGGAAATAAATTCAGGTAAAGAGGGGTGCAAAGTCAACTTTTATTTCCAAAAAGAAATTCAAATTGTGTAATTATTACGCATTTTTTGCTTACCGAACATACGTAAATGCATGTACGTCGGTGGGCTGAAACTGCCGCAAGCCATCAAAACAATTTTTCCGTGAGACATTTTACACACACTTATTATTCCTTCAATTAACTAAAAACACCTTTCCTTTCCTTTTATAGTTTTTATCACATCACATCACAACATTGAAACATTGATTAAATATTATAATGCAACCAAAATAAATACTGCACCTCTCACAAGCAATCATTAAATGCACATTGGACTTCTTTTCCTGTTCGCATTATTTTTCATCACGCAGTTTCGGATCATGCAGAAAATGTTCGAAGACATGACAGATAAACAAAGAAACTATTAAATTAAACACGTAATTTAGACTAATTTGGCACATAGTATAATAAAATATAATAATATCATGATTTAGTCTTATTTGAAAAATAATTATTAAAAAATTATATGTTTTCTTGCGTCTCATCTGACTAAATAATAGTTTAAAAATTGATAAAATTATAACGATATCGTGCCTCGGAACGCGTGTATAACACAACTAATTTTGAAGAGTATACGTTCTAAAATAAAATACGTGGGAAGTGCAAATATTAAATTTTTTATTGTTGATTCTTATAATTTGACATTTGGGAATTGGAATTGACAGGCTATACTTGGTTGATAGCTCGTTTTTTCATTTTATTATTGTATAAAGTTTAACTATGAAGAAAACTTATTTAAAAGGGTGATAATTTTGTGATAAATAAACAAGGATATACTGTTCACGTTTGGAGTTCATATCTTAACCTTACTGATAAGCAGCTAAGTAAATAAATTCTCAGTGATTTTCCAAGAAAATGAGGTTAACGTTGCGTTTATTATCCTCTGCAGTTCAAAAAACACCTTTCTATGTCACCACACCAATATTTTATGTAAATGCGGGTAAGTAGAACACTAAATAATATTATTTTATTAAGTGCATTTATTAATAAATTAGCAAATACATTCTTGCTTTCTTAGTTTCTCTATTATTAGATTTTTAGACCTAGAAATACATACCTAATCAATTTAGTAATTCCTACTGTTTTGTCTAGGCACTGAACACTGACAAGAATTAAGAACTCCAGTGGTTTTAATATGGCAATAGTCATGTTATATTTTGGTTGAATATTTAGTTAATTTTATTGCTTTTTCTTGTGTTTCAGCTCCACATCTTGGACATTTATACACAGCATTAGTTGCAGATGCCATACAGAGGTTTGAGAAACTAACAAATCCTGACTGCAATGTTATATTTAGTACAGGTACCTAGTTTTGAAAATTAATACTGCTCATGAAATTGTGACATTTAATAAGTAAAAGAGTGGGAAAAACTGTAAAAAATTGTATAAAATCTTTACATATCAAATTGTATGGTTCACAAATAATTGTTCAGATCATTGATGTTATTTATGTCCAATAAACTTAAAGTCTGTGCCAAACAGAGCTACCATTTTAAAAATATTAACTAACCAATTTTACATTACATTCTAGGTACCGATGAACACGGAACTAAAATCCAGCAAGCCGCAGCTAACGCTAAGGTTTCCCCAATAGAGTACTGCACAAACATATCTAATGAATATAGAGATCTGTTCAGAGATTTCAATGTTGATTATACAGACTTTGTACGTACCACGGAAGAGAGGCACAAGAGAGCTGTTAAACATTTTTGGGTTTGTTTTCTTTTATATTTTGTAGTTTAGTTTACTTAGTCTATCCTCAAAATTCACTCAATGTCATCTAGTTCCAAACTAAGCAGAGCTTGTACTATGGGTACTAGACAATGGATAAACATACTTAAGTACAATTTTTTTTAAAATACATTCATATTATACATAGAAAACACCCAGATCAATGCAAACAATCATGTTTATGCACACAAAGATTTGCATTGAGCGGAAATCAAACTCGAGACCTCTGAGTAGCAGCCAATTTCCACACTTAGTTGCCTAGACAAGCCATTGTTTGTGTCTTTTATATTGTACAAGCTTGTTAATGTCTATACAAAAAGTCACAGCACTTACTTTACTACCACTTAATAAAACTTATTTTTGTTTTGTTACTTTTAATTTTAGTACTTTAGTAGTTGATATTAGTTTCATGGATAACTACACATGTCAGTAATTTATTCCGGTTCTTCCTCGTGGTCAAACTATTTTGTCTAACTAGTTTGACCACGAGGAATTTTGACAATTCCTCGTGGTCAAACTAGCATAACTTTTTTACAGAACATACTGTATGCTATGAAATATAATAGTACAGGTATAAATAAAAATAAATTGACAATTTGTATGTCCATGTCACTTGTATTATTTTTCCGTTTTTATTTGCCTTTGCTTTTTCTTGTTTAAATAATTAGAGAGCTACACTTAGTGCATTAAATATGGACATAAAATTCATAAAGCGTAAAAAAGGAACACTGACACAACTTGCCAGACCAATTTTGTAAATAAATTTGATTAAGTTAGGACAAGAAAAATAATTTGAAGCTGTATTTTGAATGATATGAAAAGTATGCCATAAATGAAAATAGAACGATATACACCTAAACAACGCATTAAAATTCACTTTAAAAATGGTGAAAATTTGGCAAAGACGCTTCGTAAAATTAAAACATTTTTGGGTCATCGTGAAAGACTTTGCTTGACCGCAATACAGGTTTGTTGATGAAAATAATGTTATTGGAAAACCTACAGAAAAATAGACTTAAGTACCTACAAATAAACTTTTTATGAAAAAAAAAAATTATAAATTATAATTAATTTTTATTTGTTTTAATTCATCTTTTGTTTAGTCGACGTTAATTTGTTTTGTCAAAGTTCCTTTAATTCTATTACAGCGAGACTCACTTTTATGTCCTAAGAATTTGCATGAAAGTGTGTATACCATTTCTGTCTTTTTGAGAATCTGTCTATATGAGAATCTGTCCTTATTCGATAAAAGGGAGAAAAAACGCAATTCCTTATAGTCAAACTAGTTTGACTTAAAACAAATTAAACTAGTTTGACTATGAGTAAGAAAGCTTTTGAATATACCTGTACAATTTCATTTCAAAACTAGACACATGGTGTTCGTTTTAAATAGATAGGAAGTTTGACCACGAGGAATTGTCAATATTCCTCGTGGTCAAACTAGTTAGATAAAGTAGTTTGACCACGAGGAAGAACCCATTTATTCTTTATTAGTATTTTTATTTATTCTTTATTTGTTTTTTTATTTATTCTTTATTTGTTTTTTTATTTATTACCTATTTGTCTTTTCACAGAATAAATTAGTATCAAAAGATTACATATACAAAGCTAAATACAATGGATGGTACAGTGTGAACGATGAATCTTTTGTACCAGAGTCACAAGTTAAAGATGAAATCAGAAATGGTGAACAGGTGAGTTCCAACTAAATTCATTTATATATAAACGAATGGCCAGCAGACATGTCCTTGAGTGCTCACCACAAATTGGTTAACGAAACAAAAGGCGCCCTCTGACTTTTTTTTTATATATAATTGGAGACAAATGAGCCAGCAGGTCACCTAATGGTAATTGATCACCGCCGCCCATGGACACCCGCAACACCAGAGGAATCACAGATGCGTTGCCAACCTTTAAAAAGGGAGTACGCTCGTTTCTTGAAGCTCCCCAAGTCAAAACGGTCCGGAAATATACTATATATGATATTTATATGACCAACCAACTTTTATCTTCCGGTTCGACAGCTGTCAAGTAAACATCACTGTTATTAGGAAAAGGAAATATTGCTTTTATAAGATATGACAAACTTATCGTGAAAAGCAAAGACAGAGAAAACAACAGGAAGAGGTTTCCTTCTCAGTCACCATCCGATGAAAAACAAGACAAAAAGATTAGTAAGGTTCACAAAATATTTCGCCCACGAGCCAACTCAGCATCCAAGGCACAAGAAAATACAGCCGGCCAACCGGAACCGAGAACTATGCAACAACCACAATAGAAATAAAACAATACCTATCCCCAAGCCGACTGGTCATCGTGGGGAGAGCGAAGACCACCACCCTCCAACTCAACTAATAAAAACAGATAATAACTCAACGCGGAATAGCAACATACTAAAAATCGGCACTTATAACGTACGAACCCTGTCGTCAAACGAAAAAATAATAGAACTCAACCTTGCCTTAGAAAAAATAGAATATGACATCCTTGGTATAGCGGAAGTAAGGAGAATGGGGTATGAGATTGAAGAACACCAAAAAATTATATTCTGTTACATTGGTACTACAAAAGGCCTCTATGGAGTAGGGTTTATCATAAAAAAATATCTTAAAAACAATATTGTCAAATTCACTGGGATATCAGAAAGAGTAGCGCTTCTACAACTACAGTTTGAAAGAACACATATCTCTCTGATCCAAGTATATGCACCAACCGAGAAATGTACAGAAGAAGAAATCAATAACTTCTCATAGAAGTTATTGATTTTGACTTAAGAAAAGCTCAGGAATTAGCAGGGAGCACGAAAGTAATCATAGAAGACTTTAATGCTAAAATTGGCCAGCCTAAAAAGCATGAAACCACAGTCATGGGAAAATATGGTTTTGGTGAAAGAAATGGTAGAGGGGAGACTCTAATAGAATATGCTCTAGAACATGGAATGATGATAATGAATACCTGTTTTAAAAAGAGAAAGAACCGCAGGTGGACCTGGACATCACCAGACCAAAAAACAAAGAATGAAATTGAATTTATAATTACAAACAAACCTAAACTGATCACAAATGTAGAAGTTATAAACCAACGTAACTTCCCATCAGATCACCGACTGGTAAGAGCTAGTCTAAGTTTAAAGTCAATCAAATTATGCAGGAAAAACTACAACAATGGACCAAGATCGATAGAAACAGAAAAAAACATAAAAACATACCAAGAAAACCTACAAATAAACATTGAAGAGAATAACTACATGGAAGACAAAACAAAGGTACAGGATTACTATGACACTTTAGAAGACATCATTCAAAAAAGTCTGAAAATGGAAAACGAACCTCACAACAAAATCAAAGAGATCTTAACCAATGAAACTAAGGACTTAATGATGAGACGCTCCGAATTACTAGCAAAGAAAAACAAGGACAAAGAAGATAAAAAAGAACTAGGAAACCTATTCAAAAAAACTAACAAGGCGATAAAAAAAGACTATAATAACCACAGACAGAAAACCATAGAAAAAAACCTTAGAACATATAGAAGTACGAAGCGCTCGGTTAAAGAACTAACACAACAATAATACATACATAATACATGGATAAAAAATCTGAATGACAACCAAAAAGAAACAAAAACCCGAAAAGATGTGCTTAAATGCGCAACAGCTTTCTACTCAAAACTTTATAAAGGACCAATAGAGGACATAGGCAGCGAAGATGAAAAAGAAAAAGAAGGAATTATAACTAATCTAACCATAGACCCAATTAACGATAAGGAAACACTGCAACATATAAAAAAGCTAAAAAATGATAAAAGTCCAGGACCGGACAACATAAAAAATGAAGCTTTAAAACATGGAGCCCCACTATTACTTACATTCATCACAACTTTGTTCAACTTAATCCTTGTTACGGAAACTATTCCTCCACAGTGGTATAAATCAGATATTATCCTACTTTATAAAAAGGGTGATCCACTTAATATCTCAAACTATAGACCCATCAGTCTACTTTCAAGTTTGTACAAACTTTTTACATCAATATTACTTGGTTGGATATCACCACAAATAGATAAGTTACAACCAGTCGAACAAGCGGAGTTTAGATCAGGATTCTCCACTATCGACCACATCCAAACTATAGAACAAATAATAGAAAAATACATGGAGTTTAAGAGGCCAATCTATATTGCTTTTATTGATTTCGAAAAGGCATTTTTTAGTATTACGCACAAATCAATATGGAAGGCATTAGAAAAATGTAAAATCAGTCAGAAATATAATATAAATATAATTAAGAACATTTACTCCAACTGTACAAGCAGAATTAAACTGGAAAGGAAAGGCGAGGAATTCCCAATCGGTAGAGGTGTCAGGCAAGGGGATCCTCTGTCACCAAAGTTGTTTATAGCCCTGCTTGAAAGTATTTTTCGCCACTTAAACTGGAAGGACAAACGAATTAGAATACAAAACCAATATTTGAGCCACATTAGATTTGCCGATGATATTGCTATCTTCGCTGACTCTGCTACAGAACTAGAAGAAATGATCTGCCTATTTGCACAGAAAAGCAGTAAAGTCGGCCGTAATATAAACATAAGCAAAACAAAAATAATGACAAATTCTGTTGCGAAACCAATCATAGTAAAAAATCAAAATATAGATTATGTTGATTCATATATATATCTAGGGAAACAAATATCCTTTAAAGAAAACAACAATGAAGAGGAAGTAGAGAGACGAATCAATACAACCTGGAGAAAGTTTTGGGCACAAAAAGAGATCTTAAAAGGACCATACAATTTAAACCTCAAAAAGATAGTGCTATACTAACCTTTAACCTTGCTTAACATATGACAGCCAAACCTGGGTGTATACAAACAAAGTCAAAAACAAAATAACAACATGCCAGAGATCAATGGAGAGGAGCATTCTAAAACTAAAAAGGATAGATAAAATCAGAAGCACTGAAATAAGAAGCAAGACTAAAGTCATAGATGCTCTAGACTTTGTGATGACATCTAAATGGAAATGGGCTGGACATATTGCCAGATATAAAGATAAGAGGTGGACATTGAGAACAACAACATGGAAGGGGCCAATAGGAAAACGTAGAGTGGGAAAACCAAGGAAAAGATGGTCAGACGATATAAAAGAAATAGCTGGACCAAAATGGATAAATATTGCCAAGGACAGAGATAAATGGAAGAGTTTGGAGGAGGCCTATACCCGAAAGGGATCTGTTAGTATGTAAGATGTACAAATGTTAAAATGAAAAACCTGTATAACAGAAAATAAAGGCTTTATTATTATTATTTATTATTATTATATGACCAACAACCTAAGAAAATATCTTTGTAATTGTTTTTTATTGTCTTAAGGCACAACTAAAATGGTAACTTGTAACTGCCTCTCATAGACACCAGCAATTCTAGCAAATCAATGCAATCAGTGCTGCGGTCATCTGTAGCTAAAGCTGAGCTGAACCCTTTAAGGCATCCTTTTATACAGCATTGCACTTATACACATTATTTTTTTTTATTATTTGTTTTTGTTTGTTGTTACTTTTATAATTATCTGTGTTTGATTGTTTGATGTTGTGTATGTTTACATACATACATAAACTCACGCCTTATCCCGTCCGGGGTAGGCAGAGACGTAAGAACGCCACTTGTCACGATCCTGGCAAACAGATTGGGGCTCGTCCTCATTCATTGTGTTTGTATGCCTATACCCCTTCCAGCGTAAGTTTAGCTTTTTGACAGTTCACGTCCATGAAGTTTCGTAATACTTCTGCTTATTTTTCAAACAAATAATATTGTATTTCATAGACGTATTCATGTTTTTTTCAGTTACCATGGTTACTTAGTGATGGACACTCATAACGATTACCACCATTATGAAACAAATTACAAATAATCGGTAGAAATAAATGCTATGAATAAACCTGAACTCTTCATAATACGTTTATAAAATGTAATATGATTTTTTAGATTAGCTATAACCCGCGAATATGTCACGATAAATTATGTATTTTAAATAATACTTAAGCTAACTATAATTTTATAATATTAAGCTATAGGCTAATTCTCTTAACATAGATAAAGAAAGAAACAGTAATAAAAAGATAATGTAAGTTGATATAAGGGTCCAAATGTGTAAAATAAAGTAATTTGAAAAATCGAAAAATCGCGAAATCGCTTACAATCGGATGGCATTACATTCGAGATACTGCTGAACGTCACTAACGTCAACCTGTCAAATGTCGTTAAATATAGTGGAAAGGGTATAATAAACTTATTTGCTTTATTTCAATGCCAGCTAAGAGAAGCAGTAAAATAAACTGCAGCTTTAAAGGGTGGTAAAGTCCCAGGCGCTTCGGTCCTTTCATTCATTCTGTAAACATTGTGACTCAAAAAATTGTATTGTGACAAATGATATATTTATTTCTTTCATTTTCCTAATTTCAGGTGAAAGTGTCAATAGAATCTGGTCATAAAGTAGAATGGACGGAAGAGACTAACTATATGTTTAGACTGAGTGCATTCAGAACTCATCTACAGGAATGGCTAAGTAAAGGTAAAACACACTGATTTTATAAAAACTGTTTATTATGTATTTTTTTATTATAGACAATGGCATTGTTAAATTTTACAATAAAATGATAATTTATTTAAAATCTGAACGATTACTGACTGTAAATACTCTACAGTTATTATACGTGGACACAGGTACGCTTCACGCGCATACTGCTTACGCTCTATTCACCCACGCCCCCCGCCCTCCTGGACACGCCCCCCGCCCTCCTGGACACGCCCCCCGCCCTCCTGGACACGCCCCCCGCCCTCCTGGACACGCCCCCCGCCCTCCTGGACACGCCCCCCGCCCTCCTGGACACGCCCTCCTGGACACGCCCCCCGCCCTCCTGGACACGCCCCCCGCCCTCCTGGACACGCCCCCCGCCCTCCTGGACACGCCCCCCGCCCTCCTGGACACGCCCCCCGCCCTCCTGGACACGCCCCCCGCCCTCCTGGACACGCCCCCCGCCCTCCTGGACACGCCCCCCGCCCTCCTGGACACGCCCCCCGCCCTCCTGGACACGCCCCCCGCCCTCCTGGACACGCCCCCCGCCCTCCTGGACACGCCCCCCGCCCTCCTGGACACGCCCTCCTGGACACGCCACCCGCCCTCCTGGACACGCCCCCCGCCCTCCTGGACACGCCCCCGCCCTCGGGAAGAGGTTCCCGTGGGAAGATCGGGAAGAAGTTCCCGTGGGAAGAAAGGGCAGAGGTCCCCAAGGGAAGGTGTGCGTTTCGACTGCTCGGCCACGGCACGCAAACAGAAAAAAAATTAGTCAGGGATTCTGTCGAAATTTGTCGAAACCGAATGGCACAAACTAAAAATTTGTCGAAGTAGAAATAAAGAAGTTATAGGGGTCTAAACGTGGCCGCGCGAACGAAACGCGGAGGATTGCGCGGCCACGGAGATCTCAGCAACTACTTGAGCTAGAGATCTAATTCTTTTTGTAAATGAATAGCTGAATTTGTCAACAATTGTCGAAAAAAGAATCACAAGCCCTAGATCAATACTTTACTAGATATTCACCTCTGAAGTCATGGCCGCGCAATCCTGCACTTGTGATTTCTTTAATGTTAATTATTTCTTTCAAACTAAGACTTTAGACAGTAAAATTGGTGTTGACAGCAAGGTTTTAATTTGTCGAAACTAATGAAAGCAATAGACTCTACTAAAGTTTAGCCATATAGACGAAATCAGAGGAAAACAAAAAGTTCATGGCCGCGCAATCGAAACGGTACTTTGGACGCTGATATCTCAGTAACTATTATTGCCAGGATATTCGTGTTTACATTTATTTATTCTATATTTTAACCTCATTGTAATGAGATATCGTTTGAACCTCAGAACAGTTCTCAAGCCGTGTAATCTCAAAAATAATGATACCCTATACAATGTTCGAGCAGAGTAACCATAATTTCGATTTCATTAGGATATTCCTCTAATGGGAGACTATCATTTTTATTTAAAAAAAAACAATAAAGTTACTCCTTTAGTGCGTGCATGTAATGAATATAATAGGTTGAATGGTAAAGTCGATACATTCCATACGATAAGTATATCCTGTCCCATCACAGTTCACACATAAAAATATGATAGTCCGTTAAATGTGAATGTTTCCTTAAAAGCAAATCACTTAAAATTAACACACAGTACCTACCTATACACAGTATTTATCTCCCGATTCAAATCGACACTTTTATTGTAATATTATTCATAATTGGTTACGAAAATGATGATTTTGGTAAGAACGTAGCGTACGATTTTGAGTTCACGGTCGTGTAACGTACCAAAAAGTCGTATGAGTACGATTTAAATCGTACGGCTGGCAACACTGGATCAAAGCCACTACTATTCGGCCGTCCCGCCTGGTGCGGTGGATCGCTCGCCAACAAATGTGCGAGTGAGAAATCATAATCTTAGAGTGAGAGCGCAAAAGGCTAATTTTCGCTTGATCCTTCCGGTTTCGTAGCGCAATCGTTGGCAAAATTGCTTTAAATTAGACCTTGAAGCTTTTGGGTTATCCAATTGTTGTAAAGTGATTATAACATTTCAATTTTTATTTTAAAATAATAGGTATAACAATGGGTGTAAATAAAAATGTTTGTGTGGTGTTATAAAACCAAGATGTAAGTAAATCTTGTAATGCTACACGGCACAGAATATCTTTTAAATATCACTACACACACAGTAAGTTCGTAAAGAATCATGCGATCGATGTACGAAAAATAACTAAGGCGATGACAAAACAGTACAAATACATACTTATTAAATATCTTTCGTCTTTAAAAATAATTAAATTATAATGAAGTCAATAGTTCCTTGATAATATTTGTAGCATACAATAATTTACTATGATTAATAAAAAGGAATTTCCTAATGAAATCGAAATTATGGTTACTCTGCTCGAACATTGTATAGGGTATCATTATTTTTGAGATTACACGGCTTGAGAACTGTTCTGAGGTTCAAACGATATCTCATTACAATGAGGTTAAAATATAGAATAAATAAATGTAAACACGAATATCCTGGCAATAATAGTTACTGAGATATCAGCGTCCAAAGTACCGTTTCGATTGCGCGGCCATGAACTTTTTGTTTTCCTCTGATTTCGTCTATATGGCTAAACTTTAGTAGAGTCTATTGCTTTCATTAGTTTCGACAAATTAAAACCTTGCTGTCAACACCAATTTTACTGTCTAAAGTCTTAGTTTGAAAGAAATAATCAACATTAAAGAAATCACAAGTGCAGGATTGCGCGGCCATGACTTCAGAGGTGAATATCTAGTAAAGTATTGATCTAGGGCTTGTGATTCTTTTTTCGACAATTGTTGACAAATTCAGCTATTCATTTACAAAAAGAATTAGATCTCTAGCTCAAGTAGTTGCTGAGATCTCCGTGGCCGCGCAATCCTCCGCGTTTCGTTCGCGCGGCCACGTTTAGACCCCTATAACTTCTTTATTTCTACTTCGACAAATTTTTAGTTTGTGCCATTCGTTTTCGACAAATTTCGACAGAATCCCTGACTAATTTTTTTTCTGTTTACGTGCCGTGGCCGAGCAGTCGAAACGCATACAAGGGAAGAGCGGGATAACGCCATTATGTTGGTCCGTCTCGAGGATGGATAATCAAGAAATATCCAGTTGCAGCGAGGTATAAGACAAGGTGATTTAATATCTCCAAAACTGTTTACCACTGAACTGAAGGATGCTTTCAGGCTCTTAGACTGGAACGGAAATGGCATCAACATATCATAACAGCCCATTAATGTCCCACTGCAGGGACAGGCCTCCTCCCATGACGGAGTGGTACTTGGCCTACTAATACCACGCTGGCCAGACGTATTGGTATAGGGTTTTATTTCAAGTTTTCTTTTTATTTTATTTTAGTTCGAGTACTGGCAGGCAGTATTTTACACCTAGCTCAATGAAAATGTTGATCATAACATAATAAACCATTAGGACATCTTACTGTAGGACTTAGTCTACTCATTTATAACAGCCCATTAATGTCCCACTGCAGGGACAGGCCTTCCCCCGTAACGGAGGGATACTTGGCCTACTAATAATAATATTTACAGTTAGTCCCTTAGTCGGTTTCTACGACATCCATGGGATGAGATGGAGTGGTGAGATATTGTATTCTTACTCGGTCACCACACGGAGAATATATGGCATTCATTTGCTTACGGTATCGAGGTCATGTCTGAGACCAAGGCAGACCTCAATACAATGCTCGATGGCCTTAGTAGTGTCTCCCAATAAGTGGGTCTTAAAATGAACATGCCCGAGACCAAAATCATGGCAAATCACGGTTAGAAGCGCTACACTCGAAGTTGGCTACGAGTATATTTACCTGGGACTAGAAATGAGACCTGACCTAACATTTGATCGATAGATCTCATAATTGCACGGTTAAAGTGGCGACTTAATACGAAGAACTGACAAATGACGATGGGACAAAAAAAAATCTCGATAAGCGACCGCGTAAATCTATAAGAGATTTATTTAGCGATACTTTTACCATTTTCAGTTATATATTTATAACTGTGTTCTTATTAATAACTGTCTAAACTAACGATTGCTGACTGTAAATACTCTACAGTTATTATAAGTTGAATAAGTATGTGTTTATGTGTCACAAAATCTAAAAAAATATGAGTATAAAGCCATACAAAAAATATTTTATTATTTACAACCCAGCACTTCTAACCTGCAAACAATTATAATGATAAAAAAAAATTCTTCATAGTAAAGAAACCTCAAAAAACATGTTTATGCTAGTACCAACATGTTACAAAGGTTAGGACGCACCCCATATAAAAATGCCCATTCTCCTTTACATTATCATCGTAATCTCAGCCAATTGTCGTCCACTGCTGGACGCCCCCCAAATATTGACATCTTACGCGGTCCTGTGCCTCCCTCAACCATCGGTTTGCCGCCGTCCTAATCAGATCGTCGGTCCACCCTGTGAGGAGTCTCCCCACCATGCGTTTTCCGGTACGCGGTCGAACATTCATCATTATAAATATTTACATAATTAAATTAATCCTTTTACCTTTTGAATTCATTTATTTAAAGCATTAATAAAAAACAACGTACCCCGCAGACCGCTTTCTTACCCTTTATAGATAAAATAATATAAAAGATATTTTTCTTATGTTTTCCAGATGGAGTGATAACACCGTCTAAGTTCCAGCGTCAGTTACAAGATATGTTGGCGGGAGATACTTATCTGCCTGATATCTCTGTGAGCCGGCCGAGTAGCAGAGTACACTGGGCCATACCGGTATGTACCCAAGTAACACATCAAAGCATTATAAGGGCCGAATAAGAGTATTCTTGTATCCTTTTAGCATTTTGAGTTAGTTTTATAGTCGCATTATAAACGTTTATATGACTACTGTAGTGCTAATTTGGGCACAAATTATACAGCTTTATGCCCTATATAGGTTCACAGTAGCTGGTTAATAGCATTACTGGCGCATTAAATTAGCATTATTGTGGTCAAGAAAGATGTCAATCGGATTAAAGAAGCATCATTTTGGTCAATAATATTGCCATTCGCATTAAGAAAGCATTAAAATGGTCAATGAGATAGCCTATTGCATTACAGAAGCATTATAATAGCAAAAATATTGATAGTGAAGATGCCAACGGCATTACAAAAGCATTAGACTAGCATTTAAATGTGCTAAAAGAATTATTGGAGCAATTTAAGTGTTCACACTTAGGAAACTTTATATTATTGCGTGTAAATTATTACAATAAAAAAAAGTGACGCCATATTATAGTTTGCATCAAAACAAATTCATCGGATTAATTTTTGACTCGTTTGTTATTTCTTGCCTTCAAATATTACTGCGCAGTGTAGTTTACTGTACTTGTTTATATAAGTTTCATTGAAAATTTTCACGCGCCTTCGATATTTTGTGGTTTTCATACAAAATGTTTTATAAAAATGATGTGTGTAAAACCAAAACAAATGTGTATTCCTAGTACAGAATAAGTTTTGAATAAATATAATCATAGTTTTGCTTGTACTGTATTAAATTAAGTTATATAAATATTTTAAATGACAATTCCTTTTGTAAATAGGTCTGAAAGAAAATATTTTTTGGTTATAAAATATTTACAAAATGGTGGTCAGCCTTAAGCAGCCCGGTGAGCCCAATTAATGCCACCAGCATTACAACTACTCACGTGTGATTGTTTAAAGAGCTATTAGCTACACAACAGCACTCAGTTCTTCCTTTAAAATGCAAGCATTATATTGATTCACATTTATGCTGTTCAGCAGCATTAAGCTTTTACTTACCCCTTACAAGTGCTTTTACACAGCAAAAGGCACAAAAAACAGCTTAAAGCTGGATATCGGATTTACATGGCATTATAGTGGTTCACGTTTGTGCTGTAAAACAGCTTCAAGCACTTATTAACTACTTTAAAATGTCTTTGTAGAACCAAAAGCACTAAAAATAGCTAAAGGCTTTACAAAAGCATTCTGATATGCTATTATCCAACTGTTATACAGCGTAAAGCATTACAATGATTTTCAAATGCCATTGTTCAGCTTCAAGACGCTCGGTGAACTTATATAAGAGTTTGTACGGGTCGTAAGCTCTATATAAGTTCACTTGTTGCTTGTTAAAATGCTTTCTGTGTTACTTGGGTAGCTCTTACTATTAGAGTGATAACACCGTCTAAGTTCCAGCGTCAGTTACAAGATATGTTGGCGGGAGATACTTATCTGCCTGATATCTCTGTGAGCAGGCCGAGTAGCAGAGTACACTGGGCCATACCGGTATGTAGCTCATACTATTAGAGTGATAACACCGTCTAAGTTCCAGCGTCAGTTACAAGATATGTTGGCGGGAGATACTTATCTGCCTGATATCTCTGTGAGCCGGCCGAGTAGCAGAGTACACTGGGCCATACCGGTATGTAGCTCTTACTATTAGAGTGATAACACCGTCTAAGTTCCAGCGTCAGTTACAAGATATGTTGGCGGGAGATACTTATCTGCCTGATATCTCTGTGAGCAGGCCGAGTAGCAGAGTACACTTGGCCAAAGAGTTAAAGATTATTAGGATGACGTATTTTATTTTTTTACAATTGGTTGATATGTAATTAAAATTAAGCTAAAAATCCTTGAAAAAATATAGTAGTAGAATTAGTTTTTGACAAGACTTTATAATGAAAATTTAAATGACCGTATCTCCTAAATGGTGGATATTTTATGATTATTTTTTATTTCTACTTTGTAAAGTTATATACCCCATTTACATATCTTCCGTTAAAATTTAAGCACCATTATCATGCATATCCTGTATAAGAAGTGTTAGTAATAATTTCGCTAAATAAGTTGTTTTTCTTTTGTAAACAGGTCCCCAACGATGAAGAACAGAGTATATACGTGTGGCTAGACGCTCTGGTGAACTATCTGACCGCCGTGGGCTACCCGGACGAAGACGCTATGAAGCACCGCGGTAGACCCTGGCCGGCTGATGTTCAAGTAGTGGGCAAGGATATACTTAAGTATGATACCAGATACACAAACGTACAGTACCCGGCCGTTTATATTACACATCGACCTGTTGAAAGAGACAGTCTGCTTATTTTGGCTTATTTCGGCTTCGTAGAGCGTCATCTCTGTCGCACGAAATACAATTCAAAACATATTGAGAGTTGTTAACACCCCCAAATGTAATTATATAAAAAAAGGAAAACATAATTTGTTTCAACAGCTCCTAGTAGATACCGGACTATTTGTATTTAGTGCGACAGAGATGACGCTCTACGAAGGTGAAATGAGCCAATTGTCTCTTAAACGGCCGGGTACTGTACGGCAATGTTCAGAGCGGTTTTTTTGGGTTATTCCTATCTGATACCTTAAAATTTTTACCCTAGGGTGAAATCTGGGAAACATGTCTGAGAATTTACCTTGTTAATTTATTTTATCTATCATAATGGTAAATTTTAAAACAAGTTTCCCGGAATTTACCAAGGTAACAGATTGGAATACCCGGTTCTTTCAAGCGTTTGATGACGACCTCTGTGGCGTAGTGGTTATATAACATGACTGCTACGCAGAGGTCTCGGGTTCGATTCCCGCTCAATGCAAATCTTTGTGTGCATGAACATGATTACTGGCCCAATGCCAGTAATCATGTTCTGAGTGTTTTCTATGTATAATATATGTATGTATTTAAAAAATATTTAAGTATGTTTATCCGTTGTCTAGTACCCATCCATAGTACAAGTACTCTGCTTAGTTTGGGACTTGATGCCGTTGTGTGAATGTATGAGGATTATTTGATCGGACTTAGTGCACGAACGAAGTAGTGAGTGCCGAGGAAAAATGAGTGTTTAGTGTTACGTTGACAACAGGTGCGACTGCGGGTGTAATGGCGGGTGAAGCCACGAGACCCTAGCACTGCGACGCGTGTTAGTGCACCTTCAACGTGTCACACTTTGGGTTTAAACTAGAGATAGACGTAAATACTTCTTATGTATTACTTTATGGTCCGTGTGGTAACGGACAATACAATATGTCACCACCCCATCTCATCCCATGGGAGTCGTAAAAACCGATTAAGGGACTTACTGTAAATATTATCTTTACGAAATAAAAAGAAGGAAAACTTGAAATTAAACCCTATACCAATCTGTCTGGCTAGCGTGGTATTAGTAGACCAAGTATCCCTCCGTCACGGGAGGAGGCCTGTCCCCGCAGTGGGACATTAATGGGCTGTTATAATGATATCAAGTATACATTTACCTTCTTTAATTTTTGCGTCTTTTGAAGCAACCTATTATTATTATAACATAACTAGCGGCCCATCCCGGCTTCGCACGGGCATTATTTTCCCGCTTTTCTGTTGAAATTTTTCCCGAATTTTCTTTACTATAATCCTCACGGAGCCCGAGACCTTTCCAATGAATGCAAAACTGTGATGCCGATGAAATCGGTTTGTGCGTTCTGGAGTTATAGCGTCAGGAAGGAAAACCCGACTTATTTTTATATAGTAGATATATTTTGTCGTAGGTTCCACGGTATATACTGGCCGGCATTCCTGATGGCAATAAAATGGCACCCGCCACGCCGCATAGTCTGCCATTCTCACTGGACAGTGGACGGCAGTAAGATGTCCAAGAGTGTGGGCAACGTGGTCTGCCCACGGACCAGTGGCGTGGGACCTGAGGCGTTGAGGTATCTGCTGTTGAGGGAGGCGACCATGCATGCTGATGCTAGTAAGTAGGAGTTTGTTTTTGGGTATTTTTTTTGGTTTTAGTAGTAGTTAGATTTAAAATAGTATAGTACCTATAGTAAAATGGTAGTGGTAGAATGTTAAATTTAAAATAAAATAAAACGATATATGAATTTAAAAGTGACAAGGATATTTCTATTATACATTTTTGATATTAAAAGTTGCGAAATTAAAAGCTTAAATAAATAAACTTTATATTTCAAATCTCATATTCCAGACTACAGCGAAGCAAAGTTAATGAACATAGCTAACTCGGAGCTAGCAGACACTCTCGGTAACCTCGTGTCGCGCTGCAGTGGGCCGGCACTGAACCCGCGCTCAGAGTACCCTGCGCTACGAGCCACTGTGCCGCCGGGGGAACACGCCGCAGAGCTACTCAGACATGTAGAGGAGTTACCTGGTAATTACTGTTTTATTAGCATTAAGATTATTATTATAATAATGTCCCACTGCAGAGGCGGGCCTCCTCCCGTGACGGAGGGATACTTGGCCTTAGTAGGCCTAGTAGGTACTTGGAATTAGTATACCACGCTGGCCAGACGGATTGGTATAGGGTTTAATTTCAAGTTTTCCTTCTTTTTTTTTCTTAAAGATAATATTCACGGATAGTCGGTTTTTACGACACCAGGTATGAGATGGGGTGGTGACATATTGTATTCTTACTCCGTCACCACACTGTATAGGATATTGTATTAAAAATAAATATTTATTTTCCAGAATTATGCTACTTTCACTACAGAAACTATCAATTTTACAAAGTAGTTGACGCCGTCATCAAGACACTACACTTAGCTAATTTATTCTTCGAAACTTCTAAGCCTTGGGAACTCCGCAAAAGGCCAGAACTTCAAGAACAACTCGACTTAGTACTCCACATCACTATGGAGACCTTAAGAATTAGCGCTATAATATTACAACCAATAATTCCTACCATGTCGAATAAATTATTAGATAAACTACAAATTAGTAGAAATTGTAGAAGCTGGCAACACTGTGAAATTCCATCATGGCGGATAAAAGGCGCCATTTATGAGACGACTAACATACAGAGCGGGAAATTTGTTTTGTTTCAAAGGATTTATGATAAAAAGAATGTACAACAGAAGAAAGTTAATGTTTAATTGTTTTTAATATTTATTTATTTTATTTAACAAAGGTTGGTTTTTGTAATATTTTGTGTTGTTTTGTTTGTCTGTCTGTTTCCTTATGTCATCAGACAGAGAAAGGTCTAAAATCTTGTATAAATGTAAATTTTGTATGGTATAAGATGTAATTTCATCGCTAAAAAGCTGGAACTTGTTTATCAACGCAAGGGTTTTGTCCACAGTCCAGTATGTACATTCACGAGCAATAATATGTACACATTTTCACATTTTGTAAAACAGTTATCTAAAGTTCTGCTAATCCAATTGAATATTTGAAGGTTTTTTCAAAACTGTACGGAAATAAATTACGTAATAATTTTGGTATTCTAATGTCTAGATAAACGTGCAGATATTTTAGCTAATTTCACAATGTGTACATATTATTGCTCGTGACTGTACCAAGTAGCGTTGAAAAAATCGGGAATATTTCTTGTTATTTTCAAAAGCCTTCATTTTATCCAAGTTGTATGCGAAAGGTTTAAAAAATTGTAAAATGATTGTAGTAGCAAGCAGAGGAAACAAGCAAAGCCTCTGATCAAAACGTAGGTATTAACAAAAAAAGGTTAATAATAACCACATATATTTTATGTTTTGTGTTATAACTTTAACTTAGATTCTAACATTAGTGAAACGGGTTTTTAGATTTGAATTTGATTAGTTGTTGTGATGTTTATTTATTTTAGTTTTAATTGTATTTGCCATTTTATGACTAACAAAATATACAGGGTGTCCCGATATCCGACGCCAACCTGAAACCTGGTTATAAGGCAAGTCACGATGGTTATCAAAAAAATATAAAAAAAGCCAAGTTTTGCGGTTGTTTTTAAATGGCTATACCTTTAAAACCATGAAACTTACATCTTTTTAAATATTTTTCTGATAACTAGCGAGACTTTGCCTCATCACCAGAGGTCGGAATTAGGTAGAGTTATTTATGTACTTGCATCGAAATGTTGATATTAATGTGGACCTTCCCGGGATTTCTGATGAATAATCCCGGGATTTCTAATGGACAATCCCGTGTGGCCAACAAACAAATAAATAATAATAAAAACCTCAGAATTAGACCAATAAAACAAAGATAATTTATTAACATACAGTTTTTATTAGTTTACATTAATTTACAATACAAATTATTAATAGTCTTAAGCAAATTCTCATAAGCCTATTTCGGGAAGTTTTCCTTATTCAAACGGCCCATCGGAATCATTTTCCTTGTCAGATTCATTACCACTTACACATATCCACTTTATTCTTTCGCTGTATGAAATCAGTGTAAGTACATGAATAACTCTACCTAATTCCGACCTCTGCTCATCACCCAGTTACGGGTTGGCGTCTGATTTTGGGACACCCTGTATAGTGAGTTTTGTTGAGGAATTATATCGTTTTGCATGCTTTTCTAGTCGACATATATCGTTTTTTATCTATTGAACAAGTCACAAATGAACAATATTGTAAAGAAAAAGATAATATGTAATGAAAAATCGTTTATTTATGTCTGTTGGTAATTTTGACTGGAATAAAGGCGATCATTTCGTTAGTAGTGGACAATCGAAAAACGATAATTTATTTTAAGTGACTATTTCATTTTTTTATTTTTGTGTTTGCTATTTGTACAGTCACCATCATATATATTAAAGCGAACAAGGTGATCAAATACTTCTGAACAATTTAAAATGTTAATAAGTTCTATACACTACAAGTGACCATTAATATCTGAACATCATACAAATTGACTGTTAACTTATTTGAATAATGAATGTTCAGATATTAATGGTTACTTGTAGCGTATAGAACTTATTGACGTTTTCAATTGTTCAGAAGTATTTGGTCACGTTGTCTGTTACGAAATATTTGATGGTGACTGTACTACCTCTTTTCAAAAGTACTCTGTATTAAAATTTGATTTTATATGGATTGTTTTGATTTTTAATAATGTTTTTGTATTATTAAAATTGTAAAAAAATGTATAAGAAGTTAGTAATTTGCAATTATAATGTGAACGATAAGACTGTCAGGTTTTGTAATATGTAGTTGCTTCCTTCAATGAGATTGTATGTAAGTAGTAAGTGTAGATGTAGATTGTGGTGCATTTTGTATAGTGTTCTCATTTATTATTGTACCACTAAAATGTATAATAAACTATTGAATTTTATTTGGGTTTTATTTTATGCAAACATTGAAACTTTACCTGTTATATTACCGAAACCGGTAAAGTTACCTCGGAATAGGTTAGGGTAAAAGGTATTTCGGTTACGTATAAATTAAAGTTCGTAAATGTTATCTCAATGAAGATAAAGGAAGGAAAACTTGAATAAAACCCTATATCAATACTTTTAGCCACCGTTTTACCAACGTAGCTTGATTTGACCTGACCATTTATAGTAGAATATTAAGGATCGATTTATACTAAACTTCGGCCGTTCAGAGAATGCGTTCCTGACACGTCGCGATTGAACTGACGCAGTAACTTTGTAATGGCGTTGCAGTTACGATAAAAATATTTTTGCTGGTTGTTTATCGTTTTAACTATTGATGAGCATTAAAACAACATTATTATATCAATAATTAATGAATGTTATAATGTTGTGTCAAACTGAGTGTCAAATAACTTGGTAAACAATATTTTTCTAAATCTACACTGCGCTATTACAAGGTTATGTCAGCGCTTTATATTTGTAGTGCTGTGCCAACAATAACAGTGAATAATAGTATCGTAATCTGTTCTTATCGATACAGTTATACTTTATAAAATAATACGTTTTGTTTTTCTTTTCAAGAATTTGAAAATAATGGACTTTAGAATAACTTTTATTAAATATAAAAATAAAAGTACATTAAATACAAAGTAGCATTTTTATATTTAGGTTGAAAATGGTAACCCCAAATGGCGTTATGGGCCGCCATTTTGTGACGCTGAAACAGTCGTCTGTTGTCGTTTCGTGCGCATAGACCACGTTCTTCAAGTGTTTGCGATCTGTTGTTATTTGACTTTGATTGTGTCTTATATTGCGTTCTTTTTACTTTTGGTGCATAATAATGCCTAAACGTGGACAAACATTGAAAACTGGAGCCCGTGAGTTAATTATCAAGCTGCAAGATTACTTTGAGCGGGAGCGGCAAAATGGCGGACCCCTGGTTCCTGTCGAAAAAGTACAAGAACGCGTCTCTCAGGCGCTTGGAGTTAGCAAACGAACGATTACAAATATTAATAAAGAAAAGTTCGGCTCTACTGGCATGGAAGATAATATTTTACGTACTCCGAAGAAGAAACGTAGAACTAAACCCGTGACAGATATTGATACCTTTGACGCCGATGCAATCAGAAATCATATATATGGTTACTATTCCAGAAATGAATATCTCAACAGGATGAAGCTTTTGGCGTCGTTAAGAGAAGCTGGACTGTTTAGCGGGGGTAAAACTGCTTTAACGAAAATCTTAAAAGATATTGGTTTTTCGTATAAAAAAACAGACAAAAGAAAAATTTTATTAGAACGATACGACATCATTTTGAAACGGATAAGTTTCTTGAGAGAAGCAAAAAAAATTGATAACTGGGATAATGTCGTGTTCATTGACGAGACATGGCTAAACGCCAATCACACGGTTTCCCGTTCTTGGACGGATGATACACAAGCGTCGACGTCGAAAGTACCAATGGGTAAGGGGGCTCGTCTGATAATATGCCACGCAGGTACTGCAAAATACGGCTTTGTGGAGAACGCTTTACTGGCATTTTAATCAAAAACTACAAATGACTACCACGAGGAAATGAATGCCAGTACATTTAAAGAGTGGTTCCAGAACGTGCTTTTGCCCAGCCTACCAGAGCCTTCTGTAATATTGATGGATAATGCCTCCTATCACTCGTTTCAAATACAGAAACCACCTACCCAAGCTAATAAAAAAGAAGAAATGGTTGCTTGGTTACAAGCAAAAGGCATTGACGCAAATATGCAGATGCTAAAAGCAGAGCTAATTAAGTTAGTGAAAGAAAATAAAGCGGCAAATGTGCGATACGAAATCGATGAAATGGCTTTGGAGTACGGTCATCGCGTTCTAAGAATTCCACCGTATCATTGCCAATATAACGCGATTGAGCTAATCTGGGCTCAAATAAAAGGTTACGCCGCCCGCCACAATACTTCCCCGCCATTCAGCACGAAAAAGATGATGACCCTGTTAAAAGAAGCCTGCGGGAAAGTCACAAGAGATGACTGGGCAAAGGTTGTCGAAAAGACTAAAAACCTGATTATGGAACATTTTGACCGAGATATCAGGATTGATTCTGTAATTGATAATAATATAATTATACATGTAGGCGAAGATGATGATGAAGACACCACCTCCTCAAGCGAATCGGAGTCTGATTAATATTCTGTACGCACATTTAATTCAATGTACTTTATTCCATAGAAATACAGATTGTAACTTTGTAAAAAATAATAAATAAAACAATTTTATTATATTAATATTCCCTTTTATTGTTTCCACGTAAAGAACTAAAATATAAATTTTAAATGATTCCGCCAATTTAAAACGGTCTAAATCTAATCATAAAAATAACGCGGCGGTTCATTTTGGAGTAACGGTAACGAACTCGGTATAATGTTGTGTCCATCACTAGTCGTGACTAACTGATAAGTGTCAGGAACGCATTCTCTGAACGGCCGGATAATAGCGCAGAGTCGAAGCGCGTCGAAGCATCTTTCTAAAACTGAACATAACAAATTCATCCTTAACTCCACAGCTTAACGTACTTCGACTCTGCTGTAGTATAAATTGACCCTTAGGGTCATTTCCCACTGAAAAAGCAGCGGCCGACGGCGTCTTTTTAAGGTAAAATATTACAAATAACTTGAATCTTATCTACATGGTTAAAAAAATCAGTCATATGGCTCGGTACTAACAAAAAAAAATAACATAATTATGTAGCTGATCCTACATCTGGGAGTGAACCTTCATACACTATAAATAGAAGTTATTTTGCTGTAGCACAGAAATAATTATATGATGTTTTGTAATCTAAATAGATTCAATTTTCGAGTTAATTCCGCCGTCGTCCATAGATAGCGGTTTTCGCAGTTCTGGCAATTATATATTTTAACATGTTGTTTATAAGGGTGATATTCGCGTTATGTATTACCTATGACAAGTTACGTGAACTAGCGCATATTTATTTATTTATTTAAATTAAATTTCACGGCTTGACAGAGCCGAGGCATATTAGTGACACGCCTACTTAGCACTTCCACTTGATTCTTTCTTCCGTGTTTGTGTCCGTTAATTTGATGTTTGTAAAGTTCTGCGACACACGGCATGATCCCAAGTGCGGGAGTTTCAGTTATTTTCCGTAGTCCCATTGGACGAAAAAAAAGGAACAATTAACCGTAGTCCCATTTGTTAATGAGACTACAGTTGATTAACACATACAATAATGGTGTGGCTGTGTTAATCAACTTTTGTTGATTGTACAAATCATTGCTAAATATAAAGGTAGGTAAGTAAACATAAAGACACAAAATTCTATATCGGAGTCAATTTATTTACGAATATACTTATTAAATAATAATATTTGCATCAAAATACTGCAATAACGACTAACAGTATGAAGGGGAAGCTAATCGTAATACTATTAATTAAGCTAAATACAGCAACGCGAATGCATCGCACTCTAAAATGTTAAATAATGCAGTAGCACTACACATAAAACTGTCAAAATTAACTTGACAGAAGAATAAGTCACTATAATGTATGTCTAAATTAACTTGACGGATGAATCTGGATGATTAAGTGACTTTATAACACATAGTAACAAATAAAACCACGAATGCATTTACACACACATTTTTAAATTGTATTAAAATACAGTCACCATCACATATTTCGTAACAGACATGGTGACCAAATACTTTTGAACAATTTAAAATGTCTATAAATTGTGTCTAAAAGTAACCATTAATATCTGAACATTTATTAATCAAATGAGTAAACAATTAATTTGTTTAATGTTCAGATATAAATGATCATTTGTAGCGTATATAATTTACTAACAAAAATTGATCAAAAATATATATTTCACCTTTTCAGCTGTGAAATATCTAATAGTAACCGTACAAAGAACAAAATACAGTTCCCGCCTTTTAATACAGATTAAAAAACTTTTTTTTTATGACAAGTCATTGTGGTATTGCCACTGCAATAATTAACATTTAGTCGTAATGCATCAAATGAGTATGATACAGGTATGATATTTAATCATTATTATTATTATAATATAAATTCTTATAAAAATTCGGTGACACATACATTTTTGCTTAAATTAATAATGTTATATGTGAACATAGATTTTAGACAAATAGTTCTTTTGCATTTCGTTCAGATTAGATAAGTGTACGAAACTAAAAATCTAAGGGTATTTGGTTCAATGTATTATTTCATTTATTGACATTTCATTTATATAACAAGAATACGCAACAAAATGAAATGTGTACTCAAATTATTAATTGTGAAAGCAATGTTTTTTATTCTCAACCAGGCAAATAATGGGGTACAATTTTACCAATAAATATACCTACTTATTTAAACATGAAATAAACTGTTACTGGATAGACGTTACATTATTATATGAATGTTATAAATAAATCTTTGTATTATTCTAAAATGGTTGTCCCAAATCTGAAATCTTCTATTATAAATTTTATAGTATTTAAAATTTAAGTTCACATATAACATTAATACAATGACTTGGCTTAATAATAAACTTGTAATAAAACAAACGACTGTACATTATGAACAGCTACGCGTTGAGCATTCACACATCTCATTTTGATATTCACTTTATATTTTTATATAAAAATGCGTTCAGAAAATTATGACTGCAGAGACTTAGGACTGAATTACTAGTATTATTTGTAATTTTAGATGAAAATTACTATAGTAAATATTAATTATAAAGCTGAAGTATAAAAAAACTCACATATTTTTATAAATTTTTACCAATTTCTTAGTTTATAATTTCGCGAACGAAATTATTACACCAGTCAAAAATGTCATAATTAAAAATATATTTATAAAGTTAACATCGAAACTCCCTAATTTTATAGTAGAAAGCAATAAACGCTAATAATTACTTCCATTTTGTAATAAAAAGTAAAATAAAATGGACACCGTCAATATGTGAACGAATGAACGAACGATTTGTGCGTTCAATTGTGCGAATGAAATAGCAATAGTCTATGGCGTAAACTTCGGTAAAATTCGGAACCTTTCGTGTTCATTCGGTTCGATAGGATATAAACTCCGTTTTAGTACATTTTAATATAAATAAAACTTATTTTGTATGAAATCTTGTATTAAAAACGCGTCCAATACTAAGTCATGATAGAAAATGGGAGGTTTTGAAAGCGTGTGGAGTGTTATAATTCTTACGTTTTTATTATTTCATACATAATTATATATATTAACGATGTCTAAATAAATGCTTTCAATATGAACTAGATCTTAATTATTTTTTATAACTATTTTAGCCCAATAGTAAATTCATGAACATGATTTTCAAAGATCGTTTTTTGTAATTAGATTATGATGGGCATATCCTTCACTTTTGACATAAATATGGGCAAAACTAAAAGAGTAGTCTATCCAGAAAAAAATATTTAATACCCAGCCATAATTCCGTTACATCCCATCAAATATTTTTCTTAAGACATTTCAAGAATTTCGTTAAGATTAATGTTAGAAATAGTCACCACTCGCCTTCAAAAACCTCCATATTATAACAGGTTCGATATTCAACAACAATAAAAAAGTTACACATCAAAATGCATACTTACATCTAAAAGGGCTTAAACGTCAAACAGAAACACGCTTGCACGATACGACTACATACAGAAAGTACAGCTAATAGAAGTCACTATTTATAGACAGCACGTTTCATCGAATCATTATAAGATATAGATATTTGTATAAGCGTGTTTCGGTTTTATGAAAAGGCCCGGAAGAAGTGGCAATGTACAGACAGACAGAAAAAAATACATTTGTGCTATTTTTTTTTATTCACATATTACCTTATCAGTGATTGGGGATTACATTTTCTTTATAAATACAAAATGATTTTATTTCCAAAATTACTTACATCTTCTCTTTAGCACTATCACGACAAAAAGTTATTTTTTTGTTATTTCTTATATAATTTCATAATTATATTTTATTTTTTTTATTTATTCGTTTCCATCTATTATTGCTTGTTTCTAATCTAGACAATCAATTACTTTTCTTTTTAGAGGCGGATGGTAATATTTTATCGCGATTTATATTTGTGAGCTAGCTGTGAAATTAAATTGTAATAGCTACAGAATTTAAAAATACCTATACAAATGAAATAAATTTCATTTTTAATTATTAATTTAATTTCAATTTCTTTATTTTAATAATATTTTTATGTTTTTCAATAGTTTCATAAAATTTAACTATTCATCAATGTTTTATTTTTAAATATTCAGTGGCATTGTCGTTAAGATTTTAAATACGATACAAGTTCTTTCATATTTTATTTAAGCTGTAGGTATACAATTCATCTCGGTAAATGATTAACTTTAGCGAAACCCACTGCATTGTCTTAATATTCAACATTATTAATAAATACACAGTTCGAATATTATTTTTATTGCTGAAGTTACTTCACAAGCTATAAACAAGAATTTGAAAAAAATGACACGAAATTTTAAACCCACTTTTTTTAGAACTAGATATAAAATGACATTATTCCTCAAATTATACCTATCATGTGCATTAATTACAAAAGATTCAAAACTAATCAGTCATCTATTTATATAAAAAAAAGAAAAAAATATATAAAAAATCGAATATTTCTCTAACTTGTAAAATGCTTCATAGTTTGTAAGATTATAAAAAAAGAGTAGAAATATAAATCGTAAAAAAGTTAAATTTGCAATAAAAATGTATTAGATTATTTATTTATTCAAAACATTTTGATTGGCATCCTTTACGAAGTCCGACATATTGTGAATAATTAAAAAAATCGGTCAACAACAAAAAGTCGATAAAAACTCAAGAAACATCACTAGTTGATCGATATATCGATAAAGAATATTATCGAATAATAATAATATTAATAGAAAAATGATGAAAATAATAACAATAAAAAAATATATAAATTAATGATTGTAATGTTTTTGTTCGTAATACTCAATCACAGAAAACGTTAACTAGCTGGGCCGGCTTGAAGTTGTTGACATGTCTGCGCAGGTCTCATTTTCTATGTATAATATGTATGTACATATTTACAAAAAAAATATTTAAGTATGTTTATACGTTGTCTAGTACCCATGGTACAAGCTTTGCTTAGTTTGGGACTAGATGGCGTTGTGTGAAAGTGTTAGGAATATTTATTTATTTAACTAAATGTCTGAGAGCTGGTCTTTCATAGTACGTGCGCAAAATTCCTGGATAACTTCAGGCCGACTGGGTTAGTTGGCGCGTACTGTCATTTTATTTGAGCTAAATGCAATGAGGTTAATATCAGTCAATGTGAGAATAACACTTAATGTAACTTCGGAGTGACATTTTTAATATAAAGTAAATAAAAAATAATAATAATCAAAAAATCAAAATAGCTAGATCATGTATTAAAATTAAATGGAACCGTAACTCGATTTAGGTAATGCATATTGATAGCAATAAAATAAATAAATTGTAATTTGTATTTTATTGCATGTATCATAAGGCCTATATTTCAAAAACGTAGTTTGTTTAAAAACATAATTTAATCGGTATTTATTTATTATCTACCCATCTTATACCATGGGTGTAAATGTGCCTATAGGAAAATTCGCAGATATTATTATCCACAAAAGAAAACTTGATATACCTCCATACCCATCCAGCTAGCCTGCGTGGTAAGTAGGCCAAGTTTACCTCTGTTACTGCAGGCCCATCAAGGCCCATCACTGCAATGGGACTATAAAAAACTAGGTTGAAACAAGTTTATTATATGATATAATAACACTTTAGCTTAACTAATTTGATTAATTATTCTACTAGCTCCCGTACAAAAAAAAAATAGTACCTACATATATATCAAAATAAAAAATTAAACAAATACAGACTCTATGATGCAAGCAATAGAGCACAATATGTTAGAGTAAATATTTTATACAAAGTTGTGATTAAAGAATTGAACCTATATGCTAATACATTTTGTTCATGTTTTTTCAACAGTTTCATTTATTTTGTTTTAATCAAAATGTCATTATAATAAATGTATAATTATGTCTTACAAACGCTATATCAAATGTTAGTTTCATATTTCCTGGCAAGTGTCTTACAAACTCAAAGATAAATATAATTTGTTGATGTTTATATTTTAACCGATAGATAAAGGAAAAAAAAACATAGGATCGCGCAAGGTATTTTCAAAAATTCAACAAATCTATCCGTTTGAGCCGAAAGCGCGTGAATATAAAAAAAGTCAATGATTTTTTTACGTCAAACGTTTGATATAAAGTTCACAGGACATAACAACTTATATTATAAAAACACGAAGCCGAAACACTAACCGACAGGTACAAATAGAAATGCGTCGTATAACTACAATATCAAAGTTCATATTTATATGACAAACACACACACACACAGTCTAAGCCCTTTACGCCTTTAAGTGCATTGGAGTATTATTATATTATTAATTTTATAATAATATATTATGTAAAATATCATTATAGACAGTATAACGTCCCACTACAGGGACGGGCCTCTTGCAATGATGAAGAGCAACGCATTGGTTTAGACTTTTTTAAAGACAACTCCCACACTAAGAAATTTTTCTATTACACGAAATTTGTAATAGTTATGGACTTTAAATGACAATATTATTAAGGGCATATACGTGGCTCACTAGCGCCGCCAATTGAAAAAAAAATTACAATTCGCAAATAGGATAAATAATGTAAAATGTTGATAACAAAGTCAATAAAGTACATAATTTGTATAACACACTCTCAACACTTTAAATGTTTTTCAATTAGTTAAATTTCGCATTCGAAATAAAAGACCGCCCTTTTTCGTTTATAATGCAATATTTATTTAATTGAAAAACATTTGAAGTGTTGAGACTGTGATACTTGATTGCCTCTTCACAAATCTTTTAGCTATGATAAAGTATTTTAAACTCACATCATTTCAGGAGAGCCGTGTTTAGCAGTGGGCCATTAAAACAATTCCTAACGCATATTTTACACAATATAATTATATTATTAAATTACATCAATCCTTTATCGCCAATCGTGGCAGTCAATATTTAAGACATCAAAAACATTTTCACTTAATATAATACCTTTCATAAACACGATAATAACCAAAAAGGCTCGATTTTAAGACAATATATTGCATTTAAAAATAAATATCATCAAAAGTCGTTAGTGTATGTTTATTTAAAAATGTCCTGTCTATATATTTAAAAAAAAATATGGATCAAAAACCGATAGTTAATAAATGTAAATGGCATGGTAATATCTTTTAAAATACATTATAAGTTTGCCATTTATAGATTATCTTATAAGATTATTTTAAAATTACTTATGTATAAAATTAAAGTTAATTTGACGAGCCTAGATGGAATAACATAACTATTGCTTGTGCCTAAAACAATTATTTTACCTTTTTTTTATAATATTATTTTTTTTAAATAATATTATAAATTATTGAATAAACATACACTAACATTATGTCGATATTTAAATGTATTTACATATATTTATATTATTATATAAAGTCACCTCTGTATGTCTGTTTGATTACAATATTTATATATATAAATGTAATGTCACTACTAGGCTCAAAAACAACTATTCATTACTCGAATTATTAACAAAATGATTTCAAAAATATATAAAATAAATTAGTATAGTAAAATGTGAGCGAAACTTCGGGAAAAACTAGCACTTAACGTTGGGATATTTTGTTTAGAGTTTTCAAAATTTAATTATTGTGGTGCTTTGATTTAAACATTATGTAATGTTTAAGTTTCTTAAACATTTGTTTGAAACGTGTCGTTCAACATTTGTACATAAATCCGTTTGTTGATAATTCGAGTAAATACATAACGAATATTGTTCGATATAAATGTCATGACATTTTTTAAAGTTTCTTTAACATTAGTATGAAACGTCGTTACATTCAAATTTGCTTATAAATCAGTTTGTCAAAAATGCAAGTAAATACTTAATTACAAGATCATATAATAATATAAATGTATCATATTGTCTATAATATAATATCATGAAAGTATTAGATAATAAATAGCCATTTTAGTTGTGTACAGTAAGTGAGTTCTCGTTGATATTGTTCGTGCTAGGTCAGCTGGCTAGGGGGGGCGCGGGCGGGGGGGAGGAAGGGACCAGGAGGTCTTCCGGGACCGGTACTGCTCGGAGACGCGCTGATACCTTCTTTTGAGGACACAGCAACTGAAAAATAATGAATAAATTAATAATTTGTTTGGAGTTAGAATACTTGTTGAATGTATTATCTCGTGGCTGTCGTAATATAATTCAACACATTACACATAGCGCCATCTAGTCTAATATTATGCAGAGCTTGGTATGGTATGAAAAGATAAAAAGTAATTCCCATTAAATGAGAAAATCAAACAAATTTTGTTTAATTGTAACTTCTTTCCTGATACATTTATTTTTTTGTTTTAAACACAATAGTTAGGTTAAATGTGCGACATTACTTATACCAAATTTCAATCTATTATGTTTAATAGTTATTGAAAAATCTAAGAAAACGTTAGAATGAAAAATCTAACTTCTGATAAAATCTTCATACAAAAACGCAATTTCACAGGTAAAGACCTAATATATATTATAACAACGGCTTATGTCCAACAGTGGACTGATAAACGACTAATTTAATTTATTCTTAAAAAATATCCAACAATTGTGTTTGAATGAGAATAAATATCTAAAAATCATCAAACATCTAAGAAAAATTGATTGATTGATGAATTATTATATTTCAACCAAGGACAGGACCGCGTAAGGTGTACATATTTGGAGGAGGCATATTATGTCCAGCAGTGGACATCTATACTAATATTATAAAGAGGTAGAGTTTGTGTGTTTGTGACGTTGTAGGGGGTAATCTCTGGATCTAATGAAAAAAAAATTAAAATTCTTTGTGTGTTAAGTAGTTCATTTATCATATTTATATAGTATTACGCTATGATTAATAGAAGTGGAGCAGTAATGAAATATGTTTAAAAAGGGACGGGTTTCTTTCGCAGCGCCAACGAAGTGGGCACGGGTCAGCTAGTTGGTTGATATGATGATCATGATAATTCTACCAAGATATACATAGTTACTCACTCGTCTCGCGAACATGAAGCATCCCTTCTCTTCCTCTTGTGTATTGGTAGCAGGAACTAGTTGTAGGTCCACCGTGGGAGCCTCACTACTGTCTTCACCTGGTATACATAAATATATCATACTATTAATAATTATTATCATTAAAGTCTATCCGTCCCTATATATGCTTAAAAACTTAAAACTTGGCTAAACTTGGGAAAGGATTTTAAAGCTCTTTTTTAAATAGACAGGCTGATTCGAGAGAAAAGTTTACACGTATAATAGGTGCATAATATGGTAGAGTTTAAGCATTGCACCCGCCGCTAGTTATTAATTAAAGTATTATGATAATATTCTCGGGTATTAACGCGTATAGATTTTAGGTAAACACTTTAACTTTTTACCTCGAGTCGCTCGACGTTTCAGCCAGGTTACACCAGCCATGGTCACGAGTAGAGTGGTTAATACCCCAGAATATTATCATAACAATAAAATGAAACGCGAAAGTTTTAAAGTTAATAATTAGTGTATGTTAATTACCTCTAGCAAAAACGTTGAGCTCGTTAAAACAGCCAGTCTCGATCATCTCCGTCTGCCACGGTATACTGACGGAGCCCGTGTTGAACTTGCCGTAGAACGTATCGTCTTTTGCGTCCAAGTTAACACCCTTCACCGTGCTGAATTGTTCTATGTCTAATACGTCCTTCGCGTATACTGCGTGGGGCTGTAAACAGAAATAATGTACATATAGAAAAGTAGTATTATCGGAATAAATTATATAATACATTACGCGCCAACAGAAGTTAGCTATCAGAGAAGTAGGGGGCAATGTACAAGGAAAAAAGAAATCACCAGGTCTCCGACATTTTGTTCAAAAAATAAGGTAGCCATTTCCAACAGCTTCAAGCCAGCCACTCATTTACAGTTGAGGTTAGTGAAGAAGCGATGTTCCCGCAAGTGTAGTATATACTAACGTCTGGCACGAAGGGCGCGTCCACCATGCCCGCCTCGAGGCGCGCCCAGTTGAGGTTAGTGAAGAAGCGATGTTCCCGCAAGTGTAGTATATACTAACGTCTGGCACGAAGGGCGCGTCCACCATGCCCGCCTCGAGGCGCGCCCAGTTGAGGTTAGTGAAGAAGCGATGTTCCCGCAAGTGTAGTATATACTAACGTCTGGCACGAAGGGCGCGTCCACCATGCCCGCCTCGAGGCGCGCCCAGTTGAGGTTAGTGAAGAAGCGATGTTCCCGCAAGTGTAGTATATACTAACGTCTGGCACGAAGGGCGCGTCCACCATGCCCGCCTCGAGGCGCGCCCAGTTGAGGTTAGTGAAGAAGCGATGTTCCCGCAAGTGTAGTATATACTAACGTCTGGCACGAAGGGCGCGTCCACCATGCCCGCCTCGAGGCGCGCCCAGTTGAGGTTAGTGAAGAAGCGATGTTCCCGCAAGTGTAGTATATACTAACGTCTGGCACGAAGGGCGCGTCCACCATGCCCGCCTCGAGGCGCACCCAGTTGAGGTTAGTGAAGAAGCGATGTTCCCGCAAGTGTAGTATATACTAACGTCTGGCACGAAGGGCGCGTCCACCATGCCCGCCTCGAGGCGCGCCCAGTTGAGGTTAGTGAAGAAGCGATGTTCCCGCAAGTGTAGTATATACTAACGTCTGGCACGAAGGGCGCGTCCACCATGCCCGCCTCGAGGCGCGCCCAGTTGAGGTTAGTGAAGAAGCGATGTTCCCGCAAGTGTAGTATATACTAACGTCTGGCACGAAGGGCGCGTCCACCATGCCCGCCTCGAGGCGCGCCCAGTTGAGGTTAGTGAAGAAGCGATGTTCCCGCAAGTGTAGTATATACTAACGTCTGGCACGAAGGGCGCGTCCACCATGCCCGCCTCGAGGCGCGCCCAGTTGAGGTTAGTGAAGAAGCGATGTTCCCGCAAGTGTAGTATATACTAACGTCTGGCACGAAGGGCGCGTCCACCATGCCCGCCTCGAGGCGCGCCCAGTTGAGGTTAGTGAAGAAGCGATGTTCCCGCAAGTGTAGTATATACTAACGTCTGGCACGAAGGGCGCGTCCACCATGCCCGCCTCGAGGCGCGCCCAGTTGAGGTTAGTGAAGAAGCGATGTTCCCGCAAGTGTAGTATATACTAACGTCTGGCACGAAGGGCGCGTCCACCATGCCCGCCTCGAGGCGCGCCCAGTTGAGGTTAGTGAAGAAGCGATGTTCCCGCAAGTGTAGTATATACTAACGTCTGGCACGAAGGGCGCGTCCACCATGCCCGCCTCGAGGCGCGCCCAGTTGAGGTTAGTGAAGAAGCGATGTTCCCGCAAGTGTAGTATATACTAACGTCTGGCACGAAGGGCGCGTCCACCATGCCCGCCTCGAGGCGCGCCCAGTTGAGGTTAGTGAAGAAGCGATGTTCCCGCAAGTGTAGTATATACTAACGTCTGGCACGAAGGGCGCGTCCACCATGCCCGCCTCGAGGCGCGCCCAGTTGAGGTTAGTGAAGAAGCGATGTTCCCGCAAGTGTAGTATATACTAACGTCTGGCACGAAGGGCGCGTCCACCATGCCCGCCTCGAGGCGCGCCCAGTTGAGGTTAGTGAAGAAGCGATGTTCCCGCAAGTGTAGTATATACTAACGTCTGGCACGAAGGGCGCGTCCACCATGCCCGCCTCGAGGCGCGCCCAGTTGAGGTTAGTGAAGAAGCGATGTTCCCGCAAGTGTAGTATATACTAACGTCTGGCACGAAGGGCGCGTCCACCATGCCCGCCTCGAGGCGCGCCCAGTTGAGGTTAGTGAAGAAGCGATGTTCCCGCAAGTGTAGTATATACTAACGTCTGGCACGAAGGGCGCGTCCACCATGCCCGCCTCGAGGCGCGCCCAGTTGAGGTTAGTGAAGAAGCGATGTTCCCGCAAGTGTAGTATATACTAACGTCTGGCACGAAGGGCGCGTCCACCATGCCCGCCTCGAGGCGCGCCCAGTTGAGGTTAGTGAAGAAGCGATGTTCCCGCAAGTGTAGTATATACTAACGTCTGGCACGAAGGGCGCGTCCACCATGCCCGCCTCGAGGCGCGCCCAGTTGAGGTTAGTGAAGAAGCGATGTTCCCGCAAGTGTAGTATATACTAACGTCTGGCACGAAGGGCGCGTCCACCATGCCCGCCTCGAGGCGCGCCCAGTTGAGGTTAGTGAAGAAGCGATGTTCCCGCACGCTCCGCGCCCCGCGCCGCGCCTGCGCGCCGGGCTGCACGCCGAGCCTGCTCGCGGGACACTTGCTCAGCAGCGCGCCGCACAGCGCACGCGCACACTCGCTGAACTTGTGAGAGTACTTCTCCTGCTCGTGCTGCAAACATAAAAAGATTTGTCGCAATCGTCTCATTGACAACATTCAATTGAATGACCAGCGAATTAAAAGAATGACGACATTTAATTAAATGACCAGCCAGTTAATAGTATGACTTCATTCAATTGAATGACCAGCGAGTTAAAATAAATTACGATATTTAATTGAATGACCAGCCAGTTAAAAGAATGACGACATTCAATTGAATGACAACCAAATTAAAAGAATGACGACATTTAATTAAATGACCAGTCAGTTAATACACACATCAAAAAAGTCTAAGCAACATGCATGATATTACAAATTTACCATTTATATTAATTAATTTCTAAGTATTTACTCACTCAAAGTGTATAGGTAAGTAAACTTCAAGTGTATAGGTAAAAAAATTTCGATTATGTTTTGTTTTTTTTCATAAAATTCAAATGACTGCGAATTTGTTTGAATTTGAGTGCATGTTAATTGCTACGTTTTAGTCTTGATTTTATAATTTTACCAACCATTTAAATACAGTTGGCGACAAAATTGAATTGTTAGATATTCTTTACGTCATGGAGCGACGTCATTTGACGGCAGATGAAATGCAAAGAGCTGTAGGGATGTTGCAAGCGGGAAGTAATCAATCTCAGGTATCTCGACATTTTGGTATTCATAGAAGTGTTATTTGTCGTCTTTGGCAGCGCTACAATAATACAGGGGAACCCGCTGAACAGCATCCAGGCCGTAAAAGGAGTACAACCACTCGGCAAGACCGGTACATACAACTGACTGCAAGACGCCAGCCGATGTTAACCGCTCGAGAGATAAGTTTGAGGCTACAAAATTCAAGTGGTGTTGATGTAAGTCCCCAAACTGTGCGAAATCGACTGCATGAGTACGGCCTACGAGCTCGACGCCCTATCAGGTGCCCACCGATACGTCACGGGAATCGCGCTCGTCGAAATGAATGGTGTAGATAACGCATAACATGGACCCAGGAACAATGGGATAAAATTATGTTTTCCGATGAGTCGCGATTCGGGTTTAGGCCTGATACAAGAAGGGTGCGAGTGTACCGTCGACCCGGAAATACTGAAAGACTCAGGTGCGTTCAGGAAGTTCATCCATACAGCGGCTCAACAGTTATGGTATGGGCGGGTATTATGAAGAACAGGCGAACTGAGCTCGTTTTTGTAAATGGAAACATGAACGCTGAAAATTACGTTGAGGATATTCTCAGACCTTATGTCCATCCATTTGCACAAACCTTTGGCTCCGATTTTACGTTAATGCATGACAATGCGCGTTCACATACAGCTCGGCGAACCAGTGAATACTTGGCAACGGAGAACATCCAGGTATTGCCCTGGCCTGCACAATCGCCAGACCTCAACCCCATCGAGCACGCATGGGACATGCTCCAGAGACGTGTTTTGAAGGACTTGGACGGAGTGACAACAACCCAACAGCTGAAGGATTTGCTACAATTCCATTGGGAGCGAATACCGCAAGATGACATAAACAGTCTCATTAATTCAATGAATAATCGTTGCCGACAAGTTCTGAATAGCAGAGGAGGCCATACTTTGTATTAAATTGTCCTATTCTTTCACAATAAATTCATTTTCTTAAGAAATTTCAATTTGTAAAAAAAAAGTTTAGTTTCTTATGTACAGTCGGGGTATTTGCCGCTCGACCACCCTTAGGCGAGAATCGCTTGGCACGCGGCGCATGCGATACGTGGGCGTGCCACGTATCGCATGCGCCGCGTGCCAAGCGATTCTCGCCTAAGGGTGGTCGAGCGGCAAATACCCCGACCGTACCTGTATATTCTAATATTGTTAATTTCTGTTATTAAAAGAACTTATAAAGAAAACAGCTGTTATTTTTACATCATAGAACCCTAAAAATATTATTTTAAAAATAAAATACAACGTTATAATTAAAATAAATGGTAAAATAAATTAATATAAATGGTAAATTTGTAATATCATGCATGTTGCTTAGACTTTTTTGATGTGTGTAGTATGACTTCATTCAATTGAATGACCAGCGAGTTAAAATAAATTACGATATTTAATTGAATGACCAGCCAGTTAAAAGAATGACGACATTCAATTGAATGACAATCAAATTAAAAGAATGACGACATTTAATTAAATGACCAGCCAGTTAATAGTATGACTTCATTCAATTGAATGACCAGCGAGTTAAAATAAATTACGATATTTAATTGAATGACCAGCCAGTTAAAAGAATGACGACATTTAATTGAATGACCAGAGAATTAAAAGAATGACGACATTCAATTGAATGACCAGCAAGTTAAAATATTGACAATATTTGATTGAATGACTAGCGAGTTAAAATATTGACGATATTTAATTGAATGACTGTCGAGTTAAAAGAATGACGACATTCAGTTGAATGACTGGGGCCTAGCGTTGATTGTACAGTCTTTACTCTTATTGTAAAATAGCTCCTTGAGTTGAGAAGAACATGCTACCAGAAACGAAATACTGTTATTTTTTCCTGAAGGCTAAAATACCTTGATTGATGATTCTAATTTATTTTTAGATTGAGTAACATTGGAACTTAGACGCTTGGAGTTCGTCGGAGCGGAGCTGAAAACTATTTCACATAAACTGGTTGCTGCTTTTTTGGGCGAGAATTTTTTTTTATTATTCACGCAAATCTTAATGGCAATAGCAATACCCATGCAATAATAAATAAACTTTGCTACAAATACTCTGTTTTCAAAAAGATATGTAATGAAAAGAAATGAAAATCTGTTTATTACCATCTATCACAAAAATATAACTTAAAAAAATTACAATGCAACAAAAGTAAAAAAAATTGTGGCAAAAGGTGGTAACTCAGCAAGTGATATGAATCTGCTCTCCTATTCGAGCCGGTCTGTGTGAACGGACCCTTATAGTTTTGCTATCATCGCTCGCCGCCCCGGTGACTGCGTGTCTTGAATGACATACTAAAGTATACATCTAGGACAATCACTAAATAAAGGTCAAAAAGTCATATTACCACACATCTTACCTTGACCCGGCGGTCGACCTCCTCCCGTTTGACCTTCTCCTTGCGAGCTCTGAACGGGGCTCGACCTTCTATCATCTCGTAGACTAGACAGCCGAACGAGAACCAGTCCGGACTGAACGCATACCTTTCGTTGTCTATTACCTAGAGGACATTTAGATTTTTTAGCAAGTGTCAGAACATAAGTAGGATGATATTATAAAGCTTGATTTCTTCTCAGGAACAGAAAATATATTATATGGTATGGATAAAGAAAGTCATTAAAAGGAAAAAATCTTCTGTTTTTTCCTTTTAAAAAGACATTTCTCACACTTGGAATTTATAGACCAAAAATAATTAGAAAGTAAAAAATTCTCAAAAATATATCATAGAATATTTTTTCGTGCAATTTTAAGATAATTTAACTTTTGCATAAAAAGGATTTTTCATTAATTACAGTAGCGTAGAGATGTCCACACTAATCGATCGATGGTAAATATAATTAGTCGAAGCGACGTCGATCTATTATTTCTACCACCCTGATCGAAAAATCCTTGCTCGATTCTATCTAACGATCTTTGATTGTAAAACAGATTAGTCGTCGTCGATTGATAATTTCTACCACAATGATGGAACGATCTTCGATCGATGCCATACACTGATAGTAGAATGGATTAGTCGATATCGATCGACTTAGCGTCATAGCATACAACGTAACGTAAACGGATCGGCACCGTATCAACTCGAGTCGTTCAGTATTCTTTGTATGAAACTCCTAACTGCAACGCACACTAACGTAACGTAATCGGATTTTTGACGTTTGACACCGAGGAAAAAGGCGAGGCGATGCCGATCCGTTTACGTTACGTTATATGTGCTATGACCCTTAATGGTAGAGTTGAATGCCATTCGATCGATTAATCGGTGTTTCATTTACATAAATCGATCGACCTCGATCGTTATTAGATCAACCTAACATAAAACTGTTTACAATACATAGAAAAAATTCCAAAAACATGATTTTACGATAATATTCTTCTCTTCTTTGGTGTAATAAAAATGTAACCACAAAAAATTGAACATGTACTGAATGTACGTACCTCAGGTGCCATATAACCAACAGTGCCCACCCTGCCCCTAACAGTGCCCCCCTCCGGTACATCGACGGCAAGTCCGAGGTCTGATATGCGAACATGGCCCGCATCGTCTAATAGGATATTCTCAGGCTTGCAATCTCTGTGGACAAGTAATATATTTCTATTATACATACAATCAACAGCACGCGCCAAATAACTCCAGCCGGCTTTAAGTTAGCTATCAAAGAAGTTCGCGCATGACAAGAAAAAATAAAACACCTACGCCCCCCGACATTTTGTTCGATTATTTACATCTCCGCAGGCATATGCAACAACTTCATGCCGACCGGGTTAGTTGGCGCTTACTGTAGTTCCTAAGAAAGTCCAACTGTCGTACTAGGGATTGAGAATATTTAAAATATACTTATGTCACCGCCCTTGCTGCTTATCTAGTGGGTGTTATACGAGTTATTCAAGGGTATTTTAGTACAAAACCTTATGTTAAACAAAAATATCAAAGAAAACCTTGTACCAATTCGCCAGGCCAACAAGCAAACAAGCAAGCTTAAACCCTGTCTCAAACTTTAAAATTTATTCATGACAATAAATACATTATTCGTTCTTTCCGATAATTTATAGTTAAACTCTAAGCTTATAGCTAATTTATATGTAATCAAATATCTCTAAAAGTAATGAGTATATCTCGAGTATAAATCTTCATCATCATCATCATCAGCCAATCGACGTCGACAGCTGGACATAGGCCTCCTCCAAGTGTTGCCACCTCGACGAGTATAAATAAATGTTTATAAATAATCACCTGTAAACTATGCCCATCTTGTGTAAATGTTCAAGTCCGCACGCTACTTGCGCGGCGTAGAACCTCGCTCGTTCTAGTCCTAGACCGGTGTCCGCCCCGCACATGTTGTAGATGTGGAACTTTAGATCACCACCTGTGGGATATACGGTATTTATTAATTATGTATTAGGATCACTTAATGGAATATTCAATAGTTCCTTTCGCGACCACAGTCCTTTTATGGGTCCGTTCCTCACAGACCGGCTCGGAGAGAAGAGCAGATTCTTATCACGATGAAAAAGAATTTTTCCACCAACAACAAGAGCCTACGATCCGTTCTGTGTGAAAATAAAAAATCGCACCGATGCTCTTTTCGGGTTGGTGAATATAAAAAATAGTATGAAGTAATACGTAGGACCCAGGTTACTTCCCTGGGGTATACCTTAAACTGAAACTGCTAGTTTCTTGTGGCTACATTTTCATAAAGGGCGCGTTTTGAAGCCATCCATCCTAACTAGTTTTAAGTTAACACAATAGCAATATTTTGTTTTTTTGCCTTAAAGTGACAGACGAGCAGACGGGCCCACCTCATGGTAAGTGGTAACCGCCCGTCATGGACTTCAGCTATGCCAGAGCACACCTAGGCCGCTTACTACCTAACAATGCACCTTCACATTATCTCTACCTTCTCCAATAGAAAAAAGAGAGAATGTGAAGAGTATAGTAAGGTATACTTATATGTTTAAATATGATGGTAGGAGAGTGGCTCGAAATTAAGGAGGCCTATGTCCAGCAGAGGACCGGTCATGGCTGACATATCTATCTCTATAGATCTCTTAGTTTACCCAACTATACCATTCACATCCTCTTCCCTTTTCTCTTGGGGAAGGTAGAGAGAATATCTATCTATACACGCTTAAAAATATATAATTGCCACCTTGTGCGGTTCTGTGCCTCTAACTAGATCGTCAGTCCACAGTGTGAGGGTTCCAAAGTATGTTTTCAATAAAATAATGAGCTGACATAAATATTCACCGTTCATAATAGTGAGTACTAAGCAGAGAGCGTCCTTGGTCTCGTACGCGTACGCCAGGTTGACGACGAACCGCGAGTTGATTCGCTGAAGTATTTGCTTCTCGATCAACACCATCGCCTCGCCCTTGCGCTTCTTTATACGTTTCTTTTCTAACTTCTTGCAGGCGTACATTTTTCCTGTTGCGCGAACCTGTTGATAAACAAACATAGCTTTGTAGAAGACTATCATGTAAACAAAGTTTTGGGAGTCAAGCTTGCTCACCACAATCACCTCAATACTTCTTTCCGAAACTCAAATTGCTGATGTAAGCAACTCGGCTGCCAAATTCAAGCGGAACTGGGAAGGCCACGTTTGCCGCTTGTCTGGCAGAGTTATGGGCGAGGATAACTACAGAATAGACTTTAAGCAACACAATGCAGAAGAGAAGACAGTCTAAAAGGAGATGGTGGTATGAACTGGATGCTTTGATAATAATTGGCAAACTAATGGTAGGAATCGCAAAATGAAAAAAAAATTAAGTGAGATGAGGAGGTCTTTGCTTTGCTCTACAGTAGTGGCAAGGTTCAGAATAAATAACAACTTAATTATGAACAAGAGCGAGCTTCATGCTATTAATGCATCGCTGGTTTATAGGAAACGGCCGTTGAGCAAACATTGGGGTGGGTAAGATGAATCTTACCCAGATTCTTAGGTTCGAAGAAGGATTCAGTTTACTTAATAAGCCAAACTTATTCTTATTCTTAGCTTTTCCCGTTATCTTGGTGTTAAGATGATTTATAGTCCTGCTGGTAGACACCATGGTAAAAAAAGACGAAAGCATTATAAAAGAATGGGACAGGAAAATTAGCCCTAAAGCGACATATTTTTACCTGGCGTTATCTATACTAATATTATAAAGAGGTGAAGTTTGTGTGTTTGTGACGTTGTAGGGGGTAATCTCTATATCTACTGAACCGATTTTAAAAACTCTTTCTGTATTGTATAGTCCATTTATTGGGGAGTGTCATAGGCTAAATAGTATCACGCTATGACTAATAGGAGTGGAGCAGTAATGAAATATGTTTAAAAAAGTGACGCGTTTATTTCGCCGCCTAATGAAGTGGGCACGGGTCAGCTAGTACGATATAAAATATGTCTAATCACGTGACCTTCAACAGCTATCAGAAAGCATTAATTCGCTCCGACGAAAGTCAATTAGTTCAAATTCAAATCTGGTACTCGAGTAAACTTAATAAAAATATGTAGGATAAACGCCGCTTACATTTGGATAGCCACACCACACATCTTGAAAAGTATGTTAAGCATCTGATGCACTTACGTAAAAAGTTACGGGTCTGAGTACTGCTTCGGGCTTCAAGTTTTCCATTTCTTTTAGACTATTGTATTATCCAAAATATTTTAACTTGGAAAAAGTTAGGAGAGACGAACAAAAGTATCTAAGCAAGGGCGACAGTTTACAGCTTGAGTGCTGCATTTTGTAGTAACTTCCAAAACTTTGTACATGAAGTACGCAAAGAAGATCTCAAATGGATTTTTTTCCGGCTTTCGTTTGTTGCTGGTATTTATTACATTTTACAGATGTATTAGGTAAATAATCCATACTTATAATATAAATGGGAAAGTGTGTCTGTCTGTTTGTCTTTTTTTTCTTCTGTTCCAGGAAAGAGGAACAGTGCTACCCCGAATTTAACGCAAGCGAAGCTGCTGGCAAAAGCTAGTAATATATAGTTCGTTCGTATTTTTTTATGTCGTTGGAATTATTTGATGATACAATTGATATTACAGGAAATATTTATTTTAAACCTTAGAGGGAAGTTGGAAACCAGCGTTTAGCCGGCCGATTGTAAGCAATCTTGCAAACATTGTCGTTACTTTATAACCTATCACAACTTTTTATGCAGGACTTTACTACGAGACTAACTATGAGTTAAAGTATTCTTATGTTCGTAGGAAAATAAAACACCCAATCTAGTATAAATACCCTATAGAAATAAACCGTAGCATGGCACTCATGCTAAAGATTGTTTTCCTAACCAAAGCAGTAATAAATCTTCCTGCATGTTTCACTTGATATCGAAAACCTATATGAGTTGTATTTGACAAACAGCAATTTCAAAAGAAAAGTAAGCAATTTATGCTTCGTAAAAGTAGGTAGTTCCTTTATCTAATATCGCATTGGATCAGAAGTGTACTATCGTCAACAAACAAAGTTAATGGGCGCTGCATTTGAATTACAATGTAATTCTGGTTATGGTCTGTAGTTCAAAACTTACTATAAAGGATTGTGGACAGCCTTGGGGCATTCCAATTCATGGTTCCTTTATTTAACTTATCTATAAGATGAAACATAAGTTTCACTAATTCACAACATTTGTGCATGCTTTAGTTATTTCTTTTCAGCCAGTTCAATAAGATTTTATTATTACCTAATACGTTAATATTTCTATAGGCCGACCGTTTAACTCGCGTATCGCCTGCGCGGTAAAAAGGGAGCGGGGGAAGATGTTAGCGGGTGGGTGAAAGGGATGCGCAGAGCAGAGAGCTTACGTCAGGTGAGACAGTGCGCTGGCTGAGCTCGCAGCGCGCGGTTGGTATTTTTGTTACGGACGCTTGAACTTAAACGCACAAGGTATACGACTTGCCAAGATAAATCTTAAGATGAATCGCTCTAGCAGTTTTGCAAACAAAATTAACAAGCAAGCTAAACAAATAGTTTACAATGTATATTCCTTTTTTAAAGCCAGAAAACAGGATCATAATTCTACAGAGTATCTTGAAGACGTAAACCTAAACAAACTTGTTGCTAAAGCTACAAGACTCTCGGTGACTACTATATGTAAAATAATAAAAGAAGGAAATGAACTAAAAGATGAACAAAATAATGTAAATTTTAAATCACCAAAAATAAATAAACAGATCCGAAAGAAAAAAATTGAAGTTGACAGTTTTACAGAGGGCGTTGTTAGAAGAAAAATAACTCAATTTTATACGGTTTATAAGAAGGTTCCTACATTAAAAATTTTTAATGCGAAACTCAAAGTTTTTTTTTTAATAAGATATTTGTAAAGTGATCACCTAAAAGAGCGATAGGAACCCAGCAGAGTTTCTTGTGGATGTCTTCTCTGTCATGGTAGTGTTCCGAACCCTCAGTAAACTTAGCCGTTAAGTTAGACGTGCTGTGATCACTATAAAAACTCCGACGTTCAAAAATGTCATTGACGTGACTTAGTTGAAATAAAATATTTTTTCATTTTTATTTTCATTTTCAAAGAAGAAGGAATTTTAAATTATGGCCCAGAATATTTGAGAACATTGATTCATAAACGTGGCTTTAGATTTAAGAAATGTCAATCAAAAAGAAAATTACTGATTGAACAACCAAACATCGTATCGTGGCGGTGGCGTTATCTTAATGCGATAAAGAAGCACAGAAGAGATCAAAAAAACATTGTTTACCTCGATGAAAGATATGTCAATTCGTCATTGAATGTACCGGCTTGTTGGCAATCCAATGAAGAACGAGGGGTGCTGTCGCATATTGGCAAAGGGCCACGTTTAATTATTATACATGCTGGTGGACAAGCCGGATTTATCGATGGAGCTCTTTTAATTTTTAAATCCAAAAGCAAAACCGGAGATTATCATAGCGATATGAATTTTGTAAACTTCAGCAAATGGACTAGAGAAAAGCTATTGCCAAATTTACCGCCAAGGTCAGTTATTGTTATGGATAATGCCGCATACCACTCTGTACAAGAGGATAAAAAGCCTACAATGACATCCACAAAAGCCATCATGCAGACCTGGCTGCAAAGACACAATGTTGAATTTGATACGTCTTTAAGAAAATGTGATTTATTGAATTTAATTAAACAACACGCGACAGAAAATATTTACAAAATAGATGAAATTTTAAAGGCGGCAGGTCATGAAGTCTTATGTACGACTGCCCCATCGTCAAGACTCCATATCACCCAGACTTGAACCCAATCGAATTAGTTTGGGGGGATATCAAAGAACAGCTCGCAAAAATTGAAATTGATTCTAATTTAGACAAAAAGAAAAATACATTGGAACAGTTATTTGCCGAATTCTCTGTAGAAAAATGGGTTAACTGCGATAAACATGTACAAACTATTGAAAATGAATATTGTCTGCACGATCGTATCGTTGATGAAGAGATGGACCGATTTATTATTAATTTGCAAGATTCTGACTCCTCAAGCTACACAGACAGTGATGATGATTCAAGCGATATGGATATTAGTGATGAGTAGTCCTATACAACTATTATCTGTGATTAAATATTTCTTAAACGGAGTTAATTATTGTTTTATGCTTTTGTACCTAAGAAGCTATTAATAAAATATTTGTAAAACTTAAAAATAAATACTTAAAAATAAAAACTTAAAAAAAAAGATACCTATTATTTTATTATTTACCAACAATGTCTATCTCGAGATAAATCTTTGGATTATTGACTCCGTGTGTAGCGTTACCCGCCCCCGCTCCCTTCTTACCGCGCAGGCGATACGCGAGTTAAACGGTCGGCCTATACGCATGACCATAAATTTTTTAATCTTTGTAATAAAACCTCATGATTTCCGTGGTTTCGACTATGTTAGGTTAGGTTATACCCACATGGTTATACCAACATGCACATATAGGGATTTTAATGTTTACATTTGTCATTATTGTTTCTTGATTGTAATAATAATCAATAATCAATTTATTTGCGAATATTGGTAATACAATAAGGTGTTACAATAATGATTACATGTGAATCTCCACATTCTACCTGCACAGGCATGCAAATATTAATTAAATAATAATAAATGATTATTAGTACAGAAATGATGGGGTTTACATTCTTGTGTCAAAAAATAGTTGCTAAATCACAATAGTTGTTGTTTCCCAAATTAGGCTGTTTGTGTGTTCAGTCTTTTGGAGTGACAATTTATTTACAATGCGCTGAGATGAAAGTCAAAGGTAATATATAACTGCAGTGTCTCTAAGGGTTTTGAGAATGTGTATCAATCGTCTCGTACGCGTTGTCATGAGTTTTATTTGGTTATCTCATGTCAGTCTATAGTCTATCTCGACGCCAAGGTATTTGGTGGATTCAACACGCTTGATCTCAAGACACATGCAGCTATTTAAGGTTGAACGGGTGTGTGCTGTGATGTTGTAGTTCTGAGGAGGTGAGTTTAATTTTGTGATTAAAAAGATACGAATGTAGTTTTTGATAGATTTAGGTTAAGTAAATTATTTTTGAGCCAGAGCATGACTTTACTTAGGGAGTATTCAGCTCTTTCTTTCACGCTTTGGCAGTTTGGTCCTGAGATAAGCAGGGCAGATGTTAGTGTGAGGGAGGGACATCGTTCAGAGATCATTAATATATACAAAGAAGAGAATTGGTCCCAGTATGCTTCCTTGCGGAACGCCATACGAGACTTCTTCCTCGTCACTAACAATATCACCAATCTCTGACTTGTTGTTCTTGAAATCTTGACTGTTTGTTTTCTTCCGTGAAGATGGTCTGTGAAAATGTTCCAAGGAGTACCTCCAATGCTTATTTCGTCCCGTTTGTCTAGAAGAATGGGGTCAGAGAGTGTCAAACGCTTTGGAGAGGTCAAGAAATATACATACTGATTTGATTTTATTGTCCAAATTTTTTGCCTCTGTACTTGTTAACTAGTGAACAACATCTTCAGTTGAGATTTCTGCTCGAAAACCAAACTGAATTTTTTTATAGGATTCTGTACTTTTCCAAGTACTTTTTAAGTGCATTGTTCAATATCCATTCGAAAATTTTAGATAGCGCAGACAATAGTTATACAATAGGACGATAGTTGCTTACATAGTCCCATTCTTATAGATTGAGTGTATTATAGATTTTTTAAATGCAGCGCGGAAGACACCTGTGTTAATAGCCAGGTTATATAGATGACTGATGAGGAGTTAGGGACTGTGTTGACTAAAGGAGAACTAGACTAGGTACACCGTCCCATTAAACAGCACAATCTTGACGGAGTTTAAGGATTTGGGTCTCAACTTCAGATTCAGATACTTCGAGCAAGGCTATTGAGTTGGACGGACTATGAGAGTTCGATTGAATGTTCGATTGGTTGTAAACAGGGACTAGACGAAACTATTTTATGTGCGATTCCTGTGGTAGTGGAATCCATACTAATATTATAAATGGGAAAGTGTGTTTGTTTGTCTGATTGGTTGTAAACAGGGACAAGACGAAACTATTTTATGTGCGAGTTCTCTGCCCACATTAGCAAAGTAGCGACAAACATTATTTATAGATGTTTTGTTCAGTATGACTGTGAAGAAGTTCAACGGGGATTTGTGTTCATGTTTGCGATTGATTTAATTGCCTCCCACATAGCTTTCGAGTCATTTTCTGCATTATCTAGTAAACTTTTGCCATATGCGGTCTTTACTTTGCGGAGTAGTGAGTTTACGAAACACAAAGAAAAAAAAGCAGTGAAGTATCGGTAATGGCGCTGGCGTGCAAAAGTCAACTTTGAATGGTATGATTCTACTATAATATATTCATGTGTAACACAGGGGAAAATAAATACCCATGGTACACCCAGCGGTATACCACAGGGGAAAAAATTTACCCGTGGTACAACCAGGTGAACTATAGGTATAGGTGGACCACGGGCAGGAAGGGATATTATTTTATAAATAAATCTACATAATTTATAGATGATATGCTCAGATTTGTTGGTACTTAGCGGTTTTCGTATGAATGACGGTTGAATTACGAATGACTCATGTGGTGTAGGTACTCTGTAGTGCTACTGATTTAAATAAATTAATTTTTAAAGTCAAACTACTACATGTGCGGAAAAATGCTTATATGTACCTTCGTATAGTTGTTTTACGACAAATTAATTAATATTTTAACTACTTCCATGATAAAACCTTTACGCTGGCTCCCTGGGGTCGTCAGAAATCTCGGTAATGCGATAGCACAACTAGTTGTCTTTTATGCCTTCGAATCTGTTGTCGATCTAACGAGTAGATATTTCTCTTTGGACGGTCAGAAATCAAAAGGATTACTTCTAAATAATGATACTTATTTAACTTAAACAAACAAGGGAAACTAGCAACAACACTAACTTTGACCAAATCCAAGGTTAACTATTCCTCCATTGCTGATAGTGATCAGCTTTCGGAAGTTTACAAGCAAATTGAAACTAATACTAACCTGACATGCGCATACTTCGCCGAAGCCGCCTTTGCCCAATACCCGGTACATTCGGAACGTGTGTTGAGTTACAGGTTGAGCCTCCAGCCATTTCCACTGAAGGTACCGGTGGAAGTACATTGAACGCTCGAACTCCGAGAACGGGGAGCCCGCTAGGAAGTTCTTCACGCATCGCACACATTCTATGAATATGTCTTTGTAGCCAGCTGGAAATAAACAGACAGATAGATCAAATATTTATGTCAATTCAATCGTTTAGTATTATTTTTTATTGCCTTTTATACCTTGCCTTTATTGTCTAGTATGTAATGAAACGCGAAGATTTAGTAAATATGTTGTTCAAAATAACCTTAAATGTAGTCAATCACCATGGTTATAGACTTCTGACACCCAAGCTTATTGATCTCACAAGACAACAACCGGAACTGGCTTAAACATAAACCAACTTCAAGTGTTTTTTCAATTCGAAGATGTATGAATGATTATTCAAACTACGCTTACAAAGCAGCATCTAGTCAGGGGAAGAAACACATAATTTAATGGTTGGGGTATAGGAATAATATCCTTTACTATATAGTGCACCCAATAAGCATTACATTGCAGATGACGAGAATAGTAAATTTAGCTAGTCAGGTGTTTTTTGCAATTGTAAAAAAGTCTAAATGTTATCTTTAAATAAAGCAACTTGAATAAACCTAAACACAATAAATCATTTATAAGTAAACTCCTTTGCAAAAAAAACGGGCACTTACCAGTCATTGGCTTTTCAATGGATAATATTGACATATTTAGTATGGCATTAGCTTAGATGACTAGAAATTTCTTATTATCAATAAGAACATAGTTTTTAAGACTTAATTCCTGGAATTGGTGTTTTAGTCAATGTAAACAGAGAGCCGTGTTAAAATTGAAATTTTAATGTGTTTAATGAAATTAAGACTACGAGTATTTTTATGGTATTTTAATAAAAAAAGACAGTAAAAAATAAAAATTAATAACGAGTATGACTTCCCCTTGCACTGATTACGGCATGTAATCGTCTTGGCATGCTTTCCACCAGGTTTTTGATGGTGTCCTGTGGAATGTGTTCCCACTCAGCTGAGATCACACGCTTAAGCTCCCTGATGTTTTGTGGAGGTGGTTGGACAGATCGTACTCGCCTTTTTAGGAGGTCCCAGACGTGCTCAATGGGGTTAAGGTCGGGGCTCCGCGCTGGCCAATCCAAACGACGAATACCGACCTCTTGCATATAGGCATCTACGTCGCCAGAACGGTGGGCCTGAGCATTATCATCCATAAATATGGCATCTTCACCAATTACAGTCAGTGCGGGTTGTGCATGTTGACAAAGGATTTCTGTTATGTACCTTTGCGCATTTAGTGAGCCATTTTCAATGAATACTAACTCGGTACGACAGCTGGAAGTTACGCCCCCCCAAAACATAACCGATCCTCCACCATAAGGGGTGATTTCTTCAAAACACACGTCCGCATAGCGTTCCCCTGGTCTTCGTAAAACACGCCGACGTCGGTCCTCACCATGCAGACAAATCCGAGCCTCATCTGAGAAAAGTACGCTACTCCAGTGACTTAGTGTCCAAGATAGGCAATTTCTAGCGAACCCTAATCGCGCTATCCGGTGCTCACGGAGTAATTTGGGAGCCCGCGCTGGTCGTCGACTGCGTATATCAGCCGCTAAAAGCCTCCTCCTCACAGTCCATAGACTAACTTGTGCTCCTCGTACCTCTTCAAGGTTTCTTTTTAGGTCTATGTAGCTGCATCTGCGGTTCCTCAGCGCCTGAGTTACTAAAAAGCGGTCGTCTCGTGGTTGTGTGCAACGTTTTCTCCCAGAACCTTGCCTTCTCTGAACGGAACCTGTCTCTTGGTATCGAGCCCAGGTTCTTTGGACTGTTGAACGACTCACGTTTAACCGCTGTGAGACGTAACATTGGCTACAACCCTCCTCCAGCAGCGCTATAATTTTACTAGCTCTTATTGCTTTTTCTGCCATTACAATAGACACAAGGATATCTCTTTTAAGTCACAATAAGGCAGGATTATGCGATAAACATAAATTATTCTATTAAAAATAACTAACAGTTAGGTTTAGTTGCCTGATAACCTTTTAAACGAAATCCCGCGAAAAGTAAGTAAAAAGTTACAAACTGGAAAAGGGATTATTATTTTTAAAAACAGAAGTTTCGAATTTAGAACTAACTTTTTTCATACCCAGACTCTTGATTAAGTGCCAGTAATATAGTTTGGCGGTTAAAACCTCTTTAGACCTAAATTATTACCAATAATGTAGAAAAATCAAAACCGCCCGTTTTTTTTGCAAAGGAGTGTATTTTAAAAAATATTAAGGGTCTTTCTCATGAAAACACCAGCGGCTATGGCTACTAAACATTTCGATGTCTTGCCCTTATAACCAATAAGTCTTGTGCTGTATAAAAACTAAGAGACAATTGAACCTGATTCTATTATTCCATTGGTTCTCCGTGCGGGTAGGACTTACAACCCCGATAAAGCGGTATATTAGCGGTAGCCAATGGCAATTTTCTGTGCTCTACTTTACCTAAATAAGATAAGATTTATAGGCCGGTTTGGACATACGCGCTAGTAGCAAATAACTAAAGCTCTGTAGTTCTTGGTCTTTTAGCAGATTAAAGTGCGAATCAGTTGGGGTACCCTTCATACATACTTCCGTCATGACATCCACGGTCAAATATTAGTTCGTCGTTATTAACTTACAGCTCAGGACACTTTTCTGTATTGAAATGAAGAAATATTTTTAGAGTAAGCAGATATTTTAGGGATTATGCAGCGAATTTTGTACGTTGCCAATTAAAGTATATTTAGGTTCCAAATTAAGGGCTGAATAAGTTGTGGTTGTCTTTTTAATGAGAATATACAGTCCTTCTCCCTGCTTCACGTATAATCCCTAGTACTCTGTCGTGCCTTTAAGAGTAGTGACCCCCTGTCTATGAATAAATAATATACAGCCGAATTGACGCGTAATATTACGAATGTCCCTCGTAATCCTGAACAACAGGGAACAATGTAGGCTTTACTTGATAGTCAGGTTCGGTCGATTATAAAAGTCCAAAACATATGGCAATTATATTCAATCGCAGTTGTTAGTACAACTGTCTAACTCGAGATTTGAATAAGACGGCCATTGCTACAATTTATCCTATCATCGATCTGGATGAGCATGGGTAAACCCCCAATTAAAATTTATTTTGTTTATTATTCTGACTTTACCCAAGTAACTTGGGTAATACTAAATTAACCCGGCTAAACCAAGATTTACTTTATCTTCTAGAGACCCGTGACATAAACAACTTTCTTACCGTGTATATGATTATAAGCGGCATCGATGACCTCTTTGCTGACGACATCAGTGACAGCCTCGCAGTCATCAGTCTTCAGGTATTTGCCGAACACTTCGGCGGCGAGCGCTGCCCTCGTCTCGTCCACCTCCACCTCGTACCGGTCTGTCTGCGAACAAAACTATGTACCTTCAAGCAACGCTGATAGATATACTTATTGGACTAAATAGCTAACTATTCAACAACATTTATTTTGATAGATGAGCCACCATAATGGTAAGTGGTATTATGTGTAAGATGGTAAGTGATTATAAGCCCGCTGGCCCGAATTTAGCGGGCAGCGGGTCGACAGCGGCGGCGGCGGGCGCTCGTTGTTCGCAACGCCCCGCTTCCGCGTCGCTGTGTTCGAGAACTGGGTCATATAAATAAAAGCGTTACAAGGCACCGCCGCCGCCTTGCTGCCTGCTAAATTTAAGGCAGCGGCCTAAGTGGTGAGATGCTATTTGCCAACCCACAGCCTACACCAGGAATCAGCTGTTACGTCTTACAGCTCTGTAATGTCACTAGCTACTGTACTCTTCAAACCAAACACAGAAACATTTTCACATTACTGCTTGGAAGTATACTAAGTGCGAGCTGGACCTCATCTAGACGGCCTCTTGGTGAAAAGACCCATCACCTGGTGAAAGTAAGTCCTTCTTTCATATCTATAGAGTAAAGGTGGAATTCCTCACTTTTGTGTAACTCGGTGTACGTTTCTTTTAAACATTAAAAAATATGACGTTCGTATTTTAAGTTAATGATTTTTTTTTCTCATCCTTTTTAGAACTTGAGAATACAAAGGTTTGTGTGGATTCACTTTGTCAGATCCTACGTAACATTACGTTTCTGCCATATCATTAACATGCATGAATGCATTACGTCATATTATAATGTAAAAGCCAAACAACAGTTCTCTCACAAACAACATGAGCAAGTTTCGAATTAATAATGTGAAGTTTAATGCTTATCATCATATTCCGGTCTCTGTGGGGATGGGGTGAAAAGTTATACATAGAGGTATACTATGTTATAAGGCTGCTACAATGTCTGTGCACGTGATACTATTTGAAATTGACGCCAAGAATCTCTTCAAACTAGACTTTAATGCAATCCTTTGTATATTTTATAAACATATTAAAAATATAAGTATATGTACAGAGTATAAATATAAATAAATATTCCTTACACTTTCACACAACGCCATCTAGTCCCAAACTAAGCAGAGCTTGTACTATGGGTACTAGACAACGGATAAACATACTTAAACACTTTTTTTTTAGTATGTACTTACTATCAATCGTAAAAGGCAACTAAGGGCCGTTCTCAAAAAAAACTTGGCACAAACTCGATACCAGATGTCGCAGCTGAAAACCATATTTTCATGTCTTCACATGAAGTCGGGAGTGCTATGTAGAAGTGGGGATATAAATAAACAATAGCTTTTCTTCTGTTCTGTAACGCTCTCTTTATTATTTATATTTCTCTTTATTTAAACCAGCGCCAGGCTTTATCTGGTGATCAGATTCTGTTCTGGCTATATGCTGAACTAAGTCCGTTTCATACACTGCGGTGGAGCGTTCAGTGACTACAGGTACGTATTTCTTGTACTATTGGTTGTTTTAATTATTGTTTTTGTTTATTTTCAGTGTTATCTCTTCCTATCAATTTCATGTAATGTACCTATTTGTCTCTGTGCCTCTATTTGTGTGTGAATAAATAAATTTTCTTTCTTCTTCTTCTTTCTATTCTTCTCCCCCAACGAGTTTTATATACAAAGTGGATAGAAACACACCTAAATATTATGTATGTATAAGATAAACGTTTCATCCTTTCTTGTGTTTTAAGATTAGGCGTTGTTGAGTAAAAATGTTTGCTGAAAAGTTATCTAATGCAAACAGGGATTTGATTGATCGGCTTTACTAGTACCTACTGTTACAGTTTTTGGTTTAACGTTTTATTACATAGTATGGTGATAGATTTTACCGTGAATATAATAATACTAACTGATGACCACGGCTTCGCCCGCGTGGTATAGGTAGCCTAAATGTTATTCTACACCCTTAACTATCTATATTCCAAAATTCATTAAAATCCATTCATTTAGTAGTAGTTTTTGCGTGAAAGAGTAACAAACATCCATCCATCCATCCTCACAAACTTTCCCATTTATAATATTAGTAGGATATTCACAAAACACCATCTAGTTCCACATTCAAGTTCATCGCAAAAACTTGTATTGAGCATGAATCGTACCTGAGACCTATACGTAGCAGCCAAGGCTTCAACTACTTCGCCAAAAGACCGTAATTATGTGAGCATAATTCTTTAATTCTTTCGCTGGAAAAGGTATTCGTTTTTATAATAAGCTCCCTATGGAAGTTAAAGAATTGTCAATTAATAAATTTAAATCTTTAAACGATAAAAATGCCTGGATCTGAATTGTCCTGTTTTCTTAATAAAATATTTGTGAAGTGATCACCTAAAAGAGCGATAGGAACCCAGCATAGTTTCTTGTGGGTGTCTTCTCTGTTATGATAGTGTTCCGAAACTTAGCCGTTAAGTTAGACGTGCATATGTGATCACTATAAAAACTTGTCATTGACGTGACTTATATGGTTGTAAGGGGTAATATCTGGATCTAATGAACCGATTTTAAAAATTATTTCTGTGTTGATTAGTCCATTTATCGGGGAGTATCATAGTCTTATAGTATCACGCTATGACTAATGAGCAGTAATGAAATATGTTTAAAAAAGGGACACGTTTTTTTTTGCCGCCCAAAGAAGTGGGCACGGGTCTGCTAGTTATTTATAAACGTATTTTTAAAAATGTTTATTTCGTGTGTTTCTATAAAAACATTCAAACAATACAAATTGAACAATAAAATAAATTTAACTACATCAAATGTTCAAAAGGAAACCTTAAAATTTCTCTTTTTGTACTACGATTTTGTAATTTGTTTAAAATCTAAACATTTTACTGAGAAAACACATCAAGTAGTAGTGCTACAGATTAAACTAAGAAGAGCTTACAGAATCAATCGGACGCAATTTAGTGGAGTGGTCGACTTATAGAGCACCCTTTACTCTAGTTTATGTTGAGATACATTTGAGAGGGATACTTCAATCTGTTGAGCCATTATTGTATTGGCGACAAGCGGATACTGACACACGCACTAACTGTATAAACCAAATTATATTAAGAGTGTTTTCTATGTGGGTATCATAACAGCCCATTAATGTCCCACTGCAGGGATGGGCCAGGGATACTTGGCCTACTAATACCACGCTGGCCAGACGGATTGGTACAGGGTATATTTTAAGTTTTCCTTCTTTTTATTTCGTAAAGATAGTAGTTACGGTTATTCCCTTAGTCGGTTTTTACGACACCCATGGGATGAGATGGGGTGGTAACATAATGTATTCTTACTCTGTCACCACACGGATTTCGCCAACCGTAACTACAATCTTTACGAAATAAAAAGAAAGAAAACTTGAAATTAAACCCTATACCAATCCGTCTGGCCAGCGTGGTATTAGTAGGCCAAGTAACCCTCCGTCACGGGAGGAGGCCCGTCCCTGCAGTGGGACATTAATGGGCTGTTATGATGATTGGCGAAATATAGTTTTTATTGGTCTAGATATTTTTTACGTATGTAGGTATAATACACACATCAAAAAAGTCTAAGCAACATGCATGATATTACAAATTTACCATTTATATTAATTACTTTCTAAGTATTTACTCACTCAAAGTGTATAGGTAAGTAAACTTTTTTGTTATTGATGACATACTGGCTGGTTGTAAAAAAAAAATTTCGATTATGTTTTGTTTTTTTTCATAAAATTCAAATGACTGCGAATTTGTTTGAATTTGAGTGCATGTTAATTGCTACGTTTTAGTCTTGATTTTATAATTTTACCAACCATTTAAATACAGTTGGCGACAAAATTGAATTGTTAGATATTCTTTACGTCATGGAGCGACGTCATTTGACGGCAGATGAAATGCAAAGAGCTGTAGGGATGTTGCAAGCGGGAAGTAATCAATCTCAGGTATCTCGACATTTTGGTATTCATAGAAGTGTTATTTGTCGTCTTTGGCAGCGCTACAATAATACAGGGGAACCCGCTGAACAGCATCCAGGCCGTAAAAGGAGTACAACCACTCGGCAAGACCGGTACATACAACTGACTGCAAGACGCCAGCCGATGTTAACCGCTCGAGAGATAAGTTTGAGGCTACAAAATTCAAGTGGTGTTGATGTAAGTCCCCAAACTGTGCGAAATCGACTGCATGAGTACGGCCTACGAGCTCGACGCCCTATCAGGTGCCCACCGATACGTCACGGGAATCGCGCTCGTCGAAATGAATGGTGTAGAGAACGCATAACATGGACCCAGGAACAATGGGATAAAATTATGTTTTCCGATGAGTCGCGATTCGGGTTTAGGCCTGATACAAGAAGGGTGCGAGTGTACCGTCGACCCGGAAATACTGAAAGACTCAGGTGCGTTCAGGAAGTTCATCCATACAGCGGCTCAACAGTTATGGTATGGGCGGGTATTATGAAGAACAGGCGAACTGAGCTCGTTTTTGTAAATGGAAACATGAACGCTGAAAATTACGTTGAGGATATTCTCAGACCTTATGTCCATCCATTTGCACAAACCTTTGGCTCCGATTTTACGTTAATGCATGACAATGCGCGTTCACATACAGCTCGGCGAACCAGTGAATACTTGGCAACGGAGAACATCCAGGTATTGCCCTGGCCTGCACAATCGCCAGACCTCAACCCCATCGAGCACGCATGGGACATGCTCCAGAGACGTGTTTTGAAGGACTTGGACGGAGTGACAACAACCCAACAGCTGAAGGATTTGCTACAATTCCATTGGGAGCGAATACCGCAAGATGACATAAACAGTCTCATTAATTCAATGAATAATCGTTGCCGACAAGTTCTGAACAGCAGAGGAGGCCATACTTTGTATTAAATTGTCCTATTCTTTCACAATAAATTCATTTTCTTAAGAAATTTCAATGTGTAAAAAAAAAGTTTAGTTTCTTATGTACCTGTATATTCTAATATTGTTAATTTCTGTTATTAAAAGAACTTATAAAGAAAACAGCTGTTATTTTTACATCATAGAACCCTAAAAATATTATTTTAAAAATAAAATACAACGTTATAATTAAAATAAATGGTAAAATAAATTAATATAAATGGTAAATTTGTAATATCATGCATGTTGCTTAGACTTTTTTGATGTGTGTATATTTCTTACAAAAAAAACGGTTCTATGTATGTTCATCCATTGTCTAGCACCCGCTAGCACCCGTTATACAAACTCTGCTTAGTTTGAGACTAGATGGCATAATATGTATACGTGAGGGGACAAAAAATGTGTCAATCACTCCTCTTTTATGTTCCGTTAATTTGCTCTCCTAAAGACAACCCCATCAAACAAAGCATATTTGTAGCTGATTGAAAAAAATAAAGAATACTGCTATTGAACATGATGTAAAGCTCGAGTCCAGTCTAGGAATAAATTTATGACTTCGAGAGAACATAAATCCTACTAAGATCCAATAGGCACATTGCACATCTTCAAAATTAATTATCGAGCTTTTCTTCAATATAAAAATAAATAATCTAACATATAATTTTAAAAAAGTTAAATAGGCAAACATAAGCAACGAATGCCCAAAAAAACTAAGGGTCAAAAGAGAGCCTTTGCCTTACATAAGGACAATAGACTTTTATTAAGAAAATGCAGCAGTAGAGTTTGTTGCGCCGCTTCTTCTCTACTAGCGCTTTGGAGGCGGTGGTAAAGTTTTCTAAACTTTGAAATGTTTATAAACTTAGATTAAGTAGTGTTAGATGACGTCAAAAAGATACAATATTATTGTACTACTTTGAATAAATAAATGAATATGAATAAAGGTCTAGTCAATAATAATAAACATGCTACACAAAAAAAAAACGAACAACAAAAAAAATAAAAAACCAAAATGTAATTACCTACATAACATGATATATTGTAGGTACTAACCGCATCTAGGAAGTTATTGTACTTGTGGTAGTGGGGTCGATTCCTCTCGCAGAACTGGCGGAACAGCAGCTTGCCTATTGGCTGCTGGTCTACCACGTAGTCGTAATCTACATCTGGAACAAGAAAAAAGATAATTTAGTATCCAAAAATATAAATTAATTTCTTATTAACCTTTGTCCGTGTGGACGGAGTAAGAAAGAATACAATATGTCACCACCCCATCTCATCCCATGGGCGTCGTAAAAACCGACTAAGGGACTAACCTTAAATATTATCTTTGTGACGTAAAAAGAAGGAAAACTTGAAATTAAACCCTATACCAATTCGTCTGACCAGCGTGGTATTAGTAGGCCAAGTATCCCTCCGTCACGAGCGGAGGCCCGTCCCTGCAGTGGGACATTAATGGCCTGTTATGATGAACGTCTGGGTGTCGTTAAAATTGACTAAAAAGAAATTCGCAGATATATTTATTTATATTTTCAAGAAAACGAAGGGTCACTTAATTCTATAGGTATAGCAATTAGTCGAGCCAATGGGTTGTTCTTTTAATCAAGTTTCCTTTATCACTGGAGGAGGCCCATGCCTGCAGTAGGAAAGAAATGGGCTATTTTGATGACGGTTAAATTTAGTAATGGTATAGCATATCATAAAGGAAGTAGCTGATTCCATTTTCTATAAAGTATACGATACATAAAGGTGTTTTCAATTCAAACAAGTAATTCCTAAACGCTTCAGACCCTTTGACCAATAAAGGTCGTAATTAAAACGGAACGTCAACTCGAGCCATTCAGTATTATTTGTATGAAACTCTGATTTTTGACGTTTGACACAGAGGAAAAAGACAAGGCGGTGCCAAAGCCTATACGTTTTGATACATGTGCTACAACCCTAAGGCACCTAAGCTCATGTCTCCAAATCAAAATACATCCACTGCTTTCAAATCCTTGCCTCTTTATTTACTAGAAAACGCCATCGAAGACGTTTTATAGTAAACTTTCAATGTGTAATTAAAATTCTTCAACTTCATGTTATTCCGGTTGCAGATACGTACTAAACTAAAAAATAACTTGTAATGGCGTCATACGAATACAATATACATAAGAATATGACGTTATTAAAGTCAATGTAAACGTAATTTAAATACAATGAAGTAAAATTAAATATAAACGAGCGAAGTAAATGATTGTTTAACAACGTATAACAAAATATATTAAAATCATGTTTTGTAAAAGGGTACACAGTTGATCGAGTCTATTATTTATTCTAAGGCGAGTTTTCTGAATAACTCTTTGAACAGATTCCACCCACTCTCCCTTCTTATCTGGAACAACACGTGCAACACTAAAGTGCCACATTATTAGTCTATAAGTTTAAGAGTAGTGGTTGGGTCGTAAATCGATAGTGTAAGTAGCAGCCAAGAGCGAGGCTGTTGACTTATACACATAATATAATCAGTGTGATCCCCAAATCTACCAGGCTCCATGCCTGGTAGATTTACGGATACAGGGCTCGATCGAAAAGAAGAAGTGTCCCTACGTATTTACTTCCTATTGAAAGGATTCAGTTTATGGATTATGGATTCTTCAAGCTGCGAAAGCAGAAGCATCTTCTAAGATGATCTAAGATGACTCCGAAATGGTAGGAACCAGTATGGTATATTTAAATTGGTAGTTATCATCATCATCATTATACCAGCCCATTAATGTCCCATTGCAGGGACGGGTCTTCTCCCGTAATTGAGGGATACTTGGCCTACTAATACCACGCTGGCCAGACGGATTGGTATTGGGATTAATTTCAAATTTTCATTCTTTTTACTTCGTAAAGATAATAGTGACGTATAGTCCTTTAGTAGGTTCCTACGACACCCATGGGATGAGATGGGGTGGTGACATATTGTATTCTTACCGTTCCTTCACCAAACGGAGTTGGTAGTCAGTATTTTCTTATTGCACATGAATCCGTCATAAGTTACGTAAAAGCTAATCACTTGTTCGTCGTATATCCTATCTGCTATCTAATCAGATCATGTCTTACGACGTAATAAATCTGATATAATAGTGTTACTAGAAATAATAAATGTCCTCGGCAGTGACGTGAACGGACAATATATTGATATTTTATTATTATTATTATAAGGGGGATTATCCGTGTGGTGACGGAGTAAGAATACAATATGTCACCACCCCATCTCATCCCATGGGTGTCGTAAAAACCGTCTAAGGGAATAACCGTAACTACTATCTTTACGAAATAAAAAGATGTAAAACTTGAAATTAAACCCTATACCAATCCGTCTGGTCAGCGTGGTACGGGAGGAGGCCCGTCCCTACAGTGGGACATTTCCCTACAATGGGCTGTTATGATAAGGTGGATGACGTAGCTGTACGATGTGCAAAATATTCGTTTCAAGAATTGTCACACTGGAAGAGTAATGCATTTTGAGATCAAGTCGAAAAGAAATAGGCTGTACTCATGCCTGAACCAGTAGACCAAATAAGAAGTGAAGTTGATACGTAGACACATTTTTTTTTTTTGAAAACGTTTATTTCTTTAAAAAACTTAACAATAATTTAAAATTTTTTTATTTGCCAAACTGTAATACAGTTTGTCGGCAATAAGATTTCGCTGTTATTTTACATTCTTGTATTATTATAATAGTGTGCTTATTCTACTTACAATATTATGATTACAGTGTATACTTATGAGTTAGTCTAGTCTTATAACACATACATACATACTCAGATACTTATTAGAATCAAAGTTTTGACGACCTCTGTGACAACATGACTGCTACGCAGAGGTCTCGGGTTCGATTCCCGCTCAATGCAAATCTTTCTGTGCATGAACATGATTGTGTGTGCATTGGTCTGGGTGTTTTCTATGTATTATGTTTTTACAACAAAGAAAAGTGACTGACATATTGCGACCGGTTGCTCTATTAAAGTGGTGGTGGGCAGGTCACATAGCGCAGAACGCAAGATAGGTATGATAAGACACGGTTGACAAACAATATCGTTAAGGCGGTGAGAAACCGATGGCTGAGGGAGGTACAGGACCTCTCCAAACGTTCCAAGATACAGAAAAACAGGCATAAAAGCTGGAAACTGGGTAGGTAATATCCAATTTATTGCATTAAAAAAATCCACAGTAACCGATAAAATGGAAAATACATATTTTATATCATTATCTTTAAAGAAGCAGTTTAACTTCTTTCAACCGTATTATTCAGTTAAACAACATAATATCACGCAGTTCAGATTCTAATTGAAAGAATGTATCCTATTACACGGATCAGGAATTCCTCCCCAAACTTCCCGTGGGCCCTCCCACCAGGGGGAGAGCCAACAAACTAAACAGACATAAATCAACAACGTATCCGTCCGAGGGATGAACTGTCACCGTCTCAGCACTATGTACACAAACTAAAAGTTTCTTAGCAAAAGAAAATAATAGAATAAACATCATGTATAATGTAAAATGTTTGTCAACTCTGGACAGGGGTGACGAACTAATATTTGCTTCCCAAGTGTAACGGTACGGAATATATTGTCTTGTTAGATTAGGTAGCAAGGATAATATTAGGACTTGGTGTTATTTTATTTAGATACATCCTACTAATATTATAAATGCGATAGTTTTTGAGGATGGATGGGGATAGATAAATGGATGTTTGTTACTCTTTCACGCAAAAACTACACGATAGATTTTGATGAAATTTGAAACATAGGTTGCTTAGGGTGAAACCGCGGGCATCAGCTAGTACATACATAAACGCAAGCCTTTTTCCCAAGAAGGGAAGGCAGAGACCACTAAGCGCCTAGATCGTCACAAACCGGCACTCCGCAACCCGCAATTAGGAGCCTTTGGCAAGGTGTGTAGTGAGATTACTAAAACCGTACAGTAAAGGAGTAAGAACTCATGTTCATTAGCCCTAAAAAAATTGTACAGGCTTTGCAGTATAGAAGAAGATGACGTGGTTTGCCTTTCAAGGCAATTCTAAGCAGCGACCACATACACAATTACCGCATACCACCAAAGCAGTTTTAAAACATAGGTACCTACAGAAAAAAGCCTTCAATAATCGAACCTTACTATACCCATATGTATGGCCTATAGATTCTTTCTGAGTGTATTTAACGACGGGAAAATACAGTACCCAAGGGGTCGAAAATCTAATTTCGTTTAGGCCGGCAACGCGGGCAAAGTGTACGGTCTTAGAATAACAAAGTATAAGATACATTGGAAGGTATAAAATGTCCATGTCGATCAACTGAAAATATGTGTTTGAATTTTTATGTTAAGTGTGGGTATGCTTTTTATCTTTGTCATAAAAATGTATCTATACTGTCTTTTATTTTTTATGTCATAAATGTTGAGAACAGCTGCTTCGGAAATCATGTCTTCTTCATCCTTTAAAACCTTAGGATACTAAGTCCAATCTGGTGTCAAGAGTTGTTCAAACCAATCCATAAACCTCTAAATTGGCTTAACGACTGTGTCACTACAAAGAAAGTCGAGACCGAGTTTTTCGACACGCGACTACGTGGGCAATAGCCGCATACCTCAAACATCACCCCAATGAGCCAGTAAATACACAAGAACGACCGTCCTGTCCTAGCACTAGGACAATTATCAACTATTACCAAAATAAAAAAAACATAAAGGCGTTATCTAAAAAAGTATTAGACAGTGTTTCTATAAGCACAGATCCCTTAGACAATTCAGGGTACAATATTAGTACAATAAATTCACTTTATCACAAAACATTACAGGGTATAAACCGAAAGTCGAGGTATTCCCTGTACTACCGTATCACCCGTCGCACTAATATCACAATTTAAGGGACATTCCTTTACCTACGTCAGCAACTTAATTATTGGACCATTTTATCTTTCTTAGATATCTATCTATCGATCCTGCCTTTTCATTTAATTAAATTCTCTGCATTTAAGATGCTTTTAAAAAATTACGAATTTTCTTTTACTTACTATCTAATCCCAGTGCTTTGAGTCCTGGGTTCGAACCCCGCGCAAGACAATTTTTTGTGTGATCCAGAAAGTAATATTTTACAAATGGTTTGATTTTAATTGTCTGAAGTTAAAAATCCTTGAGTAATATATGTAATAATGTACTACCGAACCAACTGAAATTATAACCCACTGTAAACTCATTTTGTATAACATTCAAACGTAATAAGATCTTAATTCGTATAATTTAATGTTATCATTAGTTACCTTAGAAAAAAAAAATATATGCACTAATATTTATAAATGGGAAAGTGTGTCTATCTGTTTGTTTTTCTTTCACGGCAAAACGAAGCGACGAATTGACGTGATTTTTTAAGTGGAGATAGTTGAAGGGGTGGACAGTAACATAGGCTACTTTTTGCCCCTTTCAAACCCCCATTGCTACTCCGTATTTAACGCGAGCGAAGTCGCGGGCAAAACCTAGTTCTAGACATATACGTGATAGACCTAACACGAATCAAATTTTAAACGAATCATCAGCATTCAGTTGTTTCGATAGTACTTACAGGCATAGAAGTATATAAACGTAACGTCTCACTTTCGCAAGCTATTACGGTTACCCTACTATGACCTCGAATGCCAATAAAGGCAAAGTCCACAATAAATATAAAACGATAGGGGAGCCCTTTGACTATGGGATTTCCTCGTAGCCATTAATTATAAGTATTATTGTCTTACCCCTAATCCGGTATATTATTGTTGGCTATCAATTTTATATGTAACCTAGATTGTGGTAAACATATTTTGTGTTTGAATTTTTATATTTATATGTGTTCGGAGCTGTATTGGCAAGAGATAAAAGAAAAATGATTGGATGTTGGAAAAGTGGAGACTAAGGGAAATTAAAATGGCCTTAAACAACCCTGTACAGCGTGTGTCGCCTGGCCAGCGTGGTATTAGTAGGCCAAGTATCCCTCTGTCATGGGAGGAGGCCCGTCCCTGCAATAGGACATTAATGGGCTGTTATGATATGATTACCTAAAATCTATACGCGTTAATACCCGTTAATATTGTTATAATAATAACGCGAAAGTTTTAAAGTTAATAGTATTTCTGTATCTATCTGTTTTGATGATTCTAAGTACATAAAAATATATATACATAGTATAAATTTACTATAACGTCAACATAATGTACAACGTCCATTCATGTTAGTTATCTTATCTATACCATACTATTAGTTTTATTACGTCTGTTTATTGTCGCTCAGCTGTTTCGTTGTATCCTTGTTGAACATTAATTTTGTAATAGCCCATTAATGTCCTATTGCAGGGACTAGCTTTTTACAGTGACAGAGGAGACATCGTCAAACTAAAACAAAGTCATTAAAAAAAGGATTAGCATACACTTTAATATAAAAAAAGATTGTACCATTTTTTGTAGAGATCTAGGTATCTGCAAAAAATGGGACTGATAATAGATATAGAATAGGCTAGCTGATGCCCGCGGCATAGTACAAGCTCTGCTTAGTTTGGGACTAGATGGCGTTGTGTGAAAGTGTGAGGAATATTTATGTGAGAATTTAAATAACTATTTAAATATAAAAGCTTATTAATTAACCCAGTGATAAGGTAGTGACACACACGTGTATCATTGAAGCTGGTTAGTTTAACATACTCAGAGGGGCGTTGCGTCGAGGACACACTGATTAAAACTTGATAAATACATTCATATATAATTTAAGCGAGTACAGGCATCAGTTTAATTGAATTAGTTTAATACGTCATGTTAATTTTAAAGCTCGAGTTGATGTATTTATTATTAATTAAGTAATTAGCGTTATTAAATATGTAAGATTAATTAAAATCTGTTGGGTGTACAAAGATGACTTCTTCGGCGTTAAGGGTTCAATCCCTGAGTTTCTCTCAATACGAACCATTGTAAGCTTGAACATGATTGTTTGCAGTGGTTTGGGTATGTATAATAAGTGCGACTCCGTGTGGTGACGAAGTAAGAATACAGTGTGTCACCAACCTATCTCATCCCATGGGTGTCGTAAAAACCGTCAATATTATCTTTACGTAATAAAAAGAAGGAAAACTTAAAATTAAACCCTATCTATAACAATCCGTTTAGCCAGCGTGGTATTAGTAGGCCAAGTATCCCTCCGTAACTGTAGGAGGCCCGTCCCTGCAGTGGGACATTAATGGGCTGTTATATGAATAAGTGCGTATTTACAAAAATACAATATCCATAGTATGTACAAGCTCTGCTTGGTTTCGGATTGGTTGGCGTTAAGTGAATACCTATGTGATGAATAAATAATTATATATAATTTAAGTAAGGTTGTGAGATTCACAAACAATTGCCCTGAGTCTGGATGGTCACATATGACACATGGTCTAATCCCTAGTACAGAAGTGGTCTTTATAAAGACGAATTCGGAGTGCACTGAACGATTGTATTAAGATGCGGTAACTACATTCAATTTACCCCATCAGATGATGACTTATGCAACATGATTAAAGAAAATAAATTTCTCAATAATCCCATGTCGTAACACATCGAGTAATACCATAATAGTATAACTTGTTTCTAACGTGAACTTTAAACTTAATCTCAAGAACATCTTCAATTGCTTAGAGTAATTGCTTAGAGTAATTGCAACAGAACTAATGTATTTGCTTACTAAAGTAATTAGTTTAAATGCAAATGGATAAAGCAATATTTTATTCCGTATTTATTAATAAATAATCCTCATAACACAATATAATAATATGTCCCACTGCAAAGACAGGTCTCAGTGATGGATGGCCGGGGTCAAGTTGTTTGTTTTCTTAGAGCAACAAACTTATCTTTTAAAAAAAAATAAAAGGAGGCTGTCTTATGCTGTAAAGAACGAAGATTAACGTGGCGGCATATAAAAACTATAACCACTTTTAGTCCAGTGGGTGTCTTCTTTTTTCGACATCATATACATAGTACAAATATATAAAGTATGTCGACTTCATAGAAACGGACGAAACGCGAGTTATACCTTCACGCTTACGATAGCGCCGGCTTTGCGTAGTGAACAGTCGCGACTGTGCCGAGAGCATCAAGATGGCGGGATCAAGTCTCCGATTCAAAATATAGCACTTTAAGGGTTTTGTACTACATATGTACTAATTGTACCCTAAACCACACATTTGTACCTCTTAGAGTAAATGAAGTATGCCTAAACTGAACTGGACCCGCTACTTTGATGTCAAAGTGGCTGGACCTTCTGCAGCGCTGCTCAGAGGCTGGAAATTCACACACGAAGGTTTAGTACTATATATGTACATACATTTACTAAATTTTCATTACAATTGTAAGTGCCGAATAAAAGTTTTGCGATTAAAACATTGGTCCCGCCTCTTTGATGTTTCATGTTATAGCTGAAAACATATGAAAATCGTTAGAACTTGAGCAAAATCAAATGTGTATGTTTAGTACGACCTGAGTACAAAAACATATATGATATTCATATGTATAATCGAAGTACTTTAAAAGTTATCTATCTTTTATCGTTATATTTGAAATGGACACTTTTATGCAGAAATGAAACAACAAAAATATTATTATTTATTTATTTATATTGATCTAAATTATAAGTCCTGCTTTTTGTGTTATAATGATTAAACTAACATAAATATTTAAAAAAAGTTGAAATTGCTTTTAGCAGACAAGTATAAGCTTTTCGGAGTCATTTCAAAATTTAATTGTTACTTATATAAATAAACACTTGGTCATTCGATGATGGTATGCCGTGAAAAAAAAAGATACTTTGTTATTTTCAAATACCTTTATTTGGGCTTCCAATGTCACTATACTTTTCCGGCCTGGTTGTACTTTTCTCTTCATTGTTAATTTAGAATGTCACTAACACAATGTAAATTAACTTGTTTTATCGCTCACGTAAACAATAATTGTAATAATAATTGTATATATATAATAATTGTAGTAATATATATATATATATATATTACTATAATTATTATTAATCGCGTTTACGTATAGAAAGATGATACTGTACCGTCGCAAAAAGCATTATGGTTGATACTCAAATTACTACTTACCCTCATGTTTAATTATATTGAATACATACAAATCAAAAAAATAAAGGGATTTAGAAAAAAAAATAACATTAAAAAAATTTTTGAATTGTTATAATATTAGTGCATAAACCTGTCCAATTCTATGAAAATAACGAGATTTGGAAATAAAATAACGATAATAAAAGACATTTTTTAAATTACTTAGATTATACATATGAATATTATATATGTTTTTGTACTCAGGTCGTACTAAACATACACATTTGATTTTACTTAAGATCTAACGATTTTCATATGTTTTCAGCTATAACATGAAACATCAAAGTGGCGGGACCAATGTTTTAATCGCAAAACTTTTATTCGGCACTTACAATTGTAATGAAAATTCAGTAAATGTACGTACATATATAGTACTAAACCTTCGTGTGTGAATTTCCAGCCTCTGAGCAGCGCTGCAGAAGGTCCAGCCACTTTGACATCAAAGTAGCGGGTCCAGTTCAGCTAAGGCATACTTCATTTACCCTAAGAGGTACAAATGTGTGGTTTAGGGTACAATTAGTACATATGTAGTACAAAACCCTTAAAGTGCTATATTTTGAATCGGAGACTTGATCCCGCCATCTTGATGCTCTCACTGTGCCGTAGTAACGAGCGGGAAGTTAGGTAAATGTAATTAAAAAGCTGGAGGTGGGCAGCCCTATCGCATGTTTACGTACCGAGTAGGCATTTTTAGATAGACTACTGGTTGTACTGTGTCATATATTCTAACACCGTTACTACACGAAGATAAACGGTACCCAACCTATTATGTAATACCAGCTACATAAGAGAATAAGCTCAAGTCCTCGAACATTATACCCGTATAAGTGTTCTTATATCCAAAACTTCTATCCGTATTAGTTTTGATAGTAAACGATAAACGAAGTTCCAATATTCCGTTTATGTCTAAGGATGAGTACAATATTAGGTTTCCAAGGATAAGTTTATTTTATTTTTGTGATTCGGAAAGCGACTACACACTAGAAAAACAGGACAGGACCTCTCAGGGTGGGAATGGTTTGAGGAGGCCTCTCTGTCGAGCATTCCCCTATGAAAGTCCATAGGTGAATACGGACATCTCTACACAGCGCCATCTGTTCCCAAAGTAAGCAAGGCTTAACCTGCTTGTATATGTCCAGCAGTGGACTTCGATATGCTAGTTGATGATGATGATACTGTTAGTTATTATAAATCCTATAATCTTCGGCGTGATAGACAGATACACAATCAAATACTTAATACAAATAATATGTTACATATTTATTACATTATACCATAACATAGCAAGAATAATAATATATTGTTACCAAGCACAATGATTATTCTCCCGTTAAGTTTCAGCTCCGAGAAACAAGAAATGGTATGTTAATATCTTTGGAATTCTTTTATACGATAGTAACACAATTTATTTCAATTACAAATTGCCTACAATTTCATCTATTTCCTACGGAGCATTTACTTTTATTTTAGTTCCAATAAAGTGTACGAGACTAAATCGATTTTACATTCTATCCGAAGAGTAAAAATACGGTGGGAATAAATAGTCTTTGTATTTTTAAAGACTTCTCCCTCTGTTTAAATTGGTACCTAACCCCCTTACTCATAAACGCCTCTTAAATTTTAGTCAATTGATTAATTAGCTTAAACTCGTTGTTTGGTATAAGGTTGGTTTTCGTAATAAAAATCTTGCTAAACAGTGATTAAATTTAAGAGGCGTTTATGAGTAAGGAGGTAGATGTTTTTGCAGGCATACGGATGCTATCGGCTTCGGCGAGTAAGAGGCCTTGATATCTCTATCGATTTTTAGTTAAGGTTACGAACAACTTCGGGCTTAAAACTTGAAATTAAACCCTATAGCAATCCTTCTGGCCAGCGTGGTATTAGTAAGCCAAGTATTCCTCCGTCACGGAAGGAGGCCCGTCCTTGCAGTGGGACGTTAATGAGCTGTTATGATATAAAAAACATCATAATTTAAATAAACTTGGGTTACGGCGACGCTACGTATGCGAATGACGTGACGAATATGTGCACTTATCCGGAACAAGCGTCGGGTATAGCATTACCCGGTAGTAGCGTGATGACGTCACAAATAACGCGTATGCATTACAAGTACGTAAACGTACTCTGTTTCATAATATTTAGGGCTCTTTCGCCACTACAAACATCTGACACGAAGCGCCTACATTGAAAAAGCCCTTATAATCATCATAACAGCTGACTTCTATAAGAGCAGAGGGGAAATTGGCTTAAAAAAAATTTTTACTTCATCTTTTCGTAAAAAGGATATTTGCGATATCATTTAATGATATTTCCGTGTTGAAATTGAGTAAGAAACCATAGTGTTACCACTAAGTCTTACCTTAAAATTATCTTATCTTAAAATACGGCTAAAATAACGTTCAAAGAGGTTCTCTCTACAAAAACAAAAAAAGGTAAACTTAATATAAAATCCAAGTAGACCAAACTCTTTAAAACCAAAAGAAGAGACTTAAAAAGGACTATTACTCAATTCTTTCTTAAAATGGCTTCATCTTTTATCGATGATTTTGCCAACGTCAAAAAGTGTAGGTAAATTAAAAAAATACCAGGTGCCTAAATAAAAACCGAAAATTGAAAAGAAAAAGGTAGTTCTTCTAGGATAGGAAGTTAAATAATGATGTGTCAATGCGTATTTTAATCTACATCATTCCTTTTTGATTACGTGAACATATAAATAACTAGCTGACCCGTGCCCACTTCGTTAGGCCGCGAAAAAACTTCACTTTTTTAAACATATTTCATTACTGTTCCACTCCTATTAGTCATAACGTAATACTATATAGCCTATGACACTCCCCGATAAATGGACTATTCAACACAGAAAGTATTTTTTAAATCGGTTCAGTAGATCCAGAGATTACCCCCTACAACGTCACAAAGACACAAACTTTACCTCTTTATAATATTAGTATAGGTAATTAAAATACTCGTACATCATACAATAGAAAACTCACCTTGAACGAAAACAGTTTTTATACGATTTACGTCATATAAGTAATAAATATTATATATTTACTGTCTTACTAATAAAACATTTCTTATACAGGGGTTATACACATGAATACTTATTCATTGAATAGGAGCGTAATAGCTGTTTATACACTACTTGACTAATAAACCAGGTATAAGCATTAGGTAACTATTAAATAGTTATGACACTGACCACTGGCAATACTGTCAGAAACATTCGAAAAAGTAATATATTAAAAAATGTCATTAAATTAGTTTCATATTTTTACCTATTAATTCTTATTGTAAAAATATTAAATAAATTAATATGTCATAAAGAATATTAATATAATACCCTAATGTTGAAATTCGACTTAGAAATCGTAATAAACGCATAATTTTACACACTTTTACATATTAGTACATTAGCAGATTTTGACATTACTTTTGAACGTCTCTTAAAATATGTCAAAACGGTTGAGTATTTGAGACTTCATTTCGTATTCTGTTTGCGCGGTTTATTTTGATTTACAATCTCCTAAAAATAACCATTAAATGGAATCAAGTGATTATAGATATATAGCAAAGAAGAGGAAGCCTTTTTGCAAATTGGGATTTATTAGAAAAGGTATTTAGTTGACCTCGAAAACTAAATAGTGACAATATCGATAGGCGAATGTATGGTGTGATTTTGTAACAAAACAAGCTTTAAAAATGGATTAATGTGATACCACACAGTCCCACGAGTGGGCCGAAGAAGAACACTTACTCCAATGCAAAGAGCAGCAGTTAAAAATGAAAAATTTAGAACTGGAAAATGTAATACGTACAGCGAAAATAAATAAAATTGATAACTAAAATGTATTTTATTTAAAATAATTAATTATATTACAAAACATAATTCATAAATAATTGCCTTGCAACTTATCCAGTTGCATTATTTTGAGTTCTTGTGGTCTATGTCTCAAAACGGGGTCACCGGGCGTTATGTCCATTATTTCTGTATTTTGCCCTATTTTTATTGCAATATTGTGCAGAACTGCAAGTGCAACTAAATACAGTTTAACATTTTCTAATGATACACTGAATCCGTGTAATAGGCATCGAAATCTCTGTTTCCATACACCAAAGCATCTTTCTACAGGGTTTCTAGTCAGTATATGAGTCTTATTGTAGGCCTCCTCCTTAATATTAGCAGGATTTTGTACAGGTGTAAACAAATAACCTGTTAGTCATTAACCTGTATCACCCAAAAACGACTATGAAATTCTCCATTTTCAAATTTCTGCCGTATTGGGCTTTCTCTAAAAATTCGGGAATCATGAGTACTTCCCCTCCAGTGTACTACAATGTTCTTTATTAATAGGCTGGAATCGCATACCACTTATACGTTTATTGAAGACACTCCTTTTCTATTAATATAGTATTGTCACTACCAACCTTTTTGATCGTAATATGTGTGCAATCAGGCAATAGCATCTGTTACGTTTCTTAAGCTACATATATTACGAAATTCTGCTATGACTTCCTCTTCAAGAGTTCGTGGCATATGAATAAAATGGTAAGCTTTCCTTGCTAGTGCAATAGCAACTCGTGTCGGCATACATTCGTCACGGATTGTTGACTCCTGCCGTGAATGTCTGAAGCATCATCTTCCACTTTCTGTCGCGCCCATGTCCTTAATGCTGTACAAACTTGAAGTTCTCTTGAAAAGACACGACCTCTAGTACTCTGTTCCATTTCACCACGGATTAAATCTACCACTTCCTTTGCATACGCCTTCGTAAATCTTTATTTGGTTTTAAACTCACAATCATCTAAAATAAACGGATTATGGCGAGATTAGTAGTTTTTACTTTCTTGGTGGTTCTTCACTCTCCATTTCGTCAAAAATGTCAAAATAATGTAAATAATCCATAATTAGAGATAAATCAACACAATATTGTAAGTTATGCACTTGTTATACGAGGTCTGTCGACTGAATAACAGTTGTATAAAGTGACGTACAACTTACACCACCGCTATAACAGGCGTATAGCTAGAGTGTGTTTATTAGTAACGTTTTTGTTATAACCTTGTTATAACGAGTGTGTAAATGTTTATTAGTAAGACGGTTAATTTATTATAAATCTCGCAGTTTAGGACTTTGGTCTAGTAGTGACGAAATAGGAAACAAAACAAACTGTCACGATGAAGTGGCGATTAAGGTTTAGGTGTCGGCTGTAGTTCGCGAGGTGGGGTATTCAAATCTCTTGCACGTAAATATTTTGACGACCTCTATGGCGTAGTGGTTATATAACATGACTTCTACGCAGAGGTCTCGGGTTCGATTCCCGCTCAATGCAAGTCTTTGTGTCCATGAACATATTTGTTTGCATTGGTCTGGGTGCTTTCTACGTATAATATGTATGTATTTACAAAAAAAAAAAGTATTTAAGTATAGTTATCCGTTGTCTAGTATCCATAGTACAAGCTCTGCTTAGTTTGGGACTAGATGGCGTTGTGTAAATGTGTGAGGACTATTTATTTATCTATTTAGCTATCCACAAATGGTTGTCTTTTTTTTTTTGGAAAGGAGGTTACAAAATGATTTAATGTTTGGTTATATTATGGTACAGTCATTTTGGAAAAGGAGCTTATAGCCAGATATAATAATCACATATTAAATTTGTTACAAATAGTAGCTTGTCACAAAGATAAACCCTACACATAGTCAATTTTACGCATACCCATTGCCAATAAAGAATCACACATACATACTCGTATATAAGCAAATAAAAATCCCCACGAAAATTCCACAAACACGGACCCTACTAAAAGACATCTACATAAAAACTGCTATTTTTCACCATATTCACAATAGTAACTCATTTCATTGCCTTCTTTCCTTCCTTAAAAAGACTATAACATAAATTTTATTTTCACAAAAGCAAAGACTTCCCTAAAATTCTCACTTTAGAGTAGGGTATACAAATATGTATTAAGTATCTGATTTATAGAATCACCATTTCTTCTCTTGGATATTAGCGCTCACCATTAAGTTCGATAACGTCGAAACGACACTTTATAAAAAATATTACGAAGCTTAATGTATGCAAAAAATGGAGTTGAATTTTACTCTACCTGCCGATATAACAATATATCTTAATATTCAAGGCGTATCCATACCTTTAATAATGCCTTAAGTTAATTATTGTCCTTATCAGACAGCTCCGTTTCATTCTGGGACCCAAGTCAAAATCCCAATTTCAATATTCAAGTTTTGTTTACAAATATAGTATGATACACAATATTTGCAGAAAATCTGAAAGTTCTATTTCAAAATTATCAATAACTAGCTGATGCTAGCGGCTTCACCCGCTCTGTATAGGTAGTAGCTTAAATGTTATTCTACACCCTAAACTACCTATATTTCAAATTTCATTAAAATCCATTCCTTAGTTTTTGTGTGAAAGAGTAACAAACATCCATACATTCATCCTCACAACCTTTCGCATTTATAATATTAGTAGGATTAGCAGCAAAGAGTAAGCCTAAATAATATAATAAATGTATTTCACAAAAAAAAAAGAAATGTCTTTTGCGTGCTAAAGCGGAAAATACCTACATAAAAAAGCCTGACAAGCTTTATACAAGCTTTATAGGGTAGAAGCACAAATAAAAACTTATAAGTACCTGATCCCAAAGAATTGTTGACGGATTGGTTTCGCCCAGAGTTATATTTTATAACCTTAATCCAAAGGATTTATGTATTACGTTCGAGGCATTTCGACAAATTGAGATAATTTTCCTTTATATAATTTTATTATCTTAGCCGTTCTGTTTTAACGTTTTTATAGGATTATTGATTGACGAAACTGTGTAAAAACTCGCCTCGTATTTTATTTAATCCTATTAAAACGTAAAAAAAATTATTACTTTAGTTGTATACTAAGCTCTGCTTCGTTTAGGTTTAAATGGCGTTGTGTGAATGTGCTGTAAAGCAAAACGAGTGCTAGGCAAGTGACTAGCTCCAGATTTGAAATAATTATATATCCCTACTTATAGTTTTTCTCATATACAACAGCTAGTCCCAAAAAAGCACGTAAACGATAAAACTTGTGTGAGAATCGATCCCGCTCCAATACTTTACTAGTGTTAAACATTTACCCCCTTACTCATAAACGCCTCTTAAATTAAATCGCTGTTTAGCGAGATTTTTCTAAGTAAAATTGTATGAATTTAAGTTAATCAATTGACTAAAATTTAAGAGGCGTCTATGAGTAAGGGGGTTAGGAAGCACCTGCTATGATTTTATCGTTACCATTCGGTCCTTGTGAGTGAACTTATCTAATGGCAATAATCATAGCTTAGTTCTGAGAAAAATATCATTATAAAAATCAGGATATTGTATAGATTTTAGTGTGCATGTGATTGAAACAAATGTAACACACGAACGCACGCCTTATTCTACCACAGGCCGTATGTATAGTGTACCGTACAATGAATGTAGGTAAAACAAACAAAAAGGTAAGCCTTTTTTACATGCCCGTCGGTTCCACGCGCGTAGGACTTGCTCTTTTTGAAGGATATCACCACTTTAATATTCTTTGAGACAGCAGATTAGTACGAATTTTGCCTATATTTATTAGTTCTGTTTTTATTATGTAGTGTGTTTTGTAAGTTGTTTTTTATTTTATTTTGTGTATTAGCTTTAGTATTACGACACCATTTAGATTTATACTTGCAGAAGCTTGTAATCGGCAATTTAGTGTAGTTTATTTAAAAATATTTTACTATGTTATTAGTCTGTAAGCTTCTTGTAAAAAAATAAATATTTTATAACTTCAATATTATTAATTTCCTATAATGTGTGCATTTGACGTGTTATTTAATATACAGTTAATACTCTTTTATAAAGACCCGTAAATATTCCTCAGCCTACTAAATATTCCACAATCATCATAAACATTTGCGAACATAAATAACCATCTTATCCCGTATAAAACACAAACACACATAACTAAATAAAGCGATTTATATGAAACACAAAAACGAGATTACGCTAGTAAACTAGGTAATACAAAAAAATATTTATTTGTCGCAAAGAAAAACATGTCACAACTCCACAAGCGCGTCTTAAGTACGATCGATAGTGTCGCCATCTATCATTGACAACAACAAATAAATACGAATAACAATGTGTATACAAATATTAGTTTGACATTTAGAGTGACACAACACTCGTTACTGTACCTACATAATGTTATGGCGTTTTACAACAGGGAAGAGTATATTTTTATAATGTTCTACTTTTGTATGGTGTACATAATTTATATTGATACTACTTAATCTCCGCGGCTTCACACGCTTTGTATAAGTAGTTTAAATGTTATTCTACACCCTAAACTACTTATATACCAAATTTTCATCAAAATCCATTCAGTAGTTTTTGCATGAAAGAGTTACAAACATCCATAGGCATATCCTCACAAACTTTCGCATTTATAATATAAGTAGGATTCGATTACTCCGATAACTTAATGGTGCTAGGGTCTCTTGTTATAATTTAATATATTTGCAATCCTCATGGAAAGCGTGAATACAGTCCAGAAATGGCAAAGGCAAACTAAAAATTATCTTTTAATGCTTTCTTTGCATAAATTGGTGTGAGTGTTTTTTATGTATAACAAGTCTAGTATCTAATGCTTACACTACATTAAGTAAACGAATAAAAGTAAAAGAGTTTATTTTATTACTTTCAGTATTACATTATTCTAAGGCAACACAGAAATGTAAAACGCTACAAGATGCAAGCAAATTGAATCTCTTAATTCGGTAACGAGCTTAGCAATGGCCGCCGGCGGGAAGACCTCATTTTACTTTAAAAAGAAAATTGCAAAGAGTTTTAAATTAACTCTAAAGGTTAACTTAATAATAACAAGAAAGATTGTCATTGTGTATGTTACTTTTTCACTCTTAAATGGATAGACTAATTTGAGATAGCGATTTGAGTGAAGATACCTGATGCCATAGTATATATTTTAACATATAGACGGATCCATAAAAACTAAAGTACACAAAGAACACAGACTCAAAAAATCATTTGGGGATTACACATAATTACTACCAATACGCCTTTATGCGACTTTTTCTAAGACTAGCATTCATCTAAAATCGCGACCGCGAACCGAGAAACGCAGTTTGGGCAAAACCCTGAAGCTGTGAACAAACGACCTGATTAAGGTGGCAGATTGATGGACAAAAAAAGATGGGTCTATTGGTTGATATGATTAAAATATAATATAGATAACATTCGTTTTCTACTCTTTGCGTCGTCAATGTACAAGTACCCTAATATCGACATACAAATATTTACAAATACAGCACAAGAACAGACAGTAAACAATATAATTGGAACAAAACAGTAAACTGATAATAAACTTTATTGGTTACCATTACGAACGTTCAATGAATACTAATAGAGTTATAACTGAAATTAAACTTGTTAAGCAAATATAACTTTTACATATAACTTACTTATGAAGCTTAGAAAATAGCAAAAGACAATGGAAAAATATAAAGCTCGGCTCTTGGATGACAGGTCAAGGGCTAAAGTGACCTAGGCGTCTCAGGTGTTTAGTCCAAACCCATGTACGATTAGCCGAGCTAGTGTAGTTTAGTTTAAAACAAATCATAATTTGTAACATTCTTAACACGTTTCCAGTGCAGTGTACTATATGTGGTACACGTGCAATGTTTTACTATTGTGTCTGCTGGCGGTACTGTGAAAGGGTTTAAAAAAAAAGCAGGACGCGTAGTCAGCGTAGCACATAAAAACTGTGCTAGTCGATGTCAAACTAACGATGTGTTAGATTGTAGGGAGCGCAAAGCAAGATGGCATTACGTACAAACATTTTCAAGCCTTATCCCATGGAGATGTGCCTATCTCCTATAACTAGCCTTTGCAGAGACTACTGTATGCTGTACTTTTTTAAATAAATGCTGCCATTTAGTACCTGCATAGCTTCGTCTATATTTATACATCTATACTAATATTATAAAGAGGTAAAATTTGTGTTTGTGACGTTGGGGTAATCTCTGGATCTACTGAAACGATTTTCTGTGTTGGATGGTCAATTTATCGGGGAGTGTCATAGGCTATGTAATATCACGCTATGACTAATAGGAGTGGAGCAGTAATGAAATATGTTTAAAAAAGGGATGTTTAATAACGTTTTATTCGCCGCCCAACGAAGTGGGCATGGGGCAGCCAATATTTTATAATATTTAAAAAAAGTAAATTCTCTCTGCTTAAGAAATCACAGGCCCTACATCGACAAGTTAATAACACGATTATGTTTGGACAAAAAGTTTTAATTTATTCGAGAAGAGAGTAGGGAAAAGGTAAAAGCAAGTTTTCTATTGACCCTGTTTATTGGTTTAGTAGACTTAGAAAGTAAGAGACCCTTCGCGTTATAGTCTTGACTATTCGAACCCTTGTGAACATATAATTGTATCATGTAAAATGTAACTACGTGCTATAACTGAACGACATGGGGGACTTTTGTTTAGTTTTGTTTGTGTTATAACCGCCAAACACTCACTGTTAACGTTATGGAGAATACTTAATCCTATTACTGAGAATAAATCTATCTACGTTTTATTCGCCGCCCAACGAAGTGGGCATGGGGCAGCCAATATTTTATAATATTTAAAAAAAGTAAATTCTCTCTGCTTAAGAAATCACAGGCCCTACATCGACAAGTTAATAACACGATTATGTTTGGACAAAAAGTTTTAATTTATTCGAGAAGAGAGTAGGGAAAAGGTAAAAGAAAGTTTTCTATTGACCCTGTTTATTGGTTTAGTAGACTTAGAAAGTAAGAGACCCTTCGCGTTATAGTCTCGACTATTCGAACCCTTGTGGACATATAATTGTATCATGTAAAATGTAACTACGTGCTATAACTGAACGACATGGGGGACTTTTGTTTAGTTTTGTTTGTGTTATAACCGCCAAACACTCACTGTTAACGTTATGGAGAATACTTAATCCTATTACTGAGAATAAATCTGTTACATGTATGGGCTATTGTTGTGTAATGTACTTACAGAAAAATGTATTCTCAATATTATATTTTAATAATATCGGTCAAAAGATCTGCCTTTCCTATCCATCGGTCTTGGTAGCTTGTGGGGTTTGGCGACACTTCGTTTTTCGTTTCGCGGTCACGATTTCAGAACCTTTATGCCACATCGGGTATTGGTTCTGCGAGTTATTTACGATGTATGTCAGTGTTATAAAAAGTAGCATAATGACGTACTAGAAAGTACCTAAGAATTGTAAAGTAAATTCACGAACTAACTTGGTTACCTACTATGCATGGATATTTTTCCTTAGTTTTCGAGATTTGGAAAGGTTCTCATTCTTTCAACGATATTATATACTACGAATAGCCTAATCTTATTGTTGTCAAAGTTAATAAAAAAAAATTGCCAAAGTAGGTGAGTGACACATATAACAGTGACAGAGGTCCCCAGGGATCAATTGGTGTAATCACATTTAGAGTCAAGTGCGAAATGTGGCGTGTCTCCCGTGAGTCACTACGTCACACAACTGATTATGACTCCCACGATGGTTTTTTAAACATATTAAATACTCTTTTGTGATTACGCGTGTCTCCATACATCCGGTGAAAACAGATAAAGCCAAAAAAAAAGAATCCAGGAAACAGAGAATAGAAAGATGGATAAGATCATAAGGATCGAAAAAAAATATGCTATCCACACACGTAAAGAGAACGGATCATATGATGGTAAGGGGTATCAACCAAGCAAAAACTTCCGCAATATCTGAGCTATTCCACTGCCTACCATGGTATACGAGCTATATTGTCTCATAACTGTGTAGTTTCACTAGCTACTGTAACCTTCCACCAAAACACAGTAACATTAGCACATTACTGCTTGAAAATGGATTAAGCGAGCACAGAGGTAATGCTGACCTTAGATGGGTCTTTTCCTGAAGAGACATGCTACCTGGCAAAATATAGATATAGGAGGACTCTTACCAACGTACTTTGCTTTATCAATTATTTGAGTAATTAGCAATAACATGTAATAACTAAATGGCGTTTTTGTACTCTCTGCCTACCTTCATGGGAAACAAAGAGAGAATTTGATATAAGTGTACATCTGCAAAAATTGTTTACTTGCATGGAATTCAAACCCACAACAACACATGTAACAGTCAACTAAACCAAGAAAGCAGTTAGCTTGTATTTGAACCGGAAAATTTCCTCTCACAAATGGTCAATAAATTCCGATCAACAAGATACGAGGCGAAGCGATTGGACCCTTACGAAATAGGACAATGAATCTTGTAAAAGAAAAAGTGAGGGTATGTATGGACAGGGGTTACATTATAATATAGCCCACACAAGGAAAAAAACAGTTCTGTCATGCCTTTTTACAATAATGTACTATGGCCGGATAGTGGTAGAAATGCATAGATGGCAAAGGGGTCTTGTATGTGACGTGCAAGAGAGTGTTGGAGTCCCACGCAAGATATTTCTTTGCCAGGATCTTTTTTAAGTTGGTTAATGTACCCGCAGTTTTGATCTTAATAAGACCTCAGTAACAAATTTGCCTTTTTTTAGAGAATACTGATGTCAAACAATTACGAATTAAAAGGAGCGTTTAACACCAAAAACCATCATTTGACACAAAAATACATTGACAATATCCTCATATATCATATTGCATGGATACCTCGAAGATAAGAATCAACAAATTCAATAGAGAATTTGGGACACGGACTCAATTAACTAAAGATCCCTGGTTTAGAAGCTAAAGTTGGGATTTATTTTAGTTTATTTCTTTCAAGTTCGGGAATCTTCGTGTACAACTTCGGTTATATTCGGAAAATTTCGTTGTTTCTATGCTAGGGTACCCGGGAGACTCGTGCCGTTATGTAAATTAAGATACCTACAGTATTTATCTTTTCCGAAAGCTTAAAAAGAAATACTTAAACTCAAGTATGTACTTGGTTTTAGGACACCCTTGAGATGAGATCGGTTTATGACAACAATCTTACGACACGGAGTAAACAGAATGGTATAAATGGCCAAGTGCTTGCCACTTTAGTAGCGTTTTTAGAAGGATCATTGTGATTTTCAACCGTTTCATTTCTGGACTGTTTTGACTGCGTTTTCCATCAAGTTTCGATAAAGTTATAAAGGCGTTACTTTTATATAAAAAAAAATAAACGAAGCAACAATATGAAATACATAAAATTGTATAAATTCGATTGCAAGTCCCCAAACAAAGTGAGCGTCAAATTTCTATAATAATTTAGTATCCAATGCCATCTCAATGTAACAAAATTCGATTAAAATTATCATCAAAATATCTATTGTAGTAAGAAACATAATATTATATTAATATTGTAAGAAATACGATCTAGTTATTGTCAATATCTCAATAATATTTGGAGTATCTTCATTCAATCGAGCTTCCATTACAATATTTGCTTGCTATTAGGGATATCAATTATCTTTTAGATGGAATACAATTTATTGAATACAATATTTTTATTTTGGATTATCGTGATTATTTGTAGCTTGTGTCTTGTTTTTAACTTGTGTACTATTGCAAGCATGGGCTCCCATTGACAGAACCCCCTATTCCATGTATCCCTACTAGCTTATCCCTGCTGGTTCTCTACCAGTACTTGGTTTTTTTTTTCACTTATAGCTACCGCTAGGGATATATGGAACAGAATAATAAATCTGTAGAGAAGTCAATTCTCTACATGAAATATATTTTCAAAATAACTATCAGGACGTGATCAGTGATCGATACTGATCCCAAAAATGCAATCAGATATATTTTTGTCTGTCTGTCTGTGTGTATGTTCGTTATAGAAACAAAAGCTACTCTACGCATATTGATGAAACTTGGTACAATTATTCTCCATACTCCTGGTCAGGTTATAACTTGCCCTACATAACTCTTCATCTGCCGCTGCTAGGTTGTTATCACCGCTGTGGACGCTTAATCAATCTCTAAGCGATAGTATGCAAAATGTTACTACTGTGTTCAAATGGATGATTACAGTAACTAGTGAAATTACAGGGTCATAACAGCTGTTCTGTTCAACCACCACTACAATTCGGTATGTAAAGTAAAAGTTTACCTATGTCGAATCCAAAACCATTTAGAGATTTTAGATCGATAAGTAATAAAATCATATTTTTAGCGCAAAAAAACGCAAGATTGTGTTTATTTTTACAATTATTACATAAATTACTTTGTTTTTCATTTGACGTCTAAATGACATCATGTCGCCCGGCTCAACAGAAGTTTGTTTCTGCTTTCATTGCTTAATAACTAAAACAACTAATTTGAGCATTTTTGCCCTCCCACCTATAGCTCATCTGCAGTAAACAGCCAAAGTAAGCAATTCGACCGCATCTATGACGTCATACATGCGGTCGAATTGCTTACTTTGGCTGTTTACTACAAATAAACTATAAGTAGGAAAGCAAAATTACTCAAATTAGTTGTTTATAATTGATAAACCTTTAAAGTAAAAATATAAAAAAAATACCAAAAAAAATCTTTACATACCGAATTCCAGAAAAAGCAACCTATCTTATGCTATATTAACAGTAGCTATGCAATACATAAGCAGTTAGTATAACATGTAGTAGGTAGATATATTCACGTGAGTGTTGAAGCACGAGCGTCGCTAAAGCTCACTCAAGATTCCAATTACATGTGAATTTGTAATTAGACGTAACATTGTCTTTTGAAGCTCTCGTGTCTTACGAAAATAAAGATGGAGGAGATATATGGAGAGGAATAATACGTCTATTTATGTTGTTTAAGGTAGCTTTATGTTTGAAGTTTATTTATAGTCTTTAAGAATCGCTTTTAAAAGATGACTGATCCGTCCGTTTAGCAAGCGGGTGCCTCGATTGGTATCATCGCTGTGCCCGATTAATATACCCCCAAACAATAGTGTCACATGTTTAGAAAAGCTACAGTAGCTAGTGAAATTATAGAGCTTTAGGACTTTACATCATAAGGAAATCTCAATCATGGAATCATCAAAAATTCTCAGATTATTCTAAGAGTTAGCCAATCGACGTCCACTGCTGGACACACATACAATATTGTAACGTGTTAGTATTCAATAGTCTCGGTTGCAGTTAAATGCAAATAAATGGCAGCTTTTACAAGGGTTCGATACCCCACGCAAGACAATTATTTGTTTTAAGGTGTCAAACAAACAGAGAAACATTCGCGCATGGCAGTAGCGCGCAGCCGCCATGTTTGTACTTAGTTCCTTACTACCTGCCGTGCTCAAACATTCTTAGTAAACATCTTTGACGACCTTATACTACTAGTTATATAGCATGGCTGTTACGCTGAGGTCTCGGGTTCGTTTCCCGCTCAATGCAAATCTTTGTGTGCATGAACATGATTGTTTGCATTGGTCTGGGTGTTTTCTATGTATAATATGTATTTATTTTAAAAAAAGTGTTTAAGTATGTTTATCCGTTGTCCAGTACCCATAGTACAAGCTTTGCTTAGTTTGGGACTAGATGGCGTTGTGTGAATGTGTGAGGAATATTTATATTTATTTGTCAGTAGGTATTTGTGTTTGCATGTATTTCTGAGGAGTGTAGATAGTAAAACTTCGATTCGTAATATGGGTATTTAAAAATAAATACCCATATTACGACGATGTAACTTTTTCTCTTCTCAGTTTTCAGATTCGTCATACTAGAGCGCGTTAGGTATGTGTCCTGGACACGCCATGTGTTGTTAACAAGGATATCCTTAGAAGTTCCTGCAGCATAGTGTTTGATCCCTATTGCGATATTTGTCTTTTATAATTTAAAAAAGTATATAAAAGTAAAGTAAGCACTCGTTACCGACGCTCATGTATGAATCGCTAAATTAACGTGGACGAGCCCCAATCTGGTTGCCAGGATCGTGACAAGTGGCGTTCTGACGTCTCTGTTTACCCTGGACGGGATAAGGCGTGAGTTTATGTATGTAAGTAAAAGTAGGTATATAATTTTACAACTCTATATATCTATTATTAAAGTAAACACAGCAGCTTTGGTAGTATCGTACTACTTGGCGCTGAGTAATCTTTGCCTAATCCCGTGGGAATATGGTGTTAGTTTATACATGTACTAGCTAACCCGTGCCCACTTAGTTGGGCGGCGAAAAAAACGCGTCTGTTTTTTAAACATATTTCATTACTGCTCCTTTCCTATTAGTCATAGCGTAAACAAACATGTTATTTAAACTTAACAAATATACTTTTATTAGCTCTCTTTTGCGGCACTTGTCACGTTTCTGTCCGTGTTTTTTATTTAAATTCAGAGCGTTACGTTGCTGTAATTTGAAACGAGGTCCTTAATTTCATACCCAGTTACATTTTGGACCCTTCTCGCGGATACGAGGTGGGTCGTAAACATACCCTTAGATAAGGGTCCTATGTGCGTAATAGTAGAAAACCTCTGGGAATTGGAACCTTTGACGTAATAATGGATGAAATTAAGTAGGCTTTTTTATACTTTACTAGCTGACCCGTGCCCACTTCGTTGGGCGGCGAAAAATACGCGCCCGTTTTTTAAACATATTTCATTACTGCTCCACTCCTATTAGTCATAGCGTTATATATAGTATCATCATCATGATGATGATGATGATACTATATAGCCTATGACACTCCCCGATAAATGGACTATTCAACACAGAAAGAATTATTAAAATCGGTTCAGTAGATCGAGAGATTACCCCCTACAACGTCACAAACACACAAACTTAACCTCTTTATAATATTATAGTATAGTATAGATTTATAGTCACGGGCATAATTAGGTGGTAGCTAATTTAGACGCTTTGCTGTTTTGTCTTTTGATTCAGAGAGGTACTTAGTTTAAGAAACAGAACGATATTCGGCAGAAGTTGGAAGTTATATAAACATTTATTTTGTGAGATCGCAATAAAAAAGTGCTAGAAGACAGGAAAGACAAAACAAAAATTCCAAATATAAAAATAGCTATTATATGTTAATCATCATAACAGCCCATTATTGTCCCACTGCAGGGACGGGCCTCCTCCCGTGACAGAGGGATACTTGGCCTACTAATACCACGCTGGCCAGACGGATTGGTATAGGGTTTAATTTCAAGTTTTCCTTCTTTTTATTTCGTAAAGATAATATTCACGGATAGTTCCTTATTCGGTTTTTACGACACCCATGGGATGAGATGGGGTGGTGACATATTGTATTGTTACTCCGTCACCACACGGAGTATGTTAATATTCAATGTTAGGTGAGGCGTTCAGGTTAGATGAGACGAACGGAGTAGCTACCTATCAAATAAATAAATAAATAAATAAATAAATAAATAAACTATCAAATCTCAAGATATCATCAAAAAATGTGTCATTATAAGGACAGACACTCTTAAAAACTTAAATGAAGAGAGTGGAATAAGCATGTCAATTCTTGGTCCTTAAAATCGTTAAAAATCCGGTTAAGTTAACTTTAGTTGTCAAATTCTCATATAATAGGTAAATCAATTTGACAACTAAATTTAACTTATCCGAATTTTTAACGAAGTTCAGGAAAATAACAACAAGCAATTGAGTCATTTTTTTTACATGATGGGAGGCAAACGAGCCAGCAGGTCACCTGATGGTAAGTGATCACCCTGGACACTCGGAATACCAGAGGAATCACAGATCAGAGACTTCCGTGTGGTGACGGCCCGTAAAAATAACGGTTTCACAACTTCAAAAATATGCAACAGGCTTATTTCCAAGGGGGTAGGCATAGACTAGTGAGCGCCAAGTACTACGATCCTTAAAAACCACCTTATCAATAGTTATAAGTAAAATGAAACCGCAAGTAATGTTTCCAGAGAGCAACTGTTAACACGTTTGACGGTCGGGGACGAGTGATCACCATAAATAAATACTTACAAGGGTTGTCTAACATTACTTGTTGTTTTGTTCTACTGATAAATTCCTGTGATGATGTATTCAATCACCACCCTTATGTACAGTCAGCTTCAGATATATCGTAGCAGACAAGGCGATGAAATACTTCTGAACAATTTAAAATGTCAACAAGTTCTATGCGGTACCAGTGACCATTAATATCTGAACATTAAGCGAAGCAAATTGACTGTTTGACTCATTTATCTGATGGTGACTGTAACTTGGTGATGGAAATAGCAACAAAAAAGCATAATTTTTAATTGGGTTGTATTTTCATTACGTATTTTTTTATCCCAGTGGGTGTTATACTGGTGCCACAAGACAACTATGTAAATAATTACTCCACAATATTGATTGTTACCAGTATGAGTCAATACTCAATACGTTTATTGCACACCATAATGTAACAGGGTTCTTACATATTAACATAATAAGTAGCATCATGGACCCTGTCGGGCACGGCAAACGTAGGAGAGAGGAAGAAGCGTATTTTAAAGCATAGGTATTTCTTGTGACTTTTCAAATAGTGCCTCTATAATTATTTAGGTAAAATACTTGAGATGGCTAAAATTTGGAATTATGTAAGTCCAAAGTTTTATATTTCGGAATTCAGTCACTTAACACAGTATACGGCTTTACATCGCGAGATACACTATTAACAACACGCCTCTAGTCCTTTATCTAACTTACGTATCAAGATACATATAATTATTAATACGCGAACAAATTCAAAACTCAAATATGAAAAGCAAACATAATTCACGAATCTCTGAACAGAAATTCAATTTTAATTCTAATTTTCCGTCTCAGATAATAATAATTTATAAATTGTGTATAGCACAGCCCTAGGGCTCCCTTGCCGGAGCACCCGTCCTTGTTAATGTGGCGACATCCTCCCATCTAACTGTGTTGCCACTAAGAATTTAAATTTAATGCTAAGCGATTTTTGAATACCATCGTTACAAAATGTAATGTAACTTTTACGTAAATTGTTACAATTTCGGTCTTGTTTTTGCTAACTAACTTGATAAATCGTTTAGTATTTAAGTTATTCTAAGTTGGAATAAGAAGAAAAGAGGTTTTTAATTGTCTTTATAAGAGTTCTGTTTACTTTATTATTAAATAGGAAAAAATACATTTAACTTTAAAAACCTATTTATTTTCCGAGTGGTAAAGAAGTAAGATAATATCACAGCTTATTTTTTTTTAAAGATACCTCTCGCGCTAGCGATAGAGCCCTGTGTCGCAGACTCTTTTGCGACACCAAATTAAGGAACACAAATATCATCCATGTTCAAGATAACAATATGTGAAAAAATAATTTTCCTTGCGTGGGATTCAAAAGCGCGACCTCGTGCACAACCGCTATACCACCGAGACAGTTAATTAATAACTAGTACAGGTAAATTTTAATTAGAATTAGTAAACTGGTATAGTATAAAGCAAGTCAAAAGAGGAAACGTACGGTACTACGATCGCATACAACGGGAAGTATCCTTATTTTCAAGGGCATCCCCTATACGTGATTTGTGATTAGTATTTCCCATTCTATTTATATACACCTGGCGAATTTCTGATATAATATAGGCATAGAGCAGAGTGGTTAGCTTTCTGTCTACACGAAAGTTACGGGTTCGATTCACGCACAAGTCAAACATTTGTATTAAAATAAGTATATTAACATCGCTGTTTTAACGCCACAACTAAGCTGAGTCTAAACCCTTTTGAGTTCACAGCTGAAGGTAAATTAAATGTTCGTCATAACAGCCCATTAATGTCCCACTGCAGGGACGGGCCTCCTCCCGTGACGGAATGCTACTTGGCTTACTAATACCACCCTGGCCAGACGGATTGGTATGGTATAGGGAAATTAAATGTTAATTAGTAATATTTAATTAAAATTAGATACAGACTTATGCTTAGTCTACATTCATACATATTATTATACATACATGTCCGTCGGTTGCGAGTCCTACACACTTGACTTTTCTGAAAAATGTCATCAATAATTTCCCTGTAGATTCTATACATTCGCGCTATAAAAAAATAAAATAATAGTCTTAAACAAAATAATGCTATTTATAATACAAATCATTTTCCAATCTCTGTGTTATTTTACGACACCGTTTACTACATTATTCAGATGTCATCTGTATACTGTATATAAAGGCAGGCCAGCTTATCTTAACATAAAGTAACTTTACGATGTACCAGCCGTACGTGTGAAAAGTGAAGTATTCGAGTGGAAGTTATTACCTTATCTAATATATACATTTGTTTATACGTTGTATACAAGAAGTATATAGGTATATTTTGCGCAATCTTACTAGGTCAGCCTGAAGTTAACATGTAGAGAAGTAGTTCGCGCATGTACAGGAACTAGATGGGGTCCGCTAAGGAGCGGGCCGGCACTAGTCGGGGGCTGCGGAAGAATCATGATTTCCCGAGACCAAAATTAATAGGTATTTAAATTTTGCAAAAAGTAACAAAATTCATGACAATTTTATCTACTTAAATTAAGTATATATTTAATAACGAGGTCGCGGGTAAAACCAAGTATAGTACACAACAAAGCCACTTTACATTAATAAATAACATTGTAAAGTGTTAAATAGAGCCGCGGCCGAGCCGTCCCATTAGACAAATCTTCTTACCGTTACAGAATAATGTAAAATAATCCTCCCTTACTCTTAGTAGATAATCTAACATAAAGGGAACTGTATACATTTATCAATTTAAATATAATTAAACTCATGAGATGAGAATTGTTCTCACACGTGGAAGGGAAAACTCACATCTAAAGAAACACTCATTCTTTCACACACAACCTAATATTTGAGTACTAGATGGCGTTAAGTACTATTTACTGCATCTACGAGTATGTCAAATTAGTCGCCTGTTACGATTTATTTCCTATAACACTGGGTGTATAATTAGTTCTAGGCTTTTTGACTTCGAAAAAAGAGGACTTAACTCAATTTGACCGTAGTTTTTTTCATAATGTATGTTCTCCGATTACTTTTTTGTTTATAAACCGATTTGATGATTATTTTTTGTGTGAAATGAGATACATATCTCCAGAATGGTCCCATAGTCATTTCATCAATATAAATTCACTTATTAATAAATAACGCTATGGCCGAGCCGTCCCATTAAGCAAATCTTCTTACCGTTACAGAATAATGTAAAATATTCCTCCCTTACTCTCAACAGATAGTAATCAAACACAAAGGGAACATGGATCAATTTAAATATAATTAAACTCTTGAGTTGAGAGTTATTCACAAGTGGAAGGGAAAACTCATACGTTTTCATTCTAACTTGATATTTGACTACTAGTCCAGTCAAAATAGATATCCAGTTTGCATTAATTCCCAACAAGCTGGATTTTTGTGCAGACCTTGAATACGTCATTACAAATGATATGTCAAAAGTCCCCATCGATCCCGCTTGTGCGTTGTTTTTTATTCGAGGTCAAAGGTTACAAATTTGCGTTTTTTGCGGATATCTCTGAAACAACGAGAGCTATCGAAAAATGGTTCAGACAAAGTTTGTAGAACATAAAATTATCTACAAAAAATACCTCAACACTTTTCCCCTACAAGGCATCGCTTTCGAGATATCGTGACTTTAGAGCGCAGGAAAGTCGTATTTTCAACTATATGCACACACTTGCTTTTTCCCGCGATTTCGCTCGCGTTTATAAATATTATTAAAAATAAGGCTTATTTCAATATATAGTAGCAATATGCATGCTTGGTCTCAGCCTAATCGGTTTGAAATTGACAAAGTTCATACAAATTTTCATCCCCTATCTTATCCCTTTAGGGGTAAAATTTATCAAAATCCTTTCTTAGCGGATGCCTACGTTATAACATCTACCTGCATGCCAAAATTCAGCCAGATCCGTACAGTGGTTTGGGCTGTGCGTTGATAGATAACTATGTCAGTCACCTTTGAGTTTTATAAATATAGAAGATTTCCGCACCACCTCTGAGGTAGGTAAGGCCAATCTTGCACCAACATTGAATCAAATACAACAGTACATTGAATCAAATACAACAGTACATCGAATCAAGTACACGGCGCTTTTTATTAACGTGTTTTCTCCAGTAGGAATACTCCTACCACAAAGTAATCTATGAACGCACAGCCCAAACCACTGGACAGATCTGGCTGAATTTTGGCATGCAGGTAGATGTTATAACGTAGGCATCCGCAAAGAAAGGATTTTGATAAACTTTACCCCTAAAGGGATAAGATAGGGGATGAAAGTTTGTATGAACTTTGTCAATTTCAAACCGATTAGGCTAAGACCAAGCATGCATATTGCTACTATATATTGAAATAAGCCTTATTTTTAATAATACTTATAAACGCAAGCGAAATCGCCGGAAAAAGCAAGTGTGGGCATATAGTCGAAAATACGACTTTCCTGCGCTCTAAAGTCACGATATCTCGAAAGCGATGCTTTTTAGGAGAAAAGTGTTGAGGTATTTTTTGTAGATAATTTTATGGTCTACAAACTTTGTCTAGACTATTTTTCGATAGCTCTCGTTGTTTCAGAGATATCCGCAAAAAACGCAAATTTGTAACCTTTGACCTCGAATAAAAAACAACGCACAAGCGGGATCGATGGGGACTTTTGACATATCATTTATAAAGACGTGTTCAAGGCCTGCACAAAAATCCAGCTTGTTGGGAATTAATGCAAACTTTAATCATAATTTAGTCTATTTTGACTGGGCTATACGGACTAGATGCCGTTTACTGCAACTATCTGTCAAGTTTGTTACTAATGGTATTTATTCTATTACAAACAATGTGTGTTTTATTTTGTACAAGGTTTTCCCATGTATCATCATAGCAGTCTGTAAGCTAATGCAATCAAGTCTCTTAGATTAAGTTTTATGTAATTTGTATGCATTTTGTGACAAATAAACCTTTTTATTTATTATATTATTTAATGCAAATGGATAATTCAATGGTCAGACTGGCTGGTTGGTGTTGGGTTATTCACAGCCCCTTAGCACTTCTACGGGAATAAATTCACTATGGCGTTAGGACGTCATATGAGAATTTCAATGTTTTGTAACAAGAAATACTCTTATCATCATCATCATCTCATCTATTCATTCTCACATATAGCTGCTCTACAAACGTGCTCAACACTCCGTGTGGTAACGGAGTAAGAATACAATATGTCACCACCCCATCTCATCCCATGGGTGTCGTAAAAACCGACTAAGGAACTATTCGTGAATATTATCTTCACGAAATAAAAAGAAGGAAAACTTAAAATTAAACCCTATACCAATTCGTCTAGCCAGCGGCTGGTATTAGTAGGCCAAGTATCCCTCCGCCACAGGAGGAGGCCCGTCCCTGCACTAGGACATTAATGGGCTGTAATGATGATGATGATGAAACGTGCTTAACATCAGTTGTGGTACATACACTTTGTCTCATCACATCACTATAAAAAATGCCGTTGGTTTAAGGTTAAGAAATGAATTCAAATGAGTCCACGTGTATCATACAATAACCTACACCCAACAACTTCCACGTGGGAGAATATCTAAGCACAAACCAGTATAAATATGAAAGAAACTAATAATAAAACTTACAAATAATATAGTAGTACAGTAACAAGAAGTAACCTTAAGGGAAAGAAATGTCGAAATTACTTTATTCGTGGAAGTTTCGAGAGGTTTCACGGAATGTTCTCATTCGGATGATATTATAACTTAAGGCATAGTACAAAATATATTCAGTATTTCGACTTTATAGAAACGGACGAAACGCAAGTTATACCTACACGCTCACGATAGGGGTGGCTTTGCGGAGTGAACAGTTGCGACTGTGCTGCAGTAACGAGCGGGAAAGTAGGTAAATGTAATTAAAAAGCTGAAGGTGGGCAGACCTATCGCATGTTTACATACCGCGCAACCGTAGGCATTTATAATAAATATTCGACCGAGATAGACTGATAGACTACTGGTTGTACTGTGCTTAAGGCTATATCGAGGTTTGTTTCTTATAAATATTGGTAAATGTTTTATTATTCTTTGAAGCAAAAGTTAAAGGTAGAACAAAATGAACTATAAAGTACTTCTCTTCGGCTTCAGGGTCGTAGCGTAGCACATATATCAAAACGTAAAGGGATCAACACCGCTTCGCCTTTTTCCTCGGTGTCAAAAGTCAAAAATCCGATTACGTTACGATTCCGATTGGTGTGCGTTGCAGTAAGTATGTAGTTTCATACAAATAATACTGAACGGCTTGAGTTGATACGGTGTCGATCCCTTTACGTTTTGATATGTGTGCTACAAACCTTAGGCCGCCTAGGTAGGTTACCACCTTGTTTCAAGCTGTACTTTCGGCCTCTTGTCAAAAGGACCTTCTATTTTTATCCTTAGCAACATAAAAACTACAAAATTGTTTTTAAATAAAACCTCTACAGTCCAAATATAAACTCACAAATTCCTTTTGTTATTCATATAGGGAAAAATAGTTTTATAATTACATAATACGGCTTTATTTAAACAACCATTGACGCAAATTGACATTAGGTGAGATCTCATGATATTGAATACATGCGTATGAGGTCAATACTTATTAATAAAGCGCGGATTACACTAGACTACATGTAGTCAACTACATCTTGTTCTACATCTTGTACAAACTACACCTTGTACAAAACACTTGACTACATCTTGTACAAAACAATTACATGGAAATGGAAAGACTACATGTAGTCTCCTACAAGATGTAGTGTCCTACAAGATGTAGTTGACTACATGTAGTCTAGTGTAATAGGCGCTTAAGTTTACCAAAATAAGTTTATTTTATTTTTTTATTTGTCTGACATTGTGAAGAGAGAAGAACAAGTTACTTTCCTGATGGTAGGTTTCACGCTTTTTTAGCACCTTGACTATAATACTATTTTTACGGGTCTTACTCGCGGTGTTACTAATTATCCTAGATACTAGTTATATAAATACCTAGGTTTTTCTCCGACGTTTCGGCCGACTTGCAAGGGCCGTGGTCGCGGAGGGACTGGTGTCAGGTCAAGTCTGGAACTAACCACTGGATAGAATTACACAACCCAAAGGTCTTATCCACCGAGCGTCACTATTACTCCAGGATAGTACGTGAAGCGGTTGAAATCAAAAAACACAATAATTTCAACCGGGAGGACGGATATAGATTATCTACTACATGGAATCCAGTCATCAACAAGTGCAAACATCATCACAGTGTTGCAGCTCAAAAGCCGGGAGACGTCATTAGTGTAGTGTGTCGAAGTACCTACAATACGGCGAATACTCAGGATGTCAACAAAGTGAGGGTAGATTCCATTCCCCGCACTTCACAAGGACGACGCTCCGCTGACACCAGTCCCACCGCGACCACGGCCCTTGCAAGTCGGCCGAAACGTCGGAGAAAAACCTAGGTATTTATATAACTATACCCTTTCCACTATATTTAACGACATTTGACAGATTGACGTTAGTGACGTTCAGCAGTATCTCGAATGTAATGCCAATCGATTGTAAGCGATTTTTCGATTTATCAAATTACTTTATTTTACACATTTGGATCCTTATATCAACTTACATTATCATTTTATTACTGTTTCTTTCTTTATCTATGTAAAGAGAATTAGCCTATAGCTTAAAATGATAAAATTATAGTTAGCGTAGGTATTATTTAAAATACTTACATAATTTACCGTGACACATTCGCGGGTTATAGCTAATCTTAAATATCATATTACATTTTATAAACGTATTATGAAGAGTTCAGGTTTATTCATAGCATTTATTTCTACCGATTATTTGTAATTTGTTTCATAATGGTGGTAATCGTTATGATTGTCCATCACTAAGTAACCATGGCAACTGAAAAAAACATGGGTACGTCCATGAAATACAATATTATTTGTTTGAAAATTAAGTAGATGTATTACGAAACTTCAAGGACGTGAACTGTCAAAAAGCTAAACTTACGCTGGAAGGGGTATAGTATCTAGGATAATTAGTAACACCGCGAGTAAGATATTACGATAAGATAGACATATAGATAAGACCTTTGGGTTGTGTAATTCTATCCAGTGGTTAGTTCCAGACTTGACCTGACACCAGTCCCTCCGCGACCACGGCCCTTGCAAGTCGGCCGAAACGTCGGAGAAAAACCTAGGTATTTATATAACTAGTATCTAGGATAATTAGTAACACCGCGAGTAAGACCCGTAAAAATAGTATTATGTATACAAATCGCGATAATTTAAAATCACCTTGACTATCTATAAAAAAAAGTATTTAAGTATGTTTATCCGTTGTCTAGTACCCCATAGTACAAGCTTTGCTTAGTTTGGGACTAGATGGCGTTGTGTGAATGTGTGAGGAATATTTAATATTTATTTATTATCATCATCATCATATTAACCAATGAGCGTCCACGTTAGTTTTCTAACTTTCCATTTAACTGATTCTACGACATCCTTTGCATGAGATGGAGTGGTGACACAATGTTTTCCTACTCCATCACCACAAGGTAAGCCAACGACGCCATTGAAACACTTTCAGATATAAACGAAGAATTAATGAAGGCCGTCCAAGTCCTTTGTCTAAAATATCAAACATGTTAACATTGAAACTCTTGATAATAGGAATAATTAAATATTTCTCGTACAAATGAAATCTTCGTGGAAAATTTTGTTCAGTCGAAATATAAAGTATAATAAACGGGGATTGTAAACTTAATCTTTATTGAAATGAAGGATAAAATCTTATGAAGATGATGGTAACTAAGTTTGGAGGTCGAATCTGTTAACTTAAACAAGGGATGAATACATTGTTTTAAAATATTGTTACTTCTCCTTACGGTTTTAAAAGACCTGGAGTTATTCGTATAATGAGAGAGGAATAATGCATAGTACCATTAACTCATATCAAAATGATGTCGTAAACGCTAATTAATGGAAATTTAGAAAAATAAACATAAACCCCCTTACTCATAAACGCCTCTTAAATTTAATAACTGTTTAGCGAGATATTTATTAGGAAACCCAACCTTGTACCAAACAAAACCGTAAGAATTTAAGCTAATCAATTGACTAAAAATTAAAATTAAAGACTAAAAATTAAAATTTAAGAGACTTCTATGAGTAAGGGGACCAATTCCTTAAGCCAGCGTCGTATACTTACACTACGTATAATGCTAGTACGCCAAGTCTCCTAAACTCTTTGAAGGAGCATCATCTACAATGGGAAAATAATAAGCGCCAAAGATGATGCCAGATCTAAACACAAAGTAAGTGTAAGTACAAACTTTAAAGTCTTTTAAAACTTCAGTTGACGAATTCAAGACAGTACTTCAAAACTTTTTTGAATTGGACAAACTCGGATTAAAGGACTGCTTTGTTCAACTTTAAAAACTCAAAGTAGGACAACGGTAGAACAATGTCATTCGCCAAAACCCTAATTTAGTTATAATACAATTTCAAAAAGTATTTAATCAATAATAAGTAAGTCAGAATACAAAATGTCACCGCCCCTTCTCATCTCATGGGTGTCGTAAAAACCGACTAAGGGACTATCTGTAAATATTACTTTTACATAGAAAGAAGAAAAACTTGAAATTAAACCCTATACCAATCCGTCTGGCCAGCGTGGATTTAGTAGGCCAAGTAACCCTCCATCACAGGAGGAGGCCCGTCCCTGCAGTGGGACATTAATGGGCTGTTATGATGAAATAAGTAAGAATGTACCATTTGTTATTCTTTCATAATGATGCACATAAATTATCATTGTAATAAGCCTTCGTGGTTTTCAAAGATGAATAATATATTTATTTTCGGTTTGTTTTCAACGAAAGGCCGTATGAAATTTGAAACGTTTACGGAGGTAGCGAGGGAAATATTACATAGCTTTGTTTATTTTATAAACATGGTGTTTTTTTACACAAAAATCGTAATTGCACAGATGACTTTTGGTGAATAAACCACAAGGATGGTTCGAGTGATTCCTCGATTTTCTTCGTCCAGGCCTTTAATTTTGACACAAGAATTCCGTGATTATTGATCACTTTACCGTACTTTCTTCTTTCCGCACTCTGTCACAATAAACTAATCTATACTAATATTATAAAGAGGTAATGTTTGTGTGTTTGTGACGTTGTAGTGGGTAATTTCTTGATCTACTGAACCGATTTTAAAAATTCTTTCTGTTTTGAATAGTCCATTTATCGGGAAGTGTCATAGGCTATATATTATTACGCTATAACTAATAGGAGTGGAGCAGTAATGAAATATGTTTAAAAAGGGACGCGTTTTTTTCGCCGCCCAACGAAGTGGGCACGGGTCAGCTAGTGTGATATATGTTTACTGTTGGCAGACCTAATAAATAAATAAACTACTAGATATGTATCAAGGCTTCGTAGAGTATTCCTCTTTCCGAACCAAAAGCGTTGGCACCTAGCTTTTCCTTTTTAGTTGACTATATTTCTCTCCATCGCTGAAGGAAGCACTTTCATTCAGTAAGATATTGATGAGCTGTTATGATTAAAGAGGCGGGTCACCAGCTGGTACTTACAAAACATCTGGTATTTTAGTTTGTGGTAAAGAATTTATCGACAAACTAAATAATTACAAACAATAACCCCAAATCGAATAAAGGACCGGCCATAAATCAACCCTTCCAAGGAATGTTTATTTAATTTTTGACCTTTATCAAATTGGGAATTCGATTAAAAAGTAATCCACTTTCTGTTTTGGTCAGATGTAATTTTGTTAAGGAATCTAAACTTTCTTAAGACTTTAGATTTAGGTTTTGGAAACACAAGTTAGATTATATCTGAAATCTGCTCTAACATCTGTATTTGAAGGATAAAATTCGCAATAAAGTAATCCAACAAAGAAATAAGTTGGTATTTGTATGTTTTTCAATGTTTTTATTAACGATTATGAAAAAAATATATCTGCCAAACTCCCACAACCTTCAGGTCAGGAAACCTGGGTAATGCTTGCATCTGCAGGAATACCGATAGACGTAACAGCAAACGTGTCTTGCAGTACAGAATCTACTTGATAGACGTTAAGCAGGACGGTCCACAATCAAATTGATATATGACTTTAAACAGCATGTCAATTATCGTTTCTTAAAAAATCGGTTAAGTTAACTTTAGTTGTCATACAATAGGTTAGACAATTTGACAACTAAAAGATAACTTAACCGAATTTTTAACGATTTTAAGGTACGAGAATTGACATGCAGAACGCAGGTTCATACTGGATGAGGAAAGCAGAGGACCGTGTCCCGCTGTGGACTTTAACCCCTTACTCATAAACGCCTCTTAAATTTTAGTCAATTGATTAATTAGCTTAAACTCTTACGTTGTTTGGTATACGGTTGGTTTTCGTAATAAAAATCTCGCTAAACAGTGATTAAAAAGAGGCGTTTATGAGTAAGGGGGTAAAAGGCACAATTGAACCTAAATAACACCTTTACGTTAAGCATTCAATATATTTTGCATATCTCCCTGAACGTTACGAAATATATCTTCAAAATTTATTCTGTGTTTTTTTTATTTGTATTGAATTGGTCCAAGGTTCCTTAGCTGTTACTACGACAGCAGTCGTAGATAGATACTTTAGAGGCCACTCACCACACGGCAATAGTAATAAGTCCTTATCCTTTTTATATGCTTAAAACATATTTTTTTTCGTGGCCATGCCTGTATATTCTCTAGCTAAGAGTAGTATGAACTTCTAGGAAAAAGAGTAAAACTTGAAACAAAATTATGCTCTTTAGTCTGGCTTGCATATGTATGTATATCTCAAGTTTTGACCTACGCAGAGAAGGCAAAAGGCATATCAAGATGATGATGAATAGTCAGCCATCAAAATGTAATTAAATACAATTGCTAAAACTTCCCAACAATAAAATTATACCGACCAAATCTTGGAAAACAAATAAAAAAATCAGGTTACCCACAATAATATAATAAATCAATTCAGAAAGTATCGGAAATCAATCAATCATAAGAATCAAACATTTTCTCTGCTCAACGGAATAATTCGCTCGTCTTCAATCACGAGAAATGCCGACAATAGCCGAAAAATACCGAAGATGGTATCGACTAGATAGCGAAAACTTTTTTGCTTAGACACAGAGTTATGATAAACTAACTGCTGGCCTTGGCTCCGCCTATGGTTATGGTGGTTATGGCGACACACGCGGATATAATTGAATTTTTGCTTATCACATTTTTTTTTACTAAATTTTGTCCTCAAATGTCATAAGCATTTAAAGTTTTATTTCTTTGCTAGAAATACTTACTTTTTTGGCCCGGCGCGGCGCCGTATAAAGCAATGGTTAAATTTGGTACTCGAGACGTGTACTCGGGTGGCCTAGAGGTCATGGCGTATCGTCCAGAGACGCGGGTTCAATTTCCGCCTCGAGTATAAATTTTTTCCATTGTCTTTCTTCTTTTCGGATTTTTTTAGTTATACCTAAGCTTTATACTTAAAAAATTATATGTAATAAAAATACTCACTGTTAAGTAGTCAAGAGAAGATGGGACGATAAATTATAAGTTTTTTAGCCCTAGCCTTTTTACTCGGGATTAAACCCTGTGTCGATGTTCCCAGCAGGACTTAAAGAAGCTCAGTATCATACATAAATTGGTAAAAAACCGCGACCTCGTACACATCATTAAATCGCGAGAATATCTCACAACCAAAAAAACAAACGGCAAAACTTTACCCATCAATAAAGTACACAATTTTATCAACTACAATAAAAGTAAAATAATATGTAGACTTACCTATTCTTATTGTTATATCTAAACATTGTGATATGTGTGGGAACTGGAGGATTTTGCGCCACTTCTTGCTCTTGCCTTTATTGCTATCGGAACCTCCTGAAACAAACATTAAATATACTAAGTATTTTTATATACAAAACACTATTTATTATCTCATCCCATTATTATTTTAGGACTAGATGGCGTTGTGTATATTCTAATAATAAATCTTCATAACAGCCCATTTATATTCCACTGCAAGGACGGGCCTCCTCCCATGACGGAGGGATACTTGGCCTACTACGAGTAATACCACGCTGGCCAGACGGATTGGTATAGGGTTTAATTTCAAGTTTTCCTTCTTTTTATTTCGTAAAAATAATATTCACGGATAGTCAGTCGGTTAATTAGTCGGTTTTTACGACACCCATGGGATGAGATGGGGTGGTGAGAAATTGTATTCTTACTCCGTCACCACACGGAGTAAGAATACAATAATTATATACAGTAATTTTACATACAACATTCTAAAGCAACAATATTACTTCAAGACGTACTAATAGGGCTGTAGAATCTAAAAAAAACCTATACAGTACCGTTAACGATCACGCATATAGATCACCATTACCGTCTCTCCTGACAAATGGAGCATGTACGCAATTTATTATTCATACTAAGTAAGTAATGTAGACAAAACAGTTATTATCTTTACAATAATAATGCAAATATAAGTAGGTACAGGAAGCTAAACGTGGGCGGGTATTAATAACATAGTCTATTGCACAATAATGCTCATTCCGTTGTTCCTAGATGTGATTATAATAACTGTTTTATTCGTTTTTTCTTTCTTTTTTTTATATGATGGTAGGCAAACGAGCCAGCAGGTCACCTGATGGTAAGTGATCACCGCCGCCCATGGACACCAGAAATCGAAAGAAACTTTCCACGAGGAATAAGGGAGTTAATGACGACCTCTGTGGCGTAGTGGTTATGTAACATGACTGCTACGCAGAGGTCTCGGGTTCGATTCCCGCTCAATGCAAATCTTTCTGTACATGAACATGATTGTTTGCACTGGTCTGGATGTTTTCTATGTATAATATGTAGGTATTTACAAAAAAAAAGTATTTAAGTAAGTTTATCCGTTGTCTAGCACCCATAGTACAAGCTTTGCTTAGTTTGGGACTAGATGGCGTTGTGTAAATGTGTGAGGAATATTTATTATTTATTAATAGTAGAACAAGCGAAAGTTTCGTCTGATATTATGATTATGAGACCAGTATAGAAAATAATTAAAGGTATGATAAAACATGGTGTGTACCCGTAGGACAAAAACCAGTAAACATACTTTGAAGGAACAAACGTTATGTTTGACCGCAATAAACGATATTAACGGAGACAGAATCCCCGTTTCGAATTTTTTTAAAAAGACAAATATAGAGGTGTAAAGTATTGTATAAATAAAGATAATATTAGTTTAAATATTTACATTAAATCAATTAATTGTGAGAAATGAATCGTTAGAATTAATGTTGCATCTTCTCTTTTGGTCCGACGTAATTGTGTCGTTTCATAAATTTTCACATCACAACATAAAATATATAAATGCCACAATAAAGTGAAAGAATTAATTTATGTTTGACAAAATTTTAGTACACGCTACGATACAGATTTTTATTCGAAAATGTATCTTATTACAAGGAGTTAAGGTGAATGTGTGTTTAGGTTGATTTGTATTTCTGTATACATTTAATGTTGCAAGCTTATTATGTTTTAATAGTCTGGTATTTTTATTAAATTGGCTCGGTGGCACAGAGGTAGCAATAAAGCCCGATTTACACATCGACAAGTACAGTAGCGAGTTAAGTAGTAAGTTGTTGATTAAGTTTATTTAAACAGATCTCCATCCTATTTTTTGACCAGTTAAGTTGGCGAGACGCAAGAGAGGGGCTACTTCGTACTATCCTCGACAAAAAATAGAATGGAGAAGACGTATTTAAATCAACTTAATCAACAACTTACTACTTAACTCGCTACTGTACTTGTCGATGTGTAAATCGGGCTTAAGCGATACTATAGTACTCGCATTATCCTCTGAGTCATAAAAGTCAAAAGAGATAGAAGATATGTATAAGAATACAAGACTCGTAAATGCAAGCGAGATAGATTATATTTTTTTTTTTTTTTTTTTTTTTTTTTTTAAAAAGACAACTCCCGCACTAGGGATCGTGCCCTGTGTCGCGGGGACCTTTTACAAACATAAATTAACGGACACAAAGAACACCCAGACCAGGACAACAATTTGTGGATCTCACAAATTATTGTCCTGCGTGGGGATCGAACCCACAACCTCTTGCACGGCAGCCGCTTGCGCTACCGTCGCGCCACCGAGGTCGTCAATATATAGAAATGAGATGGCCCTAAGACTCAGATGATGATGCGCGTTCTATACCGTATACGCTTTTACGACACCTACAAGACTAGAAGAAGAAGTGACAGACAAGGATAGCACGTTAATTAATTGCTACTAGTCATATTAGGTTATATAAAACGTCTTTGAGATTCTTGTGGGTATCGTCTCATAGAAGACGCGTTCCGAAGCCACCCATCCTCCCCTCGGAACGCGTCACCTCAACTTATTAGTTGAGGTGCCAAAGTGATTCATGCGCATGTATCCTATTAAATATTTTGAATATTGACATTTGGGTGGTGATATTTTTTTTTTCTATTTAAAAAAAGACATCTTCCGCACTAGGGATCATGCCCTGTGTCGAGGGGACTTTTTACAAAGATCAATTAACGGACACAAAGAACACCCAGACCCAGGACAATAATTTGTGGATTTCACAAATTATTGTCCTGCGTGGGGATCGAACCTACGACCTCGTGCACGGCAGCCGCTTGCGCTTCCGCCGCGCCACCGAGGTTTTTTTAACTTATTAACTCTCGCCATCCACACACAGGTAACTAATATTTATAAATACTGTTTATTTATCTTTAAAAAATAACTCCCGCATTAAAGATCATAAGGACTTTACAAACATCAATTGAACGAAAAACGAACATCCAGACTCCAGGACAATAATTTGTGGATCACACAAAGAATTGTTCTGTGTAGGAATAGAATGGATAACATACATAAAGACTTCAAGTATGATGATTATTCATATATAGTAACTATTGCCCAATGCTTGCAACCTCTAAACAACAAAAGCCCGAGGCAAATGAACTAGAGGTCTCGCAATAATAAATAGCTAATCAAAAACATCATATATTTGAATCATTATAAATAACAAGAAGAATTATAATTAACTAACATAATACTTAAATTATGTAACGAAATTATTTTTTGTATATATCCTATTAATATTATACACGAGAAAGTGTGTATGGATGTGTGGGGTATGAAGATGTGTGAATCCATAATAAAAATGCGTTGACTACTATATTTACTTTACTGGTACCAGACTTATAATATTAAATACAAAATACAATTAGACGATATACTACGACCTATCTACATGGTTGCGGGGAGACGACTGCTGGGCGACGCTAATACAATGGCGCGCCTGTAAAGGTGATTTGTCAGCAGTCGCTCAAGTTACATGTTGTGTCCCTACAGATGGATGGATGTATGTTACTCTTTCACGTAATAACTGCTGAAGAGATTTCAATGAAACTTTACAATAATATAGCTTATACAATAGAATAACACGTAGACTACAATATAAAGATTTTATATTTATAATATACGCTACTCGAAATAATAATCCTGTGCAAGCTAAGTTACGGGAACCAGCCAGTTACAAACAACATGAAGAATAAAAATTAATTTAAGTGATGTAATGAAATTATTCTTTGAAATATATAACATCTACATATAATAAATCATTGCATATGTATAGAGATAGTAGGTATGTACAGTATATATGACTGTGTCTGGTGTCATAAAACTGTGCTCACAATGACCAACTTACTTATATGCATAAAACTATACTCAGAAACAGTGCAAGTCAGATTATAAATAAATTAGAATTAGCTTTTAAGACTAGCTACATTGGATGTGGTGTAATCAGCATGTCAATTCTCGTATACTCGTATCTTAAAATCGTTAATTTTTTTTTAAAGTAATGAAATCGTACTGTAACTAAGCTTAAAACGGCATTCTGGTAATTTTAAAAGTGACAGTTCATGTAATCTTCTCCATTAAAAAACGGCAAACTTGACCTTTATTTTATCATTTAACTTTATTTTTAACGAAATGTTTAAGGAACAGAATACCACAATTGGATTAATTAAAAATTAAAGTTAAAAAAAGTTAAAATTAAGTTAAAATTGTGTGTTACGAGAATTGATCTGCACATTAAAATAAGCTCTTCATTATGTTTGAACAATGAAGTAAAAGGCGATGAATGAGGGAGGCACAGGACCGCACAGGTGCGAAATTTTTCTAAGAGATTTATATGTCCAGCAGTGGACGTCCACAGTCTGATATGATGATGATCATAACAGCCCATTAATGTCCCACTAAAGGGACGTGCTAGGGATACTCGGCCTACTAATTCCACGCTGGCCAAACGGATTGGTACAGGATTATATTTCAAGTTTTCCTTCTTTTTATTACTTAAAGATAATATTCACGGATAGTCCCTTAGTCGGTTTTTACGACACCCATGGGATGAGATGGGGTGGTGACATATTGTATTATTCTTACTCCGTCACCACACGAAGAATTGACGATGATGTATGATCAAAATTGTTGGTTAGGACAATCGCTCAATTGTATCTACTCCCAAACTAACCAAATTTTAATGTTAGAGTACTAGACTAAGAAAAAACAAATAAAAACATGACCGGAATAAAAAAATGTATTCACAATAAGAATTAGCATAAAACAGTTGTAGAGAAGAACCAAGTAAATAAATAATTAAAAATTCCGTGTATTGAAGAACTAAAGCGCCGATTACACTAGACTACATGTAGTCTCCTACATGATGTAGTTGACTACATGTAGTCTAGTGTAATCGGCGCTTAAGAATACTTTAAAGACACTACGTAAGATTCGTAAAAAAGCGACTAATGTAGATTGCAAAAAGATAGTTACTTCTGTATAGACCTTGGTATCCTATAAACATATTTCCTACAACGTTAAAGAGAAATACAGTTGGCAAACCAAACTTGCAGCAAGCTTGGTTTGTCAACTTTATTTCTCTTATTATAGTCATATTGTGAGGACTCGCAAGTCATGTCACTGACAAAAAGGCTTGAGCTCTCATTTATGAGTCCAGTCTCTAAAACTCTACTCCAGTCCCTAAATTACGACTTAAAAAATCGAGTCCCGTCCATCACTAAGCTTGCTAGACACGTTAACATCACTAGGTATAGGGTTTTATAGTAAGTTTGCGAGAGAATCTTATCTCCGTAAAAGTTTATACCTAGATAATTTCTTGCTTTCAACAATATTTGTTGCGTAGGCGAAATGTCAACATAGAAATATTATTAACCTTTATCATACTAAAAATAGAAAAAAAATCCATTAAAATAAATAACATAACCAACGTTTATCATTCCTTTCAATCTTTTTTTTTTATAAGGATACGGCAATTTTACTATTGTCATTAAAAAACAACTTCACTCCGTAGTTATCACCTTGCCTGTCTGCTTAAATACCTATTTCTTTACACTATGACGATACATACATATAAAATCCTACAATAAGTTAATAATCATAACAGCCCATTAATGCAGGAAAGACAACTGCAGGGAATGGCCTCCTCTCGTGACGGAGGGATACTTGGCCTACTAATACCACGCTGGCCAGACGGATTGGTATAGGGTTTAATTTCAAGTTTTCCTTTTTTCTATGTAAAGGTAATATTCACAGATAGCCCCTTAGTCGGTTTCTACAACATCTATGGGATGAGATGGGGTGGTGACATATTGTATTTTTACTCCGTCACCACACGGACAAAAGTTAATAATATTATACACTATACAGTAACAGCCATTGACGACCTCTATGGCATAGTCGTTATATTACATGGCTGCTACGCAGAGGTCTCGGGTTCGCTTCCCGTTCAATGCAAATCTTTGTGTGCATAAACATGATTGTTTGCATTGGTCTGGCTGTTTTTCTATGATAACAAGTATGTATTTAAAAACAAAATGTATTTAAGAATGTTTATCCGTTGTCTAACTAAGCAGAGCTTGTACTATGGGTACAGTACAAGGTCTGCTTAGTTTGTGACTAGATGACGTTGTGTGAATGTGTGAAAGATATCGTATTGTATTGTCTATTACTAGCTGGTTCCCGCGGCTTCGTTTGCGCAGGATTATTATTTCGAGTAGCGTATATTATAAATACAAATACAATATCTTTATATTGTAGTGTATGTGTTATTGTAGTAGATGTGTGAATGTATAAAAAAATACAAATTAACAAAAATTAGACTTACAACCATATCTCCACTAAGCCAAGAAGCTAACAGCATGAGTTAATTTAATTTATAGATCGTAAAATAGTAATTATTTTAGTGACGGTATACCACAGTGGACTGTTTATGGTCAGTGGTTACGAGTAACTTTGTCAGTGAAATAAACTCATTCAACATTTTCTAAAAGGTCAAAAAGTATTATGAAGAGACTGAGTGAGATTGGTGTGTTGGTCATAGGTCTATTCTTAATATGTATTGCTATCATGATATGACGACCTCTGTGGCGTAGTGGTTATTTAACATGACTGCTACGCAGAGGTCTCGGGTTCGATTCCCACTCAATGCAAATCTTTGTGTGCATGAACATGATTGTTTGCATTTGTCTGAGTGTTTTTATGTATAACTAGCTGCTGTGCCCGCGACTTCGTTCGCGTGGCGGATGTTACTTACTTCGCAAATTGATTTAATACTGAAAAATGGTTTTTGAAACCTTATAACAAACATACACACATCAAAAAAGTCTAAGCAACATGCATGATATTACAAATTTACCATTTATATTAATTTATTTTACCATTTATTTTAATTATAACGTTGTATTTTATTTTTAAAATAATATTTTTAGGGTTCTATGATGTAAAAATAACAGCTGTTTTCTTTATAAGTTCTTTTAATAACAGAAATTAACAATATTAGAATATACAGGTACATAAGAAACTAAACTTTTTTTTTACAAATTGAAATTTCTTAAGAAAATGAATTTATTGTGAAAGAATAGGACAATTTAATACAAAGTATGGCCTCCTCTGCTATTCAGAACTTGTCGGCAACGATTATTCATTGAATTAATGAGACTGTTTATGTCATCTTACGGTATTCGCTCCCAATGGAATTGTAGCAAATCCTTCAGCTGTTGGGTTGTTGTCACTCCGTCCAAGTCCTTCAAAACACGTCTCTGGAGCATGTCCCATGCGTGCTCGATGGGGTTGAGGTCTGGCGATTGTGCAGGCCAGGGCAATACCTGGATGTTCTCCGTTGCCAAGTATTCACTGGTTCGCCGAGCTGTATGTGAACGCGCATTGTCATGCATTAACGTAAAATCGGAGCCAAAGGTTTGTGCAAATGGATGGACATAAGGTCTGAGAATATCCTCAACGTAATTTTCAGCGTTCATGTTTCCATTTACAAAAACGAGCTCAGTTCGCCTGTTCTTCATAATACCCGCCCATACCATAACTGTTGAGCCGCTGTATGGATGAACTTCCTGAACGCACCTGAGTCTTTCAGTATTTCCGGGTCGACGGTACACTCGCACCCTTCTTGTATCAGGCCTAAACCCGAATCGCGACTCATCGGAAAACATAATTTTATCCCATTGTTCCTGGGTCCATGTTATGCGTTCTCTACACCATTCATTTCGACGAGCGCGATTCCCGTGACGTATCGGTGGGCACCTGATAGGGCGTCGAGCTCGTAGGCCGTACTCATGCAGTCGATTTCGCACAGTTTGGGGACTTACATCAACACCACTTGAATTTTGTAGCCTCAAACTTATCTCTCGAGCGGTTAACATCGGCTGGCGTCTTGCAGTCAGTTGTATGTACCGGTCTTGCCGAGTGGTTGTACTCCTTTTACGGCCTGGATGCTGTTCAGCGGGTTCCCCTGTATTATTGTAGCGCTGCCAAAGACGACAAATAACACTTCTATGAATACCAAAATGTCGAGATACCTGAGATTGATTACTTCCCGCTTGCAACATCCCTACAGCTCTTTGCATTTCATCTGCCGTCAAATGACGTCGCTCCATGACGTAAAGAATATCTAACAATTCAATTTTGTCGCCAACTGTATTTAAATGGTTGGTAAAATTATAAAATCAAGACTAAAACGTAGCAATTAACATGCACTCAAATTCAAACAAATTCGCAGTCATTTGAATTTTATGAAAAAAAACAAAACATAATCGAAATTTTTTTTTTACAACCAGCCGGTATGTCATCAATAACAAAAAAGTTTACTTACCTATACACTTTGAGTGAGTAAATACTTAGAAATTAATTAATATAAATGGTAAAGAAGAATGGGCAGTTTTATATGGGGTGCGTCCCATGTGTTGTAACACTTTGTGACCTATATCATTTGAAAGATCTCAGCGAGTGCTATGTTTTATTGTATGGGCATAACTCCGTATCTCGTGCAGGGAAACTGTTATAGGGTTTTTAAAAAATAATAAAAATAATTAAAAATGTCTTAACTAATTGGTCTATTCATAACTTCTACTAAAGAGATTTAAAGGTAGAGCCTACTTTGACCCAACATCCTCTCTGTCACCATTGTAAACGCAGCGTTGAGAAGATTGGAGACATATAAAATGAGTTTTACGGCGGTCCTTCTAGGTAGAAGAGTTCTCAAGCTTTCAGAAACGTTTGCGCAATTACATGGACAAAGAAAAAACAGCTCCCTATGCTCCCCGCCATTTTGTTCCAAATATGACATCTGCTCTCTGCGTCCCAACCTTTGTAACATATTGCGACTAGCATAAACATGTTCACCTACATTTTTTTTTCCTATAAATATATATGTTTTTCATTAAAATTGTGTGCAGGTCAAAAGTACTGAGCTGTTAATGATAAAATAGTTTTTGTATCAAATAAGGCTTTAATCGTATTTTTTTTACATTTTGTGACACGGAAACACATTACCTATACTTATTCCACTTATAATAACTGTAGACAATTTACAGACAGCAATCGTTAGTTTAGACCGTTATTAATAAGTACACAGTTAAAAATATAATTACAAGTGAAAATGGTAAAGTTACCGCTAAATAAATCTCTTACGTAAATGTATAGATACGTTATAGAGTTGAGGTTGAGAAAATAAAAATCCTTATCGCATTTTTCTCCACTTAGCTGTTGATGTTGATAAGGTTGTCATAATATAATGACAGTATAAATATACAACTCCATTAAATAGACCTGTTTTATTCACATATCTTTCAAAATATATTGAAAACACGAAAGTACAGCTCAGCAACAACACTAGACCATGCTTCCAGCCCCAGCCAATAGGCGTCCATTGCTGGAGATGGGCCTCCTACAAATATCTTTACTTTGCCGATCCTGTGACTACCTTATCGATATCACGCGATACACCCGGTCGCTTTTCGAAAACTTTTCTGCCTCATCGTCATTTGTAAGTTCTTCGTGCTATATCGCCCCTTTAACGGGCAATCATCAACTCCTTAAATCAACTACTGACAACTTACCATTCATACAAAAATATTATACTGACGGGTGATATTAATATAGATATTTGTGAAAGCAATAATGACCCTCGCTCTACAGATTACCTCCAAATGACCGCATTCCATGGTATGTTACCAGCTCATACACTGTGCACAAGATACAATCGCTCATGCCTCGACCACCTAATACTAAAATCTAAATTACCCGCATCTTGTTATGTAGCAAATACCTCTCTCACAGATCATGACACTATATTATTTTTTCTCCGTTTAAAACACCCTACTAACAACACGACACGTCAGCTCAAAAAAGTCATCAACTATGACAGTATTGAGTCAAATATTAACAAAGTTGATTTTAGCCCCATATATAGCTTCCATGACGTCAACGAAGCCACAGATTATTTTATAAAAACTTTAAATACACTAATAACAGCAAATACTATATTGAAAACTGTCCCAAACCGAAAAAGATTTCAAAAACATTGGATGACACCAGGTTTATTGAAATGCCTACGAAATAGAGATAACTTACATCTAAAGCTTAAAAACAATCCTAGTAACGAAATCCTTAAATTAACCTTCAAAAGATATCGAAACTATTGTACTAATTTACTCAGAGACACCAAACTAAAGTATAACAAAAACCAATTAGACAGCGCCAAGGGCAATACTAAAAAAGTTTGGGAGGCAATTAAAACAATCACACACACTACAAAAGATAAGACGAGACCACTGGAACTCCTCTCCTTGTCAAACCCAAGACAATCCATTAATGACGTCAACACCTATTTTGCAAACATAGGACAATCAGTCTCCGCATCATCTATTAGCAATAACTCCCACCAAAAGCCAGCGGATACTCTCCCCTATCACCAACACACCTTCACAGTTTTGGAAACCGATAAGGCTGAACTGGAAATTCTCATATCGAACCTAAAAAATGACTCTTCTGTAGGAAGTGATAACATCTCTGCCAAATTCCTTAAAAAGTTTAAAAATATTTTAATTCCCCCAATTTCCTTCATCTGTAATAAAGCACTTACTACTGGAACATTCCCAGATGCTTTTAAAATTGCCGTGGTTCACCCAATCTACAAGGGAGGAGATAGAGATAAACCTAGCAATTACCGACCCATATCAGTACTTCCTAGCCTTTCTAAACTGCTAGAGAGAATTATGAATAATAGGCTTACAAAATTTCTTGAGAGAGAACAAATACTTTCTCCGAACCAATATGGCTTTCGTTCTGGCTTATCAACAAACAAAGCAGTACTAGATTTATCTAACAAAATAACTGCAAAACTTGATCAGAAACAGAAAGTCATCGGTGTTTTTCTTGATATATCAAAGGCTTTCGATACAATTTCTGTCCGAATCCTTTGTAAAAAACTTGAAAAAATCGGAATCAGAGGAACTCAGTTATCTCTTTTTAAAAGTTACCTCTCGAATAGAAGACAGTATGTAAAGATTAATGACCACTATAGCGATCAACTTACTGTTAAAAATGGCGTTCCGCAAGGTAGTATTCTCGGTCCTTCCTTGTTTTTGTTATACATAAATGACCTTTGTCAATTACAGCTGGAGAACACATCTATTTTTACCTACGCCGATGATACTGCCCTTATTTCTTATGGTAACTCGTGGGAATCCACATTCGGTAGCGCACAATCCAGCCTCAACTCAGTTACTCAATGGCTAACTAACAACAGACTGAGCCTCAACGTAAGCAAATCAACCTACCTCACTTTCTCACTTACTTCACCTGGTAAAATCCCTTCCCTCTCCTATTCACTTACTGCACACACTGGTGAAATTACTCCCGCATCTGCCTGTAACTACTCTATTCTGACTCAATCAAGCTCCGTTAAATACCTTGGGGTACAAATTGATGACATGCTTACATTCCACACACACATAGATGCGCTTGCCTCCAGATTACGAAAATTAATCTACATTTTCAAAGACCTACGTAACTCTGTTGATAACCACGTTCTCAAGCTTACTTATCTCGCTCTCTGTCAATCCCTTACGCAATACTGTATCGCAGTCTGGGGTGGAGCAAATAAAACATATTTACTAAAGCTAGAACGTGCCCAGCGAGCTGTCCTAAAAGTGGGATGGCGGCTGCCGTATCGTCACCCCACGACTGACGTTTACAGAATTTGCGATGTTCTCTCTGTTCGCAAATTATTTATTCTTAATATAATTCTCATCACTCATTCACTAACTCCTTATGACCCCGTTAACACAGTTTCCGTACGTAGAAAATACCAAGTATGTTCGTCTATATCAGTCAAGACAAGAATGGCCCAAAGATCTTTTTATTTCCTGGGAAACTACACGTACAACAAGGTGAATAAGATATTAAATATACACCCAATGACCAAAATAAATTGTAAAAAGTCAGTTACAGATTGGCTAAAAAGTTTAGATTACGAGCAAACGGAAAAAATCATCCTCATATTAAAATGAACAGCACCCAAACAAGCGAAAGGACACACACAAAAGCATACACATACATACACACACACACATCCACACACACATATGCACACACACATACACACACCCACATACACACACACACATACACACACACCCAACTTATTTTTGTTTTACTCTTAATAAGAAATTCTGTTATTACCTATCACTAAGTACTTGTAGTATGCTCTCATTTCAACTTTAATGTATTACTTATGAGAGAGCCTGGAGATTTGTCACACAGGTCTCGAACCTAGTATAAACTCCAGCTCTCACTAAGGTTCCTTCACATTTTCTATCATTTACTTGTTTTACTATTACACTGTATGTACCTTATTGAGAGAAATAAATAAAGAAATTGAAATTGAAATTGAATCCTGAGTGCTCTATCGGTCACTTTAGTTCTCCTGCGGATTATCTCACTTCTGATTCAATTGCGCAGGTCAACTCCCAATAAAGCTCTCTCCGTTCCCCTGTAGATGACCAAAAGCCTTGTGATTTGACGAGTGAACCCCTTCTCGAAGTTGGACTTATCTGGCCTGATTGTCCCAGGTAAATATATTCGTGGTCAACTTTGAGTGTAGCGCCTCCAACCGTGATTGAAGTAAGTGCAACATGAAGATTTGCCATGATCTTGGTCTTGTCCGTGTCCATTTTAAGACCCACTTATTGAGAGATACTATTAGGGTCATCGAGCATTATATTGAGGTCCTCCTTGGTCTATGACATGACACCATTTTCGTTAGCAAATGAAAGTGCGTGCGTGCGTGATATACTTGCCATAATATTGATGCCACTTTCGTTCCAGTCTAAGAGCCTAAAAGAATCTTCCAGTGCAGCGGTAAACAGTTTCGGAGATATTTAATCACCTTGTCTTATACCTCGCTGCAAATTCATAGTTCTTGATAATTTATCCTCGAGACAAACCAACATAATGGCGTTTCCGTATACTTAAGCACTGCAGTATTATGAAATATCGTTGGTGTACTTGACATCGTTGGAGAGACTGCAACACTACACCAGTAAGTTAATAATGGCATCTACACCAAGCGCAAACTTATTTGACCGACCTGAAGTTGTTGCAACTGACTGAGCAGATGTCATATTTGGAACGAAATGGCGGGGAGCATAGGGAGCTGTTTTTTTCTTTATCTATGTAATTGCGCAAACGTTTCTGAAAGCTTGAGAACTCTTCTACCCAGAAGGACCGCCGTAAAACTCATTTTACATGTCTGCAATCTTCTCAACGCTGCGCTTACAATGGTGGCAGATATGGTGTTGGGTCAAAGTAGGCTCTACCTTTAAATCTCTTTAGTAGTAGTTATTAAAAGACCAATTAGTTAAGACATTTTTAATTATTTTTTTTATTTTTTAAAACCTTATAACACTTTCCCTGCACGAGATACGGAGTTATGCCCATACAATAAAACATAGCACTCGCTGAGATCTTTCAAATGATATAGGTCACAAAGTGTTACAACACATGGGACGAAACCGCCCATTCTCCTTTGTAATATCATGCATGTTGCTTAGACTTTTTTGATGTGTGTATATACCTACACACGAATTGTAAAATTAACGAACGAACGAAAACCTTTTCAAACACAGACCTTTACAAAGACAGATCTATGAAGACTGTGTCTAAACTTATACTGAAAGACATGAGCGAACGTCATTCTTTCAAGGAAAATCTTAATACCGATACTGAAAATGAGGTCACAGGCACAATGCCATCTGTTGTCAAATTGGTAAGTTAAAATAAATGACATCGCTTATTTCATCATAACAGCCCATTAATGTCCCACTGCAAGGACGCGCCTCCTCCCGTGACGGAGGGATACTTGGCCTACTAATACCACGTTGGCCAGTCGGATTGGTACAGGGTTTAATTTCAAGTTTTCCTTCATTTTTATTTCGTAAAGATAATATTCACCGATAGTCCCTTAGTCGGTTTTACGCCACCCATGGGATGAGATGGGGAGGTGACATATTGTATTCTTGCTCCGTCACCACACGGATAATCGCTAATTAATTATGAATAAATACATTTTGCACGCCACGTTATGGTGCGGCAGAATTACCTGCCTCGGTGGCGCGGCGGTCGCATTACATGGCTGGCGTGCATGAGGTCGCGGGTTCGATTCCCATGGAGGACAATTGTGATACACAAACTATTGTCCTTAGTCTGGATGTTCTTTGTGTCCGTTAAATTGATATATTTAAAGGCTAGTGTGAAGACTTATTATTGATATTACACATACGATTCATGGTTAATTTTATTAACATTTAAAAGGAATAACTTATTAATAGCACTTAATAATAAAATAGTTATAGATTATTTAAAAACTTATTTATTTTATGATTACTACTGGTAACGCCATCTCGTGAACAAAAGAAACGAAATTTAAATTCATTCAACATTGAACCAAATCCATTTTTCATTACCCCTGATTTGTATTGGACTGTTCTAATAAAGAGATCTAGCGATATCTCGAGTATTACTTATCCGATTCCGATTGTTTTATTATAGTATAGATAGATAGATTACCTACTTTAAACTTAATACCTAATAACTACGTATCTATTTATTTTAATATCTAAAGCGCACTTATTCCGAGAAGAGTCAATAAGAACCACGTCCGTTCGCATTAAGAGTCAATGTGAATGAAATTATATAGATGCACCGGTTGGCCGTTTCGGACGTTAAACAAAAATCGACCGTACAGCCGTACTCATAATGGCGCGGCGACATTTTGAAATTTTCTTTCATCTATATTGTGTGTTTATAAACCGATTTCTATAAAAAAAAAATATGAATAAGGTATTAAAGTGTACTTTTAAAATATGGGAGTTTGAAAATGATATGTCTATGCAAATTACAATATATTTATGTATTTAATACACTGTGAAGAAAACCCTAACGATTAAACACGTTATTGTGGCTAATATATAAAAGATAGATATATACTATTCAGGACTTTTTTGTATATCTTTTGAAGACCATTATTTTTGTAATACATATTTTTGGCGTATGATCAACGTATGCGATGATAAGAGCTCGAACGCGCGTTTTTTCAACCGACTCACTTCAAATTTTTCGTCACTGCTCAGCTTCTATGTGTCTTAGCGTTATGTTATACAGCCTATAACCTGCCCAGGAGTATGGACTACAATCGTACCAAGTTTGGTTAAAATCCCTTCAGTAGTTTTTGACCCATGCGTGCACATACAGACAGACAGACAGACAGACAAAAAATTTATTGATTGCATTTTTGGCATTAGTATCGATCACCATTCATCCTCCAATATTAATTTTAAACATATATTCAATGTACAGAATTGATCTCTCTACAGTTTTATTATAAGTATAGATAAGTCCCCACGACACAGGGTATCCTAGTGTGGGGCTCAGAGTACTTATATGTGTAGTAAAATTGTACCTTATTATAATAATAACATGTATACTTACTGTACGAATGTTTTGGTTACAAATAAAGATCATTATCATTATCAAGTATGTATATACAAAAAAAAATATTTTAGTATGTTTATCCGTTTTTAAGTACACATCGCTGGCCCCGGGCAATAAAGCTGTAATCGACTATTACGCCCTTTTTAATGTTATTTCGTTTTTGAGTTCCTTGTCCTTCAATCTATGCCTCATTTTTTTTTTAGATTTTTTTGCCAATATTTAAATGTATTTAATGACATTGACAGCTTTATTGTACGGAAAATGATTAAACGATTAAGTTATGTAACATTGTCTTACTTCCTGAAAATTAAAATAAAAAATCGGCAAACAACCTTACACTATTTTCTTTAAAAAAAAACAATAAAACAGTTAACGGCTTTTCTCAAAATAAATATTTATAAACTTGGATATGTAAGCACCTAATACAAAGTAATCATTCTACCATTTATTTTGCAAAAGCTATTACGCCTTTTTTCTCTTCTAGCGACGTAAGCCACCATTACGCTGAACACCATCTCTTTCACTCCTACGCATAAGTTAATACCCCTTTCTTTTTATCATGATGTTTATGTAAACAATTCATACAAGTATTGACATGATTCAGCGGCCGGTATCAGAGCAGCGCGTGACGTCTTACGCACATTACTTGCATAATGTAATAGTAATGTTATTATGTTGTTATTTATGACCTCGGTGGCGCGCCGGTAGAGCCAGCGGCTGCCGCGCATGAGGTTGTGGGTTCGATCCCCACGCAGGACAAGAATTTGTGAGATCCACAAATTATTGTCCTGAGTCTGGGTGTTCTATGTGTCCGTTAATTGATGTTTGTAAAAGTCCCCGCGACACAGGGTATGATCCCTAGTGCGGGAGTTGTCTTTTTAAACTAACTAAACTTATTAAGTTGGGCTCTAGAAGTGGAAAGGAGTGGAGAGTGGGGCTCTTTGGATATGGACAAAGAAATCCACGGGGCCAAATGCTTGCGGACTTCATGGAGAAGGAGGGACTCTTTATGATGTACTCCTTCTTCAAGAAGCGTAGCTGCCGCAAGTGGACCTGGCTTAGTCCTGATGGTGTCACAAAGAACGAGATTGACTTCATCATATCGACAAAACGCCATATATTTAACGATGTCTCAGTGATCAATTCGGTGAAAACCGGAAGCGATCACCGGATGGTGAGAGGCACATTAAATATCAATCCTAGGCTGGAAAGAAGTCGGCTGATAAGGTCTACGCCCCGGCCTACACCAGTCCAAATCCCCGAGAACTTCCAACTCCAACTGCAGAACCGCTTCGAGGGCCTCAACCAATGTGTTGATGTGGACGAACATCACGAAAGGTTTGTGGAAACTGTCCGTACAGTCGGTTCCGGTGCTTTTAAGACCCATCACCGGAGAAGATCAAAAAAGATCTCCGACCACACTCTCTCGCTCATGGAGCAAAGGCGTACGATGGCACTTCAGTCTCCAGACGACGCTGAAAAGTATAGGAGGCTCAATAGGCAGATCTCAAAGTCACTGACTCGCGACCTTCGGCACTTTAATACAGCTTGTATTAAAGAAGCCATTGAGCGAAACAAGGGCTCTAAAGTGTTCGCATGAGATCTGTCTCTAGGTCAGAGCCAACTTTCTAGGCTCAAGACTGGGGATGGTAGAATAGTGACGTCCAAGCCTGAGCTTCTAGAGGAGATTGAGAAGTTTTACGGACAGTTATATACCACAACACAGCCACCTAGTGATCTAGCCGCCGATCCTAGAGCTAGACTTACGCGACACCATACCGAAGAAATCCCGGACGTCAGTCTGTGTGAGATTAGTGATGCTCTCCGACAACTTAAGAACAACAAGGCACCGGGGTATGACGGAATCACAAACGAGCTACTGAAGGCCGGTGGAAAACCTATTCTCAAGGCTCTTCAGAGGCTATTCAATTCCGTTATACTCAAGGGAAAAACGCCACAGGCATGGCACTGAGGTGTGGTGGTACTGTTCTTCAAGAAAGGCGATAGAACGCTTCTTCAAAATTACAGACCCATCACTCTTCTGAGCCACGTCTACAAACTGTTCTCGAGAGTCATCACGAATAGTCTCGAACGCAGACTGGACGACTTCCAGCCTCCCGAACAAGCCGGTTTCCGAAAAGGTTATAGTACCATAGACCACATTCATACGCTGCGGCAGGTTATACAAAATCCAACGAGTATAACCGGCCCCTATGCTTAGCGTTTGTGGACTATGAGAAAGCCTTTGATTCGATCGAGACATGGGCAGTGTTGCAGTCTCTCCCACGGTGCCAAATTGACCAACGGTATATCGAAGTGCTGCGGTGCTTATACGAAAACGCCACCATGTCGGTTCGTCTCCAGGGTGGATTATCTGGCCCTATCCAGTTGCAGCGAGGAGTAAGACAAGGTGATGTCATATCCCCGAAATTGTTTACCGCTGCACTAGAAGATGCTTTTAGGCTTTTGGACTGGGACGGACTCGGCACCAACATAAATGGCGAGTATATCACGCACCTTCGATTTCCTGACGATATCGTGGTCATGGCTGAGACCATGGACGACCTCAACACAATGCTCGATGGCTTCATTAGAGTCTCTCAACAAGTGGGTCTTAAAATGAACATGGACAAGACCAAGATCATGGCAAATGTCCATGTTGCACCCACTCCAATCATGGTTGGAGGCTCTACACTCGAAGTTGTCGACGAGTATATTTACCTGGGACAGTTAGTCCAGCTAGGTAAGTCCAACTTTGAGAAGGAGGTCACTCGTCGAATCCAACTCGGTTGGGCAGCGTTCGGGAAGCTAAAACGTATCTTCTCGTCCACATTACCGCAGTGTCTGAAGACAAAGGTCTTCGACCAGTGCGTGTTGCCAGTGATGACGTATGGCACAGAGACGTGGTCGCTAACTATGGGCCTTCTCAGAAGGCTCATGGTCACTCAGAGGGCAATGGAGAGAGCTATGTTGGGAGTTTCCCGTGATCGAATCAGAAATGAGGAGATCCGCAGGAGAACCAAAGTAACCGACATAGCGCTCAGAATTAGCCGGTTAAAGTGGCGGTGGCCAGGGCACATAGCGCGGCGAACCGATAGCCGTTGGGGCAGAAAGGTTTTGGAATGGCGACCGCGTACCGGAAAGCGCAGGGTGGGGAGACCCCTCACACGGTGGACTGACGACCTAGTTAGGACGGCGGGTAGCCGATGGATGAGGGAGGCACAGGACCGCGCAAGGTGGCAATACTTGGAGGAGGCCTATGTCCAGCAGTGGACGTCGATTGGCTGATATGATGATGATGATGACATACCTAGTATATAACAACTATATTATAACAACTCAACTATAAAGTGCGACTTCTCCCAGTTCAAGGGAATTTTACCAACTAACCAAATTATTTTAACCAAATCATGCTTCCTCAACTAGTACCTAACCATAAAAGTATGTATTAGTAGTAATATTATATTAGAAATAATAATTATTATGAAATACAGCCTTAAATAAGAAAAAAATATAGTATATTTAATATTGTAATCAGTTTGTAATGATAGTTACATAAAAATATAAATCATTAATAGGATTTTAAAATAGCGTTTAGCGGATAATACTTCTAGAACAGTATTAAAAAAAATCCCTGAAAAAGGTGGTAACCGGTTGATACGCTCATGATTAAAAGTGAAAATGGCGTTGTATTATTTACTTACATCCCGGGCCATTATTGGAAGATCGATTTGTAAAGCAGTTAATGGTGTTACAGTTAGAACGGTAACGTAAATAATTTGTATTATACATTTTTATAATTATCTCAGCCATTATTTATGAAATAAACATATTTAAAAAAAAAAAACAGATAAAAAAATTACCGTTCAATTGAGATATTAAACGCTTTATTTGAATGATTGTACACTAAAATTTAGTCAAATTAGCTTTAATTATTTCTCCTGTAAAATTCGTTTTTTTATATTACCGCTTTATTGCCCGGGGCCAGCGACATAGTACAAGCTTTGCTTAGTTTGTGACTAGATGGCATTGAGTGAATGTGTCAGGAATATTTATTTCTTATTTATTTATCACTGAGTACGCGAAAGCTTTAGAGCATCGCCGTAACATTGCGTATCATAACGTGTTCTATGTGTGTAAAATTATTTCATCTTATACCGTCTTTTCTTGGTTCTCGTCTCGTGTTGGTTTTGTAGTCAAGGTAGACGGTCTTGTATCCCATTATCGAGTTTGGGAATTCCATCCTTGGTTGAATTCCATCCGAATAATTAAATAGCAGAACTATCTTCGGGCACATGAGCTCATAAATAGGGAATTAAATAGAAATAAAAGTTCAATAAAGTTATAAAGCCTATCCAATAAACGAACTACCCGTTAAAAACAAATGTGCAATTCAAACCAGTAGTTATCGATAACGCGTTGAGCAAACATACAAAATTATAATTATAAAATTAAAACACAGATTGCAAGACAATATCTCCGGTGAAGGAACGCCTTTACACATTATAAAACTTTAACAGGTAATACGGTTAATCACAGATTAAAAATATATTATGAAGCTTGTGCAACATCCGCCGATAATGATCTTCGATTAATTAAAATACTATTTTGTAGATTGATGGTGTTGATAATATATTTATAATGCAAGAAGGATACCGCAATAAGGTCAGGTGTCCCTGAGGGTATGAAATTAAGAGAACGAATATATGAGAAAAGAAGTTAGAAAATAATTTAATAGTCATTTTCTTTATTCGTGATGAAGATGGCCGCATGGATAAGGCCACCCCACATCCACTAGTCCGTTTTGGTGTAAAAGCGGACTATGACAGATACCCCCTTACTCATAAACGCCTCTTAAATTTTAGTCAATTGATTAATTAGCTTAAACTCTTACGTTGTTTGGTATAAGCTTGGTTTTCGTAATAAAAATCTCGCTAAACAGTGATTAAATTTAAGAGGCGTTTATGAGTAAGGGGGATAGATACAGATTATAACTATGAAAAGAAAGAAGTAGGTAACAGTCACGTTTTCATCTAGAAAACCACGAGGGAGTGAAAGGCCGGTTAAGCAATTTAGAGCGCGTTTACAGGAGGAGTAATTACATTAATGAATAATCATTCATATTCTTAGACAGGGAACAAGAAAATGCAGTCTAGGTCGCGGGAGGAAAAGTACATACTAATTTTACGAACGTCCTTTATGATGTTCAACTGACGAAATAAGAATCCTAAGTCTCATAAACTACTCTCGTTTTCTAAGGGTGTAGCAAAAGCGACTAAGGGATAATGGAATAACAGTAGGTATTATGCATAAAGACAGATAACTCCAAACAAATCCTACACTAAAACCTATCCCTAGTTAACTTCTATCACTGCATCAGGGCTGTCCCTACAGCAGAACTCTTAAAATGCTTTATTCTTAATTCGTATCAAGCTTTTACCGTTCACATCACGATAATATCAGAACGGTTTACATCGAACACGCTTTATTAATATTAAAGTATTTCGGCCTCGTTTTTTTTTCATAATCGATTTGTGAATTAATCGAATAACAAATTGATTAAAAATATTTATTTATGACCAATCGATGCGGCAACGCCTAACATTTAATCTTGGATATGCAGTGAAATTGTTAAGTTTACCGTAACATAGTGCTATAATCAAATAATATACATTTTATTCAGGAAGTTATGAGGAGGCATGTTGGTCACAATATACGTGTGATATACATAAAGTAAAAAAGTAAAATTAAGATACTTGTACCAAAATATTTTATAGAGAAAATCCCGATAGGCAGAATTTCAATAAGAGGCAGACCAATGCTGCGCAATGGAGCATGTTTAACTGACCCAAAAAACATCCAAACTCAAAAGAATCATTTGCAAACAAACAATTATTTATCAAACGAGAAATTAATTCGTACTTACTCCTTGAATCGCCAGCAAAAGCTAGGTATTATTAGTTAGCAACCAGTATTTAATCAGATGATATTCTAAATGATCTAATAATGACAAATTAATATGAATCACCCATACAGTTACTACAACAGTTACGTACTGTAATCACATTATGAACTTAAAGGTAAATAAACCCATTAAGATTTACCAAAACAGTATGACGTCGATGCAGCGCTTACGTAACGCACCTATTTTTATCTCTTTATGTTTACTTTCGATATCGAGTTATAACTTCACAACTGTAAAGGAGTTTATATGGTGATGGGCAGAGTTTTGTTTGATGTTACTCCGCGCGATCGAATCAGGAACGTAGGAGAACCAAATTGTTCGACATGGCGCTTAGGTTTGCCCGATTAACTATTGAGTAGGGCTCAAAGCACGCAGAATCGTTAGTCGATTGTCAGAAAGATTATGGAATTGCGACTGAAAGCAATTACGACCTGATAATCGCACAACTTTATGAGAATGCCAATGACCAAGAGAGGCATCTTTCGGGAGGAAGCATAATATCAAACAATGGAAAGTACGGAAGCTGGATAAACAAAACAGAGAAATGCTGTCAAAAACATGAATTAATATCAAATGTTTGAAGTCATCTTGCGATATTTACGATTACACGTATGATTTGCATACTCTTGCAGTTTAATTTTACATCGTATATTTTAACTCGAGATGTTATAATCTTGATGCTGATATAATATTTGATCCTAATAACGTGACATTGACGAAAAGATACAATATTTGGTTCAGATAAGATATGTTTTATATAATATATCTCATGAACATGATAGGTAATAAAAGCAGTTATAAAGTCACAAACCAAATTTGGGTACGTATGACCGTTGATAGAATCTCATTGTTCCCTTAAATTTTTTCTATCAAGGCTGTAGAAGTATTGTATCACGTTCGAACAACGCTTAAAGCTTACCAGAATGCGAAAATTTATGGTCTGGTCTTTTAGTCGAGGGTAGGACCCAGTAAAACTCCTTGAAGGACTCAGCACAAAACAACAAACAGGCGCCGAGAAAAGCTATTATGATGTTGATTAAAGGCCAACCTCGAAACGGCACTTTTCGTAAGCAAAACATCATGACACAGTTGTTTTATTTTATTACAGTTTTTTATTAGAATATATATGGCGAAGACGTTTCAGCAAACCATTCGGAGCGAGTACGATGTTAAAACTAATATACAACCAGAAATATGGTTTGTTCATTCATATTTGGTAATAAAGAGAGGAGTAAAACCGTTAGAAATATTAGCTGCTGTCAGCTTGTAACTTTAGGTAGATATGTCTCATAGCCAGAGTTTTGCAACGGAAGGACGCTAAGTAATTTCGGATTAATCTTACCCACGCATATTTTTTGGCTGCTTACGTATTTCAAATAAGCTAGGACAAAAAAACGCAAAAACATAATGTTGATTTTGAAATTATTTTACGAAATAAGTCGATAAAAAAACTTGAAAAATGCCGGTTATATTAATTAGGACTGATGTGACCATTTATAAATTTGGCCCAAAAAATGGGGGTTTTTTTACCAAATTTTTTGACGTAACCACTGAAGATCCGGGAAACTTGGTTTATTAACACCACGTTAAAATACCCTGTCAGTAAAAAAAACAAAGTCAATCTTTATCCAATAATAAAACACCAACTACTTGTGTTTAAAGCTGTACCAACAGTAAATGAAATGAGAAAAGTTTATCTGCAAGAAGAATAATTTAATTTCATCCGAAAAAGTAGCAAATAATTCAACAGTAATTCTGTAAGTACATCCTTAAACTAGTTTAAAAGTACCCTTTCCGGTCTAACTTATTTATACATAATATAAGATGAAGTCATAGCACTATGTCAGCATCCGTGTAGCGGTTAGGTGGTTTGAGAGGTAAGGAAAGCGGTGAATTATTAAATAATTTAGTGCTCGCGCGGTTAGGTAGGTACTGTGTTGGTAAGCTTTTTCACGCGGTGGCAGAATTTCTGCGAAGAAATAGCGAAATTGGCGCAAAAAAGCCTTTTTGTGTAGTATATGGTTGTCAGGATCGTCCACCGATAAGAGAGATTATACTTTTTAGTATGTCCTTTGATCAATACAATGCAAACATTTGCTGGCAAGTTGGTTTACCATCTTTGTTTCTCAAAAGTGTGCGAAGTCTTACATTATTGGTAACAGCATTCTTAAAAACAGCATAACATATAGAGCACAAATTTTAATGTTACTCAATAATAATTAAAATATCGTCATCCATTAATATTTAACTGCATTCAGGGCTTCTAGGGCAATTGAGGAAAATATCGCCTACTAAAACCATGCAGGCCAGACGGCTTGGTATAATTATGCCATTATATCAAGTTTTCAAGTGCACTTGCACATAATAAATTAATCTTCAATGACTCGGTTTTTACGATACCGATGGCATAAGTTGAGAGACAGATCATTTTGAAAAATGATTGTATTGTGTAGAATGACACTACAACAAAATGGCAGACATATAAAACGTCATTTGAAGGCTGTTTTAACCCTTTATGATCACAATGTCTACACTGTAAAATGACTGTGAAGCAAAATGCCTCAAATCAATATCTCTAAAGTGTTTTGACTTATTTGCAATACATCTGTATTATTTCTTGCCTATGCAGCATAATGTCTCAAAATTGAAAACGACTTTAAAGGATAATACACAATACGCCATTAGGACTAAGAATCAAAACGACGATAAATCAAATAATCATTATTTTTATTTGTGAATTATTATAAATGAAATAAAATGTTACTTTAATTATTACTGCTTATTTTTAGGTTACAAACACTTCAAAATAGGTTAATGCGCAAAGCGACGGGAGCACCGTGGTTCATGCGTAACGAGGATCTTCACATAGAACTCAAGTTGCCGACTATCCAGCAACACATGGAACTCTGTTCCCGTCGCTACTTTGAAACGGCTGCCACTCACCCCAACCAACTAGTGGTTGAGGCGTCCGGGTACATCCCGTCCTCATCCCGGGTAGGCCGGAATACGCGCCGCGTTCGCTCCTAGAGGGCGTGCCTTCCGCACGTCCTGTTAGTCAGTGACAGTCCAGGCCGAAGTTCGTGCCCCACAGGGCAGGGGGTGCATTTTCGTGTTCTGGTCATAAAACTACCTACTTAGATGTTTTGCATTTTAGGTATTTTGGATTTCAAGTCATCTTCACTTTAGACGTTTGTCTTTAAAGTCGCGTTACTTCGTAGTCGTTTTACTACAAAGTCATTTTCATTTAAAGGTGTATTAGTACTAAGTCGTTATGATTTGAGGCATTTTGCTACTTAGACAATATGCATTTTATGCGTAATCCTTTAAAGTCATTTTACAGTGTAGAGATTGTGATCAAAAAGGGTTTTAACGGCTTTTTTAAAGCTATCGTAAAGACTGTCAGAGTGTTACTGCCTTGTTGGCGACGCGTTTGAGATTCAAATCAGAAAAAATTGTTTGTGCGATCTACTATTGATGGTACTGAGTTTGGATGATCTTTGTGTCAAGTTAAATTGGTGTTAGTAAAAGTCCCTGGAACGGATCGCAGGGCCAAACAGATTATTTTTTGTTGCTAGTTTACTAATATTCTAATGTACCAATAAAATATTAAACAAATTCATACATATTCCTTATTTTTCTATGTCTACAAAGTGCTTTAGACTATCTCAATCAAACTAGGGAATACAATTTGTATTTTTATTCATGTTTCTACATAGTGTATTAGATTGCGAATGTATTTCTACTTTATTTACATAATTTACAACTATCTCTCGGTGGGAATACTTCAATAATATAAAAGAAGAATCTTGTTTATAGTATAGTATGAATAAATTTGTCTTAATTTCTGATACAGTGACTTCTTCGTCCATACGCCAACTATATCATATATCCGACTTTGTCCTTATTGCCAAACTATGAATATAAAATATATTACTACCCTATAACATACACATAATGTCAAAAACATAGATTAAGTGAAGAAAATGTACATATAGACATTCAAGTTAATATTCTGAAACTTAAATGTTGATAAGGATCTTTGACTGCTAAGAAGTCTCTTCAGATAGAAGCCGAGTACTGACCAAGTTTGGTAAAACCGTTAAGCTTGCTTAATTCATCACTTTTTGTGCTAATGTTACTGTGTTAAGGTAAAAGGTTACAGTAGCTTTGTTGGTAAGGTACTACAGCAGGGCGACAAATGACATGGGCAAGTCAGTTAAGAAAAAATCCACAAATATTATTTCTATGAAAGCAAAGTTTGCAAGTAGGTATTCTTTTTTTGTTTTCAGAAGAAATCATAAATTCTTGTACAGAGATTAATATTTTTCTGCAGTGGAACATTAATCAGAAGTTAAAACTCTATTTAACAGTCACATGTTAGCTTAATTATTCAACGAACGATTTCAATATTAGACCGCCTACTCCATTGTTCTTGCCTTTCTATGTTATTATTAGTAACTATGATTTGACTTTTTATCTCCTTAACTTCCAACTCTAGGGCGTTTATAGTTTTTGATTTTTCCTCCACACATTTCATTCTCTTTAGTAATGAGTCATACTTCTCACTTAAAAACGTGACAGTGCTTTTGAGATCATTAACTTGAGTCTTTAGTTCTACGAGGGTACCGTTTAAACAGGAGAAGGCGGCATTGATTTCCTCCTTGACAATGCTACGTAAGGTTTCTTTTGATACCGAAATTAAGTCATCAGTAACTTCAGGCTGATTTTTTCGTAGGGTAACATTTCCATGGGTTGGTGAAGCAGGTGAAGTTTCTGGGCGTGCTATAGGAAAACTCGTTTTATAGTTGGCTCGTACTGGTGTTTCATCTCCATTGTCCCTTAGGCCAACTATGGAACACTCAGGACACAACCAGGATGCCAGTAGTTGCTTATCAGCTGGTGTCAACTTGCCTTTCTTATCAGGAAATATGCACTTAGTATGGTAATTATCGTTACACTTACTACATACCAGTTCCTTTTTTGCATTCTTGCTGCTTAATCGACAACAAATAAACTCCATTTTGAAATAACAAAGATATGTCGACTGTGCTTATAATGTTGTATTATGAAGTATATGGAACGCAAGCATTACATTCGAAACTTACAAAGTCCACACTACTTTAGCCTCTATGCACTGCAAATAAAAACGAGAGTTCCATACACTGAGTATCACGTATCAATGAATTTGCACTTTTTTATAACTTTGTATCACAATTTTATTCCAATAAACGATGATTATTATTATAAATTGGTTATCACTGAGTTTATTGAACAAGTTGGGTATATTTTTCAAAGTTAAATAACTGATTAGGATGGTGAAAACTATTTTTTTAATACGGAGCTAATTACTTGGGATATTGAGTTGAAGGGCGCGTTCCAGCGAAAAAGATAGTGATAATGATAGTCAATGATAGTCAAAAAACAAATTCACTCCGTAGTCATATCTTTGCCTTGTTTTTAAAAAAATCTGATGTTTTCTTGTATTAAGAGCCTTTACGTGGCTCACTAGCGCCGCCAATAGAAAAAAAATCATAATTCGGAAATAAGATAAATAATTTTAATTGTTGATAACAAAGTCTTGAGAAAAGGCAATAAATTATTTGTATAACACACTCTCAACACTTTAAATGTTTTTTAATTAGTTAAATTTCGCATTCGAAAAAAAAACGGCCGTTTTTGTTAATAATGCAATATTTATTTAATTGAAAAACATTTGAAGTGTTGAGAGTGTGTTATACAAATACCTTATTGCCTTTTCTCAAGACTTTGTTATCAACATTTAACATTATTTATCTTATTTCCGAATTATGTTTTTTTTTCTATTGGCGGCGCTAGTGAGCCCTATAAACGCTCTTAAGCATGCTCCTGTAAACCTTGCAAAAGTGCCTTATATGTTCCTTGAGTAAGTACTGCTCACCAGCCTTTCACAATCAATATAGAACTACAAGGAAATAATCGTTAGATCTCTTTTTTGAGCCTATCCAGTCATCGTCTAAAAGATTTTTTTTAACAAACCGGGCTATATGACCATGTCGAACCTGATAGAAAGCGCGAATACAGTCCACAAATGAAGCCAACGTATAGAAGTCTAAAAAATAATTCACTCTGTCTTAATCTCTTTGCCTGTTTGACCAAATGCTCCTTCACACTACGTTTGAAGAATCCAATATCATAGAATGGAAGAAATACATGAACCTGAAATTACTTCCACAACTTAAAAATTCGGCAGATTCATCCGGGAGGCATGTCGTAACTTGGAAATATACAATATTACTTAATTGCATATACGGAAGGATCAATAACGAACCACGTTTAACAGAAACAACAATAAAATAATTAATTATAATAAACAAATTAGTTTGGAACCCATAACAGTAAAGGTACAAAACTTATTAAGCTAGAAGGCGCGCCGATCAATCAGCAAATGGAACTAACACTTACCGTATGATAAGTGGTTTTAATTAAAACACATATACACTTACTGAACAAAAAATATACAAAGTGGTAAAAGGAATAGGTAATAAAGTAATAGTGTATTCTTTTTACCCGCTTTTATAATTACTACAGTACGAGGAAAATATTTTCCCTCATTAGCCAGTCTCTTTCAGCCATAAATAGCATTATTCATGTGGTAACGGAGTAAGAATACAATATGTCACCACCCCATCTCATCACATGGGTGTCGTAAAAACCGACTATCCGTGAATATTATCTTTACGAAATAAAAAGAAGGAAAACTTGAAATTAAACCCCATACCAATCCGTCTGGCCAGGCAGCGTGGTATTAGTAGGCCAAGAATCCCTCCGTCGAGGGAGGAGGCCCGTCCCTGCAGTGGAACATTAATGGGCTGTTATGATTTCAGCCCTACGAGGTCTCTATCGGACATTTCTTTCTAACCCTGCCTATACAAGGTATACCAAGTTTCCGCTACTCCTTTCGCTCCTCTGACTGAATCATTCAGCCGTTTATAGATGGTCAGGCCATCCGACCAGAGGGCGCCCTAATCTGAGTGGCTAGCCATCTAAGTTAGCCTAACTGCCATTATTTCTCCGACAAACGTAACCAGTAAACTTCAGGTAACGGATACTGCGAGCTCTGTCGGTCACTTTAGTCATTCCTCTGATTTTCTCCTTTCAGTTTTTATCTAATAGGGTGACCCGACACTCACGGATAAATAAAACATGATAAAATAGAACCTTCTTAAGCTATCGTAGACGTCAACATAAACTATATATATAAAAGACGGCGCAGTTACTCTAATTTCCTTAGGGAGAACAACTTCACTGAGAATTTCATTAGCAACTAGTGACTGGATATTACCTACTATTTGGAAAATCTATTTCATTAAAGATTGCTTTATAAATGTACACAGACTTTGAGAAATTATTGTTTATGTTCAGACAATACCATCAGGTGCTAAACTAAGAAGATGAGTAGACTGGTGAGTATTAAATAGTTATTTACATTATTTTTCTCTTATAAAAGACTTGAGATCGAGCCCTGTGTCGCGGAAGCTTTTACAGACTCGAAGCAAGATAACAAACATTTAGACAAACAAAACATGAATGTTTTTGCATTTATTCTCAATCGAGATGTCGATTTGATGCCATTTCATTTGTTACCTTACCAGCTGCCAATGATTGTTTGACTCAGTGTAATAAATAAGCTCCCTGAATGTTAGCCACTATGGACTATTTTTCTCTACACAGCTTCTTTATAGAATTTTGATCCATCCTTCAAAAACAAAATTTTGAAGCAGATAAACCCTCAAAAGTGGAACGGGAGAGTCAAAAACAACGCAAAAGAAGCCACGATCAAAGCTTTTAACTTTTAACCTATCTCACAACTGGCTGGTTCTAACTAAATCGAATGAAAACGAATAAATAACGTAAGATAACTTTGTATATAAAATATATATTTTCGCAGCGCAATTTTCCTCTAATCGTCACCGATCATTTCTGGGGCAAACAAACATTTTTACGACCTTATAACGACATCTCCATCACCGATATTCTCCGAATAGAAAATAATATTCATCTTTAAATAACCACTGATATTATTTTCTTAACGTAAAGGATGGTTTACGAGGTTACAGTTGACCTGGTAGTAAGTTATTAGCAGTAATAATACCATATTGATGTATAGGCATAATTTCGCTTTCGATTAGGATAAGGCGTAGTTTAATTGGCTAAAATTTTACTTATAACGCTTGGCGTGGAATTGAACGCTGAATTTTGAAGTAATGTTTTGATGCTTACTTTCATTTTGATTGACATATAAATAACAATCTGATTGTCTTTGTTTTATTTTCGCCTGAAATATATTGACAACTAAGGAGAGAAAGTCAGGATCTCTCTTGAGTACCAGCATAGCTTATGACTAGCTTATACTGAATATGTCAGACTCTTACTGACTAAATCCGCTTTTTTCATTTCATTTGATGTTTTATTGCCTTGAAATACTATTAGACAGTATCGAAACCATGTTTCAAGAAGATAGTAAGAACTCGTTTAGAAAATGTATGACTTTATAATGCGCACTATTATTGAATACAATCAATCATTTACTTATCTATACATTTATAAAGCCTTTGTACGACCCCCAACTTGAGTTTGCCGTGTCCATCTCCATTGAAATCATTTGATAATAAATATATATGTATAGAATCCATTGAATCTGTACAAAAACCATTTCTAAAGAATTATATTATATAGGAAAATTAGAGGTGCTGCCAATACTACATAAAGATTAGTTACTAGGAAGGTAACGACCTTTTGACTCTTTAGCAAAGACCTGCCCAATTATGATATATGTTACTATACGATTTATGTTGTTGTTATTTTCATCTGACGTCTTCTCCAAGGCTTTGCATTTTTGTCAGGAAACGAAAACTCGTCATGCACTGTTTTTTTTTAAAGACTACACTTGCACTTGAGATCGTATGTCCCAGAAAGTGTTACAGACATGAAACTAACACCAATCCATCCAAGGTTCAAGACAATTTGTAAATCACAAAAATTATCTTGCGTGCAATGCAGCAGTACACACAACCATTTTCGCTCGGTTTGAAAAATCTATACGAATAAAGTATCATGTAGGACTCATTATCTCAACTCGCCACAAATATTCGCGACTACCGCATGTCGTACACAAGTCAGCTGTCACATTGTCTTGTATAATCATACAATGGCGATGTAACTGCTATTGATATTGCCGCTATTTTAATAATATGGACTTTCCAAAAAGCTTTTTATTGTTTAAAACCATGGTTTTGGAGGATAATTTACTTATACGTTACGTTATATTAATTATTTCTACAGTTTATCGTTAACATTTCTTACCCCCGGTTTCCGAACGACTGATTTTCAGGAACTAAAATGACAGTTTTGACACTTGATTAGTTGGTTTTTACTTGATCAGTCATTCGGAAACCGGGGGTTAGTGTTCTACTTGTTTATGGTACATACATAAAACTACGCCTTGTCCCCATGCACGTAGGCATAAAGTCAGAAAGTGTATGAGCACTACGAACTACGTTACTTACAAACCTGCCTTGCTTCGTCTACATTCATACAAGCCCTTTGACTCCGAGGGCTAAGTACATACGTGCCTTTCTGTATGACGATGTTTAGTTTTATTTTACTGTCATGAATAATTCATGAATTCTTATATTGTTGTGAGAAATTGTGTTAATGGTAGATTTAACTTTACTTGCATATAATTTGAATAGGTACCCAAATAAGTAATCAACCACTGTTTGTTTATCCATAAATAAACGGGAGAGAATAAAAGTATATTTACGAGATTTATTCTATCAGGTGGACATTCGTATCTCCGGCTACACACAAACCGAACAAGAGGGAGTCAGGGAGTGTAGGGGCAAGCACAATGGCGTCGCAGACAAGTTGTCGACATGGGTGTAGGGGAAATGTATGACGGATATTAGGTCTCTATACTACAAGAATGATAGAAATGCAATGGCGATCATTCTTTTCTTATTCAATACAAGTACTGAATCGCAGGCGATACCGCTCACACGTTTTCTCATCGTACTCTAGTTTGAAATTATGTATTATATATATAAAATATTTTTAAATATCTTAAGCAATGGCAACATCATTCACTATAGTTCATGCACACCAAGATTTTCATTCAGTAGCAATCGAACTCGAAAGACCTTTGAGTAACAGTCATAGACCTCAACGCCAGAAATGTCCTCGAAGTAAAATCATAATCGCGACATAAGTCAAAGTTTACCTACATTAAAAAAAACAGAAAAAGACGCTCCGATATACATTTTTATTTCTAATTATCGGTTTTTCTTCTAGTTTCAAATTCGACGTTAAAAAGGTTAAGGTCTACGTAATACGAAGCGAGCGAAGGGGACGAATTTTATTAAAATGTTTCGTACGTAGCTATTTCGTTTTATACGATCGCGTCTTTACACGTTTCAGGAGGGGGTAGGCAAAGTTACAAGTCGACAAATGTGCCTTTGTAATATATCACCCACTTACGTATAGGTAGTAAAGTTTATGTCGTATAAGATGAGAATAAACATACTTTTAACTACTAGCTTTCGGGTGTTTTAAGTAGGTTTGTAAAAAAAGGTATAATATGTATGTATGTATTTACAAAAAAAAAGTATTTATGTATGTATATCCGTTGTCTAGTACCCATAGTACAAGCTCTGCTTAGTTTGGGACTAGATGGTGTTGTGTGAAAGTGTGAGGAATATGTGAGAAATATCAAAACATAAGGGAGCGGCACTCCCTCGCCTTTTTCCTAGGTGTCAATCGTCAAACATCCGATTACGTTACGATTCCGATTAGTGTGCGTTGCAGTAAGGAGTTTCATACAAATCGCACTCCCCACCGAATAAAGTCGTAAGATTAAAATATCAACTTTTCAGGAAAAATAAAAAACCGTTTTTAGTGAATAACTTAAGAACTACACGTCCTATAAACATGATTGACATGTCAATTGAAAGCTATTTTTTTTTGTGCTTAGTTTGAATATTTTTTATATAAATATTGATGAAGTTCTATTAGATATTAAATAGAACGTGTAATACCACAAATTAAAAGGATTATTTTTGTGGTAAACACCTATTACCACTGTATTCGTGACAAAAAGTACACCTCGCGATTAGCGTATTAACCTATAGTCGGTAAAACTTGCTGGTATATAATTTAAAATAAGACAATGCCTATTTCTGTAACAAAGACTTACCGAAAATCGGCGTTCATTTCTTCACGCGAATAAAGTGGTAACCGCGCCTTACAAGTTAACACGGTTTATTTTATTTACCATGTATACAGTCGCAATGGCGTATTACAAGTTCGTTCAATACTTGTCCGAAATGTAAGTGTTTACTAAGTCTTTATTCGATGGTGAAACGTATTTTTTTCATGCGCTGAATAAAGAATTTTTGTTATTATCATTATCAATATATTTAAAAAAAGTGAAAAAAATCTGGGAGGTGTATTTGACCTTGAAGATCACGAAAATGAAAAATCCTTAAAAAGGTGGTAACCGCGTTTACGACTTTATTCGGTGAGGGTGCGAAATAATACTGAAAGGCTCGAGTTGATATTGTGACGATCCCATTCCGTTTAGATATTATGTGTGCTACGACCCTAAAGCGTAAGTTAACTTATGTATGACGTTATATATTCATAGTCCATCACCCAACTAGATAAAATCTAATTTTACTAATAAAACCTTACTTTAGTTTAGAAATGGATGTGGTCAGTAACTTTAATCCCCTAGTGACAGTTGCACTTAAATTGTTTTAGTTTGGTTGACCCTCTCTCCCTTTTCTAAATAGACAGCTAGTTGGTGTGCGTGGGTCAATGTAACTTTGTCTGAGACACATTAGAGATATATTTAGTATATTTTACAAGCTTTGTTTAGTTTGGTACTAGATGGCGTTGTGTGAATGTGTGAGAAATATTATATTATATTTAGTATAATATTATAGACCTCTGTCGTAGTGGTTAGAGCCAATGGATGGTACGTAAAGGTATCGGGTTTGATTCTGGCTCAATGCACATCTATTTCTGCATGAATGTTTGCATTTGTCTGACAGTTTTCTGTGTACAAAAAAAAGTATGTATTAACAAAATAAAATTATTTAAAATGTACATCCGTAGTTTAGTATACAAACTCTGCTTAGTTTGGGATTAAATGTCACTGTGAGTATCATCATCATAACAGCCCATTAATGTCCCACTGCAGGGACGGGCCTCCTCCAGTGACGGAGGGATACTTGGCCTACTAACACCACGCTGGCCAAACGGATTGGTAAAGGGTTTAATTTCAAGTTTTCCTTCTTTTTATTACGTAAAGATAATATTCACGGATAGTCCCTTAGTCGGTTTTCACGACACCCATGGGATGAGATGGGGTGGTGACACACTGTTCTTACTCCGTCACCACACGGAGAACTGTGACACTGTGAGTATGCGTTAAGAATATTAACATTATCTTTTAGTCAAACTTTTTTAATTAAAGCCTTTATCAAACCAATGTTAGTAATACTTTTTATAGTGTTTTAAAACTAACAGTTAATATACTATTATAAATCAAATCAACGGGTAATCGCTCGGATACGCCACGAGCTATAAACCCACATACGCTTTTTAATAGCTTTTCATATACGGAAGAACAATAAACATAATATTTATGAAGATTCCTTTAATTATTATAATTAATTTTACAGTTTCTATCTAATGAAGTTGTAATTCATAGTATACGCAACTGACGACCTCTGTGGCGTAGTAGTTGTTTAACATGACTGCTACGCAGAGCTCTCGGGTTCGATTACCGCTCAATGCAAATATTTGTGTGCATGAACATGATTATTTGCATTGATCTCAGTGTTTCTATGTATAATATGTATGTATTTACAAATAAAAAGTATTTAAGTATGTTTATCCGTTGTCTAGTACCCATAGTACAAGCTCTGCTTAGTTTGGGACTAGATGGCTTTGTGTGAAAGTGTGAGAAATATTATGTTCTCAGTTTTAAAAAAAAACTGTCTCGGTGTTAAAACGGACGTGTCTTCGTGCTTGAGGGTTTGAAGTGATTAAAACAAATAATACAATTATTTTACCGTAAATCAAACACACGATTGATAGCATCAGGACGACCTCCGTCATGTCATTGGAATATCCGTTAATCAATTACAAATCATTATAGTTATCATCCTACATTTCCGTCTGGATTTTTATCCAGACGGAAGTGTAATCTTTTTAGATTAACCCCCGGTTTCTGAATGCCTGATCAAGTCAAAATCAACTAATCAAGTGTCAAAACTGTCATTTTAGTTCCCGAAAATTATAGTTTTGACACTTAATTAGTTGATTAACACTTGATCAGTCATTCAGAAACCGGGGGTTAATCCCCTTAATTAAAAATACATAATATTGTGACTACCCCATCTCATGATCAAGGATGTAAAAGAACCAAGAAGAATATCTTCAAGAATAAAGCATGCATGGCATGGTACTAGTAACTCAAATGACAGCTCCGATGGTAGACCACTATGCCCGCTACCTTCCACTAAACGCGGGTTCGAAACCCAAGCAAAGCAAATATTTACACGATCCACAAATTACTGTACTGAGCCTGAGTGATTTATTTCATATTTATAAAAATATTATTTATCTATACTAATATTACGAGTATAAAGAGGTAAAATTTGTGTGTTTATGACGTTGTAAAGGATAATATCTAGATCTACTGAACCGATTTAAAAAAATATATTTCTGTGTTGAATAGTCCGTTTTTGGGGAGTGTCATAGGCTATATAGTATCACGCTATGACTAATAGGAGTGGAGCAGTAATGAAATATGTTTAAAAAAGAGACGCGTTTTTTTTCGCCACTCAACGAAGTGGGCACGGATCAGCTAGAACCTTATAAAAATCTTCGCAACACAGTCCATCCTTAGTGACGAATTGTTTGCCTACATCTCCTCACATCACAGGAGACCCGACATACAGTAGATCTTTAGAAGGCACATAACTTTCCCTTAACCACTACAATATAAAAGAACCAATACATCAACTTGTATCTAATTCTTTAACAAAACTAAACTAGGACACATATCTAGTAGATAGCCGAGTCGGAAAATCTATTGAGCCGGACCCCCTTTACGAGAAAACATAAAACGAATGGTTTTCCCGATGCGAAAACGTATTACTGGCACGGGGAGTAAGTTACGTTAAGACTTCCATGCTACTGGCATTTACTTAACTTTAATACAATGAACATAATAGTTTTACTGGATCAAAAATACTGCCCGTGGAATGCTATTTACTAAACAACATCAAATAGGATTTAAATCTCAATTCATTTATAAATTTATTTTTTACAGTTAGGTATAATAATACTAACGGGTATTAACGCGTATAGGTTTTTGGTAAACACTTTAAATTATTTACCGTGAGCCGACTGCTCGTGACTATGGCTGGTGTAACCTGGCTGAAACGTCGGGCAGCTAAAGGTATATAATTGAAAGTGTGGAACGCGTAAGTTTTAAACTTAATTTCTTTTTCGTTTGTTATATTGATAGTCAACAAATCTTTTTTAACTGACTCCAAAACGATTGAAAAGCAATATTACTAGAAGGAAAAATGATCACATCGTAAGCGCAAAAATGTGTAGTTATACATACATATATTGTCCAGAAATAAGGACTGGAGGACAGGAATAAGGACGAGGGATGGGTGTCATAAATTAACTTTATTCAGTAGCAAAAACTTCTTTGCAAAGGCTACGTGTAATGTCTCTTCGTTCAACTAATACCAATTAAATAAAACACAGTCTATACTATATCAAACCTATTAGCAATAGTCAAAAGATTAGACAAATAAATCTTGCCTTATAATAAAACAACCATTAAAACACTATTACTATAAACGCAAAGCGTAATAATAAGTTTACCGAATGAATCCATTCCGAAATTACGAATAACAACTCTGATAGCCCATCATTTGGCAATCATCCAAAAACTTAGCTTAACCTAACAAAAAAAGTACACTCGGATATCGTTCATATTAAAAGTACCTAAATGAAAAATACTTATACAGGTTTTTTTTTATGGCAAACAAATTGACCCCGATGTGTGAAGAAGTGGTAACGAACTTTCCGTCTGGTGACGGAGTAAGAATACAATATGTCACCACCCCATCTCATGGCATGGTTGTCGTAAAAATTGACTAAGGGACTGTCCGTGAATATTTTCTATACGAAATAAAAATAAGGAAAACTTGAAATAAAACCCTATACCAAACTGTCTGGCCAGCGTGGTATTATTAATGGTAATGTAGGTATTCAACACAGAAAGGATTTGAAAATCGGTTCATTAGATCCACAGATTACCCCCTAAATCGTCACAGACTCACAAACACGCTAACTTTCATCATCATCATAAAAGCCCATTAATGTCCCATTGCAGGGGCGGGCCTCCTCCCGTGATAGAGGGATACTTGGCCTACTAATACCACGCTGGCCAGACGGATTGGTATAGGGTTTTATTTTAAGTTTTTCTTCTTTTTACTTCGTAAAGATAATATTGACGGTTAGTCCCTTAGTCGGTTTTTACGACACCCATGGGATGAGATGGGGTGGTGACATATTGTATTCTTACTCCGTCACCACACGGAGACACTAACTTTACGTCTTTATAATATAAGTTTAGATTAAAAACCTACATTGCCTGATGTAAAGCAGTCGGTGATGGCTCATAGTAAACGCCGACGCATAGGCAAACTTTTTAAGGCTCGCTTAAAACACCCAGAAGCAAAAGAGGAAGTGTACACATGACCCGATATCAAGTTGAAAATCTTATTAACTGAATAAATATTTAATATATATTTGGCATATATATCGGTAGTCTCAATACTATACTAAGAGCAGTTAACTGTTTATGCGATCGTTAAAACAGTAAATTATTGCTATCTTTGCATCAATAAATAAACAAACTAACGTTAAACTATCATTATAAGAATTTTATTGGATCTTTTACTTTTTAATTTATTTCATTATCAAGTACCCTTACTTGGTAGACAGACGACCTAGATAAGACGGGACACCGATGGATGAGGGAGGCACAGGATCGCGAGAGGTGGGTTTATTTGGAGGCCTTGTTCCAGCAGTGGACGTCCATTGGCTGATATTATGATGATGATGATTATCAAAAACTTGTAGTGATCAGAATACTCGGTAAAACTACTGCATATCATGCCACGGGTATCGTAAAACAACAAGGGTAATTTCGCGGATTTATTCATACGAAAAGAATAGGAATAAATACATACATAAATGAGACCTAATCTTAGCATTCCATGAATTCTCCGTGCGGGTGCCGGGTCCATTGCGTGGTAGAGGACGGAACACTTGCATAACAGCGTCTGGGATTTACAACCCAGATGTAGGATTATGGAGGTCCCCTTACAACGCGTTAGCGGGCACCTTCACTGTCTGCTATGTTTCGTCCTCTACCTATCCAAATTTGGTAGGAACCTAACAATGCCGTTTTGGACATTCGTGATAGTAGAGAGCTTACTGAAGTTCTCGGCAGTCCTAGTTCTTTAATAGGTTGTAGAGAGATTTAGCTGGTGTACCCTATTTTCACGGCATATAGTAACCCTATAGCCATTTCTGGTTATCTCATTTATCAAGTCAAAGTATTTTTTCGTCTTAATTGCGTGGTCTTTAGGGATGTTAGTTTCACACATTACCATGAGCTAAATAAGTACTACACGCTTTTTCAATTCTGAGTAGAGGAATATGTCTGGTCTCAACGGCGACACGCAGATATCCTCCGGGATTTTGTAGTGTGTTTCATACGTGTCAACCAGTAGAGTCCAATCGTCTGCCGGACTCAGGACTGAAAAAGGCTTGTAGGTCTTTCTAGTAGTGCCTTCCTTAACAAATTGGATGTTTTGTCTTTCATTCGTAGTCAGTCCTTTTCTAGCCAAAAGAACTTTGCAACCTACCAATAAGTGTCTTGCAGTACCAATTTCTTGTGTTCAAGTGTCTTCTTTGCCACATTCTGTGCATTTTTTGTGTGTGGCTTTTCCCCATCTTACAAGATTGCTTTGATCGGGGAGAGTCAATTGGAAGGCGTTGAGGTAGAATTTAAGTAATGCTGGTGACCAGTCGTAAAGTAAAGTGCGCCACTTCAAGGCTAAAGGTATACAGGTAGTCCCCTAGAGTAACCCATTCATTTTGCATTTCTAGGTTCATTGCACCAACCCAGGGAAAAAACACGTAAACCATACATTTTTGTATTTAAACAAGTGGTTATTGTAACATGCCATGCCGTCAGTGGCACTTTGATTTGTCTACAGGCGTCTGTGGCGTTCAAAAGGTTTAAGTAGAAGTTGAAATGCAAAAATGGTTTTGTTGCTTTCCCAAAATCTAAAATACATATATAAATAAGCTTACATATTGTTTGGCACAAGGAACTGAATTGCATTATTTATTATAATCCTCATTGATACCCACATTGCTTATTTCAAATGCCTGTATGACACTGTTGATAAGAGACAGGACTATGCATATAATCAATCATTAAGTTATTCACATAACAAATAAACAGTTGTGTGTTAAACAAATTTCATAATTATTAATTAAAATCAACATTATTATGTATTTAGTTTATCCTGTTCACTTAATTTCTTCCTCTATTCATTTAAAACATGTATAGGTACATGTGCATGCAGGGAAATACTATTTTATTTATACATAATTTATAGTTTACAAGTGTGTAATAGTATTTTGACTTTACTAATATAGATAGTCTAGGAATATTATACTAATTATATGCGGAGAACCATGTTGTGTAGTGTGTGTTGGGAGAGGCATATTTGCTGGACAAACAATAGAATTTTTTTGAAATGATAAGTACATAGTAGAAAAAAAGGTATGTCAATAGTTCTTCCTGTGGTGACAGAGTAAGAATACAATATGTCACCACACCATCTCATCCCATGGGTGTCGTAAAAACCGACTAAGGGACTATCAGTGAATATATATTTAAAATAAAAAGAAGCAAAACTTGAAATTAAATCAAGTATTCCTCAGTCATGAGAGGAGGCCCGTCCCTGCAGTGGGACATTAATGGGCTGTTATGATGATGATTTAGCTCTCTTTGTGGTCTAATAGCCATAGTACATGACTGCTATGCAAAGGAAGAAAAGATCTTAGCATCAATTCTTATTCAATGCAAATCAAGTTACAATTACTTAATCTTATTTTTTCAGCACAAATCAACCTATCTCAACCATGACTGGTACTCTGTTGGACACAGGCATCCCCAAGTTTGCACACAACTAAAATATTTATATATTTTAGTACACCCACCATTATTGGATTAAGATAGTTTAGACTCCACAGAGAGAAAACTCCTTTAGAATAAGTGTCTTGTCAAGGATGAAGAGAAGATATGGCTTTCAGACTATTAGAACAATGATTGTAGAGCTTTTTATATAATTATCTCTACACCAAAAGTGGTAGAAAGACATAACGCACCTTGAAAACAAAAGTGGCGTTATACAAAAACAGTAGTTTTTCAGTACGGTCATTTTAAAGTTTTGGTTTAATACCGTGATCAATATCTAATGCAAATAACTGAAATATAACACGGTTATAAGTTTCATCTAACAGTTTGACTATCTGGCTTTTAGATAATTATTGAAAACATGCGAGTAATTAAGTTATTTATTTAGAAAAATCTGTTTTAAAAAAAATATCAGTATGGTGCCACTTTTGATTTTTTTATTAGTTACTGTTTTAGAATAAAAACGCAATTTATAGCTTATCTTATGATAATAATTACATAAATAAAACAAAATTATGAGATAATACTAAGATAAAATGTTTATTTGGCAAAAGTAAAGTAAGTTACAATCAGTACAATTGAAAAATAATCAACATTAAGGATCTTCTTAGCGTATCGGTGGCAAAACGTGTGGAATAAATTGATGTACCCTAAAACTCTGCGACACTGACTGCGTTATAGCTGTCATTTATTAGCTCTTCCTGAGTGCAGGTGTTAGGGCATCCAGGACAGAGGTGGGTCATAGTTTGGGGGGCGTCGCACAGGCAACTCAGTCCGCGATTGTTCGTGAGGCCCCACCGGAGCATGTTCTTCTTGCTTCGTCATACCTGGGTTCGCAATCTGTTTAAGAACTTCCAGGTAGCCCATGGTAACTCATGTCCGGGCGGAAGCCTCTCAGAGAGTGGCACAAACAGTTCCGGCAGAGACACCCTTTCGCGCCAAGATTGCACCTCGCATTTGCTGGGTAAAGGGTGGACGCACTTTATAAAGCTCTTTTGGCTATTCAGCCTTTGCTGTGATAGGATATGATCATAGCCGTGCATAGGGTGCCGGGGGTCGCTATCCACTTTGCTCCTCTCAAGGGAGGCTGCCACATCCCATCGTTGGGGGCGCGATGCCAGCCATGGTACACCAGTCTGACCGGTATTGGTTTGAGACAACCTGTAATAATCCGGCAGGTTTCGTTCAAAGCTGTATCCACCACCCTAGCCAGAGCTGATCGGTTCCAAACTGCGTACGTATATTCTCCAGCCGAGAAAGCAAGCGCCAGTTGAGAAGTTTGTTGCTTGTTAGTCGTCGAGATCGTCAGCGTATAAGAAGCGGGATGTATTAGGACACGACGGTTGGTCGTTGGTTTAAATGTTAAAAAGAAGCGGAGCCAGAACGCTACCTTATGGTAGGCCATTCTTCTGTGATCTCCCACGACTTTAATCTGAGAGAAGGTGGACCTGAGAGCGGCGATTGTGGATGATCTCTCGAAGTATTGCGACAAATTTATGGTCAAGGGTCACGGTTTCCAATTTGCTCAGATAAAGCGGCTGAAGTTCTGGAGTTTCTATTTGATCGTTTAGTCAAATCAAGCTCTGTAAATTTTTATTTAAATTTATTTTATTTAAAAATCATCAAACAACGGTAATTAGTACTGTATTTTGCCATTTATGTATTTATTCATTTAAAAGATTATTACAATACTATAACATTAACAAAGGCACTAAACATATAATGTCATTTTTTAATTAATCAAATAATTTATTTTGGCAAAATTTAAACTACATAAACGGCACTATACTTAAAGTGCCAATTATGTATTGCTTCATGTAGAGAATTAATTTACGTAAATTAGGTTTAAAATGTCACTAAACATAAAATGTCACTTTTTTACTTACCGCAGCGTTCGTTTCCACTGGGATGCTTGGCTCTAACTGATATAGTGCCACCTTTTCAATTACCACGTCGTCACTTAACCTAAAAGTAAAAACTGACACTACCGACATCTAGGCAAAACTATTGGAACTATTAGAACGTATGTCTTTGCATTCGAAGCGCTTTTTTGAAATAAACTAGACTGTGTCCTTAACTCAAAATCAACGTTTTTGGCATAATGTCACTTTTGTTTTCAAGGTGCGATAATATCAGATATTTATTAATTTAATTTAGAGTAAACATTTCACAAGTCAACAATCTTATAAGACAAGCCTAAATATTTTGATTGTTTTCATTTTATAGGGTTTCTACAAATTTGAAAAGGTGACTAAATACTATAGTTTGATAATCTGATTGTTAAAGATAGTTAAAACTATTTTGTGTGTAAACACTATGGTTGCACAAATTTGAATTTAGAATTAGACATCAGATGTCATGTCTAGCTGTCTAATACAATTGTATTTCTGTTTTACTATTGATTCGGTTTTCGTATTATATTTTACTAAGTGATGTTTAAATTATAATTGTGTTTCTTTTTAAATAATATATAATATACAAGTCAATTTTATAACAGTACAAGTTTTATTTGTGAAACCTTATATTTCGTGACACTGATCAATCCATCAGTACAATATCTGTGTACAAAAGTTTGGCCAGCTATTCTCTTCCTACATCTCAACAGAAGAAACATGATCATGGTCATAGAGCTTTGCTAAAACTACAACTTAGCATTTACTCTTACAGGCACAGCTCTAACCTTTTCCCAATGAAAACATTAATTATTTTGGACTTAACTATGAATTTTAACAATCTGTAGAATTTATTTCCTAAATTGTTTTAAGGATTTACATACTGAAAATAAGTTTTTTAAATGAAATTGATGTATTTAGCTGAGTCATGACCAGCAAATTAACACTTTTACAAGTCAAACATGTAGTAATAACATTAACACATCAATTACTTTGAGTAAATGAATAGCTAATAAGATTGTAGTTAGAGTATTTAGTTATAGTTAAATACACCTACCCTCTCTGGCTTTCAAGTAGACAGTGTTCGCGACGATGTTCTCTAATTCCATCAGTTCCAGTGTGGCTGATTATATCGTAGACCCTCCACGAAGCAAGAATCCGCCGGTGCGGCCTCTCAGCCGCTTTACTCTCGCGCACGACACAGCCCATCAATGTGTCCAGCGTGCTTCCACACAACTATGCAACCGCCAAGCTTTTACACATAACACTACACAGTACACAGATTAACTCAATCCTAGTGACACAACAGCTAAGACACAGCCGTCGGCGTTACACACGCGACTCGCTATCCACGATTCAAGATATCCAAGGGTGTGGTAGAAACAACGATATCATGTCAGTTTATTATTGGCCAACGGCGGCGAGAATGCTTGTATGTGTTAGAAACAGTGATTAACGATTTGTTTCTCTCAATTTATGCTTAAATGAAGCACACGCCCGTATTACCCGAGTTATTGATGACGGACAGCAAGCAATACGCTACGAAAATTACTACCTTTACAGAGTCGTACTTCATCCAGTTACCACCCTATTTCTTAAAAAACTACTAAAACTGTAACTTGCTTCTAACCGTACTTGTCAATTAATATTAATAATTCGAATTAAACATAAAATTATTTATCGATCTCAATCAAATCAAATGTACACTTTGTAAATTAGTAGAAAAAATTTAAAAAAATTAAACCGTTCGACCAAATTATACAAACTTTATTTTTCGTGTGTAAACTTTATGGTTTTGTTTTTTGTATAAAAGATTTAATTTTTGTTATTATATAGAATTGTTGCTTTAAATTATAGTAATTTAAATATGTAAGTACTTATAGTTCAATATCACTAAGCCCACGTCCATAGCAGGTCCTAAAGCAACTTCAACACTACTTGCCATAATCTTTCTCATTGATAGAGTAAGTAAAGCTTAAACACAAAAGCATCGTGAAAATCTGTTCTTTTTTGTTTATAATAAAACTATAACTTTATAAGTGCACTGAATTAATTTGGCAATTAATTTTTGAATTTTGTAATTGGCTGCCAGTCTCACATACTAATTTTATATTGGTTGTATTAGCTGTAAGTCATCCATAATGTATGTATAAGACCTAATCTTAGCATTCTATGGATTCTCCGTGCGGGTGCCGGGTCCATCGCGTGATAGAGGACGGAACACTGGCGTAACAGCGTCTGGGACTTACGACCCAGATGTAGGTTTAAGGAGGCCCCCTTACAACGCGTTAGTGGTCACCTTCACAGTCTGCTATGTTCCGTTCTCTACCTATCCAAATTTGGTATGAACCTAACAATGCCGTTTTGGACATTCGTGAATTCGTGATAGTAGAGAGCTTACTGAAGTTCTCGGCAGTCCTAGTTCTTTTAATAAGCTGTAGAGGGATTTAGCTGGAGTACCCCTCGCACCTATTTCCACGTCATATAGAGTAACCTTGTAGCCATTTCTGGTTATCTCATTTGTCAAGTCAAAGTATTTGTTTGTCTTAATTGCGTGGTTTTTCGGGATGTTAGTTTCCCACGGTACCGTGAACTCAATAAGTACTACACGCTTATTCAAATGTGTAAATAAATAAATAAATTTCCGTAATTTTGTCCTAATTATCTAACTGTAACAAATATTAATTAATCGCTTAATCACGTACCAAGCTTAAGCAATCACGGCTCTATTAATTAAACTTATTGTAGAATGACCTTACACGCGAAAAACTCCACACTTAAAATTAATTAAATAATTATATTTACTTACCAGGAAGTGAATTATTAAAAAAATATACTCTCACTTTCTCACAACGACGTCTTTCAGTCCCAAAACTAGGCGGATCTTGTAGTCTTGTATTTTGGACATCAGACAACTAGTATACTTTAACATAACATTATTAATAACTGATATAATGTAGCATATTGATTCAGTAGAAATCTAATCCAATAGCTCTGCAAAATAGTCACGACATAAAAAAATCTCATAGATTTTAATGTTAGAATGTCAGTATTTTGTTATAAATTGTAGTTACTTAATGCGGTAGTCTTCATTCAACTTTAAAAGGGTTTGACGTTGGTCACGCTTAATGTATAATAAAGTTTTTGGCAAAAAAGAAGTTTGAAATTAAATGTGCTTATTTTAAAAGAAACTACCTTTGCACCACAATACTTTACAGTTATGATAAAAAACTACCAACTTAGTAGTTTGTTTTATCCAGTGGTAACTATTCAAACGTCATCTTAAAGTTCGGCTGAAGGACTTGTATCCATGGTCATGAAATAAATTAAAAAAAAAAAAAAAAACATCTTAAAGTTTCTACATTGCCAGACTAAAAAAAGCAGATATACCACACCAATACGATATTAATTTTACTACGAGAGCAGCAGGCTTCGTTTGTGCCGTGTGCGTGCGTTTTCAAAACTTTGAAATACGTTTCCATTTACTTTTAGCATTTAAATTATACAAAGCTTTGTGGTTCTTTGTGTATATCCGTGTGGATTTCCTCCCACCCTCCGTCGCAGAATAAATATCAATGTAAAAAAAATCTATCATGCATCATAACATAAATAACAGATTCCCATTCAGCTGAATCCACTATTTATATGGGCGGGAGGATAGATTTCAAGTTCCTAATTGTGGTAAAAATTGTCATATTTGATGTATCAGTCAGGACAATATTAATTACGAACGAAGCATAAAGTAATTCAGTAGAAAAACACAAGAAGTTATTTACAAATTCCGTACCGTAAAAAAAATTGTAGACTAAACGTCTGACTTCTGTCACTGTCAATTTGGAAAACTGCGCGGAACGGAACCAAAAACTGATGTAAATAGAAACCGGGGAGTAACATGTGTTTTTTGAATAGTTTTTCATTTTGATTTGATACATTACTATGAAATATGGAGAAAATAGTTGAACCTTGTAATGTTTGTGGTGGGACAGATTTAAAGTTATTGGATGGATTTTATTTCTGTTCAGAATGCGGAACACAAGATGAAAATGTACGAGAAACAGTATTAGAAGATAAGGCTTTAGAAGGTGGAACATATGCACACACGGTAAAAAAAAGAATCGTGATTGAAAAAAGCGATGGAATTGAGAGTAAGTTTCTGTTTTATTTAGAACTACTAATTCTCATACTTGTCATGAATATCTATGAAAACTTTGGTCAGAGTGTCGCAAAAAGGTTCGTAAACACGTTTTGGTTTCATTTAATTTAGCTTCCAAATAAATGTACATTTATTTATCCTATTTCTAATAGGTTTACCATGGTATGTTATGGTAGTATCTACCACCACTGGGCCTGCTTAATCCTCTCCAAACAGTAGGGTACAAATGTTAGTGTGTTTCGCTGGAATGTTACAAAAGTTAGCAAAACTGTTATTTCTGTATCTATTGTACCTTTATAGCTCTGGAGATATGAGACATAACAGCAATAGTTTATGATAGTTACTTACCTATGAGCTTTGGATACCACTGCCACTGACCTAAGGAGGTTAGGTACCTCTATTAACCAGGTGGCCACTTACTCATCTACAAAACAATCATCATAACAGTCCATTAATGTCCTACTGCAGATACGGACCTCTTCCCGTGACAGAGGGATACTTGTCCTACTAATACCACGCTGGCCAGACGGATTGGTATATGGTTTAATTTTAAGTTTTCCTTCTTTTTATTTCATAAAGATAATATTCACAGATATTCCCTTAGTCGGTTTTGATGACGTCCATGGGATGAGATGGGGTGGTGACATATTGTATTCTTTCTCCGTCACCACACAGAAAACAAAACAATAAAAATACTTAAATACACGTTGCATAAGTTTTATGCAGTATTATAACAACAATTGATAATGTGAGTGCTAATGGCTGGGTGAAAGGAGTTGAAAAGATTTATTATCCTAACTCATATCAATACTAAACTACGTAAATTATATTATTCTCTTTATTTACATTTATCACATTAAATTACATTTTTAAATATTGATATAAAAAATAAAAACATTTAAAAATATAAAAAAAAGGTAGACCCACTGGCGTCGGGTACAGGGACCAAGCTACCGGTGGTTAGGGCTCCAGAGACAGGAACCTCCTCACAATGCGTGCCGTGTCAAGCAGTACTGCCTTCTGCATCAGACCTATGATCCAACTGTCAAGCGAGAGTCTCCGTAGGTGTTGATAGAGACTCTTTGGAATAAGTCCATTGACCGATAGTACTATCGGAACAATGATCGCCGAATCAACATTCCACATGTCGACAACCTCGTGAGCCAAGTCCAAATATTTCGTTTGTTTGTCTTTTTCTGCTTTAACAAGATTCTCGTCATGAGGAATGGTGACATCGATTATCATTGCACGGCGTTCTGACCGATCTATCACCACAGTATCTGGCTTATTGGCAACAATAGTCCGATCAGTGATGATAGAACGGTCCTAATATAATGTAACACTACTATTTTCGAGAACCGGGTCGGGTACATACTTATAATACGGTACTTCTGCATCGACAAGATGATATTTAAGAGCAAGTTGTTGGTGGACAATTCTGGCTACTTGGTTGTGTCTATGCAAGTATTCACCATTCGCAAGACGAGAACAACCAGAAACAATATGTCTGAGTGATTCTCCGGGACAGTGACATGCCCGACATATGTCAACTGTACCATCCTTCAGGATATATTTCCGATAATTCTTAGTCATTACGACTTCGTCCAAAAAAAAAAAATTATATTTATTATTATTATATCTTTTTATTTAGTTCATCATATCAGCTAATTGTTGTCCCCTGTTGGACATAGTACTCTTTTAAATATTTCCTCTTTTCAAGCTATAATATTGTTTAACTTTTGTGCCTTCCCATGCTTGGTATTAGTAGGTCAAGTATCCCTCCGTCACGGAAGGCAGCAGGCTTCGTCCTTCCAGTGGTACATTTTATTTATTTAATTTTTATTTAATTTATTGGTGTACAAACAGTTCACAATCATATTACATATAAATTAGTACTATTGACATAATGTTCATAATCTAGAATGTAATCCTTAAATAGCACACACAGCATGTACAAGTTGTTAAGCATTACATAATACATTAATGGGCTGTTATGATGAATGAGCCAATTTTGCATCATCCTACCACCCTACATTGTCTCTCAACCATGTGCTTGTAGAATTATTAAGCTAAAATATTAGAAAGCAATGATATTTATGATAATAATAACTTTTTGTGTTTCAGTGAGTGGAGAATGGTATAAATGGCATGCATTTAACTTTATAATATCTGGTCTAGCTGATGAACTGATTACACTGGGAGCCAAGCCTACCTTTAAAGACAAACTTCTTTGGATATGGATAAGATATGTAAAGAAATATCAAAATAAAGAAGAACTTTTGTAAGTAGAATAGAATATTTTAGAATAGAATAGAATAGAATATTTATTGGTATAAAATTACAAATAACTTACAAAAAGTATCTTAAAAGTACAATCATACAAAATAAATCTTAAATTAACATTCGCATCTGCCTGAACTAGGTTACTTAACCTGTGTGTCAGGTCTTTGCCTTACGCGTCACAGAAATTGATGAATCAGTTTATAAGTAATTACAATAAAATGTTCAATTATTTAATGAGTAATAAATAAAACTATTATACAACTTATTGCTAAAGTGTGCAAAAACAAAGCTAGGTCACGTAACAACTCGAATCAGTTGTTCGGTTTCGTAATAATTAAGTGTATTTAAATAATCTAGTAAAGTTATTGTTGACTATCACTGGATTGGTGGGAAATAGAAATAAAACGAACTGTTGATTCTTCCTGAATATAACTGGACTATTTATTCTTCCTTGTTCCTTATTACACTTGTTGTTCCCTTGACTGTTGCTTGCCGACTGAGGTACCGTGACTCGTTGGTCTTCACACCGTCCTGAGGGCCCGAAGGGCCCGAGGGACGAGTGGAAGCAGGATCGGGGCTGTTGGCCCCCTGCCTGCGGTCTCTGTGCACAGCCCCTAAGCGTAGGGGCTGGTATTTGTGTGTGTGATGGTAACACGGTGGCTTGTGAGGGACGAGGCTTCTTCACGCTCCTGGGCGGTCAGGCCGAGCCAGATGAGACCCCCGGTTGTACCGGGGGAGGTCCAGCTCCGACCGACCAGCGACCGAGGAGCGGCTTGGTAGCCCTCAGTCCCTCTAAATGTGGCTTTGGTCTACCCCCCGCCGCGGGCGATGTCTTCCGCGCATCTCGGGCGTACTTGCATGGTAAGTACGCGCGGATGCGAGGACGGAGTGACTACGGCGGCTGGCAGCTCAATCTTGACCTAAGGGGAAGAATGTTTTTTTTTTTTTTTTTTTTTTTTTTTTTTTTTTAATATATACTTAATATTATAAATCATACATATATTAATAAATATTTTATACTATATATACTTTATATTATAGATTATACATATATATAAGATAAGATGTGTTGGCCTTCTATTCCTCAAAGAGGTCTCGTGGGAGTAGTTTCCCCCCGGAGGCGGGCTCTTCTGGTGGTCGCGTGTGCCACGGTGCGATACTGGCGATGTTAGGGTTTTCGGAGGCATCGGCGCGCTCAAACATCTTTCTCGCTAGGCCCTTGACGAATTCCTCCAGGCTCTCCATTCTGAGGTCCCGGTGGATAACCGCGTTTCTTACCAAGCGTGGTGCGCCGACAATCTTGCGCAGGCACAGGTTTTGTTGTGCCTGGATTCTTGTTTTTGTGGTTTTAGTGGTTAGGGCGTACCACGCTGGGGCAGCATACGTTATTTTGGGGCGTATGTAGGTGGTGTATACGCCCCGTTTTACCTTCAGAGGTAGTGTGGAGGAGAGCACTGGGTGGAGTAGGGCGCGAGCAGCGCGCGCGTTGTTGATAATAGCGTCTGCATGTGGCTTCATGCTGAGCCTGCGGTCCAGGACGACTCCCAGGTATTTAGCCTTAGGGGCCCAGTCTACTTCTTCGTCCTTAATCTTGAGGCGCTGTGAGGGCAACTTCGTGGCGAATGCTATCGCCTGCGTCTTCCCCACGTTTATTGCCATTCTCCACTTTGCCAGCCAGTCTGGGATCAGGTCGAGTGTACGCTGGATCTTGACTGCCGCGTGGTCTATATTTAGGCTTGTCGCGATGACGGCAGCGTCGTCAGCGTACAGGGCCAGTGTGGTATCCTTGTGTGTGGGGAAGTCATTTGTGTAGGTGGTGTACAGCGCAGGCGATAGACAGCTCCCTTGAGGCACCCCTGCAGTGATGGGGCGTGGTGTGGACATTTGGTCGTCAACAGCAACTCTAAAAGTCCTACCTTCTAGGAAGGATGCGATTACCCTGACCACTCTTCTAGGCATCTCTGATGTGGCCAGCTTGTGGAGTAGGCCGGCGTGCCATACCCGGTCAAAAGCTTTTTCCATGTCCAGGAATACTGCAGCCGCTGCCTCCTTCTTATTTCTTGCTGCTGTTATTTGGTGCAGTACCCTGGACAGTTGTAGCGTGGTGGAGTGTTCAGCCCTGAACCCGAACTGCTCCTTTCTGGGCGTGTCGTATGTGTTGTAGTGTTGTAGCAGCAGTCTCTCGAATACTTTGGAGATGGTTGGCAGTAGTGTAATGGGCCGATAGCTCTCAGGCTTTAGGATGTTTTTGCCTTGCTTGGGCAGCGCGATGACTTGTCCTTGCTTCCAAATGTTTGGGAAGGCCCCGGTGCGAAGTATGCCGGTGAACAGCCTTGCGTACGCTGCTGTTGTGCGGTAGGGGAGGTGTCTGAGGGCACCGTTGGTGATGCCGTCTATACCGGGGGCCTTTCTTGGTTTGCAACGCGCTAATGCACGCTGCACATCGGCCGGGGAGAACGTGATGGCGTCTTCGTGTGGAGCTATCGGCACCGCCAGATATTCCGTAATGAAATCTTCGACTGCTGCTACATGTGCCGTGTCCGTGGCTGGGTTTGGGCTGAACTGATGCTCTAAGTGGTCCGCCAGGATGCACGCGCGGTCTTCTGCCTTGAAGCGCGGCGTCCCATCCTTGTGGAGTAGGGGGCGCACAGGTACGGGGGCGTTTGTGAGGCGGCGGCACAGCCGGTGAATGGACAGAATGTCATCGCTCGCCGTCTCGATGAGCCTCTCCCAATTGCGGGTTGACTGGGACCGCCATTCTTCTTTTACCTCCTCGGTCAGCCGGTTTAGTCTGCTTTTTGTGGCAGGGCATCTGGTTTGCTGCCACTCCTTACGGAGGCGGCGTTTGGCTTGCATCAGTCCCCTAAGGTGTTTGGGGACCTGGGACCACCTGAGGTCGGTCGCGTCTGTGGTGGTGGCTGCTTCTAGAGCCTTTTGTACTGCCTCCGTGAGCTCAACTGCAAGTGCTTCCGTGTCGGCTGCCGAGGAGATTGCCCGAGTCGGTGTGTTCGACTGTAGTTCCTTTTGGAATATCTCCCAGTTTGTGGTCGTACGGCGTTTTGTTTGGGTCGCCCAAGACGTGCCCTGTTTCAGTGTTATCTTTACAGGTTGGTGGTCGGACTTCATTTCGTCATCTATGACGCACTGTGAGATCTGGCAGCCAAGCGTGTTGTGTATGATAATATCCTGGACGTCGGGTGTGTGGGCCTGGTTTTCTGGGTAGTGGGTTGGTGCATCGGGTCCCGCTACCTGGTAGCCCCGTGCTTCTGCGTCCTCGAAGAGTCGTACACCTTCCGGGTTTGTTCTGGTGGAGTTCCACGCTGGGTGTTTGCAGTTTAGGTCGCCCGCCACTAGGCATGGCCCTGTTCTTACCATAAGGGCTTGTATCTCTTTGGGCTCTAGCTTTGTGTGGGGCGGTTTGTAGGCTGCGTATAGGTGTAAGGTTTTGGTGCCGAGTGCTATTTCTACACCCAGCGTGTATAGGGATCCTGTTGTGGATTGTGGTAGGGGTTGGTGTACGATCTTTCGTTTAACCAGGACAACCAGGCCTCTGTATGCTCTGTTGGAGGTGGGGGATGTTTCATCTTTTCTATATATATAGTATCCCGGGAATTTGGGTTTGTCAGCGGGTCCTAGTAGTGACTCGTTGATTAGTGCAATGTCTATGTCCTCTTCCCTAAGTAGGAGGCGCGTCAGAGCGACCTTTTTTGCTAGGCCACGGGCATTCCAGCTTAGGACCCTTAGCTCCTGATCAGTCATTGAGGACTTGTAAAATCTCGGTTAGGCCTCGGAGGACTGTACTGGTGACGTCCTCCAGGTCTTGGCCTTCTCTCAGGGCTATTATTAGGTCTTGCACTATTTTGAGGGCCGCCGTTAGGATGTTCCTATTTGCGGGTTCCCGCTTTTTGTGCTGTCCCCTGTTTGTCGTGGTGGCGGTGATGGGGCGTTTTAGGACGCCCTTTATGGGACGAAGCGGCCCTTGGTCGGCACCGTCGGTCCCTCCTTCTGTGTCCGATCTGGGCCTCCTGCCCCTTGCCCTGTTGGTTTTCTTTGGGTTGGGGGGAGGGGGTTCTGATTCTCCCTCCGTTTCCTCTGGGTGGTCTCCGCCTCGGTTACCTCTCTTACGCCTTCTTCTTTTGGGTGCTGTGATGCGAGAAGAGGCTGGTTCTTGATATTTGACGGCGGCGTTTCCCCCCTTGCCCCCCTGTGTTGGCGGCTTCATGGGTAGCGTAGGTGCGGCGGCCTGGCCCTCGGACGGCGTGATGACGGTGGAGACGACGGGTGAAGGCTCTGTCGTCGCGGAGGTGGCTGTAGTTTCAGTACACTCCGTGGCGGTGGTTCCCGTCTCTTCACTCGTACCAGTTGCCGAGGTTGTGCCGGTTGCCGACGTCGTGGCTGTGGCTTCGGAGGACGTCGGCGTCGGTTCCGTCGGACGCTTGCGCCCTTTACCCTCTGAACGGGTGACCGGCATCGTAGGTCAAGCTTCTATATATATCAGGAACAATTCTTCAATATTCAGAAACAATTCTTCACTTATTCAGGAACAATCTTCACTATTTCCCACGTAGTATCCGGCTCGAAGGACCATAAATGTTGACTATCACTGGATTGGTGGGAAATAGAAATAAAACGAACTATTTATTCTTCCTTGTTCCTTATTACACTTGTTGTTCCCTTGACTGTTGCTTGCCGACTGAGGTACCGTGAACAAACGGCTACCCCTTTTATACAAATTTCTTACATTATTTTGGCGCTGTCTCATTAGTCGGCCAATTAAGGTAACTACTTTTTAACCAATAGGAATTCAGCAAGCAATCCGTTTACTGTAGCTTAGGTAGCGCGCAGTATTACCGGAACGTGGGACCTTATTTTTTGCTTGTTGAAATCCTACTGCAAGTTTATACATTTTTATTTAAAAACCTATTATTTTTCTTTATTAATATAAAAACATGATATAATTTGAATATTTAACAACTTTATAACTTAATCTAACATTTTAAAATATTCTAAAAGTGCCGTCGGGCGTAAACTGTGAGAAATCTTTATTTAAATGCTAATAAACCACTAAAAACTTAGGTTAAAGTAGTATTTACACAGTATTATTGCTATATAATTGTAATTAATTATTTAATTACTATAAAAACTATAAAATAACTATAAAAACACTACTTTAAAGACTATTTAACAAAAATCCACTAATTAAAAAACTGTCCCGCTCAATTGCTATATAAAGACATTATTTACAAAAAACTAATTAAAACAGATATATTCACTTATTATTTTAAAACTGTCTTGTACACAAATTCACTGAAAAAGTCTATCTCGCACATTTCTCCCGCCGTGCAGACTATGTTGCATCTTCTCTCGGTGCGAGCTCGACGTCTGTAGTCACGGGCATGATCACCAGCTTCCTCACAGGTCTCCGCAGCACTCCTCCTTTGGTCTGGATGTCCACTGTTCGCACGATGTCATCTGGGCCTGGATACGTCGCTATCACTCGACCTCTGATCCAGACATTGCGGGGTAGGTTGGCATCGACTACTTGCACGAGGTCGTTGATCTTCACAGCTGGTCCTTTTCCATGAGGCTCCCGCCGGTATTGAAGCTCCGGGAGATACTCCTTTACCCAGCGGTTCCAAAAGATGTCCGCTAGGCGTTGCGCAGATCGCCAGCTACCTCGGGAAATAGTGTCCTTTTCATCGAATGTTCCCGGTTGTGGTACTCTTCCATTTCCTCCCAATAAGAAGTGATTAGGAGTTAAGGCTTCAGGGTCTTCCGCACTGACAGAGACATGTGTTAGTGGTCGGCTGTTCACTGTGTACTCCACTTCTGCTAACAGCGTTGAGAGTACTTCTTCTGTCGGATATCGTTCGTGTAGAGTCGCTGATAATGCTGTCTTAACTGAGCGAACCATACGTTCCCATGCACCTCCCATAAATGGTGCTCCAGGTGGAATGTAGCGCCAAGAGATTGTTCTCTTAACTGCTTCTTCTGTTGTCGCCTCGTCGATGGCTTGTCGAAGTTCTTTGTCCGCTGCCTTCAGGTTGGTGCCGTTGTCAGACCAGATTTCAGTTGGGCACCCGCGTCGTGCTATCATTCTTCTTAGTGCCATCACTGCAGAGTCCGCGGTGAGTGAACCGGCGATCTCGAGGTGTATGGCTCGAGTGGTGAGACATGTGAATATTGCAACATATCTCTTCTGTCGAGCGCGTCCCACTGTCACAGTCAAAGGTCCGAAGTAGTCGACCCCTGTATAGGTGAAGGGTCGTCTATGGTGAGCTAGACGGCATGCAGGTAAGTCCCCTGTCCTGGGAAGCGGCGGTGTCTGTGTCTTCATTCGGCAGAAAAGACATGCACGAAGTAATGTACGCGTGATGGGTCGTAGGCGTAATACCCAATACTGTTGTCTGCACTCGTTGACTGTAGCCTCGACACCAGCGTGATGTAGTTCGCGATGTATTGCTTGAATCCACATTTTCACCACTTTATGTTCACCGTCAAGTATCATAGGGCTTTTAATGCTATTTGTCACTTCTTGTACTGCTTGGATTCTACTTCTAAGTCTGATGACTCCGTTGATGTGCTCGATGCTCAGCTGACGTAGTCGACTCTCTTTGTTAATTGGCTTCTGTCTTTTCAGTAATTCTATTTCTTCTGTAAAGGAGTCTTCTTGAGTCGATTGCATCAGAAGCCTTTCTGCCTGTTTGAGCTGCTCCGCGGATACTGGGATGAACTTCTTCCCCTGTGACGGTGAGGTTTTCTTGACAGCTGATTGTGGCTTCTTCTCTGTTGGTTTAGCCACTCTGTTCCAGCTAGGATCCTTTTCTGTATTCTTCTTGGTTTTTCTATAGTTGACACTTTGTTTTAGTGTTCTGCACAACTCTATAAACTGTAGAACCCTTGCTGTCGTATGTCGTAGTCTTGTCCAATTGGAAAATCGTGACGCGTCCGGTAATCCTTCTGACAGATTTGGTCCCGATCTGTTTGTCACGTTATTTATTCTTTCTTCACCAGAAGGTTCTTCTGTAACTATTGTTGATGTTTCTGTAGGCCAGAGCTCTTCTACTTGACATAAGAAGTCAGGTCCTTTATACCAACGGTGATCCTTGTTGAAGTTCAATGGGACATCTCGTGTTGCGTCATCTGCTATGTTCATTTTTGTGGGAATCCATCTCCACTCGTTCACTTTTGTGCTGTCTTCTATGGCTGCTAGACGATGCGCTACATATGGTTTATATGAGCGTGAACCAGTACGTATCCATGTGAGAACTGTCTTACTGTCAGTCCAAAACACTTTGCTGTCAGGTTTCCTTTCGTGTTCTTCAACTATTGTTTCTGCAAGTCTGGTCCCCATAACTGCGGCTTGAAGCTCCAGTCTTGGTATAGAGGTCAACTTCAATGGTGCAACTTTCGCTTTCGCCATAATGAGTGATAAATTGATCTCGCCGCTTGGTGTCACTGTTCTCCAATACAACACTGCAGAATAGGCTGATTCGCTTGCGTCGGTGAAAATATGTAGTTGTATATTGTCGGCATTGCTGTAGTTGATATATCTTCGTGGGATCGTCGTGTTGCGGAGATTTTCCAGATGATTCATCCAGATCTTCCACTGTTCTGCCAGGTCTTCGTCGATCATGTCGTCCCATGGAGTGCCTCTGCGCCATACTTCTTGTAAAAGTTGTTTCGCCTTTATGGTGACTGGTGATGCCAAGCCAAGTGGGTCAAATAATGACATCACGATGCGCAGCGCTTCCCTCTTCGTTGGTGTCTTTCCTTCTTTAAGTGTCTGCGGGATACGAGCCAAATTCAGGTTGAAGGTAAGCTCGTCACTGTTGATACTCCAGACAACACCAAGGACTCGTTCTGTCTTCTCTTCTGGCTTGTATAGATCCACGTAGTCATTTTGAACATCTTCCCCAAGAGCTTCTAATAGTAGCGGAGAGTTGGATTTCCATTGCTTCAATTCAAATTTGGCCTTAGCGTGCACTTCACGCACACTCTTCGTGATGCGTATGGCGTCTTCAATGTTTTCAAAGCTGTCTAAGTAGTCGTCAACATAGTGTTTCTGTATGATCGCTGCCACGGCTTCAGGATGAGTATCTTCATGCTGCTTGGCGTTCAGGTTCTTGACGTATATTGCTGTAGACGGGGAACTCGATGCACCAAATATCAACGAGGTCATTCTGTATTCTTCTGGAGGTTGGTCATCTCGTCGGTTTCCTCGCCAGAGATATCGAAGGGAGTCTCGGTCTTCTTCTCGTAATTTGACTTGCATAAACATTTCCTTTATGTCTGCAGTCACTGCTATCTCATGTTGCCGGAAGCGCATGATCACTCCGGGTAATGATTGAAGAAGATCGGGTCCTTTCAGCAACATGTCGTTGAGTGCGATTCCTCTTGTCTTGGCTGCAGCGTCATGGACTACTCTGATTTTGTCAGGCTTCATCGGGTTGATTACAGCGAAGTGTGGTAGATACCAAATCCTTTCTGGTGTCTTCTGTTTAGGTGCAGGTTCGCTGTATCCCTTTATAATTCAGCTTCTCTTCTGAGGAATTTTTCGAGCTTCAGTAGGTCAGCATCTTCTCTGGGTTGTACTGCAGCGAAGTCGTAGTATCTGTAGCGCAGGGTTGGTGTGAGCTTGTCTACCAGCGCCTTTGAAATTTCTGGATTGTACATATAGTTGACGCAGCTTAGTGTCTTCAGAGTTGCGACGACATTGGAGATCTTCGTTGAGAATATACAGATGTCCCGTGGAGATTCTGTGAGGCGAGGTAGTCCACGAAGCGTTTCCATTTCCATCATAGCAATGGATTCTGGTCTTCCAAATCTTGATTCCAACGTCTTCATGATTTCTGCGGGCTGTGCACTTGTGATGAGTAGACCTTCGACTGCCTCCTTTGCTTTTCCTTTGAGATTTCTTCTAAGTCTGTTGATGTTTTCTACTGAAGAGAACGTTTTTTCTGTTTCGAAGTATGCGGCACGGAAAGGCAGCCACTCTTGATGAGATCCATTGAAGATAGGCAGCTCTATAAACTTCGGTCGCTGAGCGGCTTTGATGGCTTGTGTGATAGCTGCGGCCAGTTCTGTAATGTCATTTTTCACTCCCGCCGGTGATGAATGAAGGCGCTGTGACTGTTGATGAAGCTCTTCTGTTGTATTGGCAGCTGGTTGTTCTGTACGTCGTAGCGGCGCGGTGACTACCTCTGTTGTAGGTCCATCGGCTTGCTCTTCCAACCAGTTGACAACACGTTCATTGACTTCTGTCTTCGATACTATTGAAACTTCATCATTTTCTTCGTCTTCATCTTCGACTTCCTGCGAGGCGAGGCGCGCAGCTGCTAACTCGACTTGTAACTTCAATAATTCTTCTTTAGCCTTCGCTAATTTGTAGGCCTTAGACTTGCTATGTGTTGACCCCCCCCTTCCCCCCTTCTTGCTGTGGGGACGGGAGAGCGTCGGTCCGGGTGGCACTGGTGGGGTTTTCTTCTTTATTGTCGAAGTTTCTGTTTCTTGATATTTGACGGCGGCGTTTCCCCCCTTGCCCCCCTGTGTTGGCGGCTTCATGGGTAGCGTAGGTGCGGCGGCCTGGCCCTCGGACGGCGTGATGACGGTGGAGACGACGGGTGAAGGCTCTGTCGTCGCGGAGGTGGCTGTAGTTTCAGTACACTCCGTGGCGGTGGTTCCCGTCTCTTCACTCGTACCAGTTGCCGAGGTTGTGCCGGTTGCCGACGTCGTGGCTGTGGCTTCGGAGGACGTCGGCGTCGGTTCCGTCGGACGCTTGCGCCCTTTACCCTCTGAACGGGTGACCGGCATCGTAGGTCAAGCTTCTATATATATCAGGAACAATTCTTCAATATTCAGGAACAATTCTTCACTTATTCAGGAACAATCTTCACTATTTCCCACGTAGTATCCGGCTCGAAGGACCATAAATGTTGACTATCACTGGATTGGTGGGAAATAGAAATAAAACGAACTATTTATTCTTCCTTGTTCCTTATTACACTTGTTGTTCCCTTGACTGTTGCTTGCCGACTGAGGTACCGTGACCGTGAGTTGTTTTCTTCTCACCCTGCACGGGGGGGGGGGGGGGGGACCCATTTGGACCTTGCGTCCTTATGGGGGCCTTCTTCGCAACCCACTACCGTGGGTTGGTCGCTGTATTCCGCCCTCGAGGCATGCTGGCTGGGTGATTCTCCGTTGGGAGAGGCCCAGTCAGCCGCCTACGAGAGGGCGGTGGTTCTTCATGTTCTTCCGGTACTGGTTCCTCCCCGCTCGAGGGAACTGGTATCAGTTCCCGAGCGGGGCGTTTCTGTCTTCTCTTTCTTCTTGTTGGTGGATCTGCTATTGAAGGCAGCGGCGCTATTTGCCTCAGGTGGGCATACTTGGAACAGTCTGCCCTCCTGAACATCTTCTCTGCCAGTTGTTTAATGTGGTCTTCTAAATTTTGCCACTTTAGGTCCCTCGTGATGGTGGCGTTCTTCAGGTACCTGGGTGCGTCTACTGCCAGGCGAATGTAAGCATTTTCCCTCTGCTGTAGGAGCTTTCTCGTTGTCGGCGATGTTAGGCCGTACCAGGCCGGGCCCGCATATGTGAGCCGCGACCTGATGTAGGTCTTATAGATGGCGAGTTTGGCTCGCAACGGAAGTCTTGAGGACAGCAGAGGGCGCAGCCTTGTCTTCGCCACCTGGGCCTTCTGCATGGCTGTCTTGGCGTGGTGGACCATTGACAGTGTTCTGTCAATAGTCACACCCAGGTACCGGACTTGAGGCGACCATGGGATTTCTTCGTTTTCTAGTTTTAATGGCGGCGGGAGGTGTTTTTGGCCTGTGATTAGCGCTTGTGTTTTTGCCACGTTACACTTGAGTCGCCACCTCTTCAGCCACTCCGGCAGGGCTTCTAGGGTCGGGCGGAGCTTGCGTGACGCGTGTGCTGCGTTTATTGAGCTGGCCATGTACGCTGTGTCATCAGCGAATAGCGCCAGCGATACTTGGCCTACTACCGGGATGTCGTTCGTGTAATGGCTGTACAGGGCTGGAGATAGGCAGCTTCCCTGTGGGACCCCCGCCTGTATTGGTCTCTGGGTGGATGTTTCCCCCTCGATGGTCACGTGGAAGGTGCGTTCCTTTAAGAACGACGCGACGACCATGACGGTTCTTCTGGGCATTGTGGATGTCGACAGCTTGTGGATAAGGCCGCTGTGCCACACTCTGTCGAAGGCCTTCTCCATATCCAGCATCACAGTCGCCGTGTGGCCTCCTTTATTTAGCCATGTAGCCATCTCGTCAAGTACCCGAGTCAGCTGCAGCGTGGTAGAATGCTCTGCGCGGAACCCAAATTGTTCCGGTCTCGGTTTCAGATGTTGTTGAATTCTTGGTAGCAGCAGCCGCTCGAGTACCTTGGATAGCGTGGATAGAAGTGTGATAGGGCGGTAGCTCTCCGGTCTCCTGAGGTCCTTTCCAGGTTTGGGGAGTACTATTACTCGGCCGTTTTTCCAGGTGGTAGGGAAATGGCCGGTCCTCAGGATTCCGTTGAATAGCTGGGTCGCTGCAATTATTGTCCTGGTTGGGAGTCTGCGTAGTGCAGAGTTGGTTAACTCGTCTGCTCCAGGGGCCTTCCTCGGGTTCACACGTGACAGTGTCTCTGCAACCTCTTTTGGAGTCAGCAGTTTGACGTCCTCTTCCTGGTCCAGGGGGTTCGCCAAGTACTCTCTGACTTGGTCTTCGACAGTTTTGCTGTGAGTCGGGTTAAGGTCTGGATGTGGAGTAAACTGTTTTTCGAGGCTGCTAGCGAGGATTTCCGCGCGGTCCAGTGCCAGGTACCGTGAACAAACGGCTACCCCTTTTATACAAATTTCTTACATTATTTTGGCGCTGTCTCATTAGTCGGCCAATTAAGGTAACTACTTTTTAACCAATAGGAATTCAGCAAGCAATCCGTTTACTGTAGCTTAGGTAGCGCGCAGTATTACCGGAACGTGGGACCTTATTTTTTGCTTGTTGAAATCCTACTGCAAGTTTATACATTTTTATTTAAAAACCTATTATTTTTCTTTATTAATATAAAAACATGATATAATTTGAATATTTAACAACTTTATAACTTAATCTAACATTTTAAAATATTCTAAAAGTGCCGTCGGGCGTAAACTGTGAGAAATCTTTATTTAAATGCTAATAAACCACTAAAAACTTATGTTAAAGTAGTATTTACACAGTATTATTGCTATATAATTGTAATTAATTATTTAATTACTATAAAAACTATAAAATAACTATAAAAACACTACTTTAAAGACTATTTAACAAAAATCCACTAATTAAAAAACTGTCCCGCTCAATTGCTATATAAAGACATTATTTACAAAAAAACTAATTAAAACAGATATATTCACTTATTATTTTAAAACTGTCTTGTACACAAATTCACTGAAAAAGTCTATCTCGCACAGTTATGCTACAATTCTTATGATTTACATTGTATATGTCTAATAATTTGTTTAATTTATTATACAAATAAGGGCCCAAATACAAATAAAATCTCTTAACATATGCATGTCTGGTAGTTGGCATAGTACACACTATGTCTTTTCTCCTTTTATTTGTGGGCACAGGACTATACATAAGCTCAGTATGTTGTAATAGAATAGTGTTTTGAATAAATAATTGACGGACAGTGAGAACCTTACAAGAAGCGTATAGTTGATGTGTAGGAAATAAAATTGGTCTAAAAGTGGCTACCTTCAGTACTGCTCTTTGACCACGCTCTAAGGGTAACATGATTGATTGAGCGGCACCACCCCATGAAGTTATACAGTAGCCAATTATGGACTGACACAATGCTAAGTAGACTTGTTTTATAAGTTTATAATCAGTTACATTACGAAGATATTTAAAGATATAAATTAGTTTACGCACTCTAGTACATAGTGAGCCTATATGATTAGAAAAATTTAAATTATTGTCAAGCGTGATACCTAAATATTTTATATGGTCTGTTTTAACTAGAGTAGGGCAAGTGCATGCAAAGTCAGCAGGAGTTTTACATCTATGTACATGAATGTTTAAGTTAGTGTTAGATATTATGTTAGTTTCCCTCATTGTAAACGTAATCGGCGTTTCGTGGGCTCTTCTATGGTAAGGCCGGATGCAGTTAGTTCAGTGTTGTTTCTGAGCTTGCTAATATCTTCTCTACTCTCTGTGCTAATAAGTACACCCCCGTGTCTCACCTTCTTCAGTCCTCGTACACGGAGTTTCAACTCCTCAGGAGAAATTATTTTCTGTACTAGGTTCTTTGTTTCGTCGCTAGATTTGGTCTTGTCGTTGGGATAAATGGCCACAGAGGTAACCTTAGACGGACGAACATAATTTCCGGCGCCCTTCTTTACCATGTCGGCAAATGTTGTGCTAACTGATGGCCTATTATTCATCGATTCTTTAAGCTCATCTAGGGAGACTGTAACGTCCTGCTGGGATTTTAAGTGCTGAATAGCGGTATAAGCTTCTTTTGTCTTCCCACACATTGTTGAGTAAAGGATAGCCATATGAGAGGCACCCGCCATTACTTTACGGCAAAGATTAGCGACCCGGATTTTTTGCTCTGAGTTCATTTTCCCTTCCGTAATATGACACACCTCATTCAAATAGGTATCAATGGTCGACGAAAAACGATGTATTTCTGAAGGTGGCATAACTTCATCTAGCAACGAAGACTCCAAGAATATAGGTTGATTTTGAGGTCTTTGGGATGTTGGTATAGTTGGTCTTACCGGTGACATTGGCTCTGGTGCAAGTGGTGATGGTACAACTGGTGATGGTGCTCTTGGTGTCGGCGGTGGACTACGCGCCATGAGATTACTGCGCGCCCCGAAGGGGCTAGAACCAGCCGGGGCAGACATTATCTACCACAACAAAGTTCTATTTATGTTATAATTTTAATATCAAAAACTGCATAATAGCGAAACGTAAATCATAACACTCGTGACACACTTTAGAAAATGATTACTGAACTGTTTATTAAATACTAAATTATTAATTAATTAACACTCATTTCTTTAACAAAAACACGTCTACGCGAAAAAGGCGATCAGAAGCGAATCCCATGTACATGTACATTACAATATTCCTTGTTACCACATAATGTCCTACTGCTAGGACACCCCCTGTTGTGGGACATTTTCAGTGAAGGATGGTAACTTTGCTTACTATACCATAATCCAAAAATAACAGATAGGGTTTTCATCTTTTGGTGACAGAATAATATTAATTATGTGGTTTCACCACTCTATCAAATCCAATGGGCGTGATAGGTTGGTCATCTCAAAGCTGACTTATTTTCAGATATTATCTTTATCAACTTGGTTTAGAAGTAAAAGAAGAAAGAAATCTCTCTGGCTAGCAGAGTATTAATATCCCTAACCTTTGTTTTTGAGAGGGCCCATTCCTACACTGGGATAAATTAATATGATCCGTAATTTTGACGACCTCCATGGCGGCGTAGTGGTTATACAGGATGTTTGGTACATCGTTTGCCAAATTGAAATAGCTAATAGAAGAGGTCATTACCCGTCTTTTCTCACTTACCTAGCCGGTTTTAACCTCAACATATTTTAGATATCGATGTAAAGCTATTTTTAAAAGAAAACCCAATATTTACCATGAACACTTAAATTTAAAAAAAAAATTCTTCCGTGAGTCCTCATAATTATGTTTTGTTTTAAAGTTTAATACTAGGAGCATCAAATAAATTCATAATAGCTCACCTAAAGCGTCAACTTTTTGTTTATTGACTTATTATAAGTATAGAGACAGGTAAAATTTAAAGATATGATCAACTTCACAGTACAATAAAAAAATAAATAAAAGAGAGAAAGTTCTTCCATTTTCTGAATAAATGCCTTACTTTATCCTCTTTTCATTGGTATACAACATGTTATAAAATAGTAAATAATTTTTCTACAAAACATGTGTAATACATAATTCGAAGTAAAGAAAACACGTTTGATGCCTAACATTAATCGTAATTATTGACGCTATAGTAAATGGTGAAATTTTTTTTTTTTATTATATTAAAATTAACTCAAATGTGATAAGCTAGACCCACTGCAGTGACAAAAAAAGCTAAAGTAACTAGGTAAGTACGCTAGAATGTATCAATTATAGCAATTATAGCTAGTAAATTTACCTTTGCTTATTCATCAAACGTGTTTTCTTTACTTCGAATTATGTATTACACATGTTTTGTAGAAAAACTATTTACTATTTTGTAACATGTTGCATACCAATGGAAAGAGGATAAAGTAAGGCATTTATTCAGAAAATGGAAGAACTTTCTCTCTTTTATTTATTTTTTTATTGTACTGTGAAGTTGATCATATCTTTAAATTTTACCTGTCTCTATACTTATAATAAGTCAATAAACAAAAAGTTGACGTTTTAGGTGAGCTATTATGAATTTATTTGATGCTCCTAGTATTAAACTTTAAAACAAAACATAATTATGAGGACTCACGGAAGAATTTTTTTTTAAAATTCAAGTGTTCATGGTAAATTTTGGGTTTTCTTTTAAAAATAGCTTTACATCGATATCTAAAATATGTTGTGGTTAAAACCGGCTAGGTGAGTGAGGAAAGACGGAGAATGACCTCTTCTATCAGCTATTTCAATTTGGCAAACGATGTACCAAACACCCTGTATAACATGACTGCTACGCAGAGGTTTTGAATTCTATTCCCGCTCAATGCAAATATTTGTGTGCATGAACATGATTATTTGCATTGATCTCAGTGTTTCTATGTATAATGTGTATGTATTTACAAAAATAAGTAGGTATTTATAGTAGTATGTATATCTGTAGTCTAGTACCCATAGTACAAGCTCTGCTTAGTTTGGGACTAGATGGCGTTGTGTGAATGTGTGAAGAATATTTATAATTATTTATAATATTAAATTTAATTTCAGGATGAATAAAACACATGGAGAACAAAATAGTCAAATTTTGAACACATTTCTGGTTGAAGAAGATAGTAACGCTGGAGAAAGTTCCTCTAATCAATTCGAAGAGGGTAATCATAAGAGCAACTTTGCTCAAATTAAAGATAACTCAAAAAGAGACATACATTTTTTGTCAAAAGGATTAATTATAGCGATGTTGTATGTAGCATTAAATTTAGATGAAAATGATATTCAATTATCTCATTTGTACAGATTTCTTCAAGAGAATAAACTAAACATGGCTAACTTGAATAGATTCATTCCAGAAGATATAAATGTCAAAAAGGTCCCTACGTGGATTAACTTTTCACGTAGTAAGCTGATTAATCAACATCTAATTAGATCTCTAGCAATGTCTTTGTTAAGAAAATTAAATCTCGGACCACCAAAAGTCCCAGATTTGAAGAAAATTACTGATAATTTTGTTACAGAACTTTGCCTACCTAGCGATATAAAGCCATTTGTTTATTCTCTTATGCATTTATGCAAAATTAATTTTTTAGATGTAGATAACAAATATAAAAACTGTTTAGTGCGCTTTCCTGATTATGAATGTAGTGTAATGACATATATTCTCATTACTATTAAAATATTATTTGGTTTAGACTGTACATATGAAACTAAACTATCGGATATTGTAGATACATTTAACGTGGAAAGGGATCTTCCAAAGTCTTATAGCATGTACGGTAGTAATAGTGACAGATTATTCTCATTCAGAGAATGGTGCAGTTATCTAAACTTCCGGAAGTTTGTTTTAAGTAAATATAATTTGAAGATAGCAGAAAAGTGTGGCTTAGAAATAGATGATTTTATTTATTTTGAGCAAATTGAAGAGAGAATCAGTAAGAATGTAGAGTTATCAGACAAAATATCTATGGAAATAGTTGACAAGTTACCCAAAGATAATCCCCTGGGTGTTATCCCTAAGGAAATGTTTTTGCCAACCCTGACCCCTATGTCTGAATACACGAATGTTATTAGCGCATATTGTCAACATCCAGAAATAAAAGAAAAGCTAACTGAAGATTTTAAAAGTTATTCCCTGAAATATGCATGTGAAGATTTAAATTTAATAGACTCTAATCTAGAAAACGTTATTAAAGGTGTAAGTGAAGATAATAAAATAAAAAACAAAATGATACAAGCCATTACTATAAAAAAGGCTAAAACAGAAATGGTTTATGTTAAGAGTTGTGACAACAAAAATTGGATGAAGACTAATCCTCCAACCATGGAACATGTCTGCCTTGAAACAGACGTAAATGATAAAGCTAGTGATCATGGATATGACTCGGAAAATACTTCTAAAGATAAAGATATTGAAAGTGAAAATAACATAACCTCGACAAGTACATCAGATGTACACGTAGATAATGACGCTATTCCATGCAATGACACTAATGAAAAAAATGAAATCAATATGATCCAAGAAGAGGAAGAAGGTAAAAACATTTTTGACGATTCTTTTGAAGATATCGATCTTAAAGAAGAACAAGAAAGAAACCATGCGCATGTTACTGAAATACAAACAAATGACAATCAAGATGACAATCAAATAGATCCAGTAAATGATGACTTTGACTGTAGAAGTAATATTTCAAGCGACTCAGATGCGTTCATGCCTACATTTAATCCCGACACTTTTGATAGAGATAGGACAATCAAGGAGTTAGTTTTGATAGCGTGCAAGAAGTATAAGATTCCTACGCCTACGGAGTATAAAGTAAGAGAACCTAGAAAAAGAAAAGAAAAAGCTATTGATGGTGAACCATTACCTAAGAGACAGAGAAAAGCCCAACATAACGGTCCAGCTGCTAGAGACATACTAAGTGATTATTACAAATATCAAGAATCAGATTTTGTGAATGTAGTACGACAGCAAATGTCTTTAGCAGATATTGCTACTGATTTACAAGATCAAAGTTATGAGGTACCTCAGAATTTAGAAGACGCGACTGAAGTAAATGCTACGACAGAAGATGTTTTAGACAGTTATGATAATCATAATGAAACAGAAAGCATGGTTGGAGTTAATGAAAATAACGACTTTAATACCACGAATAAAACTGAAAATTATGACCCAACCTTAGAAAACACGCTATTTGAAGACGAAGAAATGAATCTAACAGATTTGGTAGAGAAAGGTGATCCAAAATACGATGAAAATAAATATGAAATTGATCAACTTTATATTAAAATAAAAAACGAACCAGAAGATTTGTTACTGAAAAGGATACAACAGCCTGATATTCATGAGATATTAGATAAAGAAATTGAAGAATGTAGTACTAATCTAAAAGTAGATGTAAATAATGCTAAACCCAAAATTAAAGAAAAAATTAAAGTAAGAGAAGATAGTGACTCGGAAGATGATATACCTTTAAGTGACGTTAAAGAAAATATAAGATTAGCTGAAGAATTATTTGCCGTAGAAGCTGGGTATGAACCGTTGATAAAAAAGAATGTTTCTGAATATAATTACTGGATCAGACATTATAGTAAAGATTTCATGCTTCGCTCCAAAGATTCTCATACAAGATTCGATGAAGAATTAAAAGAAAATACGCCGGCAAGTTTTTATTTTGTTATACAACAATGCTCGTCCATTTTAAACTGTTCAAATTTTCATTTGTACAAAAGTATGCAGAATTTGGAACAAATTATTATTAGTAAAGCGAAAAATAGTAAAAATGGTAATAGTTCTTTGCTAGAACATAGTTTTGCTAGTCCTGAATGAATTTTGCAAGGATGTAATATCGATCTTATTGAAATCATTTTTCATTTCCATTGAAAAGGTGACATACAGGCTTTAGTTTTAATTAAAACATTTGGGAATAATGAATTTGTCTGTTTCTAGAAGTGTCTGTACAATAGGTATATTACAAAGAAGGAGGTCAGTATTTATCAGTTGTCTAGCACAAGTTGTGCTTAGCTTAATCTAGATGGCGTTGTGTAAACGTTTGTGTAGCTAACACTCGAAACTAGCATCAAAATATTGATGACGATAATAATTTTATAAACATTTCTAGAGCTTTTTAATTAGGTATATCTTTTGTTTTAATCTATAGTGTCTATCTATACTAATATTATAAAGAGGTAAAGTTTGTATAATCTCTAGATCTACTGAACCGATTTTAAAAATTCTTTCTGTGTTGAATAGTCCATTTATCGGAGAGTGTCATAGGCTATATAGTATCACGCTATGACTAATAAGAGAGGAGCAGTAATGAAATATGTTTAAAAAAGTGACGCGTTTTTTTTCGCTGCCCTACGAAGTGGGCACGGGTCAGCTAGTAATTCATAAATGTAGCAACTTTTTCACCTGAAGGCTAATAGTTTTATTCTCGTAAATATATTTATTGTAATTACATTTCGGTTATGGTAGGAGACAGTATGGAAGGAGACGCTTGAGAACGGCGGTCTTAAACTGAATGTGGCGAAGACTGAGTACATGGCTAGTAATGTTTCGGATCCCCTACCCGTGCGCATAGGCGAAGACTTGGTCAAGCGTACGGACCAGTTTAAATACCTGGGATCAGTACTTTGCGCGTCCGGTGACATCGATGGTGACGTCAAGGCTCGCATAAGTGCGGCATGGGCAAAGTGGCGTGAGGTGACAGGTGTCATCTGTGACCCCAAAATGCCGGTGAGGTTGAAGGGACAGGTCTATAAATCCATCATTAGGCCTGTCCTTTTACACGGTAACGAAGCGTGGCCAGTGCTTGAGCGACACAAGCAGGAGCTGCGTGTCACGGAAATGAAAATGCTGCGCTGGATGTGCAGGGTTTCAAGGAAAGACCGTGTAAGAAACTCCCGCATCCGAGGCAGCCTTCATGTCCGTGACATAGCAGATAAATTGCAGGAAAATCGCCTACGCTGGTACGGTCACGTTTTGCGGAAACCGGCATATTACGTTGGGAACGGATGTCTAGCCATGGCGCCTCCGCCTGGACCCGGCAGAAGAGGGAGACCCAAAAAATGCTGGCTTGACGTCGCCAGGGATGACATGCGTGCCAATGGCCTTGCAATAAAGGATGCCGAAGACCGTGCGAAGTGGAGAAAGAGAAGCCGGAAAGCAGACCCCAGGCTCCATGGCTCTCGAGCTGTGGACGCAACTGGGAACTTGCAAAGATAAAGAAGAAGACATTTCGGTTATCTCCAAGTGACAACTCTACAGTCTATAATAAGCGTTTGGCGCTGTCTCATTTTTTTTTAATGGCGATTCTAAGATTACGCCAATTACCAGTTAGAACAGTACTTTTAGTAGACGAGCAAGGTAATCAAAATTTGTTGTTATAGGGTGATGCTACCAATTATCAGCACTTTAAGAGTTAGTCTTACTTTAATATCGTTTATCTTTAGTGATAATACTGATAACGCCTTTAACAACATGCTTTCTCGGTTCACAATTAAATAAGTAATTGATTTTTATTATAAAAAATTGTCTTTATGCATACACATTTTATTTAGATGAGTTTGATTAAATTATTACCCAAACACCAATTATTGGCACCATCATCACCAATTACTGGCATCGACCGAGCCAATTATCAGCACCTTAAAATTAGACATAAATACACACCTCAACAAAGTCTAGGGATATTTTGTATAAAGTTGTGAAACTCAAAAAATTTGGTTTGTAATTGTTTTTTTTTTAATTCTTTTGATGAAAACTTACTTTGTTAACCTTTTTCAACCATTCTAAATTTGAATTTGAAAAATAAAATTAAAAATAAAAGATTTACGCGGCTTAAACGTAGTCAAGTTCGAACATTTCATTTACCAATAGAAAGTTTTGACTGCTTTTTTGTGTAAAATTTAAGTTTTTTAACAATTTATACGTTTATTTGGAACTAGCTGCTGTGCCCGCGACTTCGTTCGCGTGGCGGATGTTACTTACTTCGCAATTCGATTTAATACTGAAAAATCGTTTTTAAAACCTTATAACGAACAGATATACCTACATTACAAACGAATTGTAAAATTAACGAACGAACCAAAACCTTTTCAAAGTAAATAAATAGTAAATAAAATATCTATGAAGACTGCGTCTAAACTTATACTGAAAGACATGAGCGAACGTCATTCTTTCAAGGAAAATCTTAACACCGCGATACTGAAAATGACGTCACAGGCACAATGCTATCTGTTGTCAAATTTGTAAGTTAAAATAAATGACATCGCTTATTTCATCATAACTGCAAGGACGCGCCTCCTCCCGTGACGGAGGAATACTTGGCCTACTAATACCACGCTGGCCAGTCGGATTGGTTGATAATATACGGATAGATTGGAAGATAATATTCACCGATAGTCCCTTAGTCGGTTTTACGCCACCCATGGGATGAGATGGGGAGGTGACATATTGTATTCTTACTCCGTCACCACACGGATACATTGCTGGCGTGCATGAGGTCGCGGGTTCGATTCCCATGGAGGACAATTGTGATACACAAACTATTGTCCTTAGTCTGGATGTTCTTTGTGTCCGTTAAATTGATATTTTTAAAGGCTAGTGTGGGATTTGTCTTTTGTAAAAAAAATGCTGAAATAAATTATTGTACCTCACACCTTTTTACCATCTAGCAAAAAATATTTGACTAAACTTAGACTCGACTATATTATTATCTATAGATAAACTGCGTGCAGTATTTTTGAATTACTTAATAAAATAAACACAAACACTTTGAATAATAATTTAATGTTTTGTGATTGTATTTCTTTATTTTATTGTCAGTTTTGTATTTTTTTATTGTTGACAAATAGCAATAATGTGTAAAATGATCTATATCTTGTGTGTTTATCAACCGATTTCTATAATTTTTTTTTTATGAATAAGATATTAAAGTGTACTTTTGAAATATGGGAGTTTTAAAAAGATATGTCTATGCAAATTACAATATATTTATGTATTTAATACACTTTGAAGAAAACCCTAACGATTAAACACGTTATTGTGGCTAATATATAAAAGATAGATATATACTATTCAGGACTTTTTTGTACATCTTTTGAAGACCATTATTTTTGTAATACATATTTTTGGCGTATGATCAACGTATGCGATGATAAGAGCTAGAACGCGCTTTTTGTCAACTGACTTGCTTCAAATTTTTCGTCACTGCTCAGCTCCTATGTGACTTAGCGTTATGTTATACAGCCTATAACCTGTCCGGGAGTATGGACTACAATCGTACCAAGTTTGGTTAAAATGCCTTCAGTAGTTTTTGACCCATGCGTGCACATACAGACAGACAGACAGACAGACAAAAAATTTATTGATTGCATTTTTGGCATTAGTATCGATCACCATTCATCCTCCAATATTAATTTTGAACATATATTCAATGTACAGAATTGATCTCTCTACAGTTTTATTATAAGTATAGATTAATGATATTGTGTGCATCAAGCAGCGGCGCCATTTCATCAGAAAGAAAATGTTATGGGTAGTAGGCATGCTCCCAGCTGCGGGTACTAAGCGGAGTATTGCTGAAGAGATTGGAACAACACAAAATATGAAATCAGGGTTATGGTCACGTTATCGTGCTACTGGTGAAGTGGCTGAAAGATACCACAGCAAAAAGTCTATCACCACTTAACGACATGATTGATTTTTGCAAGTTCCCGCGAAAAGACAGCCAAATGTTACTACCATGCAGCTGGTGTAGAGGCTCCAGCTCTTGGTGGAGCCTCTTGCGGGTGACCAAACTGTCAGAAGAAGTCGGCACGAAGCCCACCTTTATGCTTGCATACCGCTTTGTACTCCAGCACTACGCCGAGCGAATCGCGCACGACGACTAGACTGCGCTCGTGAACATTTGCCCTGCAAAGATAACCTGTGATCTGCAGTAGTGTTTACACATGAGTCCCGGTTCGGTTTCCACTCGGATTCACGCAGAGAACGTGCTTGGCGAGTTCCTGGTTGTGATAGCCATCTACAACATCCTCAGGAAATCCATTCATATCACGATAGAACAAATTATGGTTTGAACGGGAATTTGTATCGGTCTAAGAACAGAGCGCGTTTTGATCAGAAACACCATGACCGCTGAAAAATAATTTAACGAGGTGCTAGTACTAATAATCTACCCCCGTAGACTACAATTGGGCTAAATGTTCAAGTTCATGGACAATAACACCCGTTCGCATCAAGCGAGAGTGATGACGAGCTGGTTGCAGGAGCACGACGTATCGATTTTATGCTAAACCACTCAATCCCCTATCCTCAAAACCATAAAATACGCATAAAACATGTTCAAAAGAAGGGTTTTGGTGATTTTTCCTGCATAAAATTGCGATGGTAGGGCAACTTTTTTTGCATCCTAGTCGGACCTGGAACAATATACCGCACCAAGACCTGGATAACATAATAAAAGCATGAAAAACCATTGCAGGACCGTTATTTACGGTTTTTTAATGTGCTGACTACTGATTACTCACATAACAGTTAAAAACAGATTAATTTTTGCTTATTTTCACTTTTGCTTAAGAAACACATTCATTGTTAGTTTTACTAATTTTCCAAGTTTTTTATTTATTTGAATAAAAAATTATTTATGCAAAAATAATTCTTTTACTTAATTCTGGATTGTAGCCTGATAAATTATCTTTATAAAAATATAAACTTGTTGTATGCTATCTTCAATAATTTTGAAGTTAATTGAGTAAATACCAAATATCCCTAGACTTTGTTGAGGTGTGTATATGTCGCAGGGAAATGAGGAAATCAGGGATTTCACGAAATCCCTAGGGATATGACGAAATCCCATTTGTACTAGAAAAGAAATGCTCATATTTTTGTTTGTAGGTTAAATAACACAAAAATTCTATCGTCTGTGGGTTAGGTTAGGTTAGAACTGTGACCATAATGCACGAGGCGAGCGAGCGAAGCGAGCGTGCCGCGGCAGCGGCCGCCGAAGTGCAAGGCATTTCGACATTTACCGGGATTTCGTGATATCCCTAGTGATTTCGTGAAATCCCTGGTTTCCTCATTTCCCTGCGACATATATATATATATATAAATATAATAGTCCTCGACCGATTTCGGCCACGGTGACCTCTTCATCTCCGATCTAAACGTCGTATATGAAAGTGACATAAAAATAGGTAGATAAATGAAATAATCCAATGTTTATAGCAAAATCTCTTTTATTTATACCTAGCCTAACAACCGAAGTTTCAGAAAAAAAAATACATAAAAATAAAGAATTCCAAAAAATAATAGACTTTCTTTTGATCATAATATCAACACTATGAAAATAACTAGCAATGTTAGTTTCAGCACCATGCCAGGATATGAAATTCGAAATCATAGAGTACTTTTTCCAAGAAAATTGAATTCTAGGCATAAAATAATCACGCTTTACAATAAAAAATATGGATTAACAATTTTACATACCACTTTGTAATGTAACAGTACCAGTGCCGATAATTAGCAATTCGCAAAAAAATTGAACCCAGATGTCAGCACCTCATTTATGAACATAAAATTAAGATAATGTTCATTTCCATTGTCAGATAAGCCTTATAAAACATTTTATACATGAAAAAAACCTAAAGGTTCGGTAAAAAATTTCTAAAAGATCTAAAATAAAGTAAAATAAAAAAACCTGAACTTACCTACGATCAGAAACTGTCAAAACAAAGTAATGTGAAGGACATGTTCCCGCGTTTTTTTTTAAAAATGGCTTTTTTTAATCGGAGAATGTAGTTTGGCCCAGTTTATAATTCCAAAAGGATCTTATTTTTTCATTTCTTTACACGGAATCCCAAATTAATTAATGGTAAGCTTATAATTTGAGTTTTTGTTGGGGGTGCTGATAATCTGGGGCCCAAGTCTGGTATTTCAATAGTGTCTCAAAGAGCGATCACTTAACGCACAATTGTTCATTTTGACAAGTTTCGTAGTCTAATATTCCCATCGGCGCCGCAACGGCATATCACTGGCACTGCGATAGCAAAATGGCTTATATTATACCCTTTCCACTATATTTAACGACATTTGACAGGTTGACGTTAGTGACGTTCAGCAGTATCTCGAATGTAATGCCATTCGATTGTAAGCGATTTCGCGATTTTTCATATTACTTTATTTTACACATTTGGATCCTTACATCAACTTACATTATCATTTTATTACTGTTTCTTTCTTTATCTATGTTAAGAGAATTAGCCTATAGCTTAAAATGATAAAATTATAGTTAGCTTAGGTATTATTTAAAATACATAATTTATCGTGACACATTCGCGGGTTATAGCTAATCTAAAATATCATATTACATTTTATAAACGTATTATAAAGAGTTCAGGTTTATTCATAGCATTTCTTTCTACCGATTATTTGTAATTTGTTTCATAATGGTGCTAATCGTTATGAATGTTCATCACTAAGTAACCATGGTAACTGAAAAAAACATGGGTACGTCCATGAAATACAATATTATTTGTTTGAAAAATAAGCAGAAGTATTACGAAACTTCATGGACGTGAACTGTCAAAAAGCTAAACTTACGCTGGAAGGGGTATAGTAGTCTTGTAACGAATGACAGCGCACTGACTAACCGACGTGCTCTAATAAAATTTTGACAGATCATTGGTCATTGCTCTGCCTTTGCCATACCAATTGTGCAAACATAGCTCTTTTGTGAATGTGTTCTGTGTGATCATTGTGAATTGGACTAATATATTTCAGTAAATTTATATTTGTTATGTTTAGTTGTCTTAATAACTATAACTATAACTCTGATACTGACTTTTTTTTAATAAATAACACATTTTTATTATGTGACAAAATTAAATTTCCAACAAAGTTAAATTTAAATAATTAATCTATTTTCAATAAAACGTGACAAAATTAAATTACCCTTGTTCGCTTACTAAAAGTAATGGTCATTGGCGGAATCTAAGACTCGCCATATCGAGAAAACATTTTGTGGTGGAGAGAGTTCTCAAGTTTTATTTATTTAGTTAGAACATGTATACTGCGCAAGTGAGGATTTTGGAATTAGCCAATGCTGTGGATATGAACGTGAGAAGACGAGCGGAAGGAAGATGACATCGTTGAGCTCGCCGGGGATGTGGGAAAACAACAACCCATTTAATGATTATTATACCCGAAGCCGAATTTTCAAGATATAAAATAAAATACGACTTGTTTATTGCCTCAACAAGTATATTTTGTTCTTTAAATTGTGATTGGAGGTCCTTCCTTTCCTTTAAGACTAGAGATTGTCAGTGTTAGGTGACTCCACTCAGTCTTAACTTCAGAATCTACTATAATGTTTCTTCTAACAAATAACCTCAGTAAGGGAGTTAGTACCATGTTAGTAGACATACTTAGTTAGTCCCAGCACCTATAGCCAGACCACAAAGAAAATATAGTTCAGAAGTTCATGAAGATGAAAAAAAAACTGAAAAATGTCTTTACCATCGGTTTAAATATATAGCTATGGACATGAAATAGGTTAATTAATGTTATTTTTTCATTGCAGATTCTAATAGTAGGTCACAGGCATTTAATGCATCTGGTTTACACCAACTTTAGTTGTAGGTACAGAATACCTTAAAAATATTTTCCCAAAAACAATGTATATGTCAATTAATTAGGTTACAGAGGCCATAAATAAAAATTATTATATAGTGTACCTACACAAGTTGAAGAAATAAATATTATGAAGGCTATTCTGAATGTTGTTAATGGGACACTGAAACATTATTATAATAGAAAACTTGTAACTGCACACAATGATTGAATTGTACCAGAGTCTTACCATACTGTTGCAGGTACTAATATTATCTAGACTATTGTTTGTCTAAGTAAAGATAACATCAGTCAACTAAGATTTTGTTAAATAGGGTTGTGTAAATTTTTTTTTGTTGCAGGTGTTTGCATAAAGCATTTGTGTATAACACATTCATCATACCAGCCCATTAATGTATCACTGCATGGACGGACCTCCTCCCGTAATGGAGGGATACTTGGCCTACTAATACCATTCTGGCCAGAGGACCTCCTCCCGTAATGGAGGGATACTTGGCCTACTAATACCATTCTGGCCAGACTGATTGGTATAGGGTTTAATTTCAAGATTCCTTCTTTTCATTTCGTAAAGATAATATTATTGGATCCCTTAGACGGTTCCTACAACACCCATGGGATGAGATGGAGTAGTGACATATTGTATTCTTACTCCGTCACCACACAGAGTTTTTCACATTATAGCCAAGCAACTAAAAAGAAGATTGTGGATGCTTGTAGCATATTACACAATATTGAATATCTTAAGAAAATTTCTACATGATGCAATGTGATTTTATGTCCACTTCTTTATAATAAAGAAGTTATTTACAATAAGAAAGTAGGAAAATTTAGTCTAAAAATAAAACCACCATGTTAAATATCAACAGTTTAAAGAATTTTTATTTCTCACCATCCTAATAAACACTTATAGGTATTATAACAAATAACAGAATTTAATTTAGGACATTTATGTGAATCTGAAATGCTATTGTTCTATAAAAAATGACAAGACCTTTTGTCCTTTAAATAATGAAACACACAATTCACAAAGTATAATTGTCAATAATTTATCAATACATCACAAATAATGGCTTAGGAAGAAACGCAAAGTATTTTATTCAATCTTGTATTGTTATGGCTCTTTGACATCAACATACACTTATAGTAATACCTAACAACTCATTCTTCGGAGTAAATATGTAGCAGACACAACAGATTACGAATGTCTTTTTTAAAATTTAGAATGGATATAAATAGCCATTTTTGGGTGAACCGGGTCTCCTAAACAGCTGTTTCTTGCAATACCTACTGGTAGACTGCAGAGCTATCAATAAGAACTTGCTGTAGTCCCTGACCCTTTCAAATAAATTGATAATCTTTTTAGAAACAGTGTTTCATTTAACAATTCCTCATTATAGGCACTTAAAATGTACAGCGTGGACCACTTTGAAGTATTTAATAGTTCTTTGAAACAGAAAATTACATCTTGAATAGGTAGGTACTTCATTGCGAATATTGATAACAATATATTGCAGTTTCTGTAAAAACAATAGTATCACAGCTGTTACTTTTATAATAAAGTCAAGCTTGCACCTAACAGAAGTTTCTTTTATAAATATCTGAGAATTACAAAGTAAAAACAATAACATATAAATTGTAGTACTACGACTTATAAACGTCAAAATTTTAGAAAACTAAACGTATTAATGACGTATTGCGTTTTAAGCTTGCTCTTGATTACGCATATTTTTAATGTTTTTTGCATTTTACTAACTTTCTTTCTCTGTGTTCTGCTATAGCTTTGAATACTATTAAATATTGTTTAAACATTTATGTAAACGAAATCTGACTTAAATAAATGTTAAAATTGAATAGTAGTTTTATGAAAGTCATTTCTACTATCACAATAATTGTGAAAAAAATATTGGGAAAATTATTTTCTAATAATGGCAATACAACCATGCCATTCCAAAGTAACTCCACTAGCCGAACATTAGAAGTTGAGCCGACTATGGACTTTTATTACAATATCGGTTGGATCGCATTGGTTTGGCGTCGGCATAGAAAATTTATAAAAATAGCGTGTGCGTACGCCCAGCGGAATGTTGTTGAATTTAAAGATTTTAAGTATGCAGATATTTAGTGTGATACGTAGCGTAATTGTGTATGGTAAAAAAAATTTGTGTGCGCAGCCATTGTGGAGAAATTTCGTCAAAACCTGGTTCCGCTGGGCGAACGTTGTAAACGGTCCTGGCGGCACTTTTTTTGAATCCATGGACTTAGAAGAAAAGAAATGTGTCTAAAAATTAGTTTAAATTTGTGTACGATTGTGTATGTATGAATAAAATTAGTGTATGCATAAACTTCGGAGATATTCAAGTTTCCGCTGCGCGAACGTTTGGCCATTTGCTAGTTTTCATATAAAGCGCTTATTTATAGAGATGTAGATTTTTACATACGTTGTTTTGAATTTGTTTACATAAGCGCATAAAACAGATTTAGAAAAAAGCGTAGGCTTTAAAAGATAAAAATATAAACGTAAAATACGCTTATTAGGTCCTAGTTCGTATAGTATGCACTTTGGGGTTTAGATTTTCACGTTTATACAAACCTTGTAAGTGTCTGCAACATGTTGCCAAGTATCAGTGATTTTCCGTTAGTAATTAAAAAGTTATAGGACTATTCACCATAAACAGAGCACTGTTTACAAAGCAGTCAAATAGCACGATGTTCTGAAAGTTCTATAAAGAATTGCATAGTAAGATGTATTCCAATTATCAGTGTAATAATTCAACTACGCACATGCAAAATTTCATCTCATTAAATTCAGTAATTAAAGAGAAATAATTAAAATACTGACAGAGCTTTGAAAACCTACATAACCCGACCACGTTCGGATGGTTATAAAAAAGCGGCCGTGCCATATATTTAGGTACCATTTTAATATTTACAGTATAATACCGGTTTTGAATTGGTACAGGTGATAACAAAATTAATTATTGTTTCGATATAATCTAAGTAGGTATATTATTTATGACAAATAAAAATCATACAGCTAATTTTTACTCAATATTCCACGGATTAGGATTCTAATTATAGACCTTAGATAAATTAAATAACTACCACGTGTTACTGTTACTGTTTAGGTAAATAGTTTTTATTAATGGAATCGATACAATTCGGAAACAATAAATAGTTGTGTGTTCTAAAATAATGCCTTCTTGTCGTGCTGTAAATAGCTGTTAGAAACGGTCTCCAAACTGTAATTTGCAAAACGCCGGCATGACATTTCATGTAAGTGTTTTTATTTCTATTTTATTACATTTTTATCAAAAAATCTGTTAAATTCATATTATTTCTCAGTATCAATTAAGATTTATAGCGTCCGTACATGATATTACCGTTGTCATGTTAGTGTCGTATGTATGTGAGCGTGTTCCCCTGCACCACACCAAAATACCTATGCTATGCAGAATTATTATGTTCGGTTAAGATTAAAACTACAATATTATAACTACAAGTTATGAATTGCATAAAAATATTCAGAATACAGAAAATAGGCAGACTCAAATCTGAACAACTGAATAGTCTAGTAATGTGATCTGTGATTTTAATTAAGTTAGAAATATTATACTTACCTACCTTCATAATCATAATCGTTTATTGACCTTTGTATTTTAGTTAAAACTCATATTAGGTTTGTTGCAATATCTAACCATTGACAGTATGATTAGCCATTTCGCAAATTTTTTTGTCTAAATACATAAATATTATGTGTGATTAAAAATATTTTTGTTTCATTAGAGAATTACTTGTTAATTAAAGATTTTTTTATCGTAGTTAGTGTCGTTTTTATTAAAAAATATATATTTATTAAAGAAATAAAATTGTTTTATTTTTTTCTAACGCTTGTGTACGCAACTGTACCATATTAATAAATACTATACTGGAAGCTTAGGAACGTTACTTAGATGTATGGTACGGCCGCTTTTTTATAACCATCCGAACGTGGTCGGGTTATGTAGGTTTTCAAAGCTCTGTCAGTATTTTAATTATTTCTCTTTAATTACTGAATTTAATGAGATGAAATTTTGCATGTGCGTAGTTGAATTATTACACTGATAATTGCAATACATCTTACAATGCAATTCCTTATAGAACTTTCAGAACATCGTGCTATTTGACTGCTTTGTAAACAGTGCTCTGTTTATGGTGAATAGTCCTATAACTTTTTAATTACTAACGGAAAATCACTGATACTTGGCAACATGTTGCAGACACTTACAAGGTTTGTATAAACGTGAAAATCTAAACCCCAAAGTGCATACTATACGAACTAGGACCTAATAAGCGTATTTTACGTTTATATTTTTATCTTTTAAAGCCTACGCTTTTTTCTAAATCTGTTTTATGCGCTTATGTAAACAAATTCAAAACAACGTATGTAAAAATCTACATCTCTATAAATAAGCGCTTTATATGAAAACTAGCAAATGGCCAAACGTTCGCGCAGCGGAAACTTGAATATCTCCGAAGTTTATGCATACACTAATTTTATTCATACATACACAATCGTACACAAATTTAAACTAATTTTTAGACACTTTTCTTTTCTTCTAAGTCCATGGATTCAAAAAAAGTGCCGCCAGGACAACGTTTACAACGTTCGCCCAGCGGAACCAGGTTTTGACGAAATTTCTCCACAATGGCTGCGCACACAAATTTTTTTTTACCATACACAATTACGCTACGTATCACACTAAATATCTGCATACTTAAAATCATTAAATTCAACAACATTCCGCTGGGCGTACGCACACAAAAATAGCAGACTTGGGCCCCTGGTGCAGTGCCAACATTAGGACTCTTGCCCCTACATAAATACGTGTTATTCTGTGCTGTACTAAAAAGGTAGATATTAATATAAGTTAAAATGACAAAACCATTACAGTTTTATGTTGTTTATCTCTATATAGTTACATAAAACATATTATATAAACGGTGAATTACACATACGGTACACATAAACATTACGGTATTACATTACGGTATATATAAACGCTGTCTCATTGGTTAAAAAATAAATCAAAGGAGAATGAAACAATTCACTAAGAGTTTTGGGCCAAGATTAAACAGAAATGAGAGTATTATCAATTTATAGCTTCACACTCTTATTAGTCTCGTGCTAAATCTTTTGTTAGTTTTGGCAATCTGAAATCCAAGATATTTTTTTTTTGAAGGAGATGGAAACTTCTGGGCTAAAGCCTGTACATTACTGTACAGAGTAAGGATATGCCCTAAAAATCTTTTCTATTTTTTTCAAGTTCGAATCTTAATAAAATTGAGTAATTTTAATATTATTTTATTAAAAAATAGAAAAGATTTTTAGGGCATATCCTTACTCTGTACAGTAATGTACAGGCTTTAGCCCAAAAGTTTCCATCTCCTTTGACACGTTTCACATCTCAAAATTATTGATAGATTTTTTTTTCTTTTAATTTTTTTTTACTATTTCACAACATACAAAATGCCTTTACATACCTATTTTTATACTAATATTAATAAGTATTTAATGACTTTCTGAATGACTTCTAAACAAAGATCGCGGTTACGATTCTAGCTCAAAGCAAATCGTTGTGTAGTTCTTCATGTTTGAGACTAGATGGCGTTGTATGACTATGTAAAGAATTTTCTATTACTATTATTGTATTATTAAGTTTTAAGTGACTTTGTTATTATTTGTGTTTTTATTGTAAATTATAAACTGTGATAATTGTATGTATTTTAGGTTATAAGGATTAATTGAACTTAAGGTTCTTACTGTTGTAGCATAACATTAAAGTTTTAAGTTATTTTAATAAATATTAAGTAGATATGCAATTAATGTTTTATTTATTTTCGGCGAAACCTTGCAATCGACATAATAGGTACATGCATACCTATTAGATGTTTCATTATTATAATAGTGTCGCGGGGACTATAGTGTGACCACAGGAGCTGTGCACCCCCTGAGGTATGCGCGGCGAGGTGGGGGACGAAGAAAAAATAGGTGTCCGTTATGGTAGCGTACACGTGATAGTTCTGATAGAAAGGGAACTTTTCTTTTGATAAATTATTTATGTAAAAATAATGCGTGAAATTCTAACTGAATTAGTGTAGGTAAATGCTTTATGCGAATTCACAGTGGAGTATGTCAAAAATCCATGTTAATTTATGTTCATAGTACTGGTACAGATAATATGCTCACAAGTGATTTGAATATCTTGAGAACTACAAAACATAGGTACAGTAATTCTGTTAATACAGTAGAAACGTAACCCTGAAATAACGCCTGTGTAACACTTTATTTTAATACAAAATTCAATATTATCGGAGATATTAACGAATTTTAGGGGCCGGTCTGTCTGTAGTTATTTCATTACGCTATAATATTAAAACTACAACAACTATTTTTTTTACATGTAGGTACAGTCTGTCTATAAAGTCCTGACAAAAAATTAGGGCGCCACTGTGCTACACGTAGCAACGCTATTTAGTCTGAGAAAATAGTTTTTAAAACAATTATGTTCAAATAACACTACACTATTAGAGCACTTATAATACTAGGGCATTTCTTGTAGGTAAGCCTATTGCATTTAAAGTTTTGCTTAGAACTTCAAGACTACAATTAAAATCCATCTCAGTTCTAGCTATCATCTGCAATTTTCTGAGGGTTGGAACTCGAAATTTTACAAAAGTTATGTAAATTGAACATTTGATTATACCTACAATAAATTTAGGCATAACTAGAAGCAAAATACAGGTAAATGAAGAAAAATGTTATATACCTACCTCTTTTTTACTTTAGAACATAATTGTATTTTGTAAGGAAGAGCAGAAATATAGAAACACACATTTGTTTCTTTGGTCGGCCTTGCCTGTGTTTACCAGGAGTTTCAAGCTTTTCATTATTTTAAAATCTGTTATTTTGAAATTTAATAATTCTAATGGAATGGAAAAAATAACTACAATACCTAACTAAAATTTATTCAGTGTTAAATATTAACCAACAAGATATATTTTAACATGGATTTTTTGACATAAAATTTGATATAAAAATTGCAATTAATTATTTTTTGTAGACAGACCAGTCGATGCGAAAGTGACATAGTTTAGTTATCAATATCAACCGTAATATAGACATAAAGCAATTAATTCAAATTCAAATTAGGATAAATCTTGACTGAATTATACTAATGCAACTGATAATGTATCAACATAAATGGTCCCCTGGTCGTACTACGATTTTTCTTACTTACAATGAATATCTAACCTAAAAATGTACTATGTACACAATGCCTGTTTTTGGTCTCTAGATCTCAAATGAAGTGAATTTATTACTTGAGACAGATTACGAAAAACAGTAACACGATTAGATACCCATCAAAGTTGCAGTTCGCCCATAAACATCATCCAAATCGCATAAAAGTTGACCAGAAACGTGCTCCGCTAAACATCGCCTTATAACTTTAAAAATCACATCCCGCGTGCCACTTTGATTTACTCTACTCATTGTTTACATTGTTCTTTGAAAGTCAGTATTAGTTTATTGTAGATTAATGAACTAATAAAAATTACAAATTTTACGACTTTATAGACACATCTTTAATATACTCGTATTACACTTACTTAGTTGATCACAATGTAACCCAAATATAGTCATATTTTATTAAAAATATGCAGGTGATAAATAAGAACACACCCCTTACTCATAAACGCCTCTTAAATTTAATCACTGTTTAGCGAGATTATTATTTGTAAAATCAAACTTATACCAAACAAAACCGTAAGAATTTAAGGTAATCAATTAACTAAAATTCAAGAGGCGTTTATGAGTAAGGGGGTAATCTGTATAAAGTAATTCCTAGGAATACTGTAGTGTTAACGATTTCTAATTCCTCATCATTAATCTTAACAATTGAATTTTTTTTTATTTTCATTTATGCAGAGTTTTTTGGCATAGTAAACAACTCGATATAGCTCTTGTGTATGCTACCATAACGGACACCTACCTGCCGTCACGAGTTTTGACAGCAGTGTCATAACAATTCGAACATTATATTTTTCTTTAAGAATTTCATGTTCTTAGAGTATTTGATACATTCCGCTAGATGTCATTTTTCTCAAAGTTACATTATAAAAACACAAATAATGTTCCTATTTACGCTTAAAACTATACAATAATGTAAATACTTTCTTGGAGTTTTTAAAAATGACTGTCTTTTTATAGAAAACTGCTACAGCCGCTCGTGTAGCGACCCGTACCAGCCAAATAATTTAAGTATAGGGTAAGCTGGTCGACAATGAACCACCTAAAAGTTTAAGAGCTATAGCACCACTGTTATGTGTCCGAATTATATAATTTTTACTTCTTACTGTAGATAATTTAACTGGCTATGCTATAAAGTATTATTTTTTGACTTAAATGCCATACAATTCTATAATTATTTATTTTTTTATTTTTTGAGAAATGATTCACTGTGTACACCGGATGGCACTCTATGAACCGGGGGTTGGTTAACAATGAACCATGACAATAGTTATGTCAATGGTGGGATTATAAATAAAGTTAAGAAATAAAACTTTTTTATTTATATTAAATATATATTTCTATCACACAAATCAACAACTTTTTTATTTATTTTGTAATCATATATCCATATCCTTTGCTGCTTTTCTCAAGCTTACTTCACCGGTAATATATAGTTCGACTGAGATCCTTTTTTCCTTGCACTACTATTAAGTGTTGTTCTCCCCATACTAAAATGTAAAAACATTTTTGTAATTAAATTTACAACAGATTAAATCGGTTAAAATAAAGTAGATTCAATAAACCGTGGTTAAAATATTAGCAGTACCAGTGGTTCATAGTGTACTCCCTCTAACTGAGTCATTCTGTACCACCCCTTCCTAATCATATTCACGCTTTCGTGGCAACAACAACAAAAACGTGGAGCGTAAAAAAATAATTTAAATGTAAAGCGTAAGAAATAAGTAGCATAACTTGCAAAATGATATTTAGCTAATATTTACACAAGTAAAATAAGACGAAATTTAACTTACGTATTTTTTTCACAATTTTCGGCGGAATAACACAAAACATGAACGCACACGTGCACCTGCACCACTAGCTCGCCGTCAACTGGGGTGGGACGAGCGCCCCTATAAGCCCTTAGTTTAAACTATATAGCACTGAATGGTAACGTCACATTTCTGAGTTATTAGCCTGATTCACTCTGTACCTCTGATTCACTGTCGACCACTCTACCCTATTGCGTCTGATGTCGCTAGTAGCTACATCATAGACTGTTTATTCTATACCAGTATATAACATGTACTCTATATGTCCACCTCCCTCTCGCCGCGTGCATACCTCAGGAGGTGCACAGCTCCTGTGGTCACACTATAATACAGATGACAGCTCTAGGACGAAAAGTACTTTCGTTTATATAACAGTCGTGCGTGGAATTCAAACCTGCGCCCCATTACAAGGCATCCGGATACACCACCGCTTAGCTACCGAGCCAGCTGCAACTATATTCGTTCTCTTCAAGCGAGGTTTATTTTTACAATGAAACGATGTAAATATAAAATATATATAGCTGCTTCGGTGGCAAAGCGGCAGCGACTTCCTTCTACAAGGTCACCGGTTCGAATCCCACTGAAGATGACGGAGGCACAATACCGCGCAAGGTGAACATATTTGGAGGAGGCCTTGGACGTCCATTGGCTGATGAATGGATGAACTAGGGATCGAACCTTTGCGTGGTGAAGTGTAGTAGTACTTATTAAGATTAATCAATCAAGACTGCCTTTATTACATACGTTACATGAGTATAATTTATCATTACGTTCTTACATTATCATAACAGCCCATTAAAGTCCCACTGCAGGGACGGGCCTTCTCCCGTCACGGAGGGACACTTGGCCTACTAATACGGGTTATTCCTCCTCGTGCCAACTACACTGGCCAGACGGATTGGTATAGGGTTTAATTTCAAGTTTTCCTTCTTTTTATTTCGTAAAGATAATATTCACAGATCGTCCCTTAGTCGGTTTCTACGACACCCATGGGATGAGGTGGGGTGGTGACATATTATATTCTTACTCCGTCACCACACGGATCTTACTCTTTATTTATTACACTCATGTTACGTATGTAATAAGGGCAGTCTTGATTGATTAATCTTAATAAGTGCTACTACACTTCACCACGCAAAATAATTATTTGTGTGATCAACAAATTATTATCTTAAGAGAGAACATCAAGGAATGTTTGTAGTGTTCGTTAATTTCATTAATGTAAAGTTCCCGCGACACAGGTTCGATCCCTAGTTCATCCATTCATCAGCCAATGGACGTCCAAGGCCTCCTCCAAATATGTTCACCTTGCGCGGTATTGTGCCTCCGTCATCCATCGGTGTCCCGCCATCTTAACTAAGTCGTTGGTCCATCGTGTGAGAGGTCTCCCTACTCTGCGTCTTCCGGTACTGCGGTCGCCATTCCTGAACTTAAAGAAAGAAAGAAAGAAAACATTTATTTAAACAAATTACACAGAAGCAGGTACAGTCAGCAGCAAATAGATAGCGACATTCAAGGCTGTCAAATAGATACAGCCAAAGTGGTCAATAACTTCGATACACCCGAGACGCTCACATAGATAGAGACATTTCATTCTTCAACAGTAACGGAACGCGCATGTTACCAATTTATATAACCGTGGGTGCACTCAATAAATTGACCACTTTGGCTGTATTGATGCTATTGACCACTTTGGCTGTATCTAACTATTTGACAGCCTTGAATGTCGCTATGTATTTGCTGCTGACTGAAAATACCTTTGCCTCTGTGGCCATGAGTGTCTCATGGCTTAAGCCATAACGGCTGTAAGTTCTTCGTGCTATTTACCCAGCCCACTGTGACTTACACAGGGCAATCCTGAGCAATTCCTAGTACGAGATTTAAATAAAAAAGCCTCGTCTGTGGCGGGCTTTCTGTCTACCATTACTGGCGACTAAGAAAAACACATCATCATTTTAAAAAAATCGTTAAAAAGCAAATCAAATTTTGACAACGGAAATCAATCAATTTGTCTTTGATTGCTACAAATATTACTTTACATTAGAAAAAACTGAGTTGAATATAACTAAAAATGTTATTTAAAAGATGTGGTAGGATATTGACAAATGTATTATCGAAACCAGCATTACAAAATAGCGTAATCAAGCGAAACTTTGCACAACAGGGGCAGCAAATTGCTATTCCGTCAAGAGTAAAATGTTCTTGGGGTGTAAGTTACTCGTTTATATATCTAACAACTTTACATGTCCATTTTTTAAAATATCCGCTGCCATCATAAGCCTATGTGTTATTCTAATGTAGTCTGCTAACTGACGCGACGGACGGAGCGGACGACATCGTTTCACCTCTTCTTTCACACTTGGGTTCACACCGCCAACTAACGAGCTAAGCTAAGTCAGCGATTCAAGCGACGTAAGCGAAGCCAACGAAAGTCTAGCGAAGCTTCTCGTTCACCTCGTTTCGCTTGCTTCACTAGCCTTCGCGTAGTTTGCTTCGCTCGCTTCACCCGCCCTCCGTCTGTCAGCTGGCATTGTGGACTGTGCTTAATTAACAATAGGTGAACTCGGCCATCCTTTCGGGAGCCCGACACATCTGCCCGCCTGGGCCAAAAACAGGGGTATTGGCCTTTAAAACTTTTCCCACGTTAAAAAAAGGAAAAGCCCTTTAATTTGTAATGTATTGGGTGGGTATTCATAAGATAGATAGAAGCTAGCTATTGAGTTATTTCTTTAAGTATACCTACATCAACTGGCTAGGTATTTTACTGAGATCCCAGAACTGCCTGACGTTAGGTACCTACCTACTCATTTTCTGAGTAGTGGTGTGATGTCATATGATCGTATCACTAATAGCTACCTTGGCCAGACAGCCAGTTATATAAAACTAAATATTAATTAATACTTTTGTTTTAGGAAAAAATACTTCACATACTCTTTATGTACGCCGTGTGGTTTACCCCCATTGCATATTTTGAATCGCAAATAGCTATTTGGCGTCGTAAATATTCGGCGTAGTTTGATACAATGTATGTAATTACTTGACGAATAAATGTTATAAAAAGTTATGTAGTGTTTTATTAGACGAGCTCTGTAACCCGCGACTTCGTTCATCATTTTTTAACTACTAATAGTTCATCATTTTTTATTCTGCGGAACCCTATAAAAATGAAAACTAGGATCGGAGTTTTATGTCTCCTCCGAAGCACGGTCAGATGAAATACTGAGTGATCACCCATCTATGGAATGACCTTGCCGAATGAACCACCCTTATCGTTTCTAAATCAGTGATCGCAACAGGCTGTAAGTAGCTGCCGGTAAAAAATAGCATTTTAGAAAAACTTTTTTTTTGCGGAACCCTAAAAAAGAAGACTTGGTAATTTGTTATGACATCAACTATCCGACTGTAAAAGCCACAGAACATTTATACTCAAAGGCTGAGTGAAAAAACATAAAAAGTAAAAAAATTCTTTTTTTTATTTTTTTTCTGCGGAACCCTAATAAATTATTTTGTATAAGAGTTGTCAAAATTATTCTTCTAATTTATGGCTCTAAAAGCTCGTAGAAAGGCCATATACCTACCTTAAAATTTACAATCCAATAGTGAAAGTGCAAATAAAAGACATGGGAATGGTTCTTCCCCGGTAAAAGAGCGGGAATAGATTTCTGAGGAAAGAGAGACGAGGTTCCCGAGGGAAGAGCGGGAATAGGTTTCCAAGGAAGAACGGGCAAGGGTTCCCGTTGAAAGTACGGGAAGAGGTGTCCGAGGGAAGAGAGGGACGAGTTTCCCGAGGATAGACTGGAAATAGCTTCCCTGGGGAAGTGCGGGAATAGGTTACCGGTGGAAGACCGGGCATGGGTGTCCGAAGGAAGATAAGAGGTTCCTGAGGGTAAACCGGGAATAGGTTGACGGGAGAAGATCGGGATCAGGTTCCCGAGGAAGTAACGGGACGATGTTCCCGAGAGAAGAACGGAAGACGATAAGTTAAAGTTAAATTTCAATGGTTTCTGAATGACTGATCAAGTCAAAATCAACTAAATAAACTAATCGTCAAAACTATGATTTTCGGGAACTAAAATGACAGTTTTGACACTTGATTAGTTGATTTTTACTTGATCAGTCATTTTGAAACCGGGAGCTACTCTGCTAGTTTGTACAGTCAGCCCCAAAAGTCGCTGAACACATTTTAAATTCCAAAACTGCTGAACACTAAAAGTGGCATAAGTTAGTGTCGCAACAAGAGTACAAAATAAGCTAATCGTACAAAACGACCATAACACGCTGCACACGGTTATTCCAAAAGTAGCTGCACATGGGTATTACAGAAGTATCTGAACACTAGTATTTCAAAAGTATCAGCACACGGGTATTTCAGAAGTATCGATGTTGCCAACTCGTGCAGTATACGGGAGCCGCGCATGACTGAACGGCATGCAACGTCGCCCGCTGCGTCGCTTATCTGCGGTCGAGTTACAGTGTAGTTGTAGTGATGAGTGATTTTGACAGTAGACAAAATCCAAGCCAATTTCAAAGCGGAATACTACATTAACAATTTCATCAAAACAGTTGTCAACACGATAGCTTTGCTTGTATAGAGCTTGGGTGAAAAGAAAGCAGCTCTGGTTAGATCCTGAGGAACGGATTACTTTTTGTGTTTTTTTTTTTTTTCTTATTTTGTTTTCTACTATTATTATTCAATACAAGCTGTAACCCGCGACTTCGTTTACGAAAAAAATGTATATTCGACAATTAAATTAAATAATTTAATTAATTAATTAATTAAATGGCTTTATCACCTCTAGAGTTAATTTTAGTTGCATGTCATAAAACTATTAAGTTCAATGTCGCACAACAGGGAGCGCTTCTTCTTACATAACATTTCAACTCATATCATCGAATCTCCGAAAATGTTTCTCATACAATTTAAAGTCATAATGATCATTCTTCATTAAATTAAAAATTAAATAAAAATACTATTTAATTTTCAATTAAAAATTAATAATACTTAATATTTTAACTTTATTAAAATACCTGTGAACAGTGACGGTGAATTTAAGTTACTTGTTTTTTTTGAGATAAAATACAATAAATAAAAAATAAAAAAACTATAAAAAAATACTTGGCACAACCCGGTTTCGAACGCACGTCAACTTCATCAAAGTCGAGTGTTATAATACCCTAGACTATCGAATCTCAGTGAATTGTTTTGAAATTATGTATCTATTCCAACGAGTAAACATAATTGTCTATAAATATTGATGGTAGTTAAGTGACTATTTATATTTTATTAAGCCAAGTAACTTAAATTCACCGTCACTGTTCACAGGTATTTAAATTAAATTAAAATATTATTTTTAACTTTGAATTAAAAATTAAATAGTATTTATATTTAATTTTTCACAATTAGTTCAGCTACTTTTGGAACACTAGTGTTCAGCTACTTTTGGAACACTCGTGATCAGCTACTTTTGAAATACTAGTGTTCAGATACTTCTGAAATACCCGTGTGCTGATACTTTTAAAATACTAGTGTTCAGATACTTCTGAAATACCCGTGTGCAGCTACTTTTGGAATAACCGTGTGCAGCTACTTTTGGAATAACCGTGTGCAGCGTGTTATGGTCGTTTTGTACGTTTAGCTTATTTTGTACTCTTGTTGCGACACTGACTTATGCCACTTTTAGTGTTTAGCAGTTTTGGAATTTAAAATGTGTTCAGCGACTTGGGGCTGACTGTACATAAAATAAAGAAATTCCGTAACTGTCTTCAAATAAAAGTCTCTAAAATTTAATCACTGTTTAGCGAGATTTTTATTAACCAACCTTATGCCTAACAAAACCGTAAGAATTTAAGCTAATCAATTGACTAAAATTTAGGTGGCGTTTATGAGTAAGGGGGTTTATTAAAGGAGAAACTTTTCGGTGCATTTATGTTGCCTCTATATGTAGGCTGTTCGTTTGATTTTTAATGTCGTTGGTTCATACATTTTTGTTGAGTATTGAAACATTGTCTTTGGTTTGCTTCTATTAAGTTCCTGTTCGTATCTCTGGTCTTGCATACTGTATTGTAGTTTGTAGTGTTGTGTCCTGCGCGTAGCGATTGGGTCATTGGCGGATTTCTTCGCAAATTATTGAAACAGTTATTATTGATAAAAAAACAGGTTGAAAAACTGTTTTTTTTTTTCAAACAGTTTTTTGTCTTGTAGCAATTTGACGTTTGTTCGTTTTTAACAATTTAATTTTTCAATATCTTACGTTTTAAACAGTTTTTTAACAATTTTATTTGTCATTGTTCTGCAACAGATTTTTTTACAACCTGTTTTTTTTAAATGAAAAACAGTTGTTAAATTTTTAAAAAACAAACTCTTGAAAAAGCTGTTCGTTGGTTCATGATCTGTGATCCCTAGTCCTGCTGTCAAGTAGTGTCAAGTTGTTTTGAATTTGAGATAATTTGTTTGGTTGTGTTGCCGGTTTAACTTCATTATTATGAAAGACGTGAAACAAACTCAGACTCCGATAGAAGATCTTGCAGATTTGCGTAGTTATTTCGCATCACATAATGTGGTCCGTGAATATATAGCACATAGTTCTAAAGTTCATTCTGTCGGTTGGTCTTGTGACGGCAAACGTTTGGCATCAGGTTCGTTTGATAAAAGTGTAGCCATTTTCAATTTGGAAAGAAGTAGATTGGTAAGTTCAAACTTAGAAAACAACATGTTAATATTTTTAAACACTCATATTTGCCAAAATAAGAAAATATTTTTAGGTTATGTTATTTTACGCCTTCATTACAAGTACTGTTTTGGACGAAGTACATATCAAACTACCCTTATTAATTTATAAATAGGAAAGTAACCGTTTTTAAGCAACCGCAAATATTGCTGTGCCGATTCAGGAAAGCCTGAATCTCTTACCAACCTTCTGCCATGCATTCTTTTAAGATGCAAGTGGTGGCATATGTGCGAGTGTGTAATTGTGTAATATTTTATGTTTTAGGTCCAGGACTTTATATTCAGGGGTCACACTGGGTCTGTGGATCAACTGTGTTGGCATGCTTCACACCCTGATCTCTTAAGTACAGCTAGTGGTGATAAATCTGTCAGAATATGGGATACAAGGTAACATATGTTTTGTATAAATACATTTTTATTCGTTTCGTAATTATTTTAATGATAAGTGGTTATGGTCACATTATAATCCAAATTTAGATTATTTTAATTTAATAATTGGTTAAATCTGTTTGTTTGCTACAGCAACAGTATAACAATCTATTGATGTGATAAAAGATCATTTAAAAAATAAATCAGTCAAAATGCCTAGTCCAGGTTTTGGCAGGCTGAAATTAAAGTTAATGTCTGATTAAGATGGAAATGTTAATACTTGCTTCCAACTTGTAGGGTTCATGTGGTATTATTAAGGATAGCTTCCTGCCATAATATATAATAAGATAAATATAAAAAACTCTCTGTTCATAGTTAATTTTACCCCTATCACAGCGAAAGTACTATAGTATGTATAGTATTATTAAGTTCAAACCCACATTCTCATGAATGGCATTTACTGTGAGGATGAAACCAAACAAGCGCAATATGTGAATCGTTAGTTGCCAGATTTCAGTAGTAAAAATTCTGCTGCATATGGTTTCATAAAGATATTCTATTTGATTCAGACTGCAAACTGAGCTGTCTGCTAACCTCAGAATTATATGTTAATTAATTTCTGAGTTCTGCAACTCACAACATTGCTGTCGATTGTTCTCATCCTAACGGTTATGATGTTAAAATAACACTTATTTACTCACACATAGGACACACAAATGTGCTGCAACTATATCAACGAAAGGTGAAAATATTAACATAGCGTGGTCACCCAACGGTAGCACCATAGCTGTCGGCAACAAAGAAGACCTTGTATCTTTTATAGACACTAAGACATTTAAAGTGGTAAGTAATTAATGTATTACATTTTCTCTAGTCATCATATCATCCTAAGGGTCATAGCGCATAATATAACGGATCGGCACCGCCTCGCCTTTTTCCTCGGTGTCAAATGTCAAAAATCCGATTATGTTACGATTCCGATTAGTGTGCGTTGCTGTAAGGAGTTTCATACAAAGAATACTAAATGGCATGAGTTGTTACAGTGACAATCCGTTTACGTTACGTTATATGTGCTACGACGCTTATCCGTGTGGTGACGGAGTAAGAATACAATAAGTCACCACCCATCCCATGGGTGTTGTAGAAACCGACTAAGGTGCTATCTGTGAATATTACCTGTACATAGAAAGAAGGAAAACTTGAAGTTAAACCCTATATCAATCCATCTGGCCAGCGTGGTATTAGTAGGCCAAGTATCCCTACGTCGCGGGAGGAGGCCCGTCCCTGTAGTAGGACATTAATGGGCTGTTATGATGTTGATGATGATCATATCATCCAATCGACATCTACTGCTGGACAAACGACGTTTGTGGAGTAGTCGGTATATTACATGGCTGCTCCACAACCATGGTCTTGGGTTCGATTCCTTCTCAATGCAAATCTTTGTGTGCATAAACATGATTGTTTGCATTGGTCTGGGCTTTTCTGTGTATAATATGTATTTATTTACAAAAAAAAGTATATAAGTATTTATATCCATTGTTCCTGTGTTAATAAAACATTACTTTTTGAGAAAAAAACCTACGGAAACAGTACTCTTAGGTATAGATGTAGTTGTTTTTGTATCTAGTCGCATAGACCTCCTCTTCTTACATCAGGACTAGATTTGGGACCCTGTTTTGTGTGAAGGACCAGTAATTCATTCTTTTCCAGCTATTTTTACAAAATCATACTTCTGTATTATTATGTACATGAAAATATTTTTTTTATAGGTAGTGGAAGAACAATTTAACTTTGAAGTAAATGAAATATCATGGAACAATACTTCAGATTTATTTTATTTGACAAATGGGCTTGGATGTGTACATATACTATCGTAAGTATAGTTATTCATTATTTTATTTATTGGACTACTGTTTAGTCTTTTGTAGGGAAAAGGAGAAATTTATATTAGTGTTCTTGGACATCTTTAGAATTATTTGTTTTTTTTTGTGACGATCTCTGTGGCGTAGTGGATATAATAGCATGACTGCTATGCAGAGGTCTCTGGTTCGATTCCCGCTCAATGCAAATCCTTGTGTGCATGAACATGATTGTTTCCATTGGTCTGGGTGTTTTCTATGTATAATATGTATGTATTTACAAAAGAAAAGTAAGTATGTTTATCCATTGTCTAGTACCCATAGTACAAGCTCTGCTTAGTTTGGGACTAGATGGCGTTGTGTGAATGTGTGAGGAGGACGAAAACGGAAATAAAGTAAAGTATGTGTGAGGAATATTGATTTATATATTTTTTATAAAATTAGGACTAACTAACTAATCATGCCTTGTGTTACATGACCATACAAGCATCAATTTAAGGGAAACAAAGAAGACTTAGGACAATAATTTGTGGATCTGTGATGGAAATAATCAGCGCGGGGTTTGAACCAAGGCAGTTAATAATATTGGTATCTAGATTATAAGTTGTTTTTTATATTAATATAAAATTTTATTCCACAGCTATCCATCCCTGGAGCTACAGACCGTGTTGAAGGCCCACCCCGGCACGTGTATCTGTATAGAACACGACCCCACAGGCCGGTACTTCGCCACGGGATCAGCTGACGCCCTCGTCTCACTGTGGGATGTCAATGAACTTGCATGCCTTAGAGTGTTTTCAAGGTAAAGTTAAAATATTTTATACTTACAAAATTAAATATGTGTCTTTCTAAGAAAGTGTCCGTGTTGTGAAGGTGTAAGAATGCAATATGTCACCACCCCATCTTATCCTATGGGTGTGTTAAGAAGAAAAACTTGTAAGTTAACCCTATACCAATCTGTCTGGCCACCGTGGTATTAGTAGGCCAAGTATCCCTCCGTCACGGGAAGAGGCCCGTCCCTGCAGTGGGACATTAAATTTTTATGTTCACAACAGTGGCGAAGGGTGGATTTTTATAAAAGGGAAGCCGAAGTTCCGTGGACTTCCGTTCTATTTTATATTCTGTAGTTCATAGGTATTCGTGAGAAAATGTTTCGATTTTAGTTGTCCCGAACTCATGTGAAAAGTTATACAAAACAAATACGAAAATGTTTCTCTGTTTGAAAGATTTCTTTGATCAATTAGATTAATTGTTTATATTGCTATATCCTAAATCAATCTACATACTTACTTACTTTTAGAATCTGAGAATACTGCCTGTAAGCCACTTACTTACACGTATCGAAATGAGATAATTGTATTAAAATGTTTCGTAAATCCACAGCGCCGGCGCGCCCCAAAGTGCGCCAATAAATCCAAACAGCGCGCGTTTCTTATATTCATAATTTAATTTCGAGAATGATGTTTTATCACACAACACAAACATAATAGGATAGACAATTATCTAACACTATTAACGTGTCCCATAAAACAACAAACTATTAAATCTGCTGATAAATAATACAAACAAGTACTTACAAAAATATTCCATAGGATCCCAACCCAACGCACTACGACAAAAATAAAGTCAACCAATGCACAACACTTAATACACAAACATAAATAATTAAACATACTAATTTTTACTAAAACAAGAAAGCGAATTTTAATATAACCTATTTGCAGAAAATAAATAATTCTGTTTTTTCTTCTAATGGTCCTATCGTTTACCGATGATTCTGCCAAATTCAAGATGGAGAGAATAAATAAAATAAAAACAAATAAATATAATTAAAAGCTGAAAATTCAGAAGAAAATCTGATTTCTATTAGATTTAAATAGGTAATTGATAAAAATAAAAAGGAATGTCAATGGCAAATTAAGTAACGTGAAATGAAACTTCGTTTGAATTGGTCGGTCCACTGGTTGCAATAGTGCTTTCTCGCTCTCGCAATGTTGTAGTTGTATCTTTTATCCTTTTCAATAAGCCGGTGGCCACCGGCTTATAGGGTACCTTAGATCGATGAAGACAAAGTGTCAACGTTTTGCACGTGACCGTACGATTTCCATACATTCTGTTGTACTGAATTCCTAATTTCGAGACCGGCTTACCGCCGCCTCGCGCATGCGCGCTTTACTCTCTGACTGAGCCATAACAAGTTGTTAGTTGACAACCTTTACTAAATGGCGTTATGAGTACGTAAATAATTATATAGAAAATTACTAATACTATAATTATGTATTATTATTGCGATTTACGTAAGAGAATATTTTTTTATTTTACTTATATTATTTTGTATTGAGTGGATGTTGCGTCATTGATTTATAATTGATTAATAGGCAATGCTAGGCGGTTTTTGCAAAGGTAAGCCGGTAGGAATCGAGTTATATGGACACTTCGCCACTAGTTCACAATGTTTTTATCAAAATTGTGTTGTTTATCCTGAGCATTAAACAGGTAAAGCTAGTCCCTAATATATTATGTTTATTGTCCTCAGATTGGAGTGGCCAGTTCGTACTCTATCATTCAGTTTCGACGGCAGACTGTTGGCCTCAGCTAGCGAAGACCACATCATTGATATTGGGGATACGGAAACCGGTATGAAATTTATTTTATTTCTTTTTATAACTACACTTTTATAACCAACTAGCTGACCCGTGCCTACTTCGTTGGGCGGCGTAAAAAACGCGTTCGTTTTTAAACATATTTCATTACTGCTCCACTCCTATTAGTCATAGCGTGATACTATATAGCCTATGACACTCCCACGATAAATAGACTATTCAACACAGAAAGATTTTTTAAAATCGGTTTAGTAGATCCAGAGATTACCCCCTACAATGTCACAAACACACAAACTTTACCTCTTTATAATATTAGTATAGAAAAATGTTGAATTACTATGCAGAACAATTCTTTGTGATTTCCTGAGTCTTGATGTTCTTTGTGTCCATTGTCATCAGATGATGATATGAATATCAGCCAATTGACGTCCACTGCTGGGACGGACATAGGCCTCCTCCAAGTACTGCCTTCCTGTCCTGTTTATATTTAGAATCATCATCATAACAACCCATTAACGGGCCTTCTCCTGTGACGGAGGGATACTTGGTCTACTAATATCACGCTGGCCAGACGGATTGGTATAGGGTTTAATTTCAAGATTTCCTTCTTTTTATTTCGTAAAGATAATATTTACGTATAGTCCCTTAGTCGGTTTTTACGACGCCCATGGGATGAGATGGGGCGGTGACATATTGTATTCTTACTCCGTCACCCCACGGAGAATAATTACAATTAAATATAAAGTCAATTAAATTATATTTTAATTACGTACAGGTGAGAAAGTGGCTGAGATTCCGGTGCAAGCTTCAACATTCACAGTGTCATGGCATCCTTCAAAATATCTAGTCGCCTTCGCTTGTGAAGACAAAGAGCCGCCGGAGAGAAAACGCGATGCGGGGAACCTTAAACTCTGGGGGTTATCAGGGGATAAGTAGACTGTAACATATTGTAATAGTATATTATCATCATAACAGCCCATTAATGTCCCACTGCAGGGATGGGCCTCCTCCCGTGTTGGAGGGATATATATTAGTGTTATAATTTCGTCATAAATTCGAGTAATATTATCATTTCTATGAACATGTTAGATAAAATTTTTATGATTAATATCAATATTTTTTTACTGACATTACCAAATTTTTCTCGATTTGACACTTATGACGTCACAAAATGGCGCAGGGTCTCACACATTTTTATTTGGAATAGTACTTATACCCTCTTACTCATAAACGCCTATTAAATTTAATCTATGTTTAGCGAGATTTTTATTACTAAAACCAACCTTATGCCAAACAAAACTGTAAGAATTTAAGCTAATCAATTGACTAAAACATAAGAGGCGTTTATGAGTAAATGGGTTAATGTATAACTTGTATTCTGTTTACTATACTCGCCAAATACAGGCCAGCTTGAAGTTAGCTATCAGAGAAGTTCGCGCATGTACAGCGACAAATAAAACACCCCCTCCCAACGCCATTAATTGGCCAATTTAATTCGCAAACTGACATCAGCGCAACCATCTTCAACAACTTCAGGCCAGCCGAGTTAGTTGGCGCGTAGTAGTATTCAGTAACTTGTATTCAGTTTTTTATGTATTAATTACCCAAGTACAATTGAACCAACTACCTCGGTGGCGCAAAGGAATAATTATAATCCAAAAGGAATAATTAAAAATTGTACAATCGTTTTTTTTCTCTTAAGTGTAATTATTACATTGTTACATTAAATATAAGCAGGGCTCCGAATAACGTTAAAAATGAGTTATTCGATACCTTTATCATACTGGTATAGGTAACGTTATGTTTGGTATCGTTAATTGGGTGAACTTTTACCGGTAAACTGACTTAACGCTACCGATGATTTACCGGTAAGCAGTCACAGTATTGCAACTCAAGGTTTGATAACGTTACCATTAAAATACTCTAAATACCGTTAATTTTCTTTTATCTCTTTCTCTTATAGCCTTTACGTATAATATAATGTAGTAGTATATTATTGGGCATTCTGGGCCACTTTCGTCCAGTCGCTCAGCGAAACAAGTTTCACTCTCGCTCAGGACTCGTGACCCAGAATACCCAATAATATAAATTCCATGATCATAATCAATCGGACTGAATATCGAATATCAATCATGATGAATGCGTGAATACTTACCTGTTTGAATTTTAGTGTATGTGTCATTACAGACATAGAATTAATAAAAATATATTGTGAGGAGGATAATAGTGTGGTTGTAGGTTATTATATAGGTTAAGGATACCACTGACACTGACAATTATTATTATCACAGATGAAGGCCCCAAATCCTATGTAGTCTGTGCACTAATCGTGCCACCGAACAGTACATCGGCCATACTGGATTCAGTCTAAGGCCCTGCGCAGACGACAGTCTATCCGTGACGCACTTTTTAGTCTGTGAAAATAGAACCTATGCAATTATAAGCAGTAACGAACAGGACGCGCAAAAGGTCCGGCGCACAAAAGTCTCAAACATATGCCATGTATGGCAGACTTTTTGTGCGCCGCAGACTCGATCGCACAAAAAGTGTGCCGTCTGCGCAGGGCCTTATAGAGACTGATGAGATGAGTCCATTATTATAGAGACGTTTAAAAAATGGTGCTTTAGAGTTTGTTACGCCGGCGCCGCTTCTTCTCTACTAGCGCCTTGGAAGCGGTGGTAAAGTTTGAATTACTTTTATTATGTAAACTTAGACTAAGTAGTTTTAAACCGACGTCAATAAGTTGTTATTTTGTAACATAATATTGAGAAAATAAATGAACTATGAACTAGTCTTCTTGCAGGCGCTCAACGTAGACTTCAAGACAAAGGGGGCATCTTAAAATTTTAGGACCTGTGCTTGTGTTCAACAGTTCTGGATTATTTCTAGAAGTCTTGATTTTTTTATTACTCTTATCTGCTGCCTTCTTTTTTTTATCTCTTTCTGTATTTCTTCTTCTAGTTGATTTTTATACGGTGTGCTCGTCAACATTTTCAGATTTCTTCCGTTTCACGTTTCTCTTTGACTGATGGCCTGACATGGGTTGCCTTTGGCGTTGGTTTTGTTAATCCTGATGTAGATGTTGTTGGCTCATCAAGTGGTATATTTTGCTGAACACCTGATGAGGACGGTGTTAGGTCATCAGTTAATATACTTTAACGAGTCCCTGATGTGTTGCTGGTTCATTAACTGGTAAATTTTGGCGAACATCAGCTGATGTGGACGGTGTTGGCTCCTTAGTTAATACATTCTGACTAACACCTGCATGTCAATTCTCGTACCTTAAAATTCGGTTAAGTTAACTTTTAGTTGTCAAATTGTCTTGTTTTTGCTATTGCAATTGTAATCTTTTGTGGTCGTGTTAAAGTTTTATTTAGAGTGTGACAGTTTGACAACTAAAAGTTAACTTAACCGAATTTTAAGGTACGAGAATTGACATGCTGATGTCACCGATGTCGGCTCATTTGCAGACATATTTCGACAAACATCATGAGTATCATAAATATCATCAGGAAGGTCTGGAGTTTTTTGAGTTCGATGTAGTAATTCTTCCAAGTCTTCGACAGAGGGTGTTCGGAACAAAGATGGAGATAACTGTGCTTAAGGATCTTGGATGTCAATGATTACAGTCGGTTCTTCAATTTCTGATGAACACCTGATGAATTCTTATTGTCTTTGAATTCCAAATTGCGGATCATGGCTTTTAACTGTTTCTTCATGCAAATATGGACGATCTGTCACATCGGCTGCAGCAAAATCTTTGCCAGTAACACTTGATCATTAATTGCCAAATATCATAGGATTCAAAAGACTTCTGGGCTCGTAGAACCGAAGCTGCCCTGAACCCACTTGTTACGAGAAGTGTAATACCTATCGAAATGTTAATTTTCTCATGAACTTTTTATTGTACGTCAAATGTTATGAAAAAAATAACAAAAAAAAACGATTACTTTTGGAAAAGCCGGAAAATGGTGTCCTTTTAAAAGGACACTCGTAAAATGTACTACTGTCACTTCGCTAATACTAAAATATTAAGTTTCAGAATAAAATTGAGAAAACTCATTGTATTGCACAGGTTTTAATAAAAATGTAAGTAGCTGGTGTTTTACCATATAGGTATATCTAATTCATGATATTATAATAGAAAAATACCACTTTTGCCCCGAACTGATGTTCTCAGAACATTTCTGTTACCCGACTTCATAACAACTGGTTGTTCGACGTGAATATATCTCTTTTGTTGTTGAGAGAATCGTCTTATTTTGCTATCAGGTTGAAATTTACAAGGCTTTGTCGCCACGGTAACGATTGTTTTGAGTCAACACACACAATTAACAACAGAATAAAAAATATTTTTCTCCTAATCATGAGCAAATAAACATTTTACAGTTCGAGTGAACTAGATCGAATAAAGAAACAGATAATTATAAGCTAACTGTGTACCTACACTTTCGACATTCGATCTAGTTCACTCGGAAGAACCCTTTACGGCGCAAGTTTTTTTTTGTCATCTATCTGTGAGATTGGGTGTCATAATTGTGGGAAAAAAAACTTAAAAAATATATATGATATTATTTTAGGAAAAAAACAAGTTGATGCAGATCTGCATCATAGTGTCAAATGGTATAAAAATTACGTGGTATGAAATTTTTTTAAGCAGTTGTATACCTATATTTTCTAATTATCGAAACCATACATTGATTGATAAATTCTCTTTGATGATATTCCAAGAATATTGGTGGCTAAAAGATATTACCTTTTATCCCCCAATATTTTTAGAACACGTGTGTTTGCTCATCCTCAGTTATTTTGCTGCTACCTTTCAGCCTACATTTATCTCCACATGGTGATTTAATACTTTTTCCTCTCATTTGTACATTTTTGACTGTAACGTAGGCGGCGCCACTGTTTCGCAGAATTTTAGATTTATTTTGTTTCCATTCTGATGGTTTAGCTAATCGTTGTCTAGACTTTAAATTGGATGTACTCGTCAAATTTTCAATAGGGCTGTTGAGGTGTCCGTATACCCAGCAGGACCCTACGTCTGATTCGATTGAAAACCTAAATTTCACGTAGGTAATAATTTGTACCTTCCGACTAGTGTAAGGAAATAATTTGTACCTCAACAGTTACACAGAAAATTAGAGTATATTTCCAGCAGGACCCTCCGTGGTTTGAAGGTATTTTGACCAGTGGAGTATGTCACTGGGTAGCGGCAAATTTGTACCTTTAGAAAATATTAGTATAGATAGATATAGATTAATTGGATTGTGTCTTTGTGTGTAAGTAAGACTTATAAAATTACTACTTAAACTACCAGCACCAATGTGTGTTGTGTGTGTGTGCGTGTGTGTGTGTGTGTGCATGTGTGTTGGGTGTGTTGTGTGTATCAGTGTTTGTAAGCTAGACATAATACAAAGTTCTACGTAATCTACCAGCACTAATGTGTCTTGTATGCTTTGTGTGCGTGTGTGTTATATGCATGTGTGTGTGCGTGTGGTGTCTGCGTTTATTTGTCGTTGTTTGTATCACATAAATGTCACAAACGAAATCACTTGGTATTTATAGTCCACAGGTTCAATTTCACTGGTTATTATAGTTCAAAACTCAAAAATTCCTAATAATCTTAATTTTAAATACGCAGACAATGTAAACAAAACAAGTGTTGCCAGACTCTTCCTTTTTTTCTTTTTTTTTTACTGATTCCTACATGAAAACTAGTTCAGAATACAATCACTATAGTGAGATCATGTACCCTTTAAACGAATTGAATCATTATTCCGATCGCGCATAAGCAATAGCAAATCTGAGTATTTGCGAAAAGAAGAACTTACAAGGTTTCGAAGTGAAGTAGATTCCTACAATATCCTGTTTATTAATGGTGAGAACCAACGTATTTTTAATTACTAGGTCTTTAGAGAAAGTTAACTCTCCAATTGTCTGTAAGTCTAAATCAGTCTCGACTGTGTCTTTAACGTATCGAACAAAGAAATTGAAGGCTTTTTCGCCGGTAAGATTGGCGGAGTCGCCCTTCTTGACAACAGTGTCAGACGTCACCGATATGGGTGAAACAACCTGTTTTTGAAAACATGTAGTAACAAATGATTCATACAACGGATTTTTACATGGCACATCATCTAAAAGAACTTTAGAAGAACTAGGAATGGGATCGTTTGGAGTGATAGGACTTGAAGTAGTGGTCTTCTCGTGTGAAGAGACTCGTACACTCGGAAGACCCCTTTGTGCGGATCTCTCCTTCTTACTTATAACGTTATCAGCGGAAAAATGCTTAAAATGTTTTTCCAAAAGTTCATTGTTGATGCTAATGAATTCTTTTTGTATCAGATCTACCGATTCAATGATTGAAAAGCGTAACCTCTTTCCATTCGAATCCTCGTTTATCATGAAACGTAACGGTCTTGATATTTCTCCACGATAGATGATACGACATCCCGAAGTGTCATATCCACATCGTGTATTCACGATAGGCATTATCTGTTTCGTTCCGGTGCAGACATACGATGAGGTATATGTTCCTGAATTATTCTCTAACTTCGCAATCTCGCCAAAGAAATCTTCAGTCGCGTCATCATATCTATAAGTTAAAACCTCAAAATAGGAATTACTCTTGTCGTGTGCGTAAAGAGATTTCGTTGTCCAAATTCTCTGATGCACACTAGGAGTCGGTCGAATGTTTTTGTTAACATTATCTTTTTTCATCGGTCTCTTTTTGTCATGTGGCTTAACGTTCTCGTCCTTCTTAACGATATCCATCTTGGCCAAGCTCTAACGTTTACGAATATGAGTTCAATTTTTCGCCTTCGCTCTACACAGCAGCTGTATAAACATTTTACAGTTCGAGTGAACTAGATCGAATAAAGAAACAGATAATTATAAGCTAACTGTGTACCTACACTTTCGACATTCGATCTAGTTCACTCGGAAGAACCCTTTACGGCGCAAGTTTTTTTTTTGTCATCTATCTGTGAGATTGGGTGTCATAATTGTGGGAAAAATAACTTAAAAAATATATATGATATTATTTTAGGAAAAAAACAAGTTGATGCAGATCTGCATCATAGTGTCAAATGGTATAAAAATTACGTGGTATGAAATTTTTTTAAGCAGTTGTATACCTATATTTTCTAATTATCGAAACCATACATTGATTGATAAATTCTCTTTGATGATATTCCAAGAATATTGGTGGCTAAAAGATATTACCTTTTATCCCCCAATATTCTTAGAACACGTGTGTTTGCTCATCCTCAGTTATTTTGCTGCTACCTTTCAGCCTACATTTATCTCCACATGGTGATTTAATACTTTTTCCTCTCATTTGTACATTTTTGACTGTAACGTAGGCGGCGCCACTGTTTCGCAGAATTTTAGATTTATTTTGTTTCCATTCTGATGGTTTAGCTAATCGTTGTCTAGACTTTAAATTGGATGTACTCGTCAAATTTTCAATAGGGCTGTTGAGGTGTCCCTATACCAAGCAGGACCCTACGTCTGATTCGATTGAAAACCTAAATTTCACGTAGGTAATAATTTGTACCTTCCGACTAGTGTAAGGAAATAATTTGTACCTCAACAGTTACACAGAAAATTAGAGTATATTTCCAGCAGGACCCTCCGTGGTTTGAAGGTATTTTGACCAGTGGAGTATGTCACTGGGTAGCGGCAAATTTGTACCTTTAGAAAATATTAGTATAGATAGATATAGATTAATTGGATTGTGTCTTTGTGTGTAAGTAAGACTTATAAAATTACTACTTAAACTACCAGCACCAATGTGTGTTGTGTGTGTGTGCGTGTGTGTGTGTGTGTGTGCATGTGTGTTGGGTGTGTTGTGTGTATCAGTGTTTGTAAGCTAGACATAATACAAAGTTCTACGTAATCTACCAGCACTAATGTGTCTTGTATGCTTTGTGTGCGTGTGTGTTATATGCATGTGTGTGTGCGTGTGGTGTCTGCGTTTATTTGTCGTTGTTTGTATCACATAAATGTCACAAACGAAATCACTTGGTATTTATAGTCCACAGGTTCAATTTCACTGGTTATTATAGTTCAAAACTCAAAAATTCCTAATAATCTTAATTTTAAATACGCAGACAATGTAAACAAAACAAGTGTTGCCAGACTCTTCCTTTTTTTTTTTTTTTTTACTGATTCCTACATGAAAACTAGTTCAGAATACAATCACTATAGTGAGATCATGTACCCTTTAAACGAATTGAATCATTATTCCGATCGCGCATAAGCAATAGCAAATCTGAGTATTTGCGAAAAGAAGAACTTACAAGGTTTCGAAGTGAAGTAGATTCCTACAATATCCTGTTTATTAATGGTGAGAACCAACGTATTTTTAATTACTAGGTCTTTAGAGAAAGTTAACTCTCCAATTGTCTGTAAGTCTAAATCAGTCTCGACTGTGTCTTTAACGTATCGAACAAAGAAATTGAAGGCTTTTTCGCCGGTAAGATTGGCGGAGTCGCCCTTCTTGACAACAGTGTCAGACGTCACCGATATGGGTGAAACAACCTGTTTTTGAAAACATGTAGTAACAAATGATTCATACAACGGATTTTTACATGGCACATCATCTAAAAGAACTTTAGAAGAACTAGGAATGGGATCGTTTGGAGTGATAGGACTTGAAGTAGTGGTCTTCTCGTGTGAAGAGACTCGTACACTCGGAAGACCCCTTTGTGCGGATCTCTCCTTCTTACTTATAACGTTATCAGCGGAAAAATGCTTAAAATGTTTTTCCAAAAGTTCATTGTTGATGCTAATGAATTCTTTTTGTATCAGATCTACCGATTCAATGATTGAAAAGCGTAACCTCTTTCCATTCGAATCCTCGTTTATCATGAAACGTAACGGTCTTGATATTTCTCCACGATAGATGATACGACATCCCGAAGTGTCATATCCACATCGTGTATTCACGATAGGCATTATCTGTTTCGTTCCGGTGCAGACATACGATGAGGTATATGTTCCTGAATTATTCTCTAACTTCGCAATCTCGCCAAAGAAATCTTCAGTCGCGTCATCATATATATAAGTTAAAACCTCAAAATAGGAATTACTCTTGTCGTGTGCGTAAAGAGATTTCGTTGTCCAAATTCTCTGATGCACACTAGGAGTCGGTCGAATGTTTTTGTTAACATTATCTTTTTTCATCGGTCTCTTTTTGTCATGTGGCTTAACGTTCTCGTCCTTCTTAACGATATCCATCTTGGCCAAGCTCTAACGTTTACGAATATGAGTTCAATTTTTCGCCTTCGCTCTACACAGCAGCTGTATAAACATTTTACAGTTCGAGTGAACTAGATCGAATAAAGAAACAGATAATTATAAGCTAACTGTGTACCTACACTTTCGACATTCGATCTAGTTCACTCGGAAGAACCCTTTACGGCGCAAGTTTTTTTTTTGTCATCTATCTGTGAGATTGGGTGTCATAATTGTGGGAAAAATAACTTAAAAAATATATATGATATTATTTTAGGAAAAAAACAAGTTGATGCAGATCTGCATCATAGTGTCAAATGGTATAAAAATTACGTGGTATGAAATTTTTTTAAGCAGTTGTATACCTATATTTTCTAATTATCGAAACCATACATTGATTGATAAATTCTCTTTGATGATATTCCAAGAATATTGGTGGCTAAAAGATATTACCTTTTATCCCCCAATATTCTTAGAACACGTGTGTTTGCTCATCCTCAGTTATTTTGCTGCTACCTTTCAGCCTACATTTATCTCCTCATGGTGATTTAATACTTTTTCCTCTCATTTGTACATTTTTGACTGTAACGTAGGCGGCGCCACTGTTTCGCAGAATTTTAGATTTATTTTGTTTCCATTCTGATGGTTTAGCTAATCGTTGTCTAGACTTTAAATTGGATGTACTCGTCAAATTTTCAATAGGGCTGTTGAGGTGTCCGTATACCCAGCAGGACCCTACGTCTGATTCGATTGAAAACCTAAATTTCACGTAGGTAATAATTTGTACCTTCCGACTAGTGTAAGGAAATAATTTGTACCTCAACAGTTACACAGAAAATTAGAGTATATTTCCAGCAGGACCCTCCGTGGTTTGAAGGTATTTTGACCAGTGGAGTATGTCACTGGGTAGCGGCAAATTTGTACCTTTAGAAAATATTAGTATAGATAGATATAGATTAATTGGATTGTGTCTTTGTGTGTAAGTAAGACTTATAAAATTACTACTTAAACTACCAGCACCAATGTGTGTTGTGTGTGTGTGCGTGTGTGTGTGTGTGTGCATGTGTGTTGGGTGTGTTGTGTGTATCAGTGTTTGTAAGCTAGACATAATACAAAGTTCTACGTAATCTACCAGCACTAATGTGTCTTGTATGCTTTGTGTGCGTGTGTGTTATATGCATGTGTGTGTGCGTGTGGTGTCTGCGTTTATTTGTCGTTGTTTGTAAGTAAGTCATAAAACAATAATAAATAAAGTCCATAACATTACTTCGATACTTGGGGTATCGAAGTAATGTTATGGTTTTACAATACTTTCTTTCGACTTATTTGCTTACTTCTACTCATTATTTGGATTAGGTGATAAGTTTTTTAAAAGGTACAAATTCAATACTACTAGAAAGTATCTTTGTCTGGACTGAAAGACCTAGACTAAAAAAGGGTCCTGCTGGCTGAATAAATTTTTTATGGTTATATTTCTTCTAAACTAATAACTTTTTTTAAACATAGCTTATATTTTCTAAAGGTACAAATTTGCCGCTACCCAGTGACATACTCCACTGGTCAAAATACCTTCAAACCACGGAGGGTCCTGCTGGAAATATACTCTAATTTTCTGTGTAACTGTTAAGGTACAAATTATTTCTTTACACTAGTCGGAAGGTACAAATTATTACCTACGTGAAATTTAGGTTTTCATTCGAATCAGACGTAGGGTCCTGCTGGGTATACGGACATGCTGTTGAGGGTAATAAAACCAGTTCATCGGAAAGAACGATTTGCCCGTTGTCGTTCAAATCAGACTCATCAGTATTATCTTAAAGTTGAAGCTGTGACAAGCCAAACCTCTCCGTGTCATCATTTTAGAAATGAAAGAAAACTCATCAAAAACTTACTATTTAAAAGTCAAGGAACAGTTTGCTCAATAGAACTGAGGTTAGTTGGTTATCGGTATGTCAAAGTGAGGATAGTTATCTGTTCTTATGCAATTTCTAGGAAATATTTTCAACGTAGAATATACTAAATAATAGGTAAACAAACTTACCAACAGACCAATTTTCTAACAAATTTCACAAAATCCACAAACTAAATAAAAAAATACCAGTACAAAGAACTCACTGACAGCTCGACAGCCACTTTTCTTTATTGTTTACAAATAACCTCAGTAACCTCAATAACCTCAGATTGAGCACTGATAATATTAACAATAAACAACTTTACTATAACTATAACGATTTATATATACTTAATAACACGACGCAACTAGTGGGTAGCAAAGGAGACTAAAACATATTTGTTAATTACCCTCTTTTTATGTAATTAAGTTTTTATATAATTACCTTCTGTTTATATAATTAATTATTGGATACTAATGTGTTCTTACGAAAAGTAGGTCTCGTAAAAACGCATTAGTACTCATTAGTTACCCTGCATACTTAATTAATGCAGTATGTTTACGTGATAACCTTAATGATTCTATTATCGATAATGGCCTTGCGCGCGCGCAACTAGCGCACATCCCTACTCTGATTATGATTTATGACCAAGTCTGCAGCGAGATTTAAACTTTACTATAGCAATTTTGAGATATTGCGCTTATTGTTTACATAAATATGAAATATTTTAACAATAATTTGCCCTTCGGCCGTCTACAGAACCGGAGTTTCAGAACTGGTTCCGATCGCGGCTTTTAAATTACTTGTACGGAACTGGTTCCGATCGCGGCTTTTAAATTATTTGTACGGAACTGGTTCTGATCGAGTAATCATCGTACTCCATCAGCCGTGAAAGGAACTGAAGTAAAGACACAGTGCAGTCTGAATTGTAATATGTATGGCCACGCTTGAACTTGCCTTGAACCGCAATTACGTGAAAATTGATTAAAAGTCAACCCATTTAAAACCATTAATATAGTAGGTATATTAGCAATAAATCAAACAACTATAAAGTAAAAACTCGAATGTCTATTTCTGTTCTAAGTTAGCAAGTAAAAATTGTACACAAATTAACTTAAAATATCCTCTTTATTAACCTAATAAACTTAAATTATCCTAATAATTGATCTCAAAATTTAAACGAATAAGGGGAAATTAGCTCAACGCAGTGGCCCACAGTTATTAAGCCATTACTTAGATCGTTAAGTGCATTATTAATTTCTTGGTCAATTTCAAGATAGATTTTCGTTTTTTTAGATTTAGATTTGTAAATATTAGTAATTTTCGTCTCTTTGATCAATACATCCAATAAATTTGCAATTGTCGTGTCTTTTTTTCCGATGTAACGATTGATTCGGCTGTGCCATCCTTCAACATTATTTGTGGTTCGTAGTTGCTCTTTGCTGCAACAGCAAATTTTGTTGAAGTCAGTTTTCTGTAGCCATTGCGTTTTAAAATAAGCGTTAAATATTTTAATATCTGCACCAGACGGACTCTTACCCATTACATACTTGATACCACTTGCTGTGAGTTCCGGTGGCAAACGGGCAATTCCAGCACATCGTGACACGTGCCGTTGCTTAACAGGTGTCGAAATTTTTAATTTTTTAGCCTTTCGAAATAGGCATCTATTGTAATGAAAATAGCATCCTTTAACTTCGATGCCTTTATATACTTTGACCATCGCTTTCATTGCAGCCGTTTCGTAGTCCATTGTTGCTTTCAATGGCTTCCAGTCAGGAAAGACTGATTTAATGAGTTGGAATACAATCTCATAAGTTTTTTGGCTTTTATCAGGTAGTAAACAAAAAAATATCGGAGTCACAGATTCATTATTCTCTTTATAACCATGGATTGAATATAACTGCCTAAAAACCTTTGGGCAGGATTTGAAAGTGCCATCGCACAATATATGTCTGAAGCTTCTAACGATGGATCTGACATCTTGACGACAGAATATAAGTATTCTTTTTCCATCACTTTCACTATTGTAGTCAGCTAGCAAGAACTCTTGAAACTTTTTTGGAACTGATACTTCAGCAGATGACGAAAAACGCATTTTGGGCACACCCAATATTTTGTTGCGGTTATTAAATAGACCTGTTTTTTTATTTTCAAAAGACGGTATTTCCGCCAGTAAGTGCACGCTCTCAGTTTCTAGATTGTAAACCATCTCGTCGTATTGTTTTTGTATGGAATCGAAATTTGTGCCAGTTTTGGCTTTAAGCTTGTCAAGTTCCTTGAATACTTTATTTTGGGCTTCGTTTGGCATACATTCCGTATTATGTGCTTTAGTTTTACCATGAACCACTTCGTTCTTCTCGTTTAAATTAATACTCCCTTTGCACCCATAGGTGTAATTGGAACATAGGAATATTGTATCACCTTCTATGTATTTTTTTTTGCGATGATATTTGCGACCTTGATGTAAAAGGGCAGTACCTCCTCTTCGCGTTGAAATAAATTCAACTTCTCTTAATGACATTTCAATGATAAGTGTAAGCAGAAAGCAACAGAAATAAACACTTCTAACAATTAATATGCATTCGTTGACCTATTTGCACTTTATTATCAATAATACAGTTGTCATAAGATTATTTGACAGATAATGGTTTGATTTATACATCTAATCAACCAGTGACATATCAAAAAGAGTTTCTTCCATGGAGAAAATGCAAAATAAACAATCACGGCAATCCTAAACGTTTTTCGGTAAAGAGGTCCAGCAGTTCTGTACAAGTAAATTAATAGCCTCGATCGGAACCAGTTCCGTACAAATCATTTAAAAGCCGCGATCGGAACCAGTTCCGTACAAGTAATTTAAAAGCCGCGATCGGAACCAGTTCTGAAACTCCGGTTCTGTAGACGGCCGAAGGGATAATTTGTACGCAGTCTTTTTCATTGTGGTGTTTCCGAAATTATTTTTTAGGCCTCGCCACGGGCTTTCGATCCGCTGGGTGTGTGTCCCATCTGGTGCGCCAAATTTATGTACCGGGTCACTGTTGTTTACTGTTTTAGTGTGTATCCATTTTCCAGATATGCATTCCAGGAATCAGTATGAATTATTGAGTCTTCCGCTCCATTCTTTTGTACAAGTAGCACCAAAATTTCTCGTGTTCTTAACCCTCGGCATGCCTGGTGACAAAAAGTTACAAGACATGCCTGGTAGGGTCTGTGAAACCCATAACTATAGACCCCTTAAGGGATTATAATATAATATTTACATTATATGAGTATATAAATTTCATAGTTCAGGAGTGTATGTAATAAGATGAAATAATAAAAAAAATCTAATCAACAGTTTTTATTACCTCAAGTCTTAATTATAATCAGGTATAATTTTATTTTATTATTAGTGACTATGTTTTTTCTATTACAAATATTATTTATCAAACTTAAAAAAACAATAATCAATCCTATATATCTAAAAGGCACGTTCTTATTCTAATAATTAATCATAAAATAATCAGTCTTCTTCTTCCTTATCATTATTTTCTGAACTTCTCATTAGGTAGCATTTTGAACATTGAAAAATTGCATGCTCTATACATATGTGACATTTACATGTCTCACAGATGTATTGTGTTTTTCTATCTTTTTTTTACTGGGCATACGTAACATCTCCGCTTTACACCAGGAGCCGATTTTTTCACGGGTGGGCTTTCTTCAATATTTATATGACTAGCAATTCGCTTACGAAGATTGACAGGAAGGCGAGTGTTGTTTTTTCTTATTTCATGTCTTTAGAAAATGTCTCCTATTGCTCTTATCTTCAGGACTATTTAACATTTGTATAATTTTGGCATTTATTCTAGTAGTAGGTATTGAGCATCCAAAAAAAAGTGTGAGTGGCCATCTTCTTGAGATTCGTGACACAATACATCATAAGACTGAATAAGTTTATCAACATTGTCAACACCGCTTTTAGTCTTATTATAAAATGTTACCATTTCAGGCTTTTGTTTCAAACCTGTATCAACGTCTATTTGTTGTTATTAGACGAAAGCATTAACACATTTTTTCGTGGTTTAGGCAAGATACTAGTGTCAAATATAGCTGAAATCCAAATAGAGATGAATATTCTTCACGATTTCCAGATCTAAATTTTTCAGGTATGCAAGTTTTGTTACGTTTCATAGCACCAACAGCAGTAAGTTTATGATGATTTAATAGATGATGAAAAGTTTGATAGCTTGTGAGCCAGTTATCCATTGTAATGTTTCGCCCTGATTGTGAAATCGGTGTTACAAGACGGTCAACAACGTCATGTGGTTTATTGCTGACCTTGTATGTAGGGTCCTTGTGGCTGTTCTCCTAAATAAATTTCCAAATTCAAAGAATAATACGTTTTAGCATCAACAAGTGCAAATATCTTAATTCCATACTTAGCTGGTTTAGTAGGTAAAGACTAACGAAATTTACAGCGCCCACGAAAGGCAACCAGCTCTTCGTCAATTGTTAAATTCTCAAAAGGTGTGTAATTTGACTGAAAATTTGCTATAAAATCTTCAAACAGCTTTCTAAATGGCGGTAACTTATCTGTCTTATTGTTTTAATTCGTGCATTTCTATGTGTCACTATCTCAAGAGACATGGCTTCATTTATGAAAAGATTGAAACACTCTAAGGCCGATTTTGAATCTCGTGCTTGAAGATTTACACCTGAAGTGTTTCGAAGAATATTCTCACTTCGTGTTCGGACATTATATCTAGCGGGATTTTTGTACCATATAGTGTTATCTTTACCTTTATAGGTTCTCCCTGAAGGATGTGAAGCTAGCATAGACAATGGCACATCCGATTCAGAATCATTTTCCACAACATCCGCACTTCCTGGTCCAAAATCGTCCCCCTCCGAACTAGAAGAATTGCTGTTGTTGTAGTCACTGACGTGATCAGACTCGTCTCCACTTGAATTATAAATAACATCGTCTTGTTCCTTCAGGACCACAATGTTGAATTTGCAAAATGTTGAATTTCAAAATGTTGAATTCCCAAAATGTTGAATTCCCAAAATGTTGAGTTTCAAAATGTTGAATTTACAAAATGTTGAATTCTCAAAATGTTGAATAGGTACCCAAAATGTTGAATTTTGGGATTTAGTCAAATTGCAAATTCAACATTGGTCCTGAAGGGTCTTGTTCTGATAAATCCAATAAAAAATTTGCAATATCTTCATCTCGCAGAGAATCCCCCATTGTGTAACTATAAAAAACAAAAAATTACTATTTTGTATGAATATTACTTCAAATTATGTAAAAAAACAACTTAGTCAATACTTACATAAAAAAGTCACTACGTATGCCTGGTCGGGTCTGTGAGTCCCGCACGCGCTTTACACGCGTCTTACTGCTAAGAGAGCGCGTCCCGGACTGAGGTAGCAGGCGGAGGGCGTCAAGCAACTCCTAACGCGCGTATTTTAAATTTGAATGAATGACATAATCTAAAGTGCATGTATGGGTCCGTGGGACCCTACCAGGCATGCCGAGGGTTAAATTATCTGGAGTCTTTCAATCAAATATTATCATTGCCATTTTCTATCATTGTGTAGCCCCTTGACCGTACAATTCAAAATAAAAAGCGATTGGTTTTAACTTATTTATAAAAAAGATCATTACAACTTTATGTCTAAAGGAGGACCGGCAAAATTACATGGAACCTGGCCTATGTGACCAATAAAGTTATGTGATATGTCGTTAGAAAGGTTTTTTATTTTCTACAACTTTTACTATGGCGAAGTCTCGAATCGCTGTGAGAAAAACGTTATGAGCAAATAAAATGAAACTGCATGTCATTATTTTTACATGTTTTATTGATTATAATTAGTTGTTATAAAGGATTTTAAACATGTTATTTATACAGGGTGTCCAAGAACCTGGCGTCCAACTGGATTCCCACGATGCCCCAAGTTCTAACAGTACTCAGAAAAATATTTTAAAAAATCCACCCCATGTACTTACAGAATTATACTGATTTCAAAAAAAAAGGGGAAATGAGCACCCTGTGACATACTTTTGAATGCTGTGACTGCTAATGCTGATAATTTCGATATTTCTTGGAGGTTTTGTAATCTAGGGTATTGCTGTGTCTAAATAGAATGTAAAAATAATGTACTTATTGTACCATTTTAAAATAAAATATTATTTTAACTAAAGGTGATATGGAAAACTATTGAATTTCGCAACTTTGACCGACTGTAGTGTAAAAAAAATGTACCAAAATAGTATGGCAAGAGTTATAAATTCGCGGTCGAGGATTTAATTAAAAAATATTTAATTTTAATAAAGACAATGTTTATTGTACAAGAACTGACTTAAGACTAACGTTAAAACTAGCTACAATTAATACAATGCAAAATGCATAGTTGACAATTTGCTTATCCCACTGTTGTGTACATTGTTCGGTAAAAGTGCAAGCTTGGCAGAAAGGGGTTGTTATGGCGTGGTAACTCCTCCCTCCTTAAGACGGAAGCAGGGACTGCTTCTGGTAGCGTCCTCGCTACGTTCGGCTCCTTTTGAAGTCCTGGTACTCTTTATTTTCGGGGATGCTGCAGATCTCCATTTGTAAATTTTCCATATCGTGACTGCTATCAGTAGGATGTATAGCAGCAACGTTGTCCAACTTGGTATTGCGGCTATTTGTGGCCAATCAATAGTGTCTTCCGTTGATACTTCACTCGCTCTGTTGATGAGTTTGTGAATGTTGTCTAGGGCTATTTCTTCTAGTTGTAGTTCGTACTTTATTGTTTCAGGCATCGGCTGTTGTTCGGGCAGCGGGATTACTTCGTTGATGACTAATGAACTGGTGTGTGAGATGAGGGTTGTATTCATTATAGTCATCTTGCAATCTTCAGTGAGTGAGATGATTGTGACGCCGGACGCACGGTTGAATTCTGTTTTGGCGTTGCATTCTGTTCTGATTACTTCATCTTCAGGTAGGATGACCAACCAATTGCTGTCTCCAATCTTCTGAATCTTGCCTTTGGTGAGGTTCATCTTGGCGTGTGTGCAGTTGGCTCTTCTATGTTGTACGAGCGCTACGATGCAGTCATCGGTGTCTTTGGTTTTTCTTGTTTGCAGGTTTTTGCAGAGATGGATGTCATCGGTCAGCGGGTCGCAGCTCTCCTCCAGGTAAGTTTACTCATCGTTGCCAAGTGCAAGGTATTTGGACTTGGGTATAATGGTAAGGTTATTTTTATCAGGTATGGAATAAAGGTGAATAAGGTCGTATATTTTAGGAGATACTAAAGGGACTTCTAGGATAAAGTTAATTGAATGTGCTGTACTATATGCTTTTACTTTGATTGACTTTTCTATAATGTGAATATTACTAACATCGATTTCAGTAACTAATCTAAAGTTAAAAGTTTTATGTAGTTTATTTAATTCATCAATAAGATTTCTTGTATTAATAATACTAGGATGCATAGTACTTAATCGAGCAAAAGTAATTGCATCTTCTAAAAGCATTAATCTATCTAAAATTATCTGTAAACTAAAATCTATCTGTACGTAAATATCTAGAAAATGTAAATGATTTTTAATACTATTCTTATCTCTAGTTAAATTTTTAAGAACATCTGCCAAATGTTTTTGATTATCATCTAACTTAATTAATTGAGTACTAAACTCATCTATCGTATTTGCTGCTAATACTAAAGATTTTTTCTGGGTGCTTTTGACATTTGTCAACTGATTTTTAATATTGGCTATCTCATCTTCAAATTTAAGTGCATCATCGTAATCTAAATTACCTGTAATGGCTTTAACTATTGAACCTAATCCGTTAACTAATCCGCGTTTTTGCCTAATGTGAGTTATTAAAAACTGTAACTTTTTATGAATAACATTAAAATTATAATTAATCTGATCTCTATAAGTTTTATGGAGGTCCCCGAAAGCTGAACCTTCAGTGGCTTTACTACTTGCATATAACGACATTAATTTCATAGATGTAAAATACAAACTACTTACATTATAAATACAAGCTAAATTAAAATAATCATCTTGCTTAAGGATTCGACCTTCTTTAAGCAATAGGATGCCATTACCGTTGTCTACAGGATTTATGTTTACGGTGGCTGAGACGTAGAGCACGACGGCTCCTGTGACGAGGGCCCTGGAACAAGATGAGGCCTCCTTAGTAATTTAAAGTGCACCCTAATAGATTTGGAGTTAGGGTGGTTACCTATTATCTCAGCTACGTTGTTGGGATGTAGATGAATAATCTTGTATGGTCCTTTAAATACTGGCTTCGTTTTGTCGCTGCGTGCGGTCTTCGCCACCTGTTTATAGACTGTTTCACCTACCTTAAACTTAATTTCCTCAGCTGCCTGATTTCGTCTGGCTATAACTTGCTCTTTATTCTTAGACATAAGAGCTGAAACACATTCTTGAACAGCTTCAGCGTTCGCACGGTGTTTAATCACGTAATCCTGATAAAACTCTTTTGGGTAATAAAGTTCTAGGGGATTTCTGGAAGCTGTATGACCAAATAATAATTCATGGGGTGCGTAACCTGTGGCTGAATGAATAGCGTTGTTATACGCTATGACAGAGTACATCATAATAGACTGTATGGGGTCATCTTTATTAGTCATTCTTTGTATTCGAATAATTTCGGCTATAGTGGAATGAAAACGTTCAATTGGGGAATTCGAATTAGGATTATACGGAGTAGTGAAATGAATACCAATGTCATGCAAAGCAAATATTTCTTTAATAACATCGTTATCAAATTTACTATCCGAATCTGTTGTAATTTTACAGGGTAAACCTAATACTGAAAATACTCTTATTAAAGCTTCGGCTATGTGTACGCTAGTGTTTGCACTCAAAGGGACAGCTTGTGCAAATTTTGAAAAATTATCGATCAATGTTAGAAAGGTTGCGCCGCCTGTTGAATACAAGTCCATAAATAAATGTTCGAACGGTTTATTTGGGGTCTCAGTTAAGGCTAAAGGTGGTCTTAAAGGATTTCTTTCATACTTTGATTTTAAACATATATCACATTGATTGATATAACTTTGAATAGTAAGTAACATATTTGGCCAATGATAATTTCGGTGGATTTGTTTGTAAGACTCTTGTATACCACGGTGTACTGTCTTACCTTCGTGATATTTCTTAATGATTTCATTTTGCTCAGATTTATTTTCGACTAATATTACGCGAGAAGTACATTTAACTAATTTTGGGCCACGGTTATTAAATATAGTTGTATAAACTCTAGAAAATGCGTAATACAATTCGTCACTATGGAAATAACAATGAAATACTCTATCGGCTATTGTATGTTCTTTTAAAAATCTAATAATTTCAGCTTCAGTATTATTGATCGGAATAAAGACATCTTTAATTATATTCCTAGTACTAGTAGACCTATTATCGACTCGATATGTTGAACCGGGTGATGATCTTATGTGAAACTGTTTTAGCTGCCTATCTATTGCATCTGCTATTATTGGAATACCGTTGTTTTCGTTATCTGGTTGCGTGTGATTAGTTGAAACTAAGTCAGGGTTATAGGACACTATGCTCATACTATCGGATGCTGTACCTGCTTGGGATTCATAAACGCTGGGGGTAATTGTGCGTATTGGGTTGTTAGGGACGTTTAAATTTTCGGTAGGGTTATTATTATCCGTATCTGCCGCGGGTTGATTCTCAGCTTCTCTACGTGTATTATCAAAAATTCGATTAATTATTTCGTCATCGTCGTTGTCATCTAAATTTACGGCTAGTGAATCTATACTGTGGTGAAATATTTTAGCACGGGATAAAGCGTCTGCATTTGTATTTTGTTGACCTTTTTTGTAAATGATTGTATAGTCATATTCGGCAAGTCTTAATCGCCATCTAGTTAATTTTGAATTAGGGTCTTTTAATGACATTAACCAAGTGAGGGGCCTGTGGTCAGTATATAATGTGAACCTTCTACCATAGAGATAGGGTCTAAAATATTTAGTTGCCCAAACTATTGCTAATAGTTCCTTCTCTATTGTTGAATATCGTGACTCAGTATCAGATAACGTTCGTGATGCAAATGCGACTGGTTTATCCGAACCTACGGTACCTTGTGAGAGTACAGCGCCTAACGCGATATCAGATGCATCTGTAGTTAAGATAAACGGTTCGTCAAAATTGGGATACTGTAAAATTGGTGAGTTAGTAAGTAATTCTTTACACTTATTAAACGCTTCTATAAATTCGGGGGAATGAACAACTTTATGGTTTTTCTTAAGGCACACTGTCATGGGTTTAGTTAACTTAGCAAAATCTTTAATGAATTTACGGTAATATCCAACAAGTCCTAAAAATGATTTTATTTCCTTTTGCGTATTTGGCAAGGGGAAATTAACTACGGCTTTAATTTTATCTGCATTTGGTTTAAGACCTTCGTCTGTTAATTCGTGTCCTAAGAATGTTACTTGTTTTTGAATAAACTCAGATTTATCTAACTGTATCTTTAAGTTATGTATTTTAAACCTGTTAAATACCTGTTTAAGCTTTTCTGTGTGTTGCTGGAGACTGGAACTTATGACAATGACGTCATCAAGATAAGTATATACGTTGTCTATACCTCTTAAGATATGGTCCATTAATCTCTGAAACGTACTTGGGGCGTTCTTTAAGCCAAAGGGCATCCTAAGAAATTCGTAATGACCTCTTTCCGTTGTGAATGCCGTCTTCTCAACATCATCGGGATGCATTTCGACCTGGTGGTAACCGCTAGCTAGGTCAAGAGTTGTAAAGTATTGGGCACGACCTACCTTGTCTAAGATGTCATGAATATTTGGCAATGGGTACTTATCTTCAACAATACGATCATTTAAGCGCCTATAGTCAATTACTAATCTCCATTTGACCTTCCCGGAGGCATCAGGCTTTTTGGGCACAATGTGCACGGGGCATGACCAGGGAGATATACTTTCTCTAATAATGCCTTGCTGTAAGAGCTTATCTACTTGTTTTTTAATTTCGATTCGTTGTTGCGGAGCCTGCCTGTAACTACGTACAAATATAGGGGTATTATCGGTAAGTCTGAGTTCGTGTTTAACTGCATGAGTAAAGGTAAGTGGTATATTTTCTGAATAAAATAAATCTCTATATTGATAACATATCTTAGTGATTTCGCGTTTCTCTTCTTCATTCATATGACTGGTACGTATTTTCTTAAGATTTTCACATAATTCTTTATCTATATTATTAACTTGTATGTTATTTAATTTATGTGTATTTTCTGTTTCAGGTTCTACGTATCTCTCAAGCGGTATTATTGATTTATTCGGTATGTATTTCTTTTCGTCATTATAGTTAATAACGGATGTTTTAAATGTCCCGTTGTTAACATGGATAATAGCTGCGGGGGAAACTAAACGATCTGACCAGTGAAAGTTATCATGTAAGTATTGTCCGTCGGTATAGTGAGTCTTAACCGTAATAATCTTTTCACATTTAGGTTCTATTTTTATCTTATGAATAGGATAACTAAAATGTATAGGTATATCAGCATTGCAGGTATGTAAAACATTATTATTAAGATTGATACTACAGTTTAATAGTTTAAGTAAATCACAACCTATAACGCCTTTGTATTTAGGATCTAGATCAAATATTAAGAATTTATGCGTTAATTCACAGTTAAATGCTGGAGGTAAAGGTAAGTATACAACTTGACTATGTATCGATGTACCGTGAGCTGTAACTATTTGAAATGGTTCTATGTCAATATAATTTTCGAATATAGTACCGAAAACGACATCAGAAGCTACAGAAGATCTACTGGCTCCTGTATCGATTAAAAACTTACCATTAAATTCGGCGAGTTCAATATAAGGTAAGTGATCCTTATACTGATAATTAATTTTTACTACATCTGGTTGTCTGGGTGAGGAGCTGGGGTAAAATCCTGATTAGCGCTTACCTCTGACTCGTCGACGTATGGCTCGGCCTCGTGTGGTTCTTCGTATGTATCAGCGTAGTTGTAAGCTTCGCCATCGTTATAATAAGGCTGCATTTGTTCTAAATTATCCTGCGTGTAAAACAGCTGTTGCTTACCAATCTGTGGTGTTGCAGGCTTATCAACAGAACGCATAGTCACGTCGGATGATTGCTGCGGAGGGTTTACCTGTTGTTTAGGTACATTTTGCTGGTTCCTAAAGTTACTATTATTCCTAGAGAAATTAGGTCTAAAATTACCTGATATAGGCTTGCTGTGCCATGGCTGTGTCCACTGCGGTTGCTGCTTAGCACCGAAGTTACTTTGCTGTGGCGTGAAGCTATTTTGTTGCGGGTTATTCGCAGCGAAAGGATTATTAAAACTAGGTTTATTAAAGTATGGATGCGGCTTAGGCGCGCTATTAAAAGAATTTCCAAATGAATTATTATTATTACTAAAGGGCTTTAGTAATTCTTTCGGCTTAGATGTCGAAGGGTTATTAAATGCGTTATACGTAGTTCTATTATATGCAAGTCGGTTCTCCTCTTGTCTGGCCGCTATTATGGCTAGCTCAAGGGTCTCCGGCCTAGATATTTTAACACCTATCGAGACTTGGAAGTCCAACTGATTAATATATTGTTCAATAACCATTTTCTCGTAATAAGTTTTATTGATATGCTCGCCTATCGAGTATAGAGTATCTAGTAGGTCACGTAAACGCCTACCGAAGGACTCGGCGTCCATTTTCCTATTCCTCCTTGTACGCGTGAGCTCCTGCATAACTTGGATCTCGTTACGCGGTTCCCTAAGACGTCGCACTAACGCGTTTTTTATTAAAAGCCAGTTAGTTAGATCGTCATCATAAGCGATCGCGTCGATTGCCGTACCGCTTAACTTACTCTTAATTAAACATATTAAGGCTGGGTGTGCACGATCTGCATCATCCATTAAGCACAGTATATTTTCTACTTCGCGTATATAATAGTTTAATCTCTTCGGGTTGCCATCGTACTTCGGCATTAAACCCGTGAGTATTTTAAAATGAGCACTTTCACACTCCTTTAGAGACATAGTTACTAAGAATTAGATAACCAAGCTCGGGAACAATGAGGTGTAAAGTTACACCTTATCTACTACTTATGAGCGCTACTGAGTGAATATGCACTGATTTAGATCAAGTTAAATAAATCTATTTCATTACTTTTACGTTATAAAGTCTCTACTATATATTATGTATGATATTTAAAGCGATTTTAGCCTATAAACAGACACACACAATATAACACAAAATAAATATACTATCTAACACAGGAAATAGAGCAAGGAACACTTGTATACGAGAGTACTTACCAGAGTGTTCTCTGCATCGCCTGTGGAGTCTTGTCAGCAGCAGCAGCTTCCCTATTTCTTCAGAGTTTCTGCTACCGGTGCCCGACCGCGCGTAAGTTCTCAATGGATCGCGAGAGGAACGATTTGAGAACCGTCACAGCTTACCCCAAAGAGATGTATTTGAGATAAGTGCGTCGCGATCCTACCGACTGCGCCAGTTATAAATTCGCGGTCGAGGATTTAATTAAAAAATATTTAATTTTAATAAAGACAATGTTTATTGTACAAGAACTGACTTAAGACTAACGTTAAAACTAGCTACAATTAATACAATGCAAAATGCATAGTTGACAATTTGCTTATCCCACTGTTGTGTACATTGTTCGGTAAAAGTGCAAGCTTGGCAGAAAGGGGTTGTTATGGCGTGGTAACTCAAGTGACGTCAAATTTTGACGCGTTTATTCCTCTTTTTAAAAAGGTATAATACTTACACATTAATTTGAAAAAAAAAAATTTGATAATATTTTTACTCAACAATCCAATTTTTACGAAGTGCCTACCTACTAACGGTAACTGTCGGACCCTTTCTTATCTTAGAAACTGTTATGTTACTACTATTATTTACTTCGGTTCCAAGAGTGAGCAAGAAGGAAATACACACAGGTAGATGGGTTCCCAGTAGAATAAAAGCAAAGAATGTTAGTTTCAAGATATTTTATTACAATAAATGTTCAAAATGTTGACCACCCGCGGCAATACAAGCTCTCACTCTCCTTGAAAAGGACCGCTTTATGTTTCGCGAGTAACTTTTTTGACGTATCACCTGCACTGCTTGTGTTATCTTCTCACGAAGGTCAGCGATGTCATTAATGGGCTTCGCATAAACGAGCTCCTTCATAGTTCCCAAAATCCAGCGGATTTAAGTCAGGTGAGCGGGCTGGCCACGGGATTGTTCCTGATCGCCCAATCCACCTGTTCGGGTATTGCTCGTCCAAAAACTCTCTAACGGATACGCGAAAATGTGCTGGACAGCCGTCGTGTTGGAACCACATATCTGGTGGGGTCTCTTCTAGTAAGTTTGGCAAATCATTTTGAAGAAAATTTAAATATGATTCGCCAGTCAAATTCTCGGGCATCTCAAATGGACCAATAATATTCCCACAGAGAATACCGGTCCACATGTTCACTTTGAACCGGTACTGGGATCTATCTTCTCGCATCAAGTGCGGATTTTCCACATGCCACTCGTGCAAGTTGTGTAGGTTCCGGGCCGGACTCGTGGTCACACCAGTGTGACTATCAGGAATTATTTTATTGTTAGTCACACCGCTACTAATACAACTCCTTTTATTAATTAAGAATTAGTGCGGATCATTAACAACTCTTATTTATCAATATTTAATAATGATATTTTATCCAAAAATAGATTGTTTAGCCTTGTGGTAGTTCTTCTGTTTATTCCTATCTTCTATCACTGGCGACCTATGAAGATCATACCAAATAAGGTTTGGTGTAAACTAACTAACAACTAACACGTTCTCCTATTTTGTGGACGTAACTTTTAAATTTTTATTTTTTCTTTTCTTTGGGTCGAGGAGAGGCTCCACGGCAAAATAATTTAGTTATTGCTAAAAATGATTTTGTTTTAGGGTGTCAATTAAAATTATTAAACAATGAAACATCAGTAGGCCATTTTCTTGAAATGCTGAAATAATATTGTACTTTAATATAAATATTATTTTGTTTGTAGATATGATAACGAATTTTAATTTACATATCGATAAAACAGCACTAGTTGGTAATGACAATCGACGATACAAGGAGTTGTATTAGTAGCGGTGTGACTAACAAGAAAATAATTCCTGATAGTCACACTGCCTGGTGTGACAACCTGGTGTGACCACGAGTCCGACCCCGTAGGTTCATGTAGCCATCCTTCTTAAATGTTGATTCATCTGACCACAAAATTTTGTCGATAAAGTTTTCGTCTTCTCGATGTTTTTGCAGGATTGTTTCACAAAACGCGACTCGGCTCGGATAGTCTCGAGGTAAAAGACTTTGCACTCGCTGTACGTGGTACGGATGATATTCTTCTTTTTGGAGAATACTGTGTGCTTTGCTCTTCGGTATCCCCGTATCAGCTTCTATTCCTCGCACAGAGATGCTTGGATTTGCCGACACCGCCTCTAAAACTTCATCGCGTATGAAGTCATTTACGGGTCGTCCTTCACCAGCTACTTGATTGGGGAACCGCCCGTCACATAGTGATCTGTGCACATTAATGAAAACTCGATAGTCGGGATATCGCGTAGCCCTCGGATACCTTTCTCTGTAAAGTCTCGCTGCAGCTCGTCCATTACCTCTACATTCTCCATAAATGTAGTGCATATTTGCGTATTCTTGCGGAGTGTAGGTCGCCATGGTAGCACACACAAAACACAAACTGTCCAAACACAGGCAAAGGTCGTCGTAAAGAGTTCGTTTCAAAGTCCAGAGCACAAAGAGTAATCGAGTCCAATAAACAAAGCTTTAAATCGTAGTACGTGATCAATGGTAACAATAAGAGAGAGGTGCGTAGTAACGGCAGGAGGCAGTGACGCGTACTGACCGTACTGTTATCCTAAATAGCACGATCCCAGATAGCGTCACTATCTATCTCACTCGCACCTCTAACCTTTTTCTCCCTCACTCTTACCTGAATAATGGGGTACCATAAAGAAGAACCAGCAAATCGCAAAGATAGTTTCTGTCTTGCTCCCTCCTGTTGTAATAACGAAACACTGTGGTGAGATGCATGTGTTAAAAATAAAACAAGGGTGTTTAAGTAAAAATATTGTTATATTAAAAAAAGAACTTAAACAATTTTGATAGATGTTTCTCTATTTAAACTTCATTATAAAAAGTCTTTGGTATATTGTAATCTATTGGATAATAACAAAACGAACTACAAGGTACATTTAACTATTTATTTTGTCAAAGACAAGTTGCATATTTAAGCTTAAACATACATACATATTTCCCAATTACATATTTATTGACGATAGGTACACTTCTAACAATAATTACAAAATTCATTTCATGTAACCAAAGTTTTATTTACTAGATTGCTCGTGGATACTCTCTTTATATTTAAATATAAACACATTATTAAAATATATAGAAAACAAATCAAGTAAGTGTGGTACTGATCATAATTAACAATATATAATAATTTTCATAACCAAAAACAACATTTTGTATCTTAAAGATTTTACACAGAAATTCTAACACAGAAATAAAAATAAAAAGTAATACAGAATTAACAATAAACGTACTTAACTTTATTTAGATGTGATCCCGTTGGCAGCCAAACAGAAAGGGGCTAGAACATTACTGTACTGCCTTTATATACCATCCTACTGATATCAAAAGTCAACCGATTGACTAATTAACGACCTTATTAAATTGAAAATACAAAGAAAAGAAAAGGTTCTTATTGATAAAATATTACAAAATAATGACAAATAAATAAACAGCATCTTAAGGATATATTTTAGAATTGATTTTAATAACAATTTAAAAACCTAACCTATTATGACCTACGTTAACAGCTACCGATGTATTTTAAAAATTATAACCAAACTAATAACTTATAATTTATACTGTAGTTATTATTATTATAAAAATAACACAATAAATAAAATAATAATTAAATATTATATAAACATATTTTGTCACATGCACATACCGTCCCTTACGGTCTAACCTGTTTTTTGAGAGGACTGTTGTTATTTTTATGAGCATACAATAGTAATTCTTTAGAGGTTAGATTCAATTCGTCGTAAATTTTTCTTTCTAAGAATTCTGTAAGACATCGTAAAAATTGGGTTGTTGAGTAAAAAAATTATCAAAAATTTTTTTTTTCAAATTAATGTGTAAGTATTATACCTTTTTAAAAAGAGGAATAAACGCGTCAAAATTTGACGTCACTTGCCATACTATTTTGGTACATTTTTTTTACACTACAGTCGGTCAAAGTTGCGAAATTCAATAGTTTTCCATATCACCTTTAGTTAAAATAATATTTTATTTTAAAATGGTACAATAAGTACATTATTTTTACATTCTATTTAGACACAGCAATACCCTAGATTACAAAACCTCCAAGAAATATCGAAATTATCAGCATTAGCAGTCACAGCATTCAAAAGTATGTCACAGGGTGCTCATTTCCCCTTTTTTTTTGAAATCAGTATAATTCTGTAAGTACATGGGGTGGATTTTTTAAAATATTTTTCTGAGTACTGTTAGAACTTGGGGCATCGTGGGAATCCAGTTGGACGCCAGGTTCTTGGACACCCTGTATATTAATGCATATTATTGTCCATAATGATATCCATTAAGTGTGCAGCTGGAGGATTGAACGGTTCGTGCCTTCCTATACCAAGATACCAAACTATAGAAGATATATGAGCACAGCTTCCCACTGTACGCGCCGTCCTGTTAGGCAGGTGCAATAGTATTGCGATATTGCATTAAGTCCGACTTCATCTAGATGAATTAAAACATAAGAGAAATATGTTCTTGCCCGATACGTACGTGTCTCGATTGTATACGACCTCTTAATAAACAAACGTTTGGAGGCATATTATATGTTTGCATTTCTCCGAGTACGTTTAAATGTTCTGCACAGTATGATTTTGCTAATTTTAATTGATAAGATCCTAATGAAAATGTCTTCAAATCATTTTCTGTAATACGCAGAAAAAAATCGAGTTCTTGAACATTTGCATTTATAGGCAGGAATGCAATTCTTTGTCTATTTAGATTATTATCATTTACATAATTATATAAATCATTACGCACATTTATCCTTTGGTCAATAGTGTTTAAAATGACGTCAGAGTTAACGTTATCAGCTATCGGTTCACTAAAGGCATTTATAAGTGCACCTGCGATTTTAAAATCGGTAAATAAATTACTAAGTGTTGTATTGAAGTACTCCTGACGTAATAATTTAAAATTGCCTTTAACACGACCGTTCATAACCTCAACCACCCAGGCAGCGGCACAAAGTAACAAGTCGCGATTTGTTAGCTTGTATCGTTGTTAACTGAGACTCATTTCTATCTTTTGTTAATCGCAAATGCACTTCATATTCTAAGTCTGGAACACTGTCACGGAAACCTCTATCAAGGATTAACACACCATTTTCGTCGAAGAACCAATTAAATACGCTACTTTCATTATTAACAAATTCTGACATGATGGATGCATCTGATTTTGTAGCTGGAAACGGTCCTAAAATATCAATGATATACCCGTCGGTACAAACAATCAAAAACGGTTTTACTAAATTATGAAACTTATGTAAACTACAGGTTCCGGTAGAAAGAACTCCCCTATAAGGGAAGCTAATAAAAACAAAACTAAATAAGGTACGACATTTTTATTTAAACCAACTAAAAGAACATATTACAGTCAATCAGGGTAACTTTGACAGATAATCACTACATTTTTCTAGCTCACTTTTATTACGTTCTTAACGAAGCAAAAGAGTTCACTTAATCTGTGCTCTCAGGGTGGTTATAATAATCGTGTGTCATTTATTATCTGTACAAATAATAAAATATGTCCAAAATTGTCAATTTTGTTGTGTGTCAAAGTTATAATCCCTGAATGGGTAACTTTGACACCGATGAAATTTAACGATGAAATCTTTACTTTTTTACATTTTATAGGTTCAGGGTAACATTAGTTTATATTTCCAACAAATTATGATACAGGAGAGTCATAGACAAGTCAATAAAACCAATAAGTTGTAGGTCTATCTTTATTCAAACCCTATGGCAGTCACAAATTATAATCAACTTTCAAAATAAAGGAACATAACCTGGAAAAAACTTTTTATTTTCATTTAAACGAATTTTATCACGTAAAATATAGACATATTTAGGCTGTTGAAGACCCTATTCACCCCACTCCATGTAGAGCAAATCATCTTCAAGGTGATAAACTCCAAGAGATTTGATTTTGATTTTGTCTGTATCCAGAATTGATACTATGTCATCGAACTTAATTTTAGACATCTCTCTTTTATCTGGCCACTTCCACCCACCAGCCACTGACTTGACCATAGTTGCAACTACATGATATGAGGGCAAAGACGACACTACTTTCCCAGGGAACAAAGTTCCTTCAACTTTAAATATGACTGTCGTTCCAGGCTGAATTGTAGCAAATCTCGAAATGGGTTTTATCATTTCAGTGCGTTGAGATGTACATTGTAATTCTTCAGTCTCATCTATAATTAAATACTCTTCTATAACAACTTCCCTGCCTATATCTAAGTCCATTGCCAAATCTTCACATTGTAAAGTCATATTTGATTCTATTTCTAAGTTATTAGTTTGTTTTGAGGTTGATGGTTGGTTCAGAATTTTTTCTATTTCGTCATGCTCGTTTTCCGGTTTTTCGTTGGTTTTCTCTGTATTTTGTTCCATATTCTTGTTTTGTCCTGAAATTTCCTCGTTATCTTTGTCTTGACTTTTAATCTTCTTCCTATTTTTCGAGCCCTGCGGACGACCCCTTTTTACAGGTTTCTTGGGATCAACTGAACTGTTTGGATTGTCAGGTTGCTTTGGTTTCTTATTCTTGGCTTTGTTCTTGTAGAATTCCTCAACTTCTTCAACTTCTTCCACAGACACGCTCTTACCAGCAATAACTGGCATTTGAAATTTTCTTTGGCTTTTGGTACCTAAATCATCTTCACGCAAATCCACTAGATAGCTCTTGAAACTTTCTCCTAAAGATTCTTTGGCCGTTTGTATATCAATATTTGTTTTAGCATAATCTGGAAGACGCTGCAATGCCTCTTGACGGTTTAAGGGGTGAATCCCAGTTACTCTAAAACCTGCCTCGAGGTTAGCTTTACACTGTGGAGCTCCCAAATTGAGAGTTTGTTTGACGAGTGCTGTAAAACTATTTTTGGGTAGAGCAACAGTTTTTCTTTCCCTTGTAGTTTCTCTCCATTTAAGAAGGACGGTTCTCCAATTGGCTTTAAGAGAGCTGAAATAGCCAACATCGAGGGGTTGAAGAATATGTGTCGAGTTAGGTACCAGGCAAACAAACTTTATGTTATTCTCGTGGCAGATTCTTAATGTATTTACTGAAATGTGGGAGCTCAGATTATCGCATATCAGTATTTTTTTTCCGTCTTTTTTTAAAGCGAATGGAAGAAAGTGATACTTAAACCAGTCGTCGAAACTGTCAAGATCTATCCTGCCACTTTTTGTTACAGTCATACGTGAGCCCGGCGGAGCTCCCACAAGCCAATCCGACCACGCGTTTTTGGCTTTAAAAATGAAGTAAGGGGGAAGCATTTCTCCTGCAGCAGACCCACAAAAGACAGCTGTATAGCAAGATTTCGTGGTGTTACGAATGACTTCTGGGTTACGACATTTTCGTCTAAAAAGTAGCTTTTTCTTTTTAGGGTCGTCATGAAACCCGGTTTCGTCAAAATTAAAAATATTACCAGGTGGGACATCCTGAATTTCTAGCTCAAGATTATCAAAGAATTCGGTTATTTTATTGTCATTCACTTGAGCCCGGCTTCGACTAATATTATGCCCCAACGTAGCCTTTAAATCTTGATGTCTTTCTAGAAAGAGCTTACCCCATTCCCAGCCTGGCCGATTATTTTTAAAAACCTTAACTTTTCTGTTTATTGAGTTCAAGTATCTTTGTATTATAATGGTAACATCATCAATGCCTATTGGTATCCCTGAATCTGCTAATGTCATGACGTGATCTTTCATTATGTTTTCCTCTTCTTCGCGTAAAGCTGTGGGCCTCCCTACTTTTTCTGTGTGTCTACTTTTTATTTTATTTTTAATTGTATTAATTGGTATTTTATATTTCTTGGCAGCAGCATACGCACTCAGTGTACCAGATTTAACATTTTCCAAGCATTCTTCTAAAACCGCTAAAGAATAATTAGATTTTGATCCATATTTGCGGGTGCCAGGCTCTGGAACTGTCTTTTTTCTAGGCATCGTATCTGCGGCTTATGAGCTAAAAAGAAATGTCTTTATTAATCACATATTAATATGTTTACATTATCAAGTACGTATGTACGTATGTATGAGTATATATATAGGATTATTTATTTATTAATACATAACAGTTCTAAATCAAAGTTACCCACACTAAAACTGATAGTTAGGAAAAAAGACAGGGTAACATTGTGTAATGCATGCTTGTAATGCAAGGCTTTCCTGTTCCTTTTCTTTCGCCATTGTAAGATTAATATAAGGAGAATAAGGCGTCAGTGTAATATGACTGAGCCGACAACGTGGGTCTAGGTGTGGTGCGACCTTCTTGTTCACGCCTGGACTTATTTCTTTTTAAAAAATCGGGCGCCGTGTCCAGGGGGCGTCATCTTTGCTGCCCTCAGATGCCAGCGGTAGCCTTAGGCCTTTAATCACACGGCCAGTGTTGGTGGTACATAGGGCCGTAGACAGTGGTATTACAATGAAAATCTCCACATGTTCCTTCTTTGTATAATTTATAAGAGTTCTCCCGTACACGTGGAAATTAAGATAATGTATTTACATTATTATCAATAAAGAAACGATTAACAAATATTAACGAGAAACGAAGATTATTGAGGAACGAGCTGCTAATGCAGCTAGTGTAAATTGTTATTCGGTCATGGTGTACCGTGGACGCTACTTTTTATGTTTATTTTTTACTAAAGACTATTTGTTTAACAGACAAAATTAAATTCAAGCCATGTCTCTTGGTGGCCTAACGAAAAGTACTTTTTTTCTACATCGCTGTCAAACGTGTCAAAACTACCACTCCATAGACAATAAATTATTTTTTTTTTAAATTTTTGTTGTTTCATTTTTTCTAAGGCAACGCGTATAAAGCTATTCATCCAGACTATTTTCTTAAATACTATTCAAGCAATACACATCGAAATCTGTATTTATTTATATTTTTTGAGGTCGTGTGACGCTGTCTAAATGACATCGTTACATTTCCCCCTTACTAAGATTTTATAAAAATAACGCAAGCAAAGTTATTTTTATAACAACAACAAGCATAACTAAAAGAGTCATTTAATACTGCAATGTTCTACAAAAGAAGTTTACTTATACAAAGAAATTTACTAAGTATACAAAAAGGTTTACTATACAAAGAAGTAAAAACAAAAAAAATTATCTAATTAAAATTAGACAAAACCAAAAGGTCTAAAAATCTATCCAGAAATTTAAAATTTAAGTATTATTTTCTAAGACACAGTCTAAGAAATAATAGGGATTAAGTCAAAAAATTTCAAACTAATTGAATTATGTACTATGGAATACAACTGATTTAATGTACTAGGCACTATCGCCGCACAATAAATAATCGCATAGACATATTAAAAATAGAACTAGTTACTAAAATAACTTCAGTCTAACACAGTAAGTATGTAAGTCAAAAGACTCAAAACAAACAAAGGGATGATCTATGGAATACAACTGATTTAAGGTACTAGGCACCATCGCCGTACAATAAATAATCGCATAGAGTCAAAAAAAAAATAACAAACTAGAACAATTTACTAACTGAACTAAGTCTATTATAAACTAATATAAGCCAAAAGACTTGGGAACTAACAAAATTAATGTGCTATGGAATACTACTGATTTAATGTACTGGGCACTATCGCCGTACAATAAATAATCGCATAGGACAAAAATCAGAACGAGTTACAAATAGGAACATCGTCTGCCCTTCAGTCAACAGACTAGGGAAAAAAACTTTACAGCAACGGCTGAAAGCGTAACCACAGAGCGAACAACTGTCGTCTGGTAGACAAATAACAAAGCAAAGGCTTCGTCTCAAAAATGAAAAAAAACAAAACAAGTAGGAACTTGCATAAAAGCACCAACAGTACGAGGAAACTCGACTGGGAAAAAGAAAATAGAACGATTGGAATCGTTTCCTATTAAAGTCATGTCCGTGTAGTAATTCTAAAAGACATTAAACTAAACACAGAACATAAAAACAAACAAATTTAGTTAACAATTACCAACAAAAGTTCTATCTTATTGAACTAGTCAATAGGACAAAATCCAAAATATAATACAAGTTATCTATTCTTTAGATCAACGGATCTAATGAAAGATAATTTAGGATCTTCAAAGGTTTATAAGATCTATAAAAACAAAACAAAAAGATCTAATACAAACAACAAAAGATCTTATAAAGTAAAAAAGACCCCAAAAAATAATATAAGATCCTATAAAGTTAATAAGCACAACAAATCCTTCCTTTCTTGTAAGCTAAACTACCAAATATTATTTTCCAAAAGATAAGCCAAATACAGATACCACTATAAATTTAAATCACAGATCCTTTCTCTTGTTTCAGTTACCTCATACTTCATCATTCAGTTGCGGACCTATCATTCATCTCTCATTCTTCATCTTACAACTCCGCTAATTCTAAAACGCACAAGAAGAACCAAGTGAAATTTGATTTAATAATTTTGAATAAAAAGTTAAGAAACCAAATAAATAAGTTATTTATTATGCATTAAGCTTTCAATATGTCTTTAATATGGTATCTCCCTGATGTGTTTTTATCTACATCACGAAGTAAATAAACATTATTAGAAATTTTATTCTCTATTTTACATTTTACAAATTTAGGTGCTAACTTGGAAGAAAAGAAATGAGGTGCGTTGGATTGTACAAAGTTTCTCCTCCATACAATATCCCCAACATCATAGGAAATGACTTTTCGTTTTAAATTATAAATTTTGGCATTCTTTTTATAAGATTTAGCCAAATTACTAACCACTTTAAGAAAAATATCTTTAAGTGAATCTAATAAGTTACCATAACCATCGGGTTTTGCAATATCTATATTGGACAAATCGTCCAAGGAAGAAAATTTATGTAAAGAACCATCTAATATTATTTCACGACCATACATGAGAAAATTAGGTGTAAAACCAGAAACTAAATTAACAGTACTATTTATAGCAACTTGAACATGTGGAATAAATTTACTCCAAGTTCTATGATCATTTGATACATAACATGAAATACAGGTGACTATCGTTTTGTTGAACCTCTCTACCGGATTATTTTGAGGAGTATAAAGTGTATTATAAAATATTTTAGGTATATTATATCCTTTCAAAAATTCCACAAATATCTTGGAAGTAAATTGAGTACCATTATCGCAAACAATTATTTTTGGACAACCAAATTTTAAAAATCATTCTCAAGGGATTTTATAATAACTTGAGATGTAGCACTACGTAAAGGAAAAATCCAACAAAATTTAGAAAATACATCGACTACAGACAAAATAAAGTTATGACCAGAATATGAACGAGGTAAAGGTCCTACTAAATCTAAAGATAACATGGTCATAGGTCGTTCAACTAATTTAGGATTACTCATTATTCCTAAAGGAGGTGAAGGGGAATGTTTGTAAGCTTTACAAACTTCACATTTACTAATATATTCTTTTACATCTTTAAACATTTTTAACCAATAATAATGTAATTTAAGTTTTTCTATTGTTTTATGAATTCCAAAAGGACTAGAGTTTAAACTATCATGATTGTCACGAATAGTATTCAATACTTCCTCACGGGGTATAACTATCTTCCATGCCAAATATTGAGACAAATTATTTTTTGGTTTAACATATTTATAAAGAATATTATTTTCTACTTTAAAAGTTTTAAATCTAGAGGGATATTTTTGACAATTTTCATACATCTTTCTATACCATTGATCATGAATATCATCAGACACTAAAGTTATAACACTAATTTCTGCTCGAGATAAAGCATCAGGAACAGTATGAGAACTACCTTTTTTATGAATTATATTAAATTTATACTGTGATAAACGAGTAGCCCACCTAGCAAGCCTACCCGAGGGATTAGAAAGATTTTGTAACCATTTTAAACTAGCATGATCTGTAACTACAGTAAATTCAGTACCCTCAACATAAGGTCTAAAATGTTCAATTGATAACAAAACAGCCAATAATTCTCTTTCTGTAACACTATAATTCTGTTCAGCTTTGGAAAGTAATTTAGAAAAATAAGCTATAGGATGTGAATGTCCATCTTCATCATCTTGCATTAGAACACTACCGACACCAACACCACTGGCATCACAATGAATGGAGAAAGGTTTATCAAAATTAGGGCATAACAATACCGGGGCAGAAGTCATAATTTCTTTTAATTTATTGAATGCAGTATCAGCATCTTCTGTCCAATTAAATTTAGCCTTACTGTTTCTTTTAATATGAGTTAATTTTGTCAAAGGTTAAATTAAATCACTAAAATTTGAAATGAAACGTCTATAATAAGAGCACATACCAACAAAACTACGAACATCTTTAACAGATTTGGGAATAGGAAAACTTCTAATGGCTTCTAATTTTAATGGGTCTGTATGTAGTCCATCCTTATCAACTACATAGCCTAAATATTTTAATTTATCTTTACAAAATTCTGATTTACCTAAGTTTATAGTAAGTCCAGCATCTTTCAGCCTTTTGTAGACTTTTTTAACAATACAATATGACTTTCATAGTCTTGATTTACTAATATCAGATCGTCAAGGAAACAAAACAAATTATTATCAAATTCAGGACCAAACAAGCGATCTGACAATCTCTGTAGCTCAGCTGGAGCATTTGTGACTCCAAATGGCATACGAACAAATTCCATTAATCCGCGGCCTGGCACAACAAAAGCTGTCTTCTCCCGTGAAGATTCCTCTAAAAGAATTTGAAAAAATGCCTTAGACAGATCTACGGAAGAAAGAAAGCGAGCTGCTCTAAGGTTAACTAAAATTCTGGAAATATAAGGTAATGGATATGAATCTTATTTAGTTACTGAATTTAATTTACGCGAATCTAAACAAACTCTAAGCGATCCGTCTTTCTTATTAACAAGAACTAAGGGACTAGACCATGGTGATTTAGATGGCTGTATAATACCTTCTGCTAGCATTTTATCTATTTCTACATTTAATTTCTTCTGCATAGCAGGACTCAAAGGATAATATCTCTGCTTAATAGGTTCTCCAAAAGTATTAATTTTATGTTTAACTAAATCAGTTTTACCTAAACCTTTTTCCTCATAAGAAATTTCTTCAAACAATCTAACAATATTATCTAAACGTGTCTTCTGTGGTGGTGTTAAATCTGTCATAGAGGTTACAGAAGATATTTCTAATGGGTTTCCATCTGAATTAACAAAACTAATATGTTTATTAATTATTTTTAAAATACTAAAGTTATTACAAAAATCTATTCCTAAAATGATGTTACTCCTAATAGAAGGACATACAATGAAATTGATAAATTTAGTTTTATTCAAACATCTAACTGGTATTCGCATTGTACCTATAACCGATTGTGATTTCCCATCAGCACTCGATATCGATACCTCAGATACATCCAAAGAAAAGCCTAATTGTTCAAAAATTATATGGGAACTATTTCCAAAAATACTAACTTGAGCTCCACTATCAACCATTCCTAAAAATTCTCTATTTTTAACAAAAAATGACAAGTAAGGGCGATTATCCTCTTTAATTAAATTTGAAAAAGAACTTATGTCCTTTTGTAGGTTAGAACGATTTAATTTATTTATATTTGTCTTGGGCGAGTACACGACACTTTTTCCATCAAGAAGCATTCTGACGCGCCCCCTCACTCGTTTTTTGAAACGATATCTGAAGGAACACTTTGTTTACACTGACTGCAATCCTTTGTCAAAGTGTTGCGTTTGCCACAGGAAAAACAACAAATTCCGGAAAACTTAGTACAGCTTCTAAAAGAATGTCCAGTAGCCTTACACTTTAAGCAAACTATGGAAGAATCTACTTTTTCAACAAATTTATTATTTTTATTATTATTATGTGTTGATGTTGACCTAAAATTATTAATGGGTTTATTAAACTGATATTGTGCAATATCTTTGCCTAACTGCATCAGTTCCTCTAAAGTGGACAAGGATCTACCTATAAGGTGGAAAGAGTATTTACTAAGCATGTTGTGTTTAATAATGTCTAATAAAACAAGTTCACTAAGAGGGTTAACTAATTTGGAAGATAAATGCATAACTTCAATTATAAATTCACTTAAACTTTCACTAGGTTTTTGTTTCTTATTTCTTATCTCTGCTTCTAATTTGTATAGATAATGTAAAGTTGAAAATTGACGCTTTAATTCAAAAGAAAATTGAGTCCATCCAAAAATCTGATCTTTCTTTCCTCGATACCACTTCAAAGCTAAATCTGTTAAAAGAACAGGCAAAGCAGCAAAACATTGTTGGTCTGTATAGTTCTTAACAGATTTGAGTTCATCCAACCTATTAAGAAACTCAATTGGGCAAGATTTCCCATCATATGTTAATTTAAGTTTGGAAAAATCAAACGGTTTCAAATAAAAATTATGTTTACAGTTGTTACTGTGTGAATTTAAGTTGTTCATGTTCAATGACTCAGATGTTGATGTGTTAATTGCTTTTACATTTGTGTTATATGTCTCATCTAACAAAATCATATCATTTAAATCTAAACTTTCTGCAACCTTCTCAGAAGCTACAATATCTGTCTGACACTCCTTATCCGACATAATGTAAGATTATGTCAACAAAACTAAGTAAGTATATATCTCACATAGAAATCTAAGCTCAAAATAACAATACTTCCTTATGAAAGTATTGAATTTACAAAAGTATGTATCATTTATCTAATTTAAAGTCAAAAGACAACAAGAAAATGTCTTACTAATTAAAACTATCCATATATAAAACACTGATTACCTTTTAGGTACGTTCACTAAGTATAACTATAAGTCTAACAAGAAAATCCCGCGGTGTTACACATAAACAAGGAAAAACTACTTACGGTTTCTTTTCTGGCCGTGAATCTAGGTCTAAAATATTAACATTTACCAAAAAAACTAAAAATTATCACTTAACCACTACGGTCCATTCATGTTCCACTATTCATGTTCCTGTTCTGGGCGTCATTGTAATGCAAGGCTTTCCTGTTCCTTTTCTTTCGCCATTGTAAGAATAATATAAGGAGAATAAGGCGTCAGTGTAATATGACTGAGCCGACAACGTGGGTCTAGGTGTGGTGCGACCTTCTTGTTCACGCCTGGACTTATTTCTTTTTAAAAAATCGGGCGCCGTGTCCAGGGGGCGTCATCTTTGCTGCCCTCAGATGCCAGCGGTAGCCTTAGGCCTTTAATCACACGGCCAGTGTTGGTGGTACATAGGGCCGTAGACAGTGGTATTACAATGAAAATCTCCACATGTTCCTTCTTTGTATAATTTATAAGAGTTCTCCCGTACACGTGGAAATTAAGATAATGTATTTACATTATTATCAATAAAGAAACGATTAACAAATATTAACGAGAAACGAAGATTATTGAGGAACGAGCTGCTAATGCAGCTAGTGTAAATTGTTATTCGGTCATGGTGTACCGTGGACGCTACTTTTTATGTTTATTTTTTACTAAAGACTATTTGTTTAACAGACAAAATTAAATTCAAGCCATGTCTCTTGGTGGCCTAACGAAAAGTACTTTTTTTTCTACATCGCTGTCAAACGTGTCAAAACTACCACTCCATAGACAATAAATTATTTTTTTTTTTATATTTTTGTTGTTTCATTTTTTCTAAGGCAACGCGTATAAAGCTATTCATCCAGACTATTTTTTTAAATACTATTCAAGCAATACACATCGAAATCTGTATTTATTTATAATTTTTGAGGTCGTGTGACGCTGTCTAAATGACATCGTTACAATTGACACTATGGCAAAGATACCCAGGATTCGTTCAAAATATGACCGGCCGGAATATTAAGTAATTATCACAAAGATGTGATATGAAAACAAGAAAAATGTTTTGTGTCTACAAAATTAGACATATTATAAGTTATATTAAGCTTCTACTTACTTTGATAGCAGCGAAATTGCCGAGTTATCTTAAAAGTTATTCACTGCAGATTCAAAGGGCGCGAACAGTAAGTACTTTTACAAAACTTTTTGACAATACCTTTGTTTGACAGGTTATTTTTTTTTTAATTTTGGTTAACGAGGTTTATACTATACACTTATTACAAAAATTAAGTCGTACACTAAGTGCTGCCCACGTAAAAAATAAAAAAATAGTTTGTCATCCGACTGTCAAAGTTACCCCTGGTAATCAAAGTTACCCCGATTGACTGTATGCCATTTTAGAAAATGTTACTTTAAATGAAGTATGAGTAACTTTTTTTTTATTTACATTAATATTCTAGAAATTATTCAAGATATAAAAATGCACTAATCCGGTTTTGTTTGAAAAAGGTGGACTTATCCGGTTATGATTGGAAATATGTGACAAGTCCGGTTTTGATAATATCGGACAAATCCGGTTTTGTCTAAAAGAGGAAATAATAATAAAAACAAAAATAAAATAAAACTGAAATGTTTATTGTATTTTATTTTAAAATAAAAACAGATAACAACTTCGGTTATATTAGGTTCCAGACATTTACAATCGTCACCTGATTCACGATCGTCATCAGTCTCAATGGTGTCTGTACTAGACACAGTCGCAGTCTGAAGTATGTCTTTATACCATTCTAAATCGGGATATTGGACCCAGTCATCGCCAAACTGCGTTACCAAAATACGCTCAACATCTTTCTTCTTTTGGAGTTTAATTTCGTTTGCTAAAGGCATTCGTTGAAGTAGTGTTGGATGGTTTAGTCCCTGCTTAAGAAGGTTTGTATAAGATACAGAATCTTCGTCATTATTATAGTTATTTAAACTTTTAACACCGCAGCTAAAGTGCGTAAGTGAAGCCGTTGTGCCTCTACCACGACCACGTCTAGAACCACGACCACGACATCGAGTTTGAGTACCTTCTGAGACCATAATCTGGTTTGCTACTTGTTTTTGTATTATAACCCTTTTGGTATCACGAATATTGTCCAGTTTTTTATAATGTGTTTCAAGTCCTTTAATGTTAAGTAAATTCCAATCTTCAGAAAGAACCTTTACCTTGCCATGTTTGGCATAAATCTCATGATACTCCTGGGGTCTGAGCAGTAAAGGTTTTTTTCGTAAATCTTTCTCAACCCTGCCAAAGACCCTATCTGCAGGCAAATAACTATGCCCTCGTACTGGAAGTCACAATAATTTTATTGACATTAGAAGGAGCATGATTTTTGAGCCAAAAGATTAATGTATGTATCACGTGGGAATTTTTATTTTGTCCTCCGCATCCATCTGCGAAAAGACGTAACACTTCCATCTCATTTAAGTCAAGAGTGAGCAAGTGACTCATTAACGCCGATGCAATTTCTGTAGATCCCCTTTTTGCCATATTTTCCGTCCACACGTAAAAATATGGATGTTGCGTCCCAATATCTGTAATACAAAATGCGTAAAAGCTGATTTGCCTCAGATAGAAGCTTTCTTGTATAGGGGTCTTCGGCAGAGGTTGTACTTGCTGCATATCAAAACATAGGGTCAGGAAATTTTCTGGGTTTTGATTCATATGGCTAGTAAATGCCTTTGCTCTGATCCTATGGAATGTATATTCTGCTTTTATAGCACTAATTTGTTCAGCATTCTTTTCTATTTTCAACTTGTTTTTGTATAATAAGCAGGTGCTGCAAATGTCTGACGCAGGAGATGAAAACCCTATGTTAAAATCTTTTTCGAATACCCGCCGAAACATTGGCTCACTTACTTTAAGATTTTCATCACTTACTGATGTATTATAACCTTTCCATAACGTTGTAATATTTAATTCATACGACAGTTGGACCACTGCCCCGGACTGCTCTTTTCGACTTTTGTCTGTTGTAATGAGACTCTTTGGCAGGCAATGCGGCAATAAAGTTATGAACACTTTTTTTTTTGGTCACCGATTTGTCACTCTTTCTATCTCCCCCTTTTCCTTCACGAGGAATCTTACCATCGAATAATGTCTTTGCGAGGAAATTAACCCTATGCTTACCTAATCCAAGTGCCGATAAAAAAAACTTCTTACATACAGGTACAACATGTTTAGAATCACGAAGTAGGTAACAGAAAATTTATTTGATCCTGGTCTGGTTGTGTTTTGTCTTTCTCTCTTTCTTTTGATAGGATAAGGGGCAATAAAGCGTGATAAGTACGTATCTTGTGCAATTTTACCAACATTTGCGTACAAATATCTCCGGTTACTTATTATTTTGTTTAGTGTAAACGTTTTACACTTAAAGGCGCGGCATGCATGGTCACACGGCGATTGGAAATCCAAAACAAGTGGATCCTTATCAGAGTACCTAAAACAAACCAACAAAACATACGTTATGCAAAAGCTATTTAAATTTTAACAAATCTGTAGGTTATATAAAAATTCTTTCGTACTTACTTTAAATGTATGTCTTTATACCATTCTAAATCGGGATATTGGACCCAGTCATCGCCAAACTGCGTTACCAAAATACGCTCAACATCTTTCTTCTTTTGGAGTTTAATTTCGTTTGCTAAAGGCATTCGTTGAAGTAGTGTTGGATGGTTTAGTCCCTGCTTAAGAAGGTTTGTATAAGATACAGAATCTTCGTCATTATTATAGTTATTTAAACTTTTAACACCGCAGCTAAAGTGCGTAAGTGAAGCCGTTGTGCCTCTACCACGACCACGTCTAGAACCACGACCACGACATCGAGTTTGAGTACCTTCTGAGACCATAATCTGGTTTGCTACTTGTTTTTGTATTATAACCCTTTTGGTATCACGAATATTGTCCAGTTTTTTATAATGTGTTTCAAGTCCTTTAATGTTAAGTAAATTCCAATCTTCAGAAAGAACCTTTACCTTGCCATGTTTGGCATAAATCTCATGATACTCCTGGGGTCTGAGCAGTAAAGGTTTTTTTCGTAAATCTTTCTCAACCCTGCCAAAGACCCTATCTGCAGGCAAATAACTATGCCCTCGTACTGGAAGTCACAATAATTTTATTGACATTAGAAGGAGCATGATTTTTGAGCCAAAAGATTAATGTATGTATCACGTGGGAATTTTTATTTTGTCCTCCGCATCCATCTGCGAAAAGACGTAACACTTCCATCTCATTTAAGTCAAGAGTGAGCAAGTGACTCATTAACGCCGATGCAATTTCTGTAGATCCCCTTTTTGCCATATTTTCCGTCCACACGTAAAAATATATTTTTTTTTTTTTTTCTAAAAAAATTACGAGTTGACACCAATTAAATAGAGATATACAATACGAGCATTGATTGATTATAGAAGCTCAATGAACAATATAAGTTCAAAAAAACAAAAGAAATCACATAGAAAAACAAAGTATATATAACACAGGAAACCAAATGCATTGTACCTTGTAATGAAAAACAGAGAAGTTTAGTTTTTACCAAGAAACATCTTGCTGGTTCCATTAAAGACAATAGACACATCATCCCCTGGATGGTCAATATGGCTTTCCATGTCTTTCCAACATGTTGTCCCCATCTTCAACGCTCCAGAATCAGTCCTCAAAATTGCGTGAAGCTCCTCTAAAGTACTCGTTAATATGTTCAAAATCTGTGAGAGGGTTTTACCTGTTGCACTCACCACTCTTCTCTTTTCAATGTGATCGAAGAACGACTCGTCAAACTTTGTGACTCTTCGACCACTAAAGCATGGCACAACAGCTACTTGATTATACACCCCAGATAGTAAACCAGTTTGGTTTGCGCAGGACATCTTTGCATAGTATGACACTTTAGGGAGCTCGATTGTTGTAACCTCTTTTGACGTGCCCTGGTTTCATTTGTTCCCGAGTATGCCACGTTTTGACATTAGTTATCTGGGCCAATATTGATAAATCCTCTTTATATGTTCCAAATATGCTGTGGAATGTTATTTGTGACGCCTTATCCCTCTTCATTTCACCGCAGATAGTAAATGGGATTCCTGCTTCACACGCTCGTTTATAGGTATACCAGCCACCAGCCCCTGTTGTGCTGAAGAAATTGCAAAATTGTTCAGTGTTCGCATGCATGTGCCATACACTAGCAAAAATGGTTATTGGGAAGAACATTCTAGTTGCTTGCCTTGCAGTAGTAACCAATAATATTTCCGCTACAAGAGTAGTCAGTGATGATATCTCCGATGATTGTTTTATTGTCTTGGTCAGTTCGATGATTTCATCGATGCATGGTATGTGGGACATTGCTCTCTTTACTGCCGCAGCATATTTCTTGCGGAAAATCCCATTACCTCTCACCATCCCAAGCCAAGCAGTCATAGGCCCTAAGCTTTGTACTATCGAGGACCTGCGCTCAGGAGGAAATGATGCTCCCTCTAAGAGAACATGGTGAGCTCCCGACAGTCCGTATTTGGATACTGGGAAGATCTTGTGAACTCCGTTGGCTTTGGATAGAGGCATGTTGTTGTGACCTAGCCTGAGTTCATTAGTCCTTAAAGAGTAAGCAGAGAACATATCCAAATACGGCCCCATAGTTCCATACCAATTTTCCTTGTCATCTTGGTCGAAATCTTTGTATAGCAGCTCATTATTGGATGTTATGCTCACCCAAAGGGCCTTTGCAACGTCTGTGGCAACAAGATACTCTCCAGCAGCAAGCAGTAAAGCTAGCTAATTAATATTTTAAAAACTATGTAACTGATTTTGTTATTGTATCATCATAACAGTCCACTAATGTCCCACTACGGGGTATGTCCCACAGGGACGGGCCGCCTCCCGTTACGGAAGGATCCTTGGCCTACTAATACCAAGCTGGCCAGACGGATTGGTAAAGTGTTTATTTTCAAGTTATCCTTCTTTTTACTTCGTAAAGATAATATTTACGGTAAGTCCCTTAGTCGGTTTTTACGGCACCCATGGGATGAGAGGGGGTGGTGACATTTTGTATTCTTACTCCGTCACCACAAGGATATGTTATTGTATGATTGTATTTAAACATTTATTGATTATCATGCACTTCTATCGATATTAATGAAAATAGTACTTTGACAAAGTTTCGTCCACATCCCTATTCCTTTAAAAACCTACTTCATAGGTGCCTAATATTAACTAGATATTTTTATTTATTTGTCGCAGTCTCGCGAAATAACTCTAACAGTTTAGACGTTCCGGGAGTGTAATTGTGACCTTGTGTACTTATTACGAGAATTACGTTACGACTATGTCCGTGCCGTATTCAAACGCTGAATATTTCAATGTGTTAATGTGTTTAGGTAGAAGTGAGTGCAATTATGCAGCTGCACGTAGTGAATATGAGGAACGGTTTTCCATTCCTTAAGGTTTGCCTGTACCTTCAGTGCGTGCCTTCCAGAGGCTACACAACCGCGTGTACACCACCGGCAGTGTCAGTGGGGAAGTAGAACATCACAGGGAAGCCGGCAGACCCCGCCGCAGTGACAACATCCAGGAGGCTGTGTTGGAAATGTTCGATGCAGAGCCTACACTAAGCACACGTAGTGTAGCAAGACAGTTGGGAAGTAGTCACGTGAGGGTGTGGAAAATTTTAAAGGAGGAAGGACTGCATCCCTTTCATTACCGCCGCGTGCAAGCTCTTCTCCTGTCCGACTACGAACCGTACTCAGTGAAGAGCTAGATGAGTTACCACTCCCTGTGGTTCCAGCACGATGGCGCACCACCTCACTTTTTACGCGCAGTGCGAGACTACCTCGACGTGCAGTATCCTAACAAGTGGATTGGACGAGGAGGTCCTATTGCGTGGCCGCCGAGGTCGCCAAATCTAACTCCGTTAGACTTACTTGTGGGGCCACGTAAAACAAATAGTCTACACAAAAATTTGTGAAACGGAACAAGAAATGCGACGTAGGATAGTGAGTGCTTTCGATACCATAAAGTCAAACCCTGAAGTGCTACTTAATGTTCGCAAAAACCTAAAAAAAATGTCAGGTGCCAATGTGTGTGCAAAGGGAAGGTGGCTATGTGGAGCATGATCCTACAACAGCAAGTTGATATTTTTATCAACTAAAGGTATGTACCTAGGCATAAGATTTGATAAGTAATTTTATTTAAAATATCTACTCGTAAACGTCTTAACAATTACCAATTTATTGTGCATGTCGTTATCATAATCAATTTGTTATCTTTAAAGAATAAGTTTAAAATAAATGAAATGCAATTCAACAATCCTTTTAGGTATAAACACCTGATTTACTCGGAAGTACAAGCCGAATCGTACCAAGTAGGTAGGTTAAACGGCGGCAGCACAGGCGGCGGCGCCGGCGCGCGAGCGGGCGGCTTTTATCAAAGGGATTAGGCAAAAGTGTTTCGCGCGTCGGCATTCTTTGTGAATATCTACCTAGGTATTGATGTAGTACTCGCCGGTGTGCCTAGTGGCAACTTTTACGATTTCCCTTATAACTCACAAAATAATGTGGAAATTTTCTTTGACTTATTTTCAAAAAAGGACACCGCCAACCTAACTACCTTTCGATACTGTATCACCCCTTCATGGATCGGACAGGGTTTTTTTTACACACTGTATACAGTGTGTAAAAAAAACCCTGTCCGATCCGTAACGGGGGCATTGTATACCTGACAAACATTCTAAAAATAATTTTAAAAATGAAAAATACTTAAAAAAAAAATTTTTTTATACATTTTCCCCTGCAAAATTTACCCTGAAATTGGGAAATTTTCTTGAGCCATGAACACTTAGGTCAAAGGCGGTTTCTTTGACTTTGAATAAAGGTAATAAATAATGCACCGACAAATTTAATCCGTGCCGACAAAGGACACCGCTTTCACTGTGCTACACACCAATGCACCGCCCTAGTGACGTAGCTATGATAAACACGTTGAACCAAAAAAAATATCGATTTTTTAAAATAACCTCTTTACTTTATCTACAATTTCTTTTCCTATTAAACTTTCCTGAATTTAGGAAAGGCTACATATCGTACAGTACGATATTTAGAAATGTGTACTATTCTCATAAAAATTTTACTTGAAACTGCGAATTTGTCCGTCAGTTACTGTAAAAACAAACTAATAAAACTGTAAAATTAAAATAGCTAATTAATGTTAACAGATTTTATCATTGTATGGTTGTATTTAAATAATTATTGGTTGTCATGCACTCACTATCGATATTAATGAAAATGTTACTTCAACAAAGTTTCGGCCACATCCCTATTCCTGTAAAAACCTACTTCATAGTTCTTTGCCTAATATTTTGAATGAGCTATTTATTATTTATTTGTCGGCGCAGTCTCGCGAAATAACTTCAACAGTTTAGACGTTCCGGGATTGTGATTGTGCATAATGCGTGTATTACGTTACGATTATGTCCGTGCCATATTCAAATGTTGATGTGTTTAGGTAAAAGTGAGTGCAGCTGCACGTAGGGAGTATGAGGAAAGGTTCTCTATTCCTCAAGGTTTGTCTGTACCATCAGTGCGTGCCTTTCAGAGGCTACACCGCGTGTAGGTACACCACCGGCAGTGTCAGTAAGGTGGTAGGCCATTGCATAGACGCCGCCGGGAGACCCCACCGCGCCGCCGCCCGCAACGATAACAGATCGCCAACTCTCGACTCCGGTAGACTTTTATTTGAGGGGCCCCACGTAAAACAAATAATCTAAACAATAATTGTGAAACGGAACTGGAAATGCGAAATCGAATAGTGAGTGCTTTTGAAGCTATAAAGGCAAACCCTACTGTGTTACTATGTGTTCGCGAAAACTTAAAAAAAAGGTGCCTTACGTGGTGTAACAAAGAGAATGTGCCTATGTGGAGCATGATCTACAGACCCTACAACAGCAAGTTGATATTTTTATCAACTAAAGGTATGTAAGTACTTAGGCATAAGATATGATAAGTAATTTTATTTAAAATATCTACTCATAAACGTATTAAAATTATACCAATTTATTGTGCATAGCGTTATCATTATGAATTTGTTATCTTTAAAGAATAAGTTCAAAATAAATGAAATGCAATTCAACAATCCGTATAAGTATAAATAACAGCTGACTTACTCGTAGGTAAAGTTTACAAGCCGTCTTTAGCAAGTAGTTAGGTTCAACGGCCGCGCGTGCTGGCGGCTTTTTATCAAAGGGATTAGGCAAAAGTGTCTCGCGCGTCGGCATTCTATTGAATATCTATCTAGGTATTGATGTACTACCAGCCGGTGTGCCTAATGGTAACTGTTACGATTTCCCTATAGCTCACGAAATATTGTAAAAAAAATTTTTAATTAATTTCCATAAAATAACACTGCCAACCTGACCACCTTTCGATACTGTATCACCCCTTCACGGATCGGACAGGGTTTTTTTTACACACTGTATAGATGAACACTTACTACACATAAAGAAGAGCTAAACGCAAATGTTCACCTGGATACAGGCTTCATCAGTTGTATAACTGCCTGCCTGAAAATTTGGAAATTTGAAATTTTGGAGTTACTAGGTAATATACAACTTCCTCTGTAATTGTCATGTAATATAGATAATGGTCTCTTATATCTCAGTTTTTAAACACACTTTTTAGTAGATACAACTGGGACTGCCAAAATAATATCTCTTGTTTTAAGTGTAATATTTAATTAATTGTAATCTTATTTTCAGGTGATTTTGGTTATCCCCAGCGTTGATATCTAATGATACAGTTAACATTGCTTCAGAAGAGATTGCTGAAGGGTACTATTATAATTAAAGTACTATTGGTGTGTATACTCAAATACTTTGGTACACCGAGTGCTACATTGAAGTACCTTTACCATTCAGACACAGCGGGAAAGTTCATTATTGCATGTTGCTTTTCAATATTTGAAATTGTGCAGGCTTTACCTCTCCAACATTAGGTGAAGATAAGAATAGTCTTTGTTGGAATAGGGTGTAAGGCTTAACAGTGAAATAAGTAGATGTACTTACTAAGATTATTAAGTTTAAGTTAACAAAATGTTCAATATTTTAAATTAATTTGATAATGGGTGAATTTTATGTTAGATACTTAATTTAATGTAAATAGCAGATACTGATATTGTTAAATTACTTACATGATTTTGATAAAATTATTAGGTATATTTATTAAAAAATTAAACAAGGCATTTGAAAAGGTAGCGGATACTTTATTTTTATTTTGTACACTTGTTTGCTATATTTTGTTATAAGATACATAATTAGAAATATAGAATAAACAATAAACCTATTGAATTTTCACTATAATTATACAAATCAATATCCTATACTCCTAACATTAATAATTGCTGTGAGGGTATATAATAAGTTACCGGACGATTTTAAGAATTTGCCTTTACCGATATTTTAAATAAAGTTAACAAAATGGTTAAAGGCAAAATGCTTTTATAGTGTTGATGAATATGTCCGATTGCGGAGAATGAGATTGTAGGTTATGGATCGTTTTGGTAATGGTGATTTCGAAAATCATAATATTTTAATAAGTAATTGATTTATGTATTAATTTTACTACTGTAACCTTTATATTATAAGACTTACTAATGTACTTATTCTTGTTTATTACTATTATATTATATTGTGGACTTATTTGTATTCTTGATCTGACATCAATTTAATTTTACTCAATTTTATCTGTTTAACTGACATAAACTTAGACATAATCATGAATATCTTATTTGTTGCTGTTGTTTACTCTTTTTATCACTCAAATAATAAGTAGCATTGTGCATGTTAAACTGTAATATTTGCACACCATATGTAATGGTAGGATGTAAAGGCACCATTATACTGTAAGATCATACTCTGTAAACCTACATTCTGGCAAATAAATGATTATTGATTGATTAACTATAACTCAATATCACTATTTCAAAAACTAAAAATGATTAATACATACAGTGTGTAAAAAAAACCCTGTCCGATCCGTAACGGGGGCTTTGTATACCTGACAAACATTCTAAAAATAATTTTTAAAATAAAAAATACTTAAAAAAAGAAAAAAATTATTCGTTTTCATCTACGAAATTTACCCTGAAATTGGGGAATTTTCTTAAGCCCTGAACACTTAGTTCAAAGGCGGTTTCTTTGACTTCGAATAAAACTAATAAATAATGCACCGACAAATTTAATCCGTGCCGACAAAGGACACCGCTTTCACTGTGCTACACCAATGCACCGCCCTAGTGACGTAGCTATGATGAAAATGTTGAACAAGAAAAAAATATCGATTTTTTTAAATTACCTTCTTACTTTACTTACACTCCGTGTGGTGACGGAGTAAGAATACAGTGCGTCACCACCCTATCTCATCCCATGGGTGTCGTAAAAACCGACTAAGGGACTATCCGTGAATATTATCTTTACGTAATTAAAACAAGGAAAACTTGAAACAAAACTCTGTACCAATCCGTATGTCCAGCGTGGTATTAGTAGGGCAAGTATCACTCCGTCACGGGAGGAGGCCCATCCCGTAGGGACTGTCGAGTAGGACATTAATGGGCTGTTATGATGATGATGACCTTACCTAATCTTTTTTCTTTTTAAACTTTCTTAAACTTAGGAAAGGCTACATATCGGTTACGATATTTAGAATTGTGTACGATGCTCTTAAATATTTTACTTAAAACTGCGAAACTGTTCTTCAGTTACTGTAAAAACAAACTAATAAAATTGTAAAAATAAACTAGCTAATTAATATTTTAAAAACTATGTAACTGATTTTGTTATTGTATCATCATAACAGCCCACTAATGTCCCACTACGGGGTATGTCCCACAGGGACGGGCCGCCTCCCGTTACGGAAGGATCCTTGGCCTACTAATACCAAGCTGGCCAGACGGATTGGTAAAGTGTTTATTTTCAAGTTATCCTTCTTTTTACTTCGTAAAGATAATATTTACGGTTAGTCCCATGGGATGAGAGGGGGTGGTGACATTTTGTATTCTTACTCCGTCCCCACAAGGATATGTTATTGTATGATTGTATTTAAACATTTATTGATTATCATGCACTTCTATCGATATTAATGAAAATAGTACTTTAACAAAGTTTCGTCCACATCCCTATTTCTTTAAATACCTACTTCATAGGTGCCTAATATTAACTAGATATTTTTATTTATTTGTCGCAGTCTCGCGAAATAACTCTAACAGTTTAGACGTTCCGGGAGTGTAATTGTGACCTTGTGTACTTATTACGAGAATTACGTTACTACTATGTCCGTGCCGTATTCAAACGCTGAATATTTCAATGTGTTAATGTGTTTAGGTAGAAGTGAGTGCAATTATGCAGCTGCACGTAGGGAATATGAGGAACGGTTTTCCATTCCTCAAGGTTTGCCTGTACCTTCAGTGCGTGCCTTCCAGAGGCTACACAACCGCGTGTACACCACCGGCAGTGTCAGTGGGGAGGTAGAACATCACAGGGAAGCCGGCAGACCCCGCCGCAGTGACAACATCGAGGAGGCTGTGTTGGAAATGTTCGATGCAGAGCCTACACTAAGCACACGTAGTGTAGCAAGACAGTTGGGAAGTAGTCACGTGAGGGCGTGGAAAATTTTAAAGGAGGAAGGACTGCATCCCTTTCATTACCGCCGCGTGCAAGCTCTTCTCCCGTCCGACTACGAACCGAACTCAGGGAAGAGCTAGATGAGTTACCGCTCCCTGTGGTTCCAGCACGATGGCGCTCCACCTCACTTTTTACGCGCAGTGCGAGACTACCTCAACGTGCAGTAACCTAACAAGTGGATTGGACGTGGAGGTCCTATTGCGTGGCCGCCGAGATCGCCAGATCTAACTCCGTTAGACTTTTACTAGTGGGGCCACGTAAAACAAATAGTCTACACAAAAATTTGTGAAACGGAACAAGAAATGCGACATAGGATAGTGAGTGCTTTCGATACCATAAAGTCAAACCCTGAAGTGCTACTTAATGTTCGCAAAACCCTAAAAAAAAAGGTGCCTTATGTGTGTGCAAAGGGAAGGTGGAGTGTGGAGCATGATCGTCAGACCCTACAACAGCAAGTTGATATTTTTATCAACTAAAGGTATGTACCTAGGCATAAGATTTGATAAGTAATTTTATTTAAAATATCTACTCGTAAACGTCTTAACAATTACCAATTTATTGTGCATGTCGTTATCATTATCAATTTGTTATCTTTAAAGAATAAGTTTAAAATAAATGAAATGCAATTCAACAATCCTTTTAGGTATAAACACCTGATTTACTCGGAAGTACAAGCCGAATCGTACCAAGTAGGTAGGTTAAACGGCGGCAGCACAGGCGGCGGCGCCGGCGCGCGAGCGGGCGGCTTTTATCAAAGGGATTAGGCAAAAGTGTTTCGCGCGTCGGCATTCTTTGTGAATATCTACCTAGGTATTGATGTAGCACTTGTCGGTGTGCCTAGTGGCAACTTTTACGATTTCCCTTAAAACTCACAAAATAATGTGGAAATTTTCTTTGACTTATTTTCAAAAAAAGACACCGCCAACCTAACTACCTTTCGATACTGTATCACCCCTTCATGGGTCGGACAGGGTTTTTTTTACACACTGTATAATAAAAACCTTATAAAACAGATATTATTTTTTATTGCCTCTGCCAGGGCAGTTCTTCACCAAAAGCCAAGCTAGCTTGTACACCCTGACTATTTCATTACTGCCATGATGGGATTTGGTAATTGTGGCTCTTCATAAACTTTTCATTAATGCTTGCAAATTGATAGCATCTGCGGTATTAATATGGATTCTTTTCATCATCGTCTGGCAGCTATAAATAATTTAATGAAAATATTTCACTAGGATAAGCATTATATCCTTCTGCAACCACTCAAGGATGTCTTATGTACTGAAAGAAATAAATACAAGTTGATTTACTAAATGACTAAAATGAAAGAATGATAATACTTAAATATGTTACTTTACAAAAAATGTTTTTTTTATTTATTTATTTGATGATGATGACAACAACTTTAACTATAAAAACCTTGCCTCTACCCTACCTTGTTTCATTTATTAGCAAATTACAAAGCAGTTTCCCCAATGCTGTTTAATTTAAATTTTTCATTCTTTATTGGCTTTATCCTTAGCACTGGGTATTCTCAGATAGTCTTACGCTGGGCTGGATGTTCTGCAGGATGGAGAACACATTCTGTGGGGCTGAAATAATTACATCAATTAGTATAATTCTATTAGTTAGGTACAACTCTTAAAAAAATACATAACTAATATTATAAACTATTGATATTATTATGTTATAATAAACTAATATACTTACTCCACATTAAATAAAAGCATATAAAGTAAAAGTAGTGTCGTTTTAATTATTGTCACTAGATTGTAAAGCCTTAACATTAGATAAATAGCTGTTGTTGTTCAATCGAAGGTCAAACGAACGTCAATGCAAAATCCACAATTGAAACAAACGTCAAATAAGAGTAGAATACCGAATAAGTTCACAATCGACTTGCAATTGCAATCGATTATAAAGCAGAATAGGAAATTATCCAAATACGATTCAATCGAAGCGTAATCGTTCTTGTAATAATTGCAGAATAGCAACTATGTCAAAAACTGACAATGAGACGCAATTTCGATTCTATTGAGTCATTTGTAAATAGCAGAATTAGGCCCCAGCTCTTTGCATTTCATCTGCCGTCAAATGACGTCGCTCCATGACGTAAAGAATATCTAACAATTCAATTTTGTCGCCAACTGTATTTAAATGGTTGGTAAAATTATAAAATCAAGACTAAAACGTAGCAATTAACATGCACTCAAATTCAAACAAATTCGCAGTCATTTGAATTTTATGAAAAAAAAACAAAACATAATCGAATTTTTTTTTTTTACAACCAGCCAGTATGTCATCAATAACAAAAAAGTTTACTTACCTATATATACACTTTGAGTGAGTAAATACTTAGAAATTAATTAATATAAATGGTAAATTTGTAATATCATGCATGTTGCTTAGACTTTTTTGATGTGTGTATATAATATATATTTGCGAATACCTATCAATAGCATAAGTCTGTAATCTATACAGGGCGTCCCACGGCTATGCGACATGGAGGAAAGTATCTTGAATATTGTAGATGGAACATTTTATTGAAAGAAGACATTATTTTAATTTCAAAAACAATTTAAACTGCATTCATAGATTTTTAAATAATTACACGGTTGAAACGGAAATCGAACCCGCTACACGAGAAAAAAAATACCCTGCAATTTTATCATACCTTTGCATTTTCCTTTTATCGCTGCTATATCCTCATTGAAATTGTTCCAGAGTGTACTGGTTTTCCTTCTCGATAGGACCGTTATTGAATTAAATGTCAACACTTATATTACTTATACTTACTTGGACCACCACCAGACGTTATTATTGAAGGCCACGATAAAAATCCTCGCGGTCACCCTGGGGTGACAAAATGGGTGTATCGTCATCTACCGACTAACTCAAACGTACACCTACACTACGTCCTGAATCGCGATATCAACATTCGCACAGCGATTCCGCATATACAGGGTTACAGGAAAAGTCGTGCTAGATCCGTTAAGGGCGTGAAGAACCCATCATTTCTGACTTATTTTACTATGAAACACCCTACCCTAAACTTAACCCTTTTCGAGATATTCGGCTTTTAATTTTTTTATGAAAAATTGCCGATTCTTAGGCTATTGAATTTATTTTTTATTTTTTTGTGTATCTTAATATGATTTTATTGCATTTTTACATGGGTAATAAGATGCTTTAGGACGTCAATAATTAAAATAGTGCATATGTTAATTGAATGGACCGTAGTAGACAAGTAAAGGTTAAGAAAAACAAGAAAATATTGGAAAGTTTATTTTTCTCTAAGCCATAACTAAAAAAAACATTATGGGAATTGTTCGGCAGATGTTTTCCAAAATATCTACGTTTCATCAGCTATTTAACGAGGTATAACAATCTAGGGTTTGTATAACATTTCGTGAAATAAAGTCGTTTAGACGCTCCAGGTACCAGGTCTAACGGTCCCGCGTTTATTGTCCTTCAAGTTGAAACCAGACAAAGTAAAGATTTTTGTAGGTGCGAATGAAAGAAAAAATATGGGAATACAACAGGGGGTATTGTTTTGGTTGTCAGTCTGCTTTTGTGCTTCGTACATTGTAGATGTGATATCGTTTTGCTCTTTTTCTTGACTTGGCTGTGATTCTGGACTATTTCTTCTGATTTGGGACTACTGTGCTTGTTAACCGGACTCTGATTTGTACCTGTGATACGGAAGTGTTGAAGATGACGTCCTACACACCTGAGGAATATGCTGATATGCTTAAGCGCCGATTACACTACCCTACATGTAGTGCACTACATGACCTAGTGCACTACATTACCTAGTGCACTACATGAGGTAGTGCACTACATGAGGTAGTGCACTACATGAGCTAGTGCACTACATGAGGTAGTGCACTACATGAGCTAGTGCACTACATGAGGTAGTGCACTACATACAAGAGGTAGTGCACTACATCGTGTAGGGCACTACATGATTTAGGGCGGTCGGGACTCGCCAATCTCCGATATGTATACACAACACAAAACTATAGAAACCTTCAACATTGTACAAATTAGAGGACGCTTTATTTTATATTTATACAAAACTTTTGAAAAAATATTGAAATACGTTAGTATAAATTTATATATATGTAGTAGCTACTTGCAAGTTACAACTCCACGATTTTACGGGGGATCCCCTATTGAAATAACTTTCAACTTTGCCTTTACCTTACTGCCTCTCATTCTATCAAACGGCGGATCAGATATTGCTATTTCTTTCTCTCGCTCGTCGCAGTCGTCGCTCGATCAGTCGCCGACCGCCCTTTCGATGCGTGCGCATGTTTCGGATTTAGTGGATGTAAAACACAATGTCGACGCAAAAAGAAAGACAAGTGATGTTAAATATAATAGATATACTTAAGGATATGCCATGGTTGTGGTACAAAGGCCATCCTAATTATAAAATAAAATCCGCGAGAGAGGAAGGATATAAAGTGCTTTTAGAAATATATAAAAAATTTGAGCCAGAAGCTAATACCAAACTTTTGAAGAAGAAAATAGGAAATATGAAGACAGCTGTTATAAGAGAGGCAAAAAAAGTAAGTAATCCCACTTTATTATAAAAGCGTGGACTTGCGTTGTTAAAGATCATGGTGCAAATTCCGTTCGGTACGATAACATTATTTAACTCGCTCTAGGGTTCGCCATATAGGTACCTACCTATCAGTGGCGAAGGGTGGATTTTTATAAAAGAGAAGCCGAGGATTCCCTGGAATTCAGTTCTACTTTATATTAATTTACTTTAGATTAAACTCCGTAGAATCCATCCTCATTTAATTTGTAAAGTCTTCGGGTTCTAAATGGTCTATGATGTTCATATGTGAGAGTTTATCTCTTAGAAGCAAATATTTTTTAGCCCAGCATTTTCTTTTTTTTCTTTTATTTATTCCTACTACTGCCGCAAGAACAACGCCCAGTTTTTGGTATTTTGTTAAATATGGTGCCATGGCTGTCAAGGCGACTGCTAGTTACGAAAGCCACTTGGAGACTGAACAGTGTAATGGCGAGTCCCGACCGTACATCATGTAGTGCCCTACACGATGTAGTGCACTACCTCATGTAGTGCACTAGCTCATGTAGTGCACTAGCTCATGTAGTGCACTAGCTCATGTAGTGCACTACCTCATGTAGTGCACTACCTCATGTAGTGCACTACCTCATGTAGTGCACTACCTCATGTAGTGCACTACCTCATGTAGTGCACTAGCTCATGTAGTGCACTACATGTAGGGTAGTGTAATCGGCGCTTTATTTGTTACTGATACTGCCGTTGTGTATCTGCGCAAGCTTGCAATAAATACATAACTTTATTTCGAGATACATGATCATATACATGAGTTTATCGAGCCGAATCCACGTCTGTAGAAGACTTAAGAGAAAGGATTGTGGATGCAGCAAACAAAATAAGGATCACGTTGACCACTAGAGTAGTGGAGACTGGTCTCCGTAGAAGGATGCGACAATGTGTCAGAAATAGAGGCGGCCATGTTGAACATGACCTGTAAACAATAAAAACTTATGAGAAAACCTCAATAAATAACATTTCATGCTCACGTATTGTTTTATTTTACCGTTTAGGGCTAAGTAATAATATTCTTTCTTCTTCTCTGTCGCCTATAAAACTAACTTTTTTTCAATGGCATTGAATAAAACCTTAGACTGTTATAACTCGTTAAATAGCTGATGAAACGTAGATATTTAGGAAAACATCTGCCGAACAATTCCCATAATGTTTTTTTAGTTATGGCTTAGAGAAAAATAAACTTTCCAATATTTTCTTGTTTTTCTTAACCTTTAGTTGTCTGCTACGGTCCATTCAATTAACATATGCACTATTTTAATTATTGACGTCCTAAAGCATCTTATTACCCATGTAAAAATGCAATAATAATCATATTAAGATACACAAAAAAATAAAAAATAAATTTAGTAGCCTAAGAATCGGCAATTTTTTATAAAAAAAATTGCAAGTCGAATATTTTGAAAAGAGTTAAGTTTAGGGTAGGGTGTTTCATAGTAAAATAAGTCAGTAATGATGGATACTCCACGCCCTTAACGGATCTAGCACGACTTTTGCTGTAACCCTGTATACAACGTCCAACGAACAACCGTTGGGCAGTTGGCCCGCCAGGCACGATCACCTTCGCCTGGTCTGCCTTTTCGTTGGAGGCTTGGTGCTGTTACGTCACCGCGACCTCCACACTGGTGACCCTGACGTGATGAAACCAACCTTCTCGGAGCGCACCAGCACCTTCGGTCTTAACAGGACTACTCCATATGCTCGCCGTCATGACAAGCCTGGGGAAGCCTGCGACCTCATCACCCATCATCCGAATCACTGGATACGGCTGGACGCACTGGGGAAGGTGGACACCGCAGTCCGACTCACTGGACCGGCATTTCAGTTCCGACTCACTGGAACTCTGGCATCAGCTCCACAAGAAGTCAGAATTCACATCAAACAACTGGCACATCAGCAAGATCGACCTCCGGTCTTCCAGGGAGAGTGGTGTAGCGTCATCTACCGACTAAATCAAACGAACATCTACACTACGTCCAGAATCGTGATACGAGGGTTAAACTGAAAGTTCTTAGAATGGGCCACTTATAAGCAATATATTAAAAAAATAGTTCTATAATTTGAAAATAGAACTCTTTGCCAATAATATGGAGTATATATTTCATTCATTTGTCATTTATTTTACGGTTTGGCGGCAAATTCAAAATTGGCTGTGTCACGTCAACATGAATTTAACACGAGAAAATTTTCGTCCAATGATTTTGTATGATTTTCGATGTCATTTAAGTCAACAAGAAATTTATGATAGGCCTTTCACGATGAAGCCCCATCTTGTGCGACTGTTTACAACTGGTTTAATAAGTTTAAACATGGTCGCACTAATCTCACCGATGGTTTATGCGAGGGACGGCCGTCTACGGCGACGACTGAAGATAACATCTGTGTTGTGCGGCGTATGATAGAGACTGACAAAAGAGTGACCTATCAGCAGATTCGGACAAGCTTAGGCATCGCTATGAGTCAAGTGCACAAAATCCTCCACAAACATTTAGCGGTCAGGAAGCTTTGCGCCCGGAGTATACCTCAAAATTTGCCTGAGGCTCAAAAACGCCGTCGTGTGGATTGGTGCTGTAAAATGATTGAAATATTTAACGGAGGTGACTCAAATGCTGTGTTCGACATACTAACAGGTGACGAAAGCTGTATTTACTGTTATGATCATGAAACTAAAAGACAATCTGCTCAGTGGGTGTTTCCTTTCGAGAAGTTGCCAACTAAAGTGAAGAAAGATCGAAGTGCCGTAAAAAAGATGGTGGCCTCGTTCTTTGGAAGGATAGGTCATTTCACAACAATTGTGTTAGAAGATTAAAATACAGTTTCTGCAGAATGGAACACTATCAATTGTTTGCCACTTGTCTTGGAAAAAGTTTGAGAGAAACGACCTCGCAGTAGGATCCTCCTTCACCACGACAAAGCCTCGTCGAACACCGCCAAGCGAACGATCGACTATTTAGCAACATCAAACGTTGAATTACTGGGTCACCCGCCGTATAGCCCCGACCTCGGGCCTTGTGATTTTTATTTAAGTCCAAAAATTTAGGAAAAACTTCTAGGTAAGCGGTTTATGAAAGCTGAAGAAGCGGTGGCGGGGTATCGCAATGCCGTTAAAGAGACCCCTAAGGACGAGTGAGCATAGTGCTTTTCCCAGTGGTTCCATCGCATGCAGCGGTGTGTTGACGTTAATTGACAATATTTTGAAAAGATATAATAAACTAATAACTGGCTAACGTAATCAGTTTTTGATTTTCTAAGAACTTTCAGTTTGACCCTCGTATCAACATTCGCACAGCGATTCCGCTACAACGTCCAAATAAGCATAGCAGAAGTCTAAGCCTCGCGTCATCTCATTAACAAACCTCTGAAAAGTTTGGCTTGCATTCCGCAGACCGAAGGTGATCATAGGGAATTCAAACAAACCGAAGGGTGTCGTAATGGCAGTTTTCGGGATGTCGTCTTTTGCTATGGGAACAAAATTGTAAGCCTTCACTAAATCTAAAACAGAAAAAATTTTACAACCAGACAGACAATGTGAAAAATATTGTCTTCGTTTTTATATCTGCGAAAATCCTTATTTCGGGCTTCAGATTTTCCTCTTGGAGCAATCGAATTTTGTATAATATCGGCTCCATGGATTATCAACTTATGCACAGTTGCTGACATATAATACCAATTATACAAGTCTATATACCTTTACGCGGTAGCCCGTGTATTTAATCTAAAATCTAAAGGTTTCACTAGTCGTGATTGCCTGTAGAATGATAACAATTCTGTGCAGAAGTTCTTAATTCAGTCCTGTTAAACCTGCTATCTTTTCAGGTAACTCAAAAAACTTTCTTGCTGTGTTGCCGTCATTGGTTGTCCCTGATCCCTGTTTGACTATATTTATCAGAAGACCTAGTTCTTTCTGCAATGCACCTTCAATAGACTTCTTCCTCTGCATCATTTTTGCTTCTTGTTCTTTTCCCCTTACAGCCCACATTTTTAAATCTTGCTTGTACGCAATATGTAAAAGTTGTGTTGTGTCATTGTGTTAGCGATGGGTATATCCTGAATGAATAAAGTAAAAGAACTACTTCAGTTCAGAATTTAATCATATCTCTCATTCACTACTCCTTCAAATGTGTCTTTACTTCATCATTTAGTTCAGTACTTCAAGCTATCGTTTCGTTCCTAAAAACTATTTTTAAAGTATGTTAGCTCAAATATTCGAAATTATTGTTATATTTACTTGGTTGACAGTCCTAAGCCAGTAAGAAGTATGTATTAAGCAAAATCGAAATATAGAAATGAAACCGATAGTAATTATTACGCCTCGTCGTTAGTTCAATAGCCAAAAAAAATACTTCACTTCAACACCTTACTTCATACGATATCTATATCTGATTTACTGAAGGAAGGAATAATACCTAATTCATTCGTACGTCATTCAATTGATCTTTCTAATACTTCAATCAACTACTTCTGATTTACTGAAGGAAATGAAGTACTGAACTAAATGAGTGGACTACTTCACTGAAGGAAATGACATACTTCATTCATTTCTTTTTAGTGATACATTTTGCGCAATACTACATTGTGTTGATCTGTGCATGTAATGTGGATAATCCAAACTTGTACATTTCCGTTGCAACTTCTCCGCGCTAAACCGAATTAAGATTATTCATTCGTGATGGTGTTGCTAAGCACAAGTGACATGCACTTGCACGTGACAAATAAGTGCACACTTTCTCTTCAATCATGGTCATTACTCAATTATGTGACACTTGAACGCCATCACAAAAACAAGTAGTTACAGGATTGTATTTCTGTTTCCATATTTCTCCTTTCTTCTTGCACCACAAATTCACTTTCCTTAACAAATTTTAATTGAATTGGTCTACAGTATGTCGTCGAGCACGGCTTTGGATTTTCCCAAATCACTTCTGATCCAGCTTTTAGCTTCAGCGGGACCAAACTAGTTATGAAAATTGCTTCGTCACTCATCCCTTCTTCAAGTTTTTTGTACCGACTTTGACTTGACGCCCCATCGAATTCCCACTTAGACAACAAAATCAAAGACTTCTCAGTAAATTGTTATTGCACGGTTTTTAATATACTCTTCACTGTAATGTCTAAAAGAGCTTGAAGGGATACTTTGGCAAGGGTATGCGTCGGATTACGCTTTTGGTATTTTATAATATGAGGGATATTTTGGAACACCTTCTCAAATAGAAGACTCCAGTAATGTTATATCTGATAGTTTGAGAGATAGAAACAAACCCAACCCTTTATCAGAAGTGAATTTAGTGACCATAGCCTTCTCGGATTTAGTTTTTCCTAAATAATGTTTGTATTTGCACGATTTTTCACAACGTACGGTTAATGCTGCTGAATCTTCTTCGCCATCTTTTTTCAATTTACATATTGTTGCGTAAGCTAATTCACCGGTTTCTCCGTGGTTTACAAGTTCAGGGACCCTTCGTTTTCTTTGCTTGATACTAGTCGTCGAAAGGTTTACGAGGTGAAAATGTTGCTGTTGATGTTGAAACAGACACTGAACTTGTTGACGGTTGTGCCGAATTGTACGACGAGAACGAATTGCATTTGATTGTGTTTTTATTTTTCGTGTTCATCTACTCGGTTCCTAGTCCCACACTTCGTTACAGTGAGTGCCGAGCGCTGCCTTAGTTCTTTCGTTTCTGAAGTCCCATCTTTGGACCATTATTGCCCATAAATTTTCTATGGGGTTAAGATCCGGGGACCGCGAAAGCCATGGAACAGTTCTCACTTCAGGGTGCTGACGAAGCCAATCTTTTACAACACGCGCACAGTGTATCGCAAATTGTCTTGGAGGAAATAAAAACTTCTTCCATAGGAACTTCCTCCACAGGATACACTGTGCGCACAGTCGGCAACATGATTTCCATCGGCAACTCTATATTTGAGTGACTAGTGGCCCTTCCATCAATATACGCCATCTCTCCTGGCCCATGAGCGATCATCCACCCCCACATATTAACTACCACTCTTCATTATTGGGATTTAAATTTTTCAATATACGCCATCTCTCCTGGCCCATGAGAGCTCATTGACCCCCACATATTAACTACCACTCTTTCTGATTCATTATTGGGATTTAAATTTTTCAATATACGCCATCTCTCATGGCCCATGAGCGCTCATCCACCCCCACATATTAACTACCACTCTTCCTGATTCATTATTGGGATTTAAATTTTATGGCTTGTATCATTTTTACAAGATTTAATTATAATACGACAATTAATTACCCGAAAAAAGATTTCTAAGCCTTGTTATTTCTGTCAAAGACTTGTAGTCATGTGGTCGATTTAATAACTTGTTGGCGTCTAAATCCGATACAACTAAGGCTTCTAAACTTTTCACACGAGTCAGCGCAGCATACACTTGTCCTTTTGCAATTTTTTTTTATCTAGGTCGATCATAGCTCTTTCGAGGGTGGTACCCTGTAGTTTGTGCACTGTGACCGCCGCTGCGAGCTTAATATAAACGGCATCATACGACGCTCCACATTTCCGTATCCCCTTACTGCCTGAAACGTAGTACTCATTGGAGGTATGGGGACACAACCACTTCTATCTTTTAGCCCATGACTAATAGAGTCGTCGTCAAATTTTACGTAGACGGCTTCTGGTAGCTCCCCATCCTCAAGTTGATCTCTCCTTAAGGCCGGCCATTTTTTTTTATTATCCCCATAGCTCCGTTTACTAAACTCTCAAATGCGTCAATGTTACGTGTCAACATCACTCGGCTTTCGATGCTAATATTTATCCGCTCACAGAACGAGCGCGCGAGAACAAATACCCTTGACGAACAGCCGATTACGTCACAGGATGCGTAAAGTGCCGAGCTCACAAAAAAAAAAGATTACGACACGTGTGGCGGCTTGATATAGTTGAAGTGATGTTTTTGTTTGAGTTAAAGAGTCAAGCTTGTAAGTGGTGTTAGAATTTATTATATCCGTCTTATTTGAAATATAATACTTCGATGTGAATGTCAGCAATACGCATAAATGCACCCATTGCGACTTTAAAAATGTTTATTTTGTTAAGTATGGTTATTATCCGCTTGTCAGAGTGTTATTATTATTGTAAAGGTATTAGTAAATGAAAATAAAATAATTCTCTTGATTCACAGTCGAAAAATATTTATTTAGAAGCTCACAAAGTTTGCACAAATTTCAGACAAAAAGTTTTTTTTTCACCCAAACTTAAATAATTAATTAAAAATAAATCCTTTCAGATAGGCCAAAAATATAATCAGTACTTGAAACCTAGATTCATACTAAAAGTAATTAAAAAAAATCGTGGCTCTAGGTTTGATAATCACACCAAAATATGAGATTGATTCTCTCCTTAAGGCCGGCCATTTTTTTTTATTATCCCCATAGCTCCGTTTACTAAACTCTCAAATGCGTCAATGTTACGTGTCAACATCACTCGGCTTTCGATGCTAATATTTATCCGCTCACAGAACGAGCGCGCGAGAACAAATACCCTTGACGAACAGCCGATTACGTCACAGGATGCGTAAAGTGCCGAGCTCACAAAAAAAAAAGATTACGACACGTGTGGCGGCTTGATATAGTTGAAGTGATGTTTTTGTTTGAGTTAAAGAGTCAAGCTTGTAAGTGGTGTTAGAATTTATTATATCCGTCTTATTTGAAATATAATACTTCGATGTGAATGTCAGCAATACGCATAAATGCACCCATTGCGACTTTAAAAATGTTTATTTTGTTAAGTATGGTTATTATCCGCTTGTCAGAGTGTTATTATTATTGTAAAGGTATTAGTAAATGAAAATAAAATAATTCTCTTGATTCACAGTCGAAAAATATTTATTTAGAAGCTCACAAAGTTTGCACAAATTTCAGACAAAAAGTTTTTTTTTCACCCAAACTTAAATAATTAATTAAAAATAAATCCTTTCAGATAGGCCAAAAATATAATCAGTACTTGAAACCTAGATTCATACTAAAAGTAATTAAAAAAAATCGTGGCTCTAGGTTTGATAATCACACCAAAATATGAGATTGATTGAAAAGTGGGAGGTTTTCAAAAAATCACAATGTACATTTCTCTAAATAAAATGTTAGGCGAAATTTAAAAACAAACAATATTTTATGGATGACTAGCTACTACAAAAAATAACCTTTTTAACGATGTATCACACTTAATATTTGACCTACGATGAAAAAAGTTACAAGTAAAATTGAAACCGCAAGTGTATGTATTCAGTAAAGTTCTCTCAAAAAGCCGTTGTTCGTTGCATTCCATCAGATTTTTTTCATACTTGTGTACCCAGCCTTATGGCTGGGTACACAAGTATGAAAAAAATCTGATGGAATGATTTAAAGGCAATTTAATTGTAATTAACTAATTTATTTAATTGGAATAAAAGTATCATGACATGCGACGAGACTTGGGAACTAACAAAATTAATGTGCTATGGAATACTACTGATTTAATGTACTGGGCACTATCGCCGTACAATAAATAATCGCATAGGACAAAAATCAGAACGAGTTACAAATAGGAACATCGTCTGCCCTTCAGTCAACAGACTAGGGAAAAAAACTTTACAGCAACGGCTGAAAGCGTAACCACAGAGCGAACAACTGTCGTCGGGTAGACAAATAACAAAGCAAAGGCTTCGTCTCAAAAATGAAAAAAAAACAAAACAAGTAGGAACTTGCATAAAAGCACCAACAGTACGAGGAAACTCGACTGGGAAAAAGAAAATAGAACGATTGGAATCGTTTCCTATTAAAGTCATGTCCGTGTAGTAATTCTAAAAGACATTAAACTAAACACAGAACATAAAAACAAACAAATAGTTAACAATTACCAACAAAAGTTCTATCTTATTGAACTAGTCAATAGGACAAAATCCAAAATATAATACAAGTTATCTATTCTTTAGATCAACGGATCTAATGAAAGATAATTTAGGATCTTCAAAGGTTTATAAGATCTATAAAAACAAAACAAAAAGATCTAATACCTTTATACAAACAACAAAAGATCTTATAAAGTAAAAAAGACCCCAAAAAATAATATAAGATCCTATAAAGTTAATAAGCACAACAAATCCTTCCTTTCTTGTAAGCTAAACTACCAAATATTATTTTCCAAAAGATAAGCCAAATACAGATACCACTATAAATTTAAATCACAGATCCTTTCTCTTGTTTCAGTTACCTCATACTTCATCATTCAGTTGCGGACCTATCATTCATCTCTCATTCTTCATCTTACAACTCCGCTAATTCTAAAACGCACAAGAAGAACCAAGTGAAATTTGATTTAATAATTTTGAATAAAAAGTTAAGAAACCAAATAAATAAGTTATTTATTATGCATTAAGCTTTCAATATGTCTTTAATATGGTATCTCCCTGATGTGTTTTTATCTACATCACGAAGTAAATAAACATTATTAGAAATTTTATTCTCTATTTTACATTTTACAAATTTAGGTGCTAACTTGGAAGAAAAGAAATGAGGTGCGTTGGATTGTACAAAGTTTCTCCTCCATACAATATCCCCAACATCATAGGAAATGACTTTTCGTTTTAAATTATAAATTTTGGCATTCTTTTTATAAGATTTAGCCAAATTACTAACCACTTTAAGAAAAATATCTTTAAGTGAATCTAATAAGTTACCATAACCATCGGGTTTTGCAATATCTATATTGGACAAATCGTCCAAGGAAGAAAATTTATGTAAAGAACCATCTAATATTATTTCACGACCATACATGAGAAAATTAGGTGTAAAACCAGAAACTAAATTAACAGTACTATTTATAGCAACTTGAACATGTGGAATAAATTTACTCCAAGTTCTATGATCATTTGATACATAACATGAAATACAGGTGACTATCGTTTTGTTGAACCTCTCTACCGGATTATTTTGAGGAGTATAAAGTGTATTATAAAATATTTTAGGTATATTATATCCTTTCAAAAATTCCACAAATATCTTGGAAGTAAATTGAGTACCATTATCGCAAACAATTATTTTTGGACAACCAAATTTTAAAAATCATTCTCAAGGGATTTTATAATAACTTGAGATGTAGCACTACGTAAAGGAAAAATCCAACAAAATTTAGAAAATACATCGACTACAGACAAAATAAAGTTATGACCAGAATATGAACGAGGTAAAGGTCCTACTAAATCTAAAGATAACATGGTCATAGGTCGTTCAACTAATTTAGGATTACTCATTATTCCTAAAGGAGGTGAAGGGGAATGTTTGTAAGCTTTACAAACTTCACATTTACTAATATATTCTTTTACATCTTTAAACATTTTTAACCAATAATAATGTAATTTAAGTTTTTCTATTGTTTTATGAATTCCAAAAGGACTAGAGTTTAAACTATCATGATTGTCACGAATAGTATTCAATACTTCCTCACGGGGTATAACTATCTTCCATGCCAAATATTGAGACAAATTATTTTTTGGTTTAACATATTTATAAAGAATATTATTTTCTACTTTAAAAGTTTTAAATCTAGAGGGATATTTTTGACAATTTTCATACATCTTTCTATACCATTGATCATGAATATCATCAGACACTAAAGTTATAACACTAATTTCTGCTCGAGATAAAGCATCAGGAACAGTATGAGAACTACCTTTTTTATGAATTATATTAAATTTATACTGTGATAAACGAGTAGCCCACCTAGCAAGCCTACCCGAGGGATTAGAAAGATTTTGTAACCATTTTAAACTAGCATGATCTGTAACTACAGTAAATTCAGTACCCTCAACATAAGGTCTAAAATGTTCAATTGATAACAAAACAGCCAATAATTCTCTTTCTGTAACACTATAATTCTGTTCAGCTTTGGAAAGTAATTTAGAAAAATAAGCTATAGGATGTGAATGTCCATCTTCATCATCTTGCATTAGAACACTACCGACACCAACACCACTGGCATCACAATGAATGGAGAAAGGTTTATCAAAATTAGGGCATAACAATACCGGGGCAGAAGTCATAATTTCTTTTAATTTATTGAATGCAGTATCAGCATCTTCTGTCCAATTAAATTTAGCCTTACTGTTTCTTTTAATATGAGTTAATTTTGTCAAAGGTTAAATTAAATCACTAAAATTTGAAATGAAACGTCTATAATAAGAGCACATACCAACAAAACTACGAACATCTTTAACAGATTTGGGAATAGGAAAACTTCTAATGGCTTCTAATTTTAATGGGTCTGTATGTAGTCCATCCTTATCAACTACATAGCCTAAATATTTTAATTTATCTTTACAAAATTCTGATTTACCTAAGTTTATAGTAAGTCCAGCATCTTTCAGCCTTTTGTAGACTTTTTTAACAATACAATATGACTTTCATAGTCTTGATTTACTAATATCAGATCGTCAAGGAAACAAAACAAATTATTATCAAATTCAGGACCAAACAAGCGATCTGACAATCTCTGTAGCTCAGCTGGAGCATTTGTGACTCCAAATGGCATACGAACAAATTCCATTAATCCGCGGCCTGGCACAACAAAAGCTGTCTTCTCCCGTGAAGATTCCTCTAAAAGAATTTGAAAAAATGCCTTAGACAGATCTACGGAAGAAAGAAAGCGAGCTGCTCTAAGGTTAACTAAAATTCTGGAAATATAAGGTAATGGATATGAATCTTATTTAGTTACTGAATTTAATTTACGCGAATCTAAACAAACTCTAAGCGATCCGTCTTTCTTATTAACAAGAACTAAGGGACTAGACCATGGTGATTTAGATGGCTGTATAATACCTTCTGCTAGCATTTTATCTATTTCTACATTTAATTTCTTCTGCATAGCAGGACTCAAAGGATAATATCTCTGCTTAATAGGTTCTCCAAAAGTATTAATTTTATGTTTAACTAAATCAGTTTTACCTAAACCTTTTTCCTCATAAGAAATTTCTTCAAACAATCTAACAATATTATCTAAACGTGTCTTCTGTGGTGGTGTTAAATCTGTCATAGAGGTTACAGAAGATATTTCTAATGGGTTTCCATCTGAATTAACAAAACTAATATGTTTATTAATTATTTTTAAAATACTAAAGTTATTACAAAAATCTATTCCTAAAATGATGTTACTCCTAATAGAAGGACATACAATGAAATTGATAAATTTAGTTTTATTCAAACATCTAACTGGTATTCGCATTGTACCTATAACCGATTGTGATTTCCCATCAGCACTCGATATCGATACCTCAGATACATCCAAAGAAAAGCCTAATTGTTCAAAAATTATATGGGAACTATTTCCAAAAATACTAACTTGAGCTCCACTATCAACCATTCCTAAAAATTCTCTATTTTTAACAAAAAATGACAAGTAAGGGCGATTATCCTCTTTAATTAAATTTGAAAAAGAACTTATGTCCTTTTGTAGGTTAGAACGATTTAATTTATTTATATTTTTATTTGTCTTGGGCGAGTACACGACACTTTTTCCATCAAGAAGCATTCTGACGCGCCCCCTCACTCGTTTTTTGAAACGATATCTGAAGGAACACTTTGTTTACACTGACTGCAATCCTTTGTCAAAGTGTTGCGTTTGCCACAGGAAAAACAACAAATTCCGGAAAACTTAGTACAGCTTCTAAAAGAATGTCCAGTAGCCTTACACTTTAAGCAAACTATGGAAGAATCTACTTTTTCAACAAATTTATTATTTTTATTATTATTATGTGTTGATGTTGACCTAAAATTATTAATGGGTTTATTAAACTGATATTGTTCAATATCTTTGCCTAACTGCATCAGTTCCTCTAAAGTGGACAAGGATCTACCTATAAGGTGGAAAGAGTATTTACTAAGCATGTTGTGTTTAATAATGTCTAATTAAAACAAGTTCACTAAGAGGGTTAACTAATTTGGAAGATAAATGCATAACTTCAATTATAAATTCACTTAAACTTTCACTAGGTTTTTGTTTCTTATTTCTTATCTCTGCTTCTAATTTGTATAGATAATGTAAAGTTGAAAATTGACGCTTTAATTCAAAAGAAAATTGAGTCCATCCAAAAATCTGATCTTTCTTTCCTCGATACCACTTCAAAGCTAAATCTGTTAAAAGAACAGGCAAAGCAGCAAAACATTGTTGGTCTGTATAGTTCTTAACAGATTTGAGTTCATCCAACCTATTAAGAAACTCAATTGGGCAAGATTTCCCATCATATGTTAATTTAAGTTTGGAAAAATCAAACGGTTTCAAATAAAAATTATGTTTACAGTTGTTACTGTGTGAATTTAAGTTGTTCATGTTCAATGACTCAGATGTTGATGTGTTAATTGCTTTTACATTTGTGTTATATGTCTCATCTAACAAAATCATATCATTTAAATCTAAACTTTCTGCAACCTTCTCAGAAGCTACAATATCTGTCTGACACTCCTTATCCGACATAATGTAAGATTATGTCAACAAAACTAAGTAAGTATATATCTCACATAGAAATCTAAGCTCAAAATAACAATACTTCCTTATGAAAGTATTGAATTTACAAAAGTATGTATCATTTATCTAATTTAAAGTCAAAAGACAACAAGAAAATGTCTTACTAATTAAAACTATCCATATATAAAACACTGATTACCTTTTAGGTACGTTCACTAAGTATAACTATAAGTCTAACAAGAAAATCCCGCGGTGTTACACATAAACAAGGAAAAACTACTTACGGTTTCTTTTCTGGCCGTGAATCTAGGTCTAAAATATTAACATTTACCAAAAAAACTAAAAATTATCACTTAACCACTACGGTCCATTCATGTTCCACTATTCATGTTCCTGTTCTGGGCGTCATTGTAATGCAAGGCTTTCCTGTTCCTTTTCTTTCGCCATTGTAAGATTAATATAAGGAGAATAAGGCGTCAGTGTAATATGACTGAGCCGACAACGTGGGTCTAGGTGTGGTGCGACCTTCTTGTTCACGCCTGGACTTATTTCTTTTTAAAAAATCGGGCGCCGTGTCCAGGGGGCGTCATCTTTGCTGCCCTCAGATGCCAGCGGTAGCCTTAGGCCTTTAATCACACGGCCAGTGTTGGTGGTACATAGGGCCGTAGACAGTGGTATTACAATGAAAATCTCCACATGTTCCTTCTTTGTATAATTTATAAGAGTTCTCCCGTACACGTGGAAATTAAGATAATGTATTTACATTATTATCAATAAAGAAACGATTAACAAATATTAACGAGAAACGAAGATTATTGAGGAACGAGCTGCTAATGCAGCTAGTGTAAATTGTTATTCGGTCATGGTGTACCGTGGACGCTACTTTTTATGTTTATTTTTTACTAAAGACTATTTGTTTAACAGACAAAATTAAATTCAAGCCATGTCTCTTGGTGGCCTAACGAAAAGTACTTTTTTTTCTACATCGCTGTCAAACGTGTCAAAACTACCACTCCATAGACAATAAATTATTTTTTTTTTTTAATTTTTGTTGTTTCATTTTTTCTAAGGCAACGCGTATAAAGCTATTCATCCAGACTATTTTTTTAAATACTATTCAAGCAATACACATCGAAATCTGTATTTATTTATAATTTTTGAGGTCGTGTGACGCTGTCTAAATGACATCGTTACAATTGACACTATGGCAAAGATACCCAGGATTCGTTCAAAATATGACCGGCCGGAATATTAAGTAATTATCACAAAGATGTGATATGAAAACAAGAAAAATGTTTTGTGTCTACAAAATTAGACATATTATAAGTTATATTAAGCTTCTACTTACTTTGATAGCAGCGAAATTGCCGAGTTATCTTAAAAGTTATTCACTGCAGATTCAAAGGGCGCGAACAGTAAGTACTTTTACAAAACTTTTTGACAATACCTTTGTTTGACAGGTTATTTTTTTTTTAATTTTGGTTAACGAGGTTTATACTATACACTTATTACAAAAATTAAGTCGTACACTAAGTGCTGCCCACGTAAAAAATAAAAAATTAGTTTGTCATCCGACTGTCAAAGTTACCCCTGGTAATCAAAGTTACCCCGATTGACTGTATGCCATTTTAGAAAATGTTACTTTAAATGAAGTATGAGTAACTTTTTTTTATTTACATTAATATTCTAGAAATTATTCAAGATATAAAAATGCACTAATCCGGTTTTGTTTGAAAAAGGTGGACTTATCCGGTTATGATTGGAAATATGTGACAAGTCCGGTTTTGATAATATCGGACAAATCCGGTTTTGTCTAAAAGAGGAAATAATAATAAAAACAAAAATAAAATAAAACTGAAATGTTTATTGTATTTTATTTTAAAATAAAAACAGATAACAACTTCGGTTATATTAGGTTCCAGACATTTACAATCGTCACCTGATTCACGATCGTCATCAGTCTCAATGGTGTCTGTACTAGACACAGTCGCAGTCTGAAGTATGTCTTTATACCATTCTAAATCGGGATATTGGACCCAGTCATCGCCAAACTGCGTTACCAAAATACGCTCAACATCTTTCTTCTTTTGGAGTTTAATTTCGTTTGCTAAAGGCATTCGTTGAAGTAGTGTTGGATGGTTTAGTCCCTGCTTAAGAAGGTTTGTATAAGATACAGAATCTTCGTCATTATTATAGTTATTTAAACTTTTAACACCGCAGCTAAAGTGCGTAAGTGAAGCCGTTTTGCCTCTACCACGACCACGTCTAGAACCACGACCACGACATCGAGTTTGAGTACCTTCTGAGACCATAATCTGGTTTGCTACTTGTTTTTGTATTATAACCCTTTTGGTATCACGAATATTGTCCAGTTTTTTATAATGTGTTTCAAGTCCTTTAATGTTAAGTAAATTCCAATCTTCAGAAAGAACCTTTACCTTGCCATGTTTGGCATAAATCTCATGATACTCCTGGGGTCTGAGCAGTAAAGGTTTTTTTCGTAAATCTTTCTCAACCCTGCCAAAGACCCTATCTGCAGGCAAATAACTATGCCCTCGTACTGGAAGTCACAATAATTTTATTGACATTAGAAGGAGCATGATTTTTGAGCCAAAAGATTAATGTATGTATCACGTGGGAATTTTTATTTTGTCCTCCGCATCCATCTGCGAAAAGACGTAACACTTCCATCTCATTTAAGTCAAGAGTGAGCAAGTGACTCATTAACGCCGATGCAATTTCTGTAGATCCCCTTTTTGCCATATTTTCCGTCCACACGTAAAAATATGGATGTTGCGTCCCAATATCTGTAATACAAAATGCGTAAAAGCTGATTTGCCTCAGATAGAAGCTTTCTTGTATAGGGGTCTTCGGCAGAGGTTGTACTTGCTGCATATCAAAACATAGGGTCAGGAAATTTTCTGGGTTTTGATTCATATGGCTAGTAAATGCCTTTGCTCTGATCCTATGGAATGTATATTCTGCTTTTATAGCACTAATTTGTTCAGCATTCTTTTCTATTTTCAACTTGTTTTTGTATAATAAGCAGGTGCTGCAAATGTCTGACGCAGGAGATGAAAACCCTATGTTAAAATCTTTTTCGAATACCCGCCGAAACATTGGCTCACTTACTTTAAGATTTTCATCACTTACTGATGTATTATAACCTTTCCATAACGTTGTAATATTTAATTCATACGACAGTTGGACCACTGCCCCGGACTGCTCTTTTCGACTTTTGTCTGTTGTAATGAGACTCTTTGGCAGGCAATGCGGCAATAAAGTTATGAACACTTTTTTTTTTGGTCACCGATTTGTCACTCTTTCTATCTCCCCCTTTTCCTTCACGAGGAATCTTACCATCGAATAATGTCTTTGCGAGGAAATTAACCCTATGCTTACCTAATCCAAGTGCCGATAAAAAAAACTTCTTACATACAGGTACAACATGTTTAGAATCACGAAGTAGGTAACAGAAAATTTATTTGATCCTGGTCTGGTTGTGTTTTGTCTTTCTCTCTTTCTTTTGATAGGATAAGGGGCAATAAAGCGTGATAAGTACGTATCTTGTGCAATTTTACCAACATTTGCGTACAAATATCTCCGGTTACTTATTATTTTGTTTAGTGTAAACGTTTTACACTTAAAGGCGCGGCATGCATGGTCACACGGCGATTGGAAATCCAAAACAAGTGGATCCTTATCAGAGTACCTAAAACAAACCAACAAAACATACGTTATGCAAAAGCTATTTAAATTTTAACAAATCTGTAGGTTATATAAAAATTCTTTCGTACTTACTTTAAATGTATGTCTTTATACCATTCTAAATCGGGATATTGGACCCAGTCATCGCCAAACTGCGTTACCAAAATACGCTCAACATCTTTCTTCTTTTGGAGTTTAATTTCGTTTGCTAAAGGCATTCGTTGAAGTAGTGTTGGATGGTTTAGTCCCTGCTTAAGAAGGTTTGTATAAGATACAGAATCTTCGTCATTATTATAGTTATTTAAACTTTTAACACCGCAGCTAAAGTGCGTAAGTGAAGCCGTTGTGCCTCTACCACGACCACGTCTAGAACCACGACCACGACATCGAGTTTGAGTACCTTCTGAGACCATAATCTGGTTTGCTACTTGTTTTTGTATTATAACCCTTTTGGTATCACGAATATTGTCCAGTTTTTTATAATGTGTTTCAAGTCCTTTAATGTTAAGTAAATTCCAATCTTCAGAAAGAACCTTTACCTTGCCATGTTTGGCATAAATCTCATGATACTCCTGGGGTCTGAGCAGTAAAGGTTTTTTTCGTAAATCTTTCTCAACCCTGCCAAAGACCCTATCTGCAGGCAAATAACTATGCCCTCGTACTGGAAGTCACAATAATTTTATTGACATTAGAAGGAGCATGATTTTTGAGCCAAAAGATTAATGTATGTATCACGTGGGAATTTTTATTTTGTCCTCCGCATCCATCTGCGAAAAGACGTAACACTTCCATCTCATTTAAGTCAAGAGTGAGCAAGTGACTCATTAACGCCGATGCAATTTCTGTAGATCCCCTTTTTGCCATATTTTCCGTCCACACGTAAAAATATATTTTTTTTTTTTTTTTCTAAAAAAATTACGAGTTGACACCAATTAAATAGAGATATACAATACGAGCATTGATTGATTATAGAAGCTCAATGAACAATATAAGTTCAAAAAAACAAAAGAAATCACATAGAAAAACAAAGTATATATAACACAGGAAACCAAATGCATTGTACCTTGTAATGAAAAACAGAGAAGTTTAGTTTTTACCAAGAAACATCTTGCTGGTTCCATTAAAGACAATAGACACATCATCCCCTGGATGGTCAATAGATAGGCTTTCCATGTCTTTCCAACATGTTGTCCCCATCTTCAACGCTCCAGAATCAGTCCTCAAAATTGCGTGAAGCTCCTCTAAAGTACTCGTTAATATGTTCAAAATCTGTGAGAGGGTTTTACCTGTTGCACTCACCACTCTTCTCTTTTCAATGTGATCGAAGAACGACTCGTCAAACTTTGTGACTCTTCGACCACTAAAGCATGGCACAACAGCTACTTGATTATACACCCCAGATAGTAAACCAGTTTGGTTTGCGCAGGACATCTTTGCATAGTATGACACTTTAGGGAGCTCGATTGTTGTAACCTCTTTTGACGTGCCCTGGTTTCTAAAGCAACTTCCCATTTGTTCCCGAGTATGCCACGTTTTGACATTAGTTATCTGGGCCAATATTGATAAATCCTCTTTATATGTTCCAAATATGCTGTGGAATGTTATTTGTGACGCCTTATCCCTCTTCATTTCACCGCAGATAGTAAATGGGATTCCTGCTTCACACGCTCGTTTATAGGTATACCAGCCACCAGCCCCTGTTGTGCTGAAGAAATTGCAAAATTGTTCAGTGTTCGCATGCATGTGCCATACACTAGCAAAAATGGTTATTGGGAAGAACATTCTAGTTGCTTGCCTTGCAGTAGTAACCAATAATATTTCCGCTACAAGAGTAGTCAGTGATGATATCTCCGATGATTGTTTTATTGTCTTGGTCAGTTCGATGATTTCATCGATGCATGGTATGTGGGACATTGCTCTCTTTACTGCCGCAGCATATTTCTTGCGGAAAATCCCATTACCTCTCACCATCCCAAGCCAAGCAGTCATAGGCCCTAAGCTTTGTACTATCGAGGACCTGCGCTCAGGAGGAAATGATGCTCCCTCTAAAAGAACATGGTGAGCTCCCGACAGTCCGTATTTGGATACTGGGAAGATCTTGTGAACTCCGTTGGCTTTGGATAGAGGCATGTTGTTGTGACCTAGCCTGAGTTCATTAGTCCTTAAAGAGTAAGCAGAGAACATATCCAAATACGGCCCCATAGTTCCATACCAATTTTCCTTGTCATCTTGGTCGAAATCTTTGTATAGCAGCTCATTATTGGATGTTATGCTCACCCAAAGGGCCTTTGCAACGTCTGTGGCAACAAGATACTCTCCAGCAGCAAGCAGTAAAGCTAGCTAATTAATATTTTAAAAACTATGTAACTGATTTTGTTATTGTATCATCATAACAGTCCACTAATGTCCCACTACGGGGTATGTCCCACAGGGACGGGCCGCCTCCCGTTACGGAAGGATCCTTGGCCTACTAATACCAAGCTGGCCAGACGGATTGGTAAAGTGTTTATTTTCAAGTTATCCTTCTTTTTACTTCGTAAAGATAATATTTACGGTAAGTCCCTTAGTCGGTTTTTACGGCACCCATGGGATGAGAGGGGGTGGTGACATTTTGTATTCTTACTCCGTCACCACAAGGATATGTTATTGTATGATTGTATTTAAACATTTATTGATTATCATGCACTTCTATCGATATTAATGAAAATAGTACTTTGACAAAGTTTCGTCCACATCCCTATTCCTTTAAAAACCTACTTCATAGGTGCCTAATATTAACTAGATATTTTTATTTATTTGTCGCAGTCTCGCGAAATAACTCTAACAGTTTAGACGTTCCGGGAGTGTAATTGTGACCTTGTGTACTTATTACGAGAATTACGTTACGACTATGTCCGTGCCGTATTCAAACGCTGAATATTTCAATGTGTTAATGTGTTTAGGTAGAAGTGAGTGCAATTATGCAGCTGCACGTAGTGAATATGAGGAACGGTTTTCCATTCCTTAAGGTTTGCCTGTACCTTCAGTGCGTGCCTTCCAGAGGCTACACAACCGCGTGTACACCACCGGCAGTGTCAGTGGGGAAGTAGAACATCACAGGGAAGCCGGCAGACCCCGCCGCAGTGACAACATCCAGGAGGCTGTGTTGGAAATGTTCGATGCAGAGCCTACACTAAGCACACGTAGTGTAGCAAGACAGTTGGGAAGTAGTCACGTGAGGGTGTGGAAAATTTTAAAGGAGGAAGGACTGCATCCCTTTCATTACCGCCGCGTGCAAGCTCTTCTCCTGTCCGACTACGAACCGTACTCAGTGAAGAGCTAGATGAGTTACCACTCCCTGTGGTTCCAGCACGATGGCGCACCACCTCACTTTTTACGCGCAGTGCGAGACTACCTCGACGTGCAGTATCCTAACAAGTGGATTGGACGAGGAGGTCCTATTGCGTGGCCGCCGAGGTCGCCAAATCTAACTCCGTTAGACTTACTTGTGGGGCCACGTAAAACAAATAGTCTACACAAAAATTTGTGAAACGGAACAAGAAATGCGACGTAGGATAGTGAGTGCTTTCGATACCATAAAGTCAAACCCTGAAGTGCTACTTAATGTTCGCAAAAACCTAAAAAAAATGTCAGGTGCCAATGTGTGTGCAAAGGGAAGGTGGCTATGTGGAGCATGATCCTACAACAGCAAGTTGATATTTTTATCAACTAAAGGTATGTACCTAGGCATAAGATTTGATAAGTAATTTTATTTAAAATATCTACTCGTAAACGTCTTAACAATTACCAATTTATTGTGCATGTCGTTATCATAATCAATTTGTTATCTTTAAAGAATAAGTTTAAAATAAATGAAATGCAATTCAACAATCCTTTTAGGTATAAACACCTGATTTACTCGGAAGTACAAGCCGAATCGTACCAAGTAGGTAGGTTAAACGGCGGCAGCACAGGCGGCGGCGCCGGCGCGCGAGCGGGCGGCTTTTATCAAAGGGATTAGGCAAAAGTGTTTCGCGCGTCGGCATTCTTTGTGAATATCTACCTAGGTATTGATGTAGTACTCGCCGGTGTGCCTAGTGGCAACTTTTACGATTTCCCTTATAACTCACAAAATAATGTGGAAATTTTCTTTGACTTATTTTCAAAAAAGGACACCGCCAACCTAACTACCTTTCGATACTGTATCACCCCTTCATGGATCATGGATCATATTTATGGAAGTGTTCATGGCTCAAGAAAATTTCCCAATTTCAGGGTAAATTTTGCAGGGGAAAATTTGTATACAGTGTATACAGTGTGTAAAAAAAACCCTGTCCGATCCGTAACGGGGGCATTGTATACCTGACAAACATTCTAAAAATAATTTTAAAAATGAAAAATACTTAAAAAAAAATTTTTTTTATACATTTTCCCCTGCAAAATTTACCCTGAAATTGGGAAATTTTCTTGAGCCATGAACACTTAGGTCAAAGGCGGTTTCTTTGACTTTGAATAAAGGTAATAAATAATGCACCGACAAATTTAATCCGTGCCGACAAAGGACACCGCTTTCACTGTGCTACACACCAATGCACCGCCCTAGTGACGTAGCTATGATAAACACGTTGAACCAAAAAAAATATCGATTTTTTAAAATAACCTCTTTACTTTATCTACAATTTCTTTTCCTATTAAACTTTCCTGAATTTAGGAAAGGCTACATATCGTACAGTACGATATTTAGAAATGTGTACTATTCTCATAAAAATTTTACTTGAAACTGCGAATTTGTCCGTCAGTTACTGTAAAAACAAACTAATAAAACTGTAAAATTAAAATAGCTAATTAATGTTAACAGATTTTATCATTGTATGGTTGTATTTAAATAATTATTGGTTGTCATGCACTCACTATCGATATTAATGAAAATGTTACTTCAACAAAGTTTCGGCCACATCCCTATTCCTGTAAAAACCTACTTCATAGTTCTTTGCCTAATATTTTGAATGAGCTATTTATTATTTATTTGTCGGCGCAGTCTCGCGAAATAACTTCAACAGTTTAGACGTTCCGGGATTGTGATTGTGCATAATGCGTGTATTACGTTACGATTATGTCCGTGCCATATTCAAATGTTGATGTGTTTAGGTAAAAGTGAGTGCAGCTGCACGTAGGGAGTATGAGGAAAGGTTCTCTATTCCTCAAGGTTTGTCTGTACCATCAGTGCGTGCCTTTCAGAGGCTACACCGCGTGTAGGTACACCACCGGCAGTGTCAGTAAGGTGGTAGGCCATTGCATAGACGCCGCCGGGAGACCCCACCGCGCCGCCGCCCGCAACGATAACAGATCGCCAACTCTCGACTCCGGTAGACTTTTATTTGAGGGGCCCCACGTAAAACAAATAATCTAAACAATAATTGTGAAACGGAACTGGAAATGCGAAATCGAATAGTGAGTGCTTTTGAAGCTATAAAGGCAAACCCTACTGTGTTACTATGTGTTCGCGAAAACTTAAAAAAAAGGTGCCTTACGTGGTGTAACAAAGAGAATGTGCCTATGTGGAGCATGATCTACAGACCCTACAACAGCAAGTTGATATTTTTATCAACTAAAGGTATGTAAGTACTTAGGCATAAGATATGATAAGTAATTTTATTTAAAATATCTACTCATAAACGTATTAAAAATTATACCAATTTATTGTGCATAGCGTTATCATTATGAATTTGTTATCTTTAAAGAATAAGTTCAAAATAAATGAAATGCAATTCAACAATCCGTGTATAAATAACAGCTGACTTACTCGTAGGTAAAGTTTACAAGCCGTCTTTAGCAAGTAGTTAGGTTCAACGGCCGCGCGTGCTGGCGGCTTTTTATCAAAGGGATTAGGCAAAAGTGTCTCGCGCGTCGGCATTCTATTGAATATCTATCTAGGTATTGATGTACTACCAGCCGGTGTGCCTAATGGTAACTGTTACGATTTCCCTATAGCTCACGAAATATTGTAAAAAAAATTTTTAATTAATTTCCATAAAATAACACTGCCAACCTGACCACCTTTCGATACTGTATCACCCCTTCACGGATCGGACAGGGTTTTTTTTACACACTGTATAGATGAACACTTACTACACATAAAGAAGAGCTAAACGCAAATGTTCACCTGGATACAGGCTTCATCAGTTGTATAACTGCCTGCCTGAAAATTTGGAAATTTGAAATTTTGGAGTTACTAGGTAATATACAACTTCCTCTGTAATTGTCATGTAATATAGATAATGGTCTCTTATATCTCAGTTTTTAAACACACTTTTTAGTAGATACAACTGGGACTGCCAAAATAATATCTCTTGTTTTAAGTGTAATATTTAATTAATTGTAATCTTATTTTCAGGTGATTTTGGTTATCCCCAGCGTTGATATCTAATGATACAGTTAACATTGCTTCAGAAGAGATTGCTGAAGGGTACTATTATAATTAAAGTACTATTGGTGTGTATACTCAAATACTTTGGTACACCGAGTGCTACATTGAAGTACCTTTACCATTCAGACACAGCGGGAAAGTTCATTATTGCATGTTGCTTTTCAATATTTGAAATTGTGCAGGCTTTACCTCTCCAACATTAGGTGAAGATAAGAATAGTCTTTGTTGGAATAGGGTGTAAGGCTTAACAGTGAAATAAGTAGATGTACTTACTAAGATTATTAAGTTTAAGTTAACAAAATGTTCAATATTTTAAATTAATTTGATAATGGGTGAATTTTATGTTAGATACTTAATTTAATGTAAATAGCAGATACTGATATTGTTAAATTACTTACATGATTTTGATAAAATTATTAGGTATATTTATTAAAGTCAAAGTCAAAGTCAAGTCAAAATAGCTTTATTCACTTAGGTTACAAAGTAACACATGCAAATCGTTATACATGTAGTAGAATAGTATAGAGAAAAATGTCTGCCAAACTACTACCACTTTCGCAGACGACTATAGTAGAGCTCTGAGAAGAATGTGGCCAAGAAACTCAGGCCACTCTTTTCAAAATAATAATTTGACTTTGTTACAATTACCAACAGCAGCGTGAAGAATGATGTGTGCAAGCAAATCTTACATGCATAGCAATTTAAAGTTTAATTGATAAAAAAAATTTCATTGTTAATAAATTGATTTAAAAAAGCTTTAATTGCATGGCACGTTCATCAGTCATCTCGTCACTGCGATATCCGACAGAAATTAACACACAAGCATTTGTGTCGTCAAGTTGATTTTGTTAATCTTTAAGTAGTTGAGAATGGAATAGAATACCATTTAGATAATATAATTAAATACATTTACAAATGCAAGTGAAGTATTTCTATCGTTACAATAACAAATAAAACTGTAAAAGAAAGTAATAAGGTAGTAACATAACATCCGCACAACTACCTAGGTTAAGCCACAATCTACACCATGGAACAAGCAACATGAAATCACGATAATTGAAATCTAAGCCCATGAGTTTTTGTCATTAATATAATCGTTTATTGTATAATAGCCTTTCGATAATAGCTGATTTTTTACAAATGCTTTAAAGTTTAGTAAAGGTAGATCCATTACATGCTTAGGCAGTTTATTGAATAAACGTATACCGAGTCCCGCAAAAGTGTTATGTACCTTATGTAGGCGATGTTGTGGACCTATCAACTTATGCCTATTCCTCGTACCAATGCTATGAATGTCGCCATTTCTATCATACTGTTCAATATTTTGCTTAATATATATTATATTAGCATATATATATTGTGAAGCAACTGTTAAAATACCTATTTCCTTAAAACGATCTCTCAATGAAACATTCGATTCAAGATTGTAAATAGCTCGAACTGCACAAATTGCTAAAAAATTAAACAAGGCATTTGAAAAGGTAGCGGATACTTTATTTTTATTTTGTACACTTATTTGCTATATTTTGTTATAAGATACATAATTAGAAATATAGAATAAACAATAAACCTATTGAATTTTCACTATAATTATACAAATCAATATCCTATACTCCTAACATTAATAATTGCTGTGAGGGTATATAATAAGTTACCGGACGATTTTAAGAATTTGCCTTTACCGATATTTTAAATAAAGTTAACAAAATGGTTAAAGGCAAAATGCTTTTATAGTGTTGATGAATATGTCCGATTGCGGAGAATGAGATTGTAGGTTATGGATCGTTTTGGTAATGGTGATTTCGAAAATCATAATATTTTAATAAGTAATTGATTTATGTATTAATTTTACTACTGTAACCTTTATATTATAAGACTTACTAATGTACTTATTCTTGTTTATTACTATTATATTATATTGTGGACTTATTTGTATTCTTGATCTGACATCAATTTAATTTTACTCAATTTTATCTGTTTAACTGACATAAACTTAGACATAATCATGAATATCTTATTTGTTGCTGTTGTTTACTCTTTTTATCACTCAAATAATAAGTAGCATTGTGCATGTTAAACTGTAATATTTGCACACCATATGTAATGGTAGGATGTAAAGGCACCATTATACTGTAAGATCATACTCTGTAAACCTACATTCTGGCAAATAAATGATTATTGATTGATTAACTATAACTCAATATCACTATTTCAAAAACTAAAAATGATTAATACATACAGTGTGTAAAAAAAACCCTGTCCGATCCGTAACGGGGGCTTTGTATACCTGACAAACATTCTAAAAATAATTTTTAAAATAAAAAATACTTAAAAAAAGAAAAAAATTATTCGTTTTCATCTACGAAATTTACCCTGAAATTGGGGAATTTTCTTAAGCCCTGAACACTTAGTTCAAAGGCGGTTTCTTTGACTTCGAATAAAACTAATAAATAATGCACCGACAAATTTAATCCGTGCCGACAAAGGACACCGCTTTCACTGTGCTACACCAATGCACCGCCCTAGTGACGTAGCTATGATGAAAATGTTGAACAAGAAAAAAATATCGATTTTTTTAAATTACCTTCTTACTTTACTTACACTCCGTGTGGTGACGGAGTAAGAATACAGTGCGTCACCACCCTATCTCATCCCATGGGTGTCGTAAAAACCGACTAAGGGACTATCCGTGAATATTATCTTTACGTAATTAAAACAAGGAAAACTTGAAACAAAACTCTGTACCAATCCGTATGTCCAGCGTGGTATTAGTAGGGCAAGTATCACTCCGTCACGGGAGGAGGCCCATCCCGTAGGGACTGTCGAGTAGGACATTAATGGGCTGTTATGATGATGATGACCTTACCTAATCTTTTTTCTTTTTAAACTTTCTTAAACTTAGGAAAGGCTACATATCGGTTACGATATTTAGAATTGTGTACGATGCTCTTAAATATTTTACTTAAAACTGCGAAACTGTTCTTCAGTTACTGTAAAAACAAACTAATAAAATTGTAAAAATAAACTAGCTAATTAATATTTTAAAAACTATGTAACTGATTTTGTTATTGTATCATCATAACAGCCCACTAATGTCCCACTACGGGGTATGTCCCACAGGGACGGGCCGCCTCCCGTTACGGAAGGATCCTTGGCCTACTAATACCAAGCTGGCCAGACGGATTGGTAAAGTGTTTATTTTCAAGTTATCCTTCTTTTTACTTCGTAAAGATAATATTTACGGTTAGTCCCATGGGATGAGAGGGGGTGGTGACATTTTGTATTCTTACTCCGTCCCCACAAGGATATGTTATTGTATGATTGTATTTAAACATTTATTGATTATCATGCACTTCTATCGATATTAATGAAAATAGTACTTTAACCCTTTATAAGGCATAAGCATCTAGGGGGGTTACAATAAAACTTTTTATATTTTTAGAATGGTTTTTTATTGCTTTTCACAAAATCAAAGAAAAAAATTAAAAAAATTAAAAAAAACATGGTGGTAAAAATCTTCCCTCTGCCGGCGTGGCTATACTATGTCTCAGTACATCATATAAATAGGTAACATGTATTCTTGACACAACTCGAGTTCAAGCATGCACAAAATATAAACAGTATTAAAATAAATCAAAAATAGTATTTTCGAAAAAAAAAACACGCAATGGTGATTGACAATGAGCGCTTAGTCTCTATGGAATGCAGTGAAGCATGGTGTTATACACAGAGGGACGCCACATTTTTCGCATATAATCTTAGATCTCTTGTCCTTTTCCTTGGTGCTACACATCCTGCAGCGCTTGTATGTTGGTGAATCCACGGGCATGTGCTCTCCGACGTTGGTATAACGAAGTTCCGTAGCAACAACGTGTAGAGACTTTTGGCGGTTTTCTGACATGACAGATTTTTTTTTGCAGATATAATTAACAAGGCCGAGTGACCGCCGTTTTCTGCTCGTAAATCCACTGATTAGTCCTCTTGCAACAGATACTCGGAACTCTAGGTTTGACAGTTTTGTAACACTTGGATTTTGACAGTATAATAAGTGAGAATTAGTTATACTTGTATCCAATAGAAAGTAAAATATACGCAGCCACCATTTCTTACTTCTTCTGCCCACTGAATATGTGCTTTTTATTTGGTCAAAGCGGTCGACGCCCCCCATCCTTTTTGTATATTCTTTTATAGCTACAGGGCAATCGAATTCTTTTTTTGTGCCGTCTTTTTGAGTCCGTAAGATGGTAGTTATTTCAACTTTTGGATGATGTGCATTCGTTAGCACGAGCACCTCTTTGGTATCCTGCCAGACTACGAATGCAACATTCCCCTTGACTCTCCATTTAAACTCTCCTCTTGTAAGCTTTAGATTGCATTTACCCTTTATCAGCATGGGTAGATCTTTCCTATGTCTTCGCACGGTGCCTGTTGCATAGATCCCATTTTCGTATAAAAATTCCATTAACTCATAACTACAGAAGAAATTGTCAAATGTTACAATAATATGATAATTGTTCAGTGCTTTATCGAATAGCTTTTCCGTCAGAGTTTTCACAACTTTATACCCCAGTCCTTCTTCAGTTTCAGTTCCTGTTTTTCCCGTATAAATGTAGAACTCGTACAAGTATCCGGTGCTACTGTCACAACGACACCATACTTTGTAGCCTCTTTTTATGGGCTTTAGAGGCATGTATTGTTTCATAGATGAACGGCCTTTGAACTGAATCATTGATTCGTCAATGCTTTGAGATGAGGAATCTTTAGCATTTGTCAAACAAGCACTATTTATGAAATCCAACAACGGGCGTACTTTGTAAAGTTTGTCGTAGTTTTGACTTGTCTTGTCTGGTTGTTGTGTATTATCATTCAGATGCAAACATTGTAGTATTTTCTTAAATCTTTTTATTGGCATTGTTTCTGCAATTTCGTCTACCCGAAAACCTGGGTCAGATGACCAATAAAGATCAATTGATGGAAGTATATTATACCCCATGATGATGATAATACCTAAAAAGGCTTTTAATTCCTTTATATCTAAGTTAATCCATCCTTCAATATTGCTTTGCGCGGCGTAGAGGTTTGTTTGATAAACTATCACATTGAAAACTTCCTCAGTAAAGAATTTTTCAAACAGCGTTACTGGTCTGATTCGGCTGCTAAACATCTGACTCGGTGCCATCGGAATTTCATCATAAATGGTAGGTGTTGGCCGATATGTTGTCCATTTACATTTTTTCCAGGTCTCTTCATCGCCGTCTGAGTCATCTGTTTCCGAATCGTCATAACTATTTACAGGTGATATTGTCCTTGGTTCTGGGGTCTGCTGAAGAGGTGACGAACATGGTAAATCTTCAAGCCTTCGTGTTGCCCGCCTAGGGCGAACACATTGAGACGATTGAGGTATTGGGCTAAGTGGAAAATCAACAGGTGAACTGTGGGGCTGAACTTCGAGAGCTGATACGGAGGGTGTTGGGCTATTAGATGGATTGGGTGACGGTGGCATAAGCCCCCCGAGATTAGGATGGTCATAACATTCTATGATTCTTTGAAGTTTCGCAGTACTGTACGGAACCTCGTCTTCATCCGATTCTAAATCGTCATTCGACACATTAGGATCATCGGGGAAATCAAATATCGCTTCTAATTCATTACATATATCTGAATCGTTGAGTACTCTTCTACTACCACTCATTTTCGTAATATTCTGTAATAAGCAAAAAAGAAAACATGCATAACATTGCTCACACCACGGGCAAAGAAAACATTAGTATCGCAACAAAAAATAATCCACACGGGCAGCGGGAATATATTTACCACCACAAAAATAGCGTATAAGAAAAAAAATTCAGGTCCAAAATCCAAAATTTGTCTGAATACAAGTATATTACATATCGGAGAATAAAAGTTAGAAAAACTTACCTCGTGAAAGTTGCTAATTTTGAAGATGTATAAAGATTTAACAGCAGTTGTCAAAATTCACTGGTTTACAAACTTTTTCCCGCCACTGACAGAAAAAAAATTACAAGTTTTCGTAATTGTCATAGATGAATAATGTCAAAAACTATCATCAATACTATTGCCATAGATAAAATAAACGATTACACGTTTCGTTTCTCAAAAATTTCGAAAATATATGGTGGTAAAAATATTCCCTTTGCCTTAAAAAGGGTTAACAAAGTTTCGTCCACATCCCTATTTCTTTAAATACCTACTTCATAGGTGCCTAATATTAACTAGATATTTTTATTTATTTGTCGCAGTCTCGCGAAATAACTCTAACAGTTTAGACGTTCCGGGAGTGTAATTGTGACCTTGTGTACTTATTACGAGAATTACGTTACTACTATGTCCGTGCCGTATTCAAACGCTGAATATTTCAATGTGTTAATGTGTTTAGGTAGAAGTGAGTGCAATTATGCAGCTGCACGTAGGGAATATGAGGAACGGTTTTCCATTCCTCAAGGTTTGCCTGTACCTTCAGTGCGTGCCTTCCAGAGGCTACACAACCGCGTGTACACCACCGGCAGTGTCAGTGGGGAGGTAGAACATCACAGGGAAGCCGGCAGACCCCGCCGCAGTGACAACATCGAGGAGGCTGTGTTGGAAATGTTCGATGCAGAGCCTACACTAAGCACACGTAGTGTAGCAAGACAGTTGGGAAGTAGTCACGTGAGGGCGTGGAAAATTTTAAAGGAGGAAGGACTGCATCCCTTTCATTACCGCCGCGTGCAAGCTCTTCTCCCGTCCGACTACGAACCGAACTCAGGGAAGAGCTAGATGAGTTACCGCTCCCTGTGGTTCCAGCACGATGGCGCTCCACCTCACTTTTTACGCGCAGTGCGAGACTACCTCAACGTGCAGTAACCTAACAAGTGGATTGGACGTGGAGGTCCTATTGCGTGGCCGCCGAGATCGCCAGATCTAACTCCGTTAGACTTTTACTAGTGGGGCCACGTAAAACAAATAGTCTACACAAAAATTTGTGAAACGGAACAAGAAATGCGACATAGGATAGTGAGTGCTTTCGATACCATAAAGTCAAACCCTGAAGTGCTACTTAATGTTCGCAAAACCCTAAAAAAAAAGGTGCCTTATGTGTGTGCAAAGGGAAGGTGGAGTGTGGAGCATGATCGTCAGACCCTACAACAGCAAGTTGATATTTTTATCAACTAAAGGTATGTACAAACAGCAACACGTTAAGTTAGACACCCGATATAACTTTAGCTATGCATAGTATAGTATAGAAAATCGTTCGAAAGGGACTTCGCACGACGTCATCAGCCAATCACTGCGCTAGCGCTTCTTTCACACATAGATTTAAGTCTCATGAATGGGTGGTGGCCCACACACCTACATGCGTACACACACCTACAGTCCTACATGCGCACACGTGGACATTTCGTAAAGCGCTAGTTTTCTTCCCATATCTTTAAAATTTAAATCATTCGCCTCCCGCCGCCCGGTCGTTGGATCGCTTACAATCACTAGTGTTCATGTTAGTGAAAAAATAAAATGGCGCCACAATTAACACCACAGCAAAGACAAATAATTGTAGTTCTACGGGAAAGTGGTTACAGCATTAGGAAAATAGAAAGAAGAACTGGAATAACGGTGAGTGCCACAGTTAACATTTTTTAATTATTGTTTAAAATAAATGCATATTAATATTCCGTCTGTTTTTTAAATAACGGTAAACTATCTTGGTATTCCGTTTTACATTATGGAAGCATTTAAAAGAAAAGATAAACTAGGTAATATGTAGTTGTATTACAGTTCAATAACATAGAGAGATAACTCTATGTTATTTACTCTACTCTTTTTTAAAAGACCTTTAGACCTTTTTTTTTAGAAGACGACGTAGAGTTGGTATTAATACAATAATATAGATGAAGGTTGTGTTTCTTTGGGCTAATTAAAATATTCAGTTAAGAATATCACATTGTTACACTTACGATTATTTATTGAATCTTGTTACTACATTTTGGCAAATGACGAAGTGAAACTTGGTTTGGTTTGAAAAAGGTGTTAGGACAAAGAAGACATTTTATGTTACTAGTTACTAGGGCGCTGATAAAGTAGTATTAATTTGACAATTGAATCAAATTGATATAGTTGCTTTAAAGTTTATTAAACATGACAGGCTCGGTAGACTGGCGTTAGTGTAATCGGCTGCCCTGCATGAGGTCGTGGGTTTGAATCCCACGCAGGATATTAATTATTTTTAGAAACTTACTATAATTATTGTTTTAGAGAACTACAATTCATTTCTGGTTGTGACGAAATGAGGAAACCGGGGGCGATTTGACTCCTCATCACATGCAACTCTATCAAAGAGCTACCACCGCTGACCAAGATTTGGCCATTGTCGCCGCGCATAATAGACAGCCTCTCTTGAGTACGCTAGTTACAGCTACTACATATAATGTAAGTTTATTTCTATTATTTGTCAAGGCATTAGAATTTTATTTAAAAAGGGGGAAGTAATAATTTACCTAACTATGAACTTGTGCTCGTTAATTTCTTTTTCTATACTTATATAGATAATTTCCGCACTAGGAATTAATTACTCTTATGTCGCGGGGACTTTTACAAACATTTAAAAGCTTACACGTTACAGTTAATAACATCTACTAAAAATGGCATTTACCTATATTAAAAAAAACAATCTAGATTGCATAGCGCATAGCGATCACATTTACACAGCTTAGTAATGCACTCAAAGACAAAAAACCTACCTATATTTGCTTTACATATTATTTTTTAATAATATAAAATGTTAGATCTCAAGTAGAACCCATTTTTTTTTACTACTTATAAAAACTATTATTAACACGCGCCAAATAGATACCTTCCAAACTTCGATGGAAACTTTGAGATTCCATATCAAGCCACATTGAAAATTTCGAGACGGAGCATATTAAACAACACGTCGATTAGGTAGCTAACAAACATATTAGAGTGATAGGAGTTTTCAACCTTAACTCAATAACGTTAAGTTGATTTTTGCAACTCATAAAAATAAAAATAACCATCAGAATATGTTGATGTGCAATTTTGAACTTAATGTTAAGTGTGTAAGGATTAAAGTCAAATTGTTTCAAAATGCAACTGAAATGAAAGAATAAAAAATATTAAGCGAATATTAAACCGAGCGTTGGGAATTTCGAAGCGGAACTTGTTAGAACACGTCCAAAAATACCAAACTAAGATGGAAATACGTAGGTAATAGATATTGTGAATAATGTGCCTACTTCAACTTTAACTCAACATTTTATTTGTTAACCATAAAAATTATCAATACTTACAAAGTTTAAATGTATTTAATTTGAACTTATGTAAGTATTTAAATTGTTGCAAAAGGTTAAAGGAATTATCTTTGGGACAGATTTCAGAGGCTCAAACGAGGGCTTCTTGTGGAAGAGACAGGCAAAGCACGCGTTGGCACCATGGTGGTTATAATCGCTTACCATAAGATGTGTATTAGTTTGCCTTTTATGTTATAAGAACAAACAGGTAGGTATAAACGAGGCGCGGTCAGTAGTGCAAGCGCAGTAGTGCGCGTGCACGAGGTCGTGGGTTCAAATCCCATACAGGATAATTATTTGTGTGATCCACAAATTATTGTCCTGATTCTGGACTTAGTAATGCACTCATTGAGTTAAGGTTGAAAACTCCTATCACTCTAATTTGTTTTTTAGCTACCTAATCGACGTGTTGTATAATATGCTCCGTCTCGAAATTTTCAATGTGGCTTGATATGGAATCTCAAAGTTTCCATCGAAGTTTGGTAGGTATCTATTTGGCGCGTGTTAATAATAGTTTTTATAAGTAGTAAAAAAAATGGGTTCTACTTGAGATCTAACATTTTGTATTATTAAAAAATAATATGTAAATCAAATATAGGTAGGTATTTTGTCATTGAGTGCATTACTAAGCTGTGAAAATGTGATCGCTATGCAATCTAGATTGTTTTTTTAATATAGGTAAATGCCATTTTTAGTGTTATTGTTGTTATGTTGATGTTATTAACTTAATATTGCGTAGTATAGGAGCATACCTAACAGATACATAATAGTGCGCAAATCGCTCGAAATCAATCCCTTAAACTTTCTACATTTTTCTTGTTTAGATCTTTCGAGGTATACCTACCTATACTTATATTATTTGAAAAAAAAAAATGTGAACATGCACTTCTTATTGTTTAATATTTTTTTGATAAGTTTTATTTTCGTAAAAGGTATCATTTTAAGCAGTCTCTACGTTAGTAATGAAAGCACAAGAGCCTTTTAAGTTCATAAATATAATTGAATTCGGATATTATGACCACTCCCAACTTAATCGAGCTTACATTAGTTTCCGACTCGTAATTCTAATGTATTCGTAGGCTAATCATACGGCCCCTTACTCATAAAGCTAAACAGTGATTAAATTTAAGAGGCGTTTATAAGTAAGGGGGACGATGTTTTATACAGTATCCAATCATAATATTATGACAAAAAACAATTACAAAATACCATTTGACAAAATAATACCTACTTGTTAAATTTACCTTTTTAAAAACTGTTGTTCAACAAACAAAAAATGTTTTTAGGTATATAATAATTTTAATCATCCTTTCATAAAGGTATTATTTTTAAAAACATGTAGGCAAAACAAAATACCTATAGCATTATGTAATAACATTTGACAAAATGCATTGCTTGGTAAAAGTTTTATTTATTAAAATTAACTTTAATACAAAGATGACATGAAATAATAAAACAATCATCGACTCTTGATAGAATCAAAATGACTTAAATTAAACGACAAGGTTCGTAGCCTTTTAGTAACGACTGCTGAGTCGTGCGAAAATCAAATAGATAAACACGCTGCATTTTATAAAAAAAGTGTGGCATTACAATGCCACACTTTTTTATTTTCTTTTTAATTTAAATTGCTTAAAAATACTACTAACTTACTACTAAGAGTTTTCCTAAAAGCTATAATCAAAATTACATGTTAAGATTGCACATGATTTTATATTTTACATACTGGTGGCGCGATGTGTAAGCGTCGGGATCCCTTTTTTTCTCATAATGGTTTTTGTCCTAATTTTCATTGTCATTATGTTACGCATAATTTTCTTGGTCATAATAATAGTATGCCATAATTGTTTTTTAGCATACTGCGTTATTAATCAAAAATATTGCAGCTATTGTTTTTATTTATAAGTTAAATGCATAAAGTTGTAACGCATATTGGTTATTTGTCTAATAGTTAATTGACAAAAAGTTGGTTTATGTTATTGATAGCTATTTGAGTCTGATAAACAAACATAAGGTTTTAGGTTAGGTTTATGTTATTGATAGATTAGTAGCTAGTTTGAAAAATAAAAATTATGTAATAGGCATGTAAAACAAAAATAGTTATGGTTATGCATCATAATGCATAAGTAAACTTATGCTTTGGGATAGTATGCATATTAAATATTATACTTAAAGTTAATAGGATGAAATAGTTATGTTAAATGAGTATTATGCGTAACTTATGTAAGGACAAGTAACATTATGCAATGTTAAATTTAAAAATATATAACATAATCTTAGGAAAGAAAATAAAGAACCGAATAATACTGATATTATATCGATCATTTACCATATTAACTTGTTAAAAAAGTTAAATAAATTATATTTTTATTTCAGGTAACAGTGCAAAGAATACGGAGAAGACTACACGCTGCGGAACGATTACTTAATAGATTTATTTATAACAATTAATATTACAAAGACTTTATATTGTGATGTTATTTGGTGTTAAATACCGATTAGAATTGTTTTAACTTTTGTTGATTAATATTAGATTTATTTATAACAATTAATATTACAAAGACTTTATATTGTGATGTTATTTGGTGTTAAATACCGATTAGAATTGTTTTAACTTTTGTTGATTAATATTAGATTTATTTATAACAATTAATATTACAAACACTTTATATTGTGATAGGTATTTAGTTATTTGGTGTTAAATATATATTAGAATTGTTTTAACTTTTGTTGATTAATATTAGATTTATTTATAACAATTAATATTACAAAGACTTTATATTGTGATAGGTATTTAGTTATATAATGTTTAATACCAATTAAAATTGTTTTAACTTTTAATGATTACTTAATGGATTTTCCTATAATGAAAAAATATTCAATTTTCAAATTATTTGTTTTATCTTTCAAGTTTGTAAAATAACGAAAAATGTTTTTATTTTTATTACAAAATATTTACTATAACTAGTAGTTTTAATATCTTCCTCCTAATATTATAAAAGGGAAAATAAGTTTTATTGTTTTTTTTTGGTATGGAGATAGGTGGGAGCCTGGAGTAGGATATAGGCAACTTTTTATCTCAAAGTCATATTCCGCAGGCGGAGCCGCTTATAGTCATTTTGGAACCGATTAGGTAATTCAAACTAGAAAGTTGTGTCAGCTCTTTAAGTTCTTTTTACACTGTTCCATAAATGTCGCCAAATCATTCCGTGAATATAAGACAACACATATAACTTACTGTTTAAAAAAAGTCGTAAGTATTCAAGTTTATTGAAATTGCTAATATTTTGTTAAAAATATTAATTTGCTCACAATTAAGACATTTTTGAAGTATAAGTAGGTATATAACTCTTGACACGAATCGACTTTTCAGTCACGGGCATTACTTGCACGTGTCCCAGGACTCTCTCAACTCTTTATGGGCCTTCACCCGTCGTTGGCCCGGGTGGGCAGGTGCTTCCCACGCGACGCCGTGGCCCGTCTCAGTTGCGTACTGCCCTTTCAGCACCGCAACCTACTGAACCGCTTTAACATGAGCTGTCTGGGTTACAGCCCAGTGAAGAAGCTCCCTTCGGGGGGTGCCACTTAGTTTTACGTGTTACGGGTACTCAGCCCACCACCACGATAAGGCGGAAACATGTGCATCTGCATTGAGTGTCCTTTTTTTCAAGTTTTAGTAAAAGACGTGAGATTTTTGGGAAATTTAGTAAAAAATAGTAAAAACTTATAGCACTAAGTAAAAAAATAGTAAAACTTGAGTTAAGCCTGTAGTGACCAAAAAACTGGGACACTCAATCCTGACATTTGAAAAATTTTGCATCGTCTTAATCTCAGAAAGTACTAACTATTTTATAATAATTTATTTTTTACAATTTATTTGAGAATTAGTAAAATCTTTTATGAAATTAACAACTTGCTAAGATGTGATCTTACAGATTTATATCGGGTCACTCAATTCATTACCTGTCTGAACTGAGTGCCCAGCAAAATATAAGTTTAATCAGGGAATTAATTATTGTAACACTTTTATCTTATAGTTTGACTATTAAACAAATTCGTAAAAGAGAAATAATGGCTCAAAAATGTACCCTTGAAAAATAGACGAACATTGAACTTTTTCGCAACGTTTGAACTGAGTGTCCTATATATGAGGCTTTACAGATTAAGCTAAACTTCGTTCATTGAAGCGAATCAGGTACAAAAATTTTACTATTTTTTTATTAAAAAATTAAATATCTTTCGTTTTTCTAAATGTTATACTTTATGAGAAAGTCCACTTTTAGTGTTTTCATGCATCAAATGGTTGTAGGGTGACCATTATTATTGTGTTTAATAAAAATCGTACTGTATATTGATAATGTGTTTTATTTATGTAAATTATAATAAACGAAAAAATGTTTAGATTACTTACAAGATAATTTAAAGTTTTAATTACTTAGATACTTTTTTAAATATGGTTTTATAGTTATTTATTTTCATAATTAGTATAAGTAATGCCGTATGATAGAGTATGTAAATAAATGGGTTCTTCTGTAGAAGAACAAAATTTTACCAGCAAATCATCATAGGAAATCATACTGCCATTTAAAAAACCATGCCCTCTATAATGACCGAGATTATATGGCTGCAACGCTGGAATATATTCTGTGACGCCTAACAATTTGTAACATTTATTTTTTAAACTAATTGTTTCGGGTAAGTCCTTTAAAATAACTTCGGCTGTCCCGTTTAAATCGAATGAGATCAAATTCGAAAGCTCATAACTAATGACTTCCTGATTATAATAATTACATGAGGCGCAGACTTTATTTTCATCGCTTATACAAATAGCGTCTTCTAAGCTGGTAATACCGAATATTTTAATCATATCCATATTAATTGGCAAAAATACCACCTCTCTAGAAACCTTGGAAGATGTGCACAATTTGTTTAAACATTGTTTTGTGAAAATTGCACTGGAGATGGAATTTAATAAAACATTTTCAAAAATGTATGTAGCATTACAAGCACAATCGACAGTAACGACAACACCTTTTTGTTCTTTTCGAAAATATTGAAGTGCTATGCGAGACCTATTTTCATAAACATCTTCATGTGACCGGCTATCAGATAAATCTTGAATATATTTTGCAATCGGTGCGTTTTTGGAAATATCTATAATATCCTTTATATTTTGGTTTCTGTTGTACCCTATACACAAAATATACATAACAGAATCTAGGGCACAGGTATTAATTAATTTAATTTCACTGTTATCGTTATGTATTGAACTGCTTAAGTTACCATTTTTCATAAATTGTATACTAATCTTTTTTGTTATCGATTCGGTGAATTTAGCCTCTCCTCTCCAATTTTCGCTAAAAGATGGTTGGTCAGAAAATATTGAATCTGTAGGAAATCGTTGATGAGTGGCACATTTTAAAATTTTTCTTTTTTTATTTAACTGTAATTGATTATTACGTTTTCGCTTTTTACTGATTTTAGTTACGTTTTTTGTTCTTTTGTTAGTAAGATTTTGACATAAATCGTTTATAGCAATTTTTAGTTCTCCATCTAAATTTTCAAGATGAATTTTTATAAACTGATCAATCCTGTATTTTGATACTTTAGATTTAAATACTAGTTTCTTCAAGGTTTTAAAACAACTTTCAGCTGCTGATGAAGATGGGGCCTTATTTACTGATTTGAAAAAAGGACATAATAAATTAGACCACAACGGTAATTTATATAATAATCTCTTAAGTGTAGATATAAAAGGCGGATAGTAATAAGAATTTTCGTTGTCCGGTGTTCTGTTTTTTTTATAGGAATCTACTAAACTGTCAAACCATGTCATTAATTCCGTGCTTTCCAATTTTTGTAGTTCGTCTTCTTCAATATTTTCTTCTACAATCTCTTCTTTAATTTCATTTTTCACTGTAATAGTATCTTCAGTCACGTCTTCGATATATTTATCAAGGCGTGTTTTAGCCTCAATAGTTTTAGCCCTTGCAGATATATCATTGATATCATATCCTAGGCAAATATTCACAACGTCTTCAATGATCGCTTTTGCAACGTCAAATTCTTCACATTTCTTTATAAGTAAAATACAATATATATAAAAATATTTTACACGATTGTCTGTAAGATCTTTAAAACAGGTTAAATTGTGTAATGTTTTTATAAAATGACTTGTGTCAAGCCTAATGAAAGTATTCGGTAAAGTTGTGTTTTTTCCTTCCAAAACAGAAAACAGATGCTGAATGTAATCTCTGGTACTGTTGTGCGATGTGAATGCTTTAGTATTAGCCGAAAGCAAAGCAGATGAATCATCAGTGATTACTTCATGGGGCACGTCAATTACGTCACTCATCCATTTTTTTAACCAACTAGAAATTGATGATCCACTATGAGAATCTGTGATCATTTGCAGAACTGGTACGGATTTTAGTTTTGGATGACCAGTTATGAGTCCAATGTACAAAAATAATGTTTTTGTGAATTGGGAACCGTCCGGCATGTATATAGTCTCGAAAAAAGAACCTGTTGCATCAACAGTAATAGTGACTCTATCGAATGTATTGTAATACTTTTTATAGTATTCGATTTCTATATCTGTCCAATAGTAAACGTAAAAATTTGGATGGACATTAATTTCACGGATAGCACTTCTGAAATTTGAAGTTTTAGCCATAATTATAAGTGATGTCAAAGTATTTCGATGAAATAAGTCTCCAATTTTATCTTCACATTTGATTTGCCGTAGAGCCGAAAGAGACGGCAATACTGGCGGCTCCTTCATCTCATGTACATTATGAGTAGAAATCAGTTTCGAAGCCATTTCGTGCCTAATTAAAATAGCTGGTTTGAATTTTAAGTTTTTAGCTATTTGGTATCTTGTATATGGCGTAAGTTTAGATTTTTTTGATGGCTTATGTTTATATGTTTTTTTTATGTTTTGTACACTACAGAGAAATGTTTGTATCTTTTCAGTCTTTTCTAAACTTGATACAGCTATTCGTGCAAAGCACTGACTACAATGGCCTTTCAATTTAATGCAATCATTTTGAATCATGCTTTTCTTGAGAACCCACGTACACGGTAATTTGGAGTTTGACCATATTTTCTGTTTCACCAAGTCAGACCACTTATATTTTGGTAAAGTTTTATAAGTCCGATACTTACCGTCTTTTTTTTGCCTGTGTGCGTTCAAAGGTGTAATTTTTTTCATATCATATACATCTACATTAAAGGAAAACATTTTACTTTCTCCACTTTCAATTATGTTTTCATCTTTGGAAGGAATGATAACTGGGGTTGAAATCATTGAACTACGATTACTATCATCTGATGTTTTATGCTGTGGTTCTTCATCATTAAAAGTGGCTGGCTTTGCATACAATTTTTTAAATGCTATGTACAATGCCATCGGTGTCATCTTGGCACCCAGTTCCTCAGCCATGCTAGAAAAGACGGGATCATTATACTTAATATTAGGTCCAAGGGCCTCGGCATATTTTTCAAATATCTCTTTTTGTGTTTTCCTGTCTACTTGCGGTTTGCGACCCCTCTTTTTTATAGCTTGACACTTCCTGTAAAATAGTCAATATTATTTGTATTAAATGTAAATATTTAGGGTAGGAATAAAGTACCAATAACAAAAATAGAATAAGTACTTTACATCAAAATATTAAATTTACCGCCTAAAATACCAACTTTCTACTACTCCTGCCCGAAAAAACTTATGTACCTACACAAGATAACAGGTTAGTCATTTTTATACCCCCTCAACAGCGGGGCCACTTTTTGTTATACTGCGAATTTGAACTCTAGTCAATTGGAATAAAGTTCACATCCTCTAAAAAAATAAAAATCTAATTTTTCATTTTTTAATAGGTAAATATAGGTATTTACCTATTAAAAAATGAAAAATTAAATTTATTTTTATAAAAAAAACAAAAGTAAAACAATAATGAGTAGGCCCATTATTGTTTTACTTTTGTTTTTTTTTAATTAATGATAAAAAAAATACTGTTTACATTTTGAAAGTGAAAAATTCTAAAAGTATACTAATACCTAAATAGTCACTTTTCCATTAGTTTCCATGCTCAGGATTTTAAACGTTTCATATACTGACTTTTAAGTGTGAATCTATTTAAAAAAAATTATTCAAAGCAAATACTTCATTTTAACAATAATAGGTATAGGGTACTTACATCGGTATCGCAGAAGGAAAACACTGATGATAAATAAATTAATACTGCACTAATAACTACTGCACGATTGCACTGAACTTAACTGCATTCGATATTAGCACCAAATACACTAATCGTTTTATGTGAATGCCGAGGTAATGTAGGGTAGATGAAAAAAAAACTGTCCAGTAAAAAAAATTAATTATGTATACCCTACAACCATTTGATGCATGAAAACACTAAAAGTGGACTTTCTCATAAAGTATAACATTTAGATAATTTTCTAATTAAAAAACCGACTTCAACAGGAGTCGGTTAAAAACCATGCTGATAACAATTTCTAAGATTCGTATTAAATAAATTTCTGCAGTCGTCTTCATCATAAGATCATGTTTGTGTAAAGTTTTCATTAATACGAATAAAATAAGCCCAAACACTAGGTAGCTGCTATATACCGTTGAGAAGTTTCCTCGACCCTCAGTCGTCTTCATCATCAGATCATGTTTGTGTAAAGTTGTGTAAAGTTTCCATCAATACAATTAAAATAAGCCTAAACACTAGGTAGCTGCTACATACCGTTGAGGAGTTCCCTCGACCCTCAGTCTTCTTCATCATCAGATCATGTTTGTGTCAAGTTTCGTAAAGTTTTCATCAATACAATTAAAATAAGCCCAAACACAAGGTAGCTGCTATATGCCGTTGAGTTGTTCCCTCGACTCTCTGTGGTCTCCAGCATCAGACCAGTTCTGACTCTTGACTATTTGGTAGTGACGTCAGAGATGCACGTATATGACAACATTTTACATAATGCGTCCCTACAATTTTCAAGAGATGCCCTCGATTTCTCTAGGATCCCGTCATCCAGATCCAGATCTGGTGACAATGGGACCAAATGGGAAGTATACCCAATCGAACAAAAAAAAAATTTTTCAAATCGGTCTAGCCGTTTTCGAGAAATCAGGTAACAAACACAAAAAAAAAAAATAAAAAAAATAAAAAAAAAAAAAAAAATACAACCGAATTGAGAACCTCCTCTTTTTTGAAGTCGGTTGAAAAACAAAAGATATTTCATTTTTTAATAAAAAAATAGTAAAATTTTTGTACCTGATTCGCTTCAATGAACGAAGTTTAGCTTAATCTGTAAAGCCTCATATATAGGACACTTAGTTCAAACGTTGCGAAAAAGTTCAAAGTTCGTCTATTTTTCAAGGGTACATTTTTGAGCCATTATTTCTCTTTTACGAATTTGTTTAATAGTCAAACTATAAGATAAAAGTGTTACAATAATGTAATTCTCTGATTAAACTTATATTTTGCTGGGCACTCAGTTCAGACAGGTAATGAATTGAGTGACCCGATATAAATCTGTAAGATCACATCTTAGCAAGTTGTTAATTTCATAAAAGATTTTACTAATTCTCAAATAAATTGTAAAAAAGAAATTATTATAAAATAGTTAGTACTTTCTGAGATTAAGACGATGCAAAATTTTTCAAATGTCAGGATTGAGTGTCCCAGTTTTTTGGTCACTACAGGCTTAACTCAAGTTTTACTATTTTTTGACTTAGTGCTATAAGTTTTTACTATTTTTTACTAAATTTCCCAAAAATCTCACGTCTTTTACTAAAACTTGAAAAAAAGGACACTCAATGCAGATGCACATGGCGGAAACCACGGTTCATGTGAATATAGTTTGGTTAGCTGGAGCCATAAACAACCCTTCGTCTTGAAAGTTTTATTTTCTTCCTATTCTTAAATATATATATTTTTATTGCAAAAGATAACCACCATAAAGGCTGGGTAATTTAAAGATACTATTCCAATTAGTATTAATATAACTATTAAAGAGAGAAAACCGCTCTGTGGATGATATTTATTTACCGAACTTCAGTACAGATTATGTCTACAGAGCGGTTTCTTTCTGACCCACAGTTAATGTTGCATGCAGATCAATTGACTTATTTCCATTGAAAAAACGTGTAGGTATGAGCTTCGATGGGACAATGAAATCTGCCAAGTGATCAACATTAACCTGTTAACTATCAAGCGGTGACCGGTCACCGCGAAATAATATGTTTTCTATTGTGTCTGCAAAACCGGATTTGACGGATTAATATCAAAAACACCTCATTAAAACTCTTTGAAACTGTGACAATAATATTTCTTGAAAAAACAATCTATTTAAAAAGAATCAGTTTACTTTTTGGGCAAAACATTTAGATTAACGGTCAAGGAACTATTGTTAAAGTTATAATACATCATTGTAAATTAATCTTACAATTTTGTAAGCATTTTCACGTAAGTGTGCTTCATTTTATTAATATTAATACATTTGTAGTTCAGCAATAACAAAACGTAAATAGTATCGCGTATTGGCCACATCGTCCACTGGCGCTGCTATCTACGTAGTAAGAGAGGAAACAACAAAAATATATCGCACACTCTCGCACGATTCGCAGCGTTCAACTTCTAATAGTTCAAAGTCCAATCAGTCTAGGTTGATCTGTCCGTGACTGTACCTAGGCATAAGATTTGATAAGTAATTTTATTTAAAATATCTACTCGTAAACGTCTTAACAATTACCAATTTATTGTGCATGTCGTTATCATTATCAATTTGTTATCTTTAAAGAATAAGTTTAAAATAAATGAAATGCAATTCAACAATCCTTTTAGGTATAAACACCTGATTTACTCGGAAGTACAAGCCGAATCGTACCAAGTAGGTAGGTTAAACGGCGGCAGCACAGGCGGCGGCGCCGGCGCGCGAGCGGGCGGCTTTTATCAAAGGGATTAGGCAAAAGTGTTTCGCGCGTCGGCATTCTTTGTGAATATCTACCTAGGTATTGATGTAGCACTTGTCGGTGTGCCTAGTGGCAACTTTTACGATTTCCCTTAAAACTCACAAAATAATGTGGAAATTTTCTTTGACTTATTTTCAAAAAAAGACACCGCCAACCTAACTACCTTTCGATACTGTATCACCCCTTCATGGGTCGGACAGGGTTTTTTTTACACACTGTATAATAAAAACCTTATAAAACAGATATTATTTTTTATTGCCTCTGCCAGGGCAGTTCTTCACCAAAAGCCAAGCTAGCTTGTACACCCTGACTATTTCATTACTGCCATGATGGGATTTGGTAATTGTGGCTCTTCATAAACTTTTCATTAATGCTTGCAAATTGATAGCATCTGCGGTATTAATATGGATTCTTTTCATCATCGTCTGGCAGCTATAAATAATTTAATGAAAATATTTCACTAGGATAAGCATTATATCCTTCTGCAACCACTCAAGGATGTCTTATGTACTGAAAGAAATAAATACAAGTTGATTTACTAAATGACTAAAATGAAAGAATGATAATACTTAAATATGTTACTTTACAAAAAATGTTTTTTTTATTGATTTATTTGATGATGATGACAACAACTTTAACTATAAAAACCTTGCCTCTACCCTACCTTGTTTCATTTATTAGCAAATTACAAAGCAGTTTCCCCAATGCTGTTTAATTTAAATTTTTCATTCTTTATTGGCTTTATCCTTAGCACTGGGTATTCTCAGATAGTCTTACGCTGGGCTGGATGTTCTGCAGGATGGAGAACACATTCTGTGGGGCTGAAATAATTACATCAATTAGTATAATTCTATTAGTTAGGTACAACTCTTAAAAAAATACATAACTAATATTATAAACTATTGATATTATTATGTTATAATAAACTAATATACTTACTCCACATTAAATAAAAGCATATAAAGTAAAAGTAGTGTCGTTTTAATTATTGTCACTAGATTGTAAAGCCTTAACATTAGATAAATAGCTGTTGTTGTTCAATCGAAGGTCAAACGAACGTCAATGCAAAATCCACAATTGAAACAAACGTCAAATAAGAGTAGAATACCGAATAAGTTCACAATCGACTTGCAATTGCAATCGATTATAAAGCAGAATAGGAAATTATCCAAATACGATTCAATCGAAGCGTAATCGTTCTTGTAATAATTGCAGAATAGCAACTATGTCAAAAACTGACAATGAGACGCAATTTCGATTCTATTGAGTCATTTGTAAATAGCAGAATTAGGCCCCAGCTCTTTGCATTTCATCTGCCGTCAAATGACGTCGCTCCATGACGTAAAGAATATCTAACAATTCAATTTTGTCGCCAACTGTATTTAAATGGTTGGTAAAATTATAAAATCAAGACTAAAACGTAGCAATTAACATGCACTCAAATTCAAACAAATTCGCAGTCATTTGAATTTTATGAAAAAAAACAAAACATAATCGAATTTTTTTTTTTTACAACCAGCCAGTATGTCATCAATAACAAAAAAGTTTACTTACCTATATATACACTTTGAGTGAGTAAATACTTAGAAATTAATTAATATAAATGGTAAATTTGTAATATCATGCATGTTGCTTAGACTTTTTTGATGTGTGTATATAACAGTGGCGAAGGGTGGATTTTTATAAAAGGGAAGCCGAAGATTCCGTGGACTTTTGTTCTACTTTATATTACTATTATTCTGTAGTTCATAGGTATTCGTGAGAAAATGTTTCGATTTTACCTAGTTGTCCCGAACTCATAAACTTAAAATACGAAAATGTTTCTCTGTTTGGAAGACTTCTTTGATCAATTAGATTAATTGTTTATATTGCTATATCCTAAATGATTCTACATACCTACTTACTTACTTTTAGAATCTGAGAATACTGTCTGTAAGCCACTTACTTATACGTATCGAAATGAGATAATTGTATTAAAATGTTTCGTAAATCCACAGCGCCGGCGTTTCTTATATTTATAATTCAATTTCGAGAATGATGTTTTATCGCACATCACATAATAGGATAGTCAATATAATATAACACTATTAACCTGTCCCTTATAACAACAAACTATTAAATTTGCTGAAAACAATACAAACAAGTACTTACAAAAATATTCCATAGGATCCCAACGCACTACGACAAAAATAAAGTCAACCAATGCACAACACATAATACACAATCATAAATAATTAAACATACAAATTTTACTACTTTAAACAAGAAAGCGAATTTTATAACCTATTTGCAGAAAATAAATACAAATATCTGTTTTTTCTTCAAATGGTCCTATCGTTTACCGATGATTCTGCCAAAGTCAAGACGCAAGCCGTATAAAAATATAAAAACAAATAAATATAATTAAAAACTAAAAATTCAGAAGAAAGGCTGATTTCTATCAGATTTAAATAATTGATAAAAACAAAGGAATGTCAATGGCAAATTAAGTACTTAACGTGAAATGAAATGAAACTTCGTTACAATTGGTCGGTCCACTGGTTGCAATAGTGCTTTCTCGCTCTCGCAATGTTGTAGTTGTATCTTTTATCCTTGTCATAAGCCGATGGCCACCGGCTTATATGGTACCTTAGATCGACGAATACAAAGTGTCACGTGACCGTACGATTTCCGTACAGTCTGTTGTACTGGATTCCTAATTTCGCGACCGGCTTACTGCGCTCCGCGCATGCGCGCTTTAAGTACTCTCTGACTGAACCATAACAAGTTGTTAGTTGACAACCTTTAATTACAAGATGGCGTTATGAGTACGTAAATAATTATATTGAAAATTATTATTACTGTAATTATTATTGCGATTTACGTAAGAGAATACTTTTTTGTTTTATATTATTTTGTATTGAGTGGATGTTGCGTCATTGATTTATAATTGATTAATAGACAATGCTAAGCGGTTTTTGCAAAGGTAAGCCGGTAGGAATCGAGTTATATGGACACTTCGCCACTAGTATATAATATATATTTGCGAATACCTATCAATAGCATAAGTCTGTAATCTATACAGGGCGTCCCACGGCTATGCGACATGGAGGAAAGTATCTTGAATATTGTAGATGGAACATTTTATTGAAAGAAGACATTATTTTAATTTCAAAAACAATTTAAACTGCATTCATAGATTTTTAAATAATTACACGGTTGAAACGGAAATCGAACCCGCTACACGAGAAAAAAAATACCCTGCAATTTTATCATACCTTTGCATTTTCCTTTTATCGCTGCTATATCCTCATTGAAATTGTTCCAGAGTGTACTGGTTTTCCTTCTCGATAGGACCGTTATTGAATTAAATGTCAACACTTATATTACTTATACTTACTTGGACCACCACCAGACGTTATTATTGAAGGCCACGATAAAAATCCTCGCGGTCACCCTGGGGTGACAAAATGGGTGTATCGTCATCTACCGACTAACTCAAACGTACACCTACACTACGTCCTGAATCGCGATATCAACATTCGCACAGCGATTCCGCATATACAGGGTTACAGGAAAAGTCGTGCTAGATCCGTTAAGGGCGTGAAGAACCCATCATTTCTGACTTATTTTACTATGAAACACCCTACCCTAAACTTAACCCTTTTCGAGATATTCGGCTTTTAATTTTTTTATGAAAAATTGCCGATTCTTAGGCTATTGAATTTATTTTTTATTTTTTTGTGTATCTTAATATGATTTTATTGCATTTTTACATGGGTAATAAGATGCTTTAGGACGTCAATAATTAAAATAGTGCATATGTTAATTGAATGGACCGTAGTAGACAAGTAAAGGTTAAGAAAAACAAGAAAATATTGGAAAGTTTATTTTTCTCTAAGCCATAACTAAAAAAAACATTATGGGAATTGTTCGGCAGATGTTTTCCAAAATATCTACGTTTCATCAGCTATTTAACGAGGTATAACAATCTAATGTATAACATTTCGTGAAATAAAGTCGTTTAGACGCTCCAGGTACCAGGTCTAACGGTCCCGCGTTTATTGTCCTTCAAGTTGAAACCAGACAAAGTAAAGATTTTTGTAGGTGCGAATGAAAGAAAAAATATGGGAATACAACAGGGGGTATTGTTTTGGTTGTCAGTCTGCTTTTGTGCTTCGTACATTGTAGATGTGATATCGTTTTGCTCTTTTTCTTGACTTGGCTGTGATTCTGGACTATTTCTTCTGATTTGGGACTACTGTGCTTGTTAACCGGACTCTGATTTGTACCTGTGATACGGAAGTGTTGAAGATGACGTCCTACACACCTGAGGAATATGCTGATATGCTTAAGCGCCGATTACACTACCCTACATGTAGTGCACTACATGACCTAGTGCACTACATTACCTAGTGCACTACATGAGGTAGTGCACTACATGAGGTAGTGCACTACATGAGCTAGTGCACTACATGAGGTAGTGCACTACATGAGCTAGTGCACTACATGAGGTAGTGCACTACATACAAGAGGTAGTGCACTACATCGTGTAGGGCACTACATGATTTAGGGCGGTCGGGACTCGCCAATCTCCGATATGTATACACAACACAAAACTATAGAAACCTTCAACATTGTACAAATTAGAGGACGCTTTATTTTATATTTATACAAAACTTTTGAAAAAATATTGAAATACGTTAGTATAAATTTATATATATGTAGTAGCTACTTGCAAGTTACAACTCCACGATTTTACGGGGGATCCCCTATTGAAATAACTTTCAACTTTGCCTTTACCTTACTGCCTCTCATTCTATCAAACGGCGGATCAGATATTGCTATTTCTTTCTCTCGCTCGTCGCAGTCGTCGCTCGATCAGTCGCCGACCGCCCTTTCGATGCGTGCGCATGTTTCGGATTTAGTGGATGTAAAACACAATGTCGACGCAAAAAGAAAGACAAGTAATGTTAAATATAATAGATATACTTAAGGATATGCCATGGTTGTGGTACAAAGGCCATCCTAATTATAAAATAAAATCCGCGAGAGAGGAAGGATATAAAGTGCTTTTAGAAATATATAAAAAATTTGAGCCAGAAGCTAATACCAAACTTTTGAAGAAGAAAATAGGAAATATGAAGACAGCTGTTATAAGAGAGGCAAAAAAAGTAAGTAATCCCACTTTATTATAAAAGCGTGGACTTGCGTTGTTAAAGATCATGGTGCAAATTCCGTTCGGTACGATAACATTATTTAACTCGCTCTAGGGTTCGCCATATAGGTACCTACCTATCAGTGGCGAAGGGTGGATTTTTATAAAAGAGAAGCCGAGGATTCCCTGGAATTCAGTTCTACTTTATATTAATTTACTTTAGATTAAACTCCGTAGAATCCATCCTCATTTAATTTGTAAAGTCTTCGGGTTCTAAATGGTCTATGATGTTCATATGTGAGAGTTTATCTCTTAGAAGCAAATATTTTTTAGCCCAGCATTTTCTTTTTTTTCTTTTATTTATTCCTACTACTGCCGCAAGAACAACGCCCAGTTTTTGGTATTTTGTTAAATATGGTGCCATGGCTGTCAAGGCGACTGCTAGTTACGAAAGCCACTTGGAGACTGAACAGTGTAATGGCGAGTCCCGACCGTACATCATGTAGTGCCCTACACGATGTAGTGCACTACCTCATGTAGTGCACTAGCTCATGTAGTGCACTACCTCATGTAGTGCACTACCTCATGTAGTGCACTACCTCATGTAGTGCACTACCTCATGTAGTGCACTACCTCATGTAGTGCACTACCTCATGTAGTGCACTAGCTCATGTAGTGCACTACCTCATGTAGTGCACTAGCTCATGTAGTGCACTACATGTAGGGTAGTGTAATCGGCGCTTTATTTGTTACTGATACTGCCGTTGTGTATCTGCGCAAGCTTGCAATAAATACATAACTCGCTACCCTGGTCGTCGAGTACCGGATGTGGCCGTTTTTGACAGAGTTTATCGAGCCGAATCCACGTCTGTAGAAGACTTAAGAGAAAGGATTGTGGATGCAGCAAACAAAATAAGGATCACGTTGACCACTAGAGTAGTGGAGACTGGTCTCCGTAGAAGGATGCGACAATGTGTCAGAAATAGAGGCGGCCATGTTGAACATGACCTGTAAACAATAAAAACTTATGAGAAAACCTCAATAAATAACATTTCATGCTCACGTATTGTTTTATTTTACCGTTTAGGGCTAAGTAATAATATTCTTTCTTCTTCTCTGTCGCCTATAAAACTAACTTTTTTTCAATGGCATTGAATAAAACCTTAGACTGTTATAACTCGTTAAATAGCTGATGAAACGTAGATATTTAGGAAAACATCTGCCGAACAATTCCCATAATGTTTTTTTAGTTATGGCTTAGAGAAAAATAAACTTTCCAATATTTTCTTGTTTTTCTTAACCTTTAGTTGTCTGCTACGGTCCATTCAATTAACATATGCACTATTTTAATTATTGACGTCCTAAAGCATCTTATTACCCATGTAAAAATGCAATAATAATCATATTAAGATACACAAAAAAATAAAAAATAAATTTAGTAGCCTAAGAATCGGCAATTTTTTATAAAAAAAATTGCAAGTCGAATATTTTGAAAAGAGTTAAGTTTAGGGTAGGGTGTTTCATAGTAAAATAAGTCAGTAATGATGGATACTCCACGCCCTTAACGGATCTAGCACGACTTTTGCTGTAACCCTGTATACAACGTCCAACGAACAACCGTTGGGCAGTTGGCCCGCCAGGCACGATCACCTTCGCCTGGTCTGCCTTTTCGTTGGAGGCTTGGTGCTGTTACGTCACCGCGACCTCCACACTGGTGACCCTGACGTGATGAAACCAACCTTCTCGGAGCGCACCAGCACCTTCGGTCTTAACAGGACTACTCCATATGCTCGCCGTCATGACAAGCCTGGGGAAGCCTGCGACCTCATCACCCATCATCCGAATCACTGGATACGGCTGGACGCACTGGGGAAGGTGGACACCGCAGTCCGACTCACTGGACCGGCATTTCAGTTCCGACTCACTGGAACTCTGGCATCAGCTCCACAAGAAGTCAGAATTCACATCAAACAACTGGCACATCAGCAAGATCGACCTCCGGTCTTCCAGGGAGAGTGGTGTAGCGTCATCTACCGACTAAATCAAACGAACATCTACACTACGTCCAGAATCGTGATACGAGGGTTAAACTGAAAGTTCTTAGAATGGGCCACTTATAAGCAATATATTAAAAAAATAGTTCTATAATTTGAAAATAGAACTCTTTGCCAATAATATGGAGTATATATTTCATTCATTTGTCATTTATTTTACGGTTTGGCGGCAAATTCAAAATTGGCTGTGTCACGTCAACATGAATTTAACACGAGAAAATTTTCGTCCAATGATTTTGTATGATTTTCGATGTCATTTAAGTCAACAAGAAATTTATGATAGGCCTTTCACGATGAAGCCCCATCTTGTGCGACTGTTTACAACTGGTTTAATAAGTTTAAACATGGTCGCACTAATCTCACCGATGGTTTATGCGAGGGACGGCCGTCTACGGCGACGACTGAAGATAACATCTGTGTTGTGCGGCGTATGATAGAGACTGACAAAAGAGTGACCTATCAGCAGATTCGGACAAGCTTAGGCATCGCTATGAGTCAAGTGCACAAAATCCTCCACAAACATTTAGCGGTCAGGAAGCTTTGCGCCCGGAGTATACCTCAAAATTTGCCTGAGGCTCAAAAACGCCGTCGTGTGGATTGGTGCTGTAAAATGATTGAAATATTTAACGGAGGTGACTCAAATGCTGTGTTCGACATACTAACAGGTGACGAAAGCTGTATTTACTGTTATGATCATGAAACTAAAAGACAATCTGCTCAGTGGGTGTTTCCTTTCGAGAAGTTGCCAACTAAAGTGAAGAAAGATCGAAGTGCCGTAAAAAAGATGGTGGCCTCGTTCTTTGGAAGGATAGGTCATTTCACAACAATTGTGTTAGAAGATTAAAATACAGTTTCTGCAGAATGGAACACTATCAATTGTTTGCCACTTGTCTTGGAAAAAGTTTGAGAGAAACGACCTCGCAGTAGGATCCTCCTTCACCACGACAAAGCCTCGTCGAACACCGCCAAGCGAACGATCGACTATTTAGCAACATCAAACGTTGAATTACTGGGTCACCCGCCGTATAGCCCCGACCTCGGGCCTTGTGATTTTTATTTAAGTCCAAAAATTTAGGAAAAACTTCTAGGTAAGCGGTTTATGAAAGCTGAAGAAGCGGTGGCGGGGTATCGCAATGCCGTTAAAGAGACCCCTAAGGACGAGTGAGCATAGTGCTTTTCCCAGTGGTTCCATCGCATGCAGCGGTGTGTTGACGTTAATTGACAATATTTTGAAAAGATATAATAAACTAATAACTGGCTAACGTAATCAGTTTTTGATTTTCTAAGAACTTTCAGTTTGACCCTCGTATCAACATTCGCACAGCGATTCCGCTACAACGTCCAAATAAGCATAGCAGAAGTCTAAGCCTCGCGTCATCTCATTAACAAACCTCTGAAAAGTTTGGCTTGCATTCCGCAGACCGAAGGTGATCATAGGGAATTCAAACAAACCGAAGGGTGTCGTAATGGCAGTTTTCGGGATGTCGTCTTTTGCTATGGGAACAAAATTGTAAGCCTTCACTAAATCTAAAACAGAAAAAATTTTACAACCAGACAGACAATGTGAAAAATATTGTCTTCGTTTTTATATCTGCGAAAATCCTTATTTCGGGCTTCAGATTTTCCTCTTGGAGCAATCGAATTTTGTATAATATCGGCTCCATGGATTATCAACTTATGCACAGTTGCTGACATATAATACCAATTATACAAGTCTATATACCTTTACGCGGTAGCCCGTGTATTTAATCTAAAATCTAAAGGTTTCACTAGTCGTGATTGCCTGTAGAATGATAACAATTCTGTGCAGAAGTTCTTAATTCAGTCCTGTTAAACCTGCTATCTTTTCAGGTAACTCAAAAAACTTTCTTGCTGTGTTGCCGTCATTGGTTGTCCCTGATCCCTGTTTGACTATATTTATCAGAAGACCTAGTTCTTTCTGCAATGCACCTTCAATAGACTTCTTCCTCTGCATCATTTTTGCTTCTTGTTCTTTTCCCCTTACAGCCCACATTTTTAAATCTTGCTTGTACGCAATATGTAAAAGTTGTGTTGTGTCATTGTGTTAGCGATGGGTATATCCTGAATGAATAAAGTAAAAGAACTACTTCAGTTCAGAATTTAATCATATCTCTCATTCACTACTCCTTCAAATGTGTCTTTACTTCATCATTTAGTTCAGTACTTCAAGCTATCGTTTCGTTCCTAAAAACTATTTTTAAAGTATGTTAGCTCAAATATTCGAAATTATTGTTATATTTACTTGGTTGACAGTCCTAAGCCAGTAAGAAGTATGTATTAAGCAAAATCGAAATATAGAAATGAAACCGATAGTAATTATTACGCCTCGTCGTTAGTTCAATAGCCAAAAAAATACTTCACTTCAACACCTTACTTCATACGATATCTATATCTGATTTACTGAAGGAAGGAATAATACCTAATTCATTCGTACGTCATTCAATTGATCTTTCTAATACTTCAATCAACTACTTCTGATTTACTGAAGGAAATGAAGTACTGAACTAAATGAGTGGACTACTTCACTGAAGGAAATGACATACTTCATTCATTTCTTTTTAGTGATACATTTTGCGCAATACTACATTGTGTTGATCTGTGCATGTAATGTGGATAATCCAAACTTGTACATTTCCGTTGCAACTTCTCCGCGCTAAACCGAATTAAGATTATTCATTCGTGATGGTGTTGCTAAGCACAAGTGACATGCACTTGCACGTGACAAATAAGTGCACACTTTCTCTTCAATCATGGTCATTACTCAATTATGTGACACTTGAACGCCATCACAAAAACAAGTAGTTACAGGATTGTATTTCTGTTTCCATATTTCTCCTTTCTTCTTGCACCACAAATTCACTTTCCTTAACAAATTTTAATTGAATTGGTCTACAGTATGTCGTCGAGCACGGCTTTGGATTTTCCCAAATCACTTCTGATCCAGCTTTTAGCTTCAGCGGGACCAAACTAGTTATGAAAATTGCTTCGTCACTCATCCCTTCTTCAAGTTTTTTGTACCGACTTTGACTTGACGCCCCATCGAATTCCCACTTAGACAACAAAATCAAAGACTTCTCAGTAAATTGTTATTGCACGGTTTTTAATATACTCTTCACTGTAATGTCTAAAAGAGCTTGAAGGGATACTTTGGCAAGGGTATGCGTCGGATTACGCTTTTGGTATTTTATAATATGAGGGATATTTTGGAACACCTTCTCAAATAGAAGACTCCAGTAATGTTATATCTGATAGTTTGAGAGATAGAAACAAACCCAACCCTTTATCAGAAGTGAATTTAGTGACCATAGCCTTCTCGGATTTAGTTTTTCCTAAATAATGTTTGTATTTGCACGATTTTTCACAACGTACGGTTAATGCTGCTGAATCTTCTTCGCCATCTTTTTTCAATTTACATATTGTTGCGTAAGCTAATTCACCGGTTTCTCCGTGGTTTACAAGTTCAGGGACCCTTCGTTTTCTTTGCTTGATACTAGTCGTCGAAAGGTTTACGAGGTGAAAATGTTGCTGTTGATGTTGAAACAGACACTGAACTTGTTGACGGTTGTGCCGAATTGTACGACGAGAACGAATTGCATTTGATTGTGTTTTTATTTTTCGTGTTCATCTACTCGGTTCCTAGTCCCACACTTCGTTACAGTGAGTGCCGAGCGCTGCCTTAGTTCTTTCGTTTCTGAAGTCCCATCTTTGGACCATTATTGCCCATAAATTTTCTATGGGGTTAAGATCCGGGGACCGCGAAAGCCATGGAACAGTTCTCACTTCAGGGTGCTGACGAAGCCAATCTTTTACAACACGCGCACAGTGTATCGCAAATTGTCTTGGAGGAAATAAAAACTTCTTCCATAGGAACTTCCTCCACAGGATACACTGTGCGCACAGTCGGCAACATGATTTCCATCGGCAACTCTATATTTGAGTGACTAGTGGCCCTTCCATCAATATACGCCATCTCTCCTGGCCCATGAGCGATCATCCACCCCCACATATTAACTACCACTCTTCATTATTGGGATTTAAATTTTTCAATATACGCCATCTCTCCTGGCCCATGAGAGCTCATTGACCCCCACATATTAACTACCACTCTTTCTGATTCATTATTGGGATTTAAATTTTTCAATATACGCCATCTCTCATGGCCCATGAGCGCTCATCCACCCCCACATATTAACTACCACTCTTCCTGATTCATTATTGGGATTTAAATTTTATGGCTTGTATCATTTTTACAAGATTTAATTATAATACGACAATTAATTACCCGAAAAAAGATTTCTAAGCCTTGTTATTTCTGTCAAAGACTTGTAGTCATGTGGTCGATTTAATAACTTGTTGGCGTCTAAATCCGATACAACTAAGGCTTCTAAACTTTTCACACGAGTCAGCGCAGCATACACTTGTCCTTTTGCAATTTTTTTTTATCTAGGTCGATCATAGCTCTTTCGAGGGTGGTACCCTGTAGTTTGTGCACTGTGACCGCCGCTGCGAGCTTAATATAAACGGCATCATACGACGCTCCACATTTCCGTATCCCCTTACTGCCTGAAACGTAGTACTCATTGGAGGTATGGGGACACAACCACTTCTATCTTTTAGCCCATGACTAATAGAGTCGTCGTCAAATTTTACGTAGACGGCTTCTGGTAGCTCCCCATCCTCAAGTTGATCTCTCCTTAAGGCCGGCCATTTTTTTTTATTATCCCCATAGCTCCGTTTACTAAACTCTCAAATGCGTCAATGTTACGTGTCAACATCACTCGGCTTTCGATGCTAATATTTATCCGCTCACAGAACGAGCGCGCGAGAACAAATACCCTTGACGAACAGCCGATTACGTCACAGGATGCGTAAAGTGCCGAGCTCACAAAAAAAAAAGATTACGACACGTGTGGCGGCTTGATATAGTTGAAGTGATGTTTTTGTTTGAGTTAAAGAGTCAAGCTTGTAAGTGGTGTTAGAATTTATTATATCCGTCTTATTTGAAATATAATACTTCGATGTGAATGTCAGCAATACGCATAAATGCACCCATTGCGACTTTAAAAATGTTTATTTTGTTAAGTATGGTTATTATCCGCTTGTCAGAGTGTTATTATTATTGTAAAGGTATTAGTAAATGAAAATAAAATAATTCTCTTGATTCACAGTCGAAAAATATTTATTTAGAAGCTCACAAAGTTTGCACAAATTTCAGACAAAAAGTTTTTTTTTCACCCAAACTTAAATAATTAATTAAAAATAAATCCTTTCAGATAGGCCAAAAATATAATCAGTACTTGAAACCTAGATTCATACTAAAAGTAATTAAAAAAAATCGTGGCTCTAGGTTTGATAATCACACCAAAATATGAGATTGATTGAAAAGTAGGAGGTTTTCAAAAAATCACAATGTACATTTCTCTAAATAAAATGTTAGGCGAAATTTAAAAACAAACAATATTTTATGGATGACTAGCTACTACAAAAAATAACCTTTTTAACGATGTATCACACTTAATATTTGACCTACGATGAAAAAAGTTACAAGTAAAATTGAAACCGCAAGTGTATGTATTCAGTAAAGTTCTCTCAAAAAGCCGTTGTTCGTTGCATTCCATCAGATTTTTTTCATACTTGTGTACCCAGCCTTATGGCTGGGTACACAAGTATGAAAAAAATCTGATGGAATGATTTAAAGGCAATTTAATTGTAATTAACTAATTTATTTAATTGGAATAAAAGTATCATGACATGCGACGAGACTTGGGAACTAACAAAATTAATGTGCTATGGAATACTACTGATTTAATGTACTGGGCACTATCGCCGTACAATAAATAATCGCATAGGACAAAAATCAGAACGAGTTACAAATAGGAACATCGTCTGCCCTTCAGTCAACAGACTAGGGAAAAAAACTTTACAGCAACGGCTGAAAGCGTAACCACAGAGCGAACAACTGTCGTCGGGTAGACAAATAACAAAGCAAAGGCTTCGTCTCAAAAATGAAAAAAAACAAAACAAGTAGGAACTTGCATAAAAGCACCAACAGTACGAGGAAACTCGACTGGGAAAAAGAAAATAGAACGATTGGAATCGTTTCCTATTAAAGTCATGTCCGTGTAGTAATTCTAAAAGACATTAAACTAAACACAGAACATAAAAACAAACAAATAGTTAACAATTACCAACAAAAGTTCTATCTTATTGAACTAGTCAATAGGACAAAATCCAAAATATAATACAAGTTATCTATTCTTTAGATCAACGGATCTAATGAAAGATAATTTAGGATCTTCAAAGGTTTATAAGATCTATAAAAACAAAACAAAAAGATCTAATACCTTTATACAAACAACAAAAGATCTTATAAAGTAAAAAAGACCCCAAAAAATAATATAAGATCCTATAAAGTTAATAAGCACAACAAATCCTTCCTTTCTTGTAAGCTAAACTACCAAATATTATTTTCCAAAAGATAAGCCAAATACAGATACCACTATAAATTTAAATCACAGATCCTTTCTCTTGTTTCAGTTACCTCATACTTCATCATTCAGTTGCGGACCTATCATTCATCTCTCATTCTTCATCTTACAACTCCGCTAATTCTAAAACGCACAAGAAGAACCAAGTGAAATTTGATTTAATAATTTTGAATAAAAAGTTAAGAAACCAAATAAATAAGTTATTTATTATGCATTAAGCTTTCAATATGTCTTTAATATGGTATCTCCCTGATGTGTTTTTATCTACATCACGAAGTAAATAAACATTATTAGAAATTTTATTCTCTATTTTACATTTTACAAATTTAGGTGCTAACTTGGAAGAAAAGAAATGAGGTGCGTTGGATTGTACAAAGTTTCTCCTCCATACAATATCCCCAACATCATAGGAAATGACTTTTCGTTTTAAATTATAAATTTTGGCATTCTTTTTATAAGATTTAGCCAAATTACTAACCACTTTAAGAAAAATATCTTTAAGTGAATCTAATAAGTTACCATAACCATCGGGTTTTGCAATATCTATATTGGACAAATCGTCCAAGGAAGAAAATTTATGTAAAGAACCATCTAATATTATTTCACGACCATACATGAGAAAATTAGGTGTAAAACCAGAAACTAAATTAACAGTACTATTTATAGCAACTTGAACATGTGGAATAAATTTACTCCAAGTTCTATGATCATTTGATACATAACATGAAATACAGGTGACTATCGTTTTGTTGAACCTCTCTACCGGATTATTTTGAGGAGTATAAAGTGTATTATAAAATATTTTAGGTATATTATATCCTTTCAAAAATTCCACAAATATCTTGGAAGTAAATTGAGTACCATTATCGCAAACAATTATTTTTGGACAACCAAATTTTAAAAATCATTCTCAAGGGATTTTATAATAACTTGAGATGTAGCACTACGTAAAGGAAAAATCCAACAAAATTTAGAAAATACATCGACTACAGACAAAATAAAGTTATGACCAGAATATGAACGAGGTAAAGGTCCTACTAAATCTAAAGATAACATGGTCATAGGTCGTTCAACTAATTTAGGATTACTCATTATTCCTAAAGGAGGTGAAGGGGAATGTTTGTAAGCTTTACAAACTTCACATTTACTAATATATTCTTTTACATCTTTAAACATTTTTAACCAATAATAATGTAATTTAAGTTTTTCTATTGTTTTATGAATTCCAAAAGGACTAGAGTTTAAACTATCATGATTGTCACGAATAGTATTCAATACTTCCTCACGGGGTATAACTATCTTCCATGCCAAATATTGAGACAAATTATTTTTTGGTTTAACATATTTATAAAGAATATTATTTTCTACTTTAAAAGTTTTAAATCTAGAGGGATATTTTTGACAATTTTCATACATCTTTCTATACCATTGATCATGAATATCATCAGACACTAAAGTTATAACACTAATTTCTGCTCGAGATAAAGCATCAGGAACAGTATGAGAACTACCTTTTTTATGAATTATATTAAATTTATACTGTGATAAACGAGTAGCCCACCTAGCAAGCCTACCCGAGGGATTAGAAAGATTTTGTAACCATTTTAAACTAGCATGATCTGTAACTACAGTAAATTCAGTACCCTCAACATAAGGTCTAAAATGTTCAATTGATAACAAAACAGCCAATAATTCTCTTTCTGTAACACTATAATTCTGTTCAGCTTTGGAAAGTAATTTAGAAAAATAAGCTATAGGATGTGAATGTCCATCTTCATCATCTTGCATTAGAACACTACCGACACCAACACCACTGGCATCACAATGAATGGAGAAAGGTTTATCAAAATTAGGGCATAACAATACCGGGGCAGAAGTCATAATTTCTTTTAATTTATTGAATGCAGTATCAGCATCTTCTGTCCAATTAAATTTAGCCTTACTGTTTCTTTTAATATGAGTTAATTTTGTCAAAGGTTAAATTAAATCACTAAAATTTGAAATGAAACGTCTATAATAAGAGCACATACCAACAAAACTACGAACATCTTTAACAGATTTGGGAATAGGAAAACTTCTAATGGCTTCTAATTTTAATGGGTCTGTATGTAGTCCATCCTTATCAACTACATAGCCTAAATATTTTAATTTATCTTTACAAAATTCTGATTTACCTAAGTTTATAGTAAGTCCAGCATCTTTCAGCCTTTTGTAGACTTTTTTAACAATACAATATGACTTTCATAGTCTTGATTTACTAATATCAGATCGTCAAGGAAACAAAACAAATTATTATCAAATTCAGGACCAAACAAGCGATCTGACAATCTCTGTAGCTCAGCTGGAGCATTTGTGACTCCAAATGGCATACGAACAAATTCCATTAATCCGCGGCCTGGCACAACAAAAGCTGTCTTCTCCCGTGAAGATTCCTCTAAAAGAATTTGAAAAAATGCCTTAGACAGATCTACGGAAGAAAGAAAGCGAGCTGCTCTAAGGTTAACTAAAATTCTGGAAATATAAGGTAATGGATATGAATCTTATTTAGTTACTGAATTTAATTTACGCGAATCTAAACAAACTCTAAGCGATCCGTCTTTCTTATTAACAAGAACTAAGGGACTAGACCATGGTGATTTAGATGGCTGTATAATACCTTCTGCTAGCATTTTATCTATTTCTACATTTAATTTCTTCTGCATAGCAGGACTCAAAGGATAATATCACTGCTTAATAGGTTCTCCAAAAGTATTAATTTTATGTTTAACTAAATCAGTTTTACCTAAACCTTTTTCCTCATAAGAAATTTCTTCAAACAATCTAACAATATTATCTAAACGTGTCTTCTGTGGTGGTGTTAAATCTGTCATAGAGGTTACAGAAGATATTTCTAATGGGTTTCCATCTGAATTAACAAAACTAATATGTTTATTAATTATTTTTAAAATACTAAAGTTATTACAAAAATCTATTCCTAAAATGATGTTACTCCTAATAGAAGGACATACAATGAAATTGATAAATTTAGTTTTATTCAAACATCTAACTGGTATTCGCATTGTACCTATAACCGATTGTGATTTCCCATCAGCACTCGATATCGATACCTCAGATACATCCAAAGAAAAGCCTAATTGTTCAAAAATTATATGGGAACTATTTCCAAAAATACTAACTTGAGCTCCACTATCAACCATTCCTAAAAATTCTCTATTTTTAACAAAAAATGACAAGTAAGGGCGATTATCCTCTTTAATTAAATTTGAAAAAGAACTTATGTCCTTTTGTAGGTTAGAACGATTTAATTTATTTATATTTTTATTTGTCTTGGGCGAGTACACGACACTTTTTCCATCAAGAAGCATTCTGACGCGCCCCCTCACTCGTTTTTTGAAACGATATCTGAAGGAACACTTTGTTTACACTGACTGCAATCCTTTGTCAAAGTGTTGCGTTTGCCACAGGAAAAACAACAAATTCCGGAAAACTTAGTACAGCTTCTAAAAGAATGTCCAGTAGCCTTACACTTTAAGCAAACTATGGAAGAATCTACTTTTTCAACAAATTTATTATTTTTATTCTCTTTATTTACATTAATCACATTTAATTACATTTTTAAATATAGATATAAAAAATAAAAACATTTAAAAATATAAAAAAAAGGTAGACCCACCGGCATCGGGTACAGGGACCAAGCTACCGGTGGTTAGGGCTCCAGAGAGAGGAACCTCCTCACAATACGTGCCGTGTCAAGCAGTACTGCCTTCTGCATCAGACCTATGATCCAACTGTCAAGCGAGAGTCTCCGTAGATGTTGATAGAGACTCTTTGGAATAAGTCCATTGACCGAAAGTACTATCGGAACAATGATCGCCGAATCAACATGCCACATGTCGACAACCTCGTGAGCCAAGTCCAAATATTTAGTTTGTTTGTCTTTTTCTGCTTTAACAAGGTTCTCGTCATGAGGAATGGTGATATCGATTATCATTGCACGGCGTTCTGACCGATCTATCACCACAATATCTGGCTTATTGGCAACAATAGTCCGGTCAGTGATGATAGATCGGTCCCAATATAATGTAACACTACTATTTTCGAGAACCGGGTCGGGTACATACTTATAATACGGTACTTCTGCATCGACAAGATGATATTTAAGAGCAAGTTGTTGGTGGACAATTCTGGCTACTTGGTTGTGTCTATGCAAGTATTCACCATTCGCAAGACGAGAACAACCAGAAACAATATGTCTGAGTGATTCTCCGGGACAGTGACATGCCCGACATATGTCAACTGTACCATCCTTCAGGATATATTTCCGATAATTCTTAGTCATTACGACTTCGTCCATAATTGCAAATACAAAACCTTCAGTTTCTCCAAAGAGATCACCGAATCGCAGCCAGGACACAGATGCTAATGTGTCAACATCAGGCCCATTCAAGGTCCGGTAAAAACGCCCATGCAACTCCTTGCTTTTCCATACCTCTTTACGATCATCGATAGTATGTATTATAGGTTTGCGCCAATTCTCTTTGCCCAAACAAAGCGGAGTAAGCCCGACATCCACTGACACAACATCTCTATGTATATCCGCGTCCACAGAGAGAAAATATTCTCTGAGATTGTACACCTCACGATTGTGGAGGGTCTTAGCACTTAAAAAACCACGACCCCCACTCTTTCGTGGAATGTACAATCTCATTACCGAAGAACGCGGATGATGCATTCGATGTGCAGTCAGTAGAGTTCGAACTTTTCTATCCAAAGTTTCTAGCTCAGTCTGTGTCCACCTTAGTATGCCAAAGGAGTACATCAGAACCGGCATGACCCAACCGTTATAGGCACGAACTTTATTACCCCCTGTCAAAAGGCTATTTAAAACCTTTTTCAAGCGGGCAAAAAAGCGATCCCGTAACTGTTGTTTCATGTCCGTTTCCGCTATACATAAAGCCTGTGACATACCAAGGTATTTGTATGTGTCGGATGGAGAGAGACATCTAAGCTTTATGGTATCTGAGAGTTGTAACTCATCAGATTCCACAACCTTACCTCGCTTTACATGCATGACAGCACATTTATCCACACCAAACTCCATTTTAATAGAATTACTAAAGGTTTCTGTTTCCTTTAGTAAAACTAATAATTGGGATTTAGTTGGAGCAAATAATTTCAAGTCATCCATGTACAGGAGGTGGGATATAACTTGACCATGTCTCTTTAACCGATAGCCTAACCCTGAACACTCTAACAGAGTGCTAAGAGGGTTCAGTGCTAAGCAAAACCACAACGGACTGAAACTATCACCCTGGAATATACCTCGCTTAATTTGAATAGGTACGTTGTTTCCTAAACCCTGTCTACATCCCGAATAAAAAAGAACCGTATTCCATTTCGTCATACATGTCCTTAAAAAAGTGCATAGAGTTGCATCAATCTTATACAACTCCAGCACTCTCAGAAGCCATGTATGAGGAACAGAATCATACGCCTTCTTATAATCTATCCAACATGTAGACAAGTCTTTTCGGTTACGACGTACCTGTTCGCTAATAGTAGTGTCAATAAGGAGTTGTTCTTTAGTTCCACGTGCCTCATTCCTACATCCATTCTGAGAAATGTACATGATCGAATTATGTTGTATATGTAAAGATATTTTTTTTCTCAAAATAGATGTAAGAAGTTTGTATATCGTTGGGAGGCAAGTTATAGGTCTATAATTTTTAGGATCCGTGGAACTACCGGACTTATAAAGCAAGTGGGTTTCACCAGTAGTAATAAAATCTGGTAGCGTACCTGTTTCTAAAGATGATTGGAAATGAGATGCTAAACAAGCGTGGGAACTATGGAGCCATTTTAACCAAAAATTGTGCAATCCGTCTGGTCCTGCCGATTTCCAATTTGGTAGTCGACGGACTGCACTACTAACATCTAAAGTTGATATAGTTACTGGCTCCATTTGGTGAATACGTTCACACGCTTTTTCAACATCCCCTATCCAATCACCCTCTACATGACTGACAGGCACCGACCAAATGCTGCGCCAGAAATTGGTTGTAGCATCAGCATCAGGTAGCTGCCTGTCACCCGAATCTTGAACAGGTCGCTCCCAGTTTCTGTAAACCCACCGCTCATCCCTTTGGAATGCACGATTCTGGGTATATCGCTCCATTCTTTTTTTAAATCGTTTTATACGATTTGCCCACGCATAAACCTTCTGCTTCAGGAAGTCAATGCGTTCTGTGACATGTAATATATAATCGCGACGATCTATGTTGGTATCAGCAAATGCACGTGTCACAAAACGCATCACCCTCGGGCGTGTATTACCCGACCTGAAGCAGATAAGCTTGCCTATGAGTGCCCTAGCCTCAGCAATACGACGCTCAATCCTGCACTGCCAAACCGGCACAGTTGGCCTGAGTCGAGTAGCAATATCATCAGTTGGAAACCTAATATGTGCTACTCGACATGCAGTGACAGCCCCACAGTACAAAATTGAGTGTGCATCACTGAGATTTTCACTGTTATCAAAGTAATTTGATAACAGTGAATCTAGAGCACACACCAGCGCTATATTTTTTTTATGCGTAGGCAATCGTGGTAACCGCGGTCTTTTATCCGGTTCCATAAAGCGATATTCCCCAATAGTACATTCCAAAGCACTCCTTAATTGATCATTATATTGGATACTTACATTTGTAACCTCACAATCAATAGTCTCAGAGCTATTTAGTTCTATTGGCTGAGACAGAGGTATGATAGTATTTACCTGCGTCGTAACTGGTGGTGGTGTAGAAATTGTGAGATTACTAAGTATATCAGAACGAATCCTATCAAGCACAGTGTCATTCAACAAATGACAACGTTGAATGGCACGTACTTGATCCGATAGTCGTTGGGTCGAAACGTTGACAGCTGGTTCAAGTTCCTGAAATAGAGACAGCATGCGATCACGGTACGCAGTGAGGTTAGTTCCTCCCTCTGTTGCCACAAAATATGCCCGCATGACATTTTCATTTATGGTAGACGTCCATTTCATGCGGTGCACATTACCACCAACAGCGGGGACCCTGTTTGATGCCTGTGGGGCTCGGGATCCTAAGCCAATTGGTGGCCGGCCTCTTCCCCGCCGAAGTACAGGTGTTGGCGACGACGGCGGAGAGAAAAACTCTTCGCTGGAGCTTGAGCTCGACGCCTCAACAGAATCTGGTACATTTTCCACTGTCTGCGAGGCGGAGCTGAGCGACGAGTCCGGGGGTGTTGCTTGTGCTATTCTCGCTTTGGCTCTTGTTATCATCATTTATTTCTTCATTTATTATATTATATTTTACTGTTTATCATAATTTTCCGATAATGTGTCAAACATTTGACAGTTCTTATATTTTTGGTGTATATTTTTTCACAAACCATTTTTATAGTTGTATATTATTATATAAATGAGTTTATTATAATTTTTCTTTTTATTATTGCTTATTTACATGAATGTATTGTAATTAGTTTTGTTTCAAATATTTATATAAATTTAGAAATTTTCAATGATGACTTGACGTGTGGTGTTGCCAGTTATTATTTTTATTATTATTATGTGTTGATGTTGACCTAAAATTATTAATGGGTTTATTAAACTGATATTGTTCAATATCTTTGCCTAACTGCATCAGTTCCTCTAAAGTGGACAAGGATCTACCTATAAGGTGGAAAGAGTATTTACTAAGCATGTTGTGTTTAATAATGTCTAATAAAACAAGTTCACTAAGAGGGTTAACTAATTTGGAAGATAAATGCATAACTTCAATTATAAATTCACTTAAACTTTCACTAGGTTTTTGTTTCTTATTTCTTATCTCTGCTTCTAATTTGTATAGATAATGTAAAGTTGAAAATTGACGCTTTAATTCAAAAGAAAATTGAGTCCATCCAAAAATCTGATCTTTCTTTCCTCGATACCACTTCAAAGCTAAATCTGTTAAAAGAACAGGCAAAGCAGCAAAACATTGTTGGTCTGTATAGTTCTTAACAGATTTGAGTTCATCCAACCTATTAAGAAACTCAATTGGGCAAGATTTCCCATCATATGTTAATTTAAGTTTGGAAAAATCAAACGGTTTCAAATAAAAATTATGTTTACAGTTGTTACTGTGTGAATTTAAGTTGTTCATGTTCAATGACTCAGATGTTGATGTGTTAATTGCTTTTACATTTGTGTTATATGTCTCATCTAACAAAATCATATCATTTAAATCTAAACTTTCTGCAACCTTCTCAGAAGCTACAATATCTGTCTGACACTCCTTATCCGACATAATGTAAGATTATGTCAACAAAACTAAGTAAGTATATATCTCACATAGAAATCTAAGCTCAAAATAACAATACTTCCTTATGAAAGTATTGAATTTACAAAAGTATGTATCATTTATCTAATTTAAAGTCAAAAGACAACAAGAAAATGTCTTACTAATTAAAACTATCCATATATAAAACACTGATTACCTTTTAGGTACGTTCACTAAGTATAACTATAAGTCTAACAAGAAAATCCCGCGGTGTTACACATAAACAAGGAAAAACTACTTACGGTTTCTTTTCTGGCCGTGAATCTAGGTCTAAAATATTAACATTTACCAAAAAAACTAAAAATTATCACTTAACCACTACGGTCCATTCATGTTCCACTATTCATGTTCCTGTTCTGGGCGTCATTGTAATGCAAGGCTTTCCTGTTCCTTTTCTTTCGCCATTGTAAGATTAATATAAGGAGAATAAGGCGTCAGTGTAATATGACTGAGCCGACAACGTGGGTCTAGGTGTGGTGCGACCTTCTTGTTCACGCCTGGACTTATTTCTTTTTAAAAAATCGGGCGCCGTGTCCAGGGGGCGTCATCTTTGCTGCCCTCAGATGCCAGCGGTAGCCTTAGGCCTTTAATCACACGGCCAGTGTTGGTGGTACATAGGGCCGTAGACAGTGGTATTACAATGAAAATCTCCACATGTTCCTTCTTTGTATAATTTATAAGAGTTCTCCCGTACACGTGGAAATTAAGATAATGTATTTACATTATTATCAATAAAGAAACGATTAACAAATATTAACGAGAAACGAAGATTATTGAGGAACGAGCTGCTAATGCAGCTAGTGTAAATTGTTATTCGGTCATGGTGTACCGTGGACGCTACTTTTTATGTTTATTTTTTACTAAAGACTATTTGTTTAACAGACAAAATTAAATTCAAGCCATGTCTCTTGGTGGCCTAACGAAAAGTACTTTTTTTTCTACATCGCTGTCAAACGTGTCAAAACTACCACTCCATAGACAATAAATTTTTTTTTTTTTTAAATTTTTGTTGTTTCATTTTTTCTAAGGCAACGCGTATAAAGCTATTCATCCAGACTATTTTTTTAAATACTATTCAAGCAATACACATCGAAATCTGTATTTATTTATAATTTTTGAGGTCGTGTGACGCTGTCTAAATGACATCGTTACAATTGACACTATGGCAAAGATACCCAGGATTCGTTCAAAATATGACCGGCCGGAATATTAAGTAATTATCACAAAGATGTGATATGAAAACAAGAAAAATGTTTTGTGTCTACAAAATTAGACATATTATAAGTTATATTAAGCTTCTACTTACTTTGATAGCAGCGAAATTGCCGAGTTATCTTAAAAGTTATTCACTGCAGATTCAAAGGGCGCGAACAGTAAGTACTTTTACAAAACTTTTTGACAATACCTTTGTTTGACAGGTTATTTTTTTTTTAATTTTGGTTAACGAGGTTTATACTATACACTTATTACAAAAATTAAGTCGTACACTAAGTGCTGCCCACGTAAAAAATAAAAAATTAGTTTGTCATCCGACTGTCAAAGTTACCCCTGGTAATCAAAGTTACCCCGATTGACTGTATGCCATTTTAGAAAATGTTACTTTAAATGAAGTATGAGTAACTTTTTTTTTATTTACATTAATATTCTAGAAATTATTCAAGATATAAAAATGCACTAATCCGGTTTTGTTTGAAAAAGGTGGACTTATCCGGTTATGATTGGAAATATGTGACAAGTCCGGTTTTGATAATATCGGACAAATCCGGTTTTGTCTAAAAGAGGAAATAATAATAAAAACAAAAATAAAATAAAACTGAAATGTTTATTGTATTTTATTTTAAAATAAAAACAGATAACAACTTCGGTTATATTAGGTTCCAGACATTTACAATCGTCACCTGATTCACGATCGTCATCAGTCTCAATGGTGTCTGTACTAGACACAGTCGCAGTCTGAAGTATGTCTTTATACCATTCTAAATCGGGATATTGGACCCAGTCATCGCCAAACTGCGTTACCAAAATACGCTCAACATCTTTCTTCTTTTGGAGTTTAATTTCGTTTGCTAAAGGCATTCGTTGAAGTAGTGTTGGATGGTTTAGTCCCTGCTTAAGAAGGTTTGTATAAGATACAGAATCTTCGTCATTATTATAGTTATTTAAACTTTTAACACCGCAGCTAAAGTGCGTAAGTGAAGCCGTTGTGCCTCTACCACGACCACGTCTAGAACCACGACCACGACATCGAGTTTGAGTACCTTCTGAGACCATAATCTGGTTTGCTACTTGTTTTTGTATTATAACCCTTTTGGTATCACGAATATTGTCCAGTTTTTTATAATGTGTTTCAAGTCCTTTAATGTTAAGTAAATTCCAATCTTCAGAAAGAACCTTTACCTTGCCATGTTTGGCATAAATCTCATGATACTCCTGGGGTCTGAGCAGTAAAGGTTTTTTTCGTAAATCTTTCTCAACCCTGCCAAAGACCCTATCTGCAGGCAAATAACTATGCCCTCGTACTGGAAGTCACAATAATTTTATTGACATTAGAAGGAGCATGATTTTTGAGCCAAAAGATTAATGTATGTATCACGTGGGAATTTTTATTTTGTCCTCCGCATCCATCTGCGAAAAGACGTAACACTTCCATCTCATTTAAGTCAAGAGTGAGCAAGTGACTCATTAACGCCGATGCAATTTCTGTAGATCCCCTTTTTGCCATATTTTCCGTCCACACGTAAAAATATGGATGTTGCGTCCCAATATCTGTAATACAAAATGCGTAAAAGCTGATTTGCCTCAGATAGAAGCTTTCTTGTATAGGGGTCTTCGGCAGAGGTTGTACTTGCTGCATATCAAAACATAGGGTCAGGAAATTTTCTGGGTTTTGATTCATATGGCTAGTAAATGCCTTTGCTCTGATCCTATGGAATGTATATTCTGCTTTTATAGCACTAATTTGTTCAGCATTCTTTTCTATTTTCAACTTGTTTTTGTATAATAAGCAGGTGCTGCAAATGTCTGACGCAGGAGATGAAAACCCTATGTTAAAATCTTTTTCGAATACCCGCCGAAACATTGGCTCACTTACTTTAAGATTTTCATCACTTACTGATGTATTATAACCTTTCCATAACGTTGTAATATTTAATTCATACGACAGTTGGACCACTGCCCCGGACTGCTCTTTTCGACTTTTGTCTGTTGTAATGAGACTCTTTGGCAGGCAATGCGGCAATAAAGTTATGAACACTTTTTTTTTTGGTCACCGATTTGTCACTCTTTCTATCTCCCCCTTTTCCTTCACGAGGAATCTTACCATCGAATAATGTCTTTGCGAGGAAATTAACCCTATGCTTACCTAATCCAAGTGCCGATAAAAAAAACTTCTTACATACAGGTACAACATGTTTAGAATCACGAAGTAGGTAACAGAAAATTTATTTGATCCTGGTCTGGTTGTGTTTTGTCTTTCTCTCTTTCTTTTGATAGGATAAGGGGCAATAAAGCGTGATAAGTACGTATCTTGTGCAATTTTACCAACATTTGCGTACAAATATCTCCGGTTACTTATTATTTTGTTTAGTGTAAACGTTTTACACTTAAAGGCGCGGCATGCATGGTCACACGGCGATTGGAAATCCAAAACAAGTGGATCCTTATCAGAGTACCTAAAACAAACCAACAAAACATACGTTATGCAAAAGCTATTTAAATTTTAACAAATCTGTAGGTTATATAAAAATTCTTTCGTACTTACTTTAAATGTATGTCTTTATACCATTCTAAATCGGGATATTGGACCCAGTCATCGCCAAACTGCGTTACCAAAATACGCTCAACATCTTTCTTCTTTTGGAGTTTAATTTCGTTTGCTAAAGGCATTCGTTGAAGTAGTGTTGGATGGTTTAGTCCCTGCTTAAGAAGGTTTGTATAAGATACAGAATCTTCGTCATTATTATAGTTATTTAAACTTTTAACACCGCAGCTAAAGTGCGTAAGTGAAGCCGTTGTGCCTCTACCACGACCACGTCTAGAACCACGACCACGACATCGAGTTTGAGTACCTTCTGAGACCATAATCTGGTTTGCTACTTGTTTTTGTATTATAACCCTTTTGGTATCACGAATATTGTCCAGTTTTTTATAATGTGTTTCAAGTCCTTTAATGTTAAGTAAATTCCAATCTTCAGAAAGAACCTTTACCTTGCCATGTTTGGCATAAATCTCATGATACTCCTGGGGTCTGAGCAGTAAAGGTTTTTTTCGTAAATCTTTCTCAACCCTGCCAAAGACCCTATCTGCAGGCAAATAACTATGCCCTCGTACTGGAAGTCACAATAATTTTATTGACATTAGAAGGAGCATGATTTTTGAGCCAAAAGATTAATGTATGTATCACGTGGGAATTTTTATTTTGTCCTCCGCATCCATCTGCGAAAAGACGTAACACTTCCATCTCATTTAAGTCAAGAGTGAGCAAGTGACTCATTAACGCCGATGCAATTTCTGTAGATCCCCTTTTTGCCATATTTTCCGTCCACACGTAAAAATATATTTTTTTTTTTTTTTCTAAAAAAATTACGAGTTGACACCAATTAAATAGAGATATACAATACGAGCATTGATTGATTATAGAAGCTCAATGAACAATATAAGTTCAAAAAAACAAAAGAAATCACATAGAAAAACAAAGTATATATAACACAGGAAACCAAATGCATTGTACCTTGTAATGAAAAACAGAGAAGTTTAGTTTTTACCAAGAAACATCTTGCTGGTTCCATTAAAGACAATAGACACATCATCCCCTGGATGGTCAATAGATAGGCTTTCCATGTCTTTCCAACATGTTGTCCCCATCTTCAACGCTCCAGAATCAGTCCTCAAAATTGCGTGAAGCTCCTCTAAAGTACTCGTTAATATGTTCAAAATCTGTGAGAGGGTTTTACCTGTTGCACTCACCACTCTTCTCTTTTCAATGTGATCGAAGAACGACTCGTCAAACTTTGTGACTCTTCGACCACTAAAGCATGGCACAACAGCTACTTGATTATACACCCCAGATAGTAAACCAGTTTGGTTTGCGCAGGACATCTTTGCATAGTATGACACTTTAGGGAGCTCGATTGTTGTAACCTCTTTTGACGTGCCCTGGTTTCTAAAGCAACTTCCCATTTGTTCCCGAGTATGCCACGTTTTGACATTAGTTATCTGGGCCAATATTGATAAATCCTCTTTATATGTTCCAAATATGCTGTGGAATGTTATTTGTGACGCCTTATCCCTCTTCATTTCACCGCAGATAGTAAATGGGATTCCTGCTTCACACGCTCGTTTATAGGTATACCAGCCACCAGCCCCTGTTGTGCTGAAGAAATTGCAAAATTGTTCAGTGTTCGCATGCATGTGCCATACACTAGCAAAAATGGTTATTGGGAAGAACATTCTAGTTGCTTGCCTTGCAGTAGTAACCAATAATATTTCCGCTACAAGAGTAGTCAGTGATGATATCTCCGATGATTGTTTTATTGTCTTGGTCAGTTCGATGATTTCATCGATGCATGGTATGTGGGACATTGCTCTCTTTACTGCCGCAGCATATTTCTTGCGGAAAATCCCATTACCTCTCACCATCCCAAGCCAAGCAGTCATAGGCCCTAAGCTTTGTACTATCGAGGACCTGCGCTCAGGAGGAAATGATGCTCCCTCTAAGAGAACATGGTGAGCTCCCGACAGTCCGTATTTGGATACTGGGAAGATCTTGTGAACTCCGTTGGCTTTGGATAGAGGCATGTTGTTGTGACCTAGCCTGAGTTCATTAGTCCTTAAAGAGTAAGCAGAGAACATATCCAAATACGGCCCCATAGTTCCATACCAATTTTAGTATGAACAGATCCTATAAATTGAAAAGAGTTATTTGTACAAAAAGCAAAAACATTATCCACCTAAAATGTCAACTGACGAGCAAAGGAAATCACTAAAAAGAAAGATAGAAGACATATTCGTTGATCCTGATACTGAAAAAGCAGTAGAAAACTCAAAGAAGCCTAAAATAGAATTAGACGCAAGCAAAAAGTATCGATGTATCAAATCAATAGTAGATATGTACAAAAGTACAATCGATGCAATAGTTGACGCTAGTGGGAATCAAGACACTGAGATGAAAGATGCGTCCCAACCTTCAGCATCAACTATGGGTGCTGCTACTGCAAAACCTCCTGGGAAATCAAGCTCTTTTGCCTCAGAGTTGTCTAGAAATATAAATGTAGGGAACCACATTACTAGTATCATTTTCACCCTACACAATATCTGTAGACAGGCAGTGAAGGGCACTGAGACCAATATGATGAAGAAAACAAAGGACACTTCTTTCAAGGTCTGCTACAGAGGAGGAGAGTATCTTGTTGCCACAGACGTTGCAAAGGCCCTTTGGGTGAGCATAACATCCAATAATGAGCTGCTATACAAAGATTTCGACCAAGATGACAAGGAAAATTGGTATGGAACTATGGGGCCGTATTTGGATATGTTCTCTGCTTACTCTTTAAGGACTAATGAACTCAGGCTAGGTCACAACAACATGCCTCTATCCAAAGCCAACGGAGTTCACAAGATCTTCCCAGTATCCAAATACGGACTGTCGGGAGCTCACCATGTTCTCTTAGAGGGAGCATCATTTCCTCCTGAGCGCAGGTCCTCGATAGTACAAAGCTTAGGGCCTATGACTGCTTGGCTTGGGATGGTGAGAGGTAATGGGATTTTCCGCAAGAAATATGCTGCGGCAGTAAAGCTAGCTAATTAATATTTTAAAAACTATGTAACTGATTTTGTTATTGTATCATCATAACAGTCCACTAATGTCCCACTACGGGGTATGTCCCACAGGGACGGGCCGCCTCCCGTTACGGAAGGATCCTTGGCCTACTAATACCAAGCTGGCCAGACGGATTGGTAAAGTGTTTATTTTCAAGTTATCCTTCTTTTTACTTCGTAAAGATAATATTTACGGTTAGTCCCTTAGTCGGTTTTTACGGCACCCATGGGATGAGAGGGGGTGGTGACATTTTGTATTCTTACTCCGTCACCACAAGGATATGTTATTGTATGATTGTATTTAAACATTTATTGATTATCATGCACTTCTATCGATATTAATGAAAATAGTACTTTGACAAAGTTTCGTCCACATCCCTATTCCTTTAAAAACCTACTTCATAGGTGCCTAATATTAACTAGATATTTTTATTTATTTGTCGCAGTCTCGCGAAATAACTCTAACAGTTTAGACGTTCCGGGAGTGTAATTGTGACCTTGTGTACTTATTACGAGAATTACGTTACGACTATGTCCGTGCCGTATTCAAACGCTGAATATTTCAATGTGTTAATGTGTTTAGGTAGAAGTGAGTGCAATTATGCAGCTGCACGTAGTGAATATGAGGAACGGTTTTCCATTCCTTAAGGTTTGCCTGTACCTTCAGTGCGTGCCTTCCAGAGGCTACACAACCGCGTGTACACCACCGGCAGTGTCAGTGGGGAAGTAGAACATCACAGGGAAGCCGGCAGACCCCGCCGCAGTGACAACATCCAGGAGGCTGTGTTGGAAATGTTCGATGCAGAGCCTACACTAAGCACACGTAGTGTAGCAAGACAGTTGGGAAGTAGTCACGTGAGGGTGTGGAAAATTTTAAAGGAGGAAGGACTGCATCCCTTTCATTACCGCCGCGTGCAAGCTCTTCTCCTGTCCGACTACGAACCGTACTCAGTGAAGAGCTAGATGAGTTACCACTCCCTGTGGTTCCAGCACGATGGCGCACCACCTCACTTTTTACGCGCAGTGCGAGACTACCTCGACGTGCAGTATCCTAACAAGTGGATTGGACGAGGAGGTCCTATTGCGTGGCCGCCGAGGTCGCCAAATCTAACTCCGTTAGACTTACTTGTGGGGCCACGTAAAACAAATAGTCTACACAAAAATTTGTGAAACGGAACAAGAAATGCGACGTAGGATAGTGAGTGCTTTCGATACCATAAAGTCAAACCCTGAAGTGCTACTTAATGTTCGCAAAAACCTAAAAAAAAGGTGCCAATGTGTGTGCAAAGGGAAGGTGGCTATGTGGAGCATGATCCTACAACAGCAAGTTGATATTTTTATCAACTAAAGGTATGTACCTAGGCATAAGATTTGATAAGTAATTTTATTTAAAATATCTACTCGTAAACGTCTTAACAATTACCAATTTATTGTGCATGTCGTTATCATAATCAATTTGTTATCTTTAAAGAATAAGTTTAAAATAAATGAAATGCAATTCAACAATCCTTTTAGGTATAAACACCTGATTTACTCGGAAGTACAAGCCGAATCGTACCAAGTAGGTAGGTTAAACGGCGGCAGCACAGGCGGCGGCGCCGGCGCGCGAGCCTTTGATAAAAGCCGCCCGCTTTTATCAAAGGGATTAGGCAAAAGTGTTTCGCGCGTCGGCATTCTTTGTGAATATCTACCTAGGTATTGATGTAGTACTCGCCGGTGTGCCTAGTGGCAACTTTTACGATTTCCCTTATAACTCACAAAATAATGTGGAAATTTTCTTTGACTTATTTTCAAAAAAGGACACCGCCAACCTAACTACCTTTCGATACTGTATCACCCCTTCATGGATCGGACAGGGTTTTTTTTACACACTGTATACAGTGTGTAAAAAAAACCCTGTCCGATCCGTAACGGGGGCATTGTATACCTGACAAACATTCTAAAAATAATTTTAAAAATGAAAAATACTTAAAAAAAAAATTTTTTTATACATTTTCCCCTGCAAAATTTACCCTGAAATTGGGAAATTTTCTTGAGCCATGAACACTTAGGTCAAAGGCGGTTTCTTTGACTTTGAATAAAGGTAATAAATAATGCACCGACAAATTTAATCCGTGCCGACAAAGGACACCGCTTTCACTGTGCTACACACCAATGCACCGCCCTAGTGACGTAGCTATGATAAACACGTTGAACCAAAAAAAATATCGATTTTTTAAAATAACCTCTTTACTTTATCTACAATTTCTTTTCCTATTAAACTTTCCTGAATTTAGGAAAGGCTACATATCGTACAGTACGATATTTAGAAATGTGTACTATTCTCATAAAAATTTTACTTGAAACTGCGAATTTGTCCGTCAGTTACTGTAAAAACAAACTAATAAAACTGTAAAATTAAAATAGCTAATTAATGTTAACAGATTTTATCATTGTATGGTTGTATTTAAATAATTATTGGTTGTCATGCACTCACTATCGATATTAATGAAAATGTTACTTCAACAAAGTTTCGGCCACATCCCTATTCCTGTAAAAACCTACTTCATAGTTCTTTGCCTAATATTTTGAATGAGCTATTTATTATTTATTTGTCGGCGCAGTCTCGCGAAATAACTTCAACAGTTTAGACGTTCCGGGATTGTGATTGTGCATAATGCGTGTATTACGTTACGATTATGTCCGTGCCATATTCAAATGTTGATGTGTTTAGGTAAAAGTGAGTGCAGCTGCACGTAGGGAGTATGAGGAAAGGTTCTCTATTCCTCAAGGTTTGTCTGTACCATCAGTGCGTGCCTTTCAGAGGCTACACCGCGTGTAGGTACACCACCGGCAGTGTCAGTAAGGTGGTAGGCCATTGCATAGACGCCGCCGGGAGACCCCACCGCGCCGCCGCCCGCAACGATAACAGATCGCCAACTCTCGACTCCGGTAGACTTTTATTTGAGGGGCCCCACGTAAAACAAATAATCTAAACAATAATTGTGAAACGGAACTGGAAATGCGAAATCGAATAGTGAGTGCTTTTGAAGCTATAAAGGCAAACCCTACTGTGTTACTATGTGTTCGCGAAAACTTAAAAAAAAGGTGCCTTACGTGGTGTAACAAAGAGAATGTGCCTATGTGGAGCATGATCTACAGACCCTACAACAGCAAGTTGATATTTTTATCAACTAAAGGTATGTAAGTACTTAGGCATAAGATATGATAAGTAATTTTATTTAAAATATCTACTCATAAACGTATTAAAAATTATACCAATTTATTGTGCATAGCGTTATCATTATGAATTTGTTATCTTTAAAGAATAAGTTCAAAATAAATGAAATGCAATTCAACAATCCGTATAAGTATAAATAACAGCTGACTTACTCGTAGGTAAAGTTTACAAGCCGTCTTTAGCAAGTAGTTAGGTTCAACGGCCGCGCGTGCTGGCGGCTTTTTATCAAAGGGATTAGGCAAAAGTGTCTCGCGCGTCGGCATTCTATTGAATATCTATCTAGGTATTGATGTACTACCAGCCGGTGTGCCTAATGGTAACTGTTACGATTTCCCTATAGCTCACGAAATATTGTAAAAAAAATTTTTAATTAATTTCCATAAAATAACACTGCCAACCTGACCACCTTTCGATACTGTATCACCCCTTCACGGATCGGACAGGGTTTTTTTTTACACACTGTATAGATGAACACTTACTACACATAAAGAAGAGCTAAACGCAAATGTTCACCTGGATACAGGCTTCATCAGTTGTATAACTGCCTGCCTGAAAATTTGGAAATTTGAAATTTTGGAGTTACTAGGTAATATACAACTTCCTCTGTAATTGTCATGTAATATAGATAATGGTCTCTTATATCTCAGTTTTTAAACACACTTTTTAGTAGATACAACTGGGACTGCCAAAATAATATCTCTTGTTTTAAGTGTAATACACTCACCGGCACGGAAACTTGGCCAAGCATAATATTTGTTATAACTTCAGTTTTTTTCATTTGATGCTGCTAATTTTGGCTAATTCTGGTCTGAATTCATCCCGTACGCGATCTCGGTCAATTTTTATCACAAATAAGTACTCATGAAGTTCATTAAAAAGTTTAATTAAAAAATCACATTTACAGAAAATTAAACACTTACAGTTTGAGGCACTAGAAATAAAAAAATGTTTGATGTTCGGTGACGATCTGTATTTTTTAGTAACGTGTGTTACCTCCTCGAGCCCTTATCACTGCTTGCATTCGGTCTGGCATACTTTGGATGACGTTTTTAACATCGACTTGCGATAAATCGCGCCAGGCAGAGAGTGCAGCATCTCGAAGCTGGTCAAGGGTAAGTGGCGGGTTCGATGCTCTTCTAATGGTTCTTTTTAACTTATCCCAAATATGCTCTATTGGGTTAAGGTCCGGACTGCGTGCTGGCCATTGTAATTTTTGAATACCAACCTGTCGAAGGTAGTCATTTACAATATGAGCGACGTGTGGACGTGCATTATCGTGCATTAAAATGAATTGGTCATATCCAATTAACCCTCCAAAGGGCACAACATGTTCTTGAAGGATCTCCTCGATGTACCGGGTTGCAGTTAAAGAGTTGTTGACCATAACCAACTCCGTACGAGCATCAGAACTAACACCACCCCATATCATTATTGAGCCTCCGCCAAAACTCACTGTAGGAGTGGTAGTGATCGCCATGTATCGTTCTCCTTTCCTTCTCCACACACGTTGACGACCATCAGGTGCATTTAATGCTATTCTGCATTCGTCTGTAAACAAAACTCGGGCCCATTCTTCATGAGACCAATTAGCATGTTCCCGAGCAAATCGAAGTCGAGCTGTTCTGTGATGTGGGAGAAGCTGTGGGCCACGGGCTGGTCTTCTGGCTTTTAAATTAACTTCTCCTATACGTCTTCTTACCGTACGCTCACTAACATTTACACCCCGTGTGATTTGAAGCCTCTGTCGGATCTCAACAGCAGTGAGGAAGCGATTTCTCAAAATTTCCAAGACGATAAAACGATCGTCACGAGCTGATGTGCAACGTACACCACCACTACCTGGTCTGCGGGTGTAGTGGCCCGTCTCCTGATACCGCTTTAGTGCATATTGCATCGAAGAACGAGGTACGTTCAGGATAGTAGCTACTTCACGATAGGTTAACCCTTGTTGGACTAATGCTGCTGCTTGAGCTACCTGACTTGGTGTTAAAGGCATTATTATTAATTTTAAGATGCCTTTGGATGTTTAATAATCACAACAAAATCAAAAAACTTCGTAAACTTAACACTTTCAAATTCCAGAACACAATTTAAAACATCAACTTATTGGGATAAATGACACAGTTCAACTAAACTTCATAACATAAACCAAAATGCACTCAAACTTTCTTAATTACCCTCTTAGGATTAACGTAAACATTATTTCTGCGTACCCATAAAATAAAAACAAAGTTCTACACACTTAAGAAATTGTTATCGCATGTTATCAACTTGGCCAAGATTCCGTGCCGGTGATTGTATTTAATTAATTGTAATCTTATTTTCAGGTGATTTTGGTTATCCCCAGCGTTGATATCTAATGATACAGTTAACATTGCTTCAGAAGAGATTGCTGAAGGGTACTATTATAATTAAAGTACTATTGGTGTGTATACTCAAATACTTTGGTACACCGAGTGCTACATTGAAGTACCTTTACCATTCAGACACAGCGGGAAAGTTCATTATTGCATGTTGCTTTTCAATATTTGAAATTGTGCAGGCTTTACCTCTCCAACATTAGGTGAAGATAAGAATAGTCTTTGTTGGAATAGGGTGTAAGGCTTAACAGTGAAATAAGTAGATGTACTTACTAAGATTATTAAGTTTAAGTTAACAAAATGTTCAATATTTTAAATTAATTTGATAATGGGTGAATTTTATGTTAGATACTTAATTTAATGTAAATAGCAGATACTGATATTGTTAAATTACTTACATGATTTTGATAAAATTATTAGGTATATTTATTAAAAAATTAAACAAGGCATTTGAAAAGGTAGCGGATACTTTATTTTTATTTTGTACACTTATTTGCTATATTTTGTTATAAGATACATAATTAGAAATATAGAATAAACAATAAACCTATTGAATTTTCACTATAATTATACAAATCAATATCCTATACTCCTAACATTAATAATTGCTGTGAGGGTATATAATAAGTTACCGGACGATTTTAAGAATTTGCCTTTACCGATATTTTAAATAAAGTTAACAAAATGGTTAAAGGCAAAATGCTTTTATAGTGTTGATGAATATGTCCGATTGCGGAGAATGAGATTGTAGGTTATGGATCGTTTTGGTAATGGTGATTTCGAAAATCATAATATTTTAATAAGTAATTGATTTATGTATTAATTTTACTACTGTAACCTTTATATTATAAGACTTACTAATGTACTTATTCTTGTTTATTACTATTATATTATATTGTGGACTTATTTGTATTCTTGATCTGACATCAATTTAATTTTACTCAATTTTATCTGTTTAACTGACATAAACTTAGACATAATCATGAATATCTTATTTGTTGCTGTTGTTTACTCTTTTTATCACTCAAATAATAAGTAGCATTGTGCATGTTAAACTGTAATATTTGCACACCATATGTAATGGTAGGATGTAAAGGCACCATTATACTGTAAGATCATACTCTGTAAACCTACATTCTGGCAAATAAATGATTATTGATTGATTAACTATAACTCAATATCACTATTTCAAAAACTAAAAATGATTAATACATACAGTGTGTAAAAAAAACCCTGTCCGATCCGTAACGGGGGCTTTGTATACCTGACAAACATTCTAAAAATAATTTTTAAAATAAAAAATACTTAAAAAAAGAAAAAAATTATTCGTTTTCATCTACGAAATTTACCCTGAAATTGGGGAATTTTCTTAAGCCCTGAACACTTAGTTCAAAGGCGGTTTCTTTGACTTCGAATAAAACTAATAAATAATGCACCGACAAATTTAATCCGTGCCGACAAAGGACACCGCTTTCACTGTGCTACACCAATGCACCGCCCTAGTGACGTAGCTATGATGAAAATGTTGAACAAGAAAAAAATATCGATTTTTTTAAATTACCTTCTTACTTTACTTACACTCCGTGTGGTGACGGAGTAAGAATACAGTGCGTCACCACCCTATCTCATCCCATGGGTGTCGTAAAAACCGACTAAGGGACTATCCGTGAATATTATCTTTACGTAATTAAAACAAGGAAAACTTGAAACAAAACTCTGTACCAATCCGTATGTCCAGCGTGGTATTAGTAGGGCAAGTATCACTCCGTCACGGGAGGAGGCCCATCCCGTAGGGACTGTCGAGTAGGACATTAATGGGCTGTTATGATGATGATGACCTTACCTAATCTTTTTTCTTTTTAAACTTTCTTAAACTTAGGAAAGGCTACATATCGGTTACGATATTTAGAATTGTGTACGATGCTCTTAAATATTTTACTTAAAACTGCGAAACTGTTCTTCAGTTACTGTAAAAACAAACTAATAAAATTGTAAAAATAAACTAGCTAGTTAATATTTTAAAAACTATGTAACTGATTTTGTTATTGTATCATCATAACAGCCCACTAATGTCCCACTACGGGGTATGTCCCACAGGGACGGGCCGCCTCCCGTTACGGAAGGATCCTTGGCCTACTAATACCAAGCTGGCCAGACGGATTGGTAAAGTGTTTATTTTCAAGTTATCCTTCTTTTTACTTCGTAAAGATAATATTTACGGTTAGTCCCATGGGATGAGAGGGGGTGGTGACATTTTGTATTCTTACTCCGTCCCCACAAGGATATGTTATTGTATGATTGTATTTAAACATTTATTGATTATCATGCACTTCTATCGATATTAATGAAAATAGTACTTTAACAAAGTTTCGTCCACATCCCTATTTCTTTAAATACCTACTTCATAGGTGCCTAATATTAACTAGATATTTTTATTTATTTGTCGCAGTCTCGCGAAATAACTCTAACAGTTTAGACGTTCCGGGAGTGTAATTGTGACCTTGTGTACTTATTACGAGAATTACGTTACTACTATGTCCGTGCCGTATTCAAACGCTGAATATTTCAATGTGTTAATGTGTTTAGGTAGAAGTGAGTGCAATTATGCAGCTGCACGTAGGGAATATGAGGAACGGTTTTCCATTCCTCAAGGTTTGCCTGTACCTTCAGTGCGTGCCTTCCAGAGGCTACACAACCGCGTGTACACCACCGGCAGTGTCAGTGGGGAGGTAGAACATCACAGGGAAGCCGGCAGACCCCGCCGCAGTGACAACATCGAGGAGGCTGTGTTGGAAATGTTCGATGCAGAGCCTACACTAAGCACACGTAGTGTAGCAAGACAGTTGGGAAGTAGTCACGTGAGGGCGTGGAAAATTTTAAAGGAGGAAGGACTGCATCCCTTTCATTACCGCCGCGTGCAAGCTCTTCTCCCGTCCGACTACGAACCGAACTCAGGGAAGAGCTAGATGAGTTACCGCTCCCTGTGGTTCCAGCACGATGGCGCTCCACCTCACTTTTTACGCGCAGTGCGAGACTACCTCAACGTGCAGTAACCTAACAAGTGGATTGGACGTGGAGGTCCTATTGCGTGGCCGCCGAGATCGCCAGATCTAACTCCGTTAGACTTTTACTAGTGGGGCCACGTAAAACAAATAGTCTACACAAAAATTTGTGAAACGGAACAAGAAATGCGACATAGGATAGTGAGTGCTTTCGATACCATAAAGTCAAACCCTGAAGTGCTACTTAATGTTCGCAAAACCCTAAAAAAAAAGGTGCCTTATGTGTGTGCAAAGGGAAGGTGGAGTGTGGAGCATGATCGTCAGACCCTACAACAGCAAGTTGATATTTTTATCAACTAAAAGTATGTACCTAGGCATAAGATTTGATAAGTAATTTTATTTAAAATATCTACTCGTAAACGTCTTAACAATTACCAATTTATTGTGCATGTCGTTATCATTATCAATTTGCTATCTTTAAAGAATAAGTTTAAAATAAATGAAATGCAATTCAACAATCCTTTTAGGTATAAACACCTGATTTACTCGGAAGTACAAGCCGAATCGTACCAAGTAGGTAGGTTAAACGGCGGCAGCACAGGCGGCGGCGCCGGCGCGCGAGCGGGCGGCTTTTATCAAAGGGATTAGGCAAAAGTGTTTCGCGCGTCGGCATTCTTTGTGAATATCTACCTAGGTATTGATGTAGCACTTGTCGGTGTGCCTAGTGGCAACTTTTACGATTTCCCTTAAAACTCACAAAATAATGTGGAAATTTTCTTTGACTTATTTTCAAAAAAAGACACCGCCAACCTAACTACCTTTCGATACTGTATCACCCCTTCATGGGTCGGACAGGGTTTTTTTACACACTGTATAATAAAAACCTTATAAAACAGATATTATTTTTTATTGCCTCTGCCAGGGCAGTTCTTCACCAAAAGCCAAGCTAGCTTGTACACCCTGACTATTTCATTACTGCCATGATGGGATTTGGTAATTGTGGCTCTTCATAAACTTTTCATTAATGCTTGCAAATTGATAGCATCTGCGGTATTAATATGGATTCTTTTCATCATCGTCTGGCAGCTATAAATAATTTAATGAAAATATTTCACTAGGATAAGCATTATATCCTTCTGCAACCACTCAAGGATGTCTTATGTACTGAAAGAAATAAATACAAGTTGATTTACTAAATGACTAAAATGAAAGAATGATAATACTTAAATATGTTACTTTACAAAAAATGTTTTTTTTATTTATTTATTTGATGATGATGACAACAACTTTAACTATAAAAACCTTGCCTCTACCCTACCTTGTTTCATTTATTAGCAAATTACAAAGCAGTTTCCCCAATGCTGTTTAATTTAAATTTTTCATTCTTTATTGGCTTTATCCTTAGCACTGGGTATTCTCAGATAGTCTTACGCTGGGCTGGATGTTCTGCAGGATGGAGAACACATTCTGTGGGGCTGAAATAATTACATCAATTAGTATAATTCTATTAGTTAGGTACAACTCTTAAAAAAATACATAACTAATATTATAAACTATTGATATTATTATGTTATAATAAACTAATATACTTACTCCACATTAAATAAAAGCATATAAAGTAAAAGTAGTGTCGTTTTAATTATTGTCACTAGATTGTAAAGCCTTAACATTAGATAAATAGCTGTTGTTGTTCAATCGAAGGTCAAACGAACGTCAATGCAAAATCCACAATTGAAACAAACGTCAAATAAGAGTAGAATACCGAATAAGTTCACAATCGACTTGCAATTGCAATCGATTATAAAGCAGAATAGGAAATTATCCAAATACGATTCAATCGAAGCGTAATCGTTCTTGTAATAATTGCAGAATAGCAACTATGTCAAAAACTGACAATGAGACGCAATTTCGATTCTATTGAGTCATTTGTAAATAGCAGAATTAGGCCCCAGCTCTTTGCATTTCATCTGCCGTCAAATGACGTCGCTCCATGACGTAAAGAATATCTAACAATTCAATTTTGTCGCCAACTGTATTTAAATGGTTGGTAAAATTATAAAATCAAGACTAAAACGTAGCAATTAACATGCACTCAAATTCAAACAAATTCGCAGTCATTTGAATTTTATGAAAAAAAACAAAACATAATCGAATTTTTTTTTTTTACAACCAGCCAGTATGTCATCAATAACAAAAAAGTTTACTTACCTATATATACACTTTGAGTGAGTAAATACTTAGAAATTAATTAATATAAATGGTAAATTTGTAATATCATGCATGTTGCTTAGACTTTTTTGATGTGTGTATATAATATATATTTGCGAATACCTATCAATAGCATAAGTCTGTAATCTATACAGGGCGTCCCACGGCTATGCGACATGGAGGAAAGTATCTTGAATATTGTAGATGGAACATTTTATTGAAAGAAGACATTATTTTAATTTCAAAAACAATTTAAACTGCATTCATAGATTTTTAAATAATTACACGGTTGAAACGGAAATCGAACCCGCTACACGAGAAAAAAAATACCCTGCAATTTTATCATACCTTTGCATTTTCCTTTTATCGCTGCTATATCCTCATTGAAATTGTTCCAGAGTGTACTGGTTTTCCTTCTCGATAGGACCGTTATTGAATTAAATGTCAACACTTATATTACTTATACTTACTTGGACCACCACCAGACGTTATTATTGAAGGCCACGATAAAAATCCTCGCGGTCACCCTGGGGTGACAAAATGGGTGTATCGTCATCTACCGACTAACTCAAACGTACACCTACACTACGTCCTGAATCGCGATATCAACATTCGCACAGCGATTCCGCATATACAGGGTTACAGGAAAAGTCGTGCTAGATCCGTTAAGGGCGTGAAGAACCCATCATTTCTGACTTATTTTACTATGAAACACCCTACCCTAAACTTAACCCTTTTCGAGATATTCGGCTTTTAATTTTTTTATGAAAAATTGCCGATTCTTAGGCTATTGAATTTATTTTTTATTTTTTTGTGTATCTTAATATGATTTTATTGCATTTTTACATGGGTAATAAGATGCTTTAGGACGTCAATAATTAAAATAGTGCATATGTTAATTGAATGGACCGTAGTAGACAAGTAAAGGTTAAGAAAAACAAGAAAATATTGGAAAGTTTATTTTTCTCTAAGCCATAACTAAAAAAAACATTATGGGAATTGTTCGGCAGATGTTTTCCAAAATATCTACGTTTCATCAGCTATTTAACGAGGTATAACAATCTAGGGTTTGTATAACATTTCGTGAAATAAAGTCGTTTAGACGCTCCAGGTACCAGGTCTAACGGTCCCGCGTTTATTGTCCTTCAAGTTGAAACCAGACAAAGTAAAGATTTTTGTAGGTGCGAATGAAAGAAAAAATATGGGAATACAACAGGGGGTATTGTTTTGGTTGTCAGTCTGCTTTTGTGCTTCGTACATTGTAGATGTGATATCGTTTTGCTCTTTTTCTTGACTTGGCTGTGATTCTGGACTATTTCTTCTGATTTGGGACTACTGTGCTTGTTAACCGGACTCTGATTTGTACCTGTGATACGGAAGTGTTGAAGATGACGTCCTACACACCTGAGGAATATGCTGATATGCTTAAGCGCCGATTACACTACCCTACATGTAGTGCACTACATGACCTAGTGCACTACATTACCTAGTGCACTACATGAGGTAGTGCACTACATGAGGTAGTGCACTACATGAGCTAGTGCACTACATGAGGTAGTGCACTACATGAGCTAGTGCACTACATGAGGTAGTGCACTACATACAAGAGGTAGTGCACTACATCGTGTAGGGCACTACATGATTTAGGGCGGTCGGGACTCGCCAATCTCCGATATGTATACACAACACAAAACTATAGAAACCTTCAACATTGTACAAATTAGAGGACGCTTTATTTTATATTTATACAAAACTTTTGAAAAAATATTGAAATACGTTAGTATAAATTTATATATATGTAGTAGCTACTTGCAAGTTACAACTCCACGATTTTACGGGGGATCCCCTATTGAAATAACTTTCAACTTTGCCTTTACCTTACTGCCTCTCATTCTATCAAACGGCGGATCAGATATTGCTATTTCTTTCTCTCGCTCGTCGCAGTCGTCGCTCGATCAGTCGCCGACCGCCCTTTCGATGCGTGCGCATGTTTCGGATTTAGTGGATGTAAAACACAATGTCGACGCAAAAAGAAAGACAAGTAATGTTAAATATAATAGATATACTTAAGGATATGCCATGGTTGTGGTACAAAGGCCATCCTAATTATAAAATAAAATCCGCGAGAGAGGAAGGATATAAAGTGCTTTTAGAAATATATAAAAAATTTGAGCCAGAAGCTAATACCAAACTTTTGAAGAAGAAAATAGGAAATATGAAGACAGCTGTTATAAGAGAGGCAAAAAAAGTAAGTAATCCCACTTTATTATAAAAGCGTGGACTTGCGTTGTTAAAGATCATGGTGCAAATTCCGTTCGGTACGATAACATTATTTAACTCGCTCTAGGGTTCGCCATATAGGTACCTACCTATCAGTGGCGAAGGGTGGATTTTTATAAAAGAGAAGCCGAGGATTCCCTGGAATTCAGTTCTACTTTATATTAATTTACTTTAGATTAAACTCCGTAGAATCCATCCTCATTTAATTTGTAAAGTCTTCGGGTTCTAAATGGTCTATGATGTTCATATGTGAGAGTTTATCTCTTAGAAGCAAATATTTTTTAGCCCAGCATTTTCTTTTTTTTCTTTTATTTATTCCTACTACTGCCGCAAGAACAACGCCCAGTTTTTGGTATTTTGTTAAATATGGTGCCATGGCTGTCAAGGCGACTGCTAGTTACGAAAGCCACTTGGAGACTGAACAGTGTAATGGCGAGTCCCGACCGTACATCATGTAGTGCCCTACACGATGTAGTGCACTACCTCATGTAGTGCACTAGCTCATGTAGTGCACTAGCTCATGTAGTGCACTACCTCATGTAGTGCACTACCTCATGTAGTGCACTACCTCATGTAGTGCACTACCTCATGTAGTGCACTACCTGATGTAGTGCACTAGCTCATGTAGTGCACTACCTCATGTAGTGCACTAGCTCATGTAGTGCACTACATGTAGGGTAGTGTAATCGGCGCTTTATTTGTTACTGATACTGCCGTTGTGTATCTGCGCAAGCTTGCAATAAATACATAACTCGCTACCCTGGTCGTCGAGTACCGGATGTGGCCGTTTTTGACAGAGTTTATCGAGCCGAATCCACGTCTGTAGAAGACTTAAGAGAAAGGATTGTGGATGCAGCAAACAAAATAAGGATCACGTTGACCACTAGAGTAGTGGAGACTGGTCTCCGTAGAAGGATGCGACAATGTGTCAGAAATAGAGGCGGCCATGTTGAACATGACCTGTAAACAATAAAAACTTATGAGAAAACCTCAATAAATAACATTTCATGCTCACGTATTGTTTTATTTTACCGTTTAGGGCTAAGTAATAATATTCTTTCTTCTTCTCTGTCGCCTATAAAACTAACTTTTTTTCAATGGCATTGAATAAAACCTTAGACTGTTATAACTCGTTAAATAGCTGATGAAACGTAGATATTTAGGAAAACATCTGCCGAACAATTCCCATAATGTTTTTTTAGTTATGGCTTAGAGAAAAATAAACTTTCCAATATTTTCTTGTTTTTCTTAACCTTTAGTTGTCTGCTACGGTCCATTCAATTAACATATGCACTATTTTAATTATTGACGTCCTAAAGCATCTTATTACCCATGTAAAAATGCAATAATAATCATATTAAGATACACAAAAAAATAAAAAATAAATTTAGTAGCCTAAGAATCGGCAATTTTTTTATAAAAAATTGCAAGTCGAATATTTTGAAAAGAGTTAAGTTTAGGGTAGGGTGTTTCATAGTAAAATAAGTCAGTAATGATGGATACTCCACGCCCTTAACGGATCTAGCACGACTTTTGCTGTAACCCTGTATACAACGTCCAACGAACAACCGTTGGGCAGTTGGCCCGCCAGGCACGATCACCTTCGCCTGGTCTGCCTTTTCGTTAGAGGCTTGGTGCTGTTACGTCACCGCGACCTCCACACTGGTGACCCTGACGTGATGAAACCAACCTTCTCGGAGCGCACCAGCACCTTCGGTCTTAACAGGACTACTCCATATGCTCGCCGTCATGACAAGCCTGGGGAAGCCTGCGACCTCATCACCCATCATCCGAATCACTGGATACGGCTGGACGCACTGGGGAAGGTGGACACCGCAGTCCGACTCACTGGACCGGCATTTCAGTTCCGACTCACTGGAACTCTGGCATCAGCTCCACAAGAAGTCAGAATTCACATCAAACAACTGGCACATCAGCAAGATCGACCTCCGGTCTTCCAGGGAGAGTGGTGTAGCGTCATCTACCGACTAAATCAAACGAACATCTACACTACGTCCAGAATCTTGATACGAGGGTTAAACTGAAAGTTCTTAGAATGGGCCACTTATAAGCAATATATTAAAAAAATAGTTCTATAATTTGAAAATAGAACTCTTTGCCAATAATATGGAGTATATATTTCATTCATTTGTCATTTATTTTACGGTTTGGCGGCAAATTCAAAATTGGCTGTGTCACGTCAACATGAATTTAACACGAGAAAATTTTCGTCCAATGATTTTGTATGATTTTCGATGTCATTTAAGTCATCAAGAAATTTATGATAGGCCTTTCACGATGAAGCCCCATCTTGTGCGACTGTTTACAACTGGTTTAATAAGTTTAAACATGGTCGCACTAATCTCACCGATGGTTTATGCGAGGGACGGCCGTCTACGGCGACGACTGAAGATAACATCTGTGTTGTGCGGCGTATGATAGAGACTGACAAAAGAGTGACCTATCAGCAGATTCGGACAAGCTTAGGCATCGCTATGAGTCAAGTGCACAAAATCCTCCACAAACATTTAGCGGTCAGGAAGCTTTGCGCCCGGAGTATACCTCAAAATTTGCCTGAGGCTCAAAAACGCCGTCGTGTGGATTGGTGCTGTAAAATGATTGAAATATTTAACGGAGGTGACTCAAATGCTGTGTTCGACATACTAACAGGTGACGAAAGCTGTATTTACTGTTATGATCATGAAACTAAAAGACAATCTGCTCAGTGGGTGTTTCCTTTCGAGAAGTTGCCAACTAAAGTGAAGAAAGATCGAAGTGCCGTAAAAAAGATGGTGGCCTCGTTCTTTGGAAGGATAGGTCATTTCACAACAATTGTGTTAGAAGATTAAAATACAGTTTCTGCAGAATGGAACACTATCAATTGTTTGCCACTTGTCTTGGAAAAAGTTTGAGAGAAACGACCTCGCAGTAGGATCCTCCTTCACCACGACAAAGCCTCGTCGAACACCGCCAAGCGAACGATCGACTATTTAGCAACATCAAACGTTGAATTACTGGGTCACCCGCCGTATAGCCCCGACCTCGGGCCTTGTGATTTTTATTACAGTCCAAAAATTTAGGAAAAACTTCTAGGTAAGCGGTTTATGAAAGCTGAAGAAGCGGTGGCGGGGTATCGCAATGCCGTTAAAGAGACCCCTAAGGACGAGTGAGCATAGTGCTTTTCCCAGTGGTTCCATCGCATGCAGCGGTGTGTTGACGTTAATTGACAATATTTTGAAAAGATATAATAAACTAATAACTGGCTAACGTAATCAGTTTTTGATTTTCTAAGAACTTTCAGTTTGACCCTCGTATCAACATTCGCACAGCGATTCCGCTACAACGTCCAAATAAGCATAGCAGAAGTCTAAGCCTCGCGTCATCTCATTAACAAACCTCTGAAAAGTTTGGCTTGCATTCCGCAGACCGAAGGTGATCATAGGGAATTCAAACAAACCGAAGGGTGTCGTAATGGCAGTTTTCGGGATGTCGTCTTTTGCTATGGGAACAAAATTGTAAGCCTTCACTAAATCTAAAACAGAAAAAATTTTACAACCAGACAGACAATGTGAAAAATATTGTCTTCGTTTTTATATCTGCGAAAATCCTTATTTCGGGCTTCAGATTTTCCTCTTGGAGCAATCGAATTTTGTATAATATCGGCTCCATGGATTATCAACTTATGCACAGTTGCTGACATATAATACCAATTATACAAGTCTATATACCTTTACGCGGTAGCCCGTGTATTTAATCTAAAATCTAAAGGTTTCACTAGTCGTGATTGCCTGTAGAATGATAACAATTCTGTGCAGAAGTTCTTAATTCAGTCCTGTTAAACCTGCTATCTTTTCAGGTAACTCAAAAAACTTTCTTGCTGTGTTGCCGTCATTGGTTGTCCCTGATCCCTGTTTGACTATATTTATCAGAAGACCTAGTTCTTTCTGCAATGCACCTTCAATAGACTTCTTCCTCTGCATCATTTTTGCTTCTTGTTCTTTTCCCCTTACAGCCCACATTTTTAAATCTTGCTTGTACGCAATATGTAAAAGTTGTGTTGTGTCATTGTGTTAGCGATGGGTATATCCTGAATGAATGAAGTAAAAGAACTACTTCAGTTCAGAATTTAATCATATCTCTCATTCACTACTCCTTCAAATGTGTCTTTACTTCATCATTTAGTTCAGTACTTCAAGCTATCGTTTCGTTCCTAAAAACTATTTTTAAAGTATGTTAGCTCAAATATTCGAAATTATTGTTATATTTACTTGGTTGACAGTCCTAAGCCAGTAAGAAGTATGTATTAAGCAAAATCGAAATATAGAAATGAAACCGATAGTAATTATTACGCCTCGTCGTTAGTTCAATAGCCAAAAAAAATACTTCACTTCAACACCTTACTTCATACGATATCTATATCTGATTTACTGAAGGAAGGAATAATACCTAATTCATTCGTACGTCATTCAATTGATCTTTCTAATACTTCAATCAACTACTTCTGATTTACTGAAGGAAATGAAGTACTGAACTAAATGAGTGGACTACTTCACTGAAGGAAATGACATACTTCATTCATTTCTTTTTAGTGATACATTTTGCGCAATACTACATTGTGTTGATCTGTGCATGTAATGTGGATAATCCAAACTTGTACATTTCCGTTGCAACTTCTCCGCGCTAAACCGAATTAAGATTATTCATTCGTGATGGTGTTGCTAAGCACAAGTGACATGCACTTGCACGTGACAAATAAGTGCACACTTTCTCTTCAATCATGGTCATTACTCAATTATGTGACACTTGAACGCCATCACAAAAACAAGTAGTTACAGGATTGTATTTCTATTTCCATATTTCTCCTTTCTTCTTGCACCACAAATTCACTTTCCTTAACAAATTTTAATTGAATTGGTCTACAGTATGTCGTCGAGCACGGCTTTGGATTTTCCCAAATCACTTCTGATCCAGCTTTTAGCTTCAGCGGGACCAAACTAGTTATGAAAATTGCTTCGTCACTCATCCCTTCTTCAAGTTTTTTGTACCGACTTTGACTTGACGCCCCATCGAATTCCCACTTAGACAACAAAATCAAAGACTTCTCAGTAAATTGTTATTGCACGGTTTTTAATATACTCTTCACTGTAATGTCTAAAAGAGCTTGAAGGGATACTTTGGCAAGGGTATGCGTCGGATTACGCTTTTGGTATTTTATAATATGAGGGATATTTTGGAACACCTTCTCAAATAGAAGACTCCAGTAATGTTATATCTGATAGTTTGAGAGATAGAAACAAACCCAACCCTTTATCAGAAGTGAATTTAGTGACCATAGCCTTCTCGGATTTAGTTTTTCCTAAATAATGTTTGTATTTGCACGATTTTTCACAACGTACGGTTAATGCTGCTGAATCTTCTTCGCCATCTTTTTTCAATTTACATATTGTTGCGTAAGCTAATTCACCGGTTTCTCCGTGGTTTACAAGTTCAGGGACCCTTCGTTTTCTTTGCTTGATACTAGTCGTCGAAAGGTTTACGAGGTGAAAATGTTGCTGTTGATGTTGAAACAGACACTGAACTTGTTGACGGTTGTGCCGAATTGTACGACGAGAACGAATTGCATTTGATTGTGTTTTTATTTTTCGTGTTCATCTACTCGGTTCCTAGTCCCACACTTCGTTACAGTGAGTGCCGAGCGCTGCCTTAGTTCTTTCGTTTCTGAAGTCCCATCTTTGGACCATTATTGCCCATAAATTTTCTATGGGGTTAAGATCCGGGGACCGCGAAAGCCATGGAACAGTTCTCACTTCAGGGTGCTGACGAAGCCAATCTTTTACAACACGCGCACAGTGTATCGCAAATTGTCTTGGAGGAAATAAAAACTTCTTCCATAGGAACTTCCTCCACAGGATACACTGTGCGCACAGTCGGCAACATGATTTCCATCGGCAACTCTATATTTGAGTGACTAGTGGCCCTTCCATCAATATACGCCATCTCTCCTGGCCCATGAGCGATCATCCACCCCCACATATTAACTACCACTCTTCATTATTGGGATTTAAATTTTTCAATATACGCCATCTCTCCTGGCCCATGAGAGCTCATTGACCCCCACATATTAACTACCACTCTTTCTGATTCATTATTGGGATTTAAATTTTTCAATATACGCCATCTCTCATGGCCCATGAGCGCTCATCCACCCCCACATATTAACTACCACTCTTCCTGATTCATTATTGGGATTTAAATTTTATGGCTTGTATCATTTTTACAAGATTTAATTATAATACGACAATTAATTACCCGAAAAAAGATTTCTAAGCCTTGTTATTTCTGTCAAAGACTTGTAGTCATGTGGTCGATTTAATAACTTGTTGGCGTCTAAATCCGATACAACTAAGGCTTCTAAACTTTTCACACGAGTCAGCGCAGCATACACTTGTCCTTTTGCAATTTTTTTTTATCTAGGTCGATCATAGCTCTTTCGAGGGTGGTACCCTGTAGTTTGTGCACTGTGACCGCCGCTGCGAGCTTAATATAAACGGCATCATACGACGCTCCACATTTCCGTATCCCCTTACTGCCTGAAACGAAGTACTCATTGGAGGTATGGGGACACAACCACTTCTATCTTTTAGCCCATGACTAATAGAGTCGTCGTCAAATTTTACGTAGACGGCTTCTGGTAGCTCCCCATCCTCAAGTTGATCTCTCCTTAAGGCCGGCCATTTTTTTTTATTATCCCCATAGCTCCGTTTACTAAACTCTCAAATGCGTCAATGTTACGTGTCAACATCACTCGGCTTTCGATGCTAATATTTATCCGCTCACAGAACGAGCGCGCGAGAACAAATACCCTTGACGAACAGCCGATTACGTCACAGGATGCGTAAAGTGCCGAGCTCACAAAAAAAAAAAGATTACGACACGTGTGGCGGCTTGATATAGTTGAAGTGATGTTTTTGTTTGAGTTAAAGAGTCAAGCTTGTAAGTGGTGTTAGAATTTATTATATCCGTCTTATTTGAAATATAATACTTCGATGTGAATGTCAGCAATACGCATAAATGCACCCATTGCGACTTTAAAAATGTTTATTTTGTTAAGTATGGTTATTATCCGCTTGTCAGAGTGTTATTATTATTGTAAAGGTATTAGTAAATGAAAATAAAATAATTCTCTTGATTCGAAGTCGAAAAATATTTATTTAGAAGCTCACAAAGTTTGCACAAATTTCAGACAAAAAGTTTTTTTTTCACCCAAACTTAAATAATTATTTAAAAATAAATCCTTTCAGATAGGCCAAAAATATAATCAGTACTTGAAACCTAGATTCATACTAAAACTAATTAAAAAAAATCGTGGCTCTAGGTTTGATAATCACACCAAAATATGAGATTGATTGAAAAGTGGGAGGTTTTCAAAAAATCACAATGTACATTTCTCTAAATAAAATGTTAGGCGAAATTTAAAAACAAACAATATTTTATGGATGACTAGCTACTACAAAAAATAACCTTTTTAACGATGTATCACACTTAATATTTGACCTACGATGAAAAAAGTTACAAGTAAAATTGAAACCGCAAGTGTATGTATTCAGTAAAGTTCTCTCAAAAAGCCGTTGTTCGTTGCATTCCATCAGATTTTTTTCATACTTGTGTACCCAGCCTTATGGCTGGGTACACAAGTATGAAAAAAATCTGATGGAATGATTTAAAGGCAATTTAATTGTAATTAACTAATTTATTTAATTGGAATAAAAGTATCATGACATGCGACGCACACGGACACCGGGACGAGAGAGCGCCTATACATATAGTATATAAAATTAAGTTATTGACACATTGCTATGATGTTATTCGTAGGCGTCCATATTCTCAACATCCTCTCCTGGACGCAAACGCTTTAAATTTAAACCCATTGATGAGATGAAGTTTTCATGCAATGGTCGATGGAGTCCTTTTGTCAGAATATCGGCGACCATGTCTCTAGTGCTTCTGTATTGAACTACAACTTGTTTGTTTGCAATCTTCTCTCGTATAAAATGGTAGCGGACATCGATATGTTTACTGCGTGCGTGGTAAATGACATTTCCTGAAAGACTAATTGCACTTTGATTATCACAATAAAGGGTTATAGGTTTAGCTTTAAGTTCTGGTTGTAATTCATCTGCCAGCTGTTTCAACCAAAGTGCTTCCTGAAAGGCAGATGCTAGGGCCATGTACTCAGCTTCAGTCGTAGAAAGAGCTATAGTTTGCTGTTTCTTAGAATTCCAGCTTATTGCTGCACCCTGAAATAAAAATATATAACCTGTACAAGATCTTCTGTCTTCAATATCATTTGCCCAGTCTGAGTCGCTATATCCTGAAATTTCATCATCAACATTCCTTTTATAAACCAGTTTCATATCAATTGTAGCTTTCAGGTACCTCAAAACTCGTTTCAGGGCCACCCAATGTTCATTAGTAGGTTGACTATTAAACCTACTCAGAGAATTTACAATATAAGTAATGTCTGGTCGAGTTCCCTGAGATAAGTACAGCAAGCATCCAATTATTTCTTGATATGGAATGTTCTTCAAAATGTCTTGTTGATTTTCGCACTTTTTTAGTTTTACATTAGCATCAGCAGGTGTCCACGCCGGCTTACAATTGTTCATTCCAAATCGAGTAAGTATATTCTTTATGTAAATGGATTGATCAATGGTAATCTCATCTGCTTTTTCATTTTGTGAAATTCTAAAACCAATGCAATGTTTGGCTTCTCCTAAATCCTTCATATGGAATTTTTCTTTTAATTTATCTTTTATTAACTGTTCAGTTTTTTTATTGTTAAAGAAATAAAGAATATCATCTACATATACTGCGATAAAAAGCATGTCATTTTCATTTAAAACTCTGTAGTAAACACATGGATCTATGTTTGACCGAGTCATTCCAATTTCTAATAAAGCATTATTTAATTTCTTATTCCATTGTCTACTAGCTTGTTTTAGTCCATATATTGACTTGTTAAGTTTGCATACTTTATTTTCTTCTTTAAAACCAGCTGGTAATGACATGTAAATTTCTTCATCAATTTCACCCTGTAAGAATGCTGTCACTGCATCCATCTGGTGTATTTTAAGTCCATATTTCGCAGCTAGACCAATGAGGTATCTTATGAAGGTATAACGGTCAACAGGAGCATATACCTCATTGTAATCAATGCCTTTGACTTGTTTATAACCTTTAATTACAAGTCTTGCTTTATAACGGCTGACTGATCCATTAGCATCCCTCTTAGTTTTAAAAACCCATCTGCTGGGAATAGCTGATTTACCTTTTGGTAAGTTAACTGATGTCCATGTATCATTTTGAATCAATGACTGATATTCTTCATTCATAGCCTTCTTCCATTCATCAGCCTTTTCATTATTCAGAGCTTATTCAAGAGTTTGTGGATCATTGTTTAAGAAATTCATTGTTGATTCAATATTAAGACACATCAGTGATGAAGGACTACTGTAGTGTTGCACTCTGTGTGGCTTTGGTCTCAAAGTCATGTTAGATTCTACTGGAATATCAAGTGTATTATCAGGTAAGTATGTCTCATCATTGACATCTTCAAATTCATCAGAATCATCTGAAATACGTTGAGATTCAACTTGTATTTGTCCTCTTTCATGAATCTCATCATCAATGTTTCTTTCCACAGGTTTTTCAGGTTCATCATCAGGTAAGTAAACAGTTTTCTTTTCTTTTACTTTACAACTTTCATTTTTATTTTTCTCTATGCCATTTTCACTAATTCCTTCTTTTTCAGAAACATCATTCACTTTATTTTTCTTAATTGAAGCTTCTAAAAATATGACATCTCTACTTATAATGGCTTTTTTAGTTTCTAAATCAATGAATCGAAAACCTTTAGTACTGTCACTGTAGCCAACAAATATTAACTTACGTGACTTTACATCAAGTTTCGTTCTATTTTCTTTTGGAATATGCACCATTGCTGGACATCCAAATATTCTCATGTGACTCAGATTCGGTTTTTTTCCAGTCCATACTTCATGAGGCGTCGCATCTAGTAAAGTGCAGGTGGGAGAACGGTTTATGATATATGCAGCTGTAGCAACCGCTTCTGCCCAGAATGTGACCTGTAATTCTGCATTTAACAACATACATTTCGCACGCTCTATTAGAGTTCTGTTCATTCTCTCACTGAGACCGTTCTGCTCAGGAGTGTATGGATTCGATGTCTGGTGCAATACTCCATGTGCCTTCAAGTAGGCTTGAAAAACTTTGTTCTTGTATTCTGTTCCATTATCGCTTCTCAGAGTTTTTATTTTTATACTTAGTTCATTTTCTACTCTGTTTTTAAATTCCATAAATTTTTGAAAAACTTCATTTTTATTTTTAATAAAATACACATGTACTCTACGAGAAAAGTCATCAATGAAGGTCACAAAATACCTTGGCCCTCCTAAAGAAGTATTCTTCATCGGTCCACAGACATCACTGTGAATAAGCTCTAACAAACTGGTTGCACGGGAGCCTTCAGTGGGGAATGGTTTTCTCGTCTGTTTGCCTTCAAGACATGTTACTAGGGCATGCAATATCGGAAGGTTTTCAATTCCGATACTAACTTCCGATATTAGATCTCAATATCGGAATTCCGATATTAATATCGGAATTTCGTATTTTTTTTAGAAATTGCACTTTTTGTTCAAAATGTCACAAATTCGGTGTGAGGTTAGATTTAATGGAATAAAAAATATTTATAAATCATATTATTTAATTTAGATTGCTTGTTTTATACTCGTATTTAAGTTTTACCCACAGTATTTACTAAATCAGATATTTCTCATTATTTTTCTGTACTTATTGCTAATTAAACTATCTGACTCAGAGACTTAAATCTGAAATTAAATCAACAATTAGGAACAAAAAGTAATTTATAATATCCTATTCTTTAATCTAATATCTTATTAGTTATTAAACTTATCTATATACTTATATAATATTTTATTTATTTTATTTTTTTCGGAACACTAACAGCGTAATTTACAATCGGTTAATACATAAATATACTTATACACAGCTATTAACAGGTATTCGCAAATATAAACTAAACATAAAACCATTGCAAGACCATAGCATGACCCGATAAAAAATAGTTCAAAATAAATTGTAAATTTCATTTGTTGCTTCTCTGGGATTGGGACCAAAATAATCTGTAGTAAATAATTTCTTTACCACTGTTGGCTTAGACCTAAATATCTCTGCTATGCCTTTTGGCAATGCTGTTAACGGAACTACTCGCACGAATGATTAAAAATTAGTGTTGGCTGAGGGTAGTACTAAGGGTTGATTGCGCCTAACTGGCAGTTTTTACCATTCACAATTCACCATTGACAATTTTTACAATTGTTACAACATCAGATATTGTACGTCTATTCTGTAGGGGCATAAAATGATATCTCTTACATCTTGCTTCTCCTACCCATGATCGATGCACCTACACCTATACTGTAAATATCTTAGGAACTTTTTCTGTACGGATTCAATGCGCTTGTTATAAATGTCATAAAGCGGGTTCCATACCACTGATGCGTATTCGAAGATACTGCGCACGAGAGCACAGTAAAGTACCTTAATTTTTATTTAATTATATAATATGCCAACAACAATAATTATTGGAAATATTTTTGTCTTATTTTTATCTATACTCATTACTAATATAAAACTAACGAACTCGGAATCAACAAAACTTTAAGAAGTCATGTTGATTCTAAGTTTGGTAGTTTAAATTACAATCAACTGAAATAAAGGTTCGCTATATTCATAGGTTTATATTTATTTTAAAATCTCGTTTTTCTTGCTAATATGTTCTCAAAAACAACAAAGCGTCAAACATTTTGTCAGATAAATAACCGCCCGACGAAAAATCATGCTCACTTTCAAGTTTCAACATTGGTGGGCAAAATTTATGTGAGATAAGTGTATGTCTGTGACAAATAAACTCATCTTTCACCTCTATTAACGTATGTTGCCTTTTCAGTTATTACAAATCCCAATAGATCAAATTCGTCGGACGGAAGCACTGCCTTCTTTTTTTCTTTGCACTTTTCTATTTCCTTCTCAAATTCTTGGTGCAGGGTCAGCTCACTCGTTGTAGCTAGACTAGCTAGTGATTCAGCATCTTCATCTGAAGAGACAAAAGCTATCGGTGCTTCAGTCTTTCTTACTGTGAAGTTGAGACTGCTAGTATCGTTTTGTTTATATTTGAGGCGTTTTAACAACCTTACAATAATATCACATATTATTAGAGTAGGTAAAGAGTGAGCGAAACAGGTAATAATATTATTGTTCTTGTAGCACATGCATAGCGAGCGGGCAACATTAATACGGTACCTACTGTTTCGCTCGGCGATACACAGGATCGATATATGTATAATTTAAAACTCAAAATATAGAAAAATATTCGAGTTCCGAGATTCCGATATTCGATCACCCAGTATCGGAATTGTAATATCGGACTTTGCGTTCCGAGATTCCGATATTACGAGATTCCGAGATTCCGATATTCATGCCCTACATGTTACACAAATAGAATTTTCTTTTCTTAATGGAAACTTTACACCTTCAGTACAGTTAGGTAATTTATTAAGATAAGTAAAGTTTAAGTGTCCCATCCTTTGGTGCCACAAATAGGGATCATCATCAGTTTTAGCAATCATGACTTGCATATCTTGATTTTTACAAGTATTTAACAGATGTTTCATTTACTAAGTCAGCCTTTGCAACCAATTTGTTGCTGGGATTGTAAATTTCACAACCATTTTTATTAAATCTGACATTACATCCACTTTTAATTATTGTACTAACTGACAACAAATTTGCTTTTATATCTGGTACATATAAAACATTCCTCACCTGTATTGCATTAGTGGTGCCATCTTTTGCTTTTACATTAATGCATGCATTACCACAGCATTCCACTTTTAATAGTTTATTATTCGTAATTTTTATGCTCGGTACAGATGACGAAGTAATATCAGTGAGCCAGTCCCTGCGTAGAGTGATATGCATGGATGCCCCTGAATCAACATACCATGAGTTACAATTGTTTGCTGCTGTGGATGCTGAAAAAGCTGCAACATATCCTGTTTCTTCTGTTTTTGTATTTTTACTTGACTTCTTGTGCCAACAATTTTTACTGAGATGTCCGTTTTTATTACAGTGAAAACACCTAGGACCTTTTTTATTCTTGGGCAGATTTTTTGAGTTTACATAAAGTGCGGTATTGTCTGACGTGTTTTTTACTTCTTGGAGTAATTTATTTTTCACTAAATCAGCACTTATCTTTATGCCGGAACTCTGTAATCCCATAATCATGGGCTTATACATATCTGGCAATCCTGCCAACATCAACGTGCCCAACCACTCATCGTCTACATTAAAATGTATATTTCTTAACTTGTGCGCAGCCGTCATTACTTTATTCACATAGTCTTCTACTGAAGTACTATTTTCTAAGGTGGTATTAATAAGTTCTTTTAATAAACCAACTCTACGAGTTAAACCACTATCTTCAAATGCCTTTGTCAAATTGTCCCATACCTGTTTTGCTGTACAATTTTGAATGTGTACATATAAAATTGGATGAACTAATAATATTATCTTCGACTTAGCTCTGGTGTCTTGTTTTATAGAGTTTTGGTCAGTCGGTACTGGTTCTTTCAAAACACAGTTGTATAAATCTTCATGTTCCAAGTACGCTTTGACTGCAAAACTCCAACTTGACCAATTTTCACGACCCGTTAGCTTTTCTATTGATAACATAGTACGATCAGCCATTTTTTTATATGAAAGTGAGGTTAAAAATATATTTTAATTTTCAAATTTAGAAACCTTTCAAAACACAAAAATAACAATAAACGGCAGGCTTGGGGCGGCCCATAACCTGATGGAATGATTTAAAGGCAATTTAATTGTAATTAACTAATTTATTTAATTGGAATAAAAGTATCATGACATGCGACGCACACGGACACCGGGACGAGAGAGCGCCTATACATATAGTATATAAAATTAAGTTATTGACACATTGCTATGATGTTATTCGTAGGCGTCCATATTCTCAACAAAATCTTATTATTTTTTAAATTAATGTAGGGCACTGTTTGGTTAAAATTAAGAAAATTTAAGCTAAAACTGTTATGAAAATATTTTATTGACAGTGACAATCGGAATCCACACACTTGTGGTCATCAGGGTCTGTTGATAACCTGGTTAATAAAGACATAAAAGACACAAAGACATTTATTTCTGTACTTAGGTTGTTTACAACACTTGGTTGTTTACAATACTTATACACGTTAACAATCCCTAGTCTAGAAGGTGCCGGCATTTCCTAGCTAAATGACCTCACCAGAAGAAACGCCGAAACAAACTCGGGTTCATTGCAATATCGACTGGTTCTCGAATCTAGTATAACATGACTAAGCAAGACCGAAATTTTCGTACTTTCTTAAGCATCAAAACACTGATGATCAAACACTACTAAACGGTCACCCATCCAAAGATTGACCTGGTAACAGTTACTTAACGTCACATACTTCTGTACATAGCCCTACGAACTTGGTCTTGGGGTCACTTATATTTAAGCACTACATACAGGTTTATGGGGTGAGGTATTTCTGTTGCCGCTATAGCAACAAATACTGAAAACTAGAATAAAATAAATATTTTCGGGGCTCCCATACAACAAACGTGATTTTTTATAAATAATGGTACGGAACCCTTCGTGCGCGAGTTCGACGAGTTGAGATAACTAACGTTATTGGTGTTACAAAGCTAAATGAGATCAATGAGCCGACTTTTGTTGTAAGGAAATACTGGAAAATACCACTTATTAGGCATGGGTCGTTATGAGATTTTCGCATAACCTAATAAAAAACCGAGAAATTACAGAAAAAGCTACTACGTTGAAATATAACTAATAACCACTACATCACGACTGATCGCGAAAGCGGCGTTGTTATACATCACGGTGGTTATACTCGTTATGAAATATAGATAGTTATAAAATAGACGTTTACGACGATAGTTATATCTAAACGTTATATAGCTCACAACCGTTGCCATAACGCTCTATACGTTATAACGCTCACTCCTATCACTAATGGAATGGAGATCATCAAGGATAAGCAAAGAGCCTAGAAGCAGGACCTGACGTAGTCTGATGTTTCAACAATCATAGGCATACACAACACATTTATTACATACACGGTGTTTTTAAATCGACATTAAAGATTTGAACCAAGCAATCAGTAGACTGTATATAAGTCATTTATGCTAAAAAAAAATTAAAATAGACTTAAAAAATATTAAAAATACTCATCTTATGATTGGACAAAAGTCCACGTGGACTCTGAAACATTGGTTGATTTAATTTTTCCTGTTGTAATCCTACCCAATGAATGCATTTTTATAACAAAGAAATGAGCGGCACCTTTGTTAATGCCTTTGTACAGTAAGGTTTTAAATATTTTGATTATTTTTTAAATTTTTGATTTATAAATTTAAGTTGTTCAAATTGATTTTAAATATTACCAAAAATTTCCTAAAATCGGGTACATTAAGTGGTTTAATTGTTTAAAGTCGATTAAAAAACACGCCTCTGGTATGGTAACCGGTTACCATCAGGCGAGCCGTATACTTGTGTGTCACCTTATAAAAAAAAAGACATTTGTACGGTTTAAGTGTGATATTCCTTAAAGCAACTAGGCAAGCATAAATTTATATTGCAAGTCTCACATTTCCAAACCGTACAAACGTCTTGTTTTTTTAAGGCACACAATTTACACCTTCCTATTTACTCTTCCCGGTTTTCGCTGGGAAGTGCATTGCTGATGGCGCGGCAGGAATTTGAGGCGGACGAAATTTTTGCAAAATCTCGTCCGCCAACAAAGTTCTAAATTCCCTTTGGGCAATCGTTTTGTCGCGTGCGTGATTAAATATAGTAAATGTGTTGTGTATGGACACATTTAGAAGACGGCGGAATAGTTTTTTGTACCACACTTGGTTTCGGATTCTTTCCACGGGGAACGCTTGTAGTCTAGTACAATTTTGGGCTTGTACTGGTAGTACCCGTGTTTAGCTATTCCACCGACTTCTACTTTGTGGAATGTTGAAACCAGGGATACGACATTGGTGTCCTTCCACACTACAATTGACAGGTCCTGCGTCTGACTAAACACCACTTCCCCGGGTCTCATATTATTTTTAGTTTTGCCCTTTAAGCTCTCTGGCACAAACTCTCGATGCAATCGCAGAGTGCCCATTGTATCTGTGTTTTGTGCCTTGAGAGTCCGGGACAGAAGAGGGCTATTATAAAAATTGTCCATAACGAGTGTGTGGCCTTTATGCAATAAAGGCCTCACTAAGTTATAGACAATTTTGGCCGTTGCTCCTTCTGGCTCTGCCTTATCCTCATCGGTAGCTTCGCCACTGACGCCTTCACCTTTGCCCGCATAAATTATAAATTTCCAAAGGTATCCCGTCCGGGACTCACATAATTCATAGCTCTTTATACCTACCTGAGCAGCCTTGTTTGAAATTAGTTGTGCAAAAGAGAGTCTCCCTTTCCACAACAGGAGAGACTCATCGATGGCGATGTTTTGCTCGGGTAAGTATAAAGAGCTAAACTTATGATTCAGATGGTCAATTATCGGTTGAATTTACGATACCACATATGGAGCTATTGTCCACAAAATGCAGGCATTTTTTTAATAATTTAAAACGGCGGAAGGACATAAATTCGGCGAAGTTACCGATTTTTAAATAAGGTAATCGTGGTATCCAGTATTCCTGTTCAACTGGTATCGGCACAAAGCTTTGTAACATTAAAATTGCAAAAAAAGTCCATATCTCTGTAACAGTCACGTGAACCCACGTTCGAAAACTTGAATTTGCCGAGAGGGTGGGGTCCCGGGTCAAATTCTGTCCATAATTATTTGTCTCGAGGACAATTTTGTTCATAATGTCGCCATCCCAAATTTTCTCAAAAATTTGTAATGGCGTCATTCCTGCAGTAGAAAAAATCGGTCCTGCTTGCCCTGTAAACACCTCCCGCTCCCCAGCAAAAGCGGCAGGATCACTGCACCAATTAAAGTGCGTCATATCTGAGCTGGCTAGGCGTCGGACACACTCATCATCCCGCTGATCTTGCTGGCGGACCAGTTCGTTTTGCTCCGTGTTCAACTCCTCGAGGGCGTACTCAGCAACATTTCTTTGTCGAAAGTGTCCACCAACTTCATCATCGTCCTCGATGTCACTCCCAGGGTTCAGCATCAGAGACTGCTCCCAGTCTACAATGTCTTGCTCCATCGTGTCGTCGAAGATCGACGGCGCTAAAATGAATTTTCATATTGTAAGATCGATATATAGCGGTAATATTTTTTGCATAAAATGACAACATACACACAACGTTTAACAACTTAACAATACTCTAGCAGCGGAGTTAAGCAAGTATTAGGTAATACCTAATAACAAACAAAAGATCGAATTTCATAGAATTTGTAGGTTCTATTCATTTCCGCAACTTAAGAAGTACTGTTTATCGCTGTAGGTATATTGACGTTTTAAAGAGTATTTATAGTTGACTAAATATAATTTGCACCGATTTGGCTTAGGATTGTTTTATGATCCTATTGAAACACAAAGGATAGAGCTGGCCCGACAAATAACATTCATCGGTGCAAATTATATTTCGTCAACTATTATACTAATATGTTAAAAAGTGTGTTAACAAAAAACAAAAATAATTACCTGGTTCTGCGGCTGTCGATGCTTGGGGAGCTGAATCCTCTAAGTCATAGGATGCCATCGTAGACTTAGGGTCAGATTCAGAGACCGCACTTTGTCTTTACTTTAGCAAAGTCTAGTTATTATCTCTGAATTTGAACAACATTAAAGTAATTTTTCGCATGAAAAAGTTTACTTTCATTATTTAATACTACAAAGTAAACTTTTCATGCGAAAAGATTACTTTAATGTTGTTCAAATTTAGAGATAATAACTAGACTTTGCTAAAGTAAAGTCAAAGTGCGGTCTCTGAATCTGGCCCTGAGCCTGGGAGTTTTGAGACAATGAGCTCGTAGCTAAAAAAGAGTTTGTAAATTAAAGCATCATATATCTCATTCTACACTAGTAAAAAATAAAAAGAGGGAGCCTTGCAAGGGGAAAACCCGAGCAATTCAATGTCGGCATCCATGATGTTGAGGCCTTCCGGTACGCCCTCGACGGATATTACTCCTGTTGAAGGAGTAAACACAGGTTTGTGTTGCCTTTAAGACAAATAAATGCGTGTAAATACAATTAAAATATTTAATTCGTTAAGTGTGTTGATACGTAATGAAAAACTTACTTCCTAGGAGGAGTCTGGAGGTGTGAGCTGTCGTCTTCAAGGTCTGCATAGCGCGACGGACCACTTACGTCTAATACAGATTCTAAAAAGATGAAAGGAGAATGGGCGGTTTCGTCCCATGTGTTGTAACACTTTGTGACCTATATCACTTGAAAGATCTCAGCGAGTGCTATGTTTTATTGTATGGGCATAACTCCGTATCTCGTGCAGGGAAACTGTTATAGGGTTTTAAAAAAATAAAAAAAATAATTAAAATGTCTGAACTAATTGGTCTTTTAATAACTACTACTAAAGAGATTTAAAGGTAGAGCCTACTTTGACCCAACACCCTCTCTGCCACCATTGTAAGCGCAGTCTTGAGAAGATTGCAGACATGTAAAATGAGATTTACGGCGGTCCTTCTGGGTAGAAGAGTTCTCAAGCTTTCAGAAACGTTTGCGCAGTTACATAGATAAAGAAAAAACAGCTCCCTATGCTCCCCGCCATTTTGTTCCAAATATGACATCTGCTCCTGAAGTTGCAACAACTTCAGGTCGGTCAAATAAGTTTGCGCTTAGTGTAGATGCCATTATTAACTTACTGGTGTAGTGTTGCAGTCTCTCCAACGATGCCAAGTACACCAACGATATTTCATAATACTGCAGTGCTTAAGTATACGGAAACGCCATTATGTTGATTTGTCTCGAGGATGGATTATCAAGAACTATGAATTTATAGCGAGGTATAAGACCCTTGTCTTATACATTAAATATCTCCGAAACTGTTTACCGCTGCACTGGAAGATGCTTTTAGGCTCTTAGACTGGAACGGAAATGGCATCAATATATTATGTCGAATATATCACGCACGCACCTTCATTTGCTAATGAAAATGGTGACATGTCATAGACCAAGGAGGACCTCAATATAATGCTCGATGACCCTAATAGTATCTCTCAATAAGTGGGTCTTAAAATGAACACGGACAAGACCAAAATCATGGCAAATGTTGATGTTGCACCCACTGCAATCACGGTTGAAGGCGCTACACTCAAAGTTGTCCACGAATTTATTTACCTGGGACAATCAGGCCAGATAAGTCTAACTTCAAGAAGGGGTTCACTCGTCAAATCACAAGGCTTTTGGTCATCTACAGGGGAATGGAGAGAGCTTTATTTGCATAAAGCTCTCTATATTGGGAGTTGACCTGCGTAATTTAATCAGAAGTGAGAGAATTCGCAGGAGAACTAAAGTGACCGATAGAGCACTCAGGATTGCCCGTTAAAGGGGTGACATAGCACGAAGAACTTACAAATGACGATGAGGCAGAAAAGTTTTCGAAAAGCAACCGCGTATATCGCGTGATATCGGGGTGGTGCCAAGTGATAAGGTAGTCACAGGATCGGCGAAGTAAAGATATTTGTAGGAGGCCCATCTCCAGCAATGGACGCCTATTGGCTGAGGGCTGGAAGCATGGTGTAGTGTTGTTGCTGAGCTGTACTTTCGAGTTTTCAATATATTTTGATAGATGGTCTATTTAAAGGAGGTGTTTATTTATACTGTCATTATAATTATGACAACCTTATCAACATCAACAGCTATGTAGAGAAAAATGCGATGAGGATTTTTATTTTCTCAACCTCAACTCTATAACGTATCTATACATTTACGTAAGAGATTTATTTAGCGATAACTTTACCATTTTCACTTATATATTTTTAACTGTGTACTTATTAATAACGGTCTAAACTAACGATTACTGTAAATTGTCTACAGTTATTTTATGTGGAATAAGTATAATGTGTTTCCGTGTCACAAAATGTAAAAAAGTACAATTAAAGCCTTATTTGATACAAAAATTATTTTATCATTAACAGCTCAGTACTTTTGACCTGCACAAAATTTTAATGAAAAAAAAATATATTTATAGAAAAAAAATCTAGGTGAACATGTTTATGCTAGTCGCAACATGTTACAAAGGTTGGGACGCAGAGAGCAGATGTCATATTTGGAACAAATTGGCGGGGAGCATAGGGAGCCTTTTTTTCTTTGTCCATGTAACTGCGCAAACGTTTCTGAAAGCTTGAGAACTCTTCTACCCGAAAGGACCGCCGTAAATCACATTTTACATGTCTGCAATCTTCTCAACGCTGCGCTTACAATGGTGGCAGAGAGGGTATTGGGTCCAAAGTCGGCTTTACCTTTAAATCTCTTTAGTAGTAGTTATTAAAAGACCAATTAGTTAAACATTATTATAATTTTTTTTAATTTTTAAAAACCCTATAACAGTTTCCCTGCACGAGATACGGAGTTATGCCCATACAATAAAACCTAGCACTCGCTGAGATCTTTCAAATGATATAGGTCACAAAGTGTTACAACACATGGGACGCACCCCATATAAAACTGCCCATTCTTCTTTGTTAGGTGTTTTTTATATGTAGGTACAACATTTCAGGTATTGTACTTAATGTAACCTACGTCTATACGTTGATTCCCAAGGTTGGGGAGATCTTGGGGGCGGGATTTCTGGTGGCCAGGTGTCAGAGGGCACGGAATTCTCGGTGGTGACACTTTTCTGAAAAGATTAAAAAATACATAATAAAAAAAAAGTTCAATTAGAACGATATAAAAAAAAAATACTGGATAATCTTACCTTGATTTTTTAGGGGGAGCGTCAGGCATCATAAATGCGGACACCTCTTTAGTGCTCCGCATTTGCTGCAGCTTGTTTCTCTGCTCCACAGTCAACCGCTGCATATTCTTCTTGTCCAGTACTCTCATCCTTTTCACTTTTTGCAATTCCTCAGCAAGAGATCTAGATACGAAGAACGCTCTTGTAATAGGCTATATTGATACACACATATATATATTGTCCAATTTTATATTAATATATGTTTACGTACGGCAAAGGTTGTGAAGAGGCAGCTTGCGGTACGGACTGCGACGACGGTGCAGCAGCAGTTGGTGAAGCAGAGCTAAAAATTTATCAATTTATTAAAAATGAAACAGTAAAGGATGAATGATATGCATTAATTACAAAGCTCAATAAATACTAACCCCCGAAAATCAAGCCTACGAGCTTTAGAAATCCCGCGGCCCTGACCTCGACCGCGAGAACCAACACCTCGACCACGGCCTCTGGCACGACCTCTGGCACGGCCACGACCACCATCAACCGCACCACCCTCAACGCCACCACAAGCACTCTCAAAATTTTCCATCTCGAATAAAGCTAGTGTGTAAGCAAGCAAAAAGAAACAATATGAAGCATAAAAAACGCAAAATAAAACCAAGACATTAAAAAAAAACAAAAAGTGATATAAATAAATAAACATAAAAATCTTTCACCTGCTTTTAAATCAGTTACGAAAGTAATAAAAATAATACGCAAACAAAAATTAAATAAAGATAATAAACAAAATAAAACAATTAAAATCAACATAAAAATTTAAATAGAAATAAGAATATAAATTAAAATAAACCTAAAAAATAAAACTAGTATTAAAATTAATATCAACAACTAAAATTAAAATTAACATGAAATAAGGAATAAATAATAATATAAAAAAAGAAAATCATAATTAAATTAAATTAAATTAAATTAAAGTTTGATCAGTACGAAACACCTGACATGTAAACCAAGCTTTATGATAAGACCGGGCTAGCGGCCATTTTAAATTATTACGTACCGACCATCAAGTTTTCTATAGCTTGATTTTGTTATGATCTTAACTCAAATGATGTTATTTATTTAATTTTATGGCCAACAATATTTATTATTACTGAATAATTATTAATTACAAAGTTTTATGCAGAATTATGAACACGGTAATCAAAAACATTTGTGTGTTGGTCAACAAGGCTAGACATGTATTGAAAAACTTACCGATAACTTAAAAAATACACATTTTACACTGAAATCCTTTCTCACAATTACACTATAATAATTTACTTATCAGAAAAACACACAAACTTACCAAATAAACTGCTAAAACACTTTATTTTACACTAAGTACGGCGGGAGTTCAAGGCACTTCGCGGCACTCACTGACGTAAAGAAATGTTGAAGTTTAACTTTTTTTTTCTCACATGTCGCGTTCCAAAGTACACCGCAGTAGTATATTTTAAGCAATGTTAGCTTCTATAGAAAGAGATAAAAATATAACAAGACGCTGTGGGTAGACAAAGAAAAAGCAAATATTCATTGTTTGTGTGCATAAAAAACTTCTTTGAAATAGGGACATCTGTCCCTTTTGTTCTACAACGGAAAATGTTCGAAAGGGACATATGTCCCTTTTGGTCTACAAGCGGTTATTGATGGCAGAAGACTACCACAATTATTTACGTCTTTGGGAATTACATTCTCTGGTGGTTTTCTACCATATGTTGCTACTTCACGAGAATCATCCACAGCGTTTATTCCATATGTTCTATGGAACTTAGAATTTTCCTCGCTCATTTTATTATTGTAATCGTCAACTTGCCTGATCGGCTACTCCATCGGCAAATGCTCCATTTAATTTTGAAGCCGCATGCCGCCGCTCGCATAATAACCTCAGCTGAGCCGTCGTCAGTTCCCCTACCCATAAGCTGTTCAATAAATCAATGAGTTCGGTATCATTGCGCTGTCGTATATTTATGGTCAGTTCACAAAAATAAAACTGATGCCATAAATTAACCTCAGCTGACAACCAAGAAGGCTGGATAAAACACCAATGCCCTTTCACCGGAGGAAGCTGAAATATGTCACCAAAGACCAAAATGTTGACTCCGCCGGACAATTTGTTATTGTTCTTGTATTCCTGAAGCCTTAGGTGAATTATTCTAAGGTTATCATAGGATCCCATAGAAATCTTATCTAGGATAAGCCAATTTACATAGCGCCATTTACGCCTTTCATTTTCGAGTCTTTGTCCTGTAATTGTTTTGTATGTGTAGTATTTCTTTTCTCAATCAAAAAAATCAAAAATCTGACCAGCAGCAACCCCGGTTAATGACCCAACTTCCACAAACTTAGGTTTTAGTAGTTAATCTACAGTTGGTGAATAACAACGCTTAATATGCTCCACGATTAATTTTAAAAGAAAAGATTTACCACTACCTGCTCCCCCCGTTATAAAAAGTTACAGCTGACTTTCTTGGCCATGCAAATCGCTTCCGATTGGCGCTGTAACTTTTTGAAATAAATTATTCTGCTGGATATTTAAACCTCGAATGCTATCCAAGAACAGTTCTTCTGGCATGACAGCTCTTTCTCCCACGTCTTTACCAAAGTTATCATCGTCATTTACAATATGTTCACCAACACATAACATGGTAGCATTGGCGACATCAGTTTCATGCGCAGCATTAAGCGCAGTTACTTGGGCAACAGCCTGTTGAATAATTTGTTCAGCATGACTAAAGTGTTCTGCACTGTGTTTCCCTGTAACGGGCGAAAATCTCTTTGATGTCATATAAAACAGTTTTTAGCGGTTTCATTTTCTAAAAGTAACTCGTTTTCATTGCGGAATGGCATACTATGAAATTGTAAGAATATCCTTCCTTGTCACTATTAATTGTATATTAGCGGGTACGTAATACTGCCGGCCTATTTTTTTACACGGATTGTCGTATTGTCCTGCAATCTGATATACCTCACTGGTGCAATATCTTTATCTCTCAGTTCCGCATCACCATTGTCCTCTGACCATGCCATGTTAGAGACGGTTTCATAACGAATGGCGAATTCACCTAAACTTAATTCCTCCAGCTCGATAGGGCGTAACACAAAACGATCAATAATGTTATTGTAAAAAGTTGTTTCATCGCTGTCAAATCCGTCCGGAAGAAATGAAGCGACTTGAAGTCGCTTCATTTCTTCCGGCCTACAACTATTAATAAAAACAGTCTTTCGCGACGACATTTTTAATGGCAAATGGCATAACCTGTATACACATTCGAGTGCGCTTACCAAACATTGATTTAATATAGTCATTGATACAGAAAATAATTGTTTCCAAACATCACCGCCTTGTAACTTAGCTTTAGAAATAGCATTTCGTGTCACCTCGTAGTCGTATTATGTGGTTCACATTTACTCGCATATGTTGCAACGTAGCAGGCTATAGCAGTGTAACTACGTCAATGTTTGCCTTTCATATACTTAAAAGAACTTAATTGTAATGTTAACCATACTTTCAGTAGACGTTCTTTGTATGCGGAAAGGGTGCGCGCAACTAGCGCGCTCAGTGCGGCAAAATGGCGGCGATTTTAGATCAGTGGACGACATCCAAATTTTAATAAATATTAAAATATAATTGTTCTATAGTCATAAAAGAAATGATTGTATTTGATAGGTGAATAACTTATGTACAGTATTATTATACAGTGTGATTCTTCATAAAGTGCACATATGAAAATGAGTGAAACTAGGCATTATTTTATGGGTAAAAAAAATAATAAAAAAATTCTAAAAAAATTATTCTTCCTTTTATACCTACTTTAATTTTTTTTTTTGTGTTTACGACTTTGCACCTAAAATATGTTATAACTTCTAAACTAGATGGTTTATTGTGTTGAAACAAAAACAGTAGTAATATTGAATGTGTTGGCAATACCAACGCAATAATAAACTCACCAAAAAATGCGCTACCATAAAAATAAGGAACATTTTATAGTAAAACTTAGTCATTTTTTAATGTTTTTTCTTAAACATTGTTAAAAAACTTAACAAAAGGTCCCCTATACCTCTAGTTATTATGATTCGACGTCAATCGATATGTAATGGGCTTTAAAATAACATAAAAATTATATCTGTATCCCAAACAATACACTTTTTATTAGGGCTAAACAAAGACCATAAGAAACACCACGTGCATCTTTATTTGAACATTGCATTGTCTATCTCAGGTAGTTCGGTCATGTCCGACTCCTTTGTCTCCAACTACTATACATATACCTACTAGGAACGAAAATGTCACTAATTTTTCCGTAACGTTTTGACAGAAATAAGAAATAAATACAAAATATCAAGTTGAAATAAAGGTTTTTATTTGGCTTTGTTAACAAAATCTTTCAAAATACCAGACTAATGTAACAAGTTTTCAAAATGACTTCCTCGTTGTTGCATACACAATGTATACTTCGCAGCAAAATCTGTTGCGTTGCTGGTCTTATCATCCCTGGATCCTGTTTTATTTCACTGGCGCAGTTCAAAACCTTCTCCTGCAGTTCTGCCTCACTGTTGATAGGAGAATTATAAACTTTTTGCTTCATCGTCCCCCATAAAAAATAATCTAGGGGCGTTAGATAGGGTGAACGTGCAGGCCACCCGACAGGACCTTGCCTACCAATCCATCTATTGATATAACTTTCATTTAAAAAAGTACGCACGATTCTTGAATAATGTGCAGGGCATCCGTCCATTTGTAAGAACATTCTGCGACGAGTTAGTAGGGGAACATCTTCTAAAAGTAATGGGAGATCATCTCTTAAAAGTTGAAGAAATCTGTCTCCATTTAGTGTACTTGGGAGTATTAAAGGACCAATTAACATATTGTCAATAAGACCTGCCCAAACATTTAATGAAAACTTCACTTGAAAAGTGGAAGCTCTCTTTAGCTTAGGGTTTTCTCCTTTAGGGCTCCAAAAATGTAAATTTCGGCAGTTTGTTATGCCATCTCTTGTAAATTGGGCTTCATCCATCCATAAAATAGATTTGATAAACTCCGGATTACCTCTTGTTTGTCTTAGAATCCATGCGGACATAACACACCTCGGTATTTCGTCAACTCCTTCATGCAAATGTTGCACTCGCTGGTAGTGATATGGAAACAAGCCTTCTTTTTTTAAAATGCGCCACGCAGAAGATTGCGATATGCCGTGACGGATTGCTAGTCGTCTTGTACTGATATTTGGATCAGCAAACAAATCTCGTAGTACAGCTTCTTCAATAGAGACGTCGATTATGTTACTTGTCTCGCGACGATCTCTATTTGATCCAAGTCCAGTAGCAGCCAATCTTCTATGAACATCTTGAAAGTTACGAGCAGATGGTATTGGTCGTCTCGTTGGAAATGTAGCTAAGTAAGCTGTACGAGCACTTCTTGCACTTCCATTACACAGTCCATAATAAAAATGCATATCGCAGATATGCGACGGAGGAAAATCACTTAAACGGGGCATCGTAAACACACAAGTAGCAGCAGCGGATAATTCGGAGCGACTGATTGATCCTTTTTCTATTTGTACCTACGCTTGCCTTGCCGCTCTGCCCTCGCAACAGATTACGCCCAACCCTAACTACCTGAGATAGACAATGCTATGTTCAAACAAAGATGCACGTGGTGTTTCTTAAGGTCTTTGTTTAGCCCTAATAAAAAGTGTATTGTTTGGGATACAGATATAATTTTTATGTTATTTTAAAGCCCATTACATATCGATTGACGTCGAATCATAATAACTGGAGGTATAGGTGACCTTTTGTTAAGTTTTTTAACAATGTTTAAGAAAAAACATTAAAAAATGACTAAGTTTTACTATAAAATGTTCCTTATTTTTATGGTAGCGCATTTTTTGGTGAGTTTATTATTGCGTTGGTATTGCCAACACATTTAATATTACTACTGTTTTTGTTTCAACACAATAAACCATCTAGTTTAGAAGTTATAACATTTTTTAGGTGCAAAGTCGTAAACACAAAAAAAAAAACTTAAAGTAGGTATAAAAGGAAGAATAATTTTTTTAGAATTTTTTTATTATTTTTTTTACCGATAAAATAATGCCTAGTTTCACTCATTTTCATATGTGCACTTTATGAAGAATCACACTGTATAATAAAACACCAAACTTATTACATTCTTTTATTATTTACCTACAAACTTACCAAACTGCACTTAGCACGCCTATTGTTGGAAAAAATAATAATTTCAATATATTCTTTGAAATATGTTGTGTTTTTTTGTTTCCCCAACACAGTTCAATAACAAGACTCTCTATTTAGATAAAAAAAACCACCACGTTTCTAGTTAAATTCAATCGTAAATACTGTTGGAAAATGATGTTAACACTAGTAGTTTTTAGTCACTTTGCACTGTTGATAACCTAACTAAAAAGTCATTTCTAACGATGATTTATAGAGTATTTGTGTTATGTAACTATGTTTATGATTGAGAAATTAGTTCTATTTTGCTTATACATAAAAAAAATATGCATAAATTGTAGTATAAACTTGTTTTTTCTTCATATTTATCCATAAAGTCCTCATCTTGTTAGGTCAATTTTCATTTATGATTTTCAAGGTCTATCAATTCTATATAGTCTATTGAAAATATTCAGAGCTACAGATTATATACTAAAGTATCAAAAACCAGAACAATTACCGTCTTGCCAGGTTAAAATTAATTAGAATTATGCAAAAAACTTGACAAGAACTCCAGTTTCCTCACTCGACGCGGGGTATCTATGTGTGCGTGCATATACATTGCACTCGTCTGAGGGAAGCACTGTACAGCGCGGCAGGTACATACCGTAATCTGTGTAAGCACTGATAAGTCCTAATGTACAGGCGGTTACATATTAAAACTACGGAATTATTGACAATATTTATTTATTATAAAATTGAAGTTTCTTATAAAACTAATAAATTTTAATTATAACTTTATTTACAAAGTACGTATTATATTATACTTATATAAAAGTACGGAATTATTGACAATATTTATTTATTATAAAATTGAAGTTTCTTAATAAATTTTAATTATAACTTTATTTACAAAGTACGTATTATATTATACTTATATAAAAGTACGGAATTATTGACAATATTTATTTATTATAAAATTGAAGTTTCTTATAAAACTAATAAAGGAAAATGGGCAAATTTCATACAAAAAAAACCCAGGATCAACAGAACTAATATATATCCCTCATTATTACACATGTAAAACTTATGTAATTTTTATTATTTGTTTATTGTATATGTATGGGGTGAGAGATATAAGGCTCATAACAGTTAGCTATGAATGAAAACTACGTTACGTGTTTTAATGTTTAATCAAAGTCAAAGTCAAAGTCAAATAGCTTTATTCACTAAGGTTACAAAGTAACACATGCAAATCGTTATACATGTAGTAGAATAGTATAGAGAAAAATGTCTGCCAAACTACTACCACTTTCGCAGACGACTATAGTAGAGCTCTGAGAAGAATGTGGCCAAGAAACTCAGGCCACTCTTTTCAAAATAATAATTTGACTTTGTTACAATTACCAACAGCAGCGTGAAGAATGATGTGTGCAAGCAAATCTTACATGCATAGCAATTTAAAGTTTAATTGATAAAAAAAATTTCATTGTTAATAAATTGATTTAAAAAAGCTTTAATTGCATGGCACGTTCATCAGTCATCTCGTCACTGCGATATCCGACAGAAATTAACACACAAGCATTTGTGTCGTCAAGTTGATTTTGTTAATCTTTAAGTAGTTGAGAATGGAATAGAATACCATTTAGATAATATAATTAAATACATTTACAAATGCAAGTGAAGTATTTCTATCGTTACAATAACAAATAAAACTGTAAAAGAAAGTAATAAGGTAGTAACATAACATCCGCACAACTACCTAGGTTAAGCCACAATCTACACCATGGAACAAGCAACATGAAATCACGATAATTGAAATCTAAGCCCATGAGTTTTTGTCATTAATATAATCGTTTATTGTATGCCTTATATTGTGTAGCCTTTCGATAATAGCTGATTTTTTACAAATGCTTTAAAGTTTAGTAAAGGTAGATCCATTACATGCTTAGGCAGTTTATTGAATAAACGTATACCGAGTCCCGCAAAAGTGTTATGTACCTTATGTAGGCGATGTTGTGGACCTATCAACTTATGCCTATTCCTCGTACCAATGCTATGAATGTCGCCATTTCTATCATACTGTTCAATATTTTGCTTAATATATATTGTATTAGCATATATATATTGTGAAGCAACTGTTAAAATACCTATTTCCTTAAAACGATCTCTCAATGAAACATTCGATTCAAGATTGTAAATAGCTCGAACTGCACGCTTCTGAAGAATAAAAATAGATTCGATGTCTGCAGCCCTACCCCACAAAAGAACACCATAGGACATTAAGCTGTGAAAGTAACTAAAGTATACCAATCTTGCTGTCTCTATATTCGTTAGCTGCCTCACTTTTTTAACTGCATAAGCAGCTGAACTTAGTTTTCCTGCTAGAGCTAATATATGAGCACCCCATTGCAGCTTACTATCCAACGTTATTCCTAAAAATACAGTAGTGTCTACAAAACGAAGGACCTCACCGTTTAAAATCAGATTATTACTAAGGCTTTTAACATTGGGCATAGAGAATTTTAAGCATTTTGTTTTGGCAGCATTTAAAAGCAAATTGTTAGCAGTAAACCAGTTCAGGACTTGTGCGAGAGATTCGTTAACTTCATCTAAATTAGTTTGCTTACGGTTTACTTTGAAAACGAGTGAAGTATCATCTGCAAATAAAACAATGTCGCACAAACCCTGAGCAAGAAACGGCAAGTCATTGACATAAACTAAAAATAGAAACGGACCTAGAATGGATCCTTGAGGCACGCGCATACTTGGCGGAAGACCAGAGGACCTACTACCATTTACTTCGACATACTGAACCCTATTGCTTAAATACGAAGATAATAAATCAAGACAAGCATCCCTAATTCCATAATGTCTAAGCTTGCACAGAAGTGTCCCATGATCAACGCAGTCAAAAGCTTTAGAAAGATCACAGAAGACGCTTATTGCATCCATAGAATTTTCCCAAGCATCATAGATATATTTCAGAAGAGAAACACCCGCATCAATCGTTGAGCTACCCTTCCTAAAACCGTATTGCTGCCTATGAAAAATATTATTTAAATGAAAGTGACTCTCCAATTGGCATAAGATAATTTTCTCATAGATTTTACTAATCACAGGTAGTATTGAAATTGGTCTAAAGTTACCAGGGTCGCTTTTTGATCCATTCTTGAACAAAGGAATAATCTTACTGTGTTTCATTAGATAAGGAAATACACCTATGGCAATACACTTATTAAATATAATAGATAAATGTGGAGATATATTAAATATAATACCCTGAAGAAGCTTGACAGACATACCCCATAAATCAGCAGATTTCTTGGAATTGAGACTTTTGAAAGCTTTTATGATATCATTATGGTTAATAGACCTAAAACTGAAGCGGTTCTTACATTCAATTACTTTATCTTTTAGTAAAAATTCTGCTTGGTTTAGAGAGGAATTTAAGGAGGTTGTTGTATGAATAGGAACATTGATAAAGAAATTATTAAAAGCATGTGCAATGTCAGCATTATTGGTGAGAACCTTATCTTGAGTTTTTAGTACATAATTAGTATCACGAATTTTCATCCGGCCGGTCTCTGCATTAATAATGTCCCATGTACTTTTAATTTTGTTGTTTGATTCCTTTATCTTATTACTCAAATAAGAAGACTTTGCTATGGCACAAGCCCTCTTAAAAGTTTTCGAGTAGTTCCTGACATATTGAATGAAATCTGGTTGAGTATTATATTGTTTCATACCATACAATTCATACAAGCGAGCTCTACTTTTATATATACCTGTTGTTGCCCAATCACAGAATTTAGTTTTAGAGTTACTAACAAAAGTCTTAGTTTTAAAAATATTATCATATTCAAGCTTGATAATGTCTAATAAATCTTTATAAATATCATCTGGGCTATACTGATTAAGTCAAAGTCAAAGTCAAAGTCAAAATAGCTTTATTCACTTAGGTTACAAAGTAACACATGCAAATCGTTATACATGTAGTAGAATAGTATAGAGAAAAATGTCTGCCAAACTACTACCACTTTCGCAGACGACTATAGTAGAGCTCTGAGAAGAATGTGGCCAAGAAACTCAGGCCACTCTTTTCAAAATAATAATTTGACTTTGTTACAATTACCAACAGCAGCGTGAAGAATGATGTGTGCAAGCAAATCTTACATGCATAGCAATTTAAAGTTTAATTGATAAAAAAAATTTCATTGTTAATAAATTGATTTAAAAAAGCTTTAATTGCATGGCACGTTCATCAGTCATCTCGTCACTGCGATATCCGACAGAAATTAACACACAAGCATTTGTGTCGTCAAGTTGATTTTGTTAATCTTTAAGTAGTTGAGAATGGAATAGAATACCATTTAGATAATATAATTAAATACATTTACAAATGCAAGTGAAGTATTTCTATCGTTACAATAACAAATAAAACTGTAAAAGAAAGTAATAAGGTAGTAACATAACATCCGCACAACTACCTAGGTTAAGCCACAATCTACACCATGGAACAAGCAACATGAAATCACGATAATTGAAATCTAAGCCCATGAGTTTTTGTCATTAATATAATCGTTTATTGTATAATAGCCTTTCGATGATAGCTGATTTTTTACAAATGCTTTAAAGTTTAGTAAAGGTAGATCCATTACATGCTTAGGCAGTTTATTGAATAAACGTATACCGAGTCCCGCAAAAGTGTTATGTACCTTATGTAGGCGATGTTGTGGACCTATCAACTTATGCCTATTCCTCGTACCAATGCTATGAATGTCGCTATTTCTATCATACTGTTCAATATTTTGCTTAATATATATTATATTAGCATATATATATTATATTAGCATATATATATTGTGAAGCAACTGTTAAAATACCTATTTCCTTAAAACGATCTCTCAATGAAACATTCGATTAAAGATTGTAAATAGCTCGAACTGCACGCTTCTGAAGAATAAAAATAGATTCGATGTCTGCAGCCCTACCCCACAAAAGAACACTATAGGACATTAAGCTGTGAAAGTAACTAAAGTATACCAATCTTGCTGTCTCTATATTCGTTAGCTGCCTCACTTTTTTAACTGCATAAGCAGCTGAACTTAGTTTTCCTGCTAGAGCTAATATATGAGCACCCCATTGCAGCTTACTATCCAACGTTATTCCTAAAAATACAGTAGTGTCTACAAAACGAAGGACCTCACCGTTTAAAATCAGATTATTACTAAGGCTTTTAACATTGGGCATAGAGAATTTTAAGCATTTTGTTTTGGCAGCATTTAAAAGCAAATTGTTAGCAGTAAACCAGTTCAGGACTTGTGCGAGAGATTCGTTAACTTCATCTAAATTAGTTTGCTTACGGTTTACTTTGAAAACGAGTGAAGTATCATCTGCAAATAAAACAATGTCGCACAAACCCTGAGCAAGAAACGGCAAGTCATTGAGATAAACTAAAAATAGAAACGGACCTAGAATGGATCCTTGAGGCACGCCCATACTTGGCGGAAGACCAGAGGACCTACTATCATTTACTTCGACATACTGAACCCTATTGCTTAAATACGAAGATAATAAATCAAGAGAAGCATCCCTAATTCCATAATGTCTAAGCTTGCACAGAAGTGTCCCATGATCAACGCAGTCAAAAGCTTTAGAAAGATCACAGAAGACGCTTATTGCATCCATAGAATTTTCCCAAGCATCATAGATATATTTCAGAAGAGAAACACCCGCATCAATCGTTGAGCTACCCTTCCTAAAACCGTATTGCTGCCTATGAAAAATATTATTTAAATGAAAGTGACTCTCCAATTGGCATAAGATAATTTTCTCATAGATTTTACTAATCACAGGTAGTATTGAAATTGGTCTAAAGTTACCAGGGTCGCTTTTTGATCCATTCTTGAACAAAGGAATAATCTTACTGTGTTTCATTAGATAAGGAAATACACCTATGGTAATACACTTATTAAATATAATAGATAAATGTGGAGATATATTAAATATAATACCCTGAAGAAGCTTGACAGACATACCCCATAAATCAGCAGATTTCTTGGAATTGAGACTTTTGAAAGCTTTTATGATATCATTATGGTTAATAGACCTAAAACTGAAGCGGTTCTTACATTCAATTACTTTATCTTTTAGTAAAAATTCTGCTTGGTTTGGAGAGGAATTTAAGGAGGTTGTTGTATGAATAGGAACATTGATAAAGAAATTATTAAAAGCATGTGCAATGTCAGCATTATTGGTGAGAACCTTATCTTGAGTTTTTAGTACATAATTAGTATCACGAATTTTCATCCGGCCGGTCTCTGCATTAATAATGTCCCATGTACTTTTAATTTTGTTGTTTGATTCCTTTATCTTATTACTCAAATAAGAAGACTTTGCTATGGCACAAGCCCTCTTAAAAGTTTTCGAGTAGTTCCTGACATATTGAATGAAATCTGGTTGAGTATTATATTGTTTCATACCATACAATTCATACAAGCGAGCTCTACTTTTAAGATTAATTCTAGTCACTTTGATTGCAACATTATCACTAAATTGATTCAGGCGGTTTATGGTAATTGGCCTGCATGTGATTTTGTTCTCTGTGGGAGTAGTAATAGATGGAAATACTACCCTTTGCCCACAGTGGTCAGATGTTAAATCACTTAAGATATCCTTATTAACATATTCACAGTTGCAAAATACATTATCTAAGCATGTAGCAGAATGAGATGTAATCCTAGTGGCTTCTTTAAATAAAAACTGTAAATTATAAGACTGAAACAAACAAATTAATCTAGCACTAGTTGAAGATTTTTCAAGTAGATTTACATTAAAGTCCCCGCATACTATAATAAATTTATTTCCTGAGCATAGTCTTTCTAACAATTTCTCCATAACACCCTCGAATAGACTATAATCACTCTGCGGTGGTCGGTACACACAAGCTACGACATGTTGCTCAAGCTCCACACAAGAGATTTCGACTGTGAGCTCGATAGAAAGATTTGCTATGTCTTTTCTTTCTTTAAATTCAACTTTATTACTTATAAATATTAGAGAGCCACCGCGTATAGCCTTCTTTCTTACAAACGCACTTGCCAATGTAAAGTGTGCATTATTAAATAATAATTCATGTGACTGTAACCAATGCTCGGTAACACAAAAGATTTGTACATTATGTTTGTTTAAAAACAGTTCTATTTCTAGTTCTTTGCCAGATAGACCTTGTATGTTTTGATGAACTAAACAAAGATTAAGGCTACCCTTTGTCTTATCTAATAGTTTAAACTATTAGATGGTTTAATAAATGTATTAGTAGTGGACCTACTATCTCCTACCAAAGTAATGAGTACTCTATTAGTACTTGTACCTATACCTATATTAAATGCTAATAAATTAGCAAGTTGTTTTCTATAATAAAAAGAAAGATACATGGTATCTTTTGTTAAGTAAAAACTGTTCCTAATAAAAATATTAGAGTCAAAAAATAAAATGTCACAGTAGTGACGTGTACTATTATATAATAGTAAATTTAATTTACCTATATGCCTATTTTGTTCTTGAGTAAGTGTATAAGAATATGGGAATGCACACATAATAAATTTGCAACCTACTGATGCCTGGATTTGTAATACCAGTTCTACTAATATAATTACATCCTTCTTGGTAATAGAAAGGCCATTTCCAAGTAATATGACAACTGTAGACTCTTCGTTAAGTTGCAACTTTTTCAGATTATTCATTATAATACTTAAACTAGCTCCAGGTGAACAAACATTAACAACAGGGCAATCTATGTACAGTCAAGGAATTTGATTCGCGTACCGTCTTAAGTCTAAATTGCTAATGACAATCGATATTGATAAGGACTATCTTTCTTTGCAACGCTAAAATGACGTCAGTGTCGTAGTATGACATGCTTGTTTACCGAGTTCCTCCGAGCCAATTCAGAGTTCAGCGTTTGACATCTTTCGACAACAAAGCTTGACCATAGATATAATTAGTGTTTCGATCTTCTGTATGGCCTTCTTCTCCAAATCGCGTAATCCATAGTCTCACAGTTGTTCTGGGTATATTTAATAACCGAGCTATGTCACGAATGCCGTGGCCCTGCTCATGCAATGTAATGATTTGACTTCTCCGTTCGGTATTATTTCTTCGATGCATTTTTAAAATTTAACGTATAACAATTTATATTGTAAAATTTTAAGTTTTACAATAGCTTGATATTGAACTGTGTCAAAAAGTTGACATCGCCAAAAAAAATTATTTTTTCTATTTATTAGACGAAACTACAAATAGGTTAGTATTCAGAGAAGACACTTTGATATTGTAAAATTAATCTAACACACATTATCTAAGGTTGAAGTTTGCAGAACTTTCACCCGAACATACGTCATCATTAAAATGTAAAACAATTTTCCCTTATTTAAACGAATATAAACGTTACGATATGTTAATGGTTCAAACAATAAATCATTGAAATGGTACGTGTATCAAATTCCTTGACTGTAAGTCTTAATTAAACTACCCAAACCAACACCCAGTTTCTCCGAGACAATAAATGTATTTTTACTTTTACATAATTTTGAAGACTTTGTTAACATTTTAGTAGTTTTAGAACACCCTGTTTGTATATTAGGTGAGTGTTCAGAACCACCATTGCTGGTACATTGCATACTGTGATTATTACTAATAAGAGAATTGACTTTCTCTAAATTTTCTTTGCCAATTCTTGCTATTTCATCATATTTGGAAATATAATCATTAGTTATTTGTTGATTTTCTAATGTAATCCTATGTAGCTCTGCTTGTGAACTGTTTAGTTTTGTGTTTAGTTCACTAACCTGTAAATCATATTGAATCTGGTTACTTATTAATTTGCTATGGCACTTTTCTAAGTCCAGCATTGATATATTAATTTGCCTACTAAGGTCAACATTAGTAGCCTGCAGTTCCTTTACTTTATGGGACTTGTTAAGAGCAGATTTGAGTTGTTTAACCAATTTATTTAACTTATAATATTTTTTACTTTTCCTTCTGGAATCAAATTTTACTGTGCACCTATTTACCTTTGTTACATCACCTAGGAGCTCTGAAAAATGATTCTGAGTGGCAGTACTATTTAGTGTCTGTACTTTTTCTTCTAGATAAATGATTTTGCTATGCGCTTTATTCAGATCTTTCTCTAACTGTGTATTGCGACTCAGAACCTCCTCATACATAATGTTGCAATCAGCAAAGGAAGCAACTTCTACAGCAAATCGATCCCGCTGATCTAACACATCCATATATTGGACATCTAATTCGGCAAGTTGATCCTTTAATTCAGCTACTTTACGATTGACATTGAGAATTTCCTCTTCACTGTCACTGCGTTCCTTTAGTAGCTGGCTGTTTTCCTCCATGTATTTCTTTAATTCCATCACGCAGTCTTCAATTTGTTTTCTGTATCTTTTGCTGTAGCCCTGCGGGTCATGGTGTATGAACTCATTGTAAACTACAGCAAAAAAAACCTAAAAATATAAAGAATAAAATGAAATAAGCAATCTATAGAATAAGAGGAAAAAAGTTAAAGGACTAGGAGGGAAGTTAGAAAATAAAATTTATATAAAAAGTATGTAGGGTAGGTATTAGATAGGGATAATATTATAAGAGGTTATAGTTTGAAAAAATACTTAAGTAAGTAAATACTATGTAAAATTGCTATTTTACTTATTTTATACTTTAAATGGGAACTATTATAATCATTATAAGTATGATTCTGTCAAAAGGAAAACTTTTATGCAACAATTATGGACAAAATAAATTATAAATCCTAAAGATATTATACTATTAAGTACATAGATGTACAATAAATGAGGTGCTTGTGAGTTTCATAAGAGTGTCTTATTGTATGGGCTGGCGTCTTAGTCTTCGATTTTACTTCCACAAGTTGTCAAGTAAAAGGAGACAGAAACTATGCCGATGAGTGATGGACGAAGCTCATATATGCAGATGAGCAGAGTTAAACGTGTTGTGGAGTGTATAAGTAATTAATACAAAACGATACGTAAATACTCCCTGGGATTTTCAAATCAAAATCCGTTTGTATGAAATCCAAACACTGTTCAGCAAGCTCCTTTTGTCATTTATAACACTTATATTGTAATCTTAGATGATTATATTTTGATTTTGTGGTTAAAATTAAGTAAAATTTATAACAATTACTAGCGGCCCGGTACGTGCTTCGCTACGTATAAAGTGAAATAAAATAAACAAATCGGAACATCAAATTCATTTATTTAATCAAAAAAATATTTTATTTAAAATCGAAATCAATTGCTAGCTATTTACAACACACTTAATCCAAAACATTTGGATAAACAATATTTTTTGTTTTTCCATTTTGAGCATAAATAAACAAACGGCTGGGGGTACCGACTCTGGAACAGGCAACATATAACTGGCCATGTGAAAAACAATGTTCCTCCAAATTCACACCACAAACGTGAAGTGTTTGACCTTGGGCCTTGTTGATGGACATCGCAAATGATAAACGCACAGGATATTGTAAACGTTTGAACTCAAAAGGCATATCAGTTGGAATCATAGGTATACGCGGTATCAAAACAACTTCTCCTTTTGATTTACCAGTTAAGATCGTAGCTTCAATCAAATTTGGCAATAACTTTTTCACTGCCAATCTTGTTCCGTTACACAGTTTTGGTGGATTAATATTTCGCAATAATATAATCGAAGAACCAACTTTCAGATTCAAGCAATGCGGTGGCATACCAGCCGGCTCCAATGAATTTAAAAATTCAATTGGATAATTCATTGCCTCATCTTGATTCATAACACTGTCAATTGATTTATATTTCGTGACTACGCCTGGCAGTTTGGCTTGAATTTGAAAATTAATGGCATTGACATGAATGTTTTTCGGTGCTAAAATGGCGCGTTCTGTCAACCAATCATGATTTCTGTAATTCTGAACAATATTCGGAAAAACACATTCAATCAATTCATCTATCGATTGCGCAATTGTACAAAAATTGTTCGGTACAGCGATCAATCCGTTGGTTCTGTCGATTTGTATTTTGCCGTCACCAATTTCTAACAATTGTTTTGAGAACTCATGGGCAGCTGGATCATTTTGTAGGTGAACACGCATATTAATGTTTAGTGTCAATTTTTGTAGATATCTCCAAAGAACTGATGACTTCAAGCAGGCATTTATTTCATCAGCAGGAGTTGATCGAGGAATGACAGGCAATGTTTGACGAAAATCCCCTGAAAGTAATATCAAAGCACCACCAAAAAGCTGTTGATTACCACGTAAATCTTGCATTGTTCGATTGAATGCTTCTAGTGATTTTTTATTCGCCATTGTACACTCATCCCATAAAATAATTGACGTTAATCGCAGAACTTTTGCCATAGCAGAATTTCTCGATATATTGCAAGTTGGAGTTTCAATCACCTGTACATTCAATGGCAATTTTAATGCAGAGTGTGCGGTCCGACCACCTTCTAATAATGTAGCAGCAATTCCCGAAGATGCAAGTGCTAGTGCAATTTTCTGATCTGATCGAATAGTCGCTAAAATCAATGATATAACGAACGTTTTACCTGTGCCACCAGGTGCATCCAAAAAATATAATCCACCTGCATTATTGGAAACGGCTTGCATGATTGTATCATATACATGTTTTTGCTGAATATTTAATTTGGTTATATTCGATTGTACAAATAAACGCAAATCATTACAGTTGAATTCCTGCTCACGTTGCAATTCACGATCAAACAAATCATGCATGGGACGATTTGGTGCGGTCATACCCAATTGTACTAATGCTTTATTTGCAATCGTTAGACATATATCTTCAATTATTATCAAAGCTTCGTTGCACATTTCCAAGGTAATCAACAAATCAGGATTTCTTGCATGATGACGCATACGAATTAAAATATCTTCTGCCATATAATTTTTATATTTGTTCCATAATTCAAGTGGATTTGATGGCATACATGTCGATAATATAATGGCAAATAGCATTCGTATTTGTTGTGGATGAGCTGACGTAGATGCATCATTAAGTGTTGAATCCCAATGTGCATCATCCTCCAACAAATGCAAGAGTTGACATGCTTCACGATATGTTTGACACAAATGACCGTCGACTGTTCTTAATTCTTGAAATGATTTTGGGCCATTGACGTTAACTAATAGCAATCGCAAATAAAAACACTCAGCATTGTTTGGATGTACTGTATACATTCTCCCAATTGCATCTGTTTTGAAAATGCCTGAATGCCCATCGACTGCTGTTCCTTGTTTACGTCTTTGAAATTTTTTTGAAGACACATTCCATGTATAGTACTGAGGCACTTCGGAATATAACAAATTTCTAGCAAATGTATCAGTTTCGCATAATTTGAAAAAAGCTGTCAACGTAGTCGCTGGTGGGTGTGCTGCTCTTTCCAATGCATTTGCTTCATTAAAATAAATACGTTGGCCATTCTCAAGATGCACAGCTAAGTGAACAACCACAGGATGTCTTTCGTGCATTGGAAACGACAGAATCCTCCAGACAGCTTCATTACTACTAATATAGCGCCCCAGTTGATACTGAGTAATTTCATCATTTCTATTATCACCAGCTACACCGAAAACAGCCATATCGCTCCCTTTATTTACATACTTGCAAATATATTTAATGGATTTGACTGAATTACAATACTCCACATTTATATGAGCCTTGAATATTTTCGATAATAATGGACAATACGGAACCACCCAACGATTATCAACTTCAACGTCCTGGTTACGCATTCTAATGGTTGCCGTTTTGCCATTATCATTAGGTGATCTACGTCTATACAACGGATATCCGTCATTGCCCGTTATTGTGTCTGAAGTCAATTGTCTTGGGTATCGTTTCGAACACTTTCCATCAATCATACATGGCGAATTCATATTTAGTTCACCGCACGGACCATGTATCATGTTTTTAACGACAACATCAAATAACTCAGGATCAACAGTTTGATCAGGAATTTCACCTGATATAACGTTATCGATTTGATCCGGAGTTATTTTATTTACCAGCCAAATTAATATATGTGCGTGCGGCAATCCCCTTTTTTGCCATTCGATGGAGTACATATGGCAACGCACCTCTCCAAATACACGTAATTTCACAATTAAATCCATAAGTGCTTTCAATTTTCGCCGAAAAACACGTGCTGTAATGTCATGACGATCAGTTGTCGACTGGCCTTCAAATAAATTGTTCTTGATGTCATCCCACTGCGGATTACATGTAAATGTAATGAACAGATCCGGTCGACCGTATTTTCGTACATAAGACATTGCGTCTTGTGCATATTCGTTCATATGCCGTGGGCTACCAATATACGAAGATGGCAATATAGTTAAACGTCCGATGTCATTAACATTAGCATCATTCGCTATCGCATCTTGCAAATGAATATATTCTTCGGATCTTAATTTTGCTTGGTTGAAACGAATAAAATTAAGACGTTCAGTCTCTATTTTGGCATACATATCAACGATGTACTGATGATATAGTTTACCACATTTTAAGATATAATTTTGTTCTTGTGGACGAATCATCAATCGATACGAATAAAAATTCATGGCACTAACTTTTTTCTGTATATGTAGACCTGAAAATAATTACAAAATGTGACTTTAGAAAGTTGTAGAAATGAAATGTCAACACACTAAAAATAGGTCAATTATTTACCTGTTCGTGGATCAATCATTGGTATATTGATATGGTAACCATCGTCACCTTTCCAATGCAATATTGGGTACTGTAATGCATCGTAACTACGATGAAGTTCCGAAACACGTTGCAATTGCTCATTTCTACGATGAAGTACAATATCACGGGATTGAAACTGATCACCAAGAATTACAATTGCAACCTCATCAATTGTTGGTGCATTAAATCGCCTTGCATGCTCTCCAAAAGGTGTTCTATCAGCTCTTATTACGATTTTGTGATTATCAGTTGGCATACGATCGAGAGCAATTTTAAACAATTGAACTAATGCGTTATGCTGATGGAAAAACCTTTGTAGCTCACAAATAATTTCTCGTCTTGTATTCGAAACAATTGCACAACGTTGATCCAATTCACGATTTTCATCACCAATAAAATAAATTTGCAAAAATTGATGATCAGCGTCGGGGTATGGCAATAACGAACCAGCTTGATGATAAATCTGGCCCTGAATCTGTAACATGTATACAATTTTAGGTAAATCTTATATCAGTTTTTTTTTAAATATACTTTATGCTTCAGATTGATACAAACATGGAATAATCCTGTTGAAGTATTTACCTTAAACGACGGCATAAAATTATCTCTAATAATTTTAGTTGCACCAAAAGAAGTCATTTGAAATGCCGAATTGTATTGTTGAATATGACTCAGAAAGTGCTTCGACGCTTGCGATGTCCCAAAAATAAATGAATACAATGGTTCGGGTGGAGTTTCTAATGCTGGCAATCTCACTTTGCCATTAGCACAACACATGCCGGGCGTTTCACCTGGAAAGTTAGCCGCATCACAATGTGGACATATTGCGTCCATCATTCCAATGTATCCATACATACTATAATCAATCTGACTGTTGTAATTAAAAGCAGCACGCATCATTTCAGCCAAAACAGCACGACGTATTCGTGATGGCCGTGCAAGATTCAGTACAGGTACTGGGTTAACAAATCCATTGCGTGCATTACGTTCACGCTGCGATGCATTAGCTTGTGCGCGTTCATCTGCAGTCTGTGATCGTCTTAGTAATGCCACATCATTTGCATTACGCGTTCGCCGACCTATATTTGCTCGTCTGGCTGGTGGCATTTTTCCCGTATGCACATATGTTTTCGCTTAAAAATCGAAAAAAAAAAATTAGAACAAAAAAAAGCAAATTCCCAAGAAGCTGTCGCATATGATGCCATGTGAAATCATATACGGCAACTTAGAAAAGTACACATAAATTCAGGACTCACCGTTTGTATGAATGCACTGCAAATGCAATTATGTGAAAAGAAATTTATCTGTCAACAAAACTTCAAAAAAGTTTCTGTGAAAAAAGTTTCTATTGAATTCATTTATGACAAAAAATGTGACAAATGAGGAACCGCTCGACTAAAATAATAAACACAAAGAAATTTATCGCTGATAATATGCTTTAATCGAACCACGTCCAAAATGAACTGACGGCATGAATGACATAACAACGTGCTTGTCCTGTCAACAAAACTTCAAAAAAGTTTCTGTGAAAAAAGTTTCTATTGAATTCATTTATTACAAAAAATGTGACAAATGAGGAACCGCTCGACCGATTTTGTGCAAACTTCACATAAACCATCTACTAAATATGCCGACCAAATCCTAAGCATTTGGTTTGGATAGGTGAGCCCGTTCTTGAGTTATGGAATTACAACGAAAAGTGGCATTGATTTTTATATATATAGATAATATAATTATATTAAACAAAACTTTTAATTTGAAGAGCAAAATTTTTCACGTCTGACGTTTACAAAGCCAGTGTTGCCAACGAATATACAATACCGTCATATAATAATACAGAACCGTCTAGCATAACAGCCCATTAATGTCACACTGCAGGGACGGACCTCCTCCCGTGACGGAGGGTTATTTGGCCTACTAATACCACTCTGGCCTGACGGAGTGGTAAAGTGTGTAATTTCAAGTTTTCCTTCTTTTTATTTCGTAAAGATAATATTCACGGACAGTCCCTTTGTCTGTTTTTACGACACCCATGGGATGAGATGGGGTGGTGACATATTATATTCTTACTCCGTCACCACGCGGATAACCATCTATAAGTCAACAATCACGGAATCGAGCGACGACCTCGGTGGCGCGACGGTAGCGCAAGCGGCTGCCGTGCACGAGGTTGTGAGTTCGATCCCCACGCAGGACAATTATTTGTGAGGTCCACAAATTATTGTCCTGAGTCTGGGTGTTTTCTGTGTCCGTTAATTGATGTTTGTGAAAAGTGTCCGCGACACAGGGCATGACATTCTGGTGCGGGAGTAGTCTTTTTTAATAAAAAAAAAAGAAATTCATTGGACCTGCAGGATGTTCTATGCGTACATGTCTAGCGTGACCTAAGTAATATATTACACTTGTCATATGAGAACAGCTCCCTAACGTACGCATACCGTGGATACAGGATTCTGTATGACATATTCTCCTAAATGATTAATTTGACAAAGTGCCATCTCTGTCTAACGCGATGTCCTACGTGGGTGAGGAAAACGACGCACCGCGAAGCGACGAACGCGACATACGCCATCAAATCAACGGCGTACCCTACTTGTGTCTTATGTGACGGTCTGCGACGAGACCTGGTGTAATCATATAGAACCCTTTGTCGTGTGTAGCATCGCGTCGCGTCGTGTCGCTTTCGTCGCCCACATAGGACACCGCGTAATTCATGTGGTGTGAGAGTGAAAAAGTAAAATAATACCTGAATCTGCGCATGACGCGGGTCGCTTATGGTATTTTTTGTAGCGAGTAAAGATTTTAATATCAATTAGATAATGTTACATGTATTGCTTTGTTTTTATTAGCGTTACGAAATAGAAAAAAACTGTTTTTTAATTGTGTGTAATTATAGTTGGACAGCACCTAGGGGAGAATTTTTTTTATTAAAATGTTTCTCTTAGCAAGACTAATAAAACGGCATATATTTTGTTCCTGTTGGTTCTGGGTTAATTTTGCCCAATCTCTTTTTAATTATAACTTTATTTACAAAGTACGTATTATATTATACTTATAAAAAAGTACGGAATTATTGACAATATTTATTTATTATAAAATTGAAGTTTGTTATTAAACTAATAACTATAACTATAATTGTACTTTTTTAAATATTATACTAAACTAACTAAAACTACTAACTAGTTATGTTAATGAGCATTTGCCACAAATGTTTTATCTATAGGTAATTGCATAATTATAAATGTTTACCGGACTTGGCCTACTAATACCACGCTGACCAGACGGATGTGTATAGAGTGTAATTTCAAGTTTTCCTTCTTTTTATTTCGTAAAAATAATATTCACGGATATTCCCTTAGTCGGTTTTTACGACACCCATGGGATGAAAACATAAAATGCATAAATACCTACATAAAATACAATATATACCTACGGATACGGGAACGGACTAAAATTTATGAGAGGAGTAGACCCTTCGAAACAGATGTCTACGCACCTCCTTTCGAGGTGATATATAAAGGTTTTTACAATAATAACTAATAATGTTAATATGTAAATTACATTAAATTAAATATATATATATATATATATAAATATACTTATATAATTATTATTTATAGAATATTTGATATTTGATTTGATTTGATTTATAAAATAAACTTACAAAGATTCTAAGGTATGATAATCTAGCCAACATTGGCCAAGGCAAAGATAGACTTTGCACTGGACACAAAAAAAGTTTGTCATGGTGCGTTTCTTTGTGGCCAGGCACCGCACACACCGTGACCGATGTATTTTATTCTGTTTCGTCGAACTCCGCTCACGATCTATTAACCGTTGGTCGGGACAATGTCTAATAGAAATGTCCAATCTTACGATTGGACTTACCGATTGTGTGAAGGATCTTGGAGCGGAGCCGGTTCCATACTTTACTATAAGTTCCTCGGCCAAAGTGTATCGGAACTGGCGGTGCGTCACCTTATTGCCTTGGCCAATGTTGGAACAATAAATAATATAAGAGTTTAGAATACTTATATTTAATAATCTTTTAAAAACCTTTATATACCACTTTAAGCCTCGCTTGCGTTCTAGGAGATACGACGACAACATCTGGTCTTTCAGATCTACTCCTCCCATAAATTTGTTGTAGTCCGCCACCACAGTTGCTTTCATAATAGGCTCCCCGGCCCGGCGTCCTTCCTCGGTCTCCGAATTGTGGTAGGTAGACACTGTGGTGACTAATTTCACGTCTTTCCACGCCGTTACTGAAACGTCACCACAGTGTGTACCTACCACAGTTCCTCGCGGTACCCTACGCTCATCCAAGCTCTTAATGAGTGCTGGTGTGTTCTGACGACGTCTATTCATGGTTCCTACAACGTCGGTGGCGCGCCGCTTTAAGTAGCGGCATAAGTCCACCGAGTTGTAGAAATTGTCCATGAATAGCGTGTACCCCTTCCCTATGTAGTCGCCCAACAACCTCAGGACAATCTTGGCCGTAGAACTTGTTAATCCGCCAACTGGTAGTGACGGTCTAGAGTCCTTCCCCGTATAAATGAATAAATTTAATACGTAGCCACTTACAGCCTCGCAGAGCTCGTAGCTTTTAATGCCGAATCGTGCTGCTTTGGACCGGATGCACTGAACCCAACCTAACCTACCTTTCCAAAGCAGCAACGATTCGTAAATCGACAATTCTCTGCGAGGACTGTAAATGGCTTGAAATTTTGAGTTTAAAATATTTACTACCGGTGCTATCTTGGCCACCTTTCTGTCAGGACAGCGATCTGTTATTACGTCATTATCCGCAAAGTGCAGAAATTTCAGTAATAACAGAAAGCGGTCCCTGCTCATTATTGACCGGAATTTTGGCATACCCAAAATCCCGGTACTCCAGTATTCATCCAGGCGGCCAAGAAGGTAAATGCTCATTAGCATGAACATAGCCATTAATCTGTAGACTTCCGAAACGGACGTCTCAACCCATTCATTTAATCGAGACGAGGCAGAGATGCCCGTTTCGGAAGCCTGGGCTATTGTTTGCCACGCATACTTGTTGGTTTCGGCAACAATCATTTCTACAAGAGGTTGGTCCCTGATCTTACTAAATATGTCAATAGGCAAGGTGCCTCCAATTTTTCGTGAATGTAGCATAGTCTTAGCTCCAGTTATATATGTCAGAGCTGGAGACCACCTCGTCCTCCGGTTCCTCCAACAACTGCACTATCTCTTCCGGAGTGAGCTCCGGTTCCTCCTCTTCCTCGCTCCCTCTCGAGTCGGAGAGATTGAATACACCGTGCCCAACCTGTTAGGGCATACATACGACCAGAAGCATAAAAGCATAACATGCGTAGGTATTACATAATAATGTTTGTGCAATAAATTTAACACCTCATTTATGCTGAGCCATGCCTGCTGAGCAATTATCACACATTAAACAAAACCAAAAAAAATAAAACCAAACATCATATTATGCTAAAAGTTTGAAGCAAAGTAATGCGATGCGTTATAGCTAAAATTCATCATAACCAGTTAATTATTTTTGTCGCCACAAAATGTATATTTGTACCCCATAGCCAGCAGATAAGTATAGGTTATAGGTTAGTATAGTAGTCTAGGTTTCCGTTTTATGTCATAGCTACGGAACCTAAACTTTTTTTTTTACGAAATTTAGTTGGAAGTGAAGAAATTGTAATTAAGATTGTAATTGCTGCTTACGTTATCTGAAGCCTCGTCACCAAAAAGACGTCTCGGCTCCAGGTTCATCTGGTCGATGTACTCAATTTCCTCTGACACCTCTATTCTTTCAGGCCGCCATGGCTATGAAATATATTTTTAAAATTATTTTTGGGTTCACTAGCCACATCCCATACTGGGGCTGTATAATATATATGTATATATATTGCAATCAATCATAAAACTTACCCGTAAACGTCCGGAAGCTGTTCGCTCTAGGAGGAGCTTATTCCTTACTCTGAGGGATCCTTGAGGAGTCCGTTGCACCTCCAGCCCTCTTAACATCTCATTATTATCCATGCTAAAATATAATAATATTACTTTGTAGGATAAATAAATAAAGAAAAAAAAACTATTTGATGACACACAGATATAAAAGAGAGTACAGAGTTGTAGTTACAGTTCAAAGTTCACACCACTGAAGTTAAGTATGATTATAAAACACGAGATGTAAGTATGATTAGTAAGTGATGTTAAGTATGATTATAAGATAATTGAAAGAGATGATTAATTAACGAAATCAGAAAACAATTTAATTACGCGTGAGTTTAATGAAGCGCGAACGAACGTGCAATTGCCGCCGGGCTACGTGTCGAACTGTCGCTCGCGACTGAGAGGTGCGGTTCGCCGGTGCGGTTACTGTTGGGTCGAGGGGCGCGCCCGCCTCGGGTTCGATTCCTGTGGCCGCTACAATTTCTTAGCATCAAGATAAAAATAGTCGCCTGCTGGTCCATAATAATTTTTACTTTCATTTATAATTAGCTGTATCCCACAACTTAGCCACGAAAAGTTCATATATTATTTTATATATCGCGTATGTAACGTGTCATAAAATTAATTTAACAATTTACCTACGAAATTTTCCTTACCGACTCGTGGTCACACCAAGCTTGTCACACCAGTGTGACAAACAGTAATCGTTTTCTTGTTAGTCACACTACTGATTTTGACACACCATTTAATGTATTTATGTCTAAGCTAGTGATGTCCAAGGTATGGTACAAATTTTTTATATTAAAAATCATCAAAGTATGTAGGTACCACTGTATTCAGAAAATGCCAGAAAAAGACCAATAATACACAAAACGTTTTTTATTCATTAAATTGTATCTATCATCTTCTGCTTTTCTGGAAACGACGAACTTACCTACACCAAAGAATAAACCAAACAAAACATTTTTAAACGCTGTTTCCGGAATTAAGTTTAGTTCTCCTTGCAACTTAAATCTCTAATATATAATCAAATTCAATCTAAGTTAACATATTCAAAGTTTATCAAGCTTTATCATCGATTCCAAGGCGCTAGTAGAGAAGAAGCGGCGTAACTAACTTCTATTTCTAGACTATATAATTTAATAACATTGTTACTTCAATAAGGTGCACCAACCATTGTTCACAATCCACAAAAACGTCGCTTAACTAAATGTACACAATTGCCGGTAACTCCGTTTAATCTTGTTTAAAACGGATGTGAATATGTACATAAAAACAGAATCAAACTAATTAAAGGAAGAAAAATTTAACAGCTATTAAGCCGTCAATGGATAAATGATGAGCAGTACATTGCCAAATGGAACCAAACTAAAACTATTACCAGTATGGTTTAATCAAAAAGATAATAATATACAAAGCAAAATAATGGTCGACTAGACTGTTAAAATTTAAAATAATTTCATTAATATTATATTTATAAAATTTAACGTAATATTTCTAGGAAATGTCCTAATGATATTTGACTATTTAATAGTTTCGATTGGCACGAAATTATAAAGTTATCTTTATCAGTCTGTTCGACCCTCCTTTTCTTTTGTATATTAATGTCCTTCTGCTTGAACAATACTGTTTATAAAATTAGTATGGTTACGTAGTTTTTATTTATCTTTTTATTTAACTGGGAATGCCAACTTTCACACACGTTGTTGGTTCTATGTCTTTCACCAACTACATTCCAGTCAGCAATGCATTGTTGATCATTTAGCCATTGACGGCTCATGTATGCTATGAACAGTTTAATCTTTTTCCCATTCAATTCATTTGATTCAGATTTTATGTACTCCCATCCGTTTCTAACAAGTTCTAACGGAGTTAGCGGCAATGCCGTCCATAATCCCACAATTCTTTTATGTACTTTACTTTTCAAACCAATTGATTTCGCTTTACGCCATAAGCTCTGACAATAGTGATAGTAAAATTTTTTTATTGATACATGTGGAAAAAAAATTCTTATGGCATTTGCTACAGCTATTTCAAAATATGCGTGAAATATACTGGACCACCACGGAAATTTAGATTTCAAAATGTCGAACAATGCAGCGTATGTAGACTCTTTTTTGTCACTCATAAGGACATGAATTAGTGGAACAACAGAAGTTTTTTGAGGAGTGCTTCCTAAATCACCGAGAATTGAAAGTAGTTGTGGAAATGGCTGTGGTGAACTCTTAAAAGTTGCGTCAATAAAATATTCTTCAACGGTTTTTAATAACGCCTTTGCTTCCTCTGAACAGAATATCAAAATTCGGGAATGGTCATACTGATAATCCGCAATCATTAATTGTTCAAACGTGACAGGTACTTGTACATCGTCAATGTGTTTAAAGACTGTTTTATTTATATTTAGTTTGCGCTTTCGTGCATTGTAGAGGCTGCACTTTACGCTATCAAACTGAGGTACTTCCAACCCTATTTCTTGTAGCGGTCTAATATGATGTTCGTAAATTTTTGTGATTGGTTCCGCTGAAGTACTAGCCTCTTCACATATTTCGCTTATCGAAATCGCTATTTCATTTTCATATTGACCAGGTTGACAAGTTTTTGTATGTTCAACTGCTTTAACAACATTTTCATCCTGTGGAGTTAAAAGAACGATTAGTTACTGATATTGATGTCAGAATTTTTACGACTTTTATCATGTGGGTTAATGTAAGACTATTTATTTATATAACAAATATGTATGCACTTACGTTTATTGTGACTGAACCGAAACACTTTATACTGTTACGACGGTTACGACAAAACCATATTTCACTAGAATTTTTGTACACTTTTTGTTTATAGTATTGGTGTTGCTTGTATAACAACACTTGTCCACGTTTTCTATTAATAATCCTACAATCCATTTTACAATGTCAATGTAAAATTACGAAATCGTTTTTGTTATATAGTGACATTTGTCACTTATTATTTTTTGTAACAATGTATTTCCAACTGGTCAGTGCTATAGATGAGGTTGTAGTAACTTGTACTGAGGTTGTACTTATTAATTGTCGGCAAACGATTTTACTATGCGGCACTGCACTAGCAATTATGTTATACATGATGTTGAAAAATCAGTAGTGTGACTAACAAGAAAAAGATTACTGTTTGTCACACTGGTGTGACAACCTTGGTGTGACTACGAGTCGGTAAGGGAAATTTCATCGAAATCGGTCCAGCCGTTACGAGTGTTTTTACAAAAATTTAACTCTATATGATAGAACAGGACTAGCAAAGAAATACATAATTTACAAAGTACTTAGTACCTACTAAGTACTACAAATCCCATAGAAAATAATAAAACTAAAAATGTAAGAATTAAAAACAAAATGTAAATTAAGTACAGTATCAATCTACAAACCTTGCCGTAACTACATACCGGCTTTGCTAATGACTAATTCACAAAATATTGAAAACGTAGTTTCAGAACTGAACAAAATTGAAACATACTGTATAGATGCCCGTGTATGCATAGAGCGCTCCTAGCGCCACGCTAACGTATGTGTGAGTGTAATTTATCTCATCGGTTATAAAATGTATATTTTATCTAAGTAATTGGAATTTTACAGACAATTTTGTTCTTTATATATATTCTAAATAAATGTACTGTCTCATTTCATATGATTTCACCAACAGAAATATAGAATAATTGTATGAAAAGTCTCAATAAAAGTTGGCAAAAAAACTTATGTATAGACATGGTCACTTTCGCGGCGTCATTTTTCAAAACAATTCATGATTTATGGTGTAATTCTTATTGTTTACACTTCCTAAGATACTAAACTATAACTTTAAAATAATAATTACTTACCTTTACAAAGTATTCTTCTCAGAAACACAAAAAATACGGGAGCAAATTTACACGATGTGCACTCGGTAACGCCCAAAGGAGACGGTTTTTTTTGTTCGGCGAATAGGCCACCACCACAAATTGTGGCATTTAGCAATGAAATGCATATCGGTTTATTCCTAATAATCTCTAGTTAAACAATCTGCACATATCAAAACTTTATCTAGAGGGAATACTCTGAAATACGACAATCAAAACATGACTCTCGTGATAACGTAAAATCTCACAACAGCTATTGTCTAATGAATATACACTAATAAGGCAACCAAGACCTCTCAAAATAACGCAGTTTTTGCTGGCTATTGCTTGTAGATCTAAAATAATAAGGTAGTTGAAGAGAAACAATACACTATATATATGACACAAGAAATATTTATTACTGTTCACAATTATAATTAACACAGTCATCTCTTAAAGCAGTATTTCATCTTAAATAGACGCAGGTGGCTCAAGCTCACCTAAAAGCAGAGCCCAAGATAAAAACCACACTTTACACATCACAATGCACAGCAACTAACATTGACTGTACCTGTGCTCAATAAGCAATAACAACAGTATCCAGCAAGAGCAGCTTTAGTGTGTATTATGCACTCTATCTAAAGATGCCATTTTTATAAAATATAAAAGTACAAATAAATCATGCATTTATCTAATAAAATCTGAAACAATAACAACGTTGTCATGACAATGTCACACTGATTGAAACTGTACTACAGAGTATCTGCTATTGGCTATTATTTACGTTTCGTTCTACGATTATTTTTAAAGTACGTTACTTGATAATTTGTATTAACCATTAAAATAAACCTAAGAACGTTCCAAAACAAGCATTTTTAGGTGTAATCCTTTTTTATTATTATTTCATTTTTCCCTCATCGTTTAAGTATAATTTGTGTTCGGATAACTATATTAAGATAATAACTATTTTTGTGAGTAATATGAATAATATACGTTACTGTTTAGGGTGGTGCGAAAAAAAACCGTCTCCTTTAAAATGGCCGCAGAAACATTTTTTATTGTTCATTCGTTCATCGAAGTTAAATAAAAACTCAATTTGTACTTTATCCATATTTATTTTAAGATCAAAATTAAATAAAGTTTGACAGAGGTGACCGGTTTATGACCGGAGCAGTGATCAGTGCTTCAACAGATATCCCCCCCCCCCCCGCTGATCGGCGCTCTAGCATACAAGAGGTTAATAAACAGAATTGTCCATTAATTAGCAAGTGCTTCATCTGGACCTAGACAAACGGTATTATTGTCACTTGCTGGTTTTGGAAAATCAAATCGGTAACCTTGGTCTTGACGATTTTTTTTACATGTTGCAGTGTGTTTATGGATCTGCAAATCCTCGACTAACTTTCGCAATTTTTAGGATTCAACGAACATGAAACTACCTTCTCAATTACGTCTTTTACTTGTGGTGTTGAAAATTCCGGAACATTACAACACCAAACTAACTTCAAAATCGTGTCTTCGTTTGAGTTTTTTCATATATTTTTTTCTAGAATGCTGGCTTCCTATATCTGCGAAAGTCCTTATTTCGGACTTCAGATTTTCCTCTTCAGACTCCTTTTCGAGCAATCGAATTTTGTATAATATCGGCTCCATGGATTAGCAACTTATGCACAGTTGCTGACATATAATACAAATTATACAAGTCTATATACCTTTCCGCGGTAGCCCGTGTATTTAATCTAAAATCTAAAGGTTTCACTAGAAGTGATTGCCTGTAAAATTATAACAAATCTGTGCACAAGTTCTTGATTCAGTCCTGTTATACCTGCTATCTTTTCAGGTAACTCAAAAAACCTTCTTGCTGTATTGCCGTCATTGGTTGTCCCTGATCCCTGTTTGACTATATTTATCAGAAGACCTAGTTCTTTCTGAAATGCACTTTCAATAGACTTCTTCTTCTCCATCATTTTTGCTTCTTGTTCTTTTCCCCTTACAGCTTTAAATCTTGCTTGTACGCAATATGTAAAAGGCAATCCATTGTGTTGATCTGTGCATGTAATGTGGATAATCCAAACTTGTACATTTCTGTTGCAACTTCTCCGCGCTAAACCGAATTAAGGTTGTTCATTCGTGATGGTGTTGCTAAGCACAAGTAACATGAAGCACTTGCACGTGAAAAATAAGTGCACACTTTCTCATCAATCATGGTCATTACTCAATTATGTGACACTTGAACGCCATCACAAAAACAATTGTTTTGAACGCCATCACAAAAACAATTGTTTGGATTGTATTTCCGTTTCCATATTTCTCTTTTCTTCTTGCACCACAAATTCACTTTCCTTAACAAAAGAGATTGGGCAAAATTACCCCGAAACAAACGGGAACAAAATATATGCCGGGTTATCAGTCTTGCTATGAGAAACATTTTAATAGAAAAAAATCTCCCCTAGGTGCTGTCCAACTGTAATTACACACAATTAAAAAATAGTTTTTTTTCTATTTCATAACTCTAATAAAAACAAAGAAATACATGTAACGTTATCTAATTGATATTAACAGACCGACCCAACCATTCTGTCGTCTTTACTCGCTACAAAAAAATACATAAGCCTGCGTCATGCGCAGATTCAGGTATTATTTTACTTTTTCACTCTTACACCACATGTATTACGAAGTGTCCTACGTGGGCGAGGAAAGCGACACGATGCTACGCGATTCTACACACGCGACAAGTGTTCTACATGATTACGTCACGTCTCGTCGCAGACCGTCACATATGACACAAGTAGGGTACACCGTTGATTTGATGGCGTACGTCGCGTTTGTCGACCACGTAGGACACCGCGTTAGACAGAGATGACACTTTGTTAAATTAAATCATTTAGGAGAATATGTCGTACAGAATCGTGTATCCACAGTATGCGTACTGTTATGTATCCTTTATGTATGGGACAACCCTGAGCTTGCACTTAATGAGCACATTAGCTTATCTAGCTGTGGGCAGAGGATCGTGAGATCAGTTAGTCTACTCCGAGCTCTCAGTTAGACCACTCGCCTTTTCTAATTCCTAATTCATTGTTCTAAGTTCAAGTTCCTTTTAATAGTATTTATTAAAGGTGTTAAAATTATAAAATAGTTTTTTTTAAAAAGACTACACTAAAGCTCCGTATAACATTGGTGGCAGCTACAAGGATTTTATAAGAAAGAAATCCAGGTTCGCCTCAGTTTCGTGAATAGAACATTAAATTTCCATGTGATTTCGAATATTTCTAAACCACGCTACATACAATCGCTGAATCCGTCGCCGCGTAAACATTATACCTACGTGTGTGACATTACCATATTCTATATCGTATCCATTCACCGAATCCTGTCGCCGCGTAGTGAACTTCTGTGTGTGCTACTGTTTCCTGCTGAACGAGCCTACTTACCTTGGTGTAAAAGTATACCTGTCTGGCTGCGAGATGTCTCGAGGTACCCTTGCAGTCGCCGTGATCCTGTAAGTCCATTAAATTCATACTAACTTTATGTTGAAGTTCTTCACCTATTCTCCATAAAAGTGATCAGTGCTAGTGAACAAATATTAAAACAAAGAAAGTGATTAAATATTCATCGTTTAAAGTGTTCATTCTTAGATTAAGAACATACATAATATTTCACAGCGTTATCTCATTGTTATTTCCTGTTAGATCGCCCACACAAGAGACCAATGCAACATAACTCTATTCTCAGAACTCACGTCTTATCTCTTTGTTTAAAATACCCAGGTGTGTTATGCTTAAAGACGAATCAACAGGAAACATGAATACTAAAGATACGAAAGAAGTAGATATTAATGTTTTAATTAAATTCATAAATAAATTTGATGGGAACCGTGAAAAATTAAATGCATTTTTAAATAATTGTCCAAATGCAATTAATCTTGCGACTTCGTCACAGCAGGATATAGTAATTAAATATATTCTTAGCCAACTAGAAGGGCGTGCCGAAAGTGCGTGCGCCATAAAAGATTTTGACACATGGCAACAATTAGAAGATTTTTTGAAATCCCAATTTGGGGAAAAGAAACACTATGCTGCATTGCTCTCTGACCTACAGGACTGTCGTCAATTGAATTCCGAGACGGTTAACCAGTTCGCTTTACGAATAGAATCCTGCTTATCAAAGCTTTTAACTGAAATTAATATTTCAATACCAACCAGGAAAAAGGGTGAACTTGCTGGCCGTGTCGCTGCAATGCAAGACCTTGCTTTGCATACTTTTATTATGGGATTAAATGCACGTTTGTCAACCGTGGTCAGGTGTCGTGACCCTGAAACTTTAAATGACGCTATCAATTTTGCTATGTCAGAAGAAAAAATTTTACAAAGTACGTTTAGACGCAATACAAATTTTAGTAATAATAGTTCATTGTACCCAAGTCGTCCAATCCAAAGACAATTTCAGCCAAATCGTAATATATTACAGCGTGATGTGAATATTAACAATAGGCCTACTCATCAGGGACTTACCGCAACTGTTCCACCAGTGTGTCGTTACTGCAAAGCGGTAGGCCACACGATAGATAACTGCCGAAAGCGCGAATACAATAATAACTATTATAGGCGATTTGAAACTTCAAGTAATCAACAATCTAATCAACCATCAACGAGTTTCGCCAGAAATATGCGACCAGTTCATGCAACCGACGTAGTCGAATACCAACAGGGCCCTGATGATGAAGTCAATAATTTAAACGAGTAGTCGTACCCGTTCAGTATCGTGCGGGCACCACAAACGGACAAACCGATACTAAAGCCTTACTTAATCACATCACTGTTTCCAATTCATCCACTAACAAACCGGGTAACCAGCCCCAAAGTCATAGTGGCCCTTACCAATTCACTGTTTCCAATTCATCCACTAACAAACCGGGTAACCAGCCCCAAAGTCATAGTGGCCCTTACCAATTCACTGTTTCCAATTCATCCACTAACAAACCGGGTAACCAGCCCCAAAGTCATAGTGGCCCTTACCAATTCACTGTTTCCAATTCGTCCAGTAACAAACAGGGTAACCAGTCCCAAAATTATAGTGACCTCAATAAACAAAGCTCTGATTCTGTTACTATTCCTTTTAATCCTACCTATATAAATAAATCAAAATCCTGCCCATCTTGTACAGCTCCTGAAAAAGAAAATAATATATATAATACATATAATATTACAACTAATTCATCAAAAAGATACTTACCTTACGTAGAAGTCATGACCTCAGTTTCTAGTAAACCTTTAAAATTCTTAATCGACAGTGGCGCCTCTATCAGTTTCCTTAAAATGAAGGTTATTGAAAAAATGCCTTTAATTACCAATCATATCATAACCTTTCATGGTTTAGGATCGACAAAAAATCCAATGAATTCATTAGGTCATATACTAATTAAATTTAACTCGCTGAATCATAATTTTCATATAATACCTAATATAGATTTCCCTTACGACGGGATAATAGGTAATGACCTTTTTGCTTATTCTGATTGCAATATCGATTATGTGAAAAATATATTAAAAATAAATAAAGTTGAATTTACCTTGAAGTTTTGTGAACCGATTTACATTATACCACCTAGAACTGAATCGATAATTGAATGTTCCGTACTCAATCCTGAAATCAATGAGGGCCTTGTCATGGATCAGTACATAGCAGATTCACTTCTGACAGCTAATTGCATAGTTAAAGTTAAGGCTAATTCTAGAATTAATATATCTGTTGTTAATATATCAGAATCTCCAATACATGTAAACTCTGACTTGAAAATAAAAATATTACCTTTAGATAAACCTGACAAAAGTACAGTTTACCACACGTCACAGGCTGAAACAAACATAAATGATACTCTCAATCGAACTGAACAGGTACTAAATCAATTGAGAGCTTCTCACCTAAACTCCGAAGAAGGAAACGCCTTATATGACCTCTGTTCCACATACTCCGATGTTTTTCATCTTCCCGGTGACCTATTAACAACTACAGACACTTTGCAACATGAAATTAATACTTCATCTTCTTTCCCAATCAATACCAAATCATACAGATTTCCAGAAGTCCACAAACAAGAAGTTGAATCCCAGATTACCAAAATGCTAGACGAAGGTATAATTAAACCCTCTATGTCCCCATGGTCTTCACCGATTTGGATTGTTCCAAAAAAAACTGATGCTTCTGGCCAACGCAAGTGGCGTGTAGTAATAGATTATCGCAAACTAAACGATATTACAATAGGAGACTCTTATCCAATACCGAACATCTCAGAAATTTTAGATCAGTTAGGAAAGTGTAAATATTTTAGCACTCTTGACCTGGCCTCTGGATTCCATCAAATCAAGATGTCTGATAAGGATGCAGCAAAAACCGCATTCTCTGTTCCTCAAGGACACTTTGAATTTACTCGAATGCCTTTCGGACTTAAGAATGCACCTGCAACCTTTCAAAGGCTAATGAATTCGGTACTCTCTGGCCTACAGGGTATGCAATGTTTTGTGTACTTGGATGATATAGTAATACATTCGTTTGACCTTGACCGTCATATAAAAAATCTCTCCGATGTCTTTGAAAGACTGCGCAAATTTAATCTAAAACTCCAACCTGACAAATGTGAATTCTTTCGTAAAGAAGTATCATATCTTGGCCATGTTATTACAGATAAAGGCGTAAAGCCAAACCCTGAAAAGACCAAAGCTGTAGCTGAATTTCCACTCCCCAAATGTCCCAAGGACATAAAATCTTTCTTAGGATTAGTTTCATATTATCGCCGTTTCATACCAGATCTATCCAAACTGGCCAAACCTCTGACTCATCTCTTAAAGAAGAATATCACATTCAATTGGCAGAACGAACAGCAGCTAGCTTTCGAAAGTCTAAAAAACGCCTTAATTACCGCTCCTATTCTAGCTTATCCCGACTTCAGCCAACCATTCGTCTTAACATGTGATGCATCTAATTTTGCTATCTCAGCCATACTGTCTCAAGGCCCAGTAGGACATGACCGCCCTATTGCATATGCATCACGAACCCTCAATAAAGCTGAAAACAATTACAGCGTAACCGAGAAAGAATGCTTAGCAATAATTTTCGGAACTAAAACCTTTAGACCATATTTATACGGCCGTCAATTCAAAATAGTGACCGATCACCGTCCTCTAAAATGGTTATTTAACTATAAGGACCCGGGTTCTAAATTAGTAAGATGGAGGCTCAAGCTTGAAGAATTTGATTACGTCGTAGAATATAAAAAGGGTAAAATCAACAGTAATGCCGATGCGTTGTCCCGATTTCCTGTGAATCCAATAACTCAAAGCCAATCCTCTACCAGTAGTACTAATAATGCTAGCCCAGAATCAGAGATTCCTCAAGCCGTTCTTGACGAATTGATAGACCTCGGTGTATTAGATGCCAGCCCCTCAGATGCACAAAATATAGACTTAGATTTGATAATTCCTCCAACTCCTACAGATTCCCAAAGCCCTTCTACTCCAGTAGAAACTTCCGAAACAGAAGAGCAAACTACTAACTCCAATAAGGAATATTCTGAATTCCTAAAAGCATTCGCTAACAAAAACGAAACTTATAATACTCAAATTACAGAACGCAACGAAACACTGTTGAAAAGTACTACTAAAACTATTATAATTCCTGTGTCAGTGGATCTTGATGAGACCAATCCTTACGTTCCTGATGTGCTTTCTGAGTTTGTAGATGCAAACAATACCCTACAAGAAGAAAGAGAACTTTATTCATTCAAGAAACTAGAAATTAAAGGAAAGACGCATTATCTATTATTCACAAAAGTTCATTATTTTGATACCAGTACGTATCCCGATATCTATAAATCTCTTAAGTCAGTTAGAGATGATATCATTCTTAATGGTGATATAAATGAAATAGCTATATCAGACTTTAGAAATACTTTTGAACATCACTCTCTTGTTAAAATTTACGGTATGCTCATGTATTTATTCAATAACACTAATATTAAAGTAGATATACACCATAACACTATTATATACCCGGTGCCATCTGAAATAGCTAAAATTCTTAGAGAGAATCACGATATTCCTATAGCAGGGCATCTCGGCTCAAACAGAATGTTTGACCGTATCAAAGAACGTTACTGTTGGAAAAATATGAGGTCAGATATAGAGAATTACGTAAAAAATTGTACTCAATGTCAATCAAACAAAGCTTATCGCGGTCTTAACAGATCTCCTATGCAGATTACAACGACTTCTACTCGCCCCTTCGAGAGGATTAGCCTCGACATAGTTGGACCTTTACCAGAAGCCGGAGTTTACAGATTTAAATTTATATTAACTCTTCAGGACGATTTGACTAAATTCTCAATTGCTTACCCCATTTCAAATGCAACGGCTGAAGAATCATGTGAATGTCTAGTGCATTTCATATCTCTCTTCGGTATTCCTAAACTTATCCTAACAGACCAAGGAACCAACTTTACTGCCGATTTATTTAAAAGAACATGTGAATTCTTGAAAATAAAACAGATCTGGTCATCACCTTACCATCCTCAAACCCAAGGAGCACTTGAACGCAGTCATTCCACACTTAAGGAATATTTAAAGTCATACGTTAATGAAAACCAGACCAATTGGCATAAATTCGTATATACTGCTATGCTAACCTACAATAGCAGTGTCCACACAACGACTCGCTTTACGCCCTATGAACTTGTTTTTGGTCACAAACCATTTATCCCTGATTCCGTATTTAATCCTTCTCCTGATGTCACTTATCCGGAATACGTCAAGATGCTCCAACACCGTCTCAAAATTTCCCACGAAAAGGCTCTTCAAAATATTTGCAATTCAAAAGAACGGTCAAAGACTTACTATGACAGCCACACTCGCATAGTGCAATATAAAGTTGGTGATTACGTTTATTTGCGAAATCATCTTAGATTACGTAAGGCTTTATCACCTGTTTGGAAGGGTCCGTACAAAATTGTTAAGCTGCACGGGAACAATACTCTGTCTCTTTTAATAAACCGACGACACGTCAAACATCATTTCGACCAAGTAAAAGCTGCACATTTAAATGAATAATAAATAGTATATCTTCTACGACACTTCATTTACCTAACTATTATACCATTACAGACTGGAGGCCGTTTCTATCTTGGCAACCAGCGAAAATCGATACGTTGAATACATCACCCAGGGTCCTGGTATACTCTTCGATCCCGTCGGAACTCTAAAAGTAGTAAACGACCAATTTCACGTTATTATTCCAATAGATATATCTACATTTAAGAATCATATTGAAAATATTCATAGCGCGTTTAGTTTAATACGATTCCAATGCCGGGAAAGTGGAGAAATTGATTATAGTCAATGTCAAAATATGTTAATACCTTTAGATTCTTTGTATGCAGATATTCTAAGAGATTATAATTCATTTTCTCATATAGGTTCTAATAATTTATCTAAAAGGTCCGCTTGGATATCTGGTGTAGGTGTAATTTTAAGACATATTTTCGGTACATTAGATGAAGACGATGCCGAAAATTATGACAAAGCTATCCATCAATTATTTACTAATGATAAAAAGATAACAGATGCAGTCAAAGAAAGTATTATTATTTCTCAGTCAGCTATATCAAATATAAACAACTCCTTACATGAAATATACATTAATCAGGCAAAATTGAATGACGTCATCGACAAAATGACCACATCACTTAATAATATATCAAATATTGTAATAGCAAATAGTTTTAAGATTCAATTGGAAAATGTTTTAAATGTTTTGCAGTCAAATTTATATACTCTGTCTTTTAAAATCGAAGATGTTTTAAATTCCCTTCTATTTGTAAGAAGTAATACACTTCACCCATCTATTTTGACACCCCGTCAACTCTATGACGACATTGTTAATAATCTTAAGGTAGTTCCTAAGTACAAAGATTTTCCAGTAAGTTTAGAATTAATTAACATTCACTCATTAATTAATGTTGCTGAATTAGCTTGTTACTATTTAGATACTAAGCTTATATTTGTAATGAAAATACCCCTAGTTAGTGCATTAGAATACAATTTATATAAGAATATACCTTTGCCTATTCCACATGAATCCCAATCACCAAATTCGTTTAGCTTCCTTTTACCTACTGAACCTTATTTAGCTATTAGTAAGGATAAATCTTCATTCGCATTCATTAAAGACCTATTTACTTGTAAAATAATACTTTATAAAACTTACCTCTGTAAATTGACGGAAATTCATGCAGTCTCAAATAACCAATATTGTGAAATAGATATAATAACTAAAGCTATAACTACATTACCAGACAGCTGTCAATACAGATTTCTGAATGGAAATATAGATATTTGGCACGAATTAAGTAATAAGAAGTGGATATTTGTACAATCCAAACCATCGAAGCTTACCATTGAATGTCAAAACAGCACACTATCTGAAACTGTCATATCAGGCACAGGTATCCTTAATACCCCAAATAATTGTGCTGCATTTTGTAAAAATGCCAAATTAGTAAGGGAAACTTCTCCTTCAATAAATTTGCCAACAGTTTCTTCTAATTTTAATATTATAAACGACAGCTGCTGTAATATCGATCATGTAAAGAAGTTAAAACTATCTTCTTTTAAAATTAATAAAGTAAAATTAGATAATCTTAAAGATCTTCAAATGTTATCCCATCAGATTACAGACAACCTTAATAATGTAGAAACTTCAAATTATAATTTAAACAATCATATAAGCTTTCCTATATTAAGTATATTATCTGTAATTTTATGTTTAGTGTTAGTTACTTTATATCTTTGTAAAAAAGGCAAGTGCTCTATTAATAAAAAGTTAGTAATTACAAAAGAAGATAACATATCTAATGTAGAATTAGAAACATGCTCAGCTCAACCGCGTTTACGCGTCCATTAGTTTACAGAAACTTCCATTTAGGGTAAGTTTCCTCTTATTCCGGGGGTTGTTATGTATCCTTTATGTATGGGACAACCCTGAGCTTGCACTTAATGAGCACATTAGCTTATCTAGCTGTGGGCAGAGGATCGTGAGATCAGTTAGTCTACTCCGAGCTCTCAGTTAGACCACTCGCCTTTTCTAATTCCTAATTCATTGTTCTAAGTTCAAGTTCCTTTTAATAGTATTTATTAAAGGTGTTAAAATTATAAAATAGTTTTTTTTAAAAAGACTACACTAAAGCTCCGTATAACAGTACGTTAGGGAGCTGTTCTTATATGATAAGTGTAATATATTATTTAGGTCACGCTAGACATGTAGGCATAGAACAGCCTGCAAGTTCAATGGATTTCTTTTTTTTTTCTTATTTAAAAAGACAACTCCCGCAATAGGGCTCATGCCCTGTGTCGCAGGGACTGTTTACAAACATCAATTAACGGACACAAAGAACACCCAGACTCAGAACAATAATTTGTGGATCTCACAAATAATTGTCCTGCGTGGGGATCGAACCCACAACCTCGTGTACGGCAGCCGTTTGCGCTACCGTCGCGCCAGCGAGGTCGTTGGTCGATTTCGTGATTGTTGACTTATAAATGGTTATCCGCGTGGTGATGGAGTAAGAATACAATATGGGGTGGTGACATCTCATCCCATGGGTATCGTAAAACCCGACAAAGGGACTATCCATCCATGAATATTATCTTTACGAAATAAAAAGAAGGAAAACTTGAAATTACACCCTATACCAATCCGTCAGGCCAGCGTAGAATTAGTAGGCCAAGTATCCCTCCGTCACGGGAGGAGGCCCGTCCCTGCAGCGGGACAAAAATGATGTATTATTAAACATTAAAACACATAACGTAGTTTTCATTCATAGCTGTTATCAGCCTTATATCTCTCATACCCCATACATATTCAATAAACAAATAATGAAAATTATACACCGTGTATTTTAGTCGACATTAAAGATTTGAACCAAGCAATCAGTAGACTGCATATAAGTCATTTATGCAAAAAAAAGTTTTAAATTAGACTTAAAAACTTCAAAAATACTAAAAATAATCGTTTATTACTTTAAAAATGCAACACGCTTTACACTAACGTAGGTACAAAAGCTCGGCGCGGGCACTGACCTGCGAAACACACACCGCGCGTAGATACTTACGTGAAATACGTCGCAAGCGCGCGGGTCGATCAGCTGTTTCTTAATATCTACGACACCTCATACCCTATTGCTATAAAATAATGTATTAAAGACAGTACCCTGGGTCGCGGGGATGTTTACAAGTATCAATAAACGAAGACAAAGTCAAGACAAACATTAATGGATCGTACAACTCGCAGGATTCGAACCCGCGACCTTGTGCTCGGCAGCTGCATAGGTACGCGACGAATTAAATTAAACCAAATGTTAAATTTTATGTTACTTTATTTTAATTTCATGTGACACAGTAAATAATAGTTTATAAACATTTAAACAAGAGTGTAAAGTCTTATTAGTCATTTCATTTTAGTTTAAGCGTAATATTCTTTTGAATTGAAAATTAGTTTTGGTCCGTATTTACTACATCTAATAAAGAGGAATTATTAAATAACAATATGTGAGGTACCTCTTTACTTGTAGTGTGAACAAAAATAATAGCTGATCAATGTGGAAAACGTACAATCGCAAGATACCTGAATTATTATTAGTTATTTACCTATTGGTACTGAAATAATTGTTAAAACTGCTTCCCATTTTGTTATAAACACTTAAACACAAGCGTGCACTTTTTTAATATTTTCACGAATCCTGATTAGGGTCACTGACCGTCACTTTAGGTATCACTTTTATTTTTATTTCGTTTTACACAATATGAATGGCTGACTTCGAAGTGCCGCCGTGCAGCCGTTCTAGTACTTCGTCGAGGATGTCGTTCGAAATACTCTTAACATGTTTTCTTCGAGGGCCGCCGAGTACTGTGGTTGGTTCACCACGTCCTTGCGGATGTCTAGGTAATCCCGTTGGCGTTGTGTCGCTGCCAAAATAACTTGTATGCTAGGCACCCTTGGGAGCATAATGCCTTGGCATTTTAACTTTGGAATGATGCTGGAATCAGCGTACAGTCTTCTAGCTTCGCTTGAGGTTATCTCCAGCTAACAACATACAATCTCATCACATCTAAATAGTTACTCGACATTCGAGTATGGGCGGTTTTCGTTGTTTATTGCGAGGATGACTGATCATAACTGTGACGTCACGACATACGTAATAAAAAGTTAATTAGACGCACGCACTTCGGTTTGCGAATTTGTGGCTGACTGCGGCGGCGGCCGCGCCGGGCGCCGACCGCGGCGGTGCGTTTGAGTTGCAAGAAGGTGCGCGGGGGGTGAGACCACGTGATACGCTAGCGATCTATGCAGATCATTATGATTGGACAAAAGTCCACGTGGACTCTAAAACATTGGTTGATTCAATTTCTTCTGCTATAATCCTACCCAATAAATGCATTTTTACAACAAAGAAAGGGGCGGCTCTTTAGTTCATGCAATGTACAGTATGGTTTTAAAATTTTGATTCTTTTTTAAATTTAAGATTTCAAAATTAAAGTAGTTCAAATTGATTTTAAATATTACCAAAAATTTCCTAAAATCGGGTAAGTACATTAAGTGGTTTAATTCTTTAATGCCGATTGAAATACACGGTGTATAAGTTAAACATGTGTAATAATGAGGGATATATATTAATTCTGTTGGTCCTGGGTTTTTTTGTATGAAATTTGCCCATTGTCCTTTTAATTGAATTGGTCTACAGTATGTCGTCGAGCACGGCTTTGGATTTTCCCAAACCACTTCTGATCCAGCAGCTTTAGCAGGACCAAACTTTCAATTAAAATTGCTTCGTCACTCATCCCTTCTTCAAGTTTCTTTTTGTACCGACTTTGACTTGATGCCCCATCGAATTCTTAGACAACAAAATCTAAGACTTCTTAGTCGATTGTTATTGCAGTTTTTCATATACTCTTCACTGTAATGTCTAAAAGAGCTTGAAGAGATACTTTGGCAAGGGTATGCGTCGGATTTCGCTTTTTGTATTTTATAATATGACGGATATAAAGAAGAATGGGCATTTTTGTATGGAAGCCGTCCCCACCCTTGTAACACTTATAGTTATACATCAAATGAAAGTACTTGAAAAGTGAAGCATTTTATTGTATGAAACTAATCTGTCAGTCATGGGAGAACAGAGTTATTGAGGATAAGAGAATAAAAATAATAAACGATAATATATTACATGCTTTATGTTAATATTTACTATATAAGCACGATAAAGTCAAAGGCTTATCTTACTAGTAGACGGACCATACATCTAGATAATCCTACATCATCCAGAAAATCATCCACTGCATTTTCCTGACTTTCGGATAGCTAGCCTTGCTAAACAAAACATTTAGAAAACCATTTAAGAAATGTTCTTTATGCAGCAACCATTGGAGAAATAGTAAACGACAGAATTTATGTTCCTCAGGCTTGGCAACGGCTCGACTCAGACTAATAGGTCGATAACCAGCCGGTTCAGACTTCTTTTGTCGGGTTTCGGTATTCCGATAACCACGGCGTCTTTCCCCTGTTGTGGAAAGACACAATTTTATATTGCGACATTAAAGATGCATGGCTGTAAAGGATCAAGAGACGTTCGGGGAATAAATTATATTTGTTATTTTACACACTATATTTGTTATTTTTTCTGAGCCGGGAGCCTTTTAAGTGGCGAGCAGTTTAATGTCCTTATGGTGACGGACCAAGAATACATAATGTCACCATCCCCTTTTGTCCCGCGCGTGCCGTAAAAGTCGACTAAGGGAATCCTTACGCTTATGTTATCACTGCTAGAGAAGGAAAACTCGAAATAAACCCTTTACTAACCCGTCTGGCCAGTGTGGTAAAGTAGGCCAAATAACCCTCCAAAATAAAAATTATACCACACCAATATAAACGGTCGCTCCGCTATTCCTGGTCAAGATAGCGGCCATGGTAACGGGGGAGTAAGTTGTTTACGGAGAAGCGGGGAGTCGGGCGTGGCGTTGAACGGGGCGGCCCGCACTGAATTCAAATATATGGCGTTGTATGGGTGTGTTTACGGAGAAGCGATTTTTGACACATTTGTTTGAAATAAAGCGTCGCATGCTGCGGCGCACTCAGCGGTGCACGCGGCGGCGCACGCAGCGTCAATTCTCGATGAGGCTGTACATTTGCCAGGTTTTCACAGTGTTGCAGCCCCACACAAGAAGAAGGTGTTCTCTCACTTCTGCAACGATGTTGGTGCGGTTCAATATGTCGCGAGCCTGGATGGTGGGTTCATGTCCTGAAGTGAGCCAAAACAGGGTGCGCAACTGTTTGATGATGTGACACAGCATTTTGGTTTGGTGAGATAGCCTGAGAGCCTCTTCTTCCAGATACATGATCTTCTGGATGTCAGCGGGTGTGTCTCTGCGACGTCTGGTAGAGATGTTCTTTTTATTGATCGAGACTATTTCACCGGTTGCGCTGATGAAACTAGCTTCCCATCCAGGGGTAGTAGGGATTTGTCTTTCCATTTTATAGAGAGAGATGGTGGAAGGTCCTATACAGTATGAAGGGGTGCACAACGCATCAGATACTATGGCAGTGTTTGCCAACTTGAAGTCGAGAACCTCAAGTGCTGTGGTGTGAATGAAAGTGGCGCCGTTGTCCGTCTTGCATGTGTACTTGCGACATTGGGCGCGAGTCCTATCCACATAGTAACCGCTGGGACTATTTTCCAGTGTGCCAACAGAGACCTTTGCATACTTTGGATATTGCGGTGGTCTCTGGGCCATGACCAGACGCAGTTTTTCAACATCTCTTCTTCGGTAGTGTATTGTTTGTACCCTTCGGGGCAGCCAGGGTTTGCTGTGTCTGGCAGATTCACCATCAACGGAGTTAGACTGTGAGTAGAGCTGTAAGAGCCCCAGAAAAAATAATGGGTGGTGCAGGAGAGCTCTTCCAAATTGATAATCCAGCCTTTAACCTTATAAGGGCTTGTTTCTAAGGAGGTGAAAATACATTTCATATAAAACTAGTTTATTTGATCGAGACGAGCGTGCGCCGCCGCGGTGCCCGCCGCGTGCTTCGCTATACACTTGACGTATCGCGGCGGGCAACGCGGCGGGCATCGCCACGCTTCTCAATAAACAACGTCATATATTGGTTTGTGTTTACGCGTACGATGATGCGTGCCGCTTCACGCCCCGCCCCAGCGTAAACAGAAAAAACGTCCGACGCCCCGCTCAACGCCACGCCGCACGCCACGCCCGACGCCCCGCTTCTCCGTAAACGTGCACTTACTACGTCAATGTTTGCCTTTCATATACTTAAAAGAACTTAATTATTATGTTAACCATACTTTCAGTAAACGTTCTTTTTAATAAACAGAATTGTTCATTATTAGCAAGTGCTTCATTTGGACCTAGACAAACGGTATTGTCACTTGCTGGTTTTACATGTTGCAGTGTGTTTATGGATCTGCAAATCCTCGACTAACTTTTGCAATTCGCAATTGTTAGGATTCAACGAACATGAAACTATCTTCTCAATTACGTCTATTACTTGTGTTGTTGAAAATTCCGGAACATTACTACACCAAACTAACATGTGCAAATGTGGACTACCGCGGTTTTGAAACTCTACGCGTTACCAGAAATCTTCAATATGACCTCCCAAGCAATCTTGACTGCGCTTTAGGAACTGCATTAGAGCGTTAACACGCAGTGTGAATTGTCGTGCTATCACTACTGGATACTTTTGTACTAGTCCTAAGCGCTCTGGGAGGTCAGGCGTTCGGCGTCATCGATATCACGTCCATCGGCGATTAGTAAGGCTTTTATTATATCTGGCCAATTCAAATCATTGCAGGAAGATATCAAAAACCATGTTGGAGGTCCTAAAGTTTTAACCATTGCAATGTGTTCAGAGCAACATTTTTGCCAATACGACGCTCTGACCCTCTAATATTTCGCATTGTCAGGTGCATTTTATCTACAAGACCATGAGGAGTTCTTGTATTCCTGAAGCCTTAAGTGAATTATTCTACGGTTATCATAGGATCCCATAAACACATAACATGGTAGCATTGGCGACATCAGTTTCACGCGCAGCATTAAGCGCAGTTACTTGCGCAAAAGACTGTTAAATAATTTGTTCAGCATGACTAAAGTGTTTTGCACTGATGTGTTCCTGTAACGGGCGAAAATCTCTTTGACGTCGTATAAAACAGTTTTTAGCGGTTTTTATTTTCTTAAAGTAATTCGTTTTCATTGCGGAACGGCATACTATGAAATTGTAATAATATGCTTCCTTGTCACTATTAATTGTATATTGTATAATAGCGGGTACGTAATACTGCCGGCCTATTTCTTACACGGATTGCCGTATTGTCCTGCAATCTGATATACCTACCTTACTGGTGCAATATCTTCATCTCTCAGTTCCGCATCACCATTGTCCTCTGACCATGCCATGTTAGAGATGGTTTCATAACGAATTGCGAATTCACCTAGTCTTAATTCCTCCAGATCGATAGGGCGTAACACATAACGTTCAATAATGTTATTGTAAAAAGTTGTTTCATCGCTGTCAAATTTCAAGTCTGAAGCGTTCTTTCGGCCTACAACTTTTAATAAAAACAGTCTTTCGCGACGACATTTTTAATGACAAATGGCATAACCTGTTGTGAGAGCTCAGGAAATGAGAACAATATAAACGATCAAATTAGTTTACTATCCTTTTACATACATTTGATAGCTCATAACATACATAAATCGCAGTATATCCTCAATAATTCAACTTATCGTATTCGTTGTATGATCACACTTGGACGCTGAAAAAACAAGAATTCCCGCCATGTGCTCACTACTTCCCTCTACCGTTTTTTCACCGGAACCAACAACTAAAGAAAGTAGCTGGCGTATTACAAAAGAGGTTGTAAATGTTAGGTTTTATCATTTTATGTTTATGCATTGAATTTCCAAAATAAAAATAATAATAAATTATAGTTTCAATTTATTATTATTTTTAAACTGCTTCTGAATCAAAATAATGTTATTAAAACGTCAAGTGACAAATGAGAGCAAGAAATTTACGACATGATTCTAACAGTCGGCCTTTCCTGATAATTTTCACGTCCCGGGAAAACATTACATTTAATCTTATTTTACAATAGAATTTTTAAGTAAGTAGGCATAGATAAATAAAATGTTATTACTGATAAATACATCTTAACTAGAAGATTTACATGGTTACTTATGTTTATAGATTGATAATAACTCAATGTAATACCTATCTAAAATCGTATAATATCTATCCTTTCTATAATAAGTTATTGAGGTCTCATACATATCCTCAACATCTGTTCTAACTGGGATCTCATACATTATTCCCAGTCAAGCCAATTACTTGTTAAATTAACTAAGACATTGAGGTCTCATACATATCCCCAACATCTGTCCTAACTGGGACCTCATTCATATTCCCAGCCAGCCCTCTAATTACTTGCTAAATTAACTAAGACATTGAGGCCTCATACATATCCTCAACATCTGTCCTAACTGGGACCTCATTCATATTCCCAGCCAGGCCTCTAATTACTTGCTAAATTAACTAAGACATTGAGGCCTTATACATATCCTCAACATCTGTCCTAACTGGGACCTCATTCATATTCCCAGCCAGGCCAATTACGGCTAAGACATTGAGGCCTCATCCTATCCTCAACATCTGTCCTAACTGGCTCATATTCCCAGCTAGGCCACTTACGGCTAAGACATTGAGGCCTCATCCTATCCTCAACATCTGTCCTAACTGGCTCATTCATATTCCCAGCTAGGCCACTTACGGCTAAGACATTGAGGCCTCATCCTATCCTCAACATCTGTCCTAACTGGGACCTCATTCATATTCCCAGCCAGGCCAATTACTTGCTAAATTAACTAAGACATTGAGGCCTCATACATATCCTCAACATCTGTCCTAACTGGGACCTCAATCATATTCCCAGCCAGGCCTCTAATTACATTTAAAATTATTTGTTCACTTACTAACCTTTTTTTCTTTATAGACATTAAGGTCTCGCACATACCCTTAATATCTCTTATGCCTTACTTGTACTTTATCAGTATCGTCATTTTTGGACGTTTCAGATTCTGTTATGCTTTATTGAATACCAACTAAGAGTGAACTTTATTTACAGAGAAAATACTACTAAAATTTCTGTCATTTCTTTTGGATAATGAAGGTTTTTTCAATAATATATCGATCATTATCTAGGACTTCTTTTATCCGATACGGACCTCTAAGTTTTGTTATTAATTTCCAACTACTCCCTTTTGATGGAATGTCTCATTCTACCCAAACAAGGTCACCTAACTAAGTATATAAAAATTTACTTCTTTTCTAAGCTTATCATATTATTCCTTTTGCTTATCTTAATTTTGTATTATTTGGTCTGTCATTTTTTTTAATATCTTTTATAGTAGAATTTGAATAAATAATGCCATCTGCAATGCTAAATTTTATTAAAGAGCCTAACGTAGCTACCATTTCTAAGTCAAGCTGTGTGCAGCTTTTACCTGTAGTTACCCTTATTTAGCGCATTGTTTAGTTCCTATTAGATCTCGGACACACATTAATCCCTTTAAAGCTGTTAGTGATGCAAAGACTGTCTTATTATACCGCTTAACCTGGTCGCTATAGCAGTCATTATATGTTTTACTGTTCTCCTAAAGTTAAATTCTTGTATAATATTCCATCATCTAAGTATTGTGTCTCTTTTTTTTCAAAATTAGCACGAAGTGAGTTGTAGTCTGTCACTATGTATATACCCTATATAATTATTATTAACACGGGTATTAACACGATATTATTATTTTGGTAAACATTTAGTCATTTATTTTAAGTAATTAATAATTAATTAAGATATACTCTAAACTGTTGCCGCGAAGTCACAACCGCTAACATTTCTAAATCATAGAAAGTTAGTTTGTCCTCTTCGGGAGAGGTCCAAAAAGGGGTACCTACTATAAAATATTTGTTTTTACGGGAGCACTTTATTTGGTATTTGCGTAATGATTCCTGCAACAGCGATCTTGAAGGCATCTGTATGTAGTCGGATGCTCTCGATAAGTCACGGATTCGTGACTTGCGGTGATTTCGTGTTCGTCTTGACTACGCACTGGTGAGCTTAAACCACTTTGCGTCGACTTATCAGACTCTCCCATACGTCGACTACTTTTCCTTTTTCGACCCATTGTTTTCTGGAAATATTAAAGAACAACAACAGTAGGCGTCCTATAATTTTTGTTAGGGGGTAAGTTTCAATAATTAATAAATATTTTCAAAATGAAGTCGGTTGATAAATGGTCTAATAATAAAGATACCTACTAATATTATGTTTTTAAAATTTAGAACTCTAAACTTAAATAAAAATGACTAGCTTACACAGAATATAAATAATTAAATAATCAAAGGGAACATAATTAAATTTAAAAAAAACTGTCTACATGGGACTTTTTTTATAATTGATATTTTTTTTAATAGAAGATAGTACTAAAATTTAAATAATCTCTGTTTAGAAAATACAAAATGTCTATATATCATACAGTGTGGAATAAGCTTACTCGACGTGTCCCCCAATAGGCTAATAATAGCATTGCGGGCATTGCTACATATCGCACATAGGTAATAAAAATAATATTCGCTTAAGTCAGCCGTCACGTACACGCGAGGCATCGATTATACACACAAAACCCTGGATATTACACTAATAAAATCTTGAGGAAATTATTTATCTAACTAAATAATTTACAGACAAACATAGTATAAAAAAAAGGAATACCATAACAAAACCGCAAAACTAAAAGTTATAATAATTACAAAATGAGTTCTATTACTAAAATAGTTTAAATTAAATTTAATTACTTTATAGCGACGTTTTAATGTTCAATAACATTGTTGAAATTTACTTTATAACTAATAGGTTACATCAAATCGTACATAAATATTATATAAAAACACATATTGTAATTCGAAAATTTAGTTGCAATTTGTAAATATTAATAATACTGTAAAATAATTTACAGGAAGCAATAGTTTAAAAAAAAACATGCTAGTTTACTCACTTATATGGGCAGTAAGTCCTTTCACCGTGGGTGATTTTAACCACTAACACGATTATATCCCACTTTCTGAACTGTGAGAGCTCAGGAAATGAGAACAATATAAACGATCAAATTAGTTTATTATCCTTTTACATACATGTGATAGCTCATAACATACATAAATCGCAGTATATCCTCAATAATTCAACTTATCGTATTCGTTGTATGATCACACTTGGACGCTGAAAAAACAAGAATTCCCGCCATGTGCTCACTACTTCCCTCTACCGTTTTTTCACCGGAACCAACAACTAAAGAAAGTAGCTGGCGTATTACAAAAGAGGTTGTAAATGTTAGGTTTTATCATTTTATGTTTATGCATTGAATTTCCAAAATAAAAATAATAATAAATTATAGTTTCAATTTATTATTATTTTTAAACTGCTTCTGAATCAAAATAATGTTATTAAAACGTCAAGTGACAAATGACAGCAAGGAATTTACGACATGATTCTAACACTGTATGCACATTCGGTTGCGCTTACCAAACGTTGATTTAATATAGTCATTGATACAGAAAATAATTGTTTCCAAACATCACCGCCTTGTAACTTAGCTTTAGAAATAGCGTTTCGTATCACCTCACTCGTATCATGTGGTTCACATTTTTTCGCATATTTTGCAACGTAGTAGGCTATAGCAGTATAAGGTCTTGTTTACGGAGAAGCGGGGAGTCGGGCGTGGCGTTGAACGGGGCGGCCCGCACTGAATTCAAATATATGGCGTTGTATGGGTGTGTTTACGGAGAAGCGATTTTTGACACATTTGTTTGAAATAAAGCGTCGCATGCTGCGGCGCACTCAGCGGTGCACGCGGCGGCGCACGCAGCGTCAATTCTCGATGAGGCTGTACATTTGCCAGGTTTTCACAGTGTTGCAGCCCCACACAAGAAGAAGGTGTTCTCTCACTTCTGCAACGATGTTGGTGCGGTTCAATATGTCGCGAGCCTGGATGGTGGGTTCATGTCCTGAAGTGAGCCAAAGCAGGGTGCGCAACTGTTTGATGATGTGACACAGCATTTTGGTTTGGTGAGATAGCCTGAGAGCCTCTTCTTCCAGATACATGATCTTCTGGATGTCAGCGGGTGTGTCTCTGCGACGTCTGGTAGAGATGTTCTTTTTATTGATCGAGACTATTTCACCGGTTGCGCTGATGAAACTAGCTTCCCATCCAGGGGTAGTAGGGATTTGTCTTTCCATTTTATAGAGAGAGATGGTGGAAGGTCCTATACAGTATGAAGGGGTGCACAACGCATCAGATACTATGGCAGTGTTTGCCAACTTGAAGTCGAGAACCTCAAGTGCTGTGGTGTGAATGAAAGTGGCGCCGTTGTCCGTCTTGCATGTGTACTTGCGACATTGGGCGCGAGTCCTATCCACATAGTAACCGCTGGGACTATTTTCCAGTGTGCCAACAGAGACCTTGCATACTTTGGATATTGCGGTGGTCTCTGGGCCATGACCAGACGCAGTTTTTCAACATCTCTTCTTCGGTAGTGTATTGTTTGTACCCTTCGGGGCAGCCAGGGTTTGCTGTGTCTGGCAGATTCACCATCAACGGAGTTAGACTGTGAGTAGAGCTGTAAGAGCCCCAGAAAAAATAATGGGTGGTGCAGGAGAGCTCTTCCAAATTGATAATCCAGCCTTTAACCTTATAAGGGCTTGTTTCTAAGGAGGTGAAAATACATTTCATATAAAACTAGTTTATTTGATCGAGACGAGCGTGCGCCGCCGCGGTGCCCGCCGCGTGCTTCGCTATACACTTGACGTATCGCGGCGGGCAACGCGGCGGGCATCGCCACGCTTCTCAATAAACAACGTCATATATACATTGTTGGATTGTGTACGTTGTGGGCTAAGCAATAACTAAACAATGAACAGTAGTATGTATAATTGTTATGTATCTTACTTGGTTTGTGATAGTTACATACCTATAATTATGTACTTATGATGCTATTATTGAATTAATATCTATATTATTATAGTCTTATGAATATTATGACCTATAACTATAATTTATAATATAATTTATTTGATGATTTTGATTATGAATGAATATTTGCTTGTTATCTGTATTTTTTATGAACAACTGCTGTTAGGAGTCGTCAATGAGGTATTGCTGAAAATCAGTGCTGCCTTGCTTACTGTAAGGTGGCTTTAAACTGAGCAGTGCCTTTTTTTGGTATGTCGTGCGTTGTGCATCTCATGGAAATAGTACAAGTTGTTATGTGTATATCTAAACAATAAATAGTCGCCAGTCCGCTGCGCCTGACTGTGTAACAGCTCCCCTCCGTCTCACCTCATCATGGTATCACATTCTATGTGTGGCCTGGAATAGGAAAGTAGATTTTCCTTGTTGTTCTTTTGTTTAAATAAATACTACTTATATGTAATTACATTACATAAGTAAAAAATATAAGCACTTACCTATTTGTACGGCCAATTAATAATTTATATTGGATGAGTTTGCCACAACAAGTCTGGCGGAGTTAATTACTTATTATCTTAAGTACTAATGTACCTATCGTGCAGAAGTACGAGACATGCCACCTTTGACTGACTACTGTGTTGTCATAGCTCGCACTGAACCCAGGTCCGCACTTGCACACTCACTTATGTCTCACTTAACCTGCATTAGATTCTAAGTTAAATACTTATTTAGCATAACTAGAGACTGACCGAGACGACCCGGCCTACCTATTACATTAAGTATAACATCGCGTGAAGTGTGAACCGTCGCGCGGCATGGCGCGCTGGTCGGGAGTCGCACACGAACTGAGCTGCGTCTCATATTCTCTCTTCTCGCACTCCCGAGCATCGTGTCGTGCTGTGCGTTATGTAGGTATACTGTGGGATCTGTGAGATCTATGTGTGCGGGTGTAGTGTGACTGAGTCGATGATGTTTATGTTTACTACCACTAAGTGCCTATGATTTTTTGTGTAATTTTTTTTCTTTTCTTATATTTCTGTGAATGTACCGCATGTGTGTGTGCCAAAATAAACGCTTTCTTTCTTTCTTTCTATATATTGGTTTGTGTTTACGCGTACGATGATGCGTGCCGCTTCACGCCCCGCCCCAGCGTAAACAGAAAAAACGTCCGACGCCCCGCTCAACGCCACGCCGCACGCCACGCCCGACGCCCCGCTTCTCCGTAAACGTGCACTTACTACGTCAATGTTTGCCTTTCATATACTTAAAAGAACTTAATTATTATGTTAACCATACTTTCAGTAAACGTTCTTTTTAATAAACAGAATTGTTCATTATTAGCAAGTGCTTCATTTGGACCTAGACAAACGGTATTGTCACTTGCTGGTTTTACATGTTGCAGTGTGTTTATGGATCTGCAAATCCTCGACTAACTTTTGCAATTCGCAATTGTTAGGATTCAACGAACATGAAACTATCTTCTCAATTACGTCTATTACTTGTGTTGTTGAAAATTCCGGAACATTACTACACCAAACTAACATGTGCAAATGTGGACTACCGCGGTTTTGAAACTCTACGCGTTACCAGAAATCTTCAATATGACCTCCCAAGCAATCTTGACTGCGCTTTAGGAACTGCATTAGAGCGTTAACACGCAGTGTGAATTGTCGTGCTATCACTACTGGATACTTTTGTACTAGTCCTAAGCGCTCTGGGAGGTCAGGCGTTCGGCGTCATCGATATCACGTCCATCGGCGATTAGTAAGGCTTTTATTATATCTGGCCAATTCAAATCATTGCAGGAAGATATCAAAAACCATGTTGGAGGTCCTAAAGTTTTAACCATTGCAATGTGTTCAGAGCAACATTTTTGCCAATACGACGCTCTGACCCTCTAATATTTCGCATTGTCAGGTGCATTTTATCTACAAGACCATGAGGAGTTTGCTCTCCATTTCCTCGTCGCATCCTGCATGATACAGATACACTTGATTTTGCTCTAAAATATTCCAAAATGGATAGAGCATAAAATAAATATTCATTTCTATTAAACCTCTTGTCAACATTCATTAAGCGGGTTAGAAAGTAATCAAGGGGTGAACATGGATATTCTCTTTCCTCTCCAAAACCATTTTTGCCATCTGGATAAAAAAAATACCAACACAATTCCTATATACGGCCTTCACGCTCCAAATTCAAAGGCGGTGCTGTTTTTCTTGTGATTGCTGCCAATCTCATTGTATCATTATCTGCTAAAGAGCTATTTATTCTAACAACACTTTCTAAATTGGGTACATTGTCGTCTATGTGTCGGAGCATACTTGTCGATTCTATGTAAACTATGCACTGGTTGTGGTATTTCGCGAGATTCGATGACATGGTTTGTTGCTTGAAGGGGATTACTAATTTGTATTATTAGAGGAAGGGAATTGGTGTATATATTAGACTCTCTGTCCTTGGCATTGTAGATTGTATACATTGTGTAGACGGGTCTTAACGACGGTATTTCGTCGTCTAAAGCTATATGATTAATGATGTTAACGAGAACATATTCAAATTATCCCGAAGATTTCGTTCTGACACTTTATTTGGAGATACAAATAAAGTTCAACGTAATACGACATGAAAATCTTCAATTAAACTAAAAAGCATGCAGCAAGCGGTACTATTTACGGGAGCTGAAGCTTGGGACCACATGCATGGGAATTAAAAAAAAAGTAAAATTGATTTTCACCTACAGTTCTACAATGTACTGCTACCGAGATGGCGTTTGCTGTAAGTATCCCATTTAAGTATTGTCTTAAAACATATTGACAATGCGTTTTTTAAGTTAGAGAAGCCATCGGAATTAAATAGTTGTCGTTATATATGTGTCTATTAAAGTTGGTTTCCTCAAGTACGGTGATCAGTAATTTTTGCCTATTATAAGTAAGTCTCGGACTTAGGTCTGTCACCGCAAGATAATCAGCGATCTGATCTATGGCAGCGATACAGTCATTATAGTATTTATCGCCAATCACTAAAATGTAATCCAGATCACTTTTGGCCCATCTGTTAGGATCTAATAAACTAAATACTGCACAAGCAACAGCCGCTCTCCCAGTGCATTGTTTACCTAAAGATTAATTAAATCGTGAATCACCTTGGTGAAATGATCCGCGTAATATAGCTCTCCTTAGATCCGTCTCCGTCTCATTAGATAAGCGATCATGGATCAAGCCGAGATGGTCAGCACGTTGATCCTCCGTCTCATTAGATAAGCGATCATGGATCAAGCAGAGACGGTGAGCACGTTGATCCTCCGTCTCATTAGATAAGCGATCATGGATCAAGCTGAGACGGTGAGCACGTTGATCCTCCGTCTCATTAGATAAGGGATCGTGGATTAAGCCGAGACGGTGAGCAGTGTGAGCACGTTGTTCTTCCGACGATCCACGATCGTCTATCCAATGAAAGGATAGACGATCGTGGACTTTTCGATGTTCTCCCTATTGAAAACTTTATTCATGAAGGTCCTTTTACGTGAAAGCCGTTTTTTACGTTGTTTACTTGTCTCGTTTGAAATGGCATTTCCTACTTTGAGAAAGGCGTTTCTCCCTTTCTTCGTTTGTCTCATTCAATCGCGCTGTCTCATATGAGCAACGCGTTTCGTAGGTCTACCCATATACAGAAAAAAAAAGAAATATTAGAATTGACATTGACTAAAAATTTAGAAGTAAAATTAATTTTTACAAAAAAAAAACCGACTTCAAAGACTAAACTGCACTAAAAAGTAAAAAATGATTAGTTGTCTTTAGGTTTTACAATCAGCCATCTTTTCTACCTAATAATAATCTAAAGAATAGGTACTTTTAATTAATGTAAAAATAATTCTTAAGGATATTTCTTGAAGAGTACAAATATATTTATTTGTAGATTCTTTAAAAGATAATCAAATTATTATAACTTATGTAATATTATTGTTATTTTTGGAGTCGGTGTCAGCCACGATAGTTCTATTCTATTCCATTTTTTACGTGACTTAAAAATTCAACAAATATGGCGTTGTGTTAACCACAGACTAAAATGAGAAATAAGTACTAATAATTAAAGACTTTTTATTTTGTGAGCATAAAATGTTTTGTGTAATAATAGCAAAGGTAAACGGGCATTTTGTTTGGACATATGACCCACGACGTACACGAACGAAATATGGCTAGGTATGTAGTTAAATATACCTATTACTAACTGGTATAAGTCCCACTCTTGTGGGGTATGGGAGAAAAGAGGAAAATGAAAATTTTGTTTATTGTTTTTATGGTACTAAAAAACCTTTTTTGAAAATATATTAATATTCTATTGGACTTATTCCCGATAATATTAGGAACAGTAGTCTGTTTAATACAACATAGATCACATTATTTCGTTTTTATCTAAAAAGGATACAAATAAAATCACGTTTTACAAAAATGTTATTTTATTCTACTTAATACAGGGTCTTTCATTAAGCGTGTCCTATCTTTGAATTTGAATAAAACAAAGTGTGTGTGAGATATCATCGAAATTATTTATTTATTTAAAGGACGTAGTGATGCCATTATGTGTGGAATATGACATCGCCTTAATTTCCACCAGGTCTTCTCTGGGTGGAGCTCATACTAAATATCTAATTTTCCATGAATTTTGTGTATAAATCAGGCTGAATTTGACTGATGGTATTGATTATGATGACTAAGGGGGCCACAGTGCTTTGTTGCTTATTCGCAGATCCCTGCGACTTGGCGAAAAACCCCACAAGAATAAGTCTAGCGGGATAAATCCCACGATCTTGTGGCCGATTAAATTATCATTTACCGTTACCCGCTTCCATGGTCGTTTACCTTCAATTCCTCGGTCAGTTAGATTTTATACGGTTGCAGACCTAAGTCACGAAACAAAATTCGCCAAGTGGTGGTCTGTGAAAGGCCGAGTTTTTGTGAGCGACTTGAAATCGACTGCCTCGGATTCTCCTTCACACTATCACGGACAGCGGCGATCTTTTTAGCAGATCTTGGGTTTTATTGACGTAAAGATGATGGTCGATTATTTACTGAACCAGTGAACTCCAATTTTTCCAATACACGACGAATAGTTCTCTCGGCAGAGCGATGATGGCGACCGTAAAATGGGCGATGCGTTGCCCGAACACAACACTTATTTTGATTAAATATGTTTATCATTTGCACGTGTTGTTTAAAGCCGAGTTTATACGATGCAAGTTTCTTGCCTGTTGCATACAATAAAATTGAAGCAATAAATTACTTGCATGGTCTAAACAGTACGTAACATTTTGATCAATAGCGCAAGTTTTGCTTGAAATAATTTTCTTGGTGTAAACAGCACATACAATAATTTCTTAGGCGATTCTTGCATTCAATTGGTTTTCTCTTCATTTGCCAACATGAGTGCAGTAATTGAAGGTGTGTTAATCGTTGCTGCTCTTTTGAGAAAAGAAATATTGAGAAATCGTCGTAAAAATAGATGTTGGATAAAAAAATGGATAGCAAGAAGAGGAGTTCTCGGAGCGTCTAACAACCTTTGCGTAGAATTACAAACAGAAAATGAAAATGACTTTAAGAACATGTTTCGTGTGAACAGAACCCAGTTTTATTATTTATTAAATAAAATTGGTTCTTCTATACAAAGGCAAAATACAACAATGCGTAATGCTATTCCTGCTCGTACAAAACTAGAAATTGCATTAAAATATTTGGCAACTGGAGATTCATTTGGTACACTGTCACAATTATTTAGAGTACCTAGGTGTACTATAAGTACATTTTTGGTCGAGGTACTTGAAGCTATTTACTCTGTTTTAGAAGATTTTATAAAGGTGAGTTCGAAAGAAAACAGTTTTTATTATATAATCATATATTTTCAAACAATATTTATTTATTTATTATAAAAATATAAACTGTGGAATCAGATATTAAATTAATATATAAAAAATTACATGTTCCACCATGTATCTTCGCTGCCTTGTTTCGAATATGGGGATTCTGGCATTGGAGTAGAGTTTTGTCGTTCTTTTTCTCTAAGATCTTGCAGTTTATATTTTGATAATATTGCTTGTATATGGGTGAATTTCAACAAGAGATTTTTATGTATCATTTCGGTGGGATTTTTTTATTTCAATGCAATCTATATATTTTTAGTGACAAATTATAATACTTTAGTCTATTTTATAAAATTGTGCGTGAGTGGACATCAAATATTATCAAAACTTACATAAATATTTAAGGATAAAGTTTTAAGAGTCCACTGAAATTAAAAGTGTCCACCGAAATGATAAAAATTACCACCGAAATGATAAATCCACCGAAATGATACAGCTAAGAACAACCGTGCCCCCAGCCAGGGTTCCGTACTTTGTTAGGTTTGATTTCCACAAATTTTAGATAAACACTGAGACAGGACAGTACACAGTTTTTTTAATATCATCATTAATATACAGATATTACAGTTAGTATTATTACATATATCATTCTTTGAGGTTACAATAACCTCAAAGAATGATATTAATGTAATGTAATGTTTATTATCCTCTCAGATGTACGAGCAAAAATGTTAAATATGACGGTCATGTCCCGACTAGCTGCTAGTCGCGGGACATACAAGGACATTTTTTTCCCTGGTTACTTTCTACCCTTGATTTCTCGCGATCTATAGGATTAAACGGGTGTATACTAATAAAAGGATGATCAATAATGATTTTTCTATCTATACTATTAACTGCAAAGCTTTCAATAACAAATTATTAATTTAAATAGGCATAAGAGTTTGAGCCTAGGGTTTTTTAGGATATTTGTATGATAATAAATCAATAAAACAATATTTTATGGAAAGTAAATGAGTTTAATTGTTTGTTTAGTACCTTTCTAATAAAACTTAACTAAAAATAAGCAAGGCTACATACAATATTTTTACAAGACATGCATTTCTAAAATACGACAAAAAATGGTCGCCATTAAATCGAGCCACAAGTGGCCCTTGTTCAAAGTGATTTATTGAGGTCGTGGTTGCTTAGTTTGACTCAAATAACATGTTTATCGTTTAGGTTGGTTCACGGACTAGCTAATAAAATAAGTACCACTCATGATAAAGAAATAGTTTTGGAATGTGAAACAAAAACATAAGTCACTTAAAACCGGGTGCGATAGTACAACGTCAAGAAGAACGTCTTTGTATAAAAATCTGTTGACTTTGTTGGAAAAACAATAACATATTCTAGATATTTAATAAATTAAGTAATGGATTCAGTAAAAATAACACGCTGCACAATACAAAAATATTAAACACAAAGGCAGCAAAATCATTGAATTTTGCCGAAAAAATACCTAGAGGAGGCTATATTAACATGGATACACCTAGGGTGGATTTATTTTTACAAATATATTTACAACAATCAATATAATCATAACAAATAACATTAGAGCAGCATACAACAACCAGAACCAGAACCAGACCCCCCCCCCCCCCCCAAACTCCCTCAGACCACATTTTTCAATACATACAATACGCCACATGGAAAAAATTAGAGTAAAGATTTCGGGTGTACCACTGCAAATCGTGTTGTACCATTTAACAAACAAATGTACCTACATTTTTTTGGTAAGTGGTACAACATGATTCGTAGTGGTAGAACCACCATCTAGACGCAAATTTTTTCCATGTAGTGTCTGATTTGTGTACAATAAGTTCTTCAGAGCCGTTCACTGAATTCTTGAGTGAAAAGAAAATGTGTTTATGAAGGGTGGTGCTGTTTAAAACATGTGTACAAACATAGTGTCACCTTACAGGCTTGACAATAATGTGATGTGCGTTTCGAACACTTGACGCATTTCCTCTGTCGTCTGCTTCTACCACAAGGTAGGAAGTCGTAGACAGCAGGCAGGTGCGACGTCGTTAAAGGTGTCGTTATCGCGGCAGGCTGGCTGAGATGGTGTTTAGCCAGCAACTGCAAGACAAGTGTTCTTCGAAATGCACGGTGTGTCTCTGATGTGTGAGTATGCATGTATAGTATGTAAGAATTCAGGACGCTGCAGTTAAGCAGTCTCCTAAAGAACTTCTTGTACCAGATCTTTGTACGTTTCCGCTCGATGGGGTACATCGCCAGCATCTGATCCTTTCTATCAGCTCCCCCCATACAGACATTATAGTCTAGTACGGCGGTGGGTTTTTTGGGGTTCGACGCAGATGTTGTACTGGTTTCGACCCCGTGAAATGTCGAAATAAGAGCAACGCGGTTCTTATCTCGCCATACCAAGAGGTCGACATCACCAGATGTGCACCCCGACACTTGACCCAATGCCATGGTACTCTTGGTCAAATTCGTCAATTCGACAGGAACAAATTGGCGTCCTAAGAGTGCCAACGCAATCAAAGCCCAACGTCTTCAGGTACCTCGCCAGTGCGGGTGAATTGTAAAAGTTATCCATCCACACTGTATAACCATTGTGTTCTAACCCCCGTAGGAGTTTTAACACAATGGTCGCGATGGTACCCGACACTGGAGTTATTTCAGGGGCAGGTGGCGGAGGCCCAGCATGCACGTCGAACCTGTACAGATATCCTGTCCGCGAATCGCATACCTCATACGTCTTTATCCCAATGCTGGCCGTTTTATTTGGAATGAGCTGGTTAATGTCTAACCAGCCTTTCCATTGGCACAGACTTTCGTCAAGTGCAATGTTCCGGCCCAAATGGTATAATGACGAAAACTTTTCGTTTAAATGATCCACTATCGGCTGGATCTTGAATAATTTGGCCTAAGGGGGGGTAAGGGAGTCCCTGTCCAGCATTTCGTTGTTGACAAAATGCAGGCAGCTATTTAACAATACAAACCGATTGAAGGTCATCGCCACACGGAAATACGGTGTAGAAAAAACATCTTCGCCTCCATCCCAATACTCCACTGCACGTGACTTCACCACAATCCCCATGGCGAGGATTATGGCAAAGTACACGTACAGTTCGTCTGCATCGGTGTCTTTCCACCTCGTAATCCGGCTGTAGATGCTGTAGCGGGAATTGAAGAAGATTGGAGCCGACGACGTGGGTCTGGTGTTGTGTGCCCTCCTTCCTCGTGCCTGGACCTATTTCTTTAAAAATCGGGCGCCGTTGTCCAGTAGCGTCGTCCTAGTTGCTCTCGGATAGCCTGCGGTAGCCCTTGGCCTTCTAATCTCAAGGCCAGTGTTGATGAATAGGTAGACGGTGAGGCTATAATAAAAGTCTTCACATGCTTCTTTGTATAATTTATTTCGTGTCTTCCATACACGTGGAGATTATTACAGTGTGTTTACATTATTATCAATAAAGAAACTTGAGAAACGAAACGAAGATTACATATTGTAGTAAAGAGCTAAAACAAAAGAAAATGTCGGGTTAGCATGACACGCGTGAGAGCATCATCTCGATGGGGCAAATCCATCTTAATCTTATTGCTTACCTGCTAATGCAGCTCGTTTATATATTATTTTAAGTGTTTGTCGTCCGTGACGTCATAAAAGGGGCCAGTCAGAATAACAGCGCTGCAGCTATCAACGTTGCAGCATCGTGCTGAGACTGGTCCTAATTTTGCACCTCATGTGACTTTTATTATGTTCAGTTTAATTTTTGTTTTGTTTATGTTTCAATTTTAATAATATTAATTATTGTATTGAGGTGCAAAATAAATGTTTTTTCTTTCTTTCTTTCTTTCTTTCTTTATTAAATCATGGCGTCTGTATAAAACTATTATCTGTTTGTAATTCTTTACCAAAACTATTTTTCTTTACAGACCAAAAAAATTCAAGCCATGTTCTTAGGCGACAAAAAGAAAAGTGAAGAGTCAGACGACAAACGTCAAACGTGTCAAACTACCTCTGACATTAAACTATTTTTAAATTTTTGTTGTTTCATTCTTTAAATGTTTATTTTGAGTATACAGCCTTTCATCCAGACTATTTTCTTAAATACTATTCAAATTTTGAGGTCATGTGACGCTGTCTAAATGACATCGTTACATTTCCCCCTTACTAAGATTTTATAAAAATAACGCAAGGAAAGTTATTTTTATAACAACAACAAGCATAACTAAAAGAGATTAAATACTGCAAGGTTCTACAAAAGAAGTTTACTTATACAAAGAAATTTACTAAGTATACAAAAAGGGTTTACTATACAAAGAAGTAAAACAAACAAATTATCTAATTAAAATTAGACCAAACCAAAAGGTCTAAAAATCTATCCAGAAATTTAAAATTTAAGTATTATTTTTTAAGACACAGTCTAAGAAATAATAGGGATTAAGTCAAAAAAAAAAATTTCAAACAAATTGAATTATGATCTATGGAATACAACTGATTTAAGGTACTAGGCACCATCGCCGTACAATAAATAATCGCATAGAGTCAAAAAAAAAAACAAACTAGAACAATTTACTAACTGAACTAAGTCTATTATAAACTAATATAAGCCAAAAGACTTGGGAACTAACAAAATTAATGTGCTATGGAATACTACTGATTTAATGTACTGGGCACTATCGCCGTACAATAAATAATCGCATAGGACAAAAATCAGAACGAGTTACAGATGATAATGTGTCAACATCAGGCCTATTTAAGGCCCGGTAAAAACGACCATGCAACTCCTTACTTTTCCATATTTCTTTACGATCATCGATAGTTTGTATTATAGGTTTGCGCCAATTCTCTTTACCCAAACTAAGCGGAGTAAGTCCGACATCTACCGACACAACATCTCTGTGTATATCCGCATCCACAGTGAGAAAATATTCTCTGAGATTGTACACCTCGCGATTGTGGAGGGTTTTAGCACTTAAATACCCACGACCCCCACTCTTTCGTGGAATGTACAATCTCATTACCGAAGAACGCGGATGATGCATTCGATGAGCTGTCAGTAGAGTTCGTACTTTTCTATCCAAAGCTTCTAGTTCAGTCTGTGTCCACTTTAGTATGCCAAAGGAGTACATCAGAACCGGCATGACCCAACTGTTATAGGCACGAACTTTATTGCCCCCTGTCAAAAGGCTATTCAAAACCTTTTTCAAGCGGGCAAAAAAGCGATCCCGTAACTGTTGTTTCATGTCCGTTTCCGTTATACATAAAGCCTGTGACATACCAAGGTATTTGTATGTGTCGGATGGAGAGAGACATCTAAGTTTTATGGAATCTGAAAGTTGTAACTCATCAGATTCCACAACCTTACCTCGCTTAACATGCATGACAGCACATTTATCCACACCAAATTCCATTTTAATAGAATTACTAAAGGTTTCTGTTTCTTTTAGTAAAACTAATAATTGGGATTTAGTTGGAGCAAATAATTTCAGATCATCCATGTACAGGAGGTGGGATATAACTTGACCATGTCTCTTTAACCGATAGCCTAACCCTGAACACTCTAGCAAAGTACTAAGAGGATTCAGTGCTAGGCAAAACCACAACGGACTGAGACTATCACCTTGAAATATACCTCGCTTAATTTGAATAGGCACCTCGTTTCCTAAGCCCAGTCTACATCCTGAATAAAAAAGAACCGTATTCCATTTTGTCATACATGTCCTCAAAAAAGTGCATAGAGTTGCATCAATCTTATACAACTCCAGCACTCTCAGAAGCCATGTATGAGGAACAGAATCATACGCCTTCTTGTAATCTTTCCAACATGTAGACAGGTCCTTTCGGTTACGACGTACCTGTTCACTAATAGTAGTGTCAATAAGGAGTTGTTCTTTAGTTCCACGTGCCTCATTCCTACATCCATTTTGAGAAATGCACATGATAGAATTTTCTTGTATATGTAAAGATATTTTTTTTCTCAAAATAGATGTAAGAAGTTTGTATATTGTTGGGAGGCAAGTAATTGGTCTATAATTTTTAGGATCCGTGGAACTACCTGATTTATAAAGCAAGTGGGTTACACCAGTAGTAATAAAGTCTGGTAGCGTACCTGTAAATTAATTACACTATATTACTTATATTACTTACATTACAATATTTATATTTAGTATTATCTATGACCCTGTCCTATCTCATCTTAATTGTCTAATTTATTCCCTATTATATTATACTATAGCCCATTTAATCTATTTTGTTGTCGCAATCGCCGCTTTGTTTATTGTATTTGTATAAGATGTACAGACAACATAGTCAACATCATAGACAACTGATTAGACATACTAGTGTCATGCACGAGCTAGCAATTGTGGACGGCTTTATGTAAAAATGTTAAGTTGACAATATTATGTCTTAGTCTTGGGTTTTTATTTAATAAGTATTTGTACAGTCTTATTTTTTATTTTCCCTTATTTTAATTTAATTTTTAAGTGTTTGTCGTCCGTGACGTCATAAAAGGGGCCAGTCAGAATAACAGCGCTGCAGCTATCAACGTTGCAGCATCATGCTGAGACTGGTCCTAATTTTGCACCTCATGTGACTTTTATTATGTTCAGTTTAATTTTTGTTTTGTTTATGTTTTAATTTTAATAATATTAATTATTGTATTGAGGTGCAAAATAAATGTTTTTTCTTTCTTTCTTTCTTTCAACTCTTTTAAAATTCAGTTGTGGTTACAATATTTTTTTTTTACATAAATCATACAATGTCCAGCTTTAAGCATCAAATCAAACACAGTAAAGTTGTATACAGTATAATTTTTTTTATAATGAAAATACCAACTCCGTTAGCACACTCAAGACTTTTCCAGATCAAATTCCGCAATAGTAGTGTTTTTTTATCTCCCGTCAATTTGTCTTCATTAGGGTTCCGTACCGAAGGATATCTGCGTGTTGCCGCACAGTAGATCGTTCCCATACATTGCGTGTGACATAGAAGCAAAAATTTAGAAAATATTCAAAATACAAAATCTAAGTATGCAATTCTATTCCTCTTTTAAAGACCTACAACTTTCCTTGACTAATACTTTGTGTTTAAATCGGCAAAAAAAAATTTTCTTGTATCGATACGAACACAAACTTGTCCATATCTGGCGATTCCCTCCTTGTTTTAATTTGCGGTTTTCAGTACTGTTATGGGTTTCTTTTGTGCCACATTTTATCCAAAGACATATAGTGTCGGTGCACTATATCGCACTTTAAAATTTAATGAATTTGACATAACTTATTTTTTACATGTACTCGTAAAATTCAATTCTCAATGCGCCAACAAAACCGTCGTTTAAATAGTCCCATAAACAATTAAGAGATGGCGTTGCATGTCATTCTTTATGATGTGCGGTGTTAGCGCCCGCTCAATATTGCGTCATCTTTAGTAACGGCCGAAATTTAACGAGTGAGGACGTGTCGCTTCGCGTTTAGATAGACTGCATTATTTTGAATTGCAACGTTATTGCTGACGCAGGTATGTAAATAATAGAGCACTAATTAGACTTAATACATTATTGTTGATTTAAACCTAAATATAATCTTGGTGTATTTTAAGTTGTTACGCTATTGTTGAATAATATAAAATCGATTTTAAGTAATATTTTGAGTAACAGCATTATTGTTGGTTTAGTAAGTAATTTTAGACTTAATACAGTTTTGTTGAAGCATCTTTGTTTAATAGTTTTTTGTTGTAGTATAATGATCAATTGAAAAATTATAATGTTTTTAATAAGTATTTAAACTCACACATTTTATTAGTTGTGACGTCATGCTTCTCGCCTCCACGGCAGCGGCGCGAGCGTGCCGTGGTGGGGGCTACCCAGCGGCCGCTATATAAAGAAGACGCGGGGCATGGGTCAGCCCTCTTGTTCCGGTCCCGGCTTGTTGAAGATAAGTGTCTGCCTTTCTGAAGGGCAGCCTTCGAACCTCGTGCTCTCGAATCCTTTAATCCTTCAGATTACCATAGCCGGCTTGGTTCATTACTTATTTATATTAATTCTAAATTAAAAACAAGTTTTATTATATAGCATCATTTATACAGAATATAGCTACATTGTACTTCTTTGCATTTATCTCCTTATACTATCATCAGTAACCCTAAGGTAACCACTACGTTACATAGTCTAATCGAATTCGAAATGGAAAAAAAACCTCTTTGATTTCGATAATAATTTTGAGTTACTAAGTTATAAGTGACTAAAAAATGAGTTTTAGTTTTGCTCTTAAAACATTTTTTTTTTAATTTGTATCATGCACCGTGGGCGACTCTTAGTAGTTATGGCAACCAAAACTACTGAAATGGATGAAAGGGACAAGGAAAATAATAGAAACCAAGAAAATACTGCATCAAACCAAAGAAATTATTACATTTCACCCCTGCACAGTGATCAAAGTGATTTTGACGATTCTGACCGCGACTGAAGCTGAAAACGAGTTCAATCCTGTAGCTTCTACAAGCCGATCAGCAGGTCAAATAACTACGGAGCCATCAGAAGTGCAGGAAATTGTAAGAGGCAAAAAAAGAGTGAGAAATGAAGCAAATTAGAAAAGTAAAATCGCAAAAACACTTCGAAACACAGGTAAGGAGTTAACACTCGATGTATACTCCTTACCTGTGTTTCGAAGAGTTTTTGCGATTTTACTCCTCCGTGAGGATATAAATGTCGTCTGAATTGTCGTTCAAAAATAGATGAGAACTCAAGACTGGACATTTTTAACAGTTATTGGAGTTTAGGAGATTTACAAAAACAAAGATTTATAAGCTCATACTACCCAAATTAAACCAAAATATAGATACTCATCCACTTAAAATTTCCGCAAACTAAATACCGCATTTTATTTCGAGCTGAACCACATCAATACTAGAGTATGCAAAGTATTTTTTTTAAATACTCTCGCAATAAATGACAGACCAATTGCTACTGCATTATCAAAACAAACGAGACTGGTTTTGTACAGGACGAATTGCGCGGTAAACATAATGATCATCGAACTGTGGACCCTGAAATTAGTGATAGCGTCAAAACGTTTATTAATAGCATACCACGTATCGAATCACATTATCTTAGAGCCCAGACATGCAAGGAATACATTCCCTGCGATAAATCTTTAGCTGACTTATACCGAGATTACAAAGAAATTCGTACGAAAGAAAGTCTACCATTAGCGTCTCAATCAACTTTTAACCGTATTTTTAATAGATCTTTTTTCGAAGAAAACTAAATATGTTTTTTGTGCTATTTATTGTTAATCAAATCAAATCAAATTTATTTCATATATAAAAATATTACATAACATTATAAAGTATGTTGACTGGTCCCAAATTAAGCAGAGCTTGTGCTATGGCTACCAGGCAACGGGCATACTTACATATTTATATTTACAATTATTTATATAATAATATACCTATTTTAACAATATAATGTATAATATAATAACACATAATTTATCAATGTCAACTGGTCCCAAACTAAGCAGAGCTTGTACTATGGGTACCAGACAACAGGCATACATACTTATATAGATACGAGGGTGCGTTTTTAAGTTCGCGGAATGGAGGGGAAGGAGGTTGGTGGGGGTGCTTGTTTAGGTACTAACGTGTTCAGCGACTAATAGTATATACAAGGTATTATCATAATCAGGTCATTAGTCATTGAACTATCGTCCCTCAATCAACTTAATCTGGAAGAAATTGTGAAGTATGGAGAAAAGCTCTTGCACGACAATGCTCCTGTTCACAAGAGTCGAGTTGTGTTGGCTGCTTTGCATAAGGTGGGCTTCGATATCATTGATCACCCACCTTATGCCGCGGCCACACATTGGAGATATTTGCACCAACGTAACGTTTTGCGCCCAATGCACCAATGTGTGTATAAGTACTTTGACACAATGTAGATATTGCGTCCAATCACTGTCCAATGCCCAATACTAACGCGCTCAGTGTCGGTTTTCGATACACGTTCAAAGGAGAGGGGAATGAAAGGGGAGTGCGCGGGGGCATCTTGGACACAACGCCGCGCTCGCGCCACACATATCGTCTCTGTCAGTCGCCTTGAGATGCGGGTCGTGTTCGTACGTGAATGTAGTACTCTGGTTTCGCAATGGCAACGCCTTCGGCTGAATGGTCTAATGCAGAGGTCTTGGAGTTTATCGAGTTATACCAAGGAGAACCAGCGTTGTGGGACTCCACTAATAAGTTGCATGGGAACGAATACGCGCCTCTTTTAGCTTATCTGGCGTCACTATTGCTGAATTAAAAAGAAAAAAGGAGTCATTAATGACGACTTATAGATATCATTTAAATAAGAAGAAGAGATCCATTAAATCAGGTGCCGGCCGGAACGAAGTCTATGAAACTAATTGGTTCGCATTCCAAGCTATGGATTGCTTTTTGGGACAAAATTATGAGTGCAAACCTACACAGGATACGGAGGTTAGGTACAATAAGTCATTTTTCTTCTTAGTTAAAATAAAATTTATTTTTAATTTCCACTATTTATTAAGACAAACATACTTGAATATTCAATTATTATTGAATGAAATAATTAGCGAATTCCTCTCTTACATCTAAAGCACTAGCTGGCGGCCTAATAGGAAGTCTCTCAAGTGGTCCGAATGCGTCGGCATTTTGGTACTGCTGTCTCCAGGCTCCTTCACGCAATTCACCATTTTCCATATTATCAAAAGTTCCTTCTGGGGCATATAGAGGCCAAGAGGAACGGCTCTTTTTTAAAAAATTATGTAAATAGATACAAGTTAAAGTTATTACTTTTGCTTGCTCGGGCTGTAAAAATAGTGGTGCTCTAAATATTCGAAATACCGATGACATGGTCCCGAAAGCATTTTCAACTACAACTCGAGCACGAGATAAACTTTTATTGAATATTCTGTTCTTGCTGCCATGTGGTGGATTGCCCGGATATGGTTTCATTATCTTAGTAGACAGTGCAAACGCACTATCACCAATAAACACATAAGGGCATTTTGTCAAACGTCCTGGAAGACAGGATTCCGTAGGAAAATTTGTGTTATTACCATATATTTTTTCCATTAAAGCACTGTTATTAAAAACACCTCCATCGCTAATCCTTCCCTGACAACCCACATTAGCAAACATAAAATTGTAGTTGCTGTCTACAACTGCTAGCAGAACGATACTGAAGTATTTATTTATTTATTTGTATATTACACACGACAAATTACAATTAAAACAATACACAACAAAAGATACAGAGATATGATCTAGATTGTAACTCAATAATGTATGTAACTAGCAAAACAAATGTAATAAACAAGGAAATATATAAAATCTAGACGAATCATTACCAATAACTTAAAGCTATGAGTAGATGAATTATAATTAACTAACGAATAAATAGAGCTACACAGTTCAAAGACTTATTAATTAGAGACATGAACATAGGTACTTAATTCTAGTGTTAGTATTAAAAGGTTGAAACAGTCTAACTCAACACCGTGGTTGAGCCAGAGTTGCTTGGGTTGGATTTCGGATAGAGGATATCTTTTAGAGTTCTAATGTAAGAAGACAATTTCGGTGTGAAGATGTCAAGTTCCGAATTATTCCTTGCCATTTCGTTATACTGTCGAGCCATTCTTACTAGGGGATTATAAAAGGAAGTATTATTTTTATAAGTTTTTAGAGTGAAAAGGTTTACGGTTTGGGATCTCCGCGCACTATACTTCGTATTAAAAGCCATCTCGGAGAGCAATGCAGGAGCATCAATATAAGAATGTATAATTTTATATAAATAAATGAAATCGAAATACTCCCGCCTTGCTTCCAACCTTTGTACATTGAATTTGGACAATCTAGCATCATAGTCGAGATTAGTACGGCCTATGTGTTGACGGTAGCATAACATTCTTAAACACTTTTTTTGTACCCTCTCTATTTCCTCAATGTGCACTTTATAGTGCGGAGACCAAATAGGGCTACCGTATTCAACGACACTTCTGACAAGAGTATAGAACAAGTAAAGCAACGACTGAGGCTTCTTAAAGTCCTTTGTTGATCTAAACACAAATCCAAGCAGTTGATTGGCTTTGGTTGAGATGTAATCGTAATGATTACGAAATGTAAGCTTATCGTCAAAGAGAATACCTAAATCCTTGACAACGCTTGATCTTGCAAGTAGCTGGCCGTCAATAGCGTAATCGTGTACTATCTTATTACATTTGTTAGTGTACGTTATAACAAAGCATTTACTGATGTTAAGGTTCATAAGATTAGTGCCACACCATTCTGAAACAGTATTCAGGTCATTTTGTAAGAGAGTACAGTCGTTAGCAGAGTATATCGTTTTAAACACTTTTAAATCGTCGGCGTACAGTAGAGACTCACATTTTAATTTGTCTACGAGATCATTTATAAAAATGATAAACAAAAGTGGTCCCAAATGGGACCCTTGTGGGACGCCGGAGGTTACTGGCATTGGGGACGAGAGAAAGCCCTTTAAAGCAACCAGTTGACTTCTATTGGTCAAATAAGAAGTAATCCAACGGAATAAACTACCATGAACTCCGTAGAGGGCAAGTTTGTCACAGAGCAGTTCATGGTTGACTCTATCAAACGCTTTCGAGAAGTCTGTGTAGACAGAATCAACCTGACCACGTGCAGCAAAACTCCTACATAGATAGTTTTTGTACTCTAAAAGATTCGTGACGGTCGACCTACCCCTAACAAAACCGTGCTGCTTATTAGATAGAAGAGGCCTAACATGGTTGTACAAGTGACTGTAAACCAAAGACTCGAATAACTTAGCGAAGCAGGACAAGATGCTAATTGGTCTATAGTTTTCGCAACGAGACTTATCCCCTTGTTTGTAGATGGGAATTATATGCGCTGTCTTCCATCGGTTCGGAAAGATTCCAGAGTTAATTGATTTATTAAATATTATATTTAAAGGCACACTAAGCTCTTTACCACATTGTTTAATAAATGATGGAGGAAGTTGGTCTGGTCCCCCACATTTATTCTTATCGAGAAGTTTTATTTTAGTGATAATGTCATCTTCAGTAACAGAAATATGTGAAAGCGTATACGCAGCTCTGTCATTTATGACCATATCATTTTTATTTGATTGACGCGAGGATGATGTGGCATTTTGCGCGTTCGAGTTAAAAACCGATCCAAAGTAACTAGAAAACAACTCGCACATGCCATACCCATTTGATGACGAATCGTTACCATAATTCATAACATCTGGCACCGAACTATGACCCTTTCTATTATTGACGAATGTCCAAAAGTGTTTAATATTGTTACTCATAGATTCTTCTGTTGAAGCAACATATTGTCTATAACATTGATTCGCCATCTTTTTAAACCTGTCACGTAGCAAAGAAAATGTGTCGTAATCCCGAGGGTTATTGAATTTTTTAAATAACCTATGATATTCGTTCTTTTCTTTGTTGCATTTAATTAAAGGCTTGCTAAACCAAATCGGATAGTTAGTCGGCTTTGGAGTTGTAAGGGGCGTGTGTATTTTAATTACATCAAACAGCTTCTCATAAAAAATATCCATGCATACATCTACGTCTGGAGACGACAAGATGTCTTGCCAATTTATGATACTTAGTTCAGACCGTACAGCTTCATAATTACACTTGGAAAAGTTCAGTTTACTTTTACTTAGTTTGTTTAAGCGTTTTCCCGTTTTACTAAGGAAAGGAAACTCGAATTCGACCGCAGGGTGGTGCCTGTCCATCAGGCTCAGCGGACACGCCTCACTAACCAATAACGATTTAACTGTCGAGAGAACCAAATCCAGGGCGCGGTTATTTACGTTAGTAATATTGTTACATTGAGACAAATTGCAGATTGAAATAAATTCCTTTAGAAGTGACAGTTTTTTACTATGGGAGGTCTGTGATGGCCCGACAGTACCAGAAACTAAGGCAGAAAAGTCCGGGGTGTTAAAATCTCCGATGACAAGACAATTCTCGTCAAGGCATTTATTTAATATTACATTCTGGCAATTAGAATAAAATTCATCCAACATTCCACTACCTGTGTCCGGCGGAAGGTAACAAATACAAATATTAAGATTCGGTATATTGCTATGTTCCGGTATAATCGTAATCCAGATATCCTCTAAACCGCTCTCCCAGGATGTCTGACGGATGACCTGAAAACATTTCTTTATTGCAACAAGGACACCGCCGCCCTCTATTTTCTTAGAGTTCGTGTCAATGCGATCTCTTCTAAAAATATTATAACGAGCATCTATAATTTCTCCATCGAATACACTTTTGTTTAAGTTTGTCTCCGTCAGGCATATCAAATCATAATTTGAATTTAGTAAATTTAGATAAAATTGTGATAATTTAGAGCGAAATCTATTGACATTCTGATAATACACACTAATCATTACAAAAGATAACTAGAACATAATAGTAAAATATTTTAATAACAAGAAGAACAATTTAAAGTTTACTGAGACAATCTGTATTTTTTATAAGTATGGCTGGGCATTGTTCATTTTTACGAATGTATATTTGTCCAAAACGCACCCAAACAAATTTAAAGTTCCGTTCTTTACAAAACTTCCTTGTAGCACTATGCAACTGTTTCGCTTCCGGAGAAAGATGCTCGGCCACAAAGATCCTGCAAGTTTCTCCCGTAAAACCAAGGTGAGCTGAGGCGAGTTTTTCTTTCGGGTGAACTTTATTAAATCTCGTCACAGACGATAAAATAAGATCTCGGAGCCGCTGCGATGACAGAGAAACTAGAATATTTCGTGGTCTTTTAGAAGATGCATCCATCTTAGCGATGCGGCGGCAGGCTCTCACTTCGCCATCAGGGATGACGACTTGTAGACAATTACAAAGTTTATTAAACAGATCCATCAAATTCTCGTTCTTATTCTCAGGAACCTCGTGAATTTCTAGATTTAGATCGCGTGAGATTTTTTCAATAGCTTGTACTCTGGAATTTAGCTTGGCCAACGAACCCTGCGTGCTTGAGAGGTCAGTTTGTAATTTTTTTATCTCAGAATCCTTTTCTTTAATTTCCGATCTCAAGTCTATCTGATCCGCGTGTAAATAATCAGTTGTGGCTGTAAATTCGCTTTTTAGATTTTCAATAGCCCGATTAACATGCACCATCACCGTTTTTTCTATATCCGACCTTAAATTAGTCATAAAAGAGGAGTCTGGTGCCAGCTTTAAGTCAAATAATTTGCCAATGGCGTCCAACGTTACCGGCCCACTTATTGATTTAGTTCCTGCCATTTCACTAGTAGCACCATTCGTAGAGCTATCCTGAGCCTGATTACTGAAGGAAAGATTCATAGAATCATTCAAAATATGCTCGTTAAGGCGTTGCGGGCGGCAAGGAGAATCGTCGTTAAATCTTCGTCGGGTAACATTTTGACAATAGGGACAGCTTAACCTCGGCAACACTGGCTTTGTAAACGTCAGACGTGAAAAATTTTGCTCTTCAAATTAAAAGTTTTGTTTTAATATAATTATATTATAATTGTTATAAATTTTACTTAAATTTAACCACAAAATCAAAATATAATCATCTAAGATTACAATATAAGTGTTATAAATGACAAAAGGAGCTTGCTGAACAGTGTTTGGATTTCATACAAACGGATTTTGATTTGAAAATCCCAGGGAGTATTTACGTATCGTTTTGTATTAATTACTTATACACTCCACAACACGTTTAACTCTGCTCATCTGCATATATGAGCTTCGTCCATCACTCATCGGCATAGTTACTGTCTCCTTTTACTTGACAACTTGTGGAAGTAAAATCGAAGACTAAGACGCCAGCCCATACAATAAGACACTCTTATGAAATTCACAAGCACCTCATTTATTGTACATCTATGTACTTAATAGTATAATATCTTTAGGATTTATAATTTATTTTGTCCATAATTGTTGCATAAAAGTTTTCCTTTTGACAGAATCATACTTATAATGATTATAATAGTTCCCATTTAAAGTATAAAATAAGTAAAATAGCAATTTTACATAGTATTTACTTACTTACTTAAGTATTTTTTCAAACTATAACCTCTTATAATATTATCCCTATCTTTATAAATTTTAGTTTCTATATTCTAATACCTACCCTACATACTTTTTATATAAATTTTATTTTCTAACTTCCCTCCTAGTCCTTTAACTTTTTTCCTCTTATTCTATAGATTGCTTATTTCATTTTATTCTTTATACTTTTAGGTTTTTTTTGCTGTAGTTTACAATGAGTTCATACACCATGACCCGCAGGGCTACAGCAAAAGATACAGAAAACAAATTGAAGACAGCATTGATGGAATTAAAGAAATACATGGAGGAAAACAGCCAGCTACTAAAGGAACGCAGTGACAGTGAAGAGGAAATTCTCAATGTCAATCGTAAAGTAGCTGAATTAAAGGATCAACTTGCCGAATTAGATGTCCAATATATGGATGTGTTAGATCAGCGGGATCGATTTGCTGTAGAAGTTGCTTCCTTTGCTGATTGCAACATTATGTATGAGGAGGTTCTGAGTCGCAATACACAGTTAGAGAAAGATCTGAATAAAGCGCATAGCAAAATCATTTATCTAGAAGAAAAAGTACAGACACTAAATAGTACTGCCACTCAGAATCATTTTTCAGAGCTCCTAGGTGATGTAACAAAGGTAAATAGGTGCACAGTAAAATTTGATTCCAGAAGGAAAAGTAAAAAATATTATAAGTTAAATAAATTGGTTAAACAACTCAAATCTGCTCTTAACAAGTCCCATAAAGTAAAGGAACTGCAGGCTACTAATGTTGACCTTAGTAGGCAAATTAATATATCAATGCTGGACTTAGAAAAGTGCCATAGCAAATTAATAAGTAACCAGATTCAATATGATTTACAGGTTAGTGAACTAAACACAAAACTAAACAGTTCACAAGCAGAGCTACATAGGATTACATTAGAAAATCATCAAATAACTAATGATTATATTTCCAAATATGATGAAATAGCAAGAATTGGCAAAGAAAATTTAGAGAAAGTCAATTCTCTTATTAGTAATAATCACAGTATGCAATGTACCAGCAATGGTGGTTCTGAACACTCACCTAATATACAAACAGGGTGTTCTAAAACTACTAAAATGTTAACAAAGTCTTCAAAATTATATAAAAGTAAAAATACATTTATTGTCTCGGACAAACTGGGTGTTGGTTTGGGTAGTTTAATTAAGACTTACATAGATTGCCCTGTTGTTAATGTTTGTTCACCTGGAGCTAGTTTAAGTATTATAATGAATAATCTGAAAAAGTTACAACTTAACGAAGAGTCTACAGTTGTCATATTACTTGGAAATGGCCTTTCTATTACCAAGAAGGATGTAATTATGAATATTAACTGAAGAATATTAATATTAACTGTACCATCTCTGTATATACTAGTCCTTCTGACGAACTTTGTCAAGCATTTGGGTGACTTTGAGACAACTGAGGAAAAAGAAACTAGGCTAATGACTCGCAGAAAAGATTTTAATAGTCTTGTGCAGCCCAAGTTAAATGTTGTGGCACATAGCTCAAAGGTTCAGGCTGTCAGATTGTTTAACAAACTTCCAGTAGAGTTTAAGAAGGTTTGCAATGTCAATATTTTTAAAATGAACTTAAAAAAGTGGCTACTGAATAAGACTTATTATAGTATTGATGAGTTCATGAATGATAAGAACTAAATTATTAGTATTTTTTTTAATTTATTAAGATTTTATTTGATTGATTTTTGATTATTATTTATTTGTTATTTTGTGACTATACTTAGTTCTTTTTTTTTTATTTTATTGTATATGTTTTGGATTATTTTATTATTTGATTCTTAAATTATTGTGATTTTTTATTTTTATTATTATTATTATTTTTTTATTATTATAATTATTGGACATTGTACTTTAATTATTTAACATTTACTTGATTATTATTGGTAATTATTTCATTGATTAGTTAATTTTATTTTATTTATAATTGTACTTTCATTTGATTATGTAATTTCAACACAAATTATTTTGTAACGAATAAATGACTTATGACTTATGACTTATGAATTATATTAGTAGAACTGGTATTACAAATCCAGGCATCAGTAGGTTGCAAATTTATTATGTGTGCATTCCCATATTCTTATACACTTACTCAAGAACAAAATAGGCATATAGGTAAATTAAATTTACTATTATATAATAGTACACGTCACTACTGTGACATTTTATTTTTTGACTCTAATATTTTTATTAGGAACAGTTTTTACTTAACAAAAGATACCATGTATCTTTCTTTTTATTATAGAAATCAACTTGCTAATTTATTAGCATTTAATATAGGTATAGGTACAAGTACTAATAGAGTACTCATTAGTTTGGTAGGAGATAGTAGGTCCACTACTAATACATTTATTAAACCATCTAATAGTTTAAACTATTAGATAAGACAAAGGGTAGCCTTAATCTTTGTTTAGTTCATCAAAACATACAAGGTCTATCTGGCAAAGAACTAGAAATAGAACTGTTTTTAAACAAACATAATGTACAAATCTTTTGTGTTACCGAGCATTGGTTACAGTCACATGAATTATTATTTAATAATGCACACTTTACATTGGCAAGTGCGTTTGTAAGAAAGAAGGCTATACGCGGTGGCTCTCTAATATTTATAAGTAATAAAGTTGAATTTAAAGAAAGAAAAGACATAGCAAATCTTTCTATCGAGCGCACAGTCGAAATCTCTTGTGTGGAGCTTGAGCAACATGTCGTAGCTTGTGTGTACCGACCACCGCAGAGTGATTATAGTCTATTCGAGGGTGTTATGGAGAAATTGTTAGAAAGACTATGCTCAGGAAATAAATTTATTATAGTATGCGGGGACTTTAATGTAAATCTACTTGAAAAATCTTCAACTAGTGCTAGATTAATTTGTTTGTTTCAGTCTTATAATTTACAGTTTTTATTTAAAGAAGCCACTAGGATTACATCTCATTCTGCTACATGCTTAGATAATGTATTTTGCAACTGTGAATATGTTAATAAGGATATCTTAAGTGATTTAACATCTGACCACTGTGGGCAAAGGGTAGTATTTCCATCTATTACTACTCCCACAGAGAACAAAATCACATGCAGGCCAATTACCATAAACCGCCTGAATCAATTTAGTGATAATGTTGCAATCAAAGTGACTAGAATTAATCTTAATCAGTATAGCCCAGATGATATTTATAAAGATTTATTAGACATTATCAAGCTTGAATATGATAATATTTTTAAAACTAAGACTTTTGTTAGTAACTCTAAAACTAAATTCTGTGATTGGGCAACAACAGGTATATATAAAAGTAGAGCTCGCTTGTATGAATTGTATGGTATGAAACAATATAATACTCAACCAGATTTCATTCAATATGTCAGGAACTACTCGAAAACTTTTAAGAGGGCTTGTGCCATAGCAAAGTCTTCTTATTTGAGTAATAAGATAAAGGAATCAAACAACAAAATTAAAAGTACATGGGACATTATTAATGCAGAGACCGGCCGGATGAAAATTCGTGATACTAATTATGTACTAAAAACTCAAGATAAGGTTCTCACCAATAATGCTGACATTGCACATGCTTTTAATAATTTCATGTTCCTATTCATACAACAACCTCCTTAAATTCCTCTCCAAACCAAGCAGAATTTTTACTAAAAGATAAAGTAATTGAATGTAAGAACCGCTTCAGTTTTAGGTCTATTAACCATAATGATATCATAAAAGCTTTCAAAAGTCTCAATTCCAAGAAATCTGCTGATTTATGGGGTATGTCTGTCAAGCTTCTTCAGGGTATTATATTTAATATATCTCCACATTTATCTATTATATTTAATAAGTGTATTGCCATAGGTGTATTTCCTTATCTAATGAAACACAGTAAGATTATTCCTTTGTTCAAGAATGGATCAAAAAGCGACCCTGGTAACTTTAGACCAATTTCAATACTACCTGTGATTAGTAAAATCTATGAGAAAATTATCTTATGCCAATTGGAGAGTCACTTTCATTTAAATAATATTTTTCATAGGCAGCAATACGGTTTTAGGAAGGGTAGCTCAACGATTGATGCGGGTGTTTCTCTTCTGAAATATATCTATGATGCTTGGGAAAATTCTATGGATGCAATAGGCGTCTTCTGTGATCTTTCTAAAGCTTTTGACTGCGTTGATCATGGGACACTTCTGTGCAAGCTTAGACATTATGGAATTAGGGATGCTTCTCTTGATTTATTATCTTCGTATTTAAGCAATAGGGTTCAGTATGTCGAAGTAAATGGTAGTAGGTCCTCTGGTCTTCCGCCAAGTATGGGCGTGCCTCAAGGATCCATTCTAGGTCCGTTTCTATTTTTAGTTTATGTCAATGACTTGCCGTTTCTTGCTCAGGGTTTGTGCGACATTGTTTTATTTGCAGATGATACTTCACTCGTTTTCAAAGTAAACCGTAAGCAAACTAATTTAGATGAAGTTAACGAATCTCTCGCACAAGTCCTGAACTGGTTTACTGCTAACAATTTGCTTTTAAATGCTGCCAAAACAAAATGCTTAAAATTCTCTATGCCCAATGTTAAAAGCCTTAGTAATAATCTGATTTTAAACGGTGAGGTCCTTCGTTTTGTAGACACTACTGTATTTTTAGGAATAACGTTGGATAGTAAGCTGCAATGGGGTGCTCATATATTAGCTCTAGCAGGAAAACTAAGTTCAGCTGCTTATGCAGTTAAAAAAGTGAGGCAGCTAACGAATATAGAGACAGCAAGATTGGTATACTTTAGTTACTTTCACAGCTTAATGTCCTATGGTGTTCTTTTGTGGGGTAGGGCTGCAGACATCGAATCTATTTTTATTCTTCAGAAGCGTGCAGTTCGAGCTATTTACAATCTTGAATCGAATGTTTCATTGAGAGATCGTTTTAAGGAAATAGGTATTTTAACAGTTGCTTCACAATATATATATGCTAATATAATATATATTAAGCAAAATATTGAACAGTATGATAGAAATGGCGACATTCATAGCATTGGTACGAGGAATAGGCATAAGTTGATAGGTCCACAACATCGCCTACATAAGGTACATAACACTTTTGCGGGACTCGGTATACGTTTATTCAATAAACTGCCTAAGCATGTAATGGATCTACCTTTACTAAACTTTAAAGCATTTGTAAAAAATCAGCTATTATCGAAAGGCTATTATACAATAAACGATTATATTAATGACAAAAACTCATGGGCTTAGATTTCAATTATCGTGATTTCATGTTGCTTGTTCCATGGTGTAGATTGTGGCTTAACCTAGGTAGTTGTGCGGATGTTATGTTACTACCTTATTACTTTCTTTTACAGTTTTATTTGTTATTGTAACGATAGAAATACTTCACTTGCATTTGTAAATGTATTTAATTATATTATCTAAATGGTATTCTATTCCATTCTCAACTACTTAAAGATTAACAAAATCAACTTGACGACACAAATGCTTGTGTGTTAATTTCTGTCGGATATCGCAGTGACGAGATGACTGATGAACATGCCATGCAATTAAAGCTTTTTTAAATCAATTTATTAACAATGAAATTTTTTTTATCAATTAAACTTTAAATTGCTATGCATGTAAGATTTGCTTGCACACATCATTCTTCACGCTGCTGTTGGTAATTGTAACAAAGTCAAATTATTATTTTGAAAAGAGTGGCCTGAGTTTCTTGGCCACATTCTTCTCAGAGCTCTACTATAGTCGTCTGCGAAAGTGGTAGTAGTTTGGCAGACATTTTTCTCTATACTATTCTACTACATGTATAACGATTTGCATGTGTTACTTTGTAACCTAAGTGAATAAAGCTATTTTGACTTTGACTATCTTATTTGCTCATTGGTTAGTTCCTTAGATGCTTCCAAAGTTAGGTTCAGGCAATCGAAACAATATTCCGATTTACATGTGTTGCATTTCAAGAATTGTTTTTCCTTTAATATGGATTTACAGCCGTGACAGTGCATATTATAAGTAATATTCGATGTATGTACAATGCAAATACAATTTTTCTTGCAGTTTGAGTAGTTTTGGTACAGTGGTCAAGTTTGTTAACCAATCAATTAAACCCAATTTGTGAAGTGGCAGTATGAGAGAAATTCTTTGCCTAAAATCTGAACTGTCGGAGGGCAAACTAAACGCTTCCGCACTGACTGACGTTTACTGCGTATGACAAGTGACACTCGTCACGTCACATGCAGTGAGATAAATAATTTGTAAATATTGTGATGTTTCCGGCAAGGTTTCTTATAATCACCCTTCTAGCGTTAGAAAAAAACAATTTTAAATAATAACTGCCGCTGATGGTTATTGAAATTTACTGAATTTTGCCAAAAAACAATGTGTAACTACGAAAATAGTGAGTTGACTTGCCAATCTGAGGTAATGATGTTTCGTCTTCAGTATATTCACTGTCTTTACAACACTTTAGATGACAAAAACTTGTAATTATACCGAGCTCGTGATCTATACGTATACTTGCTATGCGTCCAAACCGGAAGTATTGTTTGTAGTTGTAATAATCGGATCCACTGTGAATAGGTGATTGCATTCGAACGTGCTTTCCGTCAATATTTCCTAGACAGTGCGGGAATTGCCACCGTTCTTGAAACTGCGAGGCAATCTGTTGCCACTCTTCTGCCGTGGTGGGCCACTGAAAAAAAAGATATTATTATAAGTATGGATTTATTTCATAGCACATAGTAGCACAGGCTCGCCCCCTGTTACATGGGACCCAACATAGCTGGCGAAGAGTGGGTGTTATACACCTCTGCCTACCCCATTCGGGATAAAGGCGTGATGCTATGTTATGTTACATAGTAGCATACCTAAACAATGCAACTAAATATAGTATGTTTCTCTTTTCATTCCTAAGATTATGTCATACCTATATTAAATTATTTAAATACGTGTTATTTTCAGATTATCTTGAAGACACAATGTTTACCACGTTAGAAGACAACTTTTTCTGACTCGTACTGCGTGAGCGGTGGGGCCCGTTATGTTTTTTACATCTATAGTTGGTATTTTCAGGTAATATAGGTAGTATAAGTACACAAGTGTTCATAATGTTATTGATGTTGATTTATATGTTAGTTAGTTAGTTGTTATTTCATATTATGTTAATATTGAAAACAAATGGCATAATAATTTGTGATAATTCTTGTGAATCTAACGACATGGATCAGCAAGGAAAACGAGGGCCTAAACCAAAGGTTTCATTAGAAACGCAAAAATTAGTAATTTCAGAATTCAAAGATGACTTTTTTAAAAATATTCCTTCCGCAAATGACTCAATTTATAAACAAATTCAAACACGGTTAAATTACAAAATGAGTATTAAATCAATCATATTAAGCATAAAACGAAATTACGAATACTTTTTTGGTGTTGATAAAAAAGAAATAATTCGTAATAATGATTCTAATTTGATAAATCAAAAGTCTACATCGTCATCAAACGAAAGCATTAATAGTGTTTCGGAGAACACCAGTACGCATACATTTTATATGGATACAATAACTTGGGATAGTATTAAGCCTCAAAGGTATTTTTATCACCGAAATAGCAAAATCGCCCCTGGTAGTCTGTATAATGTCAGACGTAAATTAAAACCAAACCAATGGAATGTAATTCAAATGCATCTATGGAAAGAAATAAGATCTTTATGCACTTGGTGTTTTAAAAATAATATTGTGAAAGACAATTACGAAATCAAATGCACAGGATATTGTAATCAATGTCACGCAAAAATAATTATAACAACTAACTTAGAAACGGAAAATTTAATTAAACTAGAATGTTGCATAATTAATGAAAATAAAAAGTACTCTCATAACACCAGTAAAAAAAACCGATTACGGTATTACCAAATAAGGGAATTAGGTGAAAAATTACAACACGAAGCAGCAGCTTCTATAAGATATGAATTAGCCTCAACTTTAATGAAGAAAAATGACAAGGAACCTCCAGTATTGCCAAAATTACAAACACTACATCGAATTAAACATGAAAATAAAAAAGTTGATGTTTTCCATCCCAACCCAATATTGTCACTTACTTGTATGTGTGTTTCACCACCTTTTGATAAATGTGTTAGATATGTTTCTGCTTTTCCATTTTATACATTTTACTGGAACGACGATCAAAAGAAATATTATAAAAAATGCCAAAAAGAGTTTAATTATATTAGAGTTTCTATAGACGCAACAGGTTCTATATTTAATAAAAATCTTCGGCCTGTCGTCAATGAACACACACAACTATCTCAAGAGTCGCAAAGTCCTATATTTTTGTATGTTATGATGACAGATACAACCGTTAAAAGTAGCGTGCCAATTTCACAGTGTATATCAGAAAGTCACTCTTTAGATACTATTGCTAGCTGGTTACAATCTTGGTTGGCTAATGGAAAACCTCCAAATGAAGTAGTAACTGATGATTCCGCAGCTTTAGTAGGTGCGGTGGTAAAAGTATTTTGTGGTTATAAATCCACCTCTGACTACTTAAATACATGTTTTAATATTTTAGAAAATAGAACCAAAAAAATTCCAACCTGTTATGTTCGCCTTGATACTTCGCATTTCATAAAAACATTGTACAATCAAAGTATTTTCAAAAATATAGACACTAAAGTAACAAAATTTTTTGTTGATTGTATGATTCTGATTAAAAAATGTGTTTCATACGGAGAGGTAAAGAAAATTATAGAAAATTTTTATATTATAGCAAATAATAAACACCGCGGCAGTAGAAATGGAGATTTAACACGGTGTGAAACGGCGATTTTAGAATTAAAAAACCGGATCAAAACTAATTTGCAGGAATGTGAAATACAAAATGTAGATTCGGAAAATCACGTTCCAATTAAACATTCTTTATGGGAGGGATTAGATAAAGAAGAAAACCCGCTTCTGAAAATGTATAAAGATCTTGAGGAGAAAGAAGATTTAATTAAACAATTGTGTGATCAAGAAACTGAAATCGAAAATATTTATTACTTGCCGGAAATAAAGGACACTTTAATTAGGATTCTTAAAAAACTTCCACTATGGGGAAATATAATGATGACTTATTTTAACAGTAATTATTGTACTCCAACCAGTTCAAATGTAGAAAGTTATATGAAAGACGTAAAAAAGTTATTTTTTAAAACAAATTCAAATAAGTACCGCGTAGATGAGTTTATTCTTAAACACGAGCCTTTGATAACCGGTTCCATACGCTTAGCCAAAAGTGACTTGATTGATGTTCAAGAAGGAACTGAAAATATTGTCGATGAAAAAAATGAAATAAGTGACCATAACACACCACAAATAAATACTCTCGTCAATGATGAATCATTTTATGAAAACTCAATTTTTAGGAGCGAACCAAATTATATTGAAGACTGGCGGGGACTGGTGTCTAAACAGAAGAAAAATAAAAAACGAATCAATCGTCGTACAAAATTACATATTTTACAAAACGGCAGTGTTTCTACTTCAGGAACATACAGATTCACGTTTATTAATACGTGTGCTTTTGATTCCGTGGTCCAAAGTTTTTCAATTGCATATTTAGATAGACCTAATATTAGAAAATATATCAATGATAAAAAAAACGATCTTTCACAACTGACCAGAAGTTTGATCACGTATGACAATCTAAAGAAAATCACTAAGAAGGCTAGAAAACCAAAAGATATTTACACTACTCGTTCTAAGGTATTGGCTAAAATATATGATACTGTGGAATCCGATTTTAGTAGTTGCAAAAATTGTGAGTGTAATGTAACTTTTATAATAGATAACATACAAAGTTATGGTTTTTATAGTGCTAATAGATACTTAAATTGTACAAACCAGAACTGTGAAATCAATAAAGGTTCTGGCACAAAATGTAGTTGGATTCCAATAAAATGTAAACATATTGACGACTCAAGGTATTGGAGCCCTTAATGAAGCTCTATTAGTAAATGATACTGAAAGGAAATGTAAATACCAATTATGTAACGGTAAAAACGCATACAAATATGAAGTACTAGACTTCGTATTTATTGAAATTAATACTTCAATTGAAATAGAAATTGATGAAATTCCTAAAGAGATCATAATAAACGGTGACACCTTTAAATCCTTTATTCCCACTAGTTCTGTTGAACAGTTCTGTTAACAGAACTAGTGGCACTTTTTATTCCCATTAGTTCTGTTGACAAATAAATACATCCTCTATACATACAAAGAATAGTGATGGAAATGACCCTACGTGTATAAGTATAATAAGTTAGGTAAGTACATGAACAATACATTTTAATGTGTAAGTATATACCTATTTAATTTATATATTATTATTATTGTATATATATATTTTTTTCTCCGCTTTATCTTTAATTTTCTTTATGAACTCCGCAACGGTAGCCGGTCTTGTTTTGAATGAGCCGTTAATTGCTCTATGCCAGCCTTCTACATAACAACATTTGTGGTGCGATGCCGCGCACCTAGTGTAAGCCACGACTTTACACAAGTTGCTTTCATCCAAAATCGCAATTGAATCGTAATCGCAAATAATTTGTCTAATTGTACTCGGTCGCTAAAGTCCTCAATCTGGGATTTTATGTACTCCCATCCTTCCTGAACATGATTTAGATACGATTAAAATAATAAGTAAGTATGCATATCAACGAAGTGACTTGTCAAAAGCTACTTTTTCAAAATGACTACTTTCGTCAAGAAAATCCCAATGCCATCACTACTTAGTTACATATGGTGTGTTTATTTATCAACAGAACTAATGGGAATAAAAAGTGCCACTAGTTCTGTTAACAGAACTGTTCAACAGAACTAGTGGGAATAAAGGCTTTAAATTCTGTCGGTAATAGATTTTACAAATGGTGAATCAGGACGCATGGGGCATTACAAGTCAAAGTGCTATCGATTGCTAAAGAGAACTTGGAACTGCTATGATGACCTTAGTAAAAAAGTTTGTAGTAATTCCCAATATACTGTACCACACTGCATTATTTATACGCGAATGTGAGATGAAGATCGGTCCTAACTTGTTAGTTCCTATTTTGTTATTGTTTGTTTGTTTTTTTTTTTGTTCTTGTAAAAGTTATTTTATTAATAACTTACAGAAATGTGATTATAAACTGTGATTGTTAATTTGTAATTACTATAGGGTATTTAATATTAATAAAAAAACGTGATTATAAACTGTGATTGCTCAATTTATACTTATTTGTAAGATAATTTTATTGTGATTAAAACGTTGTAGCAGTGAAACAAAGTACAAGTTCCTACGTGTTATATTTTAGAAAGTTTTACCAATATTTGGCTAAACATTTTTTTATATGTATATTATATACAATATTAAAACTACAATTTTTTCTATTTACATTGATTATATTATGAATGTTAACAAAAGCTGTGAACTAGTTAACTAGAATTCTGATTACTTTGGCCCTTTAAATAGTAATAAATAACGTAAGTAATTAAAAATGTTTTTTATTGCTAAACCTTTCATTGATGAAACTATTGGAAAGAGTTTTAAAAATTTGTATAACTATGTCACAGTACTAGTTTTGACTGGTTATAAGTTTTGCCTGCAACATATATACAAAAAGAAACTGTATAATTTCCTTTTTACAATTTTTCAAGATATTAATTTTATTGGCTGCAAATGACTGTTTTTATTCAGACAAACACACAATGCAATGAAGTAATAGACTTCATTTACGCTTAAAGTTTCATTCATTTATTATTATTTATAAAATATATAATAATGCATTTAATCGAAAGTTTTTGACATGTGAGAAAATACCATAATTATTTCCAATAACATGAAGTCTACAATTAGAAAGTTTAATATTTTTGTCCAAAAACATGTGTCGACGACTGTACCCCATTTTACGTTAGTATGTAGAAGTTTACATTAAAATTAAATGGTTTTCTAAGTCAAAAGTCAAGCAAAAATTGGACTGATATTGGGCACTATTTCAAGCACAATTTTTTGAGACGTAAATTGTACCTATAGCTCGTTCGATATTCGCGCACTGAGGTGAGTATGCTGGGCGTAGAACCTACGCCCAGCATACTCACTGAACGAAGCCTATAACTCCGAAGTTATTCGAGCACTGTTTTTTCTTTTTGGGCACCGTTTGGCACTATTTGGGAACTATTTTTTGAAGTATGAATTATGTTTGAAGCGTATACAGATTCTCCGGACGGAGGTGAGTATGCTGGGCGAAACCTTCGTCCAGCATACTCATCGAACTATGGCTATAACTTCGCAAGTACAAGAGCACTATTTTTTTCCTTTGGGCACTATTTAGCACTATTTCAGAACAGTTTTTTGACATTCATGAAATATCAGGATTCCATGGTGAGTATGCTGGACGAAGGGACACATTAAAAAATACTAACTTGACAATATGACATCTTAAATTCTTAATGTAATGATGTTGGCCTCAGCTATTTAGGCCACCATCCCTACATTAGGAATTTCAAGGCAGAATATCGGTTGAAGGTAATGAGTTGCATCGTAACTGGGGTAAAATTTCTGTTAATTTATATAGAACCCCAGCCAAACGAATTAAAATTTAGTTCTGGTTTTCCTGCATTTCAATTCTTCGCGTTTCTAATCGAAATCTTTCCATCTCCCTCTGATGGTTATTTCTTTCGCGGTCTTCCTCCAATTGCAGTCGGCGATTTTTGATGGCTGTAAACTCACTGGTGGCTCGTTCGAAAGGCTGTACTCTCCGTGTATGCGCCCGAAATAGTCTCTGCTGCCGCGGAGTAGATGTGGGTGACACCACGGGCGAAGGGGTGGCCTGACGCCGTCGTCGACTCGGCGCCCCTCGCAATGTTGCATTGGGTGACGTCGCTGACGGCATCGATGCGGGCACGGGGATGGGCGGTGGCGTTGACACTTGAGGTGGAGGAAGGCATGGAACTTCAGAGGGAGGTGGCAGTGAAGATGAGGCAGTAGATGCAGAGTTCCCTGAGGGAATAATACTTATAATTATAATCTCAGATATGTAATAATTGTGCCCAAATAAATCAAAACTATTAGGTATGTACTATGTACAGTCATGGTATTTAAAGGTCAGCCACCTTAAGGGCTATTTTCGTGTGCATACGCAGTATAAGTGATACTCTGCTTTACCGATTTAATATGACATAATATTGCAGTCAATGGTCGGCTGTCATTAGTAGGGATGACAAAACAATATCGGTTACCTAGGCTACAAAATTAGTCCTTCGTGAATGCTCGCAAATCGGAAGTAATATTTATTATTATTTAACATTACATATTTAATGTTCAAGTTTTATATTCTGTGGCTATAGGTACATATAATAAATTATTAATTAAACAGTAAAAAACAAACAGTAATAGACATTGACAATGAAACAGAGGATATCACAGCAAATTAAAAGTTTGTAATGACTAAACAAGCCTGTTGGCAGAATTATCGATTAACTTAGCAGCCATTATTAAAAAAATAGAACAGAACAGACTAACCCCCGGTTTCTGAAACGCATGTCAAATCTTTGTTTAAATAACACGTAGGTATAGCAATAGGCAATATACCAGCTCTGTCAAATCAAATCGAGTTTCTGGAACGTTTGTCAGAGATAAATTAAGTTATCTATGATCATTTACAGCCTTTGAGTATAAATGTTCTGTGTTTACAGCTGTCATAGATTTTTATTCTGTGTATGGACACATTGTACAGAGCGGCTCTCTAATCATTCAATAATTCGTTCTCAAGTGTCAAAAATCCTGTCGTTTCTAAGCAACAAATTGTTGTTTACGTTACATAATAATAATATTAAATTGAATAATTTTAATAAGATATAAGATTATTATAATTGGAGATTATGACTGGAAGCTATGGCGAAAGGTTGAAATGTCATTTATATATTCTACAAATTGATTTTTAGAAGATTTTGTGATGCAGAAGAGATGCGGTTTAGTTTTGCAAGTTCGTCGTCATTAGATACTTAAATATGATGAAATATGCAAGTGGTTGATGACTGGTGGCGAGGTCACGCTGATTCTGCCTCGTGAAGTTCTTCTGGACGAAAATAAAAAGTGAAGCATCGAATTTTTAATGTTGTTTCTTTATATGTGTAAACTTGCGTATGAACATAGTTCATGAAGCCATTATATATTATATGATTCATTGTACTACCACCTTACCCATTGGTCTTGTATTGTTGAATAAAAAAAAAATAGTGATAGTATTACTAGTGAAAGATGCAAGTGCTCAAAACAATTTATAAGAAAATAACTTTACTGAAACAAATGTATAAAAATTTAAAACTTGACACTGTGTGATGAATATCTGCTGCTGAACTGCTTTTGTGTTATGATAATAAATATACAGGGTGTTTGGAAGATCGATGCAAAGCCGTGAAGCAGAGCTAGTATAGACCATTTAGAACCATTTAAACCCTACTTGTGTTCGGCGAAATGTTACTGTTTTTTTTTTTATAAATTTTTAATGATTTTTGATGAAAAAACCTAAATTTTTGCAGTTACTTGCAAATAATGATCAGTTTTAAAGACAAATCATTTATTTTTTATTTTATTTAATTAAGGTAATGTCTAAACAATCAAACAAAACATGATTGAGGCATCTGTTTCATGAGATATTTTTTTTACAGGTATTTGAAGTCAATACTTCTTTTTTTAGATTACGAAAACAGATTTTTGACAGCTTAAAAAAAAATCAAGGATCGTGCTTTTTCTGTTTAAACATTTTTAAAAACATGCCTAATTATTACTCTTTCTTTTGAGGTATCAATTACGCGGATAGCTTACAAATTATTGAAATTAGGATCTACAAACTAAATTAAGAGAGAATATTAAAATGTATCGGTGAAATAAAGAAAACAAAATTTCAATACAAATTATTTATTTTCATGTTCGAAATGTCCGCCGCGGTTTCTAACACAGGCACGGGCCCGTTTTCTCACTTCCGTTGTTGTAATTTTCAACTTCATCTCTAGTTTCATTGTTTCAAATGCTGAATTTATTCTTGCAATCAGTTCTTCTTTCGTGTTTATCTCTACGTTTGTATAAACTAGTTCCTTGGCCCGACCCCACACAAAAAAGTCAAGCGGAGTTAGGTCGGGTGACCGGGCGGGCCAAGGGATTGGTCCGTCTCTGCCAATCCAGCTGTCAGGGAAGCAATTATTTAAGTGCTCCCGAACATTCAATGTCCAATGCGCTGGACAACCATCTTGTTGGAAAATAATTTCTCGGTCTCCTGTGAACATTAGGGCCCCGGATTCTTCTACAAGCTCTGGAAAATCATTTTCTAGAAATTCCAAATAATTATTGCCTTTCAAATTATCCGGTAAGAAATGGGGACCAATCAATGTTCTGCCCATCACCCCGGCCCACACGTTGACCGAGAATTTCCTTTGAAATGTCTTTTGCTTTTTCCAATGTGGATTGTTGTGTTTTTCAGCCCATTTATGAAGATTGTGGAAATTAGTTATGCCCTCCCTAGAAAATTTACTTTCATCTGTCCACAAGATTGTCTTTAGAAACCATGCATCTTCAATGTCCGAGTTGAGAAGAAAACGACAAAACTCTATCCTTTTCTGAGGATCTCCCTCTTCAAGACCTTGAACACCCGTGCCATGATACGCATATTTGTTGTTTTGGTGCATTGTATTCCACACTTTCCAATGAGAGATGTTTAAATTGCGAGCTACTTTTCTAGTGCGGTTATGTGGATCAGCTTGAAGTGCCGCTAAGATATCTTCTTCGATGTCAGTACCATGTCTACCTGGATTGACTCCAGGTTCCACACGGTGTATCCCAACTTCAGTAAGCCGACGAAAGGTATTGTAAAACACTCTTACGTTCGGTACTCTCCGATTAGGATAGCGTTCTTGGTACATCCGTCGTGCTAAAGATCCATTGCCGTCTGCTCTGCCATACATAATAAAACCGGTCAAGTGCGAGTCTGACTCGCGCACCGAGGGTTCCGTACAAACCTATTTATTTTCCCGCCAAATTGTGATAACGTCAGGATTCAGCTGTTTAAATACTATTTTCCCGCCAAAATTCTGTGACGTCACGAATCATCTGTTAAAAATTCTGTGACGTCACGACTCATATCTGTTAAAAATTCAAAAACGTCACGGCTCTGCTGTCAAAATATATTTTCCCGCCAAAAGTCTGTGACGTCACGAATCATCTGTCAAAAATTGTGTGACGTCACGACTCATCTGTCAAAAATTCAAAAACGTCACGGCTTAGCTGTCAAAATATATTTTCCCGCCAAAATTCTGTGACGTCCCGAATCATCTGTCAAAAATTGTGTGACGTCACGACTCATCTGTCAAAAATCAAAAACGTCACGGCTCAACTGTCAACAAATATTTTCCCGCCAAAATTCTGTGACGTCACGACTCATCTGTCAAAATTGTATGACGTCACGGCTCACGTGACCAAAATTCTATGACGTCACAGGTCACGTCACTCAGCTTTCCCGCCAAAATTCAATGAAATCAAAATATAATATGATTGAAGTAAAAATTTGAGGTTTTCGGAATTTTCCTATTACATGTACAATAAGACCTTGCTTCATGCCAAATTTCAAGTTTGTAGGTAGACTGGAAGTACCCTGTAGGTTTTTGCCTTTACCCCTCTAAATTTGCAACAAAAACGGCTATATCTCTTGATTGCGTTGGATTAGCACTTTGATTTTTTTACGGCACTAAGAGGCACCAAGCCTTAGTATTTGGTAAAAATTTCAACTTGATACCTCCATGCGTTCCTGAGATAAATGGTCTTGACAGACAGACGGACGGACGGACGGACGGACAACAAAGTGATCCTATAAGGGTTCCGTTTTTTCAAAACTGGTACGGAACCCTAAAAACGATGTCAGCATTCTCCTCGTTCGAGAAAGTAGCCATAGTCAGTTCTCACAAAACGTTGTAGTAACTCACTAAAAGTTCAATTTAAAATTAAACTTCAGAGTCACGTGCAGGAGCGCAAAGCTAGGTAGCTAAGGCTACAACTGGACACGGTGAAGCAATCGTAACTAAATCAATACGTGCAGGAGCGCAAAGGGCTACAACTGAACACGATGAATTGTCACGAAAAAGGAGATAACGTCTAGTCACAAGCAAAGTTGTTACTCGACTAAGGAAACTGGCGTCCCTTTAAGAAAACAGGTAGTTTCTGACTCTGTCTAAAGAAACACGACCCTATTATTTAAGCAATAAAGTCGTTTTTGCTACGAAATGTGTTCACGTAATTAGGGGTGCGCGGGCGCTACCTGAAATTTTCAAGGTTATCGCCATCTTAACGCTCGCGTCACGCGTCGTCTATGTTAGACTCCCCTAAATTTTATTTCGAATTTCCAAAATGAAAGTTATCTTATTATTTCCAACACAATTTTTTTTTTTTAAATAAAGTTAATAAATAAATGTATTATTTTAAAGCACAAGGCAGTGTCGTTTTATCACCATATTTAAAAAAAAAATTCTCCCTCAATTTAGTTTGTAGATCCTAATTTCAATAATTTGTAAGCTATCCGCGTAATTGATACCTCAAAAGAAAGAGTAATAACTAGGCATGTTTTTAAAAATGTTTGAACAGAAAAAGCACGATCCTTGATTTTTTTTTAAGCTGTCAAAAATCTGATGAAACAGATGCCTCAATCATGTTTTGTTTGATTGTTTAGACATTACCTTAATTAAATAAAATAAAAAATAAATGATTTATCTTTAAAACTGATCATTATTTGCAAATAACTGCAAAAATTTAGGTTTTTTCATCAAAAATCATTAAAAATGTATAAAAAAAATACAGTAACATTTCGCCGAACACAAGTTGGGTTTAAATGGTTCTAAATGGTCTATACTAGCTCTGCTTCACGGCTTTGCATCGATCTTCCAAACACCCTGTATATATATTGCAATCAATCATAAAACTTACCCGTAAACGTCCGGAAGCTGTTCGCTCTAGGAGGAGCTCATTCCTTACTCTGAGGGATCCTTGAGGAGTCCGTTGCACCTCCAGCCCTCTTAACATCTCATTATTATCCATGCTAAAATATAATAATATTACTTTGTAGGATAAATAAATAAAGAAAAAAAAAACTATTTGATGACACACAGATATAAAAGAGAGTACAGAGTTGTAGTTACAGTTCAAAGTTCACACCACTGAAGTTAAGTATGATTATAAAACACGAGATGTAAGTATGATTAGTAAGTGATGTTAAGTATGATTATAAGATAATTGAAAGAGATGATTAATTAACGAAATCAGAAAACAATTTAATTACGCGTGAGTTTAATGAAGCGCGAACGAACGTGCATATGCCGCCGGGCTACGTGTCGAACTGTCGCTCGCGACTGAGAGGTGCGGTTCGCCGGTGCGGTTACTGTCGGGTCGAGGGGCGCGCCCGCCTCGGGTTCGATTCCTGCGGCCGCTACAATTTCTTAGCATTCAAGATAAAAATAGTCGCCTGCTGGTCCATAATAATTTTTACTTTCATTTATAATTGGGATACACCCACAACTTAGCCACGAAAAGTTCATATATTATTTTATATATCGCGTAGGTAACGTGTCATAAAATTAATTTAACAATTTACCTACGAAATTTCATCGAAATCGGTCCAGCCGTTACGAGTGTTTTTACAAAAATTTAACTCTATATGATAGAACAGGACTAGCAAAGAAATACATAATTTACAAAGTACTTAGTACCTACTAAGTACTACAAATCCCATAGAAAATAATAAAACTAAAAATGTAAGAATTAAAAACAAAATTTAAATTAAGTACAGTATCAATCTACAAACCTTGCCGTAACTACATACCGGCTTTGCTAATGACTAATTCACAAAATATTGAAAACGTAGTTTCAGAACTGAACAAAATTGAAACATACTGTATAGATGCCCGTGTATGCATAGAGCGCTCCTAGCGCCACGCTAACGTATGTGTGAGTGTAATTTATCTCATCGGTTATAAAATGTATATTTTATCTAAGTAATTGGAATTTTACAGACAATTTTGTTCTTTATATATATTCTAAATAAATGTACTGTCTCATTACATATGATTTCACCAACAGAAATATAGAATAATTGTATGAAAAGTCTCAATAAAAGTTGGCAAAAAAACTTATGTATAGACATGGTCACTTTCGCGGCGTCATTTTTCAAAACAATTCATGATTTATGGTGTAATTCTTATTGTTTACACTTCCTAAGATACTAAACTATAACTTTAAAATAATAATTACTTACCTTTACAAAGTATTCTTCTCAGAAACACTAAAAATACGGGAGCAAATTTACACGATGTGCACTCGGTAACGCCCAAATTTAAAATGGCCGGAGTAACGGTATTTTAGCGTCCATTCAAACAGCAATATTTTTTATTGTTCATTCGTTCATCGAAGTTAAATAAAAACTCAATTTGTACTTTATACATATTTATTTTAAGATCAAAATTAAATAAAGTTTGACAGAGGTGACCGGTTTATGACCGGAGCAGTGATCAGTGCTTCAACAGATATCCCCCCCCCCCCGCGCTGATCGGCGCTCTAGGATATGCGGAAAGGGTGCGCGCAACTAGCGCGCTCAGTGCGGCAAAATGGCGGCGATTTTAGAGCAGTGGACGACATCCAAATTTTAATAAATATTAAAATATAATTGTTCTATAGTCATAAAAGAAATGATTGTATTTGATAGGTGAATAACTTATGTACAGTATTATTATATAATAAAACACCAAACTTATTACATTCTTTTATTATTTACCTACAAACTTACCAAACTGCACTTAGCACGCCTATTGTTGGAAAAAATAATAATTTCAATATATTCTTTGAAATATGTTGTTTTTTTTTGTTTCCCCAACACAGTTCAATAACAAGACTCTCTATTTAGATAAAAAAACCACCACGTTTCTAGTTAAATTCAATCGTAAATACTGTTGGAAAATGATGTTAACACTAGTAGTTTTTAGTCACTTTGCACTGTTGATAACCTAACTAAAAAGTCATTTCTAACGATGATTTATAGAGTATTTGTGTTATGTAACTATGTTTATGATGAGAAATTAGTTCTATTTTGCTTATACATAAAAAATATGCATAAATTGTAGTATAAACTTGTTTTTTCTTCATATTTATCCATAAAGTCCTCATCTTGTTAGGTCAATTTTCATTTATGATTTTCAAGGTCTATCAATTCTATATAGTCTATTGAAAATATTCAGAGCTACAGATTATATACTAAAGTATCAAAAACCAGAACAATTACCGTCTTGCCAGGTTAAAATTAATTAGAATTATGCAAAAAACTTGACAAGAACTCCAGTTTCCTCACTCGACGCGGGGTATCTATGTGTGCGTGCATATACATTGCACTCGTCTGAGGGAAGCACTGTACAGCGCGGCAGGTACATACCGTAATCTGTGTAAGCACTGATCAGTCCTACTGTACAGGGGGTTACATATTAAAACTACGGAATTATTGACAATATTTATTTATTATAAAATTGAAGTTTCTTATAAAACTAATAAATTTTAATTATAACTTTATTTACAAAGTACGTATTATATTGTACTTATATAAAAGTACGGAATTATTGACAATATTTATTTATTATAAAATTGAAGTTTCTTATAAAACTAATTAATTTTAATTATAATTTTATTTACAAAGTACGTATTATATTACGAGTATACTTATAAAAAAGTACGGAATTATTGACAATATTTATTTATTATAAAATTGAAGTTTGTTATTAAACTAATAACTATAACTATAATTGTACTTTTGTAAATATTATACTAAACTAACTAAAACTACTAACTAGTTATGTTAATGAGCATTTGCCACAAATGTTTTATCTATAGGTAATTGCATAATTATAAATGTTTACCGGACTTGGCCTACTAATACCACGCTGACCAGACGGATGTGTATAGGGTGTAATTTCAAGTTTTCCTTCTTTTTATTTCGTAAAAATAATATTCACGGATATTCCCTTAGTCGGTTTTTACGACACCCATGGGATGAAAACATAAAATGCATAAATACCTACATAAAATACAATATATACCTACGGATACGGGAAGGGACTAAAATTTATGAGAGGAGTAGACCCTTCGAAACAGATTGATGTCTTCGCACCTCCTTTCGAGGTGATATACACTTCTCATCAAAAAAATCGAAACGGTGTGCAAGTTTGTGTTTTGTAAGGATTATCTGAAAAATGTGTATATTTAGGATTATGTGTTATATGTCATTTAATAGGGAATTTAATGACGTTTTTAAACAACAATCGTAATGTTCTAAATTCAAATTAAATTTTCATAGATTTCGGATTTTGTTTAACAAGTCATTTTTACCCTGTACGTAGTTTGATGGAAATTGACAAAATTGGGCACGTAAATAAAAAAAAAGCTAGGAAATGTCTATTTAATAACTCGTATGTCCTTTCCTAGCACTCATTACTGCTTCTGTACGGTTCTTCATCGATAGGATAAGAGTCACGATCAAATATAGTGGCGTTCTATTCCATTCCTCTTGGATTGCATTTTAAAGCTGGCTTAGTGTTTTTGAGGCATGATTTCTAACACTAATTCGTCATTTCTATTCATCTCAAAGATGTTTAGTCGGATTCATGTCCGGGTTTCTTGCTGGCCAATCAATAATAAAGATATCGATTCAGTAACATAATCTCTTACGACGCTCGCGGTGTTTGCCCTAGCATCCTCGTACATAAATGTCAAACCGGGGTCAAATAAATGTGCAGAGGGCATCACACGAGGTTCAAGATACTCTTCGATGTACCTATGACTGTTAGGAAGGGGAGACGTGACCCAAACACGAAGACAAACTCTGTCTTGTCGTTGCCACTAATTTCTCCTTATACAGTATATGAACCGCCACCATGGATGGCCTTTTCTGTAATCCTGCATGGTGCAAAGCGTTCTCCATCACTTCTGTAGACCTTAGTCCTTCCATCGTTACCATACAATACAATTTAGCACTCATCAAAAAGGAGGAACTTGTTCCACTTGATGTATGACCAATTTAGGTAATTACGTGAAAAGTTAAGACGCACTTTTCGATGATCTGCAGTTGATTTCTCCCTATTTGTTGGCTTGTAGAGTACAAGTCGAAGTTTCTTCAACCTTCTTCTATTTGTAGAGTCACTTACATCCACTATAGGTTCATCATGAAGCTGCTGCTGCGGTTGAAAGACATTAAGGCGTAGATTTTGTAAGAAAGGTGTTACTATAAATCGATCTACTCGGTCAGAAGTTACCTGTTTTCTGCCAGATCTCTAACGGCGCATGAGCAAACCAGTCTCCTGATAGCGTTTGCAGATTCTATGAAAAGACGACAAGCTTAGATGCAATCTGTCAGCCATAATAACCAGACTAAGTCCAGAATTCAGCAATGCTACCACTTGGCGGTTTTTGCGGGTAAACATCGCGTGGACGCAGTAATAAGAGGAGCGAGGAACTCTAAGTGCGCGATACGGGTTATTAAATAAACGTTGTCAGCTTTTTTTTTTATTTACGTGCCTAATTTTGTTAATTTCCGTCAAACTACGCACAGGGTAGATACGACTTGTTAAACAAAATACGAAATCTATGAAAATTTAATTTGAATTTAGAACATTAACATTATTATTTGAAAACCTCATTAAATTCCCTATTAAATGATATATAAGGGACAGATGTCAGTACGTAGACTGTGGTGGACGCGTTTCTGAACCCTATTTTACAAGATCTGGGGTCAGTCAAGGTAGTAACCTTGGCCCGCTACTGTTTATCATAATGATAAACGATCTACCTGAAGTAGTCGAGGTATCCACTTCATTGTTGTTTGCGGATGACTTAAAAATAATCCGCGAAATAGAGAGACCGGAAGATCACTACGCGCTGCAGCGGGACATGGATAGTATTATTAATTGGAGCTTACAAAATAAGTTATATTTCAACTTGGATAAATGTGGCATACTATCTTTCACTCGCGCTCGATCACCAGCTCTGCACCAGTACCACGTGATGGATGTCCCGCTGCAACGTGTCGTTGATGTGAGGGATTTGGGTATCCGGTTTGTGGCTAGTTTGCACTTCCGTGGCCACATAATGGATGTCTGCAAGGGGGCTTACAGAAACCTAGGTTTTGTGTTAAGGCAGGCTAGCCATTTCACAAATATTACTGCAATAAAGGCACTTTACGAATCACTAGTCAAAAGTAAGTTAGAGTGCAATTCGATGATATGGTCGCCAAACGAAGTAAAATATAAATTAATGATTGAACGTATTCAAAATAAATTTGCCAGATTTTTATACCTTAAACAGTACGGAGTCTATCCAGGGTTTCCTTTATTATATCCTACTCTATTTGTTTTGGGAACGGTGGGATATTTTAAACTAGAAGTTAGAAGGGACGTAGCAATAGTAACATACGTATGGAAAGTAATTCGGGGAATAGTGCACAACCCTGCCATTTTGCAGGAGGTTAAGTTATGTGTGCCTGACGAGTATGTAGGGCGGCGGCGGCGCCCGGCGCTGCTGGCGGTGCCAGGCGCGCGCACTAACTTACTGCACGAAGCACCACTAACGCGAGCGCTGCGCGCGCTCAATGCCCTAGCTTATCATATTGACATATTTCACTGCTCTCTGAACGAATTCACACAGGTTAGTTTTTATGTATTAAGTAAGGCGTAGTTATTTTTTGTTGTTAATATGTCGGAATTTTTGTTTTTTTTTGTGTTTTTTGTGAATTTTATTTGATTAATTTATGTTAACTAGGTTTATGATGATTTTTATGTGTATGTTAATGTGGTTAATAATTTATAATTTTGGATGATAGTTTATGTAGTATGTGTTGGAAATAAGTTAGATGTTTAATAGGTTTTTAATTGTGCCATACTATTGCATTAGGTTACATTACCTGTAATGATAGTGATGATGTGTTAATAAATAAATAAAAATAAATAAATAAATAACACATATTCCTAAATATACATACTTTTCAGATAATCCTTACAAAACACAAACTTGCAACTGTTTCGATTTTTTTAATGAGAAGTGTATAAAGGTTTTTACAATAATAAATAATAATGTTAATATGTAAATTACATTAAATTAAATATATATATATATATATATAAATATATATAAATATACTTATATGACGGAGTAGCAGGTTCAGTAACGTTTTTAAAAACTATGACATCAGCTAAGCTAATGTCATTATTTTTATTACTTTCCATTATAGTGATTATTAAAAACAGCAAATACAAATAACTCAAAGTTTATTACAAATAAAGTAATTCTAGACTTGTTCACAGTATGAGAGCTGACGAACGAATGCCCCGTTTTCTCGGCGATCCTCCTTTTTATAGTCGATAGAGTAGGGCGATCGTCTGACGTTACTTGTTTACGCAGTTCGAAACACGTGCAAAATGAGTCATACTGTTTGCTTAGTTTTTCAAACGGTTTTGCGCCGATACGACCATTCTGACCGGCAGTGCGCGCTCTGCACTAGCCGCGTGTTTGGATGCCTTACTGGAGAGGATAACTGAAACAAATAATAAAATTCCTCTTTGAAGCTGATATCTGTTTTTTTTTTTTTTTTTTTTTAGCCTACTTTGTGGCTGATGATGCTGTGTTGCGTACACTGTGGTACTTTGTAGTCTTGTGCCTGCTCGGACATTCTGAAGAGCGCTCTGTTCTAGTACAATTCAGTTTGTGTCCTAGTACAGTCTAATAGTACTATTAGTACTAATCGGTCTTGAAACAAATTGAGCATAGAGCTCTATTTGTTAGTAGTTCCTATAATAATTTCATAACATAATGTATTTGTACCTATTTGAAAAGATTGAAAAGCAGGTTTATCAATTACAGTAGATGTATAACAATATAAACTTATATAGGTAAATAAGTATAACTGGACGGAATAAAAATTTTAACTTAATATTCACATTATTGTATAAAACAAAATGGCTACGAAAATATTTTACAGATAAATCAAGATAAGCTATTATTAAAATTTCTTTAAAGTAAATTTTAAAATCTAAATGTTTTTAATTTATACTATATTTATAACTGTTCATTAAATTTTTTTATTACAATTGAGTTTAAAAAAAATATATATAACTAATTAATTCGAAAACAGTTTATTTCCGTCATTGTTTGTTGAACTTCGTCTTTCCTCGGCAATAATCGGTGAACGCATAGTACTCACAGGCGCGCTAAGAGAACGAGGCGGTCAGCTGTGCTATGGCGCAGGCGGCCATAATGGCATTCGCTCCTTCATTCAAATCCTACTAACGCCGATGTGATAACCGCTACACTACGGAGCCTTGATATCGAAGCGTTAAAACACTCAATATATCGTAATGCAAGTACTTAGTGAATATTAATTTTAATTTTATTAGGTGCGCGGTACCTTCTAGCTTCGTCTCGCTCTTTGCTTTCGCATTCTTGTTCTCCCTATCGGTCGTCTTGAATGAAGATGCGGAAGCGTTTGTTTTCGCTCCCAAAGTACTAATAGACCGCATGTCCGATTTCGTTACCAAATTACTAAAAATAAATCGGAAAGTAGATATCGACTAAGCTCGTATATATAAAAAGAAGAGATGGTATTACTGTAAAATAAAATATAACTATAAGTACAAGTAAAATTAAAAATAACTTTCAGTACTTGCATTACGATTTAAAGTGTATTTTGGGGCGCTTCTAAGTCAAGGTCAAGTGGTGTAGCGGTTATCGCATCTGCCTAACACACAGAAGGCCCTCGGTTCGATCCCGGACAAAAGCGTAGTTTCTGTAATTATTTTTTTGTATCCAATGGGCTTGGAAATTCCAGGCATTTTTGTACATATACATATACCTCGTTCGCACTTTGTTTGTTATGCGGCTTGCCGTCTTGCTTCCGCGGGAAGACCGACGGGCATAAAGCTATTAAATCATTTATCCTAAAATGTAGGGACATTAGTTGTTTACTAATAAAAATACCTAAATTAATTAAATACAAGATCTAAAACAAAACAATAACACTCTTATTAACACAAAATATATTTACAAAAAGTAACAATGTATTCTTTTTATTTGTATTTTTTTAAGTTTTGTAATCACTTTTTTATTTTATTTTTTTTTATTATAAATTTATAAATTATTGTGTAAAAATAACATCTGTGTTACTTTAGAAGGTTTTATTAAACGTCTTCTGTTAGTGACGATTTGACCAGCGCTGGAAAAAATTCTTTCGCATGACACTGATGTCGCTTGAATGCACAACCTGCGTAACATAAATTCATACAAATGTGGATAAATATGTTTTCGAGTAGACCACCATTTCAGAGGATCCTCCAGTCTACTTAAATATTCTTCGTTTACATATTTATCGAGTTCCCTAATCCCAGCAGCGACTGAATTTTCAGGACGAGTCACTCTTTGCATCTCTGCGTCAAAATCTCCCCAAATAGTATCCGTAGTTTGCGCCTCCTCGAGTTCTGTTGAGCTAGCGTCGACTACAGGAACTTGTGTTCTTAGACGTACTTCTGCCACTCTGCGTCTTAGGTTTTCAAAGGCTTTTCTATAAGATTCCGGTGTACGAAACCCTTTTTGTCGGAATCTAGGATCGAGGATGGTAGTGTCTGCATATAAGATGTTTGTCTCCAAGTCATGAAAACGACTATTTAAGCTGTTTTGGAGCGTGTTTAAAAAACATAATATTTCATTATTTATATTATTAGGGTTGTTTATAGATTTTACTACGTGTTTTGCCATGAGCTGAGTAAATACCAACACTTTTGAGAGGCTCACATGTTTTTCACCACTAATTTCATTAGTTATTTCATAAAATTGTTGTAAAATCGGCACAACCATTTTTATTATGTCCCAATCACTCGGTGCTAGATTTAAGTCATTCCTCAATAATGCCAGTGTACTTATGACAGCATCTTTTGTTTTCAGTAATCTGCTTAGCATGTCAAAACAAGAATTCCATCTGGTTGAACATTCTTGTTTTAATTTTAATATAGGAAGACCCATCTGTTTTTGCATGGCTTCCAGTTTTGTCTGTGCAATGGAGCTTCTTTTAAAATATTCTACGATATCTTTGGCTTTTGTTATTATATTTGTTATCTTTTTAAGGCCATCTTGTACGACGAGATTTAAAGAGTGTGCAAAACAACTTACTGATCGCCACTCGCCTTGGCGGATCGCTGCTAGAATATTGCTAGCATTGTCGCTAACAACGAAAGTAACTTTATTGGAAATATTCCAATCGGATACGGTTTGACGTAAAACAAGACTAAATTTGCGCTAGTGTGTCTCTCATTAAAATTTATGCATCCTAATAGAACTGACTGCAGCTCTGTATTATTATCTATAAAATGGGCTGTCACTGCCACATAACTCTGGTTTGCACTTGACGTCCATCCATCTGTACAAAGGCAAACCGAGTAAGCTTCTTCAAGTTTTTTTAAACAGTTGTCAAAAACTTGTGTATATATTTTGGGTATCAGCGTATTCGTTAACGTTTTTCTGGTTGGTAACTGATACCCAGGGCAGTTACTTACCATTTCAATAAGTTTTCGAAACTCTGGTTCCTCTACCATTCTTAAGGAATGATGGCCTTTAGTCACCATTGAAACCACTTGTTGGTCTAGTTGGTCAATTTTTCGTGAGGGTGGTGGTCTTCGTACAAAATTTGTTAAAGTGGTTTGCGAAGACGATACTGTAGGTAATAGAACCGTGTTTGGAGCCATTGACATTGGAGTTTCTATAGGAATATCAGTCATTGGCTGTCGCTGAACGTTAAGCGATACCGTAGGGTGCTTATTATTTAAATGTCTTTTTAAATTTCCAAGTGAACCGTTTTTTGTGCTAAATTTTTGGGAACAATAATTGCACTGAGCTTCATTTTCCTCCTTGTAGTGCAACCACATGTTGCTTCTTTTAGGTCTTCTTGAAGCCATTTTAAAAAAATAAATTAGTACTTAGTAAGCAAAAAAATTAAAATTAAATTGTTAATAAACCATCACCATTCAAATTCCAACAAAATAGCAATTCAGCGATCAATCGCAAACACAAAACCATAAAATCCTTTTTAGTAAAGTCACAGACCACAGTCAGTAGGTACACACACGGACACATCAACCTAGACTGTTTGGACTTTGAACTATTAGAAGTTGAACGCTGCGAATCGTGCGAGAGTGTGCGATATATTTTTGTTGTTTCCTCTCTTACTACGTAGATAGCAGCGCCAGTGCACGATGCGGTCAACACGCGATACTATTTACGTTTTGTTATTGCTGAACTTCAAATGTATTAATATTAATAAAATGAAGCACACTTACGTGAAAATGCTTACAAAATTGTATGACTACTTTACAATAATGTATTTTAACTTTTACAATAGTTCCTTGACCGTAAATGTAAATGTTTTGCCCAAAAAGTAAAGTGATTCTTTTTAAATACTGGGATTGTGTTTTAAATATTATTGTAACGTTTTAAAGAGGTGTTTTTGATATTAACCCGTCAAATCCGGTTTTGCAGACACAATAGAAATTATATTATTTCGCAGTGACCGGTAACCGCTTTATAGTTAACAGGTTAATGTTGATCACTTGGCAGAATTCATTGTCCCATCGAACCTCATACCTACACGTTTTTTCAATGAGGATAAGTCAATTGATATGCATGCAACATTTAACTGTGGGTCAGAAAGAAACCGCTCTGTAGACATATCTGTACTGAAGTTCGGTAAATAAATATCATCCACAGAGCGGTTTTCTCTCTTTAATAGTTCTATGAATACTAAGGGCCTGTTTCACCATCCCCAAGTAAAGTGTCAAGTAAGCTAATCATCAATTAAGTGGCCAGTAACGCAACGTGCGCATTTCACGACGTCTGAGTAGCGCTAATCATTGATTAAAGTGACCAGTAACTTACTCAGCGCTTTGTCTGCCAAGTAACGCTTTTACTTGACGGATTCGTACTACTGTAACTAGCTAGTAGTCATGTATCTCTGTCTAGTCTGTGATTCACAGTTGTATGTCGCATTTGTTAAAGCAATTACCTCATTACAATAATGGATTTATTTTATTTGATTGAACACCAATTAGATGAATTAGAACATTCATCAGTGCTACGGATCCCGAGAAGTCGTATATTTAAATTCCGTGCTGATTATTTTATCGATCTAGACGAAACGGATTTCTTTGCTAGATTTCGGCTATCAAAACATGCAGTGAATCAAGTGCATAACCTTATAAAACATAAAATTATGAATAAAACCCAAAGGTGAGTGGTAATGGCTATTTAAAAGGTATAGGTTTAAGTACATATGTAACTATTTAGACATTTGAGGAGGTAAATACTTACGTTATTTATTTCAGAAATCAAGCAGTTGCTACAAAAACAAGCCTATTATTAACATTAAGATATCTTGCCACTGGATCTTACATAAGAAGTGCAGCTGATTTTTGTGGCGTTAGTCCACCTACAGCATGTCGCATCATTAGAAAAGTTACAACAGCAATTGCTCAGCTACGTCCAGAGATAATTAAGTTTCCTGAGGATTTAAATGCATTAAAAAGTGGATTTTATATGATTGCTAGATTTCCTAGAGTAATAGGAGCCCTTGATTGTACTCATGTTACAATAAAATCACCAGGTAGGTCCTTGATTGTTTAATGGTACCTACCTATACGATTATCAATAATTATGGTATTGCATTGATGTTAAAAGCATTAATATCCCATTTCAGGAGGGAATGTAGCTGAAAATTATAGAAACAGAAAATCAAGTTTTTCAATTAATGTTCAAGTTGTCTGTGACAGTAAATTAAAATGCTTGGACATTGTATCAAGATGGCCAGGATCTGTTCATGACCAAACAATTTTTAATAATTCATTCCTGAAGCAGAGATTGGAAAGTGGACAGTTTGGGGATGGTTTGCTTCTTGGCGACAGTGGTTATGAGTTGAAACCATACCTTATGACCCCATTTTTAAACCCATCATCTCAAGAAGAAAATTTGTACAATGAGTCACATATCCGTACAAGAAATACTGTTGAGAGATGTTTTGGAGTGTGCAAAAACAGATTCCCAGTCCTTAGGCGACAGATTACATTAAAACTTGATCGTTTACAAGCTGTTATTGTTGCCTGTTTTGTACTACACAATATTGCAATTGAATCAAATGAAAGAAACTTTGGAGAAGATATTGATTTATCAAGTGTTATACCAAGTCAAGAAGACATACCAGCACAGATCCAAATAAATAATAATGCCAGAAATAGATTGGTACAAGAATATTTTCTACCATTATTAAATAATAATATTTTTAGGATCAAGAAGAATTTGTTAAGAAGAACAATTAAATAGCTTTACCAATTATAATCTCTTTATCATAACTCAAATTACAATCCAAATCCTTTTCAACACCACCGTCGTTCCTTCAATCTCAATCTAACCATAGAGTCCTGTCATTCTTACTCGTCGAGCGGTAATGTTACTAAAGAGTGGCCAACTACTTCTAATTATCCTAATACAGCCTCTTTTATCCTAATACGGCCTCTCCTGACAGTGCACCGTCCTCGGGGCACAGTTTCGGTGGTATCTTCAACTGCAGGCGATGGACCCGCAGGCGCTGATGAAGATCCTGCAATCTCAGCGTCTTCATCTCTATACTCGTCGTCCTGCAATCTCAGCGTCTTCATCTCTATACTGAAATTAATATGACAAGTCATACTAACGCTTAGTACGACTTGTCAATTGAGCACACATTGCTCTCGCGTTTTCATACCTCACGCTATCAAGGCCCTCTGTCATTTAGCCATGCCAGCGTTCAAATAACCTTAGTCTTTCGCCTCTTACAAGCTTCAGACATCACTTACATCTCCATAATAGACCTTCAATCTTTTACTGAATAGATCAAAGTTCCTAGCTCGATTAAGCCTATATTCCGGGACGCAGTCCCCATATTGCCAGACCAAAAACCAATATTCCAGGGCCCCATAATGCCAGGCCAAAGCCTATATTCCAGGGCGCAGTCCCCATAATGCCAGGCCAAAGCCTATATTCCGGGGCGCAGTCCCCATAATGCCAGGCCAAAGCCTATATTCCAGGGCCCCATAATGCCAGGCCAAAGCCTATATTCCAGGGCGCAGTCCCCATAATGCCAGGCCAAAGCCTATATTCCAGGGCGCAGTCCCCATAATGCCAGGCCAAAGCCTATATTCCGGGGCGCAGTCCCCATAATGCCAGGCTAAAGCCTATAGAACGCTTCCTCGACAGCGGAACCGCTCCCGCTGTTACATTCACCGCACGGGTGATGCTCGGCACAGGCTCCACAGCAGACTCGCTTGGATGCGCATCTGCTCCACACTCAGCACCTTGCTCAGGCGCGGACTCTACGCCGCGTCGCCATCATCATCGCTTGCACCTGGGCACATAAACACAACATAAACAAATATGTTGAATCGGGACACCAGTCAAAACCAATGACACATTGACCCAATCCTGACTATAATTACAAATACTTGAGAGAAAGCACTACGTCAGCCATCATCTCTAACCGTGAAAAACACAGGCACCACGCTAGCCTATTTCGTTCGCATATCACAAACTCGCCTACATGGCAGTGACACGACGTTAGCGTATCATAGAGGTGGATCACCCACACAAGCTTACCGTTTTTGTGGTAGGGACCTCAACTAGAGCTTGAACTTTGTATTTGCTCGGCCGTACCTGACCCTGACTACTACCGGTGACGTCTCTGTCCACCGCACAACCAGTAAAACATTTAACATAAACGCATCATTTGACATAAAACAATTAAATATTAAAGCGCATTAATTTCTGTCATTTAATGTATTTGTTATTTGGTCGTAAGCATTCAGAACTTCATAATACAAAAAGCTACGTACGGTCAGTTGTAGAGACATCCAACCCCCTTTAAGAATATAACAGTGCGCTAAAGGGGTTAGATTTCTTTGCAGCTGACTGTACTAATACCATAATCTACAGCATCATAAATCAACTTTTAGTTGATATTAAACGACCTCTGTAACAATGATTTTCCCAGCCAACGAATCATCACCAACTATGTCACTGTGTGCATCTCTCTCTGATAATACACCATAGGGTCCTTACTAACCCTTCTTTCGATAGAGGCAGTACACTCAACGTACATCGACGGACACGTATCTGTTTAGCATTTTATGTAGGCAACGATACTTAGTTGCATAGTATCAATCTTACTCTGTATCTTTCACTACACATAAACAACAGCTTTATGTTCACCTTGAAAATAAACAAAGTCTTTAAAACATAATGCACCAAAGGCATAATTTTATTAACAACGTCAAACCGCTTTACCGCTAACTGAAAGTATAATTATTGTACCTTAATCTCATCATCAATACGCACCATATAAACCTGGAGTAACGCCCACTCGGCTATCCTAATATACTTTGGATAATTTCATTGCAATAGATGTCAAAGAGGTATGACAGTCTAGATTATGTTGCACTTCTCTTTGTGGTGTAATATTATTTCATAACAAACTTTTGAACGAAGTACACGAGTAGGCAAACTAGGTGTGAAGTACCTATTTGTTATTTTCACAAAGTAACACAAACACAGACAGCTCGTACCTTCTAAAGAAGGTGTAACTTCGACTTAGTTAATCAATAACGCCTTAGCATTCAATAATGCAATAATTGAATCATGTTTATTTAATTCAACAATAAAATAATGTTAAATATCAGCGTTTAGCAGTGGTACACGCCAACAAAACAGACCAGACTTGTAATAGTATGGCACACGTAACAATATAGAACTTACAGACATATTGGACATCAATTATTTTCCATTCTTCAATCTTACCTTATTTTTACTCAACAGTGTTATTCACCATAATCGTCATCATTACGAATAAATTTTCATTATTCTCAATGTTTAAAGACCTCATGTGATGTCTTCGTACACCATAGTGAGGTGTTTCCTATCCCATTTATCACCATCATTTGGAGAATGTTAACTAATTTCGATCATTAGCACTCCATATTCTCTAGTATCGATATCCATTCTCTTTGTCGTGTCAAACACAAACATTACTGTATTGCTGAAATCAAAAACACTTTAGCCAAGACACAAAGCCGCCATGAGTCGCGCGCCATGCCGAAGAATCCATCTAATTTATTATAATTTCTCCGTCGGCAAAAATGACGTCTTTGTAGAGGCACGGCGGCGTGCTGCCGCTGTTGCGTCTTGCAGACGCACCGGCACACGGCTTTATTCCATAAAATTTCTTACAAGTTGGTTAAATCACCAGATTCACCAATACTTATACCTGATTCACCAATACTTATACCTGATTCACCAATACTTATACCACAGCACGTCAAAAATCGGATTAGACACGTGAAATTTTTTTTTTATATTCCTTTTATATTGGATTAGACACGTGAATTTCTTATCCCACTTCTGATTTTAGGATCAAGAAGAATTTGTTAAGAAGAACAATTAAATAGCTTTACCAATTATAATCTCTTTATCATAACTCAAATTACAATCCAAATCCTTTTCAACACCACCGTCGTTCCTTCAATCTCAATCTAACCATAGAGTCCTGTCATTCTTACTCGTCGAGCGGTAATGTTACTAAAGAGTGGCCAACTACTTCTAATTATCCTAATACAGCCTCTTTTATCCTAATAATATATTATAAGAGATGCGGCAAATAAAAATCGATACCTAACAATTAGGCGATGGGCCCCTCTGGGAAACAGGCGTAAGTTTATGTTTATTATAAATAAAACGATACATATTGGAACTATTCTTTTAATTGTTTTTTTTAAATCTCTAATTTTAGTTTTCTTTCCTGAACCTTAAATTCAGACTCCTTTCTACGCTCCTCCTTTTCATATTCCCAAATAATTTGTTTTTCTTTGATCTCCATTTCTATAAGGTTTTTCTGTAGCTGAACAAGCTCCAATTTAGCTTGAGTGAGATCATCAAATGTAGCTTTTTTGGGAACATAAGCTGAAAATAATATTAATTACTGCAATTTTGTCAAGAAATAACATTTCAAACTGTATGTTAATGGCAATAGTTTATCTTACTACTGAGTGCAGGATGCTTCCTAGATTTTAAATTTTTTCTACTTGTTACATCCCACTTTTTGTTCGTAGATGTAATGGGTGTCAAAATATGTTTGACACTGGGTGTCCTACACCAAGTTTCATCTGAAAAATATAATATATAATATATTAAATACAGTGTGTAAAAAAAACCCTGTCCGATCCATGAAGGGGTGATACAGTATCGAAAGGTAGTTAGGTTGGCGGTGTCCTTTTTTGAAAATAAGTCAAAGAAAATTTCCACATTATTTTGTGAGTTATAAGGGAAATCGTAAAAGTTGCCACTAGGCACACCGGCGAGTACTACATCAATACCTAGGTAGATATTCACAAAGAATGCCGACGCGCGAAACACTTTTGCCTAATCCCTTTGATAAAAGCCGCCCGCTCGCGCGCCGGCGCCGCGCCGCCTGTGCTGCCGCCGTTTAACCTACCTACTTGGTACGATTCGGCTTGTACTTCCGAGTAAATCAGGTGTTTATACCTAAAAGGATTGTTAAATTGCATTTCATTTATTTTAAACTTATTCTTTAAAGATAACAAATTGATAATGATAACGACATGCACAATAAATTGGTAATTGTTAAGACGTTTACGAGTAGATATTTTAAATAAAATTACTTATCAAATCTTATGCCTAGGTACATACCTTTAGTTGATAAAAATATCAACTTGCTGTTGTAGGGTCTGACGATCATGCTCCACATAGCCACCTTCCCTTTGCACACACATTGGCACCTTTTTTTTAGGTTTTTGCGAACATTAAGTAGCACTTCAGGGTTTGACTTTATGGTATCGAAAGCACTCACTATCCTACGTCGCATTTCTTGTTCCGTTTCACAAATTTTTGTGTAGACTATTTGTTTTACGTGGCCCCACAAGTAAGTCTAACGGAGTTAGATCTGACGACCTCGGCGGCCACGCAATAGGACCTCCTCGTCCAATCCACTTGTTAGGATACTGCACGTCGAGGTAGTCTCGCACTGCGCGTAAAAAGTAAGGTGGTGCACCATCGTGCTGGAACCACAGGGAGTGGTAACTCATCTAGCTCTTCACTGAGTACGGTTCGTAGTCGGACGGGAGAAGAGCTTGCACGCGGCGGTAATGAAAGTGATGCAGTCCTTCCTCCTTTAAAATTTTCCACACCCTCACGTGACTACTTCCCAACTGTCTTGCTACACTACGTGTGCTTAGTGTAGGCTCTGCATCGAACATTTCCAACACAGCCTCCTCGATGTTGTCACTGCGGCGGGGTCTGCCGGCTTCCCTGTGATGTTCTACTTCCCCACTGACACTGCCGGTGGTGTACACGCGGTTGTGTAGCCTCTGGAAGGCACGCACTGAAGGTACAGGCAAACCTTGAGGAATGGAAAACCGTTCCTCATATTCACTACGTGCAGCTGCATAATTGCACTTCTACCTAAACACATTAACACATTGAAATATTCAGCGTTTGAATACGGCACGGACATAGTCGTAACGTCATTCTCGTAATAAGTACACAAGGTCACAATTACACTCCCGGAACGTCTAAATTGTTAGAGTTATTTCGCGAGACTGCGACAAATAAATAAAAATATCTAGTTAATATTAGGCACCTATGAAGTAGGTTTTTAAAGGAATAGGGATGTGGACGAAACTTTGTTAAAGTACTATTTTCATTAATATCGATAGAAGTGCATGATAATCAATAAATGTTTAAATACAATCATACAATAACATATCCTTGTGGTGACGGAGTAAGAATACAAAATGTCACCACCCCCTCTCATCCCATGGGTGCCGTAAAAACCGACTAAGGGACTAACCGTAAATATTATCTTGACGAATTAAAAAGAAGGATAACTTGAAAATAAACACTTTACCAATCCGTCTGGCCAGCTTGGTATTAGTAGGCCAAGGATCCTTCCGTAACGGGAGGCGTCCCGTCCCTGTGGGACATACCCCGTAGTGGGACATTAGTGGACTGTTATGATGATACAATAACAAAATCAGTTACATAGTTTTTAAAATATTAATTAGCTAGTTTATTTTTACAATTTTATTAGTTTGTTTTTACAGTAACTGAAGAACAGTTTCGCAGTTTTAAGTAAAATATTTAAGAGCATCGTACACAATTCTAAATATGGTAACCGATATGTAGCCTTTCCTAAATTTAAGAAAGTTTAAAAAGAAAAAAGATTAGGTAAAGTCATCATCATCATAACAGCCCATTAATGTCCTACTCGACAGTCCCTACGGGACGGGCCTCCTCCCGTGACGGAGTGATACTTGCCCTACTAATACCACGCTGGACATACGGATTGGTACAGAGTTTTGTTTCAAGTTTTCCTTGTTTTAATTACGTAAAGATAATATTCACGGATAGGCCCTTAGTCGGTTTTTACGACACCCATGGGATGAGATGGGGTGGTGACGCACTGTATTCTTACTCCGTCACCACACGGAGTGTAAGTAAAGTAAGAAGGTAATTTAAAAAAATCGATATTTTTTTCTTGTTCAACATTTTCATCGTAGCTACGTCACTAGGGCGGTGCATTGGTGTAGGGTGTAGGAGCACAGTGAAAGCGGTGTCCTTTGTCGGCACGGATTAAATTTGTCGGTGCATTATTTATTACTTTTTATTCGAAGTCAAAGAAACCGCCTTTGAACTAAGTGTTCAGGGCTTAAGAAAATTCCCCAATTTCAGGGTAAATTTCGTAGATGAAAACGAATATTTTTTTTGTTTTTTTTAAGTATTTTTCATTTTAAAAATTATTTTTAGAATGTTTGTCAGGTATACAAAGCCCACGTTACGGATCGGACAGGGTTTTTTTTACACACTGTATAAAATTTAAAAAAAAAAACTATTTATTCAACATAGTATAACACCGTTATAACTTATTGACGTGAATATTAACTACTTAAACCTAAGTTTACACAATAAAATTTACTTAAATATACCACCGCTTCCTAAGAACTAGTAGAGAAGAAGCGGCCAAGGTAACATGAAAAATAAAATCACAACATACCATACTCATTAAAATTCAGTTGCTCAGTCTTGTGTGAATTGGTATTGAACAACGGCTCACACTGAGAGCTGGTACTAGGCAATGGCTCACACTCATTTCCAGGAAGAACTACGACTTGTTCTGCAAACAAAAAATAAATACACCGTTAATATGTTTTTACATAATAATAGTAATAGTTTTACATAAACACAATATAATGATTGGTCTTAACTCATTGAAAATTAAGTGGAAGCATTTTAGAACTTACCGTTTTGAGAACATTCTTCTTCTACAATCACATTGGTGCCTTCTATTGGCATTGCAATAAATTCCTTGATTGTGGGAATATACTCATCTAAAAAAAAACATTATTGTTGATTAGTGGACAAAAGCCAATATTTGCTACAATCATAAACTTGAACTTCCATGCTGGGCTGGGAGCGAAAGAGAAACATAGAATGTTCCAGCTGATAATCTTTCCAAGCAAAGAGAAAAAGTCTCCTTAAAGAGTAAAAGGGATGAGGCAAATTCGTATCAATAGGCGATGGGCTAGCATCCTGTCACTATTTTCGAAATATTGTTACCTATGCTTCCAAATGGCGAATGGCGAGATGTAGCCGTGGAGTCGGTAGAATGTCTACTTGGCTTAATTTTGCTTTCTTGCGAAGGTTGTACCATATCAGAGTCATGGACGCTGTCCAAGCCGTCTACACTTAAAGATATCATTGACTTGATTTGTTCTTCTGTGCTATCAAGTGGAGTTGCTGTATTTTTACCTCCACCGGTACGATATACTTCAGCGCGCATAGCTGCAGACTTCTTTCTTACCGTGCGTTTCAGACCTTCATATTTAATTTTTAAGGTCTTTGTAGCCCTAAATGTGCCTCCATATCTAGCATTAAATTCGTCCTTTATTCTTTCCCACGCATCTTCTTTTTTCTTCCACGTCGTAGCATCGCTGCACTTATTTTCCAAGATATCTTGGTATTTTGCCACGAGCGATACCAAAATATCTCTTTCGCATAAGGTAAAGTTTACACTTCTTTCTCTTTTAACTTTATCCATGATATAATATATATAGTATTATAATCAACTTTACACAGATAGTAGGGTACCACAAAAGACAACAATTTTTAACCGTAACCACAACAACTTTGACAGTCGAAGTGACTTTCGACGTAATTTTGAACGAATGTGATGTACGATTTATTAATTCATTCTCTTAGTCAGCGGGTAACTACTTGAGGCTTCGTATTTCTTGGTGAAACTGGCCAAAGATACTTGGAACATTTACTAGCTGATTAGTGCTAATTTGCAAGTAACTAATTAACACTTTACTTGGAGATGGTGAAACAGGCCCTAATTGTAATAGTATCTACATAAATATAAATTTCCCAGCCTTTATAGTATTTGTGTGGTGTGTGTATTTAAGAATAGGAAGAAAATAAAACTTTTAAGATGAAGGGTAGATGCGTGTTTATGGCTCCAGCTAACCAAACTATATTCACATCAACCGAGGTTCCCGCCTTGTTGTGGTGGTGGGCTGAGTTCCCGTAATACGTAAAACTAAGTGGCACCCCCCAAAGGAAGCTTCTTCACTGGGCTGTAACCCAGGCAGCTCATGTTAAAGCGGTTCAGTAGGTTGCAGTGCTGAATGGGCAGTACCGCAACTGAGGCGGGCCACGGTGTCGCGTGGGAAGCACCTGCCCATCCAGGCTAACGACGGGTAAGGGCCCATAAAGAGTTGAAAGAGTCCCAGACTTGACACGTGCAAGTAATGCCCGTGACTGAAAAGTCGATTCGTGTTAAGAATTATATACCTACCTAACCTACTTATACTTCAAAAATGTCTTAATTGTGAGCAAATTAATATTTTTAACAAAATATTAGCAATTTCAATAAACTTGAATACTTACGACCTTTTTTAACAGTAAGTTATATGTTTTGTCTTATATTCACGGAATGATTTGGCGACGTTTATGGAACAGTGTAAAGGAAACTTAAAGAGCTGACACAATTTTCTAGTTTGCATTACCTAATCGGTTTCCAAAATGAACAAAAAGACTATAAGCGGCTCCGCCTGCGTAACACTAACATGATTTTGAGAGTAGCCTTTAAACTACTCCGGGCTTCCACCTATCTCCATACCTACCAAAAAACAAACAATAAAACTCATTTTCCTTTTTATAATAAAAGGAGAAATATAATAAAACTACTAGTTATAGTAAATATTTTGTAATAAAAATAAAAACATTTTTCGTTATTTTACAAACTTTAAAGATCAAACAAATCATTTGAAAATTATACAATAGAGGTAAATCTATTAAGTAATCAATAAAAGTTAAAACAATTTTAATAGGTTATTACTTAACATTAAATAACTAAATACTTATCACAATATAAAGCCATTGTAATATTAATTGTTATAAATAAATCTATTATTAATCAACAAAAGTTAAAACAATTCTAATTGGTATTTAACACCAAATAACATCACATAAGACATAAGACATTTATTTCTTAACAAACATACATTTGTGTTGAAAATACAAAATGGAACATTTAAAACTAACATAATAAAAAAAACAAGTAGAATAAATAAAAACACAAAGACATTGCATTTATGACTTAAATTATTAACATTTATAAATATTATTAACATTTAATTAATTCTTTACAATATAAAGTCTTTGTAATATTAATTGTTATAGTAATCGTCCCACAGCCGAGTCGTAATCGTAGTCTTCTCCGTATTGTTTGCATTGTTACCTGAAATAAAAGAATATTATTAATTTAACTTTTTTAACAAGATATTATGGTAAATGATCGATATAATATCAGTATTATTCGGTTCTTTATTTTCATTCCTAAGATTATGTTATATTTTTTTTAAATTTAACATTGCATAATGTTACTTGTCCTTACATAAGTTACGCATAATACTCATTTAACATAACTATTCCATCCTATTTACTTTAAGTATAAAATTTAATAAGCATACTATCCCAAAGCATAAGTTTACTTAAGAATTATGATGCTTATCCATAACTATTTTTGTTTTACCTATTACCTATTGCCTATTACATAATTTTTGTTTTTCAAATTCAAATACATAGCTACTAATCTATCAATAACATAAAACTAACCTAAAACCTTATTAACCCTGTTTGTTTATCAGACTCAAATCAATCAATAACATAAACCTATTTTTTGTCAATAAACTATTAGACAAATAACCAATATGCGCTACAACTTTATGCATTTCTAAGTTATGAATAAAAACAATAGCATATGCAATATTTTTGATTCATAACACAGTATGCTAAAAAACAATTATGGCATACTATTATTATGACCAAGAAAATTATGCGTAACATATAACATAATGACAATGAAAATTAGGACAAAAACCATTATGAGAAAAAAAGGGATCCCGACGCTTACACATCGCGCCACAGTATGTAAAATATAAAATCATGTTCAATCTTAACATGTAATTTTGATTATAGCTTTTATGAACACTCTTAGTAGTTAGTTAGTAGTATTCTTAAAAGCAATTTAAATTAAAAAAGCAAATAAAAAAGTGTGGCATTGTAATGCCACACTTTTTTATAAAATGCATCGTGTTTCTCTATTTGATTTATGCACGACTCAGCAGTCGTTACTAAAAGGCTACGAACCTTGTCGTTGAATTTAAGTCATTTCGATTCTATCAAGAGTCGATTATGATTGTTTTATTATTTCATGTCATCTTTATATTAAAGTTAATTTTAATAAATAAAACTTTTACCAGGGGCGACATGTTCACAAAGTGAATAAGCCCTTTTTGTCCAATAAAGATTAAAAAAAAAAAAACTTTTACCAAGCAATGCATTTGTCAAATGTTATTAATGCTATAGGTATGTTATTTTGCCTACATGTTTTTTTAAAATAATCCTTTTATGAAATGATGATTAAAATTTTTACAAAACATTTTTTGTTTGTTGAACAGTTTTAAAAAAGGTAAATTTAACAAGTAAGTAGGTATTTTTTTGTCAAATTTTATTTTGTAATTGAAAATTTGTGATTTGTTTTTTGTCATAATATTATGATTGGACACCGTATAAAACATCGTATGATTAGCCTACGAATACATTTAGAATTACGAGTCGGAAACTCATGTAAACTCGATTAAGTTGGGAGTGGATTCTATTTATGAACTTAAAAGGCTCTTGTGCTTTCATTACTAACGTAGAGACTGCTTAAAATGATACCTTTTACGAAATAAAACCTATCAATAAATTTATTAAACAATAAGAAGTGCATGTTCACATTTTTTTTTCAAATAAGATAAGTAAGTATAGGTAGGTTACCTCGAAAGTTGTAGTTCTCTAAAACAATAATTATAGTAAGTTTCTAAAAATAATTAATATCCTGCGTGGGATTCAACCCACGACCTCATGCAGGGCAGCCGATTACACTAACGCCAGTCTACCGAGCCTGTCATGTTTAATAAACTTTAAACCAACTATATCAATTTAATTCAGCTGCCTAGTAACTAGTAACATAAAATGTCTTCTATATATTGTCCTAACACCTATTTCAAACCAAACCAAGTTTCACTCCGTCATTTGCCAAAATGTATTAACATAACATGATTCAATAAATAATCGTAACTGTAACAATGTGTTAACTGAAGATTATAATGAGCCCAAAGAAACACAACCTTCCTCTATATTATTATATTATTACTAACTCTAGGTCTGTTTAGGTAATTAAATAAAGGTCTAATAAAAAAGAGTAGAGTAAATAACATAGAGTTATCTCTCTGTTATTGAACTGTAATACAACTATTACCTAGGTTATCTTTTTTTTAACCTAGTTTATCTTTTCTTTTAAATGCTTCTATAATGTAAAAAGGAATACCAAGATAGTTTACCGTTATTTAGATAAACAGACAGAATATTAATATGCATTTATTTTAAACAATAATTTAAAAAATGTTAACTGTGACACTCACCGTTAATCCAGTTCTTCTTTCTATTTACTTAATGCTGTAACCACTTTCTCGTAGAACTACAATTATTTGCCTTTGCTGTGGTGTTAATTGTGGAGCCATTTTATTTTTTCACTAACATGAACGCCGAACGAAGTAAATATTTGGCACTAGTGATTGTAAGCGATCCAACGACCGGGAGGCGGGAGGCGACTGATTTAAATTTTAAAGTTAAGGGAAGAAAACTAGCGCCCGCGCCCACGTGTGTGCATGTAGGACTGTAGGTGTGTGGGCCACCCATTCACGAGACTTAAATCTATGTGTGAAAGAAGCGCTAGTGCAGTGATTGGCTGATGACGTCGTGCGAAGTCCCTTTCGAACGATTTTCTATACTATACTATGCATAGCTAAAGTTATATCGGGTGTCTAACTTAACGTGTTGCTGTGTGTACAATAGCAAGAAAGTTTTTACTTAACAAAAAAAAACACACAGAGCACAAAAAAGTTAAATTATCATTGATAAAGCTGCTTTTCGCTGTGTTTTTAACACAGCGAAAAGCAGCTTTATCAATGATAATTTTAAGTAAAAATTATTATAAACTTGTAAGTTAGCTAAATAATTACAACCACACCGATTAAAAGTTTTAACACAGTATTCACAATATTAAAACAATATGGCTACGAAATATTTTACAGGTAAACAATCAAAACAAGATATTTTTAAAATTTCTTGTAAAATTAAAAAAATCTAATAATTTATAAAATAATAATTATGTCTATATCTGTTCATTAATAATTTTACAATAACATAAATAAGTACTTATTTAAAAAAAAATACTAATTTATTCGAAAACATTTTATTTCCGTTCATAGTTCGTTGAATTTCGTCTTTCCTCGGCAATTATCGGCGAACGGCGAACGCTATACGAGCGCGCAAAAGCGAACGAGGCGGTCAGCTGTGGCACAGGCGGCCATAATGGCATTCGATTCCAAGTACATTCAAGTCATACTACGGGTGATCGTAAGGTGCGGTACTAGGTAGGTACTAACTTCTTCTCGCTCTTCGCTCTCGCATTCTTGTTTTCCTTTCGTCGGTCGTCTTCTAGGTGCGAAAGCGTTTTGTTTTCGCTCCCACGTACTAATAGACCGAATGTCCGATTAACGTTCGGAAACGTTTCTCTTAGGACACTGTCAAGTAACGTTTCCTAACCGTACATCGTACATGTCCTACACAAGACTAGTACTTTGTTGCGTACATTGTGGTACATTGTTGCGTACACTGTGGTACTTTGTTGCGTACACTGTGGTACATTGTTGCGTACACTGTGGTACTTTGTTGCATACAATGTGTTATTTTATTGCGTACACTGTGGTACTTGTTGCGTACACTGTGGTACATTGTTGCGTACACTGTGGTACATTGTTGCGTACACTGTGGTACTTTGTTGCATACAATGTGTTATTTTATTGCGTACACTGTGGTACTTGTTGCGTACACTGTGGTACATTGTTGCGTACACTGTGGTACATTGTTGCGTACACTGTGGTACTTTGTTGCATACAATGTGTTATTTTATTGCGTACACTGTGGTACTTGTTGCGTACACTGTGGTACTTTGTTGCGTACACTGTGGTACTTTGTTACAACGTACACTGTGGTATTTTGTTGTGATTATGAGTTCTCAGAAAAATAAAACCATACCTTTTAATGTGCCTGAGTTAATGCTTCGTCAGCATTGACTCGTGAAGTAGAAGGTACCGGGTCATCAATCATTGTTGAAGTGTCTTCTTCTGCCGATACAGTCATCTGTTCACCAGGTTCTGCGAAGTTGATCATGAGCAACCTTTCTTGGACGACCTGGACCTACAACCTTTTTAACTAGATAGCGGTCATTATCAAGAATTCTCGTTATCTCGGCGATCTTCCTTTTTATAGTCGATAGAGTGGGGCGATCGTCTGACGTTACTTGTTTACGCAGTTCGAAACACGTGCAAAATGAGTCATACTGTTTGCTTAGTTTTTCAAACGGTTTCGCGCCGATATATATAATTATTATTTATAGAATAAACGTACATATATGGATACTGAATATTTTATTAAATTAAAAATAATATACCTACTTACGTTACATAATATGATTTATAAAATAAACTTACAAAGATTCTAAGGTATGATAATCTAGCCAACATTGGCCAAGGCAAAGATAGACTTTGCACTGGACACAAAAAACGTTTGTCATGGTGCGTTTCTTTGTGGCCAGGCACCGCACACACCGTGACCGATGTATTTTATTCTGTTTCGTCGAACTCCGCTCACGATCTATTAACCGTTGGTCGGGACAATGTCTAATAGAAATGTCCAATCTTACGATTGGACTTACCGATTGTGTGAAGGATCTTGGAGCGGAGCCGGTTCCATACTTTACTATAAGTTCCTCGGCCAAAGTGTATCGGAACTGGCGGTGCGTCATCTTATTGCCTTGGCCAATGTTGGAACAATAAATAATATAAGAGTTTAGAATACTTATATTTAATAATCTTTTAAAAACCTTTATATACCACTTTAAGCCTCGCTTGCGTTCTAGGAGATACGAGGACAACATCTGGTCTTTCAGATCTACTCCTCCCATAAAGGCGAATGGCAAATATCGTACCGCATATACTATTTGTTGTTTTGTTGTAGAATTTGTACCACCTAATAAGGCAATTAAATCATTTAGTTTTATGTGAATAAAGTAATTTTAGCACTCCGGATGAATTCGTAATATCGGTAAAAAGGTTTGAATAATTAAACGTAATAGAGTCGTAAACTAAACGCGCAGGAACGTTTTTAATGTTGCCATACCTAAATATAAGAAATATCGAAATTGAAATTAATTATTTAGATATAGAAAAGACATTATACACTTATAATAAGCTACTTGAAATCCCATAATTATTACATTAAATCATAATGATTAACTTAAAAAATATAATGATAGAATTATTATTAACGTCATCAATATTTTTTTTTTCTTCGTGTGGCTATTTTTTTTGACAGGTAGAGAAAATCTCGGTCTTTGTGGCGTCTGCGCGTCTGTTGACTTCGATTGTGGTTTGTGACTGCGTCTAAGCAATTTAACACACTATCAGGGTTTTACGTTGAGTTGAGCATCTGTTCCTCCGTACACTGACATTGTGTTGAGCATCTACTGCTCCGACTACGTACTATTGTTAGTTAGTAGTTTCGCGAAAGGACGCTTTATTAACTGTGCTGTGTTTGTGCAAGTGTAATAACCAAAATGACGAGTTTGCAATGTAATAATTGCAACGTTCGCTTGTTCCGCGTAAGAAGGCACGCTTTATGTAATGAGAGTGAAGATCTTGTCAATACTATTGGATTGTGGACATATCCTAGAGATGTAAGTACCTACTATACGAATAATATCCGGCTTATGAATAACGAACTCTTTGATTAGAAAAAAATAACGCTACGCGCTTTTTATCAAAGGAGGTAAAAAAAAAGTCTCAACATGATTAATACATTAATTTCGACATACAAATCATAACCAACTATAATAATATTATATTAAATTAGTTATTCATGTTCTGTGTTCATGTTACATTCGTAGAGAATTGAAGCTTGTAAGTACCACATAGTTAAAATACACAAAGAACATGTCAACTCTTATCAAATGCATTATACATATTAAAACATAATCATGAATAGTGTGACCTCTAACAAAGATAAAGCACCATAACCAAAGCAAAGTAATGTAAAAAAAATCAATTAATATAAGAATGTTAAAAATAATATAAATATCAGTTTACTTACAAAAAATATTACGATATGACAATAAAGTAAATTATTTATGGTATAGTAGTAGTTTTTGAAAAGCAAACATAATGGATAATGGTTAATAACATGGATCATGACCACTGAACATTTATACTTAAAGGAGATCATGACACTTCTTGTTTAATGATATTATAAGCCCCTTAACAAGACACTGGCAAAATATGTGAAGTTTCATATGAGGCCATTCATGAAGAAGTCAAGTCTACCTGGCTTTAGATTGATTAGTTTGGTAACCTTAATAAGTTTTCCTTAATACAATCTAAAAGCTTGCAATAAAACATGATTAAGTGTGTATGAAAATGTTTTTTTTTTACATAATGAGAGTTTTCCTAATTAGAACAAGCGTCATTCTGATAATATATCTACTGAAAAGGAACATTTTGTTATGTTGAATGGTATTCAAAACTGCTTCATTATTTTCAGATAACACCTGCTGACCATATTTGCCACCCTTGCTGAAAACTTGCTTCTCATCCACATTCATCATCTGAAAATGTGCAGAGAAGACGAATTGGCTATCAAAGTGTTTGTGTTGTATGTGGACGATCTATACTAAGAATAAGTCGACGTAGGATTATGGTTGAAGGGGCTAATGAGGAAGCACAAAGAGTGTCTAATACAATTTCTTCTTGGATCCACCCACGAGAGGTATACAAAAACATCTATAACTACACTCCTTTCCAAAAAAAACGGGCGCTTTTGATTTTTCTACATTATTGGTAATAATTTAGGTCTAAAGAGGTTTTAACCGCCAAACTATATTACTGGCACTTAATCAAGAGTCTGGGTATGAAAAAAGTTAGTTCTAAATTCGAAACTTCTGTTTTTAAAAATAATAATCCCTTTTCCAGTTTGTAACTTTTTACTTACTTTTCGCGGGATTTCGTTTAAAAGGTTATCAGGCAACTAAACCTAACTGTTAGTTATTTTTAATAGAATAATTTATGTTTATCGCATAATCCTGCCTTATTGTGACTTAAAAGAGATATCCTTGTGTCTATTGTAATGGCAGAAAAAGCAATAAGAGCTAGTAAAATTATAGCGCTGCTGGAGGAGGGTTGTAGCCAATGTTACGTCTCACAGCGGTTAAACGTGAGTCGTTCAACAGTCCAAAGAACCTGGGCTCGATACCAAGAGACAGGTTCCGTTCAGAGAAGGCAAGGTTCTGGGAGAAAACGTTGCACACAACCACGAGACGACCGCTTTTTAGTAACTCAGGCGCTGAGGAACCGCAGCTACATAGACCTAAAAAGAAACCTTGAAGAGGTACGAGGAGCACAAGTTAGTCTATGGACTGTGAGGAGGAAGCTTTTAGCGGCTGATATACGCAGTCGACGACCAGCGCGGGCTCCCAAATTACTCCGTGAGCACCGGATAGCGCGATTAGGGTTCGCTAGAAATTGCCTATCTTGGACAGTAAGTCACTGGAGTAGCGTACTTTTCTCAGATGAGGCTCGGATTTGTCTGCATGGTGAGGACCGACGTCGGCGTGTTTTACGAAGACCAGGGGAACGCTATGCGGACGTGTGTTTTGAAGAAATCACCCCTTATGGTGGAGGATCGGTTATGTTTTGGGGGGGCGTAACTTCCAGCTGTCGTACCGAGTTAGTATTCATTGAAAATGGCTCACTAAATGCGCAAAGGTACATAACAGAAATCCTTTGTCAACATGCACAACCCGCACTGACTGTAATTGGTGAAGATGCCATATTTATGGATGATAATGCTCGGGCCCACCGTTCTGGCGACGTAGATGCCTATATGCAAGAGGTCGGTATTCGTCGTTTGGATTGGCCAGCGCGGAGCCCCGACCTTAACCCCATTGAGCACGTCTGGGACCTCCTAAAAAAGCGAGTACGATCTGTCCAACCACCTCCACAAAACATCAGGGAGCTTAAGCGTGTGATCTCAGCTGAGTGGGAACACATTCCACAGGACACCATCAAAAACCTGGTGGAAAGCATGCCAAGACGATTACATGCCGTAATCAGTGCAAGGGGAAGTCATACTCGTTATTAATTTTTATTTTTTACTGTCTTTTTTTATTAAAATACCATAAAAATACTCGTAGTCTTAATTTCATTAAACACATTAAAATTTCAATTTTAACACGGCTCTCTGTTTACATTGACTAAAACACCAATTCCAGGAATTAAGTCTTAAAAACTATGTTCTTATTGATAATAAGAAATTTCTAGTCATCTAAGCTAATGCCATACTAAATATGTCAATATTATCCATTGAAAAGCCAATGACTGGTAAGTGCCCGTTTTTTTGCAAAGGAGTTTATTATTATCTTAATTTGATTTAAACTAAGAAATAAGATTATACATTTGTTTCATTTATTTCCCACTATTATATGAATCTTTGAATGCAAGCAATAATTTATTTTTCAGCTTCATTCTGAAGATGAGGCTTGTGTGCCATGTTGGCTAAGAGCTAGAAGAAGCAGGACTCAGGAACCAATTGATGACATTCAAGCCTCTTCAGCTGATCATGAGGAGGTTACTCACTCAGATTTAATGTGTGCTATATGTGGGCAAAATCTGGCCACCCCAACGTTAGATCAACAGTGGAATCCTAACAACATTGCCAATTTATTGGAGCACCAGCAGGTATATATATATTGTATATATTACTATTTTTTATGTATTATATTATAATAATAATATTATTATATACATTTATATACAGGGTGGCTCATTCAAGAACAAAACATCGTATGACTTATAGTTTAAGACTTTCCCATACTGACCCCTTTGAATGAGCCACCCTGTATAGCTTGTACACACTTCCCTGCATTTTAAAATCAGCACTTCCCCTTGATACCATCAAATGATTAAACTTATAAACTCATAATACCAAACTATTCATATTAGGTTTAATTTTCTGTAAAAAAAATGTAATTAATGCAATATTGAGCCAGGTATCCATTACATCTCCGGATGCATGGACACTATGTGGAGCAGTTGCAGGAACGCACAGTGTTAGAGAAGTTTGCAAACGAAATGCATACTTTAGGGTATCTATAGCCATTTTATAAAATTAATTCTTTACAGATGTCATCCATGAATGAAGTTTGTGGAGTTTGCTGGAACCAAGCTCGCAATCTGAGTTCGAGCTATGCTGTTCCAGAAGCACCGCAAGAAGGACCTCAGTATACAGTGTTACCCAATATAAGAAGGGCAGCTGAAACACCTAGGCACTGCATTTTTCAAGAATGTTTGGAACCAGAGAGGAATGTTGTGCCTGAAAAAACCAGGCGTGAAGTGCTTGTTAAATACTTGTATTTTATACCAAGAGGTCTGCCGTGTCATGACAATACACTGTACCTATAGATACAGTGTTTTGTGATAACACGAAAAAAGGATTTTTTCACACTCGATTACACTACCTGGCATTCAAAAATTTTTATTACGTCTTAAAAACACTGAAAAAACCACTAGCAATAAGCACTGTATCCCTAAAAGTATAAGGATTAGTTTTGACTAAAAACTGTACTAATAGATACAGTGTTTCGTCACGCTTTTAGTCACCCGCTACTTACATTATACAGTGTTTTGTCGTAACAATCCCGCCTTCTTAGGGAGTAGCTGTTTTTGTTATGATTTGTTTATTCTATTAATAGATTGCATTCGATACACATGTGTAATATTTTTGTATTGTAAATTAAAAATAATTACCTAACAATATGAGTAAAGAACGTAATAAGTTAATATTCAATTTAACACAACAAAAACATCAAAAGTGTCATTTAAATTTAACAGTACTATTTGCAAACCTAAACTATTCTTATAGAAGACCTGAGACTAGTGACCATCATGAAGATTTAAGTTTGCCGACCGATATTATAGCTGCAGATTCAATTCTACTTGGGACCCATAACCACCAACAAACCCTTGAATCTCAAGATGAAGAATGTAATGTTACTAATATGCCATTTGATAACACACAGCTACTAAGTACTAAAACTTTATTAACTTCTTTGGCAATCTCTTCTGAAGTATATTGTGAACTACCCGCAACATCCACTACAGCGATTATTACAACAAATATGGAAGTTGATTCACACTTTCAAGGTACTACTGTTTTGACTAATAAAAATATTGACTCTGCAATAATTACGACAGATATAATAGACATGGATATAGCTACATTACCGGCTCCTATTCACATACATGCTGTAACCGACGAAATGGAATACTCTAGTCGTTCTACGCCACGTTTGTATACAGAGTTATCCGTGGTACCTTCAACTTCAAATTTATCACAATTAGTGCAAGATGAAATAGCATCAACTTCTCTATCAGGTGTAGCGTCTTTAACATCCTGTTCAGATGTAGTGCCGCCAACATCCTATTCAGATGAAGTACCATCAATATCCTATTCAGATGAAGTGCCATCAATATCCTATTCAGATGAAGTGCCATCAACATCCCTACCAGATAATATTGTGGCATCAACATTCTGTTCAGATGAAGCGTTACCAACATCCTTACCAGCACCTAAAAAGAAGAAAAAAGAACGAGATCCCAATGAACTTATAAAACAGCAAAGGGAGAAACATCCTTTATTAACCACCATGTAACTGCAAACTGAAATGTATCGAAAAAATTGACGAAGGTGCTAGAGAATCTTTATGGGAAGATTTCTGGAGTATGGATCGGCAAAGACGTCGTGATTTTATTTCAAGACAGGTAACAAAAATTGTATCTAAAGTAAACACTGTAAAGAACTCTCGCAGACATAATAAAAAAAATAAAAAATAAAAATCATTTATTTTCAGACCATTGATCCATAGTGTTAGTAACAATAAAACTTATAGACTATGTTAGTATACCTATTATAAGACACAGACACAAAATTGACACAAAAGTAACCTAACACATTAACATTAACATTAACATCCCTGACAGGCAGGCTCAGCGGGCCCTCATGACATGTAGTTCAGTGAACCTGCCAGCCAGGGCTGAATCGGGTCGTTCAGCAACCATCCTCAGGACTCTGTTCGAGCTCCGTCGCACTCTGTTTACCAGTGAGGCAATCTTTTTTCGCATTACTGCATAAAAATCATCTACACTGGCATCGGCAAACATACCCGATGCGCTACAGTAGCGTGAAAGCCGGAACAGAGCCCTGAAGATGTTGTTGTATTGAACACGTAGGGCATTATATGACTTCTGTGTAAAGCCAACCCATAGGCTACTCGTGTAGAATACTTGGCAATATGCTTTAAAAAGTGTAATCTTGACCTCTGCTGTACAACGAGCAAACCTATGTGTCAACATATTACCACGAATCGACAATGCCCTACGTTCCCTCTCTATATCCAAATCATCACTCATATTTTCGGTGACTATATGTCCCAAATATTTAAATTGTGCCACACGGTTTAGAGTCACTGAGTTAAGTGTGAGTGGTGGTATTGTGGAAGGCCCTTTATTACTAGATGTAAATACCATGAACTCACACTTTTTCTCATTGTACTTCAACCCGTGTGATACAGCATAAGACTCACAGATCCTCAACAACTTTCTGAGTCCCCCGATTGACGGGCCCATCAGCACCATATCGTCTGCATAACTAAGGTTATTTACGCATACATCGTCTACAAAGCACCCGACATGTGTGCTGCTGAGCTCCTCAATCAGGGCATTTATATAAATATTAAAAAGACGAGGAGATGTCAAACCACCCTGTCTCACTCCGCATTTCATAATATATTCATCAGAATATGAACTACCCCATCTCACAACATTTATCTGATTACTGTACCAATAGGAGAACATTTTGACAATATCAGGAGACACACCAGCATCTCTTAGCTTTGTCCACAGCCTGTTATATGAGACCATATCAAAGGCTTTGGACAGATCCAGGAAACATGCATACACAGGAGTTTTCCTTTTAACATAATAGCCAACTGTATGTTTTAAGGCTAATATAGCACTCTCTGTAGAGAGCCCCGGCCGAAATCCGAATTGAGTGTCCTGTAGTACTGGAGTCACTCTTTCAAGCTGCTTGTCCAGCAATCCATCCAAAACCTTTGCTATGATTGTGACTAAAGAAATTGGTCTATAATTTAATTTGTCAGATGTGTCTCCAGTAGGGTTTTTCACAATTGGTACCACAATAGTCCTCATAAGATCCCTGGGTAAATAAGAGTGGCTTAAACATGAAGTAAACAACGTAGCTAATACCCTACAGAGATGAGGTCCAGCATGCTGCAAGTGCTCGATGCTGAGTCCATCATGGCCAGGAGACTTACCCCGTTTCATGTTCTTTATAATAGTCAATACATCCTTGTCAGAGAATCTAATAGGCTGGCCATTACCAGACTCAGCATCGCACACAGACTGAAAACCAGATTGCACTATAAAATTGTCCTTAAAGATATTTGCTATTCGCCTTTGGTCACTAACCCCCTCTACACTAACAGGGAGTCTTATTTTACTTTTTAATTTCTTAGTTCCCTTCCAGAATTTACTAAACTTTTTAGCTGCATGCTGTGAGGCAAGAATGTCCATTTTAATTTGTTCCTGATTATTAATACAATATTTTAACTTAGATTTAAATACTTTCCTACTATCACACATTTTCTCAAAGATAGGACCTTCTTTGGGCTTTCCATACTGTACATATATTTTAAAATCAGCTCTAGCCTATTTATGTGCCTCCTTAACATGTTTATTCCAACCATGTACAATTTTTAATTTTGTTGGCTTATCTGACTTTTTACAACTTGTTTTTGATGCATGACTTAGAACATGTACAATGTCCTGATAAAGTTTTTCAAGTATTTGTCTATGTTCCAAGTCATTACACATCCTATCTGAACAGTCACTAAGCTCAATGGGAAAATTAAGGCATCTTAAATTATCATTACATATTTGGTAATATACATCAATTTCATCTACTTCTCTCATACCCCAAACTGTAGTTTTACACATATAATCATTATTTATTTCTAATTTAGTCTTAATTACCCCAAGATTACACAATATCTTTAAAGGAAAGTGATCAGACCAGTACACATCATACAGGACCTCAGCACTAAGCACTAGTTGCCACGCTGACTTAGTGACCAGACAATGATCTAACCAGCTTTTACAGCCATTGGCCTCACTCAAAAATGTATAGGTATCCGAGGAGATGCCTAACTTTAAAATATCAGCACAAACCCACTCATTGTCTGAACAAAAATCCAACAGTTCACTACCAAACAAGACTGATGGATGGGCATTCAAATCTCCCAAGATAAATACCTGTTCCACATTGTTGTCCTGAATAACAGCACTAATCTCGCCTAAAACATGGGTAAATTCGGGGAGGTTAGTCTGACAGTCTGTTGGCATGTATACACTAAAGAGCAATATCTCACGATTTTCACTTATTATTGCTTTTATCGCTACGATGCGATCACTCGCGCACTTTATAATTGAAACGCTATCAAACACACTTTTTCGCCACATTAATGCAACGCCACCGTAGGGCCTGCCACGCTGAACTCCAATAGTTGGGTCCATGGATGATTTTGCCGTGTAACTGAAGTCTTCATCTATGTCTCCAAGTGAAGCTAAATCATGTTGATACAACTACGTTTCCTGTAGGGCCAATACATCTGCTTGTTTACATAAATTTCTCACACATTCAATACCTTTCTTGACGTTTTTACAGTTATAGGTTATTAATCTGGTTTGATCCATTAATATTAGATATATTTGTACAAGACAATGGTTTCCCTGTCACTTTCTTCTCAGTTTCTTCTCTGCCTTTTTTAAAGTGAATAAACCGTCGAAATGTGATACCTTCTGGCCATAAATTATCGTCCAAGAAAGTTTCAACTTTATGCTTAGGAACAAGTAATTTAAATGCATTGTAAGGCCGCTCTTTTGTCATGTTTATTTTTTCTAGATGGACCACTTCATTAGACTTTATTTTTATATACTCGCAAATATCATTCTTCGTAGTTTCTTTGCTAACATGGGATATAAATAAAGGTAATTTTAACTCAGCAGCCTTAAAATTTCCTTTCCCATTGCATACTGCTTTACCTGTCATACCTATAAATCTATATTTAGGTTTCTTATTTTGTACTACGTGCCATTCACTATTTTTCTTATCTTCTTTCCAATTACCGTTACTGACAATTTGTGCTAAAGTTTGTTTTTGTTGTTCAGGACAGTTCTGTATTAAAGTATCATTACGTGTAATTGTTGATATTGTAGGCAATAACAAAAGAGCTTGATGTTCATTGGTCTGTGATTTAGAGTGAGAGTGAGTGACGCACACAGCAGAGGGCGCCACCGCCGACACAGAGCTTGTTTCTTCACCGTGAATCATCGCCGTATCGCTGAGAACCTGTTGAGTTTGAATCAAATCATCCGTCTCGTTCTGTTGTACATACCCTCCTCTTTTTGTATTTATTCGTATGTTTTCCGCGGGTATTTCTAATTGTTTAGAATTTACATTAATTTCATTAACTTCCTCTTTTGTCACATAATTCGCTTTAATTTCAGAAATATCAGCCTTCATAACCAACAAGTCTTTTAATAACTTTGTCACATCCACATGATCAAAGCAAATCGGTGGCAATTTGTGTAAATCGTATGCCACATATAATGGTATTTGTTCTGGATCCATAGTTTTAAACACATTAATAATATCTTCTAAATCCTTTAGTTTTTTATTCTTTCGCCTTGACACCAGTTTCTGGGTAGTCTTTGTAGATACAAACAACAATTTCTTTGCTTCATCAATGTCTTCGTCTGAAAAAGCAGACGCACTAATCCGTATTAAACTTTCGTTGTCAACTACGTCGTGTCTATTTCTTATGAAAGCTAGCACTTCCGATATAACGATATTACAATTTGTACATTTAAGCGTTCTCGCGTTCGCACTTGTCATAGACATTTCCGTAACACTCGATTCACGTCCGTTCGCCATTGCGCGCGCGGGGGGAATGATTGCGCGCGCGGGGGGAATACTTTAATATGGAAATTAAGCGATACTGTTACATGTAAAAATTTTTTTTTGGCAACCATTGGATATACTAATGATGAGGTTGTACAATCTGTTTTAAGAGCGAACTATGCAACTAATAATAAAAACCCATCAGTTATGGCAGCACCCGACCTTAGAGGACATCATACACCAAGCCACGCCTTTCCAGAAGGTTACGAAAGTAATCTTATTAAATTTATTGAGGAATATAAACCATTACAATCACATTACAATTTAAAACATGCACCTAACCGACGATATTTACTACAGCTATAACATTTACCAAAATTCATAAAGATTATTTGAAATACTGCGTTGATAATGATGTGCGAAAATGTTCTTGGACTTATTTTATTAACGTATGTAAAAAAATGAACTTATCCACAGCCGAACCATCTCAAGATGGCTGCGATATTTGCAACAAGCATAAATCGAGTCACCCTGATTCAAATGCTCATGATTGCAACATTTGTGATTGTGATGTATGTAGTTATTTTCCCGAACACATTCAATATAAGAACAAGTCTCGCCAACATATGAAGGAGGTAGAAGATTTATGCACAAATGATAACGACAAGGCATTGTTCACTGCTGATATGCAAAAAGTTATTTGCATGCCTTTATTGATTGCGAAGGAATACTATTTTTCCAGAAAATTGGTATTATTTAATGAGACTTTTGCGCAGCCGGGCAAAGACAAACAAGCTATATGTGTTTTATGGCATGAAGGTGAAAGCGGCCGAAAAGCTTTCAACATAGCCAGTGCCTATGTTAATTTTATACAGAAAGAAGAATGGGCGGTTTCGTCCCATATGTTGTAACACTTTGCCACCTATATCATTTGAAAGCTCTCAGTGAGTGCTATATTTTGTTATATGGGCAAAACTCCGTATCTCGTGCAGGAAAAAAGGTAAGGTGGTTTTAATAAATTAAAAAAAAGTTAAATATAGCTTAATTAACTAGTTATTTAACCTTCAAGCAGGCGCGTGGTTATTTGTTATGGCAGCGGTCGTAACCAAACAACCTATGCGATGAATAATAAAAAATAAAGTCCTAATTTTTAATTTTCTTTTTATGTATTTTTGTTGATAGATACTATTATATTGTCTGTAAAACCTTATTTGTCAAAAAAAAGGAACTAAAATTATGAAAAAGTATAATTGCCGCTGACTGTGGATGTCATTATTCACATAAATGCGGTGTAGTTTTCTTGTTGTGCTGTACTATAATATTTTCAATATTGTTACTCCGCTATTAATTATTGACGACCTACGCAATCATAAAGGAACTCTCTTTTTTCGTTTACAACGACCGACTTCGGCTTGTTTTATGGACATTGATATTGTTACATTTATTACGAATTATGGAACATTTGTGTGTGACCTGTACTCGATCTTTGAGACGGCAGCGAGTGCACCATGAGGTGTCGAGACCAATATTGGAAGCAAGACCACATTTTGCAGAATATATTTTGGAGCATATGAGAATAGAACAGGTAAGTTAATATTTGTAATGGTATTGTAACTATCAGTGGCGAAGGGTGAGTTTTTATAAAAGGTAAGCCGGAAAAAAAACTTACCATGGCAGTGTAGATACAGGTACTCATTTCAAAACTTCTGACTGGCTCACTGTTCGATGCTTAGATTCAAGTGGTTGAGGAAATTTCAATCCAAATTTACTATACGAGTAAGTACTGATGTTGACAGTGTCTTTCAAGTATAATAAAAGTGGCTTTGAAAAAAGCCTTTCGTGAATGAGATGTGCATGAATATGTGATGTCTACCAACTAAAACTAAATACTATTTACTTGCTAAACTACACTACTTATACTCTAAAGCTATACGTCTATTTTTTCTCACAAAATGAGCAAGGACATTATCATAAAAATCGGGTTCGTTCTTAGTCTTAAGCAACAAATGTTTTTCTATAGATATTATAGCTAAATCAGACAATCGCTCCTCCTTTTGAGAGTTTCTAATGTAAGTATGAATTCGTTTTAAAGCCGAAAACGATCTCTCAGCGGATGATACTGTAACAGGAAGAGTCAAAAAAATATTACATAATGTGGAAATTTGTGGAAAAGTGTCTATTAAAACTGAATTTTGAAAATGAAGAAAGAGCTCATAAACGTCTAGTTTATTTAAAGATGAAGTGGTGTATAACACTTTGAGTTCGTTTTTTAAAGAACTAAACTCGAATATCTGTGGAAATTTAGTAATTAAAGAGGATATTAACTCATCTGGAAATGAACTACTGTAGTAACTATATTTAGATTTATTAAGCAAATTTATAAAACTGATCTGAGAAAACGATTGATATCGGTATTTTATTTGCGTCTTAACATTGTCTATTATTTCAATAAATAGACGTCTATACAACGTTCTAGTGTCTAATTCTACATTAAGGCGTCTACGCTGCCGCGGTGGCTCATTAAATTCTTGGATGCTGTCATAAATAAAATTAAAACTATTTATAAAATCATTTGAAAGCCAATTATTGAACCTCTCTATTTCGCGTGATGCAATATCGACGTCTATTTGTTTTGATTGCAATAAATTAAAAAGAACGTCGGTTTTCTGAAATATTTCAGATAATACAGTTAAGAAAAAACAAAATTGCATGTTTTCTAATTTAGCTAAAAAGCATTCTGCCAAAGAGAGAGATTCGCTGTCCCAGGATTGCGCATTTTCTGTTATTGAATTTAAAGTATTAATTATGTCTAATCTACTATTAAAAATTACATTGATAATACGCGAATGGTAGTGCCAGCGAGTTTCCGATACTCCGGGCATACGGCGGTCAGCGATTTCCTTTAAAAGGTTCGACCGTTTAGATGATTTGTTAAAAAATCTAACAATGCTATTAATGTGTCCAAAAAATGTTTTTAATTCTTGAATATTTTCAAGGGACCGGCTAAGTACTAAATTTAATATATGCGCGTAGCATGGAACAAACGTTGCCATTGGGCATGACTCACGTATTTTCGCTTGCACTCCACCATGCTCTCCAGACATAACCGCTGCCCCATCGTACGACTGACCTACTAACTTACCCCTACAACGGTACTGGTCAAGTATTTCTAACAACTGGTTAGATAAGACTTCAGCAGTACGACTACCACTAACGTCGTAAAATCCTAGAAATCGTTCCTCAATGCCAGTTTCAGTTAAATATCTAAATATTACAGTAAGTTGCTCCCTATGGCTTACGTCAGGTGTTTCGTCAATCATAACCGATACAAATTGAGCTTTATCTATCTCTAATCTAATACGATCTCTTAAAACGGATGCAATGCTATGTATTAAATCATTTTGAATGTCACTAGAAAGACCCGAAAATACAGGATTTTGCATAGAAGAACATTGTTCTAAATGTGATTCCATTACTGAGTCGTATTTACTTAAATATAATAAAGTTTCGATATAGTTACCGCGGTTATCAGATCCTGAACTTTCATCGTGACCGCGAAAAGCTAACTCTTGTCTACCTAATAAAATTACAGTATCTATAAACCGTTTCATTAGATTTCTATTTCGATCTACTTTTCTGTTATGTATTTCATATGTATTCGTAAAAAATGTTTCGATCCTAGTGGTCCCGAACTCATATAAAGCTAAACAACTACGAATATGTTTCTCAGTTTGGACATGTTTCTTAGACGAATTGGATAAATTGTTAAGGTCGCTATATCCTACATGACTCCACATACTTTTAGAATCTGAGAATAACAAACAAGGAAAACAGTACATTCTATTTAAATTACAACTACCTGTGAGCCACTTGTATTTATCATAAAGAGATATATTAAAATGTTTTGTAAATCCATCGCGTCGTATATATTCTATGGTCATGTCTGGACAAGCACGACCTAACTGAACTACGTGTTTCTTATTTTCATAACTTAATTTCGAAAAAGATGTTTCCTCACACAACAAATAATCAGTAAGACAACAATCTAATGCTATTAACGCTGCCATTATAATAACAAACTTTTAAATTTGCTAACAAATAATTTAATACAAAAAAGTACTTACAAAAAGATGACGCCAACGCACTACGACAATAATAATGTAAATCAATGCACAACACTCTACTACAACTACTACACAATCACAAATTATAATTAGTAATTACTACTTTACACAACAAAGCGATTTCTAACAATTATTTGCAATACTTTAAATAATAGAAGAAAACAAAAATAAATGCAACTTGTGATGGGAAATGAAAATGAGCCATTAGCCAAGTATATGCATCGTTTCACCTTCATTGCAGTGCGAAATTCAAAAAAATAGCATGACGTATCTATGATCAGTGATCACGTTAATGCTCTCTCGCTCTCGCATGTCGCATGTCGCATCTTTCATCCTTGCAACAGTTGTATTTCGTGCGACAGAGATGACGCTCTACAAAGCCGAAAACGACCGAATGTCTCTTTCCACTCGTCGATGTGCCGGCGCCGCCGCGCTCGGGTACTGTACAACAGGACCTACTCGTAACATAACATAACCCGGCCTGAGCCGGCTTACCTTTACGCCTACATACGCAGATGAAATGCATAATAATACACCTAGGTTTTGCATGTGTGCGTAGGGCTTTCGTACCGTCTGTTTATACTGGATTCCTATTTTTGGGGCCGGCTTACCCGCCATTAGTTGACAATGTTGTAATAAGAGATGGCGTTATGAGTACGTAAATAATAATTAAAATATTAAAGCGATTTACGTAACAGAAAACTTTTTGTTTTTTTTTTAATTTTGTGTACTGAATAGATGTTGCGTGCGTCATTGATTTATATTTTTTTAATAGAGTATGCTTAGCGGTTTTTGCAAAGGAAAGCCGGTAGGAATCGGGTTATATGGACACTTCGCCACTGGTAACTATGACAACCTTATCTACATCAATGGCCTAAAATAATATAGAGTAATAGGCCGTTAAAGGTTTTTATTTTATTAACAACAAATCTTGCATTTTTCAGGCCCTATTGAATGATAGGCAACTCATTTGCCATCGTTGCTGGATGGCTGCTACTCGTCATGAGGCAAGATTAATTGAACTTGACATGGATCTTCAAGATTTACCTCAAAATGCGGAACAGCTGTCAGTTGATGTTATGACTATACCTGGTTACAATAGATCTGCAAATACATCCAACAGCTGTCTTTTTCCCCATTGCAGGGCATCTAATCTAGTAAGAGTACCACATTTTATAAAATCGCGGATGTAAGTGGAATATAAGTTATACATTCCACCAAGTGCTCGCGTCTGTCAGGTTCATTTGACTTCAAACGAATGGAATGAGTTAGAAGAGTTGAATAATTCATCTTTTACGGCTGAGCATTTAAAGGACATGCTGGATATGTTAAGAGATGCATACCAAGAATCTCGATTCAATTTCGACAACGTTGAATTGATAACAACATCTGAACTTCATTTTTGTACAGGTCTTAATCACGAAGAATTCAACAGACTTTTGGAGCAGACGCCCTCTATATTCCAGCAGTCGCAACGTCCTAAAACAGTTCTCGGAGCTTATTTAATGAAAATAAGATCGGGAGAATCAAATGAACGACTAGCAATTCGTTTAGGCATGAGCCGGCGTAGTTTGGAACGAAAATTAGAGTTAGCACGGGAATGTTTAATAAATGAGTTTGTTCCTCGGCATCTCGGATGGGACCACATTAGCCGTGATGAAATTGTAGCAAGAAACTTAAATGTTCCAAATGCTATATTTGGTGTTGGCAATGAAGTGCCCCCAGCCATTTTGATATGCGATGGTACCTACATTTACATCCAGAAAAGTAGCAACTTTTTATTTCAGAAGCAATCATATAGTCTGCACAAATTCAGAAACCTTTTAAAACTATTTCTGATAATCTGTGCAGATGGCTACATAGTAGATGTGACTGGCCCTCATGCTGCTACGACTTCAGATGCGACAATAATGAATACCTATATTCAAAACGAAATAAATCCAATTCATTATGTTCTTAGAGATAATGATACATTCATATTAGATAGAGGTTTCAGAGACTCAATATCGACTTTAGAAACTTGGGGCTACCAAGCCCATATGCCTCCAACAAAACAAAGAAGTGAAAGCCAACTTACAACGGTAGAAGCAAACAAATCTAGATTAGTGACTATTGTGAGATGGGTTGTAGAGGTAGTGAACGGGTGGATTAAGCGGGATTTTAAATTATTCAGACAAGAATATTTTAATCGAGCATTGCCTCATCTATTTACTGACATACGCATTGCTGCTGCCCTTTTAAATACTTTTAGGGAGCCTTTAAAAGACCATGCCCGAGGTAATGAGATCGTGCAAGTTTTAAATAGGACAATTAATATGGCTAACAACTTAAGTGACTATGTTATCGAAAACAACATAAATCGACAGCGTGCTTCTTTTTGTACTATAACCGCAAATGACCATCATTTAATGCACTTTCCGGTGTTATCAGAAGAAGATCTTTTATTAATTTCATTGGGAAGTTATCAAATAAAACTTGCACGGTCTTATTTGAGCGAACATATAAGAAATGGCATGTACACAATTGAAATATGCATAGGAGCTATTCCAAACCTTATGCGATATAATATACACGTTTTAGAAGGTATTTTTTTGAGAGGGCGCATAAAATCGCGACACGTATCAGGTAGAACATATTATTCGTACATTTTAATTAACAATACAGCTGAAACACCAAGACAGGCAATTCAAATCAAATCAATGCATTTATTTGTCAGAATAGGGTGTAGGTACAATGATGGTATATAAATAATATTTAGTGCAGTCCATATTCTCCCTGTGTAGGTGTACAAATATTAATACTTAAAGCTAGTTTTCCTTTCATTAATTAATTTAAATTCAATTATTATTACAACTACATTTACATATTATGTCACTATAAGTAATTTAATATGTTATTACTAGAATTAATATATTACATTCATCAATTACATTTAAAGAACAAAATTAAATTATATTAGATAGTTACAAAATTACACTTGATGATAGAGATAGATAGAGTAGTTACATTAGCAGTACAAAAACATGTTCTATATTTTACTTATCTTCTAGGTATTCCTTAGTACTATAGTAACATTTTTCCAAGAGGAAAGTAAATAATTTGTTTCTAAACGTTGCTAAAGGCAACTGTCTAATGGCTTGGGGAATTTTATTAAATAGCTTAACAGCCATACAAAATGCATTTCTTTTAAATAATTCCAAATGGATTTGTGGCAGTTTCAGTTTATTTTGGTGCCTAGACATATGATTGAAACTTTCAAAGAGATTCGGGTATTTTTTTACAAACGTACACATTTCGTGTATGTATAAGCAAGGCAGAGGAAGTATTCTGTGCTTAGTAAATAGTGGTTTACAACTGTCTAGGAAGTTAGCACCGCATATTGCTCTTATGCATTTTTTCTGAGTAACAAAGACTCTATCCATGTCTACTGAATTGCCCCATACTATTATACCGTATCTAATTAAAGAAGAAACATAAGCATGATAAGCAATTAGCGCAGTATGTACATCTACAGTTTGCCTAATTTTTTTTATTACGTACACAAATCTGTCTATCTTAATTGCTCATTATTATTGCTCTTGTTTGACTGGGAAGAGAACAGTGGGCACTTGCGCTCACATAATGAGTATAATTTGGTACCTTGGCTGGGCAAGGCACCAGCCAAGCATATTGCTACCCGCGACATTTTTGGACGAGATTATTGTTGATAATGATTAGATAAGATAAGATAAAATTTATTTAAAGGTCCACTTAAATCTAATTACATATTGCAGTGAGAGCCACACTAGGCGCAGCCTGTTTCGTGGCTTTCAAACTTACGAATTAAAGGACACAGGTACACAATGAACTTAGATTATACAAAAACAATAAAAAAAACAAAAATAATTAAAACAAATAACTAAATAAATGTGAATCAATAGTGTTGTATGTGTGTGTGTGTGTATGTGTGTGTGTGAATGTGAGTGTGTGTGTATGTGTTTGTGTGTAAGTGTATAGGTATGAAGGCGCATCCCTGGCGCCGTGAAACAAACTAACCTTTTTATTGGATAACGTTAAAGGAGGTTTTAACGTTCGTATTAAATTATGAAACAAACATTCAAAATGATCGGACGAGAATGACAAGGAGTCGTCATTCTAGCAGAACGTCATGAAAACGGGAAGAAACCATCGAACCCGTGAGGCTGGTGGTCGATCCTGGATTTTAGACGGACTGCTGGCGTCCACTTTACCATTAAGATTATTAGAAAGTTGTATTTGCTCAGAATTTGTGAATATAAGTTTACGTTCTACAAAACCTATTTATTTCCAAAATACCTCGAGCCTTTACCTACTTGAAGAAGTCTGAAACTGATACAGATAGCCACCTGGCGACATCAGAAGTGGGATCCGAGACACCACACCACGTGTTTGAAATCGTGGTAATACCTATGAAAAATGGCAACTGCAGCTTGAGCGACAAAATAAGAATTTTATGACGAATATTCGTACTATGAAGACGCCATCTTTGCCGACGGGAAAATTCTGACAAATTAGATGGATTACTACTGCGGCAATAAAGAATGTGATCATGCCGCGCGACTCATGGCGGCTTTGTGCCATGTTTAAAGTGTTTTTGATTTCAGCAATACAGTAATGTGTCTGTGTTTGACACGACAAGGAAAATGGATATCGATACTAGGGAATGAAAATTAATTGGTAATGATGACGATTATGCTACATAACACAGTTGGGTAAAAATAAGGTAAGATTGAAGGGCGGACAATAATTGATGTCCAATGTGTCTGTAAGTACTATATTGTTACAATGTGCTATACTATTACAAGTCTGTTTTGTTGGCGTGTACCACTGCTAAGCTACGCTGTTACATTAAATTAGTACCATAAATATACCAAGGTCCGTTTAAAGTCAAGTTAGTTCAAGGTTAATAGGAGTTATTTCATCATGCGTGTCGAACCGCATATCCTTTGCAGTATTTTATTGAGTAAACTCGTGATGGAGTATTAAGCTGTCCGCTATCTGATAAGGACGGTAACCCACACTCAACGTTGTTTCGAGTCCTGTGTTGTTGGATCAGGCACCGTGAGGGTGGCCTGAGTCCTGTGTTGTTGGATCAGGCACCATAAGAGTTGCCTGAGTCCTGTGTTGTTGGATAGGGCACTGTGAGGGTGTGGGTAGAGTGCTTGTCGGCTGAGTGATGCTTGTTTTGCAAGTAATAGTAACTAAATAAGAATATAGTTTTTGTGGTTCGACTGTCGTTGAAAATAACTCCTTGAGGTAGCTCACACGAGGACGTGTGAATGTCAGGACGGTCATGTGAAGGCGAGTCAATATTATAGCCTTTAGGAAGCGCCAAGTAAATACTGCCAAAGCACAAAAAGAAAACAAAACAAAAAAAAAAAAAGCTGTTGAACCTAAGCCGCAGTCTTATATCTGACTGTATGTTTACAGGGAGAGCGTGTGGTCAAGAAGACGAAACGGTGGAGCACTTGATGTGTAGCTGTCAACAAAATATCTTATTCCTGGTGAAGTCGAAATGTATTCTCGACTGCTCTCTGAGGAAGAGTAAAGAGGAACATAAAAGGACAGTATTATTTTGAGACTATTTGTAGAAAAAGTGTTTACTATACTGACACTTCTAGTTTATTGGTAGACGGCGATGTGCCACCCAGACCACACTTGTTTGGGTTGGTTAAGGGGACGCAACATCCAGGTATAAGGTCTGTGCTGGGTGGTTGTGGGTCCTGAGCTGCTAGTGGCTAGCAGTAGGGACGCAACACCCAGGGAAGAGATGTAGACCCTGACTTGTAGCTAGTTTAGCAGGGTTGCCTGGTTGGGTCGTATGCGTTGTGTGTGAGTCCAGGCCTAGCCTGCGCTGGTGGCTAGCGCTAGGTGTAAGGGATGTATGGGTTCAGTTCACTTATTGATGCTGAATTGTAGAGATTTTGGCTGGAAAGTAAGAAGCATTGACTCGTGTCAGGTTGGACGAGCCTGATGCCTTGAGTAATGGTATTGTATTGTCATTGTTGCAGGAATGTATACGCCCGAGGACGGTCGATTGTCAGTCCGGCCGTGAAGGCGCATCCCTGGCGCCGTGAAACAAACTAACCTTTTTATTGGATAACGTTAAAGGAGGTTTTAACGTTCGTATTAAATTATGAAACAAACATTCAAAATGATCGGACGAGAATGACAAGGAGTCGTCATTCTAGCAGAACGTCATGAAAACGGGAAGAAACCATCGAACCCGTGAGGCTGGTGGTCGATCCTGGATTTTAGACGGACTGCTGGCGTCCACTTTACCATTAAGATTATTAGAAAGTTGTATTTGCTCAGAATTTGTGAATATAAGTTTACGTTCTACAAAACCTATTTATTTCCAAAATACCTCGAGCCTTTACCTACTTGAAGAAGTCTGAAACTGATACAGATAGCCACCTGGCGACAGGTATATTACGAAACAATTCTAAGCAGTCTTTCAGTCTCATTGTAATCTAAAGTAAGCAAAAAGTTATAAAATTTGGGTAGAGCCTCTCGCATTGTGTCATGTCTTACATTACATTTTTTTACTATTTGATTGTATAAATAAGGGAACATGTGTATTGGGAACCTGTGTGCAAATGAAGTATTTACGAAAGGGGTAGGTAATCTAAAAACTCTTAAACTCAACATGTGTGTGTAGTCAGGGGAAATTAAAACAAGTTTGTGAGTGTGACTTGCTGCTTTCAAAATGTACAATTTCCGAACGCTTAGTAAACCGGCCTCTTGATAAAGATTTGTAGTTGGATACATAATTGGCTTTTTTAGCATAACTTTTAGTACTGCTCTTTGAGCTCTCTCTAAGACAATTAAATTTGAAGTTGATGCGCCACCCCATTATTATTAAAAGTTTGAATACTGCGAAATGGGAAAGCAACTGCATGTTGCAACTACAAGTACAAGTATGTATTTATTAAGTGCATTGATTAAGGGCATTGCATTGCTCAATGACCTTGAAGATCTGAGGTTTGTTACAGTTTTCATAGAAAAAGCGCCATCTACTAACAGAGATTAATACTAGGATATAATCAACTAATGATTATTCAAATCACAGACGCGACACGAATTTATCATTGTTTTGACCTAACTTATTTTATTCTCTCGGAGACGCCAGTTTTATACATACGTTTTTTACTGGAAATAACGTTCACCGCGCTCAGAGCAATAACGAATTTATTATTATTACTGTTGCTACTAGACTATGTCTTCTGAAGGTCTGATGATGGCCAGGTAAGTACACAACGGTTCTCAGCGATGGTAACAGCTAGAAGTACTCTGTTTTCATAATTTGCCTATTTGATTAATGATGCTACTACACTATGTCTTCTAAGGGTCTGATGATGGCCAGGTAAGAACACAACGGTTCTCAGCGATGGGAACAGCTACAAGTACTCAGTTTTCATAATTTGCCTATTTGATTAATGATGCTACTACACTATGTCTTCTGAAGGTCTGATGATGGCCAGGTAAGTACACAACGGTTCTCAGCAATGGTAACAGCTAGAAGTACTCAGTTTTCATAATTTGCCTATTTGATTAATGATGCTACTACACTATGTCTTCTAAGGGTCTGATGATGGCCAGGTAAGAACACAACGGTTCTCAGCGATGGGAACAGCTAGAAGAACCCAGTTCTCATCATTTCCCTATTTAATTACTCGTGCTACTACACTTTGTACTTACCTGATCCTCATCAGACATTCTTCTGAAGGTTGAATTGAACTCAATGATTTTCAGCGATGGAAACAGAAAAAAATTGAAACTAACTGTAAAATGTTATTTTGTAAAATAGGCAAAATGGTTATTAAGAAAACAGCTTTAGTAAGTTTTATATTTTATTTTAATCAAAGAAGATAAGACCTAATCTTAGCATTCCATAGATTCTCCGTGCAGGTGCCGGGTCCATCGCGTGATAGAGAAAGGAACACTTGCATAACAGCGTCTGGGACTTACGACCCAGATGTAGGTTTAAGGAGGCCCCTATTACTCTACTTCCAGATATATTTTTTGTTTCTTCCTGGGAATGCCCCACTTCTACAGTCAAATTTGGTAGTATTTCTTCTTCAAGCTAGAACAAAATTTTTTTATTTAATAAAATAGTCGATGTTACAAATTAATACAAGTATTAATCACAGTACATAACACATTTGTGGCGGTAATGTACTCTAAAACAAGTAGCAGGTGGATTATCAGAAATATGGAAAAAGTTACGAGTTTGCTTTACTAGCAATCATTACTCTATAATATGAAAAACAAATTAGCTTTCAGCTGTTTGTCTGTTTATGTATGCATTAATCTTAAAAACTAGGCAGCAGACAGAATTCATAATAACTTTGCATAATATAGATGAAAAGCACTCATAATTTTAGACGTTTACAATGTGATGCCGTAAATAAACACTTATTTGAGCTTACATAAAAAACAACAAAATAAACTTATATTTACCACATTTTGCTCAACTTCCATATCAGTTGGCATATCTGACGGTTCGCATGTGTCGTAAGATTTTGACAGCGGTTGATCTTCTTGATTTTGTAATTCAGAGCCTTGCGGCTTTCTTATTTTCCTTAAAAAAAAAAATCCTGTTTTAATTGGTACTTGTAATTTTGTCGATATCAAAACTATGGAGTAAAAAAAAGCTACCTAAGTAAATGTCTCAAAGTCAACTAGGTCAAGACCTAATGAGTAACAACTTGCTGTTCTACGTAGGTACTGCCATCATGACTGAAGTCTACCTACCTTCGTAGTCCACCATAAGTCAGTCCCTCACAGTCACCTAGGTCTCCCTGACCTCTTTTAAACGAGTACCAACTTGCTGGTTTACGTAGGTACTGCCATCATGACTGAAGTCTACCTACCTTCGTAGTCCACCAAAAGTCAGTCCCTCACAGTCACCTAGGTCTCCCTGAGCTCTTTTAAACGAGTACCAACTTGCTGGTTTACGTAGGTACTGCCATCATGACTGAAGTCTACCTACCTTGGGAGTCCACCATAAGTCAGTCCCTCACAGTCACCTAGGTCTCCCTGAGCTCTTTTAAACGAGTACCAACTTGCTGGTTTACGTAGGTACTGCCATCATGACTGAAGTCTACCTACCTGCGGAGTCCACCATAAGTCAGTCCCTCACAGTCACCTAGGTCTCCCTAAGCTCTTTTAAACGAGTACCAACTTGCTGGGTTCACGTAGGTACTGCCATCATGACTGAAGTCTACCTACCTTCGTAGTCCACCATAAGTCAGTCCCTCACAGTTACCTAGGTCTCCCTGAGATCTTTTAAACGAGTACCAACTTGCTGGTTTACGTAGGTACTGCCATCATGACTGAAGTCTACCTACCTGCGGAGTCCACCATAAGTCAGTCCCTCACAGTCACCTAGGTCTCCCTGAGCTCTTTTAAACGAGTACCAACTTGCTGGTTTACGTAGGTACTGACATCATGACTGAAGTCTACCTACCTTCGGAGTCCACCATAAGTCAGTCCCTCAGAGTCACCTAGGTCTCCCTGAGCTGTTTTAAACGAGTACCAACTTGCTGGTTTACGTAGGTACTGCCATCATGACTGAAGTCTACCTACCTTCGTAGTCCACCATAAGTCAGTCCCTCACAGTTACCTAGGTCTCCCTGAGCTCTTTTAAACGAATACCAACTTGCTGGTTTACGTAGGTAGTGCCATCATGACTGAAGTCTACCTACCTTCGTAGTCCACCATAAGTCAGTCCCTCACAGTCACCTAGGTCTCCCTGAGCTCTTTTAAACGAGTACCAACTTGCTGGTTTACGTAGGTAGTGCCATCATGACTGAAGTCTACCTACCTTCGTAGTCCACCATAAGTCAGTCCCTCACAGTCACCTAGGTCTCCCTGAGCTCTTTTAAACGAGTACCAACTTGCTGGTTTACGTAGGTAGTGCCATCATGACTGAAGTCTACCTACCTTCGTAGTCCACCATAAGTCAGTCCCTCACAGTCACCTAGGTCTCCCTGAGCTCTTTTAAACGAGTACCAACTTGCTGGTCTACGTAGGTACCTACTGCCATCATGACTGAAGTCTACCTACCTGCGGAGTCCACCATAAGTCAGTCCCTCACAGTCACCTAGGTCTCCCTAAGCTCTTTTAAACGAGTACCAACTTGCTGGGTTCACGTAGGTACTGCCATCATGACTGAAGTCTACCTACCTTCGTAGTCCACCATAAGTCAGTCCCTCACAGTTACCTAGGTCTCCCTGAGATCTTTTAAACGAGTACCAACTTGCTGGTTTACGTAGGTACTGCCATCATGACTGAAGTCTACCTACCTGCGGAGTCCACCATAAGTCAGTCCCTCACAGTCACCTAGGTCTCCCTGAGCTCTTTTAAACGAGTACCAACTTGCTGGTTTACGTAGGTACTGACATCATGACTGAAGTCTACCTACCTTCGGAGTCCACCATAAGTCAGTCCCTCAGAGTCACCTAGGTCTCCCTGAGCTGTTTTAAACGAGTACCAACTTGCTGGTTTACGTAGGTACTGCCATCATGACTGAAGTCTACCTACCTTCGTAGTCCACCATAAGTCAGTCCCTCACAGTTACCTAGGTCTCCCTGAGCTCTTTTAAACGAATACCAACTTGCTGGTTTACGTAGGTAGTGCCATCATGACTGAAGTCTACCTACCTTCGTAGTCCACCATAAGTCAGTCCCTCACAGTCACCTAGGTCTCCCTGAGCTCTTTTAAACGAGTACCAACTTGCTGGTTTACGTAGGTAGTGCCATCATGACTGAAGTCTACCTACCTTCGTAGTCCACCATAAGTCAGTCCCTCACAGTCACCTAGGTCTCCCTGAGCTCTTTTAAACGAGTACCAACTTGCTGGTTTACGTAGGTAGTGCCATCATGACTGAAGTCTACTTACCTTCGTAGTCCACCATAAGTCAGTCCCTCACAGTCACCTAGGTCTCCCTGAGCTCTTTTAAACGAGTACCAACTTGCTGGTCTACGTAGGTACCTACTGCCATCATGACTGAAGTCTACCTACCTTGGGAGTCCACCATAAGTCAGTCCCTCACAGTCACCTAGGTCTCCCGGAGCTCTTTTAAACGAGTACCAACTTGCTGGTTTACGTAGGTACTGCCATCATGACTGAAGTCTACCTACCTTCGGAGTCCACCGAAAGCCTAGGTACTATCAAGGTACTCAAAATATAAGTTTAATCGAAGCAATGCCGATGTTCTAAAAATGAATCTAAACATCGTACAAATAAAAACGTGTCTAACTAAAGCATACAAAGGTATAAAATAATATTTATAAATGTATAATATTTAGCTTGTAGGTACTTACCAATAATTTTGAAGAGCTCGGCCACGCTTCACATTACGTTTATTTTTATATTTAGGCATAGTCTATGAGTGATTAAAAAACAAAATTTAATTAAAAACTAGGATATATTACACTTATGAACTTAATTACAAGTAGTATCATTAAAAACAATTGTGTACTTTTTATTTACAATATTTTTTCATTCAAAGTTGGTCGGTTTAAAGTTTTATTCGGTAAGAAAATACGGTCGTACAGTCCACCCGTCACAAGAGTCGTAACGACACTGAATGTGCGACTCCCGAGCAATCGTCACGGCGGTAGCGGGGGTGCAGGCGCGGGGATTTTATGAAAATCTAGTTTTTATCAATTATTTTAAATATAACGAATAATTAAGATAAAGTAATCAATACAGATTATTAGTTAGAATATAGCACATTTTTTGTATAAATTTCGAATAAAATCAATCATCCGTTTAATAGACAATTTGATATTTAGTTATTATAATACCAGATTTCGTGATTTTTTTTGGAAGTTTTTAAGAAATAATTAGCGTGTTTAATAAATACAAAGTTTTTTCGGTAGTATCTAGTTTATTCATGTTTTTTTGTGACGTAAACGTATGTAAGGATTCGTCAACAAACTTCTCCAAACCGAGCGTGTTTTTGGGGTTTGAGCAATGCAATGTCCTTAAGCTACATACTTACACAAGGATTTATTAAGCGACAATTTTACCATTTTCACTTATATATTTTTAACTGTGTACTTATTAATAACGGTCTAAACTAACGATTACTGTCTGTAAATTGGCTACAGTTATTATAAGTGGAATAGGTATAATGTGTTTCTGTGTCACAAAATGTAAAAAAGTACGATTAGAGCCATATTTGATACAAACATTATTTTATCATTAACAGCTCAATACTTTTGACCTGCAAACAATTTTAATGAAAAAAAAAATTATAGAAAAAAAAATCTAGGTGAACACGTTTAGGCTAGTCGCAACATGTTACAAAGGTTGGGACGCAGAGAGCAGATGTCATATTTGAAACAAAATGGCGGGGAGCATAGGGAGCTGTTTTTTCTTTGTCCATGTAATTGCGCAAACGTTTCTGAAAGCTTGAGAACTCTTCTACCCAGAAGGACCGCCGTAAATCACATTTTACATGTCTGCAATCTTCTAAACGCTGCTCATACAATGGTGGCCGAGAGGGTGTTGGGTCAAAGTAGGCACTACCTTTAAATCTCTTCAGTAGTAGTTATTAAAAGACCAATTAGTTAAGACATTTTTTTAATTTTCTTTATTTTTTTAAAACCCTATAACAGTTTCCCTGCACGAGATACGGAGTTATGCCCATACAATAAAACATAGCACTCGCTGAGATCTTTCAAATGATATAGGTCACAAAGTGTTACAACACATGGGACGCACCCCATATAAAACTGCCCATTCTTCTTTTGCAGAGATCTGAAACATCTTTATTTTTTTGTAGACAACTGCAATGCCCAAAATAAAAACAAGTTTTTCTTCTCCGCTTTGGTTCAACTGGTAAACGATCCATCTACTTCTATTGAATCTATTAATATTGAATACCTCGAACCGGGCCATACATATATGGCTGCCGATCAAGTCCATGCTAGCATAACTAATAAGTTTAATAGAACAGGTCAAATATATGATTTTCAAGATTATGTTCAACAAATTAAAAATTCGAGAAAAAACATCGATACTTTAGTTTTGACTCATGAAGATATGTTTTTATTCGAAAATGAAAGTAAACTTAAATACTCTGATGGTATGAATATACAAAAATTCAAAATAGTTAAATTTGAAAGAGGTTGTCTGTCACTATTTGCTAAAGTAAGTTATAATGATGACGAAAATTTTACGGAAATTAAGTTTTTAAAAAAGAAATCGGAAAACAGGATGAGAAATTTGCTGAATAGTAATACAAGTCTATTGAATAACATTAAAAAACAAGACAATCCACGAGGAGTGTGTGAAATAAAGAAAAGAGAACTCCTCAATTTATGCCAGTACATGCCTATGTCACGTAGAAAGTTTTTTGAAGAATTAATAGTATCTGATGTCCCTGATTTATCTTCTGACCAAGACGTCGATTTTTAAATGTGTATGCTATGATATGTCTATAATATGTGTGTGGTATTTTGTTAAGAGCACAATAAAGGAATGTTTTAATAAATTTCTTTGTTTTACTTTCCATATAATTTAATTAGAAATATAAAATAGACAATAATAATATAGGTATATATATAGGTAATATATTTTTTATTTTTTGAAAGCTATTCTAACAGAAATATATAGAATAATAATTATTCTATATACTTTTCTGTTAGAATAGCTGTCATATAAAGAAACATTATATTATATCGTTCACCAAATATATGATTATCCTGGATAGTCATATATTTGCCGAACAATATTTGTTATGACATAACACTGCAACTATTTATACAGTGTTTTGTAGTAACTATTAGTTTTCTTTCAGGGTCTTTATAGGTTTCGACAGAACACGTTTCTAGGTCTAAATGACTGAAATAATACAATATTTCCTTTTTTATTATATGGCTAGCAAGAAACAGTTATAATGGTAAACATATCCAACATTCAAAGAAAACGAACTTATATTAAAGATGTTATGACGTATTTTTCAAGAAACAGAAAAATCATGAATTCTCAAAATTCGTATGTATTTAGATGCAGTGTTTGGTGCTCGTATTTGTTCCCTGCATAGAGAAGAGGCAAATTATTCAGACCTCTATACTGCTGAGTATAGCATTAATTATTTTACAACTATGCAGATAGAAGAAATTATTTTTATTTTAATGGAGGGACTTCAAAACATCTCTTATGAGAATATTGAAAACTACTCCGATAACCATCTGCAGTACTTTATAGGCGTAAGTAGACTGCAGCATTCACAAATATTAGATGCCACACCCAGGCTTAGGGATATGCGTCGGGGTAGTTTTGCATTAACAGCCTTATTGTGCAAATTGAGAATTGGAGACTCAGGAGATAGGCTGTCATGCTTATTCCAAGTACCAAGGAGAACCTTGGAAACATTAATGTCGGCCGCAAGGAACATATTACTAACAGACTTTGTCCCACAATATCTAGGATTTTCTCATTTACGAAGGGAGCAAGTGGCGGCAAGAAACTCATACATTGCCGATCACATTTTTGGTGAGCCTGAAGCATCAGCTGAATTTAAACCAGCAATTACAATAGCTGATGCAACATACAAAAAAGCAGTAATTACCTTTTTCAAAAAGATACATATTCCCTCCATAAATATAGGAATTTATTAAAGCCATTTATCCTCTGTACCTGTGATGGATATATCATAGATGTACGCGGGCCATATAGTGCCACCACAAATGATGCGACAATCATGAATGATTTATTGAATACCACAGAGTTTAATGATTTTTATAAAGAAAATGATATTTTTATTCTGGACAGAGGTTTTCGTGACTCCATGGATAGTCTGCATGAGAAAGGATACATAGGTCATATGCCTGAAACAAAAGGAGACGGCCAGTCACAGCTAACCACGCTTGAAGGCAATAGGTCACGCTGCGTCACTATTAACAGGTGGGTAGTGGAAGCTGTGAATGGCCGTTTTAAGAGAGATTTTAAAATATTTCGGCATGAATATTTTAACCGTGGTTGTCGCAATCTAATGGTAGATTTTAAAATAGCAGCTGCTCTGATGAATTTTTTATATACGCCTTTCGCAGAAAATATCCATGCAGAGCAGTTTGTCTCTATAATATTTGAGCGCCTGTTTTTAAATAACTCCATAGCCCAACTGGTTATGGAACATAATTTAAACAGGCGCGCTTCCTGGTTTCAACCCATAGATGCGACAACCCTATCCTTTCCGCGACTATCCATGGAAGAACTTATTTTATTCGCATGTGGTGTATACCAAATTCGGCAGGCCCGTTCTTATGTAGGAGAACATTTTAGATATCATGGAATATTATACCCTCGAGGTTTCCAGAGAGAGGATAAATGGTTTAGAGGGAATAAACCCAATGTTGCTTCGAGCTAAAATTAACTCCCGCCATTCTTCTGCTAGGACCTATTTTGTTTTTATAGTTGCAGAAACAAATATGAATGGTCGGGACGCAATCAGAAGTTATTGCTGTAACTGTATTGTAGGTTTAAGGACAGTTGGATGTTGCTCACATGTAATGAGCATTATCTGGTATTTAGGCTATGCGCGCCATGAGGGTCTTACACTACCTGCCTCCTTCCTAGATGATGTAGTATTAAGAATTAAATTAAATTAAAAGAAAATAAATAATCTTATAAAAACAAAGTATTATTTAATTTGCAAACACTTCCAAAACAAAACAATCCAAACCCTAGCAGATCTTCATCATTATCTAACTATTTGAAAGAAAGAAAGAAAGAAAGAAAAATGTTTTTATTTTACACACAATACACAAATTAAATTTCAATTTTAATATATTGTAATACAGTATAAATATTGAGGCCAATTGCTAATGTCCCCTTGGATTATAAATATTTATAGATTTTAGAACCATAATAAAAAAATTAAAAAAAAAAAGGAATAACAATAAATAATTCAAAGTCATACATAAAATATGGAACATTAGCAAAGGTCATGAAATTAAGTACAAAAAAGTTGTAACATACTACCTCCAGGCATAGCATTGTGTGAAAAATAAAGGCCACAGCTCAGCATATGCTGCAAAAGTATTTGCCGCGCTGATTTTCAGCTGGGGCCTTGGAGGCTGGTGATATAATAATAATATATGTAGGTACCTATTTAAAAGTACCTATTATCTTAGCAAACATTAATTTAGTGTCAGAATAAAAGGAAGGTCAGTGTAAAAGGAAAAAAATAAATAAAGCGGAAATAAATAAGACGACGTAAAAAAGTATACTAGTATTAAAAAAAAAAAAAAAGTTACCAACTACTTCTGAGATAAGAAGTCTGTTACAGGAAAAAATATATTATATACTTATTGCAATGTCTGACGTAAGATTATAAAATATTTAAATATTATAAAAATGTACTTAATACGTTATGAACATAATGCAAAATACAAACAAAAATGAACATGTCAAGGAATTATTTACAAAAAGCAAAAATGAAATCACAATAATTAATAATAATTTAAAAATCACAATAATTAATAATAATATAAATTTCAATCTGAGTAATAATTAGAATGGGGCATTAAAGGCATAATAATAATTAAATCATTTTAGCAAGGATTTTAGCAGTTTAAGGTGTCGGATTTTTGACTTTCTAAAAAGATCAATTTTAATTTATTCTTGAGGCTATAAACAGTCTGTTGCTGAATATAGGTTTCTTCTAATGCACCCCCACACATTGAGTATGTATGATCCTCATTTTAATCTCAACTAGTTACTGTGAGTCCAACAACTAAAAACATTTATCCTGACATAAGTGACCTAGGCTGGGGTAGGCTTGCCATGAGATGCGGTCTCAAAACTTATGTTACACTGTTTGGCTTTTGGTTATACGGCTAATACAAGAATGAATCCTGCTCTTGTTGTGGATTCCCAAATAGGTCGCACATTTGTGTATGATGCACTTTGAAATACTCCGCTTTGCGGAAGAGGAGATGAAAAAACAATACCTACATAATAGCACTAATACTATACTAGGTACTACTACTATAATAGCATCATAACAGCCCATTAATGGAGGGATACTTGGCCTACTAACACCACGCTGGCTAGACGGATTGGTATAGGGTTTAATTTCAAGCTTTCCTTCTTTTTATTTCGTAAAGATAATATTCACCGTTAGTCCCTTAGTTGGTTTTTACGACACCCATGGGATGAGATGGGGTGGTGATATATTGTATTTTTACTCCGTCACCACACGGAGAACTATAATAGCACTGTTAAGTAAATGTATAATTTTTTACCTTATTTATACCTTTAAATAATTGTAATAGTGTACCTACACTAATACATAACCTTTAAACATAGCCATTAATCTGTAGACTTCCGAAACGGACGTCTCAACCCATTCATTTAATCGAGACGAGGCAGAGATGCCCGTTTCAGAAGCCTGGGCTATTGTTTGCCACGCATACTTGTTGGTTTCGGCAACAATCATTTCTACAAGAGGTTGGTCCCAGATCTTACTAAATATGTCAATAGGCAAGGTGCCTTCAATTTTTGGGCCAACCTCTTGTAGAAAAGATTCTTGCCGACCCGTGAATGTAGCATAGTCTTCGCTCCAGTTATATATGTCAGATCTGGAGACCACCTCGTCCTCCGGTTCCTCCAACAACTGCACTATCTCTTCCGGAGTGAGCTCCGGTTCCTCCTCTTCCTCGCTCCCGGAGTCGGAGAGATTGAATACACCGTCCCCAACCTGTTAGGGCATACATACGACCAGAAGCATAAAAGCATAACATGCGTAGGTATTACATAATAATGTTTGTGCAATAAATTTAACACCTCATTTATGCTGAGCCATGCCTGCTGAGCAATCATCACACATTAAACAAAACCAAAAAAATAAAACCAAACATCATATTATGCTAAAAGTTTGAAGCAAAGTAATGCGATGCGTTATAGCTAAAATTCATCATAACCAGTTAATTATTTTTGTCGCCACAAAATGTATATTTGTACCCCATAGCCAGCAGATAAGTATAGGTTATAGGTTAGTATAGTAGTCTAGGTTTCCGTTTTATGTCATAGCTACGGAACCTTAACCTTTTTTTTTACGAAATTTAGTTGGAAGTGAAGAAATTGTAATTATAATTGCTGCTTACGTTATCTGAAGCCTCGTCACCAAAAAGACGTCTCGGCTCCAGGTTCATCTGGTCGATTTACTCAATTTCCTCTGACACCTCTATTCTTTCAGGCCGCCATGGCTATAAAATATATTTTTAAAATTATTTTTGGGTTCACTAGCCACATCCCGTACTGGGGCTGAATATATAGGCTACAACTGGACACGGTGAAGCAATCGTAACTAAATCAATACGTGCAGGAGCGCAAAGGGCTACAACTGAACACGATGAATTGTCACGAAAAAGGAGATAACGTCTAGTCACAAGCAAAGTTGTTACTCGACTAAGGAAACTGGCGTCCCTTTAAGAAAACAGGTAGTTTCTGACTCTGTCTAAAGAAACACGACCCTATTATCTAAGCTATAAAGTCGTTTTTGCTACGAAATGTGTTCACGTAATTAGGGGTGCGCGGGCGCTACCTGAAATTTTCAAGGCTATCGCCATCTTAACGCTCGAGCGTTAAGATGGCGATACCTGTTTTCTTAAAGGGACGCCAGTTTCCTTAGTCGAGTAACAACGTTGCTTGTGACTAGACGTTATCTCCTTTTTACAAGAGGTAATATACATAATCCGGAGATGTTAGAGCGTATTCACTTTAACGTTCCGGATAAGTACATGTGTAGGCGAAGAAACACACAGCTGTTACGGTTACCTCGCGCAAGCACCAATTGACAGCAGAAGGCGCCTCTGTCGCGCGCATACGATACGATCAACAAAGTTGCAGACACCATAGATATATTCTGTTGCACATTGAGTGACTTCACAAAAACGTCACTATTTGTACTATGTTATTAAGTAGGTAAAACAGTTATTATATATTAGATTAGATTAGATATAAGATTTTAATATGGATATATAATAATTTTAAGTATTAGCTACATTATTGTATTAGGGCGTACCCTGTAAGAATAATGTATGATGATTAAATAAATAAATAAATAAATGAACTAATTTCCACAATCTTCATAAATGGGCTGAAAAACACAACAATCCACATTGGAAAAAGCAAAAGACATTTCAAAGGAAATTCTCGGTCAACGTGTGGGCCGGAGTGATGGGCAGAACATTGATTGGTCCCCATTTCTTACCGGATAATTTGAATGGCAATAATTATTTGGAATTTCTAGAAAATGATTTTCCAGAGCTTGTAGAAGAATCCGGGGCCCTAATGTTCACAGGAGACCGAGAAATTATTTTCCAACAAGATGGTTGTCCAGCGCATTGGACATTGAATGTTCGGGAGCACTTAAATAATTGCTTCCCTGACAGCTGGATCGGCAGAGACGGACCAATCCCTTGGCCCGCCCGGTCACCCGACCTAACTCCGCTTGACTTTTTTGTGTGGGGTCGGGCCAAGGAACTAGTTTATACAAACGTAGAGATAAACACGAAAGAAGAACTGATTGCAAGAATAAATTCAGCATTTGAAACAATGAAACTAGAGATGAAGTTGAAAATTACAACAACGGAAGTGAGAAAACGGGCCCGTGCCGGTGTTAGGAACCGCGGCGGACATTTCAAACTGGTTCTAAATGGTCTATACTAGCTCTGCTTCACGGCTTTGCATCGATCTTCCAAACACCCTGTATATATATTGCAATCAATCATAAAACTTACCCGTAAACGTCCGGAAGCTGTTCGCTCCCCTCCGGTCGTGATGGCAACTGAGTTTGGCAACCAGTTGCTTAAAAATATTGGATATTCTTTTTACTCAAGCAGTTGCCAAAGACGAATGTCGATTCTTGATACGCACCTAGTTGCCAACTAAGATTTTCTCAAAAGGTGTGGTTACTTAAGAAGAATTACCACTCTCAGTTCGTAACCAACATCAGTTGTGGAAATCAAAATAAGGACTAAGGTCTGTATTATATTAAATTAGGATGTTTTCAATCAGATGCATATAAAATTTGGTTTCTATTGAATTTGTTTGATTAAATTTCTTAAGAGTTGCGTCATCGAAAGGGAACAAGGGTAGGTACATTATGTTTCAAATAATAATATCGTGAAAACAACATAATATAGGTGTCTATGCCTTTATTCCATGTAATTACCTAACTACAGCTTAAAGTTACTGAAAATTAACAACTAGGTTCCCCATTTGCAACAAAATTGAAATTATAAGTACACTTCGAATTTAGTAGGTAGTTAATATGTCTTTAGAATGGGATAACAAATGGACTGATAATTTCGAGACAGTGTCCGACACTAATTTTGTTTTCATTTAAAGTTTTTATCGCTAACCCAATTTCCTCATCGATCTCCTCGTACTCCTTCTTTTTTTTAGGTGTAATTTTTTTCAAATCATAGTATGTCGCTTCAGATTCTAAAACATCGAGTAGATGTGCCAACGTTGGATTTTTCTTACCAATAAAACTGTTGATCTTTCTATGCCATCCCTCTATATTGTTATTAGTTCTAAATTTTTCAGTTTCACAACAACAAGATTCAGCAAAAAAATCTTTATTAACCCACTGCTTTTGGAAATATTTATTAAACATATTGATTTCCTCACCAACAGGTCTTTTTGCCATTACATAATCATATCCTTCTCTTAAGTATTTTTTTGGTAACCGTGCAATTCCAATACATCTCGCCACATGCCTTTTTTTTTACTCTAGTTTTTATTTGTAAGGCCTTCGCCTTTTTCCATAACGCATGGTTGAAGTGATAGTAACATCCCTTAAAAAGTATACCAGGAAATATGTCTTTAAAGGCATTAATTGCTGCAATTTCGAAATCCAATGTAAAATTCCCTCCGGCTGATTAAGTCTAAATGTCAAAATGTACTTTTAGTGTCGTAGTTACTACTTCTTTGTTGAAAGGATTAAGATGTTAATCAAACTCCGTAATTATCACGTAAGTTAGTAAGTTTAATGTTCTTTAATTTAACAATGTATCACACCTTATATATATTCTTGAATAACTCTGAACACTTATTAAAAGACACTACTAACAATAGTAAATTACTTTGAAGTTATTAGAATACAAATATCGTTCACTTATACTTTTGGCGCGTAGCAACTGACTGGCGAGAGGCGAGGCGACGGCGACGCCGACGCCGACCGCGCATGCGCGCTCGCACACCGACCGCGCATGCGCGACCGCACACCGAGCGTGGCGCTCGCGTCGGCGGCCAGTCATTGGCCGCCCGAACCCCTCGCAGATTTGAAATATTATTATGTCTTTATTATAGTTGCAAAGATACATTACATTTTTAACTTACATTAATCCTTAAATCTAAATGCAGAAAACTATTCATTTTTAAGTACATACATCTTCTAATGATATGAAATAATTAATATCCATAATTAGGTATTTGGTTACTGTCTTACAGGATAAACTTTACATTATTAAGTGGCGTACGAAGTAGGCCACACCACTCCCCCCCCCCAGCGACCAGCTAAGAGAGATAATGAGAGGGAAAGCGTACCTTACGTCCCGACCTCGTCGTTGTTAATTTTTTTTGGGCACTAGGTGTTGCTTCGGTAGGTAAGTTGTTTGTAAAGTTTTGTGTTTTGTTGTGTGGTTGTGCTTGTGTGTGTGTACTGGAAGTAGATGTATTAAGACCGGTGTATGTATCTGTGTTATTTAGTATGTAAGCGGGTTTGATTCTATCTACAGAGACTGTGGTTGGCTTGCCTTTCACCATTATCTTGAATACCTTATCTCCACGCTCTAACACCTCATAAGGACCGGAATAAGGACTTTTAAGAGAGCCACCTGCTGTGTCGTCGCGTAAGAAGACGTGTGAGGAAGTGGCTAGATCTTTAAAAACGAAGGTCTGATGTGTAGTTGAATGACGTGAAGCTGGTCGAGGCTGTAATTTGCTGGCAAATGATCGTAACCTTGACACAAAATCGGGCATGGCAAGTTCGTTGTGACTGTCAGTGCTGAAGAAGTCACCAGGGAGACGTAGTGATTCGCCGTAAGTCAACTCAGCAGTGGAGGCCTCAAGATCTTCCCTGTGTGCACAACGAATACCTAACAGAACGATTGGTAAAGAATCTACCCAGTTATCATTAGCGTGACATTTGATAGCGGCTTTCAAGTGGCGATGAAAACGCTCCACCAGCCCGTTGCACGCTGGGTGGTAAGCTGTTGTTTGCTTGTGCTGAAAACCAATTGCCTGTGATAGGCTTTTAAACAACGATGACTCAAATTGTCTACCTCTGTCAGTTACTATGGTGCTGGGGCATCCAAAACGAGAAATCCATCCACTAACTAATGCCTTGGCAACCGTGTCTGCAGAAATATCTTGTAGTGGTATTACCTCAGGCCATCTTGTGAACCTATCTACGGCTGTGAGGCAATATCTAAATCCTTGACAAAGTGGCAGTGGTCCAATTAGGTCAATGTGGATAAAGGTAAATCGTGCCTGTGGAAGTTTAAAAGAACCAAGAGGTGAGTGATTGTGACGTGAAACTTTTGAACGCTGGCAGGCAATGCAACTACGAGTCCATTCTCGGCAGTCTTTTCTAATACCTGGCCACACGTACCTGTCAGTGACTAATTTAGTAGTTGCGTTGGCCCCAGGATGGCTACTAACAACAAAAAAAGGTCTTCTTGCGACTGGATACTCTCCATATTCGGCAGAGCTCTTCTCTGTAGCATATCCCATGCATGCTCAATCGGGTTCAAGTCTGGCGACTGAGCAGGCCAGGGCAGGACATTGATGTTAGCTGCGGCGAGAGTCTGTCTTACAACTCTTGCGGTGTGCGGTCGTGCATTATCATGCATTAACTGAAATAAGGGACCGATTTGCACTTGTAGAGGAACGATGACGTCTGATACAATCGTCTCAGCATAAATTTGAGCGTTGAGGTTGCCTCTGATCCAAATCAACTCAGTTTTTCCGCCGATCCAAATACCCGCCCATACCATGATGGTTCCACCACTATAAGGATGGACTTCCTGGCAGGATTTTAATCGCTGTTCGCGCCCAGGGGTTCTCCAGTGTCGTATACGTCTTGTATCCGGTCTCATACCAAAACGAGACTCATCAGAAAAGCACACGGAACGCCATTGTTCTTCTGCCCAATTTCTGTGTTCAAGAGCCCATTGATATCGAATCCTACGATTGTGCATTGCTATGGGTGGTACCCGTAGCGGTCTTCGGGAATGAAGGTTTACTTCATGCAAGCGGTTTCTGACTGTTTGGTCGCTAATTAAGTTCCCTGAAGAGCGATGAAGCCTCACGGCTAACATTATGGCGGTTATTGTTGGAGCTCTTCGAGCTGTGATTTGAATGTATCGGTCTTGTCTCCGTGTGGTGCAGCGATACCGTCCTCCATGGCGCTCAGCCACTGTACCAGTGCTTCGGTAACGTGTCCAAAGTCGACTGATAACACTCTGACTTGTATTCAGAGCTAAAGCCACAATACGTTGCTGGGAACCTGCTTCTATCATTCCCACGGCTCTGAGCATTTCTTTCCTGCTTAAATGACGTCGCCGCTCCATAATAACGTTGGTTTTAATCAGTAGTAGGGAAACAGTAGCACTAATAATGTCTTCAATGCGTTGTATGTTTTTATAGGGAAAATATTGATAGCTGATTTTCATCTTTTACTCGAATTTGATTCACAGTTCCTGTTTCAAATTATGAAATGCAGCAAAAAGGATCCATATAAATTTATAAAATCATAAATTTATTACAAAGCCACATCTCAATCTCAAGAAATCCGCATAAAAATGCTTGATCCCTAGACACTTTTGATGTGTGTATTTTGAGAATCTAATATTATGCGAATAAGGGAAAATAATCACCTACTCAGATGTTGTTTTTCTTCTTCCGATACATTTTCAAACAGTGAGAAATCAATATCGTCCCAGGATTTGTTACTTGGCATCATTGTTTTTATACAGTGGATCGGATGCAGCCCATAATTGCTTTCTCAAACGTACTTCGTCGATAACTCGACTAGTGTCCACATCGCGATTCGCCATGACTGTTCGCGCTGACGGCGTCCACTCGGCTCGACACTAGAACGCTCACTGAAGAGAGAGGCGCGCGGGCGGCGGCGGTGAGCGCCGGCGGCTACGCGGCGCTGACGAGCGACGCGTACGCCCGCTGATAGATCAGCGCTGACCAACGCGCTGATAGCTACGCGTTATTTTAAAACGCTTCCTAGAAGTTCGCACATTTTGGCTGTCAGCGCTGACAGTCAGCGTTACTCTACAACCAGCCTAACATTTTGTTTTTTTGGCTGACGAATGTACAATATCTGCCGCTTAAAGCTGCCATTTACAGAATCTGCCATTTAACGAATAAAAACTAATTTTAGTGGCTATGAGCTCTTTTTGCATAACTCGACTAATTTTGTCGTCTGACTCCTGAGTTCTTTTGAGTCTGAGACTGAAAGAAGAAAGAAAAAATATTTATTATATTCTCACACTGTCACAAAAAATGAAAAAGGAAAACAATTAAATACATAGATAGCAATAAAACAGTGACAGACCAAAAAGGGAACCCTTCTCAGCACTGTGCTAAAGTTATCCATAGCGCTGATATTCTGAAGAGCCCCATGTTTGGCGACACGAAAGAAAAGATTTTAACATACAAACATAAAAACAACTGCAGTCCAATCAAAAAGACTCGTGCTTTTGAGTTCTGTTTTTTTTTGTTTAGGGTCTTAGTGCTTTTATTTTTTGTAGTATGAATGTAAGGTAGAAGATCATGAAGTGGGTCAGTTTTGTCTTCTATCATTCACCCACACATTTCATACGATTTTTTTTAAATCAATTAAGCTCATACAAATATCTATTTTAAAAAGACTAAACTCAGAAAGACTTAAAGGTTTTATAGGCCGACCGTTTAACTTGCGTATCGCCTGCGCGGTAAGAAGGAAGCGGGGGCAGGTAACGCTACACACGGAGCCAATAATCCAAAGATTAATATCGAGATAGACATTGTTGGTAAATAGTAAAATAATAGGTATCTTTTTTTAAGTATTTATTTTTAAGTTTTACAAATATTTTATTAATAGCTTCTTAGGTACAAAAGTATAAAAACAATAATTAACTCCGTTTAAGAAATATTTAATCACAGATAATAGTTATATAGGACTACTCATCACTAATATCCATATCGCTTGAATCATCATCACTGTCTGTGTAGCTTGAGGAGTCAGAATCTTGCAAATTAATAATAAATCGGTCTATCTCTTCATCAACGATACGATCGTGCATTTGTAATGTTTATCGCAATTAACCCATTTTTCCACAGAGAATTCGGCAAATAACTGTTCCAATGTATTTTTCTTTTTGTCTAAATTAGAATAAATTTCAATTTTTGCGAGCTGTCCTTTGATATCCCCCCAAACTAATTCGATTGGGTTCAAGTCTGGGTGATATGGAGGCAGTCGTAAGACTTCATGACCTGCCGCCTTTAAAATTTCATCTACACTTAGCGGCACGGAATGTGGCCCAAACGTAAACAAACCGATGACCGGCGATTTTGATATCGCTTATGAGAATTTCAAGTGGCAACTTGTTAAGACATTGGTTTTTGTTCATTTGTGAGGGTAAGCAAAAATAAAACTTTATTTCTTTAATTGTTGTGTCATTTAACGTTAGTTTGTTACCGTAACCGACAAAACACGGGTAAGTAAAATTTCAATATTCATCTGTTAGTGCAATAAATCGTTATTCTTTTATTTTTTAATTAATCAATGGTCATGTATGCTTCCAGAATAAAGAACAAAATGCCTTTAACTTCAGCTCAAGTTGCTCAAGCAGTTTTACTTAGGAGTCAGGGGCGAACGCAGCGAGAAATTGCAGAAACTTTAAATGTACCGCGTACAACACTCAGGTACGCCTTAACAAGGTACGACCAGACCGGTCTGTACACGAGGAGACCTGGAAGTGGCGGGATTAGGAGTACATCAGAACGAGATGACCGTTTTATTACTCTCGCAATTTTGAGAAACCGGTTCCTTACGGCGGTTGAAATACGGCAGCGGCTGCAAACAGCAAGAGGAGTTAATGTAAGTGAGCGAACGATAAGAAGAAGAATGGCTGAACAAAATCTGCGAGCTCGAAGACCAGCTCGTGGTCGAGAATTGCTCCGACACCACCGCGTAGCTCGACTTCGGTTCGCTCGCGAACACGTACATTGGACTCATGAGCAGTGGAGTAAAGTTTTGTGGACTGATGAGTGCAGAGTGGCCTTGAGGGGTCCAGATGGCCGTGAACGTGTATGGAGAAGGCAAGGAGAGAGGTTTCTCCCAATCACTACCAGGCAAACCGTCAGTTTCCATGGCGGATCGGTCATGGTGTGGGGAGGGATCTGTTCAGAGGCTCGCACAGAGCTGGCTGTAGTAGCAGGGCGTCTTACAGCTGTGCGATATATTGAAGAGATCCTCCAGGAACACGTTTTAGCTGCCTTGGGAATCATTGGTAGTGAAGATTTTATTCTAATGCAAGATAATGCCCGACCTCACACAGCACGTTGCGTGGACGGTTACCTGTCGGAGGTAAGAATAAAAAAACTGGATTGGCCAGCAAGAAGCCCAGACATGAATCTTATAGAACATGTCTGGGACATGCTTAAAAGACGTATCCGAACCAGTTCCAACCCTCCAGAGACTATCAGTCAATTAAAAACCGCTCTCGTGGCCGCCTGGGAGGAGATACCCCAAGTGGACATTAAAAACATCATCCACAGCATGCCTGACCGCATGCAGGCGGTCATTAGGGCTAGAGGTGGGAATACTCGTTATTAGTTTTAAGTACCATTTTTTAAATTTCACACAAAAACTTTTTTTTAAATTTAAAGTGCTTAGTCATTTTTTTGTAATTTTGTAAAATGTATCAAAAATTACTTACTTTTTGTTAATTAATCATTCTAATTTAGGTTTTAAATAAACATTTAAGATTTCCAAAAAAGAAAAAACTCGGTGTTGCCTTTTATTTTGACAATAAGCCACATAACACGCTTGGGCCACATTCCGTGCCACTAAGTGTATTTTGTAAATATTTTTCTGTCGCGTGTTGTTTAATTAAATTCAATAAATCACATTTTCTTAAAGACGTATCAAATTCAACATTGTGTCTTTGCAGCCAGGTCAGGATGGCTTTTGTGGATGTCATTGTAGGATTTTTATCCTCTTGTACCGAGTGGTATGCGGCAATATCCATAATAATAACTGACCTTGGCGGTAAATTTGGCAATAGCTTTTCTCTAGTCCATTTGCTGAAGTTTACAAAATTCATATCGCTATGATAATCTCCGGTTTTGCTTTTGGATTTAAAAATTAAAAGAGCTCCATCGATTAATCCGGCTTGTCCATCAGCATTAGTCATGCGTAGTTCCGGACCGAAATAGTTCCTGGAGCTATGTCCTCAACTGGAGCTATATCGTTCAATCCAAATTGTCAAAATTAACATGTTCAGATAGTTCACTCTTTGTAGAGGAACGAAGCTTTAGGTAAAGAACGATTTATACGAATCGAACATGGTGAGTGACGCTCGGCGGGCTTCGGCTCCCGAACCCACACGAGGCAATACGAAATATGGCGCGAATATGAAAGAGTGAGATGGAGCGAGTATATGCGACTGCGTGTGAGTTTTCTCTCTTTCTACTTAATTATTATGCATAATGCGAGTTATGCACTTTATATTTAAGTCGATAATTGGTTAAGTAAATTCATCATTCCCTTTTAACTATGGCCTTGACCGTGCAGGTGCACCATTCCCTAGAATATTATATTAAATTTCTAGGAATTGGTACATGGACAAAATCAAACAAATTTAAAATATTCACTATGTACTTTCGCTAGTTTTGTTAACTACATTTGGTAATTCGGTTGTGCGTATGCAGTTGATAAAAAATAATATTAGATTTAGATTTTTTGTTAAAGTTTGTTGTTAATATTTGTTTTTTTTGTTATTATTGATTGTTAAATAGTTTTAATTAGTGTACATAGATAACAATAATAGATTTAGATTATAGACAATATAAATAAATATACATAAGTGTGTTTCTTGACTGTTGGCGTTCTTTATCAACGCGTGGTTCCTAGTTCAAGTAAATTTAATAACTAGTGTTGACATTAAATTTTAATAATGGCCCAATCAAGAAGGAAAACAAGTACTCTGTGGAACCATTTCGATGACGATATAGCGGCGAAAAAAGGTAAATGCAACTATTGTTGTGAAATGATTTCGTTTACCTCGGGCAGCCTTGGTAATTTAAGTAGGCACTTAAAAAGGAAGCATCCTACTATTACCACAGCACCGGTGGCACGACAAGTACCAGTTGCGGAAAATATTGTTAATACCATAGAACACATCACAGAGCAAAATGATGAACAGCCTACGGTTTCATCTTTGCCGGTTCGTGGTGTACAAAAAACATCCATACAACCCAAAATGGATGGATTTACGCAAAAGCCATTACCATCCCATAAGAAAAACAAAATTGACCAGCAGCTGGTAACGATGATAGCTAAAGAATACCACCCCTTGAATATAGTGAATGACCCAGAATTTAAAAAGTTTTTATATTTGTTAAACCCCTCATACAGCTTGCCAACACGAAAAACACTGTCAGAAAGTCTTTTACCGCAGCAATATTTGCAGCTAAAACAAAACGTGAAGCAGGATATTTGTAAGGCTGTTGCTGTCTGTATTACCACAGACAGTTGGACTTCAGACAATAATGAAAGTTTCATAGCAGTAACCGCACACTATATTGATTCAGAAAGCGGTCGTTTAAATACGAATTTACTGGGCTGTATATGCTATAATGAAAGCCATACAGCAGTTAATCTCTGTAATTTTTTGACTGAGGAGTTCAGGCACTGGGACTTAGGAAACCGAGTCACGGCTATCGTCAGCGATAATGCTGCAAACATTTTGGCAGCTATTCAGTTAGGAGGATGGCGATCGGTAAGTTGCTTCGCACATTCTTTGAATCTGGTGGTACAAGCTGGAATAAAGTGCATGAGTCATACTTTGTGTAAAGTAAAGGCTATTGTCGAATATTTCCAACGTAGTACAACTGGGCTCAATAAACTCAAAGAAATACAGCAACAAATGAAAATGTCACCATTGAAGCTTAAAAACGACGTGAGCACACGGTGGAACTCAACATACGACATGTTGGAACGCATTATAAAAATAAAAGAAGCTGTGATTGCTACATTGGCGTTAGTCAGAAATGATTTAGCGCTATCGAATGAAGACTGGGCTCTAATTGAAGCAGCCATGCCTATACTTAAAATATTTCACGAGGTAACAGTGGAGATTTCATCTGAAAAATCTGTAAGCCTTTCAAAGGTAATTGTGCTAGCTAAGTTGCTTATACGCCAGATAAGTAATAGTTACTCGCAAGCCGAGGCTGCACAAAGTAGTACAGAACTACGAACATTATTAAAGATTTTAAACGACCAGCTACGTCGGCGGTTTGATTTTTTAGAAACTAATACTTTGTACGCTGAATGCACGATCTTGGACCCAAGGTTCAAGTCAAAAGGATTTCGGGACGACAATAATTATAAAAATGCTTTAGCAGCTTTAAAAATGAGAGTCGGAGCTATGCGAACCCCTATTGAACCTTTATCAGCCGCTCCTATTCCATGTACTTCCAAGAAGTCAACGTCCACATCAATCTGGAATGATTTTGACGAAGAGGTAGCTACCTTAGTTCCAGAAAACAATACTGCAGCTGGAATAGTAGAGGTTGATAAATACATCCAAGAGCCAATGATAGGCCGATTAGAAGATCCATTAAATTGGTGGCATGTCCGAAAATCTGTTTATCCGCTGCTGTATCAGTATGTTTTAAAGAGGCTCAACATTGTAGCCACATCCGTGCCTTGTGAGCGCACCTTTTCAAAAGCAGGCCTTACTATATCCCAACGCAGGAGACAACTTAAGGCGACAAAAGTGTCCCAATTACTTTTTATTGGAAGCAATCAAAAATAACTAAAAAAATAAATTAAAATGTATAAAAAAATATAACAAAAAATTGTGAAAAAATAACAAAAAAATATTAAAAAACTAATTGTAAAAAAATAACAAAAAAATATAAAAAAACTAATTGTGAAAAAAATACAAAAAAAATATTTAAAAAAAAATTTAAAAAAAATTATATTGTACAAATAGAACGATTTAAAAAAATGTATATAGAATCAGTTGATTTATAAATACGCCAATCAAGAATAAGTAAAAAGTTGAAAAATGTTTCTGTATCTTACGTTTATGTTTGTATTTTAGCAAGTAGTAGATAATTCGTGTTTATTTTAATTCTTGGTTGACAGTCCTAAGCTTGTTAAAAGTATGAAGGTAAATCGATTGATGATTTTAATAAAAAAGTAGGTACTAAATCTACTTTTTTAATAAAAAGTAACCTACTTTTTGATTAAAAAGGTAGATATAATATCTACTTTTACTACAAACTAACCTGCTTTTTGATATTATAAAACATTTCTTTTCCTAAACAAAATTGCAGTGCTTAATCCTCATAAGTTGTGCATGTAAGTTAAGAGTAGGTACCGTACTACCGTTCCCTCGAGTCGGAATGGTTCAATATGGACATTGAACCATTCCGATGGAACGATAACAATCAGAGATGTCTGTTTCTTCTGCACATGAACAGAAATACATATATACTATCAAATTGTGACTGATTCCACGGAACTAAACAGTTCCGTGAACATGTTTCCTGGAACTAGGTCCGACTTTCTAAAGAACTATGTCATGTTCAATCTTCTCCAGGACATGATTTGCGCATGACTAATCAGCATGTACAATAATTAAACGTGGCCCTTTGCCAATATGCGACAGCACCTCTCGTCCTTCATTGGTTTGCCACCAAGCCGGTACATTTAATGACGAATTGACATATGTTTCATCGAGGTAGACAATGTTTTTTTGATCTCTTCTGTGCTTCTTTATCGCATTAAGATAACGCCACCGCCACGATACGATGTTTGGTTGTTCCCCTTCGGCCGTTTTGGAAACCGAAGTTTGGTAACCAGTTTCCTAAAAGGCTTTTTTTATACTTCTACGTAACTGGTTTCCTAAAAGGCTTTTTTTACTTATACGTAACTGGTTTCCAAAGAGGAGTTTTTTGTACTTCTACGTAACTACACTCTGACCACTCTAAAGAAGAGGTCAGGACAACAAACAACTTAGAAGGTTGGCATAGCCGCATCAATAGATACATTGGCAAGAAAAATGTCACACTTGCCAATTTACTAGATATTTTGATAAAGGAGACTAAGATTACTAACATTAAAAAAAACTGCAAAAGAAGTAAACATTACCTAGAAATAGATAATGCAATAGAAGACTTAAAAAATGGATTAATTACTGTGGGGCACTGTATTGAAATAATATCACCATACGCATTTTTATTTTTTTTATTTTTTACACTAGTCATACCTAGTTGTTTTCATTTTTTACGTTAGTAAATAGATTTTTGTTATAAATGTTGTTCTTAAATCCAAATACTTACCTAAAATAAAACAATAATAAGGAACTGAACAAAGTGGTATTAATAGATGAAACTTTAAATGCAAAACACACCTAGTTAGTTTTGGGACAGATGATACTGCGTCCACTACCACTAGTACGTACTTATTGGAAAAGGTGGTCAATGAATTATGTCTACTATACCTTGTTTCTGATTTAACCCTACATGTATCCCAATCTTAACTTCAAAACTATCGATTAATCGTTTGTTATCTGAATCGATAACTCTTTCAATAGATTTCAGACACCCAACCCTAGACTACAACTGTTAAATTTCACTTATTAGAGTGGTCAGAGTGTAGTTACATAGAAATACAAAAAACTCCTCTTTGGAAACCAGTTACGTATAAGTAAAAAAAAGCCGTTTAGGAAACCAGTTACGTAGAAGTATAAAAAAAAGCCTTTTAGGAAACTGGTTACCAAACTTCGGTTTCCAAAACGGCCGAAGGGGGTTGTTCAATCAGTAATTTTCTTTTTGATTGACATTCTTTAATCTAAAGCCAAGTTTATGAATCAATGTTCTCAAATATTCTCGGCCACAATTTAAAATTCCTTCTTCTTTGAGTTTCGCATTCAAAATTTTTAATGTAGGAACCTTCTTATAAACCGTATAAAATTGAGTTATTTTTCTTCTAACAACGCCCTCTGTAAAACTGTCAACTTCAATTTTTTTCTTTCGGCTCTGTTTATTTATTTTTGGTGATTTAAAATTTACATTATTTTGTTCATCTTTTAGTTCATTTCCTTCTTTTATTATTTTACATATGGTAGTCACCGAGAGTCTTGTAGCTTTAGCAACAAGTTTGTTTAGGTTTACATCTTCAAGATACTCTGTAGAATTATGATCTTGTTTTCTGGCTTTAAAAAAGGAATATACATTGTATGCTATTTGTTTAGCTTGCTTGTTAATTTTGTTCGCAAAACTGCTAGAGCGATTCATCCTGAGATTTATCTTGGCAAGTCGTATACCTTGTGCGTTTAAGTCCAAGCGTCCGTAACAAAAATACCAACCGCGCGCTGCGAGCTCAGCCAGCGCACTGCACAGAACATTTATACTCAAAGGAGAAGAATGTCAACTTCATATAAAATTCGTGAGGAAACTTTTCCTAAGCGTGCGGCGCCATCTATCGAGAGAGACACGCAAAACTGCGGTTAATATCAGCAGCGCGGGAAATTGTATTATTTTTTTTATTTAATAAAAACAAAGAGATATATTATATTACGCCCTACATTATTAGGGCGTTATAATATATCTATTTGTTTATTTTGTTAAAGGTTTAAATTAGGAAGGAGTGTATTTTCCGAGGTAATATAAATGAGGAGTTAGATTTAATAATAAAAAACTTCATTTCTTTTACAATTTATTTATGTAAATAATATTCATAATAAAAAATATTCACATTCTTCATTGAAACATTCTTTTCTACATTGAAACTCATTGTAACATACCAAAAACCACTTATAGGAGTCACTCTCTCAGAACTGGAGTCAATAACGTTCAATTTCACAAAAACACTTTAACTAAGGAATAGGATGCTCGTGCAACGTTTTTAATGCAGGATAAACTTGTTATTAATCGAGATTTTTTATTTATTTACAAGATATTTAGGAATTTACAAAATAAACGGTTTCTTTTCTTGTAGTGTTGACTGTTGACAGCTCCATATAAACAAGTATTAGGTGGTTGCTAGGAAATGACATAACATTTTCTATTTCATCTTTTCTCTCTGTCGTATCTAACAGCCCTAATAGAAACATTGTGTAGAACAGAGTTGACTCCCCCTGGCGCACTGTCTCAGCTGACGTAAGCTCTCTGCTCCGCGCACCCCTTTCACCCACCCGCTAACATCTTCCCCCGCTCCCTTCTTACCGCGCAGGCGATACGCGGGTTAAACGGTCGGTCTATAGTTATTCTCTTTTCACTTGAGTCGTGAGTTACGTTGGCATAACACAACGTACACTATACCCCTGACCCTACATGTGCAAACACTTTGATTCGTCTCACAGTTTTAAGAATCCATAAGAAATAGTCACATCCCAACATTTGGACAATTCCCTTTCAATAGTTTTAAGAAGTAATGTAATAAATAACCATAACCCAACACGTGTTACTCCTCAAGGCATCGACTTTCAATAGTTTTAAGTACCTAATAGCTATAATAAATAACCCTTAAGTTGCATTGTATAAACATTTGAAGCATCACTTTTCAATAGTTTTAAGATATGTTAATAGCCACAAAAAATAGTTTTAAGAGTTTACTTTGTTTAGCTTTTACAATATTAAATTAGTTCTGTTCCGATCGTCTTTGAGGACACTAGTCCTAGCTTTTATTTCAAAAAGCCCTCTCCGCCCCGTTCTCGTAACTTATCTGGCGCAGTCGGTAGGATCGTGTCTGATTTAACGGTTCGCGAATAGAGTAAAATCCTTATTCGGCGATATCCGCGACACGATTCAAGCAATCTACACTACACAGTACAAGAACGCGGCAAACGAGAAGACAGACTCAGCCTAGCATCGGCGTGCTCGTGAGGTAAGCATCAAACTCTGTTTGCTCTCGAGAATCCTTTTAATCCTTTTCTTTCCGTTTAAATTTTATAGCATCCTATTGATTTGTGTGTACTGTAGGTTATTGTCTTGTATCAGAAGCTAAAATGGCCCAAGAACAAGATAAAGGAGAAGATTGTGTTGCTAAGGTAGTAATAGATTATAAAACTCTAGCTATTTTCTTACCTACATATGATGGTAATAAAAAGACACTACCATTTTATATTAAAAGTGTCGAAAATGCACTAGATTTAATAGAAGATAGGCAGCATCCTAGTGTTGCGTGTCTTATTGTGGGAAAATTAACGGGAAAAGCTACAGAAGCGCTCTCAGAGTGTACTAGCTTTACCACCTGGGACGATATTAAAAGTATTCTTTTAGGAAAATTTGGTGAATATCGTGACGAGTTGCAGGTTGTAGAGGAATTAATGCACATAAAGAAAGGTAGCTTAGATGTAGAAGTTTTTGCCGAAAAAATTAAAGAACTAACATACACCCTTATTAATTTAGACCAAAGTAAAAAAGGAATATTATGAAAAAATGGCCACAAACGTCTTCTTAGACCAACTAGGAACGTTATTGTCGCTTAGTGTCCGCGTACAGAACCCTAAAACGCTAGAGCAAGTTATAGTTCTTGCAAGACAAGAAGACTTGAAATTAAAAAATAAAAGAATAAACAACGGTGAATATAAACATAAACCAGTGATTAGTAGACCAAATTCAATAACAACTACTAATCCGAGATTAACACAACCAGCTGCAACAAATAATTACAGGTTTCAGCAACCCTCACATCAAACTCACAGGTTCGCAGGTTATAATACACAATCTATACAAAACCGCCAACCTATACTTAACGGCCAACAAGCTAGAAACATAAAGTCAGGCTATCAAACCGGATTTACTAATTACAACAAAAATAAACCATTTAATCCCGCACAAGTCCACTTCCAGGAAGATGAGATGGAAAACTCATGTGAAAATTTCCACGAGGAAAGCGTTTTAGAATTTAGTAACGAAGAGCCCAATAATGAAAATTTTTGCCAAAATTTAGAAGAGGAAACAATAACGTAGTATTGTTAAACCTAAACATTCATAATCGTTTACCTTATATATATATTCAAGAGTTAGGTGGTCGTTTCTTGTTAGACACTGGAGCATCGCAGTCTCTAATCTCGCCGAACCTAAAGTTCGACCCAAATGTGATACTCGAGCGTGAGATCCATTACATAAAAACAGCTCACAATATTTCAAAACACGATACAGTCGCTTACATTCCTTTACCTCATAAATTGTTTAAGTGCACTTATACTCATAAGTTTCTGCTATTCGAATTCGACCCAGACTTTATTGGTCTTATTGGTGTTGACTTATTAGCCCCATTAGGTTGCATAATTGATATGAAAAATATGGTCCTTAAGACGAATGTTACCACTATTCCAATAAGATGCGATATGAGATCCGGTATCATTATTCAACCAAGTTGTGAACAAGTAGTTAATCTTCTATGTAATTACCGGGATGGAGATTACGAATTGGGACAGCATCATACAAACGATGGTCTAGTGTTTCCATCAGCCATCATATCTGTAAAGTCAGGAGTATTAAAAACAACAGTTATTAATAAATCAGAAAATAAAATAAAACTAATTAATAACTACAAGTTACATTTAACGCCGTTACAAAATGAACCGTTTGAAGAAAGTTGTAATATTTCAAAACTAAATACTTCCTACACAAGTAGTGATTTAAACCAAATACTCAAAGAAAATATTAAACGACTTAGGACTGAACATATGAATGTAGAAGAAAAGCGAGAAATAGAAAAGTTGTGTTATAACTACCGAGACATTTTTTATTGTGAAAATGTACCACTTACTTTTACTCATCAAGTAAAACATAAACTAAGGATCACTGACGATACTCCCATCTTCGTCCGTAATTATCGGCAGGCCCCCAAACAAAAATATGAAATACAAAAACAAATCAATGAGCTATTAAATCAAAACATAATTAGAGAAAGTAACTCACCCTGGTCTTGCCCCGTTCATATTGTTCCTAAAAAAATAGATTCGTCCGGAGAACAAAAGTGGAGGTTAGTCATAGACTATCGACGTCTTAACGAAAGAACTATTGAAGATAAATATCCTTTACCTAATATTAACGACATTTTAGATAGACTAGGACGCGCCCAATATTTTACAACACTTGATTTAGCGTCTGGCTACCATCAGGTGGAAATGGACCCAGCAGATGTAGAAAAAACCGCTTTCAGTACTGACAGAGGTCACTATGAATTCTTAAGAATGCCCTTTGGCCTAAAGAATGCCCCCAGTACTTTTCAAAGATTAATGGACTCTGTTTTACGCGGTCTAGATAACGTACTTACGTACCTAGATGACGCAATAATTTACTCAGTTTCATTACAGGAGCATATAGAAAAATGTAAACAAGTATTTGAAAGGTTCCGTTTACATAACCTCAAAATACAACTAAACAAATCCGAGTTCTTACAAAAAGAAGTTAAGTTCCTTGGACACACGCTTACTGATAAAGGTATCATGCCAAATTCATATAAAGTAGCAGCCGTTCAACGATTTCCACTTCCTAAAACACAGAAGGAAATTAAATCCTTCTTAGGTCTTATAGGATACTATAGGAAGTTCATAAAAGACTTTGCAAAACTTACGAAACCTCTAACCTTGTGTTTAAAAAAAAATGCAAAAGTAAAAGCAACTGCAGATTTTATAGAATCATTTAAAAAATGTAAGGATGTTCTTACTAATGCACCCATTTTACAATATCCAGATTTTAATATACCATTTATTTTAACAACGGATGCCTCAGACGTAGCGCTAGGTGCGGTGCTATCACAAGGAAAAATAGGCTCTGATAAACCTGTAGCTTACGCCTCACGTACGCTTTCTATAACTGAACAAAAATATTCCACAATTGAAAAGGAGCTTTTAGGCATAGTTTGGGCAATAAAGTATTTCCGCCCATATTTATATGGAAAAAAGTTTACGATTTACACCGATCACCGTCCACTTACGTGGATAATGTCACTTAAAGATCCTAATTCTAAATTGACTAGATGGCGCTTAAAATTAGCAGAGTATGATTACCAAATAGAATATAAAAAGGGAAAAATAAATACAAACGCAGACGCCTTATCACGTGTCCAAATAGTGTATAACAATGAAGTTGAATCACAGCCTTCGTTACCTTCATTTAATCATGATCTAGAAGACACAGACATCGAGTCATTAATAGAAAGCTCGACAATATTTGTTAACCCTCCATCAATAGATAATCAAATAGAAACATCTGATTCATCCCAATTAGATCACAATATAACGCAAGAATATAAAATTCCAGAAATATCTGATGCAATAGATAGACAATTAAAACAATTTCATATACGAAGAAGTCCTGGTTTAGAATACAGAGTAGAAAACAGAAGCAAGGGTAAAATAATTATAAAGGACGTATTTATACCAATTAATGAGACTGAATCACAAATAAGAAAATTTCTAAAAGAACACACGATACCTGATAGAATATTCCATTGTTATTTTTTTCACGAAGAATTGTATCCTATATTTTGTAAAGTATTTAAGACAATATTTAATAACAGGGGCCCAAAACTCATTCGATGCACTACAAGAGTAACCTTAGTAGAAAACAATAGCGAACAGATAGAATTAATTAAAAAATATCACGAAGGTAAGACTCTACATAGAGGTATACAAGAAACTTATAAACAATTACATAAAAATTACCATTGGCCGAACATGTTATTATCCGTGCAAAGATACATAAATGAATGCGATAAATGTCTTAAGTCTAAATACGAAAGAAACCCTTTAAAAATACCACTGTCCCTCACGGACACACCTCACAAACCAATGGAACACATATTTATGGACTTATATACAATCGGTGGTATTACATTTCTTACAATAATAGATAATTTCTCGAAATATGGGCAAGCTATACCACTCTCAGCATCAACGAGTATTCACATCGCCGAAGCCTTACTCAGTCTATTTTCAGTAATCGGTATCCCAAACAAAATAACCACAGATTCAGACACTAAGTTTGACAATGACGTTATCACAGACGTTTGTGCCATGCATAATATTCATATACATTTTACTACCCCATATAATCCAAACTCTAATTCACCAATAGAAAGACTACACTCAACTTTAGGAGAAATGATAAGAATCCAGCGAATAACAGATAAAAGCGAACCAACAAACTTAATGAAATACGCTATTATCGCATATAACAATACTATACACTCAACAACAGGTTTCACCCCATTTGAGTTATTATTTGGACATACTAATAGCAGAAATCCATTAGAATTGCATTACCCAAAAGAATTTTATCAAGAGTACGTAAATAAGCACAAGCAAATCATGGAAAACGTACAAACATTAGTAAGTAATAAGATAGCAGAACATAAACAATCGGTTATAGAAAAAAACAATAGACATACCGAAAGTCCCACTTTCAAGGTAGGCGATAAGGTATATAAACAAGTAGCAAAGAGTACTCGTAGTAATAAATTAGAACCTAAATACATCGGTCCGTATACTATTGTACGTATTCATCCCGAGCAGGTAGCAGAAATAGTAGGAAAACACGTGAATGCTAAGACAATTAGAGTTCACTTTAGATTACTAAGACGTCCTAGCACTGTTTCGGAAAAACCCTCTTCTTCAGCGCAACCCTCCACTTCTTTGGAATAATTTTCATAATCGATATGTATAAGACATAATTATAATATACCGTATTATAGAATTAAGCATAATCTTTTATAAAATACATTAAATAAATTACATTCAATTTTAGCTTATTATAGTAAGTTTAGGTATACCTAGGTTCTAAGGACATTAGTTTAGGAAAAACATGTAACCTTAGAATTAGGTTCGGTTAAGTAATGTTAGGTATTATGGAACAGAATATAGGTTTAAATAGTTTATAACTGCTAAAAACACAGTCTTTAAAAAAAAAACACTTAGATCTATAAATTACAATCAAAAGCCTACTAATGAATTAAGTCAAAACAAATAACTCATATGTTTACTCAATGTATTTCCTTTTCCTAATAAGAACAATAATAAACATCCCTAATCCAAACAACCCTTACCCGCTCTTGAGCAGCACCGAGTTTGCGACCCTTGCGAGCCAGCCGCTATCATTACCAAAGAAAACTGGAGGACACATTACAAGACGTGAAAGCTTGCCACAATTGCCATACGCCAATTTTCAAGAATCTGCCAATCACACTGCAAACAGATGATGCCATTGGACAGTTTACATAAAAACAAAAAGAAAAACGACAGCTAAAATATTAACTAGTTATCATGACAGAACCTGGCTGATTACCAGTATGCCTATATGCAGTCATCACAAAAGTCATCGTGCATCCATACTGCAAGCAACACAAATTAAGGCCAGCCACACCAGAAGCCTGCAGCTCCAGTCTTCAGAAGCTTCCCGGGCGCAGCAGCAGTCTTCGTCGCGCTTCTCTCTTAAGGAGGGAGGAGTTACGTTGGCATAACACAACGTACACTATACCCCTGACCCTACATGTGCAAACACTTTGATTCGTCTCACAGTTTTAAGAATCCATAAGAAATAGTCACATCCCAACATTTGGACAATTCCCTTTCAATAGTTTTAAGAAGTAATGTAATAAATAACCATAACCCAACACGTGTTACTCCTCAAGGCATCGACTTTCAATAGTTTTAAGTACCTAATAGCTATAATAAATAACCCTTAAGTTGCATTGTATAAACATTTGAAGCATCACTTTTCAATAGTTTTAAGATATGTTAATAGCCACAAAAAATAGTTTTAAGAGTTTACTTTGTTTAGCTTTTACAATATTAAATTAGTTCTGTTCCGATCGTCTTTGAGGACACTAGTCCTAGCTTTTATTTCAAAAAGCCCTCTCCGCCCCGTTCTCGTAACTTATCTCGTGTAAAAAAGATTTTATTAGCACTAAAAGACTCGGTTCTTTTTCAACACTAGGTTAACAGGAAAAGTCGTCCTTGATCCGTTAAAGGCGTGGAGTACCCATCATTTCTGACTTATTTTACTATGAAACAGCCTACCCTACCCTAAACTTAACCCTTTTAGAGATATTCGACTTTTAATTTTTATGGAAAATTTAAATTTTAGAAACAAAAATAATTCCATGTGTTTCTTAAAGAAACGCATAGATTTTTTTTTGTTTCTTTATGAAACTTTCTTATTATTATTGCATTTTTACATGTGTGATAAGATGCTTTAGGACGTCAAAAATTAAAATAGTCCATAAATTATTTGAATGACGGTCCATTCAATTAATTTATGCACTATTTTAATTAGTAGACAAGTGAAGGTTAAGTGAAGGTTAAGAAATAAAAGAAAATATTAGAAAGTTTATGTTTCTCTAAGCCATATCTAAAAAATATATTATTGCAATTGTTCGGCAGATGTTTTTCTAAATATCTACGTTTTATCAGCTATCTAATAAGGTACAAGGTAACAATCTAGGGTTTTATTCAATTGCATTAAAAAAAATTAGTTTTATAGGCGACATTAAAAAAAAAGAAAATTTTTACTTTGCACTAAAAAGTAAAATAAAACAATACGTGACCATGAAATGTTATTTATTAAAGGTTACCGCATAACTTTTTATTGTTCTACAGTAGAACTACCATCACCTCTGTTCTACAGTAGAACTACCATCACCTCTTATTGCAATTTATTTTAGGACCCTAAACTGAACTGAGTCGCAGCTTCGTACCATAATGCCCGATTTACACATCGACAAGTACAGTAGCGAGTTCACTTGCATCATTGGCGAGTTAAGTCACTTTTTGCGTGTGGACGGCAAAAGCGAGTTAAGTAGTAAGTTGCCGATCAAGTTGTTTTGAATACAGCTCGATCCTATTTTTCGGCGAGTTAAGAACGAAGTAGCCCCCTCTCTCGCGTCTCCCTCACCCCGCCGGCTCGGCGCTCGCGGCGCCCGCCGTGTAGACGGGCGGGCGAGTTTAGTACAGTTCACAAGTTCTAATGTCGTATTTATTTTTATTTTTGTCTGTTTTTCTATGTATAATGTGTATCTATTTATAAAAGTATTTAAGTATATTTATGCGTTGTCTAGTACACATAGTACAAGCTCTGGTTAGTTTGGGACTAGATGGCGTTGTGTGAAAGTGTGAGGAATATTTATTTTTTTATTATTCTAAGTATACTTTTTATTAAAATTTCATTTTTAATGTGTTGCATGTTCAGTGTTAATACTATTTCTCGTATAATAGCGCGTAAATGGGTATTCAATTGTTCAATGTCCATTTTATCGATTAAAATAACCGTAAACAATCTCAGGCGACGCACGCACGACGCGACTAGTCTTCGTCTCTGATCGGCAACTTATGAGCTGTACTCGCCTACGTGTGAACTGTACTTACTACTTATTACTTACTACGTAACTGTCTATTTTTTTAACTCGCTACTGTACTTGTCGATGTGTAAATCGGGCATAACAGCTTAAATTCGACCCAATACAGGCGCAACAATTAAAATGCAGTTGACCTTGAAAGTTGATTTGCTAGACGTTTAATTGTTCATTCATTTCGTACCATGACGTGCTTTGACAACCTAAACTGATTCGTAGAGCTGTCAAATCTAACGATTTAATAAAAGTTAATATTTGGCTAAACAAAACTGGATAGTTTTTGATTTTTATTAAGTTTTTTCTTTATAATATAAACACTTTGAGGTAAGTAGTGATATTTTGTGTTTGTAAATTAATATTACCTACTTTGATGTCAAATGTTTTTCAAGCTTATTTATGTACTCACTTAAACGTAGACCTATTGTTTTTAGATGTCTGACCCTGCGTTGTTGTTTGAATACATGGAATGTGATAATGATGCGAATACTTCACGTCGTAAACAACGGGGTCAAATGAAAGAACAGTCTGACCCTTTCGTTGAATTTGACGACACAGAGTTTATAAAAAGATACCGGCTCTCTAAACGATTGGTCTTAGATTTGTGCGAGGAATTAAGACCTTTGTTTAAACAGCCGGTAAAGACAACCGACCTTTCTGTGGAAAAAAAGGTAAGAAACATTACTTTAAGCTGTATACTATACCTATCGCTTTCAAAACATGCTAATGAGCTACCTATGTAACTATTTTAGATTATGTTAGTACCTACCTACCTAATGCCTCTGAAAATGTATTAAAAACAGTCTCAGGGTTGTAATGATGATGCTTATGAAGTGTTTTATGTTGTAGATATTGACTGCACTGTCATTTTATGCGACAGGGTCCTATCAAAGGCCCATTGGAGACATAAAAGGTCACTCAATGGCTCAGCAGACTGTCTCTTCCGTTATAGCTGAAGTGACAACTTTTATTGATTCCCCAGCTATGAGAAGAAAATACATTCATTTCCCAAAAACATTGGAAGAAAGAAACAAAACTCGAGTTAGGTATGTTTTATAGGCTAATATCCTATGTACTGAGTACCTACCTCTCTGTTACTTAGGAAGGTTTATGGTGTTTCTACATTAATTTAAACATCTTAAAATCCTACTAATATTATAAATGCGAAAGTTTGTGAGGCAAGAATTACTGAACCGATTTGATTGAAATTTGGAATGGAGATAGGTGGAAAACTGGAATAACACATAGACTACTTCTTATCCCGGTAGCATGTTTTTGTAGGAATTTACGCGGGTGAAGCTGCGGGTAGATGCTAGTGTATTATAATATAAGATATTAATTTGAATCATATTTTTTTTAGATTTTTGATGCAGATATGCAAATTACCAGTGTAGATGCCAGTTTCGGAGGTGCTACACATGATTCATACATATGGAATACTCACCCATTGAATGCACATTTGGAAAATCTTAGGGAATCTACATGGCTATTGGGTAAGTTTTAAATAATATCATAAATTAAAAAATAGACTTGTAATAATTACAATTAGCAGGTATTTGTGTCGTTCATTGTAAAAGTGGTGTAACTCAATAAATAATTGAAAACACTCAATGAATACTTATACTTTTAAAAGTGGTGTAACTCAATAAATAATTGAAAACACTCAATGAATACTTATATATTTTTTTCTACACATTAATTTGCAAAACGCTCATTATTTCTGAATTCATTAACAAGGAGATAATTCATTTTTACAATGAACGACACATTTATTAATCATAGGATTAATTACTTAAATTGCCTGTTATTTTTTTGGTTCAATTCAGTTAAAACTTAAACTACTTAGAACAAGTACAATTATAATTATTTTTGGCATTACCTTTACACTAATATAAAACTAAAAAACCAATGGTATAGTAGTAAAAATGTAATCCTAATAATATTCTACACATACCTAAAGCTGTTTAATATAAAATAATACAAAATAATGTACCTAAGCCTTATTATACAATAATACAAAGTAATGTTTCTTATGTTACAGGTGATTCAGGATATCCATTACGGAAATTCTTGATGACTCCAGTTGTGAATGCTGTTCCTGGCACTCCAGAGAGCTACTACACTGATCTTTTTGTGCGGACAAGAAATGTCATTGAAAGGACAATTGGCCAAGGCTGCCTCTATTATAAATGTTTGTGTTATCGTACATAATATTTGTAATAGAGCTAACATTCCTGTGCAAATCAATTAAGCGATGAAGATGTACTTCAGGAAGCTCAATTGCAGGAGATATTTGTCCCAGTAGCTGAAAACTGTAACTTGTGTATTAACACTAAGTTCAAATTAAAATTCGCAAAACTTACATACTCATTTACTTATTATTCTAGATTTTTTTAAATTTTATTTTACATTGTTTTTTCTGATAAGAGAGAAAAATATGATCTCAGATTCAATAGTTTTCTTCCTTCCTTAGTGGTATCAAGTTCCAGTGATTGACCTTTACGCCAAATTGCACGATTATAATGAAAGAAATACCCAGAAACTTCACAAGTTGGGAATACTTCCCGGATAGTCCCTTAGTCAGTTTCCGGCGTTTATTTGTGCTCTCTCAAAGTCACCATTTTGATTAGTTAATTTTTGTTAACATTATTACATTTGTGTATTTTGACACTCATCCATTATTACATTTGTAATTTCTAACAACTCTGCAATCCTACATTTGATCGTTACAACACTTTGACGATTTGAAACTATTTGACGTTTGTACATTTTGACACTCGTGCTATCTGATACCTTATACATTTTAACATGTTGTCAGTTTGTACCCGGCGTCGTTATAACTTATCAAACATACCGTACGATAAAAGGACATATAGTATTACAAATTAGTAATGTTGCCATGCCAAAAATACTAACGTAATAAAATATATTTTGAAATGAAAACTTTTTTACTTATCAGAAAAAAGCATTAGGTAAATGTTTATGTATCATCAATTTTGCGCTATGGCATTATAGTATGGGGTAATTCTGTGGAATTTATAAGGGTTTTTCGTGCACAAAAGAAATGTATACGATCAATGTGCAATGCTCAACCTTTGGATAGCTGCGTGCCATTGTTTAAGAAACTAAAAATATTACCATTACCAGCTTTGTACATATTCGAAATGTGTGTCTTCGTGTATAAGCATATCAACTTGTTCGAAAGACACAACGATGTAGTAGCTAGACCTAGTCGTAGAGCTCATAAATTACATGTACCTAAGCAAACGCTTACATTATTTTCAAGGAGTGTCTACTGTATGGCAATACGCATCTACAACAAGCTCCCAGATGTGTTTAAGGCACTTAATTTCAACTTGTTCAAAATTAAAGTGTTTGAATTTCTCTTGAGCAAGTGTTATTATTCATGTAATGATTTTTTGAATGATAATTTAGCGAATGCTGTTTTACTTTGTACATGACATAATTTACCTTAAAATTGTATTTATTAGTTATTATTTGTTTTTTATTTTTATTTTTGGCATGTCTATATTTGGTGACATAATGTCTAGTTTTTATTATTTAAATCATTGTAATTTAGTAATTTTAGTTGATTTGTTAAATAATTTAATTTATCATTTGACATCTTATTTAATCCAATATTATTAATTTATATCATGTTATTTAATCAAATATTCCAATATTATAATCCAATGTTAACTATAAATATTTGTACACCGGAAACGGTAGAATATAATGGACAAAATGTATAATGTAACACCATCTGTAACTATATTCTGACAAATAAATATATTCTATTCTATTCTATTCTTTACATTTGTTCTAAGTCAGTTCAAATTATAAATTCTCGTTTTGATAAGAAATTAGTAATGAACATACCGATCCTATTTTATTATCTATTATTAGTTTTAGGTTAATAGAAAAATAAAATAATTACAATTCGTAGATCGTTTTGTACAATGTTTAATGAAAAATATGAGACACATAATTGTTACAAATAAAAAAAAACAAATTTATTTAAAATTTATTAATAGTAGTATTCAATTTCAGCATTAGTTATTGTCTTCTACGTCTGTGTCTTAAAGAGTATCTTGAATGTTGACGGTAAAGGGGAAACTTTGATACTCCTGGTAAAAGAATTCGGGAATTATTTTTTGTGTGCAAAGTTTGGATAGGTCCTGGTATTTTTTCTTTGAGATAGGTAATATAGCTGAATAAATGTTTTTGACTTGTAGGGTTTTGTTTTTAATTTGAATATCTTCTACTAAACCATCAGCTGCCATTGTATATTTCACGGGTAACAGATTTTTAAAATGTAGCTATTCGCACCTGCAAATTAAAATAAATCAAATTGAATATTAATACAAACCTGATATCAGTACTGTAATATTATAATTATTGAAAATTCAGAATCATAACTACCTTAGATATCTTTTCTACTAAATTTCCTTTAAAAAATTTATCTGAAAGAACATCCCAGCCATAAAAATCCTTGTGTGTTAATACTTCCACATGATAAGGCCTAGGGTTTTTTCTGGCTAAGGCAAAAACCGTGGGCCACTGTGAAGGTGCCCAAATAATTGAGTTGCATACGCTTTTCTCTATGACGGAATTCATAGAGTCTACCGGCATATAGGTATGACCCGGCAAGAGATAATTAATCTGGATGCTGTTAATATTGTTGCAATTTTGAAGACAGGTGTACATGCATGTAAGAACAACTTTGTTTTTATTTTGACCCGGGCAAGAATCACTATAAAAGAGAAGATGTTTGATAGACTCACGGCTGTCTACCATTTTGATATATCTTTCTAAGATGGTGCATACTTCGTTTGCACCACGTTTTCCTTCTGTCTCATTCCAAGAATAACAATAGCCTTCTCTTGTTCTAGATTCATAAAAAGTGAGATTATATACGGTTAATTTACGACTGTAATATAATAACATACTTTGGCCGTGTGGGGTATTCAAAACTTTTTGCAAATCAAATGATACGCAAAGTATGCTTTCATCTTGAATTTTCTGATGTGTTTAAAATCTTTCATAAGTTTCTTCTTTGTCTTTTAAATGTGATAAATATTCTTCCCCCTTTTCTCCTTTTTCTTTTTCAAAACGCACACATTTCATACATTTGTCTTTACGGGGTATATGAAAGCCAATATTAAACTCACGAAAAATCTTCTGGAAAACTTTTTCTCCTACCATCTCTTTATCTTCACGTCTCATAGTATCCTTGTAAATTTTATACAAATTACTGAGACTTTTATACTCTTGGGGCAGATAAAAACGTTTTGAATTTTTGCGGCAATAATGGGATGGTAAATAGGGTAAGCTTTCGATGTAATTTCTTATTTCTTCTATGGTTTGTTCTGATGTTTTGTTGGCTGGAATATGCTTCCCTCTTGTATCGTCTTTAGATGAGCCGTAAGCTGATGCAGTAATAATATTGTATAAAAACTTTTGCTTAATATCAAGTGTATTTAATAAAAACTTTAAGCACACTTTCTTTTTGCCTTCGCCTTCATTAATAAAATAATCAAATGTGTTTTGCCTACGGCTATGGTCATCTTGGGTACGCTTCCTAATAGTTGTCTTCTTTTTAGAATTACTCACCAACCAATCTTTACGGCGTTCATTACTGAGACTCCAATAGTGATCAAAAATTGCTTGTCTTTTCTCTGAGGTGATATTATAGCATTCATTGTGACAATTTTCTGGTGCACATGTATTATTCATCTTTTTTTTTGCAGCTAGCTTTTTCAGACATAGAAGTATATTGTTTACCAGAATTTTTTAGATTGGTTCTCTGTTTATTCTTATTAATCCTTCGCTCTTTCTTTTTTGGTTCTGCATTTTCTTTTGTATTATCTAATTTATTATCTTTCTGTTTTAACAGTTTCTTTTGTTTTTTATTTTCGTTTGAATGCAAAGTTGTATCAGTTTTAGTAGTTTCCGTTGAATCTTGCCAGGAACTAGAACTATAATAATACTCTTCATTATCTGATAAGAAATCAATGTGCTTATAAAATCTATTTTTGTTGAAATGTTTACTGCTTTTTGAAATATTTTCAATCTCCTCTGTAGCCTTATTTTCTTCTTCTACTTCTATAATATCAACAACTACAGATGTCTCAATCAACTCTACTGTTGAAGACCCCTCATCCCTAATTTCTTGAATGCAATCTGCTATTTCCATTATATGGTGCAGCTTCCTTCTTTTATATGGCTGATTTAAAGATAGTTCGAAAAGTTTAATTCCAATAGAAGTACTTGGTTGAGGATCATCTTCTTCAGTAGGTAAATTGTATACTTCACATGTATCCAGATCAAGAAATGTATCTCCATGTCCATGATCACTTACTTGTAAGGTTGATATTGTCGGTTGAAGTGAAATACCAGGATTCGACAAGGTATCTATTTGAATGCTTACGGCTGCTGTGCCTAAAATGGCCTGTGTAGAATGCATGTCTTTGCTAGAAGACGTCTCTATGGGATGGATGGTGTAGTTAATGAATGGCTCTTCTTCTCTCTGACTATAGTCTCTTTCTTCTTGTTGATGTGTGAATGTTTCTGTTTGAGTGGAATCATTTATTTCTGTGATTGATGTGTCTGGAGGAAAGTTAGGCTTCAGATGATCTTTGCCAGGATGCAAAATAACTGTTGATTGGTGCATGTCTGTAATATAGGAATATAATAATATAACTTAAATTCACTATACCTACGTGATGTAAGATGTATAACTTGTTTTACACATATTTTAACAGATTTGACACATATTTTTTTGTAAAACAACTGCTGCACTATAGTACTATGTGTGTTGGTGAAGTGTGAGGATTGAACTCATAACCTCGTGCATAATAGTCGTATACTAAGGCCACTGAACCACTGAGTCAATTAAAGTGCCTGTTATTGGCGTGAAAGACAACAAGTATGACAGGCAATTATAATAAAGATATTAGATTATTAATTAATAAAATTATAATTTGTTATAAATAAGTACTAAATATTACGAGTATCTTATGACAACGGCCATCTCATTCCAAACTACATAGTAGGCCTTGTATGGCAACCGGACACCTACCTACGAGTATGTACATTTAATATTGTTATTACCTACTAGTAGCATCCAGTGGTTTCATACGTATAGTTTAAGTTGCCGTGTGAACATCGGGCAAAATATATTAGAAATAATGTAGCTTTCATTAGACGAAAGAATTATTAAAATCCATTAAAAATAAACTTATAAACTTATAACAAGCTTACAATAAATCAAAACTACCTAAACACAGTACAAACACTCATGTTCATGCAAGAAGGATTTGTTTGGGGTGGGAATCGAACCCACGGCTTCTAGCTAAGCAATTAGGGTACCCAACTTCAAGGCAAATATAGTGTCCAGTTCGACCGCGCGGCCATAGCGTTTTTTTTAAAAAAAACCATGTCAATTTTTTGTAAAAATTTGTCAAAGTTGATTCCCAAAACCATAAATTTGTCAAAGATACGGTTAAAAAGTTGGGAAGGGTTTGAACATGGCCGCGCCATTGAAACGCGGCGAACCGCCTGGCCACTGAGATCTTTAAAACTAAGCCTTGTAGAGACCTGAAATTTACGCAAATGCAAGATTTAATTTGTAAAAAATTTGTAAAAATATAAAAAAAATACTCAGGTTTATAGTTTAAGAGCTATAACACTAAAACCGAATGGCCGCGCCATTGAAACGGTGGAGAAAACGCTATCGCCTGTATCTCGCTGAAAAAAAATCGCAGAGGTGTGTAGTTTATTGTAATTACCCAGATTTGAATTTGTCGAAACTAGGAAAAATACAACAAAAATTCCTAGGTTTATATTTCAGGAGCTATAAGACTAAAACGATATGGCCACGCCATCGAAACGGTGAATAAAACGTTATTTCGCCTGTATCTCGCTGAAAAAGCATCGCAGAGGTCTGGAGTTTTTTGTAATACCTAGATTTTAATTTGTCAAAACTAGTAAAAATACAATAAAAATTCTTAAGAATTGAAATATAACATTTCAGAAGCTGTAGAACATTATCAGTATGTGGTGCGATAGGGTGACCATGTCTTATTGTTTACAGAATACTTTCTACTTATTGTTACAGAAATTATAATTCAAGGATTCTAAATAAAATTAAAATTAAACCATAAATATAAAAACAATTATGTTTATTGGTTTAAAAGTCACATAAATCACAGAATGTTACTAATTTTAAAAAAAAACTCAAAAATCACAGATTGTTTACTTACACTAAGATATAATCAAAAATCACAGATTTACTTACACTAAGATATAATCAAAAATCACAGATTGTTTACTTACACTAAGTCAGATATAAAATGAAAAATAGAAAAAATATAAACATAATTTACTTATAATTTAGTTGCGCTATCATTAAATATAAAGTAAAACACTTTATATTTAATGATAGCGCAACAGTCAACATCTATTAAGCCATACATTAAATTATGAATTGTAAGAGGTTGTGCAGAACTTTCATGTGTTTCAGTTTTATTGTCGTCGTAGCAAATAAATTTAGAATTATTTATTAGACAATGACACTTGTAATGCCCAATAATACCTACAACCGGGGGTACATATTCCACGGCACCTATGAATCGATATTTTTTTTGCCTTAATTGTATTTATTGTGGTATTTCTTCGAGCTTAATTTTGTCTGTGCCGTTGAGATCAAATAAAATAATATCGCTCAATTCATACTTAAATCTCAAGGATTCGTTATTGCATTTCAAACAAATTTTGAAATTGGAGTCATCGATAATAACGGCATCTTCCAGTCCTCCGATTCCGAATAAATTTACGATTTCCATATTTATTGATAAAAACACTATGGTTCTTTTTGAGTGGTTGGCACATGTTTCGGTTACACATTCCTTAGATACATTGGCACTGTACAAATAATCTAAAAGTATGTGTTCAAATATAAAAGCCATATTACTTTCGCATCTATATATATTGTTTTCGCGTTTATAATATTTAGCAATAATTTCCTCTCGTAAATCATAACCATTATTTAAATTTAGTGATTCTGTGAGTAATTGAATAAATTCTCTAATTAAATTGCTTGCGCATGTATTAATTATTTTTTTGATATGAACGTTTTGCTTGTATACAAATGCTACTAAAAAGAAAACTGAATCAAACGCACATGTATTAGTAAATTTCATACTTTTATTAATAGAATTTACTAAATTCCCATTTCGCAAAAACAACACTGAGATATTCTTTGTAGAATATCCCTCTCCCCCCCAGTCTTTGTTAACAAGCTCATCAAACCAACCTATGATATCGTCATCGTCAGGTATTGTAACATAATAATAATAATCGGAAAGATCTTTTTTGTCGTTTTCTTCTACTGGGTTTTCTGTATTGACCAACAAAGATTCGAGATACTGCATGGAAATTTTACAAGTTTCATTGCTTGTGAATGCATATTTAAATGTGCAAATTTTAATAATATGGCCAAGTACAGCATTTATTATTTTAAAACTTTCACACTCTTTAATAAATAAAATACTGCGAATGTAAAACATTTTAATGTTTAAATCAACGTTATCGAAGTATCGCAAGTTGTATACGTTTTTGACAAAGTGACTTGTGTCTTATCTTAAGAAAACTTCAGGCATATCGTTACTTTTACTCATTAAAACTAAAAAAGAGATAGTCACGGACTGTCTGAAAAGTAGTAAAAGCCTAAACGTTTGCTGCTATTAACGCAGAAGAATCATCAGTTACAATTTCGTGAGGGGCAGTACGTACTTCGTTGTGCCATCTTTTTAACCATGACAATATAGAGTCCGTTGTGTGGTTATCAGTTATCAATTGGCAAATTGCTGTTGACTTAATAGTTGAAGATGTTACCATGGCAACATAGAGGAACATCCGTTTCGTTAGCAGAGATCCATCTGGAAGTTTGAGCGTTCGGAAGAATGATCCAGTTGCATCTACAGTCATTGTAACACGAGGAATTTTCTTTATATACGCCTTGTAGTATTCCATTTGTTGTTCACACCAATAGCACAAATGAAAGCTCGGTACTAAAGTGAACTCTCGGACGAAATTGTGATATGTTGCCATTATCGACATCATGAGAATACTCATGGTTGGATCAGAGTGCAATCGATTAATTTGCCTTCTTTCGTGTTTCACTTTCCTCAAAGTTTCCAAGGTTGGTATCACTGGACAATTTACAGTGTCATCATCATTTATGACTGCACAAGCAATTTCTTTTTGAACAACTGTTGTGGGTTTATATTGTAATTTTTTCGCTAGTTGTCGTCTTTTGTACGGTGTGAGCTTCGTCTTCTTATTTGGATTGTGGGGTATATTATTATTGGTTTTAAATATATTGCAGGTGGGTGAATATCAAAAAATTTAATTTTTTGTCAATTTTGGTGGCAATTTTTATTTTTCAGTTTTCATGAAAAATAATCACGTAATATGAAAAAGGAAAGTCTACTATATAAGTTACTGTAAGAGGGTCGTCTATATCTCGATAGATTTTTAAGATATTTAAGTTTAAAGTCTGTAGTGGCCACCAAAATTGAAAATGATACACCAAAATGGAAATGCCCACTGAATTTGAAAATAAGCAACACCAAAATTGAATTTTTCCATTTAGACTCATAAAGGATAAAATAACACATGATATTTATATTAAATATATTTATTGGTTTTTCAATATTACGTCAATAACCAGGAATAACTAAATTATCACAATCATCAATCACTAGGAATCAAATAACATTTAAAATGATCAGAAAAATTACAATATTTTGAAAACAATTGTTAAACAATTATACTATTAAAAAAAACTAAAACATTAATAACAAAAATAATCCCTTCAATCCGATAACTAGTTTAAAAAAAATTAACTTTTTTAAATTATTATGCATTACAATTTAACGAAATCACCAAACGAAATGAATTCGTTTTACAATCAGTCTTTACTCTTAAAATACAATTTTACGTAATAAGCCTTATTGAGAGTGCCTAGCTGTCTCTGCTTGTGGCCTAAGCAAATTAATAGTCGGTGTCATAGAAATGGCATCTTCGCAATCAGAGGGTTGAATTTCGGCATCTACATTGTCATTGCTTGGTAGCCTGTAAAAACTCAAATGCGTACCATGAAGGCATGCAGTGGAGCTGTATAAGCGCTGAGGCTCGACATAAGACAGAAAACGTAATGTCACTGGATTCTTGAAATTTTTGGACCAAATAGCTTCCTTCGTGCACGTTCATGGTGGAACCATGAAAAGGTTTTAACGAATTAGGAGTAAGCCAGTCCTTTTCAGTGATTTCATAGTCTTATCAATTATATTATCTGTCATTTGATTATCAATGTTTTAATAGCTACTAGGCATTTTGTAATCTTTAAACGTGTTTCCTGTAAGTACAATTATCTCTTCTTAGTTCTGTTATTTTAAGTCGTAATAAATTTAGCTTCTTACCTTTACCTTCTTGGTATCGTCTAAATTTATTCTTAAATTCACGTTTAAAGTCTACTGAAGTAACTGATAATGCATCTGAATTTGGACTATCTAGGCATATAATAGGGACAGTCAAAACACTAATACTGCTAACACATGGCGAAGTAGGGCGTGATTGTTCCAGAATTTAAACGGGACTGCTCGTGCAAAGATGTAGATTTGAACTACTTGTGATTGTTGGTAATTTTCTAGACCGTAAGCATCTAGTAACAGTAGCATGTTGATTTATACTCTCTTCATCACATTGGACAGAACAGACCTTGTTCCATAACTGCAGCTTGAGGAGAGTCATAGTCAGCTCGAACATTACCTAAGTCTTGCTGTGGTCTGCAGCTAGTATGTACGTGCTGAGTTGATGCATTTGATTCTTCTTCTATCTATCTAAATGAATATTACCAAAGAAAAAAGCATTGAAAAGATTCAATGCTTTTTTCTTTGGTAATATTCATTTTGGTATATTTTATTTATTTCTTTGTAAAGCTGAAAGATCTCGTTCCGACATAAATTTGTCGCTGTAAAACAAGTTTACCTTCTTGCTTTTTTTGGCATCTTTCCCTTTTTTTCCTTAGAGCTTCTACTTCTTCGGGATTGTTTTTAATTCTTGCTTTTCTCTTTATTTCTGGCATTCTCTTTTTAAACAGCCTCTCTCAGCAAGTTTGTCAAAACGGAGCACCGAATGCTCTGTTTTGACATACTTACTAAAAAAATGTAAGTACGAGTATGTTGTGCAGTTTTAACATAGCATCACAAGTCATCAAAAGCTGACTCAGAAAGTTACTATTGTAACATTTATGGTCCGGCCCCAATATAACTATGAAATCATTTTTCTCCATTAATGTTACGCACGCACCAGTACAAAACTAGTATAATACGTAGGTGCTTCATCATATCATCCTATAGACGCCCACTGCTGGACATAGGCCTCCTCCAAACGTTTCCACCCTGCGCGGTCTTGTGCCTCCCTCATTCATCGGCTTCCCGCCGTCATACGTACGTAGATGCTTACAATGTGTCAATTTTGGTGGCTCGTTTTCAATTTTGGTGCCATGAAAATGCCACCAAAACCACCAAAATTGAACCACCAATATTGAAACCAGACATAAAAATAATCAGAAACAGTAGGGGGTTAAGGTTACCACTAATTGAGTGTAGTTAACTTAAACATTATCTCAATGTGTATCTATAGACTTAGTTATTTATACATAAAACAACAAATTGAATAAAAAATCGATCCACCAAAAATTTGAAAAATCTTGTCCCCCATGCCACCAAGGTAGATAGTTACCTTTTTAGCGGGAAATCACAACACTTATACACATAACTGCTACATGCAAACGCGGGCCCACAACTGAGACACTCGATACAATAAAACGCTATACGCATATGTCGTACAAAACTCGTGGTATAGTCAGTTGAATAAATGCCACCAAAATTTTAATTTTTCTTGAGACAAACTTCGATTAGATATTTCGTGTACCTATAATAGATATATTAATACATCTTAAATGTTTTTAAATTGTTTATTTTATATATAAACATATATAATTGCGTATTTAGTAAAGTAACGTGAATTGTAACCGTAGCGAATGAAGTTGTATAAAAATATGGAGTTGGGACAAGCCACCAAACTAGAAATTTTAAGACACTTTATTTTTTATTTAATTATTTACATATTTATAACAAAATTGGATTATGGCCCTGAAAAAATATAGTTTCGTAGTTGATTACAAAAAAATATCAGCTCTGAAATATTATTTTACACCTGGATTCTCAACGAAGACACGAAAAATTTGCCCGTTTGATATTGACCCAGGTTATTGTCACTATTTTGTCTGTCGCTGCTTTGCTCGTTATTTCTGAGATGGAACTACATTGTGAGCACTTTCCCTTGATCAGCACATTGTGGTCTTCATCGATCCGCTTGGTTTTGAAAACCCATGTGCATGGAAGCCTTGTAGATTCCCATAGTTTCTCTCGTAGTAAGCAGGACCACTTATACTTAGGTAGTGTTTTGTACTTTTTATGTGTTGTAGCAACATTAGGATCACGCCTGACGTAATTAACTGAGAGGGGTTCAAATTTCTTCCAGTCATATATATCCAGTAAAAAAGTGTACTGATCAACACTTTCTACTTCGATTGTGGTGCATTTCACAGGTGAAGAAATTGGGCTTCGACATGAAGGCGAAGATGAGGTGCTTTGTGTGAGTGAACTTTCTTCATCATATCGTTGGCCAAATATCGTCTTGAAATTTCTTTTCAATCTCATGAATAACGAATACGGCGTTATTTCATTCTTCAGTTCTTGAGCGATAGTTGTAAATATAGGATTGTTGTATGAAATTTTTTCATTTCTGCAAGTAGCTGCATATTTACGAAATATATTATTCATTTGCGCTGCATCAATTTTTGGTTTTCTACCTCTTGCCATGTTTCTGTAACAATACAATATACTTAAATAATATTACTGTGCTGACGAATTCATTGAAATTTCCATAGTTTATGATTTGAAAGTAATAAACTTTTGTCTTTTAACAAAAAAATCACGGACACATGTTTAACTGCTACCGCCTTCTTAAAAGACGCGATTTTTGTAATAACTATTAAAAAAATATATAAGCTTAGTCACTGACAAAAAAGGTAAATACTACATTCTTTGGTATAATATCATATTTTCTATATTGTCGATATTGTTGATTTGAATATTGTCTTTTTCGCCAATCATGCGCATCCCTAGCACAGTACCGATATTGGAATCCCTTCTGCGCCAATGACATGAATAGATGTTGGACTCGTGACGTCGTAAGCGCGTGCCATGTTTTTAAGTGCTGGGAAGTTGAAAAAATATTTTTTCGATATTTTTTTCGATCTGCCAATATTATAATTGCAAAAATGGCAAGTGAAGAGTTATTTAGTACAGAAGAACTATTGCGTATTCTAGAAGGCACTGAAGATGATGAGTTTTCTGAATCGGAATCAGTAAATGAAAATGATTTTGAGGTAAGTTAATTTTACTTTAATATCAGATGTTTTAATAGTAAGTACAATCAACAGTAAACATATAGATCTATACAAGTATTATCAAATCAAATCAAATCAAATCAAATCAAATTTATTCATAAATAAAATAAAATATTACATAACAATATAAGGTGTGTTGACTGGTCCCAAACTAAGCAGAGCTTGTACTATGGGTACCAAGCAACAGGCATAAATACTTATATTTACAATCATTTAAAATACTAATTATAACAATGAAATGTATAATAATACAATATTACATAATTTATAAATATTGACTGGTCCCAAACTAAGCAGAGCTTGTACTATGGGTACCAGACAACAGCCATAGGTACATATTTATATTTTAATTTATTTATACCTACTAACTATAATAATAATATGTGACATAAAAAATAAAAATATATAAATATTAACTTTATAACACACAATAAATACAAATAAATTACGTCACAATGCGATCAGGTGGTACTTGTCCGCGAAATCGACCGAATACCACGCCTTGCGGCCAAAAGGTCTCCTCCATGACGAGATGCAAGTAACACGTCGGAATCCGAACCACGAACGCATTGAAATTTACGTTGCGGCGCGACTCTAACAACTGCACTCTCGCCGTGTACTTTAACCTATGGTGGACGTACTCCACGATGTCCTCAGCCTTTGTGGTGTAATGCAGGCGTGAAATGTACACCGGAGTGTTTGGTTTTGCAGCACGGACATTGATATGTGGCTCCCTAGGTGCTGTGCCGCAGCAGTTCTTTACTACTACAGGTACTTACCTATATATGTAAGTATATAGGTAAGTACCTACTCATCTAAAGACGACGCGTTTAAATAATATTATATAGACTTAGGTACTACTGTCATTCTCTTAATTAAGCTATATTAGTGATTAATTATTGTAGTTTAATTTAAAATCCGTTCGGTAGTATTCGCGTGGAAGAGTAGGTAACAAAATTTCGCGTTTATACCTTTAGAATGTTACATAGGTAATAGGATTTAGTTGTCATTATAGGATTAAATAAAAAAAACTACAGATATTTAAATTGTATTAAGTACTTATTATACACCGTGTATTTTAGTCGACATTAAAGATTTGAACCAAGCAATCAGTAGATTGTATATTAGTCATTTATGCAAAAAAAAGTTAAAAATTTGACTTAAAATTATCAAAAATGCTCAAAATAATACTTTATTACGTTAAAAATGCGACACGCTTTACATTAACGTAGGTACGAAAGCTCGGCGCGGGCACTGACCTTCGAATAACACCACGCGCGTTAGATACTTAGGTGAAATACGTCGCAAGCGCGCCGGGGCGATCAGCTGTTTTAATATCTAGTTTTAGTTCATTTTTATTTAATTTTGTACGGACAACTACTACAATATTGCATAAAATGATGTTTTAAAGACAGTAGAGACACTGTGTCGCCGGGATTTTCACAAGTATCAATAAATTAAGACAGAGTCAGGACTAATACTAATGGATCGCACAAACTAGCATTCGTAGGATTCGAACCCGCGACCTTGCACGACAGCTGCAGACGTGACGAATTAAACTACTAAATACCACATGTTAGCTTTTATGTTACTTTATTTTATTCTTATACAAATAAACAATGACTAGCGGGCTATAGGAATTACCGTGAAACAGTAAGTAATAGTTAAAAATAACATTAGGAAAAATAATGTACTGTAGGCGAATAAAATAAAGATTAAAACCATTAGTAAGTATGTATGAAACAAATTACCTAAGGCGGTTACATAGAAATCTTTACTATTCATAACAGGAGTCTAACAAATTAGCCCGCGTTGGTTTCGAACAGGCGCTCTTAGGCACGGCGGCGCGTCTTTATATCCAACCAACGCACCACAGAAGCATTAATTTCTTTTTCGTTTAAGTTTCTTTGGTATTGAAAACTTGAATTGTACTGTATTTACGACACAACAATTAGAGGGCTTTTATTAAACAATAATACCTATTGTGTACAAGTATAACAAGTATAATAACTAGACGGATAAATAAGTGGCAAACCAGTACATTTTAACAAGCTGTTATGTCTTTACAAATAAACACGGTACATACCTGAATCTGATTTCAAATGTTATTATTATTACTTGTTATTAACTATTGGTACTGTAGTAGTTGTTCGAACTGCTTTCCACTTTGTTGTAAACACAATCGTGCACGTTTTTGAATGTTACCACGAATTCTGTTTAGGGTCACTGTATCACTTTTTATAATATTAAACGCACTAAGAATTCGTTGTTTTAATTCTTCAACACTACGCGCTTCTTCCGTATAAACAAGACGTTTTATTTCGGACCATAGATAAAAATCCATGGGTGTCAGTCAAGTCAGGGCTACGCGGCGGCCAAGACACGGGACCGCCTCGGCCGATCCATCTTTCTTCGAACTCATTGTGTAGGTACTCTCGCACGGAACGAGAGTAATGGGCTGGGCAACCGTCGTGCTGATAGTAGAGATTGTTTAGATACGCTACAGGTACGTCTTCGAGTAGCTCCGGAACAACATTTTGTAACATATCAAGGTAGGTGCCACCCGTGAGATTATCTTGTATGAAGACAGGTCCGATTATTTGCGTATTTATTATACCAGCCCATACATTCACACTGAATCTAATCTGGTGTGAGTGTTCCTTTATCTAATCTGGTGTGAGTGTTCCTTTATTAGGTGGGGGTTATTAAACGACCACCAGTGTTCGTTGTGTATGTTAAACATTCCCACACGAGTAAATGTTGATTCGTCAGTCCATAAAATGTTGACACTTGGATGGTCAATTAACCACCGACACATTGTCATACGCGACTCAGGGTCTGCAGCGTAAAGCGCCTGGGTGCGCCTATAGTGGTATGGGTGTAATCCTTCGGCGTTTAATAATTTCCACACATACGAATGACTGACTCCGAATTGCCGCGCAGCCGCTCTGGTACTTCGTCGCGGATGTCGTTCAAAGTACTCCAGTATGTTTTCTTCGAGGGCCGCCGAGTACTGTGGTCCGCGATGTCCTTGCGCATGAGTAGGGGTGTGGAACTGACCGTAGTCACGTAGGCGCTGTGTCGCTCCCAAAATGACTTGAATGCTAGGCACCCTTGGATTGGTAATTCCTTGGCGTTGTAGCATTTGAATGTTGGTGGGCAAACCATACAATCTTCTGGCTTCGCTGAGGTTATCTCCAGCTATAGCATACAGCCTCACCATTTCCAAATACTCGACATTCGAGTATGGGCGGGTTTCGTTGCTCATTGCGATGATGTGATGTCACGATACACGTAATAAGTAGGTAGCTAATTAGACGCACGCACTTCCTCTTGCGAATTCGTGGGCGACTGCGGCGGTCGGCGACCGAGGCGCGGCGGTGCGTTTGAGTTGCAGAGGGTGAAAGGGTGCGGGGGTGAGACGCTACGCTAGCGCTTAGATCATTATGATTGGATAAAAGTCCACGTGGACTGAAAAACATTGGTTGATTTAATTTCTCCTGCAAAAATTTAACCAATGAATGTATTTTTATAACAAAGAAATGGGCGGCTCTTTTGTTCATGCAAGGTCAATATTATAAACAGGATGGTTTAAAATATTTTTAATATTTTTTAAATTTTCGATTCATAAATTAAAGTTGTTCAAATTAATTTTTAATTTTACCAAAAATGTTCTAAAATCGGGTACATTAAGTGGTTTAATTCTTTAATGCCGATTAAAATACACGGTGTATAAAAAGTATAATTTTGAACACATAATTAACACTTATGTAGGTACCAATAACAAGTTAACTGGCACGCCGGACTATGTAAGTACCTACCTGCCTAACGTACCTGTGCCTTCTTGTTATTACGTATCTAATCAACAATTTAACAATTCACATAGGTAAATAACAATCAACAAATTAAAAACATATTCAATAATCAACAAATGTAATACAAGAATCAATAAATAGGCACCTATCTTAAACAAAATAATCACATAAATTAATTTTATTAATATTGATAAATTTATTTATTAATGCGATGACAAATAGGCACAGTTTCCTACATATAAAGGCCGCTGGCCAGCAAGCCGGCAAACTCGCGTCGAAGCTCGAAGACCAATAAGTTTGCCGGCTTGCTGGCCCGCGGCCTGTCTTAGGACCTGTGCCTACTTGGTCATCATATTAATTTATCGATATAATACGTTACAAGAAAATGATTAAATATAATTTAATCAATTTTCTTGTATTTTGTATTTAATGGTACTGGGGTGCCCGAAGAAAATTCTGGAATTAAATCTATGCTTTCCGACAAATCGGAATCCCCTCTATAAATTCTGATTAAATTAAGAATATATTTTAAGAATATGAAAGTGTATAAGTACTTATCTCTAAAAAACTGTACTTTACCTATTTAGCAGTTTTCAAAATGTATTACCTAATAAGTATATTCAGTGCCTTTATTAGAATATTCCTATGATACAAATTGTCGCTATGTCATATCAAATTATGGTAATTGAACTACATAAATAACTAATATTTGAAAATATAACTCGTAAACTCTATTAAACTAAATGATTGGAAAATAAATATGTAGTTTTAATGCAACTCCCTTTATTTAAAGATAAAAGTTGTTTTGATGATGAAAATAAAATAAGTAAATAAAAGACTGATTATGAATTAGTTTTTTATTATAAAATAAATCTAAATATTACGCTTAAAGTAAAAACAAATATCTACATCCCTGCTAGTTATGATTGTACTTATTTAAAAATGTGGAATCAAAATGATTTACAATCATTTCAAATGTTCTAAGTTAAGTTCTAATTACCTATATGATTTAATAAAACATTAAATAATAATAATCCAGCCTATTATTGTCCCACTGCAGGGCAAACATTATATATTATTATTATTTTTGTTAGTTATTAGATAGTTTTTAGTATTTCATATAAGTTCATATACATAAGATTGTAAATATTTCATAGTAAAATATCTTAACTACACATAACAACAAAATCATAAAATATTTAAATGCAACATACCTTAATCAGTTCTGCTGAATTGTTTACATAATTTACTTAACTTCTATCCGTTGGCTTCATTTGTGGACTGTACTCGCGCTTTCCATCAGGCTCGATATAGTCATATTGCCGTGTTTACTATAAAAAAAAAATAAAAAAAAAACTGACGTTACACCACAGTACAACACTTAATCGTAATTACACACGAACTGAACATTTTAATAATCAGTAGATCACTTTTTTATCGTGTTAACATCACAACGACACACTGATAACGAAACTCTTACGCTTACGTCGCTGTACCACAGAATAATAAGTACTAACGGCTGTACGCGTCGCACTGACCTGCGGAGGCGCGCGGGGGTGGCGCGTGTGAGATGCAATAGTGTGCATTACCAATCACATAGCTTAGGGGCGGAGTTGCGTCATTTAAACCAATCTTAGGGCTAGTTTTTCGTAAGTCCACGCGGACTGTAACTGTATTATTGACTTTTCAAGCAATAAACATAATTGTTTTTATATTTATGGTTTCATTTTAATTTTATTTAGAATCCTTGAATTATAATTTCTGTAACAATAAGTAGAAAGTATTCTGTAAACAATAAGACATGGTCACCCTATCGCACCACATACTGATAATGTTCTACAGCTTCTGAAATGTTATATTTCAATTCTTAAGAATTTTTATTGTATTTTTACTAGTTTTGACAAATTAAAATCTAGGTATTACAAAAAACTCCAGACCTCTGCGATGCTTTTTCAGCGAGATACAGGCGAAATAACGTTTTATTCACCGTTTCGATGGCGTGGCCATATCGTTTTAGTCTTATAGCTCCTGAAATATAAACCTAGGAATTTTTGTTGTATTTTTCCTAGTTTCGACAAATTCAAATCTGGGTAATTACAATAAACTACACACCTCTGCGATTTTTTTTCAGCGAGATACAGGCGATAGCGTTTTCTCCACCGTTTCAATGGCGCGGCCATTCGGTTTTAGTGTTATAGCTCTTAAACTATAAACCTGAGTATTTTTTTTATATTTTTACAAATTTTTTACAAATTAAATCTTGCATTTGCGTAAATTTCAGGTCTCTACAAGGCTTAGTTTTAAAGATCTCAGTGGCCAGGCGGTTCGCCGCGTTTCAATGGCGCGGCCATGTTCAAACCCTTCCCAACTTTTTAACCGTATCTTTGACAAATTTATGGTTTTGGGAATCAACTTAGACAAATTTTTACAAAAAATTGACATGGTTTTTTTTAAAAAAAAAACGCTATGGCCGCGCGCTCGAACTGGACACCAAATATAACCTAAATGTGTAGGTGGTGCCTCGGTGGCTCATTGCTTAGTGCAATTAATTATCATTTCTGAGGTCCTGGGTTCGATTCCTGGGTCGGAAAAAAATAGTATAGGTTTAGTACTAACTGAACTAGTAAAACAGCTTAAGCTTACAAACCTGCTTCTGTTTGCTGGTTGGCCAAAATATTATATTCTTCCTCAAGTGGATGCCTTAATTTCGTTACGAAATTGTTATGTCCAGTATTTGATTTATATCACTGTCGTCTTGAGCAAATATTTTGCGCACTACATGTGGTTTGGGCGAAAGGTCATTTGAATCCACGTGAGTGAATTTTTAAAAAAAAGCGCTCCTTCGGCTATTCATGTTTAAGTGTGAATCTGGAAATATTAGTAGGTGTTAGTAATTATTATTAGCGATAAGTAGGTATATATTAGCAATAGCAACCTATATATTTAGGTACCACTGCTGGGTACAGGTGTCCTCTCTTCTATCAAAACAGCTGAGAGAGTAGGTTAGTAGTTAGTGATTTAACGAATTACATAGCATAGAAATATAATTTTGGTATTAAGATTGAAGAACAGCGTGGAACAGATATTATTGTTTTTGAATTGTGATTATTTTATTATTATAATAATATTTATGGGTATTAACGCGTATAGGTTTTTGGTAAACACTTTAAATTATTTACCTTGAGCCGTTATACGCGTTAATACCTCTAATATTATTATAATAATAAAATTAAACGCGAAAGTTTTAAAGTGCTTATTCTAATCAGCAAATCGCCATCACCAATAGTTAATAGTCATCCTTATAGCCTAAAGTTGAACATTTTAGGCTCAGCTACATAAAACGCCCGCAAATTTTACATTTATTAAGCAAGCAGGTAAGTAGGTGGGTAGGTAACCTACATACTGTTATAAATAAAATTTTAAAATAATAAATAATTGCATAAAATAGAGCTAATTAGTTTTAGATAATATTTTAAAGGTTCCTTACCTACTAATTTTTAATAATACGGTCGATTTACTCTGTGTTAGCACTGGTTGACACGCGTCACTCACTTGTAGTTGCGCGAGCGCGACTGAGGGCGCGGCGCGGTGCGGCGGCTGAGTTGCCTAAACTACCAGCCGCGGGCGCGCAGTATGAAATTATTTACACTAAGTGAATTGCAATTCATACCTATTTTAATTGTATAAGACTAAACTTAAAATTTTTAGAATTATTTTCATACATCTTACAACTGAACAGCCATTTAATATTTATTAACAAAAATAGTTCGATCTTAACAACATTACTTTTTGAAATTCACTTAGAGAAAATATTCTGAACACATACATAAATAATTAGTTCAGCAAAGCAAAAGTACTAAACGCGTTCGTTTCCCGTTCAATGAGTAAACAAAAAATACTAACGTGCCACGATGCGTAAATTCTCCGTAAAGCAAATTTACTTATCTAACGTATCAACTAGAATTACGGCAAGCTAAAACTACTAAAGAGGTGTTTATTATTCATATCACAGTTTTTTTAATTGCTAAACAACGTTCATGTTATTGATTTCCGAAAAGGAAATTACTGAAATGACAAAAATTAAAAATTTACCATAATTTGTATTGTATTAGCATTTGATAAAAAGTTAGAATTCTTAAAAATACCCTACTTTTACACTGCTAAAGCGCCAAAAGTTTGCTCTGATTGTTATGAAACCTACACCAATCGATGCAGAATAAAATTTCCAATGCAACGATATATATAACTCATTTTGGCCAAAATGGCGCTTTAGTATTATTGGCTTTGCGGTGACGATATTAAATACAGTAGTAGCAACATACTTTACACCATCCTTTCCAATCTTTTACTGCACCGTCACCATGAGAATTTAAGCTAAGGGCTATTTCTTCCCACATCCTTCGAGAAAAAGCTCTAGCTTGGGATGTTTTGTTATAGCCCGTAGATATATCCCTTCTCTTATCTAAAAATTCCCACAAGTGTTCAAGTTGGCCGTAGGTAACTCTTCGTCGAGAGGGTTCGCTGTGTACAAAAAAAAACCACTTGAGATACATACCAATGACGCTTGTTAGATATTTTACATTGTGGAATATACAGGGTGTCCCGTAAGTAGTGGATAACCCTGCATTGGCAGATAGTTGAACTATTAGCGGTTCTATAAAAAATATTAAAAAAAATAAAAATGCTAAGTAGGTCACATGACAGGTACTTCATTGAAAAATTTAAATTTTTTCGACTTTTTTTAGTATTACGTCATTTGTGTCCACAGATTAATAAATTTCGTAGTAGTTTTTTTGCCATAATACTTACCTAATAGCGATCCAGTTTAGGAACCTAAACTGAGTTGAATCGAAACACTATCGCTAGCTAACAGGTGATGGTAGGCCTGGTCATGTTAAACATGGCCGCCTCTATTTCTCACACATTGTCGCATCCTTCTGCGGAGACCAGTCTTCATTACTTCAGTGGTTAACGTGATCCTCATTTTGTTTGCTGCACCGACAATCCTTTCATGCCTTAAACAGACGAAATTGGATTCGGCTCGCTGTACACAAGACTTTTCATGCACCCCCACACTTGAAAATCCATGGGGGTTAGGTCCGGACTTCTTGCTGGCTATGGCAACGGCTCACCTCGTCCTATCCATTTGTTTGGATAATTTGTGTCCAGTCAGTCTTCTCCTGAAATGAGCAGTGCAGCCATCATGTTGAAGCCACAAGTGCCTGATCAAGTTAAGTAAGAGTAAATTATCCAGCAAATCACTTATGTCTGCTCTCGGGAAATTTTCATAGCTTTCCCCGTTTAGATTATCCGAGAATAAGTAAGGTCCAATGAAATGATTGGCAATAATGCCCATCCACACATTAATGTTAAATCTGCGTTGGCCCCTTCACTCTTTTCTTATTTGGGATTTCTTAGTTCTTTCGGGGTCCGGTATTGGGCGTTGTGATAGTTTGTTATTCCATCTTGATCTAATTTGGACTCATCCGTCCACAAGATATTTCTTAGAAAATCTGGTCAGCATTTAGCATAAATCTGCAAAGGTCCATTCTTCTCGCAGGGTCTTCTTCTTCAATAACAATACATACCAATACATGTTATTATAACATGTACCGGCGTGTATTGGTATGGGTATAGGCCAGCAGTATACACTGTAAACCACACTCTCCATTGCGAAAGTCCTAGATCACGGGCAACAATATTAGTGGAAGTAGTCGGATCCGCTTGAAAGCGTTGCATTTCCTCTCTGTCCTGTTCTTCGTCGTCAATTTTTGGTCTTACCATGTCTCTTTTTCCGAATTTTTCGATAATCTGTTAAAAACTGCCACATCCGGCTCTCGACGACCGACGCGACGTAGCGAGTTATGTATTCATTGCGAACTTGCGCAGACACACAACCGCGGTATCCGTAACAAATAAGCATATTCCTCAGGTGTGTAGGACGTCATCTTCAACACTTCCGTACCACAGGTACAAATCAGAGTCCGGTTAACAAGCACAGTAGTCAGAAATCAGAAGTAGTAGTTCAGAATCACAGCCAAGTCAAGAAAAAGAGCAAAACGATATCACATCTACTATGTACGAAGCACAAAAGCAGACTGACAACCAAAACAATACTCCGTGTTGTATTATCTTTAACGGGTCTCTACAATTTTATTTTCCTAACCTTCACTTGTCTCTTCTACGGTCCATTCAATTAACTTATGAACTACACACATCAAAAAAGTCTAAGCAACATGCATGATATTACAAATTTACCATTTATATTAATTTATTTTACCATTTATTTTAATTATAACGTTGTATTTTATTTTTAAAATAATATTTTTAGGGTTCTATGATGTAAAAATAACAGCTGTTTTCTTTATAAGTTATTTTAATAACAGAAATTAACAATATTAGAATATACAGGTACATAAGAAACTAAACTTTTTTTTTACAAATTGAAATTTCTTAAGAAAATGAATTTATTGTGAAAGAATAGGACAATTTAATACAAAGTATGGCCTCCTCTGCTATTCAGAACTTGTCGGCAACGATTATTCATTGAATTAATGAGACTGTTTATGTCATCTTGCGGTATTCGCTCCCAATGGAATTGTAGCAAATCCTTCAGCTGTTGGGTTGTTGTCACTCCGTCCAAGTCCTTCAAAACACGTCTCTGGAGCATGTCCCATGCGTGCTCGATGGGGTTGAGGTCTGGCGATTGTGCAGGCCAGGGCAATACCTGGATGTTCTCCGTTGCCAAGTATTCACTGGTTTGCCGAGCTGTATGTGAACGCGCATTGTCATGCATTAACGTAAAATCGGAGCCAAAGGTTTGTGCAAATGGATGGACATAAGGTCTGAGAATATCCTCAACGTAATTTTCAGCGTTCATGTTTCCATTTACAAAAACGAGCTCAGTTCGCCTGTTCTTCATAATACCCGCCCATACCATAACTGTTGAGCCGCTGTATGGATGAACTTCCTGAACGCACCTGAGTCTTTCAGTATTTCCGGGTCGACGGTACACTCGCACCCTTCTTGTATCAGGCCTAAACCCGAATCGCGACTCATCGGAAAACATAATTTTATCCCATTGTTCCTGGGTCCATGTTATGCGTTCTCTACACCATTCATTTCGACGAGCGCGATTCCCGTGACGTATCGGTGGGCACCTGATAGGGCGTCGAGCTCGTAGGCCGTACTCATGCAGTCGATTTCGCACAGTTTGCGGACTTACATCAACACCACTTGAATTTTGTAGCCTCAAACTTATCTCTCGAGCGGTTAACATCGGCTGGCGTCTTGCAGTCAGTTGTATGTACCGGTCTTGCCGAGTGGTTGTACTCCTTTTACGGCCTGGATGCTGTTCAGCGGGTTCCCCTGTATTATTGTAGCGCTGCCAAAGACGACAAATAACACTTCTATGAATACCAAAATGTCGAGATACCTGAGATTGATTACTTCCCGCTTGCAACATCCCTACAGCTCTTTGCATTTCATCTGCCGTCAAATGACGTCGCTCCATGACGTAAAGAATATCTAACAATTCAATTTTGTCGCCAACTGTATTTAAATGGTTGGTAAAATTATAAAATCAAGACTAAAACGTAGCAATTAACATGCACTCAAATTCAAACAAATTCGCAGTCATTTGAATTTTAAAAAAAAAAACAAAACATAATCGAAATTTTTTTTTTACAACCAGCCAGTATGTCATCAATAACAAAAAACTTTACTTACCTATACACTTTGAGTGAGTAAATACTTAGAAATTAATTAATATAAATGGTAAATTTGTAATATCATGCATGTTGCTTAGACTTTTTTGATGTGTGTATCTTAGTTATTGACGTCCTAAAGAATACTTTATTACATAATGTAAAAATACAATAATAATAATAATGCGCTTGGCAGTTAGTGGGTCTAATGCAGAAGGCAGTACTGCTTTTATATCTATATTTAGAAATGTAAATTAATGTAAAAAATGTAAATAAAGCAAAATAATAATAAGGAATTGGCAATTTTCCATAAAAAAATTAAAAGTCAAATATCTCGGAAAGGGTTAAGTTTAGGGTAGGCTGTTTCATAGTAAAATAAGTTAGAAATGATGAGTACTCCACGCCCTTAACGGACCTAGCACGACTTTTCCTGTAACCACAAACAAAGACTCTAAAGTATGATAATCCAGCCAAAATTGGCCAACGCAAAGATATACTCGTACTTTGCACTGTATACAAAAAACCCTTACCGACTCGTAGTCACACCAAGGTTGTCACACCAGTGTGACAAACAGTAATCTTTTTCTTGTTAGTCACACTACTGATTTTTCAACATCATGTATAACATAATTGCTAGTGCAGTGCAATTAGTAAGTACAAGTTATTACAACCTCACCTATAGAACTGACCGGTTGGAAATACATTGATGTAAAATATGTGATTTGGTGCTCCCCTTTTTATACACTACCTAAAGAATGCTTCCTCATGGTTATTAAATTATAATATAATTATAAAATGTTATTAAATTATAATAATATAGTCTTGAAATAGCAGTTAGTTTCGCCGCTTCTTCTCTGCTAGCGCCTTGGAATCGGTGGGAAAGCTTGATAAACTTTAAATATGTAAAGGAGAATGTTTTTTTTACTAGGAGCTTTGGGCTAAAATAAAAATTGCTGCCCCCACGTTTGTAACCATTGTACATTGACTTATACCATTGAGCTTATTACATGTTTAAAGAATTATCAAAATCGAACCCACAGTTTAAGCGCTATATCATATTATTCATTCGTCATCCTGAACTACTGTACGCAATACAAAATAACACTATTGCTTAAAACAGATGATTATTATTAAAAAGCATTTATTATATCCTCAAATGATGAGAATTATATAAATATATAGTAGGTAAGTATATGGTATATGTATACGTATATATTATATATAGGTATGTATTAAAATTATTTATATATAAGAAATATTTAACTAATGTATTTTACATATAATTTTTATTGTGTGCTTGTTATGGATCATCATATCAGCCTATAAATGCCCAGTGCTGGACGATCGACCACTCTGCGTGGTCGTGCCTCCCTTATCCATCGACTTCCCGCCGTCCTAACTAGGTTGTCGGTCCACTGTGTGAGGGATCCCTACGCCTCATCCTACGCCTTCCAGTGCTGGGTCGCCATTTCAAAACTTTTCTGCTCCAACGGCTGTCAGTTCTTTGCAATATGTGCCCTATCCACCGCCACTTAAACAGCAAACTTGATTGCTATGTCGATCACATTGTTTCATTTCTAATTCGATTACGCAAGGAAATCAGCTCCATATGCCATCAATGGCGACACACACTGGTCGAAGACCTTTGTCTTCAGACAGAAGTCTGAATATATTATGTACTCTTAGGTACATATAAATAAAAGCCGCAGTATTATTATTTGTATAAATAACAAGACTGAAGCTATTTAGAAGTAACTTTCATCAACTGATACTATTTTTTTTACTTTCATGATACTATGCATGGATTGTGCTGGATGGTTAATACTACTGTATCGCGTGCACATGCCAAGAACCATACAATGCATATAACACGAGCACATGTTCCCAATGTACGTGTGCCACTCTTACAGGAACAGTAGTAATGATTTCGTAGAAGAAAATGTTGTTCAAGTATCAATCTTTGTAATGAACCTAGTTGGTGACCTGGGGACAGACTGTAACTGCATGGAGTGCCACAGGGCTTTTAATTTTTTGAACAGCTGATATCCAGATTTCTGTGGGACGAATTTCGTTGGTTCCATTGAAGAAAATGTTGTTCACGTATCAATCTTTGTAATGAACCTAGTTGGTGACCTGGGGACAGACTGTAACTGCTTGGAGTGCCACAGGGCTTTTAATTTTTTGAACAGCTGATATCCAGATTTCTGTGGGACGAATTTTGTTGGTTCCATTGAAGAAAATGTTGTTCACGTATCAATCTTTGTAATGAACCTAGTTGGTGACCTGGGGACAGACTGTAACTGCTTGGAGTGCCACAGGGCTTTTAATTTTTTGAACAGCTGATATCCAGATTTCTGTGGGACGAATTTTGTTGGTTCCATAGAAGAAAATGTTGTTCACGTATCAATCTTTGTAATGAACCTAGTTGGTGACCTGGGGACAGACTGTAACTGCTTGGAGTGCCATAAGGCTTTTAATTTTTTGAACAGCTGATATCCAGATTTCTGTGGGACGAATTTTGTTGGTTCCATAGAAGAAAATGTTGTTCACGTATCAATCTTTGTAATGAACCTAGTTGGTGACCTGGGGACAGACTTTGACTTTTTAGCCCAAAAAAAACATTCTCCTTTAGATTAAATAATAGAATAAATGAAACTGAATTATAGGAGAATTTGCAACGAGAACTAAACTCAATTCCGGAAACAGTGTCTAAAAATTTTTGGTTTGGTTTATTTTTTAGTGTAAGTAAGTTTGCCGTTTCCAGAAAAGCAGAAGATGATAGAATTTAATAAATAAAAACGTTTTGTGTATTATTTGTCTTTTTCTGGCACTTTCTGAACACAGTAGTACCTACATACTTCGATAATTTCAATATAAAAAACTTAGTACTGTAACATGGACATCACTAGTTTAGAAATAAATACATTAAAAGGTGTGTCAAAATCAGTAGTGTGACAAACAAGAAAAATATTACTGTTTGTCACACTGGTGTGACATGCTTGGTGTGACTACGAGTCGGTCAGGCAAAAACCGCCCGTCATCGTGAGTTTCTTTGCATTAACCTAAACACAGGTCTATTTTATTCATCTCCTTAGGAGTAGCTTCACAAATATAACACCTAGAACATGAAGTGTCACTCAATGCACTGCATATTTTACCGTCTACCATAGTAAGTTGTAAAGAATGCTTAATTATGAAAACTTAATTTTCACGGGTGACAGTAGTTGGGCGCAAATTATTTATCTTTTTCCTAAAGTGAGATTCTTCATCCTTACTTATTTGTATAGTTTCCTCAATAAATTGAAATCGAATTGGTCCTTTGGTCCATTTTCATAACTGAGTTTTCGTAACCAGTTATCAAATAGGAATTTTTCTTCACTGTTTCATAACCAGTTAATAAAAAAGACTTTTTATTCCTTTTACATAACCATCTACGAAAAAGGAAAATTCTATCACTGTTTCATAACTAGTTACTAAACAGGAATATATCCAAAAATAATTAACTAATTTAATTGACTAATCAGTTAACCAGTTATTTAAAAATCTTTTTGTTCCTTTTTCATAACTACTAAAGAAGCCTGAGTATGTTATTTTTTTTAACTTTAGGTAAGTACGAAAATCTGATTTAATTTCTATTTGATAACTGGTGACCAAAGGGAATTGGTCTACAATACCTAGTAGGACGGGGATTTTTCCACAAAATTACCTTTTCACTTGAATTGGCATCTACCACTAACTGAAGTGGAACAAAAGACGATACAAATAAACTATTGTCGTCCAAGCTAAAATCTGAAAAACACTGTTTGTATTCACTATGCCCAGTACTACCGTCAAATCCCCATTTCCCCATAAAAGTTAAATTTGAAGTTGACTGTAACGTTAAACTGTCTAGGACATTTTTTTGTGCTTCAAATATTCGTGAAACGGTATGGTCTAATAAACTTTGTAATTCAACCTCAGCTTTCGATTCCGTTACATTTAAGTCGGTAGGACAGCACTTTTTTTAGCCGATAAAACACTCTGGTAGGACGGTAAAATATTAGGAGTCGTTTTATCATTAACTCATTTTTTAATTAACAAATACTGATGTTTAGTCAAGTTTGCCTCCACAAAAAGTGATAAAACTTCATCCGCACTGATGTTATTATTGGCATCAAATCTATCGGATAAATTAATCATTGTATCTGTAGCTGAGCTATCTATCTCGGATAGCCCGCTCACTAAGTTTTGTAAAAAGCTGAGGATTTGTAAATGTGACTTACACTTATCATTAGGCATGCATCTCCTCGCCGCGGGCATAGCTTGAGATTCGGGGTAATTTTCGTACATGTTATCTTCCTGGTAGCCCAGCCAATTAAGCCAAGACCCTCGGTCCCGATAAACATGACACCGAGATTACGAGATCGGCGGTTAGGACAAGCAGAAACTATCCCCTAAGTTTTTGCACTTTTTTACCGTGATCTTTTATGTATCTTTCAGTCATTGCTTCCACATTTCTGTCCATGGCTTTCATTTTGTGCTCAACTATTTCTATGACATGCTTTATACAGTTTTTCCATTTTTCTGCGTCAATATTATGAATTGATTCGTTTAACACAAATTTTTATTCTGCCATTTTGTGTGTTTTCATGTGTGAAGCTACATTTCCTTTAACTTGAGCCCACACTAGCTCAATTGGATTTAATTCGCAATAATACGGCGGCAGTCTCAATACAGTTTAGTTTTGTGATTTTGCCATTTCGTCTATAATGCAAGCGTCGTATCGCTGTCTATGATTTTTAACGATGTTTGTTCTTGTGTGATCTTTTTAATTCGTTTTATTCGGCGTTTACATGTAGGAAGGACGTCAACGTGAAAGCTTTGGCAAAGTTGTTCTGCTAATTTATACCGAAATAAACGGTGTGTTCATTTTCGCTCATTTGACGCCGATGTTACCACAGTGAATAATGTTACAGTTTAAAATGATTGTATTAAGTTGCCGTCTAAAAACTTTAATGTACATTTTGCAAATTCAACATTATATTAGATATGTTAAATTCTAGTCAATTATTATTAATTGCTGACGACACAAAAATCTTTCGAATTGTAAGAAACATAGATGATTGTAAATTATTGCAAAAAGATCTTTTGGTTTTTGAATCTTTTTGTAATTCAAATAGTTTAATTTTGAATTCTGAGAAATGTTCTGTTATAAGTTTTTCCAGAAAAACATCTTTACTAAAGTTTACCTATAGACTCTGTAATAATGACTTAACGCGAGTTACCGAAATCCGTGACTTGGGTGTTGTATTAGACTCTAAACTTACTTTTGTTCCTCATATTGATGCAATGATAAATAAGGCGTATAGGCAACTGGGATTTATATTGCGTATCTGTCAACCATTTCGTAACCTATTTACTTATAAGGTGTTATATAACTGTTATGTAAGAAGCCACTTAGAGTTTGCAAGCTCTGTTTGGCATCCTTTCTTTAAAAAGCATATTGATATGATAGAGGGAGTTCAGGGCTCTCTGCTACCGTACTGGTCATTGGTATACGGATTATGAGACTTGCTCTGTAGCACATAACATTACTCAATTGTGTCACCGTCGCGAATTGGCTGATGTTGCATGCCTTTATAAAATAATTAATAACCAAATAGATGCCCCTACATTGCTTCATGAAATATTATTTAGAGTGCCATATCCAAGTGAACGATCCTGTCGCAAAAATAATTTATTTGTTATCCGTATTTGTAGAACGTGTTACGCAAATAATAGTTTTATCAGAAGATCTTGCAGGCTGTATAATGATAAACTCATAGATGTTGACATTTTTAGTGAAAGTTTTAATTGTTTTAAAAAAAAATCGTTGCAATTACTTGCATCGTCTTAATTGTTATGTTTATATATTTTAAATAGTTGTATCTTGTTATATCATATGGATATAGGTAGGTAAACGTGTTTGTATGTGTATAATATTACATTACAATATTTAAGTATTACATTGGTATATGTATGTATGTATCTGTGTATATGTATATATGTGTGTATGTATGTATGTATGTATGAGTGTGTGAGTATGTAATGTTGTAATGTTTTAATTGTCTAGTTTCTATAATTTTGTATGTATAATTTTTGAGAAAACTCATTTCATATAAGTGCCTTAGATAGGAAACTATAGGTCTAAAACTAAGTTTTATTTTAGTATTAAGCATTTTTGTATATGACTGTTTGTTTCTGAATACAATAAATAAAATGAAAATAAAAAATTATGGCTTCAACATTTTGCAAATTCAACATTGTGGTCCTGAAGGTATTTAAGCTCCCTTTTGCGCTCTAGTAAGTATTTCGACAACTTCTGGCCTTTTAAATTGACCCCGCCCATACATTTGTTGTACATATTTATCGGTCGGTTTCAAAATATCTTGTCCAGCTCTTGTTAAAGTTATGTTGAGTCATTTCTTTAATCACTAATTTTGTACTTTTGAATTCATAATTACTTCGTACAATTGGGCAGGCGAGTACAATGTTTTATTTTTCTCTATACAGACATGCATTGAGCCGCCTTTCCTGAGTATGTCCTGTTTGTAAAAATCTGTGAGTAATTTCTACATCAAATACACGCGAAACATAAATATACACACCTCAACAAAGTCTAGGGATATTTTGTGGAAAGTTGTGAAACGTAAAGAACGAAAGGATTCACGAGTTGATGTATCTATACTAAACAATGCCCGTAAGTGATTGTTTTATTGTTAAACCGCTGCAGGAGTAAATCCCATGCAATAGTATAATTTTGAGAGGTAAACTCAATCGATTTAATAACAACAAGGGCACCACCTTCTAATGAAGACCGTAAATAATGAAATTTGTTTATGTCAGGTATAGACTCGTTGGAATGGATAATAAACTCAAATAAATCACGAAACTCTAACCATTTAAGGTAATTACCATCAAATGAAGGGAGTTTAATCGTAGGTAATTTAATATGATTTAGATGAGAACTAGACCCAAAGCTCGTACATGCTGTTTTAGGACAGTCACACTTATTCTCAATATTGGAATTATATTTTTGTAGTATTTCCTGACCAGCTGCTATAAGAGATAAAAACTGAGGTTCGATTAAGCCTCTTTCAGCAATCTGATCATCTTGTAAGCATTTCAATACGCATTTGAATTGAATTAAATTCCGATAATAATGTTTGTAATCTAGTCACACGAAGGTTGAACTCCTTAATTTGCAATGAATTTATGTTCGATGAATCTATTTGTTTTAATGTTAAAATATATGAATTAAATTTAGTAGCACGGGCCTTATAAGTACCTCTTTGTTTTATAAGTGCTTTTAAATCGAAAGATAAACTCTCAGTAGACCTTTCTTGGCTTAATTCTGACATCATGTTGGTCTAATCTAAATAAAATTTAAATGGCGGCAAATAACTGTTAGACAAAGTAATTATGTGTAATCAAACCCAAATTGGACGACTTCACACTTGTTTTTCTACTTCACTTTGATTTTATGCCTAGCTCAATAAAAGTCTTTTTTGCCCCGAACAGTGGTTTTATTTTATTTTAATTAGTTTTACATCAATATAATATGTGTTCCCGACAAGGGTATCGGTCGCAGTGTCTTCCACGTAGCTAGTTGGCGCGGCGATCAACTACTACGTCATCCGTGTCGTCGACCAACCGGTTCGCGCAGCGCCTTCGACGTAGAAATATTTTTGTGTAAATCTTTGCTGTTTTAGTTTTACCCGGCAATAGACAGAAAATAACGGGTATCACGGTAAATAAATGATGGATGAGTACCGAGTTACCGACTACTGTAAGTATTGTATACAATTGTTGAAAGGGTCGAGAGGTAATATAAAATGTCCCATCCGCAAAGAAAATTGACTGTTTTGTTACTAATTTTTTTGCCAACTGCGAAAACAATATCAATATCTTCTCTCCAATACAAATTATTATTGCTACCGTTCTAATTGTAACATCATTAACTGCTTTACAAATCAATCTTCCAATAATGGCCCGGGATGTAAGTAAATAATACGACATTTTCACTTTTAATCATGAGCCTATCAGCCGGTTACCACCTTTTTCAGGATTTTTTTTAAATTCTGTTCTAGAAGTATTATCCGCTAAACGCTATTTTAAAATCAAATTAATGATTTATATTTTTATGTAACTATCATTACAAACTGATTAATTACTTAACTTACTTGTCAATGATGCAAGTTAACTCGCTACTGTATTTGTCGAGGTGTAAATCGGGCTTTAGTGTTGATTTTCTGAGCTAAGCTCTTTTCTTATTGAAGTAATCTATAATGGGCTGAATTTGAAATAATTTAGAGTCTGCTTCAGTCTGTGTGTCATTGTCTACAAAATGTAATTGAGATTTAAGAAGCAAATAACGAATGTAGGTAGGCATAATTTTAACCATATAGGGCATTGTCCCGAAACCATTATATGTGAAATATGACTCTTCATTAGAAAGAGGATAGAGACCCTGATAATTATTCAGTTCAGTTTTTAGAACTAGGTCTTTTGTTAAATAATGCCCCGTTACTGCAATGTAGGCATCATTGACCCGAGAAGTCCACAGGTCCGTCGTAAGGGAAAGACATTTGATGTCTTTAATCTCCTCTCTTTTCCTGAGAACTGCTTGATCATAGAGTGCCGGTATTAAAATGTTTGATACGGTTTTTCTTGATGGTAACTCGTACCTGGGTATGTGACGTGCAAACTTCTTAAGCCCGTTCTTCCACTAAAGAAAAAGGGTGGTAACTGTAAATAAACAAATCGGCAAGATCGTTGTCAATTTGCCTCTTCTTTGTTTGGGTGACTTTTTGGCCGATGCCGTTACTGTCAATGCGCTGTTGCGCTAAGCGGTTTAATGGTATGGCTGGGGAATATGCAGCCGTGGATGTAGACGCCACTGGAGAGTCCAAGTTAGGATATGCAGGTCGGCACGAATTACTTCACCTGTGGTTCTTCCTTGCGCGTTCACTTGCTTGCGCGTTACAAATACTTGTATATGCATCGGGGTGCTTCCGTTTTAAATGGGTTTTTAAGTTCGCAGTGGACGTTTTAAAACTGTACGTTTAACCACAACCATTGCATTTCGCCTTTTTTTCGTTATCACGTTTTTGAAAAAACTCCCCTTGTTATTTCGGTTACTTGTCGCGTAACTAGTTATTGTAACTAGTGACGTGAAATAACGTCTACAACTTTTCTATTTAAAGCGAGGGTCCAATATAGTCGCCTCGGCATAAAAAACATGTCTTTCAATGTTTAGGAAACGTTTTTCTAGCTGTTTTTCTAATGTATTTAACATTGGACTTGCGTAAGCAGTGTATTATTTGTTAGATGTGCTGTCATATTATTCTTTATAATACTACACAGAGGGATTATTTTAGCCAAATATACTTTTTTTTTCAGCACTAATTTCTTTTGGTATTTCCTAAAACAGTTTTAAAATCGGTGCTATACCTTATATAATGTTCCAATCTTCAGTATTTAGCGCTAATTCTGGTCACATTAAGGCAATGGTAGCGATTATTGCATTTTTGGCGGAGAGTATCCGGTTCAGCATGTCATATGTGGAGTTCCAGCCCGTGGGAACATCCTGTTTTATTTTTAAAACCTTAAGGTTTAATTGATTCTGCATTTCTCGCAGCTTCATCTGTGCTTGAGAGTTTCATTTAAAAAACTCGACGATCTATAAGGCGCTTTGCACACGTAGCAACTTAAGTTTAGAAAACTGACAACTTAGTTGAGGCAACCATCAACTTTTGTAGAAATTGCCACTTGCTACAACTAGAGAATCTGCAATTGATGCAACTAGTAACCTTGTTGAGCCATCTATCAATTTTTGTAAATGTTCTAAAGGTTTCCAGTTGCAGCAACCACAAATTGGCCTATACGGTTGTCGCAATTTTATGTCAACCTGGTTTGTTAGGTGAGTCCACTCAGTATTACGATGGACACCGAAGAAGCAACACTCGTTTACATTATATTACGTCGGCGTCGCCGACGACGTCAACTACAACAAATTATTCGCAGCAATCGTCGGTTTTGGATTCATCCCTTCTTGCAAGATAGGACTAGATTTATTAGCTTCAGAAACATAATGACAAGTTTAAACAATATAGAATGTCTGTTTACATATTTAATAAGTTGCTGGAAATATTAGAAAGTGATTTAAAACGACAGGATACAGTGATGAAAGAAAGTATATCCCCCAAAGAACGACTTGCTATTACTGCAAGGTAAGTAATTTTATTAATTTATGGTCACATTTAGCACAATATACAGTGTGTAAAAAAAACCCTGTCCGATCCGTAACGGTGGCATTGTATACCAGACAAACATTCTAAAAATAATTTTTGAAATGAAAAATACTTAAAAAAAATAAAAAATTATTCGTTTTCATCTACGAAATTTACCCTGAAATTGGGGAATTTTCTTAAGCCCTGAACACTTAGGTCAAAGGCGGTTTCTTTGACTTCGAATAAAACGTAATAAATAATGCACCGACAAATTTAATCCGTGCCGACAAAGGACACCGCTTTCAATGTGAGCACACAATGCACCGCCCTAGTGACGTAGCTATGATGAAAATGTTGAACAAGAAAAAAATATCGATTTTTTTAAATTACCTTCTTACTTTACTTACACTCCGTGTGGTGACGGAGTAAGAATACAGTGCGTAACCACCCCATCTCATCCCATGGGTGTCGTAAAAACCGACTAAGGGACTATCCGTGAATATTATCTTTACGTAATTAAAACAAGGAAAACTTGAAATAAAACTCTGTACCAATCCGTTTGTCCAGCGTGGTATTAGTAGGGCAAGTATCACTCAGTCACGGGAGGAGGCCCGTCCCGTAGGGACTGTCGAGTAGGACATTAATGGGCTGTTATGATGATGATGACTTTACCTAATCTTTTTTCTTTTTAAACTTTGTTAAATTTAGGAAAGGCTACATATCGGTTACGTTATTTAAAATTGTGTACGAAGCTCTTAAATATTTTACTTAAAACTGCGAAACTGTTCTTCAGTTACTGTAAAAACAAACTATAAAATTGTAAAATTAAACTAGCTAATTAATATTTTAAAAACTATGTAACTGATTTTGTTATTGTATCATCATAACAGCCCATTAATGTCCCACAGGGACGGGCCGCCTCCCGTTACGGAGGGATCCGGATTGGTAAAGTGTTCATTTTGGGTGGGTCTTAGGTTGTCTAGATAGCAGAACGATTGAACGAGTTCACAGGTCCGTAGGCGAGTAAATAATACAACTCAAAGAACTTTAAGCGTATATTATCGGTTCACACAATTCCATACACTTTGACACTATATATGCAAATGACTTCGACCAAACACAATCGCAATCTATTTCATACTAACAACGCCATCTATTGCCAAAATGAAAACTAATTTTAAACTTATCGTAACTTAATTTTATACTTAAAGCTAATCACCAGGACTCTGATGTACCTATGCTCACGCTAAAACAGGTAAAGGATAGGCAGAGTAGTATCGGTATGTAAACAAACATATCAATACAACTTGTGATCTTATAAACTAAACATACTGCCCACCAAGGACATAATGAAGCATGTCCTTCAACCAAGTAACAATTTGTAAAAATCTTAGTAAAAACCTTAACATAAACACATTATGCTTAAATCTAAATCCTATGTGGTTACAGGTAGCACACATATTTTTGAGGTTGGTCGTTTGATTACAGAAGTCTTAGTGCGTATTGTAACCACCCTTGTTATATTATCATGACCTGAATGTTTTTGCTCTATTTTTCCTAGTAACCATCTAGCCGGAGGCATGTCATCTTCCTTGATAAGCACGATATCCCCAATTGATGGTTCTGGGTTCTGATACGCCCACTTATGTCTCTGCAAAAATTGATGCAAGTAGTCATGGGACCAACGTCGCCAAAAGTCCTGCATCATTCTCTGGTAGAGTTGCCAACGTCGAAGAGTATAAGTATTGGATTTCTCATAATTAAAATCTGGCACCACGACAAGTGGTTCACCCACCAGGAAATGACCAGGGGTCAATACACCCATCTCACCTTGCTCCTCAACATATGACAATGGTCTAGAATTGAGGCATGCCTCTATTTGGGTCAGCACAGTAGATAGTTCCTCATAAGTTAGAGTAGAGTTCCCTACTACTCTCTTGAGATGATATTTGGTAGACTTTATCCCTGCTTCCCACAATCCTCCAAAATTTGGAGCACGTGGAGGGATGAAGTTCCACTGCGTACCATTACTCATGAGATACTCAGCTATTTCCGGGTTAACAGCTGACCTTTCTCCATTAAATAGGACACACAGCTCGCGTGAAGCTCCTACAAAATTGGTGCCATTGTCACTGTGGAGCTCAGCACACCTTCCACGCCTTGCAACAAACCTCCTAAAGGCAGCTAAAAATCCTTGGGTTGTTAGATCGCTAACTGCTTCCAGATGTACTGCTCGAGTGGACATGCAGACGAACAGCGCAATGTATCCTTTGTAGGATTTGTTGCCTCTACCCTTCGAAACTCTAATATTTATCGGACCGGCGTAATCCACACCACTAATAAAAAAAGGTTTATTTGGAGTTACTCGAGATAATGGCATTTGTCCCATGAGCTGTGTGGTTGATCTGTTAGAGTAACGAATACAAGTCACACATTTCCTATAATGCTTTCTTACCAAATTCTTGACACCTACTACCCAGTACCTTGATCGCAAGTAGGTTATCATGATCTGTGGACCACCATGCATCGTCCTCTGATGGGCGTCTGCAATCAATAGCTCAGTCAGAAATGTGTCCCTGGGAATAAGAATAGGATGTTTCTCTTCATAACTTAATTGAGATAATTCAAGTCTACCCCCTACTCTTACTAATCCTCTGTCATCCAAAAACAAATTTAATGACTTTAACCTTTTCTTATTTTTTGCTAAATGTCCTTTTATCTTTAATTCTTCTAGTTCTTCTGCTAAACCTATTTCTTGACATTTCCTAATGCACAGTTCCGCAGCATTAGCTATTTCTTTACATGTGAGAGTTTTACTACTGTGTGCATTTACAGAAGCTCTTCGACAGTTCAAAAATCTTCTGCAGTAGGCTACCACGTGCACAAGTCTAGATAAAGAAGAAAATCGATGCCAAAAACTATCATCAAAAATAGTTGTATGAACCTTTGTCTGTTCCAAGCTCGTGATTACCTTATTAGGTCTTCTATAAGTAATAACCGTATTCAACAGGAAATCAGGTCCATTAAACCATATAGACATGGCTGACAACTCTGTAGGTGAAATACCTCGTGACGCACAGTCAGCTGGATTCACCTTTGATGATATGTGAGACCAGTACTGTGTATCAAGAGTATTTAAAATCTCTGATACCCGGTTAGCCACGAAAGTTTTCCATCGGCTTGGATGATGGTTCAACCAAGCCAGAACAACTTCGCTATCGGTATAAGCACGCAGATTAGTCTTAGGTATATCAAGAGTGTTAGCCACTTGAACTATCAACTTGGATAACAAAACTGCTCCGCAAAGCTCCAGCCGAGGTATTGAGACCTGTTTTATTGGCGCTACCTTTGTTTTTGATGAAACTAAGGAAACATAAACTTTACCAGCTCTATCCACGACTCTCACATAAACCACAGCAGCGTAGGCTACCTTTGAAGCATCCGCGAAACCATGAAGTTCTACTTTGACCGCTTCACTGCTTAAATGTTGCCATCGAGGGAATTTTATCTTTTTTAATGACGGTAAGTCTTGACGGTAAGTAACCCATTCTTTCAATAAATTGCTTGGCACCTCTTGGTCCCACGAAATACCAGCTAGCCAAAGCTTCTGAATTAATATCTTAGCAACAATGATACACGGAGCTAGCCAACCAAGAGGGTCAAACAATCTCGAAATATCAGAAACAATTTTTCTTTTCGTTGCAGATTCACTCAAGGGAGCAAGATTAACCTTATACCGGAAGACATCTTCACGTGGTTCCCAGGTAAGTCCCAGTATCTTAGTAACTTCCTCTAGTTTTATCCGTATATCCTTATCCTGTTTAATATTATCCTGTTGTATTTTGTTTAACAATTCCTTGCTGTTACTAATCCACTTCTGTAATTGAAAACCCCCCTTTTCTAAAACCCGACTCAATTTACTGTAAATATCAAAACACGACTCTACATTTTCAGCTCCGGTCATAAGATCATCCATGTAGAACCCCTGAAAAATAACTTCAGCGATTTCAGGACTCCCTTTGCACTCATCCCGGGCAATCTGCTGCAATGACCGTACGGCTAAGTACGGTGCAGAGGCCGTACCGAATGTGACCGTGAGTAACTCGTATTCTTCTATCTCCTTTTCAGGGTGGTCTCGCCATAGTATGCGCTGAAAAGGTGTATCCTCTCTATCTACCAGTACTTGCCTAAACATTTGTGTTATATCGGCAGCAAGACAAATTTTGTACTTTCTCCAGCACATAACAGTGTGGCGAAGATCGGCTTGTAGGGAAGGTCCAATCATCAAGTTGTCATTGAGAGATCTTCCGTTTATACCCTTACAGGAAGCATCAAACACAACTCTGACCTTTGTGGTATCCTTGTCCTCCCGGATAACTGCGTGGTGAGGTAAGTAAACCGCTTTTTCATTAAGTTTTTCTGCATTTGTAACTCTTACCATGTGATTAAGTTGCAAATATTCATAAATAACCTTAGAATAGTCGGACTTTAATTTAATATTTTTTCCTAACTTAAATTCTAACCCTTTAAATCTCTTTTCAGCAATTTTCCTCGACTCACCATACTTGCAGTCCGGGTCATTATCACGAAACGGCAATCGTACAATGTATCGTCCGTTTTGATCCCGTTTTGTGGTAGCAGTGTAAAGCTCTTCACACTTTACCTCTTCCTCCGTGAGCATATTTTTAGTACCAGAAGGTTCCGCCTCTAGTTCCCAAAACCTCTTTAATAACTCGTCATCATTGAGAGTTAAATGCATCACGGTTAGGTGAGAAGGTATATTAAGGGATTTATCCACCTCTCCAACTCCAGACAAAATCCAACCGAAAGAAGTATCCTGCGCTAAAAGGGATCCACTTCGCTTTATACCTTCTTTAATAATTTGACTGTAAATATCAGCACCTAACAAAATGTCAACTTTATTAGGCCTGTGATATTCAGGGTCAGCCAAATCATTAAGTTGTAAGCTTACCCATTCCAATCTAGTCACTTTAGCTACAGGCAAAAGCGCCGTAACAGACTTCAACACGAGGGCACTTACTTCAATCTGAAACCGGGGATCAACCCTGGATTTAATATTTATACGGACAGTGGACTTAGAAGTCACACTATTGTCCCCACCTACACCGTTTATAGTGTGTTTGTTCGCATGTTTCCTTAAACCTAAGTACTGAACTACAGCTTCAGTAACAAAGGACCCTTGCGACCCTTGGTCTATTAATGCCCTTACCATTCTAAAGTTCCCATCCTTCGACTCAGCTTGCACGACAGCTGTGGGTAGCAAAACTGTTTGCTTACATTTTCCTGTCGAAAGAAAAGAGACTAAAGGCTTACTAGACTCCTCCGCTTGCGCAGCTTGCTTATTGCTAATAATATTAGCATCCTCCGTCATATGTCTAGATGATGAGGCCTTTTCATGAACCGTGTCTTCGTCTACAGACCCAGAAACACCACTTGGGTGTAATAGTGAATGGTGGCGGCGTTTACACACCTGACACCGGGCTATATTTTTACAATATTTGGCAGAGTGATTACTATTTAAACAAATAAAACACAACCTTTTATCCATCGCAAAATTGCGACGACTCTCATTGGTTTCCTTACCGAAAGCTTTACAAGAAGTAATTTTGTGATCAGCGGCACAATACGCACAAGACCCTGTAGTCTTAGAATTCACAATATGAAACGACTTTGTATTAACCTTTCTCTCAATACGTGGCTTGGGCTCTAAATTCTCCAGACCTCTGAATCGACTAATTAAAAATTCTGAAAATTGTTCAAATGTGGGCAATTCATCAGAAGAGTCGGAAGACACCTTTAATTCCCAAGCCTTTTTAGTATCTGGGTCTAGTTTAGCGCTTATAATATATATAATTAAAATATCCCAAGAAGATATGTTAACTCCTAAGTTTTGAACAGAGTCTAAGCATTCAGATGTAGTATTTATGAGCTTTTTAATATCTGAAGCTGATTCTATTGTAAGAGGCCTTTGACTAAATAGTCTCTTCAAAATACCATTAGTTAAAAATCGTTTATTGTTATACATTTTATTTAATTTCTCCCATGCGCTATTATAATTGTCTGAGTTAATGTTTATATTTCTCAACAATTGCTCGGCTTCTCCAGTCAAGTGTCCTTTCAAATAAAAGAATTTTTGAGCATGATCTAGTGACTTGTTCTCATGAACTAAACCTAAAAACAAGTCCATAAACGTTTGCCACTCCGTGTATTTACCAGAGAAAATAGGAATTTTTATCTGCGGCAATTTTACTTTACTGACTGTCCTTTCACTTTGACTACTTGACTGTAAGTCCTGTGACAAACCCTTAGAAAAGTCACGAGTTAAAATTTCTTTCAACTCACTTTTGAACTGTATATAAAACTCCTCAACATCATTGTAAACATCTTCCTTAACGTAATCAGAATTAACCAATTCAGACCTTTTAACTGTACTAATTATTTGCGTATGAGTACTCGAAAACAAAGCCCACTGTTGATCTAAATTATCAATTCGCGTTTCAATATACGACATGGTTAATCGGTCTTTAGGAGACTTCTTAAAATTAGACTTAGACTTTAGCATTTTAGTACGAATATCGTCCTGAATATCCATAAACGTATCCATTCTGAATGAGTTACTTTGTTACTAAGTTGGCTTAAAAAAGTTGATTAAATAACTATAAGTCTTAATTAAGCAGCTATAAATGTTTATACTAATCTCTAATATTGACCAAATTTTATGTTAACACCAACTAGGAACCATAACAAAATCACTCAAATCGAAACATAATAAATTGTAAATAAAAGTGTAAATTCTGTACCATATAATAAATCTCCTTGTAAAATTTAGCTACTTAATAAACAAAGGTTGTAGAAACTAAAGCAAATTTCATAAAAAATTACAAGTGTTTTAGACAGTAAATTCTAGATAAAATCCAAAGCAAATTTCATAAAAAAATTACAAGTGTTTTAGACTTAGCAAACATCAAACAAAATAAAAGCAAATTTCATAAAAAAATTACAAGTGTTTTAGACTTAGTAAATTTTAGATAAAATCTAAAACAAATTTCATAAAAAAATTACAAGTGTTTTAGACTTAATAAATTCTAGGTAAAATCGGCATGGATTCCCCGTCTAAACTACTTTTCACTTAAAATTATCACAAGTCTAAAACTAAATAAATTATTCTAAGTTCAGTCTTTCCACATAAATTTCTAAGTTTCACTTCTCTTGAAATTAAAGTTCAATTTTGAAAAAATTCTTCTAATTATCAAGCAAATTTTAAAGTTAATTTCTTCTTGTTAATAAGGTTCAAAATGTACTCACAATTTATCACAGCACTCACTGTAACCTTTCTTCGATGTCGCCTCAGCTACGCGCGCGCCCTCTAGCGCAAGTCACCAATTTTTCAACAGCCGTCTGAGGCGCCCCCTAGCGCCACTGCACTGCCACTCTGCCACTGCAACCGCCCTGCTACGTCACTCCTCCAGATGTCGCCACCAGGCACCACCAGCTCAGCACTGCGCCGCTCACAGCTGCACCTTGCTGCAGGGGTTGATCTGGATAGCGATCCACTATCCAGTAGAGACGTAAGGGTAGCAGCCACTACCACCGCCGATGACTGCCTGAAACGAGCCCGGTCGATCCGGCTCGAAGGACCATGAACGAGTTCACAGGTCCGTAGGCGAGTAAATAATACAACTCAAAGAACTTTAAGCGTATATTATCGGTTCACACAATTCCATACACTTTGACACTATATATGCAAATGACTTCGACCAAACACAATCGCAATCTATTTCATACTAACAACGCCATCTATTGCCAAAATGAAAACTAATTTTAAACTTATCGTAACTTAATTTTATACTTAAAGCTAATCACCAGGACTCTGATGTACCTATGCTCACGCTAAAACAGGTAAAGGATAGGCAGAGTAGTATCGGTATGTAAACAAACATATCAATACAACTTGTGATCTTATAAACTAAACAACGATTTAGGCTTTATATTGTCTAAATCGCAAAACGACTAACTAGCTGAAAGTCTGCATCGCGAAATTCCTAGATATTATTTTACCTTAGTCTTTATTTCGACTATATCGCTAAAGGACCTAATCGCAAAATGACTACTAAAGTATATTGACCACATCATGCGCTACCTGTACATTCGAATACTGTATAGTTTAACTAATTACTTTATTTTCTCTAGTTTAGTAAAACTGTAAGGAGTTTCTATATTTTAGAAAAAGTACATAGATACTAGGTAGGTACCTATTATGAAGAATGATAATGGCCACTTGAAACAAATGAATATGATTGGCAGTTACATAATAGACAATAGACGTTTTATTGATTATTTTCATGTGTGGTTGCTTTTTTATAACGTGTAATAATAATAATGTCGAATATCAACCTAATATTCTTAAAAAAAAATGCCATTGTTTGGTGTGACGGGTATCGTTATAACTTTGTTAGAAAATATGCCACCGATAATTCTTTTTGGCGTTGCTCGAACAGAAGTGAGTGTAGTGCGTCGATTACTCTCAATGCTAATAAGACTGCAATAGTTGTAAGAAATAGAGTATCTTTACATTCTTGTAAGATAAATACAGACAAAATGTACAGGGAAATGGTGATAGAAACTGCAAAACAGAAAGTATGCGAAAACATGTCTGCGGTCAAGAAAAATTACGAGAAGACTGTAATGAATTTTGTAAGAGAAAACCCCTCCTCATCTACACAAATGCAGCCGTTCGAAGCAGTTAGAGATACTTTACATAGGACCAGGAAGAAATATTTAGATGTGACCAAAACCGAATACAATAAATCGATCGAAGTCGTCATTCCTTCAATGATAAAAACATATTTCCTGGTGGGCGAGTATGAATTAGATGCTGAAAATAAAATTATTATATTTAGTAGCCCTATTTGTAGAACAGTATTACGGTCTTGTGTTAACAACGGCAAACTGGTTTTAGGGGATGGCACATTTAAAACAGTGCCCTGGCCATTTTATCAACTGTTCACTGTTTTTGTTGATGTAAACAGTTGTAATGATACTACTAATGTCAGGCCTATGATTTATGCATTGATGCCAAACAAGACTGAGAGGGCATATACCGCATTGTTCACAATTATACGTGATGTACTTCAAATCGACCTTAAATGCTACAAATGTGACTATTGTTACATATAAATACTTATTGGTATAATGTGGGTACTTGTATTACGCGGCACTATAGGACAATGACTATGACAGTTGAAAATATACGCTTGAACCTAACATACGTCTATTATTTAACAGTGGCGATGAGGATAACGGTTAATAGTCAGTGCAATTATAAGTTATAAGTATTACTAGTGACAATCAAAAATGTCGATAGGCAAATTGCGAGACTTTGATATCAAAACAGGAAATTGGTGTGCGTACGTCGATCGTCTCGAAATGTATTTTGTTGCAAATAAAATAACGGACGATTTGAAATTACCGACGCTTATAGCGATTATGGGTGAGCCAGCGTATGAGCTACTGTGCACTTTAGCAAGCCCGAGAAAACCATCCACTATAAAATACAACGAGGCACGGATTCGAACCTTCAGCTCTCGCGGAGAGATATAGATTTAGACAAAGGCGCCAAGCAGTGAGTGAAACAATAGCGGATTACGTAGCAGATTTAAAAAAGATGTCGCGGTATTGTGAATTTAAGAACAATCTAGAAGAAAATTTGAGAGACCAGTTTGTGTGCGGGTTAAGCAGCGACTTTATACGGCAGAGGCTATTCGCAGAAGACAGCCTAGAATATCAAAAAGCGTTGATATTAGCCAAGACTCTGGAGGCAGCCGAGCGGGACGCCGGGGCCGTAGAGGGAACGCGAGCTCAAGATTCCGATAGGGAACTGAGCGAGAAACTACACAAGCTGGGATTTAACAACTGCTCAGCGTGCGGAGGTAGCGACCATAGGTCAAATGACTGCAGGTACAAGAACTATGAGTGCAGTTATTGTGCGAAACCAGGACACTTAAGAAGAGTTTGTAGAAAGAAAGAACTGGATAGACGCATAAAACCTACGAATTCAAATCGCGATGACAACGGAGCGCGCGGAAGGTCACGCAGAGGACGCGTGATCGGGTCGAGCGACGGCGGAGCGGGCGCGTGGCGGCGCGGTAGCATGGCGCGCGGCAGCGGTCGCAGCGCGCGCGGTATCGGCAAGGTCACCGGCGCGGCGCATTGGCTGAGCGAGCCGACAGCGGCGGAGGACGACTCGGGTTCGGAACAGGACGTACATAGTGCAAGCGAGGAACCGATGTATCAAATGTCACTAGCAAGCTACAAACCGGTGTGTATGACACTTTTAGTAAATAATAAAGCTTTAGCGATGGAAATTGACACAGGATCTGCATTGTCATGTGTAAGCAAATCTACTTATAATAAAGTATTCAAAGAGTTGCCTTTAAAACACTGTAAACTTAAATTGAAATTTTATGACGGCTCTGTTATTCAACCTATAGGATATTTAGAGACTACTGTACAATATAATAAAAATATAAAGAAATTAGATTTATATGTTATAGATAAAGGTACTACTAGTTTACTAGGAAGACAATGGCTATCAGAATTAAATATTAAGATACCTAAATTTACGAGATGTAATTATATAAGTGTATGTAAAAATAAGATGTTTAATGATATTATCTCCAGACATAAGAATCTGTTCGATGGCACATTGGGTAAATACAACGGTGAAGAGGTCAAGTTATGCGTGCGGGATGAGACCGAGCCAATCTACTGTCGCGCGCGCCCCGTGCCTTACGCGCTGCTGGCGCGAGTCGATGCCGAGCTAGACGCCATGCTGCGGGCGGGTGTCATCGAGCCCGTCGAGCGGTCCGACTGGGCCACTCCGCTGGTTATAGCAAGGAAGGCGGACGGAGGAATACGCTTATGCGCAGATTATAAGGTGACACTTAACAAGGCTTTACTGGTTGATAGGTACCCTGTGCCGAAAACAGAGGACTTATTTAGTAATTTAAGTGGTAATAATTATTTTACAAAACTTGATTTGTCACAAGCTTATAATCAATTAGTTTTAAACGAAACATCCCGGAACTATACAGTAATTAACACACATAGAGGTCTTTTTAAATACAACAGCTTTTGAGCTGCAACACTGGGAGATGGCGCTAGTGCCTCGGTGATAATATATTCGCTCCGTAATAAAATTAATTAAAAATCTTAAAGTGATTAATCAAGTTACAAAATCGCATTAAAGTATTAAGAACTACATAAATTACACCATATAATGTTGGCAGTGAATATAAATACGAATTACTTAGAACAGTGAGTGTTAAAGTAGACGAGGGCTTTTTTATCCGGCGAGGGATTTTTTTGGTCTAAAGATTATTTAATAACGAAGATAATATATACTAAATAATGATAACAAGCAAATTTAGAATAAACAGAATGAACAAGTAAGTGCAATTTTAAATCTTACAAAACAAAAAGCAGTTAAGAAAATAAAACACCCACACAATATTTTTTTCGCAAAACGACCTTTGGACTGTATTCAAACCAATAAAAGTATAAGAGTACCTAAAAAATATTTTCCTTCTTTATGGTCAAGAAATTGCACCTAGATTCTTAACTACAGTTTGGTTCGGCGGTAACAGTACTCGACTGCGACGCTGATGTTGATGGATCAAATCTCACGTAGAGAAATCTTTTTGAACATTTTTCAACATTAAGAATTTAATATCAAACGACTGATAAAATGAATTTCTTTGAGAACAACATCACTCATCGTAATAAAACACATAAACGATCCAAATCTACAACATCGTTGGATAATTGCAGTTCTACTGATTCTACGCTAGATGGCGTTACACGTAGTCTTAGCCTGTTGTCCAGCGACGAGGAAGAAGAAGAAACAAATACAAATACAAATACAAAATAGTTTATTCACATAAAAGTTTTACAAATTATGCTTGAATTCTCTGATCCCTGAGGTAGGTAGAACCTGTGTTACAGGAATCAGTGTCTTCTCCCATTAGTACATATTATATTTGTTACATTAAAGTTTTAATTTTTACTGTTTTTTTGGAAAATTTACAAAGAAGTAAAGAAATTATATGTAAAATACTAACAATTGAACATAAAAATAGACATCATGTAGTGTAAAGAGAGTGTAAGTGTATGTGTTGTGTATGTGTGTGTGTGTATGTGTGTGTAGGTACATGTATGTGTTTGTGAGTGTATGTTTACGTATGTATCTTTCGTATGATTTTCATTTTAGCAACAATTCAGTTTGGTCATAATCTAAAGTTAAGAGCCATTCTTTCATTTTTAATTTTGCTTTATTTTTTGGAAGGGGATGTATGTTTATGATTTTATTTATTTTATTATATAAGTGGACTGCCATAGAGCTTTGCTGGCGTTTGGCAAAAGCTGTACGACATTTAACAGGTAAGCAAACATTTTTTATTACACGACCTTTATTGTATTCTAAGCTGTTGTATGGAGTTAGTTTATGCTGTTTGGTTAAAAGTTGTGACACATATAATTGTCTGACTGTCATAACCTGACATTTTTGATATAGTGATGTGGTAGGGTATCTGTAGGGACTGTATGTCATAACTTTTAGCAATGATCTTTGAGCCCTTTCCAACGACAGCATTACTGTTTTACAGGCGCCACCCCATACTTCTATGCAATATCCGAGAATGGACTGAGCCAAGGCATAGTATACCCTGCGCAGAAAATTAAAGTCAGCGACCTCCCGCAGTCTTTTAAATACCCAAATGAGCTTTCTTGTACGTGCAATAGTGAGATCAATCTGAGAGTACCAGCACAACCTTTCATCCAGCACTACTCCAAGATATTTGCAGTGGGATGTTTTATTGAGTGCAAGACACGAGCAATTTGGTGTTTCCAGGCAACCGTAGGAATGAGCTCGCAACGTCAAATTTGTCTGTCTGTGTGTGGTGATGGAGAATTGTATATAAGTTGTTTTTGAGAGATTGAGTGTAAGAAGATTTTCCGCAAGCCAAATGGTAATTCGGCAAAGTCCCTGCTCAGCATATGACCTGACCTCCTCCCATGTCCGTCCATGGAACACTAGCGCAGTGTCATCAGCGTATGATATAGTCATCCCATTCTCAAGTGGCAGCTCACATAAGTCATTAATGTAAATCAAAAATAGACTTGGACCGAGGACACTACCTTGCGGTAATCCACAAACAACTGCGGCATCATTACTAACGTAGTCACCAATCTTAACCCTCTGGACGCGGTTACAAAGAAAGTCCTTAAAAATGCTGAGGGCGCTACCACGTATGCCAATGCGGTTTAGCTTCTCCACAAGGATAGGTATCGACACTGTATCAAACGCCTTGGCCAGGTCAAGAAAAACACCCAAGCATTTTTCCTTAGCATCAGTGTATTTAGTGACCAGATCCGTTAGTCGACTCACCGCATCTGTGGTGCTTCTACCTGACCTGAAGCCAAATTGGGCATCCGATAAGATTCTGTTGCGGTCTAGAAATTGCATAAGGCGAGCCTTTAGCACTTTCTCCAGTATTTTGGAAAGTGATGAAAGCACAGAAATTGGCCTAAAGTTTGACAAGTTGTCTCGAGACCCACCCTTGTGAATTGGCGTTATAATAGATCTTTTAAAAACAGATGGAAACACACCCTGGGATATACAAAGAGCAATGAGTTTAGTTAGAGGTGGAACCACAATATGTCTTGTCTGTTTAAGCAAATGTACTGGGATGCTATCCCATCCAGTAGCGGAACTGTTTTTTAAATTAGCAATCAGAGAGTCTATTTCTCTCTCATCGGGTGGCAATAATACTATTGAGTTAAGAAGTGTTGGATAACAAGATTTTTGACTTACAGGATGGCTGTCCTTTGCCGCATCTGCCAGCTGTTTACCGATATTAGCAAAATATGTGTTAACAGCATTAATATGATTCTCGACATTTCCCGCACCTGATATTAAGTCTTGGTTAATGTTTTTAGTTTTTGTAAAAGGTATTATAGTCTTGATTGCATTCCATGACTCTTTGTTAGTTTTAGCATTTCTTAATAGCGACCTCTCATATGTTAATTTAATCTTTTTAAGCAATGAATTACAATAGTTACGATACCTTTTATATGATATTTCAAGTATTTGGTTATCTGGATGGAGTTTAAGCTTACGTTGTAATTTGTCGCGGTGTCTTATGCAACGGAGAAGGCCAGGCGTAAGCCACGGCTTTATAAGTTTTTTCCTATTTGGAAGAACGCAAATGATAGTGTTCGTTATGACCGCTGTAGATAGTTCGTTTACAAAAGCCGCAGCAGCTTCATTTGCATCCGGTATCGAGTCCATAAACGAGAAATTACCTTTTCTAAATATTCGCAAGCACTAATTATGTTTGTTTTTTGTGTAGTGTTGCTTTTATTGAGTTTTGATTTCATGTTGAGACAGAGGCTTAGCAAAACGGAAGAGTGGTCAGTTACTGTAGTTTGAGTCACGAATACTTTAGCTGAGTAAGTTGTTCTTATTATTACATGATCTAGACAGTTATGAACTCTAGTGGGATACGTGTGACCAGGTAGCATGCCTAATTCTGCAATTAAGTTTAAGTAAGGAGCACTGTTTCTGTCATTATTATAATGTTTAATATCTAAGTTCATGTCTCCCACCAGTATAACGTTCTTGGTTCTATTTAGTGGTCTTATAATGTTATCGATAGATGTCAGAAAATTATCGATGCAGTGTACAGAAGGGGATCTATAAGTGGCTACAATAACAATGTCAGGTTCGATTGTCAGTTTCAAAAAATTTGCTCCTATTGATTCCGGTTCTTCCAATATACATTTAACTTCGTTATTGACGTAAATTACGATGCCGTCGTTCTGATTGAGGCATTTCTGAGAAGAGTATGCTGTATATTTATCTATTTGCGGGATAGGTTTGTTTTCATTCAACCAACACTCCGTAAGGACAATAATATCCACCTCAAAGGTAAATCTTGCTAGTTGTACTAAAAAAGCGTCTAAATTTTTATAAATACTTCGAATATTTTGCGTAATAATGTTAAGACATTTTGAAGATTGTGTAATTAACGTGTTACACGCCTCTGTGTCACAGTTGTAAGCTGTAGCTCCAGTTATATCATCTAGTTCTGTTGATAAAGTTTTGTTGAAATCAATCACTGTATTGATAAATAATTTATGTTGCTTATGTAGGACATCAGTATTACTATAAAACGTATATTACTGCAATTTAAAGCTAAGACAAACTGACTGTTTACTGTTATTAAATACGAGTATTTATGAAAATCTAAGTGGTTGAGTGTATACTTGTGTGAGTTGAGTGTATAAAATGTTTTTCTGTAAGTATGTATTTTGTATGTGCTGTGATGTGTGTATGCGAGACAATTGTTTACTAAAATATAAAGTATAAGTTTCATGACAAAAATGAAGAGATACGAACATACTAGTCATTTCTCCGAGCGCAGCTTATTGAGGTCCGCTTCTTTTGTTATAGTAAAGTAACGATCGCCAATCTCTTTTCGGAGCAGAACTTTACCAAACGAGGTCCAGCAAAATTTATATCCATTTTCATTTGCAAACTTGCGTGCAAGGTAGTAGATCCGTTGTGTCTTTTGCGTCAATCTCTCAGATACAAATATGGGCTTCACTGGTCCTTGTAGTTTCAGGTGTCCTGTATTTAACTTATTTTCCTTGTTACTGCTGTTGAATTTTCGAGCCTTATTTACTATATTATCTTTTGTAATCTTACATGCGAAATCAATTATTATAGTGGAAGCTTCATTCCGCTTATTGGTACGAAGAACATCCTTAACATCATGACATTGAAGGGGTACATCAAGAGTATTTGCTGTCTCTTTCACTATTGCATAGAGATCTTCTTTTGTTTCGCCTACTCGTATCGGAACATTTCTTAGTTCTAACTTTGAAGCGCATAACGCCCGTTCCAGTTCCTCTATTTTATCTTCCAGCTGAACCACATAGGTTTGATCAGTCTTACGTTCAGATTCGAGCTTCTCCACCCTTAGTATCAACTCATCATATTGTTTCGAAATAAACACCAAAGAGTCTCGTATTTCACTATTTTGCTCCAATATTTTAGACATTGCTGACTCCATAGCTGCATATTTCTTTTCAGTCTTAGCTTCGGAAGCCGCCAACAGTGTTCTTATTTCATCAAGGCAGCCACACTCATCTCGTTTGCGTTTAGGAAATCTTTTGCCAACGTTTTCATCAACTGGTGTACTTAAATTAGGTGTAGAACCCGATTGATAAATTTTCGAAGAACTGGATGTCGTGCCTTCAGTATCACTTACAGATGGAGTTGTTGGCGGGGTACGTCTTAAAGGCATTTTAATTTTATGTTATTGATGACACTCTAATATTGTAATAAATTCTTGGACCATACGTTACCAAAGCCTTTAATCGCTATCGCTTGTGATCTTGTGGCAAGCAACAAATATGACGACTTACTTGTGTGTGCAGCGTAGCTCACGACCTTCTCTCCGTCTCGTCTGTTGTTGTCCTTTATTTTCTTCCGCTACCAAACACTCCGCGGCGTTGCTGTGCGCCTAGTACTCGGTAATTTTATTTTGGTTTTATTTTTTATTTTTAACAAATATAGAATTATTTTTATGTCACTTCATTACAAAACACACGTCTAAACACTTTCGTGGTCCGGGGGGAAAGGGAAGAAACATTAAAATTAAAACGAGAAATACTACAACTAAAAGCCGAGTTATTATCAGCTCACGAGGAAGTTGATCAGCTGTCCCTTGAAAATACTGAACTAAAAAAACAGGTACAAATACTACATAAAAAACAAAAATTAATAAAAAAAGCAACACAACAAATTACATCAGATTGTACACCTAACAACAAAAAGACTCCACGCAAAACTATGAAGCCATCACGTGTTAGTAAACTTGATCTCATTAGTACACCAAGAACATCTTCTTTACCAAACACATGTAAAAAAATAAATAAGTCTCAGCAAAATCTACCCGAAAAATATACACACAGCACGACGGTTGAACAAGAAAAAAAACGTAATATAAGTATTATTAGCTCAAATAAAACGAACAAGGTGCTAAACATAGCACAGCGCACATTTCCTAATGATAATGTTTGCCATTTAATATATACAAATAGCGGTGTAGGTCAACTGATTAGTAATTTACATTTAAAATTGAAAGATTATACCAAAAATGATTACTGTGTTATTCTAATCGGGGAAAAAGATTTTATTAAAACAAGTAACTACATTGACATTATAATTCATATACGTAGTACATTGATGACATTACAACATACTAATATTATTCTTTGCTTGCCCACTTACAGGTTTCATGGTTGTTGTACAATGTTTAACTCGAGAGACTCTTACTTTATCTTGACATGTGTACTTATAATTATTATGCTTTATTATTTGACTCAAATTTAAATCTGACGAACGATTATACCATGTTTTACAGGCACGGTGGCGCTTTAAATAATGTAGGCATGAAAAACATTTTTGATAATTTATTATATTTCTTTCAAACTGACATAGAACATTATGATAATTTAGATTCCTCAGTGAATGACTCTTCTTCATTTTTTCGTCCCTTATAAGAGCAATGAGTATCTCACGGTGTTCCATCAGAACATAGCCGGCGCCATAAATAAAAGTGAGGAATTAACATTTGCAATCCACGAGCTATCGCAAAATGGTACAAGAATAGATGTTGTCTGCTTGACTGAAACTTTCATGAGAAAAGGAACAGAAATTCTTTTAAAAATTCCCGGTTTTAAATTAGTTGCATCTTACTCACGTGACTCTAAGCGAGGAGGGGTATGCATATTGATAAAAAATAATTCAAAATATAAAACTTTCCCTGATATTAATAACTTAACATGTAAATTTAATTTTGAGTGTTGTGGCGTGGAAATTGATAATATCATGATTATATGCTTATATAGAACTCCGAATAGTAACCCACAGATATTTCTTGAGAAACTAGAACAGTTACTATTAGGCATTACTAGAAAACGTAGAAAAATTATTCTTTGTGGTGACTGGAACTTGGACATTTTAAAGCCAAACAAGAGTAGCGACGAATTAAAGAATATGTTAAAAAACTTTAAAATCAAACTGCATATTAAAACACCAACCAGACAAATGTCATGCCTTGATCAATTAGCAAGCAACATTAAACAAGTTAAAGCAGAGGTTCATCATCTTGCTTTGTCTGACCACGAAACAGGACAAACTCTGACGGTGAAAACAGCTAAATCTTTCGAAATACACACCTGGTATGTGGATGTCAGAGATTATAGTAAAGAAAACAAGGACAAGTTCTATAACTGTATGTCATCTCTTACCTTCACAGAAGTATACGAAAAACAAAGTTTGCAAGAAGCGTTTACCGAATTTCATGCGTTATTTACATTGTTTTTTAATCTGTGTTTTCCTGTGAACACAATAAAAAAGTCAAATAAAAAAGGAAACCATAAATGGTTGACGAAGGGCATAAGAAGATCCTGTATACGAAAACGGTATCTCTATCTTACCCGACAACACAATAAAATAAGTAGAAAAAAGTTAAATAAACATTATAAATCATATAGCTACATACTCAAAAAGTGCATACATAAATCTAGACAACTACAAAATAAGAAATACATTGATACTAATAAAAATAAATGTAAAGCCACCTGGGCTGTGATTAATGAAAACATAGGTAATATTAGTGAAATAACACAAATTGAAAGAATAATCAACAACAATCAGACATATGAAGACCCTAAGGAGATAACTGACAAATTTAATGAATTTTATATACAATTGACAAATAACAACAATTTTAAATTTAATAAAGAGAATAACCAAACTTTGAATACTGTTAATGAACATACGATATTCCTTAGACCTACTGATGCGATGGAGACATTTAGTACAATCAAAAACCTTAATAACACGAACGCAGCAGGAGTAGACGACTTAACAACTAATGTAGTTAAATTATGTGCACCATTCATATGTCAACCACTGTGTTATTTAATAAATTTGTCATTTGAGGAAGGTAGCTTTCCACACATATTGAAAAAATCAATAATTAAGCCACTTTTTAAAAAAGGAGTTAAAACTGACATGAATAATTATAGGCCGGTGACGCTTATACCGATCATGTCAAAAATATTTGAGAAAATCATGCTGAGAAGGCTTCAAGACTTCACAACAAGTCTTCGGATACTTAAAGATGAGCAATTTGGGTTTAGACAGAATAGAACCACATCATTGGCATGTTTCAATTTGATCAAAATTGTTACCAAGGCTGTAAATGATGGCTTACCAATTGCGGCAATTTTCCTTGACATGAGTAAGGCGTTTGATTTTGTAGACCACAAATTACTTTTGCGCAAACTAGAACAATATGGAATAAGAGGCAAAGCGAACGACTGGTTAAGAGACTACTTACACGACAGAGAACAGTGTGTGGAAATCTCGAAGATACATAATAATAAGAAGGTTCTATATAGAAGTGACTATCGACGTAATAGTTATGGTGTGCCACAGGGCAGTGTATTGGGGCCATTCTTATTCCTCATATATATTAATGATCTTCCAAATAGCACGTGCCATAGCACAATATTGTTTGCCGATGACGCAACTCTCATCGTAAAATGTGAAAATGCAGACACATATGAACATGATATAAACATTGCAATAAGCAACATAATAAACTGGCTAAGTTCTAACAACTTACAAATTAATATGGAGAAAACTAAAATGATCCAATTCCAAAGCCATAAAAGAAAGCCATTAACATTAAATGTGACATATAATGGTGCTATGATCGAACAAGTTGCAAGTACAAAATTTTTGGGTATAATGTTAGATCAGAATTGTGATTGGAAAACACACATCGATTATGTTTGTGATAAACTTGACAGATTTGTCTATGCAATAAAAAGATTGAGAGTCACGGTATCAACAGAAGCAGCTCTTAGTGCGTATCACGGGTATGTTTCATCCATACTTGCTTATGGTCTCTTGTTGTGGGGTAATTCCGTGGATATCACAAAAGCATTTAGAGTACAAAAAAAATGTGTACGTGCGATCTGTGGAGCATGGTATATGGATAGTTGTAAAACTTTGTTTGAAAAATACAATATTTTGCCTTTACCGTGTATGTATATTAAAGAGTTATGCTTATTTGTACAACAACATCCGCAATATTTCCCTAAACATAAAGACGTAATAAAGAGAAATGTAGAACCTAGAACTAAAAATAAATATAAGCTCTATTTGCCGCAATGCAGGCTTGAACTGTATAGGAGGAACTCATTTATGAATGCTGTGAGGGTATATAATAAGTTACCGGACGATTTTAAGGATTTGCCTTTAACCATATTTAAAATAAAGTTAACGAAATGGTTAAAGGCAAAATGCTTTTATAGTGTTGATGAATATATGTCAGATTGCGGAGAATGAGATTGTGGGATATGGATCGTTTTTGTAATGGTGATGTCGAACATCATAATATCTTATTAATTGATTTATGTATTGATTTTACTACCCTTTGTAACCTTTAAATTGTAAGACTTAATAATGTATAAGTACATCTTGCTTATTACTATTATATAATATTGTAGACTTATTTGTATTCTTGAACTGACATTAATTTAATTTTACTCAATTTTATCTGTTTAACTGACATAAACTTAGACATCAATTAATTTGTCTCTTTAAATCATGCATGAATATCTCATTTAGGTATTCTTTTTATCTCTGATGTTTACTCTTTTTATCACTCAATCAATAAATAGCATTGTGCATGTTAAAATAAAATATTTGCACACCATATGTAATGGTAGGATGTAAAGGCACCATTATACTATAAGATCATACTTTGTAAACCTACATTCTGGCAAATAAATGATTTATGATTATGATTTATGATTATGACAACCGACTAGTTCAAAAGTTTATGATGAATCTTTTTCAAAATATACCGGAAGTAGTAGTATTTTATGATGATATATTAATAAAAAATAAATCGCTTGAGTCACATTTAGAAAAAGTAGAACAAGTGTTTAGTATTTTAGAGAAGAATGGTTTAAAAATTAAAAAGGAAAAATGTGAGTTTATGGCAAGTCAAGTAAAATATTTAGGTTTCATTATAGGCAAAAATGGAGTAAAGGTCGATCCAAATAAATTAAAACCGATTTTATCTATGCCCGACCCTACCAACGTATCAGAGTTAAAGTCTTTCCTCGGAATGGTTAACTTCTACGGCAAATTTATAAAAAAATTGAGTATGCATATAACACCGCTATACGAATTGCTTAGAAAAGGGAAACATTGGCATTGGACTAAGACACATAAATTTGTATTTAATAAAATTAAACAGCTTTTATGTAGTACGGAAGTGTTGACACATTTTGACATAGCATTAGAGAGCATAGTGACGTGTGACGCGAGCGCGCGCGGCCTGGGGGCCGTGCTGGCGCAGCGCGGGGCCGACGGCGCCGAGCGGGTGGTCGCGTACGCGTCGCGCGCGCTCACTACCGCGGAGTTACACTACAGCCAGATTCATAAAGAAGCCTTAGCTATCATTTTCGCTGTAGACAAGTTTCATCAATATCTGTACGGCCGAAAATTTACACTACGCACAGATCATAAACCACTGGTCACTATTTTTGGACCCCATTCAGGTATTCCAAACACGGCGGCCAGTCGTTTACAACGGTGGGCTATTAAACTATCGGCTTACGATTTTAATATAGAGTATGTTCGTACAGACAAAAATACGGCAGACGTTTTGTCTAGGTTAATTAGCAATCATAAAGAAGGGGTCATTAGTGAAGAATTAGATACACCGGAACAAACGTATTTACATTTTGCAGCAGAGGCTTTGTTATTAGATTACCGAACATTAAAAAAAGAAACCGCTGCTGACAATATATTAAATAGAGTAGCTAGATATATTAACGAAGGTTGGCCAGTCGAGATAGAAATAAAAGAGTTAAAACCATATTTTAATCGTAGAAACGAATTATATACAGAGCTGGGGTGTATAATGTGGGGACATAGGGTAGTCATTCCCAATATTTGTAGAAATAAAGTGATCACAGAACTTCACGAGGGTCACATGGGCATAGTTAAAACGAAATCGTTAGCGCGTAGTTACGTGTGGTGGCCGGGCATCGACGAGGCACTGGAGGCAGCGTGTCGCGGCTGCGCGGTATGCGCCGCTGTGGCGGACGCGCCACCCGCCCACGCGCCCAGGCTCTGGCCGTGGCCCGACCGTCCATGGAGCAGGATACACGTAGACTTCTTAGGACCAATAGCCGGCCTTACATATCTAATTGTAGTCGATGCACACTCCAAATGGATAGAAGCCATTAGCATGGCTAGCACCACAACGCGAGCAGTAATAAAAGAACTACGTGAGATGTGGGCGAGATTTGGCTTACCTAAACAGTTAGTTAGCGATAACGGCCCTCCATTTTTTAGCGCGGAATTTAATCAATTTTTAAATAGTAATGGTATTGAACATATTTTTTCGGCACCGTACCACCCAGCCTCTAATGGAGCCGCAGAAAATGCAGTTAAAATTTGTAAAAAGAACATTAAAAAGGCTATTAAATCGAAAGCAGACGTACATTCTACGTTGTGCCGGTTTCTAATCGCCTACAGAAACACACAACATTATACAACGGGTGAAAGTCCTGCCAAGATGTTGTTAGGGCGCAGCTTGCGCATGCGATTGGACTGCTTAAAACCTGACCAGAAGGAATTAGTTAAAGCTCGTCAAGCGCGGGTAGAAGCAATCTCAGGTGGGGTAATAAGACAATTTAATTCAGGTGACCCGGTATGGTTTAGGGAGTACCGCAGCTTGAATAAGTGGACGGCAGGGACTGTGATAAAGAAAACCGGTAGTACAGATTATAATGTTAAATCGGTTCAGGGCCTCGAGGTGCATAGACACATTGACCAATTAAAACCTAGAACAATAGATATAATGAGTAATCAAGTAGATAAAGTATATAGCGACTTTCAACCAGTTCAGCCTGTTAAAAAGTGTCGTCCTTCTTTAGTATATCCCACAGACAACACTCTAGCGATTAACCGCGAGCCGGACGATGTTGGCTTAACAAAATCTTCGATGCAGGACACATCCCGCACGCAAATAGATGAAACAGTTACCATTACAGCTGAACCATTGTCAACGTCTAGCGAGCCCTTGTATGTACCCAATGAGCAGGAGAATCGTAGTTCTAAGATTGTTGCTAAGAATCAAACCAGTACTCGTACACGCTATCCTGTAAAGAGATATGGTTTTGATGACTATTTTGAATAAAGAAAATATTGTATGATAATTTAGAGGTTGTTTAGTAAATAAGTTGTGTAGTATGTAAGTAGTTTAGTAAGTAAGTTGTTTAGTAAGTAAGTTTTGTAGTAGGTTAGTTATTTGTAATAATTAAGGGTGGAGGTGTTACATATAAATACTTATTGGTATAATGTGGGTACTTGTATTACGCGGCACTATAGGACAATGACTATGACAGTTGAAAATATACGCTTGAACCTAACATACGTCTATTATTTAACAACTATGAATTGGCACAGATTTCCGCTTGTAGAAATGTTTTCCCAGGAGTAAAAGTATCAGGATGCTTTTTTCATTACACCAAGGCAGTAGAAAAGAATGCTGAAAAAACAGGATTGACTGCGGTACCGAAAGGTAGACAAATGGTCACTTATATAAAAAACTTGCCACTTTTACCCTCCTCTCAAATCCATGAAGCATGGAAAGAAATCCTCGTTAACAATCCAAAATGCGAAGAAATTAATAACTTCAAAGAGTACTTTTTGCGACAGTGGTTAAAAAACCCATCGTTAATTTCCTGCTGCAACGAAAGGCATAGGACCACCAATGCTCTGGAGGCATGGCACCGACGCATTGGTGTTCGACTCCAACAAAGGCCGACTTTAATAAATTTTATTTAACGGCTTAAAATAGAAGCACGTTACCAAGATATACTGGTTCGTGGTACATTCTTTAAAAGACAAAATAGAAAAAGAAAAGATCTAATTTTTGACCGAAAATTGAGCCAAGAAACAAATAAACTTGTGCATAATGAAATAAACTCATTTCAATTTATAAAAAATATTTGTAAGATTAAACGCATGTTGGAGTAAGTATGTATTCCAGCATGTGTTTTTTTTAATAAGAATAATTTGAGTTACATATACCTATAAATAAAAAATTTAACAAGAAATTAAAATAATAAAAAAATATAAATAAATTATAAATAATTATTAAAAAATAAAATATTAAAAATTATAATTTGTTATTAGGAAATAACTAGGTACCTATAGTAATTTGATAATAATTTAATAGGAACTTAACGTATTAATTTAATATTGATTTGTTAATAATTTGAAATAGCTATATTTTTATTAATGAATTTATGCTTAATAATTAATTTAAGTAAAATTCTAGCGCCCTTCCTCCTCTCTCCTACACTATGCTGTGCCCGACAGGGTCCACAATTTGAACCTTTGTTAACTCTACCATCTTGTACCTATAAAACATTGTGGAACGCAATAAAGAATTGAGATTGAGTATAAATAAAAAATGTAATAAGCAATTCAATGCAGTTTCATTTGAGTGTACATTTAATAAACAAAACACAAACTAGTCAATATACTTTAGTAGTCATTTTGCGATTAGGTCCTTTAGCGATACAGTCGAAATAAAGACTTAGCTAAAATAATATCTAGGAATTTCGCGATGCAGACTTTCAGCTAGTTAGTCGTTTTGCGATTTAGACAATATAAAGCCTAAATCGTTCTGCTATCTAGACAACCTAAGACCCACCCTTCATTTTCAAGTTATCCTTCTTTTTACTTCGTAAAGATAATATTTACGGTTAGTCCCTTAGTCGGTTTTTACGACACCCATGGGATGAGAGGGGGTGGTGACATTTTGTATTCTTACTCCGTCACCACAAGGATAATATGTTATTGTATGATTGTATTTAAACATTTATTGATTATCATGCACTTCTCTATCGATATTAATGAAAATAGTATTTTAACAAAGTTTCGTCCACATCCCTATTCCTTTAAAAACCTACTTCATAGGTGCCTAATATTAACTAGATATTTTTATTTATTTGTCGCAGTCTCGCGAAATAACTCTAGCCGTCTTATTACAAAAAACTAAATAAAACTCAGTTTAAACCAGGTTCAGCTAGCACAGGCTTAATTTTTAAACTGCAGTCTAAATGTCACCTTATTACAAATCATAAATAAACTGTGGCTTTCATAGAACAGCAATTAGACCCTAGCTTAAATAAACAGTCACAGATTATCCAAAATATTGCTTGATCATTCATTACATCATTCGATTATAACGTTCCGTACTACTCGAGGGAAAGCTTATTGCTAAAAAATTTATAAATTTAATTACATATCAGCAATGAAATGATAATAATTTATATATTTAGTATAAATATATAACATTGGTTATTAATGATTACCATTTATTAGTCTAGGGCCCTGAAATAATAAGCATTTTCATAACTCGCAATGTTAAATATAAGACGTAGAACGGAACAAAATAAAGAAGGTATTATCATCATTAAGTAGGTACCTATTCGGGCATCATTTGAAATACGAGTAAGATGTCAACAATATGAAAATAGTTTGTATGTGATATGGTAATCGTTGTAGGTAAAACAAAAATACGTTTTAAGTAGTTTAAAGTTTGCTCTTTTCTCAACCGACTAAGTAGGTTTTTAGTTGTTTTGTGTAGGTGTTGTCGTGGCCCAGCTTTGTAATGCGCAAACCTTGAATTTCAGGGGACAAAGTACATCCCCGAGGGTCGTGTGATATTATCTACCAATAACTCCAAATTTTTTTAGTACTTAATACGTTTTCTAAATCTATACTTAGGTATTTTTTTCTAAAATCTTTGGATAATTCTATAAAAGGATCAACACGAACAAGCTCACTACTGGGTCGTCGTCTTTCTAAAAGTTCAATATCTTCAATAACCATGTCGATATCCATTTTGAAACAAGTCAACAATATTATAATACTAACACATTACCAATAGCAACGCTAACCTCAAAACAACAACTTTGACAGAACTGTATGTATTTAGACCATGGTCTATAGTTTAAACTAGGGGTCGAGTAGGTTTATCTTTAAACCTGACATTACGCCATGGTTTAGTGTTAAAACTGATTTTGTAATAACAAATTTCAAAAACAGTGGTTTTGTGACGTAATAAACCGTGTTTTATAGTTAGACCGTATTTTGTAATAAGGCCGTAACAGTTTAGACGTTCCGGGAGTGTAATTGTGACCTTGTGTACTTATTACGAGAATTACGTTACGACTATGTCCGTGCCGTATTCAAACGCTGAATATTTCAATATGTTAATGTTTTTAGGTAGAAGTGAGTGCAATTATGCAGCTGCACGTAGGGAATATGAGGAACGGTTTTCCATTCCTTAAGGTTTGCCTGTACCTTCAGTGCGTGCCTTCCAGAGGCTACACAACCGCGTGTACACCACCGGCAGTGTCAGTGGGGAGGTAGGACATCACAGGGAAGCCGGCAGACCCCGCCGCAGTGACAACATCGAGGAGGCTGTGTTGGAAATGTTCGATGCAGAGCCTACACTAAGCACACGTAGTGTAGCAAGACAGTTGGGAAGTAGTCACATGAGGGTGTGGAAAATTTTAAAGGACGAAGGACTGCATCCCTTTTATTACCGCCGCGTGCAAGCTCTTCTCCCGTCCGACTACAAACCTAGGATGTCATACTGTTCTTGGATGTTGGAGAAGATTCGACAGGATCCTAGGTTCTTAGACCATATTTGGTTCTTTTGAAAGAACAGGGGTCTTTACAGCCATAACGAGCACGTATGGTCTCTCGAAAACCCACACGCCATCAAACCAAGCCATTACCAGCACCATGTTTGGGCGGGTATCGTAGGTGATCGCATTATTGGGCCTTATTTTTTAGACCAGACCATGAATGGAAATAATTAAATCGTATTTTTACGAGACGTACTCAGTGAAGAGCTAGATGAGTTACCGCTAACCATTTACCGCTCCCTGTGGTTCCAGCACGATGGCGCTCCACCTCACTTTTTACGCACAGTGCGAGACTACCTCAACGTGCAGTATCCTAACAAGTGGATTGGACGAGGAGGTCCTATTGCGTGGCCGCCGAGATCGCCAGATCTAACTCCGTTAGACTTTTACTTGTGGGGCCACGTAAAACAAATAGTCTACACAAAAATTTGTGAAACGGAGCAAGAAATGCGAAATAGGATAGTGAGTGCTTTCGATACTATAAAGTCAAACCATGAAGTGCTACTTAATGTTCGCGAAAACCTAAAAAAAAGGTGCCTTATGTGTGTGCAAAGGTAAGGTGTTATGTGTGAGCATGATCGTCAGACCCTACAACAGCAAGTTGATATTTTTATCAACTAAAGGTATGTACCTAGGCATAAGATTTGATAAGTAATTTTATTTAAAATATCTACTCGTAAACGTCTTAACAATTACCAATTTATTGTGCATGTCGTTATCATTATCAATTTGTTATCTTTAAAGAATAAGTTTAAAATAAATGAAATGCAATTCAACAATCCTTTTAGGTATAAACACCTGATTTACTCGGAAGTACAAACCGAATCGTACCAAGTAGGTAGGTTAAACGGCGGCAGCACAGGCGGCGGCGCCGGCGCGCGAGCGGGCGGCTTTTATCAAAGGGATTAGGCGAAAGTGTTTCGCGCGTCGGCATTCTTTGTGAATATCTACCTAGGTATTGATGTAGTACTCGCTGGTGTGCCTAGTGGCAACTTTTACGGTTTCCCTTATAACTCACAAAATAATGTAGAAATTTTCATTGGCTTATTTTCAAAAAAGGACACCGCCAACCTAACTACCTTTCGATACTGTATCACCCCTTCATGGATCGGACAGGGTTTTTTTTACACACTGTATAATATTTAGGCCTGTTGGCTTAGTGGTCAGTGACCCTGCCTGCTGAGCCAGAGGTCGTGGGTTCAATTCCCACCCAGGATAAAACATTGTATGATGAGTACGATGATTTATTCTGTGTTTGGGTGTTATTTATCTATAATAACCATCTTACTAATAAACATTTACACACTCGTTATAACAAGGTTATAACAAAAACGTTACCAATAAACACACTCTAGCTATAATTTTATTACTATTTACTAACATTAATTATAAGAATTTACTAACACATTGGATCATGTTGTCTGATAATAAAGAATTTTAATTTAATTTAATTTATACGCCTGTTATAGCGGTGGTGTAAGTTGTACGTCATTTTATACAACTGTTATACAGTCGACAGACCTCGTATAACAAGTGCATAACTTACAATATTGTGTTGATTTATCTCTAATTATGGATTATTTACATTATTTTGAAATCTTTGTCGAAATGGAGAGTGAAGAACCGCCGAGAAAGTAAAAACTACTAATCTCGCTATAATCCGTTTATTTTAGATGATTGTGAGTTTAAAACCAAATAAAGATTTACGAAGGCAAAGGAAGTTGTAGATTTAATCCGTGGTGAAATCGAACAGAGTACTAGAGGTCGTGTTTTTTCAAGAGAACTTCAAGTTTGTACAGCATTAAGGACATGGGCGCGACAGAAAGTGGAAGATGATGCTGCAGACATTCACGGCATGAGTCAACAATTCGTGACAAATGTATGCCGACACGAGTTGCTATTGCACTCGCAAGGAAAGCTTACCTTTTATTCAGCTTAGCTTTTATTCATATGCCACGAACTCTTGAAGAGGAAGTCATAGCAGAATTTCGTAATATATTTGGCTTCAGAAACGTAACAGATGCTATTGCCTGATTGCACACATATTAAGATCAAAAAGGTTGGTGGTGACAATACTATATCAATAGAAAAGGAGTGTGTTCAATAAACGTATAAGTGGTATGCGATTCCAGCCTATTAATAAAGGACATTGTAGTACACTGGAGGGGGAGTACTTATGATTCCCGAATTTTTAGAGAAAGCCCAATACGGCAGAAATTTGAAAATGGAGAATTTCATAGTCGTTTTTGGGTGATGCAGGTTATGGACTAACAGGTTATTTGTTTACACCTGTACAAAATCCTGCTAATATTAAGGAGGAGGCCTACAATAAGACTCATATACTGACTAGAAACCCTGTAGAAAGATGCTTTGGTATATGGAAACAGAAATTTCGATGCCTATTACACGGATTCAGTGTATCATTAGAAAATGTTAAACTGTATTTAGTTGCACTTGCAGTTCTGCACAATATTGCAATGAAAATAGGGCAAAATACAGAAATAATGGACATAACGCCCGGTGACCCCGTTTTGAGACATAGACCACAAGAACTCAAAAATAATGAAACTGGAAAAGTTGCAAGGCAATTAGGTATTTATTAATTATGTTTTGTAATATAATTAATTATTTCAAATAAAATACATTTTAGTTATCAAATTTATTTATTTTCTCTGTAGGTACGTATTACATTTTCCAGTTCTAAATTTTTCATTTTTAACTGCTGCTCTTTGCCTTGGAGTAAATGTTCTTCTTCGGCCCACTCGTGGGACTGTGTGTTATCACATTAATCCATTTTTAAAGCTTGTTTTGTTACAAAATCACACCATACATTAGCCTATCGATATTGTCACTATTTAGTTTTCGAGGTCAACTAATTACCTTTTCTAATAAATCCCAATTTGCAAAAAGGCTTCCTCTTCTTTGCGTTATATCTATAATCACTTGATTCCATTTTAATGGTTATTTTTATGAGATTGTAAATCAAAATAAACCGCCAAACAGAGTACGAAATGAAATCTCAAAAACTCAACCGTTTTGACATAATTTTAAGAGACGTTCAAAAGTAATGTCAAAATCTGCTAATGTAAAAATATGTAAAAGTGTGTAAAATTATGCGTTTATTACGATTTCTAAGTCGAATTTCAACATTAGGGCATTATATTAATATTCTTTATGACATATTAATCTATTTGTATTGGCCGCGCCCTCTTGTACATAAACGTACGTAAGCGTGCGCGGGTGTGCGTTGGTGTGTGTGAGTATATAAACACACACAGGACACACACGTGAGGGATACCTCCCTATACGGGTGACGGGGTTTGTTTCGGGAGAGCAACACTAAAGCTCTAGCCCGCGCCGGTATGCCCGTCGATTCCTTAACTATGGAAGATCTTGCTGCAGGTATTGTGTATGCGCAGGTTCTTCAAGGGAGTATAAATAAAACACTTTTTCACTATTTCAGTATTTCTTCCAGTTTCCGAGGTACTCAAAGCTTGATGTTTTACTTTTCTTCAGGATCCAACTACAATTTTCCAAGAAAACGCAATCGCTTAAGTACCCCGGAGCATTACCGTCACGTGGGCACCGCGATTTAGCGCTTAATCTCAAGCTAATTTTCACTTTGAGTAACCTCGTTTTCTGTTCATATTTATTTATTTAGAACATAAAATATACATTATCATACACGGTTATATTCGTATCAATATCAACAATTACAATAATTAAAAATAGTTTTCTTTATATTTCAATCGTACAAAAAGTTATGACAGTATAAACACAAAAAATACACAAAATATCGTTGATCTCTAACAGTTATTCGTTTATAATTCTTTATTAAATTGAAAGTTATATTTAAATGTTGTTTATTATTTATCTCTACCGTTAAATTAACAATATACAAAAATAAACTATATAAATTAACAATTTGGCTAAGTATTTAGCGTTTCAAAGTCTCTATTATAATTCGACACATTTTCATACATTTTCTTTAATAAAAGTCTTTCTGATCGTTCTATTTTAATATTTTTACACTTAAACTATATATCTGAGGTCTCTCAATCACTATATCACTGATTCACAGTCTTTTTTGGTCTTTCAGTTTTAGTCCGTCACTCACACACTATAGTCACAGTCACTATACGTCGTTAACACTATTTAATATTTTTACAATAAGAATTAACAGGTAAAAATATGAATTTAATTTAATGACATTTTTAAATATATTACTGTTTAGAATGTTTCTGTCAGTATTGCCAGTGGTCAGTGTCATAACTATTTAATAGTTACCCAATGCTTATACCTGCTTTATTAGTCAAGTAGTGTATAAACAGCTATTACGCTCCCATTCAATGAATAAGTATTGTGTATAACCCCTGTATAAGAAAAATGTTATTAGTAAGACAGTTAGTATATATTTAGAAAAAAAAAACAGTATTTAACCCGGCGTCATGGGGGTGGAAAAGTGTTACACGGACGTTGGGGTGGGTCTCACCGACCCGTTCATAACTTCGAAATTATTTCAATACTTTATAAATAATGAAGATTATATTTATTTACGTTTATATTGTTGGGTATTTACATGATTAAATAAAACACAAATTCTGTGTTATATTATGTTTCAATTAGGTACAGTCACGAGCAATAATATGTACACATTTTCACATTTTGTAAAACATTTATCTAAAGTTCTGCTAATCCAAAATTGAATATTCGAAGATTAGTTCAAAACTGTACGAAACCTCTTCGAAATTATGAAATAATTTTATTATTCTAATGTCTAGATAAACGTGCAGATGGTTTAGAAAATTTGACAATGTGTACATATTATTGCTCGTGACTGTACAATAAAATTTAAAAAAAAGATCTAAATTTTTCAACAATTTTTTTCTCTTCTATATAAATGTAATATATTATTAATAAACAATCAGTTTTAACGTTTTATTGGCACTTTTTGGTAGGTAGCTAAATAAATTTAATAGAAAAAAAATAATTATTTGAAATTTTATTTTTTGGTACAGTCAGCAGAAAACGCTGGTCTATTTATTACTAAGTACCTACAAAAATACAAATAAAATACGTTGAACTTTATTTAACTAGCTATAATATTGTAAATAACAACGAAAAATCAAACACAAAAATGATAAAAACACAGATAATAAGTAAAACAATATCTACACAAAACGGCGCGAAATTGTTACACCGACTGCGGGGATGGGTCTCACGTACCTTTTTTAACTTTGTGCACCTGTATCTTCTACTGCAGCCGTGGCACGACTTACGTGTTGCTTGTGACGTGTAGGATAACTCAACAGCTCCAGCTATTGAGAAGAGCAGCAACATCACACGTGATATCAAAGATGGAACATTACGGAATTAGAGGCACAAATCTGAAATTATATAGCTCTTATCTCCATAATAGAAAACAGTTTGTGGAGGTGAAGGCAGTTACAAATGGGGAACAAAACAGTTACAAATCTAACATAACAACTGTTACCAGCGGAGTCCCCCAGGGTTCAGTATTAGGGCCAATTTACTTTATTGTCCTCCTAAATGACCTATCAGCATTCATGAAAAACAAAGCTCCGGATGTAAAACTGACATTATTTGCAGATGACACAAATGCAATTATCTCATCTAAAGAAAGCTTAGATAATCTAGAACAAAAAGTTAAAACCACGTTTGACTTATTTGAAAACTGGTTTAGTGTAAATAATCTACAATTAAATGTTAACAAAACCAAATGTGTACTGTTTAAGACTACTCTAAGAAACAATGCAACCCTAAATGTTACAACAAACAGGAATATTAAAATTGATGTTGTAGACAATGTAAAATTCTTAGGAGTACACCTAGATGCCCTGTTTAACTGGAAACAAGAAGTATCCTCTATTGTAAATGCCGTTAGTTCAGCCTGTTACGCAATTAGAAGTCTTAGAGATAACCTAACGAGGGCTCAACTTAGGATAGTTTATTTTGCCTTGGTTGAATCTAAGCTACGTTACAGCGTTCAATTTTGGGGGCATAGCTATCTCTATAATATAACTGCAGCCTTCATTATACAAAAGAGAGCCATTAGAACTATGGTATGTATAAAGCAGACTGATTCGTGTAGGGACTACTTTAAAAGTCTAGGCATTCTAACCGTGCCATGTCTCTACATTTTAGTAGTTTTAACAAACCACATAAAGAACCTATGGAAATATGAGACAGAATCAGAGAGAATAATAAGAATAAGTACACGTAAAAATGACCTTCCAGTTAGGATACATGCTAAATTAAATGTGGTAAAACATAGTGCAGGTGTACAGGCAGTTATGTTGTATAATAAACTACCCTCTGATTTTAAAATGATTTCAAATCATAGAACATTCAACAATAGATTCAAAGCATATCTCCTGGAAAAATGTTATTATAGTGTAGAGGAATATATTAACGACAGATGTTATTGATTTGTAGCTTTTATTATGAATTTATATCTATACCTTAAAGCATTCAATAATTGCCTCTATGTCTAATTTAATTTTGGTATTGTTATGTATTAGTAAGTAAGTTAGCAAGTAAGTTTTCAACACAAATGTAATTTTGTTTCGAAATTAAATGTCTAATGTCTAATGTATAGTAACCTAACTACAAGCGAAATAAAATGTGGCGGGTCGCACAGACCCAACCCCAATGACGCCGGGTTAAGTATTATGTCAGTTGTCTAGTATCCATAACACAAGCATTAGGTTGCTTACTTTGGCGCTAGATGGCGCTGTGTGTAATAAGTGTCCAAATATTTATTTATTTATTTAATATCAACATAAGCTTTATGGTTACCTTCCCTGTTCACAGTATGTAAATAAAATCTTAGTTATATTGCAATTATTCCTTTATTAACTTTATACTATATTAGATAGAGAATATTGTCGATCTTTGTCGCGAACAGACGTGCTTGTACGTGCTCTAATGCGTTACTTAATTAATAATAAAAAGTGACCTAGATTAAGATTGTGTATTGTGCAATTTTTTCCGTAATGAACAATAATTAAGACTTTTTGTAGTGAATTATCACTAAGGAAAATGGCAAGTAATACTACTTCACCAGTGAAAACATCCCATGACCCCGCTTGCTCCAGTGCGCCTGAAATTGTGTCCACTGCAGAAATACAGAAATGGATTTCCTACACCGAGTCCTGCTTGAACGAGATCTGTTCTATAACTGAAAGTGGAAAACTCAACTCCGAACAGAAGCTGAAGGTATCGTCCTTATGTAGAAAAATTACGCACAATTCCTCCCAAATGGCAGTTCTGTACCAATCCCTAAAACAGAAAGCCATACAGTCGTCCCTTGAAATTGAAGTCCTTAATGAAAATAGAGGTCTGGCAGGATACTTAACCGGACTTAAGAGCATTGAGCAATCGAGTACTGCAACCAAGGGATTTTCTTTTGCTGACGTGGTAAAAAAGGGTACTAATGATTACATTCGACCCAGTAATCTAAGCTCTGTAGCCGTGTACCCTCTTGACGTAAAGAAAACAAGTGAAGAGACAAAAGCAATGGTTCAGAAAATTATCAGCCCTGAACAACTGAAGCTGCATGTGCGAGGAGTACGAAAGACCAGAAACGGTGGAGTTATTATTAATACGGAGACTAAAACAGACGCAGACAAACTAAAGAACGCAGTACTGAGCAGTTCGGTGAATCTACAGGCTGAAGAACCTTCCAAACGTAGACCTCGGATTGTGGTAGTAGGAGTACCTACAACTATGACAGAGCAAGAGGTCTACAAATGTATTTATGACCAAAACGTCGAAGACAAATTTCCTTCCATGACCTACGAGTCCTTTTTGTCCTCGATAAAATTGAGTCACAAGTCCGGGAAACGGGAGACTACATCATGCAATTATGTCATCGAAGTTTCTGCACAAATAAGAAAAGCCCTGATCACACAACAAAGACTTTTTGTTAACTGGACCTCTTGCCCTGTCAAGGACTTTAGTATAGTCACGAGGTGTTATAAATGCCAGCAATACGGCCACGCTTCTAAATCCTGCCGCGAACTAATTCCATCATGTAGCCATTGTGGGGAAAAAGGTCACGCTATTTCTGAATGCAACAACAAATTGACCTCCCCAAAATGCGCAACATGTTCAAGGTTTAAGAAGCCTAAGGATCATACAACTGGCGATACTGAATATCCTGCGAGAAGAATAGCCGAATTGTGATATATTAACTCCATAGATTACGAAGTAGAGTAGATTATTAGTATACTTTTAATAAAAACATAATTAAGTATCTTAGAATTATTTGAAACTAGTAAATAAGTGACAAATACCATTTTGCCCTACATAAAATTTTCTACAAGTAAACACATTCTTTAGTTTAAACAAAACAAGTAATTAACTATACCTAATTGTAATAATTAATATATATATTTATTTTGTAAGCTTTTTTTATATTATACAACGAATAATTTAATTATAGATATTAATTTAAAAAGTAATGTACCTATAGAGACAGCGTTATGATTAAATAATTACCTAATAAGGAAATAATTAGCACTTAGAACACCTGTAACACAGGATTAATCCTAGTACAGGCATACTAAACTATATAGCACACAATCATGTAATTAGATTTTAATTTAGCATCATTTAAGACCATTTGTAAAGGAGATGGAAACTTTTGGGCTAAAGCCTTGTACATTACTGTACAGAGTAAGGAAATGCCTTAAAATTCTTTCCTATTTTTTAATAAAACAATAATAAAATTACTCAATTGTATTAGGTTTCGAACTTGAATAAAATAGAAAAGATTTTTAGGGTATATCCTTACTCTGTACAGTAATGTACAAGTTTTAGCCCAGAAGTTTCCATCTCCTTCAAAAAAAAATTATCTTGGATTTCAGATTGCCAAAACTAACAAAAGATTTAGTACGAGACTAATAAGTGTAAAGCTATAAATTGATAATACTCTCATTTCTGTTTCATTTTGGCCCAAAACTCTTAGTGAAGGTTTCATTCTCCTTTAATAAATGATTTGATTTGTTTTGATACTCTTTACAAATCAAAATACATGTCTTCAATTATTTCTGAATCTTGAGATACATTGGCCGGTGAATTAGGAATATCGTTTGAATGAGAAGACGCGTTTCCTGAACTGAGCATATATGATTTATTTGAGTAATAACCATATTGCGACTGATAACTACTACAGGGGATATATCTTTTTATAGCGTTCAAAATATCTGTCTGAAGATCCAATTTACAATCATGAGGTACTTTTTTGAAATGAGGTAGTATAGATGCCAAAAAACTCGAGTCTGGATCAATAATATTATCTATTTGTTTTCTCTTCAAATTATTTGCAATTGTTTGTAACACTTTATTCTCCTCTTCCTCAACTGCTAATGTCTCGTTTGTATGTCAGCAGCCCTTTCAGCTTTTTTTTTTTGGCGTATTAGAGGGACCAGGCCTATCATTTCTTTCATATGCTTGAGAAGGTTTTGATTTTGTCACGTTCATTAAAAATGACATTTGTTTGTAGTATTCATATTCCTTTCTGGAATTAGCGGCTGAGCCACTCGCAACTTTCGTTTGTTTCGACTTTTCTCTATTGAAACAAGTCTTCAAGTTCTTCCAACGGTTTTGTAGCTGAACAACTGAAAATAAAAAAAACTCATTAATTCTCCAAAACTAATCTCACAATATTATTTCACCTTCCAGAAACAGCCTGTGTAACACTTACGACCGTAACAGGGATGATGACTATGTAACAGGGATGAGGACTGCCTAAAGTGGCAATATTTGAAGGAGGTCTATGTCCAGTAGTGTACGTCAGTTGGCTGATATGGTTGGTGATGATGACTGATGACATACCACATATATCTCATAACGATTTCTTGGCATAGGTAGTAATACTTTATTCTAATAAGACCTAATGTTTCACTTGAGATAAATAACATTGATCTAAAACACTTTGAATCATAATCACATTTATTGGCACAATAACATTTGTCCTAACACCAACAAGTAATTTTTTTTTTTTTTTTTTTCATTTTTATTTAGGTAAACAAACAATGACACAATACATATTTGTATAAAATATTAGGTGCGAATAACATAATTGTGCCACCAGCGGCATTTACCACATATTTAGACTTATAGACTTTACATTAACAGGTTTGTTCATGTTGAGAAACAATTAAACTGGCGTTACAGATAACTTTATAAGAAAAAATTAAGAAATACTTAAACTAATTTTAAACAATATTTAACTAAGTGCTAGTGCTAATAGTACTTGCTTTCTATATATGCTAGGACGTGTTGCCATTAAGTCTATAGTATTAAAGTGCTTGTTATATGAATCAACCAAACGAAACATCGGCGATCGTTTACCAGCATTAATGTCGTAATGTCGGTCAAACGTTACGTCGGGCAAACTTTCAGTCGAGCAAAAGTAAGTGTCGGGCAACGGTTATTCGGTCAATAGTTATACAATCCTTGAAAACGAATAAAGCTATCGTATTGAAATAAATTGAACTTTATAGACAATTTAATAATTTTTCATTAAACATATAAAAACTTATTGATTGGCGGTAAGTAATGGCATTAAAAAAGTTATAAAAAAAAAGATCCATTTTTTTAAAATCAAAACTTCTAATTTTCACTACTGTTTTTGCTGTTGTTTTTGTTCTGTCATAAAATGTATTTATAAGGTGTCATCCAGGTATCCAATAGTCATTATTAAAGTGGTAATTATGTCACTCACACCTGAGGAATGTACGAGAATCCTCACGATCCTGGAAAATGGGAGCAGTCAGCGAGAAACAGCAAGAATAGTCGGTGTATCGTTGTCTACAGTTCAGCGTGTTCGCCAGCGGTTTCTAGAAACTGGTTTGAACCTACGCAGACCAACAACAGGCAGACCCAGGTGTACGACGGCACGGAAAGATCGATATTTAGTGAACTCTATGCTACGAAATCGGTTTCTTACGGGAACAGCACTGACTCATCATTTTTTAGGACTTGGTGGAAGCAGCCCTTCTGCTTGGACTGTAAGACGGCGACTTGCTGAAGGTAATTTGAAACCATTTAGACCCGCAAATGGTCCGAAACTCGAGAGACACCATCGTATAGCAAGACGAATTTATGCACGCGAACACTCGAATTGGACGATTGAAAATTGGTCAAATGTCATATTCTCGGACGAATCAAAATTTATGCTGTATACACACGACGGAAGGGCATAGGTGTACAGAAGACCAGGAGAAAGATTTATGCAAGCCTGTATTGAAGAAAAGGTGTCATACGATGGCGGTTCGGTACTCGTGTGGGCTGGAATTTCTGCGGAAAGCCGAACAGAGCTTGTACTGATCGAAAACGGTACTCTTAATGGCGTAAGATACGTGGATGAAATCCTCAACGAGCACGTCGGTCCATTTATGGCAAGACTTGGTGAGAATGCCATCTTTATGCAGGATAACGCCCGTCCCCACACTGCTCGTGTAGTGCAAGACTACCTTGATGAGGTGAATATTCGTCCCATGGTGTGGCCAGCACGTAGCCCCGACCTCAACCCAATCGAGCACGCCTGGGACGAGCTCGGACGACGGGTAAGACAACAAGATCCTCCTTTAATTACGCTTAGTGACTTGAAACATGCATTGGTAGAGGAATGGAAGAACATTCCCCAACAGTGTTTCAGAAACTTGGTGTACAGCATGCCAAATCGCATTGCAGCAGTCCAGACAGCACGTGGGGGTAATACCAAGTACTAAACCGTGTTAAAACTACTTGTAAATATAAAAAATTCAGTTTTGGTTTTACAAGCAAAGTGACGCCATTTTTAATTTGTCCTTTTAAACATAATAAAATAAATGGTCAGTAGTAAATGTAATGCATTTTATTTTAGTAACATTAAATTGTCTATAAAGTTCAATTTATTTCAATACGATAGCTTTATTCGTTTTCAAGATATTGAAGTAAATGCTAGTGACCCGGAACTTTTGCTCTCGAGTGTAGGTTAAATATATCTACGTAATTTAGGTATACCTAGGGGCTGCGTAAAACATACAATCTAGATTAAAAACCCTAGAACAATATTGCTGTTTATTTGAAAATGTTACCCCTATATAGTAACTAATTTTTTCATTCTGGAATATTCTAGAATTGGGTACATTTATTTTAAATTAATTGATCTATCTTAATAAAGTTATGAAAATATTACCAACCCATTTTATTTTTATCTCCCGCAGGCAAATTTTCGAACTCAAAATGGCTCCTTGAGGCCACTTTTTCCCAGGCTTTTATCTTCTCTGAGCGAGAGAAATATTCTTCGGCACTCAAATCCCATATTGCACGATGTTTTCTTATTTCCTCGATAAAATCTTCTGTGTTCAACGTTCCGCCTTGATTGCCTACTTCGATTTGGTTCTCATCCATATTTCAAGAGCGCACAAAAGTAACGTGAAGTCACTTCGATACCTTGAACAAAACTAGTGTGACGCGGGCGCAAATTACACGCGTCCACGGCACGCGGGTAGGCGGGAGGGGAAAGAGTGGGAGTTGCGATTGTCAGTTAAGAAAATCACCGATCACGAAGCTCGTAAGTCAGTTCGGATCGCGCCAGTCGTCGCCGCGTGCACACGTGCCTCCCTCAACTCGCCGAGCTCCTCGCAGAAGAAGCCACAAGCGAAGCCAACATAGCGTCCGCCATCTTGTGCACGACGCCTCGTGCTCGTGCACATGTTTGGCTTAGGTGCGTGACGACTTTTTATAACACCCTCCCCCAGGAGATGGCCTTCCGGGTGGCCATAAGAGGCCTACCCGTGAATACATCAGCCGAAGAAATCGCCGAGGCCCTTAAAGAAGAGCACGGCTATGAAGCGGACTTCGTGCGACGCATTCTACTTCGCCCAACTAAGGAGAACGCCGAGCCTGCTGCCGGGTGTGTACAATATTACGGAGTTGTTGTGCATGCCCGGTATCAAGATTGAAGCCTGGCAGGGCAAGCGCGGACCCGCGCAGTGCCACCGCTGCCAACAGTTCCGGCACTCGTCGCACCAGTGCCACCGCAAGCAGAGGGAGAGTGACCAACCTACTCTCCGCGTCGTGAAACATTGCCTGGAGGTCCTCACTGAGGTACTCCGGGCACTGGATAGCGGCGCGGACGCCTCAGAAATCGCGCGCCGAGGGCTGGAGAGCATGGCCCCCCTCGTCGCGCAAATCAACACAGAAGACACGGCCGCCAGCTCGATGGAGGCCCGCGAGGGCTGACCTCGCTGGCGACCCGCACCACCGGATTGACCCACGCCGCCGTGCTTGAAGTCGCTCGCTGGGCCTCCCCCAACGGGGTCCCACCCGGCGGGCTGACTCGCCGGCGGCAAAGAAGTGTAATACAGGTAGATACCGCAAGCTATATCTATATTTATATAAATATGCGCACCCCACGACCGCAGCCTACATAACGGCTGCGCGGTAGATCCCACATGCAGGGGGCACAGCCCCGATCATGTTCCACTCGCCCTTGTCTGTCGTAAGTCAGTTGCGAGTTGCTGATTTTAGAAACTTTTGTTAGCTGCGATTGTCAATTGAGAAAACCAGCAACTTAATCAAAGTTGCTTATTACGAGTTGCTGCAATCAGAAACTAACTCCTAACTAGAATTGCTGTGTACGCAATTGCATTGAAATAATATATAAACAGGAGTTGTCAGTTGTTGGTTGTCGCAACAAGGCGCATGAAGTCGACACTCGCACGCGCTCGGCGAACGATCGTGTGTTACGAATGTATTATAAGCACCTACCTACCTATCGAGTTCGGTAATAAATAACGAGCAAAAATGGTGCAGTGTAAAAAATGTAAACTATTCATGTCAACTACTAAAGAGGATTTTGTGAAGTGTAAGGGTGCCTGTGAATCAATCTACCATAAAAAATGTGTTAACAAGCAATTCATTCAAACATCAACTTGTGAAGACTGCCAGAAGAATAAAATAAGCCCTCCACAGCAAACATCGACCCCACAGCTAATGGTAAATCTAACGGAAGTATCTGGCGAAAGGGTATTGATGGAGGTTAATAAAAAATTGGAAGTACTTTACAGTGTCGAAAAAAAGTTAGGTGATCTCACTAATAGTGTGGAGTTCTATGCTGAAATATATCAGAGTCTTTTAGAATACAAGGAAGATTCCCAGAAAAAAATGAAGGCGTTAGAACAGAAAAATATTTATTTGGAAAAATACAACAAGGCATTGGAAGAAAGAGTGCAAGAATTAGAGCGGAAAGATAAGGAAAAGGAAATAGAAATACACGGATTAGAGGTACAAAGTAATGAAGATATTAAAGTGGTAGTCCAAAACATCTCTCAAATATTAAAAGTAAATCCAGGAGATATCGAAGATGTAACGAGGGTAGGACTACAAAAACCGGACGATCCCAGACCGAAACCTGTATTGGCTACACTTCGGTCAAGATGTGAAAATGTAATTGTAATAGGTGACATAAATATAAACATCCTGAACGGCATAACAAATCCAACCGTCACGAAGTACAAAGACACCCTGTGTGAACAGGGCCTCCAGTGTGTTATACCAAGTACGGAAGCAACGCGCGAAGCGATACGAGAGGGACAGAACGTGACTTCATGCTTGGACCATGCGTGGGTGCGAGCGGGACGCAGCGAACTTGGAGGTATTTCGTTCGTCCTTGAAACGCAGGTGTCGGACCATTATGCAGTTGGGCTGTCATTGAATATAGATGAAAGTGATAAACGTGCTATTTTAAATATTAAAGAGAATAACAGTGTTCGAAAAGTGATTAGTGATAAGTTAGTGGAACAAAAGTGTCAAGGTTATGATTGGACGCAATAGTATGTAATTTCGTGTCCCTATGTTTTATATCAAACACTATGTACGGTGTTCGACGATTTGTATAAGGCAAGTACAGTTACGGTTACTAAAACAAATAAAAGAAAAAAAGAACCATGGATTGATGACAAATTATACTCACTGTTAGTTCGTAGGGATTGCTTATTTAAAATATGGAAAGCTGAACCGAAAAATATGTAATAAAGGAGACGGTTTTTTTTGTTCGGCGAATAGGCCACAACCACAAATTGTGGCATTTAGCAATGAAATGCATATCAGTTTATTCCTTATAATCTCTAGTTAAACAGTCTGCACATATCAAAACTTTATCTAGAGGGAATACTCTGAAATACGACAGTCAAAACATGACTCTCGTGATAACGTAAAATCTCACAACAGCTATTGTCTAATGAATATACACTAATAAGGCAACCAAGACCTCTCGAAATAACGCAGTTTTTGCTGGCTATTGCTTGTAGATCTAAAATAATAAGGTAGTTAAAGAGAAACAATACACTATATATATGACACAAGAAGTATTTATTACTGTTCAGAATTATAATTAACACAGTCATCTCTTAAAGCAGTATTTCATCTTAAATAGACGCAGGTGGCTCAAGCTCACCTAAAAGCAGAGCCCAAGATAAAAACCACACTTTACACATCACAATGCACATCAGCTAACAGTGACTGTACCTGTGCTCAATAAGCAATAACAACAGTATCCAGCAAGAGCAGCTTTAGTGTGTATTATGCACTCTATATAAAGATCCCATTTTTATAAAATATAAAAGTACAAATAAATCATGCATTTATCTAATAAAATCTGAAACAATAACAACGTTGTCATGACAATGTCAAACTGATTGAAACTGTACTACAGAGTATCTGCTATTAGCTATTATTTACGTTTCGTTCTACGATTATTTTTAAAGTACGTTACTTGATAATTTGTATTAACCATTAAAATAGACATAAGAACGTTCCAAAACAAGCATTTTTAGGTGTAATCCTTTTTTATTATTTTTTCATTATTCCCTCATCGTTTAAGTATAATTTGTGTTCGGTTAACTATATTAAGATAATAACTATTTTTGTGAGTAATATGAATAATATACATTACTGTTTAGGGTGGTGCGAAAAAAAACCGTCTCCTTTATGGTCAAAGATATAAAATATTTACAAAAACAAATCAGTCCTGTTATAGCTTATCTCATCAATATGTGTTTAGAGAAAGCTGTATACCCTGATCAGTTAAAAAATGCTATAATACGCCCAATATACAAGTCAGGAAGCCACTTAGAGTATGTAAATTATAGACCTATAGCAATATTATCTGTTATCGATAAGGTTGTTGAAAAAATAGTAGTTGGTCAAATAAATAGGTTTTTAGAAAAACACAATATATTGTCGGACGCACAGCACGGATTTAGAAAAGGCAGGAGTACTGTGACTGCCCTGTCAAGTTTTGCGGATTATGTCAACGAAGCCTTAGACTCAGGAAAACAGCTGATAGCACTCTTTATTGATTATAAAAAAGCATTCGACACCCTAGACCATAATATACTATTGCAGGCGATGGATGAATGTGGAATACGAGGGCCCACCAATAACTGGTTTAGAAACTATTTATCTAATAGAAAGATACGCACAGTTGTCGATGGGTTTGCTGGAGATGATGCTGTCGTGAATTTGGGTGTTCCAACTGGTTCAGTGTTCGGTCCAGTGGGATATGTCATGCATGTGAACAGTGTGTCAAATGTGGTGAGTCAGTGTAAAGTATTTATGTATGCAGACGACATGTGCGTAGTTGATGTTTCAAAGGATATCTTACAAGTACAAATAAATGTGCAGATGGACTTTGAAAATATCACAAAATGGGCCCATGACAATGGCATTATACTAAACTTTAGTAAAACAAAAAGCATGCATATTCATTCACCATACAACCAAGGGGCTAAGAGTGCTAACATTGATGACATTGCTATAATAGGACACACATACGAATGTTTACATAGAAATAAATGTAACTGTAACTGTTCTGCTATCCAAAGTGTTGATAACTTTAAATATTTAGGTTTAAAAATAGATAAAAATTTTAATTGGGCAATGCATGTAACTGATGTTTGTAATAGGCTAAGATCTGTGCTTGGTAAGTTTTACCAATTACAAAGAGTATTGAATGTGGATACACTAAGAACTGTTTACTATGCCCTTGCAGAATCACTGATCAGCTATGGATTAATTGTATACGGACGAACCTTTTTATCTTATTTAAATTACATAAAAAATATACAAATAAGATTGTTAAAATACTTAGTTAGTAAGTAAGTTAAAAATATGTGTAACAAAGAATATGAAAAATTGTTTCCCTTATGTAAGATCTTGCCAATAGATAAAAAAGTAGAATATTTAATAGGTATAGAATATTATTATAGTGAGCAAGGCAAAAATATTGTTATGAATAAATACAACACTAAAAGGGTTAGAGAACAAATGCTAGATAAACCAAAAGCTACTAACTACACTGGCGGACAAAAAAATCGACTCACTTCATATCTTCTCATTCAAAGTGCCCTAATTTTAAAATTAAGACCTAAATTCTAATTTAGGTCTTAAATTATTTAAGTTCTAGGTCTAAATTTAAAAAAAAAAGCAATAATCGCAGTTTTAACTCTCAAATAACCTAACAGTAGTCTATGAACGTTAACTGTATAATTTTATGCTTGTATACTCAGTTGATTTTGCGCGACTTCAGGGCGTATAAAAAGCGACCCACCCCTATGAGCTTTATCAGTTGACCGTGAAACGTCAACAGGTACACATCTCCAGAATTTCCAAGCAAGAAGACTTCCCAGATATGGACACAAGACCAGAAGTAGCGGCTCAAACTGTTACCCTGTTGGAACAGGGCATGAGTCAACGTCAAGTGGCTCGTACTCTGAATATGAGCCAGTCAAGAATATTGTGTCAAGAATATACCGAAGGTACCAGGAGACTGGTGGCTTTGAACGAAGAAGAGGTTCCGGTAGGAAACGATCCACTTCAGAGAGAGACGATCGCTTCATCGTCAGCACTTCACTGAGAAATCGTTCACTCGACGGGGTTCAAATCCAACGGGAGCTCCGAGAAACGCGTGGAGTAGCTGTCAGTTCCCGGACGGTGAGAAGAAGACTCAAGGCAGCTACCCTGACTCCAAAAAGACCAGCAACAAGGACCCAAATTGACTCCAGCGCACCGAGCAGCCCGTATTCGTTTTGCGAGAGAACACGTTGATTGGACGGAAGATCAGTGGCGCTCTGTTCTCTTCTCCGATGAAAGCAGAGTATGTCTACATGGAAGTGACAGAAGAAGAAGAGTGTACAGAAGGCCGGGGGAGCGATACGCGCACTGCTGCATAGCAGAAACTGTTGCATATGGTGGTGGTTCCTGCATGGTGTGGGCTGGTATTTCATTGGAAGCAAAAACCGACTTGGTTTTCATTGAAACCGGCCGCCATGTAGGAGGATTGACTGCAGATCGGTACATCGGAGAAATCCTGGGGGACCACGTAGTTCCATATGCTGGTTTCGTTGGCGATAACTTCATCCTGACGCAGGATAATGCCCGTCCACACAGCTCAAATGCTGTACGGCAGTACCTACAAGACGTGGGTATAACTGTTATGGACTGGCCAGCGCGTAGTCCGGACTTGAATCCCATTGAGCAGTTATGGGATGAGCTGAAGAGAAGAGTCCGGGCTAGAAATCCTGCACCAGGGTCATGAGATGACCTTCAAGCAGCCTTAACAGAAGAATGGAATGGCATCCCGCAGGAAAGGGTGAAGCACCTTATTGGATCCATGAAGAACCGATTGGAAGCAGTTATAAGGGCTAGGGGGGGGGTAACACTAGGTATTAAAATGATTTTTATTCTGTAATAAAGATTTTATTAAATGTTATGTTGTTTTTTGTTAAAAATTTTCCCACTGAATTCTTCAAGTTTTAGGACTCATAAAGTTTATCCCCATTTTCTTTTAAGGAAAATGAGTGCAAGTTAACATTATTTGTACTCATTTTAAAGCTAACACATAGAAGTTAAAGAATTTAAGATCTTCTGAACAGAAAGTACTGGATTTAAATACTGTTTGTGGATATTTTGAGTACGGGAATAATGAGAACTTTCAGATGGAAAACTTCTAATATGATTGCATATGTAATGAACATCGGGCGTTTTTTACCCGATTTTTTAAAAGTCGCGAACATAAACCAAAACATTTTTAAATGATAGTGTTTGCAATCATATTTAATATTGTGTAGTTATTTTGATTCACAATAATGGGAAAATGGAAATAATTAGTAAAATGAAAATCATATTTTAAGACTATTTTTCCTAATTACTAAACGACCGCTCAGTAAGTTAAAATATAACTCCGTGGTATTTTTGTAAACCCAATCAGACTAAATCCGTCAAGTTGATGTGCATGTTTCGTTCTCACTCTCGCCCATAGTCCTAAAACTGGTTTATGTTGCGCTCGCGCAGGTAGCTAGCTTATCTTACTACATCGCAGTCCTTTGTCATCCGTCGTAGCGATCTGTGTTTTACTGTGTTCCCATTGTGGTCTGAGTCAACTAATTACCTACTGCTTGTTTACTGGATTTCGTTTGCTTTCGAGTTCAATTTTGTTGTGAAATGGAACGACAAAATAGTTGTGTGTCGTGTGAGCGATCTGTTCTACGTCGTAGAAGACACCGTCTTACTCAAATGTTTTTCGAAAGATATCGTGACTATGCAGTACTATTATTACAAGAAATAATGCCACGGGAGGTGAGTTAATTATATTATAGAACATTAATTATATGTAAATACTAGAGTTTGTTCAACTTTTGCGCAGCAACAGAGCCTCTATTTATTCTCCTAGATATAGTTTTATATCGTTTTATATAGTTGACGTCATCATAGGACTCCTTTTCAACCATTGAAACTATTCGTTTCCTTGGTCATAGTGTATTACGTTGTAACATTTATTATTATGATTATCAATAAATAACAGTAAAATAAACTTGTTACAGATTGTTTTTGATGGTACACTATCAATATGCAATCCTTGCTGGCTGAGATTTTATCGCGCATTGCAAGCCCGGCCAGTAAATGATCCATTACCCCAGCAAGTTCAAGAACCATTACATGAGCAAGTACAAGAAGAACCATTACCCCAGCAAGTACAAGAAGAGGAAGTCCAAGAAATAGTAGTTAACGTTCAACAACAACAAAACATTGGCATTATGACTATTCCTGGATATTTGCGTGTATCTAATACTGCTCGACGCTGTGTTTTTCAAAACTGCAGAAATGTACCAGCAAATGCTGTGCCAAAATATGTTAGGTTACATTTATTTCGTATGAATAAGCTATTCATACCAAAACTTGCTCGAGTTTGCCAACCCCATATGATAAGCAATGAATGGGAAGATCTACTTAATGTGCAAATACCTCTACATGAACACTTTAACAGTGCTCATGTTTTCGATATTATCGAGCTGTATGAATGGAAATTGGAACGAGGAACTCAGTTGGACTTCGAAAATATTGAGGAGATAGATGACAATGAACTACATTTTTATACAGGTATGGATAAAATTCAATTTAATAGAATTTTGAATCAAACATCTCTTCGTGACAGAACCAACAGTTCTGCTACTGTTTTAGGACTGTATTTAGTTAAAATAAGAACGGGTGAACCAGACGAACGTGTAGCTTCTATGTTCAATAGGTCGAGAAGAACATTGGAGCGAAAATTAAAAATAGCTCGAGAATGTTTATCTGAAGAGTTTGTTCCCCGACATCTGGGTCTAGATCACATGACGAGAGAAGATGTAATAGCTCGCAACTTAACCATCCCGAGTCATATTTTTGGAGGTAACCAGAATGAACCTGCAGCCATTCTTGTGTGTGATGGAACATATATATACGTGCAAAAAAGCTCCAACTTCCTTTTTCAGAGGAAAACATATAGCCTGCACAAATTCCGCAACCTAGTAAAACCCTTTTTAATTGTATGCACAGACGGCTATATTGTAGATGTATTAGGACCGTACCCAGCCATTACTACGGATGCCGAAATAATGAGTCACATGATGCAGGACGCCGCTTGGCATTGGTTTCTGAACGCGAACGACATTTTTATATTGGACCGCGGCTTTAGAGACTCTATTCCTGCCATTGAAGAGCATGGATATGATGCGCATATGCCACCAACAAGAGCAAGAGGAGAGCAGTTAAGCACAGTAGATGCAAATAAATCACGGCTAATAACTATGTGTCGTTGGGTGGTTGAAACGATTAATGGTCGCTTTAAAAAGGACTTCAAGATATTCCGCCATGTTTATTTTAATGTAGCGTTGACAAATATGATGACCGATTTTAAAATAACTGCAGCACTCATCAATGCCACTCATCGACCATATAGAGATAACGCTCATGCCGCACAGTTTATAAATATAATAGATGAGAACATAAATAGAGAAAACGAATTGGCTGATTACGTGATTCGAAACAATTTAAACAGACAAAGAGTCGCATTCATGCCGCTAGATGCAAACAATCCCGAATTAAGAGATTTCCCACAATTGACTTACGACGAGCTACTTTTATTTACCTTGGGAATATACCATTTGAAACTGGCCAAATCTTATTGCCACGAACACATGCGGCCAAACGGAGTGTAATTATAATGGAATTATACCATCGCAGAGAGTTGGTCGAAAATAAAATATTAATACGAGGCAGAATACAGTCCCGTCACATAAGAGCAAAACGCTATTATACATATCTACTAATAAATCCGGCATTGCATTGAAGACAAAGCCTCGAGGCCTATTACTGTTCCTGTATACACGGCCGCCGCACTGTTGGGAGTTGCGCGCACATCGCCAGTGTGGTATACTTTTTATCTTGGGCTGTATATCAAGACGAATTTCACACACCTGCGGCGTTTTTAGACGAAACTATTTTAGATTTAGATGCAGCAGAATAAAAGTTAAGAGAAAAATATGTTGTTTTAATTATTTTTGATTCCCTTTTTCCTCTTCAATTATTGCCCAAAAACATTTATAAATATTTTCTAAATGTCCATTTTCTCCTTATTGCCACGACCCACAGATATGGGAACTATACCATTGTAAACTAGATTTAATTGCCTATCCACCGTACCTAATTTTATTTTTATTCGCCGTAGGTAAGTGTCCCATACGAAAATGCCCGATGTTCTTTCTATATCAACATCTAATCTGTGTTTGTAAACATGAGTTTTACCCCTTTGATCTTTGAGTGCTGTGACATCATTTAATTTAATTTTTGATTGAATGACTGCTAATTTTCTATAGCCAATTTGAAACATATTGGAAAATGCAGTCTTACAAACTTTAATGTTTGTACCTTCTTTTGGTTAAATATAGGTATAAGTTGTGCTCCTTTTCCTTTTTGGATTTGTTAGAGCTCTTTTGACATTTTTTGCTGTGATGAATTTTGAAAGATACATATTTTTTTTAGTATTATTTTCTAGGCTATAGTATTGAGAAAAAAGAGTTGCACAGTCAACATCACAAAACTTTTCATAGCACTTGTATTTGCATGTTGCTTTACACAATATGCCTGTCCTGGGATTTTTCTTTTCCATATTTTTACCCTTTCTTGTAACATATTCTTTGCCTTCCTGTTTTAAAAGACTATTTTTATTTTGTTTCCACTCAGCTTCATTTCTTGTTCTCTTCTTAGATACCTTTTCTTTTAACTGAAAATGCTTTCTTTTGTTTGGTTGCAATATACTGTTAGTCTCTAGTGCTGGATCTTGAATCTCATTTTCAGAGCTGCTTTGCCTATTAGTTGAAGAGGATGATGGTATGTACTCATCATCACTGGTTGCAGGACTGTAAGGCTCTTCTGGAGCTAAAAATGTAAATACAATTAATTGCCACTCAACAGAACATACTTGATGCCATTCAATTATTTTCTAAATATTTGAAAATCAAACATACTTACAAACTGGTGAACCATAATCAACAATAATTAAATGATCATATTTTTCTTGTGTATCCTGACTGTGCTCTGCTTTTTCATTATCTGGAATCAATATAAATTTATAATATGATACAAATCAAACTCATTACAATCAAATTTACTGTTATCTATACTAATATTATATAAAGGTAAAATTTGTAAGTTTGTATGTAGGGGCTAATCTCTGGAACTACTGGTCTGATTTGGAAAATTCTTTCAGTGCTAGATATAGCCCATTTATTGAGGAATGCTATAGGCTATATACCATCACGCTACGACCCACGGGAGCGGAGCAGAAACGAAAAATGCGGGTGAAACCGCAGTAGTAGATATAGTTATAACCCCCATCATTTTATTAGTTATTTACTAACCTTGTTGACAGTGGTCTGCATCTAAAATAGATGGTGAATCACACCTCTTTGGAATATTGTCACTTCCTCTATTGTCAGAATCTGAAATAATGAAAAACATCGAGATAGTACGTATAAAAAGTCGCGAATCAACTACCGAGAAAAAATTGTAAGTTTCAACTAACTTTTTAGAAAGTCATTGATCCCTGAAGTACTTGGTACCTCTGGATTGAAATCACATTTCTTTGGATCATCATCATGAGCTGAAACTTATAAGAAACAAGTATTAAAACACTACATCAACATCTTCACGGCGGCGTGTAGTAATGAAATAGTTTTGGTAATAACTAGATACTAACCTTTGTCACAGTTATCATTCGTCACTAAGCTCAATATTTGTTTTGCTCGTGAACTTGATGCCATTTTGTTTCAATAATCAGATAATGAAACCTTATACCGCAAACCATAAAAACCAGTAAAAACAAATTATTCACTTGAATTTTTGAACTGAACTATTAAAAGTTTTTTTTTTTTTTAATGGCGATTCTAAGATTACGCCAATGACCAGTCAAAATAGTACTTTTAGTAGACGAGCAAGGTAATCAAAATTTGTTGTTATACATAAATACGTGTTATTCTGTGCTGTACTAAAAAGGCAGATATTAATTTAAGAATATAAACAAGAACAAAGAATTAAAATGACAAAACCATTACAGTTTTATGTTGTTTATCTCTATATAGTTACATAAAACATATATAAACGGTGAATTAGAATACGTAAGAATATTATTAAAATTAACAGGACGAGGTATACGAGAGGGAATGTAATCATAGAATGAAGAGCGCATTAACGGACGTTGGAAAAAAATATGATCAGGGGAACCTTCATCCAAACCACACTCACACATCGAGCTGTCTTTGATCCGTAATTTAGCAAGATGAACGTTGGTACAAGCATGACCTAACCTCAATCTACACACTATGACGTAGCGAGTTTGTGTAGGGAGATAAATGCAAACAACTCAAGCACGACTATATAGTATTATTCCGTAAATAATTGAGTGTATACAAATTTACAAGTTTTTATAATTTAGAATCACTACGTTAACAATAATAGATAAAATAAGCAAGCCGGTCTAAATCAGAAGGATTAGAGAGGATTGAAAAGCACGAGGTTTCGGAGGCTGCCCTATAGAAAGGCAGACACTTATCTTCAGTAATGCCGGAACAAAAAAAGGCCGGGCCTCTCTAGGGTCTTCACACCGTCCTGAAGGGCCCGAAGGGCCCGAGGGACGCGTGGGACATGTTCGGGGCTGTGTGCCCCCTTCATGTGGATGGCTACCGCGTAGCCACACTGGGCTACGGTCAATGGATGCGCGTAAAGCGTCTTGGTTGTCCTGGTTTTTCTTTGCCGCTGGCGAGTCAGCCCGCCGGGTGGGACCCCGTTGGGGGAGGCCCAGCGAGCGACGTCAAGCACAGCGGCGTGGGTCAGTCCGGTGGTGCGGGTCGCCAGCGAGGTCAGCCCTTGCGGGCCTCCGTCGAGCTGGCGGCCGTGTCTTCAATGTTGATTTGCGCGACGAGGGGGGCCATGCTCTCCAGCCCTCGGCGCGCGATTTCTGCGGCGTCCGCGCCGCTATCCAGTGCCCGGAGTACCTCAGTAAGGACCTCCAGGCAATGTTTCACGACGCGGCGAGTAGGTTGGTCACTCTCCCTCTGCTTCGCCATCTTCCCCTGTGAGGGGGCGGCGACCGCCTGGGCTGACGGTGCAGTGGTGGTGGTGGCAGCTGCAGGCTGCGGCTTCCTATTGCGGCGACGGCGTCGTCGTTTGCCCGCTCCGGGCTCGTTTGCGGCCGCCATGAGCGAGCTGGGTGCATTCTCTTCGCCTGTGACGGCGGGAGTCCTGGCGGGGCGCGCGGCGAACGTGCGCGCCACCGTGCCGGCCTTCTTGTTCCGCACCTCCCTGCGGAACGTGGGGCAGCTGGTATTATTCGAGGTGTGCCCCCCCCCGCAGTTCGCGCAGGTAGGTGGGTCCTCGATGGGTCTCGGGCAGTCCGCGGCGTGGTGTTCCTCGCCGCACCTCACACACGCAAGTTTGCGGTGGCACTGGTGCGACGAGTGCCGGAACTGTTGGCAGCGGTGGCACTGCGCGGGTCCGCGCTTGCCCCGCCAGGCTTCAATTTTGATACCGGGCATGCACAGCAACTCCGTAATGTTGTACACACCCGGCAGCAGGCTCGGCGTTCTCTTCAGTTGGGCGAAGTAAATGCACCCAGGTCGTCCGGAGCGGGCGCGAATGCGTCGCACGAAGTCCGCTTCGTGGCCGTACTCCTCCTTGAGGGCTTCGGCGATTTCCTCGGCTGGTGTATTCACGGGTAGGCCTCTTATGGCCACCCGGAAGGCCATCTCCTGGGGGAGGGTGTAGGAGAACCACTCCACCTTTTCGTCCCCCTCCAGCCCGGCGAGGTACCGCTGTATGATGCGGTACTCGTCGCCGGAGGAGGGGAGGAATCTCACGCCTTTACCGTAGGGCCGGGCCGGTGGTGTGTGGCCCAGGGCGCGCTGCAGTAGGGCGAGGTGTTTTGCCCAGTTCGGGAACCGCTCCACTACGATGGGTAGCGGTAGCGGGGTTCCCTCTTCTGGGCTGTAGCGGCTGCGGTGGTGGTCCTCGGCGATAGTATCGGGGAGGCGGCGGTCGCGGCGGCGGCCGCGTATGACGGTGGCGGCGGTGTTGTGCGCATCGGCGACGCGGGCTCACTGACACTGTCAAATGCACAGTCACTATAACTACACATGGAGTTCAATGAGGTGATGGAGGCGGCGGCGCGCGCGGCCACCTTCGGTGGTGGAGAGGTGGTCGGGAGGCGGCGGCACGTGGCTCGGCATGCGGCTCGACGCGAGGCGCGCTCGGGCCGGGAGCGGGCGGCGCTCTGACCGGCGGGGGCGCGACGCGGAGCGAAGGCGCGAGTGGTGGTGGTGGTGACGGCGGCGGTACCGGAGCGCTGGGCGGCGCTGGGTTCGCGGCGGGACGGCGGCGTGGGTCCGATGGTGGGGACATGCGCGGCCTCGGTATCTTGGACCGAGGCGACGGCGGCGGCGGCGGTGGTGGTGGTGGCGTCGTGGTGGTGGTCCGCGGAGCGACAGGGAATTTCCATTCCCCACCCCCGGTGGGGGTGCTCGACGCGGACGACCCGGTCAAGGCGGACTGAACTGCGACGGCGCGGAGCGCTGCGAATTCAGCGGGCGTGAGGGGCTTCCGGCGACGAAATGTCCTCGTCGGAGGCTTCCTAAGTGGTGGAGGCTGCGGTGGTGGCATCCTGCGGCGCGGCTAATGGCACGCGGCCGCGTGGTGTTAATTATCACAATGGAATCACTTTGAAAAGTCGTCGCGCACTACCTAAGCCAACATGTGCACGAGCACGAGGCGCCGTGCACAAGATGGCGGACGCTGTGTTGGCTTCGCGTGTGGCTTCTTCTATGAGGAGCTCGGCGAGTTGAGTGAGGCACGTGTGCGCGCGGCGACGACTGGCGCGTCCAGGGCCGGGCCGCGCCCCGCGTCTTCCTTATATAATGGCCGCTGGGTAGTCCCCTCCACGGCGCGCTCGCGCCATTGCCGTGCAGCGAAATGGACGCGCGAGGCACGTCACATACCCCCCCCGCTAGACCAGAATTTTTCCTAGGGAAAATACGGCTGCTAGCAGGGGGCGACAGGCTGTTCAGGCACCAACACCCTGCAGGAGCGGTAGATGAGATCAGCTCCGCGGGAGGTACCTGAAACAGCCAAAAGAAAAGGTGAGTACATCCCATTTAAAAAAAAAAAATATATAGGGTTAGTAGTTAGTATAGTCACGTGACGAGCCAGCGCTGTACGGATATTTTAATAAAAGAAAAGAAGAGAGAAAGAGAGTTTTCAAGTATACTATGCAGATTAGATTCATTGAAATACGGAACCTATATTGTAAACAAAAGAACAGCTGCAGGCCGTCGCCGTGTTATAGCAAAAAAAAATATAGTCAATTAAATCACAAAGAACAGGTTAACAACCTTCGAACAAAAGATCGTTCGAGCGAGGCCGCATTCCAATGGTTTAACTCATACCTAATATTTTAATTAAAATGTTTATTTTAGAACGTAAACAACCTTAATGTAATTCAATAAAACATATTAACTTAGTGAGCAGTTTCGCCGTCAATTACTTAATGAAATAAAGAGTTTCAGGCTTCGAACCTGTGATCAGTTCGAATGACCTCTCTTTTTACCACTGTACCAAGGGGTAAAAAAATATTTTCCTTTAATCAGCTCGATGAACACCGAGTAACAAAAAGAACAAGTTAAAATACAACACGCCACAGCGCAGTCTTGGGTTCGAATCCGAAACCCTTTGTAATTTGTAGATAAAAATACAAATCGATAATATTATTACACCGAGGTGTGAAGGATAAAAGTCGCTAAGCGACCTGCACGAGAGTGCGAGTAATACGACGATGCCTAAACAAACAATAACAACTATATGTAGGTAAAATCTATTTATGTTTATTACAGATATCATTCTTTATAATTTATATTTTTAATATCTTTGATATGCCATTCACCCAGCGGTTTACCTGACATATCGGATAGTTTATAGACCAAAGGCGACTTTTTAGATGTGATTTTACACTTTATAAACTTAGGAGCCAACTTCTTACAAAAATATTTATCCTTATCGCTAAGATAAAAAGTACGTCTCCAAACAACATCGCCCACCTGGAATTCCACCGGCCTACGACGGAGATTATAAGATTGACAATTACGCTGGTGAGCCGACAGCAAGGCTGCCTGTACCTTCTCAAAGATCGAAGATAAGTAGCCGAGTGATTCAGCGTAAGAGTCTCGCGGCTCATGGACCATATTGGGGTCAGTGTCAATATGGCGTGAGCCGCAATTTACAAGCTCCCGACCGTAAACAAGAAACGACGGCGAGAAACCTGTCACTTCGTTCACCGCAGAATTAATTGCAAATTGAATCTTTGGTATAAGTGTGTCCCAGACACGGTGATCATTATCTATGAAGGTTGAAACGGCCGTGATTATAGTTTTATTATAACGTTCCACTGAATTTACATGAGGAGTATATAAAGGCGTATAGTGCAAGTTTGGAATTTTATATTTAGTTAATAAGTTTTTAAAAGTTGAACTAATGAATTGCTTGCCGTTATCGAGTTTGACCGTAGAAGAAATACCATGAACCAAGAAAACGTTTTCCTCCAGTATTCTAGCAATGACCTCGGCTGTTGCACGTTTAATGGGAAAAAGTAAACAATATTTCGAGAAACAACAAGAAACGACAAAAATGAAAGTATTTTGTTTCCTCGTTGGAGGTAATGGACCGACTAAATCGATGCTAATTACCTGGAAGGGTTTGGAAACCGACTTAGGACCACCCATGTGACCCAAGGTTAAATGTGTCTGATGTTTATGGGCAATGCAAGCTTCGCAAGAATTAACCGCCTTGACCACGTCACTATACATACCTGGCCAATAATAATTAAGATCTAGACGTTTATAAGTTTTAAAAATGCCAAGATGACCAGCCGTGGGCAACGAATGATTCTGAGATATAACCAACGCTCTCTCCTCGGACGGTACGATCTCCTTCCATTGAAATTCTCTAGTGAGAGGATTGAGACTTCTCTTAAAACGATAAAGTTTGTTATCAATTACCTGATAATCAACAAAGGAAGTAGGAGTTTTTAAACAACCGTTATAAATTTTTAAATACCACGGATCGTTAGTAGAAACGTTATTAGATTTATTTTGCGTTTCTATACACATAATATTTTTAGAACGAGACAACAAATCCGGCACAACATTGTCAGGACCACGACGGTGCCTTATTTCGAAATTATAAGCAGAAAGACGAACACCCCACCTAGCTAACCGGCCGGTTGGGTTATTAAGCTTTAGGAACCATTGGAGCGCTGCGTGGTCACTATATACTATGAGGGGTTTACCGTTATCTACATAGCAACGCCAATGCTCAATGGCTGAAAGCACTGCGAGCGCCTCGCGCTCGGTAGCACTATAATTTCTCTCTTGGTCCGATAGCGACTTGCTATAGTAAGCAATGACCCTTTCCTCCCCATTCAAGATCTGGCAAAGTACCGCGCCTATGCCATAGTCACTGGCATCAGCGTGTATCTCAAATGGTTGAGTATAATCTGGACAAGATAAGACAAGGGGAAATCAAATGATTTTTCAATTTAACGAAAGCCTGATCGGCCTCTGGTGACCAAGAAAAAGGGGGAGACTTCCTTCCACTAGAAGTTAATTTATTAAGAGGAGTAGCCAATGTACTAAAGTTAGGTATGAACCTCCTATACCACGACGCCGCTCCCAAGAAACGACGCACCTCCTTTCTATTAGTGGGCACAGGATAATTTTCAATAGAATCAACCTTATCGGGATCGGGATGAAGGCCCTTAGAATCGACAACATAGCCTAAATATTTAATTTTTTCTCTAAAAAATTTACAATGTTAAATTAGCGTCCTTTAATTTTTTTAATATTAAGGACAATAATTTAACATGCATTTCGTAATTTTGCGATATACAGACGATACCGTCTACGAAACAGAACACTCTATTTTCGAACTCGGGACCGCAGAATAGGCTGTCCGCTAAGCGCTGCTGAGTAGCGGGTGCATTGGTAAGACCAAAAGGCATAGATTTAAATTGATACGTTCCGCGAGAGGGAATATAAAAGGCCGTCTTACAACGATCCTCCTCTTTTATTAAGGTTTGCCAAAAACACTTAGAAATATCGATGCTAGATAAGTATTTCGCGTCTGACAGATTATCTAATATTTCGGCTATATAGGGCAAGTTATAGGAATCCTTTCTTGTGACAGAATTCAATTTACGACTATCAAGACAAAAGCGCATGTCACCCGTTTTTTTTTTAATCAATATTACAGGGTTCGACCAAGGGCTTTCGGACTTCTCAATCACATCGACCTTAAGCATTTCGTCGACCTGCTGTATTAAAATACGCTGCTTTACGGAAGACATGCGATAGTAACGCTGGCGAATAGGGGGACTGTCCCCAGTATCAATCGAATGAGTAATCAGAGAAGTGCGACCAAGACCTCGCTTTTCATAAGAAATATCCTTAAACTGGGAGATTATTTTATTAGCATTCTCTCTTTGGTCACTTGAAAGATTATCAAAGGAAATTAACTGAGTCGTGTCATCGGAATGTAGTTCCGTGATGTCCACAGTTTTTCTATCAACCAACACAGATTCTAATTTGACAGGGAACAAATCAAAACTCCTCCAAAAGTCCATACCAAGTATCAAGGAACTCTTTATGCCTGGCACTATGTGAGTGACAATATGATTAATTTTATTACCAAATTCAAAAGGAAGTACCACACTGCCAAGAGAAGAATATCTATCACCACCAGCGGTGGTAAATTCTAATGATTTTTTTGAATCAATATTTAACTTGTTTAAAAAATAATTATGACAGTTGTTACCTAGAATTGTAAAACACGAACCAGTATCAAGAAGACCCACTGTACTTTTACCGTTCACTGTTACAGAAATATATGGCGTAATAGTTTGTTTTGAAATATCGATTGAGGAAAGTTTGTTACTGTTGCAGAAGTATAATGAATTGGAATGCAACAAGTCTTGCCATTTATTATTATTATACAATTTACTCTTTATTGTATTATTAAAGATTTTATTTTTCTTTCACCAACCGTTACTAATTAGTTTTTTGAATTATTTTTAATTGGACCATTGCACTTCGGACAGTCTAATGCGCGGTAGCCCTTTAGGCCACATTTAAAACAAATCAAATAACGCGGCTGCCGGCAAGTTTTCAAGGAATGCGAATCAGAACGACACCGAGGACAATGCTGCCTGGGAGTATTAGATACCGCACTAACTTGGGGTTCCGCAGATAAGTCAAAAGAAGTTGAAGGCTCATTTTTAAAATTTTTATGAAAGTTTTAACCCTATTAGGTTGGTAAGAACCAGTATACTTTTTATTACTATTATCTTTATTTACATTTATCACATTAAATTACATTTTTAAATATTGATATAAAAAATAAAAACATTTAAAAATATAAAAAAAAGGTAGACCCACCGGCATCGGGTACAGGGACCAAGCTACCGGTGGTTAGGGCTCCAGAGACAGGAACCTCCTCACAATGCGTGCCGTGTCAAGCAGTACTGCCTTCTGCATCAGACCTATGATCCAACTGTCAAGCGAGAGTCTCCGTAGGTGTTGATAGAGACTCTTTGGAATAATAATACTTATTATTATTATTATAATTATAAGCGAATTCAGGAGCTAAAGTGTTAGAAGTAACCGTAGGAGGCTCAGAGAAATCCTTACTACGACTATTATATTTTTCAAAATTACGACAGACACTAAACAACGAAGGAATATCAGTAATAGTTGTAGTCAAGAGACAGTTGGTATAACAAGGCCTAATATTGTTTAATAAAATTTCCAGTTTCTCACCATCTGGAATTGGATTGTCAAGGCGAGAAAACAACCCCTGCATTTTTGCCACATACAGTGTTATGTTCTCACCTCGACCTTGAGAGCGCAGTCTTATTTCAGACATTAATTTAAAATCATAGTTATGTGGACTAAAATACTGCCTCAATGACCTACACAACTGACTCCATGAATTTATACTGTTCCTAACGGAACGATACCAATGAAGGGCATCGTCCGAAAATATCTCGTAAGCGAAGGACAAGATCTTCGAGTCAGGAATGCCTCTAGACGAAATAAATTCATTCATTTTCTCTATGAAACCGCGACTCTCCACTTACCTACGTAAATGTTCGAAAAGCATTATTAAAGCCAGCACCTGGCCAAAAAATAAACCCCAAAAATGCATGCAAACGAGACTGGACTTCATTCTCCCGGTCTTTTGGAATTAATAAGCCTCATTATTGGGAGATGACCAAGATTCAGAATTTTCTTCTTAACACATGGAAACCCTTTTCTTCTCAGATCCATCTTTCGCAAATGCATCAGAGCTACGCTCTTGTATCTGAAATCTTCGGGGTTCATAAGGCTGCTCACAATTCTACCTGGGGGATTCTGGATCCTATTCTTCAAACTTCTAAAACATGGGCTAATCAAGAATTGCACACGAAATACATGATAAGATGTTTCTTTGAAGAAGCAGTTCTTATGTCAGGTTCCTCATCAAAGAAACAGGGAACATGGTGGAGACGAGTAGCCACTCATATAGAGTTTAGATCAGAGTCAGTAAATATGGCAGCCTCGGGTAATCTATGGATGGTAATACTAAATGGTAAATGTCATCTATCTTTCTATGATCACTTAACTATCATGAGTGACTTGGCGTCTCAGAGATTTCTCATCGAGTTGGCATGTGATATTGCTGAGGAGAATTCTATCCCGGGTTACCCTTCTTCATACGCAGTAAATGCCCTATATCAATCGGGGGACCAAATGCTTGAAAAGCAAGGAAATAGAGCCTACGATTTGATATATACACTAGAAGAATCCTGTGTTTCTAGATTTACTGGGATTGTAGATAATAAAAGAACAAAGAGTATGTTTAGAGAAACTATTGAGAAAGATTCGGCCGCCAAAGCTGAAAAGTTAAACTTAACCTACGAACTTATACAGAGAGAAGATCTATTGACCATGATCTGGAACGAAGATCCCAATAAATTATCTCAGTTATATGGTTTATATAGGATATGGGGTCATCCTACCCTTGAACCCCTTGAAAGAGTGATCACAACAAAAGGATTGGCTCAACGCCCACGACATTATAGGGCTGACCTCGCGAATAGAGTGAACAACAAATTGAAAGAAGAATTCATTATCAGGTGGATCAATAAGAATAAATCATGGCCGGAATTAAATGTTCAAGGTTTGTCTCCCTTCAATGTCATAAGACGAGCTTATGAAAATAAATCGAGTTACCCACTCAAAGAATTGACTTACAACCGTTCACATTTATCTTTGGTAAAATTTGAGAAGATCTTTCCTGTAGATCCTAAGTTTGATTTAATAGAGCTCATCGCCGACAAAGCTATATCTCTGGGATGGGATGAAGTAGTGACAAACATAACAAGATATAAGAATGTAGGAAACTCCCTGTCTCGGTCCCTCTTATTAAGATGGATAGAATCAGATCAAAGTGATCCAGTCATTTTTTTAGACATGATAGACAGAGAAGGTTTTGGAGATCAAGAAAAAGCGTCTGGTGTAAAGGAAAAAGAAAGAGAAGGAAAATTAAAAGCCAGATTATTCGGACTCATGACATTAATAAAGAGGACTTATATAGTTCTTACGGAGAAAATGATTGCAGAGCATTTACTCCCTTTCTTCCCGGAGATTACTATGGTAGACGATGAGCTTCTGTTAGAGAAGAAGAGATACTCTGCTACTTCTCATGCAAAGAGATCTGTGATGTTTATAAGTTTAGATTTCTCTAAATGGAATACTAATATGAGAGACCTAGATACTCATCCTTTCTTCAAGATGTTAGACGAGATGTTTGGGTTTAATAACTGTTTTCAGAGAACTCATGAGCTATTTAATCCGTCCTCCTTGTACCTCTTATTAAGATGGATAGAATCAGATCAAAGTGATCCAGTCATTTTTTTAGACATGATAGACAGAGAAGGTTTTGGAGATCAAGAAAAAGCGTCTGGTGTAAAGGAAAAAGAAAGAGAAGGAAAATTAAAAGCCAGATTATTCGGACTCATGACATTAATAAAGAGGACTTATATAGTTCTTACGGAGAAAATGATTGCAGAGCATTTACTCCCTTTCTTCCCGGAGATTACTATGGTAGACGATGAGCTTCTGTTAGAGAAGAAGAGATACTCTGCTACTTCTCATGCAAAGAGATCTGTGATGTTTATAAGTTTAGATTTCTCTAAATGGAATACTAATATGAGAGACCTAGATACTCATCCTTTCTTCAAGATGTTAGACGAGATGTTTGGGTTTAATAACTGTTTTCAGAGAACTCATGAGCTATTTAATCCGTCCTCCTTGTACCTCTTATTAAGATGGATAGAATCAGATCAAAGTGATCCAGTCATTTTTTTAGACATGATAGACAGAGAAGGTTTTGGAGATCAAGAAAAAGCGTCTGGTGTAAAGGAAAAAGAAAGAGAAGGAAAATTAAAAGCCAGATTATTCGGACTCATGACATTAATAAAGAGGACTTATATAGTTCTTACGGAGAAAATGATTGCAGAGCATTTACTCCCTTTCTTCCCGGAGATTACTATGGTAGACGATGAGCTTCTGTTAGAGAAGAAGAGATACTCTGCTACTTCTCATGCAAAGAGATCTGTGATGTTTATAAGTTTAGATTTCTCTAAATGGAATACTAATGTGAGAGACCTAGATACTCATCCTTTCTTCAAGATGTTAGACGAGATGTTTGGGTTTAATAACTGTTTTCAGAGAACTCATGAGCTATTTAATCCGTCCTCCTTGTACCTACTAGACGGATCTTATGTACCTACTTTAAGAGATGGCGAGCTGGTTGAAGATTTCGGGTGCTGGAGAGATCATCTAGGAGGCATAGAGGGATTGAGACAAAAGGGCTGGACCCTGTGGACTGTGGCTCTGATCCTGTTGGTGGCAGAAGATTTGCCTTTTAGATTGCAATTAATGGGTCAGGGAGATAATCAGATGCTTATCTTGAAATTTAGAGAGGGATTAACTCTAAAAGAGAAAGTAGAGATAGCAGATAGATATCTAGATGAGTGAAACAATTTCTTGTCCAAGATAGGTCCTCCTTTAAAAATTGCAGAAACGTGGAAGTCATGGGATTTTTTCTTATACGGAAAATATCCTATATGAAAAGGAAGGCCTCTGATGATGTCTCTCAAAAAGATTTGCAGGATGTTTCGTCTGAGCAATGAAGACTATCCATTGCTTGAATCATCACTGTCCTCACTAGCTGCAAATTTATTCTCTTCAATAGCATCAGATCATCAAGTGGATTTAGCTTATTGGATTTATCTTTATGAGGTTATTGGAGCTTTCAACAACTTCTTATATAACCCCTATCTTCAAACAAACTCAGTGTTTTCGAAGTGCTTTAAGAAGAGCATATTTCAGATGCGATTGAATGAAACATCTATGATAAAAAGAACTCTTCCAGATATCATTAAAGATAAGACCCTCCAATCTGATCAACTCTATCACGGCCTGTTATTAACCCCAAGATCATTAGGAGGCTATCCTATAGTTATCTACCCTTCGACATTAGTAAAAGGTTTCCCCGATCAATTGAGTTTCGATCTTGCCTCTCTGAAGAGATTGTATCAAGTGGCCAAACCTAATATTAGAGAACTGATCGCAAGGATCACCAATCCGTACTTGAGTCGAATTCCTAACTATATGCTACTATTTCAAAACCCTGAGGCAATCAACTTAGATGTCAATCCATCTCCTTTAGAAGCACGCAAAGGGATGATGTTAGAATTCCTTCAAACTAGCAAGAGAGTCAAAAATCCTTATCTAAAAGAGTTCCTTCAAATCTTAAACACCACCCAAGATCATGAGTTGATTGATTATCTTACCCAGGAACAAGAACTTTATCCGAAAGCCCTGATTCCCTTTTTCAAAACTACGGTAATATCGAGAGCTTTGGATGTTGTAGCAAAACTTCAGAAGACACCCACCCTGGCTAGAACCTATCAACGGGAAGGAGAAAGAGATCTTTACAGGAAACTGGAGAAGACAGAATTGGAACACTTCAAGTCTATAATTAGAATGATTTTTTCACCTGAACCGCGTCATACGTCTTGGACCAGCAGTGTTTGCTCTGTAACTTATGCTTCTCGACTTAGAAATATCGGATGGAGGAAAGATATTCTAGGAGTGGATGTCTGCCCTCCTCATGAGATGTTTAAATTAGAGTTCATAGATCCTCATGCTCCATGTTCTCAAGGAAGGAATTGGATCTCACACCTCGGTTTTATCTCTATCAGATTTTCAAAAGAAAGTGTAAATTCTGAGTCACTCAACAGAATGTATAACAATCCTCTCACTCTCGGAGTTGTCTCTCCATATCGGGGGTCAGTAACAAGAAACAAGAATGAATCAGTAGGAGCCAAGCTCAATACAAAAACGACGTCCCTTGTGAAAAGAGGTTTAGAACTAGCTTCAGGAGCAGGTTGGGTTTATGATAAAGATGGCCCTCTGGGTCAACTGGCTCGCAGGTTAGTTGGGGCTCTTACGGATCTTGATTTTGATTTATTGACTCCTGATTTAGATCAAATATCGGGATCTTTTGAGCATCGACTGATCTCAGAAAGAGTAGATCACGGAGGAGTTGTCTCGGTTCTCGCCAACCAAGCTTCCAAGATTCATCTCGATACATCTAATCTTGTTGGACTGAACAAAGGTAGCAAAAATAAAAACTTCATGTTTCAATCAATTCTCTCTTCTTTGATAACTACAATAGGGATGTATATGACTTTAGGGGGTGCAGTTGAATCTCAACAGGTCATGCATTGTCACATTATCTCAGAGTGCTGTTTGAGAGATTTAGATGATGTTCCTATAACTTCTTCTTATTCGTCAGGTGATGTTAAGGTGTACTCAAATTCATCGTCTCCTTTCTTATTTGTGAAAGCGTCTATCCTCGAGGAATATCTAAGGGTCCAGCAAAAGTTTACTGCGAAGAAAGAGGTTAGCCAGAGTCCCCCTATAACCTCAGATAAGTTTCATTCTCTATTGGCATATAACTGCTTACAGATCCTTGATCCTTATAGTTGGATATCAGGTCATCAGAAAGAGATAGCAGTATCGTCCTCTATTTCAATCAATTGAGCATTAGCATCTCATATTCCTACCGTGATGACTTACTTGAGTGTCTATATTGTAGGGTTATTTCATCAGACTCATCATACATGGGAGATGTCCACATTGCTAGATTATGTGATCAATTTAGTAATCTCTTCTCCTTATAGTAATTGGGGATATTTGTATAATTTGTGTTTCTCTCCCTCTTTTTATGAACAGATCAGTCAATGGTTGGGACCTCATATTTTACCAAGCTCAGAAATCATGACAGTCGGAGTCTTAACCCCTTTACTTAAGGACATATGTGTGACCACCCTCAACTTACTGAAATTAGATCCTGATTCTTGTCCTAGCGAACATCCTACTATTAAAATCTACTTGCAATAGTTTTAAATTATTATTAGCTCGCGACAATGAAAATTCACTTTGTGATATATCCGCGGCGGGCTCGTAACACGACTCTGAAATGTCCTCCGACGGATAAAGAGGCAATAATTTTACTAATTGCTTCCGCAACTCGTCTACCGTATCTGACTTATCACCACCTCGTAATGTGACCTCATATAGTAGTTCAGATTTGTTCAAATGGTGGTAGTTAATCGCGTACGACATCTTATTTAAGAAAAGAAAAAAATAATACACGGCAAAACTGCAGAAGCAATTAGTCACACACTTTGCAAACAATGAATAATAGAATTAAATGTGAATTATGTGTTCCGTTCAGTAGGTATCGTCTACGAAGTCAATTAAATATCTAGTTATGATATTTTTTAAAGGACAACGCGGTCACGCCACGTGCGCTGACCGGTTGTTTATTTAACGTACAAGGTAGTTAAATTGAATAAAGAAGTAGATAATTCGCTTGTAGAAACGAAAGGAAACTTTAACTCTTTTTAAAACAAAAGAAGGAACAAAAACACAGTACTGACCTCGAACGGAACACTTTTTTTTCACAATACACAGAAAAGAAAAAGAATGGGCGTGCTCACCAAACCTCGTGCTTTTGCCTTAATACGTTGGACGCCACTGTGACGTTCGAAAGAAAAGAAAATCATACATTAAAATTTATATATATACATTACAAAAAAGAAAATGACCCCATATCCTATATAAACCATATAACTGAGATAATTTATTGGGATCTTCGTTCCAGATCATGGTCAATAGATCTTCTCTCTGTATAAGTTCGTAGGTTAAGTTTAACTTTTCAGCTTTGGCGGCCCAATCTTTCTCAATAGTTTCTCTAAACATACTCTTTGTTCTTTTATTATCTACAATCCCAGTAAATCTAGAAACACAGGATTCTTCTAGTGTATATATCAAATCGTAGGCTCTATTTCCTTGCTTTTCAAGCATTTGGTCCCCCGATTGATATAGGGCATTTACTGCGTATGAAGAAGGGTAACCCGGGATAGAATTCTCCTCAGCAATATCACATGCCAACTCGATGAGATATCTCTGAGACGCCAAGTCACTCATGATAGTTAAGTGATCATAGAAAGATAGATGACATTTACCATTTAGTATTACCATCCATAGATTACCCGAGGCTGCCATATTTACTGACTCTGATCTAAACTCTATATGAGTGGCTACTCGTCTCCACCATGTTCCCTGTTTCTTTGATGAGGAACCTGACATAAGAACTGCTTCTTCAAAGAAACATCTTATCATGTATTTCGTGTGCAATTCTTGATTAGCCCATGTTTTAGAAGTTTGAAGAATAGGATCCAGAATCCCCCAGGTAGAATTGTGAGCAGCCTTATGAACCCCGAAGATTTCAGATACAAGAGCGTAGCTCTGATGCATTTGCGAAAGATGGATCTGAGAAGAAAAGGGTTTCCATGTGTTAAGAAGAAAATTCTGAATCTTGGTCATCTCCCAATAATGAGGCTTATTAATTCCAAAAGACCGGGAGAATGAAGTCCAGTCTCGTTTGCATGCATTTTTGGGGTTTATTTTTTGGCCAGGTGCTGGCTTTAATAATGCTTTTCGAACATTTACGTAGGTAAGTGGAGAGTCGCAGTGAGTAGAGTTTGGAGGGGATCGTTTCGGAATCGTGTCGTCGTCCATTGTGTTCAGAGGGTTCAATGACCCCTGATTTCGTCTTGTTCGCTTTTTTAATGTATGATTTTCTTTCACAGTGGCCCCACGTTGGGCGCCACTGTGACGTAGCGAGTTTGTGTAGGGAGATAAATGCAAACAACTCAAGCACGACTATATAGTATTATTCCGTAAATAATTGAGTGTATACAAATTTACAAGTTTTTATAATTTAGAATCACTACGTTAACAATAATAGATAAAATAAGCAAGCCGGTCTAAATCAGAAGGATTAGAGAGGATTGAAAAGCACGAGGTTTCGGAGGCTGCCCTATAGAAAGGCAGACACTTATCTTCAGTAATGCCGGAACAAAAAAGGGCCGGGCCGCGCCCCGCGTCTTCCTTATATAATGGCCGCTGGGTAGTCCCCTCCACGGCGCGCTCGCGCCATTGCCGTGCAGCGAAATGGACGCGCGAAGCGGTGCGCGAACTGATGTAGATGTTTTATTAGCTTCTCTAAATTTATAAAACCAAGGCTTCATTGGTATGTCCTGCTGGATGGAAGCATAGTGTCGACCTTTATGTATCTGAGTTTTAACCCACACAGCTTTCCATTGAGATGTTAACCTTAATTTTGATAAATTTACAAGATCTTGTGAGTAAGTCTTATATTGACTGAGACAGCCCAACGCAACAGCGTCTTTTGCAAAGGAATCAGCAATTTCATTACCAGTAATTCCCTTATGACTAGGTATCCATACTAAAACAATCTGCTGATTGTTTAAAGCCCATCTCCAAAGAATATGCCTAATATTTAAAATTAAAGGTGATACATTTTTTGCACGAATTAAGTTTGAGAGAACAGACAATAAGCAGCTTTTCGAGTCAGTGAAGACAACAGCTTTGTTGATATTATGCGATTCGATATAAAGTAAAGCCTCTTAAATGGCTATTGCTTCGCCCGTGAAAATAGAATTAACACAAGGATTTTTAAGTTTAAAATGATCTTACATTTTGGAATCCACACCGCAGATCCAACGTTTTCATTATCTGACATTTTAGAGGCATCAGTGTAAAAAATGAGACTATCATTCCATGTTTCACTAATTATTTTAAGGAGTTGGATATTGATAAGAAGGGGATCATCACTTAGATTTAGATTAAAAACTATATTTGGTTGATACAAAATGGCTTCAAAAGGAATTTCATAAATAGGTAACATTTTAGATGTAAAGTTTTCAAAAGGCAGGCTTAAATAAAAAGAAAAACTATTAAATAAGGGAGGATAGTTCTTACGCACCCAATATCCACCTGCAGAAATACAATCCGCAAGACAGTGTAATCTCGCGATGAGCGGGTGATTAATATTACAAGTTAATTTAAGAAAAAACCTATCAGCTAAGTACTGTCTTCTTAACGATAAAGGAGGGTCAACACACTCTACTTGAAGACCATTAATAGGAGAAGATTTCATGGCACCAATAATTAATCGCAAACACTTTGCTTGAATTTTATCTAACAACATCAATCCAGATTTGTTACAAGGTTCTAGTAAAAAGCTACCATAGTCCAAATGACTTCTAACTATAGCGTTGTATAACAATTTTTGACAGTAAGGGTGAGCACCCCACCAAACACCAGAAAGAGATCGTAAGATATTTATACTTTTTTCACACTTTTGAACAACATATTGAATGTGATCAACACCCGAAAGTTTAGAGTCTAAAATAAAACCTAGAAATTTATTTTTTTCTTTAACAGGAATAGTTTGATTCCCAAGAGATATAGTGATAGCTGGGACAGTTCGTCGACGGCTAAAAATAACAACTGAACTCTTAGGAATGGACAGTTCAAAGCCATTGCCTAGAAGCCATTCTTGAAGATAATGTAGAGCAGAATTTAGTCTAGATACAGCTTCAGACAATTTATCAGCCAGAACATACAGACTCAGATCATCAGCAAATTGTAGAATCTGACAGAAAGAATTCACAGACAATTCTAAATCATAAGTATGTCGGGGAGCCGGCAGGTTTGTTCAGTTCAGGGTGGCGATAGCCGGCAGGATTGTTCAGTTCAGGGTGACGATCTTCGTCAAACATATTCGTGAAATCAAACAAGAAATAGACAGCTTGATTATCGTATAATGATTTAACACTATACCACAATTACAATGTTATTAAGAATATAGCACGATGCAAACGGATATATTTTAGGCTTAGCGTTTTCCAAATCTGACGTCTCTCTCGGTCATGCGCAAAGAGAGCTCTCGTTTGCTGTCTTTAATAACAAGGAGTGATAATCTTTATAATCGAATCATAAAGCTAAGTTATTAACAATCAAAAGAGTATTTATTATCCACGCTGCGACACGGCCGTCCTGCGCTTAACACGTCCTCGTGTTGTGGTTCTGAAATAGAGATAAAGGCAGTTACATTTCCTTTGTCTCGGCCACACCTGACCAATAAGGTCAGTTATAAACATTGCTTAACCAGCAGCATCACTTAAACAGTGGCATCGCTTAACTAGCGGTGTGGCGACACCCAAAGCTAGAACGCACGAACGTGCTAAAGTAGTTTTGTATAGAATCAAGTATAACATAACAAACCTTCTGACTGTTTTAACTTTAGTGTGTTACTGTCAATAAGGCAGATAATATTGCCACAGTAATGTAAACCCTATTTCTTTTACTTAAACTCATATGGTTGTATTTAAGCTAGTTATTAAGATAATAAAACCAGTGAATATTTCATCTTGGAACAATCATTTCATTTGACTCACATAGCAACTCGCTATAAGCGGCATCACTTAAATAGTGTCTTTGCTTAACCAGCGACATCACTTAACCAGTGGCATCGCTTAACCAGCGGCATCACTTAACCAGTGGCTTCGCTTAACCAGCGGCTTCGCTTAACCAATGGCTGCGCTTAACCAGCGGCATCACTTAACCAGTGGCATCGCTTAACCAGCGGCTTCGCTTAACCAGCGGCTTCCCTTAACCAGGGGCTTCCCTTAACCAGGGGCTTCGCTTAACCAGCGGCTTCGCTTAACCTTTAATCACCGACCTATACGTCTCACAGACGTCACAATTTATCGAACCCAAATATTTTTGCGCGGATCGCTCCTGCGACATTTTATTTTATTTTGTGACTTTAATTTTAGACGTCGCTGAGACGGCACATCGGCGTTAATGCGACAAATAGACCACCTCGGTGGTTAAAGGTTAACCAGCGGAACATTTAACACCCATTAATCTCATTTAATGGATTTCTTATTTAGTCTTAAGCTTTTAGAACTTTACAATACAAAAAGCTATGTACCAATAATAATAATATGGTTATTATTTACTATATAATAGGTCTACAGCACCATAAATGAACTTTAAGATCAGCAATGTAAAGTTCTAAATTACACTCTGTAACAATGGCTTTCCCAGCCAACGAATCATCACCAACTCACTTATACTTGCATTTATGAATCCACGTAAATCACACGTGTGCATCTCCCTCCTATAATACACCATAGGGTCCATACTAACCCCGACCTCCGCTAGAGCTAATACATTCAACGTACATCCACGGACTCCTTACAAGGGACTATGAGAATGTATTAGCTGCTAGTACAGTCGACTATCTATGAGTGATAGAATTCTCACTAAAGTTATTTCTATAAAATTACTTAAATAACCTTAACTTGTATTCACTAATAACCATTACTTCTCTTGAGAATCTCCACTCGGAATCTACGGGCTTGTATTTGTTTAGCATTTTACATAGGCAACAATACTTAGCTCGCAGAACATCAATCTTATCTGTCTGTTAATCTGTATCTTTCACCACACATAAACAACAGCTTTATGTTCTACCTGCAAATATACAGACTATTTAAAACATGATACACAAAAGGCATAATTTTATTAACAACGTCAATCCGCTTCGCTACTAATTGAAGGTATAATTATTGTACCATAATCTCATCATCAATACGCACCACATAAATCTGGAGTAAAGGCCACTCGGCTATCTCAACTTACTTTGGATTATTTTATTACAATAGATAATAAACTTTACCTTTGTCAAATCACAAATAGTAAAACGTTAATGTAACAAATAGCAATTAAACTTGGTAGTCAATAGTAATCAATTTCTTTTCAAATGATCTGATACACTTTCGATGCAATAAATACTCATTCTCATAATTACTAGAGGTATGACAGTCTAGCTTTTATACAGTACTTCTCTTTGTGGTAATGTAACATTATTTCATAATACACTTTCGCATTTAACGAAGAATACGAGTAGGCAAACTAGGTATAAAGTACCTATTTGTTATTTTCTCAAAGTAACACAAACACAAAGAACTCGTACCTTCTAAACAAGATGTAAAACTTCGACTTAGTTAATCAATAATTTTTTTTTGTTTTCTTTTTGTGCTTTGGCAGTATTTACTTGGCGCTTCCTAAAGGCTATACCTAATACTAATCCGCCTTCACGCGACCGTCCTGACATTCACACGTCCTCGTGTGAGCTACCTCAAGGAGTTATTTTCAACGACAGTCGAACTGCAAAAACTATATTCTTATTTAGTTACTATTACTTGCAAAACAAGCATCACAGCCGACAAGCACTCTGCCCACACCCTCACGGTGCCCGATCCAACAACATAGAACTCAGGCCACCCTCATGGTGCCTGATCCAACAACACAGGACTCGGAACAACCTTGAGTGTGGGTAACCGTCATTTTCAGATAGCGGACAGCTTAATACTCCATCACGAGTTTACTCAATAAAATACTGCAAAGGATATGCTGTTCGACACGCGTGATTAAATAACTCCTATTAATTTTGAACTAACTTGACTTTAAACGGACCTTTGTTTATTCATGGTACTAATTTAATGTAACAGCGTAGTTTAGCAGTGGCACACGCCAACAAAACAGACTTGTAATAGTATGGCACATTGTAACAATATAGTACTTACAGACATATTGGACATCAATAATTGTCTGTTTTTCAACCTTACCTTATTTTAACTCAACAGTGTTGTAAAATACCATAATCGTCATCATTACGAACTAATTTTCATTGTTCTCAATGTTAAGCTGAAAACAATATCATGATATCCTATTTAGTCACAAATAATAACAAGATAAAACACGTAATAGGATAATCAAGGGTTAAACATCTACATCAACATTAACCAAAATCAAAACTAGCAACAAATAAAACCTTCATCACAGGGTTAAACCCTATTGGATATGAACATTACTCGTCTCGAACGATTCAAGAGGATTAAACATATCAAGCAACATTTTTGGAACCGTTTTTCTCTGGAATACATTACCCAGCTACAACAAAAAATGAAATGGAAGAAAGGGAACTACAATTTAAAGCTGGGTTCATTAGTACTTGTCAAGGACAACACACTCCCACCTCTGCTGTGGTCTTTAGGGAGAGTTGTAGAGGTTTATCCAGGCAGCGACGGCGTCACAAGAGTCGTCGAGTTGAAAACCAAACGGGGCACCATCAGGAGGGCATTTAATAATATCTGTCCCCTTCCAGATTTTTGAAGCCCTCAGCAGCCTTCAACCCGGGGAGCATGTTGCGGACCGGTCTTACACTCCCGCGGTGCGCGGGGGAGGGGCGGTGACACCACCGGAGCAGCTGACCGGGCGCTCCACACACGTCGCCACACACGCGAACATTACGGACGATACGTGCAATAAACTGTAGTAATCGACGAATAAACCGCGCTATTGTAATACAGTCCACGTCTTTCATTTATACCACCAAGACCATCTTATACACCTATGAAACTATTCTCATTGAACAGTAGTACATTATTGTACTGCTAATACTATCAAACAGTGAGCACTTCACTCTAAAATTAATACATGGAATGATTTTACCAAATTGAAAGTCTTAGACCCGCTCCGTTGCCAAGGATACCGTTTTTCATAATATAATATTCCCATTTTTATGCACAAACTTTCTTTCAAAAAGCTTTAATTTTCCATGATTATTACCACGCTTCATAGCACAATGTTGTGATTTCGTGCACCACAGTGAGGTGTTTCCAATCCCATTTATCACCATCAATTGGAGAATGTTAACTAATTTTGATTATTAGCACTCCATATTCTCTAGTATCAATATTCATTCTCCTTGTCGTGTCAAACACAGAGACATTACTGAGACTGTATTGCTGAAATCAAAAACACTTTAGCCCAGACATAAAGCCGTAATGAGTCACGCGCCATGATCACATTCTTCGATGTTAAACAAAGCCGAAGTAGAAATCCATCTAATTTATCAGAATTTCTCCGACGGCAAAAAATGGCGTCTTCATAGTACGAATAATCGTCATAAAATTCCTATTTTGTCTCTCAAGCGGTAGTTGCCATTTTACTAAGGTATTATCACGATTTCAAACACCTGGTGAGGTGTCTTCGTATCCCACTTCTGATGTCGGGGAGCCGGCAGGTTTGTTCAGTTCAGGGTGGCGATAGCCGGCAGGATTGTTCAGTTCAGGGTGACGATCTTCGTCAAACATATTCGTGAAATCAAACAAGAAATAGACAGCTTGATTATCGTATAATGATTTAACACTATACCACAATTACAATGTTATTAAGAATATAGCACGATGCAAACGGATATATTTTAGGCTTAGCGTTTTCCAAATCTGACGTCTCTCTCGGTCATGCGCAAAGAGAGCTCTCGTTTGCTGTCTTTAATAACAAGGAGTGATAATCTTTATAATCGAATCATAAAGCTAAGTTATTAACAATCAAAAGAGTATTTATTATCCACGCTGCGACAAGTATATAAATTATATAAAAGGGGACTAAGAACTGACCCTTGAGGAAGGCCCCTCCAAACCCGTCGAGCTGGGAGACAACCATTATTAAAAGAATTGACAAGAATAGACCTGCCACAAAATAAATTAAAAATATAGTTGGCTATTTTCATTGGGATGTTCAGTCGTAGTAATTTCTGACGTAAAACTGACAATAATACATTATCATAAGCTGCTGCGACATCCAAAAATACCCCAACGCAATACTGATTATTGGACATTGCTACGCGTATATCAGACGTGATAATACTAAGACTATCCATTGTACCCATGCCTTTACGAAATCCAAACTGAAATTTTGATAATAAACCCTGACTTTCCAAAATATATTCTAGTCTATTTTTAATCAAATGTTTCATTATTTTGCCCATTGTACATGACAAAGCTATGGGACGGTAGCTTGCAGGATTCAACTTTGGTTTACCTGGTTTCAATATAGGGACTACTATGTGGGATTTCCAGTCCTCTGGAGGGGTGCCAGAGTCGAAAATCAAATTAATAATGTTTAAAAAGTATGATTTTGTTTTTGATCCAGCCTTTACCATAAAAGAGTAAGGGATGCCGTCAATGCCAGGGGAAGAGTCCTTTAAGTAATTTAAAACTTGCGAGAGCTCATCAGAAGTAAAAGGACCGCTAAAGAGACCCGAAGAAAAAGGATCATCCGAAGTAAAAACTGTTGCCTCATACAGCGATGGAGCTATGGGAGGGGCAAGCCTTTGTGAAAATTCATGAATCCATATATTGTCATCTTGTGATGGATATGGATGTAATGGAGCCATGACTTTGCGAAATCTTTTAATATTGTTCCAAACAAGGGACACTGGAGTGCGTGGGCTAATATTCTCACAAAATTTACGCCATCCATCTTTTTTTTTCTTGGCCAATAACTGTACTGTCTGCGCAGCAACTTTTTGATATTTTAAAAAATTATCCAGGGACATAGTAGAGGAATATGCCTTTTCAGCCTGTTTTCTCTCTACACACGCATCAGAACACTGTTGATCCCACCATGGAGAAAAATATAATTTCTTCCTTGGGGGTTTTTTACGAGGAATACTCCTTTCAGCTGAAGAAATAAGAGCATTTTTAAGAGAGGTATATGAATTATCTACATTTGATGAATAAGGTATGGGAAGATTACTGATTTCTTGATCAGTAAAGACTGAATACATTGGCCAATTTGCTTTATTTACATTATATTTAAGTCTAGGGTTGAATGTGAGTTGAGAATGGCAGAATGAATTAGAAGAGTGGATGAAAATAGGAAAATGATCACTACCAAAGGTGAACGGCAAAGTTTGCCAACTAATTAGGGAAGAAAAATTAGGCGAACACAGAGAAATATCAACGGCACTAGCAATATTGCAAGTAGGACGCACTCTTCGAGTGGGAGAGCCGTCATTTAAAACGCAAAGGTTAAGTGAATCAATTATTTCAAGAAGTCGTACCGAAAGTGAGTCAGATATGTGCGACCCCCACATTTCGTTATGGATATTGAAATCCCCCAAAATTACGATGGGGCTTTGAATGTTGGAAAAAAGATTATATAAAACATTTAAAATATGCAAAGAAGGTTTGGGAATATATACAGAGACGAATGAAATACCCATGACTTGAACCGCAATGATATTAAATTCACTACAATTATGTGTCAAAGGTATGTGAGAACAGGAAACAGACCTTGAAACCAAGAGACAGACTCCTGCATGACCATCATCCCTATCATCCCGGAAACAAGCAAAACCAGGAACTCTAAATAAAGAACCAGGCTTAAGCCATGTTTCCTGGATTGCGATGACGGAAGGCATGTATTTATTTACTAAATATATAAGTTCCGATTTTTTATGTTTAATGCTACGACAGTTCCATTGAACTATTCTTGGAAACGAGAATGTTAAAAGGCGTCAAAAGCTGAGTAAGTTGAGACCTGAAGTGGTCTGAGAGCTGAGAGTCATTTAAAAGAGGAAGAATTTTCGTTAAAATAGATAATAAGCTATGAAGAAGATTATTAGTATCAGAATTTTGATCTATTGGAGGATAACATGACCCATTATTAAAAGAAGACTTAGGAGTTTGTGTGATGTTATTATGAGCTATTCTATCAAACCCATGAGTAGAAGCTGGAGAAGGAGAGGACCGAGTAATGAAGGAAGTTTTTCTGTAAGAAGAAGTTATAGGGCTTGAGCGAGGGGAAAACGAGTTTACAAAGTTTGAAGAAGTTTGAATTGGCGATCTTGTGACATCAGCAAAAGACTTCCTTACTTGAGGAAGCCTAGCCGATGCCTCCAAATATGATATATTGTCTTGAGACATAACAATTTTGATTGACTTTTGTCTAGAATGTTCAGGACAAGAAGGATCTTTAGAAGTGTGCGGTCCTAAACATAAGAGACAGGTAGGGGGACTTTTAGAACAAGTATTTCCCTCATGGGCTTGAGCACATATGTAACAGCGCGGACTTGAACGACACTGTGCAGTGACATGGCCAAACCTACAGCACTTAAGGCACTGAATAGTAGGTAATATATATTTTTCAATTGGCATAGAATTAAAAAAACAGTTAATATTGTTAGGCAACCTTTGGCCACTAAATGTGAGAATTACTGTAGAGGTAGGAGTATAAACTGGAGATCCTTCTCTTGTAGATCGTCGTGAAATTCTTCGCGCCTTTATAACCTTACCAAACCCCTGAGGAACCTCGATGGCTTCGACGAATTCCTCCAGGGACCACTCCGTAGGGACATGCCTCACCACTCCCATGCGAGAACTCGAAAAACTTGGAATAATAGCCTTAAATTTTTGAATAGTAAGGGCCGGGTGCACTAAAAGATTATTTGCCGCATTGGCAGTTTTAAATTGAATGGATATGCGGTTCCTTCCTACGCGTTTTAGACCATCTTTACAAATTTCCTTAACTTTATTACCAAATAAGAATTTTCCAAAGGTTACTGGCTTTAAAACTGCTGAAATATCCTCAGAAGCCTTGGATACATGCACAATAAAAGGACTTAAATCAGTGTCCGAATATGTGAGTGGGTTTTGTTCGAAGTTAGGATGTATATAATAATTTTGAATTGAAGAAGAAGGAGAAGAGATTAATTTTTTAGACGGAGATGATGAATCATCACAAGATTCCGCCTCAATATTCCTCTTACGTGTCGTCGTAGTCGAAGGTTGGTTAGAAAAAAATTAAAAGTATCGTAATAAACTAAAAATATATATATATACAGTGTGTAAAAAAAACCCTGTCCGATCCATGAAGGGGTGATACAGTATCGAAAGGTAGTTAGGTTGGCGGTGTCCTTTTTTTAAAATAAGTCAAAGAAAATTTCCACATTATTTTGTGAGTTATAAGGGAAATCGTAAAAGTTGCCACTAGGCACACCGACAAGTACTACATCAATACCTAGGTAGATATTCACAAAGAATGCCGACGCGCGAAACACTTTTGCCTAATCCCTTTGATAAAAGCCGCCCGCTCGCGTGCCGGCGCCGCCGCCTGTGCTGCCGCCGTTTAACCTACCTACTTGGTACGATTCGGCTTGTACTTCCGAGTAAATCAGGTGTTTATACCTAAAAGGATTGTTGAATTGCATTTCATTTATTTTAAACTTATTCTTTAAAGATAACAAATTGATAATGATAACGACATGCACAATAAATTGGTAATTGTTAAGACGTTTACGAGTAGATATTTTAAATAAAATTACTTATCAAATCTTATGCCTAGGTACATACCTTTAGTTGATAAAAATATCAACTTGCTGTTGTAGGGTCTGACGATCATGCTCCACATAGCCACCTTCCCTTTGCACACACATAAGGCACCTTTTTTTTAGGTTTTCGCGAACATTAAGTAGCACTTCAGGGTTTGACTTTATGGTATCGAAAGCACTCACTATCCTATGTCGCATTTCTTGTTCCGTTTCACAAATTTTTGTGTAGACTATTTGTTTTACGTGGCCCCACAAGTAAAAGTCTAACGGAGTTAGATCTGGCGATCTCGGCGGCCACGCAATAGGGCCTCCTCGTCCAATCCACTTGTTAGGATACTGCACGTTGAGGTAGTCTCGCACTGCACGTAAAAAGTGAGGTGGAGCGCCATCGTGCTGGAACCACAGGGAGCGGTAAGTGGTTAGCGGTAACTCATCTAGCTCTTCACTGAGTACGTCTCGTAAAAATACAAGGTAATTATTTCCATTCATGGTCTGGTCTAAAAAATAAGGCCCAATAATGCGGTCACCTACGATACCCGCCCAAACATTTATGCGCCAACGGTGCTGGTAATGGCTCGGTTTGATGGCGTGTGGGTTTTCGAGAGACCATACGTGCTCGTTATGGCTGTTAAAGACCCCTGTTCTTTCAAAAGAACTTTCGTCCGTAAACAAAATATGGTCTAAGAACCTAGGATCCTCTCGAATCTTCTCCAACATCCAAGAACAGTATGCCATCCTAGGTTCGTAGTCGGACGGGAGAAGAGCTTGCACGCGGCGGTAATGAAAGGGATGCAGTCCTTCCTCCTTTAAAATTGTCCACACCCTCATGTGACTACTTCCCAACTGTCTTGCTACACTACGTGTGCTTAGTGTAGGCTCTGCATCGAACATTTCCAACACAGCCTCCTCGATGTTGTCACTGCGGCGGGGTCTGCCGGCTTCCCTGTGATGTCCTACCTCCCCACTGACACTGCCGGTGGTGTACACGCGGTTGTGTAGCCTCTGGAAGGCACGCACTGATGGTACAGGCAAACCTTGAGGAATGGAAAACCGTTCCTCATATTCCCTACGTGCAGCTGCATAATTGCACTCACTTCTACCTAAACACATTAACATATTGAAATATTCAGCGTTTAAATACGGCACGGACATAGTCACAACGTAATTCTCGTAATAAGTACAATGGGTCACAATTACACTCCCGGAACGTCTAAACTGTTAGAGTTATTTCGCGAGACTGCGACAAATAAATAAAAATATCTAGTTAATATTAGGCACCTATGAAGTAGGTTTTTAAAAGAATAGGGGTGTGGACGAAACTTTGTTAAAGTACTATTTTCATTAATATCGATAGAAGTGCATGATAATCAATAATTGTTTAAATACAATCACACAATAACATATCCTTGTGGTGACGGAGTAAGAATACAAAATGTTACCACCACCTCTCATCCCATGGGTGTCGTAAAAACCGACTAAGGGACTAACCGTAAATATTATCTTTACGAAGTAAAAAGAAGGATAACTTGAAATTAAACCCTTTACCAATCCGTATGGCCAGCTTGGTATTAGTAGGCCAAGGATCCCTCCGTAACGGGAGGCGGCCCGTCCCTGTGGGACATACCCCGTAGTGGGACATTAAAGGGCTGTTATGATGATACAATAACAAAATCAGTTACATAGTTTTTAAAATATTAATTAGCTAGTTTATTTTTACAATTTTATTAGTTTGTTTTTACAGTAACTGAAGAGCAGTTTCGCAGTTTTAAGTAAAATATTTAAGAGCATCGTACACAAATCTAAATATCGTAACCGATATGTAGCCTTTCCTAAATTTAAGAAAGTTTAAAAAGAAAAAAGATTAGGTAAAGTCATCATCATCATAACAGCCCATTGATGTCCTACTCGACAGTCCCTACGGGACGGGCCTCCTCCCGTGACGGAGTGATACTTGGCCGACTAATACCACGCTAGACATACGGATTGGTACAGAGTTTTGTTTCAAGTTTTCCTTGTTTTAATTACGTAAAGATTATATTTACGGATAGTCCCTTAGTCGGTTTTTACGACACCCATGGGATGAGATGGGGTGGTGACACACTGTATTCTTACTCCGTAACCACACGGAGTGTGTGTGATATCCTCATATCTAACCTGGGATATATAATAAAACACAAAGTAATACAGTAAGTAGGTACACAGAACAATAGCACGTCTCCCGCCACCAGTGAGAGACCAGAGACAACAGAGGGCGCTGTACTTGATCTATGCTCTTCATTTAATTAAAACCTCTGTATACATCACATCTCTTCCTTTTTATGTAATTGCTAATTAAACGAATACAAATACTATTATAACAAATCAACAACGTGAGAACCCGAAACCAATTAATTAATCATCTTTATTAGATACTTCTTCATTATTGATAACCTTCCATTCACCTTCTACTTTCTTTAGATGTACAATATTACGTCGATATTCCTGGCCAGTTTCGTCATTCCTTATATTTATATCGCTTCCTTTAGCAGCTATTACAGTATGAGGTGTTGGATTAAGTCTGGTGTTAGTTTATTTTCTTTGACGATATTCTCCACATATACTTTCTCGCCAATTTCCAGTTCTCTGTCTACAGCCCTTCTCTTCCTGTTTTCGTTTCATTTATTTATCTTTAATTACTTGGTCTCTGTCTCATAAGTCAAATACGTCAAATAAGCAGAGTTCATGTTGAATAACTGAAGAATCCCAATTATTATTCTAAATACCATATTTAACTATGTAATTCAAACAAACAAACAAAAAATCGTTTTTTTCACATAAGATATATCGTTTTATAGTGATCACATATTATGCTTAACGGCTAAGTTTACTGAGGGTTCGGAACACGACCATGTCAGAGAAGACACCCACAAGAAACTCTGCTGGGTTCCTATCGCTCTTTTGGTGATCACTTCACAAATATTATTTTATCTAGTAAACAGGACAATTCAGATTCAAGCATTTTATCGTTTAAGTAATCCTTTATACTGTAATATGATTTCGATATTAACTTATTTTCAGTTTCTTTATTTTTCAACATAATGTTACAAAATAACAGCTTATTGACGTCAGTTTAAAACTACTTAGTCTAAGTTTACATATTTAAAGTTTTCCAAACTTTACCACCGCTTCCAAGGCGCTAGTAGAGAAGAAGCGGCGTAACAAACTCTAAAGCAGCATTTTTTAGACGTCTCTATAATTTTACAACAATTTTGTAACCGTAACAAAGCGCTGCAACCATTGTATACCATATAAAAACTAAGGATTGCACTAAAGAATCAATATAAATTTTTAAATATCTTAAACTAGAAGATTCGTCCTGTAGGTAGTACACAAAAGTGGGAGCACCAAATCACACTTACAAAGTTTTCTAGTAATAAAAACGTCGCTCAACTAAATTATCCCCTAGATAAATAAGTGGTGTACCAAAAATGAAAAATACTTAATGTCAGGGTCGACCAGTCACCCCAAGTAGCACCCGTTCACGAGTATAACGCAAAGGCCAGCCATCAACCCCCTCGCCATATCGTAGGGAAGGGATTGACCCGGCCTCCACGCCACCACAAACAATGACATTATAGTGAGCATGACAAGTCCTGACAATAGTAATAGAAGAAAAATAAATACAATTTGGAGAAACACAAGCAGAGGGACGCCCTTACCTAACATCGACCAAAGTAAATTTCTGCGAGTCCTAACTCTTAAATCAAATGTGGACGAGTGTACATTTGTTTGTGTAAAATTAAAATAAGTATATAAACAAAACATTAAGTTAAGATATCATACGAAAAAAAACGTATTGTAATGTACCTAATACAACTTATGCCATTATTATTAATAGCACATTATGGGAGACCTGCACCAAGCCAAACACTCTTATCCTTAAGGTAATCGTCTGTCCTGTAGTATGCCTTTTTACATAAAGTGAAGTTAGTGTTATGTTTAATAAAAGATTTAAATTTATTAACAGAAAATTCTTTAACTTCCAGGAGCTTATTATAAAACGAATACCATTACCAGCGAAAGAATTACTTAATTTATGAAACCTAGTGTGGAGAACAGCAAGTTTATTTTTATTTCTAGTGTTAACATTATGTATATCACTCATTTCTTGATATTTGTTAATATTCTTGTGTACGTACGTTCGATTATTTTAATTTGAAATCAGTATCGTTATTTGACGCTTCTATAATTGTTTTCAGTGGTAATGCTACAGGCCTAGCATATTGAACTAACTGGTTAATGTGATGTTCGTCTTCACGAGAGCTTTCTGGGGAGTTAGCATTATTGCAATAAACGTGATAATGGATCTGCCATGTTAGATTTGCCCGGTTTATATACAACTTTGTATTCATAGGTTTGCAACTTTGTATTAATTAGGTGGTTATTGAAGGACCCAGCGTTCGAATCGCGCACAGAGCTTTGATCGAATAACAAATGTGACTTCTAGAGGCTTATGATCGGATACTAGCTCAAACTTCTTTACATACAATTATATATAAAAGTGCTTAAACGCCCACACCAAAGCTGGAGCCTCTTTTTCGGTTTGAAAATATCGTTTATCTACGTTCGTTAGGCTTTTGTTACCGAACGCAATGATACGGGGGCCCTTATCATCGAACTGAATCAGTACTGCTCCTAGACCTATAGGATTCGCGTCAAATACCTGAGTACGATCTTTTGGGTCATAGTAGTCCAGAAAGTGAATGGATTGTGCATTGAAAACACATTTATATTTATTTAATAAAACATTATTATTCTTAAGTACTGTCATGCGGAATTAAGTCTAGTTTGACTTTCCTTCGTGTTACGTCCAAAACAACTATGTCATCGATAAATTTACTAGCTTACACCAATTTACATCTTCACACAAGCATATTGTCATTTTTTTTTTTTTTAAGTGTTCAGATGCTCATAAAGTTCCGAACATTAATCTTTCATATGTAAAGTCCTTTGCTTGTTATGAAAGTTGTCATTTCGGTGTTAATTCAACGTGATGAAAAGCATTTTTATATTTTATTTAGAAAAGAATGTAGCTTTGCAAAATCTAGGAATAAGTTTCTCCATCGTGGGCAACGGATGATTCTCGCTAATAATAGCTTTGTTTGCAATCTGCTTATCTAAACAAATACGAATGTCGTGATTAGGCTCCGAAATCGGTACCATCGGAGAAACCCAAGAAGACGGCTTATTTACAGGGTCTATGATATCCAATTATACCAGTTCGTCTAATTTGTTATTTTTTATTTATTTTTTTTTTAATCAAAAGATATATCTAATTGAATATCTTTGAACTTGGTAAATGATGTTTGTTCAACAGAATTGATGTCTTTGCCTATTTTCAGCACATTAAAAGCGAAATTGCTGTGTCTTTGCCTAAGAGATTCCTAGGGCAATTATAATATTTTCGTAAAATTTCGACACTACTGAATTTAAACAACCTTTGTTGAACGATCAAATGAGCCTATTGTTTTTAATGGCTCTTTGGCTCCATACGCCAGGAACGTTTTGTCTAAGGACTTTTGCTGGTTTGACCTTTAACTTTAGATTGGTTCATTCAAATATGCACCCAAGACTACCAGAATCAATAAGCATTTCAATTTATACTCCACCAACCTGACTATTCATTTTTGCATCATTATTGATGTGGAAAATTTAATCTACGGATGTAGATTTTATACTTTGGTCAGGTTCGGTTCGAGTCTTTTATTTTTTATTGTTATCGATTAATAAGAGGTTAGTACTTTTTGTTCATTTACCCTCATTCGGCAGTGTTTTTAGGAAATGTCCTCTAAATCCACACTCAATGCAATTAGCATTCATTACACGGCAGGTACTACTATCACTTTTGTGATTTTTGCCACCACAACGGGTGGAGGAACACTTTTGTGATTTTTGCCACCACAACGGGTGGAGGAACACTTTTGTGATTTTTGCCACCACAACGGGTGGAGGAACACTTTTGTGATTTTTGCCACCACAACGGGTGGAGGTACACTTTTGTGATTTTTGCTACCACAACGGGTGCAGGAACACTTTTGTGATTTTTGCTACCACACCGGGTGCAGGAATCAACCTCTTTTCTAATAAACCGTTTTTTTTTTTTGACTAATGTCAATCTTGTTGATGTTGGTACATACTGCATTTTGGTTCTGTTTATCGTGATGTTTAACTGTGTTTTCTTAAACAAATTAAACGTTTTCAAATTTCTTAACAGGTTCCTGTTTCATTAATCTAATTTCTGTTGAATAGGTACTACAATAAATAACTACCTACGTATTTATTAAAATTTCGTTAAGACTATGGCTGATATGGAGTAATTATTTACCATACTCTAATATTACCACATTTACATATCTCACTATTACTTATTGACACATACACATTTATTATTTGTAATTAGTTTTTAATTATTAAACTGTTTTTTTTTTTTTTTTTTTTGTTTAATAATATTTTATACCTAATCATTAGTATGTTTTTACTCAAATAAATATGTGTGGTTATTTAAATAGGCTATAAAATTCGTCCTTCGTGATTGTTATGAATAGGAATATTTAACATTATTATTCATTTTATTTTCTGTGGCCATATATTTAATAAATTGTAATTTATTAAATATATGGATAATCAAATATGTGACCGTAATAGACATTGACAATGAAACAGAAGTTATTCAAAACAAATTAAAATTTTGTAATAACTAACTCTAACTAAATAAGCCTCTTGGCAGAATCATCGATGAACGTTGGAGCCATTATTAAAACGGAACAGAACAGACTAAATTGGCGCCATTACGAAAGTTAGGTATCCCTACTAAATATAGATATTAAACATTTCTGACAATTGTTGATTATGAGAGTAGAATTCTTTACATTATACAAATTGATAAACAGAACGGAATGCATTAACATCAACTTGAACTTTATCAATGTTTAGCGGTGACGGTTTATGGCACTAATTTGATTATAGCAATAATCAGGTACATAAATAACTTCCGAAATATCGGAGTGGTACTTTAATTAACGATTATCTTATTGAATCGTTGGTAATTCGATCGAATAATATTATTCGATAGGTACTCGTATTTCATATTTGCACAAGATTCGGTTATCAGTACACAAACGCATTTTGTAAACATCTTATTATGAAAAATATAAGACAAATTATATAAACAATATTGATGAATTTTGCTATAGACATAATGCAACATGTTAACGCTAAATTTCGGTATAACTACCCTATAGGTAGGTATACTATTTCAATAATTTTGATAAAATACCTTAAAACTGAATATTATCGTAGTGTATTGAATTTATCACGGAGAGTCTATCTTTTCCATGAAATTTTTAATAACCGAATACTTGTAGCAGATACATATTTAAATTGACTTACTGCGCTTTTACTCGTCGCCAATGTGATATCCTCATATCTAACCTGGGATATATAATAAAACACAAAGTAATACAGTAAGTAGGTACACAGAACAATAGCACGTCTCCCGCCACCAGTGAGAGACCAGAGACAACAGAGGGCGCTGTACTTGATCTATGCTCTACATTTAATTAAAACCTCTGTATACATCACAGTGTGGGTAAAGGAAGAAGGTAATTTAAAAAAAATCGATATTTTTTTCTTGTTTAACATTTTCATCAAAGCTACGTCACTAGGGCGGTGCATTGATAGGTGTAGCACAGTGAAAGCGGTGTCCTTTGTCGGCACGGATTAAATTTGTCGGTGCATTTTTTATTACGTTTATTCGAAGTCAAAGAAACCGCCTTTGACCTAAGTGTTCAGGGCTTAAGAAAATTCCCCAATTTCAGGGTAAATTTCGTAGATGAAAACGAATTTTTTTTTTTTTTCATTTTAAAAATTATTTTTAGAATGTTTGTCTGGTATACAATGCCACCGTTACGGATCGGACAAGGTTTCTTTTACACACTGTATATATATATATATATATATATATATATTTAATGTTATATTATACTATTAAAAGTTTCGTAATAAACCCGTTTAAAAACTTCAAAACTGACGAGTGACGTACGTATCGTTGGCGGGATCGGGATGTCATTGTCAAAAATTGTGCGTTCGAAAATAAGAAAATGTATTTAAAATGATTTAATTTAAATTCAAAACCAATGCTTCGATTAAAACACATTATTACACTGGTGATAAAAGATATTACAACGGTTGTAAAATAGAATTTGAAAAAAATAAAGCCTATTATACATTTGCAAAAGTAGCATAAGGCTTGTAACACCTTTGTTTATTTTTTTAATGTTAGATTATTTTATTTTTGCGGAGATGCAGAAGATTTATTGATTGATAATCACCTTTTATTATTCAAAAAGTAACAATGTTAATGGTTCTTTCAAAATATGTCTGCTCATAACACATTTGCAAAACTGAAATACATACTTGATTGGCAGTTAACACCTTTGCTAGTGCCTGTAGCTATGTAACGATTAAGAAATCGCGTGTTTTAAGTTCGTGAACCGATTTATCATAAATTAAAACCTATGTTCAACCAAATAAGTCGGATTTTTCGGTTTTGTCAGATAACACCTTTGTCCACTTAGCCCTTCAATTACAATGATCAACACAAACCGGTTCGCAGGGTTTAGGGTCTGTTTACCTGCGCCGAGCACACCGACCAATCAGCTACGAGGACAAAATATGCAAGACAGCTTGCTACCTACGTTGCGTCCGCGCAGTCTTTCGGTTACTCTCGTGTCGTTGTGTACTGTGCGAATTGTATCGATATATTTAAACCTTTTGACCTTTATTTTGAATTCCGGACTTTGTTTACTCATAACTTGATAACTTGGCTGTTTTTTTGGACTTTTGATTTTATTTGCGATTGGGATTTTGTTGACTATGGCAGAACATAGACCAGTTTGTGTATTGTGTAATCGATCAGTTGTTGTTTGTTTGTTGTTTGCCAGTTTCTTTTATGGTTCATATAATAGGTACATGTATGTAGTTAATTAAAAAAACACTTCCAGCTGCGATTTTTTGGTAGCCTTCATTTTTAGGGCATATTAGTAAATTAACTCGTACATTAAGATAACTTTCTCAATTAGGGTAGTTAACTAAAATAATTATTAGAAATAGCTATAAAAGGGTTCTAATTTTATTTTGTGTCTCATTACTTGTCTACAATGACATAGTGATACTTATTTTCTTACAATATGGGTGATTTTAGCATTTCATACGTCAATTTAGTGGAAATTGCAGTAAATAGTGATCGATCATCACATGTGTGCGTGGATTTTCTGAAAAACAAGTACAGGAATGTCTCACAGTCCGTGTTGGAAAAGTTAATGCATATTTAAACAAAACCTTTCTACCTAAATTCTCAAAGAAGTGGAAGGAGGCGTCAGGAAACAGAGAGTTCTTAAGTCATTCTCGAAAATGCTCGCGAGAATTAACGGACACAGATGTTTTTCAAATGCTCATGGCTTCCTCAGACCAATATTTAAGCAGTTTAAGGGCCAAGCGTAACACAAAGCATATACCTACCACTATCAGAGCATGTGAAAGTTTTGTTATGTAAAGAAAATTCTTAATTTTCTATAAAAAAGCTTTTACATCCACCATGTTTAGCCTAAATTTATTATGTAATATTACTTTTTAGGCATAGAATTACTTTAATATTTTATTTTTTATACATACAATTTTTTTATATCTGTATTTATATCATAATCAAAAAAGTTACAAGAAAAATTAAACACTTAGACATTTATAAAATACTTACATAAATACCTTTAAAACATATTAAATCATTATTATATGAGCAAACATCGATAAAAAATAGTTTGTTTTATTATATTTTACACGTATGGGCAATTTACACAATTATTTCCGCAGCCCCATACAACATATACCACTGTGCGCCGCGCCATCGAGGTTAAAGTGTTTTTCTATAATATTAAATTTCTATTTCGTAATCTACTTTTCTATTGTACTTCATACGTATTAGTAAAAAAATATTCTGTCCCGAACTTAAGTACATAAAGCTATTCAAATCCGAATATGTTTCTCAGTTTGGACATGTTTCTTTGATGAATTAGATAAATGACTCCACAAACTTTTAAAATCTGAGAATAAGACACAAGGGAAACAAAACGTACTATTTAATTTACAACTGCAAGCTGTAAGCCACTTATATTTCGACGGGTCCTACGTAGACTAGTATAAGTGCAAAAACACAAGTTTACAGGAGAGCAATTCAAAGGTTCAAAAGCTTATAACTTTGTCAAAGTTCTACAGAAATTACTGAAATTTTGATAGGTTATACCTGGAAATAAAAGGAAAAAACCGGACTAAATATACTTTTATATTTCTTTGTATTTTAGAAAATAGCTGTACTTGCATTTGTATAGCTTGTTTTGATCAAAGTATCCAAACAAGTAAACTGTTACAAGTAACCACTTGTACTAGTTTACAAAGTTCTGACTTAGTTTTTAAATAATGAAAATAAAAGAAATACACATTATTAGTCATACATATGAGTGTAATTTGTAAATCATGAAACCTCGAAATATGGGAAAATAATTTCATTTATCTACTTATGGCACTTGTACTACTTTACAAGCTACTAAGAAACTAGTTGTACCAGTAATTTATGTAGTTTTGTGGTCACAAACCTGATTTTTTATGGAAAAATGAAACAAACAAACGTACAAAATAGTAAAACACTTTTATAGTGTAACTTTAAATGTGTAAAAATAAAAGTATTTACTATTTTTATAATGACTTCAAATATTGAAGTCTTTTCCAATTTATTTTTTTAATTTTAAAATGATAAAAAAATTAACATAATTCTCGCTTAGATAGTAATTATCATCTTTAATAGGTTAAGGAGATATTAAATTATTAAATCAGTCTTTAACAAGCTATAAACTTTAATAAAATATATACTTGGCTTTGTCTTTTTAGTAACTACTACTGATTGCTGTAACTAATTATTAATTAGTTGCTGTAACTAATTAATAATCAGTGCTTTTTTTACCATGTTAATAAAATAATATGTATCTATAACAAAATGTTCGATTCTTTTTAGGTAAGAACTGTACGACTACTAAGACTAATTAAATAGTTGTCTTACAGACTCATCAAAATAAAATATACATTGCACAATTAATTTTGTACCACAACAACAATCTACTAAGTGGTTAAAATAACTTTAAAAAATAAGACTTCTATGAAAATAAAAACCTAGTCAGATACGTTTACGTATATATAAAACGTTCTAACGTTTTATTTTATTACAAGAAGGCGGTCACACTTTTGTTTAGTGGAAACATTGTTGTCCCTCCAAGTGGATGTACTGGAAAAAGTTGTCAGATACTAATTCTCCCGTGATAACTTCTCACTCTTTCACAAGATCGATTGAATTGCATAATATCACGTATTATTCACGGCTGTGCTAATACACAAGTTGTTACAAGTTATGACATATTTATGAAAGTAAGATTTTTTTTTATGTATTAAACAAAAATGTCTTAGCTATATGGCTCTGTAGAATTATATTATCTATAAAGCAACGTTGCCTTATTGTGGTAGCTATAGCTGCATGCAATTTAAGCCCTAACTTATAAATAATGCAAAAAACTAACTTTTTTATGTTAGAAATGTTAAGTTTATTTGTTCCCTAAGAGTTCTTTCATTGAACAACTAACGTAAATTTTAACTGCTTATTTATTCATTTACCCACAATTTATTAAAATATATAAAAAACCAGCAAAGATTTAAAAATCAATAAAGTGTAAAATTTTATTCAAAATATTCTCCATAGTTCTCTACTAGCAATATGCTACCCATTCTCCTACCAGGTGTTAAAACACCGATCATTTTCCAGTTTTCCCAGAGGACCAGGATTACTTTTTATGTAGTTTTTCTAAAACGTTAGTGACACGAATACCAACATACCAAATTTTTTTAAAGATCTAAAACCCTTTATAGTTTCAGGAGTATCTGGGTTAATTGACTCCGAGAACGCTTCATACTTATTATTATTTTTATTTTCACTGATCTTAAACACCCAAAACGTCGTAAAAATATGAATAATATTTAGAAATTCAATACATAAAGTAAAATTCGTTGCAGTTACACCCGTATTGTACGTACGCGCTGTATCGTCGCCGCGCGTATACTGGTGCAACGGTCACTTACATTCACGCGTCACGTAGATCGTAACTAAGTAAACTAATGCAAGTAACTTATATCAGTTTTGACCGTCTCCTTACATTAAATTGTGTTACTTACATTAGTTTACGACTTTGTATCGCCGAAACTAAAAGAAATTTTAATTTTTTTCTTACTGATTTGAGAAGAATAGGTTATTTTAAGGCCATTCAAGCAAAAAAGTCATTTTCGTCAATTTGCGGGTTACACTAGTATACGTAGGACCCGTCGATTTATCATAAATAGATGTAAATAATATAAAAATATATCGTAAATGCATGGCGCCGGGCGGCGGCCGACGCACGTCTCGTTTGTATCCCACATTCATGTCTGTATTTCTTATTTTCGTTATTTAATTTCAAGAAAGAAGTTTTGCTTCCACAACAAATAATCAATAAGTTAACAATCTAATACTATTAACGCTGCCATTGTAACAACAAATTAAAGTAATAACAATGAAGTAAGTACTTACAATAATGTAGTAGGTAGGCACCCAAAGCACTATGACAATAATTCAATCCATGCACAACACTCATAACACAAACATACTTAGTAATTACTACTTTACACAAAACAGAGAATTCTAATGTATTTGCACTGTAAATACTTTAAAATATAAATAATAGCTGAATGAAAACAAAAACAATAATAAATGTCAAAATAAAAACTTTGTTTGGGTGGGAAATGACTGAGAGCAAAGCAATGAACATTGACCAAAATGAATGAACACAATATCGTTCGTTCATACATCGCGATGGATCGTTTTGATTGGTCAATACAACGACGAACGAATGATGCGTCGTTTTGATTGGTCAATACAACGACGAACGAATATATTAATAATACTCAATTTCCTTAGGTAACTCGAAAAATGCCGGCTTATTCATTCAATGATCGTTCCTTATATCGACGCTCATACACAAAGATAAAATGCAATGTTTTTGCATGTGTGCGTACGACTTTCGTACCGTCTGTTTATACTCGATTCCTATTTTTGAGACCGGCTTACCGCCGCCATTCTAATGTACTCTGTGCCGCCGCCATTAGTTGACAATGTTGTAATAATAGATGGCGTTATGAGTACGTAAATAATTTTCATAATATGTATTGCGATTTACGTAGGTAAGAGAAAACTTTTTTGTTTTTTTTAATTTTGTGTACTGAATGGATGTTACGTCATTGATTTATAATTGTTTATTATACAATGTTATTGCAAGGGTAAGCCGGTAGGAATCGGGTTATATGGACCCTTCGCCACTGGTGAGTAGGGCTATTGACAGTGAAAAAAAGGCTTATTTTAAAACAAACATAAATTCTAATATTAAAAGCCCTAAAAGATTATGGAGCAGTCTTAAGTCTATTATTACTATAGGGAAATCAATTTGTAATGATTTACCACTTAATTTACAAGCATTTGATCCTGATAGTTTAAATAAGCATTTCTTAAATATTCCAGGCTCTGACACACTTCCTTTGTCAGACATGAACTGTATTTCTTATTTTCGTTATTTAATTTCAAGAAAGAAGTTTTGCTTCCACAACAAATAATCAATAAGTTAACAATCTAATACTATTAACGCTGCCATTGTAACAACAAATTAAAGTAATAACAATGAAGTAAGTACTTACAATAATGTAGTAGGTAGGCACCCAAAGCACTATGACAATAATTCAATCCATGCACAACACTCATAACACAAACATACTTAGTAATTACTACTTTACACAAAACAGAGAATTCTAATGTATTTGCACTGTAAATACTTTAAAATATAAATAATAGCTGAATGAAAACAAAAACAATAATAAATGTCAAAATAAAAACCTTGTTTGGGTGGGAAATGACTGAGAGCAAAGCAATGAACATTGACCAAAATGAATGAACACAATATCGTTCGTTCATACATCGCGATGGATCGTTTTGATTGGTCAATACAACGACGAACGAATGATGCGTCGTTTTGATTGGTCAATACAACGACGAACGAATATATTAATAATACTCAATTTCCTTAGGTAACTCGAAAAATGCCGGCTTATTCATTCAATGATCGTTCCTTATATCGACGCTCATACACAAAGATAAAATGCAATGTTTTTGCATGTGTGCGTACGACTTTCGTACCGTCTGTTTATACTCGATTCCTATTTTTGAGACCGGCTTACCGCCGCCATTCTAATGTACTCTGTGCCGCCGCCATTAGTTGACAATGTTGTAATAATAGATGGCGTTATGAGTACGTAAATAATTTTCATATTATATATATTGCGATTTACGTAGGTAAGAGAAAACTTTTTTGTTTTTTTTAATTTTGTGTACTGAATGGATGTTACGTCATTGATTTATAATTGTTTATTATACAATGTTATTGCAAGGGTAAGCCGGTAGGAATCGGGTTATATGGACCCTTCGCCACTGGTGAGTAGGGCTATTGACAGTGAAAAAAAGGCTTATTTTAAAACAAACATAAATTCTAATATTAAAAGCCCTAAAAGATTATGGAGCAGTCTTAAGTCTATTATTACTATAGGGAAATCAATTTGTAATGATTTACCACTTAATTTACAAGCATTTGATCCTGATAGTTTAAATAAGCATTTCTTAAATATTCCAGGCTCTGACACACTTCCTTTGTCAGACATAATTTATTTTGAATCTAATAGGTACAGCAGCAACACGTTTAGTCTTCAAGTGGTTAGTGAGGAGACAGTCCGCTTGCACATTTGCAGTCTTAGGTCCAATGCTGTGGGTACGGATGACATGTCATTGGACATGCTTCTGCTAACTCTACCTCATAGTCTTCCAGCAATAACTGCAATAATAAATCAATCTATTAACTCTTCAACATTTCCTAACACATGGAAAACTGCCATTATAAAGCCTATTCCCAAGGTCTCTAACCCTAGTGATCTCAAGGACCTTAGACCCATCAGCATACTACCTTGCCTGTCGAAGGTGCTGGAGAAGGTGGTGTGCAGTCAACTACGCACATACCTTGAGCAACATGATATCTTGCCTGAAAAGCAGTCTGGCTTTAGAAAAAGTCACAGTACCTGCACTGCTCTCCTAGATGTTACTGATGACATACTAGAGGCTAGAGACCAAGGAATGAGTACAGTGCTCACCTTATTGGATTACTCCCGTGCTTTTGACACAATAAATATTCCTCTTCTTCTGGCTAAATTATCTTTCTACGGTTGGGACCCGTGGTTTTATAGTTACTTGGTTGGCAGATCTCAATATGTCCGGGTCCTTGGCGATGATGGTACAGCTGTTGACTCCCCGTGCTCTCAAGTAAATCGAGGTGTACCACAAGGATCTGTGATTGGGCCACTGCTATTCATTTTGTACACAGCTGATGTCACCAAACATATACATCATTGTAAATTCCATATGTATGCCGATGACCTGCAAATATATTCATCTTTTTACCCTCAGCATTGTGGTGAGGCTGTAGATAAGATCAATAGTGATCTTGCAAGGGTATGTGACTGGTATGGCACTAACTCACTTTGTATTAATAGTTCTAAATCCAAGTTTTTGGTATTGGGTTCAAAAGGAGGTACTCAAATGATAAGATACATGAATCCAACAATAATAGTGGATTGTTGCCCCATAGAACAGGTGATGGAGGCTCGTAATTTGGGTCTGATAATGGATAGTGAGCTTCATTTTGAGACACATGTACTTAAGGCTGTAACTAACTGTTTTTACCGTCTTAAACTACTGTACAATATCCGTCGTTATCTCACTGTGGACTTGAGAGTTATGCTTTGTGAGTCTCTTATATTGTCTAAGCTGAATTATGTTGACACTGTATATGGTGCATGTATACTAAATAGAACTCAGAAACTCATACAGCGCGTGCAGAACTCCTGCGCACGTTTCTGCTATAATATACCTCCGCGTACACATGTCACTCCGTTCCTCAACAGCGGCAATTTGATGAAGATGGCATTCCGTAGGCACCTGCATCTGGCTACACTATTGTTTGGTGTTGTCCTGCACAAGCAACCACCTTACCTGTACAGGAAACTCTCATGGTCTCGCAACATAAACCAGTACAGCACAAGGGCATCGTCAGTAGTAAGCATAGGCCGGTTCTAGATCAGGGGTGAATTATAAAATGTGGGCGAACGAAAGCTAAAAAAAAAAAAAAAAAAAAAAAAGTTTGGTGTCTTTTCCTAGGTTTTAGACCATGCCCGATTCATTGCGCTCATCCGTTTTTTTGATATCTGTAACGGATCCAAAGATAGCCTATCCCATTAAGTATTTACCCCAATTAATTTAATCACCAACCTCATTACTTGTTCGCCAATAGTTAATTACTGTTGGAATATCAATATCAATTAACCCTCATTACTTAATGATTTTTTTTGTTTTTATATTCTGTAAATACATCGACGGTTCTAGATCTTTGGTCCGACGAGTGGTGTCTTTTCCTAGGTTTTAGACCATGCCCGATTCATTGCGCTCATCCGTTTTTTGATATCTGTAACGGATCCAAAGATAGCCTATCCCATATCTAACCCAACCTAACTCGGTTGAAGGTTATGTTATGCTTTTTGATACATGCACTTATTCTATAGTTGAAATAATAGTCAGTCTTATCTTTTATACTTATTTATTTATTCTAAAATATGATTCGAATACATTACTAATTGTCAAATCATTCCATATAGTATTTGAAGTAAAGAGTTCAATAAAATTGTTTAAAGATTGTCCGTGGAACTTATAATAGATATACATTATACAATACTCTTCACATACAGCTGTAAAGTTATTTTGAAGGGTATTTGTATTATAATTGCACATCTTTGAGTTCCGTTCAAGGAACATTCTGTGAAAACCCGTTGGTGGTCGTCCATATGAATCAAAGTATTGACCAAAACGATTTTCATCAATGTGCAATGCTACCCAATGGGAGCCCGGTTGATTAGCATTATCCAAAATACTTATAATGTATGATGGAGTTTGAACATGTATTGGTAAACGGTTAGCAGCATACACATTATATCCAATGCTAGGGTGTATTTCTCTTAAACAGTTCTGTATTTCTTTTGTGTTCATTGTGTCTTATTCGCTTAATAGTAGAATGGAAAATAAACAGTATAATGTGGTGACTCTGTATTTAAATAAGCTTGTGAGGTACACGCGTAAATCACACATTGGTAATCAAAACTAGACACAAATTTTAGTAAGACTTATTAATGCATAATTTTATTTTTTCATTAAAACAAATTTAATGTTAACTGCTATAATCTACTGAAACGTAGCGATTTTTATCTATTTCTATTACATTATCAAATTCTGCATACACAATGCAATTAACTGTTTGAATAAGAGCTGATTCAAATCGAACTTCTAACCTTACACTACCATGCTTAATGAGATTCCAGTGACTCATAGAGTTTGCTGATAAATCAGGCGTTAAATCAAAAGCTAGCAGACAATACCCTTTAGCATATTGTTCTCTAGATATACCATTGCCTTCATTAAGAAAATGTATGCCAGTTCCTGTAAACAACGTGTGATAGACTGCGGTAAATATATTACTCTCAAACGATGGTTGCAGGGCTTTTGAAGGAATTTGTTGCCCATCAATGTATAAACAAAAAGTATTCATATCATAATTTTCAAAGTTGAATGGGTTTTTGGTAAGACTTCCATTGAATGCTGCATTATTCACAAACCCAACTATACATCTTTTAGGTACTTGACCGAGAAATATATTGTCCAGTGTTTTTCCCTAGACGCCTGATGGTATTGGTAACACTTTGACTTCAGCCCGCGTAATCGGATATTTAGCTGTAGTTGATGCTAATACTTTTTGATGTGCGAGTAATACTGTTGGGTTAATTCGTGCTCTACGTATAATTAACGTTGCATCAGTTATTTGCACTTTAAATTTCAAGTCAGTTAATGAAGCCATAAGATTGAAATTTTCCCTTGAACGAATAAGCTTAACACACATATCAACACCATTAATCAGAAATTTTTCTTGGTTAAATAAATCACCATGTAGATGCCCGATCATTTCTATTTCTTTGCTTTCGCTTGCCAATTCATGCCTTTTAAGAAATCCTGTGTTTTTTTCGTCAACTGCATCCATTTTTCCTGCGGTATCTTCATACCACAAACCACAAGTTAAATGAGATTCTTTTGCTGCTGGAGCGTAATTTAATAAATTTTTTATGTAAGCGCGATAAGCATATGTGTTGTTGGGTGGCGATACAAGTTTTTGATTTAAATAAACATCAAGTTGATTAAATAATGAATGTAACCAATTATTAGTCGGTGCTACAATAGTAAACGTAGTCAATTTTGTATGATCCTGATTCAATATCCTAGCTTTTAGATGATTTAAAGTGTGAGATAAGTCAATGTAGTCATCACCAGCTCCAGGTACTTGAAATTCGATGGGGCCATCATCAGCCAGTGACGAGATAGGTTTGTAGTGAATCCATATACCATTTTCGATACTAGTTTGAGTTGCCGGTAATGCAAATAAATCTAATTCTGACTTAATACACTCACAAGAATGACTATGTAAAAAAGACATGATTAATTAGAAAATATATCCTTTATTATTTTTTCATTTAATTTAGATATCTTCAAAGCTTTCACTTTCGCTGTCAATGCAGGAGTGATTGTTGATAAACGCTTTCGTTTCATTATATATCCTGATCCACGCATATTAATTTTATCAATTTTGTCATCTGCTTTTCGTTTTAAATTCGAGCTTGCTTCCCTTAAGCGTGTTCTTATAGAATCTTCCATAGGTTGAGCCGTAACCATATCTGACAAAATACCTACTCCAGTATTCAATGCTTCTTTACCGACAGCGCGAGCTCCACTAGACAGTAATGGTAAAATAGATCTAAATAATCCTCCAAGAAAACTACCAATACCATGGCCTCTTTGATAAGGTACCCCTTTATATATTACTCCAATGCCAGATCCAGCTTGATGACTATAATAATGTTCATAGGGGCAAGGTATGTTATTATTATTTTGAGAATGCATTATGTTTTTATAAAGTGAAGTTTAATACACACAGTTCCAAATTGGAATGGTATACTTTGACCAGTGCTTGTCCTTATATCTATTTCTATAGTATCAAATTCTCTACGCATTACTGGTAAATAGTGTGGTGGTGAAAATACATGCATTTTATTTGCTCCGTAAATGTATTTTGAAGGGTCTAGTGGTATAATTCTCAGTAAAGGTGTCATAACATCACCAACTATTTGTGGTTCAACTATATCACAGTAAATAAAAAGTTGTGAAGGTAAACCTAAATGCAAATTAGCAGGACATTTTCCCATGTTCTTCTGCACGAGGTTTCGATTTGGTTCAAACCCCAACTGAATGCCTAGTTTAGGTGATAGTGTTACCGATCTTATTGATTCATCTGATACAGATACTGATACAAATTTAGATATGTCATCATAACGAAATTTAATTTTTTCTTTGATATTGTTCAATGCAACTAAAATATGATTAATGCTGTCATAATTTGTTGCTGTTATATGTGTTTTATAATACACCATAGATTGTTGTTCATGATTATCAGGTACATGCATCCATTTGCTAATATAAACAATATTTTCGTGATCTTGAACAGTAAACATGGTACAAGGATACTGAAATTCAACAACGCCAACTAACCATTCTCCTTCTAAAATAATAGACTTAGGTAACTTAGTAGAAAAAATAGTACTTTTATTGTCAGGAAAATATTCCATAGAGCTGTTGCTTAACAAAGTTAAATAAAAACTGTTTTTATTCATATTTTTTTTAAATTGTATAAAGAAATCCAACTGTTAAATTTATTTGGATAACCTTTCCACTTCACTAACACTTGCTTTCTGTTACCAGAGTACCGGGAACGAATTATTTTATCTATTTTATATTCCATTGTGGGGTCATAAATTACTTTTTGTAATTCTTTTTCATAAAAAGTTCCATCAATTACTTCACCTTGTAAATCTAGTAGGGTATACACCAACCAAGGATACCGTTCTATCACTGATGAAATAACAAAGATTTCATCACTTCAGTTAGATTCATAACCCTTCTGAAATATATGTTTGTGTTTAGTTATTCTAACATAATCTCCTACATGAAATTTTGATGTTTTTTTATTATCGGGTTCTTGGTTAATGTCTTTGTAATATAAATTTCTCCAAACAGTCATTATATTTTTTGTGTTAACGTCACACGGAGCCATCTTTATGCTAGAGTGAAAACTATGATTGTATGAATATATTAAGTCTTGCAAAACATCTATATATTTGTATGTATTTTTATATGTAAAGTAACGCCACATTTTCATTTTAATTGTCCTCTGAAATCTCTCAACAATACTTGCTTTAATATCTGGATTATTAGTTGTATAATAATTAATATTATTTATTTTAAAAAAAGATCTTACATCTTTAGATACGAACTCTGTACCTTTATCAGACTGTATGTGTGTAGGAAGTGTTTGCCTCTTTAAAAATGGTTGCGAAACATTCTTTAATGGTTTTGGAATTTTTTTTAATCAATGGCCTAGCGTAGGCGTACTTACTAAATACATCAATAACACACAAAATATAATTGTAACCATTGTTATATTTAGAATAAGTCCTCATATCACTTAAATCAGCTTGCCATAATTCATTAATGTTGGATAATATGTATCGGTTTCTTGGAAAATGATTTTTAACAGGTCTGTGTAATGTATAAGTCTCTTGAGATTGAAGCCACTTCCCTACTTCTTCTTTTTTCATTTTTCCATTCACTGCTTTAGCTAATTTTTCAACACTACTATAACTCGCTGGGTGTGATGGATCATAGTAAATCTTGCTAATTTCTAATAAGGTGTCCATTTATCCCAAACTATTTTATTTTTTATTTTTTTTGTATGTTTCTCTCCACTAGTGGGTGTCGAAATTATTTCTTCGGATGGTGTATTTTCTTGTAAGCTTGTAATATATTCTATTCTCTTTGGATTACCAAGATAAGTTAAAGGTATTTTAATTTCTTTTAAAGCCTTATAAAAAAGTTTCCAACCAACAGGACTAGGTTTTTTTAGTTTATTAACCAAATCGATTATGTTACTGTCAGGGATCTTTTGGTTATCTACGACTGTACCATCATTATCCCACCTTATTTTATTTTTATTCAAACAAGTTAAGTTTAGTAACAGCTCACCATTTTTTACATACGTTTTTGGTATTGTCTTCAGTATCTGACTTGTTTTATAAAGGGAATTCGATGACAAATCAGCGCTTTTACTTTGTTCAACCTTACTCGTTAAAGAATCAGTAGAAACTGTATGTTTGCTGTCGATGTTATGTTTTATATTATAATCAAAAATAGAAGATTCATCTAACATATTTTCATTTGTTAATGTTTTACTGATAATTGGTATTTCATAAGGTTTACGATCATCTTTTGCAATATGAAGATATCTCTGAAAAGTTTGTAAGTATAATATACATTTTTTTCGATCATCCATTTTGCTATTTAAAATATTTTGCATATCCGCATCCAAACGACACATAGGGGTTTCAGTTGTAGTGGTAGATTGTTTTAATTTATCTAATAAACTTGGCTCAATGAGTAACATTTTTTTTGCATTCTCCATATTTTTTATCTGTATTTAAATTTAATATCACTATTATTTTACATAAGTGAACTCATTAAAGCACTTAGAATTGGGCCTAAAATTATTGGTAAAAAACCGGCTCCTTTTTGAACAATGATTTTCTTTTTAAGTATATATACTTTTGCAACTTTTTCTTTTCTTTTTCTTTTAATTCTATATTTCCATGTAACACATTATATATGCACTCACATATACAATTTATTTCATGTTCATCACATGATTTTAAAAGCACTTTTTGGTACTTTGGTTTCAGTGTATGCAGAGCTGTTAATAAATCTTTATGCGTCTTTAGGTTTCGCTGCATTATTTATAAATGATGGAGATTTCTTGGTTGTTAGAATATTTAAACCGTTTTGATGGGATGTACACAGTACAATATCCATCCATAGGAAATATGTTTGATTTGCAACGACATAAATCGTTAGTGTTTTGTTTTAGGTCTATCATTAAATACCCATGGGCTTCTTTTGTTGAATCTTTATAAGCATCTTCTAAAAACTTTGGATTATCTGGTGATACTTGTCGTGCTAAGTATCGGATTTGTGATTTGTCTCGAGGGTTTTTAAAATATATTATATAGCTTGAGTTTAAAGATATATCCCTTTGCCCTTTTCCTTGATGAAATAAATTTTGTGTTATATAAAAAATACTTAAGTTCCTGTGATGGCTGCCTTTAGTGAATATATCAACAATGCGACCATCAGATTCCCTCATTAAATCATCAACTATTACTAATTGGGGGTTCGTACCATCAAACATACTAAGTTCAGGCATTCCTTGATGATAATTAACATTCTTTAAATTATAAAGAGGTTGCATTTCATCGTAACACCAAGTTATTTGTGAGTACTTTGTACTACACATTTGCTTACAGTAATCTATGAAGTTAGTTACGAATTTAGATTTCCCACATCCACTTGGACCAGCAACTATAGCGGTAAATGGATGTACAAAATGAAACATGATGATCAAACGTGTGTTGTCGACGAGGTTAAGGAAAGAATAAAAAAACTTTTTAAAATAATAAACCTGATATATATTTTAAAAATAAATAACAAATGACCTAGGGTAAATATACATTCTAATAAAAGCATTTTTTAGAGAAATATACGTATAGTTAGTACTTATTTACTAAAAACAATAATTACATAAAATAATTTAATTTTCTAAATTAACAATACAGGTCACACTCGCTAATTACATTTTAATTATACATTTTTTTTTTTTTTTTTTTTTTAATTTTAAACAAGTTTCCAATTTAAATTTTTATTACATTTACAAAATAATTGACATGCTTTAACTTATAATTAAATAATTATTAAACAATCTTAAATTTAAACAAAAAAAAACTTAATAATACAATTGTACATACCTAATATTATAATGACCCCAAGCTAATGTATCTACATTATTTGATTTGATGTAACGTTTTGTATCACTATTTGATAAGCATATTTTATTAATTTTTTGTGTGAAAATTATATGTTTTATAGACTTAAACCTAAGCATACTACAGTTTTGGATATTTTTATTAAAAAGACAAGATTTATAGTTTTCCATTTTCATTTTCTTTATAATACTTTTGTTGACTCCTTTGGCCTTAGCAATAAACTTATTATCTACATCCAGCGCATACATTTTTGACCTTAATCCAACAAATTCCCTGAAAATTTTTCCATTATTTTCATCTTTAAAAAACCCTAATTTTTTTTTATTTAATTTTGGGTAACCATGAATATTATCATTTGGATAGTCTGATGTATTAAAATATAAAGGTAAATCCGGTTTTAAGTCTTCATAAAAGTTGGTTGAATAAATTTCGTAAATTAAACTATCTGTGTCAGTATATAGTAAATTGATATTGTTTTTAAATTTACCTATCATATAATTATAGTGAAAGTCATACATGAGGGTCTTAGAGATATCTAAAATGCAGAAACCTAAATAAATTGGTTTATTATATATTACTTTGGTTTTACGTAACTGTACGGCTACCAAATTTTCTGAAAATATTGATAAACTATGAAACTCGGGTTTCGCTATTAAGTCTTGTGCACCTAAAACCTTACCCCGATTTTCCCAATGAGTCATCAGTTTCACATTTACCCTTTTTTCTACATTCTCCATTGTTTTTCCAAAAACAGAGTTGTTCATTAATTTATAAAAGTCTTTTTCAAAATCAGTTTTAGCTAATTTGCGTAAATTTGTATTTAACTCTATATATTCTTGTTACCATGGTCTTTGATTGAATTTTAATATTCTATGAATATTTGTTATTTTCAAACCCATATCAATACATTATTTTAAATTTCTGTAATGAATTATATACTTAACTTTATTATTTAGATTTGGTAATAGTTTGATATCATTTGAATTACCAATACATATATTTTCAGGACATAAAGGTAAATCTGAATGCAAGTCATGAAGTTCGATGGGATAGGCTATATCTACTTCTAAAATAAAACCATGGCTTGCATTATCTGGTACATTGAAATTAGTGTCAGGACTCACCCATTCAAAACCACCAAGAGGAAGATATTGAGACATTGCCCATCCATACAAATTATTTGCATCAAAATAAGCTAGATAGGATGTTGCTTTATTTTTATCATAGTCACACATAAATGGATTATTAGCCTTTGCGTAACGTTTACTACATTGTGATATTCCCCCACGTATACCCGACTTTATAAAAGCGATTTTTTCAAAATCTGTTAATAATTCTAATTTGATTTGGGTAAATTTTAACATTGCTTCCCAACTAAGTCCTGGAGCTGTGTAATAATGAGCTGGATCTAAATCATAAGTTTGCAAACACAAAGTTCTAAAGTTCTCAAAAACATCAGTCAATAACAAAACATCAGTTTTTAAATATAAATTCGAGTAATCTGACATAGTTTGACAGTTAAAATGTTGCCAAACATCAGTAGCATGCCTATAGTCTTCACCTGATACCTGTGTATCAGTCAAAGAACTATAAAAATTGTCTTTACTTGGGAGTGTTTTCAGTTTCAAACATTCATTTGATGTCATAAATTCATATGGGTAGATACCTTTTCTCCTCAAACGTGTAAAATCTTCTTCATTTGGATAATTTTGTCGTAAAGTAATAAATTGATTATCTTTTAGATTTTTAGATAACTGATCAAGACTACAAGGTAAAAATTTAAAAGAATCAAGAAACCTTAGCTGCACTTGTTTTGAATTGATAGTTAAGGTTTTTGTAAATGAAATATATTTTTCTTTTGTTTGGGGAACAATATCTATTTTTCCGTCAAAAGAGTTAAGAGCATGAACTATAAAATGGGAATCATAGTTGATTAAATTATGTAAAAAAACTGGAATATGTCGTGGTAGAATAAATTTACTGTTACATATTTCATGAGCAACTCCTTTAAAATGTCCTGTATGCTGATCATAATGATAATGATTTGAGTATTTACTTTTATGCCGACTTTCCCGTTTTGTCGACTTTATGGAAAATATGATACATCGATTACCCTTATGCCGAATTTTCAAATTTCATTGATTTCAGTTCTTTTATACCGGCTTTCCCTTTATGCCGACTTTTATAAGTAATCCCTTAATAGGCTTAGAATACCAACAAGATAAATTATCTTCGTTTTTAGAACCACAATGCCGACTATTTGTACAGTCGTGTGAAAGACTGTCTAGTAAATATTGATTGAAACAAAAAATATTATTCTTGAATATTATTTAATTAAAATAACAAAAACTAAAATCATATCTTACGGAAAAAAAATATTAAATACCATATATACATTAATAATGAACATTTGCGAGTCTTATCAAACATGTGTCTATTTTGATGTTGCTGGTTAAATAGTCATCAACTATTTTATGGTAGCGCCTGTCTCTTAATTTGTATTTATCAAGTTTTTTTTTAGAGATTGGCAAGTATGTCAATTTACTTCGAGCAGCGTGGTCACTGTGGACGCTCTCATCCTTCAATATTTTGATTAGAGCAAATACTGATATCTTTTTAACTTTAACTATTTTATTTAACCGGGCATGCCAACTTTCAACGGCATTAGTAGTGCGATGTGGGTTAGCGTAACAGCTAACTACAGGCAGCACTTCACGGTTCATGCAGTTTTTTACAAAATAATCTATAAATTGATTCCAATTTGTGTTGTTACGGGTAATTTCGAAGTTTATACTATTAAATCCTTCTGGAATATGTTGAACGGGTAAATGGGCTAAGGCAGTATATAAAGATATAATTTTTCTATCACCATCTTCGTTTAAATTATATTTTTTAGCATTTCTCTGGAGTGCTTGTGAAAAGTGGAAAAAACAACCTTTATTTAAAGCATCAGGAAATTCACTTTTAAATGCGTTCATTGCGGGAAATTCATAATCTGTTTGATACAATAATGGTTAAAATTGAGGCAAATGATTTTTTAATAACCTAAATAATCTTTCATACGTATGTTGTTGTTTATTAGGCAGAAGAGCAAACACAAGCGGAACAATAACTGTTGCATCGCTATCGCTTCCAACATCTCCGTGTATGGTGTATATCTGCTTAAAAGGGCGAGGCGCACATTTAAAGTTGCCGTCTCCAAAATAATGCTTAACATATTTTAATGTTTCACGACTTTCCATGCTGCAAAATACAATTATTTTATTGTCTATCCCATCTTCAAATAGTAGAAAATTTTCTCCCAGTTTTGAACTCATTTTCACATCGGCCACAGTTTTGAAAACTGTAGAATAAACTTGTAAATATTGCCTCCTAGCCCTATACAAGCAATTTTTAATGGATTTAAATAATGGAATAACACCATCATATTGGTGATTTTCTTTGTAATCCCTTACAAATCCATCATAGAGTAGTGGTATTGGTCCCAAATCGTCGCACACAAGTTTTTTTAGTCCAAATAAAAATTTTTCGATTTCGAACTTGCTCCAATCAGGTTTACATACGTGAATGGACTCCCGCATTACAGTACCATCCTCTTCCATCCACGTAATAGATCCAGAACATTTTCGATTGGAGCATCTCCATATTTGCGAATTATCCTTATTTTTTTTTTCTAATGTAAAACTGAACCCGTACCGCCATAGAGTCCAGCCACCCTAAAAAAATATAGTACATAGTTATATTCGACCCTTCAAAGAATAGGTACAATATTCACCACACAAAAATAAAAAAAACAAAAAAGCTTTTTGTGACCACGGGCAGTAAATTAATTTGGCTTACCTTTTTATTGTGAAAGAAAGTTATATCACCTGAAGTTTTACTCATTTTAAAAATAAACGTATTTATATTTTATTAGCATGCCACTAGCCAAGAAAATAAATGACATTTCACAATTTTTTTTTATCTATAAAATGACATTTAACAAATGAGTTCGTATCACAATTAAGTAAAAAGAATGAATCATATTTTTTACCCTTGTAGGCGTCGCATTTAATTATTTGTTATAAAGTACATATTTAGTATAGATTAATATTGCGTTACGTAGGTACGTGACTGTACAAAAATCGGCAAACCGAAACAAATATACTATAATTTTTAGAAGTTGTCAAAACGGTAACTTTGTTTGAAATAATTAAAAAGTCGGCATAAAAGGACTAAAAATAATGGAATTTGAAAATTCGGCATAAGAGTAATCGATGTATCATGTTTGCTTAAAGTCGACAAAACGGGAAAGTCGGCATAAAAGTAAATACTCAATGATTTTCACCATTTAAATCTTTCTTACATATAAAGCATTTAGTTGAGGTAGATATTGTAATTTTATTTTCAGATGTCAATTGTGTATGCGGTGCTTTAAGACTATTTTGTGTACATATTACTTCCAAGTCTCTATATAAATTATTCATAAATACGTTTACACAATTTGATCCACTGTATGTTACATATTTGGACAAACTGTCATTGTATGAACATTTGATATAGTAACCAAAGCTGTACACTTCATGTTTATGAATATTAGATGTAAAAGGTTTGGATGGGTCATTAGAACATGATTGTATTGGGTTAAGAAATGCTTCAAAATCAGCATAAATTACATAAGGTATTTTAATTTTTCGATTGTAATTATTAAATTTTACTGTGTCATTTGAGTCTGATTGGCCAAACCAGTCTTTTACAATGTTTTGAGCATTTGGTACTTCAGTTACAATTTGAGCACAATCACGCTGTTGATGTTCGGATAATTTAGATGTTGAAGGAAAATATAATAAACAACCATCGCAAATGAAAACAGCATGCTGGTGGTTTGACATTTGCTTACTAACGAGACGAGATAAATTTTTAATATAACAATAATGTTTATTTGTTCCGTTTGCTAACAGTAATAAATTGATATGCGTATTTTTACGTGATTTTGTCATATATAGAGGTCCGACTACATTATGAAATTGCTTATTTTTTTCTAATTCTAAACCAAACACGTTAATACTAATATTATTATTTTTTTCAACTTTTGGTATATCAGTTAATTTTATTGGGAAAGATGTACCGTTGAAGTTTAATTTATTTGAATGCATACTATAAGATTGTACACGATTAGTGTTTGTGTTAACAGGATATAAAGCAGAAAGTAAAGCCCATTTGAAACATAAATTATCAAAATTTTGTACATTTATTACAGCCTTTTTTGAACGTATATCTTTTGGTAATTCAATGTATGAAGTACCGCGTAAAGGATTAAATTTGTTAATGTTCATATCTAAAGATTTAAATGCTGTTACACTCCAACCGCTATCTTTTTTTTCAAAGGCACTAACATAGTTTTTTAAAGCGTTACACAAAGTTGTAAAGAAAATATTTAAATCATCCCCTTGAAATATTATAAAATTACTTGTTTGAAAATCAAAAGTATTTGTTATATTTTTGGTTTGCTGAATAAAATCTGCATGTAGAACAAAATTTACTTTAAAAACTGTATGTTGTTGAATCGATTGATCAATTAATGAAAAAATATCGCTTTTCATTGAATTTAAAAACTGTTCTGTTGTTTGAAACGTCAACATATTTTCACAGTTTTTGCAGTGAATTTTATATGAGATAATTCTTTGACCGAAAGCGGATTCCACAACATACACATTTTTTAGAGAACTATGTAATTTTAAAGCATTATTTATATGGAGTTAACTTTTTAAATGATTTGCAAAATACTTTTTGTTGACTAAAACATTGCAAATGTTACAGTTTACCTTATCATTACTTATTCCAGATGCCTCTATAGATGTTGATGCTTCATCGTTGATTCTTGCTTTTTTAGACATGTTGTGAACTGAATTGTTTGTTTTACGTTTGCTAGATGAACCTCAAGCTTGTTGTTGACTATAAAAAAAATAAAAATAAATATTTTAGTTACAAATATTCTAAAACAAACATACTCGTATGTATAAATAGTAAAAACATGTATAATATAAGTACTCACATTTCCTGTTTTTCAACTTCTTCACAGATATTGTTTAAAGCGTCATCAAAATTATCATCTAACAGAGGATATACTTCTAATTTTTCACAAATATCCAATAGTTCTTGATCATGCTCACTAGAAAAACTTGTGCTATCAGACGTAGCATTGAAAAATGAACTAACACAAACTTCATTGGGATTATCCATTTCTTGGTTTGCAGTTTAGGCTTTGTGACAAAACTAAGAATTAAAATATGTCTGTGAAGCTTATATACTAAAAGCAGGTAAAGTTATTAAGAACATAAATTACATTTTAACACTTCTAAAAAAAAAACCATTAAAACTATTAAGATTCATTTGTTAATTATTATTGTTGAAATGATATTTCTTTGAATTTTCCCTTTGTGAAATTTCTTTCGTTATGTTTAATATTAAGTTTCTCGTTGTTTGTAAATTCTTGTTCATATTATCAGCATAATATTTAACTCTGTATTCAGCATGTTTCCAATGGTCCCTTTGTTCGATGTTATTTATTTTATTTAAATCAAATATCTCAATTTTAATTAGATGCGATTTCTTGTTGGCATCGTCCAAATTGTAACATAAAACGGTGCTGTTACCATCACTGTTAGTTTTACTAACAGTGGATGATATCTTTTTTCTCTTTATTTTTGGGACGTTAAAATATGATTCTATATCATCATCATTAGATTTCCTTTTTGAAGTTGATGTAGTTTCAATTACTAATGGATGGTTTCCATCGTCTGATGATTCGTAATAATAATGTTCTTTAAAAGTATATTCTTCATTAAAATTATTTTGTAACAAATATAATGCACCATTAAAATAACTACGCAAGTTGAAAAAAAAAAAAAATTAAGTATTTTAAAAAAAAAAACTTAATAAAAATAAATTAACCTACTTCCATGTTTATAAGTCTTAGTATTTTCACTTCACAGCACCAGAAATTATTTTAATTCGAAACTGTAAGTATTCCTAAGCGTTTCAATTGTTATATAGGGACACTAATTGCCCTTATCTCAATCGTTAGTAAATATAGTTACTTATCAAGGTCGTTAGTTAATTTTCTGATCAAACAACTACTTATCTAACCTATCGTTAAATAACAATTTTCAAATAATTTATACAAACTGTAACTTATCTGTACCATTAAGTGATAATTTTTAACTATTATCAAAATATAATTATATATAATTAGTTAACTAATGGTAGTTAAGTATCTTGATGAGCAGTTACAAATGGTGCAGACCATTATTTAATATTTGTTATCAAGATGTTACTAAGTACTTACGTATTTTCTTTTTATAGTTTTTCTAAGAAACCTTCAACCGAGTTAGGTTGGGTTAGATATGGGATAGGCTATCTTTGGATCCGTTACAGATATCAAAAAACGGATGAGCGCAATGAATTGGGCATGGTCTAAAACCTAGGAAAAGACACCACTCGTCGGACCAAAAATCTAGAACCGTCGATGTATTTACAGAATATAAAAACAAAAAAAATCATTAAGTAATGAGGGTTAATTGATATTGATATTCCAACAGTAATTAACTATTGGCGAACAAGTAATGAGGTTGGTGATTAAATTAATTGGGGTAAATACTTAATGGGATAGGCTATCTTTGGATCCGTTACAGATATAAAAAAAACGGATGAGCGCAATGAATCGGGCATGGTCTAAAACCTAGGAAAAGACACCAAACTTTTTTTTTTTTTTTTTTAGCTTTCGTTCGCATCATTTTATAATTCACCCCTGATCTAGAACCGGCCTATGCTTACTACTATCGTCGTATCTTCTTGTTCACCAAATACATAAAACCACAGCATTCCGTGGCAGTTTTAGATATGCATCCACCCGATGTTGGAACAATCTCCCTCCGCCACTGTATTCTTTGCGCACGGTACATTCTTTTAGACAAAAATTCAAAGAACACTTACCCGCTTGAGTGCCACCCGCTCGTAAATAAAAACCCGTTGAGTGCCAATCAAAAACGTTATCGCATGACAATCGGCGCCCCGTCTGATAAAAGTTTAATTTATGAGCTTTATTGTAAGGAGTTTAATTTCAAGTGCTGTTTTTGTTTAAGCTTATGAATAGGGCTATTTTATTGTGTCAAAATTGTATACATCTGTTGAGTCAATGTTTGTTCAGCTAAATGTAAACATAAGTCATTGGAAAAAAATACTTTGCATGAGTATATTTTAAACTTGTAAAAACTTACCAACTGTTTCTACAAGACACCTAATACAATATACACGCACACAAATTCCCCACAATGTCACTAACACACTTTAAAACGAAAACTAAACTAAATTAAAAACAATTTATCACAAAATCTTGGGAGTGTTTTCGCGCGAAAGCCACTCGAACATAGACTGACATTTGTGAATTTATTTCTAATACTTTTTGTTCTTATGTTGGCACGGGGTCATTTTAATTGTATACGGTAATATGTTTAGTTTAAAATAGAAGGGACAAAAAATTAGCTAAAGCACTAGTTGGAAAGAAACAAAGCTTATAAAACCCGACTTAAAAAGAACATGTCTAAAGGGGACGATCGTCGCTTTAGGCACACTACGGGTAAAATATAAAAAGGGACGATCGTCGCTTTTGGCACGCAAGCGGTACAAACACAAAAATTAAATAATTAAGTAATACTGTGGAGTGGGCACCGGAACTCGTCAGATGTTGTAGAAGTGGGGTAGTAAATGATACTATGATGACATGTTGAATGCTCCTTTAATTACATCTTACCACGATTTATATACTTAATATCTACGTGCCTTATAGCTATATTACTATCTTAATGTCTTATCTTAGTATCTTATGATAGTTATAGTACAACCGTAATCTATTCCTTGTTATCGGATGATGTATGTGACCAGCTCACACTACATCACCCTTCCAGAGAAAAAAATAATAATAACATAGTTAGTATTTTTTTTTAATATAATCTAGAAACAATAACAGAAGGAAAAGGATGTATTATAATGTTATAATTTGTATAAAATTCGTCATAATAAAGTTATGCTACTGTTTTTATGAATTAAATCTGTTTTACCGGAAATATCTATATAATAATATATTTTCTACATTTGAAATTAATAAATAAAATTTTTTTTTTTTTTCGGTTAGTAATAAGATTAGGCTTACATTCGTTTTAAAACCAAACTTTTCTTTTACAAAGAGCTTAAAAGTTACAGATCGTTTTATATAATTGTCTTATAAATCAATCAATCTCTATAATAATGTTTTTATAAGTATACTAAAACAAAATAATATGCACTATTGACAACATTGTGTTCACTGCTTCTACGAGTATGTCATAATACAAATCGACTTTGACTGGATAAAATGATATTCTTAATTATTTCATTTTTAAAATTACAGTAGTACATTCTTCTTTACTTCATAACAATAAGATTTTACATTTTCAAAATAATAAACAATTACATCTTTCCATTATCTACTTCTTTCCACTTTTCTATCTACTTTTCTTTCTCTGTATTTAATTGTTACAATATTTACCATTTGGGAATTGAACCCATTTCTTAAAATCACACCGTTTTCCAACTACTTATTCTTGGTACACATAACATTTATCATTACTTGGGCACTTCTAACCCTTGGACCCGTAGGTCATCATTATTAACATAAGGTACATTTTATCTTAAGTCGACTTCTTTCTTTCATATAATAAAAATATATTATTATTTTCATTCATTTTTTTTTACAAGGTCCAGTTTTTTTTTAAGACATAGTCTCCAAACGCTTTCACGGTGAAAATCTCGTTTACTACCATGATCAAACGAAGGACTGTCCTTTTGTACCTATCTATGTGTACGTCACTATAATCATTAAAACCATTTCCAAATTCACGAACTTACGCAAAACAAATGAATAATTAGATCTATAAGAAAAACTCTATTGCCATCGGGTGATCAGTCCGACGAAGTACAATTAAGTTTTATTTATCTAAACATTCCCAGCCACTGTAAACAAATTTCAACACACGAAACATCCTTTATGCAATCTAAATCTTTACACAATTACAATAATCATTATCCATCGTTTTAAACTTCAATCATTTGCCATTATTTTTCAGACCTTACATTTAAACGAAATTTCATTAACAACAGAATAAAAGAAATTAATTTTAAAATTATAACTCAATTACATTGAAAGTTATTTAACAATTTTTATTTACATACCAATACATGATGATGATGATGATGAAATGATGACATGATGTGGTATGACATCATCAAGTTCGCATCGCAACAGCGCACTCATATTGCTGTAAGATTCATAGAACAAAATGAAACATGAGACTGCATCACATGCACTATGAGAAAGTTACATTCCTAAACAATATAATCACAATAAAACAATAATTAAACACCACTAAAATAAAAATAAAACTTTTTATGTAAGTACTTGATAAATCCAGACCACAAAAAAAACATACAAATGTTTTGTTATGTCCTAGCACCAAAACAATATTTTTTTTATAATATTTTACATATTAATAGTATTAATATCATAGAATATAATAAATTTATTTTATATTATAGGCCAATGATTCTTTCACTCTTTATCAAAAACTTGCCATGGTATTATTCAAATTAAATTTTGAAATAAAGTATTGTCAATAGGCAATTAAAATATTAATAAATGTCAAAAGAGACAAAAAAAAGGAAAAATTAACTTAACTAGGTACCATTTATAATAAAAATCAAAATAATAAAAAAATGATTAAACACTAACACCATAAAAAAAAAAAGTCCGCAGCACTGTAAAATACATCTAGTCACCTTTTTTCCGCTTTGTTCTCTATATTTTGCTAATCTCGCTGGTGTCCTTCAAATAAGGATACGAACATCTCTCGGCTGCTACGTCATGAGAGTCATGATGGAACACCAACAACTCCCTGCGCCCCGTAAGCACCGTTTCATCGGAAAATTCCATTGCATAAAAACCGCAGTAAAACAGACTCATTCAAAGAGCCAAAAAAAAAACAAAAATCGCCAAAATGTTCAAGTTGCACACGATATTCTTTTTTTTCAAATACCTCCTTAAGGTCACTCACGAATTTCTTCCAAGGCTTTAGCGCAGCACTGCCCAGAAGGCAGCACTGGCAGGGTCGCCATGTGGAGTGGGCACCGGAACTCGTCAGATGTTGTAGAAGTGGGGTAGTAAATGATACTATGATGACATGTTGAATGCTCCTTTAATTACATCTTACCACGATTTATATACTTAATATCTACGTGCCTTATAGCTATATTACTATCTTAATGTCTTATCTTAGTATCTTATGATAGTTATAGTACAACCGTAATCTATTCCTTGTTATCGGATGATGTATGTGACCAGCTCACACTACAATACAAACAAATACAAACAAAAACAATACGACTGACTGTTGACAGGACGCGACTTTGACAATTGACTGACACAACTTACACTTCGGTTTTGACGTATGGCACTGTCGTTCATTGGTGATTCTGCCACTACATTATTTATGGTACGTATTCATATTAAATAAAATTATTATTTTATTTTTAAAGTATTTATTTAATATATCTTTTTATTATTATTTTCTTTATTATTATGTCATTATATCTATTTATTTATACAACCTTCCGCTGCTCCGCATGATTCAGAATACCTTCTGTATAAGGGCCTAAAAGAATATCAGCGCTGTAGTGTCTACGACACTACAGCGACCGGCTGAGTTAGGTCCTATTTTGTGTGCATTATTGTAATATCTTGTTAATTGATAATTAGTTACTGTATATTGTTTGCAACAAAATAAATTATTTTCTTTTCTTTTCTTCTTCTTTCTTTTACTGTTTTTGCTTTTGTTTTTGTTCTGTCATAAAATGTATTTATAAGGAGTCATCCAGGTATCCAATAGTCATTATTAAAGTGGTAATTATGTCACTCACACCTGAGGAATGTACGAGAATCCTCACGATCCTGGAAAATGGGAGCAGTCAGCGAGAAACAGCAAGAATAGTCGGTGTATCGTTGTCTACAGTTCAGCGTGTTCGCCAGAAGTTTCTAGAAACTGGTTTGAACCTACGCAGACCAACAACAGGCAGACCCAGGTGTACGACGGCACGGGAAGATCGATATTTAGTGAACTCTATGCTACGAAATCGGTTTCTTACGGGAACAGCACTGACTCATCATTTTTTAGGACTTGGTGGAAGCAGCCCTTCTGCTTGGACTGTAAGACGGCGACTTGCTGAAGGTAATTTGAAACCATTTAGACCCGCAAATGGTCCGAAACTCGAGAGACACCATCGTATAGCAAGACGAATTTATGCACGCGAACACTCGAATTGGACGATTGAAAATTGGTCAAATGTCATATTCTCGGACGAATCAAAATTTATGCTGTATACACACGACGGAAGGGCAAAGGTGTACAGAAGACCAGGAGAAAGATTTATGCAAGCCTGTATTGAAGAAAAGGTGTCCTACGATGGCGGTTCGGTACTCGTGTGGGCTGGAATTTCTGCGGAAAGCCGAACAGAGCTTGTACTGATCGAAAACGGTACTCTTAATGGCGTAAGATACGTGGATGAAATCCTCAACGAGCACGTCGGTCCATTTATGGCAAGACTTGGTGAGAATGCTATCTTTATGCAGAATAACGCCCGTCCCCACACTGCTCGTGTAGTGCAAGACTACCTTGATGAGGTGAATATTCGTCCCATGGTGTGGCCAGCACGTAGCCGACCTCAACCCAATCGAGCACGCCTGGGACGAGCTCGGACGACGGGTAAGACAACAAGATCCTCCTTTAATTACGCTTAGTGACTTGAAACATGCATTGGTAGAGGAATGGGAGAACATTCCCCAACAGTGTTTCAGAAACTTGGTGTACAGCATGCCAAATCGCATTGCAGCAGTCCAGACAGCACGTGGGGGTAATACCAAGTACTAAACCGTGTTAAAACTACTTGTAAATATAAAAAATTCAGTTTTGGTTTTACAAGCAAAGTGACGCCATTTTTAATTTGTCCTTTTAAACATAATAAAATAAATGGTCAGTAGTAAATGTAATGCATTTTATTTTAGTAACATTAAATTGTCTATAAAGTTCAATTTATTTCAATACGATAGCTTTATTCGTTTTCAAGATATTGAAGTAAATGCTAGTGACCCGGAACTTTTGCTCTCGAGTGTATAATGGTTTCGGGACAATGCCCTATATTGTTAAAATTATGACCTACATTCGTTATTTGCTTTTTAAACAGACTCTAAATTATTTAAAATTCAGCCCATTATAAAGGGTGTCCCAACAAGAACGCACTTTTTAAATTTGAAATAAAACACGGATATTTAAAAAAAAAATCGTAAAACTTTATTGTATCTTAAAGAAGACAAGATGAGGTTATGTTTTGAACAATATATCGTGCAGATGGCCGCCGCGGCTTTGCTGGCATGCACACGATCTTTTAATGAAATTTTCAATCACCTTTTTGCATAAATGCTGCCGTATTTCGTTAATGCAGCGTCCAATTTCCTCTTTTAAGGCTTGAGTCGTTGTCGGCTTATTCGCGTAACTTCAAAAAACCCCAAAGAAAGAAATCTAAAGGTGTTAAATCGCACGATCTAGGCGGCCAATTCTGATCTCCAAAACGCGAAATAAAACGATCGGGAAATGACGACTTATGCAGCAATTGAATTGTTTCTCTGGCTGTATGACATGTGGCGCCGTCTTGTTGGAACCACATGCCCTCCACATTCATTTCTTCAATTCCATGGTCAGCTGGCTTCAGTTCCTGAGTCAATTGAACTTGGGGTTTCACAACTTAATACAAAATATCCCTAGACTTTGTTGAGGTGTGTATATTAGTTATGTTGGTCTTGGGTTTTTTTTGTATGAAATTTGCCCAATGTCCTTTGATTCATTTATTGAGTTTAACATAAACAGTTGTGTGTGGCATCGATTGTTGTGATTATTATGACTTACCGTTTTATGAAAATAAAAATAATATAATAAATACATGTAATCCCTACTTACAAATTAAGATAATATAGCTTTATGTATTATTTCCGTTTTAGATGGACCAATCTGTGCCAAAGAAAAAGAAGAAGTTATGGAATCCCGAAAATTTGAAGGCTGCCCTTGAGGCTATACGAAACGGGAGCAAAATAAAGGCAGCTGCTAGAAACTTTAGTATCCCCGAATCTACAATTAGGGATCGACTTAAATTGGGAGAAAATTATGATCCCCCATGGGTAGAAAGGCCACATTTACACAAGAAGAAGAGAAAGAAATGGTCTCATTTATTACTCTAATGGCAAAGAAATTTTATGGGATAACTCAGCAACAGTTGCGTAAATTGGCATATGACTTTGCTGTTGCAAAAAACATTAAAAATATTTTTTCGTCAGAGAAAAAGATGGCGAGAAAATGTTGGGTGTATTCCATTTTGAAAAGAAATTCCGGAATTTCTTTGAGGCTTCCCGAGCCAACAAGTATAAACAGGGTTTTGGGCTTTAACAAATCCGAAATAGCTATTTTTTTCACTAACTTAGAGACACTTATGACAAAGCATAATTTTCCAGCCAATCGAATCTTTAATGTTGATGAGACAGGCATTAGCAACGTTCAAAAACCAGGTAAAATTTATGCTCCCACAGGACTATATAACTGTAAACAAGTACCTGGGTATTGTTATAAAGTATTTCAGTTCTTCAATGAAGAAAATAACGTCTACATTTTTGCATTGAGTCAATTAGAGACGTGCGATGCTAGCGGTATTGTAAATGCCATCGTTAAAACAGTACAGAATAAAATGGGCTTGAAAATTGAAAATTTAGTAGGACTGGGTACCGATAATGCCAGTGTTATGACTGGAATTAATAAAGGTGTTTATAAAATTTTAAGAGAAGAGTATGGTTTGCAACATCTGATTTAAGTCAAATGTCTTTGTCACTCGCTCCAGTTGGCTGTTGCTCACGCTTCTGAGGAAACAATTCCGCGGAATATTGAATTTCTCCTAAGAGAAACATATAATTGGTTCTGCATGTCAGCGACTCGACGACAAGAATATGCAGATATTTACGCAACCATTAATTGCGGTCGACAACCACTCAAAATTTTACAGAAATGTGCCACTAGATGGCTCTCAATTGAACCAGTTGTGCAAAGAATTCTCGATCAATGGCATGAGTTGAAACTGTTTTTTGAGATTGCCAGAGCCAAAAATACACTGGCGGACAAAAAAATCGACTCACTTCATATCTTCTCATTCAAAGTGCCCTAATTTTAAAATTAAGACCTAAATTCTAATTTAGGTCTTACATTATTTAAGTTCTAGGTCTAAACTTAAAAAAAAGAGCAATAATCGCAGTTTTAACTCTCAAATAACCTAACAGTAGTCTATGAACGTTAACTGTATAATTTTATATACGTACACTACGTTTATATACGTATACTCTGTTGATTTTGCGCGACTTCAGGGGGTATAAAAAGCGACCCACCCCTATGAGCTTTATCATACCTCGTGCTCGTGCACATGTAGGCTTAGGCAGTGCGTGACGACTTTTATAACGGATTTTCCATTGTTACAATCAACACCACGCGGCCGCGTGCCACAAGCCGCGCCGCAGGATGCCACCACCGCAGCCACCACCACCTAAGAAGCCTCCGACGAGGACATTTCGTCGCCGGAAGCCACTGACCCCCGCCGAATTCGCTGCAATTCGCGCCGCCGTCGTCCATACAGACAGGACAGGGTCGTCCGCGTCGAGCACACCCACAGGGGGCGGGGAATGGCAATTCCCCGTCGCTCCGCGGTCCACCACCATGACGCCACCACCACCACCGCCGCCGCCGCCGTCGCCTCGGTCCAAGATACCGAGGTCGCGCACGTCCCCACCATCGGACCCACGCCGCCGTCCCGCCGCGAAACCAGCGCCACCCAGCGCCCCGGTACCGCCGCCGTCACCACCACCACTCGCGCCCTCGCTCCGCGTCGCGCCCCCGCCGGTCTGAGCGCCGTCCGCTCCCGGCCCGAGCGCGCCTCGCGTCGAGCCGCGTGCCGAGCCACGTGCCGCCGCCTCCCGCGCCGCGTTACCGCCGCGTGACACCGCCGCGACCACCTCTCCACCACCGAAGGTGACCGCGCGCGCCGCCGCCTCCGTCTCCTCCAGGAACTCCATGCTGTTAAGTGATAGTGACTGTGCGTACGACAGTGTTAGTGAGCCCGCGTCGCCGATGCGCACAACACCGCCGCCACCGTCATACGCGGCCGCCGCCTCCCCGATACCATCGCCGAGGACCACCACCGCAGCCGCTACCGCCCAGAAGAAGGAACCCCGCTACCCCCCCATCGTAGTGGAGCGGTTCCCGAACTGGGCGAAGCACCTCGCCTTACTGCAGCGCGCCCTGGGTCACACACCACCGGCCCGGCCCTACGGAAAAGGCGTTAGATTCCTCCCCACCTCCGGCGACGAGTACCGTATCATACAGCGGTACCTCGCCGGGCTGGAGGGGGAAGAAAGGGTGGAGTGGTTCTCCTACACCCTACCCCAGGAGATGGCCTTCCGGGTGGCCATAAGAGGCCTCCCCGTGAACACACCAGCTGAAGAAATCGCCGTGGCCCTTAAAGAAGAACACGGCTATGAAGCGGACTTCGTGCGACGCATTCGCGCCCGCTCCGGACGACCTGGGTGCATATACTTCGCCCAACTAAGGAGAACGCCGAGCCTGCTGCCGGGTGTGTACAACATTACGGAGTTGTTGTGCATGCCCGGTATCAAAATTGAAGCCTGGCGGGGCAAGCGCGGACCAGCGCAGTGCCACCGCTGCCAACAGTTCCGGCACTCGTCGCACCAGTGCCACCGCAAACTTGCGTGTGTGAGGTGCGGCGAGGAACACCACGCCGCGGACTGCCCGAGACCCAGCGCGAACTGCGGAGGGGGGCACTCCTCGAATAATACCAGCTGCCGCACGTTCCGCAGGGAGGTGCGGAACAAGAAGGCCGGCACGGTGACGCGCACGTTCGCCGCGCGCCCCGCCAAGACTCCCGCCGTCTCAGGCGAAGAGAATGCACCCAGCTCGCTCATGGCGGCCGAAAACGAGCCCGGAGCGGGCAAATGCCGACGCCGTCGCCGCAACAGAAAGCCGCAGCCTGCAGCTGCCACCACCACCACTGCACCGTCAGCCCAGGCGGTCGCCGCCCCCTCACAGGGGAAGATGGCGAAGCAGAGGGAGAGTGACAGACCTACTCTCCGCGTCGTGAAACATTGCCTGGAGGTCCTCACTGAGGTACTCCGGGCACTGGACAGCGGCGCGGACGCCGCAGAAATCGCGCGCCGAGGGCTGGAGAGCATGGCCCCCCTCGTCGCGCAAATTAACAAGGAAGACACGGCCGCCAGCTCGACGGAGGCCCGCAAGGGCTGACCTCGCTGGCGACCCGCACCACCGGATTGACCCACGCCGCTGTGCTTGAAGTCGCTCGCTGGGCCTCCCCCAACGGGGTCCCACCCGGCGGGCTGACTCGCCAGCGGCAAAGAAAATACAAGACAACCAAGAAGCTATACGCGCACCCATTGACCGTAGCCCATTGTGGCTACGCGGTAGCCATCCACATGCAGGGGGCACACAGCCCCGATCATGTCCCACGCGTCCCTCGGGCCCTTCGGGCCCTTCAGGACGGTGTGAAGACCCTTGAAGGAGCTTTATCAGTTGACCGTAAAACGTCAACAGGTACACATCTCCAGAATTTCCAAGCAAGAAGACTTTCCAGATATGGACACAAGACCAGAAGTAGCGGCTCAAACTGTTACCCTGTTGGAACAGGGTATGAGTCAACGTCAAGTGGCTCGTACTCTGAATATGAGCCAGTCAGCGGTGTCAAGAATTTACCGAAGGTACCAGGAGACTGGTGGCTTTGAACGAAGAAGAGGTTCCGGTAGGAAACGATCCACTTCAGAGAGAGACGATCGCTTCATCGTCAGCACTTCACTGAGAAATCGTTCACTCGACGGGGTTCAAATCCAACGGGAGCTCCGAGAAACGCGTGGAGTAGCTGTCAGTTCCCGGACGGTGAGAAGAAGACTCAAGGCAGCTACCCTGACTCCAAAAAGACCAGCAACAAGGACCCAAATTGACTCCAGCGCACCGAGCAGCCCGTATTCGTTTTGCGAGAGAACACGTTGATTGGACGGAAGATCAGTGGCGCTCTGTTCTCTTCTCCGATGAAAGCAGAGTATGTCTACATGGAAGTGACAGAAGAAAAAGAGTGTACAGAAGGCCGGGGGAGCGATACGCACACTGCTGCATAGCAGAAACTGTTGCATATGGTGGTGGTTCCTGCATGGTGTGGGCTGGTATTTCATTGGAAGCAAAAACCGACTTGGTTTTCATTGAAACCGGCCGCCATGTAGGAGGATTGACTGCAGATCGGTACATCGGAGAAATCCTGGGGGACCACGTAGTTCCATATGCTGGTTTCGTTGGCGATAACTTCATCCTGATGCAGGATAATGCCCGTCCACACAGCTCAAATGCTGTACGGCAGTACCTACAAGACGTGGGTATAACTGTTATGGACTGGCCAGCGCGTAGTCCGGACTTGAATCCCATTGAGCATTTATGGGATGAGCTGAAGAGAAGAGTCCGGGCTAGAAATCCTGCACGAGGGTCAAGAGATGACCTTCAAGCAGCCTTAACAGAAGAATGGAATGGCATCCCGCAGGAAAGGGTGAAGCACCTGATTGGATCCATGAAAAACCGATTGGAAGCAGTTATAAGGTCTAGGGGGGGTAACACTAGGTATTAAAATGATTTTTATTCTGTAATAAAGATTTTATTAAATGTTATGTTGTTTTTTGTTAAAAATTCTTCAAGTTTTATTTTCTAATAAAATTATATAATATTTATATATAATAATTTATATTATTATATAATAATTTTCTTTTAAGGAAAATGAGTGCAAGTTAACATTATTTGTACTCATTTTAAAGCTAACACCTAGAACTTAAAGAATTTAAGATCTAAATTAGAATTTAGGTCTTAATTTTGAAATTAGGGCACTTTAAATGAGAAAGTATGAAGTGAGTCGATTTTTTTGTCCGCCAGTGTAATTGTTATACAGCTGAAACTGTTATACAATGTGTACAGAGATTCACAAAATAAAGTTTATTTAATATACATAAAATCAATACTTGGTCAAGTACAATCTGCGCTAAAAGCGTTTGAAGGCGAAAATTCTGATCCAACAAAGCTGATAGAAACTTTGATCAAATTGCTGGAATCACTTTGTGACAAAGTTGTGACCCCGGGAAGACGTCCTTCTTTCGATATTTTTGAAGGCAATGTGGCAAATTACTTAGATCCGTCGCCATACCTCGGCTACAACTTTGAAAACGCTATCGAGTTCTTCACAGACTCTGAAAAACTGATAGTAAGAAAACGTTGTATTGAATTTACAATAAAACTAATAAAAGAGTTGCAACAACGGCTTCCTGATAATGTTAAGATTCTTAAAGATATGAATGTGATGAGTGTTACACAGGCTTTAAAATCGAACAAAGGCATCTTTGAGGTTAAAGTTGGCAGAGCACTTTGGGCAGAGTCCAGAAACTATTGATAAAATAGTTTCCCAATGGAAAAGCATTAACAGTATTAAATGGGAAAATGTAACTGACACATTGAAGTTTTGGGTAGAGGTATCTGAATATAAAGATGCAAACAACGAAAATCCCTATAATGAACTAGTTTCATTAGCATTTATATTACTAACATTACCGCATTCTAACACTGATGTTCAGAGGGTGTTCAGTTCAATGAACATTACAAAAAATAAACTAAGGAATAAAATTAACGAGTCCGGACCCGTGCGCATGTGGAGTGGGCACCGGAACTCGTCAGATGTTGTAGAAGTGGGGTAGTAAATGATACTATGATGACATGTTGAATGCTCCTTTAATTACATCTTACCACGATTTATATACTTAATATCTACGTGCCTTATAGCTATATTACTATCTTAATGTCTTATCTTAGTATCTTATGATAGTTATAGTACAACCGTAATCTATTCCTTGTTATCGGATGATGTATGTGACCAGCTCACACTACATCACCCTTCCAGAGAAAAAAAAAATAACATAGTTAGTATTTTTTTTTATATAAGTAATCTAGAAACAATAACAGAAGAAAAAGGATGTATTATAATGTTATAATTTGTATAAAATTCGTCATAATAAAGTTATGCTACTGTTTTTATGAATTAAATCTGTTTTACCGGAAATATCTATATAATAATATATTTTCTACATTTGAAATTAATACATAAATTTTTTTTTTTTTTTTTTTACGGTTAGTAATAAGATTAGGCTTACATTCGTTTTAAAACTAAAATTAATATAAAAACATGAAAAACAAACTTTTCTTTTACAAAGAGCTTAAAAGTTACAGATCGTTTTATATAATTGTCTTATAAATCAATCAATCTCTATAATAATGTTTTTATAAGTATACTAAAACAAAATAATATGCACTATTGACAACATTGTGTTCACTGCTTCTACGAGTATGTCATAATACAAATCGACTTTGACTGGATAAAATGATATTCTTAATTATTTCATTTTTAAAATTACAGTAGTACATTCTTCTTTACTTCATAACAATAAGATTTTACATTTTCAAAATAATAAACAATTACATCTTTCCATTATCTACTTCTTTCCACTTTTCTATCTACTTTTCTTTCTCTGTATTTGATTGTTACAATATTTACCATTTGGGAATTGAACCCATTTCTTAAAATCACACCGTTTTCCAACTACTTATTCTTGGTACACATAACATTTATCATTACTTGGGCACTTCTAACCCTTGGACCCGTAGGTCATCATTATTAACATAAGGTACATTTTATCTTAAGTCGACTTCTTTCTTTCATATAATAAAAATATATTATTATTTTCATTCTTTTTTTTTTTACAAGGTCCAGTATTTTAAGACATAGTCTCCAAACGCTTTCACGGTGAAAATCTCGTTTACTACCATGATCAAACGAAGGACTGGCCTTTTGTACCTATCTATGTGTACGTCACTATAATCATTAAAACCATTTCCAAATTCACGAACTTACGCAAAACAAATGAATAATTAGATCTATAAGAAAAACTCTATTGCCATCGGGTGATCAGTCCGACGAAGTACAATTAAGTCTTATTTATCTAAACATTCCCAGCCACTGTAAACAAATTTCAACAAACGAAACATCCTTTATGCAATCTAAATCTTTACACAATTACAATAATCATTATCCATCGTTTTAAACTTCAATCATTTGCCATTATTTTTCAGACCTTACATTTAAACGAAATTTCATTAACAACAGAATAAAAGAAATTAATTTTAAAATTATAACTCAATTACATTGAAAGTTATTTAACAATTTTATTTACATACCAATACATGATGTGGTATGACATCATCAAGTTCGCATCGCAACAGCGCACTCATATTGCAGTAAGATTCATAGAACAAAATGAAACATGAGACTGCATCACATGCACTATGAGAAAGTTACATTCCTAAACATCTCTACATAATGAAAACAATAATGAAACACCACTAAAATAAAAATAAAACTTTTTATGTAAGTACTTGATAAATCCAGACCACAAAAAAAAAACATACAAATGTTTTGTTATGTCCTAGCACCAAAACAATAATTTTTTATAATATTTTACATATTAATAGTATTAATATCATAGAATATAATAAATTTATTTTATATTATAGGCCAATGATTCTTTCACTCTTTATCAAAAACTTGCCATGGTATTATTCAAATTAAATTTTGAAATAAAGTATTGTCAATAGGCAATTAAAATATTAATAAATGTCAAAAGAGACAAAAAAAAAAGAAAAATTAACTTAACTACCATTTATAATAAAAATCAAAATAATAAAAAAATGATTAAACACTAACACCATAAAAAAAAAAGTCCGCAGCACTGTAAAATACATCTAGTCACCTTTTTTCCGCTTTGTTCTCTATATTTTGCTAATCTCGCTGGTGTCCTTCAAATAAGGATACGAACATCTCTCGGCTGCTACGTCATGAGAGTCATGATGGAACACCCACAACTCCCTGCGCCCCGTAAGCACCGTTTCATCGGAAAATTCCATTGCATAAAAACCGCAGTAAAACAGACTCATTCAAAGAGCCAAAAAAAAAAACAAAAATCGGCAAAATGTTCAAGTTGCACACGATATTCTTTTTTTTCAAATACCTCCTTAAGGTCACTCACGAATTTCTTCCAAGGCTTTAGCGCAGCACTGCCCAGAAGGCAGCACTGGCAGGGTCGCCATGTGGAGTGGGCACCGGAACTCGTCAGATGTTGTAGAAGTGGGGTAGTAAATGATACTATGATGACATGTTGAATGCTCCTTTAATTACATCTTACCACGATTTATATACTTAATATCTACGTGCCTTATAGCTATATTACTATCTTAATGTCTTATCTTAGTATCTTATGATAGTTATAGTACAACCGTAATCTATTCCTTGTTATCGGATGATGTATGTGACCAGCTCACACTACACACCTAGGTGCTCCACCTGGGTGAAGCACGGGACCTTGCAAGGTCCCGTGCTCCAACTGATGACGTTATTGTACAGTGAATCAGTAAATTGTTTTCCCTAATGATTAAAATGGAGTCCGGACCCGTGCTCCACCTAGGTGCTCCACCTGGGTGAAGCACGGGACCTTGCAACTGATGACGTTATTGTACAGTGAATCAGTAAATTGTTTTCCCTAATGATTAAAATGATCTAAAACAATTCTGTAAAAGGAGTAAAACAGTTTATCTATATCTATACTTATGATATTATAAAGAGGTAAAGTTTGGGTGTTTGTGACGTTGTAGGGGGTAATCTCTAGATCTAATGAACCGATTTTAAAAATTATTTCTGTGTTGAATAGTCCATTTATCGGGGAGTGTTATAGACTATATAGCATCACGCAATGACTAATAGGAGTAGAGCAGTTATGAAATATGTTTAAAAACGGACGCGTTTTTTTTCCCGCCCAACAAAGTGGCCACTGGTTACCTAGTTTATAATAATAATATGATGCTTTTGTGATGCACATAATAGAGTTAGAGTATTATACCTACCTTTCCCAATCATAATAGTACCTAAGTACTTATTTTAATATTTTGTCACAAGTAAAATTTTTCTAAATGCGAAGATACGGGAATTCATTGAATGTTTTGAAACAAAAAAATATGAGTAAAAATAAGTGGTGTGTATTCAACAAGAGGCATCGTACAGATAACGGAACACATTTTTTCTACTCGCAATAAAGAGTTCAAAAACCATTTGTTTCGTTGAATAAACTGCTTACAGTGAGTCTCAAAATAATAATAAGTCTTTGGGCTCATCGGTAACTAAACGACACAAAGATTACTAAGATGAAAGATTACTGCAAAGACATTTTTTATTCTTTTTTTTTTTAGAAAAAAATGTGTTAAAATAAATCCTGTTGATTTGATTGATTTTATAATTGTGTATTTTTCTTAATTACTTGACTGTACTAATCATCAGTTGGAGCACGGGACCTATAATATTATAGCAAGTACCCGTGCTTCACCCAGGTGGAGAACCTAGGTGGAGCACGGGTCCGGACCCAAATTAACTTGGACACTCTGAATTCAATTCTTCATATCCGAACAGGGCTCAAAAACTTTAATAAAACTTGCCATACATATGAAATTCCACAAGATATTCTTAAAAAAATAGGCAAGAAAGATATGTACTCGTTTAAATTGAAAAAGTCCGAAAGCGAACAACCTTCCACTTCCACGGCGGTGGCGGCAGTACAACTAGAAGAAGACACAGCAGTAGAGACAGATGATAGTGAAGATGACTGGATGTAATTTGAAAATTGTAATTATTGGCTGATTAAAAATTAAACAATTTTATATTTTTTGTTGCGACAAATACGAATTTGTAATTTGAATCCACAATAGCTAGCAACACAATAAAAAAAAGGCTTTATAATTAAAAAAAAAGTGAGCCACTATTTGCAGGATTACACACGCGGATGTGTTTGCCGTCGATGGCACCAACACAGTGAGGAAAATTTGCCTTTACATCAAAACCCCTATTGTTTGGAAACTTTCAGTTGTCAGTTCAGGGATGTTGTCTCGAAGAAGATTGGTCCCTTTATTCTCAAAATACCAGATTCGCAAAATACCAGATTCTCAATATACCAGATTCTCAATATAGTATATTTCGTACATTCGAAAACAAAATTGTTATTACTTTATTCACTTACTAGCAGCTCCGCGCGGTTATACAAATAAAGGTTATTATTATTTTTCCTGCAAATAGATTGCATGCGCTTTTTGCAATAAAATACTGTCTGGTTTTCCTTTAGGATTGTCTCTATATATTATTGACACTGTCATTATTGACACAGTCATTGCTGCTTAAAAGCGAGTGTAATAATTTTATAAAAATAAAACAAAATGAAATTTATATTAAGCCAGAAAGGTAAACCAGCATTACTACATGCAGGATACATACAGGTACAATTTATCTGTTAAAAATAAATCTGGAACAACGAATTGGCGCTGTTTCAGACTAAGGGAATGCAATGCCTCGATCCTTTTAGATTCCCATAAACAAATTTTAAGAGACGCGAATCACAGATGTTCACCGGACAATATTCGGAACCTAATAGACGGCTGCATGGACGATTGTAAAAAAGACCTACGTGTAAATTTTAAATCGGTTCAAAACGTTTTTGAAAACCGATTTTTGGACGGTAACAAATTCAAAAATTTGGAGCATGTAATACCCGAATTTAGATCTAAAAAGGACACGTTATACCGGGCTCGAAACAAATATTTAAATGTAGTCCGATCATCTTGTGCAAAATTACCATAGCCGGCTTGCTTCATTACTTATTTATATTAATTCTAAATTAAAAACAAGTTTTATTATATAGCATTATTTATAGAATATAGCTACATTGTACTTCTTTGAATTTATCTCCTTATACTATCATCAGTAACCCTAAGGTAACCACTACGTTACATAGTCTAATCGAATTCGAAATGAAAAAAAAACCTCTTTGATTTAGATAATAATTTTGAGTTACTACGTTATAAGTGACTAAAAAATGAGTTTTAGTTTTGTTCATAAAACATTTTTTTTTAATTTGTAGCATGCACCGTGGGCGACTCTTAGTAGATATGGCAACCAAAACTACTGAAATGGATGAAAGGGACAAGGAAAATAATAGAAACCAAGAAAATACTGCATCAAACCAAAGAAATTATTACATTTCACCCCTGCACAGTGATCAAAGTGATTTTGACGATTCTGACCGCGACTGAAGCTGAAAACGAGTTCAATCCTGTAGCTTCTACAAGCCGATCAGCAGGTCAAATAACTACGGAGCCATCAGAAGTGCAGGAAATTGTAAGAGGCAAAAAAAGAGTGGGAAATGAAGCAAATTAAAAAAGTAATATCGCAAAAACACTTCGAAACACAGGTAAGGAGTATACATCGAGTGTTAAAAAACAAAGGAGAATGTTTTTTTTACTAGGAGCTTTGGGCTAAAATAAAAATTGCTGTCCCCACGTTTGTAACCATTGTACATTGGCTTATACCATTGAGCTTATTACATGTTTAAAGAATCAACAAAATTCTCCCCACAGAAATCTAGATATCAGCTGTTTAAAAAATTAAAAGCCCTGTGGCACTCCAAGCAGTTATCACTAAAAAGCCAGTCTGTCCCCAGGTCACCAACTAGGTTCATTACAAAGATTGATACGTAAACAACATTTTCTTCTATAGAATCAACAAAATTCATCCCACAGAAATCTAGATATCAGCTGTTCAAAAAACTAAAAGCCCTGTGGCAGTCCATGCAAAAGTTATTTACTAAAAAGCCAGTCTGTCCCCAGATCATCAAATAGGTCTATTACAAAGATTGATACGAAAACAACATTTTCTTCTAAGGAATCAACAAAATTCGATTGCTGTGGGGCGACCCACAAAAATCTAGATATCAGCTGTTCAAAAAATAAAAGCCCTCTGGCACTCCAAGCAGTTATCTACTAAAAAGTCAGTCTGTCCCCAGGTCAACAACTAGGTTCATTACAATGATTGATACGTAAACAACATTGTCTAACGGTAATAACTGGCTGTTAAGAGGTAGGGTACAATCTAGGCATGATGCTATCCATGGATTGTGCTGGATGGTTAATGCTTTGCTGTATCGTGCACATGCCAAGAACCATACAATAGATATAACATGAGCACAATATGTGTAGTGTTCCCAACGTACGTCTGCCACTCTTCCAGGAGCAGTAATAATGACATATGGCTTCTAACCCAATATTGTCTGCATTGACGAGTATATACATATGTGTGTAATTAGTTCGACTACGGGTATGCCTAGATAGGGCCCGCCTGTAATGGCGGGGATCGCCGGAGGGGGACTGGACGCAAAGGCTCTGCCGGTTTCCCAGGCCCCCTCCATGTATTCCCAGGCCCCCTCCACTAAGGCGAAGTCGGAGCACCGCTGGGTTTTTAGTGGGTATACCGGGAATTCCTTTCCTGGGGAGTCTCACATATCCCTCTCCCGTCCCCCAACGGGGGAGGGGATGCGTAACAGTATTTTCCCAAGCGCAAAAAAAAAAGTCCCCCTCCATGTAGGTGATGAAGGAGTGCGGCTGGGGACTATTAGTGGGTATACTGGGAGTTGCCTAACCCCCTGGGAGCCCCACATACCCCTTCCGTCCCCCCAAAGGAAGGGGATGCGTAGGCATTTTACCCCAGTGAAACCAAAAAAAAAAAACGGGTATGCCTAGATTGTACGCTACCTCTTAACAACCAGTTATTTCCGTTAGAAAATGTTGCTTATGGTATCAATCTTTGTAATAAACCTAGTTAGTGACCTGGGGACGACTGACTTTTTAGTAGATAACTGCTTGGAGTGCCACAGGGCTTTTATTTTTTGAACTGCTGATATCTAGATTTCTGTGGGTCGAATTTTGTTAATTCCTCAGAAGAAAATGTTGTTTACGTATCAATCTTTGTAATAGACCTAGTTGGTGACCTGGGGACAGACTGGCTTTTTAGTAGATAACTTTTGCATGGAGTACCACAGGGCTTTTAGTTTTTTGAACAGCTGATATCTAGATTTCTGTGGGACGAATTTTGTTGGTTCCATAAAAGAAAATGTTGTTTACATATCAATCTTTGTAATGAACCTAGTTGGTGACCTGGGGACAGATTTTGACTTTTTAGCCCAAAAAAAACATTCTCCTTTCTGCAAGGAAGATGGGTCCTCCGTGTGGATATAAATGTCGTCTGAATTGTCGTTCAAAAATAGATGAGAACTCAAGACTGGACATTTTTAACAGTTAGGTATTGGAGTTTAGGAGATTTACAAAAACAAAGATTTATAAGCTCATACTACCCAAATTAAACCAAAATATAGATACTCATCCACTTAAATCTTCCGCAAACTAAATACCGCATTTTATTTCGAGCTGAACCACATCAATACTAGAGTATGCAAAGTATTTTTTTAAAATACTCTCGCAATAAATGACAGACCAATTGCTACTGCATTATCAAAAAAAACGAGACTGGTTTTGTACAGGACGAATTGCGCGGTAAACATAATAATCATCGAACTGTGGACCCTGAAATTAGTGATAGCGTCAAAACGTTTATTAATAGCATACCACGTATCGAATCACATTATCTTAGAGCCCAGACATGCAAGGAATACATTCCCTGCGATAAATCTTTAGCTGACTTATACCGAGATTACAAAGAAATTCGTACGAAAGAAAGTCTACCATTTGCGTCTCAATCAACTTTTAACCGTATTTAATAGATCGATAGAACGATCTTTTTTCGAAGAAAACTAATGTTTTTTGTGCTATTTATTGTTAATCAAATCAAATAAAATTTATTTCATATATAAAAATATTACATAACATTGTAAAGTATGTTGACTGGTCCCAAATTAAGCAGAGCTTGTGCTATGGGTACCAGGCAACAGGCATACTTACATATTTATATTTACAATTATTTATATAATAATATACCTATTTTAACAATATAATGTATTTTTAGGAACAATGAGAATTTGTTAAGAAGAACAACTATAAATCTTTACAAATTATAATCTCATTAAAATAATTAAATAACAATCGATTTTAGGAACAAAGAGAATTTGTTAAGAAGAACAACTATAAACCTTTACAAATTATAATCTCATTAAAATTATTAAATAACAATCTTATACTTTAAACTTATGACAACCATTAATTGCCGCCAATAGCAATAGCCACCCTTTTTTCTCTCCCGCCTAAACACAATAATCCATGAAACCATAGAGTAATGTCATTTTTACTCGTCGAGCGGTAATGTTACTAAAAAGTGGCCAGCTATTCTTCTAATTCTCCTAACACGGCCTCTCCTGACTGGAGGACGTCCTCGTGCTCCCTATCATTCGTGACAGCTCGCTCTAGCGTGGACTCCTCATTTTTGTCATTGCAATCTGGGCCTGAGAATACAAAAAAACATTTTAATTTTGTTTTTTTTTTTTTAATATTACACATAATCTAGTAGTGAGACCACCACCACGAGTACTATTTTAGAATAGCTTGTGTGACATAGGCACGACGTTAGCTTATCACACAAGCAAATCAATATTCACACATGGCAGAGGCACGACGTTAGCGTACCATGCGGCGTCCTCATTTGTATGACATAGGCACGGCGTTAGCTTATCATACAAACTCTGCCTGTGTGACATAGGCACGGCGTTAGCTTATCACACCAGAAAAACAATACACACAAATAATTATGTTGAATCGGGACACCGGTCGTAACCACAACAACAATTAGTTTGGATCGGGCTTACCTTCATTGCTCGGCTGTACCTGACCTCGACTACTAGTACGTTCTAGTACAGACGCACCGGCGTCTGCAGACGCACACGGCTTGTGGCCGCTGTGGCGTCATGCAAACACGACGTGTGGCACGAAATGCAGCCGCTGTGTGGCTGCTGTGGCGCATCTGCAGACGCACCGCGCACGGCATATGGCCGCTGTGGCGTCATGCAGACGTGCTGACACACGACGTGTGGCACAAAGTGCAGCCGCTGTGTGGCTGCTGTGGCGCATCTGCAGACGCACCGACACACGGCATATGGCCGCTGTGGCGTCATGCAGACACGATGACACACGACGTGTGGCACGAAGTGCAGCCGCTGTGTGGCTGCTGTGGCGCATCTGCAGACGCACCGACACACGGCATATGGCTGCTGTGGCGTCATGCAGACACGACGACACACGACGTGTGGCACGAAGTGCAGCCGCTGTGTGACTGCTGTGGCGCATCTGCAGACGCACCGACACACGGCATATGGCCGCTGTGGCGTCATGCAGGCGCACACGACGTGTGGCACGACGTGCGGCCGCTGTGGCAGAGACGAACGTTGCCCTTCCATTGCAGTTAAACGATCTAAAATTTTATGCATTTGGGTAGTTAACACGTTAAGAAAATCGTTCCGGGTCACTAGCATTTACTTCAATATCTTGAAAACGAATAAAGCTATCGTATTGAAATAAATTGAACTTTATAGACAATTTAATAATCTTTCATTAAACATATAAAAACTTATTGATTGGCGGTAACCGTTTTTTTAAAATCAGAACTTCTAATTTTCACTACTGTTTTTGCTTTTGTTTTTGTTCTGTCATAAAATGTATTTATAAGGAGTCATCCAGGTATCCAATAGTCATTATTAAAGTGGTAATTATGTCACTCACACCTGAGGAATGTACGAGAATCCTCACGATCCTGGAAAATGGGAGCAGTCAGCGAGAAACAGCAAGAATAGTCGGTGTATCGTTGTCTACAGTTCAGCGTGTTCGCCAGCGGTTTTTGGAAACTGGTTTGAACCTACGCAGACCAACAACAGGCAGACCCAGGTGTACGACGGCACGGGAAGATCGATATTTAGTGAACTCTATGCTACGAAATCGGTTTCTTACGGGAACAGCACTGACTCATCATTTTTTAGGACTTGGTGGAAGCAGCCCTTCTGCTTGGACTGTAAGACGGCGACTTGCTGAAGGTAATTTGAAACCATTTAGACCCGCAAATGGTCCGAAACTCGAGAGACACCATCGTATAGCAAGACGAATTTATGCACGCGAACACTCGAATTGGACGATTGAAAATTGGTCAAATGTCATACTCTCGGACGAATCAAAATTTATGCTGTATACACACGACGGAAGGGCAAAGGTGTACAGAAGACCAGGAGAAAGATTTATGCAAGCCTGTATTGAAGAAAAGGTGTCATAAGGTGGTGGTTCGGTACTCGTGTGGGCTGGAATTTCTGCGGAATGCCGAACAGAGCTTGTACTGATCGAAAACGGTACTCTTAATGGCGTAAGATACGTGGATGAAATCCTCAACGAGCACGTCGGTCCATTTATAGCAAGACTTGGTGAGAATGCCATCTTTGTGCAGGATAACGCCCGTCCCCACACTGCTCGTGTAGTGCAAGACTACCTTGATGAGGTGAATATTCGTCCCATGGTGTGGCCAGCACGTAGCCGACCTCAACCCAATCGAGCACGCCTGGGACGAGCTCGGACGACGGGTAAGACAACAAGATCAGAGAAAATCCGCGAATTTAATTTTCGAATCCGGATTTACAATCCGAGTAAAAATGGGCGGATATTCGTATATTTCGGATTACGCATAATCCGGATTGAGTTCACTAACGTACGGTATATTGGTATATGTAGCCTATGATTTTTGTTTGTTATAGGAAATATGCCAATGACTAATGCAGAACGCCAGCGGCGTTACAGAGAAAAATTGAAACAAAATCCCGAGAAATTAGAAGAAGTTCGAAAAAAAAACTTGGAAAGAATAAAAGCCAAATACATAAATGTATCGAGCTTACCAGAAAACCAACAAAAAAAAAGACAGAAATGGAAAATCCAAAAAAAGAATCAAAAAATTAATATTGACAAAAAGAAAGAGATAGCTAAGAAAAAAAAAACCGGTACAAGATAACAGTACCAACATAACTACTATAGACTAAAAAAAACTGTTAATAAGCAGAACGATCGAATAGATGCTCAACAGAAGGAAATAGCAAGGCTAAAAAAAAGACTATACCGACAGAAAATGTTATTTTTATATCGAAAACCAGAGGACACAGAAAACGAAACTGATTACACTATAACAGAACTTACACCAAACTCTAAGGCTGATTCACTTATTAATAAATTGAGTAGCGTTAATGAACAAGATAAAGAAAATGTAAGAAGAATTTTGATTCAAAATAGTGTTATAGCGACTTCTTTGGCCAATCATTATGCTAATGCGACAAGCAATACTGAAAGAAATATTTTGAAGAGACTATGTAATTCTGAATTAGCTCATCGTTATAAAGTGCGTACCCAATTAGGTCGTTATACGGGATTGAGAGGCAGGATTAGATTCTCTTGCATAAAACACGTGGGCAGGCGAAGTAAAATAGCAAAGAAAATCAGAATTTTTTTTATTCAAGACGATGTCAGCCGTGCAAGCGCAGGAAAAAAAGAAACAAAGACTTGGAAACAGCAGAATAAACAAAAACGTTACCTCCTTGACACTATGAAAAATTTACACCTAAAATTTAAACGTGAATTTTGCTCTAATATATGTTATGCTACCTTCATTAAAAATAAACCGTTTTATGTTGTTAAACCTCGACTCACAGATCGAGATACATGCATTTGTAAAATACATGCTAATATGGAACTAAAGTTCATTGCCTTGAAAAAGAAAAATATTCTGAGTTACAACAAACTAGATGATTTTGTATTAGCTACCGTATGTGATAAGAGATCCAAAGAATGTATGTATTCTGACTGTGAAATATGTTATGATACAAAAATAGATTACAACTTTAGTGAGACACGCCCTGAATCTGATGTGTCTTGGCTTGAGTGGTCGTTTACCAATATTGAGTACAAAAAGAAAGAAGAAATTAAGAAGTCGAAACGTGTTTTACCAATACTTAAATCAGGTAAGTTAAAAACTCTTATATCACTTACTGAAGATTACTTAAAAAAGTTTAAAGTACACATATTTAATATTACTCACCAATATAAAAGTTGTAAATATATTAAAGACAACCTTGAGGACAATAAAATTGTAATCCATTGTGATTTTTCCGAAAACTACGGTTGTAAAATGCACAAAGAGATACAAGCTGTCCATTTCGGAGCATCGCAATATCAGATTTCTCTACACACTAGCGTAGTCTATATAAAAAATGAAAGACCAAAGAGCTATTGTACACTGTCAGATTCAACAAATCATTCTCCCGATGGTATTTGGGCACACCTAACACCGGTCTTGAAAGACTTAAAACTAATGTACCCGCAGCTCGATACTCTCCATGTATGCTCAGATGGTCCAACGACACAATATAAACAGAAGAATTAAAATTTTTATTTCTTTAAAAAATACCTTGAAGAATTAGGATTCGAAAAGGGGACTTGGAACTGTTCAGAATCCTACCACGGTAAAGGAGCTGCCGATGGAGTGGGTGCAATCATCAAACGACTTTTGGACGAAAAGGTATCACATGGCGAAGACGTCATAAACGCTTTGAATGCACTTAATCTTTTGGAGGGAAATACAAAAGTAAAACTCTTCTACATTGGTGAAGAAGCTATTGACGCCATTGAATCTAAAAATAATAGTGTGATAAATTCTCTGACTGCTGTACCAAATACCTTAAAAATTCACCAAGTACAAGCTTACAACGATGATTCGTATAATATATTTTGTAGAGATTTAAGTTGCTATTGTAACACTTCGAATATGAGAGGATTTTATGAATGTTTTGATTTAAAGAAACATACTCTTATAAAACAACAATTACCAAAAAAACGCTCTCATCGATATTTTCCCTCCGATACAGATGAAGACACATATGATTTACTAAGGCAGGCAACGCCATCTGAGTCCACAATTATACAGACTTCATCTTCTACCATAGAGCCCTGCTTTAGTGTAAGATCAACTAAACCTAAACAGCATGTAATAACTTCAATGGATAGTTCAACTATGATTAATTGTGCTCCTGGTTCTCAAGAAGTGGTGACTCGTGGAACTGAATCTGAATATAACATAGATTCTGAAGTAGACCTTGGCCGAAGTATACAGGGTGTAAAGTGAGACATAGGCAATACTTTAGGGCGTGATAAATAACGTTATTTAATGAAGGAAAAAAAAATGTAAAATAAATAAACATTAAATTACTACATAGTAAACGACGTGTAAAGCTTAGCTATAAATTTCACTAATCATGGACACCGCGCGGACGCAGCGAGCGATTGGTTCGCCAGCTGAGTTAGATACATACCTACGACGCGCGGCGCGGGTCAATGCACCGAGTCTTGAACAATGTTTTAGCGCAGCGGGAACGTGTCCACACTTAGTTGATTTATGGGATTTTTTCGTCAAAAATTAAGTACCTAATTTTATTACATAATTCGGATCAGAATCACGTACAGAGTCACCTCCTAAATTATTGCCGTTGACTCAAAAAACACCCTGTATATAAAACAGCAAAACTAGTATAGACAGATGACGAGATTTTCAGCCCTAAACAAAAATCTAGTCAGGAGTCTGTAACCATTTTATCGGATGTTACTGTAAAATATTCTCCAAACGAATTAAGGCAAATGATAAAAGGTGCTTCTCGCTATAATATATCTTCTATTGCAATATCTAAAGATTTCCCGGAGTTGACCACTAGCGGCATAGGGCAAAAGGCACCTTTTAATACAAAAATACCAAATAAGGCTTATAATTTTTTTGATTTAAGTAGAGACAGTGACTATTGATCTTTATTTTGTTCAACTTCATTGTAAGTACAGCTCATGTTTAGATTCAAAACTTGCATTCAAGATATAAATATACACCTTTTCAGGGTTTCACGCGAGATGTTACTGGCGTATTGCGTAGTACAAGGCCAGTGTAACCTCTCCGAAACGTAACTCTCGGGTCTCGTCTGAAACCCTGAATATATGTATTTTTAAGTATTGACTGAGTATTTTATAACTCATGACAAAATATACTCAATTAAAAATTGTTAACCTAATTTTATATCTACGTAAGTACGTGTATTATTACATAAGTTCGAATAATATTTACAATTACACGTTGAACGTCATAGTACGGTTTACTAAAACTGAAAATTTATATATTTTGATAATTTGTTTTTTATTTAAATTTTATATCTTTATTTGATGTGATTCCCTATGTAAGTTGAGTATTCCATAAGTTGGAACGTATGTAGGTTTAATGTTGAAGCTCATAGACTTTCGGAGGACGAAATGATTTCCCCAGAAGAATTGCCTTCATTCAGTTCAAAAAAGGATACGCTATATCGGGCACGTTATAAATTTTTAAATGTGAAGAAAAGTAAATTTTTGCAACCAAAAGATGTACGTTTGCCAGACAGTTTAGTTAGTGATTTTTTTTTATATGACGATGGTGTCGAAGAGAAGATTATAATTTTTGGTAGTTATCTGGCAAAAGAAAAATTGAAGAAAGTAGATATGGTGTATGTTGATGGAACGTTTAAATGTTGCCCCCCTCCTTTCTATCAGTTATTTTCTGTACATGCCGACTTTACACATGATTCAGGAACTGTGTGTTTTGTGCCATTGTTGTTCGCTTTGTTACCCAACAAAAGTCAAATTACGTATGAAAGACTTTTCAAAATTTTAAAAGATAAATTATTCATGAATATAAGAACTTTTAAATGCGACTATGAAGTGGCAATCATCCATGCTATAAAAATGGATAAACTTCCCATTTCGTAAACCTCAAACTGTACCTACTAAAAAGTTGCGTTTGGTAAACATTTCGTTACTTCATACATTTAATCCCATTTGGTAAACTTTGTTAGTATTGTTATTTTTGTACGGTACAGTCAGTGTCAAATTAGTATTAAATTAGAGATGTTTATATTTTTAAATGCTTCAGTCTTGAGATAGTATCTCGACCATCAAAAATAATGGCTGATCAAGAAGAAGTAAAAAAAACCCTTACCGACTCGTAGTCACACCAAGCTTGTCACACCAGTGTGACAAACAGTAATCTTTTTCTTGTTTGTCACACTACTGATTTTGACACACCATGTGATGTATTTATTTATAAACTAGTGATGTCCCAAGTTACAGTACTAAGTATTTTTATATTGAAATCATCAAAGTATGTAGGTAGGTATTATTGTGTTCAGAAAGTGCCAGAATAAGACCAATAATAAATACACAAAACGTTTTTTATTCATTAAATTGTATCATCTTTTGCTTTTCTTAAACGACGAACTTACCTTCACCAAAGAATAAAACAAACAAAACATTTTTAAACACTGTTTCCGGAATTGACTTTAGTTCTCGTTCTAAATAAAATTCTCCTTCATTCAGTTAGTTATGCCTATATAATTTAATAACACTGTAACTTCAATAAGGTGCAGCGACCATTTATTACATTTATAACATTATTTATTTAAGTAGTACCACATAAAAGTGGGAACACCAAATCACATATTTTATATCAATGGATTTCCAACCGGTCAGTTCTATAGATGAGGTTGTAGTAACTTGTACTTATTAATTGTCGGCAAACGATTTTACTATGTATGCACTGCACTAGCAATTATGTTATACATGATGTTGAAAAATCAGTAGTGTGACTAACAAGAAAAAGATTACTGTTTGTCACACTGGTGTGACAACCTTGGTGTGACTACGAGTCGGTAAGGAAAAAAACGTATTAAAGTCTGTAAAAATACCACGATGCTACTAAAAATACCACATGCTTTTCCCGCAAAAGAAGCACCGAGCGGGTTCTCAGGTAGGGATTTATTGTCCTTACCATCGTTTTAAACAAAAGGTGTGAATGAGATAGACATAAGTAAGTATACGTAAATTATATCTATTACCGGGTTTAACTTATCAGTTCACTCGTTTTATGCATAGTGCAAGGTCGTTGCAATGTCGGGTGAGAGATCTTCTAGTGGTGCAGTGAATTTAAAAATTATTAATAGTACACAAGGCGGTGAAATTTTATTAAGCGCTGGGCATCAATATTATAAACAGAAAAATAATAAGGACTCAAGTTGGTGGCGCTGTGTTAATAGAAAAGATGGATGTTCAGCAAGTGTAACTTTGAATTCAAATCGAAGCCATGTATTAAGAGAAAATGCTCACTGCAGTTCTTGTATTCCGAATTTTGAAAAAAATGAAGTGAAAGTAGCCATCGAAAAATGTAAACAAACTATATGTGAAGATCTGAAGCCGATTCCAGCTACATACAGGAAATGTACTAAAAAGCTGAAAGATAATGGTTATGAAATTATTAAAGAATTACCAAATTTTGACAAAGTTAAAAGCAGATTGTATAGACACAGAAATAGACAACTAGGAATCACAAAATCTCAGCACTCTAACTCTACAGAAATCGTGATTCCTGACCGTTTTAAAGACAATTTATTGTTTGATGAGATTGACGGTGAAAATAGAATGATTGTGTTTGGTTCAAAGAGTGCAATTGCACATTTAAATGACGTCCGTCACTACTTTGCGGACGGAACGTTCAAATGTTGTGCAAAGCCGTTTCTTCAACTATACGTTGTACACGGAGACATAGGAAGTACAGAAACTGGGACAAATATTGGTACCATTTTTTTATGCAGTGTTGACAAACAAAGAAGAAACTACATATGAAAGACTGTTTTACAAACTAAAATTTCATTTACCAGATTGGACAGCCGATATTATTACCTTGGATTTCGAAAAAGCTCCAATAAATGCAATTAAAAAGACATTTCCAAACATAATTGTTAAGGGGTGTTTTGTTCACTTTGGCAGAGCGCTATTAAGAAAGGCAAAATCTCTTGGCTTATTACAACATGAAGAATCTCACTATCACGTCAAACTATGTATGGCTCTGGCACATTTACCAAAAGAAGACATAAACGATGGATGGCTATACGTTATGAGTCAAAGGTAAATTAATTTTGCAGTATTGAAATGAACGCGTTTAGTTCTGGATATTTCTTCTACCGCCATTTTCTACAGCCATTTTAGAAACTAGGTAATATATGGTTTTTCGTATCATAATCTTTAACGAATTAATTCTGTTACAGTTTTGAAGAAAAAGCTATAACTGAATTCAATGATTACTTTGTGGATCAGTGGTTGGAAAATGAAGATATGATGAATATTTGGTGCTGCTACGCACAAAGACACCGCACTACAAACCTCATGGAATCTTGGAATTGGAGTTTCAATAGTGAAATTGGAAAAAGGCCATCAATTCTTTTATTTTTCGAAACGATATCAGGCAATATTAAACATTATGAAAATCTTCTGAAAAGGTACATATTTTTGTTTCAATGACCTGTATTTTTAGGCGACACATATGATAAAAATTATACATTATTACTTTAATTAATCATAACAATTTTTTACAGCTTTTATAATAATGGAGAAAGTATATCAAAACGAAGAAAAAAATCTATCCAAAATGATATACGAATTAACAATATTCTCGGCGATTACAAAAGTGGAAAAATATCATTGGAAAATTGTTTGAACGAATTATCAAGAATTGCTTGTATCACTTTATAATTTATTTATTGATTTTTAACTTTGTAGTGTAGGTAGTAAATTTTTTATGTTAATATTCCAAATCTGTGATTATTGTGACGTGCCTCACGCGTCCCGCTTCGCGCGTCCATCTTCGCGCGCTCCACTTCGCTACACGTCAATGGCGCGAGCGCGTCGTGGAGGGGCCTACACAGCGGCCATTATATAAGAAGACGCGGGGCGCGGCCCCTTCCCTTTTTGTTCCTGCTCATTGAAGATAAGTGTCTGCCTTTCTATAGGGCAGCCATCAACCTCGTGCTTTCGAATCCTCTCTAATCCTTCTGATTTAGACCGGCTTGCTTATTTTGTCTATTATTTGTTAACGTAGTGATTTCTAAATTATAAAAACTTGTAATATTGTATACACTCATTTATTTACTGAATAATACTACATAGTCGTGCCTGAGTTGTTTGCATTTATCTCCCTACACAAACCCACTACGTCACAGTGGCGTCCAACGTATTAAGGCAAAAGCACGAGGTTTGGTGAGCACGCCCATTCTTTTTCTTTTCTGTGTGTTGTGAAAAAAAAGTGTTCCGTTCGAGCTTAGTACTGTGTTTTAGTTCCTTCTTTTGTTTTAAAAAGAGTTAAAGTTTCCTTTCGTTTCTACAAGCGAATTATCTACTTCTTTATTCAATTTAACTACCTTGTACGTTAAATAAACAACCGGTCAGCGCACGTGGCGTGACCACGTTGTCCCTTAAAAGAAATATCATAACTAGATATTTAATTGACTTCGTAGACGATACCTACTGAACGGAACACATAATTCACATTTAATTCTATTATTCATTGTTTACAAAGTGTGTGACTGATTGCTTCTGCAGTTTTGCCGTGTATTATTTTTCTTTTCTTAAATAAGATGTCGTACGCGATTAACTACCACCATTTGAACAAAACTGAACTACTATATGAGGTCACATTACGAGGTGGTGATAAGTCAGATACGGTGGATGAGTTGCGGAAGCAATTAGTAAAATTATTGCCTCTTTATCCGTCGGAGGTCATTTCGGAGTCGTGTTACGAGCCCGTCGCGGATATATCACAAAGTGAGTTTTCATTGTCGCGAGCTAATAACAATTTAAAACTATTGCAAGTAGATTTTGATAGTAGGATGTTCGCTAGGACGGAATCCATTTTGCACCACGTGTACCATAGGTTACAGCGTGTCGACTTTTGTGACAGGGAAAGTTATGAATCAATTTGGCAGGAGTTTAATTCCATTTTTAAATTATTTAAAGCCTTGTCACCTTCATCTACTAGTGGCACGAGCGTCGCTAAGACGGATGTACAGCAACCAGGTGGTTGTGCACTTACCTCCGAGTCGATAAATTATGACCGTAAACTTTTTTCGGAATTAGGCAAGTTTAAGTACTCGGGTAAAACTTGTGTGCGCGGTTTCATAGAAAAAATGACTGAATTTATTTCGTCTAGAGGCATTCCTGACTCGAAGGTCTTGTCCTTCGCTTACGAGATATTTTCGGACGATGCCCTTCATTGGTATCGTTCCGTTAGGGACATTATAAATTCATGGAGTGAGTTGTGTAGGTCATTGAGGCAGGATTTTAGTCCACATAACTATGATTATAAATTAATGTCTGAAATAAGATTGCGCTCTCAAGGTCGAGGTGAGAACATAACACTGTATGTGGCAAAAATGCAGGGGTTGTTTTCTCGCCTTGACAATCCAATTCCAGATGGTGAGAAACTGGAAATTTTACTAAACAATATTAGGCCTTGTTATACCAACTGTCTCTTGACTACAACTATTACTGATATTACTTCGTTGGTTAGTGTCTGTCGTAATTTTGAAAAATATAATAGTCGTAGTAAGGATTTCTCTGAGCCTCCTACGGTTACTTCTAACACTTTAGCTCCTGAATTCGCTTATAACTATAATAATAATAATAGTAATAAAAAGTATACTGGTTCTTACCAACCTAATAGGTTTAAAAACTTTCATAAAAATTTTAAAAATGAGCCTTCAACTTCTCTTGTCTTATCTGCGGAACCCCAAGTTTAGTGCGGTATCTAATACTCCCAGGCAGTATTGTCCTCGGTGTCGTTCTGATTCGCATTCCTTGAAAACTTGCCGGTAGCCGCGTTACTTGATTTGTTTTAAATGTGGCCTAAAGGGCTACCGCGCAATGGACTGTCCTAAGTGCAAGGGTCCAATTAATAATAATTCAAAAAACTAATTAGTAACGGTTGGGGAAAGAAAAATACAATTTTTAATAATACAATAAAGAGTAAATTGTACAATAATAATAAATGGCAAGACTTGTTGCATTCCAATTCATTATACTTCTGCAACAGTAACAAACTTTCCTCAATCGATATTTCAAAACAAACTATTACGCCATATATTTCTGTAACAGTGAACGGTAAAAGTACAGTGGGTCTTCTTGATACTGGTTCGTGTTTTACAATTCTAGGTAACAACTGTCATAATTATTTTTTAAACAAGTTAAATATTGATTCAAAAAAATCATTAGAATTTACCACCGCTGGTGGTGATAGATATTCTTCTCTTGGCAGTGTGGTACTTCCTTTTGAATTTGGTAATAAAATTAATCATATTGTCACTCACATAGTGCCAGGCATAAAGAGTTCCTTGATACTTGGTATGGACTTTTGGAGGAGTTTTGATTTGTTCCCTGTCAAATTAGAATCTGTGTTGGTTGATAGAAAAACGTGGACATCACGGAACTACATTCCGAAGACACGACTCAGTTAATTTCCTTTGATAATCTTTCAAGTGACCAAAGAGAGAATAAAATAATCTCCCAGTTTAAGGATATTTCTTATGAAAAGCGAGGTCTTGGTCGCACTTCTCTGATTACTCATTCGATTGATACTGGGGACAGTCCCCCTATTCGCCAGCGTTACTATCGCATGTCTCCCGTAAAGCAGCGTATTTTAATACAACAGGTCGACGAAATGCTTAAGGACGATGTGATTGAGAAGTCCGAAAGCCCTTGGTCGAACCCTGTAATATTGATTAAAAAAAAAACGGGTGACATGCGCTTTTGTCTTGATAGTCGTAAATTGAATTCTGTCACAAGAAAGGATTCCTATAACTTGCCCTATATAGCCGAAATATTAGATAATCTGTCAGACGCGAAATACTTATCTAGCATCGATATTTCTAAGTGTTTTTGGCAAACCTAAATAAAAGAGGAGGATCGTTGTAAGACGGCCTTTTATATTCCCTCTCGCGGAACGTATCAATTTAAATCTATGCCTTTTGGTCTTACCAATGCACCCGCTACTCAGCAGCGCTTAGCGGACAGCCTATTCTGCGGTCCCGAGTTCGAAAATAGAGTGTTCTGTTTCGTAGACGATATCGTCTGTATATCGCAAAATTACGAAATGCATGTTAAATTATTGTCCTTAATATTAAAAAAATTAAGGGACGCTAATTTAACAATAAATTTTGAAAAATGTAAATTTTTTAGAGAAAAAATTAAATATTTAGGCTATGTTGTCGATTCTAAGGGCCTACATCCCGATCCCGATAAGGTTGATTCTATTGCAAATTATCCTGTGCCCACTAATAGAAAGGAGGTGCGTCGTTTCTTGGGAGCGGCGTCGTGGTATAGGAGGTTCATACCTAACTTTAGTACTATGGCTACTCCTCTTAATAAATTAACTTCTAGTGGAAAGAAGTCTCCCCCCTTTTCTTGGTCACCAGAGGCCGATCAGGCTTTCGTTAATTTGAAAAATCATTTGACTTCCCCTTCTGTCTTATCTTGTCCAGATTATACTCAACCATTTGAGATACACGCTGATGCCAGTGACTATGGCATAGGCGCGGTACTTTGCCAGATCTTGAATGGGGAGGAAAGGGTCATTGCTTACTATAGCAAGTCGCTATCGGACCAAGAGAGAAATTATAGTGCTACCGAGCGCGAGGCGCTCGCAGTGCTTTCAGCCATTGAGCATTGGCGTTGCTATGTAGATAACGGTAAACCCCTCATAGTATATAGTGACCACGCAGCGCTCCAATGGTTCCTAAAGCTTAATAACCCAACCGGCCGGTTGGCTAGGTGGGGTGTTCGTCTTTCTGCTTATAATTTCGAAATAAGGCACCGTCGTGGTTCTGACAATGTTGTGCCGGATTTGTTGTCTCGTTCTAAAAATATTATGTGTATAGAAACGCAAAATCTAATAACGTTTCTACTAACGATCCGTGGTATTTAAAAATATGTCGCCAGGTGGCTATCTGTATTAGTTTCAGACTTCTTCACGTAGGTAAAGGCTCGAGGTATTTTGGAAATAAATAGGATTTGTAGAACGTAAACTTATATTCACAAATTTTAAGCAAATACAACTTTCTAATAATCTTAAAGGTAAAGTGGACGCCAGCAGTCCGTCTAAAATCCAGGATCGACCACCAGCCTCACGGGTTCGATGGTTTCTTCCCGTTTTCATGACGTTCTGCTAGAATGACGACTCCTTGTCATTCTCGTCCGAACATTTTGAATGTTTGTTTCATAATTTAATACGAACGTTAAAACCTCCTTTAACGTTATCCAATAAAAAGGTTAGTTTGTTTCACGGCGCCAGGGATGCGCCTTCAAATATATAACGGTTGTGTAAAAACTCCTACTTCCTTTGTTGATTATCAGGTAATTGATAACAAACTTTATCGTTTTAAGAGAAGTCTCAATCCTCTCACTAGAGAATTTCAATGGAAGGAGATCGTACCGTCCGAGGAGAGAGCGTTGGTTATATCTCAGAATCATTCGTTGCCCACGGCTGGTCATCTTGGCATTTTTAAAACTTATAAACGTCTAGATCTTAATTATTATTGGCCAGGTATGTACAGTGACGTGGTCAAGGCGGTAAATTCTTGCGAAGCTTGCATTGCCCATAAACACCAGACACATTTAACCTTGGGTCACATGGGCGGTCCTAAGTCGGTTTCCAAACCCTTCCAGGTAATTAGCATCGATTTAGTCTGTCCATTGCCTCCAACGAGGAAGCAAAATACTTTCATTTTTGTCGTTTCTTGTTGTTTCTCGAAATATTGTTTACTTTTTCCCATTAAACGTGCAACAGCCGAGGTTATTACCAGAATACTGGAGGAAAACGTTTTCTTAGTTCATGGCAGGGGGGGGACAGTCCGAATAATTTGACATTTCAGAAAGATAGAGTCGCCATCTGTGCGTTGGAGTGAAGAAGCTTCCATGTACTAGTTTATACTTTAATTTTTATAGATGTCACTGCAATCTGAAAGCTTGGACAAATTGTTTGACAATGGAAATTTTAATGGCGGCTACGTACTCTGCGTTAGCGCATGTGTGTAGTTTTAAAGTTCCATTTTGTTGATTTTCGCTGTGAAAATTTCAAATAAGTGCGTCGAGTCGAGCCCTGCGCTCCTCCGTCTTGTTGTCGAAGTTTTCTTTTGGAAATCATTGTATAGGTTTCGTGTGCCGTGGACACTTTTCTGTTTCTGTGAAATATTGTGTTTTGTCAATCTGGGAATCATGCCTTATTATTGCGTATTTGGCTGCAAGCCTAGTGGTAAGTACAGTAATATTCATTGATATTTCATAGTTGTTTACTGTTTTCAAATGTACTCTTGATTTTTTTATTTAAATATACTAGGTCAGCATTCAAACTAGTCAAATAGGTTCATTTGGGTAACAAACAATTATTACAAAAGGTCTTATCTTAGTGGATACATTGAACTATAATTTAGGTAAGTAATTGTGTTATCCATAATATCGTTAACCACGATTAAACAAATAACTTAATGTGCAGAGCTGAAGTTCTTTGCACATTCATTTACGTCTGTACGTGATAATAAAGACAACTCAAATATTTTGTTGGTACAACATGATCGCATGACCTGAGGGGCACACTACAACTGATTTTATTACATATTGATTTATATACAATCATAAATATATAATGTTATGACAGACATTAAAGGAACATGCCTTGTAATTGTAATCTTCTTGATTTATAATCCATACTCTATTCAAGATAGTATGAGAAAGAATATAAACGTATCAAACTGCAAAAATCTTAAGTTTTCAAAGTTTTTTTATCTAAAAACATCAATTTCTAATGTAATTCTTCTTCAGCTGTCATGACATTTACGGAAAACAAGTTTGACAAACAGTACTATTTTAGGGTCATTATCATGTTGATGTATATTATGTAATATTTAAAAAAGGAAAAAAAGAAATTAATTGATGATCAAATTAAAATGTAATGAAAATAATGTACAAATTATACAAACATACTGATAAAATTCCTATTTTTATTGTATGATTTATTTCTTTTTTTTTAAATGGTTTTCGTGTCTTCATTGTGACCATATCCGTTTGCTGAAGGAGTTAGAATACAATATGTCACCACCCCATCTCATCCCATGGGTGTGGTTACAGGCTTAAACACAGTTACAGGGTTAAAACAGACTAAGGGACTAACCGTGAATTTTATCTTTACGGAATAAAAAGAAAACTTGAAATTAAACCCTATACCAATCCATCTGGCCAGCGTGGTATTAGTAGGCCAAGTATCCCTCCATCATGGGAGGAGGCCCATCCCTGCAGTGGGACATTATTGGGCTGTTATGATGATTGTGACCATAGATTATATGTATAAAAGAGTAATAGTGACATTTTGACCCATTTTGGTTTGTTTACCCAATTTCTCACGCTGAGACCAATAGGGTATAGAAGCTTACACTTTTGTAGCATAATATTTATAGAGTATTCTACAAACCAAAAAATCTTTGTATAATTAGTATAGGTTAATTATTTTCTGTTTCAGGCTTAGCCATGCATCGGTTTCCAGATCGTATTAAATATCCTGAGAGGTTTGAAGCTTGGGTTGCTGTTGTTGGTGGAAAACTAAAATCAGAGTCTGATTATGACCAATACAAATATAAAAGGATTTGTGACTTACATTTTACTGAGATGTCTAAAACTCGTAATAACAGACTCAATAACTTAGCAGTTCCAACACTTCATTTACCTGGTAAGTTATTTACAGAGTACTTATTCTAATCTTCATCATATTATTGTTGAGTCCAGTGGTGGTGTGTCCTTAGTTTAGTTATAGAACCCACTGGGCATTAACCCAGATACTCTTTAAACTATTAAGGGTCTCAGATCTTTGTAAGTTTTTGGTATGTTGGTATTAGTGTCACTAACTTTTCAGGAAAAATATAAAAAAAATCCTTTTCCTCTGGGAAACCTGGAAATTGATTGGTGTTATAACCTGGTAGAAGAATGGGCTACTATTGCTAGTAGGGAACTATGGGAAGTATTTTGGATAAAATTATACTTACACTTTATTTATTGTGGGCAAAAATCCATTAAATTCAATCCATATAACAATTGTTCCAGCACGTAAATAACTATGCACATGCCCTAAATAAGATATAATGAGAAATGGTGATCACTATTCGCTTTTAATATATTTTATTTAATGGTATTATTAAAGTCATTTAATCGGTGTTATAACACCTGGAATGAGTAGATACTCATACTCTGGGTTAATGAACTGTAATGATGATTAAAATAAAATGTCAAAGTTTAAAATGTGTTTGTTAATTAATGTTGTTATGTTAATTAGTATTGTATGTCATAGTTTTCCTTTATGTCCACAGAACAATTTGAATCACAATTCTTACAAGCTTCAAACTCCGTACAACAGCTTCAAACTCCATTAACGTCTGAAACAGGTAACTTTCTTAAAATCCTCATTGTTTTTATAATTGTCTTAAGTATTGCATTACTGTCTTTAGTATTGTATTAGAGATAGAAAACTATTTTGTAGCATTTTATGTATTTACCATGCGGGTACCAGTTCCATTCTATGAATGAAGAACACTAATACTATATATTATTATGTAGGTTTAGGGAGGCTTCCTTACATAGTGGTAGTGGTCACCTTCACTCAAATCCGCTGTGTTCCCGCTCTTCTTAATGTTTATTATCAAGTTTCAATTTTTTATTGTCAAATTTATTTTAATATAACAATGTAATGTATTTTAATTAACCTAACATGGTAATGTTTTATCTCTTGGTCAATTTATTCTCTACTGCGATTAATTTATAAATATGTACCTTACTCATAAACGCCTCTTAAATTTAATCACTGTTCAGCAAGATTTTTCTTAGTAAAATTGTAGTTAGGGGTTAATGTGCATGCTGTGTTTATCTATAAAAGGCTGTACAATTTAATAAGATAAATTAACGATTATATTAATTTGAATGGATAATTGGTCCCGTCCCTCTTCCGTGTGGTGACGGAGTTAGAAAACTACATGTCACCACCCCATCTCATCCCATGGGTGTCGTAAAAACCGACTAAGGGACTATCCGTCAATAATATCTTTACAAAAAAGAAGGAAAACTTGAAATTAAACCCTATGCCAATCCGTCTGGCCAGCGTGGTATTAGTAGGCCAAGTGTCCCTCCGTCACGGGAGGAGGCCCGTCCCTGCAGTGTAACATTAATGGGCTGTTATGACGAATGTATGATTGTAACAGTTGTTGATAAACCTTATAAATAAGTAATATTATTATTTCTATCAATTTACAGGACAATTTGGCTGTGAAGCAGTATTGGAGAATGCATCAACCTCAAAAAATATTTTATTACCATCACAAGTTGTTAACACAGGTATTTATGCTAAAAATTACTTTAGACTTTAGATATGATAGAGTATACATCATCATAGCAGCACATACATGTCCCGCTGCAGGGATACTTGAGTATGCAACAATATCCTTCCAGTGTAATACTAATGGGCTATAATGAATGCTTCAATGCACATCATGTTTGCAGCCAGGTATTAGCATAACGGGAATAAAATTGTACAGTCACCTTTATAAATAGAGGTGACTGTATAATAAAATGTAAAATGGTTCAGACTTATCAGCATACATTACTGCGCTGCTATTGGATGATGACCGCTTCCCTGTGTTACTATAGTGGCAGAGTGCTGCAAACAATAAAAGCCATTATGGTGGTCAGATAGTAATATGCAAAACCCGGATAGTACATTGTATCTCAAATAAGTCAATAAAACCAGTCTGATTGCATTTATTCTTCCAATGAATAATAAATTAATCTGATGATTGCAAACTAGTGTTTATATGTAAAATAGAATTGTTTTTTTGTCCCAGCATTTGATTCTCTTGCATTAATAAGACTAATTACTGGATAAGACTGTAAATAATACATGTTTTTTTCTTCTAGACAATACCTGCGGCATTGCTGTGTTTAGCAAATTAATAATGGAACATAATTATACCTGCATTAGCAGAAAAACATTAAGAACAACTAGGAAAGGTATATTTTCTCTTATTATTTTAAACTCTATTAGATCACAACAAAAATAGTATTATAATATCAATATGTATTTTTTATAAAGGATATTATTTGAGGATAATAAGTTACTGAAGTGCATCAACATTATAACTTACAATATTAGATTAAGATGTTTCAAACTCAATTTCATACTGAAATTTTTTGTATGTGATTTCGGTAGAAACTGTCCATAAGTTTATATTTTGTTTCTATTGCATTGATTTGAAGGCAATATTATACTTTTACATATTTGTTTGACAATAATATTTCCAATATTGTTTTTGTAGATGCAGTGGGTCCATTAAATTCAAAAGTCAAGATTCTTCGAACAGAAATATCTCGCTTACGTAAGAAAGGACAGGCATTTAAAACGAGATTGAGGAATGCAGAAGCATTAGCAGAAAATAAAATGTACCAGCATGTAGCAAAAATGGGCAAAGCAGCTCAATTATTTATACGGATGCAATCCGAGTATACAAAAAAGCATAAAGGACGCCGTTTCACTGATGAAGAGAAAGTTCTCTCATTATCTCTATATAAAAAAAGCCCTATGGCTTATGCACATTTGTGCAAATATTTTGTGCTTCCTTCAGTAAAGGCAATGAAGCGGCTGTTGAGCGCGGTCAAAATACATTCCGGCATTAATTCTGTAATTTTTGAGAAGATTAAGGAATCGGTAATGGAGAAACCATTAACATATAGACTATGTAGTCTGATATTCGATGAAATGTCATTGACACCACACATTAGCTACAATGCACAAAAGGATGCGTTTGAAGGATTTGCATGTAATCAAGAGCAGAAGTTTACTGATCATGTTCTGGTCTTCATGATTAAAGGCCTAAAAGAACCTTTCAAGCAACCAATTGCCTATTATTATACAAATTGCTTGAATAAGCTTGAGCTAAAGGCATTAATTAAAATTGTTATTAGGCACGCACAGCGTGCTGGCCTTATTATTGTGAACACTGTTTGTGACCAGAGCACAGTCAATGTCGGCGCCATCACGGAACTCATCAAGGAGTCAAAGGAAAAATATTTACGCCTTGAGAAAGAATGGCGTCATGATGCAATTATATTGAATGGGCAAAATATAATACCAATCTTTGATGCACCTCATTTGATTAAAGGTGTTAGAAACAACTTATTAACCAAAGACATGGTATTTTCGATTAGTGGTGAACAAAAAATAGTTAAATGGGAATATTTCCAAAAAGTGTATGCTGCAGATAAGACATATGGAGAATTGAGATTGCTGCATAAAATTACAGAGGAACACATTAACCCAGAAAAAATTAATAAAATGCGCGTGAAATCAGCTACTCAAATATTTAGCCACAGTGTTGCAGTGGCAACAGAACATTTAGTTGCCAGGGGTGATCTGCCAGCAGAATGTCATAATCTTATACAAATTACCCTGCTACTTGATCAATTATTTGATAGTTTAAATGTAAGCAATTACACTATACCCAATGGGAAAGTGTATAAAGGGCCTATCAAACGCAGTTCACCTCACCATGCACTTTGGCAAAAAGCTAAAGAAATTTTAAAAACTGTGAAATTCCGTCATACTAAAATAGTTGGCAATAAAATTCGATTAATTGAATCAACCATTCCGTCTGTAACCAATTTTATTAAAACAATAGAGGGCATGGAAGCAATTTGGAAAGTTTTGTCGCAAAAGTATGGTTTTGATACACTATTAACAAGAAATTTCAATCAAGACCCAGTAGAAAACTTCTTTGGGAATATCAGAAGTTATGGGGTGAGGAATAATGCTCCAAATACAGTAGCATTTGAAGGAGCGTTTAAAGCTTTGTTATTAAATAATTATAACTCACCCCACTCAAGAAGAGCAAATTGTGAAGAAGACGGTAATAAATGTCTGCAAACCCTTCAATTTTTTTTAAATGAAAATTACGATAGGTCTGATGTTCCCAAAGAAGAAGATATAAATTGTAATGATGACCTATTCAGCTTTGATTTAAATAAGGAAGCTGATGCAGGTCAAAGTAATTATGTGTGTGGCTGGGTTTTGACGAAATGTATGAAATTCATTGTAAAATCTTGTAATATGTGTAGACAAAACATTTTAGATGAAAAAAACTTAAATAAAAACAATTCTTATATTAAGTCAAAAGAATATTGTAATAAAAAGTGGCTATGTTACCCAAGCGAAGAACTACAAAACTGCTTCCAAGACCTTCAAAATATAACGGGAACATTTTTAAAAAAGAAAGTTCCTAAGGTTAACATAAAAAGAAATATTGTTTTGGTTGCGGACACATTAATTGATTTCCCTTTTAATTGTAAAAATCATAAGGAAAATTTAAAAAAATATTTCACTGATACCACAATTAATATTATATTATATAGTTGGTGTAGGTCAGTTAACCGAATTTTATCTGGCAAACTAATTTATGATGGCGACGATGAAATAAAAGTTGCTGCGCAACATTATTATAATAAGCACAAACACTTTAAAAATAAAAAATAAAATCTATATTTACTTTTTATTTGTTGTCCTATTAACCGTTAATCTTACATACTATATTATCGTCACCATATAGCATAGACGATGCTGCTGTACATAGGCCTCCTTCAAATATATCCACCTAACGCTATCCTGTGCCTTCCTCATCCATTGGTTAATTATAGTACTATTTAAATTTAGAAGAATTATTTTTAAGAAATAAACTTATTCAAGAAGGCTTACAAGTCTTTCATTACAGCTATTTTAGATACAGTTCAATTTTTTTGAATATTCTACTCTTTACATTTCAGTCAAAAGTAACTTTAAAAAAATATGTTTTTATCTTTATTTAAATTGCTTTAAACAAGTGATGTTGTCTCAAAATCATAAAATTTTTTGGCGAAGTGAGTCAAAGCAAAATAATCTTTTTATGCCATGCTTACTTCAAAATAATTATTTTATTAAAATAATATTGTTTTTCTGTTTCAATTACAGCTCGAATAAATGTGAGGTCTCAAAATAAATTTTGAATTAGGTTGTATTAATACAAGAGTAAAAGTAATAATATACTAGAATCGTCAAACCAGACGTATAGGTATGTAGCTACGTATATATAGAATACAGCTACGTATATGTAGATATACATGTAGCTACGTATATATAGATATATAATAATTATAGCTACGTATATACACATTGTTGTTTCACTCCAACGGCCAGAGGGCGTACTGTCGCCTGTCAAAGTCAAAACGATCAACATATTTTTCTGCAAGAGGGCTCTCTTTTTCCGTAGTATATTATACTCTTTGGTTCATGGTATTCCTTCTACGGTCATACTCGATAACGGCAAGCAATTCATTAGTTTAACTTTTAAAAACTTATTAACTAAATATAAAATTCCAAACTTGCACTACACGCCTTTATATACTCCTCATGTAAATTCTGTGGAACGTTATAATAAAACTATAATCACGGCCGTTTCAACCTTCATAGATAATGATCACCGTGTCTGGGACACACTTATACCAAAGATTCAATTTGCAATTAATTCTGCGGTGAACGAAGTGACAGGTTTCTCGCCGTCGTTTCTTGTTTACGGTCGGGAGCTTGTAAATTGCGGCTCACGCCATATTGACTCTGACCCCAATATGGTCCATGAGCCGCGAGACTCTTACGCTGAATCACTCGGCTACTTATCTTCAATCTTTGAGAAGGTACAGGCAGCCTTGCTGTCGGCTCACCAGCGTAATTGTCAATCTTATAATCTCCGTCGTAAGCCGGTGGAATTCCAGGTGGGCGATGTTGTATGGAGACGTACTTTTTATCTTAGCGATAAGGATAAATTTTTGTAAGAAGTTGGCCCCTAAGTTTATAAAGTGTAAAATCACATCTAAAAAGTCGCCTTTGGTCTATAAACTATCCGATATGTCAGGTAAACCGCTGGGTGAATGGCATATCAAAGATATTAAAAATATAAATTATAAAGAATGATATCTGAAATAAACATAAATAGATTTTACCTACATATAGTTGTTATTATTTTGTTTAGGCATCGTCGTATTACTCGCACTCTCGTGCATGTCGCTTATCGACTTTTATCCTTCACACCTCGGTGTAATAATATTATCGATTTGTATTTTTATCTACAAATTACAAGGGTTTCGGATTCGAACCCGAGACTTTGTATTTTTATCTACAAATTACGCAAGGTTTCGGATTCGAGTGTTGTATTTTAACTTGTTGTTTTTGTTACTCGGTGTTCATCGAGCTGATTAAAAGAAAATATTTTTTTTACCCCTTGGTACAGTGGTAAAAAGAGAGGTCATTCGAACTTGATCACAGGTTCGATGCCTGAAGCTCCTTGTTTCATTAAGTAATTAACGGTGAAGCTGCTCACTAAGTTAATATGTTTTATTGAATTATATTAAGATTGTTTACGTTCTAAAATATAACATTTTAATTAAATATTAGGTATAAGTCGAACCATTGGAATGCGGCCTTGCTCGAACGATCTTTTGTTCGAAGGTTGTTAACCTGTTTCCTTGTTATTTAATTGACTATATCTTTTTCTATAACACGGCGACAGTCTACAGATGTTCCTTTGTTTACAATATAGGTTCCGTATTTCAATGAATGTAATCTGCATAGTATACTAGAAAACTCTCCTTCTCTCTTCCTTTCTTTTATTAAAATATCCGTACAGCGCTGACTCGTCACACGACTATACTAACTACTAACCCTAATTTTTTTTTAAATAGGATGTACTGCCCTTTTCTTTTGGCTGTTTCAGGTACCTCCCGCGGAGCTGATCTCATCTACCGCTCCTGCAGGGTGTTGGTGCCTGAACAGCCTGTCGCCCCCTGCTAGCAGCCGAATTTTCCCTAGGAAAAATTCTGGTCTAGCGGGGGGGGTATGTGACGTGCCTCACGCGTCCCGCTTCGCGCGTCCATCTTCGCGCGCTCCACTTCGCTACACGTCAATGGCGCGAGCGCGTCGTGGAGGGGCCTACACAGCGGCCATTATATAAGAAGACGCGGGGCGCGGCCCCTTCCCTTTTTGTTCCTGCTCATTGAAGATAAGTGTCTTCCTTTCTATAGGGCAGCCATCAACCTCGTGCTTTCGAATCCTCTCTAATCCTTCTGATTTAGACCGGCTTGCTTATTTTGTCTATTATTTGTTAACGTAGTGATTTCTAAATTATAAAAACTTGTAATATTGTATACACTCATTTATTTACTGAATAATACTACATAGTCGTGCCTGAGTTGTTTGCATTTATCTCCCTACACAAACCCACTACGTCACATTATATTTTATAGTTGATTTTGTGTGTAATTTTTAATGTTAATGTACCAAATCTGTGATTATTATTTGTTTTTATATTTAAAAGTTGATTTTGCATGTATTTTTTATGTTATTGTACCAAATCTGTGATTATTATTTGTTTTTATATTTAAAAGTTGATTTTGCATGTATTTTTTATGTTATTGTACCAAATCTGTGATTATTATTGTTTTTATATTTTATAGTTGATTTAGTATGTATTTTTTTACGTTAACGTACCAAATCAGTGACTGTTTATTTTTATATTTTATAAGTACTTGATTTCGTATGTATTTTTTTATGTTCGCATCTAGATTGACTTATGTTATTAAAAAAATAAAACTTGTCATCGAAATAGTCAAATTTTTCTTAAATTTTTTTAAAGTTATTAGTACACCCCACTTTTTATTTCTGTTTTTAAATATCAATATGTGTAAATGGCATACGTACACATAATCCGACTATTGTACCTGTGATTAAAAATATTTAACAAAATAAATGACAATGTTATCATTAGTTTCGTTTTTTTTTTTTACTTGACTGTACCCATTTCATCTGAAAGTTAATAATAACACAAAAAATTATTGAAATGTTTTCGAAATGGGACTAAATGTATGAAATGTATGTTTACCAAACGCAACTTTTTAGTAGGTACAGTTTGAGGTTTACGAAATGGGAAGTTAACCAAATGGGAAGTAGCCATAAAAATAATATATCCCCATGTAGTGGTAAAGGGTTGCTACTATCATTTCACAAATGCGGTTTGGAGAAAGTCAAAATCAATTGGATACAGTTCATCCAATGCTACGCAGAGGTCTCGGGTTCGATTCCCGCTCAATGCAAATCTTTGTGTGCATGAACATGATTGTTTGCATTGGTCTGAGTGTTTTCGATGTATAATATGTATGTATTTACAAAAAAAAAAAGTATTTTAGTATGTTTATCCGTTGTCTAGTACCCATAGTACAAGCTTTGCTTAGTTTGGGACTAAATTGCGTTGTGTGAATGTGTAAAGATTATTATTATTATTATCCACAGAGGGCCGTAAAATGATTCGGCTCCACACCATGTTAGCCCTATTGCCAGCTGTGCTTATACCGGAGGCATATCTATCATTATGTGAATTAGCTCCTAATACTGAGGAAAGCACACAATTCCAAAAATATTTTACAAATCAACCTTATTACCAGTGAAGTCTTCAGTTGTCATGCAATCGAAGGGTGGCATAAAAGAATTAATACCACAATTCCTAAAAAACCATCCCTATTTTATTTCATCACGCTTTTGAGGAAGGAAGCATATCTGTCGGACATTAAAATAGTCCGCGGTGCCTATTATTGTGCAGGGAAAAGAAGGAGGAAAAATGATATTTTAGTTGTTGATAGTAAAATTGAAAACATTTTATCTGAATGTTTACGGATCAATATATCAACTTTAGAGTGCTTGCAACGTCTTGCGACTCTGAGACGTGCTACCAATTAATAAAAATTTTACACATTTAATTTTTTCTTATTCTATTTACAAATTACTTTTTCTACTTATGTGTACTTCTGTCCTTTTGAGAATCTGTCCTTTTGAGAATCTGTCTATATGAGAATCTGTCCTTATGAGAATAAAGGGTCTAAACTAGATTCTATGCAGTGTCATAAAAAGGGCACACCACCGCCTAAGAAATTCAAAGTGTCGCAATCGGCGGGTAAGCTCATTGCGACAGTTTTTTTGGACACAGAAGGAATTTTGTTGGTTGATTACAAAGATAAAGGTGTTTCTATAACCGGAGAATACTACGCTTCAATTTTAGAGTGGTTAAGAGAGGCAATCAAAAAAACAAGAAGAGGAAAATTTACCAAAGGTGGCCTGCTCTTGGACGACAATGCTCCTGTTCACAAGAGTCGAGTTGTGTTGGCTGCTTTGCATAAGCTGGGCTTCGATATCATTGATCACCCACCTTATAGTCTAAGACTTGGCTCCAAGTGACTATTATCTCCTTCCAAATTTGAAAAAAAGAGCTTCGTGGAAAGCAATTTTCAACCGATGAAGAAGTGAAGGATGCAGTTTTGGCTTATTTTTTTTAGAGAAAGATAAAACATTTTTTATAAAGGTATTAACAAGTTAATTCATAGATCTGAGAAATGTATTAGGGTTTCAGGTGAGTATATTGAAAAGGAAAAATAATTTTATAATATTATTTCATCCCCTTTTATTCCATTCCGCGAACTTAAAAACGCACCCTCGTATTTAATTTACTTTTACCTACTAATTATAATAATAACACGTGACATAATAAATAAAAACATACAAACTTTATAACATAATAAATACAAATAAATCACATCACAGTGCGATCAGGTCGCACTTGTCCGCGAAAACGGCGGAATACCACGCCCTGCGGCCAAAAGGTCTCGTCCATGACGAGATGCAGGTAACATGTTGGAACCCGTACCACGAACGCGTTGAAATTCACGTTGCGGCGCGACTCTAACAACTGCACTCTCGCCGTGTATTTCAACCTATGGTATACGTACTCGACAATGTCCTCAGTCTTTGTGGTGTAATGCAGGCGCGAAATGTACACCGGAGTATTCGGTTTTGCAGCACGTACATTAACATTTGGCTCCCTAGGTGCTGTGCTGCAGCAGTTCTTATTGCTACGCTGGCGATGTTTTTTCTTTTGCACAGTCACGAAACCATCATCATTGGTACGATTCTTGCTTGCTTGATCTTGTTGCTTCTTTAAAACAATGGGATTGGGCTCATTATCTAAAGGAGCTCGAGAGGTCGTGCAGTGGATAGCCTGCGTGACGGGAGCGGGGCGCGCGTAACTTCGTGCGTCACACTCAGCTGTAGACGGTGTTGACAACAAGACCGCTGACGCGTAGCTTGTTGTAGTCGATGCACCGTGACGTGTGCTTACACGCGCCGACATCGGTGACCCAGATACTTTGACACAATTACGCAAATCATCTAGTTCGGTGCGCAACTCTGTCACGTTTTTTTCAGATGTCTCCAACTTCTTCTTGACATCCGCCAGACTAGTCTTCAAATACACGATGTCCCTTAGAAGACTCGTTACGTCGACGTGCTTTAAAGTAACCAGGGGTAACTTTTTCAAGTCCCTAGCTACAAATCTTGGCACGTCTGCGGAATCGGTCGTCTTGAGCAGTGTGATAATGTCCTGCATACTTTTCTTAGGTCCGTCACGTCTACGTGTTACCATCTGGTCTTCTTTATTCAGCGATCGAAAAACCAATAGCTTGGCAGCAGCGATTTCTTCCTCGCTGAAATTCGAGACACAAATCTGGAGCGCTGATACTTCGTCTATAACGTCTAGATTCTGTTGTACAAAAGCTAGCAACTCATTCTCCACAAGTTTATCACTCATGGTGAAAAAATACACTTGCGTGGGCTCGCGCCGCGCTAAACAATTATTATTTAATTAATAACGATTTACACGTCTGACTCACAGCGCTGACGATAAATATGAATAGAGATTATAATATTTCATTTCACGTACCAAAGAAAGATCAATGTGATCTATGTGAAAGTTTTTCTAATGCTGATGAAGAAGGAAAAGAGAAAATTAAACAAGATTACGATATACATTTAAAAGAAAAAGATCTATCCCGAAGGGAGAAAGAAAAGGACAAGACTAGGAGTGATAATACTATTGTTGCAGTGTATGACTTACAGGCTGTAATGCCTATACCAAAGGGCCAGATCTCCGTTTTTTACTACAAAAGCAGGATTAACTGCTTTAATTTAATTTTACGATAAGCGATTTACATGCTAAGGACGTTGAATGTTATTTTTGGAACGAGACCGAGAGAAAACGAGGTGCGATTGAAATAGGCACCTGCGTTTTAAATTATTTACAAAAGATTTCACAAGATAAATCTGAACCAGTCGATGTGATTTACTACTCTGACAATTGTGGGGGGCAACAGAAAAATAAATATATTTTAACAGCCTATGCATATGCGACACAAAAATTAAACATCAGAAGTATCACCAACAATTTTTTGATTAGAGGTCACTTTCAAAATGAGGGTGATAATGTACATAGTGTAATTGAAAAGCAAGTGAAGCGTTTTCTTAAGTCTGGACCTATCTACATATATCCCGCAACAATATGCCACCTTAATTCAGATAGCTAAAAGCCTTATAAAGTTACTGACATGACCCACGATAAGTTCATTGATCTTAAACTACTTCAAGAACAGTGGGGTAGTAATTTTAATGTCAATGATGATAGAAACCAAGTTAAATGGCATGACATTAAGGTTCTCCGTGTTGAAAAAGACCATCCATATACTTTTTTCTATAAGAATTCCTATGAAGATGAAAATTACCTTAAAGTTTCTGTACGTAATTTACGACGGTCTGGAAACCAATCAGAATTATTTGCTATTGGTTTGACACCAGCATACACAAGCAAGATACCTTTAACTGTAAATAAGAAAAGGGATATAAAAGAATTGCTTGATAAAAATATAATTCCTAGGACCTATTATGAATCATACTATCGAGATTTGATTGACTAATTCAAGCCGTGATTATTATTGTTGATTTATGTGGTTTTCAGACTAAGTAATAAGATAAGCTATTGTAACAGACTGATTACTTCTTCAGAAACAATGTTGATTTTTATTATATTTTTTTTAATAAGTATGTCAATTCTCGTACCTAAAAATTCGGTTAAGTTAACTTTTAGTTGTCAAATTGTCTTGTTGTTGCTATTGCAATTGTAATATTTTGTAGTCGTGTTAAAGTTTTATTTAGAAATGAAATGAAATGAAAGATTTCATTTCATTTCATGTGAGAGTGTGACAATTTGACAACTAAAAGTTAACTTAAACGAATTTTTAGGTACGAGAATTGACATAATATAAAAGGATTAGATACTATTTGTAACAGACTGATTATATTTCATAAGAAACAATGTTGATTTTTATTATATTTTTTTAAATAAGGTTTATGTGATTTTCAGACAAAATAAAAGGATTAGATACTATTTGTAACAGACTGATTATTTCTTAAGAAATAATGTTGATCTTTATTATGTTTTTAATAATATTTATGTGATTTTCAGACTAAAGTAATAGGATTAGTAGCTAATCTTATTATTTGTTAAGAATAAATGTTGATTTATATTATGTTATTTTTTCCATAACTATAAATATTTAATAAATTGAGTATTTAGCTATTACTTTTAGCAAATACATTATTTTACTTTATTATTATTCTTTTATTTGCGTTCTAACACTAATCTAAATTGTTGAGGTTTAACCTATAATTACTATTAAATCAAAAAAGTGACTGAAATCATACAAAACACAAACCTAGTAGACTGCAGTAAGTTAAAATATTTCATGTAAAGGTACACAACTAAAAATAAAACATTTTTATTTCTTTCCTAATAGAATACAGTGTTAACTCAAAATTTGAAAATATCTTGATAATCAGCAATATTTTAAACAATTTATAAATACAGAAACCCTTTAATTTGATCAATGATCATAATACCATGTTTACTTTTTATAACTACATATTTACAAGAAACAGAGTAATTAGTTTTTTGTTGTTTATGAAAAAAGCTTCATTTTGAATTAATACACTCTTGTAATAGCAGTTCGATATAGTGTCGGGGCACTAGGGATGACACGTATTTACTGGCACAGGTCTAAATACTCAGTATAAGCTTACCAGTACGCACACCCAGTATGTATAACTGAAACCCGGTCCGTACCGAGCGGTACAAATTCTTGTCGAACGCCCGAACTAAACTCGACCGTATTCATATGAACATAATCTATAGTATTCCATGACGTACCGTACGATACAGGCGGCCATACGGGTCTGACGTCATACCTGTACCGAACGCCCGACCCGAAACTGTATTTATATGGCTATAGAGTATAATTCTATGTTATTCAGGACATACCGTACGGTACAGACCTACCGCAGAACGAGTCTGACGTCATACCTGTTCCTGTGTATCGTACAAGTTAGAACCAGAGAGAAATGTGAATATAGCCTTAATTTAAAAAAAAATGCTTATCTATTGTTTATTTATATCGTTTTATTTAAAAATAATTCGTAAAACTTTTAGCATTTCATGATATTTTACCGTTTTATTAGACGTTATTAATAGTCAATCTGCTATCAAATTATATGACGAAAATTAGTTCTTAAAAATTCCGCAATATGGAGAGCTTTTTAACATGGGCAATAATATAACTTTTATGTCTTAAAGTGTCTTAAATTGTCATAAATACAAATGCTAATTATCTTAAATACTATTAATTTTAAAATGAATATATTTTATATCTGTATAAAATAATAATAGATGTAATAGAGTTTTTACTCTATTCCCATATTTACAAACTTTAATGTACTCTGTGGTCACAACTAACGAAACACGACCGGAAGTCTAGTTCACTAGTTGTCTTTTTTCAATTTAAATAAATACGTACTAAAAATTTGTAACTATCCTAAAATGTGATTAAAATAAATAATTAATTAAACTAAAATAATCATCACCTTAGTATGATTATTCTATTAACATAAAAATGTTACACACATGACAACATTTTTAACGAGGGGCGGGGCATTGCATACTATTTGAAGAAGTCAATTTAATTCTTTTAACATTCGCACATAATTTTTGTGTGGACTTTACAGATATAAAATATATTCATTTTAAAATTAGTAGTATTTAAGATAATTAGCTTTTGTATTTATGACAATTTAAGACACTTTAAGACTTAAAAGTCATATTCTTTGCCCATGTTCTTTCTTCTTTGTTTATGAATATGGAAGTTAATATTTATTTTGAATGAATTATTATTACTTGATTTTAAAAGAGTATTTATTTTGAATGACTTTTTTATGTTTTTTTACTAGAAAAGGGTTCTTTAAACTATTACAGATAGAGGTGATTTTAGAGTATTTGCTTCAATGTTTAATGTACCTAAGTCGCAAATAATATTTATTTTACAACTTATTTGGCAGTGCAGTGTATTATTCGTTAGCGAATACTAGTAATACATTTTTGGCGCGTTTTATCCAACGTATGTCGTGTGTGTGACCTATTATCTTATGTGTTGTATTATTTTTCTTTTAATTTCTTTATCGTTCCATTTTGTTAAGTGTAAGTTTTGTACATTTCGTGTGTAAATATTAGGCGATTAGTTAGTACTTAATTATAAAAATAGACTTTTAAAATGCCTCCTAAAAAAAGTGTTGCTTGGGATCATTTTATTGACAAGGGTGATTATAAAGCCGAATGTAAAATGTGTAAAGCGGTTTTTTCGTATAAGTCAGGAGCGACAAACCTGACAAAACACGTTCAGCGGAAACATCTCGCTGTAAATTTAGTTAGGAGGGAGCAAGATATAGATCGAGGGGGAAATCAAGAAATTAATGCACAGGTGCATACAGCAACAGTATCTTCAGCAGGCACGAGTACCGTCTCTGCTATAATGAGAATGAATCCATCCAGCATATCCGCATTTCTCCGCCGCGATTGTAATAAAATTAAAAAAGATATTGATGACCATCTCATGGACCTATTTATATATGATATGCAACCGTTTTCTATTGTTGAAGACCGAGGATTTAAAGAATTAATTAAGTTTACGTTCCCAAATTATACTATACCTTCAAGAAAATACTTTGCAAATAATTTATTACCGGGACTCTACGAAGAAATAAAAACTTCAACTAAAACGGCTCTTAATACAGATGCTATGAGCATTTGCCTGACAACCGACATATGGACGTCTAGAAATAATGACTCATTTCTTGCTGTGACGGGGCATTACATAAATAAAGATTTTAAGCTGCAGTCGGTTCTTCTAGAATGTAAAGTTATAAAAAAAAGCCATACTGGCATCCATTTGGCAGAAGAAATCAATAATATTACACAAGAGTGGTCGATCACAGCGGATAAGGTGGTCATTGTAGTTTCGGACAATGGAGCCAATATCACCAATGCAGTAAAACAAATTCTAGGATGGAAACATTTTGGCTGTTACGCACATACTATTAACTTGGCAGTGCAAAAAGTGCTGAATGGTGCGCATATCATTAGCACTCTAAATAAAGTTAAATTAATAGTGTCGTATTTTAAGCGAAGCAACGTAGCCTGGCTAAAATTAAAAACATACCAAGAGCAGGCCAATAAGATTGTTAAGAGGCCGGTGCAAGACGTTGCCACGCGGTGGAACTCAACGTTTTATATGCTGGAGAGATTTGTTGAATTAAAGGACGAAATAAACTGTGCGTTAATAAATTTAAATCCCGCCAATTGCGCAATATTGACTTCTTATGACTGGGATATATGTCAGTCATTAGTATGGGTGTTGCGTCCATGCTAAGAGATTACCAAAGAAATGAGTGGCCAAAATTACGTAACTGGAAGCTCGGTGATACCTTTGACAACGGGGCTCACTAACGCTCTGGATGAAATTATTGATCCTACCTACCAGAGGGAAAATAATATTAGCTTTTTCCCTGACGAGACCGAAATGTGCCGACAGGAACTGCTGTCGGAAATAAAGAACCGCTTAGGTAATTTAGAGAGCAGTAGAACTCTAGTTACTGCTACATTTTTAGACCCACGATATAAATTATATTTTAGTAATGTGAATGTCGCCGAGAGCACAAAGCAGCACGTGATAGGTTTGGTAACATGTATGGTGCATGAAGAAGAAAGAACTTGTGTATCTTCAGACCCTGAAATATCAAGTGTCCAAGGAAATCCTACTAAAAGCTTAATTTGGAAACATTACATAAAGAAAATGTCAGATGTACGACCAGCTGGCACAGCCAACAGCAGGGCTATCATCGAAGTGCAAAAGTACATGGATGACAGCGTATTATCTCCAAACATGGATGCGTTAGAATGGTGGAGGGCTAACCAAACTATTTACCCTCACTTAGCTAAATTAGCTAGGCTAAAGTTAAATGCTATGGTTACCAGCGTTCCATGTGAACGGCTTTTCTCCGTAGCCGGTAACATATTGACAGAGAGAAGATCGCGACTTGGTAGTCGAAAATTACAGCAACTTTTATTTCTGCAGCAAAACAAAAAATAGTAGAAAATATGTAAATAAATAAATATAAAAATTAAAAAAATACATTACTTAAAACAAACAAAAAAAAAAAAAAAACAATGAAACAAAAAAAAAACAAAAAAAAAAATACAAAAAAAAAATTGTAAATATATTATAATGAATTGAAATCTTTTAACTACGCCTGCTAGGAGTTATTTAAAAAAAAATATAAGACTACTTATTGAGATCATACATTAATTTATCAATAAACTCTTAGTTGACAGTCCTAAGCCTGGTAAAGTGGGAAGGAAATATTTCATTTCATACAAAAATTAATACGCATACGAAATATAACCCTCCTTCTGGGGCAGTCGAGAAAACAAAGTTTTTAAAATTACATAAATAAATATAGATTAATATTCATTGTCATAAAGGTCTACAAACTGTACTATATAGAAAAAAAAATTTAAAGGATCGCGGTATTTCGATCGAGTTTCTAAACTCAAGGCCCAGTCTGAAAATACCTATAGGTATTATAATACTGGGTTTTAGTACTGGGTATACTGCCATACCCATACCTGTAAGCCCGGGTATAGAATATTGCAGGTATATCTCATCGCTACGGGGCACTATATCGCACTGCTATTACAAGAGTGTATCAACTCAAAATTTAATGAATTTGACATAACTTAATTTTTACATGTAAAATTCAATTCTCAATGCGCCAACAAAACCGTCGTTTAAATAGTCCCATAAACAATTAAGAGATGGCGTTGCATGCCATTGTTCATGACTGAGTGTGCGATGTTAGTCCCCGCGCAATATTGCGCCATCTTTAGTAACGGCCGAAATTTAACGAGTGAGGACGTGTCGCTTCGCATTTAGATAGACTGCATTATTTTGAATTGCAACGTTATTGCTGACGCAGGTATGTAAATAATACAGTACTATTAGTTAAAGAGAGACTTAGTACAAGACTTAATACATTATTGTTGATTTAAACCTAAATATAATATAGGTGTATTTTAAGTTGTTACGCTATTGTTAAATAATATAAAATAGTGATGCGACTCGAGGGCAATTTTACTCGAGTGACATCAGGAAAAAACGGATTCGAATGATAAATGTCAACTCGATTTCACTCGGACTCGAGTCACTCGCCCATCACTCGCCGAGACGAACAGGTTTATACGAGTACCACAATTCGTATGTGTTGGGCACATGCTAAAAAGAAAATTCAAGCTCATGTAGAGAAAGATACGCGAAAAAATTTTTACAAAGATTTATTGTCAGATGTGAATTCTCTGCAAGCAGTACTGATTCAGAAACGTTCGAGTTAGCTTCAAAAGTATTCTTGAAGAAATGGGAGAATGAGAAAAGTTTTGTCAATTATTTTAAGGAGCAATGGTTCATACAAAACCGGAACTGGTACTTGGGTGCTCACATGGGTTCACCAGCGACTAATAATGCATTAGAATCACATATCCGAGTAATCAAAGAATACACGCTCCGTGAACGTTTGCCACTGTCTCGTTTCTAGACAGTTGCCTCAGAGTTCGAGTGTAAATGGATGGTCATTAGCTGTCGATGAAGTATTTGCGACATTACCAACTATGACTCTGAAAGACTGGACAGAAGCCTACCAATGGGCGAAGTTGCCTAAAGAAGTAATACTGACGAATAGTGACGATACTTTTAAACACGACGAAATACCTGCTGGGAAGGCAGACAAAATACAAAACTTTGAAAATGCATGGACTGATTTTGATGACTACAAAGTTCAATGGTTCAGCAAATAGAGAGTGGATCTACCGCACAATATTGATTGGATACATGGAAAATGCAACTGCCCTGCGTTTTACAAAAATTATAAGTGCAAGCATATTATCAGATTAGCCATACGCTTAACACATTCACTGGCAACTACACGGCGCCGTGGAGATGTGTGTGGCCGAGCACACGGCGCCGTGGGGGAGTGGGGAGCCGGACACACGGCGCCGTGGTTTACACCTGTGTTTTGTTTATGTATCAGTAGTCAGTAGCGCTCTGGCCGTTGCGATAAATGTACGTGACGGACGTGGCCATACGCGTAAAGAAACGATCTTTTATAAACAAGTGTTGGATTAGGGTTTGCACGATTATTTTGCTTGATACCCTCTTTTGTAAAACATACTTGAGTGACAAACCAGGTCCTTCTAAACGTTCCGGTAGTGTATTAACTTCGGGTTCTCGGGCTAAACGAGGCCGTTTTTTATAGTGCTAATAGTAATTTTAGTAGTAGACTTTGAGTGCTCAAGTGTGGAAGCTGAATTCTCTCAATGTGGTGATGAAGATGAAGAGGACTATGAAGAGGAGGTTAGCGACGATAGTTGCGATAGTATTTTTGATACTAGGCGTCTTACCAAACGCATACATACTCGTAATATGGGCAGATTTGAGTCATCAAGTAGTCAGAAGCCTTCACAACCCGTGAAGACATTTAACCATCCAATGTCTCCAGATCGACACATGGCAACCTCGCCATCTATCATTCAAGATTATGGTGAGCTACCTGATATTCCGGATAATTTATTAAATACACACATCAAAAAAGTCTAAGCAACATGCATGATATTACAAATTCACCATTTATATTAATTTATTTTACCATTTATTTTAATTATAACGTTGTATTTTATTTTTAAAATAATATGTTTAGGGTTCTATGATGTAAAAATAACAGCTGTTTTCTTTATAAGTTCTTTTAATAACAGAAATTAACAATATTAGAATATACAGGTACATAAGAAACTAAACTTTTTTTTTACAAATTGAAATTTCTTAAGAAAATGAATTTATTGTGAAAGAGTAGGACAATTTAATACAAAGTATGGCCTCCTCTGCTATTCAGAACTTGTCGGCAACGATTATTCATTGAATTAATGAGACTGTTTATGTCATCTTGCGGTATTCGCTCCCAATGGAATTGTAGCAAATCCTTCAGCTGTTGGGTTGTTGTCACTCCGTCCAAGTCCTTCAAAACACGTCTCTGGAGCATGTCCCATGCGTGCTCGATGGGGTTGAGGTCTGACGATTGTGCAGGCCAGGGCAATACCTGGATGTTCTCCGTTGCCAAGTATTCACTGGTTCGCCGAGCTGTATGTGAACGCGCATTGTCATGCATTAACGTAAAATCGGAGCCAAAGGTTTGTGCAAATGGATGGACATAAGGTCTGAGAATATCCTCAACGTAATTTTCAGCGTTCATGTTTCCATTTACAAAAACGAGCTCAGTTCGCCTGTTCTTCATAATACCCGCCCATACCATAACTGTTGAGCCGCTGTATGGATGAACTTCCTGAACGCACCTGAGTCTTTCAGTATTTCCGGGTCGACGGTACACTCGCACCCTTCTTGTATCAGGCCTAAACCCGAATCGCGACTCATCGGAAAACATAATTTTATCCCATTGTTCCTGGGTCCAAGTTATGCGTTCTCTACACCATTCATTTCGACGAGCGCGATTCCCGTGACGTATCGGTGGGCACCTGATAGGGCGTCGAGCTCGTAGGCCGTACTCTTGCAGTCGATTTTGCACAGTTTGGGGACTTACATCAACACCACTTGAATTTTGTAGCCTCAAACTTATCTCTCGAGCGGTTAACATCGGCTGGCGTCTTGCAGTCAGTTGTATGTACCGGTCTTGCCGAGTGGTTGTACTCCTTTTACGGCCTGGATGCTGTTCAGCGGGTTCCCCTGTATTATTGTAGCGCTGCCAAAGACGACAAATAACACTTCTATGAATACCAAAATGTCGAGATACCTGAGATTGATTACTTCCCGCTTGTAACATCCCTACAGCTCTTTGCATTTCATCTGCCGTCAAATGACGTCGCTCCATGACGTAAAGAATATCTAACAATTCAATTTTGTCGCCAACTGTATTTAAATGGTTGGTAAAATTATAAAATCAAGATTAAAACGTAGCAATTAACATGCACACAAATTCAAACAAATTCGCAGTCATTTGAATTTTAAAAAAAAAAACAAAACATAATCGAATTTTTTTTTTTACAACCAGCCAGTATGTCATCAATAACAAAAAACTTTACTTACCTATACACTTTGAGTGAGTAAATACTTAGAAATTAATTAATATAAATGGTAAATTTGTAATATCATGCATGTTGCTTAGACTTTTTTGATGTGTGTAATTCTGTTACACCATCAGTATCCATGTTAATGTCCGATGCCTTATCGATCAACATTCCCATTGAAGATATTGCAAACTCCCCGCTAAGGTCACCAACTTCAGTCGAAACTTTACGTACTAGAGTTGAAAGGTTAGATGACCTACCATCTCAGGAAGGAGCTACATCTTTTTGGAGTACACAAGGGACAATGAAAATTATAGATTTCACCAGAACTCAGGAATTATTAGTTCCAACTCCATCTGATCCATTTGAGGCATTCCAGTTACTAGTAGATGACAATATTCTAGATTTAATAGTACGTGAAACTAATGCTAATGCCATTCGAGTGCAGAATGCACCTGGTGTTAAACAACACTCGCGAATAACATCATGGAAAGATGTAACACGAGCTGAATTGTCAACTTTTCTTTGGCTAATTCTTCATACAGGTACAATCCGGTTAAATCGACTCAATGGTTACTGGAAGAAGCATTGGCTCTTTAATATTCCATGTTTTGCCCAATATATGCCTCCATTTTTCATCTGAGGGAAATGACGAAGATCGACTGGCCAAAATCCGTCCGATAGTAGATCATTTTAACAATAGAATGAATGATATCTATTAACCAGGCAAACAGCTTTCTCTGGATGAAGCGATGGTGTTATGGCGTGGACGTCTCCAGTTTAGGCAATACATTAAAAATAAGCGCCATAAATATGGGGTAAAGTTATACGTACTTGCAGAGCCAGATGGCACAGTACTGAAGTTTCAAAATACGGTGGTGCAGGTGATGACACGTCTGGAGTCGGCCACACTCAAAAAATTGTTCTAAAATTACTAGAAGAGAAATTGGACGCGGGACACAGCGTATATATGGACAATTACTACAATTCGTTTGATTTAGCTGTCAAACTATTAGATCGCCAAACTTATTGTAGGGGTACCTACATTAAATAAAAATAGAAAAGGCAATCCAATAGAACTTGGTACTGTCACGTTGCGTAAAGGGGAAAATAAATCCTTGTTTTTAAATGGAGTACATATAGGCAAATGGAAAGACAAGCGTTACGTGCTCTATATATCGACAGAGCACGATAGTGAAATGATAGAAACAACGAACAAAAGAGGCACTGTGATCGTAAAACCATCAGCAATTGTACACTATAACAATTTTATGTCAGGCGTTGATTTGCAGGACCAAATGCTGTCGTATTATGTATATGCGAAAGGAAAACCATGCGATGGTATAAAAAGATATTTTTCCACACTCTTCAAATGAGCTTAAATAATGCGTGGCATTTATGTAATAAAGGACAATGCAAATGTTCCCTTGTTAGTTAGGCTCATAAAAAAAAATTAAGAGCAGGCATAAGAATAATGTTACATTAAAGATTGGACATATGTCATTCATATTTATTATGGCACCAATAAAATTCGTCGTGGGAAAAAAAAAGTATGGCTAAAAATATGTAGGTACTTTTATTTTTTTATGATAGTAAAACTGAGCGCCCGTAGTTTTCTATGGGTGTATTTGTCTACAACACCTTTTTCAGCATTTACCTACCACGACACTAGCGCCCTCTTGAAAGTGAAAGTGGCGCTAGTTTTTTCATATTCACCATATTGAAAACAAAATCTCTATAATTTCTTAAAAAGCTAATGCAATCCTTATGTAGCGTTACAACACCATCATAATAGCATGGTTCCTCTAATACCGATATTTTGAGGAAACTAATGTTTTGTGTTTGTGGGGTTAATAAAAGAAATAAGACTTTTAAGCATATTGTTTATTTATTTAAAATGTTACTTCTTGAATAGTTACTACTATACAACATATTTTAATACTAAAGTACATACATTTGTTTTTGTTTAAGACCATCCTTACTATTGTTACACACATTAGAGTAGTGATTTTGATGCTACTGTCTCTTATTCATCATTGTTGTGAATCACTTCATCTAAATAAAGAGCAGGGCGATGAATTGAATCTTGGTGCCTGGCCCAAGCAAGATACCATACTACTAACATAACATGGGCGCAGACACCTATGGTTCGCCGGCCAGTAAAACAATTACAGCAATAATTGCCAATGCTAGCCCTGCCTTCCAAGTTGTTGTCGACTAATATGTAGCAAAAATAGACTTTTGAGCCACTGTGTCTACTTTTTATTCGCGCTCTTATTAAACAAACAGCTGAATGGGGCAGATCGAAATTCTTCAATTGAGTAACTTGATGTTGTGCACATATTTCTATAATATAATCGTTACCTCTTACGTGCTCACTATAGTAACTAGCTGCTAGTTTTAATTGGTATGTCCCTACTGAATATAGTACCAATTCGTCTAGAGTGAGTCGAGGGAACTGTGGAAGATTTGGAATATCAGCGCGTATATTATTAAATGTAATTCTTTGACGGTTTAAATTATTTGTGTCCACATAGTCGGCCAGTCGATTGGGGTGATTTAACCTAGCCTCTATTATTGTTAAAAACTAGACATGGGTAGCTCGCGAATGAGAGATAAAATTGAACTAGCTCTTTAATTACAATCTAGCTCTCAGTCGCTCAGTCGTTCACGGAATAGCTCACTAGCTCATTTAGCTCTTGACTCTGTATGTACTTGTACGCTCTGTGGCTTTGCGAGCGAGTGAAACGCCGACAGCGGCCCGACAAGACCCGAACTTCCCCGACGAACAGTCAAACGATTTCGCATGTCGCTCACTGACCGATTGCTCGGCTCAATACGGCACTGTAAAATAACTCTTATTTCTATTGTTTTAAAAGAGAAAATACTTTACCACTTTTATAAATATGAAAATCTTTAGGGAATAATAGTTGTGATTTTGTAAATTTGAAAACAAACATCGTTGTTTTTTTAATGTATTCAAATTGTGTCGGCGGAATATCGTGTCGGTCGTGTCGCATATTGCAAATTATTAGTTGTAGTTAGTTAAAATTAGTAACAGACAGTGAGAACTAAGTGTTATGTTATGATACGCTAAAAAATATTAAGTGTTTTAAAGAAAAAAGACTTTGTGTGTAAATATTCTTAGTTAAAAGTTTAATTATTTTTATTAGTTGTAATTAGTTCGGATTAGTAATAGGTAGTTTTATATTATATGCTAATTAATATTAAGTGTTTTCGAAGAAAAAAGACTTTGTGTGTAAATATACATAAGTAAATATGGCTTTTCAAAGAAAAAGAAGTGTCCTGTGGAATCATTTTGAGGAAACTGAATTAAAAATAGCCAAATGCAACTATTGTAGTCAACTTATTAAAATATCGACAGGAAATATAGGAAATTTAGGAAGACACATGAAAACAAAACATCCCACTGTATCCCTTGTTGTTGAGAGGCAAGTTTTGATTACCGGAACACAAGAGCCAGAGCCAGGTGTAATTACAAGAACAGATTTCATGCCCGTTCCTTCGACATCTCAATTAACTTTGCAGCCCTCAATCAGAGCGTTTGCACAGTCGATGAAAAATATGCCACCTCGTAGGGCTGAAAAAATAGATCAACAGTTAATGCTGATGATTGCCAAGGGATTTTATCCCTTTAGAATGGTTGAAGATATAGAATTCAAGAAATTTTTAAGCATGATATGTCCAGGATTCTCGTTACCAACAAGAAAAACCTTGTCAGAAACCTTATTGCCGAAAATGTATGAAAAACAAAAAGAAAAAGTACAAGTAAAATTAGAAAAAGCTAACGCAATATGTTTGACCACAGATAGTTGGACGTCAATAAATAATAACAGTTTTACTGCAATTACGGCTCATTATATTGAATCAAACATAACGGAAACAAAATTGGAATCCATACTAATTGGTTGCATCGAATACTCGGAGCGGCACACAAGTGCAAATCTAGTTGACTTTTTTAAAAATATGCTTAAGGAATGGAAAATAAATAATAAAATTACTGCAATCGCAAGCGATAACGCTGCAAACATATCATCAGCAATTAAATCGAATTGGCGTCACATACCATGTTTTGCCCATACGTTAAATCTATGTGTGCAAGGAGCATTAATGCATATTGGCACGACAGTAAATAGAGTTAAAAGAATCGTGGAGCACATCAAAAGAAGCTCACAAGCACAAAAAAAATTCGAAGAAATTCAAAAACAACTTAATCAACCACAACTAAAATTAAAACAAGACGTATCGACTAGGTGGAATAGTACCTACGACATGCTGTCACGAATTTTAACTTTAAAGGACGCAGTGACTTATCAGAAGTGATTTAAATTTGACAGATAATGACTGGGATGTAATTGCAGCCGCCGTGCCTATTTTGAAGATATTCTACGAAATAACAGTCGAAATCAGCTCAGAAAAAAAATTAACGTTATCAAAAGTTATTCCACTTTGTAAAATCATATCGCAACACATTAAAAACTTATTAAGAGACCCGCAACAAATAAACCTTCCAGAAATAAAGTGTTTATTAGAATCACTTAATAAAGATATAGACCGGCGCTTTGCTAACGTCGAATTAAACCAATTAAATGCAGAAGCTACAATTCTAGATCCGAGGTTTAAAGGAAGAGGGTTTAAGGAGCGTCAAAATTTTGAAAAAATGTTGAGCACTTTAAATGCAACAGTTGGCGTAAGTACAGAAACATGTGTTCAGCCTATTGAAATAACGATGGAAGAGGTGCAGCAAACGCCGACGCCTAGTACGTCGTCTGTTTGGAAGGAGTTTGACGACGAAGTGGCAAAATTGACCCCTGTAAATGCAACCGCCGCGGGAATTATAGAGCTAAAGAATTATATGCAGGAGCCACTGCTACAGAGAACCAAAGACCCATTTACATGGTGGCACGAAAGACACTCGATTTACCCACATCTGTTTAATTACGTTCAGAAACGATTAAACCTTGTGGCTACGTCAGTTCCCTGCGAAAGAATATTTTCTAAAGCAGGTTACACCCTTAACGAAAGACGAAGTCGTCTTACCACAAGTAAATTGTCGCAGTTATTATTTATTAACTGTAACTCTCATCATGATTAGATACAGTACGTATGAAGGAAAGATATACGTACAATAATTATTGTAAATAACGAGTGTTGATTTGTCCATGCATAATTGTTGTAAAAAGCCGCTGATTATTAAATACGCCAATCTAAATGATATACGTCCAATTTATTTATTACATGATACAACAATTAACTAGCTTTTCAAAATATATTTATTCATTTAGATTGACAGTCCTAAGCCTGTTCAAGTATGAAGGAAAATCATTGGCTTACATAATTTTATTTATCTATACATATATTAAATCTGTAGAGAAGTCAATTCTGTACATGAAATATTTTCTCAAAATAACTATCAGGGTGTGATAAGTGATCGATACTGATGCCAAAAATGCAATCAGTAAAATTTTTGTCTGTCTGTCTGTCTGTATGTTCGTTATAGAAACAAAAACTACTCGACAAATATTGATGAAACTTAGTACGATTATTCTCCATACTCCTGGTCAGGTTATAGTATACTTTTCATTACGCTACGATCAATAGGAGCAGAGCAGTGAAGGAAAATGTTGGTAAAACGGGAGAAATTGTGTCGTGACGTCATAGCATTTTAACAGATGATTCGTGACGTCATAGAATTTTTGACAGATGAGTCGTGACGTCATAGGAGTTTTGACAGATAAGTCGTGACGTCATAGGAGTTTTGACAGCTGAGTCGTGTCGTCATAGAGTTTTGACAGGTGAGTCGTGACATCACAAAAATTTGACAGATGAGCTGTGACGTCATATAGTTTTTGGCAGATGATTTGTGACGTCATAATTTTTTTGACAGATGAGTCGTGACATCATAGGAGTTTTGACAGAGAGTCGTTACGTCGCATTTTGGCGGGAAAATAAATATGTTTGTATGAATTCCTGGGTGCGCGAATTTTCACTGCAAGCCACTCTCAGCCAGTTCCAATCACTGATTCAGAAATAATAACGGCGGTTAAGCAATGTCGGCGAGGTCATTCTATTATGGGTGACCATTCAGTAGTAATGTACAATTTCATCTAGGCATCTTCGTGCTTTAGATGGCACGTAAGACGGTGATCCCGGCTATCGTTGTTGTGAGAAAGTCGTTAAGCTAAGTCAAAGGCTATTTATAGGGTTCTGCAAAAAAAAATTTACGTTTGTACTACCAAAATATTTTTTGCGTGAACGAAGTCGCGGGATACAGCTAGTTTGTAATAAGAAGAAAACAACCCAATGAATCTAATTTTATCTGTAGGTCGCAATAAGTTAAGTGAACTAAAGAACTAGAAAAATTATAAAGAGCCATTGAGCTATTTGTCTCGTTTGACTTGCGTAAAGTAGCGCGGCTCAATTTGAGCTGTAGCTCGCAAGTAAATCAATTGAGCTCAAGAGTTAAAAGAGCTATTCGGTGAGCTAAAGAGCTAAAAGAGTGATATAGCTCTTTTGATCAAAAGAACTGTATCTCTCTTTTCTTTTCAGTGAGCTACATTTTGCATCTCTATAAAAACTCGGAAGCGTGCCGATTGTCTTCTAATGTTACGTGAAAGGCATTGGTCAAGGCTGCGGCTATCCTAAAATCTTTAAACATTATGCAGCTTGACTTATTGAAGTAGTTTTGGCGAAATATTCGAAAATCTGTTTTAAAACTCCCATTCACCACTTCGACTGGCCACCGGCAAATCGTACAAAGCCTGTATTTATTAGCTTGGTCAGTGCTTAATTGTCGCGATGAGCTTACGGTACCGACTGGTATTACAGCCTGATATCCAAAATCTTCCACCGTCCTTACAACATCCCGAAATCCCCTGTCTAGGATAAACACATCCCGATTGTTAAAGAACCACGGAATTACACTATTTTCGTGCTCTAGCAGCTCGCGTAAAATTGACGCATCATTTTTGGTGGCTCCGTGTGGACCTAATACATCTAAGATATAACCGTCGCTGCTCACCATCACAAAAGGTTTTAATAAATTCCTGAATTTATGCAAGCTGTAAGTATCCTTTTGGAAGGCAAAGTTAGCGCTTTTTTTAATAAAAATGTAAGTAGACAAATCACTGTCACATTTTGAGTGTTTGCATCACAAAATAATGTTTTTGGTATTAACAGATTTCTATTGGCAAATTCTTCTCGACTAATGTGGTCGAAACCCAAGTTTAAAGGCACGAATTCATTCGTTAAACATTGTCTAGCAACATTGAATTTGTGTTCAAGATTTTGTCTTGTCATTCCAAAAAGTGTGGCAAGTCTATCATCGGCCTCTCCAGTTCGTAATTTGGCTAAGTAAGCGCCAAGGACGGTTTTAGGTTTACGCGACCTTTGCGCCAAAGATGGTGTTTCTTGTAGTAATTGTAGAAATGCTCCGCGAAACGCCATCGACTATCAAGTACCAGCCCGAGGTACTTCAGACTGGTACCGATAGCGATCGGCGTGCCACCCACCACAATAGACCGACCTCGAGGCGGCGTCTGACGAGGTCCATGGAAGAAGAGGGCCTCAGACTTTTCGAGGGCCACAGTCAAACCAAGCGCTCCAATACGGCGCACGACATGGGCGACGCCCGCCGTCGAAGGAGGAACACCGTGGTGGTTTTAGTGGGTAGTCTGGTCTCTGTCCGAGGCCAGGAGTCCCACACGAAGCTCACCCTACACCCCCGTGCAGGGTGAGCGAAGTGCGCAAACGCATTTCCACCAGGCAAAAAAAAAAAAAAAAAAAACCTAACCTAACCTAACCTGGGGCGGGTCCCCAAGTGAGTTTGAGTACGTCCTCGTCGTCCGCCCTGGACCCCGTCCTGACCACCGTAACGGAGTGGCAGGCGGGTGACCGAATCTCAGGCTCCAAACTTGTGGACATTAAACAGTGACTTTTGATTGCGATAATGAGTGAAAATATGGATGCGATATTTGATTGGTCGGAGGAGACTCCTGGAGGAGGAGTGGAGGAGATGGCGGCAGTGATTGAGACGCGGGCTGCGAGGCCACGCGTCTCTCCTGCAGAGCCAGTCGTAATGTTAGAGCGTATGATGGACGCTTCGTCGAATGACCGTTCGCGCTCATCGTCTCCTGCGATGGGACGGTTCTGGCTGAAGCGGACCAACTCCGCCTCAGACCTGGAATCGCGAAGTGCGAGTCCTAAGCGCGGTCGTGGCCGCCCTATCACCACTGGCGAATATGCAGGTCTTGCTAAGGCTAAGGCCGATTTAAATGCGGCAAAGGCCAGGGAGCTCGAGCTTCAAGCCGAGAAAGAGTTGGCGGAGGAGTTGCGCCTGCAGCGGCAGAGGGCTCTCTATTTAAGAGAGACTCCCAATCCGCAGAACCAGCCCATCCCGCAGGCATCGGGTATCACTACCTTGGCGGCTACTCAGCTCAGCTCGGAGCAGCTGACCTCATCAATTGAGGCATCGTTGGCGATAGTGCAAAAGGTCGCCTCTAAAAGTTCAAACCTGAAGGGCCAATACGTGCGGGACCTTCACAACGCGTGTTCCGTTATAATGGAGAATGTGCGCGTGCTCCTTTGACTATGCTGAAGATGTCATCAACATAACGTAGCAAGAGGTAGATCCATATATTGCACATCTTAATGCTCTCCATCCGAAGATGCGTTTCACGTATGAAATGGAGGCGGACAGGTCATTGTCTTTCTTGGATGTCAAACTAGCCGTAAGACCAGATGGGTCCATATCACATAGTGTTTACCGTAAACCTACACACACGGACAGGTATTTACACGCAACGTCTCATCACCACCCGCGACACCTTCAATCTGTGATAACATCATTAAAGAACAGAGCATATGATCTCTGTGACCCTGAGCACCTGGGGCGAGAGCTAGACCATGTTCAGGAGGTACTCACGAACAATGGATTTAAGGTTAATACGCGAGAGAGACCAATAAAAAGAGAGAGACATCCTGGAGTGAACAGGCAACCTGCGTACCTACCTTATCTGAAAGGCGTGACAGATAAGATTGGCTCGGTGTTGAGAAACTACTCAATACACACCATTTTCACCCCGGAGGCCAAGGTTAATAGTATAGTACGCTCACCAAAGGATGTCCTACCTCTGCAATGTCCTGGCGTGTACAAGATTGACTGTAGCTGTGGCAGTTCTTATATTGGGCAAACAAAGCGGACCATTGCTGAAAGGCTCAAAGAGCACATAGCTGCTGTGAAGAACCGACAGACCAACAAGTCAGCCATCGCCGAACACTTGGTGAACGCTGGTGCTAATCACTGGATCGAGTTTCATAAGCCACAGGTAATCTCCACCGATCGCCACCATTACTCAAGACTTGTGCGCGAGGCCATTGAAATCAAAAAGTTCCCTAAAAACTTTAACCGGGATGACGGTTTCAAGTTGTCAGCAACGTGGAATCCAGTGATATCAAAAACAATACCTCCCTTTTTTGAACGGTCGGTTAACGTACAGAACAGCGATACGGTCAGTGTTGTGTGTAGGGGGACTTTATATTAACATCTCAAGATGCGAGGGTAGATGATAATAATATATTATCTATCACGAAGACGTCGCATCACCAGTCAGCTTGCGACCACGGCCAGTGCAACCTGTGCCGAAACGTCAAGTAAAATAAAGGTAAATTAAATGCGCGTTAATATCCCGTTTATATAATATTTATAATAATGAAACGCGATAGTTTAAAAGTTACAATAAATAATTCTCTTTTGGAAATAGTATATTGGTTCAGTTCAAATAATTTGTCTCTAAATAAAACGAAGACAAAATGCATCAAATTTACCATGCCAAACGTTCTTGATATAAAACCAATAGTTAAAATCAATGATGAGGAACTGGAAATAATTAACACTACAGTATTCCTAGGCATTACTTTAGACAGTAAATTACAGTGGGGCCCCCATATTGAAAAATTGTCAGGTACGCTTTCTTCAGCAGCATACGCAGTTAAAAAAATACGTCAGATATACAGATATAGACACAGCTAGGCTAGTTTATTTTAGTTATTTTCATAGCCTAATGTCGTATGGTATTCTGTTGTGGGGTAGTGCGGCTGATATTAACACAATATTTGTTTTGCAAAAAAGAGCGATACGTTGTATATATAATATGGGCCCAAGAGAGTCTCTTAGAGATAAATTTAAAATAATTAAGATTATGACTGTGCATTGCCAGTATATATTTGATAATTTAATGTACGTACACATAAATATTAAGATATATCAAAAAATGAGTGATATACATAATGTTAAGACTAGAAATAAAAATAAACTTGCTGTTCTCCACACTAGGCTTCATAAAATAAGTAATTCTTTCGCTGGTAATGGTATTCGTTTTTATAATAAGCTCCCTAGGGAAGTTTAGGAATTTTCAGTTAATAAATTTAAATCTTTTATTAAACATAAGTTAATATCGAAATCATATTATAGTGTAAAGGATTACTTAAACGATAAAAATGCTTGGATCTGAATTGTCCTGTTTACTAAGTAAAATAATATTTGTGAAACGATCACCAAAAGAGCGATAGGAACCCAGCAGAGTTTCTTGTGGGTGTCTTCTCTGACATGGTCGTGTTCCGAACCCTCAGTAAACTTAGCCGTTAAGTTAGACGAGCATATTATGTGATCACTATAAAACGACCTTCACACGCGGTATTTTTATATCTTACGTGAATAAACAAATTTTTCTTTCTTTCTGTCTTTCAAACGATTTGGAGAGTCTAGTAAGATGGGCCAACTACCTGTGGAGACGTGTATATTTTATTTTACTACTTCAATACAATAGTGTATACAGGCGGACTTAAAGCCTAAGGCATTCTCTTCCAGTCAACCTTGGGTGATGCAGAGACAAATGTGGTAGGTATTAAAATAAGTGAAATGAAAGAAGATAAAAAAAATGTGTAATGTAATAAACATACAATTACTCCCAAATACTTAGGTAAATACATAACTATAAACATACATAACTAATTCGTACACAAATAAATAATTTATAAATAATATATAATTATACAATATACATAACTAATAAATACATAAAATATATAAATAAGTAGAGGCCAATGATATATCAAATAATTTTGCTATGATTTGTTAAGTAAAAGTTGACGAACTTTGCGCTTAAATATTTGGCGGGTTGTAGACATCCTGATTTCAAGAGGCAGGGCATTCCAAAGAAGAATAGATTGAATAGGGAAAGAAGAATGAATGAAGTCAGTTTTGTGAGAGGGACATAATAGAACAAGATTATGAGAAGATTGCAGATTACGGTTGTGGGTAGAACAGAGGTACTGGAAGTAGTGAGTTGAATAGGCAGGGTGTGTAGGAGAAGTGAGAAAGGTGTAGAGAGTGGTAAGGGCACGCATGCTGCGTCGCTGACGAATGGTTAACCACTGCAGCTCAGAGCGAGAAGCAGACACATGGTCAAACTTACAAAGATTGTTTATGAAACGAATGCAGTTATTGAGAAGCCGGTCGAGTTTGTTGAGAAGATCTGCATTCAGCTCATAGTAGCACACATCACCATAGTCAACTATAGGGAAAATCAAATTTTGCACAAGCATTGCTTTGGTTTGCATAGGTAGGAAATGCTTTAACCGGTAAAAAGCTCGAAGAATGCCAGTGACTTTGCTACACAAGTTAGTAACTTGAGTGCGCCAGCTTAAAGTTGTGTCTATGTATAACCCCAGATCTTTTACTGATGCACACAGTTTGATTATTGTTCCATTTAATTCAATAGGAGGGAGAGACGATACGTCAGTTCTAGCCAACATGCGTTGACTTCCCACAACAATAGCCTGACATTTGTTGGGGTTTACGTACAATCCATACTTCTGTGACCAGCTATGTATATGCTCAAGGTCTCGGTTAATCATGTTGACTGCAGAAGGTAAAGCATCAACATCGGCCTGTGCGTAAATCTGCAGGTCATCGGCATACAGGTGATACGAGCACAGAAGATTAGGACAAATGAGGTTAATAAAAATTGAAAATAGCAAAGGTGAAACCGCCTTGAGGAACACCAGAGCCGATGTCACACCAACATGAAAAAGATTCATCGTTGCGCACCGACTGCTGACGTCCCTGAAGATAACTTAGGAACCATTCCAGTGCTTCTGAGGAGATCATGGAGTACGAGAGTATAGCAAGCAAGATATCATGATTGATGGTATTGAATGCATTAGAGAAATCTATTAGAACCAGCACAGTAATTTTTGTATCTTCCATACCCTGGCCCTGTCTAATATCCCCAGTTACCTTTAAAAGTGCCGAGACCGTACTATGCCCTGGTCTGAAGCCAGATTGCAAGGAACTTAGGATACTATTTTGATGGACAAATAAGGAAAGCTGCTTGTGAACACAGGCTTCAAGCACTTTAGATAGAAAAGGTAGAATGGAAATAGGACGAAAATCTTTCAGAAGTGAAGGGTTTTGGGTTTTAGGAATAGCAATTAAATATGCTTTACGCCATAAGGATGGGAAGGTACTAGTAGAAATGGAATAATTTATAATGTGAGTTATAACGGGGAGAAAAGAATCAAGGACAGTAACAATCATACGACGGCTAATATTATCATAACCAATTGAGTTCGATTTAATAGACAGTATTATCTTCTTGACCTCCTCATTTGCAACTGGAGAAAAGTAAAAAGACTCGATATTTGGGCGAGGCATCTCTGCGAGGTCTCGGACTGTCTGGATCACAGTTTGGCGATCCAGTGCAACAGAAGTGGAGAAATGACGATTAAGATCGTCCAAACTGATTGATCCAGGAAAGTCAGTTTGCCGTTGTTTACCGATGCCTAATGTGCCCAAGAACTTCCAGATATTCGCAGGTGAAGAAGACCTGATGTTATTAAGGATGTCACGGCGTAAGCGGTCTATCGTCGACGGAGCAAAAACTATCTTCAATTGATGAGCACGTAGATTCATTAGCAGATAAATAATAATCATCATCAGACATAATAAAATTATATTAAAATAAAATAATAAGAATATGTATATATAAATATAATATATAAAAGTGTAATAATTGTAAAAAAAGCAAATAAACTTTAACAACAAAAAATTATAATGCAAGATATCTCTGCACCACCCGCCAGCATGAGAAGAATGAGAAATGAAACTTAACTTAACTAGTAACTACACAATAACGGAACGCATCTGAAGACAATTTGACATTTGTTTGACATTATGTTAATAACATAGTGAAGTAAAACTAACCTTCAATATTTTAGATACAAGAAAAAAGAAATAAAATTGATTAAAACTACGTTGAGGGTAACAAAATGCACTCAGAAAACTCAGCCTTAAAGTACTTATAACAATGACAACAAACAAGATTAGCTGTGATATGACTATGAGATAATAACATAAAGAATGGTGAAATTATTTACGGGCCTTGGAGTGGTCGCCAGCTACCGCAGCTTCGCCGTACTTGCCATTAGTAGACACCCTGGAGTATCTACTTAATAAAGGATTCAGCTCGTCGATATTTGTGATTTTGTGTCGGCTACCATCGGTAGTTTTTACTTGAATTACTCCATCTTGTGTCCAACATGACCGCATACCAAAGTGGTCCCTGGCTTTGCTGAAGACTGCTTGTCGGGATCTTGTGCCTTTAAGTCTGGGCTTGGCCTTCCAGATTGCCATCCTGTTCTCAAGGTTTGAAAACCTAACAAGTATGGGACGGTGGTGAGTTGTAGAAGGCATGCCAATGCGATAACAGGAACTAATATCAGCAGAGGTGATATTCTTGATGTCCATGTTGTGGGCTAACTTGCTGATAATGGCCTTGCAGTCTTCATGTGGGCTTTCAGAAACTCCAAGGAAAACAAGTGCCTTCCGTCTGTGCCGAGTCTCAATGTTATCAACCAGGCGGGTGCACTCATTGATCTGCCCTCTCAATATTGAAAGCATTGAAAACATAAGCTCCCGGAATGCTCGGAACTCCTCTGCAACCTTCGCTACGGTGTCTTTGGCTGGACCTGCAGAGCTTAGTTGTGCCTCCAGCTGAGCCATCCGCTAGGAGAAGTTTTCCTCTAAGTTACTCTGAGCTATCTTAATTTCATCAATTTGAGACATTGTGTTATAAGTGACTTAAGTGTGTTACTAATGTACTAATATTATATTTATGTGCATAATAAAATTATTATGTCCACTTACATGTATCTTGCAGTGTATTATTGCTCCACAAACGTGAGTAGGTGATATTTGTGTGCTTCTTGATCCGAAATGAACATATAAATCTATTTATATTAATAAATACTATTTTTAATTTGATTTTAAAAATGCAGTTGTCTTTTTGTTTCTTCACTTTTCAGCCTACATGACATTGTATATGACAAACTCGAGCTTCTGGTGGAATGTAATAATTATGTTCCGCAGCCATTTTTATTTTCACACTTTCTGGAATTCTTCGTCGTGTATGATTTTCGCATCCATAAAATATGCAGGATCTGCCCACATTAGGTGCCCTGGAATAGCCAGGTAGGTCAAAAGATACATTAGCATTCATCTGTGCTGGGTTCTGATTTTCTTCATTTTCAGATACATCAGGGCTGAGTTGTGGTTGTTGAACCACCACGTTATCCAGCTCTTCCTGTAATAGGTTCGGTTGTACAAGTATAGATGGACTATGTCGTTCTTGTAGCTCGGGAACTCTTTCAGTCCCCTGTGCATCTTGAGCAGACTCTCGAACAGGTTCAGTGTTAGGTGGTTCCAGTCTACCACGCAAAGCTCGTAACCAACAACGATTACAAACGTGCTCTTCGTTATTGTATATTATCTGTAAATAATAAAAAAACAACTTAAATAAAGAGCGATACCATACTTTGTCAATGGAGAACTAAAAGCTGCAGCCTGGACGCCTGAGATTGATGATTCACAATAACTGAGAAAATTTCAGTAAAACATATTTTAACGAAAATTGAAAACGTTAAGACGCGTCTCAAAAAAGAAGGTAACAAGACAAGAAGTATCACGGACGTGGTAAGAAAGGAGTGTAAAGGGTGTAGAGAGAAGAAAAACCGGGTAGCCACTTTGTACGAATGTAAGAGCTGTATCGGACAACCAGCTCTATGCATAGAGTGTTTCTTTGAAAAACATTTATAATTTTTTTTTAATTCTTGTCCTTAAGTATATTGGTATTTTTTTTTCTTTTTCTGCAATTAAACTTGTGTGATTATTAACATTGTTTAATTTGTAACACCTACTACATCTTACACACCATACAACTTACATACATAGGATAATATACATACATACACTATAAATATTTCACATACTGTAACAAAAATCAAATACACGGCGCCGTGTGTTTGGCCACTCATAGCTCCGTAGGCCAAGGACACGGCGCCGTGTAAATGCATTTTTTTTATCAATAAATAAAGGTTTATTAAAAATATTATCAAAACTTACATATAATACTTAATTACAAATAATTAAAACACTTTAAACGTATGGCCACAGTAATATATTCATTACCAAAAACTGCAGACAGAGATGCATCTTACAATTCATTTGGCATTGAATGTGTTAAAGCTGGCCAACCCCCCACCAGAAGCAAAAAAATTAATTATCGGCCAGAAAAGAAAAAGGGGGCGCCCTTCAAAATCCAAACCAGCGCTGATTATTCAGTGATTGTTATTTTTAACAATAAATATTGATTATTTTGACTTAAATTAAGTGTTTTATTTACAATTCAGCTAGAAATTTAACTTAAATATATTTATACTACCGGTGGTCGACCATCCTACATTTTTAGACCTTCATGAAATTTTCTAGTGATAATAATATATGATTTATTGGTGATGTCTTTAAATTAGTTTGCTTAAATACTATTAGGACAAACCTATTCTAATACATACAAAACCATTTATTTGGTACTTGACCCCATATCTCCATGATTTTCGGTAATTTATTGTGGAATTGATTTTATATTGTTTGGTGACTACTAACCTATAGAAGAACCTGCGCATACTCATTGTCTACAAGAAGGTTATTTTCACCGTGAAGGATTCGACGGGCATACCGGCGCGGGCTAGAGTATATTGTATTGCTTACCCGAAACAAACCCCGTCACCGAACAGGGAGGTATCCCTTGTGTGTGTTCTGTATTCATACACCCAACGCACAACCGCGCACCGCGCCAATACAATATTAAAAATGTAAATGGTGATAAACTTCCTTTTTTTAATTTAAATCCTAATCCAGAATCCTTGGGGCAGGCGCGCACTACGAGTTTTTTGCCGCGTGGCAGAAAAGAGCAGCGGTATAATGTCGCACTGTAATACTGTACCAAACAGTTTAGTATATTGCGCGCACTTGACGGCATGCCCGATTTACACATCGACAAGTACAGTAGCGAGTTAAGTAGTAAGTTGTTGAATCTTAAAATACTACTTAACTCGCTACTGTACTTGTCGATGTGTAAATCGGGCAGCAGAGCCACCGCAGCGGCGAAAGGTCTGTGACAAGTAACAATTCGTTTGCGGCGCGGTGGTTCATCATCTTTTTGTAACATATTTGAATAGCTTTGAATGCACGCACTACACGACGTTTTGCCGCTAGACTTGTTCTTGCTCGGTCACTAAAGGGAACGCTCCGAACTAGTTCTTTTTTCGAAAGGAACTAGTTCAGACATATAGTTCTTTTAGTTCGAATAGTTCTCTAGTTCCATTAGGTCTTACCATTCTCTGTCTTTCCAATAAAACGATGATGCGTATTGTCAATTCGGTCATCTAGTCCTACTAGTTCTTTAGTCATACTATAAATACTAGGTGCATAATCACATAGATGCGCTGTGTAACTATTTTTCTGTAACCTAATTACGTATTATTGCATAGGAAGTATATTCTTTATTTATTTAAAATAAATATTTGATTTCCTTTCATACTTTTCAGGCTTAGGACTGTCGTTCTAAGATTTTAGATTTTTAACGTATGCTGCAATTTAACTTGATTAAATCTTAGAATGGCGTATTTAAAAATCAAATATTAAATTCTTATTCAGACAGTGATAAAATACCAAGTTCGAAGCAAAATCTTTTGATATCGTATTACAGAAATAACTTTAAAATGTTGTTCTTTTTCTACGATTTTTTTTAAATAAAACGAAATAAGCAGATAAGCGGTTAAAAACTGTTCTTTGATATTTTTTGTACCTTTAATACTTTACTGTAAAATATAATTAAAAACTATTTATATTTCCTCATATTTAAAAAAAACTAAATAAGCAGATACTTAGTAAACAAAACTGCCCCTTGGTATATAACTAAAACACGTAAAAGCCTGACCAGAAAAATAAAACACCTCGCCATATTGTGGAATATTTATGAACTAATTTTCGTCATACAATTTGACAGAAGATTGACAATCAAATACGAAAGCGTTCTCTTGTCAGGTTTTTTTATATTTCTGGTCAGGCTATATTAACGATTCTTACGAATAATTAAAAATAAAACAAAATAAGCTGATAAGCAGTTAACAAAACTGTAATTTAATGTTGTATAAAAAAAGGGCAATATATGTATTGTTAAAAGCTTAAAGTTTACTAATAATTTAAAATAAAACGAAATCAGCAGTTATGCAATAAAGTATTTAACACAACAAGTGACTTGAAAAACAATTAAACGACAAGTTTTTTTTTATAAAAATTTAGAGTCGTTAATCACATATCTGATTATAAAGTTTCTTTCATCAAGACAAGTTCATTGATTCGTTCACGAACGAATCAAAGAACTAAGAACAAATCGTTTGCGGAATAGTTCGTGAAAGACAAGTTCATTAATTCGTTCACGAACGACTAAAGAACTAAGAGCAAACAGTTTACGGAATAGTTCGTTCTAGTTCCATGTCAAGAACTGGTTCCTTTTAGTTCTTAGTTCCTGAACTACACAAGACTATTTGCCGCTGATTTGTGTATTTTGTATTGCATTTCAAAAGCAACGATGGCTACGTGAATTAATTCTAATGATCTTGATGAAGAGTTCAATATTAAAATGCTTATTTATGAAGTTGAGAAAAGACCACCATTGTATGACATAACTTCAAAAGAATACAGTGATAGAAGTATTAAACAGCGATTATGGGGAGAAGTGTGTCAGAATTTGTTTAGAAGATGGAATGAATTTAATGAAATCCTACAACGAGAAAAAGGTAAGAACTTTTTATTTACTACTTTTATTTATTTATACATATAAGTACAGTATGAGGACTTTGATAATATTATTGGCTTTTAAAGAAAGACAGACAACAATGAGGAAGCGAGAAAGTGAGATTATAATTTATTGATGATTTTGAAATTGTATATTATGACGTTAACAATAAGTGCTATATTTTGTTGCACTGCAATGAATTTTTATCGAAGTGCAATGTTTCCGTCACCACTGTCACTTAGTAAGACATGATAAAACATACAATGTCAAATAGAAGTAAGTAGGGATTCAATCTTTTATAATTTCAACCTTATGCCGAACGTCATAAGATACATTTTAATGTGATAATTTCCAAAACTTATGCTAAAATTATTCAGCTAATTTCGGTAATCGGATGTACTTTTCTTACTCATTGATTTGCTGTCTTTCTTTAAAAGCCAATCACATTATCAATGTCCCCATACTGTACATTTATTTACTTTCAAAATTTTAACTTCTTTAAAATAGATAAATATTTACTATGCATTATTATGATTTTGTAAAATTCACTTTAATAAGTGTTATCTTAGTTTATAGGGTGTAGGGAAAATGCCTTAAATAACTTATATCATATCATTTATATTATTCACGACGTGTATGACATTTATTTAATATACACTGGGCCGCAATGAAAACGGGTCACTTACATAAACCTTAATAACTTCCAAAATATTGGAGCTAGCTTTATGAAATTAACACTAAAATAAAGATAATTTAACAGTCCTTATAAGGAAGTGATAAAAATTACAGATTGTTAAGTGTATTTTGGTCAAAAGTACGTTAAATAAAAGTTGTCACTTTCATTAGATGTCGAAAACAAGTAAAAGGTATCGAAAATGCAATTTTCACTCATTTAATACGCTGTATTATTATCAGAAGCTGTTAATACAGCTGTCATCTGGTTTTGGATGCTTTCCATTTGGTTTTTAATTGAATTCTGAGGAAAATACACCCATTTCTCTATCACTGCTTCTCTGAGTTCACAAAGGGTGATAAGAGGGAAATTTTGATGTCCTACTCATCGACCTAATACGTCCCAAGCATGCTGGATCGGTTTCAAGTCTGGGTTGCCTCCTGGCTACTTCATACGTGTGATAGCGACATTTTTACGGAACTTTAACACTATTAAATCTGTATGAAGACGAGCGTTGAGTTCCATAAAGGTGATTATTTCGCCGATGTTTACCAAAAATGAGCCATCATACTCATTAATGATTTCATTCAAGTACTTATCTGCAGGTAAAGTACAATTTTATATCACTACTAGCTCGGTGCGGCTTTCAGAAGAAATTCCAGCCCAAACGTGTACAGTGCCTCCGACATAAGGTACTTTCTCTTCAATGTAAGCTTGGTTATACAGGTTTCCTGTACTTTTCCAGACTCTTAGCCTTCCATCGTGCTTGTATAACGTAAACCTCGACTCATCGGAAACATTTTCCTTAACTAATCAGCCATGAGCGCTATTCACGAATTTTTTATCATCACTCTATCTTGAATTTTGATGTTGTCTTCCAAGTTTACGAATATTTGCAGGTCTAGGACTGTAATTTTGCTTCATCTAGACACTGCCTCACTATACAAGGTCTTGGATTGCTTTTTCGAGCACGTAGCAAGTGATTTTTGACTACAACAGCCGCTTGAAATCGATTTCTCAACATTGTCGACACCATGTAACGATCCTCTTGGGTTTTTGTGCACGCTGTTGGTTCTGATTTTGGTCTGCGCGTATTGGATACAGTGTCTTTGAGAGCTATAAAACAACAGTTCTTGCTGTATAACGATGACTACATCATTTTTCTAGCATTTCTGGAATCGTTGCAGACTCTTCAGGGGTTAGAGCCATGTTTTTATGCTAATTTGATCAGAATATCGAATTTCTGTATATAAAATGCGTCATTATCATAATATAACAGAAAAAAAATAAAAAAAATGATTTCGAAACTATTGTAAAAATTTAAAAAAATTGTATTTATTTTTAATTTATGGATTTAATACAATAATAAAAATAATTTGAAAGATTTTACTTGCGGCATTATTTGTAATTAAATTATCTATCAATAAGTCTTTATTTCATAAAGCTAGCTCTAATATTTTGGAAGTTTATTAAGGTTCTTGTAAGCGACCCGTTTTCATTGCGGCCCAGTGTATTATGTGAGTAATTGTCTGCAGTGGTAGTTATTCTAATTAGCTTTAGAAGCCGATTAGCAATATTTATTTGTTTCAAAGACCAAAAATACATCCTAACACGTATTATTTAGCATAAAGGAGACGGTTTTTTTTTGTTCGGCGAATAGGCCCAGTCACAAATTGTGCGAGTTTAGGAATGAAATGCATACCGTTTATTCCTTATAATCTCTAGATAGACAGTCTGCATATATCAAAACTCTCTCAAGAGGGAATACTCTGAAATAGGACAATCAAAACATGACTCTAGTGACAACCTTAAATCTCACAACAGCGATTGTCTAACGAATATACACTGATAAGGCAACCAAGAGCTCTCGAAATAACGCAGCTTTTGCTGGCTATTGCTTGTAGATCTAAAATAATAAGGTAGTTAAAGAGAAACAATACACTATATATATGACACAAGAAATATTTATTACTGTTCACAATTATAATTAACACAGTCATCTCTTAAAGCAGTATTTCATCATAAATAGACGCTGGTGGCTCAAGCTCACCTCAAAGCAGAGCCCAAGATAAAAACCACACTTTACACATCACATGTGCACAGCAGCCAACAGTGACTGTGCCTCTGCTCAATAAGCAATAACAACAGTATTCAGCAAGAGCAGCTTTAGTGTGTATTATGCACTCTATCTAAAGATGCCATTTTTATAAAATATAAAAGTACAAATAAATCATGCATTTATCTAATAAAATCCGAAACGATAACAACGTTGTCATGACAATGTCAAACTGATTGAAACTGTACTACAGAGTATCTGCTATTGGCTATTATTTACGTTTCGTTCTACGATTATTTTTAAAGTACGTTACTTGATAATTTGTATTAACCATTAAAATAAATCTAAGAACGTTTGTAGAAAGAGGTGCTAGCTCTTATGGTGACCGCACTATCACTTTCTCGGGATTATAATGGTGTTTAATTAAAGTCTCACGTAAGTTAACAAATGATTTAATGATTAACTACACATATAACAAACACTAAATTGTATTAAGTAATTAACACTCTGTTAACTTATTTATTTCGGATAACTTTAAACTGATACAAAAAACTGGTTATAAAATGGTTATTGGTAATGGTTGTTGGTTATGAGTACGCGACGTCTCTAACCAGAGTTGAACACGAACTGATTTACATTAATTAGTACAAAAGTTACTAAGCGCATTATTATTGCGAGTTGCGCAATAATGCAAAAATGCTGAGTGTTCGATGTAAACTCGAACATATTCCCGAGGGAAAAATAAATACAAAGAATCTACAACTAAATACAAAAAAAATAAAAAATATAGTTATACTATAACATAAAGTAACCCAATCTAAAATATAAAACAATATGATACCTAAACTAATGAAATTCAAAACACCCTTTTAAAATATAATTATATCTTAAGCTAAACTACTGAGTCATCTATTTTAGTGGTTCGTTTAATTGCACCATATCTTGCACTGGGCCACCGTTTGGCTAAATTTTGCAAATCGAAATTTATACGATGTTTGTCATTTAAATCACTTGCACTAAGCACTTCACTATACACTTGTTTACCGACCGGTGTAGATGGCACTGTGACTGTTGAGTGAAATGAGTTGCATGGCTGTGATCTCTGCGTTGGTACCGGTGGAGGATCCGTAACGACCACCGGGCGAATGGTTTCTTCATTTGTATGGGTAGTCCTGCCTGTGGTTGCTGGACGTTGAAACGAGCGACAGCGTCCAGTCTTCCACACCCAAACTAACACGGCGCAGAGTGTAACAAGTATCATGAGGTAACTGATGGTGTAGTGATGAATATCATGAGGTGATAAATCTTCAACTTCGGTATTGCTGTTCTTTAGTTCCTTTACAGCTTTTTCTAAGCTTGTAATGTATGTGGTGAGATTTTCTTGTGATTGGTCATACTCAGGTATTCGAATATTTATTATGCGATTAATTTGATCAAATTGTGGTATATAAATATTTGATGTAATATTCATTGATGATGATTGTTGACGAATGGAATAGAAGGAAAATCCCTTGCCTTTAATTACGCAGTCTTGACTTATGCCGATAACCCCGGCCTGACTCAGGTGACTTATTGTAACTTGATCGCCACATATGATTTTAATTGTGTAAGTATTGCAACAAAAGAAAAAGTGCTGAGAATTCAAATTCAATTCGACCCATTTATCGGAACAGCTGGTTTTATCAACTTTGCATTCGTTTGTATCAGGTGTAGTTTGGCAGAAACTTTCATCATTTTTAAGGTCTAGTATTGGATTAGGCAGCTGGCAAATGTAGGCTGATCGATGGTGTAAGCATGTGGTCAATTGGTTCATATCTGTAATGAAATATGACTCCTTTTCTATGTTTACAGCAACATACTCCGAAACTGGTATGATTCTGGTCATGATGTTTTTTGTTTGATGTGGAACTGGTATTATTTTGTACAATTGGAAATTTTCTCTTGAAATTAATGGAAACGTTACTTCGATAATGACATATTTTCTAGTAGCTCGTGCCTTGACTTGTATTAGCTTGTAAATATATTGGATATCGTTATCTAAGTTACTGATAGGTAACGTGAGCTCACTGGGAATTTTACTGTATATTGTTTGAAGCTCACGTTTGAGTTGCTTTGGTGGCAACAAATGAATGTTTATCTGACCGTGGTAGACGTCTGTAATTGTATTTAACAAGGTATCTTGAAGTCTTCGCAACCCGAGCAGCAACGTGTTTCCAGCCATTGCTGACAACGTAAAGTCATTTAAATATGTAATGTTAAGAATTTCTTGTTGAACTGTGCTGTAGTTTTCTTGTAAATCCATTATTTTCTTATTTATTATTTTATGTTGCTTATTAATTGTGACTTCCATCTCTTTCATAAGGTTAAATTCGGCTTCTATTACGGAAGTTTGGTTTTTCCACAAATAAGACAAATGTTTTTCGTTACGCTGTATCGTTTCTATATCCTTAACATATTGTTCTGCAAAACGCGAATCCAATACTCCAAATAGCTCACTAGCGAGATATCCGACACCGTTTATTAAACCTCGTCGGCGACGATATGTCTGGTTGTACGCACGTCGTCGTCTAGCGTAGTTATCAAAATGCTGAGTTACTAAAAGTTCATTGTAGTATTTAAGTTCTTGGTAGTCATGTCGGGCTTGTTGTACTATCGTATTACAATGGGAGTCCAGTTTCATAGACGAACAAAGTGTTTCTAAATAGGTTGATATTTTTTCATAAGTTTCTATACCACTCCAAAATGGAGACATGTCATAATACATGACTATGGTCCATTTGTCACGAATTAGTTGTATTTTTGTGATAGGATCAAAATATAATGTTTGGTTACTTGGTATCTGCTTGATTGAGTGTAAACTGTAAGACGGTGATATAATTGCCATGAATATTAAAAGAATAGAAGCGATTGTCGATAATTTAGAGACCTTTCTTCCTTCTCGTTTATGTGTCACAGACGTACTTGTATGGTTTTGTTTTGGTTTTAATTGGTTTGGTTTAGATTTGTTTTGGTTGACTGGTAGTAGAGAAAGCTTTACGATAGGCCGTGTGATTAAGCCATGACTTGTTTTTAAGGACACAGTTCTTACTAAGCCATCGCTACCTGGATGTGTTTGTACAACGCGGCCAAGAGGCCATTTGCCAGAGGGCAAATTTTCGTTATGTATTATTACTAAGTCTCCGACGTCGATGTTTTTCTGGACATTCATCCATTTGGCTCTGGATGAAAGTTGAACTAGGTATTCCATTTTCCACCTTTTCCATAAATCTTTGAATATTTTTGTAGTTAGGAACCACCTAGTCCTAGCATCTTGTTCGGTCTCTATTATGGTTGTCCCAGGTCTGCCTGACAAAAAGTGAGCCGGTGTTAAATAATCAAGGTCATCAGGGTCCTCAGTTAAGGCACAAAGAGGACGCGAATTCAGACATGCCTCGAGCTTGGCTAATAATGTAGTATACTCTTCGAAAGTTAACTTCTGGGTACCGACGACTCTCTTAAGATGGTGTTTGAGACTACGCACTGCTCTCTCCCATAGTCCACCGGCATTTGGCCAGCTGGGGGCATTAAAATGCCAGCTTATGCCCATCTCCGTTATCTCCTTTATGAACGTGTCGTTAAATATAGAAATAAGCTGGTTGTGTTCCTCTTGTAAAATTCTATTGGCTCCCACAAAATTGGTACCGTTATCACTGTATACGTGACGTGGCGCCCCTCTTCGCGCAGACATTCTTGTTAAAGCTGCTAAAAATGCGGAGCTACTTAAGTCAGAGACGAGTTCAAGGTGAACAGCCTTTGTCACCATGCATACAAAAACTGCAATATAACCCTTTGTGGTTTTTATACCTCGTCCCTTATTGGCCTTCACCTCTACAAATCCTGTGTAGTCTACGCCACAATGGTAAAACGCATGTTCTGGGTTTACTCTGGGTTCTGGTAAATCTCCCATGAGCTGGAATTGTTTCATAGGATTGTGTCTCCTACATACTACACAATTCCTTATATACTTTTTGGTTGCCATGTAACCACCCATTATCCAATACTGCTGGCGCAGATTTGCTAACGTAAGACGTACACCGCCGTGCAATGTTAGTTCGTGGGCTTGATTTATTAATAAAGTAGTGAGTATGTGATCGTGGGGTAATATGATAGGATGCTTTACATTTGTATTTATGTGGGCGTTATTCAGTCTCCCTCCAACACGTAAAATTCCATGCTCGTCAATAAAGGGGTTCAAATTTAAAATGTTACTTTTGCAATGCACCTTTCCGTGTTTACCCAAATAAAGAAAATCATTTATAAATTCTGTTCCTTGAACACATTTTATTAATATTAGTTTTGCATATCGGAGTTCATGTAACTCGAGATAGGTTCGACGGGTTTGCTTGTTTGTTGTGGTTAATCGTAATATCCACGCAAATATGCGAATAATTTTTGCAATTGAGCTAAATTTCTTTAATAAATGGTTTACTATTTCAGCTATTGTTATGTCCTTTTGTTGTTTACATAACGTTAGGTTTGTTATTCTAAAAATAGATGGTTTTATTTCTAAATCGGTTTGGTATATGGTTTGATATTTATTATCTTGGTTTGAATATGATAAAAGCCATGGTGGCCCCTGCCACCATAAAGTATGGTCTTTTAGCTGTTTAACTGTTAACCCTCTACTTGCACAGTCAGCGGGGTTGTCATCTGTCTTCACATGATGCCAATTTGTAGGTGGTATTATTTTGGTAATAGCTGTAACTCGATTGGCTACGAATGGTTTCCAACGGGTAGGGTCACCTTGTAACCACCCTAATACTGCTGTTGAGTCTGTCCAACAATATACTTCTTTTTTGTAATCAGGTAAGGATACTTCGACCTTTTGCATTAACGATGACAATAGTTGAGCGCCCATCAACTCCAACCTAGGTATTGTTACATTTTTACCTAGGGGGGCTAATCTTGCCTTCCCGGCGACTAATGTGATGGTTACCTTATCTCCTTTCGTGGTTTTGCAGTAAACAACACAGGCGTACGCTTTGTTCGATGCGTCACAAAAGCCGTGTAATTGAATAGCTTGCCCTTCGCTTGTTCCTAACCATCTGTTAATTTCTAAGCCCTTTAAATCGTCGAATTCTCTTTTTATTTTATTCCACTCTGAGTTTATTTGGACTGGTAGAGTTTCATCCCATTTTAATTTAGATAACCAAACGTTTTGAAACAATATTTTCATTGTGGTACTCAAAGGTGTGAGCCATCCTAATGGGTCATACAGCTTAGAAATATCTGAGAGAAGGCTTCGCTTGGTAGAAGTATCTTTAGATATTTGTTCTGAGATTAACGTTGAGGTAAAGATAAACTTGTCTTTCTGAGGGTTCCAACCGAGCCCTAGAGTTTTCGTGGTTCCGCTTTCTTTAAATTCATATGTTGATTGGTTGCATTGCTCTGGTCTCAAATCACGGAGGAGGTCTAGGCTATTCGAAGTCCATTTTCTAAGGTTAAATTCTCCTAGTTGTAATAACTTTATAAGGTCATTTTTTACTTTATTTGCCATACTCAAAGAATGATGACCTCCACAGTAATCGTCCATATAAAATCTGTCTTCTAATTCCCTTGCTGCCTCAGGATAAATATGCCGTTCATCAGAAGCCAACTTCTTTAGGCACATCATGGCTAAGAACCCTGCTGGTTTGGTTCCGTATGTGAGTGTTACTAATTGAAATGACTGAAATTCTTGGTTAGAACGCGGTGACAGTGACTCTTTTGTAATTTCTTCTTGGTTCGTTCTTCTCCATATAATTTTTTGAAAAATTTGATCTTCTGGATGTAACCTTATAGCTCGATACATTTTTTCTATATCAGAAGTATAAACATAACGGTATTGTCTCCACTTTAAAATAATTTCTTGTATATCTTTTTGTATGTTTGGGCCTCTGTACATTAAGTCATTCAAACTGTAACCGGAAGTAGACGTCGCAGAAGCGTTGAATACTACCCTTAGTTTGGTTGTTGTTGATTCCGCGCGAATGACAGCATGGTGTGGTAAATAACAGTGAAGTGATTGGTTATCATGTGAAGGTATCATGTGGTTTAATGAGATATATTCTGCCATGAATTTATGGTATTCTTCTTTTAGTTCTTTATTCTTCTGGAACCTTTTTTCTAAATTCCTATACTGTGCTATAGCCTGTGGTTTGGTTAGACCTAATTTATTTTTGTAGTCCGGTTTGAATGGTAATCGAACTTCAAACCCTCCATTCTCTAGTCTCCTTGTGGTGTCGTGAAAATATTTTACACACACGCGGTCTTCATCTGTTATTTCTGTCTTCTGGTTAATATCTTCGTTTTCCCAATACTTAAGTAAATCCTTAGCATTATTGAGAACTACGTTGCACTGGTAATGAGGTGTCATGGACCCACATAGTAACCACCCCAATTGTGTTTGTTGGGCAATAGGTTGGTCATTCCTATCCCCTCTTAAAATACCTCCTAATACTATTTGGCTATAAATATCGGCACCGAGAAGCAAGTCCACTGGCCTGCTAATGTAGAACTCGGGGTCGGCTAAGCTGATTCCTTGTATGTGTTTCCACGTCGTTGGTTTTTTAAAACTATTGTTTGGTAAACGTTTAATTAAGTTGTTCATAATTATTACACTAGTTTGTAATGAAAACTCGCTGTGTAATGATTGTATACTTAAGTGAAGCATACCCTTGGTGTTGCTTTCCTTTTCACCCACACCATAAATTTGTCCTTTAAAATGAGATCTTTTTAATCCTAAAGTTTGAGCTGCGTTCTCATTTATTAAGGATAATTGAGAGCCTTGGTCAATTAAAGCCCTCATCTTATGCTGTGTGCCGTCGGTACCCTTCACATATACTACTGCGGTGGCTAAGAGTATCTCTGAGATGTCGTCCCAAGATGCATGAGATGACCTCGATGGAATATTTTTGGTGTTGGTAGTTTTGGTATTAAATTCTGATGACGAAGTGCCTCGATTTATAATAGATTCATGCAACAATGTGTTGTGATTACCAAGACACTTGCGACATCGCTTATTAGATAAACATGGTTTTCTAAAATGATTACTAAGACAATTGAGGCAATAACTTAATTGCTCAACCTTGTTTAATTTTTGCTCGGACGTCATTTGCAAAAATTCAGGGCACCGCCATATTCCGTGCTCAGCATTGCACAATCCGCAGGTTATCGACCGCGAAACGTGACATGTGTTCATGCTATTATGAGTGTTTTCTTTAATAAATGAATGATAATTATTTTTATGAAAATTTCTTCTTTGGTTATGGTTATAATTATTGACCTTAGGTGGCTGAACCACCGTGGTTTTCTGGCTTACTGGTTCTTGTTTGCGTCGAGATGCCTCTAAAGCTGTGAATTTGACCTCTAAATAGTCTAAAAATTCTTGTAACGATGGCAATTCCCTTGGGTTTTTAACGGACTCAATGTATTCAATGAACGATTCATTGTCTAATTTTTGTGAAAGAAGGTGTACTAATATGGGGTCCCATGTTGATATTTCCACTCCTAAATTCTGAATAGCGTGAAGAGTTTCCTTGGTTACGTCATGCAACCTTTTAATCATGGTTACTGATTGCTGCTGCATGCTGGGAAGGCCAAGCATGATGTTAATATGCGACGTGAAAATCATTTTCTTATTACCATACCGGTGATTTAAAATATCCCAACATACATGATAATTGTCAGAACTAATTTGTAAATGATGGATCAGTCTCTCGGCCTCCCCTGACACCTTACCCTTTAAAAATTGCATTTTTTGCGCATTTGACATGGAAGGGTTTTTGTCAATGGCCTCGGTGAACAAATCTTTAAAACACACCCAGTTATTATAAAGACCGTTAAACACTGGAATATTTATCTGAGGGGTTGATTTTTCACGGTGTTTCGTGGACCACATCTTCATGTTAATGTTATTCGTCAGCTTGATGTAAGTTTCCTCATGTTTGCAAAACTCCTTTTGGTAGAAGTAATCCTCACTTCCGTCCTCTCCTTCAATTTGCCAATGAAGTTTATCGATTTCACTCCATCTGTTATCTAAAGACTTCAAAGCGTTCTCAAATTGCCACTTATTTTCTAAATTATCGATTTGTAAGTTTCCCACGGTTCTCATGAAAGCCTTAAAATTTATGGTTTGCTTCTTTACTAATTCTTCTAGACCTTTGTTTCTCTTCTCCGACTTGGCAAACTCCTCTCCACGCCTTGAAGATGTTTCGTGACCAGAGGGACCTTCTTCTGCTTCTATATTGCGAGGACTAACACCTAATAAATGCTTTTTTCCCAACTGTTCCAAGGTCTTATCTATATATTGCTTTATATTTAAATAAACTTCTTGCGCTGTATCAAAACAATTTCTCTTAAAATAAACATGTTCAAAATTTGCAATCTCACACATTTCTCTATGATTTTTCTGGTAATTTTTCCAATAAGCTTCCACTGTCTCAGCCTTCCGTTTATAATTTTCAACGGTTTTTCTCTCGGAGCCATCCTTTTTAACGTTGGTATAAAATTTGGTAAGGTATTCGTAAATCTCCGTCTGGTTCATGAACAAAGTATCCGAATCCATCGTTTTGTAGGTAATATCAAATTAGCAAGTAAAAATAATAAATGGTTTGATCTGACCTGGTATGCTCGCTCACCAACCTCGGCAACTTATAGCTGCCTGAACTGCTGTAAGCTACTGGTACTGCTTCTCCTGGTAGGCGCTGGTTTCAATGTTTCGAAGGACCATGTAGAAAGAGGTGCTAGCTCTTATGGTGACCGCACTATCACTTTCTCGGGATTATAATGGTGTTTAATTAAAGTCTCACGTAAGTTAACAAATGATTTAATGATTAACTACACATATAACAAACACTAAATTGTATTAAGTAATTAACACTCTGTTAACTTATTTATTTCGGATAACTTTAAACTGATACAAAAAACTGGTTATAAAATGGTTATTGGTAATGGTTGTTGGTTATGAGTACGCGACGTCTCTAACCAGAGTTGAACACGAACTGATTTACATTAATTAGTACAAAAGTTACTAAGCGCATTATTATTGCGAGTTGCGCAATAATGCAAAAATGCTGAGTGTTCGATGTAAACTCGAACAACGTTCCAAAACAAGCATTTTTAGGTGTAATCCTTTTTTATTGTTATTTCATTATTCCCTCATCGTTTAAGTATAATTTGTGTTCGGTTAACTATATTAAGATAATAACTATTTTTGCGAGTAATATGAATAATAAACATTACTGTTTAGGGTGGTGCGAAAAAAAACCGTCTCCTTTATCCTTTAACATTTAATAAATTATAATTTAAAAATAACATAGGTATTTTGATGAATATTATATTGAATTATATTATATACGATCATACTACCCCGGAACAGAGCCTAATGGAGATGTGAAATAGCTTGCAAAATAGTCTCTTGTGTTTAAACCATTAGTATTGCTTCGTACTCTGGTTGAACTGCAACTTTGTAAAGCACAGTCATATTCGTTCACTTTCATCATTATTATTCGCCTTATTTTTTCTGACAAAAATATGCAACAGACAACATGCCATTATTAAATCGGCACAAAATGTGGAGTTGTTATCAATTGCACGGTGTATATCGCCATTTATTGCATAAAATGCCAAATGTATAGTCGAAAACGAAATGGCTTTATCAGTTTCGACAAAAAATTCTATCATAATTCAAATTCATTAAGATCGTTATTTAATGTTTATGCGTGAGCTTGACGTCATTGGTTGACCGTATTCAAAACTATGCTTAGATTAAAAGTGCTATATATTTTAAACTTTCACTTTAACGCAATAAATAATAAAATCTACTAACACAATACAAATGTCACTAATTAAACTGTAGAGTTTGTATGTGAAAAACCATGAAAAACCATTAAATAATTTAAAACTAAAGTCAACTTTTTGGTTATTTGGGCTCTGATAGCCGATATACAGGCTCTGCCTAGTTCGGCTACAGATGACTTCACCACTTTATAAAATCTAAATAGCCTGTAAGATAATTTTGTAATTTATGTAATTATTCTGAATAAACATTTCAATTTCAATTTCATTTCAATTTTTGCAATTTCAACTTGTTACTTGTGTCATTACAAGCTTGTCATTTCAGAAAAACTGAAAATGTAGAATTTAAATATTGGCTGGTAAGCCACCCAATTGTTGGCACCTTAAGAGACCTCACCTTCGTGTCAGACTAAAATATAAAATATCATAAAATGATAAAATACTTTAATCTTTGCTTATCATCATATCAGCCTATAGACGCCCACTGCTGGACATAGGCCTCCTCCAAAAGTTTCCCTGCGCGGTCCTGTGCCTCCCTCATCCATCGGCTTCCCGCCGTCCTAATCAGGTCGTCGGTCCATCGTGTGAGGGGTCTCCCCACCCTGCGCTTTCCGGTGCGCGGTCGCCATTCTAGAACTTTTCGGCCCCAACGGCCATCAGTTCTCCGCGCTATGTGCCCTGCCCACCGCCACTTTAACCGGGAAATCCTGAGCGCTATGTCGGTCACTTTGGTTCTCCTGCGGATCTCCTCGTTTCTGATTCGATCACGCAGGGAAACTCCCAACATAGCTCTCTCCATTGCCCTCTGAGTGACGGTAAGCCTTCTGAAAAGGCCTATAGTCAGCGACCACGTTTCAGCTCCATATGTCATCACTGGCAACACACATTGGTCGAAGACCTTTGTCTTCAGACACTGCGGTAATGTGGACGAGAAGATACGTTTTAGCTTCCCGAACGCTGCCCATCCGAGTTGGATTCGACGAGTGACCTCCTTCTCAAAGTTGGACTTACCTAGCTGGACTAACTGTCCCAGGTAAATATACTCGTCGACAACTTCGAGTATAGAGCCTCCAACCGTGATTGGAGTGGGTGCAACATGGACATTTGCCATGATCTTGGTCTTGTCCATGTTTATTTTAAGACCCACTTGTTGAGAGACACTACTGAGGCCACCGAGCATTGTGTTTAGGTCTTCCATGGTCTCAGCCATGACCACGATGTCGTCGGCAAATCGGAGATGCGTGATATACTCGCCATTAATATTGATGCTAAGTCCGTCCCAGTTCAAGAGCCTAAAAGCATCTTCCAGCGCAGCGGAAAACAGTTTCGGGGATATGACATCCCCCTGTCTCACTCCTCGCTGCAGCTGGATAGGCTTCGAACATCGATCTTGTAGACGGACCGACATTGTGGCGTTTCTGTATAAACACTGCAACACTTCGATGTACCGATGGTCAATTTGGCACCGTTGGAGAGACCGTAACACTGCCCAAGTCTCAATCGAATCGAAGGCTTTCTCATAGTCCACAAACGCCAAGCATAAAGGCCGGTTATACTCATCTTTGCTTATACTTAATCATTATTACGTGATTGAATAGTATTAAATAAATATTATTGGCATTAATGCCACTAAAAGGATTCTGATTTCATTGTTGCTATGTTGACACATGAAATAAATAAAATATGATAAAAATATTAAATAAATAATATTTGAACTTGAATAATCATACTGAACTTGAATAATCTATAGTTTTTTCTTTCTTTTTACTCACTTTTAACTCTTAAGTGCCAATAATTGTAGGACTTCTAACGATTAGGTGGTTTACCCTAATTTGTTTTATATTATAAACGTACGAAAACTTTAAATTAAAATATGCGCCGATGACGCCATACAAGAAATGATAGGGATGGACATAGAAGGAAAAAAGAGAGAAATTCATTAGATTATAACGTTTTACCGAAAAAATGCTCTAGTAACAGTCAATAACGTTGACTTTACTATTTGTTTTTATAAATACCTAACGACTATTTGCTTATACAAGAGAACTGATATGTCAAAGTAGCTGATCAAAGTAGTCATGATTTAGCTGATGTTTTGTTGTGCGATATTGAACCTAATAGTTTTATGACATGCAACTAACAGTAGCTCTAAAGGTGATAAAGCCATTTAGTTCTCGACTATACATTCTATTAATCGACGTGCGCGAGTTAACCTGTAATTGTAAATTTTCTTTTTCGTGTTCCACCTAGGTTCTCCACCTGGGTGAAGCACGGGTCATAATCAGTCCATCAAAATCGGACGCATCAACTTCAACACAGAAAATTCTTCGCAAACCCTTTGAAGATCTGTCGCATAGACAAAAACGAAGACGAGTCGAGAATAATATTGCTAGTTGCAATTGTCCGGATGAGCTTTTACAAACTGTAGACTTAAGTATGCAGGAAAAAATGATGTGGCCAGAATAATGAAACATTTGCTGGGAAACCCTCAAGAGGTTTCAAAAGTTTTGAATGTTCTTGAAGGCGACCAAAATAGTGTGATCCGTAAGGTTCCTGCCCAAAAAGCGCTTGCTTTTTACGTCTCTCTAAAGTTATCTAAGTGGCGTTACATTACCCTTAAAGATTTCAGTTTAAAGGAAAGTCATGCAAAATACCCTATTTACTATGCGTTAACAATAAGTGATACTTCAGCAAAGATACGACTTCAAGCCTTACTAGATCTTACAGTTAAAAGACTAATTGATTCACTTGAACTCGTTTTTGATGCAGGTGAACAACTGGTTCTTCACAGTAAAAGGGGTTTTGATGGAGCATCAAGTCAAAGTGTTTACCATCAGGGGATCACAAGTGAACAAGATTTATCATGTGTTTTTATGGTGAGTTTAGTGCCTCTAAAGTTGATGACTTCGAGTGGACACATAGTTTGGCAGAAGCACAAAAGGGAATAATCGACCATCATCAACCGCATATTGTCGTCCCATTTCATTTACTTTTATGAAAGAAACGGAAGCAAATGTAAAAGCGGAAATTAATGCATATGAATCCGAGATAAGTGAACTAATATCAACAGATTGTGGAAATGCTACAGTTACACACAAACTGTGGTTGAACATGATTGGTGGAAAATACAGTAAAATACATTCTATGCTATCCGGAACATCGACAGCAGTGTGTAATCTGTGCAAAGCTCGTCCAAGCGAGATGAGTAACTTATAAGAAGCAAGAGCAAAACCAGTGAATAACTATATGTACAAACAAGAATTTAGTTCGTTGCATGCTTGGATTCGTTCTATGGAATGTTTATTACACATTGCCTATAGAAAGGAGATAAAATCTTGACAAGTAAAAGGGGACAAAATGAAACAAAAAGTTAAAATGAGGAACGAAATTATTAACTCTGCTCTCTCTCTCTCTACTGGTCTGCTTCTGGATGTTGTAAAACAGGGCAGTAGCAATAGGAACACTGGAAATACTGCCAGACGCTTTTTCACAAATCCTACAACGACTGCAGAAATTACAGGATTGGAAGAGAGTATTATTAAAAGGATCGCTATAATTTTACTTTGCATTTCTTCAGGTGAAAAAATAGATGTGTGAAATTCAAACAATATTGTGATGATACAGCAGATTTATTCGGAAAGCTCTATCCATAGTATCTCTATCCATATTGTCATATGAAGTAAGAAAATTGCTTAAAGCGGTTGATTTGAGTAAGTCAGCTGGCCCAGACAATATACCACCTGTGTTTATACGGAACTGTGCTGCGAACCTTACCGGTCCACTTACCTTACTTTTTAAACGATCTTTTGTTGAGGGATTGGTCCCCAGCATCTGGAAGTCTGCGTACATCACACCTATTCATAAAAAGGGGTCAAAAACGAATGTAGCAAACTACAGACCTATTTCTAAATTGTGTTTATTTGCTAAAATATTAGAAAAAATTGTTCATAAGCAAGTGTATGCTGCCCTAAAGTCTGAGTTTAGCGAATGCCAGCACGGTTTTCTCCCCGGTAGATCTACAACAACAAATCTGGTTCTCTGTAGTGAACTTTTATCAGAAGGTATGGCACAATGTGGCCAGGTAGATGTGGTGTACACAGACTACAGCAAATGTTTTGATCGTATTCATCACGCGACCTTGTTGTGTAAGCTATTTAAGCACGGAATCAGAGGAAATCTTTACAGATGGTTCTCCTCTTATGTTGATAATAGGTGTCAGACAGTAGCGCTGGGTGGATACGTATCCCGATCGTTTTATGTTCCTTCTGGTGTTCCCCAGGGATCGCTGCTTGGCCCGCTTCTCTTCAATATTTTTGTCAACGACATAATCTCTTGTTTTGATAATTCAAAAGTAATTTTATATGCTGATGATATGAAAATTTAAATTAGAAGTACTGAAGATGCGTCGTTATTGCAGGCGGATCTCGATCGTTTTAAAATTTATTGTGACGTAAATAGGCTTGACTTAAATGTGTCAAAGTGCTGTGTATGTTCTTTTACTCGCAAGCCGACTCTCATTTCGTACACTTACACGCTAAAAGATTTACCTGTTAACCGAGTAAACCAAGTGAACGACTTAGGAGTTACATTCGACAGTAAACTTATGTTTGATGTCCATATTGATAACATTGTTAAGAGAGCTGCAAGGGCGCTTGGGTTTATTTGTACTGTCTATTTAAACAGACTTGCTCTAAATGGTAAACATATATGGCGTCGTGTCAACCGTAGACTAAAGAGTACTGATAGCTAGAGATGTGTAACTGATGTGAATGAATGAAATCTTCACTTAAAGTTCTTTTAGTACTGAACGGTTTATGGCAATTTTTTTAGCTACATACATTATACAGTGTAGGTATATAATTACATAATATTCTATTTACGCAATTGGAATGTGAAGTCGTAAATAATACTAAAAGTATTAAACAAATTTTTTATTTATTAGTTTTACAAATTATTTTAGGTATAAGCATCTGTAAAAGAGAAAGTAAATACATTTATTCTTAGTTTAAGGGTACAGTAAGAATATAGACAATTACAAAAATAAAACAAAAATAAAGAATATAAACAAAAATCATGATAAAGCCACATCTGTGCAGGAATCGGAACATGTATTACAAAATTCTGGGTCGGTGCGTCTGAGACCGTATCTAATATGCCATCTAGTCTTAACATTTTATCTTCATCTTTTATGACCATGTTCAATTAATTTTGACCAGCATGTCAATACTCGTACCAAAATTCGGTTAAGATAACTTTTAGTTGTCAAATTGTCACATTCTAAATAAAACTTTAACACGACCGCAAAAGATTACAATTGCAATAGCAAAAACAAGACAATTTGACAACCAAAAATTAACTTAACTGAATTTTTAACGATTATAAGGTACGAGAATTGACATGCTGGACACTGTACGGACAATTTTACTTAATCCTTCTATAAGTAATTCTTTTATTTCAGCCATTTTAAATGTTGTATTATTTTTTCCCACATGCGATTTTAATTGTGCCCATATTAGTTCAATGAGATTTAATTCGCAGTGGATAATTCATTCAGTAGTTTTTGCCTGAAAGAGTAACAACAAACAACAAGTAACAAAAATTTCGCATTTATAATATTAGTAGGATTTATTTAAACAACCTCCTTTTATTCATATGCCAATCGTTCATTCACTTTTGTTACACATCCCTACGAATCTATGAAATTTCTAGAATGTACAAATGTCAAATAATGAAATTAATTTTTATCTGTGAAATTTGCCGTTGGAAAAAAATACATTTATTTAAAATATAAGGAAGATAGTGGTAAAATCAAAGTAATTTACGTGTTTTCTATTGCATAAACATATAATGCTACTTTCCAGAAATTTTCATCCATATCAAAGTGTGCAATTGATGTAAAAACTAGTGAATTTGCAAAATGTGGTGTTTGTTTACTAAATAAATCAAGTAAGGATGAATACGGTATAGATTATCATCAGATTTTAAAAACATTAAAACTATAAAAATTTTATACTGTTCCTTGGTTCGCAGTCACCTCGAGTATGCTTCTCAAGTGTGGAATCCCCACTACGAAATCTACAGAAATCGTCTTGAGAGCATACAGAAAAAATTTGTTAGGTATAGTCGAAAACTAAATGGCCTTATCACCTCTAGAGTTAATGTTAGTTGCATGTCATAAAACTATTAGGTTCAATATCGCACAACAAAACATAAGCTAAGGCATGACGCTACTTTGACATATCAGTTCTCTTGTATTAGCGAATAGTCGTTAGGTATTTATAAAAACAAATAGTAAAGTCAACGTTATTGACTGTTACTAGGGCATATTTACGGTAAAACGTTTTATTCTAATGAATTTCTCTCTTTTTTACTTCTATGTCCATCTCTATCATTTCTTGCATGACGTCATTGGCGCATATTTCAATTTAAAGTTTTCGTAATTTTATAATATAAAACAAATTAGGGTAAACCACCTAATCGTTAGAATTCTTACAATTATTGGCACTTAAGAGTTAAAAGTGAGTAAAAAGAAAGAAAACACTATAGATTATTCAAGTTCAGTATGATTATTCAAGTTCAAATATTATTTATTTAATATTTTTATTATATTTTATTTATTTCATGTGTCAACATAGCAACAATAAATTTATCAGAATCTTTTTATTGGTATTAGTGCCAATAATATTTATTTAATACTATTCAATAACATAATAATGATTAAGTATAAGCAAAGATTAAAGTATTTTATCATTTTATGATATTTTATATTTTAGTCTGACACGAAGTCCACTCTTATGGTGCCAACAATTGGGTGGCTTACCAGCCAATATTTAAATTCTACATTTTCAGTTTTTCTGAAATATGACAAGCTTGTAATGTCACAAGTAACAAGTGACTTTAGTTTTAAATTATTTAATGGTTTTTCATAGTTTTTCACATACAAACTCTACGGTTTAATATAGTGACATTTGTATTGTGTTAGTAGATATTATTATTTATTGCGTTGAAGTGAAAGTTTAAAATAGATTGCACTTTTAATCTAAGCATAGTTTTGATTACGGTCAACCAATGACGTCAAGCTCACGCATAAATATTAAATAACGATCTTAATGAATTTGAATTATGATAGAATTTTTTGTCAAAACTGATAAAGCCATTTCGTTTTCGGGTATACATACAATACCGCGCATCTTGCTATTTGCCAAATTACATAAGTAGATGTAGAAAATACCATTTACTGCCGCTCTATGAACGACGGAAAATAGCGGACTCATCGTTCTTGTTTAAGATATGTAATGGTTCCATTAACCTGATAGAGTTTGTAAGTAAGATAGGATTGCGTATACCATCCACGTCTTTGCGAAGACCTCAACTTTTGCACACTCCCGTGGTGAACTCTAACTATAGACAGAACTCTTACTTAGTTAGAGCTAACACAGTAAGCCGCGATGTAGATATCGATCTGTTTCACACAAGTGAAACTAACTTGAAACACCTATTATGTATTAGATTTTTTGGCGGGAATGAATAGAATAGGTACCTATACCTTATTATTATTTTAAATGTAACATCTTAAAATAAGCAAGCTGTTTTGTTGTATAATGTAATGTTTTTGTGTTTATTACTGCTAGGTATTATTGTTGGGCTTAGGTTATCTTTAAGTCTTTTATTATTTACTAAGGTTGTTGATTTTGTACTCAGTATATTAATATAGACAGTATATGGTGTAGTATAATAATATAAATTATCTATGAGTGAAAACTTGTAATTGGCCGTATTTATGTTATATAAGTGTTCATTGTACAATCATAGCTGTAAGTTTTCCCTTTAAAAATAAAATAAAATAAAATATATGCCGTCCAGTTTGCATAAATTATTAATCCATGGACCGCAGATAGTCGAACATCTTTCTACTGTACCTATTGATTTTTTGTCAGAAGAAGCAAAGAACAAGGATTTTCGTAAATTAAGGGAAAATCACTCACGTAAGCACAATAGCATCTCGACCAATGAAGACATTCTTCATAATCTTCTACTGTCATCTGATCCAGATACTCGCCTACGACCAAAAATGAATAGCCAGAAGAAAAAATCTTTGTATAAAGATCTCGACGATTTGCTTATTTACGATCGTAATGTATTGGAGTTTAGGGTAAGGATGCCTATTATGAAATAGGTGCTAAATATGAGATAGGAAGGTATTGACCAAACTATACACGTCAGCCATTTGGCGGTAGTGTCGCCCGAATCGACACAGCGACACCGCTAAACGGTATGCCAGTGCATGCCGGCCACCGGCGATTTAAAAACGTGTGCATGGAGGTTAGTACACTTATAAATAATAATTATTTTGAACTCATTTTGAAGACTGATGCTAGTCTATAATTTAAGTACCAAAATATTAAGACTGATGTTTGTCTATAATATTTATTAATTAATAATAACAATAAAAATGTGATTACGAGTATAATGACATTAATACTGTTTTTTTTATTTGTTTACCCCTAAACAACAACATGAGCACCACTGTTGACGCCTAGCATGTGTGAGCGCTCACTCACACACGCAAACGGCACGGGAGCGGGAGACGACGATCAGCGGGGCAGCGACGCGTAGGGCGATACCATTACCTGCGCGGCGTGGGTGCGCACCTTCGAAGGGCGATACCATTATTGCCGGGCGAGTCCGCTCGGCCCGTACGCCGCACTGCACCATCGACATCAGTCAGTGCACGTCACATTAATTTAGTAATTATTTTCGTTAATGTAATTCAGTTCAGGCATTAAAGTCATTACTTATGTATCGCAGATTGCGTTTTCATTAAAAGGCCTGTAAAAATATCACAAGTTCACCCACCTCGCTGCCAGCATCTGCAAGTTCTACATTTTGGTCCAGACTCGCCGGATAACAAGAGACAAGCGACGCGAACGAAGAACAAAAGAACTGAGCACGGGGCGGCCATTACGTGGATTTTGCAAGCATGGCACGTGGAGTCGTGGAAAATAACATTAATTTGGAAGGAAAACATTATTATAATTACAACATTATTACGTAAATTCAAGGATGGAAGTCATAGAACAGGACTGATAGTGCCAACCTTTAGTGCATATAGAGTGCGAACTGTGCAAAAATTGGGCTACGTACGCCATATCTCTTGAAATATTAATTTATACAAGTGTTCGTCTCTTTAGTACTTCCCTTGTCAGGCCTTGAGTATCTTGTAACGCCCCTAAAAGCAGCCATAATTATTGTGTTCATAAACTCATACATATTATTTCGTGTTTACAGATAAATATTTTGCTCGCGTGGTAGTTGCTTCCTGCGGCTGCGCCACGAGCTTTTGGACAGTTGCGCAAGCCACGTAGCCTGTGGTGTGTTTGCGTGCATGGCGTGGAACTCTTGCTTGCTTGATGTTTGTCTTTATTTCATGCGCGCCCTCGCTACATCTTTGCACATAAAATTTAAGTATAACCTTGCACTTCTTAATTTAAAGTTTTTGCACATAATTCAGTGAATTATTGTTTGTTTGTTGTCATGGATTACAAATCTTTAATTAGAAAACGTGGTACCTCTAAAGCTAAATTAACTCAATTTCAATCATATTTAGAAATACTAACAAATTGTGCCACTATAAGTACCTTACAAATTAGTGAATTAAAAGTAAGGTTAACAAAGTTAGAGGAGTTATACCCTGAATATGACAGTATACAGAGTGACTTAGAGAATGTATCTGAAATTCCAGAGGACCAGTTTAAAGAACGCGAAACCTACGAGACCCAGTATTATGCTGCGATTGCTGTTGCCCAGGAGCTGTTGAGTAAGCAGGAGGTCTCTGCGGGCACTGGATGGGTTACAGGTGCTAGTACTGCTTCTGGAAATAAAGGTGGGACAAAGCTTAAACTTCCTACAATACATTTATCTACCTTTTCGGGTCAATATCACAACTGGCTTGAGTTCCATGACACTTATCTATCATTAAAACATTTAAATGACACTATTCCGAGGATTAGTAAGTTCCATTATTTGCGAGCTGCTTTAGAGGATAGTGCTGCGTTAATAATAAGTTCTCTTGACTTCTCTGACGAGAATTATGATGTTGCATGGCAGTTACTATGTGACCGCTATAATAACAAACGACTTCTAGTTTACAATCATGTTCAAGCTATCATCAATATTGAACGTTCACTTGGTGCTAATATGCCCAAGTTGCATAACACACAATTTGGTTGGATTATAGCGGGTTCGATTCCCACCAATTTTATGTTTAAAAATATTAATAATAATTTAACTATTTGTAATCATGCCATAATGCCAAATATTTCCTCGGATCGTGATATAGATTTATTTTTACCTAAGTTCTGGGAACTAGAGGAGGTTCCAAAGATACCTATTTTAAGTGATAGTGACAAATCCTGTGAACTACATTTTATACAGCATACCATGCGCTTAGAGTCAGGTCGTTTTAGTGTTAGGTTACCACTTAAGGAGTCCCCAGACTGCTTAGGTGATTCTTATTATGCAGCAAAGAAACGATTCCTGGCGTTAGAGAAGCGGTTTCGTAAGGACCCGGAGATGAAGACCCAGTATGTACAGTTCATACACGAGTATGCAGAGCTCGGTCATTTATCTGAGTCCACGGTAGCTATACCTTATAATTCTTATTTTTTATGCCATCATGCCGTTATGAAGCAAGATAGCGAGTCAACGAAATTACGCGTCGTGTTTGATGGCTCAAACCCAACATCGTCTGGTTATTCCTTAAATGACATTCTTATGTCCGGTCCGAATGTACAAGACACAATCATCTCCGTGCTAATAAGGTCTCGTCAGTACAAGTACCTACTGTGCGGAGATGTGGAGAAGATGTTCCGACAAATAGTGCTGAGCTCAGCGCAAGATCAGAACCTCCAATTAATATTATGGCGTGATAATGAGTCGTTACCTATAAAAACATTACGTTTAGGAACTGTAACCTATGGCACGTCGTGTGCTAGCTACCTTAGCACTAGATGTTTATGGCAAATAGGTGAGGAATGCAAGGATCTAACCATAAAAACTATTATCCAGCGCGATTTCGTAGTCGATGACCTCGTAACAGGGGCTGATGATGAAGAGGAATTAATGCGTATTAAAAAAACTATTTCCTCTGCATTAGATTCGGCAGGCATGATTTTAAGAAAATTTAAAAGTAATTTAGAATCAATTTATAATCGTCAATCAGGTGACACAGGTACGAACCTACTATTTAGCGACTCAACAAATACGTTAGGTTTAGGTTGGGACTACACTAACGATTTATTATTTTTTCCAGCCAAACCGGTTCTAGATAACCTACCTACAAAGCGTTTCGTTATGTCACAATCATTAAAAATATACGATCCTTTAGGTTTATTAAGTCCTTGTATTATTATTACAAAAATTCTTTTTCAAAACATTTGTGCTGAAAGTATAGGATGGGACGATCCATTACCACAATTCTTGGCTGATGAGTGGCTACAGTTTTATAGAAACACTAATTGTTTACGTAATATTCGCATCCCGAGGCGTGTGACGTGTGACAAACCTGTTTCAATAGAATTACATTCTTTTAGCGATGCGTCACAGCGAGCCTACGGTGCTGCAATATATATACGGTCTATTGATAACAGTGGCAAGGTTACCGTTAAACTTTTATGTGCTAAATCTAGGGTAGCTAAACGTAATCCACTAGTAACCATACCGCGCTTAGAACTGTGTGGCGCGCTATTGTCTGCTCAATTATGTAAGGCTGTCACAGATTCTATTCGTTTTGAACCTACGTCCGTCACGCATTGGTGTGACTCGAGCATTGTGCTATGTTGGTTGAATGCTGATCCTACAAAGCTAAAAACTTTCGTAGCCCACCGAGTAGGTGCCACGCTTGAGCTTACAAAGCAGTCAGACTGGCGGTACGTGCCAAGCGAGTTAAACCCAGCGGATCTAATATCCCGTGGCGTAAACCCCTCTCAGTTGAGTGACCTTGACATCTGGTGGTCAGGTCCTCCTTATCTATTGAAGCAGGATTCAGAATGGCCGACGCTCATTTGCTTGCGCCAGTCTGACATGCCTGAAGTCAAAATCCCTAAAACAACAAAAGGCACAGACAATTCAAAGCAAGTTTCGTTGCTCACTGAAGTATTGTTATCTTCGTCAATTATTATTATTGAAAATTTTTCTAATTTAAATAAGCTTCAACGAGTAGTAGCATTTGTAAAACGGTTTATTTATAATTGTAAACATAAAAACAACAAATTTACTGGCGTATTGTCACCTGATGAATTAAATGCGTCATTTATTTATTTATGTACGGTAGCTCAGCGGGAATCTTTCCCGGACGAGTACAAGGCTCTTTCCCAAGGGAAATCCTTAAAAGCAAAGTCTAAAGTTTTATCTTTATCTCCGTTTCTAGATGGACACGTTATTAGAGTAGGAGGTCGCATAGATGCTTCATATTGCGAATATGAAATGAAGCACCCCATATTGCTGGATGCTTCCCATCACCTAACGAAGCTCGTTTTTGAGCGCGAGCATAGCAGAAGCCTGCATGCGGGCCCGCAATTATTATTAGCGACGACGCGTGAGTATGTGTGGTCGATAAATGGCCGACGTCTCGCGCGGCGGACGGTCCGTCCGTAAGTGTGTGCGCTGCACACGCTTAATAGGTAAGGTTTTGTGTCCTAAGATGGGTGACCTTCCTGCTCACAGAGTTAATCTAGACTTTCCATTCTCAGCTGTAGGTTTAGATTTTGCCGGTCCTTTTCAAATTTTAAATAGAAAAGGTCGTGGTGCAAGGTTAGTTAAGTGCTATTTATGTTTATTTGTCTGCCTAAGGTATAAGTGTATCAGTGGCTAAGTGTCCATATAACCCGATTCCTACCGGCTTACCTTTGCAAAAACCGCTAAGCATACTCTATTAAAAAATTATAAATCAATGACGCAACATCCATTCAGTACACAAAATTAAAAAACCAAAAAGTTTTCTGTTACGTAAATCGCTTTAATATAATTATTATTTCCGTACTCATAACGCCATCTCTTATTACAACATTGTCAACTAATGGCGGGTAAGCCGGGCGCAAAAATAGGAATCCAGTATAAACAGACGGTACGAAAGTCGTACGCACACATGCAAAACCTAGGTGTATTATTATGCATTTTATCTGCGTATGTAGGCGTAAAGGTAAGCCGACTCTGTCCGGGTTATGTTATGATGAGTAGGTCCTGTTGTACAGTACCCGAGCGCGGCGGCGCCGGCACATCGACGAGTGGAAAGAGACATTCGGGCAATATCGGCTTCGTAGAGCGCCAGCTCTGTCGCACGATTGCAAGGATGAAAGATGCGACATGCGAGAGCGAGAGAGCATTAACGTGATCATAGCATAGCTACAATCAATTTGTTTGAATTTCCCACTGCAATGAATGACGTTGAAACGATGCTTAATAATGGCTCCCATCACAAGTTGCATTATTTTTGTTTTCATTTATTATTTAAAGTATTGTAAAATCGTTAGAATTCGCTTTGTTGTGTAAAGTAGTAATTACTAAGTATAATTTGTGTTTGTGTATTGAGTGTTGTGCATTGATTGACATTGTCATAGTACTTTGGGTGCCTTACATTATTGTAAGTACATACTTACTTCGTTGTTATTATTTTAGTTTGTTGTTATAATGGCAGCGTTAACAGTATTATTATAGATTGTTGACTAATTGATTAATTATTGTGTAAGCAAAACATCTTTCTTGAAATTAAATAACGAAAATAAGAAACACAGACATAACTATGGAATACAAACGACGCCGCCCGGCACGATGAATTTACGATAGGTTTAGGTAGGTATATTTTTATATTATTAACATCTTAACGATAAATATTAGTGGCTTACAGGCAGTTGTAAATTAAATAGTACCTACGTATTATTTTCTATGTTTCTTATTCTTAGATTTAAAAAAATTGTGGAGTCATTTAGGATATAGCGACATATTTAAAACAATATCTAATTCATCAAAGAAACATGCCCATACTGAGAATAAAAAAAATAAATAAATAAAATAAAAACGTTTATTACAAATTTAACATTTGGGCTTAATATTAGTTTTAGCGGCTTCTACACTAAGCCTAGCTTGTCCTGTAGATGCCAGGAAACAATTACAAAAATAACTCCTTATCGCACCGTACAAAATAAACAATACAAGAAAAGAAAATAAAAAGTTTGATTAGGCACAAATTTGGGCTTTCAATTCAAATATGTAGGTGTGGTGAGTGACTGTGTGTATGCGTGTGTGTTTATGTATGTGTGAATGTATGTTCTTGTTTTGATATGGATTGCAGATGGGGGTTTATTCTCTAAATAAATTTTCTGTTTTGTCATAATCTAGGGTAAAAAGCCAAGTTTCCAAATGTTTTTTTGCATTTTTTGTTGTCATTGTTTTAATGTTTAGCTTGCGGCAGATTGTATTGTACAGGCGAGGCAACAACGTAGATGGATGTCGTTTTGCAAAAGTGGTTCGAGTTGAAGGTACCGGGATTTTGTAGACACGATTCTGTAGAAGCTGTTAATATTCAGTAGAGTTCAAAGTTTTCCGATGTGTGGCTAGAGTGGCCCTTAAAATATACAGCTGTCGAACTCTAAGCACTTTGCAGTCGTGGTATAGTTGGTTTGTTCGGTATCTAAGTGGTCTTCGTAACATAACCTTAAGTACTGCCCTCTGGGCTCTTTCAAGTTCGATCATTGTGGATTTAGCTGTTCCACCCCATATTGTTATACAGTATTGCAGTAGTGATTGGGTTAGGGCCTTGTAAACTAAGAGAAGAGTATCTATGGAAGCTGAGTTTCTTAGGGATTTCATTATATAGATTGATTTCCGTGTTCGGGCAGCTAGATTTGAAATGTGGAGTTTATATGATAGATGTTCGTCCAGTATAACACCAAGGTATTTTAAGTTTTTTGTGCGGTCTATTGTGGGGCAATTGCAGGAGATCGGTGGTGAGGTAGCACATGTATGCAACTGTAGGGAAAGTGATGGAGGGGGTTCTGAAGCACGGGTTTTGTGGAACGCAATGTATTTCGTTTTTCCTATGTTCAGAGTCAGAAGATTTCTGCTTAACCAGCTCAAGACCACTCTCATGCCTTTTTCTGCTTCTTCGCAAGTGTTTTCCCAGGTACACACATCAAAAAAGTCTAAGCAACATGCATGATATTACAAATTTACCATTTATATTAATTAATTTCTAAGTATTTACTCACTCAAAGTGTATAGGTAAGTAAACTTTTTTGTTATTGATGACATACTGGCTGGTTGTAAAAAAAAAAATTCGATTATGTTTTGTTTTTTTTTCATAAAATTCAAATGACTGCGAATTTGTTTGAATTTAAGTGCATGTTAATTGCTACGTTTTAGTCTTGATTTTATAATTTTACCAACCATTTAAATACAGTTGGCGACAAAATTGAATTGTTAGATATTCTTTACGTCATGGAGCGACGTCATTTGACGGCAGATGAAATGCAAAGAGCTGTAGGGATGTTGCAAGCGGGACGTAATCAATCTCAGGTATCTCGACATTTTGGTATTCATAGAAGTGTTATTTGTCGTCTTTGGCAGCGCTACAATAATACAGGGGAACCCGCTGAACAGCATCCAGGCCGTAAAAGGAGTACAACCACTCGGCAAGACCGGTACATACAACTGACTGCAAGACGCCAGCCGATGTTAACCGCTCGAGAGATAAGTTTGAGGCTACAAAATTCAAGTGGTGTTGATGTAAGTCCCCAAACTGTGCGAAATCGACTGCATGAGTACGGCCTACGAGCTCGACGCCCTATCAGGTGCCCACCGATACGTCACGGGAATCGCGCTCGTCGAAATGAATGGTGTAGAGAACGCATAACATGGACCCAGGAACAATGGGATAAAATTATGTTTTCCGATGAGTCGCGATTCGGGTTTAGGCCTGATACAAGAAGGGTGCGAGTGTACCGTCGACCCGGAAATACTGAAAGACTCAGGTGCGTTCAGGAAGTTCATCCATACAGCGGCTCAACAGTTATGGTATGGGCGGGTATTATGAAGAACAGGCGAACTGAGCTCGTTTTTGTAAATGGAAACATGAACGCTGAAAATTACGTTGAGGATATTCTCAGACCTTATGTCCATCCATTTGCACAAACCTTTGGCTCCGATTTTACGTTAATGCATGACAATGCGCGTTCACATACAGCTCGGCGAACCAGTGAATACTTGGCAACGGAGAACATCCAGGTATTGCCCTGGCCTGCACAATCGCCAGACCTCAACCCCATCGAGCACGCATGGGACATGCTCCAGAGACGTGTTTTGAAGGACTTGGACGGAGTGACAACAACCCAACAGCTGAAGGATTTGCTACAATTCCATTGGGAGCGAATACCGCAAGATGACATAAACAGTCTCATTAATTCAATGAATAATCGTTGCCGACAAGTTCTGAATAGCAGAGGAGGCCATACTTTGTATTAAATTGTCCTATTCTTTCACAATAAATTCATTTTCTTAAGAAATTTCAATTTGTAAAAAAAAAGTTTAGTTTCTTATGTACCTGTATATTCTAATATTGTTAATTTCTGTTATTAAAAGAACTTATAAAGAAAACAGCTGTTATTTTTACATCATAGAACCCTAAAAATATTATTTTAAAAATAAAATACAACGTTATAATTAAAATAAATGGTAAAATAAATTAATATAAATGGTAAATTTGTAATATCATGCATGTTGCTTAGACTTTTTTGATGTGTGTAGTTCCTTTAAAGAGGATGACGGTGTCGTCTGCGTAACAGATGATCTCTGCATGATTAATAGGGAGTTGCTGGATGCCACTTATGTAGATGAGGAAGAGTGTAGGACCAAGGATACTACCTTGAGGAACACCGAATTCAACTACCTCTTCCTCGCTGGTGTCCTGTCCAATGCGGACTCGTTGCTTCCTATTTGTAAGGTAATTCCGGAACCATTCTCGTGCTATTCCTCTTATCCCAGCCTTATGTAGTTTTTGTAATAGGATGGAAACTGAGACGGTGTCGAATGCTTTAGCCAGGTCGATGAATACACCTAGACATTTTTTGTTTTCATCTAAAGCTGTTGTTACAATTTCAGAGACTAGCGAGACCGCGTCTTCTGTCGATCTATTACGTCGGAAGCCAAACTGCCTGTCTGGGAGGAGCTTGTGTTTCTCAAGGAACTTAACCGTTCTTTTGTTAGCCAACTTCTCTAGCAGTTTTGAAAAAATCGACAGTAGGGATATTGGACGATAATTACCAGGATAAGAAGCGTCTCCACCTTTGTGAATTGGAGTGACTATAGCTACTTTCCAACTTTCTGGGAATATCCCTGTAGATAGGCTCAGGTTAAAGATGTGGGTTAACGGGGCTACGATATGGTGCCTAATTTGTTTGATGAGTTGGGGATTGCAAAGGTCTATTCCCGGTGCACTATCGGGCTTTAGGTCACTTATGAGTTCACTTACTTCTTCCTCGTTTGTTGGCTTCAGGAAGAGTGATTCCGCTGGAGAAGTATGTATTTTGGTTTCAGATGCCAGGAGCGCTTCCGTGGTGGACATATTATCGAGTATTTGTTTAGCAAGGTTTTTGCCAATGTTTGCGAAATACTTATTGCAGTAATTGAGGGATGATATAGGATCACTTTTAATTGAATTTAGGTCAGTCAGTTGTTTTTGTTTTTTATTGAAGTGGCAGATATCTTTTATTGAGTTCCACAGTTTTTTTGTGTTATTTCTATTGCTTGTAAGTAGTTGGCTTTCATAGTTTGTTTTAAGACGGCGAAGCAGGCTAGTCAAGAAGTTTCTATATCGTTTATACGTTAACTGTATTATTTCGTTATCAGGACTTCTCCTGGCTTGGGCATGTAGTCGATCTCTTAATTTTTGACATCTGATAAGCCCAGGAGTTATCCACGGTTTGATAATATTTTTCGATCTTTTAGATTTAACGTGCTGAGTGTTATTTTTTACAGCAGTGCTTATGATTTTATTAAAATTTTCAGTAGCTTTATTAACGTTAGCTGTGTTTGTGACAGCAGCCCAGTTTGTAGAGCTAAGTTCTTCAACCACTCCGCTATTATTTATTTTGGGAAATGAACGTCTTTTAGTGGTTTTAGTTTGTACTGTATTCATGCCCGCTATGCATATGTAATGGTCAGTGATATCTGTAATGCAGACTATTCCCAGTGCTTGTCTAGGGTTTTTTATAAAGAAATGATCGAGACACGCCTCTCCCCTTGTTGGTCTTGTTATGGCTGGTAGTAACTCGTGTTCTGCTAACAACGATAAATATTCAGCGCACTGTTCAGTTATCGGGGTCGAACACAAGTCCAAATTGATATCCCCTGTAAAGATAATATTATTGAAATTGCTGTTTTTCTCTAAGACTTTATTTAAGGTTGACAAGAAATTGTTGATATTTAGGAAGGAAGGGGAGCGATATACACCAAAAATGAGGGTGTTATTATGTATCTTAATTTCCAAACAATTACAATCAGCGCACTCCGATTCTTCTACACTTGCGCTTAGTGGTTCTTTTACATAAGCTGTGACGCCACCGCTTTTATTGATAATTTTTTTTGTTTGGAATGAATTATATCCCTGTAAATTCGGTATTATGGTATGATCATTCAGCCAACATTCGGTGAGGATAATAATATCAAATTCTATCCGTGTCCGATTTAGCGTTACTTGGAAGGCGTCAAAGTTGCGCTGAATACTCCTAATGTTGAAAGTAAGGACTTTGAGATTATGCTCCTGCAACAACAAACTATCGCAGGTGTCTATGCTCGAGATGGAGTAACAGTCTATCGAAAGAGTTTCGTCTAAGTCGTCAGTGAGGTTATTCATTGTTGTTTTTATAATGTATTGAGTAGTACGATTTGTGATGTATATGATTTGTTACTATTATACGGTCAGTTCGTAGACTGTCATCTTTCGAGGAGAGTTTGAGTATTGCCCCACATCCGGTTTGGCATGTTTGTGTATCGGTCATGTAGGTGTGCACGCGTGTGAGTGTGTATATGTTTGTTATTTGTAGTGTAATGTATGTCGTTTTTGTGAGGAACTTACAACTAGGCATATAAAAGTAGAATCTAACATTATTTTTGTAAGGAACAACATATAAATAGGCATGAATTTCTAAGAAGTAGCTGTCCAAGTCTGCGGTAGAGGTAATTCTGATTGCCGTCTTGCCGTCGGATTTTCTGGCGTAAACAAAGCCATTTCGGATCCAGCAATAACGAAATCCATAGTCCCGAGTTCGTGCTCTAGATTGGCGAAATAAATATCTGTTCGCTTTGGTGAGTCGCTCGTTAAGAAAGATAGGAGCGGCGGGCCCATCTACTAGATTTTCGGAAGTGGGACGCCTCGACTTCGCTGCTTTCAGAAGTTCGTCTCGCTTGCCCTTTCTCAGAAGCTTCACTATGATAGGACGAGGGCCATGTTGTTGCGCCGTGCTGCTTGATAATTTACTTGATTTAGGGCCCACTCGAGCTACCTCGTCGATGTCTGTTTCCAAGAGATCGACTCCCATCTTTTGTGAGGCTGTCAGCAGGATATGGCTCAGGTTCTCACCGTCTCTCTCTGCTAGCCCGAGAATTTCCAGGTCGTTTTTTATGTTTTCCTGGTCACGATGAGCAAGTTCTTGCTGAAGCTGTGCGACTGTAACCTTTAGATCTTTGACTTCAGTCTCCACATGACTAAGCTGTTTGGCGTGATCTCTTATGGTTTGGGACAAGGTGCGGGAAATGGCGGAGACTTCTTGTTTAATATCCAAGTTTTGTTGTTTTACTTCGGTAAATTCCTGCCTGAGATGTTTTATTTCCGTTAAAAGTTTACTTAATTCTGCGCTGAGAGGTGTGTCCTCCTTTGCAGACTTCAACTTGGCGGTTTGCGACTTGCTACCTCGCGATTTGTTTACGTTGTCGGATGGGTTGGAGTAATTGTTGTCAGAGCCCTTGGTTTGCCTGACTGGGGTTTGAGTGTTGTCACCCTTAGGCAGTGAGCATATGCAAGAAGGGCATAGCCAGTCTCTTTTTTTTGTATAATTTTCGTATTTCTCTTTAGAGACATTTACGCACATCAAGTCAAATTTATCATTACATTTTGAGCATTCCATATATAAGAGATCATGAATATTGTGTCCGCATCCAGCGCAATTTGCACTCATAGTTGTTATTTTTTGTTATTTTTATTAATCAAAGACAGACGAATCAATAACCGTAACACGGAACGCAGTTCAAATTTAAGACTAAAAGCCCTGTATTTAGTTTCGAAGTTTTTTCATTTCAGAACGAACTGTCATCCGTCAAATACAATGGCTTCGCAGTGATTGGTCGACAAAACAGCTGATTTGAATAAGTAGAAAATTAACTGACGTGACTTTCAATAATGTGTAGTTTTTGTAGTTTTCTTCTTTTATTTTAAGTGTTTGATTGGTATTAATTCATTAAAGCTAACACTTACATGAAATGTTCAGAAACTATAGCCGTGTTTCCTGTTTTCTCGAGTTTTTGTGCGAATTGTGGTTGAGTTCGCGGCTACAGCTGATGTTTCAGATAGCAAGGTAACAGCTCTATAGATCACTACGATAACACTTCCACATGTAGATCTATCACTAAGGGCTTGAAAACTTAGTATCTTATATGAATAATTAGGATAAATAAATTTTAATTAACAAAACCGACACAAAGCAGTGTTTACGTTAGGCCAGTGTTGCCATTCCAAAATGGTGTGAGGAATGAGAAACATATTCGGAGTTGATTAGCTTTACATGAGTTTGGGACAACTATAATATTTTTTTACGAATACGTATGAAGTACGTACTTCGCTTTAGTAATTTTTATTATATTACGAAAGACACTGTAACGGGCTCGGTGGCGCAGCGGTCGAGATAAGCGGTTGACGTGCACGAGGTCACGGGTTCGTTTCCCATGTAGGACAGTTCTTTTTGATCAACAAATTATTGAGTCTGGGTCTTGTTCTTTGTGTCTGTGAAATAGATGTTTGTGGCAGTCTTCGCGACGCAGTTCATGATCCCTAGTGCGGAACTTATATAATATTATTTTCATAAAAAAATAACAATAACAAAAAAATCTGTTATAATAACCAACAGTGCTTACTCGTATGGTAGGTACAGTGAGCCAGTCAGTGGCTCACTGTTGCGCTTGTCAAATGAGTACCGACACTGATAAGTTTTTTTTTCGGCTTCCCTTTTATAAAAATTCACCCTTCGCCACTGAAGTGTATTCATTTAGAGGCGGTATCCGATTTATCTAAGGATGCCTTTGTAATGACATTGCGGCGATTTATTTCTCGTCGCGGACGGCCGGCAGAAATATTTTGTGATAACGGTCGTAACTTTGTTTCAGCATCAAAAGACTTAGCTAATTATTTTAAAACGCATAGCAATCATATCTCTGAGTTTGCAGCTCAGGAAAACATTAAATTTATTTTCATTCCTGCTTACGCTCCGCACTTCGGTGGCATATGGGAGGCAGGTGTAAGACTTTGAGACTTGTAAGACTCTGCCCTCTGCACGAGTCTGATGTAACTGTCCCCTGAAAGGTGCCCTTTCAGCCGGGGGAGTATGTTACCGCCTAGGCTTAGTTTAGTATATAGTAATTATGTGTTAGTGTAAAGTAAGTAACAGTTAGAAAAGTATATAAAAGTAATAAACTAAATAAATGTAAAAATCATAAATATAAACTATTAGAATAATAAATATTAAACAAATAGAAGTTCCTGTACTTTTTGTAGTAGCAATTAAATTATATAGTTACTTTTGCTCAGTCATCATCTAACTGTCAGATTGTATGTATGACTTTCACTCGACATTCAACCATTGTACGTGTAACTTCGCTATTAAAAATTATACTAAGAACCACAAGAAGGAGTTTTATTTTATGTTTGGACTCTCTGTGTTCCTGATTGGACAACTCGGGAACATAATTTGGCGACCGTGACAGGACAGGTGTATCTCACGAATCCTTTAAAGTTCTGCGCAACATCATTGATACAGTCAATCGTAACATAAGATCTTTGAAAACACTTAAGTTGCCTACAGATGGTTGGGATGTGCTAGTAATACACATAGTTTCAAGTAAATTAGATTCAGTGACAAGTAGGGAATGGGAAACTTACCGTAATTCATTAGATGACTTGGCCACACTTGCTGATTTTAACAAATTTCTTAAGAATAGAGCAGATTTATTAGAAACCATTGCAGAGGTAAATAACAATTCTAATGGCAAACGCAGTAGTAGTACCCTCAAAAAAGGTGACAGTACACAGCATAGACAAAAAACATTTACTATCAACTCTGAGTCTTCATTCAATAACAAGCCGTATACTTGTCCATTATGCAAGGGAAACCATGCCATTTATCAGTGTCCAACTTTTAAGTCACTTTCCATTGAAGATAGAATTCAAAAGTCAAGGTCCCTTAACCTGTGCATTAACTGCTTGCGGATTGGTCATAAAGCGTTTAAGTGCAGGATGGGTGGCTGCAGCCACTGTCATAAACGACATAACACCATGTTGCATTTAAATTTGCCATCTAGTACACAGGATAAAACCAATGGTAGTACTAATTGTCAACCTACTAGTGGCGAAGGGTCCATATAACCCGATTCCTACCGGCTTACCTTTGCAAAAACATTGTTTATTAAACAATTATAAATCAATGACGTAACATCCATTCAATACACAAAATTAAAAAACAAAAAAGTTTTCTCTTACCTACGTAAATCGCAATATTATGAAAATTATTTACGTACTCATAACGCCATCTATTATTGCAACATTGTCAACTAATGGCGCCGGCACAGAGTACATTAGATATATATGGCGGCGGTAAGCCGGTCTCAAAAATAGGAATCGAGTATAAGCAGACAGTACAAAAGTCGTACGCACACATGCAAAAACATTGCATTTTATCTTAGTGTGTGAGCGTCGATATAAGGAACGATTATTGAATGAATAAGCCGGGATTTTTCGAGTTACTTAAGGAAATGGAATATTAATATATTCGTTCGTCGTTGTATTGACCAATCAAAACGATGTAAGAACGAACGATATTGTATTCATTCATTTTGGTCAATGTTCATTGCTTTGCTCAATCATTATTCATTTCCCACCAAAACAACATTTTGACATTCCTTATTGTTTTTGTTTCACTCAGCTATTATTTATATTTTAAAGTACTTATTGCAAATACATTAGAATTCTCTGTTTTGTGTAAAGTAGTAATTACTAAGTAAGTATAGTTTATGTTTGTGTTATGAGTGTTGTGCATTGATTGACATTATTAATATTGTCATAGTGCTTTGGGTACCCTACTACATTATTGTAAGTACTTTTACTTTATTGTTATTACTTTAGTTTGTTGTTATAATGGCAGCGTTAATAGTATTAGATTGTTGACTAATTGATTATTTGTTGTGGAAGCAAAAATTCTTTCTTGCAATTAAATAACGAAAATAAGAAATACAGACATGAATGTGGAATACAAACGAGACGTTTCGGCCGCCGCCCGGCGCAATGGATTTACGATATATTTTTATATTATTTACATCTATGTATTTATGAGAAATATGAGTGGCTTAAAGCTTGCAGTTGTAAATTAAATAGTACGTTTTGTTTTCCTTGTTTCTTATTCTCAGATTTTAAAAGTTAGTGGAGTCATTTATCTAACTCATCAAAGAAACATGTCCAAACTGAGAAACATATTCGGATTTGAATAGCTTTACATGAGTTCGGGCCAGAATATTTTTTTACGAATACGTAAAGTACATTTATAGAAAAGTAGATTTCGAAATAGATAATACTTAATATTTAATATTAATACAAAGACACTGTAACGGCCTCGTCGATGGCGCGGCGGTCGCGGTAAGCGGCTGACGTGCACGAGGTCGTGGGTTCGATTCCCAGACAGGACAATTCTTTTTGATCAACAAATTATTGTCCTGAGTCTGGATCTTGTTCTTTGTGTCCGTTAAATTGATGTTTGTGACAGTCACAAGTTTTTTTCGTTCGGCTTACCTTTTATAAAAATTCACCCTTCGCCACTGCAACCTACTTCTATACAAGCTACTGATAATACTAGTAGTGTAGTGCTCTGCACATCACAGTCAATCACACAATTGCCAACAATCTCATAAGATAATGTAGTTTTGTCAAGCACTCATAATTTCTCAATTAGTTATATTGCTGTCAACGGTTACCATCAATGTTAGTGATCACAGTGGTCACAAACACAGAGTCCGTGCATTATTGGACAATGGTAGCACATTTAGTTTCATTACAAAAAGCCTATGTGACAAACTTAAATTATTAACTCATTCAACCACTACATTAGTTAAAGGGTTAAATTGTCAATCTAGTTGCATATCTAAAAGATGTGATGTCATTATATCGTCGCTTTGGTGGTGAAGAGAGTCAAACCACAATTTGGTTCAAAATGAACTAAGTATACTATTAGAATAAAAAAAATGTGATTTTTACGGTGGTGAATAGAGCTAACTGTCTGTAGTTTAGTTACAAAAATAATTAAAAAGGTGAAAAGATGTTAATAGAACTACTATACATTACTATAAAGTATAAAAAGGAATACAAGCCGCATAGCTTAGTTAACTTCTTGAAATACACACATCAAAAAAGTCTAAGCAACATGCATGATATTACAAATTTACCATTTATATTAATTTATTTTACCATTTATTTTAATTATAACGTTGTATTTTATTTTTAAAATAATATTTTTAGGGTTCTATGATGTAAAAATAACAGCTGTTTTCTTTATAAGTTCTTTTAATAACAGAAATTAACAATATTAGAATATACAGGTACATAAGAAACTAAACTTTTTTTTTACAAATTGAAAGAAGAATGGTCATCTATGACCCAGGCCCGGCGGAAACGAAACATATCTCAGTTATTTTGTTTACATCACTTATCAGTTGTTGTTTTTTTCTGTTTCGATGGCTAACTTAGTTAAATATACCCATAAAGATAAAAAAATTGTTTTTGATAAATCATACAAGTCTTTCTTTTTTTTAATTTAATTATAATTATAATAATTTCACATTGAAGACGGAACACCGTTATGTTGAACATAGAACATGAAAATCATATAATCATTTACATAAATCTGTTTATTAATATTTTAAGTCAAATCAAAGCTTAACAACAATTAGATCGTTTGCAGTTTGTTATAGATTTATTTTAATATACACAAAGGAACTCACACACACTCACTCAGCACTACTGCTATCTCACTCGTGCTTTTCTTAATGAGAGAGATGTCCATAGTTGGGATTTTTACCTGCGCTAGCGAACCGAGGTCGCTTGCGCAGCGTGGAGGACGGCGTAGTAGTCAGTCAGTACTCGTTTGCTTTAGTTGTGTTGTGATCCTGTGCGTTTTATGTTTGTATCACGGCGACTTTTGGCATATTCTTTACTGGACTTTTGATAACGCATTAAGTGATTTTGTTATTTTGAAAACATGGCAGACAGTAATTGTGTAATGTGTGAACGTACACTACGTCGTCGTCGGCGTCATGTGCTTTCCATTCGCTTGTTGGAAAGTAGAAGAGATTTCGTCGAACTTTTGCTACGCACCAATGGTGGAGAGGTATGTACCTACCGTTAATTGTTATGTACAAACTATTCAACATTATTAAACAACACCTAGATAAGATGTGTGTGACCACAATTTTAATCCGTCCTTAACATTTTTATATTTCGTATACATTTTATAATATACCTACAATAATTATTGAATAGGTTGTTATATTTATATGTTGGTATACCTGTAGGCAATATTGTGACTTGCAATAAATGAATTGAATTGAATTCTTCTTTCATAATCTTCAGAGCGTGATTTTTTCAGTAGTCAGGCAGGATGTTTGTTAGGTAAATACTTTTATTTACTCACGACCGATATGTTTTTTTTACAGATCCCTTTTGATGGTTCGAGAGCGATTTGCCATCCATGTTGGCATAGGATTGACACCGAAAATCAAAATCAAGCGGCCTCACCAGCTCCTGCTCCTGCGCTTAGACATCAGATGAATGTACAGGATATAAGGCGCGCTGCTAATACGAGCCGGCGGTGCATGATTACGAACTGTAATGACACCCGTCTCGGCCTTGTATCTAACTCTATAAAAGTACATCTTCTAAGCTACTTTAATTTTTATGTACCTAATCTAGCCCGTATTTGTGAACAACACTTACGGAATATGTCTCTGGATGAGATTCCTGGTAATGTAACAAACTCACAAAACAATATCAATGAAGATCATGTCCTCGACATCATAAACATGTACAGATTGGCTCTGGAACGAAGGACTTACTTAGATTTTGAAGATATTGTTGAGATATCGGAAGACGACATTTATTTTTGGGTTGGCTTGAATAGAGAAAACTTCAACAGATTGTTAGATCACGTACCAACCCTTCAACAATCGACTACACCTCGTGTGGACTTAGCTGTGTATTTGTGCAAACTAAGAACGGGAGAGCCAAATAACAGAATAGCTTCATTGTTTAACCTTTCGAGGAGAACGATTGATAGAAAAATAAGAAAACTGAGACGTTGTCTCCTAGACGATTTTGTCCCAAATCATCTGGGACTGGATCACATCACCAGGGATCAAGTTATAGCACACAATAGTGCTATATCCAATCACCTATTCGGTAATGCAGAATCGGCAAAGGCGATAACGATCTGTGATGGTACCTACGTATTTATCGAAAAAAGTTCCAATTTCACCTTCCAACGCAAGACCTACAGTATGCATAAATACCGCAACCTCATTAAACCCTTTTTGATCGTGTGTGCAGACGGTTACATTCTAGACGTAACAGGCCCATATGCCGCTAGGACTACAGACGCAGACATTATGAAAAAAATTCTCAACAATCATGATGAGCCTCACGAAAATGGTGCATTCCACTATTTTTTTCACCAAGATGATGTTTTTATTTTGGATAGGGGTTTCCGCGATTCTATATCACTGATAGAAACCCACGGCTACAATGCATATATGCCCCCGACTAGAGCGAGACATGAAACCCAGTTGAGTACCGAACAAGCGAATAAATCTAGGTCCATTACTATGGTTAGATGGGTGGTAGAAACAATAAACGGGCGCTTCAAGCGTGATTATAAACTGTTCAGAAGTAGAGTTTTCAATAAAAATGTACCCTACATATTTGAAGACTTTCGAGTTGCTGCAGCAATCATTAATTGCTTCCAAGAGCCGTATCAAGAGAGTTTATACACAAACGATTTCATAAATATTATAGATCAAAACATTGAACGACCAAATCTATTGGCTAACTATGTTAAATCATACAATTTAAATCGCCAAAGAGCCAGATTTGTAAGAATGGTGGCAGATAACGCTCAATTAGAAGATTTCCCTCAACTGACGATTGAGGACTTAATTATGTTGGCAATTGGCACTTATCATGTTCGGATGGCGAGATCTTACTGCAGTGAACATATTAAAATAACAGGGCTTTATGAAATGGAGCTGTACAGGCATCCGGAAGACATAATAATAAATGATGAACGCAATAACACCCTTCTCAGGTTCAGGATTCATTCACGGCATATTACTGCCAAAACTTATTATACATACGTCATGTACAACCGAGAGATTGAAGGCAGAAATAGTATTCGCGAGTACTATTGTACATGTAATCATGGCAGACGAACGTTAGGGAGCTGTGCTCATGTAATAAGTGCCATTTATTACCTTGGGTGGGCTAGACATAGAGATGACTTTCAACACCCTGCACTGGGTATGGACAATGTTCTGATAGATTTTAATATGCTTTGAAGTCAATAAACAGTTTTATGTCCACCATAATGACGTTTTATTTCGAATAAAATCTATATTTTTATTTTAGTTCTAATGTTGATTGGCAATTATTATTATTCGCTATGTATCTCAAGAAGAGCTATGTATCTCAAGAAGAGCGATATCTCTAAGATAAGCGTTAATTTTTAGTTTTCAAAAGTGAAATGTACTCCAACTCTAAACACACCTTTGTCTCAAAACAGTGAATCTTTTCATTTATAGGATAAACAAATGAAATTCTAATTTTGAATTTTGAATTTTCGCTTACCACTATAATGGCCAAACTGCCAGCTATACAATCATGTGATTTTTTTCATGGAATGAAAACTCTGTTGTGTTAAATTAGGACAGAAACTATAAAAAACGGAAGTGTTTCGATTTTTCTGATGAGAAGTGTATTTTTCTTTAAAGGCCATAATTAACTAAGTTAGCCATCGAAACAGAAAAAAACAACAAATGATAATTGATGTATATAAAATAACGAAATATCTGAGATAAGTTTCGTTTGCGCCGGGCCTGGGTAAATTTTATATGGATCATGACCATTCTTCTTTCTTAAGAAAATGAATTTATTGTGAAAGAATAGGACAATTTAATACAAAGTATGGCCTCCTCTGCTATTCAGAACTTGTCGGCAACGATTATTCATTGAATTAATGAGACTGTTTATGTCATCTTGCGGTATTCGCTCCCAATGGAATTGTATTCTTCAGCTGTTGGGTTGTTGTCACTCCGTCCAAGTCCTTCAAAACACGTCTCTGGAGCATGTCCCATGCGTGCTCGATGGGGTTGAGGTCTGGCGATTGTGCAGGCCAGGGCAATACCTGGATGTTCTCCGTTGCCAAGTATTCACTGGTTCGCCGAGCTGTATGTGAACGCGCATTGTCATGCATTAACGTAAAATCGGAGCCAAAGGTTTGTGCAAATGGATGGACATAAGGTCTGAGAATATCCTCAACGTAATTTTCAGCGTTCATGTTTCCATTTACAAAAACGAGCTCAGTTCGCCTGTTCTTCATAATACCCGCCCATACCATAACTGTTGAGCCGCTGTATGGATGAACTTCCTGAACGCACCTGAGTCTTTCAGTATTTCCGGGTCGACGGTACACTCGCACCCTTCTTGTATCAGGCCTAAACCCGAATCGCGACTCATCGGAAAACATAATTTTATCCCATTGTTCCTGGGTCCATGTTATGCGTTCTCTACACCATTCATTTCGACGAGCGCGATTCCCGTGACGTATCGGTGGGCACCTGATAGGGCGTCGAGCTCGTAGGCCGTACTCATGCAGTCGATTTCGCACAGTTTGGGGACTTACATCAACACCACTTGAATTTTGTAGCCTCAAACTTATCTCTCGAGCGGTTAACATCGGCTGGCGTCTTGCAGTCAGTTGTATGTACCGGTCTTGCCGAGTGGTTGTACTCCTTTTACGGCCTGGATGCTGTTCAGCGGGTTCCCCTGTATTATTGTAGCGCTGCCAAAGACGACAAATAACACTTCTATGAATACCAAAATGTCGAGATACCTGAGATTGATTACTTCCCGCTTGCAACATCCCTACAGCTCTTTGCATTTCATCTGCCGTCAAATGACGTCGCTCCATGACGTAAAGAATATCTAACAATTCAATTTTGTCGCCAACTGTATTTAAATGGTTGGTAAAATTATAAAATCAAGACTAAAACGTAGCAATTAACATGCACTCAAATTCAAACAAATTCGCAGTCATTTAAATTTTATGAAAAAAAACAAAACATAATCGAATTTTTTTTTTTACAACAAAAAGTTTACTTACCTATACACTTTGAGTGAGTAAATACTTAGAAATTAATTAATATAAATGGTAAATTTGTAATATCATGCATGTTGCTTAGACTTTTTTGATGTGTGTAGATCAGTGGTTGTAATCAGTAGTGAAGAAAGTCAAGCCGCATAAATCACTCGTTTTTGAACGAACTTTGAATTTAAAGCGCCTTTTTGTATGGCTTGACATCTGTCATGACTGTCAAACAGACCTCGTTTTCGCGCGCCGGCGTTTGTTGTATTGTGCTATTAACTTTTGGTTTTAGTGTTTTGTGTTGTCTAATTTGCTTGTAAAGTTTGTTGGGTTTTTCTATTGAACAAAAGACGATACGGCAAAATGTCCCGCTATAATAATTATCGCTCAAAGTTTATATTGAACATGGTAAACAGTTCCAAAAACTCAAGTGATCTTGATCAAGTATGTGGTCAAGACGCCACGCATGACTCAAATTCGAGCCTGCAGTTCGATCAGTACCAAGAACCTTACACTGAAACCCCTGTCTACATGGATCTGGATTTAATCACAACTGGTGAGTTATGTAGACGTTTACGTAAGTAACTTATAATAGGAAATTATAATATTGATAATATACTTACCTTTTTGGTAGCTACTTACATCCTTTTTTTTTCAAAACGTACCATTCTCTAAATTCACTCAGTAGTTTATATTTTCAAGGTAAACCAAAATAATCAATTTCACTATTTTCACCTTGTTCCTACCAGTACCTATCTTCATGCCATTCAAAAAATAAATATAAGTATACCTAGTTACATACTTAATTAATTTGTAAACACAAATAGGGAACAGATTGTTTTATTTTTGTTTTTAGTAAATGAAGTAACCACTTATGAACGTCCTGATACAAAGAACAAAGTGACCATGTTCAAGTATGTGATCAAGAAGCCACACATGACTCTTTTTGCCTGCAACTTAGTCAGTGCCAAGAACATGACTGTGAAACCCCTGTCAAAGATCTGGATGTAATTACTACTGGTGAGTTTATTACCTATACTCTCTTTGAGTGATTATTCAATTATCATTTTAACCTTTTGCAAAACTGGAATTAGAGACAATAGAAAAATAAAGAGAGGGTGAACACCGGTGTTCACATTGTCTTACTATTGTGTTTCAAATTGACAGTATCTGAAAGGTTAATAAATTATGATAAATAAATTTTGGAAAAAGGGGTGTGGTTCCAGCTTATTGTGGACCACCTCAAATCTTCTTGTAGGTTTTGCATAAGTTGACTAAGGGAATAAAGATTTCTTATGTAGTGTTTCTGTGGGTTGAAAAATTGGTTATTTATCTCCACTTGACATACCGTTTCATCCTGGAATTTTAAATGCTAAATAAAAAGCATCGCTATAACTTTATTCTTATACATTGAGTTGGTTGTTGCATCAATGTTTGACTAGAGATTATAGTCATGAGTTCATGAATGTATGTAATTTCATAAATAATTTCTTCATGTTTTGTTCTAGCTTCAAAGCAGATTAATATGGATTCAGTTGATCTAGAAACAATAAGCTCAAACAGATATAATAATACTTCAGCTAACTCTTTTGTAGATCCTGAACAAATATTATCAGATTCTGACCCTTTCGCTCAATCAGATTGTTCAGAACATGATCCATGTTATATACCAGAATCAGAAACTTCACATTACAGTGATAGTGAACCTGAAACAGTACAAAGAGAGCAAGAGTATTTGAGAAATAGTAGCCAAGATCTTGAAGTGGTTGAAAATGGTAATAGCGAAACAGTGGAAAACATAAACAGCCAAGAAAATAATACCCTGACACGAAAAAGGAAATGTGAACCTCAAACATGGAAGAGAAATAAAAATAAAAAACTGAGACTTGAAGGTAAAGAACATATTTCTCAGTCGGGTAAAAAAGTGAGAGCAAAAGCAGTTAAAGAAGTACCCTGTAAATGTCATTATAAATGCAATGAGACATTCACTTTGAATGATAGACAGAAAATATTTTCAGACTTTTTGACTTTAAAAGAAGATAGAGCCAAATGGGCTTTTATAAACAGCTCAGTTCGTAAACAGCTACCAAAAAGAAGGTACAAGTCGAAAGACTCTAGTTCAATGGCAGTTGATGTCCCTGATAAGAGGAATTATACTAATGTTTACTCTTTGACATTAAATAACAATGTTCATCAAGTATGCAAGATGTTTTTTCTTGGTACTTTAGATATATCAGCCAAAAAAGTTGAAACTGCTCTCAAAAAAAAATTGTATAGTGGTGTTACTGAGCATGACAAACGTGGGTTGAACCCTGCACCAAATAAAATTTCTGAGGAACTGAAGAATATTGTCCGAGATCACATCAAGTCCTTACCTGTTGTAGATTCTCACTACTGCCGAAGTTCATCTAAACGAAAATATTTGCCATCTGGCCTGACTGAAAACCGCTTGTTTCAAGACTACATCAAGTATTGTGAAGAGAATGGAGCATTACCTGTATCATCTTATTATTATAAACATATTTTTACTACTGAGTTCAATTACGGCTTCCATAGACCAAAAAAAGACCAATGTGATTACTGCGCTCAATTTAAAAACAAATCACCAGAAGAGAAACTCCAGGAACAAAGTAACTACGACTTACATTTAACCAGAAAAACAGAAGCTAGGGAACAGAAAAGAGAAGACAAGGCAAGAGCTAAGACTGATCCAACGTTTTGTGCTTACACTATGGATTTAGAAAAAATCTTACTTACCCCACAGTTAGAGATTGGTCAATTGTATTATAAGAGAAAATTGAAAACTTATAACTTTACCATTTATGATCTTGCTAAAGGCACCGCAATTAACTACATGTGGCATGAAACTAATGGTACAAAAGGGGCATCTGAGATAGCCACATGTATTTGGAAACTCCTTTCTGAACTAGCACCAGAGGTGACAGAAGTCACATTTTACTCTGATACTGCTTCAGGACAAAACAGAAACCATATCATTTCTGCTATGTTCATTAGAGCACTTTGTTTTTTTCCAAATCTGAAGATTATCAACCAAAAGTACATGGAATCTGGACATTCCGAAATGGAATGTGACAGTGTTCACTCTGCCATTGAATCAAGGGGTAGAAAGATTAACATTTTTGTCCCAGACGGGTGGTATACAGTAGCAAGAACGGCAAAGACGACTCGACCGTCATATGTCGTAAAGGAGATTGATTTTAGCCAATTTCTCGATTTTAAGTCATACAGCCAAAAATTAATTACAAATAAAAATAAAGGAGAGAATGGAATTATGAAATGGCTTCATGTTAAATGGCTACAATATAGACGTGAAGAGCCCATGCATATTTATTATAAAACTCAGTTAAGCCAAATTGAATTTGAAAGACTATGTATTCGCCTCAGATCTACTCGTAATAATGAAGAAATACTTGCCACTGAAGTAGCTAATCTTTATACGTGTAGCTTAAAAATAGATGCTAAAAAGCTTAAAGACTTACAAGATCTTTGTAAAAAAGGTACAATCCCTACCTCTTACCACGAATATTACATGAACCTTATTGCTTCATCTGACGATATTGAGGCTACAGAAGATGATTGAATTTTTAATGAAGATTTTTAACAATAGTTTATTATTTCTACTATAAAAATGTTTCAAAAATTAACCTTTTATTCTTTTTTTTATGTCTACCAACTATTAACCAACCCTGATTCTATCAACTATTTGAATATAAAATAGATCTATGACACTTGTATCTTTTCACCTTCCTATTTATTATTAGATTTTTTTTTTAATATCTAAATGGTGAAAAGAGCCAAGTGTAAAATAGCAATTAACTAAAAAACTAATTAAATTACAAAAAATATTTATTTACTGAAAATTCAAGAATCATGTTTAGCTAAACTGATACCATTCTTATTAACATCTAACTTACGGTTTGGAAATTAAAGACTAATTATTATTTTTTGTTTTATCTCGCGACTTAATTGCTCATTATTTCGAAACCTGTTATGTGTGGGTTGACTCTTTTCACTACCAAAGCGACGATATCATCACTTATTAATTCATATTTTGAAAAAGTACATTGTTTGGTGGTCCCACACATTACTCAAGCATTACCTTGCAAACAAGTCAACTATAAAGGGCTAGACATACCTCCAAATATTACATTAGCGGATCCTTTATTCCACACACCCACCGTCACAAGTAGATATGCTGCTTGGAGCGGACTTATTTTGGAGTGTATTGTTAAACAATAATATTTCATTAGGCAAAAATAAACCCACATTAAGTGAAACAAGGTTCGGATGGGTGATATCTGGGCCCACACGCTCATTGCAACATAACATTAATACAGTCCACTGCAATCATTTAAGTACACATTATGATGATCAATTTCAAGAACAATTAACTAAATTCTTTGAACTTGAAACGGTCACAGTACATAAACCTGTATCCAAAGAGGAACAGGAATGTGAAAGTAACTTCATACATACTACCACTCGTGACAATGATGGTCGATTCATTGTAACAATTCTATTAAAAGAATCGCCTCAACAACTGGGTAATTCATATGAGCAAGCCCTATCTAGGTTCATATCGTTAGAAAGTAGATTCAAGCGTGATCCTGTATTCAAAAAGCAATATGCTAAATTCATTAAGGAATACATATCATTAGGTCACATGACTGAAAATACATCTCCAGATAAAGATAAATACACATATTTTCCACGTCTGGAGTTGAGAGGAGCTCTATTAGTAGCTCGTTTAGCTGATAAGGTCAAGTCATCATTAATAGGACCTCACAGTTGTACTTACTGGTGTGACTCAACCATTGTATTAGCTTGGATTAATACTTTAAAGGTTAATCTTTTAAAACCATTTGTTTACAACAGAGTTCATGAACTGAAGTCTCTTACAGAACCAGGTACTTGGCGTTATGTACCTACTAGGTTAAATCCTGCTGACATAGGGTCGCGCGGGGCAGATCCTAGACATCTAAAATCCAATAGCCTGTGGTGGTCAGGACCAGCATTTTTAACAGAGCCAGAGTCTAACTGGCCTAGCCCACCTGGAAACATTAAGGAAGAGGATTTGCCAGAGCTTAAGGTTCAAGTTCACTTTAATGTCTCAGAGCTACAACCAGTAGAATTTGTACACAAATTTTCAGATTTTAGTAAGCTACAGCGCATTACAGCCTATATACTGAGATTTATACATAATTGTCGTTACCCACAAAACAAGTGTTTAGGATTTTTAACTTTAAATGAGCTTAATCAGTCTCTGATTATGTTATGTCGAATTTCACAATATGAATCATTCCATCAGGAATATATACACTCGGGAGCAATAAAATCGCACATACTGATTTCAGCCAGTTAAAAGGCCTTTTTTTCAAAAATATTAATTACACTGAATAAATAAATTATCCTATCTGAAAGCATATTTCAGTACCTTTTAAATGATACATAACAACACTTTAGGTGACCCACTGATCTCTAGCGCAGCTAATTACACGATATCCCAAATCTCGAAAGTAAAGAGACCTCGGTACGTGCTTTCCGTACCCGATGATGAAATAACACTACACCAAAACCGCATGGAGGAGTTGAGAGCTCCCCCCTCTCGTCCCAGACTCCGTACCCGAAGGCGCGGGGCGAGCACTACTCCTCGCACTTCACACACTCACCCCACACATCACACACATACATAACACATATTTATACTGGTCAGGCTAAATTAGCCACCCTAGGTTGCACTGAGAACAGCCTAGTCTAGGTTAGTCTGGGGTTGAGAGCTTCGCTCACCCCTATGTCCGCGCGAGGTTGTGAAAGCCGATTAGGTTATCAACCGTAAGGCCACGTATATAAGAAGAAGAAGAAGAACAACACTTTAGAAATTACCCATAACGGGTTTTAGGGTACAAAACCCAGCAAACCAGTGAAGTGAAAAGAAAGAGACTTTCCGTTTGCATTACTTGCGCGCCTACTTGTAGGTATAAAATGACGCGTATTTTTGAATTTTTTATCAGTTGCATCTCCTACTGAAGAAATATGGACACTACGCCTGCAGAAGCTGCTCAAGTTGTTGCCTTGCTTGAAGCGGGCCAAAATCAATCGCAAGTGGCTCGGCAGCTGAATTTAAGCCGCTACTCCGTTCGAAGGGTATACCAACGGTTTCTGACTGGCTGACTGACATCCGAAGACCTGGATCTGGTCGTCAGCGCAAAACATCAGAGCGTGATGACCGCTTTCTCGTCACACGATCTTTGAGAAATCGACGACTGAACGCGGTTGAACTGGGGCACCACCTTCAAGAGGTGCGAAATGTAAGCATAAGTCGGTGGACAGTCAGAAGAAGGTTGGCCGAAGCTGGAATGACTGCACACCGTCCTGCAAATGGTCCAAAATTGACCACAGCACATCGGCAAGCTTGTCTACAATTTGCCAGAGAACACTTAAATTGGACGTACGAACAGTGGCAGGCTGTTATGTTCTCCGATGAGTGCAGAATGACCTTACATGGTCATGATGGACGCTCAAGAGTCTACCGAAGGTCTTCAGAGCGTTTTGCGCAATGCTGCATAAGCGAACGTGTTGCTTATGGAGGTGGATCCTGCATGTTTTGGGGTGGCATTATGCTGAATACCAAAACGGACATTGTATTCATCACTGGGGCTAATTCTGGTCCTCAATCGAGAGGATTGACTGCTGCGCGATACGTCGAAGATGTTCTAGAAGACCATGTAAGGCCACTTGCCTGGTTAATGGAAGAAAATTTCGTCCTTATGCACGACAACGCCAGGCCGCATGTAGCCAGAACAGTGCGGGATTACATGCAAGACGTTGGCATCACCGCAATGGAGTGGCCAGCTCGCAGTCCTGACCTAAATCCTATTGAGCATATCTGGGACGAGCTCAAAAGAAGAGTTCGAGCCAGAAGCCCGGCTCCAACACGGCTCCAGGAGCTTCAACGTGCCATTGAAGAAGAGTGGAACGGTATACCTCAAGACTTCGTGGTGAAGCTGATACGGTCAATGAAAAACCGTCTACGAGCTGTAATTAAAGCAAGGGGAGGTAACACTCCATATTAATAAACAATTTTTTAAAAATTACTCGTTTTATTTCAATTTCCCTTCAAAACTAAATTTAATAAAATTGACTAATTTCATGGGTACTTTACATTTTTGGGCTTAAAACCCGTTATGGGTAACTTGTAAGATGTTGTTATGTATCATTTAAAAGGTACTGAAATAAGCTTTCAGGTAGGATGATTTATTTTTTCAGTGTAATTAATTCTTTTGCAAAAAAAAAGGTTTGACTGGAAAAACTCAATATGTGCGATTTTATTGCTCCCGAGTGTATTATTAAAAACCAAGCAACAATTGCCATTAAAAAGTAAATTAACTAATTTAAATCCATTTTTACATACTGATGGTCTTATAAGAGTTGGTGGTAGGCTATCGAATTCACATTATAGCTATGATACTAAACATCCTATTTTGTTACACGCATCCAACCATGTTACAGAACTTATTTTTAAACATTATCATAAACTACTTATTCATGTTGGTCCACAGTTACTGCTGTCAAACATTCGTCATAGATTTTGGGCATTGAATGGTAGAAATCTTTCTAGAAAAACAGTTCATAAGTGTGTTACATGTTGTCGTTTTTCAGGCAGAATCACACGGCCAATAATGGGCAACCTTCCTGAACAGCGCCTACATGCTGATTATCCATTTGTAAACACAGCAGTAGATTATGCAGGCCCAGTGATGATTTTGAACCGAAAGGGTAGAGGTAGTAATTTAATTAAAGCATACATTTGCATTTTTGTGTGCTTGGCTGTTAAAGCAGTACACATAGAGCTTGTGACAGATCTCAGCTCCGAAACCTTTATTTCTGCATTAAACAGATTCATTGCTCGCAGAGGAAAACCTGTCAACATCTTCTCAGATAACGGTACATGTTTTGTAGGGGCATGTAATGATTTAGCTAAGTTTTTAAAATCAAATGTTAACTATTTAAGTGCACATGCTTCAAATTAATCAATAAACTTTAAGTTCTCACCTGCATATAGTCCCCATTTTAATGGTTTAGCTGAGGGTGCCGTGAAGTCAGTTAAGCATCATTTAAAACGTATTCTCGGTCTTGCAAACCTTACTTACGAGGAAATGAACACAGTACTTACCCAAATAGAGGTTATCTTGAACTCTAGCAGTCGTATTCATAAAAAAACACTAATCTGTTAATTAAGCTTGCATTACTTAAAGTATATATTAAACCTTAATAATCTGTTAAAGTGAGGAATAGAAAAACGTTATTCATAATTGCTTATTAGGCCTACTTTAACTAATAAGCTGATTAAGAGAACGAAATGAATATTTTCCACAGATAATTTGATGCACTGAATGATATAGTATGTACGAACAGGTTTTTATACAACAACCAAAGACAATAGTAACAAAAAAAATCTTAAAATTGTCTATTGTAGTTGTAAATTTCCAATTCGCCGCGCCATTTTAAAATATTTTTATTTTTCATTCGCAATGAGTTCTGTATTAAATAATAAAGAAATACCTGGAGTGGCCCCGATAAAGCGCTCCAGGGCTGAAAATTGGCTGAGCCAGGACAAAAGTAAGTAAAACGAAAATATCTTGCCTACTGTATTGCAAATCCTAATCCAAAAATAAATAATGTTTCTGTTGCTAATCTTGCATGGGCTGATCTGCATAACATGCATGAAATAATTGACTTAAAAAACTACCTATCCTTTTATGGCAATTTTTACATAAGTTTGTTCATTTCGACTTGCTTAGTATCTATTATGTTTGTTTTGATAGCTTTGCTGAAAGAATTGGTGCGAGAGAGGGTGCATGTCATCGAAAATAAAAACACCGATTCGAATTCAAATAAAAAGAAAAAAGATGCATGGACTGATCTGCATAAAACGTTTGTACTTGCTATGTTCTTTTACAGATTTTTTTACCATACTTAAGGGTCAGAGTGTCGCAAAATGGGTCCCACTATATTTGGTGAAAAAATTTGTTTTCATAATAATTTTTCTTCAATAGTAATATAATATCATAAGATTACTCATTTTCTTGTACCTACATGTTTTCAGCTTTAATTCAATTTGTACTGGGGCACAACGCACATCAAACCAGCTCAAAACTCAGTGGACAGTTTTAAAAATCCAGGAAAAAAAAGAAAAAGCCCATTACAGGCGTGAATTTTTAAGAACTGGTTAGTATCAATGTTATTTTGAATACCATTTTAAATAAATAGATTATTGTCATTTATTTGGTATTTAATCTTATTTCAGGTGGAGGTCCACATCCAAAAGAGCCAGATAACCAAGATGCTGATGACATCAGCTCCTGGCTACCGATGGAATTCGAAATTGACCATAATGAGTATGACAGCGATAGTAGAGCAGTACCAAAAACTGTTCTCTCCAGTGAAAAGGTAAAATTTAACTTTTTCTTCTTATTCTACTTCCAGTTACATTTTGCGCTGTAACCTTGCATCCATTAATTAAGTTTTTATATGGAGCAACTGCAGTCTAAACTCAGCAACCTGTGTAAACTGGGGTTAATCAGAACTAAATCTAGGTCATGTAAAAATCTGTATCAGTTGTATAGCACCATATCTGTCATTGAATTTAACAATCTGTCAAAGGAAGTTAAGGAGATGGTAGGTACATTCTGGTTTTCTCATATTTGCATGAAAGAATAATAAACATACATACATCCCTAAGCACCTTCTCACAAACTTTCACATTTATAATATTAGCAGGAAGAGTAGGATAGTATAGTAGGGCAGTCAATTTAAATATAAATAAAATACAAATTATTTTCAGGTGGTCCTTGCCTCAGTGGAAGTGGTTGCTGCACCAGTGGAATACCCTACTCCATTGGAAATATCTACTCCACTGGAATACCCTACTCCCAGTGGAGTAGGTACTTCCAGTGGAGTAGGTACTTCCAGTGGAGTAGATCAACTGACAGTCATGTGTATCATTGAGGACGAAGATCATGTAGAAGAAGTTTTAAATGTACCTAATGATACAGCCGTAAGTTTTGACACAATCTATAGGCTTATCAACTTATAAATATATACCGCTAGCGGTTTATTATTACTTGATATCAAACTTATACCTATAATGTTATAAATTATGTTATTTTTGATTCCAGGTAAAAACAAATGTAAAAATTGAAAAGATGAACAAAATTAAAAGGCAGAGATTAAAAAAGGTGAGTTTTCCAAAAATATGATGAAAATGACACCTGATATGCCAAGATACATACATGATACATAAGCGTACGCCTGCGTCGAGGTGTAGAGTAAAAGTCTTAATGGATGAGGCAAATTCGATAACAATAGGCGGTGGGCTAGCAACCTGTCACTATTTTCGAAATATTGTCACCTAATCAAATGCTAAACGTGGCGCGAGATGTGGCAGTGGAGTCAGTAGATATTCTACCGGACTCCAGTGGAGTCAGTAGATATTCTACCGGACTCGATTTTGCTACATCTCATTCTCTGCCGACCCCTCTGGGAAATTTTGAATTCACAAGGAATGATTTCATGTTGAGCAATAATATTATTTATTTAAATTGTTATTCAATTTTCAGAAAGCAATACCATTTGCAACTACGAACGCTACCGCCGCTGCTAAAATAGCTGAGTTCGAAAATAAATGCCGGCAAGAGCGCCATGAGCTACAAATGGAAAATGAAAGAAAAAGGAGCAGAAATTTAGATCTAAAATATGAATTATTACAAGCTAAATTAAGCTATTATAAAAACATGTCTCATTAACACATATAATTTTATTTTGATAAACCCAACCATTACAATCTTCAATTCCTTGACATATTAGAAAAACATGATATTTATATAAAACATATTATTATTTATAAATAGCAGTGGTGGCTGAATGGTGACCGTAATACAAGTGGTCCGGGTTCGAACCCCAGCGGTACCAATGTCACTTTGTGAAATGTATAATTATGTACTAGTCTAACGACTCACCATCTGCTGACGGTGAAGAAAAATAAAGAAGAAATTCTAGTTATCTGAAAAATGTTGTGCCCGGTTGGCAATAGGCTCGCCACCTATTACATGTGGGACCTAACATAAACTGGCAGAATGTGGGTGTAGTATACACACAGCCTCCATGGCGCGGTCGGTAGTGCAAGCGACTGCCGTGCATGAGGTCGTGGGTTCGAATCCCACACAGGACAATTATTTGTGCGATCCACAAATGATTGTTCTGAGTCTGGATGTACTTTGTGTAAGTTGTTTAAATGTTTGTAAAAGTCCCCGCGACACAGGAGTAATTCCTAGTGCGGGAGTTGTCTTTTTAAAAGAGAATAAAAAAAACAAAAAAAAAAAAATACCTCTGCCTACTCCTTCAGGGAATAATACAGACGTGAGTTCATGTTTATTTTATTATTATTCATTACAAGAATTCTGTTGTTAGTATGGTCATTAAAATTAAAAAAAACGTTCTATAAAATCCTGGAGAATAATTTGTGATCTTCTCCGTGATATATTAGGCTGGACTGCATTATCAGTTCTATCATAGCTGTGTGGTTGTGTCTGTTCTGCCGGTTCATTATCTGCACATATGTAACATAAAAATCATTTTAAAAAGATATTCCATGGCACAACATGCTACTTTTGACAGAGGCCTCTGTCTACACCATGACACAAAAAGATGTGAGTATTATATCAAAAACATTATGACAAAAAGAAAGTTAGCCCAACATTTACCTGGTAAAATATCAGTGTCATTCATATCCACTGCAATATTGTGAAGCACAGCAAGGGCCACAATAACTGATTTGCAATTATGGAATTTTACTGGTAGACCCACTAAGAGGCACTGGAATCTTTGTTTCCATACTCCAAAACACCTGTAATAATTACAATGTCAATGTTTGTTTATTAAACAAGTTTTTACTTATTTACAGTCATACATCAGAAACAAATTTTACAAAAATGCTAAATTTATTAAAAGAATAAATTAGGTAAATACCTCTCTATGGTATTGCGGGTGCCTATTTGCGCCTCATTGTAGCGCTCTTCACGTGCACAGCTAGGATTGAGCACTGGGGTAAATAGATAGGGTAGAAGCGGGTAGCCGGAGTCTCCTAATAAACGCCCTCTAAACTGGCCATCATCAAATCTTTGCTTTAGGCTGCTCTCACTAAAAATGCGGCTATCATGGGTACTCCCTCTCCATCTAGCCACAATATCCAGAATCTTAAGGTCCGCATCACAAACTGCCTAAAACATACCAACATTATATCAATCATTGAAAGCAAGTTACTGGATACCTAATGGTTCTAAAATATTTTACCTGTACATTCAAGGAATATTGTCCTTTCCTATTAATATAATATTGAGCTTGCTCACCCCCAGTTTTCCTGATTTTTATATGGGTGCAATCGATAGCCCCAATCACACCCGGAAAACTTTTTATAGCCTGAAATTTGGCCATAATAATTTCTTCCTCGTGAAGGGTGGCAGGCATTTTAATAAATAATGGTGCTTTGGCGGCAATTGCACGAGCTACCCTGGCGCAAATGCGACTTACTGAGGGTTGACTAATGCCATGTAGCTCCCCAGCGTCATCTTGAACCTGCAAAATGCAAAAATCAGAATATTAACAATTCGCAAAAAGCAGTAACAAAACAAAATAATACGTATTGTAATATATAATACTTACTTCACGCCGTCCCCAACAACGAATGGCTACCAGTACCTGTAATTCTGGGGGAATGCCAGCACCCCTCGCATCAACTAGCAGGTCTTCTTCCACTAGGGTAATTATTTCCCGTATGGTACTTTTATTAAATCTGTATCTTTTTTTGAACTCAAGATCCCGGAGAACAAATGCATTGAGGCGTACTCCATAAATTTTCCGCCTGGAAGATTGAGCAGGATCCCTTTCTTCTTCTAATTGGGCAATTGCTTCTATGGCTAGGATGGCATCCATTTCACTGTTTGTTTACTTTTTCACCCTCCTCACAACACAATCACGAATTATCGAATGTCAAACGTCATATTTTGAGGTTAAAACAGTGCTAAACTATGTGGTAGGCTGCTTTAACTAACGTAGACTTTAGTGAGCTGTTATTTTACACTTTAGCGCTAATGTAGGTTTATGAATAACGATTTTTAACAGACGTTTATTAAACCTGTTATAAGACTGTTTTAAGACCTCAATATTTTTTATGAATACGACTGTAGGCCTTTAACTCCTTTATCTTCTGATCCTTCAGATCTAGTAGCCCTCACACCTTCACATTTCCTTCTTGGATGAACATTAACCGTTTTACCGTCTCCTCAGGCACAGGATACTACAAGGTTGAGCACTTTCTCAAGATACACACCTCAACAAAGTCTAGGGATATTTTGTATAAAGTTGTGAAACTCAAAAAAATTGATTTGTATTTTTGTTTTTTTTTTTAATTCTTTTGATGAAAACTTACTTTGTTAACCTTTTTCAACAATTCTAAATTTGAATTTGAAAAATAAAATTAAAAATAAATGATTTACGCGGCTTAAACGTAGTCAAGTTCGAAAATTTCATTTACCAATAGTAAGTTTTGACTGCTTTTTTGTGTAAAAGGAGACGTTCCATTTGGGGCCCAGAGCGAACAGAATGTTTTGAATAATTAAAATTAAACAAATAATTTTGAAAATCAATTAGTGTTTTTCATTTCTCCGTAGAAGTTGGGGGAAAGATTTTAGTTTTAAATGGTTGTGAACAGTATTTTAATTCAATCATTGGTTGAATTCATGGCGGATATTTTTTATGTTGCCACCCTTGAAAATAAAAACAGTTCATAAGTGTGTTACATGTTGTCGTTTTTCAGGCAGAATCACACAGCCAATAATGGGCAACCTTCCTGAACAGCGCCTACATGCTGATTATCCATTTGTAAACACAGCAGTAGATTATGCAGGCCCAGTGATGATTTTGAACCGAAAGGGTAGAGGTAGTAATTTAATTAAAGCATACATTTGCATTTTTGTGTGCTTGGCTGTTAAAGCAGTACTGATGTATATGTGTGCGTGTACGCATACGCACATTGTATAAGTTGTGGTCTGGTCTTTGCGACAGTAATAAACGAGCATCATAAGGCAACGGTTGTTTTATTTAGTAACCGACAGAATACTGGCGACGAGTTACCCGCGTTTTGGAAATAATAATTTAAGTTGTGCAAAATGTCTAATATTATCGGGAATCTCACAAATTTCGATCATGACGCACAAGAATGGTCTATATTTAAAGGTCGGTTATTACAATACATTAAACTAAACGGTGTCGAAGCGGAAAACAGGAGTGCCTTGTTGCTAACTCATTTTTCGGATGACACCTACCGTCTTGCACGGAACTTACTTCATCCAGATGTACTCGAGGAAGTAAAGTTCGATAATCTCGTAAAGAAATTGGACGATCATTTTACACCAAAACGCTGCACTTTTGCCGATAGAGAGAAGTTTTATGAGGCGAGAAGGTCTGAGGGTGAGAGCATTGAAGACTGGGCGGCTCGCGTAAGAGGCTTAGCCGTTTATTGTGAGTTTGGAGGGGCACTGGACATGTTACTGCGGGACCGGTTCATACTCGGGCTCACAGCGTGTCGTGAACGCGACAGATTATTTGAAGAGGATGCCACTAAACTCACTTTTAAAAAGGCGTTGGAGGTAGCTCAACAGGCTGCGTATGCGCGATTGGCTCGAGCCGGGACTGTAGCAAAAGCAGATCAGATCAAGGAGGAACCTGTGTACCGGATAAGCGGGTCACGCGAGCAGCGCGCACAGCGCGAGCCTGCCGCGGCGCCCCGCAGCCCGAACAGCCGTTCTGGGGAGCTTCGTCGGTGCACGGTGTGCGGTCTCAGAAATCACGAAGTCGAAAAGTGTCGTTATAAAAATTATCGGTGTCAATCGTGTGGTGTAAAAGGTCATTTAAAAAAAGTGTGTAGTGCTAAAAAGGTTGAATCTCGTTTAAATTGTTTGAATACGGTAATTAATGCCTCGGACGAAAGTGAGTGCGAAGAATGTGATTTATTTAATATAAGGTACGTCAGTAAGTCACCCATTATGCTAAATGTATTATTAGATAACGTAAGGCTCGATATGGAGTTAGATTCTGGGTCGGGAGCTAGTGTCATATCCGAAATGCTTTATAAGAAATTTTATTCTCATCATGTTTTAATGAAATCTAACCTAAAAATGTGTCTTTATAATGGTCAAAAAGTGTCACCTCTAGGATATTTTCTAGGTAAGATAACCTATGTAAACAATTGCCATAGTATTAAGATTTTTGTTTTACCTAACGGCGGTCCCCCGCTATTAGGGCGAGATTTTATGTCAATGTTTAGGATGTATTTTACTTCGGATATTCACAATATTCAAACTTTGTCTATAATCAAGCCCGACTCGAAAGAAGTTCAGCATCTTTTATCTAGATACTCCGAACTGTTTAGTAGCGAGCTAGGTAGATTTAATAAATTTAAGGTAAAACTTATTTTGAAAAAAGACGCTCAACCTAAATTTTTTAAGCCCCGTTCTGTACCTTTTGCCTTAAAGAAAAAGGTAGACGATGAAATAGATAGACTGGTAGATTTAGGAATTTTACTGCCAATCAAATTTTCTAATTATGGAACACCTATTGTCCCGGTACTAAAAGAGAACGGCAAAGTCAAGATAGCCGGCGATTTTTCTATTACATTAAATAAAGATTTAGAAATTGATAAATATCCAATGCCGCGAATAGAAGAAGTTTTTGTTAAGCTAGGTGGAGGCCAGTGTTATAGTAAAATTGACCTAAGCAATGCGTATAATCAGTTTCTCCTAGATGAATCGTCACAAGAGCTGACTACGATTAGCACCAGTAAGGGCCTTTTCAAATACACTCGGCTCGTGTATGGGTTGGCAAACGCTCCCGCCATTTTTCAAAGAGCTATGGAGTCACTATTAATAGGTATAGAAGGTGTTAGTATCTGGTTGGACGACGTCTGTATAACTGGACCTTCACAAAGCTTACATTTAAAAAGGTTAAATGATGTTCTAAGTAGACTGAAAGACGCCGGTTTAAGGTTACAAAAAGAAAAATGTTGTTTTTTTCAAAGTAGTGTTACTTACCTAGGTTACATTATTGATAAAAAGGGGTTAAGGACTTGTCCTAAGAAAACTGAAGCTATTATAAACGCGCCAAGGCCGACGGCAGTCACCGAAGTTAAGAGATTTTTAGGTTTAATCAATTACTATCGTAATTTTATACCAAACGCATCTGCCAAATTACACCCGCTGCACAAATTATTGCGAAAAGGGGTAGAATGGGAATGGAACGAAAGCCATGAAAGAGCTTTTGTTAGTGTAAAAGAGGAGCTTTCATCAGAAAGAGTACTTGCTCATTTTGACCCCGCGGCGCAGTTGGTGCTGACCGTGGACGCCGGACCAGCCGGACTAGGAGCAGTGTTAGCACAACGCGACCGTGACAGCCCCCATCTCGAGCGGCCGCTAGCGTTTGCTTCAAGGTCACTAACTACAAGTGAACGCAACTATAGTCAGATACAGAAAGAAGCGACTGCTATTATTTTTGCCATAAAATATTTTCATCAATATTTATACGGCCGTCAGGAACCTTTCGTCCTTAAAACTGATCACCGTCCTTTGATTTCGATTTTCGGTAAGAAAACAGGTATTTCTGTTATGGCGGCTTCGAGACTACAGCGTTATGCGATATTTTTGTCAGCGTATAATTACTCTGTTCAGTACATAAAAAGCGAAAATAACGTCGCGGCGGATTATTTATCGCGTGCACCTTTATCAGGATCTGAATGTACAGCGAAAGAATGCGATGATTTATCCTATATTAATTTTTTAGATGCTAGCATAGCTCCATTAACTTTTAACGATATTAAAACCGAAACTGAAAGGGATACTATATTACAATCCGTAATTAAATACATGAAAACCGGTTGGCCGCGTAAAATAGACTGTAAAATGCTTCAGCCTTATTTTTATTGCAAAACGGACTTAGAATTTCAAAACGGTTGCGTTTTTCGAGGTCACCGAGTAGTGATACCCTCTGTTTTTCGAAGTAGGCTTTTAAAGGAATTGCATTCGGGACATTTTGGTGTAGTTAAAACTAAGAGTACTGCCCGCAGTAGGTTTTGGTGGCCATTCATTGATAAAGACATCGAGGAGTGGGTCGGGACGTGCGCGGTGTGCTCCGGCACTCGGTCTGCGCCCCCGCGCGCGCCTCCCGCGCCCTGGCCGCGTGACTCCGCCCCCTGGCGACGCTTGCACATAGATTATATGACAATACAGCAACAAGTGTATTTAATTGTTGTTGATTCTTATAGTAAATGGTTGGAGTGTTTACATATGAGTTGCGGGATTTCGAGTCGGGCGCTTATAGTTAAATTGAAGGAATTGTTTTCTAGGTTCGGTATACCGAAAGTTATAGTATCTGATAATGATGTTAAAATTAAATCAAAGGAATTTAAACATTTTTGTGAAATGAACGGTATTAAATATATAACATCGCCTATTTATCATCCTTGCAGTAATGGTCAAGCGGAAAACTCAGTGAAAACTTGCAAAAAAATGATAAAATGTATAGTTACTAATAATGGCAGTCAAAGTGTAATTAATGAAAAACTTTTAGGATTTTTATTTGATTATAGAAATACACCACATTGTGCAACGGGAGAATGTCCCGCTAAACTTATGTTTGGAAGAAAAATAACATCTAGGCTTGATCTGTTATTAAATTGTAATGACGAAAATACAAATAATGATATTATTAAATGTAAACGTATTATGAATATAGGCGATACTGTGTGGTTACAATGGTATATAGCGAGAAAACCTGTCTGGACGTTAGGCAGAATAATTAAATTAATAGGCAATCGTATGTTTGAGATATTTGTTATAGACTATAATGTTAATTGTAAGAGACATATTGATCAAATAAGAAAGTACACAGGTATTAGTATTACTAGACCCGAATCGAACGACGCACGCACGGACGCCGTGGGCAGCCCAACCCCGTCCACTGCGCCGTTGCCGCCGCGCTCGCCTTCCCCGCCCGCTCCCGCATCGCCTACTGCGACGCCGGCGTCGCCGGGTAATAGTTCTCATATCGATGATGATGAACAAGTAATCGAAGGCGAGAGTAATATTGTTGAAGAGGAGAATGAGTGGGCCGATGCTCTAAATGATAATGTTAATACTAATACTCGTGAGACAGATCAAGAATTAGTCGAGCAACAGCCTACAAGGCCTATCCGTAGTTGTAAGCGTAAGGTTAATTATAAGATGTAAAATTGTTAATTAGATAGTTTAAGGAAGTGGTTCTTTTGTTATTTTTAAATAGTGTTAGAGGAGTGATGTATATGTGTGCGTGTACGCATACGCACATTGTATAAGTTGTGGTCTGGTCTTTGCGACAGTAATAAACGAGCATCATAAGGCAACGGTTGTTTTATTTTTATTACATAGAGCTTGTGACAGATCTCAGCTCCGAAACCTTTATTTCTGCATTAAACAGATTCATTGCTCGCAGAGGAAAACCTGTCAACATCTTCTCAGATAACGGTACATGTTTTGTAGGGGCATGTAATGATTTAGCTAAGTTTTTAAAATCAAATGTTAACTATTTAAGTGCACATGCTTCAAATTAATCAATAAACTTTAAGTTCTCACCTGCATATAGTCCCCATTTTAATGGTTTAGCTGAGGGTGCCGTGAAGTCAGTTAAGCATCATTTAAAACGTATTCTCGGTCTTGCAAACCTTACTTACGAGGAAATGAACACAGTACTTACCCAAATAGAGGCTATCTTGAACTCTAGGCCTTTAACTCCTTTATCTTCTGATCCTTCAGATCTAGTAGCCCTCACACCTTCACATTTCCTTCTTGGATGAACATTAACCGTTTTACCGTCTCCTCAGGCACAGGATACTACAAGGTTGAGCACTTTCTCAAGATACACACCTCAACAAAGTCTAGGGATATTTTGTATAAAGTTGTGAAACTCAAAAAAATTGATTTGTAATTTTGTTTTTTTTTTAATTCTTTTGATGAAAACTTACTTTGTTAACCTTTTTCAACAATTCTAAATTTGAATTTGAAAAATAAAATTAAAAATAAATGATTTACGCGGCTTAAACGTAGTCAAGTTCGAAAATTTCATTTACCAATAGTAAGTTTTGACTGCTTTTTTGTGTAGTTTTATAACAATTTAAACGTTTATTTCGAATGAATGATATTGTGTGCATCAAGCAGCGGCGCCATTTCATCAGAGAGAAAATGGTATGGGCAGTAGGCATGCTCCCAGCTGCGGGTACTAAGCGGAGTATTGCTGAAGAGATTAGAACAATACAAAATATGAAATCAGGGTTATGGTCACGTTATCGTGCTACTGGTGAAGTGGCTGAAAGATACCGCAGCAAAAAGTCTATCACCACTTAACAACATGATCGATTTTTGCAAGTTCCCGCGAAAAAACAGCCAAATGTTACTACCATGCAGCTGGATGTAGAGGCTCCAGCTCTTGGTGGAGCCTCTTGCGGGTGACCAAACTGTCAGAAGAAGTCGGCACAAAGCCCACCTTTATGCTCGCATACCGCTTTATACTCCAGCACTACGCCGAGCGAATCGCGCACGACGACTAGACTGGGCTCGTGAACATTTGCTCTGCAAAGATAACCTGTGATCTGTAGTGGTGTTTACACATGAGTCCCGGTTCGGTTTCCACTCGGATTCACGTAGACAACGTGCTTGGCGAGTTCCTGGTTGTGATAGCCGTCTACAACATCCTCAGAAAATCTATTCATACCACGATGGAACAAATTATGGTTTGGACGGGAATTTGTATCGGTCGAAGAACAGAGCGCGTTTTGATCAGAAACACCATGACCGCTGAAAAATAATTTAACGAGGTGCTAGTACTAATAATCTAACCCCGTAGACTACAATTGGGCCAAATGTTCAAGTTCATGGACAATAACACCCGTTCGCATAAAGCGAGAGTGATGACGAGCTGGTTGCAGAAGCACGACGTATCGATTTTATGCTGCACCACTCAATCCCCTATCCTCAAAACCATAAAATACGCGTAGGACATGTACAAAAGAAGGGTTTTGGTGATTTTTCCTGCATAAAATTGCGATGGAAGGGCAACTTTTTTTGCATCCTAGTCGGACCTGGCACAATATACCGCACCAAGACCTGGATAACATAATAAAAGCATGAAAAACCATTGCAGGACCGTTATTTACGGTTTTTTTAATGTGCTGACTACTGATTACTCACATAACAGTTAAAAACAGATTAATTTTAGCTTATTTTCACTTTAGCTTAAGAAACACAATCATTGTTAGTTTTACTAATTTTCCAAGTTTTTTATTTATTTAAATAAAAAAATATTTTTGCAAAAATATGTATTTTATTTTATTCTGGATTGTAGCCTGATAAATTGTCTTTATAAAAATATAAACATGTTGTATGCTATCTTCAATAATTTTGAAGTTAATTGAGTAAATACCAAATATCCCTAGACTTTGTTGAGGTGTGTATATGAGAACTCAACAGTTAAAGACCCATTTCTGGGACAGATTTTATAAAGAGTACATTACAGAGCTGCAAAAAAGGCAGAAATGGTTAAGAGGAGGCAGAGTCCTTCAGCGTGGAGAGATGGTGCTTGTCAAGGATGACCGACTGCCGCCAAACAGATGGCTGCTCGGGCAAATATCCAGCGTGTATCCAGGCTCTGACGGTGTGACCAGGGTGGCAGATGTCAAGACTACATCGGGCATTCTTCGGCGGGCCTTCAATCGGCTGTGCCCGCTACCAGTTGAAAATGTATCTACAAACCAAACTCCTGGTGGGCAGCTTGTTGACGCCTAGCATGTGTGAGCGCTCACTCACACACGCAAACGGCACGGGAGCGGGAGACGACGATCAGCGGGGCAGCGACGCGTAGGGCGATACCATTACCTGCGCGGCGTGGGTGCGCACCTTCGAAGGGCGATACCATTATTGCCGGGCGAGTCCGCTCGGCCCGTACGCCGCACTGCGCCATCGACATCAGTCAGTGCACGTCACATTAATTTAGTAATTATTTTCGTTAATGTAATTCAGTTCAGGCATTAAAGTCATTACTTATGTATTGAAGATTGCGTTTTCATTAAAAGGCCTGTAAAAATATCACAAGTTCACCCACCTCGCTGCCAGCATCTGCAAGTTCTACACCACAACACCAACACAACAAAGTGGAGGTTTTAAAGGTCGAGGAAGAGGCAAGCTTGCGAGCCAACCCACCCATGTATGTTCTTTATTTTTAACTGGCGAATGTTTTTATTTACTAAAACCGTGTTGAGAATAGTACGACAGATATATTTTTTGTTGTAGGAAGTGAACCAGAGTCGGACGAAAGCGACGAGGAAGTTTTTAACGTCCTTGCCGTATCACGCGTGGAGCAAGCGGCTGCAGAGACGCCCCAAGATCTTGGGGCTATTCTCAACACGGTTTTAGTAAATAAAAACATTCGCCAGTTAAAAATAAAGAACATACCTTATGAAACTGGTGTCAAACAAACAATCTGAGCAAATAATTTACTTACATAGCGGGCGATGAAGGAAACACTAGTGAGAAGTTGTATAGTCGCTTCCATAGAAACGACACTACTGGTAGTACCGCTGGTAGTGTCCATGCTACAACACGAAAAAAGGAGAGAACATAATATGTTCAACTTTTTATTATAAATCGAAGTTAAATTTTATCAATTTCACTGTCTGCGATTGTACTAATAAAGACGGTATTTGGTATGGGTCAGAATGGCGTGTGAGTGATTCCCAAAGAGATTCAAACTTCACTGAATGAATGTACGACAAATGTACGTTTATGTACTGCAATCATTATAAATGTACTATAACGTAGGCTGTGATATCGTAATTTGAAAGTGAGCAGCCATTCTGAGGTCAGGATGGCGTGTAAACTTCAAACCATTAACCTTTATTTAAATAAAGCGATGCCAAGTAAATGTACGCTAAACGTACGTACAGGTATATAATATTAAAATTACATAACTTTGATACAAGCGTAGAAAATATAAAGAAAATGTGAGCAGCCATCCTGCCCGTCACGATGGCGGGTGTTAGCGCTGAGTGCGTCTGCATCGGCCAGAATGTGGTGGTTCTTATCTTCAGGTAATAGGTATGGTACTCAATGATTACTTTATTAATTGTTGGGTTAAAATACATTTAATGTTGAAAAACAGAATGTTACAATAAATTTAACTGTGTGACGTTCGTTCGATATGAGAGAGAAAAAGGGTGTGGTCTAGTAAAAAATCGAAGTTTCGAGACGCCCGCGCCGTACTGCTTTATCGATGGCACCGCCGCGCCGAGTTGTTTCTTTCACGGATCATAGATGTCGTTACTTGACATGCCCCCGGCCTTGGAAGCAACAGGTTCCAAAGACTTCAATTATAGGTACAGCTATTGAGGTTGCGTGTGATCTTCTTCATTTGTAGACAGAAGCGGGCATATCTTCGCGAATGATTTTCTTATAATGTCAGATGCAGTTTTAATGGTTGCCACGCGTGAGATACCATCTTTGCCAGGGAACGTCTCCAGTACTCGTCCTAAGCGCCATCTTAACGGTGGTAAATGGTCTTCCTTTATTATTACCAAAGTGTTAGGTAATAGTTTGTCATGGTTGAGCTGCCACTTTGTCCTCTTCTGTAGCTCCGAGATATATTCGGTCGCCCAGCGACGCCAGAAGTGCTGTCGCATCTGTTCTATGCGATCATACCGTGGGAGGCGCAGCGTAGCCGTCGTAGTGAGGTCCTGGCTGACGGGGGCAGTGAGCGGCCGGCCAATCAGGAAATGAGCGGGAGTTAAAGGACGAAGGTCGTTAGGGTCAGTAGACATAGGTGACATAGGCCGAGAGTTAAGGACGGCTTCGATTTGTGCTAACACAGTACTAAGCTCCTCGTAAGTTAAATTTGAATTACCTACTATTCTGTATAAATGAAATTTACATGACTTGATCCCTGCTTCCCACAACCCACCAAAATGAGGCGAATATGGTGGAATGAAATGAAAATCTATTGAATTATTAGCGGCAAAATTTAAAATATCAGTTTCGGACTCTTGTAAGAATTTAGAGAAAATTTTTAAGGCTCCGACAAATGTTTTACCATTATCAGAATAAATTTGTGAAGGCTTTCCACGGCGAGAAATAAATCGTTTTAGTGCGAGTAAGTAGGCTTCTGAAGTGAGACTTGTAACCAATTCCAAGTGAATAGCGCGCGTTAAGAAACACACGAAAAGACAAATGTAACATTTTATTAACTTTGAACCCCGTCCGGCACGGTTCAACATAAGCAATGGCCCGGCATAATCAACTCCACAATGTATAAATGGGTATCCCGGTTCCAATCTTTCAGAAGGTAAGTTCCCCATTTGAATATTCAAAGGTTTAGCTTTCATACGTTTACACCTCACACAAGAATGCACTACTTGTTTAGTTAAATTACGACCTTTAATAGGCCACCAAGTATCTCGTATGGTAGCCAGCAAAAGCTGTGGCCCCGCATGTAATAAAATTTTGTGTTGATATTCAACTATACGGCGAGTAAAAATATGCTTTGCACACAACAACAAAGGATGTTTTTTATCATATGAAAATGATTTACAATATTCTAATCGACCCCCTACTCTAATTAAATCATTTTCGTCTAAAAATATATTCAAGTTAGCAATGTGGGGTGGACACTTTAACGGTTTATTATTTTTTAAATTATTATAAATATCTGGAAAGGACTGTTGTTGAGCAATTCGCATTAAAATTCTAGTCGAATATTCTAATTCGTCTACTGTAAGGCTACCAGTAAGATACTGTGACCTATATTTATTACGGCTGTTATTAATAAAACGCATGATGTACGCCAACACACGACGCATACGATTAAAGCAAGAAAATGATTCAAACGGAAACGAAAATAAATTAGTTTGAATTGCCATAACTGATGTAATTGGTTTTAATTCGGGTAATTCGTCGGAATTAAAATTAAAATTATTAATATTATTTTGCCAATCGGAATTATTGTTACGTAAGAATGACGGTCCGTGCCACCAAATATCAGATGACTTAAGAATGTCTAACTGCACTCCGCGCGATAACAGATCGGCCGGGTTTTGTTTACTAGAAACGTGAAACCACGGCTTATCGCCCGTAAGTTCATTAATTAAAACTACGCGGTTTTGTACAAATGATTTTAACAAACTTGGTGACATTTTCAGCCATCCTAGCACTATTGTCGAATCTGACCAAAAATAAACTTTATCGAACTTGTGTCTTAGCGATTTAATTATTTTATCATACAATTTCGCTCCTATTACTGCGGCGCAGAGTTCTAAACGCGGTATACTAGTAGGTTTCACCGGCGCGACCTTACTCTTCGCACACAACAGATGGACCGTTATCTGTGAATCTGTATAGCTACGTATATAACTACACGCACCGTACGCGTTCTGAGAGCTGTCGCAGAACACATGTAAACTCGTGTTATCACCAACTCCTAATACATAACGAGGAATACGTATATATGTTAAAAATTTTAAATTATATATGAATTGTTGCCATTCAACTAAAATAGGTTTAGGTACGGGATCATCCCACCCTACTTTGGACAACCATAACCTTTGTAATATTATCTTAGCCGTGATAATAATTGGTGTGATAAGACCTAACGGATCGTATATCTGCGCAATGGTAGACAGAATAGTACGCTTAGTAGCTTTAGTCACCTCGCGATCACATTTTGTTGTAAAATATAACTCATCGGCAGTATTACTCCACCTTAATCCCAAGGTTTTTGTTTGACAATTGTCACCTAACGACAATTCTTTGAAAGTCAATGAGGATTGTATGTGTGAAACTGGAAAATTAAATAACCACTTTCTTAAATTAAAACAACCTGAATCAAGCACTTTAGATACACCGTTACAAATTTTTAATAATGTTTGTTTGTCCTGATTTCCACAGACTAGGTCATCAAGGTACATATCCTCATTAATGACTTGCGCGATGACGTCATCCCTACATTCCGTCGCGAGTTGCCTCAAACACCTAATACTAAGATAGGGCGCGCTCGCAGTTCCGTAGGTCACTGTGTTAAGCTGATATACACCGAGAGGTTCGGAGGGACTCTCACGCCATAGTATCAACTGTAAATCTCGTTGATCAGACTGTATTAATATTTGTCTGTACATCTTTTCGATGTCAGCGCATGCGACATATTTATATTGCCGAAAACGAAGCAATATTGCAATTAAATCATTTTGTAATGATGGCCCTATGTGCTGAATATCATTTAATGATTTGCCCGACGTTGATTTTGCACTCGCATCGAAAACAACCCTAAGTTTAGTGGTAGAACTGTGCTCTCGATAAACACCATGATGTGGTAAAAAGAAAAAGGGTTTATTATATACCGATATGCGCTTCATGTGCCCCAAGCTTAAATATTCATTCATAAAATCTATGTATAATTTTCTATAGCTAGACGGGCTTCTAATTAGTTTGCGTTCGAGTGCAAGAAACCTGTTTTGAGCCATTGTAAATGTGTCCGGTAGTACATCAGCTGATTCGCTCAGCGGAATGCGCACAGAAAAACGGCCTTTACTATCGCGTAAAGTAGTGTTCATAAATAAATTTTCGCATGCAACCTCCTCTTTTGTATAATTATTTTTATTATTAGGGTTAAGCTCTTCTAACTCCCAAAATAATTTAAGCTGTGTGTTTAAATCTATAGTTTGAGTATGATTGCAATGTGATGTATTAGTTAGTGATTTCTTACTAACAGCTCCCGATATGATCCACCCAAGTTTTGTGTTTTGTAAATATGGACCATAAGGTAAACGAATAAGGCCTTCATTCAATAACTCCCAGAACCTATCCGCACCTATAAGTAAATTAATTTCGTGTGATAAATAAAAATCGGGATCAGCTAGTTGTATGTGATCTGGTATTTCAATGTTGTGATTCAAACCTAATGATGGTAACTGTGACGTAATGCGAGGCAAAACTAAGCAGTTAAATTGTGTGTGATATGAGCTTGTTTTGGAACGCACGTTAAGTCTACATGATTGTGTGGATTTGGCAATAGAATTACCTACACCAATAACTTGGACAGTGGACTGTATCTTTGGAATGTTAAGCATATTACATAATGATTCCGAAACAAAACAATGTTGGCTCCCGCTATCGAGAAGAGCCCGTGTTGTATGATATTTGTTATCTTTGTCCGCGAGTTCAACTAATGCAGTCGATAATAATACTTGATTATTGAAATAATGTGTGTTTGTATTATTATCTAAACTGTAAAATGTGTGAGTGTTGTGATTTGCGGTTTGAGTTACGTGTGTATGCGTGATGCCTGTGCTCGTGCTAGGCTCTGGTTGAGAAGGCGTTTGTGTAGTGAGTGACAATTGTGATGATGCTCCCACGTCGACAAGTTCACTGTGCAGTAATGTATTGTGCTTCTTGTTACAAAGTTTACACGGCCCGTACCAACATTTAGCAATTGTGTGCCCGCCGCGTAAACAATTAGTACACAGATTTTTCTCCTTAACCAGGTTTAATTTATCTTTAGGCGATAAACTAAGAAAACCCTCACAAGAATATAATGGATGATTCGAGTTGCACATACTGCACTTGTAACGTTGTGCAGATGAACTAGAAGGTAATTTATTAGTGTGTGTGATGACATGACTGTGTGATTTTACGAACGACGAGTTTTTTTTATTATTGTTATGAGTGTGCTGTATATGTGTGTCTATCATTTGTTTGTTTTGAGATGGTTTAATCGTTTCTAGAAAATCAGCCCTATCCTTTAGAAATTTCATTAAATCAGACAAAGAAAAACGATGTTCAGATGAGGCACTTGTGACTGTGCTTTTATGAAGTTCCCATTCACGTTCTGTTGACATATCTAACTTTGAGACAATTATGAAACTAATTAAAGTATCCCATGTATCGGTAGGTTCGCCCAAAGTTTTTAATGAACGAATATTTCTAAAAATAGTGTCAATTAGTTTCCGTATTTGCGCTGCTGATTCTTTGTTTATTGATTGAGCCGTAAATATTGCCTTAACGTGGTTATGTACAGTCACGAGCAATAATATGTACACATTTTCAAATTTTCTAAACTATCTGCACGTTTATCTAGACATTACAATATCAAAATGAATTCGTAATTTAGAAGAGGTTCCGTACAGTTTTGAATTAATCTTCGGATTTTCAATTTTGGATTGGCAGAACTTTAGATAACTGGTTTACAAAATGCGAAAATGTGTACATATTATTGCTCGTGACTGTACTAGCAAACGATTATTATTATACCTATTCTGTAAAAGATCCCAAGCAATCTGGTAGTTATCAGCAGAAAACTCTAATGCCTTAATAACTTGTAGTGCATTGCCTGTGAGTACTGATCGCAGGTAATGAAATTTTTGTATATTTTCTAGGCTAGAACTATTATGAATAATTGACAAATAAGTGTCGCGAAACTCGAGCCATTGGTCATATGAACCGTCGAAATGCGGTAAGGAAATAGTAGGTAGTTTAATAGTATTATTTGATTTTAAGGTTTTATTTTTAGCGCTTTCCGTTGGGTCTCCCAATATACACTTACACTTAGCAATTATAGAATAAAATTGATCTTCAAAAGCCTCTCGCTCGCCTAATTCTTTGTCGACCTGACTACTCGACACTAATATATCTATGTCATCTTGAATAATTGTGAACTGATCAAGTAACAATTTAGCTCGTGGAATACGTTCCTGTAATTCAGCCATAAGAATAACACTTACGTTTTGAATATTCAAAGAATCGACAAACTTCGTGAATAACGTAAATTTGGCCTTAATAGACCCACGTTTTTTAACTAAATCTCGAATATTATCTTCATTGTCGTGATTAATCGTTTAAGAAAATGTTATACCCTGTAAATGCGAGTAGGTATATTATTTCATATCGTATAGAAAAAAAAACCGTCCACCGCCGCCTTTATGTATTTTTCAATCAAGATGGGTCACAGTCAGGTATCATGTTTTTTTTCTTATTTGCAATGCTTGTTGCGGTAATTGAAATGTTTTGTGTTTAGAACAATTGACGTACATTTATTTAAAACTTACTTAATCAAAATCGATTCATCCGTTTAGAATTAACCCGCCATCGTGACGGGCAGGATGGCTGCTCACATTTTCTTTATATTTTCTACGCTTGTATCAAAGTTATGTAATTTTAATATTATATACCTGTACGTACGTTTAGCGTACATTTACTTGGCATCGCTTTATTTAAATAAAGGTTAATGGTTTGAAGTTTACACGCCATCCTGACCTCAGAATGGCTGCTCACTTTCAAATTACGATATCACAGCCTACGTTATAGTACATTTATAATGATTGCAGTACATAAACGTACATTTGTCGTACATTCATTCAGTGAAGTTTGAATCTCTTTGGGAATCACTCACACGCCATTCTGACCCATACCGGTATTTGTTATGCCTGGCATGAAGGTATTGCGAAACGGGGAGCCAATGAAATTGGTTCCTGTGTTTATTCACTATTGGAAGAATTGGGTCCAAAATCAGAAGTTATTTTTTATAGCGATAATTGCGGAGGACAGAACAAAAATAAATTTATTTTATCCATGTACATGTACGCAGTGCAGACTTTGCCTATTAGTGTCATTACCCACAACTTCGTAATAACAGGTCATACACAAAATGACGCAGATAATATTCATTCATTAATAGAAAGGGAAAGAAGAAGATTGTTAAAAAGTGGACCAATTTTTACACCTGCGCAAATGATAATGGTATTGAAGTCAGCTAAGAAAACAGGAAAACTTTATTCTGTGCATGAAAAAAGTTATGATCTGATTTATGACCTAAAGAAATTGTCACAAAATATAGGAAAAAACTTCAATGTAGATGAAAATGGACAAAAAATTGTATGGGGTGAAATAAAAAGTATTCAAATAAAAAAAGATAACCCGTATACGTTTGCTTATAAAAGTTCATTTGCAGAAGATGATTTTACAGTTGTTAACACAAGAAGGAAACAAAGGAGCCGTATACAAGAAAATTTTACTTTATAAAAAGCTTACTCTGAGCCACCAGCCATATCTATCCGTAAAAAAACAGATTTAATGTCACTGTGACATTAAATCAAAAAAAATTGTGATGACATTAACATCACATCACAATTTTTTCGAGTCACTGACAGTAACCTCCAACCAGGAAATTGAACATGATAGCGACTCATCCACATAAAGTTTAATTCGTTTGTTTAAGTTTTGACTGATTATAATTTTTAAGAGACTGATTTTAAGCAATGATAATAAATGTTAATAATTAAAAATAAATCTTTTAGTATTTTCCATCATCCTATACTTACCATTTTTCTGGCTTTAGTAGCATAACTTACAATTTACTGATTTCATCGTGGTGCAACACTAAGACATCACACAGTCTTGCCTGAATCTGTCCATTTTTCACAAATTTAAAAGTTTGAGTAGTATGATATTTACTTTTGTTACTCAAAACAGTACTTTGTATTATTATATGGGTTACAGTAGAGATATAAATTATACCAAACCAATTTAGAGACAGCATAAAAACATAATTTAATTCATATAAAATTTTGAGGTCAACAAAAGGTTATCTTGTCATTAAGAGCCTTAAAATAAAAAAAATTAAAATAATTTACAACTTATAGATATCTTACGGATTAAACAAAGCTTTCATAGTATTATATAAACCAAATTTCGCGGGACAGTACGTAAATATCGACCACTAAAACTTAAATTCAGCATAACTTCAAAACATACTTATTCAAGATGTCTTACTATTGAACTAAGGCAGCGATATGAAACTTGATGATAAATTGTGCATTTTATTATTTGACGAAATGTCCATTACTCCCACGTTGAGTACAACCCAAGAAAGGATGAAATATCAGGTTTCGTCAATAATGGAAAAACGAAACAGACCAAACTAGCTGATCATGCCCTTGTTTTTATGATAAAAGGTATACAGAAAAATTATAAGCAGCCGGTATCAAATATATTTAGCTCTAGAAGTACAAATTCAAATGGGAGCATATAGTAAAACTCCATGAAGAGGATCCAGCATACCAAGGGATAAAACTAATATTTAGATTTCACGGAAAAACAGAAAAACCCCAGAATATTGGCTAGCTTACAATATGTCACAGGATATTTGTTAAGAAAATCTAAAACACAAGTATTTAAAAATTGTGCTAAATGCAAAGAATCATTTTATGACAAAAATAACGTAAATAATCTAAAGTTAAGGGAATACAAGAAAGGAAAAGCTTACTTAACTTATCCAAATAAAAATTTAATAGTGCTGTTTTCTAAAATGCAAGACATTATTACACAAACTATAAAAAAACAGCAATGTGTCAAATATTTAAAACTACCTGAAAACAATATTGTACACAGAGTTAGATATTAATATTTTAACTAGTATGTAGATTTTTTTGTGCAACTGGTGCAGAGATGTTAACAAAATATTACAGGGTACTAATTTATTGAATTTAGACAGTGAAGATGCAGTTAAAATTAGTACTTTGGAATACCACAGTAAAAGAAAGCATTTAAAAAGTAAAAAATAAACTCGATGTTATTATTATAATTGTTAAAAATAATAAAAGCAATTTTTATACATTTATTAGTTTTATTTAACATAAAATAGAAATTATTTAAACTGTCATGGTCACATTTACTATTAATAAAAGAACTATAGGGATATTTACCATGTTTAGTGTTTTCGAGTTTCCGATATTTTGACGCTGTTACAAGCGCCATGATCACGGAGGAACAGAAACTCGAAAACCCTAAACATGGTAAATATCCCGATAGTTCTATTATAAATAATTAAATAGAAAAATTCTAAAGATACGAGCTTGTGTACCAGCCAAATAACTTAAGTATATTGCGTCAGATGTCGCTACTTAGTAGACTGTTTACTCTATACCAGTAAATATAATGTACTCTGTGGTGTTTGATTTCAATGTTTGTTTTTAGGATGTAATTTTTAGGGTATCTTTAATTCTGGACTAGAGGTTTTCGTGACTCCATGGATAGTCTGCATGAGAAAGGATACATAGGTCATATGCCTGAAACAAAAGGAGACGGCCAGTCACAGCTAACCACGCTTGAAGCCAATAGATCACGCAGCGTCACTATAAACAGGTGGGTAGTGGAAGCTGTGAATGGCCGTTTTAAGAGAGATTTTCAAGGATTTTTTCATAGACATAGCTTACTTTAATCAGTATGGCAATACTGATGTTCAAGCTAAAAGGATTAGTACGGTAATTCATTTGACGAACTAAGCATTCAAAGAGATTAAACAAACTGACGTAATTTATTCCAGAGTTTAGATTAGTTTAGACGGAAAAAAATATGAATATTTATATTTACAACATTGAATAATAAACTAATTTTATTTACAATATGAGATTTTTTAATAAAAAATCGGACTAAATTAAACGTCTGACTTTATTTTTTATCTATCGTAATTTTCACCAGGTAACAATAATTTCGAAAGAACTGAATTGTCTGTAGACACCTGACACTGACAGAAAATAAAAGTAACGCGTGCGCAAGCAAGGACTAAAATATTTACTAATAAGTACAAAACGTAAGTAAATGTAGGAAATAAGACCATCGCTTGTATTTTATGCTTATATTTGCACATTATGTTCTTGTGGTTTATAAACGAAGTTTTAGCTACCTACTAACATTAGATTATATGTTACGTTACGTTATGATGAAACAAAATAACTTTCTGTGCTCTAGTGTGCTAGGGAATTGAGTACTATTAAATCAAATAAGTCAAGTCATAATCTTTTCTTTTTGAGTGAACCATTACTGGGACAACAATCCCTCACGTGGTGGGACTGCTGTGGTATCCTATGTCTGTGGCAACTGTATATCAAGTAAGCTGTACATCAAGAACCAGGCAGAAGAAGCCCAGAATTTATTGGCGACCACAGCCCCTGCGTCGCCTTTAAAGGAAGAGGTTCAAGACTCCAAGAGGAGGTGGCGTATGGCGGTGTTAAAGTGCACCCCGATAGGAGCTCTACTGGCAGTAACTAATATTACTTGTCAGTAGAGCTCCCTCAATAAAAAATAATGAACTTTTGTATTATATGTATTTTTTGTTCTAAAGAAGACACTGCGACACTTTGGAAGAGTCGTCGCAACTCGCCGCCCCCGTCGTCACCGTCACCACAGCCGGCTACATCAAGAACCAGGCAGAAGAAGCCCAGGATTTATTGGCGACCACAGCCTCTGCGTCGCCTTACACGGGAAGAGGTGGAAGAGTCCCAGAGGCGGTGGCGTAAGGCGGTGTTAAAGTGCACCCCCATAGGGAGCTCTACTGGCAGTAAATAATATTACTTGTCAGTAGAGGTCCCTCAATAAAAAATAATGAACTTTTGTATTATATGTATTTTTTGTTATAAAGAAGGCACTGTGACACTCTGGAAGAGTCGTTGCCGCCACCGTCACTACAGCCGGCGGCACCGGGAACCAGGCAGATGAAGCCCAGAATTTATTGGAGACCACAGTCCCTGCGTCGCCTTTCAAGGGAGGAGGTGGAAGAGTTCCAGAGGCGATGGCTTATAGCGGAATTAAAGGCACTCAGTCTAGCAGCGTGGAACCACTAGTAATGTTCTTACCACCTGTGTTGATACACGTCCGGTCGCCAGTACCAACAGATCTAATTCATGTGAGAACATTGTTACTACGCGTCAGCTAGTACAAAGTAGAATTAATCTGCCCCAAAAAAAACTTCCGGCAGCTCAGCGGGAAAAGATAGACGATGCTTTAATGCTTCTTTTTATTAAAGACTTTCAACTTTTCTCCGTTGTCGAAGATACAGGGTTTAGGGCATTTACAAAATCCTTAAATCCTGCCTACCAGCTACCAACAAGGCAACATGTATCTAATACACTTTTGCCAGCTTTATACGACAAATGCGTAAATAAGGTTCGCATAAATGATATCAAAGATATCATATCCCTCAGCCTGACGACTGATTTATGGACTTCTGCTGCCCAAGACAGCTATATTGCCATAGTAGCACACTTCATAGATGCGGAATTTAAATTTAAAAAGATTCTGCTTGAATGAGCGCCATTACCGGGTTCTCATACGGCCGGTAATATATCTGAGGAAATAACCCGAGTCCTTCGGGATTTTAATATCGATAAGAGAAAGGTCCAAATGATTACCACGGACAACGCCCTTAACACTTGAATTTGAAACATTTCGGGTGCTTTGACTTGTCATTTCAAACGAAGTATTCACGCAATTGTAAAGTTTTTGCAGATAAAGGCATTATTCCCAAAGAAGCTCAAGAAACTGCAGACATTTTTGACGAATTATTTGACTCTGTCAATGGAAGTTTTGGGAAGAGAAGAAAGCATGGGAAGCCCCTTTTGGGACCTGTTACGCATACATCATCATGGTCTGAAGCCAAACAATTATTTAAAAAAATGAAATTTGTAAATGTTTCTACAAATGTTCCAATAAATAACTGGATTTGGACAATACATGGAATCCAACTATTGTTAAAAAATTTAGAAGTTAAATATGGCGTTACATTTATGCGATGCGACACCTTAACCAGGACCCAATTGAAAACTTTTTTGGGTCTATTAGAAGCCATGGGTGTCGTAATATAAATCCGACACCAGAGAAATTTGAATCGGCATTTGCCACGTTGTTAATAAATAATCTCTCTAGAGTGCATGCCCCTGGGGCAAATTGTGAGCTAGACACTTGTTATGCATTGCATAAAGTACTCATCACGGGCCGAGGTAACAAAGACCATTCATATAATAATATGACTTATTAGCGATGAGCGTTGAATGAACGAACTAGTTGATTCGACGGTCGACGAGCAGTTAACGAATGAACGGTTTATCAACTATCAATGGACTAGTCGAATCCGTAGACGGCTAAACTTAAAATAAATAAACGTCGTTCATTTTCGTTTCTATCGACTGACAATGAACGACAACGACTACACGTGATTGGTTAATATTAGTTAGTTATTTAGACTTTAACTTACAACAAATAGAGTCTCTTTTTGTATAAGTCGAATGAACGTGTTAAAACAATGCGTTATTGAGGGAAAAGGACACAAATATAAATCTTGTTAGTGCGTGAAAGAGTAGGGAAATAAATCAAATCAAATCGGGTTAGTCCCGCTATGGCACCCTCTTAAAATACCTATCAAAAAGTCCCGCTATGGTACCCTTCAGTTTTTGGTACTGTTGTAAAGAAAAGTTATACAATGCGTTAAGAAAAAAATAGTATTAATAAAAAATATCTTTTCTTAACTATTATAGTTAAGCAAGATAATATTTATTAATACTATTTTTTAAACAAATCACGCTCGGTAATTGTCGTTTCACTTCAGGTAGTTACCTGACCAACCGGTTTTTTCGTAAAACAATAGAGACGAGCCCTTCCTCGAATTCGTATCTAGCTCTTCCCTTTTGTTTTTATGAAAATAGAGAGAGACAGTATTATTCCGGGTTTAGTTTGCTAATTGCAGCTGTACTTTTGCGATATGAGTAATTAGGATAGCTTGTTAGTTTATTTATTGCAATGTCTGGGTCAAGTAGTGCACGTGGTGTAAATTTAATAATTATTGACAGTCGACGCGGTGGAAAAACTTTATTACGTGCCGGACATAAATATATTAAACGCAGAGAAAATAAAAATTCAAGTACTTGGCATTGTGTAAATAGGAGAAATAGTATTAAATGTAGTGGATATACATATAACTATTGAGAATACCAATAATACAATAATTAAAGATTATAAACACAGTGATCAGTGCGTGCCACATTTTGAAGACAATGAAGTTCAAATGGCTATAAGTGAGTGCAAAAAAGAAGTAAATTCAAATTACGGATCAGTACAGAAAATTTTCGAAAAACACATGGGTAACTTAGACAAAGGGTTACACCTTACAGGAAATGTTCCTGACTATAAAAAATTAAAAACAGTATTATACAGACACCGAAATAAGTCGTTGAACGTAACAAAAACACAATTTAAGAATGTGGAAGAAATTATAATACCAGAAGAATTTAATAAGTATGTATTGGCTGATTATTGTAATGAAGACTGTAATCGAATAATTATATTTTCCTCGACAGAAGTAAAGGAATATATAAAATGTGTAACGCATTACTTTGGTGATGGCACTTTCGACGGCTGCCCAAACCCATTCGAACAAGTTTATGTCATTTATGGAGACATGGGAAGCACTGAGTTATCCACGAATGTAGCACCATTATTTTATATTCTGTTAAAAAACAAAGAAGGGAAAACTTATGAAAAAGTTTTCGAATTGATTAAACAAACTTTGCCTGAATGGCGTCCATCGAAATTTACCTTCGATTATGAAATAGGAGTAATAAATGCAGCAGCGAAGATTTTTCCTGATATCAAAATAAATGGATGTAACGTACATTTTCAAAAGAACGTTATCAAAAAAGCGAAATCTTTAAATCTCATAGAACACGAAGAGTCCTCGAACCATGTTAAGCAATGCATAGGCTTGGCGTTTTTGCCAAAACAAGATATTGAAGACGGCTGGCTGCATATAATGGAAAATAGGTATAATATCTTGGTTACTTTCCAAAATGATGTTTGAGTACTTAACTCTAATTATATGGCAAAAAAGTAAAGAACAACAATATCAGTAAGGACCTGTTAATTTCATTGCTTTACAAGTACGAACGTTTAATAAGTATTTTTTTCAGTTTCGACGATGAAGCTATGAACAAATAGACAGCTTATTAGTGTGTGAGAGAGTAGGAAGATCGACTAGTTGATAGTTAAAAAGCGCGGCAAACCACATAAACGAGTTATTTTGTTAGTTTCATAAAATTTATTTTGATTTTATTTATTCTACATTTTAGTATAACAAGTTGAGCGTGATAAAGGCGGGAGTCAATCGCTTAATCATAAGTTTTGTTGTATTAATTTTGTGAATATTTAATTATTAAATATAGTGGTAATAATAGATATAAATATTTAAAATTAAACTGTATAAGTATATTATGATTTTTTTCATAAACTTGTATTTAAGAAAAAAATGCGAAAATATCAAACGCATACCATGGACGAACTTGTCAAATCGACGTCCACATTCTACGCAAACGATAAGTCGAATTTATGCATAAAACTACTAAGTTAAAGAAATAGACTAGTCGACGAATTCAACTAGTCGATCGACTAGTTAATCGACGCAAATAAACGGTCTAGTTTCGTTAACGTTGATTACGTCGACGACCCATCGCTATGACTTATATACCTGATATAACATTCACACCCCTTGAAGAAAAAAGTGATGCTCATAAAATAGGCGGGCTGCAATATGTAGCTGGTTACATTGCCAAAATGGCTAAGAGAAAAATTTTCAAGGGGTGTGATGAATGTAATGTAAAGTGCTAGATTCTAGAAGACCACCTAATGCACCTGCGGTCCCCCCACTACCTGCAGTCCTAGTACCGGCTGGAGCGGTACCCACCCCTAATTTATTAGGTTTTGGCCCACCAGACGTAATATCCCTGGAAGCCCGCCCTCGCATAGAAGGCTTCGAATTTCCAGACGGGGCATCAGTTGAAGCAAGATTAAAGATATGTCCCGAGCTGATGAGCCGAGTTAATACCGTAATTTACGAAATGCGGAACAGATTTAAGATGAAGAGTATTGGACGTCAATCCCCAACTGAAAGAAATTTAGATATGATGTCCCCAGATGAATCTGAATATTTAAAATATAGGGAATATTCCAATAAAAAATGGCTGTGTCGACCTAGCAACTCTCTCTCCTAAAATGTGTGTCCAACCTGCAGGATATTAATTACACATTATTAAAAAATAGTTTATCACAAAATAATATAAATGAATTAATAAAAACTCTATGTTACATACATGTGAATTTTGATTATCTAAAGTGTAATGAACACAGCGAAAAAGTTATTAACTTCTTAATAAAAATATCCTGCATGTTTTTTATATTCAATTATTGTAAAGATATAAATAAAATATTAATAAATAAGAGAGAGTGTGATGATGATACTGACGTGCATAAACTTAAAGCAAAAAAACTATGTAACAAGTGCTTTAAAAGAAAAATAAAAAATTAAAGAAAATGAAACTTCTTTTATTGATAGTAAAATATAATCCTATAATCCCTTTATAAATAATAAAAACGTATAAGTTATACTAGTACAGTGGACATAACCCCTATGTCCACTAAGATCCATTGATCTTTTTACACTAAAAATCACACACTTATGTCCACTTTAATCCATGATCCGAAAATATTTTAAAAATGGATCTTTTAGCACTAACGAGTGTAATAAAATCCATTGTAAAAAATAAAGCGGGTGACACATGCAATCTTCAACAACATTAACATATTTATAACTCGCGAGAGGCTACAACTAGTTATCATGACGATGCTTTGTTGGCAATTCTGAGGGAATTTACTGTCTGGTTGGAGGTTACTGTCAGTGACTCGAAAAAATTGACATTCGTTGCCAGAATAAGATAGGTAAATTTAAAAGCCCGTGTGAAAGAAAGAGAGCATAGACAAATTTTTGTCTTTGTCACCGTGGCCTTTTTTCATTGTTTGTCAAGATCGGAGTTGTGACAAACAAACTTGTGCATTTCGATTTTTCGGTGTTTTAGTGATAATTTAGCAGTTTTGAGATAAGGGCTCGTTGAACTTTAATAAAATTAGTGTAAGTGCAATGGTGGGTTGTGGTATTTTAGGCTGTAAAAGCCGAAGTGAGCGAAAAATTGATGGAGTAACTTTTCACTCGTAAGTAGACGAAAATGTTTGTCAGCCTACAATAAGTAATAAATTACAATGTTAGTAATGGAATTTAATGCTTTCAAATTCGAAAATATCAATTTTCGTCCATGTTTTTAGTAATAAAAAATAAAATAACATAAAACTAAGAAAGATACCGTGTCGCTATTATATGAATTTCCTTTACCCCGAATTTATGTTTATAAAATTATTGTTAGCTCAGCAAGCTGTATTTTACATTTTAGGTTTCCGTCTGACACTGAAACAAAAATAAAGTGGCTGGAGGCTACTGGTCGACAAGACTGGCAACCTACAAAATATTCAAAAATTTGTTCTATCCATTTTGATCATGAGTCGTTTATCTTTAAAGAAAAAAGGGTACAATTGAAACCACTTACAGTTCCTACGAAACATATACATGTAAGTATTAAAATGTTTTATATGGATTCTGGAAAATAATTTTACTCAAATTAATATGATGTTGTTTTACAATCTTATAGGATAAGAGTCTTGCAGAAGAGGCTACAACTAGTTATCATGTTGGCAATTCCCTCAACAAGTCGACATGACCACACCTTGGTTTGTACTAAATACACACTATAAGATCTAGTTCGCTATCAAATATGGAATATATGTCTAATTAACTTTTTAAAATTACAGCTTACAAGTTTAGTAGAGCAGACTTTGATAACAGAGGAGGAAAATGTTGAAAAGCCAATAAGTTGTGAGGATATCGATAAGCCTGGTACACCTTGTAATAAAAGGAAAAAGGTTTTACAAGAAGTACAAAATATTCAGCCAAAGAAGCTTTGTTTGGTAAGCATACATACTGCATTTAATTATTACCCTGGATATCGAAATTATAGCAATTGTTATCTCTACTTTAACAATACATATTTATTTTTGTGTTTGAATAATCTAAACTTCTCTATTTTTCTATTTCAGACTGCTTCTGGTAATTTAAATGAACCAGCAAGAAAGGAAAAACAGCTTAAAAAACTGTTGCAGAAAGAGCAGAAAAAATCTGTAAATTTGACTCAGAAAATTACGTGCTGTGCGCGAGTCCAAACGCAGATTATTAAAAAAGACCGCTAATTTTGAGAACATTATAGCGGATTTAAGATGTAAAATGCAAATGAAATCTGAAGAACTAGATTTGTTATCTAGTATAGAAACTAAAAATGCAGATTTTCTTAAACGATTCCTTAATAATGGAAATTGCCCTAAAAAGTACTCAGCATCGTTAAGAAAATTTGCGTTATGTTTACATTTCATAAGCCCTAAGGGGTATGCCTTTGTAAGAAAGCAATTCAATACTTGCCTGCCCCATCCTAAAACATTATATAGGTGGTATAGGTGTGTCGATTGTGAACCAGGTTTCACAAATGAAGCTTTTGAGGCTATTAAATTAATTAAAAGTAAATCATCAAAAAAATTACTTTGCTGTGTTAGTCTGGATGAAATGTCAATCCGCCAACACCTTCAGTGGAATGAGAAACAAACTATTGGGTATGTGAATGTAGGAGATAATTTGAACTCGGATAATGTACCCTTAGCTAAAGACACTTTAGTATTCATGGTCACAGCATTAAACGACAATTGGAAAATACCTGTAGGATATTTCTTAACGTCTGGCGTCAGGGCCTGTCCACACGGCGCGTTGCGTCTCCGTTGCGTCGACGCAGCGCTGTCCTTGCGTTGTTTTACATACAAATAACCAAGGTGTTCACACGGCGCGTTGCGTCGTCGCAACGCACACATGACGGACAGCAGCCCCCGAGAGCATATTCGAGGCATAAAAAAAATCATAAAATGTGATGATTGTTTATGTGCAATTGTTTCTCACGAAAAATTTCCGAGTTTTATTTTTCATAAGGATGTTGGTGGTTTACATTATCCATCGCAAGACGTTATTAAAATTTGTATATATGCAGAATTTTTTTTAAGGCAAACTATAATTCAGTATGGCAACGCATATTTTTCGAAACAAAATAGTGTTAGTGTACCCAAAATGATTTGCAGTATCCTAAAAAAGTTCATTAACGTAAATGTATTTTCAGACCTATGTGATCATATAAATGAACAAAGCCCGTTAGATAATCACATCGCTCTGTTAATCAAAGCCATATCTTTAAGATATTTAGAAGTCAGGATTCATTTTATTATGACTTCATTATCTGGACGAGAAGAAAGAATAAGAAATATGCATACAAAAATAGTGTTATTTAAGGGGCAGTAGGTGTGTAATAATATTTTTTTATAAAATTTTGAATTTCGTTCTTTTATTTTATTTCATACTAGCGGCGTGTCCCGGCTTCGCACGGATAATAAATATAGCCTATGTTCACCTGGGAGTGTGCGTTACGCCAGCAAAATGTTGTCGAAATTTGACACCCCTGCCTATCAGATAATTAGTTCGCCAGCTCCTGCAAATGTCTATGTAGTTCCCGGAACCAGCTCGGTCCCAACTTTAAAGATACCTGATAAAAACAGTTTCTACTGGCGCAACGTTACCCCAGCAAAATGTCTCTCCAAATTATGAGATTTTTGAAAAAAAACTTCATTTACATAATTAGTTCGCCGATCGAAGCAAATGTTTCGATATAAATTGAATTATTACGTTTTAAGGTTTCGGAGATATTCAAGATTCTGCTGGTATTTATACAATTTGAAATAACTTGCAAACGGTGCATTATTATTATTTTTTTATTCGTGAAGTAATTCAAACTAATTAAGGCAAAGCTCTGTATAAAAAAATAGGAAATTACGCTGTACCGTTTCGGAGATCCAGCAAACACGCAAACGTTACGCCAGCAGAATCTTGAATATCTTCGAAACCCCAAAACGCAAAAATTCAAGTTATATCGAAACATCTACTTATCTATTATTGACAAGTATCATTTCAGTAATGGTGCTCCCACATTGCCGCTAGATTATTTTTCTAAACATTTACTAACAAATGCTGTCAATTGTTACATTTTGTTAGGAACTGTTACATGTTATAAGTGCTCCTACACTAATAGAAAATGTTTAGTAACATTTTATAACATTTAAATCTGGTATTGGCTCGCAGTTTTCGTTGCGTTCTGAGATCATATACACGAAAATGGAAGATGATTTGCTCATTGGAATAGCTTTCATTTTTTGCTAAAAAAGAAGAAAAAGCACACTTTATGATGCGTCAAACGCTAAAAGCTAGAGGAAAATTTGGTGCCATAGACTATATTGTTATAATTTGTTAACTAACGTTACCAAAGACTATCTAACATGAAAACATTTTTTATCATTTGTGATGAAATATTTGCTAACAAATGTTTACTAACGTTAATAAACATTTCTAACGGCAATGTGAAAGCACCTTAAAATTTGATTTGACAGAGCTGATCACATTAACATACGAACAATGATTTGACAAGCGTTTCAGAAACCGGGGGTAAGTCTATGTTTCCACCACAGATAAGGGGAAATTTTACCCACATGGCAACACATAAAAAAACTATTGCTGTTTCATGTGCGGCCACGCCACGGCTCTATCTAGTTCGTTCTTAATCTGAGGTCTACTTGGACGGACTTGCTCTAATTGGTAAACATATATGGCGTCGTGTCAACCGCAGACTAAAGAGTACTGATAGCTAGAGATGTGTAACTGATGTGAATGAATGAAATATTTACTTAAAGTTCTTTTAGTACTGAACGGTTTATGGCAATTTTTTTAGCTACATACATTATACAGTGTAGGTATATAATTACATAATATTCTAATTACGCAATAGGAATGTGGAGTCGTAAAAAATACTAAAAGTATTAAACAAATTTTTTATTTATAATTTTTACAAATATTGTAGGTAGGTATAAGCAGCTGTAAAAGAGAAAGAAAAAGAAAGAAAGAAAATACATTTATTCCTGGTTTAAGGGTACAGTAAGAATATAGGCAATTACAAAAATAAAACAAAAATAAAGAATATAAACAAAAATCATGATAAAGCCACATCTGTGCAGGAATCGGACCCCACTCAGCATAATGCTGCGGCACACCAAACAGTTATGCTCAGTCGCTTACAGCGCTGATTTTCAGTGAGGCCCATAAAAAAGATTACAACTTTGTTGATATTAAATTTTACAAATATTGTTATAAGTAGCGCTAGACCACTGATTAAATTGAAGGTGTCCGTATACCCAGCAGGATCTTTCGTCCAATTCGATTGTAAATCAAAGTTCCACTTACTTTACTCTACTAGGAACTTTGATTTTGCTCATGTTGTCTCCGCTACTTGACTCTTCATCTGGAACATGTATTACAAAATTCTGGGTCGGTGCGTCTGAGACTGTATCTAATATGCCGTCTTAACATTTTATCTTCTTCTTTTATGACAAGTTCTATGCATTTTGACCAGGACACCGTACCAATTTTACTTAATCCTTTTTTAAGTAATTCTTTTATTTCAGCCATTTTAAATGTTTTATTATTTTTTCCCACATGCGATTTTAATTGTGCTCATATTAGTTCAATGGGATTTAATTCGTAGTGGTTTAATTCATTCAGTAGTTTTTGCCTGAAAGAGTAACAAACATCCATCTATCCATACATCCTCAAAAAATTTCGCATTTATAATATGTATTAGTAGCATTAAATCCTACTAATACATATTATAATTGCGAAATTTTTAAAATGTAAAGTACAGCGTTCTGAAAAAGACATTACTGATGGCCGTGGACGTCGCCCGAGTAAAATAATATACACTGAAGCAGTAATAAAAAGTATTCATTCGTTCATAGAAAATATACCTGCAAGAGCTTCGCACTACTCTCGGTCTTCTAGCAAACATAGGGTTTATGTTGATTCTCATCTTAATATTGCTACGCTACACCGTGATTTTTTAAAACAAAATACCGATTTGGGTGTGTACGGAGTACTTTGTTCGTACACGTATTGCAATTCAGCAATTTCGCTCTTAGGTGAAATAAGCACAGCGCTCGCCAGTTACTGCGCACTGGTCACGCTATACAGTCGTAATATATTGTAATACAAATTGTAATTGATAATTATTAGTAGAGTCTTAACTTGAGGAATAAATCATATTGTTTTTATATTACCAAATGAGTTTTATTTGGAGAGTTGACCAGTGGCAGTAATTCCAGTTGTGAGATCCCGTACTTGGTGCATCACGCATAAATCGAGCACGCACGCCGCTATCGTAAGTATACGTAAGTAGAGGTTATATAACCTAGAAATAGTAAGGGCGTGCCCCCTACATCTGGTGACCCTGTACTGTTTTATGTGTGCTGTAGTAAGTGCGTGGATTAGAAGCAACTGTTAGGATTACGTGTAGGTTAATAAATAATAATTTATTTTTATAATAAATAATTATTTATTAAAATTAAAGACTATAAGTGCAAGTGCGGTGATGTTCCAGACACCGAAGAAGATGGAAAATAGTGACGCGAAGATACCGGACACAGGTATGTCTACCCCTAGTATTGAGTTAGCAGCGATAAGCGTACAGGCACGATTACCTGAGTTTTGGGCGGAGATGCCCCGGTTGTGGTTCGCGCAGATAGAAAGCATTTTAGGACCTCAGAAACAAAGCGACGAGACGAGGTACAATTTAGTCGTAGCAAAATTAGGGCGCGACGCTCTTCAGCAGGTGAGCGACATATTAGTCAAGCCTCCTGAAAGCGACAAGTATAAAGCAATTAAGGAGCGTCTATTGCACGTCTACGAGGAGAGCGCGGAAAGACAGTTCCAGAAGCTGGTAAGCGAGATGGAATTAGGTACGCAGAAACCATCACAGCTTTTGCGACGCATGCGTGACCTAGGGCGTAATGTACAAATTTCAGAACAAACGCTACATAATTTATGGTTATCTCGCATGCCGGCATCGATACGAGCAGTACTGATCGTCAGCCAGGATCAGACATTAGAAAATTTATCAAATATAGCGGACAAGATCAATGAAAATATAAGAGGGAGTGACATATCAGCAGTAAACGCGGTATCCAGTGAGGCCCAAGTTCCGGTGAGTGAAATTTTAACTCAAATACAGAAGTTGAATTTAGAAGTAGCATCATTACGCGAAGAAGTAAAGGAACACCGTCGCAGTGCTCTACGGGGACAACAAGGCCCTAGGGGACGATCGAGATCAAAATCAAGATCGACAGCGGACCCAGACTGGCTATGCAGGTGGCATTACCGGTATGGCACGAGATCAAATCGTTGTGAGAAGCCCTGTGCGTGGAAGCTGTCGGAAAACTAACCGCGGTACATTCAGCGACGGGGGACTTTGTACCGGCGAGAAATCACCGTCTGCAGATATATGATAGAGAAAATAAGTTGCAATTTTTGATAGACACGGGAGCAAATATTTCCGTTATTCCGGCAACACACAAGCAAAAATCCGCGGGAGAACAAACGGATTATAAATTGTATGCGGCTAATAGTAGTGAAATTAAAACATACGGTACAAAAACATTATATATAAACCTAGGGTTGCGGCGTACATATATGTGGACCTTTGTGGTAGCGGATGTTAATCAGCCAATATTAGGTGCGGATTTTCTAGAACATCACGCGTTAGTTGTAGATTTAAGTGCGCGCAAGCTAGTCGATAAGATAACGAATTTACTAACGCTGGGTAGCATTACCATGTGTGATCAGTCGTCAGTCACAACGGTAAACAATGAGCATCCGTTTGCAGATCTGTTGGCAGAATTTCATGAAATAACGAAGCCAGTATCATTTAAAAACATGGACCGTGTTTCCGAGAATGATGTGTATCATCATATCGAAACCACGGGGCCACCAATTCACGCGAGAGCTCGTCCTTTACCGCCGGATAGGTATCATAGGGTAAAAAAGGAATTTAGTCTTATGCAGGAATTAGGTATATGCAGGCCTTCAAAAAGCGAATGGGCCAGCCCGTTGCACGTGGTGGCAAAGAAGAATGGGGACATCCGACCCGTGGGTGACTACAGGCGTCTCAACGCGATCACCAAGCCGGACCGTTACCCAGTGCCAAGGCTGCATGACTTCACTTATATACTATCAGGTAAGAAAATCTTCTCAAAATTAGATATAAATAAAGCATATCACTTTGTAAAGATTGCCCCTGAGGATATTGAGAAAACGGCAGTAATTACGCCGTTTGGACTGTTTGAATTTGTAAGATTAAACTTTGGGTTAAAAACCGCCAGTCAGACATTTCAACGATTTATGAATAGTGTTGTTCTAGAAGGGTTAGATTTTCTGTTCAGTTTTATAGATGACATCATAATAGCGACTGACGGGAGCATGGAGGACCACAAAGAGCACCTGCGTAAGGTATTTACACGATTATCTAAGTTTGGTATAACCATCAACATGGCTAAGTGTGAGTTTGGCAAAGAAAGTGTCGAATTTTTAGGGTACCAGGTATCTACAGAAGGTATTCGACCGTTAGATAATAAGGTGAAAGCGGTAATAGATTATCCACGCCCAGAAACTATCGAGCAACTACGGCGATTTCTGGGTATGATTAATTTTTACAGGGCTAGTATACCCCAGGCAGCTTCACATCAGTCGATTTTAAATGAATTTTTGAAGGGAGCAAAGAAAAGGGATAAGACAAAGATAGAATGGGGACCTGAGTCAATTCAAGCATTTGAAAAATGTAAGGATATCTTAAAGAACAGTGTAATGTTGTCTCATCCAGCTAGTAACGTACAATTATCGATATTTTCAGATGCCTCGGACACGTGTGCTGGAGCAGCTCTACATCAACTGGTAGACAGTAAGTGGTTACCTTTAGGATATTTTTCTAAGAAGTTTTCTAAAGCTCAACAAAAATATTCTACTTATGATAGGGAACTAACGGCAATATATTTGGCCATGAAACATTTCAGACACATGTACGAGGGTAGAGAAATAGTCATTTTTACCGATCATAAGCCTTTAACTTTTGCATTCAATAAATTAGAATCAAGTAATGAAACACCACGACGTACTAGGCAGTTACTATTTATCAGTGAGTTCACAACAGACATTCGATATGTTAAGGCGAGTAATAATACTTCAGCGGATGCCCTCTCGAGAATTGAAACTATAAACAGCCCTACAGCGATAGATTACGCAGAATTAGCCTCAGCGCAAGAAAGCGATAACGAGTTGTTAGAATTATTAAACGGGAGTAATGAAAACATAAAACTTCAGAAAGTTTTCATGCCGAACCAAAATAAACCAATTTATTGTGAAAACAAGGCAAATATGCTCAGACCGTATTTACCCAAAAGTTTCAGACAAATAGGTTTTAACTCGGTACATGATGTAAGCCACCCGGGAGTCAAATCTACAAGAAAACTGGTAGCAAAACGTTTTTTTTGGCCTGGGTTAAATAAGGACATAGGCAAATGGGCAAAGTCATGTGTAAAGTGTCAAAGATCGAAAATAGGTAGACACACGGTATCAGAATTACAACAATTTCCTAATGCGGATAGATTATGTCATGTACACATAGATATTGTAGGACCGCTAGCAACCTGTAAAGATGGGCATAGGTATTTAGTGACAATGATTGACAGATTCACGCGATGGCCAGAGGCCGTGCCGGTTACGGAAATTACAGCAGAAATAGTAGCAAAAGTATTTTACGAGTCATGGATCTGCCGATTTGGTAATACATATAAAATAACAACAGACCAAGGCAGACAGTTTGAAAGTAATCTTTTTGAACAATTATTAAAAATAATGGGTATTAAACGTATAAGATGCACTTCATACCATCCTCAGAGCAACGGAATTCTTGAGAGATGGCATAGATCGTTAAAGCAGGCATTAATGGCTCGATTATCGGGAAATGGGGCATGGTGTGATGAATTACCAACCGTTTTGTTAGGTTTACGTACAGTAGGACGTAGTGATAATGGCGTGAGTCCCGCGGAGTACTTATATGGTCAAACAATTCGTTTACCAGGAGACTTTTACGATGTCTCGGATAAACAATTGTCTGAAGGAAGTTCATTCTTAGAGGAATTGAGACATAATTTAAGTAAATTAAAACCAGTATCGGCAGTACCGCGAAACTCACGCGCATTATTCGTGCATGACGAATTAGAAAAGTGCGAACGAGTATTTATCCGTAATGACGCGGTACGCAAACCCTTGGTACCACCGTACGATGGCCCTTATAGAGTTATTAATAGAAAGAATAAAGTATATACATTACAATTGCCCAACAGAACTATAAACGTGTCAATAGATAGATTAAAGCCAGCGTTTACATTAAACGATGATAAATTAGAAGTAAGTAATAAGACGGGAAACCGTGTTAATGAGCCCAGCGTTAGTAAAAACGTGGTTGTAGAAAATAAGAGTGTAAACATAGAAACTAAGTCAAGTCGTAATTCATGTCTCAAATCAACAAAAAGTGGCCGTGTTGTTAAGCCACCCGTAAGATTTAACATATAGAATTACAGTATTGTGACCGCATACGCGGGTTTGTATAATATTTTATTATACGCATATAACCGGCAAAGTGTAAGGCATGTTAGTGGAGGTATGATGAGTAGTGACGAATGAAAGGGTTTCCAGGCGTTGTCGTGACGAACGCTGAGGATCCTAAGGGATGGAATTTATTATAGCAGAGCGGGTCGTCATGGCAACTACCAATAATTGCAGTATGAAAGGTCTAGTAATAAGTAGTTATACATAGTGATAAGTAGGTTAAGTAAAGTAAAATAGGTCTTTGTTATGGCCACAGTAACATGTTGAGCAACATAAGTATCAACATGCAAATTGTTTTGAATAAATGTAGAAGCAGGATGTTGCGAAATCAATTCGCAGTAAGCAGTACATAGCGAAATGTAACAATGCAATAATTATTGCATCATATTATTTAGTCATAGCAAAATTTTAATCATTTATTATAGTACATTCATACAGTAACATTGATTAGCAATCAAGCTATAAGTTTTTATAATATCATTAATAAGTAAAATTTGGCAAAATTATTCTAAATATGGGAAAAACGTATAGTAAAAACGAGGAGATAATAATAGCTCAGAACGGTGCTAATCAACTTGATTTCTCAAATATTGAAAGTCATATTAAAGTATACGGAGCAGTTATTTTGGCAATTGGAATATTATTTCTGTTCATTACATTATGTAAATGTTATGGTGTGTGTTGTTCATTTAGTAACAAATGGATAAGAAAGAAAATGAATAAATCCATTCAACAATTCCAAGATAACCAAGGGCAGTCAGCGTAAGTCAAACTTACCAGGAACTTATGTAATATGAGACATAGAACTCTTATCGGTCCTAACGTGAGTGTAACAAGGTAGCTTTATTTTAATATAATATGAATCAATGTAATGATAGGGTGACCATATATTTTTTTTGTTTTGTGAATAAGAGAACATGTAAGTAGAGTGAACATATTCAATGTATAATTTTTAATTTTGGCATTTCAAAATTTTGTAAAAAATTGGGGGAAGTAGTGTACGGAGTACTTTGTTCGTACACGTATTGCAATTCAGCAATTTCGCTCTTAGGTGAAATAAGCACAGCGCTCGCCAGTTACTGCGCACTGGTCACGCTATACAGTCGTAATATATTGTAATACAAATTGTAATTGATAATTATTAGTAGAGTCTTAACTTGAGGAATAAATCATATTGTTTTTATATTACCAAATGAGTTTTATTTGGAGAGTTGACCAGTGGCAGTAATTCCAGTTGTGAGATCCCGTACTTGGTGCATCACGCATAAATCGAGCACGCACGCCGCTATCGTAAGTATACGTAAGTAGAGGTTATATAACCTAGAAATAGTAAGGGCGTGCCCCCTACAGGTGTATCAGTCACTTACGAAAAGTTTAGAGAAATTTTCAATACAGATTTTAATATTTCCTTCGCAGTTCCTCGTAAGGATATATGTAGCACCTGTGAAAAATTTCAGGTAGATATTCTATCAGCTGAAATTCAAAAGGATAGGGTTGCAAGATTAAAAGCTGCACGTGAATTGCACTTGCGAAAAGCTGAAGTATTTTTGAAGAAGTATAGTAGTTCAGAAAAGGATGATCAGAGTAGGAACAAATTATCTATTTGCTTTGACTTTCAAAAGAATTTGCCATTGCCAGTAACTAATGTTACTGATGAATATTATTTAAGGCAGTTATGGCTTCACAATTTTGGTATCCACAATTTAACTATTTAATTTAAAACTCAGCAACTATGTACATGTTCACAGAAAATTATGCCCATAAAGGACCAAACGAAGTAATAACTGCCTTGGATGATTATTTTTTACATCATAAAAAACAAGATCAAACGCATTTAGAAATTTTTTGTGACAATTGTTTTAGTCAGAATAAAAACAGATATATTTTTACTTATTTGGACCAATTCGGTATGTAAAGTAAAAGTTAACATATGTCGATTCCAAAACCATTTAGAGGTTTTACATCGGTAAGGAATAAAATCACATTTTTAGCGCAAAAAACCTCAAGATTGTGTTTATTTTTACAATAAAACATGAATTACTTTGTCCTTCATTTGACTTCTAAATGACGTCACACATGAGGCTGAACTGAAGTTTGTCACTGACTTCATTGCTCTTTAAAAAAAGTTGTATGGCATTGTCTTGTCTGTATCACTCTGTGACCTGTCAACTAAACTACGTCAAGTTTGTGATTAGAAGTTGTTGGTTTGGTCTTTTCTTGTTTATTTAATTCGCTTTACGACAACCCTTGCTTTCCCCTCGGACTTTAATACTTACTGCTACATTGACCTCTGCTCGCTACAAGGAACTGCCTGCCTGCCGTTCGGATTTGTTGAATAATGGACCAGTTTGTACGTTGCGACTCTACCAACTTGCCCAAATTGGACAATATTATGATCCTAGAGTTCACAAACAATAATGACAAATACAATATTGCTGAAATTCGAGGAGCTAAGGCCCTAATGTAAGTAATAGCGTTTTTCCAATATTTAGGTTAGAATTATACCTAGTCTAGCCATAAATATTGTTACGAAGAAAAAACATTTTTTTTTATTGCAAATAATATTTATTACTTTTACAGTGTGTTAGTTTAATACATAAATATAAAACAATTCAAAATATAAAAAGCTTATTCGAAGTGGTCTCCAATGGCTGCAACACAGTCCTTTAAACGTTGAGGCCAGTTATCAATAGAAGCACGCACTCTTTCCATGGGAAAATTCTTCACTGCCAATCGTATGGATTGTTTTAGGGACTCCAAATTATCATGGCGTTTAGAGCAAGCCATACTCTCTAAAACTGACCATAAATCATAATCCAGCGGATTAAGATCGGGACTAGACGACGGCCAGTCTTTAGCTCTGATGAAGTCCGAAACGTTCATTTCCAACCAAGACTGCGTGGACCGAGCTTTATGACCCGGCGCTGAGTCTTGTTGGAAGGACCATACTTGGTTATTGAACATGGTGTTGTTAAGGGGTTTAACTACCTTCTCAAGAATGGTATCTTGATACACTTGTGCCGATGTTTTGATACCTTTTTCACAAAAATATGGCTCAGTCACTCCTTCATAGCTAACACCCCACCAAACCATCACTGAAGTCGGATAATGCCCACGTTGCACTCTGTCGACTAATTGGGAAGCTTCCTTAGAGCTTTGAGCATAAATACGGTCATTTTGTTTGTTAAAATGTTGCTCAACTGTAAAGATTTTCTCATCCGTAAACAAAATTTTTCTGTGACCTCCCTTTGCGTACCGCTTCAGTAGTTGCTTCGATTTTACCACCCTATTCTTTTTTAAATTATCAGTTAAAAAATGACCAGTGCGTCTCTTATAGGCTGCAAGTCCTAAGTCATCTTTTAAAATGCGTGACATGGTTCTGGGTGCTATCTTCATCTCCCGAGATAAAATCTTTTGCTTTCGGACAGGATTTCTTCGAATTCTTTCCCTTACTGCTTTGACCACCATTTTCGTACGAACACTACGTGGACGGCCAGATCTTTTTCTGTCACAAACAGAGAAGGTCTCATTGTACCTATTAATAGCCCGGTACACAAACATTTGACTAATACCAAGCGTATGGAGAGTTTTAAAAATTACATTCGGCTCCATACCAACTTTGTGTAATGCAATCACAGCGATTCGGTTTTCTTTATCACCCCACTCCATTTTAATATAGCAAAATATTGTACAATGTATTGGCGCCAAAATTAGAAAATACAATGAACAATCGTATAAAAATGACAGATTCCAAATTCAAATGTAATATCTTTCTTATTTTTAATTGTAACAGTATTTATGGCCAGACTATGTATATAATATAAATATATAAAGGTTTATTTGTCACAAAATGCATACAAATTACATAAGACTTAAGCTTAATCTAAGACATGATTGCGGAAGACACAAACATTACTGTTAGCTGTATCTCAAACTAGGCGGTTGCCTGTATTATGAGAGACAGTGATCAGTCAGGAGAATGATACAGTGTATATTATATTACATACAGTGAACGTGTATTCTGAGATTTTACAGTGGTAATTGCTTTTACTTTTTCTAATTACTAAGTACTGTATGTGTGCGTATGCAAGTATGCTGCGTGTGAGTCTACTCATTTGTGTTTGCGTGTGTGTGAGCGTGTGTGAGTGTGTGTGTAGTGCGTGTGTGTGAGTTTGTGCGAGCGCATGCGTGTGTGTTTATTTGTATGAGTGTGTATAAATTCATTAATTCATTTCTGTGTAAATGCGAGCGAGCATTCGTGCATGTGACTGTTACAGTTTATTGAATAAATGTAAGTAATGCCTCAGTAGCGTCATAGTCAAGAATGAAGAGAATTTGATTAACTTTATACTAGACAAGTACTTAACTAAGATGTATGTATTGTTTCAGGTCATCCCGCGATTCTTACGTAGACTCTGCTGTCGGTTATGTGGAAATCAAGAGAAATCAAGTAGAGTGTATTGTAAGAGCAAAAGTGGTACCAGAACACAGTGTCCAATAAACAATATAGTGTAAATATAGCCATAAATGAAAAAGATGATGAAATAGTTCATGCTACTTGTGACGGTTGTTCTGCATCTGCCGGTGGTTGCAAGCACACACTTATCTTCCTATTTTGGCCAGCTAAAAGAAGTACTGAACCAGCATCTACCTCTGTTCAATGTTACTGGAGAAAACCAAAATTATCCAGTGTAAGATCAGATCCAATAAAATGTGAAGACATGTTCCCTAAATCTAAAAAGGTAAAGTTAAGTTCTAAGGATCCCAGTGTCTTAACTAAATTCCTTGAAGAATGTGAAAAGCAGAATGTTGCTCATTCACTTGCAACATGCTTTAAAAATAGAAGGATCAGTTATAATGTGTTTGACTTGACAGTTGAATATTTGGAAAATGATAATGAAGATTTTAATAAGTACATGACATTCTTAAATAATAAAATAACCCCAGATGTTATCAAAGACATTGAAAACTCAACAAAAATGCAAGTAAATTCAAAACTATGGCACAATATTAGGCAGGGACGAATAACAGCATCCAAAATACAGGGTGTGGCGTAAATAGTGGTCCACCGTTAGCGGTTTGACATCTCGGGAACTTAACTACAACATATTAAAATTTCAACCCTTTTTACCTGAGGGCTTCAGAAAAAATGAGGTATATTGCTTTTTGTATGAAATTTATACTTTTTATTGCTAATTTGACTGTAGTTTCAACAAATAACGTTATTTTAAACTTCTGTTTTCTGTTAATAAATGCCGAATACCTAGACTACCATAAAATTAAAAAGGTTCTATGTAAATTTGAAACTTTTAAGAGAAAATTAGGTATAGTTGTATTTTTAAATATCTTTTTTATCACATCACTCAAGTTCAAGTGCATTTACTGTATAAAAAATGTACTACACTTGCAGTGCCCATACGTTCATAAATATGCCCATGATATACGAATTTCAAAAAGGTATAACAATAAGTGATTTGTTCGATATTTAAAATAAAACTATTCCATTTTCATTAAAAAGGAATACTTTTCAGGAAAACACGATTTCGAATTCAATTACGTTCAGCATTTTTATCTATTTATTTAGCATGAATGTAATTAAATTTGAAGACTTATTTAGTTGTATCACAACTAAATTAACTACAATGCTATTTTAAATACAGTTTTGAAATTGACAAAAACCGGTTGTCAACATGATTCAGGTAAAAAAAGGGTCGCAAGCTACAAAAACCGGTTGTCATGCGCACAAACATGATTCAGGTAAAAAAAGGGTCGCAAGCTACACAATGAAAGAGTGATAAGGAAATCATGTAGTTTATTTTGTATCCCTTCCCTTCCTAGCTTTAGAATTTTAGAAAAGAACTGATTTAATAATCCAGTACGTTCTACGTTCTACGATCTCTCGTGCGACGTATGCGTTTTGTGGTTAATTATTGTTTATCGCCGTTGTTTTTTGTTGCTATTTCTCTGGACTCTGATTTGCTTTGTGATTTGGACTTGTTGTTTTGGTGATATTAAACAACCTTGGCTACGTATACCGGACTTTGACTTTGACTCAGTGAAGTGATAAATAAAAAATGTCTCAGTACACGCCACGCGAATATGCTGACATGCATTACATTTACGGTGAGTGCAGAGGTGTCGCTAGAGAAGCAGCTCGGGTTTATAGGGAGAGGTATCCTACTCGAAGACATCCAGACCACCGGGTTTTTGTAAGAGTACACAACGCATACTCTGAGGGGAGGATACCTGGCACGGGCGTTGGCGGTAGGAGAGAAGGTCGACCACGGGTACATAACGATGAAGAGGTGCTGGATTTAGTGAGTAGAGACCCTTCAATCTCAGTTCGTGTTCTATCTCGTACAACTGGCACATCGACCAGAACTGTGCATCGAATTTTAAAACGACACCATCTGTACCCTTATCATTTTAAACGGGTACAAACTTTGCTACCGAGAGACTATCCTCTACGGGTGACATTTTGTAGAGAAATGCTGCGCAGAATACGAGAGGACGAGCAATTTTTCAATCAAATATTGTGGAGCGATGAGTCATCCTGCAGAAGAGATGGATATTTAAATCTCCACAATCTACACAGCTGGCAGTTGGAAAATCCACATTTAATACGGGAAGATCGATCGCAGCAACAGTTTAAAATAAACCTGTGGGCAGGAATAATTAATGGACAAATTGTCGGTCCATTTGAGCTACCGGAAACTTTAAACGCCGAAAGATACCTGCGTTTTTTACAAAATGACTTGCCCCAGCTCTTGGAAAACGTTTCTCCTGAAGTTCGAGACAGCATGTGGCTTCAGAATGATGGCTGTCCCGCTCACTATGCGTTAGTGGTACGAGAGCATCTCCATGTGGCGTACCCAAATAGGTGGATAGGGCGGTTAGGTCCAATATTGTGGCCACCGCGCTCGCCAGACCTGAATCCTTTGGATTTCTTTTATTGGGGCTGCTTAAAAGAAGACGTGTATAAGGAAGAAATAAATAATATCCAGGAACTGAGGAACAGGATTCAGACAGCAGCTGGGAAGCTTAATGATAGTGGGTTTGCTCGACGATTAAAACGATCTTTTATCCGACGTTGCAGAGCGTGTATATCTGCAAATGGAGGCCATTTCGAGCATCGATTGTAAAATATTTGTTAATAAATTATTAATTTAATTGTGTTTTTTATTTAAATTCCAATATCGTTAATTATTAAATCTGTAACAAGTTAGGTTTAAATGGTTTTGCTATAGTATCTAGTCATAAATATTATTTTCTTAGACCGTACTCTATTACATTGATAATAACTTTTTTTTTTCTTAGACCGTTTTTATTTGCATTGATAATAACTTTTTTTTAATTATCAGGAAATAGTAGCACTAAAACATTTTTAAATCGGTATTTCATAGGCATATTTATTAACGTATGGGCAGCCCAAGTGTAGTACATTGTTTTCACAAAAAACGCACTACAATTTGAGTAATATAATTAAAAAATTATTTAAAATACAGTTAAACCTAATTTCTTTTTAAAAGTCTAAAATTTACATAGAACTATTTTATTCTTATGGTAGCCTAGGTTTTCTGCATTAATTAACACAAAACAGAAGTTGAAAATAATGTTATTTGTTGAAACTACAGTCAAATTAGCAATAAAAAGTATAAATTTCATACAAAAAGCAATATACCTCATTATTTCTGAAGCCCTTGGGTAAAATGGGTTGAAATTTTAATATGTTGTAGTTAAGTTCCCGAGATGTCAAACCGCTAACGGTGGACCACTATTTACGCCACACCCTGTATATGAAGCCTCAAGATGTACTACGGATGGGACATTAGTCCAACAAATTCTGAGAGGATACAAAGTTCCTGAAACGGAATTCATAAAAAGAGGAAAAAAATTGGAGCTAAGTGTGATTCAAGAAGCAGAAAAGGAACTTAATATAAAAATTGAAAAATCAGGTTTCATCCTAATAAATGGAATAGTAGGTGCTTCCCCTGATGGTGTTGCAGAGGACTTTATAATAGAAGTAAAATGTCCTGCTTCAAAAAAATCTTTTAAAAGCTATGTGGACGGTGGCATAATCCAAAACAGATATGTAGCTCAAATGCAAACCCAAATGCATGCAGCAAATAAAAAAAAAGGAGTATTCTGTGTAGCTGATCCAAAATTTGAAGAAAATAAAAAAATATCACTGTATTGGATAAATTATGACTCACAATACACTAGTAATTTAATTAATAAAGCTGTCATATTTTGGAAAATGCATATACACACATCAAAAAAGTCTAAGCAACATGCATGATATTACAAATTTACCATTTATATTAATTAATTTCTAAGTATTTACTCACTCAAAGTGTATAGGTAAGTAAACTTCGTGTATAGGTAAAAAAAAATTCGATTATGTTTTGTTTTTTTTTCATAAAATTCAAATGACTGCGAATTTGTTTGAATTTGAGTGCATGTTAATTGCTACGTTTTAGTCTTGATTTTATAATTTTACCAACCATTTAAATACAGTTGGCGACAAAATTGAATTGTTAGATATTCTTTACGTCATGGAGCGACGTCATTTGACGGCAGATGAAATGCAAAGAGCTGTAGGGATGTTGCAAGCGGGAAGTAATCAATCTCAGGTATCTCGACATTTTGGTATTCATAGAAGTGTTATTTGTCGTCTTTGGCAGCGCTACAATAATACAGGGGAACCCGCTGAACAGCATCCAGGCCGTAAAAGGAGTACAACCACTCGGCAAGACCGGTACATACAACTGACTGCAAGACGCCAGCCGATGTTAACCGCTCGAGAGATAAGTTTGAGGCTACAAAATTCAAGTGGTGTTGATGTAAGTCCCCAAACTGTGCGAAATCGACTGCATGAGTACGGCCTACGAGCTCGACGCCCTATCAGGTGCCCACCGATACGTCACGGGAATCGCGCTCGTCGAAATGAATGGTGTAGAGAACGCATAACATGAACCCAGGAACAATGGGATAAAATTATGTTTTCCGATGAGTCGCGATTCGGGTTTAGGCCTGATACAAGAAGGGTGCGAGTGTACCGTCGACCCGGAAATACTGAAAGACTCAGGTGCGTTCAGGAAGTTCATCCATACAGCGGCTCAACAGTTATGGTATGGGCGGGTATTATGAAGAACAGGCGAACTGAGCTCGTTTTTGTAAATGGAAACATGAACGCTGAAAATTACGTTGAGGATATTCTCAGACCTTATGTCCATCCATTTGCACAAACCTTTGGCTCCGATTTTACGTTAATGCATGACAATGCGCGTTCACATACAGCTCGGCGAACCAGTGAATACTTGGCAACGGAGAACATCCAGGTATTGCCCTGGCCTGCACAATCGCCAGACCTCAACCCCATCGAGCACGCATGGGACATGCTCCAGAGACGTGTTTTGAAGGACTTGGACGGAGTGACAACAACCCAACAGCTGAAGGATTTGCTACAATTCCATTGGGAGCGAATACCGCAAGATGACATAAACAGTCTCATTAATTCAATGAATAATCGTTGCCGACAAGTTCTGAATAGCAGAGGAGGCCATACTTTGTATTAAATTGTCCTATTCTTTCACAATAAATTCATTTTCTTAAGAAATTTCAATTTGTAAAAAAAAAGTTTAGTTTCTTATGTACCTGTATATTCTAATATTGTTAATTTCTGTTATTAACACGTTGCTGGACAGAACGGTCAAAGCCGTGCATAAAGTACTTCGTAATGTGACATACCGGCCATAGCCGTACAAATTTAAAAAGTTATATTTTGACATACGGTCTTAGCCGTCAGTTACGTACTGAATGACTATAGAATACATTTATACCGTCTTAATACAATGACTTTTTTAGACCCTACCGTCATTCTACATCACTGTTTTTGATAAATTAAGTTATATGTGTTGCCGTACTTAGGGACTGATGCATCGACACGACGGCTATAACCGTTGACAATAACAATAACAATAACGTAATGACATAGTACATCGATTTATTTATTCTTATCGTGTCGCAACTGTTATAGCCGTAAGAATTAAATGTATGAAAAAAAGTACTGTCAACTAGACCGAAAATTATAACAAGGTACTGTCCAGGAACGTGTTAAAAGAACTTATAAAGAAAACAGCTGTTATTTTTACATCATAGAACCCTAAAAATATTATTTTAAAAATAAAATACAACGTTATAATTAAAATAAATGGTAAAATAAATTAATATAAATGGTAAATTTGTAATATCATGCATGTTGCTTAGACTTTTTTGATGTGTGTATATCCATCTTGTTTGCACCTACAGGTTTTCTATTCATATATGTATCTTCTTTCTCTTTTGACTTTTTACGACTCAGATAATAACGCGCGTATAGTCAAGTCCAGAATCCTATTCATAAATTTTTTAACTTTAATGGACGACCAAATTGTAGTGGAATTGGGCAGGCCAAGTTTGTCGCAAGCCTACAGAATCATGGGCGGGGATAACCACCAGAGTGGACTCCAAGCAATAGGAAGCGGCAGCGAGGACGGCCCAGGAGGAGATGGCGAGATGACCTGGACGCTTTTAAGAGTATAGATTGATATACGGAAGCCAGGGATCGAGAGAAGTGGAAGTCTGAAGGGGAGGCCTTTGCCCTGCAGTGGGACAGTACAGGCTAATAATAATAATGGACGATCAATTTCAGACCAACTGAATTTAGCTATTTATAATCTACTTTAAGTAAGAACAAACTTAAAGATATCGAGCATTCTCAAACTTCTATTAAAGTTAAATTGTCATTTACATAAATACTTTGTTTGAATACGTATAACTGTGTGGGTATTTCAAAACTTTACTCATCGAGTGACACAATTACATTTAGTAAACTGTATCAAATACGCAATAGGTATTAATAATGACTTCAATATTGACGTCAAACCTGAAAGCTTATAGTCGTAAAATATTTCTCAATAAATACTCCTGGTTTTCTCTAAGTAAATAATTCCTAAAGAATCAGTTAAGGACTTAAACAAAAAACTAATTTTGAAAAATTTATTAACTTTTTTTTAAATTTTTGGTTAAAGAATTTTTCTTCGTGAAAGGTGGGTTAAGTTTCAAATGATACGTCGGGAAATTAAAAATGATTTTAACGCGTAAGCGACTCATTTATTTCTAAGCAAATTGTTTTGAAGAATAAATAAAAAACTATACAATTAATTAATTAATTACAAACTTAGTTTTTTTATTAAATTGTTATCTTTATTGTCGTTTTATATTTATTCACATCGAGGCAGTATCTGTCATTTTATCCGTTTGTTTTTAACACTCGTACAAATAAATATCATTAAAGTATAGTATAAGGTGTTTCGTAATCCCATAAAAAATTTAACTCAGTTTTTTGGCAGACCTGACAGACAAAAACAAAAAAAAAAACATTTTTATTGCGTAGACGACGGAAGCCATTTTGTAACTAAATCGTTTTCTACTTTGAAAAACTTGATAGCGACGTTTTCATTTTGAGTATTTTCATCCATCATATAAATGACAGTTACATTGCTGTAAAAAACTGCTGACCACCAGTTGAGTTGTACTTCTGTAATTTGGTGTATCACAGGTTAGTGTTTTTCTATTGTTTTAAACTATTTAGTTAGTTAAGTTAGCCTTCACCATTTCTCAGCTGAGCCAAGGCCTCACCCTCGAAGTTCACTTTCAACATTGACAAATTACTTTTTTTCTATATGTGACCACTCCTTCTTTTTTACGTGACATCCTTCTTAGTACCCTTCGAGTAAGACCAAAAATAGTACTCTTGTAACTATTTATTTATAGGGATTACAAGAGAAAGACGGCTACCGTGACCTTTCGAAACCTTGAGCTAATATTATTCATTATTAATAGATATCTTTAATTTCAGATTCAAGTACTATGATTATAAATGCAACCACGGCACAAAGCCAGGTCACATTTCTTCAAGCTGCTTTGAAAGTTCTAACATCTTTACAGCTTACTTCATATCAATATCCTGAACAAACCTGTGTTTTTGGTAAGCAATTTTTACATGTTTAAGATGTATATTTTTTTCTATTTTCATTTAAAACAAACTCTCGCCGCTAGAGATTATAATTATACTGAGTCGCGGCGACTTTATCATCTCACTATATCATATCATTAATGATGTACATAAATACATCATTAATGCACACAATTTTATTTTAAAGGACAATAATTTGTGGATCGCACAACGATTTTCTTGCATGGGAATCGAACCTGCGACCTCGTGCAGGGCAGTCGCACACACGTGGTTAGTTTATGTCTGTATTTTATTAAAATACTAGCTGATGCCCGCGGTATTACCCGCTTAATTGTTATTTTACACCATAAGCTATATTCCAAATTTCATCAAAATCCATTTAGTAGTTTTTGCATGAAAGGGTAACAAACATCCATCCATCCTCACAAACTTGCATTTATAATATTAGTAGGATAGGATAAGCAAAGGTGTGTCACTTTAGTGCCTAACAAATAAGGTGAATATTATCTTCACTAAATAAAAAGAACGAAACCTTGAAATTAAACCCTATACCAATCCGTCTGCAAGCGTGGTATTAGTAGGCCAAGTATCCCTCCGTCAAGGAAGGAGGCCCGTCCCTGTAGTGGGACATTAATGGGCTGTTATGATGAAATAAGTTGACAATTACGAATTTAAGCTCTCTAGATATATCAGACCCACAGCTAAAAAACCGGTCAAGTGCGAGTCTGACTCACGCACCGAGGGTCCTGTACAAACCTATTTATTTTCTTGCCAAATTGTGATAACGTCAGGATTCAGCTGTTTAAATACTATTTTTCCCGCCAAAATTCAATGACGTCACGACTTAGCTGTCAAAATATATTTTCCTGCCAAAATTCTGTGACGTCACGACTCATCTGTCAAAAATTCTATGACGTCACGCCTATCTGTCAAAATTGACAGCTGTCAAAAGTGACAGAGGTATCAAATATTTTCCCGCCAAAATAATATGACGTCACAAATCATCTGTCAAAAATTCTGTGACGTCACGACTCATCTGTCAAAAATTCAATGACGTCACGACTCAACTGTCAAAAAATATTTTCCCGCCAAAATTCTGTGACGTCACGACTCATCTGTCAAAATTCTATGACGTCACGGGTCACGTGACCTATGACGTCACAGGTCACGTGACCTATGACGTCACAGGTCACGTGACACAGCTTTCCCGCCAAAATTCTATGAAATCAAAATATAATATGATTGCTAATAAAAAGTAGCCTATGTTCTTTCTCAGGGTCTAAAGATTGTCTGTACCAAATTTCATCGAAATCCGTTTAGGCGTGAAAGAGTAACAGACAGACAGACAGACAGACAGACAGACAGACAGACAGACAGAGTTACTTTCGCATTTATAATATTAGTATGGATATATATATATATATATATATATATATATATATAGTCCTCCTCATCGTTTTCGATGACGGCGACCATCACAAAGTTAATCTTCCGTTCGACTGCATTATAATATTAGTAGGATAGGATAAGCAAAGGTGTGTCACTTAAGTGCCTAACAAATAAGGTGAATATTATCTTCACTAAATAAAAAGAAGGAAAACTTGAAATTAAACCCTATACCAATCCGTCTGCAAGCGTGGTATTAGTAGGCCAAGTATCCCTCCGTCAAGGAAGGAGGCCCGTCCCTGTAGTGGGACATAAATGGGCTGTTATTAAATAAGTTGACAATTACCAATTTAAGCTCTCTAGATATATCAGACCCACAGCTTAAAAAATCGGTCAAGTGCGAGTCTGACTCGCGCACCGAGGGTCCTGTACAAACCTATTTATTTTCCCGCCAAATTGTGATAACTTCAGGATTCATCTGTTTAAATACTATTTTTCCCGCCAAAATTCAATGACGTCACGGCTTAGCTGTCAAAATATTTTTTCCTGCCAAAATTCTGGGACGTCACGACTCATCTGTCAAAAATTCTATGACGTCACGCCTATCTGTCAAAAGTGACAGAGGTATCAAATATTTTCCCGCCAAAATAATGACGTCACAAATCATCTGTCAAAAATTCTGTGACGTCACGACTCATCTGTCAAAAATTCAAAAACGTCACGGCTCAGCTGTCAAAATATATTTACCTGCTAAAATTCTGTGACGTCACGAATCATCTGTCAAAAATTCTGTGACGTCACGACTCATCTGTCAAAAATGTCACGGCTCAGCTGTCAAAATTTAATTCTGTGACGTCACGACTCAGCGTTCAAAAATTCAATGACGTCACGACTCAACTGTCAAGAAATATTTTCCCGCCAAAATTCGGTGACGTCACGACTCATCTGTCAAAATTCTATGACGTCACGGGTCACGTGACCAAAATTCTATGACGTCACAGGTCACGTGACACAGCTTTCCCGCCAAAATTCTATGAAATCAAAATATAATATGATTGCTAATAAAAAGTAGCCTATGTTCTTTCTCAGGGTCTAAAGATTGTCTGTACCAAATTTCATCGAAATCCGTTCAGCCGTTCAGGCGTGAAAGAGTAACAGGCAGACAGACAGAGTTACTTTCGCATTTATAATATTAGTATGGATTTTGTTTTTTTTTCAGATGGGGAATCTTACGACTATGTTATCGTTGGAGCAGGAACAGCAGGGTCTGTAGTTGCAGGAAGACTTGCTGAAGATGCCAATACAACAGTTCTGGTAATTGAAGCAGGAAATGACCCTCGTGTCGAATCTAATGTAAGTGTTTTTGAAGACACATAAAATTATATATTTATTTTCCAGTGATAAAGGAAAATTTGGCCTACTAATCCAGTGGTGGCTATGACCATGACCCATCAGTAGTGTAAAAAAATAGTATTCCCTTATTCATCATATTCATTATACTTTTATTTGATCACATTATCTAAGGGCTAATGAATGATGATGATGATGATCATTATTAAGGCGATGTGGTCGCTTAGCGACAAAGCCTATTAAAATAAATTAAAAATTATCTAATAATATATTTTTTTCTTCTATTCAGATACCTGGCTTATTGCTGTATCTCAAGTCAAGCGATGGTGCATGGAACTACACAGTGGAAGATCCCGGACTATCAGAAAAGTCACATAAAATTACTAATGATGATCTATCATTAGGTAAAGCATTAGGTGGCTCTAGTTCGTTGAGCTACTTATTATACACTTCTGGTAGCAAACATGAATAAAACAAATGGGCAAAAGATCTAAATGATACAGACTGGAATTGGGAAAATGTATTACCCTACTTAAAGAAAAGTCAAAAATTGGAAGATCAAAATCTTCTAGCTACAGATGGAGAATTCTACGGAAAAAATGGTAAAATTGGATTAACTAGAATTAAAGATGTAAATACCATTCAGTCCGATAATTATTTAAAAGCCTTTGAAGAAATGGGAAATACTACTGTGCCAAGCATCAATGGTAACGTATCTCTTGGTTACACAGACGCTTTGTTTAGTATCAGTGAAGGTAAACGACAAGACACTGGGTTAACATACCTAACTACAAGACCGAATCTACACATTTTGAAAAATACTATCGTGAAGAAAGTACTTTTTGACGATCACAAAAGAGCAATTGGAGTAGAAGCAGTGGTTTGTGATAACAGACATGTGCATATTATATAGCTATAATATGCACATGTCTGTTAATCATGAAAGAAGTTATTTTATCCGCAGGTGTTGTAAATACACCAAAATTATTGATGTTATCTGGAATAGGGCCTGAAAAACATTTGTGTAAATTTAAAATTAACACAATCTCTAATCTTCCAGTAGGAGAAGGTCTCCAAAATCATTTAGGAGCAAGTTTGATTTACAATATGACCAAACTAGTAAAGCCCTATAGACCATCAAATTTATACAAATTTCTAGCTCCTTGTGCTATTGGCAACGTAGCCTTAAATAAGTCAACCGACTACCCTGATTACCAATCAGTAAATTTTATATCTTTTCCGAGTATATTGATGGGTTTTTGTACATTTTCATATAAATATTTAGATTCAATATGCAATAATATGTTAGCTACAGGCACGAATACAGAAATGATGTACTCAATAATAAATAAACAAAAATATATCGGGCGAGGGCGGATTTTATTAAAAACTGCTGACTATAGGGACGCTCCATTGATTTATACCGGCTATTATTCAGTAAAAGAAGATCTTGAAGACTTGGCAAAACTTTTACAGCATCATGCTAAGATTGTGGAATCAAAAACCTTTAATAAATATGGAGGCGAATTTATAGATCCTAAATTACCCCTGTGCAGAGGGTTGAATAAAAATAACATAAATTATTGGCAGTGTTATGTTAAGTACATGATTGCCACTCGTCATTAATACGCCAGTACATGTGCTATGGGAAAAGTAGTTGATACCCGCATGAAAGTGTATGGCGTTAAGCGGTTGCGGGTTGTTGATGCTAGCGTTATGCCTAACCCACCTGCTGGTGGTACACTTGGTCCAACTATAATGATTGGTGAAAAAGCTGCTGATTATATAAAAAAGGAAAATCAATAATGACAAAAAAAAACATTTTTTCTATGTTAGTGACAATAAAACAAAGTAAATTGATGAAATATGTTTTTGTTTTCTTACACCACATAATTCTGTGTTTATAAATAATAAGGCTATGGGTAGGTTATTGTCCACGCATATTTATTTATTATTTATTTTTATGTACAGTTTTATTTTAAGTATATATTTTACATTTTTCAATAAATAAATATGATAGTATCTATTAATGTTTTTATTTAGGTATGTCATGGGCTGTGCAGTTTACTTTACTTTGATTGCCTTTATCATGTACTTAGTTATAGTTATATTTGTCTTAGTTATATTAGTTATATTTGTCTATTGTCATCTTATTTTTGTATTTGTTTGTAGTCCGGTCGTCACATGGGGTTAGCACTGAAAATCAGGGTTGGTATGTCGTCTTTGCGGCAAACCAACATCAATCCTGAGTGCTGACCTCAATTTTTGCAAATAAATAAAATGTTTCTAGTTGTATTTGTTAATAGGTATATATATACCTACATTGTTATTGTTTTGTTGTTTGCAAAAATAAAATATTTTTCTTTCTTTCTTTCTTTGGTTCATTTTTTTATTAGTTATTTAAGCTAATGTACTGCATCTTCTTACTAGCCATTTAACACTTTACTACAGCTGCGCCGGGCTGCACCCAAATATGAGTGAAGGCTGATTTCCTCACTAACGCTTAGCTAACTAGACAGGTTAGAATATGTTTGATTTTATGTTTTCCTTTTTATCAATATATACACTTCTCATCAAAAAAATCGAAACAGTTGCAAGTTTGTGTTTTACAAGGATTATCTGAAAAATGTGTATATTAAGGAATATGTGTTATATGTCATTTAATAGGGAATTTAATGAGGTTTTCAAATAATGATGTTAATGTTCTAAATTCAAATTAAATTTTCATAGATTTCGTATTTTGTTTAACAAGTCGTTTTCTGCAAGAGTCTGTTTTCTTATCTCTATGTTTTCAATAGGCTTCAGAAGCAGGGCTTTTAAAGTTGATGTTGCCTCAGTTGTTATTTTTTCCTAAAACAGTACTCAAATTTTAATTTCTTGTTTTATAAAACTAACAAAGGCATCAATAAACTTTATTTTACAATATACTTACTTCTTTCAGTTTTGCAGTAGCTTTCAAAATAGGTCTTCCTTTCATTAGCTTAAAATATTGATAATTTTCTAAATCTTCTTCTAACTGCAAAAAAGTACACCGTTTGAATTACATTATATATGATTTTTTTCACAACATTCCTATTTAAAATAAATAGTCGCCTCTACAACGTGCATACCAGATCATACAGGGTGTCCCGTAAGTAGTGGATAACCCTGCATTGGCAGATAGTTGAACTATTAGCGGTTCTATAAAAAATATTAAAAAAAATAAAAATGCTAAGTAGGTCACATGACAGTACTTCATTGAAAAATTAAAATTTTTTCGACTTTTTTTAGTATTATGTCATTTGTGTCCACAGATTAATAAATTTCGTAGTAGTTTTCTTGCCAAAATACTTACCAATAACTATAACGATAGACACATAATAAAAATTGTAGCTGACTGGTGCAGTTTTTTTGTCCTAAACTTAACTTTTTCATGAAATAATTGCAAAAAAAGAAAGTTCTTAAAGTTCAAGCGCCTATGGTACAAAAAAAATGTATGAATGGATTAGTGACCAAGCATTTTAAATTAATGTACGTTTAATTGAGATTTCAGGATGGTATGAACCACTATTGTGTCTTAGTCAATCAGTGAATTATTGCTATTAACATTTAGAAAAGGAAATTTGTGAAATAATACAATTTTTAAATGATTGGAAATGCTTTACTCTAAACTTTACTTGATGGTAAGTGATTATTAAAAAAACAACATTCAATATTAATGCTCTTTATTTCCTCTTTCATAACAAATGTTCAAACTGTTTACCACCATATCTAATGCATGCCCTGCAGCGAACGGATAAAGGCTCTTCTTAGAAATCGCGTATAATGTCGATTGCTTATTTATGATGCAGCTGCCCTGACACGATTGCGTAATTCGTCTAAGGAAGTTATCGGCGTCCGGTAAACTTCCTGTTTGAGGCAGCCCCAATAAAAAAAAATCCAGTGGGTTTAAGTCCGGTGAACGAGGAGGCCACAAAATTGGACCCATACGGCCGATCCATTTGTCAGGGAAAGCGGTATTCAAATATGTACGAACAGGCGTGGCATAATCATATGCGCCGAAGCCATGCGCCGGGCAGCCATCGTTTTGTAGCCAAAAAGACTTTCTTAATTCTTCAGGCCAGACCATTTTTACCATGACTCACACGTTTAAAACATGTTTGGTAAAATGATATTTTTGTATTTGTACTTGGTGTAGATAACTCAAAATTGGGTTTTAATCAGTACTTTCATTGAGGAATTTTTTTTTTAACCTCAAGCCTACAATCAAGTAAAGTTTAGGGTAAAGAATTTACAATTACTGAAAAGAAGAATGGGCGAAACGTCCCCACCCTTGTAACACTTTCAGCTATACATCAAATGAAAGCCCTTGAAAAGTTAAGCATTTTATTGTATGACAGCAAGTCTGTAAGTCATGGGAGAACAGAGTTATTGAGGAGAAGAGAATAAAAATAATAAACGATATTATTACTTACTTTAAGCTAATGTTTACTATATAAGCACGATAGAGTCAAAGGCTATCTTACAAGTAGAGTGACCATACATCAAGAACATCCTACATCATCCAGAAAACCATGAATTTCGGTTTTCAAATAAAAAAACATACAGCTTTTATAAATATAAAAACTCGTACGTCATATCAGCCAGTTGATGTCCACTTCTGAACATAGGTCTCCTCAAAATATGGCGAGGGTGGCACCCTCATCCATCGGTTTCCCGCTGTCCTAACTAGGTCGTAGTGGGGGTCTCTCCACCCTACGCTTTCTGATAGGCGGTCGCCATTCCCACCTTTTAACCCCAACGGCTGTCGGTTCTCCGTGCTATGTCCCCTGCCCACCGCCACTTTAACCGGGCTATTCTGAGCGCTGTGTTCGTATGCATAGTTGGGTATATTACAAAGATAAGTTGGGTATTTGGTAAGACCTGACGCGGCAATTACTTCCAATGTATTGCTTTGCTGAGGCTCTCAAATCGGTTCTGTAATATGAGTTGGAAGTTCTCGGGGACGTAGACTGGAGTAAGTCGGAGCGTAGACTTCTTCAGCCGACTTCTTTCCAGCCTAGGATTAATATTTAATTTGCCTCTCACCATCCGGTGATCGCTTCCGATTTTCACCGAATTGATCACTGAGACATCATTAAATATGTGGCGTTTTGTCGACATGATGAAGTCAATCTCATTTTTAGTGACACCATCAGGACGAATCCAAGTCCACTTGAGGCAGTAACGCTTTTTAAAGAAGGAGTTCATCATATAAAGTCCCTCCTTCTCCATGAAGTCCGCAAGCATTTAGCCCCGTGGATTTCTTTGTCCATATCCAAAGAACCTCACTCTCCACTCATTTCCTGGGCCCAACTTCGCAGAGGCTTCTAGGGCACTCTCGATCTTCACCACGTTGTTCACGAAAGACTTGTGGATGTAAAAACCCGACACCTCCCTAAGACTTTTGGTCGTCCTCCCGGAAATAGAGCAGGTTACCAGACTTAATTTATAATGGTTATCGAGTCCTCCCCTGTCTTCGGACTTCAGATAAGCTGAGAATGTCCCACCGTAACCTTCTCAATTCTTCCTCCAGTTTTACGACCTTCTCGTCGGTCCGCAGTGTGCGCGCATTGTATGTTGCCAGGGCCAAAGCTAGGTTGTGTTGGTAGCCTGACCTCCCCCGGAGATTCTTCGTACCCCCTACTCCGCCGTTACCATGGCCGCTACCTTGACCAGGAATAGCGTAGCGACCGGGGGCCGTTTATATTAGTGTGTTGTCATTTTCGTTTTGGGTCAGACGGGTTGGTAAAGGGTTTATTTCGAGTTTTCCTTCTCTAGCAGTGATAACATCTGCGTAAGGATTCCCTTAGTCGGCTTTTACGACAGCCGCGGGACGAAAGGGGATGGTGACATCATGTCTTCTCGCCCCTAAAAAGGCACCCGGCTCAGAAAGAATAACAAAATATAGTCATCAATTTAGTCCCCGAAAGCCTTTTGATCCTTAACATGCATCTTCAATGTCGCAATATCAAATTGGGTCTTCCCACAACAGTGGAAAGACGCCGTGGTTATCGGAATACCGAAACCCGACAAAAGAAGTCCGAACCGGCTAGTTATCGACCTATTAGTCTGAGTCGAACTGTTGCCGAGCCTGAGGAACATGAATTCTGTCGTTTACTATTTCTGCAATGGTTGCTGGATAAAGAACATTTCTTAAATGGTTCTTTAAATGTTTAGTTTAGCAAGGCTAGCTATCCGAAAGTCAGGAAAATGCTGTGGATGAATTTCTGGATGATGTAGGATGATCTAGACGTATGGTCCGTCTAATAGTAAGATAGCCTTTGACTTTATCGTGCTTATATAGTAAATATTAACATAAAGTATGTAATATTATCGTTTATTATTTTTATTCTCTTATCCTCAATAACTCTGTTCTCCCATGACTGACAGATTAGTTTCATACAATAAAATGCTTCACTTTTCAAGTACTTTCATTTGATGTATGACTCTAAGTGTTACAAGGGTGGGGACGGCTTCCATACAAAAATGCCCATTCTTCTTTTTCTATTTCACTAATTTCCTCTTCTAAATGTTAATAGCAATAATTCACTGATTGACTAAGACACAATAGTGGTTCATACCATCCTGAAATCTCAATTAAACGTACATTAATTTAAAATGCTTGGTCACTAATCCATTCATACATTTCTTTTGTACCATAGGCGCTTGAACTTTAAGAACTTTCTTTTTTTTGCAATTATTTTATGGAAAAGTTAAGTTTAGGACAAAAAAACAAAAAATCTGCACCAGTCAGCTACAATTTTTATTATTTGTCTGTCATCATAGTTATTGGTTAGTATTATGGCAAAAAAACTACAACGAAATTCATTAATCTGTGGACACAAATGACGTAATAGTAAAAAAAGGCATTTTTTTTAAATTTTACAATGAAATACCTACCATGTGACCTACTTAGCATTTTTTTTTTTTTTATATTTTTTATAGAACCGCTAATAGTTCAACTATCTGCCAATGCAGGGTTATCCACTACTTACGGGACACCCTGTATACCTAATAATTTTCAAGTTAAATAAGTATTTCAACCTTTATATTATGAGTGTCTATTAGCAACAAATAAAATAATATAAATAAAACTTACGTTCAAATGATCTTCACAACAATAAAGACGCCGTCCAGGCTTGTACTCAATACCAACTTCTTCGCACCACTTTCTTTTTAGGGTCTCTTTTACGACGAGAAACAATTTGTTTCGGCTATTTGTTGTAGTGTTTTTACACGAGGGTACAAAACACCTAGCACAAGTTGTTATTGACCTATTCATTATACAGGGTGTTTGGTACATCGTTTGCCAAATTGAAATAGCTGATAGAAGAGGTCATTACCCGTCTTTTCTCACTCACCTAGCCGGTTTTAACCTCAACATATTTTAGATATCGATGTAAAGCTATTTTTTAAGAAAAACCCAATATTTACCATGAAAACTTAAATTTAAAAAAATATGTCTTCCGTGAGTCCTTATAATTATATTTATTTTAAAGTTTAATATTACGAGCATCAAATAAATTCAACATAGCTAGCCAAGAACGCCAACTTTTTCTTTTATTGACTGACAAAACTGTTGAGATAAGGAAAATTTAAAGATATCGTCAACTTTGAGGTACACACACGTACACATCAACCTAGACTGTTTGGACTTTGAACTATTAGAAGTTGAACGCTGCGAATCGTGCGAGAGTGCGCGATATATTTTTGTTGTTTCCTCTCTTACTACGTAGATAGCAGCGCCAGTGCACGATGCGGCCAACACGCTATACTATTTACGTGTTGTTATTGCTGAACTTCAAATGTATTAATATTAATAAAATGAAGCACACTTACGTGAAAATGCTTACAAAATTGTATAATTAATTTACAATAATGTATTTTAATTTTGACAATAGTTCCTTGACCGTAAATGTAAATGTTTTGCCAATAAAGTAAAGTGATTCTTTTTAAATACTGGGATTGTGTTTGTTTAAGAAATATTATTGTAACAGTTTCAAAGAGTTTTAAAGAGGTGTTTTTGATATTAACCCGTCTAATCCGGTTTTGCAGACACAATAGTAATTATTTTATTATTATTTCGCGGTGACCGGTCACCGCTTGATAGTTAACAGGTTAATGTTGATCACTTGGCAGATTTCATTGTCCCATCGAACCTCATACCTACACATTTTTTCAATGGGAATAAGTCAATTGATCTGCATGCAATATTTAACTGTGGGTCAGAAAGAAACCGCTCTGTAGACATACCTATCTGTACTAAAGTTCGGTAAATAAATATCATCCACAGAGCGGTTTTCTCTCTTTTATAGTTCTATTAATACTAATTGTAATAGTATCTTAAAATTTCCCAGCCTTTCTGGTGGTTATCTTTTGCAATAAAAATATATAGGTATATTTAAGAATATATATATATAGGAAGAAAATAAAACTTTCAAGACGAAGGGTTAGATGCGTGTTTATGGCTCCAGCTAGCCAAACTATATATACACATCAACTGAAGTTCCCGCCTTGTCGTGGTGGTGGGCTGAGTACCCGTAACACGTAAAACTAAGTGGCACCCCCCGAAGGGAGCTTCTTCACTGGGCTGTAACCCAGGCAGCTCATGTTAAAGCGGTTCAGTAGGTTGCGGTGCTGAATGGGCAGTACCGCAACTGAGGCGGGTCACGGCGTCGCGTGGGAAGCACCTGCCCATCCGGGCCAACGACGGGTGAAGGCCCATAAAGAGTTGAGAGAGTCCCGAGACACGTGCAAGTAATGCCCGTGACTGAAAAGTCGATTCGTGTCAAGAATTATATACTTACCTACTTATACTTCAAAAATGTCTTAATGGTGAGCAAATTAATATTTTTAACAAAATATTAAGCAATTTCAATAAACTTGAATACTTACGACCTTTTTTAAACAGAAAGTTATATGTTTTGTCATAAATTCAAAGAATGATTTGGCGACATTTATGGAACAGTGTAAAAAGAACTTAAAGAGCTGACACAATTTTCGGCTCCGCCCGCGGAACATGATGTTGCTATAAAAAATAGCCTATATCCTACTCCAGGCTCCCACCTATCTCCATACCAAAAAAAAACAATAAAACTCATTTTTCCTTTTATAATATTAGGAGGAATATATTAAAACTACTAGTTATAGTAAATATTTTGTAATAAAAATAAAAACATTTTTCGTTATTTTACAAACTTGAAAGTAAAACAAATAATTTGAAAATTATACATTATAGGTAAATCTATTAAGTAATCAATAAAAGTCAAAACAATTTTAATTGGTATTTAATACTAAATAACTAAATACCTATCACAATATAAAGTCTTTGTAATATTAATTGTTATAAATATATCTAATATTAATCAACAAAAGTTAAAACAATTTTAATTGGTATTTAATACCAAATAACTAAATACCTATCACAATATAAAGTCTTTGTAATATTAATTGTTATAAATATATCTAATATTAATCAACAAAAGTTAAAACAATTCTAATTGGTATTTAACACCAAATAACTAAATACCTATCACAATATAAAGTCTTTGTAATATTAATAATTGTTATAAATATATCTAATATAAATCAACAAAAGTTAAAACAATTTTAATTGGTATTTAATACCAAATAACTAAATACCTATCACAATATAAGGTCTTTGTAATATTAATTGTTATAAATATATCTAATATTAATCAACAAAAGTTAAAACAATTCTAATTGGTATTTAACACCAAATAACTAAATACCTATCACAATATAAAGTCTTTGTAATATTTATTGTTATAAATAAATCTATTAAGTAATCGTCCCGCAGCCGAGTCGTAGTCGTAGTCTTCTCCGTATTGTTTGCATTGTTACCTGAAATAAAAGAATATTATTAATTAAACTTTTTTAACAAGATAATAATATGGTAAATGATCAATATAATATCAGTATTATTCGGTTCTTTATTTTCATTCCTAAGATTATGTTATATTTTTTTAAATTTAACAGTGCATAATGTTACTTGTCCTTACATAAGTTACGCATAATACTTATTTAACATAACTATTTCATCCTATTTACTTTTAGTATAATATTTAATAAGCATACTATCCCAAAGCATATTAGTTTACTTAAGCATTATGATGCAATAACCATAACTATTTTTGTTTTACATGCCTATTACATAATTTTTGTTTTTCAAATTCAAATACATAGCTACTAATCTATCAATAACATAAACCTATTAATTATGACCAAGAAAATTATGCGTAACATAATGACAATTAAAATTAGGACAAAAACCATTATGAGAAAAAAAGGGATCCTGAGGCTTACACATCGCGCCACCAGTATGTAAAATATAAAATCATGTTCAATCTTAACATGTAATTTTGATTATAGCTTTTAAGTATAAAAAACCTACAATGCCACACTTTTTTTATAAAATGCAGCGTGTTTCTCTATTTGATTTTCGCACGACTCAGTAGTCGTTATTAAAGGCTACGAATAGTATAATAACGTATAAGTAGGTATACCTAGAAAGTTCTAAACAAGAAAAATGTAGAAAGTTAAGGGATTGATTTCGAGCGATTTGCTCACTATTACTTATGTATCTGTTAGGTATGCTACTATACTACGCAATATTAAGTTAATAACATCATCTAACAAAAAAACAATCAAGATTGCATAGCGCATAGCGATCAAATTTGGTGATACATTTTCACAGCTTAGTAATCAAAACAAAGCACTCAAAACAAAAATACCTACCTATATTTGATTTACATATTATTTTTTTAATAATATAAAATGTTAGATCTCAAGTAGAACCCAATTTTTGTTACTACTTAAAAAAACTATTATTAACACGCGCCAAATAGATACCTACCAAACTTTGATGGAAACTTTGAGATTTTACCTCAAGCCACATTAAAAATTTCGAGACGGAGCATGTTAAATTACAACACGTCGAATAGGTAGCTAACAAACAAATTAGAGTGATAAGAGTTTTCAACCTTAACTCAATAATGTTAAGTTGATTTTTGCAACTCATAAAAATAAAAATAACCGTCAGAATATGTTGAAGTGCAATTTTGAACTTAATGTTAAGTGTGTAAGGATTAAAGTCAAATTGTTTTAAAATGCAACTGAGATGAAAGAATAAAAAATATTATGCGAATAATATACCGAACGTTGGGAATTTCGAAGCGGAACTTGTTAGAACACGTCCAAAAATACCAAACTACGATGGAAATAGGCAGGTAATAGATAATATTATGTATTGCCTACTTCAACTTTAACTCAACGTTATTTGATTTGTTATGCATAAAAATGATCAATACTTACAAAGTTTAAATGTATATAATTTGAACTTATGTAAGTATTTAAATTGTTGCATAAGGTTAAAGGAATTATCTTTAGGACATATTTCAGAGGCTCAAACGAGGGCTTCTTGTGGAAGAGACAGGCAAAGCACGCGTTGTGGCACCATGGGCGCCCGGGCGGCGCTCTTCCATGGGTGGATATAATCGCTTACCATGAGGTGTCTATTCGTTTGCCTTTTATGTTATAAAAACAAACAGGTAGGTATAAACGAGGCGCGGTCAGTAGTGCAAGAGCAGTAGTGCGCGTGCACGAGGTCGTGGGTTCGAATCCCACACAGGATAATTATTTGTGTGATCCACAAATTATTGTCCTGAGTCTGGACTTTGTGTAAGCTTTTAAATGTTTGTAAAAGTCCCCGCGAAATAAGAGTAATTAATTCCTAGTGCGGAAATTATCTATATAAGTATAGAAAAAGAAATTAACGAGCACAAGTTCATAGTTAGGTAAATTATTACTTACCTCTTTTTTAAATAAAATTATAATGCCTTGACAAATAATAGAAATAAACTTACATTATATGTAGTAGCTGTAACTAGCGTACTCGAGAGAGGCTGTCTAGTATGCGCGGCGACAATGGCCAAATCTTGGTCAGCGGTGGTAGTTCTTTGATATGCCTAGGCCTGTGATGAGGCGTCAAATCCCTTTCGGAACATGTCATCCGAATGTCAAAACACCCGTTCCCAAAACATCCGTTCCCATTACAACCGTTTTCCAAATTGCAATTTTCCCAAAAGTAACATTTGGTTTGATATCAGTTTCTCCAAAAGAACTAATCCCAAAACATCCGTTCCCGTTACCACCTTTTTCTTAATTATTCGTTTCAAAAACAGACAATACGAGCCAGAGAACGGCAAAGAATTGATGCATTCAAGATGTGGTGCTGGAGACGCATGCTGATGATACCCTGGACCGCCAAGCGCACCAATGCATCGATACTTTTGCAGCTACGTATCCAAACACGCCTTTCCACCATCTGCCAGCAACGCATTTTAACCTACTTTAGCCACATAATGAGAAGGGTTAAGAGAGCCTCGAAAAACTTATCGTTGTTGGGAACACGGAGGGCAAACGAGCACGGGGATGTTCCCCAACCAGATGGAGCGATCAAGTGAGAGGCCCATCATCAACCACGTTTTGCTCTGTTGCCAGAGACGCGATGAACAGGCACCGGTGGAGGCAGATCATCGAAAGCCGGTGCAAATCATCCACATCCGCTGATGACTACGATCCTCAGTCAGGAGGGACCGACTACAGAGAGAGAGTATAAACAAAATGTCAAACGGGTCAATTTAAACAGCATTATAATATTAGTTGATCTAAATTGAATTGATATATTACTATAATTTAGTTATTGTGACACACATTTACTTAAGCCTGTGATTAAGCTTTTCTTATGTGTGTAGTGATAAACGGATGTACTAAGAATTAGGCTATTAGTTATAAAAGGGTGTCATTATAAACTGATATTTTGGGGCATGTATGCAATGAGAAATGAGTATTTTTGCATACTGTCATTTTATAAAACTGTTATTTTGAAATGGATGTTTTGGGAACGGGTGTTTTGACATTCGGATGACATGTTCCGAAAGGGTCAAATCGCCCCCGGTTTCCTCATTTCGTCGCAACCAGAAATGAATTGTAGTTCTCTAAAACAATAATTATAGTAAGTTTCTAAAAATAATTAATATCCTGCCTGGGATTCAAACCCACGAGTCCACGACCTGATGCAGGGCAGCCGATCACACTAACGCCAGTCTACCGAGCCTGTCATGTTTAATAAACTTTAAACCAACTATATCAATTTGATTCAATTGTCAAATTATAATACTAGTTTATCAGCGGCCTAGTAACTAGTAACATAAAATGTCTTCTATTGTCTTAACACCTTTTTCAAACCAAACCAAGTTTCACTCCGTCATTTGCCAAAATGTATTAACAAGATTCAATAAATAATCGTAACTGTAACAATGTGATATTCTTAACTAAAGATTTTAGTTAGCCCAAAGAAACATAACCTTCATCTATATTATTATATTATTACCAACTCTACGTCTTTTTAGGTAATTAAAAAAAGGTCTATTATAAAGAGTAGAGTAAATAACATATACTTATCTCTCTATATTATTGAACTGTAATACAACTTTTACCTAGTTTATCTTTTCTTTTAAATGCTTCTATAGTGTAAAAAGGAATACCAAGATAGTTTACCGTTATTTAAATAAACAGACAGAATATTAATATGCATTTATTTTAAACAATAATTAAAAAATGTTAACTGTGACACTCACCGTTATTCCAGTTCTTCTTTCTATTTCCTTAAGCTGTAACCACTTTCGCGTAGAACTACAATTATTTGTCTTTGCTGTGGTGTTAATTGTGGCGCCATTTTATTTTTTCACTAACATGAACGCCGAACGAAGTAAATATTTGGCACTAGTGATTGTAAGCGATAAAACGACCGGGAGGCGGGAGGCGACTGATTTAAATTTTAAAGTTAAGGGAAGAAAACTAGCGCCCGCGCCCACGTGCGTGCATGTAGGACTGTAGGTGTGTGTACGCATGTAGGTGTGTGGGCTACCACCCATTCACGAGACTTAAATCTATGTGTGAAAGAAGCGCTAGCGCAGTGATTGGCTGATGACGTTGTGCGAAGTCCCTTTCGAACGATTTTCTATACTATACTATGCAAAGCTAAAGTTATATCGGGTGTCTAACTTAACGTGTTGCTGTGTGTACAATAAAAAAAAAAAAAAAGAGAGAAAGTTCTTCCATTTTCTGAATAAATGCCTTACTTTATCCTCTTTCCATTATACACATGTTATATACAACATGTTATGTAAAACCTTTATTTCGTTCATGAATTTAATAAAATTTCCACTTACGGTTAGAAACAATGTTCAGGATGATACTTAATTTGTGATGTTTATGAATACTTAATTTTGTTGTTGCTAACACATTCGAGGTGGTAACTAATTCGTTGTCTCTCTCATATCTTCTTCTCTTGCTTAGTAAAATTTATCCTCTATCTCGCTCTTTCTTTGTCAACCGTGACGCATGACGCACGACGCATGCGCTTTGCGTACAACATGTTAAAAAAAATATTCAGTTTTTTTACAAAACTTGTGTAACAGGAATATTTAAGAAAAGGGTAATTAAATTAATAGTTACAATTAATTAATTTTGGCGCTGTCATGGGCCTACCTACTACTTTAGGGTTATTCAAGGATAATAAAACAAAAACATTTTTTAAAATTACAATTAATGTTCACCACGAGATTGTTCAAATTGTTGTCCTCCGTTGCGAATACACGCTCGACACCGTCGTCTCATTTCAACAGTTGTTATTCTTAGACGCATTTCATCTTTAATTTTAACGAAAGCCGTCTGTATTCTCTGGATTAATTCATCCCTGGTCGGTACATCTGTGGCATAAACCAGTGCTTTGGCACGTCCCCAGATGTAAAAATCTAAAGGAGTTAGATCTGGGGAACGAGCAGGCCAGGGAATAGGGCCATCTCTCCCAATCCAGGAGTTAGGGTATACGCTATCTAAGTGCTCCCTGACGGTTATTCTCCAGTGCGCAGGACAACCATCATTTTGGAAAACAATAGGCCGGTTTTCATTCATTATTGGCAGTCCTTCTAATAAATTTGGCAAGTCGTTCTGCAAAAAATGTAGATAGTTCTCCCCGTTAAGATGCTCCGGTAAAAAATGTGGTCCAACAACGTGACTTCCAATAACTCCTGCCCAAACATTTACACTAAATCTTCTCTGGAAAGACCTTTGCCTGGTAAGATGTGGGTTTTGATTTTTATGTGTCCAGTAGTGCAGGTTGTGTAAATTAAGTATCCCTTCTTTAGTGAACTTAGACTCATCCGTCCACAGAATATTTTTTAGAAAACTTGGGTCATCTACATCGGTGTGTTATAGATGTCGACAAAACTGTACACGCTTCTCAAAATCGTTATTCTCAAGACCTGAAACGAATAAAAAAAAAGTTTATTAACCTTGTAGGTAGGGTTAGGGTCTAAATTACATGTAGTAATTGCGTTTAAATTAAAAAGAATAATTACCTTGTACTGGAGTGTAATGGAAAGCATGTCGTTCATTTTGCCGAAGAACTTTCCACACTTTCCAAATAGAAATTTGCAACATTTCAGCTACATTTCTTATGCTTCTGGTGGGTTCCTCCTCAAACAATAATAAAATACGTTCATCGACAGAAACATCATGCCGCGTCACTATTCCTCTTGGCTCTACATTTTGTAAAACACCGTTCTCTCGTAAGCGCCTAAAAGTATTTGGAAATGTATGGCGGCTCGGTAATCTTCTATTTGGAAATCGTTCCTCGTAGATTCTTTGCGCTGCTCTAGCAACGCCAGTAGCGCTTCCATACGCCATCAAAATGTCTGCGTATTCTTCATTGGTGAATGTAGCCATAATAATAACAAAACTCAATAAACAAAAAATAATAGAAACAGAACTAAGTTACACAGGTGCAAATAGACGCTAATCTTAACTAAAAAGCGCGCCTTTTTAGTTAGAGACGACGCATGCGCTTTGCGTTCACCAGGAACGCAAAGCGCATGCGTCATGCGTCACGGTTGACAAAGAAAGAGCGAGATAGAGGATAAATTTTACTAAGCAAGAGAAGAAGATATGAGAGAGACAACGAATTAGTTACCACCTCGAATGTGTTAGCAACAACAAAATTAAGTATTCATCCTGAACATTGTTTCTAACCGTAAGTGGAAATTTTATTAAATTCATGAACGAAATAAAGGTTTTACATAACATGTGGTATACCAATGGAAAGAGTATAAAGTAAGGCATTTATTCAGAAAATGGAAGAACTTTCTCTCTTTTTTTTTTTTTTTTTTTGTACCTCAAAGTTGACGATATCTTTAAATTTTCCTTATCTCAACAGTTTTGTCAGTCAATAAAAGAAAAAGTTGGCGTTCTTGGCTAGCTATGTTGAATTTATTTGATGCTCGTAATATTAAACTTTAAAATAAATATAATTATAAGGACTCACGGAAGACATATTTTTTTTAATTTAAGTTTTCATGGTAAATATTGGGTTTTTCTTAAAAAATAGCTTTACATCGATATCTAAAATATGTTGAGGTTAAAACCAGCTAGGTGAGTGAGGAAAGACGGGTAATGACCTCTTCTGTCAGCTATTTCAATTTGGCAAACGATGTACCAAACACCCTGTATAATCTGATACGTAAAAAGAAAATCCGCAATCAATGGGTGGACGCAACTGGTATATTATGGAAAATACTGTAATGTAACTCAATCTAAATTTTAAAATTTAAACATACACCGCAGTAGAAATTCCTCGCTGTAAATTTGCATAAACCTTTGTTTTGGTGTACTAATGACTGGTAGAAAAGTCTCATATGATCACGTGTCTGCGTCACAAGTTATTCAAGGTCAAAGGTCACGAAAATCAGTTTTTTCCCATATATAGTAGCATATGCATGCTTGGTCTCAGCCTAATCGGTTTGAAATTGACAAGGTTACATACAAACTTCCATCCCCTATCTTATCCCTTTAGGGGTAGAATTTATCAAAATCCTTTCTTAGCGGATGCCTACGTTATATCATCTACCTGCATGCCAAAATTCAGCCAGATCTGTCCAGTGGTTTGGGCTGTGCGTTGATAGATCACTATGTGGTAGGAGTATTCCTACTTGAGAAACCACGTTAATAAAAACCGCCGAGCAGCCCAAACCACTGGACAGATCTAGCTGAATTTTGGCATGCAGGTAGATGATATAACGTAGGCACCCGCTAAGAAAGGATTTTGATAAATTCTACCCCTAAAGGGATAAGATAGGGGATGGAAGTTTGTATGTAACCTTGTCAATTTCAAACCGATTAGGCTGAGACCAAGCATGCATATGCTACTATATATTGATATAGCCTTATTTTTCATAATATTTATAAACGCGAGCGAAATCACGGGAAAAAGCTAGTGTGTGCATATAGTCGAAAATACGATTTTCCTGCGCTCTAAAGTCACGATATCTCGAAAGCGATGCTTTTTAGGAGAAAAGTGCTCAGATATTTTTTGTAGACAATTTTATGATCTATAATATTTATAATGACGTTAAATGCGTATTTCCCATAGAAAACGAGATAATGGGAAAAAACTAACTTTTGTGACCTTTGACCTTGAATCGGCTACTTCCCATTTGGTAAACTTCCCATTTCGTAAACCTCAAACTGTACCTACTAAAAAGTTGCGTTTGGTAAACATTTCGTTACTTCATACATTTAATCCCATTTGGTAAACTTTGTTAGTATTGTTATTTTTGTACGGTACAGTCAGTGTCAAATTAGTATTAAATTAGAGATGTATATATTTTTAAATGCTTCAGTCTTGAGATAGTATCTCGACCATCAAAAAGAATGGCTGATCAAGAAGAAGTAAAAAAAACGTATTAAAGTCTGTAAAAATACCACGATGCTACTAAAAATACCACGTGCTTTTCCCGCAAAAGAAGCACCGAGCGGATTCTCAGGTAGGGATTTATTGTCCTTACCATCGTTTTAAACAAAAGGTGTGAATGAGATAGACATAAGTAAGTATAAATACCACGTGCTTTTCCCGCAAAAGAAGCACCGAGCGGGTTCTCAGGTAGGGATTTATTGTCCTTACCATCGTTTTAAACAAAAGGTGTGAATGAGATAGACATAAGTAAGTATACGTAAATTATATCTATTACCGGGTTTAACTTATCAGTTCACTCGTTTTATGCATAGTGCAAGGTCGTTGCAATGTCGGGTGAGGGATCTTCTAGTGGTGCAGTGAATTTAAAAATTATTAATAGTACACGAGGCGGTGAAATTTAATTACGCGCTGGGCATCAATATTATAAACAGAAAAATAATAAGGACTCAAGTTGGTGGCGCTGTGTTAATAGAAAAGATGGATGTTCAGCAAGTGTAACTTTAAATTCAAATCGAAGCCATGTATGACAAAATGTATGACAAAGAGAAAATGCTCACTGCAGTTCTTGTATTCCGAATTTTGAAAAAAATGAAGTGAAAGTAGCCATCGAAAAATGTAAACAAACTATATGTGAAGATCTGAAGCCGATTCCAGCTACATACAGGAAATGTACTAAAAAGCTGAAAGATAATGGTTATGAAATTATTAAAGAATTACCAAATTTTGACAAAGTTAAAAGCAGATTGTATAGACACAGAAATAGACAACTAGGAATCACAAAATCTCAGCACTCTAACTCTACAGAAATCGTGATTCCTGACCGTTTTAAAGACAATTTATTGTTTGATGAGATTGACGGTGAAAATAGAATGATTGTGTTTGGTTCAAAGAGTGCAATTGCACATTTAAATGACGTCCGTCACTACTTTGCGGACGGAACGTTCAAATGTTGTGCAAAGCCGTTTCTTCAACTATACGTTGTACACGAAGACATAGGAAGTACAGAAACTGGGACAAATATTGTACCATTTTTTTATGCAGTGTTGACAAACAAAGAAGAAACTACATATGAAAGACTGTTTTACAAACTAAAATTTCATTTACCAGAGTGGACAGCCGATATTATTACCTTGGATTTCGAAAAAGCTCCAATAAATGCAATTAAAAAGACATTTCCAAACATAATTGTTAAGGGGTGTTTTGTTCACTTTGGCAGAGCGCTATTAAGAAAGGCAAAATCTCTTGGCTTATTACAACATGAAGAATCTCACTATCACGTCAAACTATGTATGGCTCTGGCACATTTACCAAAAGAAGACAAACGATGGATGGCTATACGTTATGAGTCAAAGGTAAATTAATTTTGCAGTATTGAAATGAACGCGTTTAGTTCTGGATATTTCTTCTACCGCCATTTTCTACAGCCATTTTTATGCGTTAGAAACTAGGTAATATATGGTTTTTCGTATCATAATCTTCAACGAATTAATTCTGTTACAGTTTTGAAGAAAAAGCTATAACTGAATTCAATGATTACTTTGTGGATCAGTGGTTGGAAAATGAAGATATGATGAATATTTGGTGCTGCTACGCACAAAGACACCGCACTACAAACCTCATGGAATCTTGGAATTGGAGTTTCAATAGTGAAATTGGAAAAAGGCCATCAATTCTTTTATTTTTCGAAACGATATCAGGCAATATTAAACATTATGAAAATCTTCTGAAAAGGTACATATTTTTGTTTCAATGACCTGTATTTTTAGGCGACACATATGATAAAAATTATACATTATTACTTTAATTAATCATAACAATTTTTTACAGCTTTTATAATAATGGAGAAAGTATATCAAAACGCAGAAAAAAATCTATCTAAAATGATATACGAATTAACAATATTCTCGGCGATTACAAAAGTGGAAAAATATCATTGGAAAATTGTTTGAACGAATTATCAAGAATTGCTTGTATCACTTTATAATTTATTTATTGATTTTTAACTTTGTAGTGTAGGTAGTAAATTTTTTATGTTAATATTCCAAATCTGTGATTATATTTTATAGTTGATTTTGTGTGTAATTTTTAATGTTAATGTACCAAATCTGTGATTATTATTTGTTTTTATATTTAAAAGTTGATTTTGCATGTATTTTTTATGTTATTGTACCAAATCTGTGATTATTATTTGTTTTTATATTTAAAAGTTGATTTTGCATGTATTTTTTATGTTATTGTACCAAATCTGTGATTATTATTGTTTTTATATTTTATAGTTGATTTAGTATGTATTTTTTTACGTTAACGTACCAAATCAGTGACTGTTTATTTTTTTATTTTATAAGTAGTTGATTTCGTATGTATTTTTTTATGTTAATGTACATTAACATAAAAAGATAGTACCAAATCTGTGATTATTGTTTTTTTATATAAGTTGATTTCGCATCTAGATTGACTTATGTTATTAAAAAAATAAAACTTGTCATCGAAATAGTCAAATCGAACTGTGATTTTTCTTAAATTTTTTGAAAGTAATTTGTACACCCCACTTTTTATTTCTGTTTTTAAATATCAATATGTGTAAATGGCATACGTACACATAATCCGACTATTGTACCTGTGATTAAAAATATTTAACAAAATAAATGACAATGTTATCATTAGTTTCGTTTTTCTTTTTTTACTTGACTGTACCCATTTCATCTGAAAGTTTACCAAATGGGATATAACACAAAAAATTATTGAAATGTTTTCGAAATGGGACTAAATGTATGTTTACCAAACGCAACTTTTTAGTAGGTACAGTTTGAGGTTTACGAAATGGGAAGTTTACCAAATGGGAAGTAGCCTGAATAACTTATGACGCAGACACGTGATCATATGAGACTTTTTCACCAGTCATCAGAACATCAAAACAAAGGATTATACGAATTTACAGCTTATTCGCTTCCGTTCCGAGGTTTGCCCCTATTTTAGTCTTATTTGACTGTACTATCATGTATATGTAAGGTAATTCAGCCTCATGTATGACGTCATCACAAATAAAACTTAAAATATTTATTAAAAATTAACTATAGATAGGAAACCAAAAATACTCAAATTAGTTGTTTAAAATTAATAAATCTTTAAAAAAAAATATAAAAAAAATACCAAAAAAAATCTTTACATACCGAATTGTGTGCGAAAGGCCAGTTTGAAACAATTGCTATACATTATCCAATCCCTGGCCATTCTATGATGCCAATAGATCGCGATTTTGCCCTCATAGAAAGGCAGAAATTAAAACATGAAAAAATTTATGAACCGGATAGCTATGTTAATTTTGTATTAAACAGTAGAAACACTAAGAGATTTAAAGTTGTATTTTTAGAAAAAACCTAAGAAAAATAGTGAATACAGTAGGAGAACGAGAAGAACAAAGAGATAATGAAAGAGTATTGAAGGTCAAAGATTATAAAACTTACTATAATGATAACATTAAGAATGCAATACCAGGAATTTCTACATGTCGTCGAGTCTTATTTAAAAGACATGCAAAGCCAGCCTTTTCAAATTCCATGACTGGCGATAACTTTAAGGCCTTTACTTTATATAAAGTAGGTATATCTAGATATATTCGGGTTGGACCTATTGATTGTTATAATAATGGGATTAAAATTAAAGAAGCTAAAATTAATGATGTTAAAAAACTAATGTAATTTGTACCAGAAGATAAAAGACAATTCTACGAAAATATGATTACGGAACAGACTGAATTAAATGAAATTCAGTTTGTTGAGGAATTGGATGATGAAATAGAATAAGATATGAATGTTTAAACATTATTTACATTCCGTTAATTGTTTAAATTAATGTTTAAGATTGTATGTTTTTTTAAAACATGATAGCTAAAAACTATTACAACTGTGTTACTCCATGATTAAAACTTAATATTATCGTAATTTTTAAGATATAATATTTTGATTTAACGCCTACTTAAGAAACTATTTCATTTTGTTAAATTCCTTAGTCCTTGAAAAATGGAAAAGAAATCCTTAAGTCCTGGTGATTTAACCTAAGTCCAAATTTTTTTTTTCCAAATTATTGGTGTTAGAATAAGTTTATATGTTTTGTTTTAAATTGTAATGGCAACGCCAGTAGAGCTGCTAGTGTTTATCGCGAAAGATATCCAAATGCACGACACCCTGATTACCGTGTTTTCATCAGAGTGCATAATGCATTAATGGAAGGACGATTTCCTGGAAGCGGCATAGGCGGGACCAGTGAAGGACGACCTCTACGACACAATGCAGCCGAAGTACTAGAAATAGTCGAAGAAGACCCTGGTACGTCCATAAGTGCGATATCACGGCGTACAGGTATACCTAAAACATCTGTACACAGAATTTTAAAGAGGCACGAATTGTATCCCTATCATTACCAAAGAGTTCAAACATTAATGCCAAGGGACTCGGCTGCTAGAATAACGTTTTGTCGCACAATGTTGCGGAAGATGAGAGAGGACTCTACCTATTTTGACAAAATTTTATGGAGTGATGAGTCAACGTGCCGAAAAGATGGTTTTTTGAACTTCCACAATTTACACAGCTGGCAACTCGAAAACCCAAGACTTATACGGGAAGACCGATCGCAGTATCAGTTTAAAATAAATTTATGGACTGGCATTATTAATGGGCAAGTCATTGGTCCATTTGAGTTGCCCGCTATACTAAATGCGGATATGTATTTAGACTTTTTAAGAAACACATTACCTGGATTACTAGAAGAAACCAAATGTGGCTACAAAATGACGGATGTCCAGCTCATTACGCTATTCGTGTCAGACAGCATTTAAACGAGACGTATCCTGATAGATGGATAGGACGGCTGGGCCCAATTTTATGGCCTCCACGCTCGCCAGACCTTAATCCTTTGGATTTTTTTTACTGGGGCTGTATTAAGGAGAAGGTTTACAGCAAAGCAATAAGTTCTTTGGAAGAATTACGTACGCGCATTCAAGTAGCAGCTCGTCAGATTGAAGAAGCTGGTTATGCGCGTCGCATTAAAAGATCATTTATTAGGCGTTGCCAAGCATGCATTTCTGCCGGCGGAGGACACTTTGAACATTTAGTTTAAGTTTTTCAGTCAATAATTTTTTTTTTTACTTTAAACAACCTTGTTTTATTCTGAATATCCTAACTATTGGTCTGCCAGTGTTTTTGTAAAGTATCTTGATAGAATAAAATCATTATGATGAGTTTTACAACTATTTTTAACATTACTTTAAAAATCAAAATTTTGACTTAATTAACGTTCTTGCTCCTAGTAACATAACGTTGCTTTGAAAGTACACATTGTTATACCTTTTAAGAAACTACACATACTAGGCAATTTATTAAGATCATGGGCTATAGCTAGCTATAGCGCCGTACTTTTTTTTTTCACAGTAGATGATCAAAAGTTGACATTATGAAAAAACAACAACAAAAATTGTCTTAAAATGACTATTTTAATGATGTTTAACGTTAAGTACTCCTAACATTGTATTCAAATTAAATAATACACGTCTTTAGGAGTATAATCCAAAAAAAAATACATGAAAATATCTAAATTTGACAAAATGGCTACGGAATTAATAAAAAAAGTAGAGAAATTACTAAAAAAGTATAAAAATCTATGCCATTTCCATATGGTTGACAACCCTGGCAAAAAGATATGATTTTCTTATAGTCTCGCATTCGGAGCAACTTCAGTTTACGGTTTATCCATTCATTACGGGAGACCCTGTATATGCCAATGATCTAATATAGGTACAGTTTTGCTAAGGTTTGTTCAGCAGAAAACGACGCACTCTACATTTGAATATTTGACGAGTAGTTGACATCCTGATTTCCTGAGGCAGGGCATTCCAGAGAAGAATAGACTGAACTGGGAAAGAGGAATGAATAAAGTCAGAGTTATGAGAGGGACATGATAGTAGAAGGTTATTAGAGGATCGCAGATTGAGGTTGTGAGTAGAACAAAGGTACTGAAAGTAGGGAGCTAAATAGGCAGGAGGAGTAGGAGAAGTAAGAAAAGAGTAAAGAGTAGTGAGAGCACGCATGCTGCGTCGCTGACGAATAGACAGCCATTGTAGCTCAGAGCGAAAAGCAGACACGTGATCATACTTACGAAGATTGTATATGAAACGAATGCAGTTATTGAGAAGCCGGTCAAGTTTGTTGAGAAGATCTGCATTCAGGTCATAGTAGCACACATCACCATAGTCAATTATAGGAAAAATCAAAGTCTGCACAAGCGTTGCTTTGGTTTGCGTTGGAAGAAAATTTTTTAAACGGTAAAAGGCTCGCAAAATGCCAGTTACTTTACTTCACAAGTTAGTCACTTGAGTGTGCCAGCTCAAAGCCGTGTCTATGTGTAAACCCAGATCTTTAACAGACGCAGACAGATTTATTACAATGCCATTTAATTCAAAAGGAGGGAGAGAAGATACGTCTGTTCTTGCAATCATACGCTGGCTACCCACAAGTATGGCCTGGCACTTGTTAGGGTTTACAGACAATCCATACCTCTGTGACCAGTTGTGTATCTGCTCAAGGTCTGAGTTAACTTTGTTGACTGCCAAAGGTAATGAATCAACATCGGCCTGTGCGTAAATTTGCAGGTCATCAGCGTACAGGTGATACGAACAATGAAGATGAGAGCAAATGAGATTGATGAAAATTGAGAATAACAAAGGTGAAAGAATACCGCCTTGAGGAACACCAGAGCCGATGTCACACCAACACGAAAGAGATTGTTCGTTGCGCACCGACTGCTGACGTCCCTGAAGATAACTTGAAAACCATTCCAATGCTTCAGAGGAGATCATGTTGTAGGAAAGTATGGCGAGCAGGATGTCGTGACTAATTGTATTGAAAGCGTTCGAAAAATCAATTAAGACCAGCACAGTGATTTTTGTGTCTTCCATACCCTGTCTTATATCCCCTGTTACTTTTAAAAGTGCTGATACAGTACTATGCCCTGGGGCCCAAGTCTGCTATTTTTATAAATTTTCTAAGCCGACGCCCGACCAATGCAATCCAACCGTCATTGTGATAAAAGTCCATAGTCGGCTCAACTTCTAATGATCGGCTAGTGGAGTTACTTTGGAACGGCTTGGTTGTATTGCCATTATTAGAAAATAATTTTCCCAATATTTTTTTCACAATTATTGTGATAGTAGAAATGACTTTCATAAAACTACTATTTAATTTTAACATTTATTTAAGTCAGATTTCGTTTACATAAATTTTTAAACAATATTTAATAGTATTCAAAGCTAGGTATCTACAGAGAAAGAAAGTTAGTAAAATGCAAAAAACATTAAAAATATGCGTAATCAAGAGCAAGCTTAAAACGCAAAATACGTCATTAATACGTTTAGTTTTCTAAAATTTTGACGTTTTTATGTCGTAGTACTACAATTTAAATGTTTTTGTTTTTACTTTGTAATTCTCAGCTATTTATAAAAGAAACTTCTGTTAGGTGCAAGCTTGACTTTATTATCAAAGTAACAGCTGTGATACTATTGTTTTTACAGAAACTGCAATATATTGTTATCAATATTCGTAATGAAGTACCTATTCAAGATGTAATTTTCTGTTTCAAAGAACTATTAAATACTTCAAAGTAGTCCACGCTGTACATTTTGAGTGCCTATAATGAGAAATTGTTAAATGAAACACTGTTTCTAAAAAGATTATCAATTTATTTGAAAGGGTCAGGGACGTTAAACGCAAGTTCTTATTGATAGCTCTGCAGTCTACCAGTAGGTATGGCAAGAAACAGCTGTTTAGGATACCCGGTTCACCCAAAAATGGCTATTTATATCCATTCTAAATTTAAAAAAAGACATTCGTGATCTGTTATTATTTTAGGTACATATTTACTCCGAAGAATGAGATGTTAGGTATTACTATAAGTGTATGTTGATGTCAAAGAGCCATAACAATGTTATACAAGATTGAATAAAATACTTTGCGTTTCTTCCTAAGCCATTATTTGTGATGTATTGATAAATTATTGACAATTATACTTTGTGAATTGTGTGTTTCATTATTTAAAGGACAAAAGGTCTTTTCATTTTTTATAGAACATTAGCATTTCAGATTCACATAAATGTCCTAAATTAAATTCTGTTATTTGTTATAATACCTATAAGTGTTTATTAGGATGGTGAGAAATAAAAATTCTTTAAACTGTTGATATTTAACATGGTGGTTTTATTTTTAGACTAAAACTTTTCCTACTTTCTTATTGTAAATAACTTCTTTTTTATAAAGAAGTGGACATAAAATCACATTGCATCATGTAGAAATTTTCTTAAGATATTGAATATTGTGTAATATGCTACAAGCATCCACAATCTTCTTTGTAGTTGCTTGGCTATAATGTGAAAAACTCTGTGTGGTGACGGAGTAAGAATACAATATGTCACTACTCCATCTCATCCCATGGGTGTTGTAGGAACCGTCTAAGGGACTATCCAATAATATTATCTTTACGAAATGAAAAGAAGGAATCTTGAAATTAAACCCTATACCTATCAGTCTGGCCAGAATGGTATTAGTAGGCCAAGTATCCACTCCCGTAATGGAGAGATTCCATTACGGGAGGAGGTCCGTCCATGCAGTGATACATAAATGGGCTGGTATGATGAATGTGTTATACACAAATGCTTTATGCAAACACCTGCAACAAAAAAAAATTTACGCAACCCTATTTAACAAAATCTTAGTTGACTGATGTATGTACCTACTTATTTCCCTTTCGGACTGTTCGTTCCACTGTTATGTTCCACTAATGGGTCCAACAGGATTTGCAAGTTCTCATGTCTCCACTGTTAACTAATAGTGGGACTATTAGGATGAGTAAATACTTATGTCTCCACTTCTGTTATCAGATACTGGCCATTAATGCACTTGCGTTAAAAATATAAACTGAAAGCTGTCATACCTACGAGTATCATTTGCATGATGGTGTCATGTCATTATTGAAATAAATACAAATATAAAAATTATTAACGATTTACAAAATGGAAGAAGAATTACATTTCATCAAGAGGAAAGGCGGGATAGTATTGCTTTACAGTGGATATCAGTTCTATAAACATAGAGTTTATAAAAGCACAAAAACACGATGGATTTGCAGGCAGAAAAGAAACACCAAATGTACTGGAGCAATAACAGTACATGTAAGTACTGAAGTACTATGTCATATTAGGGTCAGAACGTTTTTTTTTGCCAAACGTCAGTAAACCGTTATAGTCAAACTTTTAATTTCTTTTATTTTCTAACAGTACCACGAAATTATAACTCCGAGTATACAATGAGTTTTTTTTCCATAGGGTGACAAAATAGAAAAGTTTACGGGACATTCGGTTGGCTGTTTATCAGATGATGCAAAAAACACAGTGGATTTAGCTTTAGATGACATTAAGTTAAAAGCTGCCTGCCATTTCAACTGACCCAATACCTTACATTTTTCGCAAAAGTTATGGCTCCGTTGTATGACAAAGGACTGGACAAAGTGACTAAAATATCTTACGATAGTTCAAAAAGTTCAATATACGCAAAACGAAAAAGATCCTTTGAAGTGAAGAAATTAGTTTATAATAATATACAAGAAGTAGAAATACCGTCAAAATTTAATACAATTACAATAGCAGATTACAGCGGAAATGGAATAAGATTAATTGTTTTTGGTTCTAAAGATTTTATGGAATTACTGGAGACTATAGATGAATATTATGGGGACGGCACATTTAAAAGAGCGCCTCGCCCGTTCGCTCAATTATGGAGTTTACATGGTAACTTTGGTAGTACTTCGGAGACTACAAAGATAGCGCCAATAATATATTGCCTCATGAGCGAAAAATCTGAAATGGCTTACTCCATTCTATTTGATATTCTCACAGTAAAATGTTCAAAATGGGAGCCAAAAAGATTCCATTGTGACTTTGAGGTAGCAGTGACGAATGCTTTAAAATACTTTTTTCCGACAACAGAAGTTAAGCGTTGCTACTATCATTTTGTCAATGCACTATGGCGAAAAGCTAAATCCCTACGAATTAAAACAAAACTCTATCGCCGCATAGTAGGTTTGTGCACAGCACTTCCGTTACTACCTGAAGAAGATATACTTGATGGATGGAACTACATTCAAACTGAGTGTTGCCAATGGGAAAAGATGAAACCTTTTATGACATATTTTAGTAAATATTGGCTTAAAAATGATAATTTTATAAAAGAATGGTGTATTTATAACCAATTGCATCGCACAAATAATTTTACAGAGGGATGGCACGCTCGACTGAATCGTTCGATCAACAAAAACTATGTGACGATCCCTAAGTTACTTTCAGTTTTGAAAAACGATTTATCAATAAACAAAATAGCATTAGCCAATGGTGGTAATAAGCGGCGAAATATGCAGAAAGACAAGGACATATTTTAAACACACAAATGAAATTAGTCCAGTCACAAATAACAGTTGGTAATTTTCTGGAACAACTTCGATGATTAATTAATTACTTAATTTTTATCGATAGCTGATCACTTACTAGTAGTAGATAGTCTAGATAGCCTTTTGTTTTCTTTTTTGTATATTTCAAAAAAAAATGTTTTTTTTTTTTAACTTAACATGTGTAGTTTGATTTGTGCTAAACCAACCAAAATAATTGCCTTAAGAAGGTTATGGGCTTTTTATTGCTTTATTTTCAATACCCATAGTGAGAGGGTTAAAAAAGTACAGACTGTACTTTTGATGAATTAAATTAAATCGGAGCAATCGGAAAAAAAATCCCGCTTCTAAGGATCATCACTAGTATTCAGTGGTACCGTTTAACTATAAAAGACCCACCGTAGCACCAGGTATATTTTGATAGTTATTACAAACATTGATTTTTTGCGAACCCGGAATTGAAAACCCATCTATCGTGAAATAACACTTTTTGAATGCATAGTACATTGCATGAATTTGACAGAGGCAGTTGCTATTGTGTGTTTACTTTTTTAAGTTTTATTTGAATAACCATAGAGGTTTTAGTAAAATATGGCAAGTGGGGCCACTAGTCCAAAATATATTTCATAAAAATAGTGTTATTGGTTCCACTATCAAAATGGGTCCATGAGAACTTGCAAATCCTGTTGGACCCATTAGTGGAACATAACAGTGGAACGAACAGTCCGAAAGGCTTATTTCAGTTCTTTACTTATACAAACAATAGTCTAGATAATATTAGTACCTGCAACAGTATGGTAAGACTCTGGTACAATTCAATCATTGTGTGCAGTGACAAGTTTTCTATTATAATAATGTTTCAGTGTCCCATTAACAACATTCAGAATAGCCTTCATAATATTTATTTCTTCAACTTGTGTAGGTACACTATATAATAAATTTTATTTATGGCCTCTGTAACCTAATTAATTGACATATACACTGTTTTTGGGAAAATATTTCTAAAACCTATTTCATGTCCATAGCTATATATTTAAACCGATGGTAAAGTCATTTTTCAGTTTTTTTTTCATCTTCGTGAACTTCTGAACTATATTTTCTTTGTGGTCTGGCTATAGGTGCTGGGACTAACTAAGTATGTCTACTAACAGTAGGTACTAACTCCCTTACTGAGGTTATTTGTTAGAAGAAACATTATATGTAGTAGATTCTGAAGTTAAGACTGCGTGGAGTCACCTAACACTGACAATCTCTAGTCTTAAAGGAAAGGAAGGACCTCCAATCACAATTTACAGAACAAAATATACTTGTTGAGGCAATAAACAAGTCGTATTTTATTTTGTATCTTGAAAATTCGGCTTCGGGTATAATAATCATTAAATGGGTTGTTGTTTCCCCACATCACACGGCGAGCTCAACGACGTCATCTTCCTTCCGCTCGTCTTCTCACGTTCATATCCACAGCATTGGCTAATTCCAAAATCCTCACTTGCGCGGTATACATGTTCTAACTAAATAAATAAAACTTGAGAACTCTCTCCACCACAAAATGTTTTCTCGATATGATATCGAGTCTTAGATTCCGCCAATGACCATTACTTTTAGTAAGCGAACAAGGGTAATTTAATTTTGTCACATTTTATTGAAAATAAATTAATTATTTAAATTTAACTTTGTTGGAAATTTAATTTTGTCACATTATAAAAATGTGTAATTTAGTAAAAAAAAGGCAGTATCAGAGTTATAGTTATAGTTATTAAGACAACTAAACATAACAAATATAAAGGCGAATGGCAGTGTTGTATGGACATTTCGTACAACTAAAAAATTCGTGTTTTGGATTACTTTTTGTTAAAATTGGTAGTTAATATGATAAACAATCCCTTAAAAAAATCTTAGATTTTTAGAAGTCGGGGCGTTAAACTTATAACCAATTTTATTTTTTAAGGTTATGTATTAGTGTAGGTACACTATTACAATTATTTAAAGGTATAAATAAGGTAAAAAATTATACATTTACTTAACAGTGCTATTATAGTTCTCCGTGTGGTGACGGAGTAAAAATACAATATGTCACCACCCCATCTTATCCCATGGGTGTCGGTGAATATTATCTTTACGAAATAAAAAGAAGAAAAGCTTGAAATTAAACCCTATACCAATCCGTCTAGCCAGCGTGGTGTTAGTAGGCCAAGTATCCCTCCATTAATGGGCTGTTATGATGCTATTATAGTAGTAGTGCCTAGTATAGTATTAGTGCTATTATGTAGGTATTGTTTTTTCATCTCCTCTTCCGCAAAGCGGAGTATTTCAAAGTGCATCATACACAAATGTGCGACCTACTTGGGAATCCACAACAAGAGCAGGATTCATTCTTGTATTAGCCGTATAACCAAAAGCCAAATAGTGTAACATAAGTTTTGAGACCGCATCTCATGGCAAGCCTACCCCAGCCTAGGTCACCTATGTCAGGATAAATGTTTTTAGTTGTTGGACTCACAGTAACTAGTTGAGATTAAAATGAGGATCATACATACTCAATGTGTGGGGGTGCATTAGAAGAAACCTATATTCAGCAACAGACTGAAATAGTTAGATAATGATGAAGATCTGCTAGGGTTTGGATTGTTTTGTTTTGGAAGTGTTTGCAAATAAAAGAATACTTTGTTTTTATAAGATTATTTATTTTCTTTTCATTTAATTAAATTCTTAATACTACATCATCTAGGAAGGAGGCAGGTCGGGTAAGACCCTCATGGCGCGCATAGCCTAGATACCAGATAATGCTCATTACATGTGAGCAACATCCAACTGTCCTTAAACCTACAATACAGTTACAGCAATAACTTCTGATTGCGTCCCGACCATTCATATTTCTTTCTGCAACTATAAAAACAAAGTAGGTCCTAGCAGAAGAATGGCGGGACTTAATTTTAGCTCGAAGCAACATTGGGTTTATTCCCTCTAAACCATTTATCCTCTCTCTGGAAACCTCGAGGGTATATATTCCATGATATCTAAAATGTTCTCCTACATAAGAACGGGCCTGCCGAATTTGGTATACACCACATGCAAATAAAATAAGTTCTTCCATGGATAGTCGCGGAAAGGATAGGGTTGTCGCATCTATGGGTTGAAACCAGGAAGCGCGCCTGTTTAAATTATGTTCCATAACCAGTTGGGCTATGGAGTTATTTAAAAACAGGCGCTCAAATATTATAGAGACAAACTGCTCTGCATGTATATTTTCTGCGAAAGGCGTATATAAAAAATTCATCAGAGCAGCTGCTATTTTAAAATCTACCATTAGATTGCGACAACCACGGTTAAAATATTCATGCCGAAATATTTTAAAATCTCTCTTAAAACGGCCATTCACAGCTTCCACTACCCACCTGTTAATAGTGACGCAGCGTGACCTATTGCCTTCAAGCGTGGTTAGCTGTGACTGGCCGTCTCCTTTTGTTTCAGGCATATGACCTATGTATCCTTTCTCATGCAGACTATCCATGGAGTCACGAAAACCTCTGTCCAGAATAAAAATATCATTTTCTTTATAAAAATCATTAAACTCTGTGGTATTCAATAAATCATTCATGATTGTCGCATCATTTGTGGTGGCACTATATGGCCCGCGTACATCTATGATATATCCATCACAGGTACAGAGGATAAATGGCTTTAATAAATTCCTATATTTATGGAGGGAATATGTATCTTTTTGAAAAAGGTAATTACTGCTTTTTTGTGTATATATATATATGTTGCATCAGCTATTGTAATTGCTGGTTTAAGTTCAGCTGATGCTTCAGGCTCACCAAAAATGTGATCGGCAATGTATGAGTTTCTTGCCGCCACTTGCTCCCTTCGTAAATGAGAAAATCCTAGATATTGTGGGACAAAGTCTGTTAGTAATATGTTCCTTGCGGCCGACATTAATGTTTCCAAGGTTCTCCTTGATACTTGGAATAAGCATGACAGCCTATCTCCTGAGTCTCCAATTCTCAATTTGCACAATAAGGCTGTTAATGCAAAACTACCCCGACGCATATCCCTAAGCCTGGGTGTGGCATCTAATATTTGTGAATGCTGCAGTCTACTTATGCCTATAAAGTACTGCAGATGGTTATCGGAGTAGTTTTCAATATTCTCATAAGAGATGTTTTGAAGTCCCTCCATTAAAATAAAAATAATTTCTTCTATCTGCATAGTTGTAAAATAATTAATGCTATACTCAGCAGTATAGAGGTCTGAATAATTTGCCTCTTCTCTATGCAGGGAACAAATACGAGCACCTCTTGGTATAAAATACAAGTATTTAACAAGCACTTCACGCCTGGTTTTTTCAGGCACAACATTCCTCTCTGGTTCCAAACATTTTTGAAAAATGCAGTGCCTAGGTGTTTCAGCTGCCCTTCTTATATTGGGTAACACTGTATACTGAGGTCCTTCTTGCGGTGCTTCTGGAACAGCATAGCTCGAACTCAGATTGCGAGCTTGGTTCCAGCAAACTCCACAAACTTCATTCATGGATGACATCTGTAAAGAATTAATTTTATGAAATGGCTATAGATACCCTAAAGTATGCATTTCGAACAAAACATCGTATGACTTATAGTTTAAGACTTTCCCATACTGACCCCTTTGAATGAGCCACCCTGTATATAAATATATATAATAATATTATTATTATAATATAATACATAAAAAATAGTAATATATACAATATATATATACCTGCTGGTGCTCCAATAAATTGGCAATGTTGTTAGGATTCCACTGTTGATCTAACGTTGGGGTGGCCAGATTTTGCCCACATATAGCACACATTAAATCTGAGTGAGTAACCTCCTCATGATCAGCTGAAGAGGCTTGAATGTCATCAATTGGTTCCTGAGTCCTGCTTCTTCTAGCTCTTAGCCAACATGGCACACAAGCCTCATCTTCAGAATGAAGCTGAAAAATAAATTATTGCTTGCATTCAAAGATTCATATAATAGTGGGAAACAATTTAAATGTATAATCTTATTTCTTAGTTTAAATCAAATTAAGATAATAATAGTTATAGATGTTTTTGTATTCCTCTCGTGGGTGGATCCAAGAAGAAATTGTATTAGACACTCTTTGTGCTTCCTCATTAGCCCCTTCAACCATAATCCTACGTCGACTTATTCTTAGTATAGATCGTCCACATACAACACAAACACTTTGATGGCCAATTCGTCTTCTCTGCACATTTTCAGATGATGAATGTGGATGAGAAGCAAGTTGCCAGCAAGGGTGGCAAATATGGTCAGCAGGTGTTATCTGAAAATAATGAAGCAGTTTTGAATACCATTCAACATAACAAAATGTTCCTTTTCAGTAGATATATTATCAGAATGACGCTTGTTCTAATTAGGAAAACTCATATTATGTAAAAAAAAAACATTTTCATACACACTTAATCATGTTTTATTGCAAGCTTTTAGATTGTATTAAGGAAAACTTATTAAGGTTACCAAACTAATCAATCTAAAGCCAGGTAGACTTGACTTCTTCATGAATGGCCTCATGTGAAACTTCACATATTTTGCCAGTGTCTTGTTAAGGGGCTTATAATATCATTAAACAAGAAGTGTCATGATCTCCTTTGAGTATAAATGTTCTGTGGTCATGATCCATGTTATTAACCATTATCCATTATGTTTGCTTTTCAAAAACTACTATACCATAAATAATTTACTTTATTGTCATATTGTAATATTTTTTGTAAGTAAACTGATATTTATATTATTTTTAACATTCATAAATTAATTGTTTTTTTTTACATTACTTTGCTTTGGTTATGGTGCTTTATCTTTGTTAGAGGTCACACTATTCATGATTATGTTTTAATATGTATAATGCATTTGATAAGAGTTGACATGTTCTTTGTGTATTTTAACTATGTGGTACTTACAAGCTTCAATTCTCTACGAATGTCACATGAACACAGAACATAAATAACTAATTTAATATAATATTATTATAGTTGGTTATGATTTGTATGTCGAAATTAATGTATTAATCATGTTGGAGACTTTTTTTTTACCTCCTTTGATAAACAGCGCGTAGCGTTATTTTTTTGTAATCAAAGAGTTCGTTATTCATAAGCCGGATATTATTCGTATAGTAGGTACTTACATCTCTAGGATATGTCCACAATCGAATAGTATTGACAAGATCTTCACTCTCATTACATAAAGCGTGCCTTCTTACGCGGAACAAGCGAACGTTGCAATTAACACATTGCAAACTCGTCATTTTGGTTATTACACTTGCACAAACACAGCACAGTTAATAAAGCGTCCTTTCGCGAAACTACTAACTAACAATAGTACGTAGTCGGAGCAGTAGATGCTCAACACAATGTCAGTGTACGGAGGAACAGATGCTCAACTCAACGTAAAACCCTGATAGTGTGCTAAATTGCTTAGATGCAGTCACAAACCACAATCGAAGTCAACAGACGCGCAGACGCCACAAAGACCGAGATTTTCTCTACCTGTCAAAAAAAATTGCCACACGAAGAAAAAAATAAAAAATATTGATGACGTTAATAATAATTCTATCATTATATTTTTTAAGTTAATCATTATGATTTAAAGTAATAATTATGGGATTTCAAGTAGCTAATTATAAGTGTATAATGTCTTTTCTATATCTAAATAATTAATTTCAATTTCGATATTTCTTATATTTAGGTATGGCAACATTAAAAACGTTCCTGCGCGTTAAGTTTACGATTCTATTACGTTTAATTATTCAAACCTTTTTACCGATATTACGAATTCATCCGGAGTGCTAAAATTACTTTATTCACATAAAACTAAATGATTTAATTGCCTTATTAGGTGGTACAAATTCTACAACAAAACAACAAATAGTATATGCGGTACGATATTTGCCATTCGCCTTTACTGAAAAATATTAGTCCAATTCACAATGATCACACTGAACACATTCACAAAAGAGCTATGATTGCACAATTGGTATGCCAAAGGCAGAGCAATGACCAATGATCTGTCAAAATTTTAATAGACTAGGCACGTTGGTTAGTCAGTGCGCTGTCATTCGTTACAAGACTACTAATATAGGCCATTTTGCTATCGCAGTGCCAGTGATAAGCCGTTGAGGCGCCGATGGGAATATTAGACTACAAAACTTGTCAAAATGAACAATTGTGCGTTAAGTGATCGCTCTTTGAGACACTATTGAAATACCAGACTTGGGCCCCTGGTCGGAAACCAGATTGTAAAAGACTTAAAAGATTATTTTTGTGGACAAAAGAGGAAAGTTGTTTGTATACACAGGCTTCTAAGACTTTGGATAAGAAAGGAAGAATAGAAATAGGCCGAAAATCATGAGGAAGAGAAGGGTTTTGAGTTTTGGGTAGTGCAATTACGTATGCTTTACGCCATAAGGAAGGGTAGGTTCTGGTAACCAAGGAATGATTGATAATATGTGTTATGATAGGGAGAATACATTCCATGATGATAACTATCATTCTACGACTAATGTCGTCGTAACCTATTGAGTTGGATTTAATCGACATAATAATTTTCTTGACCTCCTCCTCTGCAATTGGAGAAAAGTGAAAGGACTCAATATTTGGGCGAGGCAGATCTACAAGGTCATGGACCGTCTGGATCACAGTTTGGGGATCAAGCACAACAGAGGTGGAGATTTATATTTATGTGTCGTGGTTTCAGTTAGAATAGAAGGGTCATTTCAAAATAATATCTTAATCAGTGTCGTGTTGTTTCCGGAACTATAAAAGATTAGGTATTACTGAAATTATGTATTTACAGAATTTTCACTCGTTCAAAAGTTATAGCCATTTTTAAATAATAGAAAATAAAAAATTAAAAGTCTAAGATTCACACGAGCACAACACATTGAAATCAAACAAATAAAATGGATTTATCACTCGTTATTTATTAACATTTCAAAGAAGAATGGGCAGTTTTATATGGGGTGCGTCCCATGTGTTGTAACACTTTGTGACCTATATCATTTGAAAGATCTCAGCGAGTGCTATGTTTTATTGTATGGGCATAACTCCGTATCTCGTGCAGGGAAACTGTTATAGGGTTTTAAAAAATAAAAAAAATAATTAAAAATGTCTTAACTAATTGGTCTTTTAATAACTACTACTAAAGAGATTTAAAGGTTAAGCCTACTTTGACCCAACACCCTCTCTGCCACCATTGTAAGCGCAGCGTTGAGAAGATTGCAGACATATAAAATGTGATTTACGGCGGTCCTTCTGGGTAGAAGAGTTCTTAAGGCGGTGTCCTGCGTGGACGACTCAACGCGAACACGAAGCGGCGCGGCGCGGCGCGAAAACAATAAACATTCGAAACCTATTGAAGTGGCCTACGTGACCAAACGCACGTGGGGTGCGGTGCGGAGCGGCGCGAAATGAAGCGAACGCGATCAGTTGGCTTGATATTTTCGCGCGAAGTGGACGCGTCGGCCATATTTTTTTTTCAAGCAAAAATTGTAATTGAGGTAGAACTTCTTATTAATTCTATCCAAGAACGTCCTACATTATAGGACAAAAGGACTAAAAGTTATCACAACCGGTTATTATCGCACCGCGAATGGGAGGCTGTGGCTAAAATAATTGGGACTACAAGTAAGTACAACATATTTGTTTATTATTATTACATTCTTGGCAAAGGATGGTGCTCAAAATACAGTTTAAAGTTTTCTCTTGCCTGTGCGGCTGCTCGTGATGTAGCATTGTATCTTCTTTGAGAATTATGTCTTTGTGTTTGTGTCATATTTTGATATGTTTTTCGGAAAGACATTAACTCATTCTCATTTATTGATTCAAGATCCCTTATAATATTGTGTAGTAAACATATGGCTTTGACGATATGAACTGCATTTGTAACATTAGTTTCGATAGATTTATGTAGAATTCTGAATTTAGAAGTTATTGAACCAAAAGAACATTCCACCACCATTCTGGCTCGAGATAAGCGATAATTATAATTATCTTTGGCGTCCCCTTTAACCGTTGGCTTTTCTGGAAAAGGTCGCAACAGGTATTTCTTTAAAGGAAGCGCCGCATCTCCAAGGAGCACATACGGAGCTATGATATTAGAGCCCGGTAATACTTGTTCTTTAGGTATTTTTAGTCTTCCTTGTTCTATTTCTCTTCGAAAGGGGCATTCCTCAAAAACACCGGCATCGTTGTCTTTTCCATAGGAACCCACATTTATCATTACAAACTTATAATTTGAGTCAGTGACTGCTAACAACCCAATCGAAAAAAAGGATTTGTAATTATAATACATGGAACCACTCTTTTTTGGTTTTATTATGCGAATGTGCTTTCCGTCAATACATCCAATGCAATTAGGAAACTGCCATCTGTCCCAGAAACATTGCGCTATGTTTTTAAAGCTATCTTCTGAAGGTTCAAGGGCATGTGTTTCCTAACTAATTGAGTCCATATAGCTTTGCAAACTTGTGGTACGATTGTAGAAATAGCAGATTTTGAAATTCTGAACGAGAAAGCGAGTTGCCGATATTGTATACCTGTGGCCAAATACCTGAAATAATGCAAAATATTAAGTTTTTAATTCCTTTTCTTTTTTCAGGTGAAATGACTAAGAAAAAATGGAAAAATTTGAGAGACACGTTTAGTAAAGAATTAAAAAAGAATCTTAAGCCACGTTCTGGGACTGACGCCGATAATGAGCCGAAGTATACAGGCACATGGCCACATTTCGAAGCCATGTCTTTTTTAAAAGTAGTTCTGAAACCCCGACAAACAGAAGGGAATATTATATCACAAGACTCCGAAAGCAATTCTGTAGATCTGTCAGTGTATTCAGACACGGCTAGTCCGGAAGAGATATTCAACATGAACGCATCCGACAATGACAACACCCAGCTCCCTGAATCTTTATCTATTTTAGAAGAAATACCACAGAACATGTTCATAGATAACAGCCTTCGACAAGATCGTCCACCATCGCCCTCGTTGCCAGGTCCTTCGCCTTCATCCTCGTTACCGGTGCCTTCTTCTTCGTCCTCGTTGCCAGCTATCACAAGACAAACACGCAAAAGAAAAGATATAAGTCTCGAAGCATTTCTCGATATTGAGAGAGAAAAAATGAAAATTCTTCGCGAAGATCAACCAGATAATACTGACGACGACCTTCTTTGGTTCAAATCAATATTACCTTACATGAAACAGTTGCCATCACTCAACAAATTACATTTTAGAACGCAGATGCAGGAGCTTCTTCTAACGGAGCTGTCAAAGTTAAACCCACCACAATCCAGTGCTCAACAACATGGCTATTACACATCTTTGTGAAAGTATTGCAATTATGTACAGTCACGGACTTATCAACCTAGACTGTTTGGACTTTGAACTATTAGAAGTTGAACGCTGCGAATCGTGCGAGAGTGTGCGATATATTTTTGTTGTTTCCTCTCTTACTACGTAGATAGCAGCGCCAGTGCACGATGTGGCCAACACGCGATACTATTTTCGTTTTGTTATTGCTGAACTACAAAATGTATTAATATTAATAAAATGAAGCACATTTACGTGAAAATGCTTACAAAATTGTATGGTTAATTTACAATGATGCATTTTAACTTTAACAATTTAACCTTGACCGTTAATGTAAATGTTTTGCCCAAAAAGTGAAGTGATTCTTTTTAAATACCTACTTACTAGGATTGTTTTTTCAAAAAATATTATTGTAACAGTTTCAAAGAGTTTTAATGAGGTGTTTTTGATATTAACCCGTCAAATCCGGTTTTTCGGACACAATAGAAATTAAATTATTTCGCGGTGACCGGTCACTGCCTGATAGTTAACATATTAATGTTGATCACTTGGCAGATTTCATTGTCCCATCGAACCTCATACCTACACGTTTTTTCAATGGGAATAAGTCAATTGATCTGCATGCAACATTTAACTATTGGGTCAGAAAGAAACAGCTGTGTAGACATATCTGTACTGAAGTTCGGTAAATAAATATCATCCACAGAGCAGTTTTCTCTCTTTAATAGTTCTATTAATACAAATTGTAATAGTATCTTCAAATTACCCAGCCTTTATGGTGGTTATAAAAATATATATATTTAATAATAGGAAGAAAATAAATTTTCAAGACGAAGAGTAGATGCGTGTTTATGGCTCCAGCTAACCAAACTATTCACATCAACCGAGGTTCCCTCCTTGTCGTGGTGGTTGGCTGAGTACCCGTAATACGTAAAACTAAGTGACATCCCCCGAAGGGAGCTTCTTCACTGGGCTGTAACCCAGACAGCTCATGTTAAAGCGGTAGGTTTCGGTGCTGAATGGGCAGTCCGCAACTAAGGCGGGCCACGGCGTCGCGTGGGAAGCACCTGCCCATCCAGGCCAACGACAAGTGTAGGCCCATAAAGAGTTGAGAGAGTCCTGGGACACGTGCAAGTAATGCCCGTGACTGAAAAGTCGATTCGGGTCAAGAATTATATACCTACTTCTACTTCAAAAATGTCTTAATTGTGAACAAATTAATATTTTTAACAAAATATTAGCAATTTTAATAAACTTGAATACTTACGACTTTTTTTAAAGAGTAAGTTATATATGTTTTGTCTTATACTTGAATACTTACGACCTTTTTTAAAGAGTAAGTTATAATATATGTTTTGTCTTATATTCACGGAATGATTTGGCGACATTTATAGAACAGTGTAAAAAGAACTTAAGCCCGATTTACACATTGACAAGTACAGTAGCGAGTTAATTGGTATGTTGTTGATTAAGTTGATTTAAATAGAACTCCGTCCTAGTTTTTGGGGAGTTAAATTGTCGGGACGCGAGACAGGGGGCTACTTCGTATTTAACTTGCCAAAAAATTGGATGGAGATCTATTCAAATCAACTTAATCAACAACTTACTACTTAACTCGCTACTGTACTTGTCGATGTGTAAATGGGGCTTTAAAGAGCTGACACAATTTTCTAGTTTGAATTACATAATCGGTTCCAAAATGACTATAAGCGGCTCCGCCCGCGGAACATGATTTTGAGATAAAAACCTATCTCCATACCAAAGAAAAAACAATAAATCTCATTTTCCCTTTTATAATATTAGGAGGAATATATTAAAACTACTAGTTATAGTAAATATTTAATAATAAAAATAAAAACATTTTTCGTTATTTTACAAACTTGAAAGATAAAACAAATAATTTGAAAATTATACATTATAGGAAAATCTATTAAGTAGGTAATCAATAAAAGTTAAAACAATTTTAATTGTTATTTAACACCAAATTACTAAATACCTATCATAATATAAAGACTTTGTAATATTAATTGTTATAAATAAATCTTATATTAATCAACAAAAGTTAAAACAATTTTAATTGGTATTTAACACCAAATAACTAAATACCTATCACAATATAAAGTGTTTGCAATATTAATTGTTATAAAAAAATCTAATATTAATCAACAAAAGTTAAAACAATTGGTATTTAACACCAAATAACATCACAATATAAAGTCTTTGTAATATTATTAAGTAATCGTCCCGCAGCGTGTAGTCTTCTCCGTATTGTTTGCATTGTTACCTGAAATAAAAGAATATTATAAATTTAACTTTTTTAACAAGATATTATGGAAAATGATCGATATAATATCAGTATTAATCGGTTCTTTATTTTCATTCATAAGATTATGTTATAATTTTTTAAATTTAACATTGCATAATGTTACTTGTCCTTACATAAGACGCATAATACTCATTTAACATAACTATTTCATCCTATTTACTTTAAGTATAATATTTAATAAGCATACTATCCCAAAGCATAAGTATACTTAAGCATTATGATGCATAACCATAACAATTTTTGTTTTACATGCCTATTACATAATTTTTGTTTTTCAAATTCAAATAGATAGCTATTAATCTATCAATAACATAAACCTAACCTAAAACCTTATGTTTGTTTATCAGAATAGCTATCAATAACAGAAACCTATTTTTTGTCAATTAACTAATAGACAAATAACCAATATGCGTTACAACTTTATGCATTTCTAAGTTATAAATAAAAACAATAGCATATGCAATATTTTTGATTAATAACACAGTATGCTAAAAAACAATTATGGCATACTATTATTATGACCAAGAAAATTATGCGTAACATAATGACAATGAAAATTAGGACAAAAACCATTATGAGTAAAAAAGGAATCCCGACGCTTACACATCGCGCCACAGTATGTAAAATATAAAATCATGTTCAATCTTAACATGTAATTTTGATTATAGCTTTTAAGAACACTCTTAGTAGTTAGTTAGTAGTATTCTTAAAAGCAATTTAAATTAAAAAAGCAAATAAAAAAGTGTAGCATTGTAATGCCACACTTTTTTATAAAATGCATCGTGTTTCTCTATTTGATTTATGCACGACTCAGCAGTCGTTACTAAAAGGCTACGAACCTTGTCGTTGAATTTAAGTCATTTCGATTCTATCAAGAGTCGATTATGATTGTTTTATTATTTCATGTCATCTTTATATTAAAGTTAATTTTAATAAGTAAAACTTATACCAAGCAATGCATTTGTCAAATGTTATTAATTCTATAGGTATGTTGTTTTGCCTACATGTTTTTTTAAATAATCCTTTTATGAAATGATGATTTAAATTTTTATATACCTAAAAACATTTTTTGTTTGTTGAACAGTTTTAAAAAGGTAAATTTAACAAGTAAGTAGGTATTGTTTTGTCAAATAATATTTTGTAATTGATAATTTGTGATTTGTTTTTTGTCATAATATTATGATTGGACACCGTATAAAACATCGTATGATTAGCCTACGAATACATTAGAATTACGAGTCGGAAACTCATGTAAACTCGATTAAGTTGGGAGTGGATTCTATTTATAAACTTAAAAGGCTCTTGTGCTTTCATTACTAACGTAGAGACTGCTTAAAATGATACCTTTTACGAAAATAAAACTTATCAATAAATTATTAAACAATAAGAAGTGCATGTTCACATTTTTTTTTTCAAATAAGATAAGTATAGGTAGGTTACCTCGAAAGTTCTAAACAAGAAAAATGTAGAAAGTTTAAGGGATTGATTTCGAGCGATTTGCGCACTATTATGTATCTGTTGTTACGCAATATTAAGTTAATAATATCTACTAAAAATGGCATTTACCTATATTAAAAAAAAAACCATCTAGATTGCATAGCGCATAGCGATCAAATTTGGTGATACATTTTCACAGCTTAGTAAAGGCCTACACAGACCGGGACGGCATAGCAAGGGATTTTAATTTTTACTAATGGAAATTCAACCGTACTGTTACAGAAATACGACATAAACTGCTATGCTTTAAAATGATGCCGTGGCATTGAAAGGGATTTTATCGCACGGCATTTTCCATTTTAAAGCATAGCAATTTATGTCGTATTTCTGTAACACTACGGACAAAAATACCTACCTATATTTGATTTACATATTTTTTTTTAATAATATAAAATGTTAGATCTCAAGTAGAATCCATTTTTTTACTACTAATAAAAACTATTATTAACACGCGCCAAATAGATACCTACCAAACTTCGATGGAAACTTTGAGATTCCTTACCAAGCCACATTGAAAATTTCGAGACGGAGCATGTTATACAACACGTCGATTAGGTAGCTAACAAACAAATTAGAGTGTTAGGAGTTTTCAACCTTAACTCAATAATTTTAAGTTGATTTTTGCAACTCATAAAAATAAAAATAACCGTCAGAATATGTTGATGTGCAATTTTGAACTTAATGTTAACCCTCTACTGCATGAATTATTAAGGAGATGAAATAAAATTTTTTTCTTTGTAGATATTGCTTTATTTAAATAATATTAAGACAAAAAAATCGAAAAAAAATAAAAAAGTAGTTTCATGTAGAAAAAAAACTAAGATTCCATATATGGGCTTGTATGCACTTAGACAAAATCTCGATCGGACATATATGGTATCGTATGCCAGTCAATAACTAAGTAGAAAAGAAACATTACCTACATATATCTATTTAGTGTATGTCTTCATAGGACATACTATGCAATGTTGACGTTTTTTCTGCCACATAGGCCAATGTCCAATGTTATCTGTTCTGACACAGCGCAAAGGAATGTCTTAGCATCGCTCTGGCATTTTTTGTCATCCTTTTAAAAGTTCAGCTGGTGTATTCACCTCTGTAATGCATGAAGGCAGCTCAATATCGCCCGTGAAGGTGAAGTTGCCAGGATTGTATGGATCCAGATGTTTGGAGTCCCATTTCGTCAGAAGCTGACGTTTTCCGAGGCTTCTTAGTCACTTTTTTGCTAGAGGAATATTGTCTTCATCCAAACCTTTATCATCAGTTTCAGGTATAATAATGGGTCTTCTGAATGAAACAGGTATTGTAGATACTTTGCTATCGGAATCCAACTCACGGTCGTCACTAAGATGACCGTCACCCGCAATAGGATTAGCATATTTGTTTTTTTTTTTTCATAAAAACAAGCAGGGCCTATTCTACCAAAAAAAAACAGGAGTGATGACAAGGCAATAGAAAAAAGCTAAAAAAATATTAGCACTTGATTTTTTTATTCGTTATGAATATAAGTCAGAATGCATACGATACCATATTATGTTCAAACGTATTTATATCGTGCTGCATATGAGCCCATATATGGTATTGACATAAAAGTAGATGAAAAGCATAGTAAATACGGAAAAAGTAAGAAAATCATTGTTTATAAGTAAAGAAGGAAGTATTGACTTTAGAAATATAATTTTACCTTTCCTGAATACTTACGTTTCGTTTTTGTTTTTGATACTCAAAAATGTATGTCAGGCAGTCGTATTTTGTTTCGCTGACTACCCGCGCAAAAGTAAAATTTTTCCTAAATGTCATCAAAATATAGACAAACTGAGTGTGTTTTCTTTTAGTTACTTAACCATTACATGGATTTAACAATGTGGAATGACTTAATTATTATTTGTTTAAAAATAAAACTACAATAAAATCGGCATACCATATATGGGCCCATATGAAGTAGAGGGTTAAGTGTGTAAGGATTAAAGTCAAATTGTTTCAAAATGCAACTGAGATGAAAGAATAAAACATGTTATGCGAATAATATACTGAACGTTGGGAATTTCGAAGCGGAACTTGTTAGAACACGTCAAAAATACCAAACTACGATGGAAATAGGTATGTAATAGATAGTATGTATTGGCTACTTCAACTTTAACTCAACATTATTTCATTTTATTATGCATTAAAATTATCAATACTTACAAAGTTTAAATGTTTTTAATTTGAACTTATGTAAGTATTTAAATTGTTGCAAAAGGTTAAAGGAATTATCTTTGGGACAGATTTCAGAGGCTCAAACGAGGGCTTCTTGTGGAAGAGACAGGCAAAGCACGCGTTGGCACCATGGGCGCCCGGGCACCGCTCTTCCATGGGTGGTTATAATCGCTTACCATTAAGGTGTCTATTTGTCTGTTATGTTATATGTTATAAAAACAAACAGGTAGGTATAAAGGAGGCGCGGTCAGTAGTGCAAGCGCAGTAGTGCGCGTGCACGATGTCATGGGTTCGAATCGCACACAGCATAATTATTTGTGTGAACAAATTATTGTCCTGAGTCTGGACTTTGTGTAAGCTTTTAAATGTTAGTAAAAGTCCCCGCGACATAAGAGTAATTAATTCCTAGTGCGGAAATTGTCTATATAAGTATAGAAAAAGAAATTCACGAGCACAAGTTCATAGTTCGGTAAATTATTACTTACCTCTTTTTTATATAAAATTATAATGCCTTGACAAATAATAGAAATAAACTTACATTATATGTAGTAGCTGTAACTAGCGTACTCAAGAGAGGCTGTCTAGTATGCGCGGCGACAATGTTCAAATCTTGGTCAGCGGTGGTAGCTCTTTGATAAAGTTGCCTGTGATGAGGCGTCAAATCGCACCCGGTTTCCTCATTTCGTCGCAACCAGAAATGAATTGTAGTTCTCTAAAACAATAATTATAGTAAGTTTCTAAAAATAATTAATATCATGCGTGGGATTCAAACCCACGACCTCATGCAGGGCAGCCGATTACACTAACGCCAGTCTACCGAGCCTGTCATGTTTAATAAACTTACACCACTTAAACCAACTATATCAATTTAATTCAGCTGCCTAGTAACTAGTAACATAAAATGTCTTCTATATATTGTCCTAACACCTATTTCAAACCAAACCAAGTTTCACTCCGTCATTTGCCAAAATGTATTAACTTATCAAGATTCAATAAATAATCGTAACTGTAACAATGTGATTACTGAAGATTTTAATGAGCCCAAAGAAACACAACCTTCCTCTATATTATTATATTATTACCAACTCTAGGTCTGTTTAGGTAATTAAATAAAGGTCTAATAAAAAAGAGTTGAGTAAATAACATAGAGTTATCTCTCTGTTATTGAACTGTAATACAACTATTACCTAGTTTATCTTTTCTTTTAAATGCTTCTATAATGTAAAAAGGAATACCAAGATAGTTTACCGTTATTTAGATAAACAGACAGAATATTAATATGCATTTATTTTAAACAATAATTTAAAAAATGTTAACTGTGACACTCACCGTTTATCCAGTTCTTCTTTCTATTTCCTTAATGCTGTAACCACTTTCTCGTAGAACTACAATTATTTGCCTTTGCTGTGGTGTTAATTGTGGCGCCATTTTATTTTTTCACTAACATGAACGCCGAACGAAGTAAATATTTGGCACTAGTGATTGTAAGCGATCCAACGACCGGGAGGCGGGAGGCGACTGATTTAAATTTTAAAGTTATGGGAAGAAAACTAGCGCCCGCGCCCACGTGTGTGCATGTAGGACTGTAGGTGTGTGTACGCATGTAGGTGTGTGGGCTACCACCCATTCACGAGACTTAAATCTATGTGTGAAAGAAGCGCTAGCGCAGTGATTGGCTGATGACGTCGTGCGAAGTCCCTTTCGAACGATTTTCTATACTATACTATGCATAGCTAAAGTTATATCGGGTGTCTAACTTAACGTGTTGCTGTGTGTACATACTTACTAATTAAACTTAATTAATATTATATGTAATTTCTAACATTTATTTCATAGTTTATTATTTCATAGTTTTCTTACCTCAAAGTCACCATAAGTCGTTCTTCTACAGAAATAGGTTCCTAAAAATTTGTTGTAGTAAATTGCAGAACAGGTTTAATGGCTTGTACAATATAGTCAAACGTTGTAGGTAACATTCGACAGTATTCCTTGAACAACAGGGGTTGAGTACGTAAATCCTGGTACAAATTATGAAATTCCCCATGAATATGCCTTTCTAAGTACACAGTATTAGTTCCACTTCTCTGCTTTATACACTTCTTCAATATTTTATATTTAAGATATGAATTTTCCAACAACATTAGCTTCCGTCCGTCCATGACAAATGTTTAATGCTAACTGAACTGAACGGCGGCGGAGGGCGTGGAGGGGATGGTTCGCGCGCACGTAGGACAGAGTAGCCGCATCGCTCCGCATCGCATTAAATTCGCATCGGATCGTTTCGCAATCGCGTTCGCGTTGAGTCGTCCACGCAGGACACCGCGTAAGCTTTCAGAAACGTTTGCGCAATTACATGGACAAAGAAAAAACAGCTCCCTATGCTCCCCGCCATTTTGTTCCAAATATGACATCTGCTCTCTGCGTCCCAACCTTTGTAACATGTTGCGAATAGCATAAACATGTTCACCTAGATTTTTTTTCTATAAATATATTTTTTTTCATTAAAATTGTGTGCAGCTCAAAAGTACTGAGCTGTTAATGATAAAATAATTTTTGTATCAAACAAGGCTTTAATCGTACTTTTTTACATTTTGTGACACGGAAACACATTGTACTTATTCCACTTATGATAACTGTAGACAATTTACAGACAGTAATCGTTAGTTTAGACCGTTATTCGTTAATAATAAATATTCGTACACAGTTAAAAATATATAAGTGAAAATGGTAAAGTTATCGCTAAATAAATCTCTTACGTATATGTATAGATACGTTATAGAGTTGAGGTTGAGAAAATATCATCGCATGTTTCTCTACATAGCTGTTGATGTTGATAAGGTTGTCATAATTATAATGACAGTATAAATATACAATTCCTTTAAATAGACTTGTTTTATTCACATATCTTTCAAAATATATTGAAAACACGAAAGTACAGCTCAGCAACAACACTACACCATGCTTTCAGCCCTCAGCCAATAGGCGTCCGTTGCTGGAGATGGGCCTCCTACAAATATCTTTACTTTGCCGATCCTGTGACTACCTTATCACTTGGCACCACCCTGATATCACGCGATTTACGCGGTCGCTTTTCGAGAACTTTTCTGCCTCATCGTCATTTGTAAGTTCTTCGTGCTATGTCGCCCCTTTAACGGGCAATCCTGAGTGCTCTATCGGTCACTTTAGTTCTCCTGCGGATTATCTCACTTCTGATTCAATTACGCAGGTCAACTCCCAATAAAGCTCTCTACATTCCTCTGTAGATGACCAAAAGCCTTATGATTGATATCTGTCCTAATTGTCCTAGGTAAATATATTCGTGGACAACTTTGAATGTAGCGCCTCCAACCGTGATTGAAGTGGGTGCAACATGAACATTTGCCATGATCTTGGTCTTGTCCGTGTCCATTGTAAGACCCACTTATTGAGAGATACTCTAATAGTATCTCTCAATAAGTCATCGAGCATTATATTGAGGTCCTCCTTGGTCTATGACATGACACCATTTTCGTTAGCAAATGAAGGAGCGTTCCTGATATACTCGCCATAATATTTTGATGGCATTTCCGTTCCAGTCTAAGAGCCTAAAAGCATCTTCCAGTGCAGCGGTAAACAGTTTCGGAGATATTTATTCACCTTGTCTTATACCTCGCTGCAAATTCATAGTTCTATATCAATTGATATGATAATCCATCCTCGAGACAAACCAACATAATGGCGTTTCCTTATACTTAAGCACTGCAGTATTATGAAATATCGTTGGTGTACTTGGCACCGTTGAAGAGACTGCAACACCAGACTAAACCAGTAAGTTAATAATGGCATCTAGACTAAGCGCAAACTTATTTGACCGACCTGAAGTTGTTGCAACTGACTGAGCAGATGTCATATTTGGAACAAAATGGCGGGGAGCATAGGGAGCTGTTTTTTCTTTATCAATGTAATTGCGCAAACGTTTCTGAAAGCTTGAGAACTCTTCTACGCAGAAGGATCGCCGTAAATTTCATTTTACATGTCTGCAATCTTCTCAATGCTGCGCTTACAATGGAGGCAGAGGGTGTTGGGTCAAAGTAGGCTCTACTTTTAAATCTCTTTAGTAGTAGTTATTAAAAGACCAATTAGTTAAGACATTTTTAATTATTTTTTTTATTTTTTTAAAACCCTATAACAGTTTCCCTGCACGAGATACGGAGTGATGCCCATACAATAAAACATAGCACTCGCTGAGATCTTTCAAATGATATAGGTCACAAAGTGTTACAACACATGGGACGAAACCGCCCATTCTCCTTTCGACGCCGCCCTCTGCCGCGACCACGTACGAGAGATACAATCCGTTTTGTTTGTTTGATTTCAGATATTTTTTTTATAAACTGGTTTCCCTTGAAACTCTGGTATTTTTAAAATATTTATAATGGTTATAAATTCTGCATAAGTGATAATGCGGTAAGTATATTTTGACTATGGCAATGTCAACATTTAATATTTATAATGATTTCAATTATTTTTATTTCAGTAAAAACGGCTAAATCTAAGTGGAAAAAGTTGAGAGACAGCCACGGGGACGCATTAAAAAGGAAGAATGCCACTAGAAGTGGACAGAGTGGTAAACAAATTCGTGAATGGAAATATGAGAAGGTAATGGAATTTTTGATACCATATATGACGAATAGAAACAGGACTACAAATTATACCTCACAAACAAATATAAATGAAAAGGAAACAAATTCATTGGAAAATAATGTAACCGATGAGTTTTTTGAAACATCAAGCAATCATACAAGAAGCATTCCAGAAGATCGTCCATCTGTACAACATTCGCCGTCACCGACATCAAGCGTCTCAGCCTCGACATGCAGAAATGCAACAAGAAAATCGGATGAAATAAGTAATTTACTTATACAGCACCATGCAAACCGTGAAAGAATACGCCAAGAAAAACTAGAAATACAATCATTGATAGAGAAAAATAACCCTTGACGAAATGGACACTTTTTTTCAGTCGGTATCAAAAAGTGTAAAAAAACTTTCTCAATATATGCAGCTTCAGGCTAAACGTAAAATTTTCAATGTTCTTTTAGAATTGGAAGAACTTGAGCTACAAAACACATGGTATAACACAAATGAAAATAATTGATATTCCCCCGGTTACACTTCAGCACCGGGTCCAAGTTCGACACCGGGTCCTAGCTCAACACAGGCACCGGTTCTTACATCAACACAGGCCGGTGGTCCTAACTCAACACAGGCACCGGTTCCTAGCTCAACACAAACACCGGGTCCAAGTTCGACACAGGCACCTGTTCCAAGCTTGGAAGATACGCACATGACCGATGACCAGATAGAAGAAGCATTCAGAAACGAAGAAGACACATATGATAATTTGTAACTATATGGAAAAGAAAGCAATATGTCTCATGTGATTTACTGTTATAATTTTTTTGTACGTTATGTTTCTAATATAACCTTACGTTTTTTTGCCACTCCCAGAACGGCAGTTGATTTTTTTGTTTTCTTTATGAATAAATAAGATAATATAAAAATATATTTGGTTTTTACATAATATGCACCACTCCAGTCTCCCGGAGGGGTAGAAAGAGACAACGGATCTCGATTTTTCGTAATCCTTACATACCTCAGTTTACATAATATTTTTCATGTATTCTCGTACTTCTTGATTCTCGTTTTGAGTACTTCTCACTTAGCCCTAATACACAAAAAAACAAACACTCAAAAAAGACTGATCACATTCAAACGCAGATAACACACATAAACACAAACACACATTAACAAAAAAATAATTAGGTAGGTACTTACTTCAAACATACTGCTAGCCGCTCTTGGGTACAGATAGATCTCCTGTAGTTAGTATCTTGCTTAAATACACCGTGTATTTTAGTCGACATTAAAGATTTGAACCAAGCAATCAGTAGACTGTATATTATTCATTTATGCAAAAAAAAGTTTTAAATTAGACTTAAAAACTTCAAAAATGTTAAAAATAATACATTATCACTTTAAAAATGCAACACGCTTTACAATAACGTAGGTACAAAAGCTCGCCGCGGGCACTGACCTGCAGCTAAACACCCCCCGCGCGTTAGATACTTACGTGAAATACGTCGCAAGCGCGCGGGTCAATCAGCTGTTCCTTAATATCTAGTTCATGTTCATTTAATTTAATTTTATACGGACACCTCATACACTATTGCTATAAAATAATGTATTACAGACAGTACCCTAGGTCGCGGGGATGTTTACAAGTATCAATAAACAAGACAAAGTCATACCATACAACTTTCGCAGGATTTGAACCCGCGACCTTGAACTCGGCAGCTGCATAGGTACGCGACGAATTAAATTAAACCAAATGTTAAATTTTATGTTACTTTATTTTAATTTCATGTCACACACAGTAAATAATACACACATCAAAAGTGTCTAGGGATCAAGCATTTTTATGCGGATTTCTTGAAATTGAGATGTGGCTTTGTAAAAAAGAACAATGCTCAAAACGTCCCCAGCTTGTAGCACTTTGAAATCTATGTTAATCGAAAGGCCTTAGTATTTTCATCATTATAATGTATGACAGCAAATCTCAAATGTGTATCCGAAAAAAGTTATATCGCTTTAAAGAAACCGAAATGAGTCACAATTATGTTGCTGTTTATTGTACTTTATCGAAATGATAGCCAATAAAATACATAGTTAACAGTGTAGAATATAAGAAAAATATAAAAGATTATTAATTATTACACGCCGTATATGCCCAATGACCCGATTTTTTCTTTTTTTTGTGATCGCGAGTAGTTTGTCTCCTGGGACATTTACTACTTCACGCTGGCTGTAGGGCGGATGGCCCTACGACATTTAAGTGTCATGCCTCAGGGGCACCCCCTGAGGGCACGAACCTCGGCCTGGACTGTCACCGACTAACAGGATCTGCGGAAGGCACGCCCTCTAGGAGCAAACGCGGCGCGTATTCCTGCCTCGTCGGCGAGGACGGAACCGCGGACGTGTTGTTGTGGACATGCTTCGCGAGCCGTATGAGCTCTATGTTGAGCGATCGCGATCCTATCACCCGGTTCTTCGAGAGCATGTCTAGGTCTTCTAATTTTGGATATTCTAGAGGGGATGTACCCGGATGCCTCAACCACTAGTTGGTTGGGGTGAGTGGCAGCCGTTTCAAAGTACCGACGGGAACAGAGTTTCATGTGTTGCTGGCTGGTCGGCAACTCGAAGTCGATGTGGCGATCCTCGTTACGCGTGAACCACGGTGCTCCCGTCGTTTTGCGCATGAACCTATTCTGAATTGTTTGTAACCTATGGATCCTGCTGTGTGGCCCAAGGTGGGCGAAAACTACGCACGCGTACGTCATGATTGGCCTAATACATGTGTCTCGTATATCCTAACTTTATTGCGGATTGACATCTTAGACTCCTTCCTAAGGAGTAAGTGCAGCCGTCCTATCACGAACGCTTGCGAACCATGTTTAGGTGGGGACGGAGCGAGAGCTTATCGTCGAGTATGACTCCAAGGTATTTGGCTTCCCTCGCCCAAGGGATCGGGAAGCTGAACATCTTGATTTATTGTTTTTTTTTTTAATTGGCCTACCAGATTGACTCTATGGTGCCTGATGTTAAGCATCCATTAGAGTCCAAGAATGGCGAGCACCATGCCAGCTACAATATTTGTAGAGGCATGAATGTCTCAACTACGGCGGCTTCAGAAGATGCTTTTTCACGCCACGCTTGAAGGAACCAGGATCGTAGTTTGAAGGAAACACGTGGGCTGGCAAAGAGTTTCACTGGTTGGTGGTTTTGCACATGTACGAAGTGCTGAACCGCTTTGTTCGGACTTGTATGGTTTCTACAGTGTAGCGGTGGCACTTAAGTCCGGCACGTGTTGTTCTGGATAAGAAAGGAGAGGGTGGAATCAGTTGGAAAAGTTCATCAGAACCCTCGCCGTGATACAGGCGATAGAAGGCCGCCAATCCGGCGATGTCCCTACGCAGCTGTAAAGACTCAAGGGTTTTGGATACTTCTGGGCACCCAATGACACGCACAGCTCGCCGCTGTAACCGATCAAAAGCATCTAGAAGGTACTGTGCAGAGCCATCCCAGAGGTGAGAGCGGTGTCTCAGCCGAGAGAGTTTTGTGGCTCCTTTTCTTGTGAAACATCAACGCTTGGCTCTTTTCGGGGTTAACAGTTATCCTCCATTTCTAGAACCACTGGCTGAGGGCGTCGGACGCAGATTTACGAATGAATAACAAAATAAATCCCGTCTAGTAACAATTTGTTCGTTGGGTCATTGAGGCCATAAACGGGACATTTAAAGGTGATTTTAAAATGTTCAGGAATGTAGTATTCAATAATACACTTCTTCATCTCTTCACAGACTTCCGAATTGCTGGAGCGCTTCTCAACACATTCAGGGAGCCTTTTCATGACAGTGTCTATGCCAAAGACTTCGTTGAACGAATTCATTGCAGAATTCACATCAACAATGACTTGGGTAACTACGTTACAGGCAGCGGGGTACGTTCAGAACATTGACTGATGTCCTTAAATATACCGTTCCCTGAATTGTCAAACAAGGGTATTATTTTGTTTAGTTTGGGGACATATCACACTTAAAACTAGCAGCTTCCTATGTTAGCAAACATTTACGTGGCGGCGTCTGCAACATAGAAGTTTGTGCTACTCCAAGTCCAATTATGAACCAATACGGTATAAACACGGCAGATTGCACTCTTTTGAGGGGTCGAATTTTATCCAAACATTGGTCAAATGCGACCTATTACAGGTATTTATTTGAATTGAAATAACGCACTGGACATAACGCCATTCAGGCATATTATTGTTCATGCCTAACTGCTATAAGAACAGCTGATGCTTGCGCGCATGTCGTCAGTATCGTGTGGTACTTTGGTATTGGAAGAGATTTAGACTATTTCAATGGGCCAGCCAGTGCCTGGGACAATATTGTAATAGACACTGAAAATACTGATTAATGTTATAAAAAGTTGCGATTATGAAGATATTTGTATTTGAAAACTTCTAAAAACCGTCCATGGCCACTTTACAAAAAGCGGGAGTCATTTCAAAACTCGGAATGAGTTCATTCCACAGTATTAATTAAAATAAAAGGAACATCATGAACAATAATATAATTATCATTGTGACTGATTTCGGTTTCTTTAAAGCGATATAACTATTTTCGGATACACATTTGAGCTTTGCTGTCATACAATAAAATGGAGAGATGACTAATACCTTTCGATTAACATATATCTTAAAGTGCTACAAAGTGGGGACGGTGTCCATACATTTTTGAGCATTGTTCTTTATGATTTTATAAAGGACTATGCAAAAAATCGTCCCATATCATCAACAGATGCCAAACATATCTCATTAAATACATCTCGACATTATGATTATTTTTTACTATGGCGACATCACTGTAGGATATGGGGTTATCGTGCAATAAAAAAAAATATGTTATACTTATACAGTTTTATTAAGTATTAAGAATCGAATTAAAAATGTACTATTTAACTAAAAAAAACTCGAGAGAGAACAGCCGTAAGACGTACTTTACCCTCCTTCCTTGCTCCGTTACCCCGACCGCACCCTTTCGACGCCTGCGCCCGCGCACCTCCCTTAGTCGTGGCTAGTACGTTCTGCTGTGTTCGCGTTGTTTATTTGTGCGTTATCGGCTTGTTTGCGACTATTACTAACCTCTGCTTGTTTATTGGACCTTTTGATTGCTACTCGATGACCCCGGCACGTTTAATGGACTGTGATTTATAAATATGGAGACTGGACGCCAATGTGTAATGTGTCCTAGATCTGTATTAAGACAGAGACGACATATATTACAAGAAACATTGCTTCATAGTAGCCCTGAGTTAGCGGCCTACATTTTGCAAAATGGATTGACACAAGTAAGTCACAGTCATTGTATTTATTTACTGATTTATTATACATATATCGATAACTTTTAGATATTATGTAGAATACGTATAATGAATAAGAATAAGTGTCATGTAGTTAGAATATATAAGCAGATAGAACATTGCTACGATACTATATGATACATTTTAGAATTGCTTGAATAGAAATATAGCACTTAAAGTATAGCTTACGTTAGGAACGACTCAATCGTCCGGCCATAATTCCTATGAGGAATGAGATATTTTTACCTGCATAATTATTTAATCTCACCTTAATATTTTTATAGTCTAGTCCAAAAGTGAGTGTAGATTGTGTTCCGAGTTCTAGACAACTGACAAGCACACATATAACACCGATATAATCAATATAACACAGAAAAAATACTTCTGCCTATTACAAAAACACACATACTCGTATGCTGATATCTTCATTTTTTCCCTTTTCAGGTAGTATTCAATAACGTTATGGCAGTATGCCATAGATGCTGGCAGAGAGCCAATAATAATGACGGTGGACAACTACGTTTTGAGAACGCTCCCATTGTAGAAGGTAATTACATCTGTGCTATTAATCCTTATCAAAATAAATTATTTCATCACTAAGTACAGTCTAGCTTCGCCGGGACAGCTAGTAATAAATAAATAAATAATTTTAGATGCTGACAATCAAGAACCCCCCAATGTTGCTGAAGCCCGCAATGTTGCTGAAGCCCCCAATGTTGCTGAAGCCCCCAATGTTGCTGAAGCCCCCAATGATCCTCAGGACAATCCAGAGGATGATGCTCGTTTCTATGTTCGCGATTACGTACGTGCACCGAACACTTCACGGCTCTGTATGTATAGGCGATGTAGACATGAAAATCTACGACGAGTTCCTGTGTCTATCAAGCTACATTTGGTATGTCATTATCAATTATATATTCCACCGAGTTCGCGAATATGTGAAGAACATTTAAATAACTATGATTTTGAAGAGTTACTGGATAATGTAAATGTTACACATTATTTTAATGCTTCATTTTTTAGTAACATGACAAACATGTTAATTGAAGCAATCAACAATAGGACAAGATTCGATTTTGAAACATTATCTTCACTGAATAATAGTGAACTTATGTTTTGGACTGGATTCACCTTAGAGCAGTTCAACGTCATTTTGGAAGAAACGCCATCGCTCGCAGAAAAATGCAGACATCCCCGATCAGTTCTCGGAGCTTATTTAACGAAAATACGAACTGGAGAACCTAACGAGCGACTAGCTACGCTTTTCGGCGTAACACGTCAAGTGTTTGAATATCGCCTAAAAATAGCGCGACAATGCTTGACAGGCCAATATGTACCAAGACATCTTGGTATAGGTCATATTTCTAGAGATGAGCTTCTAGAGAGAAATCTATTTTTGCCCAAACATATTTTTGGAAATGAAAACAACACCAAGTTAATTATTATCGCAGATGGCACATATGTATATATTGAAAAAAGCACTAATTATTTATTTCAAAGAAAAACTTATAGCCTCCACAAGTTTCGCAATTTATTGAAACCATTTATTTTAGTAAGCAGCGATGGATATATCATAGATGTCATAGGCCCTTTTCCTGCAACAACATCAGATGCAACTATTATTCAGAACATAATGAATGACGAGGAGCACTTACTACATTGGTTACTACGCAGAGAGGACGTCTTTATTTTGGACAGGGGCTTCAGGGACAGTATTAATGATATTGAGTCCCTTGGCTATGAACCTCACATGCCACCTACCAAGGACAGGAACGCGACCCAGCTATCAACAGAAAAGGCAAATGATTCTCGGTTGGTGACTGTGTGTAGATGGATTGTGGAGGCGGTTAACGGCAAATTCAAAAACCGTTTCAAGTTATTAAAACAAACTTATTTTAACCGAGCTTTGCCAAACATGTTTGTCGATTTCCGCATAGCAGCATCATTAATAAATGCTAATTACCGTGTTGCTACAGACCACAGGCTTGCGCCGGAATTCTTTGAAATAATTCAAACTAAGGTTCATCAACCTAACCTTTTGAAAAATTATGTCGAAGGCAAAAATCTTAACAGACAAAGAGTTAACTTTGTGACGATGGAGGCCACCATGCCACATCTTGAGGACTTTCCAGAACTGACTGATGATGATATCATTTTATTCGCCTTGGGGACCTACCATATAAAACTTGCAAAATCCTACTGTGCGGAACATATTCGGAATGGAATTTATTATATTGAATTATTTCGAGAAAACCAGCTAACTGATTTGCCAAAGTATAATATTCGAGAAGATAATGTCTGGTTAATTAGAGGACGAATACAATCTCGACACGTTAGATCGCGCGTTTATTATTGTTACATATTAATAAACCGAAGTGAAACTGGCAGACGTGCTATTGAACAGTGGTATTGCACATGCCTAACAGGGGCGCGTACGGTTGGAAGTTGTGCCCATATAATATCAATTATATGGTATATGGGCAAAGGTCGACATATCGCCTTTAATCTACCAGCGGCAATGTTATCGACTATTATAATAGATGAATAATATAACGTTATTTTTGTCTGGATAAGGCTGCCTGTCCACCGGAGCGGAGCGAGGCAGCGGAGCGGAGAAACGGAGAAATATTAACCAATAGGACTGCACAAAATCTCCGCTCCTCTTTAGTGGACAGGGAGTTGCGAACTAGTTTAAAAATTCATACAAAACCGGTAAGCGGAGCGGGGATGCAAGGCAGCGGAGCGGAGAAACGGAGCGGGGAAGCGAGTGCAGGCGCGGGCGCCACTGTGTGCCGCCGTAGTCCGACCAGTGCGTATGTGACCGACGCAGTGAACACAATGGATGAAAAACTTATTGAAAGTGTGAAAAAGTTTCCGTGCATTTGGAACACATCTTCAGAATTTTACAAATGCAACGAAACAAAAGATGCTGCGTGGGACCAAATAATCATTGAAACAAACATATCGGATGGTAAATAATATTATGTATCTTTATTCTATAATACCCTCTAGTAGGTACATATTGATATCTTTTTTTTATTTAACAAAATAATACCTAAATAATGTCCGCGGCTGGCCAAACTATCCAAATCTGTCACACATCACTGACTATAGATTCTTTTCAAAATTCGAGTATCTTGCCATGGAACCTTCCCCTGATTATTGAAGTATGAACAATACATTTCGCGAACTTGAAAACCATCATTAATAGAATGTTGTGTTTGTGTAATATCACCAACTGATAATAATGTTTGCTCCATGTTATTTTCAATATTGTTTCTATAATCAGGTTGTCTTTGAATTAAATAATTGTGCAAAACACATGTTGCTTTTATTACCTTGTCAACTGTTTCTATTTTGCATTCGAAATCTTTATGATACACGTACCACTTTCTCGTCAATACACCGAAAGTTGCCTCAACAATGCGACGTGCTCTTGATAATCGGTAATTAAATATTTTTCTTTCTGCGTTTAGTCCATCACGTGGGTATGGCCTCATAAAATTTTCCATTAATGGAAAAGCTTCGTCTCCTATAAATACGAACGGCATTTTTGCACCACCTTGATACAATGGTACCGGCTCAGGTAAATTCAATCTCTTCTCTTTTAGACTCTTTCCGAAAATGCTGTTATCAAAAATTCCTGCATCAGAAAATCTTCCCATAGATCCCACATCAACCATTCTGATTTTCCTTCTGGCATCAGCTAAACACATCAATACTACAGAAAATCTCTTTTTGTAGTTGAAAAACGAGGACCCAGTTTTCGAGGGAGCCTTGATATATACGTGCTTGCCATCAAGAGCACCTGTACAATTTTTAAATTGCCATAGTTCATCAAAATCTTTTGCTATTTCTTTCCAGTCGTTTTCTGTTGGTTGCGGCATGACAAGAGGTTGCAATACATTCCATAAAGCATCACAAACCTCATCAATAATTCTTGATACACTTTTTAATCCAATTCTAAAATTTTCTCCCATCGTTGTAAATGAGTGGCCGGTTGCTAAATACCTGAAAAATAAAAGTAATTTTTTTTATAAATAGACCATGGAATAATTTTTTGTGTTTGTTGATTGTTTCAGTTAAAACTGCCAAGTTGCGATGGAAACAACTGAGAGATAATCATCGAGATGCCTTAAAAAGACAAAATGCAACAAGGAGTGGACAGGCTAGAAAACAACGAAAAGAATGGAAATATCAGAAAGCCATGTCATTCTTATTGCCTTACATGTGTAACAGAGACCGGTCATCAAATTTTGCGCCCTTGGATGACTCAGTAAGCGAAACTTCAAATCCGCCAAATACCATTGATGAGAGTTCACGGGAATCATGCAATTTGTTGCCATCAAATTCAAATAATCTTCCTTCTGTCGATGTTCCTAATGATTCAACAGCTTCTGGGCCTCTCCCATCCACATCCAAAAAAAGAAAGAACGATGAAATTCTAGATCTTTTGAAAAAAAATCAAAAACGCCGCGAACTGTTGGAACAAGAACGGATAGAAGTTAAAAACATGATGTCAGCTAGTGATAAGTACGATGAAATAGACTTATTTTTTTTTAAATTTGGCTGCATCGGCGAAAAAGCTGCCGTATTATTTACAACTACAAATTAAAAAAACCTGCTTTAATGCGGTAATATCAGCTGAAGAAAGTAATCTTCAACATAGTTGGTATTCTCCGAATAATTATGGTTATTCTACAGCCTCATCAACACCTACAACAGATAATATCAATACTAGTATCGATATCGATACTCCTAGTGCTCCAAATGATATTAACACTAGTATTAATACTCCTAGCGCTTCACAAATTCAAACAACCCAGGATATTGAAACATCTGCAGCAGAGCAAACAGGACCCAATGAAAATGCGGACAACTTTGAGACAGATTATGATTTTTAAATTAATATAACATGGCATCGACTGTATGCAAAAATAAAAGTTACTTTGATTTCAAAATGTGTACTTACTTTAAACACACTGCTAATCTTTCACAGCTACTGATTGAATTTCTGTAATTTGTGTCTTGTTTCCGAATATATGGTTCAATTAGGGAGTGAAGTTCATGAAAAGTACATCTTGAAACTCTATAAGATTTTTCGAAAGTTTCTTCATCAGCAGTTTGGAAAAAAGTAAAACATTCACTGTGTTCTGAACGATGTTTGATATGATTTCTTAACCAAAATCTATGTTTCCTTATAGAATTGTTCAAATAGTATACGGTAAGTAAAAAAATAAAAATGGCGCAAAAACTTATTGAAAGTGGTGTTCGCGAATTACTTAAGATGGTTCAAGAATTATCGAGTAAAATCTGCAACCTGGAAAGTAAAATAAGCGAGCAAAATGAGATAATAAAAAACCAAAGCGAAGCATTAAAAAAATTACAATCAGCTGTTGAGGGTAAACAGCTGATAAGGCCAACGACACCAAAAGCGACTGTAAACTCAGCAACGCAGCGACCTGTACGTCAAGCGCGCTTAAATAATATTGCTGTTACTCTAAATAACGGACCGAGGAAAGGTAATGAAGCTGCATTGCAAAAGAAAAAATCAAGCGCTCTAAGCGCTGATATAAGTAATGTGTCTCCGAAGACTCCCGAGGTAAGCCGAACCAATACGAGTACTTTGTTGGTAAGTGATAGTCACGCCCTTGGGGCCACACAGCCAACGAGTAGTGCGCCTTCTATTACTATTAATACTTCGTCTGAGAATGACGAACGTTCGTCAGATAATGATGGACGTTGGAACGTGGTGAACCGGAAACGTAAGTCACGGAAAGTCATGATCGGCGCGGGAAAAAACGACGATCAGATCAAGACGGTGGATCGTATAAGGTATCTACAGGCGTGGTCATTTAGTTCGGATACATCTACTCAAAATATCCTTAACTATTTGAACAAAATACACCAATGCGAGGAATACTTTGTGGAAAAACGTGACATAAAGACTGACCGTCATTCTGCATTTGTAATCGGTGTGCCGGAAAGTCTTTACACAACATTTTGCACCCCGACTTCGTGGCCTCCCAGAGTAAAGGTATCAGAATGGTTTCGCGCCCGTCCCCGCCGTGAGCGGGGGAGCGCCACTGCCGCATATGCCGACCGCACGCGAGACAGTGCGCCCGAGCAACCATCTTAAAATTACGAGTTGTGTGAATGCAAGTAATATTATCGTATGCCACCAAAATATTGCGTCAATACAACAGAAAACAAATAAGCTGGAAGTATTACTATGTGGTGAATTAAATTGTGACGTTCTTGCAATTACGGAGCATTGGTTATCTGCCGAAAACTTAAAATGCGTAAATGTGGATAAGTTTAAGCTAGCGTCTAGTTATTGTCGTAAACAATTAGCTCACGGTGGTAGTTGTATATATGTACGCGATAGTGTAAAGTGCATTGAGAATGTAGAATTGACGTCATTATCTACAGAGCAATTTTGTGAAATTTCAGCTGTTGACTTGATTGAGTATGATTTAACTATAGTGTGTATTTATAGAACTAATTTAATTCACGTAAATAATTTCTTGACAGTATTTGAACGCCTGCTCGGTGAAATCAGTGATCTAAATCTAGATTGTATAATTGTGGGCGATTTTAATATCAATACCCTCGGCGGATTGACAAATGATGTTAAGAACCTCAACGATATATTGTCGGCCCATAACATGACGAATCAGGTAGACTTCCCCACTCGATTGACTGAGACCTCATCCACATGTTTAGACCATCTTTACACGAATTTACCTGTAGGGACAGTGAATACCAGGCCAATTATTACTCATTTGAGCGACCATTTTGCTGTTAGATGTGAGGTAGTATTTACAAAACCAGCCCAACAAACTTATAGGTTTGCACGTACTTATTCGCAGGGAAACTTGGATAATTTTATAGCATCATTATATTCAGTGGATTGGGATGAAATAAAAATGCGTAATACATGTTTACAAGAGATGGCTAACTCAATTATTAACATTATAATTAGTAAATTTGACATTTGTTTTCCTATAAAGAAAACAAGCAATAGTTATAAGAAAGACTCACACTGGATTACTTCTGAAATTAAGGATTATAAAACGCTTTTATTTCAGTTTATTGACATTAGCACAAGATTTCATAATAATTTTTCTAACAATGAGTTAATATCGGACATGAAGTTAAAATATGACATTTTATTAAAAAATAGTAGATACAATTATTATGCTAATTTAATACATACAGCTGGTAATTCATCCAAGGCTATGTGGGCAGTGGTAAACAAAGAAAGGGGTAAGAATAACAAGTCCGCACTGGACGTTACAAATGTTATAAGAAACAGTGACGGGACTCAATATGTGTCAAAAAAGGCTGTCTTGAATGCAATCAATGAACGGTTTCTGGGTGCAGCGGTGGCCTGTAACGCCCCTTCTGCGGATGCTGATCTCGTGCAAGTCAAGCTCATCGCAGCCTGCCCGCCCGCAGACCGTTCATTGCGGTTACGTTTGTTTACTGCTTATGAAGTGTACCAAATAATTAAGACGCGAATCCCGCCAAAGCCGGCCAAAGATATTTATGGTATTTCCATGAGACTTGTTAACCAATCATGTGCATCGCTCGCTCCGGTACTTGCGGATCTTTTTAATAGGTGTATTAGGGAAGGGACAGTCCCTACAGCTATGAAATGTAGTAAGGTATCACCGCTGTATAAAGGGAAAGGGAAAATGAACTGCATTGACAACTATAGGCCGGTTTCAGTAGTACCTGCAATATCAAAGGTTTTTGAAAATGGTATTAGTGCTAGATTGGTGAGTTTCTTGTCAATGTCTGATACGCTCTCAGATAGACAATACGCGTACAGAGCAGGGCGATCCACTACATCCTTAACCCGAGAGCTCGTCCGTAAAATCATGGCTGCCAGAGAAAGTAAGAAACAGGTAGCTCTAATTTGCTGTGATTTATCAAAGGCCTTTGATGTTGCCGACCGCAATATAATAGCGATCAAATTAAGGCATTATGGAGTAGTTGGAGCATCACATGATTTGTTGACAAGTCTTATGCGAGAGAGATCACAAGTTGTTGTGGGGTGTGAAGGAACCTTAAGTTCTGACACGTTAAACTCTGAGATAGGAGTAGCACAGGGGTCCTCCGTGTCTAATATTTTGTTCTCCTTGCTTCTGAATGATCTGCCCGGCGCAGTGGCTGGCGCTGACGTCATGATGTACGCAGATGACGTAGCGGCGCTAGTAATGGCGTCCTCGGTGGACTTACTAGAGCAAGGACTAAGAGGTACAGCAAACCAGTTAATGGAATGGTTTCGGGCGAACGGGTTAGCATTAAACATTAATAAAACACAATATATTCACTTTGACCTGTCTGGTCGATTACAGAGGCAATTGTCAGTATCGGTAGGTGGAGTTTGTTTGAGACAGGTGGATACCACTACGTTCTTAGGATATGAACTAGACCGGAGCTTAAAGTGGGACGGCCATATTGATAAGATTTGTGGCAGAATAGGTAGTGCATGCTTTGCCCTCCATCGCATTGCGAAGGTGGTATCCGTAAAAGAAGTGAGAGCTTGTTATTTTGCCACAGTCCATTCGCACCTTCAATATGGTACGGAGTTGTGGGGCCGCGCCGCGGAGTGGGAGCGCGCCTTCCGTATGCAGAAGCGTGCACTACGAGCGATGGTCGGCTTGGCTCAAGACGAGTCTGTAAGACCTTATTTTATAAGACTGCAGATAATGACTGTGCCTTCGCTATTAGTATACCAAGTTGCTGTTTACGTAAGGGTCAACTTGGAGCATTACGCAAAGCGCGGTGACAGACACTCGTACTGTACAAGGGGTGGCAATAAATTGTCTCAGGTAGACAGGACACTTACCAAGTCGTGTAAAATAACACATGTCATGGGACCGACAGTATATAATAAGATGCCGGACAGTGTGGTGAGCGCCTTAACCTTGGCTTCTTTTAAAAGCCGCTTAAAGCATTGGTTGATCGAGCAGGCGTTCTATACATACGATGAATTTATAAAATTGAAAGTATGACATAGTATTAGTATTTGTTACATTTTGTTTTCAGTTGTTGTTGACAATTTAAGTTAATTATTTTATTTATTTACATATTATTTGATTACTTGTTGACATTTTATTTATTACATATTTTATTTAATTATTTACACGTATGCTCATAGCTTTAATTATGTGGACATCATGCACTTAATCGAACTTTAGGTACCTGTATGAACTTTGACATATAAATAGATTAGGTATGTTACCGTTTTTTGACAATCTGTATTTAACTTGTATATTTTGACGTTTTAATGTTATTCCTTTTATTTCCGGTTGTTATTTTATTCCTTTATTTTAGGTTAAAATTATGTATACATACTTATTTGTGATCTTATATTGTTAAATTTAATGACATGTAATTATCAGTTACCAATAAATGACTATGACTATGACTATGACTAAGTAATTCGGTTTCTTCTGACTCCAACTCTTCTTCCTCAAGCAATGTAAGGTAATAACGTATTAACTTTTTCGATAACATGTCTGCTGTCACTGACATTTCGCGTAGAACTAAACCAATCGCCCGCCGCCGGGAGCTCGAAATGACTCGTCGCGTACTCGCGGCCTAGCTCCGCATATTGAAAAACACAGTGGCAACTCCGCTCCGCATTACTTTCTCGCTCTGCTCCGCAGCCTCGCTCCTCTCCGGTGGACAGACACAGTACGCAACTCCGCTCCGCATTACTCCGTTTCTCCGCTCCGCTGCCTCGCTCCGCTCCGGTGGACAGGCAGCCTAATAGTTCTGTTGTTATTAAGTGTCTACTTGCACAATTGTTTTTGTGTTATTAATACTTAAAATGTCTAGTTGAACAATTGCTTTTTGTAATTATCGTCTAAAATGTAATTTTTTATTTTAAAATAAAAATACTTTATTTTTGTCAAAAGTCTTTTTAAAAAAAAAACCCCGTCGAATTCCGAACTAAAAATTGGTACTGACTTTTCATGGGACGTAATAATGATATTGAAACTTGTCCCATGTCTGTTGATGGGATGGGACACTGCCCACCCAAGTAACACATCAAAGCATTATAAGGGCCGAATAAGAGTATTCTTGTATCCTTTTAGCATTTTGAGTTAGTTTTATAGTCGCATTATAAACGTTTATATGGCTACTGTAATGCTTATTTGGGCACAAATTATACAGCTTTATGCCCTATATAGGTTCACAGTAGCTGGTTAATAGCATTACTGGCGCATTATATTAGCATTATTGTGGTCAAGAAAGATGTCAATCGGATTAAAGAAGCATCATTTTGGTCAATAATATTGCCAATCGCATTAAGAAAGCATTAAAATGGTCAATGAGATAGCCTATTGCATTACAGAAGCATTATAATAGAAAAATTATTGATAGTTAAGATCCCAACGGCATTACAAAAGCATTAGACTAGCATTTAAATGTGCTAAAAGAATTATTGGAGCAATTTAAGTGTTCACACTTAGGAAACTTTATATTATTGCGTGTAAATTATTACAATCAAAAAAAGAATAGGTAAACGGTCAAAATAAAACAGTGAGTGACGCCATATTATAGTTTGCATCAAAACAAATTCATCGGATAAGCTTTTGACTCGTTTGTTATTTCTTGCCTTTAAATATTACTGCGCAGTGTAGTTTACTGTACTTGTTTATATAAGTTTCATTGAAAATTTTCACGCGCCTTCGATATTTTGTGATTTTCATACAAAATGTTTTATAAAAATGATGTGTGTAAAACCAAAACAAATGTGTATTTCTAGTACAGAATAAGTTTTGAATAAATACAATCATAGTTTTGCTTGTACTGTATTAAATTAAGTTATATAAATATTTTAAATGACAATTCCTTTTATAAATAGGTTCGAAAGAAAATATTTTTTGGTTATAAAATATTTACAAAATGGTGGTCAGCTTTAAGCAGCCCGGTGAGCCCAATTAATGCCACCAGCATTACAACTACTCACGTGTGATTGTTTAAAGAGCTATTAGCTACACAACAGCACTCAGTTCTTCCTTTAAAATGCAAGCATTATATTGATTCACATTTATGCTGTTCAGCAGCATTAAGCTTTTACTTACCCCTTACAAGTGCTTTTACACAGCAAAAGGCACAAAAAACAGCTTAGAGCTGGATATCGGATTTGCATGGCATTATAGTGGTTCACGTTTGTGCTGTAAAACAGCTTCAAGCACTTATTAACTACTTTAAAATGTCTTTGTAGAACCAAAAGCACTAAACATAGCTAAAGGCTTTACAAAAGCATTCTGATATGCCATTATCCAACTGTTATACAGCGTAAAGCATTACAATGATTTTCAAACGCCATTGTTCAGCTTCAAGACGCTCGGTGAACTTATATAAGAGTTTGTACGGGTCTTAAGCTCTATATAAGTTCACTTGTTGCTTGTTAAAATGCTTTCTGTGTTACTTGGGCATACATTTTTTTGCATGGTCCTTTATATGGATCCTTTTTGGTGCATTTCATAATTTGAAACAGGAACTGTGAATCAAATTCGAGTAAAAGATGAAAATCAGCTGTCAATATTTTCCCTATAAAAACATACAACGCATTGAAGACATTATTAGTGCTACTGTTTCCCTACTACTGATTAAAACCAACGTTATTATGGAGCGGCGACGTCATTTAAGCAGGGAAGAAATGCTCAGAGCCGTGGGAATGATAGAAGCAGGTTCCCAGCAACGTATTGTGGCTTTAGCTCTGAATACAAGTCAGAGTGTTATCAGTCGACTTTGGACACGTTACCGAAGCACTGGTACAGTGGCTGAGCGCCATGGAGGACGGTATCGCTGCACCACACGGAGACAAGACCGATACATTCAAATCACAGCTCGAAGAGCTCCAACAATAACCGCCATAATGTTAGCCGTGAGGCTTCATCGCTCTTCAGGGAACTTAATTAGCGACCAAACAGTCAGAAACCGCTTGCATGAAGTAAACCTTCATTCCCGAAGACCGCTACGGGTACCACCTATAGCAATGCACAATCGTAGGATTCGATATCAATGGGCTCTTGAACACAGAAATTGGGCAGAAGAACAATGGCGTTTCGTGTGCTTTTCTGATGAGTCTCGTTTTGGTATGAGACCGGATACAAGACGTATACGACACTGGAGAACCCCTGGGCGCGAACAGCGATTAAAATCCTGCCAGGAAGTCCATCCTTATAGTGGTGGAACCATCATGGTATGGGCGGGTATTTGGATCGGCGGAAAAACTGAGTTGATTTGGATCAGAGGCAAACTCAACGCTCAAATTTATGCTGAGACGATTGTATCAGACGTCATCGTTCCTCTACAAGTGCAAATCGGTCCCTTATTTCAGTTAATGCATGATAATGCACGACCGCACACCGCAAGAGTTGTAAGACAGACTCTCGCCGCAGCTAACATCAATGTCCTGCCCTGGCCTGCTCAGTCGCCAGACTTGAACCCGATTGAGCATGCATGGGATATGCTACAGAGAAGAGCTCTGCCGAATATGGAGGGTATCCAGTCGCAAGAAGACCTTTTTTTGTTGTTGCAACGAACATGGGCGGCCATTCCACAGCGTGATTTGGATGAACTCATTTTGAGTATGCCAAACCGATGCTCTTGTGTTGTTAGTGTTCGCGGTAGAAACACGGATTATTAATTGTTAAGGTTACCCAATAAAATCTTAAAGGAAACTGTTATTTTAGTCTTTTTTTCGAACTTTAATGTTAGTGGTTCAAATGTCAAAAATCCCTTTATTAGGAAAATGGCAAATTTCTTTATTAATGCAAAGGTGACTTGGTTTATCGTTACTGTAGACAAACGAAAACACTTTATTTGATAAATCCTTAAAGAAAATTTTAATTAATATCAATCAGGAGAAAAGTTATTGCAAAAATATATGTTGATCCCTAGACACTTTTGATGTGTGTAGTTTCTAAACATTTAAACAACAGTGTAAGTCTGATTAGTCATTTCATTTTAGTTTAGGCTGATACCGCACTGGCGACCATGGTCGCCGCGACTGGCCGCCGCGGCCAGTGAATTCTGGACTTTATATGGCAATCGCTATACGCACCCTACGCACTTAGCGGCCACCGTTGGCCGCGGCGTCCAATTTGATGCCACGCGACCAGCGACCAATCGTGGTCGTCGAGAACATCACTGCTGTATTAAAATTCATCAGTGCTACCGCATCGGCCGCGGCGACCAGACGTGTATAGCTACAGAGTGATTATTTTACAATGGCCAATAATTTCGACACGGAAAGGTTCATAATTGAAGTTGAAAATAGAAGAGGTTTATGGGATTTATCATCAAATGATTACTCCAATAAAGATGTTAAGCGGCTGTTGTGGCTTGAACTGATCGATATATTTGGCGGTGAATCCATGGAAGAGAAAGAAAAGGCAGAACTTGGTTAGTCTTTTATTTTATTATATTTAAGTGAATTAATAATGCGATGAACTACAATAAACGCAGGAGGTGCTGTAGTAGCGTTCGACACGTATATGTGAGATGAGTGTTTTTTTTTTTTTTTAAAGTAGTTCCGTTCATTCATAATCTAAGACTCCCACGGGCGACTTTTTGTAGCGATGCAGACGCGCGTTCAGCAAATGCGCGACAGCATCTCTTCTAACGCGTGTTAGTCGCATTTGCAACGCGCTACAGTAGCGATGCCAACGCGCTTCTAACGCGCTACTGCATCGCGATTGTATCGATACTAACGCGTGACCGCGTCGGACGACATCGGAGAGTGAACGGAGGGGGGAGGGAGTGTGGTGCGGCGCGTCAGTAGGAACCGAACTTCAGTGCAACACAGACAGGTCCAGAGTGCTGCTGTCCGTCACATACGCAAAATGGATTCATTTGACACTGAAACGTTTATTACGGCAATTCAGGACCGTCCTGTAATATGGGATTCACGTCTCCCCGAATATTCGAATAAGATTATGAAAAGAAAGGCATGGGAGGAGATAAATGAATTATTTGATGCAGTATTTGGTGAAAAAACCAATAAAGAAAAGAATGCTTGTGGTAAGTTATTTATTTACCTTAAATAAACATACTTTATCATTATAAATTAAGGTGAGTGTTGAGAATCATGAGATGTTCTAGAATGAGTAAATCAAGTTACGTTTACAGCTGTTTCTGGTTACTTAGAGCTATTTTAAAACAGATGGTCATCAGTTGTTGTTATTTGATTTTTCTAAACATGTTCTCCTTTGCTGGTTATTTTTTTGTTACTATTTCAAATTTTTGAATCTTGCCACGGTACAGAACCTTCACCGGTGAAATAGTCAGTATATATATTTCGGATTGCAGTACCACTTAGTTCTGATCTTCGTCTTCTAATTAAATGTAAATTATCACTGGCAGGCGAATCTTGAAATCCAACTATATTCAAAGTGTGATCAAATTGGTACCCATCTCGCTTACGTATAAAATTGTGCAATACACAACACGCTTTAACAATGTTCGTAGCAAAATCAACATTAACGTTTATCGGCCTGTTGAAAATTTTAAATTTATTACTCAATATACCAAACGTACATTCAATATAACGCCTTGCGCGTGTCAAGCGATAGTTGTATATTCTCTTATTTCGTGGTAAATGTTTACCAGCGTATGGTCTTTGCAAGTGTTCGGATAAGGCAAATCCTTCATCGCCAATGAATGAAAACGGTATAGGTATTCCATTGTTAGATATAGGTCTTGGTTGAGGTATATTGAAATTTCCTTCTCGTATTTTTTTAACCCATTCGCTGCTGTCATGTATTGTTCAATCGGAGCTTTTTCCATAGCATCCGACATCGATATCTATGAAATTATAATTAGCGTCACATATAGCTAGCAACACGATGGAAAAAAAATATTTGTAATTGTAATATTCTGAGCCGGTATGACATGGTTTTATAATTCTTATATGTTTTCCATCTATTGCTCCAATTATATGTTAGGAAAATTTGCATGTTTCATAAATCCTTCAGCGGTTTTTAAATGTGATTCTTCTGTTGGTTCTGGCATGGATATAACTTTGAATTTATTCCATATTACTTCTACGGTTTCTTTAACAATTCTACGTGCTGTAGTATGACCACATTTAAAATCTATATGAAGATCTGTGAAATTACATCCAGTTGCTAAGTACCTGAAAAAGAATATAAATTATTAAAGAGTACATTATATTTACGGCCTGGACCTAATTTCACGAAAGTTATAAGCTACAAAACTACAAGTGTAAAGTGACATTAATGTCATATCAGCCAATCACTTCGTGCGGTCCTGCATCGCGATTGGCTGATATAACTGTGTTGCCATTTTACACTTGTAGTTTGTAACTTTAATGAAATTAGGTCTTGTCGATTAAACTTGTATATATTTTTTCAGCTGTGGAACTCCAGAAAAAATGGAAAAGTTTAAAAGATTCCTATAACAGAGAAGGGGCAAAGGAAAAGAACTGTTCCAGTGGGTCCGGGGCTAAACCCAGAAAACAATATGTGTACTTTAAATTATTGTCATTTTTACAACCTTTAACCGAAATCAGACCGCCAAGTCGACCTACAGTTACTGAGGAAAACGACTCCGAAGACTGTTTGGAATCTTTTGTAATACCAAAATCAAAGAAGCTTAAAACAAGTGATGATGCACAAAACAAATTATACGAAATTCTGACTGAAAAATTAAACAAAGTCACGCCAACCATTCAACATCCAGATCAACATTTTTTACTTTCTCTTTTTCCACATTTTAATTCCATAAAGGAAGAATATAAACTCGATGCAAAAGCCGAAATGATAAATTTGCTTCGCAAATATAACAATATGGCACAGACGTCTGCATATGTCAGTCACTATGGATATCAGTCTGGATACCAAAGCTACGACACAACAGCTCGTACAAGTACTGAAAGTAGCGTATCGCAATCGCAACTAATAAGTAACAACCACACGCTGCCAACGCCTGCTGGTACCAACATCAATACTGCAGGTTCATTGCAACATAATGATAATGAATATAATTATATTAATGATGATTCTACACAAGATTCTATTATCACAAATCTATATTCACCATAAAGTTAAAAGTAAGAAATTACAAACCTGTTTATTATTATTTTTTTTCAACATCACATACTGTATTGAAAAGTTAGTATTTTTTTATTGTGATTAAAATTCTGATTAAAGTTGTGATTACCGTGATAATCACAATTTTACTTTACTTTTTTAGTACCACTGCACAGAGGGGTATTTGACCCTAAAAGTTGGTCAAAATCCCATTTTTTTATATTGGTTCTACCCCGTTTAAGTCAATGTTTCCAAAAAGTAGTATAACCCCTCCACACAATAGCGAAAAACATAAAGCGCTAGCGCATGCTCGCGCGCTGTAAGCTCGGTCGGAAGTTACCGTTCGCCAATAGTGTTCGTGTGACTGTTCGATGCGCTTAAAGTTCGTGGTTTTAAAATACTTTTTATTTTGTGATTGAACGATTTTGAGTTAGTTTTCACTATGGATTGTGCACAACCAGGTATGTATCTCACTTAGTACTAAATTTAAACAACCAATCTTTACTCATTCTTTATTTATAGGCTTTGACAGTAAGCACTTAGAAACTACTATGAAAAAACACATTTTGGAAGTTCAAAAAGGTTTTTGTTATATTTCTCCTCATTTCTCCGTCAAATGTACAATTGATTGTTGTAGCGTAGACCTTATAGTATGTTATTATGTAAAAAACAGCCACCCGAATGCACCCCCCCATTTTTGCTGATTTTTTTCCGTAGACACATTCAAAACAGGGTAATTGAAGTTTTTCTTATTTATTATGTATTTCTGTTATAGGCCCTTCTGGAATGAGAGTTATGACTCGCAATGACTTATTTGATATAATGGAAAGCTCAAATATGACAACTTTCCATGAAAAGTTGCAATTTATGGAACAGGAACAACTCAGTCAATATGCAGATAATGATCAAAATATTGCTAATGTTAAGAAAAAACTGTCAATGATCGGCCATAAATTTAAACAAAGATGTCAGCTGCACGCAACACAAAGGCAAGATTCCTAGAAAATAATGCCGAGTGGCTTAAAGGCGGTATATCGTTACCGAAAGCAGGTGAGTGATAACCAAATTTTATTACCCTTTATTGTTTTGTTATACTTTGAAGAATTTTGTTTACCCACAACAATGTGTAGTTATTTATTATTATTGTTGCTAATCTGGCTTACCTTTCATGTAGTATGTAGTTAATTAGGTAGTACCTAATTAACTACATATAGATATAATTTAAGTAGGTACCTAATAGGTACCTACTTAAATTATATCTTCAGAGTTAGTAATAGGTAAAATTTTAATTGTTTCTTTGAGTACAACTATTGTGTTTTGTTATAGGCTATAAGTCCCGGACGACCTCAAAAGTCATTCTCACACTCGAGCGAAAGAAGTAAAAGGCGAAAAACTGAAGAACTCAGATCGTCTGGCATGGATGGATGTTTGAAACATATTGCCAAGAAACGGCTAAGTTATACGTTTCATTGTACAAATTTTATCCCATGTCTCCAACTTTACATAAAGTTTTGCGTCATGGAGCTACAGTAATAAGGGAAGCAATTCTTTCTATTGGACAACTCTCCGAAGAAGCGGCAGAGGCTAGAAACAAACACATCCGAGTTTTCCGCCTCAACTACTCCAGGAAGCTTTCCCGGGTGACCTGTAACGCAGATGTTCTAAACAGGCTCCTGTTGACATCTGACCCTGTCCTGACAGGCACGAGGAAGAGGAAAAATAATAAAAATCACCCACTTTCGCCCGATATTTTAGAATTATTACTTGAAAGTGACATTGTAAATGTAAGTTTTGAAGACGATAAAGAATAAATGTTTTATATTTATCACAAAAGCCTTTCGTTTTACTTCACCCAAGCTAAAACTGAAATAAATAAATAAATAAATAAAATTCTCTTTATTTCAGTAATCTTATAACTAAACAATGCTGAGTCTTCTTCTGAGTACTGATTGCAGCTCCGGGACTGCCCACCATAAACTCTTAATGCATCATTGGAGTTTATTGGTAGCTACCTTAACTTTACCGACATAATGTCAGAAGCGCTATCTCACTTCGATCATTTTCTTAGCATTTGTAAGAGAGATCAACTCTCATACGTACTTAATAGTATGTATCGACCTAAGATCAAGATAGTCAATAAACCACCGCGGAAGTCAATGTCTTACATACTCTGGAACACCAAACGAGCATGTACCTACTACGAGAAGAAAGGAGTTGACATAATCTCCATCTATTACTCAAGAATACGCCTACCTGGACCCTATTCATCACTTTCAATGCCAATCATCTTTTCATTTCAAGAAGTCATCAATGCAGGTATCCCCTTCGGCCAGTTTTTACAAGACTTTGCTGAACTACAAGCGTTTGAGCATCTCGTATCGGACCTCCGCCGCAAAGCGTCACAGACCTATGGTTTCTTTGAGAAGTTCAACATCCCAAACTTCGAAAGATCTGTTGACTATATCGAACCACTGCCAGTGCCATCAAGTCTTATCGACTATGACTTGAGCAACGACGTCATCGTCACCTATAAAAAAAACATAAATACGACATAAAAAAAATAAAACATCATTACGCCGCCATTAAGCGTATAAAATATTTTTGGCCAACTTTTAGGGTCAAATACCCCTCTGTGCACTGTGCAAAAACTATTAAAAGATAATTAATACAATATTTGATTTTTCTGACCTTAAAGTTATGGTTAGTCGTTCTTCAGCTGATATACATACATTGTCTCATGATTGTATTTCTGCGAGTCAACTCTGGTTTTACAATGGAAAGCAATTCACAAAACGTCGAATGTGACATTCTATAACAACTTCTGAATTTAAGATCATAATTTTTGAGTATTTTGAATGTTGTTACATGATGTCCACTAAGTAATCTTTCGTTATTGAATGGATGCATCCAAAATCGACGCTGCTTCCGTTGCCTACGCTTTGGCTGCTTACGTAAAAGCAGCACCAAAGACAACGTGACTAATGTTGCCTCAACGGAGTCCATCTTGCAACTGTATTTTTGTGTCGTAACTGCGTTCGTAACCGAATCGCGTTTGCATCGCGACCGAATCGCGTTTGCATCGCGACTGAATCTAGTCCCGTGGGCGAGGTTACACAGATAGCGACCGCTTCGCGTCTGTATCGATGCTACGCGCGACAGCATCGCTACAAAAAGTCGCCCGTGGGCGAGGGCCCTTACTCATACCGCATGTGCGTTCGACGCCATTTTGTTTACGGCGCGCAATGGCGGCTCGCGGCGAGCAAGTGCCTCAACGCACAAACTGAACATATATTTACAAATTGTGCCAGGGCAAGCGACCATCGGTACTGAAGTAGTTTGCGAATATATCTCGATATTCGGTTGATGTTCTATTTGCTAAACATGCAGGTATTTCTAATAAAGCCTCTGGTACATTCAACGTGTCCTTGAAATCATATCCGTCTCTTTCTCGCACAAAATTATGAAGCACACATAGAGCTTTTATAATCACAACTGCAAATTCATTCTTGACGTTTAGGGGTCGGTGAAGAATCTGCCATTTATTGGCTAATATTCCAAATGTACATTCAATATAGCGGCGGGCACGGGATAGTCGATAATTAAAATTAAGTCTTTACATTATTCAAGTTTCTCCCAGCATACGGTCGCATCATATGTTCCGATAGTGAAAACGCCTCATCACCCACTCAAATGAACGGCATTGGTTGGCCATTTTCTTTGATGGGGTTATTGCTCGGAATATCGAGATCAATATTTAAAAGTCAGAGAGAAAAAATAAAATACAGAGTCTTTGTAAATTGACGAATCACTGCATTTGCCGTATGCTCCAATATCTACGTACAGAAATTTATAATTTGCATCACATATTGCAAATAACACGATTGAAAAATAATTCTTATAATTGTAATAAAGAGATCCCGAATGTTGTGGTTTGATAACTCTAATGTGCTTGCCGTCGATGGCTCCGATGCAATTAGGAAATTGGGCGTATTTTTTAAAACCTTCAGTTATTTGAATCCACTTATCTCTGGTCAATTGTGGCATCACAATCGGTTTTAATACCTCCCATATTGCTTCACAAACATCAAATACTACGAGGGTGGATTGAAAAGTACTCGGCCTAACACAGATCCATTCAATTTTAAAAATCAAATCTACCCACATTATTTAGTTCAATTCAGACTAGTTCATTGTGTGAAGTTCGAAACGTGTGCGATAATTAGTTGTGATTTTATAAATTTATTAACAAAGTAATCGGACATAATTTCCGCGAATGGAGCAAATCGAGCAGCGTGCCGTCATTAAGTACCTCCATAAGAAGGGGCTATCATCAAAAGCCATCCATGATGACATGGTCAGTACATTAGGCGATTGTGCTTTGTCATATTCATCCGTCAAAAAATGGATAGCAGAATTTAAGCGTGGTAGAGAGAGTGTGAAAGATGAACCCCGCTCTGGAAGGCCTTCGACGTCAACTACTGACGAAAATATTAAAAAAGTACTTGATTTAATAATGGGAGACCGCAGTTTAAAAATTAGAGAGATAGCCGAGATTATAGGCATCTCTTATGAACGAACTCAGAACATCATTGTCAACGAGTTGGGTTTCCACAAAGTGTCTGCGAGGTGGGTTTCGCGACTGCTTTCAGTCGAACAAAAAAGGACACGATAAGGGCTAAGTGGACAAAGGTGTTATCTGACAAAACCGAAAAATCCGACTTATTTGGTTGAACATAGGTTTTAATTGATGATAAATCGGTTCACGAACTTAAAACACGCGATTTCTTAATCGTTACATAGCTACAGGCACTAGCAAAGGTGTTAACTGCCAATCAAGTATGTATTTCAGTTTTGCAAATGTGTTATGAGCAGACATATTTTGAAAGAACCATTAACATTGTTACTTTTTGAATAATAAAAGGTGATTATCAATCAATAAATCTTCTGCATCTCCGCAAAAATAAAATAATCTAACATTAAAAAAATAAACAAAGGTGTTACAAGCCTTATGCTACTTTTGCAAATGTATAATAGGCTTTATTTTTTTCAAATTCTATTTTACAACCGTTGTAATATCTTTTATCACCAGTGTAATAATGTGTTTTAATCGAAGCATTGGTTTTGAATTTAAATTAAATCATTTTAAACACATTTTCTTATTTTCGAACGCACAATTTTTGACAATGACATCCCGATCCCGCCAATGATACGTACGTCACTCGTCAGTTTTGAAGTTTTTAAACGTGTTTATTACGAAACTTTTAATAGTTCAGTTCAAAAATTCAAGTGAATAATTTGTTTTTACTGGTTTTTATGGTTTGCGGTATAAGGTTTCATTATCTGATTATTGAAACAAAATGGCATCAAGTTCACGAGCAAGACAAATATTGAGCTTAGTGACGAATGATAACTGTGATAAAGGTTAGTATCTAGTTATTACCAAAACTATTTCATTACTACACGCCGCCGTGAAGATGTTGATGTAGTGTTTTAATACTTGTTTCTTATAAGTTTCAGCTCATGATGATGATCCAAAGAAATGTGATTTCAATCCAGAGGTACCAAGTACTTCAGGGATCAATGACTTTCTAAAAAGTTAGTTGAAACTTACAATTTTTTCTCGGCAGTTGATTCGCGACTTTTTATACGTACTATCTCGATGTTTTTCATTATTTCAGATTCTGACAATAGAGGAAGTGACAATATTCCAAAGAGGTGTGATTCACCATCTATTTTAGATGCAGACCACTGTCAACAAGGTTAGTAAATAACTAATAAAATGATGGGGGTTATAACTATATCTACTACTGCGGTTTCACCCGCATTTTTCGTTACTGCTCCGCTCCCGTGGGTCGTAGCGTGATGGTATATAGCCTATAGCATTCCTCAATAAATGGGCTATATCTAGCACTGAAAGAATTTTTCAAATCAGACCAGTAGTTCCAGAGATTAGCCCCTACATACAAACTTACAAATTTTACCTTTATATAATATTAGTATAGATAACAGTAAAAACCTTAAATTCAATATGACGTTAATCGATGCACCTATGTCAGATCATAAGCAAATTTATTTAGAAACCGAAAAGTTCAAACCTGAGGTTAAAAAAAAGGTTAGCTACCAGGGGATAAATTACAATTCATTGTACAATACGGTTAAAACATCTATTATGAAAAATACACAAGATACTAAATACGAGGATCTGGAACGGGTATTGAGAGAGGCTATTAACAAAAACAAAATAACTAAAACTAAAATTCAAAATCCACCCCAATCAGACTGGATTAACAAAGACGTCCTTTCTTTGATAAGAAAAAGAAACGAATTATGGATTACCTACAAGAAAAACCCTAATAATGAATCTACCAAATCAGATTATCTAAAGATAAAAAGGGAAACAAGAACACAGGTTCAAAGGGCCAAGAGCAACTACTACATGAAAGCCTTCAATAACTGCGAAAAGAAACCAAAAAAAATGTGGAACTTAATTGAAACATTGACTAACAATAAATTAAAAAATAGCTCTGCTCCGTCAAAACTAGACACACCTACAGGCTCTATTACTGATGTCAAAGAAATATGCAATCATTTTAACGGCTTTTTTGCATCAATTGGTTCTGATCTAGCAAACAAAATCAAAGTAAACACACTGCAACACGCCAACAATATACACACTCAACGTCTTCATAACACCATAGATCCTACAAATAAAGAATTAACATACTTACCTGTAACTACAGAGACCGAAGTAAGCAAAATAATTGATAAACTTAACTCTAACACTAGCACTGGTCTAGACGGTATTAGCTGTAAAACTCTAAAATGCGTAAAGAACTTAATATTACCACAATTAACTGCTATTATTAACGACGCTCTGAAAAATGGCTATTTCCCTGAGTCTCTTAAGGTGGCTAAAGTCTGCCCTATATTCAAATCAGGCACAAAAACTGACACCGAAAATTATCGTCCTATATCTGTCTTGCCTACAATTTCTAAGGTTTACGAAAAAATCATATACAATCGGTTAAATAATTACTTAAATGAAATCAACTTACTTTCAGACAAACAGTACGGTTTCCGACCAAAGTCCAACACATTAACAGCAACTGTTGACTTGGTCACAAATATCAAAACCAATATAGACAAAAAATGCATTGGTGTAGGCGTATTCATTGACTTGAAGAAGGCTTTTGATACTATTAGACACAGCCTGCTTCTCCAGAAGCTGAACGGAATAGGAATAAAAAATACGGCACTAGACATTTTCCGATCTTACATTACTAATAGACAGCAAATAGTTAAAATCGGTGACATTCAAAGTAGCCCTGAGATTCTAACTTACGGCGTACCACAGGGGTCCATTCTTGGGCCTCTTTTGTTCTTGGTCTATGTAAATGATATCGATAATCTAGGACTAAACGGGGACATTACATTATATGCCGATGATACTACTTTATTTTATTTTGGATCTGATATGGACAACATTATTAGCCAAGCGCAAGAAGACCTAGATCGTATTTATCAATGGTGCCAGGATAACTTATTAACTATCAATATAACCAAAACAAATTATATAATTTTCAGTGCAAAAAATAAAAAAATAGATAATCACCAACAATTAAAAATAAATAATACGACCTTGAATAGGGTTTACTCAGATAGATATCTAGGGCTCCACTTAGATAGCCAACTTACGTGGGAGCCTCATCTTGACAAATTACACTCCAAAATGTCAAGTCTCATAGGTAGGTTTCGAGGTATAGTTCGTTGTTTTCCAAAAAATGCAAGATTTCTTCTATATAATTCTATGGTAAAACCCCATTTTGAATATCTAATAGAAGTGTGGGGATCTGCTAGTAAAACTAATTTAAAAACATTACAGACAGCACAGAACAAAATCATAAAATTACTTTTCCATTTTAACTTTTTGACACCAACACAGCAGGTATATAAAGAAACAAATCTAATGACATTACATCAGATTTATATATATAATACACGTATACTAGTACGTAAAATATTAAATAAAGAAATACACTCAAAATTATCATTTACAAAAAAAGGACAAATACAGAAACGCGTTACTCGACGAATGAATAACATCTGTTTACCATGCCCACGAACTAACTATGGTAAAAGAAATATCTTGTATGAAGGAGCACAGTTGTATAACAAATTACCAAATGATATAAAACAAATACAATCTTTTCCATTATTTAAAAAAACACTTAAGTTCCACATCTTAAAAAATTTTACAAGATACTAACAAAAAGAAAAACAATATATATTTTCTTTGTTACTTGTTAAGTAATTGCTATCAGTAATCCGATACGTAATACCAGCAGTTGTTTTGTTCTTACCCACACTTGTTCATAATATTATTGTAAGAATTAATATTTTTTGTTATGTACCGCCCGCATGCTTAGTTATATATAACTAAATAATGTATAACGTGTTTTTCTCATTTTAAGTGAATAATGTATTCTTTTTGAGAAAATAAACTCTTTAACCTGAAATTTGATTGTAATGAGTTTGATTTGTATCATATTATAAATTTATATTGATTCCAGATAATGAAAAAGCAGAGCACAGTCAGGATACACAAGAAAAATATGATCATTTAATTATTGTTGATTATGGTTCACCAGTTTGTAAGTATGTTTGATTTTCAAATATTTAGAAAATAATTGAATGGCATCAAGTATGTTCTGTTGAGTGGCAATTAATTGTATTTACATTTTTAGCTCCAGAAGAGCCTTACAGTCCTGCAACCAGTGATGATGAGTACATACCATCATCCTCTTCAACTAATAGGCAAAGTAGCTCTGAAAATGAGATTCAAGATCCAGCACTAGAGACTAACAGTATATTGCAACCAAACAAAAGAAAGCATTTTCAGTTAAAAGAAAAGGTATCTAAGAAGAGAACAAGAAATGAAGCTGAGTGGAAACAAAATAAAAATAGTATTTTAAAACAGGAAGGCAAAGAATATGTTACAAGAAAGGGTAAAAATATGGAAAAGAAAAATCCCAGGACAGGCATATTGTGTAAAGCAACATGCAAATACAAGTGCTATGAAAAGTTTTGTGATGTTGACTGTGCAACTCTCTTTTCTCAATACTATAGCCTAGAAAATAATACAAAAAAAAATATGTATCTTTCAAAATTCATCACAGCAGAAAATGTCAAAAGAGCTCTAACAAATCCAAAAAGGAAAAGGAGCACAACTTACACCTATATTTTACCAAAAGAAGGTACAAACATTAAAGTTTGTAAGACTGCATTTTCCAATATGTTTCAAATTGGCTATAGAAAATTAGCAGTCATTCAATCAAAAATTAAATTAAATGATGTCACAGCACTCAAAGATCAAAGGGGTAAAACTCATATTTACAAACACAGATTAGATGTTGATATAGAAAATTACATATGCAATCATATTAGAAGTTTTCCATCTGAAAGTTCTCATTATTCCCGTACTCAAAATATCCACAAACAGTATTTAAATCCAGTACTTTCTGTTCAGAAGATGTGTTCAGAAGATGTATTCAATGTATATTCAAAAATGTAAGGATGAAAGTAAACCTACTAAATATTACATCAAGGATTGCACTTATAGACATTTATTCAATACAAAATTTAATTTGTCTTTTAAACAGCCAAGGACTGATGTATGTAACAAATGTGATTCAAATACACACACTGCGACCGTATCGGAACACGCAACCTCCCGTCGCCCAGCCTCCTCAGCTCCGTCCACTCCACAAAACCACTCAAGAACATGGAAGACCATCTAGAAGGAGCCCTTGAATCTGCATACGATGTCCTAATGACCAAGGCCCACAAAGGAGGAGACATTCTTCATGAAGGTGTGACAGGCACTCCTGTTGGCGTCTCTGGACCCAGCACGCGCTCAGGAGCCAGACGGAGCTCAGCGGCTGCCCCCAACAAGAGAAAAAAGGTCAAGGTACCTGCACAGACACACGCGCCCACAGGGGATGACGACATGGAGGGGACAGATGAAGAAGATGACAGCCGAGCTCCCCCGCCTCCTGCTCAGGGACCGGACGGCTCCTATGACACTGAAGGCGGGTGGCTGCACACGATGCTTATAGATATCCAGAAGAGCGTGAAAGAGGTGCTGACCAAGGTGAACCTTATTCAAGAACAGGGGGCTCTAGACAGGCAGCGCCTGTCCAACCTGGAAATGAGGGTGACCAGCCTGCAGCAGGCTCGGATGATGGGGCTCACCACTCCATCAGTCCCCGAGCCAACACCGTCACCCTCCAGCGGCACCACACCCCACGCGGCCACCCGCGGACGAGGCCCTGTCGTCCTTTGAAAACATGGATATCTATAAATACACACACTGAAGAGCATATTGATAACTACAAAAGAGCATTTGAGTTACAAAAACAAGAAAGAGAGATGTGTATTAGTGGACAAGATAAAACATATATTACTTTTGATATGCAACAGACTCAGCCTCTACCTAAAATTCCCATATCAAAAGCATTTTATCTAAGGCAAATATGGTTTTATAATGAAGGTATCCATATCATTAATAAAGATGGGCATAGGTCTTATTTTTGCACTTGGACAGAAGACTGTGGTGGAAAGGGTAGTGTTGAAGTTCTTAGTTCACTTTTTTACTGTTTAAACAATCTCACTAGTTTGGAAAATTCTCAACACTTACTAATATGGTCAGATTCTTGCAGTGGACAAAATAAAAATCAATTTCTAATTGTTTTGTATCAGTACATGATTTCACATAAAATGTTTGCATCTATTGAACACAAATTTCCAGAAGTAGGTCACACATTTTTAGATTGTGACAGAGATTTTGGCCGCATAGAAAAGCTTTTAAGAAGAAATGAATAAATATTTACTCCTAATAATTACAGAAATATAATTAGAATGGCATCAAAAAAAAATTCGGTTATTGAGGATATGAGTCACCATTTTTACGATTTCAACAAATTAAAAGACGATTTGGGGATAGTAATACCTAACACAAATACATTAAAACATAAAATCAACTTTAAAATTAATGTCAAGTGGATTCACATTGAAGACTTTGGTAGATATTTTTATAAGACAAACTATGACCCCTATACACCATTTCTGGAAGTCTCTCTAGTGAAAAAATCTGATGTTATCCCAGCTGTGTCCATTAGATGTAATATAAATCACAAAGGTAAAATTTCAAAGGAAAAAATTGGTGATATAAAAACACAACTTGAGTATATTGAGCAGGAGTCTCAGTGGTTTTACATAAATATTTTAAATTCTCAGTAAGTAAATAATAAGTGATAAGTTTTCCATCTGAAAGTTCTCATTATTCCCGTACTCAAAATATCCACAAACAGTATTTAAATCCAGTACTTTCTGTTCAGAAGATGTGTTCAGAAGATGTATTCAATGTATATTCAAAAATGTAAGGATGAAAGTAAACCTACTAAATATTACATCAAGGATTGCACTTATAGACATTTATTCAATACAAAATTTAATTTGTCTTTTAAACAGCCAAGGACTGATGTATGTAACAAATGTGATTCAAATACACACACTGCGACCGTATCGGAACACGCAACCTCCCGTCGCCCAGCCTCCTCAGCTCCGTCCACTCCACAAAACCACTCAAGAACATGGAAGACCATCTAGAAGGAGCCCTTGAATCTGCATACGATGTCCTAATGACCAAGGCCCACAAAGGAGGAGACATTCTTCATGAAGGTGTGACAGGCACTCCTGTTGGCGTCTCTGGACCCAGCACGCGCTCAGGAGCCAGACGGAGCTCAGCGGCTGCCCCCAACAAGAGAAAAAAGGTCAAGGTACCTGCACAGACACACGCGCCCACAGGGGATGACGACATGGAGGGGACAGATGAAGAAGATGACAGCCGAGCTCCCCCGCCTCCTGCTCAGGGACCGGACGGCTCCTATGACACTGAAGGCGGGTGGCTGCACACGATGCTTATAGATATCCAGAAGAGCGTGAAAGAGGTGCTGACCAAGGTGAACCTTATTCAAGAACAGGGGGCTCTAGACAGGCAGCGCCTGTCCAACCTGGAAATGAGGGTGACCAGCCTGCAGCAGGCTCGGATGATGGGGCTCACCACTCCATCAGTCCCCGAGCCAACACCGTCACCCTCCAGCGGCACCACACCCCACGCGGCCACCCGCGGACGAGGCCCTGTCGTCCTTTGAAAACATGGATATCTATAAATACACACACTGAAGAGCATATTGATAACTACAAAAGAGCATTTGAGTTACAAAAACAAGAAAGAGAGATGTGTATTAGTGGACAAGATAAAACATATATTACTTTTGATATGCAACAGACTCAGCCTCTACCTAAAATTCCCATATCAAAAGCATTTTATCTAAGGCAAATATGGTTTTATAATGAAGGTATCCATATCATTAATAAAGATGGGCATAGGTCTTATTTTTGCACTTGGACAGAAGACTGTGGTGGAAAGGGTAGTGTTGAAGTTCTTAGTTCACTTTTTTACTGTTTAAACAATCTCACTAGTTTGGAAAATTCTCAACACTTACTAATATGGTCAGATTCTTGCAGTGGACAAAATAAAAATCAATTTCTAATTGTTTTGTATCAGTACATGATTTCACATAAAATGTTTGCATCTATTGAACACAAATTTCCAGAAGTAGGTCACACATTTTTAGATTGTGACAGAGATTTTGGCCGCATAGAAAAGCTTTTAAGAAGAAATGAATAAATATTTACTCCTAATAATTACAGAAATATAATTAGAATGGCATCAAAAAAAAATTCGGTTATTGAGGATATGAGTCACCATTTTTACGATTTCAACAAATTAAAAGACGATTTGGGGATAGTAATACCTAACACAAATACATTAAAACATAAAATCAACTTTAAAATTAATGTCAAGTGGATTCACATTGAAGACTTTGGTAGATATTTTTATAAGACAAACTATGACCCCTATACACCATTTCTGGAAGTCTCTCTAGTGAAAAAATCTGATGTTATCCCAGCTGTGTCCATTAGATGTAATATAAATCACAAAGGTAAAATTTCAAAGGAAAAAATTGGTGATATAAAAACACAACTTGAGTATATTGAGCAGGAGTCTCAGTGGTTTTACATAAATATTTTAAATTCTCAGTAAGTAAATAATAAGTGATAAGTTTTCCATCTGAAAGTTCTCATTATTCCCGTACTCAAAATATCCACAAACAGTATTTAAATCCAGTACTTTCTGTTCAGAAGATGTGTTCAGAAGATGTATTCAATGTATATTCAAAAATGTAAGGATGAAAGTAAACCTACTAAATATTACATCAAGGATTGCACTTATAGACATTTATTCAATACAAAATTTAATTTGTCTTTTAAACAGCCAAGGACTGATGTATGTAACAAATGTGATTCAAATACACACACTGCGACCGTATCGGAACACGCAACCTCCCGTCGCCCAGCCTCCTCAGCTCCGTCCACTCCACAAAACCACTCAAGAACATGGAAGACCATCTAGAAGGAGCCCTTGAATCTGCATACGATGTCCTAATGACCAAGGCCCACAAAGGAGGAGACATTCTTCATGAAGGTGTGACAGGCACTCCTGTTGGCGTCTCTGGACCCAGCACGCGCTCAGGAGCCAGACGGAGCTCAGCGGCTGCCCCCAACAAGAGAAAAAAGGTCAAGGTACCTGCACAGACACACGCGCCCACAGGGGATGACGACATGGAGGGGACAGATGAAGAAGATGACAGCCGAGCTCCCCCGCCTCCTGCTCAGGGACCGGACGGCTCCTATGACACTGAAGGCGGGTGGCTGCACACGATGCTTATAGATATCCAGAAGAGCGTGAAAGAGGTGCTGACCAAGGTGAACCTTATTCAAGAACAGGGGGCTCTAGACAGGCAGCGCCTGTCCAACCTGGAAATGAGGGTGACCAGCCTGCAGCAGGCTCGGATGATGGGGCTCACCACTCCATCAGTCCCCGAGCCAACACCGTCACCCTCCAGCGGCACCACACCCCACGCGGCCACCCGCGGACGAGGCCCTGTCGTCCTTTGAAAACATGGATATCTATAAATACACACACTGAAGAGCATATTGATAACTACAAAAGAGCATTTGAGTTACAAAAACAAGAAAGAGAGATGTGTATTAGTGGACAAGATAAAACATATATTACTTTTGATATGCAACAGACTCAGCCTCTACCTAAAATTCCCATATCAAAAGCATTTTATCTAAGGCAAATATGGTTTTATAATGAAGGTATCCATATCATTAATAAAGATGGGCATAGGTCTTATTTTTGCACTTGGACAGAAGACTGTGGTGGAAAGGGTAGTGTTGAAGTTCTTAGTTCACTTTTTTACTGTTTAAACAATCTCACTAGTTTGGAAAATTCTCAACACTTACTAATATGGTCAGATTCTTGCAGTGGACAAAATAAAAATCAATTTCTAATTGTTTTGTATCAGTACATGATTTCACATAAAATGTTTGCATCTATTGAACACAAATTTCCAGAAGTAGGTCACACATTTTTAGATTGTGACAGAGATTTTGGCCGCATAGAAAAGCTTTTAAGAAGAAATGAATAAATATTTACTCCTAATAATTACAGAAATATAATTAGAATGGCATCAAAAAAAAATTCGGTTATTGAGGATATGAGTCACCATTTTTACGATTTCAACAAATTAAAAGACGATTTGGGGATAGTAATACCTAACACAAATACATTAAAACATAAAATCAACTTTAAAATTAATGTCAAGTGGATTCACATTGAAGACTTTGGTAGATATTTTTATAAGACAAACTATGACCCCTATACACCATTTCTGGAAGTCTCTCTAGTGAAAAAATCTGATGTTATCCCAGCTGTGTCCATTAGATGTAATATAAATCACAAAGGTAAAATTTCAAAGGAAAAAATTGGTGATATAAAAACACAACTTGAGTATATTGAGCAGGAGTCTCAGTGGTTTTACATAAATATTTTAAATTCTCAGTAAGTAAATAATAAGTGATAAGTTTTCCATCTGAAAGTTCTCATTATTCCCGTACTCAAAATATCCACAAACAGTATTTAAATCCAGTACTTTCTGTTCAGAAGATGTGTTCAGAAGATGTATTCAATGTATATTCAAAAATGTAAGGATGAAAGTAAACCTACTAAATATTACATCAAGGATTGCACTTATAGACATTTATTCAATACAAAATTTAATTTGTCTTTTAAACAGCCAAGGACTGATGTATGTAACAAATGTGATTCAAATACACACACTGCGACCGTATCGGAACACGCAACCTCCCGTCGCCCAGCCTCCTCAGCTCCGTCCACTCCACAAAACCACTCAAGAACATGGAAGACCATCTAGAAGGAGCCCTTGAATCTGCATACGATGTCCTAATGACCAAGGCCCACAAAGGAGGAGACATTCTTCATGAAGGTGTGACAGGCACTCCTGTTGGCGTCTCTGGACCCAGCACGCGCTCAGGAGCCAGACGGAGCTCAGCGGCTGCCCCCAACAAGAGAAAAAAGGTCAAGGTACCTGCACAGACACACGCGCCCACAGGGGATGACGACATGGAGGGGACAGATGAAGAAGATGACAGCCGAGCTCCCCCGCCTCCTGCTCAGGGACCGGACGGCTCCTATGACACTGAAGGCGGGTGGCTGCACACGATGCTTATAGATATCCAGAAGAGCGTGAAAGAGGTGCTGACCAAGGTGAACCTTATTCAAGAACAGGGGGCTCTAGACAGGCAGCGCCTGTCCAACCTGGAAATGAGGGTGACCAGCCTGCAGCAGGCTCGGATGATGGGGCTCACCACTCCATCAGTCCCCGAGCCAACACCGTCACCCTCCAGCGGCACCACACCCCACGCGGCCACCCGCGGACGAGGCCCTGTCGTCCTTTGAAAACATGGATATCTATAAATACACACACTGAAGAGCATATTGATAACTACAAAAGAGCATTTGAGTTACAAAAACAAGAAAGAGAGATGTGTATTAGTGGACAAGATAAAACATATATTACTTTTGATATGCAACAGACTCAGCCTCTACCTAAAATTCCCATATCAAAAGCATTTTATCTAAGGCAAATATGGTTTTATAATGAAGGTATCCATATCATTAATAAAGATGGGCATAGGTCTTATTTTTGCACTTGGACAGAAGACTGTGGTGGAAAGGGTAGTGTTGAAGTTCTTAGTTCACTTTTTTACTGTTTAAACAATCTCACTAGTTTGGAAAATTCTCAACACTTACTAATATGGTCAGATTCTTGCAGTGGACAAAATAAAAATCAATTTCTAATTGTTTTGTATCAGTACATGATTTCACATAAAATGTTTGCATCTATTGAACACAAATTTCCAGAAGTAGGTCACACATTTTTAGATTGTGACAGAGATTTTGGCCGCATAGAAAAGCTTTTAAGAAGAAATGAATAAATATTTACTCCTAATAATTACAGAAATATAATTAGAATGGCATCAAAAAAAAATTCGGTTATTGAGGATATGAGTCACCATTTTTACGATTTCAACAAATTAAAAGACGATTTGGGGATAGTAATACCTAACACAAATACATTAAAACATAAAATCAACTTTAAAATTAATGTCAAGTGGATTCACATTGAAGACTTTGGTAGATATTTTTATAAGACAAACTATGACCCCTATACACCATTTCTGGAAGTCTCTCTAGTGAAAAAATCTGATGTTATCCCAGCTGTGTCCATTAGATGTAATATAAATCACAAAGGTAAAATTTCAAAGGAAAAAATTGGTGATATAAAAACACAACTTGAGTATATTGAGCAGGAGTCTCAGTGGTTTTACATAAATATTTTAAATTCTCAGTAAGTAAATAATAAGTGATAAGTTTTCCATCTGAAAGTTCTCATTATTCCCGTACTCAAAATATCCACAAACAGTATTTAAATCCAGTACTTTCTGTTCAGAAGATGTGTTCAGAAGATGTATTCAATGTATATTCAAAAATGTAAGGATGAAAGTAAACCTACTAAATATTACATCAAGGATTGCACTTATAGACATTTATTCAATACAAAATTTAATTTGTCTTTTAAACAGCCAAGGACTGATGTATGTAACAAATGTGATTCAAATACACACACTGCGACCGTATCGGAACACGCAACCTCCCGTCGCCCAGCCTCCTCAGCTCCGTCCACTCCACAAAACCACTCAAGAACATGGAAGACCATCTAGAAGGAGCCCTTGAATCTGCATACGATGTCCTAATGACCAAGGCCCACAAAGGAGGAGACATTCTTCATGAAGGTGTGACAGGCACTCCTGTTGGCGTCTCTGGACCCAGCACGCGCTCAGGAGCCAGACGGAGCTCAGCGGCTGCCCCCAACAAGAGAAAAAAGGTCAAGGTACCTGCACAGACACACGCGCCCACAGGGGATGACGACATGGAGGGGACAGATGAAGAAGATGACAGCCGAGCTCCCCCGCCTCCTGCTCAGGGACCGGACGGCTCCTATGACACTGAAGGCGGGTGGCTGCACACGATGCTTATAGATATCCAGAAGAGCGTGAAAGAGGTGCTGACCAAGGTGAACCTTATTCAAGAACAGGGGGCTCTAGACAGGCAGCGCCTGTCCAACCTGGAAATGAGGGTGACCAGCCTGCAGCAGGCTCGGATGATGGGGCTCACCACTCCATCAGTCCCCGAGCCAACACCGTCACCCTCCAGCGGCACCACACCCCACGCGGCCACCCGCGGACGAGGCCCTGTCGTCCTTTGAAAACATGGATATCTATAAATACACACACTGAAGAGCATATTGATAACTACAAAAGAGCATTTGAGTTACAAAAACAAGAAAGAGAGATGTGTATTAGTGGACAAGATAAAACATATATTACTTTTGATATGCAACAGACTCAGCCTCTACCTAAAATTCCCATATCAAAAGCATTTTATCTAAGGCAAATATGGTTTTATAATGAAGGTATCCATATCATTAATAAAGATGGGCATAGGTCTTATTTTTGCACTTGGACAGAAGACTGTGGTGGAAAGGGTAGTGTTGAAGTTCTTAGTTCACTTTTTTACTGTTTAAACAATCTCACTAGTTTGGAAAATTCTCAACACTTACTAATATGGTCAGATTCTTGCAGTGGACAAAATAAAAATCAATTTCTAATTGTTTTGTATCAGTACATGATTTCACATAAAATGTTTGCATCTATTGAACACAAATTTCCAGAAGTAGGTCACACATTTTTAGATTGTGACAGAGATTTTGGCCGCATAGAAAAGCTTTTAAGAAGAAATGAATAAATATTTACTCCTAATAATTACAGAAATATAATTAGAATGGCATCAAAAAAAAATTCGGTTATTGAGGATATGAGTCACCATTTTTACGATTTCAACAAATTAAAAGACGATTTGGGGATAGTAATACCTAACACAAATACATTAAAACATAAAATCAACTTTAAAATTAATGTCAAGTGGATTCACATTGAAGACTTTGGTAGATATTTTTATAAGACAAACTATGACCCCTATACACCATTTCTGGAAGTCTCTCTAGTGAAAAAATCTGATGTTATCCCAGCTGTGTCCATTAGATGTAATATAAATCACAAAGGTAAAATTTCAAAGGAAAAAATTGGTGATATAAAAACACAACTTGAGTATATTGAGCAGGAGTCTCAGTGGTTTTACATAAATATTTTAAATTCTCAGTAAGTAAATAATAAGTGATAAGTTTTCCATCTGAAAGTTCTCATTATTCCCGTACTCAAAATATCCACAAACAGTATTTAAATCCAGTGCTTTCTGTTCAGAAGATGTGTTCAGAAGATGTATTCAATGTATATTCAAAAATGTAAGGATGAAAGTAAACCTACTAAATATTACATCAAGGATTGCACTTATAGACATTTATTCAATACAAAATTTAATTTGTCTTTTAAACAGCCAAGGACTGATGTATGTAACAAATGTGATTCAAATACACACACTGCGACCGTATCGGAACACGCAACCTCCCGTCGCCCAGCCTCCTCAGCTCCGTCCACTCCACAAAACCACTCAAGAACATGGAAGACCATCTAGAAGGAGCCCTTGAATCTGCATACGATGTCCTAATGACCAAGGCCCACAAAGGAGGAGACATTCTTCATGAAGGTGTGACAGGCACTCCTGTTGGCGTCTCTGGACCCAGCACGCGCTCAGGAGCCAGACGGAGCTCAGCGGCTGCCCCCAACAAGAGAAAAAAGGTCAAGGTACCTGCACAGACACACGCGCCCACAGGGGATGACGACATGGAGGGGACAGATGAAGAAGATGACAGCCGAGCTCCCCCGCCTCCTGCTCAGGGACCGGACGGCTCCTATGACACTGAAGGCGGGTGGCTGCACACGATGCTTATAGATATCCAGAAGAGCGTGAAAGAGGTGCTGACCAAGGTGAACCTTATTCAAGAACAGGGGGCTCTAGACAGGCAGCGCCTGTCCAACCTGGAAATGAGGGTGACCAGCCTGCAGCAGGCTCGGATGATGGGGCTCACCACTCCATCAGTCCCCGAGCCAACACCGTCACCCTCCAGCGGCACCACACCCCACGCGGCCACCCGCGGACGAGGCCCTGTCGTCCTTTGAAAACATGGATATCTATAAATACACACACTGAAGAGCATATTGATAACTACAAAAGAGCATTTGAGTTACAAAAACAAGAAAGAGAGATGTGTATTAGTGGACAAGATAAAACATATATTACTTTTGATATGCAACAGACTCAGCCTCTACCTAAAATTCCCATATCAAAAGCATTTTATCTAAGGCAAATATGGTTTTATAATGAAGGTATCCATATCATTAATAAAGATGGGCATAGGTCTTATTTTTGCACTTGGACAGAAGACTGTGGTGGAAAGGGTAGTGTTGAAGTTCTTAGTTCACTTTTTTACTGTTTAAACAATCTCACTAGTTTGGAAAATTCTCAACACTTACTAATATGGTCAGATTCTTGCAGTGGACAAAATAAAAATCAATTTCTAATTGTTTTGTATCAGTACATGATTTCACATAAAATGTTTGCATCTATTGAACACAAATTTCCAGAAGTAGGTCACACATTTTTAGATTGTGACAGAGATTTTGGCCGCATAGAAAAGCTTTTAAGAAGAAATGAATAAATATTTACTCCTAATAATTACAGAAATATAATTAGAATGGCATCAAAAAAAAATTCGGTTATTGAGGATATGAGTCACCATTTTTACGATTTCAACAAATTAAAAGACGATTTGGGGATAGTAATACCTAACACAAATACATTAAAACATAAAATCAACTTTAAAATTAATGTCAAGTGGATTCACATTGAAGACTTTGGTAGATATTTTTATAAGACAAACTATGACCCCTATACACCATTTCTGGAAGTCTCTCTAGTGAAAAAATCTGATGTTATCCCAGCTGTGTCCATTAGATGTAATATAAATCACAAAGGTAAAATTTCAAAGGAAAAAATTGGTGATATAAAAACACAACTTGAGTATATTGAGCAGGAGTCTCAGTGGTTTTACATAAATATTTTAAATTCTCAGTAAGTAAATAATAAGTGATAAGTTTTCCATCTGAAAGTTCTCATTATTCCCGTACTCAAAATATCCACAAACAGTATTTAAATCCAGTGCTTTCTGTTCAGAAGATGTGTTCAGAAGATGTATTCAATGTATATTCAAAAATGTAAGGATGAAAGTAAACCTACTAAATATTACATCAAGGATTGCACTTATAGACATTTATTCAATACAAAATTTAATTTGTCTTTTAAACAGCCAAGGACTGATGTATGTAACAAATGTGATTCAAATACACACACTGCGACCGTATCGGAACACGCAACCTCCCGTCGCCCAGCCTCCTCAGCTCCGTCCACTCCACAAAACCACTCAAGAACATGGAAGACCATCTAGAAGGAGCCCTTGAATCTGCATACGATGTCCTAATGACCAAGGCCCACAAAGGAGGAGACATTCTTCATGAAGGTGTGACAGGCACTCCTGTTGGCGTCTCTGGACCCAGCACGCGCTCAGGAGCCAGACGGAGCTCAGCGGCTGCCCCCAACAAGAGAAAAAAGGTCAAGGTACCTGCACAGACACACGCGCCCACAGGGGATGACGACATGGAGGGGACAGATGAAGAAGATGACAGCCGAGCTCCCCCGCCTCCTGCTCAGGGACCGGACGGCTCCTATGACACTGAAGGCGGGTGGCTGCACACGATGCTTATAGATATCCAGAAGAGCGTGAAAGAGGTGCTGACCAAGGTGAACCTTATTCAAGAACAGGGGGCTCTAGACAGGCAGCGCCTGTCCAACCTGGAAATGAGGGTGACCAGCCTGCAGCAGGCTCGGATGATGGGGCTCACCACTCCATCAGTCCCCGAGCCAACACCGTCACCCTCCAGCGGCACCACACCCCACGCGGCCACCCGCGGACGAGGCCCTGTCGTCCTTTGAAAACATGGATATCTATAAATACACACACTGAAGAGCATATTGATAACTACAAAAGAGCATTTGAGTTACAAAAACAAGAAAGAGAGATGTGTATTAGTGGACAAGATAAAACATATATTACTTTTGATATGCAACAGACTCAGCCTCTACCTAAAATTCCCATATCAAAAGCATTTTATCTAAGGCAAATATGGTTTTATAATGAAGGTATCCATATCATTAATAAAGATGGGCATAGGTCTTATTTTTGCACTTGGACAGAAGACTGTGGTGGAAAGGGTAGTGTTGAAGTTCTTAGTTCACTTTTTTACTGTTTAAACAATCTCACTAGTTTGGAAAATTCTCAACACTTACTAATATGGTCAGATTCTTGCAGTGGACAAAATAAAAATCAATTTCTAATTGTTTTGTATCAGTACATGATTTCACATAAAATGTTTGCATCTATTGAACACAAATTTCCAGAAGTAGGTCACACATTTTTAGATTGTGACAGAGATTTTGGCCGCATAGAAAAGCTTTTAAGAAGAAATGAATAAATATTTACTCCTAATAATTACAGAAATATAATTAGAATGGCATCAAAAAAAAATTCGGTTATTGAGGATATGAGTCACCATTTTTACGATTTCAACAAATTAAAAGACGATTTGGGGATAGTAATACCTAACACAAATACATTAAAACATAAAATCAACTTTAAAATTAATGTCAAGTGGATTCACATTGAAGACTTTGGTAGATATTTTTATAAGACAAACTATGACCCCTATACACCATTTCTGGAAGTCTCTCTAGTGAAAAAATCTGATGTTATCCCAGCTGTGTCCATTAGATGTAATATAAATCACAAAGGTAAAATTTCAAAGGAAAAAATTGGTGATATAAAAACACAACTTGAGTATATTGAGCAGGAGTCTCAGTGGTTTTACATAAATATTTTAAATTCTCAGTAAGTAAATAATAAGTGATAAGTTTTCCATCTGAAAGTTCTCATTATTCCCGTACTCAAAATATCCACAAACAGTATTTAAATCCAGTACTTTCTGTTCAGAAGATGTGTTCAGAAGATGTATTCAATGTATATTCAAAAATGTAAGGATGAAAGTAAACCTACTAAATATTACATCAAGGATTGCACTTATAGACATTTATTCAATACAAAATTTAATTTGTCTTTTAAACAGCCAAGGACTGATGTATGTAACAAATGTGATTCAAATACACACACTGCGACCGTATCGGAACACGCAACCTCCCGTCGCCCAGCCTCCTCAGCTCCGTCCACTCCACAAAACCACTCAAGAACATGGAAGACCATCTAGAAGGAGCCCTTGAATCTGCATACGATGTCCTAATGACCAAGGCCCACAAAGGAGGAGACATTCTTCATGAAGGTGTGACAGGCACTCCTGTTGGCGTCTCTGGACCCAGCACGCGCTCAGGAGCCAGACGGAGCTCAGCGGCTGCCCCCAACAAGAGAAAAAAGGTCAAGGTACCTGCACAGACACACGCGCCCACAGGGGATGACGACATGGAGGGGACAGATGAAGAAGATGACAGCCGAGCTCCCCCGCCTCCTGCTCAGGGACCGGACGGCTCCTATGACACTGAAGGCGGGTGGCTGCACACGATGCTTATAGATATCCAGAAGAGCGTGAAAGAGGTGCTGACCAAGGTGAACCTTATTCAAGAACAGGGGGCTCTAGACAGGCAGCGCCTGTCCAACCTGGAAATGAGGGTGACCAGCCTGCAGCAGGCTCGGATGATGGGGCTCACCACTCCATCAGTCCCCGAGCCAACACCGTCACCCTCCAGCGGCACCACACCCCACGCGGCCACCCGCGGACGAGGCCCTGTCGTCCTTTGAAAACATGGATATCTATAAATACACACACTGAAGAGCATATTGATAACTACAAAAGAGCATTTGAGTTACAAAAACAAGAAAGAGAGATGTGTATTAGTGGACAAGATAAAACATATATTACTTTTGATATGCAACAGACTCAGCCTCTACCTAAAATTCCCATATCAAAAGCATTTTATCTAAGGCAAATATGGTTTTATAATGAAGGTATCCATATCATTAATAAAGATGGGCATAGGTCTTATTTTTGCACTTGGACAGAAGACTGTGGTGGAAAGGGTAGTGTTGAAGTTCTTAGTTCACTTTTTTACTGTTTAAACAATCTCACTAGTTTGGAAAATTCTCAACACTTACTAATATGGTCAGATTCTTGCAGTGGACAAAATAAAAATCAATTTCTAATTGTTTTGTATCAGTACATGATTTCACATAAAATGTTTGCATCTATTGAACACAAATTTCCAGAAGTAGGTCACACATTTTTAGATTGTGACAGAGATTTTGGCCGCATAGAAAAGCTTTTAAGAAGAAATGAATAAATATTTACTCCTAATAATTACAGAAATATAATTAGAATGGCATCAAAAAAAAATTCGGTTATTGAGGATATGAGTCACCATTTTTACGATTTCAACAAATTAAAAGACGATTTGGGGATAGTAATACCTAACACAAATACATTAAAACATAAAATCAACTTTAAAATTAATGTCAAGTGGATTCACATTGAAGACTTTGGTAGATATTTTTATAAGACAAACTATGACCCCTATACACCATTTCTGGAAGTCTCTCTAGTGAAAAAATCTGATGTTATCCCAGCTGTGTCCATTAGATGTAATATAAATCACAAAGGTAAAATTTCAAAGGAAAAAATTGGTGATATAAAAACACAACTTGAGTATATTGAGCAGGAGTCTCAGTGGTTTTACATAAATATTTTAAATTCTCAGTAAGTAAATAATAAGTGATAAGTTTTCCATCTGAAAGTTCTCATTATTCCCGTACTCAAAATATCCACAAACAGTATTTAAATCCAGTACTTTCTGTTCAGAAGATGTGTTCAGAAGATGTATTCAATGTATATTCAAAAATGTAAGGATGAAAGTAAACCTACTAAATATTACATCAAGGATTGCACTTATAGACATTTATTCAATACAAAATTTAATTTGTCTTTTAAACAGCCAAGGACTGATGTATGTAACAAATGTGATTCAAATACACACACTGCGACCGTATCGGAACACGCAACCTCCCGTCGCCCAGCCTCCTCAGCTCCGTCCACTCCACAAAACCACTCAAGAACATGGAAGACCATCTAGAAGGAGCCCTTGAATCTGCATACGATGTCCTAATGACCAAGGCCCACAAAGGAGGAGACATTCTTCATGAAGGTGTGACAGGCACTCCTGTTGGCGTCTCTGGACCCAGCACGCGCTCAGGAGCCAGACGGAGCTCAGCGGCTGCCCCCAACAAGAGAAAAAAGGTCAAGGTACCTGCACAGACACACGCGCCCACAGGGGATGACGACATGGAGGGGACAGATGAAGAAGATGACAGCCGAGCTCCCCCGCCTCCTGCTCAGGGACCGGACGGCTCCTATGACACTGAAGGCGGGTGGCTGCACACGATGCTTATAGATATCCAGAAGAGCGTGAAAGAGGTGCTGACCAAGGTGAACCTTATTCAAGAACAGGGGGCTCTAGACAGGCAGCGCCTGTCCAACCTGGAAATGAGGGTGACCAGCCTGCAGCAGGCTCGGATGATGGGGCTCACCACTCCATCAGTCCCCGAGCCAACACCGTCACCCTCCAGCGGCACCACACCCCACGCGGCCACCCGCGGACGAGGCCCTGTCGTCCTTTGAAAACATGGATATCTATAAATACACACACTGAAGAGCATATTGATAACTACAAAAGAGCATTTGAGTTACAAAAACAAGAAAGAGAGATGTGTATTAGTGGACAAGATAAAACATATATTACTTTTGATATGCAACAGACTCAGCCTCTACCTAAAATTCCCATATCAAAAGCATTTTATCTAAGGCAAATATGGTTTTATAATGAAGGTATCCATATCATTAATAAAGATGGGCATAGGTCTTATTTTTGCACTTGGACAGAAGACTGTGGTGGAAAGGGTAGTGTTGAAGTTCTTAGTTCACTTTTTTACTGTTTAAACAATCTCACTAGTTTGGAAAATTCTCAACACTTACTAATATGGTCAGATTCTTGCAGTGGACAAAATAAAAATCAATTTCTAATTGTTTTGTATCAGTACATGATTTCACATAAAATGTTTGCATCTATTGAACACAAATTTCCAGAAGTAGGTCACACATTTTTAGATTGTGACAGAGATTTTGGCCGCATAGAAAAGCTTTTAAGAAGAAATGAATAAATATTTACTCCTAATAATTACAGAAATATAATTAGAATGGCATCAAAAAAAAATTCGGTTATTGAGGATATGAGTCACCATTTTTACGATTTCAACAAATTAAAAGACGATTTGGGGATAGTAATACCTAACACAAATACATTAAAACATAAAATCAACTTTAAAATTAATGTCAAGTGGATTCACATTGAAGACTTTGGTAGATATTTTTATAAGACAAACTATGACCCCTATACACCATTTCTGGAAGTCTCTCTAGTGAAAAAATCTGATGTTATCCCAGCTGTGTCCATTAGATGTAATATAAATCACAAAGGTAAAATTTCAAAGGAAAAAATTGGTGATATAAAAACACAACTTGAGTATATTGAGCAGGAGTCTCAGTGGTTTTACATAAATATTTTAAATTCTCAGTAAGTAAATAATAAGTGATAAGTTTTCCATCTGAAAGTTCTCATTATTCCCGTACTCAAAATATCCACAAACAGTATTTAAATCCAGTACTTTCTGTTCAGAAGATGTGTTCAGAAGATGTATTCAATGTATATTCAAAAATGTAAGGATGAAAGTAAACCTACTAAATATTACATCAAGGATTGCACTTATAGACATTTATTCAATACAAAATTTAATTTGTCTTTTAAACAGCCAAGGACTGATGTATGTAACAAATGTGATTCAAATACACACACTGCGACCGTATCGGAACACGCAACCTCCCGTCGCCCAGCCTCCTCAGCTCCGTCCACTCCACAAAACCACTCAAGAACATGGAAGACCATCTAGAAGGAGCCCTTGAATCTGCATACGATGTCCTAATGACCAAGGCCCACAAAGGAGGAGACATTCTTCATGAAGGTGTGACAGGCACTCCTGTTGGCGTCTCTGGACCCAGCACGCGCTCAGGAGCCAGACGGAGCTCAGCGGCTGCCCCCAACAAGAGAAAAAAGGTCAAGGTACCTGCACAGACACACGCGCCCACAGGGGATGACGACATGGAGGGGACAGATGAAGAAGATGACAGCCGAGCTCCCCCGCCTCCTGCTCAGGGACCGGACGGCTCCTATGACACTGAAGGCGGGTGGCTGCACACGATGCTTATAGATATCCAGAAGAGCGTGAAAGAGGTGCTGACCAAGGTGAACCTTATTCAAGAACAGGGGGCTCTAGACAGGCAGCGCCTGTCCAACCTGGAAATGAGGGTGACCAGCCTGCAGCAGGCTCGGATGATGGGGCTCACCACTCCATCAGTCCCCGAGCCAACACCGTCACCCTCCAGCGGCACCACACCCCACGCGGCCACCCGCGGACGAGGCCCTGTCGTCCTTTGAAAACATGGATATCTATAAATACACACACTGAAGAGCATATTGATAACTACAAAAGAGCATTTGAGTTACAAAAACAAGAAAGAGAGATGTGTATTAGTGGACAAGATAAAACATATATTACTTTTGATATGCAACAGACTCAGCCTCTACCTAAAATTCCCATATCAAAAGCATTTTATCTAAGGCAAATATGGTTTTATAATGAAGGTATCCATATCATTAATAAAGATGGGCATAGGTCTTATTTTTGCACTTGGACAGAAGACTGTGGTGGAAAGGGTAGTGTTGAAGTTCTTAGTTCACTTTTTTACTGTTTAAACAATCTCACTAGTTTGGAAAATTCTCAACACTTACTAATATGGTCAGATTCTTGCAGTGGACAAAATAAAAATCAATTTCTAATTGTTTTGTATCAGTACATGATTTCACATAAAATGTTTGCATCTATTGAACACAAATTTCCAGAAGTAGGTCACACATTTTTAGATTGTGACAGAGATTTTGGCCGCATAGAAAAGCTTTTAAGAAGAAATGAATAAATATTTACTCCTAATAATTACAGAAATATAATTAGAATGGCATCAAAAAAAAATTCGGTTATTGAGGATATGAGTCACCATTTTTACGATTTCAACAAATTAAAAGACGATTTGGGGATAGTAATACCTAACACAAATACATTAAAACATAAAATCAACTTTAAAATTAATGTCAAGTGGATTCACATTGAAGACTTTGGTAGATATTTTTATAAGACAAACTATGACCCCTATACACCATTTCTGGAAGTCTCTCTAGTGAAAAAATCTGATGTTATCCCAGCTGTGTCCATTAGATGTAATATAAATCACAAAGGTAAAATTTCAAAGGAAAAAATTGGTGATATAAAAACACAACTTGAGTATATTGAGCAGGAGTCTCAGTGGTTTTACATAAATATTTTAAATTCTCAGTAAGTAAATAATAAGTGATAAGTTTTCCATCTGAAAGTTCTCATTATTCCCGTACTCAAAATATCCACAAACAGTATTTAAATCCAGTACTTTCTGTTCAGAAGATGTGTTCAGAAGATGTATTCAATGTATATTCAAAAATGTAAGGATGAAAGTAAACCTACTAAATATTACATCAAGGATTGCACTTATAGACATTTATTCAATACAAAATTTAATTTGTCTTTTAAACAGCCAAGGACTGATGTATGTAACAAATGTGATTCAAATACACACACTGCGACCGTATCGGAACACGCAACCTCCCGTCGCCCAGCCTCCTCAGCTCCGTCCACTCCACAAAACCACTCAAGAACATGGAAGACCATCTAGAAGGAGCCCTTGAATCTGCATACGATGTCCTAATGACCAAGGCCCACAAAGGAGGAGACATTCTTCATGAAGGTGTGACAGGCACTCCTGTTGGCGTCTCTGGACCCAGCACGCGCTCAGGAGCCAGACGGAGCTCAGCGGCTGCCCCCAACAAGAGAAAAAAGGTCAAGGTACCTGCACAGACACACGCGCCCACAGGGGATGACGACATGGAGGGGACAGATGAAGAAGATGACAGCCGAGCTCCCCCGCCTCCTGCTCAGGGACCGGACGGCTCCTATGACACTGAAGGCGGGTGGCTGCACACGATGCTTATAGATATCCAGAAGAGCGTGAAAGAGGTGCTGACCAAGGTGAACCTTATTCAAGAACAGGGGGCTCTAGACAGGCAGCGCCTGTCCAACCTGGAAATGAGGGTGACCAGCCTGCAGCAGGCTCGGATGATGGGGCTCACCACTCCATCAGTCCCCGAGCCAACACCGTCACCCTCCAGCGGCACCACACCCCACGCGGCCACCCGCGGACGAGGCCCTGTCGTCCTTTGAAAACATGGATATCTATAAATACACACACTGAAGAGCATATTGATAACTACAAAAGAGCATTTGAGTTACAAAAACAAGAAAGAGAGATGTGTATTAGTGGACAAGATAAAACATATATTACTTTTGATATGCAACAGACTCAGCCTCTACCTAAAATTCCCATATCAAAAGCATTTTATCTAAGGCAAATATGGTTTTATAATGAAGGTATCCATATCATTAATAAAGATGGGCATAGGTCTTATTTTTGCACTTGGACAGAAGACTGTGGTGGAAAGGGTAGTGTTGAAGTTCTTAGTTCACTTTTTTACTGTTTAAACAATCTCACTAGTTTGGAAAATTCTCAACACTTACTAATATGGTCAGATTCTTGCAGTGGACAAAATAAAAATCAATTTCTAATTGTTTTGTATCAGTACATGATTTCACATAAAATGTTTGCATCTATTGAACACAAATTTCCAGAAGTAGGTCACACATTTTTAGATTGTGACAGAGATTTTGGCCGCATAGAAAAGCTTTTAAGAAGAAATGAATAAATATTTACTCCTAATAATTACAGAAATATAATTAGAATGGCATCAAAAAAAAATTCGGTTATTGAGGATATGAGTCACCATTTTTACGATTTCAACAAATTAAAAGACGATTTGGGGATAGTAATACCTAACACAAATACATTAAAACATAAAATCAACTTTAAAATTAATGTCAAGTGGATTCACATTGAAGACTTTGGTAGATATTTTTATAAGACAAACTATGACCCCTATACACCATTTCTGGAAGTCTCTCTAGTGAAAAAATCTGATGTTATCCCAGCTGTGTCCATTAGATGTAATATAAATCACAAAGGTAAAATTTCAAAGGAAAAAATTGGTGATATAAAAACACAACTTGAGTATATTGAGCAGGAGTCTCAGTGGTTTTACATAAATATTTTAAATTCTCAGTAAGTAAATAATAAGTGATAAGTTTTCCATCTGAAAGTTCTCATTATTCCCGTACTCAAAATATCCACAAACAGTATTTAAATCCAGTGCTTTCTGTTCAGAAGATGTGTTCAGAAGATGTATTCAATGTATATTCAAAAATGTAAGGATGAAAGTAAACCTACTAAATATTACATCAAGGATTGCACTTATAGACATTTATTCAATACAAAATTTAATTTGTCTTTTAAACAGCCAAGGACTGATGTATGTAACAAATGTGATTCAAATACACACACTGCGACCGTATCGGAACACGCAACCTCCCGTCGCCCAGCCTCCTCAGCTCCGTCCACTCCACAAAACCACTCAAGAACATGGAAGACCATCTAGAAGGAGCCCTTGAATCTGCATACGATGTCCTAATGACCAAGGCCCACAAAGGAGGAGACATTCTTCATGAAGGTGTGACAGGCACTCCTGTTGGCGTCTCTGGACCCAGCACGCGCTCAGGAGCCAGACGGAGCTCAGCGGCTGCCCCCAACAAGAGAAAAAAGGTCAAGGTACCTGCACAGACACACGCGCCCACAGGGGATGACGACATGGAGGGGACAGATGAAGAAGATGACAGCCGAGCTCCCCCGCCTCCTGCTCAGGGACCGGACGGCTCCTATGACACTGAAGGCGGGTGGCTGCACACGATGCTTATAGATATCCAGAAGAGCGTGAAAGAGGTGCTGACCAAGGTGAACCTTATTCAAGAACAGGGGGCTCTAGACAGGCAGCGCCTGTCCAACCTGGAAATGAGGGTGACCAGCCTGCAGCAGGCTCGGATGATGGGGCTCACCACTCCATCAGTCCCCGAGCCAACACCGTCACCCTCCAGCGGCACCACACCCCACGCGGCCACCCGCGGACGAGGCCCTGTCGTCCTTTGAAAACATGGATATCTATAAATACACACACTGAAGAGCATATTGATAACTACAAAAGAGCATTTGAGTTACAAAAACAAGAAAGAGAGATGTGTATTAGTGGACAAGATAAAACATATATTACTTTTGATATGCAACAGACTCAGCCTCTACCTAAAATTCCCATATCAAAAGCATTTTATCTAAGGCAAATATGGTTTTATAATGAAGGTATCCATATCATTAATAAAGATGGGCATAGGTCTTATTTTTGCACTTGGACAGAAGACTGTGGTGGAAAGGGTAGTGTTGAAGTTCTTAGTTCACTTTTTTACTGTTTAAACAATCTCACTAGTTTGGAAAATTCTCAACACTTACTAATATGGTCAGATTCTTGCAGTGGACAAAATAAAAATCAATTTCTAATTGTTTTGTATCAGTACATGATTTCACATAAAATGTTTGCATCTATTGAACACAAATTTCCAGAAGTAGGTCACACATTTTTAGATTGTGACAGAGATTTTGGCCGCATAGAAAAGCTTTTAAGAAGAAATGAATAAATATTTACTCCTAATAATTACAGAAATATAATTAGAATGGCATCAAAAAAAAATTCGGTTATTGAGGATATGAGTCACCATTTTTACGATTTCAACAAATTAAAAGACGATTTGGGGATAGTAATACCTAACACAAATACATTAAAACATAAAATCAACTTTAAAATTAATGTCAAGTGGATTCACATTGAAGACTTTGGTAGATATTTTTATAAGACAAACTATGACCCCTATACACCATTTCTGGAAGTCTCTCTAGTGAAAAAATCTGATGTTATCCCAGCTGTGTCCATTAGATGTAATATAAATCACAAAGGTAAAATTTCAAAGGAAAAAATTGGTGATATAAAAACACAACTTGAGTATATTGAGCAGGAGTCTCAGTGGTTTTACATAAATATTTTAAATTCTCAGTAAGTAAATAATAAGTGATAAGTTTTCCATCTGAAAGTTCTCATTATTCCCGTACTCAAAATATCCACAAACAGTATTTAAATCCAGTACTTTCTGTTCAGAAGATGTGTTCAGAAGATGTATTCAATGTATATTCAAAAATGTAAGGATGAAAGTAAACCTACTAAATATTACATCAAGGATTGCACTTATAGACATTTATTCAATACAAAATTTAATTTGTCTTTTAAACAGCCAAGGACTGATGTATGTAACAAATGTGATTCAAATACACACACTGCGACCGTATCGGAACACGCAACCTCCCGTCGCCCAGCCTCCTCAGCTCCGTCCACTCCACAAAACCACTCAAGAACATGGAAGACCATCTAGAAGGAGCCCTTGAATCTGCATACGATGTCCTAATGACCAAGGCCCACAAAGGAGGAGACATTCTTCATGAAGGTGTGACAGGCACTCCTGTTGGCGTCTCTGGACCCAGCACGCGCTCAGGAGCCAGACGGAGCTCAGCGGCTGCCCCCAACAAGAGAAAAAAGGTCAAGGTACCTGCACAGACACACGCGCCCACAGGGGATGACGACATGGAGGGGACAGATGAAGAAGATGACAGCCGAGCTCCCCCGCCTCCTGCTCAGGGACCGGACGGCTCCTATGACACTGAAGGCGGGTGGCTGCACACGATGCTTATAGATATCCAGAAGAGCGTGAAAGAGGTGCTGACCAAGGTGAACCTTATTCAAGAACAGGGGGCTCTAGACAGGCAGCGCCTGTCCAACCTGGAAATGAGGGTGACCAGCCTGCAGCAGGCTCGGATGATGGGGCTCACCACTCCATCAGTCCCCGAGCCAACACCGTCACCCTCCAGCGGCACCACACCCCACGCGGCCACCCGCGGACGAGGCCCTGTCGTCCTTTGAAAACATGGATATCTATAAATACACACACTGAAGAGCATATTGATAACTACAAAAGAGCATTTGAGTTACAAAAACAAGAAAGAGAGATGTGTATTAGTGGACAAGATAAAACATATATTACTTTTGATATGCAACAGACTCAGCCTCTACCTAAAATTCCCATATCAAAAGCATTTTATCTAAGGCAAATATGGTTTTATAATGAAGGTATCCATATCATTAATAAAGATGGGCATAGGTCTTATTTTTGCACTTGGACAGAAGACTGTGGTGGAAAGGGTAGTGTTGAAGTTCTTAGTTCACTTTTTTACTGTTTAAACAATCTCACTAGTTTGGAAAATTCTCAACACTTACTAATATGGTCAGATTCTTGCAGTGGACAAAATAAAAATCAATTTCTAATTGTTTTGTATCAGTACATGATTTCACATAAAATGTTTGCATCTATTGAACACAAATTTCCAGAAGTAGGTCACACATTTTTAGATTGTGACAGAGATTTTGGCCGCATAGAAAAGCTTTTAAGAAGAAATGAATAAATATTTACTCCTAATAATTACAGAAATATAATTAGAATGGCATCAAAAAAAAATTCGGTTATTGAGGATATGAGTCACCATTTTTACGATTTCAACAAATTAAAAGACGATTTGGGGATAGTAATACCTAACACAAATACATTAAAACATAAAATCAACTTTAAAATTAATGTCAAGTGGATTCACATTGAAGACTTTGGTAGATATTTTTATAAGACAAACTATGACCCCTATACACCATTTCTGGAAGTCTCTCTAGTGAAAAAATCTGATGTTATCCCAGCTGTGTCCATTAGATGTAATATAAATCACAAAGGTAAAATTTCAAAGGAAAAAATTGGTGATATAAAAACACAACTTGAGTATATTGAGCAGGAGTCTCAGTGGTTTTACATAAATATTTTAAATTCTCAGTAAGTAAATAATAAGTGATAAGTTTTCCATCTGAAAGTTCTCATTATTCCCGTACTCAAAATATCCACAAACAGTATTTAAATCCAGTACTTTCTGTTCAGAAGATGTGTTCAGAAGATGTATTCAATGTATATTCAAAAATGTAAGGATGAAAGTAAACCTACTAAATATTACATCAAGGATTGCACTTATAGACATTTATTCAATACAAAATTTAATTTGTCTTTTAAACAGCCAAGGACTGATGTATGTAACAAATGTGATTCAAATACACACACTGCGACCGTATCGGAACACGCAACCTCCCGTCGCCCAGCCTCCTCAGCTCCGTCCACTCCACAAAACCACTCAAGAACATGGAAGACCATCTAGAAGGAGCCCTTGAATCTGCATACGATGTCCTAATGACCAAGGCCCACAAAGGAGGAGACATTCTTCATGAAGGTGTGACAGGCACTCCTGTTGGCGTCTCTGGACCCAGCACGCGCTCAGGAGCCAGACGGAGCTCAGCGGCTGCCCCCAACAAGAGAAAAAAGGTCAAGGTACCTGCACAGACACACGCGCCCACAGGGGATGACGACATGGAGGGGACAGATGAAGAAGATGACAGCCGAGCTCCCCCGCCTCCTGCTCAGGGACCGGACGGCTCCTATGACACTGAAGGCGGGTGGCTGCACACGATGCTTATAGATATCCAGAAGAGCGTGAAAGAGGTGCTGACCAAGGTGAACCTTATTCAAGAACAGGGGGCTCTAGACAGGCAGCGCCTGTCCAACCTGGAAATGAGGGTGACCAGCCTGCAGCAGGCTCGGATGATGGGGCTCACCACTCCATCAGTCCCCGAGCCAACACCGTCACCCTCCAGCGGCACCACACCCCACGCGGCCACCCGCGGACGAGGCCCTGTCGTCCTTTGAAAACATGGATATCTATAAATACACACACTGAAGAGCATATTGATAACTACAAAAGAGCATTTGAGTTACAAAAACAAGAAAGAGAGATGTGTATTAGTGGACAAGATAAAACATATATTACTTTTGATATGCAACAGACTCAGCCTCTACCTAAAATTCCCATATCAAAAGCATTTTATCTAAGGCAAATATGGTTTTATAATGAAGGTATCCATATCATTAATAAAGATGGGCATAGGTCTTATTTTTGCACTTGGACAGAAGACTGTGGTGGAAAGGGTAGTGTTGAAGTTCTTAGTTCACTTTTTTACTGTTTAAACAATCTCACTAGTTTGGAAAATTCTCAACACTTACTAATATGGTCAGATTCTTGCAGTGGACAAAATAAAAATCAATTTCTAATTGTTTTGTATCAGTACATGATTTCACATAAAATGTTTGCATCTATTGAACACAAATTTCCAGAAGTAGGTCACACATTTTTAGATTGTGACAGAGATTTTGGCCGCATAGAAAAGCTTTTAAGAAGAAATGAATAAATATTTACTCCTAATAATTACAGAAATATAATTAGAATGGCATCAAAAAAAAATTCGGTTATTGAGGATATGAGTCACCATTTTTACGATTTCAACAAATTAAAAGACGATTTGGGGATAGTAATACCTAACACAAATACATTAAAACATAAAATCAACTTTAAAATTAATGTCAAGTGGATTCACATTGAAGACTTTGGTAGATATTTTTATAAGACAAACTATGACCCCTATACACCATTTCTGGAAGTCTCTCTAGTGAAAAAATCTGATGTTATCCCAGCTGTGTCCATTAGATGTAATATAAATCACAAAGGTAAAATTTCAAAGGAAAAAATTGGTGATATAAAAACACAACTTGAGTATATTGAGCAGGAGTCTCAGTGGTTTTACATAAATATTTTAAATTCTCAGTAAGTAAATAATAAGTGATAAGTTTTCCATCTGAAAGTTCTCATTATTCCCGTACTCAAAATATCCACAAACAGTATTTAAATCCAGTACTTTCTGTTCAGAAGATGTGTTCAGAAGATGTATTCAATGTATATTCAAAAATGTAAGGATGAAAGTAAACCTACTAAATATTACATCAAGGATTGCACTTATAGACATTTATTCAATACAAAATTTAATTTGTCTTTTAAACAGCCAAGGACTGATGTATGTAACAAATGTGATTCAAATACACACACTGCGACCGTATCGGAACACGCAACCTCCCGTCGCCCAGCCTCCTCAGCTCCGTCCACTCCACAAAACCACTCAAGAACATGGAAGACCATCTAGAAGGAGCCCTTGAATCTGCATACGATGTCCTAATGACCAAGGCCCACAAAGGAGGAGACATTCTTCATGAAGGTGTGACAGGCACTCCTGTTGGCGTCTCTGGACCCAGCACGCGCTCAGGAGCCAGACGGAGCTCAGCGGCTGCCCCCAACAAGAGAAAAAAGGTCAAGGTACCTGCACAGACACACGCGCCCACAGGGGATGACGACATGGAGGGGACAGATGAAGAATATGACAGCCGAGCTCCCCCGCCTCCTGCTCAGGGACCGGACGGCTCCTATGACACTGAAGGCGGGTGGCTGCACACGATGCTTATAGATATCCAGAAGAGCGTGAAAGAGGTGCTGACCAAGGTGAACCTTATTCAAGAACAGGGGGCTCTAGACAGGCAGCGCCTGTCCAACCTGGAAATGAGGGTGACCAGCCTGCAGCAGGCTCGGATGATGGGGCTCACCACTCCATCAGTCCCCGAGCCAACACCGTCACCCTCCAGCGGCACCACACCCCACGCGGCCACCCGCGGACGAGGCCCTGTCGTCCTTTGAAAACATGGATATCTATAAATACACACACTGAAGAGCATATTGATAACTACAAAAGAGCATTTGAGTTACAAAAACAAGAAAGAGAGATGTGTATTAGTGGACAAGATAAAACATATATTACTTTTGATATGCAACAGACTCAGCCTCTACCTAAAATTCCCATATCAAAAGCATTTTATCTAAGGCAAATATGGTTTTATAATGAAGGTATCCATATCATTAATAAAGATGGGCATAGGTCTTATTTTTGCACTTGGACAGAAGACTGTGGTGGAAAGGGTAGTGTTGAAGTTCTTAGTTCACTTTTTTACTGTTTAAACAATCTCACTAGTTTGGAAAATTCTCAACACTTACTAATATGGTCAGATTCTTGCAGTGGACAAAATAAAAATCAATTTCTAATTGTTTTGTATCAGTACATGATTTCACATAAAATGTTTGCATCTATTGAACACAAATTTCCAGAAGTAGGTCACACATTTTTAGATTGTGACAGAGATTTTGGCCGCATAGAAAAGCTTTTAAGAAGAAATGAATAAATATTTACTCCTAATAATTACAGAAATATAATTAGAATGGCATCAAAAAAAAATTCGGTTATTGAGGATATGAGTCACCATTTTTACGATTTCAACAAATTAAAAGACGATTTGGGGATAGTAATACCTAACACAAATACATTAAAACATAAAATCAACTTTAAAATTAATGTCAAGTGGATTCACATTGAAGACTTTGGTAGATATTTTTATAAGACAAACTATGACCCCTATACACCATTTCTGGAAGTCTCTCTAGTGAAAAAATCTGATGTTATCCCAGCTGTGTCCATTAGATGTAATATAAATCACAAAGGTAAAATTTCAAAGGAAAAAATTGGTGATATAAAAACACAACTTGAGTATATTGAGCAGGAGTCTCAGTGGTTTTACATAAATATTTTAAATTCTCAGTAAGTAAATAATAAGTGATAAGTTTTCCATCTGAAAGTTCTCATTATTCCCGTACTCAAAATATCCACAAACAGTATTTAAATCCAGTACTTTCTGTTCAGAAGATGTGTTCAGAAGATGTATTCAATGTATATTCAAAAATGTAAGGATGAAAGTAAACCTACTAAATATTACATCAAGGATTGCACTTATAGACATTTATTCAATACAAAATTTAATTTGTCTTTTAAACAGCCAAGGACTGATGTATGTAACAAATGTGATTCAAATACACACACTGCGACCGTATCGGAACACGCAACCTCCCGTCGCCCAGCCTCCTCAGCTCCGTCCACTCCACAAAACCACTCAAGAACATGGAAGACCATCTAGAAGGAGCCCTTGAATCTGCATACGATGTCCTAATGACCAAGGCCCACAAAGGAGGAGACATTCTTCATGAAGGTGTGACAGGCACTCCTGTTGGCGTCTCTGGACCCAGCACGCGCTCAGGAGCCAGACGGAGCTCAGCGGCTGCCCCCAACAAGAGAAAAAAGGTCAAGGTACCTGCACAGACACACGCGCCCACAGGGGATGACGACATGGAGGGGACAGATGAAGAAGATGACAGCCGAGCTCCCCCGCCTCCTGCTCAGGGACCGGACGGCTCCTATGACACTGAAGGCGGGTGGCTGCACACGATGCTTATAGATATCCAGAAGAGCGTGAAAGAGGTGCTGACCAAGGTGAACCTTATTCAAGAACAGGGGGCTCTAGACAGGCAGCGCCTGTCCAACCTGGAAATGAGGGTGACCAGCCTGCAGCAGGCTCGGATGATGGGGCTCACCACTCCATCAGTCCCCGAGCCAACACCGTCACCCTCCAGCGGCACCACACCCCACGCGGCCACCCGCGGACGAGGCCCTGTCGTCCTTTGAAAACATGGATATCTATAAATACACACACTGAAGAGCATATTGATAACTACAAAAGAGCATTTGAGTTACAAAAACAAGAAAGAGAGATGTGTATTAGTGGACAAGATAAAACATATATTACTTTTGATATGCAACAGACTCAGCCTCTACCTAAAATTCCCATATCAAAAGCATTTTATCTAAGGCAAATATGGTTTTATAATGAAGGTATCCATATCATTAATAAAGATGGGCATAGGTCTTATTTTTGCACTTGGACAGAAGACTGTGGTGGAAAGGGTAGTGTTGAAGTTCTTAGTTCACTTTTTTACTGTTTAAACAATCTCACTAGTTTGGAAAATTCTCAACACTTACTAATATGGTCAGATTCTTGCAGTGGACAAAATAAAAATCAATTTCTAATTGTTTTGTATCAGTACATGATTTCACATAAAATGTTTGCATCTATTGAACACAAATTTCCAGAAGTAGGTCACACATTTTTAGATTGTGACAGAGATTTTGGCCGCATAGAAAAGCTTTTAAGAAGAAATGAATAAATATTTACTCCTAATAATTACAGAAATATAATTAGAATGGCATCAAAAAAAAATTCGGTTATTGAGGATATGAGTCACCATTTTTACGATTTCAACAAATTAAAAGACGATTTGGGGATAGTAATACCTAACACAAATACATTAAAACATAAAATCAACTTTAAAATTAATGTCAAGTGGATTCACATTGAAGACTTTGGTAGATATTTTTATAAGACAAACTATGACCCCTATACACCATTTCTGGAAGTCTCTCTAGTGAAAAAATCTGATGTTATCCCAGCTGTGTCCATTAGATGTAATATAAATCACAAAGGTAAAATTTCAAAGGAAAAAATTGGTGATATAAAAACACAACTTGAGTATATTGAGCAGGAGTCTCAGTGGTTTTACATAAATATTTTAAATTCTCAGTAAGTAAATAATAAGTGATAAGTTTTCCATCTGAAAGTTCTCATTATTCCCGTACTCAAAATATCCACAAACAGTATTTAAATCCAGTACTTTCTGTTCAGAAGATGTGTTCAGAAGATGTATTCAATGTATATTCAAAAATGTAAGGATGAAAGTAAACCTACTAAATATTACATCAAGGATTGCACTTATAGACATTTATTCAATACAAAATTTAATTTGTCTTTTAAACAGCCAAGGACTGATGTATGTAACAAATGTGATTCAAATACACACACTGCGACCGTATCGGAACACGCAACCTCCCGTCGCCCAGCCTCCTCAGCTCCGTCCACTCCACAAAACCACTCAAGAACATGGAAGACCATCTAGAAGGAGCCCTTGAATCTGCATACGATGTCCTAATGACCAAGGCCCACAAAGGAGGAGACATTCTTCATGAAGGTGTGACAGGCACTCCTGTTGGCGTCTCTGGACCCAGCACGCGCTCAGGAGCCAGACGGAGCTCAGCGGCTGCCCCCAACAAGAGAAAAAAGGTCAAGGTACCTGCACAGACACACGCGCCCACAGGGGATGACGACATGGAGGGGACAGATGAAGAAGATGACAGCCGAGCTCCCCCGCCTCCTGCTCAGGGACCGGACGGCTCCTATGACACTGAAGGCGGGTGGCTGCACACGATGCTTATAGATATCCAGAAGAGCGTGAAAGAGGTGCTGACCAAGGTGAACCTTATTCAAGAACAGGGGGCTCTAGACAGGCAGCGCCTGTCCAACCTGGAAATGAGGGTGACCAGCCTGCAGCAGGCTCGGATGATGGGGCTCACCACTCCATCAGTCCCCGAGCCAACACCGTCACCCTCCAGCGGCACCACACCCCACGCGGCCACCCGCGGACGAGGCCCTGTCGTCCTTTGAAAACATGGATATCTATAAATACACACACTGAAGAGCATATTGATAACTACAAAAGAGCATTTGAGTTACAAAAACAAGAAAGAGAGATGTGTATTAGTGGACAAGATAAAACATATATTACTTTTGATATGCAACAGACTCAGCCTCTACCTAAAATTCCCATATCAAAAGCATTTTATCTAAGGCAAATATGGTTTTATAATGAAGGTATCCATATCATTAATAAAGATGGGCATAGGTCTTATTTTTGCACTTGGACAGAAGACTGTGGTGGAAAGGGTAGTGTTGAAGTTCTTAGTTCACTTTTTTACTGTTTAAACAATCTCACTAGTTTGGAAAATTCTCAACACTTACTAATATGGTCAGATTCTTGCAGTGGACAAAATAAAAATCAATTTCTAATTGTTTTGTATCAGTACATGATTTCACATAAAATGTTTGCATCTATTGAACACAAATTTCCAGAAGTAGGTCACACATTTTTAGATTGTGACAGAGATTTTGGCCGCATAGAAAAGCTTTTAAGAAGAAATGAATAAATATTTACTCCTAATAATTACAGAAATATAATTAGAATGGCATCAAAAAAAAATTCGGTTATTGAGGATATGAGTCACCATTTTTACGATTTCAACAAATTAAAAGACGATTTGGGGATAGTAATACCTAACACAAATACATTAAAACATAAAATCAACTTTAAAATTAATGTCAAGTGGATTCACATTGAAGACTTTGGTAGATATTTTTATAAGACAAACTATGACCCCTATACACCATTTCTGGAAGTCTCTCTAGTGAAAAAATCTGATGTTATCCCAGCTGTGTCCATTAGATGTAATATAAATCACAAAGGTAAAATTTCAAAGGAAAAAATTGGTGATATAAAAACACAACTTGAGTATATTGAGCAGGAGTCTCAGTGGTTTTACATAAATATTTTAAATTCTCAGTAAGTAAATAATAAGTGATAAGTTTTCCATCTGAAAGTTCTCATTATTCCCGTACTCAAAATATCCACAAACAGTATTTAAATCCAGTACTTTCTGTTCAGAAGATGTGTTCAGAAGATGTATTCAATGTATATTCAAAAATGTAAGGATGAAAGTAAACCTACTAAATATTACATCAAGGATTGCACTTATAGACATTTATTCAATACAAAATTTAATTTGTCTTTTAAACAGCCAAGGACTGATGTATGTAACAAATGTGATTCAAATACACACACTGCGACCGTATCGGAACACGCAACCTCCCGTCGCCCAGCCTCCTCAGCTCCGTCCACTCCACAAAACCACTCAAGAACATGGAAGACCATCTAGAAGGAGCCCTTGAATCTGCATACGATGTCCTAATGACCAAGGCCCACAAAGGAGGAGACATTCTTCATGAAGGTGTGACAGGCACTCCTGTTGGCGTCTCTGGACCCAGCACGCGCTCAGGAGCCAGACGGAGCTCAGCGGCTGCCCCCAACAAGAGAAAAAAGGTCAAGGTACCTGCACAGACACACGCGCCCACAGGGGATGACGACATGGAGGGGACAGATGAAGAAGATGACAGCCGAGCTCCCCCGCCTCCTGCTCAGGGACCGGACGGCTCCTATGACACTGAAGGCGGGTGGCTGCACACGATGCTTATAGATATCCAGAAGAGCGTGAAAGAGGTGCTGACCAAGGTGAACCTTATTCAAGAACAGGGGGCTCTAGACAGGCAGCGCCTGTCCAACCTGGAAATGAGGGTGACCAGCCTGCAGCAGGCTCGGATGATGGGGCTCACCACTCCATCAGTCCCCGAGCCAACACCGTCACCCTCCAGCGGCACCACACCCCACGCGGCCACCCGCGGACGAGGCCCTGTCGTCCTTTGAAAACATGGATATCTATAAATACACACACTGAAGAGCATATTGATAACTACAAAAGAGCATTTGAGTTACAAAAACAAGAAAGAGAGATGTGTATTAGTGGACAAGATAAAACATATATTACTTTTGATATGCAACAGACTCAGCCTCTACCTAAAATTCCCATATCAAAAGCATTTTATCTAAGGCAAATATGGTTTTATAATGAAGGTATCCATATCATTAATAAAGATGGGCATAGGTCTTATTTTTGCACTTGGACAGAAGACTGTGGTGGAAAGGGTAGTGTTGAAGTTCTTAGTTCACTTTTTTACTGTTTAAACAATCTCACTAGTTTGGAAAATTCTCAACACTTACTAATATGGTCAGATTCTTGCAGTGGACAAAATAAAAATCAATTTCTAATTGTTTTGTATCAGTACATGATTTCACATAAAATGTTTGCATCTATTGAACACAAATTTCCAGAAGTAGGTCACACATTTTTAGATTGTGACAGAGATTTTGGCCGCATAGAAAAGCTTTTAAGAAGAAATGAATAAATATTTACTCCTAATAATTACAGAAATATAATTAGAATGGCATCAAAAAAAAATTCGGTTATTGAGGATATGAGTCACCATTTTTACGATTTCAACAAATTAAAAGACGATTTGGGGATAGTAATACCTAACACAAATACATTAAAACATAAAATCAACTTTAAAATTAATGTCAAGTGGATTCACATTGAAGACTTTGGTAGATATTTTTATAAGACAAACTATGACCCCTATACACCATTTCTGGAAGTCTCTCTAGTGAAAAAATCTGATGTTATCCCAGCTGTGTCCATTAGATGTAATATAAATCACAAAGGTAAAATTTCAAAGGAAAAAATTGGTGATATAAAAACACAACTTGAGTATATTGAGCAGGAGTCTCAGTGGTTTTACATAAATATTTTAAATTCTCAGTAAGTAAATAATAAGTGATAAGTTTTCCATCTGAAAGTTCTCATTATTCCCGTACTCAAAATATCCACAAACAGTATTTAAATCCAGTACTTTCTGTTCAGAAGATGTGTTCAGAAGATGTATTCAATGTATATTCAAAAATGTAAGGATGAAAGTAAACCTACTAAATATTACATCAAGGATTGCACTTATAGACATTTATTCAATACAAAATTTAATTTGTCTTTTAAACAGCCAAGGACTGATGTATGTAACAAATGTGATTCAAATACACACACTGCGACCGTATCGGAACACGCAACCTCCCGTCGCCCAGCCTCCTCAGCTCCGTCCACTCCACAAAACCACTCAAGAACATGGAAGACCATCTAGAAGGAGCCCTTGAATCTGCATACGATGTCCTAATGACCAAGGCCCACAAAGGAGGAGACATTCTTCATGAAGGTGTGACAGGCACTCCTGTTGGCGTCTCTGGACCCAGCACGCGCTCAGGAGCCAGACGGAGCTCAGCGGCTGCCCCCAACAAGAGAAAAAAGGTCAAGGTACCTGCACAGACACACGCGCCCACAGGGGATGACGACATGGAGGGGACAGATGAAGAAGATGACAGCCGAGCTCCCCCGCCTCCTGCTCAGGGACCGGACGGCTCCTATGACACTGAAGGCGGGTGGCTGCACACGATGCTTATAGATATCCAGAAGAGCGTGAAAGAGGTGCTGACCAAGGTGAACCTTATTCAAGAACAGGGGGCTCTAGACAGGCAGCGCCTGTCCAACCTGGAAATGAGGGTGACCAGCCTGCAGCAGGCTCGGATGATGGGGCTCACCACTCCATCAGTCCCCGAGCCAACACCGTCACCCTCCAGCGGCACCACACCCCACGCGGCCACCCGCGGACGAGGCCCTGTCGTCCTTTGAAAACATGGATATCTATAAATACACACACTGAAGAGCATATTGATAACTACAAAAGAGCATTTGAGTTACAAAAACAAGAAAGAGAGATGTGTATTAGTGGACAAGATAAAACATATATTACTTTTGATATGCAACAGACTCAGCCTCTACCTAAAATTCCCATATCAAAAGCATTTTATCTAAGGCAAATATGGTTTTATAATGAAGGTATCCATATCATTAATAAAGATGGGCATAGGTCTTATTTTTGCACTTGGACAGAAGACTGTGGTGGAAAGGGTAGTGTTGAAGTTCTTAGTTCACTTTTTTACTGTTTAAACAATCTCACTAGTTTGGAAAATTCTCAACACTTACTAATATGGTCAGATTCTTGCAGTGGACAAAATAAAAATCAATTTCTAATTGTTTTGTATCAGTACATGATTTCACATAAAATGTTTGCATCTATTGAACACAAATTTCCAGAAGTAGGTCACACATTTTTAGATTGTGACAGAGATTTTGGCCGCATAGAAAAGCTTTTAAGAAGAAATGAATAAATATTTACTCCTAATAATTACAGAAATATAATTAGAATGGCATCAAAAAAAAATTCGGTTATTGAGGATATGAGTCACCATTTTTACGATTTCAACAAATTAAAAGACGATTTGGGGATAGTAATACCTAACACAAATACATTAAAACATAAAATCAACTTTAAAATTAATGTCAAGTGGATTCACATTGAAGACTTTGGTAGATATTTTTATAAGACAAACTATGACCCCTATACACCATTTCTGGAAGTCTCTCTAGTGAAAAAATCTGATGTTATCCCAGCTGTGTCCATTAGATGTAATATAAATCACAAAGGTAAAATTTCAAAGGAAAAAATTGGTGATATAAAAACACAACTTGAGTATATTGAGCAGGAGTCTCAGTGGTTTTACATAAATATTTTAAATTCTCAGTAAGTAAATAATAAGTGATAAGTTTTCCATCTGAAAGTTCTCATTATTCCCGTACTCAAAATATCCACAAACAGTATTTAAATCCAGTGCTTTCTGTTCAGAAGATGTGTTCAGAAGATGTATTCAATGTATATTCAAAAATGTAAGGATGAAAGTAAACCTACTAAATATTACATCAAGGATTGCACTTATAGACATTTATTCAATACAAAATTTAATTTGTCTTTTAAACAGCCAAGGACTGATGTATGTAACAAATGTGATTCAAATACACACACTGCGACCGTATCGGAACACGCAACCTCCCGTCGCCCAGCCTCCTCAGCTCCGTCCACTCCACAAAACCACTCAAGAACATGGAAGACCATCTAGAAGGAGCCCTTGAATCTGCATACGATGTCCTAATGACCAAGGCCCACAAAGGAGGAGACATTCTTCATGAAGGTGTGACAGGCACTCCTGTTGGCGTCTCTGGACCCAGCACGCGCTCAGGAGCCAGACGGAGCTCAGCGGCTGCCCCCAACAAGAGAAAAAAGGTCAAGGTACCTGCACAGACACACGCGCCCACAGGGGATGACGACATGGAGGGGACAGATGAAGAAGATGACAGCCGAGCTCCCCCGCCTCCTGCTCAGGGACCGGACGGCTCCTATGACACTGAAGGCGGGTGGCTGCACACGATGCTTATAGATATCCAGAAGAGCGTGAAAGAGGTGCTGACCAAGGTGAACCTTATTCAAGAACAGGGGGCTCTAGACAGGCAGCGCCTGTCCAACCTGGAAATGAGGGTGACCAGCCTGCAGCAGGCTCGGATGATGGGGCTCACCACTCCATCAGTCCCCGAGCCAACACCGTCACCCTCCAGCGGCACCACACCCCACGCGGCCACCCGCGGACGAGGCCCTGTCGTCCTTTGAAAACATGGATATCTATAAATACACACACTGAAGAGCATATTGATAACTACAAAAGAGCATTTGAGTTACAAAAACAAGAAAGAGAGATGTGTATTAGTGGACAAGATAAAACATATATTACTTTTGATATGCAACAGACTCAGCCTCTACCTAAAATTCCCATATCAAAAGCATTTTATCTAAGGCAAATATGGTTTTATAATGAAGGTATCCATATCATTAATAAAGATGGGCATAGGTCTTATTTTTGCACTTGGACAGAAGACTGTGGTGGAAAGGGTAGTGTTGAAGTTCTTAGTTCACTTTTTTACTGTTTAAACAATCTCACTAGTTTGGAAAATTCTCAACACTTACTAATATGGTCAGATTCTTGCAGTGGACAAAATAAAAATCAATTTCTAATTGTTTTGTATCAGTACATGATTTCACATAAAATGTTTGCATCTATTGAACACAAATTTCCAGAAGTAGGTCACACATTTTTAGATTGTGACAGAGATTTTGGCCGCATAGAAAAGCTTTTAAGAAGAAATGAATAAATATTTACTCCTAATAATTACAGAAATATAATTAGAATGGCATCAAAAAAAAATTCGGTTATTGAGGATATGAGTCACCATTTTTACGATTTCAACAAATTAAAAGACGATTTGGGGATAGTAATACCTAACACAAATACATTAAAACATAAAATCAACTTTAAAATTAATGTCAAGTGGATTCACATTGAAGACTTTGGTAGATATTTTTATAAGACAAACTATGACCCCTATACAATACAATACAATACAATACAAATAAACTTTATTGTACACCAAAAATAAATAAAGAACATATTTACAATTAACTATTAGTTGGTACATGGGCGGTCTTATCGCTAAAAGCGATTTCTTCCAGACAACCCTTATAAATGGACATGATGAATAAGAAGTAGGTGAAAGCAGTAGTTGGCATACCTTATGATAAATATTACTTATATACAAATATATAAACTAATAAAAACGATAAATCCTATATTGGTACTCTTTTAATACAAATGAACATTCACATATTACACATAAATATATAAGTATTAAATACAGATAAAATTTAAATACATATCTCAATAAATAATATACAACAAATTTTGTTATTATTGGTTTAAGTAGTAGTTACGAACGCTATTTTTAAAAATGCCAATACTTTCGGAATGCCTTATCTCATTCGGCAAAGCATTCCACAATCTAATTGCCAAAATTGTAAAAGAGCTGTCGTAAAACCTAGTAGTGTGCAATGGCATTGTCAATTTCAAGCTTTCCGATGATCTCAGGCACTTCACGTGCGAATCATGAAGATACTCAAAACGCTCTTTGAGATATGAAGGGGCAAAAGGATTAAACAAAATATTGTAAAGTAATGAAAGGATATGAGTATTCCGGCGAAGTCGAATTGGTAACCACTCGAGCTTTTTACGAAAATCGGAAATGTGATCATACTTGCGCAATCCAAATATAAATCTTATGCAGACATTTTGAAGTCGCTCAAGTTTATCTAATTGGTTCTCGGTAAGGTCTGGATAGCTGGCATCGGCATAATCTAAGATGGGAAGTAAAAGGGAATTTGCAAGAGCAATCTTGGTAGCGGTCGGGAGAAAATTACGTAGCCTGCGTAAAGAACCAATCGACGCAAACATTTTCCTACTAACCTCCCTTAATTGGTCATTCCAGGACAGTTCGGAATCCACAAAAACGCCTAGATCCCTTACCTTCGTACTGTAAGGAATAACTGTGCCGTCAAAAGTAACCTGTGGGAGGTTAGACCAGTTAATTCCACAAACCTTCCTGGAACTGCCAATAATAATAGTTTGTGTTTTAGTAGGATTTATTTTGAGTCCATACGAGCAGCTCCAGTCACTGAGTCGTGCTAGGTCAGAATTAATGATATTAATAGCCATTGCTAAGTTGTCCGGTTCTGCCTGAGTATATATCTGCAGGTCATCAGCATAAAGGTGATAAGAAGAAAGAATATTATTTGTAATAGAGTGAATAAAAATAGAGAAAAGAAGTGGAGAAAGAACGCTGCCCTGAGGCACACCGACATGAGTATGATTCCATGAGGAGTAAGTTTCGTTCACGCGAACACGCTGTCTACGACCATGCAGGTAGCTATGAAACCAGTCAATCACTGTAGGAGACATGTTAAGAGAGGACATTATCCCTATTAAAATGTCGAAATCTACAGTGTTGAAGGCGTTGGAAAAGTCCAACAAAGCGAGGACCGTAAGACGTCCGTTCTCCATACCATATCTGATGTCATCCGTAATATTCACCAGGGCTGTGACAGTACTATGACCGGGACGAAAGCCAGATTGGAGAGGGTTCAAAAGATTATTGTTGGTCAAAAATGTACTGAGCTGGTTGTGGACCAACCGTTCTAAGACTTTGGAGAGGAAAGGAAGAATAGAAATTGGGCGATAGTCTGAGCAAGAAACAGGTTTAGATTTTTTAGGCAGAGGAATAATTTGAGCGACTTTCCACATAGATGGATAGACACTACTTGATAAGGAGAAGTTAAAGATATAGGTAATGATAGGCAGGATTTGGTCGAGGATAGGAAGGATCATATTACGGCTGACACAGTCACATCCAACGGCATTAGAAGTAATAGCCATTATGGCCTTCTTAACACTAAAAGTAGAAAATTGAGTAAAAACAAAAGGAGAGTAGTTAGGAGTAGGAGTAGAAGAAAGAAGACGGATAGTATTAGATTTAGTGGCCTGATTTATAGAGGGAGATCCAGAAAAGTGTACGTTTAGTGAGTCAGTGTCAACAGATTGAGGATCTATGTTATGACGAGATTTACCAACCCCCAGAGTCCTCAAAAACTTCCAGACCTTAGCTGGGTCACCATTTAGTACGGAGTTGTGAATGTGAAGGCGTTGTGCATCTCTACACATCCTATTGCAGCGGTTACGCACTGCGATATATTTCTCGTAATTAGTTGGCGTTGGTCTAACTTTATATTTATATTTAGCCGAGGCTTTTTTTGCTATGAGCACACGAATTTCATTGGTCATCCATGGTGATGGCGAATGTTTTATTTTTACCGGACGCACAGGTGCATGTTTGTCGTAAAGCTTTATGAGACTTGTTGTAAGAATTTCCACCTGTGCATCGACACTGTCACAAGCTAAAAGCAATGACCAGTCAATCCCACTTGCGTCCTCACGCAGGCGATCAGTGTTCATGCTGGCAAAATTACGCTGCATTATAACCTTCGGTTTAGCCTTGGGAGGGCGTATTTTATACGAAAGGAATAAACAGTCATGGTAGGAGAAGGCGTCGGCAGAACATTGTCCATGCTTATCGACATGCTCTATAGAAGAAACCAAAATAAGATCTAAAAGAGAAGGAGTAGAGTTTGGAAAGTAGTGAGTAGCGTTGAGGGGAAGAATATGTAAATTACAGGACTCTGCTAAGGCAGAAAGAGAAGAAGACCTCGAATCATTCTTAAGTAGACATGTGTTGAAGTCTCCCATGATAATTGTGTGATTATAGGATGGAATAAGGCTTTCTAATAGATTTTCCTATACACCATTTCTGGAAGTCTCTCTAGTGAAAAAATCTGATGTTATCCCAGCTGTGTCCATTAGATGTAATATAAATCACAAAGGTAAAATTTCAAAGGAAAAAATTGGTGATATAAAAACACAACTTGAGTATATTGAGCAGGAGTCTCAGTGGTTTTACATAAATATTTTAAATTCTCCCTTGGAGATGGATGGAGTCCCCAGTCAGTAAGTAAATAATAAGTGATATGTATGGCATACTTATTTTTTAATAATAAAACTATTTCATACAAATAATGCTGTTTTATTATGTTTACCACATAGAGCCTTTGTAAGTTCTTTTTAACTAAACTTATTATGGTTTATAGTAAACAAAGGTGTTATGTTCATATTTTCATTGTTTTTTTAATAAATTAGCATAGAATAACCTATTTTCTAATGTAATATACAAAATAATCAATCTACCTAAGTGTTGCAACATATATTGTATTTTAAAACTGTGAGCTTTAATTGTTAAGTTAATTTCATTATTTATTATGTTTAAACGCTCATTTCTCGATTAGAACTATTTGCTAGTTAACACCTTTGTCCACTTAACCCTTCGATTGACTATTTCACGCGACTGTTTGGAGTTATTTGAAGTCGATGCAGATGATTTTTTTAATCGTTTTGTTACTATGGACGAAACATGGGTTCATTATTGTACACCGGAAACAAAACAACAATCAAAACAGTGGAGAAGACCTGGTTCACCACCCCCTAAAAAGGCTAAGTCGATTTTGTCGGCAAATAAGGTGATGGCTTCAGTATTCTGGGACTCGAAAGGTGTGATTATGATTGATTATCTTGAAAGAGGTCAGACTATAAACTCTGATTACTACTGCACCTTACTACGTCGTTTACGAGAGGAAATAAAAGAAAAACGTCGAGGAATGCTCAGAAGAAAAGTCCTGTTTCATCAAGATAACGCCCGTGTTCACACGTCAGTACAGTCAATGGCTGAAATTCACAACTGTGGCTTTGAACTGTTACCGCATCCGCCGTATGCACCTGATCTGGCACCATCAGACTTCTTTCTGTTCCCTAACCTAAAAAAGCACTTAAGAGGCACTTTAAATTTTCGACAAACGACGAGGTCAAAGCAGCTGTAGACGCATATTTTGACTCTAAGGAAGAATCTTTTTTTTTCAACGGTCTAAATGCTTGGAAGGGGAGGTGGCAAAAGTGTATTGAACTTGATGGTGATTATGTAGATAAATAAAAATATAACTGATTTAGTATGTGTTTATTTTCTTGGTTAGGCCGAGTACTTTTCAATCCACCCTCGTATTTCCGATACTGTAGGATGCCCTATACGGTATTCATGACTTATATGAGATAAAGAACATCCAGTAGCCAAATACCTGAAAATAAAATTCACATTAACCCTTCTTTGCATGGTGAGGGAAATTTCAATCATAATACACACATCAAAAAAGTCTAAGCAACATGCATGATATTACAAATTTACCATTTATATTAATTAATTTCTAAGTATTTACTCACTCAAAGTGTATAGGTAAGTAAACTTTTTTGTTATTGATGACATACTGGCTGGTTGTAAAAAAAAAATTTCGATTATGTTTTGTTTTTTTTCATAAAATTCAAATGACTGCGAATTTGTTTGAATTTGAGTGCATGTTAATTGCTACGTTTTAGTCTTGATTTTATAATTTTACCAACCATTTAAATACAGTTGGCGACAAAATTGAATTGTTAGATATTCTTTACGTCATGGAGCGACGTCATTTGACGGCAGATGAAATGCAAAGAGCTGTAGGGATGTTGCAAGCGGGAAGTAATCAATCTCAGGTATCTCAACATTTTGGTATTCATAGAAGTGTTATTTGTCGTCTTTGGCAGCGCTACAATAATACAGGGGAACCCGCTGAACAGCATCCAGGCCGTAAAAGGAGTACAACCACTCGGCAAGACCGGTACATACAACTGACTGCAAGACGCCAGCCGATGTTAACCGCTCGAGAGATAAGTTTGAGGCTACAAAATTCAAGTGGTGTTGATGTAAGTCCCCAAACTGTGCGAAATCGACTGCATGAGTACGGCCTACGAGCTCGACGCCCTATCAGGTGCCCACCGATACGTCACGGGAATCGCGCTCGTCGAAATGAATGGTGTAGAGAACGCATAACATGGACCCAGGAACAATGGGATAAAATTATGTTTTCCGATGAGTCGCGATTCGGGTTTAGGCCTGATACAAGAAGGGTGCGAGTGTACCGTCGACCCGGAAATACTGAAAGACTCAGGTGCGTTCAGGAAGTTCATCCATACAGCGGCTCAACAGTTATGGTATGGGCGGGTATTATGAAGAACAGGCGAACTGAGCTCGTTTTTGTAAATGGAAACATGAACGCTGAAAATTACGTTGAGGATATTCTCAGACCTTATGTCCATCCATTTGCACAAACCTTTGGCTCCGATTTTACGTTAATGCATGACAATGCGCGTTCACATACAGCTCGGCGAACCAGTGAATACTTGGCAACGGAGAACATCCAGGTATTGCCCTGGCCTGCACAATCGCCAGACCTCAACCCCATCGAGCACGCATGCTCCAGAGACGTGTTTTGAAGGACTTGGACGGAGTGACAACAACCCAACAGCTGAAGGATTTGCTACAATTCCATTGGGAGCGAATACCGCAAGATGACATAAACAGTCTCATTAATTCAATGAATAATCGTTGCCGACAAGTTCTGAATAGCAGAGGAGGCCATACTTTGTATTAAATTGTCCTATTCTTTCACAATAAATTCATTTTCTTAAGAAATTTCAATTTGTAAAAAAAAAGTTTAGTTTCTTATGTACCTGTATATTCTAATATTGTTAATTTCTGTTATTAAAAGAACTTATAAAGAAAACAGCTGTTATTTTTACATCATAGAACCCTAAAAATATTATTTTAAAAATAAAATACAACGTTATAATTAAAATAAATGGTAAAATAAATTTATATAAATGGTAAATTTGTAATATCATGCATGTTGCTTAGACTTTTTTGATGTGTGTATTTAGTCAACAAAAAAAGGTACTCAAAACCCTTGTACAAACAGCAACACGTTAAGTTAGACACCCGATATAACTTTAGCTATGCATAGTATAGTATAGAAAATCGTTCGAAAGGGACTTCGCACGACGTCATCAGCCAATCACTGCGCTAGCGCTTCTTTCACACATAGATTTAAGTCTCGTGAATGGGTGGTGGCCCACACACCTACATGCGTACACACACCTACAACCTACAGTCCTACATGCACAGGCACACACGTGGGCGCGGGCGCTAGTTTTCTTCCCATAACTTTAAAGTTTAAATCAGTCGCCTCCCGCCTCCCGGTCGTTGGATCGCTTACAATCACTTTTGCCAAATATTTACTTCGTTCGGCGTTATTGTTAGTGAAAAAATAAAATGGCGCCACAATTAACACCACAGCAAATAATTGTAGTTCTACGAGAAAGTGGTTACAGCATTAAGGAAATAGAAAGAAGAAGTGGAATAACGGTGAGTGTCACAGTTAACATTTTTTAAATTATTGTTTAAAATAAATGCATATTAATATTCTGTCTGTTTATTTAAATAACGGTAAACTATCTTGGTATTCCTTTTTACATTATAGAAGCATTTAAAAGAAAAGATAAACTAGGTAATAGTTGTATTACAGTTAAATAACAGAGAGATAACTCTATGTTATTTACTCTACTCTTTTTTATTAGACCTTTATTTAATTACCTAAACAGACCTAGAGTTGGTAATAATATAATAATATAGAGGAAGGTTGTGTTTCTTTGGGCTCAAAATCTTCAGTTATCACATTGTTACAGTTACGATTATTTATTGAATCTTGTTATGTTAATACATTTTGGCAAATGACGGAGTGAAACTTGGTTTGGTTTGAAATAGGTGTTAGGACAATACTTAAATAGAAGACATTTTATGTTACTAGTTACTAGGCAGCTGAATTAAATTGATATAGTTGGTTTAAAGTTTATTAAACATGACAGGCTCGGTAGACTGGCGTTAGTGTAATCGGCTGCCCTGCATGAGGTCGTGGGTTTGAATCCCACGCAGGATATTAATTATTTTTAGAAACTTACTATAATTATTGTTTTAGAGAACTCATTTCTGGTTGTGACGAAATGAGAAAACCGGGTGCGATTTGACGCCTCATCACAGGCAACTTTATCAAAGAGCTACCACCGCTGACCAAGATTTGAACATTGTCGCCGCGCATACTAGACAGAGCCTCTCTTGAGTACGCTAGTTACAGCTACTACATATAATGTAAGTTTATTTCTATTATTTGTCAAGGCATTATAATTTTATTTAAAAAAGAGGTAAGTAATAATTTACCGAACTATGAACCTGTGCTCGTTAATTTCTTTTTCTATACTTATAAAGATAATTTCTGCACTAGGAATTAATTACTCTTATGTCGCGGGGACTTTTACAAACATTTAAAAGCTTACACAAAGTTCAGACTCAGGACAATAATTTGTTCACACAAATAGTTATGCTGTGTGCGATTCGATCCCACGATATCGTGCACGCGCACTACTGCGCTTGCACTACTGACCGCGCCTCCTTTTTGTTTTTATAACATATATAACATAACAGACGAATAGACACCTTAATGGTAAGCGATTATAACCACCCATGGATGAGCGGCGCCCGGGCGCCCATGGTGCCAACGCGTGCTTTGCCTGTCTCTTCCACAAGAAGCCCTCGTTTGAGCCTCTAAAATCTGTCCCAAAGATAATTCCTTTAACCTTTTGCAACAATTTAAATACTTACATAAGTTCAAATTAAAAACATTTAAACTTTGTAAGTATTGATAATTTTTATGCATAATAAAATGAAATAATGTTGAGTTAAAGTTGAAGTAGCCAATACATACTATCTATTACATACCTATTTCCATCGTAGTTTGGTATTTTTGACGTGTTCTAACAAGTTCCGCTTCGAAATTCCCAACGTTCAGTATATTATTCGCATAACATGTTTTATTCTTTCATCTCAGTTGCATTTTGAAACAATTTGACTTTAATCCTTACACACTTAACATTATGTTCAAAATTGCACATCAACATATTCTGACGGTTATTTTTATTTTTATGAGTTGCAAAAATCAACTTAACATTATTGAGATAAGGTTGAAAACTCCTAACACTCTAATTTGTTTGTTAGCTACCTAAATAATCGACGTGTTGTATAACATGCTCCGTCTCGAAATTTTCAATGTGGCTTGTTATGGAATCTCAAAGTTTCCATCGAAGTTTGGTAGGTATCTATTTGGCGCGTGTTAATAATAGTTTTTATTAGTAGTAAAAAAAATGGATTCTACTTGTGATCTAACATTTTATATTATTAAAAAAAAATATGTAAATCAAATATAGGTAGGTATTTTTGTCCGTACTGTTACAGAAATACGACATAAATTGCTATGCTTTAAAATGGAAAATGCCGTGCGATAAAATCCCTTTCAATGCCACGGCATCATTTTAAAGCATAGCAATTTATGTCGTATTTCTGTAATAGTACGGTTGAATTTCCATTAGTAAAAATTAAAATCCCTTGCCATGCCGTCCCGGTCTGTGTAGGCCTTTACTAAGCTGTGAAAATGTATCACCAAATTTGATCGCTATGCGCTATGCAATCTAAATTGTTTGTTTTTAATATAGGTAAATGCCATTTTTAGTAGATGTTATTAACTTAATATTGCGTAGTATAGTAGCATACCTAACAGATACATAATAGTGCGCAAATCGCTCGAAATCAATCTCTTAAACTTTCTACATTTTTCTTGTTTATAACTTTTGAGGTAACCTACCTATACTTATATTATTTGAAAAAAAAAATGTGAACATGCACTTCTTATTGTTTAATAATTTATTGATAAGTTTTATTTTCGTAAAAGGTATCATTTTAAGCAGTCTCTACGTTAGTAATGAAAGCACAAGAGCCTTTTAAGTTCATAAATAGAATCCACTCCCAACTTAATCGAGTTTACATGAGTTTCCGACTCGTAATTCTAATGTATTCGTAGGCTAATCATACGATGTTTAATACGGTGTCCAATCATAATATTATGACAAAAAACAAATCACAAATTTTCAATTACAAAATAACATTTGACAAAACAATACTTACTTACTTGTTAAATTTACCTTTTTTAAAACTGTTCAACAAACAAAAAATGTTTTTAGGTATATAAAAATTTAAATCATCATTTCATAAAAGGATTATTTTAAAAAAAAATGTAGGCAAAACAACATACCTATAGCATTAATAACATTTGACAAATGCATTGCTTGGTAAAAGTTTTATTTATTAAAATTAACTTTAATATAAAGATGACATGAAATAATAAAACAATCATAATCGACTCTTGATAGAATCGAAATGACTTAAATTCAACGACAAGGTTCGTAGCCTTTTAGTAACGACTGCTGAGTCGTGCATAAATCAAATAGAGAAACACGCTGCATTTTTTTAATTTATTTGCTTTTTTAATTTAAATTGCTTTTAAGAATACTACTAACTACTAAGAGTGTTCTTAAAAGCTATAATCAAAATTACATGTTAAGATTAAACATGATTTTATATTTTACATACTGTGGCGCGATGTGTAAGCGTCGGGATTCCTTTTTTTCTCATAATGGTTTTTGTCTTAATTTTCATTGTCATTATGTTACGCATAATTTTCTTGGTCATAATAATAGTATGCCATAATTGTTTTTTAGCATACTGTGTTATTAATCAAAAATATTGCATATGCTATTGTTTTATTCATAACTTAGAAATGCATAAAGTTGTAACGCATATTGGTTATTTGTCTATTAGTTAATTGACAAAAAATAGGTTTATGTTATTGATAGCTATTCTGATAAACAAACATAAGGTTTTAGGTTAGGTTTATGTTATTGATAGATTAATAGCTATCTATTTGAATTTGAAAAACAAAATTTATGTAATAGGTATGTAAAACAAAAATTGTTATGGTTATGCATCATAATGCTTAAGTAAACTTATGCTTTGGGATAGTATGCTTATTAATTATTATACTTAAAGTAAATAGGATGAAATAGTTATGTTAAATGAGTATTATGCGTAACTTATGTAAGGACAAGTAACATTATGCAATGTTAAATTTAAAAAATTATAACCTAATCTTATGAATGAAAATAAAGAACCGAATAAGACTGATATTATATCGATCATTTACCATAATATCTTGTTAAAAAAGTTAAATTTATAATATTCTTTAATTTCAGGTAACAATGCAAACAATACGGAGAAGACTACACGCTGCGGGACGATTACTTAATAATATTACAAAGACTTAATATTGTGATGTTATTTGGTGTTAAATACCAATTGTTTTAACTTTTGTTGATTAATATTAGATTTTTTTGTAACAATTAATATTGCAAACACTTTATATTGTGATAGGTATTTAGTTATTTGGTGTTAAATACCAATTAAAATTGTTTTAAGAGCGTTTATAGGGCTCACTAGCGCCGCCAATAGAAAAAAAAACATAATTCGGAAATAAGATAAATAATGTTAAATGTTGATAACAAAGTCTTGAGAAAAGGCAATAAAGTATTTGTATAACACACTCTCAACACTTTAAATGTTTTTCAATTAAATAAATATTGCATTATTAACAAAAACGGCCGTTTTTTTTTCGAATGCGAAATTTAACTAATTAAAAAACATTTAAAGTGTTGAGAGAGTGTTATACAAATAATTTATTGCCTTTTCTCAAGACTTTGTTATCAAAATTTAACATTATTTATCTTATTTCCGAATTATGATTTTTTTTCTATTGGCGGCGCTAGTGAGCCACGTAAAGGCCCTTAACTTTTGTTGATTAATATAAGATTTATTTATAATAATTAATATTACAAAGACTATTATATTATGATAGGTATTTAGTTATTTGGTGTTAAATAACAATTAAAATTGTTTTAACTTTTATTGATTACTTAATAGATTTTCCTATAATGTATAATTTTCAAATTATTTGTTTTATCTTTCAAGTTTGTAAAATAACGAAAATTTTTTTTATTTTTATTATTAAATATTTACTATAACTAGTAGTTTTAATATATTCCTCCTAATATTATAAAAGGGAAAATGAGATTTATTGTTTTTTTTGGTATGGAGATAGGTGGGAGCCTCGTGTAGGATATAGGCTACTTTTTATCTCAAAATCATGTTCCGCGGGCGGAGCCGCTTATAGTTATTTTGGAACCGATTAGGTAATTCAAACTAGAAAATTGTGTCAGCTCTTTAAAGCCCCATTTACACATCGACAAGTAGGTACAGTAGCGAGTTAAGTAGTAAGTTGTTGATTAAGTTGATTTGAATAGATCTCCATCCTATTTTTTGGCAAGTTAAATACGAAGTAGCCCCCTGTCTCGCGTCCCGCCAATTTAACTCCCCAAAAACTAGGACGGAGTTCTATTTAAATCAACTTAATCAACAACATACCAATTAACTCGCTACTGTACTTGTCAATGTGTAAATCGGGCTTAAGTTCTTTTTACACTGTTCTATAAATGTCGCCAAATCATTCCGTAAATATAAGACAAAACATATAATAAAACTTACTCTTTAAAAAAGGTCGTAAGTATTCAAGTTTATTGAAATTGCTAATATTTTGTTAAAAATATTAATTTGTTCACAATTAAGACATTTTTGAAGTATAAGTAGGTATATAATTCTTGACACGAATCGACTTTTCAGTCACGGGCATTACTTGCACGTGTCCCACGACTCTCTCAACTCTATATGGGCCTACACTTGTCGTTGGCCCGGATGGGCAGGTGCTTCCCACGCGACGCCGTGGCCCGCCTCAGTTGCGGACTGCCCATTCAGCACCGCAACCTACTGAACCGCTTTAACATGAGCTGTCTGGGTTACAGCCCAGTGAAGAAGCTCCCCTCGGGGGATGTCACTTAGTTTTACGTGTTACGGGTACTCAGCCCACCACCACGACAAGGCGGGAACCTCGGTTGATGTGAATAGTTTGGTTAGTTGGAGTCATAAACACGCATCTACTCTTCGTCTTGAAAATTTTTTAACTTCCTATTCTTAAATATATATATTTTTATAACCACCCTAAAGGCTGGGTAATTTAAAGATACTATTACAATTAGTATTAATAGAACTATTAAAGAGAGAAAACTGCTCTGTGGATGATATTTAGGTATTTACCGAACTTCAGTACAGATATACACAGCTGTTTCTTTCTGACCCATAGTTAAATGTTGCATGCAGATCAATTGACTTATTCCCATTGAAAAAACGTGTAGGTATAAGGTTCGATGGGACAATGAAATCTGCCAAGTGATCAACATTAATATGTTAACTATCAGGCAGTGACCGGTCACCGCGAAATAATTTAATTTCTATTGTGTCCGAAAAACCGGATTTGACGGGTTAATATCAAAAACACCTCATTAAAACTCTTTGAAACTGTTACAATAATATTTCTTGAAAAAACAATCCTAGTAAGTATTTAAAAAGAATCACTTTACTTTTTGGGCAAAACATTTGCATTAACGGTCAAGGATAAATTGTTAAAGTTAAAATGCATCATTGTTAATTAATCATACAATTTTGTAACCATTTTCACGTAAATGTGCTTCATTTTATTAATATTAATACATTTGTAGTTCAGCAATAACAAAACGAAAATAGTATCGCGTGTTGGCCACATCGTGCACTGGCGCTGCTATCTACGTAGTAAGAGAGGAAACAACAAAAATATATCGCACCCTCTCGCACGATTCGCAGCGTTCAACTTCTAATAGTTCAAAGTCCAAACAGTCTAGGTTGATAAGTCCGTGACTGTACTGTAAATTTGTTGTTGCTGGAAACATTTTAAACGACTATTGCGTACAACAAAACGCAGTTGTCAAAAAATAGCAAACATCACTGTCAATTACCAGGCCTAGAACTTGTCATTCCGCTGTTTGTTGTGACAGGATAAAAGGAGCGAGATTTTAGTTTGTTTTATGGAAATAAACGGATATATAAAATACAGTAAAAGTGAAAATGAGTGGAGTGGAAATAAGGTTTGTTTTCATGTTTTTGTTGTTTTATGTACAATTTATATCAAAACACTGTGAATAAATTTCTCAAAACTATGTGATGGAAATTTACATCTCTATGCAGTAATTTCACTTGTAATGTATGGCAAACATTTTTTTGTAAATGTTTATTTTATGTTGTTTTTTAGGGAAACTTGAATGAAAGAGACATTGAAGATTATCTTAGTAAGTTACAAGGCGGTTGGCTCTCAGAAGATGACCTCGATGACCAAGATTCCGATGATGAAAACCGCCATTCTGTTGAAGTTATAAGAGTGTTGCAGGAGGAGAACGACGATGATGATGATGGGGATGATGTGGATGAAACTGCTGACATTGATCCTCCTCTTGTAGAAGCAGAAGATCAAGAACCCTCTTACCCATCAACTTCATCTATTTTGCAGTCTTCATCCAGTTTTTCATTTGACAAAAGAAGCTTGATTTGGAAAAAAAGGAATCTGGTGTATGACACAGATAAAATTACTTTTTTGGGGAGTTCTACTGCTTCAGGTGGTCTCTCACACCTAGAAACTCGATATCAATGTTTTAACTATTTTATCACTGAAGATTTTATCAAAACATTAGTAGCGGAGACAAATTTATACATAATACAAAGTGATCCCAGTTCATCTATAACAGTTACAGTATATGATTTGTATAAGTTCTTTGGTATATTATTGTACATGTCAGTAATCAAATTTCCTAGCACAAGATCATACTGGTCGCCAAAGTTTGGATATGAGCCCATTTCTTCAACAATGCCACTGAACAAGTTTGAGAAAATAAAGTTATCATTACATTTTAATAACAATGATCTTCACAAACCTATAGGTCATCCAGAACATGACAGGCTTTATAAAATCCGCCCTGTTATCAAGCATCTCAATGAGAGGTTTGCCACAGTGCCAATGGATCAAAGACTTTCTGTGGATGAACAGAAGTGTTCTACCAAAATAGGGCATTTTTTAAAACAATATCTGCCTAAGAAGCCCCATAAATGGGGCTTCAAATTATATGTTCTCTGTGATTTGATGGGATATGCCCACAAGTTTGAGGTATATTCAGGACAAGAGAATACAGAAAAGCTCACAGATGAACCAGATCTTGGTGCAACAGGAAATGTTGTAGTTCGTTTACTTCGAGGAGTGCCAAGAAAGCAAAACCATATCATATACTTTGATAATTTTTATACATCTTTGCCATTGGTAGTTTTTTTAGCTAAATCAGGGATTCACACAGTGGGAACTGTGCAACAAAACAGGATTCCAAATAATAAACTTCCAGAGAAGAAAAACTTCATGAAAAAATCTGTGCCCAGAGGTAGTTTTGAGGAAAGAGTGTCTGTGCATGATGGTATAGATTTGAGTTGTGTGGCTTGGAAAGATAATAAAATAGTAACCCTGCTATCTTCTTATGCTGGAGCATTGCCTGTAACTAAAGTCAATAGATATGACAGGACAATAAAAGGAAAAATTGATATTACTTGCCCGTTTATTGTCCAAGAGTACAATAAACATATGGGAGGAGTAGATCTCATGGATAGCTTTTTGGGCAGAAATCATATAACAATAAGGTCTAAAAAGTGGTACTTGCGCATATTTTATCATTTATTTGATCTAGCTATTATAAACTCTTGGATTATATATAAAAAAAATGCTCAAGAAAGAGGTGAACCCAAAAAGAGTCTACTTACAATGGGCCAATTCAGAAATGAATTGGCCTTTGTGCTATGCAACAGAGGACCCACCAAAGACGCTAAAAGAGGTCGTCCTAGTACCAGTTCACTAGAAGAGGAATTACTATCAAAAAAAAGAAAAGGTTCTCCAGCACCACCACCTCCAAAAGACATAAGAAAAGATGGTGCTGAACATTGGCCAACAGTAGGTGGGTCACTCCGGTGCAAATTTCCCAAATGTAAAGGCTATTCCACAATTTCGTGTAGTAAATGTGGCGTCAATTTGTGCTTAAATAAAAATAATAATTGTTTTTTAAATTATCATAAAGAATAAAGAAGATTGAGTAAACAATATTTTTTTATTTATTTAGTACTGAGCCAAATATGTGACAATGCATGATGATGTAAATTTCCATCATATTGTTTTTTACATAATACATATTTTTATTTACATTAGGATTTTTTTAAATATTTTTCCTTTTATCTAGAGCATTAATTACATCACCCTGATTTATTTTTAAAAAATAGCAAAAATCATGCAAAGAAGGGTTAATAAACATAATATTAGTTTTGTAATATGTACTACATTTATTTATTGATTTACAGGCATTACTCTCCAAAAAAGATGGAAAAACCTTAGAGACTGTTTTACAAGAGAGCTGCGCCGTCTTAAAGATGTCAAAAGTGGTTCTGCTGCAAAACGTAAATCACAATACACCTATTTCAACCAATTATTGTTTTTGAGATCAGTGCTGGACACAAACGCAACAGAAAATAGTCTCGAAGAGGCAAGTCAAGAAAATGAAAGTGCAAGATCTTCTGATCTTGAGACTCAACAGTCTGCATCAAAGTTGCTTAGAACAAAAAGGAAGAAAAAAAACCCAAACGAAGAATCCGATGCAGACCCTCTAATTTCAATTCTGCATAAGACCATAGCGACAATAGAGAAGACAGATACACAGAATGATTCTAATTGTGACAGACTGTTTCTTTTATCCCTCCTCGGAAGATTTCAAACTATCCCTGCTGCAATAAGACCAAAGCGAAAATGGAAATCATGGAAATTATAGAAAAATACCAAACGAACTGTACATCAACAGCGCGCATAAACTATTTAAGTGATTTCAATACTCTTAACGACCAAGAATATGACCCGCATCGACCGAGTTATTCAGGTTATTCTACTACCAACAGGATATCAGATGATTCAAATTACAGCGATACATACATTATTCTGATATTTCTCAAAGTTCAGAAATGATAGACCTATTTCCCAATATCAATGATTAATTGTTCACAATTGCCATTTTTTAAGTTATGAAAATACAAATTATTTAACTATCTACTTCAGTTTTTTAATATTTAAAAACATAGTTATCAGCAAGCCCTTTTCCTCTCCTTTTCAAAGTCGTAAAGTAGAATACTACTGAACAATCCATCCAAACTAATATTACAAATGCGAAAGTAGCTCTGTCTGTCTGTCTGTCTTTGCTTCACGCCTAAACTACTGAACCGATTTGTGTGAAATTTGGTACAGACATCGTTTGAAACTTGAGAAAGGACATAGGATAGTTTTTATTACAAAAAATAAAATTTATTCCGGACATACAGCGCCATCTATTGGTCAAGAGTCGGCATCAATTCAGTATGATCCCGAGAGATCGGAAACTATGTGGGTAAAACCAAAAATCTGCTGGAAGTCACTATTCTACGCGAACGAAGTCGCGGGCAAAAGCTAGTAGTTCATAAATTTTTAAAGTGGCAAAACCTTGGTCAATGAATTATACAGGTTGTTGTGAAAAACACAACAGTGGTGGTTCAGGAAGATTCAGAATCGAGTCTCGTATAATTCAAATTTACAAAAAAATCAATTTAGCAGTTTAAGTAAAAAAAGGGCCCTATCACATTATTTTTATTTTTCCTGTACACAATACTCCATTCCGAAACACCCTCTAAAATAAATCACGTATTTTTTAATCATTCTGTATTTAAAAAAGAAAAAGCTTACCTTATTGTTATTACTAATTTTTCTTCTGCTGGAATGCATTTCCGATAGTTGTTACCAGTTCCAGTAATTTTTGGTTTTATTCATTGGTGCAACTATTTTAGCGAACTTAGGGATGAATTTTCTGTAATAATTCGCAAAAGCTATAAACCGTTTTATTTCATCACTATTAGCGGGACGTGGGTAATTTCTTACTACTTCAATTTTTCCCGGATCTGGAGAGATACCGTCATTTGATATAACGTGTCCTAAATAAAGTATTTGCTTCCTTAAAAACTCGCATTTAGATGGATTTAGTTTAAGATTAGTTTTTCTTAATCGTGTAAAAATTGACATTAAATTTCGGTTATGTATTTCTAAATTTTGCCCAAAGATAACCAAATCGTCCTGGTATATTAAACATTTATTATAATTTAATCCGGACATCGCCACAGTCATCATTCTACTAAATGAACTCGGACTAATTTTTAAACCCATTGGTAATCTGTTCATTTGATATTGTCCTTTGTCTGTCGTAAATGCTGTATACTGTTTACTTTTTTCGTCTAATTGACATTGATAATATGATTGCGACAAATCACAGTGACTAAAATACATAGCTCCTGATAATGAATCTAAAATTTCATTAATATTTGGTAAAGGAAACTTATCGTCTTGAATTTTTCCGTTTAATTGCCTATAATCTATTACAAGCCGCCATTTTTTATCCCCGTCCCGGTCTGCTTTTTTAGGGACAATTAACACAGGACTAGACCACTCACTAACCGTCTCTTCAATAATTCCATTTTTTAACATTTCTTGTACTTGCCTATCGACCTCTTTCTTTTGAGCAATTGGTATCCTGTACTGTTTTTTATATCCCGGTGATACATTGTCTTTTAATTTTATAGATTGCTCATATATATTAGTTACAGTCAACTTATCTCCCGGTAAATGAAATATATCTGGATATTTCGCACAGATCTGTTCAATCATTAATCGTTCCTCATTGTTTAAATAGTCTAATTTTAAAATTGAAAATATTTCCTTAATACGTTCAACACTCTTACTTGACTCCGGAAAATAACAATAGCTATAATTCCTTAAGGGTTGAATATCTATATTTTTTAAAATACATTCAATTTCCTCGTCTTTTGTATTCAATATCCTAATAGGTATCATTCCATTTTTCGGTTTAGCTATTACGCTGGCCAAAAAAACCCCTTCCTGTAACTCTTGTTTTGATACCACACAATCTTCGGTTATGCTAACTGGAAAATATTTAATTACCTCGCAACGCGGCGGAATACTTAATACATAATCATAATATCTAAGTGGCATCGAAATAACTTGCCCTCGGTATTCCTTAAGAGTTAGTTTATTTTCTGAGAAATCTATAACGCCTTTATATTTTTGTAAAAAATCTTGACCTATTATGCCGACCGATTTACATGGTAATTCATTAAATACATAAAACTTATGCATAAACGAACACTGTTCGAAATTTAAATTTAAGTACACGTAACCTATCGCTTGTATTTTACCACCTACACCGTTAACTACTACCTTATCCTTAATAATATTGTAACATCCCGGGTAACATTCTAAAATTTCATTTTTTATGGCTGATATTGACGCACCCGTATCAATTAGCCATTCCGAGTGTAGGCCATTAAGAAAAAAATAAACCCAGTTTATACTATTATACGTTAATATATGTTTATCTTTGTTCACGAAAAAACTGACTCGGCTCTATTTGTTGTTCCAATGTGTCAAGTTCATTATCGCCTGACGTATGTTCTACTTCTAAACATGCTACAGCTCGCCGACCTTGCTGACTCGGTTGTTCACGATAACCGCTACGTCCGCGAATTCCATTACCATGCCATCTCTTTGTATTATTAAACACGTACCTATCAGCTGTGTTTTGTTTTGCGCGATAATTTTGTTGGAAATTATTATTATTTCCACTACCTCTATTATTCCTGTAGAATCCATTTGTCCTGAACTGTCGTTGAAAAGTTAATACCTGTTCTAAGGAATTACAACTTTCGTCTTCTGCTATCCTAATTGCATCTTTTAATGTTGTTATATTCTGTGCTGAAATGATAGTGCTTATACGTTGATTTCGAAGCCCGTCAGCGAATCTTTTTACTGCGTATTTTTCGTTTAATGGCCGTAACACTTTGTATGCTTCCTTATCGTTTCCTGCCTGCGCAATGGTTAAGTCTATCATATACTTTTCTATTTCTATCCCGAATTCTGTTATCGATTTATTACTTTGAGTAGCCCTAGAGAATTTATTTTGAATAGCTACGTCTGATTTTATTGTCAATAGATGTTTTTTCATGTCATTTACTAATTGTTCAACCGAATCGTACTCTCCTGATAACCGTATTTTAGCCCCTTGGTTTAACCGTGTTTTTAATACAAATTTTATTAATAATTTTTTTTCTTCCTCTGTAATCATTGAACTGTATAACTCAATAGAGTCTATAAGGTCTTGAGTGACATGTTCTTCTCCCGTTACTTTAGGCAATAGCCCCACGGCCGTCCTCAGAGAAAAACTCTCGGTACCCATTTCTGACGGTGTAATCTTATTTTCGAATTTTATAGTCTCTAAATAAAGTTTCTCTATTTTATTAATTAATTCTACAATTTCTGTTGAAAATTTGCAACTTCCCGAAATAATTGTTTTAAATTTATCGTATAAAGTTTGTATTTCGTTAATTTTTCCTTCAAAGTTACTTCCTACCCTTCTACTGGGTCCTAGTTTAACAATATTTTCTCTTAAATTTTTTAATTGTACAAAAATTGTAGTTAATTCTACTTCCATAATTTAATAATAACCGATTATGATAAACTTATAGTCTTTAAACACATTCCGTACACAAACATAAAATAACACTGATTTTCACTCACGTTTCCTTCCTTCTTGTTATGCCTGCATCACTCGCTGGACATCCCTCTTATTTATTTCTCCTTGTATCCAGTTCATGTGGCACCTTCGGTAGAGATAACCCACTGTGCTCACAATAATAACCAAAAAACACGCTGCCATGAACCAAACGACTGTACTTATGGCTGACAGTTGTTGTTGTGTTGTTGGATCCACCAGAAGCTGTCTGAGCTATGATTACTTCCTCCTTCGAAGTAGAACCACCCATTTTAAAATAAATTTAATATTTGTACCTCTATTTTAGTTTTCCGCGTATCCATAACCTGTTCCGAATCTCATTCTGCTTTTCTAGACTTCTTACGGCAGGGTCGCCATGTGGAGTGGGCACCGGAACTCGTCAGATGTTGTAGAAGTGGGGTAGTAAATGATACTATGATGACATGTTGAATACTCTTTAATTACATCTTACCACCATTTATATACTTAATATCTACGTGTCTTATAGCTATATTACTATCTTAATGTCTTATCTTAGTATCTTATGATAGTTATAGTACAACCGTAATCTATTCCTTGTTATCGGATGATGTATGTGACCAGCTCACACTACAGTATCCAGTAACAGGTTAAAAGTATTCGTTGACATTCTCATGTAATTATAGAATCTCTTCTCATAACTTTTTAAATCCAAAAAATAAGTATAATATAATCCTTTAGTCTTTCTCTCGCAAAGTAATGGATGCACCCAAAACTGTCTTTTACGTAAAATCTTCCGTTTTCGTTTTCGTAGTAAATACACAAGCACTGTTAGCGTGATTTTCTTCTGCACGTCTATCTTGACACACCCTTGGAAGTCGACTGCAAATTTTTCGGCCGTCCACATGTCGCGCTTGCCTACGCACCGGCGATCATGGCCGCGTCTATGGTCGCCAGTGCGGTATCAGCCTTAAGCGTAATTTTCTTATGAATTGACAATTTGTTTTGGACCGTATTACTACATAACTATTAGAGAGGATCTATTAAACAACAATATGTGACGTATCTCTTTACATAGGTATTGTGAACAAACATAATAACTCATCAATAAGTGGAAAACGTACAATCGCAAGATACTTGAATTATTATTAGTTGTTTACCTATTGGTATTGAAATAAATTGTTAAAACTGCTTCCCATTTTGTTTTAAACACATAAACACAAGCGTGCACTTTTTAATATTTTCACGAATTCTGATTAGGGTCACTGACCGTCACTTTAGGTATCACTTTTAATTTTATTTTAATTTCGTTTTAAACATATGAATGGCTGACTTCGAAGGGCCGCCCGGCCGCCGTGCAGCCACTCTAGTACTTCGTCGAGGATGTCGTTCGAAATACTCTAAAATGTTTTCTTCGAGGGCTGCCGAGTACCGTGGTTGGTTCACCACGTCCTTGCCGATGTCTATGTAGGCGTTCTGTCGCTGCCAAAATAACTTGTATGCTAGGCACCCTTGGGAGCGTAATGCCTTGGCGTTGTAACTTTTGAATGATGCTGGAATCAGCATCATACAGTCTTCTAGCTTCGCTTGAGGTTATCTCCAGCTAACAACATACAATCTCATCACATCTAAATAGTTACTCGACATTCGAGTATGGGCTGTTTTCGTTGTTTATTGCGAGGATGACTGATCATAACTGTAATGTCACGATATACGTAATAAAAAGGTAATTAGACGCACGACGCACTTCCGCTTGCGAATTTGTGGCTGACTGCGGCGGCCGCGCCGGGCGCCGACCGCGGCGGTGCTTTTGAGTTGCCGGAGGGTGCGCGGGGGGTGAGACCACGTGAGACGCTAGCGATCTATGCAGATCATTATGATTGGACAAAAGTCCACGTGGAATCTAAAACATTGGTTGATTCAATTTCTCCTGCTATAATCCTACCCAATAAATGCATTTTTACAACAAAGAAATGGGCGGCTCTTTTGTTCATGCAATGTACAGTACGGTTTTAAAAATTTTGATTATTTTTTAAATTTAAGATTTACAAATTAAAGTTGTTCAAATTAATTTTAAATATTACCAAAAATTTCCTAAAATCGGTTACATTAAGTGGTTTAATTCTTTAATGCCGATTGAAATACACGGTGTATATGCGGTTTAATTAAGTTAGGTAGTTCGTACAATATATTCCTCGGTAGTCTGTAGGACTTGGTAAAACTTTCATCATCTAACTCATTAAACAGAGTAAAATATTCTCCATGACTGGTATGGTAATACAAGTGACTTCTTTTCCAAAACCGATGTTTTCTTTTGTTTAGGTAGTATAAAGCTATTAATTCTGCTTCTTCAGACTGTAGTTCTTCTTCAAGTAAAAGAAGATACTTTTTTTGTAATAATAGCGACATCGTCTACCTTCCGTGTCAGAATGCGTACTGAGCACTCAACGCCTCGCACCCGAGCTGAAAAACATCTCTTCTCGCACAGCACACAGCACACATCTCCGCTTTGGTGGAGTCCCGCGAGCTTAAAAACATCTCTTCTCGCACAGCACACAGCACACCGCACACATCTCTGGATTGGTGGAGTCCCGGCGTAAGGCTGCGTTTCCACCAGAGATGTGCGATGGAAATGTGTCGTGCGAGGATGTCTAGCTGTGCTGTGAAAATGTGTGGATGTTTCCACCAAAGATGTGCGATGAAAATGTGCCTACGAGGATGTGTAGCGAAAACGATAAGCTCAAGGCACGACAAGAAATAATGGAAGTAGCACTACTTGAAACTTATGTCACAGAAAAAATCCTGACAGAAGAATCATTAAAAGTGTACCAATAAATATAAGTAAAAAAACGACTTCATGTTTTGTGCTCGAAGATCAAAGGTTTTTTTTTCTGCGGAACCCTAAAAGAAAAGCCTTAGTTGTTTGATATTACATCAGCTATCCCGCCTGTAAAAGCCCTGTGAAAAGGAGAATGAAACCTTCACTAAGAGTTTTGGGCCAAAATTAAACAGAAATGAGAGTATTATCAATTTATAGCTTCACACTTATCAGTCTCGTGCTAAATCTTTTGTTAGTTTTGGCAATCTGAAATCCAAGATAATTTTTTTTTGAAGAAGATGGAAACTTCTGGGCTAAAGCCTGTACATTACTGTACAGAGTAAGGATATGCCCTAAAAATCTTTTCTATTTTATTCAAGTTCGAAACCTAATACAATTGAGTAATTTTAGTATTATTTTATTAAAAAATAGGAAAGAATTTTAAGGCATTTCCTTACTCTGTACAGTAATGTACAGGCTTTAGCCCAAAAGTTTCCATCTCCTTTTAATTCTTTAATAAAAAACGAAGAATACTATGGGAAGAAAAATGGAAGTAAATTAGTAATAATTTTATTTAACAAAAAGTTTATAATTTATATTGTATGACATTGCCTACTATTATTACTATACTATTCTATGACATTTAAAATTATTACTATTACACTACTATAAATTGTTGCAAGCCAATACTGGCGATTTGTGAGAGACTTCTTTTTTATAAGTATGTAACACCATATCTGTACAACAATTCGTGCAAATAAATGATTTTGATTTTTTGATAAGCCGCTTAGCTTTATTCCGAAAGACCAAAGAATCATGCAAACTAAAACTTGTACCCATAGCTCGACTGAAGCAAAAACAAATAGAAAGAGAAGGTATTTTTAGATATTACTGGAATTCGATACGTGAGATGCTAAAATGCATACCTTAAAAACTTGATTAGACTTCGCCCTATTCAAAGACGACGCAAAGGTACGCCATCGCAAAATTCTATAAAGATTTGATTTTTTTCTACACAATGGAAATAACGAATTCATACGTGTATATTATATTTAGTAGGTAGGTAATGTTTTAAAAAATAATAATAATAATTTATTAAATATTTTTACCGACTTTGCATATTTAATATGTCTAGGTAATGAATTATAATGGGTGATTCATTTGGAGTTACTTTTTTGTATATGCATTTTTTGATAGATAAAGAGTTAGTCATGACAACCTAACGTAATATTTTCATTCACTATAGTTTGACAATTCATCATGGAAAGACTAAGCCCGGCACAATGCCTACAAATTATTCAACTTTATTACGAAAATCAGCGTTCTACAAGGAATGTGTTTCGTGCACTTAGAGCAACATATGGTCCACATAATCGCCCTACCGAACGCACTATTCGCTATACCATCGAAAATTTTGAAAGGAAATTTTCATTATTAGACAATACACGACCAAATAGACCACATCCAGCTCGCACTGAAGAAAACATTACGGCGGTAGCTGAGAGTGTACGCAATCTCGATCGATCTTGGTTTCAAAGTATACAAAATTCAACTGGTGCAACAATTTAAGCAGACTGACGTACCTAATCGCCACCGATTTAGTCTTTGGGCTCTTGAAAAGCTTGTAGCAAATCCACTGTTTTCAACCAAAATTTTGTTTAGCGATAAGGCACATTTTTGGCTTAACGGATATGTTAACAAACAATATTGCCGTATTTGGTCTGAAGAGATTCAAGAGCTATCATAACATCCGGATAAAACAACAGTTTGGTGTGGTTTATGGGGTGGTGGAATCATTGGTCCATATTTTTTCAAAAACGAAGCCGGCTAGAACGTTACTGTAAATGGTGCCCGTTATCGTACCATGATAACGGACTATTTATTTGTTTCCTGAAATTGAAGCCCGTGAAACCATGGCTTTGTTGCGAGAAAAATTTGATGAACAGTTAATTTCGCGTTTCGGACCAGTCAGTTGGCCGCCTAGATCCTGTGATATCACACCCTTAGACTTTTTTCTGTGGGGTTATGTAAAGTCCAAAGTTTATATAGATAAGCCGCGTACGATTGATCAACTGGAAGCCAAGATTACTCGCGTTATTCGCCAAATACCACTAGAAATGCTCGGTCGAGTCATCGAAAACTGGAACTCGAGAATGCACCACCTTGATCGCAGTAACGGACAACATTTGAAAGAAATAATCTATAAAAAGTAAATGTAAGGAATGGTTATTTTGTATTATAATAAAGATTACCCTAGAAGTTTGTTTTATTCATATTTTTTTTAGTTTTGGAAAAAGTAACTCCGAATGACTTATTAGATCTTAGCTCCTAACGCTTTCATTAAGTAAGTTTCCTTACAATTTTGCTTATTATTTTAGATGTCGGAATAAAAGAAAAAAAATAATCTTTATAAAATTTCCAGCAAGCCGAGAGCTAGATGATATACAAGATGCCAAAACAAAATTTGGGGAAAGAGGTAGTAGCCGTACTAATCATGGTCGAAACAATATTATTGCAGCTATTGACTGCACACATATAAAAATTACAAGACCCAGAAATATTGAGCACTCCGTGGCATATAGAAACAGAAAAGGAATATTTTCCACAAATGTGCAAGTAATTTTAGGTCCTGCCTGATATGGAAATTTTTGATATTGTTACTCGTTGTCCTGGTAGTTTACATGACAGCAGAATTTTCCGAAATTCACGCGCATTTAGTCGCTTTTCCCGAGAGGAAATTGATGGCCCGGTTGATTGGTTTCTTTGGTGTGGCAACACTCAGTAACAGTTGTTCAAAAGTAAGCTCCTTCTTATTAATTTTAATAAATATACTTTTACAAAATCAGAAAACATTATGTGCCCAGTTAACTGCAGAAATATCTGATAATGAAACAGAATTATTGAGTGTATTAAAGACGAATGATAGGCTTAAATCTGAACTGTCCTCCCTCCACTTGAGCTATGAGGAGGTAAATTTGGAATATTGTAAGCTGCAAACCATTGTTGACACCTTTAGTCAGTGTAGTAAAGAATATGAACATGCACTAATACGTATTGACACATTAGAAATAGAACTGCGTGATGCACATTCTAAAATTACACATTTCCAGAATTTTGTTTTACAGGAAAAGTACACTTTTTATTTTACGCCGATTATTTCAATTAAAAGAAGCGGTTAAACATTGCATGACCCTTATAGAAAAACACTGGCATATAATTACTGCTGAAGATTGGAATATCTGCACCCAATTATAGCTCGTATTACAGCCTTTCGAAGAAGTTACTTCATCTGTGGCTTAGTGTTACTAAATAAAATATTTTTCTTTCTTTCTTAATCAATGAGGGGTGACCAGTAGTACATGACTGGAAGCATGATCATAATAATGACAAACTGTCTTATAACTATTTGTGACGACTTTATAAACAAGGAAGAGTATCGTACCGTTTATTTAATCCTATAGTTTCAGAAGCAGTAACTGCATTACAAAATGGTTTGCTGGAACCCAGCAAAACTTATGGACTTTGCACTTTACTGGACCCACGGTTTAAGCTACTTTGTTTCAACAATGAGTATGCTGTATCGGAATTAAAAAGTATAAACGATTTCTTCAATAATTGGGCTAATTAATAAAAACAGAGTGACCGAAAACGTAACTCAAGAAGCCAAAGGACATGCATCTACTTCAACGACAATTAGTTCGTGAGACACGTTTGACGCACTAATAACAAAAAAACCCGAAGGAAATGTCATGCAAGGGCCATTAGAGAGCTGCATTCCAACAATAATACATTTGGCAGAACTGTATCGTACGAAGTGCGACATTTTCGACGGTGCGAGCGGCTGTTCTCGTCAACGGAACTAAATATATTGGACAGGAGATGCCGCCTAAAAGCTAAAACAGTTCAGCGAAAGCTAACTAAGCTAAGAGACAATGCGGTGATGTTTGGAAACAATTATTTTCAATATTAATGACTATATTAAATCAACGTTTGGTATGCGTACATACAGATTTAGCTTTTGCCATTAAAAAGTGCCGTCGCTGTCAAAGACTGTTTTTGTTAGTAAAACATAACGATAAAAATGTTATTGTAGATACTTGTTTCATCGCTGTCAAATCTCAAAGTCTAACGCGCTCCTCCGGCTACAACTAGCCGCTTCTCAGAATTTACAATAACCTTGTTATGTGAAGATTACAGAGTCGCCATACATTTCAAAATACTTATAGGCGCTTACGAGAGAACGGTGTTTTAGAAAATGTAGAGCCAAGAGGATTAGTGACGCGGCATGATGTTTCTGTCGATGAACGCATTTTAACATTGTTTGAGGAGGAACCCTCCATAAACATAAGAAATGTAGCTAAAATGTTGCAAATGACCATCTGGAAAGTGTGGAAGGTTCTTCGACAAAATGAACGACATGCTTTCCATTACACTCCAGTACAAGGTAATAATCTTTTTAAATTTAAACGAACTTACAACATAAAATCGTCTCTACCTCCCAAACAAAAGGCGCGCACCCTATTTCCCGTCGCTACCTGCTGTAAAAGCAGGTAGCATGTGGTAGCGACATCATCGCGCCCTAAGTAGCTTCTAATGTTAAACAAACTCAGCGTTACAAGGTTAAAGTAAATATTTTTTTTATATTTGTTTCAGAACTTGAAAATAACGATTATGAGAGGCGTGTACAGTTTTTTCGACATTTATTAAACACGATGTAGACCACATTTCCTAGCGGTGCATCTTAACGGGGTGAATTATCTACATTTTTTGCAGAACGACTTTCCAAATTTATTAGAAGGGCTGCCAATATTTAATGAGAACAGGTCTATTGTATTCCAAAATGATGGTTGTCCTGCGCACTGGAGAATAACCGTCAGGGGTATACCCTAACTCCTGGATTGGGAGAGATTACCCTATTCCCTGGTGTGCTCTTTACCTAGATATAACTCCATTAGATTTTTATATCTGGGGACGCGCTAAAGCACTGGTTTACGCCACAGAAGTACCGGTCAGGGACGAATTGATCCAGAAAATACAGACGGCTTTCGTTAAAATTAAAGAAGAAATGGGTCTAAGAACAACATCTGTTGAAATAAGACGACGACGGTGTCGAGTCGAGCGTGTATTCGCAACGGAGGACAATAGTTTTTGATATTAGATCGAAATAGATTTATTTTTTGACTGCTCTGAAGTCGAACTGACTTCATACCTAGAATTCTACTGTGCGAAGACAACACAAGGTTATGTGGATTTGACCGAATATGGTGATCGTTCTGGAACTTCGGCATATCGCCACTCGTCTCCTGCACCACCTCGAGATACAAATCAACAAGTACGCTATGGCTACACGACAAGGAATGAAGAATACGATAAGAATCAACAGCCATCCTATAATGATTTTCATGACTTAATGTGATTTAAGTTTTTTAAATTTTCTCAGTAATTTTGTTTATCCACTCGCTTGCTTCTGGTAGCTATCGCTACCAAATTTTTTTTTTCTAACTTTAAACTCTATTTTGTACAAAGTCCATTCGAAACGTTTTAAATTTATAGAATAATAATTTGTCTACCAACTGAATGCAAGTTTGCAACATCACCAGAGAAATTTTAACATTTCAAAATACATAAACATCACTAGTGATAAAATACAAATAAAACTATTCATATGTGTTAAAAAACGAAATAATATTGTCCTGCTGGCAACTATAAGGAACTATCACATGTACGTACAGCTTTAATAATTATATTATTGGAATTAAACAAAAACATTGATAATATAAAACGTTAAGAAAAATTTTAAATTTAAAAATCCTACACTAGCGCCAGACTGGCGATAGAAGCGGCAAGTAGAAGAATCAAAATAACTCTCCTACTCGACACCAGATGGCCAAAAGTATACCATATGTAAAAAATATTTTAGTTTGGTAGATTATTTTCCCACAAGTAGTAATAATATAACACAATAAAGAAAAAGGACACAAAACATTAATTTGTAAATTCTAAAACTAAACTGCAGTAAAATTAAAATTAATATATTTGAAAATGGTTAAATGTGAAGGATGTAAAACTGTTGTCAAAAATGAAGAATTTCTTAAATGCTTTTGTTGCAACAAGCATTATGATTTGCTATGTGCAAATATATCCCATAAACATTTCGAAAATAAAATGTCCAATGAACAAAAAAAGAAATGGATCTGCCAAACATGTAAATGTAAAACTCCAAAGGGGGATAACTCAAACACTCCCATAAGAACATTCCTGCAAGACCAAAACACTGATGAGATGAACATAACACATAGACGTAAAGAATACATATCATCGTACGAAAACACCGCAAATAACATGACAGCAGACGACTTTATTGGTGATACAATAGATCAACTAAATTGTAGTGTTGTCGCACACCCTATCTCCTCAACTATTATTTCACATAACGAGGTAACTCTAGAAAATATCAGCAACCTTTTGGATAAAAAACTTGAAGAAATGAAATTCTCTTTGCTTGAAACCGTTCGAAATACAATTCATCTGGAGCTTCAAAATGCAATACTACAGCTTGAAACAAAGGTAGAGCACACAACTAATGCCTTAACAAATGAACAAAAACAAATAACAGAAAAGATATCCGCTATAGACCTAACTATCGAAAATATTCAACAGCAACTGCATCACCTACAAAGTAGTAGAAAAATTGTACTCTACGGACTCACAGAAAGTCATCAGGAAACAGAATATGAACTTACAGATCGAGTCTCAAGGGCTTTTTATGAAATTATAAACATTAATATTAATCCTTACATAGATGAAATAAAACGAATTGGTAAGCACGGATCAAGAAGACCATTAGTTTTAGAATTAACTAGTAAAAGAATGGTTAAACACCTCAAAGACAATGCAAGGCATTTTCAAAACACCGGCCTAGCAATTGGACCTTTTATGGATGAAAAAATGTTAAAACAGAGAAATGAGCTACGAGAAAAGTTACGCCTAGCTAGACAAAAAGGAGACCACGCTGTGATAAGGAATAATAAGCTCTATATTAATGGAAAAATTCAAATACCTAACAAACCAATGCAAGTCTCAGCTACAAGTGATACGACTCAAGAAAAATTAAATTTAGAAAACGTGGATCAGAAGGAAACACAATTAGAAACAACACAGCGACACATAAGAACTTCGGTACCTACACCTACAGTAAGAAAAAGCACTTTGAATAATACATTTCGTTACTGAGATAAACATTGTTTTTCAAAATATTCAAAGTATAGGCAATAAGGTAGATTTAGTTGAACATTTTCTTTTAGATTTAAACATAGATATTTTAATCCTGTCCGAAATATGGAAAGATAGATATTTTTGTGAATCCATTGTAATACCTGGTTATAAGATAGCCTCCCTTTTTTGTAGGAATATTCGTTGTGGTGGCGGAGTAGGAATAATTATAAGAAATTCCTTAGAATATATAGAGAGGAAAGATATAACTGACCTTTCCAAAGAATTTATTGTAGAATTTAGTGCCATAGAAATTAAAAAATTAAATTGTATTTTTATAGGAGTATATAGATCGGATCGTAACATTAATATATTTAACGAACAATTAGAAAAATTATTATATATATTAAGCACAAAAAATGTAAATAAATATGTGGTAATTGGAGGGGATTTTAACATAAATATATTTAAAAAAAATAAAGATTCAAAAGATCTTCTTTCTGCTATGAGCTGTTATAACTTAAAGCAAATAATAACTGAACCAACAAGAGTGACAAAAACAACTTCCTCCTGTATCGACTTAGTCTTTATAAATAACACGCCTTTAATAAAAGATATCATTGTACAAGATTATGGCCTCTCAGACCATAAGGCATTACACTTAAAAATAAATAAAAAAAATATACACCCTATTAAAAAAAATTGGTTTATAGAAAAAAGATTATTCACAAAAACTAATATGACTTTATTTAATAATTCATTAAAAGAAATTAGGTGGGAAAATGTAATAGATGAAAACTTAGATTTAAATAAAAACTACAATGCATTCAATTGTGTAATAAAAGAAAATTTAAATAGATACATACCGATACAAAAATTAAAAATTAAAAGTAAACCAATAAAATCATGGATAACCAAGGGTATAAAAAAGTCATGCGCTCACAAAAGAAAATTAAGAACTATGTTAAATGATACTCAGAATCCCGTTATCTCCAAACATTATAAATATTACAGTCAAACGCTAAAACGCAGTATCAAAATATCAAAAAAATTAAACTTTATAAAGCAAATGAAAAAATCCGATAATAAAACTAAAACAATGTGGAATATTATTAATCAAAAAACCGGAAACAACACAAAAAAAACAAACAAAAATATTTCCTTAATATTAGGTAACCAAAGTATAAGCTGTCCACAAACCATTTCAAATTTGTTTAATGACTATTTTGCCACTGTTGGTGAAACAGGATTAAATAATAGGAATAAACCAGTAGGGCGACCAGTTATTAATCAACCTGTTTTCTCAATGTACTTACTTCCTACAGATTTTAAAGAAATCACTAACATAATACGTTCCTTAAAAAACAAGCATAGTTTTGGCATTGACGACATTCCCCCAACTCTCCTTAAACAGTGTTCTGATACCCTTTCAATACCGCTAGCACATTTAATAAACCAAAGTTTCCACGATGGCAAATTTCCCGATGCTCTCAAAGTAGCCTTAGTAAAGCCCTTACACAAAAAAGGGGACAAACACAACCCAGCTAACTACAGGCCCATAGCTCTCCTACCAACATTTGCTAAAGTCTTTGAGAAGGCAATGTGTAATAGATTATATAGTTTCTTGGAAAAATATAATATATTAGATGACTGTCAAAATGGTTTCCGAAAATCTAGATCTACCACACTAGCTGTATACAAATATGTACAAATGGCACTACAACACCTAAACAACCAAAAACATGTATTAGGTGTATTGCTTGACATGACAAAAGCTTACGACAGAGTACTATACGACATCCTACTTAATAAACTCCACGGTTCCGGGATCCGAGGTCCAGCCTACTCATGGTTTAAATCCTATTTAGAAAACAGGAAGCAGATTACACAAATAGAAAATCACAACCAAAGCACTAACCAAATAACCGTAGTTAGATCACAGGAAAGAGATATGACATGCTCAATCCCACAAGGTAGCGTATTAGGATGTATCTTGTTTCTAATATATATAAACGACTTACCAAAAATACTAAACAAAGACATAACCTTGCCAATTTTGTTTGCAGACGACTTATCCATACTAATAAATTATGAAAACTCCAACACATCAAACACCATACTGCAAGAAACTTTACAAAAAGTAACTGATTGGCTCCGTGACCATAATTTAGAAATAAACTATCAAAAAACAAAAACTATTCAATTCCGCTCATACAAGAAACCCCCTATAAGCATAAACACACACTTTCAGGACACACAACTCGAAACTGTAGAAACATTTAACTTACTTGGAATACACATTGACACACATATTAATTGGAAAGCCCACATTGAACACACCAAATCAAAAATTTCAAAATTTATATACGCCCTTTTTCATTTAAAATGTAGTACAGACACAAAAACAGCGCTCTCTGCATACTATGCATATGCATATTCGAGGTTCCGGTATGGTATCATGCTATGGGGAAACAGCGTAAACACCCAAGAATTATTCATTTTGCAGAAAAAATGTGTCAGAATTATTGCACAAATAGATAATTTGGATAGTTGTAGACCTTTTTTTATAAAGTATAATCTGCTGACCTTGCCATCGATATATATATACGACATTAGTTTATTCACATTCAAAAACATAGAACACTTTACAAAAGTACAGGACACACATAACATTAATACACGACATAAAGATAGATTATACCTTCCACCGTCCAGGATAAAAATGCTTCACGAAAGCCCGTACTATATGGCAGTTAAAATATTTAATAAATTACCAAAAAACATTAAAAAGGAAACAAACATTAAAGAATTTGCCAAAAAATTAAAATATTATTTAATCCAAAAATGCTTTTACTCATTAGAAGAATATTATAGTAATTAAGTAGTCAAGTTATAAAAAACATTTATAAATTTTACTTTTTATTATTGTTATAATCCGCTAGTTAGTTATTTAGTTGTTAGTTATTTGTATATTTAATTAGTAGCAGTTAGTATTAGTATATGTAATTTAATTTGAATTTTAGGTTTATATTTAATTATAGGTAGTCATATAAGATTGTGTAAACAATTTTTGCAACGCCTGAAAAAGGCGCTAAGTCCTGTACCTTTTAGCTTATAAGAACATTGTAACACTTAGCAGCAAAAATAAACGTTTGAGTTTGAGTTTGAGTCATTATTGTTAATTCTGTGTTAGACAACAGTGCGTGCTCCAAAGAAAAATACCGCAAGTATACTAATTAATTGTTAATTAATAAGTGAAATGTATTAAATTAATCTAGAAAACATTTCCTATGATATTTTAAAGTTTTATTTTAGTATGATTCAAGTGAAATGTGTTAAAATCGAATAATTTCAACATGTACTTGTGGCATCATGTGTTTACATTATTTTAAAATGGTTATTTACTTAAAACTGCGGTAATTTATGAAATATAAACAAACCAAGTCTCTTTTAATTATAAATGGCATAATTATCATATTATCTTATAGATGAATTAGATTACGTAAATATTGCCGTACAAGTAAGTACTTTCGCTAAAGTATTGCTCTGGTAACAATAGTTACCAGGAAGCAACAAAGTATGTTTTGGTGTTAAGGTTGGCACTTATCATTGGTGTGTGCTTTGCCTGTGTATGTAGTAATGGTGTTAGTAGAGGGAAAAGGGGAGGTAGCGACAGCGGAAATAAAAGAGGGGGAAGAGGAAGAGGGCAAATGGCTAAGAAGCCCGCCACAGAAAACTTAAAGCCAGCTCAAGTTATTTTTTTTTTTAAGTTTTAAGTGTGTAGTATTATAACTGAACATAATTAATTATATTTTTTAGAAATTATGATGAAGCAATAATTTTGATGCGCAAGTCTATAGCTCTAACAAAAAAACGCATCAACCAACTCGACCCGGAGATAAAAAAAGAGCTGGATGCTCGTAAGAGTAAAATAATTATCACTCTTGCCTGAATGCCACGAAAGCGACAAAAGTACGTATGCCTAAACCTACATTTAGAAAAACTAGTAGAGTTTTTCTTATTAATTATGTAAACGTCTACTAAATAAAAATATTTAATTTTAGGAAGTCGTCACCCGAGCGCGTTAAATGCAGACTGATTGCTGGTACTCCTACAACGCCGCCGGCACCTAAACTACAGCCGTGGCAAATGAGGTACTATGTATTTTGCCAAATTCAGTATCAACTGTAATTTAACAACTCATGAATAAGTTTATATATTTTTTTCCAGCGAACTACAACCCAATACCGCTACCGCAGAAGAGTCAGATTCGATGGGCATGGATTGCGGTGAACCAGTAAGACAAGATATATATAACTCCGCTCAGGTATATAGTAAATTAATACTCCGTTTTTTTGTAATCCTTGTTATCAATCATTGACAATTTATAAAATATTTTGTTTTAGCACAAAGAGTACTTCTGACAATTTACCTGTAAGTGAACTCTTAGTGGATTTTACTAGTGGTCTATTGAGTAAGTATAAATCAAAAGTAGCAGCCAAATAAACCTAGCAGAGTATGTCCTAGGCATCAACCTAAATCGAAAACGCGCTAGTTTCAATAGCATTTTAGTACAACCAACCAACCCTAAATTAAAAAGTGGCATATTTCCTTTAGATGAGAACATGTTTACCGAAATTGACTTTTTACCGAGTAAGGTTACAAATAGACCAGCACCGCAAGAGCTTGAAATAACTGATGATAAAACGGCTGATCGTACTGACTGTGAATCTCCTTTTATTTTGAGTTTCTCGATAGTAGATGACAATCAAAATACCATACAACAAGTTACTGCAGTGTTAAAAGTCATTCAGAACCAACTGTCGAAAATAGATGAATGCGAGCCAAGTACATCTGCAGTAAGCAGTCAAGTCACAGATACAAATAGTAAGACACTCCGATAGGTAACATTACGAGGCGGATGTGTGCGATAATAATTAATAATTTAATTAGTGTTTAGCGCGGCGTAAGCCGACGCTCGCGACTTTACGTCATGAGTGACATACTAGTGCCGAACGAGCTGCTGCCGTTCTTGCAGCAGAAACTGGATGTGATGGACGAAGTGTCCGCCTTTCAAATCTGCGCGACCAACTTCAGCGAAGACGAGATTGCTGCATCCAAGCTGCAGTTGTACACGTTGCTGAATAAACGTGACCAGATGGTGTCCCGCCGGCGTGACGGGACTAAGAAAAGTCTACAGGAGATAATCACGCTGTTGAAAGAAACGGATCCTGACGACGTGCCGACCTTTGTGGCGAAGGACATCAACAAGTTGCCTCCTGTCACTTTCGATCACGTTGACGTTACAAGCCTCCTGAAGGATATTGTCTTTCTAAAGGCAAGTTTAGCAGATGTACAAAGGAAACTAGGTTTATCTGAGACTATCATGGCAAACCTACGACAGGAAGTCGACGAGTTGCGTAAGAATGCAACTAGGTCACCGACCTGTGTTAATATCAACAAACGTCGAGGAGCATGTCGCCTCGATACATCGGCCGCAAGCTACGCGTCAGCAGTTTTGTCGCCAACGCCGACAAACGCTGAGACTGCAGAACGTGCAGACAACGTGCCGCACAACTCTGCCCCTGCTCCCGCGGTTTTTCCTCATACGCACGCGCTACAAGGCCTTCTGTGGTTAAGACTGTGGTATCTGAGAAGGTACCGAGTCGAGAAGAAAAGGACGATTTTGTGACGGTGCAAAAGAAGAAGCGCGGTCAGAGAACTAACAAGAATAGCTGCGGAACGGGTCTTGAAGATTCCCAGACGAAGATACGCGCCGCCCAGCCGAACACTCCGGTGCATATATCTCACCTCCATTACACCACGGAGGTAGATAACATCGTCGAGTCCACCGGAAGTTAAAGTACAGGCCGAGGGTACAGTTATTGGAGTCTCACCGCAACGTGAACTTCAAGGCGTTCGTGTTGCGTATACCGAACTTGTACCTTCAGCACGTCATGGAGTCTGACTTCTGGCGGAAGAACGTGCTTCCCGTCGCTTCCGCGGACAAATTCCACCAGAACGAAAGCCGTAACCGGAAGCAATATTATGTTTTATGTTAGTTAGTCTATAAGGTATTTTTCTTTGGGCCTATGCAGCCTGAAATAAAGGTTATATTATTATTATAAATAGTGTTTCTGACATTTTTACATCATTGTTATTGTAGTGCTCTGACCAAATTAAAGAGTTCAACTCCTCCAATATTTACCAGATCGCGAGATCTACGTTGGACCGTAACCGATGGAGACAATTCACTCCGTTAAAGGATTCCTGTAACCACGATCCACAGTCATGAGGTACTAACTAGAGAGAGATTGTTGTCATACTAAAATAAACAATATTGCCATTAAACATTGTTAAAAACTTGACAAAAAGTTCCAGAAGAGCAAAGAAATATGCAGCGATGAAAAAAGAACAGAACAAATTAAACTTAACACATTTACGAACCTTGTTCATGTAAACTGAAGCGGGAGCAACACATGCCCAAAATGAAATAGTGCGATAAATTAATCCAAGCTTCTGTCCATCGACGGTGAAGTGCCAATACCTCCTAACTGGCATTTTTCTAGAAATTAACTTTTTTATCGATTTGAATTTAGAGGCGTTTTTCGCATGTTTTAGCAAAATCTTCTAAGCGTAATTTTAATTGCAACAGCATTCTGTTAGAATGTGGAAATACCTCCCAACTTTAACAACGAATTAATTTTATGGCATTACCTCCTAACTTTTACAGGACACGTCTATACGTGTTCTTTGGTTGTTTGCGATTGACAATAGGCAGTGGCGCCGATGCGGGGACGGTGCACGGGTGCAGGTGAGGCGGGAGCGAGGGGTATTTTATAATCCAGTAGTCAGTTTGAGCCGATTCATGTTCGCGCGTGTTTGCTAGTTTAGTTTACTCGTAGGTATAGCAAAATAATAGAATAATAATATTATTTTTGGTGTTATTTCGGGTCGGGTCATCATTCGTCAGTTTCCTCAATCTGTCAGTTTCTCTAACCGGTCAGTTTCCTTATTCGTCAATTTCATGATATTCTCAAAGTCGTCAGTTTCTCTAATTAGTCAATTTGTTAACTAGTCATTTCCCCATCTGGTCACTTTACGTAATACACCAACTTTTGTCAATTTGTACAGTTATGTATGTAACAAGGATATTCAGATACAAACTCGTTACTCTATAAATAACTATGCACAACAAATAGATAGGTAACGTCAATGCAATGTCAGGTATAATTCATTAAGTACTATACATCGTGAATTAATTAATTTCATATTATGTATTTCAAATTATTTTTGCAAAATGGCTAGTGATTTAAAGTTTATTGTGTCTGAACGAAATAAAAAAGTTCTTTATTTTTGTAGATTGTAGCGGTATCCGTATACCGCTACAATCTGGCGCAGACCAACAAAAATGGATCTACCTGGTGGAGATACAAAAATAGGTATATGTGTAGCGGTAGCATTACATTAAGCCAAGAATCTGTCGTGACAAGGCACAGAGATCATGAATGTGAAGCCGATTCTTCTTCCAACATTGTAGCTGTTGCTATTGACGCTTGCAAAAAGAGAGTGCAGGAGGAGTTTGGCTCAATTCGACTTATTTATGAAGAAAGTGTGGATTACCTTAAAGACGCAGACTCGGAATTCGTGGACGATGTTCCAAAGTTTAATTGTATTAAAAATCCTTTATATAAAGCAAGATATAAAATGCATGGATTCAGTCAATCCACCTATAACACTACGGAAGAAATAATCGTACCCGAGATATTAGCCAAGGAGTTTTTAGTATTTCAAGATGAAATTCTAGTTTTCATGACGCCATTAGCGCGTGAAATATTAAACAGTCGGGACATTACTGATATATTTTTTGATGGAATTTTTAATACTCCGAAACCGTATAAGCAACTTTACACAATCCATGCCGATATAGGTAGTACAGCAACAGAAACCAATATTGTTCCTTTTATATACTGCCTTCTTCCCAACAAAACTGAAGATATACAGGGTGTCCCAAAAGGGTTGGTAGCTAGGAAGAGGGGTGATAGGGGTCACCAGAAAAATAAAATAGAAAATCCCCTCTGGGAATTAAAAGAATAAAAGGCATTTTTTTAAAAACTAAAAATTTTACACCTTTTGGGGCGACTTTGGTCCCGATGATCTACAAATATTGGTATAATTTAAAAAAAATGCTGTTATGTTATCGTCAATAACCCTTTTTCAAATTGAAACAAATAAAACAATACATATCTAAGCAAGATTTTAAAGAAAATTAAGTTCTTGTCAAGTCAAGGAATGAGTAATTACGATTTCACTCAACTTTCTCCAAGTGTACTGAAAAAAAAAGTACTATGAAACTCCGGCGAGTAACTTAAAAAGATAGGTAATTTTATTACAATTCCAAAATGGTATAACACTTACTTGAAAAATTCTTTCTAGGATATGTAAAAATAATTTTTGGGAACAATACCCCTGCAGAACAAAACGTACCAATAACAATGAAACCAAACAAAACCAGTTTAAACAAGTTTGGTGAGTGAGAGAGACAGAAGATACATTAAGAAAGTGAAAAAGTAGGTAGGCCATCTCTGGTTAGTCAAATACAGTCGGTCAGTACATTACGATCATTGAGGTATAATGTACTACGTACTAGAGATGACATCCCGAACAAAATGTTTGCTCCATTAACTGAGGTGCATGCACCTCAGTTGTTTTAGTCGACATTTGAACCTAGTAGCGAGAAGACATATTTACCATAGATCAACAAAATAAACATCCACAGACAGATCTTTTACTATTGTACCTAATCTGTATTGTTCTTTGAGTATATTAAAAGTATTTATAATAACTCATTATGCTATTATATTGTCAGAATAGATTTTTCGTTCATCTTGAAAGTTAGTCAATATAATATAATAGAACTATATAAGTTCCATAAGAAGTAGTATTATTGTATTATAATACATATAGAATAATTTAAACAAATTGAACAAAAATCACATTTAATTTACTTGGGTGAATTCCCACTTGTAATGAAAAAGAAAAACAAAGAACTATTAATTATTTATACCTACGTATTGAATTAGGCACAAATCTATATGTGTCCGTTCTGTTAACAGCTATTTAGTTAGTCTATATTGTGCAAAATGATATGAAATGAATGCACGACGTTTAACCCTTAGCTGGTATCGTTAAAAAGTGCAACGTAAGTGGTATCGGGTCAAAAGTGACCCCGATGAGGTGAGTGACATATTATGTGTATACAGGGTGTCCCATAAATCGACGTCTAACGGGAAACCAGAGATGGTCCATGTGAAAAGTATTAAAAAAAAAATAAAAAAAAAAATCCGACTTATGTACTTAAAAAGTTATAGGTATTTAAAAAAAATCAAGAAAATCGTCACCCTGTACAACACTTTTGACTACAGTGTCTACAAATATTATTATTTTTTAAATTTTTTTTTTGTTTTGTAATCCTGAATAACGTGTTTCTTAATTGTATTTCAAAATTTTAACTTAATTGTCTTATTTCTTAGTAAAAAATCACATTGAACTCAAACAATGAAATGAAAATTGCTACATCACGTAACTTTGACCGACGGCCATGTAAAAAATAATTACTAAACACTGTGTGGCAAATACCTTTAAAAAATAACGCATTTATTCACGATTCCCAAATTGTTTCATACATAATCATAACTTAAAAAACATCGTAGAAATAATACGCTTACCCGTAACTTTTGGTATGTTCGAAATACTATGACTCATTAAATTTAACTATTGTATTGTTTGGTGTCCCTTTCATTGTGTGAGTGAAAGAAGAATACACGATTTCATGAGGTGCGAATGAAACAAATAGTGACGCCATCTGCTATAGCAAAAAAACATGGCGAGGAAGGGGACAAGGATTAGTACGTTACGCTCCTTCGTCTACTGCGCATCTCTCTGTATTCGTTTGTGTTGATTTCGTACTTTCGACTCGGCTTTGTTTACTGGACTTGATTTATCTTCGTTACCTGATTTGTGACCTGGCTTTGTTTATTGGACTTGATTTACCGAACTGTTTTGTGAACTAGATTTTCATCTGTGCTTGTGTATTTTAATTGTCACTATGTCGACTTACACTGCGGAGGAATATGCAAACATGCACTACATTTACGGGGAATGTAGAGGAAACGGCAGAGCTGCAGCAAGGCTGTATCGTGAAAGGTATCCTAACTCACAACGATATCCTGATCACAGAGTTTTTATAAACTTGCATCTGACGCTTGCTCAAGGTCGCTTTCCTAGTGGAATGGTTAGTGAAGGCAGACCTATCAACGACTCCCGCCAAGATATTTTAGAAGCGATAGCCGAAGATCCGAGTACCTCCGTGCGACGGATAGAACAAATCACAGGAATACCAAAAAGTACAGCACACCGGATTATTCAACATGAGGGATATCACCCATTCCACGTGCAGCGTGTGCAAACTCTGTTGCCTCGAGACTATCCGGGTAGAGTAAGATTTTGCCAAATAATGTTGCAAAAGCACAGAGAAGACCCTAATTTTTTAGAGACAATTCTGTGGTCGGATGAATCCACTTTTAAAAAGGATGGGTACATAAATATGCATAATTTTCATGAGTGGCATATCGATAATCCACACCTTCTAAGAGAAGACAGATCACAATATCGGTTCAAAGTGAACTTATGGACCGGTATTTTAAATGGAAAAATAATTGGACCTTACGAGTTGCCAGAAAACCTGACCGGCGATGTTTACTTGAATTTTCTGCAAAATGAATTGCCCAATTTGCTGGAAGACGTGCCATTGAATATTTATAGAAATATGTGGTTTCAGCAAGACGGCTGTCCGGCCCATTTTCGTGTCTCAGTGAGAGAATTTTTGGACAGCGAATATCCACACAGATGGATAGGACGTTCCGGACCAATAGCGTGGCCAGCCCGGTCGCCGGACCTTAATCCATTAGATTTTTTTTACTGGGGAGCTATCAAAGAAAAAGTATACGCGAAACCGATAGTAAATATCGAAGAGCTCCGCCTTAGAATTACGGAGGCTAATGAGGACTTATGCTCCAGAAATTATGCTCGCAATATTAAGCGTTCTTTATTAAGAAGGATGAGGGCGTGTATTGCGGTAGAAGGCCAACACTTTGAGCATATGTTGTAAAAAAATCTACCTTTTGTGTTAAAAATGTTGAGTTCCATATTAATAAATAACTTTTATTGTTCGCATTGACTTTTATTTCTACGATGTTTTTTAGGTTATGATTATGTATGATACCATTTTGGAATTGTGAATAAATGCGTTATTTTTTAAGGGTATTTGCCACATAGTGTTTAGTAATTTTTTTTTACATGGCCGTCGGTCAAAGTTACGTGATGTAGCAATTTTCATTTCATTGTTTGAGTTCAATGTGATTTTTTACTAAGAAATAAGACAATTAAGTTAAAATTTTGAAATACAATTAAGAAACACGTTATTCAGGATTACAAATCAAAAAAAAAATTTAAAAAATAATAATATTTGTAGACACTGTATTCAAAAGTGTTGTACAGGGTGACGATTTTCTTGATTTTTTTTAAATACCTATAACTTTTTAAGTACATAAGTCGGATTTTTTTTTTTATTTTTTTTTCAATACTTTTCACATGGACCATCTCTGGTTTCCCGTTGGACGTCGATTTATGGGACATCCTGTATAAATATTAAAAAACATTTATATAGATTAAACTTTACTTTTATTTGGGAAAATAGCAAAGATAAATTTTTAACTAATTTTAACAAGAAATCACATTTTATTTATAAAATTGCTAACATCTATTTTTTTTCTTTGACTCTACTTTAGGTATTGATATTAATATAAAAACTAATATAAAAACTATATTTAAATCGTTTTCTTTAATTAATAAAATAAAAATAAGAAACTTCTTCTGAGATCACATGTAAATAAAAATTTGACAACTTAAAACATATCCTATGAATAAAAATAATCTGACATTTGACCAACTTTGCAGTATGATTGAATATGTAATTCATACACTTTCTACATTTTTTACCTTACTTGATGAGCGAGAGTGTAGGTACTTAAACTGCATAGTTATGAATAAAATCAAAAGCTCTTGGGGTCAATTTAGGCCCCAATACCAGTTAAGGGTTAAAACGTCGTGCAAAACTTGTATTGTGCAATGTAGCTTGAAAATTGGAGCACACATTTTCTTCGGGGTGTCTTCTCTAGTACGTAGTACATATTACCTCAATGATTACGATCTCTCGTTTACTGCGCATCCTTTGTATTCGTTCGTGTTCACTTTGTACTAACTTTGCTTCGCTTTCTGGACTTGATTATTTCTTTGTGATTTGGACATTGTTTGTGATTTCTTCCAACGACCCGGCTTTCTCAAGGACTAAAGTGTACTGTACTACCATGCCACCCACTAGTGGCGAAGTGTCCATATAACTCGATTCCTACCGGCTTACCTTTGCAAAAACCGCTTAGCATTGTCTATTAATCAATTATAAATCAATGACGCAACATCCACTCAATACAAAATAATATAAAACAAAAAAGTATTCTCTTACGTAAATCGCAATAATAATTACAGTAATAATAATTTTCAATATAATTATTTACGTACTCATAACGCCATCTTGTAATTAAAGGTTGTCAACTAACAACTTGTTATGGTTCAGTCAGAGAGTACTTAAAGCGCGCATGCGCGGAGCGCAGTAAGCCGGTCGCGAAATTAGGAATCCAGTACAACAGACTGTACGGAAATCGTACGGTCACGTGACACTTTGTATTCGTCGATCTAAGGTACCATATAAGCCGGTGGCCATCGGCTTATGACAAGGATAAAAGATACAACTACAACATTGCGAGAGCGAGAAAGCACTATTGCAACCAGTGGACCGACCAATTGTAACGAAGTTTCATTTCATTTCACGTTAAGTACTTAATTTGCCATTGACATTCCTTTGTTTTTATCAATTATTTAAATCTGATAGAAATCAGCCTTTCTTCTGAATTTTTAGTTTTTAATTATATTTATTTGTTTTTATATTTTTATACGGCTTGCGTCTTGACTTTGGCAGAATCATCGGTAAACGATAGGACCATTTGAAGAAAAAACAGATATTTGTATTTATTTTCTGCAAATAGGTTATAAAATTCGCTTTCTTGTTTAAAGTAGTAAAATTTGTATGTTTAATTATTTTTGATTGTGTATTATGTGTTGTGCATTGGTTGACTTTATTTTTGTCGTAGTGCGTTGGGATCCTATGGAATATTTTTGTAAGTACTTGTTTGTATTGTTTTCAGCAAATTTAATAGTTTGTTGTTATAAGGGACAGGTTAATAGTGTTATATTATATTGACTATCCTATTATGTGATGTGCGATAAAACATCATTCTCGAAATTGAATTATAAATATAAGAAACGCCGGCGCTGTGGATTTACGAAACATTTTAATACAATTATCTCATTTCGATACGTATAAGTAAGTGGCTTACAGACAGTATTCTCAGATTCTAAAAGTAAGTAAGTAGGTATGTAGAATCATTTAGGATATAGCAATATAAACAATTAATCTAATTGATCAAAGAAGTCTTCCAAACAGAGAAACATTTTCGTATTTTAAGTTTATGAGTTCGGGACAACTAGGTAAAATCGAAACATTTTCTCACGAATACCTATGAACTACAGAATAATAGTAATATAAAGTAGAACAAAAGTCCACGGAATCTTCGGCTTCCCTTTTATAAAAATCCACCCTTCGCCACTGCCACCCACGTACACTGCGCAAGAATATGCGAACATGCATCTCATTTACGGCGAATGTAGATGTAATGCCGGTGTTGCAGCAAGACTCTACCGAGAAAGATATCCGAACGCCGCACGTCACCCGGATAGTGTTTTCGTCAATATCCACCGACTATTGTCTGAGGGTCGATTTCCACATCAAGCGGTTAATGAAGGCAGACCTCGGTTCGATGTCGAAGATGAAGTGCTTCAAGCCGTCGCAGACGATCCGCGTACTTCAGTTCGGGCAATTGAAGCAAGTACAGGTATACCAAAAAGTACTGCTCATCGCATATTGAAAGCTGAGAAGTTTCACCCGTACCACGTGCAACGCGTCCAGGGTCTGTTACCACGCGATTATCCTGCGAGACTGGCATTTTGTCATAAGATGTTGCGCATGCATGAGGACCCTCAATTTTTTTATAAAATATTGTGGTCCGACGAGTCTACTTTTAAAAAGGACGGATACATGAATCTACACAATTTACACGAGTGGCACGTAGAAAATCCCCACCTACTTAGAGAAGATCGGTCCCCCAATATCGTTTTAAAGTGAACATGTGGACCGGAATACTAAATGGTAAAGTAATAGGACCCGTTGAGCTACCTGAGGCACTGACTGGCGCGGCGTACTTAAACTTCTTACAAAACGAATTACCAAATCTATTGGAAGATGTGCCGCTAGAAACAATGAGGAATATGTGGTTCCAGCATGATGGGTGCCCAGCTCGTTCACCGGATTTAAACCCATTAGACTTCTTTTACTGGGGTGCTATAAAAGAAAAAGTTTATGGAAAACCCATCACGGACTTGGCTGACTTGAGGGCGAGGATCACAGAGGCCGCGGAATCAATCAACAATAGAACATTTGCTCGCCATATCTCTCGCTCATTTTTAAAACGATGTAGGGCGTGTATTTATGTTGGTGGTAGACATTTCGAGCATTTTATTTAAATAATTTTTTTTTTTTTTGAGTTACATTTAAAACCATTGCAATAAAATTAACTATCTTTTTAAGTTTTAAGAAACAGAATAAACATTTAAAAATGTGTTTGCGTACGAATTTGAGACTATTGTTTTATTGGTATGTTTTGTTCTGCAGGGGTATTGTTCCCAAAAATTATTTTTACATATCCTAGAAAGAATTTTTCAAGTAAGTGTTATACCATTTTGGAATTGTAATAAAATTACCTATCTTTTCAAGTTACTCGCCGGAGTTTCATAGTACTTTTTTTTTCAGTACACTTGAAGAAAGTTGAGTGAAATCGTAATTACTAAGTCCTTGACTAGACAAGAACTTAATTTTCTTTAAAATATTGCTTAGATATGTATTGTTTTTTTTGTTTCAATTTGAAAAAGGGTTATTGACGATAACATTACAGCATTTTTTTTTAAATTATACCAATATTTGTAGATCATCGGGACCAAAGTCGCCCCAAAAGGTGTAAAATTTCTAGTTTTTAAAAAAATGCCTTTTATTCTTTTAATTCCCAGAGGGGATTTTTTATTTTATTTTTCTGGTGACCCTTGTGACCACCCCTATCACCCCTCTTTCTAGCTACGTAAGCTTTTGGGACACCCTGTATACTTACGGGTTTTCACATTTCTGAAAAATATTATCCAAACACCACAGCAAGTTCATGTTGACTTTGAATTGGCTGCTATAAATGCCATTAAAATCGTGTTCCCAAGTGTTTCGGTCATTGGATGCCAATTTCATTATCGTCAAAGCCTTTTGCGCAAAGCATCTGCTCTTGAACTTAATGCTACAAAAGAGGGACGAAAGCACATTTCTATATGCGCCTCGATAGCGTTTTTACCAAAAGACTATTTTCAAGAAGCATGGCTTGCTATCCTACATCATACTCCTACAGGTGATAATTATCAATTATTTAACTCTTACATAGGGGAAACATGGTTGCAAAGATATGTAGATGTCCTCAGCGTTTACAATCAGCGCCATAGGACCATTAACCTTGTAGAAGCGTGGCATAATAGACTACGTTCAAGGTTGCCATCCAGACGATGCAATTTAAATCTTTTTATTTCTGTTCTAAGAAATTAGGCACGACACGTTGATTTTCGAATCCGTCAGAATACTATTTACATGCCCGAAAGAAACCGAAAAAAACGATCGGTAGTAGTAGACCAACGAATTTCAAGTATCGTATCTGGTTTTGTAATAACGGACGTATTTGAAGACAATGGCCAAGATCATGCAGATATCTACGCTTGTTTATCCTAACTGGCACTAATAAATTTAGTGCGCAGGAATAAACGAAAAAACTAGATGGCAACATGATCAAAAAGGATTATTAGTTAGCAACGTATACCCGTCAACGGGTAAACATTGATAATAAGAGTGATTTTATTTTTCAAATTTTAGCCTGTTTTTTTTAAATTTTATACTTACTCGTATAGGCCGACCGTTTAACTCAGACCCCGCCTGCGGTAATAGGGGTGCGCGGGGGGCGAGGACAAAGTAGAGAGCTATCTCTTGATTTTTGGGCAAAACGGCGCCATCTAGATACTGTGACCCGAACTACATCACATCACAACACAGCTCTAATTTTTAGCTAGCTTATTTTTATGAAATAAAAAGAAGGAAAAATTTTAATTATACCATAAACCAATCAAAATACCTGGAGAGGATTTTTTATTTTTCTGGTCAGGCTTTAAATTATGTAATAATTTAGATTGCATATTTTCTCTAAGAAAGTACGAGTTTTAGTGGCAAGATGACACCGCCATCTTTGACATTTGTAAATTGTATAGAAGACGGACTAGGATACCGCACTAGTGTCATACTGACATACTGACTAGATGTCCGTTATGGTAGCGTAAATAGTGTAAAAATTAAAAAACTCTTAGTACATATTGTTCTTATTATCTGTAAATATTTTCTAAGACTGATTATTACAAATTAATATGTTTAAATCATACCAGCTGTTTTAATGTAAATTATTGTAATTACACCAAATGTGATTATACTGTGATTTTAATATATAATTAATGATTGTACGAGTACATTGTTATTATTTGTAAATATTTTCTAAGACTTTAGTTATAATTATATACTTTAAATCAGGCATTCTTATAATCTAAAGAATAGGTTCTTTTAATTATTGTACAAAGGATTGTTAAGGATATTTCTTATATAACAAATATATTTACTTATTTGTAGATTCTTTAAAAAAAAATTCAAATTATTACAAATTATGTAATATTATTGTTATTTTTGGAGTCGGTGTCAACCAACGAAATAAGATAATACCAAAGCAAATAGAATGGCGCCCATGAATTACAGTTTATATTATTATATGGCTTCGACATTATGACATAAAGTTGTTGATTGTTTATGGATTAGTTTATAAATTTTAAAAAATTAAATAACTTTTTTTATTTTATTTAAATAAATATATTTTAAAACTATCTGTGCCCGCGACTTTTGTCCGCGTAAAAAAGTAACTTTACTCAGTAATTTTAAATACATATTAGTATGTTTAGTCTTAAAACAATGTAGGTATGTATATATATTATTTGTTTATTATGGCATCATGAACATAGTTACATATTTTGCCAGTGTCAAGTGAAATACCAATAGAAATATAATAGCACTTTGGCTTTGTCGCTATTGCGTGACACACCACACACGGGAGTTAGAGTGCAATTTAAATCCAAGAAAAATTGCCACCAGGAAGTAATGTTTCTGCAATACCTGAAGATGCCACCGCTAAGGCAATTTTTCCCATTCTTATCATTTCCACTAAAATCACTCGGGTAAGAAATGTTTTCCCTGATCCACCAGGAGCTTCGAGAAAATATACTATGCCCTCTTGGTTTATTACTGCTGTTGTTACGGTATCATAAAAACATTTTTGTTCTGTAGTTAGCCTAGTAATATTATTATTAAGAATTGAGGATAGTTCGGCTGCACTATATCCTGTTTCTTCAATATATTCCCGGTTAAGTCTAGGCTGAATTGGAATGACTACTGGCTCAAGTAATCCATATTGTACAATATTGTTACCACCCATTGTGCTAACAACTTCTTTATGTTACGATTTTGGAACTATCAGATAGACGCACTTTGCAGAGAATTCTTGACATAATAATAATAAATATACATTGAAAATAATTTCGAAAAGAAATCCGGCTATTCATGCAGAATACAATATTAACTATATATTCGGTAGACAAGCACCATCCAATGTTGCGTAATGTGCGCATGTAAATTGTAAATAAAAAAATTGTGTAAATAAAAAATTGCCCAAAAAAATTCGTCGGCATGGGATTCGAACCTCATTACCTAGCCCCTACTTTAACCATTTGTCTATGAACGACTTTCAAATACTTAGGGAACGAAATTTAAATTCATTCAACATTGAACCAAAACCATTTTTCATGACCCCTGATTTGTATTGGACTGTTCTAATAAAGAGATCAAGCGATATCTTAAATAATACTTATCCCATCTCACGACACGTGACATCATCCACATTTTTATTTTATAAATATATTATGATAGGTTTATTTTACTACTGAATAATAAATTGTTAAGTATAATGGCTAAATAACACTACAACCTCTAAAAATTGTAATGTAATTATTATTGTCTTTGAAGTCAGTTTTTTTTTTGTAAAAATTTATTTAATTTGACATAGAACCAACTCGATATAGCTCTTGTGTACGCTACCATAACGGACACCGCTACCCCGCCCCCTCGTCCCTTTCATACCGCAGGCGGGGACTGAGATAAACGGTCGGCCTATAGTTGTCCATTGGTTATTATAGCATATTTTTAGACCTGATTGTTTTTTTTATCCTATGTATTTTTAGCATGATTGTACCGTATTGACGAATTGCATGAATTGACATGTTAAGTTAAATGACGACTGAAGGAGAATGACGAGTAAGGAAACTAACCAATTAACGAATTATTTACAACTGACGAATTATGGAAACTGACCGGTTAGAGAAACTGACAGATTGAGGAAACTGACGAATGATGACCCGACTCGTTATTTCACGGATTGACGAGTTCTAAAGGATAATAGGTAAGAAATACAAGTCATGTTTCATAATAGTGGTAATATTCTGTTCATTTAATGAGGATAATTAAACATTCAGTGTTTTTTTTTGTAGATAGGATATATTTCTTCTACAGTTTTGTTTGATATTGGTATTTAGGAGTTGTTGCATTTTTATTGTTGTAGCAAAATGTCTCGAATGGCGAAGCGTTATCAGGGAGTACGAGCTGGACAGATGATTAATATGCTGAAGGGCCGCGAGAAGAATACTAAGCCTGAAGCTACTATTTGTCCTAACCCAGGTAAGCAGTTGTATTACCTACCTACCGACTAAGTTGTGATTTCAGTGTTAGCAAATTCTATTGATGCTAGGTTTTGATATGTTTTCAGATGCGCTTGAACAAGTGACACCTGAAATGAGTTACGATAATGGTGACTATAAAACAAAGCAGCGATGTACAGTTACTAAATCGTATTCTCTTTCAAATCTACCAAAGTGTAACCGTTTCCTGACTCAACGACGACGTTGTTCTTCGCTGCCACCTACAATTACAGTACTCTATGGAAAACGAAACAATTTGGATATTTTTAGTGATGTTCGTTTAGTTGATAGAGGACGCAGTTTGTCAATGTCCGCTCTGACTTACGATGATACCAAAGACTTCGGTAAAAAACGATGTTCCTCAGTTCCACCTTCATTTTCCTGTAATTACGAGTATACTCAGATACCTGAATCTGAACCTGATAACCTAATAAACGAAACGTGTTCCTATGATGGTGACTATTCTGGCAATGATAGTGATGTAACTTACTGTCCTAGTCCTGATCATGATCAAGAGTCCAGGAGTTCCAGTCCAGGGTTACTTTTAGTTGAACCGTTCACGTCATTGGATATTTATCACGGTAATCCAAAGGAAGGAAGAAAACGTTAAGCTAAAGGTGATCCGGACAACTGGAAGAAATTAAAAAATCAGAAACTTCGTATGTTAGGAGAGGAATATTTAGGATACACAAAACCAAAAAATAGAAAATTAAGACATGATAAAGTAAGACCTGCTAGAAAAATAGGTGATAGGTGCAATTCACAGTTTTGTAAGAAGAGTAAGGTGCGAAATTGTGAAAAGTTTAATGATGAAAAACGTCAAAAGATACACAACAGTTTTTGGAAAAATATGAACTGGGACCAGCGCAAAGTGTATGTAGCAGGACTTGTAAACCGGAAGGGTACGACACGCAAAACAAGTGACCATGGTGAAGGTGAGTCTGAAACGGTTCGCCAACAGTCATTTGCTCCATGAACGTTTGGCCAACAAAATCTTTGGCCCATTAACTTTTCGCCCAAAAGTCATTTGACCCATGAACTATTCGCCAACAGAACGGTACGTCAGTGAACGTTTGACCAACAGAACCTTTAGTCCATTAACTTTTCGCCCAAAAGACATTTGATCCATGAACTGTTCGCCAGTTGAACGGCTCCTCAGTTAACGTTTTACCAACAGAATCTTAAACAGTTTTTTTTCGCCATTTTTGTTGTGGATGAATTAAAACAGTTTTAACAGGTAAGTAATTTATGTTTATGTATTTAACGAGAAAACAAATAATTATTTTAACATAATCACGTAATTAATCACATTAGTTATAATCAAACTACACACATCAAAAAAGTCTAAGCAACATGCATGATATTACAAATTTACCATTTATATTAATTTATTTTACCATTTATTTTAATTATAACGTTGTATTTTATTTTTAAAATAATATTTTTAGGGTTCTATGATGTAAAAATAACAGCTGTTTTCTTTATAAGTTCTTTTAATAACAGAAATTAACAATATTAGAATATACAGGTACATAAGAAACTAAACTTTTTTTTTACAAATTGAAATTTCTTAAGAAAATGAATTTATTGTGAAAGAATAGGACAATTTAATACAAAGTATGGCCTCCTCTGCTATTCAGAACTTGTCGGCAACGATTATTCATTGAATTAATGAGACTGTTTATGTCATCTTGCGGTATTCGCTCCCAATGGAATTGTAGCAAATCCTTCAGCTGTTGGGTTGTTGTCACTCCGTCCAAGTCCTTCAAAACACGTCTCTGGAGCATGTCCCATGCGTGCTCGATGGGGTTGAGGTCTGGCGATTGTGCAGGCCAGGGCAATACCTGGATGTTCTCCGTTGCCAAGTATTCACTGGTTCGCCGAGCTGTATGTGAACGCGCATTGTCATGCATTAACGTAAAATCGGAGCCAAAGGTTTGTGCAAATGGATGGACATAAGGTCTGAGAATATCCTCAACGTAATTTTCAGCGTTCATGTTTCCATTTACAAAAACGAGCTCAGTTCGCCTGTTCTTCATAATACCCGCCCATACCATAACTGTTGAGCCGCTGTATGGATGAACTTCCTGAACGCACCTGAGTCTTTCAGTATTTCCGGGTCGACGGTACACTCGCACCCTTCTTGTATCAGGCCTAAACCCGAATCGCGACTCATCGGAAAACATAATTTTATCCCATTGTTCCTGGGTCCATGTTATGCGTTCTCTACACCATTCATTTCGACGAGCGCGATTCCCGTGACGTATCGGTGGGCACCTGATAGGGCGTCGAGCTCGTAGGCCGTACTCATGCAGTCGATTTCGCACAGTTTGGGGACTTACATCAACACCACTTGAATTTTGTAGCCTCAAACTTATCTCTCGAGCGGTTAACATCGGCTGGCGTCTTGCAGTCAGTTGTATGTACCGGTCTTGCCGAGTGGTTGTACTCCTTTTACGGCCTGGATGCTGTTCAGCGGGTTCCCCTGTATTATTGTAGCGCTGCCAAAGACGACAAATAACACTTCTATGAATACCAAAATGTCGAGATACCTGAGATTGATTACTTCCCGCTTGCAACATCCCTACAGCTCTTTGCATTTCATCTGCCGTCAAATGACGTCGCTCCATGACGTAAAGAATATCTAACAATTCAATTTTGTCGCCAACTGTATTTAAATGGTTGGTAAAATTATAAAATCAAGACTAAAACGTAGCAATTAACATGCACTCAAATTCAAACAAATTCGCAGTCATTTGAATTTTATGAAAAAAAACAAAACATAATCGAAATTTTTTTTTTACAACCAGCCAGTATGTCATCAATAACAAAAACTTACCTATACACTTTGAGTGAGTAAATACTTAGAAATTAATTAATATAAATGGTAAATTTGTAATATCATGCATGTTGCTTAGACTTTTTTGATGTGTGTATTTGAGATGATCAACAAAAAAAAAAAAAAAATGTACACAAAGCATATTAAATTATTATGCACTAAATGAAAAGAATTATAAATTTAATCTGTGTTAATATTATAGGTTTAGTAAATATTATTGTAACGTAATTGTTTATTAAATGAAATAATTATTATCATTTTTGATAATTTAGCACACAGCTACAAGGGCATTACTTTTGTAAATGACATATATGTGCCAAGCCGCTTAAAAATGTTTTTAAATCCATCTCATCCCTCTTCATCAAGTGCTGGGTGATACGTTCTTGATATTGTATACCTACTCTCCTTATTCGCTTCGGCATGGGCTCTGATGAGTTTATACGTTCCAAAAGGCATTCCGTTCAAGGAGTTCCGGTTTATTCATAGCATTTATTTCTACCGATTATTTGTAATTTGTTTCATAATGGGGGTAATCGTTATGAGTGTCCATCACTAAGTAACCATGGTAACTGAAAAAAACATGGGTACGTCCATGAAATACAATATTATTTGTTTGAAAAATAAGCAGAAATATTACGAAACTTCATGGACGTGAACTGTCAAAAAGCTAAACTTACGTTGGAAGGGGCAAGGACACCAAACTTAACAAACCAATAAGTTATAAATTACGGTTGTTGGATAGTTTATTAAATTCAATTTACCCACTTAATACAGGCAAACAAAGCTACATTTTAGTTTAGCGCGCCGTCCATAGATGGAGCTAAACAACTATTTCATTCACTAAATCTATTGTGTTAACACAGATTAAATTTATTATTTGTTTTCTCGTTAAATACATAAACATAAATTACTTACCTGTTAAAACTGTTTTAATTCATCCACAACAAAAATGGCGAAAAAAACTGTTTAAGATTCTGTTGGTAAAACGTTAACTGAGGAGCCGTTCAACTGGCGAACAGTTCATGGATCAAATGTCTTTTGGGCGAAAAGTTAATGGACTAAAGATTCTGTTGGTCAAACGTTCACTGACGTACCGTTCTGTTGGCGAATAGTTCATGGGTCAAATGACTTTTGGGCGAAAAGTTAATGGGCCAAAGATTTTGTTGGCCAAACGTTCATGGAGCAAATGACTGTTGGCGAACCGTTTCAGACTCGGTGAAGGTACGTTCGATTACTTTTTGCCAATTAACCAAGGTCAAAATTTACAGGTCTGCAGAACAACATTTTTAAATACTTTGTGTTTGGGGTCATACACAGTTCAATCCTGGGTAAAAAATCATGTGATAGAGTGATTCCTTGTCAAGAAATTCAAAATACAATCAGGGTCAGAACGCCACAATCTGGAATACAACGAAAGCTTCTAACCGCACGCAACTTTTTGGATAATATTCCTAAGTTACCTTCTCACTATGCCAGGAAGGAAACATCAAAATTGTATTTAGAACCTGTTTACCGTTCTCTGAGTGATTTATATAAACAGTACAAACAAATATGTACTGAAAACGAGGAGCCTGTGCTTTCTCGCTTTACTTTCGAGAAACTGTTTCACGAGAAAAATCTATCCCTTTATACATTAAAAAAGGACATGTGCGATACCTGCTGTGGCCATGCAGTAGGTAATATTACTACTTCCGATTACAAACAGCACATTAGACGTAAAAACAGAGCGAGGCAAGAGAAGGAGACGGAAAAACAGAAAGCTACATCCGGCGAAGTCATCTTGTTATCTATGGATTTAGAGTCGGTAATAGTATGCCCTTACCTGACAGCTAGCGCATTGTACTTTAAGACAAAGCTTACGTGTCATAATTTTACAATGTATGATCTGGTAACCCACCAAGCCTCCTGTTATTGGTTTGATGAAACATGCGCAGATCTTACCGCTAGTACTTTTACATCTTTTGTGTCCGATTACATTGTGAGGTATTGTTTGCCTAAAGGATTGGCTTTTGTGATTTATTCAGATGGATGCACTTATCAAAATAGAAACAATATAATGGCAAATGGGTTGTTAAATATTAGTGTTGAACATGGTGTGAATTCTGTCACTTACTCAGCTTTGCGTGTTAGTCCAATTCCTATAGCTCTTACTAAATTTAATCACCTTCAACAATTAAAAGAAGTCTTGCCAAGAGATGTCATTCGTTTTATGACAATTTAACGCACGAATAATCTATTCATCTCTTTAATTTAGTAGATTATTTATGATTATTTTCTTGTTAATTACTGGGCAGTTGCATTATTTCAATTACTTTTTGTTAGCAAAAAAATTGCTTTATTACGTTGTTTTTGTTTATTCACAAAATTAAAGTTTTTGATTAAAATTTATCTGGGTTTTACTAAATCCATTACATTCTAAATGCCGACCCATTATTACATACAAAGAATAAGCACTAAGTTAATACCTTCTATCTAACCAAATACCTAGTACACTATCACAAAATATATGAATACAGCATAATATATTATAGCATACATTATTATTATTCTAAATTAAAAATAATATTAATTGATTTTAAATTTATTAAGCAATGAAACGTTTTTTTCGGTTTGTGTAAATTTTTGACTTTGTCAGTTAGGTGATATTGGCACTTCGCCGTCGCCATGCTATTCGATATCGCAAAAGTTGAGGAAAGAATGAATTTAATGCTATCTTCAAATCCACATTAACACATGCGCTGTTGTAATGGTTCAAAATCTCATACAGCACAACGACTCATGTTACATCTTGGTGAGGCAGTCGAATATTACTGTTAATAAGTAAATGGGGGTGCGATAGACCTCAACAGATACGGTACAAAATGAAATTTGAAAACGAAACTGATTTAGACGCAAACTTATTTCAAAGTATGGAACTGACATTAAGTCAGTTTTTGACATGACGAATAAATGCTCGCATAGTACGTGTGCTTTTTCACTTTTCTCAAGCCAAAAATTAAGTAAAACAATGTAAGACAAAACGCCCTTAGGCTCAAAGCACCAGTTGGAAAGCTTGAGTGAGATCGTCGATTAAACTCTCTTCATACAATTGGAAAACATGCATATTTAATCGACGATTTCACTCATGTTTTCCAACTTTATCGAATTTAGGAACAAACCAGAATTTGCGGTTATTGTATTTGACGATGGCCGGGGCCCTTCCATTTCACCGTCATTGCCTGAAGGAATAAGTGTCGGTAAAATGTATGGTCTTCTGGTCAGAATTGATTTGCTAAAACCTTTGTCAAAGAATCTCAACTATGCGTAAAATATTTCGCCGACACAAAAGTTTTACATGGAAATGCGAGATCTAACATTAGAAAACAGGAAAATATTCTCAATTTTTCAGTAAAAAAAGTCCATTACGGAAGAAAGAAAAGGAAAATAGACCATAGTTATCCTGCTCTTGCACGACAATGCTTCTGTTCACAAGAGACGAGTTATGTTGGCTGCTTTGAATAAGGTGGTTTTCGATATCATTGATAACCCACTTGTTATTAGACCAATAAATTAATCGTCGATCGATGGCAGTATGGTTTGGTCGATGCGAATGGTGTAGTAGAAATTATCGATCGACGTCGATTAAACCATTCTGCCATCGATCGATCGACGGAACATTCATACAGCCCAGACTTGGCTCCTAGCGACTATTACCTCTTCCCAAATTTGAAAAAAGAGCTTCGAGGAAATAACTTTTCAACCGATGAAGTAGTGGAGAATGTAGTATTGGAGTATTTTTCAGAGAAAGTCAAAACATAATTTCATGAAAGTATTCACAAGTCAATTCATAGATCTGAGAAATGTATTAGGGTTTCAAGAGAATATATTGAACAGGAAAAATAATAATATTGTTACATTATTTTATCCCCTTCTTTTCTATTCCCAGATTTTAAAAACGCACCCTTGTAGTTCAAAAATCTCTGGGAATGAGGAGGTAGAAAAAATAATGATCCTTAGCAATCCCGAAGATCTAGAAAGTTAAGGTGTGTTTAAGTACAATTAAAATGAACAGGTATTTGACAGGATTAAATAAATAAAATGTACTGCTAGATATTAAGAAGCCGGAAGTTTTGTTTGAGAACACTAGGCCGGATTACATGAGAATAGTATTACATAGAAATGAATATATTTATTATTACTAAAATGTAACAACTTGTATGGTGAAAGAAATGATGAATATTTGGTCCCTGTGTTCTTAAACGAGCTCCCGGCTAATTTACAAGCTTTACAGGTTGAATAGTGATAGATTTAAAGTGACGTTAAAAAGAAACTTTGTACCTCATTTAGAAAGTCATGTAAATAAAAAATATTTCTTTTAAGCGGCTTGCTGTTACCTAGATAGACCCTGTGAGGTCTGTGTGGCGCGGATAATTGTTTGTAAATTGTAATATTTTATATATTGAAGATGAAAATCTAAAAAAAAAATATTCACTCGATGCGGCACTGTCTTTATTAGTTCCACATGATAAAAAAGTGACATTAACCCCCTTACACATAAACGCCTCTTAAATTTTAGTCAATTGATTAACTTAAATTCTTACGGTTTTGTTAGGTATAAGGTACTCGAAGATTTTGCTAATAAAAATCTCGCTAAACAGTAATTAAATTTAAGAGGCTTTTATGAGTAAGGCGGTAAGTATACAGGATGTTTGTGAGAATTTTGTTTCTGATTAGTTATACCTTGTATTAAAATATTGTCCACAATTTTCAAGTACATCCTGTATAACCCTAAGAGACGCAGCAAGTAACAATGGGTCTGATTTAGACCCTATTTCTTATAAAACTAGCAACTTTGCGATGCTATTCGAGGAAGGAAGAAATACTTATAATTAAAGAACGAGCTATTAACCCATTTATGCCTACCGTGCCCAAACGAGGACACCTTAAAATCTACACTCAATTGTTTTATTTATATTGTAACTTTGTTAGCGGTGCTTTATTATGCGAAGTTATTAATGTGTCTTACGTTTTACATCAAACATTTACTATTATATTATTGTTAAAAATAATTGCAACGTCATAAATAAAGTAAACCGTGAGGTGCAGTGATTACCAAATGTAAGTACTTATTTTAACATATTTTCCGTAGTAAATTCCTAACTATTTGGCATAATTATATTGAACAATTTGTCTTCTTTGTAGTAAAATATAATTTGCATAAAATATATTCTTCACTAAGCTGTAAATAACATTTTTTTATTAGTAATAGTAACCCCAAATAGGGACAGTGGGCACATAAAGGGTAAAATATTATTTATTTTTTACAGAGTATTGATTCTACATAAAAATTTCGAAACGGCACTTTGGAGCAATCAACAACTATAGTGGCCTCCAGGAGTCTCTTGATGCTGTTTTGGCAGAAGAGGACTCTGACGTTGAGTTTGATATCGTTGCTCTTCCTCCAGATCCAAGTATCCTGACTGACAAAGAAGGAGGTGGTGATGATAATATTATAACCAATAACATTATTGTGGCAAATCACAAGTTCCTAGCAATGAGCCGTTGAGTACACGAGTCGTAAAAAACCTTTTGGACAGAAAACCAATGAACATACTCGTCCACCAGCTTCTCTAGTCCCCAATTGACAGTATGATGGTCTTGATGGCCACTCCCCTCAGAAACTGAATAAACAGCTGCGATGCACTATTTGCCATAATAGGACACGCTGGGAGTGCAAAAAACGCAAAAAAAACTTTGTGCATTGAAAAACCTTGCTTCGAGCGATACCTCACTGAATGAGCCCAGTGTCCCCATTTGAGGACGGCTATTTTTTTACTACTAAATAAAAACAATTAAATTTTTTTTTGTTGTTTTATGTTCAAATACCCTGTTTTTAACTAAATACTATTCGTCATTTTACAATTTTTCAATTAATTTAGTCTTGGGCGTAAATGGGTTAAACATCAAGTTTTATTTAACTAGAAAATAGCTAGGATTTTAGATATGGTTACCTATTTTATATATACAAAACTTCAAGGTTTTTTATAATATGTTTAATAAATTAATAAAAAACTATTATTTGGATATCTGATTTACATAGAAAATTCTTAAGTTCTACTTTTTTAAACACCAGTCCATAAATGAAGGCAATGGAGGGTAGTCAAAAAACAACTTAACAACGACGTCATCACTTTGCCGGTCTGTACAAATGTTCCTTTACTCTACGTTTGAAGGAAACTAATGAGTCGTAAGTTTGTCCCACAATTCGGTATGTAAAGTAAAAGTTTACCTATGTCGAATCCAAAACCATTTAGAGATTTTAGATCGGTAAGGAATGAAGTCATACTTTTACCGCAAAAAACCGCAAGATTGTGTTCATTTTTGGAGTGTAGATTTAAAATTAGGTAAGAATTTAAACCCTTACTCTGAATTGTACATATTAAAAATATATATATATACAGTATGTAAAGTGAGACATAGGCAATACTTTATGGCGTGATAGATAACGTTATTTAATGAAGGAAAAAAATTACAAAATAAATAAACATTAAATTACTACATAGTAAACGACGTGTAAAGCTTAGCCATGAATTTCACTAATCATGGACACCGCGCGGACGGAGCGAGCGATCGGTTCGCCAGCTGAGTTAGATACCTACGACGCGCGGCGCGGGTCAATGCACCGAGTCTTGAACAATATTTTAGCGCAGCGGGAACGTGTCCACACTTAGTTCATTTTTGGGATTTATTCGTGAAAAATTAAGTACCTAATTTTATTACATAATTCGGATCAGAATCACGTACAGAGTCACCTCCGTAATTATTGCCGATGACTCAAAAAACACCCTGTATATCGAACCTGATGGGAAACGCGAATGCAGTCCAGAAATTAAGGCAATAATAGATGGTAGTCAAAAAACAACTTCAATCCGTCGTCATCACTTTGCCAGTTTAGAGTACGCGCCAATAAACTCGGCCGGCCTGAAGTTGGCTATCAGAGAAGTTCGCGCATGTCAGTAACGAATAACACCCCCTCCCCCCGCCATTTAGTACGAACACTGACATCTGCGCAGCAAATTAAATATAATATTCCTCATACACATCGCCACCTAGTCCCAAACTAAGCTTGTACTATGGGTTACTAGATAACGGATAAACATACTTAAATACTTTTTTTTTGTAAATACATACATGTTATACAAAGAAAACAGTCAGACCAATGCAAATAATTATGTTCATGCACACAAAGATTTGCATTGAGCGGGAATCGAACCCGAAACCTCTGCGTAGAAGCCATGTAACATAACGAATGCGCCACAGAGCTCGTCAATTTGCAACAACTTCAGGCCGGCCGAGTTAATTTACGAGTAATTAGGCTTATATGATTATGAATATTTATTTGCCTTGTAACGTAGTGTAGGACGCCCTTCAGCTAGGTGGACCGACGACCTCAAAAAGTTCTGATGAGAATCGCAAGGGGCAGGAACGTGTTCTGTGGCGCGTGTTAAGAGAGGCCTATGTCAGAGGACTTCAGTAGGCTACTTGATTGATTTGTCTCCTTTCTTTTACCAAGCTTCAATCTGCAGTCTTCCTAAGTCTTCCATGGTCTTCAACATACTCTTAGCTTCTTCCATACTGTATCCACCACATTTACCTATGACATCTTCAATGATTGCCTCCTTAACATTGTCAGGCATATTCTTAGAGTTGCCAGATATATAAATGTGCGCATTATTATTTATCAAGTGCCATAGAAGCATGCTATGCTCCGATATTTTATGTTGGACGTAACTGGGAAAAACAAAATATTATAATTATAAATAAGAATATTTAATAGACATTTAAATCATAAGATCATTTTAATAGACATTATTTAATAGCAAATATTACTTTAATCCATTAAATTAAGGATTAAAGTAATATTTCAATCAATCAATCAACTAGCCTATTGTAGTCCACTACTGGACATTGGCCTCAAAAAGTAAAGTAATATTTGCTGGGGATAAAAAGGTGATGCCTTTTTATAAATATTATGTTAAAGACCTTCGCGAAATCTTATTATAGAGCGTCGCGAGGCTTCATTATGAAGCTTCTCATTATCATCATCATAACAGCCCATTAATGCCCCACTGCAGGGACGGGCCTCCTCCCATGACGGAGGGATACTTGGCCTACTAATACCACGCTGGCCAGACGGATTGGTATAGGGTTTTATTTCAAGTTTTCCTTCTTTTTATTTCGTAAAGACGACATTCACGGATAGCCCCTTAGTCGTCGGTTTTTGCGACACCCATGGGATGAGATGGGGTGGTGACATATTGTATTCTTAATCCGTCACCAAACGCAGGTTATGAAGCTTCTTTGACTTATTAAATTGTATTCACTATACACTGTCGGCCTTATTACAAAATACGGTATAGTGTTAAAACTGATTTTGTAATAACAAATTTCAAAAACAGTGGTTTTGTGACGTAATAAATCGCGGTTTATAGTTAGACCGTATTTTGTAATAAGGCCGTGTGAGTTGTCTGTAAAATACTCAAATACATATAATAAAATAAATAACTTACATTTTATTTTCCTGATCTCTAGAAAAGGCACAATATAAGCTCAATTTATCTTCGTACACAAGTCTTTCTAATTCTTTTCTACAATGAAAGTCTTTTTCTTTGTATCTACAGCCGAATATTAAGTGTAATATATCTTTGGACGCGGTGTTGTGACACTCTCTCTCTTGTAGTAGACTCCTGAATGGGGCCAGGCCTGTACCTGGACCTATTAGTATGTAAGGAATGTTCTGAAAAACGAAACATAAGTAAATGTTTTTTTTTTTTTTTTTTTTTATTCTTTTATTTTATTGGAACTTTTGGACGTAGTCCATGTCAGTTCCATTGTAACTTAATCCTATAACAATACAAATTATAACTAATACATACTTCAATACAATAAAGCACCATATTGTATTTCGCATTAAAAAGAAAAACTATTCACGTAACGTTACTAAAGAGTAAATCATTTTGGCATGTGTTGATGTAGGTTGACTCAAAATATTGTTAAATACCCCTATGTCTAATACATTTAAATTTAATGTGAAGTAAATGTTATTTAGAAAACTTTCCTGTTCACGACGACCTCTGTGGCGTAGTGGTTATATGTATAACATGACTGCTACAGAGAGATCTCGGGTTCGATTCCCGCTCAATGCAAATCTTTGTATGCATGAACATGATTGTTTGCATTGGTCTGGGTGTTTTTTATGTATACTATGTATGTATTTACAAAAAATAAAAAGAATTTATGTATGTTTATCCGTTGTCCAATGTGTCAGGAATATTTATATTTATTATACAAGGTGTACATTAATATGGTGCATAAATTTTAACACGAGGTAATAACAAAACAGAAACAAATAAGTCGTCGAAAAATGCCCATCCAACACAATCAATAGGTAAGTATATATTTTATTTTAAATATGAAAATATATACAAACCAAATAAAATAAACTACTAGAGGTATAGAAAAATTATAATTTAATAAATAATTTAAAAAGGTAAAAATTGAAATGGTCATATCTCCTAAACGGATGGACTTATTTTGATGATTTTAAACTTCATGTTAAAATTTATATAAAACATGTTAAATATGTATTTTTGTGAAATAAAAGATATTATTTATTTAATACGTACCAAATTATCAGGAAAAACAAAAGTTCCTTGCTTAATCCAACCGAAGACTTTTTCACCAATTCTCAAATCTTTCAACCAGTTGGACGCCAAACCTAATCTAGGTTTCTTAAGGTTACTATAGTAATGTACTACGGCTACTAAGATCTCTATGCAATGGCCCAGTGATGGTAAAGAACTGCTTGCGATCGAAAAGGACCTAGGTTTGATAGTAGAAAATAACTCAAATAATATCTCTAATGTTAATTTCGAGGCTGATTTGTGAAAGTCTTGTAGTACCTGCGAAATAAATATTCTTTTTAATCAAAAAACCGACTTCGACTAAAAACTTGTTATAAAACTCATTTTTTTTTTAAACTTGATTACTGAACTTATTTTGATGACATTTTAATGGGACCATTCTGGAAATATATAAAGCGCAAGCGCAGGGTGGGGAGAGCCCCCTCACACGGTGAAACGATGACCTAGTTAGGACGGCGGGAAGCCGATGGATGAGGGAGGCACAGGACTGCACAAGGTAGCAATACTTGGAGGAGGCCGTAAAGCAGTAGACGTCGATTGACTGATATGATGACGATTTTGGAAATATCTCCTCTCAAACAAAAATCATCAAAATCGGTTCACAAACAAATCAGCGAAAATTAATTTAAAAGAAATATACGGTCGAATTGATTAACCTTCTTTTTTTGCAGGCGGTTAAAAAAGAGATTATAATAGCATAAACAACATCCAAACTGACGACAATCATTGTGGCATCACACATAGAATTGTTATGCGTGGGAATCGAACCCACGACATCGTGCGCGACAGCCACTTCCGCGACCACGAGGCAGCCGTATGAATACGATGTAAGTTTTATCATAAGTGTCTAAAACTAGTATTTTTATTTCTAACCGTCTCTGCGATGACGACCTCGGTGGCGCTACGGTAGCGCAAGCGGCTGCCACGAGGTTGTGGGTTCGATCCCCACGCAGGACAATTATTTGTGAGATCCCCAAATTATTGTCCTGAGTCTGGGTGTTCTTTGTGTCCGTTAATTGATGTTTGTATAAAGTCCCCGCGACACAGGGCATGGATCCCTAGTGCGGGAGTTGTCTTTTTCAAAAAAAAAAAAAAAGATGGCCCATACGACAAAAAGGAAATACCTACCTCAATAATAGTCCGTCTCGGTCTTCTACAATAGTTCAACCAATCCTCTTGTCCTTCAGGGGAGCTCAGTTCAATACATTTGTCTCTCTCTAACGTATCTTCAGACACTTGAGCGAGAAGAGAGAAGACATACTGAGTAGGGTAACACTTTAAGTCCCAATACTGTTCTGCTATTTCGTATATAGTTAACTGTCGCTTTAGAAATTCTGGTACGGGCATGTCTGAAATGAAATTTAAATATGTATACTTATAGCATTCGCAAAATAACTAGACCGGGCTGAAGTTGTGGCAATTGCCTGCGCAGATGTTAGTTTTCAGACTAAATGGCGGAGAGCTGGCGTTTTATTTGTTCCTGTACATGCACGAACTTCTCTGATTGGTAGATTCTGTCTGGCCGATAAGTTGGTTTTTAATAAATACAAAAAATTTTTAACACAAATAGCGCAATCTTACCCGGCCGGTCTCAAGTTAGCTTTCAGTGACGGTCGCTCATATACAGCGTCTAAATAAACACAATGGGTGTTAAATTACAGACCAACAACTGCGCAGCCTTTTGCAACAAATTCAACCCGGTCGACTACGATTGCGCGTATACGAACGTTTAACGTGAAGATAGCATTGTCAAATAACCTTATAAACGCTACAGACGTTTATGAAAACAAATCTCAAATAAGTATTATAACACGGGAGACTAACGCGCATGCTATTTACCTTTATTTTGCTTGACGTTTCGCCACAGGTTAAACAATTTCATAGGTAAGGACCTAATATTTAAAAAATAATAACACTCTTTTTGTAGGGGAACTCCTCACACGGTAGATCGACGACCTACTTAGGACGGAGGGAAGCCGATGGATGAGGGAGGCACAAGAACGCGCAGGGTAGAAGAGGCATGTGACCAGCAGTGGACGTCCATAAGCTGATATGATAAAATAAAAGGCAATATATTAAAATAAAGACATTTATTCATCCTCCTGCCATCCGTCATCTATGCTTAAGAAGCGTCTCTTATTAGCCGTGTTCATGTAAGGGCGGAGTGCCCATTCTGTGTCCGCGGCCTCCAACGACTCAAGAGTGCCCAGCTTGATGCTGTACAGCTTCATCTGGAAGCGGGGTCCTATCTCTGATAGATCTATGTCTTTACCTGCCTGGAAGATAAAATTAACATTATACAGGGTGTCCTAAAACACCCAGCGTGACTTGCCTTATCACCCGGTTTCGGGTTAACGTCGGGTTTTGGGACACCCTGTAAATTCAGGACTTTTATTTAAAAGTTCATATTAGCACTAGGAGTCACGCCCTGCGTTGCAGAATGCGTTCTTGAGTTCGAACTTGTGATGGACAGGACTCGAGTTCTTTAAGTCGTAATTTAGGGACTGGACTCATAAATGAGAGCTCAAGCCTTTTTGTCAGTGACAAGACTTACGAGTCCTCACAATATGACTTGAGAACTCGAGTCTTTTAACGATAATTATTTTTAAATAAACTTTTAAGGCTCAAGTTCAATGCGAGCTCCAGTCTTTTTTAAAAAAGTGAGTTTTATTTTAATTCTGTTGATATACATTTCCTGGCTATAGGTTGTTAATTAGATTTTAAGCAATAAATACGGAACCTAGCATAATAACGTATAATCTCGTTTATTATTATGTATAAGAATAAGTGGGTTACAGAGTATTTGTAAATAAGTAATTTGTCAAAAAACTTAAGAGGACTCAATTTTCTTTGAAAAACTCAAGTTCTTTAATATGACTATTAGGACTCAATAAAAGGACTCAAGACTCATAACTCAGGACTTATTTTAGTCAAAGTCTTGCGAGCTCTGTCAAAATGAGTCCACTCGCTAAATTAGGACTTAAAAAAACTCGAGTCCCGTCCACCACTAGTTCGAACCCCACGCAAGGCAATTCTTTGTGTTATTGTTATTCTTAAGAAAGACAACTCCCGCACTAGGGATCATGCCCTGTGTCTCGGGGACTTTTTACAAACATCAATTAACGGACACATAGAACACCCAGACTCAGGACTATAATTTGTGGATCTCACAAATTATTATTGTCCTGCGTGGGTATCGAACCCACAACCTCGTGCACGGTAGCCGCTTGCGCTACCGTCGCGACACCGAGGTCGTCGTGTGTGATCCACAAATCATTGTCTTGAGTCTGGTCTGTCCTTGTATCCCTTAAATTGATTTATGTACTTACGACACTGTGTGATCCTTAGTGCAGGAGTAATCTTTTAAAATAAAAAACATGTATTCCTTCCTTACACATTCACACAACGCCATCTAGTCCCAAACTAAGCAAAGCTTTTTTTTTTTAAATACATACATATTATACATAGAAAACACCCAGACCAATGTAAACAATCATGTTCATGTACACAAAGAATTGCATTGACCGGGAATCGAACCCGAGGCCTCTGCGTAGCAGTCATCTTATGTCGGACAGATTGGTAAAAATGTCTAATAAGTAAATGTATCAAAATATGTTTAACTAACCTTTTTATAAGTATGTTGTCTAAAGCAAATATAATCATCATGGTTGGCGAACGTAATTACTCGTTTAGAATCAGCTTTGGGTACAGGGAATAGATATTTTAATATACTCATTGTTCTAAGACCTGAAAATATTAACATTATTAATACAAAATGCATTATTTATTATTTACTGTACGCGCTAATTAACTAGGCCGGGTTGAAGTTGTTGCAAATTTCAGAGAAGCTCTCCAGATGTCGATGAGCGAGTGTTTTATTTAGTTCCTGTACATGTGCGAGCTTCTCTGATAGGTAACTTCAGGCAGGTCAGTTGAATAATCATCGTAACAGTCCATTAATGTCCTACTGCAGGGACGGGCCTCCTGCCGTGACGGAGGAATACTTGGCCTACTAATACCACGCTGGCCAGATGGATTGATATAGGGTTTAATTTCAAGTTTTACTTCTTTTTATTTCGTAAAGATAATATTCACGGATAGTCCCTTAGTCGGTTTTTACGACATCCATGGGATGAAATGGGGTGGTGACATATTGTATTCTTACTCCGTCACCACACGGAGAGTTGAATAATAAATGTATTAAATTAACGAACATAAAGGTGTTTTTAAAAGACATATACAAGAAATAATCTCATGTGTTACAGGGACCAAACATTTTTTTAACAGACTCTGTTACCACACGGAGTAAGAATAATTAAAAAATAATGGTAGGATATCACTTACCAAGCTCAGTCTTAAAGTTATGAAAGATAAGATGTGGATACTGTTCGGTCATAGGACCAATGTCTGGTATATCGTGTCTCATCACCACACCGGATAACGTGAACGATGCTGTTGGACCATATGGTAAATGACAAATTACCTGGGAAATTGACAAAGTTTCAAAATCAAAAAATAATTTATTCATATAAGACACATTAGTGACATTTATGCAAGTCTGCATTTTATAGTTGATCACATATTCACGTCTAACTTAACAGCTAAGTTAACTGAGGGTTCGGAACACGACCATGTCAGAGACACCCACAAGAAACTCAGCTGGGCTCTTATCGCTCTTTTGACTCGTTTTTATAATAATTTTAAATGTGGTGTGGTGGTGTGATATTTCGTGAGCATCAAGTTAAAATATCGATATAAAAAAATTAAAGTACCACATTAAGGCTTTTGTACTACAGTCTACTATTTGTACCCTAAGCACCTCACTTGTACCTCTAAAGGCAACGGAAGTATTTAAAAACAACCCTGTAACCAATGGAACAATGGTGGAACATAAACAGCCTCTTACAAAAAGTAAGTAAAGTTTATGTGTCATCATAACAGCCCATTAATGTCCTACTGCAGGGACGGGCCTCCTCCTGTGACGGAGGCATACTTAGCCTACTAATACCACGCGGGCCAGACGGCTTGGTATAGGGTTAAATTTCAAGTTTTCCTTCTTTTTACTTCGTAAAGATAATATTTACGGTTAGTCCCTTAGTCGGTTTTTACGACACCCATAGGATGAGATGTGATGGTGACATATTGTATTATTGTATGTCACCACACGGACAAAGTGTAACTGTAAGCTTTCTTAACTATGATCATAATTAGAAAGGAGCTTGCTTATGGAGCCCAGAAATTGTAATTACATTTCGGTTAACTCCAAGTGATAACTCTACAGATTATAATCAGCGTTTGGCGCTGTGTCATTGCTTAATAAAGTGTTAAATTTGACATAAGTTACATTTGAAGTTGACTGACTGAGATTGAGTTGAGATTTTAAACTATTATAATTACGAGAATTACCCTGCAGGTTAGAAATTACGAATAGTGAATTATATGGGCAAAGCAGAGTTACAAGCTTTGACTCTTGCAGAATAACCGCCAGTAGAGTAGCTTATTACATTATTTGATGAGTAAAATCACAAAAGAATGAAAAAATAAGCTATTTTTGAGATTTTTCCAAAGAAATTCTGTTTACTGTAATCATTATTGGTATCAAATAACAATATAACTTACCAAACTGTCAGGCACACCTCTAGTTTCATGTACTACAATAAAATCTGTCACTTCATTAGCTCTGCACGCGTGGATCAGTTGTGACATTTCGTAACCACCGCGATTCATGCGCTGACTATTTGGGAATATTAATCTGTAAATAGTAATAATTTATGATTAAACAAATCAATTGTTGTATTAAGAAAGTCCCAGACTTTTATAGACAAAAAATTGAACACATGGCTCAATCACTGCATGACTTTTTAAATAAAATAATTTACAATCAACAATTTAATTCTTTTCCATTAAAAACTTCTATGTGGAAATCATACTTTATTTTTCAGTATTACAAATAATAACTGTATGTAATGTATTATTTTAAATAATTACTATAAGTATACTCATCATAATAGCCCATTAATTTGCCACTGCAGGGACAGGCCTCCTCCTGTGACAGAGGGATACTTGGCCTACTAATACTACGCTGGCCAACAGATTGGTGTAGGGTTTAATTTCAGGTTTTCCTTCTTTTTATTTCATTAAGATAATATTCACGATTAGTCTGTTAGTCAGTTTTTATGACCCCACAGGATGAGATGGGGTGGTGACATATTGTATTCTTACTCCGTCACCACACGGAGAAGTAACCATGTATTTATAACACTTACCTTAGTTCCTTGACAAACATCTTAAGCCTAGCACTGGGCTCTCTTGAAGTAGTAATCATAATCTTGGGATCCTCTACTCCAGCGTACCTATACTCATCATCTTGAGCATTTTGTGTGTTTGCACCTCCACTAAAACCACCTATCACCGCTGCTCTTTCCGGACCTACAAATGACAATCTTGTTATGAAAGTAATTTAAAAAAATATATTAATGGTAAGCATATTAAATACTTATAATGGCACTCAGAACTTTGCAGCAATTAGCAGTAAACAACAACAGCAGGATGTATTTATCAAAAACTGAGGGGTTTCTAAACATTTTTGTACCAAAAAAATTAACATGAATGTAACACATTTAAATACTGTAAACATTAAATATTAAATAAATAAATCTTTAAAATCAAATTATCATTCCCCTACCCTTATCCCAATTTTTATTTATATCTTAAAAATCAAATATAAAATGTTATACTAAGTCTAACACAAATTATGGTAGTGAATTAACAATAATGTAAATAAGTTATAAAGGTAATTGTTTTGTAATAGATCCCATTTATATTTAAGGTCCACCAATAACTACATACCAGTTTTATTTAAAAAATATGTTACTATTATATTCTAGTTAGCAAATGTATCAACTATGTTATAAAAATTAGTTTTGTTGTGATAAAATTGGTAACTACTCTGAAAAAAAAGATTCATTTTTCTGCTAACTTCTCAGTTGAAGTAGAAATGATAAACATCAGCATGTCAATTCTCGTACCTAAAAATTCGGTTAAATTAACTTTTAGTTGTCAAATTGTCTTCTTTTTGCTATTGCAATTGTAATCTTTTGTGGTTGTGATAAAGTTTTATTAAGAGTGTGACAATTTGACAACTAAAAGTTAACTTAACCGAATTGTTAGGTACGAGAATTGATATGCTGTTTACTGTAAACCAAAACTTTATTAGCATGATTCCTTTTATAAAAATAAATAGGATATATTTAGACACAAATAACATTAGGGACAATAATAAAACAGTTATTCTACAAAGCCTGCACATGAACAAGTAAATTTATGAAAATATTAATTAATGAAGGTATGATGTTTACTTCATAACCTAACTTTAATACCTAAGTAAAAAAACTACAATTTCCATAAAATAAATAACTCAAACAAAAAGTTACTTACCTTTATCTTCGTAGTCTATTCTCTTCTGTATTTCAAGTGCTTCTTTTCTTAAATCACCATGAATAGGAATGTTTTCCTCTAAACATCTTTTCAATTGATCTTTCTTAGCTTGAATACTTTTTTGTTTATCCTCCACTGATTTCCTATATAAATATTCACGGCGTAAACGCGCCTGTCTTCGCAACATTATCACGTATTAAAGTATTTTAAATTAATTATAAAAGATTACAAGTTACCGTTATAAAATAACAAACACACCGCAGAGAAGCTAAAAGCTTTGACGAAGTTGTCAAATTTTCAAACGTCACAAGCACGTGTTGATTTTGACATATGCGTTTAGTTCCCACAGATCTTTTAAACAACGCGCTATTGACGGTGCTGAGTTAAATGAACGCGTTTTATTATTTATAACCTTTTTTATTAGAACGAAATTCGGAAATGTAATAACAGACAATTAATTCAGATTAAACTGCTACGATAGGAAAATCTAAGAAACAAACTAATTATTAATTTATTGACGGGATATATAGGGTGATGCTACCAATTATCAGCACTTTAAGAGTTAGTCCTACTTTAACATCGTTTATCACAGTGATGATAATGATAACAACTATAACAATATGCTTTCTTGGTTCATTATTTAATAAATAATTGATTTTTGTTACTTATAAAAAATAGTTATTATTCATACACATTTTATTTAGATGAGTCTGACTAAATAATGACCCTGGCGCCAATTATTGGCACCATCATCACCAATTATTGGCATTGACTGAGCCAATTATCAGCACCTTAAAATTAGACATAAAATTAGGTAGATAAATGAAATAATCCAATGTTTATAGTAAAATCTCTTTTATTTATACCTAGCCTAACACCCGAAGTTTCAGAAAAATAATTACATAAATATAAAAAATTTCAAAAAATAATAGACATTCTTTTGATCATAATATCAACACTATGAAAATAACTAGCAATGTTAGTTTCAGCACCATGCCAGGATATGAAATCCGAAATCATAGAGTACTTTTTCCAAGAATATTGAATTCTAGGCATAAAATAATCACGCTTTACAATAAAATATATTGATTAACAATTTTACATACCACTTTGTCATGTAACAGTACCAGTGCCGATAATTAGCAATTCGCAAAAAAATTGAACCCAGATGTCAGCACCTCATTTATGAACATAAAATCAAGATAACGTTCATTTCCATTGTCAGATAAGCCTTATAAAACATTTTATACATGACTATAACCTAAAGGTTCAGTAAAAAATATCTAAAAGATCTAAAATGAAGTAAAATAAAAAAACCTGAACTTACCTACGATCATAAGAAACTGTCAAAACAAAGTAATGTGAAGGACATGTTCCCGCGTTTTTTAAAAATATAGCTTTTTTTTTTCAAAAAGTGTCGTGTTTGGATCAGTTTATAATTCCAAAAGGATCTTATTTTAATGTTTGTTAAATGGTAGCCGAAATTAACTAATAGAAAGCTTATAATTTGAGTTTTAGTTGAGGGTGCTGATAATCTGGTGCAGTGCCAACATTAGGACGCGTGCCCCTACTAATCAAACCGAAACTTATACTTCAAAGGTTTTTCTTACATCCTACATCAAACCGAAACTTATGCTTCAAAGGTTTTTCTTACATCGTACATGTTAAATTCATAGTAGGTATGTAGGGGCACGCGTCCTAATGTTGGCACTGCACCAGATTATCAGCACCCTCAACTAAAACTCAAATTATAAGCTTTCTATTAATTAATTTCGGCTACCATTTAACAAACATTAAAATAAGATCCTTTTGGAATTATAAACTGATCCAAACACGACACTTTTTGAAAAAAAAAAGCTATATTTTTAAAAAACGCGGGAACATGTCCTTCACATTACTTTGTTTTGACAGTTTCTTATGATCGTAGGTAAGTTCAGGTTTTTTTATTTTACTTTATTTTAGATCTTTTTTACTGAACCTTTAGGTTATAGTCATGTATAAAATGTTTTATAAGGCTTATCTGACAATGGAAATGAACGTTATCTTGATTTTATGTTCATAAATGAGGTGCTGACATCTGGGTTCAATTTTTTTGCGAATTGCTAATTATCGGCACTGGTACTGTTACATGACAAAGTGGTATGTAAAATTGTTAATCAATATATTTTATTGTAAAGCGTGATTATTTTATGCCTAGAATTCAATATTCTTGGAAAAAGTACTCTATGATTTCGGATTTCATATCCTGGCATGGTGCTGAAACTAACATTGCTAGTTATTTTCATAGTGTTGATATTATGATCAAAAGAATGTCTATTATTTTTTGAAATTTTTTATATTTATGTAATTATTTTTCTGAAACTTCGGGTGTTAGGCTAGGTATAAATAAAAGAGATTTTACTATAAACATTGGATTATTTCATTTATCTACCTAATTTTATGTCTAATTTTAAGGTGCTGATAATTGGCTCAGTCAATGCCAATAATTGGTGATGATGGTGCCAATAATTGGCGCCAGGGTCATTATTTAGTCAGACTCATCTAAATAAAATGTGTATGAATAATAACTATTTTTTATAACAAAAATCAAATATTTATTAAATAATGAACCAAGAAAGCATATTGTTATAGTTGTTATCATTATCATCACTGTGATAAACGATGTTAAAGTAGGACTAACTCTTAAAGTGCTGATAATTGGTAGCATCACCCTACTATTCTTTGTAATATTGGCCTGTATAATAGTTAGTTGTTTTAAAACATTTGAAGGCCATTTAGTATATAATATGTATTTAGTATTTATATGTTTCATGTATGTAATTTTAATATGTTTGTTAATGTTAAAATGTGCCATGGCCTTACCCGTACCTACCTAAGCATCTATGGCTTAACAAACACAAATAATTAATTAAACAAATAAATTATCAAAATAATAAATCTATAAAGATTTACTTTATCTTACATTACATACCTTGATGGTATTCTTCAACAAGCAACTTGTAATGAGGTTTAATATCAATGTTATGCTGTTCAAATATACTAAATAGATCTTCCATATCCTCTTTTGAGTTACGAGGACGAATATTGAACACATCACCTGGCTTATAATGTAACTCCGTATCTACGGCTGTTCTTAGAGTTATTTTTCTGACATCCTGAAAAGACAAAATAATTATTGAGACTGCCTCATTTATTTTGTAAAAGATTGAATTATGACCGAGAATTAATTCTATATCTTCGTCTTCATGATAAATATTGAGATAATATTGTTGGTGACCGTGGTCAGATCATCAAATTAACGGGAGTTCTTGGTTATTTGCCTACTAGTTTTACAAAATTTTGTGTTGCTATGTCAATATCATAAGCATCTTAAGTATCATCAATCCATAACTGTGGATGTAGTGATCATGCCGTTTTATGTGAGCTGAAACATTTGACATTTATAGATTTTACTAACCTCTGAGAACTCATGACAGCAAGCTAAAGGAACTATAACAGCACTAAGCCATAGTGAACAGCAAGGTATTTACCACTTTTAAAAAAACTAATTAGCACGAAGACTTACCTGAAAATGTGTTTCACTGGTAGTTCTATCATTTTCTATAATCTCTAATAAACAGGCACCCAAATAGGTGTCAGAAATACTATTATCAAAATAAATATCTTTGGTAACACCATCAACTACTATTTCTCTAGTATTATTATCTTTTATTAGTGATACTTTCCACCTAGGTACAAAAGTAGATTTTATATTGTCTGTTTCTATTTGAGGAAAGAAATATTTGAGTTTTATTAAAAACTCCTTGAACCAAGGTGTCATGACAGCATCATGGCCTAAGTCATGTTGGTAATCACAAAGACCTGTAAAAAAATAACAATACTAATTATAAAGTCACAATCAAGTCATATTAAAAGTAACATTAACTAATTAATTAATTTTGTTGCCTCTCTCACAAACACAGACAGATACCACTTAAACCTACATTAATGCGTCACTAACCAATAAAGAAGTTCCTGAAGTTATTACATGAGGTCATTCACGAAGAAGTCAAGTCATATAGTTAAGTTACTTAACACAATAATAAAAAATTACATCTCACCTATATCTATCAAAGGTTTTGCTCCCAATTGCATAAGTCTTTTATGAAGTTTCTTAGCAGCAAAATTAAACTTAGAATATGATGAATCTCCAAAACCAAGTACACCATATTTCAACTTAGCTAAAGAATTTGGGGGCAGGTTCCTTCGTAAAAGAAACTTCCAAAATCTTTTCATATTATCCGGTTCATCACCGAGACCGGTAGTTGCGACTACAAATATAGCAAATTCTTCTTGAATAAGTTGTGAAATAGGATAGTCGTCCAATCCTTGAACCGGCCCACGAAAACCCAAAACTTTGGTAGTACGCCAGATTCTTTCAGCTGCCTCTTGCGCCGTAAAAGTCTGACTACCAAACAATACTATAAGTCTACCTAATTCACTCATTTTGAAATATTGGTTTCAGCTTTAAATAAAATATTTAAAAAAATCGGTACAAAACAGCTGTTTATTTAAAAAAATTAAAAGACGGGAGCGGGGTCCATGACGGACGGAATCACAACTGACATTAATGACATATTCAATTTTTATTTTGTACACGCTAAGGTTCGTCACATTCTATACGACGGATAAAAGGCTAATTGGTTTAAGCGACATTTTTTAAAAGTTACAGGAGAGCGATTTAAAGTTTCATTTATCGGAAAAAAATCATTCAAAAAAACTATTGCGTGGATGTTGATGACATTTTACGTGTAGGTATTAACTCAGCTACACTTTTAAATTAAAGAAATTTATTATACATATAATTATTTGCTGACTGAATTTATTGGCTGAGTTTTAAATTTATTTATTACGCGCGCCCGTATTTTTTTAAAGAAGGTAAGTCTAGTTAAATTGGTACCCTATTGGTACCCTGCCAGCCGACTTTAGGCCTTGGACGTGGCTTAACAAATGTCTCCAAGAACGACAAAAGCCGGGACCGAGTTTTGCGTGCCCCTGCACTGAGACGCTTAAATTAAATAACATTGAGCGGTCACCCATCTATGGAATGATTACGCCGACATTGCTTAACCAACCTTATCATTTACGAATCAGTAATTTTACTAGCTGTGAGCGCTGCTTTCTCGGAGAGTTGATACTAAAAATACTGCTAGAAAGTACATAATCGCTTAAATAAGTCAGTAGAGAAAGAAAGAAGAAATTCAATACAGAAACCATCTGATTCTGATTCAGCGTGGATTCTGAAGTCCAAGTTACTGTTCATATATGGAGAAGACTTGTTAGTTGTTACTCACTCCTATGCGACATCATGGGCTGGTATGATGATATGGTCAGGCGCAGTCTACAGAAGAAGCCTTTTTTCGTTAACACAAATCACTGTCACACTGGAGTTTGGGGATTTGATCCCAACACAAATCTTAGATGATCAATGAAAATAGTTGTTTGATTTCATTTAGGCTTTCTATGTATACTTAAGTAGGTACCAAGAAACAAGTAAGTACAGTACACGGCCGTAAATATTGCACATCGACTTTTGTAAAAAGACAATCGGCCAATTTCTGCTTCGTAGAGCATCATCTCTGTCGATAGTGATGAGTCTTCAAAAATGATATCGAGGTTTCTATAATATTTTTTTCTAAACCGAATAGTATTCGTGACAGACGCTCCACAGTGGAAAAAGTTGCAGTATAAAAACCACGGATAAAAACTACCAACGAAAATTGTTTTGAGATCTAGTAAGTAGTTTTTTTTATACCTCGTAAATCGTAAACCGCCACGTTATCATTCATAAAATTTAAAAAATTAATAATAATTAAATAAAGCTTCTGCATCAATATAAATTAATGGTACGGAACCCTTTGTGAGTTAATCCGGCACGCACTTGGCCGGTTTTTAATCTAACATTATTGTGGAAGCACAGGACCGCACGAGGTGGCAATACTTGGAGGACGCCTATGTCCAGCAGTGGACGTCGATTGGCTGATATGATGATAAGAATGTTAATCCGTAATCTAATACCTACGCTAGATCAGTAGCTTTGCTTTAGTACACTAAATAGCGCTGTGTGAATGTACAAGGCCTTATTATTGTTATGTAGATTACTTCAACTATGTCGTAACCTCTTTCGACATTTTTTTCTAGCGAAAGGTAGAGTCATGTTCAAGGTTACCAGGCAAACTTACAATAATTGAATATTTAAACCTCTTATCCTCATGTTTGTATCTCTGAGGCGTAGTGTACGGCACCTATGCAAAGATCTTGACTTCGACTCCCATTAAATGCATAATAATATTTTTGTTTGACTCTACATGATTTTTTACATTGTTCTGGTTGTTTTTAATGAAAATGCTGCTTACGAAAAAAATATATATTTATTTCAATTGTCTGGTACCTTTATCACAGTTTCTGATTCTTTGATCTTTTGATAATATGTGATATTGATAATATATGTGCCTTAAGTACAATATCAACTTAGACCAGATGGCGTTGTGTGATTATGTTAAGAATATTTTTTTTCTTTATTTACAATTTTTCTGAATTAATTACATTTTTAAATACAAATATAAAAACATTTAAAAATATAAAAAAGGTAGACCCACCAGCATCGGGTACAAGGCAAAGACCAAGCCACTAGTGGTTAGGGCTCCAGAGATAGGAACCTCCTCACAATTCCTGCCATGTCAAGCAGTACTGCCTTCAGCATCAGACCCATGACCCAACTGCCAAGCGAGAGGCTCTGTAGATGTCGATAGAGACTCTTTGGAATAAGTCCATTTACCGAAAGTACTATCGGAACAATGATCCCTGAATCAACATTCCACATATCGACAACCTCGTGAGCCAAGTCCAAATATTTTGATTGTTTGTCTTTTTCGGCTTTCACAAGATTCTCGTCATGATGAATGGTTATTTTTATTATTCTTAATTACGATATGATAGATCTTGCTAGAAAGCGACGCACAAACCTACCTAACTTTTCTAGTACCCTTATTTCCCAGGTTGAATTAGTATGCAACATTACACCATTAATTATTATACTTACTTTTGATAATAAGATGTTTGTAATTTTTTGTAGCGTAAACCTTTTGAATGCGACTTGCCAATGTTCACCTATGAATGCCACCTCTAATGTAAGACATTTCTCACGTGTTAAAGACAGACAGCGAGGACGAAGCATCTCGCGGCTTACCTTACCGGCAACCGGCTTTGCAGGGTGGTCCGCGAAAGCGGGACCCGAAAACAGTTGACCGGAGCTTGCTATTCCTTTAGGCGCTGTCTCCACGAGCGATAGAATCGCGACGAGTCTGAACAAAAATCGCCGCGATAACATCGCCGTGTAGAGACACCTTCATACTGAGTATATAGAAATACGTGGCACGACGATAATATCGCCGCGTTTTTATTGCTCGTGGAGACAGCGCCTAATAGAGCCGTAAGACTTAACAGAAACATGTAGGTTATCCAGTGTATCTGCAAATTAGCCGGTGGTACGTGTCATTTCTATCCCTCATTTCTCCTTCTCAGTGTTTCCCTTGACAGACAGAGCCATCTCTGTAAATAAGGGTAACTTAACTTCACGTTATCCGTGTACAAACTTGCCGGTTAGGCAAAGATGTATTAAATTTTTATTAATAATGTATTTAATATTTCTTCAAGGTACCTAACATAAGTAATAAAAATAAATAAATTAATTTCTAAACTTTTTTTTGAATTTCTAAAACGTAGATCCCTAAGCTTTTTCGGAAAACTTCAACCCCATTGCATCCCCCGTTCAATACTTCCATTATATGGTTTTCTCTATTACACCTATGAAAAGAGTCTTCCATCTCGCGTGTATTTGGCGCACGGCAGTCTCGCGGTCCGAGTTGGCGGGCTTAGTCGCTCCAACAGAAAAACGCGCGAAAACGTAATAGTGCTGTGACATTTTAGTTGCGAATCATTTTTGTGAATTAAAATAGTGATTTCTTACTAAACAAAATGTAAGTCGTTTTTTAGATTCCTTTCTAAATAATATTAGTAGGTAGGTATAATATTTTAGGAGTAAGTGTATGATATAGCAATCGTAACCTCTGACATTTCGGTGTTGATTTTTATTTTATCTTAATATTATTTCAACATTTACGGCTTAATCGTAAAATGTACCTAAATACTGGTAAATTTTTCATTAAAATAAAATTTGCTTTTTTAACCAAAGGTTGTGTAATAGTTTGATATTAAGTTAAGTACATTTTTTTAAATCAAACTTTTATAATAAGCGATAAAAATTAAACGAAAGAATAGGTAATTTAAACTTACCTACTTTAAAAAAGTTAGGCATACCTATTTACTAAGTAAATATTTTTGTAAAATTAATACAATTCCAATAAATTACCCAGAAACAATGTTTTAAGATCACAATAGGGAAGTATATAACACACACACAGGAAAATAATCAAGTAACTAAAATAATTAAATACGTTTCTATATTTTTACACAAGCTTTTATAGTAAGTAGTTAAATTTATCCATATGGTTCGATGGTTAACCACGCTAACCGGCTGTTCTGGCTAACACCAAATCCTACGTTTAAATTCTATTAAAAAAATATAAGTACAAAGAGTAACAGTACAAAGAGTACAAATATAACACTTAAATGAAAAGTATTATATTTAACTGCTCAATATTTAACAAAAATCCACGTGCACTATTTTTTTTAGGGTGACCTTGAGTATCGATTTTGAATACAAATTGTATTGAAATAAAGTTGGTATCTTAATAAGGTAATAGATTAATTTTTATTTCCCGCGTTACCATGCTTAGATGTTGCGTCAGATGATGCACGTGGCCGCATCGATCGCCTCCACCCACCCCATCCCTAAAATTCCGGTACCCCTTCGAACTCCAAAATGTCTTTTACCTTTGACCTCAAGCGTGGGTCGTCCGAGATGAGTAAAGTTCTTGTTTTGTACATACTTACTCGTATCTCTACATTTCATCAACCTTAGGTAGACCTATCTATTTAAAACTGCGAATTATTAAAAAAAAATCAAAAGCAGACGTCAGCAAATAGATACATACTTGAACTCTTCGCTGTCATTTTTTTCTCTCTTCTTTTTGCTTATAGATAACCAAGTAGTATTAGTTACTTTAAGCTTCGTCAGAAATTAAAGAGCTGTATAATTCTATTATTGCTCGACAAAGTGATACTTAATTAATACTTACTTAACAGAACTCTAGACAACTGAACTGGCCATAATTATCTTAGAATTTTGTGGCTATGCAAATTTTAACATAATTTAGAACTCATTATCCTATTTTACTTTCATAATAATGCCCGATTTACACATAGACAAGTACAGTAGCGAGTTAAGTAGTATTTTAAGATTAAGTTGATTTAAATAGAGTTCCATCCTATTTTTTGGCGAGTTAAGTACGAAGTAGCCCCCTCTCTCGCGTCTCGCCAACTTAACTTGCCAAAAAATAGGATGGAGATCTATTTAAATCAACTTAATCTTAAAATACTACTTAACTCGCTACTGTACTTGTCGATGTGTAAATCGGGCATAAGATGTCATTCTTATTATATTGCTAGCGTGCTCTGTATATCTAATCTACCTTGCGTAACTACAGACTGATTGAAACTCTACAGAGCTACGATTTAGTAGAGTATGTCAATATCACACCTTTTTTGTGAATATTAATCATCTATTCGTCCTTCATTCAAACAAAAAGTTTAATTATCATTCAACTTCAAAACCTGTTCTTTTTTTAAGCACTGTTTTTTTTTTTCTTAACTTTGAAAGTATATTGGCTATGATAGAGTGACTTTATCATAAACAATTTATCTGGCAAAAAGTGCTATGACGAGTTTATTACTTTTTTTACTGTTGCAATATTACGTAGTCTGTTGTATTTTTAATTAAAGTTAATTTGTTGTATTTTATGATAAGAAATAGGTGTATGATTTTTCCTGTTATCTTAGAGACATGTAGGATTGTATAAATATAAATAGGTATACTTAATTAAAAATGAATAACAACTCTTGAATCTCGGGATTGTCCTAAAATTTACGTCGACTTTTACGACATGCAATAGACGGGAAAATTGTTTAGTAGTCTTCAATTACACGGATATAAATATAGTAAAGGACTAAGACTAAACTACCACAGTGTACTTATTACATTAATTATGTACATTAAGTTACTTTTAAGATCGATATTAGTAGTTCATTCACCCGCTAGTAGTTAAGTCAGATTAAAGGCGATAATCACTTGGTTAAACTTAGCGGTTTTCCTTATTGTTTGCTTTCATTTAAAGAATGAAGATATTGGATTTGGTTAATCTTTTATTAAGATAAAATGATTTTTTTTATTTAAAAAGACGGGTTTGCTAAGAATTTCTGTGAAAAGTTCTGTGTTGGTATTTTGCAACATCTATAACGTTTGAGTTTGATTTTAGGTAATTATTATAAAAAACTAGGCTCTGTATTATTTGGGGATCGAAGGTATGAAATATCTTACGTGGTGTGAGGCATAATGTGACCACGACCAAGCTAGAGTAAAACAAGTTAAATAATATCTTCATACCAGAATATCTTCATATCTTAATACCAGACTTAATCTTACTATTATTAAAAAGAAAATTAAGCTGGAACATAGCTAAAACTGTTCTGGGCCTTAATAAAAAAGGATGTATTAGTTCGCATGAGTTCTTTTACAGTTCCATCCCTAATACCGTTCATCTCCTTGAAACTCAATACAAAAGGACAAAAATTAGATCTTTTGCACATATAGAAACTCTTATGAAGGTTCTTTTTTTTAATTAAACGAATTAAAATAATAAATGTATAAAAAAGGTTTATTGTTCATCATAGCAACCTTAATGTTACTTTGCAGGGACGTGGCTCCTCCAGTGATATAAAAAATATAAATATTCCTCACACATTCACACAACGCCATCTAGTCCCAAACTAAGCAAAGCTTGTACCATGGGTACTAGACAACGGATAAACATACTTAAACACTTTTTTTTTTGCAAATACTTACATATTATACATGGAAACCACCCAGACCAATGCAAACACTCATGTTTATGCACACAAAGATTTGCATAGAGCGGGAAACGAACCCGAGACCTCTGCGTAGCAGTCATGTTATATAACCACTACGCCACAGAGGTCGTCAAATGTGATGGGGGTAATATTGGTCTACTTAACTGGTACTTACATTTGACTACCAAGACAGAAGCTTTCCTTCTCTATTTGAATTTTCTTACTCGGCGATTAATGTACCCATCAGATGAGTCGGAGTAGTAACACCGCGTGTTCTTACTCCATCAGTAACTCCATCCCCACACGGAGATTGATAGTATTATGAATATAATAAAGAGATTCATCATAACAGCCCATTAATGTCCCACTGCAGGGACGGGCCTCCTCCCGTGACGGAGGGTTGCTTGGCCTACTAATACCACGCTGGCCAGACGGATTGGTATAGGGTTTAATTTCAAGTTTTCCTTCTTTTTATTTCGTAAAGATAGTAGTTACGGTTATTACGACACCCACGGGATGAGATGGGGTGGCGACATATTGTATTCTTACTCCGTCACCACACGGATAATAAAGAGATTAAAATCTCAATTATAAAATAAACAGTCAAAGGTCTTGAATGGACTCTATTGCAATCTAATTCTGTTATTTCGTCATCTATCGAGACAGTTGTGAAGGTTAATATAAGACCTTAACATTGGCACTGGGTTAAGGCTAACAATAGAAAGGTTTTAATAAAACTGTTCGCTGAATTTAAAAGATAATATAATTAATTCCGATGGTTCGGTCACGTACGTCGAGTAAATGAGAAAAGATCGTCATTTTAAGGCTGCATGTCCACCCTGTTCATCTGTATCGGTATTTTGCACAATCCTATTGGCTAATATTTCTCCGTAACTCCGCTCCGCGCTGCCACTCTTCTCTCCCGTGGACAGCCATACTAAGATACTCTAAGATACCCTTACTCATAAACGCCTCTTAAATTTTAGTCAATTGATTAATTATCGATATCAACTGTTCTAATGTCGTATAAATATCGCAGCAAAACTATAAACTCTAATTAACCACCAGAGTCAATTAATTTTAAATGAATACGAAAAAGTTTTCGCTCTGCCGCCGTTTCTAAGTTAAACACCTACGAGAATGTAAAAACCTTACTTACTACCTACGTAAGTCGTCATTCATCAATGAATAATAGCAAAATATAATCTGATGTATGGGTTTCATAAGAATACTTAAAACCACACAAAAGTCAATAGAAAAAGAACTGTTTTAGGTGTGTCCATAACTCCCTACGTGATAGAATAAAACGTTAGAAGATTAGCAGCTTTGTTATAGTGGTGTATTGTAATGTACCGCGAAAACAAAACTGAATGGACCCATTTTTGGGTGGCACGTAATTGCTTTGTTATTCACTAGGGATCATGCCCTGTGTCGCGGGGACTTTTTACAAACATCTATTAACGGACACAAAGAACACCCAGACTCAGGACAATAATTTGTGGATCTCACAAATTATTGTCCTGCGTGGGGATCGAACCCACAACCTCGTGCACGGCAGCCGCTTGCGCTACCGTGCGTCGCGCCACCGAGGTCGTGGCGGTACGTAATTCACTATTTTTTATGCAATTTCAGTTAGCATTCTGTACAAAAGTCTCCTCTAAAGTTTTACTCTGCGTGGGGTCTTGTGGCTTCTGTCTTCATCGAATTTCCATGACTTTTAAAGGGCCCTGTCCAAAGGAAACCAAGTTTCTATCAGAATTGCTAAAACGGCTCGATTAAAAAATGTGTTCATTTAGTTTATTCTACTTATTTTATTTTATTCTATTTTATTTAATGTTAGCTTTTAGTATTGTATTATGTACCACTTGAACGTCTTCTTCTTCTTCTTCTTTTAGTTTATGGCTCCATCGTTCATCGATGATTCTGCCAACGACAGGGTGGAGAGGTATAAAAATATAAAATAAATTTTGAAGAATGTTTTTGTAACAAATTACCGCTCTTTATTGCAGTGTGAGAAGACAATTGGCCAATCAGGAAAAATAATAAAGCAAGGTAAGTAAGTAGTTAGACATGTGATTGAAAAGTTATAAAAAACAAAAAAAAAAAATAACAATAGTAATGACGGACAAAAAATAAATATTTACATTCTTGTTCTCGTATATACCTAGTTACATATTAACAAAGACTAAATCCTTATTCTATTTACAGCTATACACTTATATAAGATTCCTATGTAAGGGGTGTGAGCTAGGGACAGGATAAATGGGATGTTTACTGGGCGAGGGATGGAGCTAGGGAGTAGGTCATGAAGAGAGACAGAGAGATTAGGACAAGAGAAAAAAAGATGCTCTACGGTACCTTCGTCCAGACCACAATCACATAGAGAGTGATCTCTGATGTGAAGTTTAGCTAAGAAAACTGGTGAGCAAACAAAACCCAAACGTAAACGAATTATAATTGACGTAGCCAGTTTATTAATATTTTTATGGCAATTGAACCATGGTCTTGTAGGGATGAATGGTTGAATAGAACCATAATATCTGCCCGTGATTTGTTTACTGGATTGCCACTGGTCGTTCCATGTTCGCAGCAGGGAAGACTTGGCTGAGGAGCGTAGATCACAGGGGAAGCATATGTCATAACTATTACAGCCATATTGAGTGGCCATTCTGGCACACGAGTCGACAGTTTCGTTTCCAGTTATTCCTGCATGACCCGGAATCCAAGCCAGAACAACTTCAAGACCGGCGACATGACAGTTATACAGAGCTTCCTTTGCTTTTAGTAAGATGGAATGACCACGAGATTTAAATGGGGAACTTATGAGAGCTTTTAGGCATGACAATGAATCAGTAAATATTATAGTTCTATTCAACCCATGTGATTCCACATAGAGGGCTGCTTCCAAAAGGGCAACAGCTTCTCCAGTGAAAATAGAGTTGTTAGAAGGGAGTTTGTAGTTGAGTACAATTTTGTACTTCGGAATCCAAACGGCGGCACCTATAGGGGAACAAGTCTGAACTGATTTTGAGGCGTCAGTATAGATCTTGAGCCAGTCAGGCCACTTCTCTGAAGCTAGCTGTATAAATTTATGATTGGCATCAAGGTCATTCTTTTGGATACCTATGTTCAGGAGAATGTTAGGTTGGAAAGTTAAAGCATGAAAGTCTCTTTCAAATAGTGGATATAAAGAAGCCTGATAGGTTGGCAAATTTAGCTCATTGAATCTCTGAAGGGAAACAACCAGATGAGGAATTTTCTTATGGGTCCAATATGTAGAGGAAGTTATAAGTAGAAGAAGAGAATGTAGAATAGGAATCAGAGGGTGAGAGGTTCTTTCAATTATTTTAAAAAAGAACCTATCTGACAAATATTGACGACGAAGCTGAAGCGGGGGCTCCATACATTCAACTTGGAGAGCATTTATTGGAGAGCATTTCATAGCACCCGTTATAATCCGAAGACATCTAGACTGGATCCTCTCCAACCTGACCAAAGCAATCTTACTGCATGGTTCCAGAAGGAAAGTACCATAATCCAAATGGCTCCGAACTACGGCGTCATATAAAAGCCTTTGGCAAGTGGGGTGTGAACCCCATCGGACCCCGGAAAGGGCCCGAATGACGTTCAAACCCCTCTCACATTTCTCCTCCACATACGCAAGATGGGGGATCCCAGTTAATCTACAATCCAGAATGAGACCAAGAAATTTCACTGATTCCTTTATTGGGATAGATTCTTCACCTACGTGAAGGTGGATGGAAGGAACAACGAGTTTACGCGAGAATACTACTCCATTGCATTTAGGTACAGATAGAGATAAATTGTGTTCAATAAGCCATTGATTCAGATAAAACAGCGCAGAGTTCAGACGGGATTGAGCATCAGAAAAAGAGGGGGAAATGTGATATAGGGCGACGTCATCAGCGTAACAAAGAATTTTGCAGAAGGAAGTAACTGACAGTTCTAGGTCTGAGGTGTAAATATTATAAAGGATAGGACTTAGGACTGAACCTTGTGGGAGACCTTTCCAAACAGAGCGGGGAGGAAGAATATAATTATTAAAGCGGACAATTACGGAGCGAGCCATTAACATGCTGGAAATTATATTGACCAATCTCACAGGGATACTCAGCTGAAGCATTTTCTGCCTAAGTATTGGAAGTTGGACATTGTCATAGGCGGAAGAGATGTCCAAAAATATACCTACAACATGTTCATTTTTAGAAAATGCCAGTCTAACCTCAGAGGTAAAAATGCTAAGGCTATCCAGGGTACCCATACCCTTCCTAAAGCCAAATTGACTCCTTGGCAGAATCCTTTTACTCTCTAAAAACCATTCCAGTCTGTTCTTAATGAGGTTTTCCATAATTTTGGCTAGCACAGATGATAAAGCGATAGGACGGTATGAAGATGAGTCTTTGGGGTCTTTGCCAGATTTTAAGATGGGGATAATAATTTGGGTTTTCCAAGAATCAGGGATTACGCACGAGTAAAAAATAGAGTTAAGGATTGTTAGGAGGAGGGATTTAGTAGAATGGGATGTATTACATATAAAAGAGTAAGGTATCCCATCTACCCCCGGGGAAGAATCACGCAAATGGTCCAGAGCACAAGTTAGTTCACTGTATGAAAATGGGTCGTTCATCCTATCATAAGGAACAGGAGAAAAAGGAAGAATTGAGTAGGAGCAACAGGCAAATTCTGGGACATAGGGAGGGGCTAATTTAGTATGGAAATCATGGAGCCAAGAGTAAGGATCGTTAGAGGTGAAGTTTTGTACTACAAGGCTTCTGCGGTAAGCTTTTATATTGTTCCAAATTATAGAAATGGGAGAACGAGGGGACAAGGCCTCACAAAATTTACGCCAGCCTAATGATTTCTTTTGGGAGAGTAGTCTACTAGTACTGGCAGAGGCTTTTCTGTATTGTAGGTAGTCATTCATAGATAAGGAAGCAGCAAACTTATTTTCTAACTCTTTTCTTTTGCGAACACTGTTGGAGCACTCTCTATCCCACCAGGGAGGTGATGGAATTAGATTATGATATGAGTTTTTTAACGGTATGGATACATCAGCAGATAAGAGTAATGAAGACACAAACTTGTCATACATATCAAGGAAATTGGAAGAATTTACAAGAGGGAAAGTGGCGACACAATGGTCCAATTCAGATGAAAATTTACCCCAGTCCGCTCTAGAAGTACTATACTTTAAAAGAGGAAGCACATTGCATGGGGAGGGAGAAAATGATTGATGATAGGTGATGAGGATAGGAAAGTGATCACTGCCAAAGCTGTTTGGCAAGACTGACCAAGATATTAACGAAGCTAGAGAAGGAGAAGCAAGAGTTAAATCAGGGACACTGATGTTCTGTATAGGGGACACTCTGCGTGTAGGACTACCATCATTAAGAACACAGATGTTATTCTCATCCACACTTGAACGTCAATGGGTATGATTTATCCACTGACAAAATGGCGGGACTTACGTCATATGGTATAAAAGTACCAAAAAAAAAAAATTCGTTCTGCAACGCGCGATATTTTATAAAAACATGATTCTACCGCTTAAAATCTACGTTTAAAAAAGTCTGTGGGACAATTGTCGATAGTTTTAGAACGGATTACACCAAAATAAACAGCTGTAAAAAATAATCTGTGGTCGCAATGTCAAACAGAAGTTTGCTTCATTTCGTATGTCCTTGTATGAAATTTACTGTTTATTTATGTGTTAAATACATTTGATTAATTAAATATTGTTGGAAGTGTAATATATTACAATTATCTAGAAAATGTGTGCTTTCTAATGGTCGTGATATTATGTTATAAAAGTTGAGTAACTTTTAAAATTTAATAAAAGAAAAGTCAAAGACTAAAACTTGGCCTTGAGTTTAACAATAATGGCGGTTTAATTACGCTTTCCTCAATAAAAGTTTATTGAAAACGTTTAAAGTTTATTGAAATCGTTTAATTCTAGAAGATAAACTAATAAACAATAATTAAATTTAGAAAACAAACCTACTACGTTCTTATTTTTATGTTCTTATTGTCTAAACAAAAATATGGTATGCACTACAAAACGCCGAGATGGCCGAGTCAGCTAAAAAAGGTATTTATTTAAAAAATAATTTAAAATACTTTAACCTTCAGAATTACTAATATATTTATTTTATTTTAAAAGTAATATAGTTAATTATATTTTAAAAATAAAATCATTAATTTGGGTTGCTAATTTTTATTCACAAATAATATAATTCCCGGAAAATCGCGGAAAATGTCAACAATTTTTCGCAATTTCTCAGGTTTATCAACTATTCATTGTATTTAGATATTCATAAGGTTAATGTATTTTAATTTAAGTTTATTCCCTATACTTTTACGAACACAACGATGTTTTTCATTTTCAAATTGATGCAGTAATTTTCTCGTGTTAGCCGTTTTTATCAAGACGGAAAACTCGCAGTTTTTTATAAACACATAAAAAACTGCGAGCGTTGCCACTTGAACGTTGGACTCGCGAAAGCGATTCGCGCAGTTAACGTTCAAGTGGGTATCTAGATTTTGTGTTGTGTCGTATTTTTGTTTCTAAATTTAAAATTTAAAATTATCATTTGTTTTTTAAATGTAAAATGTTGCCTATTATAAAAAAGAATGCTGTGTATACTTTTAAGAAGGCTCATTCTGTCAAAACCAACTCAGCTGTCGGCGAAGCCTAAAACATTGTTGTTTCACCAAACGTCGCGTGAGAAAGAGAACAACTCATAGAAAAGCAGTAAGAAACATGCACACGCACACGCGCTCGATTGTATTTATTACAAATCAAAATGTCGTTCAAAATATAAATATTGTTCTTCTTGATTGTTAGGGTTGACACTAATACTAGCTGTAGGTAGTTACTCAAAAAGTAATAAATCAGGAGTAAATAAAGATAACTAAAATGGGTTTTTAAAAAATATTTTATTGTAAGTTTTGTTGCGGAAGACACACCAAGCGAGACATCAATTTATCTTGTAAGTGGTGTAGGTATGACACCGTAAAACATTATAATATTTTTTTTTTTAAGTTAAACTGTTTATTCTTGAGGCAGTTTTTTAGACCGTGCATCGTTAATAGGGGTTCCATACAGTACACAATAATATCTTACTTCACATACAGTACATGAAGTTAATTTTAGCTGGATTTAAAAAAAAAGAAGAAAAATCATATAATTTTCTAATTAAAAAACCGACTTCAACAGGAGTCGGTTAAAAACCATGCTGATTACAATTTCTAAGATTAGTATTAAATAAATTTCTGCAGTTGTCTTCATCATAAGATCATGTTTGTGTAAAGTTTTCATTAATACGAATAAAATAAGCCCAAACACAAGGTAGCTGCTATATGCCCTTGAGGTGTTCCCTCGACTCTCGGTGGTCTCCAGGATCTGACCACTTCTAACTCTTGATTATTTTTATTAAAAATAAATAATAATCATAAAATCTGGAAATGATAGTTGACAAGAAATGATATTTGATCAGTCATTCAGATACCGGGGCGGGGGTGAGTCACGTAAATATAAAAAAAAAATACAAAATGAATTACAAAAAAAAAATACAGTTTGTGCAATGTGACAGCCTTAGCTATGCTCTATTGACTATTGTAATAATAGGTGAATTTTGACAGTTGATTTTAGTCAAGAATGTCACTGATGTAGGTATTTTATTTAACTGGTTATGCATCTGATAATAATTGGATCTTTTTAATAAAAGAAATTACGAAACTTCTTACTGGCAAGCGATACGTAATTGTCATAAATGACATAAATTAAAGTTTATTGAAGTTTAAAAAAAAATATTCGGTAACATTCGACGACGGTCGGCTCGCTGTCGTACCTCCCCTCCGCCGACCCGAGGGGTGCAGAAAGTGGAGGCGAGATGCAAGATGTCGATGGCGGAAACGAGCACGGTAAAATTTCCTAAAATGGTTTTGGGAAAAAGGTAATTGCGTACAAACTTTAGAATGTATCTAGTCAATATAAAATTATTTGAATTTTCGAATAAATAATCTATTCCTAGTCCCAAAATATATTTACCTTTATAAACGTTTAATCCTATTTTATTACGCTAAAAGTTGTCATAAAATGTGCATAGAATTATGAACTTTGAAGCCTCATAACTTGTAAATGAATATTTTTTTTACTGTTTTATTAATCAATAAGACTAGATAATAACGAGACAAAACGATATCATTTATAGTTTTGAGTATTTATTATCTAATGAAGGAGGAATTAACTTTCTTTGTTTGTATGGAATTGCGATTGAATTGTTTCCCCTTAATAGGCAAACATACCTAATATTGTGTTTATGTAAGTTTTATTGTGTAGTGTGTATTGCTGTAAGTGTGCCATACTTTAAATAAATAAATAAAAAGGATGACGATGCTGCCGCATTCGAGCAAGTGATCAATATTTTAGAGTCTTTCTGCTACCCCAACAACTGTCTGCTTTTAGGGTCGTAGCACATATTTTATAACGAAACGTAAAGGGATCGGCGCCGTATCAACTCGAGCAGTTCAGTATTATTTGTAAGAAACTCCTTAATGCAACGCACACTAATGGGAATCGTAACGTAATCGGATTTTTGACGTTTGACACCGAGGAAATAGGCAAGGCGGTGCCGAACCGTTTACGTTTCGTTATATGGGCTACGACCCTTAGCGTGATGTGCCCAGCCCACGACCACTTTAATTGGGTAATCGTATACCTATAGATCGTATATTATAGCGTGAAGTATATGGATTACTTCGACTCTTCTGGAGATATCCTAATTTTTGATTAGATCTTTCCTTGAAACTCTCAACATTGCCTTATATTCTTTGAACCTTCGGAGAAAAGATGAAAATAGATTTACTAAAAACACAGAATCCATAAAATCTAAATGTCAATCAGAAACAGCTGTTAATCTTAATGAAGATATTTAATAGTTTTCATTGTAATGAGTTAATGTGTGCACAGATAATTAGCGGAACTAATTGTATTACGATCAAATTATATTTTTACGCAAAATGTTGCTATTTGTTATCTTTTGCGAGTGATAAGTAAAAATATGACATGAAATAGGTAAAGATATTAAACTTACATTACGTTTAATAGTGGCTACTACTTATAGTGAAGTAATATCAAAAAACTTATCAATTTTCTAAATTATTTTCGTCTACATCTTGATTTTGGTAGAATCATCAGTAAAGCCACGTATGAAAAACAAGTATACCAAAAAAACTAAGTACTTACCCACCTTACCCTTTTTTTACTGCTATGAATGGAGGCACAGGACCGCGCGAAATAGACATAATTATTTTAAGGAGGTTTATGTCCAGCAATGGAGCTCCATCGGCTGATACAATAAAGATCTATCCCACTGCAGCTGCAGATAGAGTTCCGCATCCATGTGGAGGGAAAATTCAACCCGATCTTAAAATGGAGGGAAACTGCACGGGTACACGGTAAACCTACACTACTTGAACAGGCCTTAATAGACCAAGGCATAGAATCTTTTTTTTGATCGCATCTGCAAGTTTGTGAGTCTTTATGGCATCCTGCTCGAGAGGCGATAATCTACTAATATATAGCAAGAAAAATCATAATAAATATTTATTTAATTTTGATGAAGGAAGTTAAATACAAAATATTTTTCCTACTTTGCGTAATTGTTAATTTCAAGGGTTTTTATTAAGTGTATTTTTAGGAAGAAGAAAAACCTTACTCTACGTAAGGTTATTGTCTTACGCAGACTATGCAAGGTCTCACAAACGACTATAAAATTATATATCTTTAATATAAATGAGAATTATACTATCCATGTAAGGACCTGGTTAGGACGGCGCGGGAAACCGATGGATGAGGGAGGCGCAGGACCGCTCAAGGTGACAAATGGTAATACTTGGAGGAGGCCTGTGTCCAGCAGTGGACGTCAATTGGCTGATATGATGATGATGTGATGATAGAGTAAGAACTTTTGGGGTCACTACCCCTTGCCATCCTCGATAGGTAGGTGTCGCAAACTAGCTAATAAATAATCCTCACTCATTCACTCATCGCCATCTAGTCCCAAACTAAGCAAAGCTTGTACTATGGGTAATAGAAAGCAAACGAATGTAAACTTTAATGAAGGTTACAAAATGTTGTTTTTTTAAATTTCCGATAAACTGCAGGCTGAGTTTATATAAAACAAATTGTAAATCCGGTTGTATAACACGAAACTAATAGGTCATAATGTGACATGACCGCCATTGGTGCAAATATGGTCCCAATTAGGATAGCAGTAAACACCAATTTATAATCGTATTCGGTTACATTGAATAAACGATTATCATTTTCTTACAATCTTTAATTTTTTGAAAAGACAAAATATTCGGATTGGGAATATACCTATTCCTGTATCGCGGGATCTTTTACAGGTATGAAATTTACGGGCACAAAGAACATTCAATCTAAACTCAATAATGATGAGATGAAAAACGGTCTAGACTCTCAAGCCCTTTTTACAACCCCTACGATTAAGAAAGGGAAGTGAGAGTTTGAATTTAAGCCCGTTGCCTCACGTAATAATAAAACCTAAAATATTACAATTACGCCCTAAATTGTTGAGAGAATTCTGCCCTCACCCCATGTTAGCTCTTTATACTAATCTAGGTCATGGACGACAACATATCGACTACCATTGTAATGACGGATTGGTTATCCCCCTCGTTAATGTAGAATGAGTTCGAATGGAAATTGTTAAATGTTTGTTATGAAAGAAACTTGTTTGAAATAGAAATGTATACCATTGTAAATGTGGTGAAGGAGTAAGAATACAATATGTCACCACCCCATCTCATCCCATGGGTGTCGTAAAAACCGACTAAGGCACTATCCGTGAATATTATCTTTACGAAATAAACTTGAAATTAAACCCTATACCAATCCGTCTGGCCAGTGTGGTATTAGTAGGCCAAGCATCCCTCCGATATTAATGGCCTGTTATGATGATAATATTATTTTAAGTATGATATTATCTTCATCATATCAACCGAAGACATCCAGTGCAGTGCAGTAAGGCATTTAAAAAACTCCTGCCAAGCGTGTTAATGAGTTTCCATCATAATTATGTCGCTTATTCGTCATCTTTATCACCTCATAACAACCTTGTCGATCTTCTGTTTTAAGGGTCCTGCCCAAACTGCATCACCTTCAAGTATGCATTCGGCTTTTGATACTTATTTTATAGATAGGTATTTATGTCAGACCCTATATTTTTTTAAATAGGTCTATCATTTTTCCTCACATTTCGTCATCATACGGTTTGATAAATCATGATTAAACCGGTATATTTAGTGATTATTACATAACGGCAAACGACTATTATGTAATCGAATTATATAAACAAAACAGTATTTAAATTGACACAAACGTTATACTCGTATTTAGATATAAATATTGTCATTGGGAACAAGTTTTCACTTAATCCTGTTTTCTACTTGCAGTAAATAATTATTATTTTTAGTTTTAGATTCAAATGGATTTTACGTCCGTGACATGGTAACACATATTATAAGACGAAAAAAAAAGTATTTTTTTTTTCAATTTGTACAAAACTCTAACTGCCTCGGTGGCAGTTCGAGAATCAGCTAATGAAGGAACATGCAGGATAAGATAACGGATGAAACGATGGAAGAAAGAATGTCAAGGATATAATAAGCTGAAGGCCAAGAGAGGTGACTAAGATCACACTGGCGATGTGATGAGGGGCTTTCTGTCTTCTGCAACTTAAAGCGAATTATTCGAATCCATGTATTATGAATTCTAAACAAAAATATCACGAAATGCAGATTAAAAGGAGTCTGAACAATAGAGGTCCAAGCAAACGTCCTTGTGCGACCCCGTAAATCTTTTCATTCACAAACGCTAAATATGAATGTCCGTTCTATAAGTGCTTACAAAAGGCGTCTGGGAACATTGCTCCGTTATATTCTCATGCACTATTTTAAATCGGCTTTCATACTATTGTTTGGCAAGGCAATTTTTATAAGCCGATTTCTTTTTTTATGTGTGTCAAATGCTTTTTTGAAAGCGGTAGATTTTTTATTTCTGAATTGTGAAAGGAGCTTGTAATAAAAAGGTGTGAGTCAATTTTGCGCTTTCGTGAAGTCGTGCGTTCGAATCCTACACAGCTAGCCTGATTGGTACAGGGTTTTATTACATGTTTTGCATCCTATTTTTGCATGGCTATTATTTACGTTGCTCAGGATCTAAGGCAGTAGAGGGGTTGCGCGCTGATCCCTTACACATGACATACTAACATAGCGGAGGATTCTAGGGTTATTTCTAAGGCTTACCTAGAGTTCCTGTATAACAGCTGATAAGACCACCGTGTGCTTTCAGAAGGTTCGAATGTGACATGCCGACGGTACTGACAGCTAACAGTGTTTCAAACGTAACAAAAAAATGGGCTATTATCCACAAAATTCCTCTTTTAATGCCGTTCTTCAAGCCTCAAGGACACTTGATTAAAATTCTTATTAGTCTCGTAGCTGTTGCTACGTTGCTACAAAATCGTAGGCGCGTGACTCAATGTCGAGACAACACTTGAAAACGGTATCAAATGCCTTTGTCAAATTATCTCGTACAATGAGGAAGAAACAATTTAACATTTTGTTACATAGTTGGCGACTTCCTTGTAACTAGGTTGATTATTATTAACACTTTTTGTTATGTACTTAATACTATTTTAGTTGTGAAATGTGTAGGAATATTTTTTTGTAATAATTGGGATTCCCGTGTTATATAAATACGTAACGTAAGCTCACTTCTACGTATATCTTCCATCAAATAATCACAGAAAAGAAGTTTTATTCTGATTTCTTCTTTTTAATTTCGCAGAAAAAAATTGCAAAATTTTTCCAAAAATTAAAATAACTTATTACTTATAAGTACCTACCTTTACCTTTTCTACGACATGTGAAAAAACAAACAAAAGAATAGGCTTCTTTCTTAACATTTCTTCTCTTAGTTTGTAACTTTTATACTTGTTCATAACTGTTTATATAATAAAATAATAAATAAAAATAAAAATCTTTTATTTCAGACTCACAATGTTTAGGTACATGCATGTCCATATTTAGTGGAAATTAAAAATAAAAATAAAATATAAAAATGAAATAAATTCTGTCACTAAATTTTACAGTAACAACATAACTTAATGTGAATAGAATGGACTCTGAGGGGCAGGTTTTAGGAATGCACCATGTGCAACCTATTCCAGTGTTCCATGAACACACACTCTGAGTCCATTCTATCCGCCATCATCTTTAGTACATCTCGCGAATCTGCGAGCCAACATATTAGCTCGGACTGACAATGCCCTGCGTTCCCTCTCTATATCTATGTCGTCACTTAGTGACTCGGTGACCCAGTGGCCAAGGTACTTAAACTGTGTGACTTTCTTAAGAGGAGTATTGTTTAACGTTACCTTTGTGACTGTATTGTAGGCTTTTGCTCTCGCTTTAAACAACATCCACTCACTCTTAGCAGTATTGTACCTAAGCCCATGTGCCATCGCATACCGCTCACATATTCCAATTAAGCGCCTGAGAGCACTGATCGATGGGGCCAGCAGCACCATGTCATCTGCGTAGCTGATGTTGTTTACACAAACCCCATCAACATGGCAGCCAACACCAGCGCTGCTGAGCTCACGGATCAATCCGTCCACATACAGATTGAAAAGCTTCGGTGACGTAAGCCCCCCCTGTCTCACTCCACATTTCAATCTGTATGTGTCCGATAGCGAACCCGACCACCTAACACTATTCATTTGGTTGCTGTACCAGTAATCAAAAAGCGATATCAACTCTCGTGGGAACTCGGTATCACTCGAGAGCTTATCCCAGAGTCTGTTATAGTTATATAAGTAAACGAGACGATTACGAGTTATAAATCTAAAAATAGTAAAAATACCTTGTTATTTCGCCACAACGACGTTTCGGTCGAAATGACATCGATTCAATTCGACTCGATTACTTGTTAGGTTATTCAATGTGCTTTCAAAGACAACCTTTTGTTTAAACGTGCATTACACTTGGAAATAGAAAGCGATATTTATTTCTGTTCAATTTAAATGGTAACTAGTAGATGGATGATCTGATTAAGGTAGTTTGGGCAAGCATAATAATATAGCGGGCGAAACGACCAATTTATACTGTTATTTAAAAAAAAAATTAAGTAAGTAAATATAAGCCTTTTAAATATTAGTCCTTAAGATAATATTAAGTAAGATAACAATTTCTCAAGACTCTCGGGATTATTCCGTTGGTAACTTCAATCTTTATTGTGCTCGTAATAAATCCTATTATGTCGTATTATTCAATCAGTTCTGGACGTCCTGTGTCGGTGACCCGCTTATACTGAGTAAATCTATATTTTTTGTGTTGCTTACTGTGATTTTGTGTTATCTTTGAAGCTTTACGTAGTTAGTTTAAAAAGTATTAGTCGTTCGGCGCTATATTTACAACTTTTAAACTAACGTGTTTCATTATTATAAATAACTAGCTGACCCGTGCCCACTTTGGCATATTTATTACTTTTATTTATTGTACTTAACGTTGCAGTTGCAGTGCAACCTGTGTCCAAACGTCAAGCAAAAATTTAAGTAATTTTCATGCCGCGTTAATCTCCCATTTATATTATATCATACTCACCGCTATTAGTAATCACTCATTCATAAACAACTGGTTAAGCAACGTCTGGGAGGTCATTCCTTAGATGGATGACCGCTCAGTGGTATTTTATCTGAGCATCTCCGAGCTCCATCCATCAGCCCGTGGACGTGAACTGCTGCACATAGGCCTCCTCCAAATATCTCCACCTTGCGCGATCCTGTGCCTCCATCACCCACCGGTGCCCCCAGTCCTACCCAGTCGTTAAAAAGATACATAGCATTCTGCCTACCCTATACAGAAATAAGTCATGAGTTTATATGTAGGTATGTATTTTTTTCACGTCCGTGTGGTGACGGAGTAAGAATACAACATGTCACCACCCCATCTAATCCCATGGGTGTCGTAGAAACCGACTAAGGGCTGTTATGATTTATGATGATTTTTTTCACGAACATCTCTACACAGCGCCATATGGGCCCAAAGTAAGCTAGACTTAACCTGCTTGTATTATGGGTAACAGAACAACGGATATAAATACTTTTTTTTTTGTAAATACAATCATATTATTATAATTGAAACACCCAGACCAAAAAATATGGTCATGAACACAAAAAATTGCATTGAGCGGGAATCGAACCCGAAACCTTTGAGTATCAGGCATGTAACGTAACGAGTACGCCACAGAGGTCGTCGATTTCTTTTTTAAATTTATAAAAACACGTATTAATCCGTAATTTTCTTCCACAGGTCTCCGAAATCAGAAGAATGCGAAGCAGAAAACTTAAAGTCCGATCCCGAAGGAGATCCGGAGGGGAAAGGAGAGGAGGGTGCACTAGAAGCGAAGATGTCTTTAATGAATGGCATCACCGTTATTGTGGGGTCCATCATCGGCAGTGGTATCTTCGTATCTCCCACTGGAGTGTTGAAGTATACTGGTTCAGTTAACGCCAGTCTTCTCGTATGGATTGCTTCGGGAGTTTTTAGTATGGTCAGTATACTTTCATAGTATTTACTTAGTAGTTTTTTGCAGGTCAATTTTTATTTATAACGGTTTGCAAAACCGAATACTATTTACTTAACATATACGTAATTGAAATGAACATGAGGTAGACACCAAAATTGTACCCTAAAATATGCAAACACAACATGCAAAACAAAAATAACCAATCATTGATTCATAAACTGACTAGATTGGCTCGCGCCTTCGCTCGCGTTAAATTCGGGGTAGCAGTGGGGGGTTAGAAAGGGGCAAAAATTAGCCTATGTTACTCTTCATCCCTTCAACTACCTCCACTTAAAAAATCACGTCAATTTGTCGCTCCGTTTTGTCGTGAAAGAAAGACAAACAGACAGACACACTTTCCCATTTATAATTAATAATATGAGTATGGATTAAGCAACGTCGCCGTCGTCGGCAAGATTATATTTATAATCCATGGGTGGTAGTTTTCTAATATTTTCCTTGCTTCAGAAGGCACGTAATAAGTCGGTTTTAGCTGTCGTGGTAGTGACACAGTCTTTAAGATAGTTTTTTTAGAGACCTATGGGCGTCTTGAACAACTCTCGATACCAGATTAGCCACTATCATCATGACAGCCCATTAATGACCCACTGCAGGGACGGGCCTCCTCCCGTGACGGAGGTATACTTGGCCTACTAATACCACGCTGGCCAGACGGATTGGTATAGGGTTTAATTTCAAGTTATCCTTCTTTATATTTAATAAAGATAATATTCACAGATAGTCCCTTCGTTAGTTTTTACGACACCCATGGGATGAGATGGGGTGGTGACATATTGTATTCTTACTACGTCACCACACGGAGATTAGCCACTAATGAAACGATAAAGAATAAGTAAAGGATATTACTATGATTTTTATTTAAATTTATTTTAGTCATTCATTAATATAGCCGAACGTCCACCGCCGGCTAAACTAAGTTGGTTTAGCTTAGTTCGCATAGTTATGCCAGTTTTCCATACAGAAATATAGTTTGCGGTGGACGCACATGTATGGAAAACTGGTATAACTATGCGAGCTAAGCTAAACCAACCTAGTTTAGCCGGCGGTGGACGTTTGGCTTTAGCCTATTCCCTCAAGTATAAAAATAATTACTGTTGTAAAGCTATCAAATCTTTGTCATTACGTTTTTGTTTGTAGATAATACACATTTAATGAGGCAATATACAGATTGGGTCTTATTGCCTATTTAGAATATTCCGACGTAATAGCGTCTAGAGAATTGAGATTATTTTAAATTGTTTTACATAAATTTTGATTTAGAATAGTATTATTTGAGTGATTCTTCGAGCCCAACATTTTCGATGTCTGGAGGTTTTACTTTGTAACTAACAGACCAACCAAACTGCAATTTTTTTTTAAACATAGTATAGACAGTTACCTATCTTGCACACGTTATTGTTTTTTAATAATAGTTTTTTATATATTTAAAAAAAAAAATTAAAAAGCGTTCTTCTGATTAATATGGTGTGTCCGTACCCCAGTTTCTTGAACGTTAGTAACAGTAACATTTTTTCTTATTAACGAATCGATGTGCGTTATAAATATTACGATAGAATATTAGTTGTTTCTTTACACAAAAAAAATGGTACTAATATTTGCGATAGTTTTTTAATAAAAAAATAAATTGTGAGTGTCCGGCACAAAAGTCTGATTCATATTCGCGCGCTTTACTCGAACGTACCTAGCTAAGTACGAAACATCAGGAGATCCCTTCTAGTGCTGGTGGTAGCCAGGGACTCTGCTGACGTGGTCACGACGTTACATGCGGCTGGTTCGTGTTGTTGCGGAGTTATAAATGTAAATATCTGATTCATATTACTTTGGTTCACCTGTGTTTCTGATTACTATGTTGGCTGTTATAATTAACTTAAATGGTTTTCAAACTTGAATCTGTTGGAAATATAATTCAATTGGGGACTAAAAGCCTAAGTATAAATAGCAATCCTTAATTGTATAGGTACGTGTAGTGATTAACCGATGTTAAAAGGCAAAATTTTGATTTATATGTACCTGATTCATACGGTAAAAATACTATATTAATCAGAATTTCACACATATTGTTAATATGGCGGCACGGATATTGATTGATATTGTCAAGTTGTCAATGCTTCTAATAACTAGATTTAGGTGTGGTGATAATCATTGTGATTATCAACTGTGATTTTAATAAATAAATGACTGATTTTTATAACTAGAATTTCATTTTTGTTCCTAATTCTGATTTATATGACCTCAAAAAATTTTAAGTTCATTATCTCGAAAACCATTTCATAAAAAAGTGTGCCTTTTTCAGACATTGTATATTAGGTTATCATCTTTGACAAAAACATGTTTTATAAGCCAAAATGTGAAAAAAAAATTTGCCCATATGAATCAGACAAAGAATCGAATTTCGAAGAAACACCCATTTATATTGCCGATTTTAATGTCCCACTCTAGGGACATTAAAATCCTTCCTACGAAGAAAATATTGGCCTACAAAAACAATGTTTTTTAAAATTTTAACTTTTATTGTACTTTACAATTGTTGTTGTTGAATGTTACATTCTGTTTTATTTTTAAGTCCATTAACTATTAACTAGTTATAACAAAATTTGAATATGTGAAATACTAAGTAAGTAGGTTAGGTTTTTAATTATTTTTGTAAAAGTCCCTATTTTAATTGAAAATGTTAAAGCTGGGTAGGGCCTCCTTCACGTATCTATCTATATGCATTGAGTACTTACGTATCGATTTTTCTTCTTTAGTATGGATATCAGTCTTTTTTACTTAGACGTCACTAAGTCGCCTTTTATGACACCCAATAAATACCTATATCATAAATCAAGACGAAGGCACACCATTAAAAGATTAACAATGATTAAGTTAATTAGACGACAATGTAAAGAGCTTATACCATATAGTCATTGTGTGTCATAAGACTTTAAAGGATACTTATATGTCTTTTATTTTCGTAGATAGGTATAATAAGTAAAATATCCTCTTGATTTCTTTTAGTTCGTGTTTACAGATGATTAATATTATGAACACCTATAATATAAATTGTATTTCATGCCCACTCTTATTTGAAACGAGTAATACATTAGATTTTAATCTTTGTCTTTTTGGCATTCCTTTGCCACATCACATCAACAATAAGTCAATTCTTTTTTTCTATTCAAAGGAATTATGGCTTCAAAAATGACGTTTATCTTAATGGTTATATATACTTAAATATAATTACATGGCCGGTGGTCAATGACCAGCTGAATCTAAGGTTATCTCTTCATAGTAGAGAGGTCGATAAGGTCAACCGTCATTTGATTTCACTAAGATTAAACAATCATTTTGGAATGTTGGTACTTGTATTGCCAACATTCCGTACTCTAAAGCTTTGTTTTTTTAATTCATGATTTATTATTAATTGTTTTAGGGTCTGCTCGTATCGTATTATTTTTGACAATAAATCGACGGGTCCTACGTAGACTAGTATAAGTGCAAAAACACAAGTTTACAGGAGAACAATTCAAAGGTTCAAAAGCTTATAACTTTGTCAAAGTTCTACAGAAATTACTGAAATTTTGATAGGTTATACCTGGAAATGAAAGGAAAAAACCGGACTAAATATATTTTTATATTTCTTTATATTTTAGAAAATAGCTGTACTTGCATTTGTTTAGCTTGTTTTGATCAAAGTATCCAAACAAGTAAACTGTTACAAGTAACCACTTGTACTAGTTTACAAAGTTCTGACTTAGTTTTTAAATAATGAAAATAAAAGAAATACACATCATTAGTCATACATATGAGTGTAATTTGTAAATCATGAAACCTCGAAATATGGGAAAATAATTTCATTTATCTACTTGTAGCACTTGCACTACTTTACAAGCTACTTAGAAACTAGTTGTACCAGTAATTTATGTAGTTTTGTGGCCATGAACCTGATTTTTATATGGAAAAATGAAACAAACAAGCGTACAAAATAGTAAAACACGTTTATTGTGTAACATTATTTACTATTTTTATAATGACTTCAAATTTTGAAGTCTTTTCCATTTAATTTTAAAATGTTAAAAATTTAACATGATTCTCACTCAGATAGTAAATATCATCTTTAATAGGTTAAGGAGGTATTAAATTATTAAATCAGTCTTTAACAAGCTATAACCTTTAATAAAATATATACCTACTTGGCTTCGTCTTTTTAGTAATAACAATTAGTTAAAGTAATCAGTGCTTTCTCTACCATGTTAATAAAATTATATGCATCTATAACAAATGTTCGATTCTTTTTAGGTAAGAACTGTACGACTACTAAGACTAATTAAATAGTTGTTTTACAAACTCATCAAAATAAAATATACATTGCACAATTAATTTTGTACAACAACAACAATCTACTAAGTGGTAAAAATAACTTAAAAAAATAAGACTTTAATTAAAATAAAAACCAAGTCATATACGTTTACAATATAAAACGTTCTAACGTTTTATTTTATTACAAGAAGGCGTGAAGGATGGCCATCTTTTTGTTTAGTGGAAACATTGTTGTCCCTCCAAGTGGATGTACTGGGAAAAGTTGTCAGATACTAATTCTCCCGTGATAACTTGTCACTCTTTCACAAGATCAATTGAATTGCATAATTTCACGTATTACTCACGGCTGTGCTAATACTCAAGTGGTTATAAGTGACGACAAATTTATGAAAGTGAGATTTTTTTTTTATGTATTGAACAATAATGTCTTAGCTCTATATGGCTCTGTAGAATTATATTACTTATCTATAAAGTAACGTTGCCTTATTGTGGTAGCTATAGCTGCAAGCAATTTAAGCCCTAACTTGTAAATAAAGCAAAAACTAACTTTTTTATGTTAGAAATGTTAAGTTTATTTGCTCCCTAAGAGTTCTTTCATTGCACAACTAATGAAAATTTTAGCTGCTTATTTATTCATTTACCCACAATTTATTAAAATATATAAAAAACCAGCAAAGATTAAAAAATCAATATAGTGTAAAATTATATTATTCAAAATATTCCCCATAGTTCTCTGCTAGCAATATGCTACCCATTCTCCTACCAGGTGTTATAACACCGATCATTTTCCAGATTTTCCAGAGGACCAGGATTACTTTTTATGTAGTTTTTCTAAAACGTTAGTGACACAAATACCAACATATCAATTTTTTTTAGATCTGAGACCCTTAATAGTTTCAGGCGTATCTGGGTTAATTGACCCCGAAAACGCTTCATACTTATTATTATTTTTATTTTCCCTGATCTTAAACACTCAAAACGTCGTAAAAATCATGAATAATTTTTAGAAATTCAATACATAAAGTAAAATTCGTTGCAGTTACACCCGTATCGTACGTACGCGCTGTATCGTCGCCGCGCGTATACTGGTGCAACGGTCACTTACACTCACGCGTCACGTAGATCGTAACTACGTAAACTAGTGCAAGTAACTTATATCAGTTTTGACCGTCTCCTTGCATTAAATTGTGTTACTTACATCAGTTTACGAGTTTGTATCGCCGAAACTAAAAGAAATTTTAATTTTTTTCTTACTGATTTGAGAAGAATAGGTTATTTTAAGGCCATTCAAGCAAAAAAGTCATTTTCGTCAATTTGCGGGTTACACCAGTATACGTAGGACCCGTCGAAATAATAACGACATGTCCTGAAGATCCTTTGTGTTCAATCTAAAGTTAGTTACCTTAATATACCATTTTGTACCTACCACTGCTGGTCTTAGGTGTGAGAGCAGAAAGCAGGCCAAGATGGCCTGGTGCAGACGTAACGTGTAACCCTTGGCCCTATGAAAGCAAGATATAACCGGCTGTGGCCTTAATCGGTTTAAAATAAACTTTATTTCTTACTCAAAACACATAATGTCACTTACATAAGAAATAATAACAATAGATTATAAAGTAAGTAAATTAAGTTGTCTTCCGTTACGAACACTACACTACTTAACAATATTTAGAAAGCTTATCAAAACAAACACAAATAACTTGACAATTATTGTACAAATACAAAAAGTAAACTAGTTGCTGATGACGGTAGACAATTATAAATTATTTTAATCTGACCCACACATGGTATTTATTCCGTATGGTCCAAGTAACAAAGGTTCACTCTGTTGTATAATATAATACTGGTAATTCATTTTAAACTTATTACGAGAAAAATGAATTATCCTTAATTATGTGGTTGATTAACTTTCTTTTAAAAATGTTTATGGATTCTGAATTCCTTATCTCGATTGGAATTTTATTATACAACTGTGCTCCCACAAATGTTATATTTTTTTGTCCGTAATTAGTTCTTGCCTTAGTTAGTACAAGTTGATCAGCGCGACGTGATGAGTATTTTTGTGTTGTACTGTTACCTTTTGTTGTGAACGTTATATGTGAGTGAACTTTTTTGTTTATTATTTTATAAATTAAAATGCATGTATGTAGTGTGTATAATTGTTTTATATTCAATAGTTTAGTTTCACTGTAAAGTTTAATTGTAGGAGTTAAATGGTCGTAGTTATATAAGATTTTTATTATTTTATTTTGTAAAGTCTGTAAGTGTTGAAGGTTTGTTTTTGCCGCGGTTCCCCATATCTCTATCAGATAGAGGAGATGAGGTTTTACAAGTCCATTATAGATTAATGGTCGTACTTTTTGGGGTATATTACGCGCGATGTCATATATGGAACCTAGTAGGGAAGCGAGTTTTTTTTGTGTGTGTTGTAGGTGTGTGTTCCACGTTAGGTGTTTGTCAAGTATTAACCCCAGATACTTTTCGTGATTTGCCTCTTTGAGTATTGTTCCGTTGATACTTAGTTTAGTTTGACTTTGTACTTTTTTGTTCTTGGCATTGAATACAATGTATGCTGTCTTTAATGTGTTAATTGTCAGAAGATTATGTCTAAACCAAGTATCAAGTAAATCAAGATCCCGTTGTGCCATTTGTATAGTTGCGTCAAGATTATCCCCAAAGTAAAATAGACATGTGTCGTCGGCATAAAGAGTAAGCTGACCTTCTAACCCTGCCTGGTGGATATTATTTATGTAAACCAGGAATAATAAAGGGCCGAGAATAGAACCTTGTGGGACGCCGCATTTGAGACTTTGTGGACTACTATTGTACTCTCCTATTTTAACGATTTGTTGCCTATTCGTAAGATATGATGTAATCATGCTATGTGCGATTCCCGTTATGCCTATACTAGTGAGCTTTTTGAGCAACAGGGAGTGACTAATCGTATCAAAGGCTTTTTTTAGGTCAACAAAAATGCCAAGTGCTACTTGTCTATTGTCAATTTGTGTCTTTATCTTAGATGTTAAGTCTAGGGTTGCACTCAGCGTATTTGACTTTGAACGGAAGCCGTATTGTTGGTCGTATAGAAAGTCTATTTCTGTTAGATAGTCGTTGAGTCGTTTGTGTATAATCTTTTCAAGTACTTTTGAAAGTATGGGTAATACTGAAACTGGACGATAATTTCCTGGGTCTGTTTTTACACCAGATTTGAATATAGGTGAGACCTTTGCGACCTTTAGTGATTCAGGAAATATCCCATCTCGTAGTATGTCATTTAAGCACCGTGTTAGGTTGTCTATAATTAGATCCTTGATACATTTAATGGCTTTTGTACTAATATTGTCGACCCCAGAGCTAGTATTATTGTCGAGGTAGCTTATAATGGTTGATACTTCTTTAGTGTCACAGGGGAGAAATTCGGATAGGCCACTGTAGCTATTGTTTGGTTTTGATAGTGTATAAGCGTCACTGTTGTGGTGATTTAGTGGAATGCGTTTGGCTAATTCGGCACCAATATTAGCAAAGTAATCGTTGAACATATTACAGATTTCAATAGGGTCTGTGACCGTTATTCCGCTATCGGTTTTTAGTTTTGGGGGAGCACAGTTTGATACAGTTGTGTTTTTAGATAAAGTATTAATCAATCTCCACATCTTTTTTGGTTTTCCTGAGCACTTCGCGAACTCTTCGTAATAATATTTTTTCTTGGCGTTTTTGATTATGTTTCTGACCTGTGTCTTTTTCTGGTTAAATTCTATTTCAAGCTGCTTATTTTCAGGATCTTCTTTCAGTTTTCTCCATATTTGGTTTCTTTGAATTATATCATTTATTATTTTGTTATTCACCCATTCTTTTTGAGGCAGGTTAATAACACGTTGCCTTCTTGTTTTGCTATTAGTAATCTTTTTTTTTATGAAATCTTCAAGTTGTGTGAAATCACAGTTATTCATTTCTATTTTCCCTTTTGTGAAGCTGTCAAATAGTTTTTTATAGTTGATTACTTCGTAGTGTATTTTTTGCTTCCTGGGAGGTGTATATTTCTTAATCTCACAGTATATATTCTTATGGTCTGATAAGGAGGATTCAATAAGAGCTACATTATATTTGTCGTCTTTTAAGTTTGAAGCAATGTGGTCTATTATTGTTTTCGTGCTTTTAGTTTGTCGTGTGCAGAATTTTGGTTCTTTTTTATTTATGATTTTGTAGCCAGACTCTTCCAATGCATCTATATATCGGATCGTCTTATTGTTAGACATTAACAAATCAATATTTGTATCTCCGAACACTATAGCTCTGTTCTTGTGTATCAGTTGTTCATGGTATTGAGCAAGAAAATCTGTGAAATTAGTATGTCCGGGATTGTATACAACTCCAACATCGAGTGAATACTTTTCAAGTTTGACCCATAGGTAATTGTTTCCTCCAACGTATGCCTCAGATAACTTAGTATGCTTTAGGTTGTTGTGTACATATATAGATACTCCTCCTCCAATGGTATCTGTGCGTAGGTTGAAGTAGTGGGAGTAAGAAGGTATGTTAAATCTAAGTGCTTGCTCATCTGACTGTATCCATGTCTCAGTTAAAAGTATGATATGTATTAATTTGCCAAAGGACTGCAGTATACACTTCAGTTCGTCAAACTTACCAGGTTTGCATATACTTCTGATATTTGCGTAAAAGAAATTTAAAGTTGATTTGCTGGTGATTATGTCCCTGTAGTTGTCTGATACCTGGTATGTAGTTTTATTCTGATTGCTGTTGCTTAAGCCTTTCTGGTTGTGTTCTTCAAGTTTTTTGACTGCTGTATGATCGTGGGGGTCCCTTTGATGTATTTTATTGTTATGTCTTTCTCTCCGTTTTCCATTCTTTGGGCCAGTTCTTCTTTTATTTCTTTAAAATATGCTTGCTGAGACTGGGTTTGGTCCGAGTAAATTCTAACACCTTGTTGCAATTTATTTTTATTACGTAATAAATCTTTGGTAATCTATAAATTGAATATTTATCAGCAACAACAATAATTTGTCCACCCTCTTTTACAAGAAAGAAATTCAATTTCCTCACAATTAAAACAGCTTTTAATTAATAATTCGATGTAGGATTGCCCGTACTACAATGTCACAGCTTCACTGGTAAGCTCTTAACGTAAAAGTTGCACTTCGACACTGTTTTAAACTGTTTTGGTAAAAAGTCAAACACAAAATTACACAGCACTTTCGTATCCGTTAGCAGGTGACAGATTATATTATTAACTTCTTCTTCTTCTTTGATAATGTTATCAAAGTCCGCCAGAGTTTTCTAGGATTATCTTGAGGGTTTAGTGTTTACTTGGAGCTTTTAAGATAAGTGGAAGGAACACCGTATGGCATTAGTTGGTTTCAGTCATGCCCTTCACTCTGACAGCCCTTAACGTCTTAAGACATGTTGCTAAAGATCCCTTAGTACCTTCAGGTTTTTAAAGTTGCCGCTCCAAAACTTATCCGCTCCAGCGTTTTAAGCCCGATTTACACATCGACAAGTACAGTAGCGAGTTAAGTAGTAAGTTGTTTGTTGGTCCTTTTTAAACATAGCCATGAGACACTCGTGGCCACAGAGGCAAAGGTATTCTGTTTTACTATGTTTGTCTTTTTTTTCTTATTGTATTTTTGTGTTTGCTCATGTACCTGCTTCTGTGTAATTTGTTTAAATAAATGTTTTCTTTCTTTGTTTCTTTGTTGATTAAGTTGATTTAAATAGGTAGATCTCCAGCCTATTTTTGGCGAGTTAAGTTGGCGAGACGCGTGAGAGGGGGCTACTTCGTACTTAACTCGCTACTGTACTTGACCCTGTGTAAATCGGGCTTTATAGACATTATTTTAATGTAATAAATTTTGACATTTAATAATTTACTTATAAAAATAATTTAATATCTTTTTAATCTAATAACATAATTTTACATATTTTATATATTTTTTTTTGCAATTATCCAATAATAATATTAAAATAAGGATTTATTGATGTTGGAAATAATAATTTAAAAATATTTGAAATCTAATTATAATATGCGATTTAATAATTTAATTATACACTTAAATAAAAAAATGTTTATATTCTTAAAGATAAAGTAGTTTTTGTAAAACAAAACTAGTATACCTAGAAGTATAATTGATATTTAAATTTTAGCGTCCTTCCTCCTCTCTCCTACTAAACTATGCTGTGCCCGACAGGGTCCACATTGATCTATTGTAACTAAATTTACCATCTTATTTTGTACATTGTGGAACGCAATAAAGTAAGTATTGAGTATTTACGTCAAAAAGCTCAAAAACTATAGCTAATAACTAAGAGCAATATATTATGCAACAAGTTCGTAAGTCAACATGTTAAATGATTGCAGTAAATATACTTGTTATCAGCGACACATTGCCGACTCGATGTTTTGTGCCAGTTATTGTATGATAACACCTATATTCAATATGTTATTAACTAATATTGTTGTTTTAGTAATTATCTTTTACTTTTTTTATTACTTTTTAATTGTAATGTAGAGATTTTTTTTTGCGGTAGGTATTTCATTTAGTTCTCTCTCTATGGTCGTTACAGGCATAGACTTATAAGAAGTCATTTTCTTTTGTTTTTTTTTTTATAAATACAACCTTTGCACTAGAAATCAAGTCCTGTGTCATGAACTTTTTACAGACATGAAACTAGCGGACACAAAGTTCAGACACTAAAGATAAAGGTTTGAAAAATATTTTTTTAGTTTAAAAACGTCGACCAAAAATTGGCAATGATTACACTGAGCTTAACAGGGCAATCATTGGCTATTTTTGGTCGACGTCGACTAAAAATTATAGAGATATAAAGAGAAATGCATATAATATAGTTTACAACAGAAACAACATATTTTAAGCTAGATATTATATCATTATCCTAACTTTAAAACTATCGTGTTGCATGATTACTTATAACTTAATTTTAAACGTAAGCGAAACCATCGCCAGCATATGCCAAAACGTCAAGAAAAATCAACGTAATTAACATGCTGCTTTAATCTCCCATTTACGCTTAAGTACTTAAACCGTTACTCATAAACGCCTCTTAAATTAAATCACTGTTTAGCCAGATTATTATTAGGAAAACCTACCTTATACCAAACAAAACCGTAACAATTTAAGCTAATCAATTGACTAAAATTTAAGAGCCGTTTATGAGTAAGAAGGTAGATATTTATAATATCATAATCCAAGTGATGCTCTTAATAAGTCATAAAATGTCTTTATGTATCAAATAATTACTTTTATATTCGGACTAATCTGCTTTTTATGATAGCTTTATGGATAACGTCAATCTGGCGCCAACTTATTTGAGCAAAGACAATTACGCCAAAAGTATAGAGGCATTATGGATATACACTTAAAGACTTTATGACTGATTCTTAAGTCTATGTAGGTAATTGTTAAAAGTTAAACAGAGATTAATGTCTCCTAAAATACAGGTTTTAGATGATTTATTGGTTACAAGAGGTATTGTCAAGGGACTATCCGTGAATATTATGTTTACGTAATAAAAAGAAGGAAAACTTGAAATTAAACCATATACCGTTTGGCCTGCGTGGTATTAGTATTAGGCCAAGTAACCCTCCATCACGGGAGGAGGCCCGTCCCTGCAGTTAGACATTAATGGGTTGTTAGATGATGATCTACTTATTCTTAACCTTAATAGTCTATTATGGTCACTAACCGCCCTGGTGATCGTGTATGCTGTTGCTGTGCATGAGGTCGCGGGTTTGAATCACCTAGTACATAACAGTATTCATACTCATAGAAATACTTTGATAGGTGAAACATATTATAAAATAATATTCATCATAACAGTCCATTAATGTCCCACTGCAAGGACGGGCCTCCTCCAGTGACGGAGGGATACTTCGCCTACTAATACCACGCTGGCCAGACGGATTGGTACAGGGCTTAATTTCAAGTTTTCCTTCTTTTTATTTCGATAACATGATAGTCCCTTAGTCGGTTTTTACGACACCAATGGGATGAGATGGGGTGGTGACATATTGTATTCTTACTCCGTCACCACACGGAGAAATAGTAATATTACAACCCATCTAACCTTGAAAATGCATTTAGTAGATATAAATAATTCGGTATTTCATTCCAATTAGTATAGCTCCTGGTTCATAGTTTTTTCATCTGAGTGCCAGGTGCAAAGCCTAATTCTACGTATCAATTTTGAAATTAGCTATACTAATATACACTCGTAGTAATCCTCACACATTCACACCCACCAATTTTAAGGCCCAAACTAAGCTAACATAAATATACTTATGCACTTTTTATAAATATCAAAAACATAAATTACCTTGGAAAATCTTAACATTAGAGTGATAGTTATATTATTGTTAAATTTACTTGATTTTTTTTAAAATTAATTATTAATTATTATTTAAAAAGCTTACACGACAACTACCCAATTAAAAATAAAAATAGTAATAGAATAGGCAATTAAGTCACATAAAAAATCAAATAAAAATACCAGCTTGATGTGTTGTCCAAATAAAACTAACATCAAAAGTATTTATCAGAACTAATTATGCGTAGAGACATTTAATAGTGAAATCTATTAATATTTCTCACACATTCACACAACGCCATCTAGTCCCAAACTAAGCAGAACTTGTACTATACTACGGATAAACATACCTACTTAAATGCATTAGTTTTTGCAAAGACATACATTATTATAAATAGAACGAAATGATTTCTTGTAAACACAAGACGACCTCGGTGGCGCGCCGGTAGAGCCAGCGGCTGCCGCGCATGAGGTTGTGGGTTCGATCCCCACGCAGGACAATAATTTGTGAGATCCACAAATTATTGTCCTGTGTCTGGGTGTTCTATGTTTCCGTTAATTGATGTTTGTAAAAGTCCCCGCGACACAGGGCATGATCCCTAGTGCGGGAGTTGTCTTTTAAAAAAATAAAAAAAATAAAAAAATAAATCATTTACAATCACACAAAGATTTGAATTGAGCGGGAATTGAACCCGAAACCTCTGCATAGCTGCCATGTAGTACTACGTAGTACTACTAAGTAATCTGTGGTTTGAATACCACGCAAGATCTACTACATATTTATTGTTTTGAGTTCCTCGTGCCAGTTAATTTCTTGTCTGCAAATGTCCTTCCCGTGACACGTGCATAATCCCAAGTACGACAAATATGTCTTTAAAATAATCTCTAATATAAAATAAAAAAATCAAAAAAATCTAATAAATAAAATCTCTCTAATCTCATTTAAAAAAAAACTCTAATAAGTAATCTTATTCGTTCAACAGGTCGGTGCGTACTGTTATGCTGAGCTGGGCACCATGATAAGAGTGAGTGGTGCTGACTACGCGTATATTATGGAGACGTTTGGACCCTTCGCAGCTTTCATGAGGCTCTGGATAGAGTGTATGATCGTCAGGCCTTGCTCACAGGTGAGTTAATTTATAATATTATTTATAAGTAATTACTAATGGGTCGGACTGGATGCGGAAGGCGCAGGACCGTCTTCTGTGGCCTGTGTTGGGGGGAGAGGCCTATGTCTAGCAGTGGACTGCAATAGGCTAGTTGATTGGTTGATTGAAGTTATTAAGTTGTTAATGAAAAAAGTTAAATTAAAATAAAATTTTGTTATGCATTTAAAATACATTATACTAGCTATAACACGCGAGTTCGACAAAATACACACATCAAAAAAGTCTAAGCAACATGCATGATATTACAAATTTACCATTTATATTAATTAATTTCTAAGTATTTACTCACTCAAAGTGTATAGGTAAGTAAACTTTTTTGTTATTGATGACATACTGGCTGGTTGTAAAAAAAAAAATTCGATTATGTTTTGTTTTTTTTTCATAAAATTCAAATGACTGCGAATTTGTTTGAATTTGAGTGCATGTTAATTGCTACGTTTTAGTCTTGATTTTATAATTTTACCAACCATTTAAATACAGTTGGCGACAAAATTGAATTGTTAGATATTCTTTACGTCATGGAGCGACGTCATTTGACGGCAGATGAAATGCAAAGAGCTGTAGGGATGTTGCAAGCGGGAAGTAATCAATCTCAGGTATCTCGACATTTTGGTATTCATAGAAGTGTTATTTGTCGTCTTTGGCAGCGCTACAATAATACAGGGGAACCCGCTGAACAGCATCCAGGCCGTAAAAGGAGTACAACCACTCGGCAAGACCGGTACATACAACTGACTGCAAGACGCCAGCCGATGTTAACCGCTCGAGAGATAAGTTTGAGGCTACAAAATTCAAGTGGTGTTGATGTAAGTCCCCAAACTGTGCGAAATCGACTGCATGAGTACGGCCTACGAGCTCGACGCCCTATCAGGTGCCCACCGATACGTCACGGGAATCGCGCTCGTCGAAATGAATGGTGTAGAGAACGCATAACATGGACCCAGGAACAATGGGATAAAATTATGTTTTCCGATGAGTCGCGATTCGGGTTTAGGCCTGATACAAGAAGGGTGCGAGTGTACCGTCGACCCGGAAATACTGAAAGACTCAGGTGCGTTCAGGAAGTTCATCCATACAGCGGCTCAACAGTTATGGTATGGGCGGGTATTATGAAGAACAGGCGAACTGAGCTCGTTTTTGTAAATGGAAACATGAACGCTGAAAATTACGTTGAGGATATTCTCAGACCTTATGTCCATCCATTTGCACAAACCTTTGGCTCCGATTTTACGTTAATGCATGACAATGCGCGTTCACATACAGCTCGGCGAACCAGTGAATACTTGGCAACGGAGAACATCCAGGTATTGCCCTGGCCTGCACAATCGCCAGACCTCAACCCCATCGAGCACGCATGGGACATGCTCCAGAGACGTGTTTTGAAGGACTTGGACGGAGTGACAACAACCCAACAGCTGAAGGATTTGCTACAATTCCATTGGGAGCGAATACCGCAAGATGACATAAACAGTCTCATTAATTCAATGAATAATCGTTGCCGACAAGTTCTGAATAGCAGAGGAGGCCATACTTTGTATTAAATTGTCCTATTCTTTCACAATAAATTCATTTTCTTAAGAAATTTCAATTTGTAAAAAAAAAGTTTAGTTTCTTATGTACCTGTATATTCTAATATTGTTAATTTATGTTATTAAAAGAACTTATAAAGAAAACAGCTGTTATTTTTACATCATAGAACCCTAAAAATATTATTTTAAAAATAAAATACAACGTTATAATTAAAATAAATGGTAAAATAAATTAATATAAATGGTAAATTTGTAATATCATGCATGTTGCTTAGACTTTTTTGATGTGTGTATTTTTTGAAATCCAGTAGCCGTGCCGTAAAATTTGCAACTTTGCCAATAAAACCTGTTTAATATTTGTATTCATTGTCTTCATACAGTCTGGTTACTATGTGAACCTTGATTCCTACCGGTTATACTCGTAAATTTGTCTGACGTCCACCATAAAAATAAAAACCCTAAAACATTCAAATAAGTCCCATGATGGGCGCCAATATGGCGTTGACGTCAATGAGAAGTTATCGCACGTAGTTTCCATTCGAAATTGAATTTTATTTCTGCCCATTCAAAGTTGAATTTTGTCAGTTACTTGTTTCATAGGTTTTTATTTCGTTTTTTAGATACTTTATACTTAAGTAAATATTAAATATTGAACATACTGTAGGTAATCTTAAATGGATAATATTAAAGTGGTATCTCCTTTATTAGTTGAAGAAAGTTAGATATAAGGGGTGACATTTTATATTATTTAACCATGCGGAATGCTGACTAAAGCTTTCGCCTTGTTTGACGTTTTGCTACTTAGACTTTCTGATCGGGAGGGCAGATTTTTGGCTTTTAAAGTATATATGTTACAGCCAAAGTAATAAATATGAATATTATACATAATAACTAGCAATTATGTATAAGGGCTACTCAATTTTGATAAAGTGATTAACTCATTAAATTTTACCTTTTAACTGGCAAAAGTCAGAAGCAGTTGGTTAGGTTAGGTTAGTATGGTGACCAAAGGACGAAGCATTGCAAGAAGCATTTTTTTATGTAAAACTAGAATATAGTACATATTACTAATTCTAGCACTCGCCGGCCGCTACCGCGGCACGCTCGCTCGGCTCGCTCGGCTCGTGCGTCCTTTGGTCACCATGCTAGCCTAACCTAACCAACTGTTTCTGACTTTTGCCTTAATATTGTATTTTTGTCAGTTAAAAGGTAAAATTTGAATGAGTTTTGTCTAACATCGATGGTCAAAACCACTTTTGACTGAAAAAACCAGTCAAAAGTGGTTATGAGTTTTGACTATAACATATATAATGGCTAGTTAATGTGATTATTTCTGCGACATTTATCACTTTATCAAAATTGAGTAGCCCTTATACATAATGGCTAGTTATTATGTATAATATTCATGTTTATTACTTTGGCTGTAACATATACAATAAAATCGCGTAGGTACGTCAATCAAATGTTTAGTACGGGTTACAGACCTATCGACCTTGATATAAACCTAATACACATATAATACCTATCCTTTTTAAACCTCTACTTTTAAGATACCATCGACAAAAGATTCTATTGATTCCAAATTTAAATGTCTTGTGACGCAAACGCTCAGCTTAGCACTAGACACAGAGGTGGAATGACGTTACATCGGAATTCGTATTGCGTAAGCAAAGTGGCGAACATAGAATACAAACAAACGGAAATTAGTTTTCATCGCACGGACAGTAATCAGATTAGGGCTGTCATTTGCCTTTTTTATAAGAAGGGACTTTTTAGAAATATTTTATACTTGTACTTCTTACTTTTAGATTAATAATGCCTACAAAGATTTGGACATATTTTAATTACTTTCTTTGTGTATTGTTTTATTAGTTAAACTGCTATAGTAAAGTCTGGGGTAAATTATTATAGAGCGCTTAGGCTTTTCTACCAATTTTTTTTTGGAGTCTTACGACTGGTCACACTGTAGGTAGATCTTGGTTCATACTTTTAAAGGAATCACAGTGGTGGGACTAGTACATTAAAAAAAACTCCTATTTCCTTTTACTAATGTGATAGTTAAAAAAAATACTTAAAAATACACAAGATTGTTGAAAGGCAAGTTTCTCGTCTTAAATTTTTATAAAGCTCATATCTGCGAACCTTTTAATCAGTTATACTTCATCCATAGGTTGAGATGCAAAGGTGGTCCCACCTTTTCATGAGGTATAGTTATAAGTAGTTACTGTCAAATCGAGTGACACCGCTTCCTAGGTATCACCGCGTAGCTAACGTAAGAGACATTTCGGGAAGGGAAATTTCGGAAATGAGAGAACATTCTGAGAAATGGACATTACGTTAAAGAGACATTTCGGGAAAGTGACTATTTGAAACCTAGGGACATTTTGGGAAAGGGACATTCTGAGCCTGAGGACGTGTATTTAGTCTCTGTTATGACACGTTCAATCAATATTTGCCTATATTTCCAATCAGCCTTTAGACAGTCAACAATGTAGCAAAATCCATAACGTGTTGGAGGTCGTATGTCGCCATGTCAATATTCTATTTAAAGAACTACGTATGGAAGGACGCAGCTATTCTAATTTATGTGTTTTATGAAGGTAGTAAAATAATATTGCCAGGATTTGTTTTACAATTACGACGACAGTTTATTGGCGCCCAACTTGGGACTTAACCTAAACCTGTAGAAACATATTATGATATCTCATGTTGTAATTTCAATTCAATGTCCCATTGCAGAGACAGGTTTTCTCCAGAAAGAGATAAACTTGGTCTTCTTATACCACGCTAGATATAATACCTATATATATAAAATAACTAAAACTTTATACCACGTATGTATAAAGTTTTAGTTATTTTCGTAGACATAATTAATTTGTTCCATTAATTTCTATTTGAGCTCTTAAGAGACCCCCATTTAAATATAACTACCATAGACTCCACTCTATATTGTCTATGAAAGGCAAGATGGCGGAGGGGTACTTAATGCAAATATCGAACTGAAATTAAGCGGGAGCGGAATCGAGTCATTACATGAATTTAGGTAGCTTATTACAAGATTACCGTAAGTGCTGTAGCTTGCATAGTTATCTACTTTAAAAAAATAAGTCGGGTAAGTACTATATAAAAGTAAGTTCCTTCCTGACGCTATAACTCCAGAACGCACGAACCGATTTCCACGGTTTTGCATTCGTTGGAAAGATCTCGGGCTCCGTGAGGTTTATAGCAAAGAAAATTCAGGAAAAATTAAGAAAAAAGCGGGAAAATAATGCCCGTGCAAAGCCGGGATGGGCCGCTAGTTTCATATAAAAGTAAGTAAGTAAGTAAGTAAGTAAATCATTTATTTCCAAGAACATGGTGAGTTACAGGTGTTAAAAAAAATCATTTATACAGTATGTTCTGCCAAATTATGGCGTGCAAATATGGAAAAAGTACATAATATACATGTTTCTGAATATCTAATGCATAATAACAGTTAAATACAATACAAATTATTAAATTAAATCTATATTAATGTATAATGTCATGCTTATTTAAATTAAACAGTTTATTTACAATTATAATAATTCTGTTAAAATATCTATATAAAAGGAATTGTACATTTTATTCATTTATTAAATTTTAGGTAAATAATAATTATTAGGTAAAAATAAAGTCATTGTGTTAAGGTAGGTAGCGGCTTGGCTACTCTTACATTGATGACATCTTTGACCGTCGTATACTGCTTAACATCAGATAAACCATTTCTTCATCTTTCATCTTAAATTAATAAAATAAAAAAAACAATGTGAAATAAAACTTTATCCTTACCGCCATAAAATTCAATTTAGAACGTATATTGGGTTCAATAGGTTTTTATTGACATCATCGCGTTATTGGCACCCACTGTGGGACTTATTGAAATGTTATTTGTTCCGCTCTATATTAGTATTGTTTATTTAATATTGGATAGATGGGGTAATAATGGAATTGATACTGAAACATAATACTTTTTCTGACGCAGTGGGGGTTTTCGTGAACTTTCTCTTGTTTTAACCCAAACAGAAACTCCCCAGATTGTTTAATTTTTCCAAAAAAAGGTGCCGTATAAAAAGATACTCGGGTGGCCTAGTGTTCATGGCGATGGACGCGTATAGTCCAGAGACGCGGGTTCGAGTCCCGCCTCAAGTACCAACTTTTTCCATTATCTTCCTTTTTTTCGAATCATAGTGACCGTTTAGGAGAGTCTCGCTGCAGGAACCAGCCCTATCCAATGACGAAAGCTAATTTCTCTTAGTCGTCTTGTATAGTAGACTAAGTCCGTTTTAGTCAACACACGAGACAAGAAGGCATCGGGTGATCTAGCGGTTAAAGGCATCCTGAGTATTTTACTCAATTAACGGAGTTTCAAATCCAGACTTATATTTCAGTGTTTTTTCTTTAATTATAACTAATTTCATCATCATCATCATAACAGCCCATTAATGTCCCATTGCAAGGACGGGCCTCCTCCCGTGACGGAGGGCTAGTTGGCCTACTAATACCACGCTGGCCAGACGGTTTGGTATAGGGTTTTATTTCAAGTTTTCCTTCATATTATTTCGTAAAGATAATATTCACGGATAGTCCCTTATGGTGACATATTGTATTCTTCTTCCGTCACCACACGGAGATACTAATTTAATTATAACTTATTTATATTCCAGGCTATAGTAGCTCTGACGTTTAGCGTGTACGTGTTGAAGCCAATCTTCCCTGAATGTGATCCGCCGCAGGAAGCCACGAGGTTATTGGCTGCCTGTTGTATATGTAAGTACCTATGTTTTTGTGACTTTACCTCCTATATTGCTTTAACTATAATCATGCCTCGGTGGCAACGCGGCTGTGGGTTCGAATCCCACTAAATACAATTGCGTTTAAAGTTTGTGTGATCATATAAATAGACATAGTCGTGAGTCTGGACGTTCTTTGTGAACATTAATTTCATGTCTGTAAAAGTAACTGTAAGTATACCTTTGTATACCTTTACAACATTAATAACCTAGATACTAAATAATATAAATATCTAAGTTTTTTCTGTCTATATTTTAACTATTTCTCTAGCGGTTACAATTTGCCATCAGGAAGGCCAGTTTCCTTTTCCACCTTAAAGTAACAAAAAAAAATTCAAATCAGTCCAGCCGTTTTCGAGAAATCAGGTAACAAACACAAAAAAAAACAATAAAAAAAATACAACCGAATTGAGAACCTCCTCCTTTTTTTGAAGTTAATTATACCCCTTCCAGCGTAAGTTTAGCTTTTTGACAGTTCACGTCCATGAAGTTTCGTAATACTTACGCTTATTTTTCGAACAAATTATATTGTATTTCACGGACATACCCATGTTTTATTCAGTTACCTTGGTTACTTAGTGATGGACACTCATAACGATTATCACCATTATGAAACAAATTACAAATAATCGGTAGAAATAAATGCTATGAATAAACCTGAACTCTTCATAATACGTTTATAAAATGTAATATGATACACACATCAAAAAAGTCTAAGCAACATGCATGATATTACAAATTTACCATTTATATTAATTAATTTCTAAGTATTTACTCACTCAAAGTGTATAGGTAAGTAAACTTTTTTGTTATTGATGACATACTGGCTGGTTGTAAAAAAAAAAATTCGATTATGTTTTGTTTTTTTTTCATAAAATTCAAATGACTGCGAATTTGTTTGAATTTGAGTGCATGTTAATTGCTACGTTTTAGTCTTGATTTTATAATTTTACCAACCATTTAAATACAGTTGGCGACAAAATTGAATTGTTAGATATTCTTTACGTCATGGAGCGACGTCATTTGACGGCAGATGAAATGCAAAGAGCTGTAGGGATGTTGCAAGCGGGAAGTAATCAATCTCAGGTATCTCGACATTTTGGTATTCATAGAAGTGTTATTTGTCGTCTTTGGCAGCGCTACAATAATACAGGGGAACCCGCTGAACAGCATCCAGGCCGTAAAAGGAGTACAACCACTCGGCAAGACCGGTACATACAACTGACTGCAAGACGCCAGCCGATGTTAACCGCTCGAGAGATAAGTTTGAGGCTACAAAATTCAAGTGGTGTTGATGTAAGTCCCCAAACTGTGCGAAATCGACTGCATGAGTACGGCCTACGAGCTCGACGCCCTATCAGGTGCCCACCGATACGTCACGGGAATCGCGCTCGTCGAAATGAATGGTGTAGAGAACGCATAACATGGACCCAGGAACAATGGGATAAAATTATGTTTTCCGATGAGTCGCGATTCGGGTTTAGGCCTGATACAAGAAGGGTGCGAGTGTACCGTCGACCCGGAAATACTGAAAGACTCAGGTGCGTTCAGGAAGTTCATCCATACAGCGGCTCAACAGTTATGGTATGGGCGGGTATTATGAAGAACAGGCGAACTGAGCTCGTTTTTGTAAATGGAAACATGAACGCTGAAAATTACGTTGAGGATATTCTCAGACCTTATGTCCATCCATTTGCACAAACCTTTGGCTCCGATTTTACGTTAATGCATGACAATGCGCGTTCACATACAGCTCGGCGAACCAGTGAATACTTGGCAACGGAGAACATCCAGGTATTGCCCTGGCCTGCACAATCGCCAGACCTCAACCCCATCGAGCACGCATGGGACATGCTCCAGAGACGTGTTTTGAAGGACTTGGACGGAGTGACAACAACCCAACAGCTGAAGGATTTGCTACAATTCCATTGGGAGCGAATACCGCAAGATGACATAAACAGTCTCATTAATTCAATGAATAATCGTTGCCGACAAGTTCTGAATAGCAGAGGAGGCCATACTTTGTATTAAATTGTCCTATTCTTTCACAATAAATTCATTTTCTTAAGAAATTTCAATTTGTAAAAAAAAAGTTTAGTTTCTTATGTACCTGTATATTCTAATATTGTTAATTTATGTTATTAAAAGAACTTATAAAGAAAACAGCTGTTATTTTTACATCATAGAACCCTAAAAATATTATTTTAAAAATAAAATACAACGTTATAATTAAAATAAATGGTAAAATAAATTAATATAAATGGTAAATTTGTAATATCATGCATGTTGCTTAGACTTTTTTGATGTGTGTATTTTAGATTAGCTATAACCCGCGAATGTGTCACGATAAATTATGTATTTTAAATAATACCTAAGCTAACTATAATTTTATCATTTTAATAGGCTAATTCTCTTAACATAAAAGAAAGAAACAATAGTAAAATGATAATGTAAGTTGATGTAAGGATCTAAATGTGTAAAATAAAGTAAATTAAAAAATCGCGAAATCGCTTACAATCGAATGGCATTACATTCGAGATACTGCTGAACGTCACTAACGTCAATCTGTCAAATGTTGTTAAATATAGTGGAAAGGGTATAAAAAACAAAAAGTATGCAAACAACAATATACCTATTTATAGTGTGACCACAGGAGCTGTGCACCCCCTGCGGTATGTGCGGCGAGGTGGGGGACATAGAAAAAATAGGTGTCCGTTATGGTAGCGTACACGTGATAGTTCTGATAGAAAGGGAACTTTTCTTTTGATAAATTCTTTATGTAAAAATAATACGTGAAATTCTGACTGAATTAGTGTAGGTAAATGCTTTATGCGAATTCACAGTGGAATATGTCAAAAATCCATGTTAATTTATGTTCATAGTACTGGTACAGATAATATGCTCACAAGTGATTTGAATATCTCGAGAACTACAAAACATAGGTACAGTAATTCTGTTAATGCAGTAGAAATGTAACCCTGAAATAACGCCTGTGTAACACTTTATTTCAATACAAAATTCAATATTATCGGAGATATTAACGGTTCTTAGGGGCCGGGCTGGAGTTATTTCATTGTGCTATAATATTAAAACTACAACAACTATTATTTTTTAAATAAATATAGGTACAGTCTGTCTCTAAAAATTAGGGCGCCACTGTGCTACATGTAGCAACCCTATTTAGTCTGACAAAATAGTTTTCAAAACAATTATGTTCAAATAACACACTACACTATTAGAGCACTTATAATACTATGGCATTTCTTGTAGGTAAGCCTATTGCATTTAAAGTTTTGCGTAGAACTTCAAGACTACAATTAAAATCCATCTCAGTTCTAGCTATCATCTGCAATTTTCTGAGGGTTGGAACTCGAAATTTTACAAAAGTTATGTAAATTGAACATTTGATTATACCTACAATAAATGTAGGCATAATTAGAAACAAAATACAAGTAAAAGAAGAAAAATGTTATATACCTCTTTTTTACTGTAGAACATAATTGTATTTTGTGGAGGAGAGCAGAAATATAGAAACTATACATTTATTTCTTTGGCCGGCCTTGCTTGTGTTTACCTGGAGTTTCAAGCTTTTCATTATTTTTAAATCTGTTATTTTAAATTTAATAATTCTAATGGAATGAAAAGAATAACTACAATATTAGGTATTGTAGTTATTCTTTTCAAAAATATAATATAATAAAATATATATATAATTCTTTTCTAAAATTTATTCAGTGTTAAATATTAACCAACAAGATATCATTTAACGTGGATTTAATAAGAGCTAAATGATATAAAATTTAATAAAATATTACAATTAATTATTTTTTGTAGACAGGCCAGTCGATGCGAAAGTGACATAGTTTAGTTATCAATATCAACGTAATATAGACATAAAGCAATTAATTAAAATTCAAATTAGGATAAATCTTGACTGAATTATACTAATGCAACTGATATAATGTATCAACAGAAATGGTCGTACTACGATTTTTCTTGCTTACAATGAATATCTAACCTAAAAATGTGCTATGTACACAATGCCTGTTTTTGGTCTCTAAATCTCAAATGGAGTAAATTTATTACTTGAGACAGATTACGAAAAACAGTCGCACGATTACATACCCATCAAAGTTGCAGTTCGCCCATAAACATCATCAAAATCGCATAAAAGTTGACCAGAATCGGCTCCGCTAAACATCGCCTTATAACTTTAAAAATCGCTTCCCGCGTGCCACTTTGATTTACTCTACTCATTGTTTACATTGTTCTTCGTAAGTCAGTATAAGTTTATTGTAGATTAATGAACTAATAAAAATCACAAATTTGACGACTTTATAGACATATCTGTAATATATTACATTTGATCACAATGTAACCCAAATATACTCATATTTTATTAAAAATATGCAGGTGATAAATAAGAACTCACCCCTTACTCATAAACGCCTCTTAAATTTAATCACTGTTTAGCGAGATTATTATTTGTAAAATCAAACTTATACCAAACAAAACCGTAAGAATTTAAGGTAATCAATTAACTAAAATTTAAGAGGCGTTTATGAGTAAGGGGGTAATCTGTATAAAGTAATTCCTAGGAATATTGTAGTGTTAACGATTTCTAATTCCTCATCATTAATCTTAACAATTGGTTTTTTTTATTTTATTTATGCAGAGTTTTTTGGCATAGTAAACAACTCGATATGGCTCTTGTGTATGCTACCATAACGGACACCTACCTGCTGTCACGAGTTTTGACGGCAGTGTCATAACAATTCGAACATTATATTTTTCTTTAAGAATTTCATGTTCTTAGAGTATTTGTTACATTCCGCTAGATGTCATTTTTCTCAAAGTTACATTATAAAAACACAAATAATGTTCCTATTTACGCTTAAAACTATACAATAATGTAAATACATTCTTGGAGTTTTTAAAAATGACTGTCTTTTAATATAAAACTGCTACAGCCGCTCGTGTAGCGACCCGTACCAGCCAAATAACTTAAATATATTGCGTCAGATGTCGCTAGTAGCTACATCATAGACTGTTTATTCTATACCAGTATATAAAATGTACTCTATTATGTCCACCCCCCTCTAGCCGCGCGCATACCTCAGGAGGTGCACAGCTCCTGTGGTCACACTATAGTTTGTAATAGAAAGTAAAGATAGTTGTGTAACAATAAAAGACCTTCTTTGAATCAAGGTTGTCTGTTGCTAAACGAATTTTATAATCCTCTCACTAAATACAATGACGTATAAAATGGTATAAGTAGTAACAGTAGTCTACATTATTTAAATAACAATAATAATATTTAAAACACATTCTCACAGCGCCATCTAGTTCCAAACAAAGCGGATCTTGAGCTAGGTACTATGTCGTATATAGATTTGAATCCCACGCAGGATAACCATCCTTCAATCTATCAGTCCACAGCCACCATATGTCCATATCTCCACCTTCCGCGATCCTGGGCCTACCTCATCCATCGGCTGTATAAGGATCGTTCGTAGCACATATAACGTAGCGTAAACGAATCGGCACCGTATCAACTCGAGCCATTCAGTATTATTTGTATCCTTACTGCAATGCACACTAATCGGAATCGTAACGTAATCGGATTTTTGACATTTGAAACCGAGGAAAAAGGCGAGGCGGTGCCAATCCGTTTACGTTACGTTATATGTGCTACTACCCTTAACCTGATATGCGATTCACAAATTATTGTCCTTAATCTGATGTTCCCTGTTGTTTTTCTCGAGGTTTTTCTAGAGAAATGAAAAAGATTTTTGAACACATTTACAGCAATGTAATACAACGATTACGCCACAGTGGTCGTCAAAATTGTTTTTCCAGTTTATTTTCATTTAATTTTATTCATTCCATTTCGTTTAGTTCAAATCTAGCTGTGTAGATAAAATGTGTGTCATGTTTGTCAACAGTGCTGCTAACCTTCGTAAATTGCTGGTCAGTCCGCGCGGCCACCAGGGTGCAGGATTGGTTCACTTACGCCAAGTTGCTGGCCCTCTTCATCATCATAGCCGCTGGTATCTACCAACTATGCAGAGGTAAGAAGTCTTCTACTACTTACAAATACTTTCCCACAAACTTTGCAAAGGAGATGGAAACTTTTGGGCTAAAGCCTGTACATTACTGTACAGAGTAAGGATATGCTCTAAAAATCTTTTCTATTTTTTAATAAAATAATAATAAAATTACTCAATTTTATTAAGATTCGAACTTGAAAAAAATAGAAAAGATTTTTAGGGCATATCCTTACTCTGTACTGTAATGTACAGGCTTTAGCTCAAAAGTTTCCATCTCCTTCTAAAAAAAAATATCTTGGATTTCAGATTGCCAAAACTACCAAAAGATTTAGCACGAGACTAATAAGTGTGAAGCTATAAATTGATAATACTTTCATTTCTGTTTAATCTTGGCCCAAAACTCTTAGTGAAGGTTTCATTCTCCTTTAAGTTCATCTATATCTATACTATCTATACTAATTTATTTATTTATTTATTATTCGGTTCACCAACAGCTATTTACACTAAAACAGTTCTTCCTTAATTAGCTACGTTTAACATTGTAAGTGTAATAACTACTTATAGGCGAACACCGCATGCATTAAGTGTTTACAACTATACTCATAATAATATTAACAAAGATAACTGTGAAATAATTACATTTCTCCTAATATAAACCAAAACTAATTAAGTGACATGCATAAACCAAATTAATACAAAACATTGCTTAACATTACATCATTTCTGCCTTGTTAAAAACTACAACTGTCCTTTTAAATGGTCACGTATACTTTGGCGGAAAGACAACAGTGTATCATGGTGTATATCAACAAGATCACTGAGACTGTTTAAAGTCCTACTAAGTCTAGGTACAGGTGAGTTAGAACCCAGCACAGTAGACCTAAGTGGCAAAGACAGTGGCGTTATCCGGTATCGAGGTAGTCGTGCAGGCGCGGTAAAGCGAAAAAGTTTAAGTAACTGTGGACAATCAATTTTGTTGCGAAGGATTTTGAAAAGCATTACGGCGTCTAATGTATATCTTCGATTTTCAAGTGAATCAATTTTGTAATACTTAAGCCTTGCTAAATACGACCTCTCCTTTTTTGTTCTGTACTCAGAAAAGGAAACATGCCACAAAAATCTTTTTTGGACCCGCTCCAAGCGTAGACATTGTACCGCGTAATGTGGCCTCCAAACAGGACTGCAGTACTCTAAAGTACTTCTGACAAGGGAATTATAGAGGGAAAACTTGACGTTACGCTGATAAAAATCTTTGCAGGTTCTTACCACGAGGCCTAAAGTCCTTGATGCTCTTTTAGTAATACACTCAAGATGAGGCACAAAGGTCATCTTACTATCGAACAGAACGCCCAAATCTTTAATTATATTCAATTTTTGAATTTCCGTTTGATCAATATTATAATTATGATGAGTAATTTTGGTCTTCCTCGTAAATGTTACATGAAAGCACTTCTTCTTATTCAAACACAGATCATTCTTATTACACCATACGACCAACGCATCTATGTCCTCCTGTAGAAGCAACGAATCTTGAGCAGATTTTATTACTCTCAAAAACTTTAAATCATCCGCATACATGAAAGTCTTGGAATAACGAAAACGTTCCGGCAGATCATTAACGAAGAAATTGAACAATAAAGGTCCAAGGTGTGAGCCCTGAGGAACGCCAGATGTAATCCTTCTGTATTCAGATTGGTGGCCGTTAAGGACAACATAGAATGACCTCTCCGTCAAATATGAGCCCACCCAGTCGAGAAACGAATTACATAAACCATAAGCTGCAAGTTTATGACATAGATATTTAATAGGTACTTTGTCAAAAGCCTTGCTAAAGTCGGCGTATATAACATCCACCTGTTGACCAGAATCAATTGCGTCCAATACAGTTTCAGTGAATGTCATCAAATTAGTACAAGTTGACCTGCCCCTAACAAAACCATGTTGACTCTCATTGATGCACAGCTGTAGTTGTCTCTGAAGATATGGACATACCAGTGATTCAAAGGTTTTCGCAAATGTAGACAGAATCGAAATAGGTCTGTAATTAGACACAATGTCATCATTATCAGCCTTATGAATTGGAACAACTTTCGCCCTCTTCCACTGGGATGGGAAAACTCCTGAAGATAGAGACTTATTGTAAATAAGAAGCAAAGGCTTAGTTAGCTCTTTAGCGCATGAAGAGATAAACTTAGGAGGAATCCCATCCGGTCCGGCTCCCTTATTCACATTCAGCTGTGACAGTTTTTTATATAGGGTATCAAAATCAATAGTAGGAATTGTCAATGGCAGAACATTTTTTGGTAAATCAAATGAGAAGTCAAAAGTAGCATTGCAATTGGAGGAATCATAAACTGATGTAAAATATGTAGCAAACATCTCACTAATGGTAGAGACATCACATGAGGAAGTTCTGCCATCACCCATAGTAGCTGGATACATACTAGTTCCGCCCCTCTTTGCCTTAATGAATGCCCAAAACTGTTTTGGGTCGCTTTTAATATTTTCTTCTATCTTGGTTATGTATTGAGTATATTTTTGCTTGTTAAGATTATCAAAGCGTTTACTTAATAATGCTAGTTCCACGGCATCCAGAGGGTTTTTATATATACTGTACCGACGTCGAACTCTGTTTTTTTCATTAGATAGTCGCATGAGACCTCGATCGAACCACGGTGGACCTCTGTTTTTTTTACTAGGTTTTGACAATGGCACATATAGATTAATCGCTTCGTTAAGAATATTATAAAAAATTGTAGTCATTTCATCAACGCTCAATCCATGAAACATAACATCCCAGTCATGATCGCTAATGAAATTTTTAATTAGATCCAAGTTGGCTTTATAAAAGTTTGGTCGAGATAAATCATCATTGTAAGGTAACTTTGGCGTATAAGAATTCAAAATAACTACTTCAATGGGGGGATGTAATTTATCAATTACACTGAGAGCATAAGAACTTTTAGTTACAGTACAATTAGACATTGATGTTAGCACTAAATCGAGCACTCGTCCAGAAACATTAGGAACCTTATTAATTTGTGATAACCTGTTAGCGTAAGTGAAGTCAATCAGTGTTTCACACAAGGTAGGCATCTTTTTAGCATCATGGCAATCAAGATGGTTCCAGTCTATTGTACTGAGGTTAAAGTCACCAACAATGCAAATCTGAGAGTCACTGATATTAAACACTTTATTGCTTGAGTTCAAAAACATATCAAGCAAGGAACAAGTAACAGGTGGTGGCAAATAAACAGCACAAAGAGCTAAGGGTTGTTTACCGCCGGCCCCAGAGATATCCAAACTCACCCAAAGATCCTCGCAGGAGCTCTCCCAGCCATGCATCCGTTTAGATGAAATTTCTTTAGAAACAGCAATCAATACACCGCCACCGTCTTTACCACCTTCCCTATCTCTTCTATAAACGACATAATTATCACTAAACAATTCACTACTTAGTATAGATCCATTAAGCCACGTTTCGGTTAAAATAACTATATCATATAAATTTTCTGATGAATTACGGTAGAAATCATTGGTCTTGGTCCTCAGACCCCTCGAATTTTGATAATATAAAGTTATAGAGTTACTTTTAGTGATTTTATTGCGTTGAGGAATGGCAAAAGGCATTCTAGAATTTATAACAAATTGAGAAATTTAAAAAAAAAAAATAAAAAAAAATATATAAATATTTGAAAACGAAAACGATATACAGGTACAATACAACAAAAGAACACAATGTCCTCAATAAGACTACAGCAACTTATTAAGACAATCTGAGCTATTAATAACAATGTATTTAGAATCTACTTCCTTCCTTACATAAATTCTTCCTCTTCGCACCCACACAAATCTGTAACCCTTCTCTTTAGCCTTCAAGCGTGTTGTAATGTGTAGGGCTTTATTTGCAGGAGAAAGGTGCTCCCCAATGAATACCGGTACTTTATCACCCTTGATACAAAGATCATGACTGTTAAGCTTACTGTCTGAATGTGCTTTGTTAAAATTAATAACAGAAGCCATAATATTATCCCTGATCCTTGGTGAAGCAAACTGTACAATTATGTTTTTCGGGCGGTTATTCTTAGGGTTAGACTTTGCTACACGTGTGGCGTGATAAATTTCTTCTCCCTTAATTTCGCAGTTGATAGTCTTGCCCAACTGCTGCACAATCTCGTAGAGATTCTCATTTTTGTGTTCCGGTACACAACTAATCTCAATATTGTTGGACCTAGAATACTGCTCGACATCGTTGATTCGCTGTTTCAAATCTGAAATCTCAACCCTCAGTTCAGAATTTTCTGCTCGCAGAATACTCAATTCCTCCTTGGTGGTAGCCTGTTCAGACTCTATTTGTATAGATTTTGCATCAATGAGTGCCATTGAGTCGCGTATTTCTCTCATCTCATTTTTTAGCGGCTCAAGTTCCTTATTAATAATACTGAGCATGCTACTGTTGATGTCGAGTAAAAATTCCTGAAGAGCCTCATGCATAATGCTCCTAACCTCATCAGATGTGACTGCCGTCCTCGGTGCCGGCGAAGGTGCTACCGTCTCCGGCGAGCATTGCGGAGAGTTAGTAGCCGCTCTCTTGCTACCTCTTGTAGTCATCACGTTTCTAATCGCGGTGAAATCCTTTTTGGCGTCCTTTAGATCTGGTGGCGTTCGCTTGGTCTTATTCACCCCCACAAATGGTGAAGACATATCAATCCGCGCTAGGTACAGGTGCAATTAATTAACTTCTTTTTTTTTTTTTATTGTTATTTTTTTTATTTTTTTATTATTTATTTTCTTTGTTTATAAAACTGGCAGCACCGGACAAAAAAGCTTGTATCCAAACTTCACATTTGAAACTGTCAGCCGTAACGTCACTTGATTACATTCACTCAAATTGTCAAATGTCAAAACGTATAATGGTTAAAAGCAACAATAATGTTTTGTCCACCCTCTTATAAAATAAACAAATACACTTTCTTCACAATTAAATCAATTTTAAACTAATAATCTGGTGTAGGATTGTCCGTATAACAATGTCATATCTTTACTGGTAAGTTCTTTATATAAAAATTGCACTTCGACACTGTTTGAAACTGTTTTGGTAAACAAGTCCTTTACAAAATTACACAGCACTTTCTTAACAGTTAGTAGTTTTGACAGCTGATTTGAATTGAAAGCTGACTAATATTATAAAGAGGTAAAGTTTGTGTGTTTGTGACGTTGTAAGGGGTAATCTCTGGATCTACTGAACATATTTAAAAAATTCTTTCTGTGTTAAGTAGTCCAATTATCGGGGAAAGCCATAGGCTATATGTATAGTGTCACGCGTTATAACTAATAGGAATGGAGGAGTAATGAAATATGATCACAACATATGAAATATATCACAAACACACAAACTTTTCCTCTTTATAATATTAGTATAGAAGTTTAGAAGAATTAGTCAGGAAAACAGCATACACTACAACAGCTGTGTGTAGAGATATTATTTTTCTCATATTACTACCACAGTGGTGATACCTCCAAACACAAGTTGACGACCTCGGTGGCGCGACGGTAGCGCAAGCGGCTGCCGTGCAAGAGGTTGTGGGTTCGATCCCCACGCAGGACAATAATTTGTGAGATCCACAAATTATTGTCCTGGTCTGGGTGTTCTTTGTGTCCGTTAATTGATGTTTGTAAAAGGTCCCCGTGACACAGGGCATGATCCCTAGTGCGGGAGTTGTCTTTTTAAAACAAAGTTTTTGAAAGTACCACAGTAGATATATAGTCTAAAGCCCGATTTACACATCGACAAGTACAGTAACGAGTTAAGTAGTACGTTGTTGATTAAGTTGATTTAAATAGATTTCCATCCTATGTTTTGGCGAGTTAAGTTGGCGAGACGCGAGAGAGGGGGCTACTTCGTACTTAAATCGCCAAAAAATAGGATGGAGATCTATTTAAATCAACTTAATCAACAACTTACTACTTAACTCGCTACTGTACTTGTCGATGTGTAAATCGGGCTTTATAGGCGATCGGCCATTTAGCACAGCTGTTTAAACAAAGTTTTAACAAAAGCAGTAACGAAGTTATTTGTGCAATAATTATAACTATGTACTTACTATTGTATGAATAGGTATGTAGGTTAAATTATTGTTTGTTCAAATGATTTTATGTTTAAAGGAGACCCTTAAGTTTCTTGCTCACAATATTATAATAGCTCTTTTAAACATCCACCTACATGTAAAAAATATGTTTTCTTTCTTGTTTTTTTTAATACAACTCCTGCACTAGGGATCATGCTCTGTGTCGCTGAGACTTTTAAAAACATCAATTTAACGTACACAAAGAACATCCAGACTCAGGACAACAATTTGTGGATCGCACAAATAATTCACAAATTATTGGCCTGCGCGGGAATCAAAGTAGCGACCTCATGCAGGACAACCGCTTCACCGAGGCAGTTAAAGCAGAAACTTAAGGCAGATTTAGCAAGTATATTGCCAGATATTTTTCTTATCACATCATAAGTGTAACTTTATAACTTAAACAAACCAAATATTTAACTAAAGCAGTAAGCAAACAGTAGCGAGTTAAGTAGTAAGTTGTTGATTAAGTTGATTTAAATAGATCCATCCTATTTTTTGGCGAGTTAAGTTGGCGAGACGTGAGAGAGGGGGCTACTTCGTACTTAACTCGCCAAAAAATAGGATGGAGATCTAATCAAATCAACTTAATCAACAACTTACTACTTAACTCGCTACTGTACTTGTCGATGTGTAAATCGGGCTTAAGACAATAAATTATTACGTTACCACAAACATCTAAAACGTAAATAAAATCATAAGTATTCAATTTTCTTGACGTCTCATTTCCGTGAACTAATAGAAATTCAATCATTATCCAAGTGATTCCAATTATTCGTAGATCGAGACATCGCCGTGGCTTATCAACTGATCGTTTTTTATCAAATAAACCTTGAACCACATAACTAACTGGTTTTTGCGATTGACGTAAAGTACGCTAGTCATTAGCGAACTTGTCATCTGCTTTGTTGGGTCATGAATACGTTTTCTCGCGCAATTACTCAACGCCATCTAGATTTGAAGTAGACAATGTACTATAGAGGTACCAGATTTAATAATCATATTAGGTCTTTACCTAAGAAATTGTAAGGATTTGCATTGAGCGGGAGTCGAACACGAGGCCTCTGCGTAGCAGTCATCTTAAATAACCACTACGCCAAAGAGGTCGTCGCCAAGATTCAAACTGAAACAGTTTTTTAATTACCTCTTTTATCAGTCATTTTATAAACTGTACAAGAGTACAGTACACCACCCCATCTCATCCCATGGGTGTCGTAGAAACCGGCTAAGGGACTATCTTTGAATATTACCTTTACATAGAAAGAAGGAAAACTTGAAATTAAACCCTGTACCAATCCGTCTGAAAAGCGTGGTATTAGTAGGCCAAGTATCTCTCCGTCAAGGGAGGAGGCCCGTCTCTGCAGTGGGACATTAATGGGCTGTTATGATGAATGAAAAGTCATTTTATAAATTGTACAAGAGATATTTACTTAGCTTACAACTAGATGGAGTATGTAAATACATGAGGGAATATTGTTATGTTCTTATTTCCAGTGACATGGCAATATTAGGTATTCTCTGCCTACCCCCGTTGAACGAAGTTTGAGTTAATGTAACTATAAATAATGTATGTAAATAATATTTTATCATAACAGCCTATTGATGTCTCACTGCAGGGACGGGCATTCTCCCGTGACGAAGGGATACTTGGCCTACTAATATCACGCTGGCCAGACGGATTGGTATTGGGTTTAATTTCAAGTTTTCCTTCTTTATTTCAAGTTTTCCCTATTTAATATTTACTTAATTTCCCTTATAATATTTACTTAATTTAATATTAAGTAGGTACCTGTACCTGTCGTAAGATGGACAATGAATAGGTATCCTTTAATATTATTTCTCACGACACGTAATTCAATGTCAAACTCAACATACCTCCAAAAGAAAATGTCGTCATAACTGATAATAATCAACTAGTTTTATTTATTATTTAATTAGTATGCGAAAACATTTAGTTGCCACATTAAATTTTAGCAAATTGTTATGAGTTTGTTGACGATTATTAGGTAACTAACTGGTTTTAATTGTCTTTAATGGTTTGTTTTTTAAATAAATAAAATGTTACCTACCTAAATATATATAAATAAATTCCTCACACATTCACACAACGCCATCCAGTCCCAAACTAAGCAAAGTTTGTACTATGGGTACTAGACAACGGATAAACATACTTAAATACTTTTTTTTTGTAAATACAAATACATATTATACATGGAAAACTCCCAAACAAAAATAATCATGTTCATGCACACAAAGATTTGCATTGAGCGGGAATCGATCCCGAGACCTCTGCGTAGCAGTCATGTTATATAACAACCACGCCACAGAGGTCGTCTATACTTTTTGAAGAATGTTATGTTCATTGACTTAGACTACGGGTTACACTAAGAATTCCAAAAACCGTAGTCCTGAGACTTTTTCTTATCATATCATGGGCGTGTCGGAGTCAAACCGATATTGTAGGCCCTCGTAAGAATAACTTTAGAGACCTCCAGCGGATATTATTATCTATGTCTTTACTTGATCATCATCATCATCTCAGCCAATCGACGTCCATTGCTGGACATAGGCCTCCTCCAAATATTGCCAACTTGTGCGGTCTTGTGACTCTACTTATCTATAATTTAAACATATGCAAGAATAAAATATAAGTAAAGAAACTTTTTTAATTAGTCAGCCATTCAAGTTATCCACCCTAAGTTGAATAGTTAATGATTTTGGTCAAGTTTTAATTCATCATTTTAACTTTTTACAATTAATTATTAATAATTTTATAATCAATTACCTATTTTTTATATGCTAAAATAACAAATTTAATAATTAATACATGAACATGTACTAACTATATAGGACGAACACAACATAGGACCTACACGAACTTATATCAAATCGAAGGTATAATTGTGTTTAGTTAAATTCCCTACACCCCTGCGCCTCTTCTTCTTCCTCCCTTAGTAAATTTAATTTTTCACTACGAGATTACTTAGTTGGTTATTATACCTACCATGTTACCATTTTATTCTTTTGTTGAATACTTAGTTTAAGCAAATCCCTTACATTGTACAAGATCATTCACATTGTTATACTGTAGACTAGACTGACTAAGTCAATTATCTAATATGTATTCGTACTTATATGCTTTATACCGCCCACGTTTTAGGATATGAGAATTAAATTTGTCTGTGCGCGTCAAGTCTAGAGAAATACATCTCGGACATCTCTACACAGCGCCATCTGTTCCCAAATTAAGCTAGGCATAACATGTTTGTGTTATGGGTAACAGAACAACGGATAAACATACTTAAATACTTTTTTTTTGTACATTCATACATATTAGTCATACATAGAAACACTCAGACCAATGTAAATATTATGTTCATGCACACAGATATTTGCATTGAGCGGGAATCGAATCCGAGACCTCTGCGTAGCAGTCATGTTGTATAGCCATTACGCCACAGAGGTCGTCAAAGTATCGCCGTATACTATACTACTAAATCCATAACAATGTTTGTTTTTGTGTAACTCTTGTATCGTGTTCTATTAGGACATAAGTAGTTGTCATTATAAAAATTATTTTACACAATGCTATAATGTTCGTGTATCTACTCGTATTTTGTCATTATCTCAAATTGTAGTACAAATAACGAAATTATTGTGTTTATTATATTCATCATTAGCATAGTTTTATGGAAATTGTAAAATATTTATAAATTATTTTATGTATGGGATTAATTTAACACTATCCTACTTATTTTTAAATTGTGGGTAGCCTTTTAAAAAACTTATTTCGTACAGGTTTGTCGAAGTCCCAAAAAGAGGAGAGCTTGTAATTATGGGTACTTAATAGACAACAGATAAACATAATATACCTACTTTACCTCTATATTTTTACAACATCTAAGGCTGAGCGCAGACTTGGAACACGACAGTCTTAAGACAGACTATTGCTTTACAATATGTATGAATATGCGCACACTTGGAACAAAACGTCGTAAAGACAATATTGTCTCAGATAGACAGTTTTGTTTTATGTGTGCTACGTATCGTAGGCAAAACTGTTTCGTTTTAGTTTTAAGACAGACTTGTCTATATGAGGCAAGTCAGTCTTGAAACAGTCTAGTCTCCAATGTGCGCTCAGCCTTACCCGATACTTCTTGCGAAGTACATAGTCATGTAGGCACTAACTATAACCATTACACCACAGAGATCCTTGACAATTAACCACTTTTAAAATACAGACGTATTTCCTACATCTACTTATACTAATTTATTATAGAGCTAAAGTTTGTGTGTTTGTATGTTTGTTTGTTTGTGTGTTTGTGACGTTGTAGGGGGTAATCTCTGGATCTAATAAACTGATTTTGAAAATTCTTTCTTTGTTGAATAGTCCATTTATTGGGCAGTGTCATAGGCTATATAGCATCACGCTATGACTAATAGGAGTGGAGCAGTAATGAAATATGTTTATAAAAGGGACGCGTTTTTTTCGCCACCCAACGGAGTGGGCACGGGTCAGCTAGTTATTTATACTTATAAAGAAATTAATCGATATTTCGTCTGTATTTTTCAGGAGAAGTACAGCACTTCACCTTTGAGGGCACAACCAACGATGTCACATCCATCGCCCTGTCCTTCTACTCTGGATTATTTGCTTATAACGGATGGTAAGCTATAATATATATATGTTACGGGCAATTTGATAAGTCCGGGCACTATTAATAATGACCGGTTTGTATTAATAATGCCCGACTCAATTGGACAATGTGATTAATACAGCATAGTTAATAACTTTTCCCGGCCATTATAAATAATGCCCACCCTATCTTGGGCAAAGTAATAAAATAGGTGAACTGTAGTGTTTTTGTTTATTAAATGAAATTAAACTTACAAAATTTTCATGAAAAGTTAACAAAAAATAAACTATTGGACATAGTAGTTAAAAAATAAACATTTTACTTAAATGTTTCTGGCACTCGCCGGCCGCTGCCCGCTCGCTTCGCTCGCTCGGCTCGTGCGCGTTGTGGTCGCCATACTAATCTAACCTAACCAACTGTTTCTGACTTTTGGCTTAATTTTAGGTTTTAGCTTTTTTTTAAGCTATCTCAAACACTAACTTATTACATGGACCACGGGCCGTCGGCCATTATTAATAAGGGCCGGAAAAAGTGATAAATTTATCACTTTGGCCATCGTTATTGGGCATTATTAATAAAGACCGGTCCTTATTAATAATGCCCAGTTAATCACGTTGCCCGTAACATATATATATTCCTCACACCTTTACACAACGCCATCTAGTTCCAAACTAAGCAGAGCTTGAACTATGGGTACTAGACAACGGATAAATACTTTACACATATCTAAATACTTTTTTTTACATACATATTACATATTATACTGGCCGTGTAGCGACGGCTGAAGAATACAATGTGTCGCTACCCCCTACGTCCTATGGGTGTCGTAAAAGTCGACAAATGGAGAAAACTTTATAAGCAGACAACACCACTGCCAGAGAAGGAAAACTCGAAAGCAAACCCTGTACCAACCCGTCTTGCCAGCGTGGTCCAGTAAGGCAATCCCCTCCCAAATGATAGCACGCCCAAATAAACGGCCCCCAGTTCCCGGTAGTCCTGCTGTCCGTTGCTACGGTAGCGGTCGCGGTAACAGTGGGACGGGGGGTGCGAAGAATCTCCGGGCTACGGAAAACGGCTACCATAACAAAATGACCCTGGCAACCTATAACGGACGCTCTCTACGGCTGGACCAACATCACATCACAAGGCACATTTTGGGGTTATCTGAAGTCCGAAGACAGGGGGAGGACACGATAACCCTCGAGTCAGGTCACCTGTTCTACTTTCGGGAAGGTGATCGGCCCTCTCAAGGCGGTGTTGGTTTCCTGGTCAACAAAGTCCTAACCGGCAACGTTTTGGAAGTCAGCAGTGTGTCGACACGGGTAGCGTACCTCATAATTAAAGTCACCGACAGGTATTCCCTGAAGGTGGTACAAGTGTACGCACCGACCTTGACATACAGCGATGACATAGCCGAAGCCATGTACGAAGACATTGCTAAGGCGCTACATGGTACCACCAAGGCTCACTACAATGTTGTCATGGGGGACTTCAATGCCAAAGTGGGAGTACAAAAATACGGCGAAACAAAAATCGGATCCTACGGTGTGGGGCGTCGAAACCGCAGGGGGCAGATGCTGGTCAACTTCCTGGAGTCGCAGGGGCTCTTCTTGATGAACTCCTTCTTTAAGAAAAAGCCACATAGGAAGTGGACATGGCAAGGCCCCGATACTGTGACGAGGAACGAGATAGACTTCATCATGACCGATAGAGAGTACATATTTAGAGATGTCTCTGTGATTAACAGGTTTAATACAGGGAGTGATCACCGACTTGTTCGAGGCACTCTAAATATGAATTTTAGAGCCGAGAGGCGTCGCATGGTGAGGTCTACTCTTAGACCTACTGCGCCCCAAATAGCTCTGGGATTCGACAAGTTCCAACTGGAGCTTCAAAATCGTTTCGACCTGTTGGAAACCGATGGCAACGTTGACCAGAAAACCGACGCAGTGGTCAAAACGCTACAGAATGTGTCTCGAAAGGTGTTTCCCGGAAAAGGCAAAGTCAGGCAGCCTAAGCTCTCCCCCGAGACTCTCGAACTTATGAGGCAAAGACGCGAGATGTCACCTGCACGGTCCTCTTCGTTGGATGGGAGAAACCTCAACCGGAAGATCCGGAAGCTGGTGCGACGTGACCTCCGATGTTCCAACACCCGCGCCATTGTGGCTGCAATCGAACAGAATAGAGGCACCAAAGTATTCGCGCGCCAGCTTGGTAGAACCCATCTAACGAAACTAAATACTGCCGACGGCAGAACTGTGACCTCCAAGTTCGAGATACTCGAGGAAATAGAGAGCTTCTACAAGGACCTGTACGCATCACGGATGACTAAACCCTTGGGACCTAGCGAGGATGACCACAGAGCCCCACTCACGCGCCATTATACGGAGGACATCCCCGATGTCAACCGGGGCGAGGTCAGAGCTGCTCTCGAGCAACTTAAGCACAATAAGTGTCCAGGTGATGACGGAATCACTACAGAGATATTAAAAGCTGGCGGAACACCTGTCCTAAAAGAGCTCACAAAGCTTTTTAACTCCGTCATTCACCAGGGCCTAACACCTCAGGCGTGGAGCGGGAGTGCGGTGGTCCTGTTCTTCAAAAAAGGTGATAAATCCTTACTGAAGAACTATAGGCCCATATCACTCCTAAACCACATCTACAAGTTGTTCTCGAGAGTACTCACAAACCGCCTCGCCAGAAGACTCGACGACTTCCAACCACCGGAACAAGCCGGGTTTCGAAAAGGCTACAGCACCGTGGACCACATCCATGTTGTTCGGCAAATTGTACAGAAGACTGAGGAGTACAATCAGCCGCTGTGCATGGCTTTCGTGGACTACGAAAAAGCCTTCGACTCAATCGAAACCTGGGCGGTTCTGGATGCTCTGCAGCGATGTCGCATCGATTGGCGGTACATCGAGGTGTTGAGATCTCTATATGAAACTGCCACTATGACCGTCCAGCTCCAGGACAAAAAGACTCCACCTATTGAGTTGCGTAGAGGGGTGAGGCAAGGGGATGTAATTTCCCCTAAGCTCTTTACCAACGCGCTCGAAGACGTCTTTAAGACGTTGGACTGGAATGGACGGGGCATCAACATCAACGGCGAGTATATCTCACACCTCCGGTTTGCTGACGACATCGTCATCGTGGCAGAGTCACTGGAACAGCTTGACGGGATGCTGCAGGGCCTAAATGGAGCCTCTCGACGGGTCGGACTTGGCATGAACCTAAACAAAACGAAGATCATGTTTAACAAACATGTAACGCCGAGGCCGATCTATGTCGACGGATTGATGCTCGAAGTTGTTCAAGAATATGTTTACCTCGGACAGGTTGTCCAGCTTGGTAGAAACAACTTCGAGAAAGAAATCGATCGCAGGATCCAGTTGGGTTGGGCAGCATTCAGCAAGCTACGTCGGGTCTTCTCTTCGCCTTTACCGCAATGCCTGAAGACCAAAGTCTTTAACCAATGCGTCCTACCAGTAATGACATACGGTGCCGAGACGTGGACACTCACAGTAGGGCTAGTCCACAAACTTAAAGTCGCGCAGCGAGCAATGGAACGAGCCATGCTCGGCGTTTCCTTGAAGGATAAAATCCGGAACGAGGTTATCCGACAAAGAACCAAAGTAACCGACATAGCTCGTAGTATTGGCAAGCTAAAGTGGCAATGGGCTGGTCATATCTGTCGAAGGACCGATGGCCGTATGAGCAAACGTGTCCTAGAGTGGAGACCGCGACTCGGCAAACGTAGTGTAGGACGCCCCCCAGCTAGGTGGACCGACGACCTCATAAAGGTCTCTGGGTCGGACTGGATGCGGAAGGCGCAGGACCGAGTTCTGTGGCGTATATTGGGAGAGGCCTATGTCCATCAGTGGACTGCAATAGGCTGGTTGATGACATATTATACATAAAAAAAAATCAGACCAATGCAAACAATCATGTTCATGAACACAGAGATTTGCATTGAGCGGAAATCGAACCCGAGACCTTTGCGTAGCAGTCATGTAATATACCGACTGCGCCACAGAGGTCGTAGTGGTACTAACCTAGACGACCTCTTACTATATCATCATCATAAATATAATATATCAACCTATGTACGTCCTCTGCTGGACATAGACCTCCTCCAAACATTTCTATCCTGCGCGGTCTTGTGCTCATCCACCTGCTTGCTGGCGTCCTAACCAGGTCGTCGGTACACCGTGTGATGGGTGTCCCCAGCCTTTTTTTTTGCGTGGGAAACCTTTTATAGGCCATCTACCCGCCTTTTCCCCAGGTGGGCAGGTGTGTCGGAGTCCCGAAAGATGGAAGATCGGTTTACCGACTAAAACCCACGGTGTTCCTCTATCACCCAAAATGTCGAGACGGCGAGAAGACTGGCATTACTCGAGCCGTCCCGGCGGGGGTGTCCCCACCCTGCGCCTTCCGGTGCGCTGTAGCCATTCTAGAACTTGTACATAAAACTAATAATGTTCCTAAATCATTTTCAGGAACTACCTAAACTTCATAATAGAAGAGTTGAAAGATCCGGTAAAGAACTTACCACGAGCCATCGCGATATCCTGCGCGCTGGTCACTGTGGTATACACTTTTACCAACGTAGCCTTCTATACCACGTTGTCTCCTACTGAGGTAAGCAATAAGGGAATTTTCATAATAAATATCTATTAATCATATAAAAAATATTGTAAATACTGTACTCTTACTCCGCGTGGTGACGGAGTAAGAAAACAATATGTCACCACCCCACCTCATCCCATGGGTGTCGTAAAAAACCGACTAAGGGACTATCCATGAATGTTATCTTTACGAAATAAAAAGATGGAAAACTTGAAATTAAACCCTATACCAATCCGTCTGGCCAGCGTGGTTTTAGTAAGCCAAGTATCCCTCCGCCACGGGGGGAGGCCCGGCCCTGAAGTTGGACATTAATGGGCTGTTATAAAAAAATTACAATGCGGCAATAGCTGCAAAAGTCGAGGCAATAATGATAACTCAGCAAGAACATTATAGACGTCGTTACGCTGATTTTCAGTTACATCAGGTTCCCTGAGATGTTAGGCTGAATTAATTTCAATAATACAGTAAAAATAAAGTTGATTAGTATTGCTATTCCGTCTCCATTTCAACCTTATACCGCTATTCATCCCGTGAATGAAAATTTACATATTCTTTCTTCGAAGAACAAAGAAGAAAAAGTTGACGATACAGAAAAGTCTGCCAAAAAATTAAGACTACTCCTCCCACTAAAGACAAAACTGCTGCAACGCTAGCAGCATACCGGTCCTGACCCGCTTACCGCGACCACTGTTTCATTGCTCCACTCAAGCAATTTTATTTTATTAAACAATGTACCTAATTAAGGGTTCGTAGCACAATCCTCGTTACCATGAGATTAGGCAGAGACAATATTAGAACATGGAACAAACCGCCAGATTACCTTTATATGTATTTATGTATTGACTTCTCCAATAATATACATTTTTACGATTTTTTTGACGACCTCTATGGCGTAGTGGTTATATAACATGACTGCTACGCAGAGGTCTCGGGTTCGATTCCCGCAATGCAAATCTTTGTGTGGATGAATATGATTGTTAGCATAGGTCTGGGTGTTTTCTATTTATTTGATATGTATGTATGTATTTACAAAAAAAAAGTATTTAAGTGTGTTTATTCGTTGTCTAGTTCCATAGTACAAGCTCTGCTTAGTTTGGGACTAGTTGGCGTTGTGTGAATGTGTGAGGAATATTTTTTTTTTTACAAAATTATTACTTGTAACTACTTAACGGTTCTGAGTAAAGGAAATAAAACACCGATTATATCTGAAGGTTAACAAATAGTAGGTTTACTATCTCTGTCAGGTTACGTTATAGTTATAATTAGCGTCTGTTTCTGAACTGTATTGTAATTTTAATTGATACTTAACTTCACCATTCACTAGTGACGTCATTATTTTTAAAAGATTATTTTGTTTTTAAGTGACCTTAAAAGTAAAGAGTTTTACTGGTCACAACTCCTTTTTTTATACAAATCCCGCGTTAACGATTGAGCCCTGTGTCTCAGGGATTAATCATCATACCAGCCCATTAATGTCCCACTGCAGGGACGGACCTCCTCCCGTAATGGAGGAATACTTGGCCTATTAATACCACGCTGGCCAGACAGATTAGTATAAGGTTTAATTTAAAGTTATCTTCTTTTTATTTCGTAAAGATAATATTAACGGATAGTCCCTAAGTCGGTTCCTACGACACCCATGGGATGAGATGGGGTAGTGACATATTGTATTCTTACTCCGTCACCACACGGAGACAGTTTGGGTATTAACACTGACATAAAAGGGGCACAAAGTGTCTAGCTCAAGTATTTGTCTACGTAATATCCTTTATTAGACTTCCACGATACCCAAGGGATGTTTAGTTTCTTACTACATGGAGTCATATACCATACTATATCATCACCTTATTTAGATAACTATATTAATTGTGATTAAGAAAGTGTTCAGTTAAGAACAATGTAGATGATTTCAGTTAAAACTTACCATACCCATCCCGTCAGTCCCGTTGTGTTGTATTAGAAGCCCAAATATCCCTATATAATTTACACAAACTGTTGAAGTTGTATTAATTGACTAGCTGTTGCCCGCGACCACGTTCACGAAAAAAATATTTAGGTACTTAGTTAACCGTTTTTTCTTCTGCAGAACCCTAAGAAGTTATCAAAATCTAAAGTAGCCCAGTTTACGCGCCGTAAAATTTACAATCCAATAGTGAAAGTCCCATCGAAATCGGTCCAGCGTCTTCGGAGAGTAGCCGGAACAAACAGACAGACAGACAAAAATTTTTTAATTGTGATATTTTCGGGATTCGTATCGTGCTGTATACATTGATATGCAATTATTAAAAAACCGGGGATTTCATGTTACAAACTCCAATTTTATTTATATGTAAGTATAGATATAGATTAATTGATTGATAACTGCCTCAAAAGCGGAAAACCGGTCGCGTTTGTAAGCGGCAGCCATGCGTGGTTTATTATCGTGCCCCTTATATGAATATACTAGCTTTTGCCCGCGGCTTCGCTCGCGTTAAATTCGGGGTAGCAAAAAGTAGCCTATGTTACTCTCCATCCCTTCAACTATCTCCACTTAAAAAATCACGTCAATTCGTCGCTCCGTTTTGTCGTGAAAAAAAGACAAACAGACAGATACACTTTCCCATTTATAATATTAGTATAGATTGGGTCTGGATGTACTTTTTGTCCATTAATGTCTGTAAAAGTCCTCGTGACACTGGGCTAGCCTATACTGAAAAAAAACTAGCCCATACTAGTAGTACTAGCCTACAATGAAAAAAAACTAGCCCGTTACGTAATGTCCCAATTCAAGGACGGGACTCTTCCTATGACAAAGGATAAGGCCTTAAGAGCGTTTACAGGGCTCACTAGAAAAAAAAACATCATTCTCAAATAGGATAAATAATGTAAAATGTTAAAAACAAAGTCTTGAGAAAAGGCAGTTAAATTTCGCATTCGAAAAAAAACGGCCGTTTTTAAACATTTAAAGTGTTGAGAGTGTGTTATTTAAATACTTTATTGCCTTTTCTTAAGACTTTGTTATCAACATTTTACATTATATAACCTATTTGCGAATTATGTTTTTTTTTCTATTGGCGGCGCTAGTGAGCCACGTAAAGGCCCTTAACAGTACCTATTACAGTTAAGTTTAAATCTACAATCTTTCCTACCATTTCCTTCTAGGTGCTAGGATCAGCGGCTGTGGCGGTGACATTTGCAGAACGTCTGTTCGGCTGGTTCGCTCTCTCGATACCGCTGTTCGTCGCAGCGTCTACTTTCGGTGCTGTCAACGGTGTGCTGCTAACGTCTTCAAGGTATGCGACAGTTTTATAACTTTTGTTTTCCTACAGTTCGTTGCTCCTTGGAAGTTATTAAACGAAGTAAAGTCCCTTCGAAAAGTGTGGTCAATCCAATTCCACTTACGGCGTTTTATTTGCTGGTCGATCGGAATCACTCTGCAGCGCTCCCACAGATCAAGGTTGGAGATTTTCTCGGGCCAGTATCGGTTCACTCACACATCGGCCAATATTCAATAGAGGCAATATACACCATAGTTAGGCAAAGCACCATCTAATGTACAACCATTATCATCTACGTAGCGTGATCATAAAATCTAAGCTTCACTTGAGCAAATCAAGTAGGTAATGCGCGATCCAATATCTAATTGTAGCTGATCAATGCGCTAGCCAATATTCAATTGTAGATGCAAGAGACGATATTTATTCGTGGCTGTGCAAGCCAATATTTAATCATAGACACGCGTAATAAAATTCACTATAGACCATCAAACAAACAACAGTCATCATGATCATCCGGGCCTGGCCATTGTATTCGAAGCTTTCGCTTCAGTGTAAGCTCGTACGTGAAATGCGCTAGCCAATATTCGCTAGCTGTGCAATAAAATAAAAACTATTACTAACAAAAAAAACATACAGGAGTCTATTATGGAGCCAAGTTGGATATAAGAGATTTTCAAACATTATAAACAGGTATATAGTATGAACTTAAAAGCTGAGTTTTTAGACGCATGAACGAGGAAAACCTGTCCCGGTCGTTCAATAATTATTCAAAGTCAAGGAAGAGCTGCAGGGGCACATACCCCCGATTTCCGAATGACTGATCAAGTAAAAATCAACTAATCAAAACGTGTCAAAACTATCATTTTCAGGAACTAAAATGACAGTTTTGACACTGGATTAGTCAGTGGTCAGTCATACAATCAATTGGCCGCAAAAATTTCACACATTAGTACGCTCATTTCTTTCATAGATTTCCAAAAAGCTTTATAATCGCACACACGTATTCTCTATTATCTGAATCCGTTATCTTAGTTGTTGTTTAGCCTTGAACAAACCAACTCAGCCATTGTACCTACATTTAAGTTGCCGACCAGGAAAAATAATAAAATTATGTTTATAAACTTTTTCGATAGGTATATTTTGTCAAGGTTTTATACGAATACTTAGATTAAAATCTTGAATATTAAAAACAACGTAAAATAGTTATTGTTATTAAAAAGTACCTATAAAGTACTTATTATTATTGGCTGGTCCATACTTCGTGTGCATGGCGCATGCATCTAGCGCCTTTAAAACGGTGAAAAAGTAACTAGTAAACTTTGTATTTTTCGTGGAGGAAATACTTTATGCATTAACATCCTCGCCTAGGGGTGCCGTTGAGGTAGTTATGTCGGACTTCTTTCTTGGTAAATATCTTCGGGGTATATTCCGAAGATGGTTACCGCGGAGGGTAACCAGGAACTAGAAAAACAACATACGACATCTCCCCACCTTTTCTTTGCTTACGCAAGGCTCTTCATATTTAGGTAATGTTTGCCCTCGTACAGTTCAGCTCTTTTAACGGCAACCATGACTAGATACAGCTGGTTACTGCCCCATCTCGAGACGATTTAGCAACGGAGTCCTATATAGTGGTTGCCAACGTCTCCTTGTTGTGCAGTGGAAGCTATAAGGCGATCGCCCCGCCTCGACGCTGCCTTCTCTTGGTTGAATCGGCCATCCCACATTCGGGAGTAGGGGTTAAAATTGCCTGATACCATTACTGGGCGGGATAAATAATAAATAATCGCGGATAGCATTGCGTCAAATAATTTTTGCCTGATAGAGTTAGACTGGAGAAAAGATGGATGGACTGTATGATATGGTTAAGAAAGAAGTGAATGTTGAGATGAAGGGAAACAGAGATGAATAGAAAAAGCATGCATGTTGCGCCAACCCCAAGTGAATATGGGATGAGGGGAGGAGGATGATGATGAGTTCTAAAAGTTTTAATAATTTAAGAATTTGTGGTCTTCCCCCGCAGACTGTTCTACGCGGGCGCGGCGCAGGGCCAGATGCCGGTGATGTTGACGATGGTGAGCGCGCGCGCCACGCCCGCCGCCGCAGTGCTCGCGGTGGCGCTGCTGTCGCTCGTCTACCTCACCGTGTCCGACATCTACGCGCTGATCAACTACGTCGGCTTTGCTACCTGGGTACGACTACTTGTATATTCTTTGGACCTAAAATATGCTGAATCTAAGAACGAGCAAATAAATAAATCTAAATAAATAAATAATCCTCACACAACGCCCTCTAGTCCCAAACTAAGCTGAGTTTGTACTATGGGTACTAGACAACGGATAAACATACTTAAATACTTAATAGACATAGAAAACACCCAGACCAATGCAAATAATCATGTTCATGCACACAAAGATTTGCTTTGAGTGGGAATTGAACCCGAGACCTCTGCGTAGCAGTTATGTTATACAGGGTGTTTGGTACATCGTTTGCCAAATTGAAATGGCTGATAGAAGAGGTCATTACCCGTCTTTCCTCACTCACCTAGCCGGTTTTAACCTCAACATATTTTAGATATCGATGTAAAGCTATTTTTAAATGAAAAACCCAATATTTACCATGAACACTTAAATTTAAAAAAAAAATTCTTCCGTGAGTCCTCATAATTATGTTTTGTTGTAAAGTTCAATACTAGGAGCATCAAATAAATTCATAATAGCTCATCTTTTTGTTTATTGACTTATTATAACTATACAGACAGGTAAAATTTAAATCTATGATCAACTTCACAGTACAATAAAAAAATAAATAAAAGAGAGAAAGTTCTTCCATTTTCTGAATAAATGCCTTACTTTATCCTCTTTCCATGGGTATACAACATGTTATAAAATAGTAAATAGTTTTTCTACAAAACATGTGTAATACATAATTCGAAGTAAAGAAAACACGTTTGATGCATAACATTTATCGTAATTATTGACGCTATAGTAAATGATGAATTTTATTTTTCTTTTATTATATTAAAATTAACTGTAATGTGATAAGGTAGACCCACTGCAGTGACAAAAAAAGCTAAAGTAACTATGTAAGTACGCTAGAATGAATGAATTATGGCAATTATAGCTAGTAAATTTACCTTGCTTATTCATCAAACGTGTTTTCTTTACTTCGAATTATGTATTACACATGTTTTGTAAAAAAACTATTTACTATTTTATAACATGTTTTATACCAATGGAGAGAGGATAAAGTAAGGCATTTATTCAGAAAATGGAAGAACTTTCTCTCTTTTATTTATTTTTTTATTGTACTGTGAAGTTGATCATAGATTTAAATTTTACCTGTCTGTATAGTTATAATAAGTCAATAAACAAAAAGTTGACGGTTTCGATGAGCTATTATGAATTTATTTGATGCTCCTAGTATTGAACTTTACAACAAAACATAATTATGAGGACTCACAAAAGAATTTTTTTTTTAAATTTACGTGTTCAAGGTAAATATTGGGTTTTTCATTTAAAAATAGCTTTACATCGATATCTAAAATATGTTGAGGTTAAAACCGGCTAGGTGAGTGAGGAAAGACGGGTAATGACCTCTTCTATCAGCCATTTAAATTTGGCAAACGATGTACCAAACACCCTGTATAACCACTACGCCACAGAGGTCGTTAAAATGACTATAAAATGCTACTGACGGTCTTATTATTAACACCTTCAGAGTGCAGCTTGGAAGAATATTATATCTTTGAAAGGCAAATATATTACGTTAACCAAAAATACCAACTTAACTAATCGTTATAGTCACAATGACCATGATGAATGATGAATGATTGATTCATCAGAAAATTGTGGCTAACTGAAAACCGTGGCGGCGATCAAATACATCAATTTTAAAGTTTGTGGCAAGACAGCTTGGTATAGAGTATTCGGTCAAATTTTCCTTCTTGAGATATAATAAATAATTCATCTTATTAATTATTAAAATGTTTAGTAGAAAAAGTACTGGTTTAGTAGAAACTACGTACTTAGAAACAGTAACACTGATACAACATGAATTTATTGATGAATTGAATCTTACTTTCATAATACACAGCCCACTCATACATAATAATATATAACAGCTAACAATATTAAATAATTTTTAATTACAGTTGAGTATTGGTGCTGCGGTGTTATGTGTACCAGTTCTACGATATACAAGACCTGATCTCGAGAGACCCATCAAAGTTAATCTGTTCTTCCCTAGTAAGTATCATAGTATATTACTGCACTTAACTTTTATCGAGCGGCTATATAGTCAACTCGCCTCCCCTTCCATACCCGGAGAGGACATGGGGAGCAACCAAGGGTCTAGATACCCTCGCTTAGCTTGGTTTAGTTCTACTTGGGCGCCTGGGTAGCAACCACCATGTTCACGAGCTTAGTGCCAAACAGTATAATTTTAAATGATGTACTATACCGTTCTGTCCTCTCTGCCTACCCCGGACGGGATAAGGCGTGAGTTTATGTGTGTATGTACTATACCTACATTGTGTTCGGTGATAAAACAAACGAATTTAGAACTTAGTTCATTTATTTTAGTGTCATACGTAAATAAGGTTATGGGCCGTGATTCAGTTGGTTTGATATGATTCGAAAAATTAACATAACTTTTAATTTTTTTTCCACAGTAATCTACATAATCTGCACTATCCTGGTGGTAGCTTTCCCAGCGTGGGCATCCCCTGCCGAGACCGGCGTGGGCTGCCTCATGATACTGACCGCCGTACCCATCTACCTGCTGCTGCTGCATCCCAGGACTCGGATGGGATGTCTCAGTTCTGTCACCAGTAAGTACTGGTGAACTTTGTTATATTATTGTTTTACGTTTTGTAATTTAAATTATAAAATAAAGTCTTTTGAAAATATAGAACAATAAGTTGGTACTTATAAGTATTACTTAGCCTTAGTCGCCTTTACCTTTAGGATTTATAACGTAGCAATCCTTTGTCCATCGCCCAACAAACGACATAACTTATGCTGGTTATGCAACACAAATAAATAAAAATTATCTATTTTTCAGATGCTGCAACTCTATTAGTGCAAAAGTTGACTTTGTCCGTCCGTCCTAAAACGAAGGTATGTAATTCTAATGCCAATGCTCCATAAGTAAAAAAAAAGTATTTAAGTATGTTTATCCGTTGTCAAGTACCCATAGTACAAGCTTTGTTTAGTTTGGGACTAGATAGCGTTGTGTGAATGTGTGAGGAATGGTCCATAAGTACTGTTCTTCTTCTTCTCTCGAGTCGTAGAGATATACAATTACTTTTATTTTTTTTCCTTAAACATAACCAGCCCAGAATTTGGCCACCGTGACTGCCTTGTCAGTGGAGTCCTTATGATCTTTCTCTGTGCAGCTTTGTGGTGTATAAGTACTGTTGACATGAATATACCAGAAAATTCAATACTGCCATAATTTGTATGTAGCTTTAAATTAAAATCTTTCAACAAATGATTTAAATCACAATATTTTTTTTTCTTTTTCAGTGAACGGCATAAACCTCAACACAAAACATTCGATGACATATCCGAACGCAACGGTAAAGCCAACTTGTACAGTTTTACCGCTAAAGTTACCACAGTAAAAACATTCTACCATAATGGTAGTTTTTAGAAAATGAGATTAGTTGTTATTGTAGGAAACAAGAGGTCTGTAATTTAATTGTTTAAATAAGTATACGTTTTAATTTTGAGTAAATAATAATATGTATTGTTTTGTATAAAGTCAAAATTTTATTTTGTCTTTGTTTTGAAGATAAAATACGTTTTTTGGCGGTATAACTGACAAGTGAGAAGACTCTTTATAAAAATAAAATGTTAAAACTATTCACTGTATATTCTCGATGCACAGAATCCTGACACATTTGACATTTTATAAACGTTATTTTGACAGCTGACTAAGTCACTGCAAATGTGTTTGGAATCTAGTAATTGTTGTATGTTATACAATAAAAAATCAATTACCAAATATATCATATGTAGGTAGGTATACGTATTAAAATAGTATTTAATGCTGCTTAAAGCTAATGGCCCACTGCAGCGCGCGCTTCGTACCTATACATTTAAATTACACGCAATGTTATAAAGAGGCACTTTTGAGTAGTTAATTTAAACTTTGACATTAGCTGATTACAAATTGTACAAAACATGTACTTTAGTTGCAATATACGTCAATACAAATTGCATTGCAAAGAGGATATATATTTCTTAGGAAGGCTTTTCGTACGAAGCGGTGGGTCTTAGCTTAGATAAAATTACAGTTGTTTTTTTGTATAGCTAAAAGACAAATCTAGCCATAGATGAAATCCTACACTACTCCTTACAAGTAGAACACAGTTTACTGTCTACTCATAGACAACTTAATCCGTAAAAAATGTTTAAATTTAAAATAGTTAAATAAACTAAAAAGCATACTTAAATCTCTTTACTTGCAGAGAAGAACAAAAGTCTGACAGCAATCTACATATAAACTAACAATTTTAGTAACATTTTGATAAAGAAAACTTGGTAAAGAAAAAGTAAAATGTTTACTATGGATTAAAAAAGTACAGTGCAAAAAGTACAACAATAATCGGAGTACACTCGAGACTCGAGCTCATTATATTAATTCATTAAATTGTTTTTTAATTATTGACAGTGTCAATATTATTATTACTGAAGTCTAGAGTATTGCCACGACTCTAGCAGAACTAAGTAATGGTTATTTATTTACTGCAAGCAATGCAAACAACCTTAAAAGGTCTTAAGTATGAGCTTCCTGGCTTTATTTGTTAGGCACGATTTAGTCAAGAAAAAGGCTAGTCGCATAAGTGGAAGAAATTGCAAAGGTACTGTATACCTTTTAGCAGGATTACCTGAATAATACATTTCTTTATTAACCACAGATGGTAGACATAGCTTCACTATTCCAATAGTCTATTAGTTATTAAACGTTATAAGTACACAGACCCTGGACTACATAGAACTCTATTATTACAACATTTAGAGCCCTATGATAGCCCTTGACCATTTGGTTTATAACATTAAAATATTCATATTTCTAAAAATATAAACCATTGATGACTTTTATAAAAGATCCTTTTCAAAGTAATCTGCAGTTGTTACTTTAGTGTATTTTGTACACACAGCAACACATCAAGTTAAACATTTTCATTTGAAATTGTGTCTTATTTAAAGGCACATGAGTGTCTAGCTTGATTAGTTGCTGTGTGTACCCATAGATGTATCCTTAAAACGAGTTCATAATTTGACAGATCCATAGTCCATAATTCCTAATAGTTTGATTGAATCTAGGTTTTATTTTATATGTATTAACTAAACATGGACAATATTTATGAGATATATGTATATTTTTAGTACATAATTGTTAATTGTAGCTTTTGTATGCTATATCTCAATTATTGGTAGATTTCGATGTGAAAGAACGAGTATAGAAATGCTTATGTGTAATTGAAGAAGTAGAAATTAATATATATTTCAAAAAGTTCTAACAGGAACAAATACACAGTTAGATAAATATATATTTATGTTACGGTAATTTTGATTATTTGAAAAATATTAAAATAAATCTATAATTAAAAATAACCACCGGAAAAAGGTAAAAAATAGACTTAAAATACTGCCAGTCAAACAGGTCACCTTAGAATTACAATAATTTCGGTTGAAATTCGTGAAACGGAACACCGAAAAATAAATTTACATATTACCATATCAAACTTTTTAATTGATCAAACTTACCGTAACATAGATATTACTACAATTAGTTATTAATTTATAGAACGCGCGTAATCATCCGAGTACTCCAAAAAGAGATAGAAGATATTATGAATAGAAGACCCATAAGTGCAAGCGAGATAGATATAGAGACATGATATGGCTTTAAGACTCAGATGATATCGCGACATCTATAGTTTGTTTAGTTCTTAGAAAAATGTGAATGATTAGTCAGCAGCTTATGACGTCGTTAACAAATGCCATTAATCATTATTATGTGTCTTAGCGAATCACGACAGAACGTATTACCAGATAAATAAGCTTGAGTTTGAAACAAACCCTGCGTTAAAGAATTTCCTATGTACGTAAGTTGACAAATAAGGGTAGGCAGTGTCTCTTAAAATGGGGTTTTACAGGGAGGTACCCTCGGTCCTACCCTTTTAATTATTTATAACAACCTTTTTCCTAGATAACTATGGAGCAACTTGGCCTGTAACGGTACCCATTTTATCAGGATTAAATACCCAACGTAAAAACAAGGTGAATTTAACTATTTTCAGAATTTTCAATTCGTTTTTATGTTTGTCATTAAAATAATAATAACATCATACCATTATAAGTTATATTTTATATGATAGTTTGATAAGATTTGACTAAGTTAGTAGCTTATCCTTTGATTTATCAGCATGGCTGTGTTAAACCTAAGAGTTGCTACTCCCAAATAATTTTTATTTTATAATTACCTAATAAAATTTTGTTATTTGGGAAAATAGATTTAATATGTTTTTAAATTACATTTAGTTATACAAAAATTATGAAATTTATAAGTACATACAGTTATTTTAAGTTGTGAATCAAACCTCTAAAATATCCTCATATAAAATTATTATTATGTTTTTTTATTTTTTTAAAACATTATCATACAAAACCTGACCAGTATACAAAATAATATAAATTTAAAATGTATTTAATGCGCTATTACAGAATTTGAATGCTGAATTATGTTTTTTGTTATGTATTTCGTACAAATCAGTTTATTTATATTTTGCTACTTAAGCATTTGAATTTATGGCATTAATATTACAATTATACAATATTATCAACTGCTTGAACTTTATAGTAAAGAATATGGAATTAAAAATGGGAATAAGAAATAACCTTTTATATTATAATGGTTTTGTTTTTTGTAAATGGCTTATGTATAAGACGACGAGGCAGAAAATGATTGATTATGTAAATAAAAGAACAACATTATGAACATACTCATACATTCCAATACAAAACAGTACTAAAATGTTTGCTACCTTTTGTATAAATGTATGAATAGTTATAAAACCATTTATTGGCAACGACACTACCAGCCGCACTACCAGTAGTGTCGTTGCCAAATGAACGACACTACTGCCATTTTTTTGGATCAATTGTACAGTCGAGTCGAATCACAAATGAAAATAAGAAATATAACTCATTATTTTAAACTCTTTATCTTAAAACATAAATCATAATTCGATAAAAAAAATTGTACTACAGTACACAGCAGCAATATTTAGTGGACCTTCCCAATCATCAATTGATATAGCAGTAGCTTGTATATGTTTGCTTAAAGTGAGGAAGCATGTGATGTTTTATATGTTGCCTTATTATAATTGCAGTACCGGCATGGGACGTTCCATCAGGGTGGTTGGTGTAGAATATGTTACATCCTTTTATACTCGTAGCTGTCGTTTTTTCATCAGTCATGTGTGTCTCGGAAATTAGTAGGATGTCAATATTATTATGATAGATGAATAATTCTACTTCAAAATAATATTTGAAAATTAATTCTTCTATATTATTTATACCACAAAAAATAAACTTATTTGGCCTTATTACAAAATACGGTCTAACTATAAAACACGGTTTATTACGTCACAAAACCACTGTTTTTGAAATTTGTTATTACAAAATCAGTTTTAACACTAAACCATGGCGTAATGTCAGGTTTAAAGATAAACCTACTCGACCCCTAGTTTAAACTATAGACCATGGTCTAAATACATACAGTTCTGTCAAAGTTGTTGTTTTGAGGTTAGCGTTGCTATTGGTAATGTGTTAGTATTATAATATTGTTGCCTTGTTTCAAAATGGATATCGACATGGTTATTGAAGATATTGAACTTTTAGAAAGACGATGACCCAGTAGTGAGCTTGTTCGTGTTGATCCTTTTATAGAATTATCCAAAGATTTTAGAAAAAAATATAGATTTAGAAAACGTATTAAGTACTAAAAAATTTTGGAGTTATTGGTTGATAATATCACACGACCCTCGGGGATGTACTTTGTCCCCTGAAATTCAAGGTTTGCGCATTACAAAGCTGGGCCACAACAGCACCTACAAACAAAACAACTAAAAACCTACTTAGTCGGTTGAGAAAAGAGCAAACTTTAAACTACTTAAAACGTATTTTTGTTTTACCTACAACGATTACCATATCACATACAAACTATTTTCATATTGTTGACATCTTACTCGTATTTCAAATGATGCCCGAATAGGTACATAATGATGATAATACCTTCTTTATTTTGTTCCGTTCTACGTCTTATATTTAACATTGCGAGTTATGAAAATGCTTATTATTTCAGGGCCCTAGAATAATAAATGGTAATCATTAATAACCAATGTTATATATTTATACTAAATATATAAATTATTATCATTTCATTGCTGATATGTAATTAAATTTATCAATTTTTTAGCAATAAGCTTTCCCTCGAGTAGTACGGAACGTTATAATCGAATGATGTAATGAATGGTGAAGCAATATTTTGGATAATCTGGGACTGTTTATTTAAGCTAGGGTCTAATTGCTGTTCTATGAAAGCCACGGTTTATTTATGATTTGTAATAATAAGGTGACATTTAGACTGCAGTTTAAAAATTAAGCCTGTGCTAGATGAACCTGGTTTAAACTGAGTTTTATTTAGTTTTTTGTAATAAGACGGCTTATGTCGGTGTACCTCGTTCGTAACCCTCCTAAACAACTTACCTACAATAATTCTCGAGATATATTTTATCAGATTGTACCTAAAAGTCAAAGACAGAGGAAGCTATATTCATGGAATCATTCAAAATCGACCCTGATCTGGCTTCTACCCAGATATCAGTTAAAAATAATGAGCTACATTCCATAATTTCATTTGTGATTCGACTCGACTGTACAATTGATCCAAAATAATGGCAGTAGTGTCGTTCATTTGGCAACGACACTACTGGTAGTGCGGCTGGTAGTGTCGTTGCCAAAAAAGGTATAAAACATAATAAACAACCATAGATTTCAGAAGGCAGGCCACGATACAAACTTGCAAACAAACATTCCGAAAATTCTAGTCTTGCCAATAAAAAAAATCTACAGTTTTAAATTTTAATTCACGATAAAAGAAACTTTCTTTTTTAAATAGCTTTTCGCTGATTTTTGTACAAATATAGAAGCAACATTTTGATGCAATTATTAATGCATTTATTTTGCTCATTTTTGTAATAATGTTTAAAAATATTTTTATTTAAGTATTTAGAAGAATAGTAAATAGGATAATCATTATTCGTATATTATGTATATCAGTGTTACATGTGTCTATGTTTCTGTTAAGCGCTATGTCTGATGGAGGCGATGTGACAATAATAAATTATTGAAGAAAGTGTGACTTTTATTTTCATTATGCATAAAGGCCTACGCAAACCAGGACGGCATGGCAAGGGATTTTAATTTTTACTAATGGAAATTCAACCGTAATGTTACAGAAATACGACATAAATTGCTATGCTTTAAAATGATGCCGTGGCATTGAAAGGGATTTTATCGCACTGCATTAAAAGACGCGCCACAGGCTCCCGTGGCGGGACGCCGCGGCATACCGCGACCGAGCGCTGACTTACGGCAAAATCCCTTGCCATGCCGTCCCGCGGCGCGCCGTGGCATGCCGCGGCATCTAAGCGGCCAGTGTGCGCTGACTCACGGCAAAATCTCTTGCCATGCCGTCCCGGTGTGCTTAGGCCTTAAAGATACACTAAGCGCCATCACTAAAGTATGGTAGGTGCAAGTAACACTTGAAAACGAATCCTAGCTAACGCGAAGCTCTAATGTTAACCGACCTACGACGGTGTATAACTCAACAAAATACAATTCCTTTTATCACCATCATTTTTTATTGTCACCGTATCAAACTTAGGGCTTAAAGGTCCCTTAATTATATTCTATCTTTTCACAAATCATAGTCAGGTTAAAAAAGTAAAAAGATGTCAAAACCTACTCGTCACTTTAAATAATAGCCAAAATTTAAATAGGTACTAGACACAAAACCATCATATGGACACTATACTACCAGGACAATTTTATTACACAGCAGGAACTACATTACTGTACTGCTAAAATTATCAACAGTACCTTTAAACAGTGAGCACTCTGCTCAAAGCTCATTCTATTGGAAAGATCTTACTTGATCGGTACAAAATACCAGGAAGCTCGTTAACTACGCAGCCTGTGGGCTGGCTGAGGTTCATCCTCATGTCGGCGTTAGCTTATGATGGCACGTTCTAAGATAGATCGGTCAACTCGAAGTAACACTTTTAATACACGTAACACTTTAACTACACTGAACACTACACCATATTCGAAATAACACTACTCAAACAAAACGGGTAACGGTTCCTAGTAAGGAGCACCGATCACGACCGAAGTCAAACTGTAACTGACTGGCGTCTCTCTCCGGTGCGCCCCACCTAGGCTCCGTTGTTGCATGATGCTAGCTATACACGTCATTGCGACAGTGTCGCCTCTACCGGCATTCGTGCTGCGCTTTGTTTATAAATCAAATTAAGTACTGTTTCCGACATAATATATAAATTTTTAATTTTGTTACTAATTTTGTCTATAAATAAATAAATATCACACTGATTTTTACTGAACAGAACAGTACTTTGAATGTGGTATCACAAAATGTTGTGTTCTGCGAATGTGATGTTTTGCGAATGTGGTCTTTTAAGAATATTATATTTAAACAGCGACGGAGGGGATAGATAGATGATTTGGTTGATGGCCACCCGCCCTACCACAGCCCACGTACAATATATAATTTAATTATAATGTAGTACTTACAGGTTGTCTATAAAGTCAAGTAATTAAAGTTTGAAGAACTAAATTGTTCATGTGTCTGGCAACACTGAAATTCAAAATAGACTTGTACATGATCTGTCATCGAGTAGAAGTTGCGGAACGGTTTTCATTTTGTGATTTTTATAAGTTCATTAATCTACAATAAACTAATACTGACTTACGAAGAACAACATAAAGAATGAGTAGAGTAAATCAAAGTGGCACGTGGGAAGTTATTTCTATAGTTCTATGTGATGTTTGACGGAGCACGAAGCTGCTCAAATTTTATGTGATTTGTATGATATTTATGGGCTAACTGCAACTTTGATTGGTATGTAATCGTGTTACTGTGTTTTGTAATCTATCTCAAGTAATATATTCACTCCATTTGCGATTTAGAGACCAAAAACAGGCATTGCGTACATTGCATATTTTTAGGTAAGATTGTCATTGAAAGTAAGAAATATTGTAGTACGACCTATTCTGTTGATACATTATCAGTTGCATAAGTAAAATTCAGTCAAGATTTATCCCAATTTTGAATTTGAATTAATTGCTTTATGTCTATATTACGGTTGATAACTAAACTAAGTATGTCACTTTCACATCAACTGGTCTGTCGACAATGAATAATTAATTGCAATATTTTTTTTATTTTTTTATTATTTAGTTCTTAATAACTTCATGTTAAATGATATCTTGTTAGTTAATATTTAACACTGAATAAATTTTAGTTAGGTATTGCAGTTATTCTTTCCATCCCATTCTTTGCCTGTATTTTGTGTCTAGGTATGTCTAAATTTATTGTAAAAGTATAATCAAATGTTCAATCAACATTACTTTTGTAAAATTTCAGGCTCCAACCAACCCTCAGATAGTTGCAGGTGATAGCTAGAACTGTGATGGATTTTAATTGTAGTCTTGAAGTTCTACGCAAAATTTTAAATGCAATAGGCCTACAAGAAATGCCCTAGTAATATAAAAATCGAGATTTGCCTGAAGAACTAAGGAAAGACATTATTTTATCATTCTTCATACAAGGTAACCTGTATAATAAAGCATATTCTTTTGAATAGTAATTTTTCTCATTATTAACTGTATAAAATAGTTAAAATAATAGTTTCTAGCCTATTTTCCCTTTCTACTCCTCTTTGCCCCCTATACGCCCCTCCAAATAAACCAATAATCAAATCTTTTTTAATAATAATATTAGTAGGTATAGTTAGTTAATCAGTAGTTTCCGTGTAGTGACGAAGGAAGAATACAATATATCACCACCCCATCTCATCCCATGGGTGTCGTAAAAACCGACTAAGGGATTGTCCGTGAATATTATCTTTATGAAATAAAAAGAAAGAAAACTTGAAATAAAACCCTATACCAATACGTCTGGCCAGCGTGGTACCAGTAGGCCAAGTATTATGATGATGATGAATTGATATATAAAATAACAGAATATTTTATAAAATCATCACTAACAAGTAACTTTATGTTGTGTAGTAAATTTATGTTCCCGCAGGTCACAAAATGTTGGCAATTTCTAAAAAGGGCCTTCTGGAAAAACAGTTGCTATCGCGTCGAAAAGCTCCAATCAGAATACTACAGGAGAGGACGTCACCTGTGGGCAAATACTGACGATAATAGCAGCAGCAAAGAAAGCTTTAGGGATGACGATGTAGGTGGCAACGAAAGTTATCTCAACATCGAATATTTAAAAAATCCCAAAGGATTTTTTAATTAGTCATCATAATGACAGCGATGAATAAATCTCCTTGTTAACTGTGTACATGCGTTTTTATTACTCTGATTCAATCCGTTAATTTATTCTAATACCCATACCATTCTAATAGGTGAATTTTGACCCATGTAATTTAGGGTTGGTGTATGAAATCGATTAAGAGATTTATCGATTTAGATAACAAGCGATTAATCGATAAGCGATTATTATTTTTAGTTTAGTTTTATAAGTTTGGTATACATGTGGCAGCAGCCATATAGTATCAGCACTAAAATTAAAACCATAGAACATAATTGTTTTGCAGAAGTCAAAAATTACGTTATGGCTCATAATTCTTACACTAAATTAAGTTACATTCTATGGCTCAAAACAACTGTCAAAATTTAAAATAGCTTGACTATAGTGCATATAAAACAGAAATAAAACATTGTCATCTAAAATGTCTAAAGGGCTAACACTACTTTACTTCTATAAAGGTCATGTTATAACAATTATTCAAATTTCTCAATCACTTAGGGTTTCAACCAATGAAATGAATAATAATTATCTCATTATGAGTTGTGTGAATTTCTTACTTGAGTATTAGATATAATGTGTTTCAAAATTACTTATTTTATTTCAATAAATTACTAGTATAAAAACTATTTTCTCAGACTAAATAGGGTTGCTACGTGTAGCATAGTGGCGGCCTCATTTATTTTCAGGACTTTATAGACAGAGTGTAACTGTCCCAGGAGACAAACTACTCATACTCGTCCTCAAGAAGAAAAAAAAAGATAGAGATCAGATATATTATTATACTCTATGGATCAGATTGTCTTTGGTCGGCTGGCTGATAGCTTGGCTTTTCTGCATTCTTGTGAAGAAAGTGCTATTGATTGACCTCTGCGCGCCGCTGATTTACAATAATTTGAAGTGGTTTTATCTTCAGTGACTTTTTAGCTGTTTGTAAGTATTTTTCAATTGTATATTTATTAGCAGTTAGCTTCTTCGTCGCAAAAGCAATAACATGCTGCGTAAGCAGCAGTAGACATTTTTATTTTTTTTAGCTATAATTTCATTTGCATTTTAACTAAAGCTGCATTTTTATAGTATGTATTAGCGCGTAAATTACTTCAAACTTCTTCGTAGCTCTTAGCAAAAGCTAAAATTGTATTACTATTTTATTAACACGTTACCGGCCGGCACGGCATCCATGACGTGACGGCTCAAGCTAACGGTAGTTTATTAGTGGGAATTGTAATAAAATACAACGGCATCTAAATATTTTCGATACGTTACAAACCACTGAACTTACCTAATAAGTCTGCCTTGCAGATACGACTATGTTTTCAATAATCAGATACTTACACAACTTTCATTCTATATTGTAATAATTTAAGCTCTAAACTGCGTTTCTCATAATCAAATCAATAACATTTTGCCTTGTTACTCTTAGGATCATTATTTAAAGTGATTGTCAAATATTTTCTTTGATACATTATAAGAAGTAATGAAGTTCAATAGTAAAAATCAATACCAAACAACATTTTTGATGATCAGAATTTTGTTTTTGTTGAAAAACAACTCATTTTAATTTGTTCACTTAATTTTTTGAATCTGTATTATAATGTTTATGGTTTGGGTAATCTCTGAACCTACCAGAACTGGATAACATCAATTATATACTTATTAACCCTAGAAAGATAACCTACGTCGAAACGACGTAACCGATTTTGAAAAATGTCGTTTTCTTGCTCGTGTGCCGCAATATCGGGCTTACTTTTCCCGCCAACTAAGCCAACCCACAGAGCTTGCAGGATACGACTGTACTTTTTACGTAAGTGCATTATTTTCCTATATATTCGTAAATATAAATCTGCCGCACGTCGAAATGACGTATGGTTATCTTTTCCGTAATTTTATTTTCGATTTAAATATTCGTATTTTATTGTTTTTGTTACGTTGTTTGATTTAATTATGTATGTATCCATTTTTTACTTGTATGTCATCATTATCACATCACAATTTTGATCTATTTTTGTCGCCAGGCCATTTGTGGCATCAGATAAACAACTTTTGGATTTGCGAGGTTGTTGACCTTTTCGGATGTATATTTCTAAAACCCAAGACTGCCAAACCGACTGCAAAAGAATAAGATATGTGCCTGTACCAAAGAAAAGAAGATTATGTGCTTTTTGACCCACAAAAATAAAAAAATGACTATGTTCTCTTTGATAAAGTCTGTATATGGACACCATAAGTTTAGCGCTTACCCTAATTGCGTTTGGGGCTCAAATTAGAAAAAAGGGGTTTTATTTTGGGTTAAAGGTATTCTATAGATTGTAAAACGGTGATTATTAAAAATGTATTGTAATAATTATAAGACTGGAGAAAAGATCAAATTTTCGTTTAATTTTGAACAGAAAGCAATATCTGTTTTTGTTTACTTATTTTTTTTCTTTTACATAATATGCAAAATATAGTATTATTTTGTTTTATATGTAAGGTAATAACATACACAAAAAATAATTTAAGTGTAAATGAACATATTACATACAAGTCTTACGCTATGTGCATCTTAATATGCGCACGTCGATTCGACGTATGGTTATCTTTAACGTAGCACTGAATATGGTTATCTTTCTAGGGTTAAAAATACATTGTAACTGATGAAATGCACAAAACAGGCTAGGCACTGCACTAAACGCAATTTTTTTAATCATCAATCTTGGTAGGTACTTATAACAAACTTTGTTTTTTTACAAAATAAGAGATGCAGTTTTAAAATTTATTCTTGCAATCTATTGAATTCATGGTAAAGCAAAGCATAACAAATTTAATCATGTTACTTCCTACAATACACCTCTTTCTTCTCCATTGTTTTGTAACGAAATCCTAATTGTGCTGTTTATAGAACAAAAGTATTTTATTACTATCCCGAACTAAGAAAATATCCTGTAATCTTCATTTACATAATATGTTCCCGTCATATAAAGTATGATCCAATCCAGTAGTGAAGTATTTGTCACCACCCTATCTCATCCCATGGGTGTCGTAAAAACTAAGGGACTATTCATGAATATTATATTAACGAAATAAAAAGAGGGAAAACTTGAAATTAAACCCTATACCAATCCGTTTGCTATTAGTAGGCCAAGTATCCCTCCATCATGGGAGGAGGCCCGTCCCTGCAGTGGGACATTTTTTTTTTTTTTTTTTTTTTTTTTTTTTTTTTTTTTATTCTAATTTTTTTTTTATTCTAATTTTTTTTTTGAGGCTTTAAGCACATATTATGCCTATGTCAGCCTCATGGGATGATGCATATAAAAATTCTGGTATAAACAATGTTCCAGTCCATATATCCGTCCCAGCTATAGGGAGCAGTGGGACATTAATGGGCTGTTATGATGATGATATTATAAAGTCTGATTCTTTAAAGTAGTGAAGTATTTATCGAAATCAGCAAATTCATTGCAACATGGTGCCATTATTCAATATCCTACCTTATGTGGTGGAATTAAGGACTGTATTTATACTTTATAATATCAGTTACTAGTCAATATCATAGAGTAAATTACCTGTACTAAATGTTTTCAAATGTCACTACTGCTAATTGTTTAGTAAATGAGCCAATCTATCTTGGGATACTGCCAAGCTTATTGATAGAGTAATTAATTGAGTGTTTAATTTGAGCTCGCTGAAAGGTAATAGTGATTAACGTTTCTGTGACAGAATCGTGTGCTAGCAAGCTTGTGCTCACAGCTTGACATCATGTTATATACTTATTTCAAATTTTCAAAATACTTTATTTCATAAAATTTATTACAAATTGTTTGAAATCGTCGTTTACTTAAAATTTAAGCTACAATTAAAATTATCTACACAGACAAACGCTACAGCTCAAAAAAATCCGCGTTGTATTGTCTAATGTAAATTAAAGGAGAAAAATAAAACCAATCTACTTGTCTGTCTGTGTTGATCCATAAATTCCAGTTTCCAAATAGTAGGGCCAAAAAATGGTAGGGTATTAATTGAGATACAGTAATAAATATAACACTGGACCAAACACTTTTGGTAAACATAGATGACAGATGAAAAGATGGTCAGATGATATAGGAAACTTAGCTGGCCCACTGTGGCTGAGGTTGGCCAGAGACAGATTGGGGTGGAAAGGGCGTGGGGTGAAGGAGTCCTATGTGACGCTGAATTATAAATGAAAAAATGTTATTGATGTGCTTTTATTGAATACTTTTTATTATCAGCAATAAAGGCATTTGTATTAAATATAACAGCTCTATTAATCCTTCTAATAGATTTTAAATGTTAGTTCAGAGTTCCATAATTTAGAAAATGACGACCTTGGTGGCGCGACGGTAACGCAAGCTGCTGCCGTGCAAGAGGTTGTGGGTTCGATCCCCACGCTGGACAATAATTTGTGAGATCCACAAATTATTGTCCTGGTCTGGGTGTTCTTTGTGTCAGTTAATTGATGTTTGTAGAAGGTCCTCGCGACACAGGGCATGATCCCTAGTGCGGGAGTTGTTTTATATTAAAATAGTAAATAGTAAAATAATAGCATCACCCACTTGTAGAGACAAGCCTACAGTTGTTTATGATGATGTTGTCATAAGCATTGCATAAAAACTTGCTATATACTACTGTATAAAAAACCTTAACATTGTATCCAATAAATGAGTAACAATAGCATTTTCTTTAATACAGTTTGTTTTTTTAATACTTACAATTTAGATATGAAATGTATTTTCATCAACATGGTCATTAACTAATTACTTAACAATTATAATGTAATTACACACAATTTGTTAATGACTAATGCATGGTTAATTGCTACTTTTAGCATACTACATTTATTATCATATCTGAACTCAGGTAAAATGGCAAACCGTAGACCCCAAAATGGCGGTGGACGTCGCATGGACTTCGGACGTAACGATCGTAGCAAGAACTTCGGTCGCAGCAGCGTGTCCCCATGGCAGGGAGGTGGCCCCGGGGGCAATCTGCCCAACCTGCTGCCTCTCTCTGGTGGTTCTACCGAGGCAACCCTTGCTCTAGCTAGCAACATCATCAACCTACTACAACCTCGTCAGAACCCTGTGCCCTCACTCCTTGATATGCCTATTAGACGGGACTTCGGTCCCAATGTAGGTCGGTATGACCGTGGTTATGGACCCCATAGGGTAAGTACAAAATTCGTAAATAACGAAACAAATAAAATATTTAGCAAATGAATTAACTATTTATCCAAATTTCAATGTATTTTGGGTCTATTGTATCAGCCGAGTTGTAAAGTTATAAAAGTATAATATCCAATGATAAATCTCCCTTTAAATTAATGTAATTGAATGTAAAACTAATTGTCTGAACAACTTTCATGCATGAACTGTAGTCAGCCTATGAAGAGCTTTATACATATGTCTTCACAATAGTCACATTATTTAATGTAAAACGTCTAGTATTTAAAATTTCAGCACCGTCTTGGTGGCTATGTGAGCCTGGCAACTTTCATACTAACAATCATGTTCTGATCAATCCCTTTAGATGGGCAATCAAGGTAATTTCCGGCGTACGGGAAATTACAATCGCTCCGGTGAGCGTATCAACAACTATCGTAAACCGTTCAGGCCCAATGATGGGCAAAGGCAACAAAACAAGAGCTCCCCGAAAAAGGAGGCCGATTCAAAGGCTAAACCTGTAAAGGACAGGTAAGGAACCCTGAATGTTTCCTTCCGGTGGGTGACACCGATTTTCTTGGGCCTCGTTTGAGGTGCTTTATTATCTTTTGCAACACTACGTCATACGTTCACCGGCCTCTGTTTAGCCGAATTGGCATCGCGTTAGTTTCTGCCTCGTGCGAGGTGTGAATCTATACAAATCTCGTTTGTTGTTTTACTCCTAAGACAATGTCTTCACCGTAAGGCAGACCAGTCTGTCTACAAATCCGACGAGCACTTGCTTATATTGTTAAGCTGACTAAATGCAATACATAATTATGTTATACACACTCATATGATGTGCTTACCTTAGAAAGGACCCTTTAAATAAATTAGTATCACTTAAACATTTTGTGTTTGGTAAGTGTGTTATGTTTTTAACTATTAGTGGTGAAAATATTACTGCGAGTAGCAAATTTAACTAAAATATTAGTACAGAACTAGGTACCTGTTTAGTTAGTCATTTAGTTGTTCTGGAAAATAAAATACTAAACTAAAAATAGTGTGAGAAAAATATCCTATCAATATTTAGTTTCCTGTAGTATCAATATGCTTTTTGAAATCCTTTGTAGACTGTGTTCACAGCAGAACACCCCTTAAACTAATTCATGTATAGGTTTTATTTCTTAATTTTACTTATAATTTTGCATTTGATCACCAAACCTATTAAATAGCATTAATTTCATTTCAAACATCAAAAGCAAAGTGATTTGTTTCTTTTATAATTAAATAAATAAAGATACAAAAAAAAACTAGCACTTCGTTGGGCGGCGAAAAAAAAGCGTCTCTTTTTTAAACATATTTCATGACTGCTCCACTCGTATTAGTCATAGCGTGATACTATATAGCCTATGACATTTCCCGATAAATGAACTATTCAACACAGAAATAATTTTAAAAATCGGTTTTCTTTCAAACGCTTTATTATAATTATATTTGTAAAGCTATTAACACAGAAAGTTATTTATTTTTTGTCTAGAAATTACATTTATGTTTTAAATAAGTATAATTGGTTATTATTATTGTTCATGTTATTTTATTGAACAACTTCAGAAGACAATTATTTATAACAATTAAATATTTTAATATTTCAATAAATAAGGCATGTCAATTAATACAGTTATACAAAAAATTCAACAATGAGGGCTTTCATTAGAAATATGTATTAAACTTTTAAAATTATTTCAATTTTCTAAATTTAAATTATACATTCTAGCTATATAATGCTAATTCACATATATTTTCATTCAGCACAAATTAAAATACATTAATTGTAGCCAAAACTAATTGTCTGAGTATCTCACAGTGAAAATGAAGACGGCACGGAGGACGCAGAACAGAGTAAGGATGAAAATGTCAAGAGTGATGTACCGAAGACTCGGTACGATGACATTAACTGCCAATGGTTGAAGTGCCACATTTGTAACAAGAGCATGTGGGATGGAAGATCATTCGAGAACCATCTGAATGGGCGTGCTCATGCTATCATGATGCAGAAGACTGCGGAGAGTTACGCATTAACTGCTGATACTATGAGGCAGGAGTTCAAGGTGGGTAACGAACCTAAATACATTTTAATTTTTTGTATTGATTTCTTTTGTTGCTAAAAAAGGATTTCATCATAACAGCCCATTAATGTCCCACTGCAGGGACGGGCCTCCTCCCGTGATGGAGGGATACTTGGCCTACTAATACCACTCTGGCCAGATGGATTGGTACAGGGTTTAATTTCAAGTTTTCCTTCTTTTTATTTCGTAAAGATAATATTCACGGATAGTCCCTTAGCTGGTTTTTACGACATCCATGGGATGAGATGGGGTGGTGACATATTGTATTCTTACTCCGTCACCACACGGAAAAAGGATATATTAGGATCATTCTTTACTCATAGTAACTTTTTAAATGTTAGTCCAATAAAGTAAATTTGAAAAATATTGAGAATAAAACATTTTTTATTTGTAAGGATATTTATCAGGTTAAGAAATGCATTTAGGAATGTACTAAGAAGGGCGGGACTCTTACGAAAATGCTTTACATCATAAGTGTGCATGGAGCATAGTCTGACAGACTTATACTTAGTGATCTAGGATTAAATTGTGTTATTATTTGAAAATTAATAGTCGTAGTTTCTTCTCACAAAAAAATAATAATTTCGACGAATATTTTAAGTAATTTATTTAAATACTACAGATTCGTGAGATGCGTCGCCTACGCAAGGAAGGGCTAGCCCCTCCGCGCGACTTCTACTGCGCCATGTGTGACATGTACGCTGGGGAAGGAGCCACGCACAGGACCACTGTTGGGCATCGCAAGCTCAAGAAGTACCTACACCCCACCTGCACTTCGTGCCACAAGGAAATGCCCACGAGGATTGAGTTGGACGAACATCGTTTAACTCCTGAACATCTTAAGAATATACAGGATAAGGAGATTATTGCTAAGCCTCAGAGTTAGTATTGGATTATTATATACCTAGTTAAGTACGAAGTAGCCCCTTCTCTCGCGTCTCGCCAACTTACCTCGCCAAAAAATAGGATGGAGATCTATTTAAATCAACTTAATCAACAACTTACTACTTAACTCGCTACTGTACTTGTCCGATGTGTAAATCAGGCTTAACTGGCTATTGACGTTTTAACCAGCCGACATAATTGACATTGTGAAGACAACATTCAGAAATTAGTCTTATTAATAAAACGCGACGGTACGAGCTAGATGTTGTCTTATTTTTCAGACCATGGAGACTAAAAGGTTAATAATGTATTAATGTTTATTGCGTCGATAGTAAAGTAGTCGTGTGAGTTGCTGTATTGTTCGGGTGTTCGAATTTCACTTTATATACAGTGACTGTTGATTGACAGTAATTCGTTATTTCAGCCTAGAAATCTCTAATTTTAATTAGGCGTTTATCTAGCAAAGATAAAAATTCAAATGCTGTAAAGCTTTAATCAATTTATTCCGGATTCCAGCTTCTAGCTAAAAAAAAATTATCATCAATTTATTTAACAAACTAACCCAAACTAGAGATTATAATAATTTAATATTGTAACAATAGTCAACTTAAATCTGTGTATTTATTGCATAATAACAATGTTGGCAAAAATTGTATAGAGAACTAAAATTCCAATTAATTTGTTCCAGTGATGGTAATCTCAACTTTGGAGATGGAACAGCTGTTCCTCCAGGAGAACCGTCGTCGTCGTCGCCGTGACGATAGATATCAGAACAAGGAGGACCAGGAGACTGAGGGTGACCAGGATAAGGAGGAGAAGGAAGGCGATGGGGAGAATCAGGTAAGAGGTGTTACAAGTATTTCTATATATTTATACAGTATGTGAATTCTGATATCCTCACTGAAACCGTATAGTCCCCAAAATGGCATCCGTGCAACCATTTGGGAAAGCTTTAAGCTGGCCAACTTGATTGTGTATACTTATTTATATTTGTACTTAAACAGGAGGATGGTGAAACTAAAGTGAAGATCGAGGAGGGAGAAGGTACGGAGACTGCTGAAGAGAAACCAAGCATCACTGATCCAGAGAACACGGTCTTGGATTATGTTGAAGGAGATGACATCTCTAATATTACACAGGAACAGCTCCCTGTCTACAAGTAAGTCTTATTTATATTATAAACGAGAAAGTTTGTGCCTGTAAATGTATGTAACTGTTTCATGTAAAAACTACTGAATGAATTTTAATGAAACTTTAAATTAATGTTGATCAAAATAACACATAGGCTACAATACAATTTATGAAGGTATTGTGTGAATTTTCTAAAATGTTCTCCGATAAATGTACTATTCAACAACCGAGGTGAGTATATGCTTAATTATATATTCACAAACAATCTCATTTTACTAAACAAAGGATCCGATCCAACGTTTATAAATGCACGATCCCAAACCATAATAGATCTAACGATGGTAACGACCGACATGATAGACTACATACGCGACTGGCGTGTCTCGGATGAGCTGTCTTGTTCCGACCACCGCTGGATTCGTTTTTCCACAAACATAAATTTACCCAAACCAGAACCACGAAGGTTGCCTCATAAAACTGACAAGTCCAAATTTATCGGACTAGTCAGCGCTATGGTAAGTAATCAGACTACAGTACCCAAAACAATCAACGTATCCGACATCGATAATCATGTCGATAACCTAACAACTATACTGTTATCAAGCTATGAGCAGTCCTGCCCCCTGACTGTACAGAAGTGGGGAAGCCGTCAACATTGGTGGTCTCCCGAACTGGAGAGACGGCGCAGGAAACTCAGGAGACTTTTTAATAGAGCAAAAAACACACGGCTACATCTAGACTGGAATAGGTACACCGTAGCCAGGAAACAATACAAAAAACTAATACGCAACAGAAAACAGGAATGCTGGAGACACTTCTGCACCGGCATAGAAAACAACAATCAGGCAGCTAGAGTGAAATCTTGCCTCGCTAAAGAGACGAGCCACTCAATTGGGTGTCTCAAGAAATCTGACGACACTTACACCAAAACCGATTCAGAAACAAACGAACTGCTACTCAAGTCCCACTTTCCTGGTTGCCAAATTGCCACTGTGCCACAATGGGGACCCTATCAAGAAAGAGCTACTAGTAGTTCGGACTGGGACGTAGCCAGAAACATAATTAATGAAGAAAAAGTACTATGGGCAATAAACACATTCTTGCCGTTCAAAGCAGCAGGCCTGGATGGCATCTTCCCAGGCCTTCTAAAATGGAGCGGGAGCATTGTAGTGGACTACCTTGTTAAGGTTTTTCAAGCCTGCATAGCACACCGCTACGTGCCTTTGAAATGGAGAGAAGTTAAAATAATATTTATCCCAAAACCTGGTAGAGTGGACTATACCCAGCCTAAATCATTCAGACCCATTAGCCTAACTTCGTTTTTCTTGAAGACGCTGGAAAGGTTGGGGGACAGAGAGATCAGAAGCCAGGTATCGTTATCCAATACCCTACACCCAAACCAACATGCCTACAGTGCAGGCAAATCAACCGAATCAGCACTTCACAATGTGGTATCCCGGATAGGGGATTCGTTAAAATCGAAAAAACCAACCCTTGGCGCCTTCATTGACATAGAAGGAGCTTTTGATAAAACAAACTTTTCAAGCATAAACCACGCATTACGCTTAAGTGGAATAACCCCCACGCTAACTGAATGGATAAATAACATGCTTAAACAACGAGCTATACAGTTCACAGTCAACACCACCACACGTGGTATTGTGAGTAGAGGATGTCCACAGGGAGGAGTCTTATCACCTCTACTGTGGAACCTTGTTGTCAATGAGCTCATAACAGAGCTCAATGCTAGCAACCTCTACACGGTGGGATACGCTGATGACATAACTATTTTAATATCGGGAAACTTTGAAAGCACCTTATGCGACCTCATGAGGAACGCTTTCAGAACAATCGAGAACTGGTGCACTAAGCACGAGCTCTCTGTTAATCCCTCCAAAACTGAACTAATTATGTTTACCAACCGAAGAGTTACTGGACCCTACCGGATTCCAAAACTTTTCGGCACCGAACTAAAACTTAAAGATGAAGTTAAATATCTAGGAGTAATTCTCGATAGCAAACTACTTTGGAATAAGCACCTAGACTACAAACTAAATAAAGCAACCATTGCCTTCTATCAATGCAAAAAGATGTTAGGCATAAAATGGGGTCTTTCCCCCAAGATCACATTATGGCTATACACATCTGTAATAAGACCAATGCTGACCTACGGAGCCCTAGTCTGGTGGAACAGAACCGAACTCCGGTCTGCCACCATCAAACTGGGACGCTTCCAAAGGCTGGCATTGTCCTCCGCAAGTGGATGTACAAAAACGACACCCACAGCGGCGTTGGAGATAGCCTTACAAATAACACCCCTGGATCTACACATACAGCAAGAAGCAACAATGGCTGCAATAAGGCTCTTGCACTTAGGTCTATGGGGCAAAAATCACAACAGTCCACACGCATCTATCCTAGAAAGGGCGATAGAGTACCAACCACTCATAGTTGCCCCGTGTGACAGAATACCCAACCAATTCGTTTTCAACAAAAACTACCAAATTCTTCTAAAAGCAGAGGAATGTGACCACTCAAAGACCAACGAGTTGCGCATATACACCGATGGCTCGAAAACAAAACATGGATCAGGAGCCGGTGTCTATTCTCTTGAACTCAACATGAACATATACTCACCTTTGGGCCCGCATAGTTCGATTTTTCAATGCGAATGTGCCGCCCTAACAGAGGCCGCTAGAGCAGTGCACAGACGAGGAATAGAAGACCATTCGATAAAATTTCTCTCTGATAGCGCTGCTGTACTAACGGCGCTAAAAGGCAAATCAATCAACAGCAAACTAATTGCCGAATGTCACGACGCCCTGGATGTAATATCGCAAACAAACGACATTACCCTCCAGTGGATAAAGGGACACAGTGGATCTCTTGGCAATGATGCAGCAGACGAACTTGCAAGGAAAGGATCTGAGATGGAAGTGGTTGGCCCGCACCCGCTTCTCCCAATTCCTTTCTCACAATTTCGACCCTGGATCCGCCAAAGATCCACAGAGCTACAGAACCAAAGATGGTCGCGCACTGCAGAATGCAGACAGTCCAAACAAGCGCTACCTACTGTGAATCCGCGACTATCTAAACGTCTAATAAACCTAAACAGAAATAATCTAAAAATAATGATAGGGACAATTACGGGCCACTGTCACCTTAATAAACATCTATACTTAACCGGTGGTACTGACAGTCCCTTATGCAGGGGATGCTTCAATGCCGAAGAATCAGTCACGCACGTCATCCTGGAATGCGAGGCAGTGACTTCTCAACGAAATGAAATCCTCGGACCAGTGAGGTCACTCCGCGAAGCCTGTGAAGTTCCCAGGAAACTTCTGCGCTTCTGGACGGAGTTAGGCTGGCTAAGTTAGCCAGGATTCTGCACACACAACGGACCAAAAGGGAGTCTAAGTGTGGAAACTAGAGTCCACCATCCATTCCATTCCATTCCATGTACTATTCAACACAGAAATAATTTTTAAAATCGGTTCAGTAGATCCAGAGATTACCCCCTACAACGTCACAAACACACAAACTTTACCTCTTTACAATACTAGTATATCTAAAACATATGTTTTTGTTCTCTCATGACAGCGCTGCCCGTGGTGTTGGTGCCTCATTCCTGTCAGAGTTCCGCTGCATCCAGTGCAAGCTCTGCAACAAGTTGTTGGACTCTGAGGAGACAGCTGCAGTACATCTGCGTACATGGAGACATCATTTGCTGTTCACTAGGCTGATTGGTGATAAGATTAATAAGGAGGTAACTGTTAATTTATTTATTTTGGATTTTTTTTTATATGTGTGTAAACTTTTAGAGCCTTTAGGTTAACTAAAACGGTGTTTCTTTTAATAAAGAAAGATGAATAATAGGATTCCAATCCACATCTGAGAAAATGCTTCTCGCCTGAGAGTATGGTGGGGTCTGCATTACGGCTAGGCTACCTAAGTTCTTGTGTCGTTAACCAAAGTAGTCTGTTGCTTCTCATAATATTCACTCAAATGTAAGCACCCTTACCTTACCCTACCTAGATTACAGACCAGAATTACCTAGTAATACATCAACTTAATAAGTTAATATACAGGGTGTAGTAAAAATTGATATGATCATATCTCCTAAACGGAGGGGCATTTTTCGGTGTTTTCATGCATTAAAATTTACCTACCTCATACACCCGAATTTTAATGTTTTTGTTTAGGAAATATTGGTACATATTATTGATAATTGATGTGTTATCTTGTACAGACTGAAGCCGCCACGGTGACAGTGAAGCGTCAGATAAACGATGACGACGACGACGGTAACTACAAGCGTCGCAAGGTCGAGACTGATGATCAGAACGGACATGATGATGATGATGATAAAGGTTTGTATTTATTTAGGCTTTTAAGATATAGCTATAATAAGTACCTCCGGAAAACGCAAATGATGAATTTTTTCAGGGCTGTTATGATGACGATGATAAAATGCGCTTTAAAATTTATCTTGAAAGATTTCATAATGAAATAATTTCTTAATGAAAATAATCTGTGGAAAAAAAATTATTTTGACAAAATTGGAATAAGCTCGCTGCGACGATATTTCCGGACCTTTACGACTCTGGGAGCTTCAAGAAACGAGCGTACTACCTTTTAAAAGCTCGGCAACTCATTATAATTCCTCTGGAGTTGCTATAACCAATAATCATGAATATTGATTACAGCCGGAGACGAAGATGCGGAAGCTGCCAATGGACAAGATGGAGGAGCAGAGATGCCCTCGCCTGATGAACTTGAGAACTGGGAACAGACTGTCGATGAAATACTTGAAGATGAACAGGACAAAACTATCGGTATGTATAACAGAACTCGAATAGTTTAGAACGCAGTGAGTTGTCATTGTCCGCCGACCTAGCCCCGCCGTCTAACCAATAAAACCTTTTAAATTCAATTAATTTGAAATTCAAAAGATTTTGTTTGAGCGACCGACTTCGGCTTTGCACAGCTACAGTGTTATGCGTTTACGTTTACAGTGTTATGTACATATTTTATACAAAGCCATGAGACACTTATGGCCACAGAGGCAAAGGTATTCTGTTTTACTATTTATTTATTTTTTATTTTAACACTTCATACAATATTGTATACAGGCGGACTTAATGCCTAAGGCATTCTCTACCAGTCAACCTTAGGTGATGCAGAGATAAATGTGGTAGGTGTTAATGTGATTAAAATGAGGAAAATGTAAAATAGTGTGTAATGTAACAAATACATAAACTACAAACATAGATAACCAATTCTTACACATATAAAAAAAAAAAAAATATAATTATATAATAAGTATGTACCTATATAATAATATACATAAATAACAATTTAAACATACATAAATAATTAACTCGAACATAAATAAATAGATAAATAGAGCCCAATGATTCAATATAAAGTTCAACTAAGGTTTGTTTAACATAAGATGACGTACTTTATATTTAAACATTTGACGACTAGTTGACATCCTGATTTCTAGAGGCAAGGCGTTCCAGAGAAGAATAGACTGAACTGGGAAGGATGAATGAATAAAGTTAGAGTTATGAGAGGGACATAAAAGGAGAAGATTATTAGAGGATCGCAGATTGCGGTTGTGAGTAGAACATAGGTACTGAAAGTAGTGAGTTAAATAGGCAGGGGGAGTAGGAGAAGTAAGGAAAGAGAAAAGAGTTGTGAGAGCGCGCATGCTGCGTCTCTGACGAATAGATAGCCATTGCAGTTCAGTGCGAAAAGCAGACACATGGTCGTACTTGCGAAGATTGTATATGAAACGAATGCAGTTATTGAGAAGCCGGTCGAGTTTGTTGAGAAGATCTGTAGGCTTACTCTTGAACATAATTTTAATTTCAATCTAATACCAATCCAATTACAATGTCAATTTTGAAGTCACGTGCTTTCGTACTCTTGAAAACAATTTCGTCAACATTGGATTGAAATCGGGATTGGTTCACGATTATACTTTAAAGTGTGAAGTTAGCAACACATGACATTGGAGAAGTGATGTTCAACTACATACTAAATTGAGAAAATATTATTACTAAGGTCGGTATCTGCATAATAACAATAGTAATAAATACAAGTTATGGAAAATATTATTGTAATATACGTTTTTTAATTATTTATTATTATTCGGATCGAGAAATTAGCATTTCAAAAATTTTGTGTTGCTTGTGGCTGAATGAGACGGGTCAAAGACAAGTCTATTATAAAAATAGTTCCCCTTACTTGTCAAAAAGTAAATATCGCACCCTCAGTATTATAAGGGCACAATCCAAAAAAGTTGATTTTTGGGAAATCACGATTTAAGATTCGGGGTTCCTATAAAATACCTATTTTTTCAAATTACTTGTTTATTATTTAAGTTATAAATGTGAAAATTGGCAGATTTGTTCTTTGGTAAATGCACTATAAATAGCAATAGGAGAAAACAATAAATTTGCATTAATTCTATAAATTACAAGTAATTGAAAAACAAGCATTCAAGTTAGGCCTTTATAATACAAAAATATCAAAGAAATACTAGGACTATTTAAAATTGAACCTATATATTATTTAAATCCCTGTCACTGTTTAGTTGTTAACCATAACCTTCTAGCAGTAAGAGCGGGCGCCGGGCTGGGAGAGTGTGAGAGGGACACAAATATATTTACCGAGTCGTTATTGTCCTTTTTCTCGCTCTGTCAGCGCTAACAGGTAAAGAATTCCATTTTATGCCCTTAGCATTTAAAATCTCAGTTTACTAAAATTTTGACTTGGCCCCTTATGTTACTGAGGGTGCGATATATTCTAGAATAATTTTCTATTAATTCTATATTAGTGTTTCTAGTTTAAAAAGCTTTGTGTGGCTTTGTGACCAAGTAAAGCTTGAATATTTATCATTAAATATATAATATAATATATATTTAACAAATAAATTATTTGTGTTGTCAAACAGTGTTCGTTATCATTCGGCGCCATATTTTATTTGGTACATAGATACAACACACAAAGCGCAATATAGGTTTAGTTTGCCTTTCTTTTAAAGCCCAATCTACGTTTTTTTATGTAGACTAAATGATATCTTTACTAATAAGTCATATTAAAGATGTATTAATATTCCCAAGTCGACATAAAACACAAAACAATATGTAAAAAGTTACTTATTTGCTATTGGAATAATACCAATTTACAAGCAATCCGAACACAATTTCAACGCAATACGCAGCTGTCAAAATGAATTCAAGAGTACCATTTTTAATTCAATCACAATTTCATGTAGTTCAATAAATAGACACCTAATTTGAAAACAATTTGGCGCTAGTGTTGATTTCAAGAGTATGAAATAGCGGTAAACGTCATAATTCCAATCCCGATCGATCGGAATTAAATTCAAGAGTAGACCAGCAGCATTCAGGTCATAGTAGCACACATCACCATAGTCAATTATAGGGAAAATCAAAGTCTGCACAAGCATTGCCTTGGTTTGCGTAGGAAGGAAATGTTTTAATCAGTAAAAGGCTCGCAGAATACCTGTAACTTTATTGCACAAGTTAGTTACTTGAGTGTGCCAGCTTAAAGTCGTGTCTAGGTATAATCCCAGGTCCTTAACAGACGCACAAAGCTTGATTACCGTGCTATTTAATTTAATGGGAGGGAGAGAAGATATGTCAGTTCTGCCTATTAAACGCTGGCTTCCTACAAGCATGGCCTGACACTTGTTAGGGTTTACAGACAATCCATACCTCTGTGACCAGTTATGTATTTGATCAAGGTCAGAGTTAATTTTGTTGACTGCCAAAGAAAGAGAATCAACAGTGGCCTGTGCGTAAATCTGCAGGTCATCAGCGTACAGGTGATACGAACAATGAAGATTAGGGCAAATGAGATTGATAAAAATAGAGAATAACAAAGGTGAGAGAATACCGCCTTGAGGAACACCAGAGCCGATGTCGCACCAACACGAAAGAGATTGATCGTTGCGCACCGCCTGCTGACGTCCCTGAAGATAACTTGAGAACCATTCCAATGCTTCAGAGGAGATCATGTTGTAGGAGAGTATGGCAAGTAGGATGTCGTGACTTATGGTATTAAACGCATTTGAAAAATCGATTAATACCATCACGGTGATTTTTGTGTCCTCCATACCCTGTCTAATATCGCCAGTTACTTTCAAAAGTGCAGAGACAGTACTGTGTCCTGGTCGGAAACCTGATTGAAGGGGACTTAAAAGGTTATTTTTGTGAACAAAAGAGGAAAGCTGTTTATGTACACAGGCTTCTAGTGTTTTGGATAAGAAAGGAAGAATGGAAATAGGACGAAAATCATTGAGAAGAGATGGGTTCTGGGTTTTGGGTAATGCGATTATATAGGCTTTACGCCATAAGGAAGGGTAGGTACTGGTGACCAAGGAAAAATTAACAATATGCATTATGACAGGGGCAACACTTTCAAGTATTATAACGATCATTCGGCGACTTATGTCGTCGTAACCGATGGCGTTCGATTTGATTGATGTAATCGTTTTCATGATCTCCTCCTTTGCAACTGGAGAAAAGTAAAACAACTCAATATTTAGGCGAGGCAGATCTGCAAGGTCACGGACCGTCTGGATCACAGTTTGGCGATCAAGCGCAACAGAAGTGGAGAAATGACGATTGAGATCGTCCAAACTAATCGATTCAGGAAAGTCAGCATGCCGCTGTTTACCTATGCCTAATGTGCCCAAATATTTCCAGATATCTGCTGCTGATGAGGAGTTAATGTTGTTAAGAATGTCACGGCGTTTAGAGTTACGTATCACCTGATTACACCTGTTCCTCGCATATTTATACAGAGCCCACCTGTCATCACTCCGATTCTTCTTATATCTACAGAGAGCCCGATCCCTACATTTCATGGCAATGCGAACCTCATTTGTAATCCATGCTGCCGGAGGACGTTTTAATTTTACCTTTTTTAAAGGTGCATGTTTGTCAAACAAGTTAATAATATTTTGATTAAATATTTCGACCTTGGCATCTAATGTTTCAGCCGCAAACAAATTGTCCCAAGATATGTCGGAGGCATCTTTACAGATTGCCTCATTGTCAATCTGTGCAAAACAACGCATGTGCAGAACTTTAGGTGGAAGTTTAGGAGGCTTAAGAGTGTAAGAGAGGTATAAAAGATCATGATGGGAAAAGCCAGGAGCAAGAAACTGACCGTGAGATGAAACGAAAGAAGGGGAAGAGATAAGAATAAGATCAAGCCACGTGTCATTACCACTGTTGTTGTGATGTGTTGCCTGCAAAGGTAGCACGTGAAGGCTGGCTGATTCAACAATTTCACAGAGTTTACGAGAACGTGAAGAACCTATAGATAAAAGATCGGTATTGAAGTCACCCATGATGATGGTATGTGCATACTCTGACCCTAAAGTTTCCAGTATTGGTTCAATACTGGAGAAGTAGTCAACAGTAGGGGGACAATATACGACACCCAGGGCTATCTTGATGCCTCTAACATCAACCTCCAGAAATAAAAATTCTGCAGTTGCAGATGTGCCGGATGTTATGAGAATTTTATACGGTAGACCACTGCGAATGTAAATGGCTACGCCACCCCCTCTTTTACCGACGCGATCATTTCGTAATAAAATGAAGCCGGGAAGAGGGTACATGGTTGAAAGAAGATGTGATTGAAGCCAACTCTCTGAAATCAGGATAGCGTGAATGTTTGCATTAGAAAAAGTGTCAAATAGGTCGGTGTAATGGCTAGCAATACTTTGTGCGTTGATATGGCATACATTAAACAAATTTCTTGAGCCTCCCTCAAATACTAGACGCACAGAATCCCTAAGCGGTCTATCACCCAAGGAGCAAAAACTATCTTCATTTGATGAACATGTAGATTCATTGGCAGATAAATAATAATCGTCGTCTGACATTTATATTAGAATAATATTTTATAAGAATATGTATAAATAAATGTATATACTAAATATAATATAAAATAAGTGTATTAATAAAAAAAAAGTAAAAAAAAAAAAAATATTAAACTTAAAATAAATGGAAAATATCTCTGCACCACCCGCCAGCGATCAGGAAAGAGAAACGGAACGTAAGTACACAGTTTCGGAACGTACCTTAATGTCTAACAAATGGGTACAAAAAAAAATAAAGAACTTTGACATATCATATTTTCTGAACGAATCAAAAAGTCAATTTGACATAATATTTAACTTTGAGGTTAACAACAAAACAAACTAACCTTCAAGATTGTGATTTAAGTGAGAAAAAAAAAAACAATAAAAACTGTGTTGGGGGTAATAACAAAAGAGGCTTAAAATATAAGAACAATGAAAATATAATGCGATGTGTAAAACTAATTACGTGCTTTGGAGCGTTCACCAAATGACGAAGCTTCACCGTTCTTGTCAATTGTAGACCCCCTGGAGTACCGCTGTACCCGAGGATCGAGCTCGTCCATAGTAATTGTGATCTTGTGTCGGCTACCGTCGGCGGCTTTTACAATAATTATGCCGTCCTGAGTCCAAGATGACCGCATGCCAAAATGTTGCCGAGCTTTACTAAAAACTGTCTGACGAGATCTAGTTAAGAACTCCTTAACAGATACAGTTGTACCTTTGAGCCTGGGCTTGGCCTTCCAGACCGCCATCCTGTTCTCCAAGCTTGAAAACCTAACAAGAATTGGGCGGTTATGATTGCTTGTTTGTATGCCAATGCGATGACAAGTGGTGATCTCAGCTGAAGTGACATTCTTGACATCCATATTTTGGGCAATCCTGGTTATAATGGCCTTGCAGTCCTCCTGCTGACTTTCTGCAACTCCAAGGAAGATAAGAGCCTTACGTCGGTGCCGAGTTTCAATAGTGTCAACAATGCGGGTGCACTCATTGATTTGCTTCCTTAATAGCCCGAGCATGGTGAACATTAGGTCTCTAAATGTCCGGAACTCCTCAGCTACTTTTGCTATGGTGTCTTTAGTAGGACCTGCAGTGTTCAATTGTGCCTCAAGCTCGGCCATTCTCTTGGTGAAACTTTCTTCCAAGTTACTTTGGGCAATCTTAATGTCATTAATTTGAGACATAGTGATGTAAAAATATAATTAGTGTATGTGAAAATATAATTAATTCGCTTGTTCCCAACTAATTAAACTGTGCTGGCAGGTGGTGTTAAAATTGTATGAATGACTTACATATAAATATTACTTCAGTAAGTTACTGAGCCACAAACGTATGTATGTAATATTTGCTTATTTCTTCAACAAAAAACAACATGTAATGCTAATTATTGCAGTAAATACTATTTTAAATTTAATTTCAAAAATGCAGTTCTTATTAAACTTATTCACTTTATGACACCTACCCTCGAAAAAAAAAAGAAAAGATGTTATATGTTTGTTTTTTTTTTATTGTATTTTTGTGTATGCGCGTACCTGCTTCTGTGTAATTTGTTTAAATAAATGTTTTCTTGCTTTCTTATATACATAAACGTAACCTTCGTCTTGAATCTCTCCATATTTTATGCTAATAGTACTCGTTTATATAAGGATCGAAAAAAATAAAATTAATTGTTAAATTTTTTCTAGAAGAACCGCCAAAGGAGCCCACACCAGAGCCGGAGCCCCCGGCCCCGGAGCCAGAGAAGCCTGCAGCAGTGGCGCCGCCACCCGTCGTGGAGGACAAGCCGCGGAACTCGCCCACCCCCCGGGGGAGGAGGGGACGGGCCCGCGGACGATACTAACTCACACGCTGAACCACATATTATGTATATCTGTAGATCATTACCTTGAACAATAACCATCACTATAGTTATCATCTGAGTACTTCAAAAAGAGACAAGATATTATATAAGAATAGAAGACGCGTAAGTGTGAGCGAGATAGATATAGACAAATGATAACGCGATATCTATACCTGTGGAACATTAACATCGACATAACAACCGTCAGTTTATTTTAGGTTGGAGTCTAGTACAAATAGCGCGAAATATAAGATATATAACAGTAAAAATCCTAATTATTAATTCTGCATTGAAATATGAGACATAACATAGTAGAAATAGTACGTTGTTACTCATTTTACGTTGTATTAGCTAACTTTAATACGTTTTCACATCCTGCAATATTTGATTGTGCTTAAGTTGAATATACTCCCTTTTCTTATCTTGGGAACGTTATTTCTCGGCCGTTATTTGATCTAGTGTAATACATAATGTAAACAGTATTGGAGACTAATCCAACCAAGTTTATTTCTCTAAATTTTATTATTATTTTTAAGTGACTATTCCCATTTATAGAAACTAAAAGCCATAGAATAACTGGATAATTAATTTGTTTAAAATTCCTCTATTTACTGAAAAGCTATTGTAAAATGTATTCTATTCTAACAAGTGATTTCTTTTCTCTTAAAATAGAAAATAAATTGTATTTGTAAAATTTGATAATCCTAACAATATTTAGGTTCTATTTTTTAGTAATAAGTCATGGTAAAAAAAATATTAAATGTAGATTTATTAATATAATTTTAAAATGGCTTTTCTACAATATTGAATAGTATATAATATTGTCACATAAATTTGTATTAAATCAGTATAAAAATGTGGAAAATACAAACAAATAAATATAAATTAGATATATTATTAGTTTACACACTAGTGTATAAATTTTTACATATTATTGTAGTAATAAGATTCTTTTCATAATTGGCATTATTAAATAAATTGTGTGCTTAGTAAAATTTTTGTATTTTTTAGTTCCTTCAATGTTTAATAATTTGATTTTTAAATATACATTAATGCATTACAGCATTGAATTATGTTTAAAATCAATTGTTAAACCTTTTTTCCCTATTTACCAACACCTCATAAGGAATGGCAAAGGCCTACCTAAAGAACCAATTTGTTTGGAGATTCTTAAGGAGATCAGCTCGCGCAATCTTACTGGGCCGGACTGAAGTTAACTTTCAGAGACGTTCGCCCATGTACAGGAAATAATAAATCTCTCATTACTTGCCATTTAGTTACAAAAAATATTTCTAGCAACAACAACTTCAAACCATGTGTCTACACTCAGCGGGATCCCCTGTCTGAGAGACTAATGAATGATGCAGAAAATTAGATCTGGATATGTTCTACTGAATTATGCTGAAAACAGAATTTGTTCCGTATAATAAACGGAAATATAAACTTTTCTAACCGACCTCCAGCCAGCGGAATATTTACCAAAATTAAGTCTGGGGAACTAAATATTGGTATTAACTTTTAGTCCTGTATTTTTTCTGTTTAACAAAATAAAAAACATACTTCTAATGCCCTTACTTCAGCCACAATCAAGCTGAAATGAAACCTCCAGTCAGCGAACTTTTTCTTCTAAGGACATTTTTTTGTAACTTTTACACTAAATTGATAACATTTACATTATTTACGACTATAATTTTACTTAAATTACCTTTTCGTATATCTACTTAGTATAAAAATTAAAAGTATAGAATTTGAGGTGTCCAGTTCGACCGCGCGGCCATAGCGTTTTTTTTTAAAAAAAACCATGTCAATTTTTTGTAAAAATTTGTAGAAGTTGATTCCCAAAACCATAAATTTGTCAAAGATACGGTTAAAAAGTTATAAGGGTTTAAACATGGCCGCGCCATTGAAACGCGGCGAACCGCGCGGCCACTGAGATCTTTAAAACTAAGCCTTGTAGAGACCTGAAATTTACGCAAATGCAAGATTTAATTTGTAAAAAATTTGTAAAAATATAAAAAAAATACTCAGGTTTATAGTTTAAGAGCTATAACACTAAAACCGAATGGCCGCGCCATTGAAACGGTGGAGAAAACGCTATCGCCTGTATCTCGCTGAAAAAAAATCGCAGAGGTGTGTAGTTTATTGTAATTACCCAGATTTGAATTTGTCGAAACTAGGAAAAATACAACAAAAATTCCTAGGTTTATATTTCAGGAGCTATAAGACTAAAACGATATGGCCACGCCATCGAAACGGTGAATAAAACGTTATTTCGCCTGTATCTCGCTGAAAAAGCATCGCAGAGGTCTGGAGTTTTTTGTAATACCTAGATTTTAATTTGTCAAAACTAGTAAAAATACAATAAAAATTCTTAAGGTTATATTTCAGAAGCTGTAGAACATTATCAGTATGTGGTGCGATAGGGTGACCATGTCTTATTGTTTACAGAATACTTTCTACTTATTGTTACAGAAATTATAATTCAAGGATCCTAAATAAAATTAAAATGAAACCATAAATATAAAAACAATTATGTTTATTGCTTGAAAAGTCAATAATACAGTTACAGTCCGCGTGGACTTACGAAAAACTAGCCCTAAGATTGGTTTAAATGACGCAACTCCGCCCCTAAGCTATGTGATTAGTAATGCACACTATTGCATCTCACACGCGCCACCCCCGCGCGCCTCCGCAGGTCAGTGCGACGCGTACAGCCGTTAGTACTTATTATTCTGTGGTACAGCGACGTAAGCGTAAGAGTTTCGTTATCAGTGTGTCGTTGTGATGTTAACACGATAAAAAAGTGATCTACTGATTATTAAAATGTTCAGTTCGTGTGTAATTACGATTAAGTGTTGTACTGTGGTGTAACGTCAGTTCGGTAAATTATGTAAACAATTCAGCAGAAGTGATTAAGGTATGTTGCATTTAAATATTTTATGATTATGTTAGAGCTCTCTCTTTATTTGTATGGATGACCGTGTAGTTAAGATATTTTACTATGAAATATTTACAATCTTATGTATATGAACTTATATGAAATACTAAAAACTATCTAATAACTAACAAAAATAATAATAATATATAATGTTTGCCCTGCAGTGGGACAATAATAGGCTGGATTATTATTATTTAATGTTTTATTAAATCATATAGGTAATTTGAACTTAACTTAGAACATTTGAAATGATTGTAAATCATTTTGATTCCACATTTTTAAATAAGTACAATCATAACTAGCAGGGATGTAGATATATGTTTTTACTTTAAGCGTAATATTATATGAATGGAAAAATTACTAAAAAAACTAAAGTCAATCATTTGAAAGATATACACTTCCAAAGTCGTAAAATGAGACCCCCCCCCGCCTCTAACTTTTGAAATAATAAAGTTGGAAAAAAAAAATTATGTAAATGTCAATAAAAACTTTCAATGAAAACTGGTTTGAACAAGATACAATCATAAGTTTTTGAGACATAGCACAATTTCAAAAACCGCACACGTTACTTTGTAATTCATACAAACACTATGAAAAACAAAGTTAAGAGCAAAACTTTGCTTGTTACTACGGAACACTTCATGGGCGAGTCCGACTCGTACTTCCCCAGTTTTTTTTTGTAACTCCACTGGTAAAATCTCTCTTCCTTTTCCTCTCACTCATTATTTTTTACAAAACCAGAAGTACAATATTATTATTATTTGTTGTATTACAATTTAAAAATACACCATTAAAATAAATAAAATAATTTCTGTAACAATAAGTAGAAAGTATTCTGTAAACAATAAGACATGGTCACCCTATCGCACCACATACTGATAATGTTCTACAGCTTCTGAAATATAACCTTAAGAATTTTTATTGTATTTTTACTAGTTTTGACAAATTAAAATCTAGGTATTACAAAAAACTCCAGACCTCTGCGATGCTTTTTCAGCGAGATACAGGCGAAATAACGTTTTATTCACCGTTTCGATGGCGTGGCCATATCGTTTTAGTCTTATAGCTCCTGAAATATAAACCTAGGAATTTTTGTTGTATTTTTCCTAGTTTCGACAAATTCAAATCTGGGTAATTACAATAAACTACACACCTCTGCGATTTTTTTTCAGCGAGATACAGGCGATAGCGTTTTCTCCACCGTTTCAATGGCGCGGCCATTCGGTTTTAGTGTTATAGCTCTTAAACTATAAACCTGAGTATTTTTTTTATATTTTTACAAATTTTTTACAAATTAAATCTTGCATTTGCGTAAATTTCAGGTCTCTACAAGGCTTAGTTATAAAGATCTCAGTGGCCGCGCGGTTCGCCGCGTTTCAATGGCGCGGCCATGTTTAAACCCTTATAACTTTTTAACCGTATCTTTGACAAATTTATGGTTTTGGGAATCAACTTCTACAAATTTTTACAAAAAATTGACATGGTTTTTTTTAAAAAAAAACGCTATGGCCGCGCGGTCGAACTGGACACAATTTGAGTTATTATTTTGAATTTATTTCTACTCACTTAGCTAGTAAGTGAGTAGAATACAAAATCTCACCAGTCTGCATTATCTTCCATTAATTAATATTATAAATACGAATATTAATATTTGTAAGGATGGATATTACTGAATCGAAATCGATTCAGTAGAGTACATGCATACATATTAGACTAATATCCATCCTTACAAATATTCGTATAAAAAATGTCCTTAGAAGAAAAAGTCCGCTGACTGGAGGTTTCATTTCAGCTTGATTGTGGCTGAAGTAAGGGCATTAGAAGTATGTTTTTTATTTTGTTAAACAGAAAAAATACAGAACTAAAAGTTGATACCAATATTTAGTTCCCCAGACTTAATTTTGGTAAATATTCCGCTGGCTGGAGGTCGGTTAGAAAAGTTTATATTTCCGTTTATTATACGGAACAAATTCTGTTTTCAGCATAATTCAGTAGAACATATCCAGATCTAATTTTCTGCATCATTCATTAGTCTCTCAGACAGGGGATCCCGCTGAGTGTAGACACATCTTCAAACCGGCCAACTTACAGTAACTCTCCAAAAACCTTGGCCGGCCTGAAGTTATTGTAGGTCATGTCATGTTGGTCAATCCCGCCCGGCCCTACGAATTTATGTCAGGAACGAATAAAACTCCGACTCCCCACGCCCCCCGACATTAAGTTCGAAAACTGACATCTGCAACAAGTTCAAGCCGGCCAGTTACTTGGCGCTTACTGTAGATTGTGCGCTCAGTAATTATTTTTAATTCTATGAAAATCTATTCTAGTTATGTTTCATTGATTCAAAACTAGTAAGGTAGAATAGCTAGTATTGGCTGCTTTATCTATAGAACTAACGATACAAATTTTAGTTAAAAGAGAAAGAGATTTTGTGATTTCATTCATATTACTGATTCAGTAATTAATAATAAATCACTTTATTCATCTCTATAATATTACATAGTGAAATAGTTTGCTTATGTTTCAGTTTCTTTATTTTTCAACATAATGTTACAAAATAACAACTTATTGACGTCAGTTTAAAACTACTTAGTCTAAGTTTACATATTAAAAGTTTTCCAAACTTTACCACCGCTTCCAAGGCGCTAGTAGAGAAGAAGCGGCGTAACAAACTCTAAAGCAGCATTTTTTAGACGTCTATAATTTTACAACAATTTTGTAACTGTAACAAAGTGCTGCAACCATTGTATACCATTATAAAAACTAAGGATTGCACTAAAGGATCAATATATATTTTTAAATGTCTTAAATTAGAAGATTCGTCCTGTAGGTAGTACACAAAAGTAGGAGCACCAAATCACATTTATAAAGTTTTCTAGTAATAAAGACGTCGCTCAACTAAATTATCCCCTAGATAAATAAGTGGTGTACCCCAAGTAGCACCCGTTCACGAGTATAACGCAAAGGCAAAGGCCTTGCGACGCCTTACGAGTATAATTTGTGGGAGATTTGGAGTAAACTAAACCTAGTTTATTTTGTAGTAGTAGTATTAAATATTACTGAACCATCCAATTTTTCCGTGTACTGACGGAGTAAGAATACAATATGTCACCACCCCATCTCATCCCATGGGTGTCGTAAAAACCGACTAAGGGACTATCCGTGAATATTATCTTTACGAAATAAAAAGAAGAAAACTTGAAATTAAGCCCTATACCAACCCGTTGCCAGCGTGGTATTAGTAGGCCAAGTATCCCTCAGTCACTGGAGGAGGCCCATCCCTGCAGTGGGACATTAATGGGCTGTTATGATGATGATGATCCAATTTTTAGTATTGCTTTACCTTTTTCTAAAATACCAAATGATACTATTTTGGTTGCTTATTAACACTCATTCAGTCGATAAACTAAAACCGGATAATTCTTGTCAATTTATATCGATCTTACTATAAATCGACACCAACAATTTATACTACGCTAACTCGAATTTTCGGAAAATTAGTTTTTTACGCTAAAGTGCTTAAAATGTGCTATTTTATTTGTAATAAAAATATCATGATGTAATATACAAAAATAACGAAGTTATAAATTTTATACAACAGAACAGGTAATTTTTAGAATCACTCGATTTAGTTTACGCTAACTTCACTTGGCGCATTATAAGATGGAAGTGCGCGGTTTGAAACACTTTATTAGTATAATGCCAATTAATGGAGCTATTGTTACAAGTTAGTCTAAATATTAATAGTGTTAGTGTATTTTTACAAAAATGACACGAAAACGAGCTAAATATTTAGTGAAATTTACCAAAAAGGTAAAATATTCATTGAGGAGTGTTGATAAAAAGGATGAGATTCCGCTTTATACTGCTAAAAGAGGTAAGTTTAATGTGCTATTAAATATTATATTGTATGTTAAAGAATATAAATTAAGGTTTATATATTATTTTGTACGTTTTAGCCGCTTTGCTTAAAGTTCGTGTAACACTACGCTAACTGTTACTTAGCGAAATGTAGCCCGATCGGATTTCGTTCTTCGATTGGCCATGCACTACCTATATATACCATATTATTTCTCGTATAAAACTGTGTTAAATACTTTATAGACAGCAGATTTGACATTTTTAAATGTAGGCTTAAGTTTAAATAAATGCATAATATATTTTAGAGTAAGCAATTTAAAGCAATAAAAATCACACTTGTTTAGTACTGTGACCGCCCGTAATACACTACGCTGACTACTAGTTAGGTGTGTGTAGTGCGTAAAATAATATTGTGGAATTAGGGGTACATACGGCTAACTTGCACTAAATTTAAAAATATACACAATTAAGGCAAAATATAAATGTAAAATAACTATAAATAAATTAAATATTAATCGTACAAAATTTCAAATCAATATCCTTATTAATATAAAAGTTATCGCGTTTTTCCCTTTAACCGCGTCTACTGTAAAGTTCACTTTTATAAGTTAGCTTAGTATAAATTGTTGGTGTCGAAATATCGAATAGATAGTAAATAACTGCTCATAGAAAGGTTTAGCTTAGCTCTTTATTTACAGTACGCGCCAGTCGGCCGGCTTGAAGTTAACTATCAGAGAAGTTCGCGCATCATCATCATATCAGCCAATCGACGTCCACTGCTGGACATAGGCCTCCTCCAAGTATTGCCACCCTGCGCGGTCCTGTGTCTCCCTCATTCATCGGCTTCCCGCCGTCCTAATTCGCGCATGTACAGGAATAAATAAAACACCCGCTCGCCACACACCCCGCCAGTTCGCAAACTGACATCTGCGCAGCCAATTGCAACAACTTCAAGCCGGCCGAGTTAGTTGTCGCGTACTCTAATTGTGCTATAGTAAGTATTGTAGACTCAGTAGTGTTGCCCTAAGCAATGTGATCAAAAAATATTGGAATTGATATTTTGTACTAAGTAGTTTTGGAAACGGTTCAGTAATTTAGACAGTAAGCAAAACAGTAATAAACCATGTAACATACGTCCGAATGTTTAGGAGAAAAGCTTCACAATAATGTTTGCAATTGATTTAATCTAATTAGTTAATAGATAATTTTCCTTTCATCATAATCATAACAGAATAATGTCCTACTGCAGGCCTCCTCCAGGGACGGAGAAATACTTGGCCTACTAATACCACGCTAGCCAGACGGATTGGTATAGGGTTTAATTTCAAGTTTTCCTTCTTTTTATTTCGTAAAAATAATATTCACGGATAGTCCATAGTATTAGTCGTTTTTTACGACACCCCTGGGATAAGATGGGGTGGTGACATATTGTATTCTTACTCCGTCACCACACGGACATAATTTTCCATTAGACATTAAATATTAGTGTATACTTACAGCTTGTAGAATTCTGGATAGTAAATAAAGGTATCTAAATAAAAATCAAATAGTTTTATTTCACACATTTATTTATCAGTCTTCATTCACTTTCGTCACACAAAACGTTTACATACTAATTGGCACCATTATAACAAAGTTTAGTTACTTAGTCAATACATACAGAGATTCCCTATTTTATAACAAAATAATGAGAATATTTTGTAAAACAATTATTATTACAACATACTATCTAGGTACAAATGTAGATAACATATTATTTCTTTACCTATCTTAACTTGTTGGTATGTAGGTTCTTACATTAATATTATAAGTTAGGTTTCCACCGTAACATACCACAATTTGTGATTTATATTCAGTAGTCTACATTATCAAAATAATTTGAAAACAGATTATAAAAAGTGATACATGGTTATTCGTGACCCAAAATTATAATTATTTTTCACACCATTTTTTTTCAAGAAGTTTAGCAAACATTTACAGAAACGAAACTCAAATATTTAAATTTCCTCTCTACTTCAATCAACATTTACAAACTGAAGAAAACTAATATTTAGTGAACATTCATCTTAATGTTAATGTAAGTAGTAAGGTTTACAAAATTATTAATTATTAGCTAACCCGTGCCCACTTCGTTGGGCACCGAAAAAAACGCGTCCGTTTTTTAAACTTATTTCATTACTGCTCCGCTACTATTAGTCATAGCGTGATACTATATAGCCTATGACACTCCCCGATAAATGGACTATTTCACACAGAAATAATATTTAAAATCGGTTTATTAGATCCAGAGATTACCCCCTACAACGACGTTACAAACACACAATCACACTAACTTTGCCTCTTTATAATATTAGTATAGAAGTAAGCAACAATAAACCAATTAAAATAAATAACTAGATGTATAGGAACTATTAAAGACATTTGAATGAAGGAAATAAAGTTACTGGTGTATGTTTAGTGTAGTTTTAAATCAAACAATCTTTAGTAAGTACTATAAAATGATACACCTTGTAAAACTCCATATTTATTCCTAATATTTTAAAACATTCGTTAAAAGTATAAATATTAGTGAGAATATAATAAAATCACTATTACATATAATACATACAGACTTAAGATTAAACCCGTATGAAATGCGAAATAGTTTTAAATATAACATAAATTGTATTATATATAATATTCTGTCGTCTATGCCTACCCCGGACTGGATAAGGCGTGAGTTTATGTATGTATGTATAAATATTCAACATAGCGCAGTATAAAGATAAAAAAGTAACTCATAACATTATTAAAAAGTTGGAAAAAATGTATTAAGCAAAAAGTAGTAAGTACTTAAATACAAAAGCTTTCTTAAAAAAAAACTACCTTCACTACTATTGTCATACTTAAGGTCGTAGCACATGTAACGTAACGTAAACGGATCGTCACCGTATCAACTCGAGCCGTTCAGTATTATTTGTATGAAACTCCTTACTGCAACGCACACTAATCGGAATCGTAACGTAATCGGATTTTTGACGTTTGACACCGAGGAAAAAGACGAGGCGGTGCGGATCCGTTTACGTTACGGTGTATATGCTATGACCCTTATTCACATATTTATATAAAGTCAGATTAAAACTTGTTTCTTAGTGAACGAGATTTGAAAAGCATACCAACACTTATAACCAGTGTAGTAGGTACTAGTCTGTCAAGTTATATTATATCTTATAAGACATGAAAACACTGATAATTTTCCATTACAGTTACTATTACATATAGTAACTACATAGTTACTTTAAAGTAATACTTTATAAGTAGAACTAATTTAATGTAATAACATAAAATTTCATTATTTTTTTACTGACCTTACTTACTTTTGTCAATTTGACACTTATGACGTCACATTATGGCGTTAGGGTCACGCACGTTTTTATTTAAAAGGCTTTTGTCGTAAAACTCGAGAGAAACCTTACACCAACCTATATAGCCAGTGTGGTATAAATACCTAGGCCACATTAACCTAATTTAATAGTGGAGGGTTATCCCAGCAGTGACCTTAATATTAGTAGAAGCTATCATACCATGAAATTATAAAATAAAGAAAAATAGATGCTGTTTTAAGATATAGTAAGTCCATGATATTATATCTTTCCACAAAGAAAGACAAAAACACTTAGGCTTTAGTTAGTTCTTACACAAAAAAAACAAACAAAAATTGTCTATGTAAAAAAAATACCTACCATAAAACAATTATTGTCTATTCAAACTCTTTACTTATATCGTCCATAGACACTAAAATTTCACATATACTACCTGCATAGAGTTTAACATCCTCATCTTTTTTAATTTTAAGACTAGCGCAATATAATTTTTTGTATAAAACACTTATTTTTTCATAATCTTTGTTTGATTTTGATCTACAATATTGTATAATGCTTTTTAGTATAAAATGGAGTCGGTTTTCGAAGAGGGCTAAAAGGTTTGCCTCTTTAGCCTTTCCCTTCTCTTCATCTTCTGGTCTAGTGGAAGGGTCCCTTTGTTCCTCGGGACCCTTCTCTTGGAGTAGCTTCATGATGGAGTGGCATTGACGCATTAGTTGGACGGCAGATTGTAGGGATTTTAATTTGAGGTTCGGTGTAACTGTGAAGTAAAAAAAATATTGGAATAACTGTGTTGGGTGTTGGACTAAGACTTATCACCGCTTTTCGTGGTTGTCGTAGAAGTAGACTAAGAAAAATTTCGCAGATATTATTGCTACAGAAACAAAACTTGATATAAAACTCTATTCGCCCTGGCCAGCGTGGCCTTCTTTATAATAAACCTATCGTAACTTGCAGTAAGGGATCAAGTCCTGTGTCGCGGAGGACTTAACAAACATCAAAAACCGTTGCCAGAGCCGAGTCTTCAGTCTGTCGAACTTAAAAACTGCTCAATGACCTCTTGAGTCAACACCCAGAGTGTGATGTGTTCGCGGATGAATGGAATGAAATCATGCGTGTATGTTTAGTGTTTTGTGAAAAAGTGTATGAAATGGTGTCTACTGTTGCATGTTAATTTAAGATTATTAATTCTAAGTTAATTAATGTAATTGGCCTGTACCGTTTTAGTTAACTTTAAATAAATAAATCAATTTAAGGGACACAAAGAACACTCAGACACAGGACAATAGTAACTGAATCGCACAAATAAATATCTTCCGTGTGATTCGTGGCGGTCAAAGTATATTACGCGCCAATCAACTAAGCCGGCCTGAAGCTGTTGCAGATAGCTGCGCAAATGTAAGTTTTCGAACTAAACGGCGTGAGAAGGTGATGTTTTAATTATAATATAATATTTCTCACACATTCACACAACGCCATCTAGTCCCAAACTAAGCAGAGCTTGTAATACGGGTACTAGACAACAAAAATACATATTATTATACATAGAAATAACCCAGACCAATGCAAACAATCATGTTCATGCACACAAAGATTTGCATTGAGCGGGAATCGAACCCTAGACCTCTGCGCAGCAGTCATGTTATATAACCACGTCACAGAAGTCGTATCGAATGGTTCTTGACAAGTGCGATCTTTTTTGATAGCTAACTTCTAGCCGGTCGAGTAAGAATGAGTACAGAGAGGAGCAGAGTCATTTGACCCCCCAGTACTGCCATCTCTGTAAAATATTTGGAACTAGCTGGGAACAAGGTAAGATCTATTGATTCATCGAACATCACCAATCAAATATAAACTAAAAGAACTGTTTATTAAGAAAACAATAACAAACATCATCACAATCGTCTACATACCGATGGCCTGAGTCTCGAGCACGGCAACATGCTCGAGCTGCACGGTGAGGTACATGGCGACGTCCTCCACGCTCGCGAACATGTTGGCCGCCTGCTCGTAGTTACTGCGGGTCGCGTTCAGTAACGTGCGCCGCTTAGGACCTTCTTCACCTGTTATTCTATTCAAATAAAATACATTATAAAATATTATTTTTCATACTAACATTTTCTTAGTTTATTCAATAATATGAATTTGGTACAAATAATGGCGCACATTTTACGTAACTTATACCAATTTAATAGGGAAAAAAATCAGAGTAGAAGTTACAATTAGACAAATGGTAAAATCCGCTGGTTTAAATTGGACTCTTATTTACAGGCTTATTGTTAATACAAATAATATTTTTTCTTTATTATCATTTGTTCTGTTGTTGAAAATATCCTATATTTACCAAATAATACAAATAATTCGAGCAATCTATGTTTTAAAAGAAAATAGAGTCTACCTCACAATATCTATACCTTACTAATTTAATAAGAACTAACCTGTATTGAGAGTGGTAGAGTGATCCAAGTCTATGGTAAATCATGGCTGCCCGGAACTGATATAGGTATTGTCTGGGGCCTGGACTCAGCAGGCAATATTTCAGTGCGTGTTTAAGTGCGTCTGCCACTTCAGAAACCTCCTGGATAAGAAGAGAAAATATTATCTGTAAATAGTCTGGAAGAAATCATTTCGGGTGATAAGACCGCCATTTGTGTCACCTAGTTTTAAGATAATTTGTGTACTTACCTGTAGATTTTATTTTGGTGTACAATAAAGTTATTAAAAAATTATATTAATATTTAAGTAGAAAACTTCGTCAACTATCCCGGGGACCCAGCAGTTTATCAACAATGTACTCACGTTAGCATATATCTCAGGCGACACCTGTATGAGCACGGCCCTGCTGTACAGATGGCAGGACAGCTCCCAGCTGACCAGCTCCCAGACAGACACCGCCCCGCAACTATCCCGGGGACCAAGCAGTTTAAGTGCGGATAGATATAGGTCTTCAGCTTCGTCGTACAAGCGTTTCTTTTCACCACTGCGAAGGAAACCAACTTTTGAGTATGGCTTTTTTTATTATAGATAGTTTTCGCATTAAACCTCGAGTCCAGTGTCAAGTCAATGATTTATGGATCACAAAAATAACTATCTTAAGTTAGCGATCTCGAAAACTACATGGCCCGCAAAATTACTACGACTTTTTGTTATACTTTTCACACATTTTCTTCTATTTTTTAAACTCTGTTTCCCTGTCACTAGAGTAAGGTATAATCGGTGTGGTTATAAACTAACCCACATCACGAAAGGTCTTTGAATTAGTTGTAAAACAAAACGAACTATGAGATATAAATATTATTTACACAGAACAAACGAAAATAAAATTAAGCTTAAAAGTTATTCAAAATTGTTGAAAAAGTGTATAAATAATATGCAGTTAAAGCGTCACCTTAAGTATATACATAATTCTCAAAACAAATGTAAGGCTTCGTGGGATATTGTAAACCGCTACCTGGGAAACACTAGAGCGCGGGGATTCATTGATAGAATTGATGATAATGGAATTTACCAAGTAACAAAGAAACAAATATGACCAGCGTTGGCGCTAAGCGTAATTTGTCCAGTATTTTTTTGAATCCCACTAATCCAACCGAAATCCATACTAATATTATAAATGCGAAAGTAACTCTGTCTGTCTGTTACTCTTTCACGCCTAAACGGCTGAACGGATTTCGATGAAATTTGGTACAGACAATCTTTAGACCCTGAGAAAGAACATAGGCTACTTTTTATTAGCAATCATATTATATTTTGATTTCATAGAATTTTGGCGGGAAAGCTGTGTCACGTGACCTGTGACGTCATAGGTCACGTGACCTGTGACGTCATAGGTCACGTGACCCATGACGTCATAGAATTTTGACAGATGAGTCGTGACGTCACAGAATTTTGGCGGGAAAATATTTTTTGACAGTTGAGTCGTGACGTCATTGAATTTTTGACAGATGAGTCGTGACGTCACAGAATTTTTGACAGATGATTTGTGACGTCATATTATTTTGGCGGGAAAATATACCTCTGTCACTTTTGACAGCTGTCAATTTTGACAGATAGGCGTGACGTCATAGAATTTTTGACAGATGAGTCGTGACGTCACAGAATTTTGGCAAGAAAATATATTTTGACAGCTAAGTCGTGACGTCATTGAATTTTGGCGGGAAAAATAGTATTTAAACAGCTGAATCCTGACGTTATCACAATTTGGCGGGAAAATAAATAGGTTTGTACAGGACCCTCGGTGCGCGAGTCAGACTCGCACTTGACCGGTTTTTTAGCTATGAGTCTGATATATCTAGAGAGCTTAAATTCGTAATTGTCAACTTATTTCATCATCAGCCCATCATAACAGCCCATTAATGTCCCACTACAGGGACGGGCCTCCTTCCTTGACGGAGGGATACTTGGCCTACTAATACCACGCTTGCAGACGGATTGGTATAGGGTTTAATTTCAAGTTTTCCTTCTTTTTATTTAGTGAAGATAATATTCACCTTATTTGTTAGGCACTAAAGTGACACACCTTTGCTTATCCTATCCTACTAATATTATAAATGCAAGTTTGTGAGGATGGATGTTTGTTACCCTTTCATGCAAAAACTACTAAATGGATTTTGATGAAATTTGGAATATAGGTAGTTTATGGTGTAAAATAACAATTAAGCGGGTAATACCGCGGGCATCAGCTATTATTTAATATAATTAACGGGCTGAAAAATACTAGGTCTTCCGGTTATGATGACATCAACATGGATATTCTGAGGGGTATAGCCAAGTTCATAGCACTTCTGATCTTAACAATTACAGGCCAATTGCATTAACTCCTGTGATTTCGAAGATATTCGAAAAGGTTATGCAGAATAGAACTGTATTGTTTATGGAAAAGCATGGTATCCTTGCTGATGAACAATACGGGTATCGAAAGAGTAGGTCTACACAGTTGGCGGCCTTCAGCCTTTTAAATTCTGTTTTGCAAAATATTAACGCGAAAATTCCTACAGCAGCCTTGCTATTGGACTTAAGCCGTAGGTATTTTGTTAGATATGACAAAAGCCTACGACAAACTACAGTGGGTTACCGAAAACGTCCGCCAGTTTTCTTTTTCATTCGTTTGTGAAGCCTAAAACTCTTAGTACCTTTTGAAACTAAAGCATTGTATAGACAAAACACATAAAACTATACTCACACAGTATGATAATAAGGGTCAAATTCATTTTCACCTTTGGTCTACGTCTAGTTACATGTCAACATCAAACCTTTTTAATGAACTATTTAGTCTGTTCTGTTCTATTTTTTTATAATGGCTCCTAAGTTAATCGACAATTCTGCCAACAGGCCTGTTTAGTCATTACAAACTTTTAATATGCTGTGATATCCTCTGTTTCATTGTCAATGTCTATTACTGTTTATTTATTACTGTTTTAATAATAATTTATTATACCTATAGCCACAGAATATAAAACTTGAATATTAAATAAGTAATATTAAATAATAATAAATATTATTTCCGATTCACGATAATTCACGAAGGACTAATTTTGTATCCTAGGTAACCGATATTGTATTGTCATTCCTACTAGTGACAGCCGACCATTGACTGCAATATTATGTCATATTCAATTGGTAAAGCAGAGTATCGCTCATACTGCATAAGCACACGAAAATAGGCCTTAAGGTGGCGGACCTTTAAATACCATGACTGTACAATTTAAAATATTGTAAAATAAATTATACAGTATCGGAATCCGTGGAAAGCCTCATGATTGGCTCGCATCCTATTTAAAAGACAGGAAACAATTTGTGGAAATAGAATATTTCAATAACGAAACGAATACAATAGACAACATTAGATCAAATATTAGAACAACAAATGCATCTATTCCCCAGGGAAGCGTGATAGGCTGCCTCCTCTTTCTAATATATATAAACGACCTTCCAAAATCCATAGAAAGCCCTTCCGTCCTGTTTGCCGATGATATTTCCATCCTGGTTCCATGTCAAAACATGTTAAATATAAATCAGACCTTGAACTCTATATTTATCAAAACGGAAAACTGGATGAAAGAACATAACTTAGAAATTAATTACTCTAAAACTAAATTAATAACTTTCCACCCACGTCAAAAAAAGCCTCTACCCATTAGTTTTGATCATAATAACATTAAATTAGAAATAGTAAACGAATTTACTCTACTAGGCATTAATATAGACACCCACATCAACTGGAAATCCCATCTAAACAAATTAAAAACTAAAATAGCTAGATTCTCGTATGCTCTTAAGGAGGTAAAAAAAACGACTAACCTGGATACTGCATTGGTAACCTATTACGCCTACGCTTATTCATGGTTTACCTATGGGATTGTTCTTTGGGGAAATAGCACAGATGTGTCTACCTTACTAACTGCTCAAAAAAAATTAATTAGGATACTAGTTAACGTAGACGAAACAGAAAGTTGTAAACCCCATTATAAAAGCCTTAAAATACTAACCATACCTTGCATCTACATTTTGGAAATTTGTAAATTTGTTCGAAAGTACCCCGAGCTATACAGTACAAGGGATGACATACAAACTAAATATAACCTGTGTCATAAAAATAGACTCAACACACTGACTTCTAAACTAAGTATGCATTCCACAGGCCCACTTGCAATGTCAATTAAAATATACAATAAGCTTCCAGAAGGCATAAAAAATGAAGAAAATAATACAAAATTTACAAATAAACTAAAAAATATACTGATAAATAAAGCATATTATAGTATACAAGAATATATTAATGATAAAACTTAAAAACCGAAATTCCCTAAGAAAAATATAAGTACTTATGTATATAAAAAATAAATAAAAAAATTGAATAAAATAATAATAATTAAAAATTAATATTAATTCTAATAATTTACAATCTTTTTTAATTAATTTAATTTTTATAAATAAAATAAAAAAGTTAATAAATAAAAATCAATAAAAAATAATAAAAAATAAAAAATATTAGAAAAAGATGAATGAAATAGTAGTAAGTTTTAGATATAGTAAGTAAATAATGTAAAATTTGGTGGCCACGCTTCCTCTCTTCTACGTTTGCCTTACCCGACAGGGTCCATAAATGTGCTTTTTACCTATGTACTACATCTTTGTAAAACTTATGGTGTGCAATAAACGAATTGAGTATTGAGTATATATTGGTTATATATATTTGGATTTTATCTCAAAAAATGCGAAAGAAAATAAAAAAAAATAAAAAAAATAAGCAAGGCATTTGATTATGTAGATCATTCTACCCTTGTAAAAAAATTAGAAAATTGTGGAATAAGAGGCCTAGCATTGCAATGGTTTCAGTCATACCTTCAAAATAGGAGACAGTTCACAAGGTTAACTAAATTCAATAGTGACACAAATAGGGTTGACAATTTTGATTCCGAAGTCAGAATAAATTCGTCTGGTGTGCCCCAGGGGAGCATTCTGGAGCCTCTACTGTTCCTTGTTTACATCAATGACCTTCCTGATATGCTATCTCACGATTGTGTCTGTTTCGCTGATGATATAACCATTGTAATGAATTGCGAAGACGTGAAGTCATATGAGAACGACATTAATAAAACTTTACAAGATGTCGTAAAATGGCTTAATGAAAATAAATTAAAAATAAACATTGATAAAACTAAACTAATTCAATTTAAAACATTTAACAGTAAAAATTTGACATTAAAAGTGGAGTATGAAAACACACAACAAATACAAAACTCAAAATTTTTAGGTATAACTTTAGACACACATTTAACTTGGAAGGAACACATCAATGATTTGTGCAAAAAAATAAATAGATTTGTTTTTGCATTGCTTAAAGTAAAGGATGTTACTACTGCGCAAGCATCCCTAATGGTCTATCATGCTCATATCTGTTCAGTCATAAGATACGGCATAGTTGTTTGGGGAAATTCTTCGGAAATTGCACGAGTTTTCATAGCTCAAAAAAAGTGCATTCGTGCAATATTTGGCCTGAGTTGGTCGGAGTCATGCAAGCCAATTTTCAAAAATAACAATCTTCTGACAGTCCCTTGTATTTATATTTATGAGGTATCTAAGTTCGTCAAATGTAACAACCATTTATTTGAAGCGTATAACAACAATTTTAAACGACAGACTACCCATTTGTCTTTAAAAATGCCAATACCGAAGCTAGAATTGTTTAGGAAAAGTTGTATATATATGTCGCCTCTCATCTTCAACTCACTGCCTAGGTGGATAGTGTAGATCTGCCATACAAGAAATTCTGTTCTACTTTACACGACTGGTTAATTCAACAGAGTTTTTATTCGACTAAAGATTTTTTAGAACAAGGTTCTTGCCGTTTCTACGCGTATTGAGAGGCATTGTACCGTCATAGCTATTTAACAGTCCCGGTACCTACTTAATTGGACATGTAATGCTTAATTTTATTTTGTTTCATTTATTTAATATTTTTTGTAAGATTTTCTGTACTTAGTGCTTTTTCAATGTTTGTGTTTTGAGTATTTAATTAGATTGCGATTTCAAATGTGAGGTAATTGAAATTATATTGTATGTAGGTATATTCCAATGTTTTAAATATTTGCATGCCTGCCTTTGCTGGTGAAATATGTACTGTACTCAAATGTCAATTTAACAAAAGTTTGAAGCAAATAAACGATCATTCATTCATTCACATTCACATAACGCTATCTAGTCCCAAATTAAGCAGAGCTGGTACTATGGGTACTAGAAAAAGGATAAACATACTTTATTATACATACATACTTTATATTACATAGAAAATACCCAGACCAATGCAGACAATCATGCTCACGCACACAAAGATTGGCATTGAACCCGAGACCTCTGCGTAGCTGCCACATAGCAACGACTACGTCACAGAGATCGTCAAAGTCGTTTTAATACTTGTAATTTTTCACTTAACTATCATCATAACAGCCCATTAATGTCCTACTGCAGGAACGGGCCTTCTCTTGTGACGGAGGGATACTTGGCCTACTAATACCACGCTGGCCAGACGGATTGGTACAGGGTTTAATTTCAAGTTTTCCTTCTTTTTATTTCGTAAAGATAATATTCCCGGATAGTCCCTTAGTCGGTTTTTACGACACCCATGGAATAAAAAGTGTTAACTATAACATGCAGCTTAAATGCATAGAAATATAAAGCCTTTAAGAGGAATAGAAGAAAAAAAATGTTAACCGGCTAATACAGCAAGCGCAAATTAACGCGGTCGGCTTGAAGTTGATGCATATGGGAGCGCAGATGTCAGTTATCGAACTAAATAGTATGTATGTATTTACAAAAAAAGCAATACATATTTAAGTATGTTTATCCGTTGTCTAGTACCCATAGTACAAGCTTTGCTTAGTTTGGGACTAGATGGCGTTGTGTGAAAGTGTTAGGAATATTTATTTGTTCCTGACAGACCGGGCGACTTAGTTGGCGAGTACCTACTGTAGTTCCAGATATAATCGAATTTGAACAAACAAATATGAGCTTTAAATTTTATAACATAATGTCTATATTCACCTGAATCCACCTTCATCGCAATGAGCCTTGAACCTAAGATACCTCGCCTTGTTGCAATAAAGGAGAGCCAAGTTAGGGACATCGTTCACTTGCTTGAATATTTCTGTCGCTTCGTCCAAACACTCCAGAGACTTTCTCGACATATTACTTATTTGTTTCTCTAACAGCTTAGACTTACTGTCTTTGGGATCCATTTCCGAATATTTTAAGAAAATTTCTGTAATAAAATATAAAATAGATTAGAATATTTTTTAAATTGCATAGTTATAGCTATAGTGTATTCACGGAGACGAGTTAGTATAGCGCCTTCTTTATCGCACATTATCATACAAATGACAAGGACAAAAAATACTTTTCTAGGGTCGGTGGGCGTTAACAAATCCTTAGAAATGTAAATGTGCGTTCACACTGCGCTTCTTAAAAGTTCGCTTAGTTTATTACTGCGGCTTCGTCTGTCGTATAAATTGAGAGACATTAATTTGATAGATTTTTTTATGGGTATCTGATGGATATGAAGGAAAGAAATAAATTCGAGGATAAATTGAGGAGAATTCGAGACAATGATACGGCGGCAGTCTCAATACAGTTTTGGTTTGTGATTTTGACATTTCGTCTATAATGCAAGCGTCGTATGGTCGGTCTATGATTTTTAACGATATTTAATAATTCACGTTTTAACATTTCAGCGTTATAGCTAATATTTTTTTCTCGTAACCAATTACAAGTATCCTGTTTTTTTAAATTGGGCTTTTGGGATTCCCTCTATTTTTCTAGAGTGATAAGAAGCGTTATCCATGACTATCACAGAATTATCATCTAGCTTATTTAAAACTTCTCTAAACCAATTTTCAAATTTACGACCTTGGTGGCGCGACGGTAGCGCAAGCGGCTGCCGTGCAAGAGGTTGTGGGTTCGATCCCCACGCAGGACAATAATTTGTGAGATCCACAAATTATTGTCCTGGTCTGGGTGTTCTTTGTGTCCGTTAATTGATGTTTGTAAAAGGTCCCCGCGACACAGGGCATGATCCCTAGTGCGGGAGTTGTCTTTTCTAAAAAAAAAAAAAAAATTTCAAATTCTTCGGCATTCATCTCCTTGTGATAATCGCCTTGTTTCTTCGACTCAAACATATTTAGACCACCTTCCATCCTCCATCCTCATCCTCACTCTCAACAAGAATATAAAAATGTTATAAAACACGTGTTTCAACAATGAGAATATAACAATAACTTAATGATAATAATAACAATGGATGTAGCGCACCAGTTTAATATACCAAAATTGGGAAATAGTATTTTACTATGGTAATGCTCATTTATGACGAAAGAACAATAAACGGGTCATTAGCACACCTGCGATGCTTAAAAATTACCATGGACCATTTATTAAAAAAAAATGCACACCTGAAGGTGTTTTCAAGCCAGTCGTTAGTTCATTAATAAATTATAAAATCCAATACACCAGCCGGTTCACAAGTCGAGCATACAGTCACAAGTATGAGCACGTCTGCACAGAACGGGAAGTATGAGTAGACTAAAAAGTACTGGTACTGTGTACACCGCCTTAGCGCTTATCACTGACCAATCGCAATTAAAAAATTGTGTGAGTGAGATAGCGCTCTACTAACTCATCTCCGTGAATACACTATAGTGCCCGTAACTTTGGTTGCGTTTTTTTGGACAATTCACTCAATATCTTTGTGTCTCAATTGTGTAGTGGACCAAATGCGAATAGGACTAAATGTGAAGTGGACCAAATGTGAAATGAAACAATGCGTAGTGAAACAAATGTAAAGTAAAACAAAGGCGAAGTGAAACAAATGTGAAGTGGACTTCATACGAAGTGGAACTGATGTAAAGGACCGGACCGGACCGGACCAAATGCGAAATGAAACAAATTCAAAGTGGAACAAATGCGAAGTGGATCTAACGCGCAGGATATAGGCCTGTTTTAATCTAGTGGACCAAATACGAGGAAACGCTCTAAATAAATAAATTCATGACAATTATTTATGCGATCCACAAATTATTGTCCTGAGTTTGTTTGTTTATTGTGTCCAATAAATTGATGTTTGTAAAAGTCTTGGCGACACAGGGCATGATCCCTAGTGTGTGAGTTGTCTCTTTAAAAAATAAGTGACAAAAAACAGTGATACTTACGTTGCGCATCGTTCATATATCTAACTGCAAGTTCATTGTTAGCAGATGCCAGTCTTCGCAGTAGCTCAGCACGCTTGCCTCCCCCTCCACCCGTATTCCCCCCTCCACTACTGCTACCCCCTTTCCCCCCCGCAATGCGGTACATGGTACATGAGCGGAGCATGGCGGAGAGATCGCTCGTCGGTAGGCTTATGTCTGTAAAATGTTATATAGTCACTTTATTACATTATTTCTAATATCGGCTCACACCAAAAGGTTCGGGAATTCCTTCCTATGCCGAACCATTAAGTTGTGGAACCAGCTTCCAGCTCACGTATTTCCTCCATCATATAATATTGGGTCCTTCAAACGCAGTGTGAAGAAGCATTTGGCCAAACCGACAAGATGATGACGACGGATTGAAGTTGATTTTGGACTTCCATCCGTTGGCTTCATTTGTGGACTGTACTCGCGCTTTCCATCAGGTCCGTGCCGTTGCCGTGTTTAGTATAAAAAAATACAACGCCATCTAGTACGAAAATTAGCAAAATTGTATTTACTTACTTATTCTTTTCTCAAAAAAAAAAAGCATGCGCAGTCTAAATTGGCCGACTTGAAGTTGTTGCTAATGGCTGCACAGATGTTATTGCTTATGCGTGCCTATATGAGTGTTCATGTATATGTATGTATGAGTTCGTGTATTAATAAGTAAAAAGTATACAAGAAAAGAAAAAGAACTTTAAATTAAACCCTATCCCAATCCGTCTGGCCAGCGTGGTATTTGTAGGCCAAGTATCCCTCCGTCATGGGAGGAGGCCCGTCCCTGCAGTGGGACAATAATGGGCTGTTATGATGATACAAGAAAAACCATTCCGACTTACCAAGATCAAATTCATCAATTACATTAACATTGTCAACTTCTTCCAGCATATCACAATCTATCTCCATACGTATTTTACCATCAAGCTCGTGGTCATTCTCAAATTGCTTCTTATACTCATCAATGAACTGCCAATTTTTACTCATCTGAAAATAATTGTCGCCTACCCTCCCAATTAAGCACGCGGCGTCGACAACTTTACTTTTAATAATCATGTTGTTTAATAACTTCTGACATTTACTCGCAATTTCTATGTATTTTAAAGAAAAACCATATTGCTGATCCGAGTAGCTATATTCTGCCATAGTTGCGTACGCTAGGCAGATTTTTTCGTAAAGCAAAGTTTTCAAATGTAGTTTCCAAGCGAAATTGTCGTCTCTATTTGGTTCATGCCATGTTGGGTATACTTTTTTATCTTTAAGTATCTGTATGGCGTTTTTATCTACATGGGACTTAGTTTCGATAAGGCAGTTTCCAGTTTTGTCTGAATTCTTTCTATCACGTTTTCGACGTCGACTACGAGATGTGTGTTCCTTTTCTGGTTTAGTTTTTGTGATCGGTTCGTAACTCATTTTGATTGGTTCGTATGGATTCGCCATTTTAGGATGTTGTTCTTCTAAAATTATTTGATGCTTTAAGCGTTCCCGTTCTTCTTCCTGTTAAAATCATTTCTTTTATTAATTGTTCTACGTTTACCAGTAATTTTAGTTTAGTCGGGGTTAGTAAATCTAGAAGTTTTTGAATACTATTTTAAACCTGTCATAATTCCTTTTTCAGGTAAAAGATTCGTTAATTTCGATTAAGTTAGGAACTGAATTAGGAAATTAATTAATGATAATTTTTATTTCAACTCATTAATTTGACAAGTTGAAAGATAGTTTTGGAAAGCTTTTTCGACTTGATAAACTCGGACTTAGGGTCCTTGATATATAAAGTCTTATTGCCAGACTATTACGACGAAATATAGGTATTTTATTTATTTATTATAATTGTTACAAAATTAAATTACATGGTCACGATAGTGTATAAAAACCACAAAGAAAACCAAAAGAAATTTGATAATAAAATAACCTGTATTGACTAGTACTAGAGGGAGTGGGAAGGATCAAAAGCTCTTTAACAATCAGGTAATTTCAAACTAACAATGTCTTAATAAAACTGAGAAAAACAAAATAAGTTATTTTTTATTTTTAAGTATATTTTTGAGTGTTCCAATTTGAATTCAAGTTTAGGTCTCATAAGAAACCGAACCCTCTACAACTGCTTATATAAGCTGTTATATTAAGTGAGGTCCCAATATGATTCCCTGTGGAACTCCCATTAAAATTGTTAAAACGAATGAGGTAGGTATATATTCCATGATTATGGGTACCAGAGTAAGACCATTGTTAATTCAGTTTATTCGAGATTATTAATTAACTACTTCTATGATTATAAAAAGTGGAAAGCTTAAAACAAATCCTAAAATATAATTTCCTTAGTGGTGGGCTCGTCCCTGCAGTGAGTCAATAAAGAGTTAGTAAGCTGTATTCTTCAATTAATCCAGGTTCAAATCTCACGCATGGCAATTGTGATATCCACAAATTATTGTCCTTTGTCTAAATGTTTTTTATATTGTTTTGGAATTATTTTTTTATTAAAAAAATAGTTATGTAATGTAAATGGCGTGCGGTTCCCGTTTAGAATAGGACTGTCCTATATCCTCCCGTGGGGGTCGTAAGAGGCGAATAAGGGATACCACGACCCGGTGCATAGCACCTCGATTCAACCTCCTGGTGGGGAGTAATCCACCAACAACAGCATTCCCAAGAAGGGTTGGCGATAGGCTGTAAAATATAGCCAAAACTGTTAGCAGCATTTGGAAGAAGAAGACATGCTGCGCCAACCCCAAAAGAAAGTAAAAAAAAATGGGATAAGGGCATGATGATGAGTTATGTAACATACCTTACACTTGTTAATAGTGACATTATGCAGAGCTTGCAGACCCTTGAGCGCATGTTTAAGCGCCTGACCACAGCGGTCCGGTGCTGAGCTAGGCATGCTTGAACTGCTAACGCTGTGCCGTTTGTGCTCCTGAGTTACAAAAAAAACATTTGTTAATTATTTTACAAGTATATTTTTACTTAAAAGGAGTATCGCTAATACCTTTTCTAACTAGAAGAAATTAAAAGAAATATAATATACTAGCCGACCCGTGCCCACTTCGTTGGACGGCGAAAAAAACGCGTCCCTTAACATATTTTATTACTGATCCACTACTCCTATTAGTCATAGCGTGATACTATATAGCCTATGACACTCACCGATAAATGGACTATATTTATATAAGATTTTTTTAAATCGGTTCAGTAGTCACAAACACACAAACTTTACCTCTTTATAATATTAGTATAGACGAAAAAATAGCCACGTAATTAAATACAACATGGTGGACATCCAAGACGGCGGATTGAGTTAAAGCGTGTTTTATAGTTTTTTAAACAATTAAGTTATTTCCTCCGTGTGGTGACGGAGTAAGAACACATATGTCACCACCCCATCTCATCCCATGAGTGTCGTAGAAACCGACTAAGGAACTATCCGTGAATTTTATTAAAGATAATAATAAAAAAGGAATAAAAAAGAAGGAAAACTGGAAATTAAACCCTATACCAATCCGTCTGGCCAGCGTGGTATTAGTAGCTCAAATATCCCTCCGTCACGGGAGGAGGCCCGTCCCTGCAGTGGGACATTAATAGGCTGTTATGATGAAGTAAGACTTACCCCAGTAGTTTCTCTAACTCGATCACCAATCTGTTTGAGTGCAAGTCCCTGTATTTGTACCGCTAATGCTTGATCATGTTCAGTGAGATTGTCACTCTGCGCACAGTCCTCAGTTTGGTTCTCGGTCACGTCAACCGGCTCCTCGCAAATGTCGTCGTTTGGTGGAAAGTCGGAATATTCTGCGTCTTCGCCATCGGAATCTGCGTTTATATCTGGAGGAAATAAAGTTTATTTTTAATTGTCATCATAACAGGCCATTATTGTCCCACTGCAGGGACGGGCCTCCTCCCGTGACGGAGGGATCCTTGGCCTACAAATACCACGTTGGCCAGACGGATTGGTATAGGGTTTAATTTCAAGTTTTCCTTCTTTTAACTTCGTAAAGATAATATTTACGGTTAGTCCCTTAGTCGGTTTTTACGACACCCATGGGATGAGATGGGGTGGTGACATATTGTATTCTTACTCCGTCACCAGACGGAGGATTAAATATCATTAGGATGACTTATTTCCTTTTTACGATTGGTTAATAATATTTAACTTTAATGGGTTTTAAATGAAAACAAGTAAAATTGAAATGGTAAACAAATGGGTATTTGTCAATGATTTTTTGTTGTTTCTGAATAGTAATATAAGTTCTATCTTGTATTAAAATTGATGTAACATATAAGTAAGAATTATTATTATCTTTTTTTAAATTTACCTTTAAAATCCGGATTGGCCGGGTTAGTAGTAGCCGGTACATACAAATCGGCAAGCATGTAGTAACTGGAAGCCACAATCTGAGGATACCTTTCCACCTTCAGCAGTTCTATGACATGCTCCAGCAACTGGCGCACATGCCGCGACCGGCTAGACATGCGCATGTTCCTAGCCACTCGATAAAGCAGCATACCCACTGGCGTAGTAAACGGATTGTCCAAACTATCAGGGCAAAGCGAAGTCAAGTCGTACAACTTCACTACATCATCATGAGGCCCTTTGAACAGCCAATAAGTGTGCCCGGATTTAGTCGCATTGGACTTCAAAAAAGACAGAATATTTTGAGCAACATTCCTAATGACTTTGGGTGAGAATTTCGAGTTTTCCATGTTCGGTAACTCTTCGGTTTTCATCGGCTCGTATTTTTGGACTATTCCGTCTAAATGGTAACACATGAGTACTTCTGGGACATTGCACATGAGGTTGTCGAGCCAATAGTCGATTCCTGTGAGGACGTTGATCGGTTCCTTAGCGTCTCTTAGTCTCAGGCTGACGCAGGGTCTGTCCTTGTCGCCGAAGATCGGGAGGTCGGAACCTATGAGCATGTGGATATCCTCGAAGGTCCAGAGCACGTTGCGGTTGTAAAGGTGTTCAGTTGGTGCTTCTTCTGTCTTCTCTCTTGTTTCTGGTTCCGGAAGGAATGGACCTGGAAATAATTATTTTGAATTATAACATTTTTCCTATACCTTTAGTTGTAAATATAATAATATATTTTTTTATTTCTGGACTTTCTTGACACAGTCATATTGGCATATATGACGGTATCGAAAGACTGTAAGTAAATAAAGTGTGTACTACCCGTGCGAATAAACAACTCACACTCATGGGTACCGACCGACTGACAATAATAATAATTTACTACTAATTTAATAATTTTGTTTTTAAATTGTTATTTGTTATTGTATTTTTACATAGTATGCTGACAGTATCAGCTCTATGTGCCGCCATTTCTAATCCCATTCTTTATTCGCACGGGTAATATGTATATAACTAACCAGTGATACTCATAGGTATGCGTGGTAGTGGCTCTCGTTGTTCCTGCCTCTGCGTGACGCTGTGCGACAAGAATTTGTGCGTCAACTGAAGCGCTGAACTCGGAGCGGGGGATAACATTAACTTTGTTCTCTCCTGTAATACAAAACCAATGATATTATAAACACTTACCCCCGGTTTCCGAATGACTGTTTAAGTAAAAATCAACTAATCAAGTGTCAAAACTATTATTTTCAGGAACTTAAATGACAGTTTTGATACTTGATTAGTTTGTTTTTACTCGATCAGACATTCGGAAACCGGGGGATAGTCCAGCAGTGGACGTCAATTGACTGATATTATGATGACGAAACACAAATATCCATCGACATAACAAATAAAACACTAAACCACTTACACATTAACGCTTCTGAAATTTTAGTAAATTGATTAGCTTCAATTTTACTTCTTTAAACAGTATTCTTACTATTGCTGAACAGTGATTAAATTTAAGAAGCGTTTATGAGTAAGCGGGTAAGAGTCTAGTACAAGTCTTTGAAAAATATTTTTGATTTTTAAACTACCCTCAAACTAACTAGATGGCGTTGTGTGTAAGTGTAAGGAATATTTATTTATTTTTATTTAAAGTACCGATAAATAATAATATGGAAAATACTTCTAAGTTCTAAGTTATTTGGGGTTGGTTTCCGCACTTAGTCCTTGAGGTGGACCATTGTACGTGTGGAAAATACTTGCTAATGCTGAAAATGCTAATAATAAAGAAAATGGTTGACCGACCTGTTCCGACATAGTCTTCAAGATGTTCTCATAGAAGAAGTCTTTGAGCCACGACCACTCAGACTTCATGAGGTAATCGTACACGTGAAAGTCATCCAACAGTAACGTGTTCTCCACTCTGTGGACCACCATGCTCACCTGTAAACAACAAACATAATTAATGACTTAATCATAACAGCCCATTAATGTCCCACTGCAGAGACGGGCCTCCTCCCCTTATGGAGGGATACTTGGCCTACTAACACCACGCTGGCCAGACGGATTGGTATGGTTTATTGCCCGTAATTTCAAATTTTCCTTCTTTTTATTTCGTAAAGATAATATTCACGGATCGGTTTTTACGACACCCATGGCATGAGATGGGGTGTTGACATATTGTATTCTTACTCGTCACCACACGAAGAGTAGGTTGAATTTACCATCATCATTCCCCTGCCCTTATCCCAATTTTATTAGGGGTTGGTGCAGCATGTCTTCTTCTTCCATACTTTTCTCTTGGACAAGTAACACTCGCAGCCATATCGTCTTTCACACAGTCCATCCTTCCATTCTTTGGTCATCCTCTTCCCCTGTATCCATCAACATACATGTTCGACACCTTTCGCACCACATGATTCAATTAGGGCGAAGCGGGGAGAGGAGTTACGAATAAAGGTATCAAGTAAAATACATACGGTTCCATTTGGTTGATAAGGTAACTTAAGTAATTTCTTGATGCATTCCGCACCCGATATAACATCCACCTCGCCGACACAGTCCGGGAACATATGAGCCATTCTGAAGCTGTAACAATACAAGATTTTCTTCCTTGATATCGTCCCATACATATTAATAATATTGAAGTGTTCGTTAGTGACAGAAATTAGTAGAAAACTATGGTTTTAAACCACAGTTTTCTACTAATTTCACTATAATGTATACACAATAGCAATACCAAAACTCAAGTTTTTTTTGTCTGTCTGTCTGTTTGTTCTGAGTAATCTTAAAAATGGCTTGACTGTTTTCGATGGGACTTTCACTGATAGGTTGCTAATTTTATGATGTATAACATTGGATGCTTTACTTTTTTAAAGTTTATTGTTAGTTTCAGCTACTCGTCTACAAAATGAATAGTAAAGTTCTACAGAAATAAATTCAACCATAAAAATTTCTGTCTAAAAGTCTTTTTAAAAAGAACAAAGTAAGTTAAGAGTGCCTTTTTTGCTAACAAACTGTAATTCGCATTGTACATTTCTTTGAAATAAACGAATTAAAAAAACATAAAATGTCTTGTTTAATTACCTTGAAAGCCCAGTGCCTTGTGTCAAGATCTGCTGCAGTCCATATGAGTCAATAGCTGCACCCCAATTGGTAGGTGGCATGTTCAAATCAGTATTACATTGTAAGCGTGAATACCCTACCGGGCTCTGAAATGCTGTATATTTTACTACAGCCGTTGATTTAATACCCGGAGATGGGCTGCGGCTCTGAAATATATTACACATTTTGAGTCTGAATTCACATGAAGAATATGAAGATACAAAATATCATCACATGGCCAATCAAAGAAAATTTACTACCAGTCTATTTACTACAAGTCATAGCAGTAGAAATATCAATATTAACTTTTAAACTTCTGCATTTCATTTTATTATTAAAATAATATAGTCGAGTATTAACGCGTATAGATTTTGTAACCTGGCCAAAACGTCGAGTGGCTCAAGGTAAATAATTAAAGTGTTAACCTAAAATCTATACGCCTTAATACCCGATGATATTATTATAATAAAAATATCAATGTTTTGTGTAACAGTATTTTGTATCTATAGTAGGAATTTTAATTCGATTCCTGATTTGACATTAGCTACTGTCATTTTGTGAAATAATGATACCACATAATATATAATAGTGTAGTGATGAACACAAAAATCGATAAACAATAAGTGTGTGTGCCAGCAGTTTGCCAATTAAAGACTAAATTATTGATTTTTATTTAAATAAATACATAATTATTCATAATAATAATTTATTAATTAGTAATCGCTGCTCTATTTTATAAAAAGTTAAAATTTATGTTTTTATATTAAAAACAAAACTTATTGAGCCTAGATAGATTTTAGTATTGGCAGCCTGTGTGCGCTCGTGCAGCTATCGTCATTTTGTTTATAGTGTCATTCGGCTTCATTCTCCCAGCCTGACTGCACGAATACCTATCTTATTTCATTGCGAATCGATATTAGTTTTTTTGTCAACTATTTGTTTTGGTTTTCCATCAAAATGGATCCTCAGCCAAGTACATCACAAAAAGACGTGGATGTTTTCTTGTCCCCAAGAAAAAAACGTCCACGAAAAGCTTTCACTGTTACTGAAAAAGTAATGATCCGCAACGCCTACAAATACGTGAAAAATGAAATTTCTTCGCAATTGGAGGCCTTTCAAGTTGTGGAAGAAAATGAATGTATGAGCAAAGTTGCTGACATATTGGGAATAACCTCACGCTCTGTTTGTAACGTTTTGAAGGAAGTAAATAAAGGTGCGCCGCCAACTCCTCCTAAAAAATCTGGACCAAAGCGAAGTTTTAAAGATAAAATTGATGAATTTACATTCTCTGCAATACGAAGAATTGTTCATCAGTTCTTTTACCGAAATGAACCTCCAACCATTTCAAAGGTTAGTCAATCAGTCACACTGTATTATTTTAAACCTAAGTACATCTTTTATATATATACCTAAGTAATGATTCCAAGCTATTATAAAATTTACTATTTTAGATTTTACAAGTGATGAACGATGATCCAGAAATACCCAATATTTCCAAAGACACCCTCAGAAAAATTTTGAAACATCTTAATTTTAAATTTGTTTCACGGTCACGCAAGAGCACACTTATTGATCGAAATGATATAATAACTTGGCGACAGCGTTACTTGCGATCTATATGTCAGTTTCGACGAGAAGGGAGACATATATATTATCAAGATGAAACTTGGGTTAACGCAGGTACGGCTAACATTTATACACAAAATGAATTTATATACATTTTACATTTTAATAGTAATATTGAATGTTAATGTACTATATTTACTTTAAGGTCATACTGTAAAAAAAACTTGGGTGGACATGAAAGTCACATCATCTCGACAAGCGTTTTTGGAGGGACTGACCACTGGATTAAAAAATCCATCTGGAAAAGGCAAACGTCTCATAATTAGCCATATAGGTAGTGAAGAAGGCTTCCTAGAAGAGGGGCTCATGATTTTTGAAGCAAAGAAAAATTGTGAAGATTACCATGATGAGATGAATGCAGTTTGTTTTGAGGAGTGGTTCGCTGGAGTCTTACCAAAATTAAGACCAAACTCAATTGTGGTGATGGATAATGCACCTTACCACTCCCGAAAATTGGAAACGGCACCAAAAATGAGCTGGAAAAAAGCTGAAATTCAAGATTGGCTTTTAAATAAAAATATTTATTACGAACCAGATATGGTTAAAGCTACGCTTTTAGAACTGATTCCACATAACGAGTCTTTTAATAAGTACGCTGTAGATGAAATTGCAGCACAACATGGGATCACTGTTTTAAGACTTCCCCCTTACCATTGCGAGCTAAACCCTATCGAATTGATATGGGCGCAGGTAAAGGGGCATGTAGCTCAAAATAATAAAAACTTCAAATTGACAGACGTGAGAACTTTATTTCAGGAAGGCATTCAAAAAATTACGGCTACCGAATGGTCTAAATGCGTATCCCATATTGTCAAAGAAGAGCAAAAAATGTGTAGGCTAGATACTTTAATTGACAATATCACAGACACATTTATAATAAATGTTACAGAAAGTGACAGCGATAGCGAAAGCGATGACGGCGACAATTTATAAAAATATTTACAATATTTTTTTTATGTACAGTTAAGGTAATTATTGGTTCGTCACCTTAAGGCCTATTTTCGTGTGCTTATGCAGTATGTACTACGTATATGTATACTGATTTGATAAAGCAGAGTATCACAGTCTGCTTTACCGATTGAGTAGTACATTATTATTAAATATTGCAGTCAATAAAAAAGTCAATGGTCGGCTGTCACTAGTGGGGATGACAATACAATATCGGTTACCTAGGATACAAAATTAGTCCTTCGTGAATGCTCGTGAATCGGAAATAATATTTAATACTATTTATTTCATATTTAATTTTTATATTCTGTGGTTATAGGCATAATAAATTATTATTTCAACAATATTTATGTGACTCATAAAATGGCTGTAATTTCGTAAGTATAAGAGCACTATTTTTTTCCTTTTCGCACTATTTATAACTATTTCAGAACCATTTTTTGGCATTCATGAAATATCAAGATTTTATTGTGAGTATGCTGGGCTAAGACACCATGATCACAGTTTTTATTCATTTCACACACAATTACCTATAAAAGAAAAGTCTCAGATCGTTAATTAATCGTCAAAACTAAAAATACCACTAATTTTAAACGAGAAGAATCGATCCGGAAATATTTCATTTCCATATCGAATAATTTCGCAACGTCACTATTTAATACTTGTCATAACGTTGCTACACTGAAATTGTCAAATCTGGAATCGAATTAAAATTCGTAGTATAGTAAAAAGTTCGTGTCCATGTCGGTCCTAAATAATAATAGTAGGCCATGATGCCCTTTTATATCCAAAGAAAATTTAAAGTACGGCTTTCTTTGCCTCTACCAACTAAAATTCCAAGGCTGATAATGATTATTCTTGGATTATATGGCAGATTTTTAGCTTCTTACTTCATATAAAACAACTTATACAATAATACTGTAAATAACACTTGTTAAGTACAGGTTAATTGATTTTACTATACAATATAGACAGCTACTTAACTATATTCCATTAGTTAACTCTAGAAAACTCTTCTAGAAAAATACACTTTATTTTTATCAAATTACCTTCACTTTCGTTAAACGCATATAAAATTGTTTAAGAATAAGCAAGTTGTTTAATTTACCACAATTTACATTAAACATTTAGTAATATTATCATAAAGAAGTTACGTAAATTCAAAAAGTAATAGATTATCAAGTTACCGTATTCCGCTTCGACTCATTGTTGTCTTTTTCTTTATCCTCCATGATTCAATTTTAGAGTTTATTCATCAACAAAAGTAACACTAATGAAATGTGCTTTATATAAAAGCTAGCCGACACAGTATTTATACTGAATTCTTTAAAAAATAAGTCACGAATGTAACCAAACTGCAATCCAAATGCAAACAACAATGTGTGTGAGAATTTGACATTGACATTGACAGAACTGTCAAATAAAACCAAAGAACATAAAATAAGTGGACAGTGCACAAACATCCAGAAAGACCACAATCACATTAGATATTTTGAAAAAAAAGGGAATTTATTTTGTTTTTAACTAATAGTTAAAAACATTAACCGGCAAAATGAGAGCAACGGAGTCGAGTGCACTACATTTCAGTACCATACCATTACCTTCATTACTGGTTTGTATTAGCGCTATTAGTGAGGTTTAACACAGTTACGTTGCCGCATAATGCTCAAAATACTCCTAAAGTAGATATCTACTGTGCACAAATTATTTAACAGATATACTATAATATCTATATCCCTTTCCACGCCACGCACTTTAATCAAAAACGCTCGCCACACGCCACGGCCAAAAATCCGTCAAATGACCTAATGTTGGGAATGTTTGATATCGATATATTTAATATCCTAGATCAATTTAATAAATACAAACTTGTTCATCGTTTCATTATATATTAATATTCAATTCTTACACGTTTAAAAATATTTCAATGTCTCTTATTAGTTTGGAACAAAAAATAGAGCAAAGAAAAAGCTTACAAGGAATATATTTTCCTGCACTAGCGGTCTGATAAATGTGACTTTGGCTTATGCTTGCTTAATGTTTCTTGAGTTTTATAGGGAGAAGACTACTTCCGGTACAGATATTTAAAAAAATGTACTATAATTTCAGTTAAATTAAAAGTAATAATGAATCCTATTTACACAAAAATAGAAAGTAGTTTATATTTTACTGTCTGATATTGGTTTTACAATAATTTGATTTTTTTAATTCATTCTCTTCTCTCTGAAATATTATTTTTAATAGTAAGAAGTAATAAACTATCTTTGCTAGTATATTTACTAGGCAGATAAACAGAAAATAGAAAGAACAGTGAAATATCTACATGTTATTTCCCTAATAATTATTATTGCTGTGTTATTCTACGAACGAGATTTTGAAGTATATTTTATTCACGACACGACACTGACAATAAATATGATACGTTTTAGCTTCCCGAACGCTGCCCATCCGAGTTGGATTCGACGAGTGACCTCCTTCTCGAAGTTGGACCTACCCAGCTAGACTGACTGTCCCAGGTAAATATACTCGTCGACAACTTCGAGTGTAGAGCCTCCAACCATGATTGGAGTGGGTGCAACATAGACATTTGCCATGATCTTGGTCTTGTCCATGTTCATTTTAAGACCCACTTGTTGAGAGACTCTACTGAGGCCATCGAGCATTGTGTTGAGGTCCTCCATGGTCTCAGCCATGACCACGATATCGTCAGCAAATCGAAGGTGCGTGATATACTCGCCATTTATGTTGATGCCGAGTCCGTCCCAGTCTAAAAGCCTAAAAGCATCTTCCAGTGCAGCGGTAAACAATTTCGGGGATATGACATCACCTTGTCTTACTCCTCGCTGCAACTGGATAGGGCCTGATAATCCGCCCTGGAGACGAACCGACATAGTGGCGTTTTCGTATAAGCACCGCAGCACTTCGATATACCGTTGGTCATCTTGGCACCGTTGGAGAGACTGCAACACTGCCCATGTCTCGATCGAATCAAAGGCTTTCTCATAGTCCACAAACGCTAAGCATAGGGGCCGGTTATACTCGTTGGATTTTTGTATAACCTGCCGCAGCGTATGAATGTGGTCTATGGTACTATAGCCTTTTCGAAAACCGGCTTGTTCGGGAGGCTGGAAGTCGTACAGTCTGCGTTCGAGACGATTCGTGATGACTCTCGAGAACAATTTGTAGACGTAGCTCAGAAGAGTGATGGGTCTGTAATTTTGAAGTAGCGTTCTATCGCCCTTCTTGAAGAACAATACCACCACACCTCTGTGCCATGCCTGTGGCGTTTTTCCCTCAAGTATAACGGAATTGAACAGCCTCTGAAGAGCCTTGAGAATGGGTTCTCCACCTGCCTTCAGCAGCTCGTTTCTGCTTCCGTCATACCCCGGTGCCTTGTTGTTCTTAAGTTGTCGGAGAGCATCACTAATCTCACACAGACTGACGTCCGAGATTTCTTCGGTATGGTGTCGCGTAAGTCTAGCTCTAGGATCGGCGGCTAGATCACTAGGTGGTTGTGTTGTAGCATATAACTGTCCGTAAAACTTCTCAATCTTCTCTAGAAGCTCAGGCTTGGACGTCACTATTCTGCCATCCCCAGTCTTGAGCCTAGAAAGTTGGCTCTGACCTAGAGACAGATCTCTTGCGAACACTTTAGAGCCCTTGTTACGCTCAATGGCTTCTTTAATACAAACTATATTAAAGTGCCGAAGGTCGCGAGTCAGTGACTTTGAGATCTGCATATTGAGACACCTATACTTTTCAGCGTCGTCTGGAGACTGCAGTGCCATCGTACGCCTTTGCTCCATGAGCGAGAGAGTGTGGTCGGAGATCTTTTTTGATCTTCTCCGGTGCTGGGTCTTAAAACAACCGGAACCGACTGTACAAGTCCGAAGACAGGGGGAGGACACGATAACCCTTACGTCTGGTAACCTGCTCTATTTCCGGGAGGGCGACCAACAGTCCCAGGGAGGTGTCGGGTTTCTCGTCCACAAGTCTCTCGTGAACAACGTGGTGAAGATCGAGAGTGTGTCTTCGAGGGTAGCGTACTTTGTCGTCAGAATTACCAAACGGTATTCGTTGAAGGTAATACAGGTTTACGCTTCCACGTCAGCTCACTCCGACAATGAGGTAGAAGAGATGTATGAGGATATTTCCGGAGCCATACATAACTCTAAGACCCAATACACTGTTGTCATGGGGGACTTCAACGCGAAGTTGGGTTTTTGGCACATTCAGTGTAAATTGTTTGTAAGCCAGTTCATGACTTTGGATAGTGAGTGCTCAGCTGTTTCCTTAACTGCCTTCCAATCTGTACCAGAGACAAAGATAGCAGTATCATCTGCATATGTAAAGATGGTGGAAGGGAGATTTGGCAGAGGTCATTTATATACAGTTGAAAGAGGGTAGGGCCCAAAACACTCCCCTGTGGCACGCCGTAAGAGACAGTATCCTCATCGCTTAGATAGTTTGCAATCCTGACTCGTTGCTTTCTATCAGATAGGTAACTTTTGAAAATTTCATGAGCGGGGCCTCGGATGCCTAGTTTAAATAATTTAGCCAGAAGTATCGGGACAGAGACTGTGTCAAAGGCTTTTTTGAGGTCAAGGAATAGGCAGACGCATTTTTTCTTGTCGTCTAGGCTTTCAACAATTTATCAGAATCCTTTTATTGGCATTAGTGCCAATAATATTTATTTAATACTATTCAATCACATAATAATGATTAAGTATAAGCAAAGATTAAAGTATTTTATCATTTTATGATATTTTAGTCTGACCCGAAGTCCACTCTTAAGGTGCCAACGATTGGGTGGCTTACCCGACTATTATTAAAATTCTACATTTTCAGTTTTTATTACATGACAAGCTTGTAATGTCACAAGTAACAAGTTGACTTTAGTTTTAAATTATTTAATGGTTTTTCATGGTTTTTCACATACAAACTCTACAGTTTAATATAGTGACATTTGTATTGTGGTAGTAGATATTATTATTTATTGCGTTGAAGTGAAAGTATAAAATAGATTGCACTTTTACTCTAAGCATAGTTTTATTACGGTCAACCAATGACGTCAAGCTCACGCATAAACATTAAATAACAATCTTAATGAATTTGAATTATGATAGAATTTTTTGTCAAAACTGATAAAGCCATTTCGTTTTCGGGTATACTTACTAAACTTTTCTTGTGTACTTTCTTGGTAACTATGTGATAGTGCAGTTGCGACTCAAAACTCCATCACAGTACCCGTTAGATGTCAAGACGAGGGAAGAGCAAGATCAAATAACTCTGTAAAAGCGTTCTCCGTAGTAGCCGTTAAAGAACATTGTTTAAAAAAATGTGCAGTGATCTGGTATTTGTCGATTTTATGAATGAATCTGATAGCAATCATCTGATGCATTATCTTAGCATTTTAATATTTTTGTCTTTTATTTTTAGACTAGTAGTGGAAAAACAGCTTCGTAGTCGTCATCATCTTGCCTATAGTTGTAAAACTTCTGAATAATACGGAATAATACCGGAATTTTTTAGGGAAAATTTAATAAAATCGGATTTATTTAAAATTGACTTAATTAATATTTTTATGTTTTATTTGCTGAAAAGTGGTATTTTGCATCGATCGTCGATCGCCGTCGCCGCCGCTACAACTTTGTGCGCGCGCCCGACTGCCACGACTCATGTCACGACGTGACTTACGTGATTTGAAATTAAATTTATTTATAGATAAAATATTACATAACAATATAAAGTATAATAATATAAATTATCAATGTTGACTGGTCGCAAACTAAAGCAGAGCTTGTACTATCGGTACCAGACAAAAGGCATAAATAGTTTATTTACAATTATTTATACCTACTAATTATAATTATACACATAATAAATAAAAACATAATAATATAAATTTTATAGCACATAAATATAAATATATCAAGTGACCGTGCGATCAGTTGAAAAAATCCCAAAGTTACGGTATATTTCGGTATTATTCCGAAAAAAAAAATATTCGACCTGAATTATTCGGATTTTTTCAAGCTGGCATCTATAATCTTGCCAGTCTGGCCAAAATCCTTCTTATTACATTGAGAATTTGCTCTCTTTTATTGGCCGTAACATGCTATTACCAAGCTCTTTTCAACAAATTAAACATACAAATACCAGTATTTTTTAGATTCGGAAAAGTAGGATAGTTGCTATGATTAGCAAAATAAAAAAGATGTCATGTTTTTCACATAATATTATTATTTCAACTTTACTTACATCTAATATATTATTATTCCTAATACATTGAGCATTTCGACCACACAGAACATTATTTTAACTAAACTTATTACCAGGCGTCTTTCTTAATTTTACATTTGCGAAATTAATTTTATTGTCTAACGTATTACAATCATTGGTTACGACATTCTGTGTAGATGTTGTAGCTGTGGCACTCCGAACATGGTCTTCATTATAATCAGCATCAGTTTTGTTAATATTAGATACTATGTTACTCGTTTTTGTAACTTTCCTCAAATTCTTACCTGATGGCAATTTAATAACGTGCATTTCACGTTTAGGTGTTACAGTTGGAAGTGGAACATTCAGTCTAGTTAATTTACGTGGGTAATCATGATCAAGTTGGTCTAAGCTTTCATTTGATGAGCAATTAGTAATCGGTGGAGGTCTTTGTAATTTTCTGTTAATAACATGAGTGACGTTGTCTGCAGTCTGTTGTTTTTTTGAAAATTCCTCGACGTTAGCGTATATTGGTGAAGTTGGTTCTTTGTTCAGATTTCCATTTACAAATTCAGGCTTTGTATTTTTATCAATATCTATATTCAGTTTTAACTTTCTATTGTTAATATTTGCAATAGTATCTGAAGCTTCATTTAACTTTTTATTTGGTACATTTGTAATAATCTCATCTGAAGAATTTAAAGTTTTATCTACGTGAACTTTAGGTTGTTCTATGTACAATTTAAGAAAATTATCCGGGGTCTTACATCTAGGTTCAGAAACTGGTTCTGGGACTTTATCTTTATTGCTTTTGGGTAAACTGTTTCCTAATACACCAGCTAAATTTTTTACAGTTAAATTATCATTACTTCTTAGGGTATCTTGACTTTTCATTGTGTAATCGCTTCCGTTGTTTGCATTATTAAGTTTCTTTGTCTTTTCGATATTATTGTAGTTAGGACAAGAATTTTTGCATTCAGGTAAAAATTTTAATGAATTTTGAAAACGAAACCAGACGTCAGGGCAGAAGTGGGATATGAGGTATAATAACAGCGCCACTAAAGGTGTGATCCCCAAGAATATCACGTACATTGCAATCATGAACTTTCGTAGAACTGAAAATATTAAAACAATTTATTCAATGAGTATATGAAATTATGGAAATAGTCACGTATTAAATAAACAATATTTATCCAGCCTATGATTCCTTCATCTCATCCCGATGTAATAATATGTATAATGAAACAATTTAAAGAAAATCCTATATTAATCAATCTTGGTAGCGTGGTCTTTAAGTTAGGTCTCCATTAAATTCCATACGTAAGTATAGAATAGGAAATTGTACACCGACGTACACTCTACCGACCCAATAAAATAGACAATTGGGTAGAACAATTAGATAATTATTACCTTCTTGGTCACCGGCTGGTCCAGAATCGTCAGAGCCTCCGTTGCCAGGTATCTCACACAGTGGCGGGGAGAAGCCAGGCTCGCAATGACAGTGACCTGTACGTCAAGAAATAATAACTAGTAAACATTAAAATTAAAAGAAAACAAGTTCCATTCACGAAGAAGAATTAAGTCATGAAAACGAGTTCTCAAAATATTTTCGATTAGAAATTTATAATTTTTTAAATTTATAAGTTTTTAAAATCCTGTCTAGGATTTTAAAAACTAGGAATCTAAGCTCTTGTGCGTAAACAAAATAGTGTCGCTCTCACATATGGATCAAACAATCGGGAAACTAAATGAAAAGACTAAGAAAGCTCGGGAAGTGTTTTACCTCCCTGCAATGAGAAGAATCAACACTAGCCGACAAATAAAGTTATACATTACCTGCGGAGTTACAAACACCGTGTCCTGAACAGTTGGAGGGACAGACGGAGGAGTCGCCGTTAGCTATCGTCTCTCTCACTGATGCCACAGACACGCATTTCTGACTTAAACACATCTGAAAAACAGAATTTGTTCATGACAACCTATAATACAACCTACAACCTATAAATATGGAACAATTAATCATCCATGTAAACAATTTGAATAAGAGTATTTTTTTATGGAAAAAAAGGAAGATATAAAAAGGAGATAAGAGATAATATACCTACTTATTAATTAGGTAATCTTTTACCATTTCATGTCCACATTTAGCACCGTCAGGAACCAAACCCAGGTCAACTTCGTCGACTCCCATATCCACTTCAGCTGCATGACAATGTGTAACACCACCTAAGTATTTGAATAAAACATTAATTCATTAATTGATAAGATATTAAACTTGGGTTTGTAGAATAAAATTAGTGTTTTTATACTAGTTGGTCCCTGCAATTTCTTCTGTGCAAAATTAGTATTTTAATCCTAAATTAAAAATACAGTGTCTTTGTAAATTGTAGCCCATGTGTTAAGTATTCTGATGTATAAGCTAATCATTGTAAAGTTGCATTAAATTCCATTTAGTAGTTTTTACGTGAAAGAGTAACAAACATGCATTAATACTAAAAACTTTTGCGACTAAAAGTAATATTCGCAGGAATACGATGATCGGAATGTTGTACGCCATTACATGGGGGTATTTGCCATAATCACCACTCTTGGCAGGCGGGTTGACGGTCACAGTAAGTGTACCTACTTAATGATACTTAGGAAAAGGCTATAGGCAATTTAATTGCTTTGTTTTGTTTTTAAAAAGACAACTTCCGAACTAGGGATCACTGTGTCACGGGACTTTTACACAAATAATTGTCCAGCGTGCGTGACAATCGAAACCGGATGGCAGCCGCTTGCGCTACCGTCGCGCCACCGAAGCAGTTTAATTAACTAATAACAAACTTACTTTCTGTATAAAAATATTTGGTTCTTGATTGAGCATGCATTGTACTGATTTCCAGCTGTTTGTTGAGATGCTTGCACTGCAGTCGACCGCACAGCACGTCCTGTCGACTGCACGGTATGTAGTTCTTCGTAACGCGGTTGTACCCGCAGTTGCCGTAGCTTCGAATACAAATAAAACCTTGTTATTAATCTTTGAAGGTGACGAATGCATTGTTCTACCTCCTAGCCGGAGTAACAAACATCAATATCTCTCAAATAACGAGTTAGGTCGCCACCTGTCAGTTTCTCTAACCGGTCATTTTCCCTAACTTGTCAATTTCTCTAAATGGGCATTTTTCCTAGCTCGTCAGTTTCCTCACTCGTCAGTTTTTTTATATTGCGTTAACTGGTCAGTTTAGCTATCTCGTCAGTCGTCATAATTCGATAGTTTCACTAACAAGTCGCACAAAGTATTATCCGGCGTGGGATCAGAACCCTTGAGTACGGCAGTTGGTTTCGCGACCGTCGTGCCACCTAGGCAATTGTAAATATAGCATTGATCCTCACACCGAACTGAGGACATTATTAGCACTGCGGGAGGTCAGAGGCTCAGGACCGCGCAGGGTAGAAACGCAGCAGTAGACATCTGTTGGCTGATATGATGATAATGATGGTTGTCAAAGATATTAAAACTAAAGAGACTTACGTATCACCCTGCACGTTGCCATCGTAGCAAATATTTGGGCTCATCTCTCCCGTTGTCCCCCACAGTAGACGGCATTGATCAGAGTGTGAGTGACATCCTCCACGAACGCAATATGCACCCTGGAAAATAAACATACTTGTTAATGATTTTAAAATTTATAAATAATATTGAAAATAATTCTAGGAGCCAAAGGAATCCAGGGAGGGAATTTGGCAATTACATCCCTAAACAAGGATCGTAGAACCTGTACTAAATGAAGGAAAATATAGAAATCTATGTTTAGCTGTTGACGTCGGTTGACTGATGATGATGATAACTTTGTATGAATTAAATAAGTTTTTATTATTTTATTTATTTTCAAATTTAATCGCGGACGTTCACAGCTAGTTTAATTATAACATAAGTATTGTAACCTCAGGCTCCTTCCCGCAAGGCGTGGTGTCCATCTTGTAGACGTCGTCAGGACAGAACTCCGAGTAGCCGCTGCAGTACTCGGGCAGGTCACACTCGCGCGGCGCCGCCCTGCACACCGTGCCCGCAGACATCGGACGACATGTCTGCACACAAATGGATAGAGGCATACTCTTTACAAATATCTCTTAGGCCGCTGCCTCAAATTTGACGAGTAGCGGAGTGGCATCGGGCACTGGTTGTTCGCAACGCCCGCTCCCCCGCCGCTGATTTCGACAACAGCTTTATATTTTACGCGTAGGATGCTCCTGCTCCCGCGCCCCTGCCTCCGCCGCCCCGCTGCCAGCAAGATTCAAGGCAGCGGCCTTACTTTAGTATTAAGTTTGTTTATCCAAAAATGAAGCTATACTTCTAGATACATCGAAATGTTGCTGCTAACTTGCCTGTCTACTTTGCGAAGGTAGAGGAAGCGGTGGTGAAAAAGGGGCCAGCTCAAAAGATCCGACGCACGGGGTCGAAATGCATCCTTGAGGATCCCCGAAAAGGATGAGTTAGAGATAAGATAAGAACAAGATATTTATCCATAGTCTACCATCCGGCCACGGGGCCACATATCTTTGAGTATTCACAAGCAGGATAGACCGACCAGATTAAGGATTCGTTCTTCTTAGTCAACTTATTTGTATCACAAAAGAGGCGCTGGACATAAACCGGGGGAGACAAGTCATTCGCTTTTTCTAACTCCCGCGGGTATTATGCACTTACTTACGGTGCTTTACTAATGTGAATCAAACAGAAAATTGTTCTGCGTGGGATTCGAAACCAGGTACTTGTGCTCCGCAGCCGGAACCGCAACCGCCGAGGCAGCTATTATTAAAAAACTCAAACCCAATAAAAAATAATCTGACCTCAAGATCGCAACAACCGCCAGCACCGCAGGTCGCATTGGCTCGTAACAAGCAAGTGTCAGGATCGCAGCAGGCGTGGCAAGGGTTATACGTTCCCGGAACAGGCATCGAACCGCAATCACATTGCTCACCAGCTTCCGTGAATCCGTTACCACATGTTGGAGAATTCAGAAGACGTTTCGGCTTGTTTCTGTAATAACCACTTTATTTAGATGTTTTTTTTCAGTTTTTATTAGTAACTACATTGAAAACTAGCATAATTATAGGCTTTCTCCTTATACTTTTCAATTTATGTGGTCCCCCATTCATGATCTAACTGCTTCAGTTCGTCTATCCATCGCGTGGCATATCCACCAAAACGCGGTTGCCATTATAAAATATTTTGCCCCAGTCATCTTTGGTTCAGACCGCTGTATTCTCTGAAAATCGGACAATTCTAAGCCTAATATCAATCTCCATGATTTACAGTCATTCTTTGGATCTCCTCATAATTAATTGACGTACGAAGACTGCTCACACCCACATAAGTCTTTCTGTAACCCTCTGTGTGACTTTCACTCAGTACTAAATAAAACTATGGCTCATTTACCTTAAACAATAATCCAATCCTTTCTCAAATGATAAAGCGAGGGACTTCAAACTGCAAGAAGACCAATGTATAGGAGTTTCATAAGTGTTGCTAGAAGGACTCATGATGCACTTGTGATCAGGACATTCGCAAACACCTTCAACATCGTGGTCCATGCCGAAATTATGACCTATTTCATGAGCTAAAGTCATTGCTAGTAAACCGGTAGCTGTTTTGTCATAATTCGCGATACCTCCCGAGAATTTTGAACTACACATACTGGCAACACATCCTTTACCTATTACTGAACCGAATTTATGGCCTCTGAAAACAAAAAGGTTCTAAATAATTATTTATTATAAAATATTATAACTATATAGGTACATATTACAATCTCAGTCAATTGACGTCCACTGTTGGACATAGGCCTCCTCCAAATAAACTCCTTTACGCGGTCCTGTGCTTACCTCATCCATCAGTTCCCCGCAGTCGTAACCAGTTTGACGGTCCATCGTGTGAGGGGTCTCCCCACCCTGCATAAAATTAACAATCTACTAATACTTATTAAGTATAAACGCGTAGTTTGTAAATATGAATGTATGTTTGTGACTTTTTCAAGTAAAAACTACTCAACAGATTTTAATTAAACTTTTCAATAGCATAGCTCTAACACATAGGCTGCAATTTATAAACATATATATATAATATAATAAACACTATATATGTAGTATAAAATAAGGTGCTGTCTGTCCGATTTTATACATGCTTAAATGTTTAAACTAAGCTAAAAAAACTGCTTCTAAGTATATCCGTTATATACCTAGGAGCAGTTTTTTTAAAAGATCCCTACATTAATTCAAGAGGAAGGTTTATGTATAGTTATAAGTATGTCATATATTAAGCCGCGTGCGAAGCCAGGGCCGGTCGCTAGTATGTTATAATAATTAAATTTACTTACGTAATTAAATGTGCATTGTCGTTAGGTATGTCATTAACAAGTTCTGTTTCTCTGTACTTTAAGAAGTTGGTCAGTGTTTCGTCTGGATTGTCTAATAAGCGTATCATATCATACTGGTTCCATACGACTGTACCAACTAATGATATGAATATATTTAAAGAGGTATATATCTGAAAATAAGAATAAAATAATAACGGAGTAAGAATACAGTATGTTACCACCCTATCTCATTCCGTGGGTGTCGTAAAAACCGACTAAGGGACTATCGGTGAATATTATCTTTACGAAATTAAAATGAAGGAAAACTTGAAATTAAACCCTGTACCAATGCGTCTGGCCAGCGTGGTATTAGTAGGCTAAGTATCTCTGTTACGGGAGGAGATCCGCCCGCCCTTGCAGTGGGACATTAAGTAATGGGCTGTTATGATGATATCTGAAAATTGTAATAAGAGTATTAATAAAAACTTCCTCAGTGGCGGTACAGTCGCGGCTTCGATTCCCACGAAGAAAATTAGTTCTTTGTCTTTATTGAACAAATTAGTGTACTGTATGTTTGTTAAAGTCCCCGCAACACAGGGCATGATCCTTAAAGCGGGAGTTGTCTTTTTAAATAGATAAATGTAAAAAAACTCGTAAACTTACTGAATAGATAATATTGGCGACACTTTTCATAAAATGTACTGTTTTCCGAAGATCTCCTTTTTCTCTGAACACCTGGTTGTCAGCAACCAACACCAGCTCCATATAAAGAGACTGTTTGTTCGCATTGTATGGTTCATGGTATTTTGAGAATGCTGCCTGTCTTTTAAGCTGGTGAACGAATATAGATGGAATTAAGTATTTATTGCTAAGTATAATATGGTTATTAAAAAACAATAATTTCGTTTACTTGGATGATGCATAACTATATTTTTCGAGATGTAATAGACTTGTAGGTATATAAATTAATCTTCATCATCATCATGATATCATCCAATTGACGTCCACTGCTGGACATAGACCTCCTCCAAATACTGCTACCTTGTGCGGTCTTGTGCCTCCCTCATGCATCGGTTTCCCGCCGTCCTAGCCAGGTCGTCGGTCCACCGTGTGAGAGGTCTCCCCCACTCTGCGTTTTTCGGTACTTACGCGGTGGCCATTCCAGAACCTTTCTGCCCCAAAGGAAAAGTTTATAGTGAGTATAAAGCTAACAAAGGTATACTCACTCTGGTTTTACGTGGTTGCTTTTGTACTTCACTCTGATTGCTATATGGAGTTGATGAGAAACCTTCGTTGATAGTTACTTTGTCCACATTCCCGCAACTATACGAACTCTTTAGATCCTTGTGATGATACAAATAATGAGCTGAAGTTATGTTTCCTCCTGAAATAATTAGGTAAGTATATCTTCAATTATGACATTTACTTAAAACATTAATTTATCCATCCATTCATCAGTCAACTGACGTCCACTTGTAACGCTTTATACTTATCACTAGTTAAATTAAACTTAATAATTTAAATAATAAAACAACAACATAATAAAAGTAACTTTCGTACATTGTCTAATTACGCGTTACGGACTGCGACATGTCGCTGTATCACGTTGACTTCAACGTGACCGACCGCGCCCTCAGGTGGGGTCACCTTCGCCGGCCGCACCGCACAGTATGACACTCGCTTATTCGCTACCAAGCTGTGCACACGCTCGATTTTTGTACGGACATCGCGCCGTCCTCGGCCGCGTAAAAGTGAACGAGATCCTAATAAGCTAATTTAGCGTAGTAAATATATATAATATATAATAAGTGCTTAATTATATTAAGTAACTATAATTAATATAGTGTTAGTGATACCCCATTCTAAACTGGGTAAGTGTTGTATGATATTTAACACCTCTGCTAGTTGTGAAGTAGCTTGTGCAGATCGTTTTATGTAAACCTCTTATAATCATTATGAACTTGCACTCAGTAATGTGAATAGATATTCTTTCAAGCTTCTTTCAAATTTACCTCCTTAATAATAATAATGTTACTTAATGTCAATATTTTATACTTATGGCTGTTGGCTGACTAGATACAAATTCTGTGCTTAAATCTGCAAATATTTCGTTTTTATTATGTAAAAACTAGATGGTTTATTATGTAAAAACTAGATATCTTAATGTATAACATATAGCATATAATATATAACACTGTCTGTAACTGTAGACTTGATCTGCCTCATTTCGTCCACTGCTTACGCCGCTACTATTCCTTTCGCTGAGTATGGCACATACACGAAATGTTGCAGTCAAGTCGCCGAAGTCGGGCGATATGTAAATTGTCTGGATTGTTTTTCCAGGGTCCTTATACTAGGGTAGTGGCTTACCCAACCAACGGAACCTTCCCATCGGGCCTGGAGCACACTCTGCTGTCCTCTACTCAACTGAAGACCTGCACCTTCAAGACCTCGGTTCTCAGGATAGTAGCGTTTGTACTGTGTGCCGGATCTACTCAGTGTGTGAACCCGGACTTTTACTTTTATTAAACCTTCTTGTACACTTGATAAACTTTTTATTTATCTCTCTAAAGATAGTGTTACAGTGGCGCCCAATAATTAAGCAACACACTGAGTGGTTCTGGCTATGGTGTTCGGGTGTTGGTAGTTTCAAGCTTAATTTTGTTGTGTATGTTATTTTTAAGTTCTTTCATTTCATTATTGTATCACTGCTTATTAGTTGCAAGTCATACAACTCTTACCTAAGAAATGGCTGGTACTATAAAATTTTTGTCTTTACAAAAATCTGAGCTAGAATATGAGGTAGCAGTCCGCGGGTTGACTCCAGGTGATACTGTCCAAGAACTTCGTAAGCAAATAGTACTTATTTCCAAAGACTTGCCATCGGAAGATGTTTTAGAATCCCATCTTGACGTTAGTAAGGATCTTGAGGGGGTTAATGAGACATTAATAAAAGCTCAGAATAATATTCTTTCTCTAAAAAGTAAATTTGATTTAAGTACATTTTTAAGAACAGAAAATATCCTTAATCATGTAAAGCATAGAATTAATAGAATAATAACCTCTACCAGTACTGCTGACCAATATAAGAAAAGCTGTTCCCTCTATAAATCGTTACTAAAAGATTTAGCGACAATGAGGCCTTCCAGCGGTAAAAATGTTACAGATACACATGCTGAAGCTTCTAGTAGTCTTGTCTCTGTATCATGTGAGCGTAATTTGACCTCAGAATTGAATAAACTTAAATACTCGGGCAAAACATGTGTTCGTGCGTTTATTCAGAGAGTTGAGGAGTTTGTTATTTCCCGCGGTATCACCTATGACAGAATTCTTTCTTTCGCTTATGAGATTTTTACAGATGAGGCACTTCATTGGTATAGGTGTGTCAAAGATAACGTTAACACTTGGCCGGCATTAGTACAACTTTTAAAAGAAGACTTTAGCATTAAAGACTATGATTATAGGCTTTTATCAGAAATCCGTTCACGTACTCAAGGTGAAAACGAGAATATTACCATATACCTCTCTATTATGCATGGTATGTTTTCTAGACTTAACAAGTCTCTGTGTGAGGAAGATAAACTCGAAATACTACTTCACAATATTCGGCCCTGTTATACAAATATTTTGGCATCTTCTGATGAAATAAAAACTATTGATAAATTAAAATCTCTCTGCCGCAACTACGAAAATATTCAATCTTGTCAATCACAATTTCAAGAACCTCCGAAGGTTACTTCGGGGACTGTTGCACCTGAATTTGCATATAAACCAAGCTACATTAAATCCGGTGATAGACCTAGTAATTTTAAATCAAATTTTAGTTCATATCATAAAAATTACTCAAATAAGAACTTGAATGTTGATGCTGTTAAATATGAACCTGTTACTAATTCGAAACGAGTTTATTGTCCTAGATGTCGGGTGGACACACATTCTCTTCGTCAGTGTGACAAACCGCGATATATCGTTTGTTTTAAGTGCGGCAAGAAGGATGTACGTGCGACAGAATGTCCTGATTGTAACGCTGTAGCAAAAAACTAATTTTGACGGATCGTCGAGACCGTGTATCAAATAATAAATGTAACCGTAATAACCCTGAATGGCAAGACTGGTTAGCCTATATTAATAAATTTTTCACGTGTTACACTGTCTCCTCTATCCGTCATACAGAAACGAAATATTCTAGACCTTATGCTAATATCAAGATAGGTAATACAGAACTTCTAGGTTTACTTGATACAGGGTCATCGGTGTCTCTGTTAGGTAACAATGCTCACGAATTGTTTACTTATCCTATAATTAAACACAATGCCAATGTGCAATTTATTGCAGCAGGAGGGCAGAAGCTAGATTCAATAGGCTTAATAAATATACCTATCACGTTTCAGGATCAAACTCATGTTATAGCGATGCATGTTGCCCCTGCAATTCAAAACTCCATAATACTTGGTATGGATTTTTGGAAATCTTTTAATATTTTTCCAAGGCATCTTAAGTCTATTTCTTTATTAAATGCTTCTCAGGTAACATCTGTAGGTACGGTAGAAGAGGAGCACGTATGTCCTTACGATCATCTAAATCACTCTCAAAAGGAGATCGTCGATAGTATCATTGCTCAATTTAAGGAAATATCTTATGAAGAATGTGGCTTAGGGAGAACATCACTAATATCCCACTCTATTGATACAGGAGACTCCTTGCCAATTCGTCAGAGGTATTATAGAATGTCACCAGTTAAGCAGCGTATTCTTATCGAGCAACTCGACGAAATGCTTAAAGACGATGTTGTTGAACCTTGCGAAAGTCCGTGGTCGTCACCGGTCTTACTAACACCTAAAAAAAATGGCGACCTAAGATTTTGTCTGGATAGTAGAAAACTAAATTCCGTAACAAAAAAAGATGCTTACAGTCTTCCTTATATAACAGACATTTTGGATAATCTTCGCGATGCAAAATACCTAACGAGTCTTGATTTGTCAAAAAGTTTTTGGCAAATATTAATTAAAAAAGAAGATCGCTGTAAGACTGCATTTTATGTTCCGACTCGCGGTGTCTTTCAATTCAAATCAATGCCCTTCGGTCTTACTAATGCCCCTGCTACTCAGCAAAGACTGGTGGACATTCTATTCTATGGTCCTGAATTTGAAAATAAGGTATATGTATATGTTGATGACATTTGTATAATATCGTCACATTTTGAAGAGCATATATCCTTGCTAAAACGGGTATTGGCAAAGCTTAAAACTGCCAACTTAACTATTAACCTTGAAAAAAGTCAGTTTTTTAGACAAGAGATTAAATATCTTGGCTATATAGTTGATTCCCGTGGTCTTCGAGCGGATCCTTCTAAAATAGAAGCTATTATAAATTATAAAACTCCAGAAAACCGCAAAGATGTGCGTCGTTTTTTGGGTGCCGCATCATGGTATAGGCGTTTCATTCCAAACTTTAGTACATTAGCTGCACCCTTAAATAAATTAACGTCTCAAGGGAAGACATCTTCCCCCTTTTCTTGGTCAATTGAAGCTAATAATGCGTTCCAAAATTTAAAAAAATGCTTAATTTCTGCTCCGATACTGTCTTGTCCCGATTATTCTAAGCCATTTGAGGTACATACTGATGCTAGTGACTTTGGCATAGGTGCTGTACTTACTCAAACTCTAAACGGTAAAGAAAAGGTGGTGGCTTATATGAGTAAATCTCTAAGCGATCAAGAACGGAACTACAGTGCAACAGAAAGAGAGGCTTTAGCTGTCCTTACGGCAATTGAGCATTGGCGCTGTTACTTGGAGAATGGGTTAAGATTTCTCGTATACACTGACCATGCTTCTCTCAAATGGTTTTTGAATCTTAATAATCCAACCGGTCGTTTAGCCCGATGGAGTGTGCGGTTATCTGCGTATAATTTTGAAATTAAGCACCGGAGAGGAAAAGATAATGTCGTGCCTGATAGTCTCTCCCGTTCTGTTCCTATCTCAGCTACTGACGTAAATACTACTATTAACTCTCCCGTAACTGAAGATGTATGGTTTCTTGATATTTATAATAGATGTCTCAATTCTCCAGAATCTTGTTTAAAATATAGAATACAAAACAATAAATTGTACCGATATGTAAAAACTCTCAATCCCCTTGTGAAAGAGTTTCAATGGAAACAAGTTATACCAACTGAACAAAGACAGGATATAATTTATAAAAATCATTCCGATCCTATCTGTGGTCATTTTGGAATATTTAAAACTTATAAAAGACTGTGCCTCAACTACTTTTGGCCAGGGATGCATAAGGATGTTGCAAAATTTATTTTAAATTGTGACATCTGCAAAACATACAAATATTCAAATCATTCGACTTTAGGCACTATGGGCAAACCTAAGGAATGCTCAAGACCGTTTGAAATGATTAGCATGGACCTTGTAGGACCACTACCTGTATCGCGTAAGCAGAATAGCTACTTGTTTGTAGTCACTTGTTGTTTCTCATAATATACCTTACTTTTCCCTATTAGACGCGCAACTTCAGAGATACTAATCCACATTTTAGAGGACAACGTTTTTCTCGTACATGGTATTCCATACACCGTATTAATGGATAATGGTAAACAGTTTACCAGCAATATTTTTAAAAATATGCTAAATCATTACAAAATACCTGATATTCGTTATACTCCTAAGTACGCTCCTCAGGTGAATACAGTAGAACGATATAATAAGACTGTAATGATTGCAGTGGCTTCCTACGTTGCTGATGACCATCGCACATGGGATATAAATATACCTAAGATTCAGTTTGCCCTCAATTCCTCCGTAAATGAAGTAACAGGCTTTACACCAGCTTTTCTTGTTTATGGTCGTGAACTTGTTAATTGTGGTTCTCTTTACTCCAATAAGGAGTTTACTACAGACATAATATTTGCGGCGCGCGATGAGTACGCTGAAAATTTAGGTATTTTACACAAATATTTTGATAATGTCCAATCTTCGTTGCTAAAGGCTCACTCTCGGAATTGCACCAATTATAATCTACGTCGCAAAAATGCTGAGTTCAACATAGGTGATACAGTATGGAAAAGAACATACTATCAAAGTGATAAAGACAAACATTTTGCAAAAAAACTCGCTCCTAAATTTGTTAAATGCAAAATAATTGCTAAAAAGTCACCACTAGTTTATGATTTGATTGACAGTACTGGTAATAATTTAGGGTCTTGGCACATTAAAGATTTAAAACTTAATTATTACAAAGAATAATAAAAATAATTATATAAGTACCTATCAAAAGTTATACAAACCTTCAGCGGATTTTACTAGGAAAAATCCTACCCTAAAAGGGGGGGTATGTAACGCTTTATACTTATCACTAGTTAAATTAAACTTAATAATTTAAATAATAAAACAACAACATAATAAAAGTAACTTTCGTACATTGTCTAATTACGCGTTACGGACTGCGACATGTCGCTGTATCACGTTGACTTCAACGTGACCGACCGCGCCCTCAGGTGGGGTCACCTTCGCCGGCCGCACCGCACAGTATGACACTCGCTTATTCGCTACCAAGCTGTGCACACGCTCGATTTTTGTACGGACATCGCGCCGTCCTCGGCCGCGTAAAAGTGAACGAGATCCTAATAAGCTAATTTAGCGTAGTAAATATATATAATATATAATAAGTGCTTAATTATATTAAGTAACTATAATTAATATAGTGTTAGTGATACCCCATTCTAAACTGGGTAAGTGTTGTATGATATTTAACACCTCTGCTAGTTGTGAAGTAGCTTGTGCAGATCGTTTTATGTAAACCTCTTATAATCATTATGAACTTGCACTCAGTAATGTGAATAGATATTCTTTCAAGCTTCTTTCAAATTTACCTCCTTAATAATAATAATGTTACTTAATGTCAATATTTTATACTTATGGCTGTTGGCTGACTAGATACAAATTCTGTGCTTAAATCTGCAAATATTTCGTTTTTATTATGTAAAAACTAGATGGTTTATTATGTAAAAACTAGATATCTTAATGTATAACATATAGCATATAATATATAACACTGTCTGTAACTGTAGACTTGATCTGCCTCATTTCGTCCACTGCTTACGCCGCTACTATTCCTTTCGCTGAGTATGGCACATACACGAAATGTTGCAGTCAAGTCGCCGAAGTCGGGCGATATGTAAATTGTCTGGATTGTTTTTCCAGGGTCCTTATACTAGGGTAGTGGCTTACCCAACCAACGGAACCTTCCCATCGGGCCTGGAGCACACTCTGCTGTCCTCTACTCAACTGAAGACCTGCACCTTCAAGACCTCGGCTCTCAGGATAGTAGCGTTTGTACTGTGTGCCGGATCTACTCAGTGTGTGAACCCGGACTTTTACTTTTATTAAACCTTCTTGTACACTTGATAAACTTTTTATTTATCTCTCTAAAGATAGTGTTACACACTGCTGGACATAGGCCTTGCGCAATCCTGTACTGGAAGGCGCAGAGTGGGGAGACCCCTCACACGGCTGGACACGGTGAACTGACTACTTAGTTAGACAGCGGGCTACCGATGTATGAAGGATGCACTCCTGCGCGTAATGTGGAGAATATTAATGTGCTGTTGTTGAGCGAGAGCATTCTACCACTTTTTGGCACGCGCGTGCATGGGTATATATGTATAATACTGCCCCATAAAAGTTTTGGGCAAATCTTGTCCAAGCTATTTTGAGACATTGGCTATAGCAGCCTAGGCCGATACACTATTGGATAGATCTCAGGCTGAATACGAGCCCAAAAATAAGTAATATGAAAAAATATTTGTCAAGTCGGAGAAATTATTAGTCAAAGTTCAAAAACAATACTCTCACGCTCAATCAATTTTCGGCAGAGGGATAAAGCCCGCGCCCGCCGACTAGCTGAGTGATTTTATCTTTTACTCACCTTGCGCAGGCTCGATATATTTCATGGTCCGTCCGTCGAACACGATACCCTGGATGCCATGACACGTAGACAGCGCGACCCACGACTCCGGTTTATCACGCACCGTGCCGCTGTAGTGACATAAGTCTAATTCCTGGAAAGTATTTATTCATCACCATTTTAAACAGTTCCTCAAAGCTTTCAAAGAAAACCGTAGTCCCTTTAACGTCCCCTTCTGCGTCATCACTACATAAATAGTATAAAACAAAGTCGCTGCCTGTCCATCCTTCCATTGAACGCCAATGGCATGTATAAATGCCATGCGCAAGCGTGCCCTGTGCGCCACTGACATCTATAGATGCCAAGAACAAATCATAGAAAAATACAAAATAAACATTTATATCATAACTTTAACTTGTTTTATTGATATATCTTAATATTTTTAAACTACGCAGCGGCTTTTTAATAGATACGAGTAGAGTGATCCAAGAGGAAAGTTTGTAGGTACTTAAAATACCTACATGAATAATATTGTCTATCTGTGCGAAGCCGGGGCTAGTCACTAGTCCGACATAAAAGCATAATTAAAGAAATTTAACCTTTACCTCTGCTTCAGGCTTGTAGGTTAACGTTTTCCCTTCGTCTTGGTAGGTAACCACGTGGCTTTCCGCGACTAAATTCTGATTAAGACGAAGATCCAGTATGTACTCCATATCATCAACAGGAACAGTCATAATTAAATCTAGATGGTGATATCCATTCTGTTATACCAGAAAAACATGTATTTGTTAATTGGTTTTTTCAATTTAAGTAAATATAAATTACATCCTACAAAACTTAGAGCCTTAAACTTAGAGTCGACTTTTTGTAGCAGTCGCATCTCTGCATCGATGCTGGGAGTATCACGACTAAAGCCCGATTTACACATCGACAAGTACAGTAGCGAGTTAAGTAGTAAGTTGCTGATTAAGTTGATTTAAATAGATCTCCATCCTATTTTTTGGCAAGTTAAGTTGGCGAGACGCAAAAGAGGGGGCTACTTCGTACTTAACTCGCCAAAAAATAGGATGGAGATCTATTTAAATCAACTTAATCTTAAAATACTACTTAACTCGCCACTGTACTTGTCGATGTGTAAATCGGGCATAACGCGGGTTATGCTGTCCATCGCGTTTTAAATGCGCAATTGCATCGCTACAAAAAGTCGCCGTGAGCGAGGGCTCTAGATGCAACTAAAACGGCTTCGTGCACGAGGTCGCGGGTTCGATTCCCAAGCAGGACAATTATTTGAGTGATCCACAAATTATTATCCTAAAGCGGGATGTTCGTTGTGTCCGTTATATTAATGCTTGTAAAAGTCCCCGCGACAAAGGGCGTGATCGGGAAGTGCGGTAGTTGTATTTATTAAAAAAAAGTTAATATTATGTACTTACGTCTACTTTAGTAGTATGGAGGCTACGTTTTGTTCTACCATGTTGTACTAAAGGCTTTACTAACGAATACTTGCTAAACTGTAATGCTGAAACAAAATATTAAATATTTATACAGGCTGTTATTAAAAAAATCATCGAATCGGTTCATCCGTTTAGGAGATATGACCATTTAAAGTTTTGCACTTTTTTACGTCTTTTCTTTGTAAAACCTATTAGAACTACGAGTATAGTTAAGGATTACAAGGTTATGTTTTTATTTTACGAATTTTATTTTACGATAACCACCGGACAGAAGAAAGATTGACACTTACACATATTCTGAAACACACATCCATTAACATCAAACATGAAAAAAGTACATAACAACAAAGTCGTAACAACACTGTGATAACAACACATTATCATTGTATCATAATGATCGTCATATCACACAATGTAAACTCCACTGATAGGCAAAAGCTGCCTTCAAAAATTTTCACTTTGTACGCAACTGTGCTTCCCTCATCCATCAAAGTACTTACAGACTATTATTCATAATTATTCGATTATTTCCTGTTAAAATTCATTACTTGTGGTTTATCCTATAGCTCATTCCCGCGGCTTCGCTTGCGTCAATATAAGATTCGTTTTTGTTCTTTTACGCGCAACGCCATCTAGTACCAAACGAAACAATCCTTATAAACGGACTTGTATATTTTAAATACGTCCGCTTTTTAACCGATATCAAAAAGGAGGACGTTGCTCAATTCAACCTTTTTTAACCGACTTCAAAAAAGGAGGAGGTTCTCAATTCGGTTGTATTTTTTTTTTGTGATTGATATTGTGATTGATAGATTAAGTACTTACCCGATTACTCGAAAACGACTAGATTTTTTTTTATATAGCAGCTACCTAGTGTTTGGGCTTATTTTATTCGTATTGATGAAAACTTTATACACCTTTACACAAACATGATCTAATTATGAAGACGACAGAGAAATGCGTTACTTCTCCGTCTTAGGAATATTTTTTCATTGATTTGTGAGCATGATATAATTATCTACCTTATAATATAATATCACATATCATTTTTTACCTAAGTATAAAGCTTAGGTATAACTAGAAAATCCGAAAAGAAGAAAAACAATGGAAAAAATTGATACTCGAGGCGGGACTCGAACCCGCGTCCTTCTTTCAGGATAACAATTTGTGGATCGCACAAATAATTATCCTCAGGATAATAATTTCACACAAAGACTTAAATTCGGGAGTTATCTTTTAAACAAAAAGCAAAATAAGGATTAAGTACATATTTTATGCTGTAAATTTATTTTGTTAACCTCCTATCATCCATTCTCTCAATGTGTCCAAGCCGTACATACATACGTACTCATAAAATCGCATATTATTAAAATATTATTGGAATCTCTTATTTCCTATAATATTAATAGGTACACTTAAAGTTTTCCTTGTTTTGATAATAGTCTGTCAATTAACGTGTTCAGATGAATATTATTAATTAATTATTAATGTATAAGGTAACGGGACGCCTTAAAAAGATTTCATTATAACGGCCCATTAATGTCCCACTGCTGGGACGGGCCTCCTCCCGTGACGAAGGGATACTTAGCCTACTAATACCACGTTGGCCAGACGCGTTGGTATAGGGTTTAATTTCAAGTTTTCCTTCTTTTCATTTCGTAAAGATATTCACGGTTACTCCCTTGGTCGGTTTTACGACACCCATGGGATAAGATGGGGTGGTGACATATTGTATTCTAACTCCGTCACCACACGGACAAAGATAAATAACTAGGTATACAATAATAGAGACATAATTGGTGACATCATTCATAAAGAGCAAGTGTGTAGCACTCGGACGGGCAGTATGAACATTATGTATGAATGTAGATGAAACAAGGCAGGTTTGTAACGATCGTAGTACTTGGTGATCAGTAGTACTACCCGGTCACATTATCTCGAGACCTGGCGTCGATGACGTCACGTCGCGACGGACGTACCGTACTGATGCGCCCGTGGCGGGCGCGGGGTTTGAAAGAAGAACGGGACGCGAGGTTCGCATTCCAGGGAGGTCTCTAGATAATGTGACTGTGTAATAACTGCATAAGTATTCATGTTCAGATAAATCAAACAAACTGTTAAGTGACAGAATGTAGAAATAGTAAAACATTCTTCAACCGACTTCAAAGAAGAAGGAGGTTCTCAAACCGATTGTATGTTTTTTTTGTGTTTGTTACCTGATTACTCAAAAACGTCTGGTCAGATTTAAAATTATTTTAATGTTTGAAAGGAGATACTCCCAGAATGGTGCCATAGAAATGTCATCAAAATAGGTTCAGTAATTTAGTTTTTATATAAAAAAATAAGAAATTTCTGTAAAAACTTATGATAATACTTACGCCATTTCGTTTTCATTGACTTTTTCCAGAAATGTCATATTCATTTAGAGATAAAAACTAACATTTAATGCAACTAATAGTTGGACGCCGTTAAGTTAGAAGTGTATGTGATCACTATAAATTTCGCAGACGTTCATAAATGTCACGAAAGTGTATTATCATCATATCAGCCAATTGATGCCCACTGCTGGACATAGGCTTCCTCCAAATATTGGCACCTTGTGCGGTACTACGCCTCCCCCCTCCATTGGTTTCCCGACCCTACGTTTTCCGGTACGCGGTCTCCATTCCAGAACTTTTCTGCCACAGAGGCCCACCCTGCGTTTTCCGATACGCGGTCTCCATTCCATAACTTTCCTGCCCCAGCGGCTGACGGTTCTTTGCGCTATGTGCCCTGCCCAGTGTATAAGATGAATTATATTATTAATGAGTTTTTGTTTGTTTGAACCTCGAATGTAACAGGGTTAGTTAACAAAAGACGATGATTTGAGATAACGCATGCGTTACCTTTCCATAGTAGGAACGTTTTTTGTATTGATTTGTGAGCAGACAATAATCGACCTCTTTTTAATATAACATCATTGGTTACAACTTGCATTAAGTACTGTTTCATGAGTAGTCCATTTTATAAAATTATAGCTCGTCCTTTCATCTATGGTCAGTGGTTTACATTTGACGGTGGTTGTCAGTTGTCAATGTCATGTCACGCAACTGACAAGCTCCAAATGTTCGAATTGGAAGGATTGTAGAAAAGTTGAGTTGTACCGTTTCGTCAATTCAACGAAAGGAACGCTTTACGCGGAATGCAAACGTTTGTGCTTTTGGTGAAGTTTATCAATATCAACGAAATATAAGATGTGCCTCTAGTTGTGAAAAATAATGACCTAAAATCATATTTATAATGTAAATTCGTTTGCAGTGTTGTGTTAAATATGTCTCAAAAAACTTTTTGTGTGAAAATGTTGAGTGATTATGTTTGTGTTTTGTGTTTGGTGCATTGGTTCGTATTATTAGCACTGACAAAGGGAACAAGTGGAGCTCAAGATCTACGTAAGTTGAAAGTTATGAATTAAATTATGATAAACTTTTGCTATTTTATTAATATTCAGTGTAAATTATAGGTCAGTTATGTTATTTATATACTCCTTTTGAAACAGTGTTCTTTAATTTGTATAACCATTGAGTAATAACACCTTGGTAATGAGAATTGGCAGAAAATTTTAAAGTCTTATTTACTATTTCCTTTTGTCATTATATTTATTAGATATAGGCATTTTATTTACAAATTTAATGAAATATAAGTTAAGTACTTATTTAAATAGTATCAACAACAAGAGACTACTGATAACTTCAAAACAAGATAAAGCAATCATCAGTCACGAACACCAGCTAGTACATAAGAGTATACACTCTTAAGTACTAGCTGGTGCTTGTGACTTTATCTGTTTACTTAAGACATTTAACATAATATCTTTACAATAATAATAACCACCAGTGGCTTGGTCCTTGCACCCGAAGCTGGTGGGTCTACCTTTTTTTCTATATTTTTATTTTTATATTTATATTTAAAAGTGTAAACAAAGATACATATATAATAACAATAATAATCTGTAGCACATATGTTATTCTGATGTTATATGTTAGCTATAATGTTGTGAAGTTTAATAAAGTCTATTCAGTAGATTTTATGTGTAAGATTAAAATATCCATACTTTTGCATTTATAATCATCATAATTCCCCTGCTCTTATCTCAATTTTATTTGGGGTTGGCACAGCATGTCTACTTCTTCCACTCATGCTGGTTTTGGCTACATTTTACAGCCGTCTGCCTCGGCAATGGAGGTCATGCTTGGCCTACCGCCGCTGGACCTGTTTATCCGACAGGAAGCGACAGCTGCAGCCACACGTCTGAGGGCGCTAAACTTATGGAAGAACAATAACACTAAGCACACATCATTACTCAAAGCGCTCACAGACGAGCTACCCATAATTGGAGCAGTAAACGACCGTGTGCCCAAACAGTTTGTCTTCAAAAAAAAACAAGATCCAACTTCATGAAGACCGCCACTGTGAAGCCACACAACAACAGGCGGAACTACACATCTTCACAGATGGATCTAAGACAAGTACAGGCTCCGGGACAGGCGTCTTCTCGGAGGACCTGAACATCAATATTTCAAAACCACTGGGAACTCACAGCTCGGTATTCCAGGCCGAATGCGTGGGAATCACACTGGCAGCCTCAGCGGTCATTGCAAGAAAAGTGGAGGGACACGCAATCCGCATCCACTCGGACAGCATGGCTGTGCTACAGGCCTTAAACAGCCACACTATTAATTCAGGACTTATTCTGGAATGCCACCACAAACTAAACCAAGTAGGTTATACAAACAACATAACCTTGCAATGGATCAAAGGCCATAGCGGATCACGTGGCAATGACGCTGCGGATGAACTTGCAAGAAGAGGATCGGATACGGTAGTGATGGGCCCTGAACCCATAATACCAATCCCCTTTATATACCTCCGCACCACAATACACAGGCAAACAAAGGATAGCCACAACACTCGATGGGCAAATCTGGCAGAGTGCAGACAAGCTAGAGATGCACTCCCTATGCACGACCATAAACTTACAAGGAGCCTACTACAACTGCCCAAACGGCAACTACGAATGGCTACAGCCGCCATTACAGGGCATGGCTCCTTTAACAAACACCTTTCAGTTCTAGGTATCACAGACAGCCCTCTCTGCAGAGCCTGCATGGGAGAGGAAGAAACGGCGGCACATGTGCTCCTACACTGTCCTGCGACCGCCACATACAGGGCTAAGTACTTAGGAAATCCAGGTACGCTCCGAGAAACCATCAACAACTTGAAAGGCCTGTTGGCGTTTTTCGACGAGCTGGGGTGGATCGAATAAATCACCCACCCTAACGCAAAACCCGCGCCATGACGTGGAGTTGCGGAAAACAGCCCGCTATACCATACCATACCATACCATACAGCCGTCTGCCTGCCTGATGCCAACCGCCCTTGGGAATGCTGTTGTTGGTGGTTTACTTTTACCCCACCAGGTGTTGCATTCATAATATTAATAGGATATATAATTTATATTACTTACTCATTGAAAGATATCTTTTAACTTGAAAGCCTTAGAACTATTTTCGTGAAGTAGCTGTAGTTTATAGCTTCCCTGTATGAAGCCATGGGATTGAATTTATTTTAAAAAAACGTATTTCTATCTTTCATAAATGATTGTCCTGAGTCTGGATGTCTTATTTAAGTGCATCTTATTTAGAATTAATTTAAAAAAAAGAAAATCCTTTACGAAATAAAAAGAAGGAAAACTTGAAATCAACAATAAACATAACATCTCTCACACATTCACATAACGCCATCTAGTCCCAAACTAAGCAAAGCTTGTACAGTCACAAGCATAAATATATTACTATAGGCAGGTTAGCAGTAACATCTGACATTGCAATGAGTTCAATAATATATCTCTGCTCAAACACAGCTAAAACATCTGATCACTCATTGGCAACATATAATTCTGACAAGGCCACAAAGCAAAAATATGTGATGCACCACTTTTCTCAAAAACATCTGACATCTCGTCCCGTGCAAAAACATCTGATATTTGATAGTACTATGGGTACTAGACAATGAATAAACATACTTAAATATTTTTTTTGTAAATGCATATTAATTATATACCTATAGAAAATATCCAGACTGGCTGGAATATAACTGGCTGTGAGTGTGGTGGTACTCAATAAGAATACCCGACTTCCTTTCTTTAGTTACCAGAAGACTCTCAGTATTCCAGGCAGGAAAAATGAATTTGGTACTACTACACTAATCGATTGATCAATGGCAAGGTGATTGAGGTCAGTGGATTGATGTGGTAGCATTGTTTGATCAATGTTTAAAGGAAATAAAACATCAAATAATCAATCTGTTGATAGTATCGATCGATGGTGTTCAATTCTACTTTAACTAAAGTAACTACTATCTTCTTATCTTCTCTTCTCCTGTTCGGGGACCCCCAGGATGCACTTCGACCCCATCGGATCGATTTGTGCTGGTCTCCCGTTCACCACCCCACAGCCTAACCCATAAACTAACTACTAACCGATTGTACCATTAATAGGTCTACGATCTATTGATCAATTTTTTTGATACAAACTATCGATGACGTCGACTAATAGATTTTACCATCGATCGATGGAATCGCTCGATCGATTAGTGAGGTATTAACCCTAAAGCTCTCGCGTAAGAGTACAGTTTACTATCATCATAACAGCCCTTTAATGTCCCACTGCAGGGACAGGCCTCCTCCCGTGAAGGAGGGATACTTGGCCTACTAATAACATGGCCATACCTGACCAGATGGATTGGTATAGCGGTTAATTTTAAGTTTTCCTTCTTTTCATTTCGTAAAGATAATATTCGGATAGTCCCTTAGACGGTTTTTACAACACCCATGGGATGAGATGGGGTGGTGACATATTGTATTCTTACTTCGACACCACACGGAGAACAGTTCACTATAATGAGTGAAAAACAAGGCAAATTAAATAAATGAACTGGAAGTATGATAATGATCGCATGTCGCGGAAGTTGCAATTCATTATACTTTTATAATGTTGACCGGAAGGTGTATTTTGATCGACAGGACAAAGACCTTCCTGGACCTATAGTGTTACTTATTTAGGGAACTTTGACAGGCTTTTTGTAAGGATCTTTCGGAAAATACAGGTGGAATAATTTTTCTTACCAATTTTTGCTCGCGCCAGCCCTTGTTAATTTAGTTTTTGGGGTAGAGAGTAGCGTATATGTTAATCCAGGGTATCAGCTACCTCCATACGAAAATTTATACAAATCGGTCTAGTCGCTTATGAGTGATTGAGGAACAATCAGACATCCATACTGCAAATTTTCGCGTGCATAATATTAGTTAGGACTAAGTAAATTCATTGTACGAATAAATGCTTTCATCAACCTCCATCATCGGTGTTTGCAGATATTATCTGTCAATAGTATAATATACTAATTACTTCACTCAACGCCACGTAGGCCTAAAACTGACGCTATGGGTATAAAGGCAAAGATACACAAGGAGACAAATGTTCCACGACATGCCAAGCAAAGCCGGCCGGTTTCGCCTGCCAAATCTGGCGACATCGCGCGACTTACGTTCGCAGCGACATTGTCATGTCAAAAATGTTGGCAGACATGTCGAGCGAAGTCCGGCAACGTCGCTGGCGACACGTGTCGTGTGATATTTGTTCCCTAGGGTATATAGACCTTAAGAAAACGGTTTAATATAAAAGCATAGCACGTTGCTTTACCAGCGTAAAGAGCTGTAAACCCCTCATTCATATTTCACCGTAAACTTCACATTGTCAGGTTGAAGCTTCATACTGAACTAGAATGGTAGTGGCATGCCAGTATTAAAGCAATCAATGCATAAAAAACTTTATGCATTTCCGCCATACTTTATTTAGAATCAACGGAACACATCCGAACGTCAAGCTTAACGATACGTAACTTCCTTTTATTATTAAATAATGCAATTGATTAGCATTTATTGATAACTAACTGATTTGATGTTACAGTCCATGGTTGCTACGCAGAGGACTCAGGTTTGATTCCCGCTCAATGCAAGTCAATTGTTTGCATTGGTCTGGGTGTTTTCTATGTATATTATTGGTGCCTTTACAAAAAAAAAAGGTATTTAAGTAACTTTATTCGTTGTCTAGTACTCACAGTACAAGCTCTGCTTAGTTTGGGACTAGATGGCGTTGTGTGAATGTGTGAGAGTTATTTACTTGTGCTCGCCAGTCGCCACCGTACCATTTTATGGCCGGTAGTTATTTTTTTTCGTTATTAGTATGCTGAATGCATAATTATTGTAGCCACTACTAACATCCTATTGAATCATTCACAGTTTCCGATTAAACAATGACAATGAATCACTTTGCCTATAATACTAGTATTACCATCATCATAACCAGCCCACTAATGTCCTACTGCAGGGACGGGCCTCCTCCCGTGACGGAGGAATACTTGGCCTACTATACTACGCTGGCCAGACGGTTTGGTACAGGATGTAATTTTAAGTTTTCCTTCTTTTTTTTCATAATGTTAATATTGACGGATACTCCCTTAGTCTGTTTTTACGACCCATGGGACGAGATGGGGTGGTGACATATTGTATTCTAACTCCACCACACGGAGTAATACCATAAAAATAGTTTATTCATACATTCATAAACTCTCGCGTTTTTCTCATTAGGGCGTAGGCAAAGACCACTGGTACCTGCTTCTCCTTGTGTCACCTTGAAATGAATTATTGACATCAACAAAATGTCAACTTTAAAATAGAGAAAACCTTACAAAAATACTATTTATTTAAGTACTGCTTATGTTTCAATACTTAGGTAACTGCCTCGATGGCGCAGCGGCCGCGGCAAGCGACTGACGAGCCCGAAGTCATGGGTTTGATGCCCACGCAAGACAGTTCTTTGTGTGTTCCACAAATTATTTTCTCTAGTCCTCAGTATTGTCCATGTTCTTTGTGTCCGTTAAGTTGATGTTTGTGAAGGTCCCCGCGACACTGGGCATGCATGCTCCCTGGTGCGTGAGTAGTCTAAAAAAATGATAATTTATTAGCGTAATGTTGATGGAGCTATTTCACGATCTCTGTGGCGTGGTTATTCTCAATGACTGCTACGCAGAAGTCTCGGTTTCGATTTTTCATTCAATGATTTGTCTGGGTGATTTTTTGGTAAGTATATAATAAGTATGTATTTAAATAAAAAGTATCTAAAAGTTAGTTTATACGTTGTCTAGTACACCGTAGTAAAGCTAGAGATAGAAAGCTCTAAAGATGTGTTATATTAACCCGACCCAACAAATTGTAGGCCAACTTACACTTCGTCACTGGAAAACTCGTCCTTGCAGTAGGACACTTTAAAGCAGTTAAAAAGAACTGCAATATAACAGTATTCTCACCCTCCCATTACCATTTCCGTTAAAACCACACGTATCTGTCATCAAGCATTCGAAATTTGAAATAAACATTCAAACATGTTCGGGTGTATTCGTATATGTTCGGCTTTTTACTTCGGGACACATGCGCGTGAGTTGCGTACACATTGATGACTACCCTTGTTTATTTTTTTAAACTAACTTTTTTATTGTTATTACTCGTCGTAGATGTTAATGTGCGGGGTACGGTGACTGACGCCTTTATATTACTCCATATCATAACAGCCCATTAATGTCCCACTGCAGGGACCGGCCTCCCCCCGTGACGGAGGGATACTTGTCCTACTAATACTATGTTATTTCCAATACCATGTGATGTTTATTTCTAAAAGCGTAAGGTATTTACTAATATATTTGCTGGTTATGTATATTTTGCTAAGATTGTCGAGTTTTCTCTATAACATAGTTTCTGGTTTTGAAAAACAAGTTGCGTGGCCCTTCTACTAGATAAATAATTGCTTGTGCGAAAGTATAATTCATCTACTTTCCTACTTTTATGAACTTTTACTTTGATAATAAATTATGTAGAACAAGATGTGTCTGTCCCATTGCAGGGACGGACCTAAGATGGTCGACTTGAAGTTGTTACTGCACTGCGTAGATGTAATTTTTCAAACTAAATGCAGTTGTAGTGTCGTGTTTTGTTAGTTTCTATACTTGCATGAACGTGTCTGAATGCTAACTTCAGGCCGGAAAAGTTAGATTGCGCGAGATACAATTATTTTTATGCACAAAAGTTAGCTTTGAGGAGGAATCGTTTCCGAGACCCTTGCATAGCAGCCATGGACTATAACAACTAGGCTACAGAGGTCGTCAAACTGTCCCATAAAATAATTGCCTTTGTTCGTCTACGAGCATTATTCAATTAAAGACGGGACATTTAAAATCTATTAAAACCTCAAACTTAATTAAAAGAGAACGACACTGGCATAAAAAAACTCGAATTTAAAAAATAAAAATAACAACATTCGAAATTCGAGTTCCCTTCGTCAACAGCTGTTTTTAGAACGCCATTTTTTATTGATCTCTTAATTCCAAAATGAGTGTTAGTACTTTGAAGGGATATAAAGGATCATTTTACGATGGTTATTACGTTATTTCTGGATGCAACTGCAGCTAGAGACGATATGGGAATGATGACTTCCCCGGGACACGGTCCGTTTCCTTTCGATGACGTCACGTCCGACGGGACAGTTTTATAAATGTTTTGTACTTATTCATTATATATTTTTTAAGCAATTAATGATCCATATTCCATAGTCCTAGAGTTGTGTTTGTAATTTTTTTATTACGGCAATATAACCATATCGAACTTGATGGAAAGCGCAAATATAATCAAGAAATTAAGACATTATAGTATAGTAAAAAACAACTTCATTCCTTTGTCATCAATTTGCCGGTTTGTACACTCAAGGAATTTAATTGTTTAGCAATTTGCTTAATTTTGAAATCGGTCAGGTTACTATTTACCGACTACAGACGACGGATGACGAACCCCGACGTCTTGGGAGTCGTAAAATTAATTAGACAAGGTATATATACCTAGCCTTGTCTATCTATGACAGACAGGTATTTTGTGTTAAAATAAAATTCTTCAATTTTATATTGTTGACAGACCAAAGTTAAGTCAAACTAAACTAGACCTTATCTACCATCTCCATCAAACAGTATCCTTAGTCCGAGTTTGTGTCACTATTAACAATAAAGTATATCGAGTAGCATTCGCTGTTCTGATTGGTTCAATGCATTGTATTGATAATACTGTCAAAATTTTATTTTTTACTCTTTGGACAGAATGGTGGAAGTTTGTAAACAAAGAAGTTTGAAGTGCAATTCATACTTATTGGTTATATTTTATATTATGTCAATTTTGAGGTGTAATATCTTTCAAATTCGCTAGGATTATTTTGGTATATAATACGACTAAATTACGTAGGTTGTGTACCTGCTAAACAATTAAATTCCTTGACCGTACAAATGCTTCTTCACACTACGTTTGAAAGACCCAATATCATACGATGTAAGAAACACATGACCTGAAAGTGCATTATATATTTAACAATACCATAATGTAAACGGCCAGTATTACTCGTTTAAAATAAGAATGTGCTAGAGACTGCGCCATATTATGACGTCACAAGTCTTAGGCCCCATTCGCACGAGCGCTTTTTTAACGCGCGTTAAAAATGCGTTGAAATAGAACAAATGCGTCGAAATAGTCGGCGTTGGAAATAGAACACAATTTCCAACGCCGAGCGATAAAAAAGCGTAGCGTTAAAAAAGCGCTGGCGTGTGAACAGGAACATAGGAATGCTTGTTCTATTCCGACACTTTTTAACGCGCGTTAAAAAAGCGCTCGTGCGAATGGGGCCTTAAAATAAAGAAAACTACAATATTTTCTTCGATTTGAGATTTGTGACGTCACCATAATATGGCGCAAGCTCATGCACATTCTTATTTTAAACGAGTAGTATTGTAATTTAGGGTATCAATAACCTCGCGACCTAAAACATCTATAAACTCGACAGGTCATTCACACTGCGTATTTAGGAAACAGCTGTTTTGTGGATACGATAAGCAAATATAATGTAAATATTATTATAATGTAGTGCTTTCATCTGTAAGTCTGATTTTGTCAGTAAGAAGAAAAGGTTTGAAGTACTATCTTGAATTTGTAAATATTATATCATCATCATAACAGCCCATTTTTGTCCCACTGCTGGGATGGACCTCCTCCCGTGATGGAGGGATACTTGGCCTACTAATACTACGCTGGCCAAGAAGGATTGGTATAGGGTTTAATTTCAAGTTTTTCTTCTTTTTATTTCGTAAAGATAATATTCACGGATAGTCATTTATTTGTCGGTTTTTATGACACCCATGGGATGCGATGGGGTGGTGACATATTGTATTCTTACTCGGTCACCACCCAATATTCTATGTAGACTTCTATTTATAATTAATTAATTAATTTTTTCTATGTATAATATACATATTATTCATAATTCTCTCTAATATAAATCTAGTCCCAAACTAAGCAGAGCTTGTACTATGGGTACTAGACAACGGATAAATATACTTTTTAAATATTTTTTTGTAAATACATACATATTATATAAAGAAAACACCCACACCAATGCAAAGAATCATGTTCATGCACACAAAGATTTGCATTGAGCAGGATCGAACCCGAGACCTCTACGTAGCAGTCATGTTAAATAACCACAACGCCACAGAGGTCGTCTTTAAAAAGTAGTTAGTAGTGGATGACACAAAAATAATTACTGCGTGGGATTAGCACCTGTGACCTCGTGATCGCCAGCTGCAAAGCGTTAATACTACTACGCCAGGTGGCAATTAATCAATGTGTAGATCGATTGTGAATCATAATGTTTTGCTTAAAGTGTTAGTAATAAATGTAATGTTAGTATAGCTAGACGGCTCACACACTGTTTCGTTAACTACAGTACTTAATAAGGTTTTTTTTTACATTTACACAACGCCATCTAGTCCCAAACTAAGCAGTAGTCCCTAGTCCCTCCCAAACTAGCAAACCAAAAAAGCAAAGCTTGTACTATAAGTACTTGACAACGTATAAACATAGATACTTTTTTTTTGTAATTTTCATTCTATGAAAACACCCAGACCAATGCAAACAATCATGTTCATGCACACACGACGGATGATACTGCGTCCACTAGCACTAAAATACTTATTGGAAATGTTGGCCGATAAACTATATGTACCTACCTACTACTTGTATACTTACCTTATTTTTAAATTAACCCTACACCTATCCCAATCTCAACAACAAAACTACAAATCGTTTGTTATCTGAATCGATAAATCTCCCAATAGAAATCCATCCCTAGACTACAAAACTGTCAAATTTCACCTATTAGAGTGGTCGGAGTATAATAATCAATAAATTACTCTGAATCATAATGTTTTAGTAAAAGTGTTAAACTAGACGGCTCACAGACTGTTACGATAACTACAGTAATAATTATGTAAATAAAAAATGTATAGTGGGCGTCTACGTGACTCAAAATACACGTTCTACGATTAATCTTGTGAATGAGTGTAGTAAATAGATATCGCATTATCATTTAAATCCTAAAGCCATATAATTTCTCTATATCTATCTCGCTTGTACTTACGGGTCTTCTATTCTTACATCTCTTTTTGGAGTACTCAGATGATAACGTGTTTTGTATATTACTACGATAGTACAGCGACCACCTCTGGCATAACTGCTTCGGTGGGATAGCGGCTGCCGTGAGCGATAGGGTTCGCATCCCACGCGTGGTTAATGTATTTGTGTGATCTAAAAAATGATTATCATGTCGTCTTGATAGCAGATAATGTCAAATTATGTCATAAAATACGGAAATACTAATGAAATTCTCATTTTTAAATACAAATATTTTGGAATGGTGTTATAACGCAGATAACGCTACATGTCAATGACATATGGTTTGTTTTCAAATATTTCACATCGAGTTTAGCTTTAGTAGGCCTATAGTATGAACTAGTGCGGTTTATATTATTAAAAAAAAGTAATCTGTGTTAAATTGGTAGTAGTCCATCGATGCTACGATTCCCGATGCTACTGTCCCTGGGGTATGGAATAGGCTGTTTTAACCCCCTTGTACTACATAGCATGACATTGTCCTACAAACTACGTCAGTACGACCAGATGATATTATTCTCAGGCATGTGCAGCTAAACACATGGGAAGTGATATCAAGAACATCGATTTGTTGTAGAAAAGATAAGCTTAAAGAAAGTTTTCCATACTAATATTATAAAGAGGTAAAGTTTGTGAGTTTGTGACGTTGTAGGGGGTAATCTCTGGATCTACAGAACCGATTTTAAAAATTCTTTCTGTGTTGAATAGTCCATTTATCGGGGAGTGTCATAGGCTATATTCACGCTATGACTAAGGAGTGGAGCAGTAATGAAATATGTTTAAAAAAGGGGACGCACATTTTTTTCGCAGTCCAACGAAGTGGTGGTCAGCTAGTATTTCATAAATTGAGTTTTATTATTATAAATATTATAATACGGGATATTAACTTAGAATGATAATTATTTTTATTTTTGATTAACGTTTTGGACAGTTGACATTACCTTTATAAATTATAGCCTATGTGTTATTCTGATGTATAAGAAGCTAAATTTTTGTAAAGTATCATTAATATCTATTGTGTATCTACTTTTTACGAGAAATATTATATTATTTTATTATAATATTTATGATCTAACTTAGGGAGCGAGGGGCTTGTTGTAACAGGGGTAAGTAGTAACAGGCTCTTTTCACTAGGATCTTAAACGCAATTGACCTACTTCTTTGACTAGATTTAACCTATAAACCACGCCGTATCATGTTACCATAGATAGTGTCCTGCCCGGCTGGCGCAATGGGTGGAAGTGTGCATGCGCTTCATTTTTGCCAGGTGACATAAAATTGTACTGTCGTACAATTTCGGTTTGCGTTATTATTATCGACTAATTTCAAATTTTCTGTGTCTTATTTGCATTCAAATTGATTAATCTCTGATAATGTGTAACAGTTTTTATGATTGCTAAATTCTTTAAATAGTTATCTTGATAAATGTTAAAAATCATATCATGGGGTTAGTTGTAACAAAATTCGGGGGCTTGTTGTAACATGTTAAATGTATGAGGAAAAGATGAAATAAAAAAAAAGATGTCAAAATTAAAGAAAAAGTCAAAGGAAAGGGGTAGGGAAGGGTAAGTTAACAAAAAATAAAGATTTCAAAGTGCCATGATGATTAAAAGTAGTGATTAACTAAATAAGACTGCTAATTATTTAAGTTTTAAGTGTTGATTACTAAAAAAGTGTATTTACGTTGATTTTTGATAAGAATTATACAATACTTACTTTAGAGAGATGTAAATTTTGTTAAAAACAAGCATATCCTCTCAGATGTCCCGCGACTAGCAGCTAGTCGCTCTGTCAAAGCCCGTATATGTCCGTCGACTAGGAGCTAGTCGCTGTTGACAACCTCTACTCTACGCATAATAAAATATTCTGTATTAGTTGTATCTCGCTTCAACACATACCATTGCGTTTAGGAAGGACAAGGTTATCTATAAAATCATAGACTGAGACAGCTGCAATACATAAATTTGCTAAGTTATTCGTACGAAATAACGGCCATTCGGTCTATTCATCTCTCGAGTTGCGGGTCGTGTTTTATTAATTATATTGTGTTTTGTGTTTTTCCTGTTTTGGGCGATAATGGAACGGTAAGTAATCTTTTACTTTAATTTAATAGCCAGCGTTTTTAAGTAATTTTATGTGGTGAATACATATTTTCTTCCTATATACCCCTGACATAGTTACTAACGACTGCGATATTTTTGAATAAAACATATTTTTTTTGTATCTAAATTGGTATTTTAACTGTATTAAATCGATAAAAAAGTGTGTCTACCACATCTTAAGACACTCGAACCCCCATTATTTGTTCTAAATAATCATATTTTCGATTCGAAATACGACCGACTAGCTACTAGTCGCCGGACATTCATGGATCGACGCCATTTTGACATTTACTGGCGCGGCGGCTTGATAACATGGATATGACTTCAGTACATTGTACAGGTCTTTTTGTATTAATTTTGTAAGTATGAAATTTATGAACCAATTAAAAAAAATTTTTTTTTGTTAATTAGTGTTTATATTTTTGTTGAATTTTTGTTGAATTTTTGTTTTGCATGAAGTATGAACCGACGACGGGGTGGTGTGCGGACGAGAGGTGGGACAGGTGCCGAACGGGAAGACCCTGTGCCGTCTTCATCTCGAATTTCGTACGTATTTACTACTTTTTCTATTGTTTTTACAAGTTTAGAGTGCATAATTTTCTAATGCTTTTTTGTATAAAGTTTTGAGTTTAAATTTATTTTATGGCTTTTTTTGCATGAAGTATTAACCGCCGGGGTGGTATGCGGACGAGAGGTACCCCATCGAGCGGAAACGTACAAAGATCTGGTACAAGAAGTTCTTTAGGAGACTGCTTAACTGCAGCGTCCTGAATTCTTACATACTATACAGGCATACTCACACATCAGAGACACACCGTGCATTTCGAAGAACACTTGTCTTGCAGTTGCTGGCTAAACACCATCTCAGCCAGCCTGCCGCGATAACGACACCTTTAACGACGTCGCACCTGCCTGCTGTCTACGACTTCCTACCTTGTGGTAGAAGCAGACGACAGAGGAAATGCGTCAAGTGTTCGAAACGCACATCACATTATTGTCAAGCCTGTAAGGTGACACTATGTTTGTACACATGTTTTAAACAGCACCACCCTTCATAAACACATTTTTTTTTCACTCAAGAATTCAGTGAACGGCTCTGAAGAACTTATTGTACACAAATCAGACACTACATGGAAAAAATTTGCGTCTAGATGGTGGTTCTACCACTACGAATCATGTTGTACCACTTACCAAAAAAATGTAGGTACATTTGTTTGTTAAATGGTACAACACGATTTGCAGTGGTACACCCGAAATCTTTACTCTAATTTTTTCCATGTGGCGTATTGTATGTATTGAAAAATGTGGTCTGAGGGAGTGTGGGGGGGGGGGCTGGTTCTGGTTCTGGTTGTTGTATGCTGCTCTAATGTTATTTGTTATGATTATATTGATTGTTGTAAATATATTTGTAAAAATAAATCCACCCTAGGTGTCCATGTTAATATAGCCTCCTCTAGGTATTTTTTCGGCAAAATTCAATGATTTTGCTGCCTTTGTGTTTAATATTTTTGTATTGTGCAGCGTGTTATTTTTACTGAATCCATTACTTAATTTATTAAATATCTAGAATATGTTATTGTATTTCCAACAAAGTCAACAGATTTTTATACAAAGACGTTCTTCTTGACGTTGTACTATAGCACCCGGTTTTAAGTGACTTATGTTTTTGTTTCACATTCCAAAACTATTTCTTTATCATGAGTGGTACTTATTTTATTAGCTAGTCCGTGAACCAACCTAAACGATAAACATGTCATTTGAGTCAAACTAAGCAACCACGACCTCAATAAATCACTTTGAACAAGGGCCACTTGTGGCTCGATTTAATGGCGACCATTTTTTGTCGTATTTTAGAAATGCATGTCTTGTAAAAATATTGTATGTAGCCTTGCTTATTTTTAGTTAAGTTTTATTAGAAAGGTACTAAACAAACAATTAAACTCATTTACTTTCCATAAAATATTGTTTTATTGATTTATTATCATACAAATATCCTAAAAAACCCTAGGCTCAAACTCTTATGCCTATTTAAATTAATAATTTGTTATTGAAAGCTTTGCAGTTAATAGTATAGATAGAAAAATCATTATTGATCATCCTTTTAATAGTATACACCCGTTTAATCCTATAGATCGCGAGAAATCAAGGGTAGAAAGTAACCAGGGAAAAAAATGTCCTTGTATGTCCCGCGACTAGCAGCTAGTCGGGACATGACCGTCATATTTGACATTTTTGCTCGTACATCTGAGAGGATATAATAAATGATTAGAGGTATTATTGTCGGTTTTTTTTGGCGTTACTACTTGCCCCTGTAGATGTTACAACTTGCCCCAAGCACGAGGTAAGTTGTAACACCGCACTTCTTCCAGAAAATAATTTATTGTAAAATAATGAAGAATAGTTATGGTATTATTTTTACTTGATTTAGTTCAGGAAGAGTTACAGCATCCATCCATATTTATTTAGTAGACATTTAATCAATAGATCTCAAGATATATTAGTTTTAATGAAAACTGTTACAACAAGCCCCTCGCTCCCCTACTTATGAGACGGATGTAATAAGAACAGGATATTACGTTTGTATTTACGAGCATAATACAAAAAATATTAACTAAGGTTGTGCAAATGATAACTTGACCTTAAGATCCATTTCAGTTAACATTTTCTTTTTTATTCTCCAACAAAGAAAATTAGTTTTAAAGAATTTTAGACTTTGTATTGAATATCACATGGTTTAAATTACTTTGGTAGAGTTACTGGTGTTAGATCTATTTAATAAAATGCCGTTTCAAAAGTCTACAGCAAATTTTATCAAACTCGGTCCAGTAATTTAAGCATATGAACACGTAACAAACATACACACATTCAAACTTTATTAATAAATGTTAATTGGATTAATGGAAAGTGAAGTACACACAGCAACACATCAAGTTAAACATTTTCATTTTAAATTGTGTCTTATTTCAAGGTATTAAGGTACATAAGTGTCTAGCTTGATTAGTTGCTGTGTGTACCTACGCTTCGTCGAAGTCCAATCCTTCAATTGTTATAAATTATTAAAACGATTATGATATTCATATACATATATATTGAGTCTTATGAGTAATAGTGGCGCCATTGAATTTCAAGAGGCCATGATGTCATTTTTAAAATTATTCTTTTGTAATTAAAACTCTTTTTGTAAATTATGCAAATGAAAACTTTCGTATTTAAAAAGGTATTTTTTGCTTGTTTTACTAAATAGAACTCTTTAAACTTACATCTAGGTCGTAAGTCCTAGACGCTGTTATGCAAGTATAGAGGACGTCTATCACGCGATGGACCCGGCACCCGCACGGAGAATCCATGGAATGCTAAGATTAGGTCTTACTTATATTTAGTTCTTTGTTAAAAAAAACACCATAAATACCTAGTCATTTGTAATTAATACTTGATAATAGCAGACCGTGCCCCTCTGGTAGCCATTAGTTACAAATTTCGGGAAAAAATATGGCTGGATTCCAATTAGCTAAAGTGATACTTGTTATATCGTTAAGTAAAGTAGTTTTTTAGCATAAGTCAGGGTGTATAGTTACAAAACAGAGTATGCTGCAGAAGTTAATGTTATATATTTTAAACTATCGCGTTTAATTATTGCGCATGCCTTTTCAACCGACTTCAAAAAAGGAGGAGGTTCTCAATTCGGTTGTATTTTTTTTTACCTCTATTTTGCTTAACGTTTCGACACAGGTAGCACTGGTCGTGGTTGCAAGCTGACTGAAATCCTGTGCCGAAACGTCAAGCGCGTTAACCTCCCGTTTATAATCGTTTAGAAGTAAAAGTACTTACAAAGTGAGCTCTGGGAAGGGATACATAGATACTGCTCAAGCACTTGGCGTCAAAGAAGGGTGGGTGTGACCAGAGTACGAGTGTCAAAATATTTTTATCTATAATTTAAAAAACCCGACCTCAAAATTACGCAATTCAATTTCCTTAGATAATTTTCAGGCAATAATTATGCCGTAAAATCCAAATTATTGAATGATGAAATTTGTCCAGCACCAACTTGGATATTGTATAAGCATGTCAAACCGAGAAAGTTTTTAAAAATTTGGTCAAGAAATGACTTAGCTCTTTTAGAAAAATTCATCATCATCATATCAGCCAATAGACGTCCACTGCTGGACATAGGCGTCCTCTAAGCATTGTCACCTTGTCCGGTTCTGCAAAAATATTCTTAGAAAAATAAAGTATTGTAATTCCCGCTGGCTTTTATCGCTCCGCTACACGCTAAGCTTTTATATTGAAAGCGTCTTTACACATTTGTGAATAATTAATGGTTTGGAAACAAGAGCTTGGACAGGATAATATTAATTTGGAGCGAAGTGGCATCACGCGATTCTATGGCGTTATTTACGACTCGTTACTTAAAAAAACTAATTATTTACATACTTTTGATAAGACAACCTATTTTGTTATTTTTTTTAAAGAACTGTCATCTGATTGTTTGGAGTTAAAGTTAGAACCTTTGAAATTAAGATTTATCATTGATCGTACTAATATCTTTTATTAAATGACAATTTAAAGAATGCAGTTGTAGAATTACTATAATTTAGGATATTTATGAGAATATTCTGAAAATGGCAATAATATTTTGTTGAATGAAAAAAAAATGAAATAAAAAACTCCAGTCTGATTCAACCTGTTTTAATCAAATTACTGAGGTATTAATTAAAAGAGGTCTTCAAATATATCAAACATATTTGATGCTGTGCCCGACAGGGTCCATAATTGAAACCTGGATTTATTTTTAACATCTGTAAAAACATTGTAGAAAAGCAATAAAAGTTTGAGTTTAAAAAACGCTTATCTTACAATTCTTGTGTTATTCTTTTTTAAAACATTTTTCTTATTTTCTGTACTTATAACAATAAATATATAATAATTTCACACTCAGACCTTGAAAATTGACAGAATATAAAACTGCAACTCACTATTGCGTTGTTTAAACGAGCGCGAAGGTAGTTTTGTAGGTAATCGTGACCGCACATTGTAGTTGAGAAATGGACTCGCGTATACGTTACTACAATATATAATTCATTTGAACTGCGGTAGACCAAAGCAGTATAATTTTATGGTATTTTATCCCATTAAAGAAATTGATGACAGCACGGAACCGCGCTAGGATGAGATATTTGGAGGAGGCCTATGTACTGAACGTCCATTGGCTGATGATGATGAATGAAATTGGATTGAAAGTTTTACTTTTAGTTTACTCTAAATCTATCTATACTAGCGACCCGCCCCGGCTTTGCAGTGGTGCAATGCTTATACTCTACAATATGCATGTATTATACACATAAACCTTCCTTTTAAATCACTCTGTCTATAAAAAAATCCGCTTCAAAATCCATTGCGTAGTTGTAAAGATTGAAGCATACATAGGGACGACCAGACAGCGACAGCTACTTTGTTTTATACTATGCAGTTGTATCCATATAATACTAAGTACTTTAGTCAATATAATTGCAACTCAGGATCAATGTACCCTGTTTATTTCAGTAACATTGTAATGGATCTCTGTTTACCTATTAAACGTGGACCAGCTTAGTTTGGCGAGATGCCAATACGCACTGATGTTGCAAATCTTGTTGTTGCTGATTTCCGCCGCAAGTTACATACGACTTGCTTAGTATTAAACTCGTAAACTTACTACCAGGTTGTCGGTTGTGAAGGGACGGCCCTTCACTTCCTTTGGTACAGTGTCGCTATTTCTGAACTAGTCTGTATCTATAGTTGTTGGTTCTATGCGCTATTACCATTATCTCAGCCTATGTCGTCCACTGTTGGACACAGACCTCCTCCAAATATTTACACCTGACGCGCTATGTACCCTAGAAATTGTAATTTTAATCCGGCAATCCTTTGCTATGTGTTCAATATCAAAGAAACTCTCAACACAGTTCAATCCATTGCCCTGTGCTGTAAGTGACTGCTAGCTTACTACTATATGTACTACAATCACCACGCCACAGAGGCTTATAATTAATAGCTACTCTTCTCTCCGCTTTGGTGGAAATAACCCACCACCTTTGCAGCACGTCTTCTCTCTTCTCCGCTTTGGTGGAAACCGGACCTGATAAGAGAAGGTTAATCACAAAAGATCCAAGGTACCGATGTGCATCCTGGAGGGTCCCCGAAAAGGAGGAGAAGAAGATAAGAAGATGGGCCTCTAGAAAAAACAGGGTCAGAAACAAAAATGTTCCCGACAAACTGGCCGAGTCTGCTTCGACCTTAAACGTTCATTAAGCCATTATTACATGCATGCCAAATTACGTAACTTTTTGCACAGTGAAAAATTAAGTGTGAATTATTTAAAACATTGAAAATTATGACTTAATTTTATGTAGACAAGGTCTCTTATGCATAATGAGTTTAAGTATCCGTCACGGACTGGTTAGTGACCTTGCATGTTTTAATGATTTTTTCTTGGTTAACATGTCAGTTATTGTTAGTAGCAAAATCGATCAAATTGAACCGACATATCAATTTTACCGGACACTAATAATATCTAGACTCAGAAATATTATTTTTGGATCGCGTATTACATTACAGTCAACAGTCAAAGCTAAATGATTTTAAAGCATATGCAGGGACATATTCAATCATCAATTTGTCGTATAAACTGTCGTAATAACTTCTGTGTTCTGTTTTGGGAGAGTTCTATGTCCAGCAGTGAACTACGATAGGATTGTTGATTGATTGGATAGCAAACTGATGGTAAATGATTTGATATGATCATAGCATACCTGATTGTGGAACCAGATCGGAGAATCAATTATCCGCATGATCTTGATTGCCTTGAACTTAAAAGCCAAGTATTGCGAAGGCCTTATTTTCCTGGCCCTTTTTTGAAGAAATAAATAGTTACCTACCAAGCCAGACGGTATGCCGCGCCGCTGCTCGTTGTAACATTCACTTCTGAATGCAATGGTGGCACAGAGCTTTCAGCTCCCCGTAAATGCTGTTGAGGTACCTCCCAATTATGTGCCTACCTCATCCATTGATCTCCCGCAACGTCCCCCTCTGCATGTTCCGGTCAAACCTCTGGCTCACCATACTCGCTTCTGCACTCTTAGCATATCTACACGAAGTATGACTAAAGCGCCGATTACACTAGACTACATGTAGTCAACTACATCTTGTAGGACACTACATGTAGTCTTTCCATTTCCATGTAATTGTTTTAGAAATGGAAAGACTACATGTAGTGTCCTACAAGATGTAGTCTCCTACAAGATGTAGTTGACTACATGTAGTCTAGTGTAATCGGCGCTAAGGCTTAATACTTTTGAAAGCACTAATTAAGGCGAGCAAAACTCCCTAGCACAGCTAACGCATTAAAAAGCAATTACAAAATATAGCGCCTAGCCTTTTTAATTACAATAATTTTAGTGAATGGCAACACTTATCGATCGTTATCTGTATGTCCTTGCTTGTCTATTGCTTGTATGGTGAATAAGATCAATTGAAAACTATAGATATAGATTGTAGAAATATTCTCTTGTCAATAGCAGGTTAAGCCTAGCTTATTTTAGGAACAGATGGCGCTGTGTAGAGATATCCGTGAATAGGCCTGGACCGTCTGACAGAAACACGCGTGTCGATAGGACTACATATAGAAAGTACGGCCAATGGAAGTCACTATTCGCAGAAAGCACGTTTCCTCGAATCATTATGTATGATCATCTATTAAAAAAACTGCTTCAAATCCGTCGCCTAGTTTTAAAGATTCTAGCGTATACAAGGAGTCTTTATTCTTTATTATTCTTCCTAATTAAGGACGAATAGGACAGACATCGACTTTTTTTTATAGTATGTACTATGTAGTGATAGGTTCAATTGAAAACGTGTGCTATATAGACTAAGCAATAATGTCTTGTGAGTGTTCAGTAAGTGCTAATAAATGATACTAGACAATTGCTGTAAGTGGCTCTCGTGCTGTTAACGTGTGGAATGTTTATTGTTTTTTTTATACAACGCCATCTAGTTCAGAATAAAGCAAAGTTTGTACTAGAATAATTTGATGACCTAATTTCAAGACATGAAATAAGTTATGAAAAAAAACATTACATGAGAATGTCAAGTATTTAGTCTGCAAATTTGGTAGTGGAATTTTGTTTTGCTATTAACAATATATCTTTCCTTATGAATAATGTAACATATTATTTATTTGATACTTTATTGTATAAAAATAAATTAATAATTGGAATGATATTGCTTTAACAAAAGCCGGCATTATCGCAAGAAGTCATTTCCCAGTACTTGATTTAAAAGCATCACAAAAAAAGGGACATTCAAACTCTATTCTAAATTTGAAACAGCGAAGATGTCAAGCTGGAAAGCTTCTAAATATAAAATCGTGCGTCTTGCCTGTGTTGCCATAGTATAAAAAGTGCATACGCATTGCGTTTCGTTAAACGAGTTATGTTTTGAATAAATTAATTAGATCCGTTTAAATACAAGTCTTTTAATTAATGTTTAAGCAGGTGTGTAATTAAACTAGATGTAAACGTGTCTGTCGCGTTTCTGTTACAATGTAAACATATTTTTTTTGATCTTCGAAACAATCTGTCTGCGAGTTTTCTATGTGTAATATGTATGTGTTTATTAAGAATGGTACACTCTCGGCTTAGTTTGGATTGGATGCAGTTGTGTATATGTGAGGCATTAATGATTGTAATTTGTCCCAATATCAGTAATAGCTATTGCTTAAGCTGCATTTTACATTGCCTTATAAACTGCCTTCACGAAATCACTATTTTAAATTATACTCAAGATTCATGTGATCCGCAAATTATTGTCCTGAGTCTGGATGTTCTTTGTTCATTAATTTCATGCCTGTGAAAATCGACGCGACGCACGACTCATAAAAATTCCCTTGTACGGGAGTTGTAAAAAAAAAGAGAATATTATAGTGTTAATTTACATAAAACATAAACTAAACTTTAATATCAGTAGGACTTAAAATAAGATTAAGCAAGTTCTTTATAAACCTTAATAAATGTGTTAAAATATATAAATTTTATATCAATGTATGTAGGCGTACTGTATTATAGTAAGCTGGTAATTTTATATTGACAGCTACATTTAATGTCGTAAAAAGCCGACTTAGATCTAAAATCTTTGCACCACATTTAAGGTTTAATGTCGCCATAAAGAAGTTTGTGTTAGAGGACCAGTTGCTATCTTAATACTACTATCATCATAACAGCCTATTAATGTCCCACTGCAGGGACAGACCTCCTCCTGTGACGGAGGGATACTTGGCCTTCTAATAACACGCTGGCCAGACGGATTGGTATAGGGTTTAATTTCAAGTTTACCTTCTTTTTATTTCGTTAAGATAATATTTACGAATAGTCCCTTAGTCGGTTTTTACGACATCCATGGGATGAGATGGGGTGGTGACATATAGTATTCTTACTTCCTCACCACACGGAGAACATATTAAAGTTTAATAACACTTTATAGCGTTAAATTAATAACTGTATATTATTGCATTGTATATTACGGTAATTTATAAATATTAAAAACAATTAAAGAAATATATGAGAGCTTTAAATAACAGCTTATCTAGCAAATTCGCGTAAACTACACTATGTATAGTTTATAGTAACATTAGCTCGTACTATACACTCTATTCACGTTAAATAAACGTTATGCCATTATAGTTACGATAATCTAGGCCGATCTAATATTAGACTGTCCTAATTGATTATTAACTAAACATGCCAAGTTAATTCATTCGCTTTACTGTCACCTTTTTAAAACAATATCTACTAAGAAAGAAATAAGTGTATAACATTTCTCTGTAAATGAATTAACCAACACAAAAATTTGTATCCAATTTGGCTCAGCATATTCTAAGATTATCGCCACAAACCAAACAAATGACTCGTGAACCTCATAGTTATAACTTCCTGCAGTAACTTAACTTATATTAGTAGGTATAATCTCTTTTTAGGGTTTCGTAACTAAATGGCAAAAAAAACGAAAAACCTTTTGGATTTGTCATGTCTGTAACTTCTAAAATAAGGGAATGGTAATTGTACATATTAAAATAATATATTAGGTTGGGGAAAAAGTCTTTTCGTATTTTTGTATGAAAAGTCAAGACATTTTTTTCAAAGTTTATTTACATTTATTTACAATATATTATATGTACCGTTTTGTTGAACAACTTTCTGCCATTTTGTGGGCAGAGACATTATCCCGTTACTGTAGAAACTTTGGGACTTCTGATAAAAAAAAACGGGACAAATAGTTTTGGCAGTCCTCTCTTGAGGTCAACCTTACAGAACCTAAAGAATTCTGAAGAGACCGAAACAGGTGAAAATCTGAAGGCACAAGGTCAGGGCTATATGGTGGATGCACTAGGACCTCCCAGTCGAACTCTCTTAATTTTTGCTGAGTGGCTAAAGATGTGTGTGGTCTAGCGTTATCGTGATGAAAGACCACACCCTTCCTGTTGATCAATTCCGGCCGTTTTCTCTCGACTGCTTCCTTTAATCTCATCAGTTGCTGGCAGTAAAGATCAGAATCGATGGTTTTGCCGGGCGGTAAAAGCTCATAATGAACAATGCCCTTCCAATCCCACCATACACACAGCATCACCTTATTTCGTGTTAGGCCAGGTTTGGCCACAGTCTGTGAAGCCTGGCCAACTTTCGACCACGACCTTTTTCGCACGTTCTTGTCGTACGTGATCCACTTTTCATCGCCAGTTATCAATCTCTTCAAAAACGGCTCGGTTTCATTACGTCTCAATAATGAATCGCAAATGAGTACACGGTTCATTAAGTTTCTTTGAGTGAGCTCGTGTGGCACCCAAATACCGAGCTTTTTTGTATAACCAGCTTTCTTCAAATGGGTCAAAACTGTTTTGTGGTCAATTCCCAGTTCTTCAGCTACATCGTAACTACTAATATGCCGATCTTGCTCCACTCTTTCAAAAATGGCGTCCATTTTATTCGTAACAGGGCGACCAGAGCGAGGTGCATCTTTAACATCAAAATTTCCGGACTGAAAACGTTTGAACCAAATTTGTGCTACTCTTACTGACACTGCATCAGGTCCATAAACATCACAAAGGAGAATGAAACCTTCACTAAGACTTTTGGGCCAAGATTATACAGAAATGAGAGTATTATCAATTTATAGCTTCACACTTATTAGTCTAGTTCTAAATCTTTGGTTAGTTTTGGCAATCTGAAATCCAAGATAATTTTTTTTTGAAGGAGATGGAAACTTCTGGGCTAAAGCCTGTACATTACTGTACAGAGTAAGGATATGCCCTAAAAATCTTTTCTATTTTTTTCAAGTTACAAGCTTAATACAATTGAGTAATTTTATTATTATTTTATTAAATAATAGAAAAGATTTTTAGGGCATATCCTTACTCTGTACAGTAATGTACAGGCTTTAGCCCAGAAGTTTCCATCGCCTTTTTTTCACTGCTTGAGTTGCATTTTTGCCTTTTTTATAATAAAATTTTAAAATGTATCGAATTTCTTCATTAGATTCACTCATTTTTACGGAGAGAAAAACAAATGAAAAATAGCGGGAAACAACTTTTTTTTATTTTTTTCTTTTCTTTATAATGTAACCTTTTTAATGTTACCAAAACCAGCCAGACACAAGTAGTACAGTCAAAGAAATTTTATAATAAGTTTATACCTACGTTATGCGAGAAGACTTTTTCCCCGACCTATTATGTAAATTGATTTAAACGAGATCTAGTAATTAGTTTTTTTTTAATTCGTTATAAATCGTATACCATGTAACTTGCTGTTACGGAACCCTTATGGGCGAGTCTAATTTTTCGTGGCGGTTTTTTTTATTTTTCACATTTATTAAAATATTTACAATAATTGGATGGATTAATTCTAATTAAAATAAAGCATATTTACGTACATTCTAACGGACAGAGCTGCGGGCAACAGCTAGTTATTCATAAAAGTTCGTTATCTAAGTGTCGAAATTCACAGGATCATAACCCACATCTGTGTAACATAAAAGTATATGTAATATCTTTTGTATGTATGGGAATTTAAATCTTTGGTATTTGATCCTCTTACTCATAAACGCCCCTTAAATTTTAGTCAATTGATTAGGCTAAATTCATACGATTTTAGTTAGAATAATCTCGCTAAACAATGATTAAATTTAAGAGGCGTTTATGAGTAAAGTTTGCGACACAGTGACATTATGTATCCTTTATCCATCGCCTGTTGGGGAAGCCTATATTTAAACTTGTACATGCTATTAACAAAAAAAAAACGATTATTTTTTAAAGCAACATTAAAAATACATAGAAAATTGCTTTTCTTTGAAAAAACTAAACAGACAATTCGCAGACAATTTGTATACCTTAACTTTTAAAGTAACTCGGGTTATTGACATGGCGAATTAACACGAAACAGCTAATTATACCTTAATGTACTTGTTATACGGTTTATAATTGCGTGTTTTTTAATAATATCCGAATCTTCATTTAGCTTTTTATTTACGACCTTTTTACATTAGCCATCTATTTATTTTGTTTCTGGATATGCTAATTGAGCGAATACTTGTTTTGTTGCTGTTAAAAATTGTGTTTATTTATCTTGAATCTTGATCATGGCGATTCTTGAATTCATTTAATCAGCTATGTTGTCTATAATTATTAAAAAAACCTTTTATAAGTTTCTCTTGTGAGCTTGGAGGTTGGTCGAATAATGACCTTCTGGTACTCAAATACAAGCAATGGATACTCAAATACTTACATGGACAAATTCACTCTGATATTCCGTATTTTTTTAAATAAAACTCTAAAAATATTTTTTATATAGAGTACTTATTTCAGTACTTACTCCATACTGATTTTTTGTGTGAAATCAAGACTAGTTTAAAAGTATATCCATTCTAACGTTTTTTTTTTTCAAATATAAATTGGTCATTAAAATATTGAGACCCGAATTAAAAACCTCTTCTTTTAAGAGTAGACAAACACCTAAAGACCGCACCACATAAAGCAGCTGAACAAATTTAAATGTTTGATAATAAGATAGTTTTGATTGATTTTCTGACTCTGGATTTTCTTTGTATCTGGTGAATCCGTATGTATAGGAACCTAAATAAAACCTTGGCATAAAACTTTCCCTATTCCAGCCACATTGAATTAGACGCGTCCCTACAATAGCCCATTAATAATCTCTTAAGACCTAGTAAAGGTATTGTCTTAATTTTAAATTGTCCGTTTCCTTTAGCCCTACCGTATAAGTTACTTTACGTACTTAAATAGTAGGCCAGAGGATGTATCAATTTGTTACATTACTCTCCTGTACCCGTATTGTTGGCAAACTGGGATTAATGACTTGGCTGAGTAGTGTACAAGATGTGGTATGCGATAGATGTACACGAGGTCTCGGATTCGAATACTATAGATGGATCATTTATTGCATTTAAAAGATTCACATATTATATACATTGCCTCATAAACCTGCTTGCGCAGTTTAACAGTGAGATCGTTGAGTCTCTTAATAATAACTATTACAATTTACATTTATAATTTAGATTTAATTTAATGTCATATTATTATCAAAAGTATTGATAATAAATAATCATCATCATCATAACAGCCCATTAATATCCCACTGCAGGGACGGGCCTCCTCCCATGACGGAGGGATACTTGGCCTACTAATACCACGCTGGCCAGACGGATTGGTGTAGGGTTTAATTTCAAGTTTTCCTTCTTTCTATGTAAAGGTAATATTCACAGATAGTCCCTTAGTCGGTTTCTACGACACCCATGTGATGAGATGGGGTGGTGACATATCGTATTCTTACTCCGTCACCACACGTAAAGAATATTTACAATTTATTCCCTTATGAGTCTGTTAAACAGACTCTGTTTAGTCGTGCTTCATAAGTACACACTCGCGGTCTTCACTGCGCCGATAGGGCGCGTGGATGCAGGTTCGGACTGTGTTGCCACCTACCTGCGGTCATCTATCTCCGCCCCTAGGAGTAGGGGCGTGTGGTTGAGGTGGGCCTTGCCCGTGGATGGGCCCTGCAGGGCTGGGTGTGCAGCTTGTTGAGGGGGCGAGGTATCTTCACTTACCAGGGCGGTCTGCACGAGCCAGATGAGACCCTCGGTGGCCCCGAGGGAGGTCCAGCTCCGTGCGACCAGCGACCGTGGGCGGCTAGTCAGCCCCCTCTTGATTTGTGTTACTCACAAGTACACGAATTCATAGATGTATTATATACTATCGCCGTGAAAACTTCGCTTGCGTGATTCAGACTCTGTTATTATGTATGTCCGGTGTGTCTACACATTTACGCGTTTACTTTGAAATTACAGACTTTTTCGCTTGAGGTATTGTCACATTACCGGATGTAGGAAATATACAGGGTGTCATTATCCTATCTCATCCTAAGGGTGTCATAAATATCCCAAGCTCAAAACAATCATTTCTAGATCTGACCAAAAATTGTCTTACGTGGGATTCGAACCTGCGACAAGCGACAACATAGACACAGTGACATGGTGTACGTACTTTTCAATTGTGACCCATAATCAAGGAGAACACCATTTTTATATAAAGATTACTTTTTACCTTTTTAGATTAATACTTGGATGTTCATATACGTAAAGGTCGGTTCAGTTTTGTAATCTGTTAATTCATTACTTTACTGTACATGGTATAACAGTATCGTTAAGGTTGATTCACACCGAACATGTGAGCGTTGCGTTTTTATGTCGACTAGAGTTACGTTTAATATTGTTATAATAATTTATTATCCTTACGTCTTTTATAAGTTTTACTCCAGGCATTTCCTTATGTAATGAAGTAAACCTTATTCTTCTATTACTACGCTGGGCACTTGATTTGATATAAAGATTTTGTCGTTTGATAATTTTCTGTTTGTACAAACAATAAATAAATAAATATTCCTCACACATTCACACACCGCCATCTAGTCCCAAACTAAGCAAACCTTGTACTATGGGTACTAGACAACGACTAATAATACTTCTCTTATGAATACCTTTTTTATTTAGTTTATTCGGGGACAAATATAATTATCTAACTAAGAAAAGCATACGCAAATTTGAAACAGGGCTATCGTCATGTATACGCAGTCTTTGTATCTATTCGTAATACTCCTAGTTATTATTTCTATCTGCTTGGCCCGAGCCCGACATTGCAAATACCTATACAAATCAAAAAGATATTAAATAAAAATAAACACAATTTAAGCTCTCTTTATGGCAAGGTGGCAATATTTGGAGGAGGCCTATGTCCAGCAGTAGACGTCATTTAGCTGATATGTTGATGATAGAGCTCTTTTTATAACAAAAGAGCTTATATTATGTTTATTTTGGCGTTGTGAATTTGTAAGAAATATTTTTACCAAACACGCCGCGTATTCTCGATCGGTGTGGCTCAACCTTTAAAGTGAAAGTATGTCCGCAGACTGTATTTAAAGATATCGTAATTACTACTTATTGTATTGGTATTTATTTATCTCGGCTGCTACAGGCTGTTGTAGATGCTAGTCAACAATATAATGGAATGTAGGCGTGGCTGTGTAGTCGATAATGGCATAAAAATCGCTACTACCAATAGTGAAACAATGAAGTAGTTCCTTTATTGCTTTTTTAGTAATATCAAATAACTCTTTAGAATGCTCTTCATTCGAAAGAACAAACAGACTTTTTTATACCTTTTTTAATTTGAACAATTTGAAGGATACTATATTATATCCGATACGATATACTTCTTAATATAATTTGACAATTTCAACGTAATTTTCTTCATATTCCTTAACAATAGGGTTCTACAATAATCAACGTCAGATTTAATTCAATATTTTTCACAGTAGAAAGTAAAATCTTTATACTTCGCTGACCCTTAATAATGCCCCCAAATATGATAACGACCGCGATTTGGCAGACTCGTTTCATTTTCTATCCTTAAGAACAAACAAACAATAACATTATGGAAATATCAGTGTTAAAATTAGGCATAAGGATTTTCTTTAACGGCAACTAAATATAAATATATTAAATATTCCTCACACATACACACAACGCCTATCTGGTCCCAAACTAAGCAAAGCTTGTACTATGGGTACTAGACAACGGATAAACATACTTAAATACTTTTTTTTGTAAATACATACATATTATAGGTACATAGAAAACACCCAGACCAACGCAAACAATCATGTTCATGCACACAAAGATTTGCATTAGGGCGCTGACTCCACGAGCGATAAAATCGCGGCGATATAATCGTCGTGCCATGTATTTCTATATACTTTGTATGAAGGTGTCTCCACACGGCGATGATATCGCGGCGATTTTTGTTCAGACTCGTCGCGATTCTATCGCTCGTGGAGTCAGCGCCTAAGCGGGAATCGAATCCGAGACTTCTGTGTAGCAGTCATGTTATATAACCACTACGCCACAGAGGTCGTCTTAGGACGTTATAGGGACGCTTTTGTCGTTTTACAGTTTCGACCTTCTTCATTATAGTTTGTTTAGCGGCCATCGTGCTTTCCACTAAGATCGATTCGATATAGACATATTCATCATATCAGCCAATCGACGTCCACTGCTGGACATAGACCTCCTCCAAGTATTGCCACCTCGTGCGGTTCTGTGCCTCCCTTATCCATCGGTTATACTGCCGAGTCTATTCTACTTTCAATTAAAGTATTTATTGTCAGCGTATCGAGCGGTCATTTCATTGAAATAAACTACCGAATGCTTCTACCTAAATTAAAACAGTTAAGATGATACATTGATAAAATGCACTATCTTTCATCAACTACTACAGGAATATGAAAAGACCTATTGATCTAGAATTTTAATATAGGTAAATTGATACCTTTAACTAGGTTTTTGTAATTACCAAAACGCGATAGCTTGATTTTGGCTCGATCATATTTATTTTTGAAAACACCTCTACAAAAACAGTTTTTTACATATTACACGGAAAGTACACTATCATTATGCTTAGGAATTACTCAAATACATTCGTAACATCAATATTAGTATTACTGTAGAATATCATTACATAACTACAACCAATAATTTTTAATGAATCAAATAAGATTTTAGCAATTTCTAAGCGCTCCGGATCGTTGCGGGCGCATCGCAATTTCAGACCTTATACCGATAAGTTAACGATCGATACAGAATGAGTACGGTCGACGATTCAGTCGGGCGATGGCCCTCTTCGACGCCGGACCTGTGCATGTCGACTCACCGTTCGTACTGAATTTTATCGCGTAATTTTATATCGTAGGTAAAATATATAGGTTAGGTTTAAAATATTTATACCTAAGTTTTTATTAATACTTTGTTCTCTTTTATCAGTAAATAATAGTATTATTTTATAATAGTTATTTCGATAACATTGTATCGTAAAATATTTTTGTAGTTATGTCTTTTATAAAACTTAGGTAAAGTTCGCCATAACTCAACTAAGTACCTAGTTACTGTTGACCCTTTTGATAATGCAAGCGTTTGTTTATATAAGCGATTTTAGACTATATGCTCAAGTGTTATAAGTTTTATAACCGTTTTCGTCAAGATCACGTAATTGAAACGTACTATAATATTACGTACCTATTTATTTTGCAAGCTTAGGTAGGTAGGTACTTACTGATAAGATCTAAATAATACTTTTTACTTTCGCGGGAACTTTTACAAACATGAAACAAACGAACACAAAGAACGTCCAGACTCAGGACAGTTGTTTGTGGATCACACAAAAAAATTATCTTACGTGAGATTTGAACTCTCATGCACTCCACCGCGGGAACGTTTACAAACATGAAACAAACGAACACAAAGAACGTCCAGACTCAGGACAGTTGTTTGTGGATCACACAAAAAAATTATCTTACGTGAGATTTGAACTCTCATGCAGTCCACTGCGGGAACGTTTACAAACATGAAACAAACGAACACAAAGAACGTCCAGACTCAGGACAGTTGTTTGTGGATCACACAAAAAATTTTATTACGTGAGATTTGAACTCTCACGCACTCCACCGCGGGAACGTTTACAAACATGAAACAAACGAACACAAAGAACGTCCAGACTCAGGACAGTTGTTTGTGGATCACACAAAAAAAATTCTTACGTGAGATTTGAACTCTCATGCAGTCCACTGCGGGAACGTTTACAAACATGAAACAAACGAACACAAAGAACGTCCAGACTCAGGACAGTTGTTTGTGGATCACACAAAAAATTTTCTTACGTGAGATTTGAACTCTCACGCACTCCACCGCGGGAACGTTTACAAACATGAAACAAACGAACATAAAGAACGTTCAGACTCAGGACTGTTGTTTGTGGATCACACAAAAAAACTGTCTACCTTAGGCAGTGGCGGGCGCAGTAATCGGTAATCGTAAGTCAGCATGAAGAGTCCACCAAAAGGGCGAGACGAGACGAGAATTAAAATCACACCGAACTGTTTCCACCAAAAATTGACATCGCGACATGCGTGTTTCTTGTTAATGTATTTTGAACTCTACATGAGAAATAATACGGTTCATTTTTACACAAACAAAAAGTAGCAACAAACAACAATAGGCCTATCGCGAGAAGCGAGTGTTTTTGTTACAAAGTTAATATATACTCTATTTCCTAAGCAATACGGTTCATTTTTACATAAAGATTTCAAATTTTGCCTCGTCTCGCCCCTCAGGTGGAAAATCACCTAGAGTTCAAATCTCACGTAAGACAATTTTATTTGTGCGATCCACAAATTATTGTCCTGAGTCTGGATGTTCTTTGTGTCAGCTAAGTAAATGTTTGTAAATACCCCGCGACACAGGACAATACATAGTGGGGCTATTGTATTTTTTTTAAAGTTCTATTATTTTGCGTGAGATTCAAACCCGCGACCTCGTGCACTGCGACCGATACCCCGAGGCGGTCAAATTATTTTTGTGATCCCCAAATTATTGTTCTAAATCTGGATGTGTTTTGTGCCTTCATAATACCTTGCGCGGGTGTAAATTAAAAAAAAAATAGGGGCTACATGTATATACATACATAATAGACCGGTAGATAGTAGGTTTTTCTGTAACAGAATTTTCTGTAACCTACCGCGGACTGACGTCACAGTATAACCAGTAGTCAAACTGGGCCGAATATTTATTATAAATGCCTACGGGTGCGCGGTACGTAAACAATAGTAAACATGCGATCTACTTTGTGTTTCCATTTAGTTTTGTAATTGTAAATTAATACTTTTTATTTTTCTATTTTATATTTAAATAAATAACAAGTGTTCTGTAAAAAACGTGTTGTTTTATGATTGATACATTTAATTTAAAGAAACGTATATGTTTGTATTTATATCCACCATGTTTGTGATATAAATAAAATACTAAATTATAATATTAAGAAGGTACTTAACAAGTCATTCGGTAAAGTAGGTACAGTACCGGGCCGTTTATATTGCATATCAACCTATAGAAAAATACAATCGGTCAATTTCGGCTTCGTAGAGCGTCAGAGAAAAAGTCGATGTGTAATATTTACGGCCGGGTACTGTGTTTATTATATTGGCCATGTTTGTTTGAAATTGAATTTATCGATAACCAAAACCAAACTTTAAACAGGTCTATTAGATCTATTTAACGTCAAAATAAAGGCATCGAGGTCACTTCACCAATCCATTCAAAAAATGACATCGATGTCATTGCTTAAATTTACCTAGATCAAAGTGAAAGACACGCATGGGGGATTACATAAAGGGGGGCTAAATTTTCATTATTATTGACCTAAGTACAACAAACCGTTTTCGTGATATACACAAAATACTATTATAATATTAAATACCTAAGTCATTTAGTAAGGTAGGTATTTATATCAGCCATGTTTGTTTGAAATTGACATATGAATAATATATTTAGTTTCAAATTATAACACACAGTCCGCTCGTTACTGCGGCACAGTAGCGACTGTTCCCTCAGCGATCGTGAGCGTGTAGGTATAAACTCACGTTTCGTCGTCCGTTTCTATGAAGTTGAAATACTGTATATATTTGTACTATGGCACAGAGCGATAACGTGTCCTTGAGGGCCGGCGGGACGACGACGGCGCACACGGCGCGGCGGCGCGTGAGCGAGTATATCCGTCTCATTCGCGCGCCGAGGGGCGCGCCCCTCTGGCCACGGCCGAATTCAACTCGAAAATTGTCAAAGTAGCGTCTTAATTTATCACCATCGTAATTACCATAACGAATGGAATCTCTTAAACAAATCAAATTTATTAGCTTGCTTATGGGGTCAAATGGGGGAGCTACTTGTGATTTAAGAAGTGCTTAAGAATTAATTAGTTTACTACTTTTAGTTGTTTTTGAACTTTCGACGACCTCTGTGGCATAGTCGTTATATTTTTGCCGCTACGCAGAGGTCTCGGATTCGATTCCCGCTTAAATACATATTATTTATTCGTTGTTTACTACCCATAATAAGCTCTGCTTAGTTTGCTTATTTTATGATTTCAAGTCCTTAGATGTTTGTAAGGGCTGGTTAAAGAAAAAGAAAACACTTCAATAAATTAGAAGAATGTTAATATGAGAGCTTAATTATATTATTAAGATAAAACAAGCCTTCCGGCACTTTCGGATATCAAGAAAAATGAAGAAAACACCATAATTTTGTTATAAAACATACAACTTGCGCACATACGTTGCTATGCGTACTACAAACCTAGATATAAAAACTAAACAATAAAAATAATATAAAAGTACTCACAGGTGTATAAACTAACTATTGTTTAACAACAATAGTATCAACGTCAGTACATTTTGAAGAATCGAGGAACCGGTTCTTTAAGACTGTTTTGTACTGTGAGCTATGGCGAGCTTGTGACATAAAAATTACCTAGCGCTCATAAGTTGGCGGGGTTGAATTCTATGCAAGCATTTTTGAGTTTGGTGACGAAAGCATAATACATAGTATCGCCATCATCATAACAGCCCATTAATTCCCCACTGCAGGGACGGGCCTCCTCCCGTGACGGAGGGATACTTGGCCTACTAATACCACGCGGGCCAGACTGATTGGTATAGGGTTTAATTTCAAGTTTTACTTCATTTTATTTCGTAAAAATAATATTCAAGGATAGTCCCTTAGTCGGTTTTTACGACATCCATGGAATGAGATGGGGTGATGACATTATTGTATTCTTACTCCGCCACCACACGGATAAAAGAAAACTTTACCTACTTAAAAAGCGTTGTCTTAGTAAGGCCATGTTTTTTCGTCGTCACTGATTTAGGCCTGTCTCTGCAGTGGGACATACAGAGACATGCAGTAACATATTTCGTTGTAAAGGATTTACCTATACGTAGGTGTTATTATTGTTTGTCAACATCTCCTGATCCCTCTACCTCGTGCAAGACAGCCGTATACACGATCGCCACCGAGTAGTTTTATTAAGCGCCGATTACACTAGACTACATGTAGTCAACAACATCATGTAGAAGACTACATGTAGTCTAGTGTAATCACATGTAGGACAGTGTAAACAGAACGTCCTAACACTAAAAAGTTAGGACGTCCTTATGTAGGAGACTACATGTAGTCTAGTGTAATCGGCGCTTTATTTTACATAGCAGTACCGCAGTACCTAGACTATAGCTTGCAGTGGAAGCCATAACTTCAAATGTGTCGCCTATTGACATTCATTTATTAAAGTAGTCAGATATTATTGAATGAACAGACTTTGTAACCGTTGCGTTGTATTTTGGCGCCGTACGTAATTTGGTAGCTTGTTCATGGGTCATGGAGCTATCTTCTTAAATTTAGTTGACTCTAGTTAACATAGCAACACATAGCCTAGGATGCTATATACCTTGTAATACATACTAATAAGCCCCATTTAGTGGATGTAAGAAAGTCAATTTTATGGTACTTTTTTTTTGTAACTTTGCTGTATTGATACATCAAACAAAACTATGGAGGTCATAGTATAAAACGTATTAGTTGTATTGAAATAACAAATTACTTTATCAAAAGTAAATGGCACAGCTCGAATCTGAAATAACGAGATCCGCAAAGAAACCATGGTAGAAAAGGTAGCCGCCGTGTCAGATAGTTTCTGGAATAGCGACTGCGTCCTAGAAGTCGCAGATTGGGCAGAGCTTCACGCGTTGGACGACTAATTTAGGCAAGGTGGCAGAAGATCGATGAATGGATATGTCCAACAACAAACGTCTTTTTGGTAGCTTAAAGCCTTAAGCTGGAAAACCAAAATCATTTTCTAAATCTAAAGTAGCCAATGCCGTAAATTTAGCAATCTACCAGTAAAAGTCTCATTAAATACCAAAAAAATATGCCATTAGTAAAAACTGGATTTAATGATACAAACAGACACTTCAATTTATATGTATATATTGGAACAATGGTATGTCCCATTGTTCTAATTTCTTTATCAATGTCCTGTGATATACGAGTCTGATAACATTTGACATCATTAAGTGAAATGGCGACATTGCTTGTGAGCTCTGACGTCATCGGGGATTATATAAAATACAGTTTGTATACATTTTGTTCGTGTGAATGCGGTTTACGTATCGACTAAAACCGAAAATAGGTTAAAAAGTAACAGAGCCGCCAATAGTAACATAGAGTCCTAACTAAGTATCCTGATCAATTTTTCAACTTCCTTGTAATTTCTATAACACAACAGTAACCGACCTTACCAAGGAAAATCCGTATTCCGCCTTTCCTTAATTTCCGCTCTCTTACATAACCTCAATTACCATATTCAACACAATATTTAAATGGATTTAATCGATGTTTTTAAAATCGATGTTTTGCTCTTTTATGCATGATCGATAATCGATTTATCGTAAGAAGTATCCGGCATTAATGATTGTAAGCATGAATGGGTTTGAAACGTGAAAGTGTATGAAAAAAATATGTATGAAAGTATTATCGTTTTGTAGTTCGGCACTTTGTTAATAATTAAGAGAGAGCTCTTAAGTTCCTATAGCCTAGATTCTGTAACTTAATTTAATTCTAACTAACTAATCTAACTGCCTCAGTGACGCGACGGTCGCGAAAGCGACTGCCGTGCCAATGCCACTGCAGGGACGGGCCTCCTCCCGTGACGGAGGGATACTTGGCCTACTAATACCACGCTGGCCAAACGGATTGGTATAGGGTTTAATTTTAATCAAGGTTAATTTTAATTAGGTTTAATCAAGTTTTCCTTCTTTTTATTTCGTAAAGATAATATTCACGGATAGTCACTTGGTCGGTTTTTATGACATCCATGGGATGAGATGGGGTGGTGACATAATTGTATTCTTACTCCGTCACCATACGGAGAAAAAAAGACACTAGAACCAAGTTATTGCTGTTAAGTAGTATCAGTATCCATTATTTAAGACAATGTTTAATCAGACGTTTTTCTTTTTGCATACCATATAATTATGTCGTAGAAATTTCACACTATACCCTTAATAATTATATAAGTAACAGCTGCTCGTTGAACCGCGAACAATAACACGGGGTCAAGCACTTAAGTCTAGCCGTTTAAAAACTGACTCATACTAACTTCACTTACAATTGAAACAGTACTCTATATCAAAGAAACAAGAATCAATTTACAATGACACTCGAAGTAATAATGTAGGGTTTAAACGAAATTGGAATATGTTGGGTTGGTAATAAGGTTTAATTTCTGAATGCTAGTTGGTTTCCTTTTTGATCACAATGTCTACACCGTAAAATGACTTTGAAGGATTACGCATAAAATGCATATTGACTAAGTAGCAAAATAACTTTTAAAATGGCTACGAAGCAAAATGCCTCAAATCAATATCTCTAAAGTGTTTTGCCTAATTTGCAATACACCTGCATTGTTTCTTGTCTATGCAGCATAATGTCTCAAAAATTAAAACGACTTTAAAGGATAATACACAATATGCCATAGGACTAAGAATCATAATTCATCACTATCAAAAACGACGATAAATCAAATTGCCTCAAATTACCTCAAATTAAAATCAACGTAGTTTTATATATATTGTTTGTATACAATTAGTTTTATTTGTGAATAATAAATAAAATAAAATGTTACTTTAATTATTACTGTTTATTTATTTCCTAAAGCAGACGAGTATCAGGTTTCTTCAAATAAATTAAATAGTAGATAAACTCCATTTTTTAAAATAGTTACGGGCCGGTGTGTCATCATCATCATCATAACAGCCCATTAATGTCTCACTGCAGAGACAGGCCTCCTGCTGTGACGGAGGGATACTTGGCCTACTAATGATAACCACGCTGGCCAGACGGATTGGTATAGGGTTTAAATTCAAGTTTTCTTTCTTTTTATTTCGTGACGATAATATTCACGGATAGTCCCTCAGTCGGTTTTTACGACACCCATGGGATGAGATGGGGTGGTGACATATTGTATTCTTACTCCGTTACCACAAAGAATTTACTCCGTCACCACACGGAATGTACTATCCAGGAAGTCTGCCAAAGAGAAGATTTCTACGCCCTAGATAATATGTCTTCACAATTAAATATAGGTACTAAAACAATAATCCTTTGCTTCCTTTTGCTACCTGAAGAATTATGTTGTAAATAATTGTTAACATGAATTGGACCATTGCTTGTACTTTTATTTAATGTAATTTGGAGCATTTTAGAGTTCTGGTCCTAAAACTACTAAGATGTTTTGCATTTTAGTTATTTTGGATTTCAAGTCATCTTCACATAAAGGTATTTTACTACAAAGACGTTTGCCTTTAAAGTAGCGTTACTTCGTAGACATTGTGATGTTCAACTATTTTACTACAAAGTCATTTTCATTTAAAGGTGTATTAGTACTAAGTCGTTATGATTTGAGGCATTTTGCTTCGTAGCCATTTTAAAAGTAAGTTACCTTCAAAGTCATTTTACGGTGTAGACATTGTGATCAAAAAGGGTTGGTTTGAGTGTATTCCGATGGTTTGTGTAAGCGCCACCATTTGTGATCGCTCTGTTTATACTTAGTTAGGCTGGAGATTGGATTAGCACTGCCAAGGGGGATGCATAAACAAGTCATATTATGTCGTCAGTGTTATTAAATGTTCTCTTATTTTCTATATGATTTGACGGTGGTTTTGGTTGCCCTTTATTGAAATTTACAGGTTAATTTATTTATATAAAGACACGGTAATAACCGTATCGAACCTAATGAAATCGCGAGTACTGTCCAGAAATAAAGGTAACAAGCTGACCTGAATACATCTGAAGGTAGATTAAACATACTCCCCGATGATACCGACTCCTTGCTGATACCTACATGGTAAAATCCCCATAAATAAAGTTGGTTTTATATCCTCAGTTACATCGAATGCAAAGCAACGTTGAAAAGTTTTCTCTCTCAGAGAAATTGATTAGCTTGGCTTATAAGGGATAATTATACGTCATGTTTGAAATGGAACGGAAGGGTTTAGAAATTGTACGATTTTGTTCATGTCCTATAGGAAATTATTTATAGATAATATCTAAAATGGATTGTAGACTTTATAGTTTTACCCCGTTACTCATAAACGTCTCTTACATTTTAGTCAATTGATTAGCTTGAATTCTTACGGTTTTGTTTGGTATAAGGTTGGTTTTCCTGATAAAAATCTCGCTAAACAGTGATTAAATTTAAGAGGAGTTTAAGGGGTTATGGTAAGTATTCGAATTTGTAGTGTAGTCTGAATATTGAGAAAGTTATTTTTAATAAATACTTACGTGAAAATCTATCTATTTTTAATTTGCTTCAGTAGTGTATAGTTGAAAACTTAAGAATCATTGATTGTAATTTCATATGTATGAAAACTCGGACTAAGGAAAACTAGATTACTTTACGAATCATAGAGAAAAAAATAAAGGTTCTCATTGTATGTTTGGAAATCGTACCCATAGCCTCTATGTTTAAAGTCGTTTTCCCTATCACTGTGGTGGCTGTTAATTTTGCAAATAGGAACTTTCGAAACGTAACTTTCCGCCAGACGCGATGATTGTGGCGCCTACACACTTCCTGCTGTTTTCATTGATTCATATTAACTCGTATTTATAACTCACGACGCGATTACGATACGATTTATCGCATACGTACTAAAATTCCTGTTAAATTAAGAATAAAAGACAGATAGACTGTGAGTGAATTAAGTAATATTACAAAAAATATTTGTTTTTTGTCATTTATTTATTTACTAGGAAAGTAATTTATAATAAAATATGTCGATCCAGACGAGGAAGAAGATGGCCGCTGAAAAAATGAATGGATTGCTTAGGTGAGGATATGAAAGTGAATGATGATAATATAATGGCTTACAGAAGAGTATGGAAGGAATCACCATTTGCGCCGACCAACGCTATGTACATGGGATATAGGCAGGCAAAGAAGATTATGCGTAACCTAAATCTTAGTATTAAGTCGTACCTTCAAATTTATTTGGACCTCCAGATAATTTTATTCTTCCTTCCAATTTTTTCTGTTTATTTAAAAGTCTTTGTACAAAAGCCGCTCTTTGTGCTCTGTCGTTTTCACTTAAGTCTTTACTTTGCACATCATCTGTCCTTATAAGTAACACAAATAACACAATGAAATATATCTTAAAATATATAAAAAACATTTTCAATAAAATGTGGGCCTAAAATTTTGCCCTGAGGAACACTCGCACTTATTTTGAAAATAGCATTATCTATTTTTGAAGAAGTTATTTAACATTATAGAAAGAAAGAAAGAAAGAAAGAAAGCGTTTATTTTGGCACACACACATGCGGTACATTCACAGAAATATAAGAAAAGAAAAAAAATTACACAAAAAATCATAGGCACTTAGTGGTAGTAAACATAAACATCATCGACTCAGTCACACTACACCCGCACACATAGATCTCACAGATCCCACAGTATACCTACATAACGCACAGCACGACACGATGCTCGGGAGTGCGAGAAGAGAGAATATGAGACGCAGCTCAGTTCGTGTGCGACTCCCGACCAGCGCGCCATGCCGCGCGACGGTTCACACTTCACGCGATGTTATACTTAATGTAATAGGTAGGCCGGGTCGTCTCGGTCAGTCTCTAGTTATGCTAAATAAGTATTTAACTTAGAATCTAATGCAGGTTAAGTGAGACATAAGTGAGTGTGCAAGTGCGGACCTGGGTTCAGTGCGAGCTATGATTTTACATTTTAATCAAACTGCTGATTTAAATGTCTAGCCACAATGGTGTGGTACTGTTGAACTCCTATTAATTATTAGTTCAATGTCACAAATCACTTCGCCATACGCGCATAATATTTATTAATTTAAGGAGAAGCTTATGATATTTTAATAAAATATAATTATACAATGATTATAGTTAAAAAATACTTCCAAATGTTTAAAGAGATTTTGCCATCTAAGGAGACTTGTATCAGTATTCATGGCTTTGATCAAGAAATCAACCAATTAGCCTATTGTCCACTTACTGGACATCGGCCACTTTATACATGATTTCTATTTTTCTTAATTTTATATAATGGGAGGCAAAGGAGCCAGTAGGTCATCTGATCAAACAATTTGTGATGAAATTTATGATATTAAAGCATTTTGAAGTTTGATGGTAAGTGATCACCGCCACCCATGGACACCCGCAACACCAGAGGAATCACAGATGCGTTGCCAACCTTTAAAAAAAGGAGTACGCTCGTTTCTTGTAGCTCCCCAAGTCGTAACGGTCCGGAAATCCATACTAATATTATAAATGCGAAAGTAACTCTGTCTGTCTGTCTGTTACTCTTTCACGCCTAAACGGCTGAACGGATTTCGATGAAATTTGGTACAGACAATCTTTAGACCCTGAGAAAGAACATAGGCTACTTTTTATTAGCAATCATATTATATTTTGATTTCATAGAATTTTGGCGGGAAAGCTGTGTCACGTGACCTGTGACGTCATAGAATTTTGGTCACGTGACCTGTGACGTCATAGAATTTTGGTCACGTGACCTGTGACGTCATAGAATTTTGACAGATGAGTCGTGACGTCACAGAATTTTGGCGGGAAAATATTTTTTGACAGTTGAGTCGTGACGTCATTGAATTTTTGAACGCTGAGTCGTGACGTCACAGAATTAAATGTTGACAGCTGATCCGTTACGTTTTTGAATTTTTGACAGATGAGTCGTGACGTCACAGAATTTTTGACAGATGATTCGTGACGTCACAGAATTTTGGCGGGTAAATATATTTTGACAGCTGAGCCGTGACTTTTTTGAATTTTTGACAGATGAGTCGTGACGTCACATAATTAGCTTCCGCCCGCGGCTTCGCCCGCGTGAAATTAGTTTTTGTCAATCAGAATCAGAAATCATTTATTTGCTCACAAACTTTTGCATTTATATTATTAGTAGGATAGGATAAGCAAAGGTGTGTCACTTTAGTGCCTAACAAATAAGGTGAATATTATCTTCACTAAATAAAAAGAAGAAAAACTTGAAATTAAACCCTATACCAATCCGTCTGCAAGCGTGGTATTAGTAGGCCAAGTATCCCTCCGTCAAGGAAGGAGGCCCGTCCCTGTAGTGGGACATTAATGGGCTGTTATGATGAAATAAGTTGACAATTACGAATTTAAGCTCTCTAGATATATCAGACCCGCAGCTTAAAAAACCGGTCAAGTGCGAGTCTGACTCGCGCACCGAGGGTCCTGTACAAACCTATTTATTTTCCCGCCAAATTGTGATAACGTCAGGATTCAGCTGTTTAAATACTATTTTTCCCGCCAAAATTCAATGACGTCACGACTTAGCTGTCAAAATATATTTGCCTGCCAAAATTCTGTGACGACACGACTCATCTGTCAAAAATTCTATGACGTCACGCCTATCTGTCAAAATTGACAGCTGTCAAAAGTGACAGAGGTATCAAATATTTTCCCGCCAAAATAATATGACGTCACAAATCATCTGTCAAAAATTATGTGACGTCACGACTCATCTGTCAAAAATTCAAAAACGTCACGGCTCAGCTGTCAAAATATATTTACCCGCCAAAATTCTGTGACGTCACGAATCATCTGTCAAAAATTCTGTGACGTCACGACTCATCTGTCAAAAATTCAAAAACGTAACGGATCAGCTGTCAAAATTTAATTCTGTGACGTCACGACTCAGCGTTCAAAAATTCAATGACGTCACGACTCAACTGTCAAAAAATATTTTCCCGCCAAAATTCTGTGACGTCACGACTCACCTGTCCAAATTCTATGACGTCACAGGTCACGTGACCAAAATTCTATGACGTCACAGGTCACGTGACCAAAATTCTATGACGTCACAGGTCACGTGACACAGCTTTCCCGCCAAAATTCTATGAAATCAAAATATAATATGATTGCTAATAAAAAGTAGCCTATGTTCTTTCTCAGGGTCTAAAGATTGTCTGTACCAAATTTCATCGAAATCCGTTCAGCCGTTTAGGCGTGAAAGAGTAACAGACAGACAGACAGAGTTACTTTCGCATTTATAATATTAGTATGGATTATTATGGACAGACAGGACAGTTGTTACATTATTACATAAATTTACAATAAAAGCAGCTTAAGTGTAAAGTAAATGCACAACATTTCAAGGTGTTACAACATGGTGATGGCATGATGGATAAGGAAGCTACAGGACTGCACAAGGTGGCAATACTTGGAGAAGGCCTATGTCCAGCAGTGGACGTCGATTGGCTGATATGATGATGATGATAATATCGTGTAGTGTAAATAGTACTAGTGTAGGATATTCTCATTGTGTTAGATTCAGTCTAGGTCAGCACTACGCGTAGAGCATATCAACAGAATGTGTATTCGTACTCGGTAAACTTATTCACTGGCTCACTTCCTTAGATAATTGTTGTTTACATACATACATTCTCCGTGTGGTGACGGAGAAAGAATACAATATGTCACCACCCCATCTCATCCCATGGGTGTCGTAAAACAATTAAGGGACTATCCGTGAATGTTATCCTTACGAAATAAAAAGAAGGAAATCTTGAAATTAAATCCTATACCAATCCGTCTGGCCAGCGTGGTATTAGTAGGCCAAGTATCCACTGCAGGGACGGGCCTCCTCCCATGACAAAGGGATAATTGGCCTACTAATACCACGCTGGCCAGACGGATTGGTATAGGGTTTAATTTCAAATTTTCCTTCTTTTTATTTCGTAAAGATAATATTTACGGATAGTCCCTTAGTAGGTTTTTACGACACCCATAGGATGAGATGGGGTGGTGACATATTGTATTCTTACTCCGTCACCACACGGAGATCGGCTGATAATAATATAATGATGATCCATATTTAAGTAAATCGGTACTTACTTCATCTAAGTTAGTAGTTTATAAGAACAAAATGTGTGTTTACGGAAATAAGTTGCATAAGTACTTATGACGCACACCTTTGTCAACACTGTTGCCTACGAATTAAAAAAAAACATAGATCATCGCGCGGGAAACGGGTGAGTCATTCATTCATACATCAGATGGCTTCTGTGTTACACGTTTTATACTATGTCATTGATTAGTTTTACGCGTATTCCCCCTTACTCATAAAAGTCTCTAAAATTTAATCACTGTTTAGCGTGATTTTTATTAGTAAAGTCAACCTTATGCCAAACAAAACCGTAAGAATTTAAGCTAATCAATTGACTAAAATTTAAGTGGCGTTTATGAGTAACATTTTTTAGTATATTTTAAACTTTAGCGATTTGCAATGTATACTATTGCACTAGCTGAGCCGTGCCCACTTCGTTAGGCAGCGAATAAAATGCGTCCTTTTTTTAAACATATTATATTACTGCTTTACTCCTATTAGTCATAGCGTGATACTTTAGAGTCTATGACACTCCCCGATAAATGGACTATTCAACACAGAAAGAATTTTTAACATCGGTTCAGTAGATCCAGAGATTACCCCTTACCACGTCACAAACACACAAACTTTACCTCTTTATAATATTAGTATAGATTAAATTTAATCTTACAATTTTTAATAGATTTTAAACTTTAGCGATTTGCATAAGTTTATGTATATTATTGCATTATGTATAATATAATATACAGTACACGCCAACTTACCCGGCCGGCCTGAAGTTAGCTATCAGAGAAGTTTGCTCAAGTGCAGGAACAAATAAAACACCCGCTCCACGCTCCCCGCCATTTACTTCGAATACTGACATATGCGTAGCCCTATTTGCAACAGCTTTCAGCCGGTCGACTTAGATTGCGCTGACTATAGATCGCGCGTAAAACGGTGAGTCTGAGTCATTCATTGATAGTTTCGAAGGCTTCTGTGTTACACGTGTGTTGACTATGCTATATATGTGTGACTGATTAGTTTCAAGCTTATTATTTATTAATTTTAATCGATTTTTGTGATTTGTAAGCATTCCTTTATGTATATTTTCCATTTATCTATTACATAACAACTAGCAATGATCGCGGCCGCTGAGGGACTGGTTAGAGCTCAGCGCCGTCCTTGTGTAGTGCAGGATTTTAGGCATATCTAAACGAAAAGAAAAACCTTGACCTTGTATCTCTATACAGTACTGTCCCAGTGATGTATTTTATTAGTGGGCTAAGCTTCCCTCTTTCGAGGTTTTTATCCCACGACATTTACAGGAAGTTTTTTTCTGAACTTTTACTCGTAGTCCATAATAAATCTTTCATCAGAACTTGAATGTCTTTTTCATGTCCTGTTTATTCCCGTTTATGGGTTATTCTCGTAATTGTTTCAAAATGTTTTTTTTTTCTATCTCTCTAGAATAGATGTCTACGATTTGCGTGTTATTATTTACTCATTATGTTTTATTTACTCAACTGTTAAATAAATACGTGAAAGTTGGCATAAGTAAATAACTTAACATTACACACTTTAGTTTAAATTTTAAAATTCATTAGGGAAAGTGTTTCTCTTGTACCTATATAATTATTTACTTACAAAAAAAAAAATTACGTGATTTATAAGTACATAGATTTTTAAATATGGGTTAGTAGGTATTCCAATATCCGAAATTCCAAAATACGAATTTATAAAACTGTAATGAAACCCTTGTTAACGTATGGCTGCGAAGCCTGGACACTGACACAAAAGGTCAGACACATTTTGAGGCCAAAACACATTTTGGGTCGTTGAGCCAGAGGAGTAAGTAAGTAAGGTATAAGGGATATTTTGTCAAAGTCTACGCGTAACTAGAGAATAGGTGTTATATGTACTGCTTTTTGGTCTCAAAGTCAAATATCTGTACCTATATCTCTTGGTTTCATAGACTTGTAGATAAATGTCTATTGTCCTTCTATCACTTGAGGAGGCCCATCCCTGGCATAGGGATATTATTGGACTTTTATGATGACGAATAGAAAAAAATCAACTTAATTTTTCCTTTGTGTTAGCTTCAATGAGATAGTCAACAAGACAATAAAGCTTGCAAATATTGTTTTATTCTTAATTGTATTCAGTTCAACAATGATTAATAAAATAAGAACGTGACTATAACACTATAATAAATAAACTTCCTCCATTTTTAAACGCATCGTCTGCAAACCGTCACGATACGTTTTAAGCCGAACGTTCACCGCCGGCTAAACTAAGTTGGTTTAGCTTAGCTCGCATAGTTATGCCAGTTTTCCATACAGAAATATAGTTTGCGGTGGACGCACATGTATGGAAAACTGGCATAACTATGCGAGCTAAGCTAAACCAACTTAGTTTAGCCGGCGGTGTACGTTCGGCTTTAAAATCGTGAACCTTACGCATCGAATTTGCATTTCGAATCGTTTGCACGTGCGATATTCTTATTACTCGTGATTTCCGAACGCTATTAACTGTTGATTGTTTTAAACATACGTTCTGCAACGTTCGATGCCCGTTATGGTTTTTGTTAAAAACAAGTTGTATCAGTATTCTTAGTCTGGAGTTGTCAATTCGATGTATTCAAAGACAAAAATATCGTTACATTTTTCTCTACGACTTTTATTCTAATTACTCTATTTTATTTTATTTTTTATGTCGGAAGAATTACTTTTGAAACTCATTTTGAAAAATTCAAGACAGTATTCGAAAACCTTTTTTCGGACTGATAAACTCGGGCCAACGGATACATAGGTATGTTCAATTCAAATGTGGGGTCAGCCTAAGTCGTTTTTCAAATATCCATGAACTTAATGGCTTCAAGATCGTTAAACGAAATGATTGTCAATGACCGCCTTTGTCATGAAACTGTTTTCTTGTGTTAAGCAATTTTACGCGTAGTTTTCACCGTTATTTGCGAATTTGGGTCGTGTCGCTTAACAGTAGTCGATGTGGTTGGCATAATGCAATTTCGACATGGTCTATAATAGTTAATGAGAAAAAATAGCCATTTCGCTCTATGGTCATAACAGCCCATTAATGTCCCACTGCGGGGACGAGCCTCCTCCCGTGACGGAGGGACACTTGGCCTACTAATGCTACGCTGGCCAGACGGATTGGTATAGGGTTTAATTTCAAGTTTTCCTTTTTTTTACGTCGTAAAGATAATATTTACGGTTAGTCCCTTAGTCGGTTTTTACGAAACCCATGGGATGAGATGGGGTGGTGACATATTATATTCTTACTCCGTCACCACACGGAGCTTGCTCTATGATCGATCAATAAAATTTGTAACGTGTTTTGACTGACGAAAATGACAAAATACAGAATTGTCGCTAATATTACCCTTTTACTGAATTATGGGGCTATCTATAAATGGTCATTAATGCATAATAGACACTAGACACTAGACACTAAAGACAATCATCATCCTAGCAGCTAATAAACGTTCACTACTGGAGATAGTCTATCCTTCAAATATTTTCACCTTATTTGTTTGTTGTAAGAAAAGATGAGGTGGTGTTACATTGTATTCTTACTCCGTTACCACACATACACACACATTTATATTGTGTGCTGTAAAATGTTTTCCTTCTTTCATACCGCCATGCGCCACTAAGCGGCCGTGGCTGGCAATTTCTTAATAACATTAAAGTATAATTAATTTATCATTGCAATTACCAACAAGGTCATTGTTATCTGTGTATATAACTTTCTCTCGTCTTAGGCTGACCGCACATTGGAGACTAGACTGTTTCAAGACTGACTTGCCTCATATAGACAAGTCTGTCTTAAAACTAAAACGAAACAGTTTTGACTACGATACGTAGCACACATAAAACAAAACTGTTTTGTCTCATAATCAGTGATGGGATTATACTCGGCATACATGACCACGTGACGTGTTTACTTTCTGAACGCTCGGACGAGAGTGGGGTGCGTGCGGGGTGTGACGGTAGACAGTTTTGTCTTTAATGCCCGATTTACACATCGACAAGTACAGTAGCGAGTTAAGTAGTAAGTTGCTGATTATGTTGATTTAAATAGATCTCCATCCTATTTTTTGGCAAGTTAAGTTGGCGAGACGCGAGAGAGGGGGCTAATTAGTACTTAACTTGCCAAAATATAGGATGGAGATCTATTTAAATCAACTTAATTTTAAAATACTACTTAACTCGCCACTGTACTTGTCGATGTGTAAATCGGGCATAATGTGCGCGCCCGCATTGATACAAAAGGGAAGCCGACAATCGTTAGTCAGACTAGTCGCCGTGCGGTATTAGTCTATCTAAGACAATATTGTCTCTACGACGTTTTGTTCCAAGTGTGCGCATATTCATACATATTGTAAAGCAATAGTCTGTCTTAAGACTGTCGTGTTCCAAGTCTGCGCTCAGCCTTATACACTCGTTTGCACTTGTCATAATATATCGTGACTGGAATTTTAACGAATGTTCTATATTAAATTGTTCACACTTAGAAGACTGATGTTTGCTTTGCGGACGATTCGAAAATTAGTGTTTTGCCGGGCTATACGCTGAAAAAGCAGGGTACCGGTAGGAATGGCGCGACCTTTGGGAGGTCTATGTCCAGCATTCGATCTAATGGCTGAGATAGATGACAGAATAAGTTAGCCTAACTTAGTTATTAGTTAGGTATGGGTTGATATATCTTAAGAATAAAAGCTCCTGTTATGCCACTATTTATTAAAATAATAAAAAAACCTTTAGGTACAAGTTTCTAAAGTTTAGTGACCTTTCTATTGTTGTTAATTGTATTTGTTTATTTACTCTGATTCATCAAATACCATGAACTAAACCTGAATATTTTTTGTCAGTTGCATTTGTTACTTGCATGGACGCTTGCAAGCAAACCGCAATATGACACACTGTTTTGATTTATATTTCATTGTTGGTTTTTAGGAGGAAATGTTTTATGTGTTACTAGCTAATGCCGCTAGTGTTACCCGCGTTGTGTAAGTAGCCTAAATGTTATTCTACACCCTAAACTACCAATATTCCAAATTTCATTCAAATCCGTCCAGTAGGTTTTGCGTAAAAGAGTAACAAACATCCATCCATACATCCTCACAAACCTTCACATTTGTGATATTAGTAGGATTGTGTTGCATTAATGTAGCTGATAAACAAACGGCCAACCTGATGGTAAGTGGTACCTGCTGCTCATGCACGTCAGCATTGCCGGAGCAAAGTCTCCGATTAACCAGAGACACAAGCTGTTATATCTCATAATCCTTTAATTTCACTTGCTACTGTAATTTTCCACCGAAACATGATCAATTTAAAAGTAAGACATCCTTTAGTAAAGGCAATGCCTCAATCAATCAATCAATCAACTAGCCTATTGCAGTCCACTGCTGGACATAGGCCTCTCCCAATACGCGCCACAGAACTCGGTCCTGCGCCTTCCACATCCAGTCCGACCCAGAGACCTTTATGAGGTCGTCGGTCCACCTAGCTGGGGGGCGTCCTACACTACGTTTGCCGAGTCGCGGTCTCCACTCTAGGACACGTTTGCTCCAACGGCCATCGGTCCTTCGACAGATATGACCAGCCCATTGCCACTTCAGCCTGCTAATACTACGAGCTATGTCGGTAACTTTGGTTCTTTGTCGGATAACCTCGTTCCGGATTCTATCCTTCAAGGAGACGCCGAGCATAGCCCGTTCCATAGCTCGCTGCGCGACTTTAAGTTTGTGGACTAGCCCTACTGTGAGTGTCCACGTCTCGGCACCGTATGTCATTACTGGTAGGACGCATTGGTTGAAGACTTTGGTCTTCAGGCATTGCGGTAAAGGCGAAGAGAAGACCCGACGTAACTTGCTGAATGCTGCCCAACCCAACTGGATCCTGCGATCGATTTCTTTCTCGAAGTTGTTTCTACCAAGTTGGACAACCTGTCCCAGGTAAACATACTCTTGAACAACTTCGAGCATCAATCCGTCGACATAGATCGGCCTCGGCGTTACATGTTTGTTAAACATGATCTTCGTTTTGTTTAGGTTAATGCCGAGTCCGACCCGTTGAGAGGCTCCATTTAGGCCCTGCAGCATCCCGTCAAGCTGTTCCAGTGACTCTGCCACGATGACGATGTCGTCAGCAAACCGGAGGTGTGAGATATACTCGCCGTTGATGTTGATGCCCCGTCCAGTCCAGTCCAACGTCTTAAAGACGTCTTCGAGTGCGTTGGTAAAGAGCTTAGGGGAAATAACATCCCCTTGCCTCACCCCTCTACGCAACTCAATAGGTGGGGTCTTTTTGTCCTGGAGCTGGACGGTCATGGTGGCAGTTTCATATAGAGATCTCAACACCTCGATGTACCGCCAATCGATGTGACATCGCTGCAGAGCATCCAGAACCGCCCAGGTTTCGATTGAGTCGAAGGCTTTTTCGTAGTCCACGAAAGCCATGCACAGCGGCTGATTGTACTCCTCAGTCTTCTGTACAATTTGCCGAACAACATGGATGTGGTCCACGGTGCTGTAGCCTTTTCGAAACCCGGCTTGTTCCGGTGGTTGGAAGTCGTCGAGTCTTCTGGCGAGGCGGTTTGTGAGTACTCTCGAGAACAACTTGTAGATGTGGTTTAGGAGTGATATGGGCCTATAGTTCTTCAGTAAGGATTTATCACCTTTTTTGAAGAACAGGACCACCGCACTCCCGCTCCACGCCTGAGGTGTTAGGCCCTGGTGAATGACGGAGTTAAAAAGCGTTGTGAGCTCTTTAAGGACAGGTGTTCCGCCAGCTTTTAGTAGTTCTGTAGTGATTCCGTCATCACCTGGACACTTATTGTTCTTAAGTTGCTCGAGAGCAGCTCTGACCTCGCCCCGGTTGACATCGGGGATGTCCTCCGTATAATGGCGCGTGAGTGGGGCTCTGTGGTCATCCTCGCTAGGTCCCAAGGGTTTAGTCATCCGTGATGCGTACAGGTCCTTGTAGAAGCTCTCTATTTCCTCGAGTATCTCGAACGTGGAGGTCACGGTTCTGCCGTCCGCAGTGTGTAGTTTCGCTAGATGGGATCTACCAAGCTGGCGCGCAAATACTTTGGTGCCTCTATTCTGTTCGATCGCAGCCACAACGGCGCGGGTGTTGGAACATCGGAGGTCACGTCGCACCAGCTTCCGGATCTTCCGGTTGAGGTTTCTCCCATCCGACGAAGAAGACCGCGCGGGTGACATCTCGCGTCTTTGCCTCATAAGTTCGAGAGTCTCGGGGGAGAGCTTAGGCTGCCTGACTTTGCTTTTTCCGGGGAAAACCCTTCGAGACACATCCTGTAGCGTTTTGACCACTGCGTCGGTTTTCTGGTCAACGTTGCCATCGGTTTCTAACAGGTCGAAACGATTTTGAAGCTCTAGTTGGAACTTGTCGAATCCCAGAGCTATTTGGGGCGCGGTAGGTCTGAGAGTAGACTTCACCATGCGACGCCTCTCGGCTCTGAAATTCATATTTAGAGTGCCTCGAACAAGTCGGTGATCACTCCCAGTATTAAACCTGTTAATCACAGAGACATCTCTAAATATGTATTTCCTGTCGGTCATGATGAAGTCTATCTCATTCTTCGTCACAGTATCGGGGCTTTGCCATGTCCACTTCCTATGTGGCTTTTTCTTAAAGAAGGAGTTCATCAAGAAGAGCCCCTGCGACTCCAGGAAGTTGACTAGCATCTGCCCTCTGTGGTTTCGGCGCCCCACACCGTAGGATCCGATTTTCGTTTCGCCGTATCTTTGTACTCCCACTTTGGCATTGAAGTCCCCCATAACAACATTGTAGTGAGCCTTGGTGGTATTATGTAGTGCCTTAGCAATGTCTTCGTACATGGCTTCGGCTATGTCATCGCTGTATGTCGAGGTCGGTGCGTACACTTGTACCACCTTCAGGGAATACCTGTCGGTGATTTTGATTATGAGGTACGCTACCCGTGTCGACACACTGCTGACTTCCACAACGTTGTCGGTCAGGACTTTGTTGACCAGGAAACCAACACCGCCTTGAGAGGGCCGATCACCTTCCCGAAAGTAGAACAGGTGACCTGACTCGAGGGTTATCGTGTCCTCCCCCTCTCTTCGGACTTCAGATAACCCCAAAATGTGCCAGTTTATACGTCCTAGTTCTACCTCGAGTTCGGTGAGATGTTGGTCCAGCCGTAGAGAGCGTCCGTTATAGGTTGCCAGGGTCATTTTGGTATGGTAGCCGTTTGCCGTAGCCCGGAGATTCTTCGCACCCCCCGTCCCACTGTTACCGCGACCGCTACCGTAGCAACGGGCAGCAGGACTGCCGGGAACTGGGGGCCGTTTATTTGGGCGTGCTAACATTTAGGAGGGGGTTTGCCTTACTGGACCACGCTGGCAAGACGGGTTGGTACAGGGTTTGCTTTCGAGTTTTCCTTCTCTGGCAGTGGTGTTGTCTGCTAATTTGTTATTTCACCATTTGTCGACTTTTACGACACCCATAGGAGGTAGGGGGTAGCGACACATTGTATTCTCCAGCCGTCGCTACACGGCATCGACACCCATAGGAGGTAGGGCAATGCCTAGATCTAGCAAACAACGGGCTTGTATGAATGAAGATGTAGCAAAAAAGGCTTGTAAGGGTCTTAGTACATACTCGTAGAGCTCTGCTTACCTTCTTGGAAACAAGGGATAATTTAATTTATGAGTTATAGGTAATGTGTATAATACAGCATTGTATAGAATGCCTAGTCATTCTGTACAATGCCTAAAACGTGCAGGCAATGTGTATAATACAATACGATTAGTTTCATACATTGCCATGTATTTTTTTTTTTTTTTTTTTTTATATTAAACACAGCAATATGACTATATCGAACCTGATGGAAAGCGCGAATATAGTCCATAAATGAAGCCGACGGATAGAAGTCCTAAAACAACTTCAATCCGTCGTCATCATCTTGCCGGTTTGGCCAAATGCTTCTTCACACTGCGTTTGAAGGACCCAATATCATATGATGGAGGAAATACGTGAGCCGGAAGCTGGTTCCACAATTTAATGGTTCGGCATAAGAAGGAATTCCCGAACCTCTTGGTGCGAGCCGATATCCGACAGACCGTCTGAGAATGACTCCGCAAACCGGCACGAGTGGTCCTGTTATGAAAAGGGGACGGAGGAACAAGATCGAATAACTCTTCAGAGCACTCTCCATGGTACATGCGATAGAACACACTAAGAGACGCGATATCTCTGCGAAGCTGTAGCGACTCCGCGTGCTCCGTGACCTGGGTGTCATCAACTATGCGGAACGCATGCCGCTGCAGTCGGTCCAGGGCTTCCACGAGATACTTGGCAGAGCCATCCCAAAGATGCGAACAGTACTCCATGCTGCTCCGAACCTGCGTTTTGTAGAGCAGGTACCGCTGCTCCGGTGTGAAGTATCGCCGCACCCTGTTCAGGATACCAAGTTTACGTGAAACTGTGGTGATTACTCCTTCGACGTAGTCACGATTGTTTAGATCATGTCGAAGGTTCATCCCTAAGATGTTTAAGTTTGTCTGCAGCGACAGCGTAGTGCCCTGAAGAGAGGGTAGTGGTAGAAAGGGGGACTTTTTTGTGCTAAACGCGCAAACCTGTGTCTTTTCGGCGTTGAACTCTACTAAATTTTGGGAACCCCACACTGAGACTTGCTCAAGGGCCCTATTGAGCTCATCGACAAGATGTTCCCTGTTCCTCTTGAGGTCTTCCCGGTTGCTCGAGGTCTGCATATGATAGCATCCGTGTAACGTGCTGTCATCTGCATAGCAATGAATGCGGCCAGAAGAAAGCAAATCATTGATATGCAGAAGGAAAAGAGTGGGTGACAGCACGGAGCCTTGTGGCACACCGGCATTGACTGACACGAGCCTTGACATGCCTCCGTCGACTAGAACACGTATTTTTCGCTCGTGCAGGAAGCCGGAGATCCACTCACATAGATGGTTGGGAAGACCATAAGCCGCAAGCTTGCAAAGGAGGCCACGGTGCCAGACCCGATCGAATGCCTTGGCGATATCCAGACTTATCGCCAAAGCCTCGCCCTGCTTGTCGATAGCGTCACCCCAGAGGTGCATTAGATACGCTAGAACGTCGCCCGTTGACCGGTTTGAACGAAACCCGTATTGCCGATCGTCGAGAATTGATTGACGCTCTAGGTGCCGGATTATCTGGGTATTAAGAATCCGCTCCATCACCTTGCAGAGCACTGAAGTAATCGCTATTGGTCGGTAATTTGATGGGTCTGATTTATCTCCCTTCTTGGGAATAGGATGCACAATGGCCTCCCTCCAGGCAAGTGGTACAATCCCGGACCGATACGAGAGGAGATATAGGCGCGTTAACACGGGAGACAACTCCGCCGCACACCTTTTAAGGATAATGGGAGGTATCCTGTCTGGACCACTGGACTTCCGCACGTCGAGAGATTGTAATTCCCTGTGAACATCACATTGCCTAAAAACTATATTCGGCATTGCGATGCCACAGTTCGGAATAGACGGCGGCTCCGCGTTGAGATCGTCAATACGCGAGTTTGCGCCGAAGAGGTCGGCTAACAGGTCAGCCTTCTCCTCAGGTCTGTAAGCCAATGTTCCGTCAGGACACCTCAAAGGCGGTAACGACGGGCGACAAAAGTTGGCTTGCACGGCTTTAGCCAGCTTCCAGTATGCTCGGCTGCCAGTTGGGTGGGCAACCAGCTGCTGACCAAGGCGTGTGACACGCTTAGCATCTGCTCTTATGTAAGCCCTCTTGCAAGACTTGGTCGCGTTGTTGTAAGCTGCTTTGAGGGATGCTAGGTTAGGGTCACCTGCTGCGCGGCCCCTGATCCAAGCCCGATAAGCAGTTTGTTTTTTGCTAACAGCATCTATGCATTCGCGACTGAACCAGGGACGTCCTTTGCGATTGGTTATTATTGTGGAGGATGGTATGTAGTATTCCATAGCCACCCTTATTTCTTCCACAATCGCGTCGGCACTCGCTGAGGCATCCTTCCCTGCAAAACAGCGCTGCGACCAAGGGATAGATGCAAAGTAGTCTCGCATACTGTCCCAATCTGCCGACGAATAGTGCCAGACTTGTCGTGTGGTCTCTTTTCGTACGAGAGGTGGAACGCATGAAATTTTACACCCAACTAGACAGTGGTCAGAATTCCCTAAGGGAGCATCGACGGAGATTATGTAGTCAGTTGGGTGTGTCGCCAGCAGAAGGTCAAGCAAAGAGTATGTTTAAAAGTCCGATTCTTAACCTATTCAATTTACGCCACTTGATTTCAAAAGAAAATATCTTCAAAGAGGATCAAACAAATACAGCAAAAGCACTTAAAATCTTCCCTCCCTTGCGTTTAAAACTAACATTTGAAGTTTCTCGCCACATCGGAGACATTTGTAGGACGAGTGTCTTTATTTGTATCATACTAGCGACTGGCCCTGGCTTCGCACGGGTACAATATTATCGTAACAGCCTATCAATGTCCCTCTGCAGGGACCGGCCTCCTCCCGTGACGGAGAAATACTTGGCCTACTAATACCGAGCTGGCCAGATGGATTGTTATAGGGTTTAATTTTAAGTTTTCCTTTTTTTCTTTTCTATGTATAATATGTACTTATGTATTTACAAAAAAATAAAAATAAGTATGTTTATCCGTTATCTAGTATCCATAGTACTAGCTCTGCTTAGTTTGGGACTAGATGGCGTTGTGTGAAAGTGTGAGGAATATTTATTTATTTATTTTGGCTATCTTTATTTTTATTTCGTAAAGATAATATTCACGGATAGTCCCTTAGTCGGTTTTTACGACACCCTTGGTGACATATTATTGTATTCTTACTTCGTCACCACACGAAGTACAATATTATACATGTATTATACATAAAAACCTTCCTACTGAAACACTCTATTTTTAAAAAACCGCTTGAATATCCGTTGCATAGTTTTAAAGATGTACAGTCACGAGCAATAATATGTACACATTTTCAAATTTTCTAAACTATCTGCACGTTTATCTAGACATTACAATATCAAAATGAATTCGTAATTTAGAAGAGGTTCCGTACAGTTTTGAATTAATCTTCGAATTTTCAATTTTGGATTGGCAGAACTTTAGATAACTGGTTTACAAAATGCGAAAATGTGTACATATTATTGCTCGTGACTGTACATACATAGAAACGGACAAACAGCGACAACGATTTTGTTTTATACTATGTAGTGAAGTGTCTTTTTTTAGTATCATATTAGAGGCACCCCGGTTTAAAGATACGATTCTCACAATGGAAGGAAGTTCACAGACCGTGCGTCATATAGTCTTTTAAGAAAAAAGTTTAAAAAAGCGCGCGAAGCCGCGAACGCATTCGATGTTTATTTTCTTTTTTTTTTAGAATGTGTTGTTATTAAAAAAATATCACGTGCATTCGGATACGCCATGTTTGTTTAAAGAGGTTTTTATTACTTATCATATTTTTAGTTGGAAATGAAATTGTGTTTACGCGTTTTTTGTTAGCTGCACACAATGCTTATAATTAGCTCTGTTTATATTTACATAAATTATGCGTAATTTGAGATATAATTTATGATGATTTTTTTTAAATTCATGGTTATTTTATTAGGCAGGCGGATGTAACATGTGATTGTTGCTTGTAGCAAAAAAGGTGTAGCTCATTGCTTATCTCCTCTTTATGGACCATTTATGATACTTACTAAACTAAGCTAGGCTTAGTTTGGGCCTAGATGGCGTTTTGTGAATTTGTGAAGGAAATTATATTATTACTGCATTTGGATATTATGGACAAACGTTAAGCCTGTTTTTAAATTAACTTTCAGTTGAATTTCCTGCAAGCTTTGTATGGACCAAGCATGGAAAACATGGATTTTGGTAACTCGGTGACCTGCAGTGGGACACTGAAATACTGCTAAGACGTTTCCCTATACCCAAGTTCCAAATTTTATGTCAAAGGAGTTCAAAGTCACTGACCTTATTAGGCTATACAGAACCAAACTACATACACACCATAACATCACTTACATACAAAGCCTTAAAGTCCATTTTCCCCTGACACAAATGTAAATAAAAAGGTCGTTAAGCTTGGCTGGCTGTCAAAAGTCCAGGACAATGGGTATATCGCGTTATACGACTGCATTGGTGGGGTTACGGTTCGATGCATAAGATTATTATGTAAAATAGTCCCAGAATAATGGTTTGTATTTGACATTGTCTGCGTAAAAACCCATTTAGTATACCTTCAAATAGTTTTGTGCTAATGTTATTCCCCCTTACTCATAAACGCCTCTTAAAGTTTAGTCAATTGATTACCTTAAATTCTTACGGTTTTATTTGGCATAAGGTTGGATTTGCTAATAAAAATCTCGCTAAACAGTGACTAAATTTAAGAGGTGTTTATGAGTAATTGTGTGGGGGATTGTGTTTAGGTGGTAGGGTACAGTAGCTGGCGACATTACAGAGCTTTGAGACCTTATTATCCTATTCGAGGGTTTGCCCGAGGCCTCCGACAACAGAAAACTAGGAGCAAGATCATGTGATTATTGTCATATCGAGTCTGACATGCCCATGGAAAAAAAATGGGATCTCAATGTCGCGCGATTTTTTATGAACATTAATTTATCGGACACAAAGAACATCCAGACTCAGTACAATAATTTATAGATCGCATAAGTACATAATTGTTCTCCATGGAATTCTAAATGCAGAGTGGGGAGACCCCTCACACGGTGGACCTTCGACCTGGTTAGGACGGCGGGAAAACGATGGATAAGGGAGGAGCAGGACCGCACAAGATGGCAGAATTCAGAGGAGGCCTATGTCCAGCAGTGAACGCCAATTGGCTGATATGACGGAATTCGAGGCCGCAACTTATACAAGGAGATTTTACGTATTTGTCAACTTGTCAAATTGTTAATACGAAAATTCTGATTAACTTTGTATTGAGCGGGAATTGAACCTGTCGTAACAGTCATGTACTATACAATTACGCCACTATGGTTGTAAATAAATAAATGTAATTAGTACTTAATTGCTATGTTAATCAGATAAACAGCGGTATCCTTTCGTTTGCTTAAATGAATCATTATTGCATTACGAATAACACATGTATGACTGTTTAACAATATTCTTCACACATGCACACAACGCCATCTAGTCCCAAACAAACACAAGATCGCCCTCGTCTTCTTCAAATGTTTATACACATTTGAAGAAGACATGTTTTTTTTTTATTTATACAAAAACACGGCAATATGACTATATCGAACCTGATAGAAAGCGCGAGTTCAGTTCACAAATGAAGCCAACGGATCGTAATCTAAAAATAATTTGAATTCTTTGTTCGTCTTCAACTTGCCGGTTTGGGCAAATGCTTCTTCACACTGCTTTTGAAGGACCCAATATCATACGATGAAGGAAATGTCTAACAGTTGACTTATTTTGACTGATATGCTGATGATTGAATAACATGGTACAATAGTCCCAACCTAAGAGCGAGTATCAGTCTGGCAGACCCCTGACTAATATTGCGCTATTCATTTAAAAACGTTCTCCGTGTGGTGACGGAGTAAGAATACAATACGTCACCACCCCATCTCATCCCATGGGTGTCGTAAAAACCGACTACGGGACTATCCGTCAATATTAACCATACGAAATAAAAAGAAGGAAAATTTGAAATTAAACCCTATACCAATCCCAGCGTGGTCCCTGCAGTGGGACATTAATGGCTGTTAGGAATAAAAAAGGTCTTCTTTATTTCTTAAAGTATGTACATACTTTAAGATTATAGGCTGGCGAAGTATGATTATGTAGGTCAATAACAGAAATACGCTTTTGCTCATAATGTCAATATGTCGTAAGTAAGTATAAGCCTTATCATGACTACAAATACAACTTGTTATCACGTTATAAACTATACCATCTGTTGCTTTAACTTTCTAACTGAATTCGCGCTTTCTATTAATAAATAAAATAAATAATAAATAATCCTCACACATTCACACAACGTCATCTAGTCCCAAACTAAGCAGAGCTTGTACTATGGGTACTACGGATAAACATACTTAAATACTTTTTTTTGTAAATACATAAATATTATACATAAACACTGAGACCAATACGAACAATCATGTTCATGCACACAAATATTTTCATTGAGTGGGGAATCAAACCCGAGACCTCTGCCTAGCAGTCATGTTATATAACAACTACGCCACAGAGGTCGCCGAAGTTTGTTACAATAATATTATCCGCATCCTATATAAAGTAAAAAGCATTTTGTAAACACATCCTTATATAAAATGACTAAGTTCTCGAAGTATTTTATGCCTTTGTTGAACGGTTATGGTCTGGCAAAATGTAGGCTTGACTCGATTTCCGCAAACAATACCTTTCTATTATTGCAATTAATGCAATTATTATGTATCGCTTATATTCTGTTGTGTACACAATAGCCTTGTCTTTTATTGTGTAATCTATACTTCTATACTAATATTACAAAGAGGTAAAGTTTGTGTGTTTGTGACGTTGTAGGGGGTAATCTTCTGATCGGATCTAATGAACCGATTTTAAAAATTCTTTCTGCGTTGAATAGTCCATTTATCGGGGAGTGTAATAGTCTATATACCTAGTATCACGCTATGACTAATAGGACTGGAGCCGTAATAAAATATGTTTACAAAACGAACGCGTTTTTTTTTTCGAAAAAAATGCATAGGATCTCGTTTAATATCTTTGTGTAAATAAAAATGAAAGTTTTTATTGGTATTGTCTGGTGTTGATGTATTTACATAAAAAGTAAACATATATTTAGGGATAGGATTAATAAGCGTGACAAGCGGCGTTCTGTCGTCTCTGCCTACCCCGGACGGGATAAGGCGTGAGTTTATGTATGTATATTTATCCGTAGCCTAGAGTAGGGCTTGGGAAAATTCAACAGTGATTTATAAAGGTTCACCGTTTATTTACTTAAATAAGATGTGCATACATTGTCTCTTAATTAAACCATGTTAAGTTATTTCATTAACCCTTAAGTCCTACCCATCCTAGGAGAAACATTATTCCTACCCAGGGGTTTCGTAGACCCCATATTTAAATCATGAATAAATAATAAATTAAACGCACATTTAATGTTTAATATTTTATTTAGAAAAACAGTTTAATAACGCATTATAAACAACATTTTATTTTTTGGATGGCACATTCCTCACATCTTGGCACAGTATCTTCACCACGGAGAGGTTTACAGCACATCCCACAGGAAACCTTCGTTTTCCGGTTTTTCCCCCTTGGGCAGACAGCACATCTTTTTTTTTGCTATGGGAGCAGGAGTTGCGACGACCAAAAGACGCTTCTTTTTTTTAATTCCTCATAGGAGGTGTTGGAGATTTGAAGGCAAAGAAGGCCATGTAAATCTGTCCTCCATTTTTCGGGTGATGAGGTCCAAGGCTAGTTTTTTCATTGTTTTTTTCATCTCCAGATATCGGTTAAGAGCCACAACACCAAACACCTCTTTAGAATCTTCTTCGTGCAGCCAGTCAATAATCTGATCATCCATTATTGTTTAGCTTTACCAAAACAATTACGTAAAACACATTAAAAAATGTAAAAAAAATACAATATACCGATTAATTTTTGTAAAATGAACTAATAATACTATTACTATATTATTAAACATCAAGAAATGTATCTGACCTTTTCATTTTATCACCAGAACGAACAGCAGAAACCAATGTATAAGTATCAGTACACCATAAAAATATAACTCTATGCCTACCCTGGGGTCTGATAAACCCCAAAACAGCCATAATTACGCCTACAATGCATTAGCGCGAATGCACGACTAATTATAAGATGGCCAAAGGTGTCATCGAGGATTACCTGGAGTCACGTGACCGTGCTTTTCATTTTTGCTAAAATATTTAAAAAAAAATCAAGCACTGGGGTTTACTGGACCCCCGGGTAGGGTTTAAGGGTTAAAGAAAAATTGGATCGCGAATATTATACTCATATACGGGCCCCTTGTTTTCTTCTTGGGGGTGTAATGTTACACGACTCCAAGTTTAGAATTCGTATCATCATAGCAGCCCATAATGTCCCACTGCAGGGACGGGCATCCTCTCATGACGGAGGGATACTTGGCATACTAATACCACGCTGGCCAGACGGCTTGGTAGAGGGTTTAATTTCAAGTTTTCCTTCTTTTTATTTCGTAAAGATAATATTGACGGATAGTCCTTCAGTCGGTTTTTACGACACCCATGGGATGAGATGGGGTGGTGACATATTGTATTCTTACTCCGTCACTACACGGAGAATCAGAGTATCAATAGCAAACGATGGGTTTATCATCTGCGAGTCGTAAAATCATCGTAACGGAATGATTTACAGTTGCGTTTCTATAAATAGGATGATGGGTTGACAACCTTTATCAATTATCTTTTGTGTATATTTTTTCCTGGCATTTTAGATATTGTTTATTTATTTAGCCCTTAAACTATGTTTTTTTTTATTATACTTTAAAGAAAAGTATACGACATATAAATATTATGTTTATATTATAAGTACGTTGTGTAGTACCCATAGTACAAGTTCGGCGTAATTTGAGACTAGATGGCGTTGCATAAAGAAAAACACAGTGTGTAAGAAACAGAAACATCCTACTAATATTATAAATGCGAAAGGTTATGAGGATGTGTTTGATTTGGTTGAGGGCCATCCGCCCCAAAACAGCCCGTGTAAAGTAGTAACTGTCGTCAGAGACAAACTACTCGTCCTCAACAAAAAAAAAAGAAGGATGTGTTTAGATGGATGGATGTTTGTTACTCTTCATGGAAAAACTACTGAATGGTTTATGATAAAAATTTTTGGAATAAAGGTAGTTTAGGGTGTAGAATAACATTAAAGCTACATATACAACTCGGTAAAAGCCGCGGGCATCAGCTAGTTATTATTATAATTATTTAACAACAACAATAATCTTGAATACGGCACGCAATTCTACTAGTGAGTGAAATTAATAATCGTAAGTAGAACGAAATTGGATTTAGGCCAGGCGCGCACTACGAGTTTTTCGCCGCGCGGCAGAAAAGCGCAGCGGTATAATGTCGCACTGTAATTCTGTACCAAACAGTTTTACATTGTATTGCGCGCACTTGACGGCAGAGCCACCGCAGCCCACCAGTATTACAGTGCGACATTATACCGCTGCGCTTTTCTGCCGCGCGGCGAAAAACTCGTAGTGCGCGCCTGGCCTTAGCTAACTGACGCGCCATTGAAGCCATAAAACGACGACCACACATCAAATGACTGCACAATACTTAATAATATAATACCTCTTGACACTAGACTATATTATTATATTATTCACTAGCTTTGCATACAGTTTCGCTAGCGTGTTAAAATACAGTAATAACAAAACTAAGGGACTATCCGTCCGGGAGGAGGCCCGTCCCTGCAGTGGGACATTAATGGGCTGTTATGATGATGTGTGTAAAAAAGTATGATTCGTCTATCAACTGAATTATTGTAATAAGGTATTTTTTTAAAGTTTATACACGTGATCCTCAGGTAACCATAGTAACATGTAGCACAACAATTTATATTAATTAAGTCCATACACGCTTAACAAAGAATAACGTGCTAATTAACTACGGTTCTGATTGGTTCTGTGTTTTTAGAACCATAGCTGATGTAAATAATTATGATGAGATTGCTTATATCAGTGGCTATGTAAGCTCATTGTAGAAAGATTTGGAATAATTTAAAGTCTAAGTTTTTCGAATGATAAAGATATTTGGTAAATATCATGTCAGTATGCTCTTTACTCTAGTGTTATTGACAAGTTAATTATTTGTGCGATTGATAAATAAATAATTCATCATAATCATCATAACACCCCATTGAAGTCCCACTGCTGGGACGGGTCTCCTCCCGTGACGGCGGGATACTTGACCTACTCTTACCACGCTGGCTAGACGGATTGGTATAGGGTTTAATTTCAAGTTTTCCTTCTTTTTACGTCGTAAAGATAATTTTACGGTTAGTCCCTTATTGGGTTTTTACACCCATGGGATGAGATGCGGTGGTGACATATTGTATTCTTACTCCGTCACCACACGGACAAATAATAATTGTCTTGTAATAATTTCTTTACATGAGTACATGCACATACATACACATTTTCGAATGAAAAATTATAATTTATTGTCGTGTCTAAACTAGACCAATAGAATATTAAACATTTCGCCACGATCTTAACTTGTTAAAAGATAAACTGTTGTGGGCATAATATATTATACATCTTTTATAGGAAAATGATTCTTATTACAATGGAATAAGGTATACGCGAAACTAGACAAAACGTATTCTTATCGTCGTTTTGTCAAGATGTTTGTATAGATTAATTCTGAGCTTATACTTATCGTGTCAGGATCTGTGTTTACAATTATGACCTCTGTGGCGTAGTGGTTATAATATGATTGCTGCACAGAGGTCTCGGGTTTGTTTTGTCTATCGAGGTAAATCTTTGTGTGCACGGACGTGAAATGTTTTGACAACAAACAGCTGAGCGTTTTACGTAGTTAATATTCTTAGTAGTGAATTCGTTGTTCTGTTATTCAGGATCGCATGACTTCGGTGCTATGTTATTCGTTGTAGTGTTTATTCCTTTTCAAGTGATTCCTATTAACGAAAAAAGGGGTCCCGTTATTCGAGGTCGCATGACTTCGTTGCTAAGATTTTCGTGGTGGCGTGCATTCGTTGTTACGTGATTTGTTGTAGTAAACTTACGGGGTCGTGGTATTCGTTGTCACATATATAAACCTTTTAGTTTGGGACTAGATGGTGTTGTGTTAATGTGTAAAAATTGAGGTCTTCAATGCACTTGCAATTTTAGATAATACTGATCCTATAGTTTCTATGTAACGTTCTATATAATTTCTGTTGCGATATAATGTATCGAAAGAATTTGCTGATTTTTGCCACTACAGTTGGACATAAACCCCCTTACTCATAAATGCCTCTTAAATTTAATCACTGTTTAGCGAGATTTTTATTACGAAAACCAACCTTATGCTAAACAAAACCGTAAGAATTTAAGCTAATCAATTGACTAAAATTTAAGAGGCGTTTATGAGTAAGGGGGAAAATGTTAAAGACAATACATGTATTATAATATTATACATAATCATTATGATAAATACAGGGCAATAAACAGCAAGATAAATAAACAGAGTAAAATTGTTACATTGATGCGATTTTGTCGTGTTTATCAAAAAGCTTCCTGCCTCCTGTGATAGTGTTTGTTTGTATGTGTTGTTATTTATTTATTTATGGTTTATTCGTTTATAACTATAACTAATATTATAAAGAGGTAAAGTTTGTGTGTTTGTGACGTTGTAGGGGGTAATCTCTGGATCTACTGAACCGATTTTAAAAATTCTTTTTGTGTTGGATAGTCTATTTATCGGGGAGTGCCAAAGGTCATATAGTATCACGCTATGTGTAATAGAAGTGGAGCAGTAATGAAATATGTTTAAAAAAGTGACGCGTTTTTTTCGCCGCCTAACGAAGTAGGCACGGGTCAGCTAGTTCGTTAATATAGTGTATTATGTTTTCGTCATCATATCAGCCATTTGACGTCCAATGCTGGACATAGGCCTCCTCCACTGCTACCCGTTCACTAGGTCGCAAGTATTAATACCACGAATAACATAGATCCTCAATCTGTTGACACTGACTCACTAAACGTACACTTTTCTGGATCTCCCTCTATAAATCAGGCCACTAAATCTAATACTATCCGTCTTCTTTCTTCTACTCCTACTCCTAACTACTCTCCTTTTGTTTTTACTCAATTTTCTACTTTTAGTGTTAAGAAGGCCATAATGGCTATTACTTCTAATGCCGTTGGATGTGACTGTGTCAGCCGTAATATGATCCTTCCTATCCTCGACCAAATCCTGCCTATCATTACCTATATCTTTAACTTCTCCTTATCAAGTAGTGTCTATCCATCTATGTGGAAAGCCGCTCAAATTATTCCTCTGCCTAAAAAATCTAAACCTGTTTCTTGCTCAGACTATCGCCCAATTTCTATTCTTCCTTTCCTCTCCAAAGTCTTAGAACGGCTGGTCCACAACCAGCTCAGTACATTTTTGACCAACAATAATCTTTTGAACCCTCTCCAATCTGGCTTTCGTCCCGGTCATAGTACTGTCACAGCCCTGGTGAATATTACGGATGACATCAGATATGGTATGGAGAACGGACGTCTTACGGTCCTCGCTTTGTTGGACTTTTCCAACGCCTTCAACACTGTAGATTTCGACATTTTAATAGGGATAATGTCCTCTCTTAACATGTCTCCTACAGTGATTGACTGGTTTCATAGCTACCTGCATGGTCGTAGACAGCGTGTTCGCGTGAACGAAACTTACTCCTCATGGAATCATACTCATGTCGGTGTGCCTCAGGGCAGCGTTCTTTCTCCACTTCTTTTCTCTATTTTTATTCACTCTATTACAAATAATATTCTTTCTTCTTATCACCTTTATGCTGATGACCTGCAGATATATACTCAGGCAGAACCGGACAACTTAGCAATGGCTATTAATATCATTAATTCTGACCTAGCACGACTCAGTGACTGGAGCTGCTCGTATGGACTCAAAATAAATCCTACTAAAACACAAACTATTATTATTGGCAGTTCCAGGAAGGTTTGTGGAATTAACTGGTCTAACCTCCCACAGGTTACTTTTGACGGCACAGTTATTCCTTACAGTACGAAGGTAAGGGATCTAGGCGTTTTTGTGGATTCCGAACTGTCCTGGAATGACCAATTAAGGGAGGTTAGTAGGAAAATGTTTGCGTCGATTGGTTCTTTACGCAGGCTACGTAATTTTCTCCCGACCGCTACCAAGATTGCTCTTGCAAATTCCCTTTTACTTCCCATCTTAGATTATGCCGATGCCAGCTATCCAGACCTTACCGAGAACCAATTAGATAAACTTGAGCGACTTCAAAATGTCTGCATAAGATTTATATTTGGATTGCGCAAGTATGATCACATTTCCGATTTTCGTAAAAAGCTCGAGTGGTTACCAATTCGACTTCGCCGGAATACTCATATCCTTTCATTACTTTACAATATTTTGTTTAATCCTTTTGCCCCTTCATATCTCAAAGAGCGTTTTGAGTATCTTCATGATTCGCACGTGAAGTGCCTGAGATCATCGGAAAGCTTGAAATTGACAATGCCATTGCACACCACTAGGTTTTACGACAGCTCTTTTACAATTTTGGCAATTAGATTGTGGAATGCTTTGCCGAATGAGATAAGGCATTCCGAAAGTATTGGCATTTTTAAAAATAGCGTTCGTAACTACTACTTAAACCAATAATAACAAAATTTGTTGTATATTATTTATTGAGATATGTATTTAAATTGTATCTGTATTTAATACTTATATATTTATGTGTAATATGTGAATGTTCATTTGTATTAAAAGAGTACCAATATAGGATTTATCGTTTTTATTAGTTTATATATTTGTATATAAGTAATATTTATCATAAGGTATGCCAACTACTGCTTTCACCTACTTCTTATTCATCATGTCCATTTATAAGGGTTGTCTGGAAGAAATCGCTTTTAGCGATAAGACCGCCCATGTACCAACTAATAGTTAATTGTAAATATGTTCTTTATTTATTTTTGATGTACAATAAAGTTTATTTGTATTGTATTGTATCGCGGGACACAAAGAACTTACAGGCCAATTTTTTTTTTTCAATAATTTGCAAACAACACAAAAAAAAAATCTTTACACATTCACACAGCGCCATCTAGTCCCTAACTAAGCAAAGCTTGTACTATGGGTACTAGACAACGGATAAACATACTTAAATACTTTTATGCTATTACTTTTTGTAAATACATAGGTACCTACATATTATACATATAAATGTTACGGGCAATTTGATAAGTCCGGGCACTATTAATAATGACCGGTCTGTATTAATAATGCCCGACTCAATTGGGCAATGTGATTAATACAGCATAATTAATCACTTTTCCCGGCCATTATGAATAAGGCCCACCCTATCTTGGGCAAAGTAATAAAATAGGTGAACTGTAGTGTTTTTGTTTATTGAATGAAATTAAACTTACAAAATTTTCATGAAAAGTTAACAAAAAATAAACTATTGGACATAGTAGTTAAAAAATAAACATTTTACTTAAATGTTTCTGGCACTCGCCGGCCGCTGCCGCGGCCCGCTCGCTCGGCTCGTGCGCGTTGTGGTCGCCATACTAACCTAACCTAACCAAATGTTTCTGACTTTTGGCTTAATTTTAGGTTTTAGCTTTTTTTTAAGCTATCTCAAACACTAACTTATTACATGGACCACGGGCCGTCGGCCATTATTAATAAGGGCCGGTCAAAGTGATAAATTTATCACTTTGGCCATCGTTATTGGGCATTATTAATAAGGACCGGTCCTTATTAATAATGCCCAGTTAATCACGTTGCCCGTAACATAAACACTCAGACCAATGCAAACAATCATGTTCATGCACATAAAGATTTGCATTGAGCGTGAATCGAACCCGAGACCTCTGCGTAGCAGTCATGTAATAAAACCACTATGCCACAGAGGTCGTCATATCTTGCGTATAATTTGAACCTGCGACCTCGTGCAAGTCAGCCATACATCTGCTTTACCACCAAGACAGTTTATTCAAATAATAGAATAACAAATTAATTCATGTAATTAATAACTTCCCCATTTGTTAGTGTTTGTCTAATATTAGTTTAGTTAAATAGGCCAGCCCGAAATATGGTAACTAAACTATGCGTGTGGTATTTATTTTGTTAAACGTACTCATAATACACTACAATACCTATTATTTTTATATGAATAAACTAGCTATTATGATTTGTATTTTGTTTTTTATATCTTGGGTCTACACATTTTGACTTTTGGAATCAATATGCGTAGGGTTAAGAGGTAGAGGGCCTAGATTAATACTACCTCTAAACGCGGAATTAAAATACACCTAGATTGTCCTTTAAATCCTGACTCACACTGCATACTGCATTGGTATTTTATTTATTTATAGCAAACGTAAGCGTCTTTTAAACGTCTACCTTCCTCCTTCATAATATGTCCTGTGCCTCACTCATCCATCGGTTATCTGCAATTTTATCGGCCAACGTCTAGCAGTGGATGAAATGTAAGCTTGTCAAAATACGATTTTAAGCAATTCATATAAAAGAAAAATGTAAATAAAACGCTGGAGAAGAAACAAAAATCTCGTCATTTTTTTTTAATTCTTTATTATTACAAATTCATACAAACACAGTTTTACAAATAACATAAATAAACCACAGAGGTTTGTCCTTATGCCTCTATAATTTTTTTCCTTGTATCGCTCGGACTAAAGCGTATCACAATAATTTTGTCAAACTTACTGCCTTAGGCTTGAAAATGTCGATAGAATGTCAGCGTGGCTATAAAGTGGCTACAATATTGTACCAAACGGACGCCATTAGTGTTTAACTATGGTTAGAATTGTCATGGTCATTTTGTTTATCATTCATTTGTATTCACTGTTGTCTTAATGTTGTGTTCCATTGTTATCCTATTTTATCCCAAGAATTTCATAAAGAGATTAGTAATGTTACATTGTAAAGTATTAAATATGAATCCCTCAGTGCTGCATCGGTCGGATATACCGTGCAAGAAGTCACGAATTAAATGTAATAGATAATATTTGTGTGATCCACAAATTATTGTCTTTAGTTTATATGTCCTTTGTGGCAGTATATTACAGGAGTTGCAGCTAGTGTAGGACACCCCCAGCTAGGTGGACCGATGACCTCATAAAGGTCTCTGGGTCGGACTGGATGCGGAAGGCGCAGGACCGAGTTCTGTGGCGCTTGTTGGGAAAGGCCTATGTCTAGCAGTGGACTGCAATAGGCCAGTTGATTGATTTGATTGATTGACAGGAGTTGCCTTTTTTAAAGTAAAAACAGTAAAAAGTGGCATAAAAACTAAGTAGACTTACCTTATACATTTTGCTAATCTTAAAGACTTACTTAGAGACTAATAATAAAACTAGGTCATTGATCCCCGCGTAGAGAAGTTAGGTCTATAAAATGATTGGACGTAAACGTACGCGGACGATCCTATTGTAGACTATTGTGAGGAAATATTTGCTCCGTGCCAATTTTCTTGGTTCGTCATCATCATTATTATAACAGCCCATTAATGTCCCACTGCAGGGACGGGCCTTTTCCCATGACGGAGGGATACTTGGCCTACTAATACCACGCTGGCCAGACGGATTGGTATAAGGTTTATTTCAAGTTTTCCTTCTTTTTATTTCGTAAAGATAATATTCACGGATAGTCCCTTAGTCGGTTTTTACGACATCAATGGTATGAGATAAGGTGGTGACATATTGTATTCTTACTCCGTCACCACACGTACGATCCTATTGTAGACTATTGTGAGGAAATATGCTCCGCGCCAATTTTCTTCTTGGTTGTTAGATACTAATTTGCGGTGTCGTGTTTCTTGAGATAATAAGTAGAAATTTCTCTTGAAACTTTCAAAATAATTTGTTATTTGCGTCTTGAGGTTGTTTTTTCTTTTACAGTATAACCCGCTTAAGACGATTTTCCAGGGACCCCACCAAAAACGCGTCTTAAGCGAGAAAGCGTATTAAGCGGGATAGGAAAAAAAAACGTGCTACATTTATTATGTTTTTTGTTCTTATTATTTGAAATTATGTACAGTATAACCCGCTTAAGACGATTTTCCAGGGACCCCACCAAAAACGCGTCTTAAGCGAGAAAGCGTATTAAGCGGGATAGGAAAAAAAAACGTGCTACATTTATTATGTTTTTTGTTCTTATTATTTGAAATTATGTATATACATTCAATACATTATTAAAAATAACCACTTATTTTGGTTTGACAGAAAGATTTTGATGCATTAGCAATAACAGGATTTTCAACTTTTGCACCGCGTCATCACTTTCATCCAAAGAAGCAACTTATTCATTCATTAAATCATTAATAGCCGATAATGCCTGACTCATCTTCGTCCTCATCATTATCAGTTAGGCATAGGGGCCTCGTTTTGTGTGTTATTCACATCATCAATAAGATATTGATTGAATTTCGTTCGTGCTACATTGTCATCAATGGAAGAATATCCAGCCTGAATATTTAGCCACCCTGCAGTATCCCAATATTCTGCAGGGTTTTCCTGAATCCTGGTATTTCAGGAAGAAGCACCCGAGTTCTTCTTTCAGCACGACGTGAACCACGTTATTTCAAGAACCGGCTTTCTTAAAACAACTTTAAAAGGGCCCCACGGCTGGCCTCGAGTGCGGTTGTAGGGCCTGAGCGCGGGCGTATTAAACGGGATGACGAATCGTATTAAGCGTTAAGAAATGTATGAAAATATGTCTCAAATTGCAGGGACCGGCGTAAAAAGGCGTATTATGCGTGAAATCGTATTAAGCGTGATCGTATTAACCAGGTTCTACTGTATTTCCTGTGATTTTGTAAGAGAAATTAGTGTAGGTACTTATAACACACTGGCTACGCCGTTTGGCGCTGCTATATTTCATTTGATTGGTTAAAACAGACATTAGCTTTGAATAGATAAAACATACAATTACATCCATAGTACAAGCTCTGCTTAGTTTGGGACTAGCTGTCTTTGTGTGAATGTGTGAGGAATATTTAAAAACCGTTGTTAACGAGGCAATGTTACATCGATATTATAATAGAACTCGATTATTTGAACCATTGTTGATATAACTAAATGGAATGCACTTTCCCAACATACCGACCTGTCTAACGATACTTTTAGTTTGCCCTATAAGGTACAATATTATTATGGTCTGGCATCTATAGGGTGATAATAAGCTATAGTACAAAACAGATTGTTGTTATGACTATACGGAAATGTTCTGATTTGTACCCTTTTTAGTTATTACATAAATGGTATGGCTATTGAATTGTGTTATTTATCATTTATTTCTCAATGTTATGTTACAAAATAACAACTTATTAAACGTCACTTTAAATCTACTTAATCTAAGTTTACATAACTTCTAAGGCTTCTTCTAAGGCGCTAGTAGACAAGAAACGGCGTAACAAACTCTATAGCAGCATTTTTTAGACGTATCTATAATTTTACAACATTGTAACTGTAATAAGGTGCTGCAACCATTGTATATCATTGTATATAAAACTAAGGATTATACTTAATGATCAATATAAATTATTAATATCTTGTATAGCTAAAGGGCTTGCTATCTATTTGAAAAAGTATTTCGTTAAGCTGACGACATTTTAAATAAATCAATTCCAAAAAGAGGACGTATTTCTTAATTCGGTTGTTATTTTTTAAAATATTTGTTTCTTAAAAACTCATTTTTATGAAATTAACAAAAATTTTCTTTTTATTGTAAAAAGGTTTAAGTAATTTAGGTATATAAAGAAAGGAAGAAAACATATTTATTTAGTAAATATCGAATTTACTAAATAAATATCGAGTGGAAACTTGTGGTGACGGAGTAAGAATACAATATGTCAAAAAAACCGACTAAGCGACTATCCGCAAATTATCTTTACGAAATAAAAAGAAGGAAAACTTGAAATTACACCCTATACAAATCCGTCTGGCCAGCGTGGTATTAGTAGGCCAAGTATACCTCCGTCACGGGAGGAGGCCCGTCCCTGCAGTGGGCCATTAATGGGCTGTTATGATAAAGATATATTTTCGGATGAAAAATAATTTAAATAAATAATGGGCTGTTATGATGAAATATCGAATTATTTTATCGCTCTCATGGTAATATTTTAACCGTTTTTATCCTATTTGGTCAACTTTTACGATGACCACGAAAGGACAGGACATGGTGATTCTATTCTTATTCCCTGGTTAGTTCATAGTTCATTTAATTTTATTTTCTCAATGTTATGTTACAAAATAACAACTTATCGACGTGCGTCGGTTTAAAACTACTTAGTCTAAGTTTACATAATAAAAGTTTTCCAAACTTTACCGCCCTCTAAGAATATATTTATGTATTGTAAATTAAATGTATGTTTATGTTTGTTGCAGGTCCCCCAGCCTTAGACTTCAATAGACATAGTATAGTATATCCCAAAGTGCAACATGCAAGGACGAAAAGAGAAATTAGCAGTACCAGAGATACGGTCAGTTATAATTTGTTTTTTTTATTTAATCTAAGGTACGCCATCGATATTTCACAAAATACTATGAAATTACAACAGCCCCGTTGGATGTGATTTAATTTTACAGGGGCATAATTCAGTGTGCCATAGTATTTTAGTTACGCAGTTATGTAATCTCGGATTCGATACCCTTTTAATCCAAATCTTGGTTTGCAAAACTTAAACACATGGGACATTTCTGCTTATTTCGGGACTTGATTTAAGTGATTGACATTGTTCAATGCACTTTGAACATGCAACTCAGCAGATAACAACGGGCGTGCTCCCTAGCTGCTGAGATGAACGTCACACGCACGGCACACTACTTTAGAGCGTTTCCTACTTTTGATTTCGTCGAGATAGACAGACATATATATCAAATCGTAAAGGGATCAGCGTTTCTCCTCGATTTCAAACGTCAAAAATCCGATTACGTTACGATTCCGATTAGTGTGCGTTGCAGTAAGGAGTTTTATACAAATAATACTGAACGGCTTAATCGACACGAGGATGGTATTTGTTAAGCATTTCTCAGAACTGTTAATCATTTATTATATTTAAGTAAATAAATAATAAAATGTATAATATACTGTTTCTGCATCTTTCATGAGTCATATTATACGCTAACATCGCAAATAAGATTCGTTTTTCTCAGAATAGTGAAGCATGCACAAAAAAATGCTAAACTATAAACTGTGAAAAACAAATAAGTGTTGCGATATGAGTCATTTTGATTGTATTTTTTCAATCAACAATCAACTAGCCTATTGCAGTCCACTGCTGGACATAGGCTTCTCCCAACACGCACCACAGAACTTGTATTTTTTAATCGACTGTAAATAAGAAGATGTTATATATATAAGATGATAAGATGTAAATAAGAGATGAAGAGTTATCAATTAGGTTGAACCTTTTTTTGTTTATTCAGACATCAGTCTTTTTTTACCTTAAAGTTGTTATATTTTTACGTTTAAAAGAATCCTAAATTGAGCCCGTAGGAATTTGTCCATAGCTGGTTAATTTATTTGGGTTTTGTATTAACTACGAATCGTGGACAATGAGAGTCCAAAAGGGAGGCTTTTTTCTCTGGAGTGGGAGAGTGTATGCTATTAATATTGTAAATAGCCTCAGTGGGCTCAATATGTCAACTTCCCAAAAAGCCTATAATAAAAAGGTCTTTAAAATTGATTGGTAATCATAACAGCCCACTAATGTCCCAATGCAGGGACGGGCCTCCTTCCGTGACGGAGGGATACTTGGACTACTAATACCACGCTGGCCAGACGGATTGGTAGTTGGTACAGGGTTTAATTTCAAGTGTTCCTTCTTTTTATTTCGTAAAGATAATATTCACGAATAGTCTCTTAGTCGGTTTTTACGACACCCATGGGATGAGATGGGGTGGTGACATATTGTATTCTTACTCCGTCACCACACGGACACCACACAAATAGATTGTTAATAATAAACTGTAAATCTTTTGTTACAGAACGGTGAACACCATTCCGATGTTACAATGAAGGTGGCTATAGACGGCGAGGAGTACATCCTGGACTTACGACTGAACCAGGATCTGGTGACAGACAACCATGTACTTAGATATCAAGAGAAAGGCAACACGGTACTGCATAAACCTAAGAGAGAGGTAAGTGAGGCGACGACGGCTTTACTATACGTGCCCACTTTGTTGAGCGGCGAAAAAAAAGCGTCCCTTTTTTAAACATATTTCATTACTGCTCCACTCCTATTAGTCATAGCGTGATACTATATAGCCTATAACACTCTTTGATAAATGGACTATTCAACACAGAAAGAATTTTTAAAATCGGTTCAGTAGATCCAGAGATTACCCCCTACGACATTACAAACACACAAACTTTACCTCTTTATAATATTAGTATTATTGTTTTACTTTCAGGAATTAGACTTATGTCACTACAGCGGCACGGTGCGTGATAAGCTGGAGTCGTGGGTCGCGCTGTCTACGTGTCATGGCGTCCAAGGTATCGTGTTCGATGGACGGACCATGAAATATATCGAGCCTGCGCAAGGTGAGTCATTTTTTAACATTGGTATTATAAGTAAGTGTTCTTCTTCTTCTCTTCTCTCGTGTCAATGGTCGTGAATTATAACTTTTAAACTATCGCGTTTCATTATTATAAATGTTATATAAACGGGATATTAACGCGCATTTTATTTACCTTTATTTTACTTGACGTTTCGGCACAGGCCAAGGTTAATAGTATAGTACGCTCACCAAACGATGTCCTACCTCTGCAATGTCCTGGCGTGTACAAGATTGACTGTAGCTGTGGCAGTTCTTATGCAAGGCAAACAAAGCGGACCATTGCTGAAAGGCTCAAAGAGCACATAGCTGCTGTGAAGAACCGACAGACCAACAAGTCAGCTATCGCCGAACACTTGGTGAACGCTGGCGCTAATCACTGGATCGAGTTTCATAAGTCACGGGTAATCTCCACAGATCGCCACCATTACTCAAGACTTGTGCGCGAGGCCATTGAAATCAAAAAGTCCCCTAAAAACTTTAACCGGGATGACGGTTTCAAGTTGTCAGCAACGTGGAATCCAGTGATATCAAAAACGATACCTCCTTTTTTTGAACGGTCGGTTAACGTACAGAACAGCCATACGGTCAGTGTTGTGTGTAGGGGGACTTTATATTAACATCTCAAGATGCGAGGGTAGATGATAATAATATATTATCTATCACGAAGACGAAGCTGTGACGTCGCATCACCAGTCAGCTTGCGACCACGGCCAGTGCAACCTGTGCCGAAACGTCAAGTAAAATAAAGGTAAATAAAATGCGCGTTAATATCCCGTTTATATAACATTTATCATAACAGCCCATTAATGTCCCACTGCAGGGACGAGCCTCCTCCCGTGACGGAGGGGTACTTGGCCTACTAATACCACGCTGGCCAGACGGATTGGTATAGGGTTTAATTTCAAGTTTTCCTTCTTTTTACTTCGTAAAGATAATATTCACGGAAGTCCCTTAGTCGGTTTTTACGACACCCATGGGATGAGATGGGGTGGTGACATATTGTATTCTTACTCCGTCACCACAACATTTATAATGGTCGTGAACTCAAACAGTTTTTGAATAGTGAGTGGCCACTTCAATGGCATTTGGAGTGGCCGCGTAAAGATCAGCCATCGTACACCGCTCAGGGCACAAACAAACACAATTTTTGTGATCCATAAATGATAGTATCAAGCCTAGATGTATTTTGTGTTTGTTAGTTTGATGTTTGTAACAGTCGCAGGACTTTATCCATAATGCGGGAATTGTCCAAAGGGACCAAGACCTTGAATAAACTATACAGTTTCAAAAATATACAATTATTTAGTAGAAAAATGTACGAGATCTGGGGTAACCACCATAATTACAAAATTTCTAAATTAAAAATTTCATTCTGTTTTTGTAGCCATTTCTTGCTAATCCCGTTATTATTATTTTATTTCTATTTATTAAAAATGTAATCACATTTTAAGATAAAACTTCAGTGTTTTTACAAAGTCTACACGATAAACTCTTGATTTTATATTATGAACCTTGAATGATTATTTCTATACGGAGTGTCCTGAATAAGACTAGTATTTTAACTGAGTTAGTATTTTATTTTTATTGCATTATGGCCCACCTGATGGTAAGTAGTAACCGCAGTTTATGAACGGCAGCAGTGCGTAGTGTGCGATGCAGTAAGGAGTTTCATACAAATAATACTGAACGGCTCGAGTTGATACGGTAACGATCCCGTTCCGTTTTGATATATGTGCTACGATCCTAAGGGCTTGTTACCACACCAACCTGACCACCGTCGATTGATGCCTTATACCTATTGTAGAACGACGTCGATAAAAAACTTTGCACAGTATTTTAATCGATTTAGGTCGATCAATGTCGATTGATGGCTATTGACGGTCGATTGATTAGTGTGGTAATACTCTTGTTCTTAGAGACAATATTGTATAAGAACATTTCAAACCCTACTACTATGTATCCCTAACTACAGCCATAAATATCCACACCAACACGTAACCGGAACATTTAGCGATATAAATTAATGTACACATTTCAGGAGGGGACATAACGGCTAAACACTACGTTTACGACCACGGGGACTTAGCACAGAGCTATCACTGTGGTTATCTGGGTGGTGTCACCAATAACTCACAGTATGACCCGCCACTCTACCATAAGTATCATCAGGATAAGGAGTTGAGGAAAAGTAGGATAAGTAGAGTGAGTACTTTCATATATTAATTACATTTATAACTTAATTAGTTATTCATAGTTCTGACTTAATTAGTTTATATTATATTACATAGTTATAACTTAAACATGGAGGACTTATTATACTTTAAGCACCAATGTACTTATCTATGTTATTACTTGAAACCTATACCTATGTTTGCAAAGGATTAAATGAATATGAATACATTTTTGACGACCTCTGTGGTGTAGTGGTTATATAACATGACTGCTACGCAGAGGTCTCGGGTTTGATTCCCGCTCAATGCAAATCTTTTTGTGCATGAACATGATTGTTTGCATTGGTCTGAGTGTTTTCTACGTATAATATGTATGTATTTACGAAAAAAAAATGTATTTATGTATGTTTATCCGTTGTCTAGTACCCATAGTACAAGCTCTGCTTAGTTTGGGACTATAAGTGGCGTTGTGTGAATGTGTAAGGAATATTTAATATAAAAATAAAGTATAAAAATGCACGTAGGTATGTCAATTGTCCCGTTGAATCACCAATTGCAACATGACAGTACCAAGTAATGGCTAATTAGATAAATTAATGTGTTAACTGCTGCAATAATCTCTTAATTTAATCTTCTTAATCATACCAGCCATAAAAAATTTTGAGAGAATCATTTTTTGCTGAACCCTTAATTTAGTTTCGAAAACTTAGCCTAGTAAGATTAGCAATCTACCAATAGCAGCGCCATCTTAATTGGTCCAGCGTTTTCGGAGATTACCCGGAACAAACAAACAAACAGACAAGTTTTTTTTAAATACAATTTTTGGCATAGATATCGTGTATATTATTCATATGTAGTGAGTAAAAAACTGTATTTGATTTTATAAACAGACACTTTACATTGATTTGTAGATTAAGATAAGAAATAAATACTTTCTATCTCTCTCTTTTGCTTAGCCATTAGCGGTCCATTGCTAGATATCATCATCATCATCATATCAGCCAATCGACGTCCACTGCTGGACATAGGCGTCCTCCAAATATTGCCACCTTGTGCGGTCCTGTGCCTCCCTCATCCATCGGGTTCCCGCCGTTCTAACTAGGTCGTCGGTCCACCGTGTGAGGGGTCTCCCCACCCTGCGCTTTTCGGTACGCGGTCGCCATTCCACAACCTTTCTGCCTTTTCTTTTTTGCTAGATATAGATATAGCCACCCCAAATGCGCGCCACTGCTCCTCCAGCCTTTTTTGGCTACCCTTCCCAGTTCGTCGTCTAGATCAGGCTAGATATAAGATAATAATATTTCATTCATCTCAGCCAATTGACGTCCACTGCTGGACATAGACCTCCTCCAAATATTGCCACCTTGTGCGGTCCTGCGCCTCCCTCATCCATCGGCTTCCCGATAGATAATAATATATAACTACCTTTTTTCTTTCCAGTACAAAAGATACGCTCAAGACGACACGCAGGTCCGTGGTCCATACAACGCGAATAAACTGTCACGTTACGTAGAATTAGTACTAGTGGCAGACAACAGAGAGTTTAAGGCTAACGGAGACGATCTACAGACGGTATACAGACAGATGAAGACTGTAGCTAATATTATTAATTCGGTAAGTATTTTATTTTTCATCATAACAGCTCGTTAATGTCCCACTGCAGGGACGGGCCTCCTCCCGTGACGGAGGGATTCTTGGCCTACTAATACCACACTGGCCAGACGGATTGGTATAGGGTTCAATTTCAATTTTTTACTTCTTTTTGTTTCGTAAAGATAATATTTACGGTTAGTCCCTTAGTCGGTTTTTACGACACCCGTAGGATGAGATGGGGTGATGACATAATATTGTCTTACTCTTGGAGCGCGCTTCTGCCGCCCGCGATCGAAACGCGCTGGTTCGTTTGGTGTAGTAGATCCGGCTATTTGCAAGAGAAGAAATATTGATACTACATTTAATTTTACTAATATCGTATTATATCATTCCAGGTATACGCCCCATTGAACATCTTCATAGCGTTAGTGGGCGTGGTCGTGTGGAACGACAACGACGAGATACAGTTAGAGGAAGACGGAGACAGAACACTCACCAACTTCTTGGGTTACAGAAAGAGTGTGCTTGTTAAAGATATACCTAACGATAATGCGCAGTTATTAACGTGAGTATTATTACTATACTCTATTCAAGATAGCATAAGAAATAATATAAACATGTCAAACTGCAAAAATCCATAGGCTTTTAAAGTTTTTATCTAAAAACATCAATTTGTAATGTCTTCTTCTGCTGCCATGACATATTAATGCAAAACAAGTTTGACAAACAGTACTATTTAAGGTTCTTTATCATAATAGATTTTAAATTATCGCGATTTGTATACATAATACTATTTTCACGGGTCTTACTCGCGGTATTACTAATTAGCCTAGATACTAGTAATATAAATACCTAGGATTTTCTCCGACGTTTCGGCCGACTTGCAAGGGCCGTGGTCGCGGAGGGACTGAGAAGAGCGGTCGGCCGAAACGTCGGAGAAAATCTTACTAGTATCTAGGCTAATTATTAGTAATACCGCGAGTAAGACCCGTGAAATAGTATTATGTTCTTTATCATGTCGATTAGGGAGTATGTAATATTTTAAAATGGAAAAATATAATTAATTGAATATTTTATGATCAAATTAAAATATAATGAAAATAATGTTTAAATTATTTAAACATACTAATGAAATTTCTAGTTTTATTGTTAAGTCGTTGACTTCTTAATATTTTTTTCATAATGATTTTCGAGTCTTCATCGTGACTATAGATTTTATGTGAAGAATGAGTAATCGTGACATTTAAAATTTTTGGTTTGTTTACCTAATTTCTCACGCCCAGACAAATAGAGTATAGTAGGCAATGGGCGGGGTGTGTAGATAGGAAGTAGGCGGGGGGAGAGCAGGCGGGAGGTAGCCTAGCCTCCGAAGATATGTCAGCCCATAACTCCCACTATACTAATAGTCGGCTCTACTAATACCCGACTACCTAGTCGAGTTGTATGATATCTCTGAGGGATCGTTCGTTAATTACGAATAGGGGGCATGGTAACAAAAAATAGGATTGGTTTAATTAAAAATAAAATGTTATATTCATTGGATTTTTCATTTATTAGTAACGAAAGGTACATACATACATAAACTCACGCCTTATCCCGTCCGGGGTAGGCAGAGACGACAGAACGCCACTTGTCACGATCCTGGCAAACAGATTAGGACTCGTCCACATTCATTAAGCGAGTCATACAGGCGCGTCGCTTACGAGTGCTCTTTATTTAACAAAAGATATTACATAAATACTAAAAATAATTATTTTCTCTTTTCAGCCGACAAAAATTCTCCGACGGCGTAGTAGGTAAAGCGCTCAAAGGCCCGATATGCACGTACGAGTTTTCTGGCGGTGTGGCCACTAATCATTCCGAGGTTATTGGCCTTGTGGCCACGACGATAGCCCACGAGATGGGCCACAACTTCGGCATGGAGCACGATACTGATGAACTGTGCGAATGCCCTGATCAGAAGTGTATCATGAGTCCGTCCAGTACTTCGGTAACGCCTATACATTGGTCGTCTTGCAGTTTGAACTCTTTGGCTCTGTCTTTTGAGAGGGGAATGGATTATTGTTTGAGGTAATTTTATGATTTATTAATTTATTTGACTTTTTTATTAAAACTAAATGTATGTGATCCATAAAAAATGATTGTCTTAAGTATGGATGTCAATTATACCTATTAATCTATCGCAGCGATATATGTAATTTTATTTAGGACATGCAGTAACCCTTAAAGTACATGAGAAATTAAATTGACCCCAATATATATTTCTTTTATTTTATACTTATTATGTATTTCAAATTTCCAAAATAAGATTTTAATAAAATAATATAAATAAGAAGAATACTTCGCTTGATGAAATTATTTCTTTGTATCGTAACTAGTTTAAATAATATTTTAAATGTTTTTTTTCTTTTATACAATTTACTTAGATCTCTAACATAAATTACAGTCCACAAAATTTTCGTTACCTCTTTCCATAACACCTTACAAATACTCTAACGCGGTGTCCTACGTGGGCGACGAATGCGACGCGACGCAACGCGATGCTACACGCGACAAGTGTCCTACATGATTACGTCGCGTCTCGACGTAGACTGCCACATATGATACAAGTAGGGTGCGCCGTTGATTTGACGGCGAACGTCGCGTTCGTCACTCACGTAGGACACCGCGTAAACCATGCTTTAAAAAATTACAAATACAAATAATTTATTTTGCCAAATATAGGTACAAAATGGTGGTATGTACATAGTATGATTAGGTATCACTATATTTTGCTTCACAGCATGCAAAATTGAGCCTTAAATTAAATTAAATTTACAAAATAAGTCCACATTAAATAAATTACAATTAAATTCAGAATTGGTAAATAATTAACAATAATAATAATCCATTACAAGTACATAATTCATTAATAACATGACAAGCCTAAAATTTATCTTTAAGATATTCGTTAACAGAGTAATAGCTTTTATCAATTAGAAGACATTTGACCTTATTTTTAAAAACTGCAGTGCTTTCAATTTCTAATATTGCTTTTGGTAGGTGGTTATAGATGGTTGGAGCCATACACAAAATACTTTTTTTTTAAATACGCTGTGGTGCTTGGTTGAACAGCAATCATTAGATAATGTCTTTTGCTTCTGAGTTTATTAAAGTAATGCATATTTTTTCTTACAAATAGTACAGTCTCCAGTATATATATACAAGGTACCTACAGTTAAGATCTTTAATGTTACGAAATGAGGTTTACAGCTTTCGGGGGGTCTTATTTTACAAATGGCCCTGATACATTTCTTTTGGGAAATAAGAACTCTTTCGACATCAGTAGAGTTCCCCCAAAACATAATTCCGTAATGTATGATGGAAGACACATAGCCGTGGTAAGCTGTTATAATAGTTTGTCTACTGGCTGTTTTAGATAGCATAGTAAGGGCATAACTATGTTTATTTATTTTCAGACATAATGACTCTATGTGAGCCTTCCAATCAAGTCTATCATCAATTATTAGTCCTAAAAACTTCGTATTGTACACTTGTGCTATTTTTTCATTGTCATGTCTTATATCTAGGTTAGTCAATTTATTTACTCTATTGTGGAATGTCATAATATTAGTTTTACTTAAATTTATATTCAAATTATTCATTTCTAGCCATTTAATAGTGGTACTTAGAGTATTGTTTATGTCCTGTTCAATTTCATGTCTATTATTACCATTAAAAACAATCGTGCTGTCATCGGCAAAAAGTATGGTGTCATGATTAACTATCCTAGGTAGGTCATTTATATAGATAATAAATAAAAGTGGTCCTAATACGCTTCCTTGTGGGACTCCAAATACAACTTTTCTGTGTTCAGATGAATAGTCTATGATCATTTTTTTATCTTTACACAGCTTAGAAATATGTGTTGTTTGTATCCTATTACTTAGGTTAATTGTCCGTATCCTATTCATAAATTCTTATTAACACGGCCATTTTTTCTGTTTCCAGAAATAAACCAAAGCGTCTATTCGACTCTCCGACATGCGGCAACGGCTTCGTGGAGCCGGGCGAGCAGTGCGACTGCGGCACGTCGCCGTCACCTGCGTACAGTGCGTGCCACGCGTGCTGCGACCACAACACCTGCATGCTGCGGGGGAACGCGACCTGCGGGGCGGGGGAGTGCTGCGACTTGACGGTAACTATTTATAATGTCGGAGAATTAAATCATTTACAACAAAATCGTTAAAAATTGGGTTAAGTTAACTTTTAGTTGTCTAATTGTCTTACCTATTGTGTAACATTTGACAACTAAAAGTTAACTTAACCGGATTTTTTTAAGGAACAAGAATTGATATGCTGATTTGCTTGATAATAAAGGGAAATAGGTGGCAGCCACCAAACCAGAAAATGAATGTGCTTAACATGTTTTGCGCAGACACGCATATCGCTGCAGTCATTAGCTCAGTTAGTTCATATTTTGTGTGCATTTTTGAAATATGTTTATATTTACTTATTGTTCGTTTTTTGTGTGCAACAAAATTATATTTTTTTTCTTTTTCTTTTCCTATCTTACATGGTCACTGTGCAGGCAGAGTGAATTCATCCAACTTTACAGGTGGACAATCCCTTCTCCTTAGGGTAAAGGTTACATGTGCTATCTTCGCAGCACTTGGTTTCATTTTCCATTTTTGGAGCCATTCATTTATTTTGCCAAGGTCCTTTAGCAGAACACTGCTTCAACGCAATAAGACCTTGACGGCATATCGGACACGAGTGGAAGTTGCAAGTTCTCCGATGGCAGGCTTTATTGTGTGGCTTTAATGTGGCTGTGGTTATTTACGGCAGCAGTGGCAGATTAGCAGTGTACAACGTATAGAGCATGGGGCCGAGAACACAACCTTGAGGGACCCCGGCATTAATGTTTTGGAATTCAGAAGCAGTGTCACCATTCTTTTACATAGAATCTTCGATCCTCTAGGTAATTTTGAATATTGGGAAGTAGGAGTGGGGAATATTTTGCTTGATCTTTATATAGTAGGCTTTTATGTCAGACCTTGTCAAAGGCCTGTTCGATATCTAGAAACGTCGATGAGCAGTATTCTGTTTATTTTAGGGTCTTTCTTATGGTATAACATAATCTGTGAGCTTGGTTCACTGTGGTATGTTGTTCTCTAAAGCCGAATTGATGATTTGGTATTATTTAGAACTTTAGAAAGACTGGCATAATTCAACGAAATATTATTTTTCCAGTACCTTAGATAGAGTAGGCGACAAATTGACTGGTCGATAAAATGTTTTTTTATAACGAAACGTAGAGACCATTTTTGATCGTGTGTTGTCCGTGCTGAATCACAGAAAGAAATGACTACTAACATTCTTACACTCTCCCTTTTCACGTTGACTCACTTCACGTCTGATTCTGTCGTAACGTGCCAACTTCACATGCTTGTTTTTCATTCTTTTGCTATATTAATGACTACATATTTCGATATATTTAAAGTGTATAAAAGAATATTATTTTGTTTCCCACTGTCTGCGACCTGCACGTCCGATGTTCTCATTGTGCGTATTTGTGTGTATACCGTATTCATCCTTACCTGATTTATTTAGTAAACAAACACCACATATTGCAAATTCACTAGTTTTTACATCAATCATCACTTTGATTTGGATGAAAATTTCTGGAAAGTAGCATTAAACGTTTATGCAATAGAAAACACGTAAATCACTTTGATTTATCCACTATCTTTCTTTAATTTTAAATAAATATATTTTTTTCCAACGTAAAATTTCACAGATAAAATTAATTTTACCATTTGACATTTGTAGATTATAGAATTTTGTCCTTGATTCCTATACATTTCTCAAAGATCAAAGACTAAAATCTTTAGTCTGTGGTTGACACGACGCCATATATGATTACGTTTTAAAGCAAGTCCGTTTAAATAGACTATAGACATGTCGTCCGATGTTCTCATTGTGCATATTTGTGTGTAGACATGTCGTCCGATGTTCTCATTGTGCATATTTGTGTGTAGACATGTCGTCCGATGTTCTCATTGTTCATATTTGTGTGTAGACATGTCGTCCGATGTTCTCATTGTGCATATTTGTGTGCAGACATGTCGTCCGATGTTCTCATTGTGCATATTTGTGTGTAGACATGTCGACAATGAACGTGAGTACGATGTAATGCGTAAGAAAAATACTTGCTTAGAACAAAAGTTATCAGAAAGTCAGGCTATTTGTGATGATTTGAACGAGCAACTTAACCAACTTAGGAATAATTTAGATACTTTCCGCCAATGTGATCATACATTTGAGCAAACCTTGAGACGTAACACTGAATTAGAACATGAGCTGGGGGAGGCATACAGGCTTATCAACACCTATGAGCAGGACGTCCAGTCGCGCCAGTCAGCAGAGGTGTCTAACCTCTACACAGAACTTCTTGAAAGCTCCTGTGTGCCTGCCTCAACCAATTCATCTGTGATAGATCTTACAAATGATAGTAATTGTATTCAATTTTCAAAACCACAGATTAGCCATAACAAAATTAAAAGACAATTAAAAATTAATAAAAAAATTAACAAAATCAATTTAAAAATGAAGTCTTGTTTGAAAAACACATGTAACTTAAACCTAAAACTTAAGACAGATGTTGAAATGTATAGTAAACAATTAGTAGTATGTACCAATCAGTTGGCGGAAAGTCAGGTGGCTCATGATGTTGGTAGGGTCAGGCTTGAAACACATATTAAGCAATTGCAGGAGGATTATTCAACTTTATTTACTAAATATGACCTCCAAAGAAAACAGAATACTGAAAACATGTTGGCTTTGGATAAGTTGATAGATGACAGCAGGCACAACCAAGAACTACTTGATTCATTAACTCGACAGTGCGGCTCTGGGCATATCAACCAAGCCCCTATCAACAATTCCATTCCACTTCTCTCTACTTGTGACAGTATTCTTGAGACTACAGCATGTGAACCTTCCAACAACATAGAGCTGGCCAGTAATACAATGGTCTTTTCTGACAGTGTGGGGCGCAATATGGGATACATGTTCTGTAATTATTTGCAGAACTGTATTCACTATTCCCTGCCCAATGCAACATACACCCAAATTATTGACAAAATTGTGTCTTCTAAGTATACTAGTAATTCTACTATTGTATTACTGGTGGGTGAGAGTAATAATATAGGAAAAAAAGAATTAATGTACTGTATAGACTGCCTAAGCAGACTGAAAGTTTTTAAAATAATATTATGTGCATTCCCATATGTGTGTTGCCAGTCTACATCATACAATAAAAACATTCACTATTTGAATAATTTCATTCATACCTTGACATGTCGTCATAGTGACACTTTTACTTTTTTCGACACTAATAATTTTATTAGTAAATATTGTTTTAAGACCAAGGATAGTTATTGCTATCTTACTAAGTCAGACAGATATACAATTGCTACATTGTTAGCAAATAATATTAAGTTTTGGACGAGTTTACATTGTAAACAAATTAATATTAACTCATTACCTACAGTTTTGCTAGGTACTTGTAATAATAGTTATTTAGATTTAAGTAATAGTATTAATAGTAATACTAATTTAAACTAAATGTTCAGACAACAGGAATGCCAGAGCTAAAGATAGCTCATCAGAACATACAAGGGCTTCCTGGCAAGGAATTAGTTATTGAATTATTCCTTGAAGATTCAAATGTGGATATTTTGTGTTTGACTGAGCATTGGCTCAAAGAGAGTGAGATGATGTTCAGTTTAAACAACTACAATATTGTAAGTTGCTTTAACAGAAGGTCTGCTATTAGAGGTGGCTCCATGGTCTTAATTAAAAATGGTCTCCGCAGCAAAGAGCGGGTTGACATTGTTAGACTTTCTGTTGAGCGATGTGCTGAGGTGACCTGTGCTGAGCTTGACAATTGTGTAATAGTTTGCGTATACAGTCCACCTAATATTGACTTTGAGTCTTTTATTCAGGTCATGGACCAAGTTCTTGGAGTTTTATCATGTAATAGGAAAAGTTTAATAGTATGCGGGGACTTTAATGTAAATATCTTAGAACAGTGCAGGAAAACCACTCAATTTCTTAACATATTTAAAAGTTATAATCTTAAGAATATATTTTGTGAACCAACTAGAACTACTGCTACGGCTGCTAATTGCCTGGATAATGTTTTTACTGATAGTGGATACTTAAGCAAGTCCTTAATTAGTTGCTTGCCCTCAGATCACTGTGGACAAATAGTGTCTTTTTCAAATGGTAATAAATATAAACCTGAGGAGAAAATAATGTGTAGACCCATAACCTCTAATAAAATAAAAAAATTCAAATACCAATTAGAGGATAAACTTAAAGCTATAGATTATACAGGTAATGATCCTGAAGTCCACTATAATTGTTTGTTTAGTACAATATCAAATGCTTTTTCAAATACATTCAAACAACAATATCAAAAGCATAACACTAAATCTAGATTCAGTGAATGGGCTACTGTAGGTATTTATAAAAGTAGGCGAAAGCTGTTTGACTTATATGCACAGAAACAGTACAGATTAGATAGTGGTTTTAGTGAATACGTTAGGAATTACTCTAGGATATTTAGGAAAGTATGTGAGCAGGCAAAGGCCATTTACATCAAAAGGAAAATAATTAGAGCCCCTAATAAAATGAAGGAGACTTGGAAAGTTATTAATAAAGAGTCTGGTAAATGTAAAATGAGGGATAGTGTTACTCGAATTAAATTAGAAAATAAGAATATTACCTCTCCTAAAGATATTGTAAATGCTTTTGAAGATTATTTTGCCAATATTCCTTTTAAACTGACTTCTTCAATCAACTCTTGCGCTCACAGTGCTGTAGCCCTTCTAGAGAATAATATTAGTTCTGCTTCTAAATTTAACTTTAAACATATAGATTTTGGTGACATCCTAGGAGCATATAAACATCTTAAAATGAAGAAGTCTGAGGATTACTGGGGCATGTCAGTTAGCTTACTTAGTCATGTTATTGATATCATTGCACCTGATTTGGCACTCATATTTAACGAATGTATAGACAATGGTACTTTTCCTGACTTAATGAAACATAGTAGACTTATACCATTATTTAAGAAGGGATCTAAGGCAGAACTTGGAAATTACCGCCCCATCTCTATTTTGCCAGCTTTGAGTAAGGTGTTTGAAAGAGTGATGCTCAATCAAATGCTACTGCACTTTAAGATCAATAATCTTTTCCATAGCCAACAATATGGCTTTACTGGCGGGAAATCTACCACCGATGCGGGAGTGGCTCTAGTTAGCCTGGTTTACGACGCTTGGGAGGGTTCGCAGGATGCTATTGGAGTATTCTGTGATCTTTCTAAGGCATTTGATTGTGTTGACCATCAAACACTTTTGCTCAAGCTACGTCGTTATGGTTTTGACCAAAAATCAATAGAATTGTTAAAATCATACTTAACAGATAGGCTTCAAACGGTAGATGTAAAAGGCATTAAATCAAATGGGTCAAACGTAAAAATAGGCGTACCGCAAGGATCAATTCTAGGGCCTTTTCTCTTCTTAGTTTATGTCAATGACTTGCCTTATATGATAGAAGCACAAGCTGGCATCGTTTTGTTTGCCGATGATACATCGATAATTTTCAAAGTGGCTAGGCGTACTGCAAATGCAAATAAAGTTAACAATATTCTGAATGCCATTTCAAATTGGTTTTCTGCAAACAATCTATTGTTGAATGCTGGAAAGACCAAATGTATAAGGTTTACACTGCCTAATGTAAGGCAAGCACATGTTGATGTCATGCTGGAGGGGCATAGGTTGGAATTTGTACAAAGTACTAATTTTCTAGGAATTACAATAGATTGTAAATTGCAATGGGGTGATCATATCACTGGTTTAGCCAATAAGCTTAGCTCTGCTGCTTTTGCTGTTAGACGGATTAGGCAGTTGACAGATGTAGGAACAGCAAGGTTGGTATACTTTAGTTACTTCCATAGTTTGATGTCCTATGGTATACTACTTTGGGGTAATGCAGCAGATTTAGAAACAATTTTTATATTACAGAAAAGGGCAATACGTGCTATTTATTGTTTAGGCAGGAAAGACTCTCTCAGGGAACGTTTTAAAGACATAAATATTTTAACCGTAGCGTCTCAATATATATTAGAAAACATACTGTATGTCAGGAAGAATATAAATAAATTCACAAAAGTAAGTGATATCACAGACAGAAATTTGCGTAATAAAAATAAACTGCTCCTTCCGAGCTATCGACTTAGTAAGGTTAGTGATTTTTTAAAGGCGACTGTATACGCTTTTATAATAAGCTGCCTGAGTCGGTCCTTGGTATGCCTGACAATAAATTTAAAACCTATGTTAAGACCACTTTATGTAAAAAAGCATACTACAGGACAGACGATTACCTTAAAGATAAGAGTGTTTGGCTTGGTGCAGGTCTCCCATAATGTGCCATTAATAATAATGGCATAAGTTGTATTAGGTACATTACAATACGTTTTTTTTTCGTATGATATTTTAACTTAATGTTTTGTTTATATACTTATTTCAATTTTACACAAACAAATGTACACTCGTCCACATTTGATTTAAGAGTTAGGACTCGCAGAAATTTACTTTGGTCGATGTTAGGTAAGGGCGTCCCTCTGCTATTTGTGTTTCCCCAAATTGTATTTATTTTTCATCTATTACTATTGTCAGGACTTGTCATGCTCACTATAATGTCATTGTTTGTGGTGGCGTGGAGGCCGGGTCAATCCCTTCCCTACGATATGGCGAGGGGGTTGATGGCTGGCCTTTGCGTTATACTCGTGAACGGGTGCTACTTGGGGTGACTGGTCGACCCTGACATTAAGTAATTTTCATTTTTGGTACACCACTTATTTATCTAGGGGATAATTTAGTTGAGCGACGTTTTTATTACTAGAAAACTTTATAAATGTGATTTGGTGCTCCCACTTTTGTGTACTACCTACAGGACGAATCTTCTAGTTTAAGATATTTAAAAATTTATATTGATCCTTTAGTGCAATCCTTAGTTTTTATATGGTATACAATGATTGCAGCACTTTGTTACAGTTACAAAATTGTTGTAAAATTATAGAGACGTCTAAAAAATGCTGCTTTAGAGTTTGTTACGCCGCTTCTTCTCTACTAGCGCCTTGGAAGCGGTGGTAAAGTTTGGAAAACTTTTAATATGTAAACTTAGACTAAGTAGTTTTAAACTGACGTCAATAAGCTGTTATTTTGTAACATTATGTTGAAAAATAAAGAAACTGAAACTGTCGTCCGATGTTCTCATTGTGCATATTTGTGTGCAGACATGTCGTCCGATGTTCTCATTGTGCATATTTGTGTGTAGACATGTCGTCCGATGTCTGCGGGCACGGTGTGCAGATCGGCGCCGCGCGAGTGTGACCTGCCCGAGTACTGCAGCGGCTACTCCGAGTTCTGTCCTGACGACGTGTACAAGATGGACACCACGCCTTGCGGGAAAGATCCTGAGGTTTGTTTTAAGGCAAAAGGATTTATTAGGGGTCAAATGTCCCCTAGTGACAGACGTTGAGTGAAGTAGCGCAACGTTGCCGGACTTTGCTCAACATGTCTGCCAACATTTTTGACATGGCATCGTCTCGTCGCGCCATGTCAGTCGTGGGACATTTGTCACCTACTGAATCTTTGCATTTAAAGTTCTAAATAGACACATAAACCAATTTTTTAAGATAGCTCCTGCATTAACTGATTTTTATAGACATGAAATTAATGTTCACAAAGAACATTAAAGCTTAAAGAAAATACTTTTTAGGTCACACATATTGGACGCTTGCGTTGGATTCGAAATCTAAGAAATAAATGACCTCTTTGGCATTGAGGTAGTTAGAAAGAAATTATGGAATAGTGCGATCTAAAAATGTTTGTTTTGAGCGTAGGTTTCTCTTACATACATAAACTCACGCCTTATCCCGTCCATGGTAGGCAGAGACGACAGAACGCCACTTGTCACGATCCTAGCAAACAGATTGGGCCTCGTCCACATTCATTAAGCGAGTCATACATGCGCGTCGGTTACAAGTGCTCTTCATTTATTTACATCTTTTAGACAAGGCGTAATCCTTTTCTTCAAAACGATTTTCCAAAATAAGTTATGAATTTATTTATTAATTTAGATTATTTATGTATTCCAGGGTGCATATTGCGTGCGTGGTGGCTGTCGCTCGCATTCTGATCAATGTCGTCTACTGTGGGGTACAACGGGAGAGTCCAGTCATGATAAATGTTACTACAGCACCAATGTTAAAGGGAACAAGTAAGTTTATGCTGTAATAGTTTTTATTGTACATACATACATAAACTCACGCCTTATCCCGTCCGGGGTAGGCAGAGATGAGAAGACAGAACGTACGAATTTTTATTACGAACGAAATTTTATTGTGTTTCGTAGTAAATTATTGGATCATAGTCAAATCATGTGAAGTCGCGAGAAAAAGTTATGTAGTGCTAAAATATAAACACTGGTTTACGCGATAACAAGTTCCCAAAACCCTTTTTTTTGTCTTATCGCAACATTTTATATAATTTTTTATGTGTACATTAATTATTATCTTGACTACGCTGTTCCACAAACCTTAAAGGAGATGGAAACTTTTGGGCTAAAGGCTGTACATTACTGTACAGAGTAAGGATATGCCCTAAAAATCTTTTCTATTTTTTAATAAAATAATAATAAAATTACTCAATTGTATTAAGATTCGAACTTGAAAAAATAGAAAAGATTTTTAGGGCATATCCTTACTCTGTACAGTAATGTACAAGCTTTAGCCCAGAAGTTTCCATCTCCTTCAAAAAAAATTTATCTTGGATTTCAGATTGCCATAACTAACAAAAGATTTAGCACGAGACTAATAAGTGTGAAGCTATAAATTGATAATACTCTCATTTCTGTTTAATCTTGGCCCAAAACTCTTAGTGAAGGTTTCATTCTCCTTTGCGTTTAAGAAAAACATTGATATTATACTCCATTATTTTCTTAGATTTAACCAAATCGTTTGATTCTGTCTGTATTCGTTTTCTGTTGTCAAAACCAGAACACATAGGGGTTAGGGTAATAATACCTATAGACATTATTGAGGATAATCTAATAAATCGTAGCTTAGTGATAAAATTAGAATAGCTTTCAGCTAAGGGAAACAAAATGTGTTTGGAGTTCCACAGGGGAATATTCTGAGTCCTACGCTGTTCGATCTGTATGAAAATATTTTTACAAAATAATGGATTTACTACTTGTACTAGAACTAGATGATTGGTTGGTACTGGTAGCCAATGGAACTATTAGCAACTGGAACTGGTAGCCAACGGAATTATCAGCTGGTAGCTGGAATTATGGAACTGTTAGCTCCTGATATTTTACGATTCTATAACCCCAAACATTATGAAGCAATCACTGAGTGTTGTGGGGTGTGCAGGTCCGGCAACTGCGGCTACTCGCGGCTGCAGCAGCGCTTCGCCCCCTGCCTGCCCCGCGACGCGCTGTGCGGCACGCTGCAGTGCCGACACCTCAACGAGCGCCTCGAGTTCGGCATGGAGTCCGCCGCCTTCCTCTCTGCTGTCTTCATTAATGATAATGGTAACATATTAATTAATCATCATCATCGTAACAACCCATTAATGTCCCACTGCAGGGACGAGCCTCCTACAGTGACGGAGGGATACCTGGCCTACTAATACCACGCTGGCCAGAAGGATTGGTATAGGGTTTAATTCAAGTTTTCCTTCTTTTTTTTTTATTTTTATTAGTCGATTTTTACGACACCCATGGGATGCAATGGGGTGGTGACATATTCTATTGTTACTCCGTCACCACACGAAGTATAAATTAATATTAGCTCCTTAATATAATAGTTCTTTGTTTTCTTTTCTATCTGAGAAAATATCTACGTATTAGTTGGCTTTGACTGGGAATTCTTTGTGCACGTTCTAAGTTTTCTTTTTTTGTTAAAGGATAAAGGAGGAGGGTCCGTTCTAATGTGTCGTTCGGTATCATAAACAGCTTAACTGATTTTAAGCTAAATGTTTCTATAAATACATATTGCATTAAGTAAAAAGGCTACATTTCAACAGTACCTTACAAAACAATTTGACGCACGTAAACTGTCAAAAAAAACTAAATTGCTAGAACCTCATGTAGCCTAAACTACTGGTACCTAAAAGAACAAAGACAATGGAAAAAAATGGTACTCGAGGCGGGACTAGAAACCGCGTCTCTGGACTATACGCGTCCAGCGCCATGACCAACTAGACCACCCGAGCATCCGTCTCGACTACCAAATTAAACCATTGCTTTATACGGCGCCGGGCCGCAGCTTAGAACTCAAGCTGTACAACGCCATCTAGGCGCGACACTGGAACCTATTTGGAAGTGTCATTATACTCTTTAAATTTTAGGGTATTGTTTTCATACTAATTTTGGTATTTATTTTCAGGTACCATTATACCATGCCGTACAGCCATCATAGATTTAGGACTGAGCGATGTGGACCCGGGTTTAGTTCCTGATGGTGCTAAATGCGGCGAAGATATGGTATTCATATTTCTGTTATCATAATATAATATACAGTACCCGGCCGTAAATATTGCACATCGAATTTTGTAAAGAGACAATCAGCCAATTTGGGCTTCGTAGAGCATGCAGTGCTTAATTAGGAAACACCGATCTCGAGCGCATTCAAAATGTAACTGGCCTGAGTCCGAGAATTGATGTCATTGCGAAAGTGTCGCCTCCTGGCGGGACTTGTGCACCGCTTTGTTTGACGTATTGTGTAATCATCTACCGATTCTGACTGACAAATTGTCTGAGCAATCTTACTTCTAGTAGTATGCCCTTCATCATAAACATCATAACAGCCCGTCAATGTCCTACTGCATGGACGGGCCTCCTCCCGTGACGGAGGAATATTTGACCTACTAATAGCCCAGTCAAAATAGACAAAATTATGATGAAAGTTTTCATTAATTCCCAACAAGCTGAATTTTTGTGCAGGCCTTGAATACGTCATTACAAATGATATGTAAAAAGTCCCCATCGATCCCGCTTGTGCGTTGTTTTTTATTCGAGGTCAAAGGTCACAAATTTTCGTTTTTTGCGTATATCTCTGAAACTACGAGAGCTATCGAAAAATGGTTCAGACAAAGTTTGTAGATCGTAAAATTGTCTACAAAAAATATCTAAACACTTTTCTCCAACAAAGCATCGCTTTTGAGATATCGTGACTTTAGAGCGCAGGAAAATCGTATTTTTGACTATATGCACACACTAGCTTTTTCCCGCGATTTCACCCGTATTTATAAGTATTATTAAAAATTAGGCTTATTTCTATATATATAGTAGCATATGTATGCTTGGTCTCAGCCTAATCGGTTATAAATTGACAAAGTTACATACAAACTTTCATCCCCTATCTTATCCCTTCAGGGGTCGAATTTATCAAAATCCTTTCTTAGCGGATGCCTACGTTATAACATCTACCTGCATGCCAAAATTCAGCCAGATCCCACCAGTGGTTTGGGCTGTGCGTTGTTAGATCACTATGTGGTAGGGGAATTCCTTCTGGAGAAACCACGTTAAAAAAAGCGCCGTGTACTTGATTCAATGTACTGTTGTATTTGATTCGATGTACGGTTGTATTTGATTCAATGTTGGTGCAAGATTGACCTTATCTACCTCAGAGGTGGTGCGGAAATCTTCTATATATATAAAACTTAAAGGTGACTGACATAGAGATCTATCAACGCACAGCCCAAACCAAAGGTGGGATATGGCTGAATTTTGGCATGCAGGTAGATGTTATAACTTAGGCATCCGCTAAGAAAGGATTTTGATAAATTCGACCCCTAAAGGGATAAGATGGGGGATGAAAGTTTGTATGTAACTTTGCCAATTTATAACCGATTAGGCTGAGACCAAGCACGCATATGCTACTATTTAAATAGAAAAAAGCCTAATTTTTAATAATACTTATAAATACAGGCGAAATCGCGGGAAAAAGCTAGTATGTGCATATAGTCAAAAATATGACTTTCCTGCGCTCTAAAGCCACGATATCTCGAAAGTGATGCTTTGTAGGAGAAAAGTGTTCGGATATTTTTTGTAGACAATTTTACGATCTACAAACTTTGTCTGAACCATTTTTTGATAGCTCTCGTTGTTTCAGAGATATACGCAAAAAATGCAAATTTGTGACCTTTGACCTTGAATAAAAAACAACGCACAAGCGGGATCGATGGGGACTTTTGACATATCATTTGTAATGACGTATTCAAGGCCTGCACAAAAATCCAGCTTGTTGGGAATTATTGCAAACTGGATATTTATTTTGACTGGACTATAATACCACGCTGGCCAGACGGATTGGTATAGGGTTTCATTTCAAGTTTTCCTTCTTTTTATTTCGTTAAGATGATAGTCCCTTAGTCGGTTTTTAAGACACCCATGGGATGAGATGGTGTGGTGACATATTGTATTCTTACTCCGTCACCACACGGAGAAGTTTGCCCTTAATCGGTTTTTAGATTATTTTTTGATAAATCATGATTTTACCCTAAACATTTTAATTTCAGATGTGTTTAAGTCAAAAATGCGTGTCTGTCGCATCAGTGAGAGAGACGATAGCTAACGGCGACTCTTCTGTCTGTCCCTCCAATTGTTCAGGACACGGTGTTTGTAACTCCGCAGGTAATTCAAATTCAAATCTAATATTGAATTAATTGATTTCATTTAGGTACAGATAGCGCGCGAGTTGAATGCAGAGCTTAGGAATGCGGTAGTGCTGTGACCTAATTATAATTATTGATTGACATTCATGTCGATAAAAGAGATTGGGCAAAATTAACCCAGAACCAACAGGAACAAAATATATGCCGGGTTATTAGTCTTGCTATGAGAAACATTTTAATAAAAAAAAATCACCCCTAGGTGCTGTCCAACTGTAATTACACACAATTAAAAAATAGCTTTTTTCTATTTCATAACTCTAATAAAAACAAAGAAATACATGTAACGTTATCTAATTGATATTAACAGACCGACCCAACCATTCTATCGTCATTACTCGCTATAAAAAATACATAAGCCTGCGTCATGCGCAGATTCATGTATTATTTTACTTTTTCACTCTTACACCACATGTATTACGGGGTGTCCTACGTGACACAAGTAGGGTACACCGTTGATTTGATGGCGTACGTCGCGTACGTCGACCACGTAGGACACCGCGTTAGACAGAGATGACACTTTGTTAAATTAAATCATTTAGGAGAATATGTCGTACAGAATCGTGTCCCCACGGTATGCGTACGTTATGGAGCTGTTCTCATATGATAAGTGTAGTCATAGAACAGCCTGCAAGTCCAATGGATTTCTTTTTTTTTTCTTATTAAAAAAGACAACTCCCGATCTAGGGCTCATGCCCTGCAAAGAACGCCCAGACTCAGGACAAAAAAAAAAAAATTGTCCTGCGTGGGGATCGAACCCACCACCTCGTGCACGGCAGCCGCTTGCGCTACCGTCGCGCCACCGAGGTCGTTCGATTTCGTGATTGTTGACTTATAGATGGTTATCTGGGTGGTGATGGAGTAAGAATACGATATGGGGTTCTCCATCTCATTCCATGGGTGTCGTAAAACCCGACAAAGGTACTATCCGTGAATATTATCTTTACGAAATAAAAATAAGGAAAACTTGAAATTACACCCTATACCAATCCGTGAGGCCAGCGTGGAATTAGTAGACCAAGTATCCCTTCGTCACGGGAGGAGGCCCGTCCCTGCAGCGTAACGAAAATGATGTATTATTAAACATTAAAACACATAACGTAGTTTTCATTCATAGCTCTTAAGAGCCTTAAATCTCTCATACCCCATACATATTCAATAAACAAATAATGAAAATTATATAGGTTTAACATGTGTAATAATTAGGGATATATATTAGTTCTGTTGGTCCTGGGTTTTTTTTGTATGAAATTTGCCCAATGTCCTTTAAACAATTTTATAAGTTTAATTTTATTTAGTACACTTATCACATGTTTTAATAATCATTTCACAAAACGGAATAAAAAAATAACACGGGAACTTCAGTATTTCTATTAACACAATAACACGGCAAACGTACGATAGTTGACAAGGATGGCACAGCACTACACTGCAGGCGCGTGAGGTGGGGCGTGCGGATAGCGGGGGGAGATGCTCCCGCCCTTTACCTCAGACCCCGACTGCATTCAACTCGCGCGCTATCTGTACCTTTATTTTTGCTTGACGTTATGACACAGGTCATGTCACACTGGTCGTGGTTGCAAACTGAGTCAACAGCTAAATTATCTTGCGACCAGGGGCAGTGTGTTTAATTATCTTCCACTAGTCGGCCCCATAGTGTATCTTTACTACATAAATCTGAAATATCATCATAACAGCACATTAATCTCCCTCTGCAGGGACGGGCCTCCTCCTGTGACGGAGGGATACCTGGCCTACTAATATCACACTGGCCAGACGGATTGGTATAGATTGGGTTTAATTTCAAGTTTTCCTTCTTTTTATTTCGTAAAGATAACATTCACGGATAGTCCCTTAGTCGGTTTTTACGACACCCATGGGATGAGATGGGGTGGTGACATAATATTGTATTCTTACTCCGTCACCACACGGATGAACTATAACCTATTATAACTTTGTCTCAGGTCACTGTCACTGTGAGCCGGGCTTCGCCCCTCCGCTGTGCGCTCTGCCGGGCCCGGGAGGCTCCTACGAGTCTGGACCTGCCACCGATCCTACTGGTAAGCACAACTAGATTTTGTTTTAAGGCGGACCTCATGGTACAATACCCGGCCGTAAATATTGCACATCGAATTTTGTAAAGAGACCATCGCCCAATTCCGGCTTCGTAGAGCATCATCTCTGTCGCACGAAACACAAACAGTCTGGTATCTATTAGCAACTGTTAAGGGTACGCATTCCACAGACACGAACTTGCTAGTGGGCGGAGCCTAAAAGATTGTTGTCGGAAACGGGCACGCTAAAATTGCCCAAAATAACTTTGGGGAAAGGGTATCAAATAATATAAAGTACATTTAGCCATTGTCTTGTAACATTAATACAAGTACTGCTTAGTTTAGCACTAGATGGCGTGCGTGTAGAAACGAGCGAGGAATATATTACTTTTATCATATAAACTGAGTTCCGTAAGTCAACTGTAATATTTTTTTGTCTACAGTCCAAAGAAACTTCATGGTGGCAATGTACGTGATATTCCTGGGCATCATACCATCAATTCTGCTGATACTCTTCCTCATATACTACTCAAGACACAACGTTCTACTGTGGTGGAAAAAACCAAGAAAATCGTACGTACACTTATTCCCCTGCCTACCTTGCCTCAAAAAATCTAACACAAAACAAATTTTCTCCACCAAATTCGCTAGGTTCCAAGCCAGTACGGAATCATTTAAAAAACTATTCAATATTAAACGAAAAGATACAGAAAACAACGATTATTCGAAACCCGATTCACCGATTTACGAAACTATCGATGAAACGAAAAAATCGTTAACTACCCACAACAAAAAATTACCTTTAACGAAACCGATTAAAAAGATCAATAAAGACGATATTCGTATAGCTAATAACGGTGATTTTAAACTGAAGCCGATGGTGAAACCGAAGCCTTTGTTAAAGGAAAATAAACCTAATGTAGTTATTGTTAAAGGCTTGGAATCTACTACGAATGAGATGGTTACGAATAGTCAACATCGTTTGTTTAATATTAGTAATGGTGTGGTATATAATAATCTTTAAGTGCATGGGTTTTGGGATGAAATTTTATTTTTAAGATTAGTTTTAGTGGTGTGGTATTAAATAGTCTGAAATGTAAATACCTATATGTATATCAGAAGTCTAGTTCTCGTAAATGTATTTATTATAATTACACTTCGGTTAACTCCAAGTAAGAACTCTACTGTCTATAACGCGGTGTCCTACGTGGGCGACGAAATGACGCGACGCAACAAGTGTCCTTACATGATTACGTCGCGTCTCGTCGCCACTTAGGACACAAGTAGGGCACGTCGTTGATTTGATCGCGTACGTCGAGTCGCGTCGCATTCGTCGCCTACGCAGGACACCCCGTAATTAGCGTTTGGCGCTGTCTTATTGGTTAATAAAGTATCAAATTTGACATAAGTGACATTGATTGACAAGATATTTTAAACAACTATAATTACTGTCTATTTAAACAGACTTGCTCTAAAACGTAAACATATATGGCGTCGTGTCAACCACAGACTAAAGACTTTAGTCTTTAATCTTTGAAAAATGTATAGGAATCAAGGACAAAATTCTATAATCTACAAATGTCAAATCGTAAAAATAATTTTATCTGTGAAATTTTATGTTGGAAGAAAATACATTTATCTAAAATTTACGAAAGATAGTGGATAAATCAATGTGATTTACGTGTTTTCTATTGCATAAACGTTTAATGCTACTTTCCAGAAATTTTCATCCATATCAAAGTGTGCGATTGATGTAAAAACTAGTGAATTTGCAATATGTGGTGTTTGTTTACTAAATAAATCAAGTAAGAATGAATACGGTATACGAGAATTACTCTGCTGAGTACAAATAATAATCTCTGCTTTGGTTTTGTTCAAATTTAATTCTGTTTTGAGATTGCTATCCCTTTTTAGATAATATGTTAACCGTATTGTTGCGTTCTTCTTAATCCTTAACTCATAATAAAAGAGGGAGAGACAAAATATAGAAAATAGATAGAGAGTAATGTTTTATTTCTATACCAATCCGTCTGGCCAGCGTATTAGTAGGCCAAGTATTCCTCCGTTACAGGAGGAGGCCCGTCCCTGCAGTAGGACAATAACGGGCTGTTACGATGAATGTTTTATTGCCTGTTACTATTTTGACTAGATATTTTTATTGCCGAGCTGTTAACATAATAGGTCTGTATAATATATAAGAATTTCTCACATAATTAAGAATGACTAAACTTAGTTATAGATTAGTTTACTTAGTTGGCTTTTTTGATTAAAAAATGTTTCTTTCTCATTTTTTCATTTGTTTGTTGCACCTTAATGTTTTTCTTCTTAAGATATTGCCAGATCGAATAAACTTATTTAAACAGGGTGGAAAGTTTCAATGGGGATGCCATGGCAGGCACCTAATTGTTGCAGCTACAAGAATTGGTCTTAGGAGATTATCCATAATATAATTTTTCAAAAAAAATTCATCCCGTTCACAGATATTATATTATAAATCAAAATATTTTTTTAATATAAATATTTTATATTTTTTCTCTGGCAATATTTTAACACTTTCTTCTAAAAGGTTTCCTATCACTGCATAGATTTGGTGAGTGTTTTGCGTCAGTTTCGCTTTAACACTAACATTAAACGCTACTTGTATTTAACTGCATGTTCGTGTATGAACTAACACTAACTTAAAACAGTATTTAAATCACAATTAAGCCTTATTATTAAGTTATGTGGCATGTCCATATTTAGTCTGTCGTTCCTTATTGCTCACAAATAACGAGTTAAGCGGCATGTCCATATTAATTTTGTCCTTGTTAGATCGGAGTCGATAACCCTATTGTCCGGCCGTTCAGAGAATGCGTTCCTGACACTTATCAGTTAGTCACGACTAGTGATGGACACAACATTATACCGAGTTCGTTACCGTTACTCCAAAATGAACCGCCGCGTTATTTTTATGATTAGATTTAGACCGTTTTAAATTGGCGGAATCATTTAAAATTTATATTTTAGTTCTTTACGTGGAAACAATAAAAGGGAATATTAATATAATAAAATTGTTTTATTTATTATTTTTTACAAAGTTACAATCTGTATTTCTATGGAATAAAGTACATTGAACTAAATGTGCGTACAGAATATTAATCAGACTCCGATTCGCTTGAGGAGGTGGTGTCTTCATCATCATCTTCGCCTACATGTATAATTATATTATTATCAATTACAGAATCAATCCTGATATCTCGGTCAAAATGTTCCATAATCAGGTTTTTAGTCTTTTCGACAACCTTTGCCCAGTCATCTCTTGTGACTTTCCCGCAGGCTTCTTTTAACAGGGTCATCATCTTTTTCGTGCTGAATGGCGGGGAAGTATTGTGGCGGGCGGCGTAACCTTTTATTTGAGCCCAGATTAGCTCAATCGCGTTATATTGGCAATGATACGGTGGAATTCTTAGAACGCGATGACCGTACTCCAAAGCCATTTCATCGATTTCGTATCGCACATTTGCCGCTTTATTTTCTTTCACTAACTTAATTAGCTCTGCTTTTAGCATCTGCATATTTGCGTCAATGCCTTTTGCTTGTAACCAAGCAACCATTTCTTCTTTTTTATTAGCTTGGGTAGGTGGTTTCTGTATTTGAAACGAGTGATAGGAGGCATTATCCATCAATATTACAGAAGGCTCTGGTAGGCTGGGCAAAAGCACGTTCTGGAACCACTCTTTAAATGTACTGGCATTCATTTCCTCGTGGTAGTCATTTGTGGTTTTTGATTGAAATGCCAGTAAAGCGTTCTCCACAAAGCCGTATTTTGCAGTACCTGCGTGGCATATTATCAGACGAGCCCCCTTACCCATTGGTACTTTCGACGTCGACGCTTGTGTATCATCCGTCCAAGAACGGGAAACCGTGTGATTGGCGTTTAGCCATGTCTCGTCAATGAACACGACATTATCCCAGTTATCAATTTTTTTTGCTTCTCTCAAGAAACTTATCCGTTTCAAAATGATGTCGTATCGTTCTAATAAAATTTTTCTTTTGTCTGTTTTTTTATACGAAAAACCAATATCTTTTAAGATTTTCGTTAAAGCAGTTTTACCCCCGCTAAACAGTCCAGCTTCTCTTAACGACGCCAAAAGCTTCATCCTGTTGAGATATTCATTTCTGGAATAGTAACCATATATATGATTTCTGATTGCATCGGCGTCAAAGGTATCAATATCTGTCACGGGTTTAGTTCTACGTTTCTTCTTCGGAGTACGTAAAATATTATCTTCCATGCCAGTAGAGCCGAACTTTTCTTTATTAATATTTGTAATCGTTCGTTTGCTAACTCCAAGCGCCTGAGAGACGCGTTCTTGTACTTTTTCGACAGGAACCAGGGGTCCGCCATTTTGCCGCTCCCGCTCAAAGTAATCTTGCAGCTTGATAATTAACTCACGGGCTCCAGTTTTCAATGTTTGTCCACGTTTAGGCATTATTATGCACCAAAAGTAAAAAGAACGCAATATAAGACACAATCAAAGTCAAATAACAACAGATCGCAAACACTTGAAGAACGTGGTCTATGCGCACGAAACGACAACAGACGACTGTTTCAGCGTCACAAAATGGCGGCCCATAACGCCATTTGGGGTTACCATTTTCAACCTAAATATAAAAATGCTACTTTGTATTTAATGTACTTTTATTTTTATATTTAATAAAAGTTATTCTAAAGTCCATTATTTTCAAATTCTTGAAAAGAAAAACAAAACGTATTATTTTATAAAGTATAACTGTATCGATAAGAACAGATTACGATACTATTATTCACTGTTATTGTTGGCACAGCACTACAAATATAAAGCGCTGACATAACCTTGTAATAGCGCAGTGTAGATTTAGAAAAATATTGTTTACCAAGTTATTTGACACTCAGTTTGACACAACATTATAACATTCATTAATTATTGATATAATAATGTTGTTTTAATGCTCATCAATAGTTAAAACGATAAACAACCAGCAAAAATATTTTTATCGTAACTGCAACGCCATTACAAAGTTACTGCGTCAGTTCAATCGCGACGTGTCAGGAACGCATTCTCTGAACGGCCGAAGATTAATGTCGATTCCACTACGATTACTCTAAAGCTATTAGTATTTGGTTTAAGCTTTGCTTCTTTTTAGTCTTATTTAAGGATTTCCACGGGACGAGAAGGTGTTGTGATATTTTCTATTCTTAACCTGTCACAACGCGGTTGATTTAGTTAATTCTTTCTGAAATCCCAATTTGAAAAGGCTTTTCATTATTTCTGTACGAAAAACGACTGAAATAATAGTTGACATAAAATCCAAGTCTGTCTGTCTGGCCAGCAAGTTAGATGGTTTTTCGATAATGCATGAATATATTATTATACGAATTTGTACCACTTTAAGATGCATGTCTCTGCACCACTTTTGATTGTCTTGAATTAATTAATAAAAAGTTGTAAGACCAAAATCTTTTAATCACTTCAAAAAATAAATCAATAATGTCTAAGAAAGTACAGAATTATTGTATTTTTACAAATACAAATTTATTTACATTTTCATTTTAAAATGTGTCCTGTTTCTTTTTATACAGTACCTATAGACACTCATTTACGGTACTAGTTTAAACTGTAACGACTATTAAACAGACCAAACGCAACTTACTAACAAATTTTTCTTTCCACAGTGCCCCATCACCAAAGAAAACAAGTCTCCAACATCGCATATCGCGAAGTGCAAGTAAGTTCGCCGCTAACTTTCAGAGTAACACTCCGAACAACGCACAGCCTATCAATGTGCACACACTCTCGAACCCTGACGATATGAGCTCAAGTCTATTGCGAAGCGACAGCGATCGCACCCCACTAGGCAATATAAACCCTTCCGTCAACTTCTTCGGAAATTTCAAAGGATTTTCTCTAACTCCAATGGAGAAATCCCAAGCTAATGAAAAAGAAGATGAAGTTCCTATAGCGAATAAACCAAAGACGTCCATCGCTGAAGCCATTGCGGGTAAAAGCGCGAAGATAACTCCCGTACATAGAAGCGGCAGTAGCAGTCAGAGTATTATCACTCAGGGTGTGTTGAAACCTGTTTTGAGAAGCGCCCCACCATTACCGGTGGTGCCGACGACAACTAAATCAAGCCCGAAAAGTAGTCCTACTGTCAAACGTACTAACAGTTCCGTCCAAAATAAAATCAAAGCATTGATCAATAATGAAAAAACTGAAGAAATGGTTCCTCATATATCTACAAATCCTCCACTTAGACCTGTTATTTCAAGCCCGATTCTAGAAGCTTCTACATGTACGGCCAAGGAATTGATATCTCCATTGCAAGGATCTAAAACTTTAGGTCCAATAAGAGCAGCACCAACGATCCCTAAATCTCCTGACTTACCAAAAAGACCGCTTAGTATGCACTCCGCTGGAGTCCCCCAAAAACCTCTTCCTGAGGAACCCAAAAAAGTCCGCGAAGGCATATCTCTAAATCGTATAGCATCTTTTTTAAAGCAGGAAAAACCAAAAGAAAAAGAACGGAATCCCGTTGAAAGAAGCCACTCGTTACCAAAGAATCCTAATCACCAAATAAGAGTGCCGAAAGTTGATAAAGTTGCTCTAAGGAACTTGCAGATTTCAAATCCTATTCTTCAGAAAAAGATTGAATTACCAGTGAATACGGTGAATGTGGTTTCGGACTCAGAAGATGGAGATGAACCTAAATCGTTTGTGAACAGAGCTCAGAGTATGAGGGCACCTTCAACACAAAAACCAGTGCTGCAAAGTTTTGGATCTATGCGCCAAGCTCCCGCTGCTCCAAGACCGTTATCTGGTATCGGAAGACCCACTGCACCTCCTCCCCCTTTACCAAATAATTCAGACCCTTCCCCTCCGGTAATGCCGAAACCGATATCTGAAAATAAATCTGTGGATTACGTAGATTGTATGGAAGAAAAGATGGCACCTTTAGCACATATTGCCGAAGAATCAACAGATAATATTTATGCTGTTATTGAAGAAAGTCCAGAGAGACATTCAAAACCTTTGCCAGGAGTCCCTCCTCCTGTGAAAACAATGCCACAGGCACCACCTGAAGGTTACAACACGCCGAAACCTATACCTTCTAATTCAGGAAGCAACGAAAGCATGGGATTACTTGGTGAGATTGTGAGTGAAATACAAAATCGTAACTTCGAATCTATATATTCAGCGTCAACACTATCGAGAAAGAAAGAGAAAGAGAGAAAGGAAAGAGAGAAAATGGCTGGGAGTAATAGAAGTAGCACTTACATGAATTCTGAGTATAAGTCACCGGAAAGTGTGTATAGTAATTCAGGCGCTAAGTCCACTGCATCGACTACGAGTAGCGGGTACTTGCATCCTTCAGCAGTTAATGTACCAACGTATTTAAAAAAAGATGAAAGTAAAGAAGACGATAAATCAGCAACTGGACCGAATTCCAAAATACCAACATTTACAAGACAAGTTACACCGCCCGGTCTTAAAAACACATCGACTTTTAAAACGCCTCCGTCACCCAAAGTAACTAAGAACGCTAATACTAAAATAACTAACAGTCCCGATGTCGTATCAAGCTGTACAATGCCTGATACTAAGAATGCAAAACCTCCAGATGTAATAAATAATAATAAGCCAGCAAACGATGGAACAAAAGTCGGTAATAAACCTATAGTTACAGTGAAACCTAATGACAACCGACCGCCATTACGGCCAGCGCCCCCTGTCGATAAAAAACTCATTAATAAAACACCCGCTAACCGCAAACCTATAAATACTAACTCGAATAAAGTATCAAATCCGGTAGTTCCACGTACAGAAACGGAAACTATGAAATCTCTCGATAATTTAAATAAGAACAAACCGAAAGTCGTTCCGAAACCAGTGTCTTCTGTACAAAGAACAGATAATAAAACTAATCAGACTAAATTAGCTGCGAAACCGTCGAATGTTGCCAGTTTACAGCAGAAATTCGAAAATAGAAAGTCATTTGGTAAAGAAATTACTGTTACGAAGAAATAGACTTTATATTCATAATGGTAAAATACATATTTAATTTGGACTAGAGTGCCCTTTTGTCAACGAAAAATGTTTAAGTTAAGAAGCTTGTCAAATTGCGTTTCCAAAGCTTTGGATTTCTTGATACTGTGTATGCTTTCTCATGCTGTATATGTTTTGTATGTTACCACTTATACGCTAAACGGTTATAAGTGCAAAGATGATACTTGGCACCATGATAGCTATTAGCCCTGAGATGGTTCTCATTCTTAATGTGGCATTTTATAAATAAGAAGAGGGCTTTCAATTCGTACAAAATGCTAGTAAATCAATGTAGGATTGAGAACAAAATTAGGAAATTAATTTGGTATATTGAGATGATATTATTCGAGAAACTTTTTTCGTATTGAAAACTTTCGGACTAAAATTAATGAGTTTTAAAATGGCATCTATTTGTCGGTTTACCTCTATTGATGAACTAAATATACTTGTGGACAACTATTAAATAAAATATATTAATTTAATTGAGTTATCTAGTCTGTAATTATTACATTAAAAGCCATTAGTAAGACTCGGTATTGTAACAATGTATGTAAGGATCTGATTTCTTTGTTTCTTATAAACTTTTTTTGTGAAAAAAGGTCGTAATGCTGAGAGTAAAATGTAGGTATATTTAAATGGTTGCAGGTTATTTTAAATTAATTCATGAAATGTTCATAGATTAGAATACGTATAATTTTTTCTAGTACTTACTTCACAACGTTTGCATAACATGGATAAGCTTTTAGAACAAAAAAAATGGAAACAGTGGTAAAAATTTCCATTTATAGATATGCAAACGTTTTTTTAAACGTTGTTTTAAAGTACATGAAAAACTCTGCCTATTCAGATCTATGATGAATGACATAAAAAATGTATATTCTTGCAACTGGTAAAAGATTTATAATATTTGTATTGAAAACTCAATTATTTATCGATATTTTATCTACAACACTTATTTGATTTCTTATTGTGATATACAGATTGGCCCAGTAATGTGTAACAGTGCTTCTTGTGATTAATATCACAGTGATTTAAATTAGTATAAATATTAGAGATTATTTCTAAAGGTAGTTTTCCACCAGAGAGACGAGACGAATCGAGAAGAGAAATGAAATCGCACTTTTCCACTAAAAATGGCCACCGCAGGCTTCATTAGAAAGGTAAAGATATTACAGTGATACTGAGTTCTCCCAGAGCGAGAAGCTTATTTCTGTCGCAAAGTAATTTATCAAACTATAAATACAAACGTATATTTCAATTCACGCCTCGCATAATAATTTGCTCTTCAATCCAAAGATGTGGTAAGAGAGGATTGAAAATTTGTTATACAAATGTTAATTCTCGAAACTCTAATGGAAAACCGCTGAACAAGGTACCTTGAAGCCAGGGATACTCGAATGAAACGACGTACCTCAGAGCGAGACAACTTTAATTTAGCTAAAGTTTACAATATACCATATGCCGTGTAACGAAACCATACTTCGATCTAACTCGATCCCAACGCCATCTATCGAGCTACCCGGTAATATAGTTCTACATAATTATTGATTTCGGTTATGAGATAGCGTGTGAATCGAGTACCTCTTTTATTATTATTTTTACATTTAACATTCCGCCCACCAAAAGGAATATTTCCTTTTTCCTACCGCCCACCATGAACAAACTCAGCAACAACAAGAACAATGGACTGTATAACAGATTATTACAAATATATAGGTGGGTGGCTTCTCTACATCGAATTGCAATATAGTGGTCAAATACGGCTTTAATAAAAACTTAACAACTAGGTACAACAAATTCTTATCATTTAACAAAGTACATATAATAACAGAACAACAAACCGTTTCAAGACAAATTGAAGTTCGGTTAAACTCAATAAAAAAAACCACGTAATCGTTAATGACAAGGTATAACACATGGTTAACAATTGGTTACAATATAAAAACATACATTAAACCTACAGACCTATCACAAATATAAGCTAAGAACTTTTTTTATAACACAACTCGAATTATTCAGTAGCAGGGAGAAAACACAATTTTGAAATTGGACGTTTAATCTCAGTACCTTTGCAACGAATAGTGACAACGCGTGTCAAGTTATCTTTACCCGGATGCAGCTGCGTAATTCTACCATATAACCACTTGGCTGGAGGTAAGTTATCTTCTTTTATTATAACTACATCATCTATCTTACAGTCAGAGTTACGAACATTCCATTTATGCCGTTGGAAGAAGTTTGTTAAATATTCCTGTTTCCACCTACGCCAGAAGTGCTGCACCATACGTTGCACCAATTGCCACCTACGAAGAGTACTAACTGTGGCGTTTTCATAATTGTGGTCGGGAGCCACTACCAATGGCTGACCCACCAAGAAATGCCCAGGAGTTAGTGGTACAGGATCCTCTGGGTCACTACTACCCTGAGACAAGGGCCTAGAGTTTAGGCATGCCTCAATTTGAGAAAGGACCGTGGACAACTCTTCAAACGTTAACGTAGAATCACCTATGACGCGTTTCAGATGGTGTTTTACACTTTTGACCCCTGCTTCCCACAGTCCACCGAAATTGGGAGCATGGGGAGGGATAAAGTGCCATTCCGTTTGAGAGGTTGCAAGAGTAGCTGCAATGTCTTTAAACATTGAACTCTCTTGGTTGAAAAGGTTCTGTAACTCCTTGGCAGCGCCCACAAAATTGGTGCCATTATCGCTCCATATATGACGACACTGTCCGCGCCGTGACACAAACCGTTTGAAAGCTGCTAGAAAACTCTCAGTGGTTAAATCTGAAACGGCCTCAATGTGTACTGCGCGCGTCGCCATGCATACAAATAAGCAGATATATCCTTTATACGACCGTTGTCCACGACCCTTAGACACTCTAATGTTAATGGGGCCCGCGTAATCGACACCAGAGTTGAGAAAAGGTTTGCTAGGTGTCACTCTGCAAGCTGGAAGCTCACCCATAAACTGTTGTTTTGTGTTCGCCGCATATCGAATACAAGGAACACAGCGACGTATATGAGCCCTTACAATATATTTTACCCGGCTGATCCAGTACTTGGTGCGTATAAAATTAAGTACCAGTTGCTGTCCTCCATGAAAAGTCTTTTCATGAGCGTCGGCTACAATTAACTTAGCCAAACTTGAATCATGAGGAATAACTACTGGATGCTTTGTATCGTCGTGTAGTGGAGAGTATCGCAGCCTTCCTCCAACGCGCAATATCTCATATTGATCAATAAATACATTTAATTTATATAAAGGACTCGTTTTGTCTAATGAAACTTTATTTTTCAGGGCCGTTAATTCTGCATGAAACCATTGCTGTTGGCTTTGCCGGATACACACATTCAAAGCTTCGTGAATTTCGGAAGCTGACAGGTAAGCTGCTACTTTATTATTCTCCTTACGAGCTCTTGTTGACTGCAAAAACCTTTTACAGTACGCAACAACCCTCACTAGTCGTGTAAGTGATGAATATCTAGTTCCCCAAATAACTTCAAAATCCGGTACCAGGTTGGTAGTGTAAACCTTAACAGGGTTTTTCTCCTCGTTTGTGCATATTGCGCTAGGTCTAGTGTACTCTATCTGATCATTTCTTAACCAACCTGGTCCTCGTTTCCATAAATCATCATTAAGTAAAACTGCTGGAGACACCCCACGAGAAGCGATATCCGCTGGATTTTCTTTAGATTTGACATAAGCCCACTGTGTGTTGTCCAGCAAACTGAGGATCTCGGAAGTGCGATTGGCTACGTAAGTTTTCCAACGACTTGGATGATCATTTAACCAGGCCAAAACCACGGATGAATCGGTCCACGCATGTATATTAGCCTTTGGAATGTTCATAACTTCAGCTACTTCTATCAGTAATTTTGCTACTAAAACAGAACCACACAATTCCAAACGTGGAATAGATATCTGCTTAATAGGGGCTACCTTCGTTTTTGCGGTGATGAGATGCGTGTGGATTTGCGCTCTAGCTTTAACAATACGACAATACACCACAGCCGCATAAGCTGTATTTGATGCATCGCCAAAGCCATGTAGCTCTATACTAATATCCTCTTCCCCTTTCCCTATCCATCTGGGAATATGAAAATCCACTAGTTTCTCTAATTCTGTTCTGTAATATCTCCACTCTTGTGCGAGATCTGGTGGCAGTTCGTCATCCCAACCTATTCCACTAATCCATAGCTTTTGTATGAAAACCTTAGAAGTTATGATGCACGGCGCTATCCATCCTAACGGATCGTAGAGCCGTGATATTTCCGATATGACCGTTCTTTTTGTTTCAGGTGCAGCTGGAGGCGACATCTTTACAGAATAATCAAATTCATCCGTGTTCCGGTTCCAGGTAAGTCCCAGAATCTTAGTTACCTTATCAGTTTTGATTTCCAAGTCTCTTCCAGAATTTTCTCTTAAGCTTTCCAATAAGGACATTCTGTTGCTTGTCCACTTTTGCAATTGGAACCCCCCTTTTTCTAATAAACTATTCATTTCTATATAAATCTTTTTTACTTCGATTTCAGATGTGCATCCAGTCATCAAATCGTCCATATAGAAGTCTGACGTCACTCTTTCAGCAGCCAATGGATACATCTTACCTTCATCGCGCGCAACTTGAAGTAATGACTTAACAGCCAAGTAAGGGGCGCACGATGTGCCAAAGGTGACAGTCAGAAGTCGGAAGTCCTCTATCTCTTTGTCAGGATCCTCTCTCCAGACTATTCTTTGGAAATCTGCATCCGTTTGAGCGACTTTGATTTGGCGATACATTTTTATTATGTCTGCTGCCAGACAAATAGGATGTTGTCGCCATCTCATGACAATATGTCTTAAATCTGCCTGAAGAGTGGGTCCTACCATTAAGGTGTCATTTAAGGAAACTCCGTTAGTCCCCTTACACGACGCGTCATAAACCACTCTTACCTTAGTAGTCAGTTTGTCTTGTCTAACCACTGCGTGGTGAGGCAAATAAACCGCATCATTTTTGTTTATTTCAGCCTCGTCGGTGATTTTCTCCATATGGCCCAGCAATAAATACTCTTTTAACACCTCATTATACTGTTGTTTTAATTCATGATCCCTACCCAACTTTCTTTCTAAACCTAGCAATCTTTTTACCGCAATACTTTTAGAATGACCGTATTTACAATGTGGATCATCTGAACGAAAAGGTAATTTTATGACATAACGCCCATTTTCATCTCTTTCCGTCGACTGTGCGTAAAACTCTTCGCAGGCCTGTTCTTCAGGAGTAAAAAGCCTTTTCGTGAGAGTAGGTTCAGAGTCTAACTCCCATAAGCGTTTTAACATTTCGTTCTCTTCAATTTGAGCGTGCATAGCGATCACAGTATTATGAGAGTTTAGCAACTTATTTGCTTTACTAACATGGCCTGACACAATCCATCCAAAATGCGTGTCTTGTGCAACCGGAGAGCCTGCTGGGCTCTTGATCAGACCTTCCTTTAAAATACGACCATATGTTTCTGCTCCTAATAAAATGTCGATTTTACTAGGACAGTTGAACTTTGGGTCTGCCAGACGTATACTGTGGATTTCTGGCCAATCCTCAAGTTCAAAATCTGTATCTGGCATAACTGAGGTCAGTGAGCTTAGTACATGCGCAGTAACCTTCACGGTAAAAGAAGGATCATGCAACGATTGAATATTAATATTCACCACATGTTTAGAAACGATGTTGCCATGACCACCTCCTATACCTGCAATAGTAGTCTTAGAAACTATTCTCTTTAAGCGAAGTAATTGCGCTGCTGCCTCTGTTATGAAGGATGCTTGTGATCCTTGATCCAATAAGGCTCTCAAAATTTGAGAGGACCCATTTTGTGATTCGGCCTTCACCAAAGCCGTGGCTAACAAGACTTGACTCTGCGCTTGTCCATTCACAAAATGAGTTGCTATGTTTGCACTAACATCATGTACTGGCTCTGGAGTACGTTCAGGTGAGGCGACAGGATCCACTGACGTAGAAGCCCCACTACCACTAGCTCCAACAGGGTTCTTAGGATGCAACAACGTATGATGCTTCCTCTGACATATACGGCATTTCGAAAGAACACGACAAAATTTGGAAGTATGATGACTTCCCAGACAATTAAAACAGACACCTAAAGTTTGTGAAGTGGCACGACGACCGTCAATATCTAGTTGATAAAACTTCTTACAACTGCTGAGCTTATGGCTCTCGGAACAATGTGGACATGAAACATTAGTAGTAGCATGCATTACTTTAGCGTGAGATGTAGAATTATTATTGCTTTTTGATCTATGTTTAGGCTCAACGCATTCTAGGGCACGAAAACGCGTTTCTAAAAACTCGCAAAACTGTTTAAAAGAAGGTAGATCCTCGGAGGATTTACTAACATGCAGTTCCCACTGCTTCCTAGATTCTACGTCCAATTTCAAGCTTGCGACATAAACAATAATCACATCCCACGAACTAACATCAATTCCAATATTGGTAAGTTCATGCAAACAATCACTTGTAACATCAAGCAAATCTTTAAGTGCCTTCGATGATTCATTGCTAATATTACGCTGGCCAAATAGTCGATTTAAAATACATGTGGACATAAATTTCTTATTGTTAAACCTATGTTCTAACATTTCCCAACATTTCTTATAGTTAAGATCAGTAATAGGAACATGTCTTATAAGCTGCTCTGCTTCACCTGACAACTGAGTTTTTAAATAGTGTAGACGTTGAACGTCGTCAAGTTTTTTATTATTATGGACTAATGACAGGAACAAGTCTCGGAACGATGACCACTCTGTATACTTTCCGCTAAAGGTGGGTAAAACTATTTTTGGTAATCGTGCTACAGTGTCAGATGAAGTATTGCAAACTTCTTTATTGGAACTGTGAACCTTTAATTGATACAGAGCATTTTTTAATTCAACTTTATACGTTAAATACGTTTCGTAAACCCTTTCATAAACGTCTTCCTGAAAGAATTCATAAAGTTCTTCACCTTCACATTCTCCTACTACTCCTTCGTATTTTACAGTAAAGTTCTTGAATTGAGTCTCTAACATCTCTAGACGCGTATCCACATAATTGTAATTTATGCGGTCTTTTGGAGACTTTTTAAAGTTTATTAAACCCTTCTCAATCTGTCCTTTAACATCCTTCAACTTTCTCAATTCCCTTTCCATGTTGTCTTCCAACTGTATTATTGCAAGTGTCAACCAATGTGATTTTTTCTAAGTCCAGTAAAGGATAAATTCGCTAAGTCCCAACAAGAGAGAAATTTTCTAAGTGCGAAGTAGTGTAATTTTTCTAAGTCCTAATAAGTGCAGAATTTTCTAAGTCCGGTGAAGTGAAATTTTCTAAGTGTTTGACACTTGTAAAATCGATGCAAAATCGGGCATAGATTCGTCGTCTGGTCGTTTTTATCGAAATTATTCTAAGTCCTCGACCAAGACTGCACACTTGATTTTACTAAGTCCATGCAATTAATTAAGTTTCTGACTTTGAACTATCTTATTAACACTTGAATGTACTCACAGTTTATTGTCCACAAATGCACTTCACTACTCACAGGATTTTTCTATAAGTTCTCTTCCGCACACAATCTGCAACTTGTAGTTTTCTTTTCACCAACAACCAGCGCCACCTCGTATCGAATAGTGTAACTAATACTTTTTATGTGTTCTTCCAAAAACGCCCTTCGGCTATAGGCAGACCGCTTAACTCAGACCCCGCCTGCGGTAATAGGGGTGCGCGGGGGGCGAGGACAAAGGAGAGAGCTATCTCTTGATTTTTTGGCAAAACGGCGCCATCTAGATATTGTGACCCGAACTACATCACATCACAACACAGCTCTAATTTTTAGCTAGCTTATTTTTATGAAATAAAAAGAAGGAAAATCGAAATTATACCCTAAACCAATCTAAATACCTGGAGAGGTTTTTTTTATTTTTCTGATCAGGCTTTAAATTGTGTAATAATTTAGATTGCATAAATTTTCTCTAAGAAAGTACGATTTTTAGTGGGAAGATGACGCCACCATCTTTGAAATTTGTAAATTGTATAGAAGACGGACTAGCATACTGCACTAGTGTCAAACTGACATACTGACTAGGTGTCCGTTATGGTAGCGTGTAAAAATAAAAAAGCTCTTATTATTGTTCTTATTATCTGTAATTATTTTCTAAGATTGATTCTTACAAATTAATATGTTTAAATCATACCTGTTTTAATGTATGTTACAGCCAAAGTAATAAATATGAATATTGTACATAATAACTAGCCATTATGTATAAGGGCTACTCAATTTAGATAAAGTGATAAATGTCGCAGAATTAATCACATTAACTAGCCATTATATTATATGTTATAGTACTGGCAAAAATACAATATTAAGGCAAAAGTCAGAAACAGTTGGTTAGGTTAGGTGAGTACCTACTTGACCAAAGGAAGGCAAGAAACATTTTTTTTATGTAAAACTAGAATAATATAGTATTACTATATTCTAGCGTCCTTTGGTCACCATACTAACCTAACCTAACCAACTGTTTCTGACTTTTGCCTTAATATTGTATTTTTGCCATATATAATGGCTAGTTAATGTGATTAATTCTTCGACATTTATCACTTTATCTAAATTGAGTAGCCCTTATACATAATGGCTAGTTATTATGTATAATATTCATATTTATTACTTTGGCTGTAACATATATAATAGGTATATAAAAAATAATTAGTTGTATATTGGTTTTACAAACTTAAATTAGACATTCTTTTTACTTTTTAATTATAATCTAAAGAATAGGTTCTTTTAATTATTGTAAAAAGTAGTGATAAGGATATTTCTTGAAGAGTCTACAAATAAATATATTTGTATTCTTTAAAATATAATCAAATTATTACAAATTATGTAATATTATTGTTATTTTTGGAGTCGGTGTCAGCCAACGAAATACGATAATACCTAAGCAAATAGAATGGCGGCCGCGAATTACAGATTATATTATTATATAATTTCGACATTATGACATAAAGTTGTTGATTGTTTATCATTATACCAGCCAATCGACGTCCACTGCAGGACATAGGCCTCTTCCAAGTATTGCCACCTTGCGCGGTCCTGTGCCTCCCTCATTCATAGGGTACCAGCCGTCCTAACTAGGTCGTTAGTCCACCGTGTGAGGGGTCTCCCCACCTTGCGCTTTCCGGTAGGCGGTTGCCATTCCAGAACCTTTCTGCCCCAACGGCTGTCGGTTCTCCGCGATATGTGCCCTGCCCCCCCCACTTTAACCGGGCAATTCTGAGCGCTATGTCGGTTACTTTGGTTCTCTTGCGGATCTCCTCATTTCTGATTCGATCACGCAGGGAAACTCCCAACATAGCTCTCTCCATTGTGAGAGTGACCATGGGCCTTCTTAAAAGGCCCATAGTTACATTGATTATGATTGTTTATGGATTGGTTTAAAAATTAAACAAATATTAAATAACTATTTTTATCAGATTTAAATAAATATATTTCAAAATACCTGTGTCACGTTCAAACGTTTTAATATACCTAAAAGCTCTAATATACCTACTTAGTAACTGATTTAATATACCGTTAATAAGTTTTAATATACCTATTTAGTAACTGATTAAAGCTTTCCATAACTTATGAGCGTTTATGGGGCTAACCAGCACCGTCAATTGAAAAAAATCGTAATTCGCGAATAGAATCAGTAATGCAAAATGTTGTCTACAAAGTCGTTAGAAAAGGCAATAAAGTTTTGTATTCCATTCTATTCCTTTCTGATCACTTTAAATGGTTTTTAATTATAAAAATTGCATTTAAAACAAAAACGGCCGTTTCATTTTAGCATGCGAGTTTTAAGTAATTGTCTTTGATTTGTAGTACTTATTTCTCATTTTAGTCTTTAGTCTATATAAGTCTGTATAACAGGACGCCATATTTCTTCAAATTTTAAGTCAGGAATAAAAAATAGAATATAACTATCGTGGCTGACACCGACTCCAAAATAACAATAATATTACATTATTTGTAATAATTTGATTATATTTTAAAGAATCTACAAATAAATATATTTGTAGACTCTTCAAGAAATATCCTTAACACTACTTTTTACAATAATTAAAAGAACCTATTCTTTAGATTATAATTAAGTAAAAAGAATGTCTGATTAATGTTGCAAAACCAAAATACAACTAATTATTTTTTACTTTTTAGTGCAATTTTTGTCTTTGAAGTCGTTTTTTTTTGTAAAAACTTATTTTATTTGGCATAGTAATCAACTCGATATAGCTCTTGTGTACGCTACCATAACGGACACAGCTACCCCGCCCCCTCGTCCCTTTCATACCGCAGGCGGGGACTGAGATAAACGGTCGGCCTATAGTAAGGACCATGAACAAGGTACCTTGAAGCCAGGGATACTCGAATGAAACGACGTACCTCAGAGCGAGACAACTTTAATTTAGCTAAAGTTTACAATATACCATATGCCGTGTAACGAAACCATACTTCGATCTAACTCGATCCCAACGCCATCTATCGAGCTACCCGGTAATATAGTTCTACATAATTATTGATTTCGGTTATGAGATAGCGTGTGAATCGAGTACCTCTTTTATTATTATTTTTACATTTAACAACCGCCTTTAATAAGGCAGCTTTATTCATTATAATATTTAGGTAGGAATCACGAGGAAATAAAAGTGTTCATGTATCGATTTGCAATTTAATATTTAGAAAAGAGATATATTGTGCTCCGTATATTATATTTCTTGATATTTCTATTGTATGTGTGGTGCGATTTTAGATATTGATCTACCTCTATATTTTTTTATCGTCTCTTTATTTGTTTATGATATATGTATAGTACTGCAGGTCATCATCTTATGTAGGATAATATGATTTATGAATACTCAAACAATTTACACTAAATACTCCTAATATGGTGAGGATTAAATTGATTAAAAGTTAAATAAGTTTCATGATGGTGGAGTTATAAGACGAACGTAGTTTAAGTTTCCATAATAGTTTATTTAATCTAAACTTACAGGTGATGTTAAGACCGTCGAAAACACATTGTTTATGCATGTGTGTGTGAAATAATCTCATTTTTTATGCGTGTAAGGACTAGAAAACACCAACAAAACTGAATCTCGACAAACCAGCTAAACATTTAATTCGATTTAAGAGTTACGTTGTAAAAGTATAGAGGTATCAACAATGACTAGATTATAATATTAATAAGAAATCTCTGTAAATATATAAATAATTAATTAAATCTTCTATTTTCATTAAGTTAGTTAATAGTAAAATATGAAGTGTCTTATTGTACATTATGCTTGATTTGTATTTTTGTAATACGGATAATGTTATGTACCTAGAAAAACATGGACTAAAGTGTTATGCCCTGTTTACACTTGTGTGCTTAGCTACCTCTGTAATGGTTGCTTACACTTGGTTGAATATAAAACAAGAGAATTTGAACAAATCATCGCTTTTTAGAATCTGTCTTATCTTTAATTAGTTTATGTTTGCTTGGGATATATTAACTTATGATAAAATCTTCACACAAAATGGCAATTTCTAGACCTATTATAACATTTTTATCGATTTATTCCCAGTAAATAAAACCTCTTTTTTCTTCTTATTTATTTCGTTGGATGTCTTAATACTTCTAAAATTTACCTTTTAAATATTTTGTGGTATTTTTTTTAAAAACACATGATTTAGTATATAAAAACTGTAAACAGGGCATAGCATTTTTTGATAAAGTTAAAATTCTAATATTTAGGTTTCTAGTTGACATAGTTAATGACATGTCCATAGTTTGATATTGATACAAACAACCTTTCTTACTAGACTTTTTTCTTTTTAATTTTCTTTTTTTTTTCACTGACTATACTATAAAATGATACTTCTTTTCTATTTTTATACCTACGTACACACAGCAACTAATCAAGCTAGACACTCATGTACCTTAATACCTTGAAATAAGACACAATTTCAAATGAAAATGTTTAACTTGATGTGTTGCTGTGTGTACTAAAAGCATAATAATCGGCACCTAATGTTATTTTTGTGTGTGAATGCTGTAAAATTATTTATACAATAGATAATAATAATATGTTTTTAATTCACACTATGGTGCTACAGACTTGCTTACCAGGAAATATAATTAAATAGGTAAGATTTAAACAATAAATGTTGATCTTGTATTTACACACATAGTAGACCCATAGACTAAGATATTAATTTTTTTACAGTCAATTATAATCATTCAAGAATATTATAAGTAAATATTTAATTTGTGATGACTTGTAGAAAATTACAGTACGGGCCAACTTATCTGGCCTGCCTGAAGTTGCTGTAATTGGCTGCTCAATGTCAATTTTGGGCAAACTAAAGGACAGGTGTTTTCTTTGTTCCTTTACATGCGCGAACTTCTCTGATAGCTAACTTAGTACCAGCCGATTAAATTTGCGCGTACTTTAATTTATCCATAGCCAAGAAATGTAGAGAGAGAGATTTAAATTTTGCGTCCAATAGAAATGTACGAGTCTATGGGTAAAAAAAAGTACTATAGAAATAAAATGCAATAATTTATTAAATAATAGAGATGCATAATAATAATGTCGTCCATACATAGTATATTTGTAATCACTGCCACAGCTTGGTACAAAACTCAAGGTGCTGTTTGTCTCAAATAACAATCACGAAAAGTAATTGTAAGAAAGCAACAGATTCAATTCAAGTCAAGATTTGCACAAGTTGGACGGCTTGAAGTTGTTGCAATTGGCTGCGCAGATTTTATTGTACCTACTAAAGTCGGAAAGCGGTTGTTTTCTTTTTATCCGGTACATGCGCGGACTTCTCTGAAAGATAACTTCAGGACGGCTGACTTAGATTGCGCACACTGTAGTTCTTAAAGTTAAACCTCGAATCATTATCCTGTGATTATTGTAATTGTTCTGAAAAGACATTTTAAATGTCAATAAACTCTTTTCTATCAAAGCTCGACTATGCGATTCAAACTATATAGGGATTGGAAGTTAGCTAATAATAATTAATTTAAAAATGTGCAGCTAATGTCAAATGAAAAGTACAGTACCCGGCCGTAAATATTGCACATCGACTTTTGTAATTGGTCGATTGTCTCTTTCCACAGGTCGATGTGTAATATAAACGGCCGGGTACTGTACTTATTTGATTGGCAATTTGTTTTTTATATTGAGAATTCCTAAAAGTTCCGAATCTAAAGTTTGAATCTTAAGGTTACTATATTCAATTGACCGACGTTGAGTAAATCATTCCACCATCGATCGGTAAACATCGATTGATGGGCGTGGTAAAACTTTCACTGTCTTATGTCGTGTGACATTAATCCCAACCGAATGGCATTTTATTGATTTGTCAAACCTAGCCCATTTTTTGATAAAAAGTGTAGAGTTATTTAAGTAGTATAAAAATGTATAAAATAACAAAATATTTTCGTTATTTTGTTATTAATTATAGTAATCTTCTTAAAGTTTCCTCTTGAACAAGCTAGTAGTTTTTAATTTATATTTATTGCATTTCATAATAGAGAATGAAAATAAGATTATAAATGCTTTTACGACATAATATTGATTTCTAAGTACATAAATAATTGTAAATATAACCAAAGAGTGTTTGAATGATTATTTGTAGTAAGATTGAGGCACTGATTTTTAAATTCGGTGCACCGATCCAACGCCTTTTGCGAATATTAGCTTATTTTTTTAAGGTAAAGTGTTGTAAGTATGAAAAAATATTTTAAAGGAAAATTGCAATGTCTATGCTATTATGAAGCCTTTATTTTTATTCCAAGACTGTGAGTTATAAATGACTATAATATTGATTACTAGTGATATCGAAATTAGTTTCTAAAAGCTAGTTGAATACTTCATTTTTCTTATTATAAATAAAATAAAAAAATATTTCGTGAATTTGTTTTGTTTTATTTATAACGCCTTGATGTATGAGTATAATTATAACGAAGAGGGCGACCAAAGAAACGATGGATGGATTGTATGAAAGTTACTTGTGAGATGACGTCCGATAGGAAATTATGGAAGAAGAAGACATCCTGCGCCGACCCCAAATAAAATTGGGTCAAGGGCAGGGGAATGATGATGATGATGTATGAGTATAATTATAGTAACTTTATTAAAAAATAAATAATTGGAAAGCAAATGTAAGTAGAAATAACAGCCTCGTAGCGTTTGCGGCATAGGCTGCAGTGCACGAGGTTGCGAGTTCGAATCCCGCGCAGGACAATTCTTTGTGAGATCCTAAAGTTATTGTCCTGAATCTGGACGTTTATTATGTCCGTTAAATTGTTGTTTGTAAAAGTCCTTGCGACTCAGGACAAAATGCGTGCGGGAGTTGTCTTTTAAAAAATAGAAGTAATATTTTCAATGCCACCACTCCACCTCATAATGAGTGTCGAAATAGGCCTCTAAGAGGTAAAATAGTTTACAGAAAAATCAATAAAAAAGGAGGAAGTACCTGGTTTTGTATCCCTGTACAGAACGATTCGAGTATTGGTACGCAAAGATAATCTCCATCACTGAAAATGACTACTACTTATACTTACTGCCTTGCAGTGTTTTTATTTTACTTAAAGTCTAACTGTTAGGGTACACAGAGGTAGTCAATTAACGTAATAAAAGTTCGCCGATAAAATAAAACATTAAGTCCATCTGTGAAGGCAAAACCATTGTTAATGTAACGTTTTGTAGGATCTGTGTACCAGTTGTATACCTTTAAATCGATATGTAACTAAGAAGATCTCTCTGAATAGACGCCTTAAGGCTTCTGACTCAAATCTTGCGGGGAGCGGCGCGGCGACGCGTAAGCAGGAGTATCTTACGCGTACATTTTTTTGTAATATGAACCGGTTCTCACTCACTGCAGCGCGGGAGCGAGGCAACACGAACAACTCGCTCGCCACTGCTGCTCGCAAAACTCGAAGCACCGACCTTATAAGTCGCAGTCTTTATACAGGAGTAAGGGCATGTTAAATTTAGACTTCACTCATATCTGGGCGTCAAATATTTGTTATGCGCGCAAATTTTTCTACCTAAATTACAGTATGGTGTATCCTGCACCAGCATGAAGAATCTAAGAAATGCTTAGAAACAGCTCTAGTTTTACTTTGTTAACTTTAATAATAATCAATATTAAAAATGCTTAAAAGTCACCTCTTTTCATGTACGCATAGACAATGCTTTCCAATACTCAAAAGACACATATTCAAAGTTGTCAGATTTGTTAAAAAAAATGGCAAACAAGCGTGTTCCTTAGTTTATGGTTGTGTGTTGTGTTCTTGGATTGTATTTTTTCCTCAGAAAATAGTTTTTATCGAAGAAAATAAGTGAAAATTTTGTAAAATGTAAGTGCAATTGATAAACATACGGGATATATTCCTTATTAGCTAATAATGATCCAATTTCAATCGAAAATTTTCTTTTTAGGGCGTCTACAACTAAGCCACGCTCAGAGATGACTCTAGAGGAATTATCTAAAATTGAAGAAGAAGAATTCAGCACTGGGCCGCTTTCAGTTCTCACACAGTCCGTAAAAAATAATACACAAGTATTAATTAACTGCCGTAACAATAAAAAATTACTGGGACGTGTAAAAGCTTTCGACCGGCATTGCAACATGGTTCTAGAAAACGTTAAAGAAATGTGGACTGAAGTACCTCGACTTGGCAAGGGCAAAAAGGTAAATTCCGTCTTCATAAACATTAAAAAAGTTATTTATTAGCTAACAGCTAGTTATGCTTTTGTTTTAATTTCTTTAAGGTTAGTTTGATCTATTAAAATGACATTTCTACTCGTTACTTCGTTCAAAACAGTCGTAGCTTATGTTACTCTCCATCCCTTCAACTATCTCCCCTTAAAAAATCACGTCAATTCGTTGCTCCGTTTTGCCGTGAAAAAAAGACAAACAGACACACTTTCCCATTTATAATATTAGTATGGATTGGTAGACTATTATAAAATAGTTATTATAGAAATCATTGTATATAGAATTTGGGTTACTTAAATTACTAAAGAAAACAATGTATTGAGAGCAATAAGTTATTGAATTATTATTTTCCAGGACTTTACTGGTTATAAAAACAGTTAAATAAGAAAACTAAAAGGTTTTTTAGTATACACTCACAGAACTTCACCATCTTTTTGATATTTTACTTTTATCCTCCTTTGTTAGTTAAATGTTAATACTGCCCTGGTCTGGCAGGGTAAATAGCCACCAAAATATTACAATAAGTACTAAAATATTCAGCCGGTTCACAAACCCTGAGTATGAACTTTTGCAGACCTAAAATGAATGTACACAAAAACATTTAGGATCAAGGTTTTGAATTGCTTAAATAATTTTATGCTAGCTTGGAAATCAAACCTACAGCCTACAGCCCTTTGTTACTGAGTCAGCTATACAGAAAGTGATAGATTATGTAAACAAATTCTTAAATTTCAGCCTCTATTTAAAACTAAGCTATGAAATTAAGTTAGCTAAGAACTTGATGTTAGAAAAACTAGTGTCCCTAAACTGTGACTGCAAATAGCATCTTACAGGATCATAGTGAATGTATAAATATTTTATTTAGGAGGACACCAGTATAATTTATAATTATTACCACTTATATGATACCACTCTATAGATCATAGATATACCCACTTAAAGTCCAACAAATCTAATAGGTACGGTATGACAGTTCTGACAAATTGAATAATAAGGTTGGGATAAAAAAATCGATTACTATAATATCCGAAATTTAAGAGATCGATTACGATAATATCCGATTTTTAAGACACTTTAATAATTAATTTCATTATTAGTAAAGGGTAGAACCTTTTGTAAAAAAACACCACATATTGCAAATTCTCTAATCTGCGAATAAAAAAAAATTCCAAACATTACTTTTATTTTAATTATAACTAATTAAATAAAAGTAATGTTTAGGATTTTTTTATTCACTACTAAGACCTTAATAAGTTGCCCCCCGTCACCTTCGACCACGTCGAGTAATAGTTTTAAGTAATAGTTAGTTACGTGTCTAACGATAATAACGATTTTTCGTATATGTAAACGATTTTTTTGCATACAAGTGTATCCGAAGAGTCGCAACACTACGAGCAGTAACCTAACTACGTGACTTTGCAATGAGGTCAAGAATAGAACTTTAAGATATTATTTACTATGTACATATGTGTTATTTTGCTTTGTTTGAAAGTTTTCAATTTAATTTATACATTAAGAATTGTACATTTTTAGATACAATAATAAAATCTTTCTAAATTCATGGTTTTACGAAAAAGGTTTTCGAAACTGAATAATGTACGCATGAACAAAGTTGTTTCAGTTTGAAAAATATGAAACGTCATACTGTATCTTTTAGATTTGTTGAACTGTAGAATATAGCAGAACATAATTTTCCCATTGATTCTTAATATATTAATTATATAACATTCATCACCATCATAACAGCCCATTAATGTCCCAATGCAGGGACAGGCCTCCTCCCGGGATGGAGGGATACTTGGCTAACTAATACCATGCTGGCCAGATAAATTAGTATAGGGTTTAATTTCAAGTTTTCCTTCTTTTTGTTTCATAAAGATAATATTAACAGATAGCCCCTTAGTAGGTTTTTACGACACCCATGGGATGAGATGCGGTGGTGACATATGGTATTCTTACTTTGTCACCGCACGGAGAATATAACATTATTATTATAATATTTCTTTTGTCTTCAGGGCAAAGCTGTGAACAAGGACAGATTCATCTCAAAAATGTTCCTCCGTGGAGACTCAGTGATCTTAGTATTAAGAAATCCACTTGCCACAGCAGCAGGAAAATAATTTAATTAATAGTAAAAATACAATAAGTCGGGGTGTTCCGGAAATGTTCCATTTACATTTAAGCGAGTTGAATATAAAATTTGTAATAATTCTGTATTCTTTTCAGTTAATTTACCAACAATAAATAAGTACTAAAACCAGTTTTTATTTTCATTTACATTATGTGTACCCCAGTACGAGATATACTTCATATGACCCCGGTCTCACTATAGGTGGAGAAAACGTTTCAATAATATCAGAAACCGTGCCTTTTAAATTTCTTGGTAGAAAGATAAACGATAAAGGTCGCTCTCCAGTACTAGACGATGTCGTCAATAGTTTCATAAACGATATTGAAAAGGTAGACCAACAACCGATAAATAACGTAAAAAAAGTCTGGATATACGACAACTATTTAACATCACGTCTCAACTGGCCTTTCCTCGTGTATGACTTGAACCAGAACCTCTTGAAAAAACTGGATGCCAAAGTGACGAAAACATTGAAATCGTGGCTTGGGTTAGCTCAATCTGCAGACTCTTCCGCTCTGTATCGAGACACAAATAACTTTGGGATGAAACTAAAAAAACCATCGGAACTCTATAAACATCTAAGAGTCACTAAAATGCAAGTCTTATCAACATCTAAAGACGAAATTGTAAAATCCATCCCAACTGATAAAAATTCATCTGCGCTCGAGTCACGGTTACAATTTCACAAAAAGTTCATGATAGGCGCGCAAACTAATAGAGCAGGTTTTGGAAACACGGAAAGACAATCAGACAAAGAAATTACAAAATCTTTCATAAACCAAGATGAGAATGGCAGCTATAGAGTGCACGCAATGAACCTAGAAATGCAAAATGAATGGGTTACTCTAGGTGATTACTGTATACCTTTAGCCTTGAAGTGGCGCACTTTGCTTTACGACTGGTCACCATCACTACTTAAATTCTACCTCAACGCCTTCCAATTGACTCTTCCTGATCAAAGCAATCTTGTAAGATGGGGAAAAGCCACGGACAAAAAATGCACAGAATGTGGCAAAGAAATTGGTACGGCTAGACACTTATTGGTAGGCTGCAAAGTGCTTTTGGATAGGGGTCATTACTCGCAACGTCACGACAGAGTACTAGGGATTATACGCGAGGCAGTGAGTCTATCGATTGCTAGAGCTAAAAAAGGACTGACTACAAATGAACGACAAAACATCCAATTCGTCAAGGAAGGCACCACTAAAAAGACCACCTATAAGCCTTTTTCAGTTCTGAGCACGGCAAGCGATTGGACACTACTGGTTGACACGTATGAAACACGCTATAAAATCCCGGAGAATATCTGTGTGTCGCCGTTAAGACCAGACATATTTCTCTACTCACATTTGAATAAGCGTGTAGTACTTATTGAGCTCACGGTACCGTGGGAAACTAACATCCCGAAAGACTACGCAATTAAGACAAACAAATACTTTGACTTGACAAATGAGATAACCAGAAATGGCTACAAGGTTACTCTATATGCCGTGGAAATAGGTGCAAGGGGTACTCCAGCTAAATCCCTCTACAACTTATTAAAAAAACTAGGACTGCCGAGAACTTCAGTAAGCTCTCTACTATCACGAATGTCCAAAACGGCATTGTTAAGTTCATACCAAATGGATAGGTAGAGGACGGAACATAGCAGACAGTGAAGGTGACCGCTAACGCGTTGTAAGGGGGCCTCCTTAAACCTACATCTGGGTCGTAAGTCCCAGACGCTGTTACGCAAGTGTTCCGTCCTCTATCACGCGATGGACCCGGCACCCGCACGGAGAATCCATGGAATGCTAAGATTAGGTCTTACTGTAAAGAAGTAGTACATTCGGCAGGTAAAAGTACTAAAGTAAGCTTAGATGTTATTAATGTCTGTGAATGAATGTCTTTGAGAGTGGATCTCCTGTGATAGATCCATGTAAGAAAGACTGTTGTAAGTTTCCACAGCAAGGAATTCTGTATAAAAACTTATTTAACATTCGCAAATTACTTATACAGTCTCAAACTCAACCAATTCGGTATGCAGAGTAAAAGTTTACCGATGTGGATTCCAAAACCATTTCTAACCAGGAATAAAAACATATCTCGCTAAAAAACTTAGGTTATAATAATATTATGGAATTCGAACCTTCGGTTTCGTGTACGAGACCCATACATACCCCTATTATCACAAAACCGAGGTTTATTTTAAAAGTTACGATAGGGTGCAGTCCCCGTGCAGTTTAGCAACATAACATTTTCATTGCTTTTCGAATAATATCATCTGTGTTTCTAAAACGACAACCTGAGGGTTCTAAAAAAAATATACTTTTCGGCAAATTTTCCTCAAAATCCCGTTTCCTTATGAAAGAAAAAACACTCGTAGTACCTACAAGATGGCGCTGTTATCAATATTACAAGTTTTACCGGCTGCGGTTCGTTCAATAGCCTTTGATAATAACCTCGGATGTTCGCGCCTCACAACCGCGTTCATAACACAATTTTGTTTACGCATTGTCGTTCAGTCTATCGTACGAGTAGCACGCGGCTTATTTTCGTGACGAATTACCAAACAAACGCTGTGTTTTGTTTTGTGTTAAATGACAGTTCGAGCTTGTGTTGATTGAACATTTTCGCGCCCTTTTCCTAATAAGAATGTGCGTTTAATTTATTAATCTGTGATTTGAATTTTGGCAAAGGAAATTTTGATCCACTTGGTATGTTTTTTCATAATATTTATATTTCACGGTTATTTAATTGCTTAATGGGGATAATTGTTAATATGTAGGTAATTATAGTTAGATTATGTACTAAATTGATTTAATGCGGTGTTGGGTTCACAAAATAATATTTATTATAAGTACATAGAGAATTTTTACTAGTAGATCCATAACTAAAATTATAACTAAGGATCGCCAGCCTTACAGTGTGTCCTTTTGGGGTCCGATAAATTTACTTTCTAGGTAGTATAGACATTAGAAATGTTCGCAGACATTATATCTATAAAAATACGAAAACTTGAGGCAAATCTTATACTTACTTACCAATCTATATTTATGTTCAAAGTGGTATTCGTAAGTTATGTTTCCGTCTGTCACTTTGAGGACAATAATGTATAAATCGATGTGAAATAATTTCGCACAAATGTATAGCATAACTATGAAAATAAAAATCAAATGATGTGTATCAAAGTGGTACACTTTCGCAAAACACCCAGACAAATGCAAACTTTTATGTGCACACAAAGATAAGGCAGAATCGAACCCAAGACCTCTACTTAGCATTCACTACGCCATATTAATATAATAATACGACGACTCGCACAATAGAAATAGTTTATTTATTTTCACAAAGTTGAAACAAATTATGTCCAAAGACAACATTAATAAGTATAAAATAAAAATATATACTTAATTGTAGCATTGTGCAAAAGTCGAAAAATAAGCAAATTACATATTTTTTTTACAAAAAACACTAAATTACTTAACCTATGAACGACCTCTGTGATGTAGTCTTTATAGTAAATTACTTATTTAAGTATGTTTATAAGTTGTCTATTAAGCCCGATTTACACATCGACAAGTACAGTAGCGAGTTAAGTAGTATTTTAAGATTAAGTTGATTTAAATAGATCTCCATCCTATTTTTTGGCGAGTTAAGTACGAAGTAGCCCCCTCACTTGCGTCTCGTCAACTTAACTCGTCAAAAAATAGGATGGAGATCTATTTAAATCAACTTAATCAACAACTTACTACTTAACTCGCTACTGTACTTGTCGATGTGTAAATCGGGCTTTATACGTAGCACAAGCCCAGCTGGCATGAAATTATGTAGAGTTCTGAGGGGACATACAAGAAAAAAAATTAAATTGAGAACTTACTTCTTTTTTTGGAGTAAGTAGTTCTTTTCCAGCCAAAGGTGGTCTGTATAAGATTTCCCACGATATAATAATAGGTTATACTTACGAAGTTTCCTGCAGGTGTTTGTTGAAGCTTAGGTAATTATTGCACACCTGTTGCAACGGATCTAGGATAAATTTAGCTTTATCTAGAAAGAAAAGAAAAAGTAATTGTTGTCTCTGGGGCGTTGTACTTTTTATACCGGTTTTATTTCTATGCAGGACAATTCTTTGTGTGATCCACAAATTACTACTAGGAGCCTAGTGGTTTTTTGTGTTCCTGAAATTGATGTTTGATAGAGTCCGCAGGAAAAAGTCTTAACAAAAAAGAAAAAGGCTTTCTTTTTGGTTTGGTACGGCTGCCGTGCGTTTTTCAAACGGCACGAAACGGCTAAATTGTAAGAGCCTTTAGTGTCGACAGTTTTTAAACCGCCGATTGGCCTCTGATGTGTCTTAACGACCATGTCACTACCACAATAATCCGGAGCGACTTTTTACGTGCTATGTTTGGAGACGCTCAAATGAAATACCACTGTTTGTTCACCTATCTATCGAATGACCTCACTGAGGATAATTATCCAGCGTTCGTTTATGAATTTATTTATTACATGGAAAACTTACAGCTAAATTAACATAGGAACAGTTATAGTTAACAGATACCCAATAACAAGTTTTCACTTACCTATATAAAACATATTATGAGAAAGTGTAAACAGTCTCGCTAACAAAAAGTACAGAAGAAAAAAGAAATGAATATATAATACAAATGCAGATTTCCCTATGGAAGAAAAAAAATATTCCTGCTTTGAGTGACTAAAGAAGTCAAGGCTCAAGCATCTCTTTACCGACGATACGGTAGAGAAAATATCTAAGTCATGTTCCCTACATAGCCTATTGAAATTGCGGCTCGCTCTCACTATAAACGAATTCTGTCTGTAGTTTGTAGAAGCAGGTGGAATACTTATACCTAGGTGGATTGATTAGTGATAGCAACCGGCTGTAAGGTCCTCTTACCAGAAAAAGTAAGTTAAACGGAAATTTTGACGGCTTCAGTGGCAAAACGATCTTGTAAGCGACTACCGTGCACGCGGTCGTGGGTTCAAATCAACTTGGTATAGGTATTATTTGTGTGATCCTTAAATGATTTTCTTGAAACTGGACAAACTCTGTATTCGTTAATTTCGTGTTTCCCCGCAACACATGGCTCGATCACGAAAGCGTAAGGAGTTGTATTTTTTAATACAAAACTATAGCAGAGATTTACGAAATCATATCAGCTCATTAATGTCCCACTGCAGGGACGGGCCTCCTCCTATGACGGAGGGATACTTGGCCTACTAATACCACGCTGGCCAGACGGATTGGTATAAGGTTTAATTTCAAGTTTTCCTTCTTTTTATTTCGTAAAGGATAGGATATTCATATCATATATAGGATAGTCCCTTGGTTGGTTTTTACGACACCCATAGGATGATATGGGGTGGTGACAAATTGTATTCTTACTCTGTCACCACACGGAGAATGTAATGAAATCATTAAGCAACGTTAATAATAAGAGTACATTCCTTGGCATATTATAATATAAAGCAATTCTGTCCTAGCTATGTATTTGAAGGACAGACGTGACCAACTATTAATCAAACGGGATAGGGGAATGTCGTCATATGTCCCATTTCTATGTAGAAATGAAGGATATATTATTGTGATTTTTTACCCTATAGGTCTATATAGAAAGTAATATTTTTTAAGCGTGTTATAACGTTCTCCGTGTGGACGGAGTAAGAATACAATATGTCACCACCCCATCTCATCCCATGGGTGTCGTAGGAACCGACTAAGGGACTATCCGTGAATTATTATATTTACGAAATAACAAGAAGGAAAACATGAGGAAATATTGAGTATTGAAATTAAACCCTATACCAATACGTTTGGCCAGCGTGGTATTAGTAGGCCAAGTATCCCTCTATTAAGGGAGGAGGTCCGTCCCTGCAGTGGGACATTAATGGGCTGGTATGATGAATGTTCTTTACACATTCACAAATAATCTAGTCTAAAATTAAGCACTATGGTATTGGGCACTTTGTACTATGGGTAAATATTGTACTTAAAAACATACATACCTATTCCGAACTTTAAACGTTAATGTTTATGCTCACAAAAAAAATTATAGAATGGGTACCTATACCAGAACCGCTACGTTAGAGTATGTATGTTCCGAGTATAAACATATTATTATACAAAATAATGATTTTTCTTAACCTATACTGACCAGCTGCTTATTTATTTATTTATTTAAAGGTTTGCTTACAGTTAAGACATTATACATCTGCTAATACTACACTATAGACATATATAATAAAATGTTTAACTAATTAAAAGCAAACACCACATGCACATAATTAATTTAAAGTAAGTACCTAGTGTTAATTTACATATTATTATGTATGTATCTAAACTTAATACTATATGAACTATGAACTAATAATTTTAAAACAGTAGTGAACAGAAAACCTTACAACTAATTAATTAATTAATTAATTACTGCTGCTTAGCAAAAGACTCTTCCATTCGTCACTATGGATTGTCTGTACCTTTTAGTCCTTAGAGAACTTTTTAAAGTATCATAATCATCATCATAATCAGCCAATTGATGTTCACTGCTGGACATAGGCCTTCTCTAAATATTGGCACCTTGCGCAGTCCTGTGTCTCGCTCATCCATCGGTGCCTTCTTCATCCAGGTCATCCGTTTATTTTCAAAGTATACACACCATAATTTTCTTGGTTTACGACACGCCTACATTATCCATAGACAAAAAAAAAACACTATTTTTTTTTTGTTAAAGGATGTTGGTTTTTTTTGTTGTAGTCGTTTAAACAATTCTTATACATATTTTAAAAATAATTTCACCAGTTTATTTTTAAACCATACCTACTCTAATAATAAGTTGATCTTCGCCTTAGCCTTGATGAAGGTAAGCAAGGTATCTTAAAAAGGCCAGACACGTTCGCTCGTGTTAATATATCTACTATAATACCAGTAGTATTTGCACTAAGTATTTACTTGACCTAGTAAAATTAAATTTACTGGCTCTGGGTATTTGTTTTTTGAGAAAATATGATGATTTTTATGTCGCAATTATTTACGGAAACTTGGCCTAAAAAGAGTATGGTGGCTGGAATTAGTATTAGGGTTTGTTTTGTGGCTAAGTTTTAGTTGTGGTGACGGAGTAAGAATACAATATGTCACCACCCCATCTCATCCCATGGGTGTCGTAGAAACCGACTAAGGTACCTACTATCCGTGAATATTATCTTTACGAAATAAAAAGAAGCAAAACTTAAAATTAAACCATATACCAATCCGTCTGGCCAGCGTGCTATTAGTAGGCCAAGGATCCCTCCGTCATGGGAGGAGGCCTGTCCCTGCAGTGGGGCATTACTGGGCAATAATGAAGTTTTAGTTGGTAGTACGGTTTTGTCCAATCATGGGTTTAGATGGGGTCGTGACGTTATAATGTTTGTAAAACTTCTCACACATTCATACAACACCATCTAGTCCTAACTAAGATGAATTCGTTCTATGGGCTCTAGTGAGAGCTGATTTAAATCGCACTGTCTTTACAAAAGATGCCTTATTGGTCGGTACCACTCACTTAATCCACCTCCAAGCAGTAGTGTGCTAATGTTACTGTGATTAGGTTCTATAGGTGACATTATATTATTGCTTTGGAAGATTTGGAAAGTACGTATGCCTGTATGAAGGCATTCCTTACCGACAATACCTAATGAATACGTACATTCGCCCTATATTTTTTTTATATGCTGAGAGGCAAACGAGCCAGCAGGTCACCTGATGGTAAGTGATAACCACCGCCCATGGACACTCGCAGTCGCAACACCAGAGGAATCATAGATGCGTTGCCAACCTTTAAAAAAGGAGTGCGCTAAAAGAGTTTTTGTTAATCTCCTTTAATTATTTTAACTTTTAACATAAAAACAAATCACATGTTGTAATACACACAGCAACACATCAAGTTAAACATTTTCATTTGAAATTGTGTCTTATTTCAAGGTATTAAGGTACATAAGTGTCTTTATTAGTTGCTGTGTGTACATTTTATCAGAAATGTGTAATGAAAATAGCCATTCCGGATCACTTGTAATGTAACAAGTATGTCGATATTGACCTAGTTCGGTTTAATGTGTATAGTTATACAAGATATCTATTTTCATTTCAGTTTCAGTATAAAGCGTATTGTAAGCTCTTTGTTTTCATACTACAGACTATATTGCAGATAAAATAATGCATTAGCTACTTTTAGAATGTATTACTAACATCATCATATATTAGCCAATTGACGTCAACTCCTGGACATAGGCCACCTCCGAATAATTTGAACTTGCTTGATCCTGTGTCTTCCTAATCCATATCTCCACAGTGTGAGGAATCTTCCCATCCTCTATATTATAATTATTTTACTAAGTTGTCATCTCTTTGTAGTGACGGAGTCAGAATACGTGGTCACTACCCCATCTCCTCCCGCGAGTAGGTACCGTAAGGGAAAAACTTAAAAAAATAATTTTGGCAAAACACCCTTTTCTTGTCCAGCAGCGGACGTCCATAGGCTGATAATGATATGGACCATTTTCTTGGGATGTGTCGGTTTGGTGTTGCGACTTAAATCCACGAAATCACACAATGCCATTTATGACGGGCTGTACAAAATCGACTAAATGTCATCACACAATGCCATTTAGTCGATTTTGTACTACCTCCGCGACTGGCATAGACTCTAGAGAAACTCTCCTTCGTCTCTAGCTAAAAAAATGCAATTTATAGCAAAGAATGCAAACTTGACACTGAACCGTAAGCCCGATTTACACATCGACAAGTACAGTAGCGAGTAAAGTAGTAAGTTGTTGATTGATTAAGTTGATTTGAATAGATCTACATCCAATTTTTTGGCGAGTTAATTTGGCGAGACGCGAGAGAGGGGGCTGCTTCGTACTTAACTCGCCAAAAAATAGGATGGAGATCTATTCAAATCAATTTAATCAACAACAACTTACTACTTAACTCGATACTGTACTTGTCGTTGTGTAAATCAGGCTTTATACCAATAATACGTGTAGCCAGGTTTCTACCATATAAATATATGGAAGGACAGACCCAGCTTAGTAAAATTCATAGACTACCATAATACATACCGACTAAGTATCAATATAAACTAATCAAACCATCCATTTACAAGTCGACCTCATTTTAACAACCATATTAATTTATTAACCACTGCATAGAGAATAGAATTACAAGTACAACTTAACTACTGTCATTCAACAAACAATGGTCTATAACTGTAAATAAATTCATCAATATTGTCACAGCCCGTCATGGTCAACTTGACATTAAGGTGATACATTGACAAAATGCACTATCTTTCATCAACTACTACAGGAATATGAAAAGACCAATGAAGCTAGAATTTTGATATAGGTAAATTGATACCTTTAACTAGGCTATTGTAATTACAAAAACGCGATAGCTTGATTTTGGCTCGATCATATTTATTTTTGAAAACACCTCTAAAAAAACAGGTTTTTGCATATTACACGGAAAGTACACTATCATTATGCATAATGAATTACTCAAATACATTCGTAACATCAATATTAGTCTTACTGTAGAATATCATTAACATAACTACAACCAATTACTTTTAATTAAGAAAATAAGATTTTAGCAATATCACAGCTCTCTGGATCGTTGCGGGCGCATCGCAATTTCAGACCTTATACCTACTCGTTAACGATTAATACAGAATGAATACGGTCGACGATTCAGTCGGGCGATGGCCCTCTTCGACGCCGGACCTGTGCATGTCGACTCACCGTTCGTACTAAATTTTATCGCGTAATTTTTAATCGTAGGTAAAATATATAGGTTAGGTTTAAAATATTTATACCTAAGTTTTTATTAATACTTTGTTCTCTTTTATAAGTAAATAATAGTATTATTTTATAATAGTTATTTCGATAACATTGGTTCGTAAAATATTTTTGTAATTATGTCTTTTATAAAACTTAGGTAAAGTTCGCCATAACTCAACTAAGTACCTAGTTACTGTTGACCCTTTTGATAATGCAAGCGTTTGTTTATATAAGCTATTTTAGACTATATGCTCAAGTGTAATAAGTTTTATAACCGTTTTCGTCAAGATCACGTAATTGAAACGGCCTCAGTGGCGCGCGGGCAGTGCGGCCCGGTCGCGGTAGTGGCTTGCGTGCACGAGGTCGCGGGCTCGAATCCAAGCAAAAAAGTTGTTTGAGCGATTCACAAATTACTATCCTGAGTTCGGATGTTCTTTGTAAAAGTCTCCTCGACAGTACGTAGGAGTTGTGTGAAACTGAAAAAATCAAAGAAATAATATTACTCACCTATTTTATTTGCAAGCTTAGGTAGGTAGGTACTTACTGATAAGATCTAAATAATACTTTTTACTTTCGCGGAAACTTTTACAAACATGAAACAAACGAACACAAAGAACGTCCAGACTCAGGACAGTTGTTTGTGGATCACACAAAAAAATTTCTTACGTGATATTTCAACTCTCACGCACTCCACCGCGGGAACGTTTACAAACATGAAATAAACGAACACAAAGAACGTCCAGACTCAGGACAGTTGTTTGTGGATCACACAAAAAAATTTCTTACGTGAGATTTGAACTCATGCATTCCACCGCGGGAACGTTTACAAACATGAAACAAACGAACCCAAAGAACGTCCAGACTCAGGACAATTGTTTGTGGATCACACAAAAAAATTGTCTTCATTTTTATTCATTTTTACACAAACAAAAAGTAGCAACAAACAACAATAGGCCTATCGCGAGAAGCGAGTGTTTTTATTACAAAGTTAATATATACTCTATTTCCTAAGCAATACGGTTCATTTTTACATAAAGATTTCAATTTTTGCATCGTTTTCCCCCTCTGGTGGAAAATCACCTAGAGTTAAAATCTCACATAAGACAATTTTATTTGTTCCATCCACTAATTATTGTCCTGAGTCTGGATGTTCTTTGTGTCAGCTAAGTAAATGTTTGTATATACCCCGCGACACAGGACAATACATAGTGGGGCTATTGTATTTTTTTTAAAGTTCTATTGTTTTGCGTGAGATTCAAACCCGCGACCTCGTGCACTGCGACCGCTACCCCGAGGCGGTCAAATTATTTTTGTGATCCCCAAATCATTGTCCTGAATCTGGATGCGCTTTGTGCCTTCATAATACCTTGCGCGGGTGTAAATTAAAAAAATAGGGGCTACATGTATAAACATAATAGACCGGTAGATAGGTTTTTCTGTAACAGAATTTTCTGTTACCTACCGCGGACTGACGTCACAGTATAACCAGTAGTCAAACTGGGCCGAATATTTATTATAAATGGGTGCGCGGTACGTAAACAATAGTAAACATGCGATCTACTTTGTGTTTCCATTTAGTTTTGTAATTGTAAATTAATACTTTTTATTTTTCTATTTTATATTTAAATAAATAGGAAGTGTTCTGTAAAAAACGTGTTGTCTTATGTATGATTGATACATTTAACTTAAAGAAACATGTATATGTTTGTATTTATATCCACCATGTTTGTGATATAAATAAAATACTAAATTATAATATTAAGAAGGTACTTAACAAGTCATCCAGTAAAGTAGGTACAGTACCGGGCCGTTTATATTGCAAATCAACCTATAGAAAAATACAATCGGTCAATTTCGGCTTTGTAGAACGTCAGAGAAAAAGTCGATGTGTAATATTTACGGCCGGGTACTGTATTTATTATATTGGCCATGTTTGTTTGAAATTGAATTTATCGATAACCAAAACCAAACTTTAAACAGGTCTATTATGGTGGGTACAGATTGGTGCAATGCAACAAGTAATGCAACATGCGTTGCAAGAATTTGACGTCCACATTGATGCAATGTATCATGCAATGCAACATAATTCCCAAAGTGTGGACGCCTCGCGCGCACGAACTGCGCCTGGGTCGCGCACGCTCCGAGCGTTACAACTCGTGCGCGGCTCGATCCGAGATTTGTCGGTTTTTGGTACGAACACAAAGGGGCGCGCAGTGTGCGCTGGACTCAGCCGTGGACGGTTGTTCGTTTCGTTCGCATGCGCAACGATCATGGCGGTGAAAGAGGGTGCGTGGAGTGATAACGAGTCACTTTTATTGATAGAGGAATATAGAACAAGGGAAGTTTTATGGAACCCTCAAAATGAAAACTTTTATAAACAAAATTTAAAGAAAGATGCGTGCAAAAAAAAGAACACGTGTGACGAGGGCTAGTGTTTATAACGAAATGCGGGAACAGATGTTCTCGAATGATTCGTAGTCAAGGCGCGTCCCGCGCGCGCCACACGTCCAAGGCAGCAGGGAACATGCAATGTAAGGCAGGATATTACATTACATGTTGCATTGCACCAATCTGTACCCAGCTTTTGATCTATTCTAACGTCAAAATAAAGGCATCGAGGTCACTTTATGGATGGGTGACCAATCCATTCAAAAAATGACATCGATGTCATTGCTTAAATTTACCTAGATCAAACCGAAAGACACGCATGGGGGATTACATAAAGGGGGGCTAAAGTTTATTTTCTTTCTTTCTTTCTTTCTTCTTTCTAAATTTTCATTATTATTGACCTAAGTACAACAAACCGTTTTCCTGATAAAAAAAATACTATATTATAATATTAAATACCTAAGTCATTTAGTAAGGTAGGTATTTATATCAGCCATGTTTGTTTGAAATTGACATATGAATAATATATTTAGTTTCAAATTATAACACACAGTCCGCTCGTTACAGTCGTTACTGCGGCACAGTAGCGACTGTTACCTCCGCGATCGTGAGCGTGTAGGTATAAACTCACGTTACGTCCGTTTCTATGAAGTTGAAATACTGTATATATTTGTACTACGGCACAGAGCGATAACGTGTCCTTGAGGGCCGGCGGGACGACGACGGCGCACACGGCGCGGCGGCGCGTGAGCGAGTATATCCGTCTCATTCGCGCGCCGAGGGGCGCGCCCCTCTGGCCACTGCCGAATTCAACTCTAAAATTTTCAAAGCAGCGTCTTAAGGGCATTGCATTGCTCAAACCCCAAAAACACGCTCGGTTTGGAGAAGTTTGTTGACGAATCCTTACATACGTTTACTTCACAAAAAAACATGATTATACTAGATACTACCGAAAAAACTTTGTATTGATTAAAAACGCTAATTATTTCTTAAAAACTTCCAAAAAAAAATCACGAAATCTGGTATTATAATAACTAAATATCAAATTGTCTATTAAACGGATGATTGATTTTATTCGAAATTTATACAAAAAATGTGCTATATTCTAACTAATAATCTGTATTGATTACTTTATCTTAATTATTCTTTATATTTAAAATAATTGATAAAAACTAGATTTTCATAAAATCCCCGCGCCTGCACCCCCGCTACCGCCGTGACGATTGCTCGGGAGTCGCACATTCAGTGTCGTTACGACTCTTGTGACGGGTGGACTGTACGACCGTATTTTCTTACCGAATAAAACTTTAAACCGACCAACTTTGAATGAAAAAATATTGTAAATAAAAAGTACACAATTGTTTTTAATAATACTACTTGTAATTAAGTTCATAAGTGTAATATATCCTAGTTTTTAATTAAATTTTGTTTTTTAATCACTCATAGACTATGCCTAAATATAAAAATAAACGTAATGTGAAGCGTGGCCGAGCTCTTCAAATTTATTGGTAAGTACCTACAAGCTAAATATTATACATTTATATTATTTTATACCTTTGTATGCTTTAGTTAGACACGTTTTTATTTGTACGATCGATGTTTAGATTCATTTTTAGAACATCGGCATTGCTTCGATTAAACTTATATTTTGAGTACCTTGATAGTACCTAGGCTTTCGGTGGACTCCGAAGGTAGGTAGACTTCAGTCATGATGGCAGTACCTACGTAAACCAGCAAGTTGGTACTCGTTTAAAAGAGCTCAGGGAGACCTAGGTGACTGTGAGGGACTGACTTATGGTGGACTCCGAAGGTAGGTAGACTTCAGTCATGATGGCAGTACCTACGTAGACCAGCAAGTTGGTACTCGTTTAAAAGAGCTCAGGGAGACCTAGGTAACTGTGAGGGACTGACTTATGGTGGACTACGAAGGTAGGTAGACTTCAGTCATGATGGCACTACCTACGTAAACCAGCAAGTTGGTACTCGTTTAAAAGAGCTCAGGGAGACCTAGGTGACTGTGAGGGACTGACTTATGGTGGACTCCGAAGGTAGGTAGACTTCAGTCATGATGGCAGTACCTACGTAAACCAGCAAGTTGGTACTCGTTTAAAAGAGCTCAGGGAGACCTAGGTGACTGTGAGGGACTGACTTATGGTGGACTACGAAGGTAGGTAGACTTCAGTCATGATGGCACTACCTACGTAAACCAGCAAGTTGGTACTCGTTTAAAAGAGCTCAGGGAGACCTAGGTGACTGTGAGGGACTGACTTATGGTGGACTACGAAGGTAGGTAGACTTCAGTCATGATGGCACTACCTACGTAAACCAGCAAGTTGGTACTCGTTTAAAAGAGCTCAGGGAGACCTAGGTGACTGTGAGGGACGTACTTATGGTGGACTACGAAGGTAGGTAGACTTCAGTCATGATGGCAGTACCTACGTAGACCAGCAAGTTGGTACTCGTTTAAAAGAGCTCAGGGAGACCTAGGTGACTGTCAGGGACTGACTTATGGTGGACTACGAAGGTAGGTAGACTTCAGTCATGATGGCACTACCTACGTAAACCAGCAAGTTGGTACTCGTTTAAAAGAGCTCAGGGAGACCTAGGTGACTGTGAGGGACTGACTTATGGTGGACTACGAAGGTAGGTAGACTTCAGTCAAGATGGCAGTACCTACGTAAACCCAGCAAGTTGGTACTCGTTTAAAAGAGCTCAGGGAGACCTAGGTGACTGTGAGGGACTGACTTATGGTGGACTACGAAGGTAGGTAGACTTCAGTCATGATGGCACTACCTACGTAAACCAGCAAGTTGGTACTCGTTTAAAAGAGCTCAGGGAGACCTAGGTGACTGTGAGGGACTGACTTATGGTGGACTACGAAGGTAGGTAGACTTCAGTCATGATGGCAGTACCTACGTAGACCAGCAAGTTGGTACTCGTTTAAAAGAGCTCAGGGAGACCTAGGTGACTGTGAGGGACTGACTTATGGTGGACTCCGCAGGTAGGTAGACTTCAGTCATGATGGCAGTACCTACGTAAACCAGCAAGTTGGTACTCGTTTAAAAGAGCTCAGGGAGACCTAGGTGACTGTGAGGGACTGACTTATGGTGGACTACGAAGGTAGGTAGACTTCAGTCATGATGGCAGTACCTACGTAGACCAGCAAGTTGGTACTCGTTTAAAAGAGCTCAGGGAGACCTAGGTGACTGTGAGGGACTGACTTATGGTGGACTACGAAGGTAGGTAGACTTCAGTCATGATGGCAGTACCTACGTAAAACAGCAAGTTGCTACTCATTAGGTCTTGACCTAGTTGACTTTGAGACATTTACTTAGGTAGCTTTTTTTTACTCCATAGTTTTGATATCGACAAAATTACAAGTACCAATTAAAAAAGGATTTTTTTTTTTTAAGGAAAATAAGAAAGCAGCAAGGCTCTGAATTACAAAATCAAGAAGATCAACCGCTGTCAAAATCTTACGACACATGCGAACCGTCAGATATGCCAACTGATATGGAAGTTGAGCAAAATGTGGTAAATATAAGTTTATTTTGTTGTTTTTTATGTAAGCTCAAATAAGTGTTTATTTACGGCATCACATTGTAAACGTCTAAAATTATGAGTGCTTTTCATCTATATTATGCATAGTTATTATGAATTCTGTCTGCTGCCTAGTTTTTAAGATTAATGCATACATAAACAGACAAACAGCTGAAAGCTAATTTGTTTTTCATATTATAGAGTAATGATTGCTAGCTTTAGCAAACTCGTAACTTTTTCCATATTTCTGATTATCCTCCTGCTACTTGTTTTAGAGTACATTACCGCCACAAATGTGTTATGTACTGTGATTAATACTTGTATTAATTTGTAACATCGACTATTTTATTAAATAAAAATTTTTGTTCTAGCTTGAAGAAGAAATACTACCAAATTTGACTGTAGAAGTGGGGCATTCCCAGGAAGAAACAAAAAATATATCTGGAAGAAGAGTAATAGGGGCCTCCTTAAACCTACATCTGGGTCGTAAGTCCCAGACGCTGTTATGCAAGTGTTCCTTCCTCTATCACGCGATGGACCCGGCACCCGCACGGAGAATCTATGGAATGCTAAGATTAGGTCTTATCTTCTTTGATTAAAATAAAATATAAAACTTACTAAAGCTGTTTTCTTAATAACCATTTTGCCTATTTTACAAAATAACATTTTACAGTTAGTTTCAATTTTTTTCTGTTTCCATCGCTGAAAATCATTGAGTTCAATTCAACCTTTAGAAGAATGTCTGATGAGGATCAGGTAAGTACAAAGTGTAGTAGCATGAGTATTTAAATAGGGAAATGATGAGAACTGGGTTCTTCTAGCTGTTCCCATCGCTGAGAACCGTTGTGTTCTTACCTGGCCATCATCAGACCTTCAGAAGACATAGTGTAGTAGCATCATTAATCAAATAGGCAAATTATGAAAACTGAGTACTTCTAGCTGTTACCATTGCTGAGAACCGTTGTGTACTTACCTGGTCATCATCAGACCTTCAGAAGACATAGTGTAGTAGCATCATTAATCAAATAGGCAAATTATAAAAACTTAGTACTTGTAGCTGTTACCATCGCTGAGAACCGTTGTGTACTTACCTGGTCATCATCAGACCTTCAGAAGACATAGTCTAGTAGCATCATTAATCAAATAGGCAAATTATGAAAACAGAGTACTTCTAGCTGTTACCATCGCTGAGAACCGTTGTGTATTTACCTGGCCATCATCAGACCTTCAGAAGACATAGTGTAGTAGCATCATTAATCAAATAGGCAAATTATGAAAACAGAGTACTTCTAGCTGTTATTATCGCTGAGAACCGTTGTGTACTTACCTGGTCATCATCAGACCTTCAGAAGACATAGTCTAGTAGCATCATTAATCAAATAGGCAAATTATGAAAACAGAGTACTTCTAGCTGTTACCATCGCTGAGAACCGTTGTGTACTTACCTGGTCATCATCAGACCTTCAGAAGACATAGTGTAGTAGCATCATTAATCAAATAGGCAAATTATGAAAACAGAGTACTTCTAGCTGTTACCATCGCTGAGAACCGTTGTGTACTTACCTGGCCATCATCAGACCTTCAGAAGACATAGTGTAGTAGCATCATTAATCAAATAGGCAAATTATGAAAACAGAGTACTTCTAGCTGTTACCATCGCTGAGAACCTTTGTGTACTTACCTGGCCATCATCAGACCTTCAGAAGACATAGTGTAGTAGCATCATTAATCAAATAGGCAAATTATGCAAACAGAGTACTTCTAGCTGTTACCATCGCTGAGAACCGTTGTGTACTTACCTGGTCATCATCAGACCTTCAGAAGACATAGTGTAGTAGCATCATTAATCAAATAGGCAAATTATGAAAACAGAGTACTTCTAGCTGTTACCATCGCTGAGAACCGTTGTGTACTTACCTGGCCATCATCAGACCTTCAGAAGACATAGTGTAGTAGCATCATTAATCAAATAGGCAAATTATGAAAACAGAGTACTTCTAGCTGTTACCATCGCTGAGAACCGTTGTGTACTTACCTGGCCATCATCAGACCTTCAGAAGACATAGTGTAGTAGCATCATTAATCAAATAGGCAAATTATGAAAACAGAGTACTTCTAGCTGTTACCATCGCTGAGAACCGTTGTGTACTTACCTGGCCATCATCAGACCTTCAGAAGACATAGTGTAGTAGCATCATTAATCAAATAGGCAAATTATGAAAACAGAGTACTTCTAGCTGTTACCATCGCTGAGAACCTTTGTGTACTTACCTGGCCATCATCAGACCTTCAGAAGACATAGTGTAGTAGCATCATTAATCAAATAGGCAAATTATGCAAACAGAGTACTTCTAGCTGTTACCATCGCTGAGAACCGTTGTGTACTTACCTGGTCATCATCAGACCTTCAGAAGACATAGTGTAGTAGCATCATTAATCAAATAGGCAAATTATGAAAACAGAGTACTTCTAGCTGTTACCATCGCTGAGAACCGTTGTGTACTTACCTGGCCATCATCAGACCTTCAGAAGACATAGTGTAGTAGCATCATTAATCAAATAGGCAAATTATGAAAACAGAGTACTTCTAGCTGTTACCATCGCTGAGAACCGTTGTGTACTTACCTGGCCATCATCAGACCTTCAGAAGACATAGTGTAGTAGCATCATTAATCAAATAGGCAAATTATGAAAACAGAGTACTTCTAGCTGTTACCATCGCTGAGAACCGTTGTGTACTTACCTGGCCATCATCAGACCTTCAGAAGACATAGTGTAGTAGCATCATTAATCAAATAGGCAAATTATGCAAAAAGAGTACTTCTAGCTGTTACCATCGCTGAGAACCGTTGTGTACTTACCTGGTCATCATCAGACCTTCAGAAGACATAGTGTAGTAGCATCATTAATCAAATAGGCAAATTATGCAAACAGAGTACTTCTAGCTGTTACCATCGCTGAGAACCGTTGTGTACTTACCTGGTCATCATCAGACCTTCAGAAGACATAGTGTAGTAGCATCATTAATCAAATAGGCAAATTATGCAAACAGAGTACTTCTAGCTGTTACCATCGCTGAGAACCGTTGTGTACTTACCTGGCCATCATCAGACCTTCAGAAGACATAGTGTAGTAGCATCATTAATCAAATAGGCAAATTATGCAAACAGAGTACTTCTAGCTGTTACCATCGCTGAGAACCGTTGTGTACTTACCTGGTCATCATCAGACCTTCAGAAGACATAGTGTAGTAGCATCATTAATCAAATAGGCAAATTATGCAAACAGAGTACTTCTAGCTGTTACCATCGCTGAGAACCGTTGTGTACTTACCTGGTCATCATCAGACCTTCAGAAGACATAGTGTAGTAGCATCATTAATCAAATAGGCAAATTATGAAAACAGAGTACTTCTAGCTGTTACCATCGCTGAGAACCGTTGTGTACTTACCTGGTCATCATCAGACCTTCAGAAGACATAGTGTAGTAGCATCATTAATCAAATAGGCAAATTATGAAAACAGAGTACTTCTAGCTGTTACCATCGCTGAGAACCGTTGTGTACTTACCTGGCCATCATCAGACCTTCAGAAGACATAGTGTAGTAGCATCATTAATCAAATAGGCAAATTATGAAAACAGAGTACTTCTAGCTTTTACCATCGCTGAGAACCGTTGTGTACTTACCTGGTCATCATCAGACCTTCAGAAGACATAGTGTAGTAGCATCATTAATCAAATAGGCAAATTATGAAAACAGAGTACTTCTAGCTGTTACCATCGCTGAGAACCGTTGTGTACTTACCTGGTCATCATCAGACCTTCAGAAGACATAGTGTAGTAGCATCATTAATCAAATAGGCAAATTATGAAAACAGAGTACTTCTAGCTGTTACCATCGCTGAGAACCGTTGTGTACTTACCTGGTCATCATCAGACCTTCAGAAGACATAGTGTAGTAGCATCATTAATCAAATAGGCAAATTATGAAAACAGAGTACTTCTAGCTGTTACCATCGCTGAGAACCGTTGTGTACTTACCTGGTCATCATCAGACCTTCAGAAGACATAGTGTAGTAGCAACAGTAATAATAATAAATTCGTTATTGCTCTGAGCGCGGTGAACGTTATTTCCAGTAAAATACGTATGTATAAAATTGGCGTCTCCGAGAGAATAAAATAAGTTAGGTCAAAACAATGATAAATTTGTGTCGCGTCTGTGATTTGAATAATCATTAGTTGATTATATCCTAGTATTAATCTCTGTTAGTAGATGGCGCTTTTTCTATGAAAACTGTAACAAACCTCAGATCTTCAAGGTCATTGAGCAATGCAATGCCCTTAACAAAACATAGGTGCGCCATGTTTTGTTATTAATTCATAGATATTGTTTATGGTTTGTTTTTAATAACTTAGTAAGTACTTAAATCACGAGGTCTTTTACTAATACATATTTAAATGTAATGTTTCTCACACATTCACACAACGCCATCTAGTCCCAAACTAAGCAGAGCTTCTATTAACGGGAGTTGTCTATTTAAAACAGAATTAAAAATACATTGCTTTTCAAGTAAAAATAAATAGCTAGAAAGAATAAAACTAACTGGAAAACAAAATATTTTTTTCACACGTTTTTGTATTTTAACTCAATGTTTTTTAACAAGTTCAAACTTTATTTTAAAAGTATAAGTATATTTTCATAAACACATTCGTTAAAAATGAAATAAAATGTTAAATAAAAATAGAATAAAATTAATAAAAAATGAAATAACATTTTTTTGTATTCCAACTTATTGTTTTGACAGTTTTAACAAAATATGGTTTTAACACACAGTTCGAAAACTTTTATCATATTTTACATAATTAAGACTAAGTATAAAAGGTAAATTCAGGACTATGATAAACGCACTTAAGAAGGCTCTACTGATTTACGTGACTAGTGATGTACCGTGCCCGGGCACACTGCCAAGGACTGGAAATATTGCCGGCAGCGCTGCCGGCAATGTTCCCAAAGTGGGAATTTACTGGGAATTTAGGTTAATTTTTCAGAAATTTTATGACATTTGTATTAAACTCGCTTTAATTTATTCATGTCTATAGACTTTTCATAACAGAATGTCAATAAAACATAAAATTAACGAAAATTCCCAGTTCATTGGCAATGTTCCCGGCAATATTCCCAGCATATTTCCAGTTTGTTGCCGGCAATGTTCCCAATGGGTAAAGAGTTTTATAATTTCTTCAGATAGATAGTGTTTAAATGAAAACAGTTTTAAATTATTTAGCTTTTTTTTATAAGAATTATATTTATAACATAATATGCAACTAATTTACACTTTGTTATTTAAACAATGAAAATCTGTAATTATTATGATACGAATACTACAATCAAGACCATAATCTTCTGATTGAAATATAACTTGGATTATAGGCATTACGTGACCGCCTCCGTGCCGAGGCGGTCACATTAGCTGGCTGGAGTCCCTGAGCTCGCGGTTTTGATTCTCAGGACAATTTTTTGTGTGATTCCCAAATTATTGTTCTGATTCTGAATGTTCTTTGAGTCTGTTAAATTGATCTTTGTAAAGTCCTCGCAACACAGGGCATAATCCCTAGTGCGGGTGTTGTCTTTAAAAAAAAAAAGTAAAGTTCCAAACTCAACAAAAAATTTTAGGCGAAATTTTTGAAGTTTAAGAGTCTTCCCTTCTACGAATGATCAATTAAGTGTAATTACAAACAAGACCAATAATATAGCAGCCTCGTAGTTTTCAGTTTAAGTTCAATTGTTTAATGACAACTAGTTATTTCTGTCGTAAACCAAATTGTACCGGTTATAACCGGTAAATACCTAATCGTTGCAATTTACATCGATTGATTGGATCGTTATTAAGAAATAGTTTTGTTTTTGTGCACGAAAACAGTTTGTTTTCTCTGGTTTTTGTTACCATCTTATTCAATTTTCATATGGTGATAAGCGTAGGTATACCTCCACTTGCCAGAATTTTCATTTTCCATAATTTCATTTGTACTAATATTGTTTGCTATAATCGTCCTCAGCTATAATATTTAACTATTGTAGTTATACTCAATACTCAATACCTTTATCGAACTCCATATGTTACAGAAAGGTGTTATGTATAATAGTAGTATATCACAGATACAATATGGACCCTATTGGGTATGGCACTTTAGAAGAAAGATTTTAATAATAAGTATATCAAATTAGCAAACTTAGTTGTAAATATGTAATTATTATATAAAAAAATTGTGTAATGTTTATTTCAATAAGTGGATATTGTCTTTATGTTCTAGGTATTCTAGGTAGTTATAGTTGAACTGAGAGAAAAACTCAATCCTTGTTCTATTTGGAGTAGCAATCAACTAGTCTATCGCAGTCCACTGCTGGACACAGGTTCAACACGCTGTCAAGTATGAGCTTTGCTTCGTCTACATACATACAATCTTCATACAATATGTCTGTCAATTCCGAGTGCAACGCCTTGCCCTTTATAAAGGATGTCACTAATTATAGCGCCGATTACACTACCCTACATTTCACTACATCTTGTAGGAGACTACATGATGTAGTGGGCGGTCGGGACTCGCCAATCTCCGATATGTAGTGTCCTAACAGCCTAAATGTGATTACACTAGACAACATGTAGTGCCCTACAAGATGTAGTGTCCTACATTTAGGGTAGTGTAATCGGCGCTTTATACTTATTTACTTAACAAAACAAAACGTGAAGTAAATCTCCTTCACTAATATTCCACCTGAGTGAACTAATCTTGTCACGTGCAACATCACGTTTTTCCTTTGGCCTTGTGACTAAATTGCACGCTCATGTCACATAGCAGATGTTTTCAGAAGTCTGTATCACGTTTGTACTTTACGCGCAATCTTAGTTGGCGGGCTTGAAGTTGTTTCATCTGCTTCGCGACTTCGAGGACGCTGTTACGCTTACGATCTATAAAGCCAGAAAGGATACCGTGTAGTTTTAGTCGGTTACCTAGAGTTCTTGGTCAGCTGGGAAGAACACTGTGGTTTTATTCGGTTCAAGTCCGATTTTCTCATTACACTGATAACCCTCTTATAAAAAAGATGTGCTAAAGTAACGGTGAGAATACCTGCAATGTGATTCTGTAACTTTGTCTCACTTTCGAACTCACTTCTGAATCCGCAGTGAAAACTCTATTTGTTATTCTGTAACACAGGTGAAAACTACTGTGGCGCCACAGGTGAAAACGTAAAAGAAACGAAATAAATTTGAGAGAGAATTCTGGTTTCTGCGCTAAAATTGTATTCTATAAAAGAGATTTTGAATCTCACTTACGAACTTACTTACCTGTTGCGAGAGCGTCATTTCCGATTCACAGCGATTCGATATCGCCCGCACCAACAGTAACAATAAATCATCATAACAACCCATTAATGTCCCACTGCAGGGACTGGCCTCCTCCTGTGACGGAGAGATACTTGACCTACAAATACCACGCTGGCCAGACGAATTGGTATAGAGTTTCATTTCATGTTTTCCTTCTTTTTATTTTGTAAAGATAATATTCACGGATAGTCCCTAATTCGGTTTTTACGACACCCATGAGATGAGATGGAGTGGTGACATATTGTATTCTTAATATCAAAATCAATTAATTTGATGTTGTCCAGCCGTTATCGATTTAATTATCTACCGTGTTGTACGAGCTTTAGTTGACTTTTATGATTGATAAGTGATAAGAAATGCAGGTGTGTGTGATGCTCTTATCGAATATTACTCTATTACGGCCTCTGTGGCGAGGTGGTTGTATAACACACGGTATAACATGACTATACCCCTTCCATTATATTTAACAACATTTGACAGATTGACGTTAGTGACGTTCAGCAGTATCTCGAATGTAATCCCATTCGATAGTAAGCGATTTCGCGATTTTTCAAATTACTTTATTTTACACATTTGGATCCTTACATCAACTTACATTATCATTTTATTATTGTTTCTTTCTTTTATGTTTTAAGAGAATTAGCCTATAGCTTAAAATGATAAAAGTATAGTTAGCTTAGGTATTATTTAAAATACATAATTTGTCGTGACACATTAGCGGGTTATAGCTAATCTAAAATATCATATTACATTTTATAAACGTATTATGAAGAGTTCATTGACTGTTTTTTGCAGTCAAAAGTGGTTTTGACCATCAATGTTAACTAGAATATAGAATTATTATTATCATTAGTATTATGTTTCTCTTGTCCATAATACTCGGGTCTAGTGGAGACCCGGTTCTTTGGAAGGCATACATCGGGCCGAAGCCAAGACGTAGAGGCCCTTTAAGAGATATTTAATCTGGTAATGGATACACAGGGCAGATACTATCTCTGAACGCACAATATGATACACCCAGAGATGGTCCCTGCCAAGTGCAAAAACTATTGTAGAGCATCTATAAAGATGCAATGGAAATTTAAATAATAATCTATAGATGAGTATGTTCAATGTACCGGTTATTGGGCTATGGAAGGAGACTACCGGATACCTGTCGTGATAATCAGTCTCTATATTATAAAAAGACAGGTAGTGACTTGCCACCTCGTTGAGTGGGACCCACAAAACGGCCGCACGTACAGTGCGACAATGGAGCAACATCTCTTAGAGAGGCTAGAAGCTGCAGAGAGGTGAGTCTGCGGGGCGCCAAATTCCGGTCAAACCGTTCAAGGGCCCCCGGCGTTATGACATTTTACACTTCCAGCTTGGAGCATAGGATCCGCTCTTGCGTATTCCAGTCCTGGCCGACCAATGAAGGTAAGCCAGGCCATCAAGGAATCAGGGTCCGTGGTGTCGCCACTCACCAACAGCTCGCCACAAGCTGCCCCTGCGGGCTTAGTATTATTATTATTACAAACTAGAATATAGCGTTATTATATTATAGCATTCGCCGGCCGCTCCGCGGCACGCTCGCTTCGCTCGCTCGGCTCGTGCGTCCTTTGGTCAGCATACTGACCTAACCTAACCAACAGCTGTTTTTGACTTTTACCTTACTATGTAGTAAAAGATCAATTTTCAATGAGTTTTGACTAACATCGACAGTCAAAACCACTTTAACTGCAAAAAAAAGTCAATACTGGTTTTGACTAAGGACGTCGGTCAAAACCACTGTTGACTGATTTTTTCAGTCAAAAGTGGTTTTGACCGGTTATGAGTTTTGACTATAACATATATGTATATATAAACATAACATAAAACTGCAGTTAGTAGATATACGCGGAAACGATAAATGTTATAGAATATTATTTGTTTTCTATGACGACAAGGTTTCTGAACTAGTCAACCTTGCTTTACGCCATGATGTATGTTTAGGCCATATAGAGTATAAGTATAATAATATAGGCTTATATTTATTAAAGGACGAAATCACCGTTTAAGTGTAGATAATATCAAATAGCTGGTTCAGAAGGCTATGACAATTCGGTATCTAAAGTTCTTTTTGGTATTTTTTTTAAAGGGTTATCTATAGGTAGGTACTAATATTATAGAGAGGTATATTATAAGTTTGTGTGTTTGTGACGTTGCAGGGGGTAATCTCTGGATCTACTGAACCGATTTTAAAAATTCTTTCTGTGTTGAATAGTCTATTTATCTGGGAGTATAATAGTTGTTATAGTATCACGCTATGATAGGAGTGGAGCATTAATGAAATATGTTTAAAAAGGTGACGCGTTGTTTTCGCGGCCTAACGAGGTGGGCACGGGTCAGCTAGTTAATTATAAACAACTGATTTGAGTATTTTTGGTTTCTAACCTATAGTTTATTTTTAATAAATATTTTAAGTTTTACTTGTGATGACGTCATACGTACGGCTGAATTAATGAAGGCAGAGACAAACTTCTCTTCGGCCAGACGCATGACGTCATTTAGATGTCAAATATCAAATGAAAGACAAAGTACATAATTCATATATTAAAATTCTAAAAATAAACACCATCTTGCGGTTTTTTGCGCTAAAAATATGTTTTTATTCCTTAGCGACTTATAATTTCGTAATGGTTTTGCAATCGACATAGAGGGAAACTTTTACTTTACATACCGAATTCTACTTGAATATCTAGCTTAGTACATAAAAGTAATGTTAAATAACCTAATTTAATATTATGTTAACAAAACACACATGATACAAAGAAAATTAATAAGTACCTACATTAAAGATAACATCAAAGTAAAATCTAACTTGCCATAGATTGTAAAAGTTAAAAGGGAATAAATACTCTTTGTGTAAATAGAGGTTTCTCTCATTATATTATTTTGTAAAACGAATCGTGGCTTAATAGGGCTGTCAAAAGATAAAATCAACATTGGGAAGACCGTTTAAAAAAAAGTAATATTTCATTTTATTATCTCTCTGTCTTTTGTTGTGAAAGATGATATGGCTGCGAAGTATTACTTGTGAGATGACGTCCGATAGGAAAGTATGGAAGAAGAAGACATGCTGCGCCGACCCCAAATAAAATTGGAATAAGGGCAGGGGAATGATGATATCTAAACAGACTGAATTTCGTATTGCTTCTTTGTATGACAATAATAGTCATCAACAATAAATAGTCATGGGCCATGGGTAAGACAGCTTCCTATTCGTTGGTTTCCAATTTGTGCTGCATTAGAGAATAGAGCCCATATCTACTGTGTGTACAACTATACCATTTTTGTCGTTTTGAGAATCTGTCCTTATGCGATAAAAGGGAGAAAAGACGCAATTCCTCATAGTCAAACTAGTTGACAATGAGGAAGAAGGGAAAGCTTTTGGATATACCTGTACAATTTCATTTCAAAACTAGACACATGGAGTTTGTTCGTTGTCGTGGTCAAACCAGTTAGACAAAATAGTTTGACCACGAGGAAGAACCGCTTTTTAACTACGCACTGCCTTCATTTAGTTATTTGCCGATAGGCTGTCATATTATTTACAAAGCTCTTCAGCCCTAACCAGTGGTTTCTCTTCTGGGAACAAAAATATACTAAATATTCTGAAAAAATAACATCGGTCTTCAGATACCATTTGTCGCGAAATTGTAATCAATTTCGTTTCAATTAATACCTACTTAATTACTCGCTTGTCGATTTGACGTTGGGAGAATCGTAAGACGAATATTGACAGAGTCAAAAATCTTAATGATGAATCTAAATGAGTTAATTTTTTTTTAAATTTCACATTAATAAAGTCTAAAAAGAAGCTTATTTGTTGATATAATAGGTATTGTCATAAGTCTTGCATTTTCAAGTTTAATTGGGGTCGAGTTTGCAACATTTAAAAAAATTTAGGTTACGATTAAATCCTTGTTTTTCGTTTGTATGAAAAATACAAAAATAGTTTAGATTAGTTTCATTACAATTAAATCTTACCTATTTGGTTGATGGGACTAATTCCTGGGTTCCATGGAGCAACTGGGATTTTAACGCCCCAGTAGTTCCATGATGCAACTAGACAATGGAACTACTGGGATACGGCGGTGTCCATCAGCCCTATCTCTAGTTCTGATAGTGTAGACATTTAAAAGTAAATGTACAATTATCAGCGCAAAATCTTCCATAAATTTCACACTATCCACGTGACTTAACGCCTTATCAAACCAAAAAACGGTGCTTAAATAAAATCAAATAAAACACTAATACATCAATCAAATATATATGTAAACCAAACAAATAAATAGCCATATTTCTACAAAGTTTTTCTAAAGGCCTTATCGGCCACGCAACGGTCAAGGGACTCTATCAGGTCCACTGTTTCCTGGTGACAGGTCTCCGCTGTGTACGCTTTAGATTCTACCCTGTTAGTACACTCGCGTAATTCCAGGAAATATTTTCTCACATCGCAGTTTTCTGGGAAAATTGGAAAAATATTGTTAGACCAAAAACATGGATAAATGAAAAATAATTTTGGTTAAATACTTAGATTAAACATGGATACGTAAGCAAATAATCAATCAATCAATCAACTAGCCTATCGCAGTCCACTGCTGGACATAGGCCTCTCCCAATATACGCCACAGAACTCGGTCCTGCGCCTTCCGCATCCAGTCCGACCCAGAGACCTTTTTGAAGTCGTCGGTCCACGACGTAGCAAATAATATTGAAAAATAATCTTGGAGGCGGTGGTGATCTTCGCCACATGCCACGCCAGAGGTTTCCACAGGGCGAAAAGCGGATTGCAGCGTGCCGGTTTGTAAGGATCTAGGCGCTTCGTCATATCTGGCTACGCTTCACGGGAAAAAGCATGAATTTATGTATGTAAATAACCACATAATGCGATGAGGTAAGCGGTTTTTTGATGAAAAGTGGAAAACGGTGCTCAAAGGTCCATAACCAAGCTACTGTCTACCCTAGACAGTCTATGAATCCTAGTAAATTCACTAGCTACTGTATTCTTCCGCCTAAACAGTTACATTAGCACACCCGCTTGGCGGTGTTTTTTTCTCATAGCTCTGTAATGTCACTAGTTACTCTCTCTCTCCTTCCATCTAAACTCAGTAATGTTTTATTTTGACACTTCTGGTTGGAGGTGTATTCAATGGACACAACATTGCTACCGATTTAGAAGGTAGGTATATTGCTGTAGAGATCTACCACATCCCTCGTAAACTTGTATTTAGGATTGTACTCAATACTTATTATTAAATCTCACCGAAAGACTTAGGACTAATTTCAAACCTTTTTGAAAACGTCTATAATATACGGCACACGAAATTATAACCGGACTTAAACTAGAAATCAATCAAGTTATTTTCTAGTAGCTTACTTAGTATTTTATTACGCATATCCACCAGTTTCGGACTATTTCGAGTAAGAGGCGTGTAGGCATTTTAAGATTAATATATATTGCCCTTAATAGCCTGGCTATTAATCGTCCATTTGTGGAGCACGTAATGAAAATGTGTATCGTTAGAGCCCGAATGACGTATACTCAATAACCATTTAGCCATGTACCCGTGTTTTATTTTAGCTTAATCGGCTTAGAAGCAACAGTACCCAGTGTGCTAATAATGTTACTGTTTTTAGGTGGAAGAGTACAGTAGCAAGTGTAATTACAGAGCTTTGTGACTTGTCGATCATTGGCCTTTAATCGCTGGACATAGGCCCATCCCAAAACGCGCCACAGAACACGGCCCTGATGTGACTTGTGGCTTAGCTGACTGCTAAACTCTGGGCTTTAATTGTAACCCATACAAGCATTTTAAATGTGTAACACTTACTTTGTAAACATACACCACGTTCGTGAGTGAGAGGGTCGGGCGAATCCTGAAACAAAAATTACTGGTGAGCAATCACGAAAGAAAATAATTGTTGAATGTGTCTTTGCACAATATGGGGGCTTAAGCCAGTGATATAACTTTCCGTGTGGTGACGGAGTAAGAATACAATATGTCACCACCCCATCTCATCCCATGGGTGTCGCAGAAACCGACTAAGGGACTATCCGTAAACATCACCTTTACGATATAAAAAGAATTGAATCGACTGAAATTAAACCCTATACCAATCCGTCTGGCCAGCGTGGTACTAGTAGGCCAAGTATCCCTCCGTCACAGGAGGAGGCCCGTCCCTGCAGTGGGACGTTAGTGGGTTGTTATGATGATAACTTACAAGTAGATACCACGCTGTAGAGATGTGTTATTAGAGGATTTTTGTACTGCTTATAAGGAAACAGACAAAAGCTAGAGAACCACTGATAATAATCGAGAATATCATCAATGTCAGAGCACACTTAAGCCACTGCCTACCCTATCAGCCCATTAATGTCCCACTGCAGGGAAGGGCCTCCTCCCGTGACGTAGAGATAGTTGGCCTACTAATACCACGCTGGCCAGATGGATTGGTATAGGGTTTAATTTCAAGTTTTCCTTCCTTTTACTTCGTAAAGATAATATTTACGGTTTTTATATCCCATAGCAGTATAATTTCACTAGCTACTATAACCTTCCACATATACACAGTAACATTAGCACGGTACTGCTTGGCACGTCTATAAAGTTTTCATAACTCAATAATGTCTCTAGCTTCTGTACTATAGAAAACACCTTATGATCTAAGTACTCTAAAAAGAGATAGAAGATATTGTTATATAAGATTAGAAGATCCGTAAGTGCAAGCGAGATAGATATAGAGAAATGATATGGCTTCAAGGCTTGTAGGTGTAAATACAGGGTTTTATAGTCAAGTTACTTTAGTGTTAAGTTTTTCTTCTTTTACTAACTTTTCTCTTAGTCTGCTTGTACCGACAACGAGGTAGGGTGATGACAGCAAGTATCCGTTATAGACGAAGAATGGTGTTAATAATTATTATTGGTTAAATAAACAGGCCAGGGCTAATTTAGTTTGTCATATCGTTGATTCAAACAATAATGAATAATGTCAATTGAAACTGATTTTAACTAAATCTTTGCAGATGCTACCAGGTCCCTTTAGCAAGAGACAGACTAGTTTGATACTAGCCCTTGGCTGACTAAATCTACCTCGAAGCAGTTATGCAAAGATTCACTTCAAGGGGACAAAATTGTCCCACACGACATTTTAAGCGAAGCAGGCCGATTTCGCGCGACCTGACGTTGCCATGTCAAAAATGTTGCCAGACATGTCGAGCGAAGTCCGGCAACGTCGCGCTATTTCACCCGACGTCGCTGGCGACACGTGTCATGGGACATTTGCCCACTAGTAAATCTTTGGCTTTAGTGTTAAAATCCATACTTACTATTATTAATTTATAAATGGGAAAGTGTGTCTGTTTGTCTTTCTTTCACGGCAAAACGGAGCGACGAATTGACGTGATTTTTTAAGTGGAGATAGTTGAAGGGATGGAGAGTAACATAGGCTACTTTTTTTTATTCTGTTTCCAGAATAGGAGAACAGTGCTACCCCGAATTTAACGCGAGCGAAGCCGCTTTAAAGCTAGTGTTATTTATTTATACGGGTCTTTCGTGTTTTGCTTTGGCATCGTAGGTACTGAATTGAGATACTGAGTTTTTTTTAATTTATATTATTTGTGGCGGGGTTACCAGAAGGATACAGTAGCTAGTAAAATTACAGGCCTATGATGAGTCTCAACTTTCTTTTGATTGCATTTTACGACAACGAATGGTGATATTTTGTATTGTAGTCCCTTTAAAACATTCTTTACTACAAAACACTACTTAAATATACAAAACATATACATTCATGTAGTCCATATTTATACAAACACTTTGTAAACACGCAAATAAGTTCCGCAAAGATGTTTTATAACATCGTTGTACTTGTTCCGTGTCAAGCATGTTTACTTACCTATGTTCAAATGTATTTGTTTTTAATTATACTAAGGAAAAGTACGCAGTTTATATGACTTTGAAAAACAATAAAAACGAAGAAAAATTTATATACAATCCTAAAGGTACCAAAAAAATAAACCAAGGTAATATGGCCAATCCGTCAGGCCAGCGTGGTATTGTAGGCCGAGTATCCCTCCGTCACGGAAGGAGGCCCGTCACTGCAGTGGGACATTAATGGGCTGTTATCAATACTTATTAGGTATGCTTAAGTCTTTAAAACTGCGCAACGGATTTTAAAACAGTTTTTTTAGAGAAATATAACGAGGATTATTGTAGAGTACATACTTATAATTAATTATTAATCTCATCCGACCTAAGTCGGGCGGTATCACTAGTCTATTGTATTATTGTTATCTACATATAGGTGGAGATAGTTATATACAAAAAGCAAAATGATTTTCACGTGGGCACATGATCCAAACTGCATTTGAAGTCACGTTTATTCAATAACTAAATAGGTAAGTTGGTAATAAAATACTGAAAATTATGTCAAGAAAATACTAAGAATAACAATAGAATCGCCACAAACCAGATAAATAACCTTACTTATACTTATTGAAAATTTCCATGGCGCATGGCGTTTTGTGGCGTTTTGTCTATGACGCTACAGCAATAAGCTGAGTTAGGTCCTATTTTTAACCGACTTCAAAAAAAGGAGGAGGTTCTCAATTCGCTTGTATTTTTTTTGTGTGCATTTTTGTAATACATATATTTAAATTTATTTATTATTGTTTTTACTTATTGTTTTTGTGTGCAACAAGATCACAGATATCTGAAAAAAGGAGATGTGCCCTGAATGTCATTTTGTATGGAAACCTAATGTCGCCAGATTTATTAACACACACAGCAATAGAATATACGAATAGACTACTGTTCTCAGTTACATCTAGATTATCAATGAACGCAATACTCTGTCTCGTTTTTCCTTGAAATATCTCCCTTACACGGTGTCACAGCGAACCAATCAGCGCTACTATATACAGGGTGGCTCATTCAAAGGGGTCAGTATGGGAAAGTCTTAAACTATAAGTCATACGAAGATTTGTTCTTAGGAACCATGACACCGATTTTGATAAAAAGAAAAACTGCATTCATACATTTGAGAAAGATACTGTAACCAGCTCGGGAATCGAACCCGGTTGTTTTGCAAAAATAAACTTGTACTTTTTCTAATTAAATATCGATTCTGTAGGTCTTAAGCAGTAAATATCTCTATGAAACATTATATCTAAAATTAATAAAATGCATTGTTTTCACATACCTCAATTTATCGTAGGTGTTCGAAGTGGCTAATCTTCGAACTGTTACAATCTTCAACAGTATAGGTATTTAAAATTATCTCTATGGTTGTTTGTACCCCTCTACTTGTTACATACACCGTGTTACATATCATGTGGCCATTGTCATTGCATTAAACCTTTAAGGAAGTTTTGTTATCTACAGTAATAATATTATCTAGATACAACTGCTTACTTCTTTTAATCAAACACTAACAATCAATTGAAAAGCCATATAAGTAATGTAGATATTGTAGATACAGAGACGTGTTTAGTTAGGCCTTATTTGAAAATAGAACGTTTTAGTGTGACTGTTCGAATACCAATAAAAAAAGAAAAAAAAAAGATCGTTACCTAAACGTGTTGAATATTGTATTGGAAAAAAACGATGGCCACTTCGAACACCTACTTAAGTATGTGAAAACAATGCATTTTATTAATTTTAGACATAATGTTTCATAGAGATATTTACTGCTTAACCTACAGAATCGATATTTAAATAGAAAAAGTATAAGTTTATTTTTGCAAAACAACCGGGTTCGATTCCCGAGCTGGGTACAGTATCTTTCTCAAATGTATGAATGCAGTTTTTCTTTTTATCAAAATCGGTGTCATGGTTCCTAAGAACAAATCTTCGTATGACTTATAGTTTAAGACTTTCCCATACTGACCCCTTTGAATGAGCCACCCTGTATATACAACTAAAACAAACTTCAAAAAATTTAGATAGAAGAACTACTACAATTTAAAACTACTACATTAAAAAAAATTACATTTATGCTAGGTGTTGACCTTATCGATAAATAATTAATAAAATTTATCGATAGACAAGACTTACATATTATTAAAAATTAAATACTTATCATATACTTAAATAATAATTACTTTTATATAAATATGTATTATATAATAATATATAATTGAACAATACTTTTGTAAAATAATATTCACGACAGTTTGTGTAAGATCGTACATGTCGTGAAACAAATTAATCCGTGAACTGATGTCGTAATATCGCAGGTTGAAGGAACTCAAGCGTCATACTTCTTTTGCGTCCTTATTGTCGCAGCAGTTTGTAACATTTTGACTGTTGTCATACAAAATTAACGCACCTATCGAAGTTGTATAATATAAGACTAATATATATTACTATAGTATGCAGATTATTTTTTGAAGCAGGTAACAGCGTGTACAGTTCATTTATTCAAGCATGTGCATGCGCATGCCAAAATGCGCGAGCAATATTGCGCCTAGATAAAATTAAAACAATAGCATGAATATAGGAATTGATAGATGAGCATTTAGACTGATTTTAAGCAAATCTGATAAAACCAGTTAAACGCACGTGTGTGCTAATAAATGGATGAGCGTTTAAAAAAAACTTTTAATACCACTTTAATCAACATTTTAAACCTTTATGTTCTAGAGTACTTACTCCACCTTTGATTTAGGATATTATTTCAACATTGTAATACCTATATTGAAATTACATAATTCAAACAGCGTAACACAACATTTAAAAAAAAAAATCTCATTTAACTTAATAAAACTTTTACAATTTAAAATTCCTACAATACACGACTTTTTATCGAAAACGATAGATAGTCGTAGTCATGAACGGGTCGTCACTATCGTTTGGTTGTTAGAGCGATCACGGTTAGCAACCACTTGTCATACGTAATATCGTTGAGCGAATAGTTCATTGCTTCATATATCATTGAATGACTAGTTTAGACAGCATTAGAGAAGCAATCTATATGTTACAAAAATATTATAGTACTTAATTGTCCGAACATGAAAATAACATAGTGAGGACATTGAAGATTATTTTTTCATAATTTTAGAGGTAAATACAATAAAATACATGTACTAGCATACGGTAAGTGATTCCATTATTAATAAAGATTTTTTATTGCTCTTAATTTTACAGGCAACCACTGAACAACTCGGCATTTTATATGTTATCTCGGTCGTTGTCAAAACACAGCTAAACCTAGGTGACAGCCATTTTTAGCTATATAATCGGTCTAATCATATTGCGTTGACTAGAAAACCCCGTCATACCACTTCTCCTTTTATTTAGATTTCTGTGAACAAGATAAATGTTTTTCTTTCTTTAAGATGGTTATAAGTAGTTAGTAAGTGTAATAAATATGATTGTTAGATAAAGGTTGCGTGTGATGCGCCGTTCCCGGGATCGTTTCCTTCGTTCCCTAATTCTCAGGAACGCTCCCGGGTACGTTAGGAACGACTGGGAACGTTGACTTAAATAGTTGTAAATATTTTTGTAAATAACTTTTGCACCATGTGCAAAAGCAAGTACACCTTTAAACATAAGTATAATTTAATTAAGTCGTTGCTTTGAGAACTTTCCCGATAATCTCTGGGAATATTCCTATATTCCCGGGGAATATTTCTTTGTTCCCTGGGAATATTCCTTTGTTCCCGGGAACGATGGGCACGTTTCAAGTCTTGACCGTTGTCTTTTTGTTGGCATTTGTACTGTCCGCTATTTTGATATGTTAATAATTATAATTTCTTAACAAAAAAGTTTGGTTGGTGAAACTTTGTAGTGCTAATTTAAATATCCAATTCCCACTATGTGGGAACGTTCCCGGGAATGCCGGAATATTCCCTGGAACGTTTCCACTGGAAATATTTCCGGGAAAGGGAATTTGGGAACGGCGCATCACTCTTGCGTATAATCTCCGTACAAGTCCAATATTTTTTGTGCATGAACTGTTTGATTTGGGCTTACAGGGACATAACGTATTTCAGTAAAGGCCAGTCGGTAAGGACTGGCATGTATGAGCCCTAACCACCAGTAGCTTGGTCCTTGTATCCGATGCTGGTGGGTCTACCCTTTTTTATACTTAGTTTTAAATGTTTTTATATTTATACTTATTTAAAAATGTAAATTAATGTGAATAATGTAAATAAAGATATATAATATTTATGAGGATCCAATTCTCTATTTTGTGCCACAAAAAACAATACCTGTAGCAAACGTGTAACCAAACAAATTGCCAATTATAAAGACTTATACTATATTATATTTATGTCACCCATAAAGGCGTTATGCCTGTCAAATTAAATATTAATTTACCCGTGAATAAATAACACGTTAAGGTTGACATTATTAACATAGTAATCTATTATATTATAATAGAAATGGGTAACAAAGAAATCGTTAAACGTTTGAATCCATTTTGACGAAGGGATAATCTTATAAACGACATTATATAGAAAAAACTTCATCTATAGTGTGACCACAGGAGCTGTGCACCTCCTGAGGTATGCGCGCGGCGAGAGGGGGGTGGACCTATAGAGTAAATGTTATATACTGGTATAGAATAAACAGCCTATGATGTAGCTACTAGCGACATCTGACGCAATATACTTAAGTTATTTGGCTGGTACGGGTCGCTACACGAGCGGCTGCAGCAGTTTTCTATTAAAAGACAGTCATTTTTAAAAACTACAAGAAAGTATTTACATTATTGTATGGTTTTAAGGGTAAATAGGAACATTATTTGTGTTTTTATAATGTAACTTTGAAAAAAATGACATCTAGCGGAATGTATCAAATACTCTAAGAACATGAAATTCATAAAGAAAAATAATAATGTTCGAATTGTCATGTCACTGCTGTCAAAACTCGTGACGGCAGGTAGGTGTCCGTTATGGTAGCATACACAAGAGCTATATCGAGTTGGTTACTATGCCAAAAAACTCTGCATAAATAAAAATTAAAAAAAATCCAATTGTTAAGATTAATGATGAGGAATTAGAAATCATATAATATACAGATTACCCCCTTACTCATAAACGCCTCTTAAATTTTAGTTAATTGATTACCTCAAATTCTTACGGTTTTGTTTGGTATAAGTTTGATTTTCCAATAATTATCTCGCTAAACAGTGAATAAATTTAAGAGGGGTTTATGAGTAAGGGGTGAGTTCTTATTTATCACCTGCATATTTTTAATAAAATATGAGTATATTTGGGTTACATTGTGATCAACTAAGTAAATGTAATATATTACAGATATGTCTATAAAGTCGTTAAATTTGTGATTTTTATTAGTTCTCTAATAAGTAATCTACAATAGACTAATACTGACTTACGAAGAACAATGTAAACAATGAGTAATCCCAATTTGAATTTGAATTAATTGCTTTATGTCTATATTACGGTTGATATTGATAACTAAACCGACTAAATTGACGACAACCAGCGGTAGACTACATAAATAATTCTCTTTTGGAAATAGTATATTGGTTCAGTTCAAATAATTTGTCTCTAAATAAAACAAAGACAAAATGCATAAAATTTCCCATGCCAAACGTTCTTGATATAAAACCAATCCTTAAGATCAATGATGAGGAACTAGAAATAATTAACACTACAGTATTTCTAGGCATTACTTTAGACAGTAAATTACAATGGAGCCCCCATATTGAAAAGTTGTCAGGTAGGCTTACTTCAGCAGCATACGCATTAAAAAAATACGTCAGTCAACAGATATAGACACAGCTAGGCTAGTTTATTTTAGTTATTTTCATAGCATAATGTCGTATGGTATTCTGTTATGGGGTAGTGCGGCTGATATTAACACAATATTTGTTTTGCAAAAAAGAGCGATACGTTGTATATATAATATGGGCCCAAGAGAGTCTCTTAGAAATAAATTTAAAATAATTAAGATTATGACTGTGCATTGCTAGTATATATTTGATAATTTAATGAACATACACAAAAACTATAACAAATATCAAAAAATGACTGATATACATAATGATAACACTAGAAATAAAAATAAACCTGCTGTACTCCACACTAGGCTTCATAAAATAAGTAATTCTTTCATTGGTAATGGTATTCGTTTTTATAATAAGCTCCCTAGGGAAGTTAAAGAATTTTCAGTCAATAAATTTAAATCTTTTAATAAACATAAGTTAATATCGAAATCATATTATAGTGTAAAGGATTACTTAAACGATAAAAATGCTTGGATCTAAATTGTCCTGTTTACTAAATAAAATAATATTTGTGAAGTGATCATCAAAAGAGCGATAGGAACCCAGTAGAGTTTCTTGTGGGTGTCTTCTCTGACATGGTCGTGTTCCGAACCCTCAGTAAACTTAGCCGTTAAGTTAGACGAGCATTTTATGTGATCACTATAAAACGACTTTCTCAAATAGTATCGTTATATCTTACGTGAATAAATTATGTTTTGTTTGTTTGTTTGTTTAATTTTTTGTCACGACTTTATAGACAGACTGTACCTACATTTAAGAAAAATAGTTGTTGTAGTTTTAATATTATAGCGTAATGAAATAATTCCAGCCCGGCCCCTAAGACCCGTTTATATCTCCGATAATATTGAGTTTTGTATTGAAATAAAGTGTTACACAGGCGTTATTTCACGGTTACATTTCTACTGTATTAACAGAATTACTGTACCTATAATTTGTAGTTCTCGAGATATTCAAATCACTTGTGAGCATATTATCTGTACCAGTACTATGAACATAAATTAACATGGATTTTTATTTTCCACTGTGAATTCGCATAAAGCATTTACCTACACTAATTCAGTCAGAATTTCACGCATTATTTTTACATAAAGAATTTATCAAAACAAAAGTTCCCTTTCTATCAGGACTATCACGTGTATGCTACCATAACGGACACCTATTTTTTCTTCGTCCCCCACCTCGCCGCGCATACCTCAGGGGGTGCACAGCTCCTGTGGTCACACTATAACGACTGTTTGCTAATTAATACAAGAAAACTAATAATAATATAATCAAAGTAGCGTCATGCTTTGCTGATGTTTTGTTGTGCGATATTGAACCTAATAGTTTTATGACCTGCAATGCAAATAACATTAACTCTAGAGGTGATAAAGCCATTTAGTTTTCGACTTTACATAAGCTACACTTTTTTTGTAAAGTTTAATTAAGTAAGTATATTAAGTATGTAGTAACAAACATGCATCCTTCCATACTTACAAACTAAAGCCTTTTAAGATATTATTAGTAAGATTCGGGATCAAGCTAAGTAAACAAACAAACGATATTTTAACATTAATAGCTTTAGAATTTGACAATTAATTATCCTACTACATTCCGTCAGCTTAAAATTAATAATAAATTGTATGTCTCATCACATTGTCTGTTATTTCTATTTTGTAGGAAAATGTTACGTTTTCCTTCTAAGAAAATAAATGATTTCAACAAAATATTTCAAAGTCAAAGTCAAAGTCAAAATAGCTTTATTCACTTAGGTTACAAAGTAACACATGTAAATCGTTATACATGTAGTAGAATAGTATAGAGAAAAATGTCTGCCAAACTACTACCACTTTCGCAGACGACTATAGTAGAGCTCTGAGAAGAATGTGGCCAAGAAACTCAGGCCACTCTTTTCAGAATTCATCAGAATTTATTTCTTTGTCTCTGAAAGACTGCTAATTAAATTGTCATAGTAAATATTATTTCTCACTACAACGCTATTTCCAAACAAAGCTGCTATGTACCTACACAGTATTGTATGTACTTACCGTCTTACTAATAAACATTTACACACTCGTTATAACATGGTTATAACAAAAACGTTACTAATAAACACACTCTAGCTATACGCCTGTTATAGCGGTGGTGTAAGTTGTACGTCACTTTATACAACTGTTATTCAGTCGACAGACCTCGTATAACAAGTGCATAACTTACAATATTGTGTTGATTTATCTCTAATTATGGATTATTTACATTATTTTGACATTTTTGACGAAATGGAGAGTGAAGAACCACCAAGAAAGTAAAAACTACTAATCTCGTTATAATCCGTTTATTTTAGATGATTGTAAGTTTAAAACCAAATAAAGATTTACGAAGGCGTATGCAAAGGAAGTGGTAGATTTAATCCGTGGTGAAATCGAACAGAGTACTAGAGGTCGTGTCTTTTCAAGAGATCTTCAAGGTTGTACAGCATTGAGGACATGGGCGCGACAGAAAGTGGAAGATGATGCTGCAGACATTCACGTCAGGACAGTCAACAATCCGCGACAAATGTATGCCGACACGAGTTGCTATTGCACTAGCAAGGAAAGCTTACCATTTTATTCATATGCCACGAACTCTTGAAGTAGAAAAGGAAGTCATAGCAGAATTTCGTAATATACTCGTATGTGGCTTCAGAAACGTAACAAATGCTATTGCCTGATTGCACACATATTAAGATCAAAAAGGTTGGTGGTGACAATACTATATCAATAGAAAAGGAGTGTGTTCAATAAACGTATAAGTGGTATGCGATTCCAGCCTATTAATAAAGGACATTGTAGTACACTGGAGGGGAAGTACTCATGATTCCCGAATTTTCAGAGAATGCTCAATACGGCAGAGATTTGAAAATGGAGAATTTCATGGTCGGGTGATGCAGGTTATGGACTAACAGGTTGTTTGTTTACACCTGTACAAAATCCTGCTAATATTAAGGAGGAGGCCTACAATAAGATTCATATACTGACTAGAAACCCTGTAGAAAGATGCTTTGGTATATGGAAACAGAGATTTCGATGCCTATTACACGGATTCAGTGTATCATTAGAAAATGTTAAACTGTATTTTTGCACTTGCGCTTCTGCACAATATTGCAATGAAAATAGGGCAAAATACAGAAATAATGGACATCGCCCGGTGACCCTGTTTTGAGACATAGACCACAAGAATTCAAAATAATGCAACTGGATAAGTTGCAAGGCAATTATTTATGAATTATGTTTTGTAATATAATTAATTAAGTCAAATAAAATACATTTTAGTTATCAATTTTATTTATTTGCTCTGTACGTATTACATTTTCCAGTTCTAAATTTTTCATTTTTAACTGCTGCTCTTTGCCTTGGAGTAAATGTACTTCTTCGGCCCACTCGTGGGACTGCATGTTATCTCATTAATCCATTTTTAAAGCTTGTTTTGTTACAAAATCACACCATACATTAGCATATCGATATTGTCACTATTTAGTTTTCGAGGTCAACTAAATACCTTTTCTTATAAATCCCAATTTGCAAAAACGCTTCCTCTTCTTTGCTATATATCTGTAATCACTTATTTTTATGAGATTGTAAATCAAAATAAACCGCGCAGACAGAATACGAAATGAAATCTCAAAAACTCTCAACCGTTTTGACATATTATAAGAGACGTTCAAAAGTAATGTCAAAATTTGCTAATGTAAAAATACGTAAAAGTGTGTAAAATTATGCGTTTATTACGATTTCTAAGTCGAATTTCAACATTAGGGCATTATATTAATATTCTTTGTGACATATTAATTTATTTAATATTGTTACAATAAGAATTAATAGGTAAAAATATGAAACTAATTTAATGACATTTTTGATTATATTACTTTTTAGAATGTTTCTGACAGTATTGCCAGTGGTCAGTGTCATAGCTATTTAATAGTTACCCAAGGCTTATACATGGTTTATTAGTCAAGTAGTGTATAAACAGCTATTACGCTCCTATTCAATGAATAAGTATTCATGTGTATAACGACTGTATAAGAAAATTTTTATTAGTAAGACAGTTATTGTATAGTTGGCCTACTAATACCACGCTGCCGCTGGCCAGACGGATTGGTATAGGGTTTAAGTTCAAGTTTTCCTTCGTTTTATTTCGTAAAGATAATATTCACAGATACTTAGTCCCTTAGTCGGTTTTTACGACACCCATGAAATGAGACGGGGTGGGGACAGATTGTATTCCTCCGTCACTACACAGTATTGTGTTAGTATGGTATATAAAAATAATGAGAAAGGATGAAATGATATTTCTGTGGCACGGGACTTCACAAGCTAGGTATTAATATTTGGAGGAGGCCTATATCCATTGTCCAGCAGTAGACGTCAATTGGCTGATATGATGATGATGATGATAAAAATATTCCTCACTCTTACACACAACGCCATCTAGTCCCAAACTGCAGCGCTTGTATTTTGGGTACTAGACAACGGATAAACATACTTAAATACTGTTTTTTTTTTGTAAATACATACATATTATACATAGAAAACAGCCAGACCAATGCAAACAATCATGTTCAACCACACAAAGATTTCCATTAAGCGGGAATCGTACCCGAGACCTCTGCGTAGCAGTCATGTTACATAACCAATACGCCACAGAGGTCGTCAAAAGATATTGTGTGAGTCATCTTAAATAAGCAGACGAAGTCACGATCATCAGCTAGTTCTACTAATATTATAAATGCGAAAGTTTGTAAGGATATAATAATGGATGGATGAATGTTTGTTACTCTTTTACGCAAAAAGTAGTGACTGAATGGATTTTGATCAAATATGGAATACCTACTAGCTTTTGCCCGCGGCTTCGCTCGCGTTAAATTCGGGGTAGTAGGTACTGTTCCCCTTTTCTGGGCAAAGAAGAAAAAAAAGACAAAGAAAAAAGTAGCCTATGTTACTCTCCATCCCTTCAACTATCTCCACATAAATTCGTCACTCCGTTTTGCCGTGAAAGAAAGACAAACAGACACACTTTCCCATTTATAATAAATATAAGTATGGATAGTAGGTAGTTTAGGGTGTAAAATAACATTGAAGCTACTCGTACTTATCACTTCACGTACCCGTAGGTACTTACAACACCGGTGAAGCCGCGGGCATCAGCTAGTACTTTGATGTATTTTTTACAATAAACGTTATTTTCTTTACTGTAGGTACCTACCTACTCATACCTACCTACCACAATTCCTAAAATCAAATACCGTTTAATTCTCTAGACGCGAGATATTAAATAAATATTTATTTTAACAAAAGGTTACTTTCATTGTTTTTGGGACAAAAATCTGTGCCATGCTTTCATTTAGTCATGATAACAATAACATTATTATCATGTGAATAACCTTGTTCTTAATCGTGACCTGACCGCCATTTTATATTAAAATTGGCGCGAGAGCAGACATCTTGTTTATTTTTGTGGTTTTTTTTAACATTTGAGCACTTTGGTTTTCATGTTATTTTTAAGTTTATTGTGATTTGTTGATGATGTCTCAAACAGAGAAAACGACGAGTGTGATGATAGTGTAAGAATATTTAATATCTATAAGTAGGTAGGTACACCGGCACCGTCTGAAATTGAGGTGACTTAAACACCGAAGTAATCCAACTATAAGAACATAAAGACTGAAACTTCAACGGTAGCCATCTTTGGGTTTTAATGAGGACACTCGGGAACTAAATAACAACTTACGAAACTCCTCATCCCTTGCCTCATCATAAAGGAGTCATTTCCCTAGGTCATTATGCTCTTTAGACGGAAACCGCAGCTGCAGCTGTTAACCTCGTGGTAGTTTTAGCAGCTCAATCCATAGGAAATAATATACCTACGGTGTCGCCACCTAATTACTTGGATCTCGTAAAAGCAGATAAGTAAAGTTCGCAGATCTACTCGCAGATCTATATTGTCTACGAAAATCAAGAAAGACATGCCATAGAACAAAGGGCATATAAGTTGCTAATAATTTCTTAAATACACGAAAAAAGTTAAGTAATTTTAATCTGTTAAATAATGCCTACATTGGCAACATTTTAGAACTTTTCGACACAAACGAAACAAGACTAAACTGTGTACAACCGCAAAACAAAGTATCCTACAGGTTTCCAATAAATTCTCTACAAACAAAACCGCAGCTCTCTCAAAATCGGTATCAATACCCAAAGGAAATCAATAAAAGTTAGTTTATTATGTTGTTACAATACGAGGAAGAATAAACAATTTAGAAATCTAATAACGTTTGTCTTTAAATGTCACACTGCTGTAGGGATTGCCTTTTTTAATAACTAGCTGACCTGTGCCCACTTCGTCGGGCGGCGCAATAAAAGGCGTCCCTTTTGTAAACATATTTCATTACTGCTCCACTCCTATTATTCATAGCGTGATACTGTAGCCTATGACACTCCCTGATAAATGGACTATTCAAAACAGAAAGAATTTGTAAAATCGGTTCAGTAGATCCAGAGATTATCCCCTACAACGTCACAAACTTTATAATATTAATAGGTATAGATATAGTAGATAACAATTCATTAATATACAACTTCCCATTAGTGTCCCACTGTTGGGAGACTTCCTATACCGGCATTTTTTATTCACGTGTGGTACTCGCGAACGGTCTTTATTACACTGAGGACTGTGATGGGCATCTTGGACTAGCTGAGTAAAATCACATGGTGTTCTTCCCTGTTTTCCCTCGAATTGATAATCCTAGAGACCAAGGATACTTGGCCTACCAATGGCCAGATAGATGGATAAGTATAGTTGCCAAGTTTTCCACGTTTTCTGTTTTTTAATGAACTTCCGCACTAGGTTAAACGAGCATTTTCCAACATTAATTTGACGGTGAAAAACGGTAGGTATCCGAGCACAAGTAATATATAATGTAGCCCCCATTAATAACCTAGAGCTGTGCCAACGAGACAGTCTACTCCAAGTAGACTTAGTCCTCTTTTATATACTTCTTCTTATTTTGAGACTAGATGGCGTTGTATGATGTGTAAAAGTAAGAAAAATATTTTGAAATTTCTATGCGACCTTATTAATTTACTTAATTCTTCAACAGAATACCGCGGTGATGTTGTTCTGACAAGATGGCGACCACAACTATGGTAGTATCGCCACTGGCGTCGCAACCATCACCAAAGAATAAACGAAGACTCTTCGCTGAAGCCAGACAGAACAGTTTGCAGAAACTTAGCATCATATTTGACCATGGAAATAAGAATAGTAAGTTAAACTTGATTATCTTAGCTCGTGCAATCTTCGAGTTTTATGGTCATCCTGGTTTCGTGGCCATCATGGATTTAGGATGCTACTACATTAATCGATCGAATGTGATCGAAGACATCGACATAGATCAAGGTCGAGCAGTTGGTTGATCGACGTTTTATGGAAATAAAACATCGGCTAACATCAACACCATCCGATGATCACTACCAGTTTTCACCGAATTGATCACTGAAACACCATTAAATATATGGCGCTTTGTCGACAATCGACATGATGAAGTCAATCTCATTTTTTGTGACACCGTCAGGACTGAACCAGGTCCACTTGCGGCAGTTACGCTTCTTAAAAAAGAAGTTCATTAGAAAAAAGTCCCTCCTTCTCCATGAAGTCCGCAAGCATTTGGCTCCGTGGATTTCTTTGCCCATACCCAAAGAGCCCCACTCTCCACTCATTACCACTTCTAGAGCCCAGTTTCGCGTTAAAGTCCCCTGGCTATGGCTTTGGAAATATCGTCATACATCTCTTATACCTCATAGTCGGAGTGAGCTAACGTGAGAGCGTAAACCTGTATTACCTTCAACAAATATCGTTTGGTAATTCTGAAGATAAGGTACGCTACCCTCGAAGAGACATTCTCGATCTTCTCCACATTGTTCACGAGATACTTGTGGACGAATAACCCGACACCTGCCTGGGAGTGCTGGTCGCCCTCTCGGAAATAGAGCAGGTTACCAGACTTAAGGGTTATCGAGTCCTCCCCCTGTGTTCGGATTTCTGATAAGCCGACTATGTCTCACGTATACTGCTCAATTCTTCCTGCGGTTCTACGACCTTCTCGTCGGTCCGGTCGAGCGTGCGCGCGTTGTATGTTGCCAGGGCCAAATGTCGGTTGTGTTGGTTGTTGACCTCCCCCGGAGATTCTTCGCACTCCCTACTCCGCCGTTACCGCGGGTGCTACCTTGACCAGGAATAGCGGAGCCAGGGACTGGGGGCTGATTATGTTGTTTATATTGGTGTGCTATCATTTTTGGAGGGTTATATAGCCTACTTTACCACGCAAGCCAGACGGGTTTTCCATCTCTAGCCGTGATATACCGGCGTAAAGATTTAGTCGGCTTTTACGACCCCCTGGGACGAAAGGGGATGGTGACATCATGTATTCTTAGTCCGTCCGGACTCCGTCACCATAAGGACATTTTCAATCCACTGCACTAGTTTAAAAACATCCCGTCTGTTTATATCATCTAATAAAACTAAAAATAAAAGCAACAACTGCCAATATCCGACATCAATTAAAATGGCAGTTACAAATAACAATTCCTTTGTTCGCCATTAAGAAAAGCACATCTGTCAGACAAGCTGTAACCACGTTTCGTTTTTGCACCTGTTTCTATATTCAACGGTATCCATTTTATTTATTCCTTTTTTAAATGACAAATACCACGCAAAATACCTACTACTATGTTTTATTTCATAAAAATATGATGCATTCATAATACACGACCTCGACTTTGACGACCTCTAAGGCGTAGTGGTTATATAACATGACTGCTACGCAGAGGTCTCGGGTTCGATTCCCGCTCAATGCAAATCTTTGTGTACATGAACATGATTGTTTGCACTGGTCTGGGTGTCTTCTATGTATAATTTGTATGTATTTACAAAAAAAAGTAAGTATTTATGTTATGTTTATCCGTTGTTTAGTATCCATAGTACAAGCTCTGCTTAGTTTGGGACTAGATGGCGTTGTGTGAATGTGTGAGGAATATTTATTAATTATTATACATAATATCATCTTACGACATCACGAGTGTGTCGTAAAACTTGAGTTACGATAAAATAGTTTACTTATCCAAAGTTGCTTCGTATCTATGCTTATATCTTCTATGCCATTGCCAACCGACTAGGTGGTCACGTACTAAATACAAACTGACTGTCTCTATATTATATCTGATTGTTGTGGAATAGAAAGAAAGAAAAACTATTTATTAGCAGCTAAAAAAGCACAAACTATAATGGTACTTACTAATAAAACTTATTAATTAGTGAGGTAAGTACATATTACTTATTGTTAATTTAGCTTTGCTGCTAAATAGACTCAAAAAGAGGGGACAAATAGCCCTACAGAGTGCATCAGTATAAATGATGGTGCTTAACTTTTATATTTCAAACTTTTATCAAGTTGAAAAAATGTTTCATCAAATTAAAAAGTACTTACAATATCAAACATACGAACACTTATTTTTTCTTCTTTCTCTTCTGACATTTTGTTGGTTTTAGGTAACTTAAAATATTTTTTATATCAACAAAATAGCCTTCGAATGTAAACGAAAACGTTTGACAAATGACAATGTAAAATCATTCAACATAGATAATAAAAAGTTTAGTTATGAAAAAGGATTTATTATTATATGTAATTCTCCGTGTGGTGATGAAGTGAGAATACAATATTATGTCACCACCCTAACTCATCCCATGGGTGTCGCATAAACCGACTAAGGGACTATCCGTGAATATTATCTTTACGAAATAAAAAGAAGGAAAACTTGAAATTATACCCTATACCAATACGTCTGGCCAGCGTGCTATTAGTAGGCCAAGTATCCCTCCGTCACGGGAGGAGGCCCGTCCCTGCAGTGGGACATTAATGGGCTGTTATGATTATGGATAGTATTGTTATCTTCTTACATGTGTATTGGTCACAAATAATGATTCGTCTCGAATGTACTGAAAAAGGCAAAATAATTGGACACAAAAAAAAAATTAAATGATGACATTCAAGATTAGTGCCGTTAAGTATCTAGGTAATAGGTATACCTATTTAATCAAATCGTTTTTAATTAAGTAACTGATATCCTGGAGAGGCCCAGTAGGCCTATTTCTCGCGCAATACAAACATTTATTTTCATACAGCCTGTGGGCTAATATTAATAATGTATTTACCAAAAGATGTAGGTATGAGAGTAAAAAAGTAATTATGGAGAGTGCCGTGGATAAAGATAGTTTATCTAATAAGTACCTATACCTAATTCCTAATTATACCTATACCAAAATAAACTTGCTTTCTCTTTAGGTAATTTTACGTCAAAAGTAACATTCACTAAATGCATAAGTACATGAAATATACTTGTGAGAAAATCATTACTAGAATAAACATTTTTGTTCTATAGATTTTGTCTTACTGTGGATAATAATGATAAAGTCAAAAATAATATTTTCAGGTTTTTAAGAGTTTTAATTTATTGAATAAAATGCCATCTATGAAAAAATTCGTAGTTTTAGTGTCGTTAAAGCAGATCTAATGTTAGGATATTTCCACTAGATGGCAGCATGGTGAAATGCGCGCTTTTTGTACACTGTTTTACAGCTAACGTCCATTCTGACATTTCGGTGGAGAATGTTGCCAGTACTAGAAATAACTACTAAAGTCAACTTTAACTTTCAAAGTAAGTCCTGAAGACTGTTGTTGAACTTTTTACTATTGTTTTTTATTTTAGGTTCTGGAAATAAAATAAATTGTTTCACAAAATTATATTTGGTTTTTGTTGAAATAAAAGAGCATGTAGGTTAAATGATTGATGAACAGTCAGGTTTGTAGCTAGGTAAATAAAACAGAATGGAAATTAAGAAAGGGTCTTCACGTGCGTCGCTAACTTTTTAACAGTGCTTTATTAAACCTATACGATGAAATAATATAGTTTAGTATAGAAAATTTACTTTCTTTTTAGTAATTATTCATATTTATTTTGACCATAAATATTTGAATTACGGGTTTAATGGTATCGTAAATTATTGTTTCGGAAAATATCCGGACTAATTACATTTACAAAATACAAGGTATTATTTCGTTCAAAACCACCGTTTATGCATGGCCGAGAATTTGTATCGTAGTTTTTAGTAGACTTATGGAATAGTCAGTATGGCAACACTAAATTCTGCAGTAATTATTTGCATGTATTTCTCAGCGCCATTACTTTTTACCGATGTAATGTTGAAATGTTTTTAATCCGTTTTCATCGGCAAATCCGTGTGATGTTTTAGCAAAACATTGAAGTGATTGTGTTATAAAACTATCGAACTTCTTAAAGTTTTTGTGCTGGGCTTTGTCATGGCCGGTAAGTGGTGACTTTTTGCGCCCGCTAGTCAAGGGCGAAATTGGATTTGGGAATCGCAATAAGTCGAAGATGTTTTATCGTTCGAACTCCGACGGTAAATGCAATGTTATTGTCATTAGTTTGGTTTTTAGTATTTAGTGTTTACATACTGTGAAGATAGCTTGTTTGGATTGTTTGGTTATTACTTACGCCGATATAGTTTTAACCTTTTGCTCTCTGAATTCATTGTTGCTAGAAATGTAGATGCGGGAAAAGTATTGCTACGGTCTTTCGAAACTGTTTATCAAATTATTAGTTTACATTTAGTTGTAGTTTATCAGTAAATTAGGTACATCGTAATGTCGGTTAACATCTGATTTTGTTCAGTGCTGTAATGTTCAACGGAATACCCTTCTTTGCCAAATTATCCAATACTATCGCATTAAATACAATAAAGAATTGAATATTTAATACAACAAAGAAAAAATCGTTATTTAAATGGAATTAACAGGTAAGATTTTGTTACTTAATTTTTTTTAAGTTTTTAGTTTCATTAATCAACAGATGCCTGTTGAGGTTAAAAATTAGTGATAAGTTTCGCTAAATACGATCACCTGCTGTTAAAAAACCATGGGAACATAATTTTAAATGGTATTACTCTGTCTCTTTCTACTTGTGGTAATTGCTATGTATTGAAAAGAGCTGCAAACTGTCACATTGAGTTGGTATAAACAACCTAAGAAGGTCAAGTAAGCCAAAATACCTGTTTTGTGTAGCCAAAATAAAATATATACATATATAAATTTGTCACAATTTAAATAGGTATATTTTGTATTTAGATTTCTGTAATTATTTATGTATGTATATACAAATTTTTATTGAAAAGATTTTGTTAACAATTTTATCTATCACATGTAGATAGTCTTACTTAATTTTGTGATTTATTAGACCAAAATAAATACAAATAACTTAAATGTATAGTTTTTTCATTATATTGTGCACATGGCTGTGCTTTTATTGCCCTAATACTGTCATAGTCAGTGATAAAGCTGTATAAAATATCTCTTATGCCTTTAAGTCACATATTTATAACACAAAAAGATGTAAAATCATTGGTAATTGTAATTCAGAGCATCTTTGTCATAGTAGTCTTTAAATGCATTGTGATAGACCTTAGAGACCTTTAGATACCAAGCATTCAATATTCTTGAACATAAATTTGATTTAAATGTTGCCTATGGGCAAATAAATTCTATTATTTTTACCACAATATTATTCTTATTCTATATTCTTAGCCACCTCTTTGGAAATGCCTCTTTTACTAAATTGTTTAACAAGGTTTTATATGAATACCTTCAGTTTATAGATATTTACATTTTATTGACTTTATAAAACAGTTACTTTATAATGGCATGTTGTAACAGTTGTTTGTGGAGATATTACTATTAATGTTCATTTGCAGAGCTAGACTTTCTCTGATAGAAGGAAACATAGCTTACCAATACTGCACTGGGCCGCTGTATAAGTATAAATGTATCTTATGTGCGTACTTACATAATTTCACACCTTATCCAATGAAATAGGCAGAGATTACTCATAGGATTAGTTGTCCTTCCTAGATGTTGTACATGTACAAACTATTAAATAGATGACAAATAAACTATGGAAACTACTATAGTTACCATGTTTTCTTCATCACATTTAGGAGGTGATTGTCACTATTGTAATAAGGTAATATAACAGTTTTAATAACTATATTACTCTTTAAAAAAATGTTTATGACATCTGGAACATACTGTAGATGTTTTTACCATTATTATAATTATATTTTCTGAACTGTTACAACTTGGGGAGCTTCAAGAAACGAGCATACTCCCTTTTAAAAGGTTGCCAACGCATCTGTAATTTCTCTGGTGTTGCGGGTGTCCATGTGCGGCGGTGATCACTTACCATCAGGTGACCTGCTGGGTCGTTTGCCTCCTATTAAATAAAAAACAATATACCAAAGTTGAGGTACTTATAAAACTATGTTTATTAATTGTCTTCCTTGAACAAAATAACACCATATAGTTCCAAACTAGGACTAAATGCTTGTGTTTTTTAAAAGGCTTTCTCTTGCCTTCATTTTCTTATCTATATCTGTTATGACCTTTCTCTACCAGCAATAACATTATAAAGTAAATATGTTTACTAACATAGCATTATAGATAAATATCCATATTATGTTTTTTTAGTTTCTTTTTACATCAAGAATGGTTCATCATAACAGACCACTTATGTTCCACTGCAGGGACAGGCCTCCTCCCAGAACGGAGGGATACTTGGCCTACTAATACCACACTGGCCAGACGGATTGGTATAGGGTTTAATTTCAAGTTATCCTTTTTATGTAACATTCACTGATAGTCCCTTAGTCGGTTTCTGCGACACCCATGGGATAAGATGGGATGCTGACATATTGTATTCTTACTCCGTCACCACATGTATAATCACATTATTGAAATGAAATTATACTTTAATGTTACGAATAAAGTTTAACAATTTCAGTTTATTAATAACTTCTCATAGTTGCAACATTTCAGATTAGGTACCCTGTAGAAATACATAATGCCTTTAGATGTTATTCATGTAGTTGATACTGATCAAATACTTAAATTAAACATTCACTTTTATCCATATAATGTTTTCAAGTGTTATACTTTCTCTCATATTACTTAACCAAATACAAGATGTAATATAACAAGATATTTTGCCTCTTAAATTCTCAAATTGAAATGGAAACTGAGTAATACAACAATAGTAAACTACACTACATGTGTTATGTTGATTTTTTTCATTAGAAAGTATGTACTAGCTGAATTTCATGACATGTTAATAAGAAGTGTTAAATCTTCTCATGAGTATAGTTAGTCTGTTATGAGATTATGTTTCTCTACTTTGTTTGTTTAAGTAGCCCCTGTTACATAGTTTTGATGAAATAAGATCAAATAAGTTGTAGTTATAATTTCATCACATTTTTCATTCTAATTTTTTAATGTCAAAAGCTATAATCTTTATCAACAAGGCCTCCCTAAATCAAATATTACATTTAATTAATATATTTATACCACTATGGGTGGGTATTTCTCTACTGTTCAGTCAGAGATATTCCTGCTTAAGTAAAAAAAGAATACATTTCTGTGGACATACTTCTTTTATCATAATTATATACCCCAAGCATGAGACTATTGAGAGAATAGATTATGTTATATAGAATTCTAACCTCTGTACTACATGTATGGCATTTCACAGAAGGTGCTTTATTACTTTGGTCTATTGACTGTAATATAAAGGATTTTTTATGAAAATATAGCATAAACAGTGTCACTATCCCTATTTGTTTACATAAAATTCGGTACCTATTTGTCCGCCTATCATGGCCTACTATATCACTACTAGCTTCTCTGCATCACTAGAGAAATCTAGTCCCTGGAGTATATCCATAATGGGCTGTTAATGAAGGTTAATGTTCATGTTATAGCTGTGACGCTGTAAAACACTTATGTTTATTCCCACACAGTGTTAATCAATGATGTCACTGTGCATCCTATTTCATATAGGGGTCTGGAATGATATGTTGCTATAAGACACATCTCTACTACTCTCACTAGCTGATGCCCACGGCTTCACCCGCGTTGTGTAGGTAGCTTAAATGTTATTCTACACCCTAAACTACCTATATTCCAAATTTCATCAAAATCCAATCAGTAGTTTTTGCGTGAAAGAGCAACAAACTTTCGCATTTATAATATTAGTAGTATACCTACACTTTACAATTACTTTTTTTTTCAAGATATGAAATAGACCTGTAAATGCTTGTCTGTGGGCCAATAATTCGCAATTGAAGTAATTCTTCACCATAGTTGTTGTACCTAGATACCGAAACAGCTAACTCAGTACTGTACTTCACCATATTTCATGCTAGGTTTTTCAAGAACTTATGTTTACTTGTTCATCTGATGAAATGTCTGTGTATCTTTTGTATAATGTTGACAAAAGTTATTAGCCATAAAATAATAAAAATATTTACTTTGGTTTTATATAATTTATAATGTATTATCTTGCATAATGATAAAAAATCATTAAGGAGTTATCAAAAGTTTGAGATGGCTCATTTCTAATAATCAACTTAACATATTATTTCTTTTTTAAATGTTTTACCATTCTTTTGTAATGTGCCTTCCATACCCATCAGATGGCCCTCCTTTATGGGATCGTGGGACCAAGTTGTTCTAGCTACCACCCTCTCTTACTGCCGCAATGGCCATCGAATCTCAGTTTAAAGTTATATGTTATGTCTGATACCTTGGTTATTAAACTGTTCGTTCCTGATCTGAAACCTCTGAGAAACTCCTAATTTGACTCTTCCTTTGCTGTTACGTTCTGTTCAACGGGATCTGGGTTATCCAAGACATGACTGCCTGGTTAATACAGCTATAATCTTGAGTGACCATCCTCCAATCACATTTAAGTCTTTTCACTATATTTATCAAGGTAGGTTATGTAAAAGTTGTCATCATCATAACAGCCCATTAAAGACCCACTGCAGGGACGGGCCTCCTCCCATGACGGAGCGATACTTGGCCTACTAATACCACGCTGGCCAGATGGATTGGTATAGGGTTTAATTTCAAGTTTTCCTTTTTTTTTTATTTCGTAAAGATAATATTCACGGATAGTCCCTTAGTCGGTTTTTACGACACCCATGGGATGAGATGGGGTGGTGACATAATATTGTATTCTTACTCCGTCACCATGGAGAAGTAATGAAATTAAATTGCCATTAGCTGCAACCTATTCCCTTATCTAAATATGTGTAACAACAAAAAACTGGTACCTTTATCAACCAGTCATAAGCTTACATACCTTTGGTATTATTAATAAAATTGATTTGCATAAATAGGATTAGATAGTAGATAGATTACATTATGTCTCTGCTATCGAAAATGTCACACTTATTCAGCGAGATATTAATCAGCTTGTGTAGATTATGATAGAAAAAGTAGAAGTTATAATAAATAGTTCAATGTTAATATGAAAGATGCTGAAAAATTTAAACTATCTACTGGGGAAATAGAGTATGAATCAAACAAATGAATATTATTTAAGCTTCTAAGTTACTGTTGTCTTATTACGAAAACCAACCTTATAACAAACACGTAAGAGCTTAGGCTAATTAATCAATTGACTAAAATTTAAGAAATTTTTTATGAGTAAGGGGGTTAGTGGTAGAGCAGTAAGCATAATAATATTATGTTAAACGTAAAATTGTGAATTCCCCATTTCGTCATATTTCATGTGACGATAATTAAATAGGTAAAAAAAGTTTACAGGTATTTGCCAAGGAAAATTACATTATTATGTCAACATTATTACAATCCGTCTGGCCAGCGTGGTATTAGTAGGCCAAGTATACCTCCGTTACGGGAGGAGGCCCGTGCCTGCAGTGGGACATTAATGGACTGTTAAGATTATTACATATGTACCTGTTTTATCATAGCTTTGTTCAGAGGACAGGATAGAGCCTATTCTTTATTTTGCTAAACGTGACAGGCATTCCCGTGGTAAGCTCGAAGTATGTTGTGATTAATTTTTTGTCGCTGATTATTTTATGCGTTCGTGAGGTCATTGTCATTTCGTAATAGTGCAAAAAACATACGTATTTATCTCTTTCTGGGCCAAGGTTATTTGAATGAGATCCTAATCAAAATATTGTGATATCGATTTATTTATGAAGAGCCAAAAATCATAATCCTATTAATATTATAAATGCGAAAGTTTGTGAGGATGGATGGATGTTTGTTACTCTTTCACGCAAAAACTACTGAATGGATTTTGATGAAATTTGGAATATAAATATGGTAGTGGTGGTGGTATGGTATGGTATCTGTTTGCCAGGATCGTGACAAGTGGCGTTCTGTCGTCTCTGCCTACCCCGGCCGGGATAAGGCGTGAGTTTATGTATGTATGTAAACATGGTAGTTTAGGATGTAGAATAACATTTAAGCTACTACCTATACAGAGCGGGCATCAGCTAGTGTTTTCATATATTTATAACATACTAGCTGAGCCGTGCCCACTTCGTTGGGCGGCGAAAAAATGCGCCCGTTTTTTAAACATATTTCATTACTGCTCCACTCCTATTAGTCATGGCGTGATACTATATAGCCTATGACACTCCCCGATAAATGGGCTATTCAACACAAAAAGAAATTTTTAAAATCGGTTTAGTAGATCCAGAGATTACCCCCTACAGCGTCACAAACATACAAACACACAAACTTTACCTCTTTATAATATTAGTATAGATATTTCATTTTGATCTACATAATCTTGCGTTAATATCGTTGTCGTTGAAGTATTTATACGAGAATGTATTCTAATGAATGTGTTTTTCATTTGACGCATATAGACCACGTCATTGAGTTAATTGCCTTGCCTGGTCTGTAAGTATTGAGTTTGTCCTTTGCGGTTTGCCTTGCTGATTCTTACTACCATTTCTTTTAATCTCGTGGGAATATCATCGCATAGATATAAAGTCCAGGAATTAGGGCAATTATAGAATAGAATTCATTTATTCGTCAAATGTTAGTCATTATGTTAGTAGGACTTAAGTTTATAGCCATCATTTTGGCTTTCACGTTTAAAGGATTTCAAATAGACGAATACACGTGCCGGAAGATTGTCCTACAAATCAATGATTAGGGTATTTTTAAACGAAGGAATTCGGGAACCTTTTAGTGTGGTCAGATTGCGGGAAGGGGTGTAGGGATACGGTCAAATACAGTTTGGTGTTCATTGCACGTAGCATAATATCGAAAAGAGTTTATATGTGAGCTGCTTGCTCTTTGAATATTTATAAACTTTACAGTGCGATACCTATATGAGAGTTGTAACTAATTAATAAAATAAAAAACGAATATTTTAAAGCAGGCACTACAAGTTTTCGAAGGACGTGAGTCCTGCATCTGTAGAAGGTTATTTTATCGAGCAGAAACCAGTTTTGATGTCGTCATTGCTGTATTGATGGTTTTCTATATAAAGCGCAGATTACACTAGACTACATGTAGTCTTTCAATTTCCAAAACAATTACATGGAAATGGAAAGACTACATGTAGTTTCCTACAAGATGTAGTGTCCTACAAGATGTAGTCTCCTACAAGATGTAGTGTCCTACATGTAGTCTAGTTTAATCGGCGCTTACGACGATAACAACAAGAAGTTGATTGTTAAATGAAAACAGCATTAATTATACAGCACGAGATTAATTTGTAATGACATACGACGTCATAGAAGCGAGGAATATTACTAACAGATGTAAGACTATTATTTACGAATGACGTGGTCGGTGAAGCGAATTTTACTTGTCGTTTTCAATACTTTGCTGAAACAAATAAAATATGTTGCCACAAAATTTTATTAGAGACTAGCTGAAAAAAACACGTCCCTTTTTTAGACATATTTCATCACGGCTCCATTCTATTAGTCATAGCGTGATACTACATAGCCTATGACACTCCCCGATAAATGGACTATCCAACACAGAAAGAATTTTTAAAATCGGTTCAGGAGATCCAGAGATTACCCTCTACAACGTCACAAACACAAAAACTACATCTTTATAATATTAGTATAGATTGTCGAAAAAGATAATTAATGTTTGTTTCACGTATGACGATGTTGTCGTGAGTAAAATGATGGATAAAATGAAGAATTTGCGTTATTATCATGCTGTACAAATGATGTCCACTGCTGGACATCCCCTTCAAATACATATATTTCTACTTTGTGAAGTCGCGTACACTGAACAGCAGTCCCTCGATTTTATAGCTTGAAATATAATTCATGAAAGCTATTTCATACGAAATGTACAAAGGAAATAATTATAATTGAAACATTGTTGAAATTGCTTTTGTAATTAGTCAACTTTCCAAGATAATAAATCAGTAAAGATAATTGACCGAATACAATATGATATCATCCATTTTGCTAAGTCTGGAGTAAAGGACTTCTCACCACCCTTGACATTTCATTACATCATTCAGATATCTACAGTTCTAAAAGATAGTTTTCTTCTATTAATTTTAGGATAGGGATTTCCTAATGCGATAAAAGTGGAAAGTTTGTACGGTTGCTGCAGTTTTAATATAGCTTGAAATTGTCTGCTTATATTTTTTTTGTCACAAGGCATCGTTTATTCTTGTCACCTGTGTCTGTTGGCAATGAAAACTTGTTTGCGATAACATTACTTAACCGCAATAACAACAGTAATTGAAACGTTACTAAAACTTGGGGTTTAACAATACTTTTACATTTTGGCGAAATTAATGCTGTTTCCAGGGCGTAACGTTATTGTTTATTGATTTTGTTTATGGCTCTGGCATCCTCAGTCGAAAAGAAAAGGCTGATTATAATAATATATTTTTTCTCACACATTCACAAAACGCCAAGTCCTAAACTAAGCAGAGCTTGTACTATGGATACTAGGATAATCATACTCTTTGTAAATACATACATTTACAAAATCATGTACAAAAAAATTAGCATTGTCCGGGAATCGAACCCGAGACCTCGTAGAAGTCTTCTATAAACACTACTTTTTATTATTATTATATTTTCACTACTTTTTATAATATTTTTTCTTAAGAATTAATTGTAATAGATTGACGTAAAATACAAGGAAGAAAATATATTATGTATATGAAAAGTCGTGCGCAAAGATATAGATACTCTTTTACACAGTAGATAACAGATGACCTTGAACTCAACTTGACCGTTAGTTATCGTTTAACGTGTTGGAAAGTAATTTGATAACGTAGTGCATCTTTTATACATAGGATTATGCTTCTGTTTATTAAATGTTCTAATCTATTACTTTGTTTGACAATAAATTGATGTAGTACTTTAAATGTTGCCATGTGGACTTATTTTATACATGAGAATATTTTTCTCACACTGGGCCCTGTGCGTTTTCTTTTTCTTTATTAGTCCTTCGTGTTCGCACGTTTATATCGCATTTACTGATTAGTAATGTGGATTTCGTTTATTGTGACGTGACTGCCGACTGCAGAACCTCTGTGGCAGTGTCCTCTTTGGCATTACTATAAAGGCGTATGTGTTTTACTCCTTTCTTATAATATTTCTTCCTTCAAGTATGTACACGGTAGAACCGTTTTGTAGAGCCAGATAACTTCATCCTTTCTTCTCCGTAGATATTAGACTTGCAATCTTGTGGTGCATTCATTTTAAAACTATAAAACAACAAACAAATAAGTTAAGTTACTGCAAGTAACCCATGTTCTACGCTGCGTAGATTAAATTTTCTAAGATGACGGTATGTTTTACATCTGATAGTAATAAATATTTGAGGTTTTACTACCCGAACGTAAATGTTGTTATCTTCATTGTTGATAATGTCGCCTCATGTCCATCTATACGTCACTCATGTCTTCCTACGCATGTTCTATTTTAGACTAGGGAATATTTACTTTGTTTACTTTTAGAAAAGGTGTGACTTTTCTTATGAAGGGTACGTGTTTCAAGGTAAATTAATTACAGATAGCTCAAATTTTAAATTTATTGTTTGTTAGGTATATTGACTCAAATAATAGATAATAACTTATTACTTTAGTTAGTTTGGGACTAGATGGCGTTGTGTGAACGTGTGAGGAATATTTATATTATTTATTGTGGTATTTCATAAAAGTAGTAAAAATAAAGTGATTACTTAATGGAACATATCACTGAAAGTTGGGAAATATGTATTTCATGAAGAAATTATAACTTACATTGGCTATTCAGCAAGAGGCTGTGTATGTGTTATGGGAATTAACACATGGTGTCTAAAGGTGACAAACGCAGTGCAGGTGCACTCATATATTATTTTGTGCGTGTATTTACAAGCGTGTTCCTTACCACCTGACTAGAGATTTATGTCCTTTCACAATATAATATACAAAAAAAAAACAGTTTACTATAAGCTTAAAGAGCAACAAAAGATTCCAAAATTTCGTAACTTCAACAGCAAAAAAAAGACATCAATAATATTGTTAGTATTCTTCAATAGAACGTTAGCCGGCAGTGTCACGCAACTGCCAACATAATGATCATTGCAAAGTTATTTATACCTCAATTATGTACTACTCTAGCATATACAAGGTGCTTCCTTTAATTGTTACAAACATGGCTTTGTTCTACACTATTGTTTATTCTTACTCCACATGACATCAAAAGAAAAGTATTTAATTACAAACCAGAGAAGAAAATATTAAATTACTACGTCAAAACAGGTTCTAAAACTGTTTCATTTACAGCAGTTTCGCCCTAGCTATGATTGAGAACAGTACACGATAAAAAAATATGTGTTTTGGCTATTTTAAGTTTGAAAATGTTGAAAAAAAAGGAAGTGCCGTGGTATTCGAATCATAGGATAAGGATACAGGATAATTTTGCCAATTGGAGGCATCATTCGTGTCGTTTGCACTGGAATACAACTTGTGACTGTACGTAGTACCGTATGTAGTTAGTTTAATAACTAGGTCGTTTCGACACCAATCATTTAGCAAATCATTACCCTACTGTCTAGCTTGTAATTGTTTTTAATTTTTTCTGTTATGGTTACTGGTTTCTTGTGCTCTTTAGACTATTTGTAACTTTACGAAAGTTTGAAAATACAATTTAAATTACTTTTAATCTTTAATCGGAGGAGTTTTATTATCAATTTCTATTCTCTTTATTTTTGTATTATAATTGTGAAAACTAATGTTAATTTCATTACGTCATTAGGTATATTCTACGTATAGATATAATTTTTATGCTATATACATCATACTGATAAATTATTTGATAAACAATTATCATAACAGCTGATTTATATTTCCCTGTAGGCCTGTGTGTCGTTAAATTAGACCAAGGAAAGGTTTCCTTAGACGAATTTTACACTCGTAGAACCTTAATTGTTTTCCACATAGAGAAGACATATTTACCCATTTAATTGTTAATATAAGCGCCGATTGCACTAGACTACATGTAGTCTCCTACATCATGTAGGAGACTACATGATGAAGGACGGTCGGGACTCGCCAATCTCCGATATGTAATGTCCTAACAGCCTAAATGTGATTACACTAGACTACATGTAGTCTCCTACATGATGTAGGAGACTACATGTAGTCTAGTGTAATCGGCGCTTTACTGACGTGGTTTCTGGAGCAAAGCATTACCATTATAAAAAATCGAAAGACCGCTGACAATACTTTTAAAGAACTCACAATAACAATAAAATTTAGTTTTAACAAAGTTTTTACTTATCTATTTACCAACTAAATAAAAACTTCTAAAATTTTAATGTAAGTATTTTCTTAGTTATTTATTTTTATAATATTCTTTACATTGCATTTACGAGTTACATTTAATATTATTATTAATATTAACATTTTTGATGTATTTACCTATTAATATTTTGTATTCGTTATCTAATTATTAATCTTACTAATTGCCTGCTAGTTTTTTTATTAAACTATTCTCTTTTGTTATGTGTATTTTTATATTTATTTCTTTCCATAGACTGAAGTTTATCAATATAAAAAAAAAGTTTTCGTGTATCTACTATCTTAAAAGAACTGTCAAAATATTGAGTTATGTTTTGTTCATTCAACATTTCATGTAATTATGGTACTTAGGGCCAGATTCAGAGACCGCACTTTGTCTTTACTTTAGCAAAGTCTAGTTATTATCTCTGAATTTGAACAACATTAAAGTAATTTTTCGCATGAAAAAGTTTACTTTCATTATTTATTACTACAAAGTAAACTTTTCATGCGAAAATATTACTTTAATGTTGTTCAAATTCAGAGATAATAACTAGACTTTGCTAAAGTAAAGTCAAAGTGCGGTCTCTGAATCTGGCCCTTAGAGGTTCATAATGCATCCAAAAATATTTTACTTAGCTATTAAGTCTAAGCTCAGAAAATTCAAAATATTTTCATTACGTAATAGTTTTAATATTCTAACTATTAACTCGTATTTACTTTTGTAAACAAAAATGAACATATTTTGACGAGTTTAAAGTTACTTAATTGGTAACTTTTTTCTGTATTGGTTAACTTTGTCTAAGGTTTACTGTCCTTTTTATATGTATTAATCCTAATATTTATTATCTCTTTTTTTATTTTGATGTTTTTTACCTGTTAAAATGAGACTGCAAGGACTTAGGTAATGTTAGGAAATCCTATTTAGATTGGTATCAAAGTTGGTATCTTTTATTTTGGTTAAACCAATCTTCAATAACTTAGAATTGATTTTTTATTAATTCTTTAGAATGGTTAAATTAATGAAAAGTATGAAATACAGTTATGAAGAATACAAAATATTAAAACCACTCTTTAAAATTGTAACACCATAAAGCTGTTTTTTCATAAACGAAATTTCACAGTTTATGTTCAAAACCCACTATAATTAAAACAAATTCGAATATTCTTCTCTTTTTTTAAGTCTGTTAAAAAGCCCAAAATCTAATAAAAACTTATAAGAAACATGTCAAACCTCTTAAATTATTATTAGCCTGTACTGTCCCACTGCAGGGCAAAGGCCTCCCCTTCAGAATTCCACTTTTCTCGATCCGTGACTTCCGTATGCCACTCCCTCTTAAAAGCAGGTCATCTCGCCATCTCCTCTTAAATTACCCAAAATAAAATATTTAGGCCATTTCCGACTACCCAAAGCTTACTATTTTTAACTCTTTATTATAATATTGTTCCAGGCAATGGTGGTGAGACGACATGGTGTTTCAGTCAGGTGAAGGGTACCCTGGAAGATGACGTCACGGAAGCTGATCTGATATCCTGTGTCGAGTTCAACCATGACGGTGAACTGCTTGCCACCGGCGATAAGGGTGGCAGAGTTGTTATATTTCAGGTATGTGTTTATCATATTAAATGATAATAAACTTTTATTTGAAATCTAAATTAGTACAAGAAGATTACAATACTGTATTGTACTACTAAACTATCTTATGTATAAAGAGGGAAACTCTGCTTCGTCGTAACAGCCCGTTAATGTCCCACTGCAGGGACAGGTCTCCTCCTGTGACGGAGAGATACTTGGCCTGCTAATACCGCGCTGGCCATACGAAATGGTATAGGGTTTAATTTCAAGTTTTCCTTCTTTTTATTTCGTTAAGATAATATTCACGGATAGTCCCTTAGTCGGTTTTTACGACACCCATGGGATGAGAACGGGTATTGACACATTGCATTCTTACTCCGTCACCACACGGAAAGCCACACTGTATTCTTAGCCAGTCATCACATAGACAGAAATGATTTATTCAATTCCAAAAAGAATATTGAAACTTAAGCCAAATTCAAAGATGTGGTTAAACTTATTGGAATATTTCAATTTACAGAGGGATCCAGCGTCAAAGCAATGTGTCCCTAAGAAGGGTGAATACAATGTATATTCCACCTTCCAATCACACGAGCCCGAGTTCGACTACCTCAAGTCTCTCGAGATAGAAGAGAAGATCAACAAAATAAGATGGCTCAAACGGAAGAACCAGGCGCACTTCTTACTATCAACAAATGACAAGACTATCAAATTATGGAAGGTTAGTCTAGTATGTATGGGCTTTTTATGTTTTATTTTTTACCTTACTTACTTACCTTAAATTTAATCACTGTTTAGCGAGATTTTTATTAGCAAAACCAACTTTATGCCAAACAAAAACGTAAGAATTTAAGCTAATCCATTTACTAAAATTAAAGAGGCGTTTATGAGTAAGGGGGTTAGTGTTAAGTTTATGACAAAGAATTAAACCACCTATAAACTAGTAAGGGACATTTTGAGAACGGAACATTTCAGTAATGGGACATTTTGCGAAAGAGACATTCTGGGAAATGGACATTATCGTTAAGGGGCATTTCGGGAAAGAAACTATTTAAACCTAGGGACGTTTTAGGAAAGGGACATTCTGAGTCTGAGGGGATAGGGCTTGCCCTAAAGGTATGGTACACGTGCTTGTCCCTTTCTGACTGGAGATTAACACCTGTTTTGAGAGCTAGATGGTCAACGGACTATATGAATTCTTAATAATGAATAAAGATATATACTCATAGAGGGCATTTTTGCGTTCCCTTATATATATCATATATATAGTCATACTCCTTACCTAACCTAATGTTTAACAATTCAATGTGCAATCCAGTAAAAAAGACTTCCGGAGCATCACTATTATTCACAATGTTTCCAATATAAACTTCTTCAATATTTCTGCTTAAAACTCCTTATTCCGATATACATGCTATAAATTTACAAGTAAAAACTTATTTGTGGTCCTGTTAAAATTCTAGTTAAGTTACGGCACTAACCTCGTTTCCAGGGCATAGACAGAAATTTGATATTCCCTATCCTACATGTATAACGTAGTAGTAATACTTGCGTTAATCTTTTGTTCCTGTTTTAGAACCATGACATTATAACAATAGCACTTTGTTGTAATATACATACAATAAGTAACGTGATATTTTACTATATTTACTATGAATATGGATTTACGTCCACCTATCTCTTACACTAGGTGTGCCTGACAGGGTCCACAATTTGAACCTTTGTTGACTTTACCATCTTGTACCTATATAAAACATTGAATATCCAAAAAAAATATTAAACAAGTAAATTAATAATGACAAAAGTACAAAAGAAATGAAAAACAAAAGACCCGATTGCTTAAATTAATTATAAAATAAGAAAAAAATTAAAATTTAAGGAATAATTGCTAATTTATTTCGTTCGAATCGTTAGTGCTTAAATACCCATTTAACGATTACACATTATCTATTTTTAATTTGATTTTTGACCAAATTGCGGCCTTTGCCTGCTGTATTTTGATAATTATGTCTGCACGCAGTAATGCCTTTTAGGACCCGTCCACCCGCTTTTGGTCGGAGTCCCGAAAAGACGGTAATACGGTAATGTAATGACTAAAACCCACGCTGTTCCTCTCTCACTCATAAATGGTTAGGACTTTAACAAGGCAGGCATTATTCAAACTGTCCCGGAAGTGCTGGTCCGCAACAGCGGGCTCCAAAAATGATAGGTTCTCCTTGGACGCCTAGTTTTGCGAGATAAGAGAAAGGTTCGACTGCTCTTTCTTTCCGCCGCTTCTTTGGCAGTCAGGACAGTTTACTTCGTAAGAACTTTCGCTTCCGACGATCGATTTAGTAGTCAGAACCTGAGAGAGGCTACCCGTCCAGATTGCGCAGACAAATACACGGCTCAAAAAATGTGACTCCGAAAAGACGTCCAGCTGTTGGGACGTGTTCTTAAGGGCGATTTGACAGTTGTCGACGTACCAAGCATAGGAGAAGCTTGAACTATTAGGAATTGTATCACAGTGCTTAGTTACAAAGTATAATTGTTTGTGTGTAGGTGTCGGAGCGCGACAAGCGCGTGACGGGCTACAACACGCGCGAGGAGGGCGGCAGACCGCGGGACCCGGCGCGCATCACGCAGCTGCGCGTGCCCACCGTGCGACCTGCCGAGCTCATGGTGGAGGCCTCGCCCAGGTATGTATATGTGACCAACTACCTAAAAGCGACCATGTACCTATGTGTGACCAGTTACCTAAAAGCGACCATGTACCTATGTGTGACCAACTACCTAAAAGAGACCATGTACCTATGTGTGACCAGTTACCTAAAAAAGACCATGTACCTATGTGTGACCAGTTACCTAAAAAAGACCATGTACCTATGTGTGACCAGTTACCTAAAAGAGTCCATGTACCTATGTGTGACCAGTTACCTAAAAGAGACCATGTACCTATGTGTGACCAACTACCTAAAAGAGACCATGTACCTATGTGTGACCAGTTACCTAAAAGAGCCCATGTACCTATGTGTGACCAGCTACCTAAAAGAGACCATGTACCTATGTGTGACCAACTACCTAAAAGCGACCATGTACCTATGTGTGACCAGTTACCTAAAAGACACCATGTACCTATCTGTGACCAGTTACCTAAAAGACACCATGTACCTATGTGTGACCAGTTACCTAAAAGAGACCATGTACCTATGTGTGACCAGTTACCTAAATGAGATCAAGTACATAATATGTGTCCATGGCCTAAAAGTGACCAGGTATATCACACATCCTACAACTTCCTATTAGACCGAGAATAGTAGAAATACCTAGGTACCTATTTATCAGCTCCTTACTTGTTAAATCCTAACAACCAACCTAAGTAAGATAAGGATGTAAGACAGAATATACATTTATATACCAAAAGAAGCGATATTCATACGGTAAATACTAGAAATAAACATAAACTGTGTGTCCCTCATTACCGTTTACACAAAGTACATCAATCGTTTATGGCACTTAGTATACGTCTTTATAACAAAGTACCTGTAAAGATATTAGAATTACCGATTACTTCATCTAAAGAAAAAATTAAAAGTTGTTTAGTAGCCAAAGGATATTACACTCTTGAAAATTATGTAAGTGACCGGGATGCCTGGATTTAAAATACGTCTATGAATTAGGACTCACAGAAAAATTTACTTTGGTCGATGTGAAGTAAGGGCGTCCCTCTGCCATTTGTATCTCCCCTAATTGTAGTTTTTTTTTGTTGCTCTTATTGTCAGGACTCGTCATGCTCACTATAATGTCATTGCTTGTGGTGGCGTGGAGGCCGGGTCAATCCCTTCCCTACAATATGGCGAGGGGGTTGATGGCTGACCTTTGCGTTATACTCGTGAACGGGTGCTACTTGGGGTGACTGGTCGACCCTGACATTAATAAATTTACATTTTAATACATTTCTGAGTTTTTATTTAAGTGGTCATTTGGCTGAGCGACGTCTTTATTACTGGATAGTTGTTTATAGATGTGATTTGGTGCTCCTACTTCTATGTACTACCTACATCACGACGCTACCTTTATAATTGAATAATCCTTGGTTATGGTTATGTATGGTATACAATGGTTGCAGCGCCTAATTACAGTTATCTCCTATGTAAAAAAATGACGTCAAGAAAATGCAGCAGTAGAGTTTGTTGCGCCGCTTTTTCTCTACTAGCGCTTTGGAGGCGGTGGTAAAGTTTTCAAAACTTTGAAATGTTAATGAACTTAGATTAAGTAGTGTTAGATGACGTCAAAAAGATACAATATTATTGTACTATTTTGAATAAATAAATGAATACTGAATACTAAGGTTCAACAGAAACGATAAAAAATACGGGTGATAGGTTTTCCAGGATTCGCTGTGCCTGCTTTATTCACGTCTCAAAGTGGCTGTGTTATTGAGCTTAGATGATAAGGACTATTGTTACGAGGTATAACAAGTGCATACCATTTGTAAAACACAGAGGTCTTCTGTCTCTAGTCTGACAAGCTTAGGGCTGATTTTCATACAATATAATTTAAAAAAGTCGACTTCACATTCTATACTATGTATTAACTAAACACTTATCGAGCTTTCAATTATAATCTACTATATAAAAATAAATCGGGTTTTCCTTCCTGACGCTATAACTCCAGAACGCACGAACCGATTTCCACGGTTTTGCATTCGTTGGAAAGGTCTCGGGCTCCGTGAGGTTTATAGCATAGAAAATTCAAAAAATATTTGAACAGAAAAGCGGGAAAATAATGCCCGTGCGAAGCCGGGACGTACCGCTAGTATGTTATCAATATATTAATAAAGGATAACTTTATTATCAACACATAAGTGCCAATAACTTATTTTATATTTATGATAACGAGTGCTTTTTAATTAAATTATGTTCGATAGTATTTGTTATAACACTCGAATATTATCAGGTTTATGATAGCTTTTTAATTATATATTTAGCTACTTTTAATTATAGCGCAGTGACTTATGTTTGTTGGTTTTATTTACCCTGAGGTTTCAGCCTCCTGTCCCTAATTATGGCCATCATTAAGGCTTTAAAAAATTAACATAGACCCATATCCTTTTCGCGTTTAGAATGCAGTGAGTTGTCATTGTCCGCCGACTTAGCCCCGCCGTCTAACCCCCGCCGTCTAACCAATAAAAAATTTTAAAATTCAATTAATTTGAATTTTAAAAGATTTTATTGGTTAGACGGCAGGGCTGTCACTGCATTCTAAACGCGAATAGGATATACTTTGTTTATTGTTTTTTCCTGTATGAACATGTGTCTCTCACATATTACAGTTTTTTTGTTTTTGTTTTTTTTTTTTTTATAAAGACAACTCCCGCACTAGGGATCATGCCCTGTGTCGCGGGGACTTTTACAAACATCAATTAACGGACACAGAACACCCAGACTCAGGACAATAATTTGTGGATCTCACAAATTATTGTCCTGCGTGGGGATCGAACCCACAACCTCATGCGCGGCAGCCGCTGGCTCTACCGGCGCGCCACCGAGGTCGTCAGTATACATATAAGTACCCCTTAGTGATGACCTCTTACTATAATTTTGCACTACTTATGAATAGAATTATAGACATAGTAGTAAAACAAAGTAGTACGACACCCATAGGATAAATGGGGTGGGGACACAATATTGTATTCTTACTCCATCACCATAAACAACTAACCTAACCTAACCTAATATTATTACAACCTAATATTATACAACCATAATATTATTATGATAACTAGATTTGTGATGATTTATCTCCTACACTACCAAATTATTAACCCAAAATATTTGTTTATTTTCAGGAGGATATTCGCAAATGCTCACACATACCACATAAACTCAATTTCACTGAATTCTGATCAAGAAACGTACCTGTCCGCAGACGACCTACGCATCAATCTCTGGCATTTGGAAATAACGGACCAGAGCTTCAATATTGTAGATATTAAACCTGCTAATATGGAGGAGCTTACTGAGGTAAATGTCTATTTTAATTGTTATGTTAATTATTTTTGATATATCAAAAAACGGTCCCTTTGGGAGTTTTAAATTTGGGAGCTAGATAAGGTGTTAGTTAACAACATCATAAATTCCAACTTTGCCACTACATGGGGAATATTAGTATACTAACCCCCGGTTTCCGAATGACTGATCAAGTAAAAATCAACGAATCAAGTGTCAAACCTGTCATTTTAGTTCCTGAAAATGATAGTTTTGACATTTGATAAGTTGATTTTTACTTGATCAGTCATTCGGAAACCGGGGGTAAGTTTCCCAAGTTTTAGAACATTATTTTTACAATTTAACTTCTGTGAGGTGTCTTGTAATGCCTTGGTCATATAAGTGTTAATCTTATAAAGGTAGGATTTTAAAAAAAAGTCCTACTCCTCACCATCTTCAGGGATGGAGGGAAACCGCTGGATCCCTATCATGGTAGGCATATGTCTTAGTTAAGGCAGCAGGAAGAGATGAATGAAAAACGTGCAGGATTGCGTAAAGTAGAAATGTTTAGAGGAAGCCTATGTCCAGCCGTGGACATGAACTGGCATCTATCTTTAAAATTTGAGATGGGATGTGACATATTAAAACTACATGTCTCTTCTCTCTCTAATAAAGCGAGTATCTTCAAATAAAGCGAGTAGTGTTATTTGTTTAACTATCATAAAATAAAATGTATTGTTACAGGTGATAACCGCGGCGGAGTTTCATCCGACTGAATGCAATCTCTTTGTTTATTCTAGTAGTAAAGGTTAGTAGTCTTTATACTTTTTGTTATATTACTTCTTATGCATTGTACAAAGCGGTTCAGCACTTCGTACATGTGCAAAACCACAAAACAGTGGAACTCTCGGCCAGCCCACGTGTTTCCTTCAAACTACGATCCAGGTTCCTTCAAGCGAGGCGTGAAAAAGCATCTTCTGAAGCCGCCATAGTAGAGACATACATGCATCTACAAATACTGTAGCTGGCATGGTGCTCGCCATTCTTGGACTCTAATGGATGCTTAACATCAGGCACCATAGAGTCATTCTGGTAGGCTAATTTAAAAAAAGAAAAAAAAAATTGTAAAGTCTCCCTAAAGTTATCTTGGTAGGAAGAAGGTGCATTGTGAAGGTTAGAAATATTACTTCCTCAATTTTAAAGAAGTTCAAGGCATAACACAAATCTTAGAGTAAATATGTCTTCTTATCTAAATATGTCCCTTACTTTGGGTTGAATAAAAACCCTGTTAACTCTTAAAATGTAAATATAACCCAGGTTGCCTAGCGGTCTAGAGCACATCCCAGCCGCATGATAACAATCCTTTCCAGTTTCAAGTAAGGCTAGCCAAAAGTAGTTACATTATTTATAACGATTGGAGGACTACAGTTAGGGTTTATTTTTTGAGTTATTTGCTATGTAATTAATTAGGGACTGTACTTAAAATAAATGAGAAGTTATAAAATGTTTATGGATCTCTGCACAGACTGTAACATTATTCTAAGCTAGGTTGTTACGTATCCGTGCTACTACGTACATTCGTTCCGTGACCTCAATCACTTCTCGTGGCCTGTATCAGCAGAATCAGCAGTTGTTGAGAAATCAAGCACGAGGCGCAGCATCAGCAAGTGTGACCGACCAGTTGCAGTTCGATTACGTTCAACCTCATTTTATAGTTTTATATGAAGACATCTCAAGAGAGGAATGATCAGTTATAATGTAGTCGTGTCTTACGTTGTAATTCAGTTTAGTACTTATAAGTTAGTAGTTAGTATAGATAGAATGTAGTTCTAACATCGAATTCATTCATCTTTAGATTAATTAGATTGTAATAAGAACAATAAATCTCGTTTTTAGTGATTCTAGTTTCCTTCTTACACCCTCCGATTGTGACCTACGTAATTAGGTCTGTCCCAATTATCGACAACAAAATAAATAAACAAAACCCATGACATCAAGGAAGTTTGTTGCTAAACTAATATAAACACTTTTCTGCAGGTACGATAAGGTTATGCGACATGCGCGCGGCGGCCCTGTGTGACCGGCACGCCAAGCTGTTCGAGGAGCCCGAGGACCCGCACGCCAGGTCCTTCTTCTCCGAGATCATATCCTCCATCAGTGATGTCAAGCTTAGTAACTCTGGCAGGTTGGTTAATAACTATGTAATTAGTCATTTCCTTCAGACTTAATCCTACTAATATAATAAATGCTAAAGTTTGTGAGGATGGATGGATGTTTGTTTGTTACTCTTACACGCAAAAACTACTGAAAGATGACGGTAGAAGTTTACACTAATTACCTAACAATCATAGAGCACTTTAATGTTATCTTGACCAACTTTATACCTACTTACCTATGTTCACAATAAAGATTATAAATAAAAAATGAAAAACAAAAGACTTTTTAATTTCTGTAAAAACTTCGTCATTTTTTGGGAAACTTGGAATTTACATCCATCGTATTATAAGTTCATTAAATAACTTACTGTACGTAATTCTTTATTCTACTTATTTAATAAATATGTTGCTAGATAAAGTATTAAGTGTGTATTTTAACTGTCTGAGTTTTTATTACGTTAGTGGCGAATAAGAACTGTAAACACATTTTTGATGTACATATTTATTTAATATTAGTGTTAGATGACGTCAAAAAGTTACAATATTATTGTACTACTTTGAATAAATGAATGAATATGAATATTATATTTCCAAAAAATAGTTAAAAATTGAAAAATAAAATTAAGTTCCGTTGGTTGAGATTGCTATAAGATTTTTGGCCATTTAAATACATACCATCATCATATAAATGTATTTTCTTTTTTCAAATTGCAGATACATGATGTCGAGAGACTATTTAGGACTTAAAGTATGGGATCTCCGCATGGAGACGAAGCCCGTAGAGACTTATCCTGTACATGAATATTTACGTTCCAAGTTGTGTTCTCTGTACGAGAACGATTGTATCTTTGATAAGTTTGAGTGCTGCTGGAGCGGGGACGATCAGCGGCTCATGACCGGCTCTTATAATGGATTCTTTAGGTATGTTATAGTATTAGTTATTTTATTATGAGGATTTTGTTCTGTTTTTGGACTTAATCATGCAACATAGACATAAGCTTGTCCTTACTATTTTTGTTATTAAAAGTGGGGTTTGTCCCAATGGATTTAATAATGTTGTCAAGAGTCATTTGCTATGGTGGTATAAGTATATGGTGTTCTTCCCAGTTGTTCAGATATTTAAGATAAATATTCGGAAGGATGATTATCTCTGATGGACATCGGTCGTATATAAATGTGTGATCGTGTCAACGGGCGGTTAATCCTCGTTTTTATATGTGCGAGTGTATAAACTGTGACGCGCTGTACTTAATGTGTAACAGCAGTAACACTATGTCCCCCCCCCCCCCCCCCCCCGGCAGGATATTCGAGCGCGGCGGCTGCGCGGGCGCGGCGCGACGCCCCGACCTCACGCTGGAGGCGGCGCGCGACGCGGCGGCGCGGCCCCGCCAGCCGCTGCGGCCCAGACGTGTCGCCACCACTGCTAAGAGGAAGAAGGTACGTCTATTATATGTAAATATTAACTTAGGGCCATCGCCCACGGGGACTTTATGTAGCGATGCTGTTGCGCTTTTTAGTAAAACCGCGACTGCATCGCTACATAAAGTCACGCATTTACCTATACCACGAAAGAATCGGCCACTAACGCGTGTTAGTCGCGCTGCTGCATCGCTACAAAAAATCCAAAGCCCCTTAGGCGCTGACTCCACGAGCGATAAAATCGCGGCGATATAATCGTCGTGCCATGTATTTCTATATACTCTGTATGAAGGTGTCTCCACACGGCGATGTTATCGCGGCGATTTTTGTTCAGACTCGTCGCGATTCTATCGCTCGTGGAGTCAGCGCCTTACACTAAAATTGTCCACAACATCTTAAGAAACAAGACTATGTGAATAATACACAGTATGGCATGCCTATTTCTATATTTGACGACCTCTATGGCGTATACTATTTTTCAGACAGGAAAGGTACGGTGACATTTAATCTTTTCCGTGTTACTTAGTTTACTTTTGTAGAATTACGAATTTATTAATTAATTAATTAAAAATAAAAGCTATCAATTTATGAATAAGAACTGATAGTAAAATAAAAATATTATTTAGACGTTAATATTTAATTAAATTATATAAAATATTTTTTTATATTCCATCTTCAACCCTAATATTTATAATATAAACATAAATTTTAAAATCGTATGCGCTACTCGGAACATGACATTTAATCTTTTCCGTGTTACTTAGTTTACTTTTGTAGAATTTAAAAATAAAAGCTATCAATTTATGAATAAGAACTGATAGTAAAATAAAAATATTATTTAGACGTTAATATTTAATTAAATTATATAAAATATTTTTTTTATATTCCATCTTCAACCCTAATATTTATAATATAAACATAAATTTTAAAATCGTATGCGCTACTCGGAACATACTGCGCCGAACCCAAATAAAAAAAAAAATTGGGATAAGGGCAGGGGAATGATGAATGATGATGCGCTACTCGGAACAAATCTCAATAGAGATTGACACAATAAAATTGTTAAAATCAAATGAATTTTTATTAAACTGATGGAATCGATTAAATTTTTTTTTATATTCATAGAAATTAATAATAATTTTAGTTGTCTTATAACTAAATTTTAGTTTTTACGAGGATAGGCCGCGAGTTTTTTTTTGGCGGGTTTCGTACGTCATAGCGGTAAAATCTTGATGATGTCATTACTAAAAGAGGCCTGTGACCACGTTACACGATGACTGGAAACGGCATAATTAATAAATATTTAAAAAAAGATTAGTTTTTTATTTTGTACCCATAATCGATATATTCTTGTTTGTAAATTATATCGGTTAGATATTTAGTCGGTATTTTTAAAAACGATTTTAGTGTTACTACATCTCTAGTAATGACAAATACTAAACGTCACCATACCCATAGTGTAAGCAAAATAGAATAGTAGTTATTTAACATGAGCGCTACGCTGAGGTCTCGGTTTCGATTCCCGATCAATACTAGTCTTTGTGTGCATGAACGTGATTGCTTGCATTGGTCTGGATGTTTTCTATGTATTGCATAATATCACGACAGGTATCCGATAAAATGTATCTTATTTTTAAAAAGCATAATAATGAATCTATTATTGTTTCTGATTCATCCAGGACGAGATCAGCGTAGACTGCCTGGACTTCAACAAGAAGATACTTCATACGGCGTGGCACCCCCACGAGAGCATTATAGCGGTGGCGGCCACCAACAACCTCTTCATCTTCCAGGACAAGTTCTAGCACCAACACTCCCACCATCACCACACGACACTGTGCTACTGCCTTCCATGCCACCCGACACTACACCGCGACCTACATGTTGGACGATATGTTGGGTAAAATGTTAGACAACATGTTATACGACATGTTGGGTAAAATGTTGGCCAACTTGTTGGATGACATGGCGGCCGATATGTGGGACGACATGCTGGCCGATATATTGGACATGTTGGGTAAAATGTTTTGCTGAGGCTTGTAGTATTTTTGTTGAAAAATGTTATATTCTGTTGACCGGAATTAAAAAGAAGATTATGAATATTTTAGTACTCTTGTAAAATGTGCTAAGGACGCCATCTATTATCACGAACAAAAAGTATTCAATGGTCTCCATTCTGTTGTATAGGCACTTATTGCGTTACTTATTCTTCTTAATTGTCTATAGGAAAGCGTCAGGTATAATATCTACTTAAAAGTTGAGTTATAATCTGCAGATTGATGTTATGAATCTGGACTTAATTAGGATATTATTGAAATATATTGTTATTTTTAAACCTCATAAATGAACTGAGAATCACAGTTATGTCCGGGATAAATCACAATAAAATTCTGTGAACGAAATTCATACAAAGCTTGTCGTCATTTCCTATAGTCATTATGAAAGACAAAATTAGTTTAACAAAACATGGGTCCCAGAACAGTGCGATTATAATAAAATTATCAGTGACAAACGGCGGCTTTCACAAGTGTTACTACAACTCAAAAAATCAATTATTTACATCACAACTTTAGACCGCATTTTCACTACCACCCATTTAGAAATTGTCCAGAAAAATGGTAAGATTTTTAATCTTAAACAAGCATTGTTTGCCTTGCTGTTTCGTCCACACATTTGCTTTATCATATCAGACAATCGACGTCCACTGTTGGACATAGGCCTCCTCCAAGCATTGCCATCTTGTGCCGTCCTGTGCCTCCCTCATCCATCGGCTTCCCGCCGTCCTAACTAGGTCACATTTGCTTACACGGTTCTAATATTGATGCCTTAAATCAATCTCTCCATCATGAATAGTCTGACTACATATTACCGTATCCTCATTCAAAGAAATTACTCTTTAAAATATGTATTGATAACCTGATAAAAAACAGAGGTTTCAAATCTTGCTGCAAAACAAAAGCAATAAGATACTACTTTCAGTTCCACTCAGGCCTTCTGAAGAGGGAAATGTAAAGACCTGCAGATAGCAAAATGCTGAGTTTCGACTCATCCGTAGAACAAAGTTCGATCTGCAGATAGCTAGTTTTCATTTTGATTTTTTTACATGGTATGTCATAACAACATACCAAAAATTTTAAAATGATAGGTCTCATAGTTCTAGAATAACACAAGTCAACAACTTCTCTAGCTTCTAATGAAAACTAGCAATCTGGAGATCGAACTTTGTTTTACGGATGAGTTGAAACTCAGCATTTTGCTATCTGCAGGTCTTTACATTTCAAACTTGAGAAGGCCTGAGTGAAACGGAAAGTAGTGCCTAATTAGTAGATGGTTTGTTACGAAGCCCCATTTTCAAGATAATTTGTCTTTTTTAAATGTTACCACGCAATGGCTTCTTTTAGCGATTGTGGGGCTTACAATATGCTGGTCACAGATATTCTGGCAATAAGATTTCAGGGATGAACTTACTCTCTGAGGAAAATTTACTTTCATTTACATAGCATCACAAATAATATCATGCATGTGTCGATAGGTCTCAATTTACATTATCAACAATTATATAGTCGTTGAAAGCCGCCTTTGTTTTAGTGTTTGCTCATATTGTGTGTTGCTTATATCTGGTTAATGTTAATGGGTTCATAATTACAAAGAAAAGCTATAAAAAACACAGTGTATTTGATTAGATTTTACCAATTATAGCTCAATATTGTTCCAATAATTGTGCAGGTATTAGTAGGCCAATTATCCCTCCGTCACGGGAGGAGGCCCGTCCCTGCAGTGGGACATTAATGGGCTGTTATGATGAATTGTGCAGGTCCATTCTGCATTCGATTCGCGTTTGGTTCAAAGACTATTTTGTATCTATGAAGTATTTCAGGGACACTAAGCTAATTAAATACGGTTTTTTAATGCTAACTTAATAAGTAACCACAATATGAGTCTACATCTATTTAGATAGGAACTAAGTCCGTTATAATTAAAAATAAAACTGAGAAAAAATAAAAATAATTTATACGCTTTTCTTACTTAAGGTTCTAAGCGATAATTAAGTATTTATTTGTTTAAACATTTAAAAAATAAAAAAATCTTTTTTTTAATAAGTTTGAGACCAGTACCCGCGATTGAGATTAGTTAGGTTATGTCAAATGAGATTGCGTTTTAAATGTACGAAAAATAATTATTTTAATAAATTGGGACTATGTAACTTCCAAGGATTACAGAATTGTAAACATAGGAATGTAAATTAAATTCCTAGGAATACAGATTTGCTACCTATGAATACTGCCTTAACTTAAAAGCAATAAAATTTTACAAAAGACAATGGTTCATTTAAATAGCCATTTCAATGCAAGTGAATTTATTCATGTTTTTGTATAGCATAGTGCAAGGAAATTAATTATTTCTCATACATTAAATGCAAATTTGAATGGATATCAGAACTCCTCGACGATGTACAGTAATCAAATATGCTATAAAAAGGATTTATTATAAATAATAAAGCCTCTATCATATTTTTTTATAATGTTTCTTTTGTAATTGCGTTGTGTGTAGTATTTTAATTGATGTTTTGATATAAAATGTGTTTAGCCTCATGTATGTATAATAATCCATCATACCAGGGTTTCTTTACTTCACAATTGAAAGAGACTAATTAATAATATCCCATATTTAAATTATATGACCACAACAAAATTACATCTTAAAAAGGGGACTTGTAATAAGACCTAATCTTAGCATTCCATGGATTCTCCGTGCGGGTGTCGGGTCCATCGCGTGATAGAGGACGGAACACTGGCGTAACAGCGTCTGGGACTTACGACCCAGATGTAGGTTTAAGGAGGCCCCCTTACAACGCGTTAGCGGTCACCTTCACTGTCTGATATGTTTCGTCCTCTGCCTAACAAACACATCTTTTAATTATGAAAATAAAAAATCATTAAGTCCCTATTTAGAAATTTAAATAATATACTAAATACAACGCATTTACAAACTCTTGACTCAAATCATACGTAATTTGAAACTTTACAATGTAAATGTTTAGTTCTATCAATTTAATAATGGTCTTATTTATTTTTATGTGAAAGATTCGAACGAGAATTTCGATATGAGAGAGAGAGCGTTTTTTTAGGTATCGATATAAAATTGTAGGTAGAAAGAAATTGAAAAGATAATTTTGGGAAGGAAGGAATTTTCGATCGACTTTCTGCACAATCCACGCGTGTCAGGCTGTTGACCTTTGTTGATAAAAAACTTTATTTATTTATTATTATTATATTTAAACTATTTTTTTAACTTTTTTTTTTGTTTTTACAATGAATTGGCGATTTGAACGTTACTTGATGTGATTATGTTACAGTTTTTACAAGTCTTGATGATTTAGTTTTGTCCGTAATTTATATATAATTTTAATTGTGCCTCGGAATTGTCTGAATTATTGTCTATTTTTTTTTTCTAGTAATTTCCATGTTTTTTTTTGATAAATAAATAATGATGTAAATATTGTTGTGATATGAGAAAAAATTTAGTTATTTAGCGATAATGACTTATATGTAATAATATACATATAGATATCATTTTTTTAAATTAGCCAGTTTGTATGGGCGCCCTCACAATCATCACATACACACGCCCGTTTATATGAAGCATTGGGGTGATAAAGAAAATAAATATGTTTAATGCTTGTCTTCCCATTTGTATATGTAGCTTTATGAAGCATTCAACGTACTATATCGTTACGCCTTTCGTGTAAATTACAGTACAGTTAAAATACATACATACCAACTGTCTGTCGTCTCTGCCTACCCCGGCCGGGATAAGGCGTGAGTTTATGTATGTATGTACATACCAACTAAATGTATACTATATATTTTAGCTCAAACCCATTGAATAAATCTGTCATTTGCACATGTATGCTCAGAAGCACGTCAAACCATTCATTCAGAATATAATGTATTCATTAACGTCAATGCATACATAAGGTCAAAAATTACTATACTTGTGCATACAGATATAGTATTTTTGTGAGTGTTAGCCATGCGTTTTCTCTTACATTAGAAGTATATAATGTTAAAAAGGTATATTTTTGTAATGAACAAGTGTTAAAATTAAATATTGTCTGTCTGTCTTGCTTGCAAGATGGCCCCTGTATGTCTCAAAATTTATAGCATGTTGTGAATGTAGAGTTAATTCCCTTTTAAAGTATTGGCTCAGATCATCTTGATGTTAACTTAAATTTTGTTGTATTTGTATATGTAAAAGCCCAGTGAAAAATATTAATCTATATTTCTTTTTTTTAAACATCATCATAACAGCGCTTAATGTCCCACTGCAGGGACGGGCCTCCTCCCGTGACGGAGGGATACTTATTTTTAAACATATGTGTAGAAAATTCTGTTTAAATAAATCATGAATCGTAACGGTATAGAATATTTAAAAAGGTAATATCTTGCCATATCAGCTAAACTCATCAAGACTAACACAGTAATTTTCGGCATATATTACTTATTAATATATAAATAAAATAAAAAAAATGTGATTTAATAGCTTGAAACAGTATCGTTATAATAGAATGTAAATATGTATTGAACGAATGAGGCCTGAACATATTTGTATTGTAGTAAGTCACAAGAATTGTACAGATTAATGTAATTGATAAAATTATGTTCCATTTTGTTTTTTTTTTTTCGTTTTTTTTTTTAATAGCGTTGTCTCTAGTTGATGTTTGTTTGACGGCTAGCTTTTTTAAATGTATCCAGATCGATAGAAACACCTTTTTTGAATATGTAAAATGAAGATTGTCTAATTATTGTACTGTTTTTTGGAAGTGATTGCGGAGTTGTAATGAGCGGGGGATATATTGTTACGTATTTAATGGTTTTGTATCGTTAATTTGGCAACGATTTTTATGTATTTATCGCGCTCATTATAATTTTGCGGAAAGGCGTACGTTGATGCGGAACTTGATTATGAACCTAAATGTTAGTCCTTAACCTTACTGTACCATTTTGGTTATTATCTTAATCAGATTATGAGACATTCATAAAACCAAACATTAAGTTCTCACCACAAAAAAAGGGATTTCAACTAGTTCTTTGAAAGGTTAAATTTATAATTAGTAATGAATCAAGTTTTGCTATAATACGTACGCCACATGAATACGGTTATGTACATAAGTAACGCACGGTTTGTTTAACAAATGGGTATTGGTGTTGCCAGACACTTTCCATAATCTCCATGTTTTTTTTTATGTTCATCGATTTGTATAGGAATTGCGTTAAGTTTTAGTTATTTTTTTTTCGTAATTGTTTTGTAAGGGGCCCGGTCAATTCCTCATATTTGTTCCTTGAATAAGAGAACGCGCTGTTTCGCTAAATGAAAAAAAATGTGTGATATTTTAAAATGATATGCCTATGCAGCTTGAACGGTACAAACATGATACTATGTTGATTGTTTAGCGTTTTTAAGTGGAGGTGTGTGTATTGTATTTTTTAAAATATAAATTAAAATTGCTTTAAAAGCAATAATTAAGGAATTGACTGTCCCCCGCGCGATATCTTATGTATAAATGTCGCTCTGTAGAATAAATGCAAAGACATCTTGTATAGTGAATGTTTGCGAGCGAGAATGAGTGTGAGAGCGAAACAGGTGATGAGTGAGCTATAATTTAAGTACTAGTTTATAGTTAGGCGAAAACTGTGAAAACACACAGAGATTTAAAACAAAAAAAAATCATTTTTTTTTTCCTGTATCGAGGGATCAACAGATAATGTTTGATAAATATGTGATAAAATGTCGCAATAAAAGCGGTGTGTGGTCTGCGGACAAAGTGATGATGCGGATAGTTTTCTTTTTTTTTTCGTGAGGTACCGTTTTTGCGCTGTGAGGAACCTCGTACGGTTGACAACGAAACCTCGTGCTGTCTGTGTGACGCGCACGCGTGTATGCGCCGGCACTTACGTCGGGTTGTTATTGTTCTCCTTACACTGGTACCGACATTTAAACCTACTTAACATTTTGACAACCACGCCATCTACATTTCGACCCTCGAAAACTGCGAAAAGTTTCACGTAACCACCACTAGATGGCGATGGAGGTCAATAAGTTAATATAACGTGCTCAATAAAAGTTTCAATAGTGATTTTGTGGTGTTATAAATATGTACTGAAATTAAATGAATGTGCCATTATGTCGGCGCGTAGCCGCTTGCCTCTCACACGGAAAGAGTTGTTGTTAAATCAAAATATTTCCTATAAATAATAAAATTTTTATATCTGATTTTGTGTTTTCTTTTATTAACTAACTAGACAAGCGTTTTTCTTGTGGTGATAATAAGAATACATCATAGGACTAAGCATGCCATCTTGATTTGGTCACACTTCTTTTCTCCTATACTTTGAGTGAACACTCCCGCCTAAGATGTGACCGGGGGAGGTATTTAGGGTAAACTGCGTAAAGCGGTGACGGTGACCGACACGTCGCAGAGATGGGGTTATTTATTTTTACTAAGCTAATTCCATTTTACAAATTTGAAAAAGCATTTATAATGTGGTAAAAAAGTGAAAAATGATCATGATGGCTGGACTTTATCTTGTCAAACTATTTTCTAGCACAGTCCATTATTTATTTTGGTAATTTTATTTTTTGAGTGATTGTCTGATTTATTAGGAGAGAAATCATCAAGTCATCCAGGTACAGTCAGCAGCAAATACATAGCGACATTCAAGGCTGTCAAATTGTTAGATACAGCCAAAGTGGTCAATAGCATCGATACAGCCAAAGTGGTCAATTTATTGAGTGTACCCACGGTTATATAATTGGTAACATGCGCGTTCCGTTACTGTTGAAGAATGAAATGTCTCTATCTATGTGAGCGTCTCGGGTGTATCGAAGTTATTGACCACTTTGGTTGTATCTAACTATTTGACAGCCTTGAATGTCGCTATCTATTTGCTGCTGACTGTACTACATAATTTAAAAAAACATCCAGGAAATAAATTTCCGCCAATCTGGAAGGTATTTAAAAGCTGCGTGCCTTGGATGGAGGATACAAAGACAGCCCCATCACTATTATCTGGTAAATTGAGAATCTGGTAAACTGCTCCTGAGGGATAATTGCGACTGGTGCTTCTCCACAGACGATGGGCCATACTAACGTACACACAGCAACTAATCAAGCTAGACACTCATGTACCTTAATTCCTTGAAATAAGACACAATTTCAAATGAAAATGTTTAACTTGATGTGTTGCTGTGTGTACCTCGCCAGCAAAGAATCTTGTAAGATTGAGTATACTTACAGAAGAACGCCATTCGCGTTGGAGTATTGGGCTTTAACCATTTTAGTGTTGCCATCGACACAATAAGTAAATAAGTAGGGACTTGGAAAAAAATCGTAATTAAACACAAAAATATTAAGAAAAATCTTTATTTATAAATAGTTACCCAAATCACATGGTATCACTTCACCATAAAGGCAACATTGTTTTAGATATAAAAAACTATTACAGTTTATTTTATAATATACACTAAAACTATTTATCTACGAAATGCTTTCTGCAATAATGTGACAGCTGTCACTTTAAATCATGCTGTCTTCGTGGCAATGATGACATGTATACTTTTTTTATGTTGGTGAGAGTAAGTTAATTGTCGGAAATCAAATTTAAAATCAAATAATTAATTCTATTTTATTGCTTTGTTGTTTTTGTTGTGCTGCAAATAAATTGTTTTTTCTTTCTTTCTTTCTTTCTTTAAAGTACTTATTCTTTAATTCGATTGGTATTTAAAAAAATAAAGAAACTGCGAAAGAAAAGCTAAATAAGTGCATTAATTTCAAAGTTGTATCGAGTTTACATTAAATATTTTGAAAACAGCGTGTAATTACATAATTATTTATTACCGGTATATTACTTATCTACCAAGCCAAAGCTACAATGATCCTTACATCTATTTTTTGAGCACAGATTCATATAAACATAGTTATACAGTTCTTAACTAATTATTTGTTAACGGTGATATAAACTATTATATAAATACTAGCGGTCCGTCCCGGCTTCGCACGGGCATTAATTTCCCGCTTTTCTTTTGAATTTTTTCCTGAATTTTCTTTGCTATAAACCTCACGAAGCATGAAACCTTTCCAACGAATGCAAAACTGTGGAAATCGGTTCGTGCGTTCTGGAGTTATAGCGTCAGGAAGGAAATACCGACTTATTTTTATAATATAGTAGATCACAAGAGATTTTTTACCAGAGAGACAAACAGATAAAAATAATTACCTAAACTAGTATTATTTACAAGTTATAGAGAGATTTTTATTAGTAGGTAACCCAAAATCAATAGGTATATTTACTATTGCAACATCCAAATTATAAACTATAGCTACCCCATAATTCCATTTTGATTTGTTAAATCCTCACTGATTTTAATAAAGGCCTACTGAATCTTCTTCTAAATTCTAGGTATACGTCCTATTAAGCCGAAATATGTTCTACATTAGATATAGAAAGAGAGAAAAGTTTGCCAATGATTAAATATTATAAACACGAGAATTGGTATGTGTTGATGTTATTTACAATTTAACGCAAAAACTACTGTAGGTATAGATTTGGCTAAAATTATATAGCTTAAGCCTTAAAATTACCCTGAGGCTAAAATCTAGCATTAGTTTATTAAACATTGCCGTTGGCAACTCCATTCGTTAGTCTTTGGACAATGCATCGAAACAGTCTTCCTTTAAGATGATGTCTCGGCTTTATCGCTTAACTTTATATCTTAAAATATTATAAAAATCACCATATTTATTAACTAAAACTACATGACGACCACAAACTTACCGCATAAATAGTATCAAAATTAATTTTAAGCTTGTAACACTTTAAGTATAACACAAGCCTACTATAAGACTACCATTTTAGTAGTAATAGTACATGTCCTACTAATTTGTTAGTAAATTACTACCATTTCTAACTTCATTCTACACTACGAATTTAAACCTTTTGTTAACACATACATTCACAATATTTTATAATATTATTAGGGACGTATAATTAAGTTAAAATTATTCCAAGACAAGTAATAAACTCTTCGCATGAGGACGGAATAATAATAATACACAGTCTCACATACCCATTATCAAAGGTATAGTAAAAACCGACTAAGGGAAAGATCGAAGATATTATATCTACGAAAACAGGAATGAAAACTTGATATAAAACCCTAAAATAATATAAGCCAGCGTGGTATTAGTAGCTTTCCCCCGTCACTATCAGAAGCCCATCCCTGCAATGGGTCATTATAGGGCTCTTACATATAAAATAACTATAAAACTTAAATAAAACTAGTCCATTACCTACTTCACAGCACTCAATCGCATTCGAAATCCCATTTCTACGACTACCCTATAAATAAACACCATTTTTTTGGTTAAAATATTTCCCCAAATTAATATATAAAATAACCGATATTTCATCAAAAAATCATGACAAATATTCGGTTAATTTATTGTTTATATAATTATACCTTTATTCTATTATTTATTTTATAAAATAATATGTTTTTTTAGTCATCTACCTTAAGTTTTCTTGAATCTTAATCGTACGTATATAAGAACTAAAGTGATTATTATCCATGCGATTGTAGTTAGAATTCCGTAGTAGACGGTTGGGTCTGTGATGCCGGAACCTTTCTCCATGATATCCCTCAAAGATTTTGAGGGGATTGTGAAGGGTAATGTGAGGGCGATGTAACGAAGCGCTTTGGACATCCCTTCAAGAGGCCATAGGATACCTGGAAAAAGGAATATTGATTAAGTACCGAAAATGTACTTTTTATTACGCCGCCCCCATTTTTATTTTCGAATGCATCTTTTTCCATCGTCAGTGAAGATATTTTTACAATATCATAATGCTCATATTATGAATATGTGACTTCGAGTTCTAGGCAAGATAATTACAGATAATATATTTTTTGAGCATGTATGTAAATAAATAAATATTTTTCACACATTCACACCACGCCATCTAGTCCCAAACTAAGCAAAGCTTGTACCATGGATACTAGACAACGGATAAACATACTTAAATACTTTTTTTTTTGTAAATACATACTGAATATACATAAAACCACCTAGACCAATGCAAGCAATCATGTTCATACACACAAAGATTTGCATTGAGCGGGAATCGAACCCGAGGCCTCTGCGTAGCAGTCATGTTATATAACCACAACGCCACAGAGGTCGTCACTTTGTATTTTGTATCAGTTTCTTTCATGTCCATACCCGCGCGACACAGGGCAAATTTAATGCAGAACAGTTCCGAGATTCAGGGTCCTTTTACACAGACCGGCTCGAAGAGGAGAGCAGATTCTTATCACGTTGGAAACAGAAATTTAAGTACTTGTAATAAGGTTTATATTTGCATCTGCACTGCTTATGTCATTAAGAATAAGTACTCGAACGCGCTTGGTGTGAAATAATAAGAGGAGCCGTGAAAGGACCCTTACTCTGATATCACGACAAAGTGACAGATAAAATTACTTTGCTATTTAAAGTTTCATCATCATCATCATCATCTCAGCCAATTGACGTCCACTGCTGGACATAGACCTCCTCCAAATATTGCCAACTTGTGCGATCCTGCGCCTCCCTCATCCATCGGCTTCAAAAATTAAATTAATTAATCATAATAAATTAATCATTTAAAGTTTAAATATAAATTTTAACTACATACCACACAACAAGATCATGGGATAAAAGCTCCCTGTAGCCACAAAGAACGCCATGGTATGACTGGAGCAGTAAACTGAGAGGAGGAACCCGTAACACATCCCGCAGAGCCCTTGCAGGAACAGCAGTAGGCCACAGATCAGCTTCGAGCCTACAGACGGGATCTCGTAGCCTACGAAGGCTAAAACCATCATTTCTACCGTCTGAAAAGCATTAAGAAATAAATTAAAATAGTTTATTTTTGTTGGTGGTAACACAGGAATATCTGGTTAAAATAATTACATGCCTTGGCACTAAGAATTTGACTTTAAATTTTCATTAAATTAGTTGAAATCTACATAGAATCTTTACTTAATTTTTAAATAAACGGTCGGATAGCCTATAAAATCATTGTAACAGCCCATTAATGTCCCACTACAGGGACGGGCCTCCTCCCGTGACGGAGGGATACTTGGCCTACTAAAACTACGCTGGTCAAACGTATTGGTATAAGGTTTAATTTTAAGTTTTCCTTCTTTTTATTTCGTTAAGATAATATTCACGAATAGTCCTATAGTCGGTTTTTATGACACCCATGGGATGAGATGGGGTGGACACACGGAGACTATTGAGATGTATATAGAGTATTATCACTATAATTATAGTCTTTCTAGAACAATACACATAAGAGCATACCTGGAACAGTATAATGCTAGACTGCAACGTAATATGAACGTTTAACATCTCCCTGGGCTTGACGCCAGCCACAGCGCTGCGTTCCCAAACACCTTCCAGCCGGTCTGTGATCATCAGCGTTGAAGTCACGATGGCAGACAAGAAGAATATTATACTGGAACAGATATTGTTAGGATATCACATTAAATAATTTCTTTCATTTTTCTTCAGACAGGGCAAATGCGCTCGGGATAATAGAATAATTTATGAAAATATTTTGTATTTGTGTAGATCAAAGAATGCAGATTTCTAAGGATAAGAATCGTCGTACTTAGGCATATTTGTTTTGTTTTCTTTTGTTTTTGAAAAGACAACACCTGCACTAAGGATCATGTTCTAAGTCGCGGGGACTTTTACAAACATCAATTTAACGAACACAAAGAACATCCAGCCTTACGACAATAATTTGTGGATCACACAAAGAACTGTCCTGCGTGGGAGTCCAACCCGCGACCTTGTGGACGTTAGGCGCATAAGCGCAATACACATAGAGCCCGCCGAGGCAGTTAAATATAAATAAATAACAATGATTAAAGTACTTACGTGATAAGAATGCCAGGCGCCATGAAACTGGTTATTTGGGGATCAAGTGTACCATACACCGGCTTTCGGAAATCCACTGGAATCTGTAGCATGATAGAGACATATTAGAGTAATTGTAGACTACCTGGTCAAGGCGGTTCGAATCCGATAGATAAGTGGAGGCACCGCGTAAAGTGGCAATATTTAGAGGAGGCCTATGTCCATCAGTGGACGTCAATTGGTTGATATGATGAAAGGAATTATGTTATGATATGAAATAAAGGCAATAAATAAATTAATGAAATAAATAGGTAACCAGTAATTCTCAATACAAATAAATTTAGAAGCTGTTGTAAATGAATCAAATTAAATAATTTGCCGTATAAATGAGCCGTAATTGTTCATGTTATATTTAATTAAATAAATTATTGATTTATTATTGTTCAATAAACTCGTATTCCGAATTTGCAAAAAGTTTTTGCGTTTTGCCAAAAGCAATAAATAAATAAAACATTACAATATAAAACACCAGTAATTTAAAGAACACCGAAACTTCTTCATTATAATTAGGTGCCAAGAAAAGCTTACTTGCAATATAATATAAAGTCTGAAGTATAAGCTGAGTAACTACGCTACTTAAAATACAAAGTAGGTTATACTTAATAGGTTATACATATTGTTGCGATACCAAGATATCCAATCCAAGGAGACCATGGAAAGAAGAAAACCAATCCTGCTCAATATTCAAATTAAGAAATAAACCATAGCAATAATAAAATATTTAAAAAATATTATTATTAGTTTGAAAATTATTTTGATTAAATTATTTTGTGGATAGCAATAGTTACTGCACTGCGCTTTCAAAGTACAAATTTCAAAAACGAAACGTCCTGTTGGTGCACAGTCCATAGTATACATATTTGCTTGTTTTAAACTCATACGACACTTGCATGCAATGTTTTTACAATTAGGTACCTACACCAAAGTTGCGACCAATTGTTAATTAACCGACTCCAAAACTAGAAGGAGGTTCTAAGACCGGTTGTAATTTTTTTTTAAATGTTGTCATCCCAAAACTCAGTCGTTTCTTGAATAATTTAGTAAAAATAAGTTAAACTTTTCTTTAAAAGTTTATCCTTTAAAGTTTGTTCCAAAGAAATTTAGGAAAAATAGTGTTCTATTTTCATCAAGTTTAATTAATTAATAAATTATTTTATTTTGATTAATTACCTTTAAAACAAATTTTGTTTTTATCTCTCAATAATACGGAATTACTGTATAATAATCATTTAATTAAACGCTTAAATTCCGTGTTGTAATGGTTATCAATGCTCTGACTTTTGGAGTCGGTCATTTGGTTAGACAATTATTTATTTTTATTATTAAAATTATGTACACATAAATAATAGTATTAAAAAATATTCTACTTACATACTTAGTGTATAGTACATAATATTTATATTATACAAAGAATTATATATTATGAAGTAAAATGTGCCTGAAAATTATAGATTAAGCAAAATACATACTTAATTACAAATTAACATTTAAATATATCTGGATATTACATGTGGTGACAGTGTCAATAATTTTCATGAGTGTCGTAAAAATCGAATAAAGTAAAGTCGGAGTTTTTATGTAAGTAATTATTTAAACGGTCATGGCTACAATCACTATTATTAAACGAATTAACGGGATATTTACCATGTTTATCATGGCGTTTGTAACAGCGTTGATATATCGGAAACTCAATAACTCTAAACATGGTAAATATCCCGTTAATTCCTTTAATAACGAAGTTTTTATCTCTACGAAACTATTACTCTATGTTTTTTTTTGTAAATATTATCGAACTACTCTCATTAGACTTTACCGACACTCATGGTACAAGACGAGATGATGGGAAATCCATGATGATGATGATAAAGGGTGCAATAAAAGCTGTGTTTCAAGTTAGGTCCTCATATTTTATCATTAAAAAATATGTCGAAAATGTGTCTTATCATCACAAAAGTTATGCGCAGCATTTTCGCGGTAAATAAACATAATAATATTTAAGTGTTGTTTACTGTAAGTAAACAATATAAAATACATATAAAATAATGATGTCGCAATAAAATGATTTAAAAAAAAAAATTGAAAATGTTCTTAACCGGCCTATTTTGTAAAGCCCAAGAAATATCTTCTTATTAGACTAACTCCCTTGTCGTAACTCAGTTCTTCTACTCTCTCCAAAACAGTACCGTGTACCTACCTGTGCCAAATTATCTGGTCTCCCGCACGCCGTCATCGCTCGTTTAGTAAAACTTTCATACGTCTTATGTAGCTGACTCTTTATGAAGTTCGATATTTGGTGATCTGTGAACATAAACAAGGATTATTAGTTAAGTTGTTTAGCTAAATACATAAATTAAAGTTTTGTTCCTATGGGGGTAGGAAACGGAGAGCCAAGTATTACGATTTAAGTGTAAAATATTGTAAAAGATATAATTACTTTAAGGGCGCTTGTACACGCTAAGAAAATTTGCCGTGTCTGCGCCAGACAAGATAAAACTTCATGTAGACGTCAAGAATTTTGTCTTTTTCGCATACAAAACTTTTCGTGTTTTCCGCAGACAAAACCAATCGAAACGTGTACACGATAGGATTTTTTTCGTGCAGTCGTCAGACGGGCGTAGGGCGCGCAAGTAATAACAAGTGTGATAATCAGTGTGAGTTTCCTTTAGTAAAAATGTTAACTAGAAAGCAACAAAGTATGATACCCTACTACACCGCTCCCCGCCCCTCCGCAACAACGTTCGCCGTGTCTTGTCTTGCGCAGACAAGAAAATTTTCTTATGCATCGCCGGCGCTGTGTACACAGGTCGTGCTTAGAAACGACACGAATTCTTGCGTAGGCCCGGCGATTTTTCTTAGCGTGTACAAGCGCCGTAATTCAACGCCATCTAGTCCTAAACTAAGCAAAGTACTTGTACTATGAAAATTAGACAACGAATGAACATACTTCATAGCTCCATTTTTTTAAAGTACATATTTTATACATGGAAAACACACAGATCAATGCAAATTATCATGTTTTTGTAAACAATAATGTGCATTGGGAATTGCAAACCCAGGACCTCTGCGTAACAGCTATGGACTACGCCACAGAGATCGTCAAAATAAAAGAAATAGCGTTTACATTTAATTTTAACCTTAATAACCCACTCTCCGTGTGGTGACGGAATAAGAATAAAATATGTCAACACCCCTTCTCATCCCATCGTTGTCGTAAAGACCGACTAAGGGACTATTCGTGAATATTATCTTTACGAAATAAAAAGAAGGAAAACTTGAAATTAAACCCTATACCAATCCGTTTGGCCAGCGTGGTATTAGTAGGCCAAGTAACCCTCCGTCACGGGAGGAGGCCCGTCCATGCAGTGGGACATTAACGAGCTGTTATGATGATTTACATATTAACCTTAATGACCCACTTAAAAAGTTTAAAGTAATTCACATTTAAAGTATACTCACTGGTCATATCAAGCCACACGCTCACACTGCTGTCATCCAACACCTCATCACTGTCTTCTTCACCCGTGACACGTTTACTGAGGGCATCGCTGAAGTTCCTTGCGAAGTGTATGGCTCCATACAGCTTGCCCGTACCTACTGCGTGCTTGGCTTCTTCTGATGTGTTGTAGGTCGTCTGGGGAACATAATGAAATGAAATGAAATAGTTTATTGTTATCAAAACACATATACAATTTTTTACACACTAACAACCTCATAGAATTATTATAACATAGGTAAACAAATTGTGTGTTGTTCCCAAAACCCTTGCTAAGTTGCAATAGCAACTTGTATTAAAGGTGTTAGGTCCGAACCTTGGAGAAAAAAAAGATTATTTTATCTAATAATGCGATTGTTTTGTTGTTTTGTACATAAATTAACAAACAAGAGGTTGTACAGATGTTTATATAAAATCAACTGTTAAATTGATGTTAGTAGTTTAAAGACTTGATAATTTTTATTGGTGGTACGTCTTTTCAAATGGTTCCAGGAGCGGGAGATTGTGATGACATTGCTTGGCTTTGCGAGGTTTCCACCTCGCTACCCTCCTTCGACATGGGGCCTCTAATACTATTCGGAGGCTGTGGAAGAATCATGGTTTATCGATCACTGGCCTACGTCAGAGACGGAACACCAGAAAAAAATGGTTGGTCTTTTCAACAAGAGGTTTTCTAGCTTTCAACTGCCTTGGTCTCCGTGTGGTGACGGAGTTAGAATACAGTGTGTCACCAACCCATCTCATCCCATTGGTGTCGTAATAACCGACTAAGGGGCTATCGGTAAATATTATCTTTACGTAATAAAAGAAAAAAAACTTGAAATTAAACCCTATACCAATCCGTTTGGCCAGCGTGGTATTAGTAGGCCGAGTATCCCTTTAATGGGCTGTTAGGATGAATTGCCTTAGTGGCAAAGCAGTTGCGCTTACGTCCAACGTGTACGAGTCGTGCTTTTAAATCTCACACAACATAATAGCTTGTATTGTCCACAAATCATTTTCTATGTCTTTTGTATAAGTATCATGTATATTAATTCTCCGTGTGCTGACGGAGTAAGAATAGAATATGTCACCACCCCATCTCATCCCATGGGTGTCGTAAAACCGACTAAGGGACTATTCGTGAATATTATTTTTACGAAATAAAAAGAAGGAAAACTTGAAATTAAACCCTATACCAATCCGTCTGGCCAGCGTGGTATTAGTAGACTAAGTATACCTTCGAGGAAGCTCGTCCTTGCAGTGAGACATTAAAGGGCTGTTATGATGAGATTAAACTGACATAATACTATGGTGTGTACGTAAGATAGCGAAACGATTAATATGAAAACTTACAGGAAAAAGCTTCTTTTTCTCCATTTCCTCTAAGAACCAACAGCTGAGCATGTACAGATCGCATGTATCTTCTTCGTAGTGTCGTGTCGTCGTTTTTAAACTGCTGTTCTTGCATATGTCTAAGCCAACTGAAAATAATAATCATTTTAGTAAATATTTATATCATACTAGCTGACCCGTGCCCACTTCGTTGGGCGGCGAAAAAAACGCGTCCGTTTTTAAACATGTTTTATTACTGCTCCTCTCCTATTAGTTATGACTAATAGGAGTTGAGCAGTAATGAATGTTGTTCCCATTTCTCTGGTCTGGTTACTCCCCGCTCAAAGGAATCTGGTATCAGTTCCCGAGCTACTAGATTGTCAAACTAATTATCCTGAAGTACGGCTCTCCGTGTGGTGACGGAGTAAGAATACAATATGTTACCACCCCATCTCATCCCATGGGTGTCGTAAAAACCGACTAAGGGACTATCCGTAAATATTATCTTTACGTAGTTAAAAGATGGAAAATTTGAAATTAAACCCTATACCAATCCGTTTGGCCAGCGTGGTATTAGTAGGCCAAGTAACCCTCCGCCACGGGAGGAGGCCCGTCCCTGTAGTGGGACATCAATGGGCTGTTATGAGACTGTCAAACTAATTATCCTGAAGTACGGCATTACCGTAGCGTAGGTCATTTACTAGACTGTCAAAATAATTAATCAGTGATACTTACATGGAGAAAAAGCAGCTTCTTCGTTAACAACAGCGAGGTGCAGGTCCCGAGGATCATGTCCTACTGCCGCGAAGAACGCCACCACTTGGATGATTGGAAACAGCACCGAGAATATCAGTCCCCTGGTAATGAGAAACGTGGAATGTTGATAAAATTTTATTTCGTATCTTAATGTGATGTGCAAGATTAATATGCAAACCATCAAGCTGAGCAAGAGTGCTAATGTTACTGTATTTAAGGGGAAGTATACTGTGATATTCAGAACGGTTCTCTATTTTGTCTTATAATTTTGTTATCCATAATCTAAGGTGTCATAACATTTTGTGTCCGAATGGTAGCTAGCCCTAAATTCATGTCTTATAATTATCACTTGTCCGAAAACTTAAATCCCTAAACATAACATGACCTAATTTTTTTTGCTATAACCATCACAATCTATAATATTTAAAAAACATAAATTCTATATTCTAATTTCACATAAAAAAATGTTTCTGGCGCGTTATGGTCACCATACTAACCTAACCTAACCAACTGTTTCTGACTTTTGCCCTAATATTTTATTTTAGGACATGTGACTTTATAGCAAGTAAAAATAGGATATGTAATAATTATAGTACCACATTTTATGACACACAAGTATTATAGGTAAAGACGATTAGGTAATATACGATTTCGTATATGCGAACATTATGGAAAGTGATTATTATAGTAAACTTGTTTGGGATTATGATTTTCGGACGATCGATATTCGGAGAAGAAAGGGACTACCATTCATAACTATGAAAGCTTTAGGCTAACCCCACATTTGGCGTAGGTAAACCTGGTAAAATACAGGAAACACAGAAAGACAAGTAAAAATTTGTAGACTTACCCAGGATGTCTGGCAAATTGTTGTATGCTCTTTATGAATACAGCCTTATATCTTGAGTTAGCTAATCTCTTACTGTCCTTTGGATTCTTGTCTTTTTTCGTTAAAACCTAAAACATAATATTTTTGTAGTACGGTCAGCTGCAGAGATATCTAACCCACTTTAAGAATATAACAGTGCGCTAAAGGGGTTAGATTTCTTTGCAGCTGACTGTACATGACAGCACGAGTGCAGCGAGCGTGCTGCGGCAGTTACCGGCGAAGTACTAGATCCAAATTACATTTGCGTTAATGACCTTTGCAATTTTGATTTACTTTTATGTAGTCTTATTCCTGCACACGGTGCAATGGCGACCTAGTTAGGACGGCAGAAAGCCGATGGATGGGGGAGGCACAGGACCGCGCAGGATGGAAATGTTTGGACAAGGCCTATCTTCATCAGTGGACGTCCATAGGCTGATGTGATGACGACGTCTCTTCTTCAACAATACAGACAAATCAATCAAAGCTAAAACCAGTTTCTAATACTAACATCAGTACTGCTTGTGATGGCTGGGAAGTCATCTCTGGAGTGGTATATATTGTTGTCTGTGTTCACCACATTCGGAATCACATCTGGTGATGCTGTCAGAGCTGGAAACAGAGAAGAATGTACTTTAATTGTAGTAGAGTAGAGTTTATTTATTATTGCTTTAAGATAACAGAGACGCAAATGGCAAATGTGACTGTAAGTGGTAACCGCTTATGGATGTGCCATACATAACGCTGCCGAACATATAAGCTGTTAAGTAGCTATTTTCAGTAACTATATATCCTATCACCATTTTCCTTACCGACTCTAAGGAAAATGCCTTACCGACTCGTAGTCACACCAAGCTTGTCACACCAGTGTGACAAACAGTAATATTTTTCTTGTTTGTCACACTACTGATACACTAACTCCGAATACTAATTTCTAGTTTAAGCGCCGCTTTATTTTAAAAGACGTTTGAGTATTCGGCAGTAAGGCTTTGAGGTATATTAGGCAGGCACAGCGGTGATACCGGCATAGACTATCAATTATTGTAGAGAACTCTACCTCCTGCACCTATCTAAAGAAAGACCTTGCCGACGTTGCTTGACCATTGTTAACGTTTATGAATCACCCTGGTATGGACAAATGTGGAGTTTACTTTTCCTAGTTTATCGGAAATCATGTACTTAGTAGGTATTTTTGAAAAAAAAAAGACTAGTATTTTAATAGTACTTACTAGATCTTCGCCTAGGCATTTCATGTTGTCTTAAAGCTAACTTTAAGAAGGCTTCTTCAAGAGTATCTGAGTCAAATTTGCGCAAGATTTCATCAGGAGAATCTTCAGCCAGGAGTTGTCCATCACGAAGAAGTCCAATCTGTTGAGGTTTAATAATGTAATAGAGTTATAGATAACTAGCTGATACCCGCGTCTTAAACCCGCGTTGTATAGATAGCCTAAATGTTATTCTTACACCCTAAACTAACTATATTCCAAATTTAATAAAAATCCGTTCAGTAGTTTTTGCGTGAAATAGTAACAAACATCCATTCATTACATCCTCACAAACAGTCGCCTTTATAACATTAGTAGGATTCAATTAAACTATTCGTGGAAAACAAACAAAGTTGGAATCGTTTGAAGAAGGCCTATGTCTGCCGTGAACGTGTTTTGGTTAAGCTGATGATTCGTGTTATTGCGTCAACCGTGGATGAGAGAGCCTCAGGATAGAGGAAGGTGGAGGAATTTAAAGGAGGCTTATGTCCAGGACGTCTTTCGGTTACGTTGATGATTAGTGTCATAATGTTATCATTACTAGTATCGAAGGTTTTGTAAAAGTTAAGAAACTACTACATAAAGTATACTTACTTTATGCGCTTGCTTGGTTTCGTCAATGTAATGTGTGGTGATGATCACTGAGGTACCACCGCGAGCACACTCCGTCAGGAAATCCCAGATTCTGAAATAAAAAAATAAAAAGTTTTACATCTAGCACTCAAGGATTTATCCGTGTGGTGACGGAGTAAGAATACAATATGTTACCACCCCATCTCATCCCATGGGTGTCGTAAAAACCGACTAAGGGAATAACCGTAACTACTATCTTTACTAAATAAAAAGAAGGAAAACTTGAAATTAAACCCTATACCAATCCGTCTGGCCAGCGTGGTATTAGAAGGCCAAGTAACCCTCCGTCACGGGAGGAGGCCCGTCCCTGCAGTGGGACATTAATAGGCTATTATGATGATGATGACTCAAGGAGTACTTTTGAACGTCTTTTTATTATTTTAAATTTTCTTTTAGAGAAGACATTTTTTTATCGTTTAGAACTTTATGTGACGCTTTAGAATATTACTTCGCTTGCGATTTCGTCGTATCGTAAGTGACAATGTAGGACCAAGAGACCATTTTTAACGATCTTTTCAGTTTAGGTCAACTATGTGTGATAGGATGTGTATTAAATTCTTAAACCGTGAAATTTCATTAGGTACAAACTTGACCTTTCTATCTAAACACAGTAACATTAGCAGCACACTACTGCTTCACGGATTAAGAGATTAAAAAAAAAAGAGTACAGGCAACCGTGTTTTGCATAAGTTAAGCGTCATTATTAAGAGTCAAATATCTGCTTGACAGGTTAACGACCTTACAAAAAGGTCACCAACGGTAAAAAAAATATTTCATGTTATTGATGATTTAAAGTCGCACATTTGCAAAAAATTTCAAATATTTTGTTAATCTTTTTCTTCTATTTTTTCAACACACAACGCCATCTAGCCTTAAACTAAGCAGAGTTTGTACTATGGCTACTTTTGAACCAGAAACCCACGCTTGAAACTTTGTTAGATCCATAAGCTATTATCCTGAGTCATGTCCGAGAACATTCAATGTTCCTTGTGTTCAAGTAATATTCGGTTCTCCGTGTGGTGACAGAGTAAGAATACAATATGTCACCACCCCATCGCATCCCATGAGTGTCGTAAAAAACCGACTAAGGAACTATCCGTGAATCTTTACGTAATAAAAAGAAGGAAAAATTAAAATAAACAGCGTGGTATTATTTGGCCAAGTATACCTCCGTCACGGGAGAAGGTCCGTCCCTGCAGTGGGACATTAATGGGCTGTTATGATGAATATTTGGTAAATCCCCCGAGACATACTTGTAACTTTGCTGTGCCCGACAGGGTCCATATTTAATCTATGTACATGTATTGTTATCACCTTGTATTATAACCAACGGCTATAGTGTTATCCATATGGATAACACTATAGCCGTTGGGGCAGAAAAGTTCTGGAATGGCGACCGCCCACCGGGAGGCGCAGGGTGGGGAGACCCCTCACATAGTGGACCGACGACCTGGTTAGGACGGCGGCAAGCCGATGGATGAGGAAGGCACAAGACCGCGCAGAGTGGAATCTTTTGGAGGAGGCCTAGGTCAAGCAGTGGACGTCCATAGGCTGATATGGATATGGAAACAAATGGAAAGCAATAAATATTTGAGTTTGAGTTTGGGTTTGAAACCGCGATCTCATGCAGAGAAAAATGTAGAGCAAACTAACAATTAGATTGAATCCTAGTTTTCATAATATCTAGATTATTATTGTTAAGAAATATTGACACACGCGTGTTAGTTCCCAGAGATCTTTGCTAATATCTTGTAAGACTTTAATAGTGTTGCTTAACTTGTCGATAGTACATGAAGTAATGTATTAAGAGTGTGTATAGTCTTTTTTTTTAATCTTTATTAGCCAGAAAAGGGCTTGATCACTTTGTGAACAGTCTCCGTGTGGTGACGGAGTAAGTATACAGTGTGTCACCACCCCATCTCAGCCCATGGGTGTCGTAAGAACCGACTAAGGGGCTAAGGGACTGAATATTATCTTTACGTAATAAAAAGAAGGAAAACTTGAAATTAAACTTTATACCAATTCGTTTGACCAGCGTGGTATTAGTAGCCCAAGTGTCCCTCCGTCACTGGAGGAGGCCAGTCCCTGCAGTGGCACATTAATGGGCTGTTATGATGATGATGATGTACATTTCTTTTTGAGATTGTAACCATATATGCTGGCACCAATTTTAACGTTATTTCTATAGGAACGAGGAACTAAAACTTGCAAAGAAAACTGTTTTCTTTAAATGGATCGAGATTTTTAAAAATAAACTTAAACAAAAAAAAACTAAATTGAATTAGGAAAACATCACCTCGTTTTGGACTCAGTTAAAGCAATTTAACCAGGCACTAGCTAGTTAAACATAGGTAAGTATATATTTAGCTTTAAATATCTTTCATTGTTTGCCAGTTTTTAAACATAGTTTAAGGCTTTTTGTCGATTTTTTTCACGAGTTTATATTATAATAGATAAACCGTTTATTTATAATAATAAGGAAAATCATTCGGCTAATTATTTTTGTTGTGAATTTTCGTGTAAGTTTTTGTAGTAACAGGAAAATTGTGTACGATAATAAATATATGAAACTGTCTAGTTTCCATTAGCCTGCTATTTTGGCACCCACTTTCCCACATTATCATCATACTCTTTCCTAGGGTGAAAAAAGCGCGAGAAAAACGCTAAACCGAGTTGTGTGACATGAAACAGTCCACGGTTTTGAGTCTTAACCATTTGTATCTAGGGTAGGCAGCGACTTTGGTTTGCTCTGGCAACGCTGATGTTTTTATTTTATTTTATTCGGAAAACAAACAGTTATTTACATCTATACAAAATAACTAATAATATAACATAAAACCAGTTAGATGTTTTCACATTTCGCATTACAATTGCTATCTTAAAGCTGCTAAAAAATGTCTCATTATGTTTACCTTATACCACAATCCGCCTAAATTGGCACCGTTTAAATACGACCAAACCAATAAAATATGGCCTGGTAGTTAGGCCTACACAAAATAAAAAGTTTTAAGAACCAAATTAAGAAAAAGTCCTAAAAATAACGAGTCAATGAACTAAGAACGCATTCGAGTTTGGTCTTGTTTTTTTGTTAAAATTTAATATGCTTATTTAACCGCAGTATTTGACAAGGAATCTAGAATAAACTAACGGTGTTTAGTTAATACAGTTTATTTATAATCTAGGTGTCATTAATATTGATTTGCATACATCTTACTAATCCTACTTCCTACTAATATTATAAATGCGAAAGTTTGTGAGAATGTATAGATGGATGTTTTTTACTCTTTCATGCCAAAACTACTGAAAGTTTTTGATGAAATTTGGAATATGGTAGCTTAGGGTGTAGAATAACATTTAATCTACATATACTTACAACGCGGCTGAATCCGCGGGCAACAGCTAGTTTAAACATAAATTCACGCCATATTCGAATGACGGTAGGCAGATACCTACTACTGTTTCCCATGTACTAAGAGCCTTACAAACCTGCCTACCTTCATCTTCATATCTTCGCACGGCAAGATTTGTATGAAAACAAAAGAACGTTGCTTTTGCCGTTCGGAAACGCACGGCAGCCGTCCGGCACGGAACGGCTAAATTGAGAGAGCCCTTAAACCTAATAATCACTTGTAAGTTTATAAAACCTATAAGTATTCAAAATGGTGACTGCAGACGTCATTCGAGTTTAAAATAAAAAAAAACTATAAAATTGCCGAAAGTATTAAAAATAACAAGTCAGTGACCTGTTTCGGGTTTGAGAAAGAGGTTTAACCACCCATTTAAGGGTCAAGCCACTTGAAGGAAAGAAAGGAATTTGATTTAATAAACCTCGATGGGTTTACCCGTAGTATTCTTATTTTTATGTTTTTTATTATGTAGGTATTACTTTGATCCGTGTGGTGACGGAGTAATGGCCTACGCAGACCCGGACGGAATTTCCATTAGTAAAAATTAAAATCCCTTGCCATGCCGTCCGGGTCTGCGTAAGTCATAAGAATAAAATATGTCACCACCCCATCTCATCCCTTGGGTGTCGTAAAAACCGACTAAGGGACTATCCGTAAATATTATCTTTACGAAATAAAAAGAAGGAAAATTGAAATTAAACCCTATTCCAATCCGTTTGGCCAGCGTGGTATTAGTAGGCCAAGTATCCCTCCGTCATGGGAGGAGGCCCGTCCCTGCTGTGGGACATTAATGGGCTGTTATGATGATTACTTTGATACCTATCACTATTTTGTAGTGGATAAAGACCTTGGCTGCTATTAAGAAGGTCTCGGCTACGATTCCCGCTTCATGCAAATCTTTGTGTTAAACATGATTGTTTGTATTGGACTGGTATGGGTGAGTTCTATGTATAATAGCTTTAACTTGATACCTCCACGCGTTACTGAGAAAAATGATCTCTTGACAGACACAGACAGACGGACAACAAGGTGATCCTACAGAAGTTTTTATTATATCGGCAACAAAATAAATAAAAATTCCAACGACATATTATTATGAAAGGTTAATACCAAACACGCAATAGTTGTTTTACTACTCTTTATACCACCCCATCTCATCACCATATGGTTGTAAAACCCAATTAATCTCGAGATGTTATTGTAATTTCTCTAATGAGGGCTTTTACATCATCATAGTGAATTTAAGATAATTAATACAATTAAAATCTTTAACTTTATGTATTCAGCTTGGTTTGGTACTAGGTGGCGTTGTGTAAATGTGTGTAAGGATTATATTATTACTGTCAGAACTTTTGTCTATCTGGATATAGTATACCTGGAATAGAATAATACAGGACATAGCAGTACCTGTTTAGTACTGTACTACTAAGCAGAGCTTGTACTATCGGTACTTGACAACTGATAAACATACATATTTTCATTTTTTTTTAAATACATTTATATAAAACATTAATTATGTGAATATTTTTTTTATTATCTGCTGTTTAGACATTGTACCCTTTAAGTTTTTAATTTTGTCAATAATTATTCCGTGATTTGCATAGAGCATTGGTCTTTTTGACGTCACCAAATTAAATCAAAAACATTAAATAAAAACCTATAAGGTTATTGTTTAGGCTTTAGTAACAAGTTACGTGAGAATTTTACATGAAAATTTCTCACAATGACTAATCAATCTACAGCTCTATGTACCTTAAAGACTTGTAATAAAGCATAATTATATTCGAATGAAAATAATTAACTTGGTTGTTATGTAGTCTTATAATAAAAACAGTAATTAATAGTTAATTTTTAAAGTTAGAATTATAAATATGTTTAAATAAGTAACTATTTATATTAATTGTCGAATGATAACTAATATAACAGCCTATTTATGTTCTACGCTAGTCAGACTTATTAGTAAAGGGACTATGTCAAGTTTTAAGTTTTTTAAGTATGTTTACAAAAAAAAAAGTATTTAAGTATGTTTAACCGTTGTCTAGTACCCATAGTACAAGCTTTGCTTAGTTTGGGACTAGATGGCGTTGTGTGAATGTGTGAGGAATACCTACTTATTTATTTTTTTTGTTTTAGGAAAAGTTACATCCACGAAGTTTTCTTTAAAAAGCCTTTACGAGTGATGAAATGAGGTGGTCATTATAATCATCATAACAGCCCAGTACTGCCCCACTGCAGGGACGGTCCTCCCGTGACGTAAGGATACTTGGGGGACGGGATACCATAGGCTGATTGATATGATGATGGAGGATGGATCATTTATTGCATTTTAAAAGATACACATATTGTATACATTGCCTTACAAAACTGCTTAAAAAATGTATAAAACAAATAAAAAAATATGTCCTATATTTTTTTTTCCTATATCCTTATATGGAAAGAAATAAAGGAATAAAGACACAATAATAAAGTAACGTAAGAATAAAATCGCCCTTTTAAAAATATAAATCAATAAATCAGTTAAAAAAAATATTTGATGTCTTTTATTACCGTCTAAGTTATTCTTAATGTTATAAAGAATATGTTTTAAACAAGTTTAACCTGAATTATTTTATCGAACTTAAATGTGGACACCTGCAAGTAACTTAACCTTCAAGATTGTCTCTTTTATAGTTTATTTAAATATATAAAAGTATTTTAAATGGTTGTAAAGGGTTAAGAACCCAAAATAAATGGCGATACAGATTCCCGCGTTTTAGGTTTGAAGTAGTTCATAACAATAAAATTGCTAGAGAAGAACTTTAAATAATTTGTCTAGTTGCAGTATTAATATTAGGTCTTTACCTATGAAATTGCCGTTTGAACATGAGTTCTCTTGCACGACAACCGTGTACATTACCGCTTTGCCACCGCAGCAGTCAATATTTACCTACATAATTTTATTCCTACGTCGTATGCTAAGCCTAATAGCAACATTTTAAATTTTGAATATTCACGGACATCTCTACACAGCACCATCTGTTTCCAAAGTAAGCTAGACTAAACCAGCTTGTGTTATGGGTAACAGAACACGTATATTAATACTTATATACTTTTTTTGTAAATGCATACATACCTATTATACATAGAAACACTCAGACCTATGCAAACAATTTGCATTGAGCGGGAATCGAACCCGAGACCTATGCGTAGCAGCCATATAATTAACCACTACGCCACAGAGGTCGTCAAACATTACAAGCTCTGCTTAGTTTATAATGATCGTTTATAATGATTTAAAGTTTTCTTTTTTTTTACATGACGTTGTCAATGTAAAAAAAGAAAACTTTAAATTCTATATTTGTATCGAGGAGACCTCGATACAAATATGACCATGATCGACCCATGTTAGACGCTTGAGGTACAAGCGTCTAACGAACCCGTTTAAGACAATTTTGCAGGGACCGCACCAAAAACGCGTCTTAAGCGGGAAAGCGTATTAAGCGGGATAGGGAAAAAAAACGTGCTACATTTATTATGTTTTTTGTTCTTATTATTTGAAATTATGTACCTACATTCAATACATTATTAAAAATAGTCACTTATTTTGGTTTGACAGAAAGATTTCGATGCATTAGCAATTACAGGATTTTCAACTTATGCACCGCGTCATCACTTTCATCGAAAGAAGCAACTTATTCGTTCATTAAATCATTAATAGCCGATAATGCCTGACTCATCTTCGTCCTAATCATTATCAGTTAGGCATAGGGGCCTCTTTTTGTGTGTTATTCACATCCTCAATAAGATATTGATTGAATTTCGTTCGTGCCACATTATCATCAATGGAAGAATATCCAGCTTGAATATCTAGCCCTATCTCGGGATACTGCAGGGTTTTTTTGAATCCTGGTATCTCAGGAAGAAGCACCCGAGTTCTTCTTTCAGCACGATGTCAACCACGTTATTTCAAGAACCAGCTTTCTTAAAACAACTTTAAAAGGGCCCCACGGCTGGCCTCGAGTGCCGTTGTAGGGCCTGAGCGCGTATTAAACGGGATGACGAATCGTATTAAGCGTTAAGAAATGTATGAAAATATGTCTCAAATTGCAGGGACCGGCGTAAAAAGGCGTATTATGCGTGAAATCGTATTAAGCGTGATCGTATTAACCGGGTTCTACTGTATTATAAAGAGGTAAAGTTTGTGTGTTTGTGAAGTTGTAGGGGGTAATCTCTGAATCTACTGAACCAATTTTAAAAATTATTTTTGTATTGAATAGTCTATCGGGGAGTGTCATAGACTATGTGGTATCACGCTATGACTAATAGGAGTGGAGCAGTAATGAAATATGTTTAAAAAAAGGACGCGTTTTTTTCACCGTCCAACGAAGTGGTCAGTTGGTTCTTTATAAACTTGAATACCAAACGTTACCAAAATAACTTTGTTTTTGTGTTTAAATCTGGACTGGTTTATAATAAAATAAGCAATTTACATTTATGGCGATTTGGATTTATATGAGGCTTATTATTGTTTTACAACGCAATAATATAAGCTCCTTGTGGTATGTGGAATTAGTCTGTATGTTTCTTGACGGACTAAGAACAATTATCATCATCTTAACAGCCCATTAATGTCCCACTGCAGGGACGAGCCTCCTCCTGTGACGGCAGAATACTTGGCCTACTAATACCACGCTGGCCAGACGGGTTGTATATGTATGGTATAGGGTTTAATTAAAGTTTTCCTTCTTTTTTTTGTAAAGATAATATTTACGGATAGTACATTAGTCGGTTTTTACGACACCCATGTGACGAGATGGGGTGGTCAACTGGTAACATATTGTATTCTTACTCCGTCACCACACGGAGAAGAACAATAAAAAAATTTTTTTTTTAACTATTTCGAGTTCTACATGACCAATTTTTTAATTAGAAACCCGTACGTACAAACAAATCGGAGCAAAAAGGAAAATCGCGGGTCCATTTAATTCTCCTTTTATATTACCGAACGAACCCTATACTAATTCATTGTGGTATTAAATTTCCTTCTAAGACAGCCTTACATGTGTTTTGTGTTGTGAGCAAGCAATATATCGTTTTTGTTATATTCCGCTCCCTCATACCTGCGGTCTACCATACATGACCTTGAAAAGCAGTGGTGGACCATTATCAGGTCGTCGGTTTATTAGTCATAGCGTGATAATATATCGCCTCTGACATTCCCCGATAAATGGACTATTCAATACAAAAAACAGAAAGAATTTTTAAAATCGGTTCATTAGATCCAGAGATTACCCCCTACAACGTCACAAACACACAACCACACAAACTTTACTATGTATTAGTTTAGAAGTATAGAAAATGATATTGTAATGTTGTTGCCATTACAGAATTTTAACTTCTATTAATGCCCGATTTACACATCGACAAGTACAGTAGCGAGTTAACTTGCATCATTGGCGAGTTAAGTCACTTTTTGCGTGTGGACGGCAAAAGCGAGTTAAGTAGTAAGTTGCCGATCAAGTTGTTTTGAATACAGCTCGATCCTATTTTTCGGCGAGTTAAGAACGAAGTAGCCCCCTCTCTCGCGTCTCCCTCACCCCGCCGGCTCGGCGCTCGCAGCGCCCGCCGTGTAGACGGGCGAGTTTAGTACAGTTCACAAGTTCTAATGTCGTATTTATTTTTATTTTTGTCTGTTTTTCTATGTATAATGTGTATCTATTTATAAAAGTATTTAAGTATATTTATGCGTTGTCTAGTACACATAGTACAAGCTCTAGTTAGTTTGGTACTAGATGGCGTTGTGTGAAAGTGTGAGGAATATTTATTTTTTTATTATTCTAAGTATACTTTATATAAAAATTTCATTTTTAATGTGTTGCATGTTCAGTGTTAATACTATTTCTCGTATAATAGCGCGTAAATGGGTATTCAATTGTTCAATGTCCATTTTATCGATTAAAATAACCGTAAACAATCTCAGGCGACGCACGCACGACGCGACTAGTCTTCGTCTCTGATCGGCAACTTATGAGCTGTACTCGCCTACGTGTGAACTGTACTTACTACTTATTACTTACTACTTAACTGTCTATTTTTTTAACTCGCCACTGTACTTGTCGATGTGTAAATCGGGCATAAGATTAAGTGGTAACACTTATAATCCGTACACTAGTACAAGGACAATTACAATAAAAAAACTTAGTTCATTTATCCATTTTACAACATAAAACGATTGTAACAGAATTCATTGAGGCAAATCTATTACCAAATCTGTCCGCCATCATGACAGATTTGTAATCGTTTAGAAATCGGTTTTTGTTTACTTTTTTTTTGTGGCAGTTAATGACTACGTTTGCTGTTCGTTTATAATGCCGTTGAAGTGAGCTGTTAAGGCGTAATTTTAGTTTTTTTGTTGTACTTAGCTACAGTTTGCTTTGGATTTTATTAATCGTTTTCTATCATAAACTAGCCTATCGCAGTTTACTGCTGAACATAACTCCTAAACACGCGCCACAGAACTCGATCCTGTGCCTTCCGCATCCAGTCTGACCCAGAGACCTTTTTAAGGCCGTCGTTTCGGCTGGGGGGTGTCCTATCCGCAATCATGTCTTAGATTAAGCTTAAGTCTTATGTAATTTGTATGCATTTTGTGACAAATAAACCTTTATTATTATTATCATAAATATCTTTCCATAATAGGAAAATATGACACAATACTCTATGGCTTAGTACTTGTATATTATGTCCATTGCTGGACGGCAAATGTTAATGTGATAATTGACTAAATTACCATGCTTTCTCGTCCTGTAGGTTTCATAATTGGAAGCTAATAGAAGTATGAATTCACTTTTATTTATTTTGTAAAGCCAGCTTCCGCACTTATGGATCAATCCGTGTATCGCGGGAACTTTTAAAGACGTGAAATTAACGAACACAAAGAACACCAGGCTTTAGCAAGAAGATCTGACTAGATCAACAATAATTTACTAATATCATTTCATTAGTTCACGATAACTTCACATTTGAGATAAAGATAAAATCTTAATATAACATTCAAGAGCACTGCACTAATTATATTAGGGGTGCCATGGGTCCGAATTAAAGTTCCCTTGACACCCCCAGGGGTGTTTGCCAGGGGGTCCGGAATGGCTCTAAAGAAGGATAATTTGTGGATAATAAATATAGTTATTTTGCGTGGGATTCAAACCCATGAACTCGGGTAAGGCTAGCCGACACAACTGGTTTGCCCGCCACCGAGGCAGTTTCTAGAGAATCGAAGTCCCTCCGCTACCCCAACAACTTGAATTTTTCCAACGACAAAATAACCAATTTAATATTCTTGTTTCAAGTTATTATTGTAACTTAATTAACCTTTGTAAACTCATAATTTTTATGATTATTTCTTTGTGGTAAACTGACGTATTGTTTGACAATGACACACGTGTGTTGAATAATTAACTCAGATACACGTTTTCGTGTTTTTGTCATTGAATAATGTAACTCAGGAAGAATATTGAATGAATAGCATTATTGAAAGTGAATATCAAGTTTGGTACTGCACGAATGTTACGGTTGGGTCCAACCAGTAGACTAATCTAAGAGGGGTTCTATATTATTTGATAACATTGTTACCTACTGTTTTGCTTTGGTGCTAAATATAAGGTGTTGTTAAAAATCATCGTCACATCATAACAGCCCATTAATGTCCCACTGCAGGGACGGGCCTTCTCCCATGACGGAGATGTACTTGGTCTACTAATACCACGCTGGCCAGACGGATTGGTATAGGGTTTAATTTAAAGTTTTCCTTCTTTTTATTTCGTAAAGATAATAGGTATTCACGGATAGTCCCTTAGTCGGTTTTTACGACACCCATGGGATGCGATGGGGTGGTGACATATTGTTCCTACTCCGTCACCACACGGAGAACGGTGACGGTTCTTAAAAATACCAATCTCAATGCCGTTACCGTCTTCTACCAGTGATGAAGAAAAACATTACCATTAACTATCTATTAAACTACTACTATTTCTAAAACGATGTGCGATATAGTATCAAAATTAATTAAAACAAAACTAAAGATCCCAAAACGCAAACAAACAAGCACGCACACAAAACAAAAAGAAAAGCAGTGGAAAAATTGAACCAAGTTCCAAAATAACAACAGCGGCTCTTGAGTTTTCGCAAAGCAATGGACGAATTCCATTGTTTTTTCGTTACTTTCGAATGTTAATATCGGTATATTCCGTGTGGTGACGGAGTAAGAATACAATATGTCACCACTCCATCTCATCCCATGGGTGTAGTAAAAACCGACAAAGGGACTATCCGTGAATATTATCTTTACGAAATAAAAAGAAGGAACGAATTGAAATTAAACCCTATACCAATCCGTCTGGCCAGCATGGTATTAGTAGTTCGAGTATCCCTCCGTCACACGGGAGGAGGCCCGTCCCTGCAGTGGGACATTAATAGGCTGTTATGATGAATATCGGTATCTTCTAAGACAGGTATATTCTTACTAAAATAAATCTAGAAATCATATTAAGTAAGTAAATGATAGGTAATTTTTTTATTTAAATATAATCACTGCTGGTTATTGCCCTTATAAGGTACTTAATTTACATTCAATTATATACAATAAAACAATTAAATCAGGGATAAAAAACTAATGATTTTACCTTCCATTGTATTAAGATATCGTCATCTCCGTTTATTAAAGACAACCTACCTATTTACGTAATTAAATAAAAAAAACTAGTTTTATTTTTAATTTAATTATTTTATTTTAAGTATGTGAACTCTTATTGTTTCTATTATATAAAAAATAATAATAAAAGAATAAAATATTTGAATTTAGCATTTCATTATTTCTCACGTGTTTGTCTGTGACGTACGAGTTCTAAGTTGCGGCCCGGCGCTGTTTAAAGCAATAATTAAATTTGGTAGTCAAGACGGATGCTCGGGTGGCCTAGTGGTCATGGCGCTGGACGCGTATAGTCCAGAGACGCGGGTTCGAGTCCCGCCTCGAGTACCAATTCTTTCCAGCCGTTTATTTGTCTACAAATTACAGTATAGTTTGGTCGAGAGAGCATTGGTCCAAACCGTTCTAGGATATCGATATACAAAAGTTCTATACCGTATTCATCCTTACTTGATTTATTTTGTCAACAAACATCACATATTGCAAATTCACTAGTTTTTACATCAATCGCACACTTTGATATGGATAAAAGTTTCTGGAAAGTAGCATTAAACGTTTATGCAATAGAAAACACGTAAATCACTTTGATTTATCCACTATCTTTCTTAAATTTTAAATAAACATAATTTTTTCCAACGAAAAATTTCACAGATAAAATTAATTTTATGATTTGACATTTGTAGATTATAGAATTTTGTCCTTGATTCCTATACATTTTTCAAAGATTAAAGACTAAAGTCTTTAGTCTGTGGTTGACAAGACGCCATATATGTTTACGTTTTAGAGCAAGTCTGTTTAAATAGACAGTATTTACATACTATTTGGACGCGACTCCATAAATTATGCAGATTAACAGACAGAGCCATAGCCAAAAAAAAAAGATCAAACACATTCCATTCCTAATTTGAACCGCGCAAAAAAAAAAAAACAAAACAAACTAGTGACGTAACCGTTTCTGTATCATTGCATCATTGTTGTCGATATCTTTGTAAACATCGACATTGTATAAAGACAATGCACATCCGCGAATTTGCTGTACCTATCGACGTTAATTTTCTGTTGACGTTAGGCCATTGATTAGAAGGTTAAAATATGATGGTAAAACGTGATGAAGGAAGATTATTGTTAATTATCGAAGAGGAAGAAATCTTGCGTGAAACACTCCTTTTTATGTACTGAGACTGGCTCTTGATATTCTTTTTTTTATTTTTTAAAATATTTACGGACATCTCTACACAGCGCCATCTGTTCCTAAAGTAAGCTAGGCTTTACCTGCTTGTGTTATGGGTAACAGAACAACGAATATTAATAGTTCTATCCTTTTTTTTTTGGAAATACATACATATTATACATAGAAACTGACAAACAGACCTATGCAAATAATCATGTTCATGTACACAAAGATTTGCATTGAGCGGGAATCGAACCCGAGACCTCTGCGTAGCAGCCATGTAATATAAGCACTACGCCACAGAGGTCGTCATATAAAATGTAAATTACTATTAAGAAACACGGTGCTCATCTCTCACTCATAAAGAGCCGGAATGGCGATCAACGACACAATCCTAGAAAGTCCCTGAGACACAGGGCTCTATACTTAGTGCGGGAATTGCCCCTTTGGATGTAGACTATACTACTGAGTCGCACAATGTTCCTCTCTCTACCCTAAAGGGCTAGGAAGTCAGATAGCCGAGATACCGGCCTTAAAACCTAGTGCGGGAGTTGACCTATAGTAAACTAGCTGACCCGTGGCCCGTGACCACTTCGTTAAGCGGCGAAAAAAACGCGTCCCTTTTTTAAACATATTTCATTACTGCTCCATTCCTATTAGTCATAGCGTGATACTATATTATAGTCTATGACACTCCCCGATAAATAGTCTATTCAACACAGATATATTTTTTTAAATCGGTTCAGTAGATCCAGGGATTACAACGTCACAAACTCACAAACTTTACCTCTTTATAATATAAGTATAGATGAAATTAAAACTGTTTAAGTATTTTAGATTAGATTAAAGATTATTTTAGAACGCAAAGTGATGGTCTTTGAGGGTCACTTTATTCACTTGTGGACAGTGGTGGTGACATAACACATAGGTACTTAAAACAAATCCACAAGGAAATTAAGACGTTTAAATACATTAAACTAATCATTTATGAATACAGGAAACAAATGCGCGGGCTGTCATCATCTAAAGAGTTTTTATTCAAAAGACAAAACGTAAACAACTTATGTGTTTTTTTATTGATGAATGATAAATGACGAAGGACATTATAATATGGTGATTCTGCCAAGATACTTTTTCATACTTTTGTTATTAAAATGACAGATATTTTTGATAGCATTAAATAAATTGCGTAATAGTTTTATTGTATTTTATAATAATTCGTTTTTTACTTTCGCAATAAGGACTTTCAAGGACAATTTTGACATAATCTGATAGAAGTGATTAATTATATTTTTTTGCAGGTAATTAATTAGTCTTACTACTTTATTTGACTACTGGTTGTGCAATTGTTAATGCTTTATTTGTCATCGAGACTATGATTTATGCTAAGCGGTTAAAGGCGTTTGAAGCGTTTTTTAGAGGGTGCATGTTCGAGATTTGTCTATGTGTTAATTATTTTTCGATATTTTATAGCAAATTTATAAATGATTTATTTACGCAAATTTCATTTTAAATTATAAGTAAAGTTCACTGTCAAGCAGCCTAGATGGCGTTGTTTTGTTTAAGTGAATTTGGAAAGTTAACGGCTCGTTGTCAACAAAAGCTATGGGGCTATGCCTTCGCCCTGTAGACTTTAAATAGAATTTAAATAAATAAATTAACAACGGATCTTGGATAAGCAGAAGCGATAGTCAAAGGAGATGGAAACTTCTGGGCTAAAGCCTGTACATTACTGTACAGAGTTAGGATATGCCCTAAAAATCTTTTCTATTTTTTAATAAAATAATAATAAAATTACTCAATTTTATTAAGTTTCGAACTTGAAAAAAATAGAAAGGTTTTTTAGGGCATATCCTTACTCTGTACAGTAATGTACAGGCTTTAGCCCAGAAGTTTCAATCTACTTAAAAAAAAAAAAATCTTGGATTTCAGATTGCCAAAACTAACAAAAGATTTAGTACGAGACTAATAAGTGTGAAGCTATAAATTGATATTACTCTCATTTCTGTATAATCTTGGCCCAAAACTCTTAGTGAAGGTTTCATTCTCCTTTGGATAACGAGACTAGGGCTTACGTAGCTTAGTAATTAAAGGCATCTAAAACGTTTAATAAGAGGACGTAGATACGAATCTTATTAAAAACCTAATTTTTTTTTCATAATTTCTCGATTTATCAAATTGAGAACTTTCCTTTCTATTTGGAGTCAATAAATAAATAGAAACTCACCGCTCTCTTAACACAGGATCTAGCCCAACAGTGGGCTCATCGAGAATCAGCAATTCAGGTTCATGGACCAGTGCAGCAGCCAACGACACTCTTCGCTGTTGCCCACCGGACAAGGTCTTGATCAGACGACCACCGCTGGGCAATTCCAACAGAGTGCTGAGGAACTCGAAGCGTTCTGTCATTTTGTCCTGTTGCATGCCATAGATACGTCCGAAGTAGAAAATGGCGTCACGTACTGTGAATTCTCCTACTAGTGCTATGTCCTGTTAAATAATATGAAAATATTTTAGTCATAGAGTAAATAAATGTCCTTCTGCAGGGACGGCCTAGTGATGGATAGTACGGAGAAATTTGAATATCTTTCAACAGTCACGTTCACGGCATTACGACCTGCCTACCTTTTTTTGGGACCTATTACTTATTATTATTGACCCATACTTTTACCACAGCTGTCTGGTGTGACAAAGGACCCGGGAAAAAAGTTAAAGTGTCCTGGTATTCGCAGCAAAATTATTTAGAAGAGAACGCGTCTCTTTATAAAAAAAACTAGAGACCAGCCCCGGCTCCGCACTACAGAATATCCTCTTCTTAAACAATGCTTAAATACAGCTTCATTAGAAATCTCTTAAATTTATCTCTTTCTTTTTGGATCATGTTTTTAAAAGACGGTACTTGGTACCTTGCCTATCAGCCTCTTCGAGGCAAAAAATAAACACCTCAGGCCAGTTTACAGCCAGTAAGAGTTTGATATAACCAGTATAGTTTGGGACTATAGTCTTAAACTACTATTCTATGCAGTAAAAGAGATCTCTGCAGAGTTAGTTGATGAGAGGTTTTTGTATTCCTGTCACGTCCTGTCCCGCCCACGTCAGTTGTCCATATTACATTATTAACAAAATCATCAAATATTTTCTCACCTGAGGCATATACCCAACTCTAGGTCCAGGAACTCCGCTGCCCTTCTCGCCAGGTTTCCCACCAAGCACGTAAATGTTGCCACTGTTCAGTTTCCTTCTTCCCACTATACATGATAGTAGAGTCGTCTTACCGCAGCCTGATGGTCCCAGAAGACCGTAACTGTTGGAGAAAAATAGGTAGGTATAGTTTCTTTGTTTTCGTTTTGAATATGGTAACTTCTGCGTTAGGTGACAACAGCTTTGTCTCGGGGAGTTTTAAAAACATTGTTTTTGTCTACAATACAACTATATAATTTTATTAATTTTGGGTCCTCTAGAATCATATAAAACAATACACCCTTCAACGGACAGTGCCTACAACTAGAAAAGGTCACAACTTACATAATTCCTCTATCTACAACCATGTCGAAGTCCTGCAGGACAGGCTTATAGTCCGCCTTGTTTAGTCTCCCATAGTATTTGTTAGCCCTTTCTACTACTACCGCCGCTGATCGTACCGCCATTGTGATTTGCTTCTTTGTTTCAGTTATTATGCTGACATGTTTTACCTGAGGACAAGAAGAAACAACATTAGATATAATTCATTTATTTGTTACTCCGTGTGGTGACGGAATTAGAATACAATATGTCACCACCCCATCTAATCCCATTGGTGTCGTAAAAACCTAACTAAGGGACTATCCGTGAATATTATCTTTACAATATAAAAAGAAGGAAAACTTGAAATTTAGCCCTCTACCAATCCGTTTAGCCAGCGTGGTATTAGAAGGCCAAGTATCCCTCCGTCACGGGAGGAGGCCCGTCCCTGCAGTGGGACATTAATGGGCTGTTATGTTATGTGAAAATTATCAGTAGTTCGTTTGTTCGTCTGTAATTTTTGTAAAAATAACAACATTCACACCAACATCAAAACGAATTTGACTTGGATAGAATTCGAACCGGCATGCACGTCAGCGATATTGCCACCAGGGCAGGTAAACCATAAAACCATAGTACAAATATATACAGTATTTCGACTTCAAAGAAACGGACTCACGATAGCGGTGGCTTTGCGGAGTGAACAGCGCGACTGTGCCGCAGTAACGAGCGGGAAAGTAGGTAAATGTAATTAAAAAGCTGGAGGTGGGCAGCCCTATCGCATGTTTACGTACCGCGCAGCCGTAGGCATTTATAATAAATATTCGGCCGAGATAGACTACTTGTTAAACTGTGTGTTGATTATGTATGGTATACAATGGTTGCAGCACTTAATTACAGTTATCTCCTATGTAAAAAAAATGACGTCAAGAAAATGCAGTAGTAGAGTTTGTTGCGCCGCTTCTTCTCTACTAGCGCTTTGGAGGCGGTGGTAAGGTTTTCTAAACTTTAAAATGTTGTAAACTTAGATTAAGTAGTGTAAGATGACGTCAAAAAGATACAATATTATTGTACTACTTTGAATAAATAAATGAATACTGAATACTGTGATAAAGTTGAACAAAAACAAAATAAAAACATTGCATTATAACAATGCACAACATTTTTGACAAATTGTTAAAATGAATTACAAAAAACCATTTCTTTTTATAAAATGAGGTTGTGTCCGTACACACAGCAACTTATCAAGCTAGACACTGATGTACCTTAATACCTTGAAATAAGACACAATTTCAAATGAAAATGTTTAACTTGATGTGTTGCTGTGTGTACATATAAAACCTGTTTGTCAGTTTGTCCCACTAAACTCTTTAACACTGCTAGTGTACACATTGCGAGCCTTTATTTAATATTGTGTTTGTGTGTGTGTGATTGGTGCGGTTGTCCATTGTACTACGGTTTTGTTCGGCAGTAACAAAACTACTCTCCGTATGGTGACGGAGTAAGAATACAGTGTGTCACCACGCCATGTCATCCCATGGGTGTCGTAAAAACCGACTAAGGGACTATCCGTGAATAATTATCTTTACGTAATAAAAAGAAGGAAAATTTGAAATTAAACCCTTTACCAATCCGTTTGGCTAGCGTGTTATTAGTAGGGATATTAGTGGGCTGTTATGATTTAATTTGAACAGAACTACTGCCGTATTGAGAACAAACTCGAATTGCCGTGGAGCGGGTTGTGGATTCGAATACCAACTACGCAGGGGAATAAATAATAATAAATATTCCTCACATTTTCACACAACGCCATCTAGTCCCAAACTAAGCAGAGCTTGTACTATGGATACTAGACAACGGATAAACATACTTATATATGTTTTTTTGTAAATACATAGTATGTATTATACATAGAAAACACCCAGACCAATGTAAACAGTCATGTTCACGCACACAAAGATTTGCATTGAGCGGGAATCGAACCCGCGACCTCTGCGCAGCAGTCATGTTATAACCACTACTACAAAAAGTATTTGAGTATGTTATCCTCTCCTTAGTTTGGGACTAGATGGCGTTGTGTGAATGTTTATGTGGATTATTTAATTATTTATTATTATAATAAACACACCTGATATCTGTGATACACACAAAGACACGCATTGAGTGGGAATCAAACACGAGACCTATGCGTAGCCATGAACTCTAACACAACATCACTGAGGTTACCAAAATTAATTGTAAATATAAAATATTAATCAAAAGACGTGAGCAAAGTACTAAATAATAAATTAAAGTATTATTTGGTCAAAGTTCCAAAAATTATAATTTTCTTTATTAAAGTAAACAGTTCATTGTTACCTCCTAATTAGTATTCTAACTTTGTAAAACCTGTTTTGAGAAGGTCGTACATAAAATTGTTTCTTTTTAAATGTACCAACTACTATCTTAATTTTTATATTTTAAGTCTATTTACTTATGACTTTTCAATTCATATTTTCAACCAACTCCTAAAAGAAAAGAGGATTATGCTTTTTACCTTTATGCAGTCTGTTAAAATTACAGGTGGTCAATCGTTGTGCAAGCCTCTTTCTGATATACAGGGTATAAAATGTCGCCTTACAATATTGTTGTGCCCGACAGGGTCCATACGGAACTTAATGTACTCTGTACCTATAATTAACACATGTTATTATAGGTACAGAGTTATACCTCCCTATGGAATGCAATAAACAATTTGAGTTTGAGTTTGATGTGTCTGAAAGACTTTGCTGTCACTACGAGAACACTAAACTTGACTTTTTACGTGCCCTGCGAAAACACGAACACACGCTCAGATGAAATACTATTGAGCGGTCACCTATCTAAACAGGCTTAATAAGCCTCGATATCAAAGAGTTCTTATGGTTTTTCCTGCGATCCACTAAATGATTTTCTTGAAAGAACAATGCTCAAAACGTCCCCAGCTTGTAGCACTTTAAAACCTATGTTAATTGAAAGGCCTTAGTATTTTCATCATTTTATTGTATGACAGCAAATCTCAAATGTGTATCCGAAAAAAGTTATATCGCCTTAAAGAAACCGAAATCAGTCCCAATTATGTTGCTGTTTATTGTACTTTTTCGAAATGATAGCCAATAAAATACATAATTAATAGTGTAGAATATAAGAAAAATATAAAATATTATTTATTTATTTATTATTACGCGCCATATATGCCCAATGACCCGATTTTTTATTTTTTGTGATCACGAGTAGTTTGTCTCCTGGGACATTTACTACTTCACGCTGGCTGTGGGGCGGATGGCCCTCAACCTAAGACATTTAAGTGTCATGCCTCAGGGGCACCCCCTGTGGGCACGAACGTCGGCCTGGACCGTCACCGACTAACAGGATCTGCGAAAGGCACTCTAGGAGCGAATAGGGCGCGTATTCCTGCCTCGGCGGCGAGGACGGAACCGCGGACGTGTTGTTGTGGCTTCGCGAGCCGTATGAGCTCTAAGTTCTCTCTCGATCGCGATCCTATCACCCGGCTCTTCGAGAGCATGTCTAGGTCTTCTATTTTTGGATATTCTAGAGGGGATGTACCCGGATGCCTCAACCACTAGTTGGTTGGGGTGAGTGGCAGCCGTTTCAAATTAGCGACGGGAACAGAGTTTCATGTGTTGCTGGAAGGTCGGCAACTCGAGGTCGATGTGGAGATCCTCGTTACGTATGAACCACGGTGCTCCCGTCGCTTTGCGTATGAAGAAATTCTGAATTGTTTGTAACCTATGGATCCTGCTGTGTGACCTAAGGTCGGCGAAAACTATGCACGCGTACGTCATGATTCACAAGTCTCGTAGGTATATCCTAATTTTATTGCGGATTGACATCTTAGACTCCTTCCTAAGGAGTAAGTGCAGCCGTCCCATCACAAACGAGGCCAGCTTGCGAACCATGTTTAGGTGGGGACGGAGCAAGAGTTTATCGTCGACTATGACTTCAAGGTATTTGGCTTCCCTCGCCTAAGGAATCGGGGAGCCGAACATCTTGACTTTTGGTGTCTCTGCCGAGAGAGTTTTGTGGCTCCTTTTCTTGTGAAACATCGACGCTTGGCTCTTTTCGGGGTTGACTGAACTGTGAACTGGGGGGTGATCGTTATCCTCCATTTCTAGAACCACTCGCTGAGGGCGTTGAAAGAAAAGAAAAGAAAGAAAATCTATTTATTCTGGCATAGCCACACTTCAGTACAATGAACATTTATCATGTCTTATTTACTAACAAACAAATAAAAAGCAAGTAGGTACTCATGTGTAGGTTTGTCAGAAAGGGTCACCAGCTCAGCATAAGCTGCGCGTATGACGCCCAGCGCTGGTTTTCAGCTGGCAACCAGAAACACCCACGGGCGACGATATTCAGGAAAAAAACAATAAAATAATACAATAATTTACACATAATATAACTCAACGAATATAAACAATATATAAGTAATATAATATAATTATTTAATATTTATAAAGGATGTATTAAAGAATATAGTAATATATATCAAAATAGAAAGAAATTAAAATATAATACACAACAATACCCCAATATAATATAATCTTAATAATTATAATCGCGCTCCTCGCTTGTCACAGCGCGGCTCAGCCGGGCTTGAAAGCGGAGGTGTAAAAAACATCTATAATAATGAATGAATTCGCGGTGTAAAGATACTATTGTAAACAGCAGTCTACAATATAAGTAATATTAATATGTAATTTGATGTGGCTTACAATCCCAATTGTCACGTTGTGTCACGTCAAACCATGAAGCCATGAAACGGGTACTCGCAAAACGAGCGTATCGGTAGCTAGGTATGTAGGTTTGATATACGCATATAAAAAAAACCAAAAAAAAAAAACATAATAATATTAATATTTAAATAATTGGAATAATTATTTTAAAATTTAATAACAGTGATTAATTATTTGTTAATTTTATTATATTATAATTGTTTTTTTTTGTTAATTATATTATAGATAGATCTATATTTGTGTTTTCAAATTTAATTTGAGTAGTCAACAGAAAGTTTTTCAATTTGTTCCTAAAACTTACAACACTTTTTAGGTTTCTGATGGGTGGCGGTATGTTGTTCCAGCATTTAGATGCTGCGTAACGGAAAGCCCCTCGGAAAGCCGCTGACTTATGCGAAGGAGTAGCCAGTTGTTGCGCACAAAGCCTACCCTCACGATTGTGATGGCTATTTACCCAATCAAGTTTCATGTGTAGGTACAATGGACATTTGTGATTAAGTACTCCGAAAAGTAGACAGGCTAAATGTTATTTTCTTCTTAATTTCATTTTTAAAATGTTGTTATTATTTAAGTAAGGTGTGATATGTGCTCTTGGTGGAATATTGAAGCAAAATCTTGCGCATGCATTTTGCAGTCTTTGCAGGAGTAAGTTGGACGCAGATTCACAAATGAAGAACCAAATAAATCCCGTCTAGTAACAATTTGTCCGTTGGGTCATTGAGGCCATAAACGGGAGATTTAAACGTGATTTTAAAATGTTCAGGAATGTAGTATTCATTATTAATACACTTCCTCATCTCTTCACAGACTTCCGAATTGCTGGAGCGCTTCTCAATACATTCAGGGAGCCTTTTCATGACAGTGTCTATGCCACAGACTTTGTTGAACGAATTCATCGCAGAATTTACATCAACAATGAACTTGAGTAACTACGTTACAGGCAGCGAGCTACGTTCAGAACATTAACTGATGAGTCCATAAATATACCGTTCCCTAAATTTTCAAACGAGGATATTATTTTGTTTAGTTTGGGGACATATCACACTTAAAACTCGCAGCTTCCTATGTTAGCGAACATTTACGTGGTGGCGTCTGCAATATATAAGTTTGTGCAACTCCAAGCCCAATTATGAACCAATACATATGATTGCATTCTTTTGAGGGGTCGAATTTTATCCAAACATAGATCAAATGCGACCTATTACAGGTATTTTTTTGATTTTAAATAACGTAGGTACCTACAGGATATTAACGCCATTCAGGCATATTATTGTTCATGCTTAACTGCTATGAGAACAGTTGGTGCTTGCGCGCATGTCGTCAGTATCGTGTGGTACTTTGGTATTGGAAGGCATTTAGACAATTTCAATGGGTCAGCCAGTGCCTGGGACAATATTGTAATAGACACTGAAAATACTGATTAATGTTGTAATAAACAGTTGCGATTATGAAGGTATTTTTATTTGAAAACTTCTAAAAACCGTCTATGACCACTTTACAAATAGCAGGAGTCATTTTAAAACTCAGAATAAGTTCATCCCACAGTATTAATTAAAATAAAATAAACATCATGAACAATAATATAATTATCATTGTGACTGATTTCGGTTTCTTTATGTCGATATAACTTTTTTCGGATACACATTTGAGCTTTGCTGTCATACAATAAAATGGAGAGATGACTAATACCTTTCGATTAACATATATCTTAAAGTGGTACAAAGTGGGGACGGTCTCCATACATTTTTGAGCATTGTTCTTTGTGTCTATATTTTTTTTTTCTTTTTTAAGGCTTTAGTAATTACTTATGCTCTTAGCAGCAGTAATCCTAAAACGCCGCGAACGCCTCTAAACACAATTTTACGGCTATATAAAAATACTTATGTTGAATTCTTATCAATAGCATGATAATATTTTCACGTGTAAGTACATTAAATATAATGATTATGACGTATAATATTATGATTATGCAATTAAATTGCAATTAAAATAAGTTATTGCTATTAAATTACTAGAGTTACGTAATAAGTAAATATAAATATTCACGGACATCTCTACACAGCGCCATCTGTTGCCAAAGTAAACTAGGCTTAACCTGCTTGTGTTATGGGTAACAGAACAACGGATATTAATACTTATATACTTTTTTTTGTAAATACATACATATTATACATAGAAAACACTCAGACCAATGGAAACAATCATGTTCATGCACACAAAGATTTGCATTGAGCGGTAATCGAACCCGAGACAGAAAAAAAAGTTGGCGTCAATAAGATATAACAATGCATACAAAATTGATTAATTTATTTTTGAATTTAAAATTACTTTCTTTTAATATAATTCAAAAATGTCGTGTCGGGACAAATGGAAACACGCATTCACATAAACATTTTGATGCAACGCGGTTACGTTACTATCTCGGATGACCGGAACAGTGTGAGCCAACCTCTTTGTTATGTCATCGACCTTCTATCTTAACTATATTGTCGATACAAGTGGAGAACTACTTTTTTGCAGCCTGTGTGTGTCCTACTGCTTGGTCAAGCCTGTAGGGCTGATATTTATACCGATAGGCAATATTTGGCCAAGTTATGTATTACACGGTCACATTATCTAGAGACCTCGCTGGAATGCGAACCTCGCATCCCGTTTTCCTTTCAACCCCCGCGCTCGCCACAGGCGCATCAGTGATTCGTCCGACGCGACATGACGTCATCGCCGCCAGGTCTCGAGATAATGTGACCGGGTGGTAATGACAAATGAATTAGCATCAGCTACTTAACAACATATCAATGTCCCACTGCAGGGATAATTCCATGTTTATGAGAGTGATGCTTTCTTCAGGGATCCAGAGAAACTTTAGGCCTCTAGTGACCAGTGCCAGACTGATTTTATTTTCGTAGTTATTTAAAAGTCTATTGGGTTACTTAAAACATCACGCTATGGCAATAATATAATGATTCTATTAATTATTCCTCACACAGTCACACACCGCCATCTAGTCCCAAAATAAGCAGCGCTTGTACTATGGGTACTAGACGGACAACGAATAAACATACATAAATACTTTTTTCTTTTTGTAAATACATACATGTTATACATAGAAAACACGCAGACCAATTTCTGTGAGCTTTTCTCTCGTTTGGTTAATAAACATGGATAATCATTTGTGGATAGTACAAAATGTCTTACGTGGGAATTAAATCTAGGACCTCTTACATGTTCCATCTACAAGCACTTTAACACCTAGGCAGTTGGATCAGCATAATAAATACAAATTTCGTATAAGTCATATATATGAATATAAAAATCTAGCCTTCGCCACACACACACAAACACAAACAAACCTCAATAAAATGCAAAATATAAATCTAATCAATAATGAATACTTATAATTATTCATTTATTTAATTACAAAATGCATATTTATATATTGTAATGTAAACTTAATATCGGGAAGTAAACTTAATATAAGGAAATAAGATTATTTTTCTAGGTTATGATAACTTTTATTGAAATGTAATATAGGTATATTTATTACATAGATGAGGAAAAAATCTTTCTTCATCATAAAAGCCGATTAATGTCCCACTGCAGGCACGGGCTTACTCCCATGACGGAGGGATACTTGGCCTACTAATACCACGCTGGCTAGATGGATTGGTATAGGGTTTAATTTCAAGTTTTCCTTCTTTTCATTACGTAAAGGTAATATTCACGGATAGTCCCTTATTCGGTTTTTATGACAAGCATGGGATGAGATGGGGTGGTGACATATTGTATTCTTACTCCGTCACCACACGGAGAGTTACTTTCATAGGAATAAAAGTTATCAATAAATGTCACAATTCTGAGGTAACAAACATAAAAAGACAACAAATTAGCTATCCATTATATAAACTAATTAAGATGACATAACGTAACGTAAGGTATTTAAAACATCAAATAAACTAACATCATGATTAACAGAAATATGCCTAATATTTACATAAATTAACATAAAATTATAAGGGCATATCCGCTTAGTAACGGATATCTACTTTACTTATTTACTCAGGATGTGTCTACGAACTTCTGGGTTCGGTTCCCGTTTAAAAAAAAAAACTATGGTTCAAACTGATTGTCCTGACCTTAGATATTTATGTCCTTTGTGTTTGTTTATACTGGCTGGTAAACCCTTTATTTTCAACCGACTTCAAAAAAGAGGAGGTTCTCAATTCGGTTGTATTTTTTTTTTGTGTTTGTTACTTGATTTCTCGAAAACGGCTAGACCGATTTGAAAAATTTTTTTTTTCCTTCGCGAGCCGTAACCGTGAAGACAACCGCTTTAACACTAATTTTCTTTACATTTTTGTAAATTTACTTTCTGATTTCTGGCCGAGCCAGTTATTTAGAAGGATTTTTTTCTATATTAGGTACTTTTTTCTGATTTCCATATTGTCTTTGTATAAATAAAGCCACAGTGTAATCTATACTAATTTATAAAGAGGTAAAGTTTGTGTGTTTGTGACATTGTAGGGGGTAATCTCTGGAAGTACTCAACCGATTTTAAAAATTCTTTCTGTGTTGAATAGTCCATTTATCGGGGAGTGTCGTATAGGCATAATTATCACTCTATGACTAATATGAGTGGAGCAGTAATGAAATATGTTTAAAAAAGGGACGCGTTTTTTTGCCGCCTAACGAAGTGGGCACGGGTCAGTTAGTTAAAATATAAACAGCGTCGTGTAGTAGATGGTGACGAGTGAAAGTACTACAGGTGGTAACTGTTATGGTGACTTGACGAAGAAAGGAGGCGGTCATGTGAATAATTGATTGTAGGAGCATCGAGCCATTGATTTTTTAAGCATGAATTACATCAAACGCAATGAACGCAATGATTAACTTTACAGTATACGTTAGTATGAATATTAAAGTACTAGCTGACCCATGTCCACTTCGTTGGGCTGCGAAAAAAACGCGTCCGTTTTTTAAACATATTTCATTACTGCTCCACTCTTATCAGTCATAGCGTGATACTATATAGCCTATGACACTCCCCGATAAATGGACTATTCAACACATAAACAATGTTTAAAATCGTTTCATTAGATCCAGAGATTACCCCCTACAACGTCACAAACTCACAAACAAACACACAAACTTTACCTCTTTACAATATTAGTACAGACAAGTAATTAAAATAACATAATCCCCCTTAATCATAAATTATTCAATTGATTAACTAAAATTCTTACGGTTTTATTTGGTAGGTATAAGGTTGATTTTACTAATAAAAATCTCGCTAAACAGTGATTAAATTTAAAAGGCGCTTATGAGTAAGGGGGGATATGTTTACGCGAATTTTCATTAACCCATAAAGCAGGAATCAAACATTTCCTTTGCGTAGCAACCATGAAGTATAACCACAAAACCACAGAGGTTTTAAGGCATTTTAAGGCATCAAGTAAAAGTTTATCTATACTAATATTACAAAGAGGTAAAGTTTGTGTGTTTGTGACGTAGTAGGGGGTAATATTTAGATCTATTAAACCGATTTTAAAAATTATTTCTGTGTTGAATAGTCCATTTATCGGGGAGTGTCATAGGCTGTATATTATCACGCTATTACTAATAGGAGTGGAGGAGTAATTAAATATGTTTAAAAAAGTGGCGCTTTTTTCTGCCGCCTAACGAAGTGGGCACGGGTCACCTAGTTTAAAATATTCGCGTACATTGTCTTACTCATTTCAATATTTAAATTAATGTAAGTACTTACTTTTATACTTACGTTAACCTTCATAGAAGGTTAGTACTTAAATACACTTATACTTAATCATAATAAAGTCAAAATCAAAGTCAAGTATAATATTTAATCAGTTAGCCTACACAGTAACTGCTATAAGCCTCTAAATTGCGCAAATAAATAATCTTCAGCTATCCTGCAAGCTCCGTGTGGTGACGGAGTAAGAATACAATATGTCACCACCCCATCTAATCCCATGGGTGTCGTAAAAACCAACTAAGTGACTGTCTAGAGTCTATCTTCTATAAGAAGGAAAACTTGAAATTAAACCGTATACCAATCCGTCCGGCTGGCCAGACGGATTGGTATAGGGTTTAATTTCAAGTTTTCCTTCGTTTTATTTCGTAAAGATAATATTCACGGATTAGTCGGTTTTTAGGACACCCGTGGGATGAGATGGGGTGGTGACATATTGTATTCTTACTCCATCACCACACAATAGATATAGATAGGAAAATACTAACACCTAATTGCTTTAAATGGAAAGTGTAAATGAATGTAACAAGTATTTCAGCATGACTTAATCCGAGGTCTTAATATTGCATAATATTATATTTTAATATTATTTTCTCATGAATATTTGACACTTTATAAAATTTGACCCCGTTTGTAATCACGACCATGTTTTGACCTTAAATATTATGAGTACTGTCCTTACAGTGTTAAAATATTAAAATTAGTTAGGTACACAACAGTATTTTTGAGGCGATGAAAATAATCATAACAGCCCATTAATGTCCCACTGCAGGGACGGGCCTCCTCCTGTGAAGGAGGGATACTTGGCCTACTAATACTACGCTGGCCAGACGGATTGGTATAGAGTTTAATTTCTAGTTTTCCTTCTTTTTATTTTGTAAAGATTATATTCACAGATAGTCCCTTAGTCGGGTTTTTACGACACCCATTGGTTGAGATGGGGGCGATGAAAATAATATTTATAATGAAATAGTATTACCACTACATAGTATCCCAATGAAAGTCGACTACTTACGAGTTTTCTGTGAAGTTTAAGTAAAATCCATTCGCTTGGCCCCGTTTGGGCAGCGTGGTCCTATTAAAAAAAATCTATTAATCTAGTAGACCAAGTATCTATTTGCCACGGAGTAGCGGGGCGTAAATGTCTTTGCAACGGGACGTACTTATATGGGCGGAGTAATAATTTGAGGAACATAGCCAATTTGTTTATGGCTTATGATTGAAAATTGATTGACATTTCAACAAGACGGCAGTAAAAGTTCCACTTTTTGCCACTTCACAGATAAGTTGGTGGGTCTGTCTGTACCACCCATAAAGTAGCCATACACCCATTTCTGGTTAACTCGTTAGTCAAATCAAAACATTTGTTTGGTAATACAGGAAAATATTTACGCAAAAATGTTGAATATAGCAATTAAAGGCTTTTTTTATTATTCAACACAATTATAATCAAAGATGAATTAAAATGAAGCTTGAAGAGCAATCATAGATTATAAAAGAACTCGGAATAGACAAAACTTCTATAAAAAAGTTAACGTAACAATCACGAATTTGCAAAAAGTTTTTATTTAAACAATTAGAGTGGTATTAGGACTATTTCATAATGGTGTGGTTGGTACCTATTCCACATTACACTAGACTACATGTAGTCAACTACATCATGTAGGAGACTACATGTAGTCTAGTGTAATCACATGTAGGACAGTGTAAACTGAACGTCCTAACACTAAAAAGTTAGGACGTCCTTATGTAGAAGACTACCTGTAGTGTAGTGTAATCAGCGCTTTAGACATCATATACCAAAGTATAATATGATGTCACCAACCAATCTAAACTAACGGTTGTCGTAAAATTTGACTATGGGAAAATTTGCAGATTTTATGTCTACAAAAATAAGGAAAACTTAATAAAAACCCAATTTTAATTAAGGAAAGGCTTAACACCCAATTGGCTCCTATTGACATTTTATAAAGGTATTTAAGTTATTTTTACGAGTTTTAGCTCAAAATATACTACTACTTATTAAACGAATCTGTTAATTCAATCAATCAACTAGCTTATCACTGTCCACTGATAGACATAGGCCTCTCCCAATACGCGCCACAGAACTCGGTCCTGCGCCTTCCGCATCCAGCCCGACCCAGAGACCTTTTTAAGGTCGTCAGTCCACCTAGCTAACGGGCGTCTTACACTACGTTGATTTATTAATTAAATAGAATAGACACCAGTATAAATAGCCCTCACTGTCATCACAATAAAACTAATGAACAAAAAAAACGACCATTATTGTAAATGACTATTCTGTTGTCATCTTCATAAATAAATGGCGATAATTTAAAACATGATTCAACTATATTTCAAGTGTCTTCTTGCATGTGTCTCTGAATAAATAACTACGGATCACAAGTAAATCTTATATTATTACGAGTAATAAATACATAAATAAATATATCTAACACATCCACACAACGCGATAGTCACAAACTAAGCAGAGCTTGTACTATGGGTACTAGACAACTGATAAACATACTTGGATACTTTTTTTAAAATTATGTTGTTTAATCGTAATAATCCAAGTCTCCAGTATCCATTGTACGCTCTGCTTAGTTTGGGACTAGATGGCGTTGTGTGAATGTGTGAGGAATATTAAATTATTACTTAGGTACTGTGGAGTATGAATACCATAGTGCCAACCTATACATCCTGTTATCTGTTATGTTACCTGTTCATCTTCCAATTAGCCGGGAACTTTACAAAAATCAATTTAACAGACACAAAGAACATCTCAGGACAATAATTTCTGAATTACATATAGAATTTGTACTTCGTGGGAATTGAGAACCAGCGACCTCGTGCACGCCAGCCGTCGCGTCGCTTTCGTCGCCCACGTAGGACACCGCGTTAAGTTTGTGCATCGCACAAACAATTAAGTAATTGTACTGCGCGAAATTTGAATCTGCGATTTCGCAGACGGCAGCCGTCTTCCGTGACCGCTACGTCACTGAGTCATGAATAAATAAATAATTTGAACTACATTTATAATTTAAATTTAACGGTTTTAATCATAACGGTCATTACCAACGGTAAATTACATTTAAAATAAATATACCAAAAGATTCTGTTGATGATGCTGGGACGTACTTTCTTAAGATAAAGAGCGAAACTTGATCTACTAATACAACAGATTACTTAAAAGGTAAGTAATACTAAGCTGGCCTCTGTACTGGATGCTGGATCTATACTAATATTATAAAGAGGTAAAGTTTGTGTGTTTGTGACGTTGCGTTGTAGGGGGTAATCTCTAGATTACCCCCAGCTCTACTGAACAGATTTTAAAAATTCTTTCTGTGTTGAATAGTCCATTTATCGGGGAGTGTCATAGAGAAAAATATACACACCTCAACAAAGTCTAGGGATATTTGGTATTTACATGTTTATATTTTTACAAAGACAATTTATCAGGCTACAATCCAGAATTAAATAAAAGTATTTTTTTTGCATAAATATTTTTTTATTCAAATAAATAAAAAATTTGGAAAATTAGTAAAACTAATAATGAATGTGTTTCTTAAGCAAAAGTGAAAATAAGCAAAAATTTATTTGTTTTTAACTGTTATGTGAGTAATCAATAGTCAGCACATTAAAAAAACCGTAAATAACGGCCCTGCAATGGTTTTTCAAGCCTTCATTATGTTATCTAGGTCTTGGTGCGGTATATTGTTCCAGGTCCGACTAGGATGCAAAAAAAGTTGCCCTTCCATCGCAATTTTATGCAAGAAAAATGATCAAAACCATTCTTTTGAACATGTCCTACGCGTATTTCATGGTTTTGAGGATAGGGGATTGAGTGGTTCAGCATAAAATCAATACGTCGTGCTCCTGCAACCAGCTCGTCATCACTCTCGCTTTATGCGGACGGGTGATATCGTCCATGAACTTGAACATTTGGCCCAATTGTAGTCTACGGGGGTAGATTATTAGTACTAGCACCTCGTTAAGTTATTTTTCAGCCGTTATGGTGTTTCTAATTTAAACGCGCTCTGTTCTTCGACGGACACGAATTCCCATCCAAACCATAATTGTTCCATCGTGGTATGAATAGATTTCCTGAGGATGTAGTAGACGGCTATCACAACCAGGAACTCGCCAAGCACGTTCTCTACGTGAATCCGAGTGGAAACCGAACCGGGACTCATGCGTAAACACCACTACAGATAACAGGATATCTTTGCAGTGCAAATGTTCACGAGCCCACTCTAGTCGTCGTGCGCGATTCGCTCGGCGTAGTGCTGGAGTACACAGCGGTATGCAAACATAAAGGTGGGCGTCATGCCGACTTCTTCTGACAGTTTGGTCACCAGCAAGAGTCTCCACCAAGAGCTGGAGCCTCTAAACCAGCTGTATGGTAGTAACATTTCGCTGTCTTTTCGCGGGAACTTGCAAAAATCGATCATGTCATTGAGTGATGATAGACTTTTTGCTGTGGTATCTTTCAGCCACTTCACCAGAAGCACGATAACGTGACCATAACCTTGATTTCATGTTTTGTATTGTTCCAATCTCTTCAGCCATACTCCGCTTAGTACGCGCTGCTGGGAGCATGCCTACTGCTCTTAACATTTCCTTTATGATGAAATGGCGCCGCTGCTTAATGCACACAATATCAATTATTCGAAATAAACGCCAAGACCCATTTACAGTTTTGGTTGCCAAAGTAGTATTTTTTTTAATGAATATGTAAATCTTTTAAAATACATTAGAGCAAGTTTAAAAATAGCATTAGTCAAAAAAAATCGTAATAGCAAACTCCGATTAAAGGTAGATACGGTCCTCACCAAACTTGCATTAAGTTCGTACATGAATGAAGTGAAAGGAAAAAGAATACCGCGTCGATAAGTGTGAATAAACCTTTAACGTGTAAACAGTACGCATTTAATGGGAATTTGGGTCAATGTGCGAGACAGTTATTATTATATTAATAATATGCGTTTTGTGCTACTTATCAGCCTTTTGGCTCACTGCAGGAATGTTTTAGTCTATTAATTAAAAAAAAAAACAATTTTGCCGATTGTGTCGACTTAGGAAATCCTATTTAGTAGTTTTTTATCACTAAGAGCACAAAAACAGGAAAACTTAGCCTAAAACCAATACGTCTATCATTTTGTTATAAGATCAAGTTAGCCTCCATCACTGGTGAAAAACCTGTCTTTGTTCACTACAAAGACAGGCTTTTCACCAGTGATGCGTGTGTCATTAATACTTACGCTGTTTTGAATATATTAAACTTGACTTACTTTTCAGTGATTCCGAAAGAACTTTATCTGAAAACAGACGAAAAAACTGTTAAAATATTTTAAATTAAAACAATCGAGTACCATACATGACAATAATTTGTTTATGCGATTTACAAATATTTTTTTTACCGGGTCTTTAATTCGACAATAATTTGGGAATTATTCAAATAAATATCATATCATCTTATCATCCCATTAATGTCCCACTGCAGGGACGGGCTTCCTCCCATGACGTAGGGATACTTGGCCTACTAATACCACGCTGGCCAGACGGATTGGTACAGGGTTTAATTTCAAGTTTTCCTTCTTTTTATTTCGTAAAGATAATATTCGAGAATAGTCGGCACAAATAACGGATTTTGATGCTGTTTTTTTTAATAGATAGAGTGATTCAAGACATGCATAATATAGTATAGAAACCTATATAAATTTAGAGATATCTAATGAAGCTGTATTTAAAGATTGTTTAAGGATATTCTGTAGTAGGTGCCAGTGCGGGGCAGGTCGCTAGTCGTATAATATGGCATTGCTGGCGTCCAAAAGCAGCTGTTACTACTTACCATTGCTTACTCGTAAGCAAAAAAAAAAACATATAGAAGCTGCAATAACCAATACGCCATTATTCTTTTTAAATAAATAAATATAAATATTCCTCACACATTCACACAACGCTATCTAGTTCCAAACTAAACAAAGCTTGTACTATGGATTCTAGACAACGGATTAACATACTTCAATTTTTTTGTAAATACATACATATTATACATAGAAAACACAGGCCAATGCAAACAAACATGTTCATGCACACAAAGATTTGCATTGAGCGGGAATCGAACCCGAGACCTTTGCGTAGCAGTCATGTAATATACCGACTGCGCCACAGAGGTCGTCAATTATTCTTTATGACCTTCCGAACAATATAAAGCGCTAGTTAACAATCAGATAATAATTACGTTGTAGCTAATTGTCTGATAAAGTGCTTAATAAAGTATAAACAATTAATAACATAGTGTTTGATACACGCTAGTCTACTCGATGATGACATGGCGTTGGAAAAAAACCACCACGACAAAAGATTGCGTGGTTATCACCATTATAGGTAGGCCCCATTGCTTGGTTAGCCGACTGTGAAGTATAGTGGTATTATTTGCATTATATTATATTGATTCTCGTGTGACGAAGTAATGATAATTGCGATCATTACTCCAACATATTTTGTGGACATCGAATAAGTCTTTTGTAAAAATATCGCAGATAATCATCATAACAGCCCATTAATGTTTCACTGCAGGGACGGGCCTCCTCCCGAGACGGGGGGATACTTGGCCTCCTAATACCACGCTGGCCAGACGAATTGATGGTTTGATTTCAAGACGACACTTACCCCTGGTTTCCGAAGGACTGGTTAAGTAAAAATCAACTAATCAAGGGTCAACACTATCTCATTTTCAGGAACTTAAAATGACAGTTTTGACACTTGATTAGTTGATTTTTACTCGATCAGTCATTCAGAAACTAGGGGTTAGTATTTTCTGCCTAACCTCCATGGCTATAAGGCGTGAATTAATGCATGTATCTATAAGGCTAATTACTATGCTAAATAATAATTAAGGAAGTAAGTATTTAACCTCAAACTTGGTTAAGTTTATTAGGAATGTAAATTTAAGCAAGTTCGTTTAGTTTGACCTAGTCTTGTACCCTTCGCGAACCGGTTGAAGGCCCAAGAGCCTCTTACGAGATGTTACGTCAGATTATACAAGAGAATGTTTCTTTTAGCATTACCGAAGTTGCTTGTAGCAATATGTGCGATCCTCAAATAAATAATTGTCCTTAGACATGATATGTGTTGTGTCTGTCATGATTGTGAAGTCCCTGCGATGCAGCTAAGCACTTTTGGTACAGTTGTATTTTTTAACTAGTTAACTCTAAAAATAGACATAAACTATTTATTTAAGGGGTCATTTAGTTGAGCGACGTTTTTATTACTAAAGATGTGATTTAGTGCTCTCACTTTTATGTACTACCTACAGGACGATTCTTTCTAGTTAAGATATTAAAAATTTATATTGATCATTTAGTATAATCCTTAGTTTTTATATGGTATACAATAGTTGCAGCACATCATTGCAGTTACAATGTTTTAAAATAATAGAGACGTCTAAAATGCGAAGAAGCGGCGCAACAAACTCTATAGCTGATTTTGTTACGCCCCGCTTCTTCTCTACTAGCCCCTTGGAAGCGGCGGTGGTAAAGTTTGAAAAACTTTTAATATCTAAACTTAGGTTAAGTAGATTTAAAGTGACAATAAGTTGTTATTTTGGAACATAACAATGAGAAATAAATAAACTGAACTGAACTGAACAGGCAATGTCAAAGATGAAAAGCAGGCTTGTAAATTTTTCTACATGGCGCTCTGTGTTCTCTGCCTAACGCTTTTTTTTACTTTTAATATCAAGAACTGTCTTTTATGATAGCAATATTTATTCCCACAATAAGAGCAGGCAATGTAAACAAAAGTTCAATAAAGTAAAGTGTTTACTTCTGCTTCACTAGAAACTTTCTCTGAACGGAATTCCGGTGATTAGACATAATGATTGTATCTCCGTGAAATTGCTTTGTCGGAGAGCGTGATCTCTGGTTTTAGAGAAACTGTAAATGGCGTATAAATTACCTATAAAGGTTAGGTATAACTAGAAACTCCGTGTGGTGAAGTCTCCGTGTGGTGACGGAGTAAGAATACAATATGTCACCACCCCATCTCATCCCATGGGTGTCGTGAAAACGGACTAAGGGACTATCTGTGAATATTATCTTTACGAAATAAAAAGAAGGAAAACTGGAAATTAAACCCTGTACCAATCCGTCTGGCCAGCGTGGTATTAGTAGGCCAAGTATCCCTCCGTCACGGAAGGACGCCCGTCCCTGCAGTGGGACATTAATGGGCTGCTATGATGATGAGAGATTGCAGTGACTATGAGCGTCTCAACTTGTGTAAGCTAAACGGAACATATTAACTAACTATATTAACAAAGCTTGTATTATAACATGGCCGTGTATTTATTTCTATTATTCTTTTTCCAGTATTATGAAACAATTATAATTGTTCATCTTAACAATGGAATTATTAATAATTATTAAAGATCTATGTAAAACATTGCTTTGTCTGCTTGAAGTATCAGTGTAGTTGGTTCTCAGGGTGTCGTAAACAGCGACTAAGTGACTATTACAAAGTCAATGTTATCTATGCAAGAGGTCCTCTTAATTTTTTTGGGGTTTGTTACAAAATGTAATAATATCATCCTCATCTTCATTCCCCTGCCTTTATCCCAATTTTATTTGAGGTCGGCGCAGCATGTCTTCTTCTTCCATACTTTCCTATCGGACGTCATCTCACAAGTAACACTTTTCGCAGCAACGGAAACAGAGTAAGAATACAATATGTAACCCATCTCATCCCATGGGTGTCGTAAAAACCGATTAAGGTGGGTCCGTGAATATTATCATTACGAAATAAAAAGAAGGAAAACTTGCAATTAAACCCTGTACCAATCCGTCTGGCCAGCGTGGTATTAGTAGGCCAAGTATCCCTCCGTCACGGGAGGAGGCCCGTCCCTGCAGTGGGACATTATTGGGCTGTTATGTTATGATGAAGCATGCAGCTGAGCCGATGAACGGTGACCACGAAATTACGTCACAAATGGCCAATTCAAACAGCATAGGTAAATAAAGAAATAACCTTGAATATAATTATAAATGAATAGTGCAAATAAGTCCATGTTGTGTTTCTTTGCACAATGCATTTAGCTAACAATCCGTGCAAGCAAGAAAATACCATTAGTTTTACTTATGTATTAAGCTAGGTTTAGTATTGTCATTCCCATTTAGTAATATTCCATTACTTAATAAGGTTTAGTATCATCATTACCACTTAGTAATATTCCACAAAAGCAATTATAGTCAAATTGCAAATTGCAAATCAAGAAAAAAGTTGGTTCAGCAACGTCGCCGAGATCAGGTGTCCGCTCAGTGGTATTAAAAATGGTAGAATTACTACTTATTTATTCCACTAAGGCGCTAAAGCCCGATTTACACATCGACAAGTACAGTAGCGAGTTAAGTAGTAAGTTGTTGATTAACTCGCCAAAAATAGGATGGAGATCTATTTAAATCAACATACATACATACATAAACTCACGCCTTATCCCGCCTGGGGTAGGCAGATACGACAGAACGCATTAAAATAAAAATAAATTAAATCAACTTAATCAACAACTTACTTCTTAACTCGCTACTGTACCTGTCGATTTGTAAATCGGGCTATACAGACAATTGAAATTATTGGATCATTATCGATGAAGCTGGTTAAGCAACGACAGCCAGGTCGTTGCTCGAATGCTCCCGGTGAGAGAGTCCTTTATACTTAGACATGAAATTAAGGAACACATAGAACATCCAAGGTCAATACAATAATTAGTTAATCACATAAATAATTTATTTATAATTAATTATCCGTGTGGTGACTGAGTAAGAATACAATATGTCACCACCCCATCTCATCCCATGGGTGTCGTAAAAACCGACTAAGGGAATAACCGTAACTACTATCTTTACGAAATAAAAAGAAGGAAAACTTGAAATTAAACCCTATACCAATCCGTCTGGCCAGCGTGGTATTAGTAGGCCAAGTAGCCCTCCGTCGCGGGAGGAGGCCCGTCCCTGCAGTGGGACATTAATGGGCTGTTATGATGATGATGATAAATAATTATCTTCCGTGGGATTTGATCTTGCGACGCTTATAGGACTGCTTTCCATATCAGCCTACAGACGCCCACAGATGGACATAGGCCTCCTCCAAACGTTTCCACCCTGCGAGGTCTTGTGCCTTCCTCATCCATCGGCTTCCCGCCTTCCTAACCAGGTCGCCGGTCCACTATGTGAGGGGTTTCCCCACCCTGTGCTTCCCGGTGCGGGGTCGCCATTCTAGGACTGCTTTGCCAGTAATTACTTTACATGGGATCCGAACTCGCGTCCGCTTTGTATTTGTGGTAGTTAAAAATATATTACCTTTATAAAACATTACATTGTGCATCAAACAAAATCATGTGTTACTTTCTATGACGGAAATCATTTGTTACAAGGAAGAGAGAAAGTAGAGATAATGGACCAAATAAGGCTGTGTTCTTGAATATTGTACGCATCTTGAACATTGAACGAGTTTTATATTTTTCGACGAACTTTTTTATATTTATTCTGAAAGGTTTTCACGGTATAGAAGGGTGTTAGTGTCATAGGCCAATCAGACTTGAACGGACTAAACCACACAGTGTATTTTAGTTGTCATATCACTCAAATGATACTGGCCTAAAAGAGACATAAATATAAAGCAGGAATAGAAAAAAGAAATTGTAAAGAAGTTTATATATTCTTAATTTAAAAATCAATTACATAAAAAAATCAATACCATTTAGTCGCTATTAGCTATCATATTAATTACGTTTTTCCGTAAAATAGTTATAGATTTATGATAATTAAAAACAAATAACTATATTAATTTCAAGTCAAAATAACATAAAACCTAATTAAGACCATAAATAATTTTGTAATTAAAAAACCCGCCGTTAAAACCAGATTTTATTATTGCGTTACCGATTATATTTTAAGCTAGCCGACCCGTGCCCGCTTCGTTGGACGGCGAAAAAAACGCGTCCTTTTTTTAAACATATTTCATTACTGGTCTACTCCTATTAGTCATAGCGTGATACTGTATAGCCTATGACACTCTCCGATTAATGGACTATTCAAGACAAAAAGAATTTTTTAAATCGGTTCATTAGATCCAGAGATTACCCCCACAACGTCACAAACACACAAACTTTACTTCTATAATATTAAAGTATAGATAGATGTTTGTTGATAATCTGAATTACTTAACATATTGCGCGTACCACAAATTGTTGCCATGAGTCTGGATGTTCTTTGTAAAGTCCCAGCGACATTGCGTGATTTTTAAAAAAATGACGTCATGAAACCGAATTAGGAGTTTAATGTGAGTGAATTATAATATTATACATAGAAACACCGTGATCAATAGAAACAAGCATGGTCATGCACACAAAGCATTGCTTTGACCGGAAATCGAACCCGAGACCTCTGCGTAACAGCCATGTAATATAACGACGCCACAGAGTATTCTTACAAATTAATAAAAAATAAATATGCCAAAAAATGCCAAAAGTTAAAAGTCAAAGAAATTAAAATTATTCTGTTTAAGTATGCAATTAACTTAATCTAAAAATATCTAAAGAAAATGAAAATAAAAATCGAAAGGAATATATTTTAAGCTCAAGACAGAATTTGAACAGCCAACCTTTAAGTCTAGGTACCTTTAAGTCGCCTTTTACAGCAAGGCCACCTATTATTTTTTTACTTTATTTCTCGATTACACTGCATAGTAATAAAACAAAGACGCTGTCGCCTGTCCGTCCCTATTATGCTGAAATCTTTAACAACGGGTTTTAAGGCGTTTTTTGTAATAGATAAAGTGATTCAAGAGGAAGATTTATATGTATAGCAGATGCATAATATAGTAGAGAAACCTATATAAATTTAGAGATTTCTAATGTACCTAATCGTCTTCTCCGTGTGGTGATGGAGTAAGAATAGGTACAATATGTCACCACCCCATCTCATCTCATGGTTGTTGTAAAAACCGATTATGGGACTATCCGTGAATATTATCTTTACAAAATGAAAATAAGGAAAACTTGAAATTAAACCCTATACAAATCATGTGTATATGTATCACATGTTAATATTGTAAAGTATAGGCATTGAAGTCGTACAAAGCCGGAACGGGTACCTTTTTATATTGTTTTTTTTTAATTTATTTTAATAAAACCACTTAGGTAATTAATAAGAATACACTAAAAGTAGAAGTTTGATGTTAACCGGGAAAATTCAAATGGCCGCCCATAGAATATCATTGATACGTCAAAACGTGTTAAATGTTAAGTAAATATTAGTAGTAAGGACATAACTACCTATGTCAATAAATGTTTTAAACAAATAATAACCAAATAGTAGGTATTTGCCACTAAACAGGTAATGTTGCAGAAGTTAATTAATATAGTAGAGTTTTTCAATTCAAGATTATACACAAGTAGTGGTGCCAAATTAGTAATATAATCATCATCATAAAAGCCTATTAATGTCCCACTGCGGGGACGGGCATCTTCCCATGACAGAGGGATTCTTGGCCTACTAATACCACGCTGGTCAAACGGATTGATACAGGGTTTAATTGCAAGTTTTCGTTCTTTTTATTTCGTAAAGATAATATTCACGGGCAGTCCATTAGTCGGTTTTTACGACACCTTTAGGGTGAGATGATTACGAACATGACATGATGAAAATTACTTTGCTGTGCTGAATGTTTCCCTGCAAGATCGAACTAGAAATGATTACATGGAGAACCTAAGTTACTGACTTGGCGCTGAGGATTGCCTAATTAAAGTAGCAACGGGCAAGGCAGACAGCAAGGGTGACTGATAACCGATAAATGATGGGGCAGAAAGGTTTTGGTATAGCGACCGTGGATCAGAACAATCAGAGCGGGCAAACCCTTTACACAATGGACCGACGACGTAGACCTTATGAAATGGTAAGATGATGATGGAATAGCGAGGCACAAGATTATCCGCAGTGGAAATATTTGCTGAAGGCTTATTTATTTTATTTTATTGTTTTTGGGGAATCTTACAGCTACAGTACAGTGAATTTAGTTGAAAACAATTAAATGCCAATTAATAAATTATGTCCAACATGTTAAGTCATATCTTCTGAATGATATGAAATTAAAGTAGGTATGAAAACTGAAGGACATTCATCATTTTGGTCTTCTGTATGTGGCTGAATTGTGACATTGGTCAAACAAATAATAACTAAGTACCTACTACTTGGATCATAAAAAGCAACGTGACTACATCTGTGGCGTAGATGTAACAGTTCATGGCTGTAACTCATTAGCCCGAGATTCGATTTCCGAGTGGAAATCTTTTTGAACTCTTGAACATGAATTTTAACATGACTAAATGGCGTCGTGTAAAAGTATCTTTTTCGTCATTAATTATGGCAAAAAGTACACAGAATAAAATACTGTGAACTATATAGTAAATATAATTCCTCACACATTCATACAACGCTATCTGGTCCTGAACTAAGCAAAGCTTGCACTATGGGCACTAGACAACGGATAAACATAGGTACTTAAATACTTTATTTTTGTAAATACGTAACATAGAAAACACCCAGACCAATGCAAACAAACATGTTCATGCACACAAAGATTTGCATTATAAAGCAATATAATCTTTCTGTTTTATTTACTGTATGTGAAAATCTTTTATTGGCCAATAAATAACTTTTTCTTTCTATCTTTCAATCGAACCTGAGACTTTATCATAACACCCACGAACAAAACTACTAAGCTACTATTTACAAATGTCGTCAACCAGTTGATCACCTACAAAATATTCAGTGCAATGCAGTGAAGTGAAATTAACCTTGACCAGTGAAACGACTCACGTAGAACAACGTAACACGCCCTTGGTGTAAACTGCGGATATGTGCGGTTTGATTCTTATTGCAAATAACTTCATATACGTGGATGTTGGCCAAGATTTATACATGTAAGATGGCGTTTTAGACCTCAATTTTCTGTGTTTAACGTTTGGTTGTCCGTGTGGTGACGGAGTAAAAATACAATATGTCACCACCCCATCTCATGCCATGGGTGTTTCTTTATAAAAGTTAGCTTTAGGCAAATTCCTTCATGCCAGTCGTTACCGCGACCGCCGCGCCACTGTTAGTTGGTTATTAGTTTGTATTGATCTGGATAGTATTCTGTGTATAAATAAGTAAATACAAAAATGTATTTCTCTTAAGTACCTATGTTTATCCGTTGTGTTATACCTAAAGTGCAAGCTCTGCTTAGTTTGGGACTAGATGGCGTTGTGTGAATGTGAGAAGAATCTTTTATTCATTGTTAACAACATGTTACAACGATCTCATGCATGCCACTGAGAATGCAATACTCGTAGCGACATTTTGGGCTGACAAGGTCTGATTGTCATCGACACGCAAAGAAGAAGAAGAACAACATGTTTGCTTCAAGAAGATTCTTAGACTAGAATATAATTCTCTTTTACAAAACGGTATCCGTGCTTATTATCGATTCTGCCATTTCAAAACTGGAGACCAAGACCCGGTTTCATAGTAGATCAAGAAACTAGATTATAACAAATACAGTTTCAATACAAATGCATTTAAATATGTTTAAAAGTGATTTATTGAAAGAAAAGTATGTTTCTTGGTCATGTGACACTTAAAAGTGACATAATACTACCGGTTTGATTAAAATTGTCAATTATTATCATAACTTTTGACTTCACTTAGCAGTAATTTGTGATTTTTAGCATTCCATAACTGACTCGGTGGATAATGTGAGCGGGTGTCATGCATGAGGTCGTGAATTCGATTCTCAGGGAGTACAATTGTTCCTGCGAGCCAACAACTGTTGCTCTGAGTCTGGATGATCTTTGTGTGTTTAGCCGAGAAGATGGGTTCAAATTATATACTTTATACAAATCATATTTAAATAAAGCTAAGAAGCCATGGTAACTTCTTCTTTGCTTTTGTTTTAGTCACGGTTGAAACAATTTGATTTTTTCAACAGGATAAAACAAGTGAAAATTAAAATGGTCTTAAGGTGTGTCCAAACATTGAGCAGCAAGAGCGCGGCAGCAACACGCGGCATTCGTAAGACACATTTCTGCGGCTAGTAATTCAGGGTTGCCGCGCGCGGCAGTCGTCCAATCACAGCGCGGCGGGCAGCCGCACTTGATTGCCGCTCAATGTTTGGACACACCTTTATGTCCTAAACGGAAGGGTATTTTTCGAAGATTTTTTTGTTCCTTATTCTTACAGTTTTATATACACACTGGATGAGGGAGGCACAAGACAGCCCAGGGTGGAGGCATATGTCCAGCAGTGGGCATCCATAGACCGATATTAAAATGGTTATGACCCCGTGTTCAGATCCCTTCTTTAAAGATACACGTTTCTGAGATTGGACGAACACGCGCCAAAGTCACATTATTTATGCTTGGGTCTATAAATCCTTAAAAGATTGTCTTATATGTAAAAAAACAAATAAACGAGAGTATTTAACATTAAATTTATCAAGAACACGAAGCTGTGACATCGCATCACCAGTCACCTCAAGTAGGTGAGTTGATAAGTAATTATTCAAATCTTAATAGTTATATTGACCGATTTATTACTCAACATTCTAAACCATCACTGAACGTGTGTGTTGAATTATAAAGTACTACTTAAATTATATTGTAAGATTGAATATAAAGGTATCTAGTATCAAACTTGGAAGAGATTATTGGTTTTCTTTCTTATTTGACCTTGTGATGAATAAAAATTGTTTATTTACAAAAACCTGTTACATTCAATAAGTACATATCCAGTGACCCCCACACTAGGCAAGCCTGTCCTGTGGGTGTCTGTTACCATTTAGGTACATATTTCATCTCATATTAACTTTAAACATTAAATGAAGAGAAAAAAACTAAAAAATTGTATTAAATACGACGAAACGAATAGGTCTTTTGCCTAATGATAATTTTATGGCGAGGTAAGTACGAAGCTGCTACAAAGTAGCAGCAGAAGTAGACGCGAGAGCGTCTCGCCAACTTAACTCGCCAAAAAATAGGATGGAGATCTATTTAAATCAACTTAATCAACAACTTACTACTTAACTCGCTACTGTACATAACGATGTGTAAATCGGGTTTAAGCGACTGTAGCGCGACATCTGAACATAAGCACTTATACAATATTTCCCCATAAATATAAGCGACTTGTCTTTGTCATTTATTTGTTTTATTGCATTATCCATTGCTGGGATTCCAACAATGAGCATGTAAAAATGTCAATTGAATACGTAATAAACATTCAGCAATTGAAATGCACGTAATATTATAATATGCAAGTAGTAGTTGTTTGTATTTATATTGAGGTTTTAAATTTAAAGTGTTTGTTTGTTTTGATGAACAGGAAAATTGTGAGAGATATAGTATATCACCATAACAGCCCATTAATGTCCCACTGCATGGACGGGCCTCCTCCCGTGACGGAGGGATACTTGGCCTACTAATATCACGCTGGCCAGACGGATTGGTATAGGGTTGAATTCAAGTTTTTCTTCTTTTCATTTCGTAAACAATAGTCAGGGATAGTCCCATAGTCGGTTCCTACGACACCCACGGGATGAGATGGGGTGGTGACATGGGGTTGTATTCTTACTCCGTCACCACACGGAGAACTGCCTTGCTTCTTTACCATACGTTAATTTAACAAGACGTCTAGACAAACCAGACTAAATATAGCCATGTTAAACCAGCGGCTGGTTATCAGTATGATCAGAGCCGTGATCATCATATTAACGAATCTATTTCCTGTGATACACACGGATAGTTTAACATTACGTGACATGAATATAAAATTACATGCAAATATGGCCGCGTTTATTTATATTTTGCTTTTTATTTCGTTTAGGTTTAAATATACTCTTTGTATTTAGGGTGGGGAAACCCCTTACATGGATTCTCCGTGTTGTGACGGAGTAAGAATACAATGTGTCACCACCCCATCTCATCCCATGGGTGTCGTAAAAACCGACTAATGGACTATCTGTGAATTCTATATCTTTACAAAATAAAAAGAAGGAAAACTTGCAATTAAACCTCATACCAATCCGTCTGGCCAGCGTGGTATTAGTAGGCCAAGTATCCCTCCGTCACGGGAGGAGGCCCGTCTCTGCAGTGGGACATTAAAGGGCTGTTATGATGAACCCCTTAAATGGTGGACCGACATACTAGTTAGGAGGACGGGGCAGGGATGGATGAGGGAGGCACAGACAGAACAGAGACTACGAGATTCACGTTTTAAGGAGGCCCATGTCCAGCAGTAGACGTCCATTGACTGAAATTTCAGATACGATTTTTAATTGTTAATGAATAAATTACTTATGACTTATATTTTTCTGTGGTGTAACTATAGGTACATGGTTTTACTATCCTAACGTCAACATTCACTAAAGCCCAGATTTGTCATACAGGAAGCCAGGAAAACAATCTTGTTTATTCAAACAAAGATTAGCATTAAGCGAGAATCGAACAATGAATCAAAAGAATTAACGAATAGAGGAATCTAACATCATCATCACGATGATCTGTATGGCTCAGTGGTTACGCAGAGGTACCTAGTAGGTTAGGTAGAAGATTTGATTACCGCTTAATATAAATATGTATGCTTTATCATAAATGTTTGCGGTGACGGAGTAAGAATACAATATACCACCACCCCATCTCATCCCATGGGTGTCGTAAAAACCGACTATGGGACTAACCGTCAATATTAACTATACGAAATAAAAAGAAGGAAAACTTGAAATTAAGCCCTATACCAATCCGTCTGGCCAGCGTGGTATTAGTAGGCCAAGTATACCTCCGTCACGGGAGGGGACCCGTCCTTAAGGCGGATCCCCACTTGAGCAGCCGCGGGGCGAGCGGCCGCCTCAACTCGCGGCAGCTCCAGTGGAGACGCTGCCGCGGGTCGAGGCGTGCCGCGTCTTGAGCCAAACAAGGCGGCCTCGTGACGAGCCATTTTGTGTCGGTAAACGTCGGTGCTCAAAGGCGCCTCAATGTGAGCTACGCGAACAGTGGAGACGGACGTTGTGCGCTCACTTCGCGGCAAAATGGACAATAATAAATGCATTGAATTCATTAAAGAATATCAAAGCCACAGGTTTCTATGGGATCCGATTTGAATTAAAGAAGAAGAATTCCTTGATCCACCATTGACGTTTGGCTTTCTGTCCTTTTTTCTTTTTGTAGTTATTAATGATTACTAAAGCTGAAGCGATTTTGCGTGCGTCACCCATGGTAGCTAGTAAGAAACTAGATAAATTCGTTGCTCGGCTTGAGGCACGCTGCCGAGTTGCTGATTAATGTGGCTCAAGTGGAGATGCATGAAGTTTCCGCGGCGCGCGGCATGCTCAGATTGAGGCAGATCGCCCCGCGGCTGCTCAAGTGGGGATCCGCCTTTACAGTTGGGCATTAATGGGCTGTTATGAATGAATGAAAATCATAAATGTTTGTAAATTATAATTATGTTGGGATTAGTAGTATTAAACCCCAGTTGCAATTTTCTCCGAAAAAATAAAATCTAGTTGCGTTTTCCCCCGATTTCTTGCCAAGTATAGTGGCGTTCAAAACTCTTTGTTGATTAAAAAGCAATTTAATTACCAATAGTGGGATATTAATATCCTCATAACAGCCCATTAATGTCCCACTGCAGGGACGGGCCTCATCCCATAACGAAGGTATACTTGGCCTACTAATACCACGCTGGCCAAACGGATTGGTATAGGGTTTAATTTCAAGTTTTCCTTCTTTAATATTCACGAATAGTCCCTTAGTCGGTTTTTACGGCACCCATGGGATGAGATGGGGTGGTGACATATTGTAAGTATTCTTACTCCAGTAATGTAATGGGATATTAAAACATACATTCATAAGTGATTGTATTATACCAGTAGTAACTATAATACAAGCTCAGCTTAGTTTGCAACTTAACCTTTAACTAGGGACATCTTGTTTTTATTACACTAGCACGGACATAGGGTCCTGCAGACCCTGTAATGATTTTGGTAATTTCTTGTGATAAAACAAATAAATAACACATTGAATTGATATAAATTAAAGATTGGTTTGTAAATAATAGTATTATACATGTTTTTGAAACACTTATGAAAAAAAAGTATTAGTTGTTACAAAAATATCGAGAATAGGCACTTTTCAATCTAAAAGAGATTGGGCAAAATTAACCCAGAACCAACAGGAACAAAATATATGCCGGGTTATTAGTCTTGCTATGAGAAACATTTTCATAAAAAAAAATCACCCCTAGGTGCTGTCCAACTGTAATTACACACAATTAAGAAATAGTTTTTTTCTATTTCATAACTCTAATAAAAACAAATAAATACATGTAACGTTATCTAATTGATATTAACAGACCGACCAAACCATTTTATCGTCTTTATTCGCTACAAAAAATACATAAGCCTGCGTCATGCGCAGATTCAGGTATTATTTTACTTTTTCACTCTTACACCACATGTATTACGGGGTACTTACGGGGTAGTACCTACTTGGGCGAGGAAAGCGACACGATGCGACGCGATGCTACACGCGACAAGTGTTCTATATGATTACGTCACGTCTCGTCGCAGACCGTCACATAGGACACAAGTAGGGTACACCGTTGATTTGATGGCGTACGTCGCGGTCGTCGACCACCGCGTTAGACAGAGATGACACTTTGTTAAATTAAATCATTTAGGAGAATATGTCGTACAGAATCGTGTATCCACGGTATGCGTACGTTAGGGAGCTGTTCTCATATGATAAGTGTAATATATTATTTAGGTCACGCTAGACATATTGCAGGCATAGAACAGCCTGCAAGTCCAATGGATTTCTTTTTTTTTCTTATTACAAAAGACAACTCCCGCACTAGGGCTCATGCCCTGTGTCGCAGGGACTGTTTACAAACATCAATTAACGGACACAAAGAACACCCAGACTCAGGACAATAATTTGTGGATCTCACAAATTATTGTCCTGCGTGGGGATCGAACCCACAACCTCGTGCACGGCAGCCGCTTGCGCTACCGTCGCGTCACCGAGGTCGATTTCGTGATTGTTGACTTATAGATGGTTATCCGCGTGGTGATGGAGTAAGAATACAATATGGGGTGGTGACCCCATCTCAACCCATGGGTGTCGAGGGACTATCCGTGAATATTATCTTTACGAAATAAAAAAAAGGAAAACTTGAAATTATACCCTATACCAATCCGTCAGGCCAGCGTGGAATTAGTAGGCCAAGTATCCCTCCGTCACGGGAGGAGGCCCGTCCCTGCAGCGAGACAAAAATGATGTATTCTTAAACATTAAAACACATAACGTAGTTTTCAGTCATAGCTGTTATGAGCCTTATATCTCTCATACCCCATACATATTCAATAAACAAATAATGAAAATTATATAAGTTTAACATGTGTAATAATGAGGGATATATATTAGTTCTGTTGGTCCTGGGTTTTTTTTGTATGAAATTTGCCCAATGTCCTTTACATTGAGATCACATATAGTACAAAAAAATCATTATCCCCCTAAAAAATCAACAATATTGAAGTGTTTTCTGAAAATCTAATATATTTTCTTTAAAATCAACAAATAATTACACTCTTAGATCTAAACAAAAAAAATCTGACACAGGATCAAATTGCCCTATTATTCTTAGCACTTCTTGTATATTGGCCTATTGCAATGCAGACATATTGGTTTTTTGCAAGCTCCACAATTGTAGGAAGTGTTTCTGTGTAGGCTATACGGAGAAATACTACATCTTTTTTACTTTTGGTTTTCTTCTGGAGCTTCTGCAACATTAATCATTATGGGTGCTTCCTTATCCAAAAGGCGTTTCAATGTAGGCGAACTAGGGACACAGGGTCCCGTGGACCCTTTTAAAACTTTAATTACGTGTAACTAGCGTGATCGGCAGCGCACGACGCGAACTTCTACCTCGTTTGGCGTTTGGTGACTAAACTCGAAGCTACTGAGACGCGGACTGGCGGGGGATGTGGGGAAGTGACTTATTTTACGATAACATCAAGTACTCAGGGACTGTGAGACCCTGTGTCCGTACTTAAAGGTTAATGGAGTTGTGTGAATGTGAGAAAAATATTATTATATTATTGTTTTAAATAATTTACATCTATTCATCCATTCTGATTACATAATATAATATTATACAAAATAATAAAGATATTTTTCTATTAGTAATTATTTGTTTTTAATCCATTGTCCTATTGTTACGTATTTCTAGAAAGAAATGTGTACATACGCAATGAAAAAAACTTATAATATAAATATTTTAATAACATTTATAATAGAAAAATAATCCTTTTGCTTATAAATAAAACAATATTATTATTATAAAGGATGTATTAGAAAATAAACTTTTGTTTATTGTGTCAAAGAAAAGAAATGTAGACAATGAAATAGGAATTAAAAATAAAAAGTGTCAACTGTTAGTTATAGTAGCGGTTATTTAGGCTGCTTCACCCCCTTACTCATAAACGCCTCTTAACTTTTAGTCAATTGATTAGCTTAAATACTTACGGTTTTGTTTGGCATAAGGTTGGGTTTGCTTATAAAAATCTCGCTAAACAGTGATTAAATTTCAGAGACTTTTATGAGTAAGGGGGTTTATGTTCTTTACGTCCTTCGCAGTACAATTTTTCGATGTAACGAAAGATCGATTAAACAAGACTTCGCAGTATAGAGATGTCTTTGAGAGGTTTTCAAAGTAACAAAATTCGATGAAACTGTATTCGCACTCAAGTAGGTATTTCACGAGAAATAGTGAATGGAGCCTTACCTACCCCCTTACTCATAAACGCCTCCTGAATTTTAGTTAATTTATTAGCTTAAATACTTACCTACGATTTTACTTAGAAATATCTCGCTAAATAGTGATTAAGAACTAGGTCTTTACCTATGAAATTGCCGTTTTATTTCATGCACATTCTTTAAAAACATATATTGTATAAATAAATAAAAAAAAAGATTTGGATTAATAATAACCCTGTGAACATGGGTCCAATTTAAAACAGCGGATTTTCCCAATTGTTTAATTGTAACTTCTCCACTGATACTTTATTTTCTGTGTTTTGCACAAGTTTAAATGTGCGCCATTACTTATACCAAATTTAATTTTATTATTGTGTAATGAATTATTGAAAAATCAAAGAAAACGTTAGTATGAAAAATCAAACTTCTGATAAAATCTTTATACAAAACGGCAATTTCATAGGTAAAGATCTAAAATAAGAGGCGTTTATGAGTAAGGGGGTTAAAGTCTAATGCCTAAGCAACAATGTAAAAGCCTTCGTGTTCAAATTACCGTGAGAAAGTTAACTCTTATGAAAGAAAGTAAACTTAATTTATAAAATACTAACATTTCCTTTCTTTACGCAGTTATTTATGTTATTTTTTTTTAATAAGAAAGAGTGAAAGTCTATTTCAACATTCATACAAACATTTTTATCTACAGTTACTTAATTGCAGTTTTTGTTAAAAAAATGTAAATTTAATGGGTTTCTTTTTAAATTGTTAAATTAGAATCTGGAACCGTAATCACTCCTTGCTACCTATCCTTGTGGTCCCTTGAGGCTTATTACAATGAAGCGATCAACGATTGCAACTTGTACCTACCATTAAATTTATTATCATCATCATCATAACAGCCCAATAATGTCCCATTACAGGGACGGGCCTCCTCCCGTGATGAAGGGAAACTTGGCCTACTAATACCACCCTGGCCTGACGAATTGGTATAATTTCAAGTTTTCATTTTTTTATTTCGTAAAAATCGGTTTTTACGACACCCATGGTATGAGATGGGGTGGTGACATATTGCATTCTTACTCCGTCACCACACGAAGGAAATTTGAAACAAAGAAAATTAGATTTCATTATACGAAACACAGTTATCGAAACCACGAGTACAAAGGATTTTATGCTGTAATGTACACACAGCAACACATCAAGTTAAACATTTTCATTTGAAATTGTGTCTTATTTCAAGGTATTAAGGTACATGAGTGTCTAGGTTGATTAGTTGCTGTGTGTATAAAATGGCGAATCGGATACAGTTTCGACATAGTCATTGTAATCAAAGATATTGTTGATAAACACTCGTAGGCAATGGAATGGTTGATAATTTTATATTTCCTTTGGTTCGTTGGTGTTTTAAAATAGTTTGGTTTAGCGTTGTGATGGTGAACTATGAATATACAAATTGAAAATGTCACAATTTTTTTTTAAATTGGCCTACCAGAATGACTCACTGGTGCCTGATGTTAAGCATCCAATAGAGTCCAAGAATGGCGAGCACCATGCCAGCTACAAAATTTGTACCATTTATTTTTAACTTCTTGTTACATATTGCAAGCTAGCACCTGATAATGTGGTAATTACCGTTCATGGACATCAGCAATAAAAACATAAATATTCCTCACACATTCACACAACGCCATCTTGTCCCAAACTAAGCAGAGCTTGTACTATGGGAACTAGACAACGGATAAGCATACTTAAATATATTTTTTTTGTAAATACATACATTACAATACATAGAAGACACCCAGTCCAATGCAAACAATCATGTTCATGATTCGGTTTGATTCCTGATTAATTCGACGACCTCTGTGGCGTAGTGGTTATATAACATGACTGCTACCAAGAGGTCTCGGGTTCGATTTCCGCTCAATGCAAAACATTGTGTGTATGAACAAAGATTACATTTGCATTGGTTTGGGTTTTTTTATGTACAGGTTAAGCCTAGCTTACTTTAACAGATGGCGCTGTGTAGAGATGTTTAAAAAATAATTACTAGTGCCCCATTGTCGGAAAACCAAGAGCTAATAAATATGAATAAATTGATTTATTTTTAATCTAATCTATCTATGAATCAAATGTTATTCCTAGCATAACATTTTTAATTAGCGTAATTTTTTTTGCCAATAAAGTGTATATTGTAAATTTTAATTGCTGTAAAACATTGTATTCTAAAAGTAGAATTGAACAAGCCTATTTGATGGTTTTTTTGAACCCGAGATAAAACACAGTACCTACTATAATGTCGATCTACATACAAATTACCCTTGAGCAATCCTTTCAAAAATCTCAAGATTTTGAATCTATGTTGAACTTGACAAAATCTAAAATCTTCTATACTAATATTATTAAGAGGTAAAGTTTGTGTGTTTGTGACGTTGTAGGGGGTAATCTCTAGATCTACTGCACCGAGTTGGCGAGACGCGAGAGAGGGGAGTACTTCGTACTTAACTCGCCAAAAAATAGGATGGAGATCTATTTAAACCAACTTAATCAACAACTTATTCCTTAACTTGATACTGTACTTGTCGATGTGTAAATCGGGCTTTAGACATCCATGAGCTGATAATGATGATGGCAACGAACGACTTTGTTTATTTTAAACTAATCCATGTAGCATAACATTTTTAATTAAGTATAGGTACTTTTTTGCCAGTAATATGTAAATTGAGTATAATAATTGGTGTACCATTAAGTTTTACAGCAATTAAAAAGAATTGAGGCATTACTTTGGTTTTCTTTTTTTGATTTCCGACAAGCCTACTCTAATAAGGAAAAGAGACTTGGCTTTGGGTCGCGTAGTACATATAACGTAACGTAAACGGATCGGCACCGCCTCGCCTTTTCCTCGGTGTCAAACGTCAAAAATCGGGTCCATATTGGCTCACCTAAAGTTCTTTATCCGAAAATGTTCTTCCTAACGATTTGTAATCCGAATGATCACTCTTCCTAAAATTTTTAATCCTAAAGTTTTCATTCATACTATTTGTATTGCTACTGGCGATTTTCATAACACTCATGTTTCCGAAAATCGTTATTAATAATATCGTTATGTAAATATATTTTAACTCCTAATGTTTTTTAAATGATAAACGCTTTTATCCCTAAACATTTTAACCATAATATTTTCTCTCATACTCAGAAAGAAATATTTACCAAGTGAAAGTAATAGAAAATTTTGTTTTTATACTATTTCTTGTGATTACAAAACAACTTTTTACATTAAACCATTTTTTTTTAAATTATTGTTTATTAAAAGTATTAGAATATTTTTGTCTTAAATGAATGAAATCCATAAAACAGGACTCGTTCACGATTATGCTTATGGCCTGAGAGTTTACCGTAACCGTAACTTAACCAATAAGTAAAGGACCAATTCGGTTCTGGCACTTCGCCGGCCGCTGCCGCGGCACGCTCGCTGCGCTCGCTCGGCTCGTGCATTAGGGTCACAGTTCTACCATAACCTAAACCAATAATTATGAATAGGACCCATTTCTTTTCTGGATCTTGACTGAATGATTGGAGAGGGACTCTGGTTTTGCTCTGGTCTTTGGTATATTATGTAATACCTACATGTTGTCAACAAAGTTACGCAAAATTAATGTACATAATATTGATTATTATGAATAAAAAGAAATCTAAACAAAAAAGATATGACTTTAAATTATAGTATAAACGATGGTTATGTTGAGAAAATATAGGAAAACAAATAATAGTATAATAGATGTTTATTGCTACTGAAATTATGAAGTTGAATGCTTCGGATTATTAACATTAGGGACAAAAAAATTAGGAATTGCGATTGTTAGGATGAAAAATGTTAGGAAGAACATTTTCGGACTTCCATTATAGGAGTTGAAATTTTAGGTGAACTTTGGCGCACCCTCAAAAATCCGTTTACGTTACAATTCCGATTAGTGTGCGTTGCAGTAAGGAGTTTCATACAACAAATACTGAACGGCTCGAGTTGATACAGTGCCGATCCGTTTACGTCACGTTATATGTGCTACGACCCTTAGTAATATCAGGGCACAAAGCGCGTAGAATCGACAGCCGTTGGGGTAGAAAAGTTCTGAAATGGCGACTGTGTGACACGGTGGACCTAGTTGGGACGGCGCGGAAAGCCGATGGATGAAGAAGGCGGAAGATCGCGTAAAGTGGGGGTATTTGGAGGAGGCCTATGTTCAGCAGTGGAGATCAATTGGCTTACATGATAAATGATTTCCTTCCTTTGCTTTCGTGTAGATAATATCTATTAATTTTCCTTTATAATTGAAGAAGACAATGAAATGAACAAATTAGTTAATTACTACAAACGTGTATGCGGATGTAACGCCATTAGAATATCTTATTAAATTGTACTTTGTATTGATTCATAATTAAAATATAATTATGTTAACAAGGGTAAAGGATTTGTCAGAGATTTTATATGCGTTTCATTTATCATGATCAACTCCTAATTCATCATTATAACAGCCCATCAATGCCCCACTGCAGAGACAGGCCTCCTCCCGTGACGAAGGAATACTTGGCCTACTAATACCACGCTGGCCAGACGGATTGGTATAGGGTTTAATTTCAAGTTTTCCTTCTTTTTATTTCGTAAAGATAATATTTACGGTTAGTCCCTTAGTCGGTTTTTACGACACCCATGGGATGAGATGGGGTGGTGACATATTGTATTCGTACTCCGTCACCACACGGAGAACTCATGATTCTTTAGAGCCAGAATGTTGATGATGATGATAGCAGCGTATGTGTTTACTATAAAGTAATGGCATGTCCATTAAGTATTGTTCATGGTCCATGCTCCAAAGCTATCAGGGTTCCTTTAAACTGTGTCGTTTCTCGTGTTCCCGTTCCTTTATAAGTGCTTTCACTTAGAAACACAAGTAGGTTTCGGTCGCTAAAACAATTTTCCTAATTGATGATCTCTGTGGCGCAGTGGTTATACAAAATGACTGCTACGCAGAGAACGGGAGACGGGTTCGATTCCCGCTCAATGCAAATCTTTGTGTGCATGAACATGATTATTTGCATTAGTTCTATGAATAATATGTATGTATTTACAAAAAAAAGTATACAAGTACTAATATCCGTTGTTCTGTTACCCATAACACAAGCAGGTTAAGCCTAGCTTACTTTGGGAACAGAAGGCGCTGTGTAGAGAGAGATGTCCGTGAATGTTTATTATTTATTTATCATATTTACGGGACTTGAACAAAACTGCCAGATTAGTCAAAGAATAGTAGACGGTCTACAAAAAGATTCACACTTTAAAAAAAAAGACATTTTTGTTTTTTTGTCTAATAAGATGTAAAAAGCCGTCTGGCCAGTGTGGTATTAGTAGGCCAAGTATCCCTCCGTCACGGGAAGAGGCCCGTCCCTGCAGTGGGACATTAATGGGCTGTTATGACAATAATGATGATGTAAAAATAAACAAATTCAAGTTCTCAAACTTCAAGAGTACTTACTCTAAAGAGCAATTCAGTTTTTATTGTAACTAGGTCATTTTATCGCGAAATAAATATGCGTGTGACTATAATTATATAGTCATATTGTTATATCATAGTTGCAGAATCTTAGTAGGTAACAGATTCGATTTTATTATTTATTGTTTTGAAATAAGTATTTTTGAAAAACATTCACAACAGTCCCAAACTAAGCGGAGCTTTTATTGCGACTTAGCGTAGTTAAATTTTGTAAATCAATGAGTTAAATACGTTTTTTTTAAAAGCATACTTAAATGCAAACATTATTCATGCAACATTACCTTTGCGCAACAGCTACGGACGTGCGCAACCACTACGTCACAGAGGACGTCAAATTACAATTTAGAGTTCATTGCCACTCACCCCATCTAAAAGGCAGCGAAAACTAATCTCGTCCGCATGGTATTTTAGTAAGCTAGGTTTCTCTCAATCAGCATGTCAATTCTCGTACCTTAAAATCGTTAAAAATTCGGTTAAGTTAACTTTTGGTTGTCAAATTTCTTACCTATTGTGTGACAATTGGACAGCTAAAAGTTAACTTAACCGATTTTTTACGTTTTTAAGGAACGAGAATTGACATGCAGATTATATTGCCCATCCCTGCAACGGGATTCATCCCAGGATGGTCTGATTCAAGATATGGAAATAGAGCAATAAACTAAAACCACTTAAATACTAATGTGACTAAGATAGGTTTCAATACAAACGCATAATACGACATTATTAATTCTAATCAGATTCCAAAATAGATCCTTGAGCCACACCTCGGAATAATTTAGTATTTTGATATTTATTATTTAATATAAACAAGTTCCTGATTCTTTTGTCCTTATTATTTTAATCAACAAAATATTTAGTATCGAGTTTATTAACATTATACATAAGAACTCATTTTTTTTTATTAAATCTGTCAACTTCACTTTGTCATAGGCTTTTGGGTCTTCAGAACATTTCTGTATATAAGTATTATTTAAACCTCTCATTATAATATCATCATAATCATAACAGCCCATTAACGTCCCATTGCAGGGACGGGCCTCCTCCCGTGACGGAGGTATACTTGGCCTACTAATACCAAGCTGGCCAGACGGATTGGAATAGGGTTTAATTTCAAGATTTCCTTCTTTTTATTTCGTAAAGATAATATTCTTGGATAGTCCCTAAGTCGATTATTACGACACCCATGGTATGAGACGAGGTGGTGACATATTGTATTCTTACTCCGTCACCACACGGAGTATTTCAACTAACCAGAGTGGTAATATGCCAAAGTTTTCTTCATAACTAGAGTAATCCTAAACCTCTAGTAGTAAAGACATTTAAATTGTTGTTTAAAAGTAACGTTATACTTATAAGACCGAATATTTGTTCTAATGTTAAATTCAAATTTAACAAAAATCTTGTTTGCAAATGGAAAACATTAAAATTCAAATGATTTTTTTTTAATAAATTAAGAATAACTAGTTTAAGACGCGTAAAAGTAGGTTTTGATGCGATTCTTGTAAATTTTGGTCTCGTGTTATGAAAAAGTAGGTAATTATGTAGACGTGGTGTCACCAACTAGTCTATTTCTATTTCAAGGGTGTCGTAAAACTTGACCAGATCTTATCTTTACGAAATATGACAAAGGGTTACTTTGAGATGAATATCAGTACCAATAGATCTGGTCGAGCGGCGTGGTATTAGTACGTTGAGGTTAGAGTTTTTAAAAGTTTAGCAGAGTTCTCAGGTTCAATTCCCGCTCAATGCAAATATTTCTGTGCATGAAAATGATTGTTTGCATTGGTCTGGGTGTTTTCTATGTGTAATATATTTACAAAAAAAAAGTATTTAAGTATGTTTATCCGTTGTCTACTACCCATAGTACAAGCTCTGCTTAGTTTGGGACTTGATGGCGTTGTGAATTTGTGAAAAAAAAAACTTCTGACTTCGTGATACTGGCAATCGTAGGTTTTTTGAAATATAAATGGCGCTTTCCATGATGATCATATTTACATAGTAAATCCTTTATTTAAAAAAACATAGTTTCTGTTATTAAAACATTCTTGTATTATGGTAGCCATACACGATCCTTCCTATCGTCCAATCGGCATGACGCTACCGATTGGATCAGTTAGAATTGACCGTGTGTGGGAGTGAATCGGAAGGACAGTTAGAATGGATGGCAGGATCGAATTTCGTTTCTTTTGATTGAGATTGGATCAAGCCTGCAGTATCATGCCGATTGGACGATAGGAAGGATCGTGTATGGCCACCGTGAGCTAAAATGTAGTTTAAAGTATGACTGATCCAATCGGTAGTTCATGCCGATTGGACGATAAGAAGGATCGTGTATGCCCAATGTGGACGAACTGCAGATTGGATCAAGCCTGCAGTGTCATGCCGATTGGACGATAGGAAGGATCGTGTATGGCTACCATTATACATATTTCTGGTTGCTATAAATTGTTAGAGACGTAAGATTTCTTTTCTTTTTGCATGACAAATTGATTTTTTATGCCGATAACCATATTTTTTTCGATAGTAGGTATTGTATTGTTGCATTCTAGAAAATGTTATGTTGTAATCTATATTAATATTATAAAGAGGTAAAGTTTGTGTGTTTGTGACGTTGTAGAGGGTAATCTCTGGATCTACTGAACCGCTTTTAAAAATTCTTTCTGTGTTTAATTGTCCATTTATCGGGGAATGTCATAGACTATATAGTATCACGCTATGACTAATAGGAGTGGAGCAGTAATAAAATAATTATGTTTAAAAAACGGACGCGTTTTATTTACCGCCCAACTAGTATAAAATAAATTAATACAACCTACTCTACAACTGCTCTTAAAAGACCCACTGCAAGGTTCTGCCTTTAGGGGACACTTGGCAATGTATTAGCCCGATGGCTTTAACCATAGATGGTAATTTACCATGTTATTATTTTCCGGTATATTTGCAGTTTCCCTAAGAAAAAAACTCCTTTTTCAAAATCTACGGATAGAGTTAGGGAAATGACACCATAGCTAGGTACTTCTTATTCTTTTATCTCACGAAGCCTTAATGGCAACCTACTTAAATAATTTTGATCAGTTCGATTAAGCAGGTTACACATGCATAAAAATATTACATAAAAACAAAAATTGGGAACGCAAATAACACTACTCACCGAAAAAATTAACAAATGCCTCACCTCCTTTTACTTTCTTAAGCAATACAACACTTAATAAACACAATATTACAAAAAAAATCGATAATCAAAAAACACAAGTAATCAAAAAATCACTGATTACAAGAAAATGTTTGAAGTAATCAATTTCAAGTTAATCAAAAAAAGAACGCGCGTTATTTGAAATAAGAAAATGGGCCACGTTTTGATGCGACGTCGCTGACCGACCGAGACCACGAACGCACTGGTGCTCCGGCGGCGATAGATCGCTCTCTCTCGATGTCAACGTAGACTATAAAAACTAATAGAGGAGGCAAAATAACATCATTGTTATAGCTTATTGACGTCAATATTCTACTTTACCTAAGTTTACATACCTACATTTTATTGTTTAGTAAACTCTACCACAATTACAGCGTTATTAAATTATAAATGAAGACTTGAAAATGTATCAGAGGAGTTTTTTTGCGCACCTACATTTCTAGCAGCGCTTTGGAAGTGGCGGTAAAGTTGACTAAACTTTAAAATGTATTTATACTTAGATTAAGTAGAAGTAGATTAAGTAGAATATTGACGTCAATAAGCTATAACAATGTTATACCAAATTGAATAAAATATTTAAACTTTGCATTTCATCATAACAGCATATCAATGTCCCACTGCAGGGACGGGCCTCCTCCCGTGACGGAAGGATATTTGGGCTACGAATACCACGCTGGCCAGACGAATTGGTACAGTGTTTAATTTCTTTTTGTTTCGTTAAGATGATAATCCCTTAGTCGGTTTTTACGACACCCATGTGATGAGATGGGGTGGTGACATATTGTATTCTTACTCCGTCACCAAACGGAAACTTTGCATTTTATTTACTGCTTCGGTGGCAAAGCGGTTGCCGTGAACTTGGTTGGAGGTGCGAAACTCACTCGGGACAAATTTGTTATACGATTCAGAAATTGGTTGCCTGATTGATTGGTTCTTTGTGTCCGTTAAATTGATTTTGTAAAATCTTTTAAAATTGACTTTTAAAAAGAAATAGGCTGAATTAAATTTTATTTTAATTTAATTAAATATGACTGCTTTGAATGTAGTAGGTAATTATGGCAAATTACAATATAAAGTAATTGTTTTATTTATTTAAGTAATTAGATTTATTTAATATATTTTGGGATTTTGTTCAGTTTTAAATATCAAAGCATCTTTAACATAGTCAAAAGTTTAAGGTAAGTATATCAATAAACAATCAGAGTAAAATAGTTATTATAAGTGTGGAGGTCGCGGTGACGTAACAGCACCACGCCTCCAATAAAAAGGAAGGGTACTCCGACCAGGCGAGGGTGATCGTGCCTGGCGGGCCAACTGCCCAACTGTTGTTCGTTGGACGTTGTACATATGCGGAATTCTGTTTATGACAATTACCAAATAACATGAGATTGACAACCATTAATTTAAATATAAGAATTTTAATAAAAAAATCAGAAGACAGCTCTAAAATTTTATGCGCTCTATATTTAGCGTGACTACGTTTGTGACGTCATACAATAAACCTTTCTCTGGTTTCCGAACGCACTGAATGCACCTAAACATTATGTTTTAATAAACATTTTTGACATAGTTATGTTTTTTTACCTTTAGTGACCTCATTTTACTAGTTGGTGCCCGCGAATTCGTCTGCGAAGGATTAAGTAGTATTTCTGCTTAGAGTAGCTTATATTAGAAGCATTATTCTTACGGGCACGGTCTTTGGTTTAGGGCCATACACCCCATTAGAGCCCGCATAAAGTAGTAAATGCTCCAGGAGATAAATTACTCGTCCTCAACAAAATAAAAATCCTAACAGCCATTAATGTCCCACTGCAGGGACGGGCCTCCTCCCTTGACGGAGGGATACTCGGCCTACTAATACCACGCTGGCCAGACGGATTGGTATAGGGTTTAATTTCAAGTTTTCCTTCTTTTTATTTCGTAAAGATAATATTGAGGGATAGTCCCTTAGTCGGTTTTTACGACACCCATGGGATGAGATGGGGCGGTGACATATTGTATTAACCAAACCTTGTATTAGGGAAAGAAGGTTGAAAGAAAACGAAAAGTTTCAAAGTAGACGAGTGGGGACTCGACATTCTGCGACTCGTTCTCGTGGGAATAAACCTTGTATGGTTTAGTGGGTTTATTCTTACTCTGTCACCACATGGAAGAGTTGTCTTTATAAAAGGATAGAAATAAGCAGGCGGAAACGCGTGCCAAGACATTGATGTCTAAAAATTGCGTAATTTTTTTATTTATTTTATGATTAATATCTAATTTTGAAGGTCCTTATATGCTAAGTAAGTAGTCATAAATTAGTCTTAGTAGGCATTCTAAGCATCAAACTAGACATCCGTACACCTTGTTCAGTTGCAATAAGACTTATTTTTGAATGAGAACGTATGTCTTTGATATGTTGATGTGAATACTTATAATATTCTGTTATTGACAGTGTGGTGACGTTATAATAAGTCAAGGAGTAAGAATACAACATGATATCGCTATACCCCATCTTAAGCCCAATTTACACATCGACAAGTACAGTAGCGAGTTAAGTAGTAAGTTGTTGATTAAGTTGATTTAAATAGATCTTCATACGCTCGCAGAGTGCGTAGCTTGGGAGGAGCCGCGTCGCGCCCTCGCCTTAATGGTAGGCAGCGACCTGTCGCTGTCGGCCGTGGTTAGCGCCATGGCCGGCAGCGCGGCTTGCTGGGACGCGATGGTGACCTCTCTGCGACACAGTCGTGGCGCTGAAGGAGGCCGCGGAGCGGGAACGGGAAGCCTCGGCAGACCACCCGGCCCGCAGCCGGCGCACCGGGCGCAGGAGGAGGGCGGACAATGCCCTCTTTTGGCCACCCTAAATGGGTCCAAGAGCGGCGGACTGTTTAGTCCGTCGCCCCTCCAGTCCATGGACCCGAGATAGCGGCGCGTAGTGTTCCATCTCCAGGTGTAAGGGGAGGAGCACTTCGCTCCATCCTCGAGATGGGGTCCGCTAAGGAGCGGGCCAGCACTAGTCAGGGGCTGCGGAAGAATCATGGTTTCCCGCGGCCCCTGGCACACGTGAGAGACGGAACACCGGGGGGTTTTAGTCAGTAGAAGTCTGACAGACCCCTCCGCCCTCTCCGGGGCGGAGAAACTCCATGAGGATTTCCCCCCGAGAAAAAAAAAAACAAAAATAAAAAGCAAAGTTAAGTACAAAGTAGCCCCCTCTCTCGCGTCTCGTCAACTTAACTCGCCAACATTTGTTTATTATTATTCTCTATTTAGTCTATTTAGGATGGAGATCTATTTAAATCAACTTAGGCTGACCGCACATTGGAGACTAGACTGTTTCAAGACTGACTTGCCTCATATAGACAAGTCTGTCTTAAAACTAAAACGAAACAGTTTTGACTACGATACGTAGCACACATAAAACAAAACTGTTTTGTCTCATAATCAGTGATGGGATTATACTCGGCATACATGACCACGTGTAATGTTTACTTTCTGAACGCTCGGACGAGAGTGGGGTGCGTGCGGGGTGTGACGGTAGACAGTTTTGTCTTTAATGTGCGCGCCCGCATTGATACAAAAGGGAAGCCGACAATCGTTAGTCAGACTAGTCGCCGTGCGGTATTAGTCTATCTAAGACAATATTGTCTCTACGACGACGTTTTGTTCCAAGTGTGCGCATATTCATACATATTGTAAAGCAATAGTCTGTCTTAAGACTGTCGTGTTCCAAGTCTGCGCTCAGCCTTAATCAACAACTTACTGCTTAACTCGCTACTGTACTTGTCGATGTGTAAATCGGGCTTTAGGCTTAACAGGTTGCCCCGCCTGTAAACACAATAGTAAAACAATGGGTATGTATTATATATGATACATGAGACAGGGAATAGGTTAAACTGCCTGCAAATATCGTGTAGGCGGCTGATGTGCACGACGTCGTAGATTCACATCCCAGGCAGGGCAATTTTTTGTGCGATCCACAAATAATAATTGTACTGAGTCTGGATGTTCTTTGTGTCCGATAAATTACACAGGACATGATCCCCAGAGTAGTCTTCTTTGAAAAAAAAAATGTCGCAAGTACTTATTAAAGTAAGTAAGTAACTTACAAAAACAAAATGGTCCAAGGTATTTATTTCTGAGGAGAAGAATCATCATCATCATCATAACCTCTCTTACATACAAAGCACACTGCCTCAATACCAAGCAAAAAATATCAACCAGAAACAACTTGGTCAAACGCCTAACTTCTGCGTCTTGGGGGGCAGCCCCGCATGTTGTCAAGACTACGGGTCTGGCATTGTCCTACACGGCAGGAGAGTATGCGTCCGCGGTATGGCACCGTTCGGCTCACGCAGGTATGGTCGACTCTGCCCTGAATGAAACATGCCGTATAATAACTGGCTGCTTGAAACCTACCCCATTGGTTAAATTATACCCATTGGCCGCCATTGCTCCTCCTGGTGTTCGCCGTCAGGTCATTTGCGAAAGTGAAAAGGAAAAACAAGAGACCGACCCTCGTCATCCACTTTACTCGCACAATATACCCAGTGCACGCCTCAAAAGTCGTAAGAGTTTTTTACGACACACACGTGCACTGTGCGGTGACCCCAGTAAGGCTAGACTGGACGGGTGGGCCTCAAACTTTGCACCACTGGCGGACTTCATTCCACCCGCCGAACATCTTCCACCTGGTTTCGAGGAACAGTGGCCGATCTGGAGGTCGCTTAATAGGCTACGTACCCGAGTAGGCCGCTGTAACTCTAACCGGACTAAATGGGGTTATCTGAACCCCTTCTATAGCGGGTGTGGGTGCGGTTCTCTCGCCCAGGACATGGAACACCTCCTATCATACCCAATGTGCCCTGCCACCTGCACACCAGAAGACCTAAAGAGTGCCAACGATAATGCTGTTGCTGTCGCTGGTTTTTGGGCAAAACACATCTAAAATGAAATAATAATGATAATGAAATTAGACTTATTGCCGTCGAAACGATGAAACGATGAAGAAGATCATCATAACAGCCCATTAATGTCCCACTGCAGGGACGGGCCTCCTCCCGTGACGGAGGGATACTTGGCCTACTAATATCACGCTGACCAGACGGATTGGTATAGAGTTTAATTTCATGTTTTCCTTCTTTTTATTTCGTTAAAATAATATTGACGGATAGTCCCTTAGTCGGTTTTTACGACTCCCATGGGATGAGATGGGGTGGTGTGGTGACACACTGTATTCTCATTCCGGCACCACACGGAAAGAGGAAAAGATTACGTTATTGCTTTCTAAAGATGCTTCACGGACCCAAAAACCATGACTCATAAGAAGACATTGTATACAGCATGGTATATAATATAAATAAATAAATATTTCTCACACATTCACACAACGCCATCTAGTCCCAAACTAAGCAGAGCTTCCATATGGGTCAAGTTTTCTGTCTATTGCTGGAAGCCCTGTCCCTCAAAGCAAGAAATTTAATAGGAGACCTTCCTGTGTTCTTCCCCCCATATGCTTCGGCTGCCTGCAACTTTAACCAGTTCGTTGGTCTACCTTATGAGAAAAACAAAATATAAAAAGTTAAAAAAAAAATTGTTTATTTTTAAAATAGAGGTTACGCAGTGGCCGCACACTAGGCAAGCAAAGCTGTGGGTACCCGATACGGTATGTGGTCAATTTAAAAACGTCCGGGCGACGACAAAAAAAAAAAATATTATATTAAAATAAACATAAGAAGTAAAGAAAAAAAAAAGTTATGATTAAATACTAATATAAGAAAACTTAGGATAAGTTTTGGTTACTTTTTCCCCAGAAAACTTAGCAAATTTTCTAAAGGCTGTATTATAGTAATAAGCAGCGCCATCTATGAGATATTAGTAGCACTATTACAACAACTTTAAACCTAAGTTTTGTGTTTATATACTGCCATCTAGTGTATAATATAAAGTACGAATATATCTAAAGCCTACCGTTATTGATACGTTGGTAGTTTGGATTGCAAATAATAGATGGCACTGTTTAAATTTTATATTCGTTGAAGTAATAAAATATATGTTCTTAAATATATTTTTTTTAAACGAAAGGTATTTCTATGTGTTTTGTATAAAATAAACAAATAAAAATAATTAGAAACGAGAATTTCAAAAGGTTCAGTATCCGTGTTTTGGCAATGTTTGAATCACAAATCCTTTATTAATTTTGCACTCTTTCGGGTTTAATAGAGTGTTTTGTTTATTTCTTTCTCTCTTTTAATAAATTAGGAAGTTTTGCAGGAGTCGATGTCCATGTAAGAAAGAAAGAAAGAAAGAAAAAACATTTATGTGTTTAGTGGATATCGTGTAGGATGATTACAATAGCCTAGTCATTTATTTATAAGAGAAGAGAAGCTGACGCTTGCCATGATAATCAGTCCCACTTCCAACTCCCAACATTCTGAAACCACATGGGGGGTGACATCTCTCGAGTGACTATAAAGCTGCAGAAACGTGGGTCTAATATTCCTCACATATTCCTCACACTTTCACACAACGCCATCTAGTCCCAAACTAAGCAGAGCTTGTACTATGAGTACTAGACAACGGGTAAACATACTTAAATACTTTTTTTTGTAAATACATAGATATTATACATACATAGAAAACACACAGACTAATGCAATCAATCATGTTCATGCACACGAAGATTTGCATTGAGCGGGAATCGAACCCAAAACCTCTGGGTAGCAGTCATGTTCAATAACCACTACGCCACAGAGGTCGTCTGCGAAGTAAGTACCTACTTGTTCCCGGGAAGCCGATCAGTAGGTATACCACTGGCATTATGACGTTTTACTATTCCAGTAAAGATTCCAATTTATACTGCGGGATCAACAACAAACAAAGATTATTCACCAACAGCTTGCCACAAAGCTGCCCCAGCCGATGGCTTACTGATACATATTATACATTTGTTGTTCCGTGTGGTGACGGAGTAAGAATACAATATGTCACTACCCTATCTCATCCCATTGTCATAGAAACCGACTAAGGGACTACCCGTAAATATTATCTTTACGAAATAAAAATAAGGAAAACTTGAAATGAAACCCTATACCAATCCGTCTGGACAGCGTGGTATTAGTAGGCCAAGTATCCCTCCGTCATGGGAAAAGGCCCGTCCTTGCAGTGGGACATTAATGAGCTGTTATGATGACAGACAGACAGACTTATCTATTGCTAAAATAGTTAAATTTCAAAAGTTCAATAAACCAAAAACAGAATGCCATTTATCAATTTTTTCCAATATTAAAATTTACATACGAAATAGCTATTGTGTAAAAAAGTTATTTGATCTTGACTATTATTGTATTTGATTTAAAACCTTTTTTATAATAAATTCTTTACAAATTTTATGTAAATACTAGCTGATGCCCGCGGCTTCACCCGCTTTGTTTATTAATATGTAGCTTAAATATTATTCTACACCCTAAACTACCTATATTCCAAATTTCATCAAAATCCATTCAGTAGTTTTTGCGTAAAAGATTAAGAAACATCCATTCATCCATCCTCACAAACTTTCGCATTTGTAGGTAATATTAGTAGGCCTTAAACCCGAAAACGCTTTGCCATCAAAGCGCTGTTTACCCTTTCTTGTAGCAATTACAAGACTATCATTGTACATTATTAACACATTTCTCTACTGTTAAGGGTCGTAGCACATAAGTATAACGTAGGTAACGTAAACGGATCGACAACACCTCGCATTTTTCCTCGGTGTCAAACGTCAAAAATCCGATTGCGTTACGATTCCGATTAGTGTGCGTTGCAGTAAGGAGTTTCATACGAATAATACTGAACGGCTCGAGTTGATACGGTGCCGATCCGTTTACGTTACGTTATTTGTGCTAGGACCCTTACTTAACTAAAAATAGTTATTTCTCACTTTAAATGCAAACAGTCTAAACTTACAAAGTAATGATTCAAATTAAACAAATGAATATTCAAGTGCAGATTAACATTATACGTTACAAACGATTCTTAAAATTATTGCGAGACACGAAATTTATTGCCTAATATAATATCATCATGATAACAGCCCATTAAATGCGAGACGAGCCTCCTCCTGTGACGAAGGGATACTTGGCCTACTAATACCACGCTGGCCAGACGGATTGGTATAGGGTTTAATTTCAAATTTTCATTAAAGACGCTCACAGTAGTATAGCTTAAACATCAGAATAACATATAGGCTAAAATTGATAAAGACTTTTAATCCCTAAGTCACCTTTAACGACAATAAAGTTATGAAAAAATGACTAGAAATAAAAACTGTCACAAACCGATTTTATTCAGTCGCTGTTAAAAAAATTCTTAGGCAACAATTTGTTACAAAATTGTATATGGATACTCTGAAATCTGAAAAGGACCATAGAAACACTCAGACCAAATCATCATGTTCATGCACCCAAAATATTTGCATTGAACGGGAATCGAACCCGAGACCTCTGCGTAGCAGTCATGTTATAATAACCACTACGCCACAGAGGTCGTCTTATGATTTATTTACTTATGATAAGGTATTTACAAAAAAACGTATGCAAGTATATTTATCCGTGGTCTAATGCATCTGCTTAGTTTAGTACTAGATGGCGTTGTATAATATAAAAGTGTGTCTATTATATTATTTTCCTTAGTATTGTTTGTCGTAAGATTCTTTAGAACATCCTTCGCCAAATAGAATGTTTCCGAACTAATACATTTCTAAACGCCTTGACATAGTTACTGTTACCTTCTTTTATAGATTAGCTTTGCACGCGGCTTCACCTGCTATAATTAGAGCTATCATCATCATCATAACAGCCCACTAATGTCCCACTGCAGGGACGGGCCTCGTCCCGTGACGGAGGGATACTTGGTCTACTAATACCACGCCTGACCAGACGGATTGGTATAGGGTTAAATTACAAGTTTTCCTTCTTTTTATTTTTTTATTTTAGAGCTATCAGATTTTATATTTTTTACCACGAATCTAAAGAGGAAAAATGAAAAATGCAATGCAACTACATAAATTATTCACTTTATTTTGCTTGAAGGTGCGTATAGCAAAAGCTTGATCAAAATTTGTTAAGCATTTTTATATACGTAATTTCATTTGGATGATACCCGGAAATTCATGATTCCCAGGATTCATAAATCCTGCTGCAAGATGCAAACCATGACCGCCATGATACCAAGACATTTAAATAAATTGACAACACCGAATATATTTCAAGGAAATAAAGTATTTTAGAAGCTACTTCTTATGTCAGTCCAAATTATTGTCCCATTTTACAAGGACACTCTTCCATCACTTTATCCGTGTGGTGACGGAGTTACCACCCCATATTTTACCACCCCATTTCATCTCAAGGGTATCGTAAAAACCGACTAAAAGACCATACGTTAACATTATCATTACAAAATAAAAAGCGTCTGGCCAGCATGGTATTAGTAGGCCAAGTAGGTGTACCTCCGTCACAGGAGGAAGCCCGTCTCTGCAGTGGGACATTAATGGGCTGTTATAACTCTTCCGGTGACGGTTATCTGGACCTTAGTAAGTAAGTAGTGAAGTATACCACGTTGGCCAGACAGATAGGGTTTATCGACAAGTTTTCCTTCTTTTATTTTTTGTAGTATTGGTCAGCTGTTACCAAGGGATAGGTTACAGTGGTGACAGACTGTTTTCTAACAACATACAAAGATCAGAAGCTTAAACTACTGCACAAAAATCTTCCGTAATAAATTAAACTAAAATCACGTTCACGGAAAAATAAACATAAATGCTATTTACACGTAGATCTAAAATTGCACATACGCCATATTAATACGAGGTCACTGATCAAAGTGCGTAAGAATTGCATTCAAAAGCAAATTACTCAATATGTGCCCACTCAAAACAAAGTCCAACTTATAATGGAAAAACCGCGAAATATAAAAATTTATAGATCACAAAATGTTATTAACTACTATCATTATTACTACAAAAGAATTTCAAACTTATTCTTAAAAGAATAAAGTCGATAATTCCTAGTTGTGGTTCGAAGGTTTCCTACCTGCGCAGGAGTGTACGAATCCGAGCGATTTTCATTTCAAGTTCATTGTTAATTAGTTTAAATCGAGCATTCCTAGCGTGCGGACGTGTTGTGCGAAGCCGAGAGTGTTTTTATAAATTAATATACGTTTAATGTTTTGTGTTTTGTTGTGTTGTGAAGTTATTTTTTTTTGATAATTTATTAGTGATTTGTGTTAATTGCCTGGGAATTGTATAAGTAAGTTTAATCTTTTGTTTATTGTTTAAATTTTAGTAAAAAATATTGTTTCCGTGCAAGACCTTCGATGAGGAACATCCGTCAGGTGTTTGCCAGAAATCGTGTCTTCGAAATGTTTGTACATAGTTTTTATAGTTCATGGCTGCTACGAAGAGGTCTCGCGTTCGATTCTTGCTCAATAATTCATCTTTCATAACAGACCATTAATGTCCTACTGCAGGGACGGGCCCTCTCCCGTGACGGAGGGATACTTGGACTACTAATACCACGCTGCCCAGACGGATTGGTATAGGGTTTAATTTCAAGTTTTCCTTATCTTATTTCGTAAAGATATTATTTACCGACAGTCCCTTAGTCGGTTTTTATGACACCCATGGGATGAGATAGGGTAGTGACTTATTGTATTCTTACTCCGTCACCACACGGAAAAATTCATCTTTGTTGAATGAAAATTGAAGTTTGCATTGGTCTGTATGTATTTACAAAAGAATAAGTATATAGGTAGGTTAATCTTTTGTCTACTTAGTGGCGATAATACAAACTCTGCTTAGTTTGGGACTAGATGGCGTTGTGTGAATGTGTGACGAATGTTATTATTGTGTTTGGCGAGTAGGTACTAGGGAAATTAATATTCGCTTATAGTAAAGCAAACACTACTTTGTTTTAAAAACCTGTAATACATATATTAAGGCTTTTTTTTCTTATAATAATATATTATATTAATTAATTAGATTAAAATCATGAATAAGCATTTTTTGAATTAAATGTTTTTAATTTAATGTAAATATTTAGTTTATTTATTTGATTTTTACTATTTTTGTCAGAAGATTTCAAGGTTATTACGGAAGTCAAAAAATAAGTCGATTCATCTCTATTTTATTTGAATTAATATATAATTTTATTTAAATTCGTACTACACTTAAAATAATTTAAAAACTTAACATAAATTTCAAATTAAAAGCCCATATCCAAAACTTAGTGGATAATTCACAGAACATCCATAGTTTTTTAGACAATTTTCTATAGGGTAGCACACGCTTTAAAGGCTAAATGAAACAAAAATAGTTTATTATATTTGTCTTGATTGAATTTGAATTGATTGAATAAGTTTAACCCCGGAACTAAAACTGTCATTTTAGTTCGTGAAAATGACAGTTTTGATACTTGATTAGTTGATTATTACTTGATCAGTCATTCAGAAACCGGGGGTTAGAGTAACAAACATTAATCTTCTTAAAACCGCGCGTTGGTCTGTGGGACCGACTACATACATTTCTGATTGGCGCAGGTATAGGAGGGTTAAAAACAAAATCAAACTGAATGTAGCATCTCCTCCTCTCTTTAGAGTCGGATTAAAAAAATACAAAGATAACTTTATACTTATTCCTATAGGGGTAGACAGAGGGTCAAGTATTAAGATCCTTACAAACCTGTTTCGCTTTAACTACATTCATACATGCCTGTCCATTCCGAGTGCACGCACTTGCCCTTTTTGAAGGATGTAACTTTTATTTTTCACTAGCTAGTGCCCGCGACTTCGTTTGCGTATTTTAGACAATTCTAAAATACGCAAACGAAGTAAAATACGCTAATAAATTGCAGCAAAAAGAAATTATCGTTTTGTTAACCCCACCATATATGATTTTTTTGTTACATAACTTTTGACACTTCGTGTAAGAAAACAAGTCTAATAATATCTCAAACTTCAAAATAGGCGAAGTTTAGCCTATGTCTTATTCCTGATGTATAAGCTATATTATAGTAAACTTTCATGAAAATCCATTCAGTAGTATTTACTTGAAAGAGTAACAAACATCCATAATTACAAACTTTCGCAATAATATTATTAGTAGGATAAAACAGGTTTGATGTCCTGTCTTCTATATTAAACTCAAATACTGAGCAAAAAGGAATCAAGTTGCTTAGATTTAATAGTTCAACCTTGTATCAATTGAACTAAAGCTGTGATGTGGTGTTTACCTATAATAGGTTATGCATTTACCTAGCTTGTAAGACATTTATTGTATAAAAAATTTATTTAATAACTGTTGGCAATACTAAATAAATAAATAATAAAGCTGTTTGTCCAGCGAAAAGTGAAGGTGAATTCGATAACCCTTTTCCTGCACCGTGTATCATAATATATATAATACATTCACATTGTTTTAATATTGTGTCTACTAGTAGTACATGCCACCTGATTATATTTATAGAGAATATAGCGTTCTTTATTAGGTTTTCTTAATTTTGTTTTCGTACAGATAATATTTGCAAATCTTTCCTTACCTAATTACACATGGGATATGGGGTTTGCGACACCCACGGGATGGGTAAGGTTAATGACGCCTTGGGTTATTTTGCTATATCCTATTTAAATGTAATTATTTTTATTAAAATACCGCCCCCAACTAGATATTTTTACTTTGATATACTTAGATTACTATGGAAAATCTCATTTAAGTTTTTGAACGATTGTTATAAAATAATTCCGTAAGTACCTACAATTTTCTTGCGATGAGAACCAAATTGCAGAACCAATTCTTATGAATTTTCTATGAGACTAATTTGTAAGTAAGAATATCGCTTTTAAACAAAAAAAAATTATGTCTAATTTGTAAAAAAATACTGTTTTTTGAGGTATTAAACTAAAACATACAGATCGCTCTCAGAGAATATGCTTATATTATTAGACAAGGGGACGTCTTTTAGTTAAACAAATAATATACAAGAAATTATTGTTGAATTTTAACCCTGCTCATGACCATAATTGGTTTTTAAATTACTCATTTGTGGTATCATTATGAACAACTCAGAACTCAGGGTTATTCCACTAATCACGCCGTTAGTTAAAGCCAAGTTTAATAGTACCATATTCCTAAATAATCACAATGCCATACTTACTGCCTCGGTGGCAAAGAGGTCACTGGTTCTAATCCTACGCTTATCAATAAAACATTTAAAAAAATAAAAATATGAGCAATATATAATACATAAATTAATTATTGTATTGAAACTATGTATGGAGTACTTTATGTAAGTTAATTTCGTGTCTGTAAAAGTATCGAAGACAGGGCTCGGCCCTAGTGCGGTAGTTGTCTTTAAACAAAATCTAGTATGAAGCAGGTAATAGTAATAGTGCTGTACTGGGCAGTAATTAGTACCCATCGAGACAGCCTCTTCTCCATGTGGTGACGGAGTAAGAATACAATGGGTCACCACACCACCCCATCTCATCCCATGGGTGTCGTAGAAACCGACTAAGGGACTATCTGTGAATATTATATTTACGACATGAAAAGAAGGAAAACTTGAAATTAAACCCTATACTAATCCGTCTGGGATTTGTAGGCCAAGTATCCCACCATTACGAGAGGAAGCCCGTCCCTGCAGTAGAACATTTATAGGCTGTTATGATTATGATAGAATATCCATTTTCGTGGCAGTAATTTGTTAATCGTAAAAATTGCCGTGCGTGTGGATCGAACTTGCGACTTTAAGGTAACCTGTTCTATACCGATGACAGATAAACAATGTGTAAACAAATGTAATTATAATAAAAAATTATGAATATTGTAATATATAAATACTTATTAAGTTTAAAACCAGTTATTACCGGTTATTCTAATTTAAGTTTTCAATGTCTTTGCTTGATGAAATACTTAATAGAATCAGAATCAGAAATATTTATTTGTCAAACATAGGTTACAGAGGTCTTAAAATTATAATTATTACACCGCTATGTTTTGTCATTACGACATACAAATATAAAAATAAACAATTCAATACCAACATGTCAATAATTAATTAAATTAAATAAAATTAACAATAATAATACAGCACAATAAAATAAATTAAATAAATAGTTACAATTATTGGTTTGTTCGGTCATTTAAATATTCCTCCACAGTATAATATGTCTTCTCAATTAGAAATGACTTGATCCTACTAGTATTAAAGTGTCTACAACTTTAAGTAATACTTTTTAAATTATAATCGTCATCATCATCTTTGGTAAAAGATGTTCACGGCTGGACATAGGCCTCCTCTAAACGACTCATTCTTCCACTCTTTATAAAAAAAATAAACTAGCTGACCCGTGCCCAAAAAAAACGCGTCCCTTTTTTAAACATATTTCATTACTGCTCCACTCCTATTAGTCATAGCGTGATACTATATAGCCTATGACACTCCCCGATAAATGGACTATTCAACATAGAAAGAATTTTTAAAATCGGTTCATTAGATCCAGAGATTACCCCCTACAACGTCACAAACACACAAACTTTACCTCTTATTATATAAGAATAGATTAAGTACTTCATCCTATGAGAATCCGTGTGGTGACGGAGTAATAATACAATATGTCACTACCCCATATTCTGATCCCATGGGTATCGTAAAAACCGAGAGACTATCCGTGAATATTATCTTTACGAAATAAAAAGAAGGAAAACTTGAATTTTAAACCCTATACCAATCCGTCTGGCCAGCGTGGTATTAGTAGGCCAAGTATAGCTCCGTCTCGGGAGGAGGCCCGTCCCTGCAGTGGGACATTAATGGGCTGTTATGATGAACACGTTAAAGGACGCGACTTTCATTAAACTTGGTTTTCTTTTAAGTTACATAATTACATTACAGGATAAAACTTAAGAAAGGTGGATTACTTAGTAGTCTGCCACTTAAAAAATAATACATTTTTCCTTTACCATACGATTATAGCATAATTACATTAAGTGTGAAGTTATTATGAAAGATATTTTTAATGATTCATTATAAAAACAATTACTAATGACATTACATTAATGAGATGTTACGTTTAAAGGAAATTTCCATTTATGACTAGACTTTGACTGCATCGGTGACTTAGTGGTTGTGTGTGCGGTTGCACGAGGTCGCAAGTTCAAACCCCACGCAAAATAAAAATTAGTGGTAATTACAAGTCATTAACGACCTCTGTGGCGTAGTGGTTATATTACATGACTGCTACGCAAAGGTCTCGGGTTCGATTCCCGCTCAATGCAAATCTTTGTGTGCATGAACATGATTGTTTGCATTGGTCTAGGTGTTTTCTATGCATAATATGTAGAAATAATGTAAAAAAGTATTTAAGTATGTTTATCCGTTGTCTAGTACCCATAGTACAAGCCTCTGCTTAGTTTGGGACTAGATGACGTTGTGTGAATGTGTGAGGATTATTTATTTATTGTCTGGAGCATGGATGTCCTTTGTGTTTGTTATTTTGTTGCTGTCCATATCGTACGTAAGACAGGGTTCAATACCTTATAAGGGAGTTGTCTTTTATGTACAAAAATAACAAAATAAATAATAAATTAATAAATACTCACGGACATCTCTACACAGCGCCATCTGTTCCCAAAGTAAGCTAGACTTAACCTGCTTCTGTTATGGGTGATATCCTTTAGAAAAACAAAAGAAGAAAACATGGCAAAAAAGCTTGACTTGACTGGTTAAACGTTGACTGGTTGACGACCTCGGTGGCGCGACGGTAGCGCAAGCGGCTGCCGTGCAAGAGGTTGTGGGTTCGATCCCCACGCAGGACAATAATTTGTGAGATCCACAAATTATTGTCCTGGTCTGGGTGTTCTTTGTGTCCGTTAATTGATGTTTGTAAAAGGTCCCCGCGACACAGGGCATGATCCCTAGTGCGGGAGTTGTCTTTTATAATAGTAAAAAAATAGTAGTAAAATAGTTAAAAGCAGTCAAGTTTACCTTTGTAAATAAAGAAGATCCTTGCAGTATGTCATGGGTTATTAAGACTCATATAGCAACCATTATAAAAAAAAAAACCTGATATATAACGGAAAAACCTATCACGCAGTTATCACATTACAGATAAGTACATAGTCATCAGTGTATCATAGCTAATAGTATGATAGAGAAGTAACAATATTATGATGATATGATAGTGAGAAAACCCTAATTCTTATTACATAATGATACAATAATATGTAAATGATATATGTCACTATGACTGTACTGTATTTGGGTAAACTTCATAAATGTTTACTATTAAAATTAGTAAGTACAGTCGGAAAATAAAACAGATTTGAATGATAATCCATAAAATTACATTAAGCCCGATTTACGAAGCCCCCTCTCTCGCGTCTCGCCAAGTTAACTCGCCAAAAAAATAAATAAAAAATAAAATAAAAAAAATAAAATTATGTTTATTTTCCACAATACAGTTAACAATGTTTATGTTGTTGACAATGTAAGGGTGGACTGGAGCCTAAGCTAGGGAAACCCTGTATTTCAGGACTCCAGGTCACTCGCCTACGAAATAGACAAGAGTAAATTAAAAGAAACAAAAATTAGGTAACAGTAAGGTGGATAAGGAGTGGAAATAATAGGATGGAGATCTATTTAAATCAACTTAATCAACAACTTACAACTTAACTCGCTACTGTACTTGTCGATGTGTAAATTGGGCTTTTATTGAAGTTAGCTAACACGCTGGATTGGAATCTGATGACAATAAAATAATATTTCTCACACATTCCTTGCAATAATTATCAAAATGTAAATAGTAAAAATATTATTAAAGGCAATCACAGACCGGCGGCGCCATCTAGTCCCAAACTAAATAGAGCTTCTACTCTGGGTACTACACAACGGAGAAACAGACTAACATATTTTTATTTGGAGAATACAAAGGTAAACGGGCGTTTTGTTTGGACAAATGACCCATGGCGTACACGAACGAAATATGGCTAGGTATGTAGTTAAATATACCTATTACTAACTGGTATAGGTCCCATTGTTGTAGGGTATGGGAGAAAGGAGAAACATGAAAACAAATTCTTTAATTTTTATACTCGATGAACGAAAAGGTAATTTAAGTAAAATTATAGTCTTAAATTATTTAAATGTTATCAATTTAGTGTAAAAGTTACAAAAAATGTCCCTAAAAGAAAAAGTCCGCTGACTGGAGGTTTCATTTCAGCTTGATTGTGGCTGAAGTAAGGGCATTAGAAGTATGGTTTTTATTTTGTTAAACAGATAAAATACAGAACTAAAAGTTAATACCAATATATAGTTCCCCAGACTTAATTATGGTAAATATTCCGCTGGCTGGAAGTCGGTTAGAAAAGTTTATATTTCCGTTTATTATACGGAACAAATTCTGTTTTCAGCATAATTCAGTAGAACATATCCAGATCTAATTTTCTGCATCATTCATTAGTCTCTCAGACAGGGGATCCCGCTAGGTGTAGACACATCCCGGTCTTTTAGTTCCAAATATGACATCTGCGCAGCTGATTTGCAACAACTTCAAGCCGATTACCTTTTTGTCTGGTGTATGCGTGTTATTAAAAACTGTCGCGTTAATTTCATTTTTCTACAAACTTAATAATGTTCAGTATTTGGTTCTTCCTATTCACATACAGCCAAATAACTTTATTCTCCCGGTAGGTACATTATTTTTTTTTATATAATTAGAAAGCCGGTATTAAAGTCTACAATTTAAACCTAGTTTGGTGTTTGTACGCGAAAAAAAACAAAGTGGGTCAAATCCGCCCTGTTGCCTTTATTCACACTTAGAAAACACTCAGATCAATGTGAAAATTCATAATTGTATTCATGAATACAAATATTTGCATTAAGCGAGAACTAAACCCCACAGATAGAGTATTCACATTAGCATGTAGATTTTTGTCACATATTATACTAGTTACCGACCCCCTTACTCATAAACCCCTCTTAAATTTAATCACTGTTTAGCGAGATTTTTATTACTAAAACCAACTTTATGCCAAACAAAACCGTATCCCCCTTACTCATAAACGCATCTTAAATTTTAGTCAATTGATTTGCTTAAATTTATACGTTTTTGTTTGGCATAAGGTTGGTTTTGCTAATAAAGATCTCGCTAAGCAGTGATTAAATTTACGAGCGTTTTATGAGTAAGGGGGTAAGAATTTAAGATAATCAATTGACTAAAACTTAAGAGGCATTTATGAGTAAGGGGGGCGAAGGGTTAAACCAGTTGTTCAATATGTTTATTTTGTTGACTGTACTTTACGTAGTATAAGTAAATTTCCTAGAAGCAGCAGCAAAAACCTTCAAATAACTGGTATTATTTGTTTACATATAATATATTATTGTGGAATGTTGGTACTTTTAGTCTGACGTCATACTACATCCTTTCAACCATGGTCGTTTATATCTTGTTGTATCTTTACGCTCTATATCTTTGTAGTAAAGTTACGACAGAACGGTCTTAAGTGTCGTAGGCAGACGGTCTGATTTGGTCATAATGTATTCTTTTGAACTAATTAATTGTGTTTATAATGATATAGGGTCCTTTAAATGTGAAATGTTACATATAAGTGGTCTGGTTTTACGACAACTATGGGCTGCTATCAAAGTTAATTGTGATATATTATGGTTTATATCTACAGAAATACTTACATAAAAAATATGATTTAAATAAAATTGGTATAATAATATGGTTTTTATTTACAGAAATACATAAAAAATATGATTTACTTAGGTACATAAAGTCAGATATTATGGTTTAAAAAAATCGTTTTATTACCATAATGAAAATGATAGTTAGATTTTTCTATTTATAGTAAACTAGCTGACCCGTGCCCACTTCATTAGGCGGCGAAAAAAACGCGTCACTTTTTTAAACATAATTACTGTTCCGCTCCTATTAGTCATAGCGTGATACTATATAGCCTATGACACTCCCCGATAAATAAACTATTCAGCACAGAAATAATTTTTAAAATCGGTTCATTAGATCCAGAGATTACCCCCTACAAGGTCACAAACACACAAACTTTACCTCTTTATAATATTAGTATAGATCACAAAATAAATACAATTGCATAAAAAGCTGAACACCTCGGTTGAAACTATATTATTTTCAAATCTTATTGCTATATTTATGGATTACCTGTAAATTCTTAATCTCAAAATATTGCAATAAAATAAAAATCATCATCATCTCAAAAGTGGTCCATTGCTGTATGTAGGCTGTATTAAACACATCCACCTTGCTCAATTCTGTGCCTCCCTAATCCATCATCATCATAACAGCCTATTTATGTCCCACTTCAGAGACGGGCCTCCTCCCGTGACGCCTACTAATACCACGCTGACCAGACGGATTGGTATAGGGTTTAATTTAAAGTTTTCCTTCTTTTAATTTCGTAAAGGTAATATTCACGGATAGTCCCTTAGTCGGTTTTTACGACACCCATGGGATGGGATGGGGTGGTGACTTATTGTATTCTTACTCCGTCACCACACGGAAAAATTCATCTTTGTGTGAATGAAAATTGAAGTTTGCCTTAGTCTGTATGTATGGAATGTATTTACAAAATAATAATGCTTAATTCGACACCACAGAAAATATCGGTTGCTCTCAAACTTTACCAAAGAGTCATCCATTTTAAAAAATGCATCTTACGTTCAATTCAAACAAAACTAATTTGCAATGAGGTTGAATTCGAGTTTTAAACAGCAAAGAGAGCATGGCCAATAAAATAAAAACAAATGAAGTATTGCAAGATTGACGGTCTTGATAATACACTCAATATTCAATCTTAACATAAAAGGCATAAGTCACAATTTCAAATGTAGATGACTTAGTTTTGCAAATCCACGGACGGACATTCTAATTATGGTTTAAATCTTATGCTTGAAATCTTTACCAAAATTTTTGTGAGGTTATTTGAGTTGTGTAATAATCTATCCCACTTGTGGACAAACGAGCAAAGTGATAGCTCCGGAGTGAAGTTTTTTCATGACTACTATCCGTTGCCTTCATTCTTACACTCTATTTGCACTTTCCTTCAGTTTCAATAGAGTCAATATTCATTTAAATAATTATGTAGTATGTTGTATAATTATTTAAATTATACGACATACATACTCCTCGTTTTCCCAAGGAGGGTTGGCGTCAGGCAAAGAAAAGAAAGAAAGAAAACATTTATTTAAACAAAAATACACAGAAAAATACGCAGGTACACGAGCATACACAAAAATACAATAAGAAAAAAAACAAACATAGTAAAACAGAATACCTTTGCCTCTGTGGCCATGAGTGTCTCATGGCTATGTTTAAAAAGGACCCTGGTTCAGCATTATGCCAGACGTCAAGTTAAACGTCTAGCGCTGGTTTAGCCAAAACTTTTAGCAGCATGTGGAAGAAGAAGACATGCTGCGAAAAATTGGTATAAGGGCAGGGGAATGATGATGATGTGGTATGTCGTATTTTTTAAAAATATTATTGACTTCTATAACGTAGTGCTTAAAACTAATGGCTGCTTCGCAGAGGTCTCGGATTCGAACAACAAATTATATTGAATCTTTGCGAACAAATGTATGCTTAGGTCTGGGTATATAAATGTATAATATTTATTCAGATATGTTAGGAATATGTTAATGTTAAACATTGCATTAAATACTACGAAATGATCACCCATCTACTGACTTCGACAATGTTGCTTAATCTGCATTATCTATTAATATAGAAAACAAACAACGTTCCGTGTGGTGACGGAGTAAGAATACAATATATCACCACCCCATATCATCCCTTGGGTGTCGTAAGAACCGACTACTTAAGGGACTATTCGTGAATACATATTATCTTTACGAAATAAAAAGAAGGAAAACTTGAAATTAAACCCTGTACCAATCCGTCTGGCCAGCGTGGTATTAGTAGGCCAAGTATCCCTCCGTCACGGGAGTAGGCCCGTCCCTGCAGTGCGACATTAATGGGCTGCTATGATGATAGAAAACAAAGGCAAAGCCTTTATAAAAATCTGTTACTTATTTAGGTATTAAGATATTATGACTAATTCTATTTTGTTTAGTAACAGCTGTTCATAAAACCAGTTCTGGGTGCCCTAATGTCATAGTACAAATATATACAGTATTTCGACCTCATAGAAACTTACGAAACGCGAGTTATACCTACACGCTCACTATAGCGGTGGCTTTGCGGAGTGAACAGTCGCGACTATGCCGCCGTAACGAGCGGGAAAGTAGGTAAAAGTAATTAAAAAGCTGGAGGTGGGCAGCCCTATCGCGTGTTTACGTACCGCGCAGCCGTAGGCATTTATAATAAATATTCGGCCGATTTTTGTAATTTCGTATAGATAATATTCACGGATAGTCCCTTAGTCGGTTTTTACGACACCCATGGGATGAGATGGGGTCGTGACATATTGTATTCTTACTTCGTCACAACACGGAGACTAGCTCTGCTTATACCCTTTAAAATTAATGTTTAAATTGGTATTTAAAAACTGTCTTCAGAGGTAAGAAAAGTAATTAAAAAATACAACCATTTTGAGAAACTTTTACTGTTTTTAGAGTAAGTTAGTATCCAAGCTAGGGAGACCGACGACCTCATAAAGGTCTCTGGGTCGGACTGGATACGAAAGCCGCAGGACCGTGTTATGGGGCGCGTGTTGGGCTCTCCTAACACGCAACAATGTCCATCAGTGGACTGCGATAGGCTAGTTGATTGATTGATTGATTGATAATCTCCTATTATACATTCCCTCAAAGCGTCCAATCCACCTTAATATACTTCTCTCGATCCTCGTAACTAACAAACCCCTTTACTCATAAATGCCTCTTAAATTTAATCACTGTTTAGCGAGATTTTTATCAGTAAAATCAACCTTATACCAAACAAAACCGTAAGAATTAAGGCTAATCAATTGACTAAATCACCGTGTAGTGACGGAGTAAGAATACAGTGTGTCACCACCCCATCTCATCCCATGGGTGTCGTAAAAACCGACTAAGGGACTATCCGTGAATTATCTTTGCGAAATAAAAAGAAGGAAAACTTGAAATTAAACCCTATACCAATCCGTCTGGCCAGCGTGGTATTAGTAGGCCAAGTATCCCTCCGTCATGGGAGGAGGCCCGTCCCTGCAGTGGGACATTAATGGGCTGTTATAATGATGATGATGAATTGACTAAAATTTAAGAGGCGTTTATGAGTAAGGGGGAAAATGTTTTAAAAAATAAATAAGAAGCGATTAAAAATAATCTATCGACATAAGAACCTATAGAGACTACATTTGAATTAAAAGGGAATTGCTCTTTTAGATAAAAATAGAAAATAGTTTACTAATATTAGCTTTAAGAGAAACAGGTTCTTTATGTTCTAGTAGAACCTCCTCATCTTTATGGAAGCATTGCCTTTTGCCATTTTTTTCTTTTCGATTACTTGCATACATACATAAACTCACGCCTTATCCTGTCCGGGGTAGGATATACAATGGAATGTATGAAGCCCGATGTACACATCGACAAGTACAGTAGGGAGTTAAGTAGTAAGTTGTTGATTAAGTTGATTTGAATAGATCTCCATCCTATTTTTTGGCGAGTTAAGCTGGCGAAACGCGAGAGAGGGGGCTACTTCGTTAACTTACTACTTAACTCGCTACTGTACTTGTCGATGTGTAAATCGGGCTTTACTTGCTGTAGAATGTTATTGCTATAATAATATAATCTTTGTCTATAGTTTTGTTTTTAAAGAGCTTTTATTATGCAAATTTTTACTATTATTTTACTTAATTTAAATATCCTTACTACTTTTTAATATAAAATAAGAGTTTTTTGCGATAGGAACCTCCTCACAATACGTGCAATGTCTAGTAGTACTGCCTTATTTATGACCAGTACTGTCCCACTGCAAGGTAAAGGGCTCCTCTTTTGACTTTCCTACGGCTAGACCCGTGGCTACTTTCCAGTTTCCACTAATTGCTATTAAAATCATCCTAAATCCGTTTTAAAATTAACTCTAAATATACAAAAAATAACCTTGCATGTCTATTATTCTTGTACAAATATTATTATTTAAAAATAAATATTACAGTAGGACATACGCAAAACTCGCTAATTTGCACAGCAGTGACGTCACAAACATATTTATTGACGTCAAATAATAAAAGTTGCCAGAATAAAAAAATAAGTTACAAGAACATAGACAAGTTTATATTAGTCTATAAATCAATTTAGTTGCTTTATGTGTGATTATATTTTTTTTCTTGTTGTTTTATGAAGTCATAGGCCATAGAGGTTAGATAATAAAGTGCTTAGAATGAATAGATATGGCGTTTTAAAATTTTAATGGTCGCCATTTCGTACTTTGTAAATGTTATGTTGTTAAAACGTTTCCTTGAGGTGACGCATTTAAAATACCTTGATCATTCTATCTTATACCTACTATAGCAGCAGTGATATAGGGGGATCACAAGAAAGCTCACTTTATAAAGTAATATGTAAGATTTAATTCAATCAAATAGCCTATTGCTGTCCACTGCTAAGGCCTCTCCCAACACGCACCACATAACTCGGTCCTGGGCCTTCCGCATCCAGTCCGACCCAGACACCTTTATAAGGTCGTCGGTCCACCTATCTGGGGGATTTAATTACTACGGAATAATTAAATAACTTAACAAGCAATATATTGGCGTTGTGGTATAGTCTAAGGCTGCTACGCAGAGGTATCGCGTTCAATTCCCACTCACTGTAAATGTGTGCATAAACATGATTGTTTACACATTGGTCTAGTGGTTTTTCATTATAAGTATGTTTATAATCTGATGTTTAGACAACGTACTAGAATTGGGACTACATAGCATTGAGTGAAAGGTTAAAAATAGCAATGAAATCTTGTAATAAATTATTTTTTTAAATAAATCAATAGACCATTGACGCGCATAAATATAAATTAAATAGCCATGTCTATTTCTTGTTAAGTTATTTAATGACAATAAAATTATATATAACTGTTACTTGTCTAATAACAATATATTATTATTATTTTCAATATTTGATTTATTGCATACAATTATTATTTATTAGGTATTTGTTTAATAATTTATTTGTATCCTATTCTATTTCCTTGAGAAAAACTTATTGCTTTTTCAATACTAAGCGGAATTTAGAAACATTAAGTTTTGTTTCGTTAGGCATGTTGTGGTTTTTGTGATCCATCAATTATTTTTATGAGTCTGGATAATTATGATAATACTTAGAAACGAAGCTCTAGGTATGTTATAATGGGTTCTCCCTTGTTTGGTATTACAACTTTTGATATAATTTCACTTACAAATTAGAAGAAGTGATTTTCGACGAAACGTTGTTATATCAATTAAGGGAGAACGTCGTAATGTGCGCTTATAGATAAAGTTGTCTTGTGTATCTCGTAATAGATTAAACTTCTCTTAAAGAGCCTCTATTGCAGCTCTTAAACAGACAGAAAGTAATAATATTCAGCACATATTATTATAGCGATCTAAATATAAGTAGAGCTGGTACCTACAACACAATAGCACCTTCGAAAAAAGGTTTCAAATACTCTTGAATCTGTCGAAATGCAAAATCATAATGATGTACTGTGTATGTAATGATGTATTTATAGATACTTTTGTATAGTCGAAAACGAAATGGCTTTATCAGTTTTGACAAAAAATTCTATCATAATTCAAATTCATTAAGATCGTTATTTAATGTTTATGCGTGAGCTTGACGTCATTGGTTGACCGTAATCAAAACTATGCTTAGATTAAAGCTGAAATCTATTTTAAACTTTCACTTCAACGCAATAAATAATAATATCTACTAACACAATACATTGTCACTATATTAAACTGTAGAGTTTGTATGTGAAAAACCATGAAAAACCATTAAATAATTTAAAACTAAAGTCAACTTGTTACTTGTGACATTACAAGCTTGTCATTTCAGAAAAACTGAAAATGTAGAATTTAAATATTGGTTGGTAAGCCACCCAATTGTTGGGACCTTAAGAGTGGACTTCGGTGTCAAATTAAAATATAAAATATCAAAAAATGATAAAATACTTTAATCTTTGCTTATACTTAAACATTATTATGTGATTGAATACTATTAAATAAATATTATTGGCACTAATGCCAATAAAAGGATTCTGATAAATTTATTATTGCTATGTTGACACATGAAATAAATAAAATATGGTAAAAATATTAAATAAATAGTATTTGAACTTGAATAATCATACTGAACTTGAATAATCTATAGTGTTTTCTTTCTTTTTACTCACTTTTAACTCATAAGTGCCAATAATTGTAGGACTTCTATCGACTAGGTGGTTTACCCTAGTTTGTTTTTTATTAGAAAATTACGAAAACTTTAAATTAAAATATGCACCAATGACGTCATGCAAGAAATGATAGGGATGGACATAGAAGGAAAAAAGAGAGAAATTCATTGGAATATAAAGTTTTACCGAAAATATGCTCTAGTAACAGTCAATAACGTTGACTTTACTATTTGTTTTTATAAATATTTAACGAATATTTGCTAATACAAGAGAACTGATATGTCAAAGTAGCGTCATGCCTTAGCTGATGTTTTGTTGTGCGATATTGAACCTAATAGTTTTATGACATGCAACTAACATTAACTCTAGAGGTGATAAAGCCATTTAGTTCTCGACTATACAAAAGTATCTAGAAATAAAACTGATTCTATTTCCAACTTATAAAAATATTTTGCATTTGTTTAAAAGTTTATGTAGTATTCGAAAAACTTATTACGAATTGACAAGCTTAAACTACATAAGGATGCTTATAAAAATATCTCCTCACCGACTATGGAGTTCCTCTATAAGACTAGATTTTTTTTTACATTTTCTTTACCTTTTTTGGTTTATTTAGATAGATTTTTTTATTTCTCTTTATTTCATTTCGGAACTTTTATACATAAGTCATTCATGCCTCTACAAATATTGTAGCTGGCATGGTGCTCGCCATTCTTGGACTCTATTGGATGCTTAACATCAGGCACCATAGAGTCCTTCTGGTAGGCCAATTTAAAAAAATATATGAAAGTCCCATTTAGATTGTTAGTCGGCATCTTCCCACTGTTGGACAAAAGCATTACCCTCTACCTTTCACATGTCCTTCGCCAATGAACCCAAGGCCAGTACTTTCATACTCTAGTTTATCTACCTCTTACCAATTTAAACAATGCTTAACAATAATTTAATAAATCATTAAGTCTTTTATTGGTGTTAAGGTTGTAATTCATTTCCTCTATAAATAATTGCATAATTAGTCGACATTACCACCTTTGTAGACGGTATGAAAGGGCACAACGAAAGGCCATAGCGTCATGATTTGTTTGCGTGGAATATTTTTCTGTAACTAGTTATTATGTTGGGTAATATTTCCTATCTGACGCAGTAAGTTCTTGTACTGTCACTACCCTGTACTGTCTTGTGATTGACGTAAAAACCGAAGTAGAAAGTAAAAAATGAGAGTAGCATGCGTGGTAAAGAGCGAGACAAAGTAAAACACTTGAGGTGTAACGCAAAACTGGGAGTAAGGATATCTAATTTCTAAGGATCTTGGGGTACCTCTATTAGGGACAAATGGTGAAGGAGTAAGTAAGCCTAAAATATGCAATAGAATCATGCTGCATCTAATCCGTACACGAGGTCGCATTTTTAATTTACCTACAAGGCAATTCATTATCCGATTCACAAATTATAAGCCTGTTTTGTCTATGTGTCTGTTAAATGTATGTTCCAAATAACCTAGAGCGGGAGTAGACTTTATAGAATAAATAAAATTAAGTTATTGATTAAGGATTGGTGGGTGTTTATCTACGGAATACAAACTTAGTCATTGACTAAAAATCAAAACTCTACACTAGGAGTCTGTCAAAGATCAATGGAGCGTAGTATTTTGGGAGTAAAACTTACTGACCGCTTATGAAACACAATTCTACGTTCTAAAACACAAATTACAGATATGGGCTACTCCGCTGCCAAATTGAAGTGGAATTGGGTAAGCCACGTTTGTTGCAAACCTAAAGAATCATGGGCGAGGATATCCACAGAGTGGACTCCAAGCAATAGGAAGCGGCAACGAGGACGGCCCAAGAGGAGATTGCGAGATGACCTGGACGCTTTTAAGAGGGAGTGGCATACGGAAGCCACGGATCGAGAGAAGTGGAAGTCTGAAGGGGAGGCCTTTGCCCTGCAGTGGGACAGTATAGGCTAATTTTGATATTGAATTTTTGATACTCTAAAACTACTAATACGACGTTTATTTTCCTTTTCAATTAGTCAGTTAACTAAGTAACCCATTTCGCTTGACAGTGAAGCGGATATTCTATCTAATGTAACTAAGACAATAGATTGAATGTACACAACAATATTACTATATTCATTGATCTGGAACATTCTGTAATGCAACTAATATAATTTATACAATAAACAAGTTTAATGTCTAGTTTATTAATGAAAAATTGCTACATAGTATAAAACAAATAAATAAATAATCCTCACACATTCACACAACGACATCTAGTCCCAAATTAAACAGAGCTTGTACTATGGGTACTAGAGAATAGATACACATAAGTACTTAAATTTCGAGGGTGACATAATCTTTCATGATTAAACCCTCTATAAAAAAATAAAGATTAAAAAAAAAAAAGTACTTAAATATTTTTTTTGTAAATAATTACATATTATGAGTAGTCATGTTAAATAACCACTGCGCCATCCACAGAGGTCGTTAAAAGTAGAGTAGAGTTTGTAAGTATGATGGATAGATGTGCGTTACTCTTTCGCATTTTCAACTAAAACTCAATCAATAATACAATCGTAAAAATATTTTCCACGTAAACAATTCGCTTAGCAATTCTCTTGTGTTAGTAATGCCATGATGTCAAAATATATTGACAGTTTTCCTGCATTACTGCAATAATGTTCATTAAGGTCAGTACTTCAAAGAAGGAAAGTATGGCAAAGTAAAATTTTTGTTTATCCAATTCTATCTTAAAATTTGTTTAGTTTTTATATTGTACCATTGAGAGTGTTCGACCTTGCCACCCTCAATGTGTCAAAGTCAAGAAATTATTAAGCCATAGCCTAAGATTTTTTAAATACTTCAATCTGCGCTATAGAAGGATTGAGTGTTGTACAAATACCTTTATAAAATCAAAATAAACAGTAAAAAACATTTCAATAGTTGTGAATATATTTCACTAATTCTGTACAATTATTTCACAACAAAATTGTACGTATATTTTTGAGAAACAAGGTGCAGTAGTTTTGACTAGTCGCCGGATTGAGTGTTCTAATTAATTGACCGTAACTTTTTTTCTATGTTTTTCAAAAAAAATATATGTAAGTACGCCGTTGTCTTTTCACAATTATTTCCTAAATTATTCTTAAATTTCGTCATGTTTGGACTAAGTTTTTAATAAGAACACTTCTACCACTCGTACATCTCCACTTTTCATAAGAGGACTACTCGTGCCGGACATCAATGTCAAACATTTGGGCCTTCAGCTAACTCTGATCCACTTCTTTGATTAAGAGTTTTGAGCACATAGGTCAATTGCTTTTAAATTAATGAATGCTTATGTTTAATTTTGTTAGTTATATCTATAGTAAACAAACCTCTAAAGAAATATTAGCATTATAATTATGATAAAATAAAGAAATTAATTAAGAAGCCATGTTGCAAGAAGCCGATAGATAAGACAGAAACAGGATCGCGTGCGAATTGAAGACAAGTGAAGAATTGGAGGAGACTTTGTCAAGCAGTAGCCATCTTAAGGCTGACATGAAGATGATGTAAATTGGAGCATGAGTTAATAAGTATTGTTAATAAACTTGCATACTAAAGCCGTCTAATCAAACACAATGGATCTGGGTTAATTTTATTTGTATGATTTGAATAGAGGCCCCGATATTCTGCCTTGCGGAACGCTGTATTTGCGACATGCTGTTAAGGTAGTTAATACCGTCGTGTGTATCTTTGATGGACTTTAATATAAGTCCTTGTATGGACACTAAGACGGACCTCTTCTAGTAATGTTATGTCGGCCATGGTGCCGTCGCCCGCAGTCCCAAATATGCTGGTTCAAATCAAATGTTTGTAAAAGTCCCTTCGCATACCTAGTAAGGAAGATTTCTTTTAAGTTAAAAAAAAATAATAATACCATAAACCGAAACTTATATGTCTGATTGTAATATTCTTAACAGCTCATATCCCGCTGCAGGGACGGGGAAATTGTACTCGCCTCCGTTGTCTGAGGGAAATTTTGGTCTTCTAATATGTGTACTACTGGCCCAACTAATTGGTGTTATGTCAAATTATCCTTCTTTTGTTTAAGAATCACTTATTTGAAATTGTTATGATTAATTGGAAAAATCAAACCTAATACTCGTGAACGATAGCTGAGTCAGTTAAATTACTTAATAACTGGCGCTCACAACCAGTTACAATCAATGATTCATAAACAATATCACTGGTTAAGCAATGTTGGTGAGGTTATTGTAAAGATCATTATAACAACCCATTAATGTCCCACTGCAAAGACGGGCCTCCTCCAGTAACGGAGGGATACTTGACCTACTAATACCACGCTGGCCAAACGCTGACCAAGGCAAGCTATAATTACTGTAAAATTTTATTAAAATCCCTTCAGTTTATTTGTATTTGTAATTGTATTTGTTAATTGGTATAATATACCTACATTGCTATTGTTTTGTTGTTTGCAAAAATAACATATTTTTCTTTCTTTCTTTTCTTTTTTTCAGTAGTTTTTACGTAAAAAAGTTACAAACAAACTTACAAACTTTCAATACTTTATTAATAGGATTATGACGTCATTTATTTTATTGCAGCTGTCACACTAATTATCATATCCGAATTCTAATGGTAGCTATTTAGGTCTACAACAAACAGGTTCGACAAGTACGTTAAAATATAAGTCATTATGTAACCAGTTACCCTTGAGATGTTACATTTTACTACTAAATTGCCTAATTACTAAGTTTTAGGTGAATACTTAATGTCAAGTTAGACAGGCCTCCTGTAAATGGTACCACGCTGGCTAGATGGTAGCTCTGGTTCCTCTTACCCACTAAAAGTCCCCAGCGGCACTCCTTCATCGCCTACTTGGAGCCTGGGGAACCAACAGAGCCTTTGCGTCAAGTCCCCCTCCGGGCGGCGATCCTCGCCATTAAAGGCGGGCCCTACTCTTCTTGCAGTCGTGAGTGCTCTGGCCGTTCTCATACACATGTTGGTGGTGAGTCGTGCAATGAGATTAAAGGTGCCCCCCGCACCTGTAACCCCTGCTCACCACCGGGATGCAGGAGGTTGCGGTACGTCCGCCTTCTACTTTCGCCTCCTCCGATGTGGCGGCGCGAGAAAGTCTGGTTCCTAGATCAAAAATGTCAAGTTATCTTCTTTGAATGGTATGCAAAAAGATGGGGTGGAGAATTTATATATTTCTCCTACTCTACGAAAAAAACAAAATCTATGCTTTCGTTCTGATTTAAGGGAGATGAGTAGCTACCTAGTCCATCGGTTTCCTTGTCATGGGGTTGGGGAATTGTTGAACATAATAATGCAGAATTATAAAGAATCAATATCTGTGATTCCTCTGGTGTTGCGGGTGTCCATGGGCGGCGGTGATCACTTACCATCAGGTGACCTGCTGGCTTGTTTGCCTCCTATTACATAAAAAAACATCAATTACCCTATCGCAGTCCACTGCTACCACACCACATAGACCTCTCCCAACACGCGCCACAGAATACGGTCCTGTGCATAATGAAGAATTCTGGTTGTAAATATTGCCGCGTTAATTTTCCATTTATATAATATTAATGATAATGAAACGTGATTAGTTTAAGAGTTATTTTAATAGTAGTTGTGTTAGATACCTTGAAAGCGAATCATTAAGTGCCATATATGCCGCTTTAAGAGCATATTAATTAAGGAAGACATTAACATTATTTTGTATTACTATAATAATACTCGTAGGGTCATGTAACGTACCTCCGGACATTTTTGAGTAATACCACTTTGAACTTTTATATCTCTGTCAATAATTAAGGTACTTAAGTGGCAAATACTTTATTTTTTAAGGCATACAATCTGCAACAACTGAGTTTTATAAAGTGAAGCATAAGTGTTGCTAGATGTTTTTAATATATATTTTTCTAAAAGTGACCATTTTGTCCAAAGGTACGTTACATGTTTGTACCTTGGGACACAACATTGTGTACCTTGGGACAAAATAAAAAAAAGACATATTAAGTCAAGAGCAGTCTTGTAATCAGCTCAAGAAATGTTTTACTTAACAATCTAATCTGAGGTATCAAGTAGGAACATTTAAACTAAATATCAACTATATAAATCTATTTTGCGGCTTTAACTATGTTAAATAATTCTTCAACCCAAATTCTTTTCTATTTTTCTAATGTTTCCTCCTTCTTTTACTTTATTTGCTGCTAGTCTTAGGCGTTCAGGACTAACTGCATCTCTCTTGAACTCCGTGGCCCTATTAAGAAGAGTTACAAGAACTATTAAACATTGCCCATAGTTACAAACATTGATCGTTCCTTGGAACGCGTCCCAAGGTACAAACAAAATCATGTCCCAAGGTACAAACATAGCAATAATTTAATAAAATAGTTTTATCTTGAATTTTAGGCTAGGAACTTGTTCCACTATTAATCATGTTGTAGAAAGAAAGTAACAATTGACATTATCGTTTTATATTTTTGTCAATTATCTGCTCTCATTACAAACATAATAATACACGTCAAAAAACTGTAAAAAACTTATTTTGGCTCCAAAAAACTTAAAGATGTCCTCACAACTCGCTCGACGCCGGAATGATCACATAACTCAATAGTTTTGCCAAGCGATGAAAATACTATCCATATGATAGAATTGAATGTCTTCAATGTTGCTATTTTTTGAGATAAAATCAATGTCCCAAGGTAAAGCGTCCCAAGGTACGTCCCATAACCATATATTGTATTAAATACAATGTTTATTTTTAGTGTGTATTAACGGATACGACATCATGATTTTATCCTTCTTTATAAAAGCATCGGAAAAGTCAGTGACATTTTTCATATAGGATATTAGTGTATCTATTTTATTGAGGAAACGGTAATGATTGTTCCCCTTACTCATAAACGCCTCTTAAATTTAATCACTGTTTAGCGAGATTTTTATTAGTAAAACCACCCTTATACCAAACAAAAACGTAAGAATTTAAGCTAAGCAATTGACTAAAATTTAAAAGGCGTTTATAAGTAAGGGTGTATATCTTTTTTACATGTAAAGAAAACGGCAATATGACTGTATCTTTTTCTTTTTTTTATACAAGATACGGCATTAGGATACATAATCTTTTTTGATATATAGGACACAGGAATATGGCTGATTCTATCTTTGTAAAGATACAGGCAATTTGACTGTATCTTTTATGATTCTTTTAAGTTGTAATCGTTTTAAGTCTAGCAAGATGCTTCATTATGTTAACCTTATCCTTGATATGCGGGTCAAGGTAATAAGGCTGAGTAAATAATAGCATTAATTATCAAAGATGAAACCGTTTTTATTACTATTTATTGTTAAAATACGTTCAAGTTTGAATTAATGATGTTTAAGGAAATATTATGGTTTTTATGGAAGCATCTGTTGAGTTTAAAATTTATTAATATTTATCTATACTAATATAAGAAGAAAGATTTGTATGTTTGTATTTTTACGAATAAACACCAAAACTACTGAACCGATTTCAAAAATTCTTTCACCATTGGAAAGCTACATTCACACTGGGTAACATAAGCTATATTTTTATTCCAGAATATAATAGGGATCTTTATTGAAACATGACGACCTCGGTGGCGCGACGGTAGCGCAAGCGGCTGCCGTGCAAGAGGTTGTGGGTTCGATCCCCACGCAGGACAAGAATTTGTGAGATCCACAAATTATTGTGCTGGACTGGGTGTTCTTTGTGTCTGTTAATTGATGTTTGTAAAAGGTCCCCGCGACACAGGGCATGATCCCTAGTGCGGGAGTTGTCTTTTAAAAAAAAAAATGATATAACTTAAGGAAGGTGTGAAAAAATGCGATCTAAACTAGCTGATGCCCACGGCTTCACCCGCCTTGTGTAGGTAGCTTAAATGTTATTCTACACCATAAACTACCTATATTCCAAATTTCATCAAAATCCATTTACAAGTTTTTGCGTGATAGAGTAAGAAACATCCATCCATCCATCCTCACAAACATTCGCATTTATAATATTAGTAGTATTCTTTAATATAGTGCTCTCAGCGAGTTGTAATCAACAATTAAATAAACGATAAAGTTGGTTAAGGAACATAGGCGAGGTCATTCCATAGATGGCTGACGGGTCAGTGGTATTTCATCGGAACGTCTTCGTACTTTGAAGGGCACGTCAAACGTTGTGTTAAGCCGCTGTAGAGCAAATATGTGTAAGTGGGGATTCAGAGACGCCTGTCTTCCTCAATGTGACTGCGGCAATCCGGAGCAATCGATGTCGATCTACTTGTGTGCCCTTTGTGCCCTGAGCGGTGGCTGATGTTTACGCGGCCACTCCAAATGCCATTGAAGTGGCCGCTCACTATTCAAAAAATGTTTGAGTTCTCGACCATTGACACGAGAGAAGAAGAAGTGATAAGCCACGTCACGTGTTAAGTATATGAGCAGCTTGAACATTTCTTAACATCAGAATGCCCACTAACCTAACGGAATATAAGTAAAAGATTTTAAAAAAAAATGGTCCATAGCTACGTAAATGTCACATGTTCGGTTCCCGTTCAATGAAAATCTTTGCGGCATGAACAAAAATGGCTGTGAATGCCTAAATGCTCCTTTACTTACAAGATTATTAACACTTCGCTAAGTAATAAAATGTCACGTCATAGTACGAATAGAGTTAACTATAGGTATACCGTTTGTTACGAGTTTACAAGTAGTATCTAATTAACTACTACTTCATTGGTGTAATACAAGGGCGCAAGTTCAAAAACCACATACGAGAATTGCTTGTATAATCGGCAAATGATTGCACTGAGTTCTTTGTGTCTGTTAAATGAATATTTTTAAGATTCCACAACACAGAGCATAAATTACTAAAAACTTTCATAATCTATACTTATAATAAAACTGTAGAGAGATCAATTCTGTACATTGAATATATGTTAAAAATTAATATTGGAGGATGAATAGTGATCGATACTAATGCCAAAAATGCAATCAATAAATTTTTTGTCTGTCTGTCTGTCTGTCTGTCTGTCTGTCTGTCTGTCTGTCTGTATGTGCACGCATGGGTCAAAAACTACCGAAGGCATTTTAACCAAACTTGGTACAATTGTAGTCCATACTCCCGGGCAGGTTATAGGCTGTATAACATAACGCTAAGACACATAGGAGCTGAGCAGTGGCAAAAAATTTGAAGCAAGTCGGTTGAAAAAAAGCGCGTTCGAGCTCTTATCATCGCATACGTTGATCATACGCCAAAAATATGTATTACAAAAATAATGGTCTTCAAACGATGAACAAAAAAGTCCTGAATAGTATATATCTATCTTTTATATATTAGTCACAATAACCTGTTTAATCGTTAGGGTTTTCTTCAAAGTGTAATAAATACATAAATATATTGTAATTTGCATAGACATATCTTTTTCAAACTCCCATATTTCAAAAGTACACTTTAATACCTTATTCATAAAAAAAAATTTATAGAAATCGGTTTATAAACACACAAGATTTAGATGAAAGAAAATTTCCAAATGTCGCCGCGCCAGTATGAGTACGGCAGTACGGTTGATTTTTGTTTAACGTCCGAAACGGCCAACCGGTGCATCTATATAATTTCATTCACATTGACTCTTAATGCGAACGGACGTGGTTCTTATTGACTCTTCTCGGAATAAGCGCGCTTTAGATATTAAAATACATAGATACGTAGTATTTAGGTATTAAGTTTAAAGTAGGTATCTATCTATACTATAATAAAACAATCGGAATCGGATAAGTAATACTCGAGATTTCGCTAGATCTCTCTTTATTAGAACAGTCCAATACAAATCAGGGGTGAAATGAAAAATGGATTTGGTTCAATGTTGAATGAATTTAAATTTCGTTTCTTTTGTTCACGAGATGGCGTTACCAGTAGTAATCATAAAATAAATGAGTTTTTAAATAATATATAACTATTTTATTATTAAGTGCTATTAATAAGTTATTCCTTTTAAATGTTAATAAAATTAACCATGAATCGTATGTGTAATATCAATTATTATAAGTCTTCACACTAGCCTTTAAAAATATCAATTTAACGGACACAAAGAACATCCAGACTAAGGACAATAGTTTGTGTATCACAATTGTCCTCCATGGGAATCGAACCCGCGACCTCATGCACGCCAGCCATGTAACGCGACCGCCGCGCCGCGCCACCGAGGCAGGTAATTCTGCCGCACCATAACGTGGCGTGCAAATGTATTCATTCATACATAATTAATTAGCGATTATCCGTGTGGTGACGGAGCAAGAATACAATATGTCACCTCCCCATCTCATCCCATGGGTGGCGTAAAACCGACTAAGGGACTATCGGTGAATATTATCTTTACGAAATAAAAATGAAGGAAAACTTGAAATTAAACCCTATACCAATCCGACTGGCCAACGTGGTATTAGTAGGCCAAGTATCCCTCCGTCACGGGAGGAGGCGCGTCCTTGCAGTGGGACATTAATGGGCTGTTATGATGAAAAAAGCGATGTCATTTATTTTAACTTACAAATTTGACAACAGATGGCATTGTGCCTGTGACGTCATTTTCAGTATCGCGGTATTAAGATTTTACTTGAAAGAATGACGTTCGCTCATGTCTTTCAGTATAAGTTTAGACACAGTCTTCATAGATCTGTCTTTGTAAAGATCTGTTTTTGAAAAGGTTTTGGTTCGTTCGTTAATTTTACAATTCGTGTGTAGGTAGGTATATCTGTTTGTTATAAGGTTTAAAAAACGATTTTTCAGTAAATCGAATTGCGAAGTAACTAACATCCGCCACGCGAACGAAGTCGCGGGCACAGCAGCTAGTATACATATAATTTCATTTCCATATCAGCCTATAACCCACTGCTAGACATAGGCCTCCTCCAAACTTTTCCACCTTAAGCGGTCTTGTGTCTCCCTCATCCATCGGCTTCCCGCCATCCTAACCAGGTCGTCAATCCAGCGTGTGGGGGTCTTCCCACCATGCGCTTCCCTAGAACTTTTTTTCCCCAGCGGCTATCTGTTCTCCGCGCTATGTGTCCTGCCCACCGCCACTTTAACTTTTTTTTAAATTTCATTTATGTAGCATAAATTCCGTACAAAAATAAGGGACGAAAAAAATCGCACGTAAATCTGATGATTAACGTGCGATTTTTTTCGGCTTCATATCAGCAATTGACATCTACTGTTGAACATTTCATCATCATAACAGCCCATTAATGTCCCACTGCAGGGATGGGCCTCCTCCCGTGACGGAGGGATACTTGGCCAACTAATACCACGCTGGCCAGACGGATTGGTATAGGGTTTAATTTTAAGCTTTCCTTCTTTTTACTTCGTAAAGATATTATTTACGGTTAGTCTCTTAGTCGGATTTTACGACACCCATGGGGTGAGATGGAGTGGTGACATATTGTATTCTTATTCCATCACGACACGGAGAACATAGGCCTCTGTCAAATATTACCATTTTACGCGGTCATGTGCCTCCCGCATCCATCGATTTCCTGTCGGCCGTCGTTCGTCTACTGATTCATGGCTTTGAAAAGGCGACCGCACACATTGGACATAGTATGGGTAGATCTTGATTAGATCGCAGGAGACCGATGGATGAAGGAGACTTATGATCGCGAGCGGTGGATATAGTTTGATGAGGTCCATGTCCAGTAGTGGACATCTGGCCTGATATGATGATGATGAATGTTAGGTACTCAGGTTTCTTCTATTCCTAATATTTACAACAGTTTTTTTTTTTTTAAATCTTTATTTTTTATAGAGGGTTTAATCATTAAAGATTATGTCACCCTCGAAGACAAAATATTTACAACAGTTAATTTTAAAAACTGTATTCTTATTTATAAGCAAGTAGGTATACCTACTCACAAAAAATTCTATTGTTAAAAATAATAAAAAAGAGTTGCAAAGTAATCGTCTGCATAGATTAAACTGAGGTGAATGATCTCGAATGTAGTATGTGTCTAGATCTAGATATTGTGTGGACCAGTGTCCCATCTAATGGTAAGCTGGAGCAATGCACGAACAAAGCGATTGGAATAACACGCAGAATTATTCCTTGTGCAATCCATTAACTATTTTCCTAAGATTGAATATTGTTGATGGAGTAAAAATACAGTGTGTCACCACCCCATCTCATCCCATGAGTGTCGTAAAATCCGACTAAGAGGACTTTACGTAATAAAAAGAAGGAAAACTTGAAATTAAACCCTATACCAATCCGTCTGTCTAGCGTGGTATTAGTAGGCCAAGTTTCCATCCGTCTCGGGAGAAGGCCCATCCCTACAATGGGAAATTAATGGGCTGTTATGATAATACGTTCCCACGATACAAAACTCGATACTTATGAAAGAGTTAAAAGTACTTTTTAAAATAAAAAAAATACAAATTATAAATATTTCAAAGTCAACAACCCAATGACATTAGTAAGTCTTATTTATTTAAAAAAGAATGACTCAAAAATTTTTGTATCGCATTTAAGTTATTATATTGCGCTAATGATGATGTGTTAGATGCAACTTTAATTGGTTTTTAATGTCTGGGTTTTTTCGGTTTGTCATTATTCATTCTACAATATTATATAGCCTTTGTTTTCTTTGTTAAAAAGATACTTAAGTATAATTATTATGACCTCTGTCATAGTACAAATATATACAGTATTTCGTCTTCATAGAAACGGACGAAACGCAAGTTATACCTACACGCTCACGATAGCCATGGCTTTGGGGAGTGAACAGTCGCGACTGTACCGCAGTTACGAGCGGGAAATAGGTAAATGTAATTAAAAAGCTGGAGGTGGGCAGCCCTATCGCATGTTTACGTACCGTGCAGCCGTAGGCATTACTTAGTTTAGGTCTAGATGGCGTTTTGTGAATGTATGAGAAAAACAATTATCTATTATTACGATGCCCCTCTGCCTTTATATAAGTCTATGCACAAGATGTTATAACTCCATTTGTAATTTTGCAAGTCATAATAATGAAAAAAAAAAGCACTCGGAGACTCTGACATCACATTTATTGACAGCAACATTACGCTATTTTTTTTTTCTTAATCTATGAAGGTTTATTACCCGCTTTTTATACTTTATGGTTTATGTTTCACTGTATCGATATATAATTACTTCCTGTGATTATAATGTTAAGACATTGTTAAAAGAATATCTTATTAAAATTACTTCACAATCATCTTAACCAAAAAACGTTTAAAAAAACGTCTCATAACTGGCAGTTACGGAGGAACACTTGTCTGCTAATACCACGCTGGCCAGACGGATTAGTATAGGGTTTAATTCCAAGTTTTCCTTCTTTTTATTACGTACGGATAATATTGACGGATAGTCCCTTAGTCGGTTTTTACGACACCCATGGGATGAGATGGGGTGGTGACATATTGTATTCTTACTCCGTCACCACACGGAGAAACGTCCAAACAGGACATAAACCTCTTTCCTCCTCCTCCTCTTTATGATGTTACGTGTGATAGCAGAATTCTGTTTACATAATGTTAATCACGTTGTTACCTATCCTTTTTTTCATTTGCCAACACAGGTAGTGTCGACAGTGTAGGTGCAACTGGGAAAACCCCCTTCCGCGGTCGTCGTAAATTCTGACCAAGGAAAAAATGTGTCAAATTTTATTTTTGCAAAAACATAAAAAATTGACAAGAAATATTTATTGCAAAACCCTTTACTAATGCCAGTTAACGTGTAGTATTAATGGACCAAGATTCTGTAATATGACTTAAAATAACTGTCGTGATTATACAACCAATCAATGAACTATCGCAGTCCACTTCTGGACACAGGCCACTCCCACCCAGAGACCTTTTTGAGGTCGTCGGTCCACCTAGCTGGGGGGCGTCCTACACTACGATTGAGTGAATATACAATTAAACATTATTTTGTTTTGTTTACAGGGTGGGTGGATAACGTCTGATTTCGCTAGAAACTCGATCTCATCGATTACGTACAGTAAGTTACTTGAAACTGGTTTTTGATTCATTTCAAGGTTATTTATATTTCTGTAGCACTCATGGTATTAAAATAAATTTAATTATAAGAACTTAATGCACCATACTATGTTTAAAAATATTATGTTTTTTTACGTATACATTTATTAATACTTCTTTCATCATCATAACAGCCCATTAATGTCCCACTGCAGGGACGGGCCTCCTCCCGTGACGGAGGGGTACTTAGCCTACTAATACCACGTTGGCCAGACGGATTGGTATTGGGTTTAATTTCAAGTTTTCCTTCTTTTAATTTGGTAAAGATAATATTCACGGATAGTCCCTTAGTCGGTTTTAACGACACCCATGGAATGAAAAGGGATGGTGACATATTGTATTCTTACTCCGCCACCACACGCGGAAACTTTTATTACACAAATATAATAATTTTAAGTGGGATTGCAACTAATGGCTTCGTGCCTTTTCAAACAGTATTTTTATTCTTATTCATCGGCTTTCTGCCACCTTAATCAGGTCGTCGATCTTTTGACTACCTCTGTGGCGCAGTCGGTATGGTAGGTACATGGCTGCTACGAAGAGGTCTCGGGTTCGATTCCCGCTCAATGCAAATTTTTGTGTGCATGAACATCATTATTTGTATTGGTCTGTGTGTTTCTATATATATTATGTATGTATTTACAAAAAAAAAAGGGTTTAAGTATGTTTATCCGTCGTCTAGTACCCATAGTACAAGCTTTGCTTAGTTTGGGACTAGATGGCGTTGTGTGAATGTGTTAGGATATTATTATTTATTTAACTACGTGAGTGAGAGGTGATTATAAGTCAAATAAATAAGTATAGTTGATGTTATAATACTTAGCATCTTAAAGTCACGTAACGTAAGATTTAGCTACCATTAGTCATAAGTTATGCTAAGTCATCATAATGAGTTATACGTGGAAATATGAAGGTTTTGCGTTAAACTTTGACGTTTATTATTGTGAGTAAGCAATATCCCCCTTACTCATAAACGCCTCTAAAATTTAATCACTGTTTAGCGAGATTTTTATTACGAAAACCAACCTTATACCAAACAACGTAATGGTATTTTATTTAAATATATGTAACATAATATAATAATAATCATATTGTTTTCAAAATTGATAACTTTATAGATTCAAAATGTTACTGTGATATTAATTACAATTAATTAGTTAAGTTTGATAACAATTAACCATTGTCATCGTATTTCTATTGAAATGGATTTAATTTAAAACAATCAATGTAATAGTTTATTTCTATTATCGTATTAGCTTATTAATGTCCCACTGCAAGGACGAGCCTCTTACAGTGACGAAGGGAAAATAGGTTCAACTAATACCACGTTAGCCAGACGGATGAGTTTTATGTAAAGTTTTAATCTAAAGTTTTCATTCTAATTGACTCATCATCATCATCATATCAGCCCATTAATGTCCCACTGCAGGGACGGGGCTCCTTCCGTGACGGAGGGATACTTGGCCTACTAATACCACGCTGGCCAGACGGATTGGTATAAGGTTTAATTTCAAGTTTCCCTTCTTTTTACTTCGTAAAGATAATATTTACGGATACCTTTGTCGGTTTTTACGACACCCATGGGATGAGATGTGGTGGTGAAATATTGTTTCCTACTCTGTCACCACACGGAGAACATACTATTTACTATAATATAACACCGTCTTAACACAGAAAATTACAGACAAACGGACACATTAATTCAATATTACATAAACATGATACCAATAGAATTTTATTGCTATAAAACCAAAAAGCCACGTTCTACTAAAATGTTACAACGTGGTTCGAACCTTGGCCCTAATATATTCATATTAGTCATAACCCAACAATGTTTTAATACCGCTAAGTTATTTTGTAAGTTATTACTTAATAGTAACTTGTATCGTTAAGACTAACTTAACTTGTACTTAAGTGCGGTTAAATGACGTAGTGATTAGTGACACTAACCCCCGGTTTCCGAATGACTGATCAAGTAAAAATCAACTAATGAAGACGTGTCAAAACTAACATTTTCAGGAACTAAATGATAGTTGACAAGAGTTTTAACACTTGATTAATTGTGATTTTTACTTGATCAGTCATTCGGAAACGGGGGTAAGTGCAAGTTTTTTTTGTCAATTTTGATAAAAAGTAATTTAAATACTGTCTTGAAATTTTTCCTTTTTATAAACGTGTGAAACCGCTTGGAGGAGCTGGCCTAGGCTGGCAGGTGTATCGAAGTCCCCAAACGATGAGAATACTGTGCTACTGGCTATAACCCATAGTGTTTCTCTTTTTCCCATCAATGGCCACGAAGGAGAGAAAACTGGCATCATTCGAGTCGTCCCTGCGGACTATCTTGAATTAGTCAAAATAAGTCTTGAAATAATATTTTACACCTAAAACATTTGTTGAAATTTAAAACTAAATGCTAATAATAATAAAATTGGTTGAAAATAGAATTAATAATAATTTATAATTTTCTTTTTGTAATTTAACGAATTGTTAAATAAACATACACGAGTAAGTTTGCATCGGTCAGGCGATTTTATGTGTTTAATATGAACGTATGTACCAAAAAAGTATATAAGTATATTTATACGTTGTGGAGTACCTACCTACCCATTTGGGACTTAATGGCGTAGCGTGATTGTGTGAGGAACATTATTGACAGGTATCTACAACACAGTATTCAAAAACTAGTAACGATTTGTTTAGAAATTTGTCATTTATTTCTAAATTCTGACTTTTTACATTAGGGCGCTTTGCCACCCTGCCATCTCCAAGCCGGGCAGGTCAAGTTCATTAGCGCAAAGGAAATCTTATATTACCAAAGCACATAAATGGGAAAAAGACCGCCCCGTATCGCGCCTTAGGGTCCTTTCACACAGAGCGGCTCGGAAAGGAGAGCAGATTCTTATCACGTTTAAAACAGAGTTTTTAGTTTTTGTAATAAGGTTTATTTTTGCATCTGCACTGCTTATGTCATTATGAATACTCGAACGCGCTTGGTGTGAAATAATAAGAGGAGCCGACCGGCTCCGATCGCATGCTCTTTCTCGACCGAAAAAGCCGCAGCCGGTCTATGTGAAATAGTTGTCGGCTCCGCTCCAAGCGTCTACGGTCCGTTCTGTGTGAAAAGAAAAATGCGCGACGATGCTCTCCGAGCCGGTCTGTGTGAAAGGACCCTAAATGTGACGGGTACGTGACAATATGTGTTCTTACTCTATTACCACTAAGGAATTATGGCTCCTCAACTCAAACAAAAAATAATAAAAACAATACATTGCTTAATTAATTCAAAAGTATTATTACATTATTCGGTTGAGTTCATAAAAGTGTAATAGAATTGACGATGCGCATCGAAATTAAGTGTGGAATGAGACTTTCATGCAATAGTGATAATTAAAACCAACTACAAAGAGCTCAAATTTGTGCGAATGTATAACAAAGGGTCTGTCTTAGCGGAAAGAAATAAATAAAATCCTCACACATTCACACATCGCCACCTAGTCCCAAACTAAGCAAAGCCTGTACTATGGGTACTAGACATCGGATAAACATAGTACTTAAATACTTTGTTTTTGTAAATACATACATATTATACATAGAAAACACTCACACCAATGCAAACAATTATGTTCATGCACACAAAGATTTGTATTGAGCGGGAATCGAACCCGAGACCTCTGCGTAGCAGCCATGTAATATACCGACTGCGCCACAGAGGTCGTCAAATGTTGACTGATCTTTCTACTTCTTCTTAATCGTTTAGTTAGTGGCCAACCTGGTATCGAGAGTTTCTCAAACCGACCATACCTAAGCTTCTGACATGGGTTAACGACTAACCCACTCATTAACGCCTCTTAAATTTAATCACTGCTTAGCATATTTTCATTAGCAACACCATCCTTTGCTAATAAAAATATCAAACAAAATCGAAAAAATATAAGCTAATCAATTGACTAATATTTAAGAGGCGTTTATGAGTAAGGGGGTATGTTACTACGACGACAGCCGAAACCGACTTTCCGATGTCACTTAGATGATATACCATGGTCACGCATCTATGCCATAACCTCGCCGACATTACTTAACCATCGTTATCATTTATGAATCATTGATTGCAACTCCTACCGCCTCAGATTATCAACATTGCTGTAACAAAATTCAACAAACAAATAAAAAAGCAATGTAATATCTTACATAACATTTAATGGGCGATATGCTCTAAATGCCGAACGAAACTATAACTCGGTCACTATTGTTGTATTTGGTTTAAAGTAGGCGATAATGAACTTACTTAACACCGTTTCGATATTAAATTGGGCTACTGCTAGGATGTTACAATTACATTCATAATTTTACATGCATAGGTGTTCTGACGTGTGACGCTCCGTGTGGTGACGGAATAAGAATACAATATGTCACCACGCCATCTCATCCCATGTCTGTCGTAGGAACCGACTAAGGGACTATTCGTGAATATTATCTTTACGAAGTAAAAAGAAGGAAGACTTTAAATTAAACTCGATACCAATCCGTCTGGCCAGCGTGGTATTAGTAGGCCAAGTATCCCTCCGTCCCGGGAGGAGACCTGTCCCTGCAGTGGGACATTAATGGGCTGTTATGATAGGTGTTCTGAGGCGCGTGCTAGGAGAGGCAGATGTCCAGCAATAGACTGCGATAGGCTAGTTCCTTATATCAGCCAATCCACTGCTGGAATATTACTTCCTCGAGTCAATATTGATTAATATTTATCCGTTGTCTTAGTTTGGGACTAGATGGCGTTGTGGGAATATTTGTGGAATATTCATACACGCTTATCGGTTCTGAGAGCTACGCACTTACCCTTTCTGAAGAATAAATAAATATTCACGGACATCTCTACACAGCGCCATCTGTTCCCAAAGTAAGTTAGCCTTAAGCGCCGATTACACTACCCTACATGTAGGGCCCTACATCTTGTAGGGCACTACAAATATTAAAATCAAATAATTAAAATTAATTAAATCAAATATTAAAAGTAAAGAAATTGAATAAAACTAAAAGAAACTTCCCTGTAAACTACACATATATCAATTATAATTCAGATACGCACTAACCATAACAAAAATATAAGCTCAAACCCAATACATAATAATATAATACCATTGATTTACAAAAAACCAAAGATACACACTCCACTTCCCAAAAACGTCCGCAACAAATGGGCGCATTGTGCACTTTTTTTAAATTAGTATCGCGTTGTTCTACCGGCAAACGTCAATCATTAAATTTTATTGCTTTAAGTGCATTACTTTTTAAATACAACTTTATGTCATGCGTGTAAGATTGAATTTGAAAAAAGAAATATGTTTACGATATTACTATACGTATTTATTGCGTATGTTTAATTTGGTGACACTTTTGGCTGTTAGTTTTGTTTGAAAATGTGCATCTAGGGTTTTTTATAAATCAATGTATAATACATTTTTTTTTCCTATTACCTTAGTACCAAGAAAAACAAATGCAATTACCACATCTTCGGACACAATATTATGTAGAGCTAACCCAGGAAACTTCAAATCATATGTAGCAGTAGACTTTCAGTCATGTCATAAGACAGTGTCAGGAGCCAATCTGAGACTTTTACTTTTGCAACTTGAGCGGAGCACTCTTTAATATCACACGATTTAGCAATTTTGTTGTATAGAAAGTGATCTATGACTGGACTGAAGCGTCTAGCAAAGGATGTTTTGACTTTCGGTACCTCTATTCTGAAAACACGACGTTTTAAAAGTTTTGGATATTCTTTACTGTTTATTGTTTGTTTATGTGTTTTCAGAAATGATTTTAAGATAAAAAGCTGTCGTACATTAAGTAGGTTAGATTCCTTAAAGAGATCTTCGGTAGGGTACCTAAATGGCTTCCCCAACATTGTTTTAATCACCGACCGTTGTGCTCGTTCAACTTCTATTAAATGTGTTTTGGCTGCGTTTCCCCAACAGTGTACAGTGTGTAGTAAAGGAGGACACTACGTATCGGAGATTGGCGAGTCCCGACCGCCCTACATCATGTAGTGCCCTACATGTAGGGTAGTGTAATCGGCGCTTTAATCTGCTTGTGTTATGGGTAACAGAACAACGGATATTAATACTTATATACTTTTTTTTTGTAAATACATACATAATATTATACATAGAAACACTCAGACAAATGAAAATAGTCATGTTCATGCACACAAATATTTGCATTGAACGGGAATCGAACCCGAGACCTCTGCGTAGCAGTCATGTTGTATAAACACTACGCCACATAGGCCATCATGTCACCATATCATGTGTTCCTAATTATAAATGTAGATTATTCAATATTAAACCTTGTTAGGCTACACGATGTCATCGCGTAGGTTGTCAGACAGTTTCAAAGATATACATATACGATATCATGTTAAGTAATGTTGGCGAGGTCATACCATAGATGGGTGAACGTTTAATGGTATTGCAGTTGAGCTGCCAAATGCACGTTGAAGTCAGCCTGGGTTTGGGTCAAATAATAGAAATTATCGACAATATATCGTAGAAGCGGTCAAGTGGCCTTTTACTAAGCAGATCTAGCGTATTGACGACCTCAATGGCGTAGTGGTTATACAACATGACTGCTACGCATAGGTCTCGGGTTCGATTCCCGCTCAATGCAAATCTTTGTGTGAACATGATTGTTTGCATTCATGTATGTATTTACAAAAAAAAGGATTCAAGTATTGTTTATCCGTTGTCTAGTATCCATAGTACAAGCTCTGCTTAGTTTGGGACTAGATGGCGTTGTGTATATGTGTGAGGATTATTTATACTTATTTACTTATTGACTGCTGAGTGATCTAAACGATACTTTATGTACTAATAAAAATATGATGAGGTGTACATAATAATCAAATTAGCTCAAAAAACTACACTTCCATAATTTATTATTCATTTTTTATCATCACATCATTTAGATAATAAAGAACTTTTGCCTGTTGCTTATTGTTGTGGTGTGAGAGTCACTGGTAGGAGATTTGAATTAAAACACGGATACGAAGAGTATATATCGATTATTATATATTTATAGATTTTACATGTGTTACCGCTTGAGTGCGGAGAGTGATTAAAACTAATTACATTTGTCTTAATCTAGTTTACCAAATACGGAATAGAAATGATGTTATTATAGTGCAATAAATCATGTGATATATAAGTAGGCACAAACTGATACAATTAGATTCATTATCACATTAGCTCATTGACGTCCTCTGCTAAATATAGTCCTCAACTATATAAATGTCTATCTTTTGCGCTCCTGTGCCTTCCTCATCCATCGGCTTCCCGCCGTTCTGACTAGGTCGTTTGAGATCCACCATTGTGAGGGGCATCTGGTAAACGGTGGCCATGACACAACCTTTCTGCCGAAACGGCTGTTAGATCTTTATAATAATTATCATCATCATAACAGCCCATTAATGTCCCACTGCAGGGACGGGCCTCCTCCCGTGACGGAGGGATACGTGGCCTACTAATACCACACTGGCCAGACGGATTGGTATAGGGTTTAATTTCAAGTTTTCCTTCTTTTTATTTCGTTAAAGATAACATTCACGGATAGTCACTTATCCGTCACCAGACGGAGTATCATGATTATGGTCATAATTAATTATTTAGTAACTCGGTTAACTATTGGTTTATGAAGGTTAACAGGTTCCAAGTTCTAATCAATTTATCAAAAAAGGTTTTTTGACATTGTTTTTAAAAAACTTGTATTGAATTGACGTAAGGAAATATGTGACAGGTAATTATGAGTATATACATAACATATAGAGACTATAGTTTCAAAATAAAGATAGTGAAGTTATTAATCCGTGTGGTGACGGAGTAAGAATACAATATGTCACCACCCCATCTCATCCCATGGGTGTCGTAAAAACCGACTAAGGGACTATCCGTGAATTTTATCTTTACGAATCCGTCTGCCCAGCGTAGTATTAGCAGGCCAAGTATCCCTTCGTCACGGGAGGAGGCCCGTCTCTGCAGTGAGACATTAATGGGCTGTTATGATTTATGATAAAGTTATTAGGATTTTGTGACTTAAAAGCTTGTTTTTCAGGGTAGGCAGCGTTATTTGACTAATCCCATCCACTTTTCCACAGCATTGATTCCTGTAAGCCAGGATCAAAAGCAACGACGAGGACACTCGAGGAAATGCTAATTCGACTTGTAATCCGTTACTCATTTAATCAGAAGAAAAACATTGTTTTTCTAACTTAAGGAGACGAGGTTTTTCAAACATCTTTTCGTCTTGTAAATATTTTACTAGAGAGCTTTTTGCAGAGAATGAATCATCATCATAATAGCCCATTAATGTCCCACTGCAGGGACGGGCCTCCTCCCGTGACGGAGGGTTACTTGGCCTACTAATACCACGCTGTCCAGACGGATTGGTATAGGGTTTAATTTCAAGTTTTCCTTCTTTTTATTTCGTAAAGATAGTAGTTACGGTTATTCCCTTAGTCGGTTTTTACGACACCCATGGTAGGAGATGGGGTGGTGACATATTGTATTCTTACTCCGTCACCACACGGATAAGAGAATGAAAGATAAGAGAATGAATATTGAAGTAAAAAGTAAGTACTGGTTTAGTTTCGTTTTTTAACGACTTGGTTATGATTTTGAAACAAGGAATGCACAGGATCGGCTCCAAGTAAAAGTATTTTCAGCAGTGAGCATTGATTTCTTAATACGATTTTTTCATAACAGACGTTGATCTGAAATTTGTGCACGGCGTGGTATGTTATCGAACTGTAAAATTACAATAAAACCAATATAAATATTCAAAAAATACCCTATACCAATTCGCCCGTGCCTCTGTTTGTTTCCTTACCTGTAGGTACTGTTGTTTTTGCAGTAAAACTTGGGCTATATTAAGATAAAGCATGAATGTGGTCTCTATTTCTATAAGCTTTTTGATTTATTTATTATTAAGTAACTTTTAAAAGGTATAGCTATTTCTGTGGCGGTTTATAATCAATGTTAAGTTCAATTAAAACCGGTTAGGTTTTATCTATTAGTTAGTTAGTAACTTGAAATGATTGGAACTGTGAAATGATTGTAATTATAACTTAAAGAAATATTAATAAAAAGCCTTATACCACTTTTAAGCGCGTGGTTTATTATTTTTTTGCTAGAAATACTGATTTATCGCAGCCTTTTTGTACTTTCAATTTACCATCAAATTGGAGATCCAGGATAAACACAGTTATTAGATCTCACGAGTAATTGTACTTTATTGACGTCGATGTGTATCTTTTTAATTTTTCCATAATTTTTAAGGTAAGTAACTTTTAACCCTTAAGGTATCATTATGTAAGTGCGCGCTGGAATACGTCCCCAAGTGACTTACAGAATCAAATCTTAAAAATGCGAATCGTAGTAATTACCTAAAACTATTATATCACCATTATTAAAGTTAGAAAATCTGTTATTCTCTTAAAATAATGATCCTTATGGTTCTTAAATCACCTATTGAGCAATAACATGCTCGGCCTTGTGTAACCAATCACATAGGTAATTTAATATGTTTTTTTTATTACATTTTCGTGTTTTTTTACCTATAATGATAGTTATTATAGTTATAGCAGCCTATTAATATCACATGGCAAGAACAGGCCTGTGACAAGGACCTTCAGTGACAAGGGAAAGCCTATTAATGACGCGCTGGCAACACTGACTGGGTTTTAAGTTAAGTTTTTTTTTAAATATTATCCCCCTTACTCATAAACGCCTCTTAAATTTAATCACTGTTTAGCGTGATTTTTATTAGAAAAACCAACCTTATACCGAACAAAATCGTTAGAATTTAAGCTAATCAATTGTCTAATATTTGAGACGCGTTTATGAGTCCTTACTCATATGTATATACCTTTGTAGAGATAATAATATTCCTCACACTCACATATTTCCATAACGATAAACCCGAATTCCCTTATTAAGAGCTTGTACACACAGCAACTAATCAAGCTAGACACTCATGTACCTAACACCTTGAAATAAGACACAATTTCAAATGAAAATGTATAACTTGATGTGTTGCTGTGTGTACTATGGTTTGAGTAAAACAGATAAACATAACTTTATAACGTACTACTTACGTTTAAAAAATTTTTGTTTCTAGATACGGCAATTTGACCATACCTTTAACAGAATCCTTTGAAAACCTGCCTAACGTAATCAATGGTATAAGATCAGTGAATTAAAATAATGGTTAAATTAACATGGCTTAATTTAACTATACAGGGTGTCCCAATACTCGACGTTAACCCGAAACCAGATGATAAAGCAAGTGACAGCAGATATTAATCAAACCTTAAACATTTTTTACAACGAATATTTCATATTAACGTCATATATTTTTTACTTTAGTGACGTAGTTTCTAACTTTTTATAGGTTTACATTTGACGGGTCGATTATCTATATGTAAAGACACATGACAGTAAAGTTAAAGTAGTCAATGTCATGTTCGTCTTTTTTTTTTAAACAATTTATTTACTTGTTTAAATAAATTGTTAAAAAAAAAGACAAATATGACTTTGACATGACATCTTCCACTTTACACATCATCATAACAGCCCATTAATGTCCCACTGCAGGGACGGGCCTCCTCCCGTGATGAAGGGATATTTGGTCTACTAATACCACGCTGCCCAGACGGATTGTTATAGGGTTTAATTTAAAGTTTTCCTTCTTTTAAAGATAACATTTGCAGTTAGTCCCTTAGTCGGTTTTACGACACCCATGGGATGAGATGGGGTGGTAACATATTGTATTCTTACTCAATCACCACACGGAGCATGACGGATAAAATAATATTACTGTAACGTTACGCGGCTTAGACGCGGATTTAGGATTTACGAAAAAAGGCAACTTATCATACTCATAATTATTTAAATGAACCAAATAATACCAAAAATAAATCAAAAATAAACTTGACTTCTGCACAATATCTCTGTATTGTGTAAAGGTTTTGCCAAACATTTATTTATAAAAAATACATCATAATTTGTTATGTTTGTATGTAATTTTGTTTTAAATTGGCCGGAACTACGTTGAAGAAAAAGTTATGTATTAATGTTTATAATTTTACCACGTTTTTTTGGACTTAATGCATCCTATTTTTATACCATCTTTTTGTGCGGATTTTTCAACAAATAAATAACTTACGGATCTTTATGTTATCCAGACTCAGAACTATTATTTGTGGATTACACAATAAGATTGCATCCTATCCTATGTAAAGTTGTGAGGATGTATGTATGGATGGATGTATGTTTGTGACTCTTTCACGCAAAAACTATTGAATGGATTTTGATGAAATTTGGAATATAGGTATTTTAGGGTGTAGAATAACATTTAAGCTACCTATACAACGCGGTTGAACCTCTGTAGACCTTAGTGGTTACCTTACCTATTTAGTTAATTGAGTAAATCAATATAATATTCCACACACATTCACACTACGCCATTTAGTCCCAAAGGAGAGGTCTGTAGTATTTACGTAAGGAGTATTTACGAAACAAACGTATACATACGTAAAATATGAAACATTAACAAATCCCAAACTAATGCAAAATTATTCATGCAACACAATGATTTGCATCAAGCGGGAATGAAACTCGAGACCACAGCGTAACAGACCACAAACATACCTCTGCGCCATAGAAGTCGTCAAAAAAAGCGACTTTGTATTATAGGTAAATGATGATTAAGCCCCTTACTCATAAACGCCTCTTAAATTTTAGTCAAATTGATTAACTTACATACGGTTTTGTTTGGTAGGTATAAGGTTGGTTTTAGTAATAAAAATCTCGCTAAACATTGATTAAATTTAAGAGGCGTCTATGAGTAAGGGGGTAAGTAGCTACATAATAATTACCCGAAAGGCCGCTGCCTCAAAAGCGGGTAACGGTGTGGGAGTTAGGTGTTCGCAATGGCAGACCGATTCAATTATTGGACTAAATCTGTATTATCTCTTCTTCCTTTTTGTTACCATCTTCATGCAAATAAAGATTGATTGATTAACAGTGTCCTGTTTCGAGTCTCACAAAATAGATTTTTTTTAAATCTTTTTTAAGGCGACTCGGTCAACAAAATAGATATATCGTGGTGTAATAATATTTCATAGTAATTCTCGACCAAAAATAAATAATTATTGCAACCAATGACAAAATCTAGATTCCAAAAATAAATATTGTAGCGCCAATGTTACCATAATTATGACCCGTTTTTACCATTTTTAAATTAAGCATTGACATATACCCTTATAAGTATGGAGCTTCCAAAATTACCAATTTGGTAATTACCAACTCGACCTTGCGTAACGACACCATAAATAATAACATGTTTATTTTTTAATGTTTCGTTTAAAGTAGAGATGTCACGGATCTGTTGCGGATACTCGATAGTTCCGGTTCTTTAGGGATTATTTTTTTAAATTCCGTTTTAAAGCATAAGGATATTTTTTATTGTAAAACATTATTATCGTCACAAACACACAAACTTTACCTCTTTATAATATTAGTATAGAAGTATAACATAGCAGTAAACGCCTATTGACTGATATATTGAACGCCTATTGACGCCTATTAACTGTAAACGAAAATATGCACAAACACAGTCCGTGTCAAAAACAAATCAACAAAATGAAACACAAATCCGTATCCGTATTACACAACCCTGTTTACAAAGATGACGCTTGGCACTGAACTTATAGTAACGAGTTGACCTACCCACACCTTGACACACTACGCTGTTATGCAATTATTGATCCAAACAAGAAGTAATATTGAAACAAGTAAAAAGGCTTAAAAATAATTAACCTTAAAACAAAATGGCATAATGTAGGCGGGATATATAATGATTGGCAGTTGGCTACCTTGGTAAAAGTGGTAAATCATTTTTTAAATGTCATCATAACAGCCCATTAATGTCCCACTGCAAGGACGGGCCTCTTCCCGTGACGGAGAGATACTTGGCCTACTAATACCACGCTGGCCAGACGGATTGGTATAGGGTTTAATTTCAAGTTTTCCTTCTTTTTAGTGTGTAAAGATAATATTTACGGTTAGTCCCTTAGTCGGCTTTTACGACATCCATGGGATGAGATGGGGTGGTGACATTGTATTCTTACTCCGTGACTACACGGATTTTTTAAATGAAGCTGTCAAAAAATATTTTCTGTTGTATGTTTATTTTATCTATTTTTGAGAATTATGGCTTCATATGGCCAAAGATTCTGCCAAGATGGGTAATTTGTTAAAGATGAGTTTTTGATAAATTAATTAATAGTTTTTTTATAGAGTCTTATTCTGGGTCTAAATTGTGTTTTAATCAGCGTATCATTACTAAATAGTAATTTATAACTAGTTTCTTTGACACAATGCTATCCACTTCAAAAAATTAAGCAGGTCTTGTACTATGTATAGTAGTCAATTTTTACTTATCAATAAAGAAATCTAACCCCCTTTAAGAATATAACAGCGCGCTAAAAGGGGTTAGTTTTTTTGCAGCTGACTGTACATTAAACCCCACCACTAAAGACACAGAAAAACGCAAACAATCAAGTTAACCTTCACAAAGATTTCCAGAAAACGGGAATCGAACTGAAAATGAACAGACGAAAACTAAACTTAACTCTAGTCTGTACAATCGTCAAAATTTATTAAAAACAAACGTAGGATATAACTTAAAGTATAGGGTAAGTTGTCCAACAATGAACCATGTAAAATTTGAAGGCGCATAACTCTCTCGTTTAAGCTTCGAAATGATTCAAATTTTGTACAAAGATAGGTAATTTATCTAGCTTTAAAAGAGCATTGACAAATTTTCAATATTATTTATACTTTTAAAAATAAAAACATAAATATAAAAATAAATATTTGGATCAATGTGTACTCTAGGGTGTGCACATTGAACCAGGTTAATTTTAACATTGAACCACTTAATTTTGAAAAAGAAATGTTATCAATAATTAATTAAGGTAAAAGTAAAACATCCATTTCTTATGTAATTAGTCTTTACTTGTAATAGAGTAGTCTTTAAATCATAATTTAGTATATACTTCTTGTTAGCAAGATCATCTTTACGTGTGTGTAAATACTGTGCTACATAGCGGCGCAAAGTAGGATATAATGCAGCTTTTCTGATGATTACACCTTCTCTTTTTAATTTGAAAGCTCTTAACATATTGGAAGCAGTGTGGCCCCCTTTTTTCTTTGACTTAATTTCATCATCATCATAAATATCAGCCTATAGACTATTATTCTGCTGGACATAGGCCTCCTCCAAACGTTTCCACCCTGCGTGGTCTTATGCCTCCCTCTTCCATCGGCTTCCCGCCGTCCTAACCAGGTCGTCGGTCCATCGTGTAAGGGGTCTCCCCACCCTGACTTCCCTATTCTGACTTACTTTATTCCGTGCCATTCTGTAACAGATAGAAATATTGACCAAAGGAAGTAAATAAAGTAATATTAATAATGATAATATAAACAGCTAGATAAAAGAATATCATGTAGTTTGAAAGTTTCAATACATTATCTAACAACACTAGCAAAATGAACCACGTTTTGTTTAATGTGTACGCCAAGGCAATTCTTGGGGTACACAATCCGTGATTCATTGAGTACCACCTCAACATGGTTCAATGTGAGACATAGCACCTTTTTATAACTAACTTTAAAAATTTAAACTGAAAGAAATATAATTATGAAATAAATTACAGTGCATAGATAAGCTAAATAACTATATAATTCGGTGTAGAAATAAAATAGTCGATATTTCTTAAAGGAAAAATGCTAAAAAAGATAGTAAAATTTATTTAAAACTTACTTTTGTGACAGTTTTTTAAAAAAAGGTTCGCATACATACACCTCTCGCGCGATCTGCTCGCTAACTACTGAGCGGAAGAGACACGTCTGTACCTATCTTTTGCACAAATTAACACGATCTGGCCACGTCGAATTTTGGAAATATAGCGCTGGTTAAGTGTAGCTGCATGGTTCATTGTGAGACAGTCGACCCTACTTAAGTAAATGTTATTATTGTAAGTTAAATATTACAAGTTAAACATTTACTTAATTATTGTTTAAACAATGTTTAAGTTATGAAATAATGTGTTTGATATATTGTATGAACTAAGTATGAGTTTGAAAACATACCTAATATGTTTAAATAATGTGTTATTGTTACTAGGTTTTTGATATTATTATATTAATAGACCATCCGTCTTTTCGTGTGTTAAGCTAGAAAGGAAGAAACTTTTATTATATACTTACTACTTCTTTGTCTTAACGAGTCAATAGCAACACCATGTAGGCTGCGTTTTCACCAGATATGTGCGATGGAAATGTGTCATGGTGGTGAGACCCAACTTATTAGGAAACAAACTTTTAGGCAGATCAATTTGTAATGTCGTGTTAGTTTGGGTATAATATAATTAAGTCCATTAAATTAATAAGGTCATTGACAAAGTCCAAATATACTAAGTACAAAATTGTTTCGTCAAGGCGTTCGATCCTAAATTATAGTAGTGACTCTGGAGGACCTATATATTTTTTAAACAATGCTAGACATAGAGATGTTGAGGTCATTACAAAAAATTCTTTTTTAATATTACCATGGTTTTTAGACTATTATTAGCGCATAAACGACATTGCAGTGAACCTTGTAAATCCTATTTACGTTTACCTATCACTTATAAGTACATTATGGACTTGTTCATCTTGAATATATTTAATAATATTATATTATCCTTTACGGAAATGGCTTTCTTGATGACCAAGTATATTGTTGATTCATACAATATATTATTTATTTTTACTAGTTTTGCTTTAAAAATTTGTTTGGGAGATAAAGTATGACAGACACCGCGACAATAAAGCCCGATTTACCCATCGACAAGTACAGTAGCGAGTTAAGTAGTAAGTTGTTGATTAAGTTGATTTAAATAGATCTCCATCCTATTTTTTTGGCGAGTTTAGTTGGCGAGACGCGAGAGAGGGGGCTACTTCGTCCTTAACTCGCCAAAAAATAGGATGGAGATCTATTAAAATCAATTAAATGAACAACTTACTACTTAACTCGCTACTGTACTTGTCGATGTGTAAATCGGGCTTTAGTGAGAGAGAGGTATGTAATTGTAGGTTGTGCATACATACATACATAAACTCACGCCTTATCCCGGCCGGGGTAGGCAGAGACGACAGAACGCCACTTGTCACGATCCTGGCAAACAGATTCGGCCTCGTCCACATTCATTAAGCGAGTCATACATGCGCGTCGGTTACGAGTGCTCTTTATTTGGCCCTTCTCCAATATGCAACCTATCTGGTCACCATATGTTTTCCGTGGCCTACCGGCACCGACTCGCCCTTTCATACTAGCCTTGTATACTTGTTTCGTCAAACGCTCATCATTCCTTCTCTCAATGTGACCAAACCAACGCAACATTCCTTTCTCGATTTTGGTCACTATATCATCTTTCATGCCGCAACGTATTCTTATCTCATCATTCCTTACTCTATCTATCAGTTTAATCCACATATACTTCTCAGTGAACGCATTTCTACCGCATTAATTCTACTTTCATGCTTCTTCTGCCATACCCAACTCTCGCTACCATACATTAAGGTTGGTGCTAGCACTCCCTTATGAACAGCCAGACGAGCTTTAGTAGTCACGTTCTGGCTTTTCATAAACGAGTGCAGGGCACCGTTCACCGAGTTTCCCTTTTGCACTCTTCTCTCAATATCCTTATCATGTTTTCCATCTCTCGTAAACATGCTCCCCAGATACACAAATTCTTTCACCTGTTCAAGTCTTTCACTTCCAATCATAACTTCACTAACAGTAATCTCTTCATTCTTCTCAAACACTATGACTTTCGTCTTACTTGCATTAACTTTCATTCCCTTTGATTCAAGTTCATCATTCACAACTGTTACCATCTCCTGCAGCTCACTCGCCGAAGAAGCCAATAAAATTTGGTCATCAGCGTACATGAGGCATTTGACACGTAACCCATCCATACTCAAACCACAATCACACTCTCTCAGTCTCGATAGACAACTGTCCATGAACAGATTGAACAGCCAAGGGGACGCTACACATCCCTGTCTAACACCTTTAGATATTTGGAACCAATCCGTGTAGGTCCCATTTATTCTGACGCAAGCTCTGGAATCCCTATAAAGAGATTTCAGTGCTCGCACCAAAACGCTGCCCACCCCATACATGGATAGTGTCGACCTAGTTCATTCCTCCTCACTCTGTCATAAGCCTTTTCCAAATCTAAGAAGGCGCAATTAGAGATGTGTAACTCAGGAGTGAATCATAAAAAAGATGTATATCCTTACAAAAGATGTATTCACTCACTAACTCACCTGTTTTTCAATTACATCTTTAAATCATTATCGTTATGGTTCCTTTTTGTTTAATTGTTTAAAGAGATGTAGATTAAGGATGTAGATTGAGGATGTAGATGGAGGATGTAGATGGAGGATGTAGATGGAGGATGTAGAGAATGATTTGATTTTGATGGATGAATAAGATTTACTGTTGAACTTTGACGTGCATAGTAAACTACTTCGTTTGCGTTTGTTATAAAGTGCAAAATCAAATCTCACTGCTGATGAACTTCGTTGGATTGTTTAAAGAGATGTAGATTGAGGATGTAGATTGAGGATGTAGATTGAGGATGTAGATTGAGGATGTAGATTGAGGATGTAGATTGAGGATGTAGATTGAGGATGTAGATGGAGGATGTAGAGAATGATTTGATTTTGATGGATGAATAAGATTTACTGTTGAACTTTGACGTCCATAGGAAACTACTTCGTTTGTGTTTGTTTTATAGTGCAAAATCAAATGTCACTGCTGATGAACTTCGTTGATTTGTTTACATATTTTTTTAAATGTGGGCCCTGTTGTTTTAATTTCAAATATAGAATATATTATCACATTATTTTTTTTTTACCTATCACATTCATCATTGGACATTTTTAAATTTATTTATTATAATTCAATTTAATTCAAAATGGTAACTACTATAACTATAATTTATTATCGGTATTATTGTTTATGTTATGTTATCAGGTAACAAAAGACTTTGAAGTGCCGAACAGGTCGGTTAAGCTTTTGTTATCCTTAATTGCATTGAACACGTGCAGAATGACACATTGTTTTCTCGAAATCTGAACTCGGTAAACAAACTAAATAATAACAAACAAGTTAAAATGTTTCTTATCTACATCGTGTTAAAAGTTATAGATTTAAACATTCATAATGCATCTTTGTTCGGCTGTCACTATAGTTACAAAGATTTAAAGGAGTTGAAGATTTAAAAGGTGGATATAACTCTTTAGGACCAAAAGATTTATAAATCCCTGATCAGTTCAAAGATTTAAATTGCGCATCGCTAGGCGCAATATACCCTTTGGTTCTTTGCCAAAAACTTTTCTGTAATGCACCTTAAGGAAAAGACTTGATCCGTACAACCCATGCCTTTTCTAAATCCCGCTTGCACATCCCAAATCTTGCTGTCTGTTATATTCAAAACTCTATCTATCAAAATTCTCGCATACAATTTTCCAACTACGCTTAGAAGGCTGATACCGCGATAGTTTCTACAGTCCTGCTGCGAGCCCTTTCCTTTGTAGAGAGGCACAATTACCGCCCTTGTCCAGTCATCTGGCACTCGACCTTCTCTCCAACACCGGTTAAATAAATGGTGCAGCAGACCTATAGTAAAACCTTCGCCAGCCTTCAACATTTCACTCGTCACCTTATCACAACCTGCTGCTTTTCCTGCTTTCATTCCTTTTAACGCTTTCACTATTTCGTCGTATCTTATTTCACTAGCATCCTCGTTTTCTAACTCCCTTTCACAAAATTCCTCAACATTATCTTCCTTCTCAAACAGACTTTCAAAGTAATTCTTCCACCTCTCAAGCACCATACAGTCGTCAATCAAAAGTTCACATTTTACATCCCTTATCAAACCAAGCGACGGTTTAGTCTTTTCGCGCGCAGTGCTAACAGACTTCCAGAATAATTTTATGTTACTCTGGAAGTTGAGACCAAACTTCTTATCTGCTTTTAACTGACATTCTTCTTTCTTTCGATTTACACATTCTTTCACTTTCCTTTTAAGCAGTTTATAACTTTCTTTCCTTCTTTCTATTGCACTCTCAATTTCATCTTGGGCCCTGCTATCATTCAACCTTTCAGCGGTGCGCAATGCTAGTAAATCTAACCAAGCTTTCTTCTTCTCTTACACTACATCTTTAACTTCACTGTCCCACCACTCGTTTTTTATATACTTTGCATTCTTCCTCTTACTTACTCCACATACATCCGTCGCAATATCAACCACATTATTTTTAAATGTAGTCCATATTCCATTTATGTCCTCATTTACTTCTTTCAAATTTGCCTCAAACCTTTCTTTAGGACGACTTTTAAAAATATCTTTCACTTCAGGCTCTGACAGTCGTTCTACCTTTATTCGTTCTGGCATCATGATGGCACCTTTAGTTCGATGTCTCCAGCGCGTGAACAGGCCACTTATCCTACTCATCACCAAGCAGTGATCTGTACCCACGCTGGGACCCCGATACGCTCGCGTGTCCATCACTTTGCTTTTCAATCGTTCATCTACAATCACAAAATCTATCATACTTCTTATCTCTTCACTTCCTAATCTTCCTTTCCATGTATATTGATGGATTCGACGGTGCTCAAACCAAGTATTTGACACCACCAAATCCATTTCTGCACATAGATTTGCCAAGCATTCTCCATTTTCATTCCCTCTGTCATCCCCAAACACACCTAGCACTCTTTCATATCCTTCTCTTTTTACACCTACTTTTGCATTAAAATCACATACCAAAATAATTCTTTCATTCGTCTTTCGTAACAGGATAGTTTCCCGTAGCTGCTCCCAGAACTCTTCTCTGGCCTCCTGGCTAAATGACATATCTGGGGCGTATACACCCACTAAAAATATAGGGGTGAGCCCCAGTTTCAGTCGGGCCCACAGCAAACGGGGACTAACACATTCATACTCCCTTAAGCATTCTGCCATTCTTTCAGAAAATATAATACCGACTCCTTTCCGGGCCCTCTCAGTCGCTGGAACTCCAGACCATATAGCAGTGAAAGGGCCGTGCATTGTCATATCTTTTCCCTTTCGTTTCGTCTCATTCACACATAAAACATCGATCTTTCTTGCACTCATCAAATCACACACTTCGTCGATTTTTTCGTTCATTCCTCCTCTTACATTCAACGTGGCAAAGCGGCATTCCGCCGCCCGCATTTCGCCCCGACAAAATGGATTTCGGCGTGGTGTGTGGCGAACATGGCCGCCGCCTATAGACAAGATTGTGCCCCCCCCAGAGTACGAGGGACAGCCCCCATCTGGCAAGCCAAACGAGGGGAGGGATTCTCCAGGGCAAACCCTGGTACCCCCCTGGGGTAACATATTTCCAAAACTTGCCATCATAATGTCGTAGTACGCAGTAACTGATGTTAAGCTATTACTCGGAGAGACGCTGCTGCCTGCCTTCCAGATTTCCCTTAGTCGCCTTTTACGACACCCGCGGGATGAGTTGGGGAGGTTCTACTCTGAACCCGGAGACCCACTTCCTTCCTTTCGTTACATAAAGATAATATTCACGAATACCTAGTCCCTTAGTCGGTTCTTACGACACCCATGGGATGAGATGGGGTGGTGACACACTGTATTCTTACTCCGTCACCACACGGAGAAATTAAATTAGGTTATGGTTATTATGTTTAAAATGAAATTAGGTTGTGCAGTTTACTTTATTTACCTTTTAATAAATATCATGTAGTTCTATCGTCTTGTTTTTGTATTTGTTTGTAGTCCGTTCTTCACTTGGTTAGTACTGAAAATCAGGGTGGGTATGTCGTCTTTGCGGCAACCAACAACAATCCTGAGTGCTGACTTCAATTTTTGCAAAAACAAAAAACATTGTATGTTGTTGTTAGTAACCTTGTTATTGTTTATTTGTTTGCAAAAATAAAATATTTTTCTTTCTTTCTTTCTACTTGTGCGAGGTCGAAGGTTCGAATCCCACGTTAGGTAACTATTTGTTTGATCCACAAATTATCACAACCACTAAATACACAATTTCGTACTTGGTCCAGAGGTTCTGACGCTTACCAGAAAATGGACTGGTAAGGGTGGCACCTTACATTGTTAGATAGACATACAAACATGTAAACATACATACACTTTAAATACATAGTAATTTTCCAAAGTCATTGTCTTGGCAATTTACTATAAAATCTATTGTTAAAGTAATTTGTTATAATATACGGTATTATATTAAATGATAGCGCGGTGACGTAAAACTTACGTGGTATCACCATGCCATCTAATTTTACTGCTGTCGTATAAGATGACTAAGGAAAAAGTTATATAAACATAATTATAGCCCAAGAAAGACACTAATTTAATGTAGTTTTAAATGGGTTTTAACCCCAGTGTTGTAGGAACTTTTTACAAGCGTCATTTTTTTCAAAAAACTGAGTTCGATATCGCAAGTGCGATATCGAACTTGATAGAAAAAAATAAATAAATATTCCTCACAGTTTCACACAACGCCATCTAGTCCCCAATTAAGCAGAGCTTGTACTATGGGCACTAGACAATGGATAAACATACTTAAATACTTTTTTTTGTATAATATTTATACATAGAAAACACTCAGACCAATGCAAGAAATTATGTTTATGCACACAAAGATTTGTATTGAGCGGGAATCGAGACCTCTGCGTGGCAGCCATGTAATATAACCACTACGCCACAGAGGTCGTCAGTAATAATAGATGGAAACATTCTGTGTATCTTCAGTCCCTACCTTTTTATACTAATATTTCAATTCTCGCCATTTCTCGCCTCGTCTCGGCCACACTATTTCCAATTTCCACCAAAGATGCGCTGCGAAAGAATTGAAAATTTGCCATATTTCAATTCTCGCCTCGCCTTGTCTCCTATGCCTCAAATAATATGGCTCAAGCTGATTTTCCACCAGAGGGGTCTGGTGGAAAATCAGCTTGAGCCATATTATTTTAGAGCGAACGATAAAAATAATTATAAGTAAGACTCAGATTGTAAACTAGCATTAAGATACTGTTTTAATAATAATAAATAAATAAATAATAATAAGTACTATGAACCTACTTTTAATTCACAACCCTCATAATAGACAAGAGAGAGCACTCTAAATAATTGTTTTTAATGTCATAGTTGCATTGAAAACTATACCACAGTTAAAAAACTTCTACGTACAATTAATTACTTAAAGTTTTGCAGCATGAGCTTTATATAACTGTAATGTGATGAAAAATGAATAGCACCCAGAACCGTTAGGGGCCCAATCGGCATTGGGCAGAAATGGGAGTCGGAAAAGGCAGAGTGGATAGTCCCCCCACGCGGTGTAGGTATCTATTACGGGTAATGCTAGAAGCAGGAGTAAACTTAGGTTTACCTGGGTAACTTAGTATTACCCAAGCTTTTTGGGTAAAGTCCGAATAATAAGTAAAATCAATTTTAATTCGGGGTTTACCCATGTTCACCTAGGTCTACCCAAATCTGGCTGGCTAATGTTAGGAGTTGCGTAACTTTTGAGCCCTGCCGTGGCGTGAATCTCGGGGGCCTTATCTAATTAAAAAAATCCTTTTAAAATAAATTTTAAATTTTGTTACTCTTAATCATTTCAATGTGATGATGTCTTTTTAAATAAACAAATAACAAATACCCGCAACGAATAAAAAGCCATGGAATGTTTTCTAACATTAGCTAGATAGTAGGTAGTATTAAATAATCTTACATTGACTACTACACGCATATGATTAACATAATAGGTAGCTTAACAATAGGAGGTTGAATAAAATTACTGCTTTACAATAACTAAATTACCATCATTGTTTAATGGTGGTCATATAACATGCTTATGTTATTTTCCTTGTTTACAAAATACTTTAATGAGCAAATGGTTTAAATTAATGTGATTTCAACTGCTTCGGAGGCAACGCAGTCGTATATAAATAAATAAATATTCCTCACACATTCACACAACGCCATCTTGTCCCAAACTAAGCAAAGCTTGTACTATGGGCACTAGATATGCAGCTTATGTGTTGCGGATTTGAATCCCACTCAAGATATTATTAGTATATTTCACTAATTATAGTATTACCTATACATAGTATAAAATAAAGTGGCTTTCTCTGTCCCTATGTCCCTTTGTATGCTTAAATCTTTAAAACTACGCAACGTGTTTTGATGCGGTTTTTTTAAATAGATAGAGTGACTTAAGAGGAAGGTTTATGAGTATAACACCTGCATAATATAGTAGAGTAACCCATATAAATTTAGAGATCTAATGTAATAGCCTAATGAGCTGTTAAATTGATGTTTTAAGGTTTCCGCGATTTAGGGTATTTCGACTCAAGGCATAATCCCCAGGGAAATTGTTTTCTTTTATTTAACAAGTACTTAATAATAGATAAAAAAAAGTTTTTCATTTTGTCACACGAAAATCATTCAGTCTCAGAACAATAATTTGTAGAGCATTTTTTTTTATTAAAGCGCCGATTACACTAGACTACATGTAGTCAACTACATCATGTTGGAGACTACATGTAGTCTAGTGTAACCACATGTAGGACAGTGTTAGTAACCAGAACGTCCTAACACTAAAAAGTTAGGACGTCCCTATGTAGACTACATATAGTCTAGTGTCATCGGCGCTTTAATCAACTGTGTCAACTTGTTATTATAAAATCGACTACAAAACTTACGTAAGTTATTTAAAAGTAGTCTTTTCAATATCGAAACCGGGTTTGATTCCGGCCAAGGTTAAAGGGCAAGATCAGAGCCATTTACAAAATTGATTAATTACATCATTATTTTGACCATTAATATAAAAAAACTAGCCCTTGAAAAAATAGCAATTAATTTTAAGTATTTAGTTTCCGTGTTAATTTATTACCGGTGTTTTTAAATCGACGGAAAAAAATGTTTTTAGCTACTAAAATAGATTTTTTTGCTGGTGTTTTGACGTCTTCCTATTCCTACTCATATGGGCTTTAGTGTGAAGTAATATTCTTCAGACATTTACACAAGTTCATCTGAACTATTTTGATATTTTTTGTTTCATCATAATCATAACAGCCCATTAATGTCCCATTACAGGGACTGGGCTCCTCCTGTGACGGAGGGATACTAGGCCTACTAATACCACGCTAGGCAGACGGATTAGTATAGGGTATAATTTCAAGTTTTCCTTCTTTTTACTTCGTAAAGATAATATTCACGGATAGTCCCTTAGTCGGTTTTTACGCCACCCATGGGATGAGATGGGGTGGTGACATATTGTATTCTTTCAAATTACTATTCCCTTACTAAGGATCATGTTTTATGTCGCGATTACTTAATTGACATTAATTTAACGGACACAAAGAATACAGACAGACACAGAACAAGAATTTGTGGATTGCACAAGCATTTTCCTACGTGGTATTAGAATCAGCAATATTAATTATTTATTTTTTAAATAACTAGCTGATGCCCGCGTCTTCACCTGCATTGTAAATGTGATTCTACACCCTAAACTATCTATATTCCAAATTTCATCATAATCCATTCAGTAGTTTTTGAGTGACAGAGTAACAAACATCCATCCATTCATCCTCACAAACTTTTGCATTTATAATGTTAATGGAGTAATATTATTAGAATATAGATAGTTTAGGGTGTTGGATAGGATAGTAGATATAATAACTTCAAGCTTCAACGAGTTGAGGAACAACAATAAATTAAAATAATTCTGGGCACGGGGTACATTCGTCACCAAGTGTCAAATTAACAAAAATAAGTCACAGGAATCTGAATCTGTTTGCCAGGATCATGACAAGTGGCGTTCTGTCGTCTCTGCCTACCCCGGACGGGATAAGGCGTGAGTTTATGTATGTATGTATGTAAGTCACTGGAACACTACATTTTTTTTAACATTAAAAAAACAAAAAAACGTGACGTAATATCCTTATACAAAATCAATAAATGTCTCAAATAAGTAAGTACAGTCAAGGAATTTGATTCACGTACCATTTCAATGATTTATTGTTTGAACCATTAACATATCGTAAGGTTTATATTCGTTTAAATAAGGGAAAATTGTTTTACATTTTAATGATGACGTATGTTCGGGTGAAAGTTCTGCAAACTTCAACCTTATATAATGTGTGTTAGATTAATTTTACAATATCAAAGTGTCTTCTCTGAATACTAACCTATTTGTAGTTTCGTCTAATAAATAGAAAAAAAATTTTTTTTGACACTGACGTCATTTTTGCGTTGCGAAGAAAGATAGTCCTTATCAATATCGATTATCATTAGCAATTTAGACTTAAGACGGTACGCGAATCAAATTCCTTGACTGTACATAAATAATTATCTATGTAATTTCCTGTCAAACATTACACACTTTGTAAAGGTCATGCCAAAAAATCTGTGTGCACTTACCTCAAAAACAAATATGCTAATTATTGTACAACTAAATCTACAAATATGAAACGTATGTAGGTTTAACGTAGTGTGAAGAAGCGTTTAGCCAGACCGGCAAATTCATTGAAGAGTGAAGGTCAGAGTCAAGTAGTTTTTGACTACCATCCGTTGCCATCTTTTGTGTACTGTATTTGCACTTTCCATGAGGTTTGATATTGTCATAACTATTTGTCTTTATAAAAACAAGTCAAGATCAAAATTGTTCAGTACGATTTTATTTTCAACGTTTAAAATCCGTATATTCGCCGTCGCAGGGAAACGATGAAACCAGGGATTGCACAAAATCACTAGGGATATCACGAAATCACGGTAAATGTCGAAAAAGCCTTGCACTTCGGCACACGTTGCCACAGTTGTAACCTAACCTAACCTACATAAGATGGAATCCTTATGTTTTTGAACCTACGAACAAAAACATGAGCATTTCTTTTCTGGCATAAACGGGATTTCGTCATAATATCCCTAGTGATTTCGTGAAATCCCTGGTTTCGTCATTTCCTTGCGACTTTTTGTAACGGATAGTGTGATTCGAGAGAAAGAATTAATAAGTAAAATGCATGCATAGTATTGTACCCGTGCGAAGCCGAGGCTGGTTACTAGTAAATAATAAATAAAATATAATACCACCATTAAAGACATCATATACAAAAAGTTTTCAATTAAACAGGAATTAAATATGAATATAATAAAATGTGACAATGAACTTGAAATGCCATTGTCTTTGTGATTCCCACGGATATCGTATAGTTTTTATTATAATTCATTTTTTTGTTAAACATAACATAACATTGTTTATCTTATTTTATGCATTGCGTTGATTTTTATGAACATACTAGCTTTTGCCCGCGGCTTCGCTCGCGTTAAATTCGGGGTAGCACTGTTCCCCTTACCTAGAAACAAAAGAAAAAAAAATGTAGCCTATGTTACTCGCCATCCCTTCAACTATCTTCACATGATCTTCCTTTACTTCTTCGACGATTAAAAAATCACGTCAATTCGTCGCTCCGTTTTGCCGTAAAAGAAAGGCAATCAGACAGACACACTTTCCCATTTATAATTAGTATGGATTATTTTTGTTACATACTCGTACCATAATTACGTCATACGGTGACGTAAAAAAGGACACAAAATTACGCCTTATTCTTACGCGGAGGCCAGAGTCTATTGAGCGCCAAGTACCGTAGTACTTAAAAGAAGGTTCGTAAGAATCGTAATACGAACTTTCTTTGCTTCGTTCCCACATATTAGCCACATACTATTCATACAAGAAGGAAAACTTTTAAACCCTATACCAATCCGTCTGGCCAGCGTGTTATTAGTAGGCCAAGTATCCCTCCGTCACGGGAGGAGGCCCGTCCCTGCAGTGGGACATTAATGGGCTGTTATGATGATGATGACTATAACTAAACAAATCTTTCTATCTTTACAGTATAAAAATGCCGGCGTACGACAACGAAGGGGCGACGATATCCATGGAGGATGTCCGCGCTGAGCCTCCCATCACAATCAGCACGATACAAGATGAACTCATAGCTAGGAGAAACAAACAATTTAAGACACAGAAGAGCACTATCGCTTCTAGGTAAGTGGGGGACCATATTCAGATATTGACGTAAACACGTCTTTAAAATTGCGATACTGCGCAAGTTTTCATCAGAATCTTATGGCCATTATCTTTTCACTATATCTATCTCTCTTGCACTTATGGGTCTTCTATTCTTATATATATTTATCTTCTATCTCTTTTGATTTTATGACGACTCAGATGATTATGCTAAAAATCGACAATGAAAAATATTCTTACTACCTACTCGTACACACAGCAACTAATCAAGCTAGACACTCATGTACCTTAATACCTTAAAATAAGACACAATTTCAAATGAAAATGTTTAACTTGATGTGTTGCTGTGTGTACGTGAGCGGAACTGTGGTTGTAACCTAGGGTTGTCAAAATTATATCTATTTGATAAAAAATATTAATAAATTACATTCTAATGTTCGTATTATTTATTAGATAGTAAATTAGTTCACAAATAATTACCTACTTAATTTATTTTTTGAAGTAGGTATTAAATTGTATTTTCCTTGTAAAGTGTGAAAGTTGCTTTTAATTATTTTTATACACAATAATATTTTTATACATTTTCCGCGGAAAGTCAACATACGGAAACCCCCGGTTTAAATCCCCTCTACCCCTCTTTCTGGATATAATCTTTATTTATTTATTTCATTCCGCAGAAAGCCGAGATCATAACTTTTTTTGTGTCCAATATAACAAAATGTAAAAGAAATCTTATGTTCTACTCTTCTTACTTTCTCTTCTAGTGATAGGCGCCTGTAAAACACCCCGTCTCCCCCTCCAACCTCAAACTACATTCGCTCTAACAGTTGTCAACCCTACCAAAAAACCTAATACAATATTCTCGTATGCAATATTTTCAGGAAACAGCAAGCGGTATGCGTGAGACGGGCACATAAGCGTTACGGGTCTGCTAAGAATCCTAACGTTATCTTAGACGGACTTAATATGACTGTGCCTAAAGGTGCTATGTAAGTATATTATTGTTTTTGTAGTAAAATTAATACGACATGTCGTAAAATTGGACTTTTATATAAGGGTTCCATTTGTTATTATGAAAGTTTTTGGCGCGGTGAGTAAGGTTACTGAAGGATGCAGGATCTACATTGGAGAATTGTTTAAATTGGAAATATTTTGTGAACGACTATGTCCAGCAGTAGACGTATATTGGCTAATACGGTGATGAAACAATAGAAGTTTTTACTAGATTTCTAGGTAATTTATAGAGTGACTAACTGTACTGGTGGCAATGCGGTCCAATAACTACCTGTCGTATGCGACGTCGCGGGTTCGATGCCCAATTTCCCACTCTACTCGTAAATAATTATTATTTGAACGATTCACAAACTTTTGTAATGACTCTGTACGTATTTAATGTCCGTTAATTTCACGTCTGGGCTTGAACACTACTGATATATCCTGATCTATTATAAAATATCCGTAATAAAATCTCTGCTTACAGAGACTATGTTCATGTGTACAAAATATAAATATAGTACCTACCTAATATCTGGAAAAAAATATCACTCCGACAAAGTCAAATCAAAGTCAAAATCATTTGATCAATATAGTACAACCTTTGTTATAGCTTATTGACGCAAATAATACTACATAAATAAGTTTAAATACATTTAAACATAAAGATTTAGAAAACTTTACCTCCGCTTCCAAAGCAAAGAAAGATAAAGAAGAAGCGGCGTCAAGTTGACGCCGTCAACAAACAACTATTTCGACATAGCCTTTCAATAATTCTACATTGTGACTTATTCATAACATCTTAATATCCAATACAGTCCACCCAACAGTCCAAAACAGTATAACACCTGCCATTGAACTACAAACTTACAACATTTACTTTGCTATTCCAGCTACGGTCTTTTAGGAGCATCAGGGTGTGGAAAGACTACTCTTCTATCCTGCATCGTTGGTAGAAGAAGATTGAACTCTGGAGAAATATGGGTGCTTGGTGGCAAACCGGGAAGCCCTGGTAGTGGCGTTCCTGGACCTAGAATTGGTTATATGCCTCAGGTTAGTAAATACTACTTACTTAGGTAGGCACATGTTATTCGTTTGCAATTTTTTGTTGTTGGTTTTTAAAAAGACAAATTCCGCACTAGGGATCAAGAATATCAAGACTCAGATCCCATTAACAATTGTCTTGCGTGGTATACAAATCTGAGACCTCAAACACGGCAGTTGCATAAACAACCACTTTGCCAACGACGCATTTAAGTTAGTTTCAAGTTTCAAAGTTTTTAGTCAATAAGTTAACATTGTTATATCTTATTCATCATCATCATCATAACCGCCCATTAATGTCCCACTGCAGGGACGGGCCTCCTTCCGTGATGGAGGGATACTTGGCCTACTAATACCACTCTGGCCAGACGGATTGGTATAGGGTTTAATTTCAAGTTTTCCTTCTTTTTATTTCGTAAAGATAATATTCATGGATATGTTATTGACGTCATTTAATACTACTTATCTACCGGAAAACGCAGGGTGGGGAGACCCCTCACACGGTGGACTGACGACCTGGTTAGGACGGCGGGAAACCGATGGATGAGGGAGGCACAAGACCGCGCAGGGTGGAAATGTTTGTAGGAGGCCTATGTCCAGCAGTAGACGTCAATTGGTTGATGTAATAAACACTACTCCACCGTACTAAATGCCATCTTACTGTTTACCTAATTATGTAAACTTAACTTAAACTGTAAACTTGAGTACTTAATTGTGTAAAGAGCTATTAAAGAAATGATCACATATCAAAACGATACTCTCCACTGCACACAGCACCATTATTTATACCTATGGCATTGTATTAATAGTTCAAAGTACTATATTAGAATATCGACCTTAATATCGTCCGTTTAAGGTATTTATTGCTTTAGCATTGAAGTAGATTGTGGAACCATTTCGTTGTAATAGGGTATTTGCGTGTTGGTTGTTTATTTCTATATGGGTATTTCAAGACTGTTTTGTAAAGTGTCATTAGTCTTGGAAAGAAGAAAAACTCGATACAAAATGTGTAAAGAACCCTGTAGATATTATAATAAAACTAGTGGATGCCCGAAGCCGCGGGCATCCACTAGTCCTACTAGTCATGCCGCGTTGTATAGGTAGCTTAAATGTTATTCTACACCCTAAACTACCTATATTCCAAATTTCATTAAAATTCATTTAGTCGTTTTTGCGTGAAAGAGGAACAAACATCAATCCATACATCCTTACAAACTTTCGCATTTATAATAATATGTAGGTTTTGTAAAAATTAAATAAAAAAGTTATTTACTTGTATCTTGTGTACAAATTGTTTCTTCGCTATTATTTAGTTCAAGGTGGCAATATTTGGAGGAGGCCTATGTCTAGCAGTGGACGTCAATTGGCTCAGATGATGAGGTTTTAGTTCAAGACATTGGTTTTTTTATTTAGGTACGGTCGGGGTATTTGCCGCTCGACCACCCTTAGGCGAGAATCGCTTGGCACGCGGCGCATGCGATACGTGAGCGTGCCACGTATCGCATGCGCCGCGTGCCAAGCGATTCTCGCCTAAGGGTGGTCGAGCGGCAAATACCCCGACTGTACATTCTTCTCAGAGCTCTACTAAGTCATCTGTACCGATTTATTTTATTCTTATGACGTTTATAAGTCTTACTAACTAAAATGAATAAATACGTAAATATCCATTTATGACAACCTCTGTGGCGCAGTCGGTAGGTATATTACATGGCAGCTACGCAGACGTCTCGGGTTCGATTCCCGCTCAAAGCAAATCTTTGTGTTCATGAACGAGTATTTAAGTATGTTTATCCGTTGTTTAGTACCCATAGCATACATACATACCCATACAAACTTTGCTTAGTTTGGGACTAGGTGGGAATGTGTGAGGATTATTTATTTATTCTATGATTTCGATTTTTAAGACATTTTTTTAAATACCTTTAATTAAAAAAAATGATTAATAAAAACGTTACAAAAACAATGTTATTCGTTAAAAAAATTGTCATTTAAATTGCAATATAAATTTTGTAGTGTGCGAAGTAGTTATTTTGATTACATTAATCAAAATTATTTTGACAGATTTTTATGGTTTGTCATTCATTTAAATTAATTTATTGTTAATATTTGTTTTTGTTAATAATTGTTTCTTGATTAATGGATTCTACCGTGCATGAATTCTTTTTTAAAGTTTTATATACATTGCGGTTAACTTTTGGTATAAGATGGGCCCGTCTCTGCAGTGAGTCATTAATGGATTGCTAGAAAAATAATTAACCGTTTCCCTGTTTCATGTATTAAATATGATACATAGACATTGTTTTACTATTGGACAGGTAATCTATTAATATTAGCATCATCATCATTGCTGGGGATAGGCCTCCTCCAAATAAATATCTCCACGTTGCGAGGTCCTATGTCTCCCTCATCCATCGTTATCCTGCTGTCTTTACTATGTCGTCAGTCTGTCATATTATATTAAAAATTGAAGCTAGGTATACGTTTTTCATCATCATAACTGCAGCCCATTAATATCCAACTGCAGGGACGGGCTTCCATGACGGAGGGATACTTGGCCTACTAATACCACGCTGGCCAGACGGATTGGTATAGAGTTTTATTTCAAGTTATCCTTCTTTTTATTTCGTAAAGATTATATTCACGGACAGTCTCTTAGTTTGTTTTCACGACACGCATAGGCTGAGATGGGGTAGTGACATAATGTATTCTTACTCCGTCACTACACGGACAGTCCGTCACACAATATCAACATTTGAAGCTATAGGTACTTATCTATTGATATAAAACTTGCGACCTGCCCCGGCTCCGCATAGGCACTTACTACAGAATGTCCGTTAGTTAGAAGTTACAAATCACTAAATTTATATAGGTTTCTATATTATATTCATCATAACAGCCCATTAATGTCCCACTGCAGGGACGGGCCTCCTCCGGTGTCGGAGGGATACTTGGCCTACTAATACCACGCTGGCCAGACGGATTGGTATAGGGTTTAATTTCAAGTTTTCCTGCTTTTTGTTTCGTAAAGATAATATTCATGGATAGTCCCTTAGTCGGTTTTTACGACACCCATGGGATGAGATGGGGTGGTGACATATTGTATTCATACTCCGTCACCACACGGAATTATGCATGTGTAATACATATAAACCTTCCTCTTGAATCACTCTATCTATTACAAAAATTTAAGCATACGAAGGGACATAGGGACAGATATAGCGACTTTGTTTTATACTATTGTAGTGATAACATACAAAACACAAGCCACAGTACAACCAGTAGTCTATCTCGGCCGAATATTTATTATAAATGCCTCTACGGTTGCGCGGTACGTGAACATGCGATAGGCCTGCCCACCTCCAGCTTTTTAATTACATTTACCTACTTTCCCGCTCGTTACTGCGGCACAGTCGCGACTGTTCACTCCGCAAAGCCACCGCTATCATGAGCGTGTAGGTATAACTCGCGTTTCGTCCGTTTCTATGAAGTCTAAATACTGTATAATATATATTTGTATTAAGCATAAGTTCTTACCATGTAAAATGAATATTAATACGAGAGGAAATGAGCTCTTTGATAAATGACTGTACTAAGCTAGATTCCCAAAATATTATTATGTGTATAAATAGTATAAAACTTTATTTATCATCATTACTAAGAAATGTTACTTTACACGAGAAGTAAATGTAAAGTTAAGTTTATTTAGACGTTTATTGTGCCGTAGTGGTTATTGTAAATGATTGCTTCGCAGAGGTCTCGAGTTTGATTCCCGTTTACATACATAAACTCACGCCTTATCCCGGCCCTTATTCCCGTTTAATACAAAATTTTAATGTGAACACAAATGTTTGCGTTTGGTTTGGGTATTTTAAACAAAAGTGTATCGTTTATCTAATTTGGAACTAGGTGTGATTATGTGAAAAACATTATTATACCTAATTGAAATTTTTTCAATGCTAATGTGTTATAAGTACCTAATAAGGCCTATGCAGTAGGGAAGTTTTCAGCAGACACACCTGCAAGAGGATCAGATCATAGTCTCTTAAAAAGTAAAAAAAACAATGTTTTTTTAACAATATTTCTCAGTAAATCTATATATCTATATACTTATAATAAAACTGTAGAGAGATCAATTCTGTACATTGAATATATGTTAAAAATTAATATTGGAGGATGAATGGTGATCGATACTAATGCCAAAAATGCAATCAATAATTTTTTTGTCTGTCTGTCTGTCTGTCTGTCTGTCTGTCTGTCTGTCTGTATGTGCACGCATGGGTCAAAAACTACTGAAGGGATTTTAACGAAACTTGGTACGATTGTAGTCCATACTCCTGGGCAGGTTATAGGCTGTATAACATAACGCTAAAACACTTAGGAGCTGAGCAGTGACGAAAAATTTGAAGTGAGTCGGTTGAAAAAACGCGCGTTCGAGCTCTTATCATCGCATACGTTGATCATACGCCAAAAATATGTATTACAAAAATAATGGTCTTCAAGAGATGTACAAAAAAGTCCTAAATAGTATATATCTATCTTTTATATATTAGCCACAATAACGTGTTTAATCGTTAGGGTTTTCTTCAAAGTGTATTAAATACATAAATATATTGTAATTTGCATAGACATATCATTTTCAAACTCCCATATTTCAAAAGTACACCTTATTCATAATTTTTTTTTTATAGAAATCGGTTTATAAACACACAAGATATAGATGAAAGAAAATTTCCAAATGTCGCCGCGCCATTATGAGTACGGCTGTACGGTTGATTTTTGTTTAACGTCCGAAACGGCCAACCGGTGCATCTATATAATTTCATTCACATTGACTCTTAATGCGAACGGACGTGGTTTTTATTGACTCTTCTCGGAATAAGTGCGTAAGTATTAAAATAAATAGATACGTAGTTTTTTGGTATTAAGTTTAAAGTAGGTAATCTATCTATCTATACTATAATAAAACAATCGGAATCGGATAAGTAATACTCGAGATATCGCTAGATCTCTTTATTAGAACAGTCCAATACAAATCAGGGGTAATGAAAAATGGATTTGGTTCAATGTTGAATGAATTTAAATTTCGTTTCTTTTGTTCACGGGATGGCGTTACCAGTAGTAATCATAAAATATGAGTTTTTAAATAATCTATAACTATTTTATTATTAAGTGCTATTAATAAGGGGTGCGCCAAAGTTCACCTAAAATTTCAACTCCTATAATTGGAAGTCCGAAAATGTTCTTCCTAACATTTTTTATCCTAACAATCGCAATTCCTAATTTTTTTGTCTCTAATGTTAATAATCCGAAGCATTCATCTTCATAATTTCAGTAGCAATAAACATCTATTATACTATTATTTGTTTTCCTATATTTTCTCAACATAACCATCTTTTATACTATAATTTAAAGTCATATCTTTTTTGGTTAGATTTCTTTTTATTCATAATAATTAATATTATTATACATTAATTTTGCGTAACTTTGTTGACAACATGTAGGTAAAACATAATATACCATAGACCAGAGCAAAACCAGAGTCCCGCTCCAATCATTCAGTCAAGATCCAGAAACGAAATGGGTCCTATTCATAATTATTGGTTTAGGTTATGGTAGAACTGTGACCCCAACGCACGAGCCGAGCGAGAGCAGCGAGCGTGCCGCGGCAGCGGCCGGCGAAGTGCAAGAACCGAATTGGTCCTTTACTTATTGGTTTAGTTACGGTTACGGTAAACTCTCTGGCCATAAGCATAACCGTGAACGAGTCATGTTTTATGGATTTCATTAATTTAAGACAAAAATATTCTAATAATTTTAATAAACAATAATTTAAAAAAAATGGTTTAAGTTTATGTAAAAAGTTGTTAAGTAAAATCACAAGAAATAGTATAAAAACAAACCTTTTTATTACTTTCACTTGGTAAATATTTCTTTCTGAGTATGAGAGTAAATATTATGGTGAAAATGTTTAAAAATGTTAATCCTTTTAAATGTTAATAAAATTAACCATGAATCGTATGTGTAATATCAATTATAAGTCTTCACACTAGCCTTTAAAAATATCAATTTAACGGACACAAAGAATATCCAGACTAAGGACAATAGTTTGTGTATCACAATTGTCCTCCATGGGAATCGAACCCGCGACCTCATGCACGCCAGCCATGTAATGCGACCGCCGCGCCACCGAGGCAGGTAATTCTGCCGCACCATAACGTGGCGTGCAAATGTATTCATTCATAATTAATTAGCGATTATCCGTGTGGTGACGGAGCAAGAATACAATATGTCACCTCCCCATCTCATCCCATGGGTGGCGTAAAACCGACTAAGGGACTATCGGTGAATATTATCTTTACGAAATAAAAATGAAGGAAAACTTGAAATTAAACCCTGTACCAATCCGACTGGCCAACGTGGTATTAGTAGGCCAAGTATCCCTCCGTCACGGGAGGAGGCGCGTCCTTGCAGTGGGACATTAATGGGCTGTTATGATGAAATAAGCGATGTCATTTATTTTAACTTACCAATTTGACAACAGATGGCATTGTGCCTGTGACCTCATTTTCAGTATCGGTATTAAGATTTTCCTTGAAAGAATGACGTTCGCTCATGTCTTTCAGTATAAGTTTAGACACAGTCTTCATAGATCTGTCTTTGTAAAGGTCTGTTTTTGAAAAGGTTTTGGGTCGTTCGTTAATTTTACAATTCGTGTGTAGGTATGATTGTTATAAGGTTTCAAAAACCATTTTTCAGTATTAAATCGACTTTCGAAGTAAGTAACATCCGCCACGCGAACGAAGTCGCGGGCACAGCAGCTAGTATGTAATAAAAGTTAATATCCATTGTTAAGTTTATGTGGAACTAAGCATTTTATTGTTGTTATAACAATATAATACATTTTATATAATATGTAGGTCTTTTGAAATTTTATATTGTAGTGTCTAGCGCAAAATATGTATTCGTAAATATTATTTGACGACCACTTTGGCGTAGTCGGTATATTACATGGCTGCTACGCAGAGGTCTCGGGTTCGATTCCCGCTCAATGCAAATCTTTGTGTGCATGAACATGATTGTTTGCATTGGTCTGAGTGCTTTCTTTGTATAATATGTATGTATTAACGAAAAAAAAAAGTATTAAAGTATGTTTATCCGATGTCTAGCACCCATAGTACAAGCTTTGCTTAGTTTGGGACTAGGTAGCGATGTGTGAATGTGTGATGATTATTTATTTATTTAATAATCACAAGGTATAGTTTTTTTTTTAATACTTTTTACCTTGTATTTGCTGCAATATCTAGTAGATACCTTCTTACCTCTTCTGATTAATAAGGAGGCTTTGGGTTTCTTGCCGAAGACAACTAACTCTTTATAACAAACTAGCTGATCCGTGCCCACTTCGTTAGGCGGCGAAAAAAAACGCGTCCCTTTTTAAACATATTTCATTACTGCTGCGTCATAGCGTGATTCTATATAGCCTATGACACTCCCCGATATATGGACTATTGAACACAGAAAGTATTTTTAAAATCTGTTTAGTAGATCCAGAGATTACCTCCTACAACGTCACAAACAAAGAAACACACAAACTTTACCTCTTTATAATATTAGTATAGATAATGCCATAACTAATAATACCATTTTTTTTGTCATCAGGAACTAGCACTTTTCGGAGAGTTTTCCATCAGGGAGACGCTGATATACTTCGGTTGGATAGCGAATATGCCGTCAAAAGACGTAGAAGAACGAATAGACCTTTTAATTAAACTACTGCAGCTACCTAATCCTACCAGGTAAGTTAAAATAATTGTTTTATAATTTTTTTTCTGGTGGTTATGGAGAAAGAATACAGAATGTATCATTGCTCCACGACTTTACCAAGATGTCAAATCAACTAAGGGTAATGTTTTGTAGATATTAGTATTATCTTCACAAAAACATAATAGGAAAAACTGGTTATGAAAATCCTATACCAATTATGTTTGGACAACGTAACGTAGTACAGTACCCGGCCATCTATGGAGGTGCGTTTGGCATGCGTACCCTTAAAACAAATTATGATTTGATAGTGTGCGACAGAGATGATGGTCTACGAAGCCGAAATTGGCCGATTGTCTCTTTACAAAAGTCGATGTGTAATATTTACGGCCGGGTACTGTAATAAGTAATTTAAGTTCCCCGCGTCACTGAAGGATGTCCTGTCCAATAGTGGGAAGTTAAATACTAAATCTGTTACCCTTTTTATACCCTTATGTAAGTTTTATGACCAAAAAAAAATGGAGATCAATAAGTATAATAATACATATTTTTTTGTTTTACAGACAAGTGAAGAATCTATCAGGTGGTCAACAAAGAAGAACATCGCTGGCTGCTGCCTTGATCCATGATCCTGAACTGCTAATTCTAGACGAGCCTACTGTAGGTGTCGATCCTGTTTTGCGTCAGAGGTAAAGTCTCTTAAATCAATTTTGACTACTTTAGTGGCGCGACATTAGCGTAAGCTACTGCCGTTCACGAGGTTAATAAATAAAAATCCTCACACATTCACACAACGCTCTCTAGTCCCAAACTAAGCTAAGCTTGTACTATGGTTACTAGACAACGGATACACATACATTATTTTTTTTTTGTTTTTTTTGTAAATACATACATAAAAATAGAAAACACCCAGACCAATGCAAACAATCATGAATAAATAATATATATAATACTTATAAAAAATAAAAAGCAATACCAAAAGAAATCTTTACATACCGAATTTAACGGCTTTAAAAGTCCTCACGATAAAGAGCTCGATCGCTAAGGGCGATATGAAGTTAAGATTATCCGGACTTATACTTTTAGTTCTTCGTGTGGTGACGGAGTTAGAATACAATATGTCACCACCCCATCTCATCCCTTGGGTGTCGTAAAAACCGACTAAGGGACTATTCGTGAATATTATCTTTACGAAATAAAAAGAAGGAAAACTTGAAATTAAACCCTATACCAATCCGTCAGGCCAGCGTAGTATTAGTTGGCCAAGTATCCCTCCGTCACGGGAGGCGGTCCGTCCCTGCAGTGGGACACTAATAGGCTGATTTGATGATACTTTCAGTTAGATAGCTGATAAACACATTTAATTTACCTTACCGGTAATGTTTTTATTTTTCAGTATCTGGGACCACTTAGTCGAGATAACAAAGGGCGGAAGAACTACCGTCATCATCACCACACATTATATTGACGAGACGAAACAGGCTGATATGGTAAGTATTACAAAAGCATACATTACATTACAAACTCCGTGTGGTGACGACTCCGTGTGGTGACGGAGTAAGACTCCGTGTGGTGACGGAGTAAGACTCCGTGTGGTGACGGAGTAAGACTCCGTGTGGACGGAGTAAGAATACAATATGGCACCACCCCATCTCACCCCATGGGTGTCGTAAAAACCGACTAAGGGACTGTGAATATTATCTTTACGAAATAAAAAGAAGGAAAACTTGTAATTAAACCCTATACCAATCCGTCTGGCCAGCGTGGTATTAGTAGGCCAAGTATCCCTTCGTCACGGGAGGAGGCCCGTCCCTGCAGTGGGACATTAATGGGCTGTTATGATGACAAAAGCATTTATCGTTGAAAAACTCAATATTGTACAATAAGGACGAAATTAAAGAAAAAAGAAAAGAGAATAAATAAATTAAAAATATTACTAGAATTGAACCTGCCTCTTTAGACTTAAATATAGCTATTGAAATGTGTTAAGTATTAAATTATAAAAAAATGTGTAACTATTTAATAAATCTATACTAATATTATAAAGAGGTAAAGTTTGTGTGTTTGTGAGTTTGTGACATTGTAGGGGGTAATCTCTTGATCTACAGAACCGATTTAAAAAATTATTTCTGTGTTGAATAGTCCATTTATCGGGGAGTGTAATAGGCTATATAGTATCACGCTATGACTAATAGGAGTGGAGCAGTAATGAGATATGTTTAAAAAAGGGACGCGTTTTTTTTCGCCACTCAACGAAGGGGGCACGGGTCAGCTAGTTACATATAAAAGGGATACTAGATTTTATACTTACTTACTTGATTTAATTCTTAATTACACATGTTTTTAATTCGTCATATTTTGATTTATTTCAATAAGTTTTATATTACTTTATAAATAAGCAGATACTGTACTTTAAATTGCTTAACAAATTATTACTTCCATTTTTATAGATCGGTCTCATGCGTGGTGGTAGATTCTTAGCTGAAGAATCTCCAACAGAGCTAATTCGTCGCTATCAAGGTGAAAGTCTGGAGGATGTGTTCCTCAAGCTGTCAGTACTACAGAACTTGGGGAAGAGGAGGAGGTCCAGTATCCTTGCTGATGTCGTTGAGAGAGTGGAACTACCTGCTATTCCTGTAAGTATAAGGATTTGTAGGACATAGTATCTTACATACATACATACACAAACTCACGCCTTATCCCGTCCGGGGTAGGCAGAGACGACAGAACGCCACTTGTCACGATCCTGGCAAACAGATTCGGCCTCGTCCACATTCATTAAGCGAGTCATACATGCGCGTCGGTTACGAGTGCTCTTTATTTGGCCCTTCTCCAATATGCAACCTATCTGGTCACCATATGATAGACAGATAACCAGTTAGTATCTTGTTGTTTGTAATAGTCCCCTTGATACCTATGGGAGGACTTGCCTTAAAACAATTCTACTAATATTATAAATGCGAAAGTTTGTGAGGATGGATGGATGTTTGTTACTCTTTCACGCCAAAACCACTGAATGGATTGTAATGAAATTTGGAGTTTAGATAGTTTAAAGAGTAGAATAACATTTAAGCTACCTTTACAACGCGGGTAAAGCCGCGGGCATCAGCTAGTTAAAATATAAAATATAAAGTATGAAACATTTATTTTCCCTTCCCTTTTCATTGTTATTCTAATTATCGACTAAGGGATAGTTTTTGAACCTAAACTACCAGTTTCAGAAGAGGTAAACTAATATCAAACTCTATACCATCTTTCTTTATCTCAAATCACTAATAGATTTTTTTTAGCTTGATAAGGTATCAAAAAGATTCCATGAAAATTTTTCAAAATTAGTTTAGTAATTTCGTTCTATTTAAGTAAAAAAAATTGCGTGTTAAAACATAAATAATATGTCTGTTATGAAAAATTCTTGTACTTTTTTCCAGAACCCAAACGCCATCGATTTAGAGGAGGCAGAAATCGGCGAAATTTCTGGTGAATTTGGTGACAACGTATCAATGAGTAGCAGAGGCAGAGTGGTCGTGACTCCAGAATTGATTGCGCCAATAGAAGCTATGCCTCCAGAAGAAAAACCGAAGAGAAGTATGGAAATGTATATGCCGATGAAATGGCATCATATGAAGGCTTTGATTTGGAAGAACTTCTTGAGTCTTTTTAGGAATTTTGGGTATGATTATTGTTATTTGTGTGTGTCCGTGTGGTGACGGAGTAAGAATACAATATGTCACCATCCCATCTCATCCCATGGGTGTCGTAAAAACCGACTAAGGGACTGACTATTCATGAATGTTATCTTAACGAAATAAAAAGAAGGAAAACTTAAAATTAAACCCTATACCAATCCGTCGGGCCAGCGTGGTATTAGTAGGCCAAGTATCCCTCCGTCACAGGAGGAGGCCCGTCCCTGCAGTGGGATTAATGGGCTGTTATGAACCTGGCGTCGATGAAGTCATGTCGCGTCGGACAAACCACTGATGCGCCCCTGGCGAGCGCAGGGGTTGAAAGGAGAACGGGACGCGAGGTTCGCAGTCCAGCGAGGTCTCTAGATAATGTGACTGTGTTATAGTTTGGTTTTAAGTTCCGTATTGTACGTTCCAGTGTGCTTAGCTCAAGTTGAGAAATAACAGAAAAAGTTTTTAAATACTATCTTATAGTGGTCAAAATGAGTTTTAAAAGTTATGTTTTTTATTCAAAACTTTTGTTGAATGTAAAATAAAATGCTAGAAGTATAACTAAATGAATTGAAAATAGAATAAGTCAATAGGCGACCTCTGTTGCGTACTTATAGTACATTAATACCTGTTACGTAAAGGTTTCGGATTCAGGTAGATTAATGTAGATTTTGTGTGTATGAACTTGAATGTTTGAATTGGTTTTCTATGTATAATAACATGAATATTTTCCCAAAAAACTCAGTACGTTTAGTCATTATCTAGTATAAGTTTTGCTTAGTTAGCGACTAGATGGCGTTGTATTAATATGTCAGGAGTCATCGTCATAAAAGCCCATTAATGTCCCACTGCTCCTCCCGTGACGGAGGGATACTTGGCCTACTAATACCACGCAGGCCAGACGGATAGGGTTTAATTTCAAGTTTTCCTTCTTTCTATGTAAAGGTAATGTTCACAGATAGTGTCAGGAGTATTAAAATATAATATTTACTTAATTTACAGTGCCTTGGCTTTCCTCATCGGTCTACCCGTCTCACAAATGATATTCTTCTGCCTCGCCATCGGCCACTACCCAGAAGGTCTTCCGATAGCTGTAGTGAACTATGAAGTCAACTCGACTGAACCTCTCTGCGACTACAATAAGAACTGGTGTCCGCAAGATCCGGAGACTTATGAATGGAACTTAACAAGATTCAGCTGTCAGTATTTGGATCATTTGTCAAAACGGCAGTCTAATTTGGTAAGTTATGGAAACATTATTTCTGAAAATCATTAGGTATTGATGGATTAAGAGTAAAGGCTGTTGATAGTCTCATTGCCGAGAGTTTCGTTAAAGGCGACTTATCACCACTTTGTAATATTAATAATATCTTTAGCAAATGGAAAAAATTAGTGTGATAGAAATTTGTAAAGCAATGGAAAGAAAACTTAATATGATTGAAACGGGAAGGGCCCACCGGATATTTTATTAGTAAACAAGTTATTCTACATTTATGGGAAGACCTGTGCTTGCAGTAGCCGTTCTTGGCCACTTTTTTCCTGCTTTAAAATGGCAGACGGACAAATGCCCAATCAATGGTAATCGGTAATAGCCGCACATAAGCATGGGCAATGGCAGAGCATACCGTTGTAGGTATACGTATACCCTAGGCATAAGTTGTTAAAATCTATAATTTCGCTAGCTTATTACTATAAAATTTATATTTAATATAATATGTTTTATCTTTACCTACTCTGTGAGACAGATAAAGCAACGTTACTTTTCTGGATCTATACAATATATCACCACTCCATCTCATCCCACGGGTGTCGTAAAAATCGACTTAGGGACTATTCGTGAATATTATCTTAACGAAATCCCCGTACCAATCCGTCTGGCCAGCGTGGTATTAGTAGGCTAAGTATCCCTCCGTTACGGAAGGAGGCCCGTCCCTGCAATGGGACATTGATGGGCTGTTATGATGACTTTTCTGGACACTTCAGCAGTCATATTTGAATATTAGTTTTACCCATTCCTCTTTTCCACAGATCTACTATCCAGACAAAAAGTTCGCCATGTCAGAAGCGGCTAGAGGTAAAGCCCGTGCTGTTCTGGTCTTCCATGCCAACTTCTCAGAGTCCCTGCAAGTGAGGATCACAGATCCAAGACACCTTAACTTCTGGATCGTCAAGAGCTCTGATATGGAAGCCCATATGGATGAAACTGGTAAGTGTCTTGAATTTAATACGCAAAAAAATCTATCAAATATTATTTATAACAGCCCACAAATTGCTTCACGGCTCGCACTGGTCTTCGCCAGTAGCGAAACTTACCCATGCCAATTAACCTCCACTGCTGGACATAGTCCGACATAGGCCTGCTCCAAGTATTTCTACCTTGTGTGGTCCTGTGCCTCCCTCATCCATCGGTTTCCCACCGCCCTAACTAGGTCGTCGGTTAAGAAATAAGATTTAATTTAATTTACTTACTAATAAAACGCCGTAAACCAATAAAAATAATATATTTACTACACAGCGCCATCTGTTCCCAAAGTAAGCTAGACTTAACGTGCTTGTGATAAGGGTAACAGAGCAACTGGTATTAATACTTACTCGTATATACTTTTTTTTTGTAAATACATATTATTATACATAGAAAACACTCAGACCAATGCAAACAATCATGTTCATGCACACAAAGATTTGCATTGAGCAGAAATCGAACCCGAGACCTCTGCGTAGCAGTCATGTAATGTACCGACTGCGCCAAAGAGGTCGTCTCTGAATAATAAAGGTTATTTTAGGAACACGTTTCCAATTGTTAGATTTCTATTATTATATTCTGATACTTAAAAATAATGTGACCTTTACCTATTCAGAAAAGGTTTTAAGTTGTTTTCATTGATATTTAATATTTTACTCGTAGTGAATAAAATTATTGAGAGTTTGGCCCAGAATCTTAAAATAGTTAGGTCGGTTGTAAACATTACTAAGGGGTGTGTTGATTAAATAAGGCACTGGTCCCCTTTTAGCTCGATTTACACATCGACAAGTACAGTAGCGAGTTAAGTAGTAAGTTGTTGATTAAGTTGTTTTGAATAGATCTCCATCCTATTTTTTAGCGAGTTAAGTACGAAGTAGCCCCCTCTCTCGCGTCTCGCCAACTTAACTCACCAAAAAATAGGATGGAGATCTATTTAAATCAACTTAATCAACAACTTACTACTTAACTCGCTACTGTACTTGTCGATATGTTCGGGCTTTAGAGATTGGCCGCTAATCCCATGCTGGAGGATGCAAGGATCGAACAGGGTGTTATCTAAACTAATATTATAAAGAGGTAAAGCTTGTGTGTTTGTGACGTTGTAGGGGGTAATCTCTGGATCTAATGATCCGATTTTAAAAATTCTTTTTGTGTTGAATAGTTCATTCTTCAATAGGTCATTTATCGATGAGTGTCATAGGCTATATAATATCACGCTATGACTAATAGGAGTGGAGCAGTAGTGACATATGTTTAAAAAAGGGACGCGTTTATTTCGCCGCCCAACGAAGTGGGCACGGGTCAGCTAGTGTTGGAATAAGATCTGGTGGTTTAGGTTTAAAGTTTCTTTTCTAGACGCTATTATTAAAGTTGAATTTCTCTTAGATTTTCTTTAACCTTATGGGACGAAAAGGGTTTTTGGTATGTCTTTTTTAATCAAGATGATTGAATTAACTACTTAATATTTTTTTTTTACTATTTTCATAAATTACTTTTGACAGGTGTACGGGCCATATTAATATACTTTGATACACAATGAACCACCCTATCTCATCCCGTTGTTATCATAAAAGCTAACTGAAAATTGCACGAGTTAAAACAATGTTTAATTTAATAAATACATATAGATGGTGATCTGAATATTTTTAACTACGATCAATTTTTTTTTTAGTTTTGTTTATCGAAGTATGAGAAGATACCTACGATCACTCACTTATAAAGAGCCGTCTCTACAGTCATAACATCCCATTAATGTCCCACTGCAGAGACGGACCTCCTCCCGTGATGGAGGGATACTTGGCCTACAAATACCACGCTGGCCAGACGGATTGGTATAGGGTTTAATTTCAAGTTTTTCTTCTTTTTATTTCGTAAAGATAATATTCACGGACAGTCCCTTACGCCACCCATGGGATGAGATGGGGTGGTGGCATATTGTATTCTTACTCCGTCACCACACGAAGAGTCTCTACAATGGGACATTAATACCTTGTTACAATGTACAGTCTCCTTTAATTAAGAATCTAAAGGACTTATCGTTAAAACTGTCTCTACCACAAAATACTTGTTCATCATTTGCATTTAAATTAAAATTTTGGTCCCAATCAGTGATTGGAGCTTTCCGGCTTTTTTTATACATTTTATGTAAAGACTTTATAAATGAAGTAATAGAGTTTAATTTGCAGTGGCAGGAATAAATTATGCTAATAATTCAGGAGCCACGGGGTCAATTAGTATGTTGTAAGTGTTTTTTAACTTTGAAGTATTCTTTACAGTTTTAAGGTAGTTCAAGTAAATTAATTTAGCAACGTTTATTGAGGTCAGGCTTTAGATGGGTGACCCATTAATAAACTTTAACATATTTTCTACATATTCATTTTTTCATAACAGCCCATGAATGTCCCACTGCAGGGACGGGCCTCCTCCCGTGACGGATGCATACTTGGCCTACTAATACTAATAGGATTTAATTTTCAGTTTTCCTTCTTTCTACGTAAAGGTAATATTCACAGATAGTCCTTTAGTCGGTTTCTACGACACCCACGGGATGAGATGGGGTGGTGACACACTGTATTCTTACTCCATCACCACACAACCGCCTATACTTACAATCTTTATAATAATAATAGTTACAGATTAATAGTCTATATAGAAAAAATCCACTTTCCAATTCATATAAATAAAGAATTGCATTGAGCTAGAATCGAATCAGAGACCACCCCGAAGCACGGAGTCTATGCCAGATACTGTTATTACAGCTTCACTTTCTTGCGATTTAAAACGTAAATTTTGTACAAAAACCTTTTTTTTTATTACTCACACTTTCACACAAAGGCATCTAGTCCCAAACTAAGCAGAGCTTTTACTAAGGGTACTAGATAACGAATAAACATACTTATATAAATATTTTTTTGTAAATCCATACATATTATACATAGAGAACACCCAGACCAATGCAAACAAACATGTTCATGCACACAAAGATTTGCATTGAGCGGGAATCGAACCCGAGACCTCTGCGTAGCAGTCATGTTATATAACCACGCCACAGAGGTCGTATTGAGCTGGAATCGAACCCGAGAACTCGCCTCGCAACTACAACATCTCTCTTCCTGTAATTTGGAACGTAAATTTTGTTTAAAAGGCTTCCATTTTGTAAATGAGATAATAATATCATGTGACATTGACAAGTTTAAAATTTCATGTATCTATCTACATCGCGTAAGAATTTTAGCAAGAACATTCAAACTTTTACTTGGCGTTTGCGAAGAAGAATTTATGTCACAAAAGTTTACAAATTGTTTGGAAAATAAGATATTTTATTATCTATATTTGTGTCTTTGTAATACTAGCTGATGTCCGCGGTTTTACCTGCATTGTATAGGTAGCTTAAAATTTAAGCTACCTATACAATGCAGGTAAAACCGCGGACTAATGTTATTCTACACTCTAAACCAGGGCTTGTTAACGGTACCAAATTCCCAGTATAATTATCGTTAAGTAACGTTACTTTCATAATGTTAACCTAGTAACGATACTACGGGTAGTTTTACTTTGGTATCGAATTAAATTTTTACCGATAACAATGTATCGGTAAGAGTATCGACACTTTTACCGGTACCTACGAGCGATGTTGCCAACTCGTGCAGTGTACGGGAGCCGCGCATGACTGAACGGCAACGTCGTCCGCTGCGTCGTTCATCTGCGGTCGAGTTTCAGTGTAGTTGTAGTGAGTGATTATGACAGTAGACAAAAGTCAAGCCAATTTCAAAGCGCAATACTAGATTGACAATTTGATCAAAACTGTTGTCAACACGATAGCTTTGCTTGTATAGAGCTTGGCTGAAAATAAAACAGCTATGGTTCGATCCTGAGGAACGAATTACTTTTTGTGTTTTTTTAATTTTTTTCTTATTTTGTTTTCTACTATTATTATACAATACGAGCTGTAACCCGCGACTTCGTTTACGAAAAAAATGTATAGTCGACAATTAAATTAATTAGTTGAATTAATTAATTTATTAAATGACTTTATCACCTCTAGAGCTCATTTTAGTTGCATGTCATAAAACTATTAAGTTCAATATCGCACAACAGGGAGCGCTTCTTCTTACATAACATTTCAACTCATATCATCGGATCTCCGAAAATGTTTCTCATACAATTTAAAGTCATAATGATCATTCTTCATAAAAAAATTAAAATGAATATTAATTGCAATTCATAATAATAACTGTATATACTGTCCACTACTCTAAAACAGCATTCTCAGCTTCCGTATGATCCCTTACGAACTAAAAAGCGACTATCGCACAACGTCTGCCCTGTATTTGATAAGCGGAGATTCACAGCGTTCTCAGGCAGATTCTTTGGATTCCTCGGTAGATACCTATATAATAAAATAAATAAAACAATAAAAATCTACCATCTAACTAAACATAAATGCAAAAGGACCGTTGCATCGTGGTTAAAGTCCCTTAGCTACGATGAGACTGAAAGTCTACTTTACATACCTCAATAGGTAGTGACTACTTTTTACTGTACTTAGTATAATTACACATATTTACACATTCACATGCCCCTCAAACTCGCATACTGTCTCCATATCAAACTCATCACGAGAATATAATAATATGTACTTAATCATATTTAAATTAAATTCTAATTGAATATGCGCATTTCAAATAAAATATTATATGGTATAAAATTCACCTTGCAATAATATTATAATAGGTACTTACATTAAATTCTTCAACTTACAACTTGGACCATACACAACACTAACACATTGAAATTATCATATCACAAAACAACCTCCACAACTTGTATCAAACTCTTATACACACATGCATGTTCGCTAGACTTAATAAATAAAAATGGTGGTACGTTGCTGTTGTTGCAAACTACCTACATTGAATGTTTCAACTACCTACATTAACTGTTTCTCAGAGTTATAAAGCATTTAGTTTTGTTATTCCTTTTTCTGATGTCTGTAATTAAAAAGTATGTTTCGATTATGTTTTAATTGTAAAAAAAACTGTGATTTAATGTTAAGGAAATTATTTATACCTGGATATTTATGTGCAAGTGGCTATTGTTAATTTGGCAATGTGTAACATATGTGCTAGTGAGTTGACTAGTTAATTAATTATGTTAACCTATCATTTAATTGAAAAGAAGTGTGATTTAATTTTAAGGAAATTATTCATACCTGGATATTTATGTGTAAGTACCTACCTATTGTTAATTTGGCAATGTATAACATAATAATATGTGCTAGTGACTGGTTAATTGATTATGTTAACCAATTATCCCAAACATACTTAAAAATAGTTATCATTCACTCAAACACACACTCACATTCACACATAAATACTTACCCTATATCATTACTAGTTGTAGAACACACAGTATACTTATGAAAATTAAAAATTATTATTGTTAAACGTCATGATAATGACCGGGTTACACATTATCCGTGTGCCCTGCCTGTCAAGAGTGAGGAGAGGCTGGTAATCTGTCATACAGGATTTCCTAGTACAGATACCAGTCTCTCACACAGACTCATATAAATTAATTGTATATATCCTAGTTTAGTTTTCTTAACTTGTATTGCTTATATTCTGTGTGAGAGAGAATAATAAATTTCATTTCATTTCATTCATTCATTTCATTTCACTAATCATACATTTAATTTTTAACCGATGAAAAAAAACGGAGGAGGTTATCAATTCGACACGTATGGTTTTATTTGTATGATCACGCATAAATCAATAGGTTAATAAAATACCACTGAGTGGTCACCCGTCTATGCAATGACCTCGGTGAAATTTTACGCTTTTAAATCTGTGACCGCAACGGGCTGTGAGTGGCTGCCAGAAAGAATGCATTTTAAATATAACCATTTTTTTTCGCTCGCCATTTCAAAGGATATTGTAACTGTTTTCTTTGAGATAAAATACAATAAATTAAAAATAAAAAACCAAAAAGAATTCTTGGCACAACCCGGTTTCGAACGCACGTCTACTTCATCAAAGTCGATTGTTCTATACCCTTGGCTATCGAATCTTATTGCATTGCGTTGAAATTATGTATCTATTCCAACGAGTAAACATAATTGTCTATAAATCTTGATGGTTGGTAAGTGACTATTTATATTTTATTAAGCCAAGTAACTTAAATTCACCGTCACTGTTCACGGGTATTTTAATTAAATTAAAATATTATTTTTAATTAAAAATTAAATAGTATTTTTATTTAATGATTTGATTTTTCACTATTTGTTTTTGTTTTGTTTATTTTGTTTTGTTTATTAGTAACAAATAAGTTTACATCAAATTATACATCAGTCTCACAAAACAGCTGAGGCTGTTTATCTGTGAGATCAGGGAGTCTCTTAAATAACATAATACATAATTATACAATTATCAATGAGGCATCTTTAGGGATAAATCTAAATTAAGAGTTAAAAGTTAATTATTATTAGTTCATTAAATCAGTACAATTATATACCTATATATGTAGTATGTATTAAATAATTATAAAAGTGTGTTAAAATTGCAGTTATAATAAGATTGTGAGAAAAGGAATGTTATTTAAATGCAATTTATTTTTATGACTAAGTACTATCGAAGAAAGTCCTGCTCGATCAGTTTCTAAACAAATTGCCTTAAACAGCCACCGACAGTGTGACACGCATAGACACACATAGATACAAACTACCCAATGAGGTTGCATTAATTTCTAGCCCCGCTAAGACACGCCCCTAAAAATATTCCTGTTTCTTAAGTATTAATTAGTTCCGATTCACTCTCCGGCTATTGACAACGCGCTATTTATTTTTGTTTCTACACTCACGACTTGGTTTTTGTTTAACGGACTTTTGGAATTATGCAGAATATATTTGGTATGAGATTGATATTATTTAGGTATACGTGAAAATGATAATCACGACTTTTTTTCATGTAATAATTCATAATTTCATAATTCATATCTTTATTGCATTCCATAGTTTACATAGATGTTATGTCTATGTATACTTATGGTCAAGCGGAAACTTCCGTGATTGTACATAGTTCAACTATTGATGCAGTCCAGTCTAAGTTCGAAAGATGGCTCTGTGTAATATTAATTAATTAAATTGAAATATCTTTTAATAGACGGAACCGATTGCAATGAAACAAAAACTAAATATAACTTCAAGTTACTTTCAATCGTCTACTATATAAAAATAAGTCGGGTTTTCCTTCCTGACGCTATAACTCCTGAACGCACGAACCGATTTCCACGATTTTGCATTTGTTGGAAAGGTCTCGGGCTCCGTGACGTTTATAGCAAATGAACAGATAAGCTGGAAAATAATGCCCGTGTGAAGCCGGGACGGATCGCTAGTTGTGTATAAAAATCATCTACATTGCTTTCGTACTTGTTACGTGATGCCCGAACAAATTTTAGAACACAGATATAGATACAGTTACAGACAAACAGACAAAAATTCCAAAACTGCTGGAAATGGGTTCTATTGGTTGTCTTGTAATACCTTGGCTATTTTTTTTTTAATGTACAATAACGTCTTTTCTACAGTTTTATTATATTAATATTATGTATAGATTATATTATTATAGTGGAAAGAGTTATGATGACAATTAACGGTGTTTCTATGGTAACGTTAGCAAACTTTGACTTACAGTATTGTTACTTTTTACCGGTAAATCATCGATAGCGATAAGTCAACTTACCGGTAAAAATCCACCCAATTAACGATACCTGGCTTAACGATACCTCTACAAGTAACGTAACCATAGTATGATGAAGGTATCGATACCTCATTTTTAACGGTATTCAGAGCCCTGCTCTAAACTACCTATATTCCAAATTTCATCAAAAGCCCTTCAGTAGTTTTTGCTTGAAAGAGTAACAAACATCCATCTATTCATCCTCACAAACTTACTTATTTATAATATTAGTAGGATAAGGTAGTAGGATAGTAAGATGACATCTCCCCGTCTAAATGGCGCTTAAGCACAATGATACACAAAGGTTTCCGCTTCAAATCAAATTAATTAATTCGATTCCCGTGTGATGCAAATCTTTGTGTGCAGAAAAAATTATGTTTACATTGATTTAAGTGCTTATAGTGTACATATTTTTCTTATTTTATGTCATCCGTGTGGTGACGGAAGAATACAAGGCACAGGACCGCACAAGGTGGCAATGTTTGGAGGAGGTCTATGACCAGCAATGGACGTCAATTGGCTGATATGATTATGATGATGAAGTCTTTAAAACAACCAAACTATCGGGCAAAGGTGGTATCTGGGATTATTTAACACCGTATTATCATCATCCCGTCCCTGCAGTGGGACTAAAACATGATAACACAACACAATAAAATGATACTGATTAAGTTCGTTAACAAATACCCAATTTTAATTAAACACTCAATCTTACGCAAAATCGACCTAGTTTTGGCTTTTCTTAAAATTAATGGTACCATTATTAGACATGGGTTTCCATTTGAGGTGGCTTTTATTGCGCAGGGGTAACAAACATTCTGGTTGTTTCCTTGTTTACTTAATACAGAGGTTCTCAACATTTAGTATTGATCACTTTATACTTTCTCCGTGTGGTGATGGAGTAAGAATACAATATGTCACCACTCCATCTCATCCCATGGGTATTGTAAAAACCGACTAAGGGACTATTCGTGAATATTTTTGTTACGTATTAAAAAGAAGGAAAACTTAAAATTAAACCCTATACCAATCCGTCTGGCCAGCATGGTATTAGTAGTCCAAGTATCCCACCGTCACGGGAGGAGGCCCGTCCCTGCAGTGGGACATTAAGGGGCTGTTATGATGATAATGATGACTTTATACTTTCTTGTTTTCTTGATTGTCGCGGTAGGCGGCTGGAAATGGTTAACTAAAACTGCGCAGTTAATGTGGTTTGGCATAACGTGTTTTTTTTTAAATTACTTTTACATTATACTTACTAATAAAGTATGTTAGATTTTTTGTTAACGCAAATTAACTATAGCTGTTCATAAATATCCGATTGAAACAAGATGTCTCCTTCATTAAAGAAAAGAAAGTGTTTTTTTTAAAGTTAGTACTTCAATACAACAGACAATAATATTTTCTCTGGTACACATAACATGAAACCAACCCGCCTGGCCAGCATGATATGAGTATAAGCGAAGTAATGTAAGTAATGACGACCTCTGTGGCGTAGTGGTTATTTAACATGACTGCTACAGAGAGGTCTCGGGTTTGATTCCCGCTAGATGAAAATCTTTGTGTGCATGAACATGATTGTTTGCATTGGTCTGGGTGTTTCTATGTATAATATGTAAGTATGTATTTACAAAAAAGTATATAAGTACTAATAACCCTTGATCTGTTACACATAACACAAGCAGGTTAAGCCTAGGTTACTTTGGAAACAGATGGCGCTGTGTAGAGATGTCCGTGAATATTTAATTTATCCCTTGATCATACAAAGACTGGTGATAATGTTGAGAAACTGTGACCTAACGAACAAGGGTTATTTTATTGGTATTGGAACTGGAGTTCCTGACCGAGTTAAGCGGAAATCCCAAACTTGAAATAACATTTAGTGTACAAGATATAAGGAGCCCAAATACGTGTAAGAAAATTAAGTACTTAATGTAATTTGCTTACCCCCGGTTTCTGAAACGCATGTCAAATAATAAATCAAATAATTAAATGCCAAAACTCTTGTCAACTATCATTTGAGTTGCCGAAACTTCGATTATCTACTTTGATTTGATCAGCATGTTAGTTGCCAGAGCACTGTCAAATCAGTAACATTCGTAGGTTAAATTTCCGAAATGCAGATTACGAGATGATCATTGATTATGCGCATGTCAAATCGTTTGTCAAGTAATCTGTGTATATCATCAAATTAAGTGTTATGATGAGACAATTTCTGCTGTAAAAAGGCACTATAAGGTAAAAAGAGGATATGTATAGTAGTAGGTATAGGTTTATTCGAAATAATTCCTTGGAACTTGTCATTAGAGGTCGTCTTGTATCATCATAACAACCCATTAATGTCCCACTGCTAGGACGGGCCTCCTCCCGTGACAGAGGGATACTTGGCCTACTAATACCACTCTGGCCAGACGGATTGATGTAGGGTTTAATAACAAGTTTTCCTTCTTTTTTTTTTACGTAAAGATAATATTCACGGTAGTCCTTTAATCGGTTTTTACGACACCCATTGAATGAGATGGGGTGGTGACATATTGTATTCTTACTCCGTCACCACACGGATTCCATCTACTTGACCTTTAACTTCGGTATATTCAACCCTACAATTTATTTTCAGACAAGCAAGTAGAATGGATGTTAAGCAGAGATCTCCAGCTGGCCTTCATGGAGACCACAGAGCAGTTAGCTGACAGTTGTGATCTTCCAACCAGGATCATGTCTATACCTGTTCATGTAAGTTAAATATTTTTTTTGCATTGCTTTTTTTTGCATTGCTTAGCGTGAATCATCATCATCATCATAACAGCCCATTAATGTTCCACTGCAAAGACGGGTCTCCTTGTGACGGAGGGATTGGCCTACTAATACCACGCTGGCCAGACGGATTGGTATAGGTTTTAATTTCAAGTTTTTTTTCTTTTTATTTCGTAAAGATAAAATTCACGGATAGTCCTTTAGTCGGTTTTTACGACACCCATAGGATGAGATGAGGGGGTGACATATTGTATTCTTAGTCCATCACCATTCATATACAATTGAAACCAAAGAAAGGTTACTTACTTACATGAGAGATTACCACATAAATAAGTGAAATATTACATAAAATCAAAATCCGAAATCCCCTAGTTCTTCTTCTTCTTCTTTCTTTTATATGGCAAACTATGCCGATGTCGACAATTCTGCCAGACTCCAAAGTGCTTTGACTTAATGTGAAGTGATAAAAACCAAAACACTAATTTAGATTGGTTTTGTGGCTGAAACAGGAACTAAATGGTCGAATTCGATCGGATTAAAAAACTGCAACGAGAAAAACAATTTTTTTACAAATCCCCTAGTTATCTATACTAATATTATAAAGAGGTAAGGTTTCTATGTTTGTGAGCCTGCATGTGTCAGCATCACGAATTTGCAATCCATATTGATTAATTCTAAATATTGACAATTTAAGGTTTGACATTTCCCGCGTAAAACCAAACATAGCAACATTTTTGTATCGAAAATTCCAGCGAAATTTAATTTAAAACTTTAAAATAACATTTGCTACTAAATTTATGAGTGTAGTGTAGAACTAAAGCAAAGTTAAACTAGTTTGTACCGGTTAAATCTAGTGCACAACACCACAGTATAAATATAACCAGTTGGGAAGTTCCCTATAAACTGTTCGAAACGGCACACTCACACTCACACGTACACATATATTTTTAAATAAATACATAAAAATATCCCTCACACAACGCCATGTGGTCCCAAACTAAGCAGAGCTTGTACTGTGGGTACTAGACAACGGAACATACTTCATCATCATCATCATATCAGCTAATAGACGTTTCCTGCTGGACATAGGCCTCCTCCAAGTATTGCAACCTTGTGCGGTCCTGTGCCTCCCTCATTCATCGACTTCCCGCCGTCCTAACAAGGTCGTTTTTTTTAATACGTATATAAATATACTATATATTAATACGTATATAATATAACTACATAACATGCTACTGTACTTGTCGATGTGTAAATCGGGCTTTCGCGAGTGGCACGGCATGGCACAGCGCATTGACGAGTTCAATTAGACCGAGTTTCCATACTGTGTATACAATTTTATACTGTGACACTAGTGTACGTTACAATATAAATTGAGTTGTGCAGATGTTACAATCATTTCCATGTAATGGTGTCTTGTGGCTTCGGTTTGTATAATTACGACTTTAGTCACTTGGGAGTAGACAGAGATTGTACTAAGGTAGACTAAAATTCTACTAATGGATGGATGGATGGATGTTTGTTACTCTTTCACGCAACATCTACTGAATGGATTTTGATGAAATAGGTAGGGTGTAGAGTAACATTTAAGCTTCATAAACAACGCGGGTGGAGCTGCGGACATTAGCTAATACATCATATACAACGAATGGTACGATAATTTCGGATGTGTTGTGTTTTGTCTACATTATTTATGTTTATAAGTATGCGTATATACCCCTTATTTGCGTGGGTTACGCACTAGTCTTTGGCTGTTGCCATGCAAAAGTCTTGGGCTCTAATCCCACTCAATGTATAATTTTGTGGACTAGATGGCGATGTGTGATAAAATTACAAAAAATGTATAGTACCTATAAAAACAATTTGTTTCTTTAGGACTCTAATCGAATTTACTCCATCAACTACTTCAATATTATGTAATCTTAATAAAGTACCTATTGTACTACAACATGTACCTAATAATGTACCTATTGTACTACAACATGTACCTAATAAAGTACCTATTGTACTACAACATGTACCTAATAATGTACCTATTGTACTACAACATGTACCTAATAATGTACCTATTGTACTACAACATGTACCTAATAAAGTACCTATTGTACTACAACATGTACATAATAAAGTGCCTATTGTACTACAACATGTACCTAATAAAGTACCTATTGTACTACAACATGTACCTAATAAAGTACCTATTGTACTACAACATGTACCTAATAATGTACCTATTGTACTACAACATGTACCTAATAATGTACCTATTGTACTACAACATGTACCTAATAATGTACCTATTGTACTACAACATGTACCTAATAAAGTACCTATTGTACTACAACATGTACCTAATAAAGTACCTATTGTACTACAACATGTACCTAATAATGTACCTATTGTACTACAACATGTACCTAATAATGTACCTATTGTACTACAACATGTACCTAATAAAGTACCTATTGTACTACAACATGTACATAATAAAGTACCTATTGTTCTACAACATGTACCTAATAAAGTACCTATTGTACTACAACATGTTCCTAATAATGTACCTATTGTACTACAACATGTACCTAATAATGTACCTATTGTACTACAACATGTACCTAATAAAGTACCTATTGTACTACAACATGTACCTAATAAAGTACCTATTGTACTACAACATGTACCTAATAATGTACCTATTGTACTACAACATGTACCTAATAAAGTACCTATTGTACTACAACATATACCTAATAAAGTACCTATTTTGTTACAGTTCAATACACCTACATACGGTCTTGAAATACCTAACTTCACGGACTTTGCTGGACCTGGTGTCATTTTGACGTAAGTAGCCTATTTATATTTTATGATAAACAACTCTATGTAAATGTAATAAGAATTAAATTCATTTACAATTAATTTTGAATAACAATCGTATTTTGACGTAAGTGCAATATTTATTTAAAATAAAACAAACTTTTTGTGAATGGAATAAGAACTAATTTTGTTTGTACAGGATCGTGTTCTTCTTGGCAGTGGCTTTGACTTCAGGTTCCATGTTGGCTGAAAGAAACGAGGGTATACTGGAACGGTCCCTTGTATCTGGTATCACTGGTAAGCCTAAAAATATTTCTATAACTTAATGCCCCACTAAAGTGAAGAGTCATTATCATCATAACAGCCCATTTATGTCCCACTGCAAGGACGGGCCTCCTCCCGTGACGGAGGGATACTTGGCCTACTAATACCACGCTGTCTGGCCAGCGTGGTAAAGGGTTAGTAGTATTGGTATAGGGTTTAATTTCAAGTTTGCCCTCTTTTTACTTCGTAAAGATAATATTTTTTACGGTTAGTCCCTTAGTCGGTTTTTACGACGCCCATGGGATGAGATAGGGTGGTGACATATCGTATTCTTACTCCATCACCACACGGACAAGTGAAGAGTAATTTTTGTTATTTAACAGAGTTAACAACAGTTGCTCGTTTTCTCTGTAGATACGACAGTTTCAAGACAGATTGCCAAAAAGTAGTAATTTCGTCAGAGAACTCAGAGACCTGCATGGCATTAGTCATCTGGTTAAATCTATCTATGATCTGGTTAATCTCCTCTAGGTCAGCTACTTGTTTATAATCTAAGAAGTACCTTTGGATATTGAGACAAAGAATACTAGTAGTTTTAATAGAACAGAATTGAGCTATATACTCAGACAGAAAAGGTAATCATGAACAATACCGTAGAGATTAGTCCGAAGTAGTGTCATTTCTCATTGATCAAATCGGCTATTAGCATCCCCAGGCTCTTCTATTACGAAAAATACAAAAGTAAAGTCTTTTAAGCATAAAAATGCTAAATAAAACAACTTTTCTAAAGTCTAAAAATATAAAATGTGGCGACATAAATGCCAATAAATATCAAATTTTCTCAATATACTTAACGAGGTAGTAACTTGTAAGCCACTTCAAGGAAATACCTTTTAATCTTAGTTTAAGAACCCTGTTCACTTATAATGGATACCCAATTACTTGGATGCGAGAACCTAATTACATTTTCATCCCTACCGGGGTAATAATAATGATTAAATGGGTAAAAATTTATGGGTAATGTATTATAATATAATTAGGGGTTAATTGGGGTTAAAGTTTGTTTATCATATTTATGTATTGGTATTTTCGGGGCTATTTTTTTGGTTCTTTATGGGTGAGAGAAAAATACGGCGGGTTTTAATCAGTAGACTGTACTACCACTTCCTTTATTCCCGTCGAGGGCTCGGGCTATGGAGTTGCCTGCAGATTGGTGACAAAGGAAAAACGTGATTTTAAATCAATAATCCGTGTCCATCTGCGACGGCATTTAGGTTCAGTCCCACCACGGAGATTCTTTCTAGAAATCCTATTAAGTGATGACCCAGCTTTAAAATTACTTGGTTTTTGTTTAACTTTTTTATAGTTACTGGTGGTAGCGAAGGCCGTGATCGCCACATTATAGTAATATCTTCTACCCTCACATGATTTGTTCTGAGACTTGTTATTTTAAGTACATACATAAACTCTCGCCTTATTCCTATGGGGTAGGCAGGCACTACTAAGCGCCAAATACCACGATTTCTACATACTGTTTTGCTACGTCTTCATTTTTTATACATAATCTTCATACATGGCCTTCGGTACCGAGTACTACACACTTGCGCTTTTTGAAAGATGTCACTAATTCTGTAATTATAATTGAACTTATTATTTTCAGGTACGGAAATCTTATTCTCCCACGTGATAGTCCAGATGCTGATTATGTTCTTGCAATCTGCCATGGTCCTCATACTCGGCTTATTAGTGTTCAACCTGACAATGAAGGGACCACTTGGTTGGGTCATCTTTTTGACTGTCATCACCGGCCTGTGTGGAATGACCTTTGGTAAGTAATGACCAAGACCATATCGACCATCCGAAAAGAAGAATGCCAATTGAAAAAATTTATATTCAAGTACTCTTTTCGGATTTTTCTAGTTATTCCTAAGCTTTATAGGTATAAAATTACATATTGACCATATGATACCTGAATCTCATGTTGCATCACAATCTGCCACGAAGCTTCAAATATTTTTCATTGTTTTACGCTTTATTTTGATAAATAAACTTTCAACTACTTTGTATATTCATTTCCGTAATAAAATTGCAAATTTAAAATTATATTAGAATAAATTATCTAGTTTGATAATTCTACAAAAGGAACTCACAAACTTAAATGGCATCATTAATTTCAATGGTTTCACTTAGGACGAATTGCTAGATTAATTAAATCACAATCCATAAAATAATATTAATGTCTCCCGGGTATCTTACTTAATTCTTCATTACATTTTCGTTATTATTAATTTGATAAATGTTTTAAACCTTTGTTGTTTCCGTTTCTTCACTAAGTAATTGGTAAAAAACTCTAGTCATATTCTAATTATAATGATTATTTTTTATCCTATAAATTCATTTTTTGCTCACACTACAAATTATGACGACAAATAAACGGCCAAACAAGGAACTTACACTCTAACTGGAATGCTTACGGTCACAAAAAATCCGTTCCTAATTTACAGCTGTATGAGTGGAGTGTGTCCCTCTCTAAACGAGTAACCAACATTTAACTTACAGTTGCAAGAGAGAGATGCAATTCCTCTTTGTCGTTGTCCTTGTCGGAGTATTTTTCCCTTTCATGTTAAATAAACAAATATAAACCTTATGTTGTCAGTAGTAATGTACGATTTAATTTGTCTAAATTTGCTACGTAAGCATTCCAGTTTTGAGTATAAGTTCCTTGCGGCAAATTTACTTGGAAGGGGAAAACTGACATAAAACACATTTTTGTTTTGCCAATCGATGCAATTTTATATTAACTTAATTTTTTTATTTTTTATTCAACAGGTTTCGTAGTATCCTGTCTATGTGATACAGACAGGACGGCGACGTATTTAGCCTTGGGATCATTCTTACCTATGGTGCTTCTGTGCGGTATCATCTGGCCTATTGAAGGTAAACAGTTACTTACTTCATCATCATCACCATATCAGCCTATAGACGCCCACTGCTGAACATAGGCCTCCTAAAAATACTACTAGTTACTTACTTAAAATGTATTAATTAGAATTTACACTTTATAGATAAGTAAATAAATATTCACGGACATTTCTACACAGCGCCATCTGTTCCCAAAGTAAGCTACGCTTAACCTGCTTGTGTTATGGGTAACAGAACAACGTATACTAGTACTTATATACTTTTTTTTGTAAATACATACATAGAAGCACTCAGACTAATGCAAATAATCATGTTCATGCACACAAATATTTGCATTGAGCAGGAATCGAACCCGAGACCTCTGCGTACTAGTTATGTTATATAACCACTACGCCACAGAGGCGAGATCTTATATTCTAACAAAACCTAATACAGATATTAGGTTTTGTTTAAATATTTCGTACTTATTTTTTGATAAGTATAGTCGGTTTTTACATTCAAAATCTAGGGAGTCTGACTTCTTCACAGCAAGGATTATTATGATTCTATTACAGCACGGATTACATATTTTATAACTGAAATCTCAAAATGGGTACACTCCTCACAAGGTGGACCGATAATAAAGCAAATGAAGTAGGCACAGGATAGAAAAAGGTGGAAATGTTTAAAACAAACCTATACAAACAGCAGTAGATGCCTATTGACTGTCATGAGAAATATAGCATTTCCATATTTCTTACACCAGCATGTCAATTCTCGTACCTTAAAATCGTTAAAAATTCGGTTAAGTTAACATTAGTTCTGAAATTATCTCACCTATTGTATGACAATTTGACAACTAAAGTTAACCTAACCGAATTTTTAACGATTTTAAGGCACGAGATTGACATGCAGAATATAGCAGTATTTTTCATTTGTATTTCTTATAAGTTCTTCAATTGTAATAAATTTAATAACGTTTTTTCCAGGTATGCATATGGTTCTTCAGTGGATTAGCTACGTGTTACCTCTCACTCTATCCACTGAGTCTTTAAGATCTATGCTCCAAAGAGGCTGGACGATAACAAGACCAACTGTATACGCCGGATTTGCCTCCACTACTATTTGGATTGCGATCTATTTGACAACGAGTATTTTGCTTCTTAAGTTTAAGAAGGGTTAAAGTATTAAGGTGTTTTTATACTTCTTTGAAAGACTTGTCAAAATAGGCATTAGTGTAAATGGGATCCATTTGGTAGGCTATGACAATAGTTAAAATAAGGTAATCAAAAAATTGTTTTTTTTTTGTATTCGAGTATAAGCTTAGACTTCATTGCATAATGTAAAATAGCAGATTTGTCACGAAATGTAAAATATATAGATTACTAATTTGTTTGAAAACATGTAAAAAAAAGTAGTGGATTAATAAAATTAATTGGTTTAAAAAACCTACCAAAAATCCACAGTATTTTATTAAGGTTTCCTTTAGGGATGTACTTTAGGACCCTTACGATTAATCTTTACATTACCTAGTTGTTTTTTTTCGAATATTTTGACAAACTTTATTTATTTAAGTATTTTTTTGCTCAAAGTTCAACTGTAATAGTTAGTATGCCATAGTGTTGTAGATTTTTAATTTACTTTAGTGTGTGAAAGCAAAGGGAAATTCATCTAAGAAGCGATGTGATAGCTATGATTATTATTATAAATGTAACCAACTAGTTTAAATTAACAAAATTAATGCAGAAGAGCGATCAAACTTTGCAATAATGTAATGAAATTAATAATTTTGTTTGCTGATATTTAATAATGCCTTTTAAACTAAGTATATTAGAGTAAATATTTGTGAATCTAAAAATAGTAATGATTGCTCAAATTTGAAACGTATTTTCCATTGGTGTTGGTTATTTAAATAGGGTGGGTTATGATAAGAATATTATATACTATGAAGTACTTAATAAAATAATATTTGTATTGATTATGTATGTACAAATTTGTGTGCCTAGATAAGGAATTGATTTAGTACAATAACTTTATTTCTTGAAATTATGCTTTCGGTAAAATAAAGGTTAACATATTTTATGGTTTTTAGCCCCATTTTGTAAACAAGGTAAAATGGTTGCAAATACCATGTAAAAAAATGTATTCTTTTGGTTTAAAAATTATGGGTTAAAATGGGTTATTGCTACATCTGTAAATAGTACTTTCAATGTTTAGTAATTGTATAAAAGTCACATTTAGAACAAAATGTTTTAACGTTAAGATATAATTCAGGTACAATGTTGGTGCCAGAAATAATTTACAGTATTTAATATTCTTGTTCTTCTTTCTATCCTTTATTTTTCTTCTATTTATAAAGTGTCCTTCATTTACTGCTTTTGTTCCCATAGATAAGAGACGAGATCGTCTTTGTAAACCCATGAACGACAATTATTTATGACATCTATTATATCCTCTTTGTTTTTTTTTTTTAAGTCCATGTCTGCAAAAGCTATATCGATACAGACATGGTTTTATTTCTGTTCTTGTTAAATAAAGATAAGACTTCCTTATCTTTATTTAACAAGAACAGAAATTCTTCTCTTTCCAATTTATTTTTATTATTTACCTTTATAAATATATATTTTGCTTTTGGCACGTGCTTTTTTTATTTGTCTGGTCTTTGATCTATCATCCTGTCAACCCCTTTACAGTGTGTGCCATATTGTCATTATTTTTGTGTTTTGTCCCTTCAGTTTTTGGTTTTCTACTAAAGTTTTGGAATAAAGATGATAAATGTTGGTACCCTCCAATAAATATTTATAATACTTTTATTAAATATCGAAGTAGGACCTAATTTTAAATAAGGGTCGTAGCGCACATATCAAAACGGAAAGGGATCGTCACCGTGTCAACTCGAGCCGTTCATTATCATTTCGTTCGAAACTCGTCATTGCAACGCACACTAATCGTAACTTAATTGCATCGCAACTGTTTAATGTGCCGATTCCTTTACGTTTTGATATGTGTGCTAACCCTAAACCGGAATCTCCTATTTGACAATCTTTTTGTAATTTTTTGGTGATACTTTTTTTACTTCCTTGTTTATAATACTTTTTAATTATAAATGTTGTGTAAACGATGAAAAATATTTGTATAAGAGTTAAGCATTATAATTAAATAATAAAAGTGTTAAGGTTTCTGATCAAATTGTTTTTGATAATAATCGAAAACATTGTGATAATACTTTGTAAGTTAAATACAATACATAAAATGACATTTATATTTGTTTTATTTTCGCTATAATCTTATACGATCCTATAGTAAGCGCGTTATCATCTGAGTAGTCAAAAAAGAGATAGAAGATATTATATAAGAATAGATGGCCCGTAAGTGCAAGCGAGATAGATGATATGGCTTTAAGACTCAGATGATAATGCGATATGTTTAGTTCTCTTACCTCTCCTATGAAACCTTGTCGTGAACAGTCCTTTTAAACCCTTCTAAAGGACAATGGTTATTCCAACACAGGATGTCGTAGCGACCGTAAATATTATCTAACCGTAAATATTATCTTTATGAAATAAAAAGAAGGAAAACTTGAAATTAAACCCTATACCAATCCGTCTGGTCAGCGTGGTATTAGTAGGCCAATTATCCCTCCGTCATGGGAGGAGGCCCGTTCCTGCAGTGGGTCATCAATGGGCTGTTATGATGATGTCGTAATGAATCAATCGTTAAGCTATGTCAGAGGCTTTTACAACACAAGGTAGACCACTACCTAAACAATAAAGAAGTAGAATACTATTATTCTATACCAAGTTATTAATTAAATAATCCGTGAGGAGTAAGAATACAATATGTCACCACCCATCTCATCCCACGGGTGTCGTAAAAACCAACTAAGGGACTATCCGTGAATATTATCTTTACGTAATAAAAAGAAGGAATACTTGAAATTAAACCCTATACCAATTATGTCTGGCCAGCGTAGTAGGCTAACCACCAGTTTCCGAATGACTGATCAAGTAAAAATCAACTAATCAAGTGTCAAAACTATCATTTTCAGAAACTAAAATAACAGTTTTGTCACTTGATTAGTTGATTTTTACTTGATCAGTCATTCGGAAACCGGGGGTAAATATTATTACTTGTATGTTATATGTAGCTGTATGCACCTGTAAAGGCAGATTACACAGAATGGGTCCGTTGTTTTAATATTAAGTGTATTGTGACATGTCGATGGTGTATCTTAAATAAATAAATAAATAAAAGTATCCCTATGTCACGGTAGGAGGCCCGTCCCTGTAGTGGAACATTAATGGGCTGTTATGATGAAGTCATCTAATAACCATTAATAAAACAGGTTTTTAATATGAAAAGGCAGTAGTTTTTTTGAAATATTTTAATATGTCAAGGTCTTCCAAGAGTGCAGCCATAAACCATGGCGTAAGTTTCCGCAAGCCTTAGATTACAATACGCGGCGTTGTTGTGATATTGTTGTTCTGCTACCCTGGCATGGGGATTTACCGCCACCTAGTGAAAGAATAAGAATGACATGAAAAGTATTAGCAAACGTTCCCAAAAATTAGAGGAAAGTTCTCAATTCGGTATTTATTAACCCCCTTACTCATAAACGCCTCTTAAATTTTAGTCAATTGATTAGCTTAAATTCTTACGGTTTTGTTTGGCATAGGGTTGGTTTTGCTAATAAAATTCTCGCTAAACAGAGACTAAAATTAAGAGGCGTTCATGAGTAAGAGGGTAGAGGTTTGCTACCCCTGAATTAAGGCATTATAATTTAAAAACTGTTTTATTTGAATACTTATATCAAAGTTATTGTTGATACATTAATAAGATAAAAATACCTGAAACTTGTAGTCGCCCGGTTCAACATCGGTAACATCTACCCATTGACAATCAATATTGTAATAATAAACATCGGAACAGTTAATTGATATGCCTGAAAAATAAAACACGTGATAGATTAAATCTCTATCATAGAAGAATCTATGTTCTGGGACTCTCACGGACAGTCATGTTTTAGTTACATTCAAAGTTTGAATAAGGAATTCAAACTTTGCTTTCCTATTTCTTGTCTACTGCACACAGTCTTCGGCTTACTCTGTAGTGAGAACATTGAAACCATCATGTCAGCCTTCACAGCATCAAGCACGTTTAGACATAGAAAACACCCAGACAAATGAAAAAAATCATGTTTATACACACAAAGACAAACATTGAGCGGAAATCAAACCCGAAAAACCTCTCTAATATCATGAAATAAGATTACAAATCTAAATAAAACCTCAATTAAGAAACAGTAGACAAGATTAAATATAAAATTAACCTTCCAACTGACAAAACAGATAAACAATTGACAGTCACAGCATACCTACACAAAGCATTGGAAGGGTTTAAAACTAATTAAATATTCAAAAGGGTTACCCTGATCTCCGTAATTCTTGCATGAATATTTCCTTTCTACGCCAGGTAAACAGGTATTGTCTTCTAAACAAAATGAGGCTTTATGACCTTCAGCTATTCTGTGACCTGACGAGTTGAGAATGTCAAATGTTGCGAAGACTTCCATACTGTGGTAATGCCTGCGAAATAAAATGTTATTGTAGTTGAAGTAAGAGTAAATTGTATTAATTTTTAAACTATTGCGTTGCTGATTATAAATATTAACCCCCTTACTCATAAACGCCTCTTAAATTTTAGTCAATTGATTAATTAGCTTAAACTCTTACATTGTTTGGTATAAGGTTGGTTTTCGTAATAAAAATCTCGCTAAACAGTGATTAAATTTAAGAGGCGTTTATGAGTAAGGGGGTAAATGTGAACAGGAGATTAACGTCGTCTATGCTACTTAGTTTTATTTTTGTTGTCGTTTCGGCACAGGTTGTACTGGCCGTGACTTAAGGTACGAGTAACTTAACTATGCCACAGTACAACCAGTAGTCTATCTCGGCCGAATATTTGCCGAATTTTGCCTACAGCTGCGCGGTACGTAAACATACGATAGGGCTGCCCACCTCCAGCTTTTTAATTACATTTACCTCCTTTCCCGCTTGTTACTGCGGCACAGTCGCGACTGTTCACTCCGCAAAGCCACCTCTATCGTGAGCGTGTAGGTATAACTTGCGTTTCGTCCGTTTCTATGAAGTCGAAATACTGTATATATTTGTAATATGACTATGGTATGTAATTGGAGGAAGATTGATACTGTAGCTAAAAGGCGTCATTTTCGTTGTAATCAAAATTGTAACTAGAGGATAAAGATAATTATTTTTAACTCACATATGGCAAAGATGCCACTGCCACAAGTGTTTCGGTAGATAAGGTCTGAATTCAGCATTACCAGCGTTTAACGAAGACGCAGTGAAGCGAAGTAAACGACGAGTTTCAAACTGCCAATCTGGATTCGTTTTTTGTATCTGAAAATTGATATTTATTTTAAATTCACTCAAAAAAATTTCAAAAGGTAAAGAAAAAAAGTGAGTTAAAAGAAACGAAAAATATTTAATCATCATAATCATAACAGCCCATTAATGTCCCACTGCAGGGACGGGCCTCCTCCCGTGACGGAGGGATACTTGGCCTACTTATACCACGCTGGCCAGACGGATTGGTATAGGGTTTAATTTCAAGTTTTCCTTCTTTTTTGTAAAGATATTATTGACGGATAGTCCCTTAGTCGGTTTTTACGACACCCATGGGTTGAGAAGGGAAAAATATTTGATAATGGAAAAATAATGTTTCTCGAGATGGGATTCGAACGTGCGTCTGAAGTGTTATATCCGAATAACACTTCCGATACTATGACCTTTAAGCAAATCCAATCCAGGTCTCCATTAACCATTGCTTTCTACAAAGTCGTTAGCCTTCGTAATTTTCACCTAACTGCAACAACGCCATCTAGGCGCATAACAGTAAACTTTCCATTTAGCAGTTAAACTGTTATATGCGTAAAAACTTCTCCATGTGGTTACGGAGTAAGAATACAGTGTGTCACCTGCACCCTATCTCATCCCATGGGTGTCGTAAAAACTGACTAAGGGGCTATCCGTGAATGTTATCTTTAGATAGATAAATAGATAGATAGATAATACTTTATAAAAAACATATACTTACTTTACTTTATATATATATATATATACTAGCTGTTGCCCGCGGCTTCGCTCGCGTTCAGAAGTAATAAGATTAATTAGGCTTATTTTTTGTTTAGCGTGTGTAAAAATAAGGGGCCTACAAAACTTCTTTGTACACATATTCTTAATGAAAATAAATAAAATTATAAAATAACTTGTTTAATCCATACAAAGTTATCATCATCATCATATCAGCCAATCGACGTCAACTGCTGGACATAGGACTTCTCCAAGTATTGCACCTTATGGGGTCCTGTGCCTCCCTCATCCATCGGCTTCCAGCCGTCCACAACAGCGCTGTCGCCGGTCGCCATTCCAGAATCTTTCTGCCCAAACAGCTGACGGTTCTCCGCGCTATGTGCCCTGCTTGTCGTACTTTAACCGGTTATGTCGGTTACTTTGGTTCTCTTGCGGATCTTCTCATTTTTGATTCGATCGCACAGGAAAACTTCCAACATAGCTCTCTCCAATGCCCCTGAGTGACCATGAGCTTTCTGAGTAGACCCATAGGTCAGGCTACAACATAGCTCTCTCCATTGCCCTTGAGTGACCATGAGCCTTCTGAGTGACCATGAGCCTTCTGAGTAGGCCCATAGGTCAGGCTACAACATAGCTCTCTCCATTGCCCTCTAAGTAACCATGAAGCTTCTGAGTAGGTCCATAGATCAGGCTGCAACGTACCTCCCTCCATTGCCCTCTAAAACACCATGAGCCTTCTGAGTAGGTCCATAGATCAGGCTACAGCATAGCTCTCTCCATTGCCCTCTGAGAGACCATGAGCCTTCTGAGCAGGCCCATAGGTCAGGCTACAACATAGCCCTCACCATTGCCCTCTGAGTGACCATGATTCTACTAAGTAGGCCCATAGGCTAGGCTACAACATAGGTCTCTCCATTGCCCTCTGAGAAACCATGAGCCTTCTGAGTAGGCCCATAGGTCAGGCTACAACATAGATCTCTCCATTGCCCTCTAAGAGACCATGAGCCTTTTGAGCAGGGCCACAGGTCAGGCTACAACATAGCCCTCACCATTGCCCTCTGAGTGACCATGATTCTACTGAATAGGCCAATAGGTTAGGCTACAACATAGGTCTCTGCATTGCCCTCTGAGAAACCATGAGCCTTCTGAGAAGGCCCATAGGCCTTCTCAGAAGGCCTATGGGCCTTCTCAGAAGAGGGAAATGGAGAGAGCTACAACATAGCTCTCTCCATTTCCCTCTGAGTGAACATGAACCTTCTAAGTAGGCACATAGGCCCTCCAATTTTGATTTTTTTTTATCATAGCTTGATGTTATATAGCCTATAGTCTTCCTCGATAAATGGTCTATCCAAAACTGAAAGCTAAATTCAATTCGAAGAAGTAGTTCCTGAGATTAGCGCGTTCAAACAAACAAACAAACTCTTCAGCTTTATATAATACACACCAGTGGCGAAGGGTGATTTTTTAGAAAAGGTAAGCCGAACGAAAAAAAAACTTGTGACTGTCACAAACATCAATTTAACGGACACAAAGAACAAGATCCAGACTCAGGACAATAATTTGTTGATCAAAAAGAATTGTCCTGCCTGGGAATCGAACCCGCGACCTCGTGCACGTCAGCCGCTTACCGCGACCGCGCCGCGCCATCGAGGTTAAAGTGTCTTTCTATAATATTAAATTTCTATTTCGTAATCTACTTTTCTATTGTACTTCATACGTATTAGTGAAAAAATATTCTGTCCCGAACTCAAGTACATAAAGCTATTCAAATCCGAATATGTTTCTCAGTTTGGACATGTTTCTTTGATGAATTAGATAAATGACTCCACAAACTTTTAAAATCTGAGAATAAGACACAAGGGAAACAAAACGTACTATTTAATTTACAACTGCAAGCTGTAAGCCACTTATATTTATCATAAATAGATGTAAATAATATAAAAATATATCGTAAATGCATGGCGCCGGGCGGCGGCCGACGCACGTCTCGTTTGTATCCCACATTCATGTCTGTATTTCTTATTTTCGTTATTTAATTTCAAGAAAGAAGTTTTGCTTCCACAACAATTAATCAATAAGTCAACAATCTAATACTATTAACGCTGCCATTGTAACAACAAATTAAAGTAATAACAATGAAGTAAGTACTTACAATAATGTAGTAGGTAGGCACCCAAAGCACTATGACAATAATTCAATCCATGCACAACACTCATAACACAAACATACTTAGTAATTACTACTTTACACAAAACAGAGAATTCTAATGTATTTGCACTGTAAATACTTTAAAATATAAATAATAGCTGAATGAAAACAAAAACAATAATAAATGTCAAAATAAAAACTTTGGTACTTTGGGTGGGAAATGACTGAGAGCAAAGCAATGAACACAATATCGTTCGTTCATACATCGCGATGGATCGTTTTGATTGGTCAATACAACGACGAACGAATGATGCGTCGTTTTGATTGGTCAATACAACGACGAACGAATGATGCGTCGTTTTGATTGGTCAATACAACGACGAACGAATGATGCGTCGTTTTGATTGGTCAATACAACGACGAACGAATATATTAATAATACTCAATTTCCTTAGGTAACTCGAAAAATGCCGGCTTATTCATTCAATGATCGTTCCTTATATCGACGCTCACACACAAAGATAAAATGCAATGTTTTTGCATGTGTGCGTACGACTTTCGTACCGTCTGTTTATACTCGATTCCTATTTTTGAGACCGGCTTACCGCCGCCATTCTAATGTACTCTGTGCCGCCGCCATTAGTTGACAATGTTGTAATAATAGATGGCGTTATGAGTACGTAAATAATTTTCATAATAATGTATTGCGATTTACGTAGGTAAGAGAAAACTTTTTTGTTTTTTTAATTTTGTGTACTGAATGGATGTTACGTCATTGATTTATAATTGTTTATTATACAATGTTATTGCAAAGGTAAGCCGGTAGGAATCGGGTTATATGGACCCTTCGCCACTGATACACACATCAAAAAAGTCTAAGCAACATGCATGATATTACAAATTTACCATTTATATTAATTAATTTTACCATTTATTTTAATTATAACGTTGTATTTTATTTTTAAAATAATATTTTTAGGGTTCTATGATGTAAAAATAACAGCTGTTTTCTTTATAAGTTCTTTTAATAACAGAAATTAACAATATTAGAATATACAGGTACATAAGAAACTAAACTTTTTTTTTACAAATTGAAATTTCTTAAGAAAATGAATTTATTGTGAAAGAATAGGACAATTTAATACAAAGTATGGCCTCCTCTGCTATTCAGAACTTGTCGGCAATGATTATTCATTGAATTAATGAGACTGTTTATGTCATCTTGCGGTATTCGCTCCCAATGGAATTGTAGCAAATCCTTCAGCTGTTGGGTTGTTGTCACTCCGTCCAAGTCCTTCAAAACACGTCTCTGGAGCATGTCCCATGCGTGCTCGATGGGGTTGAGGTCTGGCGATTGTGCAGGCCAGGGCAATACCTGGATGTTCTCCGTTGCCAAGTATTCACTGGTTCGCCGAGCTGTATGTGAACGCGCATTGTCATGCATTAACGTAAAATCGGAGCCAAAGGTTTGTGCAAATGGATGGACATAAGGTCTGAGAATATCCTCAACGTAATTTTCAGCGTTCATGTTTCCATTTACAAAAACGAGCTCAGTTCGCCTGTTCTTCATAATACCCGCCCATACCATAACTGTTGAGCCGCTGTATGGATGAACTTCCTGAACGCACCTGAGTCTTTCAGTATTTCCGGGTCGACGGTACACTCGCACCCTTCTTGTATCAGGCCTAAACCCGAATCGCGACTCATCGGAAAACATAATTTTATCCCATTGTTCCTGGGTCCATGTTATGCGTTCTCTACACCATTCATTTCGACGAGCGCGATTCCCGTGACGTATCGGTGGGCACCTGATAGGGCGTCGAGCTCGTAGGCCGTACTCATGCAGTCGATTTCGCACAGTTTGGGGACTTACATCAACACCACTTGAATTTTGTAGCCTCAAACTTATCTCTCGAGCGGTTAACATCGGCTGGCGTCTTGCAGTCAGTTGTATGTACCGGTCTTGCCGAGTGGTTGTACTCCTTTTACGGCCTGGATGCTGTTCAGCGGGTTCCCCTGTATTATTGTAGCGCTGCCAAAGACGACAAATAACACTTCTATGAATACCAAAATGTCGAGATACCTGAGATTGATTACTTCCCGCTTGCAACATCCCTACAGCTCTTTGCATTTCATCTGCCGTCAAATGACGTCGCTCCATGACGTAAAGAATATCTAACAATTCAATTTTGTCACCAACTGTATTTAAATGGTTGGTAAAATTATAAAATCAAGACTAAAACGTAGCAATTAACATGCACTCAAATTCAAACAAATTCGCAGTCATTTGAATTTTATGAAAAAAAACAAAACATAATCGAAATTTTTTTTTTACAACCAGCCAGTATGTCATCAATAACAAAAAAGTTTACTTACCTATACACTTTGAGTGAGTAAATACTTAGAAATTAATTAATATAAATGGTAAATTTGTAATATCATGCATGTTGCTTAGACTTTTTTGATGTGTGTAGTATAGAAGTTTAGATAATGAATCTGTCATTAGGCGCTAAAACTATTAAGCTATTGAGAGAAATTACTCGTGAGCATAAAACATAAAACATGCAGTTATTGAGAGAAGCTAAGTTTCATACTAACTGTAATCCCCTATTTTATCCCCTTGGGGGTAGAATTTATCAAAGTCCTTTCTAAGGGGCTACCAACGTCATAGTAACTATATGCATGCAAAGTCTCAGCCCAATCGTATTGAAACTGACAAAGTTTCATACAAACTTTCATCACATATTTTATCCCCTTGGGGGTAGAATTTATCAAAGTCCTTTCTAAGGGGGTGCCAACGTCAAAATATCTATATGCATGCAAAGTCTCAGCCCGATCGGATTGAAACTGACAAAGTTTCGTGCTAACTTTCATCCTCTATTTTATCCCCTTGGGGGTAGAATTTATCAAAGTCCTTTCTAAGGGTGTATCAACGTCATAGTAACTATATGCAAGCAAAGTCTCAGCCCGATCGTATTGAAACTGACAAAGTTTCATACAAACTTTCATCACCTATTTTATCCCCTTGGGGGTAGAATTTATCAAAGTCCTTCCTAAAGGGGTGCCAACGTCATAATATCTATATGCATGCAAAGTCTCAGCCGAATCGGATTGAAACTGACAAAGCTTCATGCTAATTTTCATCCCCTATTTTATCCCCTTGGGGGTAAAATTATCAAAGTCCTTTCTAAGGGGCTACCAACGTCATAGTAACTATATGCATGCAAAGTCTCAGCCCGATCGTATTGAAACTGACAAAGTTTCATACAAACTTTCATCACATATTTTATCCCTTTAGGGGTAGAATTTATCAAAGTCCTTTCTAAGGGGGTGCCAACGTCATAATATCTATATGCATGCAAAGTCGCAGCCCGATCGGAGTAAAACTGACAAAGTTTCGTGCTAACTTTCATCCTCTATTTCATCCCCTTGGGGGTAGAATTTATTAAAGTCCTTTCTAAGGGTGTACCAACGTCATAGTAACTATATGCAAGCAAAGTCTCAGCCCGATCGTATTGAAACTGACAAAGTTTCATACAAACTATCATCACCTATTTTATCCCCTTGGGGGTAGAATTTATCAAAGTCCTTCCTAAGGGGGTGCCAACGTCATAATATCTATATGCATGCAAAGTCTCAGCCCAATCGGATTGAAACTGACAAAGTTTCATGCTAATTTTCATCCCCTATTTTATCCCTTTAGGGGTAGAATTTATCAAAGTCCTTTCTAAGGGGGTGCCAACGTCATAATATCTATATGCATGCAAAGTCTCAGCCCGATCGGAGTAAAACTGACAAAGTTTCGTGCTAACTTTCATCCTCTATTTTATCCCCTTGGGGGTAGAATTTATCAAAGTCCTTTCTAAGGGTGTACCAACGTCATAGTAACTATATGCAAGCAAAGTCTCAGCCCGATCGTATTGAAATTGACAAAGTTTCATACAAACTATCATCACCTATTTTATCCCCTTGGGGGTAGAATTTATCAAAGTCCTTCCTAAGGGTGTACCAACGTCATAATAGCTATATGCATGCAAAGTCTCAGCTCGATTGGATTGAAACTGACAAAGTTTCATACAAACTTTCATCACCTATTTTATCCCCTTGGGGGTAGAATTTATCAAAGTCCTTCCTAAAGGGGTGCCAACGTCATAGTAGCTATATGCAAGCAAATTCTCAAGCCTATCGGTTTGAAATTGACAAAGTTTTATACAAACTTTCATCCCCTATTTTATCCCCTTGGGGGTAGAATTCATCATAATCCTTTCTTAGCGGATGCCTACGTCATAACATCTACCTGCATGACAAATTTTAGCCAGATCCCACCAGTGGCTTGGGCTGTGCGTTGATAGATCACTATGTCAGTCACCTTTGAGTTTTATATATATAGATAGATATATTTTTTTTTTTCGTAATAAAAAGAAGGAAAACTGAAATTAAACCCTATATCAATTCGTTTGGCCAGCGTGGTATTAGTAGGCCAAGTATCTCTCCGTCACGGGAGGAGGCCCGTCTCTGCAGTGGGACATTAATGGGCTGTTATGCCGTTATGATGATACTTAAAAAGAAATTCATACTAACCTCATAAGCAGATTTGCTTAAACAGTTCTCTTCCATAGCACACTGCAGTTGGAACATCATGACATCCTGGAGATGGGCTGATCTTTCTATAGCTGATGTATCTAACACCAGATCTGCTAAGTATTGCGTGCAGATAACAGCTGCGACATGTCCTGTAATTAATAGCTTGATGGGTTGGATAATCAGCACAAAATATTCCATGAGGTCGAAGTGCATCCTGGAGGGTCCCCGAAAAAGAGGAGTGGAAGATAAGAAAAGCATGATGGAAATTGTCAAAGAAACTGCCGTAATTTGAGAGCACAAGCTTGCATATTGCGGACTCAAGACTCGTGCAGTAGTTCAAAGATAGTAGGATAGGAGCTTTGTTTATCTTAAGTTTTATGATAAAATCAGTCGTCTATCTGTTTCCACTCCACTTTCCTTTATCCGCTACCTTCATCTATTACTTCCCCGGGACCATTTTCAGATAGTCGGCCCATATCGGACTCCGAGTATTTGTAAATCAATAACTTGTCAAAAAAACTTAAGAGGACTCAATTCTGTTTGTAAAACTTAAATTCTCCAATATGACCATGTTTTTATTGAAGAACAAGAAATGTAGTAGAATAAAATCTCAGCTTCATGAGTCGAGTTTTTTTGCATTAGAACTCAACAAAAGGACTCAGGACTTATTTTAGTCAAAGTCTTGCGAGCTCCGTCAAAATGAGTCCAATCACTTAATTAGGACTGAAAAAAACTCTAGTTCCGTCCATCACTACCTTAGACTACCTTTCTACCCCACAGCCATCAAATCTACGTGGTAACAAACCCAGTTGTTTTCAATTTAGACAAGCAATTGTATATAATATATCTTTTACTTCTGTTATCCTGCGTATCTCTTTATTTAGATATGCATGGATCATGCCAAGAATAGAGGGGTTTGGACATTAAATGGGACATTCAATTTACGGATACAAAGAACATCCATGCAATAATATAAAGATCGCACAGAACATTATCCTGCGTGAGATTTGAATCCACGACCTCATTCAGGACAGCTGCGTACACATTGCATCACCAGTCAGTTAAATACATTTGTACCTAGTACCTACTGCTTAATATTCTTATCAAAGAAAACAGGACCCTACGCTTTGAATATTCCAAAGTAAGAAAATACAATAAGCTTTGTACACACAGCTACTTATCAAGCTAGACACTCATGTACCTTAATACTTTAAAATAAAACACAATTTCAAATGAAAATGTTTAACTTGATGTGTTGCTGTGTATACATTCTATTCCTTTACTTATTTTTGGAAATATGTTTGTCTCTTTATGTATGTTTCGTGACTTTTTTTTACGTTTCGATACTGAAAATATGGATACAAGTATTGTGTACCGTCTAGACAGAATACAGATATTATAGAATAGGTATAGGTAATCTTCAGTATCTACTTCATAAAATAGGAGTAGGTTCTCAATATAGTTGTATTTTTGTCAATGGTTGAATCCATAAAAAAAACAATTCTTAATAAGCTGAGGTTTCGTCATATTTTGATAAAAATTTTATGGGTCCTATCTTTTAGGTTCAGCTAAAAAAATATGAAATTTCTGTAAGTCAGTGTAATTAAAATTGCAGTAAGAATCAATTGGCAAAATCTAAGAATCGCCATCTCAAGGAAAAAAAATCAAATTACCAGTTGAAGCCGATTTTTTAATTAAAAAGTTATAGGTCTTTTTCTAAAATAAAGCTTGATTTTAAAATGATTTCACAAAAACATAACCAATAACTAAGTAAATAGTAATCCTACTGAATAACAACGACATTGGTCATCAAAGAAAAATAATACTTTTTGTTTAATAATCCAATAACCAAAGTTTCTTAATTTGTTTGAAAGGAAACAATGTAATAGATATAAAATATTCGACCACTTAGTAATAACGTTATATCAAGTAATTGTCAATATTACCACTGTGACAATAATATGTAGTTTACTGAGTGGTAAGTCTTGACTGATTGTCCAGATGATGGACCAAAGCAAGGTAACAAGTGTGTAAATATTATTATTATTAACGACCTCTGTGGCGCAGTCGGTATATTACATAGCTACTACGTTAAGGTCTCGGGTTCGATTCCCGCTCAATGCAAATTTTTGTGTGCATGAACATGATTGTCTGAGTGTTTTCCATGTATAATATGTATGTATTTACAAAAAAAAAAGTATTATATTTATTCGTTGTCTAGTACCCATAGTACAAGCTTTGCTTAGTTTGGGACTAGGTGGCGTTGTGTAAATGTGTGAGGATTATTTATTTATTTAATTTACTTAGACTTCAGACGACTTATTAACGACAAAGTTAAGTTTTGTTATTCTAAAACTATTTCACCTTGAAGATTATAAGAGGTCTATCTTCTCAGAGGGCCTTATATTTAAACAAATCCTACTTATATTAAAAATGCGAAAGTTTGTGAGGATGGATGAATGGATGTTTGTTACTCATTCACGCAAAAACTACTGAACGGATTTTGATGAAACTTTACAGTAATGTAGCTTATACATCAGAATAACATATAGGCTACAATAAATAAAGACTTTTAATTCCTGAGTCACCTTTTACGACAATAAAGTGACGAAAAAGGGACTAAAAATCACACAAACAAACCGATCTTTTACACTCGGTGTCGTGAAAATTTCTTAGGCAACAATTTTTTAGAAAATTGTATTTGGATAATCTGAAAAAGTACATAATTTACTTTTTATCAAAACACCACGCGGGCGTAGCCGCGGGCGGAAACTAGTATTATTCTAATTTTCGAAAAAGATATCTTTCTGTGACTATGGGAAATCTTCTTAAGTTTAAGAAGATATTATATGCAAAATATCCCATAGTCGGATTTTACGATCCCCTTGATATCACATAGGGTTGTAACATAGTGTTTTTGTACTCTGTGCTCACATGGAGAGTGGTATCTAGTCCGGGATATTATGACACATTGGTCGCTGCATGCACTTTTGGTGGCAAACAATACCCTTATCATATCTAAAACATACCTGCTTCACCAGGACAGGTCACATCTCCAAATTCCTCATGGTTACACTGGAAAAGGTTACTCTCATTGCCTTCACAATGGACTCCACTTAGAACTACTGTAGAGTTTCCAAAGTAGTTCGTTTGTGCGGCTTGCTCAGCATATCCTAGTGCCAAGTGACGGCATACGGTTGAGGCTTCATATAGAGTCCAGCCATCAGGGCAGATACTGCCCCAGGTCTTGTTGTAGTAAATCTAACAAAAAATGCAAGAAATGTTCGTATAAAATTTCTTGTAGCGAAAACTAACACAGATTTTTTAAGTTCTCTTCCATTCAAAGACTTACAGATACCCAGAACATCAGGGTTCAATCGCCGCACAGTCAAACATTTGTGTGCCTAAAAATGACTGTTAGATTTAATGTAACAGTTTTGATATTCGGTTTTAGTGGTACATTAATGGGCTGTTATGATGAAGTTTTAAAAAACGATTTTTCAGTATAAAATTGAATTGCGAAGTAAGTTACATCCACCACGCGAACGAAGTCGCGGGCACAGCTAGTATATAATATATATTATAGGTATAGACCTATAATATATATTATATACTAGCTGTGCCCGCGACTTCGTTCGCGTGGTGGATGTAACTTACTTCGCAATTCAATTTTATACTGAAAAATCGTTTTTTAAAACTTCATCATAACAGCCCATTAATGTACCACTGCAAGGACGGGCCCAGCTCGTGACGGAGGGATACTTGGCCTACTAATATCACGCTGGCCAGTCGGATTGGTAAAGGGTTTATTTTCATTTTTATTTCGTAAAGATAATATTCATCGATAGTCCCTTAGTCGGTTTTACGCCACCCAAGGGATGAGATGGGGAGGTGACATATTGTATTCTTACTCCGTCACCACACGTATAATCGCAAATTTATTGTGAATACATTTGCAGGCCACGTTATGGTGCGGCAGAATTACCTGCCTCGGTGGCGCGTCGCTCTCATTACCTGGCTGGCGTGCATGAGGTAGCGGGTTCGATTCCCATGGAGGACAATTGTGATCCACAAACTATTGTCCTTAGTCTGGATGATCTTTGTGTCCGTTCAATTGATCTTTTTAAAGGCTCCCGCTAGTGTAGGATTTGTCTTTTATAAAAAAATATGCTGAAGTAAATTTATTGTACCTAACACTTTTTTACCATATTCTAGCAAAAAATATTTGTTTATATTTAGACTGGACTATATTATTGTCTATAGATAAACTGCGTGCAGTATTTTTGAATTACTTAATAAAACAATAATTTAATGTTTTGTGATTGTATTTCTCTATTTTATTGACAGTTTTGTATTTTTTCAATGTTGACAACAAATAGCAGTAAAGTGTAAAATGATTTTATAAAGAAAAAAACGTGTTACTGTTATACCTATATTATATTATTTATTAAATAATTATATAAGTGTGTTATAATTGCAGTTATAATAGGATTGTGAGAAAAGGAATGTTATTTCAATTCAATTTATTATTATGATTAAGTATATAGTTTAACTTTAAAAATTGATGTTTGTACGCCAGTATTGGCAAAACAGGGAAAGATTATTTATTTTTGTAACATGTTTTGTACCTGTGATTAACGAATAAAGGTTATTTGTATTTAAATTACATTACATTTAAAAATACAGCACGCAGTTTAACTCTTGATGTACTCCAGTCTAAGTTCGAAAGATGGCGCTGTTTAATATTAATTAATTAAATTCAAATATCTTTCAGTAGAAGGAACCGATTGCAATAAAACAAAAACTAAATGTAACTTCAAGTTACGCTCAATCGTTGTGTATAAAAATCATCTACGAAATTTAAATTCATTCAACATTGAACCAAAATCATTTTTCATGACCCCTGATTTGTATTGGACTGTTCTAATAAAGAGATCAAGCAAACATACCTCAGTTTAAGCCTAATAAAAAAGGCTACAATACAATGTATTGGTCACGCTGATATTAATTCGTTTTAAAGATGTGCGGTAACAAACAGACAGACAGACAGATATTAATTCTAAAATGTGTGGTTTCGTGCATTTTTACTTTTTTCTAGGTTTTATAGATAATTTTTATCTAAATTTTCGAAAAGAACAGACATACCTCTATAGTTTTATTATAGATAGATTACTACTGGTAACGCCATCTCGTGAACAAAAGAAACGAAATTAAAATTCAGTCAACAACAAAAACCATTTTTCATGACCCCTGATTTGCATTGGACTGTTCTAATAAAGAGATCAAGCGATATCTCGAGTAATACTTATCCGATTTTGATGAAACATACCTCAGTTTAAGCCCAATAAAAAAGGCTACAATACAATGTATTGGTCTTAGGATTATATTAATTCGTTTCAAAGATGTGCGGTAACAAACAGACAGACAGACATTAATTCTAAAAATATGTGGTTTCGTGCTTTTTGACTTTTTTCTAGATTTTTGAGATAATTTTTATCTGATTTCTCAAAAAGAACAGACATTTCGACCTCTACAGTTTTATTATAGTATAGATAGATTACTACTGGTAACGCCATCTCGTGAACAAAAGAAACGAAATTTAAATTCAGTCAACAACAAAAACCATTTTTCATGACCCCTGATTTGCATTGGACTGTTCTAATAAAGAGATCAAGCGATATCTCGAGTAATACTTATCCGATTTTGATGAAACATACCTCAGTTTAAGCCCAATAAAAAAGGCTACAATACAATGTATTGGTCTTAAGATTATATTAATTCGTTTCAAAGATGTGCGGTAACAAACAGACAGACAGACAGACATTAATTCTAAAAAATGTGGTTTCGTGCTTTTTGACTTTTTTCTAGATTTTTGAGATAATTTTTATCTGATTTCTCAAAAAGAACAGACATTTCGACCTCTACAGTTTTATTATAGTATAGATGAATGTAGTCAGTACCAAACACCAACAATAATATAATCATTACAATTGCAGCCCGTTAATGTCCCACTGCAGGAACCTCTTATAATAGCAAAGAGGAATTTGGCCTAGATTTACCACGATTTCTATTCAAATTGATATAGGGTTTTGCTTAGTAGCCTTATTCGACACGCACGCGATAAAGTAGGGATTATGACTACAGACTACATCTTGATTATTTGACTAGTATAATTTTTGCTTATTTCGAACTAGGTAATTGGCGGTATGTGTGTTTGTGGCGTTGTAGGGAATAATCTCTGGATCTACTGAACCGATTTAAAAATTCTTTCTGTGTTGAATAGTCCATTTATCGGGGTGTGTCATAGGCTATATAGTATCACGCTATGACTAATAGGAGTGGAGCAGTAATGAAATATGTTTAAAAAAGGGGCGCGATTTTTCGCCGTCCAACGAAGTGGGCACGGGTCAGCTAGTAAATTATAAAGTGATTCTTAACATAATCCCAGTATAGTAAAAGCGTATTTACCTCCACTCGTCCTTCATTATTACTTCTTCCACCAACAAGTCTCAAACTAGCAGTTTCCAAGTCAAAAACTTCATGTATCTTTTTACTTTTACGTTTCTTCTTTGTATAATTTTCTAGTGTTTCAGTTCTATTGACACATATGACTCCAGCGGCTTCATCTAACTCGCAGTCAGATGAACCCCAACCAGTGAAAATACACTGTGAGAGTAGGGTTTCATCTCCCTGACATACTACGTCATCCATCCAGAAGTGTTCTGCAAAACAATTTATGTTGCTTACATTTTGATTAAGTAATAATTTAGATTATTGAAAAGAACGAAAAGATAAAGGATAGGCAGGATTTGAACCTGCGTCATCTAAGTTAAAGCCTTCGAAGCCTTTCACGGCTTGACCACGCCAGTTCTTGTCTCGTTTTCCAAATGTGTCCTGTGCTGTAATCCGTGTAATGTGTAGATCCAAAAGACGTAAACAGTCAAATACAATATTTAACTAAGGGCGCGATATCTAGGCAGCATTAAACATTCAATATTGCTACTGAAATATTCTTAAACCTTATTTCTACAAAGACAAAAGAGTAAAACTTGGTATAAGTAAATACCATGTGGTATTTCTAGAGTGTATAACTCTGGAGAGGGCCCGTCTCTGCAATAGGACATATAGTTTACGAAAATTTAGTGGTATTACCTGTAGCTTCACCGTATTGTCCGCCATGTGTAGCGACGCCAGTTTTGTTATGCGTTCTGCAGACAACTCTAGCTGCTGCATCATCCCAGGAGTCATCGCAGACAGCACCCCATCGACCCGCGTGGTAAATGTATACGTTTCCTGAAATGTACTCATTATTTTATTTAGTCCATAGATTTCTATACTAATATTATAAGTAGGGTATTATTGGGCATTCTGTACCACTTTCGTCCAGTCGCTCCGCGAAACAAGTTTCGCTCTCGCTCAGGACTCGTGGTCCAAAATGCCCAATAATATAAATTTAATATAACCAGCGACGTGTGGCTTCGAAACTTCAATAAATAACTAACGCCTAATATATTCACGTGAGCAATAACAATGACGACATTATAGCTAAGACATCAACAACTGGCACTTTAAAAATTACCAACAACCAGTATTTTTAATTTTAGTGTGTTTGTGTCATTATAGACAGAATTAATAAAAATATATTGTGAGGAGGATAATAGGATGGTAAAATTTGTTCCAGTACTTAAAAGAAGTTGAGTAGATTTAAGATCGATTAGTATTTATAAAGATTAACAATCTTTAAACTTGATCATTATTAATTAAGCTGTAATATGTATATAACATGAAATTTGTCAAACAACCACAATCTTTGCAATTAAATATAATTTGCAATGATTCTTGTAAGACTGAATCACGTCATGGAAAATTATTACCTAATACCATACGATGCATTATTTGCGGACCATCAAACTGTGGCAAAACAAACTTGTTAATTGGTCTACTTCTACATGAAAATGGATTAAACTTTCAAAACATCTACATATATTCAAAAACTTTACTTCAACCAAAATATGTGTTTTTAGAAAAGGTTTTACAGCAAGTACCATGTATATCATTACAAAAATTTCAAGGAAATGAAGAAGTGTTAAAAGTTGAGGATGCGAAACCAAACTCTATAATTATTTTTGATGACGTGGCGTGTGAGAATCAAAATAATATGCGTGATTACTTTGCTATGGGTAGACACAAATACATCGATTGTTTTTACCTAAATCAAACATACAGTAAAATCCCAAAACAATTCTGCCGTCAATAGCATAGTTGCAGTAAGTACGCTTTATATAGTTTTGAGAAAAACGCGGTTAAAGTTTTGGGTTGAATTTTCTAAATATATCCTTTGTTTGAAATCGGATCACGATGGTTGATACCTTAAATGATAGAAGACTTCAGCACCTATCTATAACTTATTAAAAAACTAAAACTGAGTAATTGTAAGAAAAAATAAACACATTATTGTTGTTATGCTAAGTATTTCCTAAAGGCTCTTTGATAGGGAACACTTAGCATAAGTACAGTACAAGCCTTTGCCTCATTATAAGTTTGTAGGGTTACTTAGCTTAAATACAGTAAGTGTGTGTTTTACTGTATTTAAGCTAAGTTACCATACAAACTTATAATGATTCAAAATTTTTATATTATTAGGTTCCAGTGATAATAAAAAAACTAGTTAATGGTTTTAACATTGTATTTAAAATAAATAAATGTAGCATATTATACTCTCCAAGTACAACTTGAAACTTGAGCTTAAATCACTGTTTAGAATATTGACAAACGAAAAGAGTGTCCAGTTCTTGTTTTGTGACGAACAATTATCTGGCCAAATCACCAAGTGACTTTTATTCCGATGGTGTATAAAAAAAGCTCTGAATGTTGAAACAATATCATAAACATTTCGGCCTGAAATCGCTTAATTCCATAAGACAGCGTAAGGATAATTTTCTTTATTAGATTTACATAAAGGAGCAAACGTTTCATTAAACGCAATAATTAACAAATAAGGACAGAATATTGCTACGAGGCGGGTCAATAAGTCCGTGACTGTTAGCATAAAACACAGCTTTTTATATAAAAACTTATTTTAGTTTTCAACGTAGTCTCCTTCGAGCTCTATACACTTAGCCCAAAGTTTCTTCAATTTTTTTATCCCTTACGAAAATTGTATTTTGTCGAGGTCTTCAAAATAGGCATGTGTGTGAGGTGACTTCGTCATTGGAGGCAAATCACTTTCCGCCGAGCCATTTCTTAAAATTTGGGAACGAAAAATAATCACACGGAGCTAGATCTGGTGAATAGGCAGGATAAGGAAGCAACTTGTAGCCCAATTCATGGAGTTCTGACATGGAAACTGCACATGTGTGCACCCGAACCTTATCCTGTTGGAAAAAAGCTTTTTCTTGGCCAAGTGCGGTCGCTTTTCTTTCAGTGCCTCATCGAAGCGACCCAATAAGTTGCTGAAATATTCACCATTGATTGTTCTTCCTTTTTGAAGGTAGTCAATGTGGATAAAACCGCGTGCATCTCAAAAACAGTCGCCATGACTTTGCTGGCTGACAAACCCACCTTTGCCTTCTTTGGCACCGATTCACCCTGAGAAACCCACTGTTTGGTATCCGGTATGTTGTGGTGGGTCCACGTTTCGTCCACGGTTACAAAACGGCGCAAACATTCATTCCTATTGCGATTAAACAAAGCCATACGTTCCTGCGAAATTGTCACACGATTGTGTTTGTCGTCGATTTTGAGCAAAAGCTTTCTCATACCCAAATTATGATTCAAAATTGAAACCACTTAGCTATATGAGATGCCTGTAGCTTCCGCAATCTCTCTCATTTTCAATCCCCGATGGAGTAAAACCGTATCGTGAATTTTTTTAATTGTTTCGGATGTGGAGACCTCAACTGAGCGTCCAGAACGTTCGGCATCTTCTGTGCTTGTATGGCCACATCGAAATTCCGTAAACCACTTTTTACCATGGAAATGGTGCAGAGTCCCCATAATATTTATCAAGCTTAGCTTTGGTTTACGTAATAGATTTTAATCGCAAAAAATGATGCTTTATGAGCACTCAAAATTCACTTTTTTCTATTTTCTTCTTAGTCAACGCGGTTTGTATCTGTCCATGCGAGGTAGCATTACCACCTTTTGAAGATCTACACACACTTAAACGGTGTCATTATCTTTATGTTCTTCTACGTTTTTCTTATCTAATTTGTAAGCCTTTCTGCCTGTATAGCTTTGGCGATGTATAACAAAATTATTACATGAAGCACAAATTGTATTTGGAGTTTGTGACCATTGTGATCCGATTGCAAACAAAAGATTTGTGTAAAAATTTCGATCCAAAACTTTAACCACCTTTTTCTCAAAACCCCGCACCCTCACCGCGCCTTCGTAGTAGTGTATGTAATATTAAGTTATGTAGGTATTCGGGGAACAGATTATTATATAATTTATTATTCTTTACTGCTTGTAATGAAATAGAAATTGTACGACTTTTAGTTACAATAACATATTACGTTCACAGTGAAGCAACTTTACTACCATGAGTTTCTTTGCCAGGTTTCTTCTCATTGGCCCTACCATTTGGAAACTGGAATTTATAGATCAACACAGACAGACAAGTAGATTCGAGTAGCAGATTGGTTTCAATTTTTCTCCTTTAATTTACATTTGACAATACAACGCGGCTTTTCTTAGTGCTGTAGCGTTTGTCTGTGTCGATCTATAATTTTAAATGTAGCTTCAATTTTAAGTAAACGACGATTTCAAACAATTTGTAATAAATTTTATGAAATAAAGTATTTTGAAGTTTGAAGTACTGCAGTATATTCATGACGTGGCATAATATTGCAGCTATGTAGACATGCAAGACGTAGACAAACACTTCTTATAATTATTAGTAAGATCATATTATACGTATGTTCTGCTTAGTATGAGTACAGTATAGCTAATTTACTGTCCACGTGATTTGTGCACCTGTCCGCTATCGCTACATCCTGCTGTCTAAACATGAACACAGGATGGCTACATACTGTATGTATAATAAGTAACCATTACGTTAGATTTGATTACGTTACTTAACATAAATTCAATATAGTATCATACTGTCCTTGTGGTAAGTATTAAGAAACCAACGCCAAGGATCAATTACTACGCATACATGCAGTATCGCTGCATACTGTTTGTAAGACTAGATACACACTTAGTAAATATTGGGAAGCTGCTTAAGATCAAAACAGTATATCTTCTTAAAGTTTTTTTGATTGGCCTATATTCTATTTTTAAACTGTTAATGACCAAACATATTAGCAGTATATATGTCATACTGCTCTTATGCAGTGAGATTCTAAATGAAACTTTTGCCGTAAGTGTACAGACTGTAATCATGCTTTGTGATGTAAAAAAATTGGTCGACTTACTGCAAATTTCTAATTGTTAACTTTGGATCAAAAAACGATACAAATAAATGAGTTAGATACAGTTGTAGATCTTGTTATCGTGATCACGGCTGTATACCTAACTCAATTTTGACAAAAACCCGACTTACTGTAACTATGCTATTGACGGCAGAATTAGTAAGAGATAATGCTAACCTGATAGTACTTTTTAAACAAGATGACATTAATTTAAGACATGTTTATGATGAACATGTTAATACCGATATGACTTGGTTTGAATTCCGTGAAATGTGTTCCAGGATATGGAGTGAACCCTTCAACTATGTTGTAATTAATAAAGATTGTTCTAAAAATAATGGATGCTATAGAACTAAATTTGATACCTTTGTAATCTTTGATTAAAATTTCGAATATTTAAGGTTGTCATCTTTGTATTATTATTATTCTGTATACGACTTTCAACCGATAACAAGCATGGAAAAATCATTAAAAAGACAAATTGTTGATGCTGCAGAAGCTGTAAAGAGAAAAGTACGGAACATGCGAGATATTGAGATTAGCAATAAACAAGCATTGGAATCAGTTTTCAAGCCTGTAACAGAATCTCTCAACCTGCTTTCCAACGCTAATAATCAAATCGAAGGTCCATTGAATAAACAAACTATGCAGAATGAAAATCCAAAAAGTAAAGATGACAGTGATGAATCTGACAATGACAGTGAAAGTTCTTTTCAATCATTGGTTGATGATGTTAATATTAAAGAGCACGACACTTCATCCTGGTCGTTATCTTCAGAAGCCCTACGAGACATCCCGTTTGGCGTTCGAGTAGATCAAGGGAAATTTATGTTAGGGTCTGCTAATATAACAGTTGGTGATGAATTTATTGTAGTAGCTGGTTGTAAATATCGTAATACACCTGGTTTGAAACAATTGTTATTAAAAAAGAATGTAGATTTAAGCGTAGTTACAGAGAGTGACATGCAAAATTATAAATCGATGTTGCTTGATACAAATGCACATCGTAGAGATTTCGAACCAAATAAACCAATAAAAAGTAATAAGGGAATGAAATATTTACAAGTTATTAAACCGCTTTTCTCAGTACAAAGTACAATTCCTGGTAAGCAATCTAAAGGTAAAGGAATGTCAATGAAAAAAATGTGGAGACAAAATGTGGATTACATTTATTGGGATGATCCAAATGAATTAGTTGATAGATTAAAGTTGTTAATAGCATCTCGAGATGCTGGCAATACAGGCTTAGATAATGAAATTATGTCTATTATTGAGGAATTACGTGAAAATAAAATTATTATTAAATAAAAGTTGTATGTATATAATGTTCATTTTATTTCTAACCTTACAGTACAACACACTCTAAACATGAATGTAGACAAATTCGGTCATTATATTCATAAACGAATGCGTTTATCTGAGTTATTCGAGATTAATAATAACGCTTTGTATAAATCTGAAAACGGTGACTTTGATTTGAAAGCATCACGACTAAGAGGTATTAGACTGCCTGAAGAAGCTGATGACGTGGTAAATAAGGAATACGTAGATAAAATTAAAACAGAAATTATACAAGAAATTAATAAGTCGCTACACGTTCAAAGTATTTTAAATACAAAGTTTACAAATACTTTGCTTCATTTAGAAGACAAATTTTATACAAAAACCACTGTAGACAAGTTAATTAATCATAATGATAAAGCAACAAATTGTTAATGAAATACACAAAGCAGCACGAAAAAACTTTCTGCGACGACCTGTAATATTGAAAGGAATCGATGATTTATGGCAAGCTGATCTGATAGATATACAGACGTTGAGAAAAAGTAATAAAGGATATAATTATATTTTATTAGTGATTGATTGCTTTTCTAAATACGCTTGGGCTGAACCATTGAAATCTAAAAACATGATAGATGTTACACATGCTTTCGATGAAATATTACGTAGTAGCCATCGCAGACCAATCAACTTACAAACTGATTCTGGAAAAGAGTTTTATAATACAACTTTTAAAAATCTTATGAAGAGGTTTAACATTAACCACTATTCTACTTTTTCTACCAAGAAAGCTTCAATAGTCGAGAGATTAATAAAGACTATCAAAAATAAACTATACAAATGTTTTAGTTTAAATGGAAGCTATAATTGGTTAGGATCGATATTGACAAATATATTGAAGACATATAACAATACATATCATCGTACTATTCAATGCAAACCTTCCGATGTGAAAAAATCAAATGAGTTATTAATAAAAAATAATATTAATAAATCACAAAATCATTTATGTATTCGGTCTAAACCTAAATTTAAAGTCGGTGACAATGTACGAATTAGTAAATACAAACATATATTTGAAAAAGGATATACTCCTAATTGGTCTACTGAGCTGTTTATCATAAAAAAGATCAATAAAACGAAACCAACAACATATTACATAGAAGATCAGCGAAAACAACCAATATTAGGCACGTTTTACGAACAAGAACTCCAAAAATCTCATCATCCTGGTGTGTACTTGATTGAAAAGGTTTTAAAAAGAAAAGGAAATAAATTATTCGTAAAATGGTTGGGATTAAGCAATGATGATAACAGTTGGATTAATAAAACCGCAATAACAGATTGAAATAACAATTATATAACCATATTCCTTACATATATTATATTTACTTTACTTTGAGCAATGCAAGGAGGTGGACTGCTTAACACTATTATTGATAATCTACCGTTTGAACTTCACCTGCCTGGTTATAACTATTGCGGACCAGGCACAAAACTAAAAAAAAGATTACTCAGAGGTGATCGAGGTGTTAATAAGCTAGACGAAGCTTGTATGCAACACGATATTGCATATGATAACCATAAAGACTTACCCAATCGACACAAAGCTGATTTACAACTACTAGATATGGCTAAAAAAAGACTTAAATCGAAAGATGCAAGAAAAGGAGAAAAACTTAGTTCCTGGTTAGTGAGCAAAGTTATGAAAGCTAAATTAAAATCTGGTGCTGGCGTTAAGGCGTTTAATAGTTTTATATCAAAAATTAAATCTGTGGTTAAGAAAATGAAACCCAAAAACAGTAAAACATTAATAAACACCGCATACTCAGTTGCAAAGAAACTTTTTCCATGCACTCCAAATATGCGAATACCACGAGTTATACCGTTACCAAAAACTGGAGGAATTCTACCTTTAATTCCAATTTTTGCTGGTTTATCAGCTTTAGGCTCTTTAGCTGGTGGCGTAGCCGGTATAGCAAAAACGGTGAATGAATATAAAGCAGCTCAAAAGAATTTACAAGAAACAGAACGACATAACAGATCTATGGAGACATTAGCCATAGGCAAGGGTTTATACATAAAACAACATAAAAATGGCAAAGGATTATATATAAAATCTCCAAAAAACTGAAGTGGAAGCTACCTAATCGACCTTTAACTAATTTGGATATTGAAAATCATGCACGAGACATTCCTCACTTTCGAGGAGTGTACATGAAGGATCAGTTACCAAGTTCACCAAAACGGATTGAGTGTGGTATAGTGAACTTGGATAATGCAAAAAACGAAGGAACACATTGGGTAGCTTATGTTAAAGTTAATAATTACTGTGAATATTTTGACAGCTTTGGTGATTTAAAACCCCCCAGGGAATTGATGAAGTATTTTAAAAATTATAATGTTTTTTATAATTATACAAGATATCAAAATTTTAATTCTGTAAATTGTGGACATTTATGTTTAGAATATTTGTGGAAATATTGGAATAAAAACATATAAATTTTATGCGTTTGTTTAATTTAAACCATTTGCAAGATGTCACTCACTTTGTCGATAACTGGGAACTCTTCAGATTTATCTGTGTACTATACTAACACACTACAATTATCTGAACAATATGAATGCGCCTTATTGCATTTCTCAACATTTAACTCTATTCCAAACATTGACAAAAGAAATAATAAGTTATATTATGACACCAATGAAGTTATTGAAGTACCGGAAGGCACCTATGAATTACAAGACATCGGTGATTATTTAAAATCAGAAATAAAGGACGCTGTGTTCAAATTAGAGTGTAATAATAACACTCTAAAAACTAGTATATACTGCACAAAAAATATAAATTTTAATAAAGAAAACACTTTCTGCAGTTTGTTAGGGTTTAAGAAACAGATCTTGGAAGGAAATAAATGGCATGTGTCTGAGTTTCCAGTCAACATTTTACCTACGACCGTGATCAGGATAGAATGTGATATTGTAAGCGGCTCGTACATAAACGGAGAATCCAGTCACATTATACACGAATTTGCACTGAACGTACCACCTGGATACAGAATAATAGAAATTCCTAAGAACGTAATATACTTTCCGATTAACCAAAAAAATATAAACAGCATACGAATTAGGTTATTAGATATAAATAACCGTTTAATAAATTTACGAGGTGAAGAAGTTCAACTGTATTTACACCTAAGAAGAAAAAATGATTGATTACAATAAATATGTGCTTCAAGAAAATAAACATATCAGTTCAGTTCAAGCTATCACCCAAACAAGAGCTATCTCGAAGAAAAAGAAAATAAAATTAACTAAAGAAAATAAGATATTTCTTAAAGCAATCGGTTTACTAAAATGAATATATTAGATGTTTTATCCACACCAACTTACGATAATACTGTTGAGGGAATAGAATTCCATTCTTACAAGCCATATGTAACAAGTTTCAATAGAAATGATGAAATTCGTATACCTATCAACCAACAAGATTTGTACATATTACCATCAGCAAGCACCTTGTATTTGGAAGGAACTGTTATCGTTAGTAAAAAAGATTTGAAAGACGTTGCTAGTAGCATCAATTTTACGAATAATGCGCTACTCTATCTGTTTCAAGACATAAGGTACGAGCTTAATGGAGTAGAAATAGATAAAATTAAAAATGCTGGCATAACAACTACAATGAAGTCGTTAATTTCAATGAATGAGAGTGAATCAAAGATGTCTTATGCCTGGGGCTGGAATATAGATGGTATAAAAAATGTGAATGGTGGTAGATTTTCAGCATCTATACCTCTTTGTAATATCCTCGGGTTCGCAGAAGATTTTAAGAAAGTTGTAATAAACAGTAGACACGAACTGATATTGTTAAGAAGCAACACTAACCTAAATGCTGTAAAACTTAATACAGGTGAAATTATAGAAGATGTTCTTATAAATAAAATCATATGGCGCGTGCCTCATGTTAAGGTATCAGATAGAGAAAAAATAAGTTTGTTAAAAATGTTAGAAAAAGATCGACCGCTCCAGATGATATTCAGAAATTGGGACTTGTACGAATATCCCGCATTACCTAAAACCACAAAACATACTTGGTCTATTAAAACTTCGTCACAAATAGAGAAACCACGCTTTGTTATTATTGGACTACAGACTCAAAGAAAAAATAATTCAGGTGCTGACATGTCTCAGTTCGATCATTGTCATATTCGTGATGTTAGAGTGTACCTAAATTCAACATATTTCCCTTATGAAAATCTAAATGTTAACTTTGCTAATAACAGAGTTGCTTTATTATACGAGCAATACACTAGATTTCAACAGTCATATTACGGACGTCGCGCGGAACCCTTATTAAGTGAAAAACAGTTTAAAGACTTAGCACCGTTATTTGTTGTCGACTGTTCTAGACAAGCTGATAATCTAAAAGGAGGCTCTGTCGTAGATGTACGAGTGGAAATTGAAACTGATTCAGATATACCAGATCAAACATCTGCTTACTGTCTCATACTAAACGACTGCATAATTGAGTATAAGCCGTTGAGTAACACCGTTAAGAAAATATCATGAGCCCAGATACTATCATATTAGATGTCCAAGGATTTAAAGACCTTAACAACGATTTTATAGTAAAGGAGTTAGCTTTAGCCACTTCTGAATACACACAAACTTTTTTAATCAAGCCACCTTACTTGTTTAAATATTTAACAAATGACGAAAAAAAGCAAGTTAAATGGTTGGAAAGAAACAGAGGAATTTATTGGAACGAAGGTTTCATAGACTATAGAGAATTTCATCGTGTAATTGTCCAATACCTGGAAAGTAAGGATATTATTGTAAAAGGTCTGGAGAAAATTAATTGGGTTAAGGACTTGTGTGTGAATTGTAATGTCTTAGAACTTGACGAAAAACAATGTCCTAATTTATCTGTGCTACACAAAACATTCAGTGGTGTAAAAAATAATTTTAATTGTAATTATCATTTAAAGCACTGTGCACTAAAAAATGTAATATGTATAAAAAAATATTTAGAAAATAGTAAAAGTTCAAATTGTAATCTATTATTCTAAGGAAATAAAAATACTTTTTACAAATATTAATGCTTTTATTTTATTACAAATATACGTACATTAATATCTAATACACATTAGAGACATAAAATGAATACAATTTATTACATTAAACATAACCTAATCAACTAACTACAATATTAAAAAAAATCAGTAAAAATCATTATCTATTAAAGATTTTGAGATTTTTTTCACCAATGATTCAGTTTCGTCCAGAACAGAATCATTAGCGTCTTTAACAATATATTGCGCGCTTAGTATAACGTTCTCGCAATCACTATCACTATCATAGGTTTCAGGAGTGTTATTACATAGGTCTAGCACTGAAACTTTTATCAATTTAATGCCAGGTCGTTGTGGTCGACTCATTACGTAAGATTTTGAAGATTTCAGTTTCTTCGATCTCTCCTTACGTCGTTGTTTCAACGTCTTATCTTTCGTTACTTGTTTGCAGCATACGGTTTCCTTGCGAAGCATCTCGTTATAGTCTTCATTAGGATCCTGAGCATACTGACTGAACATAATCGTTGAGTCGGAAATCTGAAACAAATTATAATTAAATCATTAACACGTTGTTAAAATAAGTTACTGTTTTATTGAACCCAAAGGTAACCAAAGTTTATTTTATTTTATTAATTAAAAACTTACCATTGACATGATTCTGTAGCACAAGTACACGAGTTAAATAATATTTCGTAATTGAAAAAAATAAAGTATTTTATACAAATTAATTCAATCTATATATTAAAATGCTAATAATGCATATTGTGTCTGCAAGAAGAAATATTTGCACAGTATGTTTGTCAGTTGAAAAAGTCTACTACATGACTACATATAAAAAAATATATATTAAGAATATTGTTATATTCTTAATACAGTTTTTTTTTTAATATTAAAAAAAAAACATTTATATCTAAGCGATGACTGGAGCAATCGCTAGTATATCATTATTGTCTGTATTGCATTTTATAATGTAGGTTGGTTGTATGTAATGTAGGTATATTGGTCTCGTGTTACATCCTGTTCTATATACTTCTATGTTTTTATATTCAACTATAATCCAACTTTATAATAGAAAAAGAACATAATTTGTACAAGGTTTTATTCGTGACTTTGTTCGCTTGAATTAATAATTGGTTAAGTATATAGTTAATTCGATTTCAAATACCAAAATAGTGGAAATGAGCGACAGAAAAATATTTACATAGTTATATAATATTATGCATGTACTTATATAAACTGATGGTCTTATGTATATATCATCATGAATTGATAACAATATAACATTTCATTTTTATATATTTTTCGCTAATATTCATCTAATAAAAACATTTTATTGTTTTTATTTTTTAAAGACAACAACTCTTGCACTAGGTATTACTCGTATGTCGCGGGGACTTTTTACATATAATATATTTAAACTATTGGGTACAAATCACAGCCAGACTCAGGACAACAATTTGTGGATCATACAAATAATTGTCCTGCATGGGATTCGAACCCACAGCTTCGAGCACGTTAGTCGCTTACGCTACCACCGAGCCATCAAGGAGGGCATTACGAAACGTTGTTCGTAAAACGCTTGCTAAGCGTATGTATTGTCATACGGTTGAAAGTAGGTCATAGCAAACGCATATTTATATAATAATCATAAAAAACTATTTATGGTTGCGACTCTGTTCGCATGGATTATAATGGTTATATTTATAAATTAAATAAAACAAGTAAATGTAGTCAACATTTTATTTTTACATAAACAAAAGCAGTACTTAACCCTACTAAGTAGGTAGATATTTAGATGGAACTTAAATATATTTTTAATATTTTCATTTATTAATATATTTACATATACAATCGATACTTAAATCTAATACCTTAATACTAAAATAAAGTAGTAATTTACTTATACACTTTCACAGCAAAGAAAGCTTAGTCTAAACCTCATCTTTAGTTTTAAGCATATATGAATGACCCCAAGCTTGTGTTGATATTTTATCCAAAGATATCGCTCGTTTATCATCGTTGTTAGATAATACAATTTTGTTGATAGACTGCGTAAATATTTCGTGTTTTATTGATTTAAACATTGGATTTTTTCTATGGATAACTCCACCATTAAATAAAATATTTTCATAATCTGTAATACTTAAATCTCTTACTACACATGACTTTATTCCCTTTGCTTTTTTAGTGATTTTTTTTTGAGTTTTTAAAGAGTACAATTTAGATCTTAAACCAACAAAATCGGAGATATATTCTCCTCCCATTTCATCTTTGAATAAACCAGGAACTTTTTTATTGATAAGAGGTATCTTAAAATAGTTCATAGCTTCATAGTTGCTGGTGTCAAAATATTGTAAAAACTGATACTTTAAATCATAGTAAAAGTCATTAGTATATATTTCGTACACAAAAGAGTCCGTGTCTGTATAACACAACTGTACTCGCTCTTTGTAATAAGGCTTTACAATATTGTAATGAAAATTATACATGTGTGACTTAGAAAGTTCTAATACAGTGAATCCTATATAAATCGGTTTATCTAAAATAATTTGGTCTGGCCTCATTTGTATTGCAACTAAGTTTTCAGATAGAATTGAAGCACTATGGAAATAAGGATTGGATACAAGCCTTTCAGCGGATATGGACTTTTTGGTACGATTATTTTGATCGCTCCATTGATTAACTAAATGTACGCTTACTCTTTTTTCAGTATTTTCTAATGTTTTACCAAAAACACTGTTATTCAGTAACTTAAAAAAATCTTGTTCGAAGGCACTTTGTGCCTTCTGTCGTAATTGTGTGTTCAATTCTATATATTGCTTTAAGTAAGGACTCTGTCTAAAAGTTATAGCTCTATGTATTTTACGTAGTATTAAACCATGTTCTATACATTTTTTTAAATGTACATAATGTATGACATAGTTATACTTATTATATAAATTAGCAATTAGTTTATTAGATTTACCGCCTGGGGGAATGCATTTCTCTGGACAAAAAGGCAAATCGTTATGGTAATCGTGTAAATGTTCAGGATATAAAAGATCAACTTCTAATATAAATCCCCACTCAGCATTATCTGTAATATTTTCTACGTGTAAATTATACAATTCGCGTTCACTAAGAAACCTAAAACCTGAATATGGTAGATACTGGCACATGCTATAACCGTAAAGATTATTACAGTCAAGGTATACTATGAAACTAGAAGATTTAGATGTATTATAGTCAGACATGTATTTATGGTTAGCCTTAGCATACCGACGGGAACACATGCATAAGCCTCCCCTAATACCATCTTGAATCATTCTAACGATTGCTAAGTCCGACAGAAGTTCTAATTCAACACCTGTTTTAAGTAACATTGCGTCAAAGGACAAACTAGGTGCTGTTATGTAAAATGCAGGATCGAGGTTGTAATGTTGTTTACATGTTTTCCTAAAATTTTGGAAAATATCTGTCAACAAAAGTACATCTGTTTTTAAATACAAATCCGTATATTCTCCTAAGTTATGTATATTAAATTTATCCCAAACAGTTTTAGCATGATTGTAGTCTTCGTCGCTAATATTTTCGTTAGTTAATGAATTATAAAAATGACACTTTGATGGTAAAGATTTATCCTTATAACATTGCCAATTTGTCATATAATCGTAAGGATATACACCTTTTCGTGTTAATAAATTTAATTGTGTTTTATCAGGAAAATGAAATTTAAGGTTAATAAAATCTTTAACTTGCATTGTTTTAGCAAGTTTGTCAAGGCTTGTTCCTAAAAAGTTAAACGAATCTAAAAATCTTAATTGTATATACTCGTTATTATCAATAGGGATAAACTTTGAAAAGGATATGTATTTTTCCTTGGTCTTTGGTATTATTTTTATCTGACCAGGAATTTCACCTAATTTTTTAATAAATAAATGAGAATCATATCCTGACAAGTTATGGAAAAATATCGGAATGAATTTGGGTAACTTGTGTTGTAAATTACAGTGTCTATGTGCTGCACCCCGATATCGCCCAGTAATGTGACAGTGATCTCTTACTTTATCTCCCCACAATAAATGTTCACAAATGTGGCACTTAATAGCACTAGTGAAACTAACAGCATCGTTTTCTGTGAATATCATAGTTTCATTTTTAGTCAAATATTTATGATATATTTTCTTAACATCTTCAGTAAGAAAATGTACAAATTTTGTTACACAATCCTTGCCTCGATAACTTCTGTAACCTTTAAAATGTTCAGTGAATGATGATACTATATTATATGCAAACGCAGCAGGCACGTGTACTTGTGAGTATGACGTATTACCGGTGTTCAATTCGTCGCCGGAAATCGGTTTGAGTAAAGTTTCGAAATCAGCATATATGACGAATGGAATATTTTGTTTTCTATTATAATTTTTAAATTTTAAAAATGAACCTTTTTCAGGTAAAACTGTAACAACTCCTCCACATAAATGTGATTCAAATTTACTTGAATTCGGAAAAAATAATAAGCATGTTTCACAGAAGTACAATTTACCATGATGTTTAGTTATTTGATTTCTAACCAAACGTGGCAAATCTTTAATTAGACAGTAATGGGAATGTGTATTATTTTCTAAAAACAAAAGGTGTATACTCTTTGATTTTTTACTATTATTAGATTTATACAAAGGTCCAATAATTGTTCTATCATTTTTCAATCCATAAACGAAAATATTCAGAGAGGGGTTATTTTTTTCAAAAACATTGATGTCCGAAAATGTAATTGGAAATAATAAATTATTAATATTTAAAACATCTCGAAAATGAGGATACGACGATACTCTGTCAGGATGTTGTATTGTGGGATACAAGGCAGCTACAATACACCACAAGAAGCAATAACTATCATTATTTCTAATATTTAACACAGCTTTTTTATTTATTATAAATTTTGGTAAAGCTATAAATTTGGATCCGCCGAGAGGCTGATATTTATTTATATTGATTTCTAAATGAGAATTTTTTAAAAATGTCCATCCACTATCTCTTTCCTGAAACTCTTCAATTTTCTTTAATAAATTTAAAAGTATAGTTTTGTAAATTGATTCGAAATCATAATTTAAATGAATAACATAATTTTTTGTGGTGAACGATTTAATTTCTTGGTGTTCGTTTTTATACATAAGAAAAACAGAGAAAAGTTCAAAATTAATTTTAATTGATGTATGTCTTTGTAACGATTGATCGATTAGGTTCTTAATTTGTTTTTGGTTATTATGGAGAAACATCTCAGGCAATATATTTAACTGTTTTTCGGTGGCAAGAATTCTGTAAGTTATAATACGAGATTTAAAGGAAGAATTAATGATTTCAACGTTATCATACAATGGGGTCGTGCTATTGTTTTTATGATTATTACTTCGTAAGTGACCAGACCATCGTCGATTATCTACAAATATTTTACAAACTGTGCAATGAGGCATTATTAGAGAGTAGTTAAAGTTAAGTACCTACTTCAATATTTTTAACAATATTTTTTATACAATATTAAGTTTAGTTTATAAAATATGATGTTAATAATGTATAATTTATAAGATATATGATGATGATATGAAATGACTCTTATCGTAAATACCTACTTTAAAAAATAATTATCTTACTTAAACTATTATTTTGTAAGTATCTTGAATTTCAGCTTAATATTGATACAGGATTGAGCGATTCAGTTCTATTTTGACCATTTAGCTAGCTAATTAGTTTTCACTCTGAAAAAAAAAAAAAATATATATATATAATAGGTACCTAGGTGACATAATTGAACACCTTTGAACTTTTAGCCTGTGGACAGTATTATGAAATAGTTATATTTAAGTCATAGTCATAATGTATTTCAAAACAAAAAAACTATTTAAGAGGTATAATTACTTAAGAAAAGTTAAAAACGAAAGAAACATACAATATATATTTCTTTTACCTTGTTTCATTGTGTACCTAAGAAGTACAATGATTTCAGCTGGAACACTTCAGTCTCTAACTATCTATGTATCTTTAATTTTAGTTTATGTTGATACAGGAATCAACTGTTCTCTTTCGATCATTTATATAGCAAATTAGTTTTTCATCCTGAAAAAAAAAAAAACTGCATTTAATATAAATAGGTATATATTATTATAACAAGAGGTAGATATTATTACTTATTTAAAGTTCAAAAAGAGCAAAACATAGGTACAATAAATCTGTAACATAAAATAAATATTTTCCTGTTAGATTACCTGCCAATGTGCAAGTGGATACAATGATTTCAGCTCGTACACTTCTATGTCTAATTCAAAATGTGTATTTAGTTGATTTTGATTCATCGATATCACTTCTCGATTATTTTTTCTAATTTAATATTCTGTAAAAAAAGAAATATATAAAAAGAAAGAAGTATATAATATATGTAAGTATACATACTTCTATCAAACAGCTTCCTTATGTATTTAACTTAATAAACATAATAGTTATTACCTTTTTAAGTCGTGGAGTATTTTGTATTCACATATTAAGTACTTAAATTTCTGCTGTATTTAAATACACGTCTGCTGAATGCAAGTAATTCGTTAAAATTAATTAATATAAGTAATCTTAGAATTTTGTATTATAAAAATATTTATTCGATTTATTAGATAGCTAGGTAGGTATTTAATTCAGCAATTTAATATTAACACAAATAATTATTACCAGTTATTGGAAACGCTTGAAATTTGCTAATATGTAACTAAATACGTGCGCTCAACCTACTTTTTATTAGGGTACAGTAGATCTAAATCGGTATAAACAATTATTATGGATTTACGATAATATTCTATTAACAAAAATATCAATGATTATAAATTTACAAATAGCATTATTATTATTGTTTAGCTCCCTTTATTATAGTTAATTTCGTACCATATATAGATATTGTATATGTCAACGTAAGATTGTAAGAACAGCCAGTTTATTAATTAACTAATCAGTTTATACACTGTCGATTATTTGTAAACGCGTACTGAGATGACTTAATCCATTCCATTTATTTCAGTCAGAAACTGACAGTCTTCAACTGTTAGTTACACTAATCTGTGAAACTATAAACTTATAATATAATATGAAATAAAAGCAATAAATTGTACATCTCAGTGCGAGTTTACAATTTATCGACTAACGGTTCTTACAATCTTACGGTAAAATACAAATTACTTGTGTTTATCACATAAAAATAAGTCATAATATTATAAAAATTAACAATTCCAATTAAAATTTAAATAGGTACTTACCGCATAGCATTTATTTTGATTTAAAATAAATACATAATTATACGGAACCATAGAACTTGATATGACGTAGTCAGGCTACTTGCACTATATTTTTATTTTATAGTCAGCAATTTTGTTCGATTTTATTCAAAATTCCTTAGACATCATTTTTGACCAAGTATAATCCGTACAAGAAAAAAAGTCAATTGATACACCAATAACATGTCTGTTTAATATTTTTTTAAATTAACATTGTTTTACATGTTTCTTGATTTATAAGCTAAACATTATTTCACTACCGTACATTAAACGAAACTAAGTCTGCAAGTGTGGAAGTAATCATCAAGAAGTATACAAAGAACCGCTGCGCTTCAAACTGCCTGACGACACCTGCCTGCTGTACCTATCATCATCAGCACCATAACATTTATAATGTAAGTACATAAGTATACTATCTAATCTATGTACCGTATTCAATTGATTTTCTTCTTAATTACTAGCTAAATGTTTCATTATGTATCTTTAGTAATTACATAAGAAGAAAGAAAGCGTTAAGTTCAACTTTGATTTTATGATTTTAACTTTACTCAACTTGTAATCTTGGCTTGAGCATGATGTTATTGTCTGTCTATACATTTACTCAAGTAAAATTACATTTAAGTACCTAACGTTTTAGAATAACTTTGGGTAGGGTGTAAAAATAATGATAGAGTACCCTACTAATAATTATGTTGTGCTATTTCAGGTCCGGATCAGAGAGCGAGTACAGCTATCAGGAGGTCGCAGACGAAGGCAGAGCTAAATCGAAACATTTTGCAGACAGCAATGGAAAAAGGAAACGTAAAACTCCATCGACTAATTCGATTCGTAAAAGGTACGTAATTAAACTTTTATTAAATATGTACAATCAACGTCAAATCTAATTATTAATACCATTTTATTCTGACCTCTTATTGTATGGAAAGACTATACAATGTGTGATCAGGTTATATTGGATGTTAATATATTTTATTTAACGTTCTGTACACAATCGTTTGCAATAATATAAATTATTATATTTATAAATTAGTAATGCAATATATTCTAATTCTTTGATAAAAAGGTTTTAAGTAAGTTGTGAGTGTGAAACAACTATGTGTATAACGTACTGTACTACACTAGATAAACACAGCTGGTGAATTAAAGTTGCTGGGTTCGATCCCCAACAGTGTATTTACTTAGTATTTTTCCTTTCTAGAGATAGTCTGAATTTAGATCGGTAAATAAAAGTATTCACGAAAATATAGACTCTAATATTATTTTTATAAAAGTAGGTTGCTGTGTATGTTAATATTAATTTTCAGGACTCTATCATACTAACAAACAACCACTCGGTTATACTAACAACAAACAGAATTTTATTTACCTAACTGTTTACTAAAAACTACTTATTGTTTCAGTAAGAAAACCGAACCCGTTGACATTTTCGGTATAAGGAAATGCAAAACTCCTTCAGAATTTAAAGAAGATTCTAAGTTAGCATCATATTTAATAAACAAGGTCGCCAACGGTAACGAGCGGCGATACGCTACTACTGAAGGAGAGTACTACATTGACTTCAAAATTTACAAGACGAACGATGTCCATGGGACAGACTCGCTAGAACTGTGGAAAAAAGCCCTTCTCCGCTTGAAAGCTCAAGTGAATAGTGATTCTCCTCAGTGGCGCAAGCTGCAAGAATTTATACGCTCGATCGACACATTATTTACTGAGGAACCGAAAATGTTTAGTGATAAATAAATTATTTATTTAAGATGTACCCAATCGTTGTTTTACTAATTATAAACACAATGAGTGTACCGTGCTTGTTATAAACCTAATATCAAGTACGGTACACTGAATAAATACAGTATAGATAACAAATAGGTCTGGTAAAGGTTACAAGTGTGGTATAGCTAACAGGTAAGTACTTATGGTTAATTTTTTTATATTAGGCAATCTGGACTAATTTAGAACTTGTTTCACCGAGAGACACGTCAACCCACACAACTAGTCACAGGTGAGTTCTAACATCTATAGTTGTTTTTTTTGTTTTGCTACATTTGTCGGTTCGCAAACAATGTTGGTATCGTTATTAACGTTAGATAATAATATCCATGCTATGACGAACACAAGAAATAGGGAAAACATCGCAGGCGTGCGTAGTGTGACTGTTTTACAATCAATGAGCGTTTACCGTTTTGTGAACTAACTAAAATGTTACCGTTAATCGATCGGATATTATTGGGCGTTCTGGACCACGAGTCCTGAGCGAGAGCGAAACTTGTTTCGCGGAGCGACTGGACGAAAGTGGTACAGAATGCCCAATAATACCCTACTATTATAAAACTTCTCAAAAATTCCTTCTGTGTTGAATAGTCCATTTATCGGGGAGTGTCATAGGCTATATTGTATCACGCTATGACTAAAAGGAGAGGAGCAGTAATTAAAAATGTTTAAAAAACGGACGCGTTTTTTTCGCCGCCCAACGATGTGGGCACGGGTCAGCTAGTATTATTTAAAACTTATGAAAAGACTCCTTTAGCGCTAGTAAAAGTATGTACCAAATTGCGACGGGAGAATCACTGTATGGACCGGGTCGGGTTGTCGTAGGTAAAAGAAACAAACAAACTTTAACATTTAGGAAAAAAACACTATAACTTGCTTTATACTTAGTTGAATATAATTGATTGAAATCATAATTAGTTTGAAAGACTACCATGGTGTCATTACATAGTAGAGTTAATTGCTACGAAGAGGTTTTAAAAACTAACGTTACTATGAGTATCATCTTGGTATGGGCATGTAATAAGAAGGGATGAAACTAGGAAAGTAATTTATAATAAAATATGTCGATCCAGACGAGGAAGAAGATGGCCGCTGAAAAAATGAATGGATTGCTTAGGTGAGGATATGAAAGTGAATGATGATAATATGATGGCTTACAGAAGAGTATGGAAGGAATCACCATTTGCGCCGACCAACTCTATGTAAATGGGATATAGGCAGGCAAAGAAGATTATGCGTAACCTAAATCTTAGTATTAAGTCGTACCTTCAAATTTATTTGGACCTCCAGATAATTTTATTCTTCCTTCCAATTTTTTCTGTTTATTTAAAAGTCTTTGTACAAAAGCCGCTCTTTGTGCTCTGTCGTTTTCACTTAAGTCTTTACTTTGCACATCATCTGTCCTTATAAGTAACACCAATAACACAATGAAATATATCTTAAAATATATAAAAAACATTTTCAATTAAATGTGGGCCTAAAATTTTGCCCTGAGGAACACTCGCACTTATTTTGAAAATAGCATTATCTATTTTTGAAGAAGTTATTTAACATTATATGATTTTACATTTTAATCAAACTGCTGATTTAAATGTCTAGCCACAATGGTGTGGTACTGTTGAACTCCTATTAATTATTAGTTCAATGTCACAAATCACTTCGCCATACGCGCATAATATTTATTAATTTAAGGAGAAGCTTATGATATTTTAATAAAATATAATTATACAATGATTATAGTTAAAAAATACTTCCAAATGTTTAAAGAGATTTTGCCATCTAAGGAGACTTGTATCAGTATTCATGGCTTTGATCAAGAAATCAACCAATTAGCCTATTGTCCACTTACTGGACATCGGCCTCTTTATACATGATTTCTATTTTTCTTAATTTTATATAATGGGAGGCAAAGGAGCCAGTAGGTCATCTGATCAAACAATTTGTGATAAAATTTATGATATTAAAGCATTTTGAAGTTTGATGGTAAGTGATCACCGCCACCCATGGACACCCGCAACACCAGAGGAATCACAGATGCGTTGCCAACCTTTAAAAAAAGGAGTACGCTCGTTTCTTGGAGCTCCCCAAGTCGTAACGATCCGGAAATATATAATATATGGAGATATTCTATGACAAGATATGCCACAATTCTCCGCGTGGTGACGGAGTAAGAATACAATATGTCACCACCCAATCTCATCCCATGGGTGTCGTAAAAACCGACTAAGGGACTATCCGTGAATATTATCTTTACGAAATAAAAAGAAGTTAAACTTGAAATTAATCCCTATACCAATCCGTCTGGCCAGCGTGGTATAAGTAGGCCAAGTATCCCGGGAGGAGGCTCGTCCCTGCAGTGGGGCATTAATTGGCTGTTATGATGATGATATGCCACAAGAAACTTATAGAGGAAACTCTCAGATATTGGATAGTGTGTTAAATACGATAAAGTCTTGAAACTTACAGAAAACACTCGTAACAACTAGTTTTACGTAACTTACTCTATAACAGATACTCATAGGTCACGTGTCTGGCACATGCAGTCGATATTATTGTTGAATGTGAAGTGGGTCTGACGCGCCAAGGATTGTGTCCTGTACTGTTTGGTAACGTCTAGTAAATGTTATTTATACGACATTTTACCTTCCTTATTTGCTTATACAATATATTTTATAGAAGTTTTCTAAGGGGGTTTAGTGGCATTGAGAGAATGGATAATAGGAAATTGAAAAAATAAATTTACGTTAGTAAGGGAACACCTAGAAAGACTGACAGGGCCATCATTTTTCTAAAAACATTATTTAATCTCGAAGCTAAAGCTAGTGGTAACTTAATAACCACTAGATTAAGTTCCTTCATTACTAATAGGTACTTTTTTTTTTGCTTTTATTGACATTGTTAAATGTACAAGTTTTTTAAAAAACCGACAGTCTTGAAACTTACAGAAAATACACGTAACAAATAGTTTAGATACGTAACTTACAATACTCGATAACAGATACTCATAGGTCACTTCTCTGGCACATGCAGTCGATATTATAGTTGTATGTGAAGTGGGTCTGACGCGCCAAGGATTGTGCTCTGTACTGTTTGGTAACGTCTTGTGAATGTTATTTATACGGGACTTTACCTTCCTTATTTCCTTTTACAATATCTTTTATAAAAGTTTTCTAACGGGGTTTAGTGGCATTGAGAGAATTATACAATATGTTTAATATAGAAGTTTGTTAAAGTGGTTAGGGTACATTGAGAGAATGAATGAAAGATAGATGTGAAGGAAATTTACGTGACTTAGGTTAGATTAGAAAGATTTACAGGGACATAATTAACTCTATTTCAGTTTAACTGCTACTAGCCATAACTTAACATTATAATTACTACTTAAGTCCTTGTATACATTTTTTTTAATGTTTTTATCGCTTTAATTGCATTGGAAAAAGGAGAAATATCTAAAATACAACAATGTCTTGAAACTCACAGAAAACACTCGTAACAGTACTAGTTTTACGTAACTTACTCGACAACAGATATCGATAGGTCACGTGTCTGGCACATATTGTTGTGTTTGAAGTGGGTCTGACGCGCCAAGGATTGTGTCCTGTACTATTTGTTAACGTCTAGTGAATGTTATTTATACGGGACTTTACCTTCCTTATTTCCTTTTACAATATCTTTTATAAAAGTTTTCTAAGGGGGTTTAGTGGCATTGAGAGAATGGATGATAGGAAATTGAAAAACGCTTACGTTAGTAAGGGAACACCTAGAAAGTGATTGATGAAGAGAAGTGAAGAGAAGAAGAAGAAGAGAGTGAAATGATTTTTGTGGTCTCATGGCAGCGACGGGCATTGTTCAGCAATGTAGTAAAAACTATTAGATATAGATATCTGGGAATTAAAACAAATACTTCGTTTTTTATGGGTTTTTATATAGCGATGCAAAAAAGTTATTGCAGCAGCACAGCTAGTGTTAAGTACGATAAAGACAAAGGGAGGAATATTTTTACCTAGTTATAGATTGTACAATATACTTCAATGAAATCAATCAACTAGCCCATCGCAGTCCACTGCTGGACATAGTCCTTTCCACAAAACTGGGTCCTGCGCCTTTTGCATTCAACCCAGAGACCTTTTGAGGTCGTCGGTCCACCTAGCTGGGGGGCCTACACTACGTTTGCCGAGTCGCGGTCCCCACTCTAGGACATGTTTGCTCCAAGGGCCATCAGTCCTGCGACAGATATGACCAGCCCATTGCCACTTCAGCTTGCTAATACCAAGAGCTATGTCGGTAACTTTGGTTCTTTGTCGGATAACCTCGTTCCGGATTTTATCCTTCAAGGAGACAACATATTTATTTAATGGATATTAGCTCCAAGATACTCCATAATATATAAGAGCTCGTAATAGCAACCATTTATTGAAAACTAGTGTGCTATCGCAGCTGTATTAAATAAAAACTATAATAATAATATAGAGTCACCCCACCTAATCCCATGGGTGTCGTAAAAACCGACTAAGGGACTATCCGTGAATATTATCTTTACGAAATAAAAAGAAGGAAAACTTGAAGTTAAGCTCTATACTAATCCGTCTGGCCAGCGTGGTATTAGAAAGCCAAGTATCCCTCCGTCACGGGAGGAGGCCCGTCCCTGCAGTGGGACTTAAATGGGCTGTTATGATGATGATAATCATAGTAGTCTTCCCCTTAACAGTATCAATGTAATGAAGAATGAAATACTCTATGAAGCGTTATACCATTTGACCTAAATAAGAAATACGTAGCGAATGACACAATGTAACGTCTGGTTTAAAATCTTAAAGAAATATACACCTTATTGTTGAGTAATAGAGCGTTGAATCGCTTGTGTTAAGTAATATTTGACATTCAGCATGATGGTAAATTCCATGATTGTCTTTTGTAGAAGAACTCCACACCTTACTTCGAGACACAAGTTGTTAATTCCCATAGCCTCGTTCTCCGTGTGGTGACGGAGTAAGAATAAAATATGTCACCACCCCATCTCAACCCATGGGTGTCGTAAAAACCGACTAAGAGACTAACCGTGAATATTATTATTATCTTTACAAAATAAAAAGAAGGAAAACTTGAAATTAAACCCTATACCAATCCGTCTGGCCAGCGTGGTATTACTAGGCCAAGTATCCCTCCGTCACGGGAGGAGGAGAGGAGGAGGAGGAGCACGTCCCTGCAGTAAGAAATTAATGGGCTGTTATGACGATGATGACTGGTTGTAGGTTCCTTTACCAAGAAGCCGTCCAGCTCAGTACTACCACTGCGCTCGCTCTTAATATACCTGCTCTTAAAATATCAAATAGATCACAAACATTTTTTTTTATAAATTCAAACCTAAATTCAACTAGTTATGCCTAATTTAACAAGTATCTAACGCCCTACAAAATCCACCACTTATTTTCATCCCCATTCTTCCATTTCACGAAAAGTGGGTCACAAAAAATGGCCCAATAAATTATATCCGCATGACCTAATTATAACTTACCTGCAAGGCTTAGCATTGAGGGTCATATAGGCCCTTCAATAAAAACGTCACATACTATAGATCCTAACAAAATTAACGAGCGCAACAAAAGTTTTATTGCAGAAATCAGTGACCAAAATAACTTGAACCGCGCTCTACGATTTATTGTAGAAAAGTTAGTTTAACTTTTTTGTTTGTTAGAAGAATTGGGGGTCTGTTATAACTGGTCTTGTTACTATATAAAGTAGGATTCTTTTCCTGCCTATCCTACCTTGAATTACTTTATTGGTTATCATGTCTAAAAGAATAAAGGTGTTATGCAAGTTATGGTGTGATTCGTGCGGAAATCTGTTACGTGTTTCTTAGTGTTGTCACAGTGTAGAATAAACATGCAGTTGAGAAATTCTACTTTGTATAATTTTAATAAACATATATGTACAGTATGGGGACATTGATAATGTGATTGGCTTTTAAAGAAAGACAGCAAATCAATGAGTAAGAAAAGTACATCCGATTACCGAAAATAGCTGAATAATTTTAGTATAAATTTTGAAAATTATCACATTAAAATGTATCTTATGGCGTTCGGCATAAGGTTGCAATTATAAAAGATTGAATCCCTACTTACTTCTATTTTACATTGTGTGTTTCATCATGTCTTACTAAGTGACACTGGTGACGGAAACATTGCATTTCGATAAAAAGTCATTGCAGTGCAACAAAATATAGCACTTATTGTTAACGTCATAATATACAATTTCAAAATCATCAATAAATTATAATCTCACTTTCTCGCTTCCTCATTGTTGTCTGGCTTTCTTTAAAAACCAATCATATTATCAATGTCCTCATACTGTAACTTATTTTAACACTTTATGGCTGGAGTTTTAAACTCCAGCCATAAAGTATACACGAAAAAAAGAATTATTTAATAATTCTTTTTTTCGTGTATGTTTTCATCGTTAAAATGGACCAACTGTCAAAATTTATAGTTCCTTCACAAAGAATTTGTATATTTGATTTATTACCAAGGACCGTACCGTACCGTATCTTTATTAAAATGGCGATGTGACAGCAACATAAAGGTGACTAATTCTTAGCAGTCAATCGTATTGATCAAAGAAAACAAATAAAAAGAATGTCGTATTCTTTTGGCTCGATTGGCTCAAATGAAAATATTGTTACTATTTTATGATATTTTTTGGTAGAAAAATAAAAATATTGTTATCATATTTTATCACTGCATGCTTTCATACTGTGGCAGAACGGCAGTAGTGTGTGGAAGTTATGGTCTCTAAGATTTCTGTTTTTCCTTTATGTTAACTCACTGTTAACACTTCGCCTTATGCCCGATTTACACATCGACAAGTACAGTGGCGAGTTAAGTAGTATTTTAAGATTAAGTTGATTTAAATAGATCTCCATCCTATTTTTTGGCGAGTTAGGTACGAAGTAACCCCCTCTCTCGCGTCTCGCCAACTTAACTTGCCAAAAAATAGGATGGAGATCTATTTAAATCAACTTAATCAACAACTTACTACTTAACTCGCTACTGTACTTGTCGATGTGTAAATCGGGCATTAGAAAAAAAAATGTTATTACGTCACTATTTCAGGTAAAGGGCTTTTGGATCATCACTATTTCTCACATAAAGAATTCTTTATAATTATGCTTCTTCATATGACATATTTTTTATTAATGTCTCACTGCAGGGACGGGCCTCCTCCCATGACGGAGGGATATTTGGCTTACTAATACCACGCTGGCCAGACGGATTGGTATAAGGTTTAATTTCAAGGTTCCTTATTTTTTATTTCGTACAGATAATATTCAAGAACAGTCCCTTGGTCAAGTTCTACTACACCCATGGGATGAGATGGGGTGGTGACATATTGTATTCTTACTCCATCACCACGCGGATAGAGTCACCGCATGGATACCGTTACCACGCGGATACTGTCACCACGTGGGTAATATACGTAGGTATCTGTTTACGGTATCGTGGTGTAAATTAGTAAAGAAAAAAGCACTTAAGTACGAGGGTTAAACTGAAAGTACTTAGAATGGGCCACTTATAAACAATATATTAAAAAAATAGTTCTAAAGTTTGAAAATAGAACTCTTTGCCAATATTGTGAAGTATATATTTCATTCATTTGTAATTTATTTTAGTATTTGGCGGCAAATTCAAAATTGTCTGTGTTTTTGCATGAATTTAACACGAGAAAAGGAGACGGTTTTTTTTCGCACCACCCTAAACAGTAAAGTTTATTATTCATATTACTCACAAAAATAGTTATTATCTTAATATAGTTAACCGAACACAAATTGTACTTAAACGATGAGGGAATAATGAAATAATAATAAAAAAGGATTACACCTAAAAATGCTTGTTTTGGAACGTTCTTAGGTTTATTTTAATGGTTAATACAAATTATCAAGTAACGTACTTTAAAAATAATCGTAGAACGAAACGTAAATAACAGCCAATAGCAGATACTCTGTAGTACAGTTTCAATCAGTTTGACACTGTTATGACAACGTTGTTATTGTTTCAGATTTTATTAGATAAATGCATGATTTATTTGTACTTTTATATTTCATAAAAATGGCATCTTTATATAGAGTGCATAATACACACTAAAGCTGCTCTTGCTGGATACTGTTGTTACTGCTTATTGAGCACAGGCACAGTCACTGTTAGCTGCTGTGCATTGTGATGTGTAAAGTGTGGTTTTTATCTTGGGCTCTGCTTTTCGGTGAGCTTGAGCCATCTGCGTCTATTTAAGATGAAATACTGCTTTAAGAGATGACTGTGGTAATTATAATTGTGAACAGTAATAAATATTTCTTGTATCATATATATAGTGTATTTTTTCTCTATAACTACCTTATTATTTTAGATCTACAAGCAATAGCCAACAAAAACTGCGTTATTTCGAGAGATCTTGGTTGCCTTATTAGTGTATATTCATTAGACAATCGCTGTTGCGAGATTTTAGGTTGTCACTAGAGTCATGTTTTGATTGTCCTATTTCAGAGTATTCCCTCATGGGGGAGTTTTGATATATGCAGACTGTCTATCTAGAGATAAAAAGGAACAAACTGTATGCATTTCATTCCTAAACTCGCACAATTTGTGACTGGGCCTATTCGCCGAACAAAAAAAACCGTCTCCTTTTCGTGCAATGTTTTTTTATGACTTTCGATGTCATTTAAGTCAACAAGACAGTTATGATAGGCTACTATTGGCCTTTCATGATGAAGCCCTATCTCGTGCGACTGTTTACAACTGGTCTAATGAGTTTAAATGTGGTCGCACTAATCTCACTGATGATTTACGCGAGGGACGGCCTTCTACGGCGACGACTAAAGATAAAATCTGTGTTGTGCGGAGTATGATAGAGACTGACAAAAGAGTGACCTATCAGCAGATTTGGACAAGCTTAGACATCGCTATGAGTCAAGTGCACAAAATCCTCCACAAACATTTAGCGGTCAGGAAGCTTTGCGCCCGGAGGATACCTCAAAATTTGACTGAGGCCCAAAAACTCCGTCGTGTGGATTGGTGCCGTAAAATGATTGAAAGATTTAACGGAGGTGACTCAAATGCCGTGTTCGACATACTGACAGGTGACGAAAACTAGATTTACTGTTATGATCCTAAAATCAAAAGGCAATCTGCTCAGTGGGGGTTTCCTTTCGAGGAGTTGCGAACTAAAGTGAAGAGAGATTGAAGTGCGAGAAAAAAGATGGTGGCCTCGTTCTTTGGAAGGATAGGTCATTTCGCAACAATTGTGTTAGAGGATCAAAATACAGTTTCTGCAGAGTGGTACGCTAACAATTGTTTGCTACTTGTCTTGGAAAAAGTTCGAGAGAAACAACCTCGCAGTAGGATCCTCCTTCACCACGAGAACGCCTCGTCGCACACCGCCAAGCAAACGATCGACTATTTGGCGACATCAAACGTTGAATTACTGGGTCACCCGCCGTATAACCCCGACCACGGGCCTTGTGATTTTTATTTATTTCCAAAAATTAAAGAAAAACTTCGAGGTAAGCGGTTTATGAATCTTGAAGAAGCGGTGGCGGCGTATCGCGATGCCGTTGAAGAAACCCCTAAGGACGAGTGGGCAAAGTGCTTTTCCCAGTGGTTCCACAGCATGCAGCGGTGTGTTAACGAGAAATGACAATATTTTGAAAAGATATAATAAACTAATAACTGGCAAACGTAATCAGTTTTTGATTTTCTAAGAACTTTCAGTTTGACCCTCGTACCAACCCCTAGATTAAACTATTCAAAAGCAAAGTACTATCTACTACTTTTCAATACTTAAAATATTTAAGTACTATTCACAGTCGATGAAACTGTTAAAAGATAGTCCATGTTCATAAAGTGATACAGCAATTATGGTGAGAGTCGGCCTCCAATTGCTTTACTCCTCTACATCCAGACAACGTTGCGACTAACTATCTATCAGAGATGGGAGATATCAGATCTTGATTCGGATATTAGATTTGTATCAGTTCCGACATGGGACATGACTTTTATAATAAGTAGTAACTCAATTATATAATTTTGTGTCTAAGCGTGGAAAATAAAAGATAATTATTTGTCTTTGGATATGCGATACTTGTTGAAGATTTTATGACCTACTCAAGAGTTAACTTATCCAGCTACTTACCAAAAAAGAAACACTTGAAATGATTCAGCAATTATACTAAGACATCAAGCTCTGCTTAATTCAGGACTAGACGGCGTTGGGTGGATGTATGAAACGTTGTCGATAAAACTGTTAAAAGATAGTCCATGTTCATAAAGTGATACAGCAATTATGGTGAGAGTCGGCCTCCAATTGCTTTACTCCACTACATCCAGACAACGTTGCGACTAACTATCTATCAGAGATGGGGGATATCGGATCTTGAGTCAGATTCTGATATTAGATTTGTATCAGTTCCGACACGGGTATTATTTTTATATTAGTTAACTAGCGGTCCGTCCCGGCTTCGCACGGGCATTATTTTCCCGCTTTTTTGTTCAAAATTTTCTCGAATTTTCTTTGCTATAAACCTCACGGAGCCCGAGACCTTTCCAACTAATGCAAAATCGTGGAAATCGGTTCGTGCGTTCTGGAGTTATAGCGTCAGGAAGGAAAACACGACTTATTTTTATACAGTATGTAAAGTGAGACATAGGCAATACTTTAGGGCATGATAGATAACGTTATTTAATGAAGGAAAAAAAATACAAAATAAATAAACATTAAATTACTACATAGTAAACGATGTGTAAAGTTTAGCCATGAATTTCACTAATCATGGACGCAGAGAGCGATTGGTTCGCCAGCTGAGTTAGATACATACCTACGACGCGCGGCGCGGGTCAATGCACCGAGTCTTGAACAATATTTTAGCGCAGCGGGAACGTGTCCATACTTAGTTAAATTTTGGGATTTTTTCGTCAAAAATTAAGTACCTAATTTTATTACATAATTGGGATCAGAATCACGTACAGAGTCCCCTCCTTAATTATTGCCGATGACTCAAAAAACACCCTGTATAGTAGATTGTTTAATATGTTGTTCGCGTGGTGAAGAAATAAGAATACTTAAAAACAAGCAAAACTTAAAATTCTGTCTAGGAAACTATTAGAATCATACATTTCTTTGAAGCAGAGAACAGGCTCAGCACTATCATATTTGGATCGCTCAAGCAACAGCCCTACAGTAGATTTGTACTTGACACCACCTACACAGTTAGATGCTATAATCGATAGGCAATCGTTATAACTATTCCGTAATTATTATCTATCTTCTTAAACCTCATTTTATTTTTATTTTTTTGGAAAAATAAACGTTATTACATTGTATAATGCATAATTGATAAAGTTTTCGGTAGTAGTTAATGCAATAACAACAACATTTTTCACACATTTGTCGAAAACATTGCGGTGATAGGATCATGAACTTAGATCTAGACAGTTAATTGCTTATACTATTATAAATAAGTATTATTATTATATTATTAAAACGCAATATAAAATTAGGTATAAAATAGGTGCCACCTAAATGTTCCGTAATTTTAATTTAAACAAATCTAATTATCCGTATCTTTTGATTCGAATCCGGATACAGTTTCACAGCTCAGTAACATCACTAGTGTCGACATCAAGCGTGTCCAGCTATGCAATTGCAATCAGATCAGAGCTTTTACGTTGAACGAAGAGATGTAAACTTGATTGACGTTGTATGACTGACCGTTTTGTTACTGACTTAGATTGCACGTGTTACACTTTGATCTTATCTCAAAGGTGTTGTTAAAGATCATCATCATCAAAACAGCCCATTAATGTCCCACTGCAGGGACGGGCCTCCTCCTGTGACGAAGGGATACTTGGTCGGATTGGTATAGCGTTTAATTTCGAGTTTTCCTTCTTTTTATTTTGTAAAGATAATATTCACGGATAGTGCCTTAGTCGATTTGTACGACACCCATGGAATAAAATGGGATGGTGACATAATTGTATTCTTACTCCGTCACCACACGGAAACCCCGTCACCACACGGTCGTTAAAGATGATTTAAGGGAATTACGCAACTTGACATTACCTATCCTACCTACCTATCAAGATTTTTCTTTTAAAAAAGACAACTCCCGCACTAGGAAACACGCCCTGCGACGCGGCGACTTTTATAAACATCAGTTTCCTGACGACCTCTGTGGCGTAGTGGTTATATAACATGACTGCTACGCAGAGGTCTCGGGTTCGATTCCTGCTCAATGGAAATCTTTGTGTGCATGAACATGATTATTTGCATTGGTCTGAGTGTTTCTATGTATAATAATATGTATGTATTTACAAAAAAAAGTAATTAAGTATGTTTATCCGTTGTCTATAGTACTTACCCATAGTACAAGCTTTGCTTAGTTTGGTACTAGATGGCGTTGTGTGAATGTGTGAGAAATATTTATTTTCTTTATTTATGTATACCCGCGCGTCGGTCTGTGGGACCGACTACATACATCTTTGATTGGCCCGGGTATATGAAGGTTAATATGCTCACTGTTCTTTTAAACGTCAAAGCTTAAAGTCAAAACCGCTGAGTTCAGGGTAACGTAAAAGAGCACAATGCACCGAGGAATACTTAATCGTCAAATTATTCGCTCACACAATTTTCAGTAATAAAGACGACGGCGACAATTAAAAAGAGTTAAACCTTAATAATACGTTGATGCATCCGTGTAGTGACGGAGTAAAAATACAATATGTCACCACCTCATCTCATCCCATGGGTGTCGTAAAAACCGACTAAGGGTCTATCCGTGAATATTATCTTTACGAAATAAAAAGAAGGAAAACTTGAAATTAAACCCTATACCAATCCGTTTGGCCATCGTGGTATTAGTAGGTAAAGTATCCCTCCGTCACGGAAGGAGGCCCGTCCCTGCAGTGGGACATTAATTACCTGTTATGATGATTGTTATGACAAAATCTCTCAGTAATATATTTTTGAGGTTTTAGACATTTCAATACTTAAACCGCTTTTTAAAATCAAGGCGTTTCTGTTGACTATTTAGTAGCTAATTGTATAAATTATCTCAAAATACAATTCGTGTAGTGTGGTGTAACGAAATAATACGGGGAAAATGGTTGTATCTAGTCAATTTATGAAAATACAATACAAGCTTTGGGTTGGACTGGAAATGCATAAAGCTTATAACTTAGTTTCTGGTAATCTAAATGTAAAATTTAAGTGAAGATTCTACCTTATTTCTGTTTTACCTAATTTGCATTGAGCAAATTAGGTAAAACTAAGTTGTAAACATTTTATACGTGTCTTATTCGCGGTATATACTACATAGCGGTAGATACTAATAGGATATATACCTAAGTTTTTCTCTAACATTTCGGCCGACTTGCAAAGGCCGTGGAGAAAAACCTAGGTATTTATCCTATCCGTATGTAGGATAAGTAGTATATACCGCGAGTAAAACCCGTATAAAAAAGGATTACGTATACAAATCGCAATAGTTTAAAACCTATTAATTTGTAAACATTGGGGAAACAAAGATATTGGTATAAATAAAGGGACTAAGTACTAGTATTGTAGAAAAATTAACTTAAACCTTCCGACACATGTTGTGTTTCCTTGTTTCCTTCATCGTATGACATTGGGTCATTCAAAAATAGTAGAAAGAAGCCTTTATAAACTACTAGCGACCAGCCCCGGCTCCGCACGGGCACCTACTATCCCTTTGTATGCTTAAATCTTTAAGACTACGCTACGTATTTTGATGCGGTTTTTTTAATAGTTAAAGTGATTCAAGAGAAATGTTTATATGTATAACACATGCATAATACAGAATAGAAACCTATGTAAATTTAGAAATTTCTAATGAAGCTGTATTTTGTCTAAGGACATTCTGTAGTAGGTGCCCGTGCGGAGGCGGAGCAGGTCCCTAGTTTACAATAAAACAATTTTGTTAGGTTGAAAATAGACAGCCATTAGAATTGGAAGGCACATTATCGAAAACGCATGTACCCGATAACATCAGTTTGCTTATGGATCGTGTAGATTACTAAATATAGCTAGCACTTTACTTTAATTACGGGGTATCATGCTACATAAACATCACGCCACGGCATTAAATTTTGGGATAACAGAATTGATTTGGTTTTTTTCTGACAAATCCCTGTGGAATTACATTGCCACAGGATTGGTCTAAGGGTCTGTCTTACTTTTACTATATTTCCGGACCGTTACGACTTGGGGAGCTTCAAGAAACGATCGTACTCCCTTATAAAAGGTTGTCAACGCATCTGTGATTCCTCTGGTGTTGCGGGACACCCGCATATGGTGGATATGGATAGGCGGCGGGGATCACTTACCATACCTGCTGGCTCGCTTGCCTCCAATTACATAAAAAAGAATATTGACTAAACCACCCCCTGATTTTTGGTCTCTCAGGAAACCATGTACCTACCTTCCGCAGTAAAAGAGAGAAAGCTTTGTTATCTTACGGCTAAAATCGTTTGTCATAATTATCGTTGGTCCGTCGTATGTAAATGTAAAAATACATTTATTTTCCACCATTAACAAAGTGTTACAAAAACATAACTTATTTCTAGGTATTGGTAGTGGACTGGAGCCTAAACTAGGGAAACCCTGTATTTCAGGGCTCCAGGACACTCACCCGCGGTTACAAGTTTTCTGAATGAGCGGTCTACGTTTCCTGGTTAATCCATTCCAGAACCATTTAGCTTCATATCGGTTATCGGTTCTGCATGCTTAGCCTCAGATATTATCTTACTTCGATTCCCGCTCAATGCAAATATTTGTGTGCATGTATAGTCGAGAACTAAATGGCTTTATCACCTCTAGAGTTAATGTTAGTTGCATGTCATAAAACTATTGGGTTCAATATCGCACAACAAAACATCATCATCAAACATCAGTTCTCTTGTATTAGCAAATAGTCGTTAAATATTTATAAAAACAAATAGTAAAGTCAACGTTATTGACTGTTACTAAAGCATATTTTCGGTAAAACTTTTTATTCCAATGAATTTCTCTCTTTTTTCCTTCTATGTCCATCCCTATCATTTCTTGCATGACGTCATTGGCGCATATTTCAATTTAAGGTTTTCGTAATTTTATAATATAAAACAAATTAGGGTAAACCACCTAGTCGTTAGAAGTCCTACAATGATTGGCACTTATGAGTTAAAAGTGAGTAAAGAGAAAGAAAACACTATAGATTATTCAAGTTCACTATGATTATTCAGTTCAAATATTATTTATTTAATATTTTTACCATATTTTATTTATTTCATGTGTCAACATAGCAATAATAAATTTATCAGAATCCTTTTATTGGCATTAGTACCAATAATCTTTATTTAATACTATTCAATCACATAATAATGATTAAGTATAAGCAAAGATTAAAGTATTTTATCATTTTATGATATTTTATATTTTAATTTGACACCGAAGTCCACTCTCACACACTCACAATTGGGTGGCTTACCAGCCAATATTTAAATTCTACATTTTCAGTTCTTCAGAAATGACAAGCTTGTAATGTCACAAGTAACAAGTTGACTTTAGTTTTAAATTATTTAATGGTTTTTCATGATTTTTCACATACAAACTCTACAGTTTAATACATTTGTATTGTGTTAGTAGATATTATTATTTATTACGTTGAAGTGAAAGTTTAAAATAGATCGCACCTTTAATCTAAGCTTAGTTTTGATTACGGTCGACCAATGACGTCAAGCTCACGCATAAACATTAAATAACGATCTTAATGAATTTAAATTATTATAGAATTTTTTGTCAAAACTGATAAAGCCATTTCGTTTTCGACTATACATGATTGTTTGCATTGGTCTGGGTGATTTCTATGTATAATGTGTTTGTATTAAAAAAAAAAAGTATTTAAGTATGTTTATCCGTTGCCTAGTACCCATAGTACAAGCTCTTCTTAGTTTGGGACTAGATGGCGTTGTGTGAATGTGTGAAGAATATTTATTATTACTTATTTACTTAACCTGAAGAAGTAACCGCATATTGAGAGACACAGAAAGCATAACACTCACAGACGCAAAGAACGTACAGCATATTTTTAGAATTTAATTAATTAAGTCTTCTTTACGCTTAAATGGCGTTACCAAGTTTAATGAAACTTGTTGAGGTAGCTAGCTGAACTTTTTAGGGCTGGGGGTAGGGGTTACCTACCACCCCCCCTATGTATTTACAAAAAAAAAAGTATTGAAGTATGTTTATCTGTTGTCCAGTACCCATAGTACAAGTCCTGCTTAGTTTGGGACTAGATGGCGTTGTGTGAATGTGTGACGAATATTTATTTTATATGGCGTTACCAAGTTTAATGAAACTTGTTGGGGTAACTAGCTGAACCTTTTAGAACTGGGGGTAGGGGCTATTTACTATTATAAAGTACTAGTTTTTGCCCGCGGCTTCGCTCGCGTTAAATTCGAGGTAGCACTCTTCCCCTTTCCTGGACACAGAATAAGAAAAAAAAGTAACCTATGTTACTCTCTATCCCTTCAACTATCTCAAAAAAAACACGTCAATTCGTCGCTACGTTTTGCCGTGAAAGAAAGACAAACAGACAGACACACTTTCCCATTTATAATTTTATGGATGGTGTTCTCAAAGGATGAGGAAGGAATTCAAATAATAACCCGAAACCTAACCTGAAATAAACCTCTGAGCGCTCACCCATCTAAGGAATGACCACGCTGATGTTGCTTAACCAGCTTTATCGTTTATGAATCAGTGACTGCAACTGACTGTGTAATCTCTGTATTAAATTTTGATGATAAATAATACAGTCATCATCATCATCATCATCTCAGCAAGTTGACGTCCACTGCTGGCCATAGGCCTCCTCCAAATATTGCCACCTTGTGCGGTCCTGCGCCTCCCTCATCCATCGGCTTCCCGCCGTCCTTACAAGGTCGTCTGTCCACCGTGTGAGGGGTCTCCCCACCCTGCGTTTTCCGGTACGCGGTCGCCACTCCCGAACCTTTCTGCCCCAGCGGCTGTCGGTTCTCTGCGCTAATAATACAGTGTTGCGATAAAATTCAAGTCCATCACCAAAAGCACAAGTTGTCCATTTTAACCAACCGTATGTATCGCCAACAAAATGAAACTTTACGAACTGTGTTTTCGGAATTCGTCAATTCAGCCACGAATTTCGTCTACGAAACAATACAAAAGGAAGAAAGTAAAAGAAAAAAAATTCTTTGTAAATAGTTTCTTTCTGCGATGTTAGGTATGTGAACCAATATTACTATACTCTATGGTACTGTTATTTTATATAGACACTTGTTTTCTTTAGTACCAATATACATACCGGTATACATGAGGGACTGCTTTAGTGTCCGTGTACTAGTGCTGTTTAAGTACCTATATTTGTAATTCAATAAGAAAAGAGATTATAAAATGTAACTTAATAGAGTTATGCCTATTTATTTCCAAAATACCTCGAGCCTTTACCTACTTGAAGAAGTCTGAAACTGATACAGATAGCCACCTGGCGACATATATATTTACAAAAAAAAGTATTTAAGTAGGTATCTTTATCCGTTGTCTAGTACCCATAACAAAACCAAATCACTTGACACAGCTGTTGTTGAAATCTTCTTTCGTAGATGTTAAAGGCCACTGATGATGAGTATCCATAGTATGTACAAGCTTAGTTTGGGACTAGATGACGTTGTGTGAAGTGTGAGGATTATTTGGGTGATTCTTCGAGCCCTATATTTTCGATGTCTGGAGGTTTTTCTTCGTAACTAACAGACCAACCAAACTGCAATTATTTTTAAAACATAGTATAGACAGTTACTTATCTTGCACACGTATTTTTTTTTAATAATAGTTTTTTATATATTTGAAAAAAAATATTAAAAAGCGTTCTTCTGATTAATATGGTGTGTCCGTAACCCAGTTTCTTGAAGATTAGTAACAGTAACATTTTATCTTATTTACGAATCGATGTGCGCTATAAATATTACGACATAATATTAGTTGTTTCTTTACACAAAAAAAAAAGGTACTATTCACGATAGTTTTTTAATGAAAAAATAAATTGTGAGTGTCCGGCACAAAAGTCTGATTCATATTCGCGCGCTTTACTCAAACGTACCTAGCTAAGTACGAAACATCAGGAGATCCCTTCTAGTGCTGGTGGTAGCCAGGGACTCTGCTGACGTGGTCACGACGTTGCATGTGGCTGGTTCGTGTTGTTGCGGAGATATAAATGTAAATATCTGATTCATATTACTTTGGTTCACCTGTGTTTCTGATTACTATGTTGGCTGTTATAATTAACTTAAATGGTTTTCAAACTTGAATCTGGTAGCAATTGACTTACAATTGGGGATTTAAAACCTTTGTGTAAATAGTTATCCTTAATTGTATACGTGTAGTGATTTACCGATGTTAAGAGGCAAAATTTTGATTTATATGTGCTTGATTCATACGGTAAAAATACTATATTAATCAGAATTTCACACAAATTGTTAATAAAACGATGCATTGGCGGCACGGATAATGATTGATATTGTAAGCTATCAATGCTCCTAATAACTAGATTTAGGTGTGGTGATAATCATTGTGATTATTAACTGTGATTTTAATAAATAAATGACTGATTTTTCTAACTAGAATTTCATTTTTGTTCCTAGTTCTGATTTATATGACCTCTAAAAATTTTAAGTTAATTATCTCAAAAACCTTTTTATAAAAAAGTGTGCCTTTTTCAGGCATTGTATATTAGGTTATCATCTTTAACAAAAACATGTTTTATAAGCCAAAATGTGAAAAATAAATTAGCACATATGAATCAGACAAAGAACCGAATTTCGGAGAAACACCCATTTATTTATTTATCTATAATATTGATTTTAGATATACTACTTATAAAAATAAACTGATAATCGGCCCTGCATGCTAATAGTTCTTAGCTTGCTTAGATATTTGAAGTAACTAGCGACCCTTGGATGGATGGATATATGGGTGTTTGTTACACGCAAAAACTACTAAACTAATTTTGATAAAATTTGAAATATAGGTAGTTTAAGGTGTAGAATAACATTTAAGCTACCTATACAATCCGGGCGAAGCTGCGGGCATCAGCTAGTTTGAATTGTAATACTAAAATACAATAAAGAACATAGGTATAAAGCATTTGTGACTCGCTTAATGAATGTGGACGAGGCTGAACCTGTTTGCCAGGATCGTGACAATTAAGTGGCGTTCTGTCGTCTCTGTTTACCCCGGGCGGGATAAGGCGTGAGTTTATGTATGTATTTATAAAGCATCATATCAATAACTTAGTTAAGAAGGTCGATGTCATGAACATGAAACATGTTATCAATACTTCAGAACATGACTTAAAACCCCATAAACCCTGTTGTCATAAACCCCATAAACCCTGTTGTCCGACACTTATCCCGAGGCAAGAGTAATTCATACAGATATCTATAAATTTTGACATAACGACAAACGTTTTGGGGGCGTCGTAAATCTGTCACGAGGTTATTGTAGTAATAATGTATTTTTATAGTATACGATTTTTTTGTCGTGATCTATCGATCGATGTTGTGGGGCTGGGCTGGCCATTTGTCATGTGCCTGATGAGCTGTGGGTCAAAATTTGCAGTACTAAAAGTCAGTCAGGTGTGATTGCAGGCCGTGTTATAAATGGCGAGATGAATAAAACAAGAAATATAAATACAGGTTTTATTGGCCATTGATTGAGACGTGTATCATCCTACAATGGCCGAAGTTCTTTACACCATGAGAGGAAACCCATCCCTGCAGTAGAAAAAATTACAAAATTGTAAAATATCCATCTCGACAAATTGTTTTTAGAAGGCCAAGTTTTTCTACTGCATTGGGGATAACGATTATATTATCGGTCTTTAAAATTAACCCCCTTACTCATAAACGCCTCTTAAATTTTAGTCAATTGATTGGCTTCAATTCTTACGGTTTTGTTTGGTATAAGGTTGGTTTTCGTAATAAAAATCTCGCTAAACAATGATTAAAAAGAGGCGTTTATGAGTAAGGGGGTTAATGTTTTACTCGTATTAATCGGATCGTGACTTCTAAAATAAGTTTATTAAGTACTCGGGTTATTCTACGAATAGTTTGTAAACTGAACTTAGAATGGATATAAAAAATTGGTTTGAAACTTGAATACTAAAACCTCTTCCATTAATTACTACCCTATACATATACTCATGATGATAAAGAAGAAATAAAATAAGGGTGTAATCAATCAAACTACTAATATTATAAATCCGAAAATTTGTGAGTTATAAATCCGAAAGATTGTGAGATGTATGGATGGATGGCAAAAACTACAGAATAGATTTTGATGAAATTTGATTAAAGGTAGTTTAGGGTGTACAATAACATTTAAGCTACCTATACAACACGGGTGAAGCCGCGGGCATCAGCAAATTATAAACAAAAATACACTTTACAATTATATCTTAACAGCCCATTATTGTCCCACTGCAGGGATGGCCTACTAATACCACGCTGGCCAGACGGATTGGTATAGGGTTTAATTTCAAGTTTTCCTTATTTTCATTTCGTAAAGACAGTAGTTACGGTTATTCCCTTAGTCGGTTTTTACGACACCCATGGGATGAGATGGGGTGGTGACATATTGTATTCTTACTCCGTCACCACACGGAGTTACACTTTACAACCTAGCGGCTAATTTTCCATGTGAATTCCACGCAGAACAATTTTTTTTTGCGATCCAAAAGTTATTGTCCAGAGTCTGGATATTCTTTGTATCCGTTAAATCTACGTTTTTAAGGTCCCCCGAGACACCATAAAGCATGATCCAAAGTGGAGTGAAAGTCAGTGGTCTTTTAATAAAAATATTGCCTAGTGATTTAAAAAGAAAAGAACTATGTATTAATCAGCCATTACAGCAAATAGTTCATAGTTATTAACCTCCAAACTACCATCTAAAAACCAAGTCTTGAAAAGAAATACAAAGTTTGAAGTATTAAAAACCTTTCCGTCATACTCAGTCGCGTTACCAAGTATGAGTGGTCTCTATCAAAGTGACGTAAGTACACTTCAACTTAGTTTCAATTTTGTAACTTAGCTGTAGACTGTTTCAGTTTTATTTAACCGTTCACGAGCATTATTTAAAGGTCATGCTTAAGAATGATTATTTTTTGTAAAATCATTTGACGACCTCTGTGGCGTAGTGGTTACATACATATTATACATAGAAAACATTCAGACCAATGCAAACAATACTGTTCATGTACACAAACATTGGCATTGAGCGGAAATCGAACCCGAGACCTCTGCGTAGCAGTCATGTTATATAACCACTACGCCACAGAGGTCGTCTATTTCCACTATACTTATATACAGAGTATAGAATATATCTATAAATAACAATCTGTCCAAAATAAGTGACGTTTCATCAATACGTTATTAGTTTTGTGGAATAAGGAAACAAAAGTAGAACATATTGTGTGATCCCAATTAGTTCCGGAGTCATTAACAAGTCGTCAGCAACTCATTTATCAACAGAGACAAGCTGCTCAACGTACATTATTACACATTACGTCTTTTACATTCATTTCATTCATTCAGGAATGACTGTGAGTGAAGTTTTTGCGTTTGCAGATTAATTAGTAGCTTTTCTTTCCTCATCAACTCTTAGTATTCAGTATTCATTCATTTAATCAAAGTAGTACAATAATATTATATCTTTTTGACGTCATCTAAAACTACTTACTTAATCTAAGTTTATAAACATTTCAAAGTTTAGAAAATTTTACCACCGCCTCCAAAGCGCTAGTAGAGAAGAAGCGGCGCAACAAACTCTACTGCTGCATTTTTTGACGTCATTTTTTTTACATAGGAGATAACTGTAATTAGGCGCTGCAACCATTGTATACCATACATAACCATAACCAACCCTAATGTAGTACAATCATTTTAGGAAGTAATTTTACAAAGTAAAAAGATGTACATTTTGATTCGAAAAAGTTATATTCCACAATTCGTAGTTTTTGCTTAGAGTAAGTGGGACTGCTCCATTCATATAAATTTGTTCCCTTAGGCTAATTTGGTTTCCATCCTAAAAAGAACAAGACATAGTTTCAGTATTTTTGTTAACCAATCAATCAATCAAGTGGCTTATTACAGTCCATTACTACACATAGGGCTCTCCCAACACGCGGCACAGAACACGGTCCTGCGCCCTATCCAGTACGACCCAGAGACCTTTTCGAGGTAGTAGGTTCACCTAGCTAGGTCTTGCACTACGTTTGTAAAGCATTCACGTAAGCAAATTACATAATTATAAGGTACTACAATTAGTATAACACACCATAGCGTCATACTAAGTACTTTTTTTTTTAAACAAATTTTTTTTTAAAGCACTACTGATCATGCCCTGTGTCGCGGGGACCTTTTACAAACATCAATTAACGGACACAAAGAACACCCAGACCAGGACAATAATTTGTGGATCTCACAAATGATTGTCCTGCGTGGGGATCGAACCCACAACCTCATGCACGGCAGCCGCTTGCGCTACCGTCGCGCCACCGAGGTCGTCAGTACTAAACACTTAGTACTAAACACAATAAACCTAGGGTACATACCTACATACGCAATGAATTCTGTACATAACTCTACAAAACACGACACTATTATTTTGAGCGCAGTTTAAATAAGTAAAGCAATAAGGCTTGCGAAACTCTTAGAATATACCTACACGTTGAGGTGAAAATGAAACACAGGACTTAGGGTTGGCCCTTGTTCATTTAAACTAATAATAATATTATAAAGAAGTAAAGTTTGTGTGATTGTGTGTTTGTGCCCACATTGTGTACTTGTACGGGGTAGTCTCTGGATCTAATGAACCGATTTTAAAAATTCTTTCTGTGTTAAATAGTCCATTTATCGGGGAGTGTCATAGGATATATAGTATCACGCTATGACTAATAGGAGTGGAGCAGTAATGAAATATGTTTAGAAAACGGACGCGTTTTTTTCGCCGCCCAACGAAGTGGGCACGGGTCAGCTCGTTTACTATAATACATTATACTTATCTTGCAAAAGATTTTCACTGCTGGAATCATGTTCTAAGTTTATGAATGATCTCCTCAGGGACCCTCAACAAGTATGTTTTAAAATAAATAAATGAGACCAAGGCTCGATAAACTTTTAATTTCTTTAATTTGACGACCTCTGTGGCGTAGTGGTTTTTAAACATGACTGATATGCAGAGGTCTCGGGTTCGATTCCCGCTCAATGCAAATCTTTGTGTGCATAAACATGATTGTTTTGCATTGGTCTGGGTGTTTTCTATGTATAATTCTGCCGTCAATAGCATAGTTACAGTAAGTCGGGTTTTTGTCAAAATTGAGTTAGGTATACAGCCGTGATCACGATAACGAGATCTACAACTGTATCTAACTCATTTATTTGTATCGTTTTTTAATCCAAAGTTAACAATTAGAAATTTGCAGTAAGTCGACCAATTTTTTTACATCACAAAGCATGATTACAGTCTGTATACTTACGGCAAAAGTTTTATTTAGAGTCTCACTGCATAAGAGCAGTATGACATATATACTGCTAATATGTTTGGTCATTAACAGTTTAAAAATAGAATATAGGCCAATCATAAAAACTTTAAGAAGATATACTGTTTTGATCTTAAGCAGCTTCCCAATATTTACTAAGTGTGTATCTAGTCTTACAAACAGTATGCAGCGATACTGCATGTATGCTTAGTAATTGATCCTTAGCGTTGGTTCCTTAATACTTACCACAAGGACAGTATGATACTATATTGAATTTATGTTAAGCAACGTAATCAAATCTAACGTAATGGTTACTTATTATACAGAGAGTATGTAGCCATCCTGTGTTCATGTTTAGACAGCAGGATAGCGATAGCGGACAGATGCACAAATCACGTGGACAGTAAATTAGCTATACTGTACTCATACTAAGCAGAACATACATATAATATGATCTTACTACTAATTATAAGAAGTGTTTGTCTAGGTCTTGCATGTCTACATAGCTGCGATATAATGCCACGTCATGAATATACTGCAGTAAAGTTGCTTCACTGTGAACGTAATATGTTATTGTAACTAAAAGTCGTACAATTTCTCTTTTATTACAAACAGTGAAGTATAATAAATTATATAATAATCTGTTCCCCGAATACCTACATAATTTAATATTACATACACTACTACGATGGCGCGGGGAGGGTGCGGGGTTTTGAGAAAAAGGTGGTTAAAGTTTTGGATCGAAATTTTTACACAAATCTTTTGTTTGCAATCGGATCACAATGGTCACAAACTCCAAATACAATTTGTGCTTCATGTACTTAATAATTATGTTATACATCGCCAAAGCTATACAGACAGCAGAAAGGCTTACAAATTAGATAAGGAAAACGTAAAAGAACATAAATACACTTCTCATAAAAAAAATCGAAACAGTCTGCAAGTTTGTGTTTTGTATGGATTATGAGAAAAATGTGTACCTATATTTAGGAATATGTGTTATATGCCATTTAATAGGGAATTTAATGAGGTTTTCAAATAATAATGTTACTTAACGTTCTAAATTTAAATTTAATTTTCGTAGATTTCGTATTTTGTTTAACAAGTCGTTTTTACCCTGTACGTAGTTTGACGGACATTGATAAAATTACGCACGTTAATGAAAAAAAAGCTAGGAAGCGTTTATTTAATAACCCGTAACTCGCTTCCAGAGTTCCTCGCGCCTCTTATTAATGCATCCATGCGATTTTCACCCGCAAAAACCGCCAAGTGGTGGCATTGCTGAATTCTCGACTTAGTCAGCGTGTAACAGCTGAAAGATTGCATCTAAGCCAGTTATATTTTCATAGAATCTACAAACGCTTTCAAGAGACTCGACGACCTCGACGACTCGACGACCTCGGTGGCGCGCCGGTAGAGCCAGCGGCTGCCGCGCATGAGGTTGTGGGTTCGATCCCCACGCAGGACAATAATTTGTGAGATCCACAAATTATTGTCTTGAGTCTGGGTGTTCTTTGTGTCCGTTAATTGATGTTTGTAAAAGTCCCCGCGACACAGGGCATGATCCATAGTGCGGGAGTTGTCTTTTAAAAAAAAAAAAAAAAAGACTTGTTTGTTCACGTGCCCTTAGTGATCTGGCAGAAAACAGGTGATTTCTGACTGAAAAGATCGATTTATAGTTACAACTTCAAAATCTACGCATTAATGTCTTTCAACCGCAGCAGCAGCTTCATGATGAACCTATGGTAGCTACATATAAGTGACTCTATAATTAGAAGAAGGTTGAAGGAACGTAAACTGTTACCATACAAGCCAGCAAATATGGAGAATTATCTGCAGATCATCGAAAAGCGTGTCTTAACTTTTCACGCAATTACCTAAAATGGTCATACATCTAGTGGAACAAATTTCTCCTTTCTAAAGAGTGTTAAATTATACTGTATGGTAAGGATGGAAGGACTAAGGTCTACAGAAGAGATAGAGAATACTTTGCACCATGCTGGATTGAAAGAAAAGGTCATCCATGGTGGTGGTTCGTGGACTATTTGGGGAGAAATTAGCGGCGACGACAAGACAGAGTTTGTCTTTGTTTTTGGGTCACGTCTGCCTTTATTTAAGTCATAGGGACATTGAACAGTGTCTTGAAGCTCATGTTATACCCTATGCACATTTTATTGACCGCGGTTTTACATTTACGCACAAGGATGCTAGGGCAAACACAGCGAGCGTCGTATGAGATTATGATTCCGTAGTAGATATCTCTATTATTGATTGGCCAGCAAGAAGCCCGAACATGAATCCGGTTTACCATCTATGCAATAAGTAAAAAAGACGAATTAGTGCAAGAGATCATGCCTTAAAAACACTTAGCCAGCTGTAAAATAAGTATAATCCAAGAGGAATAGAACAGAACGCCACTATATTTTATCGTGACTCTCATCCGATCGATGAAGAACCGTACAGAAGCAGTAATGAGACCTTGGGCAGGGACATATGAGTCATTAAATAAACGCTTCCTAGCTTTTTTTTTCATGTATGTGCGTAATTTTATCAATTTCCGTCAAACTACGTACAGGGTAAAAACGACTTGTTAAACAAAACACAAAATATACGAAAATTTAATTTGAATTTAGAACGTTACATTATTATTTGAAAACCTCATTAAATTCCCTATTAAATGTCATATAACACGTATTCCTAAATATACACATTTTTCTCATAATCCATACAAAACACAAACTTGCAGACCGTTTCGATTTTTTTGATGAGAAGTGTATAATGACACCTTTTAAGTGTGTTTAGATCTTCAAAAGGTGGTAATGCTACCTCGCATGGACAGCTACAAAGAATCAATATTCTGTCCTCGAATTATTGCGTTACGTTATGAAACGTTTGCTCCTTTATGTAAATCTAATAAAGAAAATAATCCTTACGCTGTCTTATGGCATGAAGCGATTTCAGGCCGAAATGTTTATGACATTGTGTCAACATTCAGAGCTTTTTTTATACACCATCGGAATAAAAGTCACTTGGTGATTTGGCCAGATAATTGTTCGTCACAAAACAAGAACTAGACACTGTTTTCGTTTGTCAATATTGTAAACAGTGATTTAAGCTCAAGTTTCAAGTTGTACTTGGAGAGTATAATATGCTACATTCTTTATTTTAAATACAATGTTAAAACCATTAACTAGTTGTTTTATTATCACTGCAACCTAATAATATAAAAATTTTGAATCATTATAAGTTTGTATGGTTACTTAGCTTAAATACAGTAAAACACACACTTACTGTATTTAAGCTAAGTAACCCTACAAACTTATAATGAGGCAAAGGTTTGTACTGTACTTATGCTAAGTGTTCCCTATCAAAGAGCCTTTAGGAAATACTTAGCATAACAACAATAATGTGTTTATTTTTTCTTACAATTATTCAGTTTTAGTTTTTTAATAAGTTATAGATAGGTGCTGAAGTCTTCTATAATTTAAGGTATCAACCATCGTGATCCGATTTCAAACAAAGGATTTATTTAGAAAATTCAACCCAAAACTTTAACCGCGTTTTTCTCAAAACTATATAAAGCGTACTTACTGCAACTATGCTATTGACGGCAGATTTGTATGTATTTACAAAAAAAAAGATTTAGGTAGTTATTTAGGGTCGGCGCAACATGTCTTCTTCTTACATACTTGCCTATCGGACGTAATTTCACAAGTAACACTCTTCGCAGCCATATCGCCTTTTACACAATCCATCCATCGTTTCTTTGGCCCTCTTCCCCTATATCTAAACCTAGAAACAAGAGTAATATTTAAAAAAATCTGAGTATCAACCCTATCACTTAATATTCGTCTTGGAAAACGACGCCAAAAGGCGACAGGCAACGACCAAAGAAGGTTTTAAATATCTTCCGTTTTTTTTCCACAAGACGTTAATTATATACTTTATAATAAAAATAAAGTAGCTTGACATTAAATTGCGCCATCTTAAAATTTTAAGCTTCGTTAAGAATAAAGAATAATAATGGATGAATGGTCGGAAGATACTGTTTTATAGAAAATGGATACTGAATAGGGCAGTGTCAATCAATGTGTGTCAAAATGTTTTTTTATATAGGGTACGGATAAATTACTTTATCGCAACTTATTCAATGTAAGAATACTTTCCAGGGTTGAAGGCAATAGATGGCATGCTTGGAGTCATGATAATATAGTTTCAAACCGTTGCTTCCTCCTTGTCCGTGTTAAATCACGTATGCGCGGGATATACAGCGGTTAATTCCCGAACTTGATATGCAAGTAACCATTTGGGGGCGTTTTACTCAACTCGCTACCCAGGGTATCCTTTGACTTAACCTTCCACTAAGCTCAAAAGGTGAAAGATGGTCTCTAGAACCTTCTTTGAATCGGGAAGAGGGGCGAGTATCCAAAAGTATAGTCATAAACACCCATTGATGCTGTACTACAAAGACTAAACTCTTCCACTAATTAAAACCACCGTGACCAAATTGATCCGTGTGATAACGAAGTAAGCATACAATATGTCACCACCCCATCTCATCCCATGGGTGTCGTAAAAACCAACTAAGGAATATTATCTTGAATTAAAAGAAGGAAATCTTTCGAAATAAAAAGAAGGAAAACTTTAAATTAAACCCTATACCAATCCGTCTGGCCAGCGTGGTATTAGTAGGCCAAGTATCTCTCCGTCACGGGAGGAGGCCGGTCCCTGCAGTAGGATATTAATGCGCTGTTACACCAAATTGATACTTAGGTATAGGATTTTAAATCAAGCATTTTAATTTCGTAGCAATATGATCTGGGATCTTTTCTGAGTCATATTTGTTTTAACTTCTTTCTTGGGATGAGATGGGTGGGTATTTTACTTTATTTACATACATAGAAGCTATAATAATACAATTGACTTATTACTACAACACGAAGCATAACAGCTTAGACAATGTTACAGGTTTATACATAAATTGGTACAACACAATTAGTATCCAATCTATTAATTGATTTTGACAAGGGATCTGATTTTGATCACAATAATTGTTTTAATCAATCTTGACAATCTAGTACATGAGGTTAACATGTTTAGGACGTTGTTCTGTGTATAGATTGATGTCAAAGTGTTAAGGATTATAATTATGTTTGAATAAGTAAACAATTAATTATTTATTATAGCAAAATGTTACAATTTCTAAATTTTTAAGTATTACAATTATTACAGAATTTCATAAAATACACCAATTTGTTTTTAATTTAGAGTCAGCTAAAGGAAGAATTAATTAACATCATTTTTAAATCCTGTTATAGAATTATCATCATAACAGCCCATTAATGTCTTACTGCAGGGACGGGCCTCTTCCCGTGACGGAGGGATACTTGGCCTACTAATACCACGCTGGCCAGACGGATTGGTATGGGGTTTAATTTCAAGTTTTCCTTCTTTTTATTTCGTAAATATAATATTCAGCGATAGTCCCTTAGTCTGTTTTTACTACACCCATGGGATGAGATGGGGTGGTGACATATTGTATTCTTACTCCGTCACCACACGGAGAAATCATTATAGAATTATACGATATTAATAGTCTACTGTATATTTATACCACGTGCAACAAACGCGAACTATGATAAAAAAAGCCCTTAGGAGCAGAATGTACAAAACGCAAAATGTACACTACACGCAAAATGTACAATTCGCATAATGTACAATTCTCAAAATGAACACTACTCGCAAAATGTACAATTCTCAAAATGTACAAGTAAACCTAAATTCACACTTAAGGTGTTTTTACAGTTTTGTACATATAACTTGTTGTAGCAAGAACCGAAACAACCAGAGTGGTTTTTGATGCTTGTCTCGGACCAACCTACCTACCTACCAAGGCGAAGCCCTAATTAGGTTTGGTTAGATAAATTACGTTAAATTTATTTTATTATTATAGTTGTCGGGACATTGGCTGGCGAGGCATTGCGCTTAATTGAAATAGACCCTACATGGGTAGGTATTTAAAATTATATCCATGTCGTAGGTAGGTATTTAAAATTATATCCATGTCCATTACACTTATTATCAACAAACAAAATAAAAAAATCCTTATAGTTATACATAAAAAAAACAATTTTAGAATAAAAATAAGGTTTTTTAATTCGCCAAAAAGAAATCGAAGGAAACGCGATGTTTTGTTCGATCAAAATTATAATCAATATTTAGAACAACTTATAAACGATCAAATATCACGGCATTTTTAATAAAAATGATTTATTTCTAAACATGATAAACAGACAAGACTTCATAAAAGATGCCACTTAACAATTCCTGTGCATGTGATATTAGTATTTTTAAAGTGTCATCGATAGTCACCACTGTGAAAAAGGCTTTAGGTTTACTTGTGCATTTTGAGAATTGTACATTTTGCGAGTAGTGTTCATTTTGAGAATTGTACATTTTGCGAATTGTACATTATGCGAATCGTAAATTTTGCGTGTAGTGTACATTTTGCGTTTTGTACATTCTGCTCCGAAGGGAAAAAAGTTGCTCTATGATTTGCCACACCTTAATAAAAACAATAATAACTCACGTATTCCTAAGGAAACAAGCCTAATGTTTTTTTCATCACAATGCAAATTCCATAACTTCAGCACATTTAAGATACATAAGTTTTAAATCATAAGTTAGAAAAGTGAGGGAAAAATTGAAATCTTTTGGGAATCGAAAAAGTTACTTTTTTATTGAGTTTGCGACCATCACGGGCATTGTATATTAAAACAAACAGTAGCATATAAATGCTACTGTTTGTTTTAATATACAATATGGCTGGTTTTCATCTATGTGGTGACGGAGTAAGAATACAATATGTCCCCACCCTATCTCATCCCATGGGTGTCGTAACAACAGACTAAGGGACTATCCGTGAATATTATCTTTACGAAATAAAAAGAAGGAAAACTTGAAATTAAACCCTATATCAATTCGTCTGACCAGTGTGGTATTAGTAGGCCAAGTATCCCTCCGTCACAGGAGGAGGCCCGTCCCTGCAGTGGGACATTAATGGGCTGTTATGATGAATAGTCTACTATGTCTACGCCACGTTGAACAAACGCGGCATATGATAAAAAAATGCTGCTCTTTGATTTGCCACACCTTAATAAAAACAATAATAACTCACGTATTCCTAAGGAAACAAGCCTAATGTTTTTTTCATCACAATGCAAATTCCATAACTTCAGCACATTTAAGATACATAAGTTTTAAATCATAAGTTAGAAAAGTGAGGGAAAAGTTGAAATCTTTTGGGAATCGAAAAAGTTACTTTTTTATCGAGTTTGCGACCATCACCGGCTTATATGCTACTGTTTGTTTTAATATACAATATGGCTGGTTGTTTTCTGTTTTTTGAATGGTGGTTGAGTAAGAGGAAATGGTGACATTCATCATAACAGCCGATTCATGTCTCACTGCAGGGACGGGCCTCCTTCCGTAACGGAGGGATACTTGGCCTACCAATACCACGCTGGCCAGACGGATTGGTACAGGGTGTAATTTCAAGTTTTCTTTATTTTTATTTCGTATAGTTTATATTCACGGATAGTCCCTTAGTCGGTTTTTACGACACCCATGTGATGGGATGGGGTGGTGACATTTTGTATTCTTATTCCGTCACCACACGGATTTGATTTGACAATGGTGAAATTGCCTCTTAAAAAATAAAAGAAGAAGAACTGTATGGCTGAGGGAGGCCCATGACTGCGCAAGGTAGCGCTATTTGGAGGAGGCCCATGTCCAGCAGTGGACGTCCATTGGCTGATGGATGTATAGGTACATGTATCTGTTTGGTGATATTCCCTAATCAATCAATTAACTAGCCTATTGCAGTCCACTGCTCGACAAAGGCCTTCCGCATCCAGTCCGAGCCAGAGACCTTTATGAGGTCGTCGGTCCACCTACCACTACGTTATGATATTCCCTAATAAAGAACCTTAAATAATTTAAGTTTATTGACAAAACTTTCTTACTTCAATCGCTGTAAAAGTTTCGTAGCACAGAAACTTTGAAAGAAAGCAGCTTGAATCATTACAGCGAAGCGCTTAAAGCGTATTTTTTCGCTACCCTATAGAGTTGTCGCAGCATAAATTGAATTCCATTCAGCGCTGCACATGAAACATTCAGCTGAATTTCAATGCGCAGTTTACAATGGCGAGCATAAAATATGAACCCTCTTTCTTTTAAGATGGTTTCTTTACTATTATCTTTATTATGAAAGACCGAGGGCAAACATTTAAATTGGGAGTAGTTATTATAATTTAAAAAATAAAATATAACTTCGCACTAGGGAGCTCTGTATCGAGGAAAAAATATTATTATGTGAAATTATGTAAAAATATTATATGAAATTAACAGGCACAAAAAACGTCCAGAACACATAGGAACAAAGGATTTAAAAAAAAAAAAAAAAAACAAATAAATAAATACATAGAGAATACCGGTTGCAAAATGTAATTTGATGCAAAAAAGCTAAGTCTGTAAAGTATTTAGGCATAACGATTGACGAGAGGCTCACCTTTAAAGATCACGTTACTGCATTATCGGCAAGGGTTAGGAAACTCATCTACGTTTTTAGGGAGCTAAGAGAAGTCGCTGACTTCAATCTTTTAAAGAGCGTGTATTTAGCTCTTTGCCAATCTGTGGGGTGGTACATCAACTTCAAATTTAATTGTTTTAGAGAGAGCTCAAAGAGCAGTACTAAAAGTTATGCTAAAAAAGCCGATATGTATCCAACTACAAATCTTTATCAAGAGGCCGGTTTACTAAGCGTTCGGAAATTGTACATTTTGAAAGTAGCAAGTCACACTCACAAACTTGTTTTAAATTCCCCTGACTACACAGACATGTTGAGTTTAAGAGTTTTTAGATAACCTACCCCTTCCGTAAATACTTCATTTGGACACAGGTTCCCAATACACATGTTTCCTTACTTATATAATCAAATAGTAAATCAATGTAATGTAAGACATGATACAATGCGAGAGGCTCTACCCAAATTTTATAACTTTTGGCTTACTTTAGATTACAATGAGACTGAAAGACTGCTCAGAATTATTTCGTAATATACCTATACACTTACACACACACACACACACATACAACACTATTGATTCACATTTGTTTAATTATTTGTTAATTATTTTTGTTTTTTTTTAATTGTTTTTGTATAATCTAAGTTCATTGTGTACATGTGTCCTTTAATTCGTAAGTTTGAAAGCCACGAAACAGGCTGCGCCTAGTGTGGCTCTCACTGCAATATGTAACTAGATTTAAGTGGACCTTTAAATAAAATTTTATCTTATCTTTATCTTATCTTATCTTAAATAAAAAATAATAAAAAAATCTTGCGTGCGTTTAGAACTACCGACCTCGTACATGACCGCCTTATACTCCACCGCTTTACTGATAAGACTGAGATCAAACTTTTATCGGGATATAACTTGAAAGAAGAGTATTTAACATACATACATAAACTCATGGGAATTGATGGGGTGGTGACATATTGTAATCTTACTCCGACATCACACGGAAAGTCATATTAAATATCGGGCCGCAACTGTACAGTTCTCTTTCGCAAGATTACTATTTCATAGCCACGAACATGCATCGTTTGTTCTATGAATTTTGCGACTGTAAAATATATGTTTATTACGTGATCAGATGGCGTAATGGGTAGAGTATCTACCTGCTATATGGGGTTCTATTATTTACAATTCAAACATGTATGTATCAATTTATGAAACTGAATATAAAAGTACAGTCATCATAACAGCCAATTAATGTCCCACTGCAGGGACGGGCCTCCTCCCGTGACGGAGGAATATTTGGCCTACTAATAACCACGCTGGCCAGACGGATTCGTATAGGGTTTAATTTCAAGTTTTCCTTCTTTTTATTTCGTAAGGATAATATTCACAGATAGTCCCTGAGTCGGTTCTTACGACACCCATGGGATGAGATGGGGTGGTGACACACTATATTCTTACTCCGTCACCACACGGAGTTAATCCTGTGAAATTGTGAAATTAGTAGATATTTTATGACCATTTTCCGTTCTTTTATTTTTGTACGGATATCATATGCTTGCCCTTTTTCTTTTCTTATTTCTGGCTTTAACCACTCAAATGACATAATGTTTCCTTCTTTTAAAAATATTAGCATAAAACTTCAATGTTTGCGAAGCCTGCAGCGAAAGATATAAAGTTACCCGCCATTAAAATAGTTGATAGACGGAAGTGCGCTTACCATACCTTAAAAGCTAGCAAGGGTAAGGTTTCCCACAAAATAAAATGCATTATGAAATTTTCTTAAAATACTTAATACAAAGTCAGATTTTAATAAAAATATATGTCTTTTTCTCTCTTCTTCTCCGTGTGGTGACGGAGTAAGAATACAATATATCATCACCCCTTCTCATCCCATGGGTGTCGTAAAAACCGACTAAGAGACTAAACGTCAATTATCTTTACGAAATAAAAAGAAGGAAAACTTGAAATTAAACCCTATATCAATCCATCTGGCCAGCGTAGAATTAGTAGGCCAAGTATCATTCTTTCACGGGAGAAGGCCCGTCCCTGCAGTGGGACATTAATGGGCTGTTATGATGATGATGTATTTTTCCTTCAAAAAGATAACTTCCACCCTAATGATTATGCCCGGTGTTGCAGGGACTTTTAAACATCAATTTCACGGACACAAAGAACGTCTAGATAATAATTTGTGGATCACGAATTGTTCTGGGTGGGATTTGAATTTGTGCCTTCGTACACGGCAACTTTGCCACGAGCTTACATATTCCTATACTCCTCACACATTCACACAACGCCATCTAGATCCAAACTAAGCAGAGCTTATACTATTACTATGGATACTAGACAACGGACAAACATACTTAAATACTATTCTTTTGTAAATACATACATATTATACATAGAAAACATCCAGACCAATGCAAACAAACATGTTCATTCACACACAAATTTGCATTGAGCGGGAATCGAACCCGAAACCTCTCCGACATGACTGTTGGCATCGAGGCAGTTTAATATTCTTTTTTTCAATGATTTAAACTCAAAATAATATGATGATTGATATAAAATTTGGTCTTTTACCAACATCATACCAGAGCATTATCATACCAGATGATTCTTACAGAATGAATTAGATTTTTTGCAATTATGCCCTTTGACGTAACCTACCTACTTTGATGATATTCCTATGGGACCAAATTGGTAAAAAAACACTCAGTTCTGAGTAGTAAATATTAAAAAACTACAACTTAATTGATAACCTCGATTATTGAATTTAAATGACGAAGTTTGGAAAAGCAGATCTGAGGCTGTAATCGTAACCTACTTTAACCTAACGCACAACTACACGAAAACAATTTAAGCATTTCATTCATCTTGCCTGCAAAAGACACAACCAATTAACGTTTCTAGATCCGTTAAATTTATTCCGCCCTCAACGGGTCTTGGAATTCGGCCGTAATGTCGAAAAATAGATGTATTTATAAACTATCCGTGTGGTGACGGAGTAAGAATACAATCTGTCACCACCCCGTCTCATCCCATGGGTGTCGAAAAAACCGACTAAGGGACTATCTGTGAATATTATCTTTACAAATTAAAAGAAACAAAACTTGAAATTAAACCCTAAACCAATCCGCTTGGCCAGCGTGGTATTAGAAGGCCAACTATCCCTCCGTCACTGGGAGAGGCCCGTCCCTGCAGTGCGACATTAATGGGCTGTTATGATGTATGGAAATTACAATAGTTTAAAATCAATATTTTTATTGTCTTATAGCCAATTGTGCAAATACCTTTGCACATTCTTATAGCCAATTGTGCAAATACCTTTGCACAATCTTATAGCCAATTGTGCAAATACCTTTGCACAATCTTATAGCCAATTGTGCAAATACCTTTGCACAATCTTATAGCCAACTGTGCAAATACCTTTGCACAATCTTATAGCCAATTATGCAAATACCTTTGCACAATCTTATAGCCAATTGTGCAAATACCTTTGCACAATCTTATTGCCAATTGTGCAAATACCTTTGCACAATCTTATAGCCAATTGTGCAAATACCTTTGCACAATCTTATAGCCAATTATGCAAATACCTTTGCACAATCTTATAGCCAATTGTGCAAATACCTTTGCACAATCTTAAAGCCAATTATGCAAATACCTTTGCACAATCTTATAGCCAATTATGCAAATACCTTTGCACAATCTTATAGCCAATTGTGCAAATACCTTTGCACAATCTTATAGCCAATTGTGCAAATACCTTTGCACAATTGGCTATATCTCCAGCTGTAGATAAATTTGATTTTTTAAGGTGCTATAAATGACTTACTTAGTAAAAATAGTATTCTTAATTTCCAATTTACTGGTGCCTTGAAAAGACGTAGACTACATAATGACATAACATTACATACCTTAATCGCTTCACTTAAAATACATTTTTAAGTAGCCAAATATGGCTTGGTGAGTTTTAAGCGTAGGTACACGTCATGAAAATCAATTTCGCATAAAAGTAAGCAATAATATAATAATATTTACATTTTATTTCCTGTCTGTTATTTCATTAGTTATATTTTGTTTAACAAGAACGCAATCCTCCCAAGATATTTCGAAGCAAATGCTTATTAAAAATATCTTAAAAACTTCACTGTATTCTGAATCAACCCTTCCATATTTATATCCAGGAAAAAGAACCATCCAATACTAAATTTTACCTTACAAAGCCACGCACTGAATAAAAGATGGCCGACTCAAAGATATCAAATGAGCATTAAAGATTAGACTTGGACCCCAGAGGCCCTTTCCTCAAGCCATTTCATGGATCCAGTTTTAGAATATCGACTTTGCTTCTTTGATATACATGAAGCCGATGCTTCGGGAAAATGCTGTTTACTCAACGAAACAAATGGTAGACATTTTCAAATGGACAAGAAAGTTTTAGATATATGCAATGCGTGAAAAATCACAAATAGGTTAATAAACAATTAAATCTTTGTTTTTATGAGGCATATGTTTCATCAGCTTTAATTTTGTATTTTAAAAAAACTTGTCATATCACTTGTGAGCATATCTGTACCAGTACTATGAACATAAAATAACATAGATTTTTGACATATTCCACTGCGAATTCGCATAAAGTATTTACACTAATAGAGTCAGAATTTCACACCGAATTTTTTCATATAGCATTTATGAAAAGAAAAGTTCCCTATCTATCAGAAGTAATCAGAACTATTATGTGTACGCTACCATAACGCTGTCATTTAAAAGTCTTGTTCAATATCTCTGTTTCTACAAGAGCAATTGTTATGAAATTTTGCATAGCGGGGGCAGAGTTAGTACCGAGTTTTTGTGTGTAACTTCTGTTGCTTTACAATTAGCCGTTTTCGAGTACGGCCATGGGTACGCTAGCTTGATCGTGACGCTGGCGTACCCATTGAAAATGGTGTTTATTTCCTAAACTAAAGAGGAAGAGTTTTTTTTATTTTTACACTAATTTTAGGCAGTATTTACACCGAGTTTTTTGGCATAGTAACCAACTCGATACAGCTCTTGTGTACGCTACCGTCACGGACACGAATAATCCTTTAATAATTTATTATCAGTAGAAGAGAGAGCCAGTAATGCAAAAACCATCAATTGTTAAATTAATTTTGCTTCATTAGAATTAAATAAAGATAATGTTTTAACAAATGCTCCTTCGTCATAGGTTCAAATGCTTAGGAATTATTTTCTAAATTGAAGTTAGTTGACCAATCCCCCCAATGAAAGTTTGCTAAAATTATTTCTACATAAAACCTACTTACGCTAACCTGCAAAGCGTTAAATTTTTTAATGTTCAGCTGAAGGGATTGGCCTCCCCAGAGATGAAGGAAAACTTGGCCTACTAATATGACGAGGGTTAGACGAATAGGACTTATATCAAGTTTCCTTCTTTTGTGTTCGTCTTTTATTTACACCCTTGGAATGAAATAGCAAGGTGACATCACATTGTATGCCTACTCTATCACCACACTCATCACCACACTTCGTGTACTCCACACGAATCTAAGAACTAATAGGTCACTTTTCGCTAGGCCACAAGAGGAATCCTGATGTTGTTTTTTTTGTTTTCAATGACCCTGAAAACAAAAAAAAACGTGAATAGCATTAACTATTTCAGTGAAATAAAATATTTAAGAACGTATTTCGGTACAAAAGGCTGAATGTGTAGTATTTACTTGGCTAGATTACTTTGTTGGGTAAACAAAAGATGGCGCTGTGCCAAGAGCCCTGGCATCTTCAATTAATGCTATTTTGGCTCTTCACCCACCACATGTCCAACGCTATTTAAATTAAATAAAATATTCTGAAAATAGAAACTAAGAACTATCAAAACATTTTTATATTAAGCATTTGTAATTCCTATATTATCCTACTAATACATTTTATAAATGCGAATGTCTGTGAAGGTGTATGGATAATTGGTACTCTTTCACGCAAAAACTACTGAATGGATTTTGACGAAATTTGGAATATAGGTAGTTTATGGTGTAGAATAACATTTAAGGTACTTAAACAACGCGGGTGAAACCGCGCGCATCAGCATGTAAGACCTATCTTACATGAGGTGTTTTAGGATTATCCATTATTTATTCTTTACAAAGAAGAGTTTGTATGTTAAGGCAAATCTCCGGAAGAAATGATCTTATTTGGATATTTCTTTTACTAATGGCAAGCTTCAATTTTCCGTATTGTGATGGGCTACTTCTAAAAGATATTAAAGATAATTTCGAAAAATTAAAAAAGAAAGTTCGGTCAAGCGGACATTAATTTGGCCAACAGGAAATTCGACCAACTTGACGTTCGATCGACTAGACATTTGGTTAACAGGAGATTAGGTCAAGCAGCTATTCGGCCAACTGGAAATTTGGCCAAATAGATATTACGTCAACTGGACATCCGGCCAACTGAACATTCGTTTAACTGTACATTCAGCAAAATGGCCTTTCCGTCAACGGGACTTTCGGACGACTGAACATACAGCCAATTAAACTTTCGACCAACTGAACATTCGGCCAATTAAACTTTCGGTCAACTGAACATTCAGCCAATTAAACTTTCGGCCAGCTAAATATTCGGCCAACTGAACATTCGACCAACTTAACTTTCGACCAACTGAACATTCGACTCAATAGACTTTCGGTCAACTGAACATTCGACTAATTAAACTTTCGGTCAAGGAAACATTCGGCCAAATAAACTTTCGGTTAACTGCACATTCAGCCAATTAAACTTTCAGCCAGCTAAACATTCGGCCAACTGAACTTTCGACCAACTGAACATTCGATTAATTAAACTTTCGGTCAAGTGAACATTTGGCCAAATACACTTTCGGTCAACTGAACATTCGGCCAATTAAACTTTCGGTGAACTGAACATTCAGCCAATTAAACTTTCGGCCAGCTAAACATTCGGCCAACTGAACTTTCGGTCAAGTGAACATGCGGCCAAATAAATTTTCGGTCAACTGAACATTCGGCCAATTAAACTTTCGGTGAACTGAACATTCAGCCAATTAAACTTTCGGCCAGCTAAACATTCGGCCAACTGAACATTCGGCCAATTAAACTTTTAGACAACTATCTTTCGGTCAACTGGATATTCGGCCAACTGAACATTCGATCAACTGAACATTGGTCAAATGGACTTTCGGTCAACTGGACATTCGGCCAACTAGCATTCGGCTACTAGTAAACACAACAATGCCTATAAGTAATGTGTTTTTTTTCACCTTTGTGGTGCACCTGCAGCGGCTGCCCTGTAAATCCCATACAGGACAGGTTTTTGATTCTTTGTTCATTACCAAACTACTGTCAAGGGTCTGAATATTCTTTATAACCGTTTAAGTCTACACAGGTCAAGAAACCCTAGTTACATAATCTTGCCTGGGATTCAAATATGCATTTTGTGCCCGGCAGTCGCTTGTACGTCACCACCCCTTCTCATCCCATGGGTGTCGTAAAAACCGACTAAGGATGTACGATCTCTGTGTGGCACCGACGCAGGTAACTAAACTAAAGTGAAAATGAACTTTAGTAAACTTTAGTTCACAGTAAACATGGTACACTTAATACTAATAATTTACTTCACAAAATCTTATAAATTACTTCACGCGACACAATAATACATTGAATTGTGACCCCAAGGTCACTTTGACCTAAAAAAATGACATTTATATCGTAAGTACTAATAAATATCTAGTAGTTTGTCTGTCCGATTAGTTTTTCCATTTTTTGAATATTGTTTTGATTTTATAAATCGCCATCGCAAACAGGATGTTACGAATTTTGAAAATACGGCTTCGAAATTTAAACCAAAATAAATTTTATTTGGTCATTTTCTAGAACCATCATCATCATCATACCAGCCAATGGACATCCATAGCTGGACAAATCAATACTTACTAAGTAATATTATAAATGGTTATAATGGTTTTTAAATAAAGTAATATTATAATGGTTCAAACAGACAGACACACTTTCGTGTGTCTGTCTGTTTGTTTTTCTTTCACGGAAAAACGGAGCCACGTATTGACATGATTTTTCAAGAGGAGATAGTTGAACTGATGAGAGTAACATAGGCTACTTTTTTACAGTAAAGGGGAACAGCACTGTTCCCCTTTACTGTACCCTGAATTTAACGCGAGCGAAGTCGCGGGCAAAAGCTAGTAAGAAATAATTTGTTTATCACAATGGTGTGGTTAAATGTATAATAAAATCATGGTAACTAGTCAAACATTGGTATGCCTGATTATGCAAGAGCACAGGCTCTTTGCTTTCATCTGAGTGTTTCTAAGTACGTATGTATGTAATGTTAGTAGTGAAGTGGCCCATAGTACAAGCTCTACTTGCAAGCAATGTAAACTGCCTATCATATTGCATTTAAAAGATTCACTTATAATAATAACTTACATTGCCTCACAAAACTGCTATGCCAGATTCTGTTTCTACGACACCCATGGGATGAGATGAGGCGGTAGACATATTGCATTCTTACTACGTCACCACACGGATCAGATATATTATTATGAGCTAAACAAGCAAAGCTGCATAAAAAAACCTATCTCAAAAGCAAAATAGGCAATGCCTTGTTAAGTTAGAACGATATTAATATGTAATATTTAAGCAATGTATCAAGTTGTAATGTTACATAAAACTTTTCGATATTATTCGTAATTGTAAGAGTAATATTTGTAATATATGTCTGTTTTATTTATTAAATACAAAATACGAACATAAATGTTTTCGAGAAACTGTTGTTATGTTAAATGAAATGTTATTTTATTGTTTTATAGCTTGTTTACTTGTAAAAGTTGATTAAATAATTACGATTTGTTTGTGAATAAATGTTGCTTAAAGATTTCTGGTGTGAAGTGAGTTCGGAATTTATTTCGCTTTCCTTTCTAATTACGATCCCTCCTTAAGTTCGATTTACACATCGACAAGTACAGTAGTGAGTTAAGTAGTAAGTTGTTGATTAAGTTGATTTATATAGAACTCCATCCCATTTTTTGGCAAGTTAAGTTGGCGAGGTGCGAGAGAGGGGGCTACTTCGTACGTTCGTACGATAAAAAGTGTTTTAAAAATTGATAGATTTATAATGGAAAAAAATTTGGACACATCGCAAAAATTATGCGAGTGTAAATGTTGCCGTTGAAAGTGTCACCACCACGGTGAAGTGGTGTAGTGCTATTGCACGAAGGATAGAGGACAGGAGAGAGGGTCGACATCGGCAATCATTGGATCGACAGGATTGAGATGGGCCGAACTGGAGTAGGCATGGCGCCGGCATCTCGCCTTTGTCGGGTGCATTAAAGTAATAAAAACACATGAAATACTTTTGAATACATTATATTTTAAAAACACTTCAACGTGTAAACTTATGCTAAAAGTTAATCAAAAACAGTTTGTAAGAAAACTAATTAAAATAAAGTTATGTAAACAAACCCCGGGACTAGTTCAGGCTTACTTTACCTACTTGCTACTGCACTTGCTTCAAGTTTAAGTTTTCACTTGAACTTTATTAGCCTTGAAATGCTCCAGCGTAGAGACATGCTTTCTCCCAAAACATGCGGATATTTCAATTTACTAATTTTCAATTCAATTCAAAATACAGCCCAAGACTCCTACGCAAAATCCGTGTAGTGACGGAGAAAGAATACAATGTGTTACCACCATATCTCAGCCCATGGGAGTCTACAACAACAGTTATCAAAACCTAAAATAAATAAATGCGTTTAACTTCTTTACTAACAAGTTATATATAGAGTAACTTATTCATACATGCAATCAACGAAGACACAATATTGCGAGGTACCTGCGAGTCGTATTATTTGTGATTCCCTTGTGATGTATAAACCAAAAAAAAGTTGAATTTATTTACGGTGAGACAGCGTTATGTAAGAACATGAAAATTCTTCTTCTTATTATTATTATCATCATTTGCTATTTGGTGTCCCACTGCAGGGACAGATCTTCTCTAGTAAAGGTAGGCTAACGTAACCCGCTTGCCAGATGGTAGGATGGTGTAGAGTATGTTTTGACTTCTCTATCTTAATATTTATTTCTCTGATTTTCTTTCATCATAACATTTGCCTATTAATGTCCCACTGCAAGGACGGGCCTCCTGCTGTGACGGAGGGATACTTGGCCTACTAATACCTCGCTGACCAGATGGATTGCTATAGGGTTTAATTTCAAGTTTTCCTTCTTTTTTATTTGGTAAAGATAATAATATACACGGTAAGTAGTTCCTTGGTCGGTTTTTACGACACCCATGGGATGAGATGGGGTGTTGACATATTGTATTCTTACTCCGTCACCACACGGATATTTTGATTTTCTTTAGTCTCTTCTTACGACAGCTTTATGAAATGCGTTTATTTGTAGATTGAGCCTCATTTTACATTTTCAACCGACTTCAAAAAGGAGGAGGTTCTCAATTCGGTTGTATTTTTTTTTTTTGTGTTTGTTACCTGATTTCTCGAAAACGGCTTCGAAAACGACCGATTTGAAAAATTTCTTTTTTGTTCGTATGGGTATGCTTTCCATTTGGTCCCATTGTCACCAGATCTGGATCTGGATGACGGGATCCCAGAGAAATCGAGGGCATCTCTTGAAAATTGTAGGGACGCATTGTGTTAAATTATGTCACACATGTGCATCTCTGACGTCACTACCAAATAATCAAGCGTTAGAACTGGTCAGATCCTAGAGACCACCGAGAGTCGAGGGAACACCTCAACGGCATATAGCAGCTACCTTGTGTTTGGGCTTATTTTAATTGTATTGATGAAAACTTTACACAACTTTACACAAACATGATCTGATGATGAAGACGACTGAGGGTCGAGGAAACTTCTCAACGGTATATAGCAGCTACCTAGTGTTTGGGCTTATTTTATTCGTATTAATGAAAACTTTACACAAACATGATCTTTATGATGAAGACGACTGCAGAAATTTATTTAATACTAATCTTAGAAATTGTTATCAGCATGGTTTTTAACCGACTCCTATTGAAGTCGGTTTTTTAATTAGAAAATTATTATGTAAAGTTTTCCTTATTAAGTTTTTATAAATAGATAAATTAGGCGAACTTTAGCTTATTTCACTATGACAACACCCATTCTATTCCGTAACCACTAAAATAAAATGGGGTAATGTCACAAAGTCACCATCTATTCGACTCCTTAAAATTTAAACTATTTTTGTAATAAAATGAAGTCTGTTGGCAATTTATTTAACTTTATATTTATTTATCTAAAACAAAATATAACACCATTAATTTTGGTTAACAGTAAATTAGATAAGATCGACTTAAGATAACAATTGTGGTTCACTTGGAATAACAATTGTTGGTTAATGGTGTTTTAGATTTATTTATAAATTGTAATTTAGTATTTATTCATTTATGGATTTATCTCTCTTTTAAATCACTCCGTAATAACTAGGACTGTGAGTCCTATGGCATGGCTGTATCCATGGGTGGCGATCCTTGGCTTAGGTGCAGCGTTTCTAAACAGGTCTTCTTCTTTATGGTTTTTTTCGTATTCTAATTGAATATTATTTAGTTATCAAATAAAATAATATTCAATTAACAATTAACAAGAATTATTTCGTGTGGCGACGGATTAAGAATATGTCACCACCCCATCTCATCCCATGGGTGGCGTAAAAACTGACAAAGGATTATCCGTATATGTTATCTTTACACAATAAATAGAAGGGAAACTTGACAAAGGATTATCCGTATATGTTATCTTTACGAAATAAATAGAAGGGAAACTTGAAATTAAACTCTATACCAATCCGTCTGGTCAAGTATCCCTCCGTCACGAGAGGAGGCCTGTCCCTGCAGTGGGACAATAATGGGCTCTTATGATTCAATTAAAATACAATAACAATTTCACCACTGAGCTCAGGATCTCTAACTTCCTCTTTGTTTTGGAATCGGTTAAAATATTTTACTTGCGTACCAAACTAACCTTTAGGTCATAAATATAGCCTAAAGAACTTTATTTTTATAGTAATCGTTTGCTGAAAGTAAAAGAACCTTAGAGGTACCTTCTTAAGTTATTATATCAATTACCTACTTTAGAAGGTGAAGAAAAAATAAAAATCTATTTTAGTCTTAATAATCACAATAAAACCAACAATAATTTCCCCAATATTTCTCTCATTCTATTTCATTTAACTTAGGATACACCAAAAAGGCTCCTTCCGTATAGGAAAGCTTCAATTTAACAAATGGTTACCTATATTCATGTTAAGCAAATAAATTATACCAATATGATAATAAATCCGCTCAGTTTTCGTGGCCACGGATGGAGTGCTTGATACAGGGTCGGATTTAGCAAAGTTCTAATTAGTTTTTGTTACAATTTTTTTTTTTACCACATCGCACATGATGCAAAACATACAGGCCAGAAATAAAAGCAATTTCCTCTTACAGCTCCATGATTTTTTGTACTTAAAGAAAATCTTTAAACATAACAGCCCATTAATGTCCCACTGCAAGGGCGGGCCTCCTCCCGTGACGGAGGGATACTTGGCCTACTAATACCACGCTGGCCAGGCGGATTGGTATAGGGTTTAATTTAAAGTTTTGCTTTTTTTTTATTTCTTAAAGATAATATTCACGGATAGTCCCTTCAAAGAAAATCTTTAGGTGTGTCTAAATGTGAGCTACTTAGATCAAAAATCCACTCGCCTCGACTTAAACAACAAAAAAACATATTAATATAAATAATTTTTATTTTATTTCCTTGCCTTTACCTACTATAAAATGACCTGTATATATCATACAAATTTAAATTTAATGTTGCCTGACAAATGTCGTCCTTGACAGTGACAAAATGTCCACAAGGACGTTCAGGTCCTTTCAAATATTTTTGTCGTCTTCAGGGACCTGTAATGACTACATTAAAGAAAACAAATAGGTCTTACTATTGAATTATTAAAGTTTGTGAGAGTGAAGCGATAAAAAGACTATAAAGGACAACTTGAAGCTTACCTTGGATTTCTTAAAAATGTCTAAGATTGTGTTGAGGGCTTTGTGGTAAACTGGTGTAAGCGATAAAGTTTGATTTATTGTACTTTTAAGTACAAAGCATAATGAAATTATAAAGAATGATAAACCAACGTTTTGTTACTCTCAGAAGGTTTTCTAGTCTAAGATATAATGTACTTATACCTTCCAAAAATTTAACCTTTTGAGAAAAATAAATAAAAAATTGAAATATAAATTGTTACTAATTCATTATTAGGGTGGAGTAAAAGTAGAACGGTAAGATACTACTAATAATACTAAGCTTAAAATAGGAATAACAGGCAAAAAACAATGAACATAAACCCGAATTTTCGCATTCGGCTGACTGGTCGGTTTGCAGTGTAAGTATATAATTAAAGAAAAAAAAAATTGTTTAGTTTAAGGCAAGACGGCGTTACGTGAAAATCGTTAAGAAAAGTATTTACCCATTCTATATACTATTTACACAACTTATAATTACTTAAAATTAAATTTTATTGTTTTACTGGCATGTTAGTATATCTCGAAAACTAATATATTTGTCTTAGGCCGGTTTGCTTTCAAACCTTTCGTAGTTTGTTCATGCGAAACATTTTCATGAAATTTCGATAGAATCTCTTTTTGGTTTCTAAGCCTACAATTTCATAAGTAAGTTAAGGAATTCTGGGATAAGTTAAAGAAAAGAAACAAATTCTCTGGCTAAGTCTAATTGGATTAAAAAAGTGCTTTTAAAAGCCTACATTTCTGTTGGATTATTTACTTTTATTATTCCTGGCAGAGTGGTAGGTCAAATAAAAGCTACTAGATTTGCATTCTCAAGCAAAAAAAAAACATTTGCATAAAATCAAAATTAAAATCACTTGCATATCGTGTTTCAGGCATAAGCCGTGGTATAGCCAGCTAACAGAAAAAGGAAGAGCGTCTGTAAGTCTACCACTCATTTTTTACTTTGTATATAATATATTATAATCCATGCATGCGGTCAGCCACAGGTAAAACCTGTCTTCATCATCATAATCCGCGAATGCACGTCCACAGCTGAACATAGGTCTCGTTCAAATAATTCCACCCTGCGCGGTCCTGTGCCTCATCCACACTAGGTCATTTTACCGTGTTGGGGTTTCCCCATACATACATACATAAACTCACGCTTTATCCCGTCCGGGGTAGGCAGAGGCGACAGAACGCCACTTGTCACGATCGTGCCAAACAGATTGGGCCTCGTTTCCCCACCCTGCGTAAAATCTATTCCAAAATATAATAGCCTAAATCCGCCCCTGTGTTCTTAACCTCGTTCATGACAAGCGTGGGTGGGTATGAATTATTATTTTACACATGAACTTTCATGTCGGTAACTAAATAAATAGCTTCTTTCTTGTCTCCTTTATGTATGGTGGAAGTAATAAAATATGATTTTCTGCTTGTCTTTTTCATGAGTACTTGTAAACTGCTGAGTTTTTGTGGTTTAGATTGGCTAGAATATTTTGTAACTGTTTTTTTTGTGCTGCCTAATCATGAGTGCATTAAGCAGGCGGCAGTCAGAGAGAATTAGAGGGGGACAGTCAAAAGTGTCATACGGGAGAGACCTGCAATTTTGACCGCAACCACTTGGTCAAAAGGGGCCTCTTGGAAAAGATTATCTCTAAAAATCCCTGTCAAAAAAGCGACTCTGTGATCGGTCCCCATTCACAGGAGTTGTTTTTTTTTTTTTTTTAATGGCGATTCTAAGATTACGCCAATGACACAGGAGTTGTTTTTGCAATTTGCAAAAAGTAATATGACAACCAAACCACAAATAAAAAAATACTTTTTAAATTTTCGACAAGTTTAATACGCTGTCAGTTTTTGAGATAGATGAATAACAAAACGGTTTTAATATGTCATTAATACAAGAGCAAACTAAACGCTTCACGGCTGAATAACTTTTCCAAAAGTTGACAGGCATTTAAATTAACTTAGTTATAAACTAAAATGGAGAATCGGAACGCTTTACGAATTGTTTAATACTTGCTTTTAATGGACGATCACAAGAAAACAATATTTACCAATGACAAGCCTATTATTTAATGCGCAAATGTATTAGGTAACTATGGGCCTTCTCAGAAGGTTTACCGTCACTCAGAGGGCAATGGAGAGAGCTATGTTGGGTGTTTTTCTGCGTGATCGTATCAGAAACGAGGAGATCCGCAGGAGAACCAAAGTGACGGTCATAGCGCTCAGGATTGCCCGGTTAAAATGGCGGTAGGTATGGCACATAGCGCGGAGAACTGATAGCTGTTGGGCAGAAAAGTTCTAGAACGGCGACCGCGTACCGGAAAAGGCAGGGTAGGGACAGGAGACCCCTTGCACGGTGGACCGACCTAGTTACGACGGCTAGGTAAGGAGATGCCCAGATTTAATACCAGGCACCCGTGAATATTATCTTAGGAAAACTTGAAATTAAACCCTATACCAATCCGTCTGGCCAGCGTGGTATTAGTAGGCCAAGTATCCCTCCGTCCCGGGAGGAGGCCCGTCCCTCTAGTGGGACAGTAACGGGCTGTTATGATGATGACCCATCTATAAAATGACTTCTCCATCGTTGCTTAACCGTTATCGCTTATGAATCAGTGATTGAAAGTAGCTGCGGAAAAATAAATTATCGACCCCTGACGTAGCTTAACGACTTTGTCACTAGGATGACAGCCGGGGCCGACTTTTTATGTTCTTACCCAAGCAAGTAGATATTATTATCGGCTCACCCGTGTTGTATAGATAGCTTAAATGTTATTCTTCACCCTAAACTACCTATATCCCAAATTTTATCAAAATCCATTTAGTAGTTTTTGCGTGAAAGAGTAACAAACAGCCTTTCATCCATCCATACATACCTCACAAACTTTCGCATTAATAAAATTAGTAGGAAGTAGGATTTTGGAACCTCTGTGGCGTAATCGGTATATTACATGGCTGCTACATAGAGATCTCGGGTTCGATTCCCGCTCAATGCAAATGTTTTTGGGCATGAATATGATTGCTTGAGTTGATCTGGGTGTTTTGGATGTATAATAAATACCTATGTATGTATTTACAAAATAAAAAAAGTATTTAAGTGTATGTTTATCCGTTGTCTAGTACCCATTGTACAAGTTCTGCTAAGTTTAGGACTAGATGGCGTTGTGTGAATGTGTAAGAGATATTTATTTATTTATACTAAGCGGTGCTCACCCATCTATGAAATGACCTTAGCGACGTTGCTTTTATTGACGTTATATTTTATGAATTGACTGTAAGTGTCTTAAAATTAAATATTTCTATATCCTTCTCTCGTCAAAGCTTATATTTAAACAGTTTCTTTAACACGTGTATCGTATGGAAAACCTTTTCAAGCCTTTTGTCATGCGAGTTCGTTGACAAGAGCATTGATCTTTATATACAGGGTGTAGGACGTGTAAGAGTGTGGCAATGAAATTTTAACTCAAGGTACTTAGGACTTAACTAAGCAGAAACATAAAAATCATTAAAACATAAAAATTCCTTAGGCATTAAGTCCGCCTTTATACAAAAATGTATTTAAAGTGTTAAATAAATAATAAAATAAAAATACCGATGCATTTAGGAGTTAATGACTATGTCTTTTGAACTTCTTTTCGTTATAAAAACAATTAGAACGAGAAGAGTCAAAAATTACGTCGATAAATAATTACAAAACGTGCGATTACAAAAAATTTGTCATTCATTTTAATGTCCTATTTTTTATTATTAATAATTAGACTGGGTTTAACACGAGGCACTCGACGTTTCGGCCAGGTTGCACCAGCAATGGTCACGAGGTGTCTGATGCGCTGTAAACAGCTACCTCTCCGAGGTAAAGTTTTTTTGTTCCAATCTTTGTTTTTACACACAGCGGTAAATAGTTAAAAAAAATACACCACAAAGGTAAATAGTTAAATATTTACCAAATCTAATCGTGTTAATACTGTAATAATAAACATTTATTAATCAAAATAATTAAGGAAACACGAAAGTTATAAAATCGAACAATTTTATTGTTTTAAGTACGTCTAAAAAATATCTAAAAACCGTGTAAAAAAAGTCGTTTTTCTTTCTACATGGTTTTTGTGTTAAATTTTATGCGTCATATCCACGTACACCCTGTATAAAATATATTTTGACCTGGCACGTGTTGAATAGCAAACTTTTCTGTAAACTCTTTTGAATATCATAAATACTTTTCATATGAAATTCAAAAGAGGTAAGAGTATATTTATAGCATTTTCCTGTTTTTATTATTTATCAGAAAATTAAAAAAATAATGTAGGCGACCTCTGTGGCGTAGTGGTTATATTATATGGCTGCTACGCAGAGGTCTCGGGTTCGATTCCCGCTAAATGAAAATCTTTGTGTGCATGAACATGATTGTTTGCATTGGTCTGGATGCTTTCTATGTATATTATGATGTGTTACAGCCAAAGTAATAAATATGAATATTATACATAATAACTAGCCATTATGTATAAGGGCTACTAAATTTTGATAAAGTGATTAACTCATTAAATTTTACCTTTTAACTGGCAAAAGTCAGAAACAGTTGGTTAGGTTAGGTTAGTATGGTGACCAGAGGACGCACGAGCCGAGCGAACGAAGCGAGCGTGCCGCGGCAGCGGCCGGCGAGTGCTAGAATATAGTAATATGTACTATATTCTAGTTTTACATAAAAAAAATGCTTCTTTGGTCACTATACTAACCTAACCTAACCAACTGTTTCTGACTTTTGCCTTAATATTGTATTTTTGCCAGTTAAAAGGTAAAATTTCAATGAGTTTTGACTAACATCGAACGGATGGTCAAAACCACTTTTGACTGAAAAAACCAGTCAAAAGTGGTTTTAACTGGTTATGAGTTTTGACTATAACATATTTATATAATGGCTAGTTAATGTGACTAATTCTGCGACATTTATCACTTTATCAAAATTGAGTAGCCCTTATACATAATGGCTAGTTATCCATACTAATATTATAAATGCGAAAGTAACTCTGTCTGTCTGTCTGAATGGATTTTAATGAAATTTGGTACAGACAGTCTTTAGACCCTGAGAAAGAACATAGGCTACTTTTTATTAAGAAAAAAAAATTTTTTTTTATCAAAAAAATTTTACTTATGTTCTAGCATTTTGAAATTTTTACCAGTGTGGGGGTGAAATAGGGGTTGAATTGAAGATAATACAATAAATCTTGGTACGTAGGCTTTTTCTACAAACGGAATTCCCGAAATTCGAACTGTACGGATTCGGAACGGGAACTACAAAGCCAAACTCACATTCACTTCTCTCTCCCTCACAACAAATTCTGATTCTGATTGACAAAAACTAATTTCACGCGGGCGAAGCCGCGAGCGGAAGCTAGTTATGTATAATTTTATATTTATTACGTTGGCTGTAACATATGTCGCCGTCCCCAACGAACAAAACCGTAATAGGAAAATGGCAATTTTACAGGAGGGCATAAAAACTAAATATCATAAAAACTAACCAACTTAAGAAAAACTTTCTGGTACCAAAAATAGGATGTTTTTTTTGTGCATCCGATTATGAGTTATTTATTAAGAAAAACGTTTATTTAATATAAGAAAAGTAAGAAAATGTCTATTACCGACCCATATTAAGGAGAATGTTAACGCAAACTAACTTTACCATAGTGTTCGACTGAAATCACAAAACAGTCTTGCTATAGTGATAGTGCATTGTGATATTGTTGAAGGGAAATCTGAATGTACTTTGTATTCGCAAAATGTTTTATCAATTTTATTCGATGATTTAACTGCGATCAGAATGACGGTAAAGATATATAACATGCTTCTTCGATAATCGTTTTTCAGACGTTAAGGTAAGTAAGCGTTAATTACATACAAAAAAAAAGGCTAATGAAAGGAAGACAATAGATAATTATTATATTTGTTATTATTGTACCATATTTATTATTATACCAATAATTTGTCAGTATTATCTACTCCAAAGTAGATAACATCCAACAAAAAACAAAGCGTATTTTAGCGATCGTTCTATATTTTAGCGTCCAGCTCTAAAAGAGTACAAGGAACTTCTGAAATTTTAGTGCTTAAGGCTGTTAAGGGCAAGCCCACTGTAGTGATGAACACAACTGATTACTACGGTAAAATAGGGGTACTACTAAGTGATGATAAGGTGTACAAACTGGTATCATACAACCCCACGGCCAGTGTGTCACGAAAAATACGATCACTAATCCAAGATCATGGACCTTTTCACAGAAGACGAGTATGAACGATTGAATAAACCCAAATCGCACTAGCCACCTAAGTTATATGGGCTACCTAAAATACATAAGTCTAACGTACCATTGCAGCCTATCGTAAGTCATATCTCTTCTCCTATTTACAACCTTGCAAAGTACGTTACGTCAGTATTGCAGCCACCTGTGAAAAACACCGTCTTTTGTGAAGGATTCGCGCCACTTTGTCCAGTCGTCAAGGAATCTACGATTGGAACCTGACGAACTGATGGTGAGTTTTGATGTAGTATCCCTTTTTGCCAATTCTCCAATCAAAGAATTCGTTGAGGTAGTTAGAGACAAACTAAGTGACAATGATAAGGCCCACAACTATGTTGATCTTCTAAAACACTGCTTGGATGGCAACTACTTCCTTTTCCAATTTCAATACTATAGGTTGTCTATAAAGTCAAGAAATTAAAGTTTGAGGAACTAAATTGTTCATGTGTCTGGCAACATTGAAATTCAAAATAGACTTGTACATGAGCTGTCATCGAGTAGAAGTTGCGGAACGGTTTTCATTTTGTGATTTTTATAAGTTCATTAATCTACAATTAACTAATACTGACTTACGAAGAACAACATAAAGAATGAGTAGAGTAAATCAAAGTGGCACGTGGGAAGTGATTTTCAAAGTTCTATAACAATGTTTGACGGAGCACGAAGCTGCTCAAATTTTACGTGATTTGGATGATAATTATGAGCGAACTGCAACTTTGATGGGTATGTAATCGTGTTACTGTGTTTTGTAATCTGTCTCAAGTAATATATTCACTCCATTTGCGATTTAGAGACCAAAAACAGGCATTGCGTACATAGCATATTTTTAGGTAAGATTGTCATTGAAAGTAAGAAATATTGTAGTACGACCTATTCTGTTGATACATTATCAGTTGCATTAGTATAATTCAGTCAAGATTTATCCCAATTTTGAATTTGAATTAATTGCTTTATGTCTATATTCCGGTTGATAACTAAACTAAGTATGTCACTTTCGCATCAACTGGTCTGTCGACAATGAATAATTAATTGCAATATTTTATTAATTTTATTATTATTTAGTTCTTAGTAACTCCATGTTAAATGATATCTTGTTCTTGGTCTTGTTATTTATTATTTAACAATGAATAAATTTTAGTTAGGTATTGCAGTTATTCTTTTCATCCCATTCTTTGCCTGTATTTTGTGTCTAGGTATGTCTAAATTTATTGTAAAAGTATAATCAAATGTTTAATCAACATAACTTTTGTAAAATTTCAGGCTCCAACCAACCCTCAGATAGTTGCAGGTGATATCTAGAACTGTGATAGATTTTAATTGTAGTCTTGAAGTTCTACGCAAAATTTTAAATGCAATAGGCCTACAAGAAATGCCCGAGTAATATAAAAATCGAGATTTGCCTGAAGAACTAAGGAAAGACATTATTTATCATTCTTCATACAAGGTAACCTGTATATAAAGCATATTCTTTTGTATAGTAATTTTTCTTATTATTAACTGTATAAAATAGTTAAAATAATAGTTTCTAGCCTATTTTCCCTTTCTACTCCTCTTTGCCCCCTATACGCCCCTCCAAATAAACCAATAATCAAATCTTTTTTAATAATAATATTAGTTTAGTTAGGAAATCAGTAGTTTCCGTGTAGTGACGAAGGAAGAATACAATATATCATCACCCCATCTCATCCCATGGGTGTCGTAAAAACCGACTAAGGGACTGTTCGTGAATATCATCTTTATGAAATAAAAAGAAAGAAAACTTGAAATAAAGCCCTATACCAATACGTCTGGCCAGCGTGGTACCAGTAGGCCAAGTATCCAGTTATGATGATGATGAATTGATATTATATAAAATAACAGAATATTTTATAAAATCATCACTAACAACTATTTATGTTCCCGCAGGTCACAAAATGTGCCATCGCGTCGAGAAGCTCGAATCAGAATACTACAAGAGAAGAGGCAAATACTGACGATAATAGCAGCAGCAAAGAAAGCTTTAGTGATGACGATGAAGGTGGCAACGAAAGTTATCTCAACATCGAATATTAAAAAAATCCTATGATGAAAGCGATGAATAAATCTCCTTGTTAACTGATAAGATAAAGATAAAGATATTTATTTGCATTAAATATGGTGCATACATATAGGTCTTACAATAATTATAGATCTACATATTTAGCCAAGTTATTGGCGTACAAATATTTTTACACAATAAATTAATAATAATAATAAAAAAAAAAAAAAATACATTAATCATAAATTAAAATATAACAGCAATTATTTTTTCATTCGATTAATTAATAACACAATAAACATTAAACAAACAAGTAATAAATTATTAAATAAATTAAATAACAATTTTAAATTAAATGATCAATTATTATTTTTATTTTTTAAAAACTCATCTATAGAGTAAAAACATCTCTGTATTAACCAATCCTTCAGTTTTACTTTAAATTGCTTTGTTATGAGGTTTCTTATGTTATCAGGAATGGCGTTGTAAATTTTACCACACATTGCCAAGCAATTCTTTTGATACAACATAGTTTTTGGTACACGAGAAAGGACGATTCTCTCTGGATTCCTCGTGTTTCTCGGAAACATCTCTCTTGCTCTAGCAAAAAAAGTAGGGTTTTGTCTCACAAATTTTGCAACCTCATAAATATACATGCAAGGCAGTGTTAGAAGTTTAAGCTTTATAAAAAGAGGCTTACATGAATGCCATGGTGCAGCTCCACACATTGCTCTTATAGATTTTTTTTGAGCAACAAATGCCTTGTTTACGTCTGTTGAATTTCCCCATAATATTAGACCGTAGCTTAGAACTGATGCAATGTAGCCATGATATGTCATTAGAACTGTTTCAGGATTTGAAGTTTTTCTAAGTTTGGCTAACACATATATAAATTTATTTATTTTGTCACAAACCTTCTCTACATGTGCCTTCCAGTTTATATTTTTGTCAATAATTATACCTAAGAATTTAATTTCATTTACCTCTGTAATATTTTCATTTGAATATTTAATGTCTAATGATTGTTGTCTTTTACCATAGGTACTAAATTGCATGAATTGAGTTTTATTTTTTATCGACAGTTCTCTGTTTGTCACATATATTCCGTCCACAGGTGTCGCTGATGTATCGTAAACAGATAATGAGTGAAAGGCACCAATGTTTGAATAAAAAACGAATTATTTTTCTTATAAGTTCTTGATTATTAGAAATGTGCACTTTACTCACTGCGATTTTACTGCTTATAATGTAGTTCTGGCACTTACTGCGTATAGTTAGTCCAAATTCACTTGGTATTAAAGGAATTATGTTAAAATACCGTGGTGTAAGTTTATAATCAAAATTCTAATTTTACCACTAAATTGTCCTTTTTCACTGTAGAAAACATTAACACTGTACAATTGCACTGTCTGGTTTTAAACAAACACAGAAGTGAGTAACAAAACTTTGTTAAACTATTTTTTAACTTATTAAATACGGAGCTATATGTTTATGTCAACAACTCAGTGTTGCCAGCTGTGTACATGCGTTTTTATTACTCTGACTCAATCCGTTAATTTATTCTAATACCCATACCATTCTAATAGGTGAATTTTGACCCATGTAGTTTAGGGTTGGTGTATGAAATCGATTAAGAGATTTATCGATTTAGGTAACAAGCGATTAATCGATAATCGATTATTATTTATAGTTTAGTTTTTTAAGTTTGGTATACATGTGGCAGCAGCCATATAGTAGCAGCACTAAAATTAAAACCATAGAACATAATTGTTTTGCAGAAGTCAAAAATTACGTTATGGCTCATAATTCTTACACTATTATGTTACATTCTATGGCTCAAAACAACTGTCAAAATTTAAAATGGCTTGACTAAAGTGCATATAAAACAGAAATAAAACATCGTCATCTAAAATGTTTAAAGGGCTAACACTACTTTACTTCTATAAAGGTCATTTATTCAAATTCAATTATTCAATTATTCAAATTTCTCAATCACTTAGGGTTTCAACCAATGAAATGAATTATCTCATTATGAGTTGTGTGAATTTCTTACTTGAGTATTAGATATAATGTGTTTCAAAATTACTTATTTTATTTCAATAAATTACTAGTATGAAAACTATTTTCTCAGACTAAATAGGGTTGCTACGTGTAGCACAGTGGCGGCCTCATTTATTTTCAGGACTTTATAGACAGAGTGTACCTCCAGATTGATGACGTCGCAATGGAGAGTTCAGTAGCCCCCGTACTGGCTAATCTCTGGATAGAACATTTTGAAGAGAAGGCCTGAGCCTTGGCCCAAAAACTATCAGACTTTGGAAACGTTATGTTAATGACATTTTTAGCATAGTTAAAGGAAGCAAGCAGGAGGTAGATCAATATATTTCACATCTTAATACTCTCCATTTAAAGATGCGTTTAATGTACGAAATGGAGGCGGACAGGTTATTGTCTTTCTTAGATGTCAAACTAGCCATAAGACTAGATGGGTCCATATCACACAGTGCTTACCGTAAACCTAAACACACAGACATGTATTTACACGCAGCGTCTCATCACCACCTGCGACACCTTCAAACTGTGATGACATCATTGAAGAACAGAACATAATAATATGATCTCTGTGTCCCTGAGCACCCGGAGCGAGAGCTGGACCATAGTACTTAAGAATAATGGATTTAAGGTGAATACGCGAAAGTGACCAATAAAAAGGAAGAGACATTCTAGAGTGAACAGTCAACATGCGTACCTACCTTCTCTGAAAGGCGTAACAGATAAGATTGGCTCGGTGTTAAGATACTTCTTTATACGCACTATATTCACCCCGGAGGCCAAGGTTAATAGTATAGTACGCTCAGTAAAGTATTTTTATATTATTATTGCCATATTTATATTATTATATTTATTATTGCCGCCGAACACCTGGTGAAGGCTGGCGCTAATCACTGGATAGAATTTCATAAGCCACGCATAATCTCCACCGATTGCCACTATTACTCAAGACTTGTGCGCGAGGCCATCGAAATAAAAAGTCTCCTAGGAACTTTAACCGGGATGACGGTTTCTAATTGTCAGCAACGTGGAATCCAGTGATTTAAAAAACAAAACTTCCCTTTTCTGAACGGTCAGGTAACGTACAGAACATCTATTCGGTGAGTGTTGTGTGTAGAGACATTATAGTAATATCTCAAGATACGAGTGTAGATAATAATAATCTAATCGCATCACCATTCAGCTTGCGACCACGGCCAGTGCAACCTGTGCCGAAACGTCAAGTAAAATAAAATGCCCGTTTATATAATATTTATAATAATGAAACGCGATAGTTTAAAAGTTATAATTAGTATATAAAATTATAACACGTGAATTAATCATACTCTTTTGCATTGTACTAATTTCTTGAGTAGAATAAAAACCATAACCACAGTAAATAACTGTCTGGTAAGTGCCGATCAAGCACTTAATTAAAAAACAAAATACTTAAATGTACTTTACCTATTCTGATAGTACCTTTACCTCTTATTAATACGAGTATTAACGCTTCTTCTCTTCAGCATAGCGATTGAAGGATGAAGCATTAGGCTAATACTATCTGTCACGTACGGTGTGAGAGAGAGCAATAACATATTGCGATAAATATGAATGCGAGTTCTCACCCGAACGATATTGTGTTGACGATTACTGGCAACGGCGTTGTCATTTTTCCCTCGAGCAATATGGTAATAGTAGCTTACTGTACAACTTTGATTCAAAAGATTTGGTAATACGCTTTTGCGGTAATAATCGTTTCAAATTGTCTACTAAGTGTTCCTGGAACAATAACTTAAAGATCATTACTTTTTAAATATCTTGGAAAGTATTAATCGCAGGGCCATAAAAAAAATTGGAGTAATGTAATACAGTCTGTAGATAGCGAATATGCAATAATAAAAAAAAATGGTTATAGCTATTACCATAGTGTTCGTTGGGGACGGCGATGTATTTACAAAAAAAAAAGTATTTATGTATGTTTATCCGTTGTCTAGTACCCGTAGTACAAGCTCTGCTTAGTTTAGGACCAGATGGCGTTGTGTGATTGTGTGAGGAATATTTATATATATTATATACCTATTTATTATTATTATTAAATTCACCTTCACTATTCCGCTTGTTCAAGTGACAGAAAGTCATTTGTCTTTTTAGGATTTTCTTGTTAAAAGATTGTTAGACTTGTACAAAACTTTCAACTTTGAGTAAACAAATTACTTTTTGAATATTTAAGGCTTTTGTTTTGCTTATTCTTATCGGTTTGAACGTACCCAAGTCCCTCTGCCAGTAAACCTATTTGTCACCATCATTATCATAACATCCCATTAATGTCCCACTGCAGGGACGGGCCGCCTCCCGTGACGGAGCGATACTACCTATTTGTATTGGTGAAAATTTGAGATTTCTTGGCCTGGTATTAATCATTTGCCACTTATATTTTTCGTTTTGTAATATACCGTAAGTTACACAACGTTTTTGTACAAATAACTCTATAGCGTACAATGCCGTTTTATTAACGTTACATTCGACAATTTTGTAAATAAGTTAGATTTGTTAATTTTTTACCATGGTGTGACTTGTAATCTTTATTTAACAGAAACATATTATTATGTAATAATAACGATTTGAAACTTTATTTAAACAGGGCCCAGGTTACACATAATAATAGGCGCATGCCCGTCCGCCATCTTTTCCATAAAAAAAATAAATAAATAAATAATCCTCACACATTCACACATCGCCACCTAGTCCCAAACTAAGCAAAGCTTGTACTATGGGTACCTACTAGACAACGGATAAACGTACTTAAATACTTTTTTTTTTTGTAAATACATACATATTATACATTGAACACACTCAGACCAATGCAAACAATCATGTTCATGCACACAAAGATTTGCATTGAGCGGGAATCGAACCCGAGACCTCTGCGTAGCCGTCATGTAATATACAACCTGTACCACAAGGTTGTCACAACAAAATACTAAATGTCAAAAGCAGATACAGTATTGATTTTAGATCAAAAATATTTGATAAAACAAGAAATTGCTCGACTTGTATAAGAACATCAATATAAGTTATTATTTTATAAGAAAATTGATGTGTCATAAGCATTCTGAGGAGTTTTGTAACATGGAGACACCGCACGAGAATTAGGAAACTTTTTGAATGTATTAGGGCTGTCAAACATATGAAATGAAAGTCTAAAAAAAATGGCTCAGAATATATTATTCGACCAAGGGTAGTTGAATGTCTTACAGATAAGAATATAGATAATTAAGCTTCTTTGTATACCAGTGCATCATTACAGTGCTTACAATTGAAGTTAAGACTGGGTTGGTTTTATTTTATTTTATTTTATGTATTAGGTATGCCAACAGTAGACATATACAACATTTTAAGACTGGGTTAGATTTGTAAATAGGCGAAATTGTATAACAACGACTGGCTTAGACACAGTAAAGTTAGTAAAGACTAAGAATAATAATTATGAAAGAGTTGGGGAGCTTTTTATTATTGATCAGTATCAAAGAAACTTGTCATGAATGGAGGAAAAACCAACAAGGGTGACCAAATTAAATTGTACTTTGGGATATTCAAACACATTTTAACAGCAGTTGGTAAACTTTCTGCAGCTATTGAGGCTAGCATAATCAGTTACTTACCTTTGTTTCTCAATTTTATTTACTACCTTCCGAGATAGAACACTTTACTGTGCGAATCTAACCAATAAAATGGGATAATTTAAAAGTTAATTATGATCAACATCTCGGCGTTTTGAATAAAACAAATAAAAATTTAATAAACTTTTTTTTTATACAATGGGAGGCAAACGAGCCAGCAGGTCACCTGATGGTAAGTAATCACCCCCGCCCATGGACACCCGCAACACCAGAGGAATCACAGATGCATTCAAAAAACAAACTACACCAAAACACAAATATCTTAGTGACAACCCTAACAAAACAAGCTCAGCGGAATATAGTAGGTAGGTGTTGTGTAGTACAAGGAATGTAAAGTTGGTCTCTCTACGTTGTTTCCAAGTTCATACGAGCAGATGAGCTTATTGCTTCTGATAACTCTGTTTTGTTTGCAATGGCATTATAATATGTTAAAAAGTCGACTTATGCAGCTTTTGGACTTTCAAAATCAACTTAACAAGAACTGGTTTTTTAACATGAATCCGTGTGGTGACGGAGTAAGAATACAATATGTCACCACCCCATCTTATCCTATGGGTGTCGTAGAAACCGACTAAGGGACTACCTTTGAATATTACCTTTACATAGAAAGAAGGAAAACTTGAAGTTAAACCCTATACCAATCCGTCTGGCCAGCGTGGTATTAGTAGGCCAAGTATACCTCCGTTACCTGCAGTGGGACATTAACCGATTTGAATGAGCCACCCTGTATACACTTATGTAACGTTCAAATACCCTACCTAAAAAGATAAAAAGAAAAAGATAGAAGGTACACATATAAAACAAGAAGACAAGCTAGTCATTCATTTATCATTTATTCAAACTCCTATTCGCGATATTCGGGCGTCTTCAAGTGAAAAATGTTGCTTCGTCATAAAATGGAACGAGTATTTTTAACTCAGATTCAGGTTTCTTGTGGTACATTAGTCTGTGAGCTTGTACTAAAGAACTGAAAGAAAGTAATCGTTTTTTAATGGGTTATGTAGCTGTATGAAATTTTTAGTAATCTAGGAAGGGTCTATTGCTAATTCACATTATAAAGGGAGACTTTCTCTACTATTAACATGTTGCTTTTGTGTCTTCTGGCCTGCGGCGGTGATGACTTACCATCAAGTTACCTCCTGGCTCGTTTGCCTCCCATTACAACAGCATTAACAAAGGCTTTGATTATAATTATTTCTACAAAGTTGTTAGAAAGACAATGGAATTTTATTATTATAACCATCCATAATCCACCATGGTAGGTAATCAGAAGAGACCCCAAGAGCGTTTACAGGGCTGACTAGCGCCGCTAATTGAAAAAAAAATCATAATTCGCAAATAGAATAAATATGTTTTTCATTTTTTTTTTCGAATGCAAAGTTTAACTAATTGAAAAACATTTAAAGTGTTGAGAGTGTGTTAAACAATACTTTATTGCCTTTTCTCAAGACCTTGTTATCAACATTTTACAAAAAAGAAACACATGTTTTACCTACCATGGTGGATTATGTGGTTGGTTATATTAATAAAAATTCCATTGTCTTTCTTTAATAATTATTTCAAAGCCTTTGTTGAGTTTGTTATATACATTATTAACTCATTCAACAATAAAAGAAATTATGTCAATAAAAAGAGCTTTGGTATACTCTTGCCCTGCTGTTCTGTGTGTGCATTGACTGTTAAAGCGATAGAGATGACTGTGTAATTAATCATATCATAACAGCCCATTAATGTCCCACTGCAGGGACGGGCCTCCTCCCGTGACGGAGAGATACTTGGCCTACTAATACCACGCTGGCCAGACGGATTAGTGTAGGGTTTAATTTCAAGTTTTCCTTATTTTTATTTCGTTAAGATGATAGTCCCTTAGTCGGTTTTACGACACCCATGGGATGAGATGGGGCGGTGACATATTGTATTCTTACTCTGACACCACACGGAGAATAATATTTATACGAGTTAGCAGCCAAAAACTATACAAGTATACAAGCTATTTTTTCATAGGTAAAATTAACATACTTAGTTTTTGACGAATTTTAATTATATTTCTATGGGATTAACTTAAAAATGTCAACCTTTTCAAACTAAAATCAAAATTAAAATTTTATGTATTACTGAGTTTTGAGCTTACAAAAATAAATAAAATCAATGGAATTGACTTCCTTTTTTTACCTTTTGTAGTCGGTTATAGGTGAAGTAGATATATTTACTGAATTTATCTTTTTTACTATCCCAGTTAATAGAGAATATAACAAAATAAAAAGAGTCATCATAACAGCCCATTAATGTTTTACTGCAAAGACGGGTCTCCTCCCATGACAGAGGGATACTTGTCCTATTAATACCACGCTGGCTAGATGGATTGGTATATTGTTTAATTTCAAGTTTACTTCTTTTTATTTCGTAAAGATAATATTCACGGATAGTCCCTTAGTCGGTTTTTACGACACCCATGGGATGAGATGGGGTGGTGACATAATTGTATTCTTAGTCCGTCACCACACGGAGAAATGAAAAGAGTAAAAATATTTTATTAATTTCCATGTCCTCTCTATTCTAAAAGTCTTTGTTCAATGTAAACCGCAATTACACATTTAACATTCATACTCTTAAAAGTTTTAACGACTTCTTTATTCATTGGTACGAATGTATTTTAAAATGGCTGCCCACATTTTGTTTCTATATTCAATGATTTTTAAACAGAAGTCTTCATAAGTTATTTAGATTATTTAATCGTTTTTATAAAAAGAGTTTATTTTTAACTTAGTCACTTGTTGGCCGAGTTTTTTTTTATTCAAAGGGTAAGCTACTATGTTTGTCTACTAGGATTCGTTTTGTCCGTGTGGTGACGGACTAAGAATAGTCACTACCCTATCTCATCCCATGGGTGTCATAAAACCGACTCAGGGACTATTCGTAAATATTATCTTTACGAAGTATAAGGAAGGAAAACTTGAAATTAAATCCTATACCAATCCGTCTGACCAGCGTGGTTTTAGTAGGCCAAGTATCCCTCCGTCACGGGAGGAGGCCCGTCCCTGCAATGGGACATTAATGGGCTGTTATGATGATGATGATCTCATGATGAGAGAGAGTTCTTTAAATCCAACGAATCATAGTGGATTCGTTGGATTTAAAGGACTCTATTTAAGTAAGTCATTTTCGGGGTTCAAGAATTTAAAATAAATGGCATTCTGCAACCAACGTTCTTGTTTGAGTTTGTTTCTAGTTAACTGGCTTTTTTCTTTTCAAAATCTATCATAAACCTGACCGGTAAAGAAAGGTATTTAAGCTGTCCTTAAACTTTTGATTTAATTTTGAAGACCTCTGTGGGGTAGTAGTTATATAACATGAGTGCTACGCAGAGGTCTCGGGTTTGATTTCCGCTCAATGCAAATCATTGTGTGCATAAACATGATTGTTTGCATTGGTCTGGGTCTTTTCTATGTATAATTTATGTATGTATTTACAAAAAAATAAAGGTATTTATGTATGTATATACGTTGTCTAGTACCCATAGTACAAGCTCAGCTTAGTTTGGGACTAGATGGCGTTGTGTGAAAGTGTGAAGAATGTTTTTTTTAAATTATAATTTAACAACAGCTGTTACTAAGACAGCCTTTCGAGACCGACTTTCTCAATTTGAGACAGAGTTTTAGAAGATAAATAATATTAATGTTTGTTGTATAAATATCATCATAACAGCCCATTAATATCCCACTGCAGGGACGGGCCTCCTCCCGTGACGGAGGGTTACTTGGCCTACTAACACCACGCTGGCTAGACGGATTGGTATAGGGTTTAGTTTCAAGTTTTCCTTCTTTTTATTTCGTAAAGATAATTTACGGATAGTCCCTTAGTCGGTTTTTACGACACCCATGGGATGGGATGGAGTGGTGACTTATTTTATTCTTACTCCGTCACCACACGGAGATTATATTATATTGTATAAATATGTTACTATGTAATCACCCTTCTAAAGAATGACCTCGCCGGAGTTGCTTATCACTGTGATTACGAAAATCAAACTAACACAGGGCAATATTTGAAAGTGTTACTTGTTGTCTTTTCAAAATAAAGAGGAACACGCCAAAAAATGTTTAATTAACAGAAAAAGTGAATTAAATGAAAATCCGTGAGTGCGCATAATTTGAGTTATTACGAGATGAAATTATATTTACGTTTCACTAAATTAAACATTTCAGAAATCCTTTACCAGTTTGTAAATTGTTTCTATATTACTGGCTTTCTCGAGTAAAGGATTAATAATATATAAATAATTATAATAATTCCGTAATGAATAATTTCCGTGTGGTGACGGAATAAGAAAACAATATGTCACCACCCCATCTCATCCCATGGGTGTCGTAAAAACCAACTAAGGGACTACCCGTGAATATTGTCTTTACGAAATAAAAAGAGGAAAACTTGAAATTAAACCCTATACCAATCCGTTTGGCCAGCGTGGTATTAGTAGGCCAAGTATCCTTCGGTCACGGGAGGAGGCCTGTCCTTGCAGTGGGACATTAATGGACTGTTAAGAAGAATTATAATAATATATACATACTCCTCACATATTCACAGGACGCCATCTAGTACCAAACTAAGCAAAGCTTGTACTATGGGTACTAGACAACGGATAAACATACTTAAATACTTTTTTTGTAAATACATACATAGAAAACACCCAGACCAATGCAAACAATCATGTTCATGCACACAATGATTTGCATTAAGCGGGAATCGAACCCGAGACCTCTGCGTAGCATTCATGTTATATAACCACTACGTCACAGAGGACGACAAGGAGGAGTACAATTTCTCTTCTGAACTCCATTGCACACCGGTAGCATGCAGTAGTTTTAAGGTAGTGCGCGGTGGTGAAAATGCTTCTTACTTACTTGTTGGGATAGACCTGGGTTGGTTGGTATGAAATGCACAATGGTCCATCTAGGTGACTGAATGCGAATACACCCTGGCTGGGGTGTATCCGCATTCAGTCAGAACTGACTTACTAACCCTAACGTGGATTTTAATTTTTAACCGACCTAAAAAGTTCATTACTATTTCTTTCAATGTTACTTACTTCGAAACGTTCTCATTTCTTGACTTATTTAAAAAAAATACTCCTCTGTTTTTTTTGTTTGCATCCTTACATACTTATAGGTAAAAAGTTGCTCCCATAAAAAAAGTAAAAGTTAATTATATTGACTGTCAGTATCAACGTGGTGCCAGTAGTAAGCATTTTAATTTTATGGTTTGTTTTAACTGAAAATAATAACTTTTAAAAATAATGTTCACTAGCTCAAGATTTTATACGAAATCTGTTTTCACAGCTGGTACTAAGGGTACTGAAAACGCAGTAGTAGTTTCATTGCAAAGACCATTATGGCAATAAAATTTTAAGTATTATGCTCGTTCACACGATAGCGACTTACGACTAAATAAAGACTGTCTGCATTTCTTCTTCTCTCGTGTCGTGGTCAAAACTCAAGTTTTAGAATAGTGAGCGGCCACTTCAATGGAATTTGGAGTGGCCGCGTAAAGATCGGCCATCGTGCACCGCTCAGGACATAAAGGGCACACCAGTAAATGCGACATTGATTGCTCTGGATTGTCTGCATTTATTTCAGTATTGGTTTTATAACTAGGAGGTTTGACTCTGTAGTAAGTACTTAGCTATTAAGTTAGTACCACCTATTTGGTAAATTCGGCTCCACGGAATATTGTGAAAATGTTGCTATGTTTAGGTAGAAAATTACAATAGCTAGTTAAATTGCAGAGCTATGAGACTTAGCATAAGTTTAGATAAGGCAGCGGTTTTGTTACAATCTGGCAAGGCGGCTGACATCAATAAGTGGAGCTGATCACTTAGCATTAGTAAGGCCGCTTGGCTGCCTGTCACAGCGTTAAAACAATAACAGACTTGTAAAAAATTTAAAAACCCTTAAAACTTATATTCCAAAAGTCTTAAAATACTTTCGTAAGTCCGCACATTTTAAAATCAAATACTCACAGGCGTAATTGGTGATTAATGGTCACCACACGGAATATTACATTCCGTGTGGTGACAAAATACAATATGTCACCACTCCATCTCATTCCATGTGTGTCGTAAAAACCGACTAAGGGACTATCCGTCAATATTACCGTTACGAAATAAAAAGAAGGAAAACTTGAAGTTAAACCCTTTACCAATCCGCCTGGCCAGCGTGGTATTACGAGTAGGCCAAGTATCCCTCCGTCACTGAAGGAGGTCCGTCCCTGCAGTGGGACATTAATGGGCTGTTATGATGATACAAATCCACACACAATTTTAACATCACTAGCGTATCACCAGCGATTGTCACCGCCCGTCTAAAGCAACCTTAACCCAACATTATTATGTTCTAACATCTGCCGCCTTTTAATCTCTTAGTTACCTTATGAGAAATACTCACGGGACTCCCATAATACTCGTACTTACAAGGAAACCAACAAAAACATTATTGATGGTAAAATAAGCCATTCTGTCAAATATTATACCCATTACTCTTAAAAGCGAGACAACAATACAGTTTTAAAGGAAATAGTTGTATTTCCATCCCTTTCTCTCTCATAATGTAGGGTGGAATCTTATAACAAAGCTTTTTTCTTTCTTTGAAATGATGAAAAAAGTTATGATATAAACGAATTCAGTGTTTAGATGGAGTTTCATGGGGAATTTATTGTCGATCATTATGTTATATTGGCTTTAAAAAGCTTAATGTCAACTTATTCTTTCAAAATAATGTTTAACTTGTCCCTTACAGGACAGGTGACCTAGTTAGACGACCTCTGAGGCGCAGTCGGTATATTACATGGCTGCTACGCAGAGGTCTCGGGTTCGATTCCCGCTCAATGCAAATCTTTGTGTGCATGAACATGATTGTTTGGGTTCTCTATTTTTATTCCTAAGATTTTATGTCATAATTTAAGATTGCATAATGTTACTTGTCCTAACATACGTTTCGCATAATAATCATTTGGCATAACTTTTTAATCATAATTTTTTAATCCTAATAGTCTTTAGCCATAATTTTTAATGCTATAATTTCATTTTGCCATAATTTTTAATGCCATAATTTCATTATGCCATACTGATACTTGCCATAATTTCATTAGACATAACGCCAAATAAGCTAGACGGAGCCCCGCTGGTTCTCTATTTTGTCTCATAATTTTTTTATCCATAATCTTATGACACCTTAGTCATAACATTTTGTGTCCGAATCATCATGTGTCCGAATGGTAGCCCTTAATTCATGTCTTATAATAATCACTTGTCCGAAAACCTAAATCCCTAAACATAACATGACCTATTTTTTTTTGCTATAACCATCACAATCTATATTTAAAAAATATAATTACTATATTCTAGTTTTACATATAAAAAATGTTTCTGGCACTCGCCGGCCGCTACCGCGGCACGCTCGCTTCGCTCGCTCGGCTCGTGCGCGTTGTGGTCACCATACTAACCTAACCTAACCAACTGTTTCTGACTTTTGCCCTAATACTTCATTTAATGACATGTGACTTTATAGCAAGAAAAAATAGGATATGTAATAATTATAGTACTCCATTTTATGATACACAAGTATTATAGGTAAAGACGATTAGGTAATATACGATTTCGTATACGTGAACATTATGGAAAGTGTTGATTATAGTAGGTATACTTGTTAGGGATTATGATTTTCGGACGATCGATATTCGGAGAAGAAAGGGACTACCAGCCCCGCTTCGCGGGTCTCCTACCTCTGGGTGGCTTAAAGAATAAACCTAACCTAATCTATCCTAGTCGGACTGCTCTAACTCGGGGTTTTAACAATTTATTTTTATTATGGCAAATAAATATTATGACTGAGGGCGATTATGGCTAACTATATTAGTACAAATGAAATTATGGTAAAACGAGATTATGCCAACAAACATAGTATGCTATAAGCCAATTATGGCAAACTATTATTATGACAACGACAATTATGCCTAACTTGTTATGACAAATTTAAATTATGACAAAAACTGTTATGAGAAAAAAAGGGATCCCGATTGTTTGCATTGGTCTGAGTGTTTTCTATGTATAATTTTTATGTATTTACAATAAAAAGTATTTGTAATAAGTATGTTTATCCGTTGTCTGGTACCCATAGTACAAGCTCCGCTAGATGGCGTTGTGTGAATGTGTGAGGAATATTTATATTTATTTTATAAAAAAAAATAAAGTATCCGCAAACTAACCAGAGCAAGCGCTAACTAGCTAAACAACATGAATATTACTACAGTAATCCTTCAGTATATTAATAAAGCAGTTTGTAACCGCTAAATAGGCTTAACTACTTTGTAGCTACAACACACATAAAGCGCTTAAATCTCTACTTTGTAAACTTGTATAGAAAATTAGAAACAGCGGAACCCTTTTAAATAGAAGCGATATAAATATGGTTAAGATGATTTAGCGTAGAGTTAATATAAGGTTTAAGTAGGTATTATAATTATGTATGTAATTAAAAAACCTAACACTTGGTTGTTACGGCAAGGTAGTGAGTTCGAATCCTACGCAAGAAAAAATTGATTAATGTTATTCCCAAAAAAAAATGTGTGCCTGCATGTGGTGTAGAACCGTTAATTCCTAGGGCGCAAACATTTCCCAAATTATGGATTCATCTTCATCATAACAGCCTATTAATCTCCCACTGCGAGGACGGGCCTCCTTCCGTAACGGAGGGATACTTGGCCTACTAATACCACGCTGGCCAGACGGATTGGTATAGGGTTTAATTTCAAGTTATCCTTCTTTTTATTTCGTAAAGATAATAATATTTATGGTTAGTCCCTTAATCGCTTTTTATGGCACCCATGGAATGAGATGAGGTGGTGGCATAAATATTCTTACTCCGTCACCACACGGACATTATGGATTAATTTTATTAGGTTTTGATTATAATTCTCAATGCAAATATTAGGTGCATACAAAAACTAACCCCCTTACTCATAAACGCCTCTTACATTAAATCACTGTTTAGCGAGATTTTTATTACGAAAACCAACCTTATGTACCTTCGTATGCTAATTAATCAATTGACTAAAATTTAAGAGGCGTTTATGAGTAAGGGGTTACATGTCTACTGCAATGTACCCATAAACTCTCCAAAGTTTAAATTGTTTAAAATTTTGAGGGCGTTGTGTGAATGTGAGAATTAGTATACTATATTACTATGTATTAGTTGCGTGCTCTTATACCTGTCTATAACAGACTCGCTTAATAACATTTTTAATAAAGCTTTCTCGAGTAAATCAGCTCGAGAAACGAAAGCCTGTCACAGAGGGCCCATCATAAATCATACTGCTTTTTTAGTTCGAAAATATTATTATATCTTTTATTTTAAAGTTTTGGGTAGAATTTCTTTATGAAAAACTAGCTAAACCGTGCCCACTTCGTTGGACGGCGAAAAAAACGCGTCCGTTTTTTAAATATATTTCATTATTCTATGACACTCCACGATAAAATGTACTATTCAACACAGAAAGGATTTTTCAAAATCGGTTTAGTAGATCCAGATATTACCCCGTTCAACGTCACAAACACACAATCACACAATCTTTACCTGTTTATAATATTAGTATAGATAAAATATCATAAACACAAAATATTATTAAAAAAAATATTTATGTTAAATGATGACATTGAGTAGAAATCGAATCGGAAGTCTGCCACTTGCTCGTTTCTCTTTTAGGCAATAAAAAATTGCTTAAAAGAGAAACGAGCAAGTGGCAGACTTCCGATTCGATTTCTACTCAATGTAATTTTTTTGTGTGCATACACATCCGTATTGTTTATTATGTATAAATTTGTATGTAAATACAAAAAAACAAACGTGAGCCAGCATGTCACCTGAAGTTAAGTGATCACCGCCGCGCGATGACCTAAGTGATATCCGTTATCTACATTTAACAACAGATTTTGTTTAGTTTTGGTCTAGATAGCGTTGTATGAAAGTCTGAAGAGTAAATCTTTTATGTCCCACTGCAAGGACGGGCCTCCTGCCATGACGGAGGGGTACTTGGCCTACTAATAAGAGTAAATAATTATGTGTATTACCTATATTTCAGTTTTTTTATCTCTTTAATAACGGATTAAGTTATTAAAATTTTATTATTTTCTAAATTCAGACTATAATCTTAATGATTGTCTTGTACACATACCTAAAAACAACACAAACCTAAAAAAAATTGCAAATATAACACAAAATAGCAAAATTTCCCCAACATTAAATCTAATAGTCGAATATCGTATTCCACCAAAAAGCTAATCCCCGTCAATGTGACAGTGAGTCTAAATCTCCACGTCATCAGCAGTTTAATCAGTACCTAAACAATGACATGCGACTGAATTTGACCCAATTCCGGAATTTCGAATCGCAAAATAATTTTACAAACAAACATTGACAATACCTACTCTATACTTAGGTACGGTCAGCAATGAATTTACAAAATTACTTTTTGCTTTATTGTCATCACTTTTAATTTTATATGCGTATTTTATAACCCCTGACTATGTAGTCTCCGTGTGGTGACGGAGTAAGAATACAATAAGTCACCACCTCATCTCTTCCCATGGGTGTCGTAAAAACCGACTAAAGGACTATCATCTTAACAAAATACAAAGAAGGAAAACTTGAAATTAAACCCTGTACCAATCCGTCCGGCCAGCGTATTAGTAGGCCAAATATCCCTCCGTCAGGGAAGGAGGCCTGTCCTGCAGTGGGACATTGATGTATAACCTGATTAAAAATTATTCACGATAATTTAAAAGTAAAATTTGTCTTCAAGGTTTTTCATTAATTAACAAAACTTAATTAACATTTAAGACTTTTGTACTTTCATTATTACTAAACTAATTTTGCACGCCACGGAGAGAAAGCCTCTGAACCTACAGGTATAAATTTATTTTACTTTAACTGTAATAATTGTGTTATCTTTCTTTATAATTAGTTCTTAAGTTGGACTAATTTCTAACAGAGACACTAGATATATTTTATTGTAAGGTTACATTTTAGATACAGGTAGACATTTTGGTAATAAATCCGGAGGTGAGACAAATAGGAATGTATTATACCTACTTTTTTGTAAAACCTATAAAATGTACCCTATTTACAGCGAATAAACAATTTGTATTGAAATAGTCCAACTTCTAGTAATCGTATAGCTAGTAAAATTAGAAAGCTATCAGACTTAACACCTTGTGACTGTAGCTTTGCTGTGTTCTGGCAACACTCACGTCTATGAGCTAGTTGCTATTACTCGAGCCGCTTAGGGGTTTGTCGCATGTCGTCTTAAAAAAAAAACAAAAAAAAACGTCGGACTGGATGTAGCCGGTGCTGGACATTCGGTGTCACGATGAGGGTCGTAGCACATATATCGAAACGTAAACGGATCGGCACCGTATCAACTCGAGCCGTTCAGTATTATTTGTACGAAACTCCTAACTGCAACGCACACTAATCGGAATCGTAACGTAATCGGATTTTTGACGTTTGACACTGAGGAAAAAGGCGAGCTGGTGCCGATCCGTTTACGTTACGATTTATCTGCTACGACCCTTATGGTGTCACGCTGATGCAATTGTCACATTTTAACTGTTCACATCTTAACCCGTCACTGATATTTCTTATTTCATTGTTATTTTCTTTTTGTATTACACTTCTTCACAGAGTGTTCGTGATTACTTTCGGTGTTAGTGACATCAAAACACGTTGCACCCTTGGGAGAGCCAGAAACTACTGACCGCCAAATATTATAAGGATAAAGAGTTTATTTTCTCAAAAAGAATACATGTTTAGTCACTTAAAATGAGAAAAACTCGTTACACATTATTTAGTTATTACTAAGCATGCGCGCGTTACATAACAAAAAATATTAATTCTTACAATAACAATATGAACAAGTGTGGGTAAGAACAATATTATGATCTCCTTACAAACTTGCATTGCTTGTTTTATACATAGCTCTTCTGAATATTTTTTTAAAATATTAGAAATTAATAAAAAATATTTTGTTTTTGCTGACGCTACTGAAAACGTAGTAGGCGCACAGACATCCCAAATATAACATAGTACGAACAGGCGTGTGAACAGCAATAATCGTAATTTAGTTCAAATACAAATAAATTTTCAAAAACGACTAACATTTTTTATTCCGACGAAATTAAAAAAAGGGGAGTTTTTCGGAGTTATTATTTATAACATTTTATTTTTTATATGGTTTATTTAGGTGCTCAAAGCCCGTTAAATTCAATGATTCATGAATTATAATGGTTAAGCAACTTCGGCGAGGTCATACCATAGATGGGTGACCGCTAGGTATTACACCTGAGAGTTTTCGTGCTTCGAAGGGCATGTAAAAATTGTTATCACGTTGTACCAAATGGCTAAATACCTACAGTCATCGACGATACTTAAGGGCTGAGATCCCTTCGGCCGTTATGGAAACCGCAGTTTGGAAACCAGCTTCTTAAAAAGCTTTTTTTATACTTATACATAATGTACTTAACTGGTTTCCTAAAGGGATTTTTTATACTTCTACTTAACGGGTTTCTAAAGACATGTATGAAAAAATGTAGCATAGCACATAGCACTAAGTAGTTGTAGTTGGCATATTTGGAGCCGATACTCACCAACTTCTCTAAGATAAAATATTTTTTTTTATAATATTCTAATAATATTCTATTTTTATTCAACAAAAAAGTATTATACGATACCATTTTTACTCTGAGGATAAAAATATAATAGATTTCGTACTTATAATAACATTGAGACTCTAATTTTAGTTCTTTTTCACATTATAATGTGAAAAAAAACCTAAAAAAAAACTTGAGACGACAATCGAGAGAAGTATGCTAAGGTGGTTTTGACACATTGAGAGAATAGATGAAAGGACATAACAAAGAAAATTTAACGAGCGCATGGTAACGTCATCCGTGTGGTGACGGAGTAAGAATACAAAATGTCACCACCCCATCTCATCCCATGGGTGTCGTAAAAACCGACTAAGGGAATAACCGTAACTACTATCTTTACGAAATAAAAAGAAGGAAAACTTAAAATTAAACCCTATACCAATCCGTCTGGCCAGCGTGGTATTAGTAGGCCATGTAACCCGCCGTCACGGGAGGAGGCCCGTCCCTGAAGTGGGACATTAATGGGCTGTTATGATGGTAACGTCTATAGAGGACGAGCTAGAAAAACTTCAACTAGCCTATTGCAGTCCACTGCTGGACATAGGCCTCTCCCAACACGCGCCACACAACACGGTTCTGCGCCTTCCGCATCCAGTCCGACCTTTATGAGGTCGTCGGTCCACCTAGCTGGGGGGCGCCCTACACTACGTTTGCCGAGTCGCGGTCTCCACTCTAGGACACGTTTGCTCCAACGGCCATCGGTCCTTCGACAGATAAGACCAGCCCATTGCCACTTCAGCTTGCTAATACTAAGAGCTATGTAACTTTGGTTCTTTGTCGGATAACCTCGTTCCGGATTTTATCCTTCAAGGAGACGCCGAGCATAGCCTGTTCCATTGCTCGCTGCGCGACTTTAAGTTTTCGGACTAGCCCTACTGTGAGTGTCCAAGTCACGGCACCGTATGTCATTACTGGTAGAAAGTAAAGACAATAATAAGTATGAATGTAGACGAAGAAAAAAAGCTTTGTAACGATTAAATAACCTAGGGCTCAGTAGTCTCTGCCTTAGGCCCTGCGCAGATGGCACACTTTTTGTGCGATCGTGTCTGCGGCGAACAAAAAGTCTGCCATACATGGCATATGTTTGAGTCTTTTGTGCGCTAGACTTTTTGCGCATCATGTGCGCATAGGTTCTATTTTCACAGATTAAAAAGTGCGTCACGTATTATAGTCTGTCGTCTGCGCAGGGCCTTACTCTATGAAAATGTATGTAATTAAGTGCCGCAACCATTGTATCTGTTAAGACCTACCGAACTAATTATATCAACTGTCATATTATTATTCCTATTAATATTATAACGTGTCACTGTCACCTAGTCCCAAACTAAGCTGCGCTTGTACTATGAGTAGGTACTAGACAACGGATAAACATACATACATTTTTTGTGTAAATACGTACATATATATTATTAAATAGAAAACACACAGGCCAAAGCAAACAATCATGTCCATGCACACAAAGATTTGCATTGAGCGGGAATGGAACCCGAGACCTCTGCGTAGCAGTCATGTAATATAACGACTACACCAGAGAGGTCGGTCGTCAATATTGTGTCAATTATTCAAAATTCGCAGTCAAAGTCGCGGGCATCAGTTCCTATCAAATAAATAATGTTTCATCCGTGTGGCGACTGAGTAAAATACAATATGTCACCACCCCATCTCCTCCCATGGGTGTCATAAAAAGCGACTAAAGGACTATCAGTGAATATTATTTTTACGAAGTAAAAAGAAGGAAAACTTGATATTAAACCCTATACCATTCCGTCTGGCCAGCGTGGTATTAGTAGGCCAAATACCCCTTCGTCACGGGAAGAGGCCTGTCCCTGCAGTGGGACATTAATGGGCTGTTATGATGAAATAATGTTTAGACATTTCATTTACATCATAAAGTTCGTACAGATATTGCAAGCTACTCCTGTATAAATAACATTCTATTTTTGTTCAACAAAAAGTATTATTCGATCCCATTTTTACCCTCGGGGTATAAATTGAGACAGAATATTTATTAATAACAGCTTTCTAATCTATTTGAAGGTTTACGAAAATAAACACAAAATAATGTATTGTTTATTTAGATAATTTATTATAATAGATAGAGTTAGGTTAGGCGTTGGATCGACGACAAAGTTAAGGTAGCCGATAGTTGAGAGAGATATAAAACCTCATGTAGAGGAACCGTTTGGGATTGTGGCGTTTTTCTGGGTTATTATGATGATGACAATATTGAGTCACGTTAAAAATAAGACGTTAATTATCAAAATGAATATTATAAGGCTTACAGTAATCTCAATAAAAATCGTTTTTTTATTCTCTTTTTTATATTTTATTGTACCTATTATCTATACTTCTATACTTAATATTATAAAGAGGTAAAGTTTGTGTGTTTGTGGCGTTGTAGGTGATAATCTCTGGATCTACTGAACCGATTTTAAAAATTCTTTCTGTGTTGATTAGTCCTTTTATCGGGGAGTGTCATAGGCTATATAGTATCAGATTATGACTAATAGGAGTGGAGCAGTACAACATTGTAGTTCGTTAATCAAGCCGTGCTTAGAACCATCTTCGGATATCAAACCTAAGATGGACGTGGTAACAAACAACTTGAGCACATACACATCCAGATACAACAAGAAGCTATTGTTTAAAGAAATAAAATATCATCATAACCGCCCGTTAATGTCCCACTACAGGGACGGGCCTCCTCCAGTGACGGAGGAATACTTGGCCTACTAATACCACGCTGGCCAAACGGATTGGTATAGGGTTTAATTTCAAGTTTTCCTTCTTTTTATTACGTAAAGATAATATTCACGGATAATCCCTTAGTCGGTTTCTACGACACCCATGGGATGAGATGGGGTGGTGACATATTGTATTCTTACTCCGTCACCATACGGAGAAATATAATACGAGTATAATAGAATATAAGGATGAATATTCTTTCAACTTTTTTATAAGCATAGTCATCTAAAATCACTTAAGAGTTCTTACTCAAAGTTTTATAGTGTGACCACAGAAGCTGTGCACCCCCTGAGGTATGCGCGGCGAGGTGGGGGACGAAGAAAAAATAGGTGTCCGTTATGGTAGCGTACACGTGATAGTTCTGATAGAAAGGGAACTTTTCTTTTGAAAAATTCTTTATGTTAAAATAATGCGTGAAATTCTGACTGAATTGTGGAATATGTCAAAAAACCATGTTAATTTATAGTATAGTACTGGTACAGATAATATGCTCACAAGTGATTTGAATATCTCGAGAACTACAAAACATAGGTACAGTAATTCTGTTAATACAGTAAAAATGTAACCCTGAAATAACGCCTGTGTAACACTTTATTTCAATACAAAATTCAATATTATCGGAGATATTATCGGTTCTTAGGGGCAGGGCTGGAGTTATTTCATTACGCTATAATATTAAAACTACAACAACTATTTTTTTTAAATGTAGGTACAGGTTGTCTATAAAGTCAAGAAATTAAAGTTTGAGGAACTAAATTGTTCATGTGTCTGGCAACACTGAAATTCAAAATAGACTTGTACATGAGCTGTTATCGAGTAGAAGTTGCGGAACGGTTTTCATTTTGTGATTTTTATAAGTTCATTAATCTACAATAATCTAATACTGACTTACGAAGAACAACATAAAGAATGAGTAGAGTAAATCAAAGTGGCACGTGGGAAGTGATTTTTAAAGTTCTATGGCGATGTTTAGCGGAGCATTAGTTATCAACCGTAATATAGACATAAAGCAATTAATTCAAATTCAAATTGGGATAAATCTTGACTGAATTATACTAATGCAACTGATAATGTATCAACAGAAAAGGTCGTACTACGATTTTTCTTACTTACAATGAATGTCTAACCTAAAAATGTGCTATGTACACGATGCCTGTTTTTGGTCTCTAGATCTCAAATGGAGTGAATTTATTACTTGAGACAGATTACGAAAAACAGTAATACGATTACATACCCATCACAGTTGCAGTTCGCCCATAAACATCATCCAAATCGCATAAAAGTTGACCAGAATCGTGCTCCGCTAAACATCGCCTTATGACTTTAAAAATCACTTCCCGCGTGGCACTTTGATTTACTCTACTCATTGTTTACATTGTTCTTCGTAAGTCAGTATTAGTTTATTGTAGATTAATGAACTAATAAAAATCACAAATTTGACGACTTTATAGACATATCTGTAATATATTACACTTACTTAGTTGATCACAATGTAACCCAAATATACTCATATTTTATTAAAAATATGCAGGTGATAAATACAACAACAACAACAACAATTTATTTATTGACTCCCAAAACAAAAACAGTTTACAAAGTTTAGGTACATTGCGAATATAATTAAGTAGTGGGAGCCTGGTTTCCAAGCTAGGTTTAGACCTGTATTATGCATAACCAGACCTCCATCCACGGAAACAGTTGAATACTGGTTGTGTGCAAATTTGTACAAGTGCAGGAGTACTTTTTAAATTGTATATAATATTTTTAAGCAAGCTTTATTAAAATACAGTAATTAGTCTAAATATATGTGCCTGTCATGTGTGTTTGTGTTGTGTGTATGCGTGTTGGTGTTGTGTGTATGCGTGTTGGTGTGTGTGTGTGTGTGTGTGTGTGTGTGTGTGTGTGGATGCGTGTGGGTGTATGTGTACGTGTGTATATGTGTCAGTGCTGGTTGTGAAATGTCTGCTGCTTTACAGTACTATATTGCCATTCTTAAAAGGGATTCTGTTTCATCATAGTTGAGGGTAAGCAAAAAGCTATACAAAGCTGTTTTTGTGTTTATTTTATTTTTAGGATAAATGATTAATATTTTATTTAATTTATTGTATAGGAAACCGCTCAGAAAGTCAAATGATCTATGGGAGAAAGGTGAAAATGACATTATGCTGTGGCATACATAATGTTTTCGGCGTTTTGACATTAAACTAGGAAATAAGAACTCACCCCTTACTCATAAACGCCTCTTTAATTTAATCACTGTTTAGCGAGATTATTATTTGTAAAATCAAACTTATACTAAACAAAACCGTAAGAATTTAAGGTAATCATTTAACTTAAATTTAAGAGGCGTTTATGAGTAAGGGGGTAATTTGTATAAAGTAATTCCTAGGAATACTGTAGTGTTAACGATTTCTAATTCCTCATCATTAATCTTTAAAATTGGATTTTTTTTACTTTTTTTTATGCAGTTTTTTGGCATAGTAACCAACTCGATATAGCTCTTGTGTATGCTACCATAACGGACACCTACCTGCTGTCACGAGTTTTGACGGCAGTGTCACAACAATTCGAACATTATATTTTTCTCTAAGAATTTCATGTTCTTAGAGTATTTGATACATTCCGCTAGATGTCATTTTTCTCAAAGTTACATAATAAAAACACAAATAATGTTCCTATTTACGCTTAAAACTATACAACAATGTAAATACTTTCTTGGAGTTTTAAAAAAAACTGTCTTTTAATAGAAAACTGCTACAGCCGCTCGTGCAGCGACCAGTACCAGCCAAATAACTTAAGTATATTGCGTCAGATGTCGCTAGTAGCTACATCATAGACTGTTTATTCTATACCAGTATTTATCATGTACTCTAATGTCCACCCCCCTCTCGCCGCGCGCATACCTCAGAAGGTGCACAGCTCCTGTGGTCACACTATAACCTAACTTTATTTCTTTGACCTACTGTTGAGGTTTTTCTTTCAATTTCAATTTTATGATATAAGTTTTTCAACCTCAGACAATCATTAGGTAATGAGATACAAAATATTCAAGCACATTTTTATTAGATACACGGTATTAACACATTATTTTTTTTTTATGATAAATATGTAATAATTTACCTTTGACGCTTTCGACGTTTCGACGGGGTCATCTCGTGACCATGGCTGGTGCAACCGGTAAAAACCGAAATTGCCGTTTTATTTCTGCGCAGTCTTTAGACTCTATATTCTTTTAAAACATATTTTGTTTAAATAATTTTTGTTATTTAGGATATTACCAACATCAAACAAAAAATAATAAATAAAATTAATTATTATTTGTAGTTTTAATAAGGCTGTGAACATAGGTTAAATTTAAAACAGCGGATTTTTCCGTTTGTTTAATTGTAACTTATTCCCTTTTGTTTCCATTGATACTTTTTTTCTTTGTTTTAACGCAAAAGTTAGCTATGTGCGCCTTTACTAATACCAAATAACATTCTATTATGTTTAATAGTTATGGAAAAATCAAAGAACACGTTAGTATGAAAAATCTAACTTCTGATAAAAATGTTCATACAAAACGGCAATTTCATAGGTAAGCACCTAATATATATGTCAAAACGGCATTGTTGGGTTCCTACCAAATTTGGATAGGTAGGGGACGGAACATAGCAGACAGTGAAGGTGACCGCTAACGCGTTGTAAAGGGGCCTCCTTAAACCTACATCTGGGTCGTAAGTCCCGGACGCTGTTACGCCAGTGTTCCGTCCTCTATCACGCGATGGACCCGGCACCCGCACGGAGAATCCATGGAGTGCTAAGATTAGGTCTTATTACTTATAAGTTAGTGTATAGGTACATAAGACTAAGTATTGTATGGCGTTATCGTCTATTCAAATATTATAATAGCTGTTAAGAAATGTTTAGATTCAAGAGACCCTTTAGAAGTCGATCGATGTTTTGAGAGCACTTCGTTTATGTTCCGCCACTTGTACAATTTGTTCCTATTAGCACCTTTGATATTATAATCTAATTACTTAAATAAATAAAATATTTCGTGTGGTGACGGAGTAAGAATACAATCATCATCATCATAATAGCCCATTAATGTCCCATTGCAGGGACGGGCCTCCTCCCGTGATGGAGGGTTACTTGGTCTACTAATACCACGCTGGCCGTCTGGCCAGCGTTTGTATATTACAGGATTGGTATAGGGTTTAATTTCATGTTTTCTTTTTTTTTATTTCGTAAAGATAGTAGTTACGGTTATTCCCTTAGTCGGTTTTTACGACACCCATGGGATGAGATGGGGTGGTGACATATTGTATTCTTACTCCGTTACCACACGGTCGATGTATAATTGGAACAAATTTGATCGGCTTTTAATTTTTAGGCTATTTTAAGAACTAATACAACACTAGTCCCTTTCTAAAATAAAGCTAAGACAAGATGGAGAAAATTACAGAATCCCTTCACAAATAAATAAATAAATATTCCTCACACATTCACACAACGCCATCTAGTCCCAAACTTAGCAAAGCTTGTACTATGGTTACTAGAAAACGGAAAAACATACTTAAATACTTTTTTTTTGTAAATACATACATATTATACATAGAAAACACCCAGACCAATGCAAATAATCATGTTCATGCACACAAAGATTTGCATAGAGCGGGAATCGATCCCGAGACCTCTGTGTAGCAGTCATGCTATATAACCACTACGCCACAGAGGTCGTCAAAAAAAATTACAAATTACTAGTTACCTTCACTCTGTTGAAAGGAGAGAGGAGAACTTTTAGAGTTAAGCAAAAGGCTTAATAAAACACTTTCTATTACTTCAAAAGAGTGATTTAAGAGGTCTGATTATAATGTCAAAAGCTCTACAGAGATACCTCAATCGATTGAATTCATTGACTTTTATTTATTGTTCCGATATAGCCTTTAGAGGCTGTACTGCTTACTGATTAGGTACATACAAAGACCCCAAGGTCAAATGCCAAAATGCCTACGTACATAATAGGCACACGGTTGATTCCCAAAGGGTTTACGGGGTTAAAATACTTTCGTTTTGGAGTTTTTACATGTGATTGGATTTGATTCATTCGATCGTTAAGAAATTGATCTACAGTGCGTCAAAATGCTTCTTTGTAATAGCTATTGTCTAACCCCCTTACTCATAAACACCTCTTACATTTAATCACTGCTTAGCGAGATTTTTATTAGGAAAACCAACCTTATATCAAACAAAACCGTAAGAATTTAACCTAATCAATTGACTAAAATTTAAGAGGCGTTTATGAGTAAGGGGGTAAATGTTTAACCGCTCCCGATCTTGACGAGTTTTTCTCGATGCTATCGTTGCCAACACTTTTACCCCGTCGACGGGTAAATCATAACAGCCCATTAATGTCCCAATGCAGGGACGTGCCTCCTTCCGTGACGTAGAAATACTTGGCCTACTAATACTACGCTGGCCAGACGGATTGGTCTAGGGTTTAATTTCTTTTCTTTTTATTTCGTAAAGATAATATTCAAGATAGTCCCTAAGTCGGTTTTTACGACGACGGGTAAGCTGGTCGCCAATTGGCTTGTGATCCCAAGGCCCACAGGCATTAGGCAGAAAGGCATCAAAAAGTCATACGGACAAGTTCACTTCTCGACACATTATTGGTGCTTTTGCTAGAAAACATAAATTATTAGTAGTCACCTCAAGCGATGAACGACCCTATAGAAGTAGGCAAAAGTCGATGAATGCGGCAGCCAGAAAACAACTTTAATTCAACATTATTCAAGTAAAGTTTAAACGGCACTAAACGTCGACAATTCACCTTTAACTTTCTTTAAAAGTGCCCGAAACTTTTGCATAAACTTTCCAATCTCACCGAAAGGTACGGATTTCGACCCAGATAATGTCAATATTGGAACATTTCGCTTCAAGAAAAAAAGCGTACCGTTTTTTATTTATTTAGAGGTGATTTCCTTGATTTTGGAAGGGATAACAACGGGTAGTATTGATGTCCCTGTTGTGACTTTGTCAGTGTGTGTGTGCTTAACACTAAGATTATGGAAAGTGGTAATTTTAGTAAACGTGTTAGTGATTATGATTTTCGGACCAACAACATTCGGAGAAGAAAGGGATTACCGTATTTGCTTGTTGGTTACATATCCTGATAGTTAGAAAATCCGCTCAAAAGTCTAAGATTGGGTAAAATTGTATGTTTTCTTGGGGCAAAGGCATAAAAGAGGCGAGAATTTATTTTTGTTTTGGACGTTTTACTGTTAGAATAGGCATACACGATCCTTCCTATCGTCCAATAGGTATGACGATGACGCTTCCGATTGGATCAGTTAGAATTGACCGTGTTTGCGAATGGATCGGCATGACAGTTCGAATTGATGGCATGATCGAATTTCGATTCTTTTAATATTAGATCAAGCCTGCAGTGTCATGCCGATTGGACGATAGGAAGGATCGTGTATGCCGACCATTAACTTTCACATGGTATATTGTAAGCCTGAACTTTGTTACAAGTGTGAGTCTTGGTTATGAAGTAAGCTTGCTCGTGGATCTAAGTTGCAAGTTTAAAGCTATCCAAATATGCCTGTGCTGGACAAGTCGCTAAAGTTGTAGTGTGTGAGAATGTATATCAAGGTAAATGTAGATTCACTCCGTTTAGGTTTAGTTCTCCGTGTGGTGACGGAGTAAGAATACAATATGTCACCACCCCATCTCATCCCACGGGTGTCGTAGAAACCGACTAAGGGACTATCCGTGAATATTATAGAAGGAAAACTTGAAATTAAGCCTTATACCAATCCGTCTGGCCAGCATGGTATTAGTAGGCCCAGTATCCCTCCGTCACGAGAGGAGGCCCGTCCCTGCAGAGGGACACTAATGGGCTGTTATGATGATGAGGTTTAGTGGGTAGAGTACGCTCGATAGTAGGATTTTTGGTGTAGATGTGTTTTATTAAAAGCAAATCAAGACTTCTTTTGCGAATAGGGCTTATATATTAAATAAGGCTTGAATATTTTTAATATTTGCTTTTCAACAAGTACTCGTTCTTACTATAATTATAGATTCCATACATTATTACTTTAACATGATTATCCATTGTCTAGTATCCACAGTACTTACAAATTACAAAGTTTGATAGATCGCGTTGAGTGATTCATCATAACAGCCCATTTATGTCCCCCTGCAGGAACGGGCCTCCTCCTGTGACGGAGGGATACTTGGCCTAATAATACCACGCTGGACAGACGGACTGGTATAGGGTTTAATTTCAAGTTTTCCTTCTTTTTATTTTGTAAAGTAAATATTCACACGTAGTCCCGTAGTCGGTTTTTACGACACCCATGGGATGAGATGGGGTGGTGACATATTGTATTCTTACTCCGTCACCACACGGAGGTTATGTTAATATTTTATCATAAAAAAGCAAGATGTAATCATAATAAAATTTAAAGTGTGAAACATTAAAAACATAACTTAGATCTTAAATACTGATCAGAAGGCTGTTTATAAATTTAAATGGTTTAAGTTTTACCATTAGATACTTGATTATTGTTTGTAAACTGTAACTATGAAATTAATGTTCATATTTTATTGATAACAAATGGCGCTATATTGTTTTAGTAAGCCCGATTTACACATCGACAAGTACAGTAGCGAGCTAAGTAGTAAGTTGTTGATAAAGTTGATTTGAGTCCATCCTAGTTTTTTGGGAGTTAAGTGCGAAGTAACTTAACTCGCTCCTATACTTGTCGATGTGTAAATCGGGCTGTAGGGTCTATTTTGAAAATGTGTTTATTTATCTTAATCTTATCTTAAATCTTACATTTAAAAAGAAGTGTCGGTTTGTAACTTATTCTTACAAGAATATATTATATTCATATGCAATTAACAAAGTCTTATACTCGACACAAATGCCATAAAAAAAGGTTTGTTTGACTGTCGGTTCGTTTCGGGTAAATTCTGAATTAAATAGCTAATATTTACGAAAAAGAACGTGAGACCTAATAAGAATAAACCCTCCTTATCAGACTTGACCTTATAAAAACGCTTTTTTTTACATTTCTGTTTGTTAACAATAGATTGGCTTGTAACATTTCAATTTTCTGATTATTTTTACCTCTCTAATCCTGGAGGATTATATCAGTCTAGTGACGGGGTAAGAATATACGGTATCAACTGATATTTCGCTGAATTATTTGTTCAATAACAAAAGGATGAAAGCTAAATGTAAAACCTTATGTTCCAAACTGTCTGGTCAGTATGGTATTAGTGCGGTAAAAGCTGAAGCCAAAATTGTGATAGCATAGCAAGTGTGTCCTTACATCACAAATGTCAAAAAACTTAAATTTTCAGTTACAACTAGTAACATAAAATAATGTGTAAAAGAAAATATTTACACCATTCTCAGCTAGGCGTGTATATTTCTACAAGTGGCCCTTTTGTAGCGAGGCCTACTAGTTCAAGTTGCTCGTTAAAATGTCGCGTTTATGTTTAATCGTCTCTCTACTAATTATAATGGGTATACTACTTTCTGTACACATGCTAAAGTATAATAATATACTTTGTACATTTACACAACGCCATATAGTCCCAAGCTAAGCAGAGCTTTTGCTATGACAACTGATTAGTTTTTTTAAATACATACTTATTACCTATATTATGTACATAAAATATGCAAACACTTATGTCATTGTTCTTACACAAAAATATGACATTGGGCGGCAATCGAAACTAAATCTATGCTTAACAGTCATGGAATATATAACTTCTCGCCCTAAACCCACCTACAACTACACCTACATATAATGCGCAAGGACATTTGTATTGTGCCTCGTGCGATCGAGTTTTTAAAAGCAAATTTGGCTTTGCGAGTCACATCCGTGCGCACTAAAGCCCGATTTACACATCGACAAGTACAGTAGCGAGTTAAGTAGTAAGTTGTTGATTAAAATGATTTAAATAGATCTCCATCCTATTTTCTGGCAAGTTAAGTTAGCGAGACGCGAGAGAGGGGGCTACTTCGTTCTTAACTCGCCAAAAAATAGGATGGAGATCTATTTAATTCATTTTAATCAACAACTTACTACTTAACTCGCTACTGTACTTGTCGATGTGTAAATCGGGCTTAACGAAAGGATTCCAAATGCAACTGACAGGTGTCGCCGTCGACGGATACGTCTGGGAGGACATCATCATCATCATCATCATATAACTTTTACGCCATTATTCTAACGGGTATGTACCTATGGGTAGTAGACAGCTGATAAACATACTTTTAGACTTATTTTGTTAATCAAAAAACAGCCAGATCATTGCAGTCATTCATGATTTAGCACAAACAGCATTGAGCGGGAATCGAAAGTAAAACCTCTGCGTAGCAACTATGAACTATAAACTATTACTTACGCTAATTTACTACTAACCCGCTAGTAAAACCTATCATCATCGTCATCATAACAGCCCATTAATATTCCACTGCAGGGACGGGCCTCCTCCAGTGACGGAGGGATACTTGGCTTACTAATACCACGCTGGCCAAACGGATTGGTGAAGGGTTTAATTACAAGTTTTCCTTCTTTTATTTCGTTAAGATAATATTCACGGATAGTCCCTTAGTCGGTTTTTACGACACCCATGGGATGAGATGGGGTGGTGACATATTGTACTCTTATTACGTCACCACACGGAGAGTGAAAACTATAGCCTAAAACAAGACAAATGAATCAAATACGATACACAAGACAGAGAAAAGTTCAATATATAACAGATATAAAGTCAAAGACAGCGTCTGCTATTAAATACACGAAAGATTTTCCTCTCGTTTTCTCAAAACGAGACGTAATAATCATTGATCAGTGTCAAATTAAGATACGCCTTAAGAGTTTCTTATTTTCCAAGTAAAGGTATATCTGTTTGATGACGTAACGGATCTGTGACGTCATTACGTGGCTGTGTAACAGACGGAAAAAGTAATTGTTATGAAATAGACACTTGAAGTAGTTTATTTTGTTAAAGATTATTTTGTTAAGAACATTTTTTATTTTGCTTTTCTCTTCTATACTAGGTTAGTTTCTTACATTAGGAAAAATTTAACTATTATTGTTACTACTTTAACTATTATTGTTACAAAAGAAGGAAAACTTGAAAATAAACCCTGTAACAATTCGTCTGGCCAGCGTGGTATTAGTAGGCCAAGTATCCCTCCGTCACGGGAGGAGGCTCGTCCCTGCAGTGGGGCATTAATGGGCTGTTATGATGATAATGATTGTTAGGTACTATGTTTATTATTGGTTTAATGGCTTAACCAATACTGATAATATTTTTATGGTACCAACTTGAATGTATACTTTTTGAAAAAAAAAGACCTTTTCAAAAATAAGTAAAAAAATTACAAGAAAAAACTTATTTAACTAAAGGCTAATATTTTTGGGACTTTTACACTTTAATTTAACGCACACAATAAACACCAGACTTCGGAAATTAATTTGTAGATCATCATCATCATATCAGCCAATCGACGTCCACTGTTGGACATAGGCCTCCTCCAAGTATTGCCACCTTGTGCGGTCCTGTGCCTCCCTCATACATCAGCTTCCTGCCGTCCAAACTAGGTCGTCGGTCTACCGTGTAAGGGGTCTCCCCACCCTGCGCTTGTAATTTGTAGTTAGCACAAAACAATTTGTCCTGCATACAATCCGAACCCGTGTCCTTGTCTATCCCGCTTTTTGCGCTCATCACACCACCATCCCCTTCTGTTGGGGGACGGAAGGTTATGTGGTGCTCCCAGGGGGTTAGGCAACCCCCTAGTGTACCCACTAAAAGTCCCCAGCGGCACTCCTTCATCGACTACTTGGAGGGGGCCTGGGAAACCTGCAGAGCCTTTAATCATCACACACAAATCAACCTATTACAAACCAATCATCACTCATCACACCACCAATTCAACGTTCCAAAAATATTTTCCATCCATAAATTACTATCAATCCATCCGAATGTATTTTTTCCTCTTCCCATACAACATTAACAATCAATCGTAGAGTCACGTCCTATCTAAAACGATATCTTTTTCTTTTCCTTTGTAAAAAGATGTTACCTTTAATAAATAATACGAGGGTACTTGTTTATTGGGGTATATTGATGATTTCTGTGGCATAGGAGTTATAGTACATGGCTGCTATGCAAAGTTCTCTGGATGTTGTTCTTTATAATAAATGATATTCGTTTTTGCAAAAGTGGCATTCTAAGAAAGTGTCATTTTTGCAACAGTGCTGGCATTATATGAAAATGAGATTTTTGCAAAAGTTACATCCTAAGAAAATGTTTTTTTTGCAATAAGTGACGTTATGCACTAAGACATTTCTTTGTGTGTGGTAAAGTGTCCGCTGTGCTGGGGTTGATCCCCAGCACGTAAGTTGTCTTTATAAAATAATATTTTACTTGGTATTAGGTCTATATTCTATCCGTGTGGTGACGGAGTAAGAATACAATATGTCACCACCCCATCTCATCCCATGGGTGTCGTAAAAAACGACTACGAAATAAAAAGAAGAAAAACTTGAAATTAAACCCTATATCAAACTGTCTGGCCAGCGTGGTATTAGTAGGCCAAGTATCTCACCGTCAAGGGAGGAGGCCCGTCCCTGCAGTGGGACATTAATGGGCTGTTATGTTGATGATGAAACATAGTTAGTACTGACCCATTATAATTCTGCTTATCTACAGAAAACCTACTGCTTGAAGATAAAACCAATTTTACTATCCTCTCATGTTTATTTAGATATTTAGTTAGCATCACATTGCTAATTAGTCGGTTAATATAATGATACTGTACAAAGGACATTATTATTCTTTGAGAAATATCTTGTTACTAACTAACAAGATTAGTTTTAGTTCTTGTTAGGCATGTGTTGAATATAATAATATTATTTAGAACTAGCTGCTGTGCCCGCGACTTCGTTCGCGTGGCGGATGTTACTTACTTCGCAAATCGATTTAATACTGAAAAATGGTTTTTGAAACCTTATAACAAACATATATACCTACACACGAATTATAAAATTAACGAACGAACGAAAACCTTTTCAAACACAGACCTTTACAAAGACAGATCTATGAAGACTGTGTCTAAACTTATACTGAAAGACATGAGCGAACGTCATTCTTTCAAGGAAAATCTTAATACCGATACTGAAAATGAGGTCACAGGCACAATGCCATCTGTTGTCAAATTGGTAAGTTAAAATAAATGACATCGCTTATTTCATCATAACAGCCCATTAATGTCCCACTGCAAGGACGCGCCTCCTCCCGTGACGGAGGGATACTTGGCCTACTAATACCACGTTGGCCAGTCGGATTGGTACAGGGTTTAATTTCAAGTTTTCCTTCATTTTTATTTCGTAAAGATAATATTCACCGATAGTCCCTTAGTCGGTTTTACGCCACCCATGGGATGAGATGGGGAGGTGACATATTGTATTCTTGCTCCGTCACCACACGGATAATCGCTAATTAATTATGAATAAATACATTTTGCACGCCACGTTATGGTGCGGCAGAATTACCTGCCTCGCGGCCCTGTTACGACAAAACACTGCAACCCGGGTTACAGCGTTTTGTCGTAACATGATTTAAAATAATCTGCTGCATGTTAACTTGCTACTAGTTCAATCAAAAATTCAATATCACTTTTTCTAACTGAAATATTCTTAATAACATTTTACTGCAACCCAAAATTTTAACTAAAAATCTTGACAAAACGCTGCATACTAGACTGCAGTGTTCTACCGAAATCGTAGCAAACGGCGAACCTCTTATTATTTCAACAAACCGCTGCAAACTCGGGTTGCCGCGTTTTGTCAAAATAATATACGATAACTTACTAAATAATTGATTTGAAGTTAATTACACAGTTTAACTTACAAATGGTTTTCGGTTTCGGTTTTTCGGTACGTTTGGAAATTGGCTTATTTACTGTAGATATGCAGAAATGTATTACCATGCCAAAATTATATATTATATTATGTAATAAAGATTTCTTCTTTAGCAGAAAATTAAATTTGGTTAATGAAACCTTTGGCAGAATAGGTAAAGGAAATAAAGTGGTGACGACTATATTGTGGCACGAAGGCGAATCTGGACGTAAAGCATTTGACTAGACAACAGTATGTTTTATTCATAAAAAAAACTCTGTAGAGATTATAAAGGGGTAGTTTTATACGCAGACAATTGCAACACCCAAACATTTGACATGATCTTGGTATTGTCCATGTTTATTTTAAGACCCACTTGTTGAGAGACTCTGAGGTCCCCGAGCATTGTGTTTAGGTCTTCCACGGTCTCGGCCATGACCACAATAACATCGGCATTTGTAGACGTGTCTCAGAAGACTGATGTGTCTGTAATTCTGAAGGAGCATTCTATCGCCGTTTTTCATGATCAGTACCACCCACACATCTCTCTCCTACGCCTTTGGCGTTTTTCCAGGTGGTTGTGTTGGAGTGTATAACTGCCCGAAAAATTTCCAAATCTCTTCTAGAAGTTCAGGCTTTGATGACATTATTCTGCCACACCGAGTGAGCCACCTTGAGCCTAGATAATTGGCTCTTGCAAACACTTTTGAGTCCTTGTTTGGCTCAATGGTTTCTTTAATACAAACTATATTAAAATTCCGAAAGTCGCTAGTTAGTGACTTTGAGATCTGCCGATAGAGCCGCCTATACTGTTCAGCGTCGTCTGGAGACAGCAGTGCCATCTTAGGCCTTTGTTCCAGGAGCGACAGAGTGTGGTCGAAGATCTTTTTTGATCTTCTCCGGTGCTGGGTTTTTCATGCACCGAAACGAATGTACGGAAAGCTTCCACAAACCGTTCGTGATATTCATCCAAACCCATGCTCTCGCTGAGCCTATTGAAGTGGTTGTGCCTCTCACCATCCAGTGATCACTACCAGTTTTCACCGAATTGATCACTATTTTGTCGACATGATGAAGTCTATCTCAGTTTTGTGACACCATCAGGACTAAGCTGGGTCCACTTACGGTAGTTACGCTTCTTGAAGAAGAGGTTCATCATAATAAGTCCCTCCCTCTCCATGAAGTTCGCAAGCATTTGGCCCTGTGGATTTCTTTGCCCATACCCAAAAAACCTACTCTCAACTCATTTCCACTTCTAAAGCCCAGCTTCGCGTTAAAGTCCCCCATGACAATGGTGTAATGGGTCTTAAAGGTATGTATGTATGGCTTAGGAAATATCCTTATACATTTCTTCCACCTCATTGTCGGCATGAGCTGATGTGGGATCGTAAACTGGTTTACGATACTACCTCAGCTTTCATACCTTCAACATACCAGCATTACCTTCAACGAATATCGTTTGATAATTCTGCCGAGAAGGTACGCTACCCTTGAAGACACACTTTCGATCTTCACCACGTTATTTACGATTACGATTTATGGACGAAAAGCCCAACACCACCCTGGAACTGTTGGTCGCCCCCCGGAAATAGCAGGTTACCGGACTTCAGGATTATCGAATCCTCCCCTTGTCTCCGAACTTCCGATAAGCCGACGATATCCCACCGTAACCTGCTCAATTCTTCCTCCAGTTCTACGACCTTCTCATCGGTACGCAGTGTGGCACGTTGTATATTGCCAGGGCCAAAGGTCGTTTGTTTTGGTAGCCTGACCTCCCACGGAGATTCTTCGCTCCCCCTACTTTTTGTGTGTTATCATTTTGAGGGGTTTGTTGGCCTACTAAGAAGAACACACCAAAAGGTATTTCTCAAAAAAATAAAGATGATTTAAAAGATTTATTAAAATTTATGGCCACGTCCAGGCACCACTTTTATTATAATTTAACAGTCAATGTTAACATAACTAAAGATTTAGATGAGACTTCAGAAATATTTAAATTTGAAACACCAGTAAGCTCAGTGTTTTTATTTAAATTTTATCCTAACTTATTATATTCTTCCTATACTTATCACAACAAAACGCGGTAAGCTCAGGTTGCATCGTTATATGACAATACTGTCGCTTACTGGCCAATACATGTTATCGTAACAAATCAATTTTTCTTAAATTGTGAGGTTTCTAATCAAAATTTGATAATGTTATGTTCTAATGAAAGTTAGCAAACACTATTAACAATAATTAAAAAAAAAAATCAAACGCCTATCTATACTTGATGTAATTTGGTAACGAGTTGAATATTAAAACTTAAAACCGCGTTTTCTGAAACTTGGCACTTCAAAGTTTACAGCATTTTGTCGTAACAGGGCCGCTCGGTGGCGCGGCGGTCGCATTACATGGCTGGCGTGCATGAGGTCGCGGGTTCGATTCCCATGGAGGACAATTGTGATACACAAACTATTGTCCTTAGTCTGGATGTTCTTTGTGTCCGTTAAATTGATATATTTAAAGGCTAGTGTGAAGACTTATAATTGATATTACACATACGATTCATGGTTAATTTTATTAACATTTAAAAGGAATAACTTATTAATAGCACTTAATAATAAAATAGTTATAGATTATTTAAAAACTTATTTATTTTATGATTACTACTGGTAACGCCATCTCGTGAACAAAAGAAACGAAATTTAAATTCATTCAACATTGAACCAAATCCATTTTTCATTACCCCTGATTTGTATTGGACTGTTCTAATAAAGAGATCTAGCGATATCTCAAGTATTACTTATCCGATTCCGATTGTTTTATTATAGTATAGATAGATAGATTACCTACTTTAAACTTAATACCTAAAAACTACGTATCTATTTATTTTAATATCTAAAGCGCACTTATTCCGAGAAGAGTCAATAAGAACCACGTCCGTTCGCATTAAGAGTCAATGTGAATGAAATTATATAGATGCACCGGTTGGCCGTTTCGGACGTTAAACAAAAATCGACCGTACAGCCGTACTCATAATGGCGCGGCGACATTTTGAAATTTTCTTTCATCTATAGCTTGTGTGTTTATAAACCGATTTCTATAAAAAAAAAATATGAATAAGGTATTAAAGTGTACTTTTGAAATATGGGAGTTTGAAAATGATATGTCTATGCAAATTACAATATATTTATGTATTTAATACACTGTGAAGAAAACCCTAACGATTAAACACGTTATTGTGGCTAATATATAAAAGATAGATACTATTCAGGACTTTTTTGTATATCTTTTGAAGACCATTATTTTTGTAATACATATTTTTGGCGTATGATCAACGTATGCGATGATAAGAGCTCGAACGCGCGTTTTTTCAACCGACTCACTTCAAATTTTTCGTCACTGCTCAGCTTCTATGTGTCTTAGCGTTATGTTATACAGCCTATAACCTGCCCAGGAGTATGGACTACAATCGTACCAAGTTTGGTTAAAATCCCTTTAGTAGTTTTTGACCCATGCGTGCACATACAGACAGACAGACAGACAGACAGACAGACAGACAGACAGACAAAAAATTTATTGATTGCATTTTTGGCATTAGTATCGATCACCATTCATCCTCCAATATTAATTTTTAACATATATTCAATGTACAGAATTGATCTCTCTACAGTTTTATTATAAGTATAGATTAATGTGTCACTATTTTATCTTAATACTGACTGAATTAACTACACCAATAAATTGTTTTTATTTTATGTTATATATCATGTCCATCCTAAGGTTGCCTGGAAGAGATCGCACTTGGCGATAAGGCCGCCCATTGTACATTTACTGTTGTGTTGTATTTATTGTACCTTTATACCTAAACTGTGTTTATGTAAGTTGGTGTGCAATAAAGTATTATCTATCTATCTACTGACTAGCGACCTACCCCGGCTGTGCCGGCGCACGGGCACCTACTACAGAATGTCCCTAAACAACGTTTAAAGTACAGCTTCATTAAACGATTACATTAACAATCTCTAAATTTATTAAGGTATCTTTACTATATTATGCATGTGTTATACATATAAACCTTCCTCTTGAATCACTCTATCTATTAAAAAAAACCGCATCAAAATCCGTTACGTAGTTTTAAAGATTTGAGCATACAAAGGGACATAGGGGCAAAAAGGCGACTTTATTTTATACTATGTATAGAAGTTCTAATAAGGGAATATTCGTAGGTATAATGTCTACGAAATACAAAAGAAGGCCAATTTAACTAAACTACTTATTTACCAATTCGCCTATCAAGAATGAAATTGGTAGGCTATGATTCTCACTGTCAATGGAGGAAGACCATCCCTGCAGTGGGATATTAATGAGATATTTAGGGTGATTTTGAGAATAGCTTCGAGTGTTAGTTTCAAGCAAGTCTAATATACACAGTAACACACGAAATCATACATTGTCATTGGAAATTGTATCTTATTTCAAGGCAATAAGGTATATAAGTAGGTAGGTACGAAGACGCGCCTAGTAAAACTTACAATACTGTTTCAACGCCTACATTTTCACGCAGGCTTCTTCCTAGTATAATTATTTTCTATAAATAAACAATAATGATATTTTAAATTCTAGTTTATTATCTATTAATAATTTTCATATAATCACAAGAATTGTAAAGGTTATGTCATTTACTTAGATATCCCACGCGTACTTGATATTACTAAAATAACTTCAAGTGTATCCTATGGATAAATGAAAGTATACTATAATTAGATCAATTGTTACTCTCTATGTATTGTTTTGTGCTCGCGGACTGTCATTTTAAAAGACGACCTCTGTGGCGTAGTGGTGATATAACATGACTGCTACGCAGGTATCTCGGGTTTGATTCCCGCTCAATGTAAATCTTTATGTTCATTCATAGGTCTGGGTGTTTTCTAGGTATAATATTTGTATGTATTTACAAAAACAAGTATTTAAGTATGTATATCCGTTGTCTAGTATCCATAGTACAAGCTCTGCTTAGTTTGGGACTAGATGGCGTTGTGTGAAAGTGTGAGGAATATTTATAACTAGTTTGGTTTCGCTGATTCTAACGTCTCGCTTTTGACTCTGCTTTAGAAGCGTTCAGTAGACGTTGGACACTGCTTCACTCGTTACTCCAGACGACATTATAATACGTAATTGTAAGGAAACGAACAAGAAGCTTTATGGTGTGGTGACGGAGTAAGAATATAATATGTCACCACCCCATCTCATCATATGGGTCTCGTAAAAACCGACTAAGGGAATATCCGTGAATATTATCTTTAAGTTATAAACTATACTCTGCACGAAACCGTCTAAGTCGGTATTACCACTATGTTATGTTATGTTATGGCCGCTTAATTTACTTTCAAATCGTAGTATCCATTGACATTATTATCGCTATGGAACCTTATCGCTTGTGTCTTAAGTTACTTTAGTACTTCAGGTCAACGTTGTACTTTTTTTCCGATATGAAGCTTTCATAGAGCGTTTTACTTTTTACCGGAACTTTTCACACGATTATTTCTTTTTTTATTTATTTTCAAAAAGACAACTCCCGCACTAGGGATCATGTCCTGTGTCGCGGGGATTTTTACAATCATCAATTTAGTGTACACAAAACATCTAGACTCAGGACAATAATTTGTGGATCACACAAATAATTGTCCTTCGTGGGGATCGAACCCACGACCTCGTGCACTGCAGTCGCTGGCGCTACCGTCGCGCCACCGAGGTCGTCTAATCTCGATTAGAAAAGTAACAGGAGTACCTAGCCTAATCACCGCAGGGATTTGACAAGAAGTAGGTATACACATCACTGACCCGTTGCATTTCTGCTTATCTACAGAAAACCTACTCCTTGAAGATTAATCCAATTTTACTACCCTCTCATGTTTATTTAGATATTTAGTTAGCATCACATTGCTAATTAGTCGGTTAATATAATGATACTGTACAAAGGACATTATTATTCTTTGAGAAATATCTTGTTACTAACTAACTAGATTAGTTTTAGTTCTTGTTAGGCATGTGTTGAATATAATAATATTATTTAGAATTAATGTGTCACTATTTTATCTTAATACTGACTGAATTAACTACACCAATAAATTGTTTTTATTTTATGTTATATATCATGTCCATCCTAAGGTTGCCTGGAAGAGATCGCACTTGGCGATAAGGCCGCCCATTGTACATTTACTGTTGTGTTGTATTTATTGTACCTTTATACCTAAACTGTGTTTATGTAAGTTAGTGTGCAATAAAGTATTATCTATCTATCTACTGACTAGCGACCAGCCCCGGCTCCGCACGGGCACCTACTACAGAATGTCCCTAAACAACGTTTAAAGTACAGCTTCATTAAACGATTACATTAACAATCTCTAAATTTATTAAGGTATCTTTACTATATTATGCATGTGTTATACATATAAACCTTCCTCTTGAATCACTCTATCTATTAAAAAAAACCGCATCAAAATTCGTTGCGTAGTTTTAAAGATTTGAGCATACAAAGGGACATAGGGGCAAAAAGGCGACTTTATTTTATACTGTGTATAGAAGTTCTACTAAGGGAATATTCGTAGGTATAATGTCTACGAAATACAAAAGAAGGCCAATTTAACTAAACTACTTATTTACCAATTCGCCTATCAAGAATGAAATTGGTAGGCTATGATTCTCACTGTCAATGGAGGAAGACCATCCCTGCAGTGGGATATTAATGAGATATTTAGGGTGATTTTGAGAATAGCTTCGAGTGTTAGTTTCAAGCAAGTCTAATATACACAGTAACACACGAAATCATACATTGTCATTGGAAATTGTATCTTATTTCAAGGCAATAAGGTATATAAGTAGGTAGGTACGAAGACGCGCCTAGTAAAACTTACAATACTGTTTCAACGCCTACATTTTCACGCAGGCTTCTTCCTAGTATAATTATTTTCTATAAATAAACAATAATGATATTTTAAATTCTAGTTTATTATCTATTAATAATTTTCATATAATCACAAGAATTGTAAAGGTTATGTCATTTACTTAGATATCCCACGCGTACTTGATATTACTAAAATAACTTCAAGTGTATCCTATGGATAAATGAAAGTATACTATAATTAGATCAATTGTTACTCTCTATGTATTGTTTTGTGCTCGCGGACTGTCATTTTAAAAGACGACCTCTGTGGCGTAGTGGTGATATAACATGACTGCTACGCAGGTATCTCGGGTTTGATTCCCGCTCAATGTAAATCTTTATGTTCATTCATAGGTCTGGGTGTTTTCTAGGTATAATATTTGTATGTATTTACAAAAACAAGTATTTAAGTATGTATATCCGTTGTCTAGTATCCATAGTACAAGCTCTGCTTAGTTTGGGACTAGATGGCGTTGTGTGAAAGTGTGAGGAATATTTATAACTAGTTTGGTTTCGCTGATTCTAACGTCTCGCTTTTGACTCTGCTTTAGAAGCGTTCAGTAGACGTTGGACACTGCTTCACTCGTTACTCCAGACGACATTATAATACGTAATTGTAAGGAAACGAACAAGAAGCTTTATGGTGTGGTGACGGAGTAAGAATATAATATGTCACCACCCCATCTCATCATATGGGTCTCGTAAAAACCGACTAAGGGAATATCCGTGAATATTATCTTTAAGTTATAAACTATACTCTGCACGAAACCGTCTAAGTCGGTATTACCACTATGTTATGTTATGTTATGGCCGCTTAATTTACTTTCAAATCGTAGTATCCATTGACATTATTATCGCTATGGAACCTTATCGCTTGTGTCTTAAGTTACTTTAGTACTTCAGGTCAACGTTGTACTTTTTTTCCGATATGAAGCTTTCATAGAGCGTTTTACTTTTTACCGGAACTTTTCACACGATTATTTCTTTTTTTATTTATTTTCAAAAAGACAACTCCCGCACTAGGGATCATGTCCTGTGTCGCGGGGATTTTTACAATCATCAATTTAGTGTACACAAAACATCTAGACTCAGGACAATAATTTGTGGATCACACAAATAATTGTCCTTCGTGGGGATCGAACCCACGACCTCGTGCACTGCAGTCGCTGGCGCTACCGTCGCGCCACCGAGGTCGTCTAATCTCGATTAGAAAAGTAACAGGAGTACCTAGCCTAATCACCGCAGGGATTTGACAAGAAGTAGGTATACACATCACTGACCCGTTGCATTTCTGCTTATCTACAGAAAACCTACTCCTTGAAGATTAATCCAATTTTACTATCCTCTCATGTTTATTTAGATATTTAGTTAGCATCACATTGCTAATTAGTCGGTTAATATATTGATACTGTACAAAGGACATTATTATTCTTTGAGAAATATCTTGTTACTAACTAACAAGATTAGTTTTAGTTCTTGTTAGGCATGTGTTGAATATAATAATATTATTTAGAATTAATGTGTCACTATTTTATCTTAATACTGACTGAATTAACTACACCAATAAATTGTTTTTATTTTATGTTATATATCATGTCCATCCTAAGGTTGCCTGGAAGAGATCGCACTTGGCGATAAGGCCGCCCATTGTACATTTACTGTTGTGTTGTATTTATTGTACCTTTATACCTAAACTGTGTTTATGTAAGTTAGTGTGCAATAAAGTATTATCTATCTATCTACTGACTAGCGACCAGCCCCGGCTCCGCACGGGCACCTACTACAGAATGTCCCTAAACAACGTTTAAAGTACAGAGGGACGGGCCTCCTCCCGTGACGGAGAGATACTTGGCCTACTAATACCACGCTGGCCAGACGGATTGGTGTAGGGTTTAATTTCAAGTTTTCCTTATTTTTATTTCGTTAAGATGATAGTCCCTTAGTCGGTTTTACGACACCCATGGGATGAGATGGGGCGGTGACATATTGTATTCTTACTCCGACACCACACGGAGAATAATATTTATACGAGTTAGCGGCCAAAAACTATACAAGTATACAAGCTATTTTTTCATAGGTAAAATTAACATACTTAGTTTTTGACGAATTTTAATTATATTTCTATGGGATTAACTTAAAAATGTCAACCTTTTCAAACTAAAATCAAAATTAAAATTTTATGTATTACTGAGTTTTGAGCTTACAAAAATAAATAAAATCAATGGAATTGACTTCCTTTTTTTACCTTTTGTAGTCGGTTATAGGTGAAGTAGATATATTTACTGAATTTATCTTTTTTACTATCCCAGTTAATAGAGAATATAACAAAATAAAAAGAGTCGAGTCGCAAAGACGGGTCTCCTCCCATGACAGAGGGATACTTGTCCTATTAATACCACGCTGGCTAGATGGATTGGTATATTGTTTAATTTCAAGTTTTCCTTCTTTTTATTTCGTAAAGATAATATTTACGGATAGTCCCTTAGTCGGTTTTTACGACACCCATGGGATGAGATGGGGTCGTGACATATTGTATTCTTACTCCGTCACCACACGGAGAAATAAAAAGGGTAAAAATATTTTATTGATTTCCATGTCCTCTCTATTTCTAAAAGTCTTTGTTCAATGTAAACCGCAATTACACATTTAACATTCATACTCTTAAAAGTTTTAACGACTTCTTTATTCATTGGTACGAATGTATTTTAAAATGGCTGCCCACATTTTGTTTCTATATTCAATGATTTTTAAACAGAAGTGTTCATAAGTTATTTAGATTATTTAATCGATTTCATAACAAGAGGAGGGTGTTGGTTGTATTTTTAACTTAGTCACTTGTTGTCCAAGTTCTTTTTTGTTTTAAAGGGAAAGCTATTATGTTTGTCTACTAGGATTCGTTCTGTCCGTGTAGTGACGAAGTAGGAATACAATGTCACCACCCCATCTCATCCCATGGGTGTCGTATAACCGACAAAGGGACTATTCGTAAATATTATCATAACAGCCCATTAATGTCTGGACTCCCAAACTGAACTTCGACAAACTTTTCTACGACATCATTTTACTTCGACGTAATGAAACTTCGATGCATCTTAAATTCGACATTATTTGTACGGTTTCATCACCGTACATTATTCTGCTGATTCGGTGACATCATTTCACTCTACTCACACATAGGCATTACTAACATACAACATACTAATTACTAACCAAATAATTGTGTATAAATAAGATAACAATAAGCATTTTAATTGTAGACCATTTAAGTATAGCCGTGGTTCTATCCACGTTACTTAATAAACTTTACTGAAGTGTGTGACGTGTTTCTACTTAACATCATCCTACATGTACGGTTCCTTACAAGTCCGTACATTTTGGTCCTTCGAGCCGGATCTAGGTGTGTCTGTGTCTCTTGGTAAGGTACCGAATCAGTCAGCTGGTCTCCCACAAGCGGGTCGCCCCAGTTGTATTGAGAAGGTGCCATACCAATAACGAGTACAGCCATATTTAGGTACCGTACCAGCAAGTTAACAAGAAGAGCTATCACTACGACAACATGAAGAACCCTTACATCAAGAAGAGTTCTACCTGTGGAAGAATCCTACAGCAAGAAGGGGTTCTACCACATCAACATTAACATTATGAAGCCTACAACAAGAAGAGTTCACAGTGGAAGAATCCTATAGCAAGAAGGGGTTCTTCCACATCAACATTAACATTGTGAACTCTTACAACAAGAAGAGTTCACAGTGGAAGAATCCTACAACAAGAAGGGGTTCAACCACATCAACTATAACTATGTGGACCCTTACAACAAGAAGAGTTCACAGTGGAAGAATCCTACAACAAGAAGGGGTTCAACCACATCAACTATAACTATGTGGAACCTTACAACAAGAAGAGTTCACAGTGGAAGAATCCTACAACACGAAGGGGTTCAACCACATCAACTATAACTACATGAACCTTCAACAACAAGAAGCGTTCTACTTGTGGAAGAGTCCTGCAACAAGAAGGGGTTCTACCACTACAACATTAACTAGGTGAACACTTACAACAAGAAGTGTTTACTTGTGGAAGAGTCCTGCAACAAGAAGGGGTTCAACCACTACAACATTAACTAGGTGAACACTTACAACAAGAAGTGTTTACTTGTGGAAGAGTTCTGCAACAAGAAGGGGTTCTTCCACTACAAAAACTATGAAGCATTCATACGATGACTACAAGAAGTCTTCAAACTACTATAAACTAATATTATATGAAGAATTCAAGTTACTACAAGAAGACTTCAAATTATCTTCAAATTGAATATAATATTACAATAATATGAAAACAAAGACATCATCATATCAGCCTATAGACGCCCACTGCTGGACATAGGCCTCCTCCAAAAGTTTCCACCCTGCGCGGTCCTGTGCCTCCCTCATCCATCGGCTTCCCGCCGTCCTAATCAGGTCGTCCAAAGGTAATACAAAGATATACTTATTACAAAAACTAGGTTGCACATAAAGCCTAAACTGCAATTCTGCAATAACTTCACACACTTTTGCAATAACAACGCAGGCATAAATACATACCTATGTCTCAACGGGTCAACGGTCAACGCTTTGGTCAACAACCTGCCAGTGAATTCGAGCTACCAAGTTTGAGGTCGAACCTTGTCTCCATCAATAAGAAAGAAGTTTTACTCCTCTTACTTCCATTCAACTACTACTCATCATGAATCTCCGAGCATAAAGAAGCTGTTATATTCAGATTACACACAGCCAACATTCAACCAATGCAGTTATCATCTGAATACCTTGCCGTAAACTACAAGATGAACTCGAATATCACTAACAGATGAAGATTAAAAGCAATCTACAAACAAATAAAAATATATATTTTATGTAACATGAAGAAACCAGTATTCACAACTCAAGAATGCACCTTGAACAGCAAAACTGCAGAATCACCAAACTAATACGTCGTAGCCTTGTGACATATTGAACGTGTCATGCTGGGTCAAGTTACTATCATCAAACAGCTGGCTTGATGTGTGCTGTGGAAGGTGCGAGCTACGTAACTACTGTTTACAACAACGACAACTTTGCCAACTATTACGTTATCAGCTACACTGAGACAAGGAAGCTTTCTGCAGTCCAACGAGCGTACCCAAGGCAACGAGGAGAAGACAGCAGTACAAGGACATCGGACCACAACCAACAGGATGAGGCGGCTAAGGAGGGCGTTCATCATCAAACAACTTGTCCATCATCACCCTTGACATGCTGATAACTTTCTCTTTAATTTAAGTTTATATAATTCATTCCCTTTTAATATTGACATTAATTTGCTTTATACATTTTTTACACTTAACTTTACATTTACATAACTTTTACATTCTTATTTTACACATTACACTCTTTTTGGGGTTGCCAATATGTACGGTTTCATCACCGTACATTATTCTGCTGATTCGGTGACATCATTTCACCCTACTCACACATAGGCATTACTAAAATACAACATACTAATTACTAACCAAATAATTGTGTATAAATAAGATAACAATAAGCATTTTAATTGTAGACCATTTATAGCCGTGGTTCTATCCACGTTACTTAATAAACTTTACTGAAGTGTGTGACGTGTTTCTACTTCACATCATCCTACATGTACGGTTCCTTACAAGTCCGTACATGACAATAAGTACGAAACAACTTAAATTCGATACTACTGTACGACGGACCTCCTCTCTTGACGGAGGGTTACTTGGCCTACTAACACCACGCTGGCTACTCGGATTGGTATAGGGTTTAGTTTTCAGTTTTCCTTCTTTTTATTTCGTAAAGATAATTTACGGATAGTCCCTTAGTCGGTTTTTACGACACCCATGGGATGGGATGGAGTGGTGACTTATTTTATTCTTACTCCGTCACCACACGGAGATTATATTATATTGTATAAATATGTTACTATGTAATCACCCTTCTAAAGAATGACCTCGCCGGAGTCGCTTATCACTGTGATTACGAAAATTAAACTAACACAGGGCAATATTTGAAAGTGTTACTTGTTGTCTTTTCAAAATAAACAGGAACACGCCAAAAAATGTTTAATTAACAGAAAAAAAGTGAATTAAATGAAAATCCGTGAGTGCGCATAATTTAAGTTATTACGAGATGAAATTATATTTACGTTTCACTAAATTAAACATTTCAGAAATCCTTTACCAGATTTTAAATTGCTACTACATTACTGGCTTTCTCGAGTAAAGGATAAATACTTAGTATTTAAATAATAATAATAATATACAAATATAAAATACTCCTCACACATTCACACAACGCCATCTAGTCCCAAACTAAGCAACGCTTGTACTATGGATACTAGACAACGGATAAACATACTTAAATACTTTTTTTTTCGAAATACATACATATTATACATAGAAACACTCAGACCAATGCAAACAATCATGTTCATGCACACAAAGATTTGCATTGAGCGGGAATAGAACCCGAGACCTCAGCGTAGCAGTCATGTTGTATAACCAATATGCAACAGAGGCCGTCAAAAAAGAAGTTTAAGTTAATTATATTGACTGTCAGTATCAACGCGGTGCCAGTAGTAAGCATTTCAATTTTTGGTTTGTTTTAACTGAAAATAATAACTTTTAAAACAATGTTCACAAGCTCAAGATTTTATTCGAAATCTGTTTTCACAGCTGCTACTAAAGGGTACTGAAAGCAGTAGTAGTTTCATTGCAAAGACCATTATGGCATTAAAATCTTAAGTATTATGCTCGTTTACACAACAATGTTTATACAAACGATTTGTAACTTTTGTGTCTATATTTTACTAATACAAATAATGATTTCTACTTAAAGTCTATCACGTTATAGCAAAATCTTAGTATTTCATTTATATAAAGGACATAGATCTCTTGAATAAGATGCCCCCGTTGATCTGATGCCACAAGATGTTAGGTACCACCGCTGTGTGCCCGCAAGCGGCAGTGTGAAAACTGTTACAGTGTTTAGGTCGAAAAGTACACTAGCTAGTGAAATTACAGGGCTTAACATCTTTTGTCTAGGGTAGGCAGTAACTTGGTTTTGTTCTAGAATTAATGATGTCTTTAAGCGGCGATTACTAAATACCACCAGGACCTCTTGATTGTTTTCCTTCTGAACAAAAACCTTTCTAACTTTTATTTCACTGTCACATTATTATGTAAAATGGCGGACTTACGGAACTTACTATTTAGGTCTTCCTAAATACTACCGTAAGTCCGACATTTTAAAATCACACTCTCACTTTCTAGCAATCATATCTATCCTTTACTCTATTTTACTCCTCAGATATACCTACAGCAGCGATTCCATCACAACATCAACACCAAAGAAACAACATTCTTTGACGTTACCAGCGTTTCACCTGCGATTGTTACTCTTGTGAAACGAGCATAACCCAACATTACTATGTTCTTACATCTGCCGCCTTTTAATCTCTTAGTACCTTATGAGAAACACTCATGGGACTCTCATAATACTCTCGTACTTATAAGGAAACCAACAAAAACATTATTGATGGTAAAATAAGCCATTCTGTCAAATATTATACCCATTACTCTTAAAAGCGAGACAACAATACAGTTTTAAAGGAAATAGTTGTATTTCCATCCCTTTCTCTCTCACAATGTAGGGTGGAATCTTATAACAAAGCTTTTTTCTTTCTTTGAAATGATGAAAAAAGTTATGATATAAACGAATTCAGTGTTTAGATGGAGTTTCATGGGGAATTTATTGTCGATCATTATGTTATATTGGCTTTAAAAAGTATAATATCATCTTATTTTCAAGGAATTATGTTCCTCATTGGACGGGTGTGCTATTTAGGCCAGCTGAAAACCCATGAATAACGGAAACACAGGACTGCACAAATTGGAAATATTTGAAGGAGGCCTGTTTCTAGTACTAAAGTAGTTATCTTAATTGGACCACGGACATTAAATAATAATAAATAAATATAAATAATCCTCACACTTTCAGACAACGCTATCTAGTCCCAAACTAAGCAGAGCTTGTACTATGGATACTAGACAACGGAAAAACATACTTATATACTTTTTTTGTAAATACATACATATTATTCATAGAAAAAACCCAGACCAATGCAAACAATAATGTTCATGCACACAAAGATTTGCATTGAGCGGGAATCGAACCCAAAACCTCTGCATAGCAGTCATGTTATATAACCACTACGCCACAAAGGTTGTCATTGTAAACGCTGTCACTGTGGCACAGCGTCAAGCAAAGTAAATGTAAATAGCTTGCCACTTAATCTTCCGTTTACATCTAATATTTATAATCATGCAACGCGTTCTAAAGTTAAAAAAAATAAAAGTCTTTGTACCCAAACTAACCAGAGCAAGCGCTTACTAGCTAAACAACACATAAATTACTACAGTAATCCTTCAGTATATTAATAAAGCAGTTTGTTACCGCTAAATAGGCTTAACTACTTTGTAGCTACAACACACATAAAGCGCTTAAATCTCTACTTTGTAAACTTGTATAGAAAATTAGAAACAGAGGAACCCTTTTAAATAGAAGCGATATAAATATGGTTAACCCTCTACTGCATGAATTATTAAGGAGATGAAAAAAAAAATTTTTCTTTGTGGATATTGCTTTATTTAAATAATATTAAGACAAAACAATCGAAAAAAAATAAAAAAGTAGTTTCATGTAGAAAAAAAAAAAGATTCCATATATGGGCTCGTATGCACTTAGACAAAATCTCGATCGGACATATATGGTATCGTATGCAGTCAATAACTAAGTAGAAAAGGAACATTACCTACATAATATCTAAAGAGGTTATAATATAGTTTATTGTTAGTCATGGAATGTAACGAGACAGTTTCTTTTATCATTGTAGCACAGAAAAACTTCGCATTTTGTACATTTAGTATATGTTTTCTTAGAACATACTATGCAATGTTGACGTTTTTTCTGCCACATAGGCCAATGTCCAATGTTCTCTGTTCTGACACAGCCCAAAGGAATGTCTTAGCATCGCTCTGCCATTTTTTGTAATCCTTTTAGAAGATACGGGTGTACCAGGTTTGGACAGCGAACCACCACTAAAAGTAAAACTAAAAGTTCAGCTGGTGTATTCACCTCTGTAATGCATGAAGGCAGCTCAATATCGCCCGTGAAGGTGAAGTTGCCAGGATTGTATGGATTCAGATTTTTGGAGTCCCATTCCGTCAGCAGCTGACGTTTTGCGAGGCTTCTTAGTCACTTTTTTTGCTAGAGGAATATTGTCTTCATCCAAACTTTTATCATCAGTTTCAGGTATAATAATGGGTCTTCTGAATGAAACAGGTATTGATGATACTTTGCTATCGGAATCCAACTCACGGTCGTCACTAAGATGACCGTCACCCGCAATAGGATTAGCATATTTGTTTTTTTCATAAAAACAAGCAGGGCCTATTTTACCAAACAAAAGCAAAAAAAACAGGAGTGATAAAAAGGCAAAATAAAAAAGCTAAAAAAATTAGCACTTGAATTTTTTATTCGTTAAGAATATAAGTCAGAATGCATACGATACCATATATGTCCAAACGTATTTACGTCGTGCTGCATATGGGACCATATATGGTATTGACATAAAAGTGGATGAAAAGCATAGTAAATACGTAAAAAGTAAGAAAATCATTGTTTATAGGTAAAGAAGGAAGTATTGACTTTAGAAATATAATTTTACCTTTCCTGAATACTTACGTTTCGTTTTTGTTTTTGATACTCAAAAATGTATGTCACGCAGTCGTCTTATGTTTCACTGACTACCCGCACAAAAGTATTTTTTTTCCTAAATGTCATCAAATCATAGACAAACTGAGTGCGTTTTCTTTTAGTTACTTAACCATTACATGGATTTAAGAATGTGGAATGATTTAATTATTATTTGTTTGGAAATAAAACAACAATAAAATCGGCATACCATATATGGGCCCATATGAAGTAGAGGGTTAAGATGATTTAGCGTAGAATTATTATAAGGTTTAAGTAGGTATTATAATTATGTATGTAATTAAAAAACCTAACACGTGGTTGTTACGACAAGGTAGTGAGTTCGAATCCTACGCAAGAAAAAATTGATTAATGTTATTCCCAAAAAAAAATGTGTGCCTGCATGTGGTGTAGAACCGTTAATTCCTAGGGCGCAAACATTTCCCAAATTATGGATTCATCTTCATCATAACAGCCTATTAATCTCCCACTGCGAGGACGGGCCTCCTTCCGTAACGGAGGGATACTTGGCCTACTAATACCACGCTGGCCAGACGGATTGGTATAGGGTTTAATTTCAAGTTATCCTTCTTTTTACTTCGTAAAGATAATAATATTTATGGTTAGTCCCTTAATCGCTTTTTATGGCACCCATGGAATGAGATGGGGTGGTGGCATAAATATTCTTACTCCGTCACCACACGGACATTATGGATTAATTTTATTAGGTTTTGATTATAATTCTCAATGCAAATATTAAGTGCATACAAAAACTAACCCCCTTACTCATAAACGCCTCTTACATTAAATCACTGTTTAGCGAGATTTTTATTACGAAAACCAACCTTATGTACCTTCGTATGCTAATTAATCAATTGACTAAAATTTAAGAGGCGTTTATGAGTAAGGGGTTACATGTCTACTGCAATGTACCCATAAACTCTCCAAAGTTTAAATTGTTTAAAATTTTGAGGGCGTTGTGTGAATGTGAGAATTAGTATACTATATTACTATGTATTAGTTGCGTGCTCTTATACCTGTCTATAACAGACTCGCTTAATAACATTTTTAATAAAGCTTTCTCGAGTAAATCAGCTCGAGAAACGAAAGCCTGTCACAGAGGGCCCATCATAAATCATACTGCTTTTTTAGTTCGAAAATATTATTATATCTTTTATTTTAAAGTTTTGGGTAGAATTTCTTTATGAAAAATATATTTCATTATTCTATGACACTCCACGATAAAATGTAGTATTCAACACAGAAAGGATTTTTCAAAATCGGTTTAGTAGATTCAGATATTACCCCGTTCAACGTCACAAACACACAATCACACAATCTTTACCTGTTTATAATATTAGTATAGATAAAATATCATAAACACAAAATATTATTAAAAAAAATATTTATGTTAAATGATGACATTGAGTAGAAATCGAATCGGAAGTCTGCCACTTGCTCGTTTCTCTTTTAAGCAATATAAAAACAACACAAACCTAAAAAAAATTGCAAAAAAAAAAACACAAAATAGCAAAATTTCCCCAACATTAAATCTAATAGTCGAATATCGTATTCCACCAAAAAGCTAATCCCCGTCAATGTGACAGTGAGTCTAAATCTCCACGTCATCAGCAGTTTAATCAGTACCTAAACAATGACATGCGACTGAATTTGACCCAATTCCGGAATTTCGAATCGCAAAATAATTTTACAAACAAACATTGACAATACCTACTCTATACTTAGGTACGGTCAGCAATGAATTTACAAAATTACTTTTTGCTTTATTGTCATCACTTTTAATTTTATATGCGTATTTTATAACCCCTGACTATGTAGTCTCCGTGTGGTGACGGAGTTAGAATACAATAAGTCACCACCTCATCTCTTCCCATGGGTGTCGTAAAAACCGACTAAAGGACTATCATCTTAACAAAATACAAAGAAGGAAAACTTGAAATTAAACCCTGTACCAATCCGTCCGGCCAGCGTGGTATTAGTAGGCCAAATATCCCTCCGTCAGGGAAGGAGGCCTGTCCCTGCAGTGGGACATTGATGTATAACCTGATTAAAAATTATTCACGATAATTTAAAAGTAAAATTTGTCTTCAAGGTTTTTCATCAATTAACAAAACTTAATTAACAAAAATAGTTTAGTAATAATGAAAGTACAAAAGTCTTAAAACTTTTGTACTTTCATTATTACTAAACTATTTTTGCACGCCACGTATAAGTACCACAATAAGTCACCACCTCATCTCTTCCCATGGGTGTCGTAAAAACCGACTAAAGGACTATCATCTTAACAAAATACAAAGAAGGAAAACTTGAAATTAAACCCTGTACCAATCCGTCCGGCCAGCGTATTAGTAGGCCAAATATCCCTCCGTCAGGGAAGGAGGCCTGTCCTGCAGTGGGACATTGATGTATAACCTGATTAAAAATTATTCACGATAATTTAAAAGTAAAATTTGTCTTCAAGGTTTTTCATTAATTAACAAAACTTAATTAACATTTAAGACTTTTGTACTTTCATTATTACTAAACTAATTTTGCACGCCACGGAGAGAAAGCCTCTGAACCTACAGGTATAAATTTATTTTACTTTAACTGTAATAATTGTGTTATCTTTCTTTATAATTAGTTCTTAAGTTGGACTAATTTCTAACAGAGACACTAGATATATTTTATTGTAAGGTTACATTTTAGATGCAGGTAGACATTTTGGTAATAAATCCGGAGGTGAGACAATTATATTTTTCTCCTTACATTATGTTAACCTAAAATATTTGCATGCTGTTCACCAGTTAAATAGGAATGTATTATACCTACTTTTTTGTAAAACCTATAAAATGTACCCTATTTACAGCGAATAAACAATTTGTATTGAAATAGTCCAACTTCTAGTAATCGTATAGCTAGTAAAATTAGAAAGCTATCAGACTTAACACCTTGTGACTGTAGCTTTGCTGTGTTCTGGCAACACTCACGTCTATGAGCTAGTTGCTATTACTCGAGCCGCTTAGGGGTTTGTCGCATGTCGTCTTAAAAAAAAAAACAAAAAAAAAACGTTGGACTGGATGTAGCCGGTGCTGGACATTCGGTGTCACGATGAGGGTCGTAGCACATACAGGGTGTTTGGTACATCGTTTGCCAAATTGAAATAGCTAATAGAAGAGGTCATTACCCGTCTTTCCTCACTCACCTAGCCGGTTTTAACCTCAACCTATTTTAGATATCGATGTAAAGCTATTTTTTAAAAGAAAAACCCAATATTTACCATGAACACGTAAATTTAAAAAAAAAATCTTTCGTGAGTCCTCATAATTATGTTTTGTTTTAAAGTTTAATACTAGGAGCATCAAATAAATTCATAATAGCTCACCAAAAACGTCAACTTTTTGTTTATTGACTTATTATTACTATAGAGACAGGTAAAATTTAAAGATATGATCAACTTCACAGTACAATAAAAAAATAAATAAAAGAGAGAAAGTTCTTCCATTTTCTGAATAAATGCCTTACTTTATCCTCTTTCCATTGGTATACAACATGTTATAAAATAGTAAATAGTTTTTCTACAAAACATGTGTAATACATAATCCGAAGTAAAGAAAACACGTTTGATGCATAACATTTATCGTAATTATTGACGCTATAGTAAATAATGATTTTTTTATTATTTTATTATATTAAAATTAACTCTAATGTGATAAGGTAGACCCACTGCAGTGACAAAAAAAGCTAAAGTAACTAGGTAAGTACGCTAGAATGAATCAATTATAGCAATTATAGCTAGTAAATTTACCTTTGCTTATTCATCAAACGTGTTTTCTTTACTTCGAATTATGTATTACACATGTTTTGTAGAAAAACTATTTACTATTTTATAACATGTTGTATACCAATGGAAGGAGGATAAAGTAAGGCATTTATTCAGAAAATGGAAGAACTTTCTCTCTTTTATTTATTTTTTTATTGTACTGTGAAGTTGATCATAGCTTTAAATTTTACCTGTCTCTATAGTTATAATAAGTCATTAAACAAAAAGTTGACGTTTTTGGTGAGCTATTATGAATTTATTTGATGCTCCTAGTATTAAACTTTAAAACAAAACATAATTATGAGACTCACGGAAGAATTTTTTTTTAAAATTTAAGTGTTCATGGTAAATATTGGGTTTTTCTTTTAAAAATAGGTTTACATCGATATCTAAAATAGGTTGAGGTTAAAACCGGCTAGGTAAGTGAGGAAAGACGGGTAATGACCTCTTCTATCAGCTATTTCAATTTGGCAAACGATGTACCAAACACCCTGTATATCGAAACGTAAACGGATCGGCACCGTATCAACTCGACCCGTTCAGTATTATTTGTATGAAACTCCTAACAGCAACGCACACTAATCGGAATCGTAACGTAATCGGATTTTTGACGTTTGACACTGAGGAAAAAGGCGAGGCGGTGCCGATCCGTTTACGTTACGATTTATCTGCTACGACCCTTATGGTGTCACGCTGATGCAATTGTCACATTTTAACTGTTCACATCTTAACCCGTCACTGATATTTCTTATTTCATTGTTATTTTCTTTTTGTATTACACTTCTTCACAGAGTGTTCGTGATTACTTTCGGTGTTAGTGACATCAAAACACGTTGCACCCTTGGGAGAGCCAGAAACTACTGACCGCCAAATATTATAAGGATAAAGAGTTTATTTTCTCAAAAAGAATACATGTTTAGTCACTTAAAATGAGAAAAACTCGTTACACATTATTTAGTTATTACTAAGCATGCGCGCGTTACATAACAAAAAATATTAATTCTTACAATAACAATATGAACAAGTGTGGGTAAGAACAATATTATGATCTCCTTACAAACTTGCATTGCTTGTTTTATACATAGCTCTTCTGAATATTTTTTTAAAATATTAGAAATTAATAAAAATTATTTTGTTTTTGCTGACGCTGCTGAAAACGTAGTAGGCGCACAGACATCCCAAATATAACATTACGAACAGGCGTGTGAACAGCAATAATCGTAATTTAGTTCAAATACAAATAAATTTTCAAAAACGACTAACATTTTTTATTCCGACGAAATTAAAAAAAGGGGAGTTTTTCGGAGTTATTATTTATAACATTTTATTTTTTATATGGTTTATTTAGGTGCTCAAAGCCCGTTAAATTCAATGATTCATGAATTATAATGGTTAAGCAACTTCGGCGAGGTCATACCATAGATGGTTGACCGCTAGGTATTACACCTGAGAGTTTTCGTGCTTCGAAGGGCATGTAAAAATTGTTATCACGTTGTACCAAATGGCTAAATACCTACAGTCATCGACGATACTTAGGGGCTGAGATCCCTTCGGCCTTTATGGAAACCGCTGTTTGGAAACCAGCTTCTTAAAAAGCTTTTTTTATACTTATACATAATGTACTTAACTGGTTTCCTAGAGGGATTTTTTTATACTTCTACGTAACTGGTTTCCAAAGACATGTATGAAAAAATGTAGCATAGCACATAGCACTAAGTAGTTGTAGTTGGCATATTCGGAGCCGATACTCACCAACTTCTCTAAGATAAAATATTTTTTTTTATAACTTGGTGTTCTTGTAGATACGATTATAACACTCCACTTCTGTAAATATAACATTCTATTTTTATTCAACAAAAAAGTATTATACGTTACCATTTTTACTCTGGGGATAAAAATATAATAGATTTCGTACTTATAATAATATTGAGACTCTAATTTTAGTTCTTTTTCACATTATAATGTAAAAAAAAGGTGAAGAAATACTTGAGACGACAATCGAGAGAAGTATGCTAAGGTGGTTTTGACACATTGAGAGAATAGATGAAAGGACATAACAAAGAAAATTTAACGAGCGCATGGTAACGTCATCCGTGTGGTGACGGAGTAAGAATACAAAATGTCACCACCCCATCTCATCCCATGGGTGTCGTAAAAACCGACTAAGGGAATAACCGTAACTACTATCTTTACGAAATAAAAAGAAGGAAAACTTAAAATTAAACCCTATACCAATCCGTCTGGCCAGCGTGGTATTAGTAGGCCATGTAACCCGCCGTCACGGGAGGAGGCCCGTCCCTGCAGTGGGACATTAATGGGCTGTTATGATGGTAACGTCTATAGAGGACGAGCTAGAAAAACTTCAACTAGCCTATTGCAGTCCACTGCTGGACATAGGCCTCTCCCAACACGCGCCACACAACACGGTCCTGCGCCTTCCGCATCCAGTCCGACCTTTATGAGGTCGTCGGTCCACCTAGCTGGGGGGCGCCCTACACTACGTTTGCCGAGTCGCGGTCTCCACTCTAGGACACGTTTGCTCCAACAGTCATCGGTCCTTCGACAGATATGACCAGCCCATTGCCACTTCAGCTTGCTAATACTAAGAGCTATGTCAGTAACTTTGGTTCTTTGTCGGATAACCTCGTTCCGGATTTTATCCTTCAAGGAGACGCCGAGCATGGCTCGTTCCATTGCTCGCTGCGCGACTTTAAGTTTGTGGACTAGCGCTACTGTGAGTGTCCACGTCTCGGCACCGTATGTCATTACAGGTAGAAAGTAAATATATATATGTATGAATGTAAGAAAAAATGCTTTGTAACGATTAAAGAACCTAGGGCTCAGTAGTCTCTGCCTTAGGCCCTGCGCAGACGGCACACTTTTTGTGCGATCGAGTCTGCGGCGCACAAAAGACTCATACATGGCATATGTTTGAGTCTTTTGTGCGCAGGACTTTTTGCGCGTCCTCCTGTGCGTTACTGCTTATAATTGCATAGGTTCTATTTTCACAGACTAAAAAGTGCGTCACGTATAGTCTGTCGTCTGCGCAGGGCCTTACTCTATGAAAATGTATGTAATTAAGAGCTGCAACCATTTTATCTAATAAGACCTACCGAACTAATTATATCAACTTTCATATTCCTATTAATATTATAAACGCGCCATCTGGTCCCAAACCAAGCTGCGCTTGTACTATGAGGAGGTACTAGACAACAGATAAACATAGGTACATACATTTTTTTGTAAATATGTACTTACATATTTCATTACTGCTCCACTCCTATTAGTCATAGCGTAATACTATATAGCCTATGACATACTCCCCGATAAATAGACGATTCAACACAGAAAGAATTTTTAAAATGGGTGTAGTAGATCCAGAGATTACCCCCTACAACGTCACAAACAAACAAACACACCAACACACAAACTTTACCTCTTTATAATATTAGTATAGATTAAATAGAAAAAACACAGGCCAAAGCAAAAAACATGTTCATAGTACACAAAATTTGCATTGAGCGGGAATGGAACCCGAGACCTCTGCGTAGCAGCCATGTGATATAACGACTACGCCAGAGAGGTCGTAAATATTGTATGAATTATTCAAAATTTGCAGTCGAAGTCGCGGGCATCAGTTCCTAGTGGTGACGGAGTAGAATACAATATGTCACCACCCCATCTCCTCCCATGGGTGTCGTAAAAAGCGACTAAAGGACTATCCGTGAATATTATTTTTACGAAGTAAAATTACGAAGTAAAAAGAAGGAAAACTTGATATTTAACCCTATACCATTCCGTCTGGCCAGCGTGGTATTAGTAGGCCAAATATCCCTCCGTCACGGGAGGAGGTCCGTCCCTGCAGTGGGACATTAACGGGCTGTTATGATGAAATAATGTTTAGACATTTTCATTTACATCATAAAGTTCGTACAGATATTGCAAGCCACTCCTGTATAAATAACGTTCTATTTTTGTTCAACAAAAAGTATTATTCTATCCCATTTTTACCCTCGGGATATAAATTAAGACAGAATATTTATTAATAACAGCTTTATAATCTATTTGAAGGTTTACGAAAATAAATACAAAATAATGTATTGTTTATTTATACATACATACATACATAAACTCACGCCTTATCCCGGGCGGGGTAGGCAGAGACGACAGAACGCCACTTGTCACGATCCTGGCAAACAGATTCGGCCTCGTCCACATTCATTAGGCGAGTCATACATGCGCGATAATATTATAATAGATAGAGTTATAATGGTTGGGTTCTTTACACATTGAATGCTAACAGAATCAAGGTGGTAAGAGGCCCGGCCGTTGGAGTTGAAAACCCATTTCGACTTTTAACTTTTTGTCCACTTTTTGAGTAGTAAAGCCCGGTTTCCGGTATATACCGATATCCGGTATATGACGATCTCTGTGGCGTAGTGGTTATATAACATGACTGCTACGCATAGGTCTCGGGTTCATTCGCTCAATGTAAACCTTTGTGTGCATGAACATCATTGTTTGCATTGGTCTGGGTGTTTTATATGTATATTAAGTATGTAATTACAAAAAAAAGGATTTATGTATGTTTATCCGTTCTATAGTACCCATAGTACAATATCAGCTTAGTTTGGGACTAGAGGGCGTTGTGTGAATGGATGAGAATTATTTATTTATTTATGTAACATGGAACTTTTTCATAACACGTTTCATAAACGTAACATACAGACGTAACAGCGCACATACACATCCTCAAAATTAAGAAAGAATATTATTTCAACTTTTTTATAGGCATAGTCATCTAAAATCACTTAAGAGTTCTTACTCAAAGTTTTAACCTAACTTTATTTCTTTGACCTACTGTTGAGGTTTTTCTTTCAATTTCAATTTTATGATATAAGTTTTTCAACCTCAGACAATCATTAGGCAATGAGATACAAAATATTCAAGCACATTTTTATTAGATACACGGTATTAACACATTAATTTTTTTTTATGATAAATATGTAATAGGGTCGATCGAAACGGGGTCATCTCGTGACCATGGCCGGTGCAACCGGGAAAAACCGAAATTGCCGTTTTATTTCAGCGCAGTCTTTAGACTCTATATTCTTTTAAAACATATTTTGTTTTAAATAATTTTTGTTATTTAGGATATTACCAACATCAAACAAAAAATAATAAATAAAATTAATTATTATTTGTAGTTTTAATAAGGCTGTGAACATAGGTTAAATTTAAAACAGCGGATTTTTCCGTTTGTTCAATTGTAACTTTTGTTTCCATTGATATTTTTTTTTTCTTTGTTTTAACGCAAAAGTTAGCTATGTGCGCTAATACCAAATAACATTCTATTAAGTATGTTTAATAGTTATGGAAAAATCAAAGAACACGTTAGTATGAAAAATCTAACTTCTGATAAAAATGTTCATACAAAACGGCAATTTCATAGGTAAGCACCTAATATATATTTATGTCAAAACGGCATTGTTAGGTACCTACCAAATTTGGATAGGTAGGGGACGGAACATAGCAGACAGTGAAGGTGACCGCTAATGCGTTGTAAGGGGGCCTCCTTAAACCTACACCTGGGTCGTAAGTCCCAGACGCTGTTACGCCAGTGTTCCGTCCTCTATCACGCGATGGACCCGGCACCCGCACGGAGAATCCATGGAGTGCTAAGATTAGGTCTTATTACTTATAAGTTAGTGTATAGGTACATGAGTATTGTATGGCGTTATCGTCTATTCAAATATTATAATAGCTGTTAAGAAATGTTTAGATTCAAGAGACCCTTTAGAAGTCGATCGATGTTTTGAGAGCACTTCGTTTATGTTCCGCCACTTGTACAATTGGCTCCTATTAGCACCTTTGATATTATAATCTAATTACTTAAATAAATAAAATATTTCGTGTGGTGACGGAGTAAGAATACAATCATCATCATCATAATAGCCCATTAATGTCCCACTGCAGGGACGGGCCTCCTCCCGTGATGGAGGGTTACTTGGTCTACTAATACCACGCTGGCCAGACGGATTGGTATAGGGTTTAATTTCAAGTTTTCTTTTTTTTTATTTCGTAAAGATAGTAGTTACGGTTATTCCCTTAGTCGGTTTTTACGACACCCATGGGATGAGATGGGGTGGTGACATATTGTATTCTTACTCCGTTACCACACGGTCGATGTATATATTGGAACAAATTTAATCGGCTTTTAATTTTTAGGCTATTTTAAGAACTAATACAACACTAGTCCCTTTCTAAAATAAAGCTAAGACAAGATGGAGAAAATTACAGAATCCCTTCACAAATAAATAAATAAATACTCCTCACACATTCACACAACGCCACCTAGTCCCAAACTAAGCAAAACTTGTACTATGGTTACTAGAAAACGGAAAAACATACTAAAATACTTTTTTTTGTAAATACATACATATTATACATAGAAAACACCCAGACCAATGCAAATAATCATGTTCATGCACACAAAGATTTGCATAGAGCGGGAATCGATCCCGAGACCTCTGTGTAGCAGTCATGTTATATAACCAATACGCCACAGAGGTCGTCAAAAAAAATTACAAATTACTAGTTACCTTCACTCTGTTGAAAGGAGAGAGGAGAACTTTTAGAGTTAAGCAAAAGGCTTAATAAAACACTTTCTATTACTTCAAAAGAGTGATTTAAGAGGTCTGATTATAATGTCAAAAGCTCTACAGAGATACCTCAATCGATTGAATTCATTGACTTTTATTTATTGTTCCGATATAGCCTTTAGAGGCTGTACTGCTTACTGATTGGGTACATACAAAGACCCCAAGGTCAAATGCCAAAATGCCTACGTACATAATAGGCACACGGTTGATTCCCAAAGGGTTTACGGGGTTAAAATACTTTCGTTTTGGAGTTTTTACATGTTATTGGATTTGATTCATTCGATCGTTAAGAAATTGATCTACAGTGCGTCAAAATGCTTCTTTGTAATAGCTATTGTCTAACCCCCTTACTCATAAACACCTCTTACATTTAATCACTGCTTAGCGAGATTTTTATTAGGAAAACCAACCTTATATCAAACAAAACCGTAAGAATTTAACCTAATCAATTGACTAAAATTTAAGAGGCGTTTATGAGTAAGGGGGTAAATGTTTAACCGCTCCCGATCTTGACGAGTTTTTCTCGATGCTATCGTTGCCAACACTTTTACCCCGTCGACGGGTAAATCATAACAGCCCATTAATGTCCCAATGCAGGGACGTGCCTCCTTCCGTGACGTAGAAATACTTGGCCTACTAATACTACGCTGGCCAGACGGATTGGTCTAGGGTTTAATTTCTTTTCTTTTTATTTCGTAAAGATAATATTCAAGATAGTCCCTAAGTCGGTTTTTACGACGGCGGGTAAGCTGGTCGCCAATTGGCTTGTAATCCCAAGGCCCACAGGCATTAAGCAGAAAGGCATCAAAAAGTCATACGGACAAGTTCACTTCTCGACACATTATTGGTGCTTTTGCTAGAAAACATAAATTATTAGTAGTCACCTCAAGCGATGAACGACCCTATAGAAGTAGGCAAAAGTCGATGAATGCGGCAGCCAGAAAACAACTTTAATTCAACATTATTCAAGTAAAGTTTAAACGGCACTAAACGTCGACAATTCACCTTTAACTTTCTTTAAAAGTGCCCGAAACTTTTGCATAAACTTTCCAATCTCACCGAAAGGTACGGATTTCGACCCAGATAATGTCAATATTGGAACATTTCGCTTCAAGAAAAAAAGCGTACCGTTTTTTATTTATTTAGAGGTGATTTCCTTGATTTTGGAAGGGATAACAACGGGTAGTATTGATGTCCCTGTTGTGACTTTGTCAGTGTGTGTGTGCTTAACACTAAGATTATGGAAAGTGGTAATTTTAGTAAACGTGTTAGTGATTATGATTTTCGGACCAACAACATTCGGAGGAGAAAGGGATTACCGTATTTGCTTGTTGGTTACATATCCTGATAGTTAGAAAATCTGCTCAAAAGTCTAAGATTGGGTAAAATTGTATGTTTTCTTGGGGCAAAGGCATAAAAGAGGCGAGAATTTATTTTTGTTTTGGACGTTTTACTGTTAGAATAGGCATACGCGATCCTTCCTATCGTCCAATAGGTATGACGATGACGCTACCGATTGGATCAGTTAGAATTGACCGTGTTTGCGAATGGATCGGCATGACAGTTCGAATTGATGGCATGATCGAATTTCGATTCTTTTAATATTGGATCAAGCCTGCAGTGTCATGCCGATTGGACGATAGGAAGGATCGTGTATGCCGACCATTAACTTTCACATGGTATATTGTAAGCCTGAACTTTGTTACAAGTGTGAGTCTTGGTTATGAAGTAAGCTTGCTCGTGGATCTAAGTTGCAAGTTTAAAGCTATCCAAATATGCCTGTGCTGGACAAGTCGCTAAAGTTGTAGTGTGTGAGAATGTATATCAAGGCAAATGTAGATTCACTCCGTTTAGGTTTAGTTCTCCGTGTGGTGACGGAGTAAGAATACAATATGTCACCACCCCATCTCATCCCACGGGTGTCGTAGAAACCGACTAAGGGACTATCCGTGAATATTATAGAAGGAAAACTTGAAATTAAGCCTTATACCAATCCGTCTGGCCATCATGGTATTAGTAGGCCCAGTATCCCTCCGGCACGAGAGGAGGCCCGTCCCTGCAGAGGGAAACTAATGGGCTGTTATGATGATGAGGTTTAGTGGGTAGAGTACGCTCGATAGTAGGATTTTTGGTGTAGATGTGTTTTATTAAAAGCAAATCAAGACTTCTTTTGCGGCTTATATATTAAATAAGGCTTGAATATTTTTAAAATTTGCTTTTCACCAAGTACTCGTTCTTACTATAATTATAGATTCCATACATTATTACTTTAACATGATTATCCATTGTCTAGTATCCACAGTACTTACAAATTACAAAGTTTAATAGATCGCGTTGAGTGATTCATCATAACAGCCCATTTATGTCCCCCTGCAGGAACGGGCCTCCTCCTGTGACGGAGGGATACTTGGCCTAATAATACCACGCTGGACAGACGGACTGGTATAGGGTTTAATTTCAAGTTTTCCTTCTTTTTATTTTGTAAAGTAAATATTCACACGTAGTCCCTTAGTGGGTTTTTACGACACCCATGGGATGAGATGGGGTGGTGACATATTGTATTCTTACTCCGTCACCACACGGAGGTTATGTTAATATTTTATCATAAAAAAGCAAGATGTAATCATAATAAAATTTAAAGTGTGAAACATTAAAAACATAACTTAGATCTTAAATACTGATCAGAAGGCTGTTTATAAATTTAAATGGTTTAAGTTTTACCATTAGATACTTGATTATTGTTTGTAAACTGTAACTATGAAATTAATGTTCATAATAATATTTTATTGATAACAAATGGCGCTATATTGTTTTAGTAAGCCCGATTTACACATCGACAAGTACAGTAGCGAGTTAAGTAGTAAGTTGTTGATAAAGTTGATTTGAGTCCATCCTATTTTTTTGGGAGTTAAGTGCGAAGTAACTTAACTCGCTCCTGTACTTGTCGATGTGTAAATCGGGCTGTAGGGTCTATTTTGAAAATGTGTTTATTTATCTTAATCTTATCTTAAATCTTACATTTAAAAAAAAGTGTCGGTTTGTAACTTATTCTTACAAGAATATATTATATTCATATGCAATTAACAAAGTCTTATACTCGACACAAATGCCATAAAAAAAGGTTTGTTTGACTGTCGGTTCGTTTCGGGTAAATTCTGAAACGGGTCGACCGTTTTTAACTTGCTTTAACTGGCAGATTGGAGTGTTTACAGAGCATTTTCTTTTTTTTTTAAAGGGCAATGGACCTCTGTTTTGCGGAGTAACAGTTTATTTAATATACTTAATATAATTTCACTAGCATAAATATATACAAATGAATAATCATCAAATTAATAAATTTAAATACAGCCAATACGTGATTGAATTAAATAGCTAATATTTACGAAAAAGAACGTGAGACCTAATAAGAATAAACCCTCCTTATCAGACTTGACCTTATGAAAACGCTTTTTTTTAGATTTCTGTTTGTTAACAATAGATTGGCTTGTAACATTTCAATTTTCTGATTATTTTTACCTCTCTAATCCTGGAGGATTATATCAGTCTAGTGACGGGGTAAGAATACACGGTATCAACTGATATTTCGCTGAATTATTTGTTCAATAACAAAAGGATGAAAGCTAAATGTAAAACCTTATGTTCCAAACTGTCTGGTCAGTATGGTATTAGTGCGGTAAAAGCTGAAGCCAAAATTGTGATAGCATAGCAAGTGTGTCCTTACATCACAAATATCAAAAAACTTAAATTTTCAGTTACAACTAGTAACATAAAATAATGTGTAAAAGAAAATATTTACACCATTCTCAGCTAGGCGTGTATAGGTAAATTATCTTAAATGCCCGATTTACACATCGACAAGTACAGTAGCGAGTTAAGTAGTAAGTTGCTGATTATGTTGATTTAAATAGATCTCCATCCTATTTTTTGGCAAGTTAAGTTGGCGAGACGCGAGAGAGGGGGCTAATTCGTACTTAACTTGCCAAAATATAGGATGGAGATCTATTTAAATCAACTTAATTTTAAAATACTACTTAACTCGCCACTGTACTTGTCGATGTGTAAATAGGGCAAAGGAGATTTTTGCATTTGTAGTTGTGTACGGTCAGCACATAAGGAAATAAATAATTGAGAACTTTTATATTTTTTACACTTTTTATAGTCAGTTACACCAACTGCATCAAATAACATTAAACAATGATATGCTAGAGACTAAAATAGTTAACAATCATTACCATAATATTTAATTCTAATCTTCTTTAACTCCAGACATTTCACTCTCATTCTCATCCCCACTTTCATCAGATGAATCATTTGTGTTAACAATAATTCGTTCTGATATTATATCTAAAGCCTATACTACTACAGCTGCAAAAATCTCTCTAAACTAATTTCACCATACGATGCCAAAGTTTACCTTGGGCATATATCATCATCGGAACATTTTTATTTAACAATGTTAAAATAATAAATTATTAATCAAAAAATATTACACAAAATAAATACTTAAATAATAAAAATGTGACAGACCTTATTTGCTGACCGTATAGTGGAATTCAAATTTCAAATTTTGAATCCGTGTACATATACGAACACTACTACAAATGCAAAAATCTCTCTAAGATAATTTACCTATATATTTCTACAAGTGGCCCTTTTGTAGCGAGGCCTACTAGTTCAAGTTGCTCGTTAAAATGTCGCGTTTATGTTTAATCGTCTCTCTACTTTATAATGTGTATACTACTTTCTGTACACATGCTAAAGTATAATAATATACTTTGTACATTTACACAACGCCATATAGTCCCAAGCTAAGCAGAGCTTTTGCTATGACAACTGATTAGTTTTTTAAATACATACATACTTATTACCTATATTATGTACACTCAAGGAATTTAATTGTTTAGCAATTTGCTTAATTTTGAAATCGGTCAGGTTTATTATTATTTACTGACTACAGACGACGGATGACGAACCCCGACGTCTTGGGAGTCGTAAAATTAATTAGACAAGGTGTATATACCTAGCCTTGTCTATCTATGACAGACAGGTATTTTGTGTTAAAATAAAATTCTTCAATTTTATATTGTTGACAGACCAAAGTTAAGTCAAACTAAACTAGACCTTATCTACCATCTCCATCAAACAGTATCCTTAGTCCGAGTTTGTGTCACTATTAACAATAAAGTATATCGAGTAGCATTCGCTGTTCTGATTGGTTCAATGCATTGTATTGATAATACTGTCAAAATTTTATTTTTTATTCTTTGGACAGAATGGTGGAAGTTTGTAAACAAAGAAGTTTGAAGTGCGATTCATACTTATTGGTTATATTTTATATTATATCAATTTTGAGGTGTAATATCTTTCAAATTCGCTAGGATTATTTTGGTATATAATACGACTAAATTACGTAGGTTGTGTACCTGCTAAACAATTAAATTCCTTGACCGTACATAAAATATGCAAACACTTATGTCATTGTTCTTACACAAAAATGTGACATTGGGCGGCAATCGAAACTAAATCTATGCCTAACAGTCATGGAATATATAACTTCTCGCCCTAAACCCACCTACAACTACACCTACATATAATGCGCAAGGACATTTGTATTGTGCCTCGTGCGATCGAGTTTTTAAAAGCAAATTTGGCTTTGCGAGTCACATCCGTGCGCACTAAAGCCCGATTTACACATCGACAAGTACAGTAGCGAGTTAAGTAGTAAGTTGTTGATTATGTTGATTTAAATAGATCTCCATCCAATTTTTTGGCAAGTTAAGTTAGCGAGACGCGAGAGAGGGGGCTACTTCGTTCTTAAATCGCCAAAAAATAAGATGGAGATCTATTTAAATCATTTTAATAAACAACTTACTACTTAACTCGCTACTGTACTTGTCGATGTGTAAATCGGGCTTAACGAAAGGATTCCGAATGCAACTGACAGGTGTCGCCGTCGACGGATACGTCTGGGAGGACATCATCATCATCATCATCATATAACTTTTACGCCATTATTCTAACGGGTATGTACCTATGGGTAGTAGACAGCTGATAAACATACTTTTAGACTTATTTTGTTAATCAAAAAACAGCCAGATCATTGCAGTCATTCATGATTTAGCACAAACAGCATTGAGCGGGAATCGAAAGTAAAACCTCTGCGTAGCAACTATGAACTATAAACTATTACTTACGCTAATTTACTACTAACCCGCTAGTAAAACCTATCATCATCGTCATCATAACAGCCCATTAATATTCCACTGCAGGGACGGGCCTCCTCCAGTGACGGAGGGATACTTGGCTTACTAATACCACGCTGGCCAAACGGATTGGTGAAGGGTTTAATTACAAGTTTTCCTTCTTTTATTTCGTTAAGATAATATTCACGGATAGTCCCTTAGTCGGTTTTTACGACACCCATGGGATGAGATGGGGTGGTGACATATTGTACTCTTATTACGTCACCACACGGAGAGTGAAAACTATAGCCTAAAACAAGACAAATCAAATACGATACACAAGACAGAGAAAAGTTCAATATATAACAGATATAAAGTCAAAGACAGCGTCTGCTATTAAATACACGAAAGATTTTCCTCTCGTTTTCTCAAAACGAGACGTAATAATCATTGATCAGTGTCAAATTAAGATACGCCTTAAGAGTTTCTTATTTTCCAAGTAAAGGTATATCTGTTTGATGACGTAACGGATCTGTGACGTCATTACGTGGCTGTGTAACAGACGGAAAAAGTAATTGTTATGAAATAGACACTTGAAGTAGTTTATTTTGTTAAAGATTATTTTGTTAAGAACATTTTTTATTTTGCTTTTCTCTTCTATACTAGGTTAGTTTCTTACATTAGGAAAAATTTAACTATTATTGTTACTACTTTAACTATTATTGTTACAAAAGAAGGAAAACTTGAAAATAAACCCTGTAACAATTCGTCTGGCCAGCGTGGTATTAGTAGGCCAAGTATCCCTCCGTCACGGGAGGAGGCTCGTCCCTGCAGTGGGGCATTAATGGGCTGTTATGATGATAATGATTGTTAGGTACTATGTTTATTATTGGTTTAATGGCTTAACCAATACTGATAATATTTTTATGGTACCAACTTGAATGTATACTTTTTGAAAAAAAAAGACCTTTTCAAAAATAAGTAAAAAAATTACAAGAAAAAACTTATTTAACTAAAGGCTAATATTTTTGGGACTTTTACACTTTAATTTAACGCACACAATAAACACCAGACTTCGGAAATTAATTTGTAGATTATCATCATCATCTCAGCCAATCGACGTCCACTGTTGGACATAGGCCTCCTCCAAGTATTGCCACCTTGTGCGGTCCTGTGCCTCCCTCATACATCAGCTTCCTGCCGTCCAAACTAGGTCGTCGGTCTACCGTGTAAGGGGTCTCCCCACCCTGCGCTTGTAATTTGTAGTTAGCACAAAACAATTTGTCCTGCATACAATCCGAACCCGTGTCCTTGTCTATCCCGCTTTTTGCGCTCATCACACCACCATCCCCTTCTGTTGGGGGACGGAAGGTTATGTGGTGCTCCCAGGGGGTTAGGCAACCCCCTAGTGTACCCACTAAAAGTCCCCAGCGGCACTCCTTCATCGACTACTTGGAGGGGGCCTGGGAAACCTGCAGAGCCTTTAATCATCACACACAAATCAACCTATTACAAACCAATCATCACTCATCACACCACCAATTCAACGTTCCAAAAATATTTTCCATCCATAAATTACTATCAATCCATCCGAATGTATTTTTTCCTCTTCCCATACAACATTAACAATCAATCGTAGAGTCACGTCCTATCTAAAACGATATCTTTTTCTTTTCCTTTGTAAAAAGATGTTACCTTTAATAAATAATACGAGGGTACTTGTTTATTGGGGTATATTGATGATTTCTGTGGCATAGGAGTTATAGTACATGGCTGCTATGCAAAGTTCTCTGGATGTTGTTCTTTATAATAAATGATATTCGTTTTTGCAAAAGTGGCATTCTAAGAAAGTGTCATTTTTGCAACAGTGCTGGCATTATATGAAAATGAGATTTTTGCAAAAGTTACATCCTAAGAAAATGTTTTTTTTGCAATAAGTGACGTTATGCACTAAGACATTTCTTTGTGTGTGGTAAAGTGTCCGCTGTGCTGGGGTTGATCCCCAGCACGTAAGTTGTCTTTATAAAATAATATTTTACTTGGTATTAGGTCTATATTCTATCCGTGTGGTGACGGAGTAAGAATACAATATGTCACCACCCCATCTCATCCCATGGGTGTCGTAAAAAACGACTACGAAATAAAAAGAAGAAAAACTTGAAATTAAACCCTATATCAAACTGTCTGGCCAGCGTGGTATTAGTAGGCCAAGTATCTCACCGTCAAGGGAGGAGGCCCGTCCCTGCAGTGGGACATTAATGGGCTGTTATGTTGATGATGAAACATAGTTAGTACTGACCCATTATAATTCTGCTTATCTACAGAAAACCTACTGCTTGAAGATAAAACCAATTTTACTATCCTCTCATGTTTATTTAGATATTTAGTTAGCATCACATTGCTAATTAGTCGGTTAATATAATGATACTGTACAAAGGACATTATTATTCTTTGAGAAATATCTTGTTACTAACTAACAAGATTAGTTTTAGTTCTTGTTAGGCATGTGTTGAATATAATAATATTATTTAGAACTAGCTGCTGTGCCCGCGACTTCGTTCGCGTGGCGGATGTTACTTACTTCGCAAATCGATTTAATACTGAAAAATGGTTTTTGAAACCTTATAACAAACATATATACCTACACACGAATTATAAAATTAACGAACGAACGAAAACCTTTTCAAACACAGACCTTTACAAAGACAGATCTATGAAGACTGTGTCTAAACTTATACTGAAAGACATGAGCGAACGTCATTCTTTCAAGGAAAATCTTAATACCGATACTGAAAATGAGGTCACAGGCACAATGCCATCTGTTGTCAAATTGGTAAGTTAAAATAAATGACATCGCTTATTTCATCATAACAGCCCATTAATGTCCCACTGCAAGGACGCGCCTCCTCCCGTGACGGAGGGATACTTGGCCTACTAATACCACGTTGGCCAGTCGGATTGGTACAGGGTTTAATTTCAAGTTTTCCTTCATTTTTATTTCGTAAAGATAATATTCACCGATAGTCCCTTAGTCGGTTTTACGCCACCCATGGGATGAGATGGGGAGGTGACATATTGTATTCTTGCTCCGTCACCACACGGATAATCGCTAATTAATTATGAATAAATACATTTTGCACGCCACGTTATGGTGCGGCAGAATTACCTGCCTCGGTGGCGCGGCGGTCGCATTACATGGCTGGCGTGCATGAGGTCGCGGGTTCGATTCCCATGGAGGACAATTGTGATACACAAACTATTGTCCTTAGTCTGGATGTTCTTTGTGTCCGTTAAATTGATATATTTAAAGGCTAGTGTGAAGACTTATAATTGATATTACACATACGATTCATGGTTAATTTTATTAACATTTAAAAGGAATAACTTATTAATAGCACTTAATAATAAAATAGTTATAGATTATTTAAAAACTTATTTATTTTATGATTACTACTGGTAACGCCATCTCGTGAACAAAAGAAACGAAATTTAAATTCATTCAACATTGAACCAAATCCATTTTTCATTACCCCTGATTTGTATTGGACTGTTCTAATAAAGAGATCTAGCGATATCTCAAGTATTACTTATCCGATTCCGATTGTTTTATTATAGTATAGATAGATAGATTACCTACTTTAAACTTAATACCTAAAAACTACGTATCTATTTATTTTAATATCTAAAGCGCACTTATTCCGAGAAGAGTCAATAAGAACCACGTCCGTTCGCATTAAGAGTCAATGTGAATGAAATTATATAGATGCACCGGTTGGCCGTTTCGGACGTTAAACAAAAATCGACCGTACAGCCGTACTCATAATGGCGCGGCGACATTTTGAAATTTTCTTTCATCTATAGCTTGTGTGTTTATAAACCGATTTCTATAAAAAAAAAATATGAATAAGGTATTAAAGTGTACTTTTGAAATATGGGAGTTTGAAAATGATATGTCTATGCAAATTACAATATATTTATGTATTTAATACACTGTGAAGAAAACCCTAACGATTAAACACGTTATTGTGGCTAATATATAAAAGATAGATATATACTATTCAGGACTTTTTTGTATATCTTTTGAAGACCATTATTTTTGTAATACATATTTTTGGCGTATGATCAACGTATGCGATGATAAGAGCTCGAACGCGCGTTTTTTCAACCGACTCACTTCAAATTTTTCGTCACTGCTCAGCTTCTATGTGTCTTAGCGTTATGTTATACAGCCTATAACCTGCCCAGGAGTATGGACTACAATCGTACCAAGTTTGGTTAAAATCCCTTTAGTAGTTTTTGACCCATGCGTGCACATACAGACAGACAGACAGACAGACAGACAAAAAATTTATTGATTGCATTTTTGGCATTAGTATCGATCACCATTCATCCTCCAATATTAATTTTTAACATATATTCAATGTACAGAATTGATCTCTCTACAGTTTTATTATAAGTATAGATTAATGTGTCACTATTTTATCTTAATACTGACTGAATTAACTACACCAATAAATTGTTTTTATTTTATGTTATATATCATGTCCATCCTAAGGTTGCCTGGAAGAGATCGCACTTGGCGATAAGGCCGCCCATTGTACATTTACTGTTGTGTTGTATTTATTGTACCTTTATACCTAAACTGTGTTTATGTAAGTTGGTGTGCAATAAAGTATTATCTATCTATCTACTGACTAGCGACCTACCCCGGCTGTGCCGGCGCACGGGCACCTACTACAGAATGTCCCTAAACAACGTTTAAAGTACAGCTTCATTAAACGATTACATTAACAATCTCTAAATTTATTAAGGTATCTTTACTATATTATGCATGTGTTATACATATAAACCTTCCTCTTGAATCACTCTATCTATTAAAAAAAACCGCATCAAAATCCGTTACGTAGTTTTAAAGATTTGAGCATACAAAGGGACATAGGGGCAAAAAGGCGACTTTATTTTATACTATGTATAGAAGTTCTAATAAGGGAATATTCGTAGGTATAATGTCTACGAAATTTTGTATTTCGTCGACATTACACGTCGACAAGAAGGCCAATTTAACTAAACTACTTATTTACCAATTCGTCTATCAAGAATGAAATTGGTAGGCTATGATTCTCTCTGTCAATGGAGGAAGACCATCCCTGCAGTGGGATATTAATGAGATATTTATGGTGATTTTGAGAATGACTAATGCTACTAACCCTAGATGGGTTAGTAGCATAAGACCCCAGTTGCGATAATACATTAGTTTATAGCTTCGAGTGTTAGTTTCAAGCAAGTCTAATATACACAGTAACACACGAAATCATACATTGTCATTGGAAATTGTATCTTATTTCAAGGCAATAAGGTATATAAGTAGGTAGGTACGAAGACGCGCCTAGTAAAACTTACAATACTGTTTCAACGCCTACATTTTCACGCAGGCTTCTTCCTAGTATAATTATTTTCTATAAATAAACAAAGATGATATTTTAAATTCTAGTTTATTATCTATTAATAATGTTCATATAATCACAAGAATTGTAAAGGTTATGTCATTTACTTAGATATCCCACGCGTACTTGATATTACTAAAATAACTTCAAGTGTATCCTATGGATAAATGAAAGTATACTATAATTAGATCAATTGTTACTCTCTATGTATTGTTTTGTGCTCGCGGACTGTCAATTTAAAAGACGACCTCTGTGGCGTAGTGGTTATATAACATGACTGCTACGCAGGTATCTCGGGTTTGATTCCCGCTCAATGTAAATCTTTATGTTCATTCATAGGTCTGGGTGTTTTCTAGGTATAATATTTGTATGTATTTACAAAAACAAGTATTTAAGTATGTATATCCGTTGTCTAGTATCCATAGTACAAGCTCTGCTTAGTTTGGGACTAGATGGCGTTGTGTGAAAGTGTGAGGAATATTTATAACTAGTTTGGTTTCGCTGATTCTAACGTCTCGCTTTTGACTCTGCTTTAGAAGCGTTCAGTAGACGTTGGACACTGCTTCACTCGTTACTCCAGACGACATTATAGTACGTAATTGTAAGGAAACGAACAAGAAGCTTTATGGTGTGGTGACGGAGTAAGAATATAATATGTCACCACCCCATCTCATCATATGGGTCTCGTAAAAACCGACTAAGGGAATATCCGTGAATATTATCTTTAAGTTATAAAAAGAAGGAAAACTTTGAAATTAAACCCTATACTAATCCGTTTGGCCAGCGTGGTATTGGTAGGCCATGTATCCCTCCGTCACACGAGGAGGCCCGTTCCTGCAGTGGGACATTAATGTATGAAAATACACAATCATGGCTGTTATGAAAACGAAGCCCTGATGACATAAAGCTTTACGCTGGTGCATAAATGCTGATGTAATCTGTGCTTGTTTGCTAAAAAATCAAAACGAAAAGGGAGGATGGAAATTTGTTGAATTTGTGCCACAACTCGAAAGAGCATCGAGATTCAGGATAGGTATTTAAAGATCGCACAAAAATATCCTCCCCAGCATATTATAAGACCTAATCTTAGCATTAATTTCATGGATTCTCTTCTAGGACTCGTTAGCGGTCACCTTCACTGTCAGCTATATGCATTTACCACAAAAATTCCAACAAAATATTATTTCCCAAACCAAAATTGACTCAAAATATTAAAAATATCGAAGCCTGATCGATTTGGCTGTTACATTTAAGCCATGACATAATCTGTGAATTATTTGCCGCCCGAAGGAACAAGCGCGTACATTTTTATATTTTATCTCATACTCACAGACTTTGGTTTTGGAACAACAAAAGGCTTCTCTAATGTATTTTGTGTGATTATCTTAACGACCTCTTTGGCGTAGTGGTTATATAACATAACTGCTCGGCAGAGGTCTCGAGTTCGATTCCCATCTCAATCTAAATCTTTATGTGCATGAACATGATTGTTGGCATTGGTCTGGGTGTTTTCTATGTACAATATGTATGTATTTACAAAAAAGGGTATTAAAGTATGTTTATCCGTTGTTTAGTATCTATAGTACAAGCTCTGTTTAGTTTGGGACTAGATGGCGTTGTGTGAATGTGCAAGGATTATTATTTACTAGCTGCTATGAACGCGACTACGTCCGCGATTAAATTTGAAAATTAATAAAATAATAAAAAAACTTGTTTAATTCATACAAAGTTATTTTCACCATCATATCAGCCAATCGAAGTGAACTGCTGGACATAGGCCTTCTCCAAGTATTGCCACCTTGTGCGGTCCTGTGCCTCCCTCATTCATCGGCTTCCAGCCGTCCGTCCACACCAGCGTTTACCGGTACGCGGTCGCCATTCCAGAATCTTTCTGCCCAAACAGCTGTCTGTTCTCCGCGCTATGTGCCCTGCTTGTCGCCACTTTAATTGTTTATGTCGGTAACTTTGGTTCTCTTGCGGATCTCCTCATTTTTGATTCGATCACGCATGGAAGCTCCCAACATATCTCTCTCTCTCTTGGCCTCTGAGTGACCATGAGCCTTTTGAGTAGGCCCATAGGTCGGGCTACAACATAGGTCTATCCATTGCCCTCTGAGTGGCCATGATTCCTCGGAGTAGGTCTATAGATCAGGCTACAATATTGCTCTCTCCATTGCCCTCTGAGAGACCATGAGTCTTCTGAGTAGGCCCATAGGTCAGGCTACAACATAGCTCTCTTCATTGGCCTCTAAGTGACCATGAACCGTCTGAGTAGGTCCATAGATCAGGCTACAATATTGCTCTCTCCATTGCCCTCTGAGAGACCATGAGTCTTCTGAGTAGGCCCATAGGTCAGGCTACAACATAGCTCTCTCCATTGGCCTCTGAGTGACCATGAGCCTTCTGAGTAGGCCCATTGGTCAGGCTACAACAAAGCTCTCTCCATTGCCCTGAGTGACCATGAGCCTTCTGAGTAGGCCTATAGGTCAGGCTACAACATAGCTCTCTCCATTGCCCTCTGAGAGACCATTATTCTTCTGAGTAGGCCCTTAGGTCAGGCTACTACATAGATCTCTCCATTGCCCTCTGAGTGACCATGAACCTTCTAAATAGGTGCATAGGCCCTCAAAATTTAAAAATATTTTTTTTTGTCATAGCTTGATCTTATCTTCTTCTTATTATGAAGTCACGGTCGGAACGAGTTATCGTACGGACGCGCGAGGTCGCTGACCTCTGTGATAAATTACTATGTCGTTGCTAAAATGTAATTCGTGCAATATAGTAATTAGTGAAGTTCTCGCTTTCGTGCAAAATAAGATTCAAATTATGGACGAGGACAGTATTGTTAAAGTGTGTTGCTCTTCGTTTAAGGGTGAAGATGTTGATACTGCAAAAATTTTATTATTTAAATCAGTGAACACGACAATGAAGAAAGTGTCCCGTAAAGGGGAAAATAAAATGCGTCGTGATTTAGAGGATATCATTGTATTGTTTAAGAACACAGATCCGGAAAGTATTCCTATATTTGTAGCGAAAGATTTGCAGAAGCTACCCCCCTTGACATTCGACCATATTGATGTATCAAGGCTGCTTAAAGACATTATTGTGTTGCAATCCGAGATTAAGCAGATGAAGGAGACGTTTGTAACAAAGGAGCAACTTAAAGAAGTCAAAACATTCAATGATAAGTCGATAACAGACGATTTTGAACGCAATGTAAATTACAAAAGACGCGGCGCAAATACCCACATCTGTAATAATTTGGTGGACAGTGGACCGGTGTGTTCTTTAGAAACATTGAATGAGGCCGAAAATCACTGTGTTAAGTCTTCGAATGAATATATTGTGCATCCAATAGTAACAACAAGTAATACCTACGACGTTCTTCCGCTTAGTGATAACACCTGTTCAATGAATAATGTACGGCGCGAGCCGTCCTTGTCACCCGCGCCTGTGTTGCGTATGAGGTCGCCGAGACAACAAACAGGTCTATGTAGTGAAGAAATTACACCGGCGATTACTAATCGTACATCGATTACCATGCAAAATATGCATATCATCCCTCTCTTGAGGTTATCATAACACTACCAGTGGGGAAAAACAAACAAAATTTTCAATCCAAAAGAAGTAGTCATAGTTATTTGCCAACTGAATGGAACTTTAGGAAAGCCGATTTCCATGGCTTATATTCCGATATTGCGATTATAAATTGGGAAGAACTCTTAGGGCAGTCAGATGTTGGGGCTGCAGTTCATACATTTTACAATAAACTTAATGAGACGATCACTAAACACGTGCTTCAACAACAGTCACAAAGTAACTATAAGTATGTGTATCCCAAATGGTACACTAAAGAAATAATACATTACATTAAATTAAAATATTTTAATTTGAAAATGTATAGAGTCCGGGGGTTGCAAGTAAATCAAGAGCTTTTTAAATATTATAGAGCGAAAGTTAAATTGCTTATTAATAGAGCCTACACAGAGTACCTTGATAGAATAGGAAATAATATATCAAGTGACCCTTCAGCTTTTTGGAAGTTCGTACGAGATAAACAAAAGCATAGACAACAAAATAAAGAATTTATATATGAGAATAGGATTTTTGCGGGACAAGAGGCAGTGGATGTTTTCGCCCATTATTTTGGTTCTGTGTTTCACAAGAATGTTCCAAGACTGGACCCCAAAGCAGCCGAGCTGGAAGCATTGGGCTTGGTGTACGGATCCCAAATATCTGTGGACTGCATTAGGCTCATTGATGTTCAGCGCGCGGCACGGGGTTTGAGGGCAGCATCATCTTGTGGCCCAGACGGTATACCACCATTTATAGTTAAGGACTGTATCGGTGCTCTGGAACGGCCTCTCCTCTATATCTTTAATCTTTCTCTTCAAAGTTGCTGCTATCCTGAGCAGTGGAAGGTTTCTAGAGTTACACCGGTACCTAAGGTGGGATCAACGACTGATGTTAAGAACTTCAGACCTATTGCTGTGCTATCGGTATTTGGTAAGTTGTTCGAGTCAATACTTAACAGGTATATAACAAGTCAGATTGATAGGCTTCTTACCGACGCTCAGCATGGTTTTCGGTCTGCTCGATCTACTCTAACAAACCATACAGTCTTTGTAGACTATGCTAAATCCAAGATGGGACCTGGCTGCCAGGTAGACACAGCCTACTTTGATTTTTCCAAAGCTTTTGATATGGTTGATAATGATATTTTGCTTGTCAAGCTCGCGGCTCTAGGATTTGATTCACGTTTATTAAAATTTATAGCTGAATACCTGGGCAATCGTAGGCAGTACGTGAAGATAGGAAACCAAGCATCACAGGAATATTATACGCGGTCTGGCGTGAGTCAGGGCAGTACCCTTGGCCCGACTCTTTTCCTTATAATGATAAATGAATTACCTACGGTACTCTCTAGGGCAAATTGTCTAATGTTTGCGGATGACCTGAAGATCTATTCCAGTGTAACAGAGATGGAAGATTGTGAAAATTTGCAGAAGGATATAAACGCTATTTTTGACTGGAGTGTAAAAAATAAATTAGCTCTTAACATTTCAAAATGCAAAATAATAACGTTTTCACGCTCCCGTAATCCTTTGTTAAACGAATACAAATTGAGAGATACTGTACTCGAGCGGGTTACTGTTAAACGCGATTTGGGGTTAACACTTGACGCGAAGCTAAACTTCCATGAACATATTATAAATACATGTAAGGCTGCTAATAGATCGCTAGGTTTCATAATAAGAAGCTCGTATCAGTTGGGAAATATAGATGCAATACGAGTACTTTACAATGCATACGTACGAAGCAGGCTAGAGTACAATTCGATCATATGGAATCCACATGAAATTACCTATTCTATTATGATTGAAAGAGTACAGCGTAAATTTTCTCGCTATTTTTACAAACGCGAATATGGATACTATCCATTTCTCTACCCTTCTTCATTTGTAATCGGGATGACAGATTTGGACACACTAGAGCTAAGGAGGAAGTATATGCATATGATACATTATATAGGTATATTGGTGGGTGATGTCGATAACCCAATAGTTCGTGAGTGCATATACTTTTATGTTCATAACCAATACACTCGTGGGAGCGGACGTAGGCAGCATAAACTTCTAACTTGCTCACCATCATGGCGCTCGACTCTGGTTAGCAGTAGTCCAACTCAGAAAGCTGTCCAGTTACTAAATGGTTTTTTACAAAGCGTCCCAGATGCAGACATATTTTTTGATAAAAAAGAAACTTTAGCTAGAGGCGTATTACTGCACCTACAAACCTTGCCATAAGTTTATTGAAGTATGATTTAATAATTAATGTCGATAATTTAAATAATTTATGTTTGTTAATTGATAATATTGTAAGTTTATTTTGTATGTTGATCTTTTGAATTAAATTTATGGCTATTGTTTTATTTTATATTTATTATCTATTGACCTGGATAATAATGATTGTAATTTGATTATATAATTAATTTAATATTTTTTTAATAATTGGTTTAATTGGCATACCTACTTATTGATTATTTTAAGGTTTTTGTGTCTTGGACTATGGACTTGTTACATTTAATATATTTATATTATTCTTTTTGTAAATTTGAAATTTATAATACTGTAGGTTTATTTTGTATTGTAATCTATTAAATTTAATTTTGTTTAATAACTCCATACACATGATAATTTGTTCTTATGATTATTGATTGTTTTACCTTACCATAACCTCGACTTGTTACATTTATTTATAATTTCTGTTCAAGTTAAAACTCAAGATTAAGACTGGTAGGCAGAAAGGGCAATAAAATTGTCTTTAACGGATATTTTTATCTAATTTTTGTAAACATTGTTGGATTTTTTGTTGCTCTGCTGAGTTATATTTTTATGGAGTGTTACTTGTTGTTGCATGTTCATTGGATATGTTTAGTAGATTTAGATTTTACACTTAAGCGACTTGGATAACTCTGTAAGCTTATGCTGTATTTTTTTAATAAATGAATAAATATGAGTCATGAACGTCAACAACAACATTATAAACCGGTCTCAGATATTGAACCAGTATGGACAGTTGTTCAATCACGTAAAAAACAATCTCGGTTTACTGGCAAGAAAGGGACTGCGACGGTCAATATGAACACAAGATTTAAGGCTGCAGATCTAAAAGTTCCGTTTTTCTTGTATAATGTGTCAAAGGATGTAACGTCTGCTGACATTGTGGAGTATGTCATGGAGAAAACTCGGGTCACAGTTATCCCAGAAAAAATAGTAATGAAGGAATCGAAAGACTACGACTCTTACAAGATTTTAATACCTAAACATAAGTTGAACCTATTTGAAAATTAAAACTTGTGGCCAGATGGTATTTACTTCAGACGATACTTTGTATTTACAAGTACAAGGCAAGGCTCGGATAATAAAAAGGCACAAAAATGACTTCTGTACAAAACAATATCCCAAAACGGCATTGCAAGCTTGTAAGCTTTAATTGCAAATCTATCAAGAGATCAATTCATTATTTAAAGGAATTATGTGTTACGGCGGATGTCATTGCACTGCAGGAGACATGGCTACTCTCGCATGACCTAGCATACTTAAGCAGCATTTATCCTGGCTTTGCTTCTACGGGGGTATGCGCAATGGAGTCAACAGAGTTAGGTCGTGGCCGACCCTATGGAGGGGTCGCTATCCTATGGAGATCTAGTGCATTTGATAATGTGTCGGTGTTAAAGTGTTCTAGTGTGAGACTAACCGCGATTAAAGCAATTGTTGATAATAGAGAAATTATTATTTTCTCTGTGTATATGCCTGTGTGTAATCTTAGTAACTTAATAGAATATACAGAGTGTTTAGCTGAAATTAATGCAATTGTGGTATGTAATTGTGTGGAAAATGTGTTTGTGTTGGGAGACTTCAACGCGCACCCTGGTGAGTTATTCTGTTCTGAATTATTAAAGTTTTGTTATGATCATCACTTTTCATGTGCAGACATTGATATGCTTGGCATAAATTCTAACACCTTTACATACATGAGTGACTCACATGGCGACACCAGAAGTATCAATTAACGTAAGGGACAAAACACGACTTTTCAGGAGAGCCAAAAAACCATTCCGATTTTACAAATTCTTCTGTAACTTTTTATTAGTTGCCCTAATCTTAAAAATGTCTAGGACAAAGTTTCGTATAATTTTCTCTTCTTTATAACTATAAATAAAATATTTACGTAAACTTACGCGTTTAGAAAATAGCATGTCCCTTACATTAAAAAAAGTTGGTTAGTTCCTGCTAGTTGTCCTTTAAGGCACTCAAGCTTTCAATGTAAACTATCCCATATTAAAGTAAGCACCAAGTTTAATAGGAAACTATAACACAAATCTACTGTAAAGGACATAAACTACTATGAACTGGATGAAATATGATGTATGATGAACTATTAAGTAACCATTATCATGTAATTTTGGACCTGATATCTTTATTATTAAGTCTATTAGTAAAAATATACTTAAACTTACAACATCTTTAAATTAATTTTTGAAATTTTGGAGAAAATTCGGACTGTTCGAACAGTAAATACGACTGTGGTAAATGCAGTTAGGCAGTTCCTAGAGATAGGATATTATGAACGGAGACCAGGTCACAGTCGTAAGCTGTGTAATTTTACTTGGCATAACCGTTTTATCGTCAGAAATGTCCTCAGGGACAGGTTCATTACAGCAATTCAAGCACGTAAGCAACTTCTAGAAGTTAAAAATGTGTGTGGGGGTATACGTACGGTCAGAAGAAGGTTAAGCTTTTAAAACTGCTAGAGGACCACAGTTTCTTATTTCTCTCGTGGGTACAGGCAATAGACAATATATATAAGGCCTTTTCGTCTATTGCACACGATTTATGAGGTGGTGTCTGTGATACATCGCTTTTGATGACTGTACAGACCGATACCACAGGCTTGACAAAAGAAGTAACTGTACATTAGTGTCGAACCATGTTCATGACGTTTCTGTGTCTTGTCAGCAAGCACTCCGATCCAGGCTTCATTACAAAATTTGCGACCCTCTCCGACACGTTTGCGTCACTCGGGACGTTTTTCCGCGAGCTTCTCCCAGTCACGGTGGTCGATTTTAAATGCTGCCATGTCTAGCTTGATGCAGTCTTTGAAACGGAGCAGCGGTCTCCCAACATCTCTTCTTTCCATTCCATCAGGTTCCATCCTATGCACGCACATTCCCTAGCCAACGCAGACGTCTCTATTTAAGAAGCACTGTCAGACTAGGCAGCTGTGCGATTTCTAGAACCTTCTCGTTTGTCATCTTGTCCTGCCATGATAAGCCCAAGATCTTTCGTAAGCATGTAACATAAGTTAAGACGACGACGGCAACGTTCTTGTTTTGCATACGACTTCCAGGTTTCAGCTCCGTACAAGAGTATGCTTAAGATGGAAGCCTGAAACACAACCATCTTGGTCTTAGTAGTAAGGTGCTCATTGTACCATACTCTTGTACCTCGTTTCCCGAACATGGTTGCCGCCTTACCAATACGGATATCGATCCGTCGAGAGCATTCGAAAAATGTGGTGTTTACAGACAAATATCGGATATCATTAAGTTATCGTCAAGGTCGTCAGAGTTCTTACAGGCACAAAAATAAAAGGTTTGCCCCATGTGCCCCTTGAAACTGTGGTGTGCCAAGGTGGTTCAATAATGTTTTGGGTGGCATGATTTATGGAACTCGTACTTAGACTTGGTTATTTTTTAAAGTGGTGGTGTAAACGCAGAAAAATATGTTGCCAATTGCACCATTTATTGGGGAATAATTTCTGTTAATCCATGATAGTGCCCGGCCACACATCCCTAAAATCACAACTGAATACATGAATAAGGGTGTGATTCGAAAATTACTATGGCCTCCTTGAAGTTTAGACTTAAATCTTATGGAACATGTCTAGGACAATTAACTAAATGTTACAGTTTTAATGGCTGTTTCTCATTTTGTTGATTTTTAAGAAATTTTGTTCATTAAATGTTTTTACTTTTTTTTAATTCATACTTGTAATTAAGTAAAATATTTAATAATACCGAAAAATACTGAGTAATGTACATTTTTTCGAAATTTTAGACATAATCAAAGGTGGGCCCCTAAATGTATATTAAGGTAAGCGACAAATTATAGTAAAGTTATGTATTGTGTTTTAACGTAAAGGTCATATTGTGAGAATTGTACAAAACTTTTGTTTAACGTAAGGGACTGAATTGCATTTCAGAACTATTTACATTATTTTTCTAACACGTAAAAATATTTACGTCCGTTAAATAATTTTTTTGGTATAAAAATCAGTCTAGACCTTCGAAAATGTGTACTGTAAGGGACATTTTTTTAACGATAGAGAAATTTCAAGTATGCCAAACGATAGAGCGTGAAATTCCGAATCCAACGGTATATATAACTCATTTTGGCCAAAATGTCCCTTACGTTAATTGATACTTCTGGTGTCGATGGGTGCGTTAGATGGTTGGACCACTGCTTGGTAACAAGTGTGACTAAATGCTCAATAGTAAAAGTTAATGTTATTAATGATGTATCATGGTCAGATCATTTTCCCTTAGAAATAACTTGTAATTTTAATGTGTTAGTACTTAAGTATCTAAAAACAAATATAATGCCAAATAAAGTTTTATGGGGAACTAGAACTCCTGAGCAAATGCAGCACTACTCTCAACTTTGTCATGAGGCACTTCGTGATATCGATTTTCCTAGTGAGTTTATTGAATGTAGTGACAAAATATGTGTAAATGAATGAACAACATAAATTATTAATTAATAATATGTATAAACAGATTGTAATAGTGCTACAAGAGGCTGCCTTTTTAAGTAATATTAATTTTTTTAAGAAAAATAAACGTGTAGTAACTGGGTGGAACAAGCATGTAAAAGAGGCTCATCAGAGAGCACGTCTGGGTTTTCAAAAGTGGGTCTTAGTAGGTAAGCCTGTGTCAGGGGAGGTTTATAATGAAATGAAAGAATCGAGACAAAGATTTAAAAGTAAATTAAAATGGTGCCAAAATAATGAAAGCCAAATTAAAATGGATAATATTGCCATACTTCATGAAGACAAAACATTTAGTACATTTTGGAAACATACTAAGGCTTTGAATCCTCGGCCGAGTCTGCCAGTGAATGTAGAGGGGTTTTCAAATAATAGGGATATAGCTAATATGTTTATGCATAACTTTAAGACTGCTCCGCTTACCGCATGCTCATCTGTGCGAGGCATTCAAGCCCCATGTGAAGGTGATACACACGTAAGATTCTCAATCAAGGAAATTAAAACTATTTTAAGTAATATGAAACGAGGTAGGTCTCCGGGACATGATGGTTTGAGTGTTGAACACTTGCGATGTGCTGGTGTCCATCTGCCTAGAATACTTTGTATGCTATTTAATTTCTGTATTAGTCACTGTTACCTTCCTGAGGATCTTTTGAAAACTGTTGTAGTTCCTGTTGTGAAAAACAAGACAGGTGACTCATCTGATAAAAATAATTATAGACCTATTTCGCTAGGTACGGTCATTGGCAAGGTGCTGGATAGTCTGCTTGAGAAGCAACTAAATAAGCACATCACATTAAATGACGCCCAGTTTGGTTTCAGACCCCGACTGTCCACTGAAAGTGCAATCCTGTGTCTCAAGCAGACTGTCCGGTATTATACGGACAGGAGGACACCAGTGTATGGCTGTTTTCTTGATCTGTCAAAAGCCTTTGACCTGGTAAATTATGATATTTTATGGCAAAAGTTGTCGGATGACACAGGCTTACCGACTGAGTTAATTAATATATTCCAACATTGGTATATGAACCAGAAAAATTATGTTAAGTGGGCGGATACTAAATCTGACACATATAGACTTGAGTGTGGAGTGAGGCAGGGGGGTATAACTTCACCAAGTCTGTTTAATCTGTACATGGATCGGCTGGTGGGGGAGCTCAGCAGCACTATGGTCGGATGCTCGATAGATGGTAAGATGATAAACAATATAAGTTATGCTGATGACCAGGTGCTGCTGAGCCCGTCCATCTGTGGTCTGAGGAAACTGCTGGCTGTCTGTGAGGGATATGCGGAGGCTCATGGCTTGAGGTATAACGCCACTAAGAGTGAAATTATTGTGTTTAAGGTACGAAATAATTCACCTGCTTATATTCCACCTGTAACGCTTCGAAATTCGCCTTTAAAAGTTGTCACTCAATTTAAATACCTCGGACATATAGTCACGGATTCTCTGACAGATGATCAGGATATTGATAGGGAGCGCAGGGCGTTGGCAGCCAGATGTAACATGCTTGCCCGCAGATTTGCTCGATGCACGAAACAAGTAAAACTGACCTTATTTAGAGCATATTGCCAGTCGTTTTACTCGTGCAGCTTGTGGGTGAGGTATACGCAGAAGGCTTACAACGCTCTGCGCGTTCAATACAACAATGCGCTGAGAGTGCTGTTGGGACTGCCTCGATGGTGTAGCGCGTCTGGCATGTTTGCGGAGACCAAAGTAGATGACTTCTATGCCATCATGCGCAAGCGAAGTGCATCCATGATGCGGCGATTCAGAGACAGTCCTAACAGTATACTAGCTACTCTGGCAGACAAAATTGATGGGCCGTTTATTAGACACTGGGCAAGTAGACATGTGCGCCCTAATGTCCATGTCAATAATTGATAATAACTGTATTCTACTAACATTAGGATAAGAAATTACTAACACTTTTATGGATCTCTGGTCTGAAAAAAAGAATTTATTATTATTATATAGCCTATAGCCTTCCTCGATAAATGATCTGTCTGAAACTGAAAACTAAATTCAATTCGAAGAAGTCGTTCCTGAGATTAGCGCGTTCAAACAAACAAACAAACTCTTCAGCTTTAAATAATAGTATAGAGTAAAGATATAGATATAGATTTATACAACCCATACGTCTAGTGAAAATTTAGTTTATGAGAAGTGTCCATGGCTTAGCGTTTTCATAACAAAAGAATTTTGTTGACAATAATAGTGACGGATGAAAGGTTCGAAGTACTGCTGTTTTGATCACATAAACCATAGTATAGGAATGTAAACAGTTAGGAAATCAACATAAACACATTAACTTACACTTTTAAACCAATGTTTGAAAGTGGATTAAGCATTCTTTTAAACCAAAGGATTAGGGAAAACGTAAAGTTGAAGACAGCCCAAAAGATCTTACAGGCCGATCTTATTTCCACTTTACAAAACCGCAAAAAAAAACACCTTCTACTACTAAGTTACTCCGTGTGGTGACGGAGTAAGAATACAATATTTCATCACCCTATCTCATGCCGTGGGTGTCGTAAAAACCGACTAAGGGACTATCCGTGAATATTATCTTTACAAAATAAAAAGAAGGAAAACTTGAAATTAAACCCTATACCAATCCGCCTGGCCAGCGATGTATTAGTAGGCCAAGTATCCCTCCGTCCCGTGAGGAGGCCCGTCCTTGCAGTGGGACATTAATGGGCTGTTATGATGATGATGACTTCTAAGTTTTAAAAGATTACTAGGTTTTTAACACGCTTCAAAATTACAAACAAAACAGTTTCCTAACTGTGTAATCTACTACACTGTGGCCCCAAACATTGATCGTTACCCTCAAATTCCTAACCTTTATTATCTCAGATTAGTTACATTTGAAACAAAGAAAGGTTTTTGGAGGGAGAGCAATTTCGTTTTGTTAGACTAGTAGTTATGTGGTGATTTAAGTTCGACTCTGTTTTAGATGGGTTTTAAATGTGTGGGGTTATTAACGTTAAGCTTGTTACACATTAAAGAAAAACCTGTATTAAGTACTTTTTCTTAGTTTTTTTTTAAATTCTCGCACTAGGGTTTAAAGCCAGGTTTAGGTAACAAAGAATGTTTAGGCAATAATCACCTAGTAATAGCTGCTTCGGAGCTTACACTTATAAACGGTGGTTATAGATATAGCTCCAGTGATTGATAGAAAAAAAATGTTTTATATAGATTTTTGAGTCCGTGTGATGACGGAGTAAGAATACAATATGTCACCACCCCATCTCATCCCATGGGTGTCGTAAAAACCGACTAAGGGACTATCCGTAATTATTATCTTTAAGAAATAAAAATAAGGAAAACTTGAAATTAAACCCTATACCAATCCGTCTGGCCAGCGTGGGATTAGTAGGCCAAGTATACCTCCGTCATGTGAGGAGTCCCGTCCCTGCAGTGGGTCATTAATGGGCTGCTATAATGATACGTTGTCTAGTACCCAAAATACAACCTCTGCTTAAGTTTCATCACGTTATATACCCCGCAGATGTCCTTTTCATAAAAGTATTTATTGTAATGCGTGGAATAAGCACAGGAACGCGGGGAGTGATTCTGGGTGTGTCGTCCATTGTAAACAGCCACAAGGCATAGCAGCCCGCATAAAAATAACATAGATCGCAGGCTATTGGTTTTTACACTATGTGAAATATTCTGCACGTGGGGTAATCCCGCACGCGTGATCAAATCCTCACGATATTAAAAACTCCCTTAGTTGGGGACTAGATGGCGTTGTTTGAATGTGTTAGGAATTATAATTAGATATCATAAAGTCAACATTAAATAAGATCATAATTAGTTTTATAAATGTTACTAAAGTTTATGTTAATACTATGAATGAAGACTTACAAAAACTTTAAGGAAATTTTGTCATTGAGAAATCGTTTTACTGAAACTAAGTCTTAAATTTATTTTTGGTATAATCGTAACTTTTACGTCCTAAACGATCTTGTTACCGGCTTTAGACGTTTTAGGATATTCAAATTAGAAAAGATATATTTTCCCCGAGTTTAATGGATTAGAATGTTAGGTGCGGAACAGACGAAAATAATTATGGGAAGATTTTCTAACAAGGGCTGGGATATATTTTTTTTTATTGCTAAGGTAATTTTGGTCGTATTAAATCTGATGTATTCGTGTGGTAACGGAGTAAGAATACAATATGTCACCACCCCATCTCATCTCATGGGTGTCGTAAAAACCTACTAATGGTAAATATATAATTATATAAAAACCTACTTTTTTCGTTTATTGATCAAAATATTACAATAATTTTTACTACAAACTATGAAAAACCCGCTTAAACCACAAGGGTTTTTATGCGAGTGTTGAGTTCGCTTTTTTACACAACACTTATTACACAATACCTACTTATTCTACATTTATATTATATTATATTAAACTAGTTGTGATTATGTAGTGAAATAAATTACACAGTGTTAACACAATCCCAATCTTCAACAATGTCTAAAAAGTATTTCTTTGTCATGTTAATATATGGTTTATCTGTGAAGTAATTATTTACTATTTGCTCTGGTAGATCATTCAAAGTCTTAGGTAATATATAACAACATATTCTAGTACCATAGACATTGTTATAGCTAGGCAGGTTATATTTTTGTAAGTTTGACAACTGTCTTAGATTACTATTCCGTTTGCGTTCACAAAGTTGGTGTAAGTTTACAATCTCCTCTTTCATTATTGCTAATTTCGTTTTATATTGAATTATTTCGTTATTATCTTTACGAAATAAAAATAAGGAAAGCTTGAAATTAAACCCTATACCAATCAGTCTGGCCAGCGTGGTATTAGAAGGCCAAATATCCCTCCGTCACGGGAGGAGATCCGTTCCTGCAGTGGGACAATAATGGGTTGTTATGATGAATCATAAGTTAGAAATACTGTTCAGAATTTTTGAGTTCGAATTGTACGCAAGATAAAATATTTGTAAAAGTCCCCAAAATATTTTAGAACCGGAGGAACAACATTTTGTATTAATGGTTCACCATTCTTGGCTTATTTGGATCAAACATCATAATCAACCCTGTTTTAGACTTAATTAATATAAGATACCAGCTGACCCGTGGCCACTTCATTGGGCGGCGATAAAAACTTGGACATCTAGACTAGAGAATTTTCACACCCATTTTATTATTTTCATCATAACAGCCCATTAATGTCCCACTGCAGGGACGAGCCTCCTCCCATGACGGAGGGATACTTGGCCTACTAATACCATGCTGGCCAAACGGATTGGTATATGGTTTTATTTCAAGTTTTCCTTCTTTTTATTTCGTAAAGATAATATTCGTGGATATACTCATACCCATTTTGATTTAAATAAATATGTGGTGGTGGTTTTTTTTTCAGGGTATTCTCGCCTGGTCTACCAACTCAATTGTCCTCGCTCATAATATGAATTAATTGCCATATCTAGAAACATTGTACATTCATACCAAAATCTGTGTATCGCTGTAACAAGATCTCGTAGGAACACAGAAACAGTCATGTGTATTGAAGGTACTCAACTATACAATTGTTTGCTCGGTGGCCTAGTTTTAAATCAAATAAATATTATCATTATATCAGCCAATCGACGTCCACTTCTGGACATAGGCCTCCTCCAAGTATTGCTACCTTGTGCGGTCTTGTGCCTCCCTCATCCATCGGCTTCCCGTCATAAAACCGGCTAAGGGACTATCCGTGAATATTATCTTAACGAAATAAAAAGAAGGAAAGCTTGAAATTAAACAAATCCTTTGGGCCAGCGTGGTATAAGTAGGCCAAGTATCTCTCCGTCACAGGAGGAGGCCCGTCCCAGCAGTGGGCTGGTATGATGATAATGAAATATTATCATCGTTCAAAATTAATAAAAGCATAGCCATATCTAGTACATTGTACATTCAGCCAAGTAACATCTGTGTATCGCTGTAACAAGATCTCGTAGGAACACAGGAACAGTCATGTGTATTGAAGGTACACAATTCTCCAACTGCTTGCTCGGTGGCCTTGTTTTAAATTAAATAAATATTATGTTTAAAGTCAACTCTTACACCAAGGAACTAGGCTCAAAAACACAAAATTTGCATCCCAAAAACAGTTGATTTTAATACCCAATTTGATCTAAGAATAAAATGTTTATTAAAATAGACTCTTTAAGAAACAAACTAGGACACTAGGCTTAATAAAACAATTGTGGATCGCATAATATTTCATTACCTCAGCCATTTTTTTTTAATATTCAAAATAATAAAAGTATAGCCATATCTAGTACATTGTACATTCAGCCAGGTAACATCTGTGTATCGCTGTAACAAGATCTCGTAGGAACACAGGAACATTCGTGTGTATTGAAGGTACACAATTCCCAACTGTTTGCTCGGTGGCCTAGTTTTAAATCAAATAGATGCTAACCTACGGCTAGTGTAGGGTTAGAAACAATGCAGTTTTGGGTGTTATGAAATGTTACGATTCTGCTGGTAAGGGGGTTAGATAGACTATTGGTTTGAATGATGCATAGTTTGTGTGTCCGTGTGGTGACGGAGTAAGAATACAATATGTTACCTACCACCCCATCTCATCCCATGGGTGTCGTAAAAACCGACTAAGGGACTATCCGTAAATATTATCTTTACGGAGTAAAAAGAAGGAACACTTGAAATTAAACCCTATACTAATCTGTCGGGCCAGCGTGGTATTAGTAGGGCAAGTATCCCTCCGTCACGGAAGGAGGCCCGTCCCTGCAGTGGGACATTATTGGGCTGTTATGATAGTTTGTGTAATTCACGAGTAATTGTGCTGAGCTAAATATAGTAATTTTGTAACTAAAAAATCGACTAATGTGTCGATACCGATACTTTCGTAAATAAAGTTTTTTGTCCAAAGAGGTTTATAATTGTCGGACTTATGAAGTACAAAAAAGTATTGCCGAATTAAGAATTTCCTTCTTTTTTAGAGTCATCAAATACTAATAATATTATAAAGAGGTAAAGTTTATGTGTTTGTGAGTTTGTGACGTTGTAGGGGTTAATCTGTGGATCTAATGAACCGATTTTAAAAATTATTTCTGTGTTGAATAGTCCATTTATTTATCGGGTGAGTGTTATAGGCTATATAGTATCATGCTATGACTAATAGGAGTGGAGCAGTAATGAAATATGATTAAAAAATAGACGTGTTTTTTTCGCCGCCCAACGAAGTGGGCACGGGTCAGCTATTAGTATAAAAATAAACTTTCATACCTGTAAAACACGTGAACTAAAGCAAGCAGCAATGTTCAAGTTCATACTGCATGTTTGCAGTGCATAATACAAAATCTACTATATAAAAATAAGTCGGGTTTTCCTTCCTGACGCTATAACTCCAGAACGAACGAACCGCTTTCCTCGGTTTTGCATTCGTTGGAAAGGTCTCGGTCTCCGTGAGGTTTATAGTAAAGAAAATTCAGGAAAAATTTTAACAGTAAAGCGGAAAAATAATGCCCGTGCGAAGCAGGGACAGGCCGCTAGTCTACTATATAAAAATAAGTCGGGTTTTCCTTCCTGACGCTATACACCCCAGAACGCGCGAACTGATTTCCACGGTTTTGCATTCGTTGGAAAGGTCTCGGGCTCCGTGAGGTTTATAGCAAAGAAAATTCAGGAAAAAATTGAAAAATAATGGCCGTGCGATGCCGGGACAGGCCTCTAGTGCAATATAAAACTAGAGTCGCCGTGAAGTATTTGTTTTACTAATTGAACCGGGACTCCTGTTTTAATTACTGTACCTATTATAATAGGTACAGTAATAATATAATAGGTATAGTAATAAGTAGTAATATAATAGGTACAGTAATTCTACCAATCATGCTTGTTGCATAAATAATTATTTATGCAACAAGCATGATTGGTCTACTGCCTAAACATACTATACATTTTCACTTTTAGTTCGCCAGCATGGCCCCTACTATTGCATTAGAAGTCGGGCACAAATTAAGCAACCAGTAGTCTTTCCTATTCTCCGTGTGGTGACGAAGTAAAAATACAATATGTCACCACGCCATCTCATCCCATAGGTGTCATAAAAACCGTCTAAGCGACTATCCGTATATATAATCCTTACGAAATAAGAAGAAGGAAAACTTAAAATTAAACCCTATACCAATCCGTCTGACCAGCGTGGTATTAGTAGGCTAATTATCCATCTGTCATGAAAGGAGACCCGTCCCTGCAGTGAGACATTGATGACTCTTTCCTTTGCATCTATTTACGGACAGTCTTATAAAAAATGCAGAGCACATCCTATCATATACCTACTCGAAAACAGGTGTGTCTAGGTCTAGCTATTGCAAATGTATCTAGTCTTGGGATTGCATTTTGCCTTGTCTTCACATTCTATCCAGCAGGTCAATTCTCGTAACATACAATTAAATTCAACTTAATTTTAACTTTTTTTAAATTTAATTTTTATTTAATCTAAAAGTGACTTACTAAATTTTTTTTTTAGTAAGGAATCATGCCCTGTGTCGCGGAGACTTTTACAAACATCAATATTAACGGACACATAGAACACCCAGACTCAGGACAATAATTTGTGGATCTCACAAATTATTGTCCTGCGTGGGGATCGAACCCACAACCTCATGCGCGGAAGCCGCTGGCTCTACCGGCGCGCCACCGAGGCCGTCCAAATACAAGCAGCCAAATACTAGCTGACCCGTAATCACTTCATTATTGCTCTATTCCTATTAGTCATAGTGCGATATTATATAGCCTATGACACTCCCCGATAAATGGACTATGCAACACAGAAAGAATTTTTAAAATCGGTTTATTAGATCCAGAGATTACCCCTACAACGTCACAAACACACAAACAAACAAACACACAAACTTTACTTCTTTATAATTTTAGTATAGATATAGATAAAGTAAAATGATAAAATAAACGTCAAGTTTGACGTTTCTTAATGGAGAAGATTACATTATGAACTGTCACTTAAAAATTACAAGAATGACGTTTTAACCACTCAAGCGGTTCTGTCATTTGACAGTTATTGTCGCTTGGGCCGCGGTAGTTTTAGGTTTTTTTATTCTTAAAATGGCGGTAAATAAGTTTTTCTACACCCATGTCGTTAGCAGAATCATCGATAAACGACGGAGCCAAAACTCAAGAATAGCGTATTGTAGTAGGGTGAAAATGAAGACGCTGTAATCGTTGTAAAATTATTTAACATATTGTGTACGGATTTATTTAATTTTATCCGAGTATATTGCTTATTTGAAATTTATTAAAAGATTTTTTTACAGATTCTGATAGAAAAGTGGATAGAAATAATTTTAATGATTGTTTTAATACTATTTATTTTCTGTACTACTTATTTACTATATTAAAAAAGAACTTAAAATGAAATACAAAATATGCCTCATTTTGTATTTTTAGGTATACTTATAAATTAAATAAAAAAGCGATATGCACAATAAAAATATTTAGCTTTACAAGAACCTTAAAGAATACAATCAAAATAAACAAGGTACCGAGTTCTCAATAAGTAAGGTATGGATGCGCCTCTATTTTAACTCACGAATATGAAGTAAAACTAAAATTATTGTAACGTTAAACTACAAATAAAGCAATAGCGTGGCATTAGACTAGAAACTTTTGAAAGTAACTATTTGTTTTGCAAAACATTTGGTAAAATAAAAAAAGGTCATTTATTGACATTTAATTTTTAATATTTATCACATTATTTAGCCAGTGTAGTGTTTGCTAATGGATTATTTGCTAAGTGAGTTTTTGTACTTTTGTCAAATGTCTCGTTTGCCAAACGAACATTCGGTGAAACGTTGTTTGTCGAATGACCATTTGTCTATAATTTTTTGGTCAAACATAAGTAATCCACTATCAATACTACGCCGCAGAGGTCGCAATAAATAATTAAAAATACATAATAATATATATTTACGAGAAAAAGAGTACCACATAATAATAATAATAATTTATATTTATTTTAGTTGCACAAGCTTGCGCCCGGTTTACCGCGCACATACCTATCTATTCTGTCGCCTAAAAGCGTTATCAATTATACAAATGCACTAAAACGTTTAATACCTATATTTTAAAAAATCTTTTCCTTACTTTAAATACTAGAGATTTTTTTTAATTTGCACACTTTTACGCGGGAACGTTTAATTTCAAAATTAATTTTAATTTATTTTAATATTTATGTCGTAACATAAGGACTAAGGAGGTGAAATGTCTATTTGGCTAAGAAGTTTGACATACATTAACACACGAAACATGTTCCAAAAAAAAAAAAAAGAACTTATCTTATTAAGTGAACCTGTCGGCCTTTTAGGACAAATCTTTTTGTTCGCTTATTAAGCGATTTGGCCACCGACCTATTAAGCTTAGTTACAGTACAATTACATTAATAAAAAAAAAAAAAAACAAAAAAATTATAAATAAAAGAATACCTATTGTGTGACAATTTCACAACTTAAAGTTAAAGTAACCGAATTTCTAACGATTTTAAGGTACGAAAATTGACATGCAGGATCAGACTATCACGTCCTGTCCCAACAAAGGCTCTTCTTTTATTTTACGTACTATCAACACGCCTCCAAACACCGTCAAAGCCTCCCAGCTAATAAAGAAAATTGGTTCATCACAACCATTAAGGAAACGACTCTAAAAAACTTATTTTTTATAAAGGGCACTTGAATTTCCCTCCGTCATTTATTCCAAGGTAAATTGACCTAATATTTTTCTTTTTAGGAAAAATATCAGCCTACTAAAAAGAAAATTCTCTAGAAAATCTTATGTTTTATTCGATAATCTTCTGAGGGGTAAGATAACGTTTTGACCTTTTTAGTCGAAATTAAAGCACTTACTAAGTAAAACATGTAAACACATGATGTCATTAAAATACACTATCTCATCTTATGGCTGGTCATTTATCATGACTGCTACGTAGAGGTCTCGGGTTCGTTTCCCGCGTGAAAATGATTGTTTGCATTGGTCTGGGTTTTTTCTATGTACAATAATATGTACAGTCACGAGCAATAATATGTACACATTTTCAAATTTTCTAAACTATCTGCACGTTTATCTAGACATTACAATATCAAAATGAATTCGTAATTTAGAAGAGGTTCCGTACAGTTTTGAATTAATCTTCGAATTTTCAATTTTGGATTGGCAGAACTTTAGATAACTGGTTTACAAAATGCGAAAATGTGTACATATTATTGCTCGTGACTGTACCTATGTATTTACAAAAAAAAAAGTATTTAAGTATGTTTATCCGTTGTCTAGTACCTATAGTACAAGCTTTGCTTAGTTTGGGACTAGTTGGCATTGTGTGAAAGTGTGAAAAAAATCGATTATGGGATACTTCGCAAATTATCTTTTCGAAAATAAAGAATGAAATCTTGACATTACACTCTTCATTGTCATAACTGCTAGTTTTTCTTAGTTAGTTTTAAATACACTAATTTGACAACTTACTGCTTGGAGGTGTATTAAGAAGATAGTGATGAGACTGATCTAGGCGACTCTTGATAAAGAGGCCACTTGGAGTATTCCCGCTAAGGCCCTCTACGTGGCTAGGATAAATAATATAAATAAAATGTTGATAAAAAAGTCTTGAGAAAAGGCAATAAAGTATTTGTATAACACACTCTTAACACTTTAAAATAAGTGTTTCAATTAGTTAAATTTTGCATTCGAAAATAAAACGGCCGTTTTTGTTTATACCTAATGCAGTTGTTTTTTTGCGAATTATGATTTTTTTACAATTGGCGGCGCTAGTGAGCCCTATAAACGCTCTTATAATATCATGATTTCCGAAGGTCTTTTAAATAAGGAAAGAGATTTACAAAAAATACATAAAAAACCAGTTGCAAAGCCTTCCTGAAAAAAAGTTATAATATAGGTACCTACTAAAGCCTACTTACAGTAGTATTTGAATTACTTGTACTAATGAGGTTTTAAGTTGCCCATTCTAGGTAAAGCCTAGTTCACTATTGAATACTATTTTGTTATATTTTCGTGTTTACCGCCGTCGTTTTGTACTTACCACCGACCAACCAATCCTTGTGGTGACGGAGTAAAAATACAATATGTCACCACCACATCTCATCCCATGGGTGTCGTAAAAACCGGCTAAGGGACTATCCTTCAATATTATCTTTACGAAATAAAAAGAGGGAAAACTTGAAATTTAAACTCTATACTACTTCGTCTGGCCAGCGTGGTATTAGTAGGCCAAGTAGCCCTCCGTCACGAGAGGAGGCTGTAGGTAATGGCTGTTAGGACAGCAGTCGCATACAAGAACCACTATGCTACTGACGCTATAACGTGAGGACTTTTCAAACACCCTGTGGACTAAAATGTATGAATAGCAATAGAAATCGTCCTGCGTGGACCTTGAATCTGCTACCTCGTACTTGGCTGCCGTATACCTCAACCACCGCGCCCAAGTAGTCACATTCGGATGCTTTCGTGATACTAGTTATTTTTGTGCATAGGTTACACTTATGGGGCTCTTTCAGTGTAGACGTTTCGTGCCGTAAGGCTGCCGTGCGTTTTTCGAACGGCAATTTCATGTTCATTTGTTTTTTATACAAATCTTGTCGTACGCCAGCCGCTCGACACTATGAATACGAAGTACGGCTGTCGCACGGCAAGATTGTATGAAAACAAAGTAAATAGAAACAAGCGTACTCCCCTTTTAAAGGTCGGCAACGCATCTGTGATTCTTCTGGTGTTCTTGGGCGGCGATGATCACTTACCATCAGGTGACCTGCTGGCTCGTTTGCCTCCTATTACATAAAAAAAATGTTCGAAAAAAGCACGAAACGGCTAAATCGAAAGAGCCCTTACAGTTATTTTAATGTCTGTCCTACTATCTAGGCTTTAAAATGCTCAGACAAGGGTTATACTTAGATATTTTTACGTAAAGCTTAAGCCATCGTTCTCGACGATATTGTTTTAAACGAATCTGAGTAAAACGGTTCTAATTTAAGACTTTTACTTAAAATATAAAAAGTATTTTTAAGATTTTATGTAATCTTCGGATTAATTTTAACTTTAAAATATTTTTTGATACTAAGAAATTTTAATGCTTTCTACCAATCATATTTATAATATTTATTTCACATTCACACTACGCAATTTATTCCCAAAGTAATCAGACGGATTGGTATAGGGTTCAATTTCAAGTTTTCTAGGTTTTTATTTCGTAAAAATAATATTCACGGATAGTCCCTTAGTCGGTTTTACGGCACCCATGGGATGAGATGGGGTGGTGACATATTGTATTCTTACTCCGTCACCACACGGAGAAATATGATAAATACAAAAACGTCTATATATACTACATACAAATTATACACAGAAAATATATAAATGTCTTTGAATGACATGGTACAGTAAATACTTTGAGTCTAGTAAAATAAATTTGTAACAGCTTATCTCTGCTAATTTGTTAGTTAGTTTATTTAATTATGTAGGTACTCTTTTTCGATTTTTTCTATCAACCATGATCATAGTAAATATGGGCTTACCTGTGTTTTCTTTGATTTTAGTTGATAGTATCTACTAAATAAACGTTTACATACACACAACATAAATGTTAATGATACGGGAAAATTCTTGTTAATATGCAAATACTTACTTTATCGTTGTAACAAAATAAATACTGTAACATATAGTTTTCAATGCATTGGCCATAGTACAAATATATACAGTATTTCGACTTCATAGAAACGGACGAAACGCGAGTTATACCTACATGCTCACGATAGCGGTGGCTTTGCGGAGTGAACAGTCGCGACTGTGCCGCAGTAACAAGCGGTAAATGTAATTAAAAAGCTAAAAGTGGGCAGCTCTATCGCATGTTTACGTACCGTGCAGCCGTAGGCATTTATAATAAATATTCGGCCGAGATAGACTACTGGTTGTACTGTGCATTGGCTCTCTGATCAAGTGTAATACGAAACATTGAATAGATAATATTTTCATATTATATTATTAGTACAGTCAAATAAGGCTTAATTAAGGGCAAACCTCGGAATGGAAGCGAATAAGCTGTAAATTTGCATAATCCTTTGTTTTGATGTTCTGATGACTGGTGAAAAAGTCTCATATGATCACGTGTCTGCGTCATAAGTTATTCAAGGTCAAAGGTCACGAAAATCAGTTTTTTCCCATTATCTCGTTTTCTATGGGAAATACGCATTTAACGTCATTATAAATATTGTAGATCATAAAATTGTCTACAAAAAATATCTGAACACTTTTCTCCTAAAAAGCATCGCTTTCGAGATATCGTGACTTTAGAGCGCAGGAAAGTCGTATTTTCGACTATATGCACACACTAGCTTTTTCCCGTGATTTCGCTCGCGTTTATAAATATTATGAAAAATAAGGCTTATTTCAATATATAGTAGCATATGCATGCTTGGTCTCAGCCTAATCGGTTTGAAATTGACAAAGTTACATACAAACTTCCATCCCCTATCTTATCTCTTTAGGGGTAGAATTAATCAAAATCCTTTCTTAGTGGATGCCTACGTTATATCATCTACCTGCATGCCAAAATTCAGCCAGATCTGTCCAGTGGTTTGGGCTGTGCGTTGATCTTCTCTTCTATTTATATAAAACTCAAAGCTGACTGACATAGTTATCTATCAACGCACAGCCCAAACCACTGGACAGATCTAGCTGAATTTTGGCATGCAGGTAGATGATATAACGTAGGCACCCGCTAAGAAAGGATTTTGATAAATTCTACCCCTAAAGGGATAAGATAGGGGATGGAAGTTTGTATGTAACCTTGTCAATTTCAAACCGATTAGGCTGAGACCAAGCATGTATATGCTACTATATTGAAATAAGCCTTATTTTTCATAATATTTATAAACGCGAGCGAAATCACGGGAAAAAGCTAGTGTGTGCATATAGTCGAAAATACGACTTTCCTGCGCTCTAAAGTCTCGTGGCACCCGCTAAGAAAGGATTTTGATAAATTCTACCCCTAAAGGGATAAGATAGGGGATGGAAGTTTGTATGTAACCTTGTCAATTTCAAACCGATTAGGCTGAGACCAAGCATGTATATGCTACTATATATTGAAATAAGCCTTATTTTTCATCACGGCAAAACGGAGCGACCAATTGACGTATTTTTTTAAGTGGAGATAGTTGAAGGGATGGAGAGTAACATAGGCTACTATTTTTTTCAATTTTTTTTTCCTGTGTCCAGGAACGGGGAACCGTGCTACCCCGAATTTAACACGAGCGCAAAAGCTAGTATCTTTATAAATGACAGCCTATGTGTTAGTCTGCAGGGCAGTTTTTCTTTAGGCAAGGGTTCATGCCCTGTGTTGCGGGGAACTTTAAAAACACAAATTTAACGGACACAAAAAACATTCATACTGAGAACCATAAATTGGGGATCACACAAAACATTGTCCTTCGTGGAAATCGAAACCCCGTCCTCGTGCAGTTGTTTCGGCGACCGTTGCGCCACCGAGTCAGTTATTGTTATTAAAATCCGTTCAGTAGTTTTTACGTAAAAGAGTAACAAACAAACATACTCACACACTTTTGCGCTTATAGTAAATATTAGTAGCATACAGTTTCCAATAGATTGCACTCAAATTAGGCGTAATTGGAAATACTAAATTGATATTATTTTCATAATTAGTATCAACCGAAAATGTGTATAATTTTGAAATGTCTAGTTTTAATGGGTAAACACTAATCTATTTGTAATAAACTGTACAACCTGATATATAAATATTAATTAACTGCCGTTTGTACTGACAAAATTTCTTCAGATTAACTTGGGTGTGTACACACAGCAACTTATCAAGCTAGACATTCATGTACCTTAATACCTTGAAATAAGACACAATTTCGAATGAAAATGTTTAACTTGATGTGTTGCTGTGTGTACATAATAAATCAAAAACATGGTCAAAGTTGGTGACGGAGTAAAAATATAATATTATGTCACCACCCCATCTCATCCCATGGGTATCGTAAAAACCCGACTAAGGGACTATGCGTGAATATTATCTTTACGAGAGAAAAAGAAGGAAAACTTGAAATGAAACCCTATACCAATCCGTTTGGCCAGCGTGGTATTAGTAGGCCAAGTATCACTCCGTCACGGGAGGAGGCCCATCCCTTAAGTGGGACAATAATGGGCTGTTATGATGATGATGGTGAAAGTTCTGAGACAATGAAAAGCAAGACCCCACAAGGTAGATATATTAGGAGGAGGTCTGTGTCTAGCAGTGAACGTCAATTGGCTGATACGATGATGATAATAAAGATAATGAGAAAACGGCTATTAAAAAACAAAATTGACCGAGTCTAAACAGCATAGAAGATTTTCCGTTGTCGGTTAGGGTGGTAACACTATGTTTTTTTTTTATTTTTATTTTTTTTATTTATTGTTTATGCACAAAATTTAAACATTGTACAGTCAGCCCCAAAAGTCGCTGAATACATTTTAAATTCCAAAACTGCTGAACACTAAAAACGTCATAAGTCAGTGTCGCAACAAGATTACATAATAAGCTTTACATACGAAACGACCATAACACGCTGAACACGGTTATTCCAAAAGTAGCTGAACATCATTAAATACAAAAGTAGGTTAACAAATCATATTTTCGATGTTATTGCCTGTAAATCTACTTTTAGTGTTCTTGATGTTAAGCGAATTTTGGTTCTTTGACATGTAAAATAATTTGACAAATGTTTTAAAGCTTAAATTAATAATTACAATTTTACAATGATATGAAACAATAAAAATCTCTTATTACAGGCATAAGTTCCGGAATGAGTTTCTTTTAATTGAATTTAAACTACAATTACACCTCCAAATTTCCTGAATTCCTTTTTTTAAATATTTTTCCGCTCTAGGAATTATGATTTGTAAATTTTTGCGCGTTAGTAAAAACATTTATAACAGGTTAAATATTATAGTTATACCTAGGCTATAACCAAGATAAAAAACGTTGTAATTAAACCTCTTTGGACAAAACTTATCTGTTCTAAAAGTTTTTATTTTTTTAAAGATGCCTATAGTATAATACCCAAAAAGTAGGTTTTAATACGAATTGACGCGTATGTACAGCTATTTTTGGAATCTTAGGCGTTCAGTTACTTTTAAAAATACTATGGTTCAGCTACTTTTGTAATGGTCGTTTCGTATGTAAAGCTTATTCTGTACTCTTGTTGCGACACTGACTTATGACGTTTTTAGTGTTCAGCAGTTTTGGAATTTAAAATGTGTTCAGCGACTTTTGGGGCTGACTGTACAAAGGTAAGCTTAATGCCTTAAGGCATTTTTGAGGCATTTTTTGACGTAACCACTTATAGACCCTCTTTTAAAAAGATTTTTGGTAGCCCAGTGTATTTTTAATTCATCACCACAGAGCTCATCTTTCTACTCTAATTTATTAGAGAATAGAAGATGCAATAAGAAAACCAAAAGAGCCTTACATCAATCTTTCATTATTACTTAGACAATTGGGTCTAAGTAAACTTGTGCTGACCTAAAAGTTTTACCCCTTAGGGTCTAATCGCGTATATAGAAACGCTGGGTGACATTTTGCGCTGCCTTGGGCTGAAGGGCACTGCGTTTTAAGGGCCTTATACAATGAATGTGTTTGTTAAAGAGCCTTGAAGACAAAATGTTATCCAAAAATACTACCGTTCAATTTGTTTTAGCCAGTTTGTTGATGAGAAGTAAAAAAGCTTCTCGATCACAATAAAAGGTAGTGGTACATTTAAGAGCTGCTAAGAGCTGTGAGTATTACAAAAAGCCAAATAATCAAAAGGATGCCCCTGTATTGTAATACTTACTTATTGATTGATAATGATGAAGTCTATCAATAAGGTTGCACCGGGCGTTGAGACTCCTAAAACTTTTACAGCTGATGGAAAAAACTTTTGAAATTCGTCAAAAATGAGGTAGGTGTCCCTAGTGCCTCGAGATCCAGATCGATTGATTCAGAGACCCTGATTGTGAGACCCAAATACCGTGAAGCTGATTGCCATCATTCTGTTATCTCCTTCGTTACCTCCATTTTCAAAAGAAGGAAAATAAATCCTGTGCTCTTATAATAATAATAAGTACCCCAACGGATTGGTATAGGTTTTAATTTCAAGCTTTCCTTCTTTTTATTACGTAAAGACGATATTCACGCATAGTCCCTTAGTCGGGTTCTACGACACCCATGGGATGAGATGGGGTGGTGACATATTGTATTCTTACTCCGTCACCACACGGTATCAGGCAAAAGATTATGGAATATAATATAGGAAGCAGCTGAATGTAATCTTTATTGATTGGAAAGGCTCCAAAAGATGAATAATAAATACTGTGCTGTTATAATAATAACAAATACCCAACCATTGTTTTAGATTCGCTATTTTCTTCAAAAACAAATGAGATTTAAGATAATCAAATTTTGTTCGTGACCAAATTAAGGTAATATTCCCTAGTTAATGTAAATTAAATCGTTTGATTTGCTAATCTCTGAGATTGTCGTAAAAATATTTTATTATTATAGAATATTATGCAAAAACGTTCTAGAATAATATTTGCTTTATTTACTGATTTTGATTTGCGGTGTTGTCCACGTTTGAGCTTTTAGCTTAGAAATTTCGGATTTTTGATACCACGCGGACTACACGGGTTGATTCGGGCTTAGTGTTTTTTACAGATGTTTTTTAGTAAAGTCAGCTTGAGACCTATGCGAATGTAACCTGTAGCGAAACGTCAGGCAAAATATAATAGATAGGATGCCGCGGTTAGCTCCCTTTTACGTCTAATATTTATACATGTCATACTTAAACACAAGCCTTATCCCGTCCGGGGTAGGCAGAGACGACAGAACGCCACTTGTCACGAATAATATTTATACGATATTATCTAGTATTCATCATAATAGCCCATTAATGTCCCACTGCAGGGACGGGCCTCCTCCAGTGAAGGAGGGATACTTGACCTACTATACCACGCTAACCAGACGGATTGGTATAGGGTTTAATTTCAAGTTTTCCTTCTTTTAATTTCGTAAAGATAATATTCACGTATTATCCCTTAGTCGGTATTTACGACACCCATGGGATGAGATGGGGTGGTGACATATTGTATTCTTAAAACGTCACCACACGGAGACTATCTAGTATTAATGACATAATAATATAATTTAGACATAACACATTTTTTTTGCATGACTCATTTACGATTAACATGGCTGTTTTTACAAAACCTATCATACTCTCTGTTGAAAACAGAAACCTCTCGCATAGCATTCCCAAAAAAAGTAAGTACCTGGAATTCAATACATTCAAAATACAAACATAATATATTTATTACCTACAACAAAATATTCAAAATAGCAAGAAACACAATATTTATAACAAATAACTAAAGCTATTTTACTAAAACGAAACACTAAAAATGCAACTCTATTTTAAATAACGCCAGTAAGCTATACCATCAAAACTAAAGGCCTACGCAGACCGGGACGGCATGGCAAGGGATTTTAATTTTTACTAATGGACATTCAACCGTACTATTACAGAAATACGACATAAATAGCTATGCTTTAAAATGAAAAATGCCGTGCGATAAAATCCCTTTCAATGCCACGGCATCATTTTAAAGCATAGCAATTTATGTCGTATTTCTGTAACAGTACGGTTGAATTTCCATTAGTAAAAATTAAAATCCCTTGCCATGCCGTCCCGGTCTGCGTAGGCCTTAAATGAAACAACGAACCGAAACCTTTAAAATCACTAAAAGCCTTTGATGTGTGAAACTAAATCAACATGGAGGATCGATTTTCATTAATCTGGCTAAATTTAGTGATGTTTTTAGTTCAATTTTAAGCTATAAAGGCAACTAATATAATATTAATTGTTAATAGTTCGATTAGTAGGCGATTTAAGTGAATAAGCTGGATTAAGTTATTGTATCCGTGTGGTGACGGAGTAAGAATACAATATGTCACCACCACATCTCATCCCATGGGTGTGAAACCGACTAATGGAATAACCGTAACTCATCTTTACGAAATAAAAAGAAGGAAAACTTGAAATTAAACCCTATACCAATCCGTCTGGGCAGCGTGGTATTAGTAGGCCAAGTATCCCTCCGTCACGGGAGGAGGCCCGTCCCTGCAGTGGGACATTAAAGGGCTGTTATGATGAGCTAAATTTAGTGATGTTTTTAGTTCAATTTTAAGCTATAAAGGCAACTAATATAATATTAATTGTAAATCGTTCGATTAGTAGGCTATATAAGTGATTAAGCTGGATTAAGTTATTGTTTTAGATATTTAGGTAAAAATAGATTTTTGCATTTTATAGATGCTATTTTTATTTTTGATCCCCATTATGATTATTTTCTATTGGCGACGCTAGTGAGCCACGTAAACGCCCTTAAATAACACAATATGTATAGTGTTGTCCAAAAACTTGTTTTAGAATAATAGTAAAACGGTTTTGACCTCGTTTCATACGGATATAACTTTTGTAATTTAGCTGGGAAAGAAAATTCTGATATATGCTAGACCTATCTTAGAAATACATTTATATGAATAACGCAAAAGGTTTTCCATGTTGTATCACTAGCCACATAATATTTTTTCTTTTGCAATGTATAACAAAATCAAAATATTTGGCTAGACTACAATAGGCTTTTATTTCTTTGGACAAATGAAAGAAAGGGTAGAAATTATATTCGTAAATGTCTGATGAGGGAACGATATCTTATGTTATATACAAGTTAATGACCTATTTAGGTTTGTTATAATCTAAATATATCAATCGATTATCCGTGTGTGGTGGAGTAAGAATACAATATGTCACCACCCCATCTCATCCCATGGGTGTCGTAAAAACCGACTAAGGGACTATCCGTCAATATTATCTTTACGAAGCACTATACCAATCCGTCTGGCCAGCGTGGTATTAGTAGGCCAAGTATCCCTGCGTCACGGGAGGAGGCCCGCCCCTGCAGTGGGACATTGATGAGCTATTATGATGATGATGACGATTATTATACCAATTCATTTAACCAGTGTGGTATTACCAGACAGTTTTCTCTTCATCGCTTTTAGGAAACATAATTATTGCAGTGGGTTACTGTGACCAAACAAACTAAAACTAGAAGGTTCTAACGCTGAAAGATAAAAGTAACAATCAAAGAAAAACATATAACTTACCTTTAAACCAGCATGGTAACAGACATAAAGTCGAAGGACATAATTATTATGTCTTTGTAATGTGAATAAATATTAAAATAAATAAATATTCCTCACACATTCACACAACGTCATCTAGTCCCAAACTAAGCAGAGCTTGTACTATGGGTACTAGACAACGGATAAACATACTTAAATACTTTTTTTTGTAAATACATGAAAATATTATTTAGGATTCGAACCCGCAATTTTAGAATTGAAAGTGTATTGCATCATTGTCAATAAGACCCAAAGACGATTAAGTGTATAAAAAGGAATTAAAAAAAACAACTGTTTTTGCTAAAATTATTTACTTCTTTATTATTTACAATTATTATTTTTCATTAACATCATTATTAAATACAATCTAAACTATTACTATAGTTAGAAGCCTGCGTAGATTAGACACTTTTAGTTGCAAATTTTAGTACAAATCTTTGGGACACAATTTTATCTAAATTATAACTCCTTGAAGCCACGATCCACTACAAAAAAATATTAATTAAAAAGAATACTTCTTAAATATTCACACATGGCCATCTAGTCCCAAACAAAATAGAGCTTATATATGGGATACATAAATATATTTTGTTTGTGAATACATAAACATTGTACATGATTGTTTGCATTTGTTATCAAACAGACCAATGCAAACAATCATGTTCTTGCACACAAACATTTGCATTGGGGAACTGAACCCGAGACCTTTGCGTAGCTGCCATGTAATATTACGACTACGCCACAGGTCAATTTTTCTCAATGAAATAATGGCCCAGTGTTAACTACTGCACTTGCACGTCAGCAATACCAAAGTTTGCCAAGCCATTACCTACCCTAGACATAGGCCTTTAAGTGTTATAGTCCTGTAATTACATTACCTGATGTACCCTTCTATCTTAACAGACACTAGACAATTACGGCTAGACTAGTTAATTAGATCTAGTTAATAAAAAAAACTCAGGGCTTTTTTGTTTCTTTTATTTTAGGTAGTAGACCTAATTAACTAGACTAATGGAAAGTTCCTAGTACCTGTTGGAAAATAAATTAAAAGATACCTTGTTGGACAAAGGTTTTTAAAGACAGATAGGTTAATTGATTGAATGGGATAAGATAAATTGAAAATAACAACTCGTTTAGATAGATATAATGTAGGATTAATTGTCTAGGCTAAGTAATTTTTTTTTTCTCACAAACAGTGGCCTGTGCGACGACCTGCACTCAGGAAGAGCTAATGATTGCCAGCGACACAGTCAGTGTCGCAGAGTTTTGGGCTACATCAATTTAGTCCACAGTGTCGTTTTGCCATCGATACGCTAAAAAGAGAAGGAGAATTTTCTGTTTTAAATAATTACAATGTAAGTACTTCGTACAGTAAAAGAATATTTGAAAAACAGAAACATAATTATGGAAAAAACCATCGTAACAAATTTTGATTTATTTGTATACTAATAGAAACCAGAGCTAATTATTCACTACATTCATTTTTATTCCTTTTTACTCACCTTTATGTGTAGCAACCCAAATTCTAAAGTCAGAAATACTGCATAGGATTAAATCCGAAGGCAACAAAAGAAATCTGTAGTTGTCCACTCAAATATAGGGACTAACGTTGATTGCAAAATAGACTACTAATAAACCAATACAGTGGTCAGAAACAACGGAGTTATTCAAGCTATTTCCAGAACTAGAGCTTGTTACAAAAGTACTAGTATAGTAGCTATTTGTACAGTCAGCTCCTTATAAAATGTGACATCTGACATAATATGCAAATTAAAAGTAACTCCCAAAATGATGAATATTAAAAATACAACCAAAGTCCTCTAAATGTGTGAAGCACCTATCATGCGCAAAATATAGCGTAATGAATCTCATAGTTAAAAATTAAGGAAATAAAAAAAATCTAAACAAAAAACATGCCACGTAAGGTCACGTTCAAAATGTTTGTTTATATGGCGATCAAAGGGCACTCTATAGGTGTAACTATAGAGTTCATTTTCATAGTGCTTCATATTTTTGGATAGTTTGGATGCTTAGATACCTTTGGCTCTGTGCTTGTTACTATTACTATGACGTCTTGAATGAACCATATTGTTTCGATATATTTGCGCATGATGTGTCCTTCACACATTTAGAGGACTTTGGTTGTATTTTTATTATTGATCACTTTGGGAGTTACTTAAAATTTGAATATGTTAGATAAGTATTTTGTCACTTTTTATAAGGAGCTGACCGTACAATTGACAATGCTAAAAAATAATTGTAATAATTAAATAAATACCTAAAATGACGAGCAATAAAATCATAAGACAACACATAATAACTCTTCCAGAGTGAATAATTTATTTAAAACGCTAAATTTAAAACTAAAATTTAAACAAAAAGTAAAAAACTTTAGTGTTGAATTTATGCAGCTGCACAGGTTGACGTACGATTTAAAAATAATTCTAACAAATACGAATGCCCATTGCAATCGTATGTCAAATAAACTTTTACAAACATGGTCGTCCATTGCAATCGCCAAAAAAAAACCGACTGAGCTATCCGGGCACAAAGAAAGAAAGAAAGAAAATAAAGAAAAGTTGTTTATTTTTTTTTCCTTGGTACAGACAAAAGACACACAAAAGAGAAAGAAAACAAGAAAAAAAAAGAAGGAGGCTCGTCTCTGCAGTGGGACATTAATGAGCTTTTATGACATTCACAAAAATACACTAGAATAGGCAAAAATATCATGCAGTAAAAATATACAGTCCAGCGTCGAGTTAATTCTATTTATGAATATGTCAACTGATACAGGGTATTCTACTTTGTCTTCCTTCTATTTTAATACTGCAGTTTCTAATATTACATCTTAGTTCTGGTGACTGCCAGTATTCAGAATAGCTCATGATTTTTCAAATTTCTGATTAAACTGTAGCGCATTCTCACATTTCCGGACCGTTACGACTTTTTAAAGGTCGGGAACGCGTCTGTGATTCCTCTGGTGTTGCGGGTGTTCATGGGCGGCGGTGATCACTAACCATCAGGTGACCTGCTGGCTCGTTTGCCTTTATTTACATAAAAAAAATCTTCTTAACTCGGGCTTCTGGTATCAATACCTGGCATGGTTTAGTTTAGTAACTAACCCCAATTTCGACAAGCATTGGTAGACCTTACCACGTTGACCAAAGGAACGTAGTAAGGTTGGTCTTTGTCGTGAATCATTATTCCAAATAGTGATTTCATTTGCTTTAAACAACTATAGATATCGCGTTATTATCTGAGTCTTAGGTTCATATCATTACTCTATATCTATCTCGCTTGCACTTACGGGTCTTTTATTCCTATATAACGTCTTCTATCTCTTTTTGGAGTACTCAAATGATACGTGCATACTACATTACGACAAAGTCTTAATAAGAGAAGGTCATGAAAAAAGCAAAGATAATGTTAAATGAGTCTGTCTGTACAGATGTAAGTCATAACATTTTGTCTCGACAAAACTCATCACATTTCACGATCGTCTACACACAAATTATCCTTATTCAATAAAAGTCGCTAGTCTACGCACGTCCTAACCTAAATCGAAAAACTATTTAGAATCCTAACGTTTATTCCTCTTACATTTTCTTATTGTGAGCCGCCAGAATGCTAGCCTAAAATCTGGTGAATAAAACGCGTATATAAATGGATTTATTGCTGAATTAAACCAACCTAACCATGTAAGTATGTACATTAGTACTGGATTAACGTATTCGTTTGGAATAAACGGTGTAAGTATGTAGTAAAGGAAGAATGGAAGCCAGCAAGCGACAAATCCTCCAACGACCAAACTTAATGTTTGAGCGGTTTTTGTTTCTCTTCTTAACGACGACACTCGATTATTCTCGGCATGTTCTTTCATAGAATGAGTGCGTCTTGTTGTGTTCTTATATTTGTAATTAGCTTTGAATGTGACTTCGTTGTAAAAGCGGGATTCCTTTTCTTTGCTTCTGTATTTCTTTTTCTTTTCTGGTCTGAAACAGCAGGGGCATTTGTGCTCTTGAGATGAGCAGTCGCTTTGCTGTGTTGAGTTTTTCGATGTCTGTTTTGATGCTGATTGTCGCAACGACAGCTTGTCTGATCCTGATTCTGATTCTGTTCGTATACAAGATAGCTTCCCTTTCTGGAACAAAGAAAAGTCTGGATAAATATTCAGTACTGATTAAGAATGGTCTCTCGGTGTGGTGACGCAGTTAGAATACAATATGTCACCACCCCATCTCATCCCATGGGTGTCCTAAAAACCGACTAAGGGAATAACCGTAACTACTATCTATACGAAATAAAAAGAAGGAAAACTTGAAATTAAACCCTATACCAATCCGTCTGGCCAGCGTGGTATTAGTAGGCCAAGTAACCCTCCGTCACGGGAGGGGGCCTGTCCCTGCAGTGGGACATTAATGGGCTGTTATGAATCAAAATGAATGATTAAGAATGTATAGACTAGATTATTTGGTAACTGATGTTAATTGGTTTCATTGGCAGGTGATTGATGTTTAAGTAAAGCGTCAGTTGGGAGTGTTAATTATTCAAATGTATTTGATTTGGGTTTATATTCAACGTCACGTTTGGTGTTTCAGGTGAATTATTAATTATGAAGTTTAGTGGGTTATAAAGTTTAATTCGATATAGTCCCGACAACGGTAAACGCTTTGATACGGCCTCGGAGGCAAATTAGTAGATGCCCTAGATTAAGGGTTCAAATTGGTATTAGTAGGCCAACTATCCCTCCGTCATGGGAGTAGACCGTCTCTGCAGTGGGACATTAGTGGGCTGTTATGATGAAGGGTTCAAATCCCAAACAAGATAAATCATTTGTGTGATCAACAAATTAATGATTGAAAGTTTGCATGTTCTTTATGTTCGTTGTTTTGATGTTTTTGTTTTCACTTCTCTTTGTAAAAGTAATGCGATCCCCGATAGTGCTAATAGAATTGTCTTCTAAAAAACAATATCAAATCACATCAAATAGTTTATAAGTTCTCGGTGCCATGTCGTGATTGCAGTACGTTGCCGTCGCTGCCATGACCTCGTGATGTGGATAATCCCACAAAAGGCTTATGATACAGATGACAACTGATTTGCTTTACCTCCTTTCTGTCTTTATGTGTGTTCTGGTTTTTTTACACGCTTCTTAAAACCCGACTAATATTGTAAATGCGAAAGTTTGTGAGGATGTATGGATTTGGATGGATGTAACTCTTTCACGCAAAAACTACTGTATGGATTTTGATGAAAATGGAATAAAGGTAGTGTAAGATGTATAATAACATTTAAGCTACCTATACAACGCGGTTAATGCCGCGGGCATCAAATAGTAATATATATTTCCTAAAGTCAAAAAAATATTGTCTTTAATTACAAACCAAAACTTAATATCTTGAATAAAACCTCGTTTCAAAAATAACAACAGCTTGCTCATCTATATTCAATCGTATAAAAGATTTTCTCGCTTGTCTATTCCCAGCCTATATAAAGCCTACGTCCCAATTTCGATAAAATGGTGCTGAACCAAATTTAGTAGCCGTTAAACCGTTTATTTCAGACGGTCTGACAATATTTTGGCACGAGAGATATAACTCTAAAAGTTATCTAACCAATATTCTTATTTTACGATTGGTAATTATGAATGGTAGATGTTTTATGACAGCCAGATGTAGTTGATTTGTTTAGCTCAAATACACTTCTCATCAAAAAAATCGAAACAGTTGCAAATTTGTGTTTTGTAAGGATTATCTGAAAAATGTGTATATTTAGGAATATGTGTTATATATCATTTAATAGGGAATTTAATGAGGTTTTCAAATAATAATGTTAATGTTCTAAATTCAAATTAAATTTACATAGATTTCGTATTTTGTTTAACAAGTCGTATTTACCCTGTGCGTAGTTTGACGGAAATTGACAAAATTAGGCACGTAAATGAAAAAAAAAGCTGACAACGTTTATTTAATAACCCGTATCGCGCACTTAGAGTTCCTCGCTCTACTTATTACTGCGTCCACGCGATGTTTACCCGCAAAAATCGCCTAGTGGTGGCATTGCTGAATTCTGGACTTAGTCAGGTTATTACGGGTGAAAGATTGCATCTAAGCTTGTCGTCTTTTCATAGAATCTGCAAACGCTATCAGGAGACTAGTTTGCTCACGCGCCGTTAGAGATCTGGCAGAAAACAGGTAACTTCTGACTGAGTAGATCGATTTATAGTAACACCTTTCTTACAAAATCTACGCCTTAATGTCTTTCAACCGCAGCAGCAGCTTCAAGATGAACCTATGGTGGCTGTAAATGACTCTACAATTAGAAGAAGGTTGAAGAAACGTGGACTTGTACCGTACAAGCCAGCAAATATGGAGGAACTACCTGCAGATCATCGAAAAGCGCGCCTTAACTTTTTACGTAATTACCTAAATTGGTCATACATCTAGTGGAACAAGTTCCTCCTTTCTGATGAGTGCAAAATTGTATTGTATGGTAACGATGGAAGGGCTAAGGTCTACAGAAGTGATGGAGAATGCTTTGCACCATGCAGGATTAAAAGAAAAGGCCATCCATGGTGGCGGTTCATGGACTGTTTGAGGAGAAAATAGTGTAACGACAAGACAGAGTTTGTCTTTGTGTTTGGGTCACGTCTGCCCTTACTTAACAGTCATAGGTACATCGAACAGTATCTTGAACCTCTTGTGATGCCTTATGCACATTTATTTGACCCCGGTTTGACATTTATGTACGAGGATGCTAGGGCAAACACCGCGAGCGTCGTAAGAGATTATGTTACTGAAGTCGATATCTTTATTATTGATTGGCCAGCAAGAAGCCCGGACATGAATCCGACCAAACATCTTTGAGATGAATAGAAATGACGAATTAGTGTTAGAAAACATGCCTTAAAAACACTTTGCCAGCTTTAAAATGCAATCCAAGAGGAATGGAATAGGACGCCACTATATTTGATCGTGACTCTCATCCTATCGATGAAGAACCGTATAGAAGCAGTAATGAGGGCTACGAAAGGGTATACGAGTTATTAAATAAACATTTCCTAGCTTTTTTTTTATTTACGTGCGTCATTTTATCAGTTTACGTCAAAGTACGTACAGGTAAAAACGACTTGTTAAACAAAATCCGAAATCTATGAAAATTTAATTTGAATTTAGAACATTACCATTATTATTTAAAAACGTCATTAAATTCCCTATTAAATGACATATAACACATAATCCTAAATATACACATTTTTCAGATAATCCTTACAAAACACAAACTTGCACACCGTTTCGATTTTTTTGATGAGAAGTGTATATGGACTTTTCGGTGTCTTCTTATAGGTGGTTTTTGGTGCCCGACAGGGTCCACAATTTGAACCTTTGTTAACTTTACCATCTTGTTCCTAAAAAACATTGTGGAACGCAATAAATAATTGAGTATTGAGTACCGAGTATTAATCTATTGGTGCCTCGGGAGTCTAAAGGTCGCAGGTTCGATTTCCGAGCTGGACAGTATGTACCTATATGTGATCAACTAATTATTGTCCTGAGTCTGGATGTTTATTGTGTCCGTTTTGATGTTCCCGCAACCGATCAGTCGGAAAAGTTGGCACGATCCTAGTGCAGGAGTTATCTCTTTAAATAAACAATTTTATGCTATTTTGGCTTACATTGTTTTGTTATGAATAAAAATTAGCATTTTTTATTATTAGGCAAATTCTATTATTAGTAAATATAAGTTGACTAAACGATCTCTTCGGATTTGTCGCATTCCTTCAAAAGCATTCATTCCATCCTGCCTATGATATCGGACCTGCAAAAGTAGTGTAAAAAGTATTTTACAAAATGAAGACGACGAAAAGTCATTTTATGGCTGACATCGATGCCCTCATTCTCGGAATGTTTTCACGCTTTCAATCCGACTACGTACAGGTTTATTCAAAGGTTTACAATTTCATGTGTGATCCTCAAACTAATGTTTTGAGTTTGGATGTTCTTTGTGTCGCGGCACAGGGCATTACCTTACAAATACGAGAGTTGTCTTTAAAGACAACAAAGAAAAAGAAAGTTTTCCGTTTACTTTACCAAAACGTTAGTAAAATAATTGATGCAAATTCAAATACAAGAACATCCAGTCTTAAATTAAGCAGTGATTGTACTAGATAATGGTTACGTACATAGTAAAGATCCAGACCAATGCAAACTTTTATATCCATGTACAAAATAATTTGCTTCGAGCGGAAATCGAACGAGACCTTTGAGTAGCAGCCATCCAATCAAAATAATATCCCTCAGATTTCGTCAAGTTGAAGTTATTATTCATAAATATTATTATTCCATTTTTAATCATAATTATTCTCCGTGGTCACCACACGTAAGAATACAGTGTGTCACCACCCCAACTCATCCCATGGGTGACGTAAAAACCGACCCGTGAATATTATCTTTATGTAATAAAATGAAGGAAAACTTGAAATTAAACTCTATACCAATCCGTCTGGCTAGCGTGGTATAAGTAGGCCAAGTATCCCTCCGTCACTAGAGGAGGTCCGTCCCTGCAGTGGGACATTAAGGGGCTGTTAAGATGTATCATAATTATTTAACGGGACACTAAAAACTCATTTTTTCACGGAAAATAAGCTTAAATATTCCAAATTTAATCCACCCAGCTGCCGGGACTGAGTGGCATAATTTACAAAAATGCTTTTTCAGAATATTATAATAATTTTCCTTGCAATATACTTAATGTACGAGGGGAAAATTTACTAATTCTTTTATTCTAGCGTAAAATTAATCTTTACAAAATTTTAATGACAAAGTATTTTATAAAATTAAATTGGTTTTGACCGTATACGATGTGTTAGATCTGGTTGTTTTCCGTAGTCCCATCAACAAATGGGACTACTGGTTAATTGTTATTTTCCGTCGTCCTATCGATGGGACGATCAATGGGACGATGTAAACAACCGGTTAGATCTCTTGCGCCCGGGACAGCTTGAGTGCTGCTAGTCTTTTTGCTGTTCAAGCCCTTTTGGGTGACAGAGGAACACCGCGTGTTTTAGCCCCGGTACACCGTACTTACATTAAATCGGGACTTCTGTATATTTAATGGCTGCAACGCAAAGGTCTCGGGCTCGATTCCCGCTCAAGGCAAATCTTTGTGTGCATGAACGGCATTGTTTGCATTGGTCTGAGTGTTTCTATGTATAAATAAAATTATTGCAATTGAAATGTTTGCTTTATTTGTATGACCCTGAGTCAAAACCCACCTTAATATTCTTTATTATTTCGTTTTATCTCAATAAACAATACAGACTATCTCAAATATTTCGTGTTATCCAGACCGTCAATGACAGTAACAAGAATGAACACGAAATAAATACTTTCTGAACGTATCTTCGACAATCGAGTTATTGATTATTCGTTCGGAAGTGGGACACTAGATCACTCGCCAATATATTTCATCAATAAAAGGACAATTTGATATCAAAATAACACCATTGTTGTTAAAAAGGTAAATAAAGATATACTTATTTTGAACTAGTTTTTGCACGCGGCTCTGGCCAGGTTAATGTCGTTTTCAGATTAAAAATGAATTTTTGTTCATCCAGGATGCCAGATAGTTCCATATGAAATTTCATTAAAATCGTTTTAGCCGTTTAATCGTAATTGAGTAACATGCATCAATCTTAAATACTGTGTAATAGTACTTCAATGGTACTTCTTCATAGTTTCAGCAAAAGGTGGTTTAGGTTAGTACCAAAGTTATTGCTGCTTAAATAATAATAATAATATAACCTTTATTTCAGGCTGCATAGGCCCATAGAAAAATACCTTATAGACTAACATACATAAAACAATATAATATATACCTTAATGACTAACATAGATAAAATAATTATATTACTTCCGGTTACAGTTGACAGCTGTCATTAACATGTAAACAAATAGCTCCGTGTAATTATAAGTTTTATTGTGATTTACTTTATTAGCAAGTTTACTTTTTAAGTGTCGTGAAAGTGTCTTAAACAAATAATATGTGACAATGTTAGCATGAAAAAATATTACAAATTAAGTGGTAAAACAGTGAACTATTTGTAAAGTACATCCCAGAGTGACCACTGACCTATTTAAACCACTAATTGGAGCATAAGTGACAAAAACAGTAAGTTTTAGTGATAATTCGTTAATAACATGTATAAAAATAAACTTTAAGAACAGATTCTGGGAAATATTTCATAAATAATTGATACAATACCTGTTATGATTCAAATTCCTATCCATATTTGTGATTGATCAAAGAGAATCTGTCACTGTGGGTAAAACAGAATATCCTCACAGACGATTGGTTAATAACTTAGTTATCACTATCGGCAAAACAGTATACCGACACAGATTATTAATACTAATAGCTTAAAACAAATTTTAATACAACGACATCTGTTATACGAATATGCTACTAAGATAAGAGACATCTTACGTTAAATAGTTGAACTAACAACAAGAAATCAATCATACGTGACCTGGTGTGGATGAAAACACACAGTCAGCCATAGAGGGCGTTAAAATAAACACCAGCATTAGTTTAAATAGCTGTCCCCTGATAAATAGAACTATGGATTCACAAAATGTAACACAACGCAAACACAATAAGAAACTACTCAGTGAATCCCTGAACACATCCTTTACATCAATTTCATCGGATTGCTCGAGAAGAAGTCTGCCGGATTTAAAGTATCCGGACAACGAAGTCTTTGAACATCTTACTCAACTTAATATGACACTAAAAGAGCAGCTGGAAATAGCACATGCTGAAATAGACAATCTCCTGACGGAAAATTTTGAATTTAAACATAAAATTGAACAACAAGAAATGAAAATCCAACAACTACAACAAATATGCACCATTTCCCCTCGTACTCCAAAATTACCAAGTTCTACAAAAAAATTCAAGAGACAAAGAAATATTATTAATAACATAGAAAAAAAAACACTTACCGTAAGTAATCAAGACCTAGACTCCAAGTACCAAAATAACACAAGAGATGGCGTCAGTAGTAATTTAATAGCTGATAAAACTGACAAAACCTCGCAACATACACTAGTATCCCAAAGCTCTAAAGACCCAAAAAAAGACATCATTACGAGGACGACTCCGAATATATTTATTTTCGGCGATCAACAAGCCCTAGGTATGAACAAAAATATTACGAAGATGAGAGCTAACAGATGGAATGATAAATACCACGTGAGATCATTCATAAAACCAAACGCCAATAGTAAGCAGATATTAAAAAGCTGTAACGACGATTTTCGAGATAATTTAATACCCGAAGACATTATAATTATAATAATTGGTTCAAATGATAAGCAACCTTACCTACTCCTCTCAGAATTATGTAATACTTTAAGTAAATTAACAGACCACACAGTATATGTTACAAATGTTATGTGTAATCGCTTTTTAAACGAGACACTACTCAATGAAAAAATTGAATTAACAATTAAAAACTACAAAAACTGTAAATACCTAAAAATACACAATTCGGAACAAAATATTTACTATTCAACATATGAACACAAACGATATATTTCAAGCTTATGTACAAAACTTAACACCGAAATTGATTACCAACGATACTACAATCAATATACATATATCCCAATGTAAAAATGTAAATAGTTTTACCAACCAACCAAACCTCACAACGATCACACCAACTAACAAACAAACGAAAATCACATCTTACTTTACAAAAAAAGATAAGTCTCCACCTAACACAGTTTGTTTTCGTAAACCCCGCTAAACTTGAACAAATAACAATATTACATCAAAATATCGCAGGTGCACTAAGTAAACAAGAGTTCATCGAAGTTGCCATAACCGAATTAAAAGAAAACCTAGGATCAATTGATATTATTTGTTTAACTGAAACGTTTTTGAAACGCGGTTCCGAATCTAATCTTAGAATAGGTAATTACAAACTAGTTTCTTCCTTTTCTCGACATAATCAACGTAGGGGCGGATCCTGCATTTTAATCGGTCACGATCTAGAATATAACCAGATCACAAACCTTCCACAAGCGCTTATATATCAGTTCGAATATTGTGCTATTGAAATTAGCAGATGCGGTCTTATAGTAGTATGTATATACAGAACACCATCATCGGACGCAAATACATTCCTACAACAGTTAGAATTCCTTATAGACAAGTTATCAAAAAAAAGACACAAATAAATTATTATCTGTGGTGACTGGAACATTGATACCCTTAAACCAGGTGAATTAACCAAAGACCTTGCCACTATTCTTGAAAATAATAACCTTAAAAATTATATTAAAGGCCCAACACGTAAAAACGCTTGCTTGGATTTAATAGTAAGTAATATCCATGACGGACATAGTAATCTTCATCATTTAGCACTCTCTGATCACGAAACAGCACAGTCTTTAACCGTCAAAATTAACATGCAACGAGAGACAAAACAATGTTCTGGCTTCTGGTTTAAAAAAATAAGAGACATGAGTAAAGAAAATATTAATAAATTTACATACTGTATATCCAGCTTGTCTTTCTCAGAAATTTATGAACACCAGACAACTGACGAATCTTTTAACTGCTTCCATGATACTTTCATACTTTTTTATAGATTATGTTTCCCCATTATCAATATTAAAATATCTAAAAAACATGCTAAAAATAGAAATTTTTCAAATAATTTAAAAAAGTGCTGTATAAAAAAAAGAGTATTATATCTTAATTATCATTTGAATAAACACAACAAGAAACAGAATAAAATTAAATACAAAAATTATAATAGAGTCCTTAAACAATGTATTAACAAAGCGCAACAAATTAATAGTTTAAACTACATAAAAAATCGAAAAATGCCAGTAGAGCTGCATGGAACATTATAAAGGAAAATAACAACAAATCTAAAAATAGAAGCCAGATTGATAGGATTGAATATAATCAAAAAGTTTACGAAAATCCTCAGCAAATTTGTGACCTATTTAACGACTTTTACACATCCCTGGGCAAAACAATAAAACACAATAATATACCAACAAGTCAACATAATAATATGCCTAAACAGCTTCAAATTACCCGAAGATTGAGTCCCTTTGCGCCCCCCGAGGTAACAGTGGCTACGTTCACACGTTGTCGATAACCTCAAACTTAGTTCTTAAATATTTGCAAAAACTTGACCCTAACAAAGGTGCAGGAAGCGATGGTATGCCCTCCGTGTTTCTTCATAAAAGTGCAATAAGTATTTGCAAACCCTTATCAATAATTTTCAACAGATCTCTTAAGGAAGGCATCTTTCCAGATAAATGGAAAGAGGCACACATTATTCCAATCCATAAGAAAGAGTCTAAAGGAATCATACAAAATTACAGGCCCATATCTATACTTAACGCTGCATCAAAACTTTTTGAAAAAATCATTTATGATACCATCTATTGTACTATAGCGTCTAATGTTAGTGAGTATCAACACGGTTTCTTGAGTCGTAAATCCGTTTATACCAATATGTGTGAATTTTCAAATTATGTTATTCGTTGGATGGATCAGCGAGCACAAGTGGATGTCATCTATACAGACTACGAAAAAGCCTTTGACCGAGTAGATCACTATATCCTTTTAAATAAATTATACACTCTGGGAATTCAAGGGGATCTTTATCGCTGGGTTACATCTTATATATCCAATAGACGGCAGGCTGTGGTACTTGGTGGTTATAAATCCAATTACGTTAATATACCGTCCGGAGTGCCACAGGGATCTCACCTAGGCCCCTTATTTTACAACGCCTATCTATATGACTTACATTCATGTTTCACGCATTCAAAGCACATATTATATGCCGATGATAATAAGATTTACTTAAAAATTACTGGAATTGATGACTGTCACAAAATTCAAGCCGATTTAGATTGTGTCTCTGCTTACTATACCTTACATAGGATAAAAGTTAATGTTGATAAATGCTATCAAATGACATTTACTCGCAAAAAACAGCCTATAATTTTTAATTACAAGATAGACAATAAACCACTAAACCGAACCACTGAAATTCGTGACTTGGGTATACATTTAGATAGTAAAATGGCACTAACAAGTCACATTGACCTTACTGTTGATAAAGCTTACAGAAACCTTGGCTTCGTCTTGCGAGTCTGCAAACCCTTCGATGACATAGGCTGTGTAAAGATGGTATACTATGCCTACGTAAGAAGTATTTTAGAATTTGGAAGTGTTGTGTGGAACCCACAGTACAATATCCACATTAATAAAGTAGAGCGTCTACAAAAAATATTCATAAATCATTTAAACTTTAGACAAAAACTTAACTTCTCCACTTACGAAGAAGCATGTAAGTATTATCGTATCGACACTCTACAAAATAGGAGAACTATGCTTGACTTAGCATTTCTACACGATATAGTAAACACAAATCTCGACTGCCCCTCATTGACGTCTCTTATATCGTTAGTCATTCCTAGATGTTATCCTAGATTTAATACTAATAACGTTTTTTATGTTCCGACGAAGAAAACAAACTACGGAAACAACGAATTTACTTCACGGGCTATCAAAAGCTTTAATAAATATTACAGTGACATCGACATTTATACCGTTTCAAAATCCAAATTTAAATCGCAAGTGCTTGAGAGACTATCGACATCAAATCTGTAATTGGGGCATTTGTGTGTGGGTGTGTAAATGTATATTTATTTATTCTATATTTATTAGTATAATTATGTATATTGTTTGTGTATTGTGTTCAGATGCACATGTATATTGTATATGTATGTATATTTTAAATGTTACCTTTAATTGTCATTTAAAATTTGTTTCTTTTTTTTTTCGTGTACCTATACATCAGTCTTTTAAATTAATATAGCGATTGTTTAAAACTTAAGGTCATTATAATGTTATGAATAGCTATGATAGGTATCCTGTTATTGTCTTCTATGTATTGTACTTGTTTTATTTTAAGCAACTATGTAAAATGCTGTTGGATATCTTAATAAAGTAAAATAAAAAAATAAAATAAAAAAAAATAAAATAAAATGCCAAATAATAGGATACCCTTTAACACTAACACAATTTTTTTAACACCAATAGATGAAGCTGACACACTTAAGATGATTCTATCCTTAAAAGACACACACTCCACTGGCTATGATGAGATAAATACTAAAACTTTAAAAATATGTGCACAATATATTGTAAAACCACTTACACACATAATTAACTTGTCCCTTATGGAAGGAAAATTCCCTACCAGACTTAAAATATCCATCGTAAAACCCCTGTTCAAAAAAGGCATTAAATCAGATATGAACAACTACAGACCCATAACACTTATACCTATATTGTCGAAAATATTTGAACAGATCATGTATGATAAATTAGAAAGCTTCCTTACAGCCAATGATATTCTGAAAAGTGAACAGTTCGGATTTAGAAAGAACAGATCAACGACTCTAGCTTGTTTCAGTTTAATAAAACAAATAACGGAGTCTCTTAATAAAAAGCAAAAGGTAGCATGCTTATTCCTGGATATGACAAAAGCTTTTGACTTTGTTTGTCATAAAAAGCTTTTGTCAAAAATATACAACTACGGAATTCGCGGTAATGCATATGGCTGGATAAAAAGTTACCTAGAGAACCGAATACAATATGTAGAAATAACCAACACGAGTAAAAACATGCAAAACCAATACAAATCCACGCTTAAACTTAACGACTACGGAACCCCTCAAGGGGGGAAATTATCTCCGCTTTTATTCCTGTTATATATAAATGACTTTCCTGATGCCATACACCATAACTCTATCCTATTAGCAGATGACACTACATTAATAATAAACAATAATAATAATACAGAACTACAAATAAACATCAATCTAGCTTTAGACAACGCTATCAAGTGATTAAATTTAAATAATCTACAAATTAATATATTAAAAACAAATTTGATACAGTTCCAAACATACAAAGCAAATGAGGTTCCTATTATCGTACAACATAACGGAATACAAGTAAATACTGTAGACGAATGTGTATTTTTGGGTATCACGTTAGACAAGCACTGCAGTTGGAACCAACATATAGAGAAACTAACCTCTAAGATAGACAGATTTGTGTACGTATTAAAAAAAATTAGGCAAACTGTAGATGTACATACTGCGCTAATTGCTTATCATGCTTATGTTTCTTCTTTAATTAGATACGGTATAATAGTATGGGGCAATTCAGTAGACATGGATAGAGTCTTTGTTACTCAGAAAAAATGCATAAGAGCAATAATATGCGGTTCTAACTTCCTAGACAGTTGTAAACCACTATTTACTAAGCACAGAATACTTCCTCTGCCTTGCTTATACATACACGAAATGTGTACGTTTGTAAAAAAATACCCGAATCTCTTTGAAAGTTTCAATCATATGTCTAGGCACCAAAATAAACTGAAACTGCCACAAATCCATTTGGAATTATTTAAAAGAAATGCATTTTGTATGGCTGTTAAGCTATTTAATAAAATTCCCCAAGCCATTAGACAGTTGCCTTTAGCAACGTTTAAAAACAAATTATTTACTTTCCTCTTGGAAAAATGTTACTATGTTACTAAGGAATACCTAGAAGATAAGTAAAATATAGAACATGTTTTTGTACTGCAAATGTAACTACTCTATCTATCTCTATCATCAAGTGTAATTTTGTAACTATCTAATATAATTTAATTTTGTTCTTTTAATGTAATTGATGAATGTAATATATTAATTCTAGTAATAACATATTAAATTACTTATACTTAGTGACATAATATGTAAATGTAGTTGTAATAATAATTGAATTTAAATTAATTAATGAAAGGAAAACTAGCTTTAAGTATTAATATTTGTACACCTACACAGGGAGAATATGGACTGCACTAAATATTAATATACCATCATTGTACCTACACCCTATTCTGACAAATAAATGCATTGATTTTGATTTGATTTGATTTTTACACCTTTTGTTCGGGTGGTATTAGTCCGCGGAAGCGACGGAATACCACGTTCTGAGGCCAGAAGTCAGAGTCCAAGACATGCTGAAGGTACAAGTTCGGTATACGTAACACGAACGCCTTGAAGTTCACGTTGCGGCGAGACTCCAATAGCTGTACCCTCGGCCTGTACTTTAACTTCCGGTGGACGTACTCGACGATGTCATCTACCTCCGTGGTGTAATGGAGGCGAGATATGTACACCGGAGTGTTCGGATAGGCGGCACGCAGCGTAACCTTGGGCTCCGCAGGAGCAGTTCCGCAGCAGTTCTTGTTGCTTCTCTGACGGCGCTTCTTTTGCACAGACACAAAACCGTCGTTTTCTCCTCGACTCGGTACCTTGTCAGACACCACAGTCTTAACTATAGGTGCCTTAGGCGTGCTCGTCATTACCAGCGGAGCCGATGACTTTATACGTGCTGCGGTATTAGGAGGAACCGCGGGGGCGGGGGCAGAGTTGTGCGGCACGTTGTCTGCACGTTCTGCAGTCTCAGCGTTTGTCGGCGTTGGTGACAAAACTGCTGACGCGTAGCTAGCGGCCGATGTATCGAGGCGACACGCTTCTCGCCGTGTGTTGACATTGACACAGGGGCCCAAGTCTGCTATTTTTATAAATTTTCTATGCCGACGCCCGACCAATGCAATCAAACGGTCATTCTGTTAAAAATCCATAGTCGGCTAAACTCCTAAGGATCGGCCAGTGGAGTTACTTTGGAATGGCATGGTTGTATTGCCATTATTAGAAAATAATTTTCCCAATATTTTTTTCACAATTATTGTGATAGTAGAAATGACTTTCATAAAACTACTATTCAATTTTAACATTTATGTAAGTCAGATTTCGTTTACATAAATTTTTAAACAATATTTAATAGTATTCAAAGCTATCTACAGAGAAAGAAAGTTAGTAAAATGCAAAAAACATTAAAAATATGCGTAATCAAGAGCAAGCTTAAAACGCAATACGTCATTAATACGTTTAGTTTTTTAAAATTTTGACGTTTTTATGTCGTAGTACTACAATTTAAATGTTATTGTTTTTACTTTGTAATTCTCAGCTATTTATAAAAGAAACTTCTGTTAGGTGCAAGCTTGACTTTATTATCAAAGTAACAGCTGTGATACTATTGTTTTTACAGAAACTGCAATATATTGTTATCAATATTCGCAATGAAGTACCTATTCAAGATGTAATTTTCTGTTTCAAAGAACTATTAAATACTTCAAAGTGGTCCATGCTGTACATTTTAAGTGCCTATAATGAGAAATTGTTAAATGAAACACTGTTTCTAAAAAGATTATCAATTTATTTGAAAGGGTCAGGGACTACGGCAAGTTCTTATTGATAGCTCTGCAGTCTACCAGTAGGTATTGCCAGAAACAGCTGTTTAGGAGACCCGGTTCACCCAAAAATGGCTATTTATATCCATTCTAAATTTTTAAAAAGACATTCGTAATCTGTTATTATTTTAGGTACATATTTACTCCGAAGAATGAGTTGTTAGGTATTACTATAAGTGTATGTTGATGTCAAAGAGCCATAACAATACAAGATTGAATAAAATACTTTGCGTTTCTTCCTAAGCCATTATTTGTGATGTATTGATAAATATTGACAATTATACTTTGTGAATTGTGTGTTTCATTATTTAAAGGACAAAAGGTCTTTTCATTTTTTATAGAACATTAGCATTTCAGATTCACATAAATGTCCTAAATTAAATTCTGTTATTTGTTATAATACCTATAAGTGTTTATTAGGATGGTGAGAAATAAAAATTCTTTAAACTGTTGATATTTAACATGGTGGTTTTATTTTTAGACTAAATTTTCCTACTTTCTTATTGTAAATAACTTCTTTATTATAAAGAAGTGGACATAAAATCACATTGCATCATGTAGAAATTTTCTTAAGATATTCAATATTGTGTAATATGCTACAAGCATCCACAATCTTCTTTGTAGTTGCTTGGCTATAATGTGAAAAACTCTGTGTGGTGACGGAGTAAGAATACAATATGTCACTACTCCATCTCATCCCATGGGTGTTGTAGGAACCGTCTTAGGGACTATCCAATAATATTATCTTTACGAAATGAAAAGAAGGAATCTTGAAATTAAACCCTATACCAATCAGTCTGGCCAGAATGGTATTAGTAGGTCAAGTATCCCTCCATTACGGGAGGAGGTCCGTCCATGCAGTGATACATTAATGGGCTGGTATGATGAATGTGTTATACACAAATGCTTTATGCAAACACCTGCAACAAAAAAAAATTACACAACCCTATTTAACAAAATCTTAGTTGACTGATGTTATCTTTACTTATACAAACAATAGTCTAGATAATATTAGTACCTGCAACAGTATGGTAAGACTCTGGTACAATTCAATCATTGTGTGCAGGTACAAGTTTTCTATTATAATAATGTTTCAGTGTCCCATTAACAACATTCAGAATAGCCTTCATAATATTTATTTCTTCAACTTGTGTAGGTACACTATATAATAATTTTTATTTAAGGCCTCTGTAACCTAATTAATTGACATATACACTGTTTTTGGGAAAATTAAGGTATTCTGTACCTACAACTAAAGTTGGTGTAAACCAGCTTCCTCCGGCTTCGGGTATAATAATCATTAAATGGGTTGTTGTTTTCCCACATCACCCGGCGAGCTCAACGACGTCATCTTCCTTCCGCTTGTCTTCTCACGTTCATATCCACAGCATTGGCTAATTCCAAAATCCTCACTTGCGCGGTATACATGTTCTAACTAAATAAATAAAACTTGAGAACTCTCTCCACCACAAAATGTTTTCTCGATATGGCGAGTCTTAGGTTCCGCCAATGACCATTACTTTTAGTAAGCGAACAAGGGTAATTTAATTTTGTCACATTTTATTGAAAATAAATAAATTATTTAAATTTAACTTTGTTGGAAATTTAATTTTGTCACATAATAAAAATGTGTTATTTATTAAAAAAAAGTCAGTATCAGAGTTATAGTTATAGTTATTAAGACAACTAAACATAACAAATATAAATTTACTGAAATATATTAGTCCAATTCACAATGATCACACTGAACACATTCACAAAAGAGCTATGATTGCACAATTGGTATGCCAAAGGCAGAGCAATGACCAATGATCTGTCAAAATTTTAATAGACTAGGCACGTCGGTTAGTCAGTGCGCTGTAATTCGTTACAAGACTACTAATATAGGCCATTTTGCTATCGCAGTGCCAGTGATAAGCCGTTGAGGCGCCGATGGGAATATTAGACTACGAAACTTGTCAAAATGAACAATTGTGCGTTAAGTGATCGCTCTTTGAGACACTATTGAAATACCAGACTTGGGCCCCAGGTCGGTGACCTAGTTGCAACAGTAACATTTTTGCGCAACTCGTCGACTTCTTGTCGTAGACTTACGACGATTGTCTCAGATGAGCTCAGTTTCCTTTGCACATCTGCCAAACTTGCCTTCAAAAAGACGATGTCCTTAAGGAGGCTTGTGACATCGACGTGGTCGAAGGTGACAGGAGGCAACTTGTTGAGGTTTGCCACAAACGTAGGCACGTCGTCAGGGTCGGTTTCTTTCAACAGCGTGATGATATCTTGTAGACTTTTCTTTGTCCCGTTACGCCGGCGGGACACCATCTGGTCACGTTTATTTAAAACGGTATACAACTGCAACTGGATGCTGCAATATCTTCTTCGCTGAAGTTGGTCGCGCAGATTTGAATGGCGGATACTTCATCCATCACATCCAACTTCTGCTGCAAGAACGACAGCATTAAAACAGTAGTGTGCTTATGTTACTGTGTTTAAGTATTATTACTATTAGAGTACCATTGAAGTACCATTGAAGTACCATTGAAATACCATTGAAATACCATTGAAGTACCACTGAAGTACCATTAAAGTACTATTGAAGTACCATTGAAATACTATTAAAGTACCATTGAAGTACTATTGAAGTACCATTGAAATACCATTGAAGTACCAATGAAGTACAATTGAAGTACCATTGAAGTACAATTGAAGTAACATTGAAGTACCATTGAAGTACAATTAAAGTACCATTGAAGTACCATTGAAGTACCATTGAAGTACCATTAAAGTACCATTGAAGTACCATTGAAGTACCATTGAAGTACCATTAAAGTACCATTGAAGTACCATTGAAGTACCATTTAAGTACCATTGAAGTACCATTGAAGTATCATTGAAGTACTATTTAAGTACCTTTGAAGTACCATTGAAGTACTATTGAAGTACTTTTTCAGAAGTACTTCAAGTGTACTTCAGTGGTACTATTCTATTTTTTTTTTTCTATTTTTTTTTACAACTCCCGCACTAGGGATCATGCCCTGTGTCGCGGGGACTTTTACAAACATCAATTAACGGACACATAGAACACCCAGACTCAGGACAATAATTTGTGGATCTCACAAATTATTGTCCTGCGTGGGGATCGAACCCACAACCTCATGCGCGGCAGCCGCTGGCTCTACCGGCGCGCCACCGAGGTCGTCTTACTACTTACTTACTTTGAGGTACTTCTTCATAAAAAATATCCACACACGTTTACGTCCCGTAAACTTAAATGAGTGTACACCATTTTAAAGTAGAACGTATTGTTCAATGAACCTGTAGAATAAAAGTTCATAGCAAAGAATTTTATTCAATAATTTAGTTGAGTCGCGTACGTAAGACTCGGCTATGGCTGTATTCATAACACGAATTTATTCTATTTACATATACCTAAAGACCGCCTAGCTGGCCCAGTAGTAGCACCAGTGGCTGCCTTCCACGAGCTCGTGGGTTTGAATCCCACGCATGGATCATGTCCTCTGTCGCGAAGACTATTACAAATATCAATCTTAAGCCTGATTTACACATCGACAAGTACAGTAGCGAGTTAAGTAGTAAGTTGTTGATTAAGTTGAATTGAAAAGATCTCCATCCTATTTTTTGGCGAGTTAAGTACGAAGTAGCCCCCTCTCTCGCGTCTCGCAAACTTAACTCGTACTTGTCGATGTGTAAATCGGGCTTAAGTCAGAACTCAGAACGTAGTCAAGGTTAATTAAAAACTATCTGTTTTGTTCTCACGTTTCGCCATCTTAACTCGCCAAAAAATAGGATGGAGATCTATTTAAATCAACTTAATCAACAACTTACTACCTAACTCGCTACTGTACTTGTCAATGTGTAAATCGGGCTTTACGAAAACAAAGAACTATCATTCTTAGGACAATAATTCATAACGATCTAAAACGTTCTCTTTTAATTCTTTTATAGTACCAGATTTATTTACATGGGCGTGAATCGCACAAAGAATTATGTCCGGCAAGGGAATCGAACCCGCGACCTTGTGTGTTAGCGGTAAGCCGCGTCACCGAGGCAAGTAAACAATATAAAACACATTCATCTATACTATGTATAATAATATTATAAAAAGATAAAGTTTGTGTGTTTGTGACGTTGTAGGGGGTAATCTCTGGATCTACTAAATCGATTTTAAAAATTCTTTCTGTGTTAAATAGACCATTTATCGAGGAGTGTCATAGGCTATTAAGTATCACGCTATGACTAATAGGAGTGGAGAAGTAATGAAATATGTTTAAAAAAGGGACGCGTTTTTTTAGCCACGCAACGAAGTGGGCACGGGGCAGCTAGTAATAAATAAACTTTGAAATACCAACCTTACTACCCTTAGTACTGCTAGCAAGCTGTTGATGTCTTCTTGCCACCACACACGAAATCCTGGCGTAAACGTACACCATGACAGCCATCGGCAGGAAGAAGGAACCCATGGCAGAAAACACCACGTAGCCAGGGTTCTGGTTGTAACGGCAAACTCCGCCTTGGTTGTGGTCTGGTTCATACCTGGTAATAAAATAAAAAGTAAGTAAATGATAGTATATCACTATCTGATAGATCCATACTAATATTATAAATGCGAAAGTAACTCTGTCTGTCTGTCTGTCTGTCTGTTACTCTTTCACGCCTAAACGGCTGAACGGATTTCGATGAAATTTGGTACAGACAATCTTTAGACCCTGAGAAAGAACATAGGCTACTTTTTATTAGCAATCATATTATATTTTGATTTCATAGAATTTTGGCAGGAAAGCTGTGTCAAGTGACCTGTGACGTCATAGGTCACGTGACCTGTGACGTCATAGGTCACGTGACCTGTGACGTCATAGGTCATGTGACCCGTGACGTCATAGAATTTTGACAGATGAGTCGTGACGTCACAGAATTTTGGCGGGAAAATATTTTTTGACAGTTGAGTCGTGACGTCATTGAATTTTTGACAGATGAGTCGTGACGTCACAGAATTTTTGACAGATGATTTGTGACGTCATATTATTTTGGCGGGAAAATATTTTATACCTCTGTCACTTTTGACAGCTGTCAATTTTGACAGATAGGCGTGACGTCATAGAATTTTTGACAGATGAGTCGTGACGTCACAGAATTTTGGCAGGAAAATATATTTTGACAGCTAAGTCGTGACGTCATTGAATTTTGGCGGGAAAAATAGTATTTAAACAGCTGAATCCTGACGTTATCACAATTTGGCGGGAAAATAAATAGGTTTGTACAGGACCCTCGGTGCGCGAGTCAGACTCGCACTTGACCGGGTTTTTAGCTGTGGGTCTGATATATCTAGAGAGCTTAAATTCGTAATTGTCAACTTATTTCATCATAACAGCCCATTAATGTCCCACTACAGGGACGGGCCTCCTTCCTTGACGGAGGGATACTTGGCCTACTAATACCACGCTTGCAGACGGATTGGTATAGGGTTTAATTTCAAGTTTTCCTTCTTTTTATTTAGTGAAGATAATATTCATCTTATTTGTTAGGCACTAAAGTGACACACCTTTGCTTATCCTATCCTACTAATATTATAAATGCAAGTTTGTGAGGATGGATGGATGTTTGTTACCCTTTCATGCAAAAACTACTAAATGGATTTTGATGAAATTTGGAATATAGGTAGTTTATGGTGTAAAATAACAATTAAGCGGGTAATACCGCGGGCATCAGCTATATATATATATATATATAATAATATATATATAAGTAATTAATACTTATAATACTTATCACAAATACAATATGGACCCTGTTGGGTATGGCAGTTTAGAAGAGAGGAGGATACTAGATATTAGTAATATATTTATATGGAAAAGCATTAAATTAGCATACATATTAGACTACTATACTACATAATATACATAACATATTATTATACTAGGTGACCCGTACCCACTTCGTTGGGCGGCGAAAAAGAACGCTTCCCTTTTTTAAACATATTACATTACTGCTCCACTCCTATTAGTCATAGCGTGATACTATACAGCATTTGACACTCCCCGATAAATGGACTATTCAACACAAAAAGAATTTTTAAAATTGGTTCAGTAGATCCAGAGATTACCCCCTACAACGTCACAAACATACAAACTTTTCCTCTTTATAATATTAGTATAGATGAAAAATAATTTAAAAAATAACATTTTCATCCATAACGACTGCGTTTTGTATTGTATTTAAATTTATTTATTGTTTGTTTTTCTTGTGTGCAACAAAATAGATATTGTCTTTATTCTTCTTTCCTTACTTAGTTGGTTTAACACCCAAAATGTACAGAACGCCACTTCACCCGAGTTTTAGTCAGCCACTGTTGAATAACAATGAAAACAGATCCCAATTTTAGCATTAGCTGCCGCCTAAGCTGAGTTTATTCACAGATCTAAGTTATTAGCATTGGCTAAGTAATCATTAGGGATTTTGAATACGCTAGTACTATATATCTCAGCCCATTAATGTCCCACTGCAGCGACGGACCCTCTCCCGTGAAGTAGAAATACTTGGCCTACTTATACCACGCTGGCCAGACGGATTGGTACAGGGTTTAATTTCAAGTTTTCCTTCTTTATGTTTCTAAAGATAATATTCACGGATTGTCCACTAGTCAGTTTTTACGACACCCATGGGATGAGATGGGGTGGTGACATATTGTATTCTTACTCCCTCACCACACGGATGGGACTATTTTAACATTGGGACATTAAGGGACATACCGACACTAGACACAAATAGCTAGTCTAGACAATGATGTTGGCTTGAATTCCACGTCGTTTTTATTGACGTATCTTACGTGGTATAAAAAACCACGACCACTTTGCCAACGAGGCAGAAAGAATATTTCCCATCGTGCTCAACAAAATAAAAAAAAACTAGTATAATGTGCTAATCTTTATCAACGACATGAGAAAATTGTCACAAAAGTAAATGAAGTGAAAGACCAAAACAGATACTGCAATAAAAGTATCATAAAAAAGTAGTAAATATTGAATTCTGGCAGGAAAATTACATAAAAAGTTTTGATAAAGCCCATAGGCAAAAGAAACACTTCCCTCCTTAGACAAAAGAAAAACAAACAAAATATGCATTTATTTCTATGTTATTTCCTCTTTGGTATTGATAGAAAAGAATACAAAACAGATACTTAATTTGATTTTCAAAGGATAACAACGGAATTATACAATATTGCGTAGATTTGCACAAATAATAATTATCAACAAAATGATTCAATGGCCAGGATTTAATTTAAAGCCACGCTATGGACTAAGTACCAGTATAAAAAATACTCTCCGTGTGGTGATGGAGTAAGAATACAGTGTGTCACCACACCATCTCACCCCATGGGTGTCGTAGAAATCGACTAAGGATCTATCCATGAACGTAATCGAAACAAGGATAACTTGAAATTAAACCTATACCAATCCAGCGTGGTATTATTTGACAACTAAAGTTAACTTAACCGAATTTTTAACGATTTTAAAGAACGAGAATTGACATGCAGTTTAAATTATACATTAATTTTATGTGCATGTTATGTTAGCCTGTGACAGCCTGTGCAATTACGATTAGCCTCTCTTCCCCAGCTTGATCCTCCGAAACAAAAAATTCATGGAAGTCACAGCTTCATACGCTCATCCTTATCTACAAGCACACTCTTTTAATATAAAAAACTACTCGAGTGCTGAAATTGAAATTACTGTTTTTTTTAGTGTTTGTAAAATACAACTCCCGCACTAGGGGTCAAGCCCAAAACTACTTGAGTGGCGTTGAAATTAAAATGAAACATTATACTTTAAAAAGAGTTTCGAGAAATTGCAAAACGAGTATATATTTCGCACGTAATCGCGATTTGAATATACCCATTGAAATATATTATGTGTAATTTCTCCAGAGAGTACAGTACGTACGGTCCTTCAAGGGAGGAGTGAATAGGTTTTTGAAAGGTCACCAATTCGCGTATGATTCCTCTGGTGTTAGCATACATAAGTTACGGAAACTAATTACTACCAGGTGAATTGTTCGAAAAGAAGAAAGACAATGAAAAAATTGGTACTCGAGGCGGGACTCGAACCTGCGTCTCTGGACTATACGCATTTAAAACGCCAGGTAAATTGCCTGCCCCTTTGCTGAAAACGAGGTATAAAAAAAAATCGGCCAATTTAAATACAACGATTAACGATTCGCAGAAAACGTAATCGCTACCTGAAAATGCCAATTGAAATATAAAATGCCTTCTCTGAAAACATTTTACCCGACAAATAATATTTTGAAGGACAAATGCATTAAAAGCACCCTCGGTAAACCATATAGCCACTTGATAACCTTAGCTACATGTTATATTTTTAGGTGAAAAAGGTAAACACAAAAGGGCTTTCTTAAGTAAAATGGGGTACCTTGACCTCCGGTACGGATGACGGGGCACCAATCACGCATATAAAGTTCCCCACAGAATCCCCGTAATGTGTGTTCATGATAGATAGATATCAATCTTTTCAAAAGAACTTGTTTATCTCCTATGAACGTAACTCATATAGGCTTTTGGTAAAGTTAATAAGAAAATATCGTAAGCTATTTAAGTAAAATATTGAAGAAATATTTTTAACGTTCAGAATTTGGGATGAAAATTTATTTTTACGCAGTTGTAAACTTCTTTTTGTAAGCTTAATCAAGTGGGGGTCTGATAAAATAGATAAACAAACAAAAAAAGTACCTCTGTGGCTTAGCGGTTATATGAAAAAAAGTATTTAGGTATGTTTATCCGTTTTCTAGTACCCATAGTACAAGCTTTGCTTAGTTTAGAACTAGATGGCGATGTGTGAATGTGTGAGGATTATTATTTATTTATTATTTATTTTCAAAAGAACTTGTTTATCTCCTATGAACGTTACATATAGGCTTTTGGTAAAGTTAATAAGAAAATATCGTAAGCTGTTTGAAAAGTAAAATATTGAAGAAATATTTTTAACGTTCAGAATTTTGGGATGAAAATTTATTTTTACGCCATTTTGAACTTTTTTTGTAAGCTTAATCAAGTGGGGCTCTGATGAAATAGATAAATAACTTATTATATAAAATTATTTTTCATTATCATCATTATCATAACAGCCCATGTCTCACTGCAGGAACGGGCCTCCTCCCATGACGGAAGGATACCTAGCTTACTAATACCACACTGGCCAGACGGATTGGTATAGGGTTTAATTTCAAGATTTCCTTCTTTTTATTTCATTAAGATAATATTCACGGGTAGTCCCTTAGTCGGTTTTTACGACGCCCATGGGATGAGACGGGGTGGTGACATGTTGTATTCTTACACCGTCACCACATGGAGCTTTTTAAAACCATATTAGCTATTAAATATAAGGCAAACAGAGGGTGGTCGTTTCTATTAGAACTCCTTGTACCCCTGATTAAATGTTACCTATGTTACCAACTTCTTTTTACGTAAATAAAAACTAATTAAAATACTTTCACTGTTTTTTTATGCACAGGGCTTGCTTTCAATTACGGTCAGTACCAAGACAGCCTTAGCTTTGGCAAATATATTTGCATCTCTCTAATGAATTGTTTATATCAATTCAACCACTCATTTTATTTTCAACCAAATAATAATCTACATTCTCAAATTTATTCAACTACGTAGTCTTGAACAAAGCAAAGCTTGTATTACTAGATGACTTATCAAACGTACTCACTATATTAATATAATAAACATTCTTATTCATAAACACAAAAAAAATCAAATCGGTCTAGCCGTTTTCAGGTAAAAAACATAAAAAAAAATACAATCAAATTAAGAACCTCCTCCTTCTTTTTTTAAGGGGGTTAAAAATTTGGATTGAACGCGAATTGAATAAACCTTTGCGTAGCAGTCATATATGTACACTCAAGGAATTTAATTGTTTAGCAATTTGCTTAATTTTGAAATCGGTCAGGTTACTATTTACCGACTACAGACGACGGATGACGAACCCCGACGTCTTGGGAGACGTAAAATTAATTAGACAAGGTATATATACCTAGCCTTGTCTATCTATGACAGACAGGTATTTTGTGTTAAAATAAAATTCTTCAATTTTATATTGTTGACAGACCAAAGTTAAGTCAAACTAAACTAGACCTTATCTACCATCTCCATCAAACAGTATCCTTAGTCCGAGTTTGTGTCACTATTAACAATAAAGTATATCGAGTAGTATTCGCTGTTCTGATTGGTTCAATGCATTGTATTGATAATACTGTCAAAATTTTATTTTTTACTCTTTGGACAGAATGGTGGAAGTTTGTAAACAAAGAAGTTTGAAGTGCGATTCATACTTATTGGTTATATTTTATATTATGTCAATTTTGAGGTGTAATATCTTTCAAATTCGCTAGGATTATTTTGGTATATAATACGACTAAATTACGTAGGTTGTGTACCTGCTAAACAATTAAATTCCTTGACCGTACAAACAATTCCATAGAAGACGTCATTATTATTACTATAATTTAAATTGAGAGAATTCTATAGTGAAGACGTTTAAGACAAAAATCAGCCCTTTTCTATCTTTCTATCTGACATATCTTACACATTAAAACAAAAGTAAATATAATAAGACCTAATCTTAGCATTCCATGGATTCTCCGTGCGGGTGCCGAGTCCATCGCGTGATAGAGGACGGAACACTTGCATAACAGCGTCTGGGACTTACGACCCAGATGTAGGTTTAAGGAGGCCCCCTTACAGCGCGTTAGCGGTCACCTTCACTATCTGCTATACCTACTTAAACGATTGCGACGAAAATTTGTTCAATACTAATCAAAGCTATCAATTTTTTATTGTCTCTACGACAACCAATATTCACGACTCTGTGACGTAATGATATTAAAGTCAGCAGTGTATTAAATAAATATAATAAATGAAACCCAAATAGCCTCTATAATATTTCAATTCAAATTATATTTGGCAAGAGTAAATATATTTTTAGTAATATTATTACGACGATCAAAGAATAACGTTATAATATAATAATTTTTATATAATATTATAATATAATAGTTATAATAATAACTTTCATAAGTTAAGAAAATGTACGAAAACAAAGTTTTCGTACATTTTCTTAACTTATGAAAGTCAAAACAAAGTCTTAGCAAAGTTCAACAGAAATTGCGAAATGTTTGTAACCACCCTATATTTACCACGTTACGTGTTTATCGAGGGACGATTAAGGGAGATTCGGTAAATGGGATATAATTAGATACGAAAGAAACCATAAAGAAATGCGAAGAGTTAGTTGTAACTTTTGTTGATAGTAACAGCCACGTTTGAAAGTTCACGAAAGACACTTTTCGTGTCTGAAAAAGGTTTTTTTTAAACAAAAACTCCCGTACTACGAGTAAGAGGTCATTGAAAAATCAGTCAAGCAGCTTAGGGTAGGGAATTTTACAATGGTACGTACATACATATTATAAAGGTAGGTTAGATATATATATCCATGTATTTAAATACATATTATATAGCTACACATCCAACCTATAAATTTTGCAAAGGTTTCAATATAAAATGTTAAGAATGATAGTAGATGCACCATGGTATGTCACTAATGAAAGACTACCGAGAGCTTGGCATCAAAACCATCAAAGAAGAGATAAAGGATAGGGTCACATCTTATAAAAGTAGAACACAGCTACACCCTAACATATTAGCCTATTAACTTATGGACGGGATACTTCCAGGTGTGAGGAGACTAAAGAAAAAAGCTCCTCAAGACTTACTTTAAAATGCTATAAGAGGGCATGCCACTGGGCTTGAATTATGGCTTGAATTATGACCTAGGTATTGTTAAATGTCTACTGGACAGATTGCATTATAGAATAAAATTGAAGAAAATATAGTTACACGAATTACCCCTTCTGAATCAATCGAACAAAAATACAAATATTAAAATATTAACAACAGCCGACTTAATCAATATGATGTATGGCTATTTTAAATAAATGAGATTTAAAAAATATAAAATAAAAATATTAGCAACAAAATCTACTTACCATCCAAACATAGGGGGACAAGTGATGGCCCCTGCGGCAATCCAAACGAAAAATATCATAGTCAACGCCAATTTCTTAGATCTTCTACGTCTTGAGTATGTTAACGGTCGCGTGACAGCCAGGTAACGGTCCACGCTTATGGCACATAGAGATAGTATGGAAGCAGTGCAGAGGAGGATGTCCAGACTTATCCAGATGTCGCAGAGAATCCAGCCAAGCTCCCATTTACCTTGAAAGAAAAAATATGAATAAATATATTTTTTGATAAAGGATATTTTGAACGCCACAGAAGCCGTCGACATCAGATTAAAACGTGCCTACGGCGTCTCTATCTAACCTTTTGACCGTCACGTCTGTGTTCCTTACGCCTAGCATCGTATTCGTTGAATATGGTTAAATTGAAATAATAATAGGAAAAATAAAGGCTCATCATCATCATAACAGCCCATTAATGTCCCACTGCAGGGACGGGCCTCCTCCTGTGACGGAGGGACACTTGGCCTACGAATACCACGCTGGCCAGACGGATTGGTACAGGGTTTATTTTCAAGTTTTCCTTCTTTTTATGTAAAGGTAATATTCACTGATCGTCCCTTAGTCGGTTTCTACGACACCCATGGGATGAGACGGGGTGGTGAAATATTGTATTCTTACTCCGTCACCATACGGAAATAGTAGACATACGTACTTTTATTTGTAATTACATACTTATAATAAATAGAATTACTATCCTTACGAAATAAAAAGAAGGAAACTTGAAATTAAACCCTATACCAATCCGTCTGGCCAGCGTGGTATTAGTAGGCCAAGTATCCCTCCGTCCCGGGAGGAGGCTCGTCCCTGCAGTGGGACATTAATGGGCTGTTATAATGATAACTACCTAGTTACTTATGTAGAAACTATGTCTTACATCTTCTAGAAGATATTATAGGCTCTGCTTAGTTAGCGATGAAACTTGTTACCTGTATAGGCAAGGATTTGACTGATCTAGACAACAAAGGTGTAATGATGTGGCGTTAAATGTACACCATTACTTATATACCAAATTTCAACCTATTAAGTTTAATTATTGAAATATCTAAGAAAACGTTAGTATGAAAAATCTAACTTCTGATAAAATCTTTATACAAAACGGCAGTTTCATAGGTAAAGACCTAATATTGGTTTAAATTAATAAAACGTAACAAAATAAATAAAACGTTTTACAGACGTCAAATAAACACTCCTTTGTGGTCGAACTTGTCAAAGTTTATAAGCTACGTCAATGAAGTCCCTAGGTATTTTAAAACGTTTTAATGTGTATTTTGTGTAACCTGAAATACACATGCACTGTTTAAACTTTGTTAGACTATCCCTTGTAGTATTCATCATAGCTTGTTAATGTCCCACTGCAGGGACGGGGATACTTGGACTACCACTAATACCACGCTGGCCAGACGGATTAATATAGGGTTTAATTTCAAGATTACCTTCTTTTTATTTCGTAAAGATAATATTCACGGATAGTCCCTTAGTCGGTTTTTACGACACCCGTGAGATGAGATGGGGTGGTGACATCATCATAACAGCCCATTAATGTCCCACTGCAAGGATGGGCCTCCTCCAGTAACGGTGGGATACTTGGTCTACTGATACTACGCTGGCCAAACGAATTGGTATAGGGTTTAATTTCAAGTTGTCCTTCTTTTTATAACGTAAAGTTAATTTTCACGGATAGTCCCTTAGTCGCTTTTTACGACACCCATAGGATGAGATGGGGTGGTGACATATTGTATTCTTACTCCGTCACCACACGGATAATGTTTTAATGTGTATTTTGTGTAACCTTAAAAACATATGTAATGTTTTAATTTTGTTAGACTATCCCTTGTTGTATTAATTGACAGAAAATTAAATATAGGTTCAACTTAAAATAATTTTGTCTGCTGTGCGCTAGATCGTAGGTTTGAATTCCAAGCAAGATAATTTTATTATGTGATCCACTAATCATTTTCTTAGGCCTAGATGTTTTGTGTTTGTTTATTTCATGTTTGTTAAGTTCCCCGCGATAATGAGAAAATAAGTAATAGTAATTTTTTGACAGGAATAGGTATGTTTAATCTATACTAATACATATTATAAACAGGTAAAATTTGCGTGTTTGTGACGTTGTAGGGGGTAATCTCTGGATCTACAAAACCGATTTTAAAAATTCTTTCTGTGTTGAATAGTCTATTTATCGGGGAGTGTCATAGGCTATATCTGCCCTGATAATTGCACTTGCAGTAATCGACATTTTTGAGAATTTCACTTTTTTGCAGAAATGGCATCCTAAGGACATAATCTATACGTAAAAAATATATCTATTACTTTTTTTCTATTACAAACGTGTTTATTAGGTACTATGAAACGCAGTACTTGCACCTAAATGTAACTTGTGCTACAAAAATTTGAAGCATTAAGCATATGCTATAAGTTTATGCAGTACTTGCTACGATTACTGCGTAAGCTTGTAGCATATTTTTTTCTGAAACGAATGTTTACTTAGCCAAACGTAGTATTCTACAATCATGCGCTTACGAGAAGCGAGAGTGAGAGGGAGCTATGTGTGTATAATGTGTATATTGCGCTGTTTATTTGGTCATCGATGACTAAAAAAATAATTTTATTAAAGGTCCCCCTTTAAAAAAAGTATTTTTTTATACTTATTTATTTCAAACTATTTGTTATTTTGTACAATATATATTTAACACAGCAAAATGACTATTGAACCTGTGTGCCTATGTCCTGGAATGAAGCAAATGCAATATATGACAAACAGTCTAAAAACATGGAATTTGTTGTTGATTGGTGCTGGTGGGGAACGGGTTAAAAATGCCTTAACACCAATGTTATACCAAAATGTTGCGTGATGTAAATCACTGCTGTAGTCTGACGGTGTGCCTTGAGCCTACCCTGAACATGTTTTACTGTCTCATACCTTTGACACTATAGATTACTTTACCTGGTTGGAGCGGGTGAACTTCTATAACTTAAAATGTACCTTTTACCAATAAACCTTATTTACCTTTTCTAAACTTATTACCTTTACCTTTGACAGTGCAAAAGCATATTCATGGCTGGATGTAAGGTACCTACCTAACAGGTTATGGACAAGATATAACAATTAGGAATGACACAATAAATAAATAAAAACATTTTTCATCTTTAATTATAATTAGCACATAGTTTATGAAGGGTTATGGACAGAATATAACAACTAGGCATTCCTTATTGTACACACAATAAATAAATAAAAACATTTTTCATCTTTAATTATAATTAGCACATAGTTTATGAAGGGTTATGGACAGAATATAACAACTAGGCATTCCTAATTGTACACACAATAAATAAATAAAAACATTTTTCATCTTTAATTATAATTAACACATAGTTTATGAAGTGTGTAGGTGGAGGGTGCAGGTGACCTTATTTCATAAATTACCAAATATTGATCATAGTCTGGTGTTTTAGAGATGAAATTTTTATATTGGTTGAGCCACAACTTTCTAGTAGAAATTAGGACTCTATAGCGGTTTGTTCTTGAATAAAGCACTTAATTTAAGTTACTGTAGCTCTCATGTAATCTGACAAAACAATAGTATAAGTTTATTTGTCCAAAAAAAAGTTACACTTTGTTTCTTATGTTAACTTACATAACTATTATAGCAACAGTATAAGCTAATATATTTAATGATTAATAATTACAAACGCAGTACTAAGCACGTGCTAGGTGAGTTTGCAGTAATAAGCACTATTACTGCATGTGATCTTAGTGATACTGTAATGCTCGCAAGCCCAGAAAGTTAATGAAAACGCAGTACTAAGCATTTTATCTAAATAAAATAATAAAATAAGGAAAAAAATATATCGATAGAAAGATGGATTTTTTTACTATTTTTAAGTTACATTTTAAAAGTTATAGCACCGATATTTCTTCCTTAGATATGACGAAATATGTTTTTCGCGCTTATCTCGAAACCGCTATTTTGCAAGTACTGCGTTTGCAATAACGAGGGCAGATATAATATCACGCTATGACTAATAGAAGTGAAGCAGTAATGAAATATGTTTAAGAAACGGACGCCTTTTTTTCGCCGCCCAACGAAGTGGGCACGGGTCAGCTAGTTTAAAATAAAACTTTGTATAAAGGATTTCTTTTAGAAATAGAATAGAATAGTGAATACAGTTACAAATAAAGGAAAAGCTTGTTAAAAACATCACATTGTCAGTGTGTACGTTACTTTTGTAGAATCTGATGTCAAAGGAAGAAAACAACACCAGTATTTTTTTACTATACGTCTAGTAAGTATTTTTTAAAACGCGAGTATAGTTCTGGTGTAAAGGCAATGAATATAAAAGTAAAAATAAAATAAAAATAAAAAAGCCTTTTATTTCTTGCATAATTCCATTACAAATACATTCTTGTTGCAAAAACAATATTACATAGATTGGTTCATTTAATATCGTGTCATTATTGTTGTTTATGATTAATTATTCTTTGTTTATTTAAATTAATTAGAACAATTTTAATTATCACTTCTTATATGTGTTTATTAATTATTACATTATACATATAGGTAAGTACCTATATTATTTAATATATAAATATTATTAATATGTTATTGCATATAGGTACAGTCAGAGGCAAAAATATGTAAATACCACAAAGTCTCATAAAACGTCACCATTAACAAGAACATAAACATGTATTGAAATAAGTGTTCATATTATGTACACATTGTATTGTTAATAAATATGTATTCAATAGGTAAAATAATATGTATTCAGCAAAAGAAGCATAAACATGTACACCGCCAACTACTAATAATCATGGGTACGTTCTTGAGCAAATAAATATGTATACAATGATGATGATGATAGCATAAACATGTACACCGCCAACTGCTAATAATGATGGGTACGTTCTTGAGCAAATAAATATGTATACAATGATGATGATGATAGCATAAACATGTACACTACCAATTGCTAATAAGAAAAAAATATTAAAACACACAAAATATTAATTATTGTTCAATGTGTTTGTGTTTATTTTATTAAGTAATTCAAAAATACTGCATGCAGTTTATCTATAGATAATAATATAGTCCAGTCTAAGTTTAATCAAATATAAAAAAAGCCATTTAATTGACGACTATAATTTTTTTTCGTAAACGAAGTCGCGGGTTACAGCTCGTATTGAATATATATAGTAGAAAACAAAATAAGAAAAAATAAAAAACACAAAAAGTAATCCCTTCCTCAGGATCGAACCAGAGCTGTTTTCTTTTCAGCCAAGCTCTATACAAGCAAAGCTATCGTGTTGACGACAGTTTTGATCAAATTGTCAATCTAGTATTGCGCTTTAAAATTGGCATTGACATTTGTATACTTTCATAATCACTCACTACAACTACACTAAAACTCGAGACCGCAGATGAGCGACGCAGCGGGCGACGTTGCCGTTCAGTCATGCGCGGCTCCCGTACACTGGACGAGTTGGCAACATCGCTGGTAGTGTACATGTTCATGCTTCTTTTGATGAATACATATTTATTAACAATAAAATGTGTACATAATATGAACACTTATTTGAATGCATGTTTATGTTCTTGTTAATGGTGACGTTTTATGAGACTTTGTGGTATTTACATATTTTTGACTCTGACTGTACCTACATAATGTACTTAATAATCAATGAATACGGATAGTAATTATATGGAACTGGTTCACTCCATCGCCATCAGTTTTTCCGTTTCCATGTGGACAGGATGTATATGGGTTGACCATGATAAGCAAGTGGAAATCGTTAAGGCGGCTTTTTATTTGCGTGTGCCGTACCAACACCAAGCTCAATGTTAAAAAACGGTTTTTAGACTCTCCGTCACCGCTTTGAATTCCCACAGGTGTGGATGAGAAGGCCAATTGTATTTTAAGCATCAATTGAGTGCTTTAAAATAAATGTGGTGACGGAGGAAGAATACAATATGTCACCACCCCATCTCATCCCATGGTTGTCGTAAAAACCTACTAAGGGACTATCCGTGAATATTATACTTACGAAATAAAAAAAAAGAAAACTTGAAATTAAGCCCTAATACCTATCTGTTTGGCCAGCGTCGTGTTAGTTGGCCAAGTATCTCTTCGTCACGTATGGAAGACCGTCCCTGCAGTGGGACACTAATTTTAACATGAAATTTATTTCATAACAGTGGGCTGTTATGAAATAAAAATGTTAAAGCGGGAAAATACTTGTAAATATGTTACAGCTTACGGCTTATTACGTCTAAGCGGCTTAATACTTGCCGTATACCTATAAAAATACCACATTGAATAATCACAAACGTGGATACCATCGCTCCGTATCCGTTTAGCCCGATTTACACATCGACAAGTACAGTAGCGAGTTAAGTAGTAAGTTGTTGATTAAGTTGATTTGAATAGATCTCCACCCTATTTTTTGGCGAGTTAAGTTGGCGAGACGCGAGAGAGGGGGCTACTTCTTACTGTACTTGTCGATGTGTAAATCGGGCTTTACTCTAACAAAATCTTCCTTATCCGATCCTGATACCATCAGTTTAATAGTAAGGATAATGGCTCCTGTCAGCGTCAAAGCTCACTTTGTTGGTGTAACTAATTTATAAAGATTAATGATAGCAAGGCTCGGTTGTGTTTCTTGGTTTAAGATTTTTCTCACGAATCGACTTCGGGGTATCATCTACTGATCTTAGAATGATGTTTAGCAGACATGATTTTAATTGGTTTTTTATGTAGATATTTTTGAAAACATTTAATGTGTTGAAAGTGTGTTATACAAATACTTTACAGCCTTTTCTCAAGACTTTGTTATCAACATAGTACATTATTTATCGATTTGCGAATATTTTTTTTTTCAATTGTCGGCGCTAGTGAATTCTGTAAACACTCTCGATACAAAAGAAATGTCTGTTTCAAAGTTTGGGGATACAATCAATAAGCGTTACCAATGCGCTGTCGGTTCAACAACGAAAGCCTACGTTGCCACCCTAACACATCACGGTATTCACTTTTTAACCTATATTTACGATTGTTGGTGGTTTTGGCGAGTTAAGTACGAAATAACCCCCTCTCTCGCGTCTCGCAAACTTAGCTCGCCAAAAAATAGAGATCTATTCAAATCAACTTAATCAACAACTTACTACTTAACTCGCTACTGTACTTGTCGATGTGTAAATCGGGCTTTAGTCGGAACTCAGATCGTAGTCAAGGTTAATTAAAAACAATCTATTTTGTTTGTTTTGAAAATACTTACGTGTTAGTCCCAAAGAAATTTCATCAAAATGAATTTTGTATCCATGTTGGTCACAAAAAGATTTCCTCAAAAATCTCTTAGCAATTTGGTTATATGCCAAAAAAAAAATTGAATGTCTGTCAGTCATTCATGTAAACAATATTTTGAATGATAAATAGGTATCAACGCTCTGGTTTTAGAGTTCGATTTTGATATGAAAATGTTTTTTTTCTTTTTTTTTAAATTGGCCTACCAAAATGACTCTATGGTGCCTGATGTTAAGCATCCAATAGAGTCCAAGAATGGTGAGCACCATGCCAGCTACAATTTTTGTTGAGGCATGAATGTCTACACTAAGACGGCTTCAGAAGATGCTTTTTCACGCCTCACTTGAACCAGGATCGTAGTTTGAAGGAAACACGTGAGCTGGCAAAGAGTTCCATTGTTTGATGGTTTTCCACATGTAATCGTTGTGTAATTCAAGTTAATACATAAGTTTTATTATTATTATATACTTTTATTTCAGAAAAAAGTTTTCCATACATTGGGTTAGTTATTACATTGATACTTAAAAATAACTTAAAGCTAGGGTTAGTAAAACATTAACAATTAAATCTATCTTACACACAGTTTACTTACAGTTTTATGTAAAGCAAGACATATTTTCCAAAGACTACATCTTACGGAGGATATGTTTTGCCCTTCATCAAGAACAGTCGATGACAACCTAACCTTAACAACCTCTAAAACCACAGGCCAGTAAACGACGATTATTTTAAAAAATACAGCAATATTTTATTTAAATAAAACATCTTTGGTTACTTACGATGTGTGAAATTATTGAGCACATTAAATAAAACTTATGAGCAGCCTTTTTATTCACAGACGATTAAACGATCGCAAAGAAGTATTTCAATAAGAAATTATTAAGCATAAAGCGTTTTATACTGGTAATATTTATTGAAATAAATCAAAGAACAATGGATAAAATTGAAGTTTGAGAACTTGTGTCCTTTGAGTGATCTTCTCAGTTGACTTTTGACCCATAGGCCGCTCGAGATAGTTACTGCAGTCAATTGTTTTGCGTATTGTATGTATTCAACAGCCGTGTTAACTCTACCATACGGCTACCGTGCGTTTTTCGAACGGCAAAAGCAACGTACGTTTGTTCGCATACAAATCTTGCCGTACGGCTGCCGCTCGACATTACAAATACTGCCGTAAGGCACGAAACGGCTAAATTGAAAGAGCCCTAATAAGTTTGTTCATGCTTACAATGCCATCTCTAATTTTTCAATTGCAATGAATTTCTTACTCCGTGTGGTGAAGGAGTAAGAATACAATATGTCACTACCCCATCTCATCCCGTATCCGTGAATATTATCTTTACGAAACAAAAAAAGAAGGAAAACTTGAAATTAAACCCTATACCCATCCGTCACGGGAGGAGACCCGTCCCCGGAGTGGGACAATAATGGGCTGTTATGATGATAAATATATGAATTTCTTAAAATGCTTTATTAATTTGATCGGTAATGTAACAGAAGCAGGATGAGAACAGTTAAAACAATATTTTAATCTTCAATATTTTATCGATATTTTAAAAGCTAAACTAGCCTTTTAGTCCAGTCAAAATAAATATCCAGTTTGCATTAAATCCCAACAAGCTGGATTTTTGTATCAACGCACAGCCCAAACCACTGGTGGGATCTGGCTGAATTTTGGCATGCAGGTAGATGTTATAACGTAGGCATCCGCTAAGAATGGATTTTAATAAATTCGACCCCTAAAGGGATAAGATAGGGGATGAAAGTTTGTATGTAACTTTGTCAATTTATAACCGATTAGGCTGAGACCAAGCATGCATATGCTACTATATATGTAGAAATAAGCCTAATTTTTAATAATACTTATAAATACGGGCGAAATCGCGGGAAAAAGCTAGTGTGTGCATATAGTCAAAAATACGACTTTCCTGCGCTCTAAAGTCACGATATCTCAAAAGCGATGCTTTGTAGGAGAAAAGTGTTCAGATATTTTTTGTAGACAATTTTACGATCTACAAACTTTGTCTGATCCATTTTTCGATAGCTCTCGTTGTTTCAGAGATATACGCAAAAAACGCAAATTTGTGACCTTTGACCTTGAATAAAAAACAACGCACAAGCGGGATCGATGGGGACTTTTGACATATCATTTGTAATGACGTATTCAAGGCCTGCACAAAAATCCAGCTTGTTGGGAATTAATGCAAACTTTAATCATAATTTTGTCTATTTTGACTGGGCTATTTGCTACGCGCTTTGCTAGCATTTGCTAGTAAACACCTTTTGGCATTTTACAAATAGACAAACATTTTTATGTAGAATGTAATTTTTTTAGATATTGGTGTCATCTAAAAAATCAAAAGCAATTACTAAAAAACCTTTGATGTTACAAAAAACTCCATTTTTATTAACATCTATAGATTAAATATAGATATTTTTCACTGCAATCCCAAGCCAATTTATATCCTGACATATCACCAAGCAATGCCAGTGCAAAATAAAAATGGCAGAACGTTTTTAAAATTTTCTATTCAAATAGAAGCAGGTGCAACTACTATTCAAACATGAAAGATATTCCCACAGAATATTGCAGCCGGTTTTGTACAGAGATTTCTGGTACAAAAGTTTTTGATCGCTGATTTAAAGATACGTTTTTGATTGTTGCACGATATCGAAGGCTATTGAAAAGTCGATATGCCTTGAGGAACGCTTTTATATTATTATGTTGTAATATCTTCGAATTATTTTTTTCAAAACAATTTTAATATCAGTGTTAATCTATACTAATATTATAAAGAGATAAAGTTTGTGTGTTTGTGATGTTGTAGTGGGTAATCTCTGGATATAATGAACCGATTTTAAAAATTCTTTCTGTGTTGTATAGTCCATTTATCGGAGAGTGTCATAGGCTATATAGTATCACGCTATGACTAATAGGAGTAGAGCAGTAAATAAGACTTAATCTTAGCATTCCATGGATTCTCCGTGCGGGTGCCGGGTCCATCGCGTGATAGAGGACGGAACACTGGCGTAACAGCGTCTGGGACTTACGACCCAGATGTTGGTTTAAGGAGGCCCCCTTACAACGCGTTAGCGGTCACCTTCACTGTCTGCTATGTTCCGTCCTCTACCTATCCAGGTATGGACCTAACAATGCCGTTTTGGACATTCGTGATAGTAGAGACCTTACTGAAGTTCTCGGCAGTCCTAGTTCTTTTAATAAGCTGTAGAGGGATTTAGCTGGAGTACCCCTCGCATCTATTTCCACGGCATATAGAGTAACCTTGTAGCCATTTCCTGTGAGTAGAGAAATATGTCTGGTCTTAACGGCGACACACAGATATTCTCCGGGATTTTATACTGTGTTTCATACGTGTCAACCTCAGCTCAGAACTGAAAAAGGCTTAAAGGTGGTCTTTTTAGTGGTGCCTTCCGTAACGAATTGGATGTTTTGTCGTTCATTTGTAGTCAGTCCTTTTTTAGCTCTAGCAATCGATAGACTCACTGCAAATATTTAAAAAAAACGGACGCGATTTTTTCGCCGTCCAAAGTAGTGGGCACGGGTCAGCTAGTTTTAATTAACAATAAAGGGTTTAAAATCAAGTTTTACTTCTATTGTTTTGGAAGTGATATTATAAGTACACTGTAGGCTGAGATGAGGTGGTAATACAATATTATATTGTACTCCGTCACCAATCATATTGACACACACATTTCATTTGTATTAATTTGTCCAAGAGTTGATTTACCATAAAAATTAAAATGTCATTCATCTATTTTCTCAAAATCTATCTCAGCAAATATTCGTAATGAATTTCTGGACTAACCCATCTCCCTAAAGTGCTAGTAAGTCACCAGTAAACAGGGCTCATATTTACAGTGTGACGTATCTTAACCCTTTCACAGTGCCACCAGCAGACACAATAGTAAAACAATGCACGTGTACCATATATGGCACACTGCACTGGGAACGTGTTAAAACTTTTTGATCGAATTTATACCTTAACTCTAAAGCAGTACATGACTAATAAGGCATACATAAATTGAATTTATCAAGATCAGTAAAAACGCCTCTCTTGTAATAAAATTAGACTATGAAAATAAGGCGTAGAACGTTTTCATTTTTCTACAGAACATTGTCAATCAAAATACACACATCAAAAAAGTCTAAGCAACATGCATGATATTACAAATTTACCATTTATATTAATTTATTTTACCATTTATTTTAATTATAACGTTGTATTTTATTTTTAAAATAATATTTTTAGGGTTCTATGATGTAAAAATAACAGCTGTTTTCTTTATAAGTTCTTTTAATAACAGAAATTTACAATATTAGAATATACAGGTACATAAGAAACTAAACTTTTTTTTTACAAATTGAAATTTCTTAAGAAAATGAATTTATTGTGAAAGAATAGGACAATTTAATACAAAGTATGGCCTCCTCTGCTATTCAGAACTTGTCGGCAACGATTATTCATTGAATTAATGAGACTGTTTATGTCATCTTGCGGTATTCGCTCCCAATGGAATTGTAGCAAATCCTTCAGCTGTTGGGTTGTTGTCACTCCGTCCAAGTCCTTCAAAACACGTCTCTGGAGCATGTCCCATGCGTGCTCGATGGGGTTGAGGTCTGGCGATTGTGCAGGCCAGGGCAATACCTGGATGTTCTCCGTTGCCAAGTATTCACTGGTTCGCCGAGCTGTATGTGAACGCGCATTGTCATGCATTAACGTAAAATCGGAGCCAAAGGTTTGTGCAAATGGATGGACATAAGGTCTGAGAATATCCTCAACGTAATTTTCAGCGTTCATGTTTCCATTTACAAAAACGAGCTCAGTTCGCCTGTTCTTCATAATACCCGCCCATACCATAACTGTTGAGCCGCTGTATGGATGAACTTCCTGAACGCACCTGAGTCTTTCAGTATTTCCGGGTCGACGGTACACTCGCACCCTTCTTGTATCAGGCCTAAACCCGAATCGCGACTCATCGGAAAACATAATTTTATCCCATTGTTCCTGGGTCCATGTTATGCGTTCTCTACACCATTCATTTCGACGAGCGCGATTCCCGTGACGTATCGGTGGGCACCTGATAGGGCGTCGAGCTCGTAGGCCGTACTCATGCAGTCGATTTCGCACAGTTTGGGGACTTACATCAACACCACTTGAATTTTGTAGCCTCAAACTTATCTCTCGAGCGGTTAACATCGGCTGGCGTCTTGCAGTCAGTTGTATGTACCGGTCTTGCCGAGTGGTTGTACTCCTTTTACGGCCTGGATGCTGTTCAGCGGGTTCCCCTGTATTATTGTAGCGCTGCCAAAGACGACAAATAACACTTCTATGAATACCAAAATGTCGAGATACATGAGATTGATTACTTCCCGCTTGCAACATCCCTACAGCTCTTTGCATTTCATCTGCCGTCAAATGACGTCGCTCCATGACGTAAAGAATATCTAACAATTCAATTTTGTCGCCAACTGTATTTAAATGGTTGGTAAAATTATAAAATCAAGACTAAAACGTAGCAATTAACATGCACTCAAATTCAAACAAATTCGCAGTCATTTGAATTTTATGAAAAAAAACAAAACATAATCGAAATTTTTTTTTTACAACCAGCCAGTATGTCATCAGTAACAAAAAAGTTTACTTACCTATACACTTTGAGTGAGTAAATACTTAGAAATTAATTAATATAAATGGTTAATTTGTAATATCATGCATGTTGCTTAGACTTTTTTGATGTGTGTATATATTCTGCATAAAATATTCTTGAGTGGCTTGAAACCTCGTTAACGTATATCATCCCTGGGGCTAAAATGAACATAATTTTGGAATCCATAAAGGTGGTTACATACTTGAGCATTAAATTACGTATAAATTAACGTACAGGTTAATTTTAGTGTTATGAATCAATCAATTAACTTATTGCAGTCGACTGTTGGACATAGGCCTCTCCCAACAAGCGCCACAGAACTCGGTCCTGCGCCTTCCGCATTCAGTCCGACCCAGAGACCTTTATGAGGTCGTCGGTAATACAGCTTAAGTATAAGACTAGAAAATTTAAAAAGAAAAAAGGCTATAAAAATGTTTTAGCAAGAGGATTCAAACCTGTGTGTTTGGACAATACGGGTCTAACACCTTGACCGCTTAGTAAATCAAAAGAGGTGTGTTTTTTTCCATTGTCTTTTTCTTTTTGAAAGATACTTGAGCGTTTACTTGTAATGAGCTTTCTAGCAAATGTTACATCACAGAAAAATACTATTATTTAGCGAGCATTATATCGAGTGTTTTGGCGGGCATCTTCATCATCACCATCACCGCCATTCACCACCTACTATTTTTCTTTTTTCCTAATTTTCTTTTTTATAATCATTGGTTATGTTAAACATAACTAAACTAAACTGTATTTATGTAAGTTGGTGTGCAATAAAGTATTATCTATCTATCTATAACCAACAACCGGATCCACACCAAACGATCCAGCAGCGCGATCCGATCACGCGCGGCAGGAGCGTGCTTCACAGGAGCGTTTGATGTGGACTTGCCTCGAGCGATCCAAACTGTGCGGCAGGGCGAGCGATCCGTCGTCGATAGATCGCGGATCACGGGATCGCCAACCCAAGATGGATCGTTTGGTGTGGATCCGGCTATTAATTATAATAAATGCAACACACGCAACTGTCAAGTCTGACATCTTCATGAAGAATATCTTCGAATAGATGAGCATCAAATGAAGCGGTCGCTAGAGTTCTCATGATCTTCGTAGCAAAAGGCTCAATATTTTACAATTATAAAAATAACCGTGTGGTGACGGAGTAAGAATCGGACCGAGTAATAATGGATATGTCACCACCCTATCATCCAATGAGTGTCCCAATGTGTAAGGGACTATCCGTGAATACTAATAAAAAGAAGGAAAAATTGAACCCAGACCCCAGACGGATGGCCAGCGTTGTATTAGTAGGCAAAGTATCCATTCGTCCCTGCAATGGGACATTAATGGACTGTTATGATGATAAAAACAGGGAATGCTGGATATTCTGTTACAAGTAAATTTCCCAGTCTACCAGCACCTTAAGGTTTTAAGTGAATCAATCATTCGTGTACTTTTTCCATGGAGGCTTATAAACTTTTTAGACGAGTTGATTGTTGCGGCCATACTTTTTGAGTTCACTTTGAATTTGACTTTGAGGCTTTTATTGATTTTTTTTGTTTCTCGCTGCAGGAGCAATGAGTTTTTCAGTAGAAAAATGTACCTTCCACTGCGTTTTACAATGCTAACAAATACAAAACTTTCATGGTGTTCTGTGGGGAATAAGTTTATTGTTGAATGAAAAATACCAAAATAAAATTGTGGGTTTTTTGACTTGGAGCTACGAGTAGGTTAACTAGTAGGGTGGTGATATTGTATTCTTACTCCGTCACCACATGGAGACCACCAAAATAATGAAGCCGTTTCATTATAAATCTTTAATCAATTGCCTTTATTCCTGGCTTTCCATCAGATTCAATAGTCTTTTATTTACGAGTATGTCGTCACTTTCACCTCATTTAAAGGGCGTCTTAGATGTTATGTACATTTATATTATGTAATACTCGTATGACCGTTATCGACCTGCCCTTTGTTTGAACACAAAGCAAATTTAGTCGACTTAACATAGGCAGTTTGTCTCAAGATCACATGACATTGTGTGTTAATAGTAGTTATTTATATTGCTCGTGTATTAATAACTTAGCAGGTAAAGTCAAGTTTCAAATATAAAATATAATAAAATGATTTGTAAAACCAATTTTACATAAATACCTACTGTATTGCAGTTTCAGATATTTTTTGTGTATAATATGAATATTAAAAATATTCCTCACACATTCACACAACGCCATCTAGTCCCAAACTAGACAACGAATAAACATACTTAAATACTTTTTTTTTTGTTAAACACTTACATATTATACATATCTATCCAGACCAATGCAAACAATCATGTTCAAGCACACAAAGATTTGCATTGAGCGGGAATCGAACCCGAGACCTCTGCGTAGCAGTCATGTTATATAACCACTACGCCATAGAGGTCGACTACAGAGTGTATTTGCGTAAGAAATATAGTTGCGTATTTAGTTTGGGACTATATGGCGTTTTGTGTTAGCAAACAGCTGAAAAACAAAAACCCCATCTTAGCCCTAACTAACAAGATATTTTTCCTAACTTACAGATGAAATATCATCGATCGGTCACCCAAGAGATTTCCACACGAAACTTGTCTAGTTAAAATAAAAAATGCTAGAGTGTAGGAATAGGAATTCCTTTGTGGGAGATTCAATTCGTAATACATTGGTCTACGGAGAGAACATAATATACTTTCTGAGTCAAGCAAGATGTGAACGGAAATTTGACATCGCTGAATACACAACTTTAAAGTTTAATAATGTATTTTACTTTAGTTATTTATTTTTTAAACTGACTTTTAAAGGAGATGTTTTTCATTTTAGTTCGTGTCGTATGTCGGTTTCGTTCTTTTATATGTATAAAGTTTTGTTATCGGAATAGTCTGTCATTTAAATGTTTTTTTTTGTAGTGATAGTTTCAAGTTGGTCCCAAAGAAATTTCGATTTTTTTTTCATAATTAGGTATAAATCGTGGACTAGGGATCGAGCCAAATATTTTTGGGATTAATAACATACAAGTAATTAACAAAAAAAAACATCCAGACTCAAAAAACTTAGTTAGATTGCAAAAATAATTGAATTGCGTCGGATTCTAACCGCTTAGGTTGGTTAAGTAATTTGGTTTTATCTGACAAAATTATTTTCTGAAATTGACCCAAGTCAATAAGCTTGCTTATACTCATAATTAGTATCAGTGATTTGACTTAAGTCAGTTTTCACTTGCACTTGTCAATCGAAAACAGTTTACAAACGCTTCCCCAATAAAGTTAACAGACAGACACGATATTTTAAAAATTCCTTTACTGCTAACACTATTGTGCTTATTTTTCATTCAATAGGTAAACTTTAGGATATAATAACATAGGAGTAGTAATCTTCAGGCTTAACTTTGCAGACAGAAAGCAGTAATGTAATAAAGTTTATTCTTCAGGTTCTATGTTACGCCTATCCTAAAATATGCTTATTGGAAAAGTATTGAAAAGATCCAACAAATAGATTTAACATTCAATATTATGTTTTGTTTTATTTTTATACCCCAATATATTTTTTTGTGTATTATGAATTCTGTTAGCAATAAACAAGCTGCATATTTACCTTGTGTTTTTTTAGGTGTCTCAGACTGCATTTCCGAGCTGGTTCGGAGCGGTGTTCCGACTAAGGGTTTAGACCAATCGACAGCATCGATCATGGGCGGAATGGTTCATTTAATCGGTAATTTCTAACACATAAACGACGTTGACTAAACCATTCTGCTACCCAAAAATACCTGCCTTTCCATATATAGCTAAGTAGTTGTAGTCAATATTCGCGTCAATATCGCTTTCTTGACCGCTAAAGGCATAGACTTTGGAGAAACTTCAAAGTCTCTCAGCGTTAGATGGCTTCCAGGCCATATTACAATCTCACGGAAGCCATTCTGGTCCTTCTTCAAGAACCGCACAAGTTCGGTGAAAATAACAAGAAATTTTAAGAAAGATTTAAAAATAAAATCATAAGTTATATCAGTAATAATATAAAATTATAAATCCAGACTAATGTGTTGAAAATAAGCCTCGTATCTGCAAAATTCTTTTATGTAACTGACATGTGCTTTTTATGAGCATATTAAATTACCAAAAACCCCTTTTCAATACATCTCATTACACCATCTTTGAAAGTAATATAATAAAAACGTTAGTTTATTTCCAAAGCTTCGGAGAATCACCCATCAATCACTTCTAAAAGGCTTTTTAGCTTCTCAACTTAATGTAATAAACGTATTTAATGGCATTAATTCTAAAATTTTCTCAAGTAATTTAAAAACGGGAAGTCTGCTAACTTTATAGGGGAATCTTTTGTAAACTGTTTTCGATTGACAAGATGAGGAAATGTGTTTTATTTAATTTGGTTTTAATTTTCAAAGTTTTCTTTTAATATATTTTTTAATTTATAAAATTAGATTGTGGGGTCTCGTTCGGTAGACAAACGACCGAGTAAGAGTGGACGTCCGATGGATGAGGGAGGCACAGGAGCGTTCACAGGGTGGAAATATTTTAAGGTGGTTTATTTTTAGCAGTGAATGTCATTGCTTATTACTACTTACTCTTCTTAACGACCTCTCTAGTACAGTGTTTATATCTAGGTATTGTTATGTATTATAACATGTATGCATTAAAAAAAAATTTGTTGCTCGTAAGAGCAACTGAGAGTATAGAGACCAGTTTGCATCTCTTATGCTCGGTGGTGGATCAACTAATGACCAACTAGGTAGAAGAAATTGTTCACTTAGTTCCAAATACAGAGTAAGTTCTCTAGACTTTACGTTTGACCCTAATCCCGTTATTTTAAATTCCGTGTTACAGATTTAACGGATAGTAACAATGTTTAATCCCACAGACTATATAAATATATTATTATTTAATGCATTAAGTTTATAAAGCACCCGTATCATGACCGTTTTGTTTGAGAACGTTGCAAAAAAGAACTACAATCGCCATTTTAAAATGTATTTCAACGGTTTGTGTCTACAAATTAACAGCGCTCTATTTATTTATTAAAGTATTTTTTGTTAGAAATTTATATTCTTTTAAAATAAATGTCAAACTTTAATGCTGAGACAGACATCTTTGATTCTTATTTATACCAATATACCGTCTATTATTATTATTTTTGTTTTGTACTTTTTTTTTCTCAGCTTATGCTGGTTTTGACTACATTAACGGACCCAAGTCAAGTAAATGTAGCGTGTGTGCATAAGTGTGTGTGTATATGTATATGTGAGTGAGAATTATTATGTTTTTCTTTATTTATGGAGCTTTGTCACAATTTGACTATGTCGCTCCGTCATAGTCTCCCTATGCATTACAACTTCATGACCGCCTATTATAAAAAAAACCCCACATATGGAGATTCTCAAAAAAAAAAAATTATGTGTGAATAAAAAAAATAAGAACGACATAATTATTTTATCCTAGATACGAAAACAGGAATTCTTAAACAGAAACCGTACATTCACTTAGAAAAATATGTAAATAAAACTTTCAAAGAGATGCTAAGAGCTCTCTATATTTTTACTGTTTACTGTTTATTTATTTACAAAAGACTATTTAAGCTATCACACAGGTTTACACATATTCTGTTTCGTGATGACAGGCAGTAATTTTAACACAAAAATCATTAAGTTTTAGTGATATTGGCGAATGAGACACTCGTAACCAGTATAAAACATATGTAAGTATGTCCTCAGTGTGGTGACGGAGTAAGAATACAACATGTCACCACCCCATCTCATCCCATGGGTGTCGTAAAAACCGACTAAGGTACTATCCGTGAATGTAATCTGTATGAAATAAAAAGAAGGAAAACTTAAAACTCTATACCAAACCGTCTGGCCAGCGTGGTATTAGTAGGCCAAGTATCCCTCCGTCACGGAAGGAGGCCTGTCCCTGCAATGGGACATTAATGGGCTGTTATGATGATTTCCGCAGACATTATTCAATGAAAATAACATCATCATCATCATACCAGCCAAGGAACCTTCAGTGCTGGACATAGGACTCCTCCAAGTAGTTTTACCCCTCCCACGGGAAAGTATAAAAGAGATGCATAAAAGAAAGACAAAGTATGAAGCACGAAAGGATAATAAATGCGAGAACTGGTATGAAAGGTTTAGATAAAATTAGGCTCCAAAAACATATTGGAGGTAGGGATGGCAAACACCCTGTGATGACGGGTGCCTCTAAAAAAAAAAAAAGTAGTTTTACCTTGAATGGTCCTGGGCTTCCCTTATCTATGAGTTTTCTGCCATCCTAACTAGGTGGTCTAATAAATCCATAATAATAATATTATAAATGGGAAAGTGTGTCTGTTTGTCTTTCTTTAATAAACATTTGAAGATAGTTAAAGGGATGGAGAGTAACAAAGGCTACTTTTTTTTCCGTGTCCAGGACAGAGGAACAGTGCTACCCCGAGTTTAACGCGAACGAAACCGCGGGCAAAAGCTATATATAAATTTAACTACTAAATGATTACTTTAAAGCAAATTGAATGAAGTAAACTGAAATGATTGGGAAAAACTCAGGTGTGAAGTAAATATCACGTTACGGTTGCCTCACCGATAAATACATGTTATTAGGTAGGGTGACAATAACTTCAGTGTATCTGAAAAGTATCCAAAAATGGCGACATGTTGGCTAATTTTATACACAAAGGAAGCGAAAACCTGCTCTTTAATTAATATTTCTCCCTACATTTAGGTACACAACGCCATCTAGGCTCCAACTAAAAACAAGCGGGTAGGCCTCGGAAAACATAATATATGTTGAACGGTTGCATATTGAAAAAGGGCCAAATAAAGAGCACTCGTAACCGACGCGCGTGTATGGCCCGCTTAATGAATTTGGACGAGGCCCAATCGGTTTTTCAGGATCGTGACAAGTGGCGTTTTGTCATCTCTGCCTACCCCGGACGGTATAAGGCGTGAGTTTATGTATGTATGTCTATAAAAAGCTAGTTCTCATTGTAGTATTTTTATGGGTTAGTTAATTTGTTTCCTAATGTAACGCAATTATAATATCTTTGTAGGTACTCCTGAACCTATGTTTTGTAAGACCTATTCAATCATTTATTTTACCTTTACTAGGTTTTTACCTAGTAAAGGTAAAATGTCTAAATCTACCCTAGGGCTTTTCTATCGTCCTTATCTTTTACTATCTTTGGCCAGTTATTAGTACAGGCATTTCGATCGTCATTAACGCTTCTGCAGTGACTCCCATTTTAGTTTATTTTTAGTAAACAAAACAATGAACATGCAGTAAAGTTAATACCTAGACGACCTCTGCGGCGTAGTGGTTATATAACATGACTGCTACGCAGAGGTCTCGGGTTCGAATCCCGCTCAATGCAAATCTTGTTGTTTGCATTGGTCTGAGTGTTTTTAAGTATAATATGTAAGTATTTACAAAAAAAAAGTATTTAAGTATGTTTATCCGTTGTCTAGTACCCATGGTACAAGCTCTGCTTAGTTTGGGACTAGATGGCGTTGTGTGAATGTGTGAGGAATGTTTATTTTTAATACCTTAAAACTACATTTAAAACGCAAATTTCTTTAAAATACATTAAAAGACAACTCGCTAAAAAACTTACAAAAAAAAAAGATTCTAAAAATCATGGCATCCCTACAAAAGTATCGGTTTTTCTCACATCTTAACCAGTGTAAGTATTCTCGAAAGGTAATTCTCTTGACTCAAGACATCTGATCCGTATATCGCTGTACTGACACTGAGTTCACGTATAAGTAATAAATTTGAAACAGATGGGGACTACCAAAAGTGGGTTTGATGTTCTTTGAGTATTTATATTATCTAATACTAGCCATTTAGGTACAATTTGGTTACAGGGCTACAAAAATATATAAAAAATACCAAAAAAAAATTTACATTCTGATTTAGTTTGACTTTTAGTAAAATGTCATCTTAACAGCCCATTAATGTCCCACTGCAGGGACGGGCCTCCTCCTGTGACGGAGGGATATTTGGCCTACTTATACCACGCTGGCCAGACGGATTGGTAAAGGGTTCCCAAGTAACACATCAAAGCATTATAAGGGCCGAATAAGAGTATTCTTGTATCCTTTTAGCATTTTGAGTTAGTTTTATAGTCGCATTATAAACGTTTATATGACTACTGTAGTGCTTATTTGGGCACAAATTATACAGCTTTGCCTTATGCCCTATATAGGTTCACAGTAGCTGGTTAATAGCATTACTGGCGCATTAAATTAGCATTATTGTGGTCAAGAAAGATGTCAATCGGATTAAACAAGCATCATTTTGGTCAATAATATTGCCAATCGCATTAAGAAAGCATTAAAATGGTCAATGAGATAGCCTATTGCATTACAGAAGCATTATAATAGCAAAAATGTTGATAGTGAAGATGCCAACGGCATTACAAAAGCATTAGACTAGCATTTCAATGTGCTAAAAGAATTATTGGAGCAATTTAAGTGTTCACACTTAGGAAACTTTATATTTATTATTGCGTGTAAATTATTACAATCAAAAAAAGTGACGCCATATTATAGTTTGCATCAAAACAAATTCATCGGATTAATTTTTGACTCGTTTGTTATTTCTTGCCTTCAAATATAACTGCGCAGTGTAGTTTACTGTACTTGTTTATATAAGTTTCATTGAAAATTTTCACGCGCCTTCGATATTTTGTGGTTTTCATACAAAATGTTTTATAAAAATAATGTGCGTAAAACCAAAACAAATGTGTATTCCTAGTGCAGAATAAGTTTTGAATAAATATAATCATAGTTTTGCTTGTACTGTGTTAAATTAAGTTATATAAATATTTTAAATGACAATTCCTTTTGTAAATAGGTCCGAAAGAAAATATTTTTTGGTTATAAAATATTTACAAAATGGTGGTCAGCCTTAAGCAGCCCGGTGAGCCCAATTAATGCCACCAGCATTACAACTACTCACGTGTGATTGTTTAAAGAGCTATTAGCTACACAACAGCACTCAGTTCTTCCTTTAAAATGCAAGCATTATATTGATTCACATATATGCTGTTTAGCAGCATTAAGCTTTAACTTACCCCTTACAAGTGCTTTTACACAGCAAAAGGCACAAAAAACAGCTTAAAGCTGGATATCGGATTTACATGGCATTATAGTGGTTCACGTTTGTGCTGTAAAACAGCTTCAAGCACTTATTAACTACTTTAAAATGTCTTTGTAGAACCAAAAGCACTAAAAATAGCTAAAGGCTTTACAAAAGCATTCTGATATGCTATTATCCAACTGTTATACAGCGTAAAGCATTACAATGATTTTCAAATGCCATTGTTCAGCTTCAAGACGCTCGGTGAACTTATATAAGAGTTTGTACGGGTCGTAAGCTCTATATAAGTTCACTTGTTGCTTGTTAAAATGCTTTCTGTGTTACTTGGGTTCAAAGTCAAAGTCAAAATCGCTTTATTCAAGATAAATTCAATTCTCATTATATATTTTCGTCCTTTAAACTACTTAATCTAAGTTTAAATACATTTAAAAGTTTAGCAAACTTTACCACCGCCTCCAAAGCGCTAGTAGAGAAGAAGCGGCGAAACAAACTCTACTGCTGCATTTTCTTGACGTCAATTTTTTTACATTGTAGATAACTGTAATCAGGCGCTGCAACCATTGTATACCATACATATTATCCATACAACGAAGGATTTTATTATAAAATGATAAAGGTAGCTTCATGCAGGTAGTACATAAAAGTGGGAGCACCAAATCACATCCATAAACAATTCAGTAATAAAGACGTCGCTCAGCGAAATAACCCTTTAGGTAAATTATTAGAAGTGAACCAAAATGTAAATTGATTAATGTCAAGGTCGACCAGTCACCCCAAGTAGCACCCGTTCACGAGTATAACGCAGAGGTCAGCTATCACCCCCCTCGCCATATTGTAGGGAAGGGATTGATCCGGCCCCCACGCCACCACAAGCAATGACATTTTAGTGAGCATGACGAGTCCTGACAATAATATCAACAAAAAAGAAATAAGATGAAAAGAGATAAAAATGGCAGAGGGACGCCTCCATTTAACATCGACCAAAGTAATTTTCTGCGAGTCTTAATTCATAAAGGTACATTATTTTAAGAGTGTAGTATATTACTCCTTTAACTTTGTTTCTTGTGAAACTAAAACTTATATTGTAATCTTACGACTAGGAGCATCATCATATCCATGGGTTCTTATCCTTAAGGTAAGTAGATCTATCATAGTAAGCTTTTTTGCACAATTTAGGCTTGATATAATTCTTGAACTTATTAATGGACATGTTACAAACATCTTTTGGTAGTTTATTATAAAAGCGTACACACGTGCTACACAACGACCTACATATTTTTCGGAGTCTGCTGCTGGGCACAGCTAAGTCATCTTTATTTGTCAAATTAAGATTATGAAAATCGCTATTTTGAAAATCGATATTTGGGTGCCACACGAGCTCACTCAAAGAAACTTAATGAACCGTGTACTCTTTTGCGATTCATTATTGAGACGTAATGAAACCGAGCCGTTTTTGAAGAGATTGATAACTGGCGATGAAAAGTGGATCACGTACGACAAGAACGTGCGAAAAAGGTCGTGGTCGAAAGTTGGCCAGGCTTCACAGACTGTGGCCGAACCTGGCCTAACACGAAATAAGGTGATGCTGTGTGTATGGTGGGATTGGAAGGGCATTGTTCATTATGAGCTTTTACCGCCCGGCAAAACCATCGATTCTGATCTTTACTGCCAGCAACTGATGAGATTAAAGCAAGCAGTCGAGAGAAAACGGCCGGAATTGATCAACAGGAAGGGTGTGGTCTTTCATCACGATAACGCTAGACCACACACATCTTTAGCCACTCAGCAAAAATTAAGAGAGTTCGACTGGGAGGTCCTAGTGCATCCACCATATAGCCCTGACCTTGCGCCTTCAGATTTTCACCTGTTTCGGTCTCTTCAGAATTCTTTAGGTTCTGTAAGGTTGACCTCAAGAGAGGACTGCCAAAACTATTTGTCCCGTTTTTTTGATCAGAAGTTCCAAAGTTTCTACAGTAACGGGATAATGTCTCTGCCCACAAAATGGCAGAAAGTTGTTCAACAAAACGGTACATATATATCTATATATATAAAAGAAAGTCGTGTTAGTTACACCACTTATAACTCAAGAACGGCAGAACAGATTTGGCTGAAAATTGGTAGGGAGGTAGCTTAGAGCCAGGAGAAGTACATAGGATACTTTTTAGGGTTCCGTAACGATTTTGAAAAAAACGGATTTGAGTCGTGACATAGAATTTTTGACAGATGAGTCGTGACGTCACATAATTTTTAACAAATGAGTTGTGACGTAATAGTAATTTTGGCGGGAAAATATTTTTTGACAGCGGAGTCGTGCCGTCATTGGCGCTATGTGAAGAAACTGCAACTGACAACAAACATGAAAGTTACATTGCTTAATGATACATCTGCTGAATATTTCTCAGAGCAATTGCTGACTATCGGTAATGGTCAAGTACCTGTCGATGAATCGAGCGGCTTAATATCATTTCCAAATAATTTCTGTAATTTTGTCTCATCAAAAGACGAACTTATCAACAATGTATTTCCAGAAATTATTTCAAACTACAAAAACAATGTATGGTTTAGTGAGCGAGCAATTTTAGCGGCTAAGAATAAAGATGTAGATGACCTAAACTACATAATTCAAAATAAGATCATTGGAACAATGCATTCATTCAAATCTATTGACTGCGTCACCAATGAAGATGAAGCCACCAACTATCCAATTGAATTTTTAAACTCTTTGGACGTGCCTGGCTTACCACCGCACAATTTACGCCTAAAGGTCGGCTCCATAGTAATAATGCTTCGAAACATAAACCAACCAAAACTGTGAAACGGTACGCGTTTGGTGATTAGAAAATTTATGAACAATGTAATTTACGCTATGATAATGATAGGAAAATTCAAAGGTGAGGAAGTTCTCATTCCGAGGATACCGATAATCCCAACCGATATGCCGTTTGAATTTAAAAGACTTCAATTTCCGATACGTCTTGCATTTGCCATGACTATCAACAAATCACAAAGCCAATCCTTAAAAGTTTATGGTTTAAATGTAGAACATTTATGTTTTTTCCATGGTCAATTATACGTGGCATGTTCACGGGTCGGACGGAAGACCATCTGCGTTGTTTGCTTTTGCGCCTGATAATAAAACAAAAAATGTCGTGTATCACAAGGTACTTAAATGAAGAGCAACATATGTACTAAAATACAGAAATAATTTATAAATGGTTAATTTAATGTATCTGAATGTTAATTAATTTAATGATGTAATATAAATAATACCTATAGCATTTATTTTTTTTTTGTTTTTTTTTTACAATTAAAGAAAACGTCTGCTTATTTATTGCGATTAAGGCGGAACAAAGTTCGACGGGTCAGCTAGTTGTAAATAAATGTAAATAAACTTTGAAAAAAATGTCTTGACTTTTCATACAAAAATACGAAAAGACTTTTTCCCCAACCTAATATATTGTGCATAGACAGTTAAAATACCTATTTCTTTAAATTTCTCCCTAAGTGATTCTCCATCCCATTTTGTAAATAGCTCTGACAGCTCTTTTCCGCAATATAAAGATGGTCTCAATATCAGCAGCACATCCCCACAATAGTATGCCATAAGACATTATACTGTGAAAATAGCTGAAGTAGACTAGGCGGGCAGCCTCAACGTCCGTATATGCGCGAATTTTCTTAACCGCGTAGGCGGCAGAACTAAGTTTGTTGGACAGAGCTTCTACATGCGGGCCCCATTGAAGCTTAGCGTCTAAAGTTATGCCCAGAAATACTGTCTTATCTACTAATTCAATTTCCTCATTGTTTACTTTAACTATAGTTTTAGCCTACCTTACATTGGGAAGTGTAAATCTAACTCACTTGGTTTTTAATCTATTAAGTAGCAAATTGTTTGTACTAAACCAATTGACTATTCTATCAAGAGCATTGTTCACATCGTCAATATTAGATTGCTGTCTCTTAACCTTAAATATTAAGGATGTGTCATCTGCAAACAATACTATACCATGATTGTCCCTTACCATATATGGTAAGTCATTTATGTAAACCAAAAATAAAAAAGGCCCTAATATGGATCCCTGGGGTACCCCTATGTCTACAATTGATCCAGGGGAACGTATTCTATTTATATCTACACTATGCACCCGGCCACTAAGGTAGGATGAAATTAAATTGAGTGCCACATCCCTTACACCATAGTGGTAAAGTTTCATTATTAATGTATTATGTAAAACGCAATCAAACGCCTTGGATAAGTCACAGAATACGCCGTACGCATCATGCGACTCCTCCCAGGCTTCAAATATGTTTTCTATCAGGGCTACACCCGCATCAGTTGTCAATCGGCTTTTAGTGAAACCGAATTGTTTGTTATGTAACAGATTGTTATCATGAAAGTGTTTGAGTAGTTGATTTAAAATAAGTTTTTCAAACACTTTACTTAATATTGGTAGAACAGATATTGGCCTAAAATTGGAGGGATCTAATGAACTACCTGATTTAAACAAAGGAATCACTTTACTAATTTTCATTAAATCAGGAAACACTCCACAATCTAAACAACTGTTAAATATAACAACAAGCTGAGGTATAATAACTTCAATTATAGATTTAACAATGGGTACAGAAATCCCCCATTTCAAGTTTTCCTTCTTTTTATTTCGTAAAGATATTAATATATTTACGGATAGTCCCTTAGTCGGCTTTTACGACACCCATGGGATGAGATGAGATGGTGACATATTGTATTCTTAGTAAAATGTAATCCTTTATTAAAATGTGACATCATGACATCTAACAAAATTTATTAAACTCTATGTTTTCTATTACATTATAATATTTACACCAAATTACACCGTTTTTGTTCGTTTCATGATCTACTAGCGCGAATTTGACCATTGGCCACTTCCCTATTTAAAACGAAAATTTTCAAAGTCACGTCTTAACACACTCCATATCCATTGCCAAGACGTGTCTTCTCTGATGACAGAGTAAAATTTGGGTTTCTAACACCATTTAGGAGCAAAGTATTGGTAGTTTTTTGCGCACTTTTCTTAAGTTATTTTTGCGAGACCTACAACTCTGATACAACTTTAATTTATCCCATGGGTGATAGAAAAGGTGATAAAGGAACTATTTGACAATCAGTATCTTTAGCAAAGTAGAAGCGTTGCAGAAAATAAAATTTAAAGCAATCTGGTCATTGTGTTATCTGTAAGTCAATTTTTGCTATACATAAAAAAGGCATGTCCCTGCACTCGCCCATACACAAAAGCTAGCCCAAATTAAAAGTTATAAAACTCAACAACACGACCATATAAAACAAATATATTTTTGGCCCAACAGTCGTTTGTAACAGTAATTTTTATCACCATATTCCCAAAGCTAAATGTTTTCACTGTAATAAATTGCTATGACACCTCGCGTGCGAAAAGATAATACAATACTGTACAATTTATATCTATATCTTTTTGTTCATCATCATAACAGCTCACTAATGTCCTACTGCAGGGACGGGCCTCCTCCCGTGACGGAGGGATACTTGGCCTACTAATACCACGCTGGCCAGACGGATAGGTATAGGTTTTAATTTCAAGTTTTCCTTCTTTTTACTTCGTAGAGATAATATTCACGGTTAGTCCCTTAGTCGGTTTTTACGACACTCATGGGATGAGATGGGGTGGTGACATATTGTATTCTTACTCCGTCACCACACGGAAAAGTCTAATGTACGTAAAGTGTGTGTAAAATTAATAAGTTTTCCAAAAAAAGCATTTAAGAGGACTCAAGACGTCAAGACCAACTCATCTGTCACCGGAGCCTACACGGACAGACACATCTTTTTGTTAATGAGATAATAATTTTGTGTTACATCTTGATAAAATGTTTTGTGGGCTAGTAATGTCACACTGCTGCGATGAATGTGCTATTGGTGTAAGAAAACTTGGTTTGTTAACAATTTGTAGTACTTGATCTGTCATGGATAAAAATAAAACCTTTGTTTTTAAATAGGTATCTCAGTTTGGTAATGATCAGATACACATTATTGCTACGATGTTACCTTCCTATCTTAAGAAATTACGTTTAAAAATTGATACCTACATAGCCAGAAGGAATAGTTTGATAAATTTATCAATCCTATCCTGCCCTTTATATGTAAGGAAAAAAATTGCTGATTGCGGAAAATGGACATTGAACTCTGTACGAATCTGTTAGGCCAGCGTATAAGGTGTTAGTATTGCTTAATAACAGGAAAAAGAAACAATAATGGACTTTTATATTGACACCTCGATAAATGATTTGAGATTCGACTATCGAGATATCCATGTGGTATAGTTCGCCACACGGATTAATAAGCATTCGTATATTAATATTTAAGTTGCTCGTGAGCTTAAGTAAGTCTTGTTAATTTATCATTCTTGATTATCCCGGAATTGGTATTTTCGGGAGTTCTACTAAATCACGACTTTCGAATTATATAGTTAATATTTTATGTTTCTGAGCATAATAACCATTTAACCTTTTCAATCGCCTTCATACAAACAAGAAGGGAGGCACAAGTCCGGGCAAGATGAAAATGTATGGAGGAGGCCTATGTCCAGTAGTGGACAAACATTCATTGACAATTTAGACAGTAAAAACTACTTACCACTGATATGAACAGCAATCGCAGGCGGCATAACAAATATGCCAACAAGCAAATCAGCAGCCGCAAGACTCGTGACAAAACAATTAGTTACCGTTCTCAAACGTTTAGTAGTCACTACAGCTGATATTATCAACGTATTACCAATAACTGTCACTACTATCAACAAACAGAGAATAATCACTACACTTATTTCGAAACAATCATATGCTTTCTCAGCACATTCATTTATAACACTAGCGTTTAGTGTCACATTTTCACAATCCTCACTTATCTCATCTATTTTTGTTATTATATTGTAAAAGTTGTTTGTTAAGTTGTATTTTTCTTCTTTGATGTTTTCTATTAGTATTTCTGTTTGGGTGTCTTCTGTGGTGTTCCATTTTTGTGTTTCTTCCAGCTCCGGTGATATCATCTACGCTTTATGCGTTAGCTGTATTGGGTTGGTCATTATCTGTAACAAGCAAAAGTGTATTGTTAGTTTGATAAGTTTGATCGAAAGCGTGGGCTATTTGGGAATAAATTTAAATGGTAGTATTTAATTTTGGGTTAACAGCATTCAATTGGTAATCATTTCTAATAATTAGGTAGCTAGATAATATTTCAGATGCAGTACCTTATTTTAGTTAACAATTTCTTATTTGAGTTGTGGTAAAGTATCAGACAAACCCCCGGTTTATGAATGACTGATCAAGTAAAAATCAACTAATCAAGTGTCAAGTGTCAAATTTTAGTTCCTGAAAATAATAGTTCACAAGAGTTTTGACACTTGATTTGTTGATTTTTATAATTGTTTGTTTGTTTAAGAAACATTCACAGAAGAGAGATCCTTGTTTTAGAATCCGGAAGTCCTTGGTATGATTTTTCGATAGATAGTGGGATTACTGTTATTGACTGTACGTATTATTGCTTACATACATACATAAACTCACGCCTTATCCTGTCCGGGGTAGGCAGAGACGACAGAACGCCACTTGTCACGATCCTGGCAAACAGATTGGGCCTCGTCCATATTCATTAAGCGAGTCATATATGTGCGTCGGTTACGATCGAGTGCTCTTTATTTGGCCCTTTTCCAATATGCTTACGTTTAAAACGATTTCATAAGTTATATGGAAGGACCTTAAACCATTGTCAAAGTATTATTTGCTAATAGTAGTGGCCACATGAGTTACTTATAAAATATTGTAGGCACATTTAAATAAATTAAATAAATCAAGATTACTGGTTGAAAAAGAATTAACGTTTACTTTAGGTAATAAAATCATCGTCATTATAAATAATATTAGACGATTGACGTCCACTGCTAGATATAGGCCTCTTCTTAATATTGTCATCTTCTGCGGTCCTGTGCATCCCTCAGCTATTATTTGTTTGATGTTATTAAATGTATTTTTTTATTCAATGATTATATTTAATGTACATATAGCAATGTAAGAATTTATTAATTGTAATCGTTATATTATACTATAATCTAGTCTTAAGTTAATTAGTTATTTTTTAAGGTTAATTTTCTACACAAATGTACCTAAATTTGTTTATGAAATAAATACAGTACAATACATTGATTTCCCGCCGTCCTAACTAAGATGACGGAAAAAATGCCTATTAAATAAAATAAAAAAAGTTTTGTTTTAAATCCTAGATCAAAATTAAAAATACAGATAGTTTTGTTTTAAATATTATATTACTTTTAGAAGAAAACATGTCAAATATAAGCGAAAACTAATCAATAAAATTATGCATTTTCAGTGTACCGAAACTTTTCTCCACAAACATCTAGCAGTTTCGCCATACAAGTTTATTAAATTCCACACAAACAACTTTTATGAAAAGTAATCAATTTATTATGTTATCGAAATTGAAAATAATTTTAATATAAAATTTTAATGATCAAATATTCATAAAGTGTCTACTTACTTTTAAAAGCTGTTATTTCAAAATTGTTAAAGGCTTTTAGGCGACAAAATGGTTTAATGCTTTTATTTTGTCACTTTAATTTTTTTAAGGACGAAATTATAATATCAGCTTATTACGATACTTATTTAGCGCGAAAAGTTTCTATAAACATCTAAGTGTGACATTCATGAGTAAAAAGCTGCCTAGATAGATTGATGTGGATCATCATTGATAAAGATTATAGCTACACCTAACTAACTAACTATGAGCCGTTTCAGAAGGCTTAAGGTCACTCAGATGGCAATGGTGAGAGCCGTGTTGGGAGTTTGCCTGCGTCATCGAATCAGAAATGAGGAGATCCGCAGGAGAACCAAAGTTGCCGACACATTGCTCCGGATTGCCCGGTTAAAGTGGCGGTGGGCAGGGCACATACCGCGAAGAACCGACAGCTGTTGGGGGAGAAAGGACCCCTCACACGGTGGACCGACGACCTCGTAAGGACGGCGGGAAGCCGATGGATGAGGGAGGTGCAGGGCCGCACAGGGTGGCCATATTTGGAATAATATTTAAGCTACCTAAACGCTAGCAAAGCCGCGGGAATCAGCTAGTAAAATATAAAAATAGTCAAAGAGATAGCAAATGCAAAATTACTTATTAAATGTAACTACACAGTAAGAACTTTTGCTATTTCGTTTGATTCAAATACAATTGCGAACAAAAAACTATAAAGCCTTGTTAATGATTTCTGTACCCTTTCTTCTCTACAGTGTAACACCTAACTAGTATTTTTATACGTTTTCTTTGTTCAGAGTTCATTTGTTTATGAAAACAGTTTATATTGCATGTGTTGTTTTTTTCTATTTTTTTTTTTAATATTTCGTTGTAATCGGATTATTATTTTTAAAAGTTCAAAAATAGAAATCTTATTACCCCGAAATAATTTTATTTTAGTTGGTATTTTAAACTTACAAAGTATTCAAAGTTAAATAAGTTTTATAATACTTTTTTATATAGAAATCTTTGTGTGCTGAAAAACAAATAACTAGTAATTGAGCCCAGTATTGTATGGATTTTTACAGACTTAAAATGAACAGACACAAATAACATCCAGACTAAGGAAAAACATTTTTGTTGATGGCTCAAACATTGTCCTGCGTTAGCAACCTACTACCTCGTGCACGCCAGTCTTTAACGAGACCGCAATTTATTTAATGAATTAATTAAATTTAATTAATTAATTAAAATAAAAAAGACAACTCCCGCACTAGGGATCATGCCCTGTGTCGCGGGGACCTTTTAAAAACATCAATTAACGGATACAAAGAACACCCAGACCAGGACAATAATTTGTGGATCTCACAAATTCTTGTCCTGCGTGGAGATGGATACAAAGAACACCCAGACCAGGACAATAATTTGTGGATCTCACAAATTCTTGTCCTGCGTGGAGATGGATACAAAGAACACCCAGACCAGGACAATAATTTGTGGATCTCACAAATTCTTGTCCTGCGTGGAGATGGATACAAAGAACACCCAGACCAGGACAATAATTTGTGGATCTCACAAATTCTTGTCCTGCGTGGAGATCGAACCCACAACCTCTTGCACGGCAGCCGCTTGCGCTACCGTCGCGCCACCGAGGTCGTCAATGCCACCAAAGCATTCAAAAGGCGCCATTTCTAATATCTATCTAGATAACCATTCGATTCCACGAAAATCAAGATAGTACAGCGAAGTGGCGTTCCCGCGTGCCAAAATATTATCATGTACACAAAATTCACTTTAACTGCGCTACGATATTTCCGTTAGCGCACTGCCCGAAAAATTAGTTACTTAAAAATAAATTGCAATATAATTATATTACCTACTACGCGATCCGAAACTGCAAAAATTTTAGTCGTGCAGTGAATAATTAACACTAAAATTGGATTTTTACCACGTTTGTCACACAGCATTTTTTTTAATTAAATTGCATAACGTATTATGAAAATCAATATCCATTAATTTCCATTTTTAATAATAATGTAGATTTTACAATTAATGCAAGCAATCAACATCAAGTTAGCGAAATTTACAGTATTTTGATGAAATAACAGATTTTAAACAAAGAATTTCAAATAGACTTCAACTATTGTTGATCACTTCTTAGTAAATATTACATTTCTTTTTATTTGTAATTGAAAATTCCCATGAAAACACTAAACTTGTATATTTTAACATGAACCGAACACGCAATGAACGTCAAGTCTAGCGATACCCACAATATTTGGTAATAACCGCAAAGTCAACCAATTCTAGTGCTGAATATTAGATTCTGGGAATCTACGTACGACTAGGTACTAGTTGATGACTTGCATAGTTATATCTAAGATAAATTATATTCTAGGTATAAACTGATTCTTGGAACATAATTAATTATATTCTGGTTTAATTACTTAAATATGTTGTTTTAGAAGGAGGAGTTAATTAGGGATGTTTAGCTAATTCGTTTTTTTTTATTTTTTTATTGATTATCATTTAAAAAAATTAAAATAACATTACATTATGGTCATGATAGTGTATAGAAACCACAAAGGTTTAAATTTACACTATTCGATATTATACTCTTACAGTCTTCAGTTAACCTACTAAGTTAAACAGTTCAAAAAGTGTTTCATAAGAACAATTTTAATATTTGTGATAGAAACACTTTTACATACATTAGAGGGTAATCTGTTAATAAGTCTAGGTACAATATAACCGGTCGTGCGCTCGCCATACACATTATTTGCTCGCTGTGTGCGAAGCCGATTCTCAGAAATGGCACGAGTATATACAGGATGTTCAATTAAATTTCTGAGTGAATTATTATTTATTTATTATTATATTATTATTTACCCGCGACATAGAGCTCAGTCCTAGAATTTGTCATAAAAAACGTAGTGTGAAGCATGATACTGTAGCTGACTGAGGTTGCAGAAGTAAAATCCTCGATGTATGTAGAAATAGTAATATAATAGTAGAATAATGAATACAATAGAAATAGTAAGTAGTAGAAACAATAATAAATAAATAAATATACCTCACACATTAACACAACGCTATCTAGTCCTAAACTAACGTACTTTTTTTTGCTTTGTAAATGCATACATATTATACATAGAAAACACCCAGACCAATGGAAACAATCATGTTTATGCACACAAAGATTTGCATTGAGCGGGAATCGAACCCGATAATGACGAGCAATAAGCAAGTTTTTTTTTTTGTGAGGACAAGTAGTCGGTCTCAGACGACCACTACTGCTACTTTACGCGGGCTGTAATAAGCAAGTATTATAATGAATTACACAGGTATACAAAATTTGTCTCGCAAGTTGTTACAGTGAACGGAGCTAGTCAATTATTAGATAGTACAATTTTTATTTCATGTATGACAGCTACAGTAGCAAAAACAAAGTCACGTCCTTATTTTGTTGCATCAAAATGTTGATTTTTGGTTGTCCTATTGAGTTGTTCCGCACATTTGAATTTGTTTAAGCGACTTTGGCAACCAAATGTCTGTGCCCTCTCGTTTGGGATGCAAAGTGGTTACTAATCTGTGCGCTTTTGAGCATGACAAATAGCTTGTGTTGTGTTTTGTTTTAGGCTTATAGACTTAATGTATTTTAATTTGCTAATTAAGCGAAATGCAAACAAATATTTTCTCGAGTACTGGCCTTCTGGTTATAGTCCATGGATGCTAAGCAGGGGTAGTTTTCCGCTTAAATCGAATCTTTACGAAAGAAAGAAAAGTAATTTATTTTTGTGCATTAATACAATGTTTGTATTGACTTCGCGGTGTCCTACGTGGGCGACGAAAGCGACGCGACGAACGCGACATATGCGATCAAATCATCGGCGTACCCTACTTCTGTCGCATGTGCAGTCTGCGACGAGACGCGACGTAATCATGTAGGACACTTGTCGCGTGTAGCAACGCGTCGCGTCGCATTCGTCGCCCACGTAGTACACCGCGTTTCTAAATGTCTTTGTGTATTTACATCTTCATTGACTTGTTCTGATAATACAAAATCTGCGTAGTTTTAGACTAGATAGAGTTGTGTAAATAAGTGTTGAAATATTATAATTAGGTTATTAATTTTTTTTATACTTATTTTAAATTATATTATAAGCGGTAGAAAAATTCGGTGTTAATGATGGGGTTTTCCAAATATTATGGTGTTTTGAGTCCTGCAAATTATAAGTCGATATCTCGTTCGCCTGTTCCCTTTTCGTTCAATAATTCAAAAAAAAATCTTTTATTCAACGATCGAGCTGAGCCTTAATAACTTTCTATAAACTACTTACTGATTTTGATTCTGAAACCATACAATCTCCTTCTCTCACCCTAAAGGGACAGACAAGCTAAAACAAAAACATGACTCAAGTCGTCCTCAAAAAAGCTTGTCCACAAAATTAGGGCCCGATAATACGAGTAAAGAAGTGTGCACGAAACACGTACGCCATCCTCTCTGACCTGCAATCTACAACATAAGCGCCGATTACACTACCCTACATGTAGGACACTACATCTTGTAGGGCACTACATGTTGTCTAGTGTCACATGTAGGCTGTTAGAACACTACACATCGGAGATTGGCGAGTCCCGACCGCCCTACATCATGCAGTCTCCTACAAAATGTAGTGCACTACATGAAGGGTAGTGTAATCGGCGCTTTTACTGAAGATAATGGCCGTCGCCCGCATTCCTTATGTAATATAATGTTATGTAACAAGCTCTTACATAATATCTCTGCTCATTTTGTGACAAGATTGCGTTACGTATAAGAGTGGAAAATTTAAAAAAATGTATTTAATTAATAAAACATCTCCGTGTGGTGACGGGGTAATCTTGTATCTTGTAAGAATACAATGTCACCACCTATGACCTAACCCTATCTCATCCCATGGGTGTCGTAAAAACCGACAAAGGGACTATCCGTGAATATTATCTTCACGAAATAAAAAGAAGGAAAACTTGTAATTAAACCCTATACCAATCCGTCTGGCCAGCGTGGTGCCAGTAGGCCAAGTATCTCTTCGTCACGGGAGGAGGCCCGTCCCTCCAGTGGGACATTAATGGGCTGTTATGGTGACTCTTGTAATATAGTCTTAGTTGGTTAAGATGATTTGAAAACATGCTATCTTTTTCTCTCAAGCCGTCCTGACAAGTCCACGCAATTAGGGCCCGATAACGATAGAGAGAAGTGTGCACAATACACGTACGCCCCGCCGTCCTCTCTGACCTGCAATATCTACAATTTTACTGAAGCAAATGGCTGTCGCCCCGCATGTCTTATGTAATTATATAATGTTATGTAGGTATCCAGCTCTTACATAAATATCTCTTGTATTCTGAGCTGAGTTTATGTTTTCTTGGTTTTTTGGCTGTATTTACCTACGCTTGACTGTCGAGTGGTAGATTTTCCGATGCATAATATTATAGTCTATAGTGTTCCGTGTGGTGACGGAGTAAGATTACAATATGTCACCACCCCATCTCATCCCATGGGTGTCGTAAAAACCGACTAAGGAACTATTCGAAAATATTCGTTACGTAATAAAAAGAAAGAAAAACTAAAAATTAAACCCTGTACCAATCCGTCTGGCCAGCGTGGTATTAGTAGGTCAAGTATTACTCCGTCATGGGAGGAGGCCCGTCCCTGAAATGGGGACATTAATGGACAGCCCATTGTATGCCCCATGTATTATGCATTATGTATTCGTTCGTATTCGTATTAGTAAGTAAAGATGATTTGAAAACATGCTATCTTTTTCTCTTAAGCCGTCCTGATAAGTACTTGTCCACAAAATTAGGGTCCGATAACAAGAGTAGAGAAGCGTGCACGAAACACGTACGCCGTCCTCTCTGACCTGCTATCTACAACTTTACTGAAGAAAATAGCCGTCGCCCGCATGCCTTATGTTATATAATGTTATGTAACGAGCTCTTACTAAAATATCTCTTGTATTCTGAGCTGAGTTAATGCTTTCTTGGTTTTTTGGCTTTATTACTTTACGTTATCCGTGTGATGACGCAGTAAGAATACAATATGTCACCACCCCATCTCATCCCATGGGTGTCGTAAAAACCGACTAAGGAACTATTCGAAAATATTATCGTTACGTAATAAAAAGAAAGAAAAACTAAAAATTAAACCCTGTACCAATCCGTCTGGCCAGCGTGGTATTAGTAGGTCAAGTATTACTCCGTCATGAGAGGAGGCCCGTCCCTGAAATGGGGACATTAATGGGCTGTATGTATTATGCATTATGTATTCGTTCGTATTCGTATTAGTAAGTAAAGATGATTTGAAAACATGCTATCTTTTTCTCTTAAGCCGTCCTGATAAGTACTTGTCCACAAAATTAGGGTCCGATAACAAGAGTACGGCCCTGTTACGACAAAACACTGCAACCCGGGTTACAGCGTTTTGTCGTAACATGATTTAAAATAATCTGCTGCATGTTAACTTGCTACTAGTTCAATCAAAATTTCAATATCACTTTTTCTAACTGAAATATTCTTAATAACATTTTACTGCAACCCAAAATTTTAACTAAAAATCTTGACAAAACGCTGCATACTAGACTGCAGTGTTCTACCGAAATCGTAGCGAGCGGCGAACCTCTTATTATTTCAACAAACCGCTGCAAACTCGGGTTGCCGCGTTTTGTCAAAATAATATACGATAACTTACTAAATAATTGATTTGAAGTTAATTACACAGTTTAACTTACAAATGGTTTTTGGTTTCGGTTTTTCGGTACGTTTGGAAATTGGCTTATTTACTGTAGATATGCAGAAATGTATTACCATGCCAAAATTATATATTATATTATGTAATAAAGATTTCTTCTTTAGCAGAAAATTAAATTTGGTTAATGAAACCTTTGGCAGAATAGGTAAAGGAAATAAAGTGGTGACGACTATATTGTGGCACGAAGGCGAATCTGGACGTAAAGCATTTGACTAGGCAACAGTATGTTTTATTCATAAAAAAAACTCTGTAGAGATTATAAAGGGGTAGTTTTATACGCAGACAATTGCAACACCCAAACATTTGACATGATCTTGGTATTGTCTATGTTTATTTTAAGACCCACTTGTTGAGAGACTGAGGTCCCCGAGCATTGTGTTTTGGTCTTCCACGGTCTCGGCCATGACCACAATGACATCGGCATTTGTAGACGTGTCTCAGAAGACTGATGTGTCTGTAATTCTGAAGGAGCGTTCTATCGCCGTTTTTCATGATCAGTACCACCACACCTCTCTCTCCTACGCCTTTGGCGTTTTTCCAGGTGGTTGTGTTGGAGTGTATAACTGCCCGAAAAATTTCCAAATCTCTTCTAGAAGTTCAGGCTTTGATGACATTATTCTGCCACACCGAGTGAGCCACCTTGAGCCTAGATAGTTGGCTCTTGCAAACACTTTTAAGTCCTTGTTTCGCTCAATGGTTTCTTTAATACAAACTATATTAAAATTCCGAAAGTAGCTAGTTAGTGACTTTGAGATCTGCCGATAGAGCCGCCTATACTGTTCAGCGTCGTCTGGAGACAGCAGTGCCATCTTAGGCCTTTGTTCCAGGAGCGACAGAGTGTGGTCGAAGATCTTTTTTGATCTTCTCCGGTGCTGGGTTTTTCATGCACCGAAACGAATGTACGGAGAGCTTCCACAAACCGTTCGTGATATTCATCCAAACCCACGCTCTCGCTGAGCCTATTGAAGTGGTTGTGCCTCTCACCATCCAGTGATCACTACCAGTTTTCACCGAATTGATCACTGTTTTGTCGACATGATGAAGTCTATCTCAGTTTTTGTGACACCAGCTGGGTCCACTTACGGTAGTTACGCTTCTTGAAGAAGAGGTTCATCATAATAAGTCCCTCCCTCTCCATGAAGTTCGCAAGCATTTGGCCCTGTGGATTTCTTTGCCCATACCCAAAAAACCTACTCTCAACTCATTTCCACTTCTAAAGCCCAGCTTCGCGTTAAAGTCCCCCATGACAATGGTGTAATGGGTCTTAAAGGTATGTATGTATTGCTTAGGAAATATCCTTATACATTTCTTCCACCTCATTGTCGGCATGAGCTGATGTAGGATCGTAAACTGGTTTACGATACTACTTCAGCTTTCATACCTTCAACATACCAGCATTACCTTCAACGAATATCGTTTGGTAATTCTGCCGAGAAGGTACGCTACCCTTGAAGACACACTTTCGATCTTCACGTTATTTACGATTACGATTTATGGACGAAAAGCCCAACACCACCCTGGAACTGTTGGTCGCCCCCCGGAAATAGCAGGTTACCGGACTTCAGGATTATCGAATCCTCCCCTTGTCACCGAACTTCCGATAAGCCGACGATATCCCACCGTAACCTGCTCAATTCTTCCTCCAGTTCTACGACCTTCTCATCGGTACGCAGTGTGGTGTGTTGTATATTGCCAGGGCCAAAGGTCGGTTGTTTTGGTAGTCTGACCTCCCCCGGAGATTCTTCGCTCCCCCTACTTTTTGTGTGTTATCATTTTGAGGGGTTTGTTGGCCTATTAAGAAGAACACACCAAAAGGTATTTCTCAAAAAAATAAAGATGATTTAAAAGATTTATTAAAATTTATGGCCACGTCCAGGCACCACTTTTATTATAATTTAACAGTCAATGTTAACATAACTAAAGATTTAGATGAGACTTCAGAAATATTTAAATTTGAAACACCAGTAAGCTCAGTGTTTTTATTTAAATTTTATCCTAACTTATTATATTCTACCTATACTTATCACAACAAAACGCGGTAAGCTCAGGTTGCATCGTTATATGACAATACTGTCGCTTACTGGCCAATACATGTTATCTTAACAAATCAATTTTTCTTAAATTGTGAGGTTTCTAATCAAAATTTGATAATGTTATGTTCTAATGAAAGTTAGCAAACACTATTAACAATAATTTAAAAAAAAAATCAAACGCCTATCTATACTTGATGTAATTTGGTAACGAGTTGAATATTAAAACTTAAAACCGCGTTTTCTGAAACTTGGCACTTCAAAGTTTACAGCATTTTGTCGTAACAGGGCCGAGTAGAGAAGCGTGCACGAAACACGTACGCCGTCCTCTCTGACCTGCTATCTACAACTTTACTGAAGAAAATGGCCGTCGCCCGCATGCCTTATGTTATATAATGTTATGTAACGAGCTCTTACTAAAATATCTCTTGTATTCTGAGCTGAGTTTATGTTTTCTTGGTTTTTTGACTGCTCTATTGGTAGATTTTCCGATGCACATAGTCTATAAAGCGTACTTTGTCTAGTTCTTTTAATCGCGTTGGTCCAATACGCCATGTCCAATCAACCTAATTCGCAGTTAGTCCAATTCAGGATTGGTAACAACTAACATGTATTTTTAAATTCATCATAACAGCCCATTAATATCCCACTGCAGGGACGGGCCTCCTCCAGTGACGGAGGGGTACTTGGCCTACTAATACCACTCTGGCCAAATGGATTAGTGTAGGGTTTAATTTCAAGTTTTCCCTCTTTTTATTTCGTAAAGATAATATTTACGGATAGTCCCTTAGTCTCTTTTTACGACACCCATCGGCCCTGTTACGACAAAATGCTGTAAACTTTGAAGTGCCAAGTTTCAGAAAACGCGGTTTTAAGTTTTAATATTCAACTCGTTACCAAATTACATCAAGTATAGATAGGCGTTTGATTTTTTTTTTAAATTATTGTTAATAGTGTTTGCTAACTTTCATTAGAACATAACATTATCAAATTTTGATTAGAAACCTCACAATTTAAGAAAAATTGATTTGTTACGATAACATGTATTGGCCAGTAAGCGACAGTATTGTCATATAACGATGCAACCTGAGCTTACCGCGTTTTGTTGTGTTAGGTATAGGAAGAATATAATAAGTTAGGATAAAATTTAAATAAAAACACTGAGCTTACTGGTGTTTCAAATTTAAATATTTCTGAAGTCTCATCTAAATCTTTAGTTATGTTAACATTGACTGTTAAATTATAATAAAAGTGGTGCCTGGACGTGGCCATAAATTTTAATAAATCTTTTAAATCATCTTTATTTTTTTGAGAAATACCTTTTGGTGTGTTCTTCTTAGTAGGCCAACAAACCCCTCAAAATGATAACACACAAAAAGTAGGGGGAGCGAAGAATCTCCGGGGGAGGTCAGGCTACCAAAACAAACGACCTTTGGCCCTGGCAATATACAACGTGCCACACTGCGTACCGATGAGAAGGTCGTAGAACTGGAGGAAGAATTGAGCAGGTTACGGTGGGATATCGTCGGCTTATCGGAAGTTCGGAGACAAGGGGAGGATTCGATAATCCTGAAGTCCGGTAACCTGCTATTTCCGGGGGGCGACCAACAGTTCCAGGGTGGTGTTGGGCTTTTCGTCCATAAATCGTAATCGTAAATAACGTGATGAAGATCGAAAGTGTGTCTTCAAGGGTAGCGTACCTTCTCGGCAGAATTACCAAACGATATTCGTTGAAGGTAATGCTGGTATGTTGAAGGTATGAAAGCTGAGGTAGTATCGTAAACCAGTTTACGATCCCACATCAGCTCATGCCGACAATGAGGTGGAAGAAATGTATAAGGATATTTCCTAAGCCATACATACATACCTTTAAGACCCATTACACCATTGTCATGGGGGACTTTAACGCGAAGCTGGGCTTTAGAAGTGGAAATGAGTTAAGAGTAGGTTTTTTGGGTATGGGCAAAGAAATCCACAGGGCCAAATGCTTGCGAACTTCATGGAGAGGGAGGGACTTATTATGATGAACCTCTTCTTCAAGAAGCGTAACTACCGTAAGTGGACCCAGCTTAGTCCTGATGGTGTCACAAAAACTGAGATAGACTTCATCATGTCGACAAAATAGTGATCAATTCGGTGAAAACTGGTAGTGATCACTGGATGGTGAGAGGCACAACCACTTCAATAGGCTCAGCGAGAGCGTGGGTTTGGATGAATATCACGAACGGTTTGTGGAAGCTCTCCGTACATTCGTTTCGGTGCATGAAAAACCCAGCACTGGAGAAGATCAAAAAAGATCTTCGACCACACTCTGTCGCTCCTGGAACAAAGGCCTAAGATGGCACTGCTGTCTCCAGACGACGCTGAACAGTATAGGCGGCTCTATCGGCAGATCTCAAAGTCACTAACTAGCGACTTTCGGAATTTTAATATAGTTTGTATTAAAGAAACCATTGAGCGAAACAAGGACTCAAAAGTGTTTGCAAGAGCCAATTATCTAGGCTCAAGGTGGCTCACTCGGTGTGGCAGAATAATGTCATCAAAGCCTGAACTTCTAGAAGAGATTTGGAAATTTTTCGGGCAGTTATACACTCCAACACAACCACCTGGAAAAACGCCAAAGGCGTAGGAGAGAGATGTGTGGTGGTACTGATCATGAAAAACAGCGATAGAACGCTCCTTCAGAATTACAGACACATCAGTCTTCTGAGACACGTCTAGAAATGCCGATGTCATTGTGGTCATGGCCGAGACCGTGGAAGACCTAAACACAATGCTAAGGGACCTCAGAGTCTCTCAACAAATGGGTCTTAAAATAAACATGGACAATACCAAGATCATGTCAAATGTTTGGGTGTTGCAATTGTCTGCGTATAAAACTACCCCTTTATAATCTCTACAGAGTTTTTTTTATGAATAAAACATACTGTTGCCTAGTCAAATGCTTTACGTCCAGATTCGCCTTCGTGCCACAATATAGTCGTCACCACTTTATTTCCTTTACCTATTCTGCCAAAGGTTTCATTAACCAAATTTAATTTTCTGCTAAAGAAGAAATCTTTATTACATAATATAATATATAATTTTGGCATGGTAATACATTTCTGCATATCTACAGTAAATAAGCCAATTTCCAAACGTACCGAAAAACCGAAACCGAAAACCATTTGTAAGTTAAACTGTGTAATTAACTTCAAATCAATTATTTAGTAAGTTATCGTATATTATTTTGACAAAACGCGGCAACCCGAGTTTGCAGCGGTTTGTTGAAATAATAAGAGGTTCGCCGCTCGCTACGATTTCGGTAGAACACTGCAGTCTAGTATGCAGCGTTTTGTCAAGATTTTTAGTTAAAATTTTGGGTTGCAGTAAAATGTTATTAAGAATATTTCAGTTAGAAAAAGTGATATTGAAATTTTAATTGAACTAGTAGCAAGTTAACATGCAGCAGATTATTTTAAATCATGTTACGACAAAACGCTGTAACCCGGGTTGCAGTGTTTTGTCGTAACAGGGCCGCCATGGGATGAGATGGGGTGGTGCCATATTGTATTCTTACTCCTTCACCACACGAAAAAGTCTAATGTATGTAAAGTGTGTGTAAAATTAATAAGTTTTCCAAAAAAAGCATTTAAGTATTAGCCCAGTCAAAATAGACTAAATTATGAATAAAGTTTGCATTAATTCCCAACAAGCTGGATTTTTGTGCAGGCCTTGAATAGGTCATTACAAATGATATGTCAAAAGTCCCCATCGATCCCGCTTGTGCGTTGTTTTTTATTCGAGGTCAAAGGTCACAAATTTGCCTTTTTTGCGTATATCTCTGAAACAACGAGAGCTTTCGAAAAATGGTTCAGACAAAGTTTGTAGACCATAAAATTATCTACATAAAATATCTCAACGCTTTTCTCCTACAAGGCATCGCTTTTGAGATATCGTGACTTTAGAGCGCAGGAAAGTCGAATTTTCGACTATATGCACACACTTGCTTTTTCCCGCGATTTCGCTCGCGTTTATAAGTATTATTAAAAATAAGGCTTATTTCAATATAATAGTAGCAATATGCATGCTTAGTCACAGCCCAATAGGTTTGAAATTGACAAATTTACATACAAACTTTCATCCCCTATCTTATCCCTTTAGGGGTAGAATTTATCAAAATCCTTTCTTAACAGATGCCTACGTTATATCATCTACCTGTATGCCAAAATTCAGCCAGATCCCACCAGTGGTTTGGGCTGTGCGTTGATAGATAACTATGTCAGTCACCTTTGAGTTTTATAAATATAGAAGGTTTCCGCACCATATCTGAGGTAGGTAAGGCCAATCTTGCACAACATTGAATCAAATACAACAGTACATTGAAACAAATACAACAGTACATTGAATCAAGTACATGGCGCTTTTTTTAACGTGTTTTCTCCAGTAGGAATACTCCTACCACATAGTGATCTATGAACGCACAGCCCAAACCACTGGACAGATCTGGCTGAATTTTGGCATACAGGTAGATGATATAACGTAGGCATCCGCTAAAAAAGGATTTTGATAAATTTTACCCCTAAAGGGACAAGATAGGGAATGAAAGTTTGTATGTAACTTTGTCAATTTCAAACCGATTAGGCTGAATCCAAGCATGCATATTGCTACTATATATTGAAATAAGCCTTATTTTTAATAATACTTATAAACGCGAGCGAAATCGCGGGAAAAAGTAAGTGTCTGCATATAGTCGAAAATACGACTTTCCTGCGCTCTAAAGTCACGATATCTCGAAAGAGATGCTTTTTCTTCCGTGACGCCAAACATGGGGCTCTTCAGAATATCAGCGCTATGGGTAACCATAGCACAGTGCTGAGAAGAGTTCCCTTTTTGGTCTCTCACTGTTTCATCACTATATATATGTATTTAATTGTATTCCCTTTTAATTATTGTGACAGTGTGAGATCTTAATAAATGATTTTTCTTTCTTTCTTTCTTTCTTTCTTTCTTTCTTTCTTTCTTTCTTTCTTTCTTTCCTTGTAGGAGAAAAATGTTCAGATAATTTTATGGTCTACAAACTTTGTCTGAACCATTTTTCGATAGCTCTCGTTGTTTCAGAGATATACGCAAAAAACGCAAATTTGTGACCTTTGACCATGAATAAAAAACAACGCACAAGCGGGATCGATGGGGACTTTTGACATATCATTTGTAATGACCTATTCAAGGCCTGCACAAAAATCCAGCTTGTTGGGAATTAATGCAAACTGGATTTCTATTTTGACTGGATTATATGTATCTATGCATTATAGTTGTCTAGACTACTTTTTGGACAATCTCTGCTTAGTTTTGGACAAGATGAAGTTGCGTGGACCTGTAAGGAATGCGATGTAATATTTTATTATATAACAGATAATATATTATAATATGGAGAATGTTACATGTTATATAACAAACATGTCTAATCTGTAGCAAGTAATACGTTCGTGACACATGTCTTTGTAACAAAGTTTGAGTCTCGAGGTTGCCCGAGGCGTCGTGACACTTGTTAGAATACGCACTGACTAATGAATGATAATGTTATCTACATTTCTAATGAGATCTTTGTAGTACAATATTATTGCCGTGTTTAGAAGCCTGCGTACTCAGAAAATAAAGCTTGTTAATTACAATATTGTTGATAAAGCAAAAAAGAAGTTTCGAAACGAAGTTTCCCTTCGTAACGGGAGGAGACCCGTCCCTGCAGTAAGACATTAATGGGATGTTATGATTTTAGACCTAGAGAATACACAGACCAATGCAAATATTAATGTTCATGCACACAAACGACACACGGGCACAGAGACTGTAAAAAAATCTTAATTTCAATTATCTTAAAACATAATCCTCTAAGTATTAAATTATCAATTAGATACACTTGTTTCGCATGTTATTATCATTACAGGGTACGCAAGTGTCACGTCAAAACTAAGACGACGTATATCATATCAATTAGTAAGCAATTACATGAAAACATTACTTATGTTATAGAAAATGAACGTAAATATCTATACTAATATTATAAAGAGGTAAAGTTTATGTGTTTGTGACGTTGTAGGGGGTAAACACTGGATCTAATGAACCGATTTTAAAAGTTCTTTCTGTGTTGAATAGTCCATTTATCGAGGAGTGTTAAAGGGTATATAGTATCACGCTATTACTAATAGGAGTAGAGCAGTAACGAAATATGTTTAAAAAAGGGACGCGTTTTTTTCGCCGCCCAACGAAGTGGGCACGTGTCGGCTAGTTTTAAATATTAGTGAAAGAAATAAGGCAAAAACAATGAAAAAGCAAGATCAATGTTTGTAGAAAAAAAAAAATGTGGCCAGACGGATTGATAAAGGGGTTAATTTCAAGTTATTCTTCTTTTTATATTGTAAAGATAATATTGACGAATAGTCACTTAGTCGGTTTTTACGACACCCATGGGATAAGATGGGGTGGTGACATATTGTATTCTATACAACATTTTTTTATAGAATACAATATGTCACCACCCCATCTTATCCCATGGGTGTCGTAAAAACCGACTAAGTGACTATTCGTCAATATTATCTTTACAATATAAAAAGAAGAATAACTTGAAATTAACCCCTTTATCAATCCGTCTGGCCAGCGTGGTATTAGTAGGCCAAGTATTCCTCCGTCACGGGAGGAGACTCGTCCCTGCAGTGGGACATTAATGGGCTGTTATGATGAATTTCAAAATACATAGTTGCCACCAATACTGAATTGGACTAACTGCGAAGTAGGTGGATTGGACAAGGAGTATTGGACCAACGCGAACTAGACAAAATACGATTTGTAGACTATGTGTATGTGTCCCTGCAGTGGGACATTAATGGGCTGTTATAATGATGTTAAAATATACTCTATTCTTATTCAATGACACGTGTAGACAAAAATTAAGTGCTTTTAAATGGCCCAGACCTTGTAAACATACATCTTCTAAAGTTTATAGTTAGGAAAACATGTATGGCGTCTTGCCAATCTTACGTAACTTTAAATTTTCAATGTCAAGTTTAACAAAACAAAGTCGTTTATTTTATTTAGTATTTACTACTAAAATAAAATACTAACTGAAGTAGTACTCATCATCATCATAACAGCCCATTATTGTCCCACTGCAAGGACGGGCCTCCTACCAACCCTATACCAATCCGTCTGGCCAGCGTAGTATTAGTAGGCCAAGTATCCTACCGTTCCGGGAGGAGGCCCGTCCCTGCATGACCTGTTATGACTATGTTCAGAATAAGTCATATTTCGTAAAGATAATATTTACGGTTAGTCCCTTAGTCGGTTTTTACGACACCCATGGAATGATATGGGGTGGTGACATATTGTATTCTTACTCCATCACCACACGGAGAAGTTGTAAGTATAACACATACATATATTTAGTCAGTATTCCTTATATAACTCAAGCTTAAGCTCTTAAAGCTTGTGGCTTGCAACTAACAGTACGAATGTGTAGGAATTAGAGGTACTGCATTGCGGAGGCATTTCGTTTGTTAACTGTTTTAATACTCGTTTAAAATGTTATTTAGTTGTTGTTTAAGATAAGAAATAATAGGATTTAATTCACAAAGGACTACTTGGTACTTAAGTTGACTTTCTCGTACATATAACAAACTTGACGACCTTTGTGGCGTAGTAGTTATTTATCATGACTGCTACGCAGAGGTTTCGGGTTCGATTCCCGCTCAATGCAAATATTTGTGTGCATGAATATGATTATTTGCATTGGTCTGAGTGTTTCTATGTATATGTATGAATTTACAAAAAAATATATACCTATAAGTATTAATATCCGTAAGTATACCTATAAGTATTAATATCTGTTGTTCTGTTACCCATAACACAAGCAGGTTAAGCCTAGCTTACTTTGGGAACAGATGGCGCTGTGTAGAGATGTCCCTGAATATTATTATGTAACAATATTAACAAAATATTAACAATAGAAGACTTGTAAGTAAGAGCGAGATAGATAGAGAAATGATATGGCTTTAAGACTCAGATGATAACGCGTTCATTATACCTAAATGGTTTGGTATTAAGTACGAGTAGGTTTTTGTCAAGTTTCTCATGTTTGCTAAAGATATTGATTGTTAAGTAATAAATTATTATAAGACGACCTCGGTGGCGCGCCGGTAAAGCCAGCGGCTGCCGCGCATGAGGTTGTGGGTTCGATCCCCACGCAGGACAATAATTTGTGAGATCCACAAATTATTGTCCTGAGTCTGGGTGTTATATGTGTCCGTTAATTGATGTTTGTAAAAGTCCCCGCGACACAGGGCATGATCCCTACTGCGGGAGTTGTCTTTTTTAAAAGAAAAGAAAAAAAAGAAAATTTAATCTAATTTCATCATAACAGCCCTGGTATGATGATGAGATATATGTTTCTCTTCAGCAAAGGGCTCCCTTTGCTGAAGAGACCGAGAGTGGTACGCGTCACCACTTACAGTGGTATATAAATGGGCTTATAAGGGCAATATTACACAATCATATTATCCTAATAACTAAATACATTGAAACCGCAGCTAATTTACGCAAAACCACTAAATAAACTAAAATTTAAACTGTACCGGCTTAAATTATACCCCAAAAACACACACCCTGTATAAAGCTTAATTGCTTACTAACTTGCTTTCTAAATTAAAACAGCCTGTAGCATAGGCGACAATGAAGTTGTCAAATAAACCATCCTGTATACTTTGGGTTAATGAATGAAGTTTAGCGAAGATCGGAACAGTAAGTTGTATACATTATTTGTTAGTAAATACGATAGAACATTTAGTCCTTAATGGTAACTTAACTTATGTTTTTGTTAAGTAATCATTAGAGAAGAAGAAATAAAGACAAAGGAAAAGAAATATTTTTAAAACATGCGTGCTAAATTACCTTTATTTTTAGCCTATGTTACTCTACATCCCTTCAACTATCTCCACTTAAAAAATCACCTCAATTTGTCGCTCCGTTTTACCGTGAAAAAAAAGACAAACAGACAGACACACTTTCGCATTTATAATATTAAGCTGATATATTAATACCAATCCGTCTGGCCTGCGTGGTATTAGTAGGCCAAGTATCCTTCCGTCACGGGAGGAGGCCCGTCCCGTGGGACTTTAAAGGGCTGTTATGATGATGATGATAGTTTAATTTATAATGTAATTTAAACGTTAGAGATTGAGTTCGCTGTAGCTAATACTGAATCAATAATTGTTTGTTACAATATGTGTTAGTAAATACTAGCGTATTCAAAATCCCTAATGATTACTTAGCCAATGCTAATAACTTAGATCTGTGAATAAACTCAGCTTAGGCGGCAGCTAATGCTAAAATTGGGACCTGTTTGCATTGTTATTCAACAGCGGCTGACTAAAACTCGGGTGAAGTGGCGTTCTGTACATTTTGGGTGTTAAACCAACTAAGTAAGGAAAGAAGAATAAAGACAATATCTATTTTGTTGCACACAAGAAAAACAAACAATAAATAAATTTAAATACAATACAAAACGCACAGAAAATGAGACCTATTGCTGTAGCGTCATAGTCGTTATGGAAGAAAATGTTATTTTTTAAATTATTTTTCATCTATACTTATACACACATCAAAAAAGTCTAAGCAACATGCATGATATTACAAATTTACCATTTATATTAATTTATTTTACCATTTATTTTAATTATAACGTTGTATTTTATTTTTAAAATAATATTTTTAGGGTTCTATGATGTAAAAATAACAGCTGTTTTCTTTATAAGTTCTTTTAATAACAGAAATTAACAATATTAGAATTACAGGTACATAAGAAACTAAACTTTTTTTTTACAAATTGATATTTCTTAAGAAAATGAATTTATTGTGAAAGAATAGGACAATTTAATACAAAGTATGGCCTCCTCTGCTATTCAGAACTTGTCGGCAACGATTATTCATTGAATTAATGAGACTGTTTATGTCATCTTGCGGTATTCGCTCCCAATGGAATTGTAGCAAATCCTTCAGCTGTTGGGTTGTTGTCACTCCGTCCAAGTCCTTCAAAACACGTCTCTGGAGCATGTCCCATGCGTGCTCGATGGGGTAGAGGTCTGGCGATTGTGCAGGCCAGGGCAATACCTGGATGTTCTCCGTTGCCAAGTATTCACTGGTTCGCCGAGCTGTATGTGAACGCGCATTGTCATGCATTAACGTAAAATCGGAGCCAAAGGTTTGTGCAAATGGATGGACATAAGGTCTGAGAATATCCTCAACGTAATTTTCAGCGTTCATGTTTCCATTTACAAAAACGAGCTCAGTTCGCCTGTTCTTCATAATACCCGCCCATACCATAACTGTTGAGCCGCTGTATGGATGAACTTCCTGAACGCACCTGAGTCTTTCAGTATTTCCGGGTCGACGGTACACTCGCACCCTTCTTGTATCAGGCCTAAACCCGAATCGCGACTCATCGGAAAACATAATTTTATCCCATTGTTCCTGGGTCCATGTTATGCGTTCTCTACACCATTCATTTCGACGAGCGCGATTCCCGTGACGTATCGGTGGGCACCTGATAGGGCGTCGAGCTCGTAGGCCGTACTCATGCAGTCGATTTCGCACAGTTTGGGGACTTACATCAACACCACTTGAATTTGCAGTCAGTTGTATGTACCGGTCTTGCCGAGTGGTTGTACTCCTTTTACGGCCTGGATGCTGTTCAGCGGGTTCCCCTGTATTATTGTAGCGCTGCCAAAGACGACAAAAAATAACACTTCTATGAATACCAAAATGTCGAGATACCTGAGATTGATTACTTCCCGCTTGCAACATCCCTACAGCTCTTTGCATTTCATCTGCCGTCAAATGACGTCGCTCCATGACGTAAAGAATATCTAACAATTCAATTTTGTCGCCAACTGTATTTAAATGGTTGGTAAAATTATAAAATCAAGACTAAAACGTAGTAATTAACATGCACTCAAATTCAAACAAATTCGCAGTCATTTGAATTTTATGAAAAAAAACAAAACATAATCGAAATTTTTTTTTTACAACCAGCCAGTATGTCATCAATAACAAAAAAGTTTACTTACCTATACACTTTGAGTGAGTAAATACTTAGAAATTAATTAATATAAATGGTAAATTTGTAATATCATGCATGTTGCTTAGACTTTTTTGATGTGTGTATTATAAAGAGGAAAAGTTTGTATGTTTGTGACGTTGTAGGGGGTAATCTCTGGATCTACTGAACCAATTTTAAAAATTCTTTTTGTGTTGAATAGTCCATTTATCGGGGAGTGTCATATGCTGTATAGTATCACGCTATGACTAATAGGAGTGGAGCAGTAATGTAATATGTTTAAAAAAGGGACGCGTTCTTTTTCGCCGCCCAACGAAGTGGGTACGGGTCACCTAGTATAATAATATGTTATGTATATTATGTAGTATAGTAGTCTAATATGTATGCTAATTTAATGCTTTTCCATATAAATATATTACTAATATCTAGTATCCTCCTCTCTTCTAAACTGCCATACCCAACAGGGTCCATATTGTATTTGTGATAAGTATTATAAGTAACACCTTTTTGTAACATATGGAGTGCAATAAAGATATTGATATTTATATGCATTATGAATATGCAAAATGTAGGTGTAAAAGCATCGTTTAATATTGTAATTGTCTTTGATCGTTGCAATCTCAACACACCTGTCGCACACACAAAGTTGTGTAAGCGGCCATTGAAACGTTTATAGGTTGTAATGACATTTAGATTACTTTATTGTGCTGACTAGAAATCATTATAGTAACCTATTAATACCGGTAGTCTCGTCCAGTAATTAAGGAAAGTGGGCTATATTACATAACATCAATAATGTCCCAATGTAGGGACGGGCCTCCACCGTGATGGAGGGATACTTGGCCTACAACTACCACGCTGACCAGACGGATTGGTATAGGATTTAATTTCAAGTTTTGTCTTTTTTTTTTTCGTAAAGATATTAGCCGAATTTTACGACACTCATGGGATGAGATGGGGTGGTGACATATTGTATTTTTACTCCGTCACCACACGGATCAGATATTTCCACGCTAAAAATCGTTTGAATTGATGGTCGATACCGTTGACACGAAAGAAGAATATGTCCAGTTCATCTTCCATCGTTTCCGTAGAAGTAATAGTTGTGTTTTCCTTTTGAATAACGTGATGACATGATAAATGCACTTAGTTTTTACTTCGTCACACTATAGATGCTGGCGGGAAAAATTACGAATCATTCCTGTCGAATACTTCAGAAGCTTTGGGAATGTTACAATTGTCAAAAATAACCAAAAAGTTGTAAATAATATCTTAAGCTGTGGTGTGTGGGATAGCCGGCAGGTATACCTAGTAGTTAAGTAGTACCTAAGTAGGTACGTAGGTAGCTACCAAGATTTTTCTCGATTGAACGTAGCGGGGGTCATACCTGTAATATTGCTAAGATAATAATAATATACAAGACATCATCATAATACAAAACATCTGCTGATCAAATCTTAGTATTACATTGTAGCTACTTACTTAATACAACTTGAGGAAAACATTATTAGGAGAAGGCAACAGGTGTTGATAACGCGTTTTCTTACTTACAGTTCTCAGATTACGTTTGTTTGAATACATTTTGTTTAATGTGTTAATTATATTCTTTAAGAATATAGGAAATTCTGATTTACAATAATGTCGCAATATTTTGTGGAATACGAAACTAATGTATAGGAAACTATTACTACCACGGGTGTTCTTTGTGTCCGTTAATTGATGTTTGTAAAAGGTCCCCGCGACACAGGGCGTGATCCCTAGTGCGGGAGTTGTCTTTTTAAAGAAAAAAAAGATAAGATTAGTGGGAATAACTGTAAATTGGAATTAAGTAATTTCGTCGTTAACAATAGTATTGATTTACAGGGGCCTTTATAAGGTTTCTTGGGTTAATCCAGGTAGTATTTTAAACGAAATCGAACAGTCTTTCTTATTTTTACTATCTTACATAATATAAAGCATTCTTTTATATATTACACTTAGAAACAACTAAAGCAATGCAAACATTCAACTCAAACATTAAGTCGCAATCGCAACCAAAAGAAATCAACTGTCGAAGAGTAAGAATAAGTTCATCGCCACAGATAGAATTGGTAGCGCTACCTAAATTTTGATTGTGGTACTTGTGTGACCCAAAAGTAATTTTCTTGTACTAGAATGTTTCTTGTCCTTGTCTTTCAAGTTTGGAAAGTTCTCCAAAACGCAAATATTGATCCTCAATGTGAAAATAGTTTTTGAATACAAAACTAAAACTCACTTCTTACTGCAGATGTATTTTTTTATATTTTATAACGTGATATCTATAGTCAGAAATTAGATTTTTCTGACGTGACTGTGGCGCAGTCGGTATATTACATGGCTGCTACGCATTGATCTCGGGTTCGATTCCAAGTCAATGCAAATCATTGTGTACATGAACATGATTGTTTGCATTGGTCTGAGTGTTTTCTATGAATATGTATCTATTTACAAAAAAAAAATTTATGTATGTTTATCCGTTGTCTAGTACCCATAGTACAAGCTTTGCTTAGATAGAGACTAGGCGGCGATGTGTGAATGTGTGAGGAATATATATTTATTATTATTTATTTCAAGGAAGCAAACAACACTCTTTACTATAATTAAACAATCAATCTTATTCTAATTAGGTTTTCGTTTTAATCCTTTTATCATACACCCCAACCATCCTTGACCAGCGAAATCAGCTAATAAATCTATTCCAACAAATTAAAAACGCTGTTATAAATTTGCTTACAACGTTTTATCAGTTATTTTTCTACTGTGTAAGTGTTGACTGGGGATTTTTACCTTAATTAGTTTTCTGTGTTTACCTATAATAGGTTATGTAATACAAACAATTTTAGAATATAATTACGTACCTATATGTGTATCACTGCATTGTTAAATTTTGGAGTGATCATAAGCGAATAGGTCATAACAGCCCATTAATGTCCCACTGCAAGGACGGGCCTCCTACCGTGACGGAGGGATAGGTACTTGGCCTACTAATACCACGGTGGGCAGACGGATTGATATAGGGTTTAATTTCAAGTTTATTCGTATATTTCGTAAAGATAGGATTAACAGGTAGTCCCTTAGTCGGTTTTTACGACACCCATGGGATGAGATGGGTAGGTGACATATTGTATTCTTACTCCGTCGCCACACAGAGAAAAAAAAATAGAAAATCTATAATAACTAAAATAGCAAAATTACAAAATTTGTTTCTGAAAATATCATGCCACACTGGTGTCGGCACTGCCACCAACCCGTCTAAGTAGATTAGAGTATTTCATGTAGGTGTGCCGTTGCACAAGCAGTATCTTTATGTAAATTGACTTGTGTAGCATTCTCTGTTTTGTGTAATGTAATTTTATATCAGCCCTGGGCAGAAATTATTGTATAATAGTGTATACTTTTTACGTGTGGTGACGGAGTAAGAATACAATATGTCACCACCCCATCTCATCCCATGGGTGTCGTAAAAACCGACTAAGGGACTATCCTTGAATATTATCTTTACGAAATAAAAAGAAGGAAAACTTGAAATTAAACCCTACACCAATCCGTTTGACCAGCGTGGTATTAATAGGCCAAGTATCCCTGCAGTGGAACATTAATGGGCTGTTACGATGATGATGAACTTCGGCTAGCTAAAAGACAGCGGCGGCAAACTAGATCATGTTTCTTTTAAAACATATTTTTAATCTAGAAGGCGAGGCCTTTTCCCCTGAAATTTAAGGGTATTAAATTATGAAAAATGACAGAAAAAAAGTATTATTGAAACCAAAAAATAAATTCATCATTTCCCAACTATTCTACATTTCTATACTGTGTCGCATCCCTACGTGATGTAACATAATCCTTCAGATATTCACCCTTGACCTCACTGACCTTTCTCAGTTACCTTATCAACATTACGCTTCTAAACGGATCTGTTGTCTTCTGTCACAGTATAACCAGTAGTCTATCTCGGCCGAATATTTATTATAAATGCTGCGCAGTACGTAAACATGCGACAGGGCTGCTCACCTCCAGCTTTTTAATTACATTTATCTACTTTCCCGCTCGTCACTGCGGCACAGTCGCGACTGTTCACTCCTCAAAGCCATCGCTATCGTGAGCGTGTAGGTATAACTCGCGTTTCGTCCGTTTCTATAAAGTCGAAATACTGTATAAATTTGTACTATGCTTCTGTACTCACAATCAAATTAACTAAACTGTTCGTGTGAACATATAAGATGTATTACAAATAGAACTAGGTAATACTACTTACTAAAAAGATTTTTGGACTAGCTAACAGGTGTACTAAAAGTAGACTGACCTCTTAAACAGGCGGCCTCTGTGGCGTAGTGGTTATACAACATGACTGCTACGCAGAGGTCTCGGGCTCGATTCCCCGCTCAATGCAAATATTTGTGTGCATGAACATGATTATTTGCATTGGTCTGAGTTTTACTATGTATGATACATTTGTATTTATAAAAAAAAAGTATATAAGTATTAATATCCGTTTTTCTGTTATCCCCAACACAAGCAGGTTAAGCCTAGCTTACTTTGGGAACAGATGGCGCTGTGTAGAGATGTCTGTAAATAAGTCCGTGAATACTTTTTTAATAAGTACCTATGCATCTGGCTAGCTAAAAGACAGCGGTGGCAAACTAATAAACAAAAACATGAATTCATCATTTCGCAACTATTCTACATTTCTATACTGCGTCGCATCCCTACGTGACGTAACATAATCCCTTCAGATATTCACCCATGACCTCACTGACCTTTCCCAGTTACCTTATCAACATTACGCTTCTAACAGATCTGTTGTCTTCTGTACTCACAATCAAATTAACTAAACTGTTCTTGTGAACATAAGATGTGTTACAAAATATAACTGATACTATCTACAGATGGTTTTTAGACTGGCTACCGCGTACAGACATACGAAGAGAAGGAAAACTCCTTATCCCCGTGGATTATAGATCATAAAAAGGGTGACTAGAAGGTCGTAGATAAGGAAGCCCCAGGATCAAAGGACTATAACGACGGGTCCTACGTAGACTAGTATAAGTGCAAAAACACAAGTTTACAGGAGAGCAATTCAAAGGTTCAAAAGCTTATAACTTTGTCAAAGTTCTATAGAAATTACTGAAATTTTGATAGGTTATACCTGAAAATGAAAGGAAAAAACCGGAATAAATATATTTTTATATTTCTTTGTATTTTAGAAAATAGCTGTACTTGCATTTGTTTAGCTAGTTTTGATCAAAGTATCCAAACAAGTAAACTGTTACAAGTAGCCACTTGTACTAGTTTACAAAGTTCTGACTTAGTTTTTAAATAATGAAAATAAAAGAAATACACATTATTAGTCATACATATGAGTGTAATTTGTAAATCATGAAACCTCGAAATATGGAAAAATAATTTCATTTATCCTACTTTTAGCACTTGCACTACTTTACAAGCTACTAAGAAACTAGTTGTACCAGTAATTTATGTAGTTTTGTGGTCATGAACTTGATTTTTTTATGGAAAAATGAAACAAACAAACGTACAAAATAGTAAAACACGTTTATTGTGTAACATTAACCCCCTTACTCATAAAGGCCTCTTAAATTTAAACACTGTTTAGCGAGATTTTTATTAGCAAAATCAACCTTATGCCAAACAAAACCGTAGGAATTTAAGCTAATCAATTGACTAAACTTTAAAAGGCATTTGTAAGTAAGGGGGTAAATGTGTAAAAAAAAACGTATTTACTATTTTTATAATGACTTCAAATTTTGAAGTCTTTTCCATTTAAATCCAAAATTTTAAAAATTTAACATGATTCTCGTTCTGATAGTAAATATCATCTTTAATAGGTTAAGGAGATATTAAATTATTAAATTAATCTTTAACAAGCTATAAACTTTAATAAAATATATACTTGGCTTCGTCTTTTTAGTAATAATAATTAGTTAAAGTAAGCAGTGCTTTCTTTACCATGTTAATAAAATAATATGTATCTATACCAAAATGTTCGATTCTTTTTAGGTAAGAACTGTACGACTATTAAGACTAATTAAATAGTTGTCTTACAGACTCATCAAAATAAAATATACATTGCACAATTAATTTTGTACCACAACAACAATCTACTGAGTGGTAAAATAACTTAAAAAATAAGACTTCTATTAAAATAAAAACCTAGTTAGATACGTTTACGTATATATAAAACTTTCTAACGTTTTATTTATTCACAAGAAGGCGTGCAGGGTGGCCATTTTTTGTTTGGTGGAAACATTGTTGTCCCTGCAAGTGGATGTACTGGGAAAAGTTGTCAGATACTAATTCTCCCGTGCTAACTTCTCACTCTTTCACAAGATCGATTAAATTGCATAATGTCATTTATTATTCACGGCTGTGCTAATACACGAGTGGTTACAAGTGATGATAAATTTATGAAAATGAAATTTTTTTAATGTTTTGAACAAAAATGTTTTAGCTATATGGCTCTGTAGAATTATATTATCTATAAAGTAACGTTGCCTTATTGTGGTAGCTATAGCCGCAAGCAATTTAAGCCCTAACTTGTAAATAATGCAAAAACTAACTTTTTTATGTTAGAAATGTTAAGTTTATTTGTTCCATAAGAGTTCTTTCATTGCACAACTAACGTAAATTTTAGCTGCTTATTTATTCATTTACCCACAATTTATTAAAATATATAAAAAACCAGCAAACATTTAAAAATCAATAAAGTGTAAAATTTTATTTAAAATATTCCCCATAGTTCTCTACTAGCAATATGCTACCCATTCTCCTACCAGGTGTTATAACACCGATCATTTTCCAGATTTCCCAGAGGACCAGGATTACTTTTTATGTAGTTTTTCTAAAACGTTAGTGACACAAATACCAACATATCAATTTTTTTTAAAGATCTGAGACCCTTAATAGTTTCAGGAGTATCTGGGTTAATTGACTCCGAGAACGCTTCATACTTATTATTATTTTTATTTTCACTGATCTTAAACACTCAAAACGTCGTAAAAATATGAATAATTTTTAGAAATTCAATACACAAAGTAAAGTTCGTTGCAGTTACACCCGTATCGTACGTACGCGCTGTATCTTCGCCGCGCGTATACTGGTGCAACGGTCACTTACACTCACGCGTCACGTAGATCGTAACTACGTAAACTAATGCAAGTAACTTATATCAGTTTTGACCGTCTCCTTGCAATAAATTGTGTTACTTACATCAGTTTACGAGTTTGTATGGCCGAAACTAAAAGAAATTTTAATTTTTTTCTTACTGATTTGAGAAGAATAGGTTATTTTAAGGCCATTCAAGCAAAAAAGTCATTTTCGTCAATTTGCGGGTTACACCAGTATACGTAGGACCCGTCGATAAAACGCAGTAAGAATTGGCAAATGTCTACTAATACCACGTTGGCCAGACGGATTGGTATAGGGTTTAATTTCAAGTTTTCCTTCTTTTTATTACGTAAAAATAATATTCTCGGATAGTCCCTTAGTTGGTTTTTACGACACCCATGGGATGAGATGGAGTGGTGACATATTGTATTCTTACTCCGTCACCACCCGGAGGGTTGGTTTCAGTCTATTATCCTTCATAAAAACGGATCTGTTGTCTTCTGTAATCACAATCAAATTAACTAAACTGTTCTTGTGAATATAAGATTTATTCAACACACGTGTCACATTGTCTTGGGGAGTGTTTAGAACTAAATTTGGTTTAGGGAATTACATGTGAGGTTTTGGTGTACAAATCAATACGTTTTCGTTTCGTAAGAGAACAGTGTTTCGCTTTTAATAAAGCTATATTCTGTTGCCGCTTTTTCTTTACTGTTTTATTTTTAACTAGCTGGTGCCTGCGACTTTGTTTTCGTATTTTGGGCAATTCAAACAATATGGCAATAATAATTTAAATGGCTGCTACGCAGAGGTTTGATTCCCATCATCATAACAGGCAATTAATGTCCCACTGCAGGGACGGGCCTCCTCCCGTAACGGAGGGATACTTAGCCTACTAATACCACGCTGGCCAGGCGGATTGGTATAGGGTTTAATTTCAAGTTTTCCTTCTTTCTATGTAAAGGTAATATTCAAAGATAGTCCCTTAGTCGGTTTCTACTACACCCATGGGATGAGATGGGGTGGTCACATAATGTATTCTTACTCCTGACGGACCTCCTGTGGTGACCCACACGGACAATTTGATTCCCGCTCAATGCAAATCTTTGTGTGCATGAACATGATTGTTTGCATTGGTCTGAGTGTTTTCTATGTATAAGTACAAGCTTTGCTTAGTTTAGGACTAGGTGACGATGTGTGAAAGTGTGAGGATTTTTTTAAATATCTTTTTATATTGTATCCTATGTGTTATTCTTATGTATAAGCTATTATAATGGTTAAGTTACATTAGGATCTAATCAATAGTTTTACGTGAAAGAGTAATAAACATCTTATACTATATATAAGCTTATCCGTTGTCTAGTACCCAAAGTACAACCTTTGCTTAGTTTGTAACTAGATGGCGTTGTGTAAATGTGAGAGGAAGAATATATTACATTATTAAGTACTTTTTTTTTGACAAAATAGATATAATCAACCTCCATCGATTTTACGTAGGTACCCCTATTGTTAAGCATTAATCTTATGATACACAAAGAAATTTTTTAGAAGTAGGTACTTGAGATTCTTACACAAGTTTCAAGGACAAGAAATTTTAATTTTTCGCTTCATTCGCACGATATAGTAAGCTCCTTAAGTATATAAGGTTTATGTAGGTATATGGTAACCTAACTCTGTTTACTTGACATACTCGTATTTTGTTATCTCGACATTTTGCTTATCAATGCGAAACTAAGCTTGGCTTTTAAAAAAAATGTATAGAGTAGGTATGTTCTCCGTGTGTGACGGAGCAAGAATACAATATGTCGCCACCCCATCTCATCCCATGGGTGTCGTAAAAACCGACTAGAGGATTATCCGTGAATATTATCCTTACGAAAAAAAAGAAGGAAAACTTTAAATTAAACCCTATACCAATCTGTCTGGCCAGCGTGGTATTAGTAGGCTAAGTATCCCTCCGTCACGGGAGGAGGCCCGTCCCTGCAGTGGGACATTAATAGGCTGTTATGATGATGATGATGATGTAGTGACGAAGTAATAATACATTTCTGGTGTCACCATCATCTATGGTTGTGGTAAAAACCGACTAAGGAAACTAAGGTAAAGTTTGCAGGATTCTGCATACTTCTAAAACAAGAGAAGGAGAACGTACCCACTACGAGTTTAAGTTCAATACCTTTTCGTCTGGCCAGCCATGTATTAAGGTATTAAGTCGATTACTAAATGAATGAGACAAATGCTACAAAACCTTAAAATAATATTATTTAATCTTATATTACAAAGTGGTAAACTTTGTGTGTTTGTGAGTTTGTGACGTTGTAGGGTGTGATCTCTAGATCTAATGAACCGATTTTAAAAATTCTTTCAGTGTTGAACAGGCCATTTACCGGGGAGTGTCATAGGCTATATAGTATCACGATATGACTAATAGGAGTGGAGCAGTAATGAAATAAGTTTAAAAAAGCCACGCGTTTTTTTCGCCGCACAACGAAGTGGGCACGGGTCAGCTAGTATCAAATAAAAACGCTGAAAATATTCTCTACTTGAACAAATTAAAGATAGTTCGTAAATAAATACGCATGAAAAACAATTAAACCTCCTTTTTAGGTCAGTTGAGTAATCAATAAATATTTGTTATTTTCTTCCTCAATGAAATATTATTGAAAACAAAATTATTGAGTCTTTATTCTCAATTACTGAACGATAAATTTATGATACGTAAATATGGACTGAGCAGACGAGATACAAAACGCAGCTTTATATTTTGTTTTGTTTTAAAAACGATGTTTCCCGGTGGTTAGGTACTTTTATTAATGAGAAGGTTCAGGACTATCATATACATAGATCGAACAAATAATTGTCTTGCGTGGATTTCTCCGGAGTAAGAATACAATATGTCACCACCCCATCTCATTCCATAGGTGTCGTAAAAACCGGCTAAGGGACTATCCGTGAATATTATCTTTACGAAATAAAAACTTAGAATTAAACCCTATACCAATCCGTCTGGCCAGTATCCCTCCGTCACGGAAGGAGGCCCGTCCCTGCAGTGGGACATTAATGGGCTGTTATCATGATGTGGGATTGGAACCTGCGACCTCATGTATGCTAGACTACAACAGCATACACTACAGCTTTGCCACCGAGACAATTGGTATTTTTTTTTCCTTTTATACACATTATGCCATTATTTCCAAACCAAAAAAAGCTTGTGCTGTGGTACTAAATATTAGAACCTTAAGCTTTTTTGTAATACTTACATAACGAATCGATATGAGAAAAAACTTCAACAAAAAAACGAAAAATTGATACGAAACGAAATTAAAAGACACAAAACGTAACATATTATACACACGTAAACACTACAAATAAAAACAGTTTAAATAAAACTTAAACCCTCATGGCCACGAATAGAAGTCGCAAGTCTACACAGTCACTCAATAATTTCATTGAATACTGTAGCTTTTTTTATCACACACCAATTCATATCTTAATAAAAATATGAAATAAATAAAGAACGAATTTCATTATGTTATCGATTTCAAAATCAAATTGTTACGTGTATGAATGGGGGAATCTTGCGAATGATTTTTTATGAAACTTGAATGAAATATTTCATATAGGTTGGAATGATGACTAGAAAAAGAGTAAAAAATCGACTCGTTCGTTGTCGCGGGTTTGAAATATTATGCAGGGCAATTTGTTGGAGCGATCTAGAAATCATTGTCCTGAGGCTGAATGTTCTTTGTGTCTGTTACTCTCATGTTCTTAAAAGTCCCCGCGATACAGAACTCTAGAGCAAAAAAAATATTTAAAAACAAAGTTTTGCAGCTCAGTTTTGGGGTCACTAAACCAATGCATATCCGTCTGGTGACGGAGTAAGAATACAATATGTCATCACCCCATCTCATCCCATGGGTGTCGTAAAAACCGACTAAGGGACAATTCGTGAATATTGTCTTAACAAAATAAAAAGAAGGAAAACTTGAAATTAAACCCTATACCAATCCGTTTGGCCAGCGTGGTATTAGTAAGCCAAGTATCCCTCCGTCACAGGCGGAGGCCCGTCCCTGCAGTGGGACATTAATGGGCTGTTATGAATGATGATGAACCTGCATCATCTTTATGCTAATGTTATGTAAATTGATCATTGATTTACAAAAAACCAAAGATACACACTCCACTTCCCAAAAACGTCCGCAACAAATGGGCGCATTGTGCACTTTTTTTAAATTAGTATCGCGTTGTTCTACCGGCAAACGTCAATCATTAAATTTTATTGCTTTATGTGCATTACTTTTTAAATACAACTTTATGTCATGCGTGTAAGATTGAATTTGAAAAAAGAAATATGTTTACGATATTACTATACGTATTTATTGCGTATGTTTAATTTGGTGACACTTTTGGCTGTTAGTTTTGTTTGAAAATGTGCATCTAGGGTTTTTTATAAATCAATGAAATTGATGTTTGTGGTAATCTCTGTGACAAAATAACAAAATCCCTAGTACAACAGATGTATTTATTTATGCTGCCTACTATGTGTTAAGGAAAAGTGTACGTGTTGAGTTCAGTAGGTGAATGATAATTGTCTGATTACGAACTAACGGCTTATTAGGGCAAAGCGGGTACAAAAGACCGTCAGTTGGTACTAACGCTTTGCTCGTTTAATCCTCATCTAAGCAGTAGTGTGTAAATGTTAATGTGTTTAGACGGAAGGTTAATTAGAACTAGTGAAATACTAGAGAGTATCACAGTACAACCAGTAGTCTATCTCGGCCGAATATTTAGTAAAAATGCCACGCCTCGCGGTACGTGAACATGCGACAGGGCTCTATTATAACATGAAGGTGTGCCTCCATGTTAATATGTGGTATAATACTCCACCATTATTAGTCTTAAGTTTTAAAATGTCAACTTTTTAAATAGTGTTGTGCCCGACAGGGTATAAAATGTCGCCTTTCAATATTGTTGTGCCCGACAGGGTCCATACGCAACTTAATGTACTCTGTACTTATTAATCAACACATGTACCTACCTATGGAATGCAATAAACAATTTGAGTTTGAGCTTTTTAATTACATTTACATACTTTCCCGCTCGTTACTGCGACTGTTCACTCCGCAAAGCCACCTCTATCGTGAGCGTGTAGGTATATCTCGCGTTTCGTTCGTTTCTACATATGAAGTTGAAGTACTGTTTATATTTGTACTATGGTATCATGAAACTTATTTTCTTATGTTTCGTATGTACGCAACGACTTGGATATCTTCTGACATTGAATAAACTATCAGATGGGCTGCAAGTACGTAAACTACACGCGTTAATGTCTGAGTCTTAGGGCCATATCGCTTCTATATATCTATCTCGCTTGCACTTACGGGTTTTCTATTCTTATATAATATATTTTCTATATCTTTTCGTAGTACTCAGATGATAACGCGCGCACTATAGTTAAATCATCAAACAAACTGCTTATAATTTGGTATTCATCATCATCATAACAGCCCATTAATGTCCCACTGCAGGGACGGGCCTCCTCCCGTGACGGAGGGATACTTGGCCTACTAATACCACGCTGGCCAGACGGATTGGATAGGGTTTTATTTCAAGTTTTCCATCTTTTCATTTCGTAAAGATAATATTCACGGATAGTCCCTTAGTCGGTTTTTACAACACCCATGGGATGTGATAAGGTGGTGACATTTGTATTCTTACTCCGTCACTACACGGAGAATTTGGTATTACAAGAAACAATTTTAAAAAATCTAAACGGTTATTTATGTTATCTAGAACTCTCTCAACGAGGCAAGTCTCAAAGCAATGACTAAAAGCTATATTTGAAAGCTACATTTACCAAGATAAGCTTACAAACGAGCCACGCCTAGCTTTTGTAGCTTTAGTTCAGACAACAGTGACTAAGCTCACAGCACTAATTGAACCATCTCGACTAAGAGCCGGGTACAAAGGGAACGGTTAAAGATACATTCACACCTGACTTTGTTGAATATCTATAGCTTAACGATGTGTCTGGAAATGGCAATCTCAATTTTCTTTTTTTTTCTTTTTATTTTAAAAACATCTAATTAAAGAAACATGGAACATCCAGCCTCAGGACAAAATTTGGAAATGGCAATATCAATTGTCTTTTTTTTTGCTTTTTCTTTTAATAATATCTAATTAACGGACACATGGAACATCCAGACTCAGGACAATAATTTGTGGATCGCACAAATAATTGTTTAACTATTAATCTATACTTCTACAGTAATATTATAAAGAGGTAAAGTTTGTGTGTTTGTGTAGTTGTAGGTGGTAATGTCTGGATCTACTGAACCGATTTTCGAAATTCTTTCTGTGTCTGGGTCAGCTAGTTTGGTTTAAAAAGATAATTGCTCTAGGTTGGCTTAGGAAACATTAACATAACGTTTAAAAATAACATTCTGCAAAATCAATGATAATTTAGTATCAAACAAATAATTTTCTAGTGTAGGATTCGAAGTTACACCGCTTACATGGAAGCCTCATTTACAACCGCTGTGCCACCGAGTCATCCTACTTCCTACTAATATTATAAATGCAAAAGTTTGTGAAGATGAATGGATGGATGTATGTTTGTTACTCTTACACGCAAAAACTACTGAATGGATTTTGATGAAAAGCTACTTATACAACGCTGGTGAAGCCGCAGGTATCAGCTGGTATCAACATTCAACATTTAGTATTACAATTCTGTTAATACCTACCACTAAGTACTTGTAGTATGCTCTCATTTCAACTTTAATGTATCACTTATGAGAGAGCCTGGAGATTTATCACACAGGTTTCGAATAGTATAAACTTCAGTTCTCACTAAGGTTCCTTCACATTTTCTATCATTATTGTTTTATTATTACACTGTATTTACCTTATTGAGAGAAATATATAAATAAAATTGAAAATTGAATATAAAGATAATAATTAGTATAATTTAAATACCTATTTAACATAACATTTCATTTCATAAAAGGGTTTACTATTCTATGTACAAAAGTTGAAACATTTTTGTTTAAACTAAATTGTCCAAGACGAGAAGACAAAGGTTCGTACTTTAATTAAACTGTTTACCTAATTAGGGTCATTATTCTCTGACCAGTGACGGGTAGGTTTGTGACAAGATTTTATTGTGTACAAAGTGGTACGGTGAGATATATACAGGGTGTATGTGAGAAAGGTGCATAAATTTTAACGAGGTAGGGCATAATTCTCCGAGTGGTGACGGAGTAAGAATACAATACGTCACCACCCCATCTCATCCCATGGGTGTCGTAAGAACCGACTAAGGGGCTATACGTGAATATTATCTTTACGTAATAAAAAGAAAGAAAACTTGAAATTAAGCCCTATACCAATCCGTTTGGCCAGCGTGGTATTAGTAGGCCAAGTATCCCTCCGTCACTGGAGGAGGCCCGTCCCTGCAGTGGGACATTAATGGGCTGTTATGAATGATGATGAACCTGCATCATCTATATGCTAATTCGCATTCGTTTTAAATAAATAAAAAATCCTCACACGCATTTGAAATGCACAGTATTAATTGATCGACATTCCTAACTTCTGCATACTAATTGGTATAAATATAATATAGTAAGAATATCGTACATAATGAAACTTTTCTAATTTAATATAATAACAGCTCATGTACATAATTTACAACTGATACTCCTATTTCCAAATTAAAGACAATTCTGTAAAGAAAAAACATATCATTGTAGGTATTTCCTTACATTAAGGTAGGAGAAACTGCGACGCAAAGCTATTTTCTTTAACAAATATTACAACAGGCACTACGGCATGATGGATAATGTATCTTATTGTCCCCCTGTAGGGACGGGCCCCCTTCTATGCCGGAGGGATACTTGCGGCCTACTAATACCACGCTGGCCAGACGGATTGTTATAGGGTTTAATTTCAAGTTTTCCTTCTTTTTACTTCATAAAGATAATATTTAAGGTTAGTCCCTTAGTCGATTTTTACGACACATGGGTGTCGTGGGTGGATGAGATGGGGTGGTGACATATTGTATTCTTACGTCGTTACCACACTGATTAAAAAGATTGAGAATATAAAATATAATAATAGAATATAATATCTTATAGGTATTTCCTTAAATTAAGGTGCGTAAAACCGCGGCCCAAAGCTATTTTCTTTAACAAATATTACAACAGGGACGTATCTACGGCATGATGGATAATGTATCTTATTGCCACGACAAGACTTGAAATGAATACATAACTTCTTACAAATAGAGATGTCACGTTACGTTATCTGTCTATGCCATTCAAACATTAATTCTCATTTATTTTTTTGTATCATCATAATCATAACAGGTTATTAATGTCCTATTATAGTAAGGCGTAAACTTTTTCAGCGTCGGAGGGCTTAGTAATGAATACCACACAAATAAATGACTGGATATAGGGTTTTATATCGAATTTTCCTTCTTTATTTATATTTATGGTAATGATAGTATTGATATGTGAACTTTCTCTTATTGTAGTTGGCGTTTAGGACACCCATGGAATAAGATCATAATCATGATAATATTATTAATGTCCCACTGCAGGGACGGGCCTCCTCCCGTAATATATACGAAAATGTTACTATACTTCTTCTTTCTTTTCATTTCTTCGTCACATTATGTTTGTTGTGTTACTATCATTGTTTTCTACTGCTGGACGAGATTTCTAAATAGGTATATCGTTCTTTTTTAAACACGACAATCTTCAAATTGGTATAGGGTTTTGTGTAAAAAAAATAGCTGGCTAAATTCTGTAAATAAAGATGTAATAAAATACTAAAGTTTGAAATTAAATAATATTGTCATCTCTATAGTTTATTACGTCGCTAGCTACCTCCAAGTTTGTATAGTGGATGTTTTATTGACATCATTAGCTTTGTTTGGTTATTTGACAATCGGCTCACAGGGATTAGTTAGGTACGTTTTGTTAGAGCTAATTTGAAATATTACAACCTGGTTATTTCATGATCTAGTATAGAGGTATGCCTTTTTCGGGGATAAAGGGACCTTTGGCTTGTACTATTTGGATTTGAAACCGTAATCTCTCGGACGCCAGCCTCATATTATATGACCGTTTTGCCACCTTCTTATAACACTGTACTAAACTATATTGACGACCTCTGTGCCGCAGTCGGTATATTACATGGCTGCTACGTAGAGTTCTCGGGTTCGATTCCCGCTCAATGCAAATGTTTGTGTGCATGAAAGTGATTGTTTTGTTTTTTTTTGTTTTTGAAAAGACAACTCCCGCACTAGGGATCATGCCCTGTGTCGCGGGGACTTTTACAAACATCAATTTAACGGACACATATAACACCCAGACTCAGGACAATAATTTGTGGATCTCACAAATTATTGTCCTGCGTGGGGATCGAACCCACAACCTCATGCGCGGCAGCCGCTGGCTTTACCGGCGCGCCACCGAGGTCGTCTGTATTGTTTTGAGGTGTTTGCATTGGTCTGAGTGTTTTCCATGTAAAACATGTATGTATTTACAAAAAAAAAGTATTTACGTATGTTTATCCGTTGTCTAGTACCCATAGTACAAGCTTTGCTTAGTTTGGGACTAGGTGGCGATGTGTGAATGTGTGAGGATTATTATTATTACTTATTATATTATATCAACTTAAAACTTTGTCCATTTATAAACCTGTAAAAAAACCTACCAGTGTAGCCATTCAACTTAAGTTTTTAATTATATATCAGTAGCATCCATCATTGTCTATCATACTAATCTCATCGCTTTACAACGGCTTTATTATCGGTAAAGGCACCAAAGATTCGACAATCCTTTAGGATTAACCATACTTTCTGTGTCCGACAAACGAATTTATCACTGTCACTACCAACATAATGAAAATCAACTCTATTTTGTTGTACTGTAAAGTTTATTTTGGCACAAAAGTGCTTAGTAATATGATTCATTGTGGGGCCTTATTCTATTTAAGGAACAATGGCACGTATGTTATTTCTAGTATAAATGTAAAATTGTCTAGAAAAAAAGGGATTAGGTTCACAATTGCTTTTATATCTGGTGCGGAAATATTGTTAGGAATATAGACATTGTATTTAATATCCCTTACTGATTCACTTAATTCTATTTTTCCTTTTTCGTTTATTTTTTTAGAACAAACTCTGTGGCGTAGTGGTTATAACATGACTGCTACGCAGGGGTCTCGGGTTCGATTCCCGCTCAGTGCAAATCTTTATGTGTATGAACATGATTGTTTGCATTGGTCTGGGTGTTTTCTATGTATAATACGTATGTATTTACAAAAAAAAGTATTTAAGTATGTTTATCCGTTGTCTAGTGGATACTAGTACAAGCTCCGCTTAGTTTGGGACTAGATGACGTTTTGTGAAAGTGTGAGGAATTTTTTTTAGGGAATTGGACATTTGTAATTCTTTACTGATTTAGTCAAAGCTATTCTTTTGTTTTGGTTTGATTCGATTCACTACGCCACAGAGGTTGTCAATTTGATTGTCTAGTCCTCTTCTGGGCAGGCAGAATGTCTTGTAGGTACTACGATCCCTCAAAACCTGCTTTGCTTCATATATTATATCATAACAGCCCATTAATATCCTACTGCAGAGACGGGCCTCCTCCCGTGACGGAGGGATACTTGGCGTACTAATACCACGCTGGCCAGACGTATTGGTATAGGGTTTAATTTCAAGTTTTCCATCTTTTTACTTCGTAAAGATAATTTTTATTTTATTTTATTTTATTTAATAGGTACAGTAACAGATGACAGATTAACAAATTATAACAATATTGTACAACACTAAACATTTACAAATCTCAGACCAAATAAAAAATAAAGACGTAGCGCTGCGAACACTCGATTAAAGTATTCAAAACTACGCCTCGCTCTATAGATACAAGTCACACGCACACATTTACTACCCAAACTACGCCTTATCGGTCAGTTGGCGCTAGTTTGTTGTCAATAGTCTGACATATAAACATTTTTCATTATTTATTCTGGAAAATGCTTAATTGTGTCGTAAAAAGGTGCAAAAACCTATCTTCAAAAAATAAAAAGCCAGATGGAATGACATATCATACGTAAGTAAATATAAAAACTCATAATTTTAATTATTAATATTATTGACTTATGATGACGGCCTGGAACATAAAACCTCAACAAATGTTGCCACTAGTAAGCGTCAGAATTTTCCCCGTTTATAGTAATGGAAAAGTAACATTAGGTATATTTATAAATAAAAAATAAAAGAAAAATATGGCAATGCATTTTCTTTCATATTCTCTTTTATCATAATAAAATATTTACAAGAAAATTCATTGTCGTATTTTTCCATCACATTATTTGACAAGCCTCATGTCAGAGTCTCTTGTTTTAGAATAAAACTAAGTAAAAGAAAAAGGTTAGTTTTGCTTGTGCTGGTATTAGGATTGTTACCAAAATCGGTACCATCAAGAATTGATCTAAAAGTTGTTTAAAGAGAACATGTACATTTTTAAGGTTTCCGAGTCGAAATAAGATTGTAGCAGAGAAGTGGATTGAAGTCATTCGACTTAGCCGGAATGATGACTCATGGAATCCTAAGGCGCGCAGCGTAGTTTGTTCGACATATTTCGATAATGGTGACTTATATTACTTTCAATCGTGACTATGTCGAAGGAGTGATCACCACAGTCTCACGTAAACTTGGTATCCTAAACAGGGTGCAGCGATACTTCACTCCGGAGCAGCGGTACCTGCTCTACAAAACGCAGGTTCGGAGCAGCATGGAGTACTGTTCGTATCTTTAGGATGGCTCTGCCAAGTATCTCATAGAAACCCTAGACCGACTGCAGCTACATGCGTTCCGCATAGTTGATGACACCACATACGATTTGTTGTGTTTATTCATTAATTAAATGATTTTGGAATAATAATTGTTTTATTTTTACCCAATCTTGTCGTAATAAACATACTATTATACCACAACTTAAAAGGAAAATACCTATATACAATTTTAAAATTAAATTTATCCATGAACTCAATCAGTCTGCCAGTACTTAGACAAATATTAGGGTAATTAGTTTTCACTGCAGCTGCATGGCAGCACTCCTTAAATGCACACATGTTTATAAAACCTGCTTAATTTTTCTGTTGACAGCGCTACGTCTTTATTTTTTATTTGGTCTGAGTTACAAATCTAATATTTACGGTTAGTCCCTTAGTCGGTTTCTACGACACCCATGGGATGAGATGGGGTGGTGACATATTGTATTCTTACTCCGTCACCACATGGATAGCTTCATATACATTCATACCTTTATATCGTCATACGCAACTTGATTCTGAAAAAGTAGAACTCTAATTAAAAACAAGAGCGTTGATACCGATTAATAAAACGCAATTTCGTTTACATGAATGAGTCTGGGATGTGCGATACGTATTTTACGCCATAAAAAAATAAATTAAAGAACCAAAAAAAGCACCCTTTCAAAAAAGTATATACATACTTAATTATTTCTATGTACCTACTCCCCGTGTGGTGACAGAGTAATAATACAATATGTGACCACCCCATCTCATCCCATGGGTGTCGTAAAAACCGACTAAGGGACTATAATCTGTAAATATTACCTTTACATAGAAAGAAGGAAAACTTGAAATGAAACCTTATACCAATACAGCGTGGTTTAATTAGGCCAAGTATCCCTCCATCACGGGAGGAAGTCTGTCCCTGCAGTGAGACTTTAATGGGCTGTTATGATGATGACTGTTTACCATAAATCAAACTGTACAATCATAAAACATACAATCATATTGTACCAGATAAATAAATACGATCTCCTCATTTTGTTTTAGGTTTAAAAATACCACAAAAGTAATAATATTTCATATGAATGACTAAGTATAACATAAGTCATGATAAGGTCAATGATCTTTTGAATACGAAGAATGGAAGAAACGATATAAATGGCAGCCATTAACTTAAATGCTACGGAAATGCTTTTCCCCGGCGTATATTTGTGAAAAATATGATCGCAAATATTAATTTTTGTCTTGGGTTTTTTGTTAAATGAGTAAAAGTTTGAGTAAACATTGTAAAATTAAAGTTGTTTAATAAATGTATTTACATTATTTTTTGTCACACAATATTCTTTGGTGTAGTAATTGGTAGCCGTTACTCATAGATGTCTGAAACCGGTACCAAAGGTGGTAATTGTTGTTACGCTGAATTAAATACTTAGTATAAATATTTATTATATAATACTTAAACGAAATAATCCGTGTGGTGACGGAGTAAGAATACCATATGTCACCAGTTCATCTTATCCCATGGGTGACGTACAAACCGTTTATGGGACTATCCGTGAAAATTATCTTTACGTAATAAAAAGAAGGAAAACTTGAAATTACACCCTATACCAATCCGTCTGACCAGCGTGGTATTAGTAAGCTAAGTACCCCACCGTCACAGGAGGAGGCCTGTCCCTGCAGTGGGACATTGGTGGGCTGTTATGATGATGATGATGATGAGATATTGTAAATAGAAAACACGCAGACCAATTTAAATAGCTACGTCTATGCACACCAAAATTTGACAAAATAGGGGATCGAACCCGCGACCTTCGCAAAGCAATCATGTAAAAGACCACAAAGACACAGATGAATCATTATTGTTGCAAAGTAAGCAATTTAGAATAAAATATAATGTTTTGTAACAACGATATCAACGTAACATCTGTCTTAGTTAACTTTTATATTACTCTCGGGAAATGGTGGATGGTTATATTTTATTTTATTTTTAAGTATTCTGAGTTTAAGGAAAACGAAATAAATGGAGGTTTGTTTTAAATGTTCAAGAGTAAGGTTAATAGAAAGACATTCGCACAACGCCATCTAGCCACAAACTAAGCAGAACTTTTACTATGGATACTATGAGACAGCTGATAAATATAAGCTTTTTAAAAGTTTTCTTGATAGAATCTATATACTTTTCATGTTAATGTAATACAGATAATTAATTTTCATAATCATAAACCGGGCCATCACGTGCCTCATTAGCGTCACCAATAGAAAAAAAATCATAATTCGTTTTTTTTCAATTAAATAATTATAAACAAAAACGGCCGTTTTTTTATCGTATGCGAAATTTAACTAATCTCTACAACTAAACCAATTTGGATTAAAGTTTAATAAAATCGATTGCAAGTGTATCCTAAGAGACAAAACTTTAATAAATAAATTGCTTGATTAATGGCTAATTTCTGATAATATACATTAAAACTTTAGATCAATCATTTTGAAATCTATTTTCCAATCTGCCTCTAAAACTTAAAAAAACTTACTTTACTGTAAAATGTGTAAAATAAGTTGTTAAATATCTTTTATGTCTTAAAAACCGACTAAGGGACTATCCGTAAATATTATATTTACGATATAAAAAGAAAGAAAACTTGAATTAAACCCTAAACTAATCCGTCTGGCCAGCGTGGTATTAGAAGGCTAAGTTTCCCTCCGTCACGGGAGGAGGCCCGTCTCTGCAGTGGGACATTAATGAGCTGTAATGAATATCTTCTATAACACGAGGTGGCCTGTGCATACCAATGGGTTGTTTTCAGCCTGTCATGGAAAAGCAAATCATTATTTTACATTACACTGCAGGGCCTGCCTCCTCCAGTGATGGAGGGGCTACTAATACCACGCTGGCCAAACTGATTGGTTTAATTATGTTTATTACGTAAAGATAATATTCACGGATAGTCCCTTAGTTGGTTTTTACGACATCCAAGGGATGAGATGGGGTGGTGACACACTGTAATCTTACTACCACTGTATCACCACAAGAAAAAGCAAATAAATAACCCTTTTTAAAGGTACTGTAAGTGCAAACGTAAATAAAAACTTATTTCATTTAACTTCACACGAGCTCAGTAATAAAAGTATAACTGACATAATAAGAATATACACTAACTTTGTGTCTGGTAAACACGTTGCAAAATATTGTAATAAAACAAGTTATTTGTAAAGTTTATAAAACATAAAGTTTTATACTTAGATTGTCTGCTTTTTAACGGATTCAGATTCTTTATTTGTCAAACATAGGGTTACAAAATGGTCTTAAAATTAGTTCCGAGCACTATGCTTTGTCATTTAGACATACATCCCCTTACTCATAAACGCCTCTTAAATTTTAGTCAATTGATTAATTAGCTTAAACTCTTACGTTGTTTAGTATAAGGTTGGTTTTCGTAATAAAAATCTCGCTAAACAGTGATTAAATTTAAGAGGCGTTTATGAGTAAGGGAACAAATAATAAAAAATAAATACAAACGGACTCTTAAGCTTTTTAACCAACTCCTAAAAGAAGAGGAAGTTTTTAATTTGGTTGTATTTTTTACTTGTGTTTTTATTTTAGTTTGTCATTTTTGACTTATTTCAGAAAACTGTTTAGCTTTTCTTTGTATTCGTGTCTATCTATACATATAATAAATCTGTAGAGAAGTCAATTCTGTACTTGAAATATATTCTCAAAATAACTATCAGGGTGTGATTAGTGATCGATACTGATGCCAAAAATGCAATCAGTACAATTTTTGTCTGTCTGTCTGTCTGTCTGTCTGTATGTTCGTTATAGAAACAAAAACTACTTGACGGATATTGATGAAACTTGGTACAATTATTCTTCATACTCCTGGTCAGGTTATAGTATACTTTTCATCACGCTACGATCAATAGGAGCAGAGCAGTGAAGGAAAATGTTGGTAAAACGGAAGAAATTAGAATTTTTAAGTTTTAGGTAGCTATTAAGGTAGGACATGTAACTTAGGTTATTTTGTTAGGTATGTTAAAAAGCAAGAAAGAAAGAAAAATGATCGCTTGAAAGCCCTGAAAAAAATAATTGACAAAAAAATGTTTTACCCTTTAAGAATTTTATATACATAAAATATAAACATTGCAATTAACATTGATATTAAAATTTCATCAGGCGTTTAAAAAATGTAAACTATTTTTTTAGAGCTTTGAAGCGTCTGTTAGGTAAAACGGCCTATACTTTTCATCACGCTACAGCAGTGAATGAAAATATTGGTAAAACGGGAGAAATTAGAATTTTTAAGTTTAAGGTAGTGATTTAGTTATGAAATCTAACGTAGGTTATTTTGTTAGGTTGGTTAAAATGAAAGAAAAATTATCGCTAGAAAGCCCAGAAAAAAATTATTAACCATTTTAACTCCTCGCAATAGTCAGGCATATGAGATTAATAAAAAAATACTGTCGAATATACAAGTGGAAAGTAAACTTTATTTTTCAATAAATATAATGGTCGATGAACAAGAAACCACTAATTACCCTATCGACGGGTCCTACGTAGACTAGACAAAAATAAATAGTATTTTCCTGTATTGCTAATATTGGCGTACAAACTTCATTTTTTAAAGTTAAACTATATCTATACTTAATCATAAATATTAAATTGAATTAAAATAACATTCCTTATCTCACAATCTTATTATAACTGCAATTATAACACACCTAAATAACTATTTAATAATTAATAATATATGGGTATAATATAACAGACAACATAATAAGTAACACTTTTTTCTTTATAAAATCATTTTACACATTATTGCTATTTGTCAACATTAAAAAATACAAAACTGACAATAAAATATAGAAATACAATCACAAAACATTAAATTATTATTCAAAGTGTTTGTGTTTATTTTATTAAGTAATTCAAAAATACTGCACGCAGTTTATCTATAGATAATAATAATAATATAGTCGAGTCTAAGTTTAGTCAAATATTTTTTGCTAGATGGTAAAAAGGTGTTAGGTACAATAAGTTATTTCAGCATTTTTTTTACAAAAGACAAATCCCACACTAGCCTTTAAAAATATCAATTTAACGGACACAAAGAACATCCAGACTAAGGACAATAGTTTGTGTATCACAATTGTCCTCCATGGGAATCGAACCCGCGACCTCATGCACGCCAGCCATGTAATGCGACCGCCGCGCCACCGAGGCAGGTAATTCTGCCGCACCATAACGTAGCGTGCAAATGTATTCATTCTTAATTAATTAGCGATTATCCGTGTGGTGACGGAGTAAAAATACAATATGTCACCTCCCCATCTCATCCCATGGGTGGCGTAAAACCGACTAAGGGACTATCGGTGAATATTATCTTTGCGAAATAAAAATGAAGGAAAACTTGAAATTAAACCCTATACCAATCCGACTGACCTGCGTGGTATTAGTAGGCCAAGTATCTCTCCGTCACGGGAGGAGGCGCGTCCTTGCAGTGGGACATTAATGGGCTGTTATGATGAAATAAGCGATGTCATTTATTTTAACTTACAAATTTGACAACAGGTGGCATTGTGCCTGTGACGTCATTTTCAGTATCGCGGTGTTAAGATTTTCCTCGAAAGAATGACGTTCGCTCATGTCTTTCAGCATAAGTTTAGACGCAGTCTACATAGATATGTCTTTGTAAAGGTCTGTTTTTGAAAAGGTTTTGGTTCGTTCGTTAATTTTACAATTCGTTTGTAGGTATATCTGTTTGTTATAAGGTTTAAAAAACGATTTTTCAGTATTAAATCCAAATGCGAAGTAAGTAACATCCGCCACGCGAACGAAGTCGCGGGCACAGCAGCTAGTCTTTAAATAATATTTATATGTATGGAAATTCCTAACATTCGTTATGCCGCTAAAAGATTATTTTAGGCATAAAGGCAAAATAGACTCAAACCAACTGAAAATTCACAGTATTTTTCTCAATTTTCATGACCCGTCGGAGAATACTGACAAGTCGATAAAACTAAAATACTAGAAACTGTCTTGCCCTGATGTTTTTTAAAAAGTTACTGCAAATTTATTATTTGTAAAGTTCCCGCAACACAGGGCTTGGATCCCTAGTACGCAATCTCTTCTCCGAAGATAGAAAATGTAACTCATCATAACAGCCCATTAATGTCCCACTGCAGGGACGGCCCTTCCCCCTTGAAGGAGGGATACTTGGCTTACTAATACCACGATGGCCAAACGGATTTGTATAGGGTTTAATTTCAAGTTTTCCTTCTTTTTATCACGTAAAGATAATATTCGCGGATAGTCCTTTAGTCGGTTTTTACGACACCCATGGGATGAGATGGGGTGGTGACACGCTGTATTCTTACTCCGTCACCAGACGGAGAAATCTAATTAAGTACATACAGATAATTTATTTTCTTTGTCATGTAGTAATTATTTGACGTAAATACAATAAAATATGAGTTATTACTCATCTAGGAACATAATTATGAATATTTAAATTAACTCCAATGACGTGGAATACATAATTGCATTACATTTGTAAGTAATAAAGGGACTAAATTAATAATAAAATTTATATTAAATGATGGTGGATGAATGGTAAACGTTTAGCAATTATGTGGATGTATAAAAATAAAAATGGACTTACTTTTTGTAAATGTGTTATTGTTGTGTCCGTGACGGTAGCGTACACAAGAGCTGTATCGAGTTGGTTACTATGCCAAAAAACTCGGTGTAAATACTGCCTAATTAGTGTAAAAATAAAAAAAACTCTTCCTCTTTAGTTTAGAAAATAAACACCATTTTCAATGGGTACGCCAGCGTCACGATCAAGCTAGCGTACCCATGGCCGTACTCGAAAACGGCTAATTGTAAAGCAACAGAAGCTACACACAAAAACTCGGTACTAACTCTGCCCCCGCTATGCAAAATTTCATAACAATTGCTCTTGTAGAAACAGAGATATTGAACAAGACTTTTAAATGACAGCGTTATGGTAGCGTACACATAATAGTTCTGATTACTTCTGATAGATAGGGAGCTTTTCTTTTGATAAATGCTATATGAAAAAATTCGGCGTGAAATTCTGACTCTATTAGTGTAAATACTTTATGCAAATTCGCAGTGGAATATGTCAAAAAATCTATATAAAGTTCTAGGAACAAATGTATTGACGTACAGTAGCGAACAAAATGTATTCGTGAAATTATAAACAAAGTTATAGCGTTATTTGCTAATACATATAAGCTAGATTGATTTGTTCTGACATAAATATTAAAATTATTAACTACCTATTTATGTACTTGACTGTAAAAAGTTGGTTTGTCTGGAATGGAACATTTTCAAATGGTAATGTGAAATTCATAATTCATAATTTCTTTATTTGCAAAAACATGGTATTACAAGGTGTAGTACAAAAGTGGTTGATCTACATGTTTCGTCCAACTTGGGCATGCAAATACATAAGATCTAGCTAATACATAATATCAATTAACTATAATTTTTTACATCTACACACATACATTACATATTATTATTTATTTATAAAATAGAATTGTGTGTCAGAATTAAAAATAATTAAATGTGATGTCAGATTACAAAGGTAAGTCAATGTCAATAATAATTACTAATTGTTATACAAAAAAGGAAGAAATGTCAAGTTTTTTTACAATTTAAAAATTCTGTTACGGAGTAAAATGTCTTCTCGATTAACCATTCTTTTAACGATTTAACAAATTTAGAAATAGACTATACTTAATACTTTCTCCTTTGCGCTTGCACGTCTTATGGCAACTAACATGATCGGGGGGTGAGGATAAGGGGTGAGCGGGGTAAGGATGCGCGAAAAACCCGCTCACATAATTTCTTTGTGATGTGACTAGTCGGACCCTGTTGTGATGTGTTGTTGTTTTTTTTTGTGGCAGTGAATTTATTAGGTAAGTTAAAAATTTATATGTTATAAATTTTTAAAATAAAAATTGAAATATGTTTAAATCATAACCTATTTTATGGTAAATTGTAATTATTATAACAAAACATAAATAAATCATAACCTGTATTACATTTTATACAACAAATACTGTTTTAATTCAAACTGTGATTATTGTAACAAAACCAAATGTGATTATACTGTGATTTTTAATATATAATTAATAATTGTACAATTATTATTATTTGTAAATATTTTCTAAGATTCTTACTAATAAATATGTTTAAATCATAACCTGTTTTAATGTAAATTGTCATTAATATTTTCAAAACAGAACCTAATATAATTATACTGTGACAAAAATTGTTGTTTTTAGCAAAACAAACGTTATTTTTCTTATAAAGCTACTTATTTGAATTTTTCCAATTATTTCATTTTCTATCAGGGCTATATCTAGAAATTAATAAAGTGAATATACTCCTAGTTCAGTATTTCATCACGTTTCATCAGTTTTAATTCTGTATTTAAAAAAAACTTGTCAAATCACTTGTGAGCATATCTGTACCAGTACTATGAACATAAAATAACATGGATTTTTGACATATTCCACTGCGAATTTGCATAAAGTATTTACACTAATATAGTCAGAATTTCACACCGAATTTTTTCATATAGCATTTATCAAAAGAAAAGTTCCCTTTCTATCAGAAGTAATCAGAACTATTATGTGTACGCTACCATAACGCTGTCATTTAAAAGTCTTGTTCAATATCTCTGTTTCTACAAGAGCAATTGTTATGAAATTTTGCATAGCGGGGGCAGAGTTAGTACCGAGTTTTTGTGTGTAACTTCTGTTGCTTTACAATTAGCCGTTTTCGAGTACGGCCATGGGTACGCTAGCTTGATCGTGACGCTGGCGTACCCATTGAAAATGGTGTTTATTTCCTAAACTAAAGAGGAAGAGTTTTTTTTATTTTTACACTAATTAGGCAGTATTTACACCGAGTTTTTTGGCATAGTAACCAACTCGATACAGCTCTTGTGTACGCTACCGTCACGGACACGTTATTGTTTAGCTTTAAGGAAATTAATTGTTTTTCTTTCTTTCTGTATGCCCATGGTATTAGTGACTAAATTAAAGAGGCGTTTATGAGTAATGGGGTAAGATGTTAAACTGCTACTTTAATGAATAATGACCATAATGGCTTGAAACGTCAAAACACAAAAGAAATTCTTAACCTAAAGAAACTTAAAAAAATAATTAAAAGAGGGTAATTATAAAAGCATGCTACTCAATTAAGTAGATTTATATTGGACTTAGAATGTTTTTTTTTAATTTGGTGATTTTGAAGTAGCTGTATACTTACATCTATGTAGTAAAGAAGTAAGAGGTAGGTATCACATTCACATTCCCATCATATCCCATGTGTGTAAAAATATGCTGCGTTTTTTCTCCGTCAATGGAGGATTCTCGTTATTCATCATAACAGCCCTTTAATGTCCCACTGCAGGGACGGGCCTCTTTGCGTGACGGAGGCATACTTGGCCTACTAATACCACGCTGACCAGACGGATTAGTACTTATAGGGTTTAATTTCAAGTTTTCCTTCTTTTTATTTCGTTAAGATGATAGTCCCTTAGTCGGTTTTTACGACACCCATGGGATGAGATGGTGTGGTGACATATTGTATTCTTACTCCGTCACCACACGGAGCCAAATTTTATTACAAAATTATTTTTTAGTCCTTTCCTTTCCTTACGTATTCAAAACTATTTTTGTGTAAATGTTTTGTGATTTGTAGGCTCGTACATATAAAACAATAAAATATAAACCCCATAATGAGACCCTTCATTATAGAATCGCTTAAACAACAGCTACTATTATAACTGACTAGCTGACCCGTGCCTACTTCATTGGGCGGCGAAAAAAACGCGTCCCTTTTTTAAACATATTTCATTACTGCTCTACTCTTATTAGTCTTAGCGTGATACTATATAGCCTATGACACTCTTCGATAAATGGACTATTAAATACAGAAAGAATTTTAAGAATCGGTTCAGTAGATCCAGAGATTACCCTCTACAACGTCACAAACACACAAACAAACAAACTTTACCTCTTTATAATATTAGTAGAAGTAGAAGTAGATAACATAACAAAGAACAGAAGCAAAATCTTTCATTGAAATTATATCAATAAATTTCGCCCAAATGTTTCTCGAGAGCGCAAAACTTATAAGTTTCGTGCATTTGCCTACACTTGGGCATACGTTTTACGTGTTACGTTTACATAATTTAATACAAGAAACTGATGTTAGCTTTGTAAAGTTTCAAATGAAATGTAGGTCAAAACTACTGTATAAAGATATTACTCTGCCTGTTCTAATTTGAAGACCTCTGTGGCGTGGTGGTTATTTAACATGACTCCTACGCAGAGGTCTCGGGTTCGATTCCCGCTCAATGCAAATCGTTGTGTGCATAAACTGAACGTAAATGTTTACCTTGGTCGGGGTGTTTCTTTTTTATATAATATTCATGTAATTATGTATTAAAAAAACATACACTCACAGGTTGAAGGTAGATGAAGCGGACATAGTTTTTAGACGGCATCTTGATGAAAAGTACTACCGCCGATTGAAAGAAAGAAAGAAAAATCATTTATTGGCCATAAAAACACACAACAAAGAAAAAAAAATACAAAAAGAAAGAGAGAAATAAAAAAAGTCTGAATGGCCAAAAGGGCTCTGGCTCAGCTGTGATGCTGGTACGTCATAGTTTATGTAGTACCAGCGCTAGTATTGTGGCACCGCCCCCCCTTTTTTGGCTTTTACCACAACTTGAGGCCACCTTAGCTAAATTTTTGACACTTTTGATATAAATAAATTGTCATAACTTATACTTATTTCGTCTTATAAAGACGTCGAGCCGTTACCGCCGACTTATAGTAACCGACAAAAACTAAATTTTACAGGAGAAGGTTTTTTTTAAATATTATCACCAATAATGGTGATATCGAACTGAAATTTAAAATACAGTTATGATTTTTGAAGCTTTATTTAAAACAGTTAAAAAAAATTTTGCGGCTGTTTTTATAGTAAGTGGCAAAATTTTGATGACAGTGTAGGTTGCCATAGCGAGTAGTGTCACTTACGCTACTATTCCTAGATAATTACGCAACTTACGATAGTATTAGTTATGTCGGTTACTTTAAAAAATAAAAAACTGTTGTGCCAACGATAAATTTAGCACTTGCTATAACTTCTTAATTAGTGTATTTCCCACCCTTTTTTCGACAGACTATGATCCGTTATAGTTCAAATTGTCGTTTGTGATAAAAAACGTTATTTAGGTAAAATTGTCGCTTACGATAAGTCGGCGGTAATGGCTCGACGTATGACCTAAAATGAAAAAGTTTCATGCTGCGAAAACTTATTTTGGAAGAAAAATTGTTGCCTATAAACGCGAAAAATTTACTCTTGGGACATATTTGCTGTTTATATTGTTACATTTATAAATAATAGATGTTTTAAGGTCCCTAAATGACGATGTTAAATCATACTGCTGCTTACCCACGACGCAGTTTTTACACTTATTATAATAAGTTACTTACATCATCATAATAGCCCATCAATGTCCCACAGCAGGAACGGGCCTCCCCCGTGACGGAGGGATACTTGGCCTACTAATACCACGCTGGCCAGACGGATTGGTTTAGGGTTTAATTTCAAGTTTTCCTTCTTTTTATTTCGTTAGGATGATAGTCCCTTAGTCGTTTTTACGACACCCATGGGATGAGATGGGGTGGTGACATATTGTAGTCTTACTCCGTCACCACATGGAGACTTTATCAAACATCAATTTAACGGACACAAAAAACTTCCAGTCTCAGAACAATAATTTGTGGATCACACAAAGAACTGTCCTGAACTGAATAAAATATTTACACTCTAAAACTAAAAGACTTCCGTGTGGTGACGGAATAAGAATACAATATGTCACCACCCCATCTCATCCCATGCGTGTCGTAAAAACCGACTAAGGGAATATCCGTGAATGTTATCTTTACGAAATAAAAAGAAGGAAAACTTGAAATTAAACCCTACACCAATCCGTCTGGCCAGCATGGTATTAGTAGGCCAATTAAGTATCTCTCCGTCACGGGAGAAGGCCCGTCCCTGCAGTGGGACATTAATGGGCTGTTATGATGATGATGAAAACTAAAAGGTACTCAATCACTAAACAGCTTTTTCTTTTAACAAGAAAATTACAAACTTATAATTATTAGCATCTGGTGCCCCAAATGTTAACAAAATTATTGTCATTATTGTTGTTAAGAATGAACGAAATTCTCAGAACAGTTTAAGATTTATTGTGATTTGTTTCTGTTTCAAAATAATGGAGGAAACTTTAGAAAATCTTTAAAAAAATATGAATACATAGCCTAGATACTACTCAGTGTCGCATTATTTTCAAACTACATTTTTTTATAGCGAAACAATAATTTTAATACTACTCCTAACATCAGCCAAAACAGACAGACATAGGCCTGCTTCGGGTTAAATTTTTTATGCATTAAAAAGTTCTAGGTGTTTCTTATGTACAATATTTTCAAAAAAAGTATTTAATTATGTTTGTCCGTAGTCTAATACCCAATAGTACAAGGTGCGCTTGGTTTAATATTAGATGGCAACGTGTTAATATGTATCATAACAGCCTATTAATGTCCCACTGCAGGGACGGGCCTCCTCCCGTTACGGAGGGATACTTCGCCTACTAATACCACGCTGGCCAGACGGATTGGTATAGGGTTTAATTTTAAGTTTTACTTCTTTTTATTTCGTAAAGATAATGTTCACGTATAGTCCTTTAGTCGGTTTTTACGACACCCATGGAATGAGATGGGGTGGTTACATATTGTATTCTTACTCCGTCATCACACGGAGAATTATGAAAATGTGTATAGAACATTATATTATTATATTGTTATATTATACATATATTCTGCCCTTTTTATAACCTTGAAACTCACAAACGAAGCAACCACATTTCTTTACCTTACCTTTCTTAATTAACACATAGACCTCAACAAATAAAAACAAACTAACTAAACTCACTATACATCATCTAGTTACAGTTAGTGTACGCAGACCATTATTACATTTAATCTTTTTCTTTCGTCCCATTGTTCTAAATGGTGACCCTACATTTAGCAACGGCGTTCTTTGGGCGTCGACGCGGCGTTTTCATCGCGATGTTAACCTTTCGACCGGTATCCATGCTGTCCAGTTTTATTCAGGTCAGTCACACCATGGTCTCTAAAAAGACTTGACTAAAGGGGGTTAAGCGTCGCATGAGCACCGCGTACACACGCTATCGCAGCACGCTCGTGGCGCAGTACAACCAGTAGTCTATCTCGGCCTAATATTTATTATACCTAAATGCCTACGGCTGCGCGGTACGTAAACATGCGATAGGGCTGCCTACCTTCAGCTTTTTAATTACATTTACCTACTTTCCCGCTCGTTACTGCGGCACAGTCGCGACTGTTCACTACCTAAAGCCACCTCTATCGTGAGCGTGTAGGTATAACTCGCGTTTTGTCCGTTTCTATGAAGTCGAAATACTGTATATTTGTACTATGCTCGTGGCGTCGCAAATCAAAATACGTCGTCGTAAGCGTCGCAAATACGCCCAAGGAACGCTGACGCAAAATGTATAAAAGGCCTTAGTGTACACAGGGCATTATTACATTCAATCTTTTTCTTTCGCCCCATTGTTCTAAGAGCCTGGGATTGTCTTGTTTTGCTTCTTATCTGCAAGTGACGTAAATTGATTTTTAGTTTGTTTCTTATTTGCGATGTTTTTCTGACTGTGAATATTTATTTAGTAAGTAAAATACTTTTTACAATCATCATCATATCAGCCAATCCACTGTTGGACATAGGCCTCCTCCAAGTATTGTCACCTTGTGCGGTCCTGTGCCTCCCTCATTCATCGGCTTCCCGCCGTCCTAACTAGATCGTTATACTTTTTATGAATGGATATAATTAGGATCTTTATTTTAACCGACTCATATGACACCTTAACAAAATTAACATGAACCAATAGCCTCAGTGCCATTCCCACCGAGGTTACGAATTTCACGCAGGAACAGTTTTTTTGTACGATTCTCAAATCGTTGCCCTGACTCGGTGTCCATTTAATTGATGTTCATAAGTCCCCGCGTCTCAGAGCATACTTAGTTATTTAAGTACGTACAGTTACACTTAAGAAGATCCAAAAATGCCTTAACGGTTTGAAACGTCTTTGAAATTACACTGTGTCACAAATGTCAGTTCCTATCGGGAAAGTGGCCTTGTCACTTGTTATACATAGAAAACCACCAAACCAATGTTGTATTGCATTTGATAGAAATGCATTTAGACGACCTCTGTGGCGTAGTGGTTATATAACATGACTGCTACGCAGAGGTCTCGGGTTCGATTCCCGCTCAATGCAAATCTTTGTGTGCATGAACATGATTGTTTGTATTTACAAAAAAAAAAGAATTTAAGTATGTTTATCCGTTGTCTAGTACCCATAATACAAGCTCTGCTTAGTTTGGGGCTAGATGACGTTGTGTGAATGTGTAAGGATTATTTATTTACTTATAAATCTACGACTACGCTACACAGTTCTTCAAATTATACTAAGTACATATATCAATATCAAATCTTATAGACCATTGTAATCTCTAAGCCATTTACCGCAAAATATTCTCACGCAAGGATCCTTTTAACACTTCAATAGGTTCAATAAACCTGGATCAAGATACCCTTTAGCCTCTACTATACACCAGAAAAGGTCGGGAATAAATGCTGAAAATAAAAAACGCGCTCTTTTTGTAATTCTAAAGACTTACAATAAAGCGATGTTTAGGGTTCCGTAGCTTAATGACAAAGAACGGGACCTTTACGGACTTGTCATGTCTGATTGTCTGTCCGTTCGTGTGCCTCAGCCAGTTTTTTTCTTAACTATAACAATTATACTGTTACTGAAACTTGGTAAATATATGTACAGGTATTGTGAACCATCATAGCACAGTACAACCAGTAGCCTATCTCGGCCGAATATTTATTATAAATGCCTACGGCGGTTGCGCGGTACGTAAACATGCGATAGGGCTGCTCACCTCCAGCTTTTTAATTACATTTACCTACTTTCCCGCTTGTTACTGCGGCACAGTCGCGACTGCTCCCTCCGCGAAGCCACCGCGATCGTAACCGTGCAGATATAACTCGCGTTTCGTCCGTTTCTATGAAGTCGAAATTCTGTATATATTTGTACTATGCTATAACAATTATACTGTTGAAACTTGGTAAATAGATGTATAGGTACTGTGAACCATAGTAAGATTTAAATACAAAATAAAAAAACAATAATAAATTTTAGAGACACTTTTGAAGTAGTAAAATGTGTACTCGAATCTTCTTCTTCTTCTTTCGAGTCGTAGTTATACAATTTTTTTTTTCTTTAAACATAACCAGCCCAGAATTCGGCCAAAGTGACTGCCTTGTCAGTGGCGTTCATCGTAAAAAAAACTAAGTCGTTTTTAAAAAAGAAACAAATTTGCTACAGAACCCTTTAAGAGCTTGGCCGATTTTAATTTCTAAAGGGCTGGTTGATAGTCTTTTTGTTATACGGGTTCCATTGTACGCAAGTTATAATATATTATTTTATATTAATATTATATTGTTTAGCTTATTCAGCTATTTGCTTTATGTGAGGTTTAGGTGCGGTACTTTTGTTGCAATATTTTTTAATGACGTAGGTACACACAGCAACACATCAAGTTAAACATTTTCATTTGAAATTGTGTCTTATTTATATATTAGGTATTAAGGTACACGAGTGTCTAGTTTGATTAGTTGCTGTGTGTACTTTAGATGAAGCTATTAGATCCTTGGAAAATATATACTCATACAATCATAGCTGTGTCATTCGTGTAGTAAAATTAGACAAAAGGAAAGATATTATCTCTACAGAAACAAAAGAAAATACCAAATCGTCGGGCTAGAGTGGTATCTTAAGGCCCTTTACGTGACTCACTAGCGCTGCCAATAGAAAACAAATCATAATTCGCAAATTGAATAATTAATATAAAATGTTGATAACAAAGTCTTGTGAAAAGGCAATAAAGTATTTGTACAACATACTCTCAACACTAAAGAATTGAGGAATTAGAATTTAATTTTAAATTAGGAATGAATTTCTGAACTTTTTTCAGTCACTTGTTAGACTTATGTACTCCAGTTTCCGAATGACTGATCAAGTAAAAATCAACTAATCAAGTGTCAAAACTATCATTTAAGTTCCTGAAAATGACAGTTTTGACACTTTGATTAGTTGATTTTTACTTGATCAGTCATTCGAAAACCGGGGGTTAGTATTATCATCATATCAGCCAACAGACGCCCACTGTTGGACATAGGCCTCCTCCAAGTATTGCCACCTTGTACGGTCCTGTGCCTCCCTCATCCATCAGAAGATAAAAGACTTAGTATGAAAGCTGGAAATCGAATCGCAAGCCTTTAAGTTTCGAAACTAATCTACGTTACGAAAGCTCAGTGCTAAAAAGATTTATATTCAGTTAACAGTCCCATCGCGACACGAGTCACGAAACTTATTACTTGATATCAATCGCGGAATTTACGTGCCTCAAGTTTAAATATTTACTTAATGTTAAGTTGAAGTTGAATTTAAGTTTTACACTTGATTCTCGAGGCTCTTATGCCCGATTTACACATCGACAAGTAGAGTAGCGAGTTAAGTAGTAAGTTGCTGATTAAGTTGATTTAAATAGATCTCCATCCTATTTTTTGGCAAGTTAAGTTGACGAGACGCGAGAGAGGGGGCTAATTCGTACTTAACTTGCCAAAATATAGGATGGAGATCTATTAATCTTAAAATACTACTTAACTCGCTACTGTACTTGTCGATGTGTAAATCGGGCTTTACAGACAGTTACAATCATTGATTTATGAAGAACTGGCTGATGCCCGCGGCTTCACCCTCGTTGTATAAGTAGCTTAAATGTTATTCTACACCCAAAATTACCTATATCCAAATTTCGTCAAAATCCATTCGCTAGTTTTGGCTTGAAAGAGTTACAAACATCCATCCATACATCCTCACAAACTTATCAATTTATATTATTAGTAGGATAGGATTCTCCGTGTGGTGACGGAGTAAGAATACAATATGTCACCACCCCATCTCATTCCATGGGTGTCGTAAAAACATACCCCAACTATAATCGGGCAATCCTAACAGGGTGTCCTGCGTAAGCGACGAATGAGAGGCGACGCGATGAACGTAACGTAGTACGCAATCAAATCAACGGCATACCCAACTTGTGTCGTCGCGTCGCTTTTGTCGCCCACGTAAGACATCGCGTAAGTGCTATATCAATCACTTTGTTTCTACTGCATATGTCCTCATTTCTGATTCGATCACGGAGATAAACTCCTAACATTGCTTTCTCCATCACTCTGTGCCAAATATAATTACTTTACCTAACAGACAGTGCTAAAACGTTGCGTAATTATTCATAACGAACGCAAAAGATAAGTGACATGTGTACCTACTTCAAGTTAACTTGCTGTCTGCTTACGAAGGCAGCTTCATGCTTAATGAGCAAATTGGAAACGTCAATGACATTGTATATGTACAAATGATATGGTTAAAGGGGTAAGCATTTTGTACACCATTTTGCCACCAAATTGGTTGCGCATCCAAATAGACACCAGGTGAGTAACGCTCTATAGAGATGTATATGTTACAGCCAAAGTAATAAATATGAATATTATACATAATAACTAGCCATTATGTATAAGGGCTACTCAATTTTGATAAAGTGATTAACTCATTAAATTTTACCCTTTAAACTGGCAAAAGTCTGAAACAGTTGGTTAGGTTAGGTTAGTATGGTGATCAAAGGACGAAGCATTTTTTTTATGTAAAACAAGAAGTATTTTTTTTGCAAGAAGCATTTTTTTTTATGTAAAACTAGCATATAGTACATATTACTAGATTCTAGCACTCGCCGGCCGCTGCCGCGGCACGCTCGCTTCGCTCGCTCGGCTCGTGCGTCCTTTGGTCACCATCCTAACCTAACCTAACCAACTGTTTCTGACTTTTGCCTTAATATTGTATTTTTGCCAGTTAAAAGGTAAAATTTCAATGAGTTTTGACTAACATCGATGGTCAAAACCACTTTTGACTGAAAAAACCAGTCAAAAGTGGTTATGAGTTTTGACTATAACATATATAATGGCTAGTTAATGTGATTAATTCTGCGACATTTATCACTTTATCAAAATTGAGTAGCCCTTATACATAATGGCTAGTTATTATGTATAATATTTATATTTATTACTTTGGCTGTAACATATACATATAATAGGTCTTACCTATGAAATTGCCGATTTGTATGGAGATTTTATGCGAAGTTTGATTTTTCATACTAACGTTTTCTTAGTTTTTTCCATAATTACTAAACTTAATACAATGAAATTTAGTATAAGTAATAGCGCACATCTAAGCTAACTTTTAGCATTTTAATTATATTAAAAAAAAATAAAGAAAGAAGTTATATTTGTTTAAATATTAAAATCCGCTGGTTTAAATTGGACCCATATTTACAGGCTTATTTCTAATACAAATAATAATTATTTTTCCTAATTATCTTTTGCTTGTTGTTGTTAATGTCCTGTATTTACTAAATTACTAAAAAAATACAAGCAATCTATGTTTTTTAAGAAAATATAGGCTAAAGACTGCGGCGAAAAAAAATGGCAATTTCATAGGTAAAGACCTTTTGTTGGTAGCGGCGACTAGTTGCGCTGCCATGGTGTCCCGGTGAAATATAGCCCTTAAGGTCCATTTTGATACTGTCTCAGTGTAGTGTGGCGACCGTGGTGCCTGTATGGTGTCTAGTTTGGTAGCTTACGGACACCACGGTGGCGCAACTGAAAATCCCAGTGAAATATAGCCCTTAATATCATCAGATTATTTAATAGGAAAAGTAACCAAGAAAAGAAATCTCGCAGCCTCATAAGTACACGTAAAAAGAAAACATTAAGAAACACGCCACAACGTTGCTAATAAAACGAGCGAGATGCAAAAATAAATAAAAAACGTATTTAAGAAAACCAAATAAATGTTCTACCGTAACAGATTTCCTCGTTTCAAATTAAGGTGTGTTTTTACAAGCAACAAAACAAAAATGTAGGTATAAATCAATCTAGATTAGTCTTTGTGGCAAAATCGTATGTGATTGCCTTGCCTAAAATCGGGGTTTCGATTCCCATGCAAGATAAATTATTTGGGTGATTTATAATTTGTTGTTTTGAACCAGTATGAGTCTGTTAATTTCACGTCTTTAAAAGTCCTTGCAGCACAGGGCTCGCTTTCTCTAGAGTGCGAAATATCATTTTTTTAAATAAAAATAAAACTACACAATTATACCTTATAGGCTAGATTTTGATTTTACTATAGATATCACGTTATCATCTGAGTCTTAGGGCCATATCATTTCTGTATATCTATCTCGCTTGCACTTACGGGTCATCTATTCTCATATAATATTATCTTCCTCCTAATCTTCTTTTAGAGCACTCAGATGGTAACGAGTCATAATAATATTTAGTATCTTCAGCAATTGTAGACTGTCTAGTAAAGTATCACCGCATAATCCATCTCAAATTCAGTTCAGACATCATCCGATATACATCCAGTGCACACTATGATACTAAGATAGTTATTTAAAAATTGTGAAGAAAATTCAAGAAAAAGAGAAGATGCTTTCTCAATACTACTTACATAAAAATAAAGTATTGCATTGAAGACACTCCATCTAAGATATTAAATATTTTTGGAAGCTTTCCAAAAGGAATTGACTTTCAATGTTACTATTACTTTAATATGTCCGTTCTATGGAGACCAGTAAATTACCTAAATTAATCCAGACCCAAAAAAATTAATTAAGTATGTTTAACCGTTGTCTAGTAGGGTACCCATAGTACAAGCTCTGCTTAGTTTGGGGCTAGATGGCGTTGTGTGAATGTGTGAGGAATATTTATATTTATTTATTTATTTATAGGCCTCTCCCAACGCGCGCCACAAAGCACGGTCCTGCGGTTTTTACGACACGATTGAAAATTATTCATGCGTGCTTACTTACTTACCTATAGGGGTGTGCTATCGACCATGCCTTTGAGCCTTCAACGCAGGGTAACCGCTTTCAAAACGACAAAATAAACAGGTATTTTTTAAACTTATAGGTCTATATAACGACCTCTGTGGCGTAGTGGTTATATAACATGACTGCTACGCAGAGGTCTCGGGTTCAATTCCCGCTCAATGCTAATCTTTGTGTGCATGAACATTATTGTTTGCATTGGTCTGGGTGTTTTCTATGTATAATATGTATGTATTTACAGAAAAAAAGTATTTAACTATGTTTATCCGTTGTCTAGTACCCATAGTACAAGCTCTGCTTAGTTTGGGAATTTCTAAGTATTTACTCACTCAAAGTGTATAGGTAAGTAAACTTTTTTGTTATTGATGACATACTGGCTGGTTGTAAAAAAAAAATTCGATTATGTTTTGTTTTTTTTCATAAAATTCAAATGACTGCGAATTTGTTTGAATTTGAGTGCATGTTAATTGCTACGTTTTAGTCTTGATTTTATAATTTTACCAACCATTTAAATACAGTTGGCGACAAAATTGGATTGTTAGATATTCTTTACGTCATGGAGCGACGTCATTTGACGGCAGATGAAATGCAAAGAGCTGTAGGGATGTTGCAAGCGGGAAGTAATCAATCTCAGGTATCTCGACATTTTGGTATTCATAGAAGTGTTATTTGTCGTCTTTGGCAGCGCTACAATAATACAGGGGAACCCGCTGAACAGCATCCAGGCCGTAAAAGGAGTACAACCACTCGGCAAGACCGGTACATACAACTGACTGCAAGACGCCAGCCGATGTTAACCGCTCGAGAGATAAGTTTGAGGCTACAAAATTCAAGTGGTGTTGATGTAAGTCCCCAAACTGTGCGAAATCGACTGCATGAGTACGGCCTACGAGCTCGACGCCCTATCAGGTGCCCACCGATACGTCACGGGAATCGCGCTCGTCGAAATGAATGGTGTAGAGAACGCATAACATGGACCCAGGAACAATGGGATAAAATTATGTTTTCCGATGAGTCGCGATTCGGGTTTAGGCCTGATACAAGAAGGGTGCGAGTGTACCGTCGACCCGGAAATACTGAAAGACTCAGGTGCGTTCAGGAAGTTCATCCATACAGCGGCTCAACAGTTATGGTATGGGCGGGTATTATGAAGAACAGGCGAACTGAGCTCGTTTTTGTAAATGGAAACATGAACGCTGAAAATTACGTTGAGGATATTCTCAGACCTTATGTCCATCCATTTGCACAAACCTTTGGCTCCGATTTTACGTTAATGCATGACAATGCGCGTTCACATACAGCTCGGCGAACCAGTGAATACTTGGCAACGGAGAACATCCAGGTATTGCCCTGGCCTGCACAATCGCCAGACCTCAACCCCATCGAGCACGCATGGGACATGCTCCAGAGACGTGTTTTGAAGGACTTGGACGGAGTGACAACAACCCAACAGCTGAAGGATTTGCTACAATTCCATTGGGAGCGAATACCGCAAGATGACATAAACAGTCTCATTAATTCAATGAATAATCGTTGCCGACAAGTTCTGAATAGCAGAGGAGGCCATACTTTGTATTAAATTGTCCTATTCTTTCACAATAAATTCATTTTCTTAAGAAATTTCAATTTGTAAAAAAAAAGTTTAGTTTCTTATGTACCTGTATATTCTAATATTGTTAATTTCTGTTATTAAAAGAACTTATAAAGAAAACAGCTGTTATTTTTACATCATAGAACCCTAAAAATATTATTTTAAAAATAAAATACAACGTTATAATTAAAATAAATGGTAAAATAAATTAATATAAATGGTAAATTTGTAATATCATGCATGTTGCTTAGACTTTTTTGATGTGTGTATATACAGGGTGTCCCATAAATCGACGTCCAACGGGAAACCAGAGATGGTCCATGTGAAAAGTATTGAAAAAAAAATCAAAAAAAAAATCCGACTTATGTACTTAAAAAGTTATAGGTATTTAAAAAAAATCAAGAAAATCGTCACCCTGGACAACACTTTTGACTACAGTGTCTACAAATATTATTATTTTTTAAATTTTTTGTTTGTTTTGTAATCCTGAATAACGTGTTTCTTAATTGTATTTCAAAATTTTAACTTAATTGTCTTATTTCTTAGTAAAAAATCACATTGAACTCAAACAATGAAATGAAAATTGCTACATCACGTAACTTTGACCGACGGCCATGTAAAAAAAAATTACTAAACACTATGTGGCAAATACCCTTAAAAAATAACGCATTTATTCACAATTCCAAAATGGTATCATACATAATCATAACTTAAAAAACATCGTAGAAATAAAAGTCAATGCGAACAATAAAAGTTATTTATTAATATGGAACTCAACATTTTTAACACAAAAGGTAGATTTTTTTACAACATATGCTCAAAGTGTTGGCCTCCTACCGCAATACACGCCCTCTTAATAAAGAACGCTTAATATTGCGAGCATAATTTCTGGAGCATAAGTCCTCATTAGCCTCCGTAATTCTAAGGCGGAGCTCTTCGATATTTACTATCGGTTTCGCGTATACTTTTTCTTTGATAGCTCCCCAGTAAAAAAAATCTAATGGATTAAGGTCCGGCGACCGGGCTGGCCACGCTATTGGTCCGGAACGTCCTATCCATCTGTGTGGATATTCGCTGTCCAAGATCTCCAAATTCTCTCACTGAGACACGAAAATGGGCCGGACAGCCGTCTTGCTGAAACCACATATTTCTATAAATATTCAATGGCACGTCTTCCAGCAAATTGGGCAATTCATTTTGCAGAAAATTCAAGTAAACATCGCCGGTCAGGTTTTCTGGCAACTCGTAAGGTCCAATTATTTTTCCATTTAAAATACCGGTCCATAAGTTCACTTTGAACCGATATTGTGATCTGTCTTCTCTTAGAAGGTGTGGATTATCGATATGCCACTCATGAAAATTATGCATATTTATGTACCCATCCTTTTTAAAAGTGGATTCATCCGACCACAGAATTGTCTCTAAAAAATTAGGGTCTTCTCTGTGCTTTTGCAACATTATTTGGCAAAATCTTACTCTACCCGGATAGTCTCGAGGCAACAGAGTTTGCACACGCTGCACGTGGAATGGGTGATATCCCTCATGTTGAATAATCCGGTGTGCTGTACTTTTTGGTATTCCTGTGATTTGTTCTATCCGTCGCACGGAGGTACTCGGATCTTCGGCTATCGCTTCTAAAATATCTTGGCGGGAGTCGTTGATAGGTCTGCCTTCACTAACCATTCCACTAGGAAAGCGACCTTGAGCAAGCGTCAGATGCAAGTTTATAAAAACTCTGTGATCAGGATATCGTTGTGAGTTAGGATACCTTTCACGATACAGCCTTCGAGTCGAAAGTACGAAATCAACACAAACGAATACAGAGAGATGCGCAGTAGACGAAGGAGCGTAACGTACTAATCCTTGTCCCCTTCCTCGCCATGTTTTTTTGCTATAGCAGATGGCGTCACTATTTGTTTCATTCGCACCTCATGAAAATCGTGTATTCTTCTTTCACTCACACAATGAAAGGGACACCAAACAATACAATAGTTAAATTTAATGAGTCATAGTATTTCGAACATACCAAAAGTTACGGGTAAGCGTATTATTTCTACGATGTTTTTTAAGTTATGATTATGTATGATACCATTTTGGAATCGTGAATAAATGCGTTATTTTTTAAAGGTATTTGCCACACAGTGTTTAGTAATTTTTTTTTACATGGCCGTCGGTCGGTTGTTTGAGAAAATCCTGCTACATAGGCTTAGCAATGTCTTGAAAGAAAAGTCTATCATCCCTGATCACCAGTTCGGCTTTAGAGGAGAACATGCTACTACAGAGCAAGTCCATAGAGTCTGTAAAGTAATTCGGAAGACCTACGAAAAAAAAGATTACTGCTCAGCGGCATTTCTAGACATTCAACAGGCCTTCGATAGAGTGTGGCATGAGGGCCTGTTGTGTAAAGTAAAAATGTTACTACCCCATACATACTATGGAATCCTCAAATCATACCTAGCTGACAGAGTATTTCAGGTAAAGGAAAGCAACTACACCTCAAGCCTATATGAGATCTTGGCAGGGGTGCCTCAGGGGTCTGTCCTCGGACCCGTTCTGTACACTCTGTTTATAACTGACCTACCACAAAGTGAAGGAGTAACGGTTGCCACTTTTGCAGATGACACTGCCCTCCTCAGCTCCAACTCAAGTCCTTCCGAAGCTTCCGAACTTCTGCAAAGTGGTCTACATAAGATAGAAAAATGGCTGGCCAAATGGCGAATATCAGCTAATGTTTCTAAATCCGTGCACGTGACTTTTACCCTTCGGAAAGAAGACTGTCACCCGGTGACCCTAAATGGATACCAACTCCCACACCAAAACACAGTTAAATACTTAGGAATGCATCTTGACCGCAGACTCACCTGGAAGAAACATGTTCAAACAAAAAGGGACGAAATCAATATTAAATATAGAACCCTTCATTGGCTGCTGGGTAGGAACTCCAAACTGGCCATCGACAATAAAATTCTGATTTATAAAACAATACTTAAGCCTATTTGGACATACGGCATTGAACTGTGGGGTTCAGCCTGTAGCTCTAATATTATGATAATACAGAGGGTGCAGAATTACATACTTAAGCAGATTTCGAATGCGCCATGGTTCATCAAAACTGAAGAGATTCATGAAAATCTTGACATACCAATGATAAAAGACGTGATCACCTGCCATACTAATAGATACAGGTCGCGATTACAAATGCACCCCAATCAGCTTGCAGGACAACTGACCATCCCTGAATCGATTCGCAGACTAAAGAAGAGACGAGACGTCTTTGACTTGTAATGGTTGCCAAAAATCTGGCTAACTCATAGAAAGTGGGACGACTCTGCTGGGAGAACTCCTATACAAACCCTTAATACTTCAAAACATCTGCTCATAGTCAATCCGACTGATTGCAAGATTCTGAAGGGAAAACAAAAAAAAAAAAAAAAAAAAAAAATGGCCGTCGGTCAAAGTTACGTGATGTAGCAATTTTCATTTCATTGTTTGAGTTCAATGTGATTTTTTACTAGAAATAAGACAAATAAGTTAAAATTTTGAAATACAATTAAGAAACACGTTATTCAGGATTACAAAACAAAAAAAAAATTTAAAAAGTAATAATATTTGTAGACACTGTAGTCAAAAGTGTTGTACAGGGTGACGATTTTCTTGATTTTTTTTAAATACCTATAACTTTTTAAGTACATACATAAGTCGGATTTTTTTTTTGATTTTTTTTTCAATACTTTTCACATGGACCATCTCTGGTTTCCCGTTGGACGTCGATTTATGGGACACCCTGTATATAAATAATATTTTAGTACACGTGTATTGATTAGGCCTATTTTATTTTCTCTTCTTTAGACGAAATACGTATTCAATCAAACTCATGTAAATGATGGTCGATTTATGTACTAACTGAATACTCTTGACCAATACCCCTGTCACTTATCAAATAAAATATAATTGCGTATGACAGGGGTGAAATATTTTGCTCTCTGACAGACCACGAGTATATCAACCTTTATCATAATTTTTTGGCTTAGTATTTATTGACAGATCATACTTAATTCCTTTATTTTATTTCGATCTAGTATTTTTGATAATTCAATTATTTTTGTAGGGATTTAGGGTTCCCTGTTGCCTTCTGAGCTTATTAAGTTAGGGCAATTTAGTAGTTTTAAGTTTAAAATACACTATACAGTATATAACACACCAAAAGTCAAGCCTTCCGTTGTCGCGGGAACTTTTGGTTGCATGGATATTTTTATCAAGAAACATAAATATACACTCAAAACACGGCCGAAGGGGTTTAAGTGGGTATCACACTTATAATTACATAACGTGGGACTCAAAACCTAGACCTAACTGATGTCGGAGAAAACACGACCACTTTAAAAGGAAACATGATTTTATGTCAAGAAAATATAACAATACTAGCTTACGCCCGCGGCTTCGCCCGCGTGAAATTAGTTTTTGTCAATCAGAATCAGATTTCGTCGCCTGAATACTTATTTGCTCAACAGACCATTTTGACGAATTTCACTTTTTAATGCAATTTTATTAAGGATCAAATTGCGGTTCGATTGGTATATAATACTTGCTGTTTGGACTTAAAATGCATTATTTATAAGGAATTTAAGTTTTTGTAAACTAACACAAGAGAATTAAAACTTCATGCTTAATTGCTCAAAGTCCGTAGAGAAACACCAAACGTGCATCCGAGCTTCGATTGCGTGCTTAAGTATTCAATCTCCACGCAGGTAACCAATCACGACATCGCATTTTGATGACGCAACACGCCGCCATCATTAACTTCTTTTGTGACGAAGCTGGTGCTCGCACGCATTTGAGTAAAAAATAACGCGAAATATAGAAAAAAAGTATTCTATAATAGAAAACAGTACCCCAAATGTCCGTGACGAAATATAAATCGGAAAATATAGTCACAACTATATAAAAGAATCGGTTACTTGTATTTTTGTTAACATTTCTTTGTAGATTATCACTGCGTATCGATAACTTATAGTACAGGATGTTTAAATTTAATTCTTATGATTTCAGATTTAATTAAATCTTTAAATGAAATTGTGGCGTATCTATAAATGAACAGATTGTTTCGAACATTTCTTAAGGTAGTAAAATATAACTAATATAATAATAAAAAATATTGGTTTTGTGCGGTGACTGTCAAAATATACCTTGCATGTTTGCTAATTGTTAAATAGGTAAATTTCTTAGCATTAAATGGGTAGTTTTGTGTTTACGTATACCTACGCTTTGCGTTCGCAATGATGTTAGATGCTAGATAAGTAGATTAATACTATTTTTTACTCACCACAGATCCATTGCTCACATTGTACATCTATTTTTAATAATATGTCCGTTGCTTTGCATTTTCTTCCCTATTTTGGATGAGAAATTCAGAACTAATTACGCCGTTGAGGGATGAATAGCCCATAAACCAAAGAATTCCTTATGGAAACATAAAGAATCGTCAAAAAAGAATTAATTTTGTAAAAAAAAAAAAAAAATTTTTTTAGATAGTCTCAGTATATTAATTATTTTTTATACGTGATCTTATCACCGTTTTATTTTCAATTAATGTCGTTTTTATTGTACATATTGAAATGAAGAAGTGGAGTCACGGTAATACCATAGTTTCATTTTATGTTGACATTACGTACGATGAATCAAGAATCCGACCAAGCAAGAATACGACGAATAAGGACTAATTCAAATCAGACACTAACCGAAAAGAAAGTAAAATCTATTAGAAGTACCTACAAATATATGAAAGCTGACGACAAAGCCTTTATGGAATTTCTAATTAAAAAGGTTTTGACAGGATCAGACAACATAGACAATACCAGACGAAGTAAACGGTCTTGTATCGGTACAAAAACAAAAAAAAATTGTATTTTGTATTTTATATAATAATATATCAAACATTGTTTTTTTTAATTCTGTGTTTTTTATAATAATAAATAGCCAGATAACTAGTTATTTTTTTTACCACGATACCCAAACACACTGTATTTGGTTATTGGGCACTTAAGTACTAAATATATTCGAATGCAAAATGCTCAACCTCCACCCCGGTAGTGGTCTATCTCCAAGTGCATAATTATTTATGTGTTTATTTGCTCAACCTCCATAAAAAATTGTGAAAATAAACAAAACTGTTTGACTTTTTAATGATTATTTGTAATATATCATTTCATAAACACATTAAATATTTTTTTAATATAAAACTTTTATAAAATCATATTATTTGCTTAAACTAATCAATAAAACGTCTCTGGTGTAAAATGTTGCAAATGGAGGTTGGACACTTAAGTATTCGTGCGACGATTTGTTGTGAGTGAGAGAGAAGTGAATGTGAGTTTGGCTTTGTAGTTCCCGTTCCGAATCCGTACAGTTCGAATTTCGGGAATTCCGTTTGTAGAAAAAGCCTACGTACCAAGATTTATTGTCTTATCTTCAATTCAACCCCTATTTCACCCTCACACTGGTAAAAATTTCAAAATGCTAGAACATACAATTTTTTTGTAAGAAAAAAAAAATATTTTTTTTCTTAATAAAAAGTGTGTTAATTTGCCTATGTTCTTTCTCAGGGTCTAAAGATTGTCTGTACCAAATTTCATCAAAATCCGTTCAGCCGTTTAGGCGTGAAAGAGTAACAGACAGACAGACAGACAGACAGAGTTACTTTCGCATTTATAATATTAGTATGGATTAATAACAACTAATTAGGTTTTAGTCGAGCCCGGAAAAGTGTATCCTCTACGAGTTTTCTACTCCGAAGTTTTATTTCGGCAATGCAATATACAATACGTCTCCACCCATAATGTATAGCTTAACTTCAACATTATACTTTGACATTAACATGAATAAACTATCAAAAATTTACTAAAACAATTCCCAAGCTTAGTAGATAAAGAGTCCAAATATATTTCCCAATAGTTTATAGGCAATATACATCTTATTTTATATGTCAATTCGTTTGTAAAGAAACAGTTCGATTACGTCCTAAAGGTTTTGGAAGAATTATTACTATTGCCTGTGTTATATGACCCTTAGTTCAATATTGTTTTCATTTGTAACTAGACAATAATTCATGGAAACTGCCAGGATATTTATTTTGTTTGGGGTCTGTACCGTATTACGTTTTGTTATTAAGGTTATTACTATTTTGATTTGATATAAGGCGCTATGTGTTTTTAACCGACTGCAAAACGAGGAGGTTTTTACTTTGTTTGCATTATTTTTGGGTTTGTTAACGCAGAATCTGTATCATTCACAATGTATTATATGACTTTATTGTTTACAAATCTACCTATACCTTTCTCATTCATCCCTTACATCCAATTTTTTAGGAAAACAAAGAGAGAAAACTTAAACTTTAAATTTATTTATATATTTGATAGTATAATATTCTACATACATTCACACAACGCCATCTAGTCCCAAACTAAGAAGAGCTTACTCTTAGGATACTCAAACGGATAAACATACATAGAGAAAACGCCCAACTCGACACAATGTAAGCTTTCATTTGCCATTTAAATTTGTATTTAGCGAGAATCGAAATCGAAGCCTTGACTCTCCGTGTGTTGACGGAGTAAGAATACAATATGTCACCACCCCATCTCATCCCATGGGTGTCGTAAAAACCGACTAAGGGACTATCCGTGAATATTATCTTTACGAAATAAAAAGAAGGGAAACTTGAAATTAAACCCTATACCAATCCGCCTTGCCAGCGTGGTATTAGTAGGCCATGTATCCGTCACGGGAGGAAGCCCGTCCCTGCAGTGGGACATTAATGGGCTGTCATGATGAAGCCTTGACTTTCAGCAATCATCCACTGTCAGAAAAGACCCTCAGAGTTCATCAGAAATAATAAAATAAGTTCTAAATTTACAAGAAATTTCCAAATAATATTACGCTGACATACTGATTATGTCTCTAGCGGCTACATACCTATTCATCCATAACAATATATAATATAATAATATTACATTGAAGACTGTCTCTCATAATATATTTGATATTAGAAATTTTGCTGATTCTTCTACTAGTTTTGAATAACAAGTAGCTCTAATGTATTCATTATTTTTGGTGAAAATATAAAGAATATATTTTAGGTTAAGGTTACCTCATCTCATCCCATTGGTGTAGTAAAACCGACAAAGGGACTATCCGTGAATATTATCTTTACGAAATAAAAAGAATGAAAACTTAAAATTAAACCCTGTACCAATCCGTCTGGCCAGCGTGGTATTCATAGGCCAAGTATCCCTCCGTCACAGGAGGAGGCCCGTCCCTGCAATGGGACATTAGTGGTCTGTTATGATGATGATGATGATGATGAATCACGAGAATCTCGTAAATGGTGACTAAAGAACTTTAAATAAATAATTAAAAAAATATATTCCTCACACATTCACATTTCCATCTAGTCCCAAACTAAGCAGAGCTTGTACTATGGGTACTAGACAACGGATAAACATACATAAATACTTTTTTTTGTAAATACATACATAATATTATACATAGCACTTTATCCTAACAAAGAATATCAGTAGTAATGAAGAAAAGCTTGATTCAAAACCCAGCCTCTCTGCTTATTAAAATTGTTGCCCATCTTAGCAGGATAATCATGAAATGGTATTAAAAAGTATGGATTTCTTTTAGACCATAATTATTTAAGTTTCAAGTAGCTCAAACTCTTTCTTTTATTATAAAAATGTAGCTGATAACTTTGTACCTCAAAAAATGCCTCAATTTTCGTTAAATAACCTCAGTATGAAAAGTATATTCATCAAATTTGCAGAGGTCCTAAATTTAGCGTACAGCAATCACTGCAAAAAACTTGGAGTATGTAAATGTTGTTATCTTTCACGGTTTTAATCTTAGACTGGGACTAAGTACTAAAATTTTCAATTTACTTACTATTAGCGTGAGTTAGGTACTGTATGTGTGGCAGATTGGTATTAAGACAGCTACTTCAGTAAGAATTTCACACAAAATAAATAAAAAAGCCTTTTACGGCGCTTGTACACGGTAATAAAAATCGCCGGGCCTACGCAAGAATTCGTGTCGTTTCTAAGCACGACCTGTGTACACAGCGCCGGCGATGCATAAGAAAATTTTCTTGTCTGCGCAAGACAAGACACGGCGAACGTTGTTGCGGAGGGGCGGGGAGCGGTGTAGTAGGGTATCATACTTGTTTGCTTTCTAGTTAACATTTTTACTAAAGGAAACTCACACTGATTATCACACTTGTTATTACTTGCGCGCCCTACGCCCGTCTGACGACTGTACGAAAAAAATCCTGGCGTGTACACGTTCCGAATTGTCTTGTCTGCGGAAGACAAGAAAAGTTTTCGTGTACGAAAAAGACAAAATTCTTGACGTCTACACGAAGATTTGTCTTGTCTGGCGTAGACACGGCGATTTTTCTTACCGTGTACAAGCGCGCTTATTATTCGAGTGGCAATTTACACAAGAAACAATTGATATCAACAAACAACACTGTTAAAAGAATAGTATAGATTAACGACCACTGTGGCGTAGTGGTTATACAACATGACTGCTACGCAGAGGTCTCGGATTCAATTCCCGCTTAGTGCAAATTTTTGTGGAGCATGAACATGATCAATGCAAACACATTGTTCTGGGTATTTTATATGTATAATATGTATGTATTTACAAAAAAAAGTATTTAAGTATGTTTATCCGTTGTCATAGTACAAGCTTTGCTTAATTTGGGACTAGATGGCTATGTGTGAATGTGTGAGGAATATTTATATATATTTATAGGTTGATTTTTCTGGGACTTTACCTGAGTTTTATGGGAAAATCTAACACAGTCTTCAATCCTGTAACGAATTTAACCGTAAGGAAAATGGTGTTAGAAATTTTTTTCTCCTAACAATGCGTAGGACTTAAATGCAAAACAAAAGAGGAAATTATACAAGTATCCGTGTGGTGACGGAGTAAGAATACAATATCTCACCACCCCATCTCATCCCATGGGTGTCGTAAGAACCGACTAAGGGACTATCCGTGAATATTATCTTTACGAAATAAAAAAAGAAGGAAAACTTGAAATTAAACCCTATACCAATGCGTCTTGCCAGCGTGGTATTAGTAGGCCAAGTATCCCTCCGTCACGGGAGGAGGCCCGTCCCTGCAGTGGGACATTAATGGGCTGTTATGATGAATGCGTTAAACTTAAATGCAAAACAAAAGAGGAAATTATACTATATGCAGTTTAATGCTACACGCGAGGAGTATAATTGAAACTAACGCAGGCTTAGAAATAATAATATAAATACTTATACCCCTTCCAGCGTAAGTTTAGCTTTTTGACAGTTCACGTCCATGAAGTTTCGTAATACTTCTGCTTATTTTTCAAACCAATAATATTGTATTTCATAGACGTATTCATGTTTTTTTCAGTTACCATGGTTACTTAGTGATGGACACTCATAACGATTACCACCATTATAAACAAATTACAAATAATCGGTAGAAATAAATGCTATGAATAAACCTGAACTCTTCATAATACGTTTATAAAACGTAATATGATTTTTTAGATTAGCTATAATCCGCGGATATGTCACGATAAATTATGTATTTTAAATAATACTTAAGCTAACTATAATTTTATAATATTAAGCTATAGGCTAATTCTCTTAAGATAGATAAAGAAAGAAACAGTAATAAAAAGATAATGTAAGTTGATGTAAGGATCCAAATGTGTAAAATAAAGTAATTTGAAAAATCGAAAAATCGCGAAATCGCTTACAATCGGATGGCATTACATTCGAGATACTGCTGAACGTCACTAACGTCAACCTGTCAAATGTCGTTAAATATAGTGGAAAGGGTATAGTAACTTTTGTTTACTTTAGTTTAAAATTCTAATTCATTGTTATTTTGTTTAGAGAAATGTTGGCAGTGTGTGTAGTGTTATCGTGCTCAGTAGCTGAACAACAAAGACTATTATACTTATTAATGAATTTTGTATATCTTGTATTCATCATGCCCATTAATGTCCCACTGCAGGGACGAGCCTCCTCCCATGACGGAGGGATACTTGACCTCCTCATACCACGCTGACCAGACGGATTGGTATAGTGTTTAATTTCAAGTTTTTCTTCTTTTTATTTCGTAAAGATATTCACGGATAGTCGCTTTAAGTCGTTTTTTACATGGGATGCGATGGGGTGGTGACATATTGTATTCTTACTCCGTCACCACACGGAGAGTTATATAATGGATTGCCATACAATAATGGGAACATACATTTGTACTGTAAGTCTGTAAGCTTTGCACGTGTTCGAGCACTGAACAGTGTTTAGTGTCATATGAATAGCAATGCGTTGATCAGTGCATCTTTTCTGCACTTAAATTAACAGTCAAAACAGTGTATTCAAAATCATTTTTCAAGTAAAAGTACTAAAAATTAAGTAACGCTGACAAGAAAAAATTAAATGGCTACGTAACGTAGTGTATCAGGTTCACGAATCAAGAGCAGAGAGAGGCACAATTGATTCTATATTTGATAATCGTGCACGTTTTTTAACGTTTAAGTTTAATAATTATTTTTTTTGAAATCTGCATGTCAATTCTCGTACCTAAAATTCGGTTAAGTTAACTTTTAGTTGTCAAAGTTTTTGCTATTGCAATTGTAATCTTTTGTAGTCGTGTTAAAGTTTTATTTAGAGTGTGACAATTTGACAACTAAAAGTTAACTTAACCGAATTTTAGGTACGAGAATTGACATGCTCATTTATTTAAAATAGCCATACATCATATAGATTAAGTCGGCTATTTAATCAATATTAAAAAAACTAAAAAAACGTTAGTATGAAAAATCAAACTTCGCATAAAATCTCCATACAAAACGGCAATTTCATAGGTAAAGACCTATTATGAATAAAGTTAAAGTTTTGGTTTTCCTTCTTTGTTTTTATATAGATTAGCCCCCTTACTCATAAACGCCTTAGTGGTCAGTCATAAATGACTTAGTTAAGTTAATATGTTAATCTCTTGTTCCTTTATTCATAAACGCCTCTTAAATTTAGTCACTGTTTAGCTAGATTTTTATCAGTAAAACCAACCTTATGCCAAAAAAAAACTGAAAGAATTTAAGCTAATCAATTGACTAAAATTTAAGAGGCGTTTATAAGTAAGGGGGCAAGAGATTAAGTTATTAGCTTCACCACTAAGTCATATAAAATAAACTTTATATCTTAAGTTGCAATTCAAACAGCTAATCCGCTTAGCTACCTCTCGTTCTGAAATATATATCAAGTTTAAAACGATCGAGACTTGAAATAGCCTCTTGGCTCACAGTAATAAATTTTTGCGCTATCTATCTTTTATTTAAAAGCCATTAATAAGAAAGTGGGGACCTTAAAGTTTTGACTTTGCAACTAAGTTGGAGTTCAATTCTATTGCAGATTTTATTTACGAGTCTAAAGGTGAGTATACACTACAGCAGCATTTACTCGAGCATTTCTCGGTAATGTAACGTTCGTACGAATGGTACATCATAACAGCCGATTAATGTCCCACTGCAGGGACGGACCTCCTCACGTGACGGAGGGATACTTGGCCTACTAATACCACGCTGGCCAAACGGATTGATATAGGGTTAATTTTAAGTTTCCCTTCTTTTTATTACGTAAAGATAATATTCACGGATAGTCCCTTAGTCGATTTTACGACACCCATGGGATGAGATGGGGTGGTGACGTTTTGTATTCTTACAGTAAGTGATGTTTAAGTAAATGTTGTAGTGTATACTCACCTTTAGTTGTACAGAAGAAGTTTAAGCTCATTATCTTTTTATGTGTTGTTAAGCATTTTGTTGGTAAAAGTAGTTTATTTCGTTTGCCTTTTTAATGTTAGATGTTTTTGTATTATGTTACTGATGAAGTTTTAAGACTTCTATTAAGTAGCTATTTAGTTTTTAACTGGTAGAATGGGCTTTCTGGGAAACTTTGGTATAAAAACCATGCTAGTTTAACCGCTTGGTAAGTACAAGTTAATAAAAAGTATAAAGTAAGTAGTAGTAGGTTTTTAGAAAGCACTAACATTTATTATTTATTGGTAAAACAAAGTAAATAATAAAGCTTTATTTAAATTGGTCTAGAACTGTCAGAGTTCTGAAATAAGAATCATTAGTAAGTATAACAATGCAACAAAAAATAAAATTTAATAAAACTGAGAAGTTTCTTCTCTTTTTGGAATCAGTTAATATCCTCCAAAGTTTTGTAAGTAATAACAGTAAAAGATTTAGTTTCATGAACTCATCTTACAGTAAGTGATGTTTAAGTAAATGTTGTAGTGTATACTCACCTTTAGTTGTACAGAAGAAGTTTAAGCTCATTATCTTTTTATGTGTTGTTAAGCATTTTGTTGGTAAAAGTAGTTTATTTCGTTTGCCTTTTTAATGTTAGATGTTTTTGTATTATGTTACTGATGAAGTTTTAAGACTTCTATTAAGTAGCTATTTAGTTTTTAACTGGTAGAATGGGCTTTCTGGGAAACTTTGGTATAAAAACCATGCTAGTTTAACCGCTTGGTAAGTACAAGTTAATAAAAAGTATAAAGTAAGTAGTAGTAGGATTTTAGAAAGCACTAACATTTATTATTTATTGGTAAAACAAAGTAAATAATAAAGCTTTATTTAAATTGGTCTAGAACTGTCAGAGTTCTGAAATAAGAATCATTAGTAAGTATAACAATGCAACAAAAAATAAAATTTAATAAAACTGAGAAGTTTCTTCTCTTTTTGGAATCAGTTAATATCCTCCAAAGTTTTGTAAGTAATAACAGTAAAAGATTTAGTTTCATGAACTCATCTATCACACTAAGTACTTTATGTATTACTAGCTGACCCGTCCCCACTTCGTTGGGCGGCGAAAAAAACGCGTCCTTTTTTTAAACATATTTCATTACTGCTCCGCTCCTATTAGTCATAGCATGATATTATATAGCCTATGACACTCCCCGATAAATGGACTATTCAATACAGAAAGAATTTTGAAAATCGGTTAAGTAGATCCAGAGATTACCCGCTACAGCGTCACAAACACACAAACTTTACCTCTTTATAATATTAGTATAGAAGTATAGACTAACTATAGGCATATTATTGTCTCGTAGAATATTAATTTATTTTATAAAATACTTTATTATACAAAATACTTTATATAAATAAACTGCTAACAAATAAACCAACTCCTTTCATAATTTTATTATGAAAAAAATGTGCCTGTTATGGATACAATGAACGCTATAAAAATAAAATAAAGAAACACAAACAATTTTTCACAAAAGGCAACTTTTAAAATAACTCGTTTGTCAGGAATTATATGAATAACCGTTTGAATAGTGAATGCCTGTGAATAAAGTCTTACCAACCCATCACATCTTAGAAAAACGTTAAGGTGTTCCAAAATTATGTGATAATACAAACAAACATAAACTTACCACTTATTTCGATTATCCGCGTGGTGACGGAGTAAGTATAGGTACAAAATGTCTCCACCCCATCTCATCCCATGAGTGTCGTTAAAACCGACTAAGGGAGTATCCGTGAATACTATTTTTACGTAATAAAAAGAAGGAAATCTTGAAATTACACCCTATACCAATCCGTTAGCCCAGCGTGGTATTAGTAGGCCAAGTATCCCTCCGTCATGGGAGGAGGCCCGTCCCTGCAGTGGGACATTAATGGGCTGTTATGATGATTTCCATCAGGGAAACCAGAGACTATTGAGCGTCGAGTACTACGAATCTTACAAATCTACATTGCTTCGTCTACATTCATAAAATTGCAATTCAAAGATATGTGAACTTAAACATACTTAGCTAAATGTTACAATATAAAAAATAACGTTAATAAATATAATATAATATAATAAAACTAGTGTAAAGAAGCATTACTTATTAAGTAAGACTGAGGTAGGACTAATTTTCCCAACGGCTAATTTTCCCATGACACAAAGAGCTTAGCACAAATTCATCATAACAGCCCATTAATGTCCCACTTACATACTTGGTCCTACTAATACCACGCTGGCCAGACGGATCGGTACAGGGTTTAATTTCAAGTTTTACTTCTTTTACAATTATTAGCACAAATTAATCATTTATAATTACACTTAATGATTAAAATTCAATATGCCCGAATTCTCTCTCATAAATGATTGCAATTTCTGCAGTAGCAAATATTCAATGATAATGAGCGCCTTTGGCAGTAAGCCAGTCTGATTACAAATACTTCGATTGGTTCAATAATTAATAACTTTGTTAATTACCTTTTACAATTACTCATCCGCTTCAGTTACCCTGGTGATGACCACGTTAATTTTTTTTTCATGTAATAGGAGGCAAACGAGCCTGCAGGTCACCTGTTGGTAAGTGATCACTGCCGCCCATGGACATCCGCAACACCAGAGGAATCACGGATGCGTTGCCGACCTTTTAAAAGGGAAAGGAGCAAGGCATATAGGATACCGATAGCGGAAAACGCAGGTCCGGGAGACCCCTCACATGGTGGACCGACGATCTGATTAGTACAGCGGAAAACCGATGGATGAGGGAGGCACAGGACCGCACAGGGTGGCAATATTTGGAGGTGGCCTATGCCCATCAGTGGACCTCAATTGACTGATATGATGATGATCATGATGATATGACTCGCTTAATGAATGAGCCCCATCTGTTTGCCAGGATCGTGACAAGTGGCGTTCTGTCGTCTCTGCCTACCACGGACGGGATAAGGTGTGAGTTTATGTATGTATTATGATGATGAAAGGAGAAAGCGACCCACCTGACTGATGATTAATGGTAACCGCTGCTTATGGGCTCCAGCAATGCCAGGGCAGAGCCAGGCCGCAAAGCTCACCTTTACATTCTCTCTACCTTCTCCAAGAGAGAAGAGGTGAGGGTGTGAAGGCCGTAGTTGAGTCTCCAGTACTTTTTACTTTACATGAGATACCGACTTCAGAGAGAGAGACATATTAAGCTGTACGAAAGTTATGAAAGGTTCCCAGATGTGGTAAAATTGAGACCTGGATGCGGATTGACGGCATTCCAATGGGCCAAATTAGTCGCATTTAACTACAAAATGTTTTAAGTAAGTAGTAGAGACTAATTGGTGGTTTTAGGCACTCAAAACTCGTTATGTTAATAATTATTTATGTTTTTTTTTTTGGCAAATCTAATCTGAATTAAAAGAAAATGAAAGCAAATCCAATCCGTCTGGCCAGCGTGGTATTAATAGGCCAAGTATCCCTCCGCCACGGGAGGAGGCCCGTCCCTGCAGTGGGATATTAATGGACTGTTATGATGATGTTTTTTTTTGCGCAACCCTAATATTGATTTGGTAAAACAGTACATTAAATACTATTCTTATAATATGAGCTATCTACCAATGAAAATCGTGTCAAAAAACAATTGTGCAATTTACGGAAATATGTTTTTCTTGCGACCGAAATACGTATATAATAAAATGAGAATAGCCCAACTTACTCCATATAATATTATACACAGAATAGATATAAACCTAGACCAAATCAAACAGCAGTATGTTTATAACCAGACATAGACATAAAAATATAATTAACAAACTTTGTAGATAAGGCTTTATATCTCAAACTATATTCGGCTTTATTAACCTTGCTTACGTAACGTAGTATTACGCTTTAGATATGGAAGGTAGGTACCGTGGTATAAGAGTCATTTTCGCTTATTATTATATTTTAGGTACTTAATGTCTTTTACGCAGGGTGGGGAGACCCCTCACACGGTGGACCGAGGACCTGGTTAGGATGGCGGGAAACCGATGGATGAGGGAGGCGCAGAACCGCATAAGGTGGCAGTATTTGAAGGAGGTCTATGGCCAGCAGTGGACGTCAATTGGCTGATCTGATGATGATGAATGTCTTTTGTCCGTGAATATTATCTTTACGAAATAAAAAGAAGAAAAACTTGAAATTAAACCCTATACCAATCCGTCTGGCCAGCGTGGTATTAGTAGGCCAAGTATCCCTCCGTCACGGGAGGAGGCCCGTCCCTGCAGTAGGACATTAATGGTTTGTTTTGATATAATGAATAGATTGGGCTAATGCGGTATTAGTAAGCCAGTCATGAGTATAGTAAGCCAGAAGTGGTCACTGTCGGAGTACTGTTACATTTATAGGCTATGATGATAAATTCCGTGTGGTGACGGAGTAAGAATACAATATGTCACCACTCCATCTCATCCCATGTGTGTCGTAAAAACCGACTAAGGAAATAACCGTAACTACTATCTTTACGAAATAAAAAGAAGAAAAACTTGAACTTGTCTGGCCAGCATGGTATTAGTAGGCCAAGTATCCCTCCTTCACAGGAGGGGGCTCGTCCTTGCATCGGGTCATTAATGGGTTGTTATGATGATGATGATGATAAGAAACTAGTATCCATGATATTATAACGTTTATAAGTAAATAAATTCAACGGTTGATATGTAATGAAAAAAATACTGTAAAATAAACATTATTTCTTCATTTTGTGAAGTAATGAATAAATGCCTAAGTAAAGAGATTGTTTTTGGAGTAAATTAAAAACTTCTATAAATGCAAAAACCAGAAGAAGTAAAAATAATTATAACCAAATAATGTTTTAACATTAATTAATGTCCCACTGCAGGGACGGACCTCCTCCCGTGACGGAGGTATACTTGGCCTACTAATACCACGCTGGCCAGACGGATTGGTATAGAGTTTAATTTCAAGTTTTCCTTCTTTCAATGTAAAGGTAATATTCACAGATAGTCCCGTAGCCGGTTGTGCCACCGGTCTGTGCCACCCATGGGATGAGATGGGGTGGTGACATATTGTAATCTTACTCCGTCACCACACGGAATTTTATTTGATTGTAATCAATAACCACATATTTATTTATACGGCAAATATATTCTGTGTATTAAAGTAGCAAACCTGAACACAAAGCTATTTATTAATCAATTTAAAAAATGGAGCCTGCAATTAGACTATATTTATATACTACTAGGTGACCCGTGCCTACTTCGTAGGGCGGCGAAAAAAACGCGTCCCTTTTTCAAACATATTTCATTACTGCTCCAATCCTATTAGTCATAGCGTGATACTATATAGCCTATGAGACTCCCCGATAAATGGACTATTCAACACTAAAAGAATTTTAAAAATCCGTTTATTAGATCCAGAGATTACCCCCTACAACGTCACAAACACACAAACTTTACCTCTTTATAATATTAGTATATATAGATACAAACTAGATATTGTAGCTTCAAAATTACTTAAGGTAACACCTTATTTCTTAAATTAACTATAAAAGTAGATACCAAATTTATCTAATAAATAACTCATCTTCTTAAAACATTTTAACCATTGTGAACGAGACAAACAAAAATTAATCACGAAAACAATTAACACAAACCTTATCACAGATTATAAATCTAATTGGTTACACCGAAAGCTCTATCAATCAAAATTCTAACTTACCATTAAACTAAAACTTCAAGAAGTTTAAGAACGAAAACTTTCACTAAAAAGTTCGAAACACAAATCACGAACTCGAAACTCTTAAAATTTTTTTTTGTTAATTATATTTATTCACAATTTATAATATAACTTTATACAACAAATATAAAATGAACTAGAGTATTTTATAAACACACTTTTTGAATAAACACACCGCTAAGGGAAAAGCCACCGTCGTTCGATACACCCTACCACTTTGAAAGGCGAATCGCTACTGAAAATCGCTCCGAATTCCGTAAGTTTCAGTATTGTAAGCAAACTTGGGAGAGCTTGTGCTTAGCTACAAACCTTTGGATAGTTGTACCTATACATAGTCTGGCCATAAATACTGTTACAATTAAAAATAAGAAAGATATTACATTTGAATTTGGAATCTGTCATTTTTATACGATTGTTCATTGTATTTTCTAATTTTGGCGCCAATACATTGTACAATATTTTGCTATATTAAAATGGAGTGGGGTGATAAAGAAAACCGAATCGCTGTGATTGCATTACACAAAGTTGGTATGGAGCCGAATGTAATTTTTAAAACTCTCCATACGCTTGGTATTAGTCAAATGTTTGTGTACCGGGCTATTAATAGGTACAATGAGACCTTCTCTGTTTGTGACAGAAAAAGATCTGGCCGTCCACGTAGTGTTCGTACGAAAATGGTGGTCAAAGCAGTAAGGGAAAGAATTCGAAGAAATCCTGTCCGAAAGCAAAAGATTTTATCTCGGGAGATGAAGATAGCACCCAGAACCATGTCACGCATTTTAAAAGATGACTTAGGACTTGCAGCCTATAAGAGACGCACTGGTCATTTTTTAACTGATAATTTAAAAAAGAATAGGGTGGTAAAATCGAAGCAACTACTGAAGCGGTACGCAAAGGGAGGTCACAGAAAAATTTTGTTTACGGATGAGAAAATCTTTACAGTTGAGCAACATTTTAACAAACAAAATGACCGTATTTATGCTCAAAGCTCTAAGGAAGCTTCCCAATTAGTCGACAGAGTGCAACGTGGGCATTATCCGACTTCAGTGATGGTTTGGTGGGGTGTTAGCTATGAAGGAGTGACTGAGCCATATTTTTGTGAAAAAGGTATCAAAACATCGGCACAAGTGTATCAAGATACCATTCTTGAGAAGGTAGTTAAACCCCTTAACAACACCATGTTCAATAACCAAGTATGGTCCTTCCAACAAGACTCAGCGCCGGGTCATAAAGCTCGGTCCACGCAGTCTTGGTTGGAAATGAACGTTTCGGACTTCATCAGAGCTGAAGACTGGCCGTCGTCTAGTCCCGATCTTAATCCGCTGGATTATGATTTATGGTCAGTTTTAGAGAGTATGGCTTGCTCTAAACGCCATGATAATTTGGAGTCCCTAAAACAATCCATACGATTGGCAGTGAAGAATTTTCCCATGGAAAGAGTGCGTGCTTCTATTGATAACTGGCCTCAACGTTTAAAGGACTGTGTTGCAGCCAATGGAGACCACTTCGAATAAGCTTTTTATATTTTGAATTGTTTTATATTTATGTATTAAACTAACACACTGTAAAAGTAATAAATATTATTTGCAATAAAAAAAAATGTTTTTTCTTCGTAACAATATTTATGGCTAGACTAGGTATTGTTGATTACTGGTTTGCAGTGATGTTCAAGAGACAAAAACAAGAATTATTAGGGAATTATTTCTTTTGTTTTCTATATACAGTGTGTCCCAAAACTCGACGTTAATTCGAAACCGGATGATAAGGCAAGTCATGCTGGTTATCAAAAAAATATTTAAAAAAATCTAAGTCGCATGGTTGTAAAGTTATAGGCCTTTGAAAAAAAAACGCAAAAATTCCCAATTTGTAATACTCTTTTCCCTCCTGTGGTCACAAATCTTAACTTTTCCCAACTTTTTTTTTGCTGTGTTATCCTGAATAGTGCCTCTTTAAATTATAATAAATTATTTAAAACCACCTGGTCTAGTTTTCACATCAATAGGACTTATTTCTTAGAATAAAATTTATTATGAAAAAAAAGTCCAGTTTGAACTGACTGTAGTGAAAAAAAAATGTACTACGCGAGTTTGGCAAGTTCCGTCAAAAGTTGGCGCATTTAGTAAGAATTTGAAAATAGTATCATACTTGGTAAATTGTTTCCGCTATCATGGACAAAAAAAATATTTTTTGTAAAATTTAGGACCCGATTCCAATGCAATGCTGAATAAGTTAAACTGCTAAGTAGTTGAGCCAGAAAGAGTCACCATATCAAGTAAAAAGTTGTAGAAAATATGGTATTAGTTGAAAGTGCCAAAAAGTACAGCCTATCGAAATTTTAAAAAGCCACGAGTTACACTCATTACATTCATGCAAATTATGCATGTTCATGTTGCTGTCTTTTTTAATGTTAAATCAACAGGCCAAAACTTAAAAAAAAAAGAAGAGATCTCAGTAATACCTCTTCAATATTGTCCGGGAAAATTTACTCGACGTTGGAAGTCCCCGGATACTAACGTTTGTACTCGCTGTACTAACGTGGTACGGGAGAAATTCGTGTGTTTTTAAAATACGATGGGTTGTATTTTTGGCACTTTTAACTAATACTACTGTTTCTACTACTTTTCACTTGATATGATGACTCTTTCCTGTTTAACTACTTCGCAGTTTAACTTATTCAGCATTGGAATCGGCTCCTAAATTTTACAAAAAAGAATTTTTTGTCCATGATAGCGGCAACAATTTACCAAGTATGATACCATTTTCAAATCCTTACTAAATGCGCCAACTTTTGGCGGAACTTGCCAAACTCGCGTAGTACATTTTTTTTTCACTACAGTCAGTTCAAACTGGACATTTTTTTCATAATAAATTTTATTCTAAGAAATAACTCCTATTGATGTGAAAACAAGACCAGGTGGTTTTAAATTATTTATTAGAATTTAAAGAGGCACTATTCAGGGTAACACAGCAAAAAAAAAGTTGAAAAAAGTTAAGATTTGTGACAGCAGGAGGGAAAAGAGTGTCACAAAGTAGGAATTTTTGCGTTTTTTTTCAAATGCCTATAACTTTACATCCATGCGACTTAGATTTTTTTAAATATTTTTCTGATACCCAGCATGACGTGCCTTATCACCCGGCTTCGAATTAACGTCGGGTTTTGGGACACCCTGTATAATACTATGTTGCTTAAGATTTGAAATTTTGTTTTATGATTATAACTGTAAAGTGTGTTATTCTAATATGTAATTTTTACAATATCCCATAGATTTAGGTATATGTAGAGATAGTTTTAAGTAGTTATATTTATAAAAAAATGAAGAATTGTCCTCATCCCTTAAACAATATCGTTATATAAAATGTAAAAGTTAATTGCTTTTAAAGTAAACATTTTAAGAAGAAAATACACAGTGGTGGTAGAAACCTAGTATACCTATAGTTAAAGACGACCTCTTATTACGTAGTGGTTAAAAAACATGAGTCATGACTGACAAAAAATAAGTATTTAAGTATGTTTATCCGTTGTCTAGTAAGTACCCATAGTACAAGCTCAGCTTAGTTTGGGACTAGAGGGCGTTGTGTGAATGTGTGAGGAATATTTATTTTATTTTTATAAAAGGGAGCCAAAATTATTCTTATAGTATTGGCTATCTGACATTAAAAGTTCCGCCAAAAAAACAATTTTTGTTCATATTGTTCCCGAGTTGTCCAATCAGGAACACAGAGAGTCCAAACATAAAATAAAACTCCTTCTTGTGGTTCTTAGTATAATTTTTAATAGCGAAGTTACACGTACAATGGTTGAATGTCGAGTGAAAGTCATACATACAATCTGACAGTTAGATGATGACGGAGCAAAACTTACTACATATTAATTAATTGCTATTACAAAATGTACAGGAACTTCATAATTCTATTTCTTTATTATTTTTCTAACTTTTATTACATTATTATTATTACACTAACACATAATTACTATTAACTAAACTAAGCCTAGGCGGTAACATACTCCCCCGGCTGAAAGGGCACCTTTCAGGGAACAGTTACATCAGACTCGTGCAGAGGGCAGAGTCTTACAAGTCTCAAAGTCTTACACCTGCCTCCCATATGCCACCGAAGTGCGGAGCGTAAGCAGGAATGAAAATAAATTTAATGTTTTCCTGAGCTGCAAACTCAGAAATATGATTGCTATGCGTTTTAAAATAATTAGCTAAGTCTTTTGATGCTGAAACAAAGTTACGTCCGTTATCACAAATTATTTCTGCCGGCCGTCCGCGACGAGAAATAAATCACCGCAATGTCATTACAAAGGCATCCTTAGATAAATCGGATACCGCCTCTAAATGAATACACTTATACCTTAGGCAGACAAATAAACATAAATAGCACTTAACTAACCTTGCACCACGACCTTTTCTATTTAAAATTTGAAAAGGACCGGCAAAATCTAAACCTACAGCTGAGAATGGAAAGTCTAGATTAACTCTGTGAGCAGGAAGGTCACCCATCTTAGGACACAAAACCTTACCTATTAAGCGTGTACAGCGCACACACTTACGGACCGTCCGCCGCGCGAGACGTCTGCCATTTATCGCCCACACATACTCACGTGTCGTCGCTAATAATAATTGGGGGCCCGCATGCAGGCTTCTGCTATGCTCGCGCTCAAAAACGAGCTTTGTTAGGTGATGGGAAGCATCCAGCAATATGGGGTGCTTCATTTCATATTCGCAATATGAAGCATCTATGCGACCTCCTACTCTAATAACGTGTCCATCAAGAAACGGAGATAAAGATAAAACTTTAGACTTTGCTTTTAAGGATTTCCCTTGGGAAAGAGCCTTGTACTCGTCCGGGAAAGATTCCCGCTGAGCTACCGTACATAAATAAATAAATGACGCATTTAATTCATCAGGTGACAATACGCCAGCAAATTTGTTGTTTTTATGTTTACAATTATAAATAAAACGTTTTACAAATGCTACTACTCGTTGAAGCTTATTTAAATTAGAAAAATTTTCAATAATAATAATTGACGAAGATAACAATACTTCAGTGAGCAACGAAACTTGCTTTGAATTGTCTGTGCCTTTTGTTGTTTTAGGGATTTTGACTTCAGGCATGTCAGACTGGCGCAAGCAAATGAGCGTCGGCCATTCTGACTCCTGCTTCAATAGATAAGGAGGACCTGACCACCAATACAGATTGGGATGTTGTCCGGCACCAGTGCAATGTGAATGACATGGTAACAACATTTAACGCATTAATTCACACTCTGTTTAGTTTACATGCACCTGTCAGGAAAATACTAATTAAGGAAAAATCTTTACCATGGATTACTGATACCATTAAGCAGATGATCAGGCTTCGTGATAAGTATCACACACAGTACAAGGTAAGTAAATCAGATGTACATAAAAATAGTTATAAGGATCTTAAATGTATTGTGAGTAGGGCTATTGACAGTGAAAAAAAGGCTTATTTTGAAACAAACATAAATTCTTATATTAAAAGCCCTAAAAGATTATGGAGCAGTCTTAAGTCTATTATTACTATAGGGAAACCAATTTGTAATGATTTACCACTTAATTTACAAGCATGTGATCCTGATAGCTTAAATAAGCATTTCTTGAATATTCCAGGCTCTGACACACTTCCTTTGTCAGACATAATTTATTTTGAATCTAATAGGTATAGCAGCAACACATTTAGTCTTCAAGTGGTTAGTGAGGAGACAGTCCGCTTGCACATTTGCAGTCTTAGGTCCAATGCTGTGGGTACGGATGACATGTCATTGGACATGCTTCTGCTAACTCTTCCTCATAGTCTTCCAGCAATAACTGCAATAATAAATCAATCTATTAACTCTTCAACATTCCCTAACACATGGAAAACTGCCATTATAAAGCCTATTCCCAAGGTCTCTAACCCTAGTGATCTCAAGGACCTAAGACCCATCAGCATACTACCTTGCCTGTCGAAGGTGCTGGAGAGGGTGGTGTGCAGTCAACTACGCACATACCTTGAGCAACATGATATCCTGCCTGAAAAGCAGTCAGGATTCAGGAAAAGCCACAGTACCTGCACTGCTCTCCTTGATGTCACTGATGACATACTGGAGGCTAGAGACCAAGGAAAGAGTACAGTGCTCACCTTATTGGATTACTCCCGTGCTTTTGACACAATAAATATTCCTCTTCTTCTGGCTAAATTATCTTTTTACGGTTGTAACCCGAACACAGTCAAGTGGTTTTATAGTTACTTGGTTGGCAGATCTCAATTTGTCCGGGTCCTTGGCGATGATGGTACAGCTGTTGACTCCCCATGCTCTCAAGTAAATCGAGGTGTACCACAAGGATCTGTGATTGGGCCACTGCTATTCATTTTGTACACAGCTGATGACACCAAACATATACATCATTGTAAATTCCACATGTATGCCGATGACCTGCAAATATATTCATCTTTTTACCCTCAGCATTGTGGTGAGGCTGTAGATAAGATCAATAGTGATCTTGCAAGGGTATGTGACTGGTCTAAAACTAACTCACTTTGTATTAATAGTTCTAAATCCAAGTTTTTGGTACTGGGTTCAAAAGAATGTACTCAAATGATAAGATACATGAATCCAACAATAATAGTGGATTGTTGCCCCATAGAACAGGTGATGGAGGCTCGTAATTTGGGTCTGATAATGGATAGTGAGCTTCATTTTGAGACACATGTACTTAAGGCTGTAACTAACTGTTTTTACCGTCTTAAACTTCTGTACAATATCCGTCGTTATCTCACTGTGGACTTGAGGGTTATGCTTTGTGAGTCTCTTGTATTGTCTAAGCTGAATTATGTTGACACTGTGTATGGTGCGTGTATACTAAATAGAACTCAGAAACTCATACAGCGCGTGCAGAACTCCTGCGCACGTTTCTGCTATAATATACCTCCGCGTACACATGTCACTCCGTTCCTGAACAGCGGCAATTTGATGAAGATGGCATCCCGTAGGCACTTGCATCTGGCTACACTATTGTTTGGTGTTGTCCTGCACAAGCAACCACCTTACCTGTACAGGAAACTCTCTTGGTCTCGCAACATAAACCAGTACAGCACAAGGGCATCGTCGTATCTTCTTGTTCATCAAATACATAAAACCACAGCATTCCGTGGTAGTTTCAGATATGCATCCACCCGTTGTTGGAACAATCTTCCTCCGCCACTGTATTCTTTGCGCACGGTACATTCTTTTAGACAGAAATTCAAAGAACACTTACTACAAACACAAAAATTAAATAATTAAGTAATACAAACAAAAACAATACGACTGACTGCTGACAGGACGCGACTTTGACAATTGACTGACACAACTTACACTTCGGTTTTGACGTATGGCACTGTCGTTCATTGGTGATTCTGCCACTACATTATTTATGGTACGTATTCATATTAAATCAAATTATTTATTTAATATATCTTTTTATTTTTATTTTTTATTATTATGTCATTATATCTATTTATTTATACAACCTACCGCTGCTCCGCATGATTCAGAATACCTTCTGTATAAGGGCCTAACAGAATATCAGCGCTGTAGTGTCTATGACGCTACAGCGATCAGCTGAGTTAGGTCCTATTTTGTATGCATTTTTGTAATACCTTGCTAGTTGATAATTAGTTACTGTATATTGTGTGCAAAATAAATTATTTTCTTTCTTTCTTTCTTTCTTTCAGATGTCAAGGTCACTCAACTGAGAGGGGCTTACGCCACGGGATATTAGATCCGCTGGGTTTAACTCGCTTGGCACGTACCGCCAGTCTGACTGCTTTGTAAGCTCAAGCGTGGCACCTACTCGGTGAGCTACGAAAGTTTTTAGCTTTGTAGGATCAGCATTCAACCAACATAGCACAATGCTCGAGTCACACCAATGCGTGACGGACGTAGGTTCGAAACGAATAGAATCTATGACAGCCTTACATAATTGAGCAGACAATAGCGCGCCACACAGTTCTAAGCGCGGTATGGTTACTAGTGGATTACGTTTAGCTACCCTAGATTTAGCACATAAAAGTTTAACGGTAACCTTGCCACTGTTATCAATAGACCGTATATATATTGCAGCACCGTAGGCTCGCTGTGACGCATCGCTAAAAGAATGTAATTCTATTGAAACCGGTTTGTCACACGTCACACGCCTCGGGATGCGAATATTACGTAAACAATTAGTGTTTCTATAAAACTGTAGCCACTCATCAGCCAAGAATTGTGGTAATGGATCGTCCCATCCTATACTTTCAGCACAAATGTTTTGAAAAAGATTTTTTGTAATAATAATACAAGGACTTAATAAACCTAAAGGATCGTATATTTTTAATGATTGTGACATAACGAAACGCTTCGTAGGTAGGTTATCTAGAACCGGTTTGGCTGGAAAAAATAATAAATCGTTATTGTAGTCCCAACCTAAACCTAACGTATTTGTTGAGTCGCTAAATAGTAGGTTCGTACCTGTGTCACCTGATTGACGATTATAAATTGATTCTAAATTACTTTTAAATTTTCTTAAAATCATGCCTGCCGAATCTAATGCAGAGGAAATAGTTTTTTTAATGCGCATTAATTCCTCTTCATCATCAGCCCCTGTTAAGAGGTCATCGACTACGAAATCGCGCTGGATAATAGTTTTTATGGTTAGATCCTCGCATTCCTCACCTATTTGCCATAAACATCTAGTGCTAAGGTAGCTAGCACACGACGTGCCATAGGTTACAGTTCCTAAACGTAATGTTTTTATAGGTAACGACTCATTATCACGCCATAATATTAATTGGAGGTTCTGATCTTGCGCTGAGCTCAGCACTATTTGTCGGAACATCTTCTCCACATCTCCGCACAGTAGGTACTTGTACTGACGAGACCTTATTAGCACGGAGAAGATTGTGTCTTGTACATTCGGACCGGACATAAGAATGTCATTTAAGGAATAACCAGACGATGTTGGGTTTGAGCCATCAAACACGACGCGTAATTTCGTTGACTCGCTATCTTGCTTCATAACGGCATGATGGCATAAAAAATTAGAATTATAAGGTATAGCTACCGTAGACTCAGATAAATGACCGAGCTCTGCATACTCATGTATGAACTGCACATACTGGGTTTTCATCTCTGGGTCCTTACGAAACCGCTTCTCTAACGCTAGGAATCGTTTCTTTACTGCATAATAAGAATCACCTAAGCAGTCCGGGGACTCTTTAAGTGGTAACCTAACACTAAAACGACCTGACTCTAAGCGCATGGTATGCTGTATGAAATGTAGTTCACAGGATTTGTCACTATCACTTAAAATAGGTATCTTAGGAACCTCTTCTAGTTCCCAGAACTTAGGCAAAAATAAATCTATATCACGATCTGAGGAAATATTTGGCATTATGGAATGATTACAAATAGTTAAATTATTATTAATATTTTTAAACATCAAATTGGTGGGAATCGAACCCGCTATAATCCAACCAAATTGTGTGTTATGCAACTTAGGCATATTAGTACCAAGTGAACGTTGGTTGGACCTTAAAACGTCCCAAAATAAGTCTGCACCGACCAGCACGTCGATAGGTAAACTTTGATCGAAGCGAGGATCGGCTAATTGTATGTCGCTAGGTATATTTAACAAAGATGTATCTATAGGTACGCTCGGTATAGCGCCGGTCAGCTGTTCTAGCACTAAGCAAGCCAGTGTCACGTGGTACGGATGATTCACTGAACTTAATTTTACAATACAGTTCTCACGGACATTGTTTACTGCTTTGTTACCTACACCTATTATATTTATTGTATTTATTTTATTAGATTTAAGTGCCAACCTATTCTTTAGGCATTGGCTTATAAATGTAGACTGACTTCCACTGTCGAGAAGCGCGCGTGCCCTAATAGATTTGTTAGTTACCGGATTAGAAACAAGAATGATAGCGGTTGATAACAAGATTTGTTTACTATTACGATGACACAATGCTGACACTTCTTCAACAGCAGTGGAAGTGCTTGCGTGATTACTAGGTACAGTATCTGAATGTAACAGACTATTGTGACTCTGCTTGCATAAACGACAGGGTGGCAGCCTACATTTTTTAGTAGGGTGCCCAGATCGCAGGCAATTTGAACAGAGTTTATGCTGAGTTACGTCAGATAACCTATCACTAATATTTTTATTTTTAAATGTTGGACAATTATAAATTCTATGAGGCTCAGAGCAAATTATGCATGGTTTTGTTTGACCTTGAGGTGGCGCTAGTTCAGTGCTGTTCATAACAAACCGACCTTTACCTTGGATCTTATGTGAATGTGACACGTCTTTGGGCAAATTAGAGTCTTGAGTGGAGGGTTTGCTGCGGTGTATAGCGGATAGTACATTTGCACGGTTTATTAAAAAATCATGAAAAGACTGTAAAGTAGGTATATCACCTTCCATGGAGCTTCTCACCTCCTCCCACTTAAATAGTGTACGACTGTCAAGTTTCTTACACATAATAAAAATAAGAAGCACATCCCACTTATCAGTAGGTAACCCTAAACTAGACAAAGCACGTAAATTCTTATTTATGTGATCAACAAAGTACCTGAGTGACCTTTCTGACTCACGAGTAATCGGTTGTAGATTATATAAAGAGTTAAGGTGCTGATCTATCAATAATCGTGTATTATTATAGCGATCATTGAGCAGCTTCCATGCAATCTCGTAATTAGCATCTGTAACTTGCAAATTAGAAATGACCCTAGCAGAGTCACCTTCTAAGTAACTATTTAAATAGTAATATTTTTGAATAGCAGGCATATGTTTACGTTCGTGTACCATGGTTTGAAAGGTGTCACGAAACTCCTGCCAACGGAAGAATGACCCGTCGAACTTATTGATTTGAATACGGGGTAACCTTATACCAGCATCATGAGAATGACATTCGTGCTGACCCTCTTTACTACCAGAATCAGTATACAGATCAAGAAAGGTTTTAGCAGTGGAGATAACAGTGATTATGTCATTTTCTATACCTTCACGTATTTCTAACTCAAAGTCTAACCGCGTATGATTTAAACATTCTATCTCCGTTTGCAGCTCATCAAACCTTACAGCAATATTTTCTAATTTGGTGAGTTTCAACTTTAATTCTGTAATGTCTACATCAGAAGGTTGTCTAGAAAACTTATCTAAATAGTTTTTAAATTTTGTTATTTGGCCTTTAATAGAACTACGCTTTATATTTGCCCTTAACAAATCGTCGGACGACTTTTCGCTAGTTTCCGGCATTTTTCTGTTAATAAATAAACTAATACGTATAAAGTAGCTTTAATTTGTGAAATTAAGCTATTTAGTTGCTTTATAAAATCACAATAGCAATAAATAAAGAGTTAAAATTCACCAAACTCAAACTATCAATAAAATAAAATAAAATGTAATGATTTTGCTCACGCTCCTCACTCCGACTGACACTTGTTGCAAGTTGTGGAGACAGGTGCACACGCCGTTAATCTTATCAGCTGTTTGATAAGCGAGACAATTCACCAAACGCAGTGGAACTTGCAGTTAATCTGGAATGTGTCGGCGAAGAACGTAAATTTCTTATTGTTTTATTTTTGAGTTCTTACTTTTTGTGTATTCGAAATATTTAGGAATTGATGAGATAATGAACAATTAAAGTAAAAAAATTATGATAATATGAAAATATTAACCAAAATAATCTAAAAAAACACTTTTATAAATTGATGTTCGAACAAAGGAAAAAAATAATTATAATTTTTCGAAAAGTGGGTATGTAAGTACGTACGATGATTTGCACAAATTATAAGCTCTAATATTACAATTTAATGACTTTTAATTGAACCAAAATGAGATTAAATGCAGTTTGGACCCTTAGGAAAGTAATTATGTACTTAGTTGATAAAACCATTGAATTAGGTATATAGGTTTTTTTACAAGTTTTAAGCTAAGGCACTGGAAGAACAAGGTTTGAACACTTATCTCGAGTGACGACACACGACGGCGCTGCTGGAATATATTCTAGCTGCTGTGTTGCATGTGCAGGTCTTCAACGGATATTAAGTGTTCTGCCGGAACTCCACGTAGTTGACCCCAACTCTGGTACTCCAAGTATGTCTCAAGAGATATCGTAGAAGATGTAAAATGTATGTGGAAGGCGCTGGAGCTTCAATGCTTCTTGCTGACCTCAACACGACGGGCTTGTAAGTATTCTAGACAAGCCTGGTTGCGTGATCTTCATACGTGTCTTATGTCTTCAATATAGACTTCCTCTTGATTTTTGGACTAAACTGCTGCTGCAGGTCCTGTCACGGTCGCCAAATTATGTTCCCGAGTTGTCCAATCAGGAACACAGAGAGTCCAAACATAAAATAAAACTCCTTCTTGTGGTTCTTAGTATAATTTTTAATAGCGAAGTTACACGTACAATGGTTGAATGTCGAGTGAAAGTCATACATACAATCTGACAGTTAGATGATGACGGAGCAAAACTTACTACATATTAATTAATTGCTATTACAAAATGTACAGGAACTTCATAATTCTATTTCTTTATTATTTTTCTAACTTTTATTACATTATTATTATTACACTAACACATAATTACTATTAACTAAACTAAGCCTAGGCGGTAACACATATTTTCATCGATGATATATTTTTTCCGCATAACCCTATAAAATAGTATGTACTTAGTTGTTAAAGTTGCTTAAGAATCAGGTACCTGCCCTTAAAAGCCCTTTGAAAAAACAAATATTGTTAAAATATTCATGGAATTTATTTTTTTCTGTGAAACCTTTAAAAAAATAGCAGCATTTGTTTCGCGCCGTAAAAATAGTATTTTATCAATAAAGGTCCCAGAAAATCAATTGGCCCAGCCATTTCAATAGAAAACTGGGACATAGATACATAGACAGACATAGGACATAGACAGACAGACACTGTTTTAAATATCATCATAACAGCCCATTAATGTCCCACTGCAAGGACGGGCCTCCTCCCATGACGGAGGGATACTTGACCTATAAATACCACGCTGGCCAGACGGATTAGTACAGGGTTTAATTTCAAGTTTTCCTTCTTTTTATTTCGTAAAGATAATATTCACGTTAAGTCCCTTAGTCGGTTTTTACGACACCCATGGGATGAGATGGGGTGGTGACATATTGTATTCTTACTCCGTCACTTAGGTAATTAATTATTATACCCAAACAGTAAAACACAGGTTTGACGTTACGAACCGCCATTTCTAATTTATTAACGCGTAAAACTAAAACGTAAAAGTTATAGCCACAAAATGAAATACTTTTTAAAAAAGCCAACGTTTGAATTTTCACTACTACTACTATTGTAAAATTTTTAGATCTTTCATATCTTTTGTTCTTTTCAATTGTTATCGAAATTCGTGAAACGTTTTTCGAGCTTTTGTTTGTGCGCAAGATATGAGTTTCTCTATCGAATGCCTTTGACTGTACGCTGTTTGAAGTTGTATATTTCGTTTTGTTATTATATTTTTGTGTATGTGGGCTGAGATTGCGAAATTATGGAGAGATTTATAGTTTGTAGATACATTTTTGCTTTTAAATAAAGGCAGTTTACTAATGTTGTGGAGTAGTACTACTACTATATTATTAATATATTAGTATAGAAGAGAGCTATAATATAAATAAGTAAAATTGAGCTTGTACTATGGGAACTAATCAATGTGTAAATGCGTCTTTTTCAGGATACTTTTTATTAGCAATAATTAACTATTAGGTAATTGAAAATATGTACAGGTGAAAAAGTTGATCATTTAAAAGTAGGTAAAAAAATTAAAAAGTTCAAAATAATCAATAAAATAGGATGAGTAATCAAAGAAACCTTAAATAGGTATATTAGTTTCGTTTTCACTTAAAATTTTACGTATAAATTACAAGGTGCTATAAAAAAATACGTCGATACAAGTGCCACTGCACAAAATAGATACAGAATCCAATCTCAGCCCATTAATGTCGAACTGCAGGGACAAACCTCCTCCCGTGAGGGAGGGATACTTGGCTTACTTATTAGTACAGCGTGGTATTCCACGCTGGCCAGACAAATTGGTATAGGGATTAATTTCAAGTTTTCCTTTTTTTATTTCGTAAAGATAATAATCACGGATAGTATCTAAGTCCGTTTTTACGACACCCATGGGATAAGATGGGGTTGTGACATATTGTATTCTTACTCCGTCACCACACGGAGACAAGAGTGTGTTCTACGAAATAACTAAATGACTTCAGTACCTATCTCTATATTACGGTATTGCCACAGTACAACCAGTAGTCTATCTCGGCCGAATATTTATTATAAATGCCTTAGGCTGAGCGGTACGTAAACGTGCGATAGGGCTGCTCACCTCAAGCTTTTTAATTACATTTACCTACTTTCCTGCTCGTTACTGCGGCACAGTCGCGACTGTTCACTCCGCAAAGCCACCGCTTTCGTTAGCACACGCTAACGATAGCGGTGGCTTTACTATACCTACACAGGTATAACTTGCGTTTCGTCCGTTTCTTTGAAGACGAAATACTGTTTATATTTGTACTATGGTATTGCCTTTATCACAGTTCACATTGTAAAGGTTCACTGAACTCAAGTACACTTACAAAAGCACTCACGAGACTTAAAGTTTACGTTTGAGATTTTTTTCGCTTCACAAGGGATTTTGTTCTTAAGATGATAGATACGATTTTTGGTGATAAAATTATTTTTAAGTACAGTTTGTTGAGTGATTTTAAAGGTCGAGACTGGTATATTGAAAATCTATATTTTTATGGTGTCTACCCCATTTCACTTTTACACACAAGTAAGATAGTTACCCCTACTTGATTAACTTTGTAAACAAACACCAATTGCAAATTCACTAATTTTTACATTAATCGCACACTCTTATATGGATGAAAATTTCTGGAAAGTAGCATAAAACGTTTATGCAATAGAAAACACGTAAATTACTTTGATTTAACTACTATGTTTCTTAAATTTTAAATAAATGTAATTTTTTCCAACGTCAGATTTCACAGATAAAAATTAATTTCACCATTTGACATTTGTAGATTCTAGAGTTTGTGCTTGATTCTCATACATTTCATAAAGGTCAAAGACTAAAGTAGTCTGTGGTTGACACGACGCACGCCATCGTTGTTTACCTTTATAAGCAAATAAGGATAAATACCCTATACAGCGCCATCAAAAATGTCAAAAAAGTAGAGTTTAAATTGCTATAGAAATAACTGAATGCTAAGGTTAGGGGTAACAAAAAAAACTAACAATTTGATGAACTCGTATTGATAGTTTCAGTAACCAAAAACGTTATTCCGGTCACCTATTTATGCTTCTATAACAACAACAACATTCGACTACACCTTACAGCTGTAAGGTGGACGTAGTCCGTACAACTGTGTTATGGTTCATTCAAAAATAGAGCTTTTATTTATCTAAGACATTTTGAAATAAACAAACACTTATATAGAGTTAAGTTATTAATATTCCGGTCACTTTTTTATCCTCGTCTTACAAAAACAACATAATTAAGTTACAAGATAACAGTAACTTAGAACACAAAATATTATGTCACCAAAAATAAGTTATGACTTTTTGTCGAAAACTTTTTGTCAAAGAAACAATGTTTTTTGTTATTAGAAGGAATACGAGAAGTGAATTCTATTAAGTAGTTTTTTATGTATTGTATTGTATTTCTTTATTAATGGCCTCATGAACATAGTTAAATACTTATTTGCCAGTGTAAAGTGAGAGATATTACATAAAAGTAAGTATAAAAGTAACATATAAAAAACAACATTAAAAAGTCGATTCTTCACTTTTCATTGTCGTCGAGGAGAACTCCACGGGAACGCGTATAATGGAGACAGGAACAGCCGGACCAGGATGCCACTAGCTATTCACCAATCACTTGCATCATCATAACAGCCCATTAATGTCCCACTGCAGGGACGGGCCTCCTCCCGGGGCGGAAGGATACTTGGCTTACTAATACCACGCTGGCAAACGGATTGGTATAGGGTTTAATTTCAAGTTTTCCTTCTTTTTTATTACGTAAAGATAATATTCACGGATAGTCTTTTAATCTGTTTTTACGACACCTATGGGATGAGATTGCGTGGTGACACACTGTAGTCTTACACAGCAGACCACAGTCCCAGTCCAGCACAAAAGCCTTTCTAAGCTGCCACCATTCTTTTCTCCACCCTTCTTAGCTAACCTTGTTTACGTTAAATTATGTAAATAATTTAACGTAAACCATATTGTTAATTCTAAAAAGTGCCAAGCATTTATTAGCTTAAATCACAGGCAAACATAGTAATAAAAATACAATGATTTATTTTCTTTTCTCTAAGCTTATTTTTCACTACGTCACAGGAATTGTCCCTTTACGTTTTAAGGGACTTTATTGTGATAATAGTCGAGGGATGAAACGATTGCTTCAAAGGTAAAAAAAGGCTTTGAGGGTGGATCGAAATTAAAAAATGGGGCTTTGATTGTACCTACTTGGGGATGCGTGGTAGTGTTAGAATATATCTAAATTAAAATGTATAATAGGTCCTTACCTATGAATTTTTTTAAGCGCAGTTTTTAGCCTCTTTCTTCTTTTAAAACATCTTCAAGCTCAAATTATTTTTGTTATTTAGGAAATATAGGATATTACTAACATCTTACAAAAGTTAATAAATAAAAATAATTTTTATTCGTATTAATAATGAGCCTGTGAAGACGGGTCCAATTTAAAACAGCGGATTTTCCCATTTGTTTAAGTACTTGTAACTTCTTTCCTGATACTTTTTTTTCTGTGATTAAAATACTATAGGTAGCTTAAAAGTGCACCATTACGTATACATTCTATTAAGTACAATAATTATTGAAAAAACAAAGAAAACGTTAGTATGAAAAATCAAACTTCTGATAAAATCTTTTCATACAAAATGGTAATTTCATAGACCTAATATAAATGTAAGTAGATAAAGTTTTGGAGAATCGTAGGAATCGGAATGATTTTAGAAATATTGTTTTATCTAAAAAACCAACTTCAGATAATTTATAAAATAAAATAAAACTTACTTATCCCATTTGGTTTACATGAATAATTCACAGAAATTTCTGTAATGTCTATTTTTCTACACAAAATCAAATGGCTAAACTAACATGATACAAAAATAATCATATTTCAACAACTTGGAAGTATTACCTTCCGAATCGGCGATATACAATATTGAGATAATAAACTTTAAAAACAAATAATAATTCTACAAAAGTTATTCACCATCAATGAATTATATTTATCATTCTTTATTCGGGTTCGATTTCCGCTCAATAGAATAGAATAGAATAGTTTATTAATTTTGCAAACATGGGTATCAGGTACAATGACATGAGTTGTTACATAAAATTAAGTTTCTCCATATTCTACCATTTGGCATGCAAAATATACATCAATACAATTTCAAATAAAATACACTTTAAATGAAAAAAAAAAAAAAACTATTAAAGTATTTTAGTTATGTACAAAATTACTTAATTTGTATTGTAAATGCTAATTATTTTTATTTTTGGTACAGTTTCATACATTTCATAATTTAATTACATATACTTATTATCTAGGTTTAAGGAGGTTATGTATCATTTAGAAATTCTCCTATGGAGTAATAGGCTTTGTCCAATAGGAATGATGAAAGACTCTGTTTAATTTTTTTTATTGGTAGATCTTTGATACTATGTATTTGGTATTTTATTGTAAATTACAGGTGCCATTCCAAAGACACTCTTTTTATACAAAGCTGTATTAAAACCTCCTGTATTTAATAACTGAGCGTAGTTTGATCTTAAAGATACAGTTCTGTTCTGACGCGTGATTCACTTAAAGTCGAAAACAGATGTGGATTAGATTTGACAAATATAGCTATTTCTAAAATGTAAAGACATGGGAAGGTAAGTAATTTGTGTTCCCTAAAGATAGGTATACAGCTGTCTGTTATGTTTATATTAAAAATGGATCTAATACAGCGTTTTTGAGCCTTGAAAATACTTTCTCTTTCACTACAATTGCCCCAAAATATAATGCCAAATCGCAATAGGCCAACAACGATACTATGGTAAGCCATTAATACAGTTTTAATTTACACTTTTTTTGTCAGTATGAAGAGAGCATATGCTGATGCATGCAGCTTTTTGCACAAGTATTCAGCTTGTGGTCTCCATGTTAACTGAGAGTCTATATGAATACCCAGAAATTTGGTGACCTCTATCTTTTCGATGGTATGATTATTACATATTGTGCTCAAGTTATCTATGCACAGTCTTTGATGGAAATGCATTACTTTTGTTTTTTGAAAATTTATTTGAAGATTATTGTGATTTAACCAATTACTAATTATATTTATTGAATTATTTATTTCATCTTCGTAGTTTTCCTTAATATCACATTTGATCAGAGCCGTGCCATCATCAGCAAACAATGTTATTGGGTGTTGTATCTGAATAGGTAGATCGTTTATGTAGATCAAAAACAACAGAGGACCAAGGACACTACCTTGTGGTACTCCGCATTCTACTTCTCTATGTGTTGAAACAAAATTACGTTCGAATTTAGAGCTCGTGCATACTCTAGTTAATTCTGTTACTTGTTTTCGTCCCGTTAAATAAGATTTTACTAGCTTTAAGATGTTTCCCCGGATGCCATAGATATATAGTTTTTGCAGTAGCACCTCATGATTTACATGATCGAAAGCTTTTGACATATCGGTGAATATAGCACATATAGGGTTTTTAATATCTACGTTTGTCATTATTATTTTTAGTGTGCTGAATATGGCCATGTTAATATTTTTGTTTTTGTTTTTGTTGCAATGCAAATCTTTGTGTCCATGAACATGATTGTTTGCATTGGTCTGAGTGTTTTCTATCTATGTAGTACGTACTCGTATTTACAAAAAAAAGTATTTAAGTATGTTTATCCGTTGTCTAGTACCCATAGTACAAGCTCTGCTTAGTTTGGGACTAGATGACGTTGTGTGAATGTGTGAGGATTATTTATTTTATTTATTTATTTATGAATATAGAGATAAAAGTTTGCGTCCAATTATTTATGATATCAAAGGTTTATTTGTGGTTAGTTCTTAAGCATATCCCGAAAACATAATTGATTTATTACGACGTCATTAAAATTTATATAATAACGATGTAGGGTAAAGGCTCCAGTGAATGAACACTTAAGCAATTTTCAAACTTCAAAAAATAAAAACATATGTTTTTTCTTATGCATAGGTCCTCAGAGCTAGTTTTTCGTTTAGAAGATTTATTCAAAAATATATTTCAGGCTCGTTTTACCTTTTAGGATACACAGTTTGTAAAATATTTAGCAATATATAGAAGAATACCCCAAAACCCCAGTAAATGAACGCAAATTTCCAGTAAATGAACAGAAAAAAACCCAATGAATGAACACGATTTGGTTTTTATTAATTATCGTATAAAACAGTAAGTATTGCAGCAAACACAATAAAAAAATCTACCTATTGTTCAAAATTATTAAATTTTGCATAGGTAGAAAGAAAGAAAAACAAGATACATGGGCAAGAGCAGAAAAAAACTATTTAATTTTATTAATCTAAAGGACGGCAAAGCCTCAAATTAAACACCTTGGCCTGCTGCGGTGTCATGGCTGTTGTGGTTCTTTAACGTCTATCTGAAATCTGCTTCAGTCCCACGTCTCTGGAGAAAATTCAAGGTCATAATAGCCATCCTCAAGCCGGGAAAACCAGCTGACAATCCTAGAAACTTTCTGCCCATAAGTCTTCTGTGCCACACATACAAGCTGTTCGAAAGATTGTTGCTGACCCGGCTCACAAAGGTTATAGACCCGAATGGGATCAGGTCTCAGAGCAATCAGGTTTCAGGCCGGTGAAATCGTGAAATCGAAACTTACGCAGCACATTGAAGATGGTTTTGAGATGGTAAGAGTAACCAGTGCTGTATTCGTGGACATATCGGCGGCCTTCTTTTTCCTTCTTTTTACCATTTACTGCTTCTTCCGCTTCTTATACGCTGACTATCTCGCGCTAACTTCCCAAGCAACAAACTTCATCGAAGTTGAGTCCAATCTCACCTCAGCTCTTAACAATCTGAGCCGTAACTATGAGGCAAACTCGCTTAAGCCTTATCCATCTAAGACTGAATCCTGTTCCTTCCACCTCCGGAACAAGGAAACGGGTCGCAAGCTAAATAGGTATCCCGATAGCTCATAATGACTCCCTCAAATATCTTGGAATCTCCCTGGACAGGTCACTGTCATTTAAAAACACTGTCAGAATGTTAAACAGAAGGTGCATTCTCGCAACAACTCGTAGCAACGGCTCATTTCCAGAAAATGGGGAACCTCGCCCCCCTAATGCGGACTTCTGGGCCGGCCGCTTTCTTTCTCGGCTGGAGAATACGCGTGCGCAGTCTAAAACCGATCAGCTCATGCTAGGTTAGTGGATACAGCTTTGAACGAAAACTCCCGGATTATTACAGGTTGCCTTAAACCTACACCGGTCAGACTGCTGTACCCATTGGCTGGCATCGCGCCCCCGATGTCCATAGGGATGTGGAGGCCTCCATTGAAAGGAGCAAAATTGATGACGACCATCGGCACCCAATGCACGGCTATGTTCCAGTGCAGCAAATGCTGCGTAGCCAAAAGATCTTCGTAAAGTACGTCTACCTTTTAAGTACCGACCTAGCACACGGGAGGTGCAACTTTTCGCGCGAAAATAGTGTCACTACCAGAACCGTTTCTATCACTCTCTGTGAGGCTTTCGCCCGGACATAAGTTACCATGGACTACCTGGAAGTCCTTAAACACATTGCGAACCCAGTTAGGACGAAGCAAGGAGAACATGCTCCGGTGGGGCCTTACAAATATTGGCGGACTGAGTTGCCTGTACGGTGCTCCCCAAACTATGGCCCACCTCTCATCATGTCCTGGATGCCCTAACACCTGCACTCATGAAGAATGTAATGTGCAATTTAGTTTCAAAAATATAATGTTCATTTAATTGGTTAATAACCAGCGAACAGTAAACACACCACACAATTTCGAGTGTTATGGTTATGTCTTCTTACTTAAAACTAGAAAATGAACACAATGGAAGTTGTTGGTTCATTTACTAGATTTTAAAAACCAATAAATGAACACCCCTGTCCCAATACTGGCCAAAAGATCAGAAATCGATTTATGAAAAGACTTGGGAAATGTGAACTTAACAGCATTAAAATAAAATACATTTTTTTACGAAAATGTAAAATCGTCAATACCCAATGAATGAACGGCCGTTCATTAATTGGGTTTTACAAGATTTTGAGTTCCAATGCTGGGACACTTAATATTATACTGTACCGGAATATATACATGTTTAAATTGATTTGAAATGCATTATTTAGCTATTCTATTATATTTATAAACAAATATCTTGACTAAAATACTGCAGGTTTGGTTATAATATCGAATCATAAACGGTTCGTAATACCTGTGACGTAAATTCCGGCTCGAACAAATTCCCAGTTTCATGTTGCCTACCACTTTAGACGCCCGCCGTTTTGAAATGAACAGTGATATCAGAAATCAATGTTGCTAATAATATTAGGAATATCGTTACTATTACTAAAAAAAATACTCTGTTTGGTAGAAATGCCCTAATTTCTTATTTTTTGGGAAAAACTGCGTTTTTTTCATTCACTGGGGGGTGTTCATTCACTGGAGCCATTACCCTAGTTATTCATAGTAAATAATTAAATACGTTAGGTTATGAAAATTTGTGCTTCTATTTGCTTGTCAACAAAAACCACGCTACGCAATAAATCTATACTAATATATAAATGCGAAAGTAACTCTGTCTGTCTGTCTGTCTGTCTGTCTGTATGTCTGTCTGTCTGTCTATCTGTCTGTCTGTCTGTCTGTCTGTCTGTTACTCTTTCACGCCTAAACGGCTGAACGGATTTCGATGAAATTTGGTACAGACAATCTTTAGACCCTGAGAAAGAACATAGGCTACTTTTTATTAGCAATCATATTATATTTTGATTTCATAGAATTTTGGCGGGAAAGCTGTGTCACGTGACCTGTGACGTCATAGGTCACGTGACCTGTGACGTCATAGGTCACGTGACCCGTGACGTCATAGGTCACGTGACCCGTGACGTCATAGAATTTTGACAGATGAGTCGTGACGTCACAGAATTTTGGCGTGAAAATATTTTTTGACAGTTGAGTCGTGACGTCATTGAATTTTTGACAGATGAGTCGTGACGTCACAGAATTTTTGACAGATGATTTGTGACGTCATATTATTTTGGCGGGAAAATATTTTATACCTCTGTCACTTTTGACAGCTGTCAATTTTGACAGATAGGCGTGACGTCATAGAATTTTTGACAGATGAGTCGTGACGTCACAGAATTTTGGCAGGAAAATATATTTTGACAGCTAAGTCGTGACGTCATTAAATTTTGGCGGGAAAAATAGTATTTAAACAGCTGAATCCTGACGTTATCACAATTTGGCGGGAAAATAAATAGGTTTGTACAGGACCCTCGGTGCGCGAGTCAGACTCGCACTTGACCGGTTTTTTAGCTGTGGGTCTGATATATCTAGAGAGCTTAAATTCGTAATTGTCAACTTATTTCATCATAACAGCCCATTAATGTCCCACTACAGGGACGGGCCTCCTTCCTTGACGAAGGGATACTTGGCCTACTAATACCACGCTTGCAGACGGATTGGTATAGGGTTTAATTTCAATTTTTTTTTTCGCCCAACGAAGTGGGCACGGGTCAGCTAGTTACCTATATTTCATTTAATTTAATTTCATTTCAACGCCTCTAATCTCAAGTTGGGGTAAGTAAGTAAGTATGGGGTACCAAATAACGCGTAAGCATACTTTTTTTTTAAATAGTTACCTACATATACTAAACTTAGAAAACTCTCAGACTCTCGCACACAACAATTTCTGTTTAGTGTAAATCGAACCCTTGCGTAGCAGTCATGTAGCTAAACAACGCCATAGGTAGATTGTTTGACGACCCCTGTAGCGTAATGGTTATATAACATGACTGCTACACAGAGGTCTCGGGTTCGATTCCCGCTCAATTCAAATATTTGTGTGCATGAACATGATTATTTGCATTGGTCTGAGTGTTTCTATGTATAATATGTACATTTACAAAAAGAAATAGTATATAAGTAGGTACTAATATCCGTTGTTCTGTTACCCATAACACAAGCAGGCCTAGCTTACTTTAGGAACAGATGGCGCTGTGTAGAGATGTTCGTGAATTGTATATTTATTTATTATCGTTATTTCTGCTTTATTTTATCTCTTGTCTGTATGACACTCGGACCTTTAGATTTAGCCTTGCCTCTTCACTGTAGGAAGAATTTTTTTAATAAAATTAGTATTGGATTTTTGGTTAACTCCTTTTTCTTTTAAAGAAAGGATATTATCTGCAAACTTTCACTTTCTGAACTACTAGCTGACCCGTGCCCACTTCGTTGGGTGGCAAAAACGACGCGTCCCTTTTTTTAAACATATTTCATTACTGCTCCACTCCTACTAGTATATAGCCTATGACACTCCCCGATAAATGGACTATTTAACACAGAAATAATTTTAAAAATCGGATCAGTAGATCCAGAGATTACCCTACAACGTCACAAACATTTAATAGAACTGTAGAGCTCCTCTGTGATTGGTTTGCGTCGAATGGTCTAATACTAAATGCAAGTAAGACAAGTATAATGTTATTTAAGACTACTGCTCGAAAAAATGCTAATCAGGATCTATTAGTAAAAGAAAATAATATTACCCTAGTAGAAAATGTAAAATTCTTAGGCGTTAATTTGGATTCTCACTTGAACTGGAAATCTAGCCTTGCAGCTATAGATTCCGCGGTATCATCTGCATGCTATGCACTGAGGAGCTTGAGAAATGAATTAGAACTAGTTCAAATAAAGGCCGTATACCACGCGTTAGTAGAGTCTAGACTACGTTACAGCATCATGTTTTGGGGAAACAGCTATGCTTATAACTGTGCTAAAGCTTTTGTTTTACAGAAACGTGCCGTAAGAACTATGGTGGGTATTACACAACGTGACTCATGTAGGGAGCATTTTAAAAGACTAGGTATACTTACAGTTCCTAGTTTATACAAATTTTTCCAAACACATTCACGAGTACGAGTCAAGTTAAGAACGAGAGATAAGAGAAGGCACACGTAGAAAGGATATAAAAAACAAAATACATATCACCAAAATTTAATATTATTAAACATTGCCCTGATTACCAAGAAGTAGAAATATTTAACAGGCTACCAAACGACTTGAAACTTTTGGTATATCAAACCAACGTTTTTAAGTCAAGACTTAAGGCCTTCCTGTTGGGAAAGTGTTTATACTCAGTATCAGAACTGACTTCAGACTAAATAAACTATGAATGTTACTTATGTTGTAAACGTATTTTGGTAGACATACATCTATCTGTTGACATTAAATACTATTTATACTGATATTTTTCATTAAGTTAATTTATATCAAATCAATTGAACTGTAATTATTTGTTTTAATTATTTTATTATGTTAAATTGTTACCGTTTTATATAAAGTAATTCATGTCTTATTATTATTTTGTAATGTATTATTTCAAACACAATGTAAATTGTTATGAATAAATAAATGAAACACACAAACTTTACCTCTTTATAATATTAATTAATATAGATAGGAGACTATTGGCATGAGATGAGGTCATGAAACACATGCATTTCCACTCCGTTATAACACGGAAGTCATCGTTTTATCACGATGTTTATCATTACGCACTTTTTAATAATATAGATATCCGTAGCTCTTAATAATGATAACGGTATCAATCTGTATACGCCAGACATCAAAATTTCGCGTCAAATCAAAGCTATTATCGTTCTAATTCTTTAAAAAAAATGGTTTTCTCTTCTATATTATGCATGTATGTATTATATACATTACAAACGTTCCTCTTGAATTACTCTATCTATTAAAAAAATCGCATTAAAATCCATTGCGTACTTTTAAAGATTTAAGCATACAAAGGGACATAGGGACAAAGAAGAGAGACTTCATTTTATACTACCTATGTCCAGATGTAAAATCCTATCCATACTTACAAACTTTCACGTTTATAATATTAGTATGAATGCAATTTGAGATTTTATTCATAATAATAATATGGCATACTAAATATCACCACCAAGGTGGTTTTCCAAACAAAAACATATTAAACAAATGAAATTGAATACTTACATTTTCATACATGGTTAGCATAAAGCATGTTATATGAATTAGCTTTAGCGTGAAATTGCAATAAAGGGCGGTCAACCACATCTGCAATATGTTGCATAATAGTGATGTACTGTAGACATATCGATATTTAATGCTATTGTTCCTTATTATAGTGGTTAATACAATTGATGAACGATTGGACTAAGGTTGTGGTAAATCAGTATGATCAATGTATAGGTAGGTGATCGCTAAATAATGGTAAAATCCGCTGGTTTTTAATTGGATCCATATTTACACTATTAAATTGGACCATTTTACAAATACAAATAATAATTATTTTTCTTAATTATCTTTTGTTAGTTGTTGGTAATGTCCTGTATTTAACAATTTACAAAAATAATACAAGCGATCTATGTTTTAAAAGAAAATAGAGGCTAAAGACAGCGGCGAAAAAAAACGGCAATTTCGTAGGTGAAGACCTAATATTTTATTTGAACGTCACTGTCCTACGAAGGAAAGAGAAGAGGTCTCGGGCTCGATTCCCGCTCAATGCATATCTTTGTGTGCATAAACATGATTGTTTGCATTGGTCTGGGTGTTTTCTATGTATAAAATGTATGTATTTAAAAAAAAAGTATTAAGTATGTTTATCCGTTGTCTAGTACCCATAGTACAAGCTTTGCTTAGTTTGGGACTAGACGGCGTTGTGTGAATGTTTGAAGAATATTTTAAAAAAACTACTAGCTGCTGCAACGCGAAAAAATATGGCATCCAAACTGGATGAATATTTTTTATTGTCCCGTTTTTTATCTATACTAATATTATAAAGAGGTAAAGTTTATGTATTTGTATGTTTGTGACGCTGTAGGAGGTAATCTCTGGATCTACTGAACCGATTTTATAAATTCTTTCTGTGTTGAATAGTCCATTTATCGGGGAGTGTCATAGGCTATATAGTATCACGCTATGACTAATAGGTAGGAGCGGAGCAGTAATGAAATATGTTTAAAAAAGGACGCGTTTTTTTCGCCGCCCAACGTAGTGGGCACGGGTCAGCTAGTCTTCAATAGATTTACAACCTGTAGAGGCCGAGACTGCAAACGAAGGGTCAATAAAACACACGGGACACTGTTCCAGCAAATACACAGTCGCAAAGCGTCGGCGTATTAACCACTTTACTTTGAAGTGAAAGATTGACCCGACCTTGAGGTGTAAGGTTCTCGTCAGTGCAAGTAACATGCATTACTGTTGCGATATTATATCTGCTATTGTATGGTTTAATTAATTTAGTGGGTACCTCGCTTTTACCGATGTAGGTTTTACCAATCAATCGAAGGCATTGGTCGACGTTGATCAAGGTCATCTAATTTTGTTGTAGGATTATTTTGATCGACGTTTTAGAGAAATAAAACATCGACTAATAATTCGACCGAGAACATCGATCAACGAAGAATGTGGAAATTATCAATGGACGTCAACTAAATATACCTATACTAAAGCCAAAGTTGATGTGAAATGTCTAATAACAAGCCTATGCTTAGCAATCATTGACGGGCAAAATAATTAGAGTTGTTAATTGTTATAAAAAAATTGGAACGAAACTCCATCACTTGCGTCATAGTTACTTCATGTCGTCTTGATAGCAGATAATGTCAAACTATGTCATAATACAGAAATATAAAGAAATTCTCATTTTTAAATTTAAATGTTTTGAATGGGTAACCCTACATGGTCATGACATATGGTTTGTTTACAAATATTTTACATAGAGTTTGGCTTTAGTAAAATCGATTCTACGGTCGATACCATTGATTACAGACTATTTCCCAGCTTTACTCGATACTTTATTATATTCTATAATGTATAGAAGATAGTATACATTTTTCACTTATTCACACAACGCCATCAAGTCCCAAAGTAAGCAGAGCTTGTACTATGGATACTAGACAACTAAGAAAAATACTTAAATACTTTTGTTTTGTATAGAATAACGACTACATAGAAAACACCCAGACCAATGTAATCAATCAAGTTCATGGACACAAAGATTTGCATTGAGCGGGAATCGAAGACCATGTCATTGTAATATAGCTACTACACCACAGAGGTCGTCAATTTAAAAAGTATTAATCGACTTTTTCAAGTACAGCACTATGTAGGAGTTGGAAGGAATAAATACGATGTAGCGTACTTGAAGTGTGCGAATTTGTCTAACAATTGAAAGCTGTTGATTGCAAGCTCGCTGAGTAACCGCTGACGGATATATTATTTTAACTGTAATAATAATCTATATATTTTATCTGTAAAATATCCCCGTGTGGTGTGGTGACGGAGTAAGAACACAATATGTCACCACCCCATTAATGTCCCAATGCGGGACGGACCTCCTCCCGAGACGGAGAGATACTTGGCCTACTAATACTACGCTGGCCAGACTAGATTTGTCTAGGGTTTAATTTAAATGTTTCCTTCTTTTTTATTTCGTAAAGATAATATTGAAGGATAGTCTCTTAGTCGGTTTTTACGACACCCATGGGATAAGATGGGGAGGTGACATATTGTATTTTTACTCCGTCACCACGCGGATATAGGTACTCCCAGTAGGTCGTCAAAACATAAACTAAGTACTATTATGTATATAGATTACTTTTTGTGCTCAAATTTAAAAGATTAGCTAACTGCTGTTGTAGAGTACGCTGCTGCATAAATTTCAATTACCTTAAAAAGCCTTCCTAAAGAGGCATCTTTTTTCATAAATACTCAAACAAAATATTCACAGTAATATTCTCAAAGTTCTCAAAATTATTGTTCCTATCTAAACTCAACGAAACGAGAATAAACACTCAATATTTGGGGTACGATATTTGAATGGCTGTATTCCGGCCGATGTTTGTCTTACGCTATTAACAAAATTATAATCAAGATATTGCAAGTTCTATCTTACTTTAGATGTACTATATGTAGTATGGGTAACTATTGATATTACTGAAAATTTAGCAGTGTTTAACATGTTCAACTGAAGACTTTCTAAAGTTATAGCCTTATAGAACTTGGCCTATCAAGCCCATACTGGCCAGCTTCTGTTCCTTTTGCATTGAAGTACTTAATGCATGCTTAATGTCCTTGCTGTAAGATACCATCATCATCATAACAGCCCATTAATGTCCCACTGCAGGGTAGATCGGTATAGTCCCTTAGTCGGGTTTTACGACACCCATGGGATGAGATGGGTGACATATTGTATTCTTACTTCGTCACCACACGTTCAATTCTCCAATGATAAAATTATACCACTGAAAAGTTCTTTAAATATAATATATAGCAGTAAATTAAAAAATAATTTCGAAGGCGTACATGACGCTAAAGGTTACCACTGTACGAAAAGCGGGTTGAGAAGTGCTGGTTTGCATGTATCGTATATTTCGTAAGAGTTTCTGTCTGTATGTTTTACCCACTCAAACGCCCGGGTGACTATCGTCACCTAAAACTTTGTAGCGTCTAACGTTAGGGTGACTATTGCGACCCAGTCTGTGTAACTTTTTTTAAACTTTTTAAACGCTTTTTTGTCTGTGGGACTCCTTTATGAAGTTTTGACATTCGACACTAGAGGGTAGTATTTTAAAAAACGCTTCTCTGTGGGTATAATAGTCTGACACTTGACAAAGAGAATATAGAGAATTTTAATTTAGTTTCAACACTTGTGCCGCGAGTTGACAAGGTATTGCGATCTCTGCATTTAAGATATAAGTATTGTTTTATTTATTACCAAAGTCTAGTAGTGTTATATATTAAAATGATCCTCAAGATTATTGCTTATAGAATATCTAAAAATGCAATGGTTTGCGAGTATTTTGTTATATTTTTACTGGACTTGAAATGGACATGTAAAATTTTTTAATGTTGTGTTTTCAGTGTTTCAATTTCACAATAAAATTACGTTATTTTACTAAGTGTATTGCTAAAATATTTGTTGTAATAGGTAGTACAGTTAATTATTACTATTATTGTGTTCTTATCTGAAGAAAATATGACGAATCCATTAATATTTTTGTTGTTTTAAATTTACGGTCGGCCATATTGCTTGTGGGAATGGGTGCTTACGTGTGGGAATGCGTGTGGGAATGGGTAGATTGTTTAGGATAATTAAGCAACATTGTGCGACCCATTTATTATCTATTTGGTATCAAAATAAAGCTTATATAACCTACTATAATATGGCAGTAATGATTTAATAGAAATATGATACCATAGATTCGGAAATACTTTTTTAATTATTAAACAAATTTTTTGCCTAAATTTATCGTAGTTTTGCAACTTTAATTTTTTTTTTTTTATATATTTTTCGGGCTGATGGGTCTACTTTAATTTAAATATACCTAGATGCCTTATAGTTTTAGCTTTATAACGGAATTTTTATTTTGCTGTAGTTGTAGTAGTTTAGGAGTAATTACATTTTATATCGGCAACGGCATGACGCGCGGAACGCAGTTAGGTCGCTATAGCGGCGCGGACGTTTGACGTTCTAGCGGCCCGCGAGCTCGGGCGTAGGAATGGAACAAGAGTAACATTATATTATTATTATTTCTTGGAAGTGAACAACCGCATAACATGTTATTTTATTTAATACGTAGCTTTATTTAATTACAAAGTACTTATTATTAATAAAATCCAGTATTTCTCAACATTGAATTTATTTCTGATAGTTTGAAGAATACTTTTACACACAAAGTAATAGTAACATATATTATTATTTTAACGTAGACATTTTTTAATAAACCGTTTGGTTCGTCCCCGGTTCTCAATTCGGCTGTATTTTTAAATATTTACGTCACTAACTTAAATACTCACTTCAGAACTCTGTCATTTATTGACCCATTTTTAAAAACTACATTGCCGAATTTTTCTGTAATTCTGCCAAAATGTCCTCTAATTTTCTGTAATAATTGGAGTTTTCCTATTTGTAACTTGATTTTGTTTATCTTAAATATAGAAAGGGAATTTCTATTAATCATCATCGCAGCAGCAATAAAATATTAATGATACGTATGAAGAGTAACCTTTAACTAGGTGGTTGCTTAACTTCAGCAATAGCCTGTTTTGGTTGACCCTAACCACCTCCATCAGTAAAATGAAAATTTAAACTTACTATGAAACCGGCAAATATGTATAGGCTATTTATCGAAAAAAAGAAATAAGCTAAACTTACGAGTAACTTTAAATGTAACGCACTCGAAGTTGCATAGGCCAGCAATTAACTTTGAGACTCCGTGTGGTGACGGAGTAAGAATACAATATGTCACCACCCCATCTCATGGGTGAAAACCGACTAAAGGACTATCCGTGAATATTATCTTTACGAAGTAAAAGAAGGAAAACTTGCAATTAAACCCTATACGAATAAGTCTGGCCAGCGAGGTATTAGTAGGCCAAATATCCCTCCTTCACGGGAAGAGACCCGTCCCTGCAGTAGGACATAAATGGGCTGTTATGATGAAACTTTGATAGCCACTGCTCTCAACCAAAAATACCAATACTAGAACCAAGAGCAACACTTTCGTCAATCTTAATGAAATTTCATGAGAATGCAATTAATAAATGTCAGTGACTTATAACGTTTCTACTATCATTTAACGAGATCTCGAGTTTGTAATATAAATTGAGATGTCTCGGGTCAACGCGTGGAAAATACCCTTTAATCCCTCATATAGAGAACTGATTGTTTACGCTCCATGGATTCTTATAATCTTACTAGCGGTCCGTCCCGGCTTCGCACGGGCATTTTTTTCCCGCTTTTTGTTGAAATTTTTTCTAATTTTTTTTTGCTATAAACCTCACGGAGCGCGAGACCTTTCCAACGAATGCAAAACCGTGAAAATCGGTTCGTGCATTCTGGAGTTATAGCGTCAGGAAGGAAAACCCGACTTATTTTTATATAGTAGATATAAGTATAATTATCTTATTTACTTTACTGTATATTGTTAAAAATTGACAAACACAGAAAGGGAGGAGGTACTTTTGGCGGTCTTATTTAAAAAGTAATGTAATAATTTTAAGAAAAAATATATTAAGATAAGTATCTAATTAGGTACTTACTAGAATATTAAAATACTAAGCTATAAATTTTAAATTAACACCTAGATTACTCTTATTATGATGTATCAGAGTGTACTCTGACCCTTGCCTGCTTCGTTGGGCGGCGAAAAAAAACGCGTTCGTATTTTAAACATATTTCATTACTGCTCCACTCCTATTAGTCATACCGTGATACTATATAGCCTATGACACTCCTTGATAAATAAACTAGGTATTCAACACAAAAATAAATTTTAAAATCGGTTTATTAGATCCAGAGATTACCCCCTACAACGTCCCAAACACACAAATTTTACCTCTTTATAATAAAAGTATAGATTATACAATAATATTTTATCACTACTACAATAATATTTTAGTACAGTTCCCACTTTATTTAAAAAATTCCAACCACATGATATTTTTCCTTAAAAAAAAATATATGTACCTATAACAGATACAGTCAGTTCGCCGGACTATCCACCATGTCTTATTACTTATATCATTCTGTATTTTTTCATTTCTGCGCAAAGCTATCATGCGGTTTTTAATTAATATTGTTTCACACCTCTGTAGGCTAAGCCTGCTCATGTTGATACAAAGAATTTTTTTCTTTGCTCTTTTAAACAGAGCCACGGCTGTTATAATTACATACAAATATTTTTCAGCGTCTGTTTAATTATTCATACGAGCATTATTTACTTATTTCATTCAGGTATAAGCTAGATCTCAGCTCAGAAAACACACAATTATTTTGCTCGGGATTCGTACTTGCGACCTCGTATCAACAGCCGCTTACACGACCACTTTGCTACTGAGGCTTTTCTTATTCATCATAGCAGCCCATTAATGTCTCACTGTAGAGACGGGCCTCCTCCTGTGACGGAGGTATACTTGGTCTACTAATACCACGCTGGCCAGACGGATTGGTATAGGGTTTAATTTAAAGTTTTCCTTCTTTTTATTCGTAAAGAATAACATTCACGGATAGTCTCTTAATCAGTTTTTACGACACCTATAGGATGAGATGGGGTGGTGACATATTGTATTCTTACTCCGTCACCACACGGAGAACTTTTCCTACTATTTACTATCAAAAGCTCTTCAATAGATCGATACTAACGACGTCTTAATTGCACATATTCAATATAATAACTTAATTAACGAGTGTGCTACAGTATTAGTAATTATATAAACACATGAATCTATGTATACATCGGGTGATTGATTAGCTGTCTTGTTTCTATATTAAACCGATTATATAGTACGAATAGTACGAAATTTTTGTTTAATAATTCGTATCAGAAACATAGTAAAGAGTAAATAACATAGTACTAGTACCACAAATGATAGAAACCACACACAGTGTCGTCAAGTCTCGAGTAGTTAATACAGAAGCACTATTAACGGCCTATCATGGCATGATTGCATCCATTCTAAGATACGGTATTATCTTTTGGGGCAACTCTACAAACAAAGGTGTGGTGTTTAAATGTCAGAAAAGATGCATCAGGGCTATGTTTGGCATGGAAGTAACAGATAGCTGTAGACCATATTTTATCAGATACAATATTTTGACTCTACCATGTTTATTTATTTTTGAAGTAGCGTTATTTGTAAAGACTAATCTACATCTATTTCCTAGTCTATCAGACGTAGTCGTTCGCAATAGGCGAATAAATAACTTATGTTTACGTAGAGTTAACACGACTCTTTTGTGGAAAAGTGTATTTTGTTTGGCCCCTAAAATATTTAATAAGCTGCCAGATTCTATAAAAATATTACATACAAGCCTGTTTCGTGTAAAATTAAGAGCAATCCTAATTGAAAAGTGTTATTATTCCATTACAGATTTTCTTAATGACACTATTTAAAACTAATTTTTAATTGCATTTGTGTTATTCTGTGCAGATATTGTACTATTTTTGTAAATTTTCAAGAACACTAAATAATTAATTTTACTGTTTTAACTTATTTAACTTCTGGCATTTATATTTAATTTACTAGTACTTATTAATTTTTAACTATTTAATTTTTGTGTGTATGTTGCCATAATTAGATTTAAGTGATTTGTTCTGTTTAAGTGATTGTTTCTATTAAAATTTATTTTAACTTCAATGTTATACCTATATTTGTACGCCAATACTGGCAAGACACAGAAATGCACTGTACACGTTAATTGTAACATCTTATACTTATACCTGTGTTTCACAAATAAATGATATTTCTATTTCAAGTTAGCAACTAAAGTGTTAAAAATATAAAACACTAAATATCACTTCAGTAAGCAGACAGAATGAAATGTAATATAGTAAACTGTATATACATATTGTGGCCTTTATTTCTTTTTATAACTTTCTCCTTAATAGAAGACTGTTAAAAACCTGCACGTAGCCTATAGAAATATATCTTTTCTCTCTCTCTAGTAAAGGAATTCTCCTTTTTAAAAAAATTGGGTTTGGACTTATTTTTATATAAAATAGATAAGGCGTGATTTTATGTCACGTATGTATGTACATATGTATACTTTTTAAACATAAAATTCCCCTAAAATCGAACACAAAACCTCTGAGTAGGAGCCATGAATACCAATACGCTAAAAAGGGATAAACATTTTTTGTTAAATCTACTCTATTAAATACTAATTAACACGCACTTATAAAAAGATACTAAAATGACTAGATCATTATTATTTTTCCCTTAAACGACTTTTTAACAACCACAAGAACAAAATTTATGATGACATTTTACATTCCCAATTCATCACTACACAGCCTTATGCAAAACAAAAACAAACTTCAATTGCGAAGTTAAGAAGAAGTTCTCAAATAACACACAGGCAATTCGTTAATCAAGATAAAATTTGCCAAGTGTAATCTCAGGTTTAAGAAGTAGCATGTGCGTTGCATACTTATATAGTACTTGCCAAGTAACTGGATCGGCCTGAAGTTGTTGCAGATGATTGCGCAAATGTCAGCTTTCGAATTATGCTTGCCGCACACGAGCAATACGCCACAGCCACAAACGCCGCCACAAGAATCTCAACACAGCGCTTTCTGTTCCAAAAGTAAACTAGGCTTAACCTGCTTGTTATAAGTATAACAGAACAACGGATATTATTAGTACTTATATTTTTTTTTGTAAATACATACATAGAAGCACTCAGACCAATGCTAATAATCATGTTCATGCACACAAATATTTGCATTGAGCAGGAATCAAACCCTAAACCTCTCCGTAGACATGTTATATAATCACTACGCCACAGAGTTCGTCGTAGCGCCACAAAAGCAGCTGAAGCGCGCGACAGCCACTTTTATTCACACATTTGGACGTTTAGTGGCTGGTGCGGGCCACAAGAAGCAAGCAGCGACGATTGTAATGTAATTTTATGTACAAAAAAATATATAAGTATTATGGCCTACGCAGACCCGGACGGCATGGCAAGGGATTTTAATTTTTACTAATGGACATTCAACCGTACTGCCATGCCGTCCGGGTCTGCGTAGGCCATTAACATCCGTTGTTCTGTTACCCATAACACAAGCAGGTTAAGCCTAGCTTACTTGGGGAACAGATGGCGCTGTGTAGAGATGTCCGTGAATATTGTAGCGTGTGGTGGCCACTGGCATCAACCGTGTGCGGCGAGTCTATATAAAAAATACGAAAACTACAGGCAATATGCTAGTGGCTGCGTTTTGTGGATGTGGCCCGTGTGCAGGAGCCCTAAATAGCGGAGGGCGTGGGCTTTCATATGTTCCTGTCATGCGCTAACTTCTCTGATAGCTAACTTCAGACATGTTGGCGTTTACTGTAAACTTTGTTATTATTCCTACCACATGTAGGATTAGGGTAATCGTATACGACATAAAAGAACAGAATGGATGCTTAACTTAATTTGTTACAGTTATACGTTTTTAGGGGAAGTTACATAACAGATTAGTACAGAAGACAAAATAAAAAGAAAACTTGAAATTAAACCCTATACCAATCCGTCTGGCCAGCGTGGTATTAGTAGGCCAAGTATCCATCCGTCACGGGAGGAGGCCCGTCCCTGCAGTGGGACATTAATGGGCTGTTATGATGTAATACCTCAGTTTTCTCCGACGTTTTAGCCGACTTGCAAGGGCCGTGGCCAAGAAAGGACTTTTGTCCCTTCGCGACCACAGCCTTGTTTAGTATCTAGGCTATGTAGTAAATACCGCGCGTAAGACCCGACTAGAATAAGTATGATGCATATAAGTCGCGATACTTTAAAATCTATTGACTGTTTATGCGCAAACAATTCTGAAAGCAGGGTCGTCAAATAGATTGCACAAGTTGTACACAGTCTGACTTCTGCATTAAACTCTGTTGTGTAATATTATGTATGTTTTTGACTTGTTTCATATAATATGGACTTCGTAGACTGTAAGAAAAATTGTACTTAACAAAGTTTATTAAAAACTTTTTTGTTTCACATTTTAAGTGTTCTTCTTTTACTTTTCTTGCAGCTAAATAAATATTGCTTTTTATTATAGTTAGTTGAGTAAAGTGGAGTCGTTCGAAGTTAGTTGCAGTCACTGATTAAAAAACGATGAAGCTGGTTAAGCAACGTCAGTGAGGTCATTTCTTAGATGGGTGACCGCTCATTTGTATTTTATCAGCTTCTTGACCTCTTTGGTGTAGTGGTTATATTACACGGCGCTGCTACGCAGAGGTCTCGGGTTCGGTTCCCGCTCAATGCAAATATTTGTGTGCATAAACATGATTGTTTGCATTGGTGTGGGTGTTTTCTGAATATAATATATGTATGTACTCGTATGTTTATCCGTTGTCTAGTAACCATAGTTCAAGCTCTGCTTAGTTTGGGACTAGATGGCGTTGTGTGAATGTGTGAGGAATATATAGATTAAATTACAACCACTCTCGGTTTTATTACCATAAGTTTTGAACAGCATGAGCTTTAAATACATTACATTGTTAGAAATGGCACCTACATTTTATTAGCAATAAAATTATTATGCTCAAAGTATGTGGCAGGTAATATCTAGCTTATTGTCTATCGTTTTAACTTTATAGGTTATAAAATAAGTGCCTTTTAATGTTAAAGTACCTACCTAAGTAATCAAATATTATGATTTTACGAACATTTTCTATGTAGGTATGTATGTACTAGCTGTGTCCCGCGACTTCATCCGCTTAGAGTAATGATTAAGGAAGCATTTTGATTTTTTTACATTGAAATGCAAATACATCCGTCAGCCAATAGATGCCCACTGCTGGACATAAATCTCTTACAAATATCTTCAATTGCCGAGATCCAGTGTCGATGTCCAGCGCTGTCTGCATTAAGTCGTCGTCGGTCCACCATCTAAGGGGTCTCCCCACAGTGCGTTTAAGACACTGACGGCCTCTGTGGCGTAGTGGTTATACAACATGACTGCTACCACAGACCTCCGGGAGGTCTCGGGTTCGATTCCCGCTCAATGCAAATATTGGTGTCCATGAACAGGATTATTTGCATAGGTCTAAGTGTTTCTATGTATAATATAATTATGTATGTATTTACAAAAAAAAAGGTAAATCAGTATTAATATCGTTGTTCTGTTACCCATAACACAAGCAGGTTAAGCCTAGCTTACTTTGGGAACAGATGGCGCTGTGTAGAGATGTCCGTTAATATTTATTATTATTTATAATTACATACAAACATTAAAAAAAAATATTTACTGGTTGATCGCTTATCGAAATACATTTTTCTCTCAAAATATATATTTTCTCGCCAAAATTCTATAGATATTTCCATATCAGATACAAAAGCAAACAGATCTGCAGGTTACAGCTAGTTACCCACTTGTAACTAATGGCCTCGTAAGGTCAAATAGAAATGGCTGTCCTTTGAACTCTGTATAACTTAATATAACGTCATACGTCACAACTAATGACCGGTCAAACACAAGACGTACTTCGTTGTAATTTATACTGGAATATCAAGATTGAATCGCAGTCAGTTATAATGGATTCTGTAAGAAAAAAATTTTATAATCAATCAATCAAATTTTGACGACCTCTGTGGCGCAGTCGGTATGGCTGGCTGCTACGCTGAGGTGTCGGGTTCGATTCCCGCTCAATGATAATCTTTGTGTGCATGAATATGATTGCTTGCATTGGTCTGAGTGTTTTCTATGTATAATATGTAATGTATTTACAAAAAAAAGTATTTCAGTATGTTTATCCGTTGTCTAGTACCCATAGTACAAGCTCTCCTAAGTTTGGGACTAGATGGCGTTGTGTGAAAGTGTGAAGAATATATTTTAAAAAATCAATGAGAATTTCATTTAAAATACCACTTATGAATGTCGAAAGGCAGGGAGGGAAAATATAGAGAAACCTTTGTTTTGGGCACACTCTGTGTTCCATAGCCCTGTCATTTCACGAGCTACTGTATCCTATAGCTAACATTACACTAAAAAGTAAAATATGCCAACTACTACTTGATTCATCATAACAGCCCCTTAATGTCCCACTGCAGAGACGGGCCTCCTCCCGTGACGGAGGGATACTTGGCCTACTAATACCACGTTGGCCAGACGGATTGGTATTAGGTGTAATTTCAAGTTTTCCTTCTTTTTACTTCGTAAAAATAATATTCACGGATAGTCCTTTAGTCGGTTTTTACGACACCCACGGAATGAGATGGGGTGGTGACATATTGTATTCTTACTCCGTCACCACACGGAAACACAATAATATTTGTGTTGTATTATTTTTTGAAATAAGAAAATGTAAATTAACATTTAAAAGTTTCGACACGCTACTGAACCGAATGCCGAGACCTCGATGATGGATGAAAAGGACTGACGTTTTGCTAACAACATACTGACACAGTACAGTTAAATAACAGAAGAGTAAATGGTAAATAAACAAATAAATGCGAACAAGCTCGCTGCGGCGATATTTCCGGACCGTTACGACTTACGACTTGGGGAGCTTCAAGAAACGAGCATGCTACCTTTTTAAAGGTCGGCAACGCATCATAATTAAGAAAATGGTGACAGACACAGAATCAACGGTCCGGTGAACGTAAGTTACCCTGACTAGCGTTCACATTATTTTATATATATTGTTAGGCAAACGAGCCAGCAGGTCACCTGATAGTAAGAAATCACCGCAGCCCATGGACACCCGCAACACCAGAGGAATCACAGATACGTTGCGGATTTTTAAAAAGGGAGTACGCTCGTTTATTGAAACTCCTCAAGTCGTAACGGTCCGAAAATATCGTAGATGTTTCTTCGTTTTATGTCAATTTTAGAACTTCCTTCTAATAAAGTTCCTTGGTATAGATAGGTATACTTAGTGTCAACGTTCGTCACTCGTCAACCAGTCTCAAGGGAAGATCAGCGCTGGTTATTTCTAGCCAGTATTTGCTGACTTGAGACTGTTTTGCGGCAAAATTAGATAATATAAGTTATTGTAGCTATTAAGTGTTTTATTTTTGTATGTTTTGCTGCAAATAAATAATCTTTCTATTCTATTTCTATAATAGACTAGCTGGGACTTAGGGTACAGCCTAATTATTTCCTTATACTACTGTATATATCCTGTAACATAACGTAAGTGAAACGAGTGTGGTACCAAACAGTTTATTCGGCTAACGAATTTCACAAACTCGTGACGCTTCCAATCGACAGTGTGGATTTTTATTGAAAGTTTGTTTGTGGCCTCTAATTGAATTAGTTTACTCGTGGACTAGTACCTATACAATACATACCTACCTATGTGTATAAAAAATTTTGTACGCTAATAGGAATACGCGTGGAATAAAATGCAAAATACAATATTCCTCACTCTTTCACACAACGCCATCTAGTCCCAAACTAAGCAGAGCTTGTACTATGGGTACTAGACAACGGATAAACATACTTAAATACTTTCTTATTGCAAATACATACAATTATTATAAGTACTTACATAGAAAACACTCAGACCAATGCAAACAATCACGTTCATACACACCAAGATTTGCATTGAGCGGAGATCGAACCCGAGACCTCAGCGTAGCAGTCATGTTATATAACCACTACGCCACAGAGGTCGTCAAAATGTGTTTGTTTCTGTTAATATTATCTACAATTTTTTTTTTTTTTTTTTAAAAAGACAACTCCCGCACTAGGGATCATGCCCTGTGTCGCGGGCACCTTTTACAAACATCAATTAACGGACACAAAGAACACCCAGACCAGGACAATAATTTGTGGATCTCACAAATTATTGTCCTGCGTGGGGATCGAACCCACAACCTCTTGCACGGCAGCCGCTTGCGCTACCGTTGCGCCACCGAGTTCGTCTTTCTCAATTTCATTGTGACGCTTATACACAACATTAGGTTTCCCTGTGCGGGCTCTTTAGTAATAAGGCTACGCAGAGGTAAAAAAAAATAGGATAAATAATGTAAAACGTCGATAACAAAGTCTTGAGAAAGGGCAATAAAGTATTTGTATAACACACTCTCAACACTTAAATGTTATTCAATTAAATAAATATTTACAGAAACGGCCGTTTTTTTAATGGTAATTTAAGTTGTTTTCAATTGGCGGCGCTAGTGAGCCACGTAAAGGCCCTTGACAAGCTTTCAGTTTCCTCATAGGGAATGCCCTCTTCCCAAAATAGACTAGAACTTTATTTTGAGCACACAATAGACTGATTACAATATAATAATTACGATTATATTCCTAGAATCTCTACCTAATTAGTTCAATTCTCTAATTATATGCAGATTCTACGAATCTTTGTGTACCTACATTAACATAATGAATGTTTACATTGGTCTAGATGTTTTGTAAGTAGGTATTAGCTACATCTATATGTCTACAACTCTCCGTAAGGTGACGGAGTAGGAATACAATATGTCACCACCCCATCTCATCCCATGGGTGTCGTAAAAACCGACTTAGGGGCTATCCGTAAATATTATCTTTACGAGTCCAAGATCGAACAATTTTATAACAAACTAGCGGTCCGTCCTGGCTTCGCACGGGCATTATTTTCCCGCTTTTCTGTTCTAATTTTTCTTTGCTCTAAACCTCACGGAGCCCGAGACCTTTCCAACGAATGCAAAATCGTGGAAATCGGTTTGTGCGTTCTGGAGTTATAGCGTCAGTAAGGAAAACCCGACTTATTTTTATATACTTAGTAACTAGCGGTCCGTCCTGGCTTCGCACGGGAATTATTTTCCCGCGTTTCTATTGAATTTTTTCTTAAATTTTCTGTGCTATAAACCTTACGGAGCCCGAGACCTTTCTAACGAATGCAAAACTGTGGAAATCGGTTCGTTCGTGCTGGAGTTATAGCGTCAGGAAGGAAAACCCGACTTATTTTTATATAGTAGAAGATAGTTGTAAGTAAAACTCCAAATAAAAAAAAAACTAAAAATAAAAATCTATGATAACGTCTATCCAAAAACAATTAAAATTGAAACAAAGACAATGGCTGTCAACAAAAAGACACCCCTATCATTACACACAATATGTCAAAATAAAATAAATATAATTTAATAAAACACAAAAATGTAAATATAAATTAATATGTATACGAACAAATTTATCCCATCAGACCAGATATAGATAAATTACAAAATGTGGAACATTATACAGAAAAGAGTTTTAAACACAACAAAATCTTTATTATTTCCTATAAAAAATGTGAGAAATATACCACAAAGTAAGTCTTACGGGTGCTGTGGACAATGCGAAGGGTAAGTAAATTATATTAAAATCAAATCAAATCAAACCATTTACTCATTTGGAATACACAGTACCACTTACGAAAGTCGATAGGTTTGTTTTGCAAGCTACCGCCAAGTTTGCACATAGAGTTGAAGCATGAGAAGAAATTGGAATAAACTCGCAGCCACTCAACATTTTACAGAGTTATAATAATATCGTAAATGTTATAAGATACAACAACCATTATCTAGAAATCATATTAAGCCAAGTCTCCGTGTGGTGACGGAGTAAGAATACAATAAAAATGAGGAAAACTTGAAATTAAACCCTATACCAATCCGTCTGACCAGCGTGGTATTAGTAGGCCAAGTATCCCTCCCTCACGAGAGGAGGCCCGTCCCCGCAGTGGGACATTAAAGGGCTGTTATGATGATATAATCCAAGGATTATAAGCAAGCATCATCACAGCTAAAAGACGTCCACTGGTGGACATAGGATTCCTTCAAACGTTTCCACCTTCCTCTGTCCTTTGCCTCGCTCATCTATCGACTGTCTGCAACCTTCCATCAGATCATTAGTTCACCTTGTAAGGGGTCGACCCTGCTTTAGTTGTATTAAGCAAGCACAGCTGTGATACCGATCTAGGTTGCCGCTTGTTAAAAAGACTTATAAGGTAGGTACTACGCGCGTTATCTGAGTCTTAGGGTCATTTATCGGGTGTTTTCTATGTATAATATGTATGTATTCACAAAATTAAAGTATTTAAGTATGTTTATCCGTTGTCTAGTACCCATAGTACAAGCTTTGTTTAGTTTGGGACTAGGTCACAATGTGTGAATGTGTGAGGATTATTTATTTATATATCATTTCTCCATATCTTATTTTATATTCATCTTTTTAATTTTAAGACCTGACGACTCAGATGATAACGCGCATACTATAGTAACAATAAAACCTTTTCGTTACAGACCTGAACATTTTGTATGCTGGACTGACTGGGACAGAAATAAGATATGGAAACTCATTTGTGATGCTATAATTTTAAAAAAGGAATATTGTGATACACATTGTACAACACAGGTTGGTTTGGTTTCTTTCCTCTATCGTTAGGTTAATATTTCAATAAATACCATGAGGCTTCTGCACATTTAAAAAAAAACAACGCTCCGCTAGGGATTGAATTACATTGAGCGGGAATCAAAAACCAAAACCCCACGCAGCAGTTGTACTTAGACATATTTATAAAGTTCTAGCTTTTGCCCGCGGCTTCGCTCGCGTTAATTTCGGGGTAGCACTGTTCCCAATTCCTGGACACGAAAAAAAAAAACAAAAAAATAAGTAATTGTTACTCTCCATTCCTTCAACTATCTTCAGTTAAAAAATCACGTCAATTCATCGCTCCGTTTTGCCGTGAAAGAAAGACAAACAGAAACCCTTTTACATTTATAATATTAGTATGGATTTATAGAGCACGAGCAAGTGTTACTGTGGCGCGTTTCCGCAGACGATGGGTCATCTATTTCCGTATGGCAAACCCAGAGTAGTGTAAGCTTGAGGATGTGAACAAGGGAAGCCCAAACGCTATTCGCATAGCTGTAAGATGAGCCAAAAGCATTTTAATGTTTTGACATTTATAAAAAAAAATCCTTGATTATTATCTTTACGTAATAAAAAGAAGAAAAACTTGAAATTAAACCCTATGCCAATCCGTCTGGCCAGAGAGGTATTAGTAGGCCAAGTATCCCTCCGTCACTGGAGGAGGCCCATCCCTGCAGTGGGACATTAATGGGCTGATATGATGAAGAGAAAAGTGCTATCCTGGTGTCGAGAGTCGTTCAAGCCGATCTTTGTCTTAACCACTGTGTCTCTACGACGACAGCTAAAAGCGACTAATCATCATCATCATCATCATATCAGCCCAGCGACGTCTACTGCTGGACATATTGCCACCTTGTGCGGTCCTGTACCGGTAACTAGGTCGTCGGTCCAACGACGACTAAATAAACAAAGCGACTAATAATTGTTAAACAAAATTTTATCCATCTACAATTATTATTTATTTATTTTATTATTTATTATTTATTTATTTTTTATTCGAAATTCAATTTAAAAGAGGTCGTGTACCTATGCGACTGCCGATCGGCCTTTTACGCGATCTTGCCACCAAGATACTTTGAACCTTATAAATAAGTTCGATCATTGAATACATTATTGATATTTTCAGCCTACACTGCCAAATACAAAGATATTGTTACTAGAAGATCATGAAGAGCCTATAACACACTTGGCTATATCGAAAGCTGCTTCATTTCTTGGCGCAAGTGAAGTTAATGTTAGACATATGCTCGATTGGGAGCATGAATACTATAGCCAGTAAGTTCTTAAATTATCTAAGAAACCCTAAAATCTCCGTACGGTGACGGAGTAAGAATACAGTATGTCACCACCCCATCTCATCCCATGGGTGTCGTAAAAATCGACTAAGGGACTATCCGTGAATATTATCTTTACGTAATAAAAAGAAGGAAAACTTGAAATTAAACCCTATACTAATCCATTTGGCCAGCGTGGTATTAGCAGGTCAAGTATCCCTCCGTCACTGGAGGAGGTCCGTCCCTGCAGTGGGACATTAATGGGGTGTTATGATGAAGAAACCCTAAAAATAAGTTATAGGCAGGTATTTGAACATAAAACAATAGGTATTGGTACAAAAAACAATTTATTCCACACAAAGGTTCGAGCGCTGTGCCGCGGTGACATGAAATTAACAGGCACAATAGACCTTTTTTATGTTTCTCTTTTTATGGAGCTCCTCCACCCCGGGAATGGTTTAGGGGTCCGCGGAATTCTTTTGCAGCCACCGACTAGAAGCGGCCATATCTCAAGAAAGGAGGAAGATAAGGCAAACGTGATATTTATACGTTTCGACGTTTGATTATAATCGTAGGTACCTTAAGTTACACTTATAAACCAGACATCTTGGTTCAGAAACAAGGTAAAATAAAACTTCAGCACGTGGTCGCTATTAAATAAAAGAAAACTATCTTAAAAGGATTTATTATTTTAATTAATCATAACAGTCCATTAATGTCCCACTGCAGGGACGGGCCTTCTCCCGTGACGGAGATATACTTGTCCAGACGGATTGGTATAGGGTTTAATTTCAAGTTTTCCGTGTTTTTATTAAGTAAAGATAATATTCACGGATAGTCCCTTAGTCGGTTTTTACGACACCCGTGGGATGAGATGGGGTGGTGACACACTGTATTCTGACTCCGTCACCACACGGAGAATTTTAATTAATAACCATTTACATATAATTTACAGAATATTCTCCGAAATGGCAGATGTTATTTTTATATCAACGAATAAATATGGGTGTCTAAAGAACTTTTGTTCTCATTCAAAAGTTCCCGTTCTGGTTGTGAGGTCCAGGAACTACGCATCTCTACAAGCTTTGGCTACCATTATGTCTATAATAGTAAGACCTTTTTCGAATACCTTTTAAACGTACTTTGCTTGACATTTCGACAGTTGACTCAGTCAGTTTGAGACCATTGTTCCCAGGGCTTAATATAAGGTTAGAACTAAAAAACAGTTCTGAGGTTGATACAAAAGAAGAGTCCAGCGAGAAAAACAGCATTTCAGATCTCATCACCTTATCATCACTCCGTGTGGTGACGGAGGAAGAATACATAAATATTTATGTCACCCCCCATCTCATCCCATGGGTGTCGCAAAGACTAAGGGTCTATCCGTGAATATTATCTTTACGAAATAAAAAGAAGGAAAACTTGAAATTAAACCCTATACCATTCCGTCTGGCCAGCGTGGTATTAGTAGGCCAAGTATCCCTCCGTCATGGAAGGAGGCCCGTCCCTGCAGTGGGACATTAATAGGCTGTTTTGATATCATCTTTAGTTGGCCCCTGATGACCTGTAGGTAGTAAGGGCTTACGCAGACTGTGGTGAATTGGTGGGCCTTAAACCTACATTCAGTAGTACGATGTTATATTATATCGATTCTTTATTAGTGCGATGTAACGTTAGTGCGAAAAATTCTGTTGCGTAAAACCTTAGAGCGATTGCTTGTTAGTTCTTCGATAGCTTAATGGTTCAAAACACCTGTTGTTGACTGACTAAAATTATTATTATGTTTCTCTAGTCCATAATACTCGCGTCTATTGGAGACTCGGTTGTTTGGAAGGCATACATCGGTCCGAAGCCAAGACGTAGAGGCCCCTTAAGAGATATTTAATCTGGTAATGGATACACAGGGCAGATACCATCTCTGAACGCACAATATGATACACCCAGAGATGGTCCCTGCCGAGTGCAAAAACTGTAGTGCATCTCTAAGGATGCAATGGAAATTTAAATAATAGTCTATGGATGAGTATGTTCAATGGACCGTTTATTGGGCTATGGAAGGAGACTACCGGATACCTGTCGTGATAATCAGTCTCTATATTATAAAAAGACAGGTAGTGACTTCCCACCTCGTTAAGTGGGCCACACAAAACGGCCGCACGTACAGTGAGACAATGGAGCAACATCTCGTAGAGAGGCTAGAAGCTGCGGAGAGGTGAGTCTGCGGGGCGCCAAATTCCGGTCGAACCGTTCAAGGGCCCCCGGCGTTATGACATTTTACACTTCCAGCTTGGAGCATAGGATCCGCTCTTGCGTATTCCAGTCCTGGCCGACCAATGAAGGTACGCCAGGCCATCAAGGAATCAGGGTCCGTGGTGTCGCCACTCACCATCAGCTCGCCACAAGCTCCCCCTGCGCTTATTATTATTATTATTAGCCTGTACTGTCCCACTGCAGAGCAAAGGCCTCCCCTTAAGACTTCCACTTCTCTCCCAGTATGCCACTCCCTCTTAAAAGTGTCCAGGTCATCTCGCCATCTCCTCCTGGGCCGCCCTCGTTGGCGCTTTCTATTGCTTGGAGTCCACTCTGCGTTTACCCTGACTATAATACTTAATTTTTTTCATTGTGGACGAGTAGTAAGCCGCTACTTCACGTAGGCTATGGTGAAGCAGAGGGCCTGCAACCAAAGACATTCAAGTGACGTCCCAGGGGTACCCCTATGGGGTACGTACCTCGGTCTGAACCGTCACCGACTAACAGGACGTGCGGAAGAGAGGCTATCTAGAGGCGCGTATTTTTAAACACCTACTCTAATATTTACTTTCGTTACAGGAAGATTACGGGTCGATGGGAAGAATGAATATAGCATACATTGGAGCACCACACCAAGTTTTAAACGACTACCTACTTCTATGTCCCATGTTGGACGCTAATTTTATCTTCAAATGCAGTTGTAAAGTAAGTTATTATCATAAGTATAGTTAACTGTTAATTATATACTATTGGCCTTATTTATATTGTAAATTGTAGAGATATGTTAGGGCCATAGGCATATTGCACTCAAGCCGACTAAAACCACATGGTGTCCCTAGAAGCTTTGAACGAATTCTAATCGCCTTATACCAATGGAAGCGCACCAAAGAGATGTTAACTCTGAAACTTGAAGAGAACTACATAACAATGTCAACCATCACGTCAATTCGTCACTCCGTTTTGCCGTGAAAGAAAGAGAAACACACACACTTTTCCATTTATAATATTAGTAAGGATTATTTCATTTACAGATAAGCCCTGTCAGTCCCCTATCAAAGGACACAAGCGCAAAGATATCAGCGAATAAACATACATCTATTAGACAAGTGTTGGACACGAAAGAGGCGCTAAAAAATGTCACTGTCGTTATCGCTGGCCCAGCTACGAAAAACCCCGATAAACGACAGGAATTCGTCCTGAGTGCACAAGTAAGATTTTTTTTATTTAACGATTAGCTTAAATTCTTACGGTTTTGTTAGGCATAAGGTTGGTTTTAGTAATAAAAATCTCGCTAAACAGTGATTAAATTTAATAGGCGTTTATGAGTAAAGGGGAGGGGCCAATTTTTAGGTATTTAACTAAAGGTAAACAAAAAAATGACAATGACAAGTCGCGGATGGCGTCTCACAGTGTTTTATTTTGCCTCAAAATAACCACCTCCCTTATTATTAGTGAATCATATAGAACTTTTTATTCTAAATGAGAGAGTAAAACTCCCACGAATCCATCTTAACTAGTTTAGGAGATATCCGGAGTTAAAACTTTTTACCCATATATTGAAAAATAATGAAAATAATATTAAAAAAATTATTTCATCTAAACTTTTAAAGTTGCTTTATTTGTTTAACTACATTTTAAAAGGTCTTGTTTTTATCTATGTTACGAGTCCTTTATGGCAGCTCTAGACCTCGTAGGTACCGAGAAATCAGCGATTTTGTTATTTTCGTTTTTATTTTTTTTTGACCATGCTCTGCAGTATTAGGATCTGCTATTTACTTCAAATAAGAGGTAATAAGGTAGACTACCAACACAAAAAAAAGCAACAATGAATTCCGTGGAATCTTGGAAATACTAAGATTTACCCGAACCCGCGGTAATTTCTTTTAAATTAACATAGTTTACATTTACGAGAACTGGCTTTGTTTGTGTTTTGTGTTAGTTAACTAACTAATTTTGTCCAGTAATATGGTCCGGGAAAGAGTCCACCCTCAAAAGGCAATCTCTGAAACCCTGTACATACCCAACCAGGACACGGATTTGAGACACTATGGAGCCGTCAGAATCATAGTCGACTTTGCCTCAGCACGGTTTGACCCACCGTGCTGAGGGATGTCACTCCGAGCTCCGATCGGATGACTTAATGCAGGGAGGGCATGAGGGCACCAACCCTCATGTTGGTCGGCGAGGCCTCAAGTCCGTGCTCCAACCGTGCTGAGGCAAAGTCGCACTATGATTCTGACGGCTCCATAGTGTCTCAAATCCGTGTCCTCCAAAGAAAGATGTATGTACAGGGTTTCAGAGATTGCCTTTTGAGGGTGGACTCTTTCCCGGACCATATTACTGGACAAAATTAGTTAGTTAACTAACACAAAACACAAACAAAGCCAGTTCTCGTAAATGTAAACTATGTTAATTTAAAAGAAATTACCGCGGGTTCGGGTAAATCTTAGTATTTCCGAGATTCCACGGAATTCATTGTTGCTTTTTTTTGTGTTGGTAGTCTACCTTATTACCTCTTATTTGAAGTAAATAGCAGATCCTAATACTGCAGAGCATGGTCAAAAAAAATAAAAACGAAAATAACAAAATCGCTGATTTCTCGGTACCTACGAGGTCTAGAGCTGCCATAAAGGACTCGTAACATAGATAAAAACAAGACCTTTTAAAATGTAGTTAAACAAATAAAGCAACTTTAAAAGTTTAGATGAAATAATTTTTTTAATATTATTTTCCTTATTTTTCAATATATGGGTAAAAAGTTTTAACTCCGGATATCTCCTAAACTAGTTAAGATGGATTCGTGGGAGTTTTACTCTCGCATTTAGAATAAAAAGTTCTATATGATTCACTAATAATAAGGAAGGTGGTCATTTTGAGGCAAAATAAAACACTGTGCGTCTGTGAAAATCCGACCGAATGAAATAACTGTCAAAATTATTGCCGCGCTATCATGCAAGCTTACTTTTCAATTTAGTCAAGTTCCCAGCTACCTAAACAAATGGAGTATAGATAAATCAACGCCTTATTTTTTTAATAGTAGACAGAAATTACTGAGTGCCTTGCAATACGATCCTTACAAGTATGCTTTGATTCGTTTACCTAGATTCATACATGCCTATCGGTTCCCAGTACCTACTACGTTCTTTCTGGAGAATGTCACAAATTACAGCTCCCGCAATTTTACTTGGCCGATTTAAAGTTAAAAACACCCCCTTTTTTATGTAATTGAAGGCAAACGAGCTAGCAGGTCACCTGATGGTAAGTGATCACCGCCGCCCATGGACACCCGCAACACCAGAGGAATCACAGATGCCTTGATTCGATCACCCCCTCCTCGCCATTTAGTGACATTTTCTCAGCCATTTACAAGAACTTCAAGTCAACTTATATTTCGCGTACTGTATGTACTTGTAAGTATTTCTATATACAGCGTCCCCAACCAACTTTTAAGTACCTAATACATTCGCGCTATAATTTATTTTGTCTACGTCTCCTGGTCGTATCTATGAGGACTAAGAATTACTATTGTAAACAATTTGTCAAAATATTTGGAATAGTGTTCGCTACATTCGCGCCAATTTTAAAGCTAATTTGGTTTTAGAAGAATTGGCTGAAATGTATTTTGTAGGCTGGCTTATGACGTAAAAGCCTGTAAGTAAAGGCCACTCTATTAAAATAAAAAACTAATTTCAGGACATCTACGACAACACGAAAGGCCAATGGAGTTTCTACCACACATGCCCTAAGGGTCCGGAGACAGCTGACGATCTCTTCTGGCACTACAGATCAAGAACTTTCAACGCGTTCAGAAACACACAATATATTGCAGCTACGTTGATTACTAATGCTGCTAAATATAAATGCTGTCATGGATAGAAACTCTTTAGTCATATTTAATGTTAACGCCATCTAGTTCTGTTTAAAGTAAACTAATGGTAGGCATACACGATCCTTCCTATCGTCCTATCGGCATGACACTGTAGGCTTGATCCAATCTGCAGTTCAGAAACGATATTCGATCATGCCATCAATTCTAACTACTATGCCGATCCACTCGCACACACGGTCAATTCTAACTTATCCAATCGTCATGCCGATTGGACGAAAGGAAGGATCGTGTATGCCTACCATAAGCGTGTTTGGTCACTCACTGGGCGAGTAGATTTGTTTTATTTTTCGTTTTGAACTCGAAAAAATCCCGTCTCAGTTCTTCATTTTCTATTTTCAAAATATTACTTCCATACGTCCAGTGTTAGTGTATTTACTCACCATTTCGTGAACCGTATGTTTTTATTACAAAATTTGAGTCTTATTATTATTAAATTAAAGTTTACAATCTGTTAAACTATTGTGTCTTAAGTATACTATTGAAAATGTCGCAAAGCATGTACTTACCTACTTTTATTTAATAAATAAATAGTTTTTTTAATTATGTTCATTTTATTATTAAACACAAGCCTTTACCAGCTAAGCATACAATTAACAGACACAAAGTGTGTTCAGTTTCCAAATATTATTTGTGGATTGCACAAAATATAATGATCACCCATGGGATTTTTCACAAACTTGGACATAGCACCTGATACGAAACCGCTTTGCTACTGAGATATTAAAAGCTATTAGCATATAAAAGTACTTAATCCGTGTGGTGACGGAGTAAGAATACAATAAATCAACACCCCATTTCATCCCCATGGGTGTCGTAAAAACCGAATAAGACGATCTGACTATCCGTGAATATTTTCTTTATGAAATAAAAAGAAGGAAAACTTGAAATTAAACCCTATACCAATCCGTCTGGCCAGTGTGGTATTAGTAGCCCAAGTATCTCTCCGTTAAGGGAGGAGGCCGGTCCTTGCAGTAGGACATTAATGGGCTGTTATGATGATGATGATGATGATTTTCTTCCAGTCAGGTCAGTGGATAAGGAGGCTAAGTTTTCTTTTATGATCTGCCTGAATAAGAGCAAACATTCAGTCTCCACAAGATACTTTGTACCCTCTTCTTTGCCTTATAGATAAAATAAAAATATATAAAACTTTAAAACAGTTTTATTATTAAATACTTAAAAATACTCATATCTACAAAATAATCTAATATTTTATTAGTATGTTTCACTAACTTTGAACGTTTTTCTACAACAGTACTACTTAGACAATTATTTGTTTATTATTATACAAAACACAAAGGCAAATTTTTATTTGGACAAAGCTTTTGATTTAGAAGAATGAACAAGGGCGACATCGTCATTGTTGACAGAGTCCCCTTAAATAAAGATAAAAAAAAAGAATGAACAAGACCTCTGTGTAGTAACCATGGAATTTAACCACTACACCACAGGGATAATTGAAATATAGAATAGTATATTCTTGTTCTTATAGTATATTCTTTTTACTGTTCAAAATAGTTCTTGGGTCTATTGGAGACCTGGTTCTTTGGAAGGCATACATCGGGCCGAAGTCAAGACATAGAGGCCCTTTAAGAGATATTTAATCTGGTAATAGATACACAGGTCAGATTTATTATTATGTATAATTCAGGCAGGCAGTTATACAACTGATGAAGCCTGTATCCAGGTGAACATTTGTGTTAATAGGAATAATGAATGAAACAAACCTATTCTCCTAATTGAAGCACAATAGAAGGGAAGAGACTGGATCCCACGACACAGGGTATCCTAGTGTGGGGTCCAGAGAATTTGTAATATCTAGCATGTAAGTGATCATTTATGTAGTATAGTTTAGTATAAGTATTGTAATCGCTTGTACTAATTCTAGTTTCAAATAAAGATTTATTATTATTATTACAATAATTTCAAATTCTATATCAGTCTATTTATTCTTTTTGAAGTGTAAACTTTCCTCTCATAAATTTAGGCAGCGGTATCACTCCAGGACACGGTATTTGACCGTACACTTCACAAATACATGGACGTTCACAACCGATACCAAAGTTTGCAGGATTGTCCTTTTTCTCGGCAGCTATTGCTTCGGCATTGAGTACATCTTTTGATTTTCCTGAAAGGTAAAGTTTATGATTTAATAATGATAAAAAAATAAATAATCCTCACACATTCACACAACGCTTTCTAGTCCCAAATTAAGCAGAGCTTGTACTATGGGTACTAGACAAAGGATAAACATACTTGAATACTTTTTTTTGTAAATGTATTATGTCGTTATATGAATTTGAAAGCAATGTATACCAGCTTTTGACGCAGTTTGATGGTTAGATAATTTAGAACAAATTGTCGTACACTTATTTCTTGAATGGCAGGAGTTAAAATATTTTAGAAAATGTGACAACGTATAAATATATATATTATTGGTCGTAACTGTACAGTCAACTTCAAAAGTCGATTAACATAATATTCAATAGTACTATTAAAAGTGTGCTATTGCTTTGTCACCACCCCATCTCATCCCATGGGTGTCGTAGAAACCAACTAAGGGACTATCTGTAAATATTACCTTTACTTAGAAAGAAGGAAGACTTGAAATCAAACCCTATACCGATCTGTCTGGCTAGCGTGGTATTAGTAGTAGGTCAAGTATCCCTCCGTCACAGGAGGAGGCCCTGCAGTGGGACATGATGATGATGATTGTTATTAAAAGTTCTCAACACTAAAATCTTTCTTAAGTGTTGTGGTAGCTAAGGATTTATGATACTAACAAAACTGTTGTATTAAAGTAGTTAAGCTTTTCTCATTGTTACGAGCCATTTAATAATTTAGAGTAATAATAATAATCATTTATTCAAACATAAAAAGTAAAATAACACAATTGATATAACATTAAAATATGTAGTCGACATTATTGTTCTGGTATAACATACTTATTCATCATAAAGAGTAGATTTAGAGAGTAGGTAGTAGACACAGAATGCTTTTTGCTATCAGATCAAAGTAAACTCAGCTTAAATGAACCAAATTATGAGTGAACTGAGTGTTCAAACTACATCTAGCGTGACTAATACTTTTAATTTCAGAGATTGTTTACTTTCAGGGATGGCAAAAAACATTAGATAGTTACATTTGTCTACTCCATACTTATCATAACAGCCCATTAATGTCCCACTACAGGGTTGGGCCTCCTCCAATGACGGAGGGATACTTGGTCTACTCATACTACGCTGGCCAGACGGATTGGTATAGGGTTTAATTTCAAGTTTTCCTTCTTTTTATGTACAGGTAATATTGACGGATATTCTCTTAGTCAGTTTTTACGACACCCATGAGTTAGGATACTCCACTTCACTACTACTAACTACTCTGTACTACTGGGACATAATTGGGCTTACCGGTAATTGTCTCAGTTGCCATAATAGGACAAGTTTAGGGAAATAGTGTGATACATTGAGAATAAAATAAAGCGGTGACACACTATTATTACTGTTTAAATGACAGTATTACAGTTACAATATTGACAGTAAGAAGAAAGTTGTATCTGGTCCCATTCATCATAACAGCCCTTTAATGTCCCATTGCAGGTATTCCCGTGACGGAGGAATACTTGGCGTACTAATACCACGCTGGCCAGACGGAATGGTACAGGGTTCAATTTTAAGTTTTCGTTCTTTTTATTATGTAATAATATTTACGGTTAGTCGCTTAGTCGGTTTTTACGACACCCATGGAATAAGATGGGGTGGTGACATAATATTGTATTATTAGTCCGTCACCACACGGAGAAGTCCCATTCATGCTGAAAACTTAATAGCACTACTACTATACAGGTATTTATAGTAACTACTCACCAACAGTATTAATTAAATGTTCTAAAATGTCTTCTTTTGATTTATTATCAACATCTACTAAAATCTTTCTTCCATCTTCAAAGTAACATTTAATAAAAGGCGACGGGGTCAAATTCTTCAATGTGGCAACTTGAACATTAGGATTTTTATACTGAATTTGAGGTAAATACCAAAATACAAAGTCTTTCGCCCCTGCATTATTCTGGCCGTTTATATTGTAAGCTACCGAAAATATTTTGATTTTATCTTTTAACACCAACCTGCCGGCTGTTAAATAGTTTAATGTACGTCTAATAGGAGCTTTTCCTTTCATTAACGGCATTTTGTCTAGTTTTAAAAGTTTATTTTAAATATAAACAGATAAACAGCAATTAACCTAAACACGCTCTAACCTCAAAACGTCAACTGTCATCTTGTTTACACTTTTAACTTCATCAGAATTGACGATTCTGCCAACTTCAAGGAAGAACAGAACCTACAAAAAAAAAATTAGGTTAAAAGTGCGGTTTACTCTAGAGTAAAATAAAAACACTATCCAAACCAAACGGATATTTACATTAGCCCAAGACCTTCATTTTTTTATGGCGTACATTAATAATAATTTTACACTATGGGTAATTTTAGTCTGCTGATACGTCATTTAACTTAACGAGTAACCCCCAGTTTCTGAATGACTGATCAAGTAAAGTCAAACTTTTACTTGATCAGTCATTCAGAACTCGGGGGTTGTGCCATTTACAACACGTGCCATTTACGTGGATTCATTGTGCGTATGAGTGAGTCGGTAATGACTTTTCGGCCAGGAGGGCCGGCCGTGACGATATTTATGAGCTCTTTACTAGTCGTCGCACGAATACTTAAGTGTCCAACCTCCATTTTCAACATTTTACACCAGAGACGTTTTATTGATTAGTTTAAGCAAATAATATGATTTTATAAAAGTTTTATATTAAAAAAATAGTTAATGTGTTTATGAAATGATATATTACAGATAATCATTAAAAAGTCAAACAGTTATGTTTATTTTCACAATTCTTTATGGAGGTTGAGCAAATAAACACATCAATAATTATGCAATTGGAGATAGACCACTACCGGGGTGGAGGTTGAGCATTTTGCATTCGAATATATTTAGTACTTAAGTGCCCTATAACCAAATACAGTGTGTTTGGGTATCGTGGTAAAAAAAATATAACTAGTTAACTTGCTATTTATTATTGAAAAAAACACAGAATTAAAAAAAAACACTGTTTGATTTATATAAAATACAAAATACAATATTTTTTTGTTTTTGTACCGATACAAGATCGTTTACTTCGCCTGGTATTGTTTATGTTGTCTGATCCTGTCAAAACCTTTTTAATTAGAGATTCCATGGAGGCTTTGTCGTCAGCTTTCATATATTTGTAAGTACTTCTAATATAATTTTTTTTTCGGTTAGTGTCTGATTTGAATTAGTCCTAGTAATTTTTTTTTTAATTAGTCGTATTCTTCTTTCGTCGGATTCTTGTTTGGTCGGATTCTTGATTCATCGTACGTAATGTCAACATAAAATGAAACTATGGTATTACCGTGGCTCCACTTCTTCATTTCAATATGTACAATAAAAACGACATAAATTAAATACAAAACGGTGATAATATCATACCTATACGTATAAAAAATAATTAATATACTGAGACTATTTAAACAATTTAAAATTGATTTATTTTTTCAAGAAAATTAACCTTTTTTTGACGATTTTTTACGTTTTCATAAGGAATTCTTTAGAAAAAAAAATAGTATGAATCTACTTATCTAGCATCTAACATCATTGCGAACACAAAGCATAAGTATACGTAAACACAAAACTACCCATTTGACAGTCATCGCACAAAAGCAAAATTTTTTATTATTATATTAGTTATATTTTACAACCTTACGAAATGTTCGAAACAATCTGTTCATTTATAGATACGTCACAATTTCATTTAAAGATTTAATTAAATCTGAAATAATAAGAATTAAATTAAAACATCCTGTACTATAAGTTAACGATACGCAGTGGTAATCTACAAAGAAATGTTAACAAAAATACAAGTTACCGATTCTTTTCTATAGTTGTGACTATATTTTCCGATTTATATTTCGTCACGGACATTTGGGGTACTGTTTTCTATTAAAATTAATACTTTTTTTCTATATTTCGCGTTATTTTTTACTCAAATGCGTGCGAGCACCAGCTTCGTCACAAAAGAAATTTATGATGGCGGCGTATTGCGTCATCAAAATTCGATGTCGTGATTGGTTACCTGTGAGGAGATTGAATACTTAAGCACGCAATCGATGTTCGGATGCACGTTTGGTGTTTCTCTACGGACGTTGAGCAATTAAGCATGAAGTTTTAATTCTCTTGTGTTAGTTTACAATAACTTAAATTCCTTATAATTCATGTATTTTAAGTCCAAGCAGCAAGTATTATATACCAATCGAACCGCAATTAGATCCTTAATAAAATTGCATCAAAAAGTGAAATTCGTCAAAATGGTCGGTTGAGCAAATAAGCATTCAGGCGACGTAGTGTAATAATGTAGATTTTAAATTGCTGGTCTTTGTAAAAGTTAATTACGGTGAAGTAAACTATGACAATGGTACATCACTCTTTGTATTTTATAAATCTGAATAATTTCGATTAATTAATAATAAAACCGATTAGCGGAAGAAATAGATTCTGTTTTAGATAATTGAATAGCTTCAATTGATGGGTTTACGTAAAATTACGTTTAGGTTCTGCTCTTGAGGTGTAATTAATTATTAAAGCAGTGAGATAGCATAGCACTGTTCAAAGCATTGACGGCGGGCGCTACGCTTTGAAATGTTTAACTGGTAACAAAACCTACAAATAGAAACGCGGATACCCAAGAGATGAAATCTGACATCGGTCGCGGTAGTCGCTGCAGTGCACAGGGTTGCGGGTTCGATTTATTGTCCTGAGTTCTTTGTGTCCGTTAAACTGATGTTTCTAGGGGTCCCCGTGATGCAGGGCGTGTTTTTCTGGTGCGGGACTTGTCTACAGAAATTATCCGACGTTGTTGATAGCGAGGATGGTTCCTCGACTAGCAAATTGGAACTCATACCATGGATATTTTAGTACGTATTTGTTTGTAGTTGTTCTGCACGCACTTGTCTCTAGCCGTAACTGCGCCTTACTTGTAGGTTGTTCAGCAGACGGTAGCCGTCTAGTGATGTAGCCGGGACCTGGGTCTCAAAGGAGGTGACTACCATGTAGGTGACATGGTAAAACTGTCACTAGCTACAGTTGCTGCCGACCCATCTGTGTGTGTTTTCTTTGTGTTAAACCAGTAAGTGTTTCGAGATTAGGATGAACCTTTCATTTTCGAATTTTAGGCGTGGTAAGAGAAGTAGCTCGTTAGTGTGTGGTAAATTGTGCGAAGTAAAATTCCAGTGTGTTGTGTAGTTAATGTTGATAATAACTTTAATGATGAGTAAGCATAAGTGTGGGAGACCGAGTAAGGGTTCTACAGGCCGTATTTTGATTCTCGGTATAAGAGATTGGGGTCTGGAAAGACCATAGTGTATTGTTAGTGGGTGATGCAGACGGGCGATCCACTTGATGGATACGGAAGTGTTGATCCATGCGCTGGATGTTGATTATCGCTAGATGTGTGATATCAATGTGATTGATGGTCGACTGGAGAGCTGTGGCTTTGGAGGTCTTACTCTAGTTTATGTAAGCTTGGCAGATTACTTAAAGCAGATTAAAAAAAATCGATATGGTACATGATCCTGGAAAGTTATTATTTAGGTTAGTAGTTAATTCATTATTAGCCAGTGCCTATTCTTAATAAATTTTGATTTAGTTCATCAGTTCAGTCAGTTTTCGGCTGAAGTTGTCGTAGAAAGTGGAAGTTGACTGGTGATACGAAAATGAGGTGTAAAAGAAAACGTTTGATAGGTTGCGACGCAAGCCTGAGAACCATGAACCAATGAAATTAAGGGCTTAAGAGTGATAGCAGACAATCTTAGGTCGGCTGGTAGTACCGCACTGGTACGGTAGGTCATTTCGTAGCCGTAGTCTTGTAATAGTCAATGTTTGTGTCTGTTTTAAGCAGTTCGTGTTTACACGGTACGCAGGTGACTTTAGCGGAGATCGGGCCTTTTGTAGACAAGACTCTGAGTTTAGGATAAATGCATTAAAACAAACGGATAATACGCACTACTCTTTCAAGGAGATAGCTGGCCGAATACGTTTTCTGTGGCTGAAGCAGGGTTGGCTAATGTAATGGGCTGGTTGAATTTGTTATCTCTAAATATGCCCAAAACTAATCATATTAAACCTAGATTCATAAACATTGGTCCCACAGACCACGTGAAATGAATAATCGCTTCTAATTCATAGAGAGAAAGAGATAGAAAGCTGATGTCTCAAGTACCTTCTAATAACGCGTGACCTTCAGTGCTGCGAGTGCAACTAGCTCGCAGTGACGTGTATTTGACAAGTTATAGGGCGTTTGGGGTCTGAGAGGCCAATGTTTATTAATAACGTGACAATTGAGTAGTAGTAAAGATGGCCATTGTGCTACTTCTATGGCATGTTGAATATGATGATTATACATTCATATGTAATATACGTACATAATAATAATATGGTAAAGGATGGGAAAAAACCAATTAGCAGACGGTCTTTTGTGAAAGACCTTTCAGTGAAAATGACAGAACCCTGGTTACGCAAGCGTCAAGAAATACCTACTTTGAAGCGTTGCCTAAAACGGAAAATAGAAGAAGTTTTGGGTGAAACTGGTATCAATGCTACGCAAGGTTTAAGTGGTACCCAAAAAAAAATTTGTGGCTTCTGCGATTACAAAAAAAATCGAAAAACGAGGTTTCAATGTAAGCATTGTAAAAAGTTTATGTGCATGGACCACCGCGGCTTAATGTGTGTGGAATGTGCGGAATAAATTAGATTTTTGTTTTATTGTTTGTGTTTAAGATACTTAATTAAATAAATTAAAGAATGTAAGAGTTTGATTTATTCATGAACTAGCGGCCCATCCCGGGTTCGCACGGGCATTATTTTCCCGCTTTTCAGTAGAAATTTTTCCTGAATTTTCTTTGCTATAAACCTCAAGGAGCCCGAGACCTTTACGAATGCAAAACCGTGGAAATCGGTTCGTGCGTTCTGGAGTTATAGCGTCAGGAAGGAAAACACGACTTATTTTTATATAGTAGATTAATGAATTAATAGATTCTGAAAATAGCTCCAACTTTGGCTTGGTGTCTGAGAGACCAATGTTTATGAATTATGTTACTTCAGCATATGTTTATGAATCTAGGGTTAACGTCTCGTTTCTAATTCTATTCTACCGAAAATAACCTCAGTATATCAGCGCATACTTTGCAAGACTGTGACATTTGATACAATTGTTAGCTGCAACAAAATTAAATGTTATAAATTAGAATCAGTAGCACGGAATATTTAGGTTTCATAAATGATAGGAACTTATCCTGGTTATACTTAGTTTTACCTATAATAAATAATACAAAATTTAATTTTAAGTAAATAATTGATTTTAAGTTTTTAAACACACTAATTCAATTTTAAGAAAACCGCATCTTTTCAAAATTACTTTCCAAATTGTTTCCGTTTGATGATAAAAGTAGGTGTGACAGGAACTACAGGGTCACTGCATCGATTTCGAGACCCTCATATTAGGAAAACTAGGCCACCAGTCCAATAAAAAATATTATCAAGTTCACATACAATATATTTCATACAGAAAAATCAATATCCAAATTCATGAAATTTCCAATAAAAACACCATTTGCAAGACGTATAGATTTATATATGTGATGAATAAAATAAAAAATACTGTATCAAAATTTCAAGAAACAAAACATCCAAAATATAAATGTAACAAAATCAAGTTTTATAAAATACAATGTTATTCATAACGTGTAGGTACCGCTATTTTTAACATGAGGTCGTCCATTTGTGAAGTCAATTGATTCATTGTAAGAGACATTTCTCGGAGAGTTGTAACGACAGGTTTTATTTTATCAGCAACTATGTATGTGTCTGACGATGATACAATACATTGTATGCATTTTGTTGTGTCTGAAATTACAAAAAATTATAATTAAAAAACCGACTCTAACTGGAAACTTCTTAATATGTACTTACGCAATTTCGTTTACGTTTTACAAAATTTCATTTTTTTGTAAATATAAACTGAATTACTTTAATAGTCCAATTGAAAGCCTCCTTTTGAGTCGGTCAAAAAAACTATTTCATTATAAAGCTTGGTTTGGTGAAAGATACCGTGCGTACGAGGTCGTGGGATTAGAGCCCGTGATTGCAGTCCACAAATTATTGTCTTGAACCTGAATGTATATCCCGGTCACATTATCTCGAGACCTGGCGTCGATGACGTCACGTCGCGTCGGACGTACCGTACTGATGCGCCCGAGGTGAGCGCGGGGGTTGAAAGGAGAACGGGACGTGAGGTTCGTATTCCAGCGAGGTTGATAGATAATGTGACTGTGTAACAGTGTTGCCGAACTATCGTTAGTGATACTATCGATTGTTTCTGTCAAAAATCATCTACTACATCGATAGCACTATCGATAGTATCGACAATATCGAAAGTATCGATACTATCGATTGTATACTTTACGTCAATACTATTGACATGTGCGTCAATAGAATCGATAATATCGATAGTATAGAAGCTCGTAAAGATAATACTATCGATAGTATCGATAGTATTGTTTTAGAGAGCTTTGATACTATCGACAGTTTTACAGTATCGATAGTGACTTATATTTCGATAGTATCGCATACTGCGCAGGTTTAATTATTCAAAACAATCGATAGTATCGATAGTATTGAAATGCAGAATTTCGAAACTATCAACAGTATCGATAGTATCGAAAATATCGATAGTATCGATACTCCAATCGATAGTCATACTATTGGAAACTATCGATAGACTATCGTACTGCTATCGATATTCGCCAATCGATCGGCAGCACTACTGTGTAATAAGTTATTGTCTGTAAAAGTCCCCGCGAGATTGGTCGATTTCTATTGCTGGAGTTGTATCTTTTTAACCTTTTCATCCCCCGCTTACTTCACCTCCAATTAAGTAGTTCGTGTTTGAGGATCAGCTGATGTACATTAAACGCACCAAAGCGCGAAAAATTATGACGTGTCTTGTTGGAAAAGTCGTATTCATGATATCGAAAGCTCAATACACCTACAAATAAAAACTAATTCGGGGCAGCTTTAATTAAACTGAAAATCATAGTATCAGGACGCAAGTCCACAAAAAAAAACTTCCGCAAAGAAAATCATGCCCTTGTGCCGCGGGGTTTTCACGAACATCAATTCAACGAACACAAAAAAACACCACATTCAGAACTATGTGTGGATAGTACAAACAATTATCATAACAGCCCATTAATGTCCTACTGCATGGACGGGCCTCCTCCCGTAACGGAGGGATACTTGGCTTACTAATACCACGCTGGTCAGACGGATTGGTATAGGGTTTAATTTCACGTTTTCCTTCTTTCTATGTAAAGGAAATATTCACAGATAGTCCCTTAGTCGGTTTCTACGACACCCTTGGGATGAGATGGGGTGGTGACATATTGTATTCATACTCCGTCACCACACGGAATAATTAAATTTACAATAATGTAATAATTAACATAATTCTTACCGTAGGTACTACTTTCAGGTGACAGTCCAGTACATGACTGAGATTTGCACGTATCTATATTCATTGACGAGTAACAACAGCTTCTCGCTGGTGGAGTTGGAAAAACGTTACTAGGTTGTGATTTGCTTTGTTTTGAACATGGCTTTGGAATACAAGGATCTGAAGACTCTACTGTTGAAGTACTGTATGCAGTTGACGTACATCCTGAATGATTTGGACATTTAGAGTTGAAACATCGAGTAGGAACGTTTGTGATATATTCCTTAGGTATTCTTGACTGACAGTCTGGGCATGGGCATATTACTGTTATATATCCACTTTTGATATCAGATATTTTTCCAGGCGTATAATTGACGCACTTGAAATGAACCCATTTTCTACAGGCACCCATGCACTGCAAGCCATTTCTTTTTGACGTTGGCTTGCAACATAATCGACATGGGTTTTTTACTTTACTACATTTTTTAGGCTTTTTGCTTGACGAGTCTGTTTTGCATGACATTTTGTTGTAATAACTATTTTTTTCTTTATTTTATTGGTATGCGTTTTCCATTATTTATACACTTGTTTAGTTACATTTGGTTAAAAAACAGTTTAAATAATTATATCCATTATGTTATTCTGTCATGCATAATTATAATAATTTATGCCAGTTTTAAATCTTTATTTTCTCTATGATAGTTTTGATTTGATAGTTGTAGTGTTGTGACCAAGTAAGAAACGTGAAATTGTGTCTCTTGACTGATTTAGACCTTTTTTTCGTATATTAAAAAAAATATCTCTGATAGAATGTAAGTAAGGGAATTAATTATTTTAGAAAATTGTTACTTAGGATTTCCTTCCATTTTATTACATATCCTAGTTTTTTTTAACAAGTTTTATATTTATATTTTGAACTCAGCTATTGACGGTCCCGAACCCGAAAGTAAGAAGGTTGGTTGTTGAGAAGATACCTACCAGCCGTAAAAGGTCAACGTCAAACCAGATCATGTAATTATCAGCCCATGGATATCCACTGCTGGACACAGGCCTCAGACCCTGCCTCGCGCACGGTGGAAATGTTTCGGGAAGCTGATAAGTGATTATCAGTCAGCTCCTCGGTCATCGGTCCACCGAGCCTCAGGCGACGATATAATAACCCGATCGAACACTAGCGGAGGACGGAAATGCAACCATAACCTAAAGCAAAATCGGTGACTATTAAAGATAATAGGATAGAATTTCACGGAGAAACAAAAACAGATGTGCTCAATAATGTTAGGTAAATGTAATGATAAAAGTGACAACACTAACCTGTCTCGAATGAAAGTCGTTTTTTATTGACGGCAGTAGTTCCAATTTTCGCCACTTCACAGATAAGTTGGCGGGTCTGTAACTTCTTTATACTAATCTCCTTCATACTAATATTCTATGGCTTAGATAAATTAAAAAGACAACCTCTTTCTTACCTTCCTATCCTTTGATAATTTATAAACGATTTGTTATTCTCGTTGTAGTATTTTAATTCGATCCAATTCAACCATTTAATTCCTGTTTCAGCCACAAAACCAATCTAAAAGTGTTTTGGTTTTTATCACTTCACATTAAGTCATAGCACTTCGGACTCTGGCAGAATTGTCGACATCGGCATAGTTTGCCATATAAAAGAAAGAAGAAAAATAAGAACCTGCCAGTTTGGCAATAAATAAATTGTAAAAGCTGTGCATCATTTACATAAAAAAACTAAAATTGTAATCATGGTACATTCATCATGATTATCCTGGTATTAGACACGTAGCAACCAGAAAATTATTAATGATTATAATATATCAAAAACCAGCTAAATGTCACGTTGGAGAAACCAGTAGAAAGCTTTTATAATGGGAGAATGCAAGAAAACGAAAAATCCCTGCAAAATATGTTTAGCACCCGTTTCCAGAAAAAATGGCATACAATGCCAAGGAGCATGCTGTTCATGGGTGCATTACGATTGCCTTAGCTACACACCAGGAAAAATAAAAGACATAAAAGCTGGTATTATAATAGTAACATGTCCTTGTCCAGATTGTAAATCAAAATTGCCCAAAGAGTACCGGACGAATGTTCCTTATGTGTGTGAAAATCCCTGTTGTCCAGCACGTATGCCTCCTAAATGCGAAAACCAATTATGTCCTGTAAACCAGTGGAGTAGATCTAATCAGAATCAAAAAAAAGATCCTTGTAACGTTAATAAATGCGGTACTGATTGTAAAAAGAAAGAAGTCCCAACATGTGTGCCTGTTCCTGTGTGTAAACCAACTCCGGACTGTATGACGCCAATAGCAAGTCCTTCTAAATCTGATACATGCTGCCGAACACGTTCCGCATCGATGGGAACGAACTCTCAAGCAAGTTCTGTTCCTTCCTGCCCGAGTCCTCCACCTTCACCACTTCCGTGCCCGCCTCCCTGCCCGCCGCCGTGCCCTCCTCCGTGCCCGCCTCCCAAGCCTGCCTGCCACGTTCCATCTTGCCAAACAGTGAAAGAGTTATGTAATACTGTCGGTAATCTTACTAACCAACTGAATGCTTTAATGAATCAAATGCAATGTTTGATGGATAAACCTAAGGAGAAACCAAAGCAACAAAAGCCATGCAACGATACTAAGCCGTGTACATGTTTAGGTCCTGTTAAAAATTCATATCAGTCGTGATGATTGGTCATTATACGTACTTACAAAAATGCTAGATTTTATTACTTATATCACAAATTTTGCCCAGTAATGCTTAATTTTTTTTATTGTATTGATTCTATTCGTTGTCATACGTGCAAAATAAAAATAGTAAAATAAATATCTTGTTTTTTTTTCAAGTGAGTGAATAGTGAAATTATTTTTTCGGCAGAAAGGTCGGAATGGCGACTGAAAACCGTAAAACGCAAGAAGGGGAGACCCTTCACACGGTGGGTCGAGGTCCTAGTTAGGACGGCGGGCAACCGATGAATGAGGGAGGCACAGGACCACATAAGGTGACAATATTTGGAAAATACCTATGTCCAGCAGTGAAAGTCAATTGGCTGATATGACGATGATGAAAAAGTGAATAATTCCTTCGCAAACGGGCCACCGACCACAGCCATTGGTGACTAGCGACAGCCACTTTATACACTTTTTCATATAGACTCACCGCAGACCTGTAGCCAGTGGCGGTCACTCGCTACAAATAAAAAAAAACCTTAATTCTTTAAAATTACGCTAAAATTACGTTTTTTCTTTAAATAAAGTTATTCAAGAGGAAGATGAAGAAGATTTATATACTTTATACATGCATAATATTGTAGGTAGAGTATATTCGCACCCTCAGTGGAAAAAAGGCATAAGACGAAAAAGCTGATTTTTCAGTAGGGCGAAAAAACTGTATTTATGGGCTTATTTACTTTATTTTCAAACGTGGAACAATTATTGTGAAATCAAAAAAAAGGAAAAAAAATCGTGTACTGCGTGTTGTATTTAAGTTAGTGCTAATGTTTATAGTTTATTAGGAATTGTAAAAATAAATTATTACGTTATTTTTCAGAATGTAAAAAAATAATGCATTTTGAGTATCAAAATTTATGACAGGCTTTGTCAGAAAAGTAAAATATATTTAAAAAGTATGTTGTATTAAAGCAGTTATGAACTTGTAAGTATGAACATTTATGGTTGTATAAGTAAGATTACTGCATTATTTCCTTTATTAAAATTATGTTTGAAATGTATAAGCTGTACTTACCCCTTTTTTCAATTTAGTGACTTGATTAGAAACCAGAAGTAAACAATAGTAATGACTTATTCCATTATATGTTATAGAAATGTTTGCTGCATATTAACACATATTTATTACTTTGAGTTATTGCTTATGACTATAGGGAAAAAAAGCAAATGCATTTTTTGTATTTAATATTTATTAATTTAGACAAAATACTAATTAGATTTTTGGATACAATTAAAGTTCGTACTATTAACAATGAAATTGCACAATAAAAATTCAGAAATGTGGAATTTCGGTAAAGATTACTACCACTAATTATTTTTTTATATTTTTTTTAATAATCAGTCGATAATTTGTAAAGGCTTGTAACAATTAACAGAATAAGGTTTTTCTCGGCTCTATACAACAAAACATTACGTTCTCTCAATAAAAATCTAAAGTAACAAACAAAAATTACAATTAAGAAATTAAAATTAAAGGCACTTTACATATTGCCGGTGATACAAGAGACTCCGACGTCGACATACAGCGATGAAATAGCCGATGCCATGTACGAAGACATCGTTAAGGCACTACATGGCACTACCGAGGCTTACTACAACATTGTTATGGGAGACTTTAATACCAAAGTGGAAGTACAAGAAAACGGCAAAAAGAAAATTGAATACTACCGTGTGGGGCGCCGAACCCACAGGGAGCAGATGCTGGTCAACTTCCTGGAGACGCAGGGGCTCTTCTTAATGAACTCCTTTTTTAAGAAGAAGCCACATGGAAAGAGGACATGGCAAAGCCCCTATACTGTGACGAGGAACGAGATAGACTTTATCATGACCGATAGAAGATGGTTCAGAGATGTTTCTGTGATAATTGTCTTTATTGCACCTACCAACTTACTTTTCTCTGCTTCATCCAAAGGTTATCTGGAAGATAATGCCTTAAGGCATTAAGCTTACCATTGTAGATCAGTTTATTAGTGTGCATAAATTACAAATAACTAAATAAATTAAGACGTTTAAAACTAGGAGTGATCAACGACTTATTCGAAGCAGACTATCTACTCTTAGACGAATGAGAGATACCTTAACCGGAAGATCCAGAAACTGGTGCGACGTGACCTCAGATATTCCAACACCCCCGCCGTTGCGACTGCGATCGAACAGAATAGAGGAACCAAAGTATTCGCGCGCAAGCTTGGTAGAACCCATCTAACGAAACTCAATACTGCGGACCGCAGAACTGTGACCTCCGAGCTCGAGATACTCGAGGAAATAGAGAGTTTCTAGAAATAACTGCACGCATCACGGATGACATAGGACCTAAGAAAGATGACCACATAGCCCCACTCACGCCCCATTACACGGAGGACATCCTCGATGTCAACCGGGGCGAGGTCAGAGTTGCTCTCGAACAACTAAAGAACAATAAGTGTCCAGGGCATGACGGAATCAAAAAGAGCTAAAAACACTCGTGAGGTGTTTTTAGCTCCGTCATCCACCAGGGCCTAACGCCTCAGGAGGGAGTGCCGTTGCCCTGTTCTTCAAAAAATGTGACAATTTCTCGCTGAAGAACTATAGGCCCATATCACTCCTGAGCCACATCTATCTTGTTCGGTAGATTGTACAGAATACTGAAGAGTACAATCAGCTGCTGTGCATAGCATTCGTGGATTACGTAAAAACCTTCGACTCAATTGAAACCTGGGTGGTTCTGGATGCTCTGCAGTGATGTGGCATCGATTGGCATACATCAATGTGTGTAGATCTTTATATGAAACTGCCACTATAACTGTCCAGCTCCAGGACAAAACTACCCCACTTAGTGAGTTGAGTCACGTCAAGGCTTCAGGCAAGGGGATGTAATTTCTCCAAAACTCTTCACCAACGCGCTCGAAGACGTCTTTAAGACGTTGTAGTAGACTAGACGGGGCATCAACATTAACGGCAAGTACGAGTACATCTCACACCTTCGGTTTACTGACGACATCGTCATCGTGGCAGAGTCACTGGAACAGCTTGACGGGAAGCCTTAATTTGGAGCCTGTTCATGGGTTGAACTCGGTATAAATCTAAACAAAACAAAGATCATGATACACAATCATGTCACACCGAGGTCGATCTAATGTCGAACGATTGATGCTCGAAGTTGTTCAAGAGTATGTTTACAAGTTGTTCAACTTGGTAGAAACAACTTCAAAAAAGAAATCGATCGCAGGATCCAGTTGGACAGGATTCATCAAGCTACGTCGGGCCTTTACCGCAATGCCTGAAGACCAAAGTCTTCAACCAATGCGTCCTACCAGTAATGAAGTATGGTGCCGAGACATGGACACTTGCGAGTAGGACTAGTCCATAACCTTAAAATCGCGCAGCGAGCTATGGAGAGGGCTATGCTCGGCGTCTCCTTAAAAGATAAAGTTTGGAACGAGGTTATCCGACAAAGAACCATAGTTACCGACATAACTCGTAGAATTAGCAACTTGAAGTGGCAATGGGCTAATCGTATCTGTCGAAGGACCGATGGTCGTCAGAACAAAGGTATCCTAGAGTGGAGACCGCGACTCGGAAAACGTAGTGTAGGACTCCCCCCAGCTAGGTGGACCGACGACCTAAGATAGGTATCGGGGGCAGACTGGATGCGAAAGATGCAGCACAGTGTTCTGTGGCGCGGGTTGGGAGAGGCCTATGTCCATCACTGAACTCCGATAGGCTAATTGATTGATTACTCATTGCCAGTACGTTTTGTTTTAAAATAATCAACGAAAAAAAAAAACTAATAAGTTATCGCATCGACATATTCACACTTATGTCCCCTCTGCCTACTCACGCGCCGCTGTATCAAATATTACGTCTTGGTGCAATGAAAATATTCTAGTGGAAGAAAAAAGTAATCATTCTTATTTTACAGCCTCGCTGCAGTATGTTAGTCTTATGTTTTTGCGTAAAGAAAAGTTTTTAGTGGAAGAAAGCAGTAATCGTGTATACAAAACTAACGATGTAAAAAAACCAAACGCATTTAAATCATAATATTTGTTACTATTTATTTCCTAAATTTAAATAAATGAATAAATTTAATATCAAGTAATACCCCATATTTCTCAATTTATTCTTTGCGTAATATCACATAATCTATTAATCCATAAGAAAAAATGTGATGGAATAAAAATTCTCAAAACTAATTTCTTGTATAAATTCGTCAAATTTAACAAGAAAAATATGAAAAAAATGTAGCATACGTATCTTTAGACGTACTTTCCGAATATGATAAAATCGATGATTCAACGTAAAATCACTTAGGGTGAGGTGGCCAACAGTGAACCACAAAAAATTTAAACGCTCATACATCCACCGTATAAGAACGTAGCAAAGTCCTTTTTTGCTAGACAACTTGTCATTTAATAAATATTGATCTTCTGTATCAATTTCAACTCAAAGTCTAAAGAATTAGAGTTTATTTTACCTTTTTTAAAAAATGGGAAGTGGCTCACTGTGTCCAACTACAGGTACACAGTAAACCAGGGGATAGGTCAACAGTGAACCATTATGTACTCAGTAAATTAGGCTAATGAAATACATAAACTTAATGTATTTTTTAAAGTTTTAGGGAGATTAACAGATAACTAACAACATTATATGTTATAAAAACTACTTTAATCTCAAAAAATCAACATTAAACAGAAACTTAGGTCTTCTTATAGAGAATAATAATTAAGTTGTCTCTAGACAATATTTTGAAAACAGCCTTTTTAAATTCTAGTCTTTATTTTCTTAAGCAAATAGTTAAATTAGATATAAAATGTGTTTATCTTAATAATATTGGTAACAATGAAATAAAAAAACAATTGTCAATCTTACAAATCTCTTAGGAACGTTGAAAATCACAATGAAAAAAATATATATATATCCTATTATCATTATTAGCTATAATTAAAGCTTTGGCATCTTAGAGATCCGTTACACAATCATCTTAATTTAGTCAGTCTTCTCAAGGCACGTAAAGAGTATAAAAAGCATCTTAATTAACAGTGAAAATTTTAAAAAATCAAAAAGGGAAATTTAAAAGCCGTAAGTTGACTGGAAACTTATACGTCGATTGGCGACGACTGCTACCCTCAATGTTGGGTTTAGGTAAAATGTATTTAATATCCTGCTTCGTCACCCCAGCCATATCTGGTTCGATAGGTTCAGCAAACTTGTAATAAACTTTACTTTTTAGTTTTAAATAGGATACAAAATAGTCATAGCCTGGGTCGTCAGATTCTTCTACAATTTTACCAACATAGTAATAATCCATGTTCTTTTCTGTTTTTATCAAAATTACGACATAATCTCCCACTTCAGGGTTTCGGGATAGGGGTTCCGCAATAATGCCACTGTCCAGTATTATTTCATCGTCTTCGCTATCACTGACAAACTGGTCCCCTCCAGAAGAAGATCCACTAGCGTGAAAACTTTCTTCAGCGCTGCTATTATCAATCTTCGGCTTCTTTTCGGCCTTCCTGGGTTTATTTTTTCCTTCAAACAGATCAGCTTTCTTTACTTTCTTCAAACCTTTCTTGGACTTTTCTTTTCTTTCAGCTATTTGATTTTTCTCGGGGGTATCAGTAGCTATCATGCTTTTCCCCAAGGTTCTGCGTCTTTTGTTCTTCCGGGGACCAGCTTTCAATGGACGTCTCAACATTTTCGGTGTAATGAAACTTTTTTCTCCTGTAGAAATTGAGCCTTGTTGTTTAGTAATTTGTTGTGGAGACGTATCTTGTAATTGATCTTTTTGAATAACAATATCGTATTCCGGTTGGTGTGAAACTTGCTCCTTAATGTTATCTAGCTTGGGCTCATTACCAGTAGTCGTCGATAAAGCATGAGATTTCTCCAACGTAGCATCAATCGGATCTTGCTTTTCTTCGGATGGCCTTTGAGATAAAATTGAAGGCGATTGAGGCTCGTCCAATTGATCCTCAGCATCTGTTTCAGAATTCTCCTTTTCTGGATCTGGCCTATCAGTGACAGAACTAGGCAGAAAATCCTCCTCTGTAAAAATAGTGTCATCATAGGGATAAATCCCGCATTTCTTGAAAGCATGGGTGATGTTAATTGGCGTCATTGCCTTCAAATAGGCTTGATTCACGCATTCAGCTACATGGTAAATAGTAACTGTTTGACCTGGGTTCCGGAATAGCCAGGAGTCTACGGCCGAATTATAGTAAGTTTTAAAAGGTCCATTTAATCCAACGTCTAATGGCTGAAGTTTCGCCGTGGTGTGTGGAGGTACAGTAAGAATGGTTACACCAGAAGATTTAGCCAGATCAAGAGCGTCTAATGAAAGGTGGCTTTCATGATTGTCAAGTATTAAGAGGGCTGGGTTTTCCATTGACGCTGAGGTGTGCTTTATGAAATGTTTCATGACATCTACGAAAATTTCCGCATTCATCCACCCGGTTTTTGCAGCTAATCCAAGAGTCCCAGTAGGAGCACTGTGTAGCATGTGGCTTTTAAAGTTCTTTCTGGGAAAAACCATAACAGGAGGCAATGCTTGCCCAGCAGCGGAGACAATCAAACATGTTGTTACTAAAACACCTCTTTCACCACTAGTAACTTTACAGACGTTGCTCCCTTTTGGCGCTAAGACTTTTGGTGGCCGCTGAACTGTCGTCGTTGAGGTTTCATCCAGATTGTAAAGTCGAGTTCCGTCACCAAAACTGTCACCAAAGTTGTTATGCAGCGTCACCCTAACGCTGCATAACAACTTTCAAATGTTCGAAAAATTTTTGAACATTCACTTTATTGAATGCTGTGGCGCGTGCCAAACTACATGCTTCAGCTCTTTTTAGGCTTAACTCACTGTGTCTTTTTCTGAATGATCTTAGCCAATCCTTTCCAGCTATTTTGTTCTCTGTCCAGGAAGGAGGAACTTTTAGATTATTGGCAGTCGCCATCTGATAAGCCAATTGTCGTGTTTCTTTTGCAGAAAGTCCATAAAACATAAATGCACATTCGGTGATATAGCCTTTTAAAGATAGTTCCTGGTCAAGAGTGAATACAGCATTTACCGCATAATTTGGTACTAAATTGGCATTGGCATTGTCATTGCTTTGGTGTTTTTTGACATACCTTCTTAGCGTAGGATATTTTAAATTGCACTCGTCTGCAGCCTTATGGATACTCATTCCATTCTTTACAAGATTTATTGCCCTCTGCATATCTTCTTTGCTATGCCCACCAATTTTTCTTTTGGCTGCCTTAGTTCGGCCCATTCTGAAGCAATAATATTAATTTTAGAGACTAATTTAATTTTATACGCTTTTCATAAGATAATTAAGAATATAAGACTATCGACCGGTACACAGTTAACCGGTTCACTGTGTACTTCACCTGTATGGTTCACTCAGTACCAATCACTCATTTCAACATTTTAGGTTATGTCAAACATTAACGCAAGTAAAACACGTGGTAACTGAAGCTCTAAACGGTACCTATTTTGCTGTTTTACATGTTTAATAAATGTAACATCGTAAAAATGGTATCAAAATGATTTTAGAAAAAAAATTAGTACTTACATTTTATTTATTTTTTCGTCTGCAAACCACAAAAAGTCCCGTGACGCGGGTGTTTACGACGGGAGCTCGCCACCGACTGGGGAGCGGGAGAGGCGGTAAGAAAAGTGTTCTTTCATGTACGCGGCTCGAGCTGGCAACATCGCATTTCGGATATACGAGTCCTGGTTCACTGTATACCTTTGGTTCACTGTTGGCCACCTCACCCTATGCCTATATTCCACTGAGGGTACGAATATAAGCATTGCACTCGAGCGAAGCCGGGGCAAGTCGCTAGTCTTAATATTAAATCGAACATTATTTTTACACAGAAGTATTGAATGGAAATAAAAAAGTTTTCATAATGCCACGAGAACACGAAATGAAGGATGAAATAAAAAAGATTTGTCGAGAAAAAGTTTCAATATCAATCCAAGATAGTTCGTTTTATTGTTGTCTGTTACAGTTTTCAGCTTTGTGAGAGAATTTCTCAGTTTATTCTTGCTGTAAGGTAAAAGTTTTTAGAGATAAATGCATTTGCTAGTATTTTAATGTAGGTACTTCATCATCATCAAAACAGCCCGTTAATGTCCCACTGCAGGGACGGGCCTCCTCCCGTGACGGAGGTATACTTGGCCTACTAATACCACGCTGGCCAGACGGATTGGTATAGGGTTTAATTTCAAGTTTTCCTTCTTTTTATTACGTAAAGATTATATTTACGTATAGTCCCTTAGTTGGTTTTTACGACACCCACGGGATGTGATGGGGTGGTGACATGTTGTAATCTTACTCCGTCACCACACGGATGAAATTTAATGTACTTAGTAATTATATTGTATATTTTTAGGATTCATCATTCCCTTGCCCTTATCCCAATTTTATTTGGAGTCGGCACAGCATGTGTTTTTCTTCCATACTTTCCTATTGGACGTCATCTCACAAGTAACATTCTTCGCAACCATGTCGTCTTTCACACAATCCATCCATCTTTTCTTTGGTCGTCCTCTTCCAACACCTTCCTCACCAACATGGTTCTCATTCCTCCGCATAGCAGCATTTTTAGCATTAAAGCGTGTTAAATTTTAAGGCGTTTTTGTGCATGTTTATAGGGAATCATTATTAATAACTATAGTCTATTTGCTTACTCAAGTTGTCGGCAGTCCTAGTTCTTTTTACATTTTAAATGTTACTCACTCAAATTCATACATGTAGTGGCTTGCCGTACACATACAGTTCAACAAATCTAAAAGATACAGTATGACGTTTCATATTTTTCAAACTGAAACAACTTTGTTCATGCGTACATTATTCAGTTTCGAAAACTTTTTCGTAAAACCATGAATTTAGAAAGATTTTATTATTGTATCTAAAAATGTACAATTCTTAATATATAAATTTAATTGAAAACTTTCAAACAAAGCAAAATAACACATATTTACATAGTAAATAATATCTTATAGTTCCATTCTTGACCTCATTGCAAAGTCACGTAGTTATGTTACTGCTCGTAGTGTTGCGACTCTTCGGATACACATGTATGCAAAAAAATCGTTTACATAACGAAAAATCGTTATTATCCTTGGACACGTAACTAACTATTACTTATAACTAGTACTCGACGTGGTTGAAGGTGACGGGAGGCAACTTATTAAGGTCTTAAGAATAAAAGAAATCCTAAACATTACTTTTATTTAATTAATTATAATTTAAGTAAATAAAAGTAATGTTTGGAATTTTTTTTTATTCTCTAAAAGTACTAGATCTAATACTACTGTTTATTTATTACGTCTTGAATATAAAGGTAAACAACTATGGGGTCTTGTCAACCACAGACTATATAGACTTTAGTATTTGACCTTTGAGAAATGGAATCAAAGACAAAATTCTAGAATCTACAAATTATGTCAAATGGTGAAATTTGACGTTGGAAAAATTACATATATTTAAAATTTATGAAAGATAGTGGTTAAATCAAAGTAATTTACTTGTTTTCTATTGCATAAACGTTTAATGCTATTTTCCAGAAATTTTCATCCATATCAAAGTGTGCGATTGATGTAAAAACTAGAGAATTTGCAATATGTGGTGTTTTTTTTACAAAAGGTTCTACCCTTTACTAATAATGAGATTAATTATAAAAGTGTCTTAAAAATCGGATATTATCGTAATCGATCTTTTAAATTTCGGATATTATAGTAATCGATTTTTTTATCCCAACCTTATTATTCAATTTGTCAGAACTGTCATACCGTACCTATTAGATTTGTTGGACTTTAATGATTGCAATTCAATTCAACAATATTCTATCATACATCCGAAATTCAACTTCAGACAACTCTTATTCAAAGCCCACACATTTGTTTGTACTTAGATCAAGTTGGAATAACTTAGATTGCCAATCAGACTTACACAATAAACACATCACAACTTTGACTATTAACTTATTCTGTTTGGAATCTGGCTTGATTTGACGTAACACGTGTTTTGGTAAAGGATTAAGGCATCTCCGTGTGGTGACGGAGTAAGAATACAATATGTCACCACCCCATCTCATCCCATGGGTGTCGTAAAAACCGACTAAGTGACTAACCGTAAATATTATCTTTACGAAGTAAAAAGAAGGAAAACTTGAAATTAAACCCTATACCAATCCGTCTGGCCAGCAGCGTGGTATTAGTAGGCCAAGTATACCTCCGTCGCGGCATGAGGCCCGTCCCTGCGGTGGGACATTAATGGGCTGTTATGATCATGATGAGGCATATTATGAGATTTTGGGGACAAACTGGCTATAAATTGCCCTCTACAGACCCCCCCTAGCGTGGCTGGTAGTCATCTCCAAGTACCATTGCGTCAGGCACGCATTTAATCAAAGTGCATTGCATTTACGACGACCTCTGTGGCATAGTGGTTATATAACATGACTGTGGCGCAGAGGTTTCGGGTTCGATTCCCGCTCAATGCAAATCTTTGTGTGCATGAACATGATTGTTTGCATTGGTGTGTTTGTGGGTGTTTTCTATGTAAAATATATAGGTATGTAATTACAAAAAAAAGTATTTTAATATGTTAATCCGTTGTTTAATACCCATAGTACAAGCTATGCTTAGTTTGGGACTAGATGGCGTTGTTTGAATGTGTGTGGAATATTTATTTATTTATTGTATTATTTTTTCTCAAAGGCTTCGGAGCAAACTATCGTGGCTCAACACACGATAGCACAGCTGCCTAAGTCATGCTTTTCTTTTCGTTTTCCCGGCTTTTATAGGAACAACCGTGGGTTTTAACCGGTAAACAGGACGATATATTCGGGATCCTGACACACTTGTCGCAACATAAACAAATAAATAAATATTCACGGACATCTCTACACAGCGTCCTAGCTAGCAGCTCTATCTGTTCCCAAAGTAAGCTGCTTGTGTTATGTGGGTAACAAAAAAATGTACTTTTTTTTGTAAACACATACATATTTTACATAGAAACACTCAGACCCAAGCAAAGAATCATGTTCATGCACATAAATGTTTGTATTGAGCGGGAATCGAACACGAGACAGCTGCGTAGCAGTCATGTTATATAACCACTACGCCACAGAGGTCGTCAAAACATGAGATCATTAGTTGACGTACAGTCAGCCCCAAAAGTCGCTGAACACATTTTAAATTCCAAAACTGCTGAACACTAAAAGTGCCATAAGTCAGTGTCGCGGGTATTTCAGAAGTATCGATGTTGCCAACTCGTGCAGTATACGGGAGCCGCGCATGACTGAACGGCAACGTCGCCCGCTGCGTCGCTCATCTGCGGTCGAGTTTCAGTGTAGTTGTAGTGAGTGATTTTGACAGTAGAAAAAAGTCAAGCCAATTTCAAAGCGGAATACTACATTAACAATTTCATCAAAACAGTTGTCAACACGATAGCTTTGCTTGTATAGAGCTTGGGTAAAAAGAAAACAGCTCTGGTTCCATCCTGAGGAACGCATTTAATCAAAGTGCATTGCATTTACGACGACCTCTGTGGCATAGTGGTTATATAACATGACTGTGGCGCAGAGGTTTCGGGTTCGATTCCCGCTCAATGCAAATCTTTGTGTGCATGAACATGATTGTTTGCATTGGTGTGTTTGTGGGTGTTTTCTATGTAAAATATATAGGTATGTAATTACAAAAAAAAGTATTTTAATATGTTAATCCGTTGTTTAATACCCATAGTACAAGCTATGCTTAGTTTGGGACTAGATGGCGTTGTTTGAATGTGTGTGGAATATTTATTTATTTATTGTATTATTTTTTCTCAAAGGCTTCGGAGCAAACTATCGTGGCTCAACACACGATAGCACAGCTGCCTAAGTCATGCTTTTCTTTTCGTTTTCCCGGCTTTTATAGGAACAACCGTGGGTTTTAACCGGTAAACAGGACGATATATTCGGGATCCTGACACACTTGTCGCAACATAAACAAATAAATAAATATTCACGGACATCTCTACACAGCGTCCTAGCTAGCAGCTCTATCTGTTCCCAAAGTAAGCTGCTTGTGTTATGTGGGTAACAAAAAAATGTACTTTTTTTTGTAAACACATACATATTTTACATAGAAACACTCAGACCCAAGCAAAGAATCATGTTCATGCACATAAATGTTTGTATTGAGCGGGAATCGAACACGAGACAGCTGCGTAGCAGTCATGTTATATAACCACTACGCCACAGAGGTCGTCAAAACATGAGATCATTAGTTGACGTACAGTCAGCCCCAAAAGTCGCTGAACACATTTTAAATTCCAAAACTGCTGAACACTAAAAGTGCCATAAGTCAGTGTCGCGGGTATTTCAGAAGTATCGATGTTGCCAACTCGTGCAGTATACGGGAGCCGCGCATGACTGAACGGCAACGTCGCCCGCTGCGTCGCTCATCTGCGGTCGAGTTTCAGTGTAGTTGTAGTGAGTGATTTTGACAGTAGAAAAAAGTCAAGCCAATTTCAAAGCGGAATACTACATTAACAATTTCATCAAAACAGTTGTCAACACGATAGCTTTGCTTGTATAGAGCTTGGGTAAAAAGAAAACAGCTCTGGTTCCATCCTGAGGAACGGATTACTTTTTGTGTTTTTTTATTTTTTCTTATTTTGTTTTCTACTATTATTATTCAATACAAGCTGTAACCCGCGACTTCGTTTACGAAAAAAATGTATATTCGACAATTAAATTAAATAATTTAATTAATTAATTAATTAAATGGCTTTATCACCTCTAGACTTAATTTTAGTTGCATATCATAAAACTATTAAGTTCAATGTCGCACAACAGGGAGCGCTTCTTCTTACATAACATTTCAACTCATATCATCGAATCTCCGAAAATGTTTCTCATACAATTTAAAGTCATAATAATCATTCTTCATTAAATTAAAAATTAAATAAAAATACTATTTAATTTTCAATTAAAAATTAAAAATAATATTTTAACTTTATTAAAATACCTGTGAACAGTGACGGTGAATTTAAGTTACTTGTTTTTTTTGAGATAAAATTCAATAAATAAAAAATAAAAAACCAAAAAAAATACTTGGCACAATCCGGTTTCGAACGCACGTCTACTTCATCAAAGTCGAGTGTTCTATACCCTAGGCTATCGAATCTCAGTGAATTGTTTTGAAATTATGTATCTATTCCAACGAGTAAACATAATAGACACTAGTGTTCAGCTACTTTTGGAACACTAGTGTTCAGCTACTTTTGAAATACTAGTGTTCAGATACTTCTGAAATACCCGTGACACTGACTTATGGCACTTTTAGTGTTCAGCAGTTTTGGAATTTAAAATGTGTTCAGCGACTTTTGGGGCTGACTGTACCATCAAATCCAAGTGATAAAAGATGACCTTTAGAGTATAGGAAAAGGAGGCAAGATGTTATAAAAATACAACCATCGCATGGTAATTTTTTTTTCTAAAAAGCTTTTCTTTTTCTTCTCTCTTGAGTTAAGAACAAAAACTAACTAAGCTTTGCTTAGTTTGGGACTAGATGGCGTTGTGTGAATGTATGAGGAATCATCATCATAATCATATCAGTCAATCGACGTCCACTGCCAAGGTGGCAATACTTGAAGGATGCCTATGTCCAATAGGCATCCTTCAAGTATTGCCACCTTGTGCGGTCCTGTGCCTCCCTCATCCATCGGCTTCCCGCCGTCCTAACCGCCGTTCTACTAACTAGGTCGTCGTCGGTATGAGGAGTATTTATATTATTATTTATTTAACTTAAAGGTACCGACATAATTAATTAGATTATTAAAATATAGTGGAAAGGGTAGGTTTATTTCCATTGATAGAATTGTTTTAGCAAATCACCTAAAGTTAAATGTCCGAATTACGTACAAAGCGCTTTCTAGAATTTACTATAAGAACTTGCAACCTAAAATTAGTTAACATTACACTGTAGCATACTAAAACGAGTGCATTACCCCAGCAGAATCTTGTCGAAATTTGTATTTTTTTTTTATCAGATTTTTAGATTTCTAGCTCCTGTAAATGTCTGTGTAGTTTTTGGAATTAGTTCAGTCCTAATTTTAAAGATATTTGACAAAAACAGATTCTGCTGCGGTAACGTTACCGCAGCAGAATCTTTTTTGAAATAATGGGATTATTGAAAAAATCTTTAGGTACATTTTTAGATCGCTGGACGGAGTAAATGTTTCGATGTAATTTGAATTTTTACGCTACATGGTTTCGGAGATATTCAAGATGCTGCTGGCGTAACGTTTGCGTGTTTGCTGGATCTCCGAAACGGTACAGCGTAATTTCCTTATTTTATATACAGAGCTTCGTCTTAATTAGTCTGAATTAGTTCACGAATAAAAAAGTAATAATAATGCACCGTTTGCAAGTTATTTTAAATTATATAAATACCCCTTTTTGGGCCCTTACTTCTAAGATATGTACTCTGGAGACTTGTTTAAAACGTCATTTTATAGTTTATAGTTAGTTACAGGTCTGTGTGAAGTTTCATTAGTGTACAGTAAGTAATTAAAAAGTTATCACACAATTTAGTTCATTTTGGCCAGCGATGTGCAACGGGTTAATTTAACTGCCTATTAATTGAGTTTCGTATCGATTTACTTGCTGAATTCTGTATAAACAATTAGACTTTTGTGTCAACTTTATACCATGAAATTTTGAGCGTAATCCACTCAATAATTACAGAGATAAGCGAAAAAAAGTCATTACGTATGAATGACTGTGGTAACCCGACCATGTATAGATGGTCACAAAAAAACGTCAGTGTAGTACATAACTCTGACCTACTAACATGTAAAGGATAATAAAATTTATATTTGCTTTTCGGTACAGTTTTGTAAACAAGTGGTAAAATAAAACAGAAGTTTATTTGAAAACTTTTATGCACAGGATAGAAATATTAAAACGATCAAAATACCTTGTTGTAAAATCACAGTTTAATAACAATTGCTTAGCAATTACACTATTTAAATGGCAATTAATATTTAACATAAGTATTGATTGTCATTGAATAACTGTCTTTTAAAAATAAAGCTATTGTCTAAAAATCTTAAAATAAGTAAAATTAAGTAGGTATATAAAAATTTACTTTTTTAACTTAATTTATAAAATCACAGTAATTCTTCATTTATAACTAAAAGACCCATTACGCTAAAGATTGTATTTATAATTTAAAAATCACAGTAATTATTCATTTATAACTAAATAACCATTACGCTAAAGATTGTTTAATTTAAAAATCACAGATAAATAAAACAAAACCTCAACATTTAATTACGATAACATTTAAATTTTTGTCATAATATAAAATGATTGACAATAGAATATAATTTTATCAGTCAACATTGTTTACAATTTAAAAAAAAAAAAAAAACAAATGAAAAATCAATTATCGCACAGAGTTATTTTTTAATATTTACTGTCTTACACTTTGGCCTAAAAAAAACACAGTAAATTCAATAAGCACATAAAATAGTTCTGTAAGTAAAATAAATGTTTTACACTGCGCGGCCAATTAAAAAACAAAAATAAATCACAAATAGGATCACTAATGGAAAATGTTCTTAACTAAATCTTTATAAATCAAATATAATCAAATTAAGGTAATACTTATTTAAAAAATAATTAAATAATAAATACTTATTTAAATTATGTATAAAACTAAAAAAAGTAATACTTATTTAGTACCACATGGACTAATTTATACATTTTTTAAAATTAGTGCATGTGGTACTAAATAAGTATTACTTTTTTGAATTTTACGATTCAGGTCATCGTAACATTGGTATTTTCCGTTTAGGGATCTAAAGCAATGAGCTTTATAATGCCCTATCCCTTCTGAGCTAAGGGGGGGTTGAAATTCTATGATAGCCAAGATATCATATTTTTTGTAAAGGATTTCTATGTTAAGAGAATTTTTTTATGAGTAAGGGGGTATGTATTTACTTTGTGTATAACATGCATTGCGGCAATCGTTCAAAAGCGTTTACGAGGCACAATGGCGCTGCCAATTGAAAAAAAATCAACTCAGTATTTACACAAGGTAATAAAGTAAGTACTTATTTGTGTAACGCACTGTCAGCACTTTGGATGCTTTTAAATTAGCTAAATATTGCATTTAAAACAAAAAAGGCAGTTTTAATTTTAAATGCAAATTTAATAACATTTAAAGTGTTGACAACAATAAAATTTGTATAACACACTATCAACACTTATGATGCTTTTAAATTAGCGAAGTAATGCATTTAAAACAAAAACGGCTTTTTTATTTTAAACGAATTTAATTTAGTTTCAAGAGCGTTAACGCAGCTCACTAGCGCCATTAAAATTAATTGTGTACGCGTCTGTACCGACATTATTGCATGCATAACGTAATGACTCTTTTTCGCTTATCTCTGTAATTATTGAGTGGATTACGCTCAAAATTTTATGGTATAAAGTTGACACAAAAGTCTAATTGTTTATACAGAATTCAGCAAGTAAATCGATACGAAACTCAATTAATAGGCAGTTAAATTAACCCGTTGCACATCGCTGGCCAAAATGAACTAAATTGTGTGATAACTTTTTAATTACTTACTGTACACTAATGAAACTTCACACAGACCTGTAACTAACTATAAACTATAAAATGACGTTTTTAACAAGTCTCCAGAGTACATATCTTAGGAGTAAGGGCCCAAAAAGGGGTATTTATATAATTTAAAATAACATGCAAACGGTGCATTATTATTACTTTTTTATTCGTGAACTAATTCAGACTAATTAAGACGAAGCTCTGTATAAAAAATTAGGAAATTACGCTGTACCGTTTCGGAGATCCAGCAAACACGCAAACGTTACGCCAGCAGCATCTTGAATATCTCCGAAACCATGTAGCGTAAAAATTCAAATTACATCGAAACATTTACTTCGTCCAACGATCTAAAAATGTACCTAAAGATTTTTTCAATAATCCCATTATTTCAAAAAAGATTCTGCTGCGGTAACGTTACCGCAGCAGAATCTGTTTTTGTCAAATATCTTTAAAATTAGGACTGAACTAATTCCAAAAACTACACAGACATTTACAGGAGCTAGAAATCTAAAAATCTGATAAAAAAAAAATGCAAATTTCGACAAGATTCTGCTGGGGTAATGCACTCTACTAAAACCCAAACGTTATTTTGCTTCCATGTTGTTCTTAGTAAATAACACAGATGGCGCTCATCCAAACTCTGCTCCTAACACTTTTCCTACCACTTTTGAGATGAAATAGGGTCGTAGGACGTTATATCAAAACGAAAAGGGATCGTCGCCGTATCAACTCGAGCCGTTCAGTATTATTTGTATGAAACTCCTTACTGAAACGCACACTTATCGGAATCGTAACGTAATCGCATCGCCACTGTTTGACACCGAAGAAAAAGGCGAGGTGGTGCTGATTCCTTTACGTGGTAAAACCCCACTTAGATAAATCATCATCATCATAACAGCGGAGCGATACTTGGCCTACTAATACCACGCTGGCCAGACGAATTGGTATAGGACTTAATTTCAAGTTTTCCTTCTTTTTATTTCGTAAAGATAGATTCAAGGATAGCCCCTTAGTCGATCTTACGACATCTTACCCATGATCTTACCCATGGGATGAGATGGGGTGGTGACATACCTATTATTTTCTTACTCCGTCACCACACGGAGACAACTTAGATACTCGTAATTAACTAAAATAAAATAAAACTCATAGGTAATTATTTAGATTTAATATTTCTTCCTAATTCCGTTTGTATTTGCGAGAACGTTTTACCCTTTGTCTCCGGTATGAAAAACATAATAAATATAGCAAAAAGTACAGCTATTACACCAAAGAAACCATAGGTAATCGTTGCACCAACACTATTGACCACAGATACAAAATATTTTGTTGTTATAAATACAAATGTAGTAGCTGTGAATACTCCTAGAGAGACACCGGTCGCACGGGCAGAACTTTCGAACAATTCTGTTACTAGTGTCCAAAATAGTGAGCCTAGACCTGAAAAAAATATAAATTTAATAAATAATCCTCAGGCAACACACATTCAAACATCGCCACCTAGTCCCAAACTAAGCAAAGCTTGTACTATGGGTACTAGACAACGGATAAACATACTAAAATACTTTTTTTTGTAAATACATTCATATTATACATAAAAAACACTCAGACCAATGCAAACAATCATATTCATGCACACAAAGATTTGCATTGAGCGGGAATCGAACCAGAGACCTCTGAGTAGCAGCCATGTAATATACAGACTGCGCCGCAGAGGTTGTCAATACTATAAGAAATTCTATTTAATAAATATTTAGTGGGATGTTGGTTGCTACATGCGGCTGCTGTACACGAGGTCGTTGATTCGAATATCATCATAACAGCCCATTTATGTCTCACTGCAGGGACGGGCATCCTCAGATACTTGGCTTACTAATACCACGCTGGCCAAACGGATTGGTATAGGGTTTAATTACAAGTTTTCCTCCTTTTTATTTCGTACAGATAATATTCACGTATAGTCCCTTAGTCGGTTTTACGACACCAATGAGATGAGATGGGGTGGTGACATAAATAGTATGCCTACTCCATCACCACACGGAGACTTTGTTTAATAATTTTCTTTTATTATTACTTACCAGCATTAAATGAGAATATGACAAGAATCATTGATATGATAGGCATGTAGTTTAAAAAACCACTTATTTCTCGACCATGTTCTTCTAAATAGAAAAATGTGCCAAGTCCCACCTGTAAGAAAATGTATTTATTAACCAACTTCAAAAAAAGGAGGACGTTCTCAATTCGATTGTATTTTTTTTATAATGTTTTTCTTTCTTTATTTCATGTTATTAGTTATTTAAGTTTTTATTTTGTTATTTATTTATTCCTTGCTATTTATATTTTGCCTTGGTGGTTAGCTGTTTTGTATACCTACTACTGGTTACGGTAAAATTATTGTACAATTCTGATAAAGTGGGGGCGGACTCGTGGTCGCAACAGGATATCACACTAGTGTGACTATCAGGAAATGTTTTCTTGTTAGTCACACCGGTACTAATTTTTTTTTACACATTTACACAACCCCATCTAGTCCCAAACTAATCAAAGCTTGTACTATGGGTACTAGACAACGGATAAACATACTTATATACTTTTTTTTTGTAAATATACCTAGTCTAGCCATAAATATTGTTACGAAGAAAAAACATTTTTTTTTATTGCAAATAATATTTATTACTTTTACAGTGTGTTAGTTTAATACATAAATATAAAACAATTCAAAATATAAAAAGCTTATTCGAAGTGGTCTCCATTGGCTGCAACACAGTCCTTTAAACGTTGAGGCCAGTTATCAATAGAAGCACGCACTCTTTCCATGGGAAAATTCTTCACTGCCAATCGTATGGATTGTTTTAGGGACTCCAAATTATCATGGCGTTTAGAGCAAGCCATACTCTCTAAAACTGACCATAAATCATAATCCAGCGGATTAAGATCGGGACTAGACGACGGCCAGTCTTCAGCTCTGATGAAGTCCGAAACGTTCATTTCCAACCAAGACTGCGTGGACCGAGCTTTATGACCCGGCGCTGAGTCTTGTTGGAAGGACCATACTTGGTTATTGAACATGGTGTTGTTAAGGGGTTTAACTACCTTCTCAAGAATGGTATCTTGATACACTTGTGCCGATGTTTTGATACCTTTTTCACAAAAATATGGCTCAGTCACTCCTTCATAGCTAACACCCCACCAAACCATCACTGAAGTCGGATAATGCCCACGTTGCACTCTGTCGACTAATTGGGAAGCTTCCTTAGAGCTTTGAGCATAAATACGGTCATTTTGTTTGTTAAAATGTTGCTCAACTGTAAAGATTTTCTCATCCGTAAACAAAATTTTTCTGTGACCTCCCTTTGCGTACCGCTTCAGTAGTTGCTTCGATTTTACCACCCTATTCTTTTTTAAATTATCAGTTAAAAAATGACCAGTGCGTCTCTTATAGGCTGCAAGTCCTAAGTCATCTTTTAAAATGCGTGACATGGTTCTGGGTGCTATCTTCATCTCCCGAGATAAAATCTTTTGCTTTCGGACAGGATTTCTTCGAATTCTTTCCCTTACTGCTTTGACCACCATTTTCGTACGAACACTACGTGGACGGCCAGATCTTTTTCTGTCACAAACAGAGAAGGTCTCATTGTACCTATTAATAGCCCGGTACACAAACATTTGACTAATACCAAGCGTATGGAGAGTTTTAAAAATTACATTCGGTTCCATACCAACTTTGTGTAATGCAATCACAGCGATTCGGTTTTCTTTATCACCCCACTCCATTTTAATATAGCAAAATATTGTACAATGTATTGGCGCCAAAATTAGAAAATACAATGAACAATCGTATAAAAATGACAGATTCCAAATTCAAATGTAATATCTTTCTTATTTTTAATTGTAACAGTATTTATGGCCAGACTATGTATATGTTACGGGCATCGTGATTAACTGGGCATTATTAATAAGGACCGGTCTTTATTAATAATGCCCAATAACGATGGCCAAAGTGATAAATATACCGACTGCGCCACAAAGGTCGTCAACTACTACACCTTGTAAAAGACTCGATTTCTAGTATGCGATTTATCTTAAGCAAACGTTGCATATTTATTTAATCTTATTTAGTTATGTAAAGTTTTTTTATTTATGTTTGTGATTTTATCTCATTTACGATATAATATTTACCGGGAAACAATTGATAAAAATACACCAGTACAAAAAGATCGCAATCTGTTATCTACACACATCAAAAAAGTCTAAGCAACATGCATGATATTACAAATTTACCATTTATATTAATTAATTTCTAAGTATTTACTCACTCAAAGTGTATAGGTAAGTAAACTTTTTTGTTATTGATGACATACTGGCTGGTTGTAAAAAAAAAATTTCGATTATGTTTTGTTTTTTTTCATAAAATTCAAATGACTGCGAATTTGTTTGAATTTGAGTGCATGTTAATTGCTACGTTTTAGTCTTGATTTTATAATTTTACCAACCATTTAAATACAGTTGGCGACAAAATTGAATTGTTAGATATTCTTTACGTCATGGAGCGACGTCATTTGACGGCAGATGAAATGCAAAGAGCTGTAGGGATGTTGCAAGCGGGAAGTAATCAATCTCAGGTATCTCGACATTTTGGTATTCATAGAAGTGTTATTTGTCGTCTTTGGCAGCGCTACAATAATACAGGGGAACCCGCTGAACAGCATCCAGGCCGTAAAAGGAGTACAACCACTCGGCAAGACCGGTACATACAACTGACTGCAAGACGCCAGCCGATGTTAACCGCTCGAGAGATAAGTTTGAGGCTACAAAATTCAAGTGGTGTTGATGGAAGTCCCCAAACTGTGCGAAATCGACTGCATGAGTACGGCCTACGAGCTCGACGCCCTATCAGGTGCCCACCGATACGTCACGGGAATCGCGCTCGTCGAAATGAATGGTGTAGAGAACGCATAACATGGACCCAGGAACAATGGGATAAAATTATGTTTTCCGATGAGTCGCGATTCGGGTTTAGGCCTGATACAAGAAGGGTGCGAGTGTACCGTCGACCCGGAAATACTGAAAGACTCAGGTGCGTTCAGGAAGTTCATCCATACAGCGGCTCAACAGTTATGGTATGGGCGGGTATTATGAAGAACAGGCGAACTGAGCTCGTTTTTGTAAATGGAAACATGAACGCTGAAAATTACGTTGAGGATATTCTCAGACCTTATGTCCATCCATTTGCACAAACCTTTGGCTCCGATTTTACGTTAATGCATGACAATGCGCGTTCACATACAGCTCGGCGAACCAGTGAATACTTGGCAACGGAGAACATCCAGGTATTGCCCTGGCCTGCACAATCGCCAGACCTCAACCCCATCGAGCACGCATGGGACATGCTCCAGAGACGTGTTTTGAAGGACTTGGACGGAGTGACAACAACCCAACAGCTGAAGGATTTGCTACAATTCCATTGGGAGCGAATACCGCAAGATGACATAAACAGTCTCATTAATTCAATGAATAATCGTTGCCGACAAGTTCTGAATAGCAGAGGAGGCCATACTTTGTATTAAATTGTCCTATTCTTTCACAATAAATTCATTTTCTTAAGAAATTTCAATTTGTAAAAAAAAAGTTTAGTTTCTTATGTACCTGTATATTCTAATATTGTTAATTTCTGTTATTAAAAGAACTTATAAAGAAAACAGCTGTTATTTTTACATCATAGAACCCTAAAAATATTATTTTAAAAATAAAATACAACGTTATAATTAAAATAAATGGTAAAATAAATTAATATAAATGGTAAATTTGTAATATCATGCATGTTGCTTAGACTTTTTTGATGTGTGTATTTGTCTGATCTGTCATCTGATCAGTCAATAACTTTGAAACAAAGATATTGACTACCATGATAACTTTCAAAAGTACCTACTTAATGGTGATGCGGCTGGCGTGCAAGAGGTCGGGGGTTTAAATCCCACTTAGAACAATCCTTAGTGCAATGACATAAAGAACATTATGTCATCGATCTCGACCTCTGTGGCATAGTGGTTATTTAACATCACTGCTACGAAGAGGTCTCGGGTTCGATTCCCGCTCATTGCAAATCATTGTGTGCATAAACGTGATTGCTGGCATTGGTCTAAGTGTTTTCTATGTATAATTATGTATGTATTTACAAAAAAAAAGTATTTAAGTATCTCTATCCGTTACCTAGTACCCATAGTACAAGCTCTGCTTAGTTTGGGACTAGATGGCGTTGTGTGAAAGTGTGAGGAATATTAAATTCATTTGTGTCCTGCTAAATTAATGTATACTCGCGGTATACAGCATGATCCCTAATGCGGGAATTATATTTAAAAAACAAAAAAAAAGAAATATCGTACCATCCCAACAGTAATCCCAAACAGCGTACCAACCAACATGGGCTTCCTACCCAACTTGTCCGTCAACAAGCTGGTGAACAAGCACGCAATCAACTGAATACATCCAAGTATAACCGACCCTATTTCATCTTTAACCGTGGTATGGGTCAACTGTAAGATTGACATCATATAGAACAGCACAGCATTGTACCCAACCAGTTCCATTAGCACACTCATGAAGACCACTTTGGCGAGGGTTCTTAGAGTAACAGCATCCTGAACAATGTCTTTTGTAGTTACTTTCTTCTGAGAGTCGTTTAAGCTGATTTGGTATTGTTCTATATCTTCTGATGCTAGTAACTCTGAGCCTCTTAGTTTGAGGAGTATTTCTTTCGATTTATCGTGGTTTCCTGTAAAGAAAACTATGGTTATTGAAATGAATGGTAAATCCGTGTGGTGACGGAGTAAGAATACAATATGTCACCACCCCATTTCATTCCGTGGGTGTCGTAAAAACCGATTAAGGGACTAACCGTAAATATTATCTTTACGAAGTAAAAGAAAAGTTGAATTTAAACCCTATACCAATCCGCCTGACCAGCATGATATTAGTAGGCCAAGTATCCCACCGCACCGTCACGGGAGGAGGCCCGTCCCTGAAGTGGGACATATTATATTCTTACTCCGTCACCACACGGAAAGCCAAAGTGGAGTTATATAATTTATTTGTACGGATACTAGATCTCCTAGTTAAAATATTTACTCGGTTTTGGGACACACAGATTATTCGTAATTGTAAAATAATCTATACTTACTAATATTATAAAAAGGTAAAGTTTGTGTGTTTGTGACGTTGTAGGGGGTAATCTCTGGATCTACCGAACCGATTTTAAAAATTCTTTCTGTTTGAATAGTCCATTTATCGGGGAGTGTCATAGGCTATATTATAGTATCACGCTATGACTAATAAGAGAAGAGCAGTAATAAAATATGTTTCAAAAAAGGACGCAATTTTTTTCGCCGCCCAACGACGTGGGCACGGGTCAGCTAGTGTTTAATAAATAAATAAAAATCAATAAATTTACCTTTAGAATATAAGAAGTAAGGTGACTCAGGTAGAAACCATATAGGTATACATACAACAATGCATATGCTGAGATAAATAACATTCACGTAGAAATATGGTAAGAAAGGAGCGATCCCAAAAAATATTAGCATTCCTGAGGCAGAACTGGCTTGTAATATGGTTCCTAAGGCACCTCTTATCTCCTTCTGTAAAAGTAAAAATGTCATAATCAGTGTTTGTTCTTTTTTTTAACAACTCCACCATTAGGGGTCGAGTTGCCGACTTTAAAGAAGGGAGTACGCTCGTTTCTTAAAGCTTCCCAAGTCGTAATGGTCCGGAAATATCGTCGCAGCGAGCTTGTTCCACAAAACAGAATGTTCGCGGTAGGAAGCTTCGCGAAAATCGCACAGTGGATGACCACCTCATCTCTCATAATTTATTATTTAAAATTTTAATATAAGTAATAGGTATCTCTAGTACCTATAGTACTAACTCAGTTTAATTTGGGACTAGGTGGCGTTGTATTAATGTCTGAAGAATATTATAATATAAAAACTATTAATATTAACATTCTTTCCAATAACTTACGCTAGCAATTTCCGAAGAATAAGTAGCTAAAACAGCAATGGTGGCGCCTGTTGCAAACCCATCAATAATTCGTCCTAGCATCACCATCCATACTTCACTAGCGAATATTAGCACCAATCCCATTATCAGTCGTGGTATAAAACTTAGTAGCAAACATGTCTTACGGCCTATTTTGTCCATAACGTGACCTATTGTGAAGTGTACTGAAAAACAATAAGAATCAGTTTATTTGCAGAAAAACACTGTTACAATGGTGTTATTAAATTAAAAGTATCAAGTGATTTTACCGTTAGGCATGCAAACGTTACATTAAAAGTATGAGCATTTCACTTTATAACAATTAAATAATAAAATTTAAATAAAATGACAAAGTACTTAATAGAATAAAATAACTAAAGGTCAACGTATAATTAAAAAATGTATCAATAAAAATATATTAAATTATATAGAGATGATTGACAATAATTAATAATCACTGTGAGAAGTTTAGTTTACTTAAAATTATCATTTAAATATTCATTCAGGTCATAGTAGCACCTGTCAGCTAGAAGGGATTTTAATTTTTTCTTAAATAAGGTCGAGTTCAATGCTTTTATTTGTATAGGTAATTTATTATAAATTACAGGAGCCATGTGAAAAACACTTTTGTGCATTAATGTGGTACTGGTTCGATTAATACAGAGGCGAAATGGGTCGCGTTGTTGTCTATTATTGGCTTCGGAAGCTAATGTAAAAAGATTTGTGTTAGTATTACAAAAACTGCAACCTCATAATATATATACAAACTTGTGAGAGTTAAAATTTTGTGCTCTTGGAATAAAGGTTTGCAGCTATCGTCCACTTGAAGTCCAAACATAGCCCTTATACACCGTTTCTGTGCCTTAAAAACTAGATCAATGTCAATTGAATTTCCCCAAAAAATTACACCATACCTCAGAATTGAGGCAACTAAGTCATGATATGCAGTCAATAGAGCATTAACATTCGATATTTGTTTGAGTTCATGTAGAGCATATACGGACTTATTAATTTTTTTACAAAGCATCTCGATATGATATTTCCACTTTAATTTGTTATCTACATTAAGACCAAGAAATTTTGTTGACAATATTAACATAAATAGGCTAATAAAAGTAAATTAATATTATTTTTTTTTTAACAAGGCATCTCCTGAATTTAACGTCAATCTTTATGTCTAAAAGTTATTTTACAAACAAGGGGTAAAAATAACGCCCAGGATTTAGACATTAATTTATGGATCGTAAACTAAGTTTTTGCGTGAAATTCGAACCCGAAATCAGGTGCAGGGCAGTCGATAAGACTACTACGGTACGGTGTTCAGTCTTGAACAAACAATTTTATAGTGATAATTGTTATAGTTTTGCTTATTATTAAACTAGCTTTTGCCCGCGGCTTCGCTCGCGTTAATATGTTGCTCGCCGTCCCTTCAACTATCTCCACTTAAAAAATCACGTCAATTCGTCGCTCCGTTTTGCCGTGAAAGAAAGACAAATAGACAGACACACTTTCCTATTTATAATATTAGTAAGTATGGATGTTTTATCACTGCAGGCTTGTTGCCGTAAGTATAATATATATATTTAGGGTAACTTAATCTACTATCGTGATAGAGAAATTTCCATTAGGCATTGGAGCTTTCCATCTCTTTGTATCACTTCTTTATACTTTTCAAGTCTAATTTAGTCCAGTCCAGACAAAAACAAACAAAATTAATTGAATATATTACACGATGTCTGTAACATTACCCTCTTTCTGACGCAGTCTGCTTAAAATAGCAACACCATAAATAATAAGAAAATAATAATTTGCAAAAAAAGGCGAAAGAAGGCGAGGTGTGAAAAAGCATCTTCTGAAGCCGCCATAGTGGAGACATTCATGCTTCTACAAATATTGTAGCTGGCATGGTGCACGCCATTCTTAGACTCTATTGGATGCTTAACATCCGGCACCATAGAGGTTTTCTGGTTGGCCAATTTAAAAAAAAATGAAACATAAAGTTGCTTACCAGGAAGACTACTAAGCACACCAACAGATACAATCCAAGACCCTTCCTCATCAGTAATAGGCCTCGACAGGCCCACGTCACTGCCATCTTTTAACTTCACCAACATGGGTGAAGACCACGCTATGTGTAAACCGACACATAGCATGCTTAGATTAGCTGGAAATTATAAAAGGGTCTAAATTAGTATAAAAAAATAGACTAAAGCGCCGATTACACTACCCTACATGTAGTGCACTACATCTTGTAGGACACTACATGATGTAGGGCGGTCGGGACTCGCCAATCTCCGATATATAGTGTCCTAACAGCCTACATGTGATTACACTAGACAACATGTAGTGCCCTACAAGATGTAGTGTCCTACATGTAGGGTAGTGTAATCGGCGATTAAGATAGCGAGGTAAGGGTTTTGGTTGGCCTATTATTATATACATAACTATACACATAATATATCGTAAATATATTATTACCAACATTCAATAAACATAATTTTAATAATACAATAGCTTTAAGTATATAAAACGTCTCCTCTGTATTATAATTAATTTATAAGTGAGCTTCATAATTGGCGTATTGTTTTAATTTTATATTTTAAAATATTATTGTCTGCTGTGAAGAACCATTGTATAAATAAAATAAATAAATTATAATAAATGAAGTATACAGGGTGGCTAATTCAAATCGGTCAGTATGGAAAAGTCTTAAACTATACTTTAAGTCATACGAAGATTTGTTCTTAGGAACCATGTTACCTACCGATTTTGATAAAAAGAAAAACTGCATTCATACATTACTAAAAAAATACTGTACCCAGCTGGGGAATCGAACCCGGTTGTTTTGGAAAAATAAACTTATATATTTTTATTACAATATCGACTCTGTAAGTCTTAAGCAGTAAATGTGTCTAAGAAACATTTTTGTCTAAAATGAATTTGCAAGAAAATGCACTTTGCATTGTTTTCACATACCTACTTCAATTTATCATAGTAGGTGCTCGAATTGGTCATCTCGCCTCTTGCGACACCCACGGGAGAATATGGGACAGCGCTATTCTAACCGGAAACCGCACGATTCTTTTATTCATTCATTAGAAAACCCAGCAGTGTGTGACTCCTAATTCTGCCTTTCTTACTCTCCCTTAAAAGTTGGTAATTTTTTTTCGATTTATTTCGATAAACAAAAGCAAATCTACACTTTATAGTTAGAGTTTTGTGTGGATAACATTATTATAATATACATAGGCAAACTCCGTTTCGCCATCAGATGTCTTTGTTTTATGCAGGTAACAGTTCGTTTGGTTATTAAAACATGGAAAAAAAAATTTTTTTTGTTATTTTTTTTGCTAGAAACCTCACGGAGCCCGAAACCTTTTCAACGAATGCAAAACCGTGGAAATCAGTTCGTGCGTTCTAGAGTTATAGCGTCAGGAAGGAAAACCCGACTTATTTTTATAAAAGAGTTGTATCAGCACAATAAAATTCAATGTGATGCCAATAAACTTAACTGGGCATAACCCCAGTTAAGTTTATCGGCAGCCCAGCCTGCTGTGACTTAACAATTTAAGTGCTCTCTGAGTTTGGTTGCTTTGGAATTAAATACGCTTATGGACGGTGGCTACCCCTTACTATCAGGGAAATATAATCAAATAACTATCTATTAGATTATTCAAAACTGCCCTTAATAATTATTGTTACATTAGCTCGCTAAAAACTGTACTAGCAATTTAATTATTAACATTTAAACTTACCTGTAAATATCACAATATACTGCCTTAAAATAGACGCACTGCATAATTCAAACATAACAACTAAATTAACACAAAAATAACAATAAAATAATAATACAATTAATGGTTAAAATAAGTCGCTACTATCACATTTCAGTTGACTACAACGTTTAACAAAATGTAGTATAATGTATTATATTACTACGTATCAACAAAGTAAAAACTTTTTGCACGCGTCGAAGAACTATTACACGTTGTTCAAAGAAAATTGAGCCTTGACTTTAGTCTTTAAATTTCATTTTCGCATGGAGGTAAAAACCGAGGTATGTCGCGACAGACGTTTGACTGCGCTCGATTGCCATGCAAAAATGAAATTTAAGTATTTTACACAAGGCTCAAATTCCTTTGGTTTACGTAAAATGCTCTCCAACGCGCTCCCTTTACTGGAAATCGTACATAAGATTTATCATTGTATAGATAAGCGAATATTCTTCTATAACCTTTGCTAATTCAAGTTGATACGTAAATTAGATAGTATACAATGTAATGTTAGAAACTCTTATGTACTATCTAGTATCTTGTACTAGATAGAGCACTTATAACTATCATAGTAATCTTACTAATATTATACACGTGAAAGTTTCTACTTTTACACGTAAAAACTACTAAATGAATTTTAATTAAACTTTCCAATATAAATAAACTTTACATCAGAATGACACATAGGCTACAATATAAAAACTTACACCCTAGGGATAGAGTCTGTGTCGAGGATACTTTTTGCAGACATCAAATTAACAGACTCAAGAACATCCAGAATCAAGACAATTATTTGTGGAGCACACAATCCGTGACCTAGTGCACGAGGCAGTTCTTATAATATCTAGTAAGTACCCGGCCTTTATATTGCACATCGATAATTTGTTATAAGGGTACGCATGCCAGTAGCAACTCCATACAAACGGAGAAATTCAATTGCTCCTTCATTTGATAAAATTTATTATCAAATAGTATTTATTTATATGTTAAGTAATATTATTTGTACGTAATACCCTTTCCCGAAAGTTATTTTGGGCAATTTCAGCGTGCACGTTTTCAACAACAAACTATTAGGCTCCGCCCAATAGCAAGTTCGGTAATATTATGGTATGCGTACCCTTAACAGTTGCCAAAAGATACCAGACTGTTTGTATTTCGTGCGACAGAGATGACGCTCTACGAAGCCGAAATATACCGATTGTCTTTTTACAAAAGTCGATGTGCAATATTTACACATAGCACAATCTCATCTTAGTTTGGTACTATAAAGCGTTAAGTAGACAATATATGTGTGTAATGTTTATTATTTAATCAATAAACATCATAAGTCTGCAATGAACTATGATGACATAGTTGTATGTAAATCACGTGTTTAATAACCTAGGCCACTGTAATATTAACTGCGAATATCAGATTGCAATCTAGCAGATTCCTGTGTGCCTTTATAAATTACAAATTGAATGTTTAAAATATTATTTTTTTGTGTTTGAAAGGATATTTTTACTAGGTCCAATAGGACTTTAAGTTTATCTAAAAGCATATAGAATTCCTGTGATTTTATCAAAGAAATGGCTTTAAAGTCTATTTTTTAATTTAGGTTAGGTTTGAGGACAACTTTATTTCTCAAAAGAATTGCATACTTCACTTACTGAGAAACATGTTTTTAACTTTAACTTAATATTTAGAGCGCACAAAGAATGTTCACATTATACACAAATAATATACATTATCATCATCATCATTTCAGCCAATCGACGTCCACATAATAAAAATAAAATACATTATACACAAATAAAATACACTGTCATAAACTACTAACCAAACACTAAACAAAATTTTTATAACAATATCAATAAATGTGGGTAATCGGAACTCACAGATAGATCGTAGGTGAAACAAGTAGAAACATGGATGCATGAGTTTACTAGATGTGGCATTGTTGGAATAGCCTGTTTTCAGTAAATTATATGAATAATATAATTGATATAAAATTTTGTATCTTTATTTACATTTTTCACATTTTATTACATTTTTAAATATAAATATAAAAATAAACACATTTAAAAATATAAAAAAAGGTAGACCCACCAGCATCGGGTACAAGGACCAAGCTACTGGTGTTAAGGGCTCCAGAGATAGGAACCTCCTCACAATGCATGCCGTGTCAAGTAGTACTGCCTTCTGCATCAGACCTATGATCCAACGGTCAAGCGTGAGTCTCCGATAATTCTATCTCTCTTTAGTCTCGAGTCTATAATTGTTATATTATTACTTCTATTTTTTAATAATATAATATTAGATCTAATATATTATAGAATTATAGATTAGATTTAGACATGATTGGAGGATTGGACATGATTGAGAGGAGTTAAGATAATATGAACATAAATGTTCTTTGTGTTTATTAAGGTTTTTTTTTTAAATCGTCGCGTCACAGGGTCACAGGGCAAGTATTCTAGCGCAGGAGTTGCCTTATTAAAGGATAAAACGAAATCAGCAGGCTTAGACAGTGATTTTAAAAGAAAGAAAAACTTCTTTCGACATATTATATCGTAAAAGCGATGATACAATTCAAACTGATAACATTGATAACGATGATATCACAGCTTAAATAATAAGAAATGATAAGAGAGAATCATTGGATGATACTAGGAAGTACCTCAAGAGATCATTTAATCTTATAAAGATAATATATAAGTATTGTAAGTGATTTTTGGGGCCCAACCTTACTTTAGAACAATTTGCTGACGAAAATAGTGTACCTAGTCATTTTTATTTCACAACAGCCCATTAATGTCCCACTGCAGGGACGGAGCTCCTCCCATGACGGAGGAATACTTGGCCTACTAACCACGCTGGCCAGACGAATTGGTATAGGGTTTCATTTCAAGTTTTCCTTCTTTTTATTTCGTAAAGATAATATTCACGGATAGTCCCTTAGTGCGTTTTTTCGACATAGGTATAAATAAAATAATTAAATAAAACAACATAATAAATTATTATAAATGAATGGTTCCGTGGTTGCAGGGACAGCTTCCCGCTATTATGCATAGGGTATTCACTGCAAATTCCACTTTGTTGACCTTTGATATTCTTCAAACGACCTCATGCTAGATAGTAGAGAGTACTTAATAAAAAAGATTAAGGTTTATTCTGGCAAGCTAAATAAAGATAAGTCAACTCCGTTTGTTGATATAACAGCAGAATTAGCAAGTAGGTAAGTTTACTTATGATTACGTTAAACAAATACAAGCAATAAAACATATTTGGCTATGTATTTGAATGTCATTAAAGGTGATATTTGTATAAAGATGATAATAAAATAATAGATGATTCTTAACTTTATCAGTAGAAATAGAAACCCAATCTTCTTTGGCTATTCACAGTCACTTATGATGAAGTTTAATAACTCAGGCTCAGTATAATATTTCTCACATAATTATACATCGCCATCTAGTATCAAACTAAGCAAAGCTTGTACTATAGGATACAATATAAACAATAAACACTTATAAAATTAATTTTGTTTTACGAAAACACTCATACAAACATTCATGTTCATGCACACAATGATTTGCATTGAGTGTGAATCGAACCCTCTGTATGGCAGTCATTTACTATAACTAATCTATACTAATATTATAACAAGATAAACTTTGTGTGTTTGTGACGATCTACTGAACCGATTTTAAAAAATGTTTCTATGTTGAATAGTCTATTTATCGGGGAGTGTCATATAGGCTATATATATAGTATCACGCTATGACTAAAAGGAGTGGAGCAGTAATGAAATCTGTTTTAAAAAAAGGACGCGTTTTTTCGCCGCTCAACGAAGTGGGCACGGGTCAGCTATAAATGTATTGCACAAAATATGGTAGAGTGGAATTTGAACCCAGGCATCATAGTAAACAGCCTTCCTAGCAACCACTGAACCATCCATTTATACAAAACTAGCTGATTCCCGCGGCTTTACTCGCGTTTTATAAGCAGCTTAAATGTTAATTTACACCCTAAACTACATAATATATATTCCAAATTTAATTAAAATTCATCCAGTAGTTTTGGTGTGAAAGAGTAACAAACATCCATCTATTCCTCCATCCATCCTCACAAACTTTCGCATTTATAATATTACTCGTAGTAGGATAAGCTATTTTAAACGGTACCAGCAATTCAGTTGGAGTTAGATTTAATCTTTATTTTGCTGTCATTTATTGGTCAAAAATCACAAATATTTACAATATTTATGCACTAAAACTGAAAAATTTACACTTTCCTTTAAAAAAAAATTGCGCGAATTAACTAGTAAATGTAGTAAATGAATCATATTGTGTTAAGATAAAACATAAAATCCTAGCAAACAAAGATTTAAGAAAACCAAAGCATTTTATCACTTTAAACTGCAATAAAATAATGATAAAAATAACTCTTTTTTATCTATGTGTAATTAATATAAAGCTAAATTAATTTTCTTATTATGTATAATCTTAATTAACAATGACGTAATTACTTAATCTTAAACACAACGACACGTGTTAAACTTAAAATAATCATCATATCATGGTGACGGAGTAAAAATACAATATGTACACCACCCCATCTCATCCCATAAGTGTCGTACAAACCGACTAAGGGACTATCCGTGAATATTATTTTAATGAAGTAAAAAGAAGGAAAACTTGAAATTAAACCCTATATCAATCCGTTTGGCCAGCGTGGTATTAGTAGGCCTAGTATCTCTCTTTCACGGGAGGAGGCCCGTCCCTGCAGTGGGATATTAGGGGCTATTATGATATCAGCCAATAGACGTCCACTGGTGGACATAGGCCTCCTCCAAATATTTCCACCACGTGTGGTCATCGTACAACGGTTTTCCACCGCCCTAACTAGGTCGTGCTTTCGAAAGGCTGCCATACCAGAACCATTCTACCCCAATGAATGTTAGTTCCATATTTATATTCATCACCATCATCATCATAACAGCCCATCAATGTCCCACTGCAGGGCCGGGCCGCCTCCTGTGACGGAGGTATACTTGGCCTACTAATACCACGCTGGCCAAACGTATTGATATAGGGTTTAATTTCAAGTTTTTCTTCTTTTTATTTCGTAAAGATAATATTCACGGATAAGTCCCTTAGTCGGTTTTTACGACACTCATGGGGTGAGATGGGATGGTGACATATTGTATTCTTACTCCGTCACCACACGGAACATAGACTTAAAAATGAATTTTATTTTAAGTTTCATACTACATTTTGCATCGATGTACATTGTAGAAATTACATTGTAATAAATACCACGGAAATTGCCAGTGTGAGCACCTATTTACCTAGAAGGTGTTCTTTGTATTTGTATTTCTTTGAAGATGGTAAGTCTTTGCAGTCGCTGATGACTGAGACAAGTCCGTTATCCCTATTTTTGCACTTACGACCCACCACTTTAAACTTTTAAAAAGAAAGAAAGAAAAAATATTTATTTTGCACCTGCACTGCACAATACAAGAATATTATTATTACAAATAAACATAAGAGAAAGTCACATGAGGTGTAAAACTAGGACCAGTCTCAGCATGATGCTGCAACGTTGATAGCTGCAGCGCTGTTATTCTGACTGGCCCCTTTTAAGACGTCACGGACGCCAAACACTTAAAAAGTAAATTAAAATAAGGGAAAAAACAGTACAAATAATATGGTTATGGTTCCAACCTTCTAATAAAAGAAGCACAATTACTTTTCTAACCTAACCATACAAAACTTCTTATCAATTTCATTATTTGCCAACGTTTCTGTATTATTTGGTCTTAGTATAATTGTCTTTTAGTTAGTATATTATTAGCAGATAAATGGGTTACTTGTTGAAATGGTGTTATTAAGTGGTTAAGAAGTTAAATTTATATAATTGTTGTGTGCTTAAAGACAAAATGTTTGGTTTTTGTAAGAGTCCTACTGGTAGACAGTATCTCGTAATCATAGCCGGTTAGTAATGAATTATGTTTCATCATCATCATTCCTCTGCCCCTTATCCCAATTTTATTTGGGGTCGGCGCAGCATGTCTTCTTCTTCCATACTTTCCTATCGGACGTCATCTCACAAGCAACACTCTTCGCAGGCATAATGTGGCTGTGAAGAGTGTTACTCAGACAAGAAAGAGCGTTACTAAAACAATATTATTGTCTTTCACACAATCTATACATCGTTTCTTTGGTCGTCCTCTTCCCCTATATCCATCCACATACATGTTCAACACCTTCCTCATTACATGACTCTCATTCCTTCGCATAACATGCCCATACCATGACAGCCGGCTGCCACATAGTTTTTCTGCCACCGGTGCCACTTTCAAGCTTCCTCTTACATACTCATTTCTTACTCTATTCGCTCCCGTAACACCACACATTCCTCTTAACATTCTCATCTCTATTCACTCGAGGCGAGTCATCATCATAACAGCCCATTAATGTCACACTGGCAGGGGCGGGCTTCCTCCTAAATCTACGAGTACGCCATATTGTTGCCATAAGATAAATTACTTTTTAGCCATAATCCTCGGTGACGGAGTAAGAATAGGTACAATATGTCACCACCCCATCTCATCCCACGGGTGTCCTAAAAACCGACTAAAAGACTATCCGTGAATATTAACTATACGAAATAAAAAGAAGGAAAACTTGAAATTAAACCCTATATACCAATCCGTCTGGCTAGCGTGGTATTAGTAGGCTAAGTATCCCTCCGTCATGGGAGGAGGCCTGTCCCTGCATTGGGACATGAATAGGCTGTTATGATGATAAGCGCTGACTTTTGTTTCATCTTAGATGGTGTTGTGTGAATGTGATATTTATTTTAATCCTTACAATCTAAAGAACTGCTTAATGACATTAAAACAAGAGTAAATGTATTTTATTTCTTTCTTTTCTTCTTTCAATCCGTTACCTACTTAAACATCCGTTCAAAGCTTTATCTACTTTTCAGAATGTTTGAGTATGTGGTTTGGCTAAATCATTATCAAACTCTGCGTTATCTTAGAACACAGAAAAGTAAATGGCGATTAAGAAATTAAACACAATCTGTAACTGACTCTACTAACCCCCGCTTTCGTTAGATCAATAATGCAAAATGTAGTTTACTAAGTCTTGAGAAAAGGCAATAGTATTTGTCTATCACACTCTCAACTCAACACTTTATATATTTTTTAATTATACTCGTAGTAGGTACAGTCAAATAAGGCTAAAAAAGGGGCAAACCTCGGAACGGAAGCAAATAAGCTGTAAATTCGTATAATCCTTTGTTTTGATGTTCTGATGACTGGTGAAAAAGTCTCATATGATCACGTGTCTGCGTCATAAGTTATTCAAGGTCAAAGGTCACGAAAATCAGTTGTTTCCAATTATCTCGTTTGAGAGTAACTGATATAATTATTACAAAACCAATAAAAAGTGTATTATACTTATTTCTCGTAAATAAATGTTTATTAGAAACATCCATATAAAACAATTAGTTGTGTTTAAGCCTACACAAATATTTAATTATTAATGCTGAAAAACGAACCTACAACCACATGTCAATTCTCGTACCTTAAAATCGTTAAAAATTCGGTTAGGTTAACTTTAGTTGTCAAATTGTCTTACATATTGTGTGACAATTTGACAACTAAAGTTAACTTAACCGAATTTTAAGGTAAGAGAATTGACATGCAGATTACAAATTGACGACCTCTGTGGCGTAGTGGTGAAATAACATGACTGCTACGCAGAGGTCTCGGGTTCGTTTCCCGCTTAATGCAAATCTTTGAGTGCATGAACATGATTGTTTGCATTAGTCTATACATAGACACACTGCCTATGTATGTACGTATTTACAAAACAAAAAAAGTTTTTAAGTATGTTTATCATTTGTCTAGTACCCATAGTACAAGCTCTGCTTAGTTTGGGACTAGATGACGTTGTGTGAATGTGTGAGGATTATTTATTTATTTATTTAAATAACTTTGCAAGTACCTCTGTGAGCCAACCACAACTTCGTACACAAAAAAGATTATCTTATTATTTATTTCTCTATTTCCAGCGGACCTGAACATGTTTGCTTTGGGTGTATCGCTATCATGGGTATCACCTATGGTGCTGAAGTTGAAGGAAGGAGACGGGACTGGCCTTAGACCTATCACTGATGAGGAGGGGTCCTGGATTGCATCTATAGGTCTACTGGTGTGTCTGCCTTGTAAGTTAACTAATAAAATAACACTATTAATGTCGCAATATTGTAGCTGGCATGGTGCTCGCCGTTCTTGGACTCTATTGGATGCTTAACATCAGGGACCATAGTCATTCTGGTAGTCCAATTTTAAAAAAAATGCTATACTAAGCTTACTCATACCAATTTGGCCAGATGGATGGGTATAGGATTTTATGATTTAATTATCATCCTGAAGGGTATAGGACTTCCAAGTTGGTCCTACAGGAATTCGATTTTTTTTAAAGAGTACGCAAATTCTGTTCGGAAATCAGTCATAATATAATTTACAAAACATTGTAGCTGTAATAGTGTATATTAATCTGAATGGTAATACATGCTGCTCAAGTAGTCTCCATGGTAACTCTTCTAATTAATGTATGAAATATATTCTAGAAGAAAATAATTTTACAGTGCACTTCACAATGGGCCCTATAATGGACAAAATAGGCCGAAAAACGTGCTTAGCAGCAAGCTCAATACCACGTATAATTGGTTGCTTATTGCTAATGTTTGCATCAGAAGTATGGGTCGTAATACTGGCGAGAGCTGTTATAGACGTAGTTACTCTTGGCGTTACATTGACTGTCACCGCTACTTATACCACGGAAATTGCCAGTGTGAGTTTTCTTATTATTTCATTGAATGTGGTAGGTTTTTTCAGCAAGAAGCCATCGTTAAATTAATTAAATATTCACGGATATCTCTACACAGCGCCATCTGTTCCTGAAGTAAGCTAGGCTTAACCTGCTTGTGTTATGGATAACGTAACAACGGATATTAATACTTATATACCTTTTTTTTGTAAATATATACATAATTATGCATAAAACACTCAGACAAATGCAAATAATCATGTTCATGCATACAAATATTTGCATTGAGCGGGAATCGAACCCGAGACCTCTGCGTAGCAGCCGTGTAATATACCGACTGCGCCACAGAGGTCGTCAATTTACCTATAAGGTGTTCTATGTATTTGTATTTCATTGAAGGAGGTAAGTCTTTTCAGCTAGAAGCCATTATATTTGGTACCACTTTGCCAGCGAACTGTAACCGCTGATGAGATACTGAGACGAGTCGGTAATCCCTATTTTGGCACTGATTACCATGATGATAGTTTGACGAATATTTTGCTAAGTCAAGCTAAGAGGAATCCGTGTGGTTACGGAGTAAGACTATAATGTCACCACCCCATCTTAACCCATGGGTGTCGTAAAAACCAACTAAGAGACTACCGTGTATGAAATAAAAAATAAGGAAAACTTGAAATTAAACCCTATACCAATCCGTCTGGCTAGCGTGGTATTAGTAGGCTAAGTATCCCTCCGTCACGGCAGGAGGTCCGTCCTTGCAGTCAGTGGGACATTATTGGGCTGTTATGATGAAGGTAAGAGGGCTTTATACGTACCTGGTTAAAATAACGCTGTCTTTTTTTCTGTTTACTATTGTATACTATATTTATGTTTGCTATTGTAATTAACGATGATTCCATGCAACCATGGGAAGCCGATGGATGAGGGAGGCACAGGACCGCACAAGGTGGCAATATTTGGAGGAGGCCTATGTCCAGCAGTAAACGTCGATTGGCTGATATGATGATGATGGGATGAGATACCATCACCAAAAGTTTACCTATAAGCTTATTAGTTTTTGTATTTTACAGAAAGAGATCCGTGGAGCACTAGGCACAGTATCACAAGTATCATCAACTACAGGTATGCTCGTATTCTTCGGTCTCGCACCATTCTTACCTTATTTCTACGTGAATCTACTGCTGACTTGTATTGTCATCGCGATCAGTATACCAACGTGGTTCCTACCTGAATCTCCTTACTATTTGTATTCTAAAGGTAAATTTATTTGTACTTTATTTAAGTGGTCTTAAAATATTTCACTGGAAAGAGGTAGGTTCTTCTTTAGAAGAAAGGAAAATTTCTCCACAGAACTACTCGCAATCGATTGTCCTACCATCGTCATCACCTTGATGGTTGGCTGTCATCTACTGTGCGATTTTTGCTAAGCTTTTTACCCCGAACATCTGTTTTGTGGAACAAGCTCGCTGCGGCCATATTTCCGGATCGTTACGACTTGGGGAGCTTCAAGAAACGAGCATACTCCCTTTTTAAAGGTCGGCAACGCATCTGTGATTCCTCTGGTGTTACGTGTCCATGGGCGGTGGTCACTTACCATCAGGAGATTTGCGGGCTCGTTTGCCTCCCATGATCCAAAAACAAAACCATTACATTTTTGTTTTCTTTTACTTTTCCAGGTCACAAAGAAGAATGCATTAAAATGTTGACTTACTACCGTGGTTCCGAAGCATTAGCTTACGAAGAAATCAAGGATTATGAATCATCATCAAATGCCTCTCTTACAAAGTCAAGCGTGGTAGACTTTTTCAAAAACCCAATCACAGTAAAGACTTTTATTAAGGCAATATTTTTAGGTCTATTTTATGACATAGCAGGGTATAATGCAATCATGTTTTATATGATGGAGATTCTAAAGTCTACTAAAACTACAGTAAGCAGTAATTTGGCTTCTTTGGCTAATGGTTGCATTCAGTTGATTGCAAGTTTCTTTACTATAATGTTGACTGACAGATTTGGAAGGAAGCCTATTTTGATTGGTACTATGTTTGGAATGGCTGTTGGAATGGTAAGCTGTCATACGTCGTCTTTCATACTTTAAATCCAAGTTGTCCGAACCACTTCTGTTTTAGGAGAGATTCGTAAAACATAGCGAACCATCTACAAAGAGAACCTCGGACAACTACTTAACCAGCGTAAAACATACACTTGGTGCAGACTATTGTCCAGCAGTGTAAACTTTTTGATCTTTCAGAAGTCTGATTGATGATGAACCTTTGTAGCTAGCGTCATAGGCCAATGTATTCTGAGTAGTTGAAAATGGCACCTCTCTGTAGTAGGTAGCTTATTGAGAATAAAATTATCACCCATTAAAAGAGGAAGAATTAAACACTTGGTCCACACGGCTACGACGGAAACAGATATGGATTTGCTTGTGCTATTAAAATCAATATTTGGAAATGAATATTTTCAGCAGTAGATTGCAACTGCTAGTGAGAATATATCTTTTATTTGCAGTTGGGTCTCGGCACATTTTTCCAGTTAAGGCTTAAAGGATATGAAATCACGGGAGCCCTGAATTATTTACCACTTATTTCAATGATGCTCGTGATGTTCAGTTTTAGTGCTGGTAAGCTTTTAGGTTTTTAAATTATTAACATAATTATATCAGCGTTTAGAGTTTAGACCCGAATGGTTGAAGTTCATCCACCATACATATATTCTCACGAATTCATTAATTAACATAATTGAGTCGATTTCGTAGCAAGAGACCCTACAGTAATCTGAGAAATTTAGACAGACAATCTCTTTAGATGTTCATAACTTTAACTAAGCTCTGACTTTACCTGTACTTAAATGAAATACCAAATACAAATTTCTTTATTCACAACAAATAGGGTACGTACAAAAAAAGTAGGTGACAGAGTAAAGTGTGAACAATGCTTTACCTATTTGCTGTATTGGAATACGTGTGAAAAATACACACTTAACAATAATTATGAACTTATAAAGTAGGTAAATACTTGTACTAAATGAAATGAAAAAATAAAATGAAAGCTAATACTAGTACAACTACTTTTTTCCATAGGTTTGGGATCCCTATGCTGGATATACATCGCAGAACTATTCAAAGGTCCAACACGTGCGATGGGTCTATCTTTGACCGTTTTCATTGCTTCCTTCGTTATCTTCTTCATCACAAAGAACTTCACTGCTCTCATCAACGCTGTCGGTCCAGCTGCAGTTTATTGGTGCCTTAGTTTTAACTGTATGATCACTGCCTTATATATTCTGTTTGTTCTGCCTGAAACCAAAGGGAAATCATTCACGGAGATTCAATTGGATTTAGGAAGAACGGTCGAAAATAAAAATGAAATATGATTAAAGTGATCTTTGACTGGGTGTTTTCGTTTTAAACTTCATGTCAATTCTCGTACCTTAAATTCGGTTAAGTTTACTTTTAGTTGTCAAATTGTCTTGTTTTTGCTATTGCAATTGTAATCTTTTGTGGTCGTGTTAAAGTTTTATTTAGAGTGTGACAATTAGACAACTAAAAGTTAATTTAACCGAATTTAAGATACGAGAATTGACATGCTTATTTAAATTGTCCCTGTAGAGGAGTAACGAGTCATCACGTTCTTATAGAAGTTGTGAAATTGTAGCGCCATCTAGCGACTTACTCGAGCGAACACCTACACTATCTCAGTACCCCCCACAATCAACAGATGTCGCCACTACGTCCTGAATTGCGATAGCAAGATTCCACATATACAACCTCCAACGAACAACCGTTAGGCAGTTGGCCCGCCAGGCACGATCACCTTCGCCTGGTTGGAGGATCCTCCCCTTTTCGTTGGAGGCGTGGTGCTGTTACGTCACCGCGACCTCCACAGAACCTACAAAACCTCTTGTGAGCTTATCTCACAGTAAATTTCTATTTAATTAGTGATATGGTAAGTATGTGCATAATAATTATAATATAGCTATACTAGGCAACCGCTACGGTTTTACTCGGGTGGGATATGATATTATGATGCCATGGTATATGACCGTTCTCCGTTTCTCCCTCCGGAGTAAGAATACAATATTTCACTACCCCATCTCACCCCATGGGTGTCGTAAAAACCGACTAAGGTACTATGCAGAATATTAACTTTACGAAATAAAAAAAAAGGAAGACTTGAAATTAAACCTTATACCAATCCGTCTGGCCAGCGTGGTATTAGTAGGCCAAGTATCCCTCCGTCACGGGAGGAGGCCCGTCCCTGCAGTGGGACATTAATGGGCTGTTATGATGATGGTATATGACCGCCGACTTAGTTAAGAGGCTGGGACCTCGAAGGATGAGGGAGGCACACGACCGCACAAGGTTGTGATGTGTTTGTAGGAGTCGTATGTCCAGGAGTTAAAATATGACTTCAATGTTTTAATAACTAAAAATAATGGTGCTTTTTGTTAGTAAAAGAATTTTGAGGATCCCATCAGAAATTCCAAAGAAAACCCTCTGCATACATACTTATTATTATTATAGTTAATACATAATATTACTATAGATAGTAACATAATGTAAGATTATATGATAAAGTTGAGTTAAATCTTTATCGCCTCATGATTACAATCGTTTGTACCGTATAAACAAACCTCACATTAAATTATAATAATTCCTCTTTTAATGAAAAGTTTCTAAATTTAAATAATGCGCAGATGCGTTCAGAGTTGCAATCGCGAATTTATAAAGAATAGAAGCGAGCGTAGAAACGAGCGTAGGTACTCCCTTTTAAAAGATCGGCAACGCATTTGTGAGTCCTCTGGCGTTGCGGGTCTCCATGGGCGGCGGTGATCACTTACATCAGGTGACCTGCTGGCTCGTTTGCCTCCTATAACATAAAAAAACTGGTTCAACAACCTCGGCAAGTTCAATTCTTAGATGGGTGACCGCTTATTGGTATTTCATCAGAGCGTTCCCATGCTTTGGAGGGCAAGTCAGTCCTGGCTGTGTTCATAGTGACACAGTCGTTAAACAACATCATAAGGTTATGGGCGGCTTGAACAACTAACCTAACCTAACCTAACAAACGATAAATAAGAAGATTAATTAAAATAATTAAATAAACATGTTTACTTTTTGTAAGAATAAGAGTGTTAAACAATATCTTGTGATTTTGACAGGTAAGGACATTTTATACTGTTTTTATATCATCATAACAGCTCATTAATGTCCCACTGCTGGGACGGGCCTCCTCCTGTGACGGAAGGATAGTTGGCCTACTAATACCACGGTGGCCAGACGGATTGGTCTAGGGTTTAATTTCAAGGTTTCCTTCTTTTTATTTCGTAAAGATAATATTGACGGTTAGTCCCTTAATTCTGTTTTTACGACACCCATGGGATAGGATGGGGTGGTAACATATTGTATTCTTACTCCGTCACCACACGGAGACAAAGAATAAAAGTTGCAAATCATTTTATACAACTTAAACATATTATTTAATTGATAAAGAAAAATTATGATTATTTAGCAACATTTAATTTTTTCAGAATAAATTTAGTCTAATAATATTATACAAACCTATCGCATTCGTGCAACGACTATCTTGCACGAGAATTGCACGGCGTGCAAGACAATCTTAACTCTTTGCAGACGTACTTAAGGTACATTTCTTTTCACTGCGAACTGTGGGTATTATTATTAAGACTTTGTAGGCTATTATTGCGTAAATATTTTCGCATTTGTATAGGAGTTATGTCGCTGTTAAGTATAATGCCTTTAGTAATCTGTGTTGATAGGCGGTATGACTTACTCTAGTCATTATTTTTGCTCTTAAACAAAAGATAGAGAAGACTAATTAATTAAGAAATTAAAAATAATTAAGTTAAAATGTTTACTTGGTGTAAGAATACTAGTGTAAGACAATATTTCGTGATTTTAACAGGTAAGGATATTGTAAACTGTTTTTAACGAGTCAAACACTACTCAAAAAAGTCTCTGGGTCGGACTGGATGCGGAAAGCGCAGGACCGTGTTCTGTGGCGCGTGTTGAGTGAGGACTACGAGTATGTCCAGCAGAGGACAGCAATAGGCTTGTTGACCCTTTTGCGGGCAGAGGTGATTATATTCCCACCTAATTAGCAACTCTAATGACCTTACAATAAAGGTCAAAACCAATGAAAAAACGAAGTTACTTGTGCCCGTTAAAGGGTTAATTGATTGAAACACTACTACGATCTTAATTTTCTAATTATAAAAGTTCTTTTGTCAGAAAGATGTAAAACAACCAGTCAAGGTATGAGATAAGTTGCTTGGAATTTTAAAAAGATGGGACCTAGTGTAATCAGAAGATGTAATTTAGCTTTAACCAATTGCTGGTCAGACCAATGATAAAAACATGTTGATGTCCTATTTTTAGAACTGAATCGTTTTGTCTTAATTCCTTTCGTAGAGTGATAATTCAACTAATTGTTTTACCAGTCATGTTGTTAAGAAAAATACATAAGATATAAAATGGCGTTGGTTTAGTAAAGGATCGAATTGAAATGTAATATATGATAGGCATAGAGTACCTGTGTTACGGGCCTGGTGATCTGTGAAACAGGCATTCTATGCCTATCATAGACACCAGCTCCTCACATAATAAAATATTAAAGATAATACGACTATGTAACTAGTTATAAGTGATTTTTTTGTGAGGAGAAACAAATAAATATCAAGAGATAGCTTACAAAACATGTAAAATATAGGATCAAAGAGGTTTTAGGATGGTGACTATATGCTTTAGAATACACAAACTCAGCGCACAGACCTAAAAAGAAACTAAGATTTCCTTATTTGACGACCTCTGTGGCGTAGTGGGTATATAACATGAGCTACGCAGAGGTCTCGGGTTCGATTCCCGCTCAATGCAAATCTTTGTGTGCATGAACATGATTGTTTGCATTGGGCTGGGTATTTTCTATGTATAATATGTATGTATTTAAGTATGTTTATCCGTTGTCTAGTACCCATAGTACAAGCTTTGCTTAGTTTGGGACTAGATGGCGTTGTGTGAATGTGTGAGAAATGTTAATTTATATTTATATTATTTTTGTCATTTGCGCATTTTATTAAAAAATAATTTATTTTAAATATATATTTTAAATAATTTATATAATAATTTATTTATTAAAAATGTTGTGCTTTTAATGTATGGTTTCTTATTTCTAGCGAACCTAAACATGTTATGCGTAGGCTTAACAGGAGCATGGGTATCGCCAATGTTGTCAAAATTGAAGGAAGGTGATGGAACCGGTCTCAGACCAGTTACTGATGAAGAAGGCTCATGGATTGCATCTGCTGGACTTCTTCTAGGCTTGCCATGTAATTGTTTAGATTATTTTTTTAAGACTACTTATTTTTGACGACCTCTGTGGCGTAGTGGTTATATAACATGACTGCTACGCAGAGGTCTCGGGTTCGATTCCCGCTCAATGCAAATCATTGTGTGCATAAACATGATTGTTTGCATTGGTCTGAGTGTTGTATAATATGTATGTATTTACAAAAAAAAAAGGGTTTTGAGTATGTTTATCCATAGTACCCATAGTACAAGCTCTGCTTAGTTTGGAACTAGATGGCGTTGTGTTAATGTGTGAGGAATATTATATAACTAGCCTACAAGATCTAACAGCTATAAGGGCAGAAGGGGTCTGAAATATCGATCGAGTACCGGGAAACGAAGGAGACTAATCAATTGGCGGATATGTAATGGATGTTGAAGACATGGGATCTAAAAGTATACGTATGAGTAGGTATACCATCTCATTCCATTTGTGTAAAAGCCACCGATAAGTGAAAGCTTGCATAGTGTTTATTGCTCGTTACAGCCTGAATGACAACTATTAAAACCCTATTCAATTGACGATTTATTTCATCATCATAACAGCCCATTAATGTCCCACTGCAGGGATGGGCCTCCTCCTGTGACGGAGAGATACTTGGCCTACTAATACCACGCTGGCCAAACGGATTGGGTTTAACTTCAAGTTTTCGTTCTTTTTATTTTGTAAAGATAATATTGACGGATAGTCCCTTAGTCGGTTTTTACGACACCCAATGGGATGAGATGGGGTGGTGACATATTGTATTCTTACTCCGTCACCACACGGATTTATAATTATATCTTTATTATTATTTATATCAAAACTTTGTTAATATGTAAAAGTATTTAATTTATACATTGTTAACTTTACAGTATATTTGACTATGGGACCTATAATGGACAGAATAGGTCGTAAAAATTGTTTAGTGATAGCTTCAATACCTAGATTTGCGGCTTGTTTAATGTTGCTGTTTGCTTCAACGATCTGGTTGATATTAGTCGCTAAGATAATCATTGATATTTTTACGTTTGCTGTCACTGTATCAGTTACGGCTACTTATACTTCAGAAATAGCCAGTGTAAGTTTTGCTTATATTATTTTTATTTATTTTACCGACAGCCGTTGGGACAGAAAGGTTCTAGAGTGGCGACCGCGTACCGGAAAACGCAGGGTGGGGAAACCCCTCACACGGTGGACAGACGACCTCGTAAGGACGGCGGGAAGCCGATGGATGAGGGAGGCGCAGGATCGCACAAGGTGGCAATATTTGGATGAGGCCTATGTCCAGCAGTGGACGTCAATTGGCTGAGATGAATGAATGAATGAAAGTTAGTTCCAGAAGAAGTAGCCGCTAAAATGTAGTCCGTTTTACTGCGACCTAGGCTTAACAGAATGATTGACTTTTAAGTTAGAACTGTCATTAATTTCGATTTTCTCCGCAGTATTATAGACTTTGTTAAGTCAGCAGTCAATTTAAAAAAGGAACGTAATTTTTTAAAGACTTTCAAGATACATTTATCTTTCTATCTATTTAAGTCATGTTTAGATCAGTTTCCAATGCGGCATAGGCCTACCCAAGTTTGCGCCGAACATTCGTGTCCACCGGAATTAGAAAAACTAGTTAATGTTTCACACAAACCTCATGCAATAGACTGACGACCTGATAATGCCAGTAATAAGTCGATGGATGAAATTCACTGTTTATGAATTTGAAATAAAATGTTTCAGAAAGAGATCCGAGGTGCATTAGGCTCAACAACGCAAGTGGCATCAACAGCAGGCATGTTAATACTGTTCGGTCTTGCTCCATTCTTACCTTACTTCTATGTAAACTTACTGTACACTTGCTGTGTTGCTGTCATTACCTTATTGACGTTGTTCATACCTGAATCGCCTTACTATCTATATTCTCAAGGTAATTATTTTTTTTAATTTGTTACGAAGCATATTATTAAACATTATTTCGTTCATAGTAAATAAATGAATAATAATAAAAAATAAATTTATAAAAAGTAAATAAAATTTAACTGCAACATTAAAAGTTTACTGACTGGCTCTTGGTCTATTTTTGAATGTACTGAGCAATTTTTTCTTTTGTATTTTGAATTATTTCAAAATCTTTTAAATATCAATCAATGTGGACCACATTGATTGATATTTAAAACGGTTTTACTATGATTTTTAGCCAAGTTTTTTTTCCATCTTTGGAAAGAACCCCTCATCTTTGGAAAGAAGCCCTACCATGCAGAGGCACTTTTTAAGTTCTGTTATAATCAAAAAAGAACAATGCTCAAAAATGTATGGACACCGTCCCCACTTTGTAGCACTTTAAGATATAATATATGTTAATCGAAAGGTATTAGTCATCTCTCCATTTTATTGTATGACAGCAAAGCTCAAATGTGTATCCGAAAAAAGTTATATCGCCTTAAAGAAACCGAAATCAGTCACAAATATGTTGCTGTTTATTGTACTTTTTCGAAATTATAGCCAATAAAATACATAATTAACAGTGTAGAATATAAGAAAAATATAAAAGATTATTTATTTATTTATTATTACGCGCCGTATATGCCCAATGACCCGATTTTTTCTTTTTTGTGGGCACGAGTAAGTAGTTTGTCTCTTGGGACATTTACTACTTTACGCTGGGTGTGGGGTGGATGGCCCTCAACCTAAGACATTTAAGTGTCATGCCTCAGGGGCACCCCCTGTGGGGCACGAACCTCGGCCTGGGACGTCACCGACTAACAGGATGTGCGGAAGGCACGCTCTCTAGGAGCGAACGCGGCGCGTATTCCTGCCTTGGCGGCGAGGACGGAACCGCGGACGTGTTGTTGTGGCTTCGCGAGCCGTATGAGCTCTACGTTGAGCGATCGCGATCCTATCACCGGGCTCTTCGAGAGCATGTCTAGGTCTTCTAATTTTGGATATTCTAGATGGTACATCCCGTACCCGGATGCCTCAACCACTAGTTGGTTGGGGTGAGTGGCAGCCATTTCAAAGTAGCGACGGGACCACGGGAACAGAGTTTCATGTGCTGATGGATGATCGGCAACTCGAAGTCGATGTGGAAAAATTGAATTTGAAATTTGAATTTGAATTACCAAGTCAAGGGTAAACACAGTCGGTGACATATCGCGACACGCGACTGGCTCCGTCCGCCTGCGTACGGCTACCGGCGGCGTATACGTCCGAATGCGCCCGAAGCCGTTCGGCTTCCGCCGGCTGCGTTCGGACGCGTGATCACATTCTCGAAAGCGCACGGGCTATAGACTGACGTCACGCGGCAAGCCGACCGCGTCCGGCCGACTTCCGCCGCATCCGATACTGGCCGGTGCGATGCGATACTGGTCGATGTGGGCCGTTTGGTGAGGATGGACCTTAATTCTACTGTGTTAACTATCTAATAAAATATATTGTAACTATCTAATAAATATATAATATATAAATATTTGTAAATGCCTGAAAATCCCCAAAGATCTTCAAAACACTGAGGACTATCAGTGACTATCTGAACCGGTTAAAAGAAAACGACACGGAAAAACGTGTCGTTTAACCACTGTTGTATAGTGAATAACACTAGAAATCTTTAGCGGTCAATGTAGCAACACAGTGCTATAAACAGCTCTTCATACCCAATTTTTATTTTATTTTACAGGTTTGGGTTCACTCTGCTGGATCTTCGTCACAGAACTCTTCGAAGGACCAGCACGGGCCGTCAGCCTATCTTTAACGATCTTCTTCGCTGTCATAGTGTTATTCTTCATGACAAAGTATTTCACTGCTGTAGTTACCATCGTCGGTGCTGCTGCTGTCTTTTGGTTCTACAGTTTCAATTGTATCGTTGGTGCCTTTTATATACTTTTTATTTTCCCGGAGACCAAAGGGAAGTCATTTAGTGATATTCAAAGGAAGTTGGGGAGAAAGGTTGGGAGTTCTTAAGTTGCTGTAATTTTAATTATGATAAAAAGATTGGTACTTATGTACCTACCAAAATTACCAATGTAAAAATTGGTTTTACATTTTTTGTTGTCAAAAATGACTGAGTTTGATGTAGCAAACTGACGTTTGCTAAAAATTGCTTGCTAAATTTTTTACCCCCTCACTTATAAATGCCTTTTAAATTTAGTCACTGTTTAGCGAGTTTTTTATTAGCAAAACCAACCTTATACCAAACAAAACCGTAAGAATTCAAGCTAATCAATTGAGTAAAATTTAAGAGGCGTTTATGAGTAAGGGGGTAAATATACAACCCAAGTGAGAACTTTTTACAATCATTTAAAATTGGTTTCAGCTAAATTATTGTTTTAGTAATAAATCTATTTAATAAAAATAAACAAATGTTATAAATTGTGAAAACTGTTATTTCCGGCGCTCGTACAACTACAAACTACTAAGAGAACGCATTAATGAAGGAGAGAAAGCATGATAGAACAAAACTAACAAAGTTTTTCTACTGTAATGTACATTCCATTCCTCCATGTGATGACGGAGTAAGAATACAATATGTCAACACCCCATCTCATCCCATGGGTGTTGTAAAAACCGACTAAGGGACTATCTGTGAATAAATTATCTTTTCAAAATAAAAAGAAGGAAAACTTGAAATTAAAACCTATACCAATACGTTTGGCCAGCGTGGTATTAGTAGTAGGTAGTAGTACGTCCCTGCAGTGGGACATTAATGGGTTGTTATGATGATGATAACATTCCAATGGGGTCATTGGAATGTACATTTTATACGTTTAAGTTACTTTGTTATCTAATCAAATACAGATTTTCGTTGACTTTAGGATTATGCTAATCTTCCAAAACGTTCAAACAACGCTTTTTTACAATACCATACTGTTTAATCCTAGCTCTCCTTCCTTCTTTCGTAGTACACGCGTTACTGACTCAGACCACTTCTGTTTCTTTTTTAAGTAACTTACTGACTTTGATAGAAATTAGAAACTAACTAACTATTGAACTTGTTAGGAATTCTATCCATCACAAACCATTCATGTTTCTTTAAACATACTATTCATCATCATCATCATAGCAGCCAATTAATGTCCCACTGCAGGGACGGGCCTCCTCTCGGGACGGAGGAATACTTGATCTACTAGGTAATACCACGCTGCCCAGACGGATTGGTATAGGGTTTAATTTCAAGTATTCCATCTTTTTAATTCGTAAAGATAATATTTACGGTTAGTCCTAAGTTGGTTTTTACGACACCCATGGGATGAGATGGGGATCCGTCACCCCACGGAGAACAACATACTATTTCCCTCATTCTTAAAACATTGGATCTTTCAAAAGATAATGTAAAAAAACAATAGGTAGTCTACAGTTACTGTGCAGTTATTTCATTCTCATCATAAGTCATTGTCATTGAGCTTTGATGTGTTTCTCCCTTGATTCGTGATTTCTCCCATACAAAGTTTGGTATCTAAAAGAGCTCCAAAAAATTATTGAGTTTTATCAATGGAAATTTTCAATTATCATGCGAGATCAGAATATAAAGTCGAAAAAAAAGACATTAATCAATGTCAATGTTGTCGGGGGGAGGCCCGTCCCTGCAGTGGGACATTAATGGGCTGTTATGATGATGATGATGAATTAATGTCAGTTAAAAATCAAGCCCTATGATGTCGTTTTTAATGCTCAAAATCAAATTAAGATCTAATAGAACCTCCTTTCAATTATTTAACTTATTGTTCTGAAATGCTCTAAATAAATAGATATCTCTCTTAACTCTTTGCAGTTCTTTATCTAAACGATGTTAAGGTTTTTAGCTTACTTCCGTATTTATCTTATTAACACATTTCCTTATCTAAGAGGAATTTAGATTTAATTAGTAACAGTTTCAAGTACTAATTGTAGTAATAAAGTTACTAGGCCTGGTGTGTAAGATAAAGTTTGTTAAAATTTAAATTTGATATGTGATTTTTATGATTTAAAATTGTCTGCTAATTTCGTTTTGGGTTAAGGCATAGAAGTTTTTAAATATAAAAGAAGTTGTATAATTAATATATTAGATAGAACACCTAAGCAAAATGTTTACTTATTTTAAGAATACAAAAGTTAGACAATATCTAGTGATTTTGACAGGTAAGGACACTGTTTTGTATAAAGTTTTATTGTTGTGATTTGTTTTATTTCCTTGTTGATTTCTTTGTTATATTGATAAGAATTAACGTGTCGACAGACTAAACTCCAAGTTATTATTTAGACTCTTGTATTATCCGTAAAATTTTGACTACTTCTTAAAATAAAACCTAAAAATTTAGGTAATTTATTAAAATTGTCATATTAGTAAAATATACACGTGTTAATGCTAACGCAATACGTCACACTTCGCATGTACTCTCTGTGTAGTATGCAATCGAAGTATCAAAAGGGGTTTAACAAAGCAAGCTAAAGATTGGAACAAAAAGGTTTTAAGATGGTCCGAAATTCCAATACTGATATATGGCTCTGAGCCAAAGAAAATTAAATTTTCAGTTTCCTGTTCTAAAAATGTTTTTTCTTTCTTTTTTATTTCGTCAAAATACTAGTCATAAGATATTTATCTATACCTACTAATATTATAAAGAGGAAAGGATTGATTTTTCATTTGTTTGTTTGAATTGAATAAGCTCCAAAACTACTGAACAGATTTGAATAATTCTTTAACTGTTGGAAAGCTAAATTTTTTCTTGAGTGACATAGGCTTTATATCATTTAAAAAAAATGGAAATCCTTACATAAAATTAAGATTAAGTATAAAAAATATCAAAAAACAATATTAATGCCCCTGCGAAGCCAGGACAAGCCGCTAGTTATTTATATCGATTAATTACTTTTAGCGAACCTAAACATGTTATGTTTAGGCTTATCACTAGCATGGATATCGCCAATGTTGTCAAAATTAAAGGAAGCAGATGGAACTGGTATGAGAACTGTCACTGATGAAGAAGCTTCTTGGATTGCATCTGGTGGACTTCTTTTAGGTTTGCCATGTAAGTTATTAATATCAATCAATCAATCACCTGGCCTATTCCAGTCCACTGCTTGACATAGGCCTCTCCCAGCACGCCCCACAGAACTCGTTCCTGCGCCTTCCGCATCTAGTCCCACCCAAGTTTTTACTAAGTTTAAGTATATTTTGTAATAAGAATGGAAGTTAAATAATATCATTAAAATTATCAAACAGTATTTTACTTGTACCTAAGCCTATTTTGGAGATATCCCCAAGTAACACATCAAAGCATTATAAGGGCCGAATAAGAGTATACTTGTATCCTTTTAGCATTTTGAGTTAGTTTTATAGTCGCATTATAAACGTTTATATGGCTACTGTAATGCTTATTTGGGCACAAATTATACAGCTTTATGCCCTATATAGGTTCACAGTAGCTGGTTAATAGCATTACTGGCGCATTATATTAGCATTATTGTGGTCAAGAAAGATGTCAATCGGATTAAAGAAGCATCAATTTGGTCAATAATATTGCCAATCGCATTAAAAAAGCATTAAAATGGTCAATGAGATAGCCTATTGCATTACAGAAGCATTATAATAGCAATATTATTGATAGTGAAGATGCCAACGGCATTACAAAAGCATTAGACTAGCATTTAAATGTGCTAAAAGAATTATTGGAGCAATTTAAGTGTTCACACTAAGGAAACTTTATATTATTGCGTGTAAATTATTACAATCAAAAAAAGAATAAGTAAACGGTCAAAATAAAACAGTGAGTGACGCCATATTATAGTTTGCATCAAAACAAATTCATCGGATAAGTTTTTGACTCGTTTGTTATTTCTTGCCTTCAAATATTACTGCGCAGTGTAGTTTACTGTACTTGTTTATATAATATGTTTCATTGAAAATTTTCACGCGCCTTCGATATTTTGTGGTTTTCATACAAAATCTATATATATAAAACTCAAAGGTGACTGACATAGTGATCTATCAACGCACAGCCTAAACCGCTGGAGAGATCTGGCTGAAATTTGGCATACAGGTAGATGTTATGATGTAGGCCTCCGCTAAGAAAGGATTTTGATGAATTCTACCCCCAAGGGGATAAAATAGGGGATGAAAGTTAGTATGAAACTTTGTCAGTTTCAAACCGATCTGCCTGAGACTTTGCATGCATATAGCTACTAGGACGTTGGCAACCCCTTAGAAAGGACTTTTATAAATTCTACCCCCAAGGGGATAAAATAGGGGTTAAAAGTTAGTATGAAACTTTGTCAGTTTCCAACCGATCAGGCTGAGACTTTGCATGCATATAGCTACTATGACGTTGGCACCCCCTTAGAAAGGACTTTTATAAATTCTACCCCCAAGGGGATAAATAGGTGATGAAAGTTAGTATGAAACTTTGTCAGTTTCAAACCGATCGGGCCGAGACTTTGCATGCATGTAGCTACTAGGACGTTGGCAACCCCTTAGAAAGGATTTTTATAAATTCTACCTCCAAGTAGATAAAATAAGCGATGAAAGTTTGTATGAAACTTTGTCAGTTTACAACCGATCGGGCTGAGACTTTGCTTGCATTTAGCTACTATGACGTAGGCATCCTCTTAGAAATTTCTTTATTAAATTCATCCCCTATAGGAATAAAATAGGGAACGAAAGTTAGTTTGAAATTTTGTCAAATTCAAACCGATCAGACTGAGGCTTTGCATGCATAGAGTTACTATGACGTAGGCATCTGCTAAGAAAGGATTTTGATTTATTACCCTCAAGGACATAAAATAGGGGATGAAATTTTGTATTAAAATTTGTCAATTCTAAACCGATCGGGTTGTGGCTTTGCATGCAAATAGTTACTATGACGTAGGCAACCCCTTAGGAAGGATTTTATTAAATTCAACCCCTATAGGGATAAAATAGGGAACAAAAGTTAATTTGAAATTTTGTCAAATTCAAACTGATCAGGCTGAGACTTTGCAGGTATATAGTAACTATGACATAGGCATCCCTTCAGAAATGATTTCGATAAATTCTACCCCTATAGGATCAAAAGGGGGATGAAAGATTGTATGAAACTTTGTCAATTTCAAACCGATCGGGCGGAGGCTCTGCATACATATACCTACTATGTCGTAGGCATCTCCTTAGAAAGGACTTTAAAAATTCTATCCACAAGGGGATGAATAGGGGATGAAAGTTTGTATGAAACTTTGTCAGTTTTAAACCGATCGGGCTGAGACTTTGCATGCAGCATAGCTACTATAAAGTAGGGATCTCCTTAAAAAGTATTTTGATAAATTGTACCCCTAAAAGGGTAAAATAGGATGAAAGTTTGTATAAATCATCTTACATTTTCGAATGATTAAACTGAAATTAAAAATTGGAGCTACTATGAAGACGTCCGAGGATTTTGATTAATTCAGCTCCTATTAGGACGTCACGTCTCAGCTGCCAAAAATACTATGAAGTCACGACTCAGCTGTTATAATTCTATGACGTTACAACGAAGTTGTCAAAAAAAATTCCCACCAAAATTCTATGATCTACTTCTATGTCGTCAGGAATTATCTGTCAAAGACGTCACGTCTCAGCTGTTAAAAATTCTATGACGTCACGACTTATCTGTCAAAACTTCTATGTCGTCAGGAGTTATCTGTCAAAGATGTCATGTCTCAGCTGTTAAAACTTCTATGACGTCACGACTTAGCCATCAAAATTATATGACGTCACGACGTAGCTGTAAAAAAAATTCCCACCTAAACTTTATGACGTCACGACCTAGCTGAAAAAACAAAAATTTCCCGCCATAATTTTATGACGTCACAACGTAACTGTAAAAAAAAATCTCGCCAAAATTTTATAAGGTCACGACGTAGCTGTCAAAAAAAAATTTCCCATCTAAACTTTATGACTTCACGACGTAGCTGTAAAAATATAATTTTTTCCACATAATTTTATGACGTCACAACGTAGCTGTAAAAAATGACTTACACGACATAGCTGTAAAAAAAAAATCAAACCTAAACTTTATGACGTCCCGACCTGGCTGTAAAAACAAAAATTTCCAGCCATAATTTTATGACGTCACAACGTAACTGTAAAAAAAATTCCGCCAAAATTTTATGAGGTCACGAGGTAGCTGTAAAAAAAAATTCCCATCTAAACTTTATGACGTCACGACGTAGCTGTAAAAATATAATTTTCTCGACATAATTTTATGACGTCACAACGTAGCTGTTAAAAAAATTATACGCCATAATTTTATGACGTTACGTCTCATCTGATATAATTTCAATGTCGCCACGACTCAACTGTCAAAAATTCTATGACGTCACGAATCATCTTTCCAAAATTCTGTGACATTACGACTTAGCTACTCCACGAATTCCTTAGAAAAATGGTTTTGACATACAGGCAGACAGACGGACAACAAAGTGATCTCATAAGGTTCCGGTTTTTTTAAACATAATTTATAATAATACTTTTTAACGCGAGCGAAGCCGCGGGGAAAAGCTAGTGTTTCATAAAGTTAATGTGTGTAAAACCAAAACAAATGTGTATTCCTAGTACAGAATAAGTTTTGAATAAATACAATCATAGTTTTGCTTGTACTGTATTAAATTAAGTTATATAAATATTTTAAATGACAATTCCTTTATAAATAGGTTCGAAAGAAAATATTTTTTGGTTATAAAATATTTACAAAATGGTGGTCAGCCTTAAGCAGCCCGGTGAGCCCAATTAATGCCACCAGCATTACAACTACTCACGTGTGATTGTCACAACAGCACTCAGTTCTTCCTTTAAAATGCAAGCATTATATTGATTCACATTTATGCTGTTCAGCAGCATTAAGCTTTTACTTACCCCTTACAAGTGCTTTTACACAACAAAAGGCACAAAAAACAGCTTAAAGCTGGATATCGGATTTACATGGCATTATAGTGGTTCACGTTTGTGCTGTAAAACAGCTTCAAACACTTATTAACTACTTTAAAATGTCTTTGTAGAACCAAAAGCACTAAAAATAGCTAAAGGCTTTACAAAAGCATTCTGATATGCTATTATCCAACTGTTATACAGCGTAAAGCATTACAATGATTTTCAAATGCCATTGTTCAGCTTCAAGACGCTCGGTGAACTTATATAAGAGTTTGTACGGGTCTTAAGCTCTATATAAGTTCACTTGTTGCTTGTTAAAATGCTTTCTGTGTTACTTGGGCTATTACTCCTCTACTTATTATATAGTTTTCAAAACACTTCATTAAGTTTCATTACAGTTTTTGTCTATTTCCATGTATTTTCTTTACAGTGCATTTGACTATAGGGCCAATAATGGACAGAATAGGTCGTAAGACCTGTCTTGTGATAGCTTCAATACCTAGATTTGTCGCATGTTTAGTCCTGATATTTGCATCAGAGATATGGTTGATAATAGTCGCCAGAGCAATCATTGATATGTTCACTATTGGTGTTGTTGTAGGACTAACAGCTACTTATGCTTCAGAAATGGCCAGTGTGAGTACTATTCAATATTTATTTCTTAAAAATATAATTTATGCAAATGATAAGATAAAATAATGTAAGAGAGGGTTGATAAATGCAGAGGGTTGCCCGTTTTAAGTGGCGACACCCAGGACATGTATCACGCAGAACTGATGGGACAGAAGTTTTCTGGAAAGGCAAGGATCAGAAACGATGAACCTCATTTAATAGAGCGACGACCTTATAATACTTAGGGGTGATAATTCGATAGACACAATGTGCCGCACTGTTTATGAATTTGAAATTTTGCAGAAAGAGATCCGAGGTGCATTAGGTACAACTATACAAGTGGCATCAACTTTAGGCATGTTGATACTGTTCGGTCTTGCGCCATTCCTATCATACTTCCATGTAAACTTACTGTACACGTGCTGTGTTGCTGCTATTAGTGTATCGACGTGGTTTCTACCTGAATCGCCTTACTATCTATATTCTCAAGGTAAGCATTATTCACAACTATGAAATATTTATAATAAGTAAAAGTTTTAGAAGCTACCCTGGTATTGACTAGGGAAGCGTCTAAAAGTTAAATTGTGGGTAGATGGCAGGGAAGCTTGTCGAGTTACAGACACAATTTTCTTCAAAGTCTGCATCCCTTTATTCTTACTCCGCTGCCACATGAAGAGTTAGTAAAATAATTAAAAACATCTATAACTCCACAGGTCGCAAAGAAGAATCATTCGAAATTCTTATCAAGTACCGGGAATCAAAAACGTTGGTTCTCGAAGAAATCAAGGATTACGAGTCTTCTCTCAAAGAAAACGCTTCAAGACCAAGTATCAGGGAAACATTTAGTGATGCGATCACTTTAAAAACATTATGCAAAGTGATGTTTTTAGGACTATTATTTGAAACAGCAGGATATAATTCTACAATGTATTTTATGATGGAGATTTTAAAGTCTACTAAAACGGACGTAAGCAGTAATATAGCGTCTTTGGCTAATGGTTGCATTCAGTTGGTCGCAAGTTTCTTTACGATAATGTTAACTGACCGATTTGGAAGGAAACCTATCTTGATTGGTACTCTATTTGGAATGGCCATCGGAATGGTAAGTACCGAGTTAGGTATATATCTGTATTTATTCTACCTATATTCAAGTTATTTAACCCATATAGACTACGAGTAACTGTATCCTATATGGTAATAATAAACGCAAGATATACAGCTGTCAATTCAATGAAACAAGTCGTTCCTTGTATTCCACATGTATACATTTTACTCCTCCTTCATATCAATAAAGATTTTTAATTTTTTTTTAATTAAGTATTTTTTTTTGTTATTATTGTTATTCAAAGAAATATTACCATTTTTTTTATAATTTCAGATTGGTCTCGCAACATTTTTCCAATTACAGAGTCAAGGATATGAAATAACTGGCATTTTGAACTATTTACCACTTCTCTCTATGATGCTTGTTATGTTCTGTTTTAGTGCTGGTAAGTGAAAAATACATACTTATTTATCAAATTAAAAACTAACTCACAGCCAGTTGAAGTCAATGACTTATCAACAAAAATTCTGCTTATGTAAAGTCAGCGAATTTTATTCCATAAAAGGATGACGGCTCAGTGATATTTAATTTTAATCTGAGCTTCTTCATGTTTTGGTTGAACATGTAAAACCTCGGTCCCGACTTTAAACGTAGCCGCTTAAAAGGAATTTCTCTCTTTCACTGTAGGTTTTCTCCGTGTGGTGACGGAGTAAGAATACAGTGTGTCACCACCCCATCTCATGCCATGTGTGTCGTAAAAATCGACTAAGGGACTATCCGTGAATATTATCTTTACGTAATAAAAAGAAGGAAAACTTGAAATTAAATCCTATACTTACCAATCCGTTTGGACAGCGTGGTATTACTAGGCCAAGTATCCCTCCGTCACAGGAGGAGGCCCGTACCTGCAGTGGGACATTAATGGGCTGTTATGATGATGATGATGATAGTCAGCGATGTCATAGAAGGGTGATCGTACAGTGATGAATCTGAGCTTCTTCGTGTTCTGATCGGTAATGTTTAAGTCGGTCCCAGCTTTAAACATAGTGACACAGTCGATAAGGCCATTTAAAGTTCTTTTTTTTTTACTGATAGAGATCTCATACAAATCTGATACAAAAGTTACCTAAAGGTTTTTTATAATGTTTTTTTTTAATTTACAGGTTTAGGTTCACTATGCTGGACATTCATCGCGGAACTCTTTGAAGGACCAGCACGGGCTGCCAGCTTATCATTAACCATCTTTATATCAATTATAATATTATTCATTTTGACTAAATATTTCACTGCTGTGGTAAATGTCTTCGGAGCAGCCATTGTTTACTGGTTCTTCAGTTTGAATTGTATTTTTTGTGCGTTTTATGTACTCTTTGCTTTCCCTGAGACTAAAGGGAAATCATTTAGTGATATTCAACGGAATTTGGGGAGAAAGATTGAAAGAAACATTAAAACAGCGTTGTAATATTTCAAAGAAATATTTTTTTATTGTAACAAATATCGTAGTACTAAATATATTTAGCGTTCTCTGGAATTTCTGTGTTATGAGTACAGTCACGAGCAATAATTATGTACACATTTTCACATTTTGTAAAACAGTTATCCAAAGTTTTGCCAGTCCAAAATTAAATATTTGAAGATTAGTTTATTTATTATAAAATTATTAAGTATTAAAACTGTACGGAACCTTTTCTAAATTACGAAATCATTTTGGTATTCTAATGTCTAGATAGACGTTTAGATAGTTTAGAAAATTTGACAATTTGTATATATTAATGCTCGTGACTGTACCTATGTGAATAAATAATTTGAGCTAGTGGTTTTGTTTGTTATACTCAACCTAAAAAGTACAAGATTAATTAAATTTTTTCTTAAAAACGTGTTTTTATCAGTATGATCATACCGAACCCGGAGGAAAGCGCTAACTAAATTCAGAAGAAGACAAAACTTATATTACTTAACTGAGTTTTATCTAGAGAGTCTATAAATCAAATTGTTTACCCGGCGCCAGTGACGCCGGGTCAATATGACCCGAGGTGATTTCAAACAGCGATATTTCAAATTAGGCGTGCTTTGTGGTTTTGACTGTTCTAGTAGCTGGAGATACAGTATCTCCCAGCGCACGCCAATCATGAACTCAGTGCCTCGCTGCGAACGCAAGCAGATACACGTGCATAAAGCATGTATTTTTGTGACATGTTTTTCTTTGTATTTTTTATTTTTAGTAATGATTTTCTTGGTTGTTTTTAAGAATTTATCAAAAAGGCTGAATATTACAGATCTTAGATGAATCCGACTCTAAGTATGAAACATAAAAAACTTCTTCATAGGACGAGGTTGAAGATCACGTTTCAGAATACAGCCAAAGTAGCAGTAGTATAAGACGCAAGCTACATTGTGATGAAAAGAGGCTATTTTCTGAAGAAATAAGGAGTTTGCATTATTTGGGATCACTGACAGGAACAAGAAACTTGAGTAAATTAGCCTCGTCAATTGCGCAAGAGAACTGCTGATTTCTCGACAGTAGCTCTTGAGAAACCTTCGCGAAGGTATCTAAAACTCATAGGAGATGTCAGGTGTGCCCTTAAAAAATAATAAAAAATCCAGCTACACTTGTCATGCTTGCAATATATAAATAAATAAAAAAATCGCCCCGATTACTGCACCCCTACTACGAAAGATGCAATAGCTTCATGGAGGAAGCTGAGGATTAGTGGAGTTTATAATGAAGTTTGATGTCTCTTTTAGTAAATTAGATTTGTTTTATTACGTTTTATGAAGTTTGTTCTTACTTATTTTGAATAGTTACTAAAGTTATGTTTTCAAAGTTGATATTGCATAGTTTCTGACAAAAGACTATAAAGTTGAATTTGAAAAATATCTAGATTTTTTTTATTATTTTACCCTCAAAACAATGACATAAACTAACAGAAGAACAAACAAAATAAACTGTATACATCACGTAACATTTAAAGAAATGCTAATAATTTTCGGGTCACCATGACCCGTCGTCATAGTTCTCGTGATTATTTTCACGTCATTGGCGCCGGGTTAATATAACAATAACCTGGTATCCTGCGTGGGGGACGAAAGCGACGGCGGCGACGCGACGACGCGGCGCGACGAACGCGACGTACGCAATCAAATCACGGCGTACCCTACTTGTGTACTATGTGACCGTCTGCGACAAGACGCGACGTAACGCTCAGTTTTTTAACTAATTAAAATATTATGAAAGATAGATATTATGTGATAATATTATGAAAGATAGAGTTCTTTAATTTCCCAAAACTGAGGGTTAGGTAAGTTTCTTTGGCACATTCGGTATAGATTTTTTCTATTTATATTGTGTAACTAAAGGTAAGATATTATTGGCTTCTTTTAGATGTTATTGATTGACTTCCCGTTAGAAAACCTATTCATTATACCAATGGTTCGGCATAACTTATCCTGAATTAGGTACCTTCTCTATGATATACGAAGACAGCAGCTGTTCAAGAATGACTTCTAGTTCAAATTTACAAAGGTGGGCTTAATGCCTCGGAACTTGAAACCATCATAACTTAAAAGTAATAAGTACAAAAATTAATAAAAAAACAAAGTAAGTAGATAAAGCAATTAATAAAAAAAACATATTTTTAAAAAGCAACATTCATTATTATTAAAACAATCAATAGGTACTACAATAATAAAGAAAAACAACAATTTTATTAAGAAACTGAGTGATGCCACACCCTAAACTATCGATATTCCAAATTTCATCAAAATCCATTCAGTAGTTTTGTCGTGAAAGAGTAACAAACAGCATTTATAATATAGTAGGATAAATACCACAAGAATAAAAGAAAAAAAAAACAGTTTTATTAAAAACTAGCTGACCCGTGCCCACTTCGTTGGATGGCGAAAATAACGCGTCCGTTTTTTAAACATATTTCATTACTGCTCTACTCCTATTGGTCATAGCGTGATACTATATAGCCTATGACACTCCCCGATAAATGGACTATTCAACACAGAAAGAATCTTTAAAATCGGTTTAGTAGATCCAGATACAATGTCACAAACACACAAACTTTACCTCTTTATAATATTAGTAGATGTGAATAATGCTTATCCGTGACTAAGGATTAAATAGTGTGCCATAATATGTTAATTCTAAAAGAATATGTTTAATCATAGCTTACCTTAAACAGATCTTAATTACCTCTCATCTTATCTTGAATAAACAAGTCTAACATGCTAAAATACTAGACGTTTAATATTCTTTACATCTTTGCTAAGTGTATTTAATTTAGAAAAGAGTTTCCTTAAGTACTTATTACGTTAATTTAATGAATTAAAATTAAGATGTTAAAATTCTGCTTAAGCCCTATAGTGAGACAGTACATTGTAATTTTAACAGGTAAGGATTTTTTTTTTTTTTTTTTTTTTTTTTTTTTTCTAAAAAAAGACAACTCCCGCACTGATGGGAGAAGATATTTACTTTTGTGTTAAAAACACGTAATAAGTAACACTATATCAAACCTCCGTGTGGTGACGGAACAAGAATAGAGTGTGTCACCACCCCATCTCATCCCACGGATGTCGTAAAAATCGACTAAGGAACTATCCGTGAATATTATCTTTACGTAATAAAAGAAGGACAACTTGAAATTAAACCCTATACCAATCCGTCTGGCCAGCGTGGTATTAGAAGGCCAAGTATCCCTCCGTCCCGGAAGGAGGCCCGTCTCTGCAGTGGGACATTAATGGGCTGTTATCATATCAAATCTGATGGATAGCCTGAATACAGTCCAGAAGGTAATCAAAAAAGGTTGCCGGTCAGATCAAATGCTTCGGCTCCTAATTAATTGCAATGGTAGATTTGTTGTAGTTGAAACTCTTAGAAGTCGTCTAGATTATCGCCACTCGCTCATCTCGTATTTAAATGAAAAGGAATAGCAAAATTACGGCGATGTTTTTGAATAAAGCAGCTAGTGTTAAGTTTCAAACTTAATAAATAAAATATAACTTTTAACCTATCGCGTTTCATTATTAATAATATTATAAAAACGGGATATAAACGCGCATATTATTTAGCTAGTCAGCTTGCGACCACGGCCAGTGCAACCTGTGCCGAAACGTCAAGTAAAATAATGTTAAATAAAATGCGCGTTAATATCCCGTTTATATAATATTTATAGTAAATAAAATATGTAGTTTCTTACTAATTGTTTTCTGTTTCAGCTAATTTAAGTATGATATGCTTAGGTTTATCCTTAGCCTGGACTTCCCCAATGTTATCAAAGTTAAAGGAGGGAGCTGGAACTGGTATACCATCCGTCACTGATGAAGAGGGCTCCTGGGTCGTTTCTATTGGTCTGCTCAGTGGTCTACCTAGTAAGACACATTATTTACAATAAAGCCGCGTTTCCACTAGGGAACATTTGGCGCGCGACATGTTGCTCAACATGTTGCTCAGCGTGGAACTTTTGTTTAAGAACGTTGCCTGTCTACGCATCTACTAGTCGTCCACAACATGTCGCCAGAGAAACTAGTGTTGATTTCAGCGGCCATGGTTATAGACATTATTGCGCGTCAAGTCTCCACTTGCCACAGTTGATGCTCAACTTACGATGATTTGTACACAAACAACAAGCCACGCGTCATGTTGCGCGCCAGCTGGCAACGTCGCGCGATGTTGTGCAGCGTTGCCGTACATGTTCAGCGTTACGTGTTGCGCGTCAAATGTTGCCTAATGGAAATGCGGCTGAAGGTGTTTAACTGTTATTGTTAAATGTCAAGAATAACTGTTTTTTTTTTACTTTTCAGTGCACTTAATAATAGGCCCAATAATGGACAAAATTGGAAGAAAAACATGCTTGATATTGGCATCTGTAATTAGATTTGCTGGGTGTTTGATGCTGCTTTTAGCGCCAGGCATATGGATGGTTTTATTGGCTAGAGCAATAATTGATATAGTTACTCTAAGCATGGTGATAACAGTAACAGCTTCATATACTTCTGAAATAGCCAGCGTAAGTAAAATTTCCCTATCTTTTAACTCCCTAAACCGTTTAAGGACCCAAGTAGGACGCTGCAAGCATAATTTGTCGAAGTGGGGCATAATAACACCTCCGCATAGCCTATGTGAGTGCGGTGAGGCTCAGCAAACAATGGCACACCTTCTACATTGTCCTAACTGCCCACAGATCTGCACAGAGAAAGATCTTATGGATGCCACTGACAAGGTGGTCACTGTGGCCAAATTCTGGGCTGGTTATGTTTAAGGAAAAAAAAAGTACTGTATATCTACGACTCGAGAGAAGAAGAAGATCTTTTAACTGCTATGCTGTTCTGATGAATTGAACTGCATTGATAAACTTTTTAAATATTTATCTTGCTGATTTCTTCAAATATTTTGGTTGCTTAAAAAAACAAATATTAAATTCATCATCATAACACCCCATTAATGTCCCACTACACCCCATCTCATTCCATGAGTGTCGTCAACCGACTTAGGGACTATCATCTTAACGAAATAAAAAAAAGGAAAACTTGAAATTAAACCCTATACCAATCCGTCTGGCCAGCGTGGTATTAGTAGGCCAAGTATACCTCCGTCACGGGAGGAGGACCGTCCCTGCAGTGGGACATTAATGGGTTGTTATGATGATATTTTATTGTTTTTCAGAAAGAGATCAGAGGAGCACTAGCCACATTATCACACATAGCAACAGCTGTAGGAATGCTTATATTTTTCGGTATCGCTCCATTCCTGTCATATTTCTACGTGAACGTGTTGTTTACTTGTATTGTTGGTGCCATCTGTATACCGACGATATTCTTGCCTGAAACTCCTTATTATTTATATTCTAAAGGTAGGCAATTTTCTTTTTATAACCTAGCTGAACCGTGCCCCTTTTGGTGGGCGGCAAAAAAAACGCATCCCTTTTTTCCCTATTAGTCATAACATGATACTATATAGCCTATCACACTCCCCGATAAATGGACTATTCAACACAGAAAGAATTTTTTAAATCGTTTTAGTAGATCCAGAGATTACCCCCTACAACGTCACAAACTTACAAACACACAAACTTTACCTCTTTATAATATAAGTATAGAAGTATAGATTGTGACCTGGGTACCTGTCGTAGTCCTGAGTAAAAGCAGCTACCTCTTCAGGTCAGGCGTCATAATCTTTTTCCTGTGATTGTCAAAAACGATGCCTACTAATACCAAGTGTCATGATATATCTGAACACATTTCAAAGTTATAAATAATAATAAATATTCCTCACACATTCACACAACATCATCTAGTGGCTAACTAAGCAGAGCTTGTACTATGGGTACTAGACAACGGATAAACATACATAAAAACTTTTTTTTTGTAAATAAATACATATTATACATAGAAAATACCTAGACTAATGCAAACAATCATGTTCATACACACAAAGATTTGCATTGAGCGAGAATCGAACCCAGGTCTCGGGTTCGATTCTGGTTGCGTAGCAGTCATGTTATATAGCCACTACGCCACAGAGTTCGTCTAGGTAAGTTCCCGATTACATTTGTATTGTTCTCCTAAGTGTACTATGCTGAGCAAAGCAAGTTAAACATCAATAAAGTTAACCGATATAAATAAGGATGTTCACTCACTTTTTCAAATTAAGTAATTTAACTTTTACTTTTTACTATTCAGGTCACAAGGAAGAATCAATGAAGATACTTATAAAATATCGAGGCTCCAAAATATTGGCTTACGAAGAAATGGAAGAATACGACCTATCTCTCAAAAACGCAATTAAAAGGCCGGGCATTATAGAAATTTTCAAGGACCCCATTACTTTGAAAACTTTTGGCAAAGTGCTTATTTTAGGAATTCTTTTCGAATTTACGGGGTACAATGCTATGACGTTGTATATGATGGAAATTTTGAAGTCAACTAATACATCAGTCAGTAGTAACATAGCTTCTTTAGCGAATGGTATCATCCAGGTACTAGGGTGCTTCTTTACAATTTTGTTGACTGATAGATTTGGAAGAAAACCTATATTGATTGGTACACTGGTAGGAATGACCCTTGGAATGGTGAGGATTTTTAAAATAAAAACTATCATTATTTATCTACTAATTGACATTTTTCGTCGATAAAACCAAAATAAAGGGAATACTATCTTTACGAAATAAAAAGAAGGAAAACTTGAAATTACACCGTATTAGTATTGGTATTGGTAGGCCAAGTATCCCTTCGTCACAGGAGGAGGCCCATCCCTGCATTGGGACATTAAAGGGCGATTAATACAAGATTATAAAAGTTATCTATAACTTTTATCTAGAGTAGACAGAGACAGTGCGTTTGCATTGCTCACATTCGTAAGCGCCGCTTGCTTGTCCACCCCTTTAAAGCAATATTAAAAAACAGACAAAACCTTTATGGAATGGTTCATCATAACAGCCCATTAATGTCCCACTGCAGGAACGTACCTCCTCCCTTGACGGAGGGATACTAAGCCTACTAATACCACGTTGGCTAGACGGATTGTATTGGGTGTAGTTTCAAGTTTTCCTTCTTTTTATTTCGTAACTATAATATTCACAGATAGTCTCTTAGTCGGTTTTTACGACACCTATGGGACGAGATGGGGTGGTGACATTGTATTATTTCTTCGTCACCACGCGTACTGGAATGGTTAAAAATGTTAAAAAGTCTTTTTTTTCTGTTTCAGATCGGTCTCGGTACATTTTTCTATCTGCGATTACAGGGATACGAGATCACAGGCTATTTAAACTACATTCCTATTATCTCAATCATGTTGTATACGTTTTGCTTCAGTGCAGGTGGGATTTTAACATTTTTATGAGATTTGCGCATAATATTGATTTTGCTAAATAAAAAAATACCGAATATTCAGTTTGAACTTAACTGAACTAGAAATTCTGTTGAATTATTCGGTCAGCTGTTTTGCTGCTTTAGTTTCTGCACATAAACTGCTGTTGGTCTTCCAAATCAATAAATAAATAAATAAATTTGAGTTAAGCACTAGCATTTTTATATTTCAATCTCTTACATTTTTGATCCAAACTAAATAAGTTTAACCGAATTCTCAAATCAACATCGAAGTCGTACCTAACTCTTAATCACAGTCGAAAATGTTCCTTTCTCAAAAAATGATTCAAAGCAGAGAATCCATGAAGTAATTAGAATTCTAAAATATTAATCAATTAGCCTTTCGCACTAAACTACTAAAATATTAATCAATTAGCTTTTCGCCAACACAGTGAACTGTTTGAGGTCATCGGTCCACGTAGCTGAAGGCGTCTCAATATTAATACTTAGGTATTACTTTTTTTACAGGACTTGGATCATTATGTTGGATTTTAATAGCAGAACTTTTCGAAGGGTCAGCTCGTGGCACGGCCTTATCATTTACCATATTTCTTGCTGTTACGATCATGTTCTGCGGCACCAAGTATTTCACAGCCATTATGAACTACGTAGGCCCAGCTATCGTCTATTGGTGTATCAGTATCAATTGCTTGGTGACAGCTCTGTATATAATGTTTGCTTTCCCCGAGACTAAAGAAAAGTCTTACAGTCAAATTCAGAGAGAGTTAGGACGAAACGTTGGGTCAAAGATTGAAGTTCTCACATGAAATAAATAGAAAATAATCTGAAACATTTGTTTTATTTGTGTATTTGTTCGTGAAAATTTCTTTTACCATTATTAAAAACCAAAGGTGGAGCTAGCTATGAAATTGTCACATTTATGGTCGTAGCACATATAACGTAACGTAAACGGATCGGCACCGGATCAACTCGAGCCGTTCAGTATTATTTGTATGAAACCCCTTACTGCAACGCGTACTTCCCTTTCCGTGTTCAGTTGGCGACAAAAATCAGCACGGTTTTGTATTACTAACCAACTCGCCAAACCCGTGCTTAATTGGCGTCAACTCAACACGATTTTGCGATCAAGCAACGCTTACAGGCATTTTACAAAACCGTGTGCATTTTAAGAGAATGTTCGGATTATTTGGGAATGTTCGGAATAAATCGGGGCACTCGAAGTACTTAGGCTAGCCGTCACTTGGCGCGCATCGCGTCTGAACTGAACACGCTTTTAACGCTTACGTGTTTGTTATTGTTTTAATTGATAGTGCATAGCGCACAACGGATCTCCACTTGTAGGTCATGTACTACGTACTTACTTATTTTTGAGCAAATAAATGTCTTTTTTTAATTATATGTTTCACTGAACTTCCATACTTAACCAATTTCATACCTTACCCTTTACCCTTTCTGTATTCAGTTCAACTCACTATAAGTATTAATAAACTCTTTGGTTCAACTAAACACTTATTTGTAAAACATTACCTAGCGTTACTCGTTACAAAGACAGTTGATGCGAATTGAACACGGGTTAGTTGAATTCCATAGTAATAAAAAGCCGTGTTTGATTCAGCCGTACGCTGTTTTGTAAAACGTTTTTAATGTTGCTTGATCGCAAAAGCGTGCTCAGTTGAGGCGAACTAAGCACGGGTTTGTCGAGTTGGTTAGCAATACAAAACCGTGCTGGTTTTAGCCGCCAACTGAACACGGAAAGGGAAATACGCTACTGCAACGCACACTAATCGGAACCGTAACGTAATCGGATTTTTGACGTTTGACACCGAGGAAAAAGACGAGGCGGTGCCGATCCGTTTAAGTTACGTTATAAGTGCTACGACCCTAAAGAGTCCTGTTATTGTTGCTGCAGTTTTTTTTTGTTTCCCTTACACTTTTACTGCTTTTTTGGAGATGTACTTAAAAACAGCTCCAATTTCAATTGACTTTAAAACAATTGAATAGGTTGCAGTTAAAAATTAACAAGAATTAAATTTTAAAGAGATTCTTTTAATTACATTCTCTATTGGCACTTTAAACCCAAATCTGCAATCGGCATGAACAGCACTGGTATCTAGTCAATATAAACTTAAAATATTAACACTATATACATATTAATTACAATTAATTATAGGAACAGTATTTTAATTACATTCTTTAATGACATACCCCCTTACTTATAAACGCCTCTTAAATTTAATCACTGTTTAGCGAGATTTTTATCAGTAAAATCAACCTTACACCAAACAAAAACGTAAGAATTTAAGCTAATTAATTGAATAAAATTTAAGAGACGTTTATGAGTCAGGGGGTTAATCTCTTAATAACTAAAATTTATTTAATTTGTGACACATTGGTACTTGACATGGAAAAAAATATCGTCAGCCTTCTTGAGTTGTGTTTTATATTGTTACAAGCTGATAGGCTTATTTTCAATCTAAATTATTGCTGAGGTTTTCATCCAAGTTAGATAATTTTGTCAACCTCATAATAGTACAATATTCCTAACACATTTACACAACGCCACCTAGTTCTAAACTAAGCCTTTATTGTCGATACTAGACTACAAATAATACAAACATATGCATTGCGTGGAAATTGTAGTCACGTATAATATTGACGGACATCTCTACACAGCGCCATCTGTTCCTAAAGTAAGCTAGGCTTAACCTGCTTGTGTTATGGGTAACAGAACAACGAATTTTAATACTTATATTCTTTTCTTTTGTAATACATACATATACATAGAAACACTCAGACCAATGCAAGCAATCATGTTCATGCACACAAAGATCTGCATTGAGCGGGAATCGAACCCGAGACCTCTGCGTAGCAGCCGTGTAATAAAACCTCTATGCCACAGAGGTCGTCGTGTATAGATAGACCACTAAGCATGTTGTTTGGCTTAACTCCTTCAATACTAACTAAGTATGCTGTATCACTTTGATTTATCATGAGCGTCATTTTCTTCTTTACATTAACATCCAATTCCTTATTTCTTTCATTTTCTTTTTTTTATGTAATAGCAGGCAAACGAGCCAGCAGGTCACCTGATGGTAAGTAGTCACCGCCGCCCATGGACACCCGTAACACCAGAGAAATCACAGATGCGTTGCTGACCTTTTAAAAGGGAGTACGCTCGTTTCTCCCCAAGTCGTAATGGTCCGGAAATATCGCCGCAGCAAGCTTGTTCCATAAAACAGTTGTTCGCGGTAGGAAGTTTCGCGAAAATCGCACAGTGGATGACCGCCAGCCATCAAGGTGATGACGTTCATTTCTTCATTCCTTTATATTATCATCTCTTCCTTGACGATTATCGTTCAAAATAAACATTGCTCATTGCTAACAGTCGTTGTCAATTCATCTACTATTACAATTATTTGCCTAACATTTAGTTTTATTATTTTCGTTATCTTCTTTTACCTCCTTTTTATTTCTCAATATATCTTGTATCTCCGCGAAACTTCTGCCCTTGGTTTCGGGTATACAAAACATTATAAAGACACACATTAATAAACAGTTTATACTAAATATCCAGTAAGTGTATGCTGGACCGATGGCGGAAATCAATTGAGCAAAGTATTTTGTTGCTAAGAATGAGATAAACGTGACGTTGATGAGATTTAATGACATGCCAATTCCTCTTGATTTGTCGTCGAATAGCTCTGCAGCCAATACCCAGAATAGTGAACCAAGACCTGAAATTATAGAAATTAGTTTTGACAATACTGTATTTTAAAACTTCGTTTCTTTATAAAGTTAGGAAAAACAATAGGTAACAATAAAACAGATTTTAATTACAGTAGCACAGTTCTGTAGCTATATTATTTAAACTGTAAATAACAGCACGGTTTTGGTTTTCATATTACAAATAGTGTTCCGTGTGGTAACGGAGTAAGAATACAATATGTCACCACCCTATCACATCCCATGAGTTTCGTATAAACCGACTAAGAGACTATCCGTGGATATTATCGTTCGAAATAAAAAGATGGTGTAGGGACAAGTATGTGTGTGTGACGAAATGTTTTTGTAAGCGTGATGTATGAAAGAAGAACGTCCGACCAGTCGCTGCGCGCTGGTCCGACCGAATACTTGTGTGCGAGAGTATAACCTTAGATATTAGAATATAAAATAGATTTAATATAAATATATGTGTGCTGATATATAAAATATATATAATTAAAATAACCAAATCTTATTCCTCGGACCAGTGCCGGACTCCCGTTGTAGTACCCTAGAATACACTTAGTCTACGCATGTCGAGGCCGAGTAAACCAATAGGTAAGTGAACACGCAACATAGTAAATCGAACCCACGACCCCAACAATGGAAAACTTGAAATTAAACCCTATACCAATCCGTCTGGCCAGCGTGGAATTAGTAGGCCAAGTATCCCTCCTTCACGGGAGGAGGCCCGTCCCTGAAGTGGGACATTAATGGGCTGTTATGATGATAAAAGGGAAATACATAATTGCTTACCTGCACTGTAACCGTAGACTACCATTATAAGTGATATTAATGGCACGAAATTCAAAAATCCGGTCACTGGACCAACTTCCTTCAATTGGAAGAAAATTCCAAGTCCAAGCTGTAAATCAAAACAAAAAAGTCAGAAGAGCCTAGACGTATGAGTGACAAAGGATCAAGGAACTTGCACTCTAACTGGAATGCTTACAAAGAAAATTTAGACGAATTAAATTGTACATTCCTACTGACAATATAAGGTTTATATTTATTTATATAACATGAAACGGAAAAATACTCCGACAAGGACAACGATAAAGGGGGATTGCATCTCTCTCTTGCAACTGTAAGTTAAATGTTGTTTACTCGTTTAGAGAGGGACACACTCCACTCATACAGCTGTAAATTAGGAACGGATTTTTTGTGACAGTAAGCATTCCAGTTGGAGTGTAAGTTCCTTGCAAATGAGAGATTTTTGGCATTTCTTTTACGTCTTAGTGGTATTTGGTTCAGTGGTCAGTTCATAAGTTTTTACTATAAGGATGGATTTTTAACTGAGGAAAATCTGGTCGGACAGATTTAAGCAGAATCTACCGAGATTCCTTATTCACCACACAATTCTTTTTAAATATATATAATGGGAGGGAAACGAGCCAGCAGGTCACCTGATAGTAAGTGATCACCGCCGCGCATGGACACTCGCAGTACCAGAGGAATCACAGATGTGTTGCCGACCTTTAAAAAGAGAGTACGCTCGTTTTTTGAAGCTCCCCAAGTCGTAAGGGTCCGGAAATATCGCCGCAGCGAGCTTGTTCCACAAAATAGTTGTTTGCGGTAAATCGCACAGTAAATGACCGCCAACCACCAAGGTGATGACGATGGTAGGAGAGTGGATTGCGAGTGGTTGGTACTAAAAAAACTCCTAACTATATAGATAAATACTTAGTACAAGAGCTTTCGCTTACAAATAATAAAGCAAAAACTACTAAAAACCAAGGTTTAAAAGATGCTATTCTTACCATTCCAAAACCCATCACAGAAGATGTTCCAGTCAAAATAGTTTTCCTTCCAAATCGATCAGTTATGAATGTTGTACTTATACTAGCAACTAACTGTATCATACCAAGAACAGCTGAAGCTATTTCGGACCTTACAGACGTCTGCGTAGATTCTAAAATGGTTTGAAGATAAAATGATACGACATTGAAACCAACGAATTGAGTGCACCAGCCAATAACAGTCACTAAAAGTAAGGATTTAATGAATAGTTTGTTCTTTATTATTTCTTTTCTGTTAATGTTCTTAGTAGTTTCTTCAGCTAATTCGTATTCTTTCATCTCTTCGTGTGCTAAAGCTTCTGTGCCTCTGTAGAATGTCAATACCTTAACGGCTTCTTCTTTTTTACCTGAAAACAATAAATAGAAGTAAGATTAATCTGTTAGTAACTGCGAAGCCCTCACCAGACAAAGGATGAAGCTACTAGGAGTGGGATATCCTACCCCTAGTGACTTCGACAAGCTGCCGCTAGGCTTACTCATCTCCTTCGCGAAAGTGATTGAGAGAGCTGTGGGGTGGTAAACGGGGGACCAGCACAAAAGATCCGATGGGGTCGAAGTGCATCCTGGAGGGTCCCCCAGAAAGGAGGAGTAGAAGATAAGAAGAACAACTGTAATTGATTGACTAACGGTAACTAGTTGTCACTCAAAAGGTTTTTAATCGTGGATGAATTAATAAGCATCATAATAGCCCATTAATGTCCAACTGCAGGTACAGGCCTCCTCCCGTGATGGAGGGATACTTGGCCTACTAATACCACGCTGGCCAGACGGATTCATATAGGGTTTAATTTCAAGTTTTTTTTCTTTTTATTTCGTAAAGATAATATCCACGGATTGTCCGACTAAGGTTTTTACGACACCCATGGGATTAGATAGGGTGGTGACATATTGTATCCTTACTCCGTCACCACACGGACAAGATGGATTAATAACTAATGCCAAATGACAACAGTAACTGCTACACGATTGCTAGAGACAGTTAATTTACTTAAAATTTCAAGCAAGATGATTAATTGAGCATATATTACTGGAAGGGGTGCGCCAAAGTTTACCTAAAATTTCAACTCCTATAATTGGAAGTCCGAAAATGTTCTTCCTAACATTTTTCATCCTAACAATCGCAATTCCTAATTTTTTTGTCCCTAATGTTAATAATCCGAAGCATTCATCTTCATAATTTCAGTAGCAATAAACATCTATTATACTATTATTTGTTTTCCTATATTTTCTCAACAAAACCATCTTTTATACTATAATTTAAAGTCATATCTTTTTTGTTTAGATTTCTTTTTATTCATAATAATTAATATTATTATACATTAATTTTGCGTAACTTTGTTGACAACATGTAGGTATAACATGATATACCAAAGACCAGAGCAAAACCAGAGTCCCGCTCCAATCATTCAGTCAAGATCCAGAAACGAAATGGGTCCTATTCATAATTATTGGTTTAGGTTATGGTAGAACTGTGACCCCAACGCACGAGCCGAGCGAGCGCAGCGAGCGTGCCGCGGCAGCGGCCGGCGAAGTGCCAGAACCGAATTGGTCCTTTACTTATTGGTTTAGTTACGGTTATGGTAAACTCTCAGACCATAAGCATAACCGTGAACGAGTCATGTTTTATGGATTTCATTCATTTAAGACAAAAATATTCTAATAATTTTAATAAACAATAATTAAAAAAAATGGTTTAATGTAAAAATGTAAAAAGTTGTTTTGTAATCACAAGAAATAGTATAAAAACAAACCTTTTTATTACTTTCACTTGGTAAATATTTCTTTCTGAGTATGAGAGAAAATATTATGGTGAAAATGTTTAGGGATAAAAGCGTTATGACAAAAAACATTAGGAGTTTAAATATAATAATATTTACATAACGATATTATTAATAACGATTTTCGGAAACATGAGTGTTATGAACATCGCCGGTAGCAATACAAATAGTATGAATGAAAACTTTAGGATTTAAAATTTTAGGAAGAGTGATCATTCGGATTACAAATCGTTAGGAAGAACATTTTCGGAAGAAGAACTTTAGGTGAGCCAATATGGACCCTACTGGAAGTCCTTCGTATCCATGATATCAATGTAAAGGTATTTGAAATACAGAGTCTGATTTGACGTTTAACCAAATCTAGAACCTCCACCTCATTTTAGAGATTACTAGCTGACCCGTGCCTACTTCGTTGGGTGGCGTAAAAAACATGTATCTTTTTTAAACATACTTCATTACTGCTCCACTCCTATTAGTCATAGCGTGATATTATATAGCTATGACACTTCCCGACAAATGGACTATTCAACACAGAAAGATTTTTTTAAATCGGTTCATTAGATCTAGATATTACCCCCTACATATCGTCACAAACACACAAACTTTACCTCTTTATTATATTAGTATATGTAGATAAAACCGATTAAACAAAGTCTTACCTTTTGAATAAAGAAAATAAGGACTTTCATGTATCAAAAACAGTGGTAAAGTTGAAATAATAGTCACACTCGTGAAGAATATATTCAACGCTAAATAGGATATGAATGGTCCGACAGCCAACATGGTTACGACTCCAAGAGAGCATAGTATTTGTAAAATAACACCCAGACTACCACGGACTTCTTTCTGAAAGAAAAGGTACATATTATTTATTTCTTTATTTACATTTAACACCATTTTATTACATTTTTAAATTTAGATATAAAAGAAAAACATTTAACAATATACAAAAAAGGTAGACCCAATAGCATCGAGTACAGGGACCAAGCTACTGTGGTGGTTAGGGCTCCAGAGATAGGAACCTCCTCACAATGCGTGCCCTCCTCACAATGCGTGCCGTGTCAAGCAGTACTGCCTTCTGCATCAGATCTATGATCCAACTGCCAATTGAGCGCGAGTCTCCTTAGATGTTGATAGAGACTCTTTGGAATAAGTCCATTCACCGAAAGTACTATCGGAACAATGATCGCCGAATCAACATTCCACATGTCGACAACCTCGTGAGCCAACTCCAAATATTTTATTTACTTTCTTATTAGTGTTATTGGAAGGGATTGAGATTAAAATTGTAATCAAAGGCTCTGCAAAAGGCCAATCCTGCCGAAAACCACTCCCACACTTGGAATCGAGCCCTATTTCCCGCAGATTTGTACAAACATTAAATTACAATAAATAATCCTTACATATTCACACATCGCCACCGAGTCCCAAACTAAGCAGAGCTTCTACTATGGGTACTAGACAACGGATAAACATACTTAAATACTTTTTTTTTAATACATACATATTAAACATAGAAAACACTTAGACCAATGCAAACAATCATGTTCATGCACACAAAGATTTGCATTGAGCGGGAATCGAACCCGAGACCTCTGCGTAGCAGCCATGAGCGTGTTTCTGTTTTGCGTTCCATACTCATGTAATGAACTACACAAATAAATATCTTACATGGGTTTCGGGCAAAAGAACTCGCGCTTGGCAGCCAACAAAAACGCTTTGCCTTGCATTAAATGATAAATTATTTGGTTATTTTTAGCTCAAAAGTGTTTACAATTTAATGTTTTTTATAATAAGTTAGGCTAGGTTAGGTTAGGTTATACCTATAATAATGGTACTTACACTAGCTATTTCCGAAGCATACATAGGCACTAAGGTAAAAACAGCAGAATCTGATAATCCCATTAAGCCTCTGCCCAGTAACAGCATCCATACATCACTTGCAAATGTAAATACGAAACCTGCGATAATTTTGGGTAGGCATGCCATTATTAACCAGCATTTTCTGCCTAGAAGTTCTACGCAGAATATCATTAGGAGATTTCCTGAAACATAATGAAACTGTTATGTAATAAAACTATTTGATAAAATGGTGTTTTATTTTATTTCAGAACAAAGTCTAGCGCCTTCCGCATCCAGTCCGACCCAGAGACCCGTTTGAGGCCGTCGGTTCACTTAGCTGAGGGGCGCCCTACACTACGTTTGCCAAGTCGTGTTCTGTGGCGCGTGTTGAGAAAGGCCTTTATCCAGCAATGGACTACGATAGGCTAAATTGATTGATTGATTGATATTTTATTTCAAAACTGTTGTGGTAGTGGTACAATTTGTAACATCAAGTACAAAAAAAGAATTATTTTTTTTGTATTCTAACTTTCAAATAATTTTACTGGTATTGTTTTTTTCTATTTTGGTATTTTATTTTACAATTTGTATTTTTAATAAAAAGCCTTGTATGTTGCCTTGAGTTCTAAAACACTTATCGGTTGTTTGTACCCACAACTCGCTTGCAAAGCTACCGATCCTGTTGCACACTTTATAAACGAATTTTGTTTAGATGGAGAGCATTTACATATCAACAACTCTTACTACTTCGAAAATCGTCCATATGGCTTGGTAAAGTAAGCTGCAAAGAAATCACACCCTTTTTATAAAACCCTCAAACAGGATGAAAAATCATTCCTACTAACACATTGTACTAACATTACTCATTAAATACTGACTTTACTTACCCAGCATTCCTGTTAAAGATGCAATGGAAACTATCCATGATCCATCATGTTCTGTAATGGGTTGAGGTAGAATAGTCTGGTTGATATGGCTCAGTTTTACCATTACTGGAGACGGCCATACTAGACCCAACCCCGAAGCCAAGAGGCATAGGTTTACTGTAACAAAATAAATTGTTGTTAATATTTACGTTAGGCTAAGAATACTTAATGCTACAATCACTTTAAATCTTGGAGATTTAAATACTCGTATGTAACTGGTGCCCGCAACTTCGTTTGAGTATGATTGTTATTTTGAGTAACTTAAGTTTTAATAAAAATAATACCTTTATCAAAACAGAAACGGATCGGCACCGCCTCACCTCTTTTTCCTCGGTGTCAAACGTCAAAAACCCGATTACCTTACGTTACCGATTAGTGTGCGTTGCAGTAAGGAGTTTCATACAAATAATACTGAACGGCTCGAGTTGATACGGTGCCGATCCGTTTACGTTTTGATATATCTGCTACTCTGATACACCTATGAGCTAAATTATTATAGAATCATCAAAATCCATTCTCTAGTTATTACATCACAAAGTAATAAGCATCCATCCATTACAAACTTTTGCGTTTTTAATATTCGAATAAATTAATAATTATAAAGGTTAGGTTTTTGCTCAACAACCTAGTTGGCACTGTCTAGTTGGGTGGCATTTTGGGAGCTCCTTTGCTACCATTAATCAATATAAAACATAGGCTCAATACTTTATTTACCAACGTTTCCACAATATTTATAAAGATGGGAAAGTTAATAATACTAGTTCAAATTTTGGACCCTGCTGGGCACAGCATAATGTAGGTTGACCCTGGCCAAATCCTATCCTTCTAATATTATAAATGCGAAAGTTTGTGAGGATAGATGGATGCTTGTTACTCTTTCACGCAAAAACTACTGAAGGAATTTTGATGAAATTTGGAATATAGGTAGTTTAGGGTGTAGAATAACATTTAGGCTACCTAAAGCGGCTATACAAAGCGGGTGAAGCCGCGGACATCAGCTAGTTTGAATTATATAGACTCTTGTGTCAAGTTTTTCTTCTTTTATTTTCATAGAGATGAACTAAATCTGCGACCGTTCCCTAAATCATCTTTTACGAAACAGATGTAAGTAATAAGATGAGTTGATAAACCATGAATTCTTATTTGAAGCATCTATCTACCTCAGCCATGAGCGGTATAATCTGTGGGTATAATGCTGGACTTCGCGAATTTCTCGAATTTCGCGCCACTCCATCCAATCCTTCGACCGCTTTATCTAACCATTTACATTCCACCCTTTTCAGGTTATTAGGCCGGAAGGAGACTTAAATACACCTATATTATGAAGTATAAATAAGTAATCGTTGGTAGTACATTAAATACCCTATTTATTTATTTTTTAATTTCGAAGTGCCACTTAATTAAGATAAGATAAATACGATTTATTATCAATGATTTAAAGAGGCTAAATACTTCTGATATTGATTTAAATCATTGTCTATAATTAAATTTAGTTATCAACATTGTATTAAGTGGTATCTGTCTAGGAAGTAACTCGATGTATTCCGGAAAAAGTTAATCCGCGACAAAATTGTTTATTTGTGAATCTATACTAATATTATAAAGAGGTAAAGTTTGTGTGTTTGTGACGTTGTAGGGGTAATTTCCGGATTTACCGACCGATTTTAAAAATTCTTTTTGTGCTGAATAGTCCTTTATCGGAGAGTGTCATAGGTTATATAGTATCATGCTATGACTAATAGAAGAGGAGCAGAAATGAAATAAATATGTTTAAAAAAGGGACGCGTTTTTTACGCTGCTCAACAAAGTGGGCACGGGTCAGCTAGTTATTTATAAGAGGCAACTAAGAGAGATTTGGCATAATTTATTGAGACAGAAATGGTAACCACGTACCGGAAGACCCAGGGTGCGGAGACCCCTCAAATGATGGGCAGACGACAAAGTTAGGATTAAAGAGGCCCAGGACTGCATAAAAAAATGGTGATTAGAGGATTCCTATGTCTAACAGTAGTGGCCAATTTAGTGATGATGGCGACCAAAACTGAAAACGCAAAACAAAAAAAAGATATTCTATACCAATCTCATCCTAAGGGTATCGTAAAAACCGACTAAGGGACTATAATTCTGTTTTATTTAATTAGTGAAATACAATGACATAATGACATTAATTAACTGAATTTATTACTTACATTTAAATAAAATTATATTTAATAAATTAAATTGAATACTTAATCCGTGTGGAACCCAGTAATACTACAAAAAAATGATACTTTCAGCAAAGAAAGATAGCTTATACAAACTATATAATTATTTTGCCACGATTCCTTCCAAATACCTACCGAAGAAGGGTCCGTTCATTCAGTAGGACGTAGAACTAACATGATGAAATAGATTTATTTTTAGTAACTTGAGTGCAAGTGTCAATACAAACCAGAAATAAAGGGTTCTCTATTGTGTCTCATTTGTTTTTATTTTTAATCTAAGGTGTCATAACATTTTGTGTCCGAATCATCGTGTGTCCGAATGATAACTAGCCCTAAATTCATGTCTCGTTATTAATATCCCTTGTCCGAAAACCTAAATCCATAAATATAACATGACCTATTTTCATTTTTTATTCAGTTTTACATTAAAAAACCCATTTTATGACACACAAATATTATACTTAGGTAAAGACGATTAGGTATAATATACGATTTAGTATACGCAAACATTATGGAAAGTTATGATTATAGTAAACGTGTTAGGGATTACGATTTTCGGAAGATCGATATTCGGAGAAGAAAGGGACTACCGAAATAAAGACTTAGACGTCAATTACCTAAAAGAAAACGAAGATGAAACATGGTACTCAAAAAACCACTTCACTCTATCATCATTATCTTGCCGGTTTGGCCAAATGCTTCTTCCCACTATGTTCTAAAGGCCCGATATTAAAGAAACCTATTCCCTTCACCATTACAACCCGAATCATGGTGTACTATCTAAAATTAAATTTAAACAATTTAGTTATTACTGTATTGAGGTACTGTACTGTACTCAGTAATGATTGCAAGTAATTACCGTCCTTGACATTATCTGTGTACTTGTAATTAGCAGACATTGAAACTTGACAAGCGAGTCTAGTTATATTCTATGTCTATACAAATATAAATTTAAGTATTTGTTTATAATATCAAAACCACAGTATTTTTTACTAATCGCTCTAAACAATATAGATTTTTTTTTTGACCTCTGTGGCATAGCTGTTATATAACTGCTACGCAGAGTCAATTCAAATCAATGCAAATCCAATCAATCAAATCCATAATTATGTTCGATGCCCACTCAATGCAAATCTTTGTGTGCATGAACATGATTGTTTGCATTGGTCTGGGTGTTTTCTATATATAATTATGTATGTATTTACAAAAAAAAAGTATTTATGTATGTATATCCGTTGTCTAGGGGTCAGATTCAGAGACCGCACTTCGTCTCTGAATCTGGCCCTAGTACCCATAGTACAAGCTCTGCTTAGTTTGGGACTACATGGTGTTGTGTGAAAGTGTGAGGGGGAATATAATTGCGATAACATAAGGTACGTCCTTTTTAAAAACTAATAAACCTTGAGACAAATTCGGGTTAGTTATCTAAAATCGCAAAGGTATACAGGGTGGCTCATTCAAATGGGTCAGTATGGGAAAGTCTTAAACTATAAGTCATACGAAGATTTGTTCTTAGGAACCATGTCACCGATTTTTATAAAAAGAAAAACTCCATTCATACATTTGAGACTAAGACTTTCCCATACTGACCCTTTTGAATGAGCCACACTGTATATAAAAAAAAACAGACTGATTATATAAATTCAAAAATATTTGTACCGTCATAAATCTGCGATAATGATAACTAGGATAACATGGCAAAACAAAATAATTTAGCCATCGTATTTAATACTAAAAGTGATAGTAATATAATATAATGTTCCTCACATAATTTATCAAAGCCTTCTAGTCCTAAACTAAGCTAAGTAGGACCAGTGTTCAACCTCCTAAATGAAATCATTATAACAGCCCATTAATGTCCCACAGCAAGGACGGGCCTTCTCCCGCGACGGAGGGATACCTGGCCTACTAATACCACGCTGCCCAGACGGATTGGTATAGGGTTTAATTTCAAGTTTTCCTTCATTTTTAATTCGTAAAAATAATATTATTCACCCATAGTCCCTTAGTTGGTTTTTACGACACCCATGGGATGAGATGGAGAGGTGACATATTGTATTCTTACTCTGTCACCACACGGATACTTAAATGAAATGTAATTATGCATTTCAAGAAATAGTAGTTCCTAATCGTATGAAAAGACACAACAAAAGCATAGAAAAAAAACAAAACAATGCAGCTTTAAAAAAAAAAAAAAGGAAAAAGCTTTACGTTTTGTCAGGTGTTTTTTCTGACCCTGACGTTAGTTTTTACATTGCCAAAGATGGTCAAACTGTTACGACACTCTTTACTTCACTGTTAGTTCGTCTCCGTAAGGAGAAGCACCTGTACTTAAAGGCCATTATTTTTACGTCTCTATTTTCCTCGTTTTGCAAGTTTCGACTATTTTTCCTGTTTACATTGCTTATCATTCCATGAACTGTCTCGTTAACCATTTCGATTAATGTCAACCAGTGTAAATGTAAGCTTTCTTGGGATTACCAGAGTCCATGTTAGTCACCAAACTGGCTTTTTTTAAATGAATAAATTATATATTTTAATTATAATCTACAAAATAAAATCCCCGTTCATGTCAATGTCCCTTTGCTAAAACAGTTCGGAGAAATGGTGCTCCGCGAGTGACGAAGGAAAAACTGGCCTACTATGTCAAGGTAACCAGATCAGCAGCACCGTTGCAAGTCCTTGGGTCCCGCTTTTAATTTTGGCTGGCAGGAAGCCCAGTAGTGTGCATGTTTGGGCATAGTCTCCCACATGTAAGCAATTTCACTCTTTGTTAAGCGAAATGGTGTCAATAAGATTCGCGTTGAATACAAGAATGGAAGGATGAACCCAATTTTCATCAATGAGTGAGTCTATTGTATCCATAATTTCGCTTCCTTACTAGTTAATCCATCTGAATTACTGAGCTAAATATAGGAGACTGTGGTTAGAAGAAAATTAAAGACGTGCTAGATATCTTACTTACGTCATCATCCTCTCATCTCATAATGCCAACTTCGCAAAATGACAACTTCTCAGAATGCCAACTTCTCGAAATGACAACTTCTCAGAATGCCAACTTCGCATAATGCCAACTTCTCAAAATGACAACTTTTGAGGGGGAGTCCGGCAGGCATCAAAATTACCAAAATCTTAAAAAACCCCACAGTTTATGTACCCCTAGACTGTGATTTGAGACTTTATACTTTACACTAGAGAACTAATGTAACTTGACATTTGTTAAACATTATTCAGAATAAATTTCACTTTAAAACCTACAATTTGAAAATATATTAATAATAATTATAATTTACTAAATTGAATAGCATAAACTGGAATAGAAATATTATGAAAATAAAATAAAAATAAAATAAAATATATAAATATAAAATTTTATTTATTGTTAAAGAATTCAAGAATCGAAATATCTCTAGTTAAAGAGCTTTCTTCCTCTCTCCTATTTACTACTATGCTGTGCCCGACAGGGTCCATGATTGTTACTTAATTTAATATTACCATCTGTTATAGATTATGGAAGCAATAAATGATTGAGTATGATATTGTAATTCTTATGTAGTCAGTGAAAAAGTAAAAAAACTTGGCATAGTATAAACCTATGCCTATTTGTCGGGACAGTCACTGTTGTTTTAGGCCCGGTTTCCACCAAAGCTGAGAGAAGAGGAGAATAGAGGAGACTTGCTGCAAAGCTGGTTGGTTATTTCCACAGAGAAGACCTACGGTAACTGTAATAGTAACTGTCTCAGACATCTCCTCTCTTCTCCACTTGATTCATTTCCACCGAAACTAAGCGGACAAGAGATGTAGAAATAACGAAATCTGATTTGTTTATTCTAACACATCTCCTCTCTTCTAAATGCCTAATAGTAGGTTACTGAGTCACAGTATTAGCATGTAATTACTAAGGAAGGTCGATCTTTACAGTGTGATATTAACATATGGGATTGATATGTAAAAAAAACCTTCTTTAATTACCATATTATCATCTGCGAGCTTTCCCTTGGATAGCTCCTACGACACCCATGGGAAGGCATACGCTGCTGAGAACACTATTCTGACTCCACCACTATGCGGATGACATTAAATTACAACTATTGGTATCTAGTGTAAAAGGACTAGTTGGTGCGGGTAGGCCCGGAAAACATTGTTGACCAGATAGGTTGTATAATTGGAGAAGGGTTAAATAAAGAGCACTCGTAACGTAACCGACGCGCATGTATGACTCGCTTAATAAATGTGGACGAGGCCCAATCTGTTTGCTAGAATTGTGCCAAGTCGTTCTGTCATCTCTGCCTACGCCGGAAGTGATAAAGCGTGAGTTTATGTATGTATTGGTATCTGAAGGTCTGTGCGGTATTTTTTCCTTGTCTTACAGTAAATTAAGGAAAATGTATACAAGATTCTACTTTATTAAGTAAGTAAATGAATGGCCTAAACTCTTACTTATACGTAGAAAACAGCATGACCAATCCAAACATAGGTATATTATGTTAAATCACACAAAAACTTAACTGAGCGATAATCGAGTCAAGCGAATTGTGTACTTACCACTGTCATGGACTAGGTATTACTAATACGCTTTAAAGGTCGTTAACATAGTAGTTATTATTGTAAAGAATACAAAGGTCGTCATCATAGTAGTTACAATAAAGAATAATACATTTACCTACTAGTGTGTTTAAACTTCGACTTCGTCCATTTTCCCAACTCGTCCGCTTCCTAAGTTGACCACTTTGCTAACTCGACCACCTACTATAAAATATGATATAATAGCCCTCACTGCTGAGCTGGTAGGTATTATATAGGTAGGTAAAAGGTAAAAATAATCGTTAATAACAATTTACACCAAATGACCTCACAACACAATACACAAATATAATTTTCCAATTTCATCCAAGTACCTTAAAGCCCAGTTTCACAACAGTAATGGCCGCACCTCGGTCAACAACGTTATTACGTAACTAAATGCAGTAAGTGTTGCGCCGGCGCCGCGCCGTTGTGATCATGGTCTCGACATTAAGATATTTTGTTATTCGTACAAGTTTCTTGTTCCTATACGTAATAGTATTGTACGGAAATAGAGAAATGCAGTGCAACAACTTACGCAAAGCTTTTACTATAGATACTAGACAACGGATTATCGTACTTATATACTTACTTACTTTTTTTTGTAAATACATCATCATAACAGCCCATTAATGTCCCACTGCAGAGACGGGCTTTCTACCATGACGGAGGGATACTTGGCCTACTAATACCTCCCTCATCCATCGGCTTCCCGCCGTCCTACCTAACCAAGTCTTCGGTCTACCGTGTGAGGGCGCAATTACCTATATCTTATTTTTTATCAAACCCTTATTAATGGCTTTTTACTATGTTATTATTTAGTTTTAAGTAAAGAGTTGAGAAATAAATACGAACATAGAAACATAGTTCAAATGCGTCACCGTGCTAATAATAAAAATGATTACGTCCGGCCTTTGTAAATTATCCAAAAACATAACGTGTATTATCTATTTTTATTAAGTGATTCCTTTATTAAGTGATAAGTTTTGACCTCACCTATTAGGTTAAAATCATTCCTAGACTATTACAGATTGGTGATTACAGGGAGCCAACCACAAGCTCTTATAGCAATATTATTGTAATCTTCCTTAGCCTTTTCGTACCACGAAGTGCTTAAAACAAGCTTATAATAAAATTGAAACAATATTGTTTTTATTGAAACAATATTTTTTTTTTCTCTGTGTTGAATCCGCAATCAGTCACAAACTATAAGCGGATGGGTTGCTTGTATTGGCGTTTGCTTATTCCAGTGAAGATCGCCACTCCATTCAAATTCACTCTGGCACATCGTCCAGGTTTCTGATGTTTTTGCGTATGGGCCGTTGTATGTAGCTGTTGTTCCTCAATTCATCTACAAGTGTGTTGGGATGAGCAGAGATTCTGGTTTTATAGGCCTTAGCAGCAGAGCAAATTTCCTCTTTGACTGTGTTAATGTCAAGCTCCTTATGTATTTCGGTGTTTGTTATTAACCATGGCACTCCTGCGATTGATCTTAATATGGTGTTTTGTAGGCGTTGCAACATGCTGATGTTTGTGTTACTAGCACTACCCCAGAGCTGTATCCCATATGTCCATACAGGCTTCAATACAGTCTTGTAGATAAGGAGCTTATTGTCGATTGATAGTTTCGACCTCTTGTGTATAGGCCGACCGTTTATCTCAGTCCCCGCCTGCAGTATGAAAGGGACGAGGGGGCAGGGTAGCGGTGTCCGTTATGGTAGCGTACACAAGAGCTATATCGAGTTGGTTCCTATGCCAAATAAAATAAGTTTAAAAAAAAAAACCGACTTCAAAGACAAAAATTGCACTAAAAATTAAAAAATAATTAGTTGTATTTTGGTTTCGCAACATTAAATCATACATTCTTTTTACTTAATTATAATCTAAAGAATAGGTGCTTTTAATTATTGTAAAAAGTATTGTTAAGGATATTTCTTGAAGAGTCTACAAATATATTTATTTGTAGATTCTTTAAAATATAATCAAATTATTATAAATAATGTAATATTATTGTTATTTTTGGAGTCGGTGTCAGCCACGATAATTATATTCTATTTTATATTCCTGACTTAAAATTTAAATAAATATGACGTCGTGTTATACACAGACTAAAGACTAAGATGAGAAAGTACTACGAATCAAAGACAATTACTTAAAATTAAAAACCATTTAAAGTGATCAGAACGTGTTATACAGAACTTTATTGCCTTTTCTAACGACTTTGTAAACAACATTTTGCATTATTGATCCTACTTGCGAATTACGATTTTTTTCAATTGACGGTGCTGGTTAAACCTATATAAACGCCCAAAGTTATGGAAAGCTTTAATCAGTTACTAAATAGGTATATTAAAACGTTTGAACGTGACACAGGTATTTTAAAATATATTTATTTAAATATGATAAAAATAGTTATTTAATATTTGTTTAATTTTTAAACCAATCCATAAACAATCAACAACTTTATGTCATAATGTCGAATTCATATAATAATATAATCTGTAATTCGTGGCCGCCATTCCATTTGCTTAGGTATTATCGTATTTCGTTAGCTGACACCGACTCCAAAAATAACAATAATATTACATAATTATTATTTCATTATTACATAAAAATGAAAAATAATTTCTTTTGAAATAAAATAATTTTAAAAATAATTTTTTAGCCTTTTTTATTTTGTGTCTTATTTACAATTTTATTGCATAACACCTTCCTAGTTCAAAATAGTGATTGCTTAAAAACCCTCTAAAACGGTATCGGTTACTTTCAAATTTCACTAAAACCTAAAGTTAACTTCTAAGTTCCCTAAAACGAATCTATTTTTGCAAATAACCTCGTTTTTCAAATTGTTTTTATTAAAGAAAGATGTTTGTTGGGATTGCTAGATTACAATAATAATAATAATGTTAAAAATCGTACAGAATTAAGGTTGTTGGTAAGTTTAAGACGTTTTTCATGAATTGTCGACATTTAAGAAAAAGCACTTTAGGGGGTTTTGAAATTATATGACTCATATATACATTAAAACAGGTATGATTTAAACATATTAATTTGTAAGAATCAATCTTAGAAAATATTTACAGATAATAAGAACAATAATAAGAGCTTTTTTTATTTTTACACACTACCATATCGGACACCTAGTCGGTATGTCAGTATGACACTAGTGCAGTAAGCTAGTCCGTCTTCTATAAAATTTACAAATTTCAAAGATGGTGGCGTCATCTTGCCATTTAAACTCGTACTTTCTTAGAGAAAATATGCAATCTAAATTATTACACAATTTAAAGCCTGACCAGAAAAATAAAAAAATCTCTTCAGGTATTTCGATTGGTTTAGGGTATAATTTCAACATTTCCTTCTTTTTATTTCATACAAATAAGCTAGCTAAAAATTAGAGCTGTGTTGTGATGTGATGTAGTTCGGGTCACAGTATCTAGATGGCGCCGTTTTGCCAAAAAATCAAGAGATAGCTCTCTCCTTTGTCCTCGCCCCCCGCGCACCCCTATTACCGCAGGCAGGGTCTGAGTTAAACGGTCGGCCTATAGTATCAAGTACAGACTCTTATATCTCAAACTGAGTTCCTCCCTCTTGGTCTTAATGTGATGTTTCCAAGTAAGCCGACGGTCAAGATGGAGACCCAGGTACTTGACAGTATCGCTATGCGTTAGGGTATTGCCTTCAAGATTTACAGGAGGGCAGTTTCCTTGTCTTAATGTGAAGGTTACTTGGACGGACTTGTTTGCACTTGCTCTTATTCTCCACTTCTTTAGCCAGTGACTTATTTCGTTGAGTCCTTCCTGGAGTGCATTTGATGCCTCTTCAGGGTCGGTGTTACTAGCTAAGATAGCAGTGTCATCGGCATATGTAGCGGTTGTTATGCTTGGTTTTGTGGGCAGGTCGGCTGTGTATATGGTATAGAGGCCCAGCACAGAGCCCTGGGGCACTCCTGCATGGATTTCAAAGAATTGAGATGTGACTTCTTTTTCTTTGACTTGGAAGAGCCTGTCTGTCAAGTACGATATTATCAGAGGCAAGAAGCTATGAGGGAGGGCGTGTTTAATTTTAGTGATAAGGCCATTATGCCAGATCTTATCAAAAGCTTGCTCAATATCCAGAAAAGCCGACGAGCAGTACTCTTTTTGTTCTAAAGATTGTCTTATTTTATCACAAACTCTGTGGACCTGTTCAAATGTGGAGTGTTGTTGCCTGAATCCAAACTGGTGATCAGGTATTATTTTGTTTTGATTCAGGATTGGTATGATTCTACGCAACAGCACCTTTTCAAACAATTTTGACATGACAGGCAGTAAACTAATAGGTCTGTAAGATTTTATTTAATGAGGTTGTTTTCCAGGTTTCAGTATCATCAGAATTTGCAACACCTTCCACAGACTAGGAAAGTGCTGTGTCCGAAGGATTCCGTTGAACAGATATGTCAAGAATAGCAGTCCTTTTTTTGGGAGTTCTCTCAGGATCTCTTTTGTTATGAGATCAAACCCAGGAGCTTTTTTATTATCAAGGTTTCGGATTGCGATTGAGAGTTCCCGTGGCGTAATGGGCTTTGGAGGAGTGTCCATCTGGTAGGCTTGGTTCAGGACAGTTTCTACATAGTGATCAAACTCACTATCAGACGAGTCATTAGGGGTGAACACGTTTGCAAGATGTGCTGCAAAGGCATCTACCTTTTCTTGGTCTGATCGAGCCCAACCTGTGTCTGTTATGAGCGGTGGTTTAGCTGCCTGTGGCCGGTCGTATGCCTTAGTAAATTTCCACAATGAATAATTGGTTGCCTTTGTTGCTGATAGTGAGGCTAGTCTCGATTCCAACGTGGCGTCATTTGCTTCTTTCAACATTTCCTTCAACTTCCTTGTGGCCCTGTTGAAAGCTGTTTTGTCATCGGGGTGACGACTAGTGTGCCACACTCCTCGAAGGCGACGTTTTTCTCTTATTTTATTTCGGATTTCCAATGGCATATTACAATCAGTTGATTCTTTGTCTGTAAGCTGTGGTGTGCTTTGCCAGCAAGCTTCCTGTATCAGATTTGTTATGTATTTGGTTCCTACTTCCACGTCATCAGCGGTCTTCAAGGCTATATTAAGGGCCACGTTTTGTTCAATGTGTTCACGGAATGATACCCAATCTGTGCGTCTGTTGTACAGTGTGTTTGGTTTTTCGCAATTTATTATAGTAGTGCTCATAGTAAGCAACACGGGAGTATGGTCTGAGGAGCCATCCAAGCATGACTCTACCTTAAAGTAATTTCGTGAGAATCCCTTCACAATGAAAAAGTCTAGCAAATCTGGAGTTTTGTTTTGGTCAGTGGGCCAGTATGTGGGTTCCGCTGTTGATAGCACTGTTAGGCGTTGGTTATCAATACTCCTTATAAGTTGTCTTCCTCGTGTTGTTGTTAGTCTGGAACCCCAATAGGTATGCTTGGCGAAACAATATAGCAATATTGAAACAATATTGTTTCAATATTGCTTCGTGGTACGAAAAGGCTAAGTAAGATTACAATAATACATATTGCTATAAGAGCTTGTGGTTGGCTCCCTGGTCAAAAGTCAAAGTCAAAAACAGAAAGGTAAGTCATTCATGCCTGTTTGAAGGACTCGGTACGATATCATACGAAGAAGGAAATACGATGATTGTTCTGTAATTGAATTTTCTTTGATTTTATTCTATTGACTATGTGCGCGACGGTGGCGACGCGTAGCGTTTACAACATTTGCGGAAGCTGTCAAAAATACTAACAATTTAAACATTGTTAGATTTCTTTGCAAATATAAATAAATCAATTATTGCACATATAAATTTTATGCGTCCCTACTCTTATCTAGTAAAATTCCCTCAATCAGTGGCCTACGACAACTCTGCAAATAAATACAAATACTTACATATTTATTTTTTAGCTGAGAGTGAGTATTTTCTTAGTAAATGTAATAATTATTTCCAGTAGTTCCTTTAAAGGTACTATACGATCACATTATCTAAAATTTAGAGACCTCGCTGGAATGCGAACCTCGCGTCCCGTTCTCCTCTCAACCCCCGCGCTCGCCACGGGCGCATCAGTGATTCGTCCGACCGACGCGACGTGACGTAATCGCCAGGTCTCGAGAAAATGTGCGTAGTATACGCGAACGTTTTTGAGTTGTACAAATATGTAGGTATGCATTGTCTTTTTTTTTGTTTTGCCGTTTTTGTATTATGTTTTGTCGCATTTAAAGTTGATTGACGTAAAAACCGTTATTTAAGCAAGTCACGGAACATTGCCGGTGACCTACGTATGTTTTTTTGTATATTATATTTACCTATAACTACCTACTTGCTTTTTATGTTAAGTCTCAGATAAAAATAATAAAGTAAGTAAAAAAAACTATGCTTAAGGTTTTCTCTTCATTTATTTTTAAAAGAATGAGGTATAATCAACAATTAGTAAAAAAATCCTTTATTACATTAAGTGGGATAATTTAAGAGCTAATTTTATCAATGATAATAGCTTCTCCGTGTGGTGACGGAGTAAGAATACAATATAAAACCCCTATATCCGTAAATATTATCTTTACGAAATAAAAAGAAGGAAAACTTGAAATTAAACCCTATACCAATCCGTCTGGCCAGCGTGTTATCAGTAGGCCTGTAGTAAGTAAGTAATAATTAATTTATATATTAATATTATAAAGAGGTAAAGTTTGTGTGTTTGTAGGGGGTAATCTCTGGATCTACTGAACCGATTTTAAATTTTTTTTCTGTGATGAATAGTCTATTAACCCAGATAAGCCTGAAACTATTTTTAGCTTCGATGATAGTAATTTTTTACAAATATGCCTTATTATAATCCCAGCAGCTCGGGAAAAATAATAAAAAAAAATATGCGGCTTCTGGAAAAGCTGGAAAATCATGTCCCATGTATGGGTCGGTCGGCACGTCTTAACCTTTTTGCTAATACGTTTTTAGAACTAAAAGAAAATTATAAATTAAATAATTATAATTAAATTAAGTGTATTACTATTAAGTTTATGACTTATTACAGTTTTGAAAATAATTTTGCCGATTTTGATCGAATTTGATTGAAAAAACCCGGCCTGATCGAGATATTCCTGTGAACTGCTAACAACTGTGACCTCTGTAATAAAGATATTATAGCATCGTCGATGCAAAACGTCTTTTCCATAGTCTCATTCTCCTGAAAAACAGGATTCAGTGAAATAAACCATGGTCTCATTTTCCCAAGTGTTTTAGGCTTGAATCGAAGTGTTTTTTTCTCTAGAATCTTCGTCGGTATCAACCGCATTTGCGTTATGGTGGTTCAAATATGAAGCATTTTAGAACCGGATCATTACCATTCTCTAAATCATTCAAAATTTCGTAGAATAATAATGAATTCAATAAGATTTATTTTTAAATATATTATTTTACGAAAATTTCGTATTCCGTGGTTGTTCCGACGGACCCATGTATGGGTTCCTAAGATATTCAGCAAAATAACAGTGATTTTCATAGTAAAAAAAAGAATTTTCTTTGTAATATAAATATTGTTGTTTCAAACTTTATATTTTTGATATTATATTTATAGAAATATAACAATATATTTATGTTATATAATTTCACTTTTTTGGGGACATGTTTTACCATATCCACTACAGACATTTTCACTTGGAAAAAACAACTACAAACTATTAAATTTACTACCTATTTTGTCATCACAGCTAACTGTCATTAACTGTCGATTCCAAAAGTATTTATAAATTGTTTTAATAAAACCGTATAAAGGGGGCAGAATTTTTTATTTCCCGAAACCCATACATGGGTCGGTCGGTCCGACTGGGTTAATCGGAAAGTGTTGTAAGCTATATGTATAATATCGCGCTATGACTTATAGGAGTGGAGCAGTAATTAAATATGTTTAAAAAAGTGACGCGTTTTTTCGCGGTCTAACGAAGTGGGCACGTGTCAGCTAGTTTTTAATAAAGAAGATATTATTATTATTATTTCATAATATGAAAATGCCAGATAATACGTCTTAATATTATAAATACCAAATTAAATAGCTTCAATAGAATAATATATTAAGATTATGTTAAATTATTCGTGTTTATTTTTAGAACCTTGTATAATTTAATTGTAGACATCTTTTTTTTTAAATAAAAACTAGTTAGGTAGGTCAAAGTTTGGTATTATCTAATATTATTAGTAAATCAGAATCACACGTGTGGTAAGACCGGTAAAATAATGACGATGACTAGCAACCACTCCGTGTGGTGACGGAGTAAGAATACAATATGTCACCACCCCATCTCATCCCATGGGTGTCGTAAAAACCGACTAAGGGACTATCCGTGAATATTATCTTTACGAAATAAATAGAAGGAAAACTTAAAATTAAACCTTATACCAATCCGTTTGGCCAGCGTGGTATTAGTAGGCCAAGTATTCCTCCGTCACTGGAGGAGGCCTGTGCAAAAGGCCATGTCCCATGGGCATGGGCGGGACATGGGCTGTTAAGATGATTCGTTCTCTTCATTCTTGAACTGTACCTATTTGCACTTTCCGTCAGGTTTAATATACTCGTATTACAGTTCCGTATTTAAAAAAATTATGACACACAAGAGAAAGAAAAGATTTTTTTTTAATTATGACTGGCCAGCGAATTTGAAAGAAAAGGGAGTAAATAACGATATGACGGCTAATAGGAGAGTATGGAAGAAGAAAACCATTTGCGCCGACTCGAAGTAAATGGGATAAGGGCAAGCAAAGAAGAAGAAAAAAAAGGAAAATTAGAAAAATATGTCTGGCCAGCCGGTATATATATGCTAAGCAAACCTCCTTCAGTAGAGGAGGCCCGGAACAAGAGTGCTGTACCTATTATAGGACTGTTATGATAATTCAAGTTCAAGAAGATGTTCTAGTGTTGTAGGTTCCATAATAAAATGCAGATGAATAATATACTATATATTTCCTGGTACCAGATTATACTTAAATACAATAACAATATATTTACGACGACCTAGCTACATGATTGCGGGGAGACGACTGCTGGGCGACGCTAATACAATGGCGCGCCTGTAAAGGTGATTTGTCAGCAGTCGCTCAAGTTACATGTTGTATCCCTACAATACTCCCCCCTTTATTAAAAAAAAGAAATTTACTTTATTTAAGTTACATTACAATATAAAAATTAAAAATCAAAACTGTCATTCAACAATTACAATCCAAGTGCTATGTGTGAGCGAGCAGCGATAACAATTTGCTTACTCGTCGAAGTGATCAAATGGCTAACAATAACAAGCTTCGAAACTCAACACCGTGCAAGTGTGCATGATACAATTTTTATGACAACTAATTTTAATCACACTGTAGCTTTTAAAACATACAAGTAATTACAAAAAATAGGTAAAAACTACTACAGGTATATTCACCAAAATATATTATCACGTCGGGGTCACCAATTTAGGGGAAGATGTTCTAGTGTTGTAGGTTCCATAATAAAATGCAGATGAATAATATACTATATATCGATACCTCCTAAGCATAAAGTCGGAACACATTTTTTTACGAAAATGATATTATTAATAAAATTGAACAATATTAACATGTTATATATATATACCTGTGCTTAAAAAACTAAAAAATAGTTATTAATTAGTGAGATAATAAGTAGCTAATAGTCTTATCGAATAAACATTCCCGCGCAAACAGCCGTACCGCGACTTAAGCCAATGTGCGGCGAACGACTGGCGGCGCATGGACCAATCACAGCACAGTTACGACGTCGTATGACATGTAGTGAGCTCAAAAATTGGAATTGCGAAAATAATAAGTTTTTAAGGCTCATAATAGTTTCCTTAAGTGTAAATGAGGTTATAGTTATAACAAATTAGTGAAATGAGTAACCGACGCTCATCAAAGATATTGAAATTAGTTTTAAATGATCCAGTATCTAACAGCGAACTAATAACGGCCGATGAACATAACAGAAATGGTAAATATTAATGAATTTACGTAAATTTTTAGTCAATAGTATGTTTCTTTACATTAAAGTATCATTATGATTAATGTCAATTTGTTAGTATTCATTGCATTACTAGTAAGATTCAAATTTCATCGGTTCCAACGCAAAACGTCGAATCGTCTATGTTACGACTCTATGCGCCGTTTCATTGTACGCACATTAGTACAATACGACTTTTTACTATTAATTTTTTTTACACTCTGGGTCGTAACTTAAAGTAACGACCTTATGCGTTGCTTTAATTTGAAATTATTTATGCGTATAAGAACGTATCGTTGACTTAAGTCCTTATGCGTTGTTACAACGAAAAGATATAACTATTTGCGTTTAAATAATCAATAAAAACCTGGTTAAAATGAATTTATTTCGTACTTCAAAGTATAATTATATTGAAATTATATTGTCTTCTCTCAGAATCGCGAATAATAATATTACAAATATTTAAAAACAGTTTTTTAATTATTTTATTTCTTCTTTATTTACATCTTTCACAATCTTTTACATTTTTAAATATAAATACAAAAATAAAAACATTTAAAAATATAAAAGAAGGTAGACCCACCAGCATCGGGTACAAGGACCAACCTACTGGTGGTTAGGGCTCCAGAGATAGGAACCTCCTCACAATGCGTGCCGTGTCGAGCAGTACTGTCTTCTGCATCAGACCTATGATCCAACTGCCAAGCGCGAGTCTCCGTAGACGTTGATAGAAACTCTTTGGAATAAGTCCATTCACCGAAAGTACCTACTATCGGAATAATGATTAATGATCGCCGAATCAACATTCCAAATGTTGACAACCTCGTAAGCCAAGTCCAAATATTTTGTTTTTTTGTCTTTTTCGGCTTTCACAAAATTCTCGTCATGAGTAATGGTGACGTCGATTATCCTTGTACGGCGCTCTGATTATCAATCAGATCTATCACCACAATTTCTGACTTATTGGCAACAATAGTCCCATCAGTGATAATAGATCGGTCCCAATATATCGTGACACTACTATTTTCGAGAACTGTGTCGGGTACATGCCTTTAATATGGTACTTCTGCATCAAGAAGATGACATTTATTTAAGAGCTAGTTGTTGGTGGACAATTGTGGCTACTTGGTTGTGTCTATGCAAGTATTTATCATTCGCAAGACGAGAACAACCAGAAACAATATGTCTGAGTGATTCTCCGGGACAGTGACATGCCCGACATAATATATGTCAACTGTACCATCGTTCAAGATATATTTCCGAAATTCTTAGTCATTACGACTCTGTCCATAATTGCAAATACAAACTATTCAGTTTCTTCCAACGACACCAAGACACAGATGATAATGTGTCAACAATGTAAGGCCCGGTAAAAACAGCGATGCAGTCTTTGCTTTTCCATATTTCTTTACGATCATCGATAGTATGTATTATAGGTTTGCGTTAATTCTCTTTGCCCAAACAAAGCGGAGTAAACACGACATCTACTGACACATTATCTGTATGTATATCCGCTTCCGTAGTGAGAAAATATTCTCTGAGATTGTACACCTCACGATTGTGGAGGATCTAAGCACTTAAAAAACCACGACGCCACTCTTTTGTGGAATGTACAATCTCATTACCGAAGAACGCGGTTGATGCATTCAATGTGCGGTTCGCAGAGTTCGAACTTTCCTATCCAAAGCTTCTAACTCAGTATGTGTCCAATTTAGTATGCTAAAAGAGTACATAAAAACCGGCATGACTGCCAACAGTTATAGGTACGAACTTTATTGCCCCCTGTCAAAAGCGTTCCCGTAACTGTTGTCTCATGTCCGTTTCCGTTATTCAAAAAGCCTGTAACATAACAAGATACCTGTGTGTGGTGGAATGAGAGAGACATCTAAGTTTGATGGAATCTGAGAGTTGTAACTCATCAGATTCACAATCTCACCTCGCCTAACATGCATGACAGCACATTTATACCAAACTCCATTTAATAGAATTATTTAATATTATGATTATATCCGTGAGGTGACGGAGTTAGAATACAATAAGTCACCACCCCATCTCATCCTATGGGTGTCGTAAAAACCGACTAAGGGACTATCCGTGAATGTAATCTGTACGAAATAAAAAGAAGGAAAACTTGAAATTAAACTCTATACCAATCCGTCTGCCCAGCGTAGTATTAGTAGGCCAAGTATCTCTCCTTCACGGGAGGAGGCCCGTCCATGCAGTGGGACATTAATGGGCTATTATGATAATGATTACCTGTAATAGTTTGACTGATTTTCAATTAGGTGTTGTATTGATAATGACTGTGGTGCAATTTTATTTATTGTGTCAAGAATTTTATTTTTTTAGAAGATTTTGTTAGAAGAGACTTTTATTTTGTTAAATTCATTTTTTTATTGATAGAACATTAACGTTTTAACATTAATCATTTTAAAACAAAAGTGCATTTATTTTTTATTTTTTTATAAAAGAACTGCATAAATATGTTATCTCAATAAAAAACTAAACTAAATACACATAATTATATAAATTTTGATTTAATTAATTAAATTTAAACAATTTTTAATGTGGTTTTTGTTTTTTAATACACTGGATACGACCCTCGTTTTGAGACATTATGATAGATGGCACGCAGCATAGGGTCGTATTTTAAACATACGCGTTGTAAATGCAGGTCTGATCAACAGCATATGGTCGTAACAAAAAGATACGACTTTTGTCCTTCGAGTACATAGTCGGAAGTTCTAAATTGGGCTATATCTATTTAATTATTAATTTTATCGCATCCATAGCTCAGCATCACTTTCTTATGAATAATATTGTTCACATGGTATAACAAAACAGTTGAAAAGGTTAACCGGTAACCAAAACAAAAAAATGTTCATTAAAACGGCTCTCCTGTAAAATGTGAATTTTAGAGTTAAGACCTAATGCGTTGGAGGGGTCGATATTTCATGGTACCAGATTATACTTAAATACAATAACAATATATTTACGACGACCTAGCTACATGATTGCGGGGAGACGACTGCTGGGCGACGCTAATACAATGGCGCGCCTGTAAAGGTGATTTGTCAGCAGTCGCTCAAGTTACATGTTGTGTCCCTACAAAGTTAATTATTGTTTAGTTCATTAAGTCACAGCTGTTATCAATTTAGAACGAAAAAAGCTCACATAAATATTTTTAAACGTATTTTTGGTAATTAGAACGCAAATAAACCACTTTGAATTAAACAAAAGCGAAAATAAGATGGTGGAAAAATACGTAAATAAATGATAAGAAAATAATATATTAAATGAACATTTTATTATCTGAATAATTCTTTTTCATGAATATTAAATAGGTAAGTAAATACAATAAGATAAAATTAAATAGGCAGGTAAAGTATTTTTATTGCAGACAAATAAAAAATAAAAAAATTTAATGTCATATTATTATATACCTACTTAATTTCTTTATTATAATGATTCTTTCAATGTCAATGTGATCAAAATAAGAAATCATTTTAAAAATGCTTAATTCCTAGCTTAACTTACGATTAAAAGTTAAAAACCGTGAAAAATAGTAACAACACTAAAAATTAAAACCATAAAACATTTGTTTCGCAGAAGTATAAAATTATGTTTTAGCCTATATTTGTTACCTTCTTTGGCTCAAAAAACTGTCAAAATTTACCAATTAGAGTGTGTTATATAAGTATATCTAAAAAAATCTAAAGCCTACAATAAAAAACAGGATGTGAGCTAGGAATAGAAAAAAATCAATATTTACAGAAAAGCGTACAATACTTTTATCAGTAATGCCTTCCCGCCTAAACACCACAATAGTTAAAAATCACAGATAAAAAACAAAAAAAGAATCCAACCTTATCGCACCTCAATCCAAACTTTTTGCTCAGACCTTTTTGTTTACCTTTAAAAAAAACAACACGAGAACACAATTCCAAATTTAAAAATTCATTCTTACCAGCTATTACCACAGCATATTGTCGTAGCAAAGGATTTTCAAACTGTAGTTTAAACATTTTATTTTCACATCAAAAAACACACAAGCAAAATTAATAACAACACAAAAATAACCGTAAATAAATATTCACTGAATACACCAGTCACGCATTAAACTTGTATTGAATTGCCGTGTCGCAATCTAACTGAACAGAATTGTGATTTTAATATAGCAATGCAACTTGTCAACGACTTTACAAGTGGGGATAATACCCGTTCATTCATTCACGACTTATATTTTCCCATGTCCAAGTAACAAGCGTGATTTCATTGTTATTTTCTTAATTATAAACACGTTTAAGAAGCAGTCTTTGTTATGTGAAATAATAAAGAAAAAATACAATGATTTTCAAGAAGGAAAATTCAAACGGTATCTTTATGAAAACATATAAATTGTTTGTGGCGTGAAATTTTAAACAATAAAGGTTATTTTTTTTTGTTTCTATTTTACGGACACAAGTAACGTACTGTTTCTGGCTGTATCTAGACAATGATTAGTACAGTACTCTTTAAATTCTTATGCTTGGTACTCGAATTTAAGACCTAATGAATGCAACCGCAAATCGCAACCGCTAAAACCACTGTTTTCTTGACTTAAAGATCATAACAGCCTATTAATGTCCCACTGCAGGGACGGGCCTCCTCCCGTGACGGAGGGATACTTGGCCTAACTAATACCACGCTGGCCAGACGGATTGCTATAGGGTTTTATTTCAAGTTTTCTTTCTTTTTATTTATAAAGATAATATTCACGGATAGTCCCTTAGTCGGATTTTACGACAACCATGGGATGAGATGGGTCACATGAGAATTTTTAAACATTAATAGTTTGTCGAGGGGTAACTGTTTTAGATTATACAAATAACCTCCCTTTCAATACCCGTTGCTACAGTTAGGAGGCGACCAAAAGATATAACTTTTCATCATTTGCAGCTTAATGGTAGATCAAGTAATTAGTCCGTCAGCTGGGTTTGCAAACGGATTGCACTAGCAGTGTTCAGTCATACGTAGTCAGACCAGAATAATGATGGCGACAGTCTGAGCCATTTTATGACTAGCATCCATTGCCTTCCATTCTCCGTGTGGTGACGGAGTAAGAATACAACATGTCACCACCCCATCTCATCCCATGGGTGTCGTAAAAACCGACTAAGGAACTATCCGTGAATATTATTGTCACGAAGTAAAAAGAAGGAATACTTGAAATTAAACCCTATACCAATCCGTCTGGCCAGCGTGGTATTAGAAGGCCAAGTATCCCTCCGTCACGGGATGAAACCCGTCCCTGCAGTGGGACATTAATGAGCTGTTATGATGATCCAATAATTTCCGTTATCCAAAAGTCATAACTTGTACTTAGGTCTCAGTTTACAAATGTGCTGGCGTTAAGAAACCGGAATATCAAGCCAAATTTCAGGTTATACTTTCTCATTGGTATCGGGAAATGTACAAGGCTGTTATATTTCTGGTGTCTGGTGACTTCACTGGAGGATTAATCACATTTTTGTGTATTGAAGGGCCTTATGTATACAGCTAAGTGTATTTTTTTTTTCATTAGTATATATGTTACGGCTAATACCCGAAGTGCGGCTACACCTAGTTTTAGCCGGTTAGAACTAGTTGTAGCCACATACTCTTGGTTAAAACTAGTATTAGCCGATTGTTTTCGGGTAAAACTAGGTCTAGCCTTCATCAAGCCGGCTACAACTAGTTCCAGCCATTCACTTTTGGATAAAACTAGGGCTATCCGATATCATTCCGGCTAGAACTAGTTCCAGACTATCCCTGTTAGATAAAACTAGGTCTATCCGATACCATTCCGGCTAGAATTAGGTTCAGACATGATGAAGGCTAGACCTAGTTTTACCCGAAAACAATCGGCTAATACTAGTTTTAACCAAGAGTATATGGTTACACCTAGTTCTAACCGGCTAAAACTAGGTGCAGCCGCGCTTCGGGTTTTAGCCGTAGGTAACATATATATGTAAAAATGGGAGGGGCAGAGCAGGGTGGGGAGTCCCCTCACACGGTGGACTGACGACCTGGTTAGGGCGGCGGGAAGCCGATGGATGAGGGAGGCACAAGACCGCGGAGGGTGGAAGCGTTTGTAGGAGGCTTATGTCCATAGGCTGATATGGATATTTATTATACTTTTTTAAAAGCATAAATTCGTCTTATTCAGACCTATTCTATCTGTCTTGAGTATCCCAGTCATAAAAAAAAAAGTATTTAAGTATGTTTACCCGTTGTCTACTACCCATAGTACAAGTTCAGCTTAGTGTGGGACTAGATGGCGTTGTATAAATGTGTGAGTATTATTTATTTATTTTTATTTTATCTCACCGTCCTGGTTAGTGTTATAGTTATGTTTGAACTAGACTGCGTCCAGTTCCTTACCAAAGTAACCTGAAAAACATATTTCTTTTGTTAATCTCCTCTAATTTATTCCCTTGTGTCCTTGTTCAATTGTGTCAACAATTTGTAAAAAAACTTAACTAAGTAGGTAAATCCTATTAAAATAACATTAACATACTTATATAATATATTTTTTAAGTAACAAGGTAATACGGATTGTAAAAATGTATGTTTATTGTAACATACTATGTCCAATTAATTGGTGTCAGGATAAAGTAAATAAATGGTTTTATGACATAAACTAATCAAACACAAAAAAAAATATTTAAAAAACTATGGCTAGACAAGATAAAAATATCTACATTTTTCAACCGACTTCAAAAAGGAGGAGGTTCTCAATTCGGTTGTATTTTTTTTTTATTTTTTGTGTTTGTTACCTGATTTCTCGAAAACGGCTAGACCGATTTGAAAAATTTTTTTTTTGTTCGTATGGGTATGCTTTCCATTTGGTCCCATTATCACCAGATCTGGATCTGGATGACGGGATCCCAGAGAAATCGAGGACATCTCTTGAAAATTGTAGGGACGCATTGTGTAAAATCTTGTCATACATGTGCATCTCTAACGTCACTACCAAATAGTCAAGAGTTGGAACTGGTCAGATCCTGGAGACCACAGAGATTCGAGGGAAAACCTCAACGGCATATAGCAGCTACCTTGTGTTTGGGCTTATTTTAATTGTATTGATGAAAACTTTACAAAACTTTAGACAAACATGATCTGATGATGAAGAAGATTGAGGGTCGAGGCAACTCCTCAACGATATATAGCAGCTACCGAGTGTTTGGGCTTATTTTATTCGTATTGATGAAAACTGTACACAACTTTACACAAACATGATCTCATGATGAAGTAGACTGAGGGTCGAGGGAACTCCTCAACGGTATATAGCAGCTACCTTGTGTTTGGGCTTATTTTAATTGTATTGATGAAAACTTCACACAAACATGATCTGATGATAAGGAAGATTGAGGGTCGAGGGAACTCCTCAATGGTATATAGCAGATACCTTGTGTTTGGGCTTATTTTATTCGTATTGATAAAAACTTTACACAAACATGATCTGATGATAAGGAAGATTGAGGATCGAGGGAACTCCTCAACGGTATATAGCAGCTACCTTGTATTATTCGCTTATTTTATTAAATTGATTAAAACTTGGTGGCTACGCTTTTCGATGTTCTCCCTATCTAAAACTTTTTGCATGTAGGTCCTTTTTTGTGAAACTTGATTTATACGTTGTTCACTAGTCTCTTTTGAAATGACATTGGAGGTAGATTTCCTACATTAAGGCTGCGTTTCCACAGGGATGTGTTTGTAAAGAACCAATAGAATCGCTTCATTTACCTCGCCCTGACCGAGACGAGGTAAATGAAGCGATTCTATTGGATTCTCGCACATCTCTGGTGGAAACGCACCCTAAAAGGCGTTTCTCCCTTTCTTCGCTTGTTTCATTCAATCGGCGCTGTCTCATATAAGCAGCGCGTTTCGTAGGTCTATCCATATTCAGACAAAGTAATGTCCCACTGCAGGGACGGGCCTCCTCCTGTGACGGAGAGATACTTGGCCTACTAATACCACGCTGGCCAGGCGGATTGGTATAGGGTTTAATTTCAAGTTTTCCTTCTTTTTATTTCTCAAAGATAATATTCACGGATAGTCCCTTAGTCGGTTTTTACGACACCCATGGGATGAGATGAGGTGGTGACATATTGTGTTCTCACTCCGTCACCACGCGGATTTATAGAATTGGTATTCACTAAAAATATAGAAATAAAATTAATTTTCACAAAAAAAAGAACCGACTTCAAAGACAAAAATTGCACTAAAAAGTAATAAATAATTACTTGTATTTTGATTTTACAACATTAAATCAGCCATTCTTTCTACTTAATTTTAATCTAAAGAATAGGTTCTTTTCATTATTGTAAAAGTATTGTTAAGGATATTTCTTGAAGAGTCTGTAAATATATTTATTTGTAGATTCTTTAAAAGATAATCAAATTATTACATATGGCTGATTTAATGTTGTAAAATCAAAATACAAGTAATTATTTATTACTTTTTAGTGCAATTTTTGTCTTTGAAGTCGGTTCTTTTTTTTGTGAAAATTAATTTTATGTACTTTTTATAAAGGCGCGGGCCCACCGCGGTGCACGGAGAGTCTACGCAAGTGTATTAAGCTTCGCTTTGGAAGAAAATGAATGTGTTTGTGTCCACTGCAACCTGCAACCCACAGAGAGGCATACGCATGAATTGACGTCATTAGATAAGATAAGATAACTTTTATTGTTTTATCACAATGTTTTTACAGATGTTATTAATAAATATAGGTATCAATTATGGACCCTGTCGGGCACAGCATCAAATATATTTTTGATACATGCGTGGCTTGCTCGAATACGCGGTAACATAGCTCAACGCTGTCGACGTGGGTCTACGTTTCCACTGGAGTACACGAATATGACTGTCGACTATGTACAGCTCACTTATCGCAGCACAGTTTTGTCCGTGGATTGCAGTGGCACGTGCGTAGCCTCTCCTTGCGCCGTGCCACAGTATACATAGTCGTGGGTCATATTCGTGTACTCCAGTGGAAACGTAGACCCACGTTGTCAAACAAATTAATACACGCAGCTAAAACGCGCCGCGGTGGGCACGCGCCTTTAGTCACTGCTTATCTCATAAGTCTAGTTTACTGATTACCTAATTAAAATCTTTAATTATCATATTAAGAACTGACTATCTTTATAATCTGTGGCAAAAAAATAAATATAAATGCTTACAAATAGACAAACAAAAAATATCATTAAAGATTAAATCCTCTTTAGTTACGGTTACCTAATTACACGCTTCTTTGTTTTATAACTAGTAGCTACATGACAAATTACTATGGCGGTAATCATCATAACAGCCCATTAATGTCCCACTGCAGGGACGGGCCTCCTCCCGTGATGGAGTGATACTTGGCCTACTAATACCTGGCCAGACGGATTGGTATAGGGTTTAATTTCAAGTTTTCCTTCTTTTATTTCGTTAAGATAATATTCACGGATGGTCCCTTAGTCGGTTTTTACGAAACCCATAGGATGAGATGTGGTGGCTCATCCATTGGCTGTCATAATATTAAGTATTATGATGATGTCATTGTGAGTCAAGAAACATTTGTATAACGTATCCTACATTTTAAATCCTCTTTTATGACATCCATGCACGCTCATTTGTTTTGTATTAAGACCTACTTTAAGTATTTTGCTCCTCACTGTCATGTGATAAATATTTACCTAGTTAATCTTCTAGGGATAAATAAGACGGTGCTCTTAAAGACTTCCGATGTGACGTAGTGACTTAACAAACACAAGGGCAAACACCGTTATCTGCTTCTCACCCCTGCACGGGGTGGGGAACACATTTGAACCTTGTGTCCTTACGGGGACCTCGCAACCCACTACAGTGGGTCGGTCGTTGTGTTCCGCTCTCGAGTCATGCTGGCCGGGTGATTCTCCCTTAAACAATAACCCCCTTACTTATAAATGCCACTCAAATTTCAGTCAATTGATTAGCTTAAATTTAAAAAAAAGTATTTATTGTCACTATTTCACATCTACAATTTGTTCTCTATACAATAAAGTCAAACAAATCTCACGGTTTTGTTTGGTATAAGGTTGATTTTGCTAATAAGAATCTCGCTTAACAGTGATTAAATTTATTTATAAAGGCTTAGAACAAGCAATGAATTAATTTAGTTAACAAGACAGAGACTCGGGTGGTCAAGCGATCAATGGCGTCGGAGAAATCCTGTCTTGCGAGTATAAATGTTTTTTTATTGTCTTTATTCTTTTCGAAATTTTTTACCTAAACCTTATTTATATTATGTGACGGAGGAAGAATACAATATGTCACCACCCTATCTCATCCCATGGGTGTCGTAAAAGCCGACTAAGCGACTATCCGTGAATATTATCTTGACAAAATAAGAAAGAAAAGGAAAACTTATAAAACGAATAAACCCTATGCCAATCCGTCTGGCCAGCGTGGTATTAGTAGGCCAAATATCCCTTGGGCCTCCCGTCACGGGAGAAGGCCCGTCCCTGCAGTGGTACATTAATAGGCTGTAGGATGGCAGTTATGATGATGTATAGGTTAATTTACATATACTTAATTCATTTAAAAATACAAAATATAATAATATAATGATCTACTTATTCTTAATTAAGTGGGTTTTTTTAAAAAAGAATTAATTCAACACGAGAAACTCGTTATTTTTTATATCTTGTAAACGTGACTTAGTTGACAATTACATAATATTACATACTTACCCAGTCAGTATTAACAGTTAACTTCATAACTCAATCAGGCCGTATACCCACTTACTCATAAATATCATTCCTCTTAAATTTTAGTCAATTGATTAGCTTAAATTCTTACGGTTTTGTTTGGTATAAGGTTGGTTTTACTAATAAAAATCTCGCTATACAGTTATTAAATTTAAGAGGCGTTTATAAGTAAGGTATATTGTCTGTTACGAGATTAGACTTATTTTAAACATGGTTACTAAAGTTATTTCTATAGTTAGATTTTTTAAATTTTTTATTTTCCTCTCACTTTCACACAACGCCATCTAGTCCCAAACTAAGCAGAGCTTGTACTATGGGTACTAGACAACGGATAAACATACTTAACGCTAAAGTGTTAAAACAGATTTTGTTATAACAAATTTATTATTTTGTATTATTTAATACAAAATTTAGTTTTAGTAGTTAGACCATATTTTGTAACATGGCCGATTCACACTTAATGTTGACTTCAGTAACAGTTATTGTATGTTGATTTTTTTGGTTTTTTATTTAATGCCGAAAACTGTGTGACTTAACCCATGATTAAACAATAAAAATGTTTTTTTTCTCATCTGAGAAAAAATGAATACTTATAATTAATCATTTAATTAAAATATTATAAATCATAAAAAACGACTTTTTCTTTTGTAATAGTGATGAGAAAATTTCAGTTTTTGTTTAATTTTTTTTACGAAATATTATAGTTTGCACAGAATGAGCCTACGTGAAATGTTGTTTCGACATAAAGGCAAGGAGCTACTGCTACTTTACACCAATAAAATAGCAAAGTCCAAGGAGAAATTTAATTGTTTTTTCGTGTATTTTTCTTATAAGCCTAAACATATTCTATTGTTTGCTATTATTAGGGTACAGTTAGTAGAAACCTATCTTGGTATCTAGAAGAGTTTGATTGAATAAAGTTTATATCCGGCTTTTAGAAAGGTACCCCTTTTAGGGTCATAGCACATATAACGTAACGTAAACGGATCGGCATCGCCTCGCCTTTTTCCTCGGTGTCAAACGTCAAAAATCCGATTACGTTACGTATCCGATTAGTGTGCGGTGCCGTAAGGAGTTTCATACAAAGAATACTGAACGGCTCGGGTTGATACGGTGACGTTCCGTTTACGTTACGTTATATGTGCTACGACGCTTAACATGGCAGGCATTATACCACTGCGCCATCTATCATCAAACCAGCCCATTAATGTCCCACTGCAGGGACGGGCCTCCTCCCGTGACGGAGGGATACTTGAGCTACTAATACCACGCTGGCCAGACGCATTAGTAATGGTTTAATTTCAAGTTTTCGTTCTTTTTATTACGTAAAGATAATATTCACGGATAGTCCCTTAGTCGGTTTTTACGACACCCATGGGATGAGATGGAGTGGTGATATATTGTATTCTTACTCCGTCACCACACGGAGAACTGCGCGTACTGTATAATATAAAGATAATAAATATAATACAATGTAGACGAAGCATGAATCATATTATTATCAGTTTTATTTATTTATTAAATATAAATAGGTAAGTCTGTTTTTAAAATACTTAAGTTAAAGTAATTGCAATAATTTTACATTAATTCAAAGAAATTCACTCTAATTCTATTAAAAAAACTTATTTAAATTTAAAATTATATTTTAAGTCATTAATGTTGTCAGATAGAACCGTTTGTTTTTTTTTAATTTGAAGTTTTTTTAACTAAACTATGATTTTTATCTTGTTTTTCGTATTTATTTAAATGCAACTACGTCAAACGTAAGATTAGGTTCGTTATAGAATAACTTAAATTAATACTAAAATTAATTTCAATTACATATCGCACGCTATAAATAAAAGGGTATTAAGTCTGAAAAACTGTTTTTTTTTTATTTTGAATTCGGAAACCTAATTTTTTTCTCTATAAATTGGTAAGAAAATAGTATTTAAATTCCAAATACTTTTTGAAATATAACGATACAATTCTTTCTTGACTATTTATGCACCCTATTTTCGAGATAGATAAGACAGTCGCATCTTAGTTGATTCAGTAGCCGGGCATCGTTCGTGGCCGTCGCACGTATCTTTCTGAGTTACAACCCGTCCAGTCGTCAATATCGAATCAATCTATAAAATTGTGAGTATTCTAAACAATATTATGTAAAGTTAATACCTTATTGCTTGTTAAAATTGATACTAGTTTCATGTTTTATTTTAAATAATACTGTCTTGTCTGTTCAATATAATATAATTTGGTAATTTTAACGAAATAATATTAAAATAATACTTTATAGCTCCCGATTTGCTTGAGATAATTCTGTACATCTTGTTAATTGTAGTTTATGGTTGCAAGTTTCAAGTAAAATACTACCTTTTAAGTTGTTATTATATTTTTTCATTTTTAAATTTTAGTTAAAATCAAAACAATGAAGCGAAGTAGGAAGGCTGGTTTAATAATGAAAGCAATCAGCAATCGCCTAAGTACACCGGACAGTTCTTAAAATGAAGAAAACAAAGACCCATTTGCTCATCATCATCATTTCCCTGCCCTTATTCCAATTTTATTTGGGGTCGGCGCAGCATGTTTTTTTCATCCATACTGTCCTATCGGACGTCATCTCACTAGTAACACTCTTCGCAGCCATATAGCTTTTCACACAATCCATCCATCGTTTCTTTGGTCGTCCTCTTCCCCTATATCCATCCACACACATGTTCAGCACCTTCCTCACTACATGACTCTCATTCCTCCGCATAACATGCCTATACCATGACAGCCGGCTGCCACGTAATTTTTCTGCCACCGCCCGGTGCCACTTTCAAATCTTCTTACATACTCATTTCTTACTCTATCTACTCTCGTAACACCACACAGATTGTCTTTCATTCATCCCTTTTCTGGCCAACTCTCTGATCCATACAGGACGGCAGGTGTAATCATAGTTTTATAGATCTTCCCCTTAAATTAAGGGGACTGTGGGGGTCACAGATGGTTCCCGTGAAGCAATGACCTGCTGCCATTTCATCCATCCTATGTTAACTCGGTTTTTGATCGCCCGATCTACTTCGCCATCGCTTTGAATGAAAGAACCGAGATACCGGAAGACAGAGAAGACTAGAAGGCGCATGCCGTTAAGCGCTATGGCTTCAGGACTGCCAACGCTCTAATCTGCTCTGGATCTTAGGTCCATCCTCCCCAACCAGAACAATGTAATCGGCAAACACTGCACCAGGGTGCCATTTCCTGTATGCCCGCCGTCAAGGCGTCCATAATCAGTAAGAGGTAAGGACTTAAAGCCGACCCTTGGTGCAAGCCTACCGCCACACTGAACTGGTTGGAGTTGCAAGACGATCGGACGTATAACTGGACTGTCTTTACATAGCACGAATTAACTTCACATACTTCCCAGGTACAACTTTCTCTTTCATGGCCCACTTCAATACTTCTACGAAGACCCATTTGCTGACAGTGACAACAGGGATCTAACGTATGTCCCTAAAGTATCACATTTGGTTTAATTTGATAGTTTTGTTACTGTAGGTACCTACATAATGTTGTTAAATTATGTTTCTTTCATATTGAGTTTCTTTTTTATTATAACTAATTATGATACTAAAACAAATAGAATTTCTAGATTTTCTAGATGCAATCAGAAACAACTTGGTCAAACGCCTAACTTCTGCGTCTTGGGGGGCAGCCCCACATGTTGTCAGGACTACGGGTCTGGCATTGTCCTACACGGCAGGAGAGTATGCGTCCGCGGTATGGCACCGTTCGGCTCACGCAGGTATGGTCGACTCTGCCCTGAATGAAACATGCCGTATAATAACTGGCTGCTTGAAACCTACCCCATTGGTCAAATTATACTCATTGGCCGCCATTGCTCGACCTGGTGTTCGCCGTCAGGTCATTTGCGAAAGTGAAAGGAAAAATAAGAGACCGACCCTCGTCATCCACTTTACTCGCACAATATACCCAGGGCACGCCTCAAAAGTCGTAAGAGTTTTTTGCGACACACACGTGCACTGTGCGGTGACCCCAGTAAGGCTAGACTGGACGGGTGGGCCTCAAACTTTGCACCACCGGCGGACTTCATTCCACCCGCCGAACATCTTCCACCTGGTTTCGAGGAGCAGTGGCCGATCTGGAGGTCGCTCAATAGGCTACGTACCCAAGTAGGCCGCTGTAACTCTAACCGGACTAAATGGGGTTATCTGAACCCCTCCTATAGTGGATGTGGGTGCGGTTCTCTCGTCCAGGACATGGAACACTTCCTATCATGCCCAATGTGCCCTGCCACCTGCACACCAGAAGACCTAAAGAGTGCCAACGATAATGCTGTTGCTGTCGCTGGTTTTTGGGCAAAACACATAAAATATATTTGAAATTAGACTTATTGCCGTCGAAACGAAGAAGAAGAAGAATTATAATCCCTTAGCCATGTAGGCAAAAGATAATTTCTGTGCTGCTTAATATAGTATCAATATTAATTACAACTGGTTATCGAAATAATTTGGTAAATTTTGGTTAAGCTAGAGAGTAGCAAGTTAAACTTAATAGCTATTTGAACTGCTTAAAGGGTATCATCTTTTTCTGTTCCCATAAAACTATTAATATAAAAAAAACTGTTATAGATACACAAACTAAACTTTACCAGCATAAAGAAGGATAGTGTACTTTTAAATCTAGAGATAATTTTAAATATTTGAGTAAGTAGTTCCGAATCTATGATTTTTTAAAACTTCAATACGCGATATCTCAAAACAACGTTTTCGAAATAATACCCTTTTGTTTGTGACGTGCGATATATTGTTTCTTCTTTTTGTTATTTTCTTTCGTGAATATTATGTTTACGAAATAAAAAGAAGGAAAACTTTAAATAAAACCCTATACCAATCCATCTGGCCAGCGTCGTATTAGTAGGCCAAGTATCCCTCCGTCATGGGAGAAGGCCCGTCCCTGCAGTGGGACATCAATAGGCTGTTATGATGATGATGATATTAATCTTACCATAGGAAATACCGTACATAATATAATATGCTAAGTTCTTCCACTGCTTTTACGATACCCTCAATATGTATATGATAGGCTGATGACAACATGTGTTCTTCTGTCTGTCCGCCACTATCCATACTTACTTACTAATATTATAAATGGGAAAGTGTGTCTGTTTGTCTTTCTTTCACGGCAAAACGGAGCGACGACGAATTGACGTGATTTTTTAAGTGGAGATAGTTGAAAGGATAGAGAGTAACATAGGCTATTTTTGCTACCCCGAATTTAACGCGAGCGAAGCCGCGGGCATAAGCTAGTACAAAATAATTATTTTACCAATATAAATTTGCGATTAAAATCAAAGTTACATAATAAAAGCATTTATAAAAAAAAATAAACAAAAAATACTTTACAAGTTTCATTTATAAATGGCATTGACCCTCTACTAAACACACAGCAATCGAACTACATTACTATACACCTTAATACTTTGTAATAAGGCATATTTTCAAACGAAAATGACAATCCAATTGCCGAAAAAAATAGTTGCATTTTTTTTTCTCAATTCGTTGAACTTGTAATCAAAGTGTCACTAAACTTGCATGCTGTCAAACCTGTATCAGCTGTCAAATAAAAAAAGTTAGAATACGATGTTGGACGTGTCAAAAATTCCTTAAATTAAATATTTATTTTAAATAAATCGTATAAGAAACAACAGTAATTTTACTACTCTAAGAACGAATTGCTTTTTTTATCCTGGATGGGAAACATAATTAAAAGCTTCTCATCTAGGTTTCATTTTACTCGGGCATATTATCCTTTCTCCTAAACATAGTAATCTGCTTTTTTAATGCCCATAATGAGGAGGCACAGGCAAAACTAATCTCAGATGGCGACACCATCGTTGGTGGGTGTCATCCACAATTTGCTTGTTTGTAAATACGTAAGAATTTATTTGCGAATTTTTCAATGAATATGAATTCCTGTATGGTAAATAAAAAAACAAACATACATGGCAAATTTAAAAGTAGAGCTGAAGAAGAGAAATGCGTCCCTAGCTGGCAAAAAAAGCGGATCTAGTGGTGGTGGCCTTAATCCATAGCTTTCGTCTTTTCTTATCAGAAGGGAAACGATGAGTACCTTTATTTTTACAGTTAAATGCACTACACAGCGTCATAATTTACATCTAAAACCTTTTTTGAAATAATTTAGTTACAATTTGTATAAAGTTTGACAGTCAAACAAAAACAACGACAATGCGCCATCTATCGGGATAAATAAGCTGTGTGTCTCCCTATTCCCGAGTAACGGCAAAACAAGATGCAATGTTTCTAAAACAGAAGTTCTAACCTAGGTTTTACTCCAGCGTTATAGGACAAGACCTGTGGACAAGACGCTGGTTTAATTTCAAGTTTTCCTTCTTTTTATTTCGTAAAGATAGTTCCTTAGTCGGTTTTTACGAGCTGAGATGGGGTGGTGACATAATTCTATTTTTACTCCGTCACCACACGGAAAAACCTTTACAATACTTAGGTATAACAAATCCAAATAAGGCCCTCATTTGCAGATTCCACACACAATTTGTCCTGCGAAGAATTTCGTGGATTACGATCGCGTACCGAGACTAATCTATCAAGGCTTTAGATTCCACCAAGGACATCCATAATGTTTATAAAAACATTTAGGATGTGCTACGATGATGTCACTTTTCACAACCACACATAAGTAAATACGTAAGTTTTTAAATAAGTATATTCATCATAATAATATAAGTCATAATGTTCATGCACGGTGGGTTTTGTAAATGAAAATTGTTTCTCATTATTGCTATTAGTTATTTTATTTGAGACATGCAATGCGCCTGTGTCAGTTCTGTTTCAAAATTTTGCCCAAAATAAGTTGCACAAAATAAGCTGAGATTTTCGTTTGCACAAAATCATTGTGCTGTGCTGTGCAGTGTGTGTTTTATTAAGTGAATTTCAGTGTTATTATGTTAACTATATTTGAGAATCGTTTGTTCCGACAGTATGTTGTTGTAATTGTTGGTAAGTATTTTATTAGATACTAGCTGACCCGTGCCCACTTCGTTGGGCGTCGAAAAAAATGCGTCACTTTTTTAAACATATTTCATTACTGCTCCACTCCTATTAGTCGATACGTGATACTATGACACTTCCCGATAAATGTACTATTTAGCACAAAAAGAATTTTTAAAATCGGTTTAGTAGATCCAGAGATTAATAGAGATTACGCCTACGATTACAACTACAACAAACTTACAAACACACAAACTTTACCTCTTTATAATATTAGTATAGATTTCTTTGGTTTGAGTGATAGAGATTAAGAACTATGTACTTAGGCCCAGATTCAGAGTCGTGACTTTACTTTGCTTCAAAGTAATCTTCCCAAAGTAAACTTTTCATGCGAAAGATTACTTTAATGTTTTTCAAATTCAGAGACAATAACTAGACTTTGCTAAGCAAAGTACGCTCTAAAAAGTAAAGTAAGCGTTTGTTCAGCTGCACGCAGCTTTTACATTATTATTTTATGTTCTAAAACATGTAACCGATAAAACGCTCACAAAATAATTTTTTAAAACACGATTTAATTGTTATTAATAGGTAGCGGTTTTAAAAGGTTTAATTTTTTTTATCAGCTCTTAAAAATATTTTTATATATTCCTTAGGTAAAAATATTATTTATTCATAAAATGGAACGTTGTAAACTTTGACGGACTACACTCTATTCAAGATAGCATGAGAATTAATATAAACATGTTAACTTGTCAAACTGCAAAAATTTATAGGCTTTCAAAGATTTTTTTATCTAAAAACATCAATTTGTAATTTTATTTTTTTTCAGCTGTCATGACATATTATTGACCGTAGATTTTATGTATGAATGAGTAATCGTGATATTAACAAGACCCAATTTTAGGTTTGTTTACCTAATTTCTCACGCCAAAGTGAATAGAGTATAGTTTTTGTTTAGATTTGTTGTTCACATTCGTTTACGACACAACTTCTGCTTTTCTGGACTTAATTAAAGAAAGATAAGAAAAGAAAGGAAAGCACAATTCGTCAGAAAATAAAACAGAAATTAATAAGCAAACGCAAATGTGAAACAAAGTATTGTCAAAATTTGACATTTTGTCGGTATAATCCTACCATATTAAATATTTATTATGATATATGGAAATATTGCCAACACAATGGCCTCTTTTTTAAGACGTATAGTTATGCAAAGTTTACTTTAGGAGCAAAGTCAACCTCATCATCGACTTTGGCTTTGCGAAGTAAAGATCAGTAGCGGAAAGTAAAGTTCGAGTTTGACAGGACTCTGAATCTCGTTTTTGTGTCAAAGTCGAACTTTACTTTAGCAAAGTCTAGTTATTATCTCTGAATTTGAACAACATTAAAGTAATCTTTTCGCATGAAAAGTTTACTTTGTAGTAATAAATAATGAAAGTAAACTTTGTCATGCGAAAAATTACTTTAATGTTGTTCAAATTCAGAGATAATAACTAGACTTTGCTAAAGTAAAGACAAAGTGCGGTCTCTGAATCTGGCCCTTAGTGTTAAGAGCGAATTTTATTCTATAAAAAATAATAATTTATTTGTTGTATTAGGTATCTTATGTTTAATATAAAATCATTTAGCAAGAAATATATTTATTCTTCCATGACAGATGCACTGTTGTATAACTACATAATTATGAATATAATACAGATGACAGTTTCATTTAAGGCCTACGCAGACCGGTACGGCGGCATGGCAAGGGATTTTAATTTTTACTAATGGAAATTCAACCGTACTGTTACAGAAATACGACATAAATTGCTATCCTTTAAAATGATGCCGTGGCATTGAAAGGGATTTTATCGCACGGCATTTTTCATTTTAAAGCATAGCAATTTATGTCGTATTTCTGTAACAGTACGGTTGAATTTCCATTAGTAAAAATTAAAATCCCTAGACATGCCGTCCCGGTCTGCGTAGGCCTTTAAGCAAAAAATAACAAAAATAATAATTTAATTATATTTATAAAACTACTCTGTCACTAACATAGAAATTATAATTACTCATTTAAAGTTAACTTCATATTAATTCATGTGAATTAATATTATAACACTCTTGTGTTTAACATACCCTAACAAATTACTTTTAAAAACACAGTGTTTATTCTACTAATATTATAAACACAAAAGTTTGTACTCATGTATGTTTGTTACTGTTTCACGTCAAAACTACTGAATGGATTTTAATAAAACTTTACAATAATATAGCTAATAAGGCAGAATAATAAGTATATTGTGTGAATTGACCAAAATACACAAACGAAGTCGCGGGCACAAATATGTCGGTAACTCTGCTCTGTATAAACTTATTTAGGAAGGTGTATTTGCACCTACACAAATATTTGCATTAAACGGGAATCGAAATCACAGCTATTTAACTATACGTACAACTCATACTCGTAATTCTGTGCTACAACTTAAGAGGTTAAAAAGTAATTATAAAAATTTAAATTTAAATAGTCATATCTCCTAAACGGATGGACCTTTTTCGATTTTATTTTTTCCTGTCTATTAAAGTAACGCCTTACGTCGTGTTTATGCCCCATTGTCATGTATATCCTGCCAATGCGCCACACATTGGTCATCTATGAGTACATATATAATTAATAATGTAATAATTATAATGTATTAGGTAAATATATTTACATCATCATCCTCCTGCCCTTATCCCATTTTCACTCGGGGTCGGCGCAACATGTATGCTTTTTCCATTCATCTCTGTTTCCCGTCATCTCAACATTCACTCCTTTCCTAGCCATATCATCCCTCACACAATCCATCCATCTCTTCTTCGGTCTACCCCTCCCCTTGTACCCGTCCACTTCCATAGCCAATGCCTTCCTTACTATATTACTTTCATCCCTACGCATTACATGTCCGAACCACGTTTTGTTAAAATGTTAAGTTAATTTGTTCTTGTCATTACAACCAAATATACTTAGACCTTGGCTACGTTTGTTTTTTCGCAACAAGATTTTTCGCACTAGCGTTACATCGCACCAATAAAGCATCGATGTACGATAACATCGTACTACTAAATTATCGCGATACCGTGTTCGATACCCTTAGGAGCAATTTACCAGATTCTCAATTTACCAGATTCGCAATTCACCATATTCTCAACTCACCAGATTCGCAATTGACCAGATTTTAATAAAAATCGAACTATCAACTTTTGCAGTAAAATAAGGAACCCGTAATATCTTTGTAACTGTAGCTCATAGGTAATTAGACAATCATTACAGTTAAGAGCTCGGTAAATTTTTCTATTGTTCACTATGTATAAATTATAATAATGTATTAGCTACTAATTTAGACGAAATGTTTTTGGTAGATACTCGTTTCTTATAGATTTTTGTTTTAAAATCTGTGTAGGTATACAATAGAATAACATAATTGAGATCTTAGTTCTAAAGTTCTATGTGGAATTCGAGTGTTTTGCTCATTTGTTCGTTTTACATACCGGTGTGATTCGCCAACTTGGTTTCGCCTACTAGCGTCTTTCTTTTATCTATGTCTAGCTATTTGTCAACTTATTGAATTGTATACTATTGCGTTTAATACAATCGGAGACTGAAGACAATGATGGATTTTTAGAAGTATTGAACGAGCACACTGGGTTTATACACTTATGCAGGAATTGTATTTTATTTTTGTACAAATCTTTCACTTCCCTAAAACAAATATTTTGACTTTTTTTATTTGACAAACTCTGACTGAGGCCACGATGGTGTGTTGATAGTTGATACCAATTTCGTTACCTACATAGATAAACTCACGCCTTATTCCGTCCGGGGTAGGAAGAGACGACAGAACCACGAAGCCACTTGTCACGATCCTGGCAAACAGATTGGGCCTCGTCCACATTCATTAAGCTAATTACTTACTTACTTCGAAAACACATTAGATTCTTATTTTAAATAAGTACAAATTACCTCACCCATTCTGGCGTAGTGAAATTGTAAAGGACCAACATGGAAATATGCTATTTCAAATAAAATACATATATCAATATTAATAAATTATCTTGAGTCCTGATGTAACAACAAAAAACACCACCAACTTGAGAATCTTACTATTATTAAGTAAGTAGATGATTTCTTTATAAAACTTAAATTTATTTTTTCCAGCAAACCTCTGCGTATTGGCTACAGGCATAGGTCTGGTATGGCCATCACCAGTGCTGGTTAAGCTAAACAATACCACGCAGTCTGTACTGCCAGAACTCATCACAGAAAAGGAAGGATCATGGATAGTCTCTATTGGATTTTTAACTGGAATTGTGGGTAAGCTGTGTAGGGTAAGATTCAATATCTGACCTTATCATGCATGATAAGGCTGCATAATATTGGAGAAGTGCCAAATGAAGCGCACTCGTAACGGACGCGCATGTATGACTCGCTTAATGAATGTGGACGAGGCCCAATCTGTTTGCCAGGATCGTGACAAGTGGCGTTCTGTCGTCTCTGCCTACCCCGGACGGGATAAAGCGTGAGTTTATGCATGTATGTATCATGCATGATACGGAATTAAATAGATTATTTTTAACCGAATTCAATAAGGAAAGAAGTTTCTTAATTAGTGTGTATTTTTTCTACTGAATTATTTCTTGATCCTCATCATCATAACAGCCCATTAATGTCCCACTGCAGGGACGGGCCTCCTCCTATGACGAAATGACGGAAGGATACTTGGCCTACTAATACCACGCTGGGCAGGCAGATCGGTATAAGGTTTAATTTCAAGTTTTCTTACTTTTTATTTCGTAAAGATAATATTCACGGATAGTCCCTTAGTCGGTATTTACGACACCCATGTGATGCGATGGGGTGGTGACATATTGTATTCTTACTCCGTCACCACACGCATTAATTTGAAAGAATCACTTTTAACGGAAAGGGAATAGGTTCGCTTGAAAGGTTTTCTTTGTCCCGACAAAATATGGTATGGGGTGAGCAAGGGATGCCTACTACTTCTGAATAGGTTTTAAATAGTCCAGTTTTATACAATAAATTGAATAAAAAGTTACCATTTCCTATGCTAGGACACATCTCTGGTGACATGATAAGTATACCTACTTTCAGTTATTAATTTATATAACTATTACTTCTATACTAATAAATATTATAAAGAGGTAAAGTTTGTGTGTTTGTAACATTGTAGGGGGTAATCTCTGGACCTACTAAACCGATTTTAAAAATTCTTTTTGTGTTGAATTGTCCATGTATCGGGGAGTGTCATAGACTATATTATAATATTATGCTATGACTAATAGGAGTGGAGCAGTAATGAAATATATGTTTTAAAAAGGGACGCATTTGTTTCGCCGTCCAACGAAGTGGGCACGAGTTAGTTAGTATACTATAAATTTAGTAAAAAGTTACCGTTTCCTATGATAGGACACATGTCTGGTGACATGATAAGTATACCTTCTTTCCGTGATTTGTATAACTATTACTTACTTATTTTATAAAATTATGAATGTTCCAGGAAATTTCTTCATGATATTTCTCGTAGAATGTATAGGTAGGAAGTCAGGCTTGATCCTAGCATGCTTACCAAAGATAACTTCAGGCTTCGTGTTCATATTTACCACAGAAGTATGGATGCTACTACTCGGTAGAGGACTTAGTGGACTATCTGATGCTGCCATATTTACTTTAGCACCCATGTATGCTTCGGAAATTGCGAGTGTGAGTATGACTATCATAATTTTCTTTATGACATATTGACAATCCCAGTAAATCACTGATCTGATGGTATGGTTGAGGTATACTGGACATTTTTCATCCGTGAATATTATCTTTACAAAATAAAAAGAAGGAAAACTTGAAATTAAACCCATTATCCATCCTTCTGGCCAGCGTGGTATTAGTAGGCCAAGTATCCCTCCGTCACGGGAGGAGGCCCGTCCCTGCAGTGGGACATTAATGGGCTGTTATGATGATGACATGGTGAAGATACACTGCAAAAATATAAAACTAAGCCTTTCAATTTCATCATAGCAATAAAACTTATGTCTAACAATTACATAAAATTTCTCACAAAACGCAACACCATCTAGTTTCAAAATCTTAATCCTTGTACTAAATGCACTAGAGCACTATTTCATCATTCCCCTGCCCTTTATCATAACAGCCCATTAATGTCCCACTGCAGGGACGGGGCTCCTCCTGTGACAGAGGGACACTTGGCCTACTAATACCACGCTGGCCAGACGGATTGGTATAGGGTTTAATTTCAAGTTTTCTTTTTTTTATTTCGTAAAGATAATATTCACGGATAGTCCCTTAGTCGGTTTTTACGACACCCTTGGAATGAGATAGGGTGGTGACATATTGTATTCTTACTCCGTCACCACACGCAGAACCACAGAACCACACCACAGTACGATTACATTACTTAAAAAAAAACACAATTTTATTTGGGGTTGGCGCAGCATGTCTTTTTCTTCCTCATGCTGCTAAAGGTTTTGGCTATATTTTACGGCCGGCCGCCTGCCTGTTGCCAACCCTCTTTGGGAATGCTGTTGTTGGTGGTTTACTCCCCCACCAGGAGGTTGACCCGAGGAGCTAGGTGGTATGCACCGGGTCGTGGTACCCCTTAGTCGCCTCTTACGACACCCACGGTAGGATATGGGCAGTCTTATTCTAACCGGGAACCGCACACAACTAGATAATAAATAATCTTTACACATTCACATCACATCACATACACATCGCCATCTAGTCCCAAACTAAGCAAAGCTTGTACTATGGGTGCTAGACAACGGATAAACATACTTAAATACTTTTGTTTTTAAATACATACATAATACATAGAAAACACTCAGACCAATGCAAACAATCATGTTCATGCACACAAATATTTGCATTGAGCGGGAATCGAACCCGAGACCTCTGCGTAGCAGTCAGTGCCCGCATACCAGTAGATATAGACAACTACTTGTTCAACGATATAAACTCTTGTCATTTTCTTTCAGAAAGAAATCCGTGGCAGTCTAGGAGTAATTTTACAAATAATGTGCTCTCTAGGAGTAGTGACCATGCTGTCTATCGGCCCCTTCATAACCTACTTGACTCTAAACATATTTTATACTTGTGTGACCATTGCGGCTACTTTACCACTGTTCTTTATGCCTGAAAGCCCTTACTTCTTATATTCGAAAGGTAAGTTTATTTTTCTTTTCACTTGACTTTACTGCCCAGCAGCAAGAAAAGACTTCATCTTATTAATAAAGTATAATACTTGGCTCTCCGTGTGGTGACGGAGTAAGAATACAGTGTGTCGCCACTCCATCTCATCCCATGGGTGTCGTAAAAACCGACTAAGGGACTATCCGTAAATATTATCTTTACGAAGTAAAAAGAAGGAAAACTTGAAATTAAACCCTATACCAATCCGTTTGGCCAGCGTGGTATTAGTAGGCCAAGTATCCCTCCGTCACTGGAGGACGCCCGTCCCTGCAGTGGGACATTATTGGGCTGTTATGATGAATACTTGGCTTACTAATTACGACACCCAACCCTAAATTACAACTGTCAAAATTCACTAATTAGAATGGTTCGAGTATAGTGCTTTGGAAATGGAATTTGGAATTTGAATTCCACTCAGGACAGGACAATACGTTATGCGATCCACACATCACTATCCTAAATCTGGATGTTATTTATGTACGTTAAGTTGATTTAGACGACCTCTGTGGCGTAGTGGTTATATAACATGATTGCTACGCAGAGGTCTCGGATTCGATTTCCGCTCAATGCAAATCTTTGTGTGCATGAACATGATTGTTTGCATTGGTCTGAGTGTTTCTATGTATAATATGTATGTATTTCCCATAGTACAAGCTCTGCTTATTTTGGGACTAGATGGCGTTATGTGAGGATTATTTATTTATTTTAGTGTAGTCCCTGCGACAAAGATGACATAATCTACTCATAATTCTAAAAACAAACGAACTAACAAAAAAACAATCGATAATCGCAAATATTTTCTAAACAAAATACTTAAATGAAGTGTTTGGTTACCGCATTCATATTATAATTACTTACATAAGTATGTAAGTGCTTAACCTTGCATATTACATAACAAAAAATACATAATTTAAATTGTCATATTCTAGTAGCTTAGTTGGTATATCTATGGAATAAAATTGAATAAAAGAAAATAGGAGGAAATGGAAGGTGATGGAAATGTATAGAATGGAATGAAAGCGAAAAGGTATGGAATTAAAAGGCCTAGAATAAAATGGAATGAATGGGAAGCTAAAGGAAGGGACTAGAATGAAATATAATGGATGGAAATGAAAGAATACTTAAGGTAAGGGAATGATACGGTATAGTTTGAATCAAATATGGTATGTATAAAGATACTTGTATGTAGTAATGTAGACAAAACATAGCAGGTTTGTAGGAATCGAATACATTACTATTACACAGTCACATTATCTAGAGAGTTCGCTGGAATGTAAACCTCGCGTCCCGTTCTCCTTTCAACCCCCGCGCTCGCCACGGGCGCATCAATACGGTACACGGAACAAAAATCAAGTGGAAGTGCAAAGTAGCCGTGGTAGTGCAAAGTAAGTAGTAGACGTGCGTTTATGTGTATTAGTAAAAATAAATAAGACGTGCGTTTATGTGTGTTAGTAAAAATAAGCGTCTAACAAAATTAACTGAAACTGTCAAAATTAAGTGGTTTAAGTTATTTCTTTGTCATTACATACTTTTAAAGTCTGAGCATTATCTAACAAAGATTGGTAAACAACAGTTAGGTACGAAAAGAAGAAAGACAATGGAAAAAATTGGTACTCGATGCGGGACTCGAACCCGCGTCTCTGGACTATACGCGTCCAGCGCCATAACCACTAGGCCAACCGAGTAACCGTCTCGACTACCAAATTTAACCACGACGAATCCTACCTTATCTAATTTGATTGATAGACAACTGGGCCCACCTTAATTTAAGTACTGGGACGATTGCACTACTCATTTTGCAAGGGCATTGTGGAGAAATGCCAAGAAGTCTGAAATAATAACAAAAGCGCTTGCCCATCTACCTCAAGATTTTGTGGAAGATGGGTGGTTATACAATTTAGGAGAGAGTGAAAAGGACCCCCAAATTGATTCATTTAATACCTATTTTGAAAAAACTTGGTTAAGAAAAGATAAAATTTTTAATAATACATGGTGTTTTTATAATAAGTTACATAAAACAAATAATGCAGTTGAGGCGTGGAATGCACGTCTCAATAAAATGATAAAACCCAAGCCTAACTTAGTAGTTCCTATTAAAACACTACATAAAAGACTCTAAAGTCTATTTTTTTATCTCGGACACTAAAATGACAACTACTAATGTCAAACGTAAAACTAATATAGCCAGCTTTTAAGAAACAGTGCTGTCCCTGTGTTTCGATTCGTTTTGTAATTATTGTAAAATATTTACGGTTGTTAGTATAGTCGAGAACTAAATGCCTTTATCACCTCTAGAGTTAATGTTAGTTGCATTTCATAAAACTATTAGGGTCAATATCGCACAACAAAACATCAGCTAAATCATGACGATACTTTGACATAATATCAGTTCTCATGTATTAGCAAATAGTTGTTAGATATTTATAAAAACAAATAGTAGAAGTTGCTGATAGAAGAGGTAAGTACTTTATCCTCTTTCCATTGGTATACAACATCCTATAAAATAGTAAATAGTTTTTCTACTTATTTACCTTTCTATTTATTCAGAAAATGGAAGAACTTTCTCTCTTTTATTTATTTTTTTATTGTACTGTGAAGTTGATCATATCTTTAAATTTTACCTGTCTCTATAGTTATAATAAGTCAATAAACAAAAAGTTGACGTTTTTGGTGAGCTATTATGAATTTATTTGATGCTCCTAGTATTAAATTTTAAAACAAAACATAATTATGAGGACTCGCGGAACAATTTTTTTTTTAAATTTAAGTGTTCATGGTAAATATTGGGTTTTTCTTTTAAAAATAGCTTTACATCGATATCTAAAATATGTTGAGGTTAAAACCAGCTAGGGGAGTGAGGAAAGACTGGTAATGACCGCTTCTATCAGCTACTTTAATTTGGCAAACGATGTACCAAACACCCTGTATAATTACGACGACCTAACTACATGATGGCGGGGAGACGACTGAAGGCAACGCTAGTACACACAGCAACACATCAAGTTAAACATTTTCATTTAAAATTGTTTCTTATTTCAAGGTATTAAGGTACATGAGTGTCTAGCTTGATTAGTTGCTGTGTGTACAGTCGCGCGCCTGTAAAAGTGATTTCTCAGCAGTCGCTCAAATTACAATGTTGTGTCCCTACAAATCTAATGAATTTCTCTCTTTTTTCCTTCTATGTCCATCCCTATAATTTCTTGCATGACGTCATTGGCGTATATTTCTATTTTAAGTTTTCGTAATTTTATAACATAAAACAAATTAGGATAAACCACCTAATCGTTAGAAGTCCTACAATTGTTGGCACTTAACCCAGTTGGATCGACCGACCCATGTATGGGTTTCGGGAAATAAAAAATTCTGCCCCCTTTATACGGTTTTATTAAAACAATTTATAAATACTTTTGGAATCGACAGTTAATGACTGTTAGCTGTGGTGACAAAATAGGTAGTAAATTTAATTATTTATATGTAGTTGTTTTTTCCAAGTGAAAATGTCTGTAGTGAATATGGTAAAACATGTCCCTTAAAAAGTGAAATTATATTACATATATTGTTATATTTCTATTAATATAATATCAAAAATATAAAGCTTGAAACATAACAATATTTATACTACAAAGAAAATTCATGCTTTTAATAGTAAAAGCATGAATTTTCTTTGTAGTATAAATATTGTTATGTTTCAAGCTTTATATTTTTGATATTATATTAATAGAAATCAACAAAATCACTGGTATTTTGCTGAATATCTTAGGAACCCATACATGGGTCCGTCGGAACAACCACGGAATACGAGATTTTCGTAAAACAATATATTTAAAAAAAAATTCTAATTGAATTCATTATTATTCTACAAAATTTTGAATGAGTTGAGAATGGTAATGATCCGATAACGCAATTGCGCTTGATACCGACAAAGATTCTAGAGAAGAAAACACTTCGATTCAAGCCTAAAACACTTGCGAAAATGAGACCATGGTTTATTTCACTGAATCCTGTTTTTCAGGAGAATGAGACTATGGAAAAGACGTTTTGCATCGACGATGCTATAATATCTTTATAACAGAGGTCACAGTTGTTAGCAGTTCACAGGGATATCTCGATCAGGCCGGGATTTTTCAATCAAATTCGATCAAAATCGATAATATTATTTTCAAAACTGTAATAAGTCATAAACTTAATAGTAATACATTTGATTTAATTATAATTATTTAATTTATTATTTTATTTTAGTTGTAAAAACGTATTAGTAAAGTAATAAGTAAAGTAATTATGTCTTCAAGTAATAGTTTTATTTTATTCTAGTTTTAACGAATAAAGAATAAAAACCATATAAATATCAGTACAAAAATAACCTTGTCCAGGGATGGTGATTCGTTTCTATAAAAGAATTGATGTTTAATTATGAATTATATATTAATTTTATTATGAAACAAGATTATTATTATTTTATTATGCAGACTCAAAGATTAATTGTACTTACAGCCAAATAAAAATAAATTATGTACCAAAAATAAATTTTGTTTCATTTACTTACCTGAGTTTAAAATTAGAATTTGCACATTTTATATTATTACTTCCAAAAAAACTGTATAAAATTTAAATTTATCGTTAACTGTTGATAGTGGTGGTACATCACCATACATAAATTGCACAAAAAAAGGTAACAGTAATGATATTTTAGTATTCGAGATTAAAAAACAGCCTATAGTCTCTATTTACCGTAATCGGCGGTACTAACCTATATTTTTATCGGTAAGTACCGGCTGTACCGCATCACTATTTATTAGTTGTAAAAAACAGGCAACACATGAAATGTCATTTTAGTATCTGAGATAAAAAAATAGACTATAGTTATTACTTTGGTAAATTGAAAAATGATAGATATATTAAAAAAAAAACCTCGGAAACCATTAAATCACAAAAAAACTGACAAAAATTATCCGAGAACTGATCGACAATGAAATTAGTTTAGGACATTGTATTGAGAAATTAATTAACTAAGATTGTGCTAGAATCGCTTATCAAGCGTTATGGGATTTTTTTATTTGATTTGTTTGTTAAGAACCACATTTTTTATAATGGAAAAATTGTTGTTAATACCTACATAAAACAAATGATATCAACTAACTTTCAGTTATGTTTTATTACCCTTTGCTACAGGTCACTTTAATGTGACCAATAAACCCCTAGAGTATAATTCAGTAGTGCAATCGTTCCAGTACTTAAATTAAGGTGGGCCCAGTTGTCTATTAATAAAATTAGATAAGGTAGGATTCGTCCTGGTCCCAGTTTCGAAGTGGACGACTTGCCCCCTAACCCGCTATAAGATCACGAAATAGAATCCCACATAAGATTATTTGTGGGATCCACAAATTATTAAAGAATCTTTGTGTCCGTTAATTTCATGTTTGTAAAAGTCCTTTTAAATATTCATACTTATTCAAATATTCATGGACATCTCTTCACAGCGCCATCTGTTCCCAAAGTAAGCTAGGGTTAACCTGCTTGTATTATGGGTAACAGAACAACGGATATAAATGCATATACTTTTTTTGTAAATACATACATAAATATTATACTTTAAATCAGGGTTGAATGTCTATGTGGAAGTTGTCTTTTATAATAAAAAAAACCCCCAGTTTATGTTTAATTTTTATTCTTAAGTATTATTTTTCTGCTTAAAAAGCATACTAAAAACAACCAAAATTTCTTTTAGGCAAAACAGAAGAATCATTTAAAGTTCTATCCTTCTACCGATGCTCAGAAGTCACAGCACAAGAAGAAATAAAAGAATACGGAATAACCAATCGAAACATTAAAAACCGCAACATAAAACACATAATACGAAGCAAATTATTCCTAAAATCACTAATTCTATCTACGGCTCTTGGATGTGGTTGTCATATGGTCGGTTTTAATGTGGTTTCTTTCTATTTGCAAACAATTTTAGACTCTACGCAAACGAGTGTAAGTTCAGAATATGCCTCAGTGGTTCTTGGTGTAATGCAGTTGGTATCAAGTTTTACGACCACTTTTGTCACTGACCGTTTTGGTAGAAAACCTATTATATGTATCACTTGTGTTGGCATGGCGATTGGGATGGTAAGTAACTCTTTAACTACTTTTTTTGGTATTATTTCAGCGTTTTAGAAGAGATAATTGATAAAAGACATGATAAGAGGTTGTATTAGTAAAGTTGTAGCTACCAACAAAAATCTCCTTGTCGTGACGGAGTAAGAATACAATATGTCACCACCCCATCTTATCCCATGTCGTGAAAACCGACTAAGGTACTATCCGTGAATATTATCTTTACGAAGTAAAAAGAAGGAAAATTTTAATGGGAGGAGGCGCGTCCCTGCAGTGGGACATTCATGGGCTGTTATGATGATGCTGATCAAGAAAAAAAATCCTGATAGCCACACTGGTGTGACAATCTGGTGTGACCACGAGTCTGCCACGGATGCTCCTACACATCGCAATCTAGCCCTAAACGAGCCTGTATTATGTCTTACATATGGTGCCTAGTACTTATCTTATGGTATCAGGTTTCATTCGTACCCATAACTTAAGTCCTGCTTTTTTTACGACTGGATGGATATAAAAATAATATGTTACTACTCACACAATGTCACAATTATTCAAGTTTTGAGTAATGATGATGTAATGGTATAAGATGACATCTAAACTGTCCATTAATATCTCACTGGCAGGGACGGGCCTCCTCCCGTGACGGAGGGATACTTGGCCTACTAGTACCACGCTGGCCATACGGATATTATAGGATTACATATAAATTTTTACCAGTGCTTATTGTACGTATAACTAAAAAAATCGAAAAGAAGAAAAACAATGGAAAAAATTGGTACTCGAGGCGGAACTCTAACGCGCGTTTCTGGACTATACGCGTCTAGCACCATGATCACTAGGCCACCCGATTATCCGTCTCTATGGAGCTTAACATCAAGCACCATAGAGTCATTCTGGTAGGCTAAATTTAAAAAAAAACTATTTTTTTATTATTTTCAGCTCGGACTTGGTACATTTTTCAAGCTAAAGGAGCATGGTCCAGTAACAGGATTCATGAATTTCGTACCATTAATATCACTCATTATGGTCGTTTATGGTTACAGTGCAGGTAAAATAAGTGTTTTATAATTTATTTAACTACAAAATAACGTTCCTACCACTAGAAGACCAGGGAATTTAATGAGGTTTTCAAAATATAATAATGTTAATGTTCTAAAGTCAAATTAAATCGTAGATTTCGTATTTTGTAAAACAAGACGTTTTTAACGTAATTTAACGGAAATTGATAAAATTACGCACGTAAATAAATTCCCTTTTAAATGACGATATGGTATATATTCCTAAACGTACACACTTTTCTCATAATCCTTACAAAACACAAACTTGCAGGGTGTTTCGATTTTTTTGATGAGAAGTGTATTGTAACTAACATTTGCAGTTAATTACCAACCCCCTTACTTATAAACGCCTTTTAAATTTAATCACTGTTTAGCGAGATTTTTTATTACGAAAACCAACCTTATACCAAACAATGTAAGAGCTTAGGCTAATTAATCAATTGACTAAAATTTAAGAATTTTTTTTAGGGTTTAAACTTAAGTACTTTAATTACCTCTTGACAATAATCCTTTATTAATTACAGGTCTTGGATCCCTATACTGGGTGTTATCAGCAGAACTATTCGACGACAAATCTCGTGGTATAGGCATGTCAATAACAGTAATAAATTTAACCGTAATGGCGTTTATTGCAACAAAATACTTTGCGCAGTTAGTATCCGCCATTGGTGCAGCATATACTTATTGGATATTTACTGTTAATTGTTTGTTGATATGTATGTTTGTAATGTTTTGTATACCAGAGACTAAAGGTAGAAGTTTTGCTGAAATACAAGATATATTGAGGAATAATAATAATAATGAGGATGGCAATTATAGAACTAAGTGTTGATAGTGTTAAAAATTGTTTTATTTGATTGTATTTTTACCCAAGGAAGTTACACTCTAACTAGAATGCTTACGATGACAAAAAATCCGTTCCTAATTTACAGCTGTATGAGTGAAGTGTGTCCCTCTTTAAACGAGTAACCAACATTTCACTTACAGTTGCAAGAGAGAGATGCAAACCCCCTTTGTCGTTGTCCTTGTCGGAGTATTTTTCTTTTTCATGTTATGTAAACAAATATAAACCTTATGTTGTCAGTAGTAATGTGTGATTTAATTTGTCTAAATTTGCTTCGTAAGCATTCCAGTTAGTGTTCCTTGATCCTGATCTATTCAATATTTTTTTATAATAAGAACTCCATCGTTTACCGATGATTCTGCCAAAGTCAAGGTGGAGAACGAATAACTAGAATCAGACTAAAAAAATATTTTTGAGTTATCAATTGGTTAGTTTAGTTATTTTAGTCCTTTTCAAAGTCCTACAAAGTAGTAAACTCAGTCATACAAAAGTTAAAACTAGATGATTGCTAGCAAAATTTTAGTAGGCGTTCACTCTATACCTCCTTTACAAGTAAATTGATTTTTTATTAAAAGTTTATTCAAATATTTTCATATTTTTTCTATACCAGACCCAGATTGAATTCTGGAGAAAAAAAAAAACTAACACCGGAGGCACCGGACAGTTTTGTAACAAGATTTCGTAGTTATAAATATCTTCGAACTTTTCTTTTACTAAGATTTTATATAGGTACCTTTAAATACTACCCTATGGGATGGGTGAGTACCTATAGGCCGACCGTTTAACTCAGACCCCGTCTGCGGTAATAGGGGTGCGCGGGGGGCGAGGACAAAGGAGAGAGCTGTCTCTTGATTTTTTGGCAAAACGGCGCCATCTAGATACTGTGACCCGAACTACATCACATCACAACACAGCTCTAATTTTTAGCTAGCTTATTTTTATGAAATAAAAAGAAGGAAATATTGAAATTATACCCTAAACCAATCGAAATACCTGGAGAGGTTTTTTTATTTTTCTGATCAGGCTTTAAATTGTGTAATAATTTAGATTGCATATTTTCTCTAAGAAAGTACGAGTTTTAATGGCAAGGTGACGCCACCATCTTTGAAATTTGTAAATTGTATAGAAGACGGACTAGCTTACTGCACTAGTGTCATACTGACATACTGATTAGGTGTCCGTTATGGTAGTGTGTAAAAATAAAAAAGCTCTTATTATTGTTCTTATTATCTATACTATTATAAAAAGCTGAAGAGTTTGTTTGTTTGTTTGAACGCGCTAATCTCAGGAACTACTTCTTCGAATTGAATTTAGTTTTCAGTTTTGGATAGACCATTGATCGAGGAAGGCTATAGGCTATATAACATCAAGCTATGACAATGTTTTTTTTTCAAATTTAGGGGGCCTAAGGGCCTACTCAGAAGGATCATGGTCACTCAGAGGTCAATGGAGAGACTTATGTTGTAGCCTGGCCTATGGACCTACTCAGAAGGCTCATGGTGTCTCAGAGGGCAATGGAGAGACTTATGTTGTAGCCTGACCTATGGGCCTACTCAGAAGGCTCATGGTCACTCAGAGGGCAATGGAGAGAGCTATGTTGTATCCTGACCTATGGGCCTACTCAGAAGAATCATAGTCACTCAGAGGGCATTGGAGAGAGCTATGTTGTAGCCTGACCTATATGGACCTACTCAGAAGGCTCATGGTCACTCAGAGGGCAATGGAGAGACTTATGTTGTAGCCTGACCTATGGACCTACTCAGAAGGCTTATGGTGTCTCAGAGGGAAATGGAGAGAGCTATGTTGTATCCTGACCTATGGGCCTACTCAGAAGAATCATAGTCACTCAGAGGGCAATGGAGAGAGCTATGTTGTATCCTGACCTATGGGCCTACTCAGAAGAATCATAGTCACTCAGAGGGCATTGGAGAGAGCTATGTTGTAGCCTGACCTATATGGACCTACTCAGAAGGCTCATGGTCACTCAGAGGGCAATGGAGAGACTTATGTTGTAGCCTGACCTATGGACCTACTCAGAAGGCTTATGGTGTCTCAGAAGGCAATAGAGAGAGCTATGTTGTAGCCTGATCTATGGACCTACTCAGAAGGCTCATGGTGTCTCAGAGGGAAATGGAGAGAGCTATGTTGTAGCTTGACCTATGGGCCTACTCAGAAGGCTCATGGTCACTCAGAGGGCAATGAAGAGAGCTATGTTGTATCCTGACCTATGGGCCTACTCAGAAGAATCATAGTCACTCAGAGGGCATTGGAGAGAGCTATGTTGTAGCCTGACCTATATGGACCTACTCAGAAGGCTCATGGTGTCTCAGAGGGAAATGGAGAGAGCTATGTTGTAGCTTGACCTATGGGCCTACTCAGAAGGCTCATGGTCACTCAGAGGGCAATGAAGAGAGCTATGTTGTATCCTGACCTATGGGCCTACTCAGAAGAATCATGGTCACTCAGAGGGCATTGGAGAGAGCTATGTTGTAGCCTGACCTACATGGACCTACTCAGAAGGCTTATGGTCACTCAGAGGGCAATGGAGAGAGTTATGTTGTAGCCTGACCTATGGACCTACTCAGAAGGCTCATGGTGTCTCAGAAGCCAATAGAGAGAGCTATGTTGTAGCCTGATCTATGGACCTACTCAGAAGGCTCATGGTGTCTCAGAGAGCAAAACAGAGAGCTATGTTGTAGCCTGATCTATGGACCTACTCAGAAGGCTCATGGTGTCTCAGAGAGCAATAGAGAGAGCTATGTTGTAGCCTGATCTTTGGACCTACTCAGAAGGCTCATGGTGTCTCAGAGGGCAATAGAGAGAGCTATGTTGTAGCCTGATCTATGGACCTACTCAGAAGGCTCATGGTGTCTCAGAGGGCAATAGAGAGAGCTATGTTGTAGAATGATCTATGGACCTACTCAGAAGGTTCATGGTGTCTCAGAGAGCAATAGAGAGAACTATGTTGTAGCCTGACCTGATCTATGGACCTACTCAGAAGGTTCATGGTCCTCAACTTTATATGAATTGAACAAGTTTTTTATCATTTTATTTATTTTCAAATTTAATCGCGGACGTAGTCGCGTTGACTGAATGAATGAATGAATTTATTTATTTCTCAGTATATGGTACAGCGAGTTCTTAAATAAATACAATTGTTTCACATACACTACCATTTCTGGTGTAGAAATATTAACAGGTTATATTATTATTATTATAGTTGCTATGGTAGCTAATTTAATTTAATATCAATATACAATTGAATACATTAATGACATGCACAAAAATTATATAACAAGTAATTTAATTAGACTATTATTCGAATTATAAAAATCATTAATTAGGTAAATAATGTCAGACAGCAAAAAAAAAACATCAAAAAAATATATAAGGAAAAAAAAATAAAATAAAAATAAAATGTGTTAATGTCAGCATACCATTACATAAAATTCTTTTAATAATTGAAGTAGCAATCATGTGAAATGTAAAATTATTAAATAGTTATGTTATCTTACAATTTAAAAAATCTTTTACTGAATAATAATAACACTTATCCAGTAGCCATGAGAACAAAACATTCTTGAATCTATACAGAGGCAATAATCTTATTTCTAGAGGTAATTTGTTATATATACACACATCAAAAAAGTCTAAGCAACATGCATGATATTACAAATTTACCATTTATATTAATTTATTTTACCATTTATTTTAATTATAACGTTGTATTTTATTTTTAAAATAATATTTTTAGGGTTCTATGATGTAAAAATAACAGCTGTTTTCTTTATAAGTTCTTTTAATAACAGAAATTAACAATATTAGAATATACAGGTACATAAGAAACTAAACTTTTTTTTTACAAATTGAAATTTCTTAAGAAAATGAATTTATTGTGAAAGAATAGGACAATTTAATACAAAGTATGGCCTCCTCTGCTATTCAGAACTTGTCGGCAACGATTATTCATTGAATTAATGAGACTGTTTATGTCATCTTGCGGTATTCGCTCCCAATGGAATTGTAGCAAATCCTTCAGCTGTTGGGTTGTTGTCACTCCGTCCAAGTCCTTCAAAACACGTCTCTGGAGCATGTCCCATGCGTGCTCGATGGGGTTGAGGTCTGGCGATTGTGCAGGCCAGGGCAATACCTGGATGTTCTCCGTTGCCAAGTATTCACTGGTTCGCCGAGCTGTATGTGAACGCGCATTGTCATGCATTAACGTAAAATCGGAGCCAAAGGTTTGTGCAAATGGATGGACATAAGGTCTGAGAATATCCTCAACGTAATTTTCAGCGTTCATGTTTCCATTTACAAAAACGAGCTCAGTTCGCCTGTTCTTCATAATACCCGCCCATACCATAACTGTTGAGCCGCTGTATGGATGAACTTCCTGAACGCACTTGAGTCTTTCAGTATTTCCGGGTCGACGGTACACTCGCACCCTTCTTGTATCAGGCCTAAACCCGAATCGCGACTCATCGGAAAACATAATTTTATCCCATTGTTCCTGGGTCCATGTTATGCGTTCTCTACACCATTCATTTCGACGAGCGCGATTCCCGTGACGTATCGGTGGGCACCTGATAGGGCGTCGAGCTCGTAGGCCGTACTCATGCAGTCGATTTCGCACAGTTTGGGGACTTACATCAACACCACTTGAATTTTGTAGCCTCAAACTTATCTCTCGAGCGGTTAACATCGGCTGGCGTCTTGCAGTCAGTTGTATGTACCGGTCTTGCCGAGTGGTTGTACTCCTTTTACGGCCTGGATGCTGTTCAGCGGGTTCCCCTGTATTATTGTAGCGCTGCCAAAGACGACAAATAACACTTCTATGAATACCAAAATGTCGAGATACCTGAGATTGATTACTTCCCGCTTGCAACATCCCTACAGCTCTTTGCATTTCATCTGCCGTCAAATGACGTCGCTCCATGACGTAAAGAATATCTAACAATTCAATTTTGTCGCCAACTGTATTTAAATGGTTGGTAAAATTATAAAATCAAGACTAAAACGTAGCAATTAACATGCACTCAAATTCAAACAAATTCGCAGTCATTTGAATTTTATGAAAAAAAACAAAACATAATCGAAATTTTTTTTTTACAACCAGCCAGTATGTCATCAATAACAAAAAAGTTTACTTACCTATACACTTTGAGTGAGTAAATACTTAGAAATTAATTAATATAAATGGTAAATTTGTAATATCATGCATGTTGCTTAGACTTTTTTGATGTGTGTAGTTATAGCCATACAGTATACATTTCTACTGTAGAGGTGTAATCTTTGCCTTGGCACAAGTAATTTTCCCTCGTGTATTTTGTTAAGTCTTGCGGATTTATGTTCATCTAAAGTAAAATAATGGGGATATTTTTTTACTAGAATACAAATTTCAAAAATGTACAAACATGGAAGTGGAAGAATTTTCAATTCTTTAAATAAAGGGGTGGAGTGGTCTAAATATTCTGCTCCACATACAGCTCTTATGCATTTCTTTTGAACTATAAATGCTTTTTCAACTTCAACCGAATTACCCCAGATTACTAGTCCGTAGCGCAATACTGAAGAAACATATCCATGATAAGCACTTAAGGCTGTTTTCTTGCAGCGTTCACAGCAGCTAGTTGAATATAAATACCAATTAAACATCGGTCAGTCGGGAACGCCATTTAAATAGTGTATTTAAGTGCCTTTAATACGGAAAATATATAAAAAATATCAACAAAGTGAGGGTAGATTCCTTTCCCCGAACACACAAGGACGACGCTCAGCTTCCAATTAGATTTAAAATTCCAATTAGATTTAAAGAAAATCTGCTTTTTCAAACATTGGTCAGTGAAAAAACCCGGCCTGGCAAAACGCCTGAAATTGGTTGGCCAGATGTGCAATTTTCCGCCATTTTGTCTTGCCAGACGAGTGGACTACATGTCTTGAAAACATGGCTATGTATTGTACATGGTTAGGTACAAATTTGCCAGTGTTAAGTGAGTAAAAATAATACATTAATTAAGAGTAAGTTAACACTAATTCAAAAACAACATTAAAAAGTCGATGCTTCACTTTTCATTGTCGTCCCGGAGAAATTCACGGGAACGCGTATATAATGGAGACAGGAACAGCGTGACCTCGATGCCACTAGCTATTCACCAATCATTTGTAATTTTATCAACTGACGACGAACGGGCAAATCAAAACTGCATCACAAAATCTTCAAAAAATCAATTTGTAAAACATATAAATAACAGCTCAACCTCTCGTCGTGGCGTCCAGTCAAATTCTCAATTATGGCAAGTTGTATTGTAGGTAAAAAAATCAATGTCAATGTAAAATATTTTATCTGTGACAGCAATATGTCCGTATTGATGTTTAATAATGATTGTAAATCTTTTAAATAATAGTAACTAAGTTATAACATGTATAAAAATGAACGAATTATAAAAGTAATCACAATCAGAGATGCAGTTAATACAGTTCAACTTTCTAATCAACTTTCAAATTAAATATAATATTTTTTGTGAACCCAACGCATTCTTGAGTCGACACAAACGTGTAATATGGAGTATGCAAATAAAATAAGTACTATGCGTTTCAAATAAGAATAGGATCGCACTTGCTGCCAACTTCATGTGGCAACTGTCATTTTAGTACGACCAACAAAAAAATTCGTAAAATAATTTAAATAAAAATATTTAGCCTTGAAAATTCCGATAGAAACAGATTGTTTAATTCAACGAAAAAAATGTTTCTTCGTTTTTTACCGTTTTATTTGTTTGTTACATTGAAACAATAACATAAAAAACCTTACGAAAAAACCGGTTTTATTGAAAATTTTGCAGCTTGTTTGTTTCACATAGAATCTGATTCGGATGAAGAACATATAGCTATGATGCCATAAGTGGTGTGGAAGAATTGAATTCCAATTAAAATTTAATTTATTTAAAAATGTATATATATAACATATTGAAGTAAAAATTAATAAAATTTTGTGTTTATTTTTTTCCTACCGTAGGTACATGACATTCATGAAGTTCGTTAGAAATGCGAAACAAGATGGCGCTCTGACAGTCCTATTCTTATTTGAAACGCATAGTATCTTGATCGTATCACGATTGCAACTTTGTTGTCTAAATCCGTTTAGGCTGCACGTACACTGGAGCGGAGCGTAGTTGCGTACAAACGAAAAAATATTAACCAATCGAACTGCACAAAATCTCAGTATTTTGTGAAAATTTTGTTCAATTTATACTTTATAATAATAAAATCCTCACATTTTAACATAACGTCATATACCAAGTTGAGCGAAGCTTGTGTGGGTACAGCTATGGGTACTAGATAATGGATAAACATACTTAAATACTTCTAAATTATATAAAAATATATAGGTATATACTATTAAATTGTTAAACTACGCAAGCAGTTTTGTAAGGCAATGTATAATATGTGTATATTTTAAAATGCAATAAATAAATAAATGATCCATCATACCACATAGAAAACACCCAGAGCAAAGCAATACGCACACAAAATTTAACTGCCTAGGTGACGCGGTGGTCACGGTAGCGGCTCCCGTGAACAAGTTTGTGGGTTCGAACCCCACGCAGGACATTTACAAACTATTGTACTGAGTTAGGTTGGGCTTTGTGTACGTTAATTTTATGTTCGTAAAAATTATTTCGATGCAGTTTATGCAGTACAACTTTCAATCTATTCTTCTATACTAATATTACAAAGAGGTGTGAGTTTGTGACATTCAAGGGGGTAATCTCTGGATCTACTAAACCGATTTTAAAAATTCTTTCTGTGTTAAATAGTCCATTTATCGAGGAGGGTCATAGGCTATATAGTATCACGCTATGACTAATAGGAGTGGAGCAGTAATGAAATATGTTTAAAAAAGGGACGCGTATTTTTCGCCGCCCACCGAAGGGGGCACTGGTCAGCTAGTTAAATATATTTTTTGTAAACCTAACGCATTTTTCCCCCTTCCCTAAAGGCACTCTTCTCCCCCCTTCAAGAAAGAAACGTGTTACATACTATTACAATATGCATACAGATCCGGTATACTTATCAGTTATCTCTTTATCGGATGGATCACGTTTTGCAACATTGTTGTCTAAATCCGTTTAGGCGGCATGTCCACTGGGGCGCAGCAGAGAAACAGTAAATGCTTATTAACCAAAATAATTGCACATATTAATAACTAGGGCGGACAAACCAAAAAATATTAAGTATACTTGCACAAAATCTTCGCTCTTATATTTTGTGCAAATTTTCTAAAATTCTAGTCTAATTTGTAATGTTTCTCACACTTTCAAACAACATTAATTATAGTCAAAAACTAAACAAAGCTTACATATGCACTTGATAATAGATAGACATAGAGAATTCAGACCGATGCAAACATTATTTATGCACAAAAAGATTTGCATTGAGTGTAAATCGTACCCGAGATCTCCACCGAGACCACCTCAAGACTCCGAGACGTAGTCATTATGTTCAAGTCGTTAGATTAAAAATAATCTTTTTATCGTAAGCATGTCTTCTCACGGAAAGACTTTACAGAAATCAATGTAACAAATCCAAAAAACATCCACATTCAGAACGATAGTTTATAGAACGCACAAAGAAGCAATTCAAATTTTGCGTGTTCGAATGCGAATTCGAATCGTCAGCCGCTTATTTCTCAGTTTCTCTCTCACGCTCCGCTACAGTGTCCAAGCAGCCTTACTTTATAACTTCGATTACGATTGATAATGTATACAAGATTCATTCACATCACATGACTGTATAATACAGTCTGTATGGTGTACAAGTGCGCAGTATTATGTTAAGTGAATAATAAAATAATTATCTTACGTGTACAGTTTGTTAAGCACTTAGTCAAGATGGCGTTTAATATAATTGAAAGTCCTATGATAAGGCAGTATGGTGCTGTTATTTTAGGTAAGTTTTTTAATTATTTATTAAATATTACTAACAAAAAAATAAATAATTATGACGCATTTAATCTAAGTACACAATGCCTCGTTACCCAAGCGAGGACACAAGGTCGTACAGAACAGACTACATTAAGAGTCGTCATCATAACAGCCCATTAATGTTCCACTGCAGGGACGGGCCTCCTCTCGGAGGGATACTTGGCCTTCTAATACCACGCTGGCCAGGCGGATTGGTAGGTTATAGGGTTTAATTTTAAGTTTTGCTTCTTTTTATTTCGTAAAGATAGTATTCACGGATAGTCCCTTAGTCGATTTTTACGACACCCATGGGAAAAGAAGGGGTGGTGTCATATTGTATTCTTTTACCGTCACCACATGGAGTCATTAAGAGTGCCCATGGAGATTCACGACGTATCTGCCCTACACATTATTACAGGCAATGTTCTAGACAGTTTCTTTTTAAAAGATTACTCCCGCACTAGAGCTGGGCCCTGTGTCGCGGGAACTTTTACGGATAATATTAATGGACACAAAGAATCTAAGATAGTAATTTGTTGATCACACAAATAATTGTGTCGCGAGAGATTCCTACGATCTCCTGCATGCGAGCTGTATACACGAACTTTGCCATCAAGACAGTTATAGACAACTCAAGCCTTAAAATATTAATTCTGTTGTACCTACTTGTTAAAATAAATATCAAATATTTTTTTAAAGTAAGTAAATCAATATTTTCCAAAACTTTGAATACCTATAAAATCAAAACTACTAGGTATTTTTGACTACAACAAAAACTAGTGTGTTTGTATACATACCCACTCAAGTGCCCGAGCGGATTTCGTAATTATCACTCACTAATTGCCCGGGGCCCCGCGCGCTTGGTATTTTAAAGTGCCCGCCTGCGATACGAAACAAATAACCCTTGATTGCCCCGCCGTTTTTTACCGCGTCGCCGTGCGCGTCAAATTCCACACAATCGTTTCTTATTCCTAAATTGTTTATGTAAGACTACCAAGTGTTATGTTTTTTATGTTTACTACGAGTTAAGCTATACAATATTATATTTTGTTTGTCAGATTATGACTCTGGTGTATGGTTATGTTATGGTGAACTTTGAGATAGCGCGATTTATAGCGCGTCTTGTGTTTAAAAGATCATACCTCCAAAATTAAAGCGCTGACATAGGGTTTTTAATTTATAATTACGTTACATATTTATATAATACACAACCCTTAAACTGTGGAGGCCATTTTGCGATGTGATGTGTATAAAGGTGTTTAATAAGGTACCCAAATGTATACGTGAATTACCTCTTGTAAAAACGAGGAAATGCGCACTTTCTACACTATGAAAGAATTCTTTGAATTAAAAATGTAATAATATTATTAATTTTAATATGTTTGTATTCGATGGTATTCGCAATTTATTTATTTAAATAATTAATTCTGTAATTTAAAAGTTTATAATTGATATTGAATGACATTGCCTACTATTATACTATGACATTTAAAACTACTACTATTACATGACACTACTATAAATTGTTGCAAGCCAATACTGGCGATTTGTGTGAGACTACTATTTTATATGTACCACCAAATCTGTACCGCAATTCGTGCAAATAAATGATTATTAATTTTTTGATTTTGATGCTGCAATTGGTTTTCGCAGCGCTGATTTTCAGCTCACGCCGTGGGCCACCAGGAGGCGCTTCACGCATTTTAAAGAATTAAATGTATAAAAAACAGGAAATTAATAAGTACTGTACACAATATAACAATAAGTATTAAGTATAACAGTCAGTAAGCCAGCAATTTAAGATATTACAGTATAGTGTTAGTGATAGTAGGTATAATGTCAGTAAGTTTTTAATATCAAATATGTATCTGCATTAATAATAATATTTATAAGTTTCAGTGTGTTTATTACTAAGTGATGTAAAATTAATAATAAATAAATAAATATGCATACGAATTGGGGTCCGACTCGTGGTTACCCCGTTTTGTCACCCCAGGGTGACCACGAGGTTTTTTTTTACTCGTGGTCACCCTGAGTTGTAGCTAGATAGTGAAATGTCAGTGATGGTTCATAAAAATATCTGTGTAAGGCGCTGTCTCCACGAGCGATAAAATCGCGGCGATATTATCGTCGTGCCACGTATTTCTATATACTCTGTATGAAGGTGTCTCCACACGGCGATGTTATCGCGGCGAGTTTTGTTCAGACTCGTCGCGATAACTATTGTATTAAGATTAAATAATATATTGATTTTTTTTTCAAATTAAAACTGTAGTAGAGGTCTATAATATAAGCATAATATAGTATACTAGACGTGTATTTTTTGTTTAGCCTTCTAAAACCATATAGACCTAAACAGTAGTCAGTACACAACATTTTGGAACCCTTGCTTTATCATTTTGAATACTGCGCTACTGAAATAACTACACTGAAACTAATTGTTGTTAGTGTATACCGCACACCTGATTCAAACTTTAAACTGTTTTTGGAAAAATTATATAGTATACTAAAAAAAATATCAAAACGCCATAAAAATAAAATAATAATATGCGGGGACTGGAATACTGACGCTATAAAGGGAAGTAATAACTATAAAGACTTAGAACACATTTTAATAAACTATAATATTTATAATCACATCACCAAACCCACAAGAAAATCTTCATGCATAGATCTCATTGCTAGCAATTTGTCTAATGTAGAGCCCCAAATACACGTGCTTGGTTTGTCTGACCACGAGACAGGTCAATCTATATCTTTCGATTGCTATGAGTATACTGAAAACTCCAGAAAGAAATTTTGGTTTGAAAATAGAAGAGACTTATCCCAGGACAATATTAATAAATATATATCCTGTTTATCGTCTCTTTCTTTCTCAGAAATATATGATACTGATGATACTGACACAGCATTTAATATTTTACATGACTACATGTCCCTTTTTTACAATCTTTGTTTTCCAGTAGTAAAAGTTAAATTAGCAAATAAACCAGTCAAAAAAAGTGGATCACAAAAGGTTTGAAAAGATGCTGTGTTACAAAGAGAAGTTTATACCTAAAATACCGCTTAACAAACTCCAACAAAAAACAACATTTAAAGCGATATAATAACTACACAAAAATTTTGCGACGGTGCATTTTACATGCTCAAAAAATTGACAACACTCGTTACATAATTCAATCCAGTAATAAATAAATAAATAATAAATAATAATAAAATAATTTATTCAAAAAAACATAATAACATTTGTATATATAATGCCGACGTAGTTTGTACATAATAATTATACGTCTAATTACTTACTTATATCTATTACAAAAATATAACTTATTTAATAATTATATTACTAAGTCAGCACAAAGTGCTTGAATGTATTCATTTGAATCAGCAACCTACCTGACCTAGGTTTATACCTGTGTTTCAGGCTAACGGATTACTTATTACATATTATAAACATTTAGCCAAAAAAATATATGTTAATTTTTCAAAGAAATATAATAAAACATCAATATAATACACACTAAAACTATTTAAGAACTACCATTAAACTCTCCGTATCATTATAATTAAGGTTCCCTAGATGTTTTGTTAAAGTTACACTACAATTTTTATGACTTAGACTATGAAGGTGCAAAGTTTTATTTAATTTATTGTATATAAAAGGGCCTAGAAATATATAAAATCTATTTACAAATGCATGGTTTGTTTGTGTCTTTATACAAACCATGTACTTCCGCCTCTTTTCCAGTACAGTTTTGACAGAAATTTCACTATGTTGTCTCAGTAGAATGTTCAGAATAAATAATTGCCGTACGGTTAGTACCTTGCAGTCTTCGTATAGCTGTTGTGTTGGATACATAATAGGTCGAAATGTGGCCACTTTAAGAATGGCTCTTTGGGCTCGTTCTAGAGGCAGCAAGATTGATTTAGCAGCGCCACCCCAGGAAGATATACAGTATCTTATCACAGATTGACATAGTGCTAAATATACTTGTTTTATTAAATGGTAATCAGCAATGTTTCGTAAATTCTTAAAAATGTATATTAGTTTTCGGACTCTAGAACATAATAAATCGATGTGTTTGCGGAAGTTTAAGTTTGAGTCTAGTGTGATACCTAAATATTTTATTTGTTCCGTGTTTTGTAAAGTAGGGCAAGTGCATGTTTTGTTAGTAAGCATTTTACAATTATGTGCGTAAATATTGAGGTTAGTAGAGTTTATGTTAGTGTTATTTTTAATTTTAAATGTAACATATTTAGTTTTTTCCGTATTTAAGGAAAGAATGTTTTGTTGAAGCCATCCAGTAACAAGATTAAGACCCTTTTGAGCATATTCATAAAGATAATTACACGATTCTGCTGTGAAGAGAAGCACTGTGTCGTCGGCATAAGTTATAATGATACCATTTTGAAGTTTTAGGTTACAAAGGTCATTAATGTAGATTAAAAACAATGTTGGGCCCAATATACTGCCTTGTGGTACAGAATAGCTACCAATTTCTACTTCAGAACTCAAGTATTGTCCTAGTTTTACGCGCTGTTTGCGATCAGAGAGATAGTCTGCAAAAAGTTGTAGTTGTATACCTCTGATCCCTAGGTTTTCTAGCTTGTTCAATAGTCGGGTACAAGAAACAGAATCAAATGCCCTGGCAAGGTCGAGGAATACACCCAGCGTGTGTTTGCCCTCATCCAGGTTCCTGACAACGTAATCTGTTAGCTTGTTAACGGCCTGTTCGGTTGATTTGTTGCACCTAAACCCGAACTGTGTATCTGATAGTAATTTATTATCCTCGAGGTATTTTACTAGTCGAATGTTTATTATTTTTTCTAAGATTTTTGATAGTCCTGTTAGTACTGAGATGGGGCGATAGTTAAATAAGCATTTTTTGTCGCCAGACTTGAAAACGGGCGTTACGATAGCTTTTTTAAGAGATTTTGGAAAAACACCTTGAGATAAGCACAATTGAAAAATGTGAGTTAATGGAGGAGCGAGTATATGTTTAAATTGTTTAAGCACTCTGTTTGAAATATTATCCCACCCAATGGCACAAGTATCCTTTAACCCTGATATTAACCTTAAGACTTCGTCAACGTCGGTATCTAATAAAACAAAAGAAGTGAGTTTAGAAACAGAAGAGTGTGAGACTAGATTATCCTGAGACATTCCCTTGGTATTTAAAATTTTTTCAGCTAGGTCTTTACCAATATTTGCGAAATACTTATTCGCTCTATTTAAGACTTCCGATGGATTAGTTTCCATAGCAATTAATTCAAGTGGGACGTTTTTGGTTTTGTTTGTAATTGTGTTAGATTTTATAAATCTCCAAACAAGTTTAGGGTTTTTTCCTGCCTGTAGTAATTGAGCCTTGTCGTACTGTATTTTAATTTTTCTTAACAGAGTGTTGCAAAAATTTCTGTACCTTTTATAGGTTATAGAAAAAGTTGCATTTTCAGGAGCTAATTTAGACTGCAAGTGGAGTTTGTCTCGTTGTCTTATACAACGAACAAGGCCTGGTGTTATCCAAGGCTTTATAGGTTTATACTTGTTCGTAGTTTTAACACTGCTTGTATTATTCAATATTGCGGTTTGTAATAAACAAATAAAACTGTTTAAAGAAATATTTGCGTCGTGGGATTGAAAAATAGGGTCAAAATTTATGTTTAAAATAGCATATTCTAAATTTTTCATATTAATTTTCGAGCGGTATTCTTCGTACTTTGTTTTAATTAGTTTTAATGGTAAAGTTAGTAAAATAGCATGGTGATCTGTTAAAGTTGAGTTAGTGACTAACACTGTGCTGGCGAATCGTGATTTAATGATAAAATGATCTAAGCATGACCCGCTTTGATGAGTAGGATGATAGTGAGCCGGCAGCAGTCCATAAAATGAGCAAATATTTAAGTAATTATGTGCGTGAGAATCTGTTTTTCCCTCAGCAATATTAATGTTTATGTCACCTGTTAATATAATATTCTTGTAAGATGCGAGATTTTTCAAAAGAGTTGAGAGCGATTGTAAAAAAATATCAATGTTTTGAGAAGGTGGTCTATAAATAGCTAAGACAGCAGTATCAGTATCTATTGTAACTAAAAGACAATTACTGTTTAGTAAAGTCGTTTCTTTTACATTTACGTTTAAATTTTCCTTAATGTAAAGGACTATGCCATCATTTTGATTTATCTTAGTTTGGGTTTTGTGTGAAATGTAGCCCTTCAGAGATGGTAAATTGACTGTCTGGTTAGAAAGCCAACATTCTGTTAATACAATTATATCGCATGATAAACCCATTCGATGTAAAAGTACGTCTAGTCCATTTATATTACGATTTATGCTCCGTATATTTTGTGTCAATACTGTAAGGCTATTTTCACTAGATGGCAGATATTGTTTACATTCTTCAACATTGCAAATTTTTGTTTCAGACATAGTAAAATTATCCAAGTCGGAAATTAATTGACTTGACATTATTTTGCTATTTTAATTAAAATACTAAAATATAAATATAAAAATAAAATAAAGTTGTTAACTTACAGATACCGGTTAGAGCTAAATAAATTAATTATACGTAAAGCGCTCTTAGGCGCCGTCATAATCTATAGAATTTATGTATTTTTCCTCTGCAAATTTACGGGCCGGGCAGCTCACATCACCAGTTTCATGATCACATTTCTTTTTAAACTGCTTACAAGTTGCACAGTTTGGTGCAGAGGTGTGGTTCTTACAGTCCTTGTGTTCATGTCCAGCGTCTCCACAGTGACTACAGGTCGGTTTGGTTTCACGGCAAAATTTCCCTACGTGTCCATATTGTTGACAGTTAAAGCACCTTGTTACCAAAGTAAAATCTCTAACAGGGCAGGAGGTCCAATTAATAAACAAACGTTCTTGATTTATAATAATTTTCCGAATGTTTGCAGGAACTTCCAAGATATAATTACACGTCGTAAGATCTTTTTTCCCCGATTTGTGGCTTAATTTTATGCTTGCTAAAAAGGAGTCTCGTGTAGTGTTTGGAAGTTTATCTGCTAAATTTTGCTCGTAAATGCATTCAAACACATATTTTTCCGATAAAGCTACAGGTACGCCAATTATTGCGATTTTAGGACGGCGCTTTAAGGGTTCTTCAACAGTAAACCCTGACGACAATAGTTTCTCTGAACTCCTTAACTTTTCTATGTCGCTTTTTCCTTCTGTGCTAATAATAACCCCTCCGTTGGCTACTTTTCTTAGTCCTCGTACATGAAGCTTCAACTCCTCAGGTGAGATGATGCGTTGAACAAGCGTCTTTGTATCGTCGCTTGTTTTGCTTTTATCGGTCGGGTAGATGGCCACAGAATTGGTTTTAGTAGGGCGAATAAAGTCGCTGGGTCCCTTTTTAACCATGTCGGCGAAAGATGTTGATACAGATGGTTTTAATTTCTCTTTAACAACTTCCTGAAATTGTTTTAGGGATTTTTCCACATTTTGCTGGGTTTGGAGGTGCTGTATTGTGGTATGCGCTTGTATGGTTTTTTGTTTCAGTGCTTGGTAAACAACGGCCATTTGCGACGAAGCTGATGTTACCTTACGGCATAGATTGGAGACACGAAGTTTTTGCTCGCTGTTCATTTTCCCTTCGCTAACGATCGTGCATACACCGTTCAAACAGTCCTCAATAATACTCATCCATCTCTGGATTTCACATGTGGGCAGTACTTCTTCTGGCAATTCCTTGGGTATAACTGCAGCAGGCATATCCTCAGCAGGAGGCTCGGCTGACTGCATAGGTGTTGGCGTAGAAGGAGGACTTCTTTGCATTAATTGGCTACATGCTAAATGTAGGGCTGCCTGGAATATTATCAAAGACAACTGTTCAGACAGTTATGAAGCATCTGAAATCACATCTATAGCGGTCGACCAAAGCACGTACACAAATGGTGATACAATAGCTAATAGCTTTAATGACTTTTTTATAAATATGACAAATAAAACTACTGACGTAATAGGTTCAAAGACATATACTGACTATAGCTACAAAATAACAGACGTATCTAATACAATTTTTCTGACCCCAACTAATGACAACACTATGTGTAAAATTATTAATTCTCTTAATACAACTAATGCGACTGGTTATGACAACATCAATACTAAAATTATAAAACACTGTTCACAATTTCTATCCTCACCAATTTCTCATATTGTTAACTTGTCACTCAGTCAAGGAATGTTCCCCACTAAACTTAAGTTTTCTATTGTGAAACCACTCTACAAGAAGGGAGATAAGAGTGATATGAACAATTATCGTCCAATAACCCTTATACCAGTAATCTCTAAAATTTTCGAAAAGGTTATGTATGATAAACTTTTCTCATTTGTAACTAAGTATGATATACTAAAAGAAGAACAATTTGGTTTTAGGAAAAATAAATCAACCACTCTTGCATGTTTCACTCTCATGAAACAAATTACAATGAGTCTTAACGAAAAACGACCAATTTTAACTATTTTCCTAGACATGTCTAAGGCACTTGATTTTGTAAATCACGGACTGCTTCTTTACAAACTAAATCGTTACGGTATAAGGGGAAATGCATTGAACTGGATAAAAAGCTATCTAACGAATCGACAACAATGCGTAGAAATACCTAAGATCACAAATAATAACAAAATTTGTCACAAATCATGCTTTCGTCAAAATTCAGCTGGCGTACCTCAGGGCAGTATACTGGGCCCCTTTTTATTCCTCCTGTACATAAATGATCTGCCAAATGTAACAGATCATAAGTGTATACTATATGCTGATGATACTACATTGAGTATGGAACTTTCAGACGGAAATATTTCGAATTATCAAAATGATGTTAATGCCACTTTGGAGGATGTGATGTGTTGGCTAAAAGATAATAATTTAAATGTAAATATTGCAAAAACTAAACTTATACAGTTCCAAACTTATAATAGTAGGCGTCCTCAGTTACAAATAATTAGTAATGACAATGTTATCGAAGAGGTAGAAAGTACCAAATTCTTGGGTATAACTTTAGATAAATTTTGTACGTGGAAACAACATATTGAAGAGTTATGCACCAAAATACATAGATTTGTCTTTGTCCTTAAAAGAATAACGCACATCGCAGGCATTACTGCGGCACTGTATGCATATCATGGCTATGTCTCCTCAATTCTTCGATATGGCATAATAATTTGGGGTAATTCCGTGGATATTATCAAAGTTTTCCGTGCATAAAAGCAGTGTATTCGTTCAATGTGTAACGCTGATCAGTTGGACAGCTGCTTACCTTTACTTAAAAAATTAAAAATATTACCGCTCCCTGCCCTGTACATATTTGAATTTTTTATCTTTGTACACAAAAATATAACATTATTTGAGAGACATAACAATGTTGTAACTAGACAAAGTAGAAGAATACATAAACTAAGTGTATACCCCAACAAAGAATACAACTATTTTCTAATAATACATACTGTATGTCTATCCGTATATATAATAAATTACCTGATACCTTTAAATCGCATAACATAGTGTTATTTAAAAAACACTTATTTAATTTCCTGCTTGACAAATGTTATTACTCAATTAAGGATTATCTAGATGCAAAATTTACACAAACATTATGACAACTTCCTAAACTATAATATTTAACTACATATTATATAATAAACTTTATTGACATAAAAAAATAATGTAAGCGTAATATTAATTGAAACTTATTTGTATTGTGTGATCTGATTCTTAAGAAGGCTCAATCTGTCAAAACCAACTCAGCTGTCGGAGAAGCCTAAAACATTGTTGTTTCACCAAACGTCGCGTGAGAAAGAGAACAACTCATAGAAAAGCAGTAAGAAACATGCACATGCACACGCATTATCATCTGAGTCTTAAAGCCATATCATTTCTCTATATCTATCTCGCTTGCACTTACGGGTCTTTTATTTTTATATAATATCTTCTATCTCTTCTTGAAGTTCTCAGATAACGTGTTTTCTAATCAATGAAACGCACAAAGAATAATGGCAATAAGTGTATACAAATAGTATATACAAATATATTCTAATTTTCGTATGACATTCAAATGCAATAAAACCTAAATTCGTTTAAATTGATGTAATCACACGTTTCCCTAGAAACAAATTTGTTATTTTGTATTGACGTAATGTTCTTGAATTTTACGACATAGAAGGTCTATGTCGTAAAACAAGTATGAAATTTTTAAACGAATTATCAAGTAGATGGATCATGGTTCAGTTGGTTCAAGAGTACATACATTCTTGTATCAGTGATTTTTACTATTATAACCTAAGCAATTAAATATTTCAACCTCATTATTATTATCTTGTTAGTTGAATTGACTGATGATTACGGAACTATACGAATTTGAACATAGACGTACATTATGTAATAAAAAGCGTTTAAAAAAGTAACGCGTCTCCATTTATTAAATAAAAGCATATATCTTAAAAAAATACTCAAAGATATTATGAAAATAACTAGCTGTATCAATTTCGTTTAAATTATATTATTTACAAGAGTGTAGGGTTGCCACTACTAATGCTAGCAGAATTTTTATACTAGTTAACCATTCTTGCTTAACTTGAGTACAAAAATAAAACCCTTAATCAGAACTTAAGGGGCTTATTGGGATTTTACTTTATTCTAATCTCTAATTTTTTTTCCATCCGCCCTACCCAAGTCTGCTATTTTTATAAATTTTCTTAGCCGACGCGTCGCCTTAGAAAATTTATAAAAATAGCACTAGAAATAATACGCACTAAAAAAATAATAACAAAAATAAAAATAAATAAAATAATAAGCACTAAAAAATAGCAATAGACGGTTGGATTGCATTGATCGGGCGTCGCGACGCTATAATAAAGTCAAGCTGTGATACTATTGTTTTTACAGAAACTGCAATAATATATTGTTATCAATATTCGTAATGAAGTATCTATGCAAGATGTAATTGTTTCGAAAACTATTAAATACTTGGTCCACGCTGTACATTGTGCCTATAATAAGAAATTGTTAAATGAAACACTGTTTTTAAAAAGATTATCAATTTATTTGAAAGGGTCAGGGACTACAGCAAGTTCTTCTTGATAGCTCTGCAGTCTACCAGTAGGTATTGCAAGAAACAGCAAGACATGAAAATATATAAAATATAAAATCCGGAACGAGGTTATCCGACAAAGAACCAAAGTTACCGACACAGCTCGTAGTATTAGCAAGCTGAAGTAATGAATAATGAAAAAATAATGAAGAAGTATGTTTGTTCTTAAAATAAATTCCTGAATCAGGCTACACATTATGGCGTTTCGGACAACAGGCAACAGCTGGTGCCCTATATATGCTGGCGCAATGTATGCACCTACGCATCGCACGCAAATTTTCACTGCATTTGTCCTAAAAATATGATAGTTTCGCTAAATAATGAAAAAACCCTCCCATTGGGTATTTTCCCACATAAATACCCGGTTTTTACCCATTTTGGGTAAAAACCTGGGGTTTTTCCCATTGGGTTTTTACCCACTGCCCATCTCTACTTTGGGGTAACTGCAGACCCCGTGCAACTAACGACATAAGTATTTGGTGCGCCTAATTAAAGGTTAAAATCCATCTCAGTTCAAGCAGTTTTCTGAGGGTTGGAGCCTGAAATTTTACAAAAGTTATGTTAATTGAACATTTTTGATTATACCTACAATAAATTTAGGCATAACTAGAAACAAAATACAGGCAACAGACGAAAAATGTTGTATACCTCTTTTTAACTGTGCATCTCTTTTTAATTGTATTTTGTGGCGGAGAGCAGTAATATAAAAAAAATCCATTTCTTTCTTTGGCCCGCCTTGCCTCTGTTTACCAGGAGTATCAAGCTTTCCATTATTTTTAAAATCTGTTTCTTCATTTACTATGCGCCTAAACGTGCTCCTTGATTTTCCTAAAAAGTAAAATAAAAATTAATAATTCTAATGGAATGGAAAGAATAACTACAACACCTAACTGTAATTTATTCAGTGTTAACCATTAAGATATCATTTAACGTGGATTTACTAAGAGCTACATGATAATTTTTTTAATAAAATATGGCAATTAATTATTTTTTGTAGACAGACCAGTTGATGCGAAAGTGACATAGTTTAGTTATCAACCGTAAAATAGACATAAAGCAATTAATTCAAATTCTAAATTGGGATAAATCTTGACTGAATTATACTAATGCAACTGATAATGTATCAACAGAAATGGTCGAACTACGATTTTTCTTTCTTACAATGAATACCTAACCTAAAAATGTGATATGTACACAATGCCCGTTTTTGGTCTCTAGATCTCAAATGAAGTGAATTTATTGCTTGAGATAGATGACGAAAATCAGTAACACGATTACATACCCATCAAAGTTGCAGTTCGCCAAGTTGACCAGCATCGTGCTCCGCTAAACATCGCCTTACAACTTTAAAAATCACTTCTAGCGCGCCACTTTGATTTACTCTACTCATTGATTATATTGTTCTTCGTAAGTCAGTATTAGTTTATTGTAGATTAATAAACTAATAAAAATCACAAAATGAAAACCGTTCCGCAGCTTCTACCCGATGACAGCTCATGTACAAGTCTATTTTGAATTTCAGTGTTGCCAGACACATGAACAATGTTAGTTCCTCAAACATTAATTTCATGACTTTATAGACAAACTGTACTAATAATTTTAAACACTTTTGTATGGTAAAGATGTTTTGCACCAGGAAATAAACTACACACTAGTCAAATCGGTCCCGAAACTTTAGCTTTCGTGGAAATCTTGGGTCAATTATTTCTGGTAAAACACATTTGAAATAAAATGCTTCCAGTTTAGATAATTTTTCCTCTGTCCAAAATGTATCGTCATAATAAATTTTTTCCCAAAGTAAACCATTTGGTGTCCAGATAATAAAGAAACAGTATTTTCTTTTTGTAATTTTTAGCTGGCCTTGTACTTGATAAAAATAATTATGGTTTCTTTTTAATTGTATACCATTTTCTGTTTCCAAACAGTATGTATTTTTTTTTGTTCTTATTGCTTCAATTGGTGTTAGAGATGATGCTGAAGCAGGACATTTTACCTCAATAATACCATCTGTGCCAATAAGACCGTCTGGAGATGCTCCAATGTATGGAATTTTTTCGTCAACAAATAGTCCACACGAGATAACAGTGAATTTAGTTTGTTGTTCAAATTCTGCTATCGCTGAAGTTTCATGAGCTTTCCCGTATCTTGTCGCATCACTCCCAGTGAATGTAGAATAAAGCATAGCTTTAACATTGGAGGTGCATGGTGTTTTATTCTTCATTTTACATATTTGGCCAAACATTGATGCTGTTATTCTTTTTTTTCGCTCGATGATCCTTATGTCGGAATTTGATTGCCCAACAGTTTTTCTTTCCAGATTTTGGATTTCAGGAAAAGAAAGCTTAAGGCTTTCAATAAACTGAATACGCTTCTGAGTAAATTCATCATCGGGTAGATCGGGTTCATTTTCTCCATAATTAGCGTCGGAAAATGTGGATCGTTTGGCTCGTTTAATTCCCTTATTTTTATGCTCAGCACATCTTTTCCTTTTATTTTGGAGCTTTTCGTTCATTTTTGTTGTATATTTTTGAGTAAATATGTACTCTTCTCCAGGCGTAATTTTTTTCTGTATTTTGGGTAGTAGGCTATAATCTTTAGAGTTATATGTTGTCACTGCGTTGTAACATCGCGACTCATAGGTCCCACGCAGAGCAAAGTTAACACGTTTTCCTCCAAGAAACTTTGCGATTATAGCATTAAATTGCTCTGCTGCATTATTAGTCTCTGTTTCTAGAAGACTTTCGGCGTGTTGTAACAAATGCCCAACATGTTCATAAATATCTATCCATATTCCACAGATCTTCAGCTGGGGAACTAAATTTACATCAGTATTTTGTTTTTTACAATAGTATTGCTTGCAGTTATTGTGGGATCCAAATACATGACAAGGGCCGTTTCGTAAATCTTCTTTTAGTGTCCTTAGCTTTTCGTCTATTGGAATGTTCAATTGGCGAGTATGTTCAATAGCTCCCGTTACAGCATTACGTAGGCGACGTATTTTGTCAGTCAGACATTTTCTTAATGTTGCTGGAACGGAGCCGACTTTATTTGCCGTTTTCTTTCCAATTTTTCTTAATCTATTAGTGTAATTCCGTAATAAATGGTTACTGCATTCTATTTTTCTGATATGTGTATTAGGCCCATATGGCATATGATCCCTAAGTGCATTTGAGACACTGCTATCTCCGTCGCCTATAAGCCTAGTATATTTTAGGCCATGCATTTTTATACTCATTTTAAATCCTTCCACTATCGCATCTGTTTCCATTAATGTCGACGGTTGCGACCAATTCTTAAAACATTTGTGGGGTAATACTTCTTTTTTTGCATTTTTGGCAATAGCACATATTGAACAATATGAATTCCGAACTCCAATGAATAAAACTTTTTTAGTTTTGTGTCCTATTATACACCCAACTCCTGAGAATGACTTGTAGTTCGTGCCATAACTGCGTTTGGCCCAAGAACCGTCTGTTACAACTGTAATATAGGGTATACCGTCACTATCAATTTGATTATTATTTATTGCTAGCTGTCTTTCTTCGGCGCCTGCCTGCAGCATATGGTCAATGGCAATATCTTTTTGCATTTCTAAAAGTTGTACATTATTTTTCATGTAATATTTTTCAGACATGTTTGGTAAATTTAAGCTAGCACAAATTTCATTCAATTGGGAGTAACCATTTCCGGTCTGAGATATACCTTGTAATATGTTTAAATTGACAGATATTTTTTTGTTTCCGCGTTGACTACATATGGCTTCGGTTTTATGACACATTTTGCATTTAAATTTGAATTCCGAATAAAATCCTACCCTCCTTTCATTGATAAACTCCAATTCAGACAGTGTACATGTGAATGGATCATGATTGATGTTTTTTAGTTGCTCAAATAAGAAGCCTATATCTACAATACGGTTTCCTTCCAAAACTACATTAGAACCAAATGAGTTACGTTTTAAATTTAAATCAATTAAATCTGCCTCAGCAGTATTAGTTGATTTATTGTTGCTCTCCATTGAAAAAAAATTATCATTTCTGTAAAAAAAAAAAATGTATTAGATGTGTTATTAGCAATGTAATAGATGCAGATTCAAATTTATAATATCCAAGAAATATTTTTTTGACGGTTTATTGTCTGTTATTGACAAATGTAATATGTGTATTACAGTTGCAGAGAACTATATTAAATATAGGAAAAATATTAGCTTCCTATGTCTTTTCTTTCTATGTTAGGTAGATAACTTATCAGCCGGCCCATGTAACTACGAAACATATAAATTTCGTTAGAAGAAGCTGGTTGAAAACTGTATAATTTGATTGCATCATTTTCTACTTCAATTTTATTGTGTATATTGTACGCATTCATGTCATTTTCTGTACTCATTTGCGTAATACAATTTCGCAAGTAGCTGAAATTCAAAGTAATATAATCATTTTTTTGGACTAATTCGACAAATCTGCATAGCCTACCCCGAAACTAAAAAATACTTACAGTGGAACACAATCGTGTGTTTTGATGTTAGGTTCACTGTGCACTTGCGCTTGCACTTGCACCGAAATAAAGTGTGGTTCATCAAAACTTTCGTCTGAATCAATACTCTGATCCAAAGGATGTGGATGAATAACTTCTTGTGAATCTTGTAAACGTCTTTAACATATAAATTGCTAGTTAACAGTTAACTTATCACATCAATTACAAAACTAATCAAAAACTGAAGTACTTTAAATAATAATTTTAAAGATCCTATGCAAGAACTTACGATATGGTCGAATTAAATGCAGGAGAAACGTTTTCCTTATTTAATCTTGCCCATTTTTTAAATGCCAGTCGCTTGTTCTTGCGAGGTGCATTGAATCTTAAACGGGTCTTCGCCCCCTTCGTCCAATCATATTTAGACTCTGTTTTACAAAAATCATGATAATAAATAATTACAAATATATTGATCCAGTACACACAGTATTATTCTGTAGCTTCTACAAGTTTAGTATATGTAGGTATTTTTATTATTATCTATGCTTTATAAATTATTAGTTCCTAAGATATACTTATTATTAGTGGTTACATAAATATCTTAGGCACTAAATAGAGCACAATACAGAACAGTAAATTTTAATTATATCAACATTTGAATAAGAGAAAGAAAATTCATTTGACACAGACACTGATAAACAGATTCACATACACTCGTAAACTAGAAAAAAATAATAATAATATAAAATAAAAAAATATCACAGTATTTGTCGTATTTGCAATGTGACAACCCTGGCTAAAATAAATAATATAAAAAACTATAGATACATAACAGTCACTTCACCAGTATGAGAACATTGCAATTAAATATGTGTATTTCATTATTATTGTGGTACCAAATTGTAAAAGCTAAATCTTAAATCACTTACAAAACATACTACTTACCCATCGTTTAAATTCCAAAATATACAACAGAAATCACTTTATCAAACAATCAAATTCTAATGCTAAGTAAATCATTCAACGCATCAAAGTCCAGAGAACAAAGCCTGTGTCAAAAAGGAAAAGTAATTTATAAACGTAGGAAAAATTAGGAAACACCTACAACGGTTCGTCTTTGTCATAAATGACAAAATCATCGATTATTGAAGTTTGATAAAATTAAAAGTTCGGCAATGTACGGTGACACCGACAACGACGGTTGGCCCGCTGTAAAAGCCAAAAATTTAATTGATGCAGAGGCAGTCTTTTTACAGTTTTTGGCTTTTACGCCGATGGCTCTCCATCGGCGATTTTTGTAGCGATACTGTCGCGCGTTTACTAAAAGCGCGACAGCAGTTAGTCGCATAAGAAAACCAGTCAAAAGTGGTTATGAGTTTTGACTATAACATAATTATATAATGGCTAGTTAATGTGATTAATTCTGCGACATTTATCACTTTATCAAAATTGAGTAGCCCTTATACATTATGGCTAGTTATTATGTATAATATTCATGTTTATTACTTTGGCTGTAACATACATACGTCTTATAACACAAAATACTAATATGCTGGCATAATTCTATCAACAGATATTATAGATATATAAATTCGCTTTGCGTATGTGTAATGGCCTCAACACCCCGCAAGTGCTCGCGAGTCTAAAAATCCGCGCGAGTAACCGAGGTTTATTATTTATATTAAAAAGCACAATTATTCCTAACTGTACTTTCTTTTGGGAGCCACAGGACCGCGCAAGGTGGCAGTACTTGGAGGAGGCCTTTGTCCAGCAGTGGACGTCGATTGGCTGATATGATGACTTTCTTTTGAAAAAACCAGAATTCGGACTATCTAAAATTGTGAAAATGAAACATACGGAAAATTAAGAATTGGTAAAATTAAGAATGTTGATAAAGAAGAATTCGTCCATAAAATAATTTGTAAAATTACACACGGGGAAAATTGAGAATTAGGAAACAATAGTTGAGTCAGACCCTAGGTATTTTATTTAACTGGGTAGGTATTGCATCTGATAATAAATAGGATCTCTTTGATGAAAGAAATAACGAAACTTCTTACTGGCAAGCGATACTAATTGTCATAAATGACATAAATAATAGATTTTATTGAAGTTTAAAAAAAAACATTCGGTGATATTCAGCGACGGTCAGCTCGCTGTCGAACCTCCCCTCCGCCAACCCGAGGGGTGCAGAAAGTGGAGGCGAGATGCAAGATGTCGATGGCGGAAACGAGCACGGTAAAATTTCCTAAAATGGTTTTGGGAAAAAGGTAATCGCGTACAAACTTTAGAATGTATCTAGTCAATATAAAATTATTTGAATTTTCGAATATATAATCTATTCCTACTCCCTAAATATATTTACCTTTATAAACGTTTAATTCTATTTTATTACGCTAAAAGTTGTCATAAAATGTGCATAGAATTATGAACTTTGAAGCCTCATAACTTGTAAATGAATATTTTTTTTACTGTTTTATTAATCAATAAGACTAGATAATAACGAGACAAAGCGATATCATCTATAGTTTTGAGTATTTATTATCTAATGAAGGAGCAATTAACTTGCTTCGTTTGTATGGAATTGCGATTGGATTGTTTCCTCTTAATACCTAATTTTATTGTGAAATATTTGTACGTCGGAAACGGCAGAATATCATGGACATTAGAATACCTGTAACACCATTGTAACAATATTCTGACAAATAAATGTATTTTATTTATTTATTTTTTTAAAGTATTCATGTTATTTAAAAAAAATAAAAAAAATAAAATAAAAAAGAATTATACATATATATTATATTATAAATATTGCAGAAGGTATAGTTGCTTACCTATTATGTGCAAAGAAGGCTTTTGGCTTTAGAAAACTGCATTAGTTCCAAAAATCACCAAGAATAATAATACTTCCGACAAAAAATTCCATCCCGTAGCGCTGGGACTGGACGAATTTTTGTTCCAGAAGTCGATAGAGGTTAGGGTGATGCTCGCAATAGGTATAGTTATACCTATTGCGAGCATCACCCTAACCTCTATCGACTGTACTGTACACAATATAATATGAAATGATGCTCGCAATAGGTATAGTTATACCTATTGCGAGCATCACCTAACCTCTATCGACTGTACTGTACACAATATAATATGAAATGATGATCGATAGGTATAACTATACCTATTGCGAGCATCATTTCATATTATATTGTGTACAGTACAGTCGATAGAGGTTAGGTGATGCTCGCAATAGGTATAACTATACCTATTGAAGAAAGAAAGAAAGAAAGAAAAATATTTTATTTTTGCAAATAACAAAACAATTACAACAATGTAGGTACATATCTATTAACAAATACAATTAAAAACATTTTATTTATTTGCAAAAATTGAGGTCAGCACTCAGGATTGTTGTTGGTTTGCCGCAAGGACGACAAACCAACCCTGATTTTCAGTGCTAACCCCAAGTGACGACCGGACTACAAACTAATAAAAAACAAGACGACAATAGACAAATATTATAACCAAGACAAATATAACTAAACTAAGTACATGATATTGTAAGGCAAACAAAGCAACTGCACAGTCCATGACATACCTAAATAAAAACATTAATAGGTACTATCATATTTTATATTTCAATGTAAAATATACACTTAAAATAAATACTTAAAAATAAAACTGTACATAAAAATAAATAATAAATAAATATGTGCGGACAATAACAAAATACGCGCACCACACATACAGCGGAGGCAAACCGGTTTCGGTGATGTAATGAACATCGCAGTCGTGCGAATCATTCGGCCGCCCCATGCTGCCGCGGCGCCCGTACATAGTGTTTACATATTAATATTATTACTTTACTAAGAATATATAAAAAAATATATATAAAAACGGCCTACAGACAGAACCTATATGTAATAAAAATATAGTTATAGAGTATATAAACATTGATAAATATTGATGGTGATATTAATCAGTCATAGTCACAACAAGTCGCAAAAAGAAATTAAATACAAAAACGAAAACAAAAACAATATACGTAAGTATTACAACTATCTAACGTCACGTTATTCATAACTAGTTTGGTACGGTTTTTTGCTCCTGTAGTAGATTCTTTTTATAATTTATTTTAAATGAGTGTTTTGTTTTTAGGGATCTTATCGGCGGAGGCAAGTCATTCCATATATGAGTAGCTGCATACTTATAACATCCCCTGAATGCTGCGGTTTTATGCTGAGGAATGGACAGCGGGTTGGCGGTGGGACGACTGGAGTAGTTGTAGTGATCATGCCTCCAACTTAGCTTATTGTAAAGGTACTGGGGTTCACGTGTACTTATCACTCCAAACATCAGAGTTGCCAGATGTAGTTTACGTCTGGCTGCCATTTTAAGTATGTTATTGTTATTTAGATAGGGAGTTACATGACTTCTCCGAGGTATACTAAAGCAATATCGCGCGCATGCATTTTGCACGCGTTGTATTAAATGCGACGTTCTGGTTAGGATACACGGACCATACACAGCATCACAATAGTTAAATTTCGATAGCACTAAGCTATCTACCAACCTTTTCCTCAATGTGACACTAAGATAGCCTCGTACCCTATAGAGTATTTTTAATCTATAGAAACAGCTTTTTACAACGCTATTAACGTGATCTTCAAAACGCAACTCCGGATCGAATACCACCCCCAAGTTACTTGCTTTTTGCACACGTTCTATTGTGTCACCCATTACCTTGACTTGTGGATTATAGGATGATATTAATTTGACTTGGTTAGCGCTCCCCATGATCATGAATTTTGATTTAGCTGAATTAAGTACCAACGAGTTTTGCCTAGACCATGCCGATATCCTATCCAATTCAGCGTTAATTATGCCCACAGCCGTCGCCGTTTCAGAAGGTTTAAACGACCAGTACAACTGGGTATCATCAGCATAAATATGATACAGGCACCTCTCGAAACTCCCAGCTATGTCAGCTGTATACAAAATAAAAAGAAGTGGTCCCAAAAGTGATCCAGTGGGAACCCCCCGAGTCACTGGTCGCTGAGAGGAAGAAATTACAGAACCGTCCCTCCGTAGTAGTTTTTTCAAATTAAAACTGTAGTAGAGGTCTATAATATAAGCATAATATAGTATACTAGACGTGTATTTTTTGTTTAGCCTTCTAAAACCATATAGACCTAAACAGTAGTCAGTACACAACATTTTGGAACCCTTGCTTTATCATTTTGAATACTGCGCTACTGAAATAACTACACTGAAACTAATTGTTGTTAGTGTATACCGCACACCTGATTCAAACTTTAAACTGTTTTTGGAAAAATTATATAGTATACTAAAAAAAATATCAAAACGCCATAAAAATAAAATAATAATATGCGGGGACTGGAATACTGACGCTATAAAGGGAAGTAATAACTATAAAGACTTAGAACACATTTTAATAAACTATAATATTTATAATCACATCACCAAACCCACAAGAAAATCTTCATGCATAGATCTCATTGCTAGCAATTTGTCTAATGTAGAGCCCCAAATACACGTACTTGGTTTGTCTGACCACGAGACAGGTCAATCTATATCTTTCGATTGCTATGAGTATACTGAAAACTCCAGAAAGAAATTTTGGTTTGAAAATAGAAGAGACTTATCCCAGGACAATATTAATAAATATATATCCTGTTTATCGTCTCTTTCTTTCTCAGAAATATATGATACTGATGATACTGACACAGCATTTAATATTTTACATGACTACATGTCCCTTTTTTACAATCTTTGTTTTCCAGTAGTAAAAGTTAAATTAGCAAATAAACCAGTCAAAAAAAGTGGATCACAAAAGGTTTGAAAAGATGCTGTGTTACAAAGAGAAGTTTATACCTAAAATACCGCTTAACAAACTCCAACAAAAAACAACATTTAAAGCGATATAATAACTACACAAAAATTTTGCGACGGTGCATTTTACATGCTCAGAAAATTGACAACACTCGTTACATAATTCAATCCAGTAATAAATGTAGGGCTGCCTGGAATATTATCAAAGACAACTGTTCAGACAGTTATGAAGCATCTGAAATCACATCTATAGCGGTCGACCAAAGCACGTACACAAATGGTGATACAATAGCTAATAGCTTTAATGACTTTTTTATAAATATGACAAATAAAACTACTGACGTAATAGGTTCAAAGACATATACTGACTATAGCTACAAAATAACAGACGTATCTAATACAATTTTTCTGACCCCAACTAATGACAACACTATGTGTAAAATTATTAATTCTCTTAATACAACTAATGCGACTGGTTATGACAACATCAATACTAAAATTATAAAACACTGTTCACAATTTCTATCCTCACCAATTTCTCATATTGTTAACTTGTCACTCAGTCAAGGAATGTTCCCCACTAAACTTAAGTTTTCTATTGTGAAACCACTCTACAAGAAGGGAGATAAGAGTGATATGAACAATTATCGTCCAATAACCCTTATACCAGTAATCTCTAAAATTTTCGAAAAGGTTATGTATGATAAACTTTTCTCATTTGTAACTAAGTATGATATACTAAAAGAAGAACAATTTGGTTTTAGGAAAAATAAATCAACCACTCTTGCATGTTTCACTCTCATGAAACAAATTACAATGAGTCTTAACGAAAAACGACCAATTTTAACTATTTTCCTAGACATGTCTAAGGCACTTGATTTTGTAAATCACGGACTGCTTCTTTACAAACTAAATCGTTACGGTATAAGGGGAAATGCATTGAACTGGATAAAAAGCTATCTAACGAATCGACAACAATGCGTAGAAATACCTAAGATCACAAATAATAACAAAATTTGTCACAGATCATGCTTTCGTCAAAATTCAGCTGGCGTACCTCAGGGCAGTATACTGGGCCCCTTTTTATTCCTCCTGTACATAAATGATCTGCCAAATGTAACAGATCATAAGTGTATACTATATGCTGATGATACTACATTGAGTATGGAAATTTCAGACGGAAATATTTCGAATTATCAAAATGATGTTAATGCCACTTTGGAGGATGTGATATGTTGGCTAAAAGATAATAATTTAAATGTAAATATTGCAAAAACTAAACTTATACAGTTCCAAACTTATAATAGTAGGCGTCCTCAGTTACAAATAATTAGTAATGACAATGTTATCGAAGAGGTAGAAAGTACCAAATTCTTGGGTATAACTTTAGATAAATTTTGTACGTGGAAACAACATATTGAAGAGTTATGCACCAAAATACATAGATTTGTCTTTGTCCTTAAAAGAATAACGCACATCGCAGGCATTACTGCGGCACTGTATGCATATCATGGCTATGTCTCCTCAATTCTTCGATATGGCATAATAATTTGGGGTAATTCCGTGGATATTATCAAAGTTTTCCGTGCATAAAAGCAGTGTATTCGTTCAATGTGTAACGCTGATCAGTTGGACAGCTGCTTACCTTTACTTAAAAAATTAAAAATATTACCGCTCCCTGCCCTGTACATATTTGAATTTTTTATCTTTGTACACAAAAATATAACATTATTTGAGAGACATAACAATGTTGTAACTAGACAAAGTAGAAGAATACATAAACTAAGTATACCCCAACAAAGAATACAACTATTTTCTAATAATACATACTGTATGTCTATCCGTATATATAATAAATTACCTGATACCTTTAAATCGCATAACATAGTGTTATTTAAAAAACACTTATTTAATTTCCTGCTTGACAAATGTTATTACTCAATTAAGGATTATCTAGATGCAAAATTTACACAAACATTATGACAACTTCCTAAACTATAATATTTAACTACATATTATATAATAAACTTTATTGACATAAAAAAATAATGTAAGCGTAATATTAATTGAAACTTATTTGTATTGTGTGATCTGATTCTTAATACCTAATTTTATTGTGAAATATTTGTACGTCGGAAACGGCAGAATATCATGGACATTAGAATACCTGTAACACCATTGTAACAATATTCCGACAAATAAATGTATTTTATTTATTTATTTTTTTAAAGTATTCATGTTATTTAAAAAAAATAAAAAAAATAAAATAAAAAAGAATTATACATATATATTATATTATAAATATTGCAGAAGGTATAGTTGCTTACCTATTATGTGCAAAGAAGGCTTTTGGCTTTAGAAAACTGCATTAGTTCCAAAAATCACCAAGAATAATAATACTTCCGACAAAAAATTCCATCCCGTAGCGCTGGGACTGGACGAATTTTTGTTCCAGAAGTCGATAGAGGTTAGGGTGATGCTCGCAATAGGTATAGTTATACCTATTGCGAGAATCACCCTAACCTCTATCGACTGTACTGTACACAATATAATATGAAATGATGCTCGCAATAGGTATAGTTATACCTATTGCGAGCATCACCTAACCTCTATCGACTGTACTGTACACAATATAATATGAAATGATGATCGATAGGTATAACTATACCTATTGCGAGCATCATTTCATATTATATTGTGTACAGTACAGTCGATAGAGGTTAGGTGATGCTCGCAATAGGTATAACTATACCTATTGAAGAAAGAAAGAAAGAAAGAAAAATATTTTATTTTTGCAAATAACAAAACAATTACAACAATGTAGGTACATATCTATTAACAAATACAATTAAAAACATTTTATTTATTTGCAAAAATTGGGGTCAGCACTCAGGATTGTTGTTGGTTTGCCGCAAGGACGACAAACCAACCCTGATTTTCAGTGCTAACCCCAAGTGACGACCGGACTACAAACTAATAAAAAACAAGACGACAATAGACAAATATTATAACCAAGACAAATATAACTAAACTAAGTACATGATATTGTAAGGCAAACAAAGCAACTGCACAGTCCATGACATACCTAAATAAAAACATTAATAGGTACTATCATATTTTATATTTCAATGTAAAATATACACTTAAAATAAATACTTAAAAATAAAACTGTACATAAAAATAAATAATAAATAAATATGTGCGGACAATAACAAAATACGCGCACCACACATACAGCAGAGGCAAACCGGTTTCGGTGATGTAATGAACATCGCAGTCGTGCGAATCATTCGGCCGCCCCATGCTGCCGCGGCGCCCGTACATAGTGTTTACATATTAATATTATTACTTTACTAAGAATATATAAAAAAATATATATAAAAACGGCCTACAGACAGAACCTATATGTAATAAAAATATAGTTATAGAGTATATAAACATTGATAAATATTGATGGTGATATTAATCAGTCATAGTCACAACAAGTCGCAAAAAGAAATTAAATACAAAAACGAAAACAAAAACAATATACGTAAGTATTACAACTATCTAACGTCACGTTATTCATAACTAGTTTGGTACGGTTTTTTGCTCCTGTAGTAGATTCTTTTTATAATTTATTTTAAATGAGTGTTTTGTTTTTAGGGATCTTATCGGCGGAGGCAAGTCATTCCATATATGAGTAGCTGCATACTTATAACATCCCCTGAATGCTGCGGTTTTATGCTGAGGAATGGACAGCGGGTTGGCGGTGGGACGACTGGAGTAGTTGTAGTGATCATGCCTCCAACTTAGCTTATTGTAAAGGTACTGGGGTTCACGTGTACTTATCACTCCAAACATCAGAGTTGCCAGATGTAGTTTACGTCTGGCTGCCATTTTAAGTATGTTATTGTTATTTAGATAGGGAGTTACATGACTTCTCCGAGGTATACTAAAGCAATATCGCGCGCATGCATTTTGCACGCGTTGTATTAAATGCGACGTTCTGGTTAGGATACACGGACCATACACAGCATCACAATAGTTAAATTTCGATAGCACTAAGCTATCTACCAACCTTTTCCTCAATGTGACACTAAGATAGCCTCGTACCCTATAGAGTATTTTTAATCTATAGAAACAGCTTTTTACAACGCTATTAACGTGATCTTCAAAACGCAACTCCGGATCGAATACCACCCCCAAGTTACTTGCTTTTTGCACACGTTCTATTGTGTCACCCATTACCTTGACTTGTGGATTATAGGATGATATTAATTTGACTTGGTTAGCGCTCCCCATGATCATGAATTTTGATTTAGCTGAATTAAGTACCAACGAGTTTTGCCTAGACCATGCCGATATCCTATCCAATTCAGCGTTAATTATGCCCACAGCCGTCGCCGTTTCAGAAGGTTTAAACGACCAGTACAACTGGGTATCATCAGCATAAATATGATACAGGCACCTCTCGAAACTCCCAGCTATGTCAGCTGTATACAAAATAAAAAGAAGTGGTCCCAAAAGTGATCCAGTGGGAACCCCCCGAGTCACTGGTCGCTGAGAGGAAGAAATTACAGAACCGTCCCTCCGTAGTATTTTCACATGTTGGTGCCTGCCTGTAAGGTAACTTTCAAACCATTTTATCATGTTGCAGTCGAAGCCATAGTATGAAAGCTTAGAAAGCAACAGGGAAATATTAATACATTCGAACGCACGGGAATAATCTAGAAGCGTCAGTATGGTTCCCTCCCCGCGGTCGCGTGCCTCGAGTATATTACCCACTACATCTGCTAACGCTGTTGTAGTTCCGCGTCCCCTTCGAAACCCAGACTGTAGGTCAGGCAGAATACCGTTCCTTTCCAAATAACCCACCACCTGTACGTAGACAACCCTCTCTAGTACCTTCGACAAGCTGGGCAGAATACTGACAGGCCGGAGGTCTTTATAATTTTGCGGGTTAGTGGTTTTTGGTATAGGGCGCACGATAGCACTTTTCCACAGCTTAGGAAATGAGTATGTCGTAATTGACTTATTTATTATGTCAGTTATAGCAGTGAGCGACTGTGGCAAAGTAAGAATTAACATTTCCTTTGATATGCCGTCAATACCCTTCGCGTTGGTGTTAATATTTTTTATTATGTTCAAAACCGTATGTGTGTTTGTAGGCTGTAATGAAAACACAGATGTACTATACTTATTGAACTCGAAGTATGTAAGCTGAGAAATGCTAACGTTGGTTTCACCTGGTACATCAAGAAATGCCGAATTCAAACCGTCTGGGTCATGAAAACTCTCCATAAGCGTGTCACCACCCGTATCATATGGAAGTACGTGTTTTTTTAAATTAGACCATAATAGCTTGGAGTTATTTATGTTATTGTTAATATGTTGATTAAAAAATGCTTTTTTTTCATGATATAACGCCGTTGCGGCTTGGCGTTTAAGATCTAGGTAGTATTGTTTGTGTGTGTCCAGCTTAGATTGTTTATACCTACGATGAGCTTAATTTCTCATTTTAAACATTAACTCGACATTGGACGTTAACCATGGCGTTGGCGCACCCTTAAATATTCTTGTTTTACAAGGAGCGTGCGAGTCAAACAGCAGAAGTAAGTGCCGGTTAAAGAGATCAACCATCTCATTTACCTCTTCCGTGCATGATATTAATTCCCACGGGATCAGGTCTAAATCCACTTCGAAGTACTCGGGCACAATATCCTTAAAAGGACGATATGTAATAGATCTTTTGGTCAGCTTGTCTTTTTTAAATAAAATTTCACAAGTAACAATGGAATGATGCCCCAACTCTGGTATATGATCCACTACAACTCGCCGGTACTGTGCGTCTGTGCAGATCACGTCAATAAGCGTTGCACTATTACCTACAAAGTGGGTGGCTGATGTTATTATTTGGTTTATATTACAGTGACCCAAAAAAGCCTCAAGTTGTCTTACTTTGCAGTTCTGGGAGTCTAACAAATTAATATTAAAATCCCCCAAGAGAACAACATTCTCAAACGGAGACAACGCGCAAAGACTGTTAGTGAGGGCGTCTAGGAAAATGTTGACGTCTAACCAAGGTGGTCGATACGCAGTGCCTATAAGTAAAGTTTTAGATGCCGCCTTAGTAGTCATCCACATCTGCTCCACCATTGGATGATGAGGGTGTGCTCTTATTCTAGTTATAACACCTGACTTTATATAAAACGCAACCCCCCCTCCCCGCCCCCCATGAATAGACTCTGGACGCGCAATATGTCGCATTTTATAACCAGTTAATACTGGAGCTCGCCCTTCCTCTCCCCGTCGAAGCCATGTCTCGTTAATGGCCATAATATCAACCGAATGATGATTCGCGGCTATAATAAACTCATCATGATTAGTTGCCAGAGATCCCGCATTCCAAAAGCCAAACTTAATTATTTTATTACACGGCATTATAAAACAAACAATTAAAAAACAAACAACTATATCCAATATAATAGGCCATATTTTCCCGTTGCGATCGATGTAAATCATAATCTGTATTGTGTGTGTAGTATAGTATAGAATAGACATAAATAGCATAAATAAAATATATATGAATGGATACCGTTATAATAATAATATGGAAAACATAAAATGTACATTTTATGAGGTTTGCGTTACAAGGCAGTTCATCATTCCAACCATTGTACAAATAATTGAAATAAATATATGAATAATTGTTTCTATAACAGGAAAAAAAAACTATTATGTTTACAAACTAGCACAAAAAAACAAATAGTTACGTAGTACGAGTACAAGTAATTATCATAAGCAAACAGGTTTATACAATATAATATGAACTCATAGTAATACGCGTCACATAAAAACTTTAAGCAAATCCGTCTCTGTACGTATAACGTGCACTTGGTCACCGTGTTTGCGTCGGGCAAGCACGTTACCATTCCTTGTCCACGTATACTGCCACCCGTGTTGCCGAGCTGCCTCCCTCGCCCGCCGAAACAACTGCCGATTAACCCCAGTCAGACGCTCGTTTACATACAGTTTACTGAGTGGCATCGAAGCATTGAAGTCACTTGTATCCACACCCCGACGGACCCGCGCGGCACGCAAAAATTCATCACGTAGGTCGCGTCGTGTGAACCGCACAACGATCGGTCGCGCGCGCGCCTCCACTGGGCCTGCGGCGCTCGTCGCGTTGAGATGTCTGGCGCCGACGCGACTTACACTTGTAATATCGCAATCTTCAACCACGACATTAATTTTGGTAGCTACGAGCTTAACTATGTGTGTGAGGCTTTCGTTCGACAATTCTGGCAAATTAGAGATTTCTACGTCATTTGACAACAGCTGCTGGTCCCGCTTGTTTAGCTCAACTTTGAGCTGGGTGACGTCATCGGCTACCTTTGCTGACATTTTTAGCTCATTCTCCAACAAACTAACCCTCTGAACTAATTTGTCTTTGTCTGCCTGCAACTTAGCTATTTCGTCGCGTAATACCTGGAACTCTGCTTGGACATCCACACGCATTTTGCTGAACTCCGACTGTAGTTCCTCTTTCAGAATTCTCCGTATTTCTTCCCCCATCCCTCTAGACATAGCTCCATCAGTGCTGTCATCTTTTCCCCTTACACGTGCGGCATCTGACGGATTCTTGTGACGATAAAAACTTAGCGCAGGACACGCACTTATTTTGTGGCATATCGATATTATAATCAAAAGATAATATACGAAGTACCCCAAGAGATACACAGATGGCGCTGTACTAAAAATTATGTTTTTATAAGTTTTATGGGAATATAATGGTGCAACCACACTGTAGTTCACAACACTATAGCCTACAACCAATGTATACTCGCCCAGTCCACACTTTTAGTCTGTATTTTGTAGATATGTAAAAATCGTATAATAATTGTTAATGTTAAGGTAGTTCTATAGTTCACTTTATACACTTCTCATCAAAAAAATCGAAACAGTTGCAAGTTTGTGTTTTGTAAGGATTATCTGAAAAATGTGTATATTTAGGAATATGTGTTATATATCATTTAATAGTGAATTTAATGAGGTTTTCAAATAATGATGTTAATGTTCTAAATTCAAATTAAATTTTCATAGACTTCGTATTTTGTTTAACAAGTCGTATTTGCCCTGTACGTAGTTTGACGGAAAATGATAAAATTAGGCACGTAAATGAAAAAAAAGCTAGAAAACGTTTTTTTATTAACCCGTATCGTGCACCCAGAGTTCCTTGCTCCTCTTATTACTGCGTCTATGCGATGTTTACCCGCAAAAACCGCCAAGTGGTGGCATTGCTGAATTCTGGGCTTAGTCAGGTTATTACGGCTGAAAGATTGTATCTAAGCGTCTCGTCTTTTCATAGAATCTGAAAACGCTATCAAGAGACTGGTTTATTTACGCGCCGTTAGAGATCTGGCAGAAAACAGGTAACTTCTGACTGAGTAGATCGATTTATAGCAACACCTTTCTTACAAAGTCTATGCCTTAATGTCTTTCAACCGCAGCAGCAGGTTCATGATGAACCTATGGTGGCTGTAAGTGACTCTACAATTAGAAGAAGGTTGAAGAAACGTGGACTTGTACCGTATAAGCCAGCAAATAGGGAGGAATTACCTGCAGATCATCGAAAAGCGCGCCTTAACTTTTTACGTAATTACCTAAATTGGTCATACATCTAATGGAACAAGTTCCTCCTTTCTGATGAGTGCAAAATTGTATTTTATGGTAACGATGGAAGGACTAAGGTCTACAGAAGTGATGGAGAACGCTTTGAACCATGCAGGATTAAAAGAAAAGGCCATCCATGGTGGCGGTTCATGGACTGTTTGAGGAGAAATTAGTGGCAACGCCAAGACAGAGTTTGTCTTTGTGTTTGGTTCCCGTCTGCCCTTTTTTAACAGTCAAAGGTACATCGAACAGTATCTTGAACCTCTTGTGATGCCCTATGCACATTTATTTGACCCCGGTTTGACATTTATGTACGAGGATGCTAGGGCAAACACCGCGAGCGTCGTAAGAGATTATGTTACTAAAGTCGATATCTCTATTATTGATTGGCCAGCAAGAAGCCCGGACATGAATCCGATTAAACATCTATGGGATGAATAAAAAGACGAATTAGTGTAAAAGACCATGCCTCAAAAACACTTAGGCAGCTTTAAAATACAATCCAACAGGAATGGAATAGAGCGCCACTATTTTTGATCGTGACTCTCATCCGATCGATGAAAAACCGTACAGAAGCAGTAATGAGAGGTCGGGCATGGTATCCGAGTTATTAAATAAACGTTTCCTAGCTTTTTTTTCATTTACGTGCCTAATTTTATCAATTTCCGTCAAACTACGTACAGGGTAAAAACGACTTGTTAAACAAAATACGAAATCTATGAAAATTTAATTTGAATTTAGAACATTTACATCATTATTTGAAAACCTCATTAAATTCCCTATTAAATGATATATAACAGATATTACTAAATATACACATTTTTCAGATAATCCTTACAAAACACAAACTTGCAACTGTTTCGATTTTTTTGATGAGAAGTGTATTTAAGAGTTTTATTTTCACTTTATTTGTCTTTATAGATTACTTTAGCACTAGATAACACTTCACAGAGTTTATAGTATTGCAAATTATAATTATTATTATTAAACAGTACACATTTACAACTTGTTTTATTTTAAAATCATTAACAACACCCGAGGTTAATGCACTAGTTCGACATCCGTGACGTCACTCTATTGCAAGCATCATTTCATATTATATTGTGTACAGTACAGTCGATAGAGGTTAGGGTGATGCTCGCAATAGGTATAACTATACCTATTGCGAGCATCATTTCATATTATATTGTGTACAGTACAGTCGATAGAGGTTAGGTGATGCTCGCAATAGGTATAACTATACCTATTGCGAGCATCATTTCATATTATATTGTGTACAGTACAGTCGATAGAGGTTAGGTGATGCTCGCAATAGGTATAACTATACCTATTGCGAGCATCATTTCATATTATATTGTGTACAGTACAGTCGATAGAGGTTAGGTGATGCTCGCAATAGGTATAACTATACCTATTGCGAGCATCATTTCATATTATATTGTGTACAGTACAGTCGATAGAGGTTAGGTGATGCTCGCAATAGGTATAACTATACCTATTGCGAGCATCATTTCATATTATATTGTGTACAGTACAGTCGATAGAGGTTAGGTGATGCTCGCAATAGGTATAACTATACCTATTGCGAGCATCATTTCATATTATATTGTGTACAGTACAGTCGATAGAGGTTAGGTGATGCTCGCAATAGGTATAACTATACCTATTGCGAGCATCATTTCATATTATATTGTGTACAGTACAGTCGATAGAGGTTAGGTGATGCTCGCAATAGGTATAACTATACCTATTGCGAGCATCACCCTAACCTCTATCGACTTCTGGAACAAAAATTCGTCCAGTCCCAACGCTACAGGAAGGAATTTTTTGTCGAAAGTATTATTATTCTTGGTGATTTTTTGAACTATTACTTTTATAGAGTCAATTAAAAAAGAAGACGTTCCTAGTCTGTAAGCAACACTCTTTACAGTTGCGACTTTGAAATTTAAGGGACACGTCAGGGTTTTGTCAATTATCTATTACAGTATTTACAAAAAATCTTATATTCAAAGTAGTCTTTCGTTCTAATTTTTTTTTTATTAACATGCTTAGTTAGTTTGTTCGAGTGGAATCTTGCAACTCAGAAGCAAATAATTATCTTCAACCAATTGAGCTGAAATTTTGCAAGCATGTTTAGTTTGAATGACAATACATAATAGGCTGTTTCATGTCAGTCTAATTCTAATATGGCGAAACAGCCATGAAGATGGAATGGTTATTTCTCAAGCACTTCTGCAATATGGGTATCAAATGAAAGAGTTTGTTGACAGTAATGAGAAAAATATTCTGACATTACTTTTATCCTAATGTGGCGGAACAAGATAGTGGAATGATTATTCTTAAGCACTTTTGAAGCGTCATATTTTACTAGTTTTTATTATCGTTCAGAGTTCGTAATGAGACATCTCTATTTAGACATAAAATAAGCAAAACAATAAGTATTAACTCAGTGGCTGTTTATTATTATCGATTTTAACTAAATGCTTCGATATAATATAATCGATTTTAATAAATAATAAATAAAATAAAGTATTGTTGAGAAAATATAATAAGAAATTGTTTCCGTGTGCTGACGGAGTAAGAACATAAATGTCACCGCCCCATTTCATCCCATGGGTGTCGTAAAAACCGACTAAGGAACTATCCGTGAATATTGTCTTTACGGATTAAAAAGAAGGCAAACTTGAAATTAAACCCTTTACCAATCCGTCTGGCCAGCGTGGTATTAGTAGGCCAAGTATCCCTCCGTCACGGGAGGAGGCCCGTCCCTGCAGTGGGACATTAATGGGCTGTAATGATGATGAAGAAATCGTTACAAATTATATTAGGTACTGTTGCTAGTTTATAGAAATAATTCTTTATTAGGCTCTAGAACAAATACTTATTATGCAAAATAACAAAAGAAAAAAAACATCCAAATAATGACGCCGCTCATGACCTAGGTAGGTACCTAGGTCATGAGCGGCGTCATGAATATTATAGATATCGCATTATCATCAAAGGGCTCTTTCAATTTAGCCGTTTCGTGCGATTTTCAAACGTTAAAGCTGATTTACACAGGGCCAGTAACTGACTTCAAATTCGAGGCAAGTCAGTGCTGACTCGAAAAAAAGCCCGTGTAAACTGATTTAAAGTCAGTACAGTGGCTTGAAGTCAGCGCTGACTTGAATATTCGCACACGAATATTTTGAAGTCAGTTGGCGCCCCCTGCCGACCGCGCACCCACGTGACAGCCAAATAAACCCCGTGTAAACAGACAAGTCATTGCGTGCTTGTCACTGCCGCTGCGTTGTAGAGTAACCACGTTTTTTTTCAAAATGAAGTCCTCATAGCCAGTTTGTACTCTGCAGGATCTTCAAATTGCAAATGCTTCAGCAACATAGCAGAGCCACCAGTTTCGTTTCTATCGTCAATCCATTTTCTTACCTATGGTCGTTTATTTTTAGTTATCTCATTTTCTACCATTTCTACTAACTCATTGAACAGCAAAATTGATAATTTTTTTAACAAATAATTTAATCTTCGCTTCAGTTGTTTTCGCGAATTCATTTTTCCCACTGACTTCACACACGTGTGCTCACCGTGAGAAACGCACCACTACTACTTACTTCATGTAAACAGTTAAAGTCAGTCGCGGCGCCGACATTGGCGCTGCGACTGACTTGTCTACTGACCCTGTGTAAATCAGCCTTTAAACTTACGATCGTTTGTTTTTCATACAAATCTTGTCGTACGGCAGCCGCTCGACACGTCTTGTCGTACGGTAGGCAAGATTTGTATGAAAAAAACGAACGTAAGTTTGCACGAAACGGCTAAATTGAAAGAGCCCTAAGTCTTACAGCCATATTATTTCTCTATATCTATCTCGCTTGCACTTTCTTCTTCTATTCTTATATAATATCTTCTGTCTCTTTTTGGACTACTCAGATCACTTTTTACCCATGGACCCGATGGGTTGACCCATGTTTAACTGATGGTTTTCATTTTCTATCGATATAGTTACAAGTCAATCCCTATTGGAACCATGGGTAATTGAAATTACCCATGGACCCGGTAATGGGTCGACTTACCGGGACCACGGGTAAACGCCGACTCAGATGATAACGTGTTTTCTATCCTCAATCTGATAAACGCCCCAGTAAGCAATTGAGGCGTTATTTTTTAAGCCATTTATGATTTCGTGACTTGTTTTTTAGTGTATTGTTTATATATTCTTTGTCTATCAATGTTATATAAAGTAAAAATTAATCTTATCTAAAATATATTAATTTAAGATTTCATTATCATCATCATCATCATTCATAACAGCCCATTAATGTCCCACTGCAGGGACGGGCCTCCTCCCGTGACGGAGGGATACTTGGCCTACTAATACCACGCTGGCCAGACGGATTGGTATAGGGTTTAATTTCAAGTTTTCCTTCTTTTTTAGTTCGTAAAGATAATATTTACGGTTAGTCCCTTAGTAGGGTTTTACGACACCCATGGGATGAGATGGGGTGGTGAGGGGACATATTGTATTCTTACTCCGTCACCACACGGACAATTTCATTATCAGAGACATGATAATCTAATCTAAGTATTAAATACGTATTTGATCTACGATGATGACAGGTCACGTAGATAGCTGCGTAGTTTTATAAAATTATTGCTATGAGAACATCTATGTTAAAAATACTATACTTGTCTTATGTTCTAAGTCCCCTTGATGGGGCAGAGGGCGTCCACAGTGCGTCTCCATCCCGGTAGTTCTTGAGCTTCGCGCTTTATTTCGCTTCAAGTCTTCCCTGTACCCTTCATTTCTGCAGCGACACTCCGCCGCCAAGTCTGTTTTAGACGGCCACGTTTACGCCGTCCTTGGGGGTTCCAGGGCTCGCCTCGTTATGTGTTCCTGGTCCCTTCGGAGAGGTGGCCAATCCAATTCCACTTGCGGCGTTTTATCTGCTGGTCGATCGGAGTCTCGCTGCAGCGCTCCCACAGATCAGTGTTGGAGATTTTCTCGGGCCAGTATATTCAGAGAATCCGGCGGAGGCATCGGTTCACAAAGACTATACTTACTTACTTATACTTTTATTAATTAGGTATAAGTAGAGGCATATGTCCAGCATTGGCCAGCGATGGGCTATTTGATTCATTGATAAGTAATAAGCAAAATACTTCTTCTTCTTCCGATGCCTTTCCAACTAGTGAAGATTGGTAGTCAGCTCATCATATTACACGATCTTTTTCCATAAGGAAAAGCTCTAAGGCACGGGCAATCCTGATCCATTAAATGATGTAACTAGGATATCTTCCTCCGGCCTAATACTCGCTATCCCGTTACTTTACCCATAATGGACCAAAAGAAAGTCCAAGTATGGCAGCTAGAGTCCACCATCCATTTACCCAGCATGATTAGAAAACTGTCATTCTTCATCAGGTCAAATAATTTGGTTAAAATATGACATTTTTTTCGTCCGTGTGGTGACGGAGTAAGAATACAATATGTCACCACCCCATCTCATCCCATGGGTGTCGTAAAAACCGACTATGGGACTATCTGTGATTATTACCTTTACATAGAAAGAAGGAAAACTTGAAATTAAACCCTATACCAATCCGTCTGGCCAGCGTGGTATGAGTAGGCCAAGTATCCCTCAGTTACGGGAGGAGGCCCGTCTCTGCAGTGGGACATTAATGGGCTGTTATGATGACATTTTTTTGCATTATTATTACTAGACGTCCTGTCTACCGGATTGCGCTTTTTTTAAATTAAATACTAAAAGAACCATCGCGTTACACCTATTATACGATACACTGCAAAAATACGGACAAATTTGCAGGCGAACTAACTGCCTCGGTGGCGCGAAGGTAGCGCAAGTGACTGCCGTGCACGGGGACGTGGGCTCGATTTCCACGCAGGACAATTATTTGTGTGATCTGTGGATCAAATTATTCTCCTGAGTCTGGATGCTGTTTGTGTCCGTTAAATTGACGTTTGTAACAGTCCCACACCCCTGTGTCATGCCCTCATGATTCCTAGTGCGGGAATTGCCTTTTAAATGAAAACCCTACCTTTTCCCTAGAAAAGGCATAATCTACAGCATCAGCATATCAATAAATTATTCCAACCTTACTTTGTAGATCAAATAATTAAGCAAATAAATATCTAAATTTTAGTCGACTTAATCCATACGATGTATGGCTTTTAAATAAATCAGATTTAAAATCAAAAAATCTAAATTTGTTCATCATGTTTTGTTAATCATCTGATAAATATTAGATTGCTTATTAAAGAAAATAATTAAAACTTAATTAATACAATCACGATCAAATTGAAATGTGTTCTGACATAGATATGTATAATACAGTAATCCTTTAAGTACAAATACTTACTTAATTGCCTTAAGGCTCTTTCAATTTTAGCCGTTTCGTGCCGTACGGCTGCCGTCCGTTTTTCGAACGGCAAAAGCAACGTTCTTTTGTTTTCATACAAATCTTGCCGTACGGCAGTATTTATAGTGTCGAGCGGCAGCCGTACAGCAAGATTTGTTCACGAAACGGCTCAATTTAATGAGCCCTTATAATGCCTGCAAAACTACGGACATATTTGAATCAAGATAAGAATTTGAGTCTTGTCTTGATTCAACCTAGCTGTCAAAGGCATAAATGCACTTCATTATCTATACTTACTTATTAAATATTATAAAGAGGTAAAGTTTGTTTGTTTGTATGTTTGTGTGTTTGTGACGTTGTAGGGGTAATCTCTGGATCTACTGAACCGATTTTAAAAATTCTTTCTGTGTTGAATAGTCCATTTATCGGGAAGTGTCATCATAGGCTATATAGTATCACGCTGTAACTAATAGGAGTGGAGCAATAATGAAATATGTTTATATTATGTATGGACGCGTTTTTTTCGCCGCCTAACGAAGTGGGCACGGGTCAGCTAGTATAAAATAAAGTCGCTGTCGGTGTCTATCTGCCCCTATATTATTATGCTTAAATCTTTAAAACTAGATTTTTTAAATATATAGAGTGATTCAAGAGGTATGTATAAATCTATACTAAAATTATAAAGAGGTAAAGTTTGTGTGTTTGTGAGTTTGTGACGTTGTAGGGGGTAATTACCCCCTACAACGTCACAAACTGGTTCTGGAGAACCGATTATAAAAACTTTTTCTGTATTGAATAGTCCATTTATCGGGGAGTGTCATAGGCTATAGGTATACTTAGTATCACGCTATCACTAAAGGTCAAATAATTTAGCGAATTAATTGATTGTCTGATAATAAAAGGTAATTAATATCCAATTAATCTTATCTATCAAATTAAGATGTTTTTGATAAAGATAAATAATACTTATACCATAAAATAGTCCTATTTGATCGAGTTACCTTATACGCGAGATGCCTAATTTCGTCTCATTTGTTCTTAAAAAAAAACAGACGCGTTTTTCTCGCCGCCCAACGAAGTGGGCACGGGTCAGCTAGTACCCTATGTCCACTAAGATCCATTGAAAAGATCCATTGATGGATCTTTTTCCACTTAAATCACACACTTATGTCCACTTTAATCCATGATGCGAAAATATTTTAAAAATGGATCTTTTAACGAGTTTAATATAATAGGGAGCTAGTATACATAAATACTTAATACTATCAATAAATACTTAATAATTTCAGGGTCAATGTGTGCGATTTTATAATAAAATTCCGAAAGATATTCAAGATCTAAGTTTTAATAAATTTAAGAATGTAGTCAAACAAAAACTTATCGTAAAGGGATATTATACTATCCTAGACTACACGAAAGACAAAAAGGCTTGGGATTAACTGCTTCTGTTCCATAGGCTGTTTCAAATAATGCAAGTTTATGCACTTTTTTTATATAATTATGCGTGCTACTGTATTGTTTTATCTCTAAGTTCTAATTGTATTATTGTATCCTTTCTATCTTTTTTTTTTCTGTCTTCCTTGTTCTCATGCTTGTCTTCTACTTTTCTTTTCTTTGATTATTATTTTTTATGATGTATAAATGGTGTATTATCCTGTCTGGTACTGTCAAATATTTTGATAGGGTATATGATTAATGTAAAAAAAAAATTGTAAACACAACTGAATTTTAAAAGAGTTGCCATGAGTTTCTTTGCCAGGTTTCTTCTCATTGGCCCTACCATTTGGAAACTGGAATTTATAGATCAACACAGACAGACAAGTAGATTCGAGTAGTAGATTGGTTTTATTTTTCTCCTTTAATTTACATTTGACAATACAACGCGGCTTTTCTTAGTGCTGTAGCGTTTGTCTGTGTCGATCTATAATTTTAAATGTAGCTTCAATTTTAAGTAAACGACGATTTCAAACAATTTGTAATAAATTTTATGAAATAAAGTATTTTGAAGTTTGAAGTTTGAAGTTTATCTTATATTGTCGTTATCTACTTATATCGTTATACAGGGTGGCTCATTCAAAAGGGTAAGTATGGGAAAGTCTTAAACTATAAGTCATACGAAGATTTGTTCTTAGGAACCATGTCACCGATTTTGATAAAAGAAAAACTGCATTCATAATTTGAAAAAGATACTGTACCCAGCTGGGGAATCGAACCCGGTTATTTTGCAAAAAAAAAACTTATACTTTTTCTATTTAAATATCGATTCTGTAGGTCTTAAGCAGTAAATATCTCTATGAAACATTATGTCTTAAATGAACAAAATGCATTTTTTCACATACTTAAAGAACAATGCTCAAGCTTGTAGCACTTTAAAACCTATGTTATTTGAAAGGCCTTAGTATTTTGATCATTTTATTGTATGACAGCAAATCTCAAATGTGTATCCGAAAAAAGTTATATCGACTTAAAGAAACCGAAATCAGTCACAATTATGTTGCTGTTTATTGTACTTTTTCGAAATTATAGCCAATAAAATACATAATTAACAGTGTAGAATATAAGAAAAATATAAAAGATTATTTATTTATTTATTATTACGCGCCGTATATGCCCAATGACCCGATTTTATCTTTTTTGTGGGCACGAGTAAGTAGTTTGTCTCTTGGGACATTTACTACTTTACGCTGGGTGTGGGGTGGATGGCCCTCAACCTAAGACATTTAAGTGCCATGCCTCAGGGTCCCCTGTGGGGCACGAACCTCGACCTGGACCGTCACCGACTAACAGGATGTGCGGAAGGCACCACTCTCTAGGAGCGAACGCGGCGCGTATTCCTGCCTTAGCGGCGAGGACGGAACCGCGGACGTGTTGTTGTGGCTTCGCGAGCCGTATGAGCTCTACGTTGAGCCATCGCGATCCTATCTATCTATCGATATATCTATCACCCGGCTCTTCGAGAGCATGTCTAGGTCTTCTAATTTTGGATATTCTACAGGGTATGTACCCGGATGCCTCAACCACTAGTTGGTTGGGGTGAGTGGCAGCCATTTCAAAGTAGCGACGGGACCACGGGAACAGAGTTTCATGTGTTGCTGGATGGTCGGCAACTCGAAGTCGATGTGGAGATCCTCGTTACGCGTGAACCGCGATGCTGCCGTCGCTTTGCGCATGAACCTTTTCTGAATTGTTTGTAACTTATGGATCCTGCTATGTGGCCTAAGGTGTGCAAAAACTACGCACGTGTACGTCATGATTGGCCTAATACAAGTCTCATGTATCCTAACTTGGAACTAGTAAGTGCAGCCGTCCAATCACAAACGCAAATAAATAAATAATCTTTTATATTTTTCTTATATTCTACACTGTTAATTATGTATTTTATTGGCTATAATTTCGAAAAAGTACAATAAACAGCAACATAATTTTGACTGATTTCGGTTTCTTTAAGGCGATATAACTTTTTTCGGATACACATTTCAGCTTTGCTGTCATACAATAAAATGGAGAGATGACTAATACGTTTCGATTAACATATATCTTAAAGTGCTACAAAGTGGGGACGGTGTCCATACATTTTTGAGCATTGTTCTTTATTATAGTAGGTGTTTGAAGTGGCCACCGTTTTGTTCAATACAATATTTAACACGTTTAGGTAACGATCTTCTTAATGCATTTTGTATGTTCATGCAGCCAGTCATACTGAAACGTTCCATTTTCAAATGAGGCTTAACTTAACACGTCTCTGTACCTATCTACAATATCTACATACTTTATGTGGGGTTTTTAATTGATTGTTAGTGTTTGATTAATAGAAGTAAGTAGTTGCATGATAATAATATTACTGTTGATAACAAAACTTCCTTAAAAGTTTAATGCAATGCCACATGATTATGTAACACGGTGTATGTAACTAGTAGAGGGGTACAAACAACCGTAGGGACAATTTTACATGCCTAAACTTGTTGAATATTGTAATGGTGGTCACTTCGAACACCTACTATGATAAATTAAACTATGTGAAAACAATGCATTTTATTCATTTAAGACATAATGTTTCATAGAGATATTTACTGCTTAAGACCTACAGAATCGATATTTAAATAGAAAAAGGATAAGTTTATTTTTGCAAAACAACCGGGTTCGATTCCCCACTGGGTACAGTATCTTTTTCAAATGTATGAATGCAATTTTTCTTTTTATCAAAATCGGTGACATGGTTCCTAAGAACAAATCTTCGTATGACTTATAGTTTAAGACTTTCCCGTACTGACCCTTTTGAATGAGCCAACCTGTATATTTATACTTCTATACTTAATATTATAAAGAGGTAAAGTTTGTGTGTTTGTGACGTTGTAGGGGGTAATCTCTGGATCTACTGAACTGATTTAAGTATATAAGTATTAATAACCGTTGTTCTGTTACCTATAACACAACCAGGTTAAGCCTAGCTTACTTTGGGAACAGATGGCGCTGTGTAGAGATGTCCGTGAATGTTTATGTATTTATAGGTAAACACAACTTTCAATCATAATAAGCTATATGTATATGTTACGGTAAATGTGAATAATTGAAGATTATTAATAATTACCGGTTATTATTAATAATTACCGAAAGTCGAGGTTAAAGTGATAAATTATGTTAAGATATTTATTTTCTCAAAAGATAAATCACTTAACGAGAAAATACAAAAAGAAATATTTACTTACAACTAGCGTAGTTAGTAGGGTAGTAACGCTAAATATAATAAAATTGTGGGTATATTTCAGTACTTTGAGTTTAAAAGTGTATGCATAGAAAACAATACTTGTTTACTAAGGCTTATCACTTATTAACATAATACAACATAATTACAGAAATTAATTTTTAAAATATTTTGAGTTTATTGTGTATGGTCATTTAAATGTGATAGAAATGTTAAAGAAATGTTCTGTAGTGTACGTATATAATATATGTATATAATTAAAACTGTGTATAGTTTGATAAATTTATGACCCAATGAATTGTAGTAATGTAATAAGTATAATAACACTCTATCAAATAAATAGTTTATATATATAGGTAATAACAAAATGTGTTTCATCGATTTTGTTATTAATTAATATTATAATTATGATTTATTGTTATATATATGTGATTTATTGTTATATATTTATCTAGATACCATTTCACAAATATTACAGGAAATAGTACCTATACCTAATATAATGTAGTATAGTATTACACATTATTATAAAGGTATAGTATGGCATATGAATTAGAGATAGTTTAAAGTAGTTAAATGTGTGTAAGTATGTAGCATTGTCTAATGTTAGTTTGTTACTTTTTCAAAACCTACCTATTTTACCCTATCAATGAAAAATCCTTTAAAATGTGGCATCTTAGTACTTTTTTAAATGATAACATTGTTTTAGCTTCTTTTATATGTTTAGGCAACTTATTGTATATTTGGGCACCCTCATACAGTATACTCCTTTTTCCATAATTTGTTCTGGCTGGCATCAGACAAATATTATTTGCCTGCCTAGTCATACGTTTGTAGCAGTCTATCCTTTTCGTGAATGTCACTTGTGTGTGAATGTCTTTTGTCAAAATCTTCCTCATCAAGATGCAGGTGTTGTATTTATATGTCTGTGTAAGGTTCAAGAGTCCAGTTTCTTTGTAATTTTTTACAGTGGGTGTTAGGTAATCATATCTGAATAATGTTTTAATTAATTTGTTTTGTGTGGTTTGTAACAACTTCAAATTACTTTTAGCTGTAGATCCCCAGACTTCGATGAGGTAGTCAATGTGTGTTTTTACCAAGGAATTGTATATAGTGTACTTTACATTTTTAGGTAGACATTGAGATATTGGTCTTATAGCACCTGTCAACGATATTAGTTTATTGCGAATTGTTTCTATATGAGGTTTCCATGTAAGCTGCTGATCTAATACCAGCCCTAAGTATTTCTCCTCACTGACAATATTTATCTTTTCGCTATTGATGGTCAAAGGACTATAGCTACCAATTGTTTTATTCTTAGGAGTAAAAAATATGTAATTTGTTTTTGAAATATTAATTGTTAACAAATTAGCATGTAACCAGCTTTGCAGAATGTTTAAATCGCCTTGTGCTTGGCTTACTACTTCTTGTGCAGAACAATCAGAATAAAATAAGCTAGTATCATCAGCGTACAGGGTGATGTCTCCTTTTAGTCCTATCTTATGAATATTGTTGATGTAAATTAAAAATAGTAATGGTCCCAAGACAGAACCTTGAGGAACACCACAGGCAATTGTTCTTAGTTCACTCTGACAATTATTAATTTTAACTACCTGAGATCTACCCAAAAGATATGATTTGAACATAGCATGAGCTTTGTCGGCTATGCCTATACCTTTTAGTTTTGATAAAAGTATTTCATGACTCACGGTATCGAATGCCTTTTTTAAGTCAATGAAAACGCCTAAAGTTATTAGTTTTTTTTCAATGTTTAATTTTATATTAGTAACAAGGTCTATAGCCGCTGAGGTAGTGTTAGATTTTGGTCTGAAGCCATATTGTTTATTAAATAAATAGTTATTGGATGTTAAAAAGACATCTAGGCGATTGTGTAATATCCTCTCAAAAACCTTAGATAAAACAGATATTGGTCTGTAGTTATTTGAATCTAGCTTATCTCCAGACTTAAATACAGGACGAACTTTAGCAATTTTAAGCGAATTAGGAAAACAACCTTCTTCTATGCATTTATTAATGCAATTTTAAAGGTGATCAGCTATTAAATGTTTGGTACACTTTACAACCTTTGTGCTTATCCCGTCTATACCTGCACTCGTGTTAGCCTTAAGTGTATTTATTATTGTGATTACTTCATCTGGAGTTGTTAGCTTTAGTGTTGTAAGTGGACTGTAGGTGTGTGTAGTTGATCTAGGTTGTAGGTGTGTAGATATGTTCTGAGGTATCTTGCTAGCTAATTCAGTGCCTATTGTAGAGAAAAACCGATTAAAACAATCACAGATTGCTTTGATATCTGTTTGTTGTCCTGTGTTGGTATTTAGTTTTAGTGAGCTGCTGTTAACTTCACCCTTGTTATTAGATAACCTGTTAATAAGGCGCCACATTTTTAAAGGACTCTTCTTACAATGATTAAAAACATCGTTGTAGTATCGGTTCTTGGTTGTTTGTATTGTCCTGTACGTGCTGTTTCTCTTCTCTATGAACTCATTCTTCAGCTGATCATCATCTGGGTTTTGTTTCAATTCTTTCCGTAGCTGGTTTTTCTCATCAATTAAAGTAAGAAGACCTTTATTGATCCATTCCTTTCGCGGTGGATTTAGTATCTTTGTTTTACATAATGTATTTTTAGTAATTGACTTCAAGAGTAAGTCTTCCAAGTCGGCATATTCAGTAATATTAGCTTTTGCAATCTCGTTTTTTGTGGTTATCGAAAGGTTGTTGTAGTTTATTGATTTGTGTTGTATCCTCTGCACAGGAACAGGTTTTGGTCTGTTTATTTCCAGGAATATTTGTTTGTGGTCTGAGATAGATGAATCGATTATAGCCAGTTGAAACGTATTTTCCTGTAAATTTGTGACAACATGGTCTATCACAGTTTTTGTTGTGGATGTTTCACGCGTACAATATTCCTCACTAGTATTATTCAATATTCGCACATTGTTTTCTTTCAGCATTGTTTTGTATTCCTTGACAGAGTTGTTAGCGTTAAGTAGATCAATATTGAGATCACCAAAAGCAACAACTCGTTTTCTTTTAGACAAGTGTAGGTTATATTGTTCTAGAAAGGTTTTGCTAGTAGTGGTAGGTCGTTTATATATTGCTCCTATATCCAAGCAAAGAGCATCCAAGCGTACCCAAAGAAAGTGGCATCCATCTTCACATTGTTCGTCCAATAGTTCATGTTTTAAGTCTTTGTGAACGTAAATGGAGACTCCTCCACCACGTGAGTTTTTCCTGTAATTGTAGTAATGTGTGTAGTTGGGTAGACTCAATCTGCGAGCTTCTTCTTCATTTTTTATCCATGTCTCTACAAACACCATTACGTGAACGGTGGTTTTGAAATGTTCCATGACACATCTTATTTCGTCTATTTTGCCTGGTTTTACTAAGCTTCGCGTATTTTCGTACAAAAATTTGAGTGATTTGTTATGAAATATTAATTGAGTGTATGTATTGCAGATTTTATAAGATATTAATTTATTTTCTTTTGTATTGTTTGTTGTATTTTCTCCTGTATCTAGTTTTTTGATTGTTGTTTTATTATTTTAGGTATTCCTTTTTGATATTTTATTATTAAATCCTTTTCGCCATTTTCCGTACGCTGACGCAGTTCATCTCGTAGTTTTGACATAGCTTGACGCTCGTTTGGTGTTTGATCAGAATAAATTCCAACATTTTTATCTTTGATGTAGGATCTTTTCTTTAGCACGTTTTGAGCTGTTTCCTGAGAAGCAAAGCAAACTTTAATTGGTCGCGTTTTATTCTCATCATATCTTCCTTGGCGTATTATTTTTTCCGGTTCTGGACAAGCCGCGGATATATCTGATAGTATGGCTTTAACCTTTCTTTTGTCTGTTTCTCTTTTCTCTTCCATATTTTCTGAGTGGAGTTCTACCATACCAGTCACTACTATATTTTTACTACGTACCACGCGTTGCTGGATTTCTGCTACTATCTCGCTACAGTCAGTGACTGATGTGGAGTTATTATGTGTCCCCGCATTTGATTGTAATATATAGACGTCATTCTCCAAGCAGTTAATTTTCTCTTGAGTGTTGTTAACAAGAGTGGTTAAATTTTCTATTTTAGTGTTTAAGTGGGTATTTTCAGCAATTAACTTCTCAGTTGTTGTCTTAATATCTGTCAGCTGTTCCTTAATAGAGGATACGTCTTGCTTTATAGTATTAAAATTATCGGTCTGAAACCTTCCAAATTCTTTGAACATACTAAGTATTTCATCTCTAAATTGGCTAAACTTTTGTGAATAATCATCATCAGGGGTCTTTCTTTTACGTAATGATGCATTGTTTGATTCTATTTCAGTCATCCCGAATTTTGATAGGTCAGGCTGAGAACTACTAGTTCCAGCGGCACTAGTAGGTGATCGCAAGACACTCATGTTAAATTTAAAAAAGAAAAGCTTCCAAAACACTAAATCTCAATAAAAATAATTATTTTGTTTTACCCACTTGTCGCTCCGCTTGTGTAGTATGTCCGCTACCTTAAAGGTACGGCAAAATTGTAAACTGTTATGTTCTACGCGCGCTGTCACTTACGCGCACGGTTTTACACAATATTGTTTCTTCTATGGCAGATATGTTGGTTAAATTTGTTGTTAAATTTGAATAAGTGTATGTTTTACTGATAATTGAGGTGTAAACACGTCCGTTCGCTACGCTAGTTGGAGGGTATATTAATCACATTTGTCGGTTTTTATTAATAATTTAACCCTAGTAGTGGTAAATGTAATAAGTGGCCAAAGAGTTGCGGGGCGGGGCGGTGTGTGCGGGGCGGGACGGTCGCATTTCACTCTACCTAGTGTAGCAAACCGATGGGCCGCAAAACACTTGACTGATTTTGAAGTTTTCGATCAAAAGATCATTTGGTTAGGTTATGTTAGAACTGTGACAACCAACGCGCGAAGGCGAGCGAGGGAACGAGCGCTACATTCTTAATTTATGAAAAAAAAAATACCTGCTGTTCAAAAAACGTTGGGTTTTTATTTATTTTATCACTTTTACCAATATGTGTCGTGAATTATTAATAATTACTACTAAAAGTAATAAATTTCGATCGATTATTCACATTTACCAAAACATGTGGTTATTATTAATAATTTTGTAAAATTATTAATAATTTCTGATTAATCACATTTACCGTAACATATATGATTCAAGTATTTGATGATGATTTCTAGTATTTGAAATCTATTACTTATGTGCTACTTAATTGGATGTGTTGAACAACTTTTGTTGCAAGCTATCTTTAAACACAATGTAACATTATCTGTAATATTCAAGTCATTGCGGATTATTACACCAATTTCTATCTGTATTTATCTAAACAATTAATCTATTTAAGCATTTGCAGAATTGACTATGCAATCGCGACAATGTATGAAATGAACTAATAGGTACCTACTTAATAATTATCTAGTGATAAAGTTCACACAGGTCTCCGTGTGGTGACGGAGTAAGAATACAGTGTGTCACGTGACTATCCGTGAATATTATATTTACGTAATAAAAACAAGGAAAACTTGAAATTAAACCCTATACCAATCCGTTTGGCCAGCGTGGTATTAGTAGGCCAAGTATCCCTCCGTCACGGGGGGAGGCCCGTCCCTGTAGTGGGACATTAGTGGGCTGTTACGATAAGGTTCACTGATTAGGTAATGACATTGCTTAAGTACGCTTCTGTAAATTATAATGTAATTATGTGTATTTATTTATAATTTGTGTTGACCTGTATTATCCCACTGCTGGGCAAAGGCCTATGGCCGTGACTTTCACATGCCTAAGAAAGTTTCTGCAGTTGCTTTTAGGGCTTATACTCGTATTGGGATTGGGACGGGGTCTCATCAATTTGGTGATTGACCCGTATGACTATCGTAATACCTAGCTATGATATTTTTTTTTGAAAAAATGTTTGCTGCAACTAAATCACTGTACTTCTAAGATAAGACAGTGAGATACTGTAAGTAAGATAATTTCATTTTAAATTTTATTTAAGTAGTACAAAACCAAGAAAAACTTTTACTATAAATAAGACCTAATCTTAGCATTCCATGGATTCTGCGTGCGGGTGCCGGGTCCATCGCGTGATAGAGGACGGAACACTTGCATAACAGCGTCTGGGACTTACGACCCAGATGTAGGTTTAAGGAGGCCCCCTTACAACGCGTTAGCGGTCACCTTCACTGTCTGCTATGTTCCGTCCTCTACCTATCCAAATTTGGTAGGAACCTAACAATGCCGTTTTGGATATTCGTGATAGTAGAGAGCTTACTGAAGTTCTCGGCAGTCCTAGTTCTTTTAATAGATTGTAGAGGGATTTAGCTGATGTTCCCCTCGCACCTATTTCCACGGCATACAGAGTAACCCTATATCCATTTCTGGTTATCTCATTTGTCAAGTCAAAGTATTTATTTGTCTTAATGGCGTGGTCTTTAGGGATGTTAGTTTCCCACGGTACCGTGAGCTCAATAAGTACTAGACGCTTTTTCAATTTTGAGTAGAGGAATATGTCTGGTCTCTAGTGGCGAAGTGTCCATATAACTCGATTCCTACCGGCTTACCTTTGCAAAAACCGCTTAGCATTGTCTATTAATCAATTATAAATCAATGACGCAACATCCACTCAATACAAAATAATATAAAACAAAAAAGTATTCTCTTACGTAAATCGCAATAATAATTACAGTAATAATAATTTTCAATATAATTATTTACGTACTCATAACGCCATCTTGTAATTAAAGGTTGTCAACTAACAACTTGTTATGGTTCAGTCAGAGAGTACTTAAAGCGCGCATGCGCGGAGCGCAGTAAGCCGGTCGCGAAATTAGGAATCCAGTACAACAGACTGTACGGAAATCGTACGGTCACGTGACACTTTGTATTCGTCGATCTAAGGTACCATATAAGCCGGTGGCCATCGGCTTATGACAAGGATAAAAGATACAACTACAACATTGCGAGAGCGAGAAAGCACTATTGCAACCAGTGGACCGACCAATTGTAACGAAGTTTCATTTCATTTCACGTTAAGTACTTAATTTGCCATTGACATTCCTTTGTTTTTATCAATTATTTAAATCTGATAGAAATCAGCCTTTCTTCTGAATTTTTAGTTTTTAATTATATTTATTTGTTTTTATATTTTTATACGGCTTGCGTCTTGACTTTGGCAGAATCATCGGTAAACGATAGGACCATTTGAAGAAAAAACAGATATTTGTATTTATTTTCTGCAAATAGGTTATAAAATTCGCTTTCTTGTTTAAAGTAGTAAAATTTGTATGTTTAATTATTTATGATTGTGTATTATGTGTTGTGCATTGGTTGACTTTATTTTTGTCGTAGTGCGTTGGGATCCTATGGAATATTTTTGTAAGTACTTGTTTGTATTGTTTTCAGCAAATTTAATAGTTTGTTGTTATAAGGGACAGGTTAATAGTGTTATATTATATTGACTATCCTATTATGTGATGTGCGATAAAACATCATTCTCGAAATTGAATTATAAATATAAGAAACGCCGGCGCTGTGGATTTACGAAACATTTTAATACAATTATCTCATTTCGATACGTATAAGTAAGTGGCTTACAGACAGTATTCTCAGATTCTAAAAGTAAGTAAGTAGGTATGTAGAATCATTTAGGATATAGCAATATAAACAATTAATCTAATTGATCAAAGAAGTCTTCCAAACAGAGAAACATTTTCGTATTTTAAGTTTATGAGTTCGGGACAACTAGGTAAAATCGAAACATTTTCTCACGAATACCTATGAACTACAGAATAATAGTAATATAAAGTAGAACAAAAGTCCACGGAATCTTCGGCTTCCCTTTTATAAAAATCCACCCTTCGCCACTGCTGGTCTCAACGGCGACACGCAGATATCCTCCGGGATTTTGTAGTGTGTTTCATACGTGTCAACTAGTAGAGTCCAATCGTCTGCCGAACTCAGGACTGAAAAAGGCTTGTAGGTGGTCTTTTTAGTAGTGCCTTCCTTAACAAATTGGATGTTTTGTCTTTCATTCCTAGTCAGTCCTTTTCTAGCTCTAGCAATCGACAGACTCACTGCCTCGCGTATAATCCCTAGTACTATGTCGTGACGTTGCGAGTAATGACCCCTATCCAAAAGCACTTTGCAGCCTACCAATAAGTGTCTTGCCGTACCAATTTCTTTGCCACATTCCGTGCATTTTTTGTCCGTGGCTTTTCCCCATCTTACAAGATTGCTTTGATCGGGGAGAGTCAATTGGAAGGCGTTGAGGTAGAATTTAAGTTATGCTGGTGACCAGTCGTAAAGCAAAGTGCGCCACTTCAAGGCTAAAGGTATACAGTAGTCCCCTAGAGTAACCCATTCATTTTGCATTTCTAGGTTCATTGCGTGCACTCTGTAGCTGTCATTCTCATCTTGGTTTAAGAAAGATTTTATAATTTCTTTGTCTGATTGACTTTCCGTGTTTCCTAGACCTACTCTACTAGTTTGTGCGCCTATCATGAACTTTTTGTGGAATTGTAACCGTGACTCGAGCGCAGATGAATTTTTATCAGTTGGGATGGATTTTACAATTTCGTCTTTAGATGTTGATAAGACTTGCATTTTAGTGACTCTTAGATGTTTGTAGAGTTCCGATGGTTTTTTTAGTTTCATCCCAAAGTTATTTGTGTCTCGATACAGAGCGGAAGAGTCTGCAGATTGAGCTAACCCTAGCCACGATTTTAATGTTTTCGTCACTTTAGCATCTAGTTGTTTCAGGAGGTTCTGGTTTAAATCATACACGAGGAAAGGCCAATTGAGACGTGATGTTGAATAGTTGTCGTATATCCTGACTTTTTTTACGTTATTTATCGGTTGATGGTCTACCTTTTCAATGTCGTTTATGAAACTATTGACGACATCGTCTAGTACTGGAGAGCGACCTTTATCGTTTATCTTTGTTTTACCAACACATGTTTTACCTACATGGGACTTAAACTGCTTAGATCATGTTAACCTTAAAACGAATCGTAATGCCCAAACATTTGTCATAAAAAGTTACATAACAGACCATTTCCCAGTCCTACTAAACCTTTTATCTCCAAAAAAATACAAAGCTCCAAAATTAAAAAAAGTCATCAACTATGACAAGGCTGCCGGCATATTGTCTGAAAAAGATCTGTACACAATTCTTGATATCAATGACCCTAACAACGCCATCGAGACTCTTGTTAAACAGTTGAAAGAGGCTTTAGACACTAGCACGACATTGTGTAAAGTTCCAAATAGGAAAAATATCTTAAAGCCATGGATAACGCCTGGCTTACTTCGATGCATCTCACATCGGGATGCCCTGCACAAAAAATCAAAAGCCTCGCCAACAAATGAAGTTCTTAGAAAATCTTATAGTAGATATCGTAACTTCTGTAACACACTGCTGGCCAAAATCAAAGACAAATACGGTAGCTCGGAAATTGACAATTGCAAGAACCCTAAGCAAACATGGGACACGATTCGTAAAATTACCAACACATCACGTAATAAAAATCCAGCTGAGGAGCTTTTAAATTTCTGTTCCAATAACTCAACCACATCTGTAAATCAGGTAAATCAGTACTTTGCCGAAGCTGGTCAAAAGCTTACAAATAACATCAATAACTCTGTAAACATTTCCAATATAAATTGCGATATTAAAAGTACCTCTCACCTAAATTCGTTTGGGTTGATCGCTACAGACACAGCTGAAGTCGAGGGTCTAATTGAAAATCTAAAAATTAACTCCGCAACAGGGTGTGATGGTATACCTGTGGCTTTACTGAAACGTACTAAATATCTTATCAGTTGGGACTGATCATCCTAGTTCACATATTTAACCTTTGTTTTAGCAATGGTACCTTCCCTGATAGCTTCAAACGGTCAATCATTCATCCAATCTGTAAGGGTGGGAGTAGAGACTGTGTCGAGAACTACCGCCCAATTTCTGTGCTTCCCGCTTTGTCAAAACTGCTAGAACGGCTGATCAACAAGCGTCTATTAAAATTTCTTACAAAAGAAAAAATTATCTCCGAATCCCAATTTGGCTTCCAACCCAATAAATCTACGAAGGACGCGGTGGTTCAGCTCACTAATTATGTTGCAAGTAACCTGGATCAAGGCCGTAAATGCGTAGGCGTTTTCCTGGACCTCGCTAAGGCGTTCGACACAGTCCCTTCACACTTATTGCTGAACAAGTTGGAATTGTCAGGCGTTCGTGGGGTGCCACTGCAACTAATTGAGGACTTTCTGACTGACCGTTACCAAACCACTAAAATTGCTGATTACGTCAGCGACCCTCTGCCCATCACCTGCGGAGTTCCTCAGGGCAGTGTGCTCGGCCCAAGCCTCTTCCTTGTCTACATTAATGTCTACAAAAAAATCTCTGTAATTATAATCTACCTAATGGTAAGGTTTTCTCTTATGCAGACGACACCGCCCTCATATTTCAGGGAGAGTCTTGGGCTCAGGCACAACTTCATGCTGAAAGAGGCCTCTATCAAACTTTTCTGTGGCTATCCAAAAAGGACAATGCTCACAATGTATGGGGAAAAAACCCAGGCCCGGCGCAAATGAAATGTATCTCAGATTTTAAGTATTTATATGTGACATAATATTCAGTAGGGGGCATTACCAAAATCTTTTTTTTAATGTCATAAATTGCTAGTTGTTTTATGTAAGGAGCTTCAAAAATGTGATTTTTTTTAATGTATTTCTTTCTTTACTCTTATTCTATATATCTTATTCTTATTCCTAGTGCGAGTGAAATAGCAGTTGACTCTTGGTTCGTTTTTGTAGCGAGCGACGACGACCGAAAGGTATTGTGTGAACAAACAACCGGTTTAGTTTAGTGCCTCTCCGCCTTGCAACAACCACTGAGAATATTATAATGGTTAGCGTAGTATGTTAAAATATATGTATATACATATTTTCTTTAAATACTTCTATTTAAAAATTACTTTCACGAAAAAAGGATTAGCAAAATGTTACGTTTAAAAACGAATTTTTGGCTATATTTTTTTTTAGTATGAAACTACTATTTTATACTAAGAATTTGAGATATGTACCGTTTGCGCCGGGGCCTGGGTTTTTTTTGAGCATTATCCTTTATTAACTTTGAATATTAAAAAAACTAAGTATATTACTTTCTCCATTAATAATTCCACCAAACCAGCAATACAGCACTTTAATCTCAGCCAACAAACCTGTAACAAAATAAGCACAACAACATGCTCTTGTCTACTACTAGAGAGAACCAGTAGTGTTAGGTACCTAGGCATCCAACTTGATGAAACACTCTCCTGGAATGCACAGCTGGGTCTTCTATCAGCCAGATTGCGTAAGATTATTTGGATGTTTAATAAACTCAGAAATGTTTTGAAGCCAGCTTTGTTAAAGACGGTCTACTACGCCCTTGTTCAATCAATTTTAACGTATTGTATTCCGGCTTGGGGTGCAGCGTGCAAGACTAAAATCATATTGTTAGAACGAGCACAAAGGTCTTTACTCAAAGTTATGCTAAGAAAACCATATCTGTTGACTATCACTGGATTGGTGGGAAATAGAAATAAAACGAACTGTTGATTCTTCCTGAATATAACTGGACTATTTATTCTTCCTTGTTCCTTATTACACTTGTTGTTCCCTTGACTGTTGCTTGCCGACTGAGGTACCGTGAACAAACGGCTACCCCTTTTATACAAATTTCTTACATTATTTTGGCGCTGTCTCATTAGTCGGCCAATTAAGGTAACTACTTTTTAACCAATAGGAATTCAGCAAGCAATCCGTTTACTGTAGCTTAGGTAGCGCGCAGTATTACCGGAACGTGGGACCTTATTTTTTGCTTGTTGAAATCCTACTGCAAGTTTATACATTTTTATTTAAAAACCTATTATTTTTCTTTATTAATATAAAAACATGATATAATTTGAATATTTAACAACTTTATAACTTAATCTAACATTTTAAAATATTCTAAAAGTGCCGTCGGGCGTAAACTGTGAGAAATCTTTATTTAAATGCTAATAAACCACTAAAAACTTATGTTAAGGTAGTATTTACACAGTATTATTGCTATATAATTGTAATTAATTATTTAATTACTATAAAAACTATAAAATAACTATAAAAACACTACTTTAAAGACTATTTAACAAAAATCCACTAATTAAAAAACTGTCCCGCTCAATTGCTATATAAAGACATTATTTACAAAAAACTAATTAAAACAGATATATTCACTTATTATTTTAAAACTGTCTTGTACACAAATTCACTGTAAAAGTCTATCTCGCACATTTCTCCCGCCGTGCAGACTATGTTGCATCTTCTCTCGGTGCGAGCTCGACGTCTGTAGTCACGGGCATGATCACCAGCTTCCTCACAGGTCTCCGCAGCACTCCTCCTTTGGTCTGGATGTCCACTGTTCGCACGATGTCATCTGGGCCTGGATACGTCGCTATCACTCGACCTCTGATCCAGACATTGCGGGGTAGGTTGGCATCGACTACTTGCACGAGGTCGTTGATCTTCACAGCTGGTCCTTTTCCATGAGGCTCCCGCCGGTATTGAAGCTCCGGGAGATACTCCTTTACCCAGCGGTTCCAAAAGATGTCCGCTAGGCGTTGCGCAGATCGCCAGCTACCTCGGGAAATAGTGTCATTTTCATCGAATGTTCCCGGTTGTGGTACTCTTCCATTTCCTCCCAATAAGAAGTGATTAGGAGTTAAGGCTTCAGGGTCTTCCGCACTGACAGAGACATGTGTTAGTGGTCGGCTGTTCACTGTGTACTCCACTTCTGCTAACAGCGTTGAGAGTACTTCTTCTGTCGGATATCGTTCGTGTAGAGTCGCTGATAATGCTGTCTTAACTGAGCGAACCATACGTTCCCATGCACCTCCCATAAATGGTGCTCCAGGTGGAATGTAGCGCCAAGAGATTGTTCTCTTAACTGCTTCTTCTGTTGTCGCCTCGTCGATGGCTTGTCGAAGTTCTTTGTCCGCTGCCTTCAGGTTGGTGCCGTTGTCAGACCAGATTTCAGTTGGGCACCCGCGTCGTGCTATCATTCTTCTTAGTGCCATCACTGCAGAGTCCGCGGTGAGTGAACCGGCGATCTCGAGGTGTATGGCTCGAGTGGTGAGACATGTGAATATTGCAACATATCTCTTCTGTCGAGCGCGTCCCACTGTCACAGTCAAAGGTCCGAAGTAGTCGACCCCTGTATAGGTGAAGGGTCGTCTATGGTGAGCTAGACGGCATGCAGGTAAGTCCCCTGTCCTGGGAAGCGGCGGTGTCTGTGTCTTCATTCGGCAGAAAAGACATGCACGAAGTAATGTACGCGTGATGGGTCGTAGGCGTAATACCCAATACTGTTGTCTGCACTCGTTGACTGTAGCCTCGACACCAGCGTGATGTAGTTCGCGATGTATTGCTTGAATCCACATTTTCACCACTTTATGTTCACCGTCAAGTATCATAGGGCTTTTAATGCTATTTGTCACTTCTTGTACTGCTTGGATTCTACTTCTAAGTCTGATGACTCCGTTGATGTGCTCGATGCTCAGCTGACGTAGTCGACTCTCTTTGTTAATTGGCTTCTGTCTTTTCAGTAATTCTATTTCTTCTGTAAAGGAGTCTTCTTGAGTCGATTGCATCAGAAGCCTTTCTGCCTGTTTGAGCTGCTCCGCGGATACTGGGATGAACTTCTTCCCCTGTGACGGTGAGGTTTTCTTGACAGCTGATTGTGTCTTCTTCTCTGTTGGTTTAGCCACTCTGTTCCAGCTAGGATCCTTTTCTGTATTCTTCTTGGTTTTTCTATAGTTGACACTTTGCTTTAGTGTTCTGCACAACTCTATAAACTGTAGAACCCTTGCTGTCGTATGTCGTAGTCTTGTCCAATTGGAAAATCGTGACGCGTCCGGTAATCCTTCTGACAGATTTGGTCCCGATCTGTTTGTCACGTTATTTATTCTTTCTTCACCAGAAGGTTCTTCTGTAACTATTGTTGATGTTTCTGTAGGCCAGAGCTCTTCTACTTGACATAAGAAGTCAGGTCCTTTATACCAACGGTGATCCTTGTTGAAGTTCAATGGGACATCTCGTGTTGCGTCATCTGCTATGTTCATTTTTGTGGGAATCCATCTCCACTCGTTCACTTTTGTGCTGTCTTCTATGGCTGCTAGACGATGCGCTACATATGGTTTATATGAGCGTGAACCAGTACGTATCCATGTGAGAACTGTCTTACTGTCAGTCCAAAACACTTTGCTGTCAGGTTTCCTTTCGTGTTCTTCAACTATTGTTTCTGCAAGTCTGGTCCCTATAACTGCGGCTTGAAGCTCCAGTCTTGGTATGGAGGTCAACTTCAATGGTGCAACTTTCGCTTTCGCCATAATGAGTGATAAATTGATCTCGCCGCTTGGTGTCATTGTTCTCCAATACAACACTGCAGAATAGGCTGATTCGCTTGCGTCGGTGAAAATATGTAGTTGTATATTGTCGGCATTGCTGTAGTTGATATATCTTCGTGGGATCGTCGTGTTGCGGAGATTTTCCAGATGATTCATCCAGATCTTCCACTGTTCTGCCAGGTCTTCGTCGATCATGTCGTCCCATGGAGTGCCTCTGCGCCATACTTCTTGTAAAAGTTGTTTCGCCTTTATGGTGACTGGTGATGCCAAGCCAAGTGGGTCAAATAATGACATCACGATGCGCAGCGCTTCCCTCTTCGTTGGTGTCTTTCCTTCTTTAAGTGTCTGCGGGATACGAGCCAAATTCAGGTTGAAGGTAAGCTCGTCACTGTTGATACTCCAGACAACACCAAGGACTCGTTCTGTCTTCTCTTCTGGCTTGTATAGATCCACGTAGTCATTTTGAACATTTTCCCCAAGAGCTTCTAATAGTAGCGGAGAGTTGGATTTCCATTGCTTCAATTCAAATTTGGCCTTAGCGTGCACTTCACGCACACTCTTCGTGATGCGTATGGCGTCTTCAATGTTTTCAAAGCTGTCTAAGTAGTCGTCAACATAGTGTTTCTGTATGATCGCTGCCACGGCTTCAGGATGAGTATCTTCATGCTGCTTGGCGTTCAGGTTCTTGACGTATATTGCTGTAGACGGGGAACTCGATGCACCAAATATCAACGAGGTCATTCTGTATTCTTCTGGAGGTTGGTCATCTCGTCGGTTTCCTCGCCAGAGATATCGAAGGGAGTCTCGGTCTTCTTCTCGTAATTTGACTTGCATAAACATTTCCTTTATGTCTGCAGTCACTGCTATCTCATGTTGCCGGAAGCGCATGATCACTCCGGGTAATGATTGAAGAAGATCGGGTCCTTTCAGCAACATGTCGTTGAGTGCGATTCCTCTTGTCTTGGCTGCAGCGTCATGGACTACTCTGATTTTGTCAGGCTTCATCGGGTTGATTACAGCGAAGTGTGGTAGATACCAAATCCTTTCTGGTGTCTTCTGTTTAGGTGCAGGTTCGCTGTATCCCTTTGTTATAAGAGCTTCCATCTGTTCTGTATATTTTTTCTTCAATTCAGAGTCACGATCTATCTTCTTTTCTATGTTCAGGAGTCTGTTCAGCGTATTCCCGTAGTTATCTGGGAAGCTAATGTCTTCTTTGCGCCAGAGAAGTCCTGTCTCATATCTTCCTTCTTCTGTCTTCTTAGTTGTCTTTTCCAATATGCGTAGTGCTTGTTCTTCTGGATCTGACTTCGGTCTTCTGTTATTCAAGCATAGCGAATCCATTTCGAAGTACTGCTTCACGAGGGTTTCTAAGTCATCTGTGGTTTCTTCTGTGACGTGTGACACATAGTCGACGGTGTGTCCGATGGTCCTTGTTTGACTGCCATGTAGTACCCAACCGAGAGGCGTAAGGGAAGCCACTGGTTGGTTCTTGTCTCCTTTTCTTACTTCAGTTGTCAGCAGAAGATGCCAGTTGTCTTGTCCTATCAGCACTTGTGGTTTCACGCTGGCGTATGTGAGATGATGCTGAATATCTTCTAAGTGTTTGCAGCCTTCAATCACTTCTTTTGGCACTTGTTGCGATGAGACTTGCAAGTTCTTCACTGTGCGCGCTTGTATCCGTTTCTCTTGATTGTTCACTCCTTTAATTTCAATGGTGACTCTTCTTGATGTTAACTCTGACGTCTTCATGGCGTTGATGCTTTCTATCTTCAGTGGATCGATAGGTCCTGTGGCTCCGACACGCTTGGCCATGTCGTTGTCTATAAGTGTGACTGTTGACCCATCATCCAGTAGTGCGAAAGTGTTGGCTTTTCCTGCTGGCCCCTTTATTTGAATTGGAATGATCTTCAAATATGACTGTTTCTTCTTCAGGGTCCAGGCAGAGTTAATTGCTTCTGTTGCCATCGTTTCTTCTTTCGCCTGTGTCTTCTCTGTTGCCTTATTGTGGTGCAGCATTCTGTTGTGGAAGTATTTGCAGTTGTCCATGCCGCATGTCCTCGCTTTACATGTGTGTGTCTTGTTTCTATAGCGGAGACACCGGAAGCAGAGACGTTTTGACTTGGCCATGTCCCATCTTGCATTCACTTCCATGTTCTTGAATTGTTCACAGGCTGTTGTGGTATGTCCTGTCTCTTCACATACAGGACACTTGGCGACGTAAGTTTTCTCTGTTACGTTGTGTATCTTCTGTGGTCTTCTTTGTGCTGTACTCGTATGTGACGCCATTTGTTCTGGTAGAGCATAAGGTCCGCATAATTCAGCTTCTCTTCTGAGGAATTTTTCGAGCTTCAGTAGGTCAGCATCTTCTCTGGGTTGTACTGCAGCGAAGTCGTAGTATCTGTAGCGCAGGGTTGGTGTGAGCTTGTCTACCAGCGCCTTTGAAATTTCTGGATTGTACATATAGTTGATGCAGCTTAGTGTCTTCAGAGTTGCGACGACATTGGAGATCTTCGTTGAGAATATACAGATGTCCCGTGGAGATTCTGTGAGGCGAGGTAGTCCACGAAGCGTTTCCATTTCCATCATAGCAATGGATTCTGGTCTTCCAAATCTTGATTCCAACGTCTTCATGATTTCTGCGGGCTGTGCACTTGTGATGAGTAGACCTTCGACTGCCTCCTTTGCTTTTCCTTTGAGATTTCTTCTAAGTCTGTTGATGTTTTCTACTGAAGAGAACGTTTTTTCTGTTTCGAAGTATGCGGCACGGAAAGGCAGCCACTCTTGATGAGATCCATTGAAGATAGGCAGCTCTATAAACTTCGGTCGCTGAGCGGCTTTGATGGCTTGTGTGATAGCTGCGGCCAGTTCTGTAATGTCATTTTTCACTCCCGCCGGTGATGAATGAAGGCGCTGTGACTGTTGATGAAGCTCTTCTGTTGTATTGGCAGCTGGTTGTTCTGTACGTCGTAGCGGCGCGGTGACTACCTCTGTTGTAGGTCCATCGGCTTGCTCTTCCAACCAGTTGACAACACGTTCATTGACTTCTGTCTTCGATACTATTGAAACTTCATCATTTTCTTCGTCTTCATCTTCGACTTCCAGCGAGGCGAGGCGCGCAGCTGCTAACTCGACTTGTAACTTCAATAATTCTTCTTTAGCCTTCGCTAATTTGTAGGCCTTAGACTTGCTATGTGTTGACCCCCCCCTTCCCCCCTTCTTGCTGTGGGGACGGGAGAGCGTCGGTCCGGGTGGCACTGGTGGGGTTTTCTTCTTTATTGTCGAAGTTTCTGTTTCTTGATATTTGACGGCGGCGTTTCCCCCCTTGCCCCCCTGTGTTGGCGGCTTCATGGGTAGCGTAGGTGCGGCGGTCTGGCCCTCGGACGGCGTGATGACGGTGGAGACGACGGGTGAAGGCTCTGTCGTCGCGGAGGTGGCTGTAGTTTCGGTACACTCCGTGGCGGTGGTTCCCGTCTCTTCACTCGTACCAGTTGCCGAGGTTGTGCCAGTTGCCGACGTCGTGGCTGTGGCTTCGGAGGACGTCGGCGTCGGTTCCGTCGGTCGCTTGCGCCCTTTACCCTCTGAACGGGTGACCGGCATCGTAGGTCAAGCTTCTATATATATCAGGAACAATTCTTCAATATTCAGGAACAATTCTTCACTTATTCAGGAACAATCTTCACTATTTCCCACGTAGTATCCGGCTCGAAGGACCATAAATGTTGACTATCACTGGATTGGTGGGAAATAGAAATAAAACGAACTGTTGATTCTTCCTGAATATAACTGGACTATTTATTCTTCCTTGTTCCTTATTACACTTGTTGTTCCCTTGACTGTTGCTTGCCGACTGAGGTACCGTGAACAAACGGCTACCCCTTTTATACAAATTTCTTACATTATTTTGGCGCTGTCTCATTAGTCGGCCAATTAAGGTAACTACTTTTTAACCAATAGGAATTCAGCAAGCAATCCGTTTACTGTAGCTTAGGTAGCGCGCAGTATTACCGGAACGTGGGACCTTATTTTTTGCTTGTTGAAATCCTACTGCAAGTTTATACATTTTTATTTAAAAACCTATTATTTTTCTTTATTAATATAAAAACATGATATAATTTGAATATTTAACAACTTTATAACTTAATCTAACATTTTAAAATATTCTAAAAGTGCCGTCGGGCGTAAACTGTGAGAAATCTTTATTTAAATGCTAATAAACCACTAAAAACTTATGTTAAGGTAGTATTTACACAGTATTATTGCTATATAATTGTAATTAATTATTTAATTACTATAAAAACTATAAAATAACTATAAAAACACTACTTTAAAGACTATTTAACAAAAATCCACTAATTAAAAAACTGTCCCGCTCAATTGCTATATAAAGACATTATTTACAAAAAACTAATTAAAACAGATATATTCACTTATTATTTTAAAACTGTCTTGTACACAAATTCACTGTAAAAGTCTATCTCGCACAATATCGTTACTCAACATCCAGTCTTTACAAAGATAGTAATGTTTTAACGATCCGCCAATTATTTGTACTGCGCACTGCACTTCGCAAACACAAGGAAGTTGTTTATAACCCAATGACTACATACTCTACTCGTAGACGTAATAGAGTGTGCGAGTCCATCAGTCATCGTACTGCCCACTTTAGACGACAATTCTCTTTTCTCGCTCCATTCTTATATAATAAATTAAATTCTATATTAAATATATTATATTTCCTAAAACTTTACGAGAAACCAATATTATTCTTAGAAACTACTTACAGTTACTAAGCTATAAAGACACTGAATGCCTCATAAATATATTAAGGTAACGGATACTAAACAAAAATACCCACACACACACCACACACCCCACACCACACACCCACACACACACACACAAAAACACACACATACACATAATTTCTACCTCTATGTAAACTCAACTTAAGATTTAATTTACAATTACTTTCCACAGGCGAGTGACCTGGAGTCCTGAAATACAGGGTATACCTACCTAGTTTAGGCTCCAGACCACCCCCTAATATGTTATGCTGATATTCTGTTGTATGTTAATTACTTGTTATGGTGGTAAATCTATATCTATATCTATACTATTATATAAAGCTGAAGAGTTTGTTTGTTTGTTTGAACGCGCTAATCTCAGGAACTACTTCTTCGAATTGAATTTAGTTTTCAGTTTTTGATACACCATTTATCGAGGAAGGCTATAGGCTATATAACATCACGCTATGACAAAAAATTTTTTTTTTCAAATTTTAACTTTGTAGCCTGACCTATGGGCCTTGTCAGAAGGCACATGGTCACTCAAAGGGCAATGGAGAGAGCTATGTTGTAGCCTGACCTATGGGCCTACTCAGAAGAATCATGGTCACTCAGAGGGCAATGGAGAGAGCTATGTTGTAGCCTGACCTATGGGCCTACTCAGAAGGCTCATGGTCACTCAGAGGGCAATGGAGAGAGCTATGTTGTAGCCTGACCTATGGGCCTACTCAGAAGAATCATGGTCACTCAGAGGGCAATAGAGAGAGCTATGTTGTAGCCTGACCTATGGGCCTACTCAGAAGGCTCATGGTCTCTCAGAGGGCAATAGAGAGAGCTATGTTGTAGCCTGACCTATGGGCCTACTCAGAAGGCTCAAGATCTCTCAGAGGGCAATAGAGAGAGCTATTTTGTAGCCTGACCTATGGGCCTACTCAGAAGGCTCATGGTCTCTCAGAGGGCAATGGAGAGAGCTATGTTGGGAGTTTCTCTGCGTGATCGAATCAAAATAAGGAGTTGCGGTTAAAGTGGCGACAAGCAGGGCACATAGCGCGGAGAACCGACAGCTGTTTGGGCAGAAAGATTCTGGAATGGCTACCGCGTACCGGAAAGCGCTGCTGTGGACGGCTGAAAACTGATGGATGAGGGAGGCACAGGACCGCACAAGGTGGCAATACTTAGATTGGTTGATATGATGATGAATAAACTTTGTATAAATTAAACAAGTTTTTTAAAATTTTTTATTTCTTTTCAAATTTAATCGCGGACAAAGTCGCGTTAACAGCTAGTAAATAAATATATTATATTATATTATATATCTTTCTACCAAGAAATTTAAAAGGCACGGTTTCTGATATTATTGAAACGTTTTCCCCGCCTATAGTGAGACCGGGATGATATGAAGTATATCTCGGATCCCGCCGACCTAAACACAGACAATAACATTTGCTAGGTTTTCTCTATTCCATCAGTCCACTCACAGAATTCACCAACCTTTCGCAGTAGTTCTTGGCACTGCTTTGGATTCCCAGTAAGTATCGCTAGGTCGTCAAGACGATAAATATATACGTAGATATACCTATCATCCTTTCATTATCAGAATCTCTTTCGTGCCATATCTGTATAATTTTATCTCATCCGGGTGGCATAGAAGATAATTAAGACAAAGTTCGCGCAAATAGTCTAGTACAAAACTCATGAAGGAAAACTGACAAAACATATTTGTATCAGTAGACTAAGTGCTTTGCCACACTAGATGGAAATTCCGTCGCCGAACTTCCGTTGCGGAACGCCAATACATCTTATTGCATTTAAATTCAAATAATGGGCACATTATGCGGAAGATCGGTCGTCCCGTAGCGGACGATCCGTCGCTCACCGTCTTTCGTCAGCGGCAGATCGCCAACGTCGCATTACAGGTATTTGTATGCATCGCACCACATTCAGCGGATAACTCGCAGTGACGACCACACCGTTTATGCGCACGCAGCCGACTGATGATCTACCACTGAATATTCAGTGTGGCTGGTACCGTATAGAATGGATTGACCGCCGCGTAAGTTCGACGAAGGAATTTCCGTCAAGTGTGTCAAAGGCCTTAGTTTCTAACTGTTGGACGGTTTGAGTCTTCTCGCCGTCCTTGCAAATTTATATGAGTGACTTAGTCTAGTCAGAGGTAAATTGTATTCAATAAAACAATATATTAATTCGTAAAAAACAGTGGTAACATGCGAGTCAAAAGTGCTTGGTAATTTATAAACAATAGAATCTTAAATGCATCATTTTCAACAGTAGGTAAGAATTATATCAATTTAATTACATTAAGATATTAATAATTATGAGAATTACATTATGTTTTTTTTTTTCATTTAGGAAATCTTCAGTGCTATAATAACATTTTTGGGCCAACCTATCTTTTAAATTACGTTTAAACACATTAATGTCAAGGGTCTTACAGATATTCGGTATTTTATTGTATATTTCCACTTCCCCCCCGCGGACACGTACGCGACAACACCTAATTGCTTTACGCTCACTTTTATTAAATTTATAATCAGTATAAAGTAGAATTAGACACCGAAATATACGCCTAAGTGAAGTTCAGTTCAATACCTGAGTTGCAATCGAATCAGCTATAAAATCCATTACAATATCGCCTAGTAAATCACTTTTTTCTACAACAACGAACTTTCGGAACTGTACAACAGCGACGACGACGTACCTACCCACCTCTAACACTTGTTGCTGCTCACCTGTGTTTCTCAAACTTTTGAAGTTGACTAATTGCTGTACATTATGTTTAACTGTAAAATATGCGAAGCTCAAGTTATTGATGGAGCTACCTGCTCAGTATGTGAAGGGAAGTTTGACTTCCTGTGTGCAGGTATAACAGAAATCGGTTGGAAGAAACTGGGAGAAGCCAGAAAACTCACGTGGAAGTGCATGGACTGCAAAACCCTGGCGTTAAGTCCTCGCGCAGGAACTTCGAATTCCTCATCAGGTGATATGGATAACGTTTTAACGGAACTGAAGCGATTGTCTTTGCAGATGGAAGCACTGCCTTCTATAGTAGACAACTTAAAATCCATTAACGCCGAGTTATCAGAGCTTAAGTCTATGAAAGCTGAGTTTTCCGAAGTAATGTGTTCTATTTCTAATATGAAGACCTCAATCGAGTTTGTACACAGCTCAGTTACAGACTTGACAAGTAAAGTGACTGCTTTGGAGCGGGAAGTCGAGAATTTGAAAGTCACTAAAAATGAAATATCTATTTTACAAGAACGCTTTAAAAAAATGGAGATTCTATGTCATGAAAACGAGCAAAGGGCTCGATGCAACAATATCGAAATTAAGGGAGTGCCTGTTTCGAGGACTGAAAATCTCTTTAATATTGTTTCTAAGATAGGTAGTGTCATTAACTGCCCCCTACCCAAGGAACAGATTAATTATATTGCGAGAATCCCTATGCGAAGTGACAATACCAGAAAAACTATAATATGCGCTGTACATAATAACTATATGAAAAATGACTTTATTGCTGCTGCTAGGAGTTGTAGGAAATTAAGCCCTGGGGCGCTGGGACTTCAAGAAGACCATAGGATTTATGTTAATGATCATTTAACGCTCGAAAATAAAACAATGTTGAATAAAACTAAAATATTAGCCAAAGAACGTAATTATGAATATGTGTGGGTAAGAAGCTGCAAAAATTTTATTCGTAAAAATAATTCATCACCGAAGTTCGAAATTAAAACTGAAAACGTTTTTAAAAAGTTTTTTTTAACAAACACGTCAGGACGACTGTCTCGCACTTCACCGCTTTGTGTTGCCTCAAAAACTTTGAGAACCGTACGTACTTAAAAAATTTTATACCTGTTCCGCACTCGTAGTTCACATTCTATTTGCCTACCGCTCAGTATCTATTTGTTACTAATTGCATTTTATTTTAAACATTATTTATTAACAGTTAAGGGTGAAATTAGTGTGTATATGTTTGTATTAATGATCTTAATATATAATTTTCTTACCTTCAAAGTAGTTTCTTACATTATTATGTGCTAGGATAAAGTTGTATAACAAGAATAATGCTTTCCTGTGTTTAGTGTACGCATTTGTATTGGATTCCAAATCATATAAAAATATACTTCAACAACGCATTGTTTGTTTACGTATGCCTTACAATGTTTTATCTATCCTTTTGTTAATAAAAACAAGTTTAAATGGCTCCGCTTAGTATCTTTTACCAAAATGTTCGGGGACTACGGACGAAAACATTAGAGTTTTATAGAAATGTTAGTAGTAATTGTTATGATATTATATGTTTGACCGAGACGTGGCTTACCGACGGCTTTAATAATAGTGAGTTGTTTGATGGTAGGTATTTGGTTTGGCGCCGGGATCGTAACTATGTACAAACAAATCAAAGTATGGGTGGGGGAGTATTGATAGCTGTGCGTCGTGAAATTGTTGCGGATATTCGCGGTGACTGGTGTTCCTCAGCTGAGGATATATGGGTAACCTTGACATTGGCTCGATCGAAACGTAATGTCTCAAATAAATTGCATTTGTGTGTTGCTTATATGTAATCAGCGATTGGGTAATACCTTAGCCGGTCAACTGAGTATTTTTTCTGATAAATTGAGTGATATTGTTCTGCAGTGTACCGGCGATGATTTTATTGTTTTGGGTGACTTAAATCAACCAAATATTGAGTGGCAGACAGCGGACGAAGGTGACTACCTATCTCCGTCGAACCTTCAGGGTGTTATTCAAACATCTTTTTTGCGATAACTTAACCCTTTGCAATTTAATGCAGTATAACTCTTTTAAGAATAACAATAATAAAATATTAGACCTTGTACTTTCTAATAGAGATGTACTGGTTTCGTGTAGTGGGGACTGTCTGGTGCCGGAGGACCCACATCATAAAGCACTGTGTATTTTAGTTAACTGTGTAGATACCAACGTGATGCGCTCACAGCCTCGATTAAAGATATTTTGTACTCATGGGGACTACGATGCGATCTTAGGCGAGTTAAACAGAGTTAATTGGGAAACTGATTTAAATACCGGAACGCTTGAGAATGCAGTTGATTTATTTTACAAGATAATTAATTCACTAATAAGCAAATACATACCTACCATCAAAAACTATTAACCCTCAATCAAAGTATCCTCCGTGGTATAAAAGTCCGTTAATTGAATTGTTAAAGGAAAAGGCTAAGTATCACTCTAAATATAGAAAGTATCACAATTTATCTGACTATCAATCTTTCATTACGTTGCGTCAGCGAGCTAAGGATATGGAGAGGGACATGTATAATAAGCATATATCAAATATTGAATCGTCTATTACTAAAAATCCTAGAGCATTCTGGCAATATGTTAAGTCAAAACATACAAATGCCTCTTACCCAGCAGTACTTAAGTTAGGGGATAAATTCTCAAATGATGTCGAAGAAATATGTAACCTTTTCGGTGACTATTTCTATTGTAACTTTCGGGAGAGGGATGGTGGTCGTGACCCGTTGTTATGCGACGGTTCTTTGTCTGATGCTTGTGACCAGGTTACTGCTCCTTTATGTGACATGGGATCTGTTGAGGTAATAGAAGAAGAAGTACTGCGATATTTGCAACAGGTGGATATTAATGGCTAACGCAGACCTGGACGGCATGGCAAAGGATTTTAATTTTTACTAATGGAAATTCAACCGTACATTGAAAAATCCCTTTCAATGCCGCGGCATCATTTTAAAGCATAGCAATTTATGTCGTATTTCTGTAACAGTACGGTTGAATTTCCATTAGTAAAAATTAAAATCCTTTGCCATGCCGTCCAGGTCTGCGTTAGCCATAATAAGTCAGCCGGCCCTGATAACATTTCGCCGATTTTCATACGTCAATGTGCAAAAGGCTTATTTGTCCCCTTAGCCATATTATATAAAAGGTCTTTTTGAGTTGCCCGCGATTTGGAAGTCAGGTATATAACGCCGATTCATAAAAAAGGCCCAAAAAACTGTATAGAAAACTACAGACCTATATCCAAATTATGTATATTTGCAAAAATCATTGAGAAAATAATACATAAGCAACTTACTTCTGCTCTCAAATCAAGTTTCATCGACAATCAGCACGGTTTCTTAAAAGCTCGTTCTACGACCTCCAATCTAGTTGTTTGTAGTGATTTTCTAACGGAATGTATGTCTACTAGGACACAGGTCGACGTTATATATACTGATTTCAGCAAATGTTTTGATCGTATTGATCATGACTTGCTTTTACGTAAGCTTTTTGCTATTGATTGGTATAAGGGGAAACTTGTTTCGTTGGTTTACGTCATATGTCCGTAATAGGTGTCAGATAGTTGCTATCAACGGTTGCTCCTCTAGAGCTGTTTTAATCCCGTCAGGAGTTCCTCAGGGATCGTTACTAGGTCCTATCTTGTTTAATATTTTCATAAATGACGTTACAGTATGCTTCCAGGGCTCTAAAATAATTCTTTATGCCGACGACTTGAAAATATTGCGGCAGATTACATGTATTGAGGATGCGCGATCTCTGCAGGAGGATTTGAACCGGTTCCTGTCCTACTGTTCACGAAATAAATTAGATCTGAATGTAGACAAGTGTTTCCCATGCAATTTTACTCGTAAGCCAAATCCTTTTGTAATTACTTACAAGCTGTGTAACATGCCCGTGACAAGAGTCAATACTGTCAAGGATCTGGGAGTAACGTTTGACTCAAAACTAATATTTGATTCACACATTGACGATATTATAAATAGGGTTAATAAAGCGTTAGGGTTTATATGTAGGATATCGTCTGATTTTAGGAACATAAAAACAATGAAAATTTTGTACTGCACCTTTGTCCGGAGTCACCTCGAATACGCATCTCAAATTTGGAATCCAATATAATATAATGTATACATTGACCGCCTTGAGGGGGTTCAGAGGAGGTTCTTGCGATACATACAATACCGTTCGAATACCTACTTGCCCGATTATCTTAGTCGTTGTAAAAAAATTCATATCCTTCCTCTATATGAACGCAGAAAAATAGCAGATCTATCATACTTATATGGTATCATGAATGGTTTCATTGATGTTCCTGAAGTGGTGGGTAAGATTGGATTGCGTGTACCGACTGCACACTTAAGAAGATCAAATCTTCTTGATGGTCCATTAACCAGGACTACTTACAGGCAAAATTCTTTTATAGTAAGAGCATGTCGCACATTTAACGGGGAGTGTCGGAGAGTTGATCTTGACTTGTTTGCAACAAATATTGACCGGATGAAAAGGGAAATCTGCACGAGTTTCTTTGAGGCTACCTAGTTGTGACCTCTATTATTTTGGTTTTATTTTTTCAGTATGTATATATGTAGGTGCTTCTTGTTTTGTTTACTATTATTATTATTAATTTTATTTTCTTTCCTTGAACAAATTTATTGATGTGTTTAGTCTTTTTAAATGTTAAGCTCAATGTCTGTCAAGTACGTGTTAATACCTAAATTACAATCACTTATTTATCTGTGAAAACTTGTAACTGGCCGTGAATTGCTATATTAATTGTTATTGTGACTTTTTAGCTGTAAGTTTTCTTAATAGAATAAAATAAAAATAAAAAAATAAAAATATTTTTGGCGCCATACAAAACATGCTTTTATCTAAGAGTGCTGTCTTAGGCCCAGATTCAGAGTCGTGACTTCACTTTGCTTCAAAGTAATCTTCCCAAAGTAAACTTTTCATGTGAAAGATTACTTTCATATTTTTCAAATTCAGAGACAATACCTAGACTTTGCTTAGCAAAGTACGCTAAATAAAGTAAAGTAAGCGTTTGTTCAGCTGCACGCAGCTTTTACATTATTATTTTATAGTATAAAAAATGTAACCGCTAAAACATTCACAAAATAAATTTTTAAAACACGATTTTATCGTTATTAATAGGTAGCGGTTTTAAAAGGTTAATTTTTTTTATCAGCTCTTAAAAATATTTTTATATATTGCTCAGGTAAAAATATCATTTATTCATAAAATGGAACGTTGTAAACTTTGACGGACTTTACTCTATTCAAGATAGCATGAGAATTAATATAAACATGTTAAACTTGTCAAACTGCAAAAATTTATAGGATTTCAAAGATTTTTTATCTAAAAACATCAATTTGTAATTTTATTCTTTTTCAGCTGTCATGACATATTATTGACCGTAGATTTTATGTATGAATGAGTAATCGTGATATTAACAAGACCCATTTTAGGTTTGTTTACCTAATTTCTCACGCCAAAGTGAATAGAGTATAGTTTTTGTTTAGATTTGTTGTTCACATTCGTTTACGACACAACTTCTGCTTTTCTGGACTTAATTAAAGAAAGATAAGAAAAGAAAGGAAAGCACAATTCGTCAGAAAATAAAACAGAAATTAATAAGCAAACGCAAATGTGAAACAAAGTATTGTCAAAATTTGACATTTTGTCGGTATAATCCTACCATATTAAATATTTATTATGATATATGGAAATATTGCTAACACAATGGCATCTTTATTAAGACGTATAGTTATGCAAAGTTTACTTTGGGAGCAAAGTCAGCCTCATCGTCGACTTTGGCTTTGCGAAGTAAAGATCAGTAGCGGAAAGTAAAGTTCGAGTTTGACAGGACTCTGAATCTCGTTTTTGTATCAAAGTCGAACTTTCCTTCAAAGTAAAGTCAAAGTGCGGTCTCTGAATCTGGCCCTTGGCCATACATAATCTATGTTATCTCGGCGATTGCGGATAGAGACGTCTGATATCTTATTAAAAAATTGCGGGTTAGTTTCACATGGGACATAAACAGGCTGTTACAATGTCTCTTTTTATTGACCCTGACATTTTGTATTGTTTCAGTAAACCTAAGCATGCTGTCAGCTGGCTTGGGTCTGGTATGGCCTTCACCAGTACTGGTTAAGCTATCTAATGTTAACCAGACAGTTCTACCAGAGCCCATCACAGAGAACCAAGGATCATGGGTTGTTTCCATTGGATTCTTGACTGGAATGACAGGTATATATATAGATTAGTTTGCTTCATTGCGCTTTCTTTTAGTGGACCAAATGTTTCAACATTACGTTTAGGAAATTACCATTTTAGCAATGTGCGTTGTAACTTTGATTGCTAAGAGCGAAACAGTGATATTAGACAGCATTGGGAGTTGAAAGATGCTGTAGCGACGAGGATCAAGAAAAGTATGTTAAGGTTGTCTGAATACATCGACGGCCTCTGTGGCGTAGTGGTTATACAACATGACTGCTACGCAGAGGTCTCGGGTTCGATTCCCGCTCAATGCAAATATTTGTGTGCATGAACATGATTATTTGCATTGGTCTGAGTGTTTCTATGTATAATATGTATGTATTTACAAAAAATACGTATATAAGTACAGATAGCGCGCGAGTTGAATGCAGAGCTTAGGAATGCGGTAGTGCTGTGACCTAATTATAATTATTGATTGACATTCATGTCGATAAATTTAAACAATGTTATAAGTTTAATTTTATTTAGTACTCTAGGTTAACATGGTGAAAAAAAAAATATCATAATTATTACATGTTTTAATAATCATTTCATTAAAAGGAATAAAAAAATAACACGGGAACTTCAGTATTACTATTAACACAATAACACGCCAAACGTACGATAGTTGACAAGGATGGCACAGCACTACACTGCAGGCGCGTGAGGTGGGGCGTGCGGATAGCGGGGGGAGATGCTCCCGCTCTTTACCTCAGACCCCGACTGCATTCAACTCGCGCGCTATCTGTATTAATATCCGTTGTTCTGTTATCCATAACACAAGCAGGTTAAGCCTAGCTTACTTTGGGAACAGATGGCGCTGTGTAGAGATGTCCGTGAATATTTATTATTATTGAAAGAATGGATGATAGAAGATTATCAATAGAAAAAAAGCGCGCGATTTGTATTAGGTAACTATGGTAAGGGACGTTTTAGAAAGATTTACAAGGCATTGTTCAGAAAATGGCAAGTACAGTCAGCCCCAAAAGTCGCTGAGCACATTTTAAATTCCTAAACTGCTGAACACTAAAAATGTCGTATGTCGGTGTCGCAACAAGAGTACAGAATAAACCTTACATACATAACGACCATTACACTCTGAACACGATTATTCCAAAAGTAGCTGAACCCTAGTATTTTTATAAGTAACTGAACACTAGTTATTTCAAAAGCAGCTGAACACTAGTATTCCAAAAGTAGCTGAACACTAGTATTCTAAAAGTAGCTGAACATCACTAACTACATAAGTAGATTAACAAATCATATTATTTTATTGCCTGTCAATCTACTTTTGGTGTTCTTTTTTATTTTGCATTAGTTCCAGAATTATTTATTATTATTTATTTATTTAAAACTTATGTACAAAATCATGCACAGAGGCGGACTTAATGCCGAAGGCATTTTCTACCAGTCAACCTTAGGATGATGCAGAGACAGAGTATTACAAAAATAGGTAGAAGCCAAGCTTTAAATTATCATTTTAATTTTTAATAAGATAAACCTACACATATAGATAATTAAAAAGGTATAAATATTTATATAAACATACATACTAGAGTATAGTACACATATAAATATGGAAAAAAGAGTAAAATTTTATTCTATTCTGCTGACTCATTACCAAACAACTGTCTAACTTTGACTTTAAAAGTAAAACTGCTAATAGACATCCTGATTTCGAGGGGGAGTTCATTCCACAATAGAATAGACTTTATTAGAATTAGGTTCTTTCAATTGAATTAAAACGACAATTACAAATATCCTGAATTCCTTTTTTAAATATATTTCCGCTCTAGGGATTATGCTTTACGTCACGGGGATTTCACAAATATCAATTTAACTGACACAAAGGGCATCCCGACTCAGGTCAATAATTTGTGGATCTCACAAAAAAAATCCCACATGGAAAATGAACCCGCGACCTCGTGCACGATAACCTTATCCTCGACCGTCGCGCACCGAGGTAGTTGAATTTAATTGTTTTATTATATTTTGCTTATTATAATAAATATAATTACTAGAAAAAAAAAATAAAAACACAAAACTAAACAAATGAAATAATCGTGCACGTGTAGGTAAAATTATACGTTTTGTATTTTTTTTTCGCGGTAGTTAAAATATAGCTATAGCCAAGATAAATACACGTTGTATTAACTAAACCTCTGTGGACAAATCTTATCTGTCCTAAAAGTTTTTAATTATTTTTTTAAAGATGGTTATAGTATAATACCCAAAAGTAAGTCTTAATACGAATTGATGCGTGTACAGCTACTTTTGGAATCCTAAGTTATTTTTGGAAGTAAATGTCAGGGAGCCTTGAGTAGCGGGTGTTTTCTTAGTGACTAACTTCTGGCCGGCCATGTAAGATTTTGCAAGCTGCACATAATAAGATGCACAAAGGCGGACTTGGATTTATAACCACTCAAAAAATGTATGAAAAAAAAATGAAAAAACGATTATCTATATTCTATATTCTATACTATTATATAAAGCTGAAGAGTTTGTTTGTTTGTTTGAACGCGCTAATCTCAGGATCTACTTCTTCGAATTGAATTTAGTTTTCAGTTTTGGATAGACCATTGATCGAGGAAGGCTATAGGCTATATAACATCAAGCTAGGAAAAAAAAAATTCAAATTTTGAGGGCCCAAGGGCCTACTCAGAAGGTTCATGGTCACTCAGAGGGCAATGGAGAGAGCTATGTTGTAGCTTGACCTATGGGCCTACTCAGAAGGCTTATGGTCTTTCTGATGGCAATGGAGAGAGCTTTGTTGTAGCCTGATCTATGAACCTACTCAGAAGGCTTATGGTCTTTCTGATGGCAATGGAGAGAGCTTTGTTGTAGCCTGATCTATGAACCTACTCAAAAGGCTCATGGTGTCTCAGAGGGCAATGGAGAGAGTTATGTTGTTGCCTGATCTATGGGCCTACTCAGAGGATTCATGGTCACTCAGAGGGCAATGAAGAGAGTTATCTTGTAGCCTGGCCTGTGGGCCTACTCAGAATAATCATGATCACTCAGAGGGCAATGGAGAGAGCTTTGTTGTAGCCTGACCTGTGAGCCTACTCAGAAGGTTCATGATCACTCAAAGGGCCATGGAGAGACCTATGTTGTAGCCTGACCTATGGGCCTACTCAGAAGGCTCATGGTCTCTCAAGGGGGAATGGAGAGAGCTATATTGTAGCCTAACCCATGGGCCTACTTAGAAGGCTCATGATCACTGTTGTGCAGATAAGGTTCAATTTTGAATATGTTGTAAGGAGATGTACTATTTAATAAAACCACTTAAAGTAGGTGTTGCTTGGTATACTTTTATTCTCTTACTGATTTGATAGATGAATTAATTACACAGTACATAGTGAACCGAACATGCCGCCCACCAAAGGGCTTATAAGACCTTTAATTTAACATATTATTTTACAATTTAATTATATTTAAACTAGTACTTAATTACCTTTATTAATCATTGTATAAGCTCAAGTCTTAGACAATGTAACAATAAATAGCCTACCCTAACTAATACTATTTACTAATCAGACATGCAATGGTACTTATGCCTATCAATTTGAATATAATTACAACATGTACTATTTAATCGTTAATATCTATTGGCAACGGACACAATTTATTAAAACTTCTTCGAATAACACTGTCACCACTTTTAACACTATATACTCGCGTGACGCCATCATCTCCAGGGTGTTTGGCAACAATGCGACCAAGAGCCCATTTGCCAGGTGGAAGTTGGTCATTTTTAATCAGGACAATATTACCAACATCAAGTTCTTTACATCTTGTTATCCATTTTGGTCTCTGTTGCAAGCTGGTTAAATACTCTGATTGCCATTTATGCCAGAAATCTCCGAGTAACTTTTGCATAATATGTTGCCATCGTGACAGGTAACTGACGGGAACATCATCGAGATTGAAATAAGGTACAGTTGTAGGAGCTTCACCAATCAAAAAGTGACCTGGAGTAAGTGGTACCAGATTATCAGTGTCTGCATCATCTAGAGGGCTTAGCGGCCTAGAATTTAGGCATGATTCTATTTGGCAAAGCAAAGTACTCATTTCTTCGAATGTCAAATTATAAGTTAAAATTCTCTTCATATGGTGTTTCATAGATTTGACACCTGCTTCCCATAATCCACCAATGTGAGGACTGTAAGCCGGAATGAAGTGCCATTGAGTTCCATCTATCGCTAAAGACTCGGCGATATCGCCTTTGAATTGTAATTGTGCATCCTTCCAAGCCTTCGTTAACTCGTTGTTCGCACCTACAAACGTTCTGCCTTGGTCACTCCACAGATGAGAGCATCGTCCTCTTCTTGCCACAAACCTCTTAAATGCACCTATAAATGATTCAGTTGTGAGATCACCAACCAACTCTAAGTGAATGGCTTTCGTGGCCATGCAAACAAATACAGCGATGTAAGCCTTGTTTGTTTTAACTCCTCGTCCTTTTGAGGCTGAGACTTGGTATGGTCCAGCGGAATCAACTCCGCTGTTGAAGAAAGGCTTGGCTGGGGTTACTCTAACCTTGGGTAAATCGCCCATTAGTTGGTTTCGGGCTGCAGCATTGTGTTTGGAACAAACCAAACACTTATGTATTGTTGCCTTTATTAAATGTTTTGCTTTGATTATCCAAAATCTAGATCGTATGTAAGTCAGCATCATCTGTACTCCGCCATGAAGGGTTTTCACGTGTGCATTCTTTACGATAAGAATCGATAAATTGGTATTCTTGTCTAGTATGATAGGGTTTTTAACATCGTCAGATAGACAGGCATGTCTCAGTCTACCGCCCACCCTTATAATATTGTCATTATCCAGATATGGTTTCAGTAACTTCAGTTTGCTATCCCTTTTAACATCCTTTCCTCTTTGTAAGCTTATGATTTCGTTGTGAAATATGTCTATTTGTGCTATTCTAATACAAGCTTTAAGCGATTCTTCTGTTTCTTGTGTACTTATAATTTCGTCTTTATTTTCTAAACTCTTCCCTTTAAGAAATCTTTTGCAGTAGGTTATTGTTTTTAAAAGTTCTTCTAAGCTATCAAATTGGTCAAATTGTTTGTCTAAATTTTCTTCCTTTAGTTTTATATTCGTGTAGATTACTTCTCTTCTTTCTTCGGTTGTACTTAAGATGTCAGGTCTATTAAATGCTATTCTAGTTTTCTTAAGCCATTCTGGACCCTGCCACCATTGCTGATCATTCTTTAAGTCAAGAGCGTTTGCTCCTCGTAATGCAACGTCAGCTGGATTATCTCCTGTATTTACGTGAAACCAATTAAATCCTGCGTTGTCCAATATTTCAACGACTCGATTTCTTACAAATGTCTGCCATCTTGTTGGATCGCCGAGCAGCCAGGAAAGAACTATTGTTGAATCGCTCCATGCAAACATTTTATCATCGGGAATTTTCATAGCAGTTTTAATTTGGTTTAGCAATCGAGATAGTAGAAGGGCACCACATAGTTCTAATCGTGGTAAAGAGACTGGTTTAATAGGAGCTATTCGAGTCTTTGCAGCTATGATTTGTGTGTGTACTTTGTCTTTGTATGGTATTCTTACGTAAGCAACAGCAGCATAGGCCTTTGTGGAAGCATCACAAAACCCATGGACTTCTATGGCTGGTGTCTCTTCGTAATATATAGGCCTCAAACATCTAGCTACTTCTATCTTATTTACATGTTGAAGACTGTTACGTAAAGTAGTCCATTCTTGTTGTATGTTACTATCGACTTCTTCATCCCAAGTAATGCCTAAGCACCATAGTTTTTGTATCAAGAGTTTTGTGGGTAACATAGCTGGAGCTACCCAACCCAGTGGATCAAATAAACGCTGAACGTCTGCTAGAATTGTTCGTTTCGTTATTTTGTTATTCATTTGAGGTAGGTTGAGACTGTATTGAAATATATCCTTGCCCATATTCCAGCGTAGACCTAAGGCTGTGATGGTACCATGTATCGTAATATCTATGCTTGCATGAGAAGTTCGCTTTTGAGGTTCAAATTCTTTTAAAAAGTTGACGTCATTTGAAGACCATTTTTGTAGGATAAAGCCTCCCTTTTCGAGTATAGTTTCTACATGTTTTGCTGTGAAGATAGCTTGTTCTAGAGTGTTTTTTGAAGCCATAAAATCGTCAACATAGAATTCTTCTTTAATCATTTTTGCAGCTTCTGGGCAAATGTCTCCTTCATCATCAGCTACTTGTTGTAACGTTCGCACAGCTAAGTACGGAGCTGATGCAGTGCCAAAAGTAACACGGGTAAGTCTGTAATCCTTGACAGGTTGGTTAGAGTCACTTCTCCATACTATTCTTTGTAAGTCTCTGTCTTCTTTTGTTACAAGAACCATTCGATACATACGTTGAACGTCGGCAACAAAACAAATCTTGTTCATACGCCATCTCATGATGAGACTTCTCATATCGGTTTGAAGTTGAGGTCCAACCAGGAGTTCATCATTTAATGAAACACCGTTGCTGCCCTTTTGTGATGCGTTAAAAACTATTCTTACTTTGGTTGTTTCTTTATCTTCTTTTATTACTGCGTGGTGTGGAAGGTATACACTTTCATTGTTTATTTCGTTCTGTGGTACTTCTTCGATATGATTCATACTTATATATTCATCCATGACTTTAATGTATTCTTCTTTTAGTGTAGGATTGTTCTGTAGTCTTCTTTCTAGTTGGTAAAATCGTTTCAAAGCTATGTCTTTTGTTTCTCCCTTTGTTGATAAAAGTGTATCTGTTTTTGTAGGTAGTTTTACTACATACCGTCCATCTGTTGTTCTTGAATAAGTTGTTTTGAATATCTCTTCACATTTTCTTTCTTCTTGTGTTAATTTGATTTTATCTTCATTGTCTAGCTCCCACATTGATTTCAACATCTTGTCTAAGTTTAGGGTGTGGTGCAACACTATATATTCTTTACTCTTTTCTTCATTGTGTATGTTTCCAAATAGGATCCACCCTAGGCTGGTATTCTGAGCGCATGGAGAGCCTGGGGGGCCTTTGATTATATCATTTCTTAAAATTTCAGCACATACATCGACACCTAAGAGAAGGTCAATTCTTCCAGGTTGATAAAAGCTAGGATCAGCCAATGTCAAACCTTCTAAATGGTTCCAGGTATTGGTTGGTATGGTCTGTGAGGGCAGTTGCGTTGTCAGCCGTGTGGACATGATATAGGCTTTCACGCGGAGATTGAAAGTTTTGTCATATCTTGAACGTATCTCAATGTGAGCAGCGTGCTTAACTGCTGTGGAGGTTGATCCCACACCAGTGACTGTGGCCTGAGCTGGCATTCTTTTAAGTTTCAGTAATTGGGCTGCTCTTTCACTAATGAATGTCGCTTGTGAGCCCTGGTCAATTAATGCCCGTAGAATAGTCACTTGGCCCAAGCTGTCACTTATTGGAACTAAAGCTGTGGCCAATAATGCTGTAGATGGGTTAGATGAAAAATGCGATGTGAACTGAATTGATTCATTGTCTTCTTTAAGTTGATTAACATCTTCAATGTGGTGGTGCTTCACTTGTTTATTTTCATGTTCATTGATTGATGTTGATTGGTTGTTGGTATAGTGTGGTTGGTGTTGGTGAACAAGAGAATGGTGGCGTTTTTGACATATGCGGCAGGACATGGTTAATCTACATTTCTTGGCTGAATGCCCTGGTGCTAAGCAATTAAAGCATAGTTGATTCTTCTTAACATATTCACACCTCTCTGTTGGTTCCATTCTAGTAAACTCCTTACAATGACATAGCGTGTGATTGTCTTTGCATATAATACAACTTCTTTGTTTGGTAGTGGAGGGTGTGGTAGCAACGTGGACTGTATACTCTTTGTGTTTTGAAGTCTTCTCTCTAGAAGGCGGGGTGACTAATTCTAATGTGCGAAATTTAGTTTTTAAGAATTTCACAAGTTCTTCCCATTTAGGCAATTCTTCTAAATTATCTTTGTAGGCAAACTCTTCCCAGTCTTGATGTGACTCAGAGTCTAATTTCAAAACTGTCATATAAATGATAAGTGGATCCCAAGTGTTAGTAGACACATCAATATTGTTTAAACTATTGAGGCATTCACTAGTTGTGTTGTGTCTAATAATGTTTTGATATGATGAGCACTTTGACAAGGAATCTTCTTCTGCATAAACAATTTTCGTATTAGAGAATTGACTTACCGTATCGTTCTTTTAATAAATCCCATGATTGTTCATAATTGTTTTCTGTCACTTGTATATGTTTTAATAATGTTTCTGCTTCTCCGGTAATGCTGCTTTTCAAATAATGAAGTTTTTGTACTTTAGATAAAGAAGAGTTGTTGTGAACTAATGATGTAAATAAGTCCTTATATGTGGTCCAGTCTTCATAGCTCCCAGAAAATAAAGGTAATTGTATTCTAGGTAGCTTAATGTTTCCTTCAAAAGTATTGACTGAAGTCTTAGAAATGTCACTTGCCTTGTTGTGACCAGTACTTGCCAAAAGATCCTTTAAATCGCCTTGTAAACATAAATATAATTCTTCAAAAGCAAAATAGTCTTCATTAACAAAATATGATATTTCACTCCTTCTTTCTTTATTAACCACCTTCAAGAGGTTATGATGCGCCGTAGTGAATCTCTTCCAATAGTCTTGAATAGTTTGTAAACGTGTTTCTATATAGCCCTTAGTTAACCTCTGCTTAGGACACTTTTTCAAGTTTATTTGAGCCTTTTGAAGTAATAATGCTATATCTTCTAACTCCGATAACAATTGATCTTTTGTGGTAGACATTCTCAAACAAAATCCAATATAGGTCACGTACAAATTGATAATATTCACTAAAACGCAATGTTTGATTCGTAGTTGTTTACAATCTTACACTTGTTATTCGCAGATTAATAGGTATGTACTTGTACTCGGTAAATAGATTGGAATGCGCTCCTTTGTCTTGATTCACTCGTCGACGTTGTCGGGTCGCTCAGGTAGTAATTTTCATCCGGTTCGAAATTCGACCATAATGTTGTGCAGATAAGGTTCAATTTTGAATATGTTGTAAGGAGATGTACTATTTAATAAAACCACTTAAAGTAGGTGTTGCTTGGTATACTTTTATTCTCTTACTGATTTGATAGATGAATTAATTACACAGTACATAGTGAACCGAACAATCACTTAGAGAGAGCTATGTTGTAGCCTGACCTATGGGCCTACTCAGAAGGCTCATGGTCACTTTGGGGCATTGGAGAGAGCTATGTTGGGAGATTTCCTGCGTGATCGAATCAAAAATGAGGAGATCCGCGAGAGAACCAAAGTAACCGACATAACCAAAAAGGTGGTAATACTTGGAGAAGGCATATGTCCAGCAGTTGACGTCGATTGGCTGATATGATGAACAAACTTTGTATGAAATAAAAAAGTTTTTTTAAATTTATTTTCAAATTTAATCGCGGACAAAGTCGCGTTTTATAGCTAGTAATTAATATAAAATTACAAACATCTTAAACTTATATATCTCTTAGTCTCAACAACGCCAAAACAACATTTTTGAATGTGGATAGCTTATCGCCAAACACATCCACTTCACCGCAATTATCATTGTAAGCTCTCGACAAGCGACTTACGGGGGAAAATTGCTTTAAATTAGTTCTGGCAAACGGCGGTTGCAGCAAACCCGCATTGGTTTGTATACGTCGTGGAACACGTAGTTTAAATGACTCCAGAAGAAATGTACAGTCAATATGACTGTTTAAAACTTTGTACAGAAAGGTCATGTCCTGATATTGTCAGCGATATGACAAGCTGTCTATTCCAAAGTGACTCAATTCTCTCTCAAATCTCATTTTTTAGTAGATGGTAGTTGCTTGTGCAACCCACACGTAAAAGCAAGGTGTCTTAAGAATCGCTTCTGTACTCGTTCTATTCTAACTTATGTATTTTGTAGTGAGGAGACCAGACCACCGAGAAGTATTCAAGGTGACTCAATACGTAGGTGTTAAAGATTGCAATTTTTGTAGCAGGATTGCGAAATAGTCTACTGTTGCGCATTACAAAACCAAGCATTCTTGAAGACTTGTTCACTATATTAGGGTGCATCGAAATGAAATTCGATTCTTTGTCTGATTCATATGGGCTATTTTTTTTTCATATTTATGCTTATAAAACATGTTTTTGTCAAAGATGATAACCTAAGATACAATGTCTGAAAAAGGCACACTTTTGTATAAAATGGTTTTCGAGATAATTAACTTTAAATTTTTTTGAGGCCATATAAATCAGAAAAAATCTGTCATTTTTTTTATCAAAATCACATTAAATAATTAAGATGATTATCACCACACCTAAATCTAGTTATTAGGAGCATAGACAACTTGACAATATCAATCATTATCCGTGCCGCCAATGCATCGTTTTATTAACAATATGTGTGAAATGCTGATTAATATCATATTTTTACCGTATGAATCAGACAAAATAAATCAGAATTTTGTCCCTTAACATCGGCAAATCACCACACGTATACAATTAAGGATTGCTATTTATACACAGGTTTTTGGTCCCCAATTGCCTTATATTTCCAGCAGATTCAAGTTTGAAAACCATTTACCTATGTTAATTATAAAAGCCAACATAGTAATCAGAAGCACAGGTGAACCAAAGTAATATGAATCAGATATTTACATAAATATACCTCCGCAACAACACAGACCAGCCACATGTAACGTCGTGACCACGCCAGCAGAGCCCCTGGCTACCACTAGCACTGGAAGGATCTCCTGATGTACTTAGGTACGATCGAGTTAAGCGCGCGAATATGAATCAGACTTTTGTGCCGGACACTCACAATTTATTTATTTATTAAAAAACTATCGTAAATATTAGTACCATTTTTTTTATATTCTATCGTAATATTTATAACGCACATCGATTTGTAAATAAGAAAAAATGTTATTGTTACTAATTTTCAAGAAATTGGGTTACGGACACACCATATTAATCAGAAGAACGCTTTTTATTTTATTTTTTCAAATCAAAAACTATTATTTAAAAAAAATAACTTGTTCAAGATAGGTAACTGTCTCAAGTATGTTTTAAAAAAAGTCTGTTAGTTATGAAGAAAAACCTCCAGACATCGAAAATATAGGGTTCGGAGAATCATTCATTATCATAGTCGTACAAAAATCAGCTTAGAGTCAAAAACTATTCCCTAAGTTCTATTTCCTCCAGCAAAATTGTGTCATCAATGTTAGACTGCCTTTTTATTGGATTGTGTTTGCGGGTGAATGTGATAGTGCTGCATTTCTCAATGTTTAGGGACATATTGTTAAAAGTACACCGAACACTTATTAAGTCAAGTTCTTTTTGTAGCATGTCACAGTCCAGTGGATCAGTTATAATTTTACATATTTTCATATCGTCAGTGAAAAGGTAGGCCGTGCTGCCGTGCTGTATCTTATAGATGAAACTATATCATTGATAAACACGTTGAAAAGCCAGGGACCTAAATGCGATCCTTGAGGAACTCCGGAAGCAGTGATATGAGTGTTATACTGAAAGCCCTTCACCACGATATACTGCGTTCTATCCGATAAGTAGGACCGAAACCATTTTAAAAGTGGACCGCATATACCGTAAGAATCCAACTTGTTCAGTAACGTTTTATGACATACTCTATCGAACGCCTCTATGTAAACAGCGCTCATTTGATTACCAGAATCAACTGCATTTGATAGATCATTGTGGTAAGTGATGAGATTAATGAAAATGAAAAATAAAAAATATTTTATTTCATATAAGTAAGTCACGTCAATGACACTTATGGACGTCAGTGTTTTTAAAGTGATCACATATGCACGTCTAACTTAACGGCTATGTTTACTGAGGGTTCGGAACACTACCATTACAGAGAAGACACCCACAAGACACTCTGCTGGATTCCTATCGCTCTTTTAGGTGATCACTTCACAAATATTTTATTAAGAAAACAGGACACTTCAGATCCAGGCATCTTTATCGTTTAAGTAATCCTGTAATAATGATTTCAATATTAACTTATGTTTAATGAAAGATTTAAATTTGGCAGTTGGCCCGCCAGGCACGATCACCCTCGCCTGGTCGGAGGATCCTCCCTTTTTGTTGGAGGCGTGGTGCTGTTACGTCACCGCGACCTCCCCACCATTACCAGTGAAAGAATTACTTATTTTATGAAGCCTAGTGTGGAGAACAGCAAGTTTATTTTTATTTCTTGTATTAACATGTAATTAGTGTTTGTTGCATGAGACTCGATAAAACCATGTTGTTCATTGATAAAGATCTGTCGCGTGTGATTCTTCAATAAAGGGAGATCAAGGCCTCAAATGCCTTGGCAAACACTGATAAAATAGAAATAGTTAGAAATATGTTCCTCATTGCCGGTTTTGTGAATGGGAACTATTTTTGCCACTTTCCACTTTACCGGGAAGGTACCAGTTGTTAATGAATGGATCATAATAAGGTAAAGAGGAAAACTTAAAGACGAGGCACACCTTAAAGTAGAGTACGGTGGTATTCCGTCTGACCCGGCGCCTTTATGAACATTGAGCATTCGCAAATGCTTACAGATACTCTCCTGCGGAATGTGTATGTTTGCAACAGTAGTATTGGTAAAGTACTGTATCCTTGTGCAAAGCCTCGTGGGCGTAGAAGGAGTGAATGTGGAAGAGAATATGATGCAAAGAAATTACATAATCCCTTACATGGATCCTCCATTGCACTAATGTCATTTAAAACCATGTTTTAAGGTATTTGGGTTTCGACATTTGTCCTTCATAGGTATAAAATAATTTTGGATTTATATCTTGGAAGAATCTTTAGATTGTGCCACGACGATTGTGGTAGCATGCAGTCACTTGCAAAAATGGTATTTTTCTTCTTCTTATTATCGTTTTGCAACACATTAAATGCTTTTGGCCCAGTGTTCAGCGACTCGAGTAGCATATCAGTTAATAAATTTAAATCTTTTATTAAACATAAGTTAATATCGAAATCATATTATAGTGTAAAGGATTACTTAAACAATAAAAATAATAGATTTTAAATTATCGCGATTTGTATACATAATACTATTTTTACGGGTCTTACTCGCGGTGTTACTAATTATCCTAGATACTAGTTATATAAATACCTAGGTTTTTCTCCGACGTTTCGGCCGACTTGCAAGGGCCGTGGTCGCGGAGGGACTGGTGTCAGCGGAGCGTCGTCCTTGTGAAGTGCGGGGAATGGAATCTATAAAAATACAATACTAATACTACAATAAAAATGCTTGGATCTGATTTTTTTTTTTATACTAAACACGGCAATATGACTATATCGAACCTGATGGAAAGCGCGAGTACAGTCCACAAATGAAGCCAACGGATAGAAGTCCAAAAACAACTTCAATCAGTCGTCATCATCTTGCCGGTTTGGCCAAATGCTTCTTCACACTGCAATGAATTGTCCTGTTTACTACATAAAATAATATTTAAAAAAGTGATCACCAAAAGAGCGATAAGAACCCAGCAGAGTTTCTTGTGGGTGTCTTCTCTGACATGGTCGTGTTCCGAACCCTCAGTAAACTTAGCCGTTAAGTTAGACGAGCATATGTGATCACTATAAAACGACTTTTCCAAGCGGTCGGTAACGTTATATATTACGTGAATAAATGATTTTTTGTTTGTTTGTTTGTTTAAAAATGATATAATCTCCTATCGTCCTTTCTCTCGATGTATGCTATAAGAGCACTATCGATTAAATGACGATTACATAAGTAAGATATTACACAATATCAGACAATGTCAGGTTAATCAAGTTATTCAAATAAGGTGAAAAAGATAAGATTAAAAAGTCTTCTTAACTTATCTTTTATCTTTATTAATTTACAATCTTTTTACAAATCTTTTAAATTTTGGTGACGTCCTCTAGACCATATATGACACCCTTGAGATGAATGAAGGTTATTGTCACCAACTCTTGGCTTCCTTGGAGACAAAGTAGTCGTCTGCAGTGCACGTTGCAGCATAATCATAGACAGTGCGTTATTGTCCGTGTGATGACGGAGTAAGAATACAATATGTCACCACCCCATCTCATCCCATGGATGTAGTAAAAACCGACTAAGGGACTATCCGTGAATATTATCTTTACGAAATAAAAAGAAGGAAAACTGGAAATTAAACCCTATACCAATCCGTCTGGGCAGCGTGGTATTAGTAGGCCAAGTATCCCTCCGTCACGGGAGAAGGCCCGTCCCTGCAGTGGAACATTAATGGGCTGTTATGATGATGATGATGATTAACAGTGCGAACTGCTGATTAAAACACTGCGGTTCACAAGGTCGGGGTTCTTATCTCAAGCAAGAAAGTTATTTGTGTTATCCATAATGTCTTGGTCCTGGATATTCTTTCTGTTTGTGAAATGCATGTTTGTAAAAGTCCCAGCGTTACAGTGCCAGATACCTAGTATTGCGGTTGCTTAAAAAAAAATCTGGCCTCTGACTTTCATACTGATTTTCGAAATAATGAACCTAGGATAAGCGCTATACCACAAAAACGTTTAATTAAACATGCAATTATTATCATTCTCACCTCGCTTTCTGTCGCATTGTCACCGTTATATTCTAAACTAACTTTTCGACAATGTGTGAATCAAAATTGGTGATAAAGTTCTTTAGGAGACTAATTATTCGCAGTTGCATTTTTTCGTGGTACAGTTATTCAAGGTTCAGTAATTACGAGTAGGTACAGCACTTACTCTTTACTCGTCACAATACCAATATTTTGTAAAATTAATTTTAATTATTTTCTCTTCTTTCTAGCTAATGTCTTTATGGCATTTCTCGTCGAGCTGGTTGGAAGGAAACATGGGTTGATCCTGTCATGCATACCAACGATTTTGGCGGCAATAGTTTTCACATTTTCATCTGAAATATGGATGCTATTAGTGGGCAGAGCACTTATTGGTATATCGAACGCGTGTATTTTTACTTTCGTACCTATGTTTGCTTCGGAAATTGCTAGTGTAAGTTCAGACTTTCTGTATTATAATCCATACTAATATTATAAATGGGTAAGTGTGTCTGTTTGTCTTTCTTTCACGGCAAAACGGAGCGACGAATTGACGTGATTTTAATAGTTGAAGGGATGGAGAGTAACATACGCTACTTTTTTTTCCTTCTGTGGCCAGGAAAGGAAAACAGTGCTACCCCGAATTTAACGCGAGCGAAGCCGCGGGCAAAAGCTAGTGTATAATATTTCTCACTCAGAAATTAGTGCTGAAATCAGCCTAGAGCTTTAAGAAGGAACTTGGCTGCTGTACCAGGAGCGCGGAAAGTACTCGCTACAGTTCTGGAGTGGAAAAAACTTGTTGTGATGATGCTTTACGAGGCGCGGACTCCTTCCAAAAAATCAAAACTAAGTACTTAATGTATACGTTTACCCCAGGATTTATTTTAGATAGAGCTAAACGCGCACACCAAGTTATGGAAAACTATGCTATGTTGTAACAGAATAGTAGTTTATTTTTTCACGAGAGCTGTTGCTTTCCTTGTTTTTGTAAAGATCTATCCAGCCTCCATACATACAACATAAGTACTATAATCTTCCTTAATTATTGAATTGACTGGTGAGCTGCATTATTACGAACAAAATACTATTATTAAACACAAAATATTTTTATCTTACAGAAAGAAATCCGAGGTAGTCTAGGAGCCGTCATGCAAATCCTCTGCTCGACTGGTATAGTTATAATGCTGTCGGTCGGCCCCTTCATAGATTATGTACCGTTGAACATATTTTATATTTGTATGACATCACTGGCTACGTTACCACTGTTTTTGTTGTACGATAGCCCGTATTATTTATATTCAAAAGGTAAGTTTGTTTTCTGTTTATCTAAAAAGGGACGAAGCAAGGAGAACATGCTCCGGTGGGGCCTCACAAACAATGGCGGACTGAGTTGCCTGTGTGGCGGTCCACAAACTATGGCCCACCTCTCATCATGTCCTGGATGCCCTTACACCTGCACTCATGAAGAGCTAATGATTGCCAGCGATAACGCAGTCTGTGTCGCAAAGTTTTGGGCTACATCAATTTAGTCCACAGTGTCTTTTTTCCATCGATACGCTAAGAAGAAAATGTTAAAACGTCCAATAATGGACATAGGTCTCTTTCTAATAGTTCTTCTCCGTGCGATTTTTGAAATAAGAACCTATTAAATAGCAATGCAAGGGCGTGATTTCCCCAAAAAATACTGATCAGACGAATTACTGGATCGACGACGTCATCAAAAAGGTTGGACTTGGACTAGATCCGAAAAACGGAGCACCGTGTTCTGTGTAGCGTGTTAGTAGAAGCCTTTGTCTTGTTCTTTGGACTCCGCTAGGCTAGTTGTTTGTTGATAGCATGCCAAGTAATCTACCATTTACATTTTATTAAAACTAGCTGACCCGTGCCCACTTCGTTGTGCGAAGGAACCTGTTTCTTTCTTTCTTTCTATTACTATTCCATTCCTATTAGTCATAGCGTGATACTATATAGCCTATGACACTCCCCGATAAATGGACTATTCAACACAGAAATAATTTTTAAAATCGGTTTAGTAGATCCAGAGATTACCTCCTACAACGTCACAAACACACAAACTTTACCTCTCTATAATATTTAGTATAGATTTGTTTTCTTTTAGGTAAAAAAGATGAAGCACTCAAAGTATTAACATTTTACCGCGGCTCCGAAGCTTTGGCCCACGAAGAGATGAAAGAATATGAAATAGCCGAACTACACGACGAGAAAGTTAACAAAAAAGATATACTAACGAACAGATTATTCATAAAATCGTTAATTCTAGTAATCGTATTAGGATGGGGCTGTCAATTCGTCGGTTCTAGTGTTGTAACGTTTTATTTGCAAACGATTTTAGAATCTACAGGCACTAGTGTAAGGTCTGAAATTGCCTCTGTGATCATTGGTGTGATACAACTTCTTGGAAGTATTACTCCGACTTTCCTGATTGATAGGTTTGGCAGAAGACCTATTTTAGCTATCACCTGTGTTATAATGGGTATTGGAATGGTAAGAAATATTGAGTTTTTATGTTTGTTTTTCTTATTGTGGACAGGGCCCTATTTAATAAAAGCGACAATTGTCAGGTTTTAACTGTCGAGTCTCTAAGAAAATATTTGTGGCAATGACAATTTTGTCGCTAATTTCGACATAATTGTTGCAACATTATAGAATAGCGTTGACATTTGGATGAAATGCCTGTCGAAAATCTGTGACAATTGTCACAAATATGTTGGCTTCCAATGACAAATTAGTGTTTAATAAAACAAGTTTTTAAACAAAATATCGTCAATTGTCGGATTTTCGCCTGTCACCTATCACCTGTCATTGTCGCGTTTATTAAATAGAGCCCTGCTCCTTGACTAGGAATAAATTGTATTTATTTACGTAACATTAAAATGGAAGTACCTGTTTATGACAACACACACACGGCTTTTTAGTAATTGCAGTATGATATACGACATCAAAATTTTTATATGACTGTAACTCAAAAACAGCGTAACCGATTTTGACATAACTATTACTAGTGCTATAACGTAATTGTTATACACTTCAGCTTATACCAGATACTTTCATTTACATAATGTAACTTGAAATATTATCCGTGTGGTAACGGAGTAAGAATACAATATGTCACCATCGTCTCATCCCATGGGTGTCGTAAAAACCGACTAAGGGACTATTCGTGAATGTTATCGTTACGAAATAAAAAGAAGGAAACTTGAAATTTAAACCTGTACCCATTCGTCTAGCCAGCGTGGTATTAATAGAAAGCCCGTCCCTGCAGTGAAAACATAATGGGTTGTTATGATGATGATGACTTAAAAGATGTTAATAAATATTCAATTATTGATTAGATCCATAATTCGTTCATTATTTTTATCAAATTTATTACAGAAGGTGTAGATAGAGAATGGGTAATCTAAATAATTTGGTCTCTCTTTCAGTTTGGACTAGGCCTATTCTTCCAGCTGACAGCAAATAACCCAGTCACCGGCGTATTAAACTATTTGCCTTTAGTATCGATCATGCTGGTGATCTTCTGTTATGATGCAGGTAAATAATATTAAAAACTATACATTACCGACGACCTGGTTTAAGCGTCGTAGCACATATAACGTAACGTAAACGGAACGTCACCGTATCAACCCAAGCCGTTCAGTATTCTTTGTATGAAACTCCTTACGGCACCGCACACTAATCGGATACGTAACGTAATCGGATTTTTGACGTTTGACACCGAGGAAAAAGGCGAGGCGATGCCGATCCGTTTACGTTACGTTATATGTGCTATGACCCTTAGAAGGTCTCCGTGTGGTGACGGAGTAAGAATACAATATGTCACCACCCCATCTCATCCCACGGGTGTCGCAAAAACCGACTAAGGAACTATCCGTGAATATTATCTTTACGAAATAAAACTAAGGAAAACTTGAAATTAAGTGGTTTTTTGTAAATCAATTAATTAGGCCAGACGGATTGGTTTATGGGCCTACTGATACCACGCTGCAGCGTGGTATTAGTAGGCCAAGTATCCCTCCGTCACGGAAGGAGGCCCGTCCCTGCAGTGGTACATTTATGAATATCGCACCCTCAGTGGAAAAAAGGCATAAGACGTAAATGCTGATTTTTCAGTAGGGCGAAAAAACTGAATTTATGGGTTTATTTACTTTATTTTCAAACGTGGAACAATTATTGTTATATCAAAAAAAAGGAAAAAAAATCGTGTACTGCGTGTTGTATTTACGTTAGTGCTAATGTTTATAGTTTATTAGGAATTGTAAAAATAAATTATTATGCTATTTTTCAGAATGTAAAAAAATAATGCATTTTGAGTATCAAAATTTATGACAGGCTATGTCAGAAAAGTAAAATGTATTTAAAAAGTATGTTGTATTAAAGCAGTTATGAACTTGTAAGTATAAACATTTATGGTTGTATAAGTAAGATTACCGCATTATTTCCTTTATTAAAATTATGATTGAAATGTATAAGCTATACTTACGCCTTTTTTCAATTTAGGGACTTGATTAGAAACCAGAAGTAAACAATAGTAATTACTTATTCCATTATATGTTATAGAAATGTTTGCTGCATATTAACACATATTACTTTGAGTTATTGCTTAGACTATAGGGAAAAAAAGCAAATGCATTTTTTGTATTTAATATTTATTAATTTAGACAAAATACTGATTAGATTTTTGGATACAATTAAAGTTCGTACTATTAACAATGAAATTGCACAATAAAAATTCAGAAATGTGGAATTTCGGTAAAGATTACTACCACAATTTTTTTTTTTTTTTTTTAATAATCAGTTGATCATTTGTAAAGGCTTGTAACAATTAACACAATAAGGTTTTTCTCGGCTCCATACAACAAAACATTACGTTCTCTCAATAAAAATCTAAAGTAACAAACAAAAATTACAATTAACAAATTAAAATTAAAGGCACTTTACATATTGCCGGTGATACAAGAGACTCCGACCTCGACATACAGCGATAAAATAGCCGATGCCATGTACGAAGACATCGCTAAGGCACTACATGGCACTACCGAGGCTTACTACAACATTGTTATGGGAGACTTCAATACCAAAGTGGAAGTACAAGAAAACGGCAAAAAGAATATTGAATACTACGGTGTGGGGCGCCGAAACCACAGGGGGCAGATGCTGGTCAACTGACTGGAGACGCAGGGGCTATTCTTAATGAACTCCTTCTTTAAGAAGAAGCCACATAGAAAGGGGACATGGCAAAGCCCCAATACTGTGACGAGGAACGAGATAGACTTTATCATGACCGATAGAAGATACGTGTTCAGAGATGTCTCTGTGATAATTGTCTTTATTGCACCTACCAACTTACTTTTCTCTGCTTCACCCAAAGGTTAGCTGGAAGATAATGCCTTAAGGCATTAAGCTTACCATTGTAGATCAGTTTATTTGTGTGCATAAATTACAAATAACTAAATAAATTAAGACGTTTAATACTACGACTTGTTCGAAGCAGACTAATCTACTCTTAGACGAATGGGAGATACCTTAACCGGAAGATCCAGAAACTGGTGCGACGTGACCTCAGATATTCCAATACCCCCGCCGTTGCGACTGCGATCGAACAGAATAGAGGCACCAAAGTATTCGCGCGCAAGCTTGGTAGAACCCATCTAACGAAACTCAATACTGCGGACCGCAGAACTGTGACCTCCGAGCTCGAGATACTCGAGGAAATAGAGAGTTTCTAGAAATACTTGCACGCATCACGGATGACATAGGAAAGATGACCACATAGCCCACTCACGCCCCATTACACGGAGGACATCCCCGATGTCAACCGGGGCGAGGTCAGAGTTGCTCTCGAGCAACTAAAGAACAATAAGTGTCAAGGGCATGACGGAATCACCACAGAGCTATTAAAACTGGCGGAACACATAATCAAAAAGAGCTAAAAACTTGTGAAGTGTTTTTAGCTCCGTCATCCACCAGGCCCTAACGCCTCAGGCGGGAGTGCCGTTGCCCTGTTCTTCAAAAAAGGTGACAAATTCTCGCTGAAGAACTATAGGCCCATATCACTCCTGAGCCACATCTATCTTGTTTGGCAGATTGTACAGAATACTGAAGAGTACAATCAGCCGCTGTGCATAGCATTCGTGGATTACGTAAAAACCTTCGACTTAATTGAACCCTGGGTGGTTCTGGATGCTCTGCAATGATGTGGCATCGATTGGCATACATCAATGTGTGTAGATCTTTATATGAAACTGCCACTATAACTGTCCAGCTCCAGGACAAAACTACCCCACTTAGTGAGTAGCGTCACGTCAAAGGGTTCAGACAAGGGGATGTAATTTCTCCAAAACTTTTCACCAACGCGCTCGAAGACGTCTTTAAGACTTTGTAGTAGACTAGACGGGGCATCAACATTAACGGCAAGTACGAGTACATCTCACACCTTCGGTTTACTGACGACATCGTCATCGTGGCAAGAGTCACTGGAACAGCTTGACGGAAAGCCAAAAAGCCTAAATTTGGAGCCTGTTAATGGGTTGAACCCGGTATAAATCTAAACAAAACAAAGATCATGTTACACAATCATGTCACACCGAGGTCGATCTAATGTCGAACGATTGAAGCTCGAACTTGTTCAACAGTATGTTTACAAGTTGTTCAACTTGGTAGAAACAACTTCAAGAAATAAATCGATCGCAGGATCCAGTTGGACAGGATTCAGCAAGCTACGTCGGGCCTTTACCGCAATGCCTGAAGACCAATGCGTCCTACCAGTAATGAAGTATGGTGCCGAGACCTGGACACTTGCGAGTAGGCCTAGTCCATAAGCTTAAAATCGCGCAGCGAGCTATGGAGAGGGCTATGCTCGGCGTCTCCTTAAAGGATAAAGTTTGGAACGAGGTTATCCGACAAAGAACCAAAGTTACCGACATAACTCGTAGAATTAGCAACCTGAAGTGGCAATAGGCTGATCGTATCTGTCGAAGGACCGATGGTCGTCAGAACAAAGGTATCCTAGAGTGGAGACCGCGATTCGGAAAACGTAGTGTAGGACTCCCCCCAGCTAGGTGGACCGACGACCTAAGATAGGTCTCTGGGTCATGGATGCGAAAGATGCAGGACAGTGTTCTGTGGCGCGGGTTGGGAGAGGCCTATGTTCATCACTGAACTGCGATAGGGGCTAATTGATTGATTACTTATTGCCAGTACGTTTTGTTTTAAAATAATCAACGAAAAAAAAAATACTAATAAATTATCGCATCGACATATTCACACTTATGTCCCCTCTGCTTACTCACGCGCCGCTGTATCAAATCTTACGTCTCGGTGCAATGAAAATATTCTAGTGGAAGAAAAAAGTAATCATTCTTATTTTACAGCCTCGCTGCAGTATGTTAGTCTTATGTTTTTGCGTAAAGAAAAGTTTTTAGTGGAAGAAAGCAGTAATCGTGTATACAAAACTAACGATGTAAAAAAGCTAAACGCATTTAAATCATAATATTTGTTACTATTTATTTTCTACATTTAAATAAAGGGATAAATGTAATATTAAGTAATATGCCATATTTCTCAATTTTTTCTTTGCGTAATATCACTTAATCTACTAATCCCTTAGAGAAAATGTGATGGAATAAAAATTCTCAAAACTAATTTCTTGTATAAATTCCTCAAATTTAACAAGAAAAATATGAAAAAAATCTAGCATACATATATCTTTAGACGTACTTTCCGAATATGATAAAATCGATGATTCAACGTAACATCACTTATGCTTCTTTTCCACTGAGGGTACGATATGTCAAGTAAATATTTTTTTCTTTGTTTCTACGTGGCGGGCAGTGTCTTATAATTCATTTTTTTTTCTTTTACAGGTCTCGGTTCACTATTCTGGGTGTTATCAGCAGAATTATTCGACGACAAATCAAGAGGGATGGGGATGTCAATCAATTTGGTTACAATGACATTCTTCGTATTTTTAACAACAAAATTCTTTGCTCAAGTTACTTCAGCGATTGGGCCAGCATTTACTTATTGGATATTTAGTTTTAATTGTATTTTAATTTCCGTATTCGTCTTATGCTGTATACCTGAAACAAAGGGTAAAACTTTTGCTGAAATTCAATTGCTGTTGGGTAAAAAGAAAAAGACAGACAGGGATGAGGAAAATAATAAAACTAGAATGATATCTTGATAGATATTTGATTGATCGGAAAGAATGTGAAACAAAAAGTCTTTTAAAGACTTTTTATGATCTGCATGTCAATTCTCGTTCCTTAAAATCGTTAAAAATTCGGTTTAGTTAACTTTAGTTGTCAAATTGTCACACTCTAAATAAAATTTTAAAACGACCACAAAAGATTACAATTGCAATAGCAATAACAAGACAATTTGACAACTAAAAGTTAACTTAACACGTTCACTGCGGGAGCTCAAAAAGCGTCTCGAATTTGAGTGCGTTACGAGATATAATGAGCCCCGTGAAGTGTTACCTTCATAGTGCGTTACGGGTATAAAAGTGCCCCGTACACCCTTATTGCTTTTTAAATCTTTAACTTACTGAAAATTTATGTTTGGTTTTGTTTTATTTTATAGTCTGATAGATTATGAAATGGGCTATGTTATAGTCCTTTCGCCAGTAAATTTGACAAAAAATTACGAAAATACAAAGAAAACCAATTGTACGGGGCCTGGGAAACCCCGTACCGCACTTGATATAATAAAATACGGGATTCTACTGCCCCGTAACGCACAGAACTCAATTATGTCGATAAAATTATAGTGTTGGGAAATAAGACCACGATAATTTTTAATTTATAATATTTATTTCGGCTTAGGAACTTTATTTAAGAACTTAGGGAGGAGAGGATCGATAATCCAAAATTACTTTTTTTTTAACATGTTGGTTTTAAAACATTTTCATCTGACCCCAACGGCAATTGGGACCTTTGACAGAGATCAATTGACTTAAAATTTGCATCCGCTTATTTAGTAGTAGTTTTAGTAGTTGTGTAGTAGTAACATTGTCCAAAATTATGATCTTTGGTTTTTTCTTGTTTGAACAACTAGAAAAAATCACATGAACATTACGTAGCTCGTGATAGGTATGACTAGTACTAGGACTAGTGTTAATATCAAACTCATCTGTTGCGCGTTGCTGATGCCGCTGAAAAACCTTGCGGTAAATTGTTGAGGATGCAGACTGCCGTTGGGATGAACTTGGAGACGACGAGATTTCATCATCCTTTTTAGTATTTGACAGTTCTAACATACGTCGCGATCGCTACATTATCGATAGTTAAACACAACATCTTGCGCTACTAACAACACTAATGATAATGAGGTCACTACCCAGTACGGGAGCACAATAATTAATACGGGATTTTTTAACCCCGTATCGCACTGGAAGGTAATTTTTGTTCTCTGGTCGTAACGGGGTTTGTAAGACCCCGTATAATTTTATAATTTTAACTGTTTCTTTAATAAGCGTACATGAAAAATATATATTTATCTCTCTCATACAGTAAATAATTTCATTGATACAGCTCCCGCACCAGCGAGTATACTCTAGTTTTTTTCGTCCGCACTGAATTACGGCACTGCACGAGGTTCAAAAAACCCCGTAACGCAGTGAACGTGTTAACCGAATTTTTAACGATTTTATGGTACGAGAATTGACATGCTGGTCAAAGTTTATTTTATGATTTTATATAAGAAATAAAAGAAATAAAGTCACACAGAGTCACACTGAATTCAGTCAGGTCAAAGTGAATTCAATTGACACAACATTGCCTTTGTCTTGACCAGTTAACTAGATAGGTAATTTTTTTAACAAACTAGGGATAAGTTCTCTTTTGCTCAGGGTATAAATTTATCTTATCTACAAGGAATTTTATTGTTTTCTTCCTAAAGGAAATATGTAGAAATTAGAAGGAATAGTTGTCAGAACTGTTGGTACATTACGCCATATACAGTGTTTTTTTAAACGTGATAATAAACAAAGTTAACTTTTTAATTATGTAATTACTTAACTTCATTTGTGATGAAATAGATTTTAACTATACCTACCTAGTTGCGATTTTAACTATAATATTGTTTATAGAATGCTGCATCAATTTATATACAATTTGTGTGAAAGATGTTATAGATTTAAGCATTGTAAATAATACTTATTCTTATTTTTTTTTTTTTTTTTTTTTATATTTTATCAAGAAATGAAATAAAAAATAATTATGATGAACATTTTTATATTGTTTTATTTTGGCAAGTCACAGTGACTGGAAACAGGTGTGGAGTCTGGGTCACTTTGACCGTCTACCTATGAACACTGTAATATTGAGGACGAATGCCAGTCTTTTCGCAGTCTCGACCACTTATTATGGTTGCGGTAGGAACCAAAAAGGAGAAAAAAAAATACAAAACAAAAGTAATAATACTCAATATACGAAAAAACAATTATAAATTTGCGCTTTCGGCAGGTAAAAAGTAAATTGTAGGTAAATACGACTCCCTATAACCTTAAATTCTCTCTAGTAAATAGGCACATTTCTAAATTTCAATCATAATACCTAACTATTTAGTCACGCACGACCTGTGACCGAAACTAAACTCACAAACGGTTATTACAGATATGAAATATTTATGTCGATTTCAATCGATTAAAGAAACATTTGAAACATTGGGCATGTAGTTTTCGCATCTCTATAAGAACATGACTTATTAAATGTCAACGTCATTGTCAAACTGACAGATGCAAGGAAAGGAAAGCAAGGGTGAAATAAATAAACAAAACAAGTTTTTGTTTGTATCCTAGATATAACGTTAAATAAAATGGATGAAGATGATTATTGGAATACCAGTGAAACTAAGGCTAACGCTTTTAGTTTTGACGATGACGTTGTGAGTAAAATACGATTTTTATTAATAATTTGTAAAGTTTTTCTACCTGCTGACACAGCTTCTTACAACTCCAAATTATTATTACAAGAAACAGGTCTATTTAATAAATAAAAGCTTTTCATACTGAGGTCGTGACGTGTGATGTGTGAGGAGATGACGTGTGAAAAATAATATGAATATTATTGTACGTGTAGTCTATTTGTATTTAAATTTCCTTGCAGAAGAAAAGCTTTTGCAACTCCTTCATTTATTTGTAATTCTTGTCTTGACTGTCATAAACAAATTTGATTTCGTATACATTTAGAAGTTTTTCCAAAAAAATATAGGATCTATCAAAAGATAAGTAAGCACGCTTTTAGATACTGATCAACATGCAATCCATAGAATTAAAATGTTGCCAAACAACCATAGACTACAGTAATTAATTACTTACCTTCAGGTGCTGCATCTTCGTGTGGTGACGGAGTAAGAATAGAATATGTCACCACCCTAACTCATCGCGTGGGTGTCGTTAAAACCGACTAAGGGACAATATTATCTTTTCGAAATAAAAAGAAGGAAAACTTGAAATAAAACCCTATACCAATCCGTCTAGCCAGCGTGGTATTAGTAGGCCAAGTACCCTTCAGAGTTATGCAGGGCAGGCCTCCTCCTCCTTACATGAAAAAAGTTTTTAATTTAAGTGTAGGTTGATAGATATCTTATTTTTTTAATGCAGTGCTTTTTGAGAGATCCCATTTTAAAAGTGGCTGGCTTAACACACTCACACTTTATCATATTTGTATTTTTAATATTTCAGCTATCACCCCAAGAAATATTGGCCATAGGTCAAAAGTCATACTCAGGACAGAGAGAAGAAAGTGTATTTAGTAGTATCAATATAACAAATGCCAAGTCTGCCGCTGTGCCATTAAGCAGTCTTGTATCTTCTAAAGTCTTGGAATTAAGTAAGTATTTTAACTTTCATCATAACAGCCCACCAATGTCCCACCACAGTGACGGCCCTCCTCCAGTGACGGAGGGATATTTGGCCTACTACTATCACGCTGGCCAGACGGATTGGTATAGGGTTTAATTTTAAGTTTTCCTTCTTTTTGTTTATAGATATATACAATTTTTACGGATAGAACCTTCGTTGGTTTTAACGACACCCATGGGATGAAATGGAGTGGTGACATATTGTATTCTTGTTCCGTCACCAATGTTAACTTTAGGTGAAGCATATTATGTATTGAAGAGTCCTACATTGTCAGAAGTGAAGTTTCTTTAACTCTTTATTACTTTATTAAATTTGTTGAGCATTTCAAATCTAATTAGATTTTTTGGAGTGTAAATGACAGGTTCAGGTTTTGTAAAGTCACAGAATTGATTCTGGCTTACAGATTAAGACACATTGGTAGGAAAGTGTTAGGAATTTGTTCTAATAAAAAAAAGGGAATTTAAATAATACCTACAATATTTCTGTAAGTTTATAAGTTATAAAGTTTATGTTATAAAAAAATAAATCTTATGAGGGTTGTGTTGCATAACTATTTTGTTCAGTTTGCCTTTGTGGCACAAAAGTTGTCCAGCACTGGAATAAGCTGGAGGACAGCTTATTCCAGTGCTGGACAGGATTAGTTCCATTAAAAAAGATGAATTTAAACAATACAAACAGCAATTTAAACTCAAAATATTTAATGTCCATTTTATACCTTTTCAGTACTTCTAGCACAATCAGGCAAAGACCCTTCTAAGGAGAATCACCAGCAATCACATGAGACGGTGGCCATGACACTCAAAAGGCTTACGTTAGGTAGAAGCTGTTCATTACATGTGCACAGAAGTTTGAAGAGTAAGACTGAATTGTTAGATGGTGCCCTGGCCATAGGTGATGGGAATTCTGTTCTGACGGTAATTAGTTATATTTGTTTAATATCCTACCAATTTGAATTTACTTTAATTATAATCATAATCATTTAATCACTGAGTATGGGTTGGTAAAAATACAGATAAATTGGTAGTCTGCTTTGATCCACATATTGAACATCTCTGGCATGCAATATTATTAACATACAAATTACACATTTGAATCTTATAGTAACTAATTGCTAAAAGAGGAAAGTCAATGAAAAAAATTGATACTCGAGACGGGAATCGAACCCGCGTCTCTGGACTATACGCGTCCAGCGCTCAGACCTATAGGCCACCCGAGTACCCGTCTCGACTACCAAATTTAACCATTGCTTTATACGGCTCCGGGTCGCAACTTAAAACTCAACTGTACAACGCCATCTAGGCGCGACAGCCGTAAACTTTCAATGTTGCAATTGAAGAGTATACTTAATGGTTTTAAGTTTTTGTATTAAATTACATATACCTAATTACCTTTTTTTTTGTTTTTCTAGTTATACCTATAGGTATTTTTATAGGTAGCCTTTATAGGTGAAAATTATATGTAATTTAACTAATTGCTATTAAAAATACAATTTTACTTCCCAGGTGGTCCTATTCCTGATACAAACACTTAATAAGAAATTGGTATATGAACTGCTTTCATCAAGACCTATAGCGCTAAATCATTACATAGCGTTCTTACAAAATGAGGGAAAAATAACTGAACTAACCGATTTATTGACGTAAGTAGTTTTTTTACGACATATATGCATTATGAGCCTTTATAGGGCTCACTAGCGGCCAATAGAAATAAAATCATAATTCGCAAATAGGATAAATAATGTAAAATGTTGATAACAAAGTCTTGAGAAAAAGCAATATATTTTATAGCAATAAAGTATTTGTATAACACACTCTCAACACTTTAAATGTTTTTCAATTAGTTAAATTTTGCATTCGAAAAAAAATGGCCGTTTTTATTTATAATGCAATATTTATTTAGCGTGTGGTGACGAAGTAAGAATACAATATGTCACTACCCCATCTCATCCCATGGGTGTCGTGAAAACCTACGACTATCATCTTAACGAAATAAAAAGAAGGAAAACTTGAAATTAAACCAATCCGTCTGGCCAGCGTGGTATTAGTAGGCCAAGTATCCCTCCGTCACGGGAGGAGGCCCGTCTCTGCAGTGGGACATTTTTGGGCTATTAAGATGATTTATTTACCCCTATAAAAGCTCTTAACTCTAGATGGCGTTGTATAGAAAAAAGAATAATTGTTTAATTGTCTTTTATTACAGAATGCTTGGTCGAAGTCCTGATGCAGCTGTAAGTATTTGTTTATTATTATTTGTAACATTAAGAAAGGTATTTTATCTGTAAATGTAACCAGTGGCGACCACTGTGGCGCAGTCTGTATATTACATGACTGCTACGTAGAGGTCTCAGGTTCGATTCCCGCTCAATCCAAATCTTTGTGTGCATGAACATGATTGTTTGCATTGGTCTGAGTGTTTTCTATGTATAATATTTATGTATTTACAAAAAAAAAAAGTATTTAAGTATGTTTATCCGTTGTCTAGTATCCATAGTACCAGCTTTGCTTAGTTTGGGACTAGATGGCGTTGTGTGAATGTGTGAGGAATATTTATTTATTTATTTACAGTGATGACATACGCAAATATGAGAGGTATTCGCTTGCTTAGGCACAAAATAAGTTTAAATACTAAATATTTTTTTCTTTCTCCGTGTGGTGACGGAGTAAGAGTACAGTGTATCACTACCCCATCTCATCCCATGGGTGTCGTAAAAACCGACTATCCGTGAGTATTATCTTTACGTAATAAAAAGAAGGAAAACTTGAAATTAAACCCTATACCAATTCGTCTGGTCAGTGTGGTATTAGTAGGCCAAGTATCCCTCCGTCACGGGAGGAGGCCCGTCCCTGCAGTGGGTCATTATGGGCTGTTATGATTCTTCGGCCAGGTTTACTTCCGTAAAGCAAGAGATTTGTCCTTGCAGCGGGACATGATTAGACTACTATATTATAATGTAATATTGTGTTATTCTAGATGTATCAATATCAACATGCAGTGAAAACTCAAGCAAGTAGCAATATAGATGCGTTATTAAGAAAACTAACTAATCTGATGGCCAATCATTTTGACCAGCCCGGAGTGGATACACATCAGGCTAAGATGTTGGCAGACCATGTTAAGTTACTTGGTAAGCAATGGTTATGTTATTATTATTGTTCTTTGCTTATTTTCAATGCTAGAGTGTGTTTGAGACTTGGTATTTTGAGAGGCATGCATTGGGTTGATGTTTAAATATAGAGGATCTTTAAGAAATTTTTATGTCTGCATGACAATTCTTGTTCCTTAAAATCGTTAATAATTCGTAAAGTAACTTTTAGTTGTCAAATTGTCTTACCTATTGTGTGACAATTTGACAACTAAAAGTTAACTTAACCGAATTTTTAATTACTTTAAGGTACGAGAATTGACATGCTGTTTAAGTTAGGTTAGGTTACACATCTGCAATAAGATGGGTGTGATAAAAATCGAGGTGTATTTATGATAAATTTGAATCTTTATTATTTTTAAAAGTAAATCTATACTAATATTATAAAGAAGTAAAGTTTGTGTGTTTGTGACGTTGTAGGGGGTAATCTCTGGATCTACTGAACCGATTTTAATAATTCTTTCTGTGTTGAATAGTCCATTTATCGGGGAGTGTCATAGGCTATATAGTATCACGCTATGACTAATAGGAGGGAAGTAGTAATAAAATATGTTTAAAAAATGGATGCGTTTTTTTCGCCGCCCAACGAAGTGGGTACGGGTCAGCTATAATACATAAAGAGAAAAATATGATTAAACATGTCCCGTAGCTGAAGTTATAATAAAATTAAGAATAAAGTTAATGCAACCATATTCTTGTTTTTATTCAATATTAGATCGTTATTATTTAAAATTGAGCCCTGTTTATTTTAAAAGGGAGTTTTTTTGTAAGGAATGCAAAATTAAATTTATTTCTTTATTAATATTACAGAGTGGCAGAAACACATAAATAAGCCGGAATTGAACTACAAATCAGTGATACAATGGCTGGCACACAATTGCGCTAATCATTGGCACGAAGGTGCCGGGAACGCTATGTCGCCTCTAACTTTATGTCAACGTCATCAGGTAAGAAAATGTACTATAACTAAGGTCAGAAAGAAAGTACTATAATAGTAGGTTCAATTTCTAGGGCACTAATAGGCGTCGCGACGCTCCTTTCCAAGCGTTGGGGCGCTCTATTTCAGGCGCCGGGACGCTCTACGACAGGTGTCGCGACACGCAATAGTACTTAATTGTAGGCGTCGCGACGCTCTATAGCAGGCGTCGTCGCGACGCTCTATAGAAGGCTTCGCCATGTTCTATAACAGGCGTCGGGACGCTCTATTACAGGCGTCGGGACGGTCTATTACAGGCGTCGGGACGCTCTCTAACAGGCGTCGGGACGCTCTCTAACAGGCGTCCTGACGCTTTATTACAGGCGTCGGGACGCTCGATTACAGGCGTCGGGACGCTCGATTACAGGCGTCGGGACGCTCTCTAACAGGCGTCGGGACGCTCGATTACAGGCGTCGGGACACTTTATTACAGGCGCGGGACGCTCTATGACAGGCGACACGACGCTCTATTACAGGCGTCGGGACACTATTACATTATGATAATATTACGTCTAAATGACAACCAGGCCAGAGATCGTGAAACTCTAGTTTGTACAGCAGTAGGTTTAAATAGGTTATAAAAAAGTAAGTTATTTCTATTCCAAGTATACATGTATAAAATATATTTCTTACAGATAACTCCTCTGCAATACGACTGGGTGGTATTAAACGTACACGCCAAATCGGGAAAGTGGGATATTGTTGAATCTCTATTTACTAAGAAGGCAAGTAATTTTTGTCTGCATTCATAAAATTATTTAATAATTGCTGACCCGCGCCCACTTCGTTAGGCGGCGAAAAAAACGCGTCCCTTTTTTAAACATATTTCATTACTGCTCCACTCCTATTAGTCATAGCGTGATACTATATAGCCTATGACAGTCCCCGATAAATAGACTATTTAACACAGAAAGACTTTATAAAATCGGTTCAGTTGATCCAGAGATTACCCCGTCAACTACGTCAATACGTCACAAAGACACAAACTTTACCTATTTATAATATTAGTATAGATTAAAAGAAACATCCAATTTGATAGTGTTATGTTGTAGAGTATCTGTCTGCGTGCTTGTTTTTTCTAATATCGCGAAAGATTGTACTGCTTTTGGCATGACTGGGCTATTACTGGGTGACTTTTTGTGTAGAAAAATTACCGGACACAAGGAACATTTAGGCTCAAGATAATATATCAAACCGTGTGGTGACGGAGTAAGAATACAATATGTCACCACCCCATCTCATCCCATGGGTGTCGTAAAAACCGAGTAAGGGACTATCCGTGAATATTATCTTTACCAATCCGTCTGGCCAGCGTGGTGTTAGTAGGCCTAGTATCCCTCCGTCACTGGAGGAAGCCCGTCGCTGCAGTGGGACATTAATGGGCTCTCACACCGCACACGACTGCTTAGCCTTGGTGGCGTAAAGCATGAAAAACATTTTTTTTTATTTATATAATAAATGTGTTTAATACCAACAGGATTGGCTGGGTCGTACCACAGTATCATCCCACATACCTATAGAGACATTACTGGCTAGACTGAGTGAACTACAGGCTAGTAAAAAACTTCTAGCCACCTGCGTCAACAAAGTAGCTGGGAATGACGATCGATTGAGACTTGCTCATATGTATAAGGTAAACAAGAAAAATACTATTATAGAAATGAAAAACAGTTTAAATGTTACTTGAAAAAAGTTATTCAGCATACCGTGACATCTCTAGCCATGCAATGAATTAAGAATTCATCATGCCAACATTACTTCACGTCTCTAACCATGCAATGCATTAAGAATTCATCATGCCAACATATCGAGACATCTCTAGGCATGCAATGCATTAAGAATTAATCTTGCCAACATATCGTGACATTTCTAGCCATGCAATGCATTAATAATTCATCATGCCAACATTACTTGACGTCTCTTACCATGCAATGCATTAAGAATTCATCATGCCAACATATCGAGACATCTCTAGGCATGCAATGCATTAAGAATTCATCTTGCCAACATATCGTGACATTTCTAGCCATGCAATGCATTAATAATTCATCATGCCAACATTTAGTGACATCTCTAGCCATGTAATGCATTAAAAATGAAAAAAGGCAATAAAGTATTTTAAATGTTTTTCAATTAGATAAATATTGCATTATAAACAAAAACGGCCGTTTTTTTTTATTGCCTTTTCTCAAGACTTTGTTATCAACATTTTACATTTATTTATCCTATTTGCGAATAATAATTTATTTTCTATTGGCGGCGCTAGTGAGCTACGTAAAAGGCCCTTAAGTTTTTTTACCTGTTATATTGACATCCATGTTTTTTATTATTCCAGATACATTCAGTAGTTATAGAGACTTTAGCGAAACAGAAGGACCGCATAGCTCTTACCAACTACAAAATGACACTCAATCCACAATCTGAAGAATATATACTAGCTGAAAATACTATAAGGGATACGGTAAGTCACTTTATTATGTTTGTCGTGAAAGGTGACTAAGTTATTATTTACTACTTACTCGTAACAATCAAAATGACACCGACAATGATCTTAATCAATTTTGTCTTAAATGTGATTTAGGGATTATTTCTATATCTATACTAATATTATAAAGAGGTAAAGTTTGTGTGTTTGTGACGTTGTAGGGGGTAATCTCTGGATCTACTGAACCGATTTTAAAAATTATTTCTGTGTTGAATAGTCCATTTATCGGGGAGTGGCATAGGCTTTATAGTATCACGCTATGACTAATAGGAGTGGAGCAGTAATGAAATATGTTTAAAAAAACGAACGCGTTTTTTTCGCCGCCCAAAAAAGTGGGCGGCATGGGTCAGCTAGTAGCGGGACGAAGGGGTACTTGGCCTACTAATACCACGCTGGCCAGACGGATTGGTATAGGGTTTAATTTTAAGTTTTCCTTCTTTTTATTTTGTAAAGATAATATTTATGGATAGTCCCTTAGTCGGTTTTACGACACCCATGGGATGAGATGGGGTGGTGACATATTGTATTCTTACTCCGTCACCACATGGAGACCACCACACAAGATTATTAAAATAAATTGAATAGTATTTTATATTTATTTCTGTTAACAGTCAATAAAATGGAAAAATTGAAAAGGAGAAGTTTTATGAAGAAAATATACAACATGATCTAGCTTCAAACTAAGCAAAAAGTGATGACAGGATATCTGAAGAAAATTTATTATCAAAATAAGATATGTATTAAGGGATTTTAAATGTAATATAATTTGTATAAAGAAATAAACTATTTATAACTTGCATATTGCTTTATTTATCCATACTAATATTATAAATGCGAAAGTAACTCTGTCTGTCTGTCTGTCTGTCTGTCTGTTACTCTTTCACGCCTAAACGGCTGAACGGATTTCGATGAAATTTGGTACAGACAATCTTTAGACCCTGAGAAAGAACATAGGCTACTTTTTATTAGCAATCATATTATATTTTGATTTCATAGAATTTTGGCGGGAAAGCTGTGTCACGTGACCTGTGACGTCATAGGTCACGTGATCTGTGACGTCATAGGTCACGTGACCCGTGACGTCATAGAATTTTGACAGATGAGTCGTGACGTCACAGAATTTTGGCGGAAAATATTTTTTGACAGTTGGGTCGTGACGTCATTGAATTTTTGACAGATGAGTCGTGACGTCACAGAATTTTTGACAGATGATTTGTGACGTCATATTATTTTGGCGGGAAAATATTTTATACCTCTGTCACTTTTGACAGCTGTCAATTTTGACAGATAGGCGTGACGTCATAGAATTTTTGACAGATGAGTCGTGACGTCACAGAATTTTTTCAGGAAAATATATTTTGACAGCTAAGTCGTGACGTCATTGAATTTTGGCGGGAAAAATAGTATTTAAACAGCTGAATCCTGACGTTATCACAATTTGGCGGGAAAATAAATAGGTTTGTACAGGACCCTCGGTGCGCGAGTCAGACTCGCACTTGACCGGTTTTTTAGCTGTGGGTCTGATATATCTAGAGTGCTTAAATTCGTAATTGTCAACTTATTTCATCATAACAGCCCATTAATGTCCCACTACAGGGACGGGCCTCCTTCCTTGACGGAGGGATACTTGGCCTACTAATACCACGCTTGCAGACGGATTGGTATAGGGTTTAATTTCAAGTTTTCCTTCTTTTTATTTAGTGAAGATAATATTCACCTTATTTGTTAGGCACTAAAGTGACACACCTTTGCTTATCCTATCCTACTAATATTATAAATGCAAGTTTGTGAGGATGGATGGATGTTTGTTACCCTTTCATGCAAAAACTACTAAATTGATGAAATTTGGAATAAAGGTAGTTTATGGTGTAAAATAACAATTAAGCGGGTAATACCGCGGGCATCAGCTAGTTAAATATATTTGATGCTGTGCCCGACAGGGTCCATAATTGATACCTATATTTATTAATAACATCTGTAAAAACATTGTGGAAAAGCAATAAAAGTTATCTTATCTTATCTTATTTCATAAACTTATCCCTTTATTATTTCTTTAGAGGTTGTGCTGTGAAAAGTATTTATGATAGAATCTCTGGTGATCTGTAACACAGGTTTTAATCCTAAACCTACAACAGACACCAGTCTCTCACATAGGTGGAACTTTGTAATACCATTGTACGCAATCATAAAAGCCCATTAATATCCCACTGCAAGGACGGGCCTCCTCCCGTGACGGAGGGATACCTGGCCTACTAACACCGCGCTGGCCAGACAGATTGGTATAGGGTTTAATTTCAAGTTGTCCTTCTTTCTATGTAAAGGTAATATTCACAGAGTCCCTTAGTCGGTTTCCACGACACCCATGGGATGAGATGGGGTGGTGACATATTGTATTTTTACTCCGTCACCACACGGATAACCATACCACGCAAACCAATTGTTTATTCTTTACAAAATATTGTCTTGAGCTATGTACAGTCAGCCCCAAAAGTCGCTGAACACATTTTAAATTCCAAAACTGCTGAACACTAAAAATGTCATAAGTCAGTGTCGCAACAAGAGTACAGAATAAGCTTTACATACGAAACGACCATAACACGGTTATTACAAAAGTATTTGAACACTAGTATTCCAAAAGTAGCTGAACATCATTAAATACAAAATTAGGTTAACAAATCATATTTTCAATGTTATTGCCTGTCAATCTACTTTTGGTGTTCTTGATGTAAAGCGAATTTTGGTCCATTGACATGTAAAATAATTTGACAAATGTATACCTAGGCCATAACCAAGATAAAAAACGTTGTAATTAAACTCTTTGAACAAAACTTATCTGTTCTAAAAGTTTTTATTTTTTTAAAGATGCTTATAGTATAATACCCAAAAAGTAGGTTTTAATACGAATTGACGCGTATGTACAGCTATTTTTGGAATCTTAGGCGTTCAGTTACTTTTAAAAATACTAGAGTTCAGCTACTTTTGTAATAATCGTGTTCAGCGTGTTATGGTCGTTTCGTATGTAAAGCTTATTCTGAGCTCTTGTTGCGACACTGACTTATGACATTTTTAGTGTTCAGCAGTTTTGGAATTTAAAATGTGTTCAGCGACTTTTGGGGCTGACTGTACCTACCAACTTTATGTCTCTTTAATTGATGTTTGTAAAAGTCCTCACAAAACAGGAGACAAATTATAGAGCGGAAATTAATTCTTTAATAAAAAAAATAACATTCCAAGTCTTGACATGGAAAGTATCAATCAATCAATCAACTAGCATATTGCAGTCCACTGCTGGACATAGGCCTCTCTCGACACGCGCCATAGAACAAAAGTGGAAAGTATATTTTTTTAAATTAAAACCCTTATACATATAAACTCAGAGCAAATTATTCAAAACCTTCTTATTCATTTTTATCCAAATAAATTACAATTATATATATATAAATATATATAAATTACTTATATATATAAATTACTTTATCAATTTTGTTTCAGTATCTTTAGGTTACTTTTAGAATTATCAAAATCGGAAATGCCATTGAAACGATATTAATCATGTTTGGAATCTTGCAAGAAAAATCTGAGTACCGGTTGTTAAGATGCGGCATCAGTATTGAGGCAGGCTCGAGCCTACTATAAAGGTGTCGAACAAAATTCCCGATGATAGTAGGTACAGTCAACATCATATAGATTGTAGCTGTTAAAATCCTCAAAACAATCTCAACAGTAAGAATTTATATTTATTTCAGCAAACAATTTATTCTCTTTTATTGAAGCAACGTAAGCGCCAAAACTAACTCGGCAGACACTGCAAATTTATTTAAGTATCAGTTGTTCAATTAGTGCTGTGATCACTATAAAAACTCCGACGTTCATAAATGTCATTGACGTGACTTAGATGAAATAAAATATTTTTTTCATTTTCATTTTCATCACATCCATTAACTCATATATCACCGCATCCAATGTAGCAATATATCTACGCAGTCAAGGTGTTCAAAATGATGTCCACAGAGTAAAAGTAACAATAATATTGTAAGATTATGTCATTTGATAATAATATTTTAAGGTAATACAATTTTAAGGAACATTATACCTACAAGCAAAGCAAAAGGCAGGTTTGCCTTAGTAGGTACATGGCGCACTGTACTCAACACATTTTTTTTTAAATTGGCCTAATGTATTTAAACTTAGATTAAGTAGTTTAAAGGACGTCAAGAAATATATAATGAGAATTGTATTTATCTTGATTAAAGCGTTTTTTACTTTGACTTTTAAATTGGCCTACCAGAATGACTCTATGGTGCCAGTAGGGTATTATTGGGCATTCTGTACCACTTTCGTCCAGTCGCTCCGCGAAACAAGTTTCGCTCTCGCTCAGGACTCGTGGTCCAAAATGCCCAATAATATAAATTTAATATAACCAGCGACGTGTGGCTTCGAAACTTCAATAAATAACTAACGCCTAATATATTCACGTGAGCAATAACAATGACGACATTATAGCTAAGACATCAACAACTGGCACTTTAAAAATTACCAACAACCAGTATTTTTAATTTTAGTGTGTTTGTGTCATTATAGACAGAATTAATAAAAATATATTGTGAGGAGGATAATAGGATGGTAAAATTTGTTCCAGTACTTAAAAGAAGTTGAGTAGATTTAAGATCGATTAGTATTTATAAAGATTAACAATCTTTAAACTTGATCATTATTAATTAAGCTGTAATATGTATATAACATGAAATTTGTCAAACAACCACAATCTTTGCAATTAAATATAATTTGCAATGATTCTTGTAAGACTGAATCACGTCATGGAAAATTATTACCTAATACCATACGATGCATTATTTGCGGACCATCAAACTGTGGCAAAACAAACTTGCTAATTGGTCTACTTCTACATGAAAATGGATTAAACTTTCAAAACATCTACATATATTCAAAAACTTTACTTCAACCAAAATATGTGTTTTTAGAAAAGGTTTTACAGCAAGTACCATGTATATCATTACAAAAATTTCAAGGAAATGAAGAAGTGTTAAAAGTTGAGGATGCGAAACCAAACTCTATAATTATTTTTGATGACGTGGCGTGTGAGAATCAAAATAATATGCGTGATTACTTTGCTATGGGTAGACACAAATACATCGATTGTTTTTACCTAAATCAAACATACAGTAAAATCCCAAAACAATTAGTAAGAGATAATGCTAACCTGATAGTACTTTTTAAACAAGATGACATTAATTTAAGACATGTTTATGATGAACATGTTAATACCGATATGACTTGGTTTGAATTCCGTGAAATGTGTTCCAGGATATGGAGTGAACCCTTCAACTATGTTGTAATTAATAAAGATTGTTCTAAAAATAATGGATGCTATAGAACTAAATTTGATACCTTTGTAATCTTTGATTAAAATTTCGAATATTTAAGGTTGTCATCTTTGTATTATTATTATTCTGTATACGACTTTCAACCGATAACAAGCATGGAAAAATCATTAAAAAGACAAATTGTTGATGCTGCAGAAGCTGTAAAGAGAAAAGTACGGAACATGCGAGATATTGAGATTAGCAATAAACAAGCATTGGAATCAGTTTTCAAGCCTGTAACAGAATCTCTCAACCTGCTTTCCAACGCTAATAATCAAATCGAAGGTCCATTGAATAAACAAACTATGCAGAATGAAAATCCAAAAAGTAAAGATGACAGTGATGAATCTGACAATGACAGTGAAAGTTCTTTTCAATCATTGGTTGATGATGTTAATATTAAAGAGCACGACACTTCATCCTGGTCGTTATCTTCAGAAGCCCTACGAGACATCCCGTTTGGCGTTCGAGTAGATCAAGGGAAATTTATGTTAGGGTCTGCTAATATAACAGTTGGTGATGAATTTATTGTAGTATCTGGTTGTAAATATCGTAATACACCTGGTTTGAAACAATTGTTATTAAAAAAGAATGTAGATTTAAGCGTAGTTACAGAGAGTGACATGCAAAATTATAAATCGATGTTGCTTGATACAAATGCACATCGTAGAGATTTCGAACCAAATAAACCAATAAAAAGTAATAAGGGAATGAAATATTTACAAGTTATTAAACCGCTTTTCTCACTACAAAGTACAATTCCTGGTAAGCAATCTAAAGGTAAAGGAATGTCAATGAAAAAAATGTGGAGACAAAATGTGGATTACATTTATTGGGATGATCCAAACGAATTGGTTGATAGATTAAAGTTGTTAATAGCATCTCGAGATGCTGGCAATACAGGATTAGATAATGAAATTATCTCTATTATTGAGGAATTACGTGAAAATAAAATTATTAATAAATAAAAGTTGTTTGTATAGAATGTTCATTTTATTTCCAACCTTACAGTACAACACACTTAACATGAATGTAGACAAATTCGGTCATTATATTCATAAACGAATGCGTTTATCTGAGTTATTCGAGATTAATAATAACGCTTTGTATAAATCTGAAAACGGTGATTTTGATTTGAAAGCATCACGGCTAAGAGGAATTAGACTGCCTGAGGAAGCTGATGATGTGGTAAATAAGGAATACGTAGATAAAATTAAATCAGAAATATTACAAGAAGTTAATAAATCGCTACACGTTCAAAGTATTTTAAATACAAAGTTTACAAATACTTTGCTTCATTTAGAAGACAAATTTTATACAAAAACCACTGTGGACAAGTTAATTCAATCAATAAAATCATAATGACAAAGCAACAAATTGTTAATGAAATACACAAAGCAGCACGAAAAAACTTTCTTCGACGACCTGTAATATTGAAAGGAATCGATGATTTATGGCAAGCTGATCTGATAGATATGCAGACTTTGAGAAAAAGTAATAAAGGATATAATTATATTTTATTAGTGATTGATTGCTTTTCTAAATACGCTTGGGCTGAACCATTGAAATCTAAAAACATGACCGATGTTACACATGCTTTTGAAGAAATATTACGTAGTAGCCCTCGCAGACCAATCAACTTACAAACTGATTCTGGGAAAGAGTTTTATAATACAACTTTCAAAAACCTTATGAAGAGGTTTAATATTAACCACTACTCTACTTTTTCTACTAAGAAAGCTTCAATTGTAGAGAGATTAATAAAAACGATAAAAAATAAACTATACAAATGTTTTAGTTTAAATGGAAACTATAATTGGTTAGGATCGATATTGACAAATATATTGAAGACATATAACAATACAAATCATCGTACTATTCAATGCAGACCTTCCAATGTGAATAAATTAAATGAGTTATTAATAAAAAATAAAATTAGTAAATCACATAAACATTTATCTATTCGGTCTAAACCTAAATTTAAAGTTGGTGATAATGTACGCATTAGTAAATACAAACATATCTTTGAAAAGGGCTATACTCCAAATTGGTCTACTGAGCTGTTTATTATAAAAAAGATCAATAAAACCATACCAACAACATATTACATAGAAGATCAGCGAAAACAACCAATATTAGGTACGTTTTACGAACAAGAACTCCAAAAATCTCATCATCCTGGTGTGTATTTGATTGAAAAAGTATTGAAAAGAAAAGGAACGAAATTATTCGTGAAATGGCTGGGATTAAGCAATGATGACAACAGTTGGATTGATAAAACTGCAATAACAGATTGAAATACAAATTATATAACCACATTCATTACATATTTATTATTTACTTTGCTTTAAGCAATGCAAGGAGGTGGACTGCTTAACACTATTATTGATAATCTACCGTTTGAACTTCACCTGCCTGGTTACAACTATTGCGGACCAGGAACAAAACTCAAAAAAAGGTTACTCCGAGGTGATCGAGGTGTAAATAAGCTAGACGAAGCTTGTATGCAACACGATATTGCATACGATAACCATAAAGACTTACCCAATAGACATAAAGCTGACTTACAACTACTAGATATGGCTAAAAAAAGACTTAAATCTAAAGACGCAAGAAAAGGAGAAAAACTTAGTTCCTGGTTAGTGAGCAAAGTTATGAAAGCTAAATTAAAATCTGGTGGTGGCGTTAAGGCGTTTAATAGTTTTATATCAAAAATTAAATCTGTGGTTAAGAAATTGAAACCCAAAAACAGTAAAACATTAATAAACACTGCATACTCAGTTGCAAAGAAACTATTTCCATGCACTCCAAATATTCGAATACCACGAGTTATACCAATACCCAAAACTGGGGGAATTCTACCTTTAATTCCAATTTTTGCTGGTTTATCAGCTTTAGGCTCTTTAGCTGGTGGCGCAGCAGGTATAGCCAAAACGGTGAACGAATATAAAGCAGCCCAGAAGAATTTACAAGAAACAGAGCGACATAACAGATCTATGGAGACATTAGCCCTAGGCAAGGGTCTATACATAAAACAACATAAAAATGGCAAAGGATTATATATAAAATCTCCAAAAAACTGAATTGGAAGCTACCTAATCGACCTTTAACTAATTTGGATATTGAAAAACATGCACGAGACATCCCTCACTTTCGAGGAGTCTACATGAAGGATCAGTTACCAATTTCACCAAAACGGATTGAGTGTGGTATAGTGAACTTGGATGATGCAAAAAACGAAGGAACACATTGGGTAGCTTATGTTAAAGTAAATAATTACTGTGAATATTTTGACAGCTTTGGTGATTTAAAACCCCCCAGGGAATTAATAAAGTATTTTAAAAATTATAATGTTTTTTATAACTATACAAGATATCAGAAATTTAATACTGTAAATTGTGGACACTTATGTTTAAAATATTTACGGAATTATTGGAATAAAAACTTATAAATGTAATGCGTTTTTTTTATTTGAATCATTTTCAAGATGTCGCTCACTTTGTCGATAACTGGAAACTCGTCAGAATTATCTGTGTACTATACTAACACACTACAATTATCTGGACAGTATGAGTGTGCTTTGTTGCATTTCTCAACATTTAACTCTATTCCAAACATTGACAAAAGCAATAATAAGTTATATTATGGCTCCGATGAAGTTATTGAAATACCGGAAGGCACTTACGAATTACAAGACATTGGCGATTATTTAAAATCTGAAGTAAAGGATGCTTTATTTAAATTACAGTGCAATAACAACACATTAAAAACTTGTATATACTGCACAAAAAATGTAAATTTTAATAAGGAAGACTCTATTCACAGTTTATTAGGGTTTAAGAAGCAGATCTTGGAAGCAAATAAATGGCATGAGTCAGAGTATCCTGTCAACATTCTATCTACAACCGTGATCAGGATTGAATGTGATATTGTTAGTGGCTCGTACATAAATGGAGAACCCAGTCACATTGTGCACGAATTCGCGCTCAACGTCCCACCCGGATACAGAATTATTGAAATCCCAACAAACGTGATATATTTTCCAATAAATCAAAACAATATTAGCTCCATACATATAAGACTATTAAATATAAATAACCACTTAATAAATTTACGTGGTGAAGAAGTGCAACTGTATTTACATCTAAGAAGCAAAAATGATTAACTACAATAAATATACACAGACAGAAAAAGGAAATATCAGTTCTACTCGAGCTTTCAACACGATACGAGCTTACTCTAAAACGAAAATTAAATTAACTAAAGACAATAAAGCATTCCTTAAAGCGATTGGACTGCTAAAATGAATATCTTAGATGTTTTATCTGCTCCAACTTATGACAACACCGTTGAAGGTATTGAGTTTCACTCTTACAAGCCGTACATAACAACTTTCAACAGAAACGATGAAATCCGCATCCCTATCAACCAACAAGACCTGTATATATTACCATCAGCAAGCACCTTGTATTTGGAAGGATCAGTTATCGTTAGCAAAAGTACATCGAAGGATCCTGTTAATACTGTTCATTTTACGAACAATGGGTTACTTTACTTGTTCCAAGATATAAGATATGAATTAAATGGAGTGGAAATTGATAAAATAAAAAATGCTGGTGTTACTACTACCATGAAATCTTTAATATCAATGAATGAAAGTGAGTCAAAGATATCCAATGCATGGGGATGGAATGTTGAGGGTATAAAGAATATTAACGGAGGTAGATTTTCTGCTTCTATACCACTTTGCAATATCCTAGGTTTTGCAGAAGACTTCAAAAAAGTCGTGATTAATAGTAGACACGAACTGATATTGTTACGAAGCAATACCAACCTGAACGCTGTAAAACTTAACACAGGAGAAATCATAGAAGATGTTGTTATAAACAAAATTGTATGGCGCGTACCGCACGTCAAAGTATCAGATAAAGAAAAAATAAATTTGCTAAAAGTGTTAGAAAAAGACAGACCGCTCCAGATGATTTTCAGAAATTGGGATCTATATGAATATCCAGCTTTACCAAAAACTACAAAACATACTTGGTCTATCAAAACTTCGTCACAAATTGAAAAGCCTAGATATGTAATCATTGGTCTACAAACAGACAGGAAAAACAATGCAAGTTCTGACATGTCTCAGTTCGATCATTGTCATATTCGTGATATTAGAGTGTACCTAAATTCAACCTACTTTCCATATGAAAATCTAAACATAAGTTTTGCTAATAATAAAGTTGCTTTATTATATGAACAATACACTAGATTTCAACAGTCGTATTACGGATGTCGGTCGCAACCGTTATTAAGTGAGAAACAATTTAAAGACTTGGCACCGCTTTTCATTATCGACTGTTCCAGGCAAGCAGATAATCTAAAGACAGGTCCTGTTGTGGACGTGAGAGTGGAAATTGAAAGCGATTCGGATATACCAGATCAAACTGCAGCATATTGTCTCATTCTGAACGATTGTATAATTGAATATAAACCACTGAGTAACACAGTGAAGAAAATATCATGAATCCAGATACGATTATAGTAGATGTTCAAGGATTTAAAGACCTATATAATAATTTCATTATTAAGGAATTAGCTTTGGTCACTCATGATTATACTCAAACATTTTTAATTAAACCTCCATACTTGTTTAATCAGCTAACAAGCGATGAAAAGAAGCAAACTAAATGGATAGAAAAAAACAGAGGTATCTATTGGAATGAAGGATTCATCGACTACAGAGAATTCCATCGCATAATCGTACCGTATTTGGAAAATAAATCTATTATTGTAAAAGGTTTGGAGAAAGTGAAGTGGGTTATGCAACTGTGTGAGAATTGTAATGTGATGACACTAGATGATGAACAGTGTCCTAATTTATCATTATTGCATAAAAAATACTGTTATGGAACTACTAAATTAAATTGTGTTAAACATTTGAAGCATTGTGCGCTTAAAAATGTGTTATGTCTAAAAATGTATTTGAATTGGTGATAAAATGTGTCTGTCGATCAAATGTTATTTATAAAATTAGGAAAATATTATCATGAGGTGTTTTTTGAAAATAAAATATCATAGTACAACTTATACAAAATGTATTTTAATTTGAAAACCCTAAATAGTTTAAAAAGTATTAGTCATCGATTGAGGAATAAATGAAATCACTTAACTGTACAGCATATTTTGCTTATGTTGAGTCTGTGTTACGATATGGGTTACTTTTATGGGGAAATGGTACAGATATAAATAAAGTATTTTTAGCCCAAAAACGGTGTATACGAGCAATTTCTAGGTAGTAGCGCTCAGTGAAGATGAGTGACTAAACTTTCTATTTTGCATAAAAAATACTGTGATAGTAATTTCAATTGTATTAAGCACAAAGCATGTGAATTTCAAAAAATGTTATGTACTTATATAAAAATATATGTTATTTTTTGGAGTAGGTAATAAATAAAAAGCTTTATAACTTACAAAATATTTTATTGTTTTATTTTTAAACCTAAAAATACATCAATTTAATATTAGTTACAAACCTTAAAAATAAACAGAAAAAAGGAACATCTAGTTTAATATTAGAAATCAGTATCAATTAATGATTTTGATATTTTCTTAACTAATAATTCTGTCTCGTCCATGACACTATCCATAACGTCCTTAACTATATATTGTGCACTTAAAACAACGTTCTCACTGTCACTGTCAACATCGCTTGTTTGAACATCACTATTACACAGATCTATGACTGAAATCTTTATTAACTTTATCCCTTTTCTCTGCAGTCGACTCATTACGAATGATTTTGTGGGAATTTGTTTTTTTGGTGTTTCTCTGCATCGTTGCGTAGGTTTCTTTTTCTTTATACTTTGTTTGCTATTTACAACAGGATCTGATTCATTTCGAAGCATCTCATAGTATTCTTGGAGGGGGTCCTGAGCGTATTGGCTCAACACGATCTCGGAGTCAGAAACCTAGAACAATTTAAAAAAATAAATTAACAATCAGGCTCATCAGAATCATACAAATAATAAAATGTTTTTTTAATAATAAGATACTTACAGTCGACATAATGAAGACGTAGACTTGATGTACGTACAAGTTCTCGAGCTAAAGACTTATTGGTAAATGATGAATAAATTAAATATCAAAAACAACATATTTAAGTTACGAAATAATTATACAAGTTTGGTCACGTTGAACACAAAAATGTTAGCTAAGCATTTGTTGTTAAGGCTGAGAACACTTATATTTGCACCGCGGCTACACCTGTGTTATAATTAAACATGACTAGTTTCATGATTTTATAGGTTTCCTTGATAAATTGACTTAAACTTACAAAATAATTCTTGTGAAATTATGACGTTCACACAAACATACAAACAAACTCAGCAACCACAAAATATTACTATAGATTAAAAAAATAGAGGAAAGTGGGACAAAAGTAGGGTTCATTAGTTGAAAATAATTATGGGTGTAATAATTTCAAAATAAACATAGTTTTTACATGTCATCATTACTAAAATAAGTAATTGAAATGAAATTGATAAGCAAAACATTAATTTATGTCAAGTACGGAACCTTACTCATAAATTGTGAAGCACTAATTTTGTGAAATAATTGCAATAACAAAATAAATTCTAAAAACCAACACATAAATCTCCAGCTACTTGGAAATTAAATTTAATATCTACTCATGTTACATTTGTGCATGTTTGTTAATAAAATGTGAAATTGATACCTACTATACTTACGCAACATTATGCACACTTGATTTATATTGATATGATATTATTATGCTTTAATTTAATAATGTTTTTTTAATAAATATATTCATGTAATTATTATATGATTAAAAGCAGGTAACAACAGGATAAAACATAAATAAAACAAATATGAATAAAACAAATACGATTTATTTAGAATTGATCATATTATTATTTTATTTTCAACAAAATCTCTTTATAAAATAAACTTTACAATATTGTACAGGGTATTTCTTAAAACTATATTTTCTATTATTATTTTAACGAATAACAAAATTTTAGCTCCTCTTAGTTATCTTGTTTTCAACTATAAATCAGTATTGTTATCTTCCCCTTTAAAACTTATCTACTTCTTACGAGCCTGAAAAATTAATTAATATTTTATTTAACAGCTTGGATAGACTTGTAAAATATGTATTTTACATAATAGCTGCAAACTGCAGTCCAAACTAAAATATTTCAATGTTATTTTAACGTTACCTTAGTTATTATCCACAACGAATCTGTCTCCGACTTTTACTGTCTTTATAAGATTTTATATTTTTAATACGTAGATTAATCGATATAGGTAGTAAGTACGCTTTCTTCAAAAGTGTCTAAGTATTCAAAACAGCACCATTGTTTATTTACTTGGAAGGTATCAGTATTCTGAAAATAAAAAATGTTATCAAATAAATATATAAATCTTTAAAATAAATATAATAAACCATAAAAATATATAAGTAATATTAAAATATTTACCTTGTGACATTGAAAGCAGTTTTATCCAATTAGTTTTATAATTTATTTAATTGAATAATTAACACAATAATTATAAATTATTTTATATTAATATAGTATAAGTTTTTAATAAAAGTAGGTATTGCTTTTTTGTCTATATGGCGGCACGCTACTGATTAACATAATACCTTGTATGTAACAAGATATTTTTGTTTTTCCGTTTATAAAATTTACGAAAACAAAAGTTTCACGTTGCAATTGCGTCATTTCAACACTTTTAATGTAAGCAATTTTAAGCAGGGCTAACAAACATCATGCTTCCTAATATTATTTTATTCCATGATAATATTACATAATGAACAATGCTAAATCGAATTATATTATCATATTGTTATATCCTATCACAAAAACTGATATTAAATACTTAAGTTAAGTAATGTATTGTGGGGAATAAGATGTTTATGGTAACTTTATTTTTATGAAATGGTCACTAATTTACAATAATGTAATTTGTAACAGTTATTAAAAAGAAAAAAAAACATACTAACATTTTAACCCTAACCTTAATCGTCATGATAGATATTTGATATGATCGGTTTTTTTTGTAATATTTTAATTTAAATGTACTTTATAATAATTATTATTATTGTAGTTATTTTAACCAAATTTAATAAAACAACATTTTAGTTAAATATCATGCCCACATGTTGGGTAGCCCTGAACCGTTTTGCAGCGGTGAAATTGCGTCATTTCAACACTTTTAATGTAAGCAATTTTAAGCAGGGCTAACAAACATCATGCTTCCTAATATTATTTTATTCCATGATAATATTACATAATGAACAATGCTAAATCGAATTATATTATCATATTGTTATATCCTATCATAAAAACTGATATTAAATACTTAAGTTAAGTAATGTATTGTGGGGAATAAGATGTTTATGGTAACTTTATTTTTATGAAATGGTCACTAATTTACAATAATGTAATTTGTAACAGTTATTAAAAAGAAAAAAAACCTACTAACATTTTTAACCCTAACCTTAATCGTCATGATAGATATTTGATATGATCGGTTTTTTTTTGTAATATTTTAATTTAAATGTACTTTATAATAATTATTATTATTGTAGTTATTTTAACCAAATTTAATAAAACAACATTTTAGTTAAATATCACGCCCACATGTTGGGTAGCCCTGAACCGTTTTGCAGCGGTGACAATTACAGTCGATTACGAAACTTTAACTACGTCTTCACTTTTCAAACAAGTATAATACTTACAACTAAAAAAGTCAATAATCTGTCTATTTTCTTTGTTGATTATATCAATTTTAAATTATGATACTTTATTACCAATTGTGAGTTATAAGCTTCAACGAACTCGTTAATATTATTTATCATCCAGTGAAGTCACACTGAAAGTAGTGCAAGAATAACTCAGTCTCTCCAATATTGAAGTAAGGGACCCTCACCATATATAATGTAAGTGTTTATATTTAAATTTAATTATTTTAGATTTTTTTTCTATTAATATTATTTAATTATGATTTCCACAGTTTAGTTTATTTGTGCGTGCTCTATGCACAAAGCTTTATGCAGTTAATTAATTATGATTTTTATTTTTTCATGTTTATAATAGTTACTTATTCTTTAATTTAACTATTATCTTTTGTTACTCTAAGAATGGTGACAGCAATTTGTTTATTTTATCCGAGCAATTTAGATACAAGCAATCCATGAGATTGATCATAATTTCCACACTTACTTTGTTTCTGAGTGCCCCCCAAATACAATTGATTAACCATTAAATTAATGTTTTTTTATTTTTTGCAGGTCAGAGTTTGAATGTGATCAATACTTCGATAAAAGCGATGAAAATAATGTCGTACCAAACCGTAAACACTCCAATATTTCGATCAAACGCAGAACTACTTCAAAGAAAAAATCACCAGTCTGTACCAGGTAATTATATTATGTTACTTATCTATAATACGCAGTTTATGTAACAGTGTACATACGTCTAACTAACAGGTTTTCAGTTTTAAGCATAATAATGTGTTCATTATTATGCTTAAAACTGAAAACCTGTCTCTTAATTTACTCTACCAAACTTTACTAGTGCAGTGGGTTCTAAACCGATATAGACAGCCATTATGTTTCATTACTGAATTAATAATTAATTAATTTTATTTATGTATTTATCTAAGGTACACTATTTACAAACTAACAATAGATTTAAAAATAATCATTAATTCGATGTGATATCCCTTTATAAAACAATTGTAGTGTTGTTGCAACAATTGTATTTGACCTATCTTCAAATGCAAATGTTGTATTATACCTACATAAAGAGGTAAGGATGAACTAAAACTAAGTATTATTTGTTTCAGAAAAATAGCCAAGTCTACGGATATATTTAGCATCAGTCATGGTCAAGCAGAGAAAAGTATGAATTCACCGCCCGAACTGTTATCGTTCTTCGCGAACAAGGTGGCAAATGGCAACGAGCGTCGCACGACCAACACCAAAGGCGATTTCTACATCGATCTTAAAGTTTATCACGCGGCTGACGCTCGTGAAACCGAATCTCAAGAGCTCTGGAAGAAGGCATTGGTGAGAATAAAATTCCATACAGACGATGACTCAACCCAGTGGCGCAAACTTCAAGCTTTCGTGTCATCCGCTGATGCGCTATTCGATAAGCCACCTACATTTAGTATGTATTAAGTAATTGTGTTATTAATAAAGACTTGTCTAGTTTATTGTGTTTTTCATGCAAATGTTAGCCACCCAACAGAAATGTTGGTTGCATTGTTAGCCACCCGACAGAAATGTTGGTTGCATTGTTAGTCACACAACAGAAATGTTGTTTGCAATGATAAAGTCGATTGATAACTGTATTGATCGCATCTCACACCTAAATGTTAGCCACCCGACAGAAATGTTGGTTGCATTGTTAGTCACACAACAGAAATGTTGTTTGCTATAATAAAACCGATTGATAACTGTATTGATCGCATCTCACATCCAAATGTTAGCCACCCGACAGAAATGTTGGTTGCATTGTTAGTCACACAACAGAAATGTTGTTTGCAATGATAAAGTCGATTGATAACTGTATTGATCGCATCTCACATCCAAATGTTAGCCACCCGACAGAAATGTTGGTTGCATTGTTAGTCACACAACAGAAACGTTGTATGCAATGATAAAGTCGATTGATTACTCTATTAATCGCATCTCACACCTAAATGTTAGCCACCCGACAGAAATGTTGGTTGCATTGTTAGTCACACAACAGAAATGTTGTTTGCAATAATAAAACCGATTGATAACTGTATTGATCGCATCTCACACCCGACAGAAATGTTGGTTGTAATTGTAAGTCACACAACAGAAATGTTGTTTGCAATTGATAAAGTCGATCGATAACTGCATTGATCGCATCTCACATACAAATGTTAGCCACCCGACAGAAATGTTGGTTGCAATTAATAACGAAAAGTTATAATGATGATCATGAATAGATACAGCTTGCTGTTCGAACTTGCAAAAAACGTAAGGTTGCATTGCATAACGATGTAATCGCTGGTTATATCGAATTTATATTATTGGGCATTCTGGGTCACGAGTCCTGAGCGAGAGCGAAACTTGTTTCGCGGAGCGACTGGACGAAAGTGGTACAGAATGCCCAATAATACCCTACTGGTGCCCGATGTTAAACATCCAATAGAGTCCAAGAATGGCGAGCACCATGCCAGCTACAATATTTGTAGAGGCATGAATGTCTCCACTATGGCGGCTTAAGAAGATGCTTTTTCACGCCTCGCTTGAAAGAACCAGGACCGTAGTTTGAAGGAAACACGTGGGCTGGCAAAGAGTTCCATGGTTTGATGGTTTTGGACATGTACGAAGTGCTGAACCGCTTTGTTCGGACTGAACATACGATATTTGTAAATTACACATTTTAAATTGCAAATTTCGTCGAAGTCAAACTCAAACGTTTATTTTTGCTACTAAGTGTTACAATATGTTCTTATAAGCTAACAAGGTACAAGACTAAAGCCCGATTTGTTGGCGAGACGCGAGAGAGGGGCTACTTCGTACTTAACTCGCCAAAAAATAGGATGGAGGTTATAAAGATTAAAATCAACTTAATCAACAACTTACTACTTAACTCGCTACTGTACTTGTCGATGTGTAAATCGGGCTTTAGCGCCTGTCAATGTCTTGTGTGGAACGAACCCGCGGCTTCGTGCACGGCTGCCTGCATAGGCAAACCCACATACTACTCGTTTCAAATTAGAATGTGCATGACCCTACGCCATATTATTGTGACGTCATCCAAAGAAATTCGTAAGCCATCCGTTCTTTTTAATCGAACTTTAACAGATAGAGGTCATTGACGCGTCCATTCTTATTTGAAACGCGATTCATCATAATTAGGAGTTTCAGTTTTTTTATTTTTCAACATAATGTTACAAAGTAGGTACAGCATAATGACGTCAGTTTAAAACTACTTAGGTACTTAGTCTAAGTTTACATATTAAAAGTTTTCCAAACTTGACCACCGCTTCCAAGGCGCTAGCAGAGAAGAAGCGGCGTAACAAACTGTAAAGTAGCATTTTTAGACGTCTCTTTAATGACGCCCACTGCTAGACATAGGCCTCCTCTAAATATTTCCACCTTGTGTGGTCCGTCATAGCTAGGTCGTTGGTCCACCGTGAGGGTCTCTCCACTCTAGTTAATTGGAGACAATTTGTAATCTTAACCTTTCATCTGGAAATACTTAGACCACAAGAGCAACACATCCCTGCAGTGGGACAAAAACTAGATAGAACAATTTGGTTGTAAAATAAATACGATAGAAGAAAACTTATCATTTAAACAAATGCAATGATAAGTGGCTTAGTCATTACGAAACCTTGTGACAAATTAACACAAAAATACTATTATCAATGCAATTTTTACTTTATTAACCAGGCAATAAAGTTAAAATTTAAATAAGTATATTCGTCACTGTAACTAGAGGAAAACGATTCATTAATTTTCTTTGCTTTACCTGTTGACATAGAAGTACCATTTTTGGGTTAAGTATTTTGCCTTGAGGAATTATCTACTAGCAAGGTCTAAAATGACCCTTGATTCTTGGTTAACCACTGACTATACTTATCACGGAAGAAAAATCAAGCGGAAATGTAATAAGTACTTACAACTAATTCACTATGGGAACCGCGCCGTCGCCAAAAAACAAATAAACTACTAACAAAAAAATAACATAAGTATTTATGTAGCTGATCCTACATCTGGGAGTCAAACTTCATCGACTATAAATAGAAGTTATTTTGCTGTAGAGCAGAAAGAATGATAAAATAATAATATGACGTTTTGTAATCTAAATAGATTCAATTTTCGAGTTAATAGATAGATAGATAGATTCTGCCTATAATTGTACCTACTGTCTATTTAAACGGACTTGCTTTAAAACGTAAACATATACCTATGGCGTCGTGTCAACCACAGACTAAAGACTTTAGTCTTTGATCTTTGTAAAATGTATAGAAATCAAGGACACAATTCTATAATCTACAAATGTCAAATGATAAAATTAATTTTATCTGTAAAATTTTACGTTGGAAAAAATTATATTTATTTAAAATTTAAGAAAGTTATTGGATAAATCAAAGTGATTTACGTGTTTTCTATTGCATAAACCTTTAATGCTACTTTCCAGAAATTTTGATCCATATCAAAGTATGCGATTGATGTAAAAACTAGTGAATTTGCAATATGTGGTGTTTGTTGACAAAATAAATCAAGTAAGGATGAATACGGTATACTTATACTTTAACATGTTGATCATAAGTGTGATATTCGCGTTATGTATTACTTATACTTACTTTGTGAAAAAAGTCGACGATAACGCTTAGTAAATTTAAAAGAAAATAACTTAAAAATTGCACAAGTTTCAGAACATCTATCCTCTCTAAATTAGATGTCTTATGGGCACTTTGCTCGGTCACCATAAAAAAAATAGCATTGTATAAATTAAACGCAGAATGAGTTAAAACAATGGGTATTAAATTATTACTTTACCTTGAAACGAGATTTTCCTTTAAACTAAATATATTTTTGTTGGTAATTAAGCAAAATGGACGCTTTTATTTCCAAGTTAATATTTGGGTGAAATACTTAGTTGTAAATATGCTGTGACCAGCTTATGTTATTTAGGTAATTGGTAAGTATAGTAAAAGCCGACTAACTAAGGAAAACTGTCATTAACCCCTTTCCTACCACGCCACGTGTAGGTTGATACATTTACATTTTTTTATATGCCTCACAATTTCACACAACGCCATCTTGTCCCAAATTAAGCAGAGCTTGTACTATGGGTACTAGACAACGGTTTACAGAATGGGTTTTAGTCGGGAATCTCAACACACTAAAACATTACTATGACTAAGTAATTACAACTTATGACTGTACCTATCTGACACTGTTTGTTTCGGAATTATTGGCAAGTTTTCCTTTACAATACATTAGACATATTTACTTGAATTTAGCATTCTTAGTCACCATCCTTTATTCATAGAAATAACTTACAATAACTTCCTAAGCGTAAACTACCTTGGCGTAAAAGAGTATACGACTGCCGTGCCCGAGGTCGCTTGTTCGATACCTAAGCAAGATAAATATTTAAGCGATCTACACATGATAGCTTACCTAAGCCTTTTATATTTACTTTGTGTCCATTGACATTAATTTAACTGCCTCGGTGGCGCGATGGTAGCGCAAGCGGCTAGCGTGCACGAGGTCGCGGGTTCGATCCCCACGCAGGACAATTATTTTAATTTTGTGAGATCCACAAATTATTGTCCTGAGTCTGGGTGTTCTTTGTGTCCGTTAAATTGATGTTTGTAAAAAGTCCCCGCGACACAGGGCATGATCTGTAGTGCGGGAGTTGTCTTTTTTATTAAAAAAAAAAAAAGAAATAAGTAAATAGCGTGTCTGTTAAAGACCCCTAAAAGCTTAATCCCTTGTACGAAAGTCTCTCAACAACACCTAGAGAACTCTAACCTATTTAGAAATCTATGTTACCACCTACATACGAGTAGATATGTTTATCTACACGATACGTTCATGATAACAGATGATACACAATCGTTGTGTACAAAACCTTGAACAATACTAGTGGTTTTAGGTTTTATTTACTGTAAGTATATACCTACTTAGATAAACCTGCCTTGGTAGATGCGGCTGTCATGTCGTATGAGGTCGCGGGTTTGAATTACAAGCAAGATGTTTATTTGTGTGATCCACAAATTATTATTTTAAGCCTGGATGTGTCTGCAAGGACACAGGGCTCGATCGTACGGGAGTTAGCTTAAGCCCGATTAACACATCCACAAGTACAGTAGCGAGTTAAGTACGAAGTACCTAGCCCCTCTCTCGCGTCTCGCCAACTTAACTCGCCAAAAAATAGGATGGAGATCTATTCAAATCAACTTAATCAACAATCTTGCCACTTAACTCGTTACTGTACTTGTCGATGTGTAAATCGGGCTTTAGTCGCTTTTTGAGAGACCCTTCAGAAAAAAAAAGTAGCGACACCCTGTACTCCTAGTCTAGCCCCACAAAGAATAAAATATGTTTTAATAAATCTACACTTAGGTATATCTAAGTCTATTTTTACGACAGCAGTCAGCAATCAGTAGGTATTCTTCAGTAGTATTATTACGACAATAAGTATTTTTCCAACACAACGGAAGTAAAAACACAATAAAACAACAAATAAATAAATAAATAAGATTATAATTAAAAAACAGTTTAGTGACTCATTAGTTGTAGTAGTTATTCTTCGCCTTCGCCACAACAACAGCCGTCATCAACTTCAACACCACACATCTTTAGCAGAAATACACAAGCTGTCACACACAATAGACACCTTAAACATCTTCCACAGGCTCCGCAATTACAACTACAGGAGCAACACATTTTAACACTGAATTATATAATAATTCCAAAAAAGCACCTTAAAACCACTATTTTTTACTTCCCAAAAGTCTATTTTATCTTATATTTATTTTAAATTGTTTAAATATCACGCCATTTCAGTGTAAAGCAACAATTAAATTAACTTATTTTGTAGTTTAATTGCAACGTGACTGTCCGCTAAACTAGTTTGATTTTATCTGCGTAATCATTTTGATTGAAATAATAATGTAACTTATTTGTTGTGTTAGGACTTAGGACTGTTAAGCTACTGCTAGCGTCACCTATTGTCATAAAGAGTAAACATTGATAAGTACGCATGACGAATCTAAGTAAATAATTTGTACTGTCCTACAGCTAATGCCATCTATTGTTGAATAGAGTAAACAGGTGATAAAATAAAAATATTATTATGTCGAAAGTAATATTCCACAGGAAATACACAACTTCTGAATATTCGCGCCATTTCTGATAAAACTAATTGATATTATAATATAATTATTTAGTTTAATACAATAAGCTATTAGTAAATACATAAGACTACACAGATATTCTAAGGGATTTTAACAAAATCCCTATTAGGGTTACGATCCAAATAATACGTGCTACGGCACATAGAGTCTGGCTAACGAAAGTTGACCCTGGATATTGGCGGCAAATTTAAAAAAATACATGCATGAATTACGGCGGGAACCTGATGGATGAGGGAGGCGCAGGACCGTACAAGGTGGCAATATTTGGAGGAGGCCGATGTCCAGCAGTGGAGGTCAATTGGCTGAGATGAATGAATGCATGACAACACTAAAATTATACTATGGAAATTTTAATCACTTACTGTAATACTTGGTAATTCTATAGTAAAAATATCATTAAGTAAGAGACAGTAAAGGAACAATGTCAGGGAATTAAAGAAACATAATGTATATCGATCGTAAGCGAGGGTATGGAAAGCCCACAGCAAGTCGACTGCAGACTGCACCGCGGTTAGTGAGCTTGCCCGAGGCGATGCGACGTTACGAATCCGATTAGTGTGCGGTGCCGATTCCTTTACGTTTTGATATGTCTGCTACGACCCTTACACCGAATTAACAGTTCTTTTTTAATGACTCAAGAGATAAACGTTTGGAAGAGACCTAGAGGTCATGCAGTGGATGTCCGTTGTCTGATAAATGACTCAAAAGAGTAACAAATAAAAAAAATACAAGCGAATTAAGAATCACCTCGTTTTACAGTCGGTTCAAAACTCAAGCTACCTAACGTAACTTTAAGCAAACTAAAAGTGACTTGCATGACTATATTTTAAAGTAAGTATATAAAATTAATATCATTAACTATCAGAATGATTACATAAAAATCACAGGCCACAGCCACATTTTTCATAAAAAAAACCTTCTGTCAATCTCATTGATTCTAATCTTTGGCATTGTCTTAACACAGTTTCCTCATAGTTCTTTTTTACTTTTGCAGTTTCTTCGTAATACGTAAATAAAAGAAATTGTCGTTAAAATAATATATATGCCACGTACTCTTTAATAAGCGGATACTACGAATCAATCATCTTTTATACGATAAACGAAAACTATGAAATTAATCATCATCAATAGTAAGAATCAGTGATTACAATAAAACCTTTTGATCCCGAATGAATAAATCGGAAACTATGATATACACTTTATATTAAAGCATTCTTGTAATACCGCAATGAAATGTCATACAGGAATAAAAGAAAATGTATTTTAAAATCAAGGTAAAGGTTAAGCATTGATTAATATAAAACAAATTAGAAATAAAGTCTAATGTGTTGGTATATATGTCTCTGGACGTGCGCCATAATACGCTTGTGTTGTCTTTGTATAGACTGCTGTGCGATATGCTTCAAAGCTTGTGCAAATATTTATGAAAAAGAATGTGCAGACGTTGGAAAAGAAGGCACAGAAGGAAAGAAAGAATGCAAAGACGTTAAAAAGGAAAGCACAGACGTTGAAAAAGAAGGCAGAGATTGTACAAAAGAAGGCACAGAAGGAAACAAAGAAGGAACAGACTGTACAAAAGATGACACAGAGAGTAAACAAGTAGGCAGAGACGTTAAAAAAGGAGGCACAGACGTTAAAGAAGAATGCAAAAACGTTAAAAAGGAAAACACAGATTGTACCATAGAAGGCACGGACTATACAAAAGAAAGCAAAAACCTTAAAGAAGAAGGGAGTGAGGGTAAAAATGAATGCACATGCTCAGATGCCTTAAGCGTTAGTATACAGGATTCATGCGTTTGCGTACCTGAATAGAATCAACCATTAGGGCATGAAACATTCTGGTCTGAAATCTGATGTTATTGTCATTTTCTTTCTCAACTTTCAAATCTATAGTCAGCGCGGTATTGCCTATTCTATTTAAGGCTTAACACTATTATACTATTACAGACAGAGGATTTTCTGATGGACTCAGATATATGATGCATTAAGCATCATCCAGTCTTTTGAAATAACACAGAGCTATGAAGTTGGCAGAAATCATTATAAAATGGTTTGGCATATAAATATTAATTCATTGCCAAACATAGATCCAATTTGTTACTAATAAAAAACGAGGAACTTGATCTCTTTGCCAGAATTCACGTACAGGATCTGGCGTTTATAAAGTGCTGGTATTGCAATATTTTGATCACTTCTCTAATACTTCCCAGGAACTCTGTCTTCTAGTCGCTAAGATTGCCGTCGTAGCCATGTATTTTTTTAAATTCATGATGTGCTATAGCAATGGATTTACTGGTGTGCCCACCCGTATTTAGACATTGTACAGGTGTTTTATGGGACAAAGATATTTTATTTTTTATTATGTCTTAACATAAGTTTATATTTATTGATATGTCTTTAGTGTTATTGAATAAATAATGTTTTTTTATGTTTTATATGTGTTTGTTATTTTATTGCTTGAGTATAAGTCTAAATTACCAAAAAGGGGATTTGGAATATTATCGATTGTGTTTGTACATCTAAATTTGGACCTGCGTTACACGGGCTGGTATGGTTTTGAGAAATATTTGCAAAAAGCCTTTTGCACTTACTTCCGAAAATTCTAAATCCTGTGCCACACTTGCACATCTAATCTTTCCAAAGGCCTCATTAGTTAATTATCTTTAAATCATCAGTAAATTAAAACGTTGATTCATTGACTACCGTCTATTGTCTGGGAGTTATTTAACATTACGGTAAACAAAGGCCCCGAATTACTGCCTTGACTTACTCCAACTCGGTCAAATAATGTTGAGATAAATATCCTCCACAGTCCACCTACTGGCATAAATCCAGATATCAGTATTTAGCTTGCAAAAAACGCTAGGGTGAGCGAGGTGGAACCAACGTTGGCAAGTTTTAGAAAATGGATATCAACAGTGTCGAACGCCTTTCGTAAGCCAAGGAAACACTGAATTTAGAATCTCTTCGTTTTGGAATCGGTTCAAAACTCAAGCTGGATTTAACCGTGGCCAGCGTTACCTGTGCTGAAACTTTAAGCAAAATAAAAGTAGCTTGCATGACTTTACCTTATAACATTTAATATTAATGTCACTTATGTACAGGTCACAGCCAGTTTTTTGATAAAAAAACACATTCTGTCAATCGCACCTGACATTGTCTCTGTACTGTTTCCTTCTAATTCCTCTTTTTCAGGAATTTGACTGGACGCCATGACGAGAGGTTGAGCTGTCATTTATATATTTTACAAATTGATTTTTCGAAGATTTTGTGATGCAGAAAAGATGCGGTTTTGTTTTGCAAGTTCATCGTCAGTAAATAAATATGTTTAAATATGCAAGTGATTGGTGAATAGCTGGTGGCGGCGTCGTGATCAAGCTGTTCCTGTCTCCATCATACGCGTTCCGGTGAAGTTCTCCTGGACGGCAATGAAAAGAGAAGCATCGTCTTTTTAATGTTGTTTTTTTTTGTATGTGTAAACTTATACTCTTACTTACTGAATGTAATGTATTTCACTTGACACTGGCAAAATATGTAACTATGTTCATGACGCCATAATAAATAAACATAACATAACACATCCTCTTTTTCAGTATCTTTGTAATACTTACGTAAATAAAATAGATTGTTAATAAAATAATATACATATACGTACGCTTCTTTAATTACGACAAACGGAGACTACGAATAATCTTCTTCAGTAGTGTTTACAATAAGACTTTATGATCCGAAATGATGAGACTGTGATGTATACTTCTTATTATAGCATTGTTGTAATAACGCAACGAAAGAAAAATATTTTTGAATCAAGGAATAAGTTCAAACACTGATTACTTAATATAAATCAAATTAGAAGAAATAAAAGTGAGATGTGTTGGCATTTATGTATATGGACGTGGGCCATAATACGCTTGTGTTGTTGCTGTTTAGACTGTTGTGTAATATGCTTCAATAAGATTGGAGGTATGAAATTGGTTGATAAAAGTAAACAATTAGTCAAATCTGCTAAAGAACGCGTAGGAATTACTAAAGACGCTACTACAGACGTTAAAAAAGAAGACGTAGAGGGTAAAAAAGAAGGAACAGAGGGTAAAAAAGAAGGGGGTGTAGGTAAAGAAGAAGGCAGCGAGGCTAAAGATTCTTCTTTAACCTCACTACAAGAAGGCAGTGAGTGTAAAGATTCTTCTTCAACCTCACTGCCAGGAGGCAGTGAAGCTAAAGATTCTTCTTCAACCTCACTGCCAGGAGGCAGTGAAGCTAAAGGTTCTTCTTCAACCTCACTGGCAGAAGGCAGTGAAGCTAAAAAAGTAGGAAAAGAGGTTAAAATAGACGAATCTTCCGAAGATTGCATACTTTAATAGAATCAACCTTTAGGGCATGAAACATTCTGCGCTAGTCAATTCATGTCTTGGTGACTTTCAGCAAAAGCGTATCGTTACAGTGTCAAACGCCTTGCGTAAGTCGCTAGTATAGCTGCTTAGCCATGTACCTATCTGTTTATATCGTGGTGTGGTACAGTAGCCAATAATTTTACTAGTGTGCCCAACCGAACTGGTACAGGTATTTTATGGGACAAAGTTGTTTTTATTTCTATTGTATGTTAACATAAGTTTATATTTATTGATATGTCTTCAGTTTTATTTATTAAATACTTAATATTTTTTTAATGTTTTATATGTGTTTGTTATTTTATTGTTTGAGTATCAGTATAAATTACAAAAAAGGGGATTTTAAATTATTATCGATTGTGTTTGTACATCTAAATGTGAACCTGTGTTAGACGGGCTGGTTTGAGGAAGTAATATTATCAAAAAGCTTATTGCACATATAGGGAACTTATCCCACCTACATCCGAAAATTCTAAAGTCTGTGACACGCTTACACACTCATCTGTCCGGAGGCCTCGGGTCACGGGGTGGTGTGTTGAGAGATAAAGGAAATTTAACGAAACGAGTTTAACAAGTATTTAATTATGCGTAACACTATTACCCGGTGCGCTTAGATAACAAGATATTAATCATCATAACAGCCCATTAATGTCCCACTGCAGGGACGGGCCTTCTGCCGTTACGGAGGGATACTTGGCCTACTAATACCACGCTGGTCAGACTTGGAAGTTATTTATCATTATAATAACAGGATTAGTATAGGGTTTAAATTCCTTCTTCTAAACTTGCTTTTTTTCTATGTAAAGGTAATATTCACAGATAGTCCCTTCGGTTCTACTACACCAATGGGATAAGATGGGGTGGTGACATATTGTATTTTTACTCCGTCACCACACGGTTAAGCAACAAGATCCATACTTTACTAATATTATAAATGCGAAAGTAACTCTGTCTGTCTGTCTGTTACTCTTTCACGCCTAAACACACTTGCACATCTAATCTTTCCAAAGGCCTCATTAGTTAATTATCTTTAAATCATCAGTAAATTAAAACGTTGATTCATTGACTACCGTCTATTGTCTGGGAGTTATTTAACATTACGGTAAACAAAGGCCCCGAATTACTGCCTTGACTTACTCCAACTCGGTCAAATAATGTTGAGATAAATATCCTCCACAGTCCACCTACTGGCATAAATCCAGATATCAGTATTTAGCTTGCAAAAAACGCTAGGGTGAGCGAGGTGGAACCAACGTTGGCAAGTTTTAGAAAATGGATATCAACAGTGTCGAACGCCTTTCGTAAGCCAAGGAAACACTGAATTTAGAATCTCTTCGTTTTGGAATCGGTTCAAAACTCAAGCTGGATTTAACCGTGGCCAGCGTTACCTGTGCTGAAACTTTAAGCAAAATAAAAGTAGCTTGCATGACTTTACCTTATAACATTTAATATTAATGTCACTTATGTACAGGTCACAGCCAGTTTTTTGATAAAAAAACACATTCTGTCAATCGCACCTGACATTGTCTCTGTACTGTTTCCTTCTAATTCCTCTTTTTCAGTATCTTTGTAATACTTACGTAAATAAAATAGATTGTTAATAAAATAATATACATATACGTACGCTTCTTTAATTACGACAAACGGAGACTACGAATAATCTTCTTCAGTAGTGTTTACAATAAGACTTTATGATCCGAAATGATGAGACTGTGATGTATACTTCTTATTATAGCATTGTTGTAATAACGCAACGAAAGAAAAATATTTTTGAATCAAGGAATAAGTTCAAACACTGATTACTTAATATAAATCAAATTAGAAGAAATAAAAGTGAGATGTGTTGGCATTTATGTATATGGACGTGGGCCATAATACGCTTGTGTTGTTGCTGTTTAGACTGTTGTGTAATATGCTTCAATAAGATTGGAGGTATGAAATTGGTTGATAAAAGTAAACAATTAGTCAAATCTGCTAAAGAACGCGTAGGAATTACTAAAGACGCTACTACAGACGTTAAAAAAGAAGACGTAGAGGGTAAAAAAGAAGGAACAGAGGGTAAAAAAGAAGGGGGTGTAGGTAAAGAAGAAGGCAGCGAGGCTAAAGATTCTTCTTTAACCTCACTACAAGAAGGCAGTGAGTGTAAAGATTCTTCTTCAACCTCACTGCCAGGAGGCAGTGAAGCTAAAGATTCTTCTTCAACCTCACTGCCAGGAGGCAGTGAAGCTAAAGGTTCTTCTTCAACCTCACTGGCAGAAGGCAGTGAAGCTAAAAAAGTAGGAAAAGAGGTTAAAATAGACGAATCTTCCGAAGATTGCATACTTTAATAGAATCAACCTTTAGGGCATGAAACATTCTGCGCTAGTCAATTCATGTCTTGGTGACTTTCAGCAAAAGCGTATCGTTACAGTGTCAAACGCCTTGCGTAAGTCGCTAGTATAGCTGCTTAGCCATGTACCTATCTGTTTATATCGTGGTGTGGTACAGTAGCCAATAATTTTACTAGTGTGCCCAACCGAACTGGTACAGGTATTTTATGGGACAAAGTTGTTTTTATTTCTATTGTATGTTAACATAAGTTTATATTTATTGATATGTCTTCAGTTTTATTTATTAAATACTTAATATTTTTTTAATGTTTTATATGTGTTTGTTATTTTATTGTTTGAGTATCAGTATAAATTACAAAAAAGGGGATTTTAAATTATTATCGATTGTGTTTGTACATCTAAATGTGAACCTGTGTTAGACGGGCTGGTTTGAGGAAGTAATATTATCAAAAAGCTTATTGCACATATAGGGAACTTATCCCACCTACATCCGAAAATTCTAAAGTCTGTGACACGCTTACACACTCATCTGTCCGGAGGCCTCGGGTCACGGGGTGGTGTGTTGAGAGATAAAGGAAATTTAAGGAAACGAGTTTAACAAGTATTTAATTATGCGTAACACTATTACCCGGTGCGCTTAGATAACAAGATATTAATCATCATAACAGCCCATTAATGTCCCACTGCAGGGACGGGCCTTCTGCCGTTACGGAGGGATACTTGGCCTACTAATACCACGCTGGTCAGACTTGGAAGTTATTTATCATTATAATAACAGGATTAGTATAGGGTTTAAATTCCTTCTTCTAAACTTGCTTTTTTTCTATGTAAAGGTAATATTCACAGATAGTCCCTTCGGTTCTACTACACCAATGGGATAAGATGGGGTGGTGACATATTGTATTTTTACTCCGTCACCACACGGTTAAGCAACAAGATCCATACTTTACTAATATTATAAATGCGAAAGTAACTCTGTCTGTCTGTCTGTTACTCTTTCACGCCTAAACGGCTGAACGGATTTCGATGAAATTTGGTACAGACAATCTTTAGACCCTGAAAAAGAACATAGGCTACTTTTTATTAGCAATCATATTATATTTTGATTTCATAGAATTTTGGCGGGAAAGCTGTGTCACGTGACCTGTGACGTTATAGAATTTTGATCACGTGACCCGTGACGACATAGAATTTTGACAGATGAGTCGTGACGTCACAGAATTTTGGCGGGAAAATATTTTTTGACAGTTAAGTCGTGACGTCATTGAATTTTTGAACGCTGAGTCGTGACGTCACAGAATTAAATTTTGACAGCTGAGCCGTGACGTTTTTGAATTTTTGACAGATGAGTCGTGACGTCACAGAATTTTGGCAGGAAAATATAATTTGATAGCTAAGTCGTGACGTCATTGAATTTTAGCGGGAAAATAGTATTTAAACAGCTGAATCCTGACGTTATCACAATTTGGCGGGAAAATAAATAGGTTTGTACAGGACCCTCGGTGCGCGAGTCAGACTCGCACTTGACCGGTTTTTTAAGCTGTGGGTCTGATATATCTAGAGAGCTTAAATTCTTAATTGTCAACTTATTTCATCATAACAGCCCATTAATGTCCCACTACAGGGACGGGCCTCCTTCCTTGACGGAGGGATACTTGGCCTACTAATACCACGCTTGCAGACGGATTGGTATAGGGTTTAATTTCAAGTTTTCCTTCTTTTTATTTAGTGAAGATAATATTCACCTTATTTGTTAGGCACTAAAGTGACACACCTTTGCTTATCCTATCCTACTAATATTATAAATGCAAAAGTTTGTGAGGATGGATGGATGTTTGTTACCCTTTCATGCAAAAACTACTAAATGGATTTTGATGAAATTTGGAATAATAGGTAGTTTATGGTGTAAAATAACAATTAAGCGGGTAATACCGCGGGCATCAGCTAGTATTACATAAAAGATATTATTATTTAGAGGTAGGTAGTTAGGGAGACGTAGGTCCGATACAGGTCCAAAATTGTATATGGACAGTCTGAAATCTGAAAAAGAACATAAGAGCGAAGCCGCGGTCGGAAACTAGTAAAGAAATAAAAATACAGATCTCAGCCACATTTTTGTTAAAAAAAACCTTCTGTCAGTCTCAACTCAACGTACTCTGTGGTCTCAACTGACAATCTGTCTTTACTCGGTTTTCTCAAAGTTCTTTTTTTTTGTTTCTTTGAAGTAAATAAAAGAAATTAACATTATACATAATATTATAAAAGCACGTCGGTCTTAAATACCGATAAACTACGAATAAATCTGCTCCAATAGTGATACCTTTATACCTTGTGAATCGCAATGAATAAAACGAAAACTATGATGTAAGTAGGTATACTTCATATTACAGCATTGTTGTAATAACGCAATGAAAATGTCATACATGAATGAAGAGAAAAATATTTCTGAATCAAGGAAAAAGATCAAGCATTTATAAATATAAATCAAATTAGAAATAAAGTGTGATGTGTTGGTACTTATGTATATGGACGTGGGCCATAATACGGTTGTGTTTCTGTATAGACTTTTGTTTATATTGCTGCAATATCATGGGATGTTCGAAATTAATGAATAAACTTATACAATATATCAAAGATTACAGAGAAAGAAGAGCCAAAGAAAATGCAGAAAAAAATGCAGAAAAAAACGCAGGCAAAGGAGACGCTGATGAACAATGCAAAGTTTGCAGACTTCTTTAGATTCAACCTATAATACTTGGAACGTTCTGCGAAAGCCAAAACATGTCTTGGTGATTTTATCACCAATTTCTTTCTTAACTCTCAAATCAAATCAGCATGGTATTGACTTGGTAAGGAGGGGAATACACTACTTATGACTTAGCACTATTGAGAGGACGAAAAGATTTTACTAACGATGAAATAAATATAATTTGTACCTTCATAGTCTAAGCAGCATTCGCTTTTGAGTGATATAGTTGAGAAGCTATGGCCATTTAAGTCTTCAAGAATATAGCTTAGCATCGTTTACAGGACGAAATATAGAGAGTTTTTTGTAAGGGACCAATTTTCTTTAAGCTTTCTGATGATCGGAGAAATAAGGACTTACTTATTAGTGTATTCAGTGCCTTTTTTAAACAACATACACAATTGGTTGCCAGATGGAGATACGACTTGTTACTTGAAAAGAATTGGTTGACATTTTGCCAGAATTTAGGTACATGATAAGGCGTTTAAAAGTTGTTTTGTGTTTAATTTTAACCTGCTTTTTACCAACTTATTTGTTAGAAACATAATGTTCTTTGTTTCTAAGTTAGAAGGACTAGCAGACCTTCGTTTGAGAACTATAACCTCGATAACTACAATGATTCTTAGGTGAATTTCATTAACATCGTCTCTTGCTGCTTTTACTTTATCTTGAAGTTCTTTTGCAGCAATCACAACTGCTTTTAAAATGCTGATGGACTTGTTACAATTGTCGTTACAGTTGGATGCTCAAGTCCATCCACGAGTATTCTTGCAAATCTATCATCACACAAAAATACGAGAATATTTTACCGAGAATTTTATCAAGGGTTCTGGGTAGCATTCTAACGACCATTCAAGATTGGTTTGTCACCATATTTTCTTTTTATAACATAACATCCATACTAATATTATAAATGCGAAAGTAACTCTGTCTGTCTGTCTGTCTGTCTGTCTGTCTGTTACTCTTTCACGCCTAAACGGCTGAACGGATTTCGATGAAATTTGGTACAGACAATCTTTAGACCCTGAGAAAGAACATAGGCTACTTTTTATTAGCAATCATATTATATTTTGATTTCATAGAATTTTGGCGGGAAAGCTGTGTCACGTGACCTGTGACGTCATAGAATTTTGGTCACGTGACCTGTGACGTCATAGAATTTTGGTCACGTGACCCGTGACGTCATAGAATTTTGACAGATGAGTCGTGACGTCACAGAGTTTTGGCGGGAAATTTTTTTTGACAGATGAGTCGTAACGTCACAGAATTTTTGACAGATGATTCGTGACGTCACGGAATTTTGGCGGGTAAATATATTTTGACAGCTGAGCCGTGACGTTTTTGAATTTTTGACAGATGAGTCGTGACGTCACAGAATTTTTGACAGATGATTTGTGACGTCATATTATTTTGGCGGGAAAATATTTGATACCTCTGTCACTTTTGACAGCTGTCACTTTTGACAGCTGTTAATTTTGACAGATAGGCGTGACGTCATAGAATTTTTGACAGCTAAGTCGTGACGTCATTGAATTTTGGCGGGAAAAATAGTATTTAAACAGCTGATTCCTGACGTTTTCACAATTTGGCGGGAAAATAAATAGGTTTGTACAGGATCCTCGGTGCGCGAGTCAGACTCGCACTTGACCGGTTTTTTAAGCTGTGGGTCTGATATATCTAGAGAGCTTAAATTCGTAATTGTCAACTTATTTCATCATAACAGCCCATTAATGTCCCACTACAGGGACGGGCCTCCTTCCTTGACGGAGGGATACTTGGCCTACTAATACCACGCTTGCAGACGGATTGGTATAGGGTTTAATTTTAAGTTTTCCTTCTTTTTATTTAGTGAAGATAATATTCACCTTATTTGTTAGGCACCAAAGTGACACACCTTTGCTTATCCTATCCTACTAATATTATAAATGCAAAAGTTTGTGAGGATGGATGGATGTTTGTTACCCTTTCATGCAAAAACTACTAGGTAAATGGATTTTGATGAAATTTGGAATATAGGTAGTTTATGGTGTAAAATAACAATTAAGCGGGTAATACCGCGGGCATCAGCTAGTAAAGTTATAAATGCGAGACCATCATATCTGACATCTTCATTAAAGATTCTTGACGAGCAATGAATAGAGCGTTCGGTAGAATTATCATGACGTTCAAAGCAATATTTGGCTCTATGCTGGGCTTAGTTTGTTCCAAAGTTTGACAAATATAAAAACGGCGAATGGTCTATTTTCAAGTGAATGTTCAAATCTATCAGCACCTAAGGATGATGCATAGAGGACTTCTTCATTGTGAGCCTGGAACGTCGCACAGAAACACGCTTGCACTGTACAACTGCTAACAGAAAGTAAGGTAACAATCGTAGACAGCACGTTTCGTCTAATCATCGACAGTTTTTGAATGAATTCTTTAAGCGTGTTTCTTTTTGACGTTTCAGGACCTTTGCATTGTTAAGGTTTGATACTAGGATTGCTGTCTTAGAGCTCTTACACACAAGCGGCATATTCCCAACGGCAGAGGCAACAGCTGGCGTCGACGTGCGTTCGGCGGTAACCGTCGACCCCTCGACGGCAGCAGTCGACCTATAGCGACATTTGTAGTTGTAGTTTGCCGCGAAGATGAAATTTCGACGGAAGCCGTTAAAGCGTCGGCGTTGGTTGGTTGCCGCCGAACGCGATTCGACGGCTGCTGTTACCTTTGTCGTTAGGAACATGCCGGTCGTGTTTCGGAGCCCTTATCCTTGTATCTTATTAACCACCGTCGCATTTTTCTGAACGTGTCTCCAAGGCTATACAATCAAAACGCGAGCTAGATTTTGAATGATTTATTTTTTTAGACAATGGCAGTTGAAAGTTAATATATTTTACGGAACACAGTTTATATCGTTTGATATTTTGCGAAGCGCCATGTATATAAAGAAGCTTACTTTATTTTTTATTGTATGTAAACATAAGTTTATATTTATTTATATTATGTCTATAGTTTTACTGAATAAAACGTATTTTATTAATCTTTTAAATGTTTGGTTTTATTGTGCTGTTTTAAGTATGTCGAAATTACAGAATTTTGAATTGATTGCACACCTAAACTTCGGTTCTGGCCCTTTTGTACCATAATGTCCACTTCTCAAATGGACCACACCCCAGAATGTCCAATCCCAGATTGTCCCCTTTCCGTTATGACCACTTTTTCACATCAAATTCCCACATTTTCTCCCAACACGAGTATCTTTCGATTACTCAACGGGAAGACTCATAATTGTCTAGATGTAAGATTTACAGAAATATTTTTTTATTTTTTTTTTATTTACGTTTCCTAACACGACCACTTCCCACTTCCACACAAAAAAGGGTCATTTTAGGAAGTGGATGACGTGGGAAGTGGATATTCTGGGATGTGGTCCATTTTAAAATAAATTTTATATAAACGGGATATTAACGCGCATTTACCTTTATTTCTTTTTTTAAGTGATTTCAAAAACAAAACTTCCTTTTTTTGAACGGTTCGGATAACGTACAGAACAGCGATACGGTCAGTGTTGTGTGTAGGGACATTATAATAACATCTCAAGATACAAGGGTTGATGATAATAATATATTATCTGGGTGTTTCTCCGAAATTCGATTCTTTGTCTGATTCATATGGGCTAATTTTTTTTTCACATTTTGGCTTATAAAACATGTTTTTGTCAAAGATGATAACCTAATATACAATGTCTCAAAAAGGCACACTTTTTTATGAAATGGTTTTCGAGATAATTAACTTTAAATTTTTTGAGGTCATATAAATCAGAATTAGGAACAAAAATGATATTCTAGTTATAAAAATCAATCATTTATTTATTAAAATCACAGTTAATAATCACAATTATCACCACACCTAAATCCAGTTATTAGAAGCATTGACAACTTGACAATATCAATCATTAGCCGCCGCCATATTAACAATATGTGTGAAATTCTGATTAATATATTATTTTTACCGCATGAATCAGCACATATAAATCAAAATTTTGCCTTTTAACATCGGTAAATCACTACACGTATACAATTAAGGATTGCTATTTATACATAGGTTTTTAGTCCCCAATTGAATTATATTTCCAACAGATTCAAGTTTGAAAACCATTTAAGTTAATTTTAACAGCCAACATAGTAATCAGAAACACAGGTGAACCAAAGTAATATGAATCAGATATTTACATTTATATCTCCGCAACAACACGAACCAGTCACATGTAACGTCGTGACCACGTCAGCAGAGTCCCTGGCTACCACCAGCACTAGAAGGGATCTCCTGATGTTTCGTACTTAGCTAGGTACGTTCGAGTAAAGCGCGCGAATATGAATCAGACTTTTGTGCCGGACACTCACAATTTATTTTTTTATTAAAAAACTATCGCAAATATTAGTACCTCTTTTTTTCTGTGTAAAGAAACAACTAATATTCTATCGTAATATTCTATTCTATGTTAATAAGAAACAATGTAACTGTTACTAACGTTGAAGAAACTGGGGTACGGACACACCATATTAATCAGAAGAACGCTTTTTAATATATTTTTTTAAATATATTGAAAACTATTATTAAAAAACAATAACGTGTGCAAGATAGGTAATTGTCTAAACTATGTTTAAAAAATAATTGCAGTTTGGTTGGTCTGTTAGTTACAAAGAAAAACCTCCAGACATCGAAAATGTTGGGCTCGAAGAATCACCCACCACGGCCAGTCCAACCTGTGCCGAACGTCATCTATAGGTATAATAATATTATGAAGAGGTAAAATTTGTGTGTTTGTTTGTTTGTGTGTTTGAATAAGAATAAGAATAAGAATATTTTATTTGCCAGAAACATGGTTACAAGATCTTAAAAGTTAGTACAGTACTGCATGTTCCGCCAGTCTCGGCGTGCAAATTGCATTTTATAATTTCAAACAAAATAATTACATAATAAAACAAATTAAATTAAAAAATCAATTAAGTAAGTTACATTCAAAATATAAGTCACGAATACAACAATGTCGTTATAAATAATAATAAAAACAAAGAAAGAGACACATACATTAATTCATTAATTAGAAGTACCTACAATATTAATATAAATTGAATTAGAATTTATTTATTTAATACAGGTTAATCAATACCCAAGTATTCATATTAAAATCATTGAAATAAAATAAAATTTACAAATAATAATACCTACAATAATAACATAACAATAATAACATCTAGTCACAACTTATAAGATTTGAAAATACACTTTACATAATTAATTATAAACAATCATACTTGTGACGTTGTACTTGTTCAGTAATCTCTGGATCTACTGAACCGATTTTAAAAATTCTTTCTGTGTTGAATAGTCCATTTATCGGGGAGTGTCATAGGCTATATAGTATCACGCTATTTCTAATAGGAGCGGAGCAGTAATGAAATATGTTTATAAAAGGAACGCTTAAAAACGTTTATTTTGCTTCTGCTTCTTAAACGTCTGGAGATATACTGAAATGATGTATTAGAGAATTGTACCTTTAAAAAAGTTTTACAATTAAGTCAACGATAGCATATATCTATCTTCCTAGGTTGACTCACTACGACCTTTTTTATAATAATCAAATTTAATTTAAAGAAATGCATTGTTTGTAAAGGTATTTTGTGTATATGGTATCGACCCTTATCAAAATAAATACGTTAATCCTTATATTTATTTAATTTTAAACATAATTGACCTTTACAGCGATGAGATCCGATTATTAGTTTGAAAGATATCTCAGTTTTAAAATAATGCGCGACTAACGTAAGATATCTGTCTAACGCGATGTTAGTATAGATGAATCAACATTTTGGTTGGAGTAAGATTTTTATTTTTATTTTAAATACCTGTCATCATCATAACAGCCCATTAATGTCCCACTGCAGGGACGGGCCTCCTCCCGTGACGGAGGGATACTTGGCCTACTAATACCACGCTGGCCAGACGGATTGGGATGGGGTTTAATTTCAAGTTTTCCTTCTTTTTATTTCGTAAAGATAATATTCACGGATAGTCCCTTAGTCGGTTTTCACGACACCCATGGAATGAGAAGGGGTAGTGACATATTGTATTCTTACTCCGTCACCACACGGAGTTAAATACCAGTAAGTATGTACTATAAATTAATTCTACCTCAAAAAGATCGCTTGGTCGGACTAAATTCGAAACGCCACAGAACAGGGGAGGACCCTGTTCTGTGGCGTTTGTTGGGAGATGCATTTTGTCCAGCAGTGGACTGCGATAGGCTAATTGGTTTATTGATTAATATGATGTATTCTTAATCCATCGTTACATGGATAATAAAAGAGACTTGTTCTTCCATCGTTACATGGATAATAAAGAGGTAAAGTTTGTGTGTTTGTGACGTTGTAGGGGGTAATCTCTGGATCTACAGAACCGATTTTAAAAATTCTTTTTGTGTTAAATAGGCCATTTATCGGGGAGTGCCATAGGCTATATAGTATCACGCTATGACTAATAAGCAGAGGTCGGAATTAGGTAGAGTTATTTATGTACTTGCATCGAAATGTTGATATTAATGTGGACCTTCCCGGGATTTCTGATGAATAATCCCGGGATTTCTAATGGACAATCCCGTGTGGCCAACAAACAAATAAATAATAATAAAAACCTCAGAATTAGACCAATAAAACAAAGATAATTTATTAACATACAGTTTTTATTAGTTTACATTAATTTACAATACAAATTATTAATAGTCTTAAGCAAATTCTCATAAGCCTATTTCGGGAAGTTTTCCTTATTCAAACGGCCCATCGGAATCATTTTCCTTGTCAGATTCATTACCAGTAAAATTTGAAGTGTTCGCTTCCGACTCTGTATAACTTTTGTGAGAATTAAAATATATGACCATTAGCTTTTCAATATTTTCTGGCTTCAATGAATTTCTCCGAACGTCTAAAATCCATTTGTACATTGAAAAAGATCGCTCTACGTCAACTGAGGTGAGGTTAGCAAATTTATACAATTCCTCCTCCTCGTCATCATTAGTGCAGGAAGAAATTTTTTCTGCTATATTTCTGATAATGTCCAAATCAGGATTCCTATCCATGACTTTTTCCATTTTATCTTTTAAGCTCTCGCAATTTGCCCATATCAAAGCTAATCTCACTGCATCAAATATTTCAAATGATTCCATTAGAGAAAGATCGGATTTCTGAAGAGATGTCAAAGCTGTTGGTATAATTGAAAAATTTTCGTAAATACGAGACAAATCATCTTTAATGTTGTCGTTATTATTAAAAATGTTTAAACTATTCTCTATTGATTTTGCCTCTTGACCATTCAGCACCGACAATACAGATTTAATTTCATCGAAATGCTTAGCGTAATAAAATGCTGCATCAAGCCAAGTACCCCATCTGGTAATTACAGGTGCAGGAGGTAAAGGTAAATCCGGACACATTTCTTTAAAGATTTTAATTCTTTTTGGTGCCTTCAAAAAAACTTTTTTCAAATTTGAAATTAAACTATCGACATTAGGATTCTCCTTTCTAATCTGCCCCGCAACAAGATTTAGAGCATGGGCTAAACATGTGAAATGCAACATTTTAGGAAAAGTTGATTTTAACATTCTACCAGCTGATATCATGTATGCCACACTGTCTGTACATAACATTCTAACGTTATCTAGTTTGCTCTCAAATGAACTTCCCCACATATTTTTTAAAGAATCTTGAACAAATTGTGATATCGTTGTTAAATTTACAGTGTCTAGCATTTTACATGCCACTAAGTAAGGCCGATGGTTCCTACTAAGTTCTAATGGTCTCACCAACAAATGTACCACAGCTCGTCCTAAGAAATCCGTAGTTTCGTCTACTGAAAGCCATAGCTTTTTATCTACAATCTTACTTTGCATCTCTTGTATTTTGATTTTAAAAAGCTGATCCAGGTAAACTTTTCTCAATAAGGATTCACTAGGTAGAGTAATATTTTTGCAATTGCAACAAATGTACTTTTGAAAAAATGTTTTAAATGCGTTGTTGCTCAGTTGGGACCACGGTATGTTACAAAGAATCATAAATTCGATTAAGTCGAAGTAAAATTCTAAAGGAATGTGGCGCTCTTTCTTCGTGCCTTTATGTACTGCTCCTTCTACATGTCTTTTGACGTTACTCTGACGAGTCGCACTCAAATGTGCTTCGCATTTGGAACAGTAAATTAATCCACTTGCATGGTCGTAAAATAGCTCCGGATTATCTTTGATCCACTTGTTGATGGTGGCTTCTTTGATTGAACTCTGCGCCATGGTAATATTTTTAATCTGGAGCAAAATAATAGTCAATCTTAGAAAACCGTATGCATGTGTTTGTAAGTATGTGAGAGATAGGTCACAACAGTTGCGTAGTTTAAAAGATCTAAGCGTGCATAAATTCATACAAAGAGACAGACGGCGGGAAGCGTAGGTACTTTGTTTTATACTATACTAGTTGGCCCGGCGCGACTTCGTTCACGCGTTGTCCTACCCTTACCCAACAACCTACCCTACACCTACCTAAGAACCTTCTCCTAATAATAACAAATACAACAAAAAAAGAATTAGTGAAATCGGTCCAGCCGTTCACGCGTGATGCCGTGAAAACGGAAAACGGGTTTCATTTTTATATATTTAGATATAGATTTATTGTTATAGCAACTATAGTAACATACATTACGTATAAATTTAAAGTGTCTGCTTCTACTTAGTAAGCGCAAGGGCACTAAAAAACACCGATAAATAATGCTTATTGATTCACTGTACACTCCTTTTCGCTCAGTCTTTGGGGAAAGAAGCTACTTTGGGCGTAAACCTGTTTTGTGGATAAAATACAAATCGAAAAATTGTATATAGAGTTTTATTAAACTTTAGATATGTTTTCTGGTGCCACTGGGCTTTCAATTACTGAAAATTGAGCTGATTTAGGAGTTACGTAAAGAAATAAATTAGTGACGCTAGTTCTGCGTACTCTTCACCTTAATGTAAGTGGTCAAAGGGATATTCGTCCTATTATAAACGTTTTTTCCCATTCGATATGTAGTAATTGTCACTATTTAATATAAATACTATAAACGCTTGTTCCAGAAGTACATACAAGAACGCTCGAGTAGGACAGGTTTCCGTAATAATCACATAAACACATTAATTAATAATTAATCAGTTTAAACCTAAAAAGAAAATCTGTAAAAGATTACCAGAAAAATTAATTCCAATCGTTAACCATATAGTCAATTAAAGCAATTAAAAAAAGAGTCCCGTATGTTAAGCTTCTTCAGTAGCATTTGAAATCATTGCTACTTTATTTTAATTGTATCAAAGAACATCTTGAGTTAAACAACACCGATTTTATGACAATATAACAAACATTCTACATTGGGAAAATCTAATGTAAAGGACATTTAATATAAATATGAACAATAAACTTACCAAGTATATCACCAACTTCAAATATCCAATCGTCCAATACAGTAAGGCCAAATCAAAGTCCGTTAATGCGTGCCGAAATAGTCGTATTAAGTAGAGTCCAGAATCCAGTAAACAATCCAGGGTCAAACAGGATTCACCACACAAAACACAATAGTAAACACGTGTGCGCATTCGACGAACCGAGGTAAGCGAATGAGCTGTGTCAATAAACCGATTTATTGCTAAGATATAGTTTGAATGCGTTAGAAAGAGATACAATCTCAGTGTTCCGCATTACCGCTATTGTTTCCTTTTGTTCAAATTTTGCAACTTCGAGCATCCGATGTCATTGATGTAAGTGTGGCAACGTCGCGCGTGCAGTAAGTAGTTTAAAGTGTGTAAAAGTAAATATGTAACTTTTTATTTAAATCGTGGGATATTTTTCTATTTTTTTAATTAATCCCGGGATTTGTAGCATATCCACTTTATTCTTTCGCTGTATGAAATCAGTGTAAGTACATGAATAACTCTACCTAATTCCGACCTCTGCTAATAAGTGAGGAGTAGTAATGAAATATGTTTTAAAAAGGGAAGCGTTTTCGCCGCCCAACGAAGTAGGCACGGGTCAGCTAGTGTAAAATAAAGGTAAATAAAATGCGCGTTAATATCCCGTTAATATAATATTTATAATAATGAAACGAGATAGTATAAAAGTTATCATTTTGGAATAGTCATAACGGAAAGTGGATAATCTGGGAGTGGACATTCTGGGGTGTGATCCATTTGAGAACAGGACATTATGGTGCAAAAGGGTTTTGGAAATGTCTTACTTGCAAGAATCTCTACCTAGGGATAGCACGATGACCTTCTATGGAGCTCCGATGGCCTAAGTGAATGATCGAAGAAATTAATTGATCTAATTTTATGATTTATTTTATTGATTGATCTAATTAATGGAACATTAAAAGTTTGCTACTAAGGAGACATAGATGGCGTTTTTCAATTGTAATTTTTTGTCCGGATCTTAAGCAGTAGAGTTTATACAGAGACTAGCATTCGTTGTCTACCCAGGAAGGCTATTAAACTCAGCAAATGCGGAATACATAATTACGCTTTATTTCAATGGGGGTATACTCGTATACTTTTCGACTTAGGCTTTAAACGACCCTAAGTCGGTTTTTACGTCATGGGATGAGATGGGGTGGTATTATTATTCACCATACAGATATTTGTTGTGTAAATCATCGTAACAGCCCATTAATGTCCCACTTCAGGGACGGGCCTCCTCCCGTGACGGAGGGTTACTTGGCCTACTAATACCACGCTGGCCAGACGGATTGGTATAGGGTTTAATTTCAAGTTTACCTTATTTTATTTCGTAAAGATAGTAGTTACGGTTATTCCCTTAGTCGGTTTTTACGACACCCAAGGGATGAGATGGGGTGGTGACATAATATTATATTCTTACTCCGACACCACACGGTTAGTTGTGTAAATGTTTGAGGAATATTATTATTGCCCAGTTTCCAGAAAATAATACACATTTTCTTTTATAAAATGTTTTAATGTCATCATGCGTTCGGTTTTCTCCAGTGTAGGTTGAAACCAGTGTCGCGAAATAGCTGGTCTATGTCATCTTTATCCAGATTTATTGATGCCTGGAAACAAAATGGAGTAGATAGTAGTTTAATAAAGGTTTTATTATATAAATATTAAACGTAAAAGGGAGATTAACGTGGCAGGGTCGTCTTGAGACCTGGGCCGAAACGTCAAGCTAACGTTTAATATTATGTTAGGTATATAAAATATTTATAGTATCGTTATTATCATTTGACAGGGCGGGAGAGATGATGCTCTACTAAGCCTAAATTGGCCGATTGTCTCTTTACAAAAGTCGATGTGCAATATTTAGGGCCGGGTACTATACTAAGTATACGTACTCCATTAGGGACATGGCAAAGTATTATCGCACATTAGAGATGTAGGTAGACAAACTTTGCCAAATTATGTCCCAAAGTAGGGTTGTTTAAGTCTCCAAAAACATGACAGAATTCCACGATGTAAGCAGTTTTGGTAATGAAAGACTATCATAGATACTTACGAAAGCAGGTTTTCTTGGTGTTTTCCTAGATTCTGTAGTATAAGATAAGGAATGGAAGCCACGGTCAAAGCTCGATAGCGGTCTGTGGAAAATACTTTCATTAACGATTTATATTTGTTCTTTTATTATTTACTAGCTGATGCCCGCGGCTTCACCCGCTTTTTATAGGTAGCTTAAATGTTATTGTACACCCTAAACTACCTCTATTCCAAATTTTATCAAAATCCATTTAGTAGTTTTTGCGTGAAAGAATAACAAACATCCATACATCCATCCTCAAAAACTTTCGCATAATATTAGTAGGATATTCGTTATATTTATTTATAACCTTATATCTACAGTTCCCGCCAACTAAATCGGCCATCTTAAAATTGTTACAAATGGCCGTGCAGATGTCAGTTTTGGATCAAACTTATTGGCGGGGAGCGTAGAGAACGTGTATTTTCTTTGTTCTTATACATGCGCAAAATTCTCTAATACTCGTAGCTATATAACAACTTCAAGCCGGCCGAGTAAGTTGGCGCATACTGTACTAAAGAACAGCTTAATACAGAAAATGTATGTAACAGCCGTATACTCAAACGCCTTAAACTAGAAATTCTCATACAAATGTCTAGTTTACTTTTAAAAGACGTTTGAGTATGAGAGCGCCGCTTTACTTTTAAAAGACGTTTGAGTATTCGGCCATAAGTTATTTACTTAAACATACTTAAGCACGTTAGTTATATCGGCCTTTTTGTATGATAATAGTCCCTCAACTCACCCCCTTTTAACGTAAAGGGTGATACAGGGGTGAGGTTTCTTTGCAGCAAGTTTTTAATACCAATATCTTTGTAATGATCAAGAGTCGATTAAAAAATAAGATAAGGCGGGAGTCAAACCTGCGTTGTTTTGGTTAAGTGGCACTGTTTATAAAAAAATAATGATTATTATTTACCTTTGCGTTCTCATCTTTGGTGGTTTCGGTTTCGGACGGAAAATACCCTGAAATTATTAAAATTTACTTTTAAAAATGTTATTTACAACAAAAATAGTTCCGTTTCTGGGTTAGTACGGGTTAACGTTAATTTTATCCTCTAGTCCCAGTTTCCCCCGAAGAAGATGGGACAAAATTCCCAGTTTCCCCGCAAGAAGATGGGACAAAATTCCCAGTTTACCCGCAAGAAGATGGGACAAAATTCCCAGTTTCCCAGCAAGAAGATGGGACAAAATTCCCAGTTTACCCGCAAGAAGATGGGACAAAATTCCCAGTTTCCCCGCAAGAAGATGGGACAAAATTCCCAGCTTCCCCGCAAGAAGATGGCACAAAATTCCCAGTTTTCTCCGATCGGGGTAAAAAAGAGGAATTTTATTCATTGGTTTTCTACTTCTATACAGTTAAATAGAACCTATCATTGATTAATCATTGCCGAACGTAGTACGACAGTCAAGTTAAACTCTCTTATTAAATGTTTGTTGGTGTTATGGTAGCGATACACGATCCTTCCTATCGTCCAATCGGCATGACGCTACCGATTGAATCAGTTAGAATTGACCGTGTGTGCGAGTGGATGGGCATGACAGTTAGAATTTATGGCAGGATCGAATTTCGTTTCTTTTGATTGAGATTGGATCCAGCCTCCAGTATCATGCCGATTGGACGATAGGAAGGATCGTGTAAGTCCACCATGAGCTAAAATGTAGTTTAAAGTATGACTGATCCAATCGGTAGCGTCATGCCGATTGGACGATAAGAAGGATCGTGTATGCCCAATGTGGACGAACTGCAGATTGGATCAAGCCTGCAGTGTCATGCCGATTGGACGATAGGAAGGATCGTGTATGCCCGCCCACCATTAAACAAATAGTTTATTGCCTTTCCAACGACTTTGTAGACAACAGTGTGTGTGAGCCCCATAAACGATCTTAAATTAAGATTAAAAAATAGCGTTTCAGAGAAGCCATAGTAAAAAATATGCACTTACTTCAGTAGATTCCGCTATGTCGTCCACTGGCGGGTAGAACTCGATAACGTTCTTATCTTTATGCTTGGGTGGTATACGAGGAGCTGTCAAAGGTATCACATGTTCCAGTTCTCTTCCAGGAGTTGAAGATATCTCTGTGTCATGCCTGTCGAAAGAAAAATTATAAGATAGGCCTGTGCTATCGAAATAATTTGAATTTTATTTCTCGCCTTGAACAGGCAGACATTGACTGTAGAAAAAAAAATACCATCGAAATCAATAGGATTTTTTTATTGTCTTGAATAGGCAGATGAGCTAGCGACTCATCTGATGGTAAATGGTAAAAGTCGCTCATGGATGCCAAGTCGCTGCCTACCTTGCAATTAATACTTTTTTTTTTTTTTTTAAAAGACAACTGCCGCACTAGGGATCATGCCCTGTGTCGTAGGGGCATTTTACAAACATCAATTAACGGACACAAAGAACACCCAGACAAGGACAATAATTTGTGGATCTCACAAGTTATTGTCCTGCGTGGGGATCGAACCCACAACCTCTTGCACAGCAGCCGCTTGCTCTACCGTCGCGCCACCGAGGTCGTCAAGTAGTAGTAAGTCAATACTCTAAGTAAACCTGCATAACTGTAGGTTTTTCTCGTAGTACTGTTACTCTCTCCTCCAGTGACGGAGAGATACTTGACCTACTAATATCACGCTGGCCAGACGGATTGGTATAGGGTTTTATTTAAATTTTTCCTTCTTTTTATTTCGTAAAGATAATATTCACGGATAATCCCTTTGCCGGATTTACGACACCTATGGGATGAGATGGGGTGGTGACATATTGTATTCTTACTCCGTTCACCACACGGACAGTACGTATACATGAAAATAATAAGGGTTTTGAACTTACAGCCACTTACTAACAGGCCTGTCGTAATGTATCTTCTTCGACCGAAGTCTTTCACTCTTCGTACTCATAGGAACATAAGGTGTTTCTTTGTCAAAGATAACCTTCTTTCTAGCTTTCTCTTTTCTCATGAGATCCCTATCTTTTGATATTTTATCTCTTCCTTTAGGTTTAAGTATTGGTTGACCTAGTTCTTTGAGTCTTGGTGTTTCTGTTGGTGTTTCCGATGTTTGTACTGATATTGCTGTGGTCGTTGTTGTTGGAGATGCTAGAATTAAAAATATTTAGTTAATTAAAGAAATATTCACGTACATCTCTACACAGCGCCATCTGTTCCCAAAGTAAGCTATGCTTAACCTGCTTGTGTTATGGATAACATATCAACGGATATTAATACCTACTTATATACTTTTTTCTTTGTAAATACATACATATTATACATAGAAACACTTAGACCAATGCAAATATTCATGTTCATGCACACAAATATTTGGATTGAGCGGGAATCGAACCCGAGACCTCTGCGTAGCAGTCATGCTGTATAACCACTACGCCACAGAGGCCGTCAATTAATAATTAAAATGTTAATCAATGGTTGAGTATCGAAAAGAAAAAAAAAAAAAACGTTTATTCATCTCCACAAATTACATGTAAGTACATACACAATTGACAGAAAGGTTACAAGTTTATAAGTAATTTGTGGAAAGAAAAGACAATATAAATTTCGAGACGGGATTCAAAGCAGTTTCTGCAGATTAAACGCCCCGGACTCCTAACCTGCCTTACCATAAAAAAGGTCTAAGTACGCTTTCACAGAATACGGAGGTTCGAAAGAGAAAAGATAATCAAATATTTAAAATTATTACCTTTTGTAGGTGGTACTGTATCAACCTCTGTAAAAGAAATTATAAATTTAACAATTTTATGAAACGACAGAGATGATGCTCTACGAAATTGACCGATTGTCTCTTTCCACAGGTCGATGTGCAATATTTACGGCTGGGTACTCTAAATTTGCAAAATGTGGTGTTTTTTTACAAAGATAGTCAAGTATAAAAAAATATACAGGAAAAATAAATAAATATATAAGTACGTATTACGTACTATAATAAACTTTCGCGTTTATAATATACTAGCTGACCCGTGCCCACTTCGTTGGGCGGCGAAAAAAACGTTATCTGCCTACCCCCTAAAAATGATGGCGTGATTATTTATAGCCTATGACCATTTCTAGGTTATCATCTATCACCATACCAAATTTCATCAAAATCCGTTCAGCAGTTTAGGCGTCAAAGAGTAACAGACAGACAGAGTAACTTTCGCATTTATAATATGTATTAGTATTATTAGTAGGACGTTTACCTGTTTCAGTGTGTACTTCGACTTCCTCCTTCTCCGGTTCATCTAATTCTGAGACTAGTGTGACAGTGGTGGTGCGGGATATTTCCTTCGTTGGTGCCACCGTGGGCTCTTTGGTTCTTCTTAACCACATGGTGGGAGTGGGGACATCACCAACTTGGAACAGTAGAGAAACTTGTGTTAAGAATGACGGCACTAATTTCTGAGAATTGGACTACCCCATATCCTCCCGTGGATGTCGTAAGAGGCGACTAAGGGATCGACGCATACCACCTAGCACTTTGGGTCAACCTCCTGGTGGGGAGTAAGCCACTAACGGCATTCCCAAGGAGAGTTGGCGTCAGGCAAGCGGCTGGCCGTAAAATATAGCCAAAACTTTTAGCAGCATGTGAACGAAAAAGACATGCTGCGCCGATCCCAAAAGAAAGAAAAAAAATGGAATGATAATGATGAATATTACCATGAATAGTTTCACCGTCATCCGTTTCTTCAATGTCTTCGTCATAATTCTCTTCCGGATCTGATTCCTCAGGTTCATGTGGTGAAGGACGCCTTACCTAAACATATCTTGGCTTTAGACTCTTCTGCTACTAAATAACTAATTACTCTATACTGCTTTTGTCTAGTGAAAGATGAAATATTTATTGCAACTGTCTGTGTCTAAAAGTTATAGAATAGGTTTGGAATCAATTTCAATGAATAAAATATTTTGTTATATTAACAAAAGTGTTTTCTATCAAAATAAAACGCAATTTTACCAACTTCAGTATGGTATCAAAGCATTTGACTGATTCTTTAATTGTGCTTATTCAGGTAAGTCGAAATATTTGAAACTGTCTGTACTTCTAAACAGTTTTCAAGAAAGACAAAGTAAAAGACAAAAAAAAAGAAAGACAAAGTAAGTAAAAGACTAAAGTAAAGAAAAGCAAAGTAAACTAATTCAATTAAATAATTACCGGTGCACACAAAGCTGGATACGCAGTCCTGGGTCTCCTCGCCGTATGAACGGGACAAGGTCCCATAGCACCTGGCACCAAAGTCCTCTGCCCCAACATATTCGTGTGAGAGAAGTCACAGACTAACAGTAGCCGAGGATGCCGGGCCCCGTGGCGGACGGCCCCGCAGCCAACAGCCTGGAGGTTCCATACCGCGAGTTGGCTGAAGTGTCCCCATACTGAACCCCTGGAATAATGATTGTTAAATGTTAATTACCATTGTAGGTGTAATCCGCGCTGCAAATTCCCGATTTTAATAGAAGTTTATTTGAAAAACTAATTGTTGTTGGGAACACGGAGCGCAAACGAGCTCGGGGACGTTCCCAAACCAAATGGAGCGATCAAATGAGAGGCCCATCATCAACCACGTTTTGCCCTGTCGCCCGAGACGCGATGAAAAGGCACCGGTGAAGGCAGATCATCGAAATCAGGTGTAAATCATCCACTTTTGCTGATGACCACGATCCTCAGTCATGAGGGACCGACCACAGAGAGAACAGAAGTTTTTAGAAGCAAAAAGGATATGCTTGCCATATTTCATGGCATTTCATTTCCAGTTATTCCAAACTGTCCAGACGTTAATGTTAGACACTTAAAAATGAGACAGTTTTAAACAAGGTTATCAACCAAACTCATCCTGTGGGTGTTGTAAAAGGCGATTGCTGCTGCGGAAGAATCATGGTTTCCCGCGATTCCTGACCTTCGTGAGAGACGGAATACCGGTAAATTTTGGTCAGTAAGAGTCTGACAGACCCTTCAGCACTGCTGCGGAGGAAATCTATGTAGGTTTCCGTCCGTCCAAACAAAACCTCTCCGTGTGGTGACGGAGTAAGAGTACAGTGTGTCATTACCCTATCTCATCACATGAGTGTCGTAAAAACCGACTAAGGGACTATCCGTGAATATTATCTTTACATAATAAAAATAAGGAAAACTTGAAATTAAACCCTATACCAATCCGTTTTGCCAGCTGGCCACGCTGGCCAAATGGGTTACTTATCCCTCCGTCACTAGAGGAGGCCCGTCCATGAAGTGGGATATTAATGGGCTGTTATGATGATGATGAAACAAAACCTAAGAAATGACTAAGAGCAGGGGCTGAAACATCAAACAGAAACAAGACAGCACGTTTTATCGAACCATACAATGTTTCTTCGGCAAAATGGGCTGTCTACGAATACTTAGAAGTTTCTATTAGCTATTATCATCATCATAACAGCCCATTAATGCCCCACTGCAGGGCCCGTCCCTGGACGTCATCTCCTCCCGGGATGGAGGGACACTTGGCCTATTAATACCACGCTGGCCAGACGGATTGGTATAGGGTTTAATTTCAAGTTTTCCTTCTTTTTATTTCGTAAAGTCACGGACAATTCCTTAATCGGTTTTTACGACACCCTTGGGATGAGATGGGGTGGTGACATATTGTATTCTTACTCCGTCACTACACGGGGAACTACCACACTACCACTATTAACTGTTTTTTTTATGTATTTTTGTATTGTAAAAGTGTGTTTTTGTATGACTTTCTAGGCCCCTAAAAACAGTAGGCAACGGTAAACCACTGCTTAAATTTTTTTCAGGAAAGTAAGCATGAAAGGTCTTGTTTTATTACAACTATATTAACAAAAAGTTCTTACTTATTAGTAAGTCTGAAAGGTGCTGTTAATTGTTTCGATTGCACTCGTCTCCTTTCCCCCCACCAAGCGTCCAGCACCCTTCTGATCTCCCTTTGTGCGCTTAACTCATCTGAATCACTGGAACGCCGCCACCGCACTTCACCAACTGTTTGTCCAGCATACGGGAATTTCACTGAAATAGATAAAAAAAACATATATAACAATAAACAAGCAAAAACAATATTCAGTTACCATCGGAGACTTGCGTCTCCGTGTGGTAACTGAATATTGTCTTTATGAAATAAAAAGAAGTAAAACTTGAAATTAAACCCTTTAGCAATCCGTCTGGCCAGCGTGGTATTAGTAGGCCAAGTATAAGAGGAGGTCCGTCCCTGCAGTGGGTCATTAATGGGCTAGTATGAAACAAGCAAAAACTTGGAAATGTTGTACAATAGTTTAGCAGATTTAATTAACTGCCTCGTAAGCAAAGTGGTCGTGTAATCGACTGCCAGGCACAAGGTCGGGGGTTCGAGTCCCAAGCAAGACAGTTATTTGTGTGATCCACAAATTATTGTATTGAGTCTGAATGTTTTCGTGTCCATCCCCCCGAACCCAAGGCTAGATCCTTAGTGCGAGAGTTGTCTTTAAAAAAAAAGACACAAAATCATACATACACCCTAATGATGTAAGGGGTTCTAATTTTCAGTAACACCTAGTTCCCTGAGATGTTTGGCGGAAATAAAAGACTTAGTACGGTACGGTGTATGTACAGAATAAAACACGATGATAATTATGTACGAAATAGTTTCAAATACCTGTAGCTCTGCAGTCGTCGTGAACAAAATGGCACTGGTCTGCTAACCTCTGAGCAAGGAGAGCTAGCTCCCTATCCCATTCCTGAAAACCAATACTACAAGAAATAAAGGAGTATTGTAATATTTCTGGAACTTTTCGATTGGGTATTAAAAGGTTTTTTCCGTGTGATAGTATAAGCTCGCTATTTTACACTTCTAGTGAAGTTTTTGAAAACGGCTGTTATTTGCTAAGATACATCGCATCTTATCTATTTTTTTTTCTCACACTTTCACACAACGCCATCTGGTACCAAACTAAGCAAAGCTTGTACCTACTATGGGTAAGAGGCAACGGATAAACATACTTATATACTTTTTTTTTGTAAATAAGTACATACGAGTACATATTAAGTAAAACATAGAATAGTATTTCGAACATCTAAATCTTTGGTGGTGGCAACTTTTCGACAATATTGCTTTTATTTATTAGAGTGTTATTAGAACAATGGATGGACCGTCGACCGATTATATCGATTACTGGCAGAATGGTCTAGTCGATGCGATTGGTGTGATAGAAATTATCGATCTCTTACTGCTGTGTCATGAGAAAACACTGTCTGAAAATAACTTATTTTGAAATTGGTTTATAATACATTCTTAACGAAAACATCTTGAACTAGGTAACCCAAACTCAAATATTTATTGATCTCCATATGTTTGAAAAGGTGGTAACAATACATACATAGATCAAATATGGACCCTGTCGGGGTAGCGATCCATAATTGGCTTTGTACAGTGAATCATGTACCTACGCGAATTGACAAAGTTACAATTATAAAGTTAAGCAGTCCTGTATGGTCTGACATGCTTATATAGGGGAGGTTGAAACTCTAAGAAGTTATGCATTACTATTGACGACCTCTGTGTCGCCTCACAGTCGTTAATTACATGACTGCTACGCAAAGATCTCGGGTTCGGTTCCAGCTCAATTCAAATGTTTGTGTGCATGAACATGATTGTTTGCATTGGTCTGGGAGTTTCTTATGTTTAATTAAGTATGTTTATCAGTTCTCTACTACCCATACTACAAGCTCTGCTTAGTTTGGGACTAGATGGCGTTGTGTGAATGTGTGAGAGATAAATAAATATGTCTTACCACAAGCATCATAACTTGGGGCTTCGGCAAATGGACTCCACCCCGCACCCTTTCATTCCCCGCTGCTATTCGTTGACGACGTCTGTGGATATCAAATACTATTACTTAGAATAAGCTTTTACTTCCAATTTCTTCCTCGCTTACTTAATAATATAAACATTTTAAATACTTTCAGACTATAGGTCAATTCACACGTACCACAAACACATCACATTCCGCTTTTTCCAACGGAAGCCACAGAACACAGTCTACCGCCTTCCGTGTCCAGTCAAACCCAGACATTAAGTCACTTTATCTTGTCAGCCAATGGATGCCCACTGCAGGACATAGGCCTGCTCTAAATATAGCCACTTGGCGCGGTCCTGTGCCCCCTTTATCCATCGGTGTCCCGCTGTCTTAATTAGGTTACTTCATAGCAGCCTATTAATGTCCCACTGAAGGGACGGGCCTCCTCCCGTGACGGAGAGATACTTGGCTTATACTAATACCATGCTGGCCAGACGGATTGGTTTAGGGTTTAATTTCAAGTTCCTTGTTTCTATGTAAAGGTACCTAATATTCACAGATAGTCCCTTAGTCAGTTTCTACGACACCCATGGGATGAGATGGGGTGGTGACATATTGTATTCTTACTCCGTCACCACACGGATATGCTGCAGGACCTAGGCCTCCTCCAAATATCGCCACTTTGCGCGGTCCTGTGCCCCCTTTATCCATCGGTGTCCCGCTGTCTTTAGTTATTTAGTAATACATAAATGTTTACCTGTTAAGATAGTGTGTGATAAAATGCTTCAAGTCATTTGTGAAACGTATTTGTGTGTAGCGTTCGCACGATAAACCGGGACCTGGCTGTAAAAATAAACAAAGATAAATAAGCAGACGATACGTGCGAAGAAGAAGAACAAACGCAAAACCGATCAGTATGGCCAGAGTAGCATTAGTAGGCCAAAGTGCCTCATTGAATGGCCACACTGTGGTACAATTAGGTCTGATAAAAATAAGTCCTCATTATTTTATCTATACTAAAGCCAAAGACGATGTGAAATGTTTAATAACATTGATAGGCAAAATAATTAGGGTTGTTCATTGTTATAAAAAAAAATTAAAACTTCCTATTTTACTTTTCTGGGCAAATACGAAATCCCATCACATGCGCCGTAGTTACTTCATGTCGTCTTGATAGCAGATAATCCCAAATTATGTCATAAAATACGGAAATACTAAAGAAATTCTTATTTTTAAATACTAATATTTTGCGATGGGTAGTAACACGGGAAATAAAGGTTTTAACCTTACCTGTCAATGACATAATAATATGGTTTGTTTACGAAGATTTCACATCGAGTTTGGCTTTAGTAGGTATAGTTAAGTACTTATCGAACGCTGTAATTCATTCTAGTTAATAGGACACGCCATTTAAAAAAAAAAAAAAAAAAAAATAGGACACTGACCAGAGGAATTAGTGCACTTAAGGTTTTGTGTTACATAATTATAAAGCTAAGAAAAATGTGGTGACATCATCATACAGGTGAAACAAAGTTTCGTGTCGTAGTGTTCTTAGATCAATCGCTCGATGGCAGAATGGTGTAGTCGACGTCGATCGGTAATTTTGGTGTGATTGATATTATCGATCAACGTCGACTTAGCCATTTGACTATCGATCGATTGGTTTAATAACACCCTAACCCCCGGTTTCCGAATGTCTGATCAAGTAAAAATAAACTAATCAAGTGTCAAAACTCTTGTCAACTATCATTTTCAGGAACTAAAATTTGACACTTGATCTTGATTATTTGATTTTTACCTGATCAGTCACTCGGAAACCGAGGGTAAGTCTTTTACACTAGTCTATCAATAAAACACTTATCATACCTCTGGAAACTGACAGGCAACGTGTCGGCCTTTTCCCTGGCAGAGTCTTCGATAGCGGATTGCGCAGTACTGATGCTCTTCCGGGATCCCGGCTGCCAGGGTCACCAGGAACAGCCACAGCAATATGTACAGGCACATAGCTGGACGGCTGCAATCACGGGAAAGCTATGTTTTATGATCTTTCAAGCAGCAATTAGGGAATATATTCTCAAACCGAACGATACGAGATCCGTATTGTACTTTCTTTCTTTGCCTTAAAGTTCAATCTATACTTCTATATTAAGCAATATTATAAAGAGGTAAAGTTTGTATGTTTGTGAGGTTGTGACGTTATAGGGGGTAATCTCTGGATCTTACCAATTTTAAAAACTCTTTCTGTGTAATAGTCCATTTATCAGGGAGTGTCATAGGCTATATAGTATCACGCTATGACAAATGGGAGTGGAGCAGTAATGAAATATATTTAAAAAAGGGACGCGTTTTTTCGCCGTCCAACGAAGTGGGCACGGGTCAGCTAGTGTTATTTAGAGCATACCTTGGTTTAGGTTTACTGCGGATTTGCTAATTAATGCTGTTAAGGTTTATCCCATGTTTTGTAGTGGTGCGGCAAAGACTGCAGCACACATGATGTAACTATTTGCTGTTTTTTTAAGAATTCACTTCATCACATTAATTATGGAGGTCATTGCTATGGCACGTAAATTTTACGGGTCAGACTTGGTTTTATAGTGGTTCCCTTTGGTTTTCTGACTGAAGACTTATTGAGGGGACTTTGCACATTGGTTTCCTTTCATGCATTAGACATCCCAAAGCCAGCAGCTCTCAAAAGTGGCAAATACAAACTTTTGCACTAAAAAAAGTTTACAGTGGGCATTTTTTCAGGATCAAAAGCCCGGGTATAATGAGCATAATTCAGAGATGCTTTTCAGAGAACTCTGGATTCATGTATATTCAGCTTGAGTTAGATAGACCTGGCAGCCGAGCTAGGCCTATCTGGCGCAGTCGATATATTACATGGCTGCTACGCAGAGGTCTCGGGTTCGATTCCCGCTCAATGTAAATCTTTGTGTGCATGAACATGATTATTTGCATTTGTCTGAATGTTTTCTATGTATAATGTGTATTTACAAATAAAAAGTATATAAGTATGTTTATCCGTTGTCTAGTACCCATAGTACAAGCTTTGCTTAGTTTGGGACTAGGTGGCGATGTGTGAATGTGTGAGGATTATTTATTTATTTTATTTATCTGCCTGTACTGAGTGACAAAGTCTATGATATGGCATTTACAGTTATGTTTAGAGATATCCCTGCACTAAGCCTTATGCCTTGTGGAACGGATACCTTACTGACATTAATTTAACAGACACAAACAACATCCAGACTCAGGACAATAATTTGAGAAACACACAAGAATTGCCCTGCATGGGAATCGAATCCGCGACCTCATTCACGGCAGCCGTTACCGCAGCCGTCGTACCACCGAGGCAGTTTGAGAAAAGATAGTTTTAAATTTGTTTAATGTCATTGATAAATTGTTAGGGCGTTGTTTTGTTTAAATTGGCAACAATGGTACATCTGTTGACAAACTTCTAGGAATATTTATACACAAGTATAATAATAATAGTTATACATAGGTGACCTCGATATATCTTAAAAGTCACTGCTTAGGGCTTCAAAATACAAAATACTGAGTACAAAAACCACAGATGACAAGTACTGTAAATACAATTGTGGGTTCAAAATCCACAGATGACATTATGTACTCACAGTTTTATATTAAGAAGCCCTAAACAGCGGCTTGTAAAACATATCGAGGTCACCTATAAATTGCTTTATAGCAGTAGTCTCGACCGCTTATTAGACTGACTTCAACCTCTCTAATTAAGCCGGGCTTTTACCACTGACTTTATAGAAAAGATAACAAATCCAGCAAATCCAGTCCCTATTTCTGACAGTAGTTGAATAAGTAAAATCTTTCGATGTAATAGATATTCTCGGAAGATGTGTAATTGTAATTATCATACTTGTACTTACAATACATCATACAGGTAGATATAGTACATAGAGTCTTTTCTTACAGAAGTTTTCGAAAAAAAAAATAGTTTGTGATACTTTAGGGTAAACATTTAGGCATATACATTAAGTACATACTTTTTGTTGTCAAGATCTATGCCACAAATTTTTACCACCCCCCCCCCCCCCCCCATTTTTATTTTATATTTATTTTATTTTATTTAAAATTGGAACAACAAACAGCTACATTATAGATATACACATTAAAAATAATAAAAAAATCTTATAAACAATAATGCAGCCCACAGCGCTGTTCACAGATTACCATAAATATATAATATATATGCTGTATGTTGACTCTTAGAATAATATGTTACTGTTTTATTTCAAGTAAAGAATGCATCCTAATTTTTCTTATACTCGCATATACCTACTAATATTGAATTAAAAAAAAAAATATATATATATATTTTGTAACTGAACTTCAGTTGACAGGTCTCAGGGTGTCAAACAGAAGAACCCTAAACTTTGCTTCGGAACTGTTAAAAATATCAATGTGCTCAAATGTCTCATTGTATGCAGTTGTCATGCGTCGAATAGGTGATCGAAGACCAGTGTTGGTTCGACAGGTGTTTGTAGCAAACAATTTACCAGTACGCACTTGCCGTCTGTGAACAGTCCTGGGTACAGCATAACAAAGTACATTATTCAAGTCTACACAATCAAAGCTACCGTTGACAAGCTTGTATAAAATAATTGCCTCCAGCTGCTTACGCCTAGACTGGAGCGTTAAAAGATTGTACTTGTGGAGTTTTTATTCAGCAGTCATGTTAAATAACCACTACGCCACAGAGGTCGTCAAATTTCAATGTCAGTAAAAGCCTCGGCGACACAAGCCAGCTCATTATATCAGCCAATTGACGTCCACTGCTGAACATAGGCCTGCTCTAAATATTACCGCCTCATGCAATCCTGTGCCTTCCTCATCCATCGGTTTCCTTCGTCACAACTAAGACGCAGGTCCACCGTGTGAGGGGTCTCCTCATCCTGCGTTTTCCGAAAAATACATGGTCTAAATAAAATTGCTCAGAACTGCTCAAGTGACTAAAACCACACCAAGTTTATCCCAGCTGTTATATGTCTGTATGTAAAAAAGGATAACCCTGGACACCTTTGGTGGACAATCCTACTGAGCAATATCAAAAATTTAGGCAATAAATGTTGGCACACATAGAGGCATTTTACTTAGTTGCAGTTGAAGCGTTCGCATCCAAATATAGATTCATTTTATGAAATTTAACTATGCCCGAAAAATAAATCTTCAGCATGTCAATTCTCGGTCCTTAAAATCGTTAAAAATTCGGTTAAGTTAACTTTAGTTGTCAAATTGTCTTACCTATTGTATGATAATTTGACAACTGATTTCTATCGTATCTGCCTACCCCGGACGGGATAAGGCGTGAGTTTATGTATGTTTATAGAGAATTGACAAGCTGATTAGATCATTAGAAAAATTTGTAGTCACTTACCAATCTTCTGATTCATTAGAAAGTCACAATAGCACACAAAATTGTTTTGAAAGAACTACAAAGTCGATTGTTAAAATTTTGTTTATATTTATTATTGTTTTGCTGTCTATGTTTATGTAAACACTTGGGATAATGATTAAAATAGAGCTCCGCGCACGTCTGTTGTCTACCAAGAGCAGATTATTAATGAAATGTCGTTCAATTACGAAATATAGATGACAAAGTACGCCATCTTAATAATATGCTACGGCGGGACACCGATTGATGAGGGATGCACAGTGTTGCGCAGAGTGGAAATATTTGGAGGCCTATTTTCAGCAGTTGAGGATGGCCACCTGGGGCATATGATGGTGATGGTAATATGTTTGCAGGCTTTGCGATTTGTTAGTGAATGGGGTAACAACGGACTCTGGTACTCCGTCAACCTTTGGATCCTCAGCTCTAATGTTAGTAGCCTAGAGACTGAAACCTATACTTCAAGATGAAAGCCTAACGCCGCGAATCTGTTGAAGGTTATCCGGGAATAGACGCCCCGCCGATTTAACTTTCTGCAGCTTCACTCAAGATAATATGTTGTTTCACTAACAAGGGTGGTCGTTTCTTGGAGCCAATTCTTTGAGTTGACAGATCATCGTCTGTCTTTTTAAAATACTGAGACTGAGACTAAAGCCCGATTTACACATCGACAAGTACAGTAGCGATTTAAGTAGTAAGTTGTTGATTAAGTTGACAACTGTTCTTGTTCAACAACTTACTACTTAAATCGCTACTGTACTTGTCGATGTGTAAATCGGGCTTGAATGCTCAATTCCACGTAACTCCTACAATAGCTTGATCTAGGATCTCTATGACGTTCACAAGCACAGCTACCAAAGTTATCGATTGCAAATGGACTTGAAAAGATGACATAGGTATATTGTATTCAATATCAGCACAAACTAAAAAGTTGGCAATTCCATAATATGCTGAACGAGTAAATTTTATAATAATCATCTGGCACATTGTGTTCCTTATGGTATTAAAGCATGAAATAGATAACACTTGGTCATTAATTTTCATTCTCGTAAGAATTTTCATTAAACGGGAAACAAACCTAAAACCTTTGCGTAACAGCTTAAGCGTCGTAGCACATATAACGTACCTAACGTAAACGGAACGTCACCGTATCAACTCGAGCCGTTCAGTATTATTTGTATGAAACTCCTTACGGCAACGCACACTAAACGGAATCGTAACGTAATCGGATTTTTGACTTTTGACACCGAAGAAAAAGGCGAGACAGTGCCGATCCGTTTACGTTACGTTATATGTGCTATGACCCAAAGACTACAATTACTACGCCACGGGATCGTATATAATATTTTTTGGTAGAGAATACCTCTTTCGTTTGATGAAGTAAACGAGAATTATCTACCTCAGAAATACCTGATCACGGGAACGTGGGTTTTATCATCACGTGGAATTTAAACCTCGATTAAATAAGGACTATTCTAGGACCATTGTACATAATATCATAATAGGTATTCGGTATAAGCTGCTCCTATTATTCTATTCAGCAAAAACATTTTCTATATATTTCTTCATATAATTAATAAAATAATTGTTTAAATTTAAAAAAAAACGGTGTATAAATACCTTACTCAAATTCGGGAGATAAGGAGGTTTCTAGTAAAAAAAGGTTTATCTAAATTGCTCAAGAAATTACTAAGTTCTGCAAACAATTAACCCCTTACTCGTAAACACCTTTTAAATAAATCATTGTTTAGCGAGATTTTTCTATACAACATCGTAAGAATTTAAACTAATCCATTGACTAAAATTTAAGAGGCGTTTATTAGTAAGGGGCTTAAATACAGTCCAATTGGTAACACCATCCTCTCTTCTTTGAACTGTTATACAAAAGTGGGTTTATTATTATGGCACGTATATCTTTCTTGATTGCTCTAATGCCCGATTTACACATCGACGAGTACAGTGGCGAGTTAAAAAAATAGACAGTTATGTAGTAAGTAATAAGTAGTAAGTACAGTTCACACGTAGGCGAGTACAGCTCATAAGTTGCCGATCAGAGACGAAGACTAGTCGCGTCGTGCGTGCGTCGCCTGAGATTGTTTACGGTTATTTTAATCGATAAAATGGACATTGAACAATTGAATACCAATTTACGCGCTATTATACGAGAAATAGTATTAACACTGAACATGCAACACATTAAAAATGAAATTTTAATAAAAAGTATAGAATAATAAAAAAATAAATATTCCTCACACTTTCACACAACGCCATCTAGTCCCAAACTAACCAGAGCTTGTACTATGTGTACTAGACGACGCATAAATATACTTAAATACTTTTATAAATACGTACACATTATACATATAAAAACAGACAAAATAAAAATAAATACGACATTAGGCCCGATTTACACATCGACAAGTACAGTAGCGAGTTAAGTAGTATTTTAAGATTAAGTTGATTTAAATAGATCTCCATCCTATTTTTTGGCAAGTTAAGTTGGCGAGACGCGAGAGAGGGGGCTACTTCGTACTTAACTCGCCAAAAAATAGGATGGAGATCTATTTAAATCAACTTAATCTTAAAATACTACTTAACTCGCCACTGTACTTGTCGATGTGTAAATCGGGCATAAGAACTTGTGAACTGTACTAAACTCGCCCGTCTACACGGCGGGCGCTGCGAGCGCCGAGCCGGCGGGGTGAGGGAGACGCGAGAGAGGGGGCTACTTCGTTCTTAACTCGCCGAAAAATAGGATCGAGCTGTATTCAAATCAACTTAATCGGCAACTTACTACTTAACTCGCTTTTGCCGTCCACACGCAAAAAGTGACTTAACTCGCCAATGATGCAAGTTAACTCGCTACTGTACTTGTCGATGTGTAAATCGGGCATAAGTTCTTTAGTCATTTTTGATCTATCTCTTACACACAAACATACCTACACTATTTTATTAGTAAGATCACTTAAATTACGAAGTACAATAATGTACCTAAGTACTTATAAATTAAAAATATTCGAACTACTGACACAATGATTAATTTTTTACGCGCGTTTTTAGACCAACTCTCACTTAAAAGGTCCCTTTTTTTAGCTTCAAATTAGAGTTATGAAACAGGGGCTTTAAATCTATTTATTTCTTTACCTACCTTTGTGTTTCTAAAGAACTTATTTGTCAAAACAATTTTGTATGTTTTGCACTGTATAAAAAAATAAAAATGTGTCTGAATTTTACCATTTAAGAGACTGCAGCCACCGATTTATCGTAACACATTTTAGGGTTATATAAAACTTATGTTGAATTGATTTAATATATTGTTATAATTTACATAGCGTCCCTGTAAAGGTGTACATATATAATTTATTATGATTCGCGGTAAGATGTTATGAATGTTTACTAATCTTACAAGAATAACAGTTTTTGTGACGGATCATTTGACAGTTGAAATGTGAAGGTTAGAGAAAGGAGCTTTTAAATTCTTTCATAGTTTTTTCATATTATGTTGAGTGCGTTCGGTTGCGTAGAGGACAAACGGCATTCCGATAAGGAGGTGCGTTGGAACTCAATCACTATAGCCATGTAACTGCACTGTATGGGTGATCCGTTCATACTACATTAAATATTCTACTTAGCAAGCACCAAGTGTAGGAATGAGCTTTGTGCCTGTCGCGAATAAAAAAAAATCGCGAGCACAGATTAGCGAAAGGTATCTTCTCATATAAGGGTTTCCTCTACATACCCACAGATGACTTAAAAAGTAAATATGTCATATGCTAACAAATCAATGAAAAAAAATTAAGCTAATACTTACGGATTAGTACCTACCTAAAGCATGCGCAATTGATACAAACAACGCTGAATTCACCAAACACAACTTGAATAAAACAGTTTATTAATTTTGCAAACATGGGTATCAGGTACAATGACATGAGTTGTTTCATAAAATTAATGTAATATGTTTCTCCATAATATTCTACCGTTTAGCATGCTAAATAAAAATCATATTAATACAATTTCAAATAAAATACAGACTGTTTCGACGAACAGACTTACTTCAAAAGGTGCTTTAAAAGGACAGTGTTATCTGTTAACAGTGATTCCTATGTACTGAGATGTCTACGAACAATACTATCTATAAAAAAAGTTTTCGGCGAAACGTGCTTTCAAGGAATAGAGGTTTCTATGAGCCATGTTTTCTGTGTACGGTCATATCGTACAAGCGTGTTTCTGTCTTACGTTGCACACTCATCAACGTTATACTTACGAGGTTATCATGAGACTATTGTAGGAGGGGCACTCCAGCTGGGTGGACCGACGACCTTAAAAAAGTCTCTGGATCGAACTGGATGCAATGAGAACATCCAGACAAAAATATGTAGATCATACAAAGAATTGCCCTCCGTGGAAATCGAACCCGAAACCTCGGCGCCGCCACCATAAATTTGACAATGTAATTGTTTCGATATATTTGCGCATGATGGGTGCTTCACACATTTAGAGGATTTTGGTTGTATTTTTATTTTTGATCACTTTGGGAGTTACTTTAAATTTGAATATGTTAGATGTCACTTTATATAAGGAGCTGACTGTATCTAGAAGAATAGAAGAGCCGTCAGTGCGAGCGAGAGTATGCGTTTCGACTGCTGCTCAGCCACGGCCCGCAAACAGAAAAAAAATTAGTCAGGGATTCTGTCGAAATTTGTCGAAAACGAATGGCACAAACTAAAAATTTGTCGAAGTAGAAATAAAGAAGTTAAATAGGGGTCTAAACGTGGCCGCGCGAACGAAACGCGGAGGATTGCGCGGCCACGGAGATCTCAGCAACTACTTGAGCTAGAGATCTAATTCTTTTTGTAAATGAATGGCTGAATTTGTCAACAATTGTCGAAAAAAGAATCACAAGCCCTAGATCAATACTTTACTGGATATTCACCTCTGAAGTCATGGCCGCGCAATCCTGCACTTGTGATTTCTTTAATGTTGATTATTTCTTTCAAACTAAGCCTTTAGACAGTAAAATTGGTGTTGACAGCAAGGTTTTCATTTGTCGAAACTAATGAAAGCAATCGAGTCTACTAAAGTTTAGCCATATAGACGAAATCAGAGGAAAACAAAAAGTTCATGGCCGCGCAATCGAAACGGTACTTTGGACGCTGATATCTCAGTAACTATTATTGCAAGGATATTCGTGTTTACATTTATTTTATTCTATATTTTAACCTCATTGTAATGAGATATCGTTTGATCCTCAGAACAGTAACAGTTCTCAAGCCGTGTAATCTCAAAAATAATTATACCCTATACAATGTTCGAGCAGAGTAACCATAATTTCGATTTCATTAGGAAATTCCTTTTTATTAATCATAGTAAATTATTATATGCTACAAATATTTGTAGATCTTAAACTATCAAGGAACTATTGACTCCATTATACTTTAATTATTTTTAAAGACGAAAGATTTTTAATAAGTATGTATTTGTACTTTTTTGTTATCGCCTTAGTTATTTTTCGTAAATCGATCGCATGATTCTTTACGAACTTACTGTGTGTGTAGTGATATTTAAAAGATATTCTGTGCTGTGTAGCATTACAAAATTTACTTACATCTTGGTTTTATAACACCACACAAACATTTTCATTTACACCCATTGTTATACCTATTATTTTAAAATAAAAATTGAAATGTAATAATTACTTTACAACAATTAGATACCTAACCCAAAAGCTTCAAGGTCTAATTAAAAGCAATTTTCCCAACGATTGCGCTAGAGTTAGCCACGAAACCAGAAGCATCAAGCGAAAATTAGCCTTTTGCGCTCTCACTCTAAGATTATGATTTCTCACTCGCACATTTGTTGGCGAGCGAGCCACCGCACCGGGCGGGACGGCCGAATAGTTGTGGCTTTGATCCAGTGTTGCCAGCCGTACGATTTAAATCGTACTCATACGACTTTTTGGTACGTTACACGACCGTGAACTCAAAATCGTACGCTACGGTCTTACCAAAATCATCATTTTCGTAACCAATTATAAATAATATTACAATAAAAGTTACATTTTTCAGTTTAAAACATCAGCTTTCTATCAGTTTGCCTTTGAAACAATGACATGATGTATCGCGCATTTTAATGTACAGTGTCTCTGTTGGTAGCCTGTTAATGAACATTATTCGGGTATTGATTTTAACACATCTAACGAAATAATATCAAAACTAAATTTAAATATGAAATAATACATATTATTATTAAAGAATCAACACTTTGCCTTCTGTTAACGATAGTCGCTAAAACTTACTGAAATAAAATAAAAAATTAAAGATTACACCCATTATTAAGATTTCAACATGTATCTACTATTATTTTTTTATACATTCGAGCTTAATACAATCTTTTGTACTCCGTGGAAAAATAAAGTTTGCAACACTGTTTAGTTGCAAACGTTATTCTCGTTTAAAACTCAGCTGTGTGTCGATTTGAATCGGGAGATAAATACTGTGTATAGGTACCGTGTTTTAATTTTAAGTGATTTGCTTTTAACGAAACATTCACATTTAACGGACTATCATATTTTTATGTATGAACTGTGATGGGACAGGATATATCGTATGGAATGTATCGACTTTACCATTCAACCTATTATATTCATTACATGCACGCACTAAAGGAGTAATTTTATTGTTTTTTAAAATAAAAATGATAGTCTCCCATTAGAGAAATATCCTAATGAAATCGAAATTATGGTTACTCTGCTCGAACATTGTACAGGGTATCATTATTTTTGAGATTACACGGCTTGAGAACTGTTCTGAGGATCAAACGATATCTCATTACAGTAAGGTTAAAATATAGAATAAATAAATGTAAACACGAATATCCTTGCAATAATAATAGTTACTGAGATATTAGCGTCCAAAGTACCGTTTCGATTGCGCGGCCATGAATTTTTTGTTTTCCTCTGATTTCGTCTATATGGCTAAACTTTAGCAGAGTCTATTGCTTTCATTAGTTTCGACAAATTAAAACCTTGCTGTCAACACCAATTTTACTGTCTAAAGGCTTAGTTTGAAAGAAATAATCAACATTAAAGAAATCACAAGTGCAGGATTGCGCGGCCATGACTTCAGAGGTGAATATCTAGTAAAGTATTGATCTAGGGCTTGTGATTCTTTTTTCGACAATTGTTGACAAATTCAGCCATTCATTTACAAAAAGAATTAGATCTCTAGCTCAAGTAGTTGCTGAGTTCTCCGTGGCCGCGCAATCCTCCGCGTTTCGTTCGCGCGGCCACGTTTAGACCGCTATAACTTCTTTATTTCTACTTCGACAAATTTTTAGTTTGTGCCATTCGTTTTCGACAAATTTCGACAGAATCCCTGACTAATTTTTTTTCTGTTTGCGTGCCGTGGCCGAGCAGTCGAAACGCATACCGAGCGAGATAGATATAGAGAAATGATATGGCTCTGAGATAACGCGATATCTATCGTAACTCATAGAACAGTGATATTCGCCCAATAGTCGCTTGAGGTCGTGGCTATTGTCCGGTCAGAATATCAAGCAAAACCAGGAGTAGGTATTGCATTGAATTATGTAGAGGAATTGCATAGTGCGCGACGCGATAGTTTAAACGTTGTTTCTTCTTATTTTTTTATTTAGGAACAAGCTTTAATTTCACCCTCTAGAGGGTGAATTTAATAAAAATCTTTACTCGTCGGTATTGACACCGCTATAGAATCGTTAACAAAGAATAGTCTTTAAACTTTTCCTACAACTTTACAACCCCTATTTTACGCTTTTATGTTTGTGTACCAATTTTCAAATAAATCAGTCAAAGAGAATAAAATGTTACTAACAAACTTCAATTCACCCTCTTAGGGGTGGAATTTCTAAATATCATTTCTTAGTGGAAGCCTACACCTTACAAAGAATACCCACCTCATTTTTTTAGTGTCTAGGATCAGTAGCCTAAGCAGCTGTGCATAATCTCAGTCAGGACTAAGCATTATGTTAAGTAAGTCGTCAAAAAGTGATGGACCGTTCCGTTCACTTTATGGGAAATGTAATGCCGTAGGTTTCAGTTGCCCACTCACATTAACAATTTTTCCGGGACACTGACACAGCTGCCCGCTAGGACAGTAAAGGGTTTCCTAAGTTAAAAATACTGACCCAATAGCCATGCGGTGGTCGTATACCTAGCATGGCGTAAATGGCAGTATCAAGTAGTCTTTCTAAAACGGAAAAACAAAAGGAATTGTTTTTTAAATAGAACAAAAACCACAAAATACAGATCGATAATTTTATTTTGAATTACAATAATAATTTATATTTCAATTATATTTACAATTCTTAACACTTAACTTAAAATATAACCTATATTTTATATAATATTTATTGTATAAACAATTTGTAAATACATTTCTGTGAAAGAAAACTTGTGTATGAGTAAAGTACTGTCGGCAAAAAAAATCTGTAACAATTACTACGTTTTAGTCAGACTAGATGTTATTATGTTATAATAGGAGATGTAATTGTTATACAGAATATTTTCTTATTATAAACGAAAATACTTTTTTTGCCGACAGTACATTTAACATAAGGCATATTAAACTAACTATATGGCATCCTTTACGTAACTACAGCGCATATAGAGTGTATGGTGTACAAAAAAATATACATAAATATTAATTGTATAAAAAAATCTAAAATATTGTTTAAATATTATTCGCGGTCGAATAGACAATGCTTTCTACAAAAAATACAAAAAAAGAATATATACATTTTAGCTGTATAGTTGGTATTACCCCCCTCTTATATAATAAATATTATCATAAATGAATGAAAACAAAGCACTGGTGGTCTCGTAATAAGACACAATCATATTATTATTATTTATTTTATTAATTATATTAAACACTTGATTTTTGCAAACTTTTTGAAGTCACCTTTGGTTTATTGTTTCAAATTATCCACAGGTTTAATATGGAGGGACAAGCAAAAATATCATTTCTAGATTTCATTTTTAAATAATAATAATGGATTTAATTTATTAATAAATACAATAATATTGTCAAAAACAAGCATTTTTTTGATATAATCTATTTAAAGAATGCTCCTTTGAGATCATTATAACATTTTTTTTTTAAATACGTCTTGTAACCATGTAGGTATAAACTATGTATTTTACTTATTATCTCAAATAAAGACTGGCTTTAAATAATTCGTTAACGTTATATCTATAAAAAAGTAAAAAAATGGAGGCAAAATATTTTAAATCATATTCTCGCATTTATATCTCTTCACACATGTCACACTTTAGTAACCAATTAGATAACCCCAAATAGACAAAAGAGCTGTCGGTCATATCTGCATGTCAATTCTCGTACCAATCGTTTAAGTTAACTTTAGTTGTCAAATTGTCTTACCTATTGTGACAATTTGAGAACTCTCGTACGTACGAGAATTGACATGCAGTATCAATCTTGTGTCATTTTATCTTAAATGTCAAATTTGACAATTCATTAAATAAACAAAGTCAGCATGTTGGACCTAGACAAGAGGGCTACGATCAATGCAGTCTCAATTTCATTTTAAACGTCATAATTGTCAAACTTGACACTTTAGGTAACCAATCAGACAAAGCCCAATGCTAACTATAGACTATAGATTCTTTGAATAATATTTATGAGACTTTTAGCCAGCTGTTATTTTTAAGATAATTTCAAAATGGATGTATTTGAATGCATTTAAATTTAATACTTAATAAACCATTTTAATATTAATGGACTATAACTTGTTTTTATTAGGATCGCATATAAGTTAGCTTTATTAAATAATTATTTATAATTAAAATACGGCTTTACAACTAAGGCTAATACAAAAAAAATGTAAGCGAATGTTGTGGTTTATTTAACACCATTATTTATTTTTACTGAAATTTATCGTCTACCTAGCGTAGACTTAGTTTCCTTTCGTCACTGTAGGGGGTCTGTGCCAGCAATGGGACACAATGTGTGAGGCCACTGTATGACACATTAATTAAAAATATCGAGATAGAGTTTTCAGATTTTGTTTTGCTTTGTATTTGATTTCAATTAATTATATACTGACCTCAACGCTATTTTTACTGATTTAAATATTTAATTAATATGGAACTCATCATTATCACAGCCATAACAAGTTCTTGAATACCATACGCTTACGAATCATTCAAAATTTCTGTTATTATATTCTGTACGTAATAATATTTCCACCGGTTGATAAAATAAATGATCCATAATACATGAACCGACCTCCACGTTAAATTTAAAATTCTTTATTATCAGGCAACATGCTCCAATATGTTAGTAAATTCTTATAATTAACGTTAGTAAATAAATATTTTATTACTTGGGATACGTTTTAAAATACACGTAAGCAAGTCAGTAGTCAACAAAGGGACTTGCCCTTATTTTATATTATAGAACTCATTACAAGTAATTCATAAAATAAACCGCATTCTAATGATAGGGGGTGAGTTTTATTGAACATTATTCAGTTTCAAATGTTAAGGGGTGAATTTTTAATTTCTTATAATTATTCATTATATTAGATTTTACATCCTTAAATAAACCACAACACACACTTAACAAAAATGCTCTCACACAGAACATAATTTATATATTTTACATTACATCATTTACACATCAGTCGTAAGAAAAATATTAATATTGTAGTCTTATAAGCGGCACTATTTACATTCTAATTATTAATATGTAATAGTGACTTTACGTATAGATTAAATTACTGGATTTATTTTGAGTTCGAAGACAGAAATAACGTTTTTAATATTCATGTCTGTTTTTCTTAACTATCCGGTATGTTTAGGCTGGTTTTGGAAAGCAATGGTTATTACAATATGTCATTATAACGTTAAAAATATGCGTATATGTATAAAGAGACTTTGTGGAAGCACATTGTCTTGATTAAATAAAATACGCTTACACATGCTTCAGGCCTTCGTCGGCCAATTATTTTTATATTTTCTAAGGAATTTTCACATCACATGAATGACACAAAGTTGTCAAAGAGCGTTCCGCAAAATTCCGTTAAAATGCAGCTAAAAGCATTTTTAGTCCATTACACGTAAAATAGTAAAACTTAAGACAAAACTTCTTATTGCTTCTTACCCTATGTTGGACAAACTCCTATATCAAAGGTGATATTCAGAGTCATAAACATTTTCACGTAAATTTATTCTCAGACTATATCTAAAATGCTCATACTGGATTTAATTTAAAAATACAATACAAATATTAATTTTACGTTATATTCTGTCTTCGAACCCATAACTAATTGTGATGTTACATTATAATATAAGTCGTTGTCTCTTTACACTCAACACAGAACAATGTAATTACAAAAAAAAAATACCTACAATTTTATATTTTTTAAAAATTGTCTTTTTATGCAAGCATTTCATTTGCTAGCTATATTAATTTTAATCTAATTGAGAAAATAAATAGGTACTATTATTATTATATAAATTACAACTACCGACTAATTTATAATCGAGACTCACGATAAAAGGTAATTAATTACTAATGCTGTGATTCATATGTTTATTTTATAGTTTTACACAAACTTCTTCAAATTACACATAAATTTACGTTTATAGTGAATAAAAGTTACGGAATAAAGTAAACGCGTTGTAAGGGGGCCTCCTTAAACCTACATCTAGGTCGTAAATCCTAGACGCTGTTATGCAAGTGTTCCGTCCTCTATCACGCGATGGACCCGGCACCCGCACGGAGAATCCATGGAATGCTTCTTCTTTAAAATTCTTATTTCTTTAAAAGACACCTCCCGCACTCCCCGCGAAACAGGGCATTATCCCTAGGATTATGGTCTGTGTCACGGGGACTTAACAAACAGAATTAACGGACACAAATAACTATTTAATTAATTTGGGGGGTATATTTTAATCTTCTGCTGATATATCACGAAAAATATCTTTGAGTCACGGCATTAATAATATTACCTTAATTTAATAAAACGAAAATAATAATTTATATAAAAATGCAATGGAATCTATATCCTACGAACGCAGTCCAAATTTTTTAAAGCACATTTACTTGGAATGTGAACATTGGAAACGGCTACAGCTATTCCTATCTTAACGGGGACATAATAAAGTTTAGAATTGATTGACAAATTACACGGTACATAAGTTTTGTGAAATTTATCTTCTCGTTTGAGAGGTTCAGTTATTGGGTTATTTATTCGCCATGGAAATAAATCTGTTAAACGATTCTTGGTTACATTGTTCGTCCTTTAATAAAAAGGCAACTGCTTTATTTTATTTTGTTTTATTCAGTAATAAAAGAATTTGTAATTTTTTATTTACAGTGATTAAGATTTATTAGATAATTATATATTACAAAAGTAGAGAATTGTTCCACAACTAATAATAGGCGAACTTTTAGTGCAAAAGTTATTGACTACAAGCACGAGAAAGTGGGCGAATTATTTATAAACCGAGGCAAATTATTTGAAAAAAGGGTAGCGAATTTTATGAAAATGGGGGAAGAATTCTATGAAAATGGGGGGCGAATTATTTATTTAAATTTACTAAGCCGTATCCAATACAGACATTCAAAGGCATTATTAATTTTATAAAAATTGATTCAGTACTAGCAATCTATATGTGCATTATCAATAATGTGATAATTAAATTAGAGTATTTTGGCAACTTTTTTTCTAAATATGGAAGTGAATTGGTTAGGTATTTACTTAATTAATACATTTTCTTATAATTTTATTTTACAATAACATATTACGTTCACGTTTAAAACAATCTTGTTTTTTGTTAGAGAAGACGTTTTTTTTTGTAGCAATACAATTTTAAAGATGGCGGATGAGCAATTATTTTGCACGTAGAGTATAAAGAATCAAATCAAAAATATTTTTTTATTACATTATTTAGCACAGAGTAATGTTTCTAAAATGATTACGCCCAAACATGACATAATCAAAACCTAATTATTTGATAAATGTCTTTGTAACGCCTCATTCGATTGTGAGTTCAAGCTTTATTCATTATTTCATTTATTCCTTTAGAATATTATTATTTCACATTGCCAATTAAAAAGCATGCAAATTTAATAAATTTACAACAGATTAATTACATTAAAAATATATTACAAACATAATATTAAAAGCTGATATTTATATTATTAAGCACGGGCGTAATGTTTTTGTTCATTTATTAAATTTTCTAACATTCATTTTATAAAAAATTTCAACCCCTAACTTTCACTGTATTTACAGGGCAACTTGGGGTAGCCTATGTCCAGCAGTGGACCTCTCATGGCTGAGAGAAAGAGAGGGCCACACTGTATATATTTAAATATGTATTGCTACAAAAAAAATTAAAATAAATATTTTGGGTCTGGAACGTCAAATACAATTACATATAGAAAGTACCGCTAATAGAAGTCACTATTTGTAGATGACACGTTTTGTTGAATCATAATATAATGTTTCTATGACTCGACGAAACGTGCTGTCTATGACTATAGATAACGCGTTATCATCTGAGTTTTAAAGCCATATCATTTCTCTATATCTATCTCGCTTGCACTTACAGGTCTTCGATTCTTATATAATATGTTCTATCTCTTTTTGGAATACTCAGAAGATAACGCGCATACTATAGTGACCCCGATTAGCTGTATTTTCTATATTATGTAGTGGTACTGTACAAGCTAGTTTCTGTTTGACGTTTCACACACATATACTGTAAAAATATTAAAGGAAGTAGTCACACACAAAAAAAAACTGAGTATTATTTGTATAATAATATTACACTTTTGAGCAATGCACTACGTGTTTTTTTACCTATGTACAATGTTCATACATACATCTGGCTATATACATTATCTGAAACAAAAATTATTAAATCGTTAAATATCCATACAACGTCATCTAGTTTCAATTAAAGTAAACTTTGTATCTTAGGCAATTAATAAACATTTTTTTGTAGGGACAGAGTAAAAGTACTTAGTCGTCAAGGGTTAAAGGTTCATATAATCGAATACCTTAGCAGATATACATTAGGTCTACTGAAATTTTAGGAAAGGGACAAATTTCTGTTGCCAATCGCTAGCTTCTCTGAGGTATTGATCGAATGGTCTTGTTCTTCAAATAATTATACTAAAAAAAACATGAGTCATTATATCATATTAGGAAATTTATGTCACTTGATATAAAGCCCACTTAAAGAGACTATTGCCATCAAAATTCCAACTATATTCCAAAAAACATTATTAGCTACCTGTGTATCAGTGATGCCGAGGCCTCTTAGCATGCACATCATGTTGCGTGTGGTGTCCTAACGTCACAAGCGCGGACGCTACGGCCAGCCCGCCCAGCGGGGGCGCGCGCCCCGTCCCACCTGTGGGCAACCGCACGAGGAGGGAGAGTACTGCCGCGCGACCGAAGCGACAGGGCTCCAGGGCTACGGGCGCGGGGACTCCTGACCCTGTGGAGGAAGGTGGTTTTTGTATTACATTAAATTAACACGTTCCCAGTGCAGTGTACCATATATGGTACACGTGCATTGTTTTACTATTGTGTCTGCTGGCGGCACTGTGAAAGGGTTAAAATAGTTTTGATTTGTAAAATGTGGTTGAGATATATATTGATTGTTGGTGAGTCATCTCCTGTACTAATTAATAACAATTATTAAATTTGTCATACCTTTACACATCTTCGTCTATAGGCCGACCGTTTAACTCGCGTATCGCCTGCGCGGTAAGAAGGGAGCGGGGGAAGATGTTAGCGGGTGGGTGAAAGGGGTGCGCGGAGCAGAGAGCTTACGTCAGGTGAGACAGTGCGCTGGCTGAGCTCGCAGCGCGCGGTTGGTATTTTTGTTACGGACGCTTGGACTTAAACGCACAAGGTATACGACTTGCCAAGATAAATCTTAAGATGAATCGCTCTAGCAGTTTTGCAAACAAAATTAACAAGCAAGCTAAACAAATAGCTTACAATGTATATTCCTTTTTTAAAGCCAGAAAACAAGATCATAATTCTACAGAGTATCTTGAAGACGTAAACCTAAACAAACTTGTTGCTAAAGCTACAAGACTCTCGGTGACTACCATATGTAAAATAATAAAAGAAGGAAATGAACTAAAAGATGAACAAAATGATGTAAATTTTAAATCACCAAAAATAAATAAACAGATCCGAAAGAAAAAAATTGCAGTTGACAATTTTACAGAGGGCGTTGTTAGAAGAAGAATTACTCAATTTTATACGGTTTCTATAAGGGTTCCTACATTAAAAATTTTGAATGCGAAACTCAAAGAAGAAGGAATTTTAAATTGTGGCCGAGAATATTTGAGAACATTGATTCATAAACTTGGCTTTAGATTTAAGAAATGTCAATCAAAAAGAAAATTTCTGATTGAACAACCAAACATCGTATCGTGGCGGTGGCGTTATCTTAATGCGATAAAGAAGCACAGAAGAGATCAAAAAAACATTGTTTACCTCGATGAAACATATGTCAATTCGTCATTGAATGTACCGGCTTGTTGGCAATCCAATGATGAACGAGGGGTGCTGTCGCATATTGGCAAAGGGCCACGTTTAATTATTATACTTTGTTACAGTTACAAAATTGTTGTAAAATTATAGAGACGTCTAAAAAATGCTGCTTTAGAGTTTGTTACGCCGCTTCTTCTCTACTAGCGCCTTGGAAGCGGTGGTAAAGTTTGGAAAACTTTTAATATGTAAACTTAGGCTAAGTAGTTTTAAACTGACGTCAATAAGCTGTTATTTTGTAACATTATGTTGAAAAATAAAGAAACTGAAATTGATACATGCTGGTGGACAAGCCGGATTTATCGATGGAGCTCTTTTAATTTTTAAATCCAAAAGCAAAACCGGAGATTATCATAGCGATATGAATTTTGTAAACTTCAGCAAATGGACTAGAGAAAAGCTATTGCCAAATTTACCGCCAAGGTCAGTTATTGTTATGGATAATGCCGCATACCACTCTGTACAAGAGGATAAAAAGCCTACAATGACATCCATAAAAGCCACCATGCAGACCTGGCTGCAAAGACACAATGTTGAATTTGATACGTCTTTAAGAAAATGTGATTTATTGAATTTAATTAAACAACACGCGACAGAAAATATTTACAAAATAGATGATATTTTAAAGGCGGCAGGTCATGAAGTCTTACGACTGCCTCCATATCACCCAGACTTGAACCCAATCGAATTAGTTTGGGGGGATATCAAAGGACAGCTCGCAAAAATTGAAATTGATTCTAATTTAGACAAAAAGAAAAATACATTGGAACAGTTATTTGCCGAATTCTCTGTAGAAAAATGGGTTAACTGCGATAAACATTACAAACTATTGAAAATGAATATTGTCTGCACGATCGTATCGTTGATGAAGAGATGGACCGATTTATTATTAATTTGCAAGATTCTGACTCCTCAAGCTACACAGACAGTGATGATGATTCAAGCTATATGGATATTAGTGATGAGTAGTCCTATATAACTATTATCTGTGATTAAATATTTCTTAAACGGAGTTAATTATTGTTTTTATGCTTTTGTACCTAAGAAGCTATTAATAAAATATTTGTAAAACTTAAAAATAAATACTTAAAAAAAAAGATACCTATTATTTTATTATTTACCAACAATGTCTATCTCGAGATAAATCTTTGGATTATTGGCTCCGTGTGTAGCGTTACCCGCCCCCGCTCCCTTCTTACCGCGCAGGCGATACGCGAGCTAAACGGTCGGCCTATAGTCGTAAAATTACAAGTAACATAAAAAATACCCCAGCAACGAAATACACATATTTATTAAAATTTCAACCCCTATTTCAAAACTAGGAAAAAAGCATTTAATACTATTCCATCGATGTGCAGAAAATAAACATTAAAAAAATATTTCTATAAGGTATAATAAATATAATACAATGTGTAAAAAACAAAACGTCAATGAGGGGTGCCTCAAGGCATTATTATGGGTCCTATTTTTTTCTTAGTTAATTTTAACTACGATTTAATTTAGAAAGAAATATTTAATGATGATAACGGACGGTAGACTATTTTTAACTGACTTCAAAAAAGGAGGAGGTTCTTAATTCGGTTGTATTTGTTTTTTTGTGTTTGTTACCTGATTTCTCGAAAACGGCTAGACCGATTTGAATTATTTTATTATAGGTTGTTTTGATCATAAATGCTAACCTTGTGCGCCCCTATCTAGCTCGACGCAAACTTGACTGAAAGGTCTTGAAGCCATTTGCTCCATCTCAACAAATAGGCGTTGCCTTCTTCTGTACATGTCATATTTCTGAAAATAAATTGATTAGTTAATTAGTTTAGGTTTTGACATTGGCGCTATCACGAGAACACTTAGTCGTTATTTAGTTGTTCCTTACCTGTTTAATTTTCCACAACGCGGCCGCCACAAGCAACAGCAATAGGAAGCAGGATGAGAATGTGATGAAGAACTGCTGTAGATTCAGTTTAGGATACTGTGAGAACGATATCTGTATCCACAACGGTGGTCTGAAGTCGTAAACGTATACAAAAAATGTCGTCAACGTTACGTTGTCTTCTACGCCGAATGCGTGTTCAGACTTTGCGAACCTAGAAATATAATAAAAATTATGTAATAATTTAAAGTTTGGTGTGGTGACGGAGTAAGAATACAATGTCACCACCCCATCTCATCCCATAGGTGTCGTAAAAACCGACTAAGGGACTATCCGTGAATATTATCTTTACGAAAAGAAGAAAAACTTGAAATTAAACCCTATACTAATCCGTCTGGCCAGCGTGGTCTGAGTAGGTCAATTATCCCTACGTTACGGGAGGGGGCCCGTCCCTGCAGTGGGACATTAATGGACTGTTATGATGATGATGGTTATGATGAAACATTTTGAGAATGGCTGGATTTGGTGGGCAGAGGACCGGAAGGAGTGGTGCTAACTAGGGGAGGCCTATGTCCAGTAGTGGACCGCCATTTAATAGTGCGAAGAATACAAATTTATTTTTTTATAAAACTCTAAATGTCCAAGAAATGACCCCTGAGGCATTCAATTAAGGCTACCCTAGAAACATGCACTTAATTTAATATATAATTATTAACAAGGCTGCTAATTGCTTTTTAATAATTTAACCTACAAAAGTTTAAGAAAAAATCATTTCCCCTTATATTTCTATAAAAAAAAAGTTTAAAAGAAAAGTAAATTCGGACAAAAGCTTTGTCAGAGTCTGTACAAATAACGTCAACTTGGCCATTTTTGTCCCGAGGCACTTATTTGAATAAATAAATATTTCTAATCGTTTTTAGGAGGAAACAAATATTGTAATAATTATGTTTATAATAATTTTGATAGTCTTTCACAAATAAGGCTTAAACATTTTAGGAATAATTTGGAAAAAAAAATATTGGTTTGGGTATTTTGTTTTTAAATAATATTTTTTACTTTCTTCCAAAAAATAAAGGAAAAACATACTTACTTAAACCTAAAATTAGTACAATTAACATCCGTAAACAGCGTCCTCTCATGCGGGTCACTCCGTGTCCTGACAGTCAGGTTCATCCGCGCATGCGCAGAGCACGTGATGCTGAAGTCAGCGTCCACGTCAGGCTTGACCGGCGCGTTGCGGAAGTTAATCGCGGAGAGGTGGCGGTCCTCCTTCTTTGAGAGGTTGAATGTGAATTGGTAGTCTACTGCTAAATCGTCTGGGGGTGAAAGTTTGAAGTTAATTATTATATAAATGGTTTTTTAAAGGGTTTGTATAAGTCTCTGATAACTATTATTTAAGAGAATATAAAGAAAGTTGCTACTTATGAAATTATAAATATATATTTAACATTTCGTTTGGGGTTCCACAAGGAGCTAGTATTGGACCACTATTGAATAAAATTGTTACGATTTTGGTTTCGACAACTCCCGCACCCTACAAAGATCAAATTAAATGTCAGAAAAAATACATCAATACACAAAACAATAATTTGTAGATTACACAAATAATTATCTTGTAGTTACACGACGAATTGATAGAAAGAAAGACGTAATTACAAGTATGCTGTAAAAGATTAGTACATATAACATTGTTACTTACAATAACACGCTCCTTTATTATAAATGTCCGCGTGATAATGATTAGTGTTATCACACTTATCACACCTGTCACCCGCTAAACCTTTAGTGCTGCAGTAACAACGACCGGTATCCGGTGCACAAGCCACGGCTTGGGCATTGCATTCGCACGCTGGAAAAAAAAATATATAAGAGTGTTATTTCACTAATCAATCGATGGCATCGACCGAAGTTGATCGATTGGCGTGGTAGCATTTGATTGATCAACCTTTCAAGAAAAAAATAACAGCGACTATTCGCAATCAGTTTATGCAATAAATCGACGGCAAATTTCAATTCAGATGGTTTTTCAATCCATCGATGTCGAATAAACCATTCTAAAGATGACAATTTCGAAAAGCTTGTCATTGTTGGGAATACCAAAGGTAAAAGTTCAAGAGGCCGATCGCCAACACGAATGTTTGACCAAGTTAAAAAATTCACTTCCTTTGCCAATTTCTACCAGTCGGTGAGTTCTACGATGGACCGTAAACGATAGAGACAACTTGCTCGGTTGATGGATTCCTCAATAATGAGGAACTATCGATTGCCATCAACTAATCGATTTTAATCAGCAATCTACAGGGTGTATTAGCCCTTTTCGGACATATAATGAGCAGTGGGCATGACAATATAGCAAAGCTTTTTATTGTTGACAATACCGAAGGCAAAAGGAGTACGAGGCCGATCACCAACACGTTAGTAAAGCCACCTCCTTCTCTAATTTCCACCAATTCTACGAAGAACAGCCACTTCCACCGAATGGAGCGTGTCGGTGAGAATTTCACGTTTACCAAAGAAAATTGAGCCTTGTATACAGTTTTTAAAGTTCATTTTTGCAAGTTATACTCACGTTGGTGTCTCCTTGTGGTGACGGAGTAAGAATACAATCTGTCACCACCCTATCTCATCCCATGGGTGTCGTAAAAACCGATTAAGAAACTACCCGTGAAAATTATGTTTACGAAATAAAAAGAAGGAAGACTTGATATTAAACCCGATACCCATACGTTTGGCCAGAGTGGTATTAGTAGGCCAACTATCCCTCCGTCATGGGAGGAGGTCCGTTCCTGCAGAGGGATATTAATGGGCTGTTATGACGATACTCACGCTGGCAGACGCCACCGTTGAGCGGCTCGCCCCAGTGCCCCGGCGCGCACATGTCGCAGTGCTCGCCCACAGTGCGCGCGGCGCACGGCTGTATGCAGCGCGCCTCGCTGTCGCACACCGAGTGACCGTTACACTGACACGCCGGGCACGCGGTGAAGTGCCATCTGTAATCAATTTAATGTTACTAATATTGGCACGGTTTGTTTATAATCAAGTAAAACCTCTTTTATATTGTATTAAACACATTGATCTATCGTGAGGGCTTATGTCGCAAGTATTCAAATTTCAACATAATTTTTGAGAGCTGATTTTTCTCGATTTCACATTTTGAGTGTGTATCTAGCGTATAGTTGACGTACCGTTCCATAGCGCATGCGGCGGGCGCGTGCGGTCTGTAGGCGCCGCCCGGGCTGCAGGCGCCACTACCTCCCCCCGCGCCGTCGTCGCACCAGCCGCACGCCGGCTCCGCGCGACACGCGCCGCACGACACGTGAGCCCCACATCCCCGCCCCGCGCCGCCCCCGCACGCGCCGCCGCCCAGCGTGGACCACGCGCGGCACCCGCCTAGAGGGAATGATGCGCCGTATGCGTTCTGTGGACAACACATACACACATCAATACAATACTACAATACTTACTCTACCTACATGAATTGTTAACCTAGTTATTAAGATTTTTGTAGAACAGTTCAACGTTACATCAATAGATGGCGTTCTACTTGAATTTTTGAATCGCAATATTAAGATTTTCCGTCTGTCATATAGCGAAGTGCATCCATGATGCGGCGATTCAGAGACAGTCCTAACAGTATACTAGCTACTCTGGCAGACAAAATTGATGGGCCGTTTATTAGACACTGGGCAAGTAGACATGTGCGCCCTAATGTCCATGTCAATAATTGATAATAACTGTATTCTACTAACATTAGGATAAGATATTACTAACACTTTTATGGATCTCTGGTCTGAAATAAAGAATTTATTATTATATTATATAAGGCCTCAGCGTCTGTGTTAACATATACTCATACCCCCACGAAAGTGAGTGATCACGGATTGGAAGAGGCTCGAGGTTAAACTCACGTCTGTCGAATCCGGTCGCTTAGATAGCATTCCCGACCGGCTAGAGACTGTAGAGGACACCGAGGCGGCGAACAGCGTCCTGACAGATCACGTTCAATCGATAATTAACGATTGCTCTCGGACAGTGCCAGAAGACCGGCGATCTGTTGAGGCGCAAGAACACTGCCACACGTGCCTAAGACAGAGCCCCCAGCGAGGAAAATAGGGTTAACCTTAGATATCTCCAGCGGCAAGTCAAAGTACGCATAAATGAGTTTCGTCAGTCACGATGGGATACGAAATTGAGCGAGATTGAGCCTTCTTACCTCTCTTTACGGCAACTATCCCGATCGTTAAAGAAGGACGTCTACTCTACTATGCCTCCTTTGGTCAAGCCTGATAGGACGCTAGAGTTCCAGGATCATCATCCTGGAACGCTAGCGTCCTATCAGGCTTGTCATCACAAGGACGAATGCCTGGCCGAGAGCTTCAAGGCCCAATGCGTGAGCAATTCTCCTCAGGGAAACACTCATGTTCGATTCCAAATAGATGTCGAAAGCGAAGTGGGACGGCGCGCTTCTCTCCCGGCCCCACCGCTTGAGGCAGACAACGACGTTATACCGTTAGTTACACCAGACGAGGGGAAAACCATCACCAAACCTAAAAATGCACCCGGCTCGGACGGAATAACAAATAGGGTCATCAAGCTATTCCCCGAACGTCTTTTGGTCCTTATGACATGCATATTTAATGCCGCACTATCAAATTGTGTATTCCGCTTCCCACAGCAGTGGAAAGACGCCGTGGTTATCGGAATATCGAAACCCGGCAAAAAGAAGTCCGAACCGGCTAGTTATAGACCTATTAGTCTGCTTAAATGTTTAGGGAAAATGTACGAGCGGCTTTTGTTTAAGGGGCTGTTAGCACACGTGGAGGCTAAAAATCTTATTCCAAACGAGTAGTTTGGCTTTCGGACCAAGCACTCGTCCACCCACCAAGTTCACCGTGTCGTTGGATATGTCAGCGCTCGGCTCTTACGCGGTCAAGTGACCGGAGCTCTCTTCTTCGATGTGGCAAAGGCATTCGACAAGGTGCGGCACAACGGATTTTCATATGGGAGTGCCGCACAGACTCGTGCTCATCTTACGAGACTTTCTGTCGAATCGTTCCTTTCGGTACTGAGTTGAAGGGACTCTGTCTTCTTCTCACCCCATCCGGGCCGAAGACTCTCAGGGCTCCGTGCTCGCCCCCCTTCTCTACTCTCTGTACATCAGAGATATACCTCAGCCTGCGGGTGTGCAAACAGCCATTTTGCAGACGACACAGCTATTTACGCCTCTGGCACCTCCGTGTGAAACCAAAAAGGGTACCCTTCTCAGCACTGAGCTATGGTTGCCCATAGCGCTGGTATTATGAAGGGTCCCAAGATTGGCGACACGGACGGTATGCACACAGCTTAACAATATTACATACAAAAACAATACATTACAGACAACAGGGAAAATAAAACACAAAACAAAACACAAAAAAAAAATTACAAATAAAATAAAATTAAAACAATGTGACCATACCGTACAAAAAATCATTGGCAGAATCATTAGCAAGCAATGTAGCCCTTGTAAAAGGATAAAATACAGAACAACAGGCAATACGTATCCGGTGTCATTTAACTAACCTAAAAATGTCATCCAAAGAGATGGCGAGTGACGTGGCATTCATGAAATTACAAAGAAAAATAGGACAAGAAGCACAGCAGTTTAAGCGATGGATAGTGTAAATTGATATTGTGTGGTGGATTACCTTTATGTTTATGCAAGAAAATAGCATGGTTAATGTGACCCGATACCTAAATCATTGGCGTATGTATTTACAAGCAAGGTAAGCCGATGATTCTCCGTGTGGTGACGGAGTAAGAATACAATATCTCACCACCGCATCTCATCCCATTGGTGTCGTAAAAGCCGACTAAGGGACTATTCGTGAATATTATCTAAACGAAATAAAAAGAAGAAAAACTTGAAATTAACTATACCAATCCGTCTAGCCAACGTGGTAATAGTAGGCCAAGTATCCCTTCGTCATGGGAGGATGCCTTGGCTGTTATGATGAAGCCGATGATAATTAATTTATTTTTTGTAAACTCAACAAATGTTCCCTGTACGTGTTCCTAAACGCACTTACTGTTTTCAGGTTACAGATAGGTGGTGGCAGATTGCAGATCATTTCAACACCGAGTTGCGGCTAACTTGAAGCTGCCACGGAATGCCGCAGTCCTGTGGTTTGATGATACAAGCAAGTACGATAAGGCCCTCGTGGGATACTTGTTGTGTTCACACGACCAGGACAATTTTTCAAACAAGTAAACCGGTCTCTCCTTCTATACTATACCAAATAAAAGTGTAGCCAGGTGTAATTTTTCGCGAGCCTCCATCCTTAACATGTTACCCTGGTTCAAGTAAGGAGTGACATGAGTGCTAGGTAGAATCACAAAGCAGAACCGGGCCCACGCATTCTGGACCCGCTGGATGAGTCTACTGATGCGTCCAAGCAAACAAGGCTCATATACTGTATCAGCAATAGACAAAACCATGACATGAGTGCTAGGTAGAATCACAAAGCAGAACCGGGCCCACGCATTCTGGACCCGCTGGATGAGTCTACTGGTGCGTCCAAGCCAACAAGGCTCATATACTGTATCAGCAATAGACAAAACCATGACATGAGTGCTAGGTAGAATCACAAAGCAGAACCGGGCCCACGCATTCTGGACCCGCTGGATGAGTCTACTGGTGCGTCCAAGCAAACAAGGCTCATATACTGTATCAGCAATAGACAAAACCAGCGACTCCCACAGCATGACCCTCATGTCTTTATTAAGGTAGGGTCTTAGGTTGTAAAGGACCTTAAGCCTATAAAAGCAGTTTTGAACAGTTTGCTGTATGTGGTGTTCAAAATGCAGCTGCCCATCTATGACCACCACCAGATTTTTGGCCTCATCAACCTGTTCCATAGGTCTGCCCCCGATGCATACTATAGGATCTTGCATTTTTATTTTTGATATAAGGTTCCTGGACCCATGTAACAGCCTGTATACTACAGCCATAATAAGAGAGCTTCGAGAGTAGCAGGGGTATGCTAATGCAATCAAAGGCACAAGTAAAGTCCAGCAGGCTAAATAAAGTCACTTTCCCTTGATCTCTAGCCTCCAATACATCACTAACAACCTCGCAGAGAGCAGTAGCAGTACTATGACCCTCCCTGAATCTTGTTTGTCTAACAGGAAGAATCAGATTCCGTTCAAGGTGTTCCCTAAGCTGAATGGACACTACCTCTCAAGTATTTTCAAGAAAGGCAGGGCAGCAAACTAATGAGTCGCAGATCGTTCAGAGTCTCCGGTATAATTCCCAATTAACACAAAGCTTCTTCTCTCGATGACATCTTGATATAGTATGCAGTAGCAAGCTTCACGTGTGTCACCGATCTTCAAAACCGCGTACTTTAAGTTCTTACGTCTATCACCCACTTAATAGGTGTAATTTGATAAATAAAATGTTTTAACTTCTAAAAATATAATACTATCGTACACAAGTCGTGTTTTGTCGACCTCGGTGGCGCGACGGTAGCGCAAGCGGCTGTCGTGCACGAGGTTGTGGGTTCGATCCCCACGCAGGACAATAATTTGTGAGATCCACAAATTATTGTCCTGGTCTGGGTGTTCTTTGTGTCCGTTAATTGATGTTTTTAAAAGGTCCCCGCGACACAGGGTATGATCCCTAGTGCGGGAGTTGTCTTTTTTAAATATGAAGGCGCATCCCTGGCGCCGTGAAATTAAACCAGCCTTTTTCCTTAAATAGCGTCAAACCTTCTTAGACGTTAATACTGGTTTATGAAACAAACATTCAAAATGTTCGGACGAGAATGACAGGAGTCGTCATTCTAGCAGAACGTCATGAAAACTGGGAGAAACCACCGAACCCGTGAGGCTGGTGGTCGATCCTGGATATAGTGTGACGGACTGCTTTAGTGTCCGTGTACTAGTGCAGTTTAAGTATTGTAATATTCGTAATTACCTAATATAATTTGTAACTTAATAGAGTTATGTCTATTTATTTCCAAAATACCTCGAGCCTTTACCTACTTGAAGAAGTCTGAAACTGATACAGATAGCCACCTGGCGACAAATAAATAAATAAGTCCTACCTTATCAACACATCGTCCAGCCGAAGCACACCATATACACTCCTCAGCGGTACAGTTAGCACACGTCTGGTAAGTCGAGCAAGGTGCACTGCATGCCCCGGCCGCCGCCACGCTTCTGTAAAGATTAAAGCAACCTATAACATGTAATACTAGCTGATGCCCGCGGCTTCGCCCTCATTGTATAAGAAACTTAAAGTTTATTCTACATCCTAAACTACGTATATTACAAATTTCATCAAAATCCGTTCAGTAGTTTTTGCGTAAAAGAGTAACAAACATCCATTCATCCATCCATACATAACATAAACAAATAAGTAATGTATATTTCGGGTCTAGCATGTCACCCTGGAGAACTCCAAATTCTTTATATCCAATTTGTGGCTAGTAAATAAGTTTAAATTAGTCTAACAAAAACGCTAAATAAATATAATTATTTCATTATGATGGTACAATCATTTAAATAACTATAAATGACAATTAATCATTTTGAAACTTATTAACAGTAACGCATACTGAATCAAAGCATATGCAAAGATCATAAAATTTTGAGGAACTTTTTAAAATATTAAGTAAATATTTAAATGTACTTTTTTAAATATTAAATGATACCAATCCGTTTGGCCAGCTATACCAATCCGTTTGGCCAGTGTGGTATTAGTAGTAGTAGTTATTTACCGAGTACTGTGTCTCTGTATTAGTATGCCAAGTATCCCTCCGTCAGTAGAGGAGGCCCGTCCCTGCAGTGGGACATTAATGGGCTGTTATGATGAGTCATTTAATATTTAAAAAAGTACATTTTCTTTATATAAAGCACCCAACGCCTATTTTTTTTACAACTTTGCAAATTTCTCAAACCATGAATGAACAACGGACCATACCTGATATCCTCGGAAGAGTTGACAGGCTTACATTTGATCGTGTCGTAATCCCAGTAGCAAGCTCGCTGTGACATCTCCTCTGTACCCTGCCAAAATTATCATTTTGTTATCTAATAATGGCTCGGACTGAACGCGGAAGGCGCAGGACCGAGTTCTGTGGCGCGTGTTGGGAGAGGCCTATGTCCAACATTAAACTGCAATAGGCTAGTTGATTGATTGATATCAAATAAATTTCAAATATTCCGTGTGGTGACGGAGTAAGAATACAATAATTATGTCACCATCCCATCACATCCCATGGGTGTCGTAAAAGACTATCCGTGAATATTATCTTTACGAAATAAAAAGAAGGAAAACTTGTAATTACCTACTTGTAACTACCTTATACCAATCCGTCTGGCCAGATTAGTAGGCCAAGTATCCCTCCGTCATGCAGGGAGGCCCGTCCCTGCAGTGGGGCATTAATGGGCTGTTATAATAATAACGAAAAAAAATCAAATGATCCTAAAGGTTTTGTAAAGGTAAGCTTTCTAATCTCAAGTGTCAAGTAACTGGTTAAAAGAAATAGGGATAGAGAGAAGGAAGTGATGAGATTGGCAGGATAATTAAGAACGGAAGATGGCGGTAGCCAGACATTAGAACAAAAAGTTCAAGGCAACCCTTCAAGGTGGAATCTCTACTAGATGATATAAAAGCGATGTTTACAAATAGAGCGAAATTAACTTTAAAACTTTCGTGTTTAATTTTATATCATTATTATTCGAGTAGTCTAGTCGTGACCATGGCTGGTGTAACCTGGCCGAAACGTCGAGAGCCTCAAAGGTATATTATTACTTAATATTTACCAACTAATAATAATATCGTGTTAATACCCGTGTTAAAAATAAAATACAGCGAAGCTATGCAGAAAATTGTTTTAACTAGATAATCAAGTTAGCGCATGCACTGCCACAAAACAGCTGACCCATGAATGTTAAAATCAGCACTGCAATACTCTGTACATTTATAAAAAGGGGGCCAAAAGAAAAAGCGCTCATTTGAGAAGGTGTACGTCTAGCAGTGGCCCGCTCAAAGCCGAGAGAAAGATAACATTAATTATCACTAAAATATACGGTGGCGCGTGTTGGGACAGATGTCTATGTCCAATCATCATACAGCCCATTAATGTCCCACTGCAGGGACGGGCCTCCTCTCGTGACGGAGGGTTACTTGGCCTACTAATACCACGCTGGCCAGACGGATTGGTATAGGGTTTAATTTCAAGTTTTCCTTCTTTTTATTTCGTAAAAATAGTAGTTACGGTTATTCCCTTAGTCGGTTTTTACGACACCCATGGGATGAGATGGGGTGGTGACCTATTGTATTCTTACTCCGTCACCACACGGATAATGTCTATGTCCAGTAGTGGACGTCAATTGGCTGATATAATGATAATTATGATACATACACTGATATGTCCATGATGATGTTGATGAGCGAGGCAGGCGGCGCACGAGTGATATCTTCCGCAAGCCTCGCGCGGTGACTCGCTCTCAGAACCACACTCTTCAATCGACAACGCCATCTATGCACAGAAATACGAATTAAAATCTAAAGTAGATCAGTTTCCGCAATCTTAGTCTACCGGCATGAAGTTAGCTCTAAAAAAAAATTAGCGCATGTAAAGAAAGCTTATTCTTTAAGGTAGGCTTCGTATTAGCACTGCTCTGGTACTAAACGGCGGTTGACTCTTACCATCATTTTACATAATTTTGATTGATTATTTGAAGTAATATCAATAACAAATAGACTTTGAACAAGGCTCTGTCTTAGCAATCGAGCAAAATTGAGCATTAAAAAAACACTCTGATTTTAGGAATAAAGGTAAACTATGTTTTATTTCTCTGGTATAAAATAAAAGCAGTTCTTTATGAGTACAAAAAATATTTTTATATTATTTAATTTTTATATTTTTAAGGTCGATTATAGAATAGCAGGTATTGTAAATAACGAAACACGTAATAGATTTGACGGTGGTTTATTGGAGACTAATTTGCTTATTTGATTTCTAGAAACATTGTTTATTTACGACACAACAATGTGTGTGTGTGCGTTTGTGATCAAGCGTGTGTTGAACGCTTTTGAATAGAGTTGACGTATATTTCCAAAATGAAGACCGAACTAGTATAAATACTTACTATACTATAATAACTAGTATAAATAAATAATTATGAGTACAGTATTGGTAAGATAACTCGGCCGACATGAAGTTGTTGCAGTTTGCTGCGCAGATATCAGTTTTCGAACTAAACTAAGATGTATTATTTGTTCCTGCGCATGCGCGAATTTCTCTGATAGCTAACTTCAGGATGGCCAAGTTATTTATTAGTTACTAGCTGATGCCCGCGGCTTCACCCGCGTTGTATAAGTAGCTTTAATGTTATTCTACACCCTAAACTACCTATATTCTAAATTTCATCAAAATCCAATCAGTAGTTTTTGCGTAAAAGAGTAACAACAGCAATCGATCCATTTTTTTTATACAATAGGAGGCAAACGAGCCAGCAGGTCACCTGATGGTAAGTGATCACCGCCGCCCATAGACAAACGCAACACCAGAGGAATCACAGATGCGTTGGCGACCTTCTAAAAGGGAGTACGCTCGTTTCTTGAAGCTCCCCAAGTCGTAACGGTCCGGAAATATCATCACCATCCATCCTCACAAAGTTTCGCATTTATAATATTAGTAGTATATGTTTACCTGGTGCGCGTGTCGCACGCAGTAGCCGGCGGCGGGGCAGCACGCGCCGCACCACGCGCAGCCCGCCGCCGTGCACGCCGCGCACGACTCCGCCGCAGCGCAGCGACGCTCGTCTGTGGAGGTAGGAATATAAGCTTCTTTATTGTGCTACTGTACTCTAACTAAGGTGCATTGCTAAATTTTTCTTGTGATTAGACTATTTTTTGTTTTATAAGTAAGTAACTGTAAATGTGTTTGTTATGGGATTAGTGAGCTTTTTATAATTATTAATTTTAGTTACGATATTTTAATTTAGAATAAGATTAAACTTCACTATTGTATTAGGTGCAAACCTATAAAGATAGTGTTAGGTATGAAATAAATAAATAAAAAAGTAAACCCCAAATAATGAATTTCAAAAACCACAATACCAAAAAAAGAAAGTACATATATAAGTAAGTTAGGAATAATATATATGATAATGTATAGGAATAAAAACTTTATAAAAAATTTAAAACTACTCATAAGCTTTTTTTACGGTGTTTTCCCGTGGTCCACCTACAGCTAGTGCAGCTGGTTTGTTGTGACAGGTTGAAAGTGCTTACCAAATCTAGGCTCTACGAGACACGCCTTCACTGTGCCGTCAAAAGATTCCTTCCAGCCAAACTCCTCAAGCTAAAACAATAAATATAATAGGTACAATATTTTTAAAATAAACTTCAAAGAGCAGTAACTGAATATAGAAAAATTGTGTGAAACTAGGATTATCATAATCATAACAATCTATGTCCCACTCCATGGACAAGCCCCCTACAGTGCGGTGGGAAGTCAAGTTACTTATATGTTCAGAGGGATTGGTAAAGGGTCATGAAGTTGTTCTTTTGTTTATGTATATGTCGCAGGGAAATGAGAAAACCAGGGAAACGAAATCTCGTTTCTACCAGAAAATAAATACTCATATGTTTGTTTGTAGGTTAAAAAACAGAAGGATTCCAACTTATATAGGTTAGATTAGGTTAGAACTGTGACCATCGCACGAGGCGAGTGAGCGCAACGAGCGTGCGCCGAAGTGCAAGGCATTTTCGACATTTACCGGGATTTCGTAATATCCCTAGTGATTTCGTGAAATCCCTGGTTTCCTCATTTCCCTGCGACATATATAAACATTTGCAAAGTTTCTCTTACTCGGATTCTGATGAGCTAGAGTCGTAACACACTATTTATTATAACTCCGTTACCACACGGAACCGCTTACCTTCATATTCCACTTGCATTCTAGTTTTTCGCCGACCACAACACTACAACTATCTAAAAAAAATATTTATATAATTACTACATACCGGCAAACAAGTTTTATCCCTAAGCCTCCACACGCATGCCACGGCAGTGTGTTGCGCAGAACTCAAGCATGCTGTCTCATGAGTGTGTCGAGAACAACCGTCACCTGCTTCGAATAAGAGGGCGTCCGATCTTAGGCGACCGTCGAACCTGGGAACAGAATGCTGTATTAGGAGCAGATAGTTCTGAATTGCATCATGACAATTATTGTTCTTGAATTTCAACCATATTTACTTAAAAATGCAGAATTTACAAAATTTTGTTTTGTATACGCCAGCCGTGCACGCAGTCGCAGGTTTAAATTCTTTAAAGACAACCGTTTGTTCCACGAAGGATTTATATGGATATCACATTAATAGTAGAATTTAAGGAGATAGTCATGATAAAAAAAAACTTGTTGGGGATAAAATCGAACCTTGCGGAACTCTCATTTGTACTGTGTGACAAAGATTACAATATGCAATAATGACATAATTTGTGACAAAGATTACAATATGCAATAATGACATAATTTGCATCAACATTTTTTATTTCTTTCAAAAAGCTATTCAAATGTTTTAAATAACACCATATAACTAAGTTTTTCCAGAAACAGAAGATAATGTATTGTGTCAAACGTCAAACTTAAGTCTAAGAAAATGAAAGAAAGAAAAATTGTTTATTTTAAATGGCGGCTATGCACACTTTTTATTTTATAAACTGTCCTATAATGTTCCGGCAATGGACATAGGCTTCCTCCAACAAATTCCAATGCGCCACTGTCATCCATTGCATGATACTCATAGATTTATTGGTAGTGTTCCGAACCCTCAGTAAACTTAGCCGTTAAGTTAGACGTGCTGTGATCACTATAAAAACTCTGACGTTTATAAATGTCATTGACGTGACTTACATGAAATAAAATATTTTTTCATTTTCATTATTTGTGGATGAATATTCAACAAGTAACAGCAGTACACATACCCCGCGTACACGTAGACAGTGCGCCTGTCCCCCAGCTGCAGCGCTGCGGCCGAGTGCGCCGCGCGAGCTGCGGACGGGGGCGAGGGCGCCACGTGCCACGCGCCGCATCTAATAAAATAATAATAAAAATATGTTTATTTTCCACAATATAGTTAACAATATGTTTATGTTGTTGACAATTTAAGGGTGGACTGGAGCCTAAGCTAGGGAAACCCTGTATTTCAGGACTCCAGGTCACTCGCCTACGAAATAGACAAGAATACATAAAAAGTAACAAAAATTAGGTAACAGTAAGGTGGATAAGGAATGGAAATTCGGGATTGTATGTGTGTAATGTGGGGGTGTGTGTTCGAATGTATGTGTAATGTGTGCGTGTGTCTTCGTAATTGTGTGTGAGTAGTGTGGGCGTGTGTGTTCACAAGTTTGTGACTCTGTGTGTGTTTAATGGGTGCAAATGTCTTCGCTTGTGTGGGAGTATAATGTGTGCGCGTGTGTTCATAGTGATGTCTGCATGTATGAGCGTGAGAGTGTGGTGTGTGTAGTTGTAAGGAGTGCTTATCTAATAACGGTTATGAGAGATTCAGTGTCATTATAGTTTAAAAGCATCTGGGGATCAGACGTTATATGTATAAATATCGCGTTATCATCATTTCTCTATATCTATCTCGCTTACACTTACGGGTCTTCTATTCTTATACAACATCTTCTATCTCTTTTTTGAGTACTCAGATGATAATGCGTCTCGTAAAGATAAAAGAATAGTGGTTATTTAGGTTTTAGGTGGGTTTACAATAAAATTATTGATGTTCATACCAGAATGGGTCAGGGAAATATACTATATTGGTTAAAAAATTCTAAAAGAAGTACAAATTTCCTGCAGAAATCATCTCCTACAACAGGGGTCTTAAAAAGCGAATGATGGTTCAGAGAACAGTATAATCCTCCCTAAAAAGAAAAACTTATACATAAACAATTTTTATACCAAGTTTTATCATTGCATTGGGCCACTAAAAACACATCTTTAACATAATATATCCCTGACATAACTCAACTCACCTGACATCATACAAAAGTGCCCCGGCCGAGTAGCACTTGGACGAGGCAGAATTAGGTACTAGCGCGGCAGCACTGTCGTTGTGAGCGTTACCACCGAACACTAACATCACACCTGCAATAGTTATGTTTGGGAATGTTAACAACGCCATCTAGTTTTAATACGCGCAATCTAAGTTGAGTAAACGTCACTACTTGTAAGGTAAGAGTATTATTTAAAAAAAAACAACTCCTGCTCTAGAGAAGAGGAAAAAACAAAATAAAGAAATAAAGTTTATTTTTTAATACAATCATCTTCCATGACAGAAGTTGTTAAGAAAGAAAAATATAAAACTAACCTGGTGTAACGAAAGTAGCTGTATGTAAATATCTAGGTGTAGGTGCTGATTGTAGAGGGCGCCACACTCTTAGCTCCGGGTCGTACTCGAACAATGATGCTGACGGAGCCTGTAAGAATAAAAATATACCATATATAACATATGTAAAACACAGAAATCATTGTTAATATTAAGTTTAAATAATAGTATTTTTCTTAATTATTATAAGTAGTTCATCAGTATTCTCTGGCCCGTGATGGGAGAGGCCTGGACAGTGGACTGCGATAGGCTAGTTGATTGATTGATTGCTCTGTATTCAACCTCTTACAAGCGTCTCTTGCACCACGTCGCGACGCTTTTCTCTCAACACGTCGTGACGCCTAGCTCTCCCTCTCTCTCTCAGCGCGTCGCTACGCCTCTCTCTTAGGCCCCATTCGCACGAACGCTTTTTTAACGCGCGTTAAAAAAGCGTCGAAACAGAACAAATGCAATCTTATGTTCCTCGGCGTTAGACATAGAACACAATTTCCAACGCCGAGCTATAAAAAAGCGTCACGTTAAAAAAGCGCTGGCGTGTGAACAGTAACATAGGAATCCATTATTCCGACGCTTTTTTAACGCGCATTCAAAAGGCGCTCGTGCGAATTTGGCCTTAATCTCTATGTCTCTATCTCAGGGTGTCGCTACGCCTATATACAGGGTGTTTGGTACATCGTTTGCCAAATTGAAATAGCTGATAGAAGAGGTCATTACCCGTCTTTCCTCACTACTCTAGCCGGTTTTAACCTCAACATATTTTAGATATCGATGTAAAGCTATTTTTAAAAGAAAACCCAATATTTACCATGAACATTTAAATTTTAAAAAAAATTTCTTCCGTGCGTCCTCATAATTATGTTTTGTTTTAAAGTTTAATAATAGGAGCATCAAATAAATTCATAATAGCTCACCAAAAACGTCAACTTTTCGTTTATTGACTTATTATAACTATAGAGACAGGTAAAATTTAAAGATATGATCAACTTCACAATACAATAAAAAAATAAATAAAAGAGAGAAAGTTCTTCCATTTTCTGAATAAATGCCTTACTTTATCCTCTTTCCATTGGTATACAACATGTTATAAAATAGTAAATAGTTTTTCTACAAAACATGTGTAATACATAATTCGAAGTAAAGAAAACACGTTTGATGAATAAGGAAAGGTAAATTTACTAGCTATAATTGATTCATTCTAGCGTACTTACCTAGTTACTTTAGCTTTTTTTGTCACTGCAGTGTGTCTACCTTACCACATTAGAGTTAATTTTAATATAATAAAAGAAAAAAAAATTCATCATTTACTATAGCGTCAATAATTACGATAAATGTTATTCATCAAACGTGTTTTCTTTACTTCGAATTATGTATTACACATGTTTTGTAGAAAAACTATTTACTATTTTATAACATGTTGTATACCAATGGAAAGAGGATAAAGTAAGGCATTTATTCAGAAAATGGAAGAACTTTCTCTCTTTTATTTATTTTTTTATTGTACTGTGAAGTTGATCATATCTTTAAATTTTACCTGTCTCTATAGTTATAATAAGTCAATAAACGAAAAGTTGACGTTTTTGGTGAGCTATTATGAATTTATTTGATGCTCCTAGTATTAAAATTTAAAACAAAACATAATTATGAGGACTCACGGAAGAATTTTTTTTTTAAATTTAAGTGTTCATGGTAAATATTGGGTTTTTCTTTTAAAAATAGCTTTACATCGATATCTAAAATATGTTGAGGTTAAAACCGGCTAGGTGAGTGAGGAAAGATGGGTAATGACCTCTTCTATCAGCTATTTCAATTTGGCAAACGATTTACCAAACACCCTGTATATCATTCTCTCTCTCTCTCTCAGCGCGTCGCGACGACACTCTTTCTTTCTCTCTCACAGTACGTCACGACGCATCTCCGACATTACCTGCGTGGCCTCCGACTCCGACACGAGGCCCGCATGCACGTACACCTTGCGCGACAGCGGGTCCCAGGCGGCCGCGTGACCGAAGCCGCCGCGCGCTGCCCACCCCCGCGTGTTACTCGCCGCCCATACTCCTTCGTCTACGTAATATTCCTGTAAAGACAATGTTTTATATTAATAGCATACACTAAGGTAAAGCACAATATAGTATCACGCTATGACTAGTAGGAGTAGAGCAGTAATAAAATATGTTTAAAAAAGAGACGCGTTTTTTTCGCCGCCCAACAAAGTGGGCACGGGTCAGCTAGTTGTTAATATGAATAATATACATATTATTACATCATATCAAATCTAGTATTATTTGGAGTATGTTATTATTTCTAACTTAGATATAACTTTTGTGTTTTATTTTGTGTTTCAATTAAATAAATGAATGAAACCATGTGTTTTTTTTTGACTTGACGTGTGGTGATGCCAATTTATCATTATTAATATTTTTCTCTTTTCCATAATACTCGGGTCTATTGGAGACCCAGTTCTTTGGAAGGATACATCGGGCCGAAGCTAAGACGTAGAGGCCCTTCAAAAGATATTTAATCTGGTAATGGATACACAGGGCAGATACCATCTCGTTATTAATTAAAAACCATTTAAACCCTTTAACAAAATTGATATAAAATAAAAACTGACCTGTACTAAATGTAAATATCCATAATGAGGTGAATGTCCAAAGAAGACTAACATCACAGGTTTCTTTGTAAGTCCTAAGTAAACTAGCACAGCCGTATGCCCCGATACATGGAGACCACCTGTAAAAATATACAAAAAAGTTCTTTAAAAACACTGCAATAAATTCTCCGTGTGGTGACGGAGTAAGAATACAATATGTCACTACCCTATCTCATCCCATGGGTGTCGTAACAACCGACTAAGGGACTATCCGTGAATATTATCTTTACGAAATAAAAAGAAGGAAAACTTGAAATTAAACCCGATACCAATCCGTCTGGCCAGCGTGGTATTAGTAGGCCAAGTATCTCTCCGTTACGGGAGGAGGCCCGTCCCTGCAGTGGGATATTAATGGGCTGTTATGATGATATATTGATGCCATTTCCGTTCAAGTCTAAGAGCCTGAAAGCATCTTCCAGTGCAGCGATAAATAGTTTCGGAGATATTAAATCACCTGGTCTTATACCTCGCTGCAACTGAATTCAGTTCTTGATCACGAGACGGTCCAACATAATGGCGTTTTCCCGCTTTTCCCTTTGGGTCCTCTTCCCGCTCTTCCCTCGGGACCCTATTCCTGGGCTTCCCTCGGGAACCTCTTCCCAGAATTCCCTCGGGAACTTCTTCCAGGAATTCCCTCGGGGTCCCTATTCCCGGTCTTCCCTCGGGACCCTATTCCCGGTCTTCCCTCGGGAACTGGTTCCCGATCTCCCCTCGGGAACCTACTCCGGGTCTTCCATTGGGAACCTGTTCCCGATCTTCCCTCAGGAACCTGTGCCCGGTCTTCCCTCGGGAACCTGTTCCCGGAATTCCCTCGGGAACCTAACCTTGGTATTCCCTCGGGATCATCTACTAGGAATTCCCTCGGTAACCTATTCCCGGTCTTTACTCGGGAACCAATTCCCAGTATTCCCTCGGGGACCTCTTCCCTCGGGACCATCTTCCCTGAATTCCCTCGGGGACCTCTTCCAGGAATTCCCTCGGGCACCTCATTTTGGTATTCCATCCGGAACATCTTCCAGGAATTCCCTCGAGACCCTCTTCCCGAAGGACCTATTTCTAGTCTTCCTGGAATTCCCTCGGTAACCTCTCCCGAAATTCCCTCTGAAAGGTCTCAGGTGGGAGGGGCGTGTCCAAATGGGCGGGGGGCATGTCCAGGTGGGCGCGTCCAGGTGGGCGCGTCCAGAAGGGCGGGGGGCGTGTCCAGGAGGGCGAGGGGCGTGTCCCGGAGGGCGGGGACCGAACCCCTCCTCTATGTAGATTACATAAAAAAAATAGAACCCTCTAGGTAGATAACATTGAGAAAACTTAGCACAAAACCCTATACCAATCCGTCCATTTAGGGCACTATTAGCGAACATTAAAATGCTCCAGATCTTAAAGTTCTTTGGGGTCTTTAAATAGATATTTTTAAACATTGCACCGGGGACAAACCATCTTTTTGGAGTTTTCTTCTCTCTTAAGAAACAAAAGCTACCAAAAACCAACCACGTCACTGTTTAGTCTCACACGCCAGATCTCGTTAGTCACCTCGCCCGCACGACCTTCTAGTACTAAACACTACTAAGGATAGCAATATATAAACTAACCACAATGTTTTAGCGGCGCCTGTCTGTGTGGACTACACGCCAATGGTGTAGCGTTATGCCACTGGGGACGATCACTGTTTAGTCTCACACGCCAGATCTCGTTAGTCACCTCGCCCGCACGACCTTCTAAGCCAGCGAGGCCACCTCTGTAATTTAAATAAAAGTATAATTAAATAAAAGTTATAGCTAAGTTTGTTATCCCCACGGAACAAAAATCAAGTGGAAGTGCTAAGTAGGCCTGGTATGCGTGTCACTAATATGCGCTGCTACGCATAACTTGTCGCTGATGTCATAGGTACATAACGCAAATATCACCTTTATGAACAAGTTAAAGTATATAATTGTCAGAACTGCGAAAACCGCCATCTATGGAATTAACTCGAAAATTAAATCTTTTTAGATAACAAAACGTCATATAAATTTTCTGCGCTACAACAAAATAACTTCTATTAATAGTTCATGAAGGTTCACTCCCACATGTAGATTCCACTAATTATGTTATTTTTTTGTCAATAGTTTATTTTTATGTTCATTTGTTTTTTGGTGGCAGCGGTTCCCATAGTGTAATTGTATTGCATTTCCACTTGATTTTTGTTCAGTGGTCCTCCTTGATTAAGGTCTACGCAGACCGGGACGGCATGGCAAGGGATTTTAATTTGTACTAATGGAAATTCAACCGTACTGTTACAGAAATACGACATAAATTGCTACGCTTTAAAATGAAAAATGCCGTGCGATAAAATCCCTTTCAATGCCACGGCATCATTTTAAAGTGTCCAGCATGGTATTAGTAGGCCAAGTATGCCTCCGTCACGGGAGGAGGTCCGTCCTTGCAGTGGGACATTAATGGGCTGTTATGATGACATCTATCACCAGCCAAAACTTACCCTCTCTCCGGTTCATCAGAGATGACAACACCACCAAACACAATAAGCTCGTGTCCGTACAATACTGCGGAGTGCGCAAACCTAGCCGCTGGTGTCTCATATGTGTGGACTTCTTCCCATTCTACGTCCGCTGTTTTATATCTGTAATGTTGAGGAAATTCGATTATTATGAGTTTACACGTTAAGAATTTGACAGCTACGAGTATTAACGAAAAATTTTGCAGCTTTCAAACTTCAAAATGCTTTATTTCATAAAATTTATCACAAATTGTTTCGTCTTACTTTACTTGAAATTGAAGCTACAGTTAAAATTATAGATCGACACAGACAAACGCCACAGCACTAAAAAAAACCGCGTTGTATTGTCCAATGTAAATTAGAGAAGAAAAGTAAAACCAATCTACTACTCAAATCTACTTGTCTGTCTGTGTTTTTAAAGATTTCTCAGATGAATTTAAGCAAGTATAACATGAAAATCCTACTTGATTTATTTTAAATTTGTCTAACCTTTGTTAACATTCTATCATGCTAATAGAACATTGTAACATAGTAAATGTAGTGTAATCAGAGGATGGTCCTATTAGGTGAAAACTAATAATACTAACTATACATACAAAACTGGTGTTCCCCAAGGTTCTGTTTTGGGTCCAATTACGTATAACACTTATTTGCAAATTTCTTTAGTATTTTACTGTTGCAATGGATAATAAACGTTTCGGAATATGCTTATATTGTTCTTAGAACGATTTTACATTGAATATTTCAAGTAAGGTAATGGTAAGGCAACTTTTACCTGTACAAAAAGTTAGAATTCGAGAAAGTCTCCCCCCCGACCCTCAGCAGATCATCTCCATAGGGCAGCAGCACGAGCGCGGCGGCGGGCGGGGGCGCGCTGCGCGGGGCGGGCGCGGGGGACCAGCCCGCGCGCGCCGCGTCCCGCGCACACGCCGCGCCGCGCCGCCCCGCCGCGCACGCGCACCCCGTCGATATGCACGTGCCGCCGCCGTACGCTGCGTTGCATTCCTCTGTAAATAAACACATAGCCTACGATAAACACTTCGAAAATAAGAAAGAATACAACGGAATAAATATATACTTAAGACATACGACTTCTAAAAATATGGACGCCATTGACTACTAGGCCATTTTTGGGAAATAATCTGTATATTTGAGAATTAAAATTATTAAGAAGTTTGCAATGGTTTTAGTCAGCAAGTGAATGTCAGGCAAACAATTTTCGGCAAAAAGGCAAAGATTTTACATTATCATCACAATTTTCCACTCCCGATATTAAATGATAGACATGCTTTCCAATACAAATACATACATAAACTCACGCCTTATCCCGTCCGGGGTAGGCAGAGACGACAGAACGCCACTTGTCACGATCCTGGCAAACAGATTCGGCCTCGTCCACATTCATTAAGCGAGTCATACATGCGTCGGTTACGAGTGCTCCTTATTTGGCCATTCTCCAATATGCAACCTATCTGGTCAACATATGTTTTCCGGGCCCTACCCGCACCGACTAGCCCTTTCACACTAGCCTTGTATACTTGTTTCGTCAATACAAATAATGTAATTATAATCACCTGGACACAAAGGTAGATCACACGCGTCCCCCGTCCATTCTGGCTCACATCTACATGAACCGTCATCACATTCACCATGATCTGAAAATGGTATAGAAAAAAAAACTGATTACATTGGCAATTGTCGGTGTGGTGACGGAGTAAGAATACAATATGTCACCACCCCAACTCATCCCATGGGTGTCGTAAAAACCGACTAAGGGACTATCTAAGGGACTATCTATTACGAAATAAAAAGAACGAAAACTTGAGATTAAACCCTATACCAATCCGTCTGGTCAGCGTCGTATTAGTAGGCCAAGTATCCCTCCGTCATGGGAGGAGGCCCGTTTCTGCAATGGGACATTAATGGGCTGTAATGATAATGATGATTGAATTGACATGTCCGTCCAGTAAAACTCAAAACAGGTGGTATAACGCCTAAAAACTAGAGACAGCAACGGGAAAAAACACCTACAACAAAAATTTACATTTGCTTTACAAAAAAAAAGGTTCAACTCACTTGAACAATTAGTCCTATGATCATTCGAAGGGCAGGAATAAGCTGCGTAGGTCACGTTAAACCCCTCCATCGCGTACGCATCGTCACTGAAGAAATGTAGCAACGCGCTACCAGAACGCGCAATCACTTGTCTTGTCCAACTTGATTCACCGTTTTCTAGCACCCCACTGAAAAAGGCAACGTTTATGTTTATTACAGGGTCTATGCTATGTAGAATAAACTTATCAATACATTTAATCCAATATACATAATACAGTCAAAAACTTAGATAATCGTAGGAACCAGAAATTGTTTGGCTCCCTTCTCCGTCCGACTTGCCTGCTCAAGTGTACCTTAGGTACGATTAAAAAAGACCTAGCAGCATCAGCATAAGCCAGACGTCATTTTACAATGCGGTACAGGAATTGGAAACATGGGAACAAGAATTTAATGTTGACGAGGTCCAATCTGTTTGCCAGGATCGTGACAAGTGGCGTTCTGTCGTCTCTGCCTACCCTGGACGGGATAAGGGGTGAGTTTAGTATGTATGTATGAACAAGAATTGCCCGAAAAACCGCGATTGAAAAGGATGTATAATTTTTACATTAACCCATATCAGATCGTTATCTCTCCTCCTATCACAGCTTATCTGAGACACGAAATCTCATTTAACCAGAATCTCCACTATATATATTTAGTTAAACAGAAGTCTTCTTCGGAAGGAAGGAAACCGATGGATAAGGAAGGCACAGGACTGCACAAGGTGGCAAGGGCCTATGTCCAGCAGTTGACGTCAATTGGCTGATATCTCTCCTCCTATCACAGCTTATCTGAGACACGAAATCTCATTTAACCAGAATCTCCACTATATATATTTAGTTAAACAGAAGTCTTCTTCGGAAGGAAGGAAACCGATGGATGAGGAAGGCACAGGACTGCACAAGGTGGCAAGGGCCTATGTCCAGCAGTTGACGTCAATTGGCTGATATGATGAATTTTTCTTCATCTGGTCCCTCTACAACCACCAAAAAAGGTAAAGGTTGGTTACTCAAAACATAAGGAACACTTACCTAAAAACAGCCAGTAGTTTTTCAGCTCTCACACTGTCACCATCATACACATATAGATGATCCCATCCACACTCCGTCGCGAAGGTTTCCAGTCTCACACGTAAAGGCGGTGGAGTAGGCCCGAGCCGCGGAGGCGTCAGCAACCAGGAACATTGGGTACTGACGCTATAGTTCCCCGGGCCATCCGTTATGAAGCCCGTTGGGGCTGTTAAACTGAAACACGACAAGTAGCTAAATAAGTACCATGAATATTAAGTAAGATTGATGGAGTATTTGGATATTTGGATTGGAGGATAGGTAGAGTTCTTCCTGTTTTCTTCCTTAGTGCGGGACTAGGGATGTGTGTGTGTGTCCTGTGGCGCGGGGACTTTTACAAGCATCAATTAAACGGACACAAACAACACCCAGACTCAGGACAATAATTTGTGGATTTCACAAATAATTGTCTTTCGTGGGGATCGAACCCACAACCTCGTGCACGGCAGCCGCTTGCGCTACCGTCGCGCCACCGAGGTCGTCAGTTAACTGCATCAGTAGCAAAGCGGTCAGACAAATCTTTGTGCGATCTACAAATTATTGTCCTGAGTCTGGATGTTCTTTGTGTCCGTTAAAGCGATGTTTGTAAAATTATCGCGACACAGGGCAGAATCCATAATGCGGCAGATGCCTCTAAAAAGACAGTTTAAAAGCGAAGATTGCACAGAGCACTACCACGAGTGAAAGAACTCGGCGCGAAATCCTATAAGCTTGTTTGGTCTAAAAAAATGGTTTATTCTAAAAAAAAAAACCTTGAAACACCACAAGTTTGAATAGAAATCTGGCCTGGAAAACCATTTTTTTTAACAATAAAATTAATCACCATAAGGTGTTTTTTATTTTTGAAAAAAAAAAAACCTATAAATTAAATTATTCATGACACAAATCATATTTGTAATGATAAATGTAAGTAAAAATATAAAATAATAATAAAATTCAGATGTTTTTTCACCCTTTTGTGTTTTTGTTTAATTTTGGCTTAGGTAGTCGATGCAGCGTACTATCGATTTGGTGCACTATCGATGTAGAATACTGTCGTTTTAGTGTACTGTCGATGTAGCGTACCATCGATTTGGGGTACTGTCGATACCGTCGATTTAGGCTGCTGTCGATAAATTAGCCTGTCGATGGAACGTTTGCGATACAGCGACCATCGATGTAGTGACTGTCGATATTATGAACTAGACCCATGTCAAACATCGTATTAGTAGGCCAAGTTTCCATCTCTGGAGACTGGACGAGGCCTGCCCTTACGAACAGACCTTAGTCATAAGCTATTATGATGTCACAAACTAAATTCTCTAAATCTCTGTGTGGTGAACTGGTGACGGAGTAAGAATACAATATGTCACCATCCCATGGGTGTCATAAAAACCGACTAAGGGACTATCCGCGAATATTATCTTTACGAAATAAAAAGAATGAAAACCTGAAACTAAACCCTATACCAATCCGTCTGGCGAGCGTGGTATTAGTAGGGCAAGTATCCCTCCGTCATGGGAGGAGGCCCGTCCCTGCAGTGGGGCATTATTGTGCTGTTATGAATCTAAATCCAGGTCAGTATTAATTATAACGTTAGCTCTAATCTTTTTTTGTATAATCTAGATTGTAACATTACGCTTTTATTTTCATTGTTAACATGTGCAACAATTTTAAATAAAACATATGCCTAAAATAATCAGTGTTCATCGGTCCAAAGATCTATTCATAATATTTCGTTGTAATGCTAATTTGTATTAACGCGATTTTAATAGATCGCGATAATTTGCCATGTAATAATGAGACGTACAATGAATACATGGTGTGAACTTCCCATTTCATGTCATAACAATCGACCTATGGAAAGCTCACACACAATAACTGTAAAAAAGAAGGAAAACATCAGGTAAAATTTAATACCAATCTGGCTGGACAGTGTGATATTAGTATGGCACATGCCTCCAGCACTGGAATAGGGTATTAGTTAATTTGTATGATGATCCTTAAATAAAAGGATTATCCTTTTCGTTAAAGATCATTTTTCTTATGGCCACAATACCCCTCAATAGCAAAAGCATTTTTGCAGCGGTAAATATTTTAGGCGTAAGGTGACGGTTTTAGAATACAACTAGCTATCATTTTCATAGTCTTGGGGTCGTTAGCGCCGACTGAGGGTCTAGAGACGATTGTTTATCTTTGAGGTTAGTGGTAGAATCAACTGGGACCCAAATGACTGTCTGGGAAGGGACCGAAAGTCCAGAACAGTTTACATTTCCAAATCATGGTCAGGATCAGCTGTTACACATAGTGCATGTTATCAGACAGGCAAAGTAATGATGTAATGAAGCCAGAATCACCCATTGACTTATTCCTGGAATGCACTAGCCATCAGGCAGGCAAGATACAGTCATATTGCCACATGTATAAGTACAGGGGAAAGTAAGTATAAATATTTAAAAAGCAACAATTATTCATTGTTTAAGGTGAACTTGACCTATGGTAACTCCATTGTTAAAATTATATGCTACAACATGAGTACCTACATAAATGGGAATATCATCTATTGTATTAAATATAATATAGGATTCTAATAAAATAATAATGATTGATGATGTTAATGAAATGACTGTAATGCAGACTACAATATACAATTATCCTATGGCAACCTATGCCAAGTATCCCTCTGTAATGGGAGAAGGCCCGTCCCTGCAGTGGGACAATAATGGGCTGTTATGATGATGCTTGTTGCCTATGCTTGTTGCCTTTACATCATCTACAGAAAGCCTTGTTAGGTCGGGTTACCTGGGTCCGAAAAGAAGAAAGACAATGGAAAAAATTGATACAAAGTGGGACTCGAACCCGCGTCTCTGGACTATACGCGTCCAGCGCCATGACCAACTAGGCCACCCGAGCATCCGTCTCAACTACCAAATTTAACCATTGCTTAATACCGCACGGGCCGCAACTTAGAACTCAACTGTGCAACGCCATCGGGTTACCTGGATGTTGGTAACAACTGCGGATTCCCCCTCGCTCCAAAACATGGCTCATCTACTATCCTGTCTATTGTGCCCTAATACCTGCACTAAAGAGGATGCTACTGACCAAGCCATATGAGTGGCTGAATTCTAGGGTAGTATCTTGTAACAAATTGATTGGAAAAAAGAGGAACTACCAATCTTGACAGTTTTTTCTTGTCGTTTTTTAATGCGGAACTGAACTTCTATTCTGGGAGGAGAACATCTTGATACAGACATTGTCACAGTCAAATAAAAAGAAGCTATGAAACTCTTTAGGTCCAACTAGTTCACTATGTAAGTTCACATTAATATTAATGTCAAAATGTGTATTATTTTGGATACAAAAGGTCTGTGGGTGGGACTATACTATGTCTGTGGGACAATATTATTTTTTATGATAGCTATAGAAAAAAACAAAATAGAGTATACTAATTTTATTTCTTTGTAATTTCATGTAAAAACTTGAACAAATAACCATTATCATATTATACATAAATAAATCCAAATTCTTATTAGTCTTTTATAATCTGTCTGTGTCTTTGAAACTTCTTCCCTAATCTGTTAATATAATTTCTAAATTATTTCCATTACAATTAAAGTATATTACAATGTAACAGTTAAATTAATAAATAAACTAACACACTAAAGTAGGTCATTAACAAAAGCTATCACTAAGTCTAGAATTTAATTACTAACATGATAATAAAAACAATAATAAATTAAAGTACCTAAATAAACTACATCTATACTAATATTATAAAGAGGTAAAGTTTGTCTGTTGTGACTTTGTAGGGGGTAAACTCTGGATCTACTGAACCAATTGTAAAAAATATTTCTGTGTTGAATAGTCCACTTATCGGGGAGTGTCATAGGCTATAGTATCAAGCTATGACTAATAGGAGTGGAGCAGTAATAAAATATGTTTAAAACAGGGATGCATTTTTTTTCGCAGCCCAACAAAGTGGGCATGGGTCAGCTAGTAAAGTATATAATAACATCTAAATGCCATAGTAGAATTTATTACACTGCTTCTTCACTAACAGCATCTAGGAAGTAGTGGTAAACTTAAATAAACTTTAAAGTAATGTAAACTTAGGTTAAGTAGCACAAAATTGATGTCAATAGGTTATAACTATGTTAATATTATGTTGAAATATACATGAATTAAATTAAATAACTATTTTCAATTCTTCCATGGAAAACAATATTACTAATATTATAAACATACTACATAAATAACTATTATCAACTTATTACATTACACATGTACGCAATGAATCTGAAAAATGTTGGCCATAACACAAATACAGTAAGCAATATAAAGTCATTAGCAATCAGCTGACCCAGTATTATTGAAAGAAAATGTAAATAAATGACTACCTGTCACTAACATTCATGAATCATTCAGAAATACATTCTTTTATACAAAAAAACTGTAACAAAATGTCTACATAATACAAAGGACCATTAACAGTTATTTAAAGTTTAATTACTGTTACTAAACAGTGACTTCCAAAGGTTAGCACAAATTGTCAGATTCAGGTTATTAAACAACAAACCAATAACATGTCGTGACATTGTTCTACGACCTTCGGCATCCAGCTCAGGATCGAGGAAAGAAGCCAAACTATTTAATTGGATAATCCTCGCGGGCTTTCTCTTGCAAATTCGAGCAACTCGTCACTAAGGCGCGCCTCAGAAAGAGGTCACTGAACTAAACAAATCAAAACGTACTCAAGAAGACCATTGGTTAGCAAGGACTACTTACTTGACTTTCCCACCGCAGAACTGACATTCTGGACCCTGCCATCCCTCGTAACACACGCACATATCATTTTTACACACACCGTTTATACAGTTATGATCACTACACTTAGATAGAACACCATCACAGAACAATAACACTATGAGCACAGAACACAAGAATGGCGAGAACCATGAACATTTTCGTCTGTATTTAGATTTAAATAGAAATAAAAACATTTGTAGGGATTCTACCATTTTGATGTATGCATTTTCAACGAGTTTTATTAGCGCGGACGTAAATGCGGTTTCAACGTCGCGTAGATTCGTACGGTACTAATTTTAGGGTTGTCATCCTATAAGAATAGAAGTACCGGAGCTGTCAAACAAAGTAAATATTGCTCTGGATTAACATTAAGAGCGTTTATAGGGCACACTAGCGCCGCCAATTGAAAAAAAATCATAATTCGCAAATAGGATAAATAATTTAAAAAGTTAATAACAAAGTCTTGAGAAAAGGTAATAAAGTATTTTTTTATTACACTCTCAACACTTTAAGTGTTTTTCAATTAAATAAATATTGCATTATAAACAAAAACGGCCGTTTTTTTTTCGAATGCGAAATTTTACTAATTGAAAAACATTTAAAGTGTTGAGAGTGTGTTATATAAATACTTTATTGCCTTTTCTCAAGACTTTGTTATCAACATTTTACATTATCTAACCTATCTGCGAATTATGATTTTTTTTCTATTGGCGGCGCTAGTGAGCTGCGTAAAGACCCAAAAAATTACAAATTGCGAATTAAGAAGGTAACGTTGCTAGGGGGTACCTTAAATGGAGTCCTTAACTTATTTGTCACATTCTTCAACAGAACCAAAGCAGGATTCTACTAAGAGTCAATATAAAAATACAATATATTAAAAAGCGTTCCGAAGTCTCTGGTTCCCATTTCCACTCTTGCTTTATTTCCTTATGAGTCGTAAATGTACAATTTACATTTGACTTATAGTTCATTTCTGTATATCCACTCGCTTGCTTACGATTTTGAAAAAGTCGTCGAACTTTGCTCACGAAATTTAACGCATGAACACGGCGCGGTTTCTCTCATTAAAACTTAATTTGCCATCGCTTCAATTGCCCCCCGTAAATATTGTTTATTGTTTTAGATAGACAATAATATAACAAACGAATCTATGTTTTTTTAATGTTACAGAAAGTATATGTATAATATTTTATTGGAGTCCAAAGTTTAAAGTTCAACCAATTTTACCGGCTTCAAGTACACGTTGGAATTATTGAATTTAACACATTTCACTTGAATCATACTAAAATATTTTTTTTAAATATCATAGAAAATGTTTTCTAGATTAATTTAGTACCTTTCACTTATTAATAAACAATTAATTAGTAAATTTACGGCATTTTTACTTCGGAGCATGCACTAACACAGAATTTACAATATGGCGACTATAAATTTCAACTTTAAAATAAAAATAAAAATTTCTCTGGTGATGTTGCAAACTTGCATTCAGTTGGTAGACAAACTATTATTCTATAAATTTAAAACGTTTCGAATGGACTTTGTGGACTACAAAATAGAGTTTAAAGTCGTTAAATAGAAAAAAAAGTTTGGTAGCGATAGCTACCAGAAGCAAAGTTCGGCGTTTTGTTTTGGTAACTATAGCTACCAGAAGCAAGCGAGCGGTTATAGATAGTTCAGGTTCTGTAAACTCTGATACATATTTTTTGTAGATTATACTTCTCCTGTAAATTTTATTACGAATGGTTACTTTTCGGTAAATTAAAAAAAAATGTTTACTTGCAATAACTTTTTACAGATTATTTGTGGCAATTAAGATAGCCAAGATTAAAAACGCATTATGTTAAATATTCAATTTAATCCAACTGATCATGTTCCCTGATAACGGGAAAATTTATAGCTGTGGTAACCCTAAAATGACATGTTTCGACAGAGAAAAATATCTGCGTTCATTAATTTTGCATTTTACGTAGAAATTAATACATAAAATAAGTACAAGTTTTTATTGATTAATCTTTAAATTACTTTAGTTCTAAGTAGTTGATATAATTATTACGTAAAATCAAATATTAAAAATTATTTTCCGATTTTAGGCAACAAGTAGCGACATCTATATTCTGTAACGAAATTGTTCTAATGTCGCTTTTGTAACAGTTCTACAAGTCACCAATAGGTGTCAGTACAAGTTAGAATAATCCAGGATGAAATAAAACTTAAGTGCACTTCGGGAATAAAAAAGAGAAGCCAATCTTACTTTTTAATTAGTTATTGTACCACTTTTTTTTACTTAAGCGTGTTTTGCATTACTGAATACAAAAACAGTCATTCATTATCTTTAACGATACGATGTGAAAGAAAGGGGATTAAAAGGACCTACCTACTCTGGAAGATGTACCTAAGGATAACTACTTATCTATAATAGCAACAATTCCTTTTTACAATATAAGGTATTTTAGTTCAATTGACAACTTTTAATGAAACAATTTTTAATGTGTCTAGTACCTACACATTTCGAATTTACTGCTTCCAAAGCTTATTTCAATGATGTAGTACCTAAGTACCTATTAATGCTCTAATTAAAGTAGTTTATTTTATTCTATAGTTTTGAAGCTACAATTTACTTAACCAATTCTTATAAAAAATTCTGCAGGACAAACTTTAAAGAGTTAGGTTACCTACACCTGTTCTTTAGTAAACTTTTAAACTCAAGGAGGTGTTTTAATTGGTCAAGGAATGCATTTTATGTAAATCACAGCCTTTTCGGTAGTCGCTTGTGACATTACAAAGCTATCATCATTACAGCCAATTAATGTCATACTGCAGGGACGGGCCTCATCCCGTGACGGAGGGATATTTGGCCTACTAATACCACGCTGGCCAGACGAATTGGTATAGGGTTTAATTTCAAGTTTTCCTTCTTTTTATTTAGTATAGTTAATATTCACGGATAGTCCCTTAGTCGGTTTTTACGACACCAATGGCATGAGATGAGGTGGTGACATATTGTATTCTTACTCCGTCACCACACGGATATAGGCTTTAATCTTTAAAACTACGCAACGGATTTAGAAGCGGTATTTAATCAATTTTATATAATACATGCTTAATATTGTACCTGTGCGAAGCCGGGGCCAGTCGCTAGTTGTGTTATAATTAAATTAGGCGTTATCTTGATCAATCAATCAATCAACGCGAGTGTGAGTCTTGAACTTTAGACTAGAGCATAAACTTTTGATCATTGACTAGCGACCGAGTCCTTCGTGACTGCTACGCAGAGGTCTCGAGTTCGATTCCCGCTCAATGCAAATATTTGTGTACATGAACATGATTGTTTGCATTGGTCTGAGTGTTTCATTGTATATGTATTTACAAAAAAATATATTTAAGTATGTTTATCCGATGTCTATTCCCATATTACAAGGTCTGCTTAGTTAGGGACTAGATGGTGTTGCGTGAATGTAAAAAAAAAAATTAGGGTCGTAGCACACATATAAAAACGTAAATGGACCGACACAGCCTTGCCTTCCTTCCTATCAAACGTCAAAAATCCGATTACGTTACGATTCCGATTAGTGTGCGTGGTAGTAAGGAGTTTCATACAAAAAATACGGAACGGCTCGAGTTGATACGGTGACGATCCCATTCCGTTTTGATATGTGTGCTACGATCCTTATGCGTGTATTATACTTACATAATAAACCATCCTCTTGAATCACTCTATCTATTGAAAAAACCGCTTGAAAACCCGTTGCATAGTTTTAAAGATTTAAGTATATTTATTTTATCTGCGTGTGGTGACGGAGTAAGATAGATGCTAGCGGGAAAAAATCCGAATAATTCAAGTTGATTAAATCGGAATAGTACCGAAATATACCGGAACTTTGGGATTTTTTCAACTGATCGCACTGTCACGTGATTTATTTATTTTATTATATGTATTAAATATTTATGTGCTATAAAATTTATATTATTATGTTTTTATTTATTAAGTGTATAATTATAATTTATAGGTAAGTATAAATAATTGTAAATAAACTATTTATGCATTTTGTCTGGTACAGATAGTTTTATATTATTATTATTTTAGATTAGTTTAATATTCGGGCGATATATTTGACGGAAAATTCGATCGAATCTTTCACTCACTCGCGGGGGGAAAGCTCCTCCGCAAAGCATGTCCTCTCTCTCTTACCGCACCAGGCACCGCTGCCGAACAACTCGAGAGTCATGTCACAACGTGAACCACTCACGTCGTGACATGAGTCGTGCAGACGGGCTCGCGCCCGTGAGGCTGCGGCCGGCGCACAAAGGTGTAGCGGCGCCGGCGCGGCGCGGCGGTGATCGACGATCGATGCAAAATACTATTTTTCAGCAAATAAAACATAAAAATATTTATTAAATAAATTTTGAATAAATCCGATTTTATGAAATTTTCCCTGATTTTTTCCGGTATTATTCCGTATTAATCAGAAGTTTTGCAACTAAGAATACAACATGTCACCACCCCATCTCATTCCATGGGTGTCGTAAAAACCGACTAATGGACTTTCCGTCAATATTATCTTTGCGAAATAAAAAGAAGGAAAACTTGAAATTAAATCCTATACCAATCTGTCTGGCCAGCGAGGTATTAGTAGGTCAAGTATCCCTCCGTCATGAGAGGACGGATCGTCCCTGCAGTGGGACATTAATGGGCTGTTATGAAGTAGGTATATTATACCTATAGGGACGGACAGGCAGCGACAGTGACTTTGTTTTATACTATGAAGTGATATATTTAGTACATGTAGGTACTTACTTAGTTAGTTAATAAGTTTGTCCGAAATTTTCGTACTTATTTCGTATTTACGTTTAAAAATTGGTGTTGTCGTGATTCCGGTCACGCGAAATGAACGTTAATGCTTATGTATATTTTATATCCGTGCCACAAAACCATATCTGATGGGTTTACTAATAATTTAACGTGTTTCTCTGCTATTTAGAACATAATTGTTTTTTTTTTAATAGCTCTCCTTTGTTAAATACACTTATAAATACCTAAGTACCTACTAATAATTTTAACTGCCCTCTGTCTAAGTAGTCGTTTAGGTACGTAGCTGCAGTGCACGAGTTAGTGGACTCAAATTCCGATCATATTCAGTCGGTGTCGTAAAAATTTCTCAGGCAATTTGTTACAAAATTGTATTATATGTAGTGTAAGGTTGATATTTTATATGTAGGGTATTTTGATACTCAATTTAAGGCGCAATGGACGGCACGTCAGGGCCTTTTTTGTGTAAGCAGCCGAAGCGAGTGGTTGTGTATCCTATCCATCGAAGTATATTAATATTATATACCTGAGTATAATAAAAGTATACAGTACAACCAGCGGAGTTTTATTACAGTAGGATAGTCTGAAATCTGAAAAAGGACATAGGTAAGTTACTATTTATACACACCACCCGGGCGAAGCCGCGGGCAGAAACTAGTATCTTCATACATGCCAGCTGGTTTCAAGTACCTACTGCTTCTGAAGGATGCTACTTCACGCACTATGGATCCAGCCCTGTGTCGTGGGGACCTTTATGGGCATAAAACTAACAGATAAGTAACGATACAGAGAACATCCAAGGTATAGACAATAATTTTTGGAAGCACACAAATTAAGTACATATATTATGTTGCGTGGAATTCGAACCCGCGAACTCGTTCATCAGCTACAGACACGACCGTATGCCGAGGTAGTTTTATAAGTTAAATATATAAATATTCGTCATAACTACACAGCTCTATAATTAACCACTTTTTCGTAACTCCGAATTGAATTTTACAGCCGCCATATTATTAAAAAAGTCCTAAAATGCAAACAAATTAGTTGTTTCAAAGAAAACGGTAACATTTAGACCACTAATGCTTGCCGCTCATGCAATGATAATTCACAAGAACTAATTTTTAGTGTTAAACTTACTTGTATTAGTGAAATAATTTCGAGTTTTTACTAGCCTCGTTATATTAGTGAAACTCGTTACAGTCAAAAGACCATTTTATTGTTGCCATAAATCAGCAGACGACTACGCGGTCCACCTGATGGTATCATAACAGCCCATTAATGTCCCACTGCAGGGACGGGCCTCCTCCCGAGACGGAGGGATACTTGGCCTACTAATACCACGCTGGCCAGACGGATTGGTATAGGGTTTAATTTCAAGTTTTCCTTCTTTTTATTTCGTAAAGATAATATTCACGGATAGTAGTCCCTTAGTCGGTTTTTACGACACCCACATGGGATGAGATTGCGGTGGTGACATATTGTATTCTTAATATGAGACTCAACATCTTATATCTTTGGTAAACAGCGGCTTGGCTTTACTCTGGCATTCCTTTCCAAAATAAAAGTTATTAAGAAAAGACATACCAAAAGTAGTCACCTGCCGACATTTTATATTAATACATAGGTATCCGCGTGTTCCTACATTTAGTGTATAATTGTTGTTTTTGTTGAAAATAATTAACTGTAGACTTTAGCTAGTAGCGGACAGGTTAACTTCGGTTAAATGTATGAAACTGACATTGCTGAGAATTTTAGTGAAATACCATTTTTATAAACTGAAATGCAGACTGACTTCAAAAAAAATTTTCAAATCGGTCTAGTCTAGCCGCTTTCGAGTAATCAGGTACTTAACAAACACAAAAAAAAAGAAAAAAAAATACAACCGAATTCTCAGAAACCTTATTTTTTGAAGTCGGTTAAAAATAGAGAAGATTGATGGCATTTCATTCTTTAATGGTCCTTTCGTCACTGTTTAGTTCCTCATAACAGACTCCATCCTTACGTATTTGTATTTTTATTTATTTATTTCTCAACTAGCTGCTGTGCCCGCGACTTCGTTCGCGTGGCGGATGTTACTTACTTCGCAATTCGATTTAATACAGAAAAATCGTTTTTTAAACTTTATAACAAACAGATATACCTACAAACGAATTGTTAAATTAACGAACGAACCAAAACCTTTTCAAAAACAGACCTTTACAAAGACAGATCTATGAAGACTGCGTCTAAACTTATGCTGAAAGACATGAGCGAACGTCATTCTTTCAAGGAAAATCTTAACACCGCGATACTGAAAATGACGTCACAGGCACAATGCCATCTGATGTCAAATTTGTAAGTTAAAATAAATGACAGCCCATTAATGTCCCACGCAAGGACGCGCCTCCTCCCGTGACGGAGGGATACTTGGCCTACTAATACCACGCTGGCCAGTCGGATTGGTATGGTTTAATTTCAAGTTTTCCTTCATTTTTCTTTCGTAAAGATAATATTCACCGATTGTCCCTTAGTCGGTTTTACGCCACCCATGGGATGAGATGCGGAGGTGACATATTGTATTCTTACTCCGTCACCACACGGATAATCGCTAATTAATTAATGAATGAATACATTTGCACGCCACGTTATGGTGCGGCAGAATTACCTGCCTCGGTGGCGCGGCGCGGCGGTCGCATTACATGGCTGGCGTGCATGAGTTCGCGGGTTCGATTCCCATGGAGGACAATTGTGATACACAAACTATTGTCCTTAGTCTGGATATTCTTTGTGTCCGTTAAATTGATATTTTTAAAGGCTAGTGTAGGATTTGTCTTTTGTAAAAAAAAATGCTGAAATAAATTATTGTACCTAACACCTTTTTACTATCTAGCAAAAAATATTTGACTAACTTAGACTCGACTATATTATCCGATTTTGATGAAACATACCTCAGTTTAAGCCTAATAAGAAAGGCTACAATACAATGTATTGGTCTTAAGATTATATTTTAAATTTTAAAGATGTGCGGTAACAAACAGACAGACAGACAGATAGACATTAATTCTAAAAATTGTAAGTGTGAAGTGTTATTGCTTTTTGACTTTCTAGATTTTATAGATAATTTTTATCTGAATTTTCGAAAAGAACAGACATTTCGACCTCTACAGTTTTATTATAGTATAGAAGATAGATAGATTACCTGCTTTAAAACTAATACCTAAAAACTACGTATCTATGTATTTTAATATCTAAAGTGCGCTTATTCCGAAAAGAGTCAATAAGAACCACGTCCGTTCGCATTAAGAGTCAATGTGAATGAAATTATATAGATGACCGGTTGGCCGTTTCGGACGTTAAACAAAAATCAACCGTACAGCCGTACTCATACTGGCGCAGCGACATTTGGAAATTTTCTTTCATCTATATCTTGTGTGTTTAAAAACCGATTTCTATATTTTTTTTTTATAAATAAGATATTAAAGTGTACTTTTGAAATATGGGAGTTTGAAAAAGATATGTCTATGCAAATTACAATATATTTATGTATTTATACACTTTGAAGAAAACCCTAACGATTAAACACGTTATTGTGGCTAATATATAAAAGATAGATATATACTATTAAGGACTTTTTTGTACATATTTTGAAGACCATTATTTTTGTAATACATATTTTTGGCGTATGATCAACGTATGCGATGATAAGAGCTCGAACGCGCGTTTTTTCAACCGACTTGCTTCAAATATTTCGTCACTGCTCATCTCCTATGTGTCTTAGCGTTATGTTATACAGCCTATAACCTGCCCGGGAGTATGGACTACAATTGTACCAAGTTTGGTTAAAATGCCTTCAGTAGTTTTTGACCCATGCGTGCACATACAGACAGACAGACAGACAGACAGACAGACAGACAGACAGACAGACAAAAAATTTATTGATTGCATTTTTGGCATTAGTATCGATCACCATTCATCCTCCAATATTAATTTTTAACATATATTCAATGTACAGAATTGATCTCTCTACAGTTTTATTATATAGTATAGATATAGATAGATGTAATGTTCTAAAAATAACAACTTATTGACGTCACTATAAATCTACTTAGTCTAAGTTTACTTATTATTAAAAGTTTTTCAAACTTTACCACCAGTTCCAAGGCGCTAGTAGAGAAGAAGCGGCGTAAAATAAAGTTAACGTAAAAGTAACAAGGTAAGATATGGTAAGATTAGTTAAGTTGAGATTAGTTAAGATAAGATTAGTTAAGATAGTAGTTAAGTTGAGTTTAGGTAAGTTAAGATAAGCTTAATTAAAATAAGATTAGCTAAGTTAAGATTAGTTAAGTTGAGATTAGTTAAAATAAGATTAGTTAAGTTAAGATTAGTTAAGTTGAGATTAGTTAAGATAAAAGATTAGTTAAGATAAAAGATAGACAATATTTTGTTTGTAACCTTTGTTTTAAAATTAGGTATCTATTTACTTAGAAAACATGAATATGTAATTTTTTATTGCAAATAAAATAGTTAACTTATTTTTGGCGTAGAAAACAATCTGGCTCATACTGAAAATTAATGCTCCATTATGACATAGGTACCTACATGCTTAAAAGATTAATACATTTAAGGCAATTTTATCACAATAATTGAAAACAACAATAAATTGCTAACATACTATAATTAATACTCCGTGTGGTGACGGAGAATTAATTATACAATGTCACCACCCCATCTCATCCCAAGGGTGTCGTAAAAACCGGCTAAAGGACTATCCGTGAACATTATCTTTACGAAATAAAAAGAAGGAAAACTTGAAATTAAACCCTATACCAATCCGTCTGGCCAGCGTGGTATTAGTATGCCAATTATCCCTTTCGTCATGGGAGGAGGCCCGTCCCTGCAGTGGGGCATTAATGGGCTGTTATGATGATACTATAATTATTGCAAAATATAAACCACTTTTTCTTCACTCAGTAAAAAAAAATCTCAAAATTAGCTTCAATAAAACTAAAAACAAAAAAAAGTTTTTCAAAACGCGTCGATATTCACCGAATTGGCGGGCCGATTTTCGTCCCCCTTTACGCAGCTGCATTGTGCAAGGTCAGTGGCATTATGCGATGTGAGTGCATTGCCCAAACAACTGCACGCGGACTAAAATGTACACACATACATACTAACACGTCTGTGTATATATGAGTGAGTGAAACACGACAATAAGTATCCGAAATGAGGCGTCAAAGATTACTTGTTGCAGATAGGTAGAGTTCTCTGAAGATTTTTCTTTTACAATTTTCTGTCAATACAAAAACATCTATGAATCCTGTCAAAACAGAAACACAAGAAAAAAATATTCGAAAAACGTTTCGTATCTAATATACTTACTTAAATTTAAAAAAAAGGTACTTAAAGTTATCTGGAGAATCTCGTAAATAAATTACAGCTTATCAATATAGATGTAAGATTCTTATTTAATTTTAGGTTTGTAATCTAAGCCAAAAGACATTGCCATGTTGGTTATAGGCCTTCTTCATACATCTCTTTCCTTTGTATTATATTTATTACGTATCTCCTTCATCCATCATATTGCCTAAAACCTTTACTAGGTTCGGGCCTGATCGATACGTGGAATTGTCTGTTAATAATAAAAACAAATTAAAAAATTACAAGTAAAATGGTAAAACAGTCTTTAATTAAATAAATAATTATTCTTCTTCATAATGTTGCTCTCCAATTAATGAAGGTTGGACATCAGCCTCGAAAGCATCTACCTATTTCTGGCGAGGTGAAACAGTTTTAATAAATAATAAACAGACTAACAGGCATTTAACCAGCTTTAAATGTTCTGAAACAAACCTTTCTGACCCGCAATTTCTTAATCTTTGCCCACCACACAAATAAAAAGCTTGAACCAGTCAAAGTACCCGAATTACATACATACACACACACATACACAATGTAAGTCAAGAGTAAGGTCAGGGCCGACCTTTTGGAAACCATTCGGGTGTTTTCGGCTCATTTCGGTTTCATTCGGCGTTTGCGCAGGGTCATGGTTGGACCGCTGATTTTGTTTTGCTTTTTTTTGTGTAAAGCTCTTTTGTATTCGGAATGTTTTTATGTTGTGCCAGGTTTATGTAATAGTTATGTATTATTTTATGTATTATATGGGTATTAGAAAATGGTGGTAGGTCTTATGATTTATATACAGCGTGATTTTGTGGTAGTTTTGGACCTTAAATAATAATGTGATTCAATGCATATCTAGAAACAGTAGTAATATTAATACAATACCTATCATTTATGATTTAGGATTAGCCTCGTTGGTGTATATGGCTGCCGTGAGCGGGGATGTGAATTCGATTCCTATGCAAGATTGGGATCCAAAATTATTGTCTTGATCGTGGATGTCTGTACGTCTGGATGTTTTTTGTGTTCGTTAATTTTATGTCTATAAAAGAACCCGCCAGACAAGCATCGCTAGAGCTTTTTCGGCCGCTGCGCCATGGCAACTGAATAGCGATAGTTGTCGGAAACTAACAGAAATGTTTGTGAAAAAGTTAAGTAATGAATATTTAAATTTTTTTTAGTTAAGGTTATTACTTCTCTTATCAGCTCTAGTAGTCTCGTTGATTAGATCTTTTAGGTCATCATCATCATAACAGCCCATTAATGTCCCACTGCAGGGACGGGCCTCCTCCTGTGACGGAGGGATACTTGGCCTACTAATACCACGCTGGCCACAAAGATTGGTATAGTGTTTAATTTCAAGTTACCTTCTTTTTATTACGTTACGTTCAATTCATTACGTAAAGATAATATTTACGGATAGTCCCTTAGTCGGTTTTTACGACACCCATGGGATGAGATGGGGTGGTGACATATTGTATTCTTACTCCTTTACCACACGGAGAAGTAATCTTTTAGGTAACTTGACATTATAAAAAAGTATATACCTAAGATATGTTATGCGTTGAACAAACCTCTGCAAAATTAAGGACTAGATGGCGTTGAATGAATGTTTGAGTTCTTATTTTAAAGTTAATCTTTTATACTTATCATAAATCGTTTATTTAAAGTGTGTAAACATATTGATTAAGAGTTACAAACAAAAGAATATTTTATTTCTAATATTAACTACAGTTAAACTTCAAAGGAGATCTTTGCCTGGGATATAATATAATTAAAACAAAAAAAGCCTACACTAAAAAGGTCACGTTTCGTTACTACAAACAAAAAAAAAACACAAAATGCCAAACATGAATTAAGAATGACATAATTGTTAAGTATGTGTATGAAACGACAGCATGTAATTAATTTACGAGTAAATAGGTACTTTTAATAAGTACCTGTGTTGGTAATAAGTACCTATTATTGCATACAGATACTAACAAGACTGAATAACTGCTTATTAAAGTCACCCCCATTGAAACAATTCAATAAAATTAAATATCTGCGAAGGTAACCTATTATTTTATTCTCTAATTGTGTTTCTTAAAAAAATAGAACGTTTAATGCTTTAGTTTGGTTCCGTATAGCCTAGGTAGAAAAACGTAAGATATTTTTTTCCTATTTGCAACCCAGACAAACTTTTGGTTACTAATAGTAGAGGAGCAGGAAACTCTACATTGAGTACTATCACAGATTAACCCCTGGTTTCCGAATGGCTGATCAAGCATAAATCAACTAGTCAAGTGTCAAATTTTAGTTCCTGAAAATAATAGTTGACAAGAGTTTTGACACTTGATTAGTTGATTTTTACTTGATCAGACATTCAGAAACCAGGGGTAAGTCTAACTATGCCGATGATGTCAAGAGAATTACTGAATAAATTTTGCCCAAAGAGAAATAAGAATACAATAGAATCACAGCCCCCGTCATAGGTGTCGAAGTAGCCAATTAAGGGGTATTATTTACATAAATAAATTGGAAAGCTTGATATTAAGCCTAGTATTCGGTATTACCTAGTCTGGCTAGGGGGGTATTAATTTTTGTTTGTCTGTCAGTTTGCCTTCGTCACTCCAGATTTTTTTTTAATAATACCTACTCACATTTTTTTTAGGTATTTTATAAGTTTGTTCCAAAACTGCTTAGTGTTTTTAGCGACATGATTCCGGTGTTTGTTTCTTTAAATCTAAATAATATTATAAACTGCCTGACCCGTGTGCCCACTTCGTTAGGCGGCGAAAAAAGCACGTCCCTTTTTTAAACATATGTCATTACTGCTCCACTTCTATTAGTCATATCGTGATACTAAGTATATAGCTTATGACACACTACACTCCCCAATAAACGGACTATTCAACACAGAAAGAATTTTTCAAATCGGTTCATTAGATCCAGAAATTACCCCCTACAACGTCACAAACACTCAAACTTTACCTCTTTATAATATGTATAGGTAAGTGTATAGATATGTATAGGTATGTGTTTTTTTATATACCTACCTATTCTATTCTGTAGAATATTTATATAAAGAGATGAATATAAAGAGGGGTATCGGCGAAGCTTGTGCGCAAAAATTGTATACTTACCTATGTTTGAATATTTAATAAAAGTCTTCAGTGTGACAATTATTTATTTCGCAAGTTTCATAAGCAGACGGACCCCTAAAGAGTAAGTCGTGTACATTTTCAATAAGCAATTACAACAAACCAGTAATTTTAAATAACCCACAAGAAGTACGAAGCTATTTTATTTACAAAAATAGATGTTTCATTGCCCCTCGGTAAAAATAACCACCAAATTGGACTCGGTCGTAACTCGTTTTGTTATTTTTTTCGCGCCCATCCGCCATATTGGAGTTTTTACTTTTTTTTTTGTTACAATGCCAAAACCTAGCCTTGCTCGCAAGTGGTCCACCCGCTGGCTAAATGGAATCAAGCTAAATAATACTTTAGTTGAGGAAACCAGTTATTTGCGGTATGTTATTGTGCAACTGGTATTTTATTGTTAGTTTTAGGGTTACTTGGTATATTAAAAATGTTGTTGTTGATATAAATAGTACAGTCAATGGCCAAGTACATAATCAATATTCGACATTCCATAATAACTAATTGACCGGAATTTGAGACAAAATGAAGAGCCAAAAATTTTAATTTATTTCTTATAAAAAATTATATTCGCTTATGCAGGAATTTAAGATAACATAGTTTATTACAATCAGCCAACGGAAGTCCTCTTCTGGACATATGCCTCTCCTAAATATTTCCACCTAGCGCGGTACTGTGCCCCTCTCATCCATCGTGTGCCGCCGTCCTAACTTACTAGGTCGTAGAGTTGTAAGAACTTTTAAAGTGGTTAAAAGTTCTTACAAACTCTACGACCTAGAGTATTCTTTCAACAATATTATATTGAATGGTGACAGTAAATATGTTTGTTAAAAAGTCGGTGTATCTGTGCATGTGCATCGCAGATCTTTAAAAAAACCTAAAGAAGAAGAGTGTGATAGAGTCAACTTGATACTTACTAAAATTTTACTTACCATTATATTTATGTACTTACTAATACTATACTTATGAAAAAAAGTCTCTGTCTCGAAAATCATTAGGGTAACTTGCGCCCACTAAAATACCCTTAAGTCCGATTTACACATTTTTTTGGGCGAGATAAGTTGACGATACGCGAAAGAGGGGGCTACTTCGTACTTAACTCGCCAAAAAATAGGATGGAGATCTATTTAAATCAACTTAATCAACAACTTACTACTTAACTCGCTACTGTACCTACTTGTCGATGTGTAAATCGGGCTTTAGATAAGCCCACTCTTCGCTGTTGCCAATGACCGCTGGCACTTACTGTTTTTATTTTACTTCAGCATCTACCATTTCAAGTAAGGCAACATAAGGTTTTCATTATGTACATAATGAAAACCTTATGTTGTCTTAAAATAATTCAGCAAAGTTTCCTAATTAATTCTTACTCTTAGATAATTATAAATGTTTTCACGGCTGAATCGCGGAAACGACGATGTGTATTTAAAAATTCTTTCGGTGACATTTGTTTGACGTGACCTGTCAAATTAGCGCGCGTTTTTGCTCAATTTGCGGTCAACCAATTATGACAACCCTAAAAGTATCTTTATTGTTTTTTTTTAAAGAAATTTTATGAGTTAACATCCGTTTAAATGATTATAGGTTAGGGTAAAATAATTTTATATAATTTACAACCAAACAAGGTTAAGATTGATAGAATAAGAGTAATTTGCGGTTATTTATTGTTGTCAATCTTTTTGTCAATCAAAGAATAGGTAAACATATACTTACGTTTAAAATATAGCTATGTTTCTGGGTTATTGTTACAAATTCGTTGACGACCTACTTTGGGCACAGACGGTAGATACGAATTTTAAGTGGTACAGTCACGGTTTTTGCAGCAGGAAGGGACCTTGTAGTATTTACTGCCTACGATGAGGAGTGTAATGTGTTCATGTATAAATATTTTCGTAGAACCGACTGAGGAACTGTTTGTAAATACTTATTGCCTTTACATAGAAAAAAGGAAAACTTGAAACTAAATCCTATACCAATACGTTTGGCCAGCGTGGTATTAGTAGCCCAAGTATCCCTCCGATTCCCTCCGTCACGGGAGGAGGCCCGTCCCTGCAGTGGGACATTAATGGGCTGTTCTGTTATGTAGATAGTTTAAGAGTGGGTAAGTAAGGAGGGAGGTAATCCATAATTTTATAGTTACTGTTTTTTTGACAGTTTGTAATAAAAGATGGCGCTTGTTGTATTGGCTGTTTGATTTTTTGAAATTCAATTTTGTTTATGATCAATGTAATTTAGAAATAGCAAGTTCAGCACGTTTTGATTATGGTTTTCTTTCTTTACAGTAATTGTGATCATAATAGCCCATTCATGTCCCACTGCAGGGACGGGCCTCCTCCCGTGATGGAGGGATGCTTGGCCTACTATCACGCTGCCCAGACGGATTGGTATAGGGTTGCATTTCAAGTTTTCCTTCTTTCTATGTAAAATTCACAGATAGTCGGTTTCTACGACACCCATGAGATGAGATGGGATGGAGACATATTGTATTCTTACTCCCGTCACCACACGGACTTTAATTATTGTGATATTGAGTGTTAATTAGTATTTTTGTCGCTTTTTGCAACACTCGAGATAAAATGTGAAGCTTGTATAGATACTTAGCCCGTAACAGAACGGATAAATTCAAACTCAAAATGAATATCCGGGAATTCATTGCCGTTTTTTCAAGTGATGCTATTTTTTTCATATCTCGTTACTCTTTTATCGGTACTAACGTAGCCCAAGTATCCCTCCGATTCCCTCCGTCACGGGAGGAGGCCCGTCCCTGCAGTGGGACATTAATGGGCTGTTCTGTTATGTAGATAGTTTAAGAGTGGGTAAGTAAGGAGGGAGGTAATCCATAATTTTATAGTTACTGTTTTTTTGACAGTTTGTAATAAAAGATGGCGCTTGTTGTATTGGCTGTTTGATTTTTTGAAATTCAATTTTGTTTATGATCAATGTAATTTAGAAATAGCAAGTTCAGCACGTTTTGATTATGGTTTTCTTTCTTTACAGTAATTGTGATCATAATAGCCCATTCATGTCCCACTGCAGGGACGGGCCTCCTCCAGTGACGGAGGGATACTTGGTCTACTAATACCACGCTGGCCAAACGGATTGGTATTGGGTTTAATTTCAAGTTTTCCTTTTTTTTATTACGTAAAGATAATAATTACGGATAGCCCCTAGTCGGTTCTTACGACACACATGGGTTGAGATGGGGTGGTGACACACTGTATTCTTCATCATAACAGCCCATTAATGTCCCACTGCAGGGACGGGCCTCCTCCCATGACGGAGGGATACTTGGCCTACTAATACCACGCTGGCCAGACGGATTGGTATAGGGTTTAATTTCAAGTTTTCCTTCTTTTTATTTCGTAAAGATAATATTCACGGATAGTCCCTTAGTCGGTTTTTACGACACCCATGGGATGTGGTGGAGTGGTGATTCACTGTGTTCTTAACAGAAATTTATTCTACTCGAATTCTAGAGTATTCACTGACTAAATGCAGTTCTCAAACATTTTAAGCTTTACATTTCTTGTGAAGTAAGGAAGTCACATGAACCCCATTAAAAGGATGAACAATAGAAATAAAACAATGTAAATCAACAAATGAAAGAAATTTATTGTATACAGGTTTTAAATATCCTCGCACATTATTACACCTGCCTAACCAGCCATTTCATTATGAATATAAATATAACGTAAGATATAAAGATCCTATAGATAAAAGGACAATTATTACATGAAAAACTTTTTTTTAATAATTTTTCACTTCAAACGAACCTACTCATTGTTCATAGTAAAGAAACAGTTTTTTTTTACAAACACGTTCTACAATTCCACAATTTCAAATCAACTTCTTTTTTTAAGTCGCCTAGCGACGTTTTTGGACGTTTGTTTTAATTCTTTTTTTAATTTTTATCAAAAATTCAGTCGAATCGTAAGTAAGCTTAGCTTTTTTTTCTTCTCCATTCTAAAAATTTGACTAGATTTAATACAATTGTGTTATGCCAATCACCAATTTGCCAATTCTTAACGATATCAATCGTTATTAATGTTTGAACTTATAAACATCACTTTACTTACTGAGGAATTGAAGGAATATATAATATTTTTATAATTTATAATAAAAATAATTATGAGTCGCTTAAATTAAACTCGAAATCTATTCATCTGTTTATGATAAACAATAATAATAAAAACTAAAGGAACAAAATAACAAAAAATAAAGAGGCGAGTAAGGTATATTGAAAAAAAAATATTTCATTAAAACTTGTACTCAATAAGTAATTAAATAACAATATTATAATTTGATCTTGTTAGCTCATTACGCGGTTTATATATTATAAAAAAAATCGTGAGCTATTTCATCTTCCATCCTTTAGGAAATAACAGTTTTTTATCTAGCTTATACATTGGTCCTTTACCTAACTCATTTGTTTTTAATCACAAAAGAATCCCAATAATAAAGTTTTGCAAAGAAAACATTCTAATTAAATGTCCCCCAGCAATGTGATGTAATTTTTAAGCGTTATTTCAAAATAAATATTGTGACGTCAGCAGTATGCTCCGCCATTTTATATAACATTACAGGTATTTCATACTTCTACAATTAAATGCTTCTTGTTGTACATATTCTTTTTTTAAACTGCGCGTGACGAACGTTCACTTACCGCGTTCGTCTTTTTTAAAAAAACTTTCATTCAATATTCTATACCTTTTCACGATAATGCTAAATGTCAATAATAATAAGTCAATTATTGTAATAATAGTACAATAATTGTTAATGTTTAAAAATTAACCATCTAGAAATACATATAAGATGTAAAGGGAAAACAATTAGTGACGACAATAGGTGATTCTTACATTTATAGATACTAGCCGTTCTCGAACTACACACAGTGGTTACATTGTGTTTTAATAGAATACTACAATAACATCTCCCGTATGAACCAAACTACACACTCGAACACCCTGTGTATAGTTGGAAAACGTCACACAAAGTTAGGTACAGTCACACAAACAAACAACTTGTGTCCATAAAAATGCTTAGTAAAATAACATACTGGCAATGTCTTTTACGAGTTACCCGATATAAAGATTTCAAATTCAAAAATCGAATTCCTATATTCAAAAGTCAAATTTGAAAATAGTACACATTCTCACTTGTTTGTTAGTTTGATTGAATATTCTTAGTGGAGCAGACGTATCGACAACTTGCCAAGTCGTTGATATATTGTTAAGTATAGTATTATATTTTGTAATTTAAAAAATGCAAAATTTCCCTTCATTGTCTTTTGTTCCTGGACCAGTTGAGGACCGTTCAAGACTAACCTAACCCTTACTGAAAAATTTATTACATTTACGAAAAAAAAAATTAACAAGAAAAATATTAAAGAATTGCTACGTACTACCTATTTAATTGAAAAAGTACACTACAATATTAACTAAAATTCTTAAACTATGTGGAAAAAAATATTGAACAATATACAATAAAAATGATTCACTAATAAACCAGTGATCTCTTTTTATTAGAGGCTGTTGTTTTCAAATAACCTATCGATAAATATAAAATACGCGGGACTCCCATTATAATGATTACAACACTATTTTGAAATGAGGTATTGTTTTGTATAAATCCCATACAAGCCCAGGCATTTGAGAACATCAGCCTATACCAACATTAAAAAAAAATTAACGATAGCATAGTGATGTGAAAAGGTCTTGCGACAGTAACGCCGACAAATTGATTTTTTGAGACCGAATTTTTCACATTTTTACCAAATAGGTTTTATAGTATGTTAATTAATTTAATGTTGTTTGTACAAGTCATGGTTATTTTTATTTTGTGTTAGAAAGAGATCACTGAGAATAACATTTTTAAGTGTTAAGGCGGCGTATACCATTTGTACCGACCGTACCAGTGCCATCATGCACTCGGCTATTTTCTACTACATATCAGTCGCAACTCTCTTTAACCGGGAATAGAACCCCAAACACTTTGCACAAAAACAATGAATGTATAACATTTCAATATAATATGACAATTAATCATATAAAAGGTTATTTTTATAAAATAAAGCCACTTAAAAATTAACTAACGTTACAAAATAAGATTAAACAACATAATTATTTGTTCCCGATGCAAAAAAAATAGTTATATTATTAATTATAAAAAAAAACTAATAACATTCTAAACGGAATGTTTATTATTACCTAAATTCTCTTTGCAAATTGTCCCATCCTATTATCTGTACAAACTTACACAAAAATAACCGTTTTTTTTGTTTTGTTTTAAGCTATCAACAAATGTCAGGCAAACACACAGATTTGTGTAGGTACGTATTTAAAAAGAAAAAAAAAGTTGTTCGATTTTTAACATTTCAATTTTTTTTCCAAATGCGGTCTGGTAGGGATGTCAACACGACGGTAAATAATTTCATATATTATTTTGTTTTCATTATTATACAAAACTTTTCATCACTCAGATAAATGCACATAACGTTTATAGATTACTTTTTAAAGATTAAATGCTAAAAAGACGTCGAAAATTATGCACAGAGAAACAAAAGTGAAAGACATGCTATCGACTAGTTTAAAATTTTGAATATAAAAATTTTTGTTTTTTTTTTACCTTTTTGAAAGATTGTCTTCGACATTCCGGCATTGGGATATGTATTTAATTTGGATAATGGCGTCAATATCACCTTTCTATAATAAATTGTTTTGTTTCGGTCCGATGTGGATATAGTTTTAATATAATATGTCGATATGTCGAATACTATCTTATGTACTTCTATTTTGCACATCACTCGTGGTCTCTGAAGAAAAATGTACGACATTAAATTTTAACTTGTATATAATATAATTATGTATATTTTAATTACATACATAATACAAAGACTTCTTAATTTCCATGAGGCGCACAAGTACACATAACTTACAATAAGTATCGTATGATAATTTTATATCCAAATAGTTTTTACCTAATTTTACTTTAATCTGGGAGAGCGTATACATTTTCATCTCGTACTTCAATAATATAATTTTTGATTGAACACCAAAAAATTTCACAAGTTTGAAGATATCATTATTTTATTTTTTTTGAGGATTTTTGGGCTAATTATAATTTTTAAAGTCGACAAGAATATAATAATGGTTATCCACATTTTTGTAAAGTCGATAAAACATTTAAAACTTGGACCATGAAAAATAAGAATATTATCTTCTTAAGATACAATAATAGTACATAAAATATATAAGTTCACTAGATGTATTTAATGTACGTACGTGTATATATGTATGGGGCCGGGCGGTCCCCGCAGGTCGTCGTTCAAACCGCACTCGTAATACCTAAATATCACATTCAGTAATATGGAAATCCACGTGTTAGCTTAGACACAGTTTAAATTACTATTTTATACAAAATAATAATTGCACATAAGTCCAAACGTAGCTTCGTACTCGCGAAGCTGAGCTGACCAAGAAGGCGTTACCTTGCTACAACTAGTGCCCTTCTGTCGCGAGCCGCTAGGACGCGACATCATGCAATATGACGCGACTTGGCGACGGTACCACGACCGCTCTACCCGCCAAATAGCGTTAATAATTTCATTCAATATATTACCTATCTAATTATAAAAACACCGCACAAAATCTGCAATAGTTCACTTAAAAATCGATAACATTTACACTCATAGCTAGCTTTACAATTAATTTGTTACATTGTTTTTTTAATTACTTAAAAATTATTTAAATAGTTAATTTTATAACGTTAACTTTTGGTTGTCTTTTACTTAAAACAAGATCAAAACTTGAGGCTCTGGATTTGCGTGAATTTTGGACAACCCTAGCGACTCTTGTAACCTGCAGTACCGTTCGAAATTTAAATTTATATTCATTTGAATATGGAATGAATAGGAATTTATAACGGTTGAATTGTAAAAATAGACAAGGGTAAACTAAAATAGTTAACCTAAAGGTAAAATTTACTAAAGGGCCTGCAAGTGACAAGTGACGTCATCCGAATCTCTGTCATGGGACACTAAACACTACTATAATATTGTGTGATAATGCATAGTAAAGCTGTGATATATTGAACTGGTTGTGACTTTTAGGTAACTATTGTGATATTTGGTGATGATGTGTTGTGTGTGTCGATGTGGATACGTATGTGTCGAGGACTGTCCGGACTGACCGAGGGAAGCGGAAACATAAACTGGAGACACTACGCGTCGCGAGGGGGAGGCGGCGACTAAGTTTATTGTCACTACAACAGTATACACGGATATCGCGCCGGTTATCGACAAACCCCAGCCCTATTGCACTAGCGTGACGTCGGCGGAATGTACTTTAGTACTTTACATTATATTATCACAAGAGTGAGGGCAGCACTAGGCGCGGTCGGGCGGCGCGGCGGGGGGCACCGGCGCCGGTGACACGCACAGCGGCCCGGTGCCAGGCAGCCCCGCGCCGGGCGGGGGTGTCGGCGTGCCGTTGCGCGGCCGCAGCTTGTCGGCACGCAGCCGCTGCACCGCCTCGCGCATCTCCGCCGCGAGCGCCTGGTCCGAGCTGTCGAGGCGCTGGCGGCGCGCGGGCGGCTCGTCCTCGCCCGTCAGCCGCCGCAGTAGCCCCGGGGTCGCCTCGCCCGCCGTGCGCGCCTCGCCCGTCAGCCGCTGCAGCAGCGCGGGACGCTCCAGGCTCGATCTAATGATGCCTTCCAGGAACGATCCGTTAGCGGGAGGCGGGGCTTCCTCACGAAGTCGTCTCATCATGTGCGATGCGTACAGATCAGGTGCCGGGGGAGGAGCGAAACCTCCGCCTCCCCAGAACGGGTAGCCGGCCGGGTAGCCCGGGGTGTCGGGTCCGTTCATGCCGTTAGAGAACGGCTTAGTCGGCGGCTTGGGCGGCTGCGGCTTCGGTGGTTGCGGCTTGGTGTCCTGCGGTGGTTTCGGCTCACGTTTCCTGGGCCGCATGAGGTGGCGCTCCTTCACTTTATACTCGAGGGTGGAGTGAGGTACGCCGTAGTATGAGCCCGCTCTGTGCACGGACATCTCACCTCGTTGAACTGCTTTCACAGCTTCCACGAGACTGTCGCGGTCGTAGTTGCGATACTTGCCACGTTTTGGACGCGTGCCCTTACCGCCCGTGGCCGGCTGTCCATTGTTGTTGCTGGTGGCCTTCGAGTTGCCGGGTGCGGGGTAGCGCTGGTTGTCTGGCGGGGTCTTTATAACTGAGACGTGACGGTCAGGTGCTCGCATGAAGGGCAGGTCCCCAGGCTGATGATGCGGCCGGTCGAGCGGTTGTTGGAACTTCTGGCTGATACTCTTAGCGATGACGTCACTGAGAGATGTGAAGAGATGTTGGGTTGATGGTGGATCAGCGAATACTGAGTGTGGGATCAGTAGCGGTGGCTGCGGCTGTGGTACGACTGGTGTTACTGGTGCGATGGATCCTGCTGATAATGGTACTCCAGCTGGGGAAGGGCTTTTATCGTCAGGTGGGGGGAATGTTGGTATTTTTAAGATGACTGAAGGGGGAGAGTCGGGTCGATCATCGCTGTCTGGTTCTGAGTCGACGTTCTCGGTGTTGGCGCCGAACTTGTTGAGTTTGTTGCGCAGGGTGGAGCGGGGGATGTTGTAGAGGAGCGCTGCGCGGCGGGTGCCCAGTCTCCCGGCCTGGATGTCGCGGACTGCCGACAGCAGTTCCTCCTCAGTGTACGCTCGGCGACCTCCACTGTTACTCGCCGCGCACTCGATAGCACTCCGCTTCAATCTGCAACAATAGTCATTACTTTAAAATTGATGATTACTTTGTCTTTTATTATAAACGAATATAGTCGCGATAATCTACGTTTGGTAACGGAGTAAGAATACACAGTATCATAAATCCAACTCATACCGTGGTTGTCTTAAAAGCAGACTAGAAAAAATTTTGCCGATCTCTACGATAATGAAAGAAGGTAAACTGTACCTAAAACTTTTTACCAATAACCACACCCTAGATCAATGTTACTTTTCATGTTTATGCATACGTAGATTGCCATTGAGCGGGAATGAACTACGAGACCTATGCGTAGTAGCCTAGTAGCTACAAGCTCATCAAACGCCTTCAAAACAATATTGTAATCGACATTATTTTGTGACAAAACTTTTAACAGTATAAATAAAATTTAAAATAATGTAATAAACAGAGACTTGGTATTAAAAATTCCCCATTTCTACTCAATAAAGTCCGAAGAATCCAGACAGTCTATCCTGAATATGCATCGGGATAAATCAATATACTTTGCATACTAAACGCCCAACGCCAAGACTAAAAAGGCGAAGAAAACGCAAGGCGAAAGATATATCTTTTGTATCTTTTTCTTTTCGTACGTAATGAAATCTCATTCAACAGGCACACATTTATCTTTTTCTTCTCGAAAAAAAAAGTAAACTTGACATAAGAACCTTTTACCAATAAGTCTGGTATTCATCATAACAGCCCATTAATGTCCCACTGCAGGGACGGGTCTCCTCCTATGACAGAGGGATACTTGGCTTACTTATACCACGCTTAACCAGACGGATTGGTAGGGTTTAATTTCAAGTTTTCCTTCTTTTTATTTCGTAAAGATAATATTCACGGATAGTTCCTTAGTCGGATTTTTACGGCACCCATGGGATGAGATGGGGTGGTGACATAAAGAAAAACAGTCCATATCCCTCTGACGTGACTGTGTGACTACAATGACACACAAAACCGACTTTTTACGTGCCTTCTAAAGCACTGAGATGCTCAGATGGAATACTATTAAGCGGACACCCATCAATAAAATGACCTCGATGCTGCTTAGCCAGAGTTATCATACTATCGTTTATACAAGTTTAAAGACCCTATAAACACGTGTTGAATTAATAAAATATCCTATGATTCATAAGGGACAACGGCCTACAATCATCTAAATACAATATTTCAAAACCACAAGTTGTCATTTTAATCCAAAAGATAACGTGAAATGCGAAATATATTTACTTATAGTCTCACCGATAAACTGGCTACCATGATGAAAGCATCTTTATCATATTCCCTTTAAAACCACTATCAGACCAAATTAAACCTTACTTAATTCTATTAAAGTTCAATTTAGATTGTATATACCAGTCTTCTTAAGTTACATCTTGAATTGTGCTTTCTTATTTTTCGAAACGAAATTGTCAGTGTAATTTGTATTATATTTAGTGTGATATAAGGTTTGTTTTAGCTTGGTAGATATAGTGGTTTGCAAGGTCGATGCACCAACAGACTATCGGTGCATTTTTATTTGTTTTGGCGAGTTAAGCGACCCAGATCCCGGTCTCAGAGAGTGAATTTGTTCAGTTATCGATTGAGTATTGTGTATAATATTTGTGCTGGCATGTTATTTCATTCATTATTACGTTATCTTTTGAAATATTATAAATGAATGAATAGGAAATTTTAATATTTGCGTTTTTGGTAATTTTTAATCTTCTGATAACACTTAGGTTTGTCTAACGTATCTCTACGAAATCATGAATGAAAACCTAAGTTTATGTTTTGAAGTAATAGAAGTAGTTTAATGCAAAAAGCATGTCAAAGGCCAACTAAATGAAAGTTTGCACCTGTCTACGAAAACAGAAGAAGGAAAACTTGTTATTTACACATCGACAAGTACAGTAGCGAGTTAAGTAGTAAGTTGTTGATTAAGTTGATTTGAATAGATCTCCATCCTATTTTTTAGTGAGTTAAGAACGAAGTAGCCCCCTCTCTCGCGTCTCGCCAACTTAAATCGCCAAAAAAATAGGATGGAGATCTATTTAAATCAACTTACCTACTACTTAACTCGCTACTGTACTTGTCGATGTGTAAATCGGGCTTAAAAACCTTTACTACTGTCTATTCACCGTGGAATTGGTAGTATTATTATCCGTCATCGAAAGCTTCCCATCCCTACAGTAAGACGCCATTTCAACAGGCAGTTACAACAATTTAAATAACAAACAATAAAAGTCAATGATACCACAAACAAGGAACTACAAACACTTAAATCTTATCATAAAGAATAACACAATAAAATAAAAAAAAAAATACAAAAATTTCATCACCGACAGAAGTGAATCACCGCAAATAATAAAACTCTTGTCAACTCATAGGTGCGATAAACTCGACTTTCGCAATGTTATTCTTACTAAAGTGGAACGTTGACATCTTGATATCAGGACTTTGACTTATTATAAGTCAAATAATTATTAATTTTTTTATTTTATACGATATTGTAAGGAGAAGTCTCCCTGTATTTTATACAACGTAAAAAGTCCATCCTATGTATAATGGTATGTATGTATTTACAAAAAAAAAAGTATTTAAGTATGTTTATGCGTTGTCTAATACCCATAGTACAAGCTCTGCTTAGTTTGGGACTAGATGGCGTTGTGTGAATGTGTGAGGATTATTATTTATTTATTTATCCTTACTGTGGTCGTAGCGACACAATCGTTAAGAAACGTCGGAACCCTATGGGGCGACTTTAACAAATTTTGGCACCAGGTTGGCCATAGAAAGCGTCAAGCTTACCAACAGGCGAGAGACCAGGTTCGTCTCTTACCGTGTTGTCTATTAGTATAAAAAGATACACGCTCAACACAATGTACCTAGTTGCATGCACCATGTTGTTTCGGAGTAACAAATAACTGAAGTCTCTACAAAAATCATATTTAAAGCCCTTCAAGTCAAGATCTGTGGTGTATACCTACCTAACCCAGGGAAAAACTGTGGCTTCTGTAACCACATTCTGTAGGAAAAAGCCGACCAGCCTGTTCAACAGATAGTTTCCGTGTTCAAATTATAAACTATTTACTCAAAAAGCTAGCTTAAGCTATGCCACTTCCATAGACTAAAAGCACGAAGACTGTTCACTTTTCAATGCTTTTATCTAATTACTAACATCCAGTTTTGAAAGAGACCACCTAGCCATGAAACCTGCCGTCAATCACTTTCATTTGATACAGAGCTCATAATAGATTTGTGAAATAATAGTATCGAACACTTAAAAGTTCGAAAGCACCATAATCCGACAATAACTCATTAAAAATACGAACCAACTAATTAAAAAAATTAACAATGACATATTATTTTTAATGAACAAGATGGCGTCATATGAACATCTGTCAGATAGAATGGCGCGCTGTCAAAAAGTTCATTGACCCATGTCGATCGTTTAAAGTTTCGTTTTCATAGTTTAATGGGTCCGTTCACATTACTATTGTTTGCATTATCCAAGTCGCCCGTGTTTCAATAGGAAGTCAGATTATAATGTAAGTCTAGAACGAATGGTTAGATCGCGTTATGACCAATAGTGCTGCGCCGGTGGCGTGGAGAATTGTTAATACGAAACGGACTTTACGTTCGAATACTTGGGTTTTATTACATTTTTGTAAAAGATTGATGTAATAGTTTATAGTATGTTTATACTTGCGTGGGAATATTGGTAGCGTGATCTATTTTTTACATAATTTCGATAAAAAAGAACCAATTTTTTTAATGTAGGTATGCAAGTTTGTCTTAACTAAAAAATACGTAAAACCTTATTTTTCATTCCTAAGTTTGATACTAGATGGAGTCCTCTGAGACATATTATATTTACATACAAAGAAGCGAGATTTAATCAAGCGAATACAATTTTATATTACCTATTTGTTCTAAAAATTGTTTCTGTTTTGCTCATATTACTGATGAAAAGAGCGCGACTCTTTCAATTCTTAAATTATTCAAATAAGTTCGAAATTCTTATTGTCAAAACTTCGAAGTTTAAAACATATACTTACTTACTAATATTTTTAAAATTCAAAAGTACGAATTATGTAAGTAAGAAAGTATGCTATGTCGACGTACGAAACACCGAAAACTGCAGTAAAAATTTACACTACTATAAGTATAGTAAGCAACTTATAGAAGCATGTACTGTAATAGCGTCGAATTAGAATTAACGCTAATGTATTATCCAATTTGTTTACGTTCACTTAGATCAAATGGATAAAAGCCTTTTTAATCGGGTGCTTTCGCATACAGTTAATTATTCTAAATTAAAAATGGGAGTGTCAACGTTTAATATAAAATTATCGGGTTTTACGACAACTTTTTCTTGTATAATTTTTGATAAATCGGTAAAGAATATCTGATAGGTAGATCCATAATTCCATACTAATATTATAAATGGTAAAGTGTGTCTGTTTGTCTTTCTTTCACGGCAAAACGGAGCGACGAATTGACGTGATTTTTAAAGGGATGGAGAGTAACATAGGCTATTTTTTTTTCTTCCGTGTCCAGGAAATGGGAACAGTGCTACCACGAATTTAACGCGAGCGAAGCCGCGGGCAAAAGCTAGTACGATAATATCTGCAAAGTTTCCCTTAGTTGCGTTTTCTAACACTCACGGCATGGGTTTTGGTGAGACACAAAATTTACTTCTATATAAAAGCAAACTTCAGTTAAACAAACGTTGTGTAAGTTCAGTGAATTGCCCCTTTCCCTGTCCCATGTATCGTATGTGATGCACATACATATTTGTAACTCTTATTGCTATTTTTAATATTGTGGTGAGAAATAAACGTATTTTTGTTATTTTATTTTGCATGTATGACTCGTTTAATGAATGTGGACGAGGCCCAATCTGTTTGCCAGGATCGTTCTGCATTCTGTCGTCTCTGCCTACCCCGGACGGCATAAGGCGTGAGTTTATGTATGTATTGTTTTACCTAACATAACCATGAGACACTCATGGCCACAGAGGCGAAGGTATTTTATTGTATTATGTTTGTTTTTTTTTCTTATTGTTTTTGTGTGTACCTGACTGTGTAATTTGTTTAAATAAATGTTTTCTTTCTTTCTTTACTACTAAAATGTGCTTCTTACCTGTTATCAAAGAGTTTGGTATCGGGTGGCGGAGTACCGCTGGTGCTGGAGGTGGACTTGTTGCTGAGGTCCAGAGGCTGCTCCGCTTGGTTGGGAGATGATGATGATGGTGCCTTCTCTCCTACTTCGGGTAGCCTGTGGATAATTAGTTCGATTAATATATGAAAGATTTAGGAAGGAACTTAACATGTTTGTGTTTTCTTTTATTATGATGGGCAGATTTAATTAGAAGTTATTATTATTTGTACAGAACACGGATATAGGCCTGTATCGAATTGAATTTTGATGAATTTTATAGGTATATGGCAGACCGGACCCTATTCTGTCCCTGCCCACTGCCACTTAAAACCAATTAGACCAATGGACATAAAATTAGCATGTAGAGTTAAATTAGAAGTCACTATTTTAATTGTTTTGATTGAATTATTTTAGAAGACGAGCAAGTCATAGATAGTACGTGGTAACCGCTACTTCAGGACGTCTGCGATGCCTGAACATATAGATCTATACTCTTTTGTTTAGGTATTTAGCTAAAGGTAAACAAAAAAAAATCACAAATGAATGTCTGTGGAAATCCGACCGAAGGAAATACCTGTCAAAATTGTTGCCGCGCTATCATGCAAGCTTTTCAATTTAGTCAAGTTCCCAGCTACTGTTTACCTTTAGTTAAATACCTAAACAAATAGAGTATAGAACTATAGACCCTGTCTATCCTAAGACTCAATTTGTTATAGCTTACAGTTCTTTTTTTTTCACTAACTACTGTACCCTTCCACTTAAACACAGTTACATTTTCACACTACTGCTTGGAGGTAAATTCTCCGGTAGAACTGAGTTGAACGTTAGCTAATGAGCCCTATGAGACCCATTTAGTAACTTATATTTGAACTAGTATATATAAATATTCCTCACACATTCACACAACCCCCATCTAGTCCCAAACTAAGCGGAGCATGTACTATGGGAATTATTAATTATTATTTTGTTATTTGTATACTTATTGAATTTGTTTCCAAAATTTTCCTATAAATTAGTTTATTTTAGGCGTGGCTTTTCCTTTAATTTTACAAAACCCGCTGGACGTGATGCGGTGATGTTACAACACAGATGTAATCAGTTAAGTTATTATTTATAAACTCTTATGCACAATAACCAAATATTTATATTATATTATATTTATTTACCTCCAAGAATAACATAGTAAATTATAATTATAACAAATATGACATGTACTCCAAAACATATTATTTTTTAAAATTCAAAAACTTTTTTCAAAAACAATTTACACTCAAGTAACGTTCGATTAACATATTACTACTAAACTAGAAATGGTTTAAAATACCGTGAGTCACAGTACAAAATTAGGGTTATTCTAAAATAAAATGAAACAAAAGTGAATTATTGGAATAGTTAGCACATTAACTGCCTTGCCGGTCCTAAAGCCCGATTTACACATCGACAAGTACAGTAGCGAGTTAAGTAGTAAGTTGCTGATTAAGTTGATTTAAATAGATCTCCATCCTATTTTTTGGCAAGTTAAGTTGGCGAGACGCGAAAGAGGGGGCTACTTCGTACTTTACTCCCCAAAAAATAGGATGGAGATCTATTTAAATCAACTTAATCTTAAAATACTACTTAACTCGCCACTGTACTTGTCGATGTGTAAATCGGGCATAATTGACCGCTAACTATTGGTTTACTATTGTGTCTACGACCTGGCGTTCAATTTTCATAATTGTTAAGATTTTTTGCTGTTCAACGAACTATTAGATAAGAATGTAAATGGTTATTATTTGTGCAATTCAAAATTATTCTTCTAAATTAGTCTTATGTTGTACGTGTGGTGACGGAGGAAGAATACAATATGTCACCACCCCATCTCAACCCACGGGTGTCGTAAAAACCAAATAAGGGACTATCCGTAAATATTATCTTTACGAAATAAAAAGAAAGAAAACTTGAAATTAAACCCTATACCAAGCCGTCTGGCCAGCGTGGTATTAGTAGGCCAAGTATCGAGAGGAGGCCCGTTCCTGCAGTGGGACATTAATGGGCTGTTATGAAACATCTAGACCTAAAACTTTGCGTGAAACACCAGTAGGTACCTACTTACCAATTATTACAAGTTTATTCTATTATAGAACAAAATACACCAAATTGTTTATTCACAAAAACTTTCATGGGAACATTTCTATTAGTTTTCAGCTCTTAGTTTGAATATTGAAATATGAGTTTTATATTGAAATTTATTCAGAAATAAGCTTTGATATTTTATGCTCTGCTCAAAATAATTTCGTTCATTTTCGGACGGTCGATAGCACTTAATATTCGGTTCAGTAACAACTGAATTTGAATGAATGAACTGTTTTAGTTCTTTCCTATATTTTTTAAAGAAGAGACATTTTAATTAAAACTTTATAAAGAAATTTAAGACTGATTTATTGGCGGTCACACACATCACATCTATCCTATGGATGTCGTAATGGCAAACTTAATTCAATTCAATTCAAATTATTTATTTGCGAATAACGGGTTTACAGAGATCTTACATTAAATATAGGTATCACCATACTCATCTTACAAGCGTGCAAATTTAACAATATTTATAGAGTTTTTCACAGTAAAAAAAACAAATAAAATATAAAAATTAAAGCATGTCAGAAATGTCAGTACTTGAAAAATGAATTAATGTCAAATAATTAACACAAACCCTATATTACTTAACAATATTCATCCCATTTATCAAATACTGCGGCTCCTGTAAGATCGTGAAGGCCTGCAAGATATATACCGTAGCCTTGTAAAAAGATGTCAACATTTAGTGAGCTCCTAAAAAGCAGGTTTTGATTCCATATAGAATTACCGTAGTTCTCAAAAGGCTGTCCTGTGCCCATTGATTTACAAAAAACCAAAGATACACACTCCACTTCCCAAAAACGTCCGCAACAAATAGGCGCATTGTGCACTTTTTTTAAATTAGTATCGCGTTGTTCTACCGGCAAACGTCAATCATTAAATTTTATTGCTTTATGTGCATTACTTTTTAAATACAACTTTATGTCATGCGTGTAAGATTGAATTTGAAAAAAGAATATGTTTACGATATTACTATACGTATTTATTGCGTATGTTTAATTTGGTGACACTTTTGGCTGTTAGTTTTGTTTGAAAATGTGCATCTTGGGTTTTTTATAAATCAATGCCTGTGCCTGAAGTTTTTGTGTCATTGACGTTTATAAAAATCCTCTAGCTCAAGTACAAGTACGACTTCATACAGAAAACAATCATCATCATCATCATATCAGCCAATCGACGTCCACTGCTGGACATAGGCGTCAAAAAACAATAAAAAGTATATAAATATTTTGAATAAAAAAAAAGTGCAGAATATACCTGATATTACATTTAAATTATATTTGTGCATAATACAAATAATGTCAAAGTTATATAACAGGCACATAAAATTTGTAACTAGTCGTGACATTTACACAGGTGGACACAAAACGCAGTCATTGTTGCAATTATTTTACATAATTTTTAATACCTATGTCATATGAATACATATTTAATTTTATTTTAGGTCAATGACATTATTTTTAGATTTTTTCGAAAACATAGTTTTTCATTGTGTCTTGATACTACGTCAAAGATGATTATTGTAAGGGTCGTGGCACGTATAAACGTAAAGGGATCGGAACCGTATCAACTCGAGCCGTTCAGTATTTTTTGTATGAAACTCCTTACTGCAACGCACATTAATCGGAATCGTAACGTAATCGGATTTTTGAAGTTTGACACCGAGGAAAAAGGCTGTTGATTACAAAGTTTTGAGGCAATAAAATATTTGTATAAGATACTCTCAATATTTTACTTAAATGTTTTTCAATTAAATAAATATTGCATTATAAACAAAACGGCCGTTTTATTTCTATATAACAACGATGGACTAGCCCTATTAAAATACCTCTGTGGCCAGGTGCCACAGAAGTATTTTAATAGTAACTTTTATAGTAAATAAGCCAGTGATTCATAAGTAAATTTAGTGCAATAATACTTAAAACACTGTTTACAGTAATATCCCTAAAGCCTCTTATCTGTTTATTAAATATGTGTTTAACTTATTCATATATTTTCATATGAGTATCTATACTTTAGAAATGTCCTTTGTAAGTACTTTTATTCCGTGATACTTTACTGGTAATAACGATACAACACGGACTAAGCTTTGGATGAGGCCTATGTCCACCAGTGGACATCTATTGGCTATCAATTGGCTGATATGATGATGATGATGGCGGCTTAGGGAAAGAGGAGGTTCGTAATGGGTGACGTGGAGTGTGTAGGCCTAAGTACAGCAGAGAAACGCGTGGTGATAGAAATTAATAAACTACTTTGAGCTCTTTATATGGTACTAGCGGACCCATGCCCACTTCGTTGGGCGGCGAAAAAAACGCGTCCCTTTTTTAATCATATTTCATTACTGCTCCACTCCTATTAGTCATAGCGTGATACTATATATATAGCCTATGACACTCCCCAATAAATGGACTATTCAAGACAGAAAGAATTTTTAAAATCGGTTCAGTAGATCCAGAGATACACAAACACACAAACTTTACCTCTCTATAATATTAGTATAGATTGCATTGTCACTAAACTTCTTTAAGCTTATAATGGTTGGATTTGCACTATAAACCACTTCGAAAAAGGCGAAAAATTTAATTATAACGACACGTTTTACGACGAAAGTTAAGTATTTCGCCTCTAGCATCCAGCATGTTTGATGTTAACATGACCGGATACGGTCACTCGCTTGCTTGAGGGCCTTGGACTTTGCGGTAAGTCTGTTGGTCATAGGATCCTTAACCTATCTTCTGCTTCCTGGCCTCAAGGCTATGGACGAAGGGTAACCGCAGAATTTTTCAATATTTAACCCAACAACGGAACTTTCTATATTTTTATACCCTGTCTTTGGTAAAGTAGCTTTTGTTTGAAGGCCATCCGTCCCACCACAGCCCGTGTAAAGTAGTAACTGTCGTCATAGACAAACTACTCGTCGTCAACAAAATAAAAATTGGCTTTCTCCCATTTTGTCAATACCAAAGGAAGACTTTGAATGTTTTCTATTTTGTTTTTATTTTATTATTAACATAATAAACACCTAAATGTTAATCACACCAGTAATAAATTCATTGTTTATTAAATTTTAATGTTATTCAACTCCTAAATGTTTTTCGTTTGCGGTTTTTGTTTTATAATCAATCTCTTTATGTTTTTCGTTTGCCTTTATTTTCTCATTAATAACATATTAAATGAGTAGATTTTTTTATTAATAGTTAAACATTTTTCAAAACAATTAGTATACCTACCTACAGTTAAAGTCAAGAAAAGAAATATCAACAAGCAGATTAATATTAACCATATGAGGTACCTACCTATACACAAAATAACATGACCTATATAAATCTTCTTATCTATAAAAGACAACTCCCGCAAGGGATCATGCCCTGTGTCGCGGGGACCTTTTACAAACATCAATTAACGGACACAAAGAACACCCAGACCAGGACAATAATTTGTGGATCTCACAAATTATTGTCCTGCGTGGGGATCGAACCCACAACCTCTTGCACGGCAGCCGCTTGCGCTACCGTTGCGCCACCGAGGTCGTCATCCGCATAATTACCATGGAATCACTAGCATACGTATACTTTATCTTCACAAATGGACCCGTTCTTACAAAAGGTTCATTTAAGGATGGGAAGGATTAGAAGCCTCTGCCTTACCCCACAAGGCGTATGCTTATGTATGTACTTCTATTAAATAAATAATAAATATTCCTCACACATTCACACCACGTCATCTAGTCCCAAACTAAGTAGAGCTTGTACTATGGATACGAGACAACGGATAAACCTACTTAAAGTACTTTTTTTTGTAAATACATACGTACATATTATACATAGAAACGCTCAGACCAATACAAACAATCATGTTCAGGCCCTGCGCAGACGACAGACTATCCGTGACGCACTTTTTAGTCTGTGAAAATAGAACCCATGCAATTATAAGCAGTAACGCACAGGACGCGCAAAAAGTTCGGCGCACAAAAGACTCAAACATAATATACCATGTATGGCAGACTTTTTGTGCGCCGCAGACTCGATCGCACAAAAAGTGTGCTGTCTGCGCAGAGCCTCATGCACACAAAGATTTGCATTGAGCGGGAATTGAACCTGAGACCTCTGCGTAGCAGTCATGTTATATAACCAATACGCCACAGAGGTCGTCAATACAGTCCCTAAAGAAAGCATCAAAGATTTTAAATACCACAGCCTACATTTAGCTACAAAACCCCCTCCACATCACATTGACAAGTTCGGCCATCCCAGTTTCCCAAGCAAGAGCGATCGATCTCTATTCTGTTACGTTACAGTATTGTTACCGAGGCCACAACAATGTCTTCAGCGTGAATTTCCATCTACCCGCGGCCGTTTTAACGTCTCAATAATAATGAATAGGGAAACATTGTCGAACTGAACAGGTGATATTATGGTGTGGTGTTGAGGTGCGATGTTAGAACGATGTAAAAACGATATTGTATTGACAACGCTTTGGTGCAAATGTCTTTGTGTGCATGAACATAATTGTTTGCATTGGTCTGAGTGTTTCTATGTATAATATGTATGTATTTACATAAAAAAAAGTATATAAGTTCTAATATCCGTTGTTTTGTTACCCATAACACAAGCAGGTTAACAGCTTATTTTGGGAACAGATGGCGCTGTGTAGAGATGTCCGTGAATATTTATATTTATACTTCATGGTTAAAATTTCTACCATCAGATATGGTCAAGCGAGAATCTTCGCGTCAACCCAGCTACTAGTTAGGCTCAACACCGCTTTACACAAAAAAATAGACCTAAAACATACTACTCAATATCGCATTGAAATCGTTTCTATATCGTGTCTCACAAAACGCCAGTAGAACGAAAAGCAGTCACAGCTACGGCTCGTATTGTTGTCAAGTGATTCTTCAGACGTGTGCCCGATATTGTATTTGTATGCCACTTTGTTACGTGTTTGTTACCTCGCCTCATACTAAATAATACGTATATCCATATGTAAGGAGAACATTGTATGGGTAAGAGGGTAGTCGGATTTTTTTAGAAATAGCGCCATCTAGTATAGATTTTAGATGTTAGTAGCAATTTGTATGCACTTACAAAAATAAAATCTATTTAATTATTTTTGTCATCTAGCATAGAAGCGTGGTCAGTTAAATTTTATGACTATCTAGACAACTTGAATAGAAAGTTGTTCATATTTTTTTATCAGGGGAATTTCGGAACTATTTTGCAGTACATAATAATAATATTATTGGAATCATAATAGGTATATTATAAAGCTGAAACAGGATTTTTTTGATTCTGGCTTACGGTAGGTAGTTAGAATAGGGAATAATTGGGTAGAATGATTATTTTTAATGGAAGTCCAATAAAAATACCCTTTGTGTCCACATTATTAAGCAAATGTAATTATTATGATTATCCAAAATTAGATCAATAAACCGAAAACTAAAAACTAACTTCCAACCTTTTTACTATTTCAAAAGTAAAGAATACATAATAAAATTACGACAACCATTGAAATGAGATATAAATATAATGTACATATATTATAGTGTCGAAGCAACCAAATCTGTGCAAATGTCGGCGGAACTGAGATTGCCGGAAACGCATCCGCTTTTGGCTTGAAAGCACAAGACTTAAAGGAAACTACTATTTTAGTAGTTTCTGGTAGCTTTTTAGATTTCTTTATTATAATATTAAAGGGGGTTTTAATTATATTTTAATTGTTTATAATTCAATACCAGGTTTAGCGAGAGGTTGACTAGGTCGATACCACCGCCATGCCAGCCTAATCTACTTTGTTTAAAGTCATATTTTCACACTACTGCTTTGAAGGAAGATTATAGTAGTTCGTAAAATTAGATTTGAGGAGACTTCCACGTTAGGAATGGCTGACCATCTGACCAACAAATTAATGATAACCAGGAGGTAGGTTTTTAAGCTGAAAAACAGGTAGTGTTCATGAGACCTAATCGCGACGAAAATCATTCCAAATACATTTACTTAAACATATTTATTTACTGTTCTTGTTAAGCAATAATACGTAGCCAATAGTAAGGGTTAACAAATAATGAATATGTATTAAGTTCCTGTCAAACGCTTTAATATTCACTACACGTAACACAAAATGGCCGCCGATACCATAGACGTTAGGATCAAGGTTAATTATTATGAAGATCGAGTATTTTATCGAGTACAAATAGAGCTGGTAGGTTCTTAATTGGGTTGTATTTTGTTTTATGTTTGTTAGTACCTAACTCAGTAATTTTTTGACCTAAGAATTTATTTGTCTTTCTTTTTTAATTAAAGATGAACTTCAGGGATGCATTAGGGATCTAGCGCTGTATTGCTTTGACTTTTACAGACACAATATTAACGGAGCCAAACATAGTATTCATAACAGCCCATTAATGTCCCACTGCAGGGACGGGCCTCCTTCCGTGACGGAGGGATACTTGGCCTACTAATATCACGCTGGCCAGACGGATTGGTATAGGGCTTAATTTCAAGTTTTCCTTCTTTTTGTTTGGTAAAGATAATATTCACGGATAGTCCCTTAGTCGGTTTTTACGACACCCATGGGATGAGATGGGGTGCTGACTGTGTTCTTAATCCGTCACCACACGGATAGTCATTAAATTAATAAGGTATTATTTTCCATAGTCAACCTTTTCGATACCTACTAGAAGAGGAAGTGTGGTAACATTTTATATTCTGACCTTGTCAATAAAGGTACATCTTCTTTGAGCTTTAAAAGCTTTTAAAAGTCCCAGAAATGGGCCCAATTAAGTAAAATATACGATGATAATAAATAAACAATTGGGCATTGTTTAACAAATTATTGAAAGTATTATAACTGCCTTAAACTTTATTCAATGCCATTAGAACGGCACCTTATATTATAGCTACGTATAATTTTGTGTAGAATCATCATAAATCGTGAACGCGGCCTTGTCATAGAACTATTAGGCTGCATTCATACTGTGCTTGTACGTTTGAAATATTCTACAATTGGTATACTCTTTGTTTAGCATAATATGTAGTTGACTTACTTTTGTTGTAGGGTCTGTACGTATGGTTGCAAAAGGTACATACAGGTGAGTACAAAATTGCGTACCTTCTATTGTACAATATCTAGCATTGGGTGGCTACGTGGGATTTACCTAGATGGTACTCCGGCCCTACCTGAGTCGGACAGAGACTCTGACACAAGTAGCCGGGGTGTCGGCCCTCTTAAGCAGAAAAATATGGTTTCCGAACAAAAAAATAGGGCTACTTACAGACATTACAAGATAAAAAAAATTAAAGTGACAGTATCACATAAAGTAACGTTTTTGCCTTTATGTCTCTCTCTTTGAATATTATTTAACTATGGTCACTTGTTGAAAGCTATGCTGTGCCTTCCTAATCAATTTCGATGCCATCTTACATGTGTCATAATTGAGCTATGACCGATCATTGAGCTACAGAAATTTTTACACTATTCTTGTAACTTATCTTATTACTAGCTGACCCGTGCCCACTTCGTTAGGCGGCGAAGAAACGCGTCACTTTTTTAAACATATTTCATTTTTGCTCCACTCCTATTAGTCATAGCGTGATACTTTATAGCCTATGATACTCCCCGATAAATGAACTATTCAACACAGAAAGAATTTTTAAAGTCGATTCAGTAGATCCAGAGATTACCCCATACAACGTCACAAACACACAAACTTTACCTCTTTATAATATTAGTATAGATTTTGTGCACAATGTGAAACCCACCTAACTTTTACAAAACGGTTAAGGTAAATCGCCAATATAGAGGTTAAGGTGTATTCTATTCATTGCTTCTATTATCAAAATTATATCTAATGATGGTGTTTTAACTTGTTGAGATTATTTATATTTAAGTAGGTAGTGTTTTCTTAGTTGGATGTGATTGGTCTATAACTCTTGTTTATTAAATAGAAAAATAAAATAATACGTGTGGTGATGGAGTAAGAATACAATATGTCACCACCCCATCTCATCCCATGGGTGTCGTAAAAACCGACTAAGGGACTTTTCATCAATATTATATTTATAAAATAAAAGAAGGAAAATTTCTATACCAATCCGTTTGGCCAGCGTGGTATTAATAGGCCAAGTATCCCTCCGTCACAGTAGGAGGCCCGTCCCTGCAGTAGGACATTGATGGGCTTGTATGATGTATGATGAAATTGCAGTATTTCATAAGCGGCAGTTTTCACTTACAATCAGGTGGACTGCTTGCTAGTATGCCGCCTTACGGCAATGAATAAAATAATTGACTTACCGATCAGTCTGCTGTCTATGTAAGATCCTTTGCAGCATCCAAGCTTGCGAGAGTGGTGGTGGAGGTACCAGGCCGCTGCCCAACGCCGCCAGAGCCGCTATCATCTGCTGGAACTGTACAATATGGGGTTTAGCTTTTTATTGGGTTCTAAAAGAAGATGGCTGCCTTGGTGATTAGTTGCAGGCTGGTTTGACTCACATGGTAATTGCATTTGTTTTCCATAAATTATCTTAATCACAAAACTATTTTTCATACGGGAAGACCGATATTCTGAAAAGAAGAAAGACAATGGAAAAAATAGATACTCGAGGCGGGAATCGAACCGTGGACTACACGCGTCCAAAGACGCATTTTTTCCATTGTCTTTCTTCTTTTCGTATTTTTCTAGTTATACCTAAGCTTTATAGGTAAAAAATTATAAGAAATTTAATACAGATATTCTGGTCAATGCGAAAACTATAGGACAAGGGTGACACAACATCGCAGAAGGCGATGATGCGGCGATAAACAAATTACAGGGGACCATGTGACCCCCAGTCGACAATCATTGGCTGATTTGATGACAATGATATAGCATTACATTTATCTGTATTTAAGCGCCGATGATTAAATGCGTATGCGGTTCCGAAATTAACGGGACCAAATGGTTGAAAACGATAAAAAAGTAACACAATTGAATAAAAGGTCTTCTCTCTGTAACAATCGTTAGTTTTTTAAATATCATCATCATCATATCAGCCAATCGACGTCAACTGCTGGACATAGGCGGTAGGTATTGCCACCTTGTGCGTTCCTGTGCCTCCCTCATCCATCGGCTTCCCGCCGTCCTAACTAGGTCGTTTTTAAATATATTAAGTAGTCATTCAAGTTATTAGACCTACCCAGCGATGGATAGACCATCGCTGGGTAGGTCGTCTTTACAAAATGACATGATAAATTAATACTTAAAAGGTGACCTGTACATGAGCTTCATTCACTCCTTACAGTAAGGTTTATTAATGTTAATGTCCCTTGTTCAGTTACCTGAGCTATAGTCTGTGGGTTCTGTGCCTGCTGCAGTTGTAGCAGATGCTGCAACAACGGCGGCGCTGATGAAGGGGACTTCGCACCAGACACCGAACTGCTGTCTGACTCCGATGCTGGACTCTGGAACAATAAGAAAGTATTCAATAAGTAATAGGTTAAGAATACATAAGTCTTAACACGAGCCGAGTCATGCCGAATTGTTATCATCATCATCATAACAGCCCATTAATGTCCCTCTGCATGGACGGGCTTCCTGTCACGGAGGGATAATTTGCCTACAAATACCATGCTGGGCAGACAGATTGGTATACGGTTTAGTTTCAAGTTTTCCTTCTTTTTATTTCGTAAAGATGAAGATTTCATCGTAAAGATGAAAGCGTCCCTTAGTCGGTTTTTTTTATTAGATGGGGTGGTGACATATTGTATTGTTACTCCGTCACCACACGGATCTACCCGAATGGTTTTAGACTGTACATATCCATGTGGCTTCATCCCTCTAGTTTTAAACTAAGCAGAGCTTGTACTAGGTATCGGTATCTACTTGTTTACGATTAATATACTTATATTATAATTATTTTTGTTATTAAAATTATTTTGTTTATTCAAAAATATCTGTTTATTGTAATGTAATTGTAGCTACACCTCTGGGATTAGATGGGTAATCAAACTATTTAATCTTACTATGCCACCACAGCAAGTTTAAAAATAACAGAAATCTTTAATTAAATCAATTTCTAAACCTCGCTTCTTAACCTTGCCAATAAATTGTTTTAAAACGGGAAAATAATGAATATCATACAAGGCAAAAGTGTTTGTAAATTGTCAATTCAGATAAATATCTAACTTATTACTAAGAAAATTGTGGCCACACTTCCTTATGATCCAATAAAGGACGGATGATGAAAACACGGAAAATTTGTACGTAATTGGCAACATTAAACGACGACCTTTGTGGCGCAAAACTAATTTATAGTCTTTATATTAGAACGCAGAAGTCCTATGTTTGATTCTCACTTTATGTAAATTTTGTTGTGAATTTTTGAATGTTTATGGTCTGGGTGCTTTATACATAGGTACAATATGCATGTGTTTAGACCAAAAAAAGTATTAAAATATGTTTATACGTTGTCTAGTACCTATTAAATAAGCTTTCCCTATGCTTAGTTAGGGACTAGATGGCGTTGTATGAATGTGTTAAAAATATAATTACCTAATGTAATTACGCGGGAAACTACTAGCACCTAAAGTCTATTTTTTTATCTCGGACACTAAAATGACAACTACTAATGTCAAACGTAAAACTAATATAGCCAGCTTTTAAGAAACAGTGCTGTCCCTGTGTTTCGATTCGTTTTGTAATTATTGTAAAATATTTACGGTTGTTAGTATAGTCGAGAACTAAATGCCTTTATCACCTCTAGAGTTAATGTTAGTTGCATTTCATAAAACTATTAGGGTCAATATCGCACAACAAAACATCAGCTAAATCATGACGATACTTTGACATAATATCAGTTCTCATGTATTAGCAAATAGTTGTTAGATATTTATAAAAACAAATAGTAGAAGTTGCTGATAGAAGAGGTAGGTACTTTATCCTCTTTCCATTGGTATACAACATCCTATAAAATAGTAAATAGTTTCTTTACAAAACATGTGTAATACATAAACATACATACTGTTGGTGTGCTTAACAAATAAATAAATAATTCGAAGTAATTATTGACGCTATAGTAAATGATGACTTTTTTTTTCTTTTATTATATTAAAATTAACTCTAATGTGATAAGGTAGACCCACTGCAGTGACAAAAAAAGCTAAAGTAACTAGGTAAGTACGCTAGAATGAATCAATTATAGCAATTATAGCTAGTAAATTTACCTGTGCTTATTCATCAAACGTGTTTTCTTTACTTTGAATTATGTATTACACATGTTTTGTAGAAAAACTATTTACTATTTTATAGGATGTTGTATACCAATGGAAAGAGGATAAAGTAAGGCATTTATTCAGAAAATGGAAGAACTTTCTCTCTTTTATTTATTTTTTTATTGTACTGTGAAGTTGATCATATCTTTAAATTTTACCTGTCTCTATAGTTATAATAAGTCAATAAACAAAAAGTTGACGTTTTTGGTGAGCTATTATGAATTTATTTGATGCTCCTAGTATTAAACTTTAAAACAAAACATAATTATGAGGACTCACGGAACAATTTTTTTTTTAAATTTAAGTGTTCATGGTAAATATTGGGTTTTTCTTTTAAAAATAGCTTTACATCGATATCTAAAATATGTTGAGGTTAAAACCAGCTAGGGGAGTGAGGAAAGACTGGTAATGACCGCTTCTATCAGCTACTTTAATTTGGCAAACGATGTAAAACATGTCCCTAAAAAAGTGAAATTATATTACATATATTGTTATATTTCTATTAATATAATATCAAAAATATAAAGCTTGAAACATAACAATATTTATATTACAAAGAAAATTCATGCTTTTAACGAATAAAGAATAAAAACCATATAAATATCAGTACAAGAATAACCTTGTCCAGGGATGGTGATTCGTTTCTATAAAAGAATTGATGTTTAATTATGAATTATATATTAATTTTATTATGAAACAAGATTATTATTATTTTATTATGCAGACTCAAAGATTAATTGTACTTACAGCCAAATAAAAATAAATTATGTACCAAAAATAAATTTTGTTTCATTTACTTACCTGAGTTTAAAATTAGAATTTGCACATTTTATATTATTACTTCCAAAAAACTGTATAAAATTTAAATTTATCGTTAACTGTTGATAGTGGTGGTACATCACCATACATAAATTGCACAAAAAAAGGTAACAGAAATGATATTTTAGTATTCGAGATTAAAAAACAGCCTATAGTCTCTATTTACCGTAATCGGCGGTACTAACCTATATTTTTATCGGTAAGTACCGGCTGTACCGCATCACTATTTATTAGTTGTAAAAAACAGGCAACACATGAAATGTCATTTTAGTATCTGAGATAAAAAAATAGACTATAGTCATGAAACCTACAACCTACTTTAAAAAATTAAGACAGGTGTGTACCAACTACTAAAAAATGATAGCCAACGTAAAAAAAATAAAAATTCTTTTTTTAAACACGCAAGCTATGACGATAACTTCGTGTTCTGCCGAAGGTTAAGGCTTTCGTGTATCCTATCATTGATGTTAACTATTAACAGAAAAACGTTGTTAACTGTCGAGCTATTTTATTGATTTTATCTCTATTTTATCAAGTATTTTGTAATTAATATTAAGTAGTTTAATTATTATTAAGTAGTTTTATAAAGGCTTAAATTTTACAGCCGTTCATGTGGCATATTACCGCAAATTTACGGGGAGGGATACTTCCAGTCTACCTAGGATTTTGAAATTTGACATGGAGCTATGTTTTATAGCACATTATATTAATAAAAAATTCGGAAAACTTAACTCTTTAGTTATATGATCATCATAACGACCCATTGATGTCCCACTGCAGGTACGGGCCTCCTCCCATGACGGAGGAATACTTGGCCTGCTAATACCACGCTGACCAGACGGATTGGCATAGGGTTTAATTTCAAGTTTTCCTTCTTTTTATTTCGTAAAGATAATATTCACGGATAGTACCTCAGTCGGTTTTTACGACACCCATGGGATGAGATGGGGTGGTCACATATTGTATTCTGACTCCGTCACCACACGGAGAAATTAAAATTAGAAATAATTTATCTTTGCTTCGGTTTCTTAACTTCAACTCTTGTAAATAGACATGGAATGTGGTTTTAACCTGTTACTATTTATAATATGCAAACAAAAGGTTTTACGTTATAATTATTTGATAGAGTAGTTGTTATGGCAGATTTAGGATAGCAAGTAGGTACAAGTAATAGGCGTGTTTAGTCTCCGCCTTTTAGGTATCTAAAATTGTGATTTTAACTGACAGGTTAGGATAAAATAATATTATACCTCATCCATATAACAATATAACAGCCCATTAATGTCCCACTGCAGGGACGGGCCGTCTCCCATGACGGAGGGATACTTGGCCTACTAATACAATAATTAATACATAATAGGTATCTATATAACAATATAATAGGTCGAAGATACGGCTTAAGTGTACGAGGGTTCGGATTTGAATCCCAGGCAATTCTTTGTGTGATGCACAAATTATAGTAGGTACAGAGTCTGAATGTTTTTTGTGTTTGTATTAACAAATTAATTAGCGACCAACCCCGGCTCCGCACGAGCACCTACTACAGGATTTCCTTAAACAACGTTTAAGTAGGTACAACTTCATTAGACGATTACATTAGAAATCTCTAAATTTATATAGGTTTCTGTACTAAGTATTATTAAATTAATTAAATTAAATAGTTCTTTATTTTCCTTCCACAAATGTAACTTAGGTCTAGTCTTAGATAAGTTTACAGGAATCACTCCTCTTGAATCACTCTGTCTATTAAAAAAAACTGCATTAAAATCCGTTGTGTAGTTTTAAAGATTTAAGCAAACAAAGGGACATAAAGACAGAGAATGCGACTTTTTTATACTATGTAGTGAAAACCTCACAAATAACAGTATTTCTCCACCATTTAATGGATGTTATTATACATAAGTATAAACATTCCTCTTGAATCACTCTACCTATTAAAAAAAATGTATCCAAATCCTTTGCGTAGTTTTAAAGATTTAAGCATACAAAGGGACATAGGGACATAAAAAGCGACTTTATTTTATTAGTATAAAATAAAGACGCTTTTTATGTCTCTATGTCCTATGTATACATCCTATGTATACATGTTTGTAAAGTCCCTGTGACACGGGGCATGATTCCCAGAACGTGACTTGTCGTTTTCAGAATAATATAAGTATACCTATTTTAAAAAGGGTCTGAAATCTTTTTTCCACTCTTTGTCTTGAAATAAAGGATTATTAGCCGTTACCACTCCACCTCGTCATCCACCATCCGTACCTATATATTTCATTAGTTCAACACATTATTTGTCGTGTACATACATACCTACATAGATAGATACCTATTGATGTAATGTTTGCGCGGGCGCCGGTACAACAGTGACCAGTTTGGTTCACCTTGACGTTTTGCTAATCATGTCTACCTTGAATATTAACTAACGCTTGTTTAGAAAAACTGCGTCATGCTGTCGGTTATATACCTACCTATCTATGTTATATTATATACGTATGTAGTAGTAGAGTTTTTATGTATGTTTGTCGGTTATTTAGTATCCATAGTATAAGGTCTGATTAGTTTGGGACTAGAACGTAGAAGAAGAGAAAGTGTATTTCATATAAACGTCTTACATTAAACAAAGCAATATCAATAATAATAATAATGTCTTACATTATTACATTATGCTGTCGGCTATATACCTACATATTATAAAGTTGTATGTCTATGTTATATTAACGTGTATACCTAGTAGTGAAGTATTTAAATATTTTTATCTGTTGTCTAATCGACATTACAAGTTCTGCTTAGTTTAGAGCTAGATGGCGTTGTGTGAAGGTCTTGGGAATCAAAATTCATGCTTAATCTTTGAGTGCATTTGTATGTAAAGGAAAGGTATAGCTCCTCTACAATAAGTTTCAAATGGAATGTTTTTTAAAAATAAGTTTTTACCATTGATAAACAATGATAAACATTTTATTTCGTTAAGCTCTTAACGATAACTCTAATCTAGTATCTATGAATAAGATTTGGCATTTTTCAGACATTAAATTTTGAGACATTAATAAATGACGATGAATAAATCCAATCCAAAGATTGGATTTAAGGACGAGGTTAATAGGTACTATTTTTATGAAATCGAAAACGTTATTTAATTGAGCCATTATAGGAAAGAATATAAAAAGAAAATAGCACCTCAGTTGTCTTCTAAACTTAATTACCTACTGTCAACCTATATGACATAACATAGACATAAAACTATAATTTAACTTTTCCAATAAATAACTTTTAAAACTACTCAACTTTAAAGGTACATAATTGCTAGGTTTCAAATCTATCATCTTTTTTTTTCTAACGGTTCCTAGGATTACTATTAAAAACGGACGAACGAACAGCTGCCCATTTGAACTTGGAACGTAAAAAAAAACCGGCAACATAATTTGCCGCTCGCCAAATGGTGGGGTCTACATTCTAATTCTAAACTTGCGGCCTCCACCAATAGCGGGCGAGGACGAGTCAACATGGCTGCCGTGGGAACCGGTTAATGGGCCATTTGAATTTAGAATAGTATTTTTATTAATACGTTCGAGAACAATTGTTTTTTTTTAACGTTCTAATTCGTTTTTTGAATTAGGGTTGCGGGTATTATGTATTTGACATTTGAATAACATGTATGTATTGATGAAATAATTATTATTTGTATTGTATAGAAGTTATCCTTTAATTAAATAGTTGATTATCGACAAGGTGCCAAGACTAGTTCTATAACGCAGTAGGATATTTATTAGTTTTCTTTTTAATTATGTAGTGAAAACACCTGGCTATAATTATTTAGCAATAGCTTATTCCTATTTGAGGCTATAGCAATTTTATTTGTATAAGACTTAATCAAGGTAGGCTCAGAATAGGGTCATGGTAACTGCCATTAGAGTCAATTTGAAACGAACTGCGGGTTCATTAACATTGAGCAGATCAAATCTATAAACACGTAATTGTAAACCGATGACTATTTATGGCGTTTTATAGGTTGATTTTGTACAACTTTTATCTTTGTGGCAGAATTAAAAGTATTGGTTTTCTATGTATAATATGTACGTATTTACAAAAAAAAAGTATTTAAGTATGTTTATTCGTTGCCTAGTACCCATAGTACAAGCTCTGCTTAGTTTGGGACTAGATGGCGTTGTGTGAAAGTGTGAGGAAATAAATAAATATAAATTGGATGGAGTAATATAGAAAATATTTAGTTAAAAATGTTTATAATCCTTAATGATGGAGTAAGAATACATACTCGTAGAGTCACTGCCCCATTTCTTACTATGGTGCTGCAAAAATTTGGCAGATAATATCTCTAGCTGTTTAAAATTTGACATACCATCCGTTTGTCAAGCGTGGTTTAAGTAGGACAAGTTTCCGTCCATTGAATTAGAACATTGTTGGAGTTTGAAGATGATTGATAGTCCAAAAAGTATTGATAATTAAAAAAATAAGATGATTGATGACAGAGAAGCGAGGTCGAGGAATAGATAGGTAAAGCACGAAGACCATAGGGTTAGAAAAAGAGAACAATTTCTTCTGTTTTTGACGACCTCTGTGGCGTAGTCGGTATATTACAAGGTTGCTACGCAGAGGTCTCGGGTTCGATTCCCGCTCAATCCAATCTTTGTGTGCATGAATGATGTTTATATGTATATGTATTTACAAAAAAAGTATTTAAGTATGTTTATCCGTTGTCTAGTATCCATAGTAAAAGCTCTGCTTAGTTTGGGACTAAATAGCGTTGTGTGAATGTGTGAGGAATATTTAAATTTATTTATATTTTTTTAAAAGCAAGTTTCCATGTGAGTGGGTATACCTAACATTACTTGCACGTGGTGATTCATAAAAAATAATTTAAAACTTCATACTCAATCTAAATTTAAAAATCGAATGCGTCATCCTCTATAAATATAAAATGGCGCGCCAGTTTGTGGTTATTAAAATATTTTAAATTTAATGTTTTATTTAAGTTTTATATTCCGTAGGTTGTTATAAATAATTTATATTTCAATATTCAATTGCTTTTCTATATTAATACGAAGGTTTTACGGCATATTAATCAGTTTTAACAGTCACGATAAAACGAATATTAAATAAAATAGTTCATGGCATAATTGGCTATCAAATGTTATAAAAGCGACTTACCTATTTATTAAGAAAAATATTTTTTATTTGATGTGATGAGTTAGTTAATTTTACGCTACACTTTAAAGTTTTTTATAAATTTAATGGCTATCATCATAACAGCCCATTAATGTCCCACTGCAGGGACGGGCCTCCTCCCGTGACGGAGGGATACTTGGCCTACTAATACCACGCTGGCCAGACGGATTGGTATAGGGTTTAATTGCAAGTTTTCCATCTTTTTATTTCGTAAAGATAATATTGACGTATAGTCCCTTAGTCGGTTTTAACGACATCCATGGGATGAGATGGGGTGGTGACATATTGTATTCTTACTCCGTCACAACACGGAGTAATGGCCTATGGTAGGCTGTAACTTTACCCTGTCTCCTAATAATAGTAAAATTTTTATCAAAAAAGAGTTTCGAGGTAGCCTTAATCAGGTAGACGGAACTGGAGTTTTTACTCCAGTTATCAATAGGTAGTAGGCAAAATTTCTTTTTTTTAAACAGTACAGTTAGGCAGAATACTTATTATTCACTCATGATGTCGGTAGAGACGTTTAGTTGTAACTCTTTACCAACCAAAGAGGAACTATTTTAAGGAAATTGCGATTCAAAATCAGGTCCAATATGAGCTAATATTTAAAGGCAGTATAGAACTGTGATGAAAGTAAAACTTGGCTAACTATCAAGTAATAAGTGATTTATAGGTATGGTGTTGAATCAGTTGAGACTAAGAATATAAAGGTTATGAAGAACATATTATGAACAACCAAACATACAGATAATAACAAAACGATACCGAGATGCAACTCCCTGCCAACGCCATCTAGTTCCACAACATCATAACAGCCCATTAATGTCCCACTGCAAGGACGGGCCTCCTCCCGTGACGAAGGGATACTTGGCCTACTAATACCACGCTGGCCAGACGGATTGGTATAGGGTTTAATTTCAAGTTTTCCTTCTTTTTATTTCGTAAAGATAATATTCGCGGATAGTCCCTTAATCGGTTTTTAGGACACCCATGGGATGATATGGGGTGGTGACATATTGTATTCTTACTCCGTCACCAAACGGAAACTAGTTCCACATACAAAATTTATTATATTAAAATAAAATACACTTTTAACTCTAACTATAATATTTAATGCATACATATTTAATTAATGTATATTACTAGCTGTACTTCACCGAGGTTATTTTCTGTTATCAGTGAATAGTTTAAGCTGTAGATAACCCACTATCTGTTAGCAAGGTCGTTATTTACTATTAGGCATTATGACGTCTATCTATATCTAGGGTACCTAGTTTAGTTTTGAAGTAGTTATAAAGGTGTTTTAAACTAGAGTTTTATGGGTTTTATAGTCCGTGTGGTGACGGAGTAAGAATACAATATAAGTATACCATATCTCATCCCATGGGTGTCGTAAAAACCGATTAAGAGACTATCCGTAAATATTATCTTTACAAAATAAAAACTTGAAATTAAACCCTATACCAATCCGTCTGGCCAGCGTGGTATAAGTAGGCCAAGTATCCCTCCGTAACGGTAGGAGGCCCGTCCCTGCAGTGGGACATTATTGGGCTGTTATGATGAATGATGGTTGTATCCGTTAATATCGCTTTGATTGGGTGAAGCTGGATATATATTTTTGTTATTGTAGGTTATATCATATTTTTATGACTTTTTAAAGAGATCGATGAATAAGAAAAGCGTAGGTATGCTTGTTTATGGCGAAAATTTTCTCGTTTTTTTGCTGACTCTATTTTGTTGAAGAAAAAGTCGAAATATTTAAAGAATTAAGACGATTCTTTTGAATTTGGAATTTCCATTAAGAAAATGAATACCTATGATTCATTTCGAAATTCAAACTCATAAAAAGACTTCTGCTTCTTTTTTAAAACTTTTTTTTTCATGTTCGTAAATGGAATACATTTTTTTTGGTGGTTTATAAAGTAGGTTTTATTTAATAGTGTTTTACGTATTTTTAATTTATCTCTTTTTAGCTGAGGGTCTTGATTTACTTAGCTTGTGATCTGCATGGCATTCAGAAGAGAAACTGAGCCTACACATACCACGCTTGCTAGATGGGTTTGTTTCGAAAATGGGATGGTCATCTATACTAATATTATGAAGAGGTAAAGTTTGTGTGTTTGTGACGTTGTAGGGGGTAATCTCTGGATCTAATGAACCGATTTTAAAAATTCTTTCTATGTTGAATAGTCTATTTTTTGGAGAGTAGCATATAGTATCACGCTATGGCTAATAGGAGTGTAGCAGTAATGAAATATGTTTTAGAAAGGGACCCGTTTTTTTCGCCGCCCAACGAAGTGGGCACGGGTCAGCTAGTACGAGTGCTCTATATTTTTTTATTCTATCACCACCTAGACTCTATTTATGGTTTTGCACAAATTGTCTAATTTTAAATGTTTTGTTCTGCCTAATATTTTTTGTTAATTCAGGATGACTGACTTGTAAAAGGTATTGCCAAGTTTCCAAGTCAAATGAACATATTACTTAACCAGTTACATAAGGGTAAGCCCTCTAGCGGTGACATGAATTAAGAAAACAAATTGTAATATTTTTTTTTATTTTTTAGTTTTTATTAAAGGGTCTTGAGTATTTTCTTAGTTGTTATTATTGTATTGTTAAAAAATACAGTTTTCTTAAACAGTTTTTGATTTAATATAAAAATGGTCAAAGCAATTCTTTATATGTATAAAAAGCAATAGGAAATTTTTCTGCACGTGTTCAATAAAATAATATAACACAGACAGAAACATAGACGTTTTATTATGAGATATTGTGTAAATAATCCTACCTATTTCATGTCAACTCAATGACAACGAATATTTTTTTAGTCTATAAACACTCCTTTATGATTTCAAAAAAAGCATTCCTTACTAACGTTCTAAATACAAATTTCAAAACCAAACTCGACTTAACGTCAACAATTTATAAATAGAATAAGCTTACATAATCAGAGTCGCGTAAAGGCCGTCTATTACTCAACCTTATTTCTCTTAAACTTTTTTCTTTTAAAAAACTATACCAACAATAAAAAAATATAAAAAACGAACTGCCATTGTAACTTAACATAGTATATTTCATGTCTGAAAGTAATAACGTTAACTAACCATGAAATCTGCTCATGTTGCGTATACCATTTCACACTCTATAAAAAAAACCACACGAACAAAAAGACCACACACACACACTTTTAAAACACACAGAAAAACACAACACACAAAATAACAAACGTCAAAAAAATTTGACACAAAACGTCAATATTGTACTTTTTTTTCGCAAGCGGCAATGATTTGTAAAGGCGTTCGTTCTGCCTGGCTATTTGGCCGCACGTGTTTCGCAGAGGGGTGGGTCTTGCACGTGAATTTTCCCAGGTTTCCACCCTCCGCGGACCGCCCCTATAGGCTTTTCTGTCCGGCCTATGCTGTTTAACCGATTGAATAGCGAGGGATGTGGAGACTCTTCAGAGGTTATATTTTTTTATTTTCGAAAATAAAATAAGGCGCTTTTATATAACTACAAATTAGTACTTTTATCATTCTAAAATACACAGTTTCTTTGTAATATGTATGTTTTTATTTTACTACGTCTCATTGATTATTTTCCGAGAAACTAGAATTTTTTTTTTATTAAAATAATACTTTTTAAATTGGTATACATATTAAATTACATACTACTCCATCAAGTCCATAATATTTAGACATAAGTAAAGATATAATTAGTGTAGAGCTTTTAAGAAATCTTTAGCGTTACTAGTGCATTCATTTCACGCACCGTTAGTTTTTACTCTGCAATTAGAAAACGTACCTTTATACTTTTTAAGTGAAGAATAATTGTGGGTTGTAAATGTTTTTTATAATTCACGTCATAGTAACATTTAATATTTTTTGTAGGTACTTACTCGTTTTTTGAGTTAAACTATTAGTTTTTGCGTTAAATAATTCTTTAAGTATATACCTCTGTTTTATTTTACTTTTATTATTTCCAGTAATAATTTTAATTGTAGGTATGAAATAACCAATTAATTAAAACCTAATTTAAATAATCGCACAATTCAATGCATTATTCGACGATTTCGTAAGTCATCGTAAGGTCAACATCAATTTAAATTAAGCCATGCTAATTTACATTTCAATTGAAACAACTCTTTTCTACGTTATTAAAATAATACGTCAACAAAATTAAATACACTTCACATAAAAAGTGTACTCGAAAACAAAGTAACAATGACCACTCAACTCAGTTCGCTGTTCTTACACTGCCTACTTTTCATGCTCTACGCCTACACATTCACTATTTCAGTAACAACACAGTGTTGGAAAGAAAATTCGACGTTATTTTCACATATATAAAGGCTAGTTTCGTATGTTCAGTTAGGTTTACGCACCCCTTCTCTTTCGCGCGTATTAATCAAAATACCAACTCTACTTTGACGTAGAATCGTAGAAAATGGATATGCTATTGTTTTCTAAATTGAAACTATGGTTAGCACGGCTGGTGTAAGATGACCCTTTCGTATTCCGTTGTCGTTGGTTTTTGTATGGTAGTATTGTGGGTCTAGGGACCGCGGGGGTCTTTTTAAAGTGGTTGTTTGGTTTAGACAAGCTTCATAATGAGTATTGCTAGGTATACAATAAAGTGTAATTATGGACGGACACTGATTAGAATTGTTGTGAATGAATGTTTATTGTAATGTTTTAGTTCAGAAAATTAATTAATATTCTGCATTTATTGTTTGGTTGACAGAGTTTTAGTACGTGTTAGTTACAGCTTTGTTCATCTGTATTAGACTCATGTATAAACGCCCTATTTGTGTATGGTACCATACACAAATAGGGCGTTTATTTTTTTTTTATAGCGCAAAAAGATTGGTTTAATTATAAAAAAAATATGACGTGCATCTAAGCACAATAGCTACTTGTTTTTTTTTATATATTTTTCCAAGTGTATTTTAAGTAATGTAAAATATTGTATACAATTGTTTATTATAAACTAAGTTATTTATATTATAAATTAACTTATTAGTTGTTCTTCAAGTTAATATTCTGCGTCCAGGCAATTAAATAAATATAATTTTATGAATACATTGGCTTTTGTCTATGTTTACAAAAAATATATTTACTTAATATAAGATAATTAGACAAAGGAGATGGAAACTTTTGGGCTAAAGCCTGTACATTACTGTACAGAGTAAGGATATGCCCTAAAAATCTTTTCTATTTTTTAATAAAATAATAATAAAATTACTCAATTTTATTAAGATTCGAACTTGAAAAAAATAGAAAAGATTTTTAGGGCATATCCTTACTCTGTACAGTAATGTACAGGCTTTAGCCCAGAAGTTTCCATCTCCTTCAAAAAAAAATTATCTTGGATTTCAGATTGCCAAAACTAACAAAAGATTTAGCACGAGACTAATAAGTGTGAAGCTATAAATTGATAATACTCTCATTTCTGTTTAATCTTGGCTCAAAACTCTTAGTAAAGGTTTCATTCTCCTTTGGGTTTAACAAAACATAACTTATTCTGCAAATCGCAAATATCACTTTTAATGTCGTCATCTCAACTACTTTTTTTATTATGCGACGATAAGTATAAATATAATTATGAGAGTCCCCAAATGTCGCAACATTTTTTCTGACAAACGCTTGGTGTTATAGCAAAAGGCATTGATTCGAAAACAAGATTAAAAGAAAACTGGAATAGAACGGCGCGAAAATTAAAAAATAATAATCGTATACTTATCTTATAAGCTTTGTTTAAAGAACTTGCATATTTTACTTCAATATTATTATAAAAAAATATGTCATTTTAGAATTTAAAAGTAAGTAAATTTTCTAAGGAAAAATTTAAAACCTTAAATTTTAAACCTCAAAAGTAAAAATTGACAATGTAACATCTAAATTTTATACCAGACCAGCCCATGACTTAAATTACACTTAGCGCAAGTTTAAAATTAACCCCCTTACTTATAAACGCCTCTTAAATTTAATTACTCTTTAGCGAGATTTTTATTAGTAAAACCAAACTTATACCAAACAAAGTCGTAACAATTTAAGCTAATCAATTGACTAAAATTAAAGAGGCGTTTATGAGTAAGGGGGTTAATATTTTAGGTATATCTTTAATTCTAGCATTTTATTTTATTTTTGGCAAACCTGTTACCATTATTTTCAAATAATAAGTAGCTCAAGATAGTACCTATTCAAAAAGATTTTTAAGTTAACAATCGACGTCTTACATGGCCCACCGAGTTGGTTAGTAATACATACTTATTTTAATTTATTTTACATGCCCATTTTACTAACTAATATTTTTTATTGTCCAAAACTCTTTAAAATTTTATTTTTTTATTCCTTAATATTACGTAATTTATAAACAAATCATTTACAGTATAGTAAGATAAGTAAAGTTAGTAGTTAAACTTATAAAAAATTAAAAATAAATTTATATATTTTTTGCAGCTATTAATAAAGACGATAAACTATCATCCTAAACATAAAATTATAACAACAAAAAAGAAATAAAAAATAAGCACTTTTGGTATACAATTACTTCAACGGTACATGTATACTTATTGGGTACAATTGTTGCCAGTGGGAAAATCTCAGGCAATCTCGACAAAATTATTACTTACAGTAAAAACTACATACGTATAGTCTATGGAATGTGCTTTTTATTTAATGCTTTTGTCATCCATTTTGTGAAAGAAATAAAGAATGATAGTATTACTGTGTTTGTACTCAGTGAATGCGATGATGGGAGGTGAAAACGTTACTACTCGTTTGATTTTTGCTTCCTTATTGTTTATGTTTATAAAATGCTAAATTTAATATTTATTGTCGATATAAATGGGATATCCGTGTGGTAACGGAGTAAGAATACAATATGTCACCACCCCATCTCATCCCATGGGTGTCGTAAAAACCGACTAAAGACTTCTACTTCTTAACGAAATAAAAAGAAGGATAACTTGAAATTAAACCCTGTACCAATATGTCTGGCCAGCGTGGTATTAGTAGGCCAAGTATCCCTCCTTCACGGGAGGAGGCCCGTTCCTGCAGTGAGGCATTGATAGGCTGTTATGATGATTAATAGAAGGGAATCAAACCCGTCAATCAGCGTAGCACCCAAAACTACATCTACGGAGTTTGAATTCTGTCTTAAGTAACACCTTTTTTTTCTATCTTTTCGAATACATCATAATTATAATCATATACGATGAACTTATCTTAAACATATTAAATGAACTGTTTCATTAAAATTCAGCACGTGCTTAAACTACAAAATTATTGAAAAAAAAGTAGTAATGTAGATCAAACATTGTAAGGAGGTATTTTGAAAGTTGTAATTTTTTTTTATGGTAGGTAATTAATATTGTTTGTTAATTAATTTCGACTGGCTTTTGACAAGACTCTGTTAACATAATGATAAAGAGTTATTCAGTTGTGTCATGAAATGTAGAAAAGATTGACAAAAGAATGCATTGCTTACAAATAAATTACGTAATAAATGTATAAAGCAGACACTGGAGGAGGCCCGTCCCTGGGATATTAATGGGCTGTTATGATGTATAACAATCTTGCACCAACATGGACTTTCCATACACTCCTGGCTGTCGATATCCAGCCAAAATCACTTCGAAATGTGTCCAAAATATCTTCAAGGAACATTTGTAACCAACATAATATTTGTCAAACATAACCAACACATATATATATATAAAGGCTATACAAACGTAATCTCACACACAATAACTAAACCTATGAACCAGATTGAACACGAACTGTGTCCAGATGTCCCATACATACATATACATACATACATACATATAGTTAGTAGATACATACATGTGTAAGGTAATTTAGGGGCTACTGTCGAATGTAATAGTGCTCTGATTGAATTTCGGAATGTCCAACTAAGAAATTCGATGTGGCTTGTTTGTTATTGATGAGGTTTTGTCTTAGAGGGGCGTTCGAAAGTGTGGTAAGTTAGTTGCTAAGCGATCTAAAGTTTATACTTAGTGTGTAAATTTAGGAAATGGTGACGGAGTAAGAAGACAATATGTCACCACCCCGTCTCATCATGGGTGTCGTAGAAACCGGCTAAGGGACTATCTATGAATATTACCTTTACATAGAAAAAAGAAAAACATGAAATTAAACCCTATACCAATCCGTCTGGCCAGCGTGGTATTAGTATGCCTACTAATCCTGCGTCACGGGAGGAGGCCCGTCCCTGCACTGGGACAATAATGGGCTGTTATGATAGTACTCCATATTACAAGCTCTGCTTAGTTTGGGACTAGATGGCGTTGTGCTCATTTGTAACGAATACTGCATCACACATCTCACAATAATGACGACGCTAATTACGTAAACAAGTATTACAAACCATTGAATACCTAAATCATTGGAATTGAACTTTGTACCACAGCTGAGTCAAGTTTCTTTATTGATGTGATTATGGACTTCCTGTCACATTTTGAGACATAATACTTTAAATGGCGACGGATTGAATCGAATTTGACAAAATGTGATCTGACACCGTTGTATCGTTAGTCAATAAACATAAACATCCTGATGCTTAACTGCATGTCAATTCTCTTAAGTACCTTAAAATCGTTAAAATTTCGGCTATGTTAACTTTTACCTCAATTCAAAAATTCGGTGTTACCTATTAGTTGTCAAATTGTCAATTTGACAACTAATAGGTAACACCGAATTTTTAACGATTTTAAGGAACGAGAATTGACATGCAGATAAAAAAATATCGTACGTAACTTTCTTGACTAGTGTGTTCGCCGCGAAAAATAATTTTATTAAAAATAGTTAATTCATAGACCTCCCGCTAAAACTAACCTTTCTAACATAAAATATATTTCTAATTCTGTTAGCAAAAGAGAAACAATATCTTTGTGAAATACAGAAAACCTAAGTAGAAACAGGTATTATTGAGCTATGAGAGGCATATGGAGCTGAGACTGAGACCCAAAGGAAAAAGGAGGGAACTACATATTTTGAAGTTTCCCTGTGTGATCGAATCAGAAATAAGGAGAACCAAAGTGACCGTCATATCGCTAGGACTGTCCGATTAAAGTGGCTGTGGGCTTAGCGTTAGTTTTATTAGTCTTTTATATTTCTGATCAAGAAGAATTTAAAAAGATTAATACGGTACTCACAGTGGCACCTCCCGCCCTTGCATCCGGCACCGGCTCCCCATCTGTACAAAAGTAGCACTTGTCCTGCGGCTTCCAATCCGAAGGTTCTTCCGAGATCTCCACCTTGGGCTGAGTCGCCGGCCTCTTGATCAACGACTCCAGAATCGTCTCTGGTCGTCGGGGTTTCTCCTCTAACCCCTCTTTTGCTTCGTTCTCGTTGATTTGCTCTATGGTCTTTATCTTGAGGGCGGGAGGGGGGTCTGTGTGAACTGATTCCTCGTCGCTTGAACGTTCTCCCTCCCCCCGTTTTGGTATTAATGCGTCCTGATATAATTTCCATTTTCTTCGACCCATCAACTCCTCCGCCACCCGTTCTAGACCTGGAAACAAAACAAATTTACATGTTTAATATTTTATTAGTCAAAAACTAATTAATTATCTATTGTTTACCTAGTTATTTTGTTTTGGAATACTCGTAATAGATATAGTGGGTCTATCTTGTTTCATCAAAAGTATTTTGACAAATAAATTATTAAGTACTTCCCAAACAATGTTTGGCATAATTTCATTTGCCAAATTATTACATGACAAATAAACTATTGTCACCCAATCGTAATGTTTCCCAAGTGAATGTTTCAACAACAAGTCGTTTGCCAACTTGTACTTTTTGTCTAAAGATTGTTTGCTAATATAAATCACTTGTTATAAGGCCAAATGACTTAATATCATTTTCCTTAATAATGAAATAAGTAAAACGGTTCGTCATAGGAAAGGATTTCCGAGCATTTTGATGCGATACGATATCTGAGAGACATTTATAAGTGCTGTCGTCATTTTAATGTTTTCAAAGGTCAAAATAATCGTATCGTACCAAAAAGTCGTCGAACTTAATTAGATTTATGTCGATGTTTTCGTCCCTAGTAAATAATTATCAAATATATATATTAATGTCCTTATTTATTGCCAGCGATAAAACTGCTGGGTGTAAATGCTCTGAGTACTGGTAACACTGCAAGCGGTTTAATGCATACATAAATTAATGACCTCTGTGTCACAGTCTCGGGTTCGACTCCCGCTCAATGCCAATCTTTGTGTGCATGTTTATCTAGTGTTTCCTATCTATAATAAGTATGTATTAACAAAAAAATGTAAGTATGTTTATCCGTTGTCTAGTATTCATAGTACAAGCTTTGCTTAGTTTGGGACTAGGAGGCGATGTGTGAATGTGTGAGGATTAAAAAAAGAAAAAAAAATTGGCCTGTTCCTAAGGATAGGCAGACACTACGAAATCGTATACAGCTTAACAAGGTAAGAACATATAGGTATGTATCAAAAAAATTCCATACCGTACCATAGTAATCCGTTGCCAATTTAACTAGGCAAACTTAAATGCTAATAAGTGGGTTACTTTGGTTTCTTAGTGAATTTTCTTATTTTTTTATTTTGATAATATGAAATATTACTTAATAGTCTATAAAATCCTATTACCTATATTATCAAAAAATTAAAAAACTATAAAGCCCAAAAACATTCAGCTGATTTTTCATAAATATCTGTAAAATCCGCTATCTGCACGCTCCCGCTACCCGCTCACAGTTGCACCTAGCCTCAACTTCCATACACTCTAATGTACTGCATTTGATATCTCAACCGTCGGCCAAGGGCCGAATTACGATTTCAATGTATTTTTCACACTTTATCATTACACAGATGATTGATGACTCGAGCGGTCAGTGATCGGAACTTATCGGTTATACTCGGTTTATGTGAGTGTTTGCGTAAGTTACGGTTTTTTATTGAGTTAATAGAAAAATGTTTTTTGTAGTTATTATTCTTATAATGGTATAATGTCTCCGGAATGGCCTGAAGTTATCCCACTGGTCACTGTTTTGGCCATTCGTTCAAGGTATTTGGTCTCTTGTAATAATGGTTAAAATCTCTACGTCGCGTTGCTTCATTAGTCAAATTTCATGACCGTATAAGCCAGGTTAATAAAACATATAGACTGCAATAGTAAAACTTTATGATTGAGACGGAACTGTAAGGTTATCCTACTAATATTATAAATGCGAAAGTTTGTGAGGATGGATGAATGGGTGGATGTATGGATAGATAATTATTAAAGAATAGGAAGGTAAGAAAGGTATGCATGGGCACATAATTAGGAGGAGAAGAATTATAGTTGGATGGAGTCGTTCTAAAACTATTTTGCCGTCTTGTATCTATCATTAGCCTGACAAGTTGCAATTTGTTGACAGCAGCACAAAAACAGACAATATTGAAGTTCGTAGAAACATTTATTTGTTTCTTATATTACCAAGTATTATATTGAGGGTGTTTACAGCCAGTTGTAATTGTATAATATTCATAAACGATAAAGCTAGTCAAGCAACGACAGAGAGGTCTTTAAATAGATGGGTTACCGTTTATTTCATGTCCCGCGACTCAGCTCGATAATTTTCTTTTCCTAGACCCCTTTTATAAAATATTTCAAAGAAACAAAACTAAAATAATTATAATTATTTCGTAAATTAAAAGAATTACAAATTCTTATTATTTACTTTTAATTATTACGCAGAAGCGTTAAAATATTATCGTAAAAAAATCATTACGACTATGCGTAGCATTTCAAATTGAATTGTGAATATAAAAATGGCGAATTAGCATAGAGTGTAGAGAATAAGAACAAGCTCATTGTCTATAGCATCCGTCGAGAGGGCATCAACCTTTGGTTAACTGTTTATTGATTAATAAAAAACATTATTATTTTTACATTTTCATGTAGTAAATATTTAATGGAATCTTTGTGTGTGTGAAGATGGATTGTATAATAATGTATGAATTTAAGTCGTATAGGTACTGTCATTTGATTATGATTATTGTATAATCAAAGTAAGCGTTTTGTACCTGCATGTTAACTTTTAGTTGGCAAATCGTCTTGTTCTTGCTATTGCAATAGTAATCTTTTGTGGTCGTATTAAAGTTTTATTTAGAGTGTGACAATTTGACAACTAAAAGTTTACTTAACCGAATTTTTAGGTACGAGAATTGACATACTCTAAAAAAAACTTTTAAATCAGTTTTTGTGAAGTTAGAGATTTTTCGGATACTAAATCTGGCTAGGTGCCTACTGGTTCCCAATCTATTGTGTGTTTTAGCTAGCTACATATTATATGCCTTTAGGTTACTTAGGTCACTTAATAACAAAAGACTTATTGTAAGTATAAGTCACTTTTAAAAAGAAACAATTTTATATTAGTTGCATAATAGTCCATTTTAAATTATATAAGATCATTTTACAACACCGTGTCGTTAATTATCTAAGGAAACCATCTTTATGAATTCATTTTCCCATTATAATAATAATATTTTAGACTTTGATCCTATATAAATAGGCGTCATTTTGTAATGATCGTATGTTATTCGAATTTGATTAACGAGGCGATGAGTAATTAATTACAAAATAAGTACATTTTACATTTATAAAAGAATTCAATGTGTCTATAAATTCGTTTCTTTTGTTTAACTGACAACACGATTAGTTAAGACATAATTTTCCGTGTGTTTACAGATAAGGGTCAGAAAATGGGCAAATAATTTTAGATTTAGATTATTTATTTGACGACCTCTATGGCGTAGTGGTTATAGGTACAACATGACTGCTACGAAAAGGTCTCGGGTTCGATTCCCGCTCAATGCAAATCTTTAGTCGTAGTGCCCTACTCGATGTAGGGCACTACATGTAGGGCCCTACATCGAGTAGGGCACTACATGATGTAGGGCGGTCGGGACTCGCCAATCTCCGATATGTAGTGTCCTAACAGCCTACATGTGATTACACTAGACCAACATGTAGTGCCCTAAAATATGTAGGGCACTACATGTAGGGTAGTGTAATCGGCGCTTTACTCAGGCATAGCCTTTACATGTTAATATTGTAATTAAGGAATCGTTGAACTACCATCCGTAGAATAATACCATTATAATTATATGTTACTGTAGTTTCCATGTAGTAGCCATTTTACAGGAAGAAAAGGCTCTACTCCATTACGAATAGCTTCTTATTTTTATTACTTCTTACGTTTACATGGTGGGCATAAGACTTAGCTAAGATGGGAAACCGCGGGTTCTATGCCTTCTTTATTCATGAGGGCGGCACAGGCCCTTACTAGGTCCAGTGGACGTTCATTGACTGATATTACATGAAAGATGATCATTTATTTTACCAGAGCAAGATCGGTTTTTTAAGACAACAAAGATAGAAAAACTTTGCATGAAATCTCAAACATCATCTAAGTAGTGACGCAATCCAACAGGGAGTTATATCAAGCAGCACAGACTGATAAGTCAACAGAAAAAAAAATTTATTCACGGACATCTCTACACAGCGCCATCTGTTCCCAAAGTATGCTAGAAAGAACACAAAGATTTACATTGAGCGTGAATCGAACTTCAGACCTATACGTAAAAACCATATGTACTTACAAAGCCACAAAGGTCATCGTAATTATTAATCAAATTATTATAATAATCTAAACAATAGCCAATTTAATACCAGTTTAATAATAATTAAATTCACAAAACTAACAAAAGGATGATTTTGTATGTCGTGTCGAAGAACAAAGGATGGTGTTATGCAGTGGACAGAATACTGATTGGTTTAAAACTGCGATTAGACTGGTCTATTCCAAGGTCGTTGTGAGTCAGAATGCATTTGTGTATGCGTGTTTGGAGGTTGGTGTAATTTATAAGAGTAAGCGGGTGGTACAGATTTCATCACTACAGTATATCTTGTGAAATATTCATCTATACTAATACTAATAATTATTATTATAAAGAGGTAAAAGTTTGTGTGTTTGTGACGTTGTAGGGGGTAATCTCTGGATCTAATGAACCGATTTAAAAAAATCTTTTTGTGTTAAATAGTCTATTTATCGGGGAGTGTCATAGGCTATACCGTATCACGCTATGACTAATAGGAGTGGAGCAGCAATGAAATACATATGTTTAAAAAACGGACGCTTTTTTGTCGACGTCCAACGAAGTGGGCACGAGTCTGATAGTTTATTTATAAAGTAGGAGTGTTACTTAGCGTTTAGTAGTTTTAGTCTATCCCCAAGAACATAAAATGTAAGTTTCTGTACATTATGTATTTTTACCGTTGACTCACAGCATCCAACAACAAAATCGCTTCATCGTCTAACTTAAACGCTCAACAAAATGATTCAACGCGGAAACAGCCCGTGTCCTTGTTAGGAACATCGCGAATATGCGCTTGGAATTACACATAGTATTCGCCTTTAATTATCATTATTTAATAATGTCCTTCTCTGGTAATCTGTGTTCGTTTATATTATGTATTTTTTTATGCTATAGCTTATACTGCCCTTATTAGGCAAGAAGGATGTTATAATGTTGTGTGAAGGTATTTAAGCAAATAAGTTGTGACGTAAATAGGTGGTTTGTGAGGTGATGAATTAAGAATTTAAAATGGCACTTTTTTATACCAGTGTCGTGGTAAACTCTCGTTTCTCGTAGTTATCCTAAATATCGACTATAGTATACCGATAAAACATAAAATTGTAAAAGTTCTCGTTACACAAGATTGGATGAAGTTGTCGCTACAAAGCCCGATTTACACATCGACATGTACAGTAGCGAGTTAAGTAGTAAGTTGTTGATTAAGTTGATTTGAATATATCTCCATCCTATTTTTTGGCGGGTTAAATACATAGTAGCCCCCTCTCTCGCGTTTCGCCAACTTAACTCGCCAAAAAATAGGATGGAGATCTATTTAAATCAACTTAATCAACAACTTACTACTTAACTCGCTACTGTACTTGTCGAATGTCGATGTGTAAATCGGACTTAAAACAAAGTCGCTGTCTGTCCGTCCTTATAAAACTACGCAACGCATTTTAAAGCGGGTTTTTTATATAGATATAGTGATTCAAGAGAAAGGGTAATATATAAAATTACTTGCATACTATTGTAGAATATAACCAGAGCACACGTGCAAAGCCGGGCCAGGTCGCTAGTTAATTATAAGATCCAACTACATCTCAGAGTATTTTAAATTCTACAGAAGTACGTACTAGAGTAGTTGTTTAATACATAATAAAAATACAACGCAACACAAGACATATGCAAAGGAAACAGGTTTGAATCTCGGTGAAGACAATCGTTGGCCGGATGTAATGCAATTTGTATGACCTCGGCGCACTTGATCTTGCCATCTATATAGAATATTTAACGAGTTAAATTATATGTACGGCTATACAGTTATTATATCTTCTATACTAATATTATAAAGAGGTAAAGTTTGTGTGTTTGTGACGTTGTAGGGGGTAATCTCTGGATCTAATGAACCAGTTTTAAAAATTCTTTCTGTATTGAATAGTCCATTTATCGGGAGTGTCATAGGCTATATAGTATCACGCTATGACTAATAGGAGTAGAGCAGTAATGAAGTATGTTTAAAAAATGAACGCGTTTTTTTCGCCGCCCAACGAAGTGGGCACGGGTCAGCTAGTTCTTTGTATTGTGATAAAAATACATGGTTTTAACATACATCCCTAACTTATCTAGTTATCATCATCATCGTAACAGACCATGAATGTCCCACTGCAGCGACGTGCCTCCTCCCATGACGGAGGGATACATGGCCTACTAATACCACGCTGGCCAGACGGATTGGTATAGGATTTAATTTCAAGTTTTCATCCCTTACTCGGTTTTTACGACACCCATGGGATGTGATGGGGTGGTGACATATTGTATTCTTACTCCGTTTCCACAAAGAGAACTTTAAAACTCGTTTAACTTTAATATAAATTGGCTAATTACAACCTTATGCCGATTGAAATAAATATTACAATAAATATTTTTGAGTAGACATTAAAGACACACGTGTTTCATCGCAATAATATATATTATGTTATGTAACACATAATAAGTAAGTAAATTAAATACATAAGTACTTGAACAATCCCTTAAATATGTAATTACATGGTCACGTCAACATTAATATTCTTATGAATTAATGGTAAACAACAAGAATTGACAAAAAAATATAATAATAAAAAAACTTTATTACCATGAAACAATGTTTATCTATATTTCCATCACGCCCGCGGCTCACGCAACGACGCGTAGCCATGGCCATAACAAAAAATAATACCCATCGATCATAACCTATGATAAATAAAAATTATTTAATTATTCAATGTTTTATTAAATAATTAATTCAACCGAAATTCTTATACCTTAACAAAAAAATAAAATTAAAAATACGCAGGGCATAAAAGGTTATGGACCCCTGGAATCGAATCGCCATTTGAATGAGGAATTAGAATAAGATGGCAAAAAATATGAGCATTAGAAAGAGTAGTGTAGCCAGTGTGCGAGCAGGACGTATGATCAACGCGATACGCGATTGGCTGACCGCTTTTTATGCCTTAGTTCCCCTAATCTTCATTTCGAGCAACATCTGCTACGCTAATGTTTATTCGAAATAGTTCTTTAAATTTATACTGTTAAGATCTCATTTGCAATTCTTTAGTATAATCTTTTGTTGCATTTGCTCAGTTATCTATTACGCGGTCGTTGCACGCTAGTTGTGTTATTTCAATTTTTAATACGTCTCCCATCGAATGGGTTCCTTTTAAGGTCATCGTTTGTAGGAAAAAGACCCACGGTGGTTAAATTATAATTATTTTTTTTACTGATCACCTATTGGTCGGCAGATGCGTTAGTACGAGGGATGTTTTTGCTTAACTACGTCTATTTTATTTAAGTATGGAATCTAAAGTATGAGTGAAACAGGAATTGTTAATAATTACATAGATCTTTATTCATGGTTCATTTGTTTTCATGTAATACGTCGTAAAATTTATGTATTGGTTACATTTGAGTAGTTTTGTTTTATTTTACACGTCGTTTGATGAGGTTATTGTCTTAATAGTAGCTATTTAGTATGTTATCGTCTTGACTATAGTGTTTGTTCATCGGAAATTAGATAGGATAACGGTAGACTGCTGTATGTAGAATATTATTATCTTATATGAGTATAATATTATATTAAGTAAGCAGTCTAAAATCTAATCTTAACAAATAGTATCTCCAGCACAGAAAGAAAATTTCACACAAGTCCCTATAAAAACCGTTCTAGCCAGTATTTGTAGACTAAACTGTCGGAAACCGTTGACAAATTCCTACTGACATATTAAGGAGAACAATAAAGTCTTAATTCAACCTTGTGCAATCCATACACACCTAAATTAAGATCGAATGATGCATAAACGTGATTCATTAATCGATTAAATCATTACACAGAACCTTAAAGGTCTTACTGCAGAATATGGGCTTCCCGAGCTGATACAAAATTATGGTCTAATAAATGACTTGATTGACTATTTTGTTAGTTTCACTGCATCTATGAAGTAGAATGGGAGATTTAGCAAAAGTACAATAGTACAAAAGCACAAAAACAGAGTTCAAAGCTATGTTGTATTTCTTGATACCATTATTTGTCTTGTACTGATACGAAAAAAAATTATACTTGGCTCGGCTTGGCAGTCCGGAGATTGCTCTTCACCTAGTCTGATGTCGAATATACGGTATGGTAATGAATGTAAAAGTATGATACGGTAAAATTACCTGGCGAACAAGTAATTATTTTACTCATAATTTCAATGTAAAGCAGTAAAATCAACTTTTGTAGCCTTTATCTGGCCATTTCTCACCTGACTAGCTCATTGCAATTTACAACGGTTTGTTCTCACATATATATGTATACTATAATAATAACTTGAAAATCCCTCCTCAAGTATGACCTTGGGACTGGTTAAGTGGTTTCGTAAACGATAGATATTTATTATTTGTAAATGACCAAAACAGAAACATATTTATTAAGCATTCCCAATACATTTTCAATTACAATTTCTAATATGTTGATGCTTGTTATTGGCATATATTCAACTAATTTTAAGTACTATTGTATCATAGCTGCTAGCTTCCCAAAGCAAATAAAATAAAATCTCTTACCTAACCTTAAAAAGGCTAATTTATGTGTAACAAAAGCAACATTAATATAATAGTAAAATACTTCGACAAAGCTTACAGTTCACATTCCTATGAACGTTTTTTTTTTAAATTGCAAGGTTCAATTGCTTTACAAACTACTTTACAAAGATCACATCAAAGAAAATAAGTATACTTACTTACTAAACTGTTACACCAATTAGTTCTTTTCCAACTAAACTCGACTACGACTACGTGAAAAGAATAATTTATCGACTAAGCCATTTATCGATATGTCGACAAACAATTTAAGTAGTAAATAGAAAATTGTTTATTTTTTTGTAACTAAATGTTGAGCACACATGCCTTTGGAATATAGAATTCGAATTGCACTTTTGAAACGTAACCGTTTTTTATTCTATTTTTAAATTTTAATTGATCGTTATGTATATTATTTTTAAATATTTAAGTTTGATGCAGAAAGAGTATTTAAAAAACTTGTTTATAAAGAGTAATAAGACTTAGTAGAATAAGAAGTATTTGCTCTCAACAATTTGGCTAGCTGCAATATTCCCATCAAAATATGTCTCATATAACTAACTATGTAGTATTAATATTCTTTCTCACGTTACAATTGCGTCCTCTAATCATCAAAGCGTAACATAACTGTATCGTTTGAAAATGATTCAACAACCTTTTTTTTTTTTAAATAAAACCTGTTTTGTATTTATGATGAGTATTATTTTAATGTTACGTTTTAAGATTTTTTTAAGTTTAGTTACGCGTGTAAAATTAGATGTCAATTGTCTTGTTACCTTAGATTTAGTTTCAATTAAAGTATTGTACTTTTTCATCTGGAGGTCTCGGGTTCGATTCCCGCTCCATGCAAATATTTGTATGCATGAACATGATTGTTTGCATTGGTCTGGGTGTTTTCTATGTATTATAATTGTATGTAGGTATTTACAAAAAAAAAAATGAACATACCTATATCCGTTGTCTAGTACCCATAGTACAAGCACTGCTTAGTTTGGGACTAGATAGCGTTGTGTAAAAGTGCGATAAAAACAACACATATTTGTATGTCTTCTAGTTCAAATACCGGCCTCTCACAAAACTATATTGAATTATTGTTAGTTTTAAGTATAATTTCTAGTTTACCATTATCTCTTGTTTTTATTAATGAAATTATAATAAATTTTTGAAAATTTAACCACCAAATGAGATACTTTTTAGTCATTGAACAACAAACTATTTAGAAACTCTAAGTACAGAATATGTGGCGTAGAGATGGCTGAAATTACAGCAGATTTTAATTAGCCATTGTTTTTTTTTTCAGCTAACTTAAATAAGTTACAGCAAGGCTACAGTTAAACGAAATCTGCATGTCAATTCTCGTACTTTAAAATCGTTAAACATTAAGTTAAGTTAACTTTTAGTTGTCAAATTGTCACACAATTGGTAAGACAATTTGACAACTAAAAGTTAACTTAACCGAATTTTAAACGATTTTAAGGTACGAGAATTGACATGCTGAAATGGAATTCAACTATTAGGTAATTTAAACAGACAGTAGATTAAATTATCATACATATTTCCTATGCAAACTTTTCCTTAAATACCAAAGACTTAAAAAAAAAGCAAATACAGTTACATAAATCTATGTGAACTCTTTCATAGAATTCAAAAACAATAGCACACACTAATATAAAATTTAAATGCAAAAATTTTAACAAAGGCATTGGGAAATTCATATCAATTCTACTAAATAGTTTAATAATATTATGTTTAACAAGCTTAATCATAAAAATGCATTGAATGGATGACTATGCCGCAGGTGTTAGTTAAGCAATCAAACATGAACACAACTATTTTAATATAAGCATCCATTGTGGCAGTGCTACCAACTTTACGCGCCAACACCGGCCATTGACAACAAAACTCTATAGAAACTATTTTCATTGAAATTGTTTCGGTATTTAACCTATACCGTATTGATTTTATTCGTGGTCTCAATATTAATATGGACATTTCAACAAACTTTATAAATATCTACTATAGAGTTTCGATCGCAAAATTTTCCATAAAGTTGAAAAGTTTTGTCATTTAACTTTTCATGAAAATTATCAGTTTCAACGTCACTGTTCATAGAAACTTTTTCGAACAAACGAAACTATAAATCTATCGATATGATTGAACTCATCAAATATTTTGCTGGCAATGTCGAACTTTTAAAAAGAAACAAAATAATCATTTGGTTGTTTGGGCATTTATAAAGCTCTCGCAATCTTACTCTCTCTCTATGTTACCTAAAGTTATCATTAAGAGACGTTTGCGCAATTAAGAATACCCGCTCTTCACGCATTTAGTCCTAAAGATGACATCTTTGCAGGCATTTACAACAATTAAAGCCGGTCAACATAGATTAAATAAATAAATAAATATTCACGGACCTCTCTAACCTTAACCTGCTTGTGTTATGGGTAACAGTACAACGGATTTTAATACTTATATACTTTCTTTTTTTGTAAATACATACATAATATACATAGAAACACTCAGACCAATGCAAATAATCATGTTTATGCACACAAATATTTGCATTGAGCAGGAATCGCACCCGAGACCTCTGCGTAGCAGTCATGTTGTATAACCACTACGCCACAGAGGCCATCAGATTGCGCATATTTGTCACAGCTGATCGCATCTAGCCATATTTTAAATCTTACTAAGCTGTCAATAATGACATGTCGTTAAAAATTTAAAAGGAAAACTAACTACAATATTGATATGCATTTACGTAAATGTATTATTTCCTATTACTGTATGTTTGATTATGTAATTATTCTTATATCTTATAATGGAATATGTACCTATTCCATTTTAGTATTTTGCGTACATTTTCAACACTATTATTTTCCTTCAAGTCAATTTTCAATTTCACACATAATTATTTGTTACACAAATCCCCGGTTTCCGAATGACTGAAGTAAAAATCAACTAATGAAGTTTCAAAACTCGTGTCAACTATCATTTTCAGGAACTAATCTGTTTTCTCTCTCAACAACTACGTTTGACTGATAGAGAATACTTCTGACATTAAGTTGGCCTTTATACCACTTAGTGAATAAAGTTATTAACACAACTAAATAACAATTAAAACTATATTACGTTTTCTATTACATCAGCACTTAGCAGAGTTTTATTAATATAAATATATGGCTTATATACGCACAAAACATTTTACATAGTTAGTGATGTAGGTTAGGTCTTTTACAGATCATCTACATCTCTAAATATTGTGTGCATAGCCTTAGTCATCATCATCATAACAGCCTATTAATGTCCCACTGCAGGGGCGCGCCTCCTCCCATGACGGAGGGATACTTGGCCTACTAATACTTACCACGCTGGCCAGACGGATTGGCCTTCTTTTTATTTCGTAAAGATAATATTCAGGGATAGTCCCTTAGTCGGTTTTTACGACACCCATGGGATGAGATGGGGTGGTGACATATTGTATTCTTACTCCATCACCACACGGATTATAGCCTTAGTGAAATTTAACAATAGCCAGACATTACTAAATGAGCTTTAAAACAGTTTCCCTTCTTTATTTATTAAATAAACTAACCCCCTTACTCATAAACGCCTCTTAAATTTTAATCAATTGATTAGCTTAAATTGTTACGGTTTTGTTTGGCATAAGGTTAGTTTTGCTGATAAAAATCTCGCTAAACAGTGACTAAATTTAAGACGCGTTTATGAGTAAGGGGTTAAATGCTTTAAGCTGCATGATAAAGCACTACAGCATAACCTAACTAACTCATAAACATTAAGCCAATTACCTTTTTTCTTTTAACATTTCAGTAACAACCCGAAACCATTTTATAATGTGTCTTAAATTACTTTATAACAGCCACAAAATTAAACACGCTTCCACAACAGGACTTAGAACCCGCAATTTAATAGTTGAATGCGAACATAACTCATAATTTCACAATGTTGGCATCACTACCTAATGACAGTTAGAAGCGCGCGCAAAATTCCAAAATGGCCGTTGCATTAAAGAAAGAAAATGGCGTTTCGAATCATGACGAATAGAATTGTTTTTTTTTAATCTTGGGAATTGGCTTTTTGTTGAAAAATAATAATACAAAGGAAGAAAATAGTGGGTACCGTCGTATGGTTACCTACACAAATAGGTTCGACAGTCTGCGCAGAAGGACTTACAAGGACCTAATGGATGACATCGTTCAGAAAGAGCACGACCGGTGTGAGAAAAGACGGGTGTGTATGAAGATATAGATTAAAGTATTAATGAAGTAAATAAGGTATGTAAGGACCGTAGTACTCTGCCTACCACAGTGAGAAACACATGATTGAATATAATATTATCTATTTGACATTATTTTCTAAATAATTGTATTGCTACTAACGTACACAATAATATCAAACAAAATTACTGAATACGTAAAAGTATGCTCAATAATGAATATGTTTTCACTATAAGATTCAAGTTTACAACAAGGCAAGATAGATGGCATTCTAGTAAATTCATAACAAACTCTAAGTAGAGAAATTCATTGTTTAAAAAAGATTTAGAAATAAAATTTCGTTATCTTTCTCTTAAGGCAAGTCATGTAAGAAGACGTCTCCTTAAATGGGCTGAAGAATGGCTAACCTCTTTGTTAGTTCCTTCTTACTTCCTGAACTTATGTCTTAGAAAAACATTTCGATAAGAGCGATCCTAAGAGGCACTTCAAGGCAATCAGACACCTAAGGTGCTTTTATGCAGTAGAGTCGGCGGGTAGAGTTTTAAAAATTAATTAAACCAAAAATCTTCCTATTAAGGACACAATACCTACATCTTAGCAGCCCATGTAGTCTCATTACAGAGATATGCTACCTCCATAGAAGAAGGGGTAACACGCTGTTCAGATAGATATTTTATCCATTTATGTCTATTTTACCATCTTGTAAAGAAGAAAAATTGTTTTTCCTCCTTCGTATAATATCGGGTGCTTTAAAAGTGAGTAAGTGTGAAAAAGATCAGACGGGCAAGGTGATGACTACACAGTAAAGTTGTTTGATCCATCATTACTAGACAGTATTGGCACTTTCCAGCAGGTTCGATATGCCGTACTGAGCTCTAACCTAAACCAAATTATTTTTTCGACCAATCCTTAAGGGACGTATTGTTTATTTGGCCAAGCATAGTTTTTTCGAAAGAAACATAGTTTTTTCGAAGAGTAGTTAATCGACCAGTTGACTTTCAGAATCCCGTGGTCAACCCGGTCAAATTGCCATGTTTTAATATAAAGGAAGAAGTCTATATAGGAACCCAGCAGAGTTTCTTGTGGGTGTCTTCTCTGTCATGGTAGTGTTCCCTCAGTAAACTTAGCCGTTAAGTTAGACGTGCTGTGATCACTATAAAAACTCCGACGTTCATAAATGTCATTGATGTGACTTACATGAATTAAAATATTTTTTCATTTTCATTTCATTTATAAAATAGTCTTAGTATACTAAGACTATTTTATATATATATATTTAGGGTTGGGTAGTGACAAAATACTTATTAGTCACCACATTGCCACGTATAAGGATAATCCACTACTTAAACACGTGCTAAATTTACCTATTTCATTACTCATAGATTAAAGTACATAAAAACTATAGCCATTAAACAATTATAGGAAGTATGTAAAAACAATCAAGGCGTAATACTCGATATAAACCATTCGATTATTATATTGTCTATGCTTGATTGTTTTTCATGTTTACACAAAAGATTTTCCTTAATATTTTTACCGTGTTGCAAACTTGATTTTAGCCAACTGCCCCTGCCATTCAGGGTCTTAAGTGACGGGGACTTTACAAAAATCAACAGACACTAAGAATATTCAGGTTGATTATAATAATTTGTGGAACGCACAAGTAATAGTCCTGCATGGGGTTCGAATTCAAAATGCTCTCGTATTAATAAAAAATACCATCTAAATCCATCTACAACCAATTAAAAGAACTAGGACTGCTGAGAACTTCAGTAAGCTCTATCACGAATGTCCAAAACGGCATTGTTAGGTTCATACCAAATTTGGATAGCAGACAGTGAAGGTGACCGCTAACGCGTTGTAAGGGGGTCTCCTTAAACCTACATCTGGGTCGTAAGTCCCAGACGCTGTTATGCAAGTGTTCCGTCCTCTATCACGCGATGGACCCGGCACCCGCACGGAGAATCCATGGAATGCTAAGATAGTTCTAATCTTAAACAATAAATAGACTGGTAGAGGGGAAAAAGCAAACATTAGATACTACTTAAACGTCACATATAAAACAATAAAATAGGCACCGGAAATATTCATTAAAATAATAATATTATTTGTTTATTATTTAACATTATTCTATGAATATAGATATGTTATTTTTCCGGTTAAACAAACAAAAATAATACAATAATTTATGTACATACCCACCTAGTTACAATTGATATTGCCGGCCTCTGTAGCGTGGTTTCGGGTTCGATTCCCGCTCAATACAAATATTTGTGAGCACGAACATGATTATTTGCATTGGTCTGAGTGTTTCTTTGTGTAATATGTATGAATTTACAAAAAAAAGTATATAAGAATTTATATCCGTTGTTCTGTTACCCATAACACAAGCAGGTTAAGCCTAGCTTACTTTTTTATTTCTTGCGGAACTCATCAAAAGACCTACCTAATTCCCATCGGGATAATAACAATATTATTAATATTAATTCTAATATTAAGTCTAATCATAGTATAATCTATTTGCATTATACTTAATTCTAAAGTTTATTCTGATAGAAAGTTAAGCTGTATTTAATATCTTTATTAAATTTTCTAATCTCTACAATAATCATGAGATAATCCGCTGTTTAGATGTTAGAAAGTTATGAACTGTGACCTTAAAGTATACAAATACTTCCGTTATAAGCCTTTTTACGTTTAAAAGGAAAAGTACTTTTATGTTTTAAAGAAAAAGAATGGTTTATGCCCAGGGTTATAGTAAGTTTAAGGGTCCTTTCACACAGACCGGCTCGGAGAGGAGAGCAGTTTCTTATCACGTTGAAAACAGAGATTTTAGTATTTGTAGTAAGGTTTATGTAGGTAGATGCAGTTTGTTGCCCTAAACTCGAACCATCTAGGGCTATGAAACAGTTTATTTTATCTACTTATACTAATATTATAAAGAGGTAAAGTTTGTGTGTTTGTGACGCTGTAATCTCTGGATCTACTGAACCGATTATAAAAAATATTTCTGTGTTGAATAGTCCATTTATCGGGGAGAGTCATAGGCTATATAGTATCACGCTATGACTAATAGGAGTGTAGCAGCAATGAAATATGTTTAAAAAATTTACGCGTTTTCATCATCGTAAATCTTGCGTAGAATTTGGGCATGACACTTCGTCAAGAGCAAAAGCATATAAACATGACCAAATTCATATTCATTTTAATGTACGAATAACAAATTCAAAGAACCTTGTACAGGCACAAGGGTGAGTGCATACAGACTATTAGATAAGCTAGTTACACACAACATGCATAGTCTCTATCACACATACACATTTGTATGTCAGGGTCGACGTGACTATGTAGCTATAGGATACGATTGACTAATACTATGTTAGGTTTTGGATGTAGTTTTGTGAATCATGTAGGTTGTTTAAGGTTAGCTATGTTTGTGCTTGGTATGTAGAAGTTTCGGGTTTGGTTCCCGGTTGATGAAAGTGCAACTTAATAGTTGTAAATTTAGAATTCAATTCGGCTGCTTTTTCATAACCGTGGGGGTAGAAGTAGAATCTAGCTTACTTAGTATACCTACCTAGTGCTTTCAAGGTATAGTTTTGGAACGATGCCTGACATCCAAAAGTCGAAGCCTCAAAAGAGATATAGGCATAAATACCTAATATTGTTAACCAGGCATACCAAATTAGGAAAAAATCACTTCTCAAAATTGGTATTTTGACGTGCCATGGTAGCGTGTCGTGATCACAATTTGATTTCATATCCAAAGGCGTATGTAGCGTTCAAAAGGTTTATTAATTCCCGTAACGAAAAGCCTTGAGATATGACCTTGATATAACATTGCTTGAAACAGATCTAGCTTACATATTATTTTCTTAGAAATTTAGATAACATGTAATATAATATGCCTCACACAAGCTCACAACGCCATCTAGTCCCAAATTAAGAAGAGATTACTATAGTAAGTATGTGCTTTACACAAAGTAATTAAATATATTTAAATACTATTTTTTTAAATAGAAATACTAAGAACAAATTAAACAGACAACAGACAGATTCATGCACAGAAAATAATTTAGAAGGTCATTTTTAAAAAGTTACGCAATACCAGAAAAATAATTGTTTTTCCATTAAAATACATTAAAATTTATCATCCTTAAGCACATGATTGAGTATTTTTTATTAAAAACTATAAATTAAATACTCACATTTAGATCCAAAACACACAAAAAAAATACTAAAATAGTCACGGTAACACACGAAACACTAAACTATTCTACAAATGTACAACCGTATATAGAAACGCCCATTTTATCATACCGAAACCGACCAATGCCATGACAAGTAACCTAACAAATAATTTACTGTCACACCTCCACACAAATCACTTCTATTTTAATTAATATAAAGTCTAAAATTCCAAAGCAGCAATGTTTAGATATCGTGTTAGTTCTATGACGCACACTAAGGCACTGTTCAATGGGCCACGCACACATGCGCGCGCGGCGAATGTCACGAAATCTAACTCGTTTCTAGGTTAGGCCTGCGCGGGCGCAAAGTGACCATGAATTCTGTGTTTTCCTTATTATAAATGTTTTATACTGTGTTTTGATTTAATTATAGTGTTTATTTTACTGTTATTATTTTTAAATGTTAAAAGGTATTCGTAAAGAATGATTGTTTTGATGTTTTAATTTATATATTTTTTTATATTTAATTGTGTTACTGTAGTTATAAAGTACAATCAATACAAATAGGCATTTTTTTGAACAAAAGAAAAGCGGTATATTATTATTATCTCGTATTATAAACTTATAAATATTAGTTATTACTTTACTAGTAGTTATATGAAAACGTCGTCACTTTAACGCAATAAAATCCCTTTTAAAACGTTAAACTACAGCAGCAAGTAACTCTAACTATTCCTATCCTATAAATAAATAAGCTACTGGTAAGACTTTAGGTTCTCTTTCTTAGTTTTGCTTATTATTACTTAACTCTCCCTAAAGAAATATTACTTAACATGTGATAACGCAGGGTGGGGAGACCCCTCATATGGTGGACCGACGACCTGGTTAGGACGGCAGAAAACCGATGGATGAGGGAGGCACAAGACCGCACAAGGTGGCAGTATTTGAAGGAGGCCTATGTCCAGCAGTGGACGTCAATTGGCTGAGATGATGATGATGATCTTAACTATAAATATAAACAGCTAATTTAAAAGTTCCTTAATCTCCTTTTACAACACCATTATGATGTCATGAGGCGGTAGTCCATCACCACACAGATCGCAATGAATAAATACAGGTTCCGCACGTACATAAACTTATTCCTATAGGAAAAGACTACTGAGTTCCATAAAAAGATTACTGATCAGTAATACATTTATTTTTTAACCAGTACCCATAAAGATCACCGGGTAAGAAACTACCAATAAATAGATGTTATAAACTCAAACCCAAACTCAAATATTTAATGCTCTCACTTTTGTTAACAAGGTGATAACAATACATGTACATAGATCAAATATGGACCTAACGGCAAAGTACAATAAAGAATAAAAGAAATATCCCACAAATATCTTTGAACATGGTGTCAGTACAGTGACCTTGGTATGGACCGGCGCGTCCTAGACCGTTCAGCTTTATTTATTTGTCGACTCCCGCACATCGTGCACTTGCGCATTTAGTTCTATGCCTTATATCTATGTCTAGCTATGTAGGTATACGCTTAACTTTATACTGTTATATCTAGGCTAGGCAGAGAAGATTCGTTGTTATATTTGTTGGAATGTTGACTAGTGTTATTCGACAAGTTAGGAGAGATTATAAAAGTAGTTTTGTGTGTCATAACAGCCCTTTAATGTCCCACTGCAGGGATGGGCCTCCTGGATTAACCCATTTAGACCGACAATTATTTTTGTAATTATTTTATAATTTTTCAACAAAAGCTTGCTAAAGGACACCTCAGCAACCTAAAAAAAATATATAAAAAATTATCCAATAAAAGGGGGAGCATAGGGGGGTACCATATACGGTACAGTAGGCTTATACGTATGCAAAAATACTTTATTTTTACCAAAGACTTTTATTAGCTTTTTTGTGTGATACATAGTAAAATATTCCATGTGAACTCAAATATTGCACTTGACACACCTTATAGGGCATTGCTTGTCACAACATTATCTACACCTGGTTCTGTTCTCCTGCTTAGCCTGCTCAGCCATCATATTCCGAATCAGGTATTATTGATTGACGAGGGCAGACTAGGACCAGGTTTTTACGTAGCTTGTTACTGTCGATGATTGTGTTTGCGATACTACGTCGAATGTTTAGCAAGTCCATGTGCCTGCCATCATGTCTATATAACAACCAATCATTTTGTAAAAATAAACCAATTCAGTGAAGATTTAGAGGCATGTTCCACTTTTTACCACGAACGCTGGTTCGCAATCATCGTCAGCTGGAAGAAGCTTTTGCACAAAATACATATTTGTTTCAGTTGTTAGCAAGCCAAACAAGTTTTCAGAAAAAAACGAAAGATCATTCTATTGGATTTCTTACAAGAGAAACGTTATACATTGGTTGCCAAGTCGTAGTCGTTTAGGTCAAAAGTCTCGTTGTCTCAAGTTATACTTCATGACGCGTTTTTGCAATGGTTCTTGAGACTCACGAGGGTCTTCTGGCTCTTTAGAACGACTAAGAGGAGGCACTTCTGCTAGTGCTCAAAGCAAACTTGGTGGTAAATGTCTGGGACATCCTTTTCACCAGAGGTATGATCAGCACAATGCATGATCAGGCATTCGCAGTATCGGGTAGAAATAAAATAATATCAAAATCTTGCTCTCTATAATAAGCATCATCATCTTCCTTAAGAATTGTAGCAATATCATGAAGGATTATCGGTCTAGAACTGTAAAATGCTAAGATCTGTATAAGTATAGTTTATGGTAAATTTTGCTTACACATAAGCCTACTGTACCACATACGGTACACCTGATTGAGGATTGAATAAACCCAACTCCAATGACTTAGGTCAAAGTTTTTTATAGTCATAGTACCTATTGTACTCTAAGCTATATAAAAATACTGATAAACAATCAACTTTATATCAAATAATGTAAATATTGCTTTCTTGAAGACATTGTAAATAATTTCTTCCGTTTCTGCTAGCAAAAGTCGATAAAAACACTAAATTACTTGCATTTAACTTATAATATGTATTATAATAAATGTAAAACTGTCACTCTGGACTAATTTATATAACTAAATAAAATACGAATATACCCACACGAAAATCACAATAATTTTTCAAAGTTACTGTACCATATAGGGTACAGTAGGTCTATATGGGTTAATGGGCTGTTATGTAGATGATGATACAGAATCTGTATCTGTATTACAGATACACATTCGTGTTCATGCGCACAATGGTTTGCTTTGAACGGTAACCGAACCCTAGACCAAATTTGGGTACTAATTCCTTTAATATCTTACGTGGAGTTTGAAGGCAGGCATTTGCAAGCCTTTTTGTCACGATAACTAAATCATATGCATTGTTTAAAATGTTTTTTTAATGTGGCTAGCTAAATAGGTTATTATTTAGTACTTTTGTTATATGCTGTGGTTAGGCTAGTTAGAATCTATTATAACCACAATGATGTTTCATAATTATAAATTATTAAGAACAATGAAATGTTAAGTTTAATGATTTAGTTTTAATTATTTAATGATGATTGACTTTTAGTTTTGCTGCATGCATAATAGATGGCAGTAGTAGCTTTTTTATTTACAAATGTTGTAATTTTAGAAATAGACGATTAAAATGTAAGAACAAAAGACCGATGACCTGATGAAGGTTGTGATTGATGAGGGAGGCACAGCATCGCGCGCGATTTAAAGAGTTAGAGGAGGTATATGTCAGCATAAAGGCTGACACATCAGTGAAGTCATAATTCCGTTCCGTCCGTTCCGTGTTCGCTCAGTTCAGTATCAGTGCTACAGTACAAAAAACGTGTTCCCCGGCACTGACACTGAGAGCACTGTGTGTCGTCACAGACACTGACAAGAAGAGATGCTATCATAGAAACTGTATGAAAGAATATTTCCCACTGTGCCGGTACTGTGTCGGAACTGTGACTTCACTGATGTGTGTATCGGCCTTCAGACGTTTTTTCGCTGATATGATGATGACAAGATGTAGATTACATAAAATACTGCTTATAAGACATACTGTTAGTTGACATAAAATCATTTTGATGACCTTTATGGCGTAGTGTGGTTATATAACATGACTGCTAGGCAGAGGTCTCGGGTTCGATTCCCGCTCAATGCTAATATATGTGTACATGAACATGATTGTTTGCATTGGTCTGGATGTTTTTTATGTAAAATATGTATGTATGTATTTACAAAAAAAAAAGTATTTAAGTATGTTTATTCGTTGTCTAGTACCCATGGTACAAGCTTTGCTTAGTTTGGGACTAGGTGGCGTTGTGTGAATGAGTGAGGAGTGAGGAATATTTGTCATACAAACAAATAGTCAACATACTCATACTAATTACTTACGTAAAACATGTTTATAGTTAGTTAGCTCACATTAACTTGTAAACTTGTTAAATTTTAGACTATATTGTGTAACTCTGTGTGGAAATACTTTGTATATATTTACACAGGCTTATTATCATTATACCAGCCCTTAATGTCCCACCGCAGGGACGGGCCTCCTCCAGTGACGGAGGGATACTAGGCCTACTAATACCACGAGGGCTAAACGGATTGGTACAGGGTTAAATTTCAAGGTTTTCTTCTTTTTATTTCGTTAAGATGATATTCACGGATAGTCTCTTAGTCGGTATTTACGACACCCATGGAATGAGATGGGGTGGTAACATATTGTATTCTTACTCCGTCTCCACACGGACCGTTAATCAGTCAAAATTGTAAAGCTACTAATCACATTAGTTTAATCTTTTTTTCATCAATTTTTGTATGACGTTGAAGTATGAGTGTTGAATGAGAAATGAGTTAATGTATTGTAGTCACTAACGAGGTTTATCTATCATAGTGATAAACGACCACTAATTGTTCGTGTTGAACTGTTAAAATGGCTTTGTTGACACGCTTATTGGTTTAATGGTGAATTTTATATATCCCTCACACATTCACACAACGCCATCGAGTCCCAAACTAAGGTGAGCTTGTAATATGGGTACTAGACAACGGATTAACAAAGTTAAATACTTTTTTTTAAATAAATACATATTATACATACAAAACACCCAGACCAATGCAATCATGTTCATGCACACAAATATTTACATCAAGAGGGAATCGAACCCGAGACCTCTGCGTAGCAGTCATGTTATTTAACCACTACGCCACAGAGGTCGTCAGATGGCGGTATGATGTGCTACAAAGGCTTCATGTTAGCTAAATGTTAACTGACGTGTCGTAATGATAAATCTATGACAAGGTGCTGTTTAGTTAGCTCTATGTTAAGTATTAGGTCCTTTCCCTATGAAATAGGCGTTTTTTGCTTGTATTATTTATGTTATTTGGTAAAAATAGCTGTAAATATGGAGTAAGTATAAATGGTTAAATTGTAATTTCTTGCTTAAAACATTTTTCCCTATGACTATTGTTAGGTAAAATGTCCAATATTACTTATACCAAATTTTATTCTATTAAGTTGGACCTAGTATTTCTGTTTGATAAGGTCATCCTGCCTCTTACAGACTAACAATTTTAAACTCAACCAATTAACAATCATTAAGGAAGTGAGCCTAGAATGGCGACACAAAATTTTCCTTCAAGTATTCTATTGTATTTCTAATATAATTCAAGTTTAACTCAGGAAATGGTATTGCCTTGAGTTCACCTTGAATGCTTGTGGAATTCTAGATTTAACGCAATATAGACAAAGATGAATTATTCACGAATGGCACAACGCCATCTAGTACTGAATAAAGCAACATTTGTTTTGTAGTTCGAACTATTTGACAAACGTTATATTAATTAGGTACTCTGATGCCCTCGGCTTCACCCGCGTAGTGTAGGTAGTTTAAATGTTATTCTACACCCTAAACTACCTATATTCCAAATTTCATCAAAATCCATTCAGTAGGTTTTGCGTGAAAGAGTAACAAACATTCATTCATCCATCCTCACAAACTTTCGCATTTATAACACTTATTAGTGGGATAGGATTTTTATTGTCATGTGTCGCGTTTCAAACCTACGACTTTACAGAGAAATAGATTATAACCACTGCGCTATCTGGGAATATAATTTAAGGTTACTTAAGGTATTCGTATTTTCCATTAGGTTTGAAGTGGCCGTGTCTTTTATAAAAAATAATTTGCTTATGCCTGGACTAATGCAAACTTTCATGTTCAAACTCACAATAAATTGCATTAAGCGGGAATCAAACCAGAGCTTAGAAGCCACTAAACACAACCCAACAGACAGCTGATGTAAAGAAGAACAATAGCATAGTACAAAATATATACAGTATTTCGACTTCATAGAAACGGACGAAACGCGAGTTATACCTACACGCTCACGATAGCGGTGGCTTTGCGGAGTGAACATGCGCGACTGTGCCGCTGTAACGAGCGGTAAAGTAGGTAAATGTAATTAAAAAGCTGGAGGTGGGCAGCCCTATCGCATGTTTACGTACCGCGCAGTCGTAGGCATTTATAATAAATATTCGGCCGAGATAGACTACTGGTTGTACTGTGACAATGGATATATTATCTCCATATATAACTTTCGTTTATTGATATGACATTACATATTATTAACATTGGACTTTGAATATTTTAACCTTCAAACAAATCAAGAAACTAGATATAGGTATGAATAATTTAGGTTCGAAATGTATCATCATGCATCCATTTATAGTAGGCCCTTACATTGAAATTGACGTTTTGTATAAAGGTTTTTTCAGAAGTTTGAATAAGTATCTGTTTTGTGGTGTCAATAAAATTCTTCATTTACTGATACGAAATTTAAAGTAAAGCCCGATTTACACATCGACAAGTAGGTACAGTAGCGAGTTAAGTAGTAAGTTGTTGATTAAGTTGATTTAAATAGATCTCCATCCTATTTTTTGGCGAGTTAAGTTGGCGAGACGCGAGAGAGTACCTACTTCGTACTTACTACTTAACTCGCTACTGTACATGTCGATGTGTAAATCGGGCTTTAGTGATGGCGCAAATTTTGTCTAACTAGGTATAGCATTCTCATGATAGGGAAATAAAATACTAGGAAAAAAAGTGACAATCAAACAAAGTAAAAAATCCGCATGTTGTTGCAGTGGGTGTCTAGGTTATTTATCCAAAACGGCTGAACTGATTTTAATACTTCTTTCACTGTTGGAAAGCTACATTTTTACTGAGTGACATAGGCTATATTTCATTTTAAAAAAATGAGGATCCTTACTTTAATTTAACAAATTTAAATGTAATGTTTAATGCCCGTGCGAAGCCGGGACGGGCCGCTAGTTATATAAAAGTAATATAAGCTCAAAACATGACATATTTTACTAGTGCACTATACGTTATCAGAGGAAACTAAAGATAACAAGATTAACACGTCGAGTTCTATGATAAAATAACTAATACTAGGATTAGGTATACATACATGTTATTAGGGTATTATATCTACACACTTTTGTATGGTAATAATAATCCTCACACATTCACACAACGCCATCTAGTCCCAAACTAAGCACAGCTTGTACTATGGATACTAGACAACGGATAAACAAACTTAAATGCTTTTTCTTTTTGTAAATACATACTTATAATACATAGAAAACACTCAGACCAATGCAAACAACAAATAAATGACAAACAATGACATGTTCATGCACCCAAAGATTGGCATTAAGCGGGAATCGAACCCGAGACCTCTGCGTAGCAGTCATGTAATATAAGCACTACGCCACAGAGGTCGTCAAATGTATGAACGGAGTTATAACACACGGTGTTGTCACTCTGACTTCTTATTTCTTTTGTCGTTTGGTTAGTGGCCAACACGTGGCCAATCTACTTCGGTTGTTCAAGCTGCCAATGGACCTCTGATGTGGCTACGACTGTGTTACTATAAAGACAGCTGGGACCGACTTTTACGCACTGAGACGCTTAGGTGAAATATCACTTACAGTCTCCATAACTAACTGAGAGACTTAAAGCAATTCAACTTAGATAGGTAAAGTTAGGTTTATTCTTTAAACCACCAAGAAGTAGGAGTCGTCAAACTGTTTTTGCCGTTATGTCTAATAAAATTATGGCAAAAGAAATTCGGGAATAAGAATATTATGGCATATAATTTTCGGGCAAACAATAGACAACCAAAGCACCGACCTAGACACCCTTTTGCTGAAGAGACGTAGGTACTACTTGATAAAAACTATGGAAAGTAAGTAACTTACCTACTTGAATTTTGTTGGAAGCAGTACATCAAAGGCCCAGTGTAACGTGAATCTACGACGGTTTATGGCGAACGAATATCGTAAATATAGGTACTATTAAATAATTTACAACGCTATGTCATAAAACCGATAGATTCAGAAATCCAACTCATATCAGTACTTCAGTTTTCACACCTAATAGTCCGGTTATAACAATATTCTTTGCACATTCACGCTCTCACATTCATCGTTCATTCTTTTAATAAAGACAACGTATGGTAATCAAAATGATCTATGGAAGAGGAAAATGTACCGGAAGTTTGTTATAACTACTTTAAAGCGTTTATAGGGCTCACTAGCCCCGCCAATAGAAAAAAAAAATTCGCAAAAAGGATAAATAATGTAAAATGTTAATTACAAAGTCTTGAGAAAAGGCAATAAAGTATTTGTATAACACACTCTCAACACTTTAAATGTTTTTCAATTAGTTAAAAACGGCCGTTTTTATTCCAATGCGAAACTTAGTTAAGCTTCGCATTGGAATAAAAATTGAAAAACATTATTAGAATTAAGTTTTTTTCTATTGGCGGAGCTAGTGAGACACGTAAAGGCCCCTAAAGGTATTCTTTAGAACCTTTGACAACGATGCGATATCTGACCGACTGTCTGAGTACTAAGGGCCAGATTCAGAGACCGCACTTTGTCTTTACTTTAGCAAAGTCTAGTTATTATCTCTGAATTTCAACAACATTAAAGTAATTTTTCGCATGAAAAAGTTTACTTTAATTATTTATTACTACAAAGTAAACTTTTCATGCGAAAAGATTACTTTAATGTTGTTCAAATTCAGAGATAATAACTAGACTTTGCTAAAGTAAAGTCAGAGTGCGGTCTCTGAATCTGGCCCTAAGATCGAGGTCCTGAAATCACAAGATTAACCTACTTTACATTTATTTGTAATGTGACAATGTTTTATAAAGTGAAACATATTTGAATTTGAAATGAGTACAAAATAATAACACTGATAACGCCAATTTAGAAAATGTTTTTGTCAAAAATACATACTTTTATGTATTTTATGAAATAATTTGGAAGCGTGATGAATTAATTCGTTTTACATTATTATTACATTTTAATAATCATGAAATAGCGTTTAATTTTGTAACAGTTTTATTTGTACGTTAATTATTAACGTTTGTGTTTTTTATATTCAATAATTTAGCGTTTAAACGTACCTATACATAACTCTTCGAATGTTTAAAATAAATAAATAAAATAAATAATAATCCTCACACATTCACACAACGCCATCTAGTCCCAAACTAAGCAGAGCTTTTACTATGGGTACTAGACAACGGATAAACATACTTAAATACTCTTTTTTTTTCTAAAAAAAACGTATTATACATAGAAACACTCAGACCAATGCAAACATTCTATTGACATAAATAATACTATTAATTCCATAATAAATTGGCTTACTGATAATAATTTACGGGTTAATGTAAATAAAACTAAATACATGCAATTCAGCACATACAATGCGCCTCACTTAGATTTAAAACTTAATTACAATGACCAAATAATAGCTGAAACCGCAGAAACAATATTTTTAGGTATAACTATGGATAAACACCTAAGCTGGAAACCACATATTGACCATCTTTGCGCTAAACTAAACAAATTTGTTTATGTTCTCTACAAACTACGCCAGACATCTACTGAAAAAACCGTACTAGCAGCATACCACGGTTACGTATCTTCTGTCCTGAACTACGGTCTGGTAGTCTGGGGAAATAGTACGGACATAAATACAGCCTTTTTAACACAAAAAAAATGCGTTAGAGCCATCGCCGGGATACCACCTTGGGAAACGTGTAAACCGCTATTTAAAAAATTTGGAATACTTACCTTACCATGCATGTACATTCTGGAAGCAGCTAAATTTGTAAAATTAAACCCTAAATTATTTAAAACAGCTAAAGACATATTCCCGCGTAATACTAGGCACCCAGACAGAATTGTACTGCCCAGACAACCTAGAACTACTTTATACCAAAAAAACTGTACTACAATGTGTGGGCGCATCTATAATGCCTTACCAGAGGATATAAAAAAATTGCCTACTAAAATGTTTTGTAAAAAACTAAAACTATGGTTACTTGATAAAAGATTTTATTGTTTGTCAGAATTTTTAAAATGAATCATTTAATTTGTTAATTAATTATGGATAATGTGTTATTGAATTATTTAATGTGTAAATTGTGTTTCTGTAAATTGTAAATATTGTATGTCACAAAATGACAAAATGTATACGGATCGACAAATAACCTTATCACCTTATGTACCTACATTTTATGCAATAAATTATATTTCATTTCAACAATCATGTTCATGCACACAAAAATTTGCATTGAGCGGGAATCGAACCCAAGACCTCTACGTAGCAGTCATGTTGCCACAGAGGTCGTCATTTTAACTAGTAACTTGGTTTCTTATAAAATTATTTTTTTAATTATTCAAAATTATTTGTTTAATTTTAATTATTCAATCTTATAGGTTTATATTGGTAGATTCCGGTCGTTAGTTTGGTTTTTTAGGTATATTAAATTGAATTTAAAAACTTTATTCATAACAGTCCATTAATGTCCATCTGAGGACAAGGGCCTCCTCCCGTGACGGCGGTATACTTGGCCTACTAATACCACACTGGTCAGACGGATGGGAATAGGGTTTAATTTCAAGTTTTCCTTCGTTTTATTTCGTAAAGTTAATATTCACGGATAAAAACTTTATTACAGAGACTAAACTATATACATTACTTAAGTATACTTAAGTATGCTTGAAAATAGCTGAAGCTATCTACACTGGCTATGAGTTGTTTTTATTTAAAAAATACTGTTTCTTAACGAATTCTATCATTAATCTTTCCTTATCCAAACTCATCATCTATTGCTTGCATTAAAGCCTTTGAAGTTAAGGAGTTTAGGAGATCTAAGAATATAATATATTCACCCAGAAAGCTGTTATAAATTACTAGATGACCCGTGCCCACTTCGTAGGGCGGCGAAAAAACGCGTCAGTTTTTTAAACATATTTCATTACTGCTCCACTCCGATTAGTCATAGCGTGATACTATATAGCCTATGACACTCGCCGATAAATGGACTATTCAACACAGAAAGAATTTTTAAAATCGGTTCATTAGATCCGGGGAATACCCCCTACAACGTCACAAACACACAAACTTTACCTCTTTATAATATTCTTTACCTCTATAAAATAGTACAGATAGCCAAACCATAGCTATGTTTTCCTTTTTTTCAGTCAGTTTGACACCACAGCATGTGTAACCTGTGCCTGTGCTAATCTGCCGTTTACAAACAATATTTATAATATTTAATTAACAATTGTTGTTAAAATAATCTAAATTTAGCCATAGTTAGTCGTCAATGTTAAATAAATATGTAATTACATACTTTGGAGGGTATTAGTGTCGAGGCCCAAGGCCACAACCTTGATGCTTAGATTACGTTACTTCGACTCTCGCGTTGTGCAAATACGCAGTTATGACTCTAATTATTTTTTCGTTTTAATTTGCTTAAAATGGTTTAAAAAGTGTCCTGTCTCATTGCAAGGATAAGCAGATATTGTGGATAAATTCGTATTTTAAAACCTGGTCTGTAAAAACCGACTTTTAGGTTGAATGTAAGTTATCCTTTGCCAGGTTTCTTCTCATAGGCTCTATGGCTATGGCGAGTTTCTTTGCCAGGTTTCTTCTCATTGGCTCTATGCATTTGGAAACTGGAATTTATGGATCAACACAGACAGACAAGTAGATTTGAGTAGTAGATTGGTCTTACTTTTCTCCTCTAATTTAGTGATGTGGCGTTTGTCTATGTCAATCTATATGTATTTAAACTGTAGCTTCAATTTTAAGTAAATTGTAAATGACGATTTTGACTAAACAATTTGTGATAAATTTTATGAAATAAAGCATTTTGAAATTTGAATTTGAAGCCCGTATTCATATTTTTGTGTCGTAAAAATTGACTAAAGGTAATTTATTAAGCATGCATCTACGATAAACAAAACTTTTGTTCGTAGAGTCCCTCATATACCTTCCTTGGCTCGCCCTTATTCATACGCCGACACAAAATAACTGTTTAAATATTTGTTTAATTCTACTTTATTTTAAGAATAAATCTTAATAGTTTATGCATTTCAAAGAAACATACTAACTTCATAATTAAATTTAGTTACAATTCAATTGCGCACAAAATTGTTTTTGTCATTTATACATACATAATTAAGAGGAAATTTTACCTATTAGGTATATTATTAATTAACCTAGGCATGAATATACTAAAAATTATGCGATTAGGTTAAAATGTTGAAATAAACAACCAACCACAGAGTAGCAATGACGTTAATACTTATTATTCACTAAAATCCAATATGGCGGTTATAAGGAAGTGTTTAGAATTAGGTATAAAATAATATTAGGTATATGTTTAGATACTTATGAAGGTATGTAAGTATGTTTATTTGTTGCTTAGTAATGATGGTACAAGCTCTGCTTAGTTTGGGACTAGACAGCATTGTTTAAATGTGTGAGGAATATTTTTATTATCATGAACCTATCAAAAGACAAAGATAAAGATAATTTATTTGCAAAAACATGTGTGTAGGTACCTACAATAATTTGATTGATGGATGTTACAATACATAGGCATGTTTGCCATACAATGGCGTGCAAATTTTAAAATAGGTAGGTATGTCAAAAGACGGTCACTGTTGGGCTTTTGATTGAACTTTTTTTATACTTTTATTTTAAAGGTTTTTTAATTATAAACAACTAATTTGAGTGTTTTTCCTACCACTGCTGGACATTAGGCCTCCTCCAAGTATTGCCACCTTGTGCGGTCTTGTGCCTCCCTCACCCATCGGTGTCCCGCGCCGTCTTAAACAGGTCGTCGGTCCACCGTGAGAAGGGTCTCCCCACCCTGCGTTTTCCGTAAGATCGTTACGACTCTCAATAATAAAGAAATTGTTTTAAGGAGAAAGATGAAAACGTATAATTGTGACAAAACGACAAGTTTTTTAATAACAGACCATGTTATGAATTTGTTTATGGTTTATAAAGCTATTGTCTATGAAAATAATGGATTTAGTTTATTGTAGAAGAAAAATTTCTGTATAATGTTATGGTATTTCAGCTTATGATTAATTTAGTTTTGATAAGGAATTTTTTTTATTTAAGGTTATTTAAGAAAATAATGAAAGAGAATTTGTTAATTAAACAAGAAGTTGGGTAATAAGATATTTATTAAATAATATTGAATATAGAAAGAATTGTCCGTGTGGTGACGGAGTAAGAATACAATATGTCACCACCCCATCTCATCCCATGGGTGTCGTAAAAACCGACTAAGGGACTAAACCGTAAATATTATTTTTATGAAGTAAAAAGAAGGAAAACTTGAAATTAAACCCTATACCAATCCGTCTGGCCAGCGTGGTATTAGTAGGCCAAGTAACCCTCCGTCACGGGAGGAGGCCCGTCCTTGCAGTGGGACATTAATGGGCTGTTATGATAGAAAGAATGAATACTTTTCCTATTTTAAAAAGGTTACGGCTTAACTGATCTAAATATAATAATCATACTCCTACTATTAGACCTATAATATGTGAAAGTTTGTGAGGATGTATAGATAGATAGATGAATGGATGGATTTTTGTTACTCTTTGACGCAAAAACTACTGAATGGATTTTGAAATTTTAAAGCCTACGCAACGGATTTTGGAGCAGTTTTTTTTTAAAGATGGAGAAGGTTTCAAGGAAAAGGTTTGTATTATGTATAATACGAGTACGAGCATAATCATCCGTGCGAAGCAGGGGCCAGTTGCTAGTGAATCTATACCTACATAAAAAACTAGCCAACTATAAACCAAATAATCGGCCATTTTGTTAACAAAATAGTTTTATCTATCGTCGTCGTCACCAAAGTTAAGGAAAACAGTTTTAGATATGAAAACCGTTTGGGCCGTTATCTAACCGTATAAAAAAAAACCACGCCCGCTCACTAAGACTCAGGCTTACGGTATTTCGAGCGTGCGAAGGAGACAAACATACCCTATAACCTTAGTTAGAAAGAGTCAGCTATAGTTTTGTACGTACAGCCTCTAGTTTGTTTGGCCTAAATGAAGGTTTTATTATATTTAATTGCGATGGAATGTTTCGTTTCGTTGTTTTCGTCATCGTTGTAGGTTATTATTTAAATTAATTGTTTTGTTAGATTCTACTAATTATTTAAGATTCATCTTAAGTAATTAGTGATTAATAGAGACTTAATAATTTAATAATTAATGTATTTGTTGGCATTTTTATTTATTAACACGCGATTTATGCCTAAAGTGATGGATGTCAAAATTGATGATTGTTGTAGTGTGATAAGTTATGCTCATGTTTTTAGTTGGATGAGTACAGTGGCTACAATTGGCTCTCATGGAGACGAGCGCCTTGAAAATTGGGTTTACCATGGAATTTCGAAATTCAATTGGTCGATTAACTACTGGTCGAAAGAACTATGTTTCATTCGATAATTTACCGAAAAAACGATACATTCCATAACGGTATTGCCCTATTCTACCTATATATTAATTTCAAATAAATAATGAAAATTTTAAAGGAAATTAGAACTCAAATTAATGTGATAAGTACCTACTTAAAAATGTTGAAAGCCTTTTTTTTTTTTTTATTAGGTATAAAAGATTTGAAACATATTTTTATCAAAGCTCATGTTTACATAGAATAAGATAAAAAGAAGAAAAAGCAAATATTTAAAAAAAAAAAAAATACCTTCAAATCTGCTTACTAGATTTATAAAAATTTACAACAGGGAAATGACCCGGGAATGGAAGGCAGGCAAATGTAGAATTAGTTTCGAGATACTACTTCAATAAGTACCACCTAAGTACCTATTGTTAATTACATATAAATTTTAACCTAAACTTAAAGCTTAGATATAAATTGAAAAATCCGAAAAGAAGAAAGACAATGGCGCTCGAGTCCCGACTCGAGTACCAATTTTTTTCATTGTCTTTTATACTTTTCTAAGTATTGTTGACAAATTAATAAGTTTTTTATTTAACAAAGGACCAAAACCTACACTAAGTACCATCAAAAGGATAGGTACATCAACACAGTATTTTTAACCATAGCGTTCCACAAAGGAATATCATTCAACTCAACAATCAGAACCGTTGTCTGTGACATTTAGGACAGACAGAAAAACTACTGATTAAAAAAAAAGTAAAATATTTTAAAAAAATTTTTGAACGTGAAAAATGACGAATTTTTTAACGAGCGCAAAGCGACAAAGCTTTTGTGAATGATGGAAAATTTACGTCATTTCGACGAAACTTTTTTGTCATTGTCATCGGAGAATGGACGAAAATATTTTTTGTCATATTCATGTAGATAATTGGGCATGTAGTAACTTTTATAACATTACCACGGAAATTCGTTACGACAGTATCATAAAAGCAAAGTAAAATATAGTTTTTGAAAACTAAATTGAAATTGTCTAAAATGGTTATGAACTTATAACGATCGTTAAAATATAATATCTACATTTGCTATGCATTTAATAAAATGAGTTTTTAAAATATCATGTCAATTTTCGTTCTTTAAAATCGTTAAAAATTCGCTTAGGTAAGTCAACTTTAAAATAAATAAATTAAAGTTAACTTAACCCAATTTTTTACGATTTTAAGGTACGAGAATTGACATGCAGAATAAATAAATGTTAACATTTTTTTTCTATTTCAATACCTACAGATTCTTAAGCGTACAGCATAATAATAAGTACTTATTTTCTAATCCTGTTCGCGTCGAACGAGAATCAAACCGAATACCATGAATTGTAACTAGTACGACACCGAGGTCATCAAATATAAAATAATATTTTAACTTGCCTGTTAGACTGAATTGCGCACAAGCATCGCTTATTACTGCACTAACAAGGGGAGTCAAGGTCGTAGATAACGAGATTTGTCTCTTTTGACACTTCCATAATACCAGCGAATTAATATAGAGATACAAACATAAACTCACGCCATATAATTCTTTTAATCTGCTTTTTTTCATCCACAATTATACATAAAAATATTCATCATAATAACAGCCCATTAATGTCCCACTGCAGGGACGGGCCTCCTCCCGTCACGTAGGGATACTTGGCCTACTAATACGACGCTGGCGATTGGTATAGGGTTTAATTTCAAGTTTTCTTTCTTTTTATTACGTAAAGATAATATGTATTCACGGATAGTCCCTTAGTCAGTTTTTACGACACCCATGGGATGAGATGAGGTGGTGACATATTGTATTCTTACTCCTGTCACCACACGGAGAAGGTAGGTACTTCACGTTGGATATATTAGATAGAGGTAGATTTAATATAATAAAAAACAGGTACATCAACTAAAAGCAAGGTAATTCAAAGTACCTATATTTATTATCAACAATTAAATGATAAGATTACGTTTCTAATGAACAAGTGTGCCTAATTGGTATAATAATGATAACATACGTACAGACAGACAAGATATGACGCTCGTTGTCTTATAGATAATGAGTTTATGTTCTGGATTAGATAATTAGGTATACTTAATTATTTTAGCACTCTGAAATTATTTATTTATGAATGTGGCTGAAGTAGGTTTGTATGAATCGTAGTATTTATTTTTTTAATAAATAAATAATTTCATAATTTCTGACGACCTCTGTGGCGCAGTCGGTATATTATATGGCCGCTATGCAGAGGTCTCGGGTTCGATTCCCGCTCAATGCAAATAATATTTACAAAAAAATCAGTATATAAGTACTAATATCCGTTGTTCTGTTACCCATAAAACAAGCAGGTTAATCCTAGCTTACTTTGGGAACAGATGGCGCTGTGAAGAGATGTGATAATTGCTATTAGATTATGCAATGAAGACTGAATGAAGGTTAATCGCGAGATGATTATCATGGTCAAGTAAATGATAAAGTACAATTGTTACTTATGTAAAATTAATTATTTCCTATCTGTTCATAAGTATAACAATAAAAAACTCAGCTTAACTTACTTTATAAAGTGTAGAAACGCTGATTTTGCTATTCCTAAATAAGTATACAAAGTTAAACTTAATTAGCCTTTTATTGTAGTAAATGTCCTTGCAGTGGGACTCGCAACTGAACACAATAGGGTAATCAAAATATCTTACGTTCTAGTAACGCCATCTGTTGTTAAATTTCCAGTACTAAAATCAAAACTATTTTTAATACACTAATTTCTAGTTCTTTTTTTCGTTCGTTCGTTTCGTTTCAGCCCTTATCATCCCACTGCTGGGCAAAGGCCTCTCCCATTGATTTCCACATTTGTCGGTCCTTGGCCAATGAAGGCCAGTGTTTTTGTGCCCTATCTAGCTCATCTCGCCACCTTCTACGTGGTCTGCCGCGCCGCCGATTTGAAGAATCTGGACACCACTCGGTGGTAATTTTAGCCCATAGATGGTCAGGCATGCGGCTAATGTAGCCCAGTCCCACTTTAGTTTGGCCGCTTTGTAGGCAACATCAGTGATCTGTGTCTTGGAACGCAGTGTTGTGTTTCGGACTCTGTCTGTTAATTTGACACCTAATATACTGCGCTCCATGGCTCGTTGGCAAACCCCGAGTTTGGACTTTTGGATATTAGTCAAGGACCAAGTTTGAGCTCCGTACGTTAGTATGGGTAAAATGCACATGTCCATCAGTTTTCGCTTTAATGTTAGCGGGAGTTCTCCTTTCATTTGTTCCTTTAGGCTCCAGAAACCCTTCCAGGCGTTACCGGTTCGTCTTTCGACTTCCTTATCTTGTCGAGCTTGGAAAGAGATTAACTGGCCTAAGTAAATGTACTCATGAACATACTGTACTTCTTCTCCATTTAATTGAAGCTTATATTCTATATAATATATGTATAATATATAGTATATAGTTCTTTTTTTAAGCTAGAAATATTAAAATTAAAAAAAAGTTTGTAATATACAGAAACGTCCTTGTGTTGATAAAGTAAGAAAACATAGAGACATCATCAGGGAAAACCTAGGTAGATATCATTTCCTATTATTTATGTAGGTAAGTAAAAAATAAATATATTTACAGAAAGATGTAAATATGTTTATCAGTAATCTTAGAACCCACAGTGCAAACTCAGCTTAGTTTAGGACTAGATGACGTTTAATCATTTTAATTTCACGAAAAAGTAAGTCAATGTCAATGGCGACCTCTGTGGCGCAGTCGGTATATTACATGGCTGCTACACAGAGGTCTCGGGTTCGGTTCCCGCTCAATGCAAATCTTTGTGTGCATGAACATGATTGTTTGCATTGGTCTGAGTGTTTTCTATGTATAATAAGTATGTATTTACAAAAAAAATAGTATTAAGGTAAGTATGTTTATCCGTTGTCTAGTATCCATAGTACAAGCTTTGCTTAGTTTGGGACTAGATGGCGATGTGTAAATGTTTGAGGATTATTTGTTTATTATTTTATTAATGTCAAATTAAATGAAAATCCAATCCTAGCCAATATAGTTAAAATAGTTTCCATAACTAAAAGAGCCCTTATCATGAAAACCAAAATGGCGGAATATAATTTCGGTATCCATTTACTGCACTTGAATATGTTTTATCACTACTGATAACAGCCATGTATTAGTATGTTATCAGTACACATATTATATAGTATGTATATTGTATAGATATATATGTTTAGTGTTAGATTAATCGCGAAATGTTAGAATGATTTAGTAATTAGATAGATAAGCAGCTCTTATCTTTAGATAGGGTTTTAAAATGTGTGGTCTTTCACACTTAGAGCACAGTACAAGCAGTAGTCCACCTCGGCCGAATATTTATTATAAATGCCTACGGTTGCGCGGTACGTAAACATGCGATAGGGCTGCCCACCTCCAGCTTTTTAATTACATTTACCTACTTTCCATACGCGACACTGTTCACTCCGCAAAGCCACAGCTATCGTGAGCGTGTAGGTATAACTCGCGTTTCGTCCGTTTCTATAAAGTTGAAATACTGTATGTACTTGTACTATGCTTAGACCGAGTAGTCAATACAAAAAAAATAGTTTTTTCGATTACTCTATTAAACCTGTCAAAAGGTAGAGTTGAAATAAAAAGAAATAAACTATTGATTTAATTTATTATTTAATCGATTAATTGAAATTCAATATTATTAAGTTATCTTAACACAATCTATGTGCGTTCGCTGCTAGAGGGCGTGCCTTCCGCACGTCCTGTTAGTCAGTACCGGTCCAGGCCGAGGTTCGTACCCCACAGGGGGTGCCCCTGAGGCAAGTCACTTAAATGTCTTTGGTTTAGCCACACCACAGCCCGCGTAAAGTAGTAACTGACCCAGGAGACAAACTACTCGTCCTCAACATAAAAAAAACAATCTATTTACAACCCATACCTATACTTAATTTATTTTTTTCACGTAGAACGCAATCTCTGGAAAACTAAGGAAAAAAAGGTTCTTATTTTTACAATAAAAAATATATCTGCATTTTGCTGATTAAAGTTCACAAAAGACAGCAAGAATATGTGAAAAACATAAAATTCGATTTAATTAATTGCAGAATTAGCCCTTAAAAATTATTATATAAATAGTATTTAGTTAAATTAAAAGATAAATATTGTACAAAATTGAAAATAATAAAAAATGCGCGATAATTTGTACAATTTATAGGCCATACAAATAAGCGGCCGGATAAAAAGGACAATGCACAACGCACGCATAATACATGCATAATAAACTCTATGTAGCTAAACCTGTTGTTAAGTAGTGTTAGCTTAGCGATAACTATACAATACTATAGTTTTACTCATTATCATATTTATAATTCTTCGTGTGGTGACGGAGTAAGAATTCAATATGTCACCACCACATCTCATCCCATGGGTGTCATGAAAGCCGACTAACCCCTTGCATGATAAAAAAAAAGTTGCAAGCAAAAAAGGGACCACGGTCCCTTAAAAGCAAACAACCGCAAACAACCGGCTAAGGGACTATCCGTGAATATTATCTTTACGAAGTAAAAACTTGAAATTAGCGTTTGTAGGAATTATTATCTTATTATGATTCATCATAACAGCCCATTAATGTCCCACTACAGGGACGGGCCTCCTTCTATATACTAATACCACGCTGGCCAAACGGATTGGTATAGGGTTTTTCAAGGGGGAATTTCAAGTATTTCTTCTTTTATTTTGTTAACATACTATTCACGAATGGGATGAGATAGGGTGGTGAAATATTGTATTCTTACTCCGTCACCACACGGAGATACGGTACTGGATAAGAATGACAAGTCGCATTTTATATTTATACTACATCTCTACACGTACCTATTATTTAAATCTATAGCTCGATACTACTTGAAGTACTTTAAAAAAAACAAAAGCAGAGCGACCATGAACCTTCACGGTGATTGAATTGGGTCATAAGCAGACATGTTTGTAAGTAATTTGTATAATTTGGATATAAAATACAATGTCATTTTGTTACTCAGTAATACACTTGTACAGACAGCAATATAAAAACTTATTATTACACTTTAAAGACAAGGTTTTGTGGCTGGAGTGAACCTGATGGAATGCGTGTATACAATTCTGAATTGAGGGTAGATATAGAAATTATATACATATCCGTGTGGTGACGGAGTAAGAATACAAAATGGCACCACCCCATCTCATACCAAGGGTGCCGTAAAAACCGACAAAGGGACTATCCGTGAATGTTATTTGTACGAAATAAAAAGAATGAAAACTTGATATTAAACCCTATACCAATCCGTCTGGCTGGTATTAGTAGGCCAAGTATCCCTCCGTCACGGGAGGAGGCCCTGACTTTACTGTTATAACAACAGTATTTGCGTTACATTTTTTGTGAATAACACAAAAAGTTGTAATGAAAATCAGTATGACAACTAGGTACTAGGCAAAGTTTATTTTTATCATTGGAGTTTCGTCGTTTTAAAGTCTGCTGGAAAAAATATTAACACGTTAATTTATCTGCCGACTGTACAAACTATATTTAACTGAATGTCGTATTCTGGTATATTTATTTTTAGCGCATAATATGATAAAATGTATATAAACAAAATAATTATATGTTTTTAAATGTTATTGAAACCAAAATGTTTGTTGCATTGATTTTTAGTAACAATAACAAGTATGTATTTATTTATTTAACTGTTTGAATCTATGAAAGGACAATTTTTTGCGACCTTTTAATGATTGTCCTGATTTTGGATGATTTTCATGTCTGTTAAATTGACGACACAGTGCAAAACACACCGAACTATTAAGTAGTTGTCTTTAAAAATACGAAGAAAATATTTATACAAAAATAAACTAAATTCTACCAACTAACTAGCTACCTTTAGTAGAGTATTACTACAAAAATCTACTTAAAGAACTTACAAAACTACCACATTTGTAATTTACGAATTCTCCCAAGTCACTTTAACTTTCAAATTACTAAAACTAAGTAAAAAGCTATTCGCGAGTTAGCATTAACACCCGGGTACGCCTGTATATTGCTAGAAAAATGTCTGACTAAGGAAAATGAACTTTCTTAAAAACTAAAAGTCGGACCTACGAAATTACTTCCGTCGGACAGTGCAATAAAACTCTTTGGGGAAAAGGTGAGGTGGCACTGCGAGCGGGATATTTATATATTTTTTTTCATTTAAAGAAGAGTTAAACTGTATGGAAATGGCTGTAATGTGCGAAATCTTATCTGCTTATCTGACCAATTAAAAAAAAATAGCTTGAAAGGGTTTTTTCGAGTGGGTCTTATAGAAAGTTAATCAAAAACAGGTCGGTAGGTAATTTGAATTTTATATCAAAACATGATTTATTTAACTATCTATGTAAACTTGGTGTAATAATAACGGACATTGAGTGGTTTAAGGTTTTCTCTTACTTTATTTATTTTTGTAAATTTGACACCTGCGAATCAGGAACTGAAATATTATGAAATTGCGACCTCGTTTACCACAATACTACACAACTACTGCGCTTTGGAACCAGTTTTTAAGCGGTGTAACGAAAATGCAAGGTAGGTATATCCAGAGTAGACCACCTACAGATGGTGAAAAAGCAATCATATCACATAAAAAAATCCGAACGTCGATGTCAATAACAACAAGTTTTTAGGTTGAGATGCCTGTCAATGGAGTAGGATTTTTCTACGCCCTTATAGTGAGGTCAGCACAAGAAAATCGAAACATATTTGGAACGACGACCTCGGTGGAGCGACGGTAGAGCAAGCGGCTGCCGTGCACGAGGTTGTGGGTTCGATCCCCACGCAGGACAATTGTGTGATCCACAAATTATTATTATCCTGAATCTGGGTGTTCTTTGTCCGTTAATTGATGTTTGTAAAAAGTCCCCGCGACACAGGGCATGAACCCTAGTGCGAGAGTTAAAAAGAAGGGGAAAAAAGAAGTAGGTACTATTTATTCGTATCAGAAGTAAAACACATAAAAAAATCAAATTTGAAAATGGCAATGATATTTTAAAATTAGATTTTTTTTACATGCAGTTTTGGAATGGTGTTCTACCCAAAAAAACAAACCTAGAAATTTATTCAAGTATACAAAACAATTTGAACAAAAAAAAAAACAAAAAATATAAATCAAACGCAACCTCGCTTACAATCGCACCACTACCTTAGCGGGCGAATAAGGGTTGCTACTAGGAATGAGAAGAGCGGTCAGAGGGGTTATACGGGGGTTGAAGGACGCGGGAGGGGTAGAAAACGTAATTGGGACTTTTTCTTTCGACTTTAACCTTTTGTTTTGTAAAGTGACTTCTTTCTTATGTCTGATCGATCGTAACTAACTATTCCTAGGAAATTAAAGTTCAGGAATATTTTAAGTCTCTTTTGTATTTTAGACAATGGGTTAGGAAGACTTGGGAGTTCTATTTAGTTGGGAAAGTATAGCTGATGTAGTTCTTTTTAAAGACCTATTAACACTTAGAAGACTTTTTTAAGTCCTATCTGCATTGGTGTCAAATCGGTCGTAAATATACGGCTGCAAGGTTGAGCGTTTGATTCCCACGCAAAACAATTATTTTTACGATCCAATAATGATTATTTTTCTCCGTGTGGTGACGGAGTAAGAATACAATATGTCACCACTCCATCTCATCCCGCGGGAGTTGTAAAAACCGACTAGGGGACTATCCGTGAATATTATCTTTACGAAATAAAAAGAAGGAAAACTTGAAATTAAACCCTATACCAACCCGTCTGGCCAGCGTGGTATTAGACGGCCAAGTATCCCTCCGTCCCGGGAGGAGGCCCGTCCCTTCAGTGCTCCGGCTGTCATGATGAGTGATTATTTTATGCATAGATGTACTTTGTGCCCGTTAATTTAATATCTATAAAAGCGACACAGAAATCGGTCACTAGCATAAGTTGTTTTTTTTTAAATGTAGGTAAGTACTTAGTTATTTTTATAAAGTATGTCAGGTAGCCTACCTTATAAATTTACAAAATGAATTCTATTACAATAAACATGAAGTTAAAATTCTTTCATGAATGAACTTGGAAGTGAATTTCAAGTGTTTTTCAAAGTAACAAAAAATATAATTTAAATAATTTAGTATTTTTTAACATTTGTTTAACATATTAAAATGACCTTGTTAAGCCTTGACATTGTTTTCAAGGTTATTATGAATAAGTGGGTTAATAGAAATAAAAACAATATTGAAATAAATTTTGAATCTTGAATCAGGATTCGAATTGGTGTCCTTCTGGATAAACAACTTTGATCGCTAGGGCACACGAGTCAAATTCAGCAATCGTTAGTTTATATGTAAATCGAATATCAAAGTTTTAATCTCATAATAGGATTAGAAACTGTGACCTATGAGTATGCTTTTGATCACTATTACCCCATGCCACCGGAGCACTCAAGGCAAGTATTGAAATCGCATTTTATGATATTTTCGCGATATTATGAAAACATCGTATGGCTCCCAAAAAATATATTATCTAGCATAGTATTTAAAAAAGGTCTCTGGGTCGGACTGCATGCGGAAGGCGCAGGATCGATTTCTGTGGCGCTTGTTGGTCTATGTCCAGCAGTGAACTGCAATAGGCTATTTAATTAATTTATTAATTCATTGATGGGTTTCGAACCCGCGACCTCGTACACTTTAACTGCATACCCGCCTGCTTTGCCACCGAAGCTTATGCCCGATTTACACATCGACAAGTACAGTAGCGAGTTAAGTAGTAAGTTGTTGATTTAAATAGATCCCAATCCTATTTTTTGGCGAGTTAAGTTGGCGAGACGCGCGAGAGGGGGCTGCTTCGTACCTAACTCGCCAATAAATGGGATGGAGATCTATTTAAATCAACTTTATCAACAACTTACTACTTAACTTGCTACTGTACTTGTCGATGTGTAAATCGGGCTTTAGATATAATTATATTTTCGCTTCTAAAATAAACATAATTACAAAAGAAAATTTTAAGATAATTGCCAACTAGAAAAACCTTTTTCCACTACACCATACTGATATTTTTATCGATAACTCCTTCTCTTTTCCTCATAAGTAAATATCGTATCTTGAAATATCCACCGTCTCACTCACACCCATTTTACTTTGAGTTCAATTATTGAAACGTTCTGATCTAATTAACGAATGCCAATTTAGTGAACTCAAATGGAACAGAGACATGCATGGAGAGGGTATTACACTGTTTATTTTTTTTTGGTGTCTAATTTTAGAGAATGTTTGTTGACTCAGTCTAACAGTCTACACCCCTTTGTGCTTATTTGAATATCTACTTAATATTATTAAGATAATAGAACATAGATGTATAGAGTGTTTGAAACAAAACCTGTAACAATTATTGTAATAGTGTGACAAATAAATGCATAACAAGAATAACTTGCCCTTTAAATATTAAAAAAATTTTTAGTTAGTTCATGCTTGCATACTTTTGTTTAGATGGGTAGGTACCATAACTAAGTATAGGGCAATCCCTTGTCAATACAATAATTAAAAAACCGGACAAACTAGTAAAACTGTGGCCAAAAATTCACATATCGAACATGATCCCATATGTGGCATTAGAGCAGTAGGTACGACAACAAAAATATCATTCAAATATCTAAATACACCTGAATTGCTTTTTTTTTGGAGTAAGACACCTATAGGAGCTTGAACAAGACGCTAAGTTGGGCTTAGTTGGTTGGTTGGCCATTAAGCAAAAGATAAACAAGAATAAGGAACATACTTATTTAGGTACTTTTATTAATTGAATACCACTCCATTATTTTTTGTGTTCATGAAAATGAGAAGTTGATGAGAAAACACAGTATTTATTTATAGAATTTGTAATTAATGAATGAATTGATGAAACGACCTTGTGGTAAAAGGTCGTCACCACTATATCTCATAATCAGAATGTCGTAAAAAAGATGGCAGGAAAGATAAATAAAGTCTTAAGAACAAATAAACTGAAATGTGGTATAAGACATTTTCCAACTTGGTGGATTGAAGGGGTTAGTTTCGCTATGGTATAGTCCCGATATGGTACCCTAGTAAAATACCTATCGAAAACTCTTACTATGGTTTCCCTTCAATTTCTAATAGGTACTGTTATTAAGATAAATTAACTTTTCTTTGTTTTTATTAATAGCGCTTGTACATAGAAACATTTAATAGGATCAAGTGAGTTGAAATACATACGTAAAGAGACCAAAAGTAACGAAAATAAAGATATCTCCATTGAACACCTCAAAAAGGTCGCTGCGTCAGCCAGAAGGGGTCCCTATGTCCGATATGTCTAGCAGTTTACTGCGATAGGGTGATCGATTAATTGATAGCCAAAAATGTGTTCATCATAAAAACAACCCATTAATAAAAGGAAACTTAAATCACTAATACCATGGTCAGACGGATTGGTATAGAGTTTTTACTATACTTTCCTTTAGATGTCTTTTCTAGAAACGATAGGATGAAAATTTTACACTTTTATAAAAATGTTTATTCTTTTTTTTTGTAAGTTTGTCGGTATACATAATAATAATTAGGTAGCTGCACCATGCAAACATCTAGGTATGCACACAAAGATTTAAATTCAACGGAAATCGAATCCAAGACTACACAGCAACAAACTAAAGGCACTACACCACAAAGGTGTAAAAATCCAACAAAAATATTATTGTAACGAATTTCGAATATCATCTGTAATCCTGAACAACGGTGTATGAACACGTGCGACGTTTAACCCAAATCTGTTAGATACACAGACCTACAAACTTATATATATCACCTACTTATATGCTCCGTGTGATGACGGAGTAAGAATACGTCACCACCCCATCTCATCCCATGGGTGTCGTAAAAACCGACTAAGGGACTATCCGTGAATATTATCTTTACGAAATAAAAAGAAGGAAAACTTGAAATTAAACCCTATACCAATCCATCTGGCCAGCATGGTATTAGTAGGCCAAGTATCTCTCGGTCACGGGAGGAGGCCCGTCCCTGCAGTGGGACATTCTGGCTGTTATGATATACCTACTTATATATAGAGTTGGAAAGTTGATGATGGAGAAAGGATTCCAGGAAGTACTTAGTTAACAATGCTGTAAGACTTAAGCTGACTTTCTGTCTAGGGCAGGCAGTCGATAAGATTGTTCTGATATTCCTGAGGTATATGAGCGCCCCGTAACTGTCCCACTGCAGGGACAGGGAAAAACGCTTGGTTTTTGAGCCAATCTTGGGTGAGATGCGATAACACCGTGTTTTATTACTCTGTAACCCTACGGAAAAAACAATACGTTCCATTTTCCTTCTTTTGTTTTTTCATAGAGATAATTTTCCTAATTAAGCTTTTACGACATCCTTGTTCATCAATGTGGTAATGACATCATATATTCTAATACTTCAATAATCCCAAAAATACCCACATACTTAACTGTAGTATTTTAAACTACACAATTCAAAAAAAACATCTGCACTACAAACACAAGCAAATCGGTTATTTTACCCACACAGGCATAATAAAACACGGGCATAATAACACACAGGCATAATAACACGCATTATTATGCCTGTGTGTGTGCACCCTAGTAATTTTTAGCCTAGGTCCCTGTCTAGTAACCATGCTAGGGAAAAGGGTGCGCCTAGATAAATGTACGGACAACAAAATAAATTGCGGAGCTAATTGGAGCTATTATTAAAATTGGAGTTAAATTTATTTTTAGTTTTTAAAAATTTGTTTTTTTTTTGTTCAGTGGTTTTGTTTGGGGACGGTGTATATAATGCTTTTACTTCATGACCCCTGCTTATCTCGTAAGATTATACTCGTTAAGCTATTTATTCTCCGTGTGGTGACGGAGTAAGAATACAATATGTCACCACTCCATCTCATCCCCTGGGTGTCGTAAAAACCGACTAAGGGACTATCTGTGAATACTATCTTTACGAAATAAAAAGAAGGAAAACTTGAAATTAAACCCTATACCAATCCGTCTCGCCCGCGTGGTATTAGTAGGCCAGGTATACCTCCGTCATGGGAGGAGGCCCGTCCCTGCAGTGGGACATTAAAGGGCTGTTATAAGCTATTTATAGGTTAGTTAACTATTATTAAAAAATTGCAGCAATTTAGATTAACTTTTAATATCAACTTTTTAGACACCTTGGGTTTTCCGAATGACATGTGAAAGTAACTATAATTATGTTTAAAAACCAAAAATATTATATTCAACTTAAAATTTTTAAAAAATCTTAAAATTATTACTCTTCTTTGGAATGAAGGTATACACGGTACAGGATTATGAGAACAGTCTGGTCAAAAAGATTGGTATAGGTTGTTTCGAATTTTCCTTTTTTTGTTTTCATTTGTAGGTAACTGACAAGTCCGCTACACTATTTGGTTGGTGGCAGTGTATTATTCCACCGTCTTGATTCGATCTTGATTATATATGATGATCAATTTACCGCGCTGTCAATGTCAAATGCATTCTTAAATTGAATTTACAAGTTTGTTTTAAAGATATAGAATAAAAAGTACGTCATAAAAGTTGTTTTTTTAAATACAAAAGACAGAAAAAAGCTACAGAATACATATTAACTTCTGTCTTAACTAAAAATATACAATAATCATAGTAAGGTATAGGCATTGGGACATGGGACTCACCAAGAGCCATGCTTGTCATTTCGCTGCAGTTGAGTCTGGTATATACTATACAGCATCTGGTATATACTATACTGCCACTCCTGCCGCCCGGAGCCGGGTATCAGCACTCAGCTCCACGGCTTCCAGCTGTGAAAAGCATCATTGGCTGACGAAAGCCACAGAGGCTTTATTGGCACCAAAAATATATTGGGTACTTTAAAAATAGGGACATTTTAATATTCTGGCTGGCAACACTTTTTGGTGTTGCAAAGGACTACTGTTTTATATTACAAGGTTTGTAGATGGTTAAGTAAGAGAAGAGTAAGATTGAGGTATTTTTTAAAGATATTGTACAGTCAACAAGTTAATAGTTATTGAGTTTTTTAAGTACTTAATTATATCTTGGTTATTAACTGAAATTGATATTTAATGGGACAGTTAGAAATGAAGAAGAAGAATGTTACAAAGGGACTTAAGGACTTGGTTATAGAGTCGAAAATGTATTATTTATATTATTTTATCAGCTGTTGTTTGCGAAGCAGCCTACGTTGCTATTACAGACCTATTTCATAATATTTTGATTACCTTACTTGCACCGAATTTTATCAAATTTGATAAAGCTTTATGAGGATAAAGAAGTGCCAAACACACATACAGATACTCACATACTTATGTTTAATAAAGTTAATATTTACTCGTAGCTAAATTTGGGGCAAGAACAATATTATTTTATAGCCTAACACACGTTGCAGTCGGTAGCGATTTTTATATTATATTGGTAGATAATATTGATCGATACGTTTAAAAAGTTGCGGAAGTTTAATACATGAGAATGGTACAGGATCGCAAGCGGTAAAAAGACTTAAAGGAAGCCTATGTATGGACATTGGCTTCCTTTTGTGGACATATTTTAACTTATATAACAAAGAATAATAACCTATAAAATGCATTAGTATTACATAACATATTAAATAATCTCATGATTTATCAAGACTTGCGTCACTTGCTAGATTAACATAAATATAATTTCCTGTTATAATATGAACTAGACCTATTATGCCAAGTACACTACAATCACTGAATGATATTAAAAAGTGGAAAATGCAGTAAAATCATTTACACCTATGTTAAATGGTAATGCTGTGTCCCTACCCAATCTCATGCCATGGATTATAAATAAATAAATAAATAAATAAATATTTCTCACACATTCACACAACGCTATCTAGTCCCAAACTAAGCAAAGCTTGTACTATGGGTACTAGACAACGGATAAACATACTTAAATACTTTTTTCTGTAAATACATACATATTACCTATACATAGGAAACACTCAGACCAATGCCAACGATCATGTTCATGCTAACAAAGATTTGCATTGAGCAGGAATTGAATTCGAGACCTCTGCGTTGCAGTCACGTTATAATAACCACAACGCCACAGAGGTCGTCTTATAAAAGCCATGTCTTAGGAAAACTGATGTTATCTCTACGAAAACTTAATGTTTTTTATTAAAAATTTCGTCGAAAGATTTAGGACAATCATGCATCGCACAAAATTGAGTTTTTGCTATAAAACATATTATTATTATAATTATGTCACTAAAGAAGATAGAAAAAAGTTCTTAACCCAGATACTCCTGAAACTATTTAGGGTCTCAGATCTTTGTAATTTTTTGATATGTTGGTATTAGTGTCACTAACTTTTCAGGAAAAATACAAAAAAAAATCCTTTCCTTCTGGGAAAGCTGGAAAATGATCGGTGTTATAACACCTGGTAGGAGAATGGGCTACTATTGCTAGTAGGAAACTATGGGAAATATTTTGGACAAAATTATACAGTTTATATATTTTTTAATCTTTGTTAGACTTTTATACTGTTTTATACTATGGGTAGAATATAAGTAGTTCATATTTTACGTTAATTTAGTTATGAAGCACCTCTTAGGGTGAAAATAAACCTAACATTATTTACATAAAATAGATTTGTGTTTGCAAATTTAACAAGTTAGGGCCATAGGTTGTATAAATTGCGTGTAACAATGGCTCCCATAATAAGACACTACTACTTCATTGATACAATAATTCTATAAAAGCCATAGGTAATAAATTTTTGTTCAATACACCAAAATAAGGTCTTACTTTCACAAATTAGCCATTACTTGTCACCACTTGGTGTATTATCACAGCGGTGAAAATGTAACATTACGTAATCGATCTCGTGAAAGAGTGTTACTTATATGTGCAAAAGTAGTATCTGATAACTTTCCCAGTACCATACCATACCTCTTCGATGGACCACATCCACTAAACAAAAAGATAGCCAGGAATCATTTCAATGCATTGGTTGTGACAATATTCTACTTCTCTTTTGGCAAGTGTATAAGTTTGTATACTAAATGTACAAACGAGATACCAACAGAAACAGCATATCAACGACATCATCACCAAACATGGCATCAGAATAATATTATGTTGGTGGCTGTAGTTTATTCGGACCCTCAAAATTTGCCATTCTGGGTAAGAATTTGGATAATTCTGTTTCTTTGATATTCTCGCTGCAAAGTACCACTTGTTGAAAGAAAGACTACAGGAGCTGAATGAGGTACAGTAGAATTTTTGAGGTGGGACGGAGATTCTGTACGCCTTTTCTTAGTTATATAAGACACTGGATTTAAGACGTTATATTCATAGTAGTCAGAAGTAGTTTCTTCGTAATGTACTTCAGCTTTAACCCTAAATTGACCACCTTGAACCCGAAAATGACTATACTTCGGGGAAAATGTGTTTCATTATTAATTTTTTCTAATTTCTCTCATATTTCGTGTAAACATAATGATTTTTCTGGCAGTGACCTATCATTTTGTAGTAAAGCGATATAGACGTATATTCTCCTACTAGGTGTTATAACACCTCTGAGAATTTTATTTATAAAAAATAAACAAATTTAAATACAATATAACTAAATTTCCCATTTTATGGCTAACAGTCATTACTTTGCATAATCAGGACGATATTATTAGGTTGCTATACAATAATTACAGAGAAAGTAGCTTTTAATTGTGATTTTGAAAACAATCCACAAATCTTTTTTTAATTGAGCAAAAATCCATAAAATTTAATTCATATAACAATTGTTTCAGCACGTAAATAACTATGCACATGCACTAAATAAGATATAATGAGAAATGCTGATCACTATTCGCTTTTTGTATATTTTATTTGATGGTATTGTTAAAGTCATTTAATCGGTGTTATAACACCTGGTAGGAGTATCTGGGTTAATTTAACAATAATACTATTTTGTGACCTAGATATTATGCTTTTATACTATGATTCTCTGAGGATTTTATAAAAAATATTCTTAATCATCATCACACAAAAAAAATCATATAAAATAAATAACCCAAATATAATTACTCCCTAATTTGCTGTCGGTACATAAACCGAACCCTTTCTACCAGCGATTTGTTTTAAAGGTCGTCGCCCTCAAGCTATCCCACTCTAACATTATAATTTCAATATCTATCTTCTCTTTCACACACGCATATGGAAACGAAGTACGGGACCATGCAAGGAAAAAGGTTTTTTTGTACCGGAAGTATGAATTTTGGTAATGTCTATGGCAGGAGAGAGAAAAAAAGTTTGAACTGACATCGCTTACTATAAGAGTATGAAAAACTGTCTTATGTGTGATCTGTGGATAGCTGTTCTAATTCTGGGTTAATGTTAGCAACATTGTCAAGATAAGTTAAGTATTTAAAATAGTATGTCCCGTTTTTATGTGTGTTTCCTAATTGGACTAGATGATATTAAGGCCTGTCAGAGTCATGGCAAAATTGGACTCGAAACGACTACAACCACACGTTTTTTTTTCTTATCCATAAGTCATCGGAAGTATAATCCTAAAGAAAAGAGAGAATCCTACGAAATAGAGCACAAAATGTCATAACCACTTTTGGGCTAGTAGGAGTCGATTAACGGAAGTTTGAAAGAACTTACTGAAAAATAAGGCTAAAATAGTATTTCGATTTGCCTAAATATAAATACAATTTCATTAAAAATTATAGCCTATATTCTATTCTCGTGTATGAAGTATACAATTGTGCAATTAGATTAAAATCTATGTATTAGTTTTTACGTATAAAAGTTACAAACATACATCCATACTTAAATTTATTAGCGTTTATAATAATTAGTAGCATTTATAAAAAAGAGACTAGGGACATTACACAAAATAATGTTTTAAGTACCTACATACTATATTCATTATCATAAGCCGACTTTATAGAAGAGTTTTTAATAAAACAATGCTAATTGCCAGCCTTGCTTTTACAATAATTTAGCTTGGCTACATTTAAACCAAAGAGTGCGAACGTGAAAAAAAAAGTAACAATAATATTCTTTTTTTAAAATCGAATTTTAACAAAAAGTTAAGTTAGATTGTACAATATTAAAAAGGCGTTCTTTTTTTTAATCGTAATATTTATGTCGCGGTTAACTTCTTTTTTTTAAAACTTAAATTTAAGTCAATTGATTAGCTTAAATTCTTACGGTTTTGTTTGGCATAAGGTTGATTTTGCTAATAAAAATCTCGCTAAACAGTGATTAAATTCTAGAGACTTTTATGAGTAAGGGGGGGTAAGTATTTTATTATAAGGAAAAAGTATATTTTTAGAGCTTCATTGAATGATAGAAAAAAGTTCTAAAGTAGCCTAGAAAGACTTATTGAGGCCTAATCGTAGCTATTATTCCAAAATGGCAGGTGTGAAGCTGAACGGAACCGACAATTGTTTATGTGCGTAGATGAAGCAAGCAGTTGTAAGGATGCATGCTGTTCCATAATGTCTGTCTACCTTTACAAGAATAAGGTATGGGGTTAATATTTGTGTGTATAAAGCTATTAATACTGTTACTTAGTACTTATTATAGGTACTAGAAAAACAGAAATCTACAAAAAAAAATACTCATGACTGATGACTCGCATATCAATTCTCGTTCCTTAAAATCGGAAAAAAATAGGGTAAGTTAACTTTTAGTTGTCAAATTGTCACATAATAGGTAAAACAATTTGACAACTAAAAGTTAACTTAACCGAATTTTTAACGATTTTAAGGAACGAGAATTGACATGGTGTTTAACAATTTTTTAACAAGCTTAAGAAATCGCCATACTGTATATATACGCCAGAAGAAACTATAACACCATAGAGTAACTTACGCATAAACTGTAGACAATGCGAGAAACGTATTGAATTCGAACTTAGTACTTACTGACCTAATTATATTCCTAACCAACACTCCATGGGTATAGAAAAACTCGCTAAGTAAATGTTCTTAAATATATTTAAAAAACAAAAGAAGGTTAACCTTAGTATTAAGTAGGCCAAATTTCGTCACTAACCACGTTTTAATTACTTCGCCGCTAACACAATAACACAACTAAACCTAACCGAACTACATAAAGTTCGTAAATAAAACTAAGTAAGTACTTACATAAAAAAACAAAAGCAAATTAGAAAAAAAAAGAGCGCACGAAATCAAACTTTTATTTTTCTTATATAAAAGAAACGCCAGCCATTGGCATAGGTCAGTAACCTAACCGTCATTCATTCCAATTTGAAACTTGGAATTCTGTTCAAAGAAGGTACGCACACAGACTAAATACACGCACACTAAAATGGCCGCTCATATTTAATTTGTATTTATGTAGGCCACGCACACGTTCATAAAGTTATATGGGTCGACTCACAAATACAATAAAATGATTTTGATCGTTTATAAGAAGGTATTTTTAATAAATTTGTAAGGGTTTGTGTTTTGTTTTAGTTATATTGAGCTTAATTTCTTTAAAGGTAAGGTTCATAATAGTAAAAAGGTTGTCATCTAATATAGGTTTAGAGTTACATAAAGTCTGTTTGTCAATTAAACCTACAATTTAAGCAAGTATCCTAAATGAAAGTAATCAAAATATGAAAAACTGCTTTTGTCATTCATTAAATCTTAAAACGAAATTGTTAATTTCATTAGTAAGTACGAAATGTTTGGTTAAGTATTACACATCCAGCATGCAAGTTCAAATCTATACTTTAAATGCACGCATTAAAAACTCTACGTGACATAAATAAACTGTTTACAAGCGCTTTGTTTTGACTATAGAGACTGTACGAAAGATTGTACTAAACTTGACACTGCATCCAAAAACTTAGCGAAAGTTATAACAAAATAGGTATTTTTTTATTATTAATTAACTCAGAAAGTAACTAAAACGACCTAGTCGTATTTTAAAAATCATCGAAATAAAATAATGATGGTGACACTCTTTATTTTTAGTCTGTCACCACACGATTAAAACATATTATTTAAGTCACATAATTTAAGACGCCATTATTAAATATACAAAAAAACTACACACCTTTTTTAGCCTAACAAAATTCAAAACGTTCCAAAAAAAAAACAATATGTCACTTCAAATACATAAATTTAAAAAAAAGTCAGCATTCGAATTTCGTGTCTTCACAATTTCGCAAGGTGTTCAGTTGTTTGTGTGCGTGCACACAGACAAGACGCGTCCGCTTGGGGTAGGTTAGGGACGGAATTGGGGTGGGCCCCGCGCCGAATGTTCAACAACGTTGTTTGTGATATTGTCGGTTTAATGAGTATTGGCGTAAAATATTATTATGATTTATTAAGTTTAGTGCTTATAATTATTAGATGTACAAGATAAAATATTGCATGATATTATTTTATGATAAACTATTTTGCTTGAAGTTTCGATGCAAGTTATACTAACATTATCTTTGTTACCAACCCTTTGTCGTCGCATTGAGTGTAATATAAATCGCCTTAACCAGATTAGATTAGATATGCTATTATTTAAATCACACCATGTGGCAATCTTCTTGGTTAATTACTATAAGAGAGCAAAGCTCTTACGTCAGAGGACCCTTTTCAATGCCTGGTAAAAATAAGTTACAATTCTCTATTATTTTTAAAAATGATGTAAAAAGACAAGAAACACTATAAAACTTGGCATATTATTTTATAACAAAAACATCTATAACTAAACTATTCTGCACACCGTACTTTCAAAGCTATTTCTCAAAAACCTGATTCTTGCTATCAAACACAATTCACCTGCCGTTTCTATATATGTATTAGTTGTTCATTCTATATTCAAATGTAGCAAAATAACGGCTAAAAACCGTCTTTTACCGACTAGATCCGGTTCTTGTCCGACCACTTTTGACCATTAAAACCGCGTTTGACTTTAACTAAAGAATACAACGTTTGAAAGTAAAATATTGACGTAATTTTAATGAATAATAGTGATTTAGTTATTCCATTTTATCGCGTTAAGGTCTGATTTAGATTTATTGTTGCTTTTTAGTAAAATAACTAATAAGGTAACTTGGCTAAGGTTGTAAACCTTGTTTTAAACTTGCTTAAGAACGAGGTTATTTGATTGAATTACGTATCGACTGTTTTTACAATAAATAAAGTTAGTTCGCGATTACACTGAAGTGGAAACTTAAATAACATGTTAATATCCAAACGAGTACAAAAATTCATTATATTAGTGGGTAATAAAATCATTAAAATACACATTCACACAATGCCGTTTAGTCCCAAACTAACCAGAGTTTTTATTTTAGCTTAAATACTTCTTTGTCGATATATACCTACTTACATATTTTATACAGACAGAAGACATCAATACAAATATTCATACACATAAAAATACAAAAAGGCTATTAAAATCAAAACGACAATTAAAAGTCCTTTAAAATACGAGACTGGTATAAAAGACACTCTAAAGACTTTATTAATATATAATATGTTTTTATAATAATAATTTATATAAAGCTACGCTCTTGACAAACTATGCGCGTCCCGAGAAATGACTTGTCGTGTTACATTCATTGAACTGACAGCGTCAGTCGATAGCCTTGAGGTATTCACTCCAATGATATCACGGAGGAAACGAGTTTTAATTTTATTATTAAAATTATGTTATAAAACTTCAAATATAAAAGTAAATTGAAGAACTTTGGGCTAAATTTGACTTTCAAGGCACGGTTTAAGGTTTTGTCCATTGGTCGTTGCCTTATTTCGTTAACCAATAGCTCTAATGTAAACTTTAAAAGTAATTTAATAATAAGAAGTAAGATGAAAACTATTTAAGAATTTTGTAGTTTAAGGATACGAATCTAAGATATTTCTTGCCTCAAACGTCTTTGTGGGCAAGGATACGCGAGCTTTTGCCTCGATAGACAAGTTAGTTTATTGCCTTAGTAGGTTACTGGACTTTGAATATCCTTACAATAAGACTTCGATAGGTTATTATAGATTCCCAGTATTATTTTACAGACCTCAATAAATAAAATATCAAACAATCAAATTACAAAAACAATGCCACCCACCTTTAAAAATGGCTGTCATCATATTAAATTATCATAAAACAATATCAATAAACATACAACGTAGCAAAATATCTTTAAAACATGTACATAATGTCAAGCAACTTAAATAAGTACATTAATTAAATATGCAATCAAAACAAACGGGATAATATACAAACCGGTAAGAAACATAAAAATAAAAATTCAACTGACATCATATCCCTATTTCTATATAAAAATAGCAAAGTTGAGACGCAGTAAATGATCTTTGGGTATATCGAAAAAGCGAAAAAAAAAAACAAAAAAAAAATTAAAACATCGGCCAATGCTCGTCGTTCGTAGTGGAATACGCGCTCTCTAGCAAAAAAGCGGGGTCGTTGCCCTCACAGCGTGTCCTTCGCGTATAACTTCTGTGTGTGCGTTTTGTGACACACACACATTTTTCGTGCGCACATTTTATGCGTGTGTGCGTAACGCGGATGCTTTAGAGTGCGTTAACACGTTGGACTCACGCAAAAAAGCGTACGAACGTTAAGATTGACGCACACTAAGACATCTCAATGTGCTTAAGGTAGGTTATGGTTTAATTTGATATTGTGATTTAAAATTATGATAGCAATTTTACTGAGTTGCACGAGTTGCTTTTTGTGGGCCGAACTGGTATGGCGAGTTTTGAAGTTGATTTTTGTTTTTTTGGATTTTTATCGAAATGTTTTTGTGTAAATTTATGGTAGATAATTTTGTGCGTGACTAGGTTATAGTTACTTTATTATAAAATTTTAAATGTTTGCTGGCTAATAAATTGTACTAAGTATACCGGGGACGAGAGTGAGCACTAGACCGCGTAAAGAAAAAAGGTATAATTAGGGCAGGTCATATCCAATACAGTATGTCCAGAAGTTGTAGATGATAATAAAATTAAGCAAACGCCTTGTGTGGTAAGCTGAAAACTAACATGGAACCGAATAAAATTTGTTAAAATTCCTTAGATTAGTCGGCATAATCTGATTATATAGATGTGTATATCAACCTTATCATCAGCTTTGCATGCGGTATGTACGAGACCTTTTAATTTTGTCATAAGAACTCTTTACTCAAATTCATTACAATAGTCGTCGAAATTGTTTCGTAACGACATTGTATGCGTTCAAAAATCGGTTGTCATTGAATTTAAAATAATGGACTCTGTTTTAACTGGTCATTGGCGTAATCTTAGAATCGCCATTAAAAAAAAAAAAAATATATTATGTCATTCTGGTGTTCTATTTTTACTTTTGTTTTTTTTTTTATTGGATATGGCTAGATACCAACAAGCTGCCTGATATAAACCTTTTTTTTTTCTTTATTTAAGGAGCTTTGTCAATATAAACCTTTATGCTTGTCTATAAGCACTACTTAGATACAGAATAACTTTATACTTCACAAATAAAATGCTTAGAATGGTTGTCCACTGCGCTTGTCACCATTGCACACAATGTGTTGAGTCCCTAGCCTTGTAATTTCATTAGCTAATTTACCCTTTAAACAACAATACGATATTGCATTGCACACTTGCTTGAAAGTGGATTAAGCTGGTTTAATTTGTGACAGCTACACTTGACGGTCTCTCTAAAGAGGTTTTCACGTAAAGTTTTCTTTCTTTTATATTGATTGATAGCAACCTAGACGGTTTCTTTAAAGAGGTTTTAATGATAAGTCTTCCTTCTTTTATTTTGATTTGTATAATTTAAGAAGATTTTTGATCGTCTTTTAAGATGTCCATGGGATGAGATGGTGACACTATTGTATTCTAACTTCGTCACCACACAGACAAATGTATACTTTATAATAATAATATCTTTCTGTATTATTAGATTCTAGAATGGCGACTGTTTACCAAAAAATTCAAAGTAGGCAAATTCGTGACGTGAAAAACATAATATTATGACCTGATTATGGTGGTGGGAAGACGATGGATGAGGAAGGAGAACATGGTGTTATGTCCTGTTGTGTCCATTCAAGGACTTTTGACTAATATTATTTTGAGGATACTTGACTCAGAATTTATTTAAATTAACAAAATAACAACTTCAATTGGTTCAAAGTGCGATTGTAAATAACAAAAAAGTACTTACACAAAAAAAAACAATTTAAAAAACTACGCAACCAACCAGTAAACTAAACGTCAATTAGTATAAAGCTAGGTGTACACCGAGCGCAAACATAACTCGCAAATAAAGGCTAGTTCACACGGTAATGTATGGGTGTGGTAGATGCATCGTTTATAGGTCGACACTTGCATGCGTTACAATCACGACTTTATTGAATACTATTAATTTTTTTCCGTGTGGTGACGGAGTAAGAATACAAAATATGTCACCACCCCATCTCATCCCATAGGTCTCGTAAAAATCGATTAAGGGACTATCCGTGAATATTATCTTTACGAAATAAAAAGAAGTTAAACTTGAAATTAAACCCTATACCAAGCCGTCTGGGCAGCGTGGCATTAGTAGGCCAAGTATCCCTCCGTCATGGGAGGAGGCCCGTCTCTTCAGTGGGACATTAATGGTCTGTTATGATGAATGAACATTCAGGACAATAATTTGTGGATCTCACAAAAAGCTGCAATCTTCCAATGGATTCGAAACTTTGTAAGCAGTCACTTGCACTAAAGCTTTGCCACCAAAACATTTTTAGACGACCTCTGTGGCGTAGTGGTTATATAACATGACTGCTACGCAGAGGTCTTGGGTTCAATTCCCGCTCAATGCAAATCTTTGTGTGCATGAACATGATTGTTTGCATTGGTCTGGGTGTTTTCTATGCAATATATAGCAAAATAAAATAAACTCACAATAAGTAAGTACTATTATATTGGTAACCTTGCGAATTCGCATTATCGTACGATACACGACTGTAGGTGTTACGTAGGAGGGGTAATAATAAATGATATAGGTCACGAGACACAAGAGATTTCAATCATTGTATGTCTATAGGATATTGTATTATTAAGAACTCACACCAATATAGTGCAGTTCTTGTAAATAGTATACGTTTCTAGAAATAAATATGAAAATAAATAATCCTCACACATCGCCAGCTAGTCCCAAACTAAGCAAACCTTGTAGGTACTATGGGTACTAGACAACGGATAAACTAACTTAAATACTGTTTTTTTTTTGTAAATACGTACATATTACACATAGAAAACACTCAAACCAATGCAAACAATCATGTTCATGCACACAAAGATTTGCAGTTCATGCTTTTAAATGGGGGTGAGATTCCTTTGTAGCTGACCGTACTAGTGACAAATATAAACTTATGCTTGCATGCTATTTTCTTAACTATAGTTTATACAATCAAAAGTTATGATAGTAAAATATTCCATTATGGCGTAAATATCTTTATATTCATCTAATTTAAAAAAAAAAATCGGACTTAAACAATAAAAAAGTAGGTATATTTCAAAACTTACATACTTATGGAATATTTTTTACAATCCTACCTAATATACTGACTGATTAATAAAACCACCTTGCATCTCATCCCATGGTTGCTATAAAATCCGTCCAAAGAATAAGTTAAAGAATCTTGTCCTACATTCCACAAAATAAACAACATTATTTATGTAAAACAAAACCTTTGATATTCAATATTCTTTGCGAGGACATTCAATATACTTTCAAATAGAATGTAAATAAACAAATATAATATCTAAAAGGGAAATGTAAATAAAATAAACACTAAATTATCTAAGTAGGTTAAACAAAAACATTAATATTAATTAGTAAAATTACGCATAAGTTGAAAACAGGAAAACTTTGAACCTATTGTTATTAAAACGATTTCTGGTCAATGCAAAAACTACTTGCATTATGCATTAATGACATTAATATAGTATATTTTGTTATCCTTTTGTTTGTAATACGAGTATGTATAATAATTACTCAGACCCTAAAACAAACCGATTAAAATTTTATGATCAATAAAAAATAAGACTCAAAATAAGAATCAGCATTCCAAACGTAATCAAAAATAGAACATCTTATTTTAAATCTCTTTTAAATTTAGAATCCTATTGTTATAATCATGTGAATTTAAAATAATAGTTGAAAGTGGCCAGTACTTAGTAGAAAACAACATTTTCATATAGTTAATTAGTTAAGACTAATGTGAGAAGTGCAGTTGCTAATTAATACACGAACAATGTACACATAACTTATGTCATGGTAGAAAAACCGCTCTTTTTTAATGTTTCAGATTCACTTAATTTAAAATTAATATTAAGGTATTCAATTTTGATTTATGTTTTTAAGGTATCTATTAGCTATCATTTATACGAATTACTCAAAAGCATTTAATTGTTTTTTTTTTTAATAATTTGGTGGCTTAAAATAAGCAGTAACTGCCACTCATTACCGTCAGCAATGCACAGCCTTACTCTGAAAGTCACACTTTAAGTAGCTTTCACCTCTGTATTTCTAGGGTAGGTTAATCTTTTATGTAAAAAAAATAAAATTCATGGGCAAAACGGGTATCTGAGACCTACATCTACCAAATTGTCTTTCACTTAGGGTTTCAGTCCTATTAAAAATTAAAATTCGCTACCTAAATAATATGAAGAGCCTATATTGTGCATACTTAGCATATGTTTCTCAATGCATAAAAGGCTAAGAAATTAAAAATTTAAAATAAAAACGACGATCTCTGTGGCGTAGTGGTTATATAACATGACTGCTACGCAGAGGTCTCGGGTTCGATTCCCGCTCAATGTAAATCTTTGTGTGCATGAACATGATTGTTTGCATTGGTCTGGGTGTTTTCTATGTATAAAATGTACGTATTGACAAAAAAAAAAGTATTTAGGTCAGTTTATCCGTTGTCTAGTACCCTTAATACAAGCTCTGCTTAGTTTGGGACTAAATGGCGTTGTGAAAGTGTGAGGAATATCTATATTTATAAAAGCTTCAAAAATACAAAATAAGCCAACAATATACAAGGTCAGAAGCAAATAGAAGTAGTTAATAGTACCTAGTTGTTATAGATGAATCAACACCGCACCTGTTCCACAGACGTTCACAATATAATTAAAGTAAAAGGTCTCGGTGTGCGTCACACTTTACTATCTACTGTGTTCGTAGATTAAGATATTGTGTGTGTGTTTGTTTATGTGTGTGACTTTATAGTTAAAGTTTCTATTTTTACAGAAAAGTTTTTGATTCGTAGGGTCTTTATAACGGACTAAAAATACAGAGTAGCAAGGATACATTGTCCTTGTGGTAACGGAGTAAGAATACAATATGTCACCACCCCATCTCATCCCAAGGGTGTCGTAAAAACCGACTAAGGGACTATCCGTGATTATTTTCTTTAGGAAATAAAAAGAAAGAAAACTTGAAATTAAACCCTATACCAATTCGTCTGGCCAGCGCGGTACGTGGACACATTGTGGATGTATACTCAGAATAATGATTTGTGGATCACATATAGCTAAGTCAGTCTCGTGGGGAGCCCCTATTGCTAAATTTCGAACGCATATAGAGATCACAGTGTGTTCGTTGCGTCCTTGGCCAAAAAAAAAACAGAATTAAAGGGACTAACTTTGCCTACAATAAACTAATACCAATTATCTAAATTTCTAATACTCTTACTTATTCTTACATTCAAAATAATTTGACTCTGTGTATCTCTGTCCTTATATTATATCCAATGATCTGCATTTAATCTTAATTTAAATGTCCGACATTCGAATGTTCCTAATTCAAATGTCCTTGTAATTATTTTGAACTGCTCTTAATTTAAAATTTATGTAGGTAGGTATTCGTTATTACAGAACGTTATGAAAAGTTATTTTTAGATAATATATTTTTTTTATTGTCTTCTTTGCAACGTGTGAAAATCAATTTATTTTGTTATTATTATTTCATAAATTGTATTTTTTTTATCTTAATATAAGTTTAAATTAAATAGAAATTTTTTTTTGATTATTATTAAAATTCTTATCGATAAAAATAGTAATCGTAAAATAAATCAAATATCATATAACCTAGTATTTTTTATAGGTGACGTTATCCGGCACCTTCTCCTCACACATTCACACAACGTGTTTTAGTCCCAAACTAACTAAAGCTTTTTTTAGGGTAGACAATAGATAAGCATAATTAAATACATAGAGATACTTATACATTCTAAAAAGGAAAAGCTCAAAACAACGTAAACTTCTAAGTCCACATACACACAAATTCGCCTTAAGCAGGAATCGAACCCGATACCAACGCATAACCATGAACTAGAAATACTAGGACGTCAAATCAACGGCCAAGACAGACAAAAGAATAAAGAATGTCATTCAAATTTAAATTTCGAAAGTCATTCGAAAATGGAACGAGTAGTAATTTGATTAACCGTCGTCGTCCTACCGATAGTTGGTGAAACTGGAAAGTAAAACGCTATAATAACTTCCCGCTGGTTGTTTCTCTATTACCAGTTATTTTTACTGGCGTGTAATTGATTTAATCATACCGCCATCGTATTAGTTAGACTTAAAAATATTAGGTGGCGTTGGTTACTATTATATTAAATTATTAGGTTACAATATATAGTTACTATTTGGTAGATAAAACTTGTAAATGCCATCGGGACTATTTTGAGTAGATAGTAACTAAATACTCAGCTATTTTAAAAATCATTAAAATTGATAAAATAGTAGTCACTTATTAATTAGGTATGAATAATATGCAATGTTCACACAATGCCATCTATTTCTAAACTAAGCACTTTAATAAAAACATAACACTTTTTCTTGTGAAATAATCATCATGCACTTTTTGCAATTGAGCGTTGATTGAACCTGTGACCTTCAGCGTGACAGACAAATCCAATAACCACTAAACCACGCGTTATAATTTGATATCATCAAATAAACCTCACCAATATGTGGTGACGGAGTAAGAATACAATATGTCACCACCCCATCTCATCCCATGGGTGTCGTAAAAACCGACTAAAGGACTATCCGTGAATATCGTCTTTACGAAATAAAAAGAAGGAAGACTAGAAATTAAACCTTATACCAATCCGCCTGGCCAGCGTGGTATTAGTAGGCCAAGTATCCCTCAGTCACAGGAGGAGGCCCGTCCCTGCAGTGGGACATTATTGAGCTGTAATGATGAATATCCATAACCACAAACACTAAAACCCAAATGTCAAAAACGACCGTTACAAACTTAAAAAAAGAATAGTCAGAATTCAAAATTCAAATCATCGAACAAAAAAAGTCATTGTCGAAAAGTCAACGCATTGAGTGGCTCCGCCCGCGAACGCTATTGGGCCGCCGACGCGGGCTTACATCGGAAATTTTAACAAAACCCCTCTGACTAGTTCCGCCTTCTAAAATGTTTTTTTTTACCGCTCTCTCACTAAAATGGCGGCCACTACGATAGTGATTTTTATCTGTGGTGTTATAGGTAATTAATTTATTTTTTATTTGTTTTATTTGATAGTGTTGTGTAGTAGTTTTGTAGAACTTAATTGTTAAATAGTTGTGTCACAAAGATACTTAAACTATTTTTAATCTCAAAAAAACAGAACATAAATTAAATAAAAGCGTTAGTTTTGTAAATATTATACTATAAAGTTACTTTAACTGGAGAACCTACTTACTAGTTTGTATGTAAAGCCTGTTTTAATACATAGGTAAATTATATTATTTATTTAGTTGTCTCACTTTTGATTTAAATCTGTGTAAGTAATGTATCTATGTACTTATCTCCGTGTGGTTACGGAGTAAGAATACAATCTGTCACCACCCCATCTCATCCCATGGGTGTCGTAAAAACCGACTAAGGGACTATCCGTCAATATTAGTAACAAAATTAAACCCTATACCAATCCGTCTGGCCAGCGTGGTATTACCTAGTAGGCCAGCTATCCCTCCGTCATGGAAGGAAGCCCGTCCCTGCAGTGGGACATTAATGGGCTGTTATGATGAGAATCTCATATTTTTGAGTCTGTAAAAAAGCATCTCCATTCTCAATACTTACTTTATTTATTTAAGCAAGCAAACAATCAATACCTAAGTTTAAACTAATGACATCATACTAAGACCTTAACCTATTGAATAAAATACTTTGCACGTGTCGGAAAATGGCACCTATCTGTAAGTTTACTTTAAAAAATACACTGTTTTTATATATAACAAGCATCATCATCTTCATCATACAAGCCTATGGATGTCCACTCGTGGACATAGGCCTATGCACGTCCATTGCTGCACATAGGCCTACTCCAAACATTTCCACCCTACGTGGTCTTGTAAATAATTCTACCAAATGAAACGTTATCATACAAAAAATTGCTAATCGTTTCTAGTCAAACTAAAATTTCGTTGAAACATTAAATAAATAAATAATCCTCACACATTCACACATCGCTAACTAGTCCCTAACTAAGCAAAGCTTGTACTATGGGTACTAGACAACGGATAAACATACTTAAATACTTTTTATTTTGTAAATACATTCATATTATACATAGAAAACACTCAGACCAATGCAAACAATCATGTTCATTCACACAAAGATTTGCATTGAGCGGGAATCGAACCCGACACCTCTGCGTAACAGTCATGTAATATACCGACTGCGCCACAGAGGTCGTCACACATTACATTACATTGGTAGAAAAGTGATAACAAGTACTACATTTGGCATCGTGCCCACAGATGTTACAAAGAGTGTAACACTGGGGCAACTCGGTATCAATAATAGTTAACTTTATCTTTCTACGTATATAGAATAATGGTGATAAACACCCTCATTTTACACAACACCATCTAGTCTCAAGCTAAACAGAGCTTATAGTATAGGCCCACAAATGACAAACATACTTTTTTTTCTATAGAAAACATACAGATCAATGCAAAAATTCAGATCATCATCATCATCATAACAGCCCATTAATGTCCCACTGCAGGGACAATCCTCCTCCCGTGACGGAGGGATACTTGGCCTACTAATACCACGTTGGCCACACGGATTGGTATAGATGTTAGTTTCAAGTTTTCCTTCTTTTTATTTCGTAAAGATAATATTCACGGATAGTCCCTTAGTCGGTTTTTACGACACCTATAGGATGAGATGGGGTGGTGACATATTGTATTCTTACTTCGTCACCACACGGAGAATTCAGATCAATTTTATAAAAAGATTTGCATTGACCTTGAATCGAACCCGAGAGTAAAAAGTACAAAGTAGCCCCCTCTCTCGCGTCTCGCCAACTTAACTCGCCAAAAAATAGGATCGAGATTCGAGATCTATTTAAATCAACTTAATCAACAACTTGCTACTTAACTCGCTACTGTACTTGTCGATGTGTAAAACGGGCATAACAGTAGGTAAGGAATAGCAAGTACAGTTGGCATCCTGCCCACTAATGTTACAGAGAGTGTAACACTGGGGCATCTCGATATCAATAGTTAACCTAACCTTTCTATGCTTAAGACCCCTTGTTGTCCCATATTAGGGGGTAATACTGGGGGGTAGATATTGTAAGTAAATCAAAATGTTTAGCTAAAGACAGCAAATGCTAAATAATTACCTATGGGTTCAATAACCCCCCAGAGATTACGCCCTAAAACGTCACAAACACACAAACCTGTGTTACCTCTTTATAATATTAGTATTAGAATAGATTATTCGTAAAAAAACGTAGCAAATAAAATAGCATACTGCCAACAAAGTCAACTCAGTCTTTTGTCTGATTTTTAGACGAAAAATTGCATGAGACACGATCGCTTAGATCTTTGACCCCTCCAACAAGCTTATTTGTTATGGATGCGGCTTTTACTAATACTAAATTATCTGATCTAGCTTAATAAACTTCACGGTTGTCCATACGATATGCAGCAAAACTTTGAGCATTATTAATTATACCTTAGAGTGCTTTTGCACTGCTCTCGTCAAAAAAGTCACTAAAATTCAAGTTTTTATACAAATACATTTACAATCTATTCTTTAATACATTTATTAAATCCAAAATGTAGTAGGTATTAGTCATAAAATCAAAAAATAACAATTAAACAAAAAATACTCTAATTAAACCACTACCTTAATTAATGTATAGTTAAAAACTAATTTAATAAACAAGGTGACAGCTGATAGAATTAGGAACGAAACGCTAAATTTAAAAATAAACGCGTACCTAGGCGGCCATTTTGTGTTATGGGTTAGACCAATGAACGTTCGTAAACCGGCAGGTGCACAAAATGGCGCGAATAGATCAAAATTATGGTTGTACATTAGGCAGGTGGTTTCTACAACCATATGAGGTTATGCAATGTTTATTTATTAATATTATTATAACATCTGTCTCTATGACAATTTTTTTTTGTTGAGGACTAGTAGTTTCTCTCTGACGACAGTTACTACTTTACACGGGCTGTGGTGGGGCGGATGGCCCTCAACCAAAGACTTTAAGGGACGTGCCTCAAGGGCATCCCCTTTGGGATGTTAATATTTAGTTTTTTTAATAAAATTTTGTTAGGAAAGACAGCTCCCTTATTAAGGAGCGCGCTGTATTGCGGGGACTTTTACATAAACAAAGAGCGTACAGGCTTCAGATAATCATTTTGTGGATAGCCCAAGATATCGTGAGTAGTATTCAAAACCAAGACTTCGCGCAAGACAATGGAGAATGTTACTAGGTGTGCCAAAGCTCTTGAAATGTTGTCTTAGTAAAGCCTGTATGTATACAAACACACTAGTTTTGATTTTAAAAATACCTAGTACTTTTTATTTTATAGGTATTCCAAGTTTTGAAAAATATCGAGTCCTTGTGACGTCATTTCACACTTTTTCGGCGAATTAGTAATAGTATTTTCTTTTAGGCACAACACATGAATTCCTAGTATTTGGACCTATTATTATCAACATAATAAGTAAAAGTCATTTTCTGTGACCCATTTATCTCTACCAAAGATCTCTCCTTAGAATTCAACCAATTTAACTCTGCTACTAATAAAATATTTCACGAATTAATTGCCATATCCATATTAAAATATCATATTAATCCTTGTTAACTCCTCGCCCAGCATCTTACCAGTTTTATAGGTCGTGTAGAACGTCCACTCCACTATATCGATCCGACACCCCCCCACTCACCCCTACTCTTAATATTTCATATTTCGGTTCAAAGAATAGGATGCTAATATGATTTGTTTACATTCAGTTAAAGTTTTAAAGTAATGTAAACACACTTAAATGAATATTTGAAAAAGGCTTATATCCTGCTGTAGACGTCTATTGGCTCATGATGAAACAAGCTTTACTTCTGATTTTTTTTCCTGCTCTTGACCAGCAGGTACGGGCCTCCTCCCGTGACGGAGGGATACTTGGCCTACTAATACCACGCTGGCCAGACGGATAGGGTTTAATTTCAAGTTTTCGTTCTTTTTACTTCGTACAGAAAACATTCACGTATAGTCCCTTAGTCGGTTTCTACGAAAGCCATGTGATGAGATGGAGTGGTGACTTATTGTATTCTTACTCCGTCACCACACTGATTTTTCGGAATACGAAGGACATTATATTCAGCTTTGCTGTATTATACCTATGCATTACCAAAATGATATTTAAAATTACATGGCTGTAATAAGATACTTATTTTAATTAGAAAATTAAATGTTTGTTTGATCTTTGTTTTCCGAATTGGGACTGTTAATTAGGGTATCCTTACATAGATTGGTACCTAAGTAGCCTTTGTAAGTGACAAATTTCATCCTATTTGGTAAAGTAATTGTATTTATTTAATGTGAAGTTCTATTAAGAGGGAATCAAACTCGAGACTATAAGTACCACCAATAGACTGACCACTAAGTAGCCAAACCCTATTTGACGACCTCTGTGGCGTAGTGGTTATATAACATGACTGCTACGCAGAGGTCTCGGGTTCGATTTCCGCTCAATGCAAATATTTATGTGCATGAACATGATTGTTTGCATTGGTCGGAGTGTTTCTATGTAAGTACAATATATTTCCAAAAAAAAGTATTCAAGTATGTTTATCCGTTGTCTAGTACCCATAGTACAAGCTCTGCTTAGTTTGGGACTAGATAGCGTTGTGTGAATGTGTGAGGATTATTCATTTATATTCAAATGCATAAATTCACTTAATTAATTAGATACATTTGAAGATTGTTTCCCCAGAATCCACTTAGTCACACAATTATGATATAACATTATGGAATCTTATGTTTGTTTGTCAACATTTTAGGAGATTACTAATTATTAGAGTAACGTTTTTGTCTAGATATTTGTTTTTAGGTTACTGTCAAACAAATTCTTGTGTTATTAAACAGAGGCTCGTGTAATAATTAGCTTTTTGCCCTTTTTGGTGTTAATGTGGTTATCTTACTTGCCACTTGAGCAAAGGGGTAAAAAAAATTTTTAGGGCTTTTTTAACGCGCGTTAAAAAGCGCTCGTGCGAATGGGGCCTAAAGTTATACATAGTATATCGTTAAGTCATTATATATTTATAATTTAAGCGAGTGATAGAAAAGGTCAGTAAAAATACTATTTATACATAAAATAATGCATAAAAAGTACAGTGAACTTAAAGTTTATAACTAATATACTATAAAATATAGTTTATAATATTATATTTTAATTTCTTATTCTATTATATTTAATTAGGATTAAAGCGTAGTGTCACTTTCATGCATGCTGTGACAACTTAAAATGTTGTACATTTAATTATGTTACCTTAGATATAATATAGATGTAAGAAATAATGTAACAACTACTGTTTGTCCAATAAATAAAATAAAAAATAACCCCAGAAGATAATTTAACTGCTCAATGGTCCAGTGGTCATTTCATTGTCTGTCGTACTTGAAATAACAGATTCGAATTGCAAGGACAATTATACTGGCCAGATTCAGACACCCTACTATTTGATATTTCAGTTTTCACGTCACGTTATTAAAATAATAACAAAACTATTATCGCTACCCTATTTATTATTATATTATTATTAACAATTGACTATTGTTTTAAAATAAATAATATCAAAACCTATAAACATCAATATACGGAAATTGATCTGCAATTTTATTATTACGTAACAATGTTGACCATAAAGTAATGGCTATAGAGTATTATGGTATGTTATGGGTATTTGTAGCCCATTGAAATATGCTAGTAAATTGACAGAATGGCTCCATTTTACTTCGGGTGGCAAGTACCTAATGCTGTTGCCTGGCTGGCTAAGGATGTCTAAGGAACACCGTGGGCTTTCGTTAGTAGACTGATGGTTTCTAAAGGGCAAAAGTCAACTGTAGTGCTCTCGTTGACCCTCTCCCATTTCCTTTCCAAAATATGGCAAGTTATCCACTATAGCCAGTTTTCTGTGTCATTAAAGGCCATGTCGAATTTCGTAAGTGATGCCCGCACTCTACCGTTCGGGAATTACTTTCTATGTACATCTTACACCCTTTTTATGACAACTTGGTCTAGTCATCAGAAGAAAAACATTTTCAAATTAAGTTGGTATTTCTTTTTCATAATAACAGGTTATCTAAACTATTACTCATTATTACAATACAAAGGCCACATACCACTTTCTTACAGCCAAATACACGCATAAATTACAAAAAAAAACAAACCTGAATGACTGGCAACCTAAGCCAATCGAATTTACAAAAAAAAAGATAGTCTACGACTACAATTCAAAAAGCGAACGGCTCAAAAGCTGTCAAACTGCCCGCGCAAACGCACAAGCTTAGGGTTGCTAACTTAGATAAATGAAGTATATGGTAGAATTACCAATGATTTTGATCTGAATTAAATATTTTCTCTTGTCTGCTGTATTAAGCCTGAATTAGATCAGTCATCATTTACTTAACTATTACATAACAGATAATTTTAGAACGTTAAACTCATTTTAATTTAATAAATTATGTCAGAAATACAGCTGTCCTTTGACATGATGATTTAGCTCTTTTTCATTAAAAGATGAACCAATCGTAAAATAAAAATTACGTCAACCATATAATATTTAACTCCACTCGTCCTTAAAGAGTTCAGACGGAAAGAGGTTAAAACAACATTATAATGTTCATTACATATAATTATTTACCTATAAAGCTCAGGTATAACTAGAAAAATCCGAAAAGAAGAAAGACAATGGTAGAAATTAGTACTCGAGTTTATAATTGTCCAATTGTGTTTCTTCTTTTCGGATTTATTAATGTTCATATCTCCCAAACGGATAAATATTTCTTAAGGATTGTTTTTTGTTTCTGCTTCGTTAATTTATTTTGTGTTCAAATGAATGTTCAATTCTCATGTAAGCCCTGTAAAGTGTTAATATATAATGTTAAATAAGATATTCAGTATACGATTAAGTCGTTCAATCGAACTTAATCTATTTGATCATACATTCAAGAAAAGTTCATAACGCAAGCCTTGCTCGTGAGCTGTCAAAGTGATCGTACTGACATTTTTACACAGGGTTGCCAATAAAATATTCAATTTTATAATAAATTATTTAAATACTTATTATTTTATACTTTTTTTATAGTTTTATGATATAAAGTTATATCATGATGTTTATTTATAGTTATTATGATTTGAAAAAAAAATCTAATAAAAAAATTGATTCCTTTCATTTACTTATATGATCTCACAAATTATTTCCGATTTATTTAAATAAAACGAAATAAGAGGTTGCAACACATAGATAAGTGACATAAGTCAGGAGGTCGAGAAGTTTTTAATAATAATTATATAATATATTCCTCACACTTTCACACAACGCCATCTAGTCCTAAACTAAGCAGAGCATTACTCGTTGCCCCGAAAGACTTTTAGGACATGTTGTGAGGATGATTATATTCCCACAAGTCAAACTCTTTTAGAACACGTACGCCTCATCTTAGGGACCTTTTCTCATGTCCTGCCCATACTTTGATGTTGCGTGAGTAATTCATTATAATACTAAAGTAATATATCATTAACTGTTTGCTCGTCTGCAGTTATTTAAAACAAAAATAAACACAAATGTCTTGTTTAAAACCTGTATGTCCGTACAACGGTTTTACGTTACCTTTATTTGATAGCAAAATATCATCAGACAAAATATCAATAGTTTTTGGTACTCTGTGCCTTTTTTTTGTTGAGGACGAGTAGTTTGTCTCTGACGACAGTTACTACTTTAAGTGGGCTGTGGTGGGGCGGATGGGCCTTAACCAAAGACATTTAAGTGACTCTTAAATTATTGATAAAAAATAAATTAGATTATTCAAAGCAAATCTGTATATCATCATAACAGCCCATTATTTTCCACTGCAGTGACGGAGGGATACTTGGCCTACTGATACCACGCTGGCCAAATATAACAAGTACCTACATATTTAGCAACAAATATTTAAGTATTGTCGAGTAATAACTTTATTTAGTTTGGGATTAGATAACGTTGTCTGAATATCGTATAATTTTACCAAACTTTTGACTACTAAGAAAGCGTAAGCCAGTAAAATACGCCAAAGAAATTTAATCAATACTTAAATATTGATATAGTAATATGGAAGTGTGAACCCTAGTCGATCTAACGGCCGTTCACCTGGACGCTATTTTGTTTTTTGTCCCGTACAGAACGCACTGGACGTGCGTCGGGTAACTTAGCTAGTTCCCTGCTGTGGCATAATATAAACTATTAAAGAGAGAAAGAATTTATTTATACATAGGCTTTTATAAACTTTGGCAATCAATAGCACGCTGATTTGACAGGATGTTAAATTTAACTTATTTTTGTTTCTGCATGTCAAATCGTACCTTAAAATCGTTAAAAGTTCGGTTAAGTTAACTTTAGTTGTCAAATTGTCACACAATAGGTAAGACAATTTGACAACAAAAGTTAATTTAACTGAATTTTAAGGTTCGAGAATTGACATGCTGGTAAGAATTCTCATTCAGACTACGACATTTTCGGCATAAGATGGTGTAGTTAAACTTATTCTTAGTTTGTCACTATTAAGTAATGGAAACTTTAAAATATTTTTGTTTTGCCTAAGGAGTCATTTACCCCCTACGACACCTACGGGATCGGGTAGCTATTTATTTTTACTTCATCATCATGGTGTAAAGCTAATATTAAAATAGATACCTACATTGAGTCTTGGTGGACTTATTTTGGCAAATCACCACACTCCCACACAAGGGTATTTAAATGGTAAATCTCATATCAACAGTTTTATTTAACATCAAGGATATTTGTTTATTTTAATTTTAAGAAATGTAATGTTTATATTTTTTTCTATTATTTCCTTGATATAGATATAAGAAATTATTTATTTATTTATTTCTGTGAATAGCTATTCAAACTATTAGTTTCTAAATAAACGTATTATCATAACAGTATAACTGTTCACGAGGGAAATGTTGCACATGACAACATATTTGTATAGGATCTTTAATCAAGTTTTCTAGCATTTTTAGCAATTATTTATATCTAAACTTAGATATTTAAAGGCCTTCCTTTTATCCAACTTTTACGATAAATACAGGGCACAAGGTTATTGCCATTTTGTATTCTAACTCCGCCACTAAAAGCACAAAAATATTTCTTAATTAAAAATTACTAAGCATTGAAATATACTTTTCACCCTAATAATAACTAGCGATATAAATATAAGGGATAACTCGCATGATACGAACTGGTATGAACACAGGACGCCAGCTAATTCAGTAGCTTTGGGCGCAACGATTATCTACTGTACCGCGTAGAACATCTACCTTGTAGGGCTGTCCGAGAATCAGGAAAATTACTTGTGGATTACGTTAAAATATGTGACTAACTCTGTGTGGTGACGGAATAAGAATACAATATGTCACCACCCCATTTCATCCCATGGGTGTCGTAAAAACCGACTAAGGGACTAACCGTAAATATTATCTTTACGAAATAAAAAAAAGGTATACTTGAAAATAAACCCTATACCAATCCGTCTGGCCAGTGTGGTATTAGTAGGCCAAGTATCCCTCCGTCACGGGAGGAGGCCCGTCCCTGCAGTGAGACATTAATGGGTTTTTATGATGATGTGACTAAGATAAACATTCAAGTAGAATTCATATTTAACTATAGTAAATTTAAATACGGTTCGTTTGCTTTTTTAAAATTAACCCCACCCACCCACTATTCTTAAAACAAATTGGAAAATGATAAAATACGCGAATAAATACATACAAAAAGCGCAAGACGAATCTTCTTCTTTGGAGTTTTAGCTTAGAGACGCCTTGACAGCTAGCTTACACTAGCCTTCTTACCAAGACCTTCGCCTGCGATCTGGGCACTACTTATCTATTAACTTAGATTTTCTAAATAAATATAAAGGTTTATTTCTATTAAAATTATTTTATCATAACAGCCCAATAATGTCCCACTGCAGAGACGGGCCTCCTACTGTGACGGAAGGATACTTGGCCTACTAATACCACGCTATCCAGACGGTAATTTCAAGTTTTCCTGCTTTTTATTTTGTAAAGATAATATTTACGGATAGTCCCTTAGTCGGTTTTTACGACACCCATGGGATGAGATGTGGTGCTGACATATTGTATTCTTACTTCGTCACCACACGTAGAAAGAATACAAATTATTTAAGTACTGACTATTATTTGTCGCAAAAGCAGTTTAAGCTTAATACACTATTCATCATTAAAAACAATTCCTTTAAACAATTTGTTTACAAGTAACACAACGTAAATACAATCAGGAAATGTATACGTATAATTTTGACCTTGATTTTAACTGGTTGTTCAGGATTTTCGGCTAACGACTGCCGGTAAGGCATAAAGTAGTGGGGTAGGTCAGGTAACCGGTTTGTGAGGAGTTCGAAACGAGTTAACGTGTTTCAGTGAAAGCATATACAGGTGGGAAAAGGATGTGGTAGTTGAATTATTGGGAGTGTGAATGGTGTTGCCACCCTATTTTATTTCATATTAATAATTTACGAGTTTAAGACTTAGTTTATTTGTAAAAGAAACATCTTATTCCATGAGTATTGAAAAAAGGAACTTATTAAAAGATGAAGGAAGGCTTGCTGTATAACAGCCGTGTCGTAAATAATACTAATTAAAAGTTTGGTAATAGTTCCTTTTTACGAAGAAAAGCGTTTCCCTATACTACACCGAATGGCTAATGTGGTATTAAATATAAGAAGTCACGCAATTTACTACATGGAAGTATACCTGCCTAAAAGAAAACCATTACATTTAAACTACCAACCCTTTTATCTAGTCAGTGTGGTATTAGTGGGTTAAATCTCGCTTTGTCAGTAGAGTTTTGCATCAGGAAATTAAATGGCTGTTTTAATACACTTAAGCCAATCATAAGCCTAATTAAAAACATAATGTCCGAACAAAAGAAGTAATGTCAAAAAATTCAAATATAGAATTGATAAATTCCATAAAGCTTTAAAACAAAATAAGGCAAAGGCAACAAACGGGTACGTCTAAGAACCGGGCGCAAGGGCTTTTTGTCAAGTCTTGTTACTCGTTTTAAGACGTAGACGGATGAGTTGAATCAGTTTTTACAAACAATTTTATTTTGCAATAGATAATACTGATCTGAGACGGTAGCCATCTTGGAATTTAGTTTTAGCTTTTTTAGAATGTTGTGCGTTTTGAAATGTTGTTTTTTTTAATTAATTGTTTTCTTTTATAATATAACTTGATTAATTATTTATTGGTTTTATATAAGTAAAGTTAGTTAATTATCAAATATTTTTGAGAGAAACATCAAACAAATTAATTTGTAGAATTGTTAATAATGAGAAATTAATGATTTTTTTAAATAACTTTTAATCTGTTCTGAATTATTTTCATTAACGTCTTTTAAATCGTTGGGTTTTTCCTTTTAAATCCAACGATTTATATATTTTTCTTTTAAAAGGCTACTCCTTAACTAAGGAATGAGATAAGTTTCGGGGTATTATTACAGACATAAAATTTACGAGCATAAAGAACGTTTAGACTCAAGGCTATGATTTGACTCCATTATACTTATCGTGTACTAAATAAATAATAATTGGTATATTAATTTTCAAAATAAAAGTATTTATCTACAACGTGATACATAACCTAGTATTTAAATAAAACAGTTTTAGAATTTAATCCATGCTTCAAAGTGATCTCCGAGAAATAAAATACCGTTTGAAGTAGATTATGGTTGCTCGACGACATTACAAACTACTTACTATGACCTCAAAATGTATACAAATTCTCTATCATATCCTACTAATATTATAAATGCGAAAGTTTGTGAGGATGGATGTTTGTTACTCTTTCACGCTAAAACTACTAAACGGATTTTGATGAAATTTGGAATATAGGTAGTTTAGAGAGTAGATTAACATTTAGGCTATCTATACCACGCAGGTGAAGCCGGGGGCATCAGCAACCATCAGCTCTAGATTTAAGAACCCTTTGCGAATTATGGGCATTATTTCATCCAAGCTAAAAGACAAAATTTGTGGGTTACATAAGTTACTCTATTGCAAACGTTTTGCTTTGAAGATCTATATTTAAATTTGAATTTGGAATGATATTTAAAAAGTTCTACAACCAAATTGTTTTGACTGTTACATAACACAATTACAGGCACGCGGTTTTGTTTATAAATATTATTTTTAAACTACTGTTTACTACTAAACGTTGTTTATTAAACATATTCTGCCTTATTACAAAATACGGTCTAACTATAAACCACGATTTATTACGTCACAAAACCACTGTTTTTGAAATTTGTTATTGCAAAATCAGTCTTAACGCTAAAGCGTTAAAACTGATTTTGTATTAACGAATACAAAATCATAAATTTATTAATACAAAATCAGTTTTAACACTTTAGAGTTACGACTGATTTTGCAATAACAAATTTCAAAAACAATGGTTTTGTGACGTAATAAATCGTGGTTTATAGTTAGACCGTATTTTGTAATAAGGCCGTTTGTGTGTACAAACAAAATATTTTTCGTTTTTGTTTGATTGTTTCAAAGTGCGGAGAATAAGGAAATTAATTTTGCTTATAACAGAAACTTTAAACAAGGTAACTTAACGTAGGCCTTTCGTAACTGATAACAAAAATAGGATTATTTCGTTAAGTTTTTTTAAAAATTTTGTTATTTCTGAACTTCGTAATTTTATTAAGTTAGTAATTTATTGCCCAATTGTTATTTTTATTTGAAAGATTTGAATAACAACTTGGTCTCATCATAATTTGCTTAAATGATTTGTTTTTTTATAGCAAAAAGTACTTAAATGAAATTGCTGTGTGAGATTTATCGAGTAGGTTATTTTCACTAGTAAATTATGGTTATATCGTTAATGTGTGATAAATAATCATCTACAAAAAGTATTTAAGTAGGTATGTTTATCCGTTGTCTAGTATCTATAGTACAAGCTCTGCTTAGTTTGGGACTAGATGGCTATGTGTGACTGTGTGAGGAATATTTATTTATTTATCTTGAAGGCGATTCGAACCAGGCGTCCACTTGCAAGTCAGCCACATACACAACTCTTTTGCCATCGAGGTAGTCAGTAGTTTTAACTAAGAATTTGATTTAAACACAAATATCTAGATAATATGCAAAGAACTAAAGTAGACAGGTGCTGGTACTGAACAATATAACCAAGGGCGGTTACTGTTATACAACATACCTACTACATTCTATTTACTTTATATTGTCTATTCTTGCTGAAAATTTAAATATGGAACAGTGACGTCATCAATTGTTCCTTTTTTGAATAAGTTACGTAGTGAGTTTATTTTTATTTTATATTTATGTAACTTTTATTATATTTAGACTAGCATTGATGCATGATATGATAGGATAAGCGATGTCAGCAGGGTTTTTCTTTAGATGGGTGTTTTATCTACTTGCTTCTGGATTTTGTTATTATAACCAGTTTAGCTTAGCTGTCTGTAAGTCTTGAACAACTCTTTGCTTTAAATGCCACTAAGCCTATGGCCACTAAGATAGTAATAACTGCGTTATAAAATTATTTTACCCGTGTAGGAAAGGAGTGAAAATATACCAATTCATCTGGCGTAGGCCAAAATTCACTCCAAAATAAGAAAAGGAAATACATTGTAACATAAATTACATCTTATGACCAAAAAAATATTTAAAATATGACAGACATAATTAAAAAAGCAAAACGGCCGTTGTTCGGCCATGAGACTGACAAAAAAGGAACACTTAAAAACAAGGACATTCAAATTTAAACATCGAACGCAACAGAGCTTTAACAGCTGCTTCAGTGTTACAACAATGTAAAATATAATTCGAAATATGAATTAATTTTAATGAAAGGAGGTGAGTTACCAATTGAGTTTATCCTTAAATAACATAGCCTACTTTGTTGCCATACAAGAAAATACACTTGACAGATGCTATAATGAATCGGTTTTGATAAAACTTTTACAGCTGTATTGGTAGACGTGTGGTGATGGGTTAATAATGCAAGGTGTCACTGTTTTATCTTGAAAATGTCGTAAAATGCAATGAAGTGACTATTAGTTAACTGTTAATTAATTATCTCTAGCAATGAAGGCATACAATAAACTTGATGCAAACTAGTCTGGCCAATAGTATTTAAAAGCAAATAAAAAAATTCTTTCGATTTACAATATCAAAAAAGCTCTTTATTTTTATTGGTAAATAATGGTACTTATTAAGTAACCTTTTTTGTAGTATAAGATAAATTATTTATCTATGTTAATTTTTAAAGACGGAATTTTTAAGTTTAAGTAATTTACAGTTATCTTACATAGCATAAACTGTCGCGGGAACTTTTACAGGCACAAAGCACATGACTCAATAAATAATTTGTGGATCGGAAATAATTATCTGGAGTACTTATGATTCAAACTCCTTTTAACGCAATACATAAAAAAAGTATTTTTTTATGTGTTTTGGTTCCTTCAGAACAAATTATAACAGCCTATCAATGTCCCTCTTTTGGTCATTTGCTTTATTAATCAATCTGGACAGATTTTCCTTCTTTAAACAGCTTTAAAAGTCGTTACAAAATTCGTTCGTCGAAATTCGTTTTTCAAAAATTTTCTTAACATAATTTCATCTGTGCTATGTGTTGCCATATAATAATACCAGTCCAGACATGAAGGAAGGAGACATTGTCTGTCAAAAAAAAGAAAAGAATAAAGGAGGTCACACAGCCGACAACGAAAGCGGTGGTATACGTATTTTTTTTTTATTATTTGGTTCATTTCATTACGTCTGGCTAACTCATTGTTTTAACAACAGATGTTTGGGTTTTAATTACATCACAGTTTTTGGGGCTTCACTGCCATTTTGAATACCAATTTTGGTGTTTTAAATATTTTTGTAAGTACTTGGAGTTTTTAAATATTGAAGTATTTTGTTTTAGTTATACTTATGCTGTTTTAATGTTTATGTGTAATTGTTTTAAAGGTTTTTTAAATGTAAAACTTTATGAAATAAATGTGATTAAATATTTCCCAAATTATTTGTTTTTACTTAATGTATTTTAAAAACATTAAAATAAAATTTGCATGTAGGTACTAGAAAATTAACTTGTTATCATTATTGAATGACCATGATATTAGTAAGTACAAGTATATGCAAAAATATTGTTTATTATCATATTACTTTAATATTAAGTTTAACTGTCAAAACCGTAAAATTTTTAACGTCTATGACGTCAAACTTTAACACGAAAAATAATTATTTAACAACAATAAAATGTTATTTAACATAAATATTATCTATTAGGTACTACATAAAATAAATTTAATGATTCGAAAACATTTGTTTTAAAGTTAGGTTTAAGGTCATAAGGCTGTTAAGGTAATTACTTGACCAACTACCACACTATCCCTCGGTTTCCAAATGTCTGATCAAGTAAAAATCAACTAATCAAGTGTCAAAGCTCTTGTTAACTATCATTTTTAGGAACTAAAACTTGATACTTGAAACTTGATTTAGTAGTTGATTTTTATTTGATCAGTCATTCAGAAACCGTGGGTATCCATACCAAATGGTTCTTTGGTTATCAAAGAGATATATAGCTATAGCTATAGCTTTTAACAAATTTTTCGGTCATATGACACTATGAGATAAGTTAGGTAGTGACTATGTATTGTTTTTCCTTTACCTTAATATGACGACTACAAGTGGGTTAAAACTTTTTTTTTAACAATAAACCACAAGGAAATTTCGCATAAAAAAAGTTTTAAGTTAATTTGTAATCAAAAACATAATTCATATTATAATTTATCTTTATTCCACACAAAAAATCTACCTACAAATTAAAAACTTTTATTTCAAAAAATCTACCAACAAATCAAAATTACAACATTTCAACCTAACTACAGTTCTCTATCAACAACGCCATCTACAAATGAAGCTCGAACCTAGATCGTGCGACTTTCGCCTTGGCCTCTGCGCGGGCGCACCTAACATAGTGCCACGTCCGCGGCTAGTACTTATGTAACTACTTCTATCTACAGTTGTTTTAGTGACCTATTGATATTACTTACAAGGTAATAAGTTTATTGAAAAGTATTTTTAATGGTTTGGTTCTTACAGTTTTAAGTAACTAACCCACTTACTTATAAACGCCTCTTATCCTCTCTAATTAGCTCAAATTATTACGTTTTTGTTATAAGGTTGGTTTTGCTAATAAAAATCTCGCTAAACAGTGATTAAATTTAAGAGGCGTTTATAAGTAAGGGGGTTAATGTTTATGGTTTTTAGTGTATTTTTTTGGACAGAACATGACACCCAGTAAATTGTCATCTTCTGTCTTATTTGCAGTTAGAAGAGTTACACAGTTGTGTAAATGTTGATCAGATAAATTGCCGGCGAAAAGCTAGAGTAAAGTTCTAAATAATTATGTATATATTTTATTTAAAATAATTAACATAGTATAGAATATCACTGCAGTGACATATTAATATTGCGTATGCTATATTAATATGTCACTGTAATACTATACCTTTTCTTTATGTAAAGAAACCTATTCCACATACCAATTAAAAATCAACTATAAAGCCAAATTACTTTTCTAAACACAATAAAAAAATGCCAAAAATAACCAAACTATTAACCAAATAGATACCAAACATTCAACTATAAAACACAAAGTTATAAACGCACGTCTAACAGAACGAACTAAGACATCGAGCCGTAGCCTTCAAACGTAACAAATATGGCCGCATTCAACTAGTTACGTTATAGTGTAGTAACATTGACAGTCGCCTGCGCAGCTCGCCTTGGCCGACCGAGCGCAAGGACTCTACGCAAGCCAATTGAAGGGCGCGAACTTGAGCCAATCAATTCTACTTTTGAATTTAAGATGGATATTTTGACAGTTATTTTGACAGGGGGTTAGGATAGAGATTTTGACAGTAGAATACAAAGAAAAAGTTATATTTTAAAATTCTTTTTTGAATAAATTTGTTGCATAAATAATGTGTTAATTAAATAAAGTAAAAGTTTATTTTTGTCTCTTAAAAATATTTGTTGTCTATTTTATCAATTTAAACAAAAAGATAATTCTAATCTTATGGTATATCTTAAAGTTTAGTGTTCTTGCTTTTTATGTTTTAAAACTTATAATTACTCATACAACAACTTCCTTATTGCAAGTATGTGAAAAATCACTTCTTAATTTTTTAACAAATCATGTTAAAAAAAATAACAAATCAAAAATTATAAATATTCATAAATGTCAAATGTTAAATGAATTATAAGTTTTGACAATAAATAAAAATGTCAATACAATTCTTTATAATATGGTAATGACCAGAAATAAACATTGGTTGGTATTTAAACGATAAAATATAGGTCGACCGCATATCAATTTACATTAAGGGCATATAATTTATTTGTGTATATCACTTCCTGATTTTGTATTCGTGACCTTATTTTGTTAAAATAAAATGCATTTAATGTACTTACTATAGGTAGGTATATTATGTAGATATATTTTATTAAAAATTTACATTTAGGGAAAATTTATATTATAACATAAAAAAGGGAAATATGTTTTAATGTTTAATAGATTTATTCAAGTGCCATTGAAATTACCATTAAATTCTCTATTATTACCAATTAATTTTTAACAAGTTTGATAAAATTAAATTTAATAAACAAAATAAGAAGTATACTTATTAAAGTTTATATTGTAAACACTATAAAATTAAATATGATTTTAAGCTACTATTATAAAAAAAGTCAAATTAAACTTTTAACTTTTATCAATTCAATGTTTTAATCGTTATACAGTTAGATAATTTAAAAATAATTAAAGATATTATATAATTATTGCATTTTAATAATTAAGTTTAATTTTAAAAAGTTGTTTGAAGTCCGTGTTAAGTTCCGTCGGCATTATTTTAGCCTACGATACCGCGTAGAGCTTCGTAGCACCGCTAATAAACGAATTTTACGACTATTAATTATTCAATATTAACGATTTCATGCTTAAATTATTTTTTTAAAATTATATTCATAACGGTAAATTAAAAAAAAAGATTTATTTAAAAAGAAACCCAAATTAAATTTTCCGAAAAAAGTTCCTAATTTAAAAATCTCAATTCAAATGAATGTATCACTTATATTCAAATCGATTCATTACAAATTGTAAACTGCATAGAAATTTGAAAATGGAATCGTTTCTCTATGCCGTCATTGGCCTTCGATCAAAATATAGGTTGCAATTTATTAACGCACACATGCGTATCATAGACGCATACACGCGCGCCTCCTCTGTACAACAGCGTAGTTATAGAAAAAGAGTGGGACAGATAAACGATAACGAGTATAGGTGGGGCGAGTAGTGCGAGGGGGGAAGGGGGAGCTAGTAAGAAAACACAAAAAAATATGCGTGAACTCTACGCACACTACGACCGTTACGCGTGGCCATACATATGCATCGAACACACACATACACCTCAAGGAGAACCTAAGATTTTTTTAAAAGGGTTTCAAAAAGATCTTTGTACTATGAATTTCAAAAACACTTTAAAGTACTTACATACGTCAGAGGTGGCCGATTCCTCTTCCGTCCAGTTTGACACTTCGGTAGTAATTTTTGTAAAAAAAAAGAAAAAAGTTTTGTAATAACAATACGGCGTCACCTCGACATAGAACCACAAATCCATTCAGCCGAATTTGACAGCTATTGCACAGTCACTTGATAATATAACTTTACACATCACGACAGTTTTACACTTATGCACAAAAATATTCCTTTTATTTTATACTAAATTTACTACTAAATAAAATATATTATTGTTCGGGTCCTAAATTTCCATATGATATGTTGTGTACATAGCCGACGAAACCGCACAAATACGGAAACAATTTCGAGACAAAAATATTCACTAAATCCCAAAATACTTCTTTTAATATTGTAAAAAACCACGATTGATATGAAATATTTTTATTTAAAATATAGTCCTGTGGTCAAAATATTTTTTTATTATTATTATTTTAGATTTTTTTGTAATTAATTAGGGTTGTTGTTTTTTAATTTTTAATAATTTGGGAGGTTTCTAGCGGTTATTCGCGTGTTCTGGTCCTGTATTATGTAGGGAACGGAAATGCGACGTTCCACGGATTGTGCAAAGGCGGGACTGCACTGAGCGCGCACACCGTACTAGACGGCGTGCGTACTTAGCCATTACCTTGTATTTACTGCGACCGCGCGCACGCTCTAAACAATATTGATACTTGAACGAAACTTAACTGACGAATTCGAAAATTTTATAACTTTCTAATGCTTTCTTTTTATCGTTTTATGCAGGAAATAATTATTTCGGTGACTACCAATTGTAATAAGTAACAACATATTAACCTTAACTGTTTTTTTAATGAAACTAAACGTCATTGATAAAGTTCACGTAAACATTTTTGGAAAAAAGGTCTTTTTTTGGCTTTGCTTTTATGTCACAAAGAACTACAAAATATTTTTCTACTTTTATTGCGTTTAGAGTTTACATTTACAGTTGGTTAAGCAAAAAGTTTAAGTGTGCAAAAGGTCTAGTTTTATCACTGGAAAAGTTTTATTTTAGCTAATAAATTAGGAGTTTATGTTATTATCTTACATATTATTCAATTGCTTTGCGTGAGTATTGGTTAAAATTATTTAAATATTTTTGTAAAAATAAATAGTTGTAAATTCTAGAATTTTTAAAACACATTTTAAAATCAACCTGACACTACATTTATTACAGTAAAATAAATTAAACACTCACTATTGTAAAACACAGAACGATGTTTTTCAATAGACAAGAACAAACGAAACGTCTTCCCCTATTCGGAAGTAGCTCTAAAGTCAAGACTGTTCGGTCGCTCTATACTCACTACTACAAAGATAAAGTGCAGTATCGTCTGTACACGGTTATATGTGTGGGTGACCGTGCTTGTATGAACCTTGTGCATTTCAGTTTACAACTTTAACTTTACGATAATAACTCAAAAAAGTAATTAAACAATTCAAAATTGTAAACTAAACTCAAAAATATGTATACAAAATTGAAAAATAATTTATTTTTGTAAATATCAAGATATTTTTGTGTATTTGTGTGTGTAAGATGAGTTTGTGTGCACTTTTTTATCGTTTTTTTCTTCGGCGTGTGGGTGCGTTCGATTGTATGACGTTGTATGTGTGTGTCAGTTGCATAGAGTGTTTGTGTGTGTGAAGTTCTTATAAGAAAATGGTTCAGTGAAAAATTTTGTTGGAATCCGTAGAGATGGCGCTGTAACCGTGATGAACGGGGCATCAAAAAATTAGTTAAGCTATACACTTACGAATTTCAATACTATCTCTTTAATGTTAAGGTTTATTTTGGATTGTTTGGCTAGTATTGCTTTGTAAAATTTGGTTTTTGATGAGTTTTCTGGGTTGCGCTACTATAGTAATAGATAGATAAGGATTAGATCTATTATGATGTGACTTTGGATAAAATGTCGTTAGATTTTGATAATTTAAAATGGCGATTGAAAACATAAATAAAATGCCACTAGCTATTTTTGTTTTGTGGATTTCGTAAAAAACATTATTTCATAAATATGGACCCTTTAGTATTGCGTGGTAGACTTTGTGGTAATGGGTTATTTGACATACTAATACCACGTTAGCCAAACGGGGTTATAAGGGTTTTCTTTTTGGTGTTCTGTCTAAAGTAATGAAACTACCCTTTTTGGGGTTCTTTTTGTAACATAACTTCAAAGGCAGTCACAGAAAGATGATGTATCTTTCTGTACTGCCTATTGATGACATTTTGTATTATATTAGTCACCATACGGAAAGTGTTTAATCTTTTTTTCAGCAGTTTAAGCCGTGTACAGTACTGCTACAAAGTACGGGTTCAATTCCCGCTGTATGGAAACCTTAGTGTGCATTTGTTTTTTTAGATTTTTTTTACTAGGGTTCGAGCGGACTACGAACACAAAGTACATTATGGGTGAAGACAATAATTTTATATACCATCATAACAGCCCATTAATGTCTCACTGCAGGGACGGGCCTGCTCCCGTGACGGAGGGATACTTGGCCTACTAGAATACCACGCTGGCCAGATGGATTGGCATAGGGTTTAATTTCAAGTTTTCCTTCTTTTTATTTCGTAAAGATAATATTTACGGTTAGCCCCTTAGTCAGTTTTTACGACACCCATGGGATGAGATGACATATTGTGTTCTTATTCCGTCACCACACGGAGATTAGCTCAAATAATTGTCTTGAGTCGAATTCGAACTTGCTATGCCAGTGCAGCAGTCAGGGTGTTTTCTTAGCCTAATAATATGTAGGTAAGTACTGACAAGAAACTTGCGGAATTTCATATGTTTTCAATTGGCAAGTACTCATAGCACAAAACACAAAAATGTTTAGTTTAGGACTAGATGGCGTTGTGTAAAAGTTTGATAGGTATATAAAAAAAAACTTAAACTTAATAAGTATTTTATGTTGCAGTGCGAATATACTAACTTAATGAATACTTAGTTATACTTATGAATGAATTAGTTTTCAAGTAATAGAACAATGTGATCCACTTAATAATGGTGGTAAAATATCTATAGACAATGGATATGATGGATGAGACAAAAATTATGTGAATTATCTATATTATTACAATAGTTACATTGTATTTTTCATATAATATAATATATTATTGGTTGACCCATTTATGTCACATAAATATGGAATGTTTTTGATCTCCGCGAAACAATGACCAGTTTACTAAGACCCTTAGATTTTTCTCCGTACATTTGACTTAATTTTTATATCCGTAAATGTTATCGACCAGTTAAGAACGACCCCTAGTTTTTAATGTCCTCTCCGTGTGGTGACGAAATAAGAATACAATATGTCACCACCCCATCTCATCCCATGGGTGTCGTAAGAACCGACTAAGGGACTATCCGTGAATAATATTCTAACTAATCCTTTACATAGAAAGAAGGAAAACTTGAAATTAAACCCTATACTAATCCGTCTGGTCAGCGTAATATTAGTAGACCAAGTATCCCTCCGTCACTGGAGGAGCCCCGTCCCTGCATTGGGACATAAATGGGCTGTTATGATGAATGTTATTTTTAATTTGAAATATTCGGTAGGACAATAATTTCGGTTGTAACTGACATTTCGTTACGGTCCATCGATTATTTACGTGGGTTTAGGTTCTGCTAACGACAGGCGTGGGTTCTCCATGAGGATAATATTTTATTATGTTCGTTAATATGATTTGTTTGACAATGTATATTTTTTTCGTATTGTAATTTCGTTTGTGTTACTTCCGCTTTAAGATTTAGGTCAATGTTGGTTATGTATACTTAATATAAAGAGGTAAAGTTTGTGTGTTTGTGACGTTGTAGGGATCTCTGGATCTACGGAACCGATTTTAAAAATTATGTATTTACAAATTTGTATGTATTTACTTAAAATGTATTTAAGTATGTTTACTCGTTGTCTAGTACCTATAGTACAAGCTCTGCTTAGTTTGGGACTAGATGGCGTTGTGTAAAAGTGTGAGGAATACTTTATATTTTTTATTTACCAACCCATTTGACTAAATAGTAGAAAGCAAAGATTTCCACCATCACCGAATGAGGCCCGTCATTTCATTAAGGCATTAGTGGTATAATTTTTAGACAAAAGTTCTTAATAAAATGGTCTAGCTTAACTTTTTGTTCTTGTTAGGTAGTTACATGCAAACCCCATAGATGGCGTTTAGTGTAACCCCATCGAATTCATGGCACAGTTTTTCCATAACTTTCAGCTGGGGATTGAAGTAATTTGGTATAAATAAAGCCATAGTATCTGTTTGAAATTTAGGTGTCATTTCCTTATAGATTTCCGGAAAAGTCATCTTTTATTATATTTATATGTATCATGTTTGATTGCTACCTGTTGTAATTACCTTAATACAAATACTTAAATAAATAAAAAAGTCATAGTTTCGTTGAAATCATTAAAAACATGGAAAAATAGACAAATCTTAAATTATCTGTGGTCAGTGAGGTACTGTTCAAGAATTTGGTTACAGAATAATAGTCATAAAAATCAAATAATAGATAAATAAGACATGATCACAAGAAGACTAATTTATGACAATAGAAGTCATCATAACAGCCCATTAACGTCCCACTGCAGGGATGGGCCTCCTCCTATGACGGAGGGATACTTGGCCTACTTATTAGTAGTATAATAAAAGATGACTTTTCCACGCTGGCCAGACGGATTGGTATAGGGTTTAATTTCAAGTTTCCCTTCTTTTTATTTCGTAAAGATAATATTCACGGATAGTCCCTAATTCGATTTTTACGACACCCATGGGATGAGATGGGGTGGTGAAAAAGAAGGAAAACCTGAAATTAAACCCTATACCAATCCGTCTGGTCATCGTGGTATTAGTAGGCCAAGTATCCCTCCGTCACGGGACGAGGCCCGTCCCTGCAATGGGACATTAAAGGGCTGTTATGATTATGATGATTGTGTATAGAAGTTCTAACACCTTAAGTCAGAAACTAAAAAGTATTGGAATTTTATACAGCCAATTTTATACAGAATTTTATAGGCTTTTTACAGCCTGAAATTAAAAAAAAAAATTCTACCTTAGGGGCACGGAAATCGGCAGACCTAACCACGTTGTGAAGTCAATTTCTTATAACTCATACACCAACTATTCCAAATAACACAATGAAAAAATAATTAACAACAATATGTTCCAGAAAAAAAAATAACCTTATTAAAAAAAAACCACACAAGCAAAAAGGTCAATTTCTAAAAAAGAAACATTAATTACACAATACACGCAAATATAACAATAACTATAACCAAAAACAACAATAAAAGCAAATATGAAAAAAAAAATTGCGCAATCAAAATATCTAAATCGGAAACTAGAACAAAACTTCTTAAAGCGACGCCATGACACTTTTTTGTCACGCTAAGATGGCGAGTGACGTAGGAAGCCATCTAAAACAAAAGAACGAAGAACGCCCCACCCACTTACGCAAAAAATAAGAACAAAAAAAAACCACAAAACTTAGAAAAACGTTAAACTGATATAAAGCGGTAACTAAAAAGCATGTGTTGGCTTTAACACGAGATGCAAATCAACAAATAGGAACAACGAAAATCCCGAATTTACGGGAACTAGTGTACGTAGCGTAATCCGGGGCGCAGCGAGCATGCAAACTCTTAACAGTGGCACATTTACCGGGGAAGGCATCAGACGAACACTTGTTGCTTGCGAATGCCAACTTCACGTTTTCCAGACACAGCCAAACTTCGCCAAAGCTTCAAATACTCCACACAACCGAATTTTACTACCGTATAACCAAATTTGATAAACAAAAATGACTTTATTAAACTTTCTATACACCTTTACAAACTTTTATAAACATTACACGGTTATTTATTTAATTTAATATACATTAAAAGCTTACTATATAATATTTTTAATATAATTTAGCTATTAGTAAAAAGCACCCTATTTATCATTTCACATAACACTCCACTGTGAACGTCTTGGTCTCAAGACGCGACGCACTTACAAGACGAATGTTCTAAATTTAAATTTACAGTTTAGACGGTTATTTTTTTTAAATTTTAGTATTGCAAGTAAAGAAATATATTATTGATGGTTTATTATTAATGATTTAGACGCGTTTAGATAAGGTTAGAGGGTTTAAAATGAATAATTTAGGTGGCGATAGCGGGAGAGAAGTTGCATTAGTGCACGCCGGCCCAGTTGCAACAGGTTGTTTGGCGGAGAGGCGCAAGGACGCATGCGCCTTGTCGCCGACCGATGCAACGCTCTACAATGGCCGCAAATGGTATCAGTTAACAATTTCTATTTTTATTTCTTAATATTTACCTCTTCCAAAAATTGTTTTATCATTATTTTTAACTTTATAAGGTTTTTTTATGTATTGATTACTTTAATTATGTTAAGAGTATACATTTTTTTAACCATTTCATCCCATCTTATGGAATTCTTGAAAATCGACTCAGAAACTAACTACTAAAACTTGACATTAAGTTCGATCTCAACCCGTCCAACCAGCGTTTTTTCTGTTATGTATTTTTCCATTTATGAAGGATCACACGCGAAACCGTAAACGCTGATAAAACTACCACAGAATATTATATTTTCTACATCTATACGTAGTATAAAATGAAGTCGCTTTTTCTGTACCTATGTCCCTTTGTATGCTTAAATCTTTAAAACTACGCAACAGATTTTGATGCGGTTTTTTTAACATATAGAGTTAATAGATAGATAGAGTGATTTAATAGGAATATAATAATATGTATAACACGAACTAGAGTATTAAACTCTGTCAGCATACATTCAATATCTCTTCCTGGTAAACTTACCTCACTGTTCCCAGTGACAACTCTACACTCTTTGACATTTAACGTTTCTCAAATTGCTTACTAAAGTGTTAAAGTAGACATTAATGACATTTGAAATTGAATGAAACGACGACATTTTAATACGATTTTAAACAAATATAAATACGAAATCCACCTTTTAGATCTTTCTAAAATAAAAGAAAACACTGTCTTTTTGATGATATTTCAAGAATTCATCATAACAGCCCATTAATGTCCCATTGCAGGGACGGGCTTCCTCCAGTGACGGAGGGATACTTGGCCTACTAATACCACGCTAGCCAAACGGACTGGTATAGAGTTTAATTTCAAGTTTTCCTTCTTTTTATTACGTAAAGATAATATTCACGGATAGTCCCTTAGTAGGTTTTTACGACACCCATAGGATGAGATGGGGTGGTGACACACTGTATTCTAACTTCGTTACCACACGGAGGAATCAAGAATGACACTTATAAAATTCCAATACAGTACTTGGTGAGTTTGCGACCAATATAGATGGTGCATTGCACCGCTCTTAGCCCAACATAGCCTCGTGTACTAAGTATCAATAGTATTATCTCCTACGCGCCGAAATATAATCATTAATACACACTTACATTTGGCTTTTGAATCTTAGAAAATATTCCAGTAATAATAGCTTGAAAATAAGTATGGAGGATTGGTAGAAAGATAAGAACTTGGTAAATGCCAGTTTTTGGCAGGTTACATACTACGAGTATGCCATCTAACAGCTGTGTGTAATTTAATGTACGATTAATAATTCGAGTCAGTAAAATGACATTAATAATGACATCTTAACTACTTCTTCTTTCTTTTATATGGCAAACGAAAGAAGAAGAAGTAGCTTAGATGTCATTATTAATGTCATTTTACTGACTCGAATTATTAATCGTACTTTAGTTAATAATTTGGTTATGTTAACTTTTAGTTGTCAAATTGTCACACAATAGGTAAGACAATTTGACAACTAAAAGTTAACTTAACCGAATTATTAACGATTTTAAGGTACGAAAATTGACATACCTATTTGTTAATTTACAATCAATATAATTAAATTACTATTTATTTATTTATTTATTTATTTTTCAAAGGTACACAAAACAGAACATAGTACAAGATAAGTAGTTTACAAGATACAATAAATAAGAGCTAAACTAGGTTCCTAACTATGTGTACTCAACATGACCAACTGGATAATGACTTTGACAATATTTATACAAATATTATAAAGATTATATTAAACAAGCATAAATTACAGCTAGCGAAGTTAAGCATGCAGAAAAATAACACTAAAAGTTATACAAAACCAAAACCAAAAAATATTTTTTTTTTTTTTTTTTTTAAACTATATAAGTGAGTTGCACTTAGTCTGACATAATATGCATAACAATGCTTTTGTATTTTGTAAATGTAGAATCAAATACATCTAACCTATTGCTGTGAACACACAGTAGATCATTGTAGGTGCGACACATTCTTACCACAGGATTATAGAATGATGTATTGTTAATATGTACATCCAAAATAAAGCTTTTAAGATGAGGTTGGCGAGACCTAAATCTAGTATTAAAATTAATCAGGGACAATAAATCAGGACAATCTATTGAGGCATGAATGACCTTGTGGATTTTTTTATTGTTTAAAAGTGGCAAACGATCAAGTGACTCCCCTGATACTGCCAGAGTATAGATAAGCCACTGGCTACATAGACATTTCAAATCTTAAAGCCATGTAACGTCACACTAGTTTCTGTACCCTTCTACTTAAACAGTAACATTTCCACTCTACTGCTTCTTAGTCCTCTTGGTAAAGAGTCGTCATAACAGCACATTAATGTCCCACTGCAGGGACGAGCCTCCTCCCATGACGAAGGAATACTAGGCCTACTAATACCACGCTGGCCAGACGGATAGGGTTTAATTTCAAGTTTTCGTTCTTTTTATTACGTAAAGATAATATTCACGGATAGTCCCTTAGTCGGTTTATACGACACCCATGAGATGAGATGGTTTGGTGACATATTGTATTCTTACACTACACGGAGATTTAATTATTTATCATAGTACTTAGTTAGGACTAAGTACTCCTAAATTTCATTTTCAGCCCTAGTTAACAACCAGACGATATTCTAGTAAACTCCTATCCTAAATCTGTAAACATAAAAATCCCGTGCCGAGTTTTATTTACCTTAAAAAAGAGTACAAAAACAAAAAAGTATTTGTACAAACAAAAGTTTCAAAAATACCTGTTACACATATTACTCTGTGAATTTATTTATGTGTGTGTGCGTATTTTTGTGTGTTAGTGTAGAAGATACTGTGCAGAAGTCAAACTACGTATCATTATAACAGCCCATTAATGCCCCACCGCAGGGACGGGCCAAATCCCGTGACGGAGGGATACTTGGCCTACTAATACCACGCTAGCCAGACGGATTGGTTTAATATCAAGTTTTCCTTCTTTTTACTTCGTAACGATAATATTTACGGTTAGTTCCTTAGTCGGTTTTTAGGACACTCATGAGATGAGGTCGGTGGTGGTATATTGTATTCTTACTCCATCACCATACGGACTACGTATAAAGGGGTACAAATGTTGAGTTTCGCTTACATTGGCACAGGGGGTCTTTAGAGAGAGGCTAGCTGGAGCCCTCTTAATCCATCTCCAAGTAGTAGTATAAAAATGCAACTACGAGTATGTTACGGTAGATAGTGAGTTACAACAGCTAGGAAAATTTGTATATTCAAATTTCAAAATGCTTTATTTCATAAAATTTATTACAAATTGATTAAAATCGTCGTTTACAATTTACTTAAAATTGAAGCTACTGTTAAAATTACTGATCGACACAGACAAACGCCACACAGCACTAAATAACCGCGTTTTATTGTCCAATGTAAATTAAAGGAGAAAAATAAAACCAATCTACCTCAAATCTACTTGTCTGTCTGTGTTGATCTATAAATTTCAGTTTCTAAATGCATGCAGCCAATGCGAAGAAACCTGGCAAAGAAACTCATGGCAACTTTTGTAAAATTCAGTTGTGTTTACAATCTCAGGCACACTAAGGTTTTTATTTTTAAAATACTGAGTTTTATAACTTAATATGAACAAGCTTATGACTTATGGTCAAGCAAGATACGAGTACTTTATGCTCAAACGAGCTACTTCTTCATCTTAATCATATGTCGTAGATAAAAATACTTAGACACCATGCTCGTTACGGCTGAGAACAGTGCCATATTTTTACTTGATAATTGCTATCTCCGTGTGGTGACCGAGTAAGAATATAATATGTCACCACCCCATCTCATCCCATGGGTGTCGTAAAAACCGACTAAGGGAATAACCGTAACTACTATATTTACGAAATGAAAAGAACGAAATCTTGTAATTAAACGCTATACCAATCCGTCTGGCCAGCGTGATATTAGTAAACCAAGTATCCCTCCGCCACGGGAGGAGGACCGTCCCTGCAGTGGGACGTTAGTGGGCTGTTATGATAAATTGCTATTATAAAAATAAAATAGAAAAAAAATATAGTAAAGTCTTGAAGCTAGTAACAAATCTAAACAGAAGAAAATGGAGAACACTGCCTACGATGGTTTATAGAGTATCTTCATAGACTTCTGATATTACCTGTTATGTGGCCAGTATGCGTGTTAGCAGAAATCGTGAACATTTTGTGTGAAACTTGTATGAATTCAGTTTTGTTTGTTATTCGTTTATTGCGATAGTATGTTTATTTTAGTACGACTAAGTTTCATGAATGTGGAAGTTGAAGGGTTATGAGATAAGTTATATGTAGTAAAGTACATTTTGGGATTTAAAAGTTTTATATGGTACTTTTTTTAAGGATTAGAAACATAACGATATAATCTTTTTTATCATTTTACTGTATTTTATTCTCGCTCCTTTCTTTCGTAAAGTTTAGCGAAAAATGCAGTACATGGCGCATAATTGTCTCTGTTTATACTGATAAGGTAACATAGCGTTATATATATATAAATTTGTATTTATGTAAATTTGATTAAAAACTAAACATGTAAAAATAGATTAATGTTTGACATTTATAGCAAAACAAGGTTCAAGCAAAACTCTACACAACTCTTCTCAGTTACCGAAATTAGGAGAAGAAGCATTCATTCTACATTAGAGCCTTCTTAGGAGATTTTTACATTTTTGATCGGACGCCATTTTGAATTAGCCACGTGTTAACTCCCCGCGTTTACTTAAACTTAATCCGTTTAAATCTTCAACATCCTTTATTATTTTAGTGTAATAAATATTTATTTAACTAATAGACAGGTTAAGCTACGGTGTAGCACTAATATTTATGATGGGTTTGTCATACTTAGGGAATAATTCACTTACCTAATATGTACACCATGTTTTTTGTCCAACGCTGTAACTCCTTTCGTATAGCGCGACGTTCTTGTTGGCAGCGCGCGAACGAGCAGTCTGCCATGGCACTCGTGCGACAACCCTGGAACAAAAATTAGTTAGTTAGTTAGTTAGTCAGTCTTTGTCAGTCCACTGCTGGGCTGAAACTAACACCTGAAGTCTTACAGAGACATAATTCGGTATGTTGAGATTTTTTTGGTATTTTTATATATATTTTTTAAAGATAAACAACTAATTTGAGTATTTTCGGTTTCCAACCTATAGTTTAGTTTTAATTAATATTTTAAATTTTACTTGTGATGATGTCATACGTACGACTGAATTACTTGAGCAATGAATAAATTCAGTGATTGCAACTACAAAAACTTTTGGGAAAAGTCTATACCAATCTGTCTTGCTATGGTAGTATTTTACATCTCAGGAGGAGGCCCTGTACTTTCAGGGGGACATTATTGAGCTGTAATATTTACTATTTGGTTAATAAAAACAGCGTAGTCTACTTTATACCTTAATGCTTTGAAATAAGATATATTTTCAAAAGTTCTCAATAATGTTTTTACGTCAAACAAAACTCTAAACAGTGGAAAATTTCCATTAAAATATTTTATTATAACCTCGATATAAATAGTTGGTATGATGTCATGATATTGCTAATCAAATTCTAACGTAACGTTTATAAAATAATAACTAATATTGAGAATAATACTTAAGTTGGATGTCGTAAAAAACGACTTAGGGAAAATGTCGCTGAAATTTTTAATACTGTTGTTAGTAACTACCTCGGTGGGGTCATCATAACAGCCCAGTAATGTCCCACTGCAGGGACGGGCCTCCTCCCGGGACGGAGGGATACTTGGCCTACTAATACCACGCTGGCTAGACGGATTGGTATAGGGTTTAATTTCAAGTTTTTCTTCTTTTTTATTTCGTAAAGAATATTCACGGATATTCCCTTAGTCGGTTTTTACGACACCCATGGGATGAGATGGGGTGGTGACATATTGTATTCTTACTCCGTCACCACACGGAGAACTCCGTCACCACACGGTGAATCCCAGGACAAGCATTTGGGAGAGATTCCTCTTTAACAATATCGCTGGCTCACTATTACAAGGTTCAATTCTATGTTAAAATTTCAAAACCATATTATGCTGTGATTGGTACAAGGTTTTAAATGTCATCAACTTCACTGTTACAAAAAATAAACAACTAGATAATAATATTTTGTGTGTACACCTATACTGCTATTGTTCATTATCATTGAATATCCGTTTGCACCTCACAAATCAGCCTATAGACGAAGATTTATCTAAATTGGTCTAGCCGTTTAAGCATGAAAAGGAAACTATATGATATACACACATTTACAAACACTTTGCATATTATACATACCGTGTTATAGATACAAACATTCAGTGTAACTTGACCTGCGGTAAACAGTAACTGAATTCGTGATTAACATCACGGATTCTGATTGAAATATACTATACAATACAATATTCATATACCAAAAGTTGTCCCATATTGAATAGTTTGAGGTCAAAATTTAATTCGATTGGTTGACCGCGCTCGCTGACTCGCCGCACTAACTAAAATTTCATTAAGACCCATTTCCTGATCGAGCGACTATCTTCGAATATCGAAGTCGCATCTCGAGCAAAATAAAAACATTCTCGATCCAATTACTATAACATTCATCGAAGTATCGACTCCGCCGGTCAACGGCCCCGAAAGGAGCTAACGAAATTCTACGAAAAACCTCCGATCCTCATCAAGAACACCCGACACCCACCGAATATGCCCGAACCACCCGAATCTGGCCCCCGAATTCTTATTTCAAACTCCAGACGAAGGGGCCGGGGCCGGGGGGTATCGCGAAACTATTCTTATTTTAAAATCTCTCTCCACGGAATATGCCACGAAAGAGGTTCTTATTTTAAAAATATCACGCTCCACCGAAATTTTCTTATTTTAAAAACTTGAGGGGGGTGCGAACGTTCTTCCGAAATCCACCTCCCCCTCCACCCTCCGCGACCCCTTGGTGGCCAGTTATGATATTCTTATTTTAAAAATCGCTCGAAGCGTTCCGATTCTGTTATTAAGATGTTGGTGTGTGCTTTTATGAGGCTAGTCGTACGTGGACCGGGATCATCTGAGACACAGAGCAAACATACTCTATGCATTGTTTGGTCTATATCGAGGGCATTCTACTTCGAGATAAAAATAATAATAAAATAAACAAAAAATCTACATTTTGCATCCCTGACCTAGATGTTCCAGTTGCGAGTTATGCACCGATTCTCAATTCACATAAATTGTAATTCCTAATTTCGCATAACGAAGTGCGCGTAGGCTATTGGAAATTCAAATATTCGACGAGAATATTTTGATTTTGTATTTAACACACCTGTAGTTATCATTTATTGTGTGACCTTGTATAACTTATCTATACTTATAATAAAACTGTAGAGAGATCAATTCTGTACATTGAATATATGTTAAAAATTAATATTGGAGGATGAATGGTGATCGATACTAATGCCAAAAATGCAATCAATAAATTTTTTGTCTGTCTGTCTGTCTGTCTGTCTGTCTGTCTGTATGTGCACGCATGGGTCAAAAACTACTAAAGGGATTTTAACCAAACTTGGTACGATTGTAGTCCATACTCCCGGGCAGGTTATAGGCTGTATAACATAACGCTAAGACACATAGGAGCTGAGCAGTGACGAAAAATTTGAAGCAAGTCGGTTGAAAAAACGCGCGTTCGAGCTCTTATCATCGCATACGTTGATCATACGCAAAAAATATGTATTACAAAAATAATAGTCTTCAAAAGATGTACAAAAAAGTCCTGAATAGTATATATCTATCTTTTATATATTAGCCACAATAACCTGTTTAATCGTTAGGGTTTTCTTCAAAGTGTATTAAATACATTAATATATTGTAATTTGCATAGACATATCTTTTTCAAACTCCCATATTTCAAAAGTACAATTTAATACCTTATTCATAAAAAAAAAAATAGAGAAATCGGTTTATAAACACACAAGATTTAGATGAAAGAAAATTTCCAAATGTCGCCGCGCCAGTATGAGTACGGCTGTACGGTTAATTTTTGTTTAACGTCCGAAACGGCCAACCGTTGCATCTATAATTATAATTTCATTCACATTGACTCTTAATGCGAACGGACGTGGTTCTTATTGACTCTTCTCGGAATAAGCGCGCTTTAGATATTAAAATACATAGATACGTAGTTTTCAGGTATTAAGTTTAAAGTAGGTATCTATCTATACTATAATAAAACAATCGGAGTCGGATAAGTAATACTCGAGATATCGCTAGATCTCTTTATTAGAACAGTCCAATACAAATCAGGGGTCATGAAAAATGGATTTCGTTCAATGTTGAATGAATTTAAATTTCGTTTCTTTTGTTCACGAGATGGCGTTACCAGTAGTAATCATAAAATAAATAATTTTTAAATAATCTATAACTATTTTATTATTAAGTGCTATTAATAAGTTATTCCTTTTAAATGTTAATAAAATTAACCATGAATCGTATGTGTAACATCAATTATAAGTCTTCACACTAGCCTTTAAAAATATCAATTTAACGGACACAAAGAACATCCAGACTAAGGACAATAGTTTGTGTATCACAATTGTCCTCCATGGGAATCGAACCCGCGACCTCATGCACGCCAGCCATGTAATGGCTAACGCAGACCTGGACGTCATGGCAAACGTCCGCGGCATTGAAAAATCCCTTTCAATGCCGCGGCATCATTTTAAAGCATAGCAATTTATGTCGTATTTCTGTAACAGTACGGTTGAATTTACATTAATAAAAATTAAAATAATTTGCCATGCCGTCTAGGTCTGCGTTAGCCATAATGCGACCGCCGCGCCACCGAGGCAGGTAATTCTGCCGCACCGTAACGTGGCGTGCAAATGTATTCATTCATAATTAATTAGCGATTATCCGTGTGGTGACGGAGCAAGAATACAATATGTCACCTCCCCATCTCATCCCATGGGTGGCGTAAAACAGACTAAGGGACTATCGGTGAATATTATCTTTACGAAATAAAAATGAAGGAAAACTTGAAATTAAACCCTATACCAATCCGACTGGCCAACGTGGTATTAGTAGGCCAAGTATCCCTCCGTCACGGGAGGAAGCCCGTCCTTGCAGTGAGACATTAATGGGCTGTTATGATGAAATAAGCGATGTCATTTATTTTAACTTACAAATTTGACAACAGATGGCATTGTGCCTGTGACGTCATTTTCAGTATCGCGGTATTACGATTTTACTTGAAAGAATGACGTTCGCTCATGTCTTTCAGTATAAGTTTAAACACAGTCTTCATAGATCTGTCTTTGTAAAGATCTGTTTTTGAAAAGGTTTTGGTTCGTTCGTTAATTTTACAATTCGTGTATATCTGTTTGTTATAAGGTTTAAAAAACGATTTTTCATTATTAAATCGAATTGCGAAGTAAGTAATATCCGCCACGCGAACGAAGTCGCGGGCACAGCAGCTAGTATTTAATAGATTAGGTTGTTAATAAGGAATAGTCTCTTTTGAAATACCCCATAGCATCACCCCATCTTATTCCAAGGCTGTCGTAAAAGATAAGGAAAAGTTTTCAGATATTAACCCAATGAATACCTACACAAGAAGATAACTTTGTCTTTGTCAAACAGAGGAGGTCTGTCCCTACAGTGGGACATTTCGCTTAGCCAATTTTGAATTTGAAAATGTCACCCAGTTTCAATTTTCTTGAAAATCTTAACAGCAGCGTCTAAGACTAGAAAGCATCGTATGCATGTCATCACACCTAAGCACCAAACAATTCCAAATTCAAATTTAAAATTCGAATACACATTAAAAAAAACAATATAAAATATCGAATCGACGACCAATAATGTTTCCCGCCAATTTCCATGGCTGTCAAATTTGGGGCCGCGTGCCTCCCGCCACCCCGTCCCAGATCAATTTACGATAACTCGGTTTGAGCTCCGTCCCTCTCGGCCTTAAGACGCACGGCTATCCCCGTCTCCCCGCAGATAACTTCTAGAACTGGGCAACTGTTCAACTGAAACACGCGATAACTGGCTGTATAGAAAATATAGAGTTTTTAAAAAAAATATATAAATTTAAACTTTATTCTATTTTCGAATAACTGTTTTTCCTTATAATGCGTGGTACTATTTTTGAAAATAGAATTCAAGCAATAAATTTAAACTTTGTTTCTATTTTCGAATAGAATTTTGAAATATACCGTTGTGACTTGTGAGAGAACTTTTTTAAATTTTTGAATTTGGACTTTTTATTTACTTACCCCTAAAAAAAAACGGCGAGACACATTCGTAAATGGTACCCCTCAAATTCGACGTTATGGAAGGTAAAAATCAACCCCTAGTAAATAGTCACCCCAAAAACACTTGATACCGTTTTCTATTTCAAGCCAGTGTAGGACCATTCTCTCACGCGGATATGGCCCGGGACTTATTTTTAACTGTTGTGTGCGTCTTACAAGAGTGTGTGTCTGTGTGTATGCATGGGGGTGGAGCGTGCGTGTGTGTGCGTGCGTTTGAAATATTCCCCCGTACCGTGGCGCGGGGAATTGATGTTTTTAATTAGTTTCCAACGGTTTTCGTTGGTGGCCTGCACTGTACGTTTTTATTATTATTTATTAAAAAAATTATAATAATTAAAAATAATTAATGTAACAGATTTTTCAGTAGCCATTGTTGTAGAGCAACTTTAAATGAACTTAATATCAGACATTTTCGTTAAAGTTCAACTAAAATATAAAATGAAGTGAAGCCGGTAGCCCGGTTCGTTTCCTGAAAACTTTCCTTTGTAGGCGAAAATTCAATAGGCGGGAAGTTCGGTCGCGCCTGTGCCAAGCGCCCGCCATTGTACTGAGTTAACGGACATTATAGTCAGAACCTAATAAAAAAATTAAGATACCATTGTCGTACATTACACTAGTTCACTTTAAAAAACAAAAAATCCGTTAAAATGAAATAAAAAAATACGTAAATAATTACTAAATTAATAACGGACTGCCTTTTATTGCGAATTGAACTAATATTAAACTCACCGATCGAGATTTAAATATGGAACGAACTATTCCAGTTAAAAATCACTTTAAAAAAATAAATTCTCATTTTAAAAATTTCACACTATGACGAATTCCTATTTTAGATTCAAATCTCGCAACCAAATACACCTGTTTGAATTTAAATTTCGAGTATATGGAATGCATTCGTTTTCCACAGTGTAAATTTGAGAATGCATGAATTCATTCCAACTACACTTTTGTAAATAGAATTTCTATGTGCTTTGCTAAACTGTGTCTAGTATGGAATTTGTCACAGAATGGATTTTATCTACAGTCGGTTTTAACCTACTGATAATTTTGTAATGTTTATGTATTGTGTTTAGTTATGCTGTGGTAAAGTCGTTTAGTTATTATGAAGTAAGTATGTTTCTGTGTCATCTTTGCAGCTTGCCACAGAGTGTTTTCGTTTCGAACTGTGTGTTTTCTCAACTGTGCTTTTGGGTGACTTTCCTACGGTGTTTTGTTATGCTGTGTACGTTGGTATGTACCTGTTGCGCAGTGCTTTTGTTTTTGTTGATCGCTAGTTTCGGTTCCCGTTTGATACGAGTTTATCATGAACCCGGGCAAAAGCTTACAGACTCTGTTCATATTTTTTTGGTTGAATTTCGAACGTTTGGTGTTTTTTCCTTGTGTAGTTTATTTTAACGGCTTTTGTGTTATATGTAACTAGGTATGTAGTTAAAGTGTTAGGTTTGTTTTGAAATTCGATTTTATTGTAGGTATTTTACAGTTTTGACTAGTTTTGTTTAATTTTTTAGGGTTCCGTACCAGTTTTGAAAAAACGGAACCCTTATAGGATCACTTTGTTGTCCGTCTGTCCGTCTGTCCGTCTGTCCGTCTGTCTGTCAAGACCATTTATCTCAGAAACGCGTGAAGGTATCTAGCTGAAATTTTCACCAAATACTAAGGCTTGTTGCCTCTTAGTGCTGTAAAAAATTCAAAGTGCTAATCCAACGCAATCAAGAGATATAGCCGTTTTTGTTGCAAAATTTAGAGGGGTAAGGGCAAAAACCTACAGGGTACTTCCAGTCTACCTACAAACTTGAAATTTGGCATGGAGCAAGGTCTTGTAGTACATGTAATGGGAAAATTCCGATAACCTTAAATTTTTACTACAATCACATTATATTTTGATTTCATAGAATTTTGGCGGGAAAGCTGAGTCACGTGACCTGTGACGTCATAGAATTTTGACAGCTGTCAAAGTGACAGCTGTCACTTTTGACAGATGGGACGTGACGTCATAGAATTTTTGACAGATGGGTCGTGACGTCACAGAATTTTGGCGGGAAAACATTTTGTGACAGTTGAGTCATGACGTCATTGAATTTTTGACAGATGAGTCGTGACGACACAGAATTTTTGACAGATGAGTTGTGACGTCATATTATTTTGGCGGGAAAATATTTTAGACACCAGTCACTTTGACAGCTATCACTTTTGACAGATGTGCGTGACGTCATAGAATTTTTGACAGATGAGTCGTGACGTCACAGAATTTTGGCGGGAAAATATATTTTGACAGATGAGTCGTGACGTCACAGAATTTTTGACAGATGAGTTGTGACGTCATATTATTTTGGCGGGAAAATATTTTAGACACCCGTCACTATGACAGCTGTCACTTTTGACAGATGTGCGTGACGTCATAGAATTTTTGACAGATGAGTCGTGAAGTTACAGAATTTTGGCGGAAAAATATATTATGACAGCTGAGTCGTGACGTCATTGAATTTTTGACACATGAGTCGTGACGTCACATAATTTTTGACAGATGAGTTGTGACGTCATAGTAATTTGGCGGGAAAATATTTTTTAACAGAGCTGAGTCGTGCCGTCATTGAATTTTGTCTACAGAATATCCTTAAATAACTTTTAAGTACAGCTTCATTAGAAATCTCTAAATTTATATGGGTTTCTCCACTATATTATGGCATGTGATTTACATAATAAACCTTCCTCGTAAATCACTCTATCTATTAAAAATAAAATCGGTCAAGTGCGAGTCTGACTCGCGCACCGAGGGTTCCGTACAAACCTATTTGCCAATTGGGATAACGTCAGGACTCGGCTGTTTAAATATTAATATTAATAAAATACTTATTTAAACAGCCGAGTCCTGACGTTATTCCAATTGGCAAATAGGTTTGTACGGAACCCTCGGTGCGCGAGTCAGACTCGCACTTGACCGGTTTTTTTTTTTGTACATGTATCGCTTCTCTTAGAATATTTGAAACAGAGCTAATACCAATCGGTCTGGCTAACATGGTATATTATGTCGGCTAAGTACCATCTACAGGTTAGAAAGAAAGGAAGACAAAGGTAAGGTTTTAAGGACGACTTTATACAATCTTTATTATGTTACTAGAAATGCAAAAGATTTTAAGCTTTTATCCATGAGATCAGATTCAAACATTGGGTCATCATAAGAGCCCCTTAATGTCCCACTGCAGGGACGGGCCTCCTCCCGTGACGGAGGGATACTTAGCCTACTAATACTACGCTAGCTAGACGGATTGGATTGTCGTAAAGACAATATACACACCCATGGGATAAGATGGGGTGGTGACATATTGTATTCTTACTCCGTCACCACACGGACAAATATTGGGTACACCATGTCATTGTATTGTTACTCCTTTACCACTAGGATTGAATATTCACAGACTGATAAATTTTGGTAGATAGATAGATTGGAGCTTAAGAAGGGACAAAGGCTTTGTCTGGATTGTCTAGCCCCAACAGAATCATGTTTAATATAATATTAAATGTAAACGTATTGTATTTGGTGTGGTGACAGAATTTAAATAAACAATATCATCTCTTCTTATTCTATGAATGTCATTAAGCTCGACTAAAATCCGTATAGAGATTTTTTCACTAAAGCTTTTTTTTTCTTTTATACTTTTATTTTTTTTATAATCCGTGTGGTGACGAAGTAAGAATACAATATGTCACCCCATCTCATCCCATGGGTGTCGTAAAAAGCGACTACTTAAAGGCCTATCTGTGAATATTATCTTTACGAAACAAAAAGAACGAAAACTTGAAATTAACCAATCCGTCTGACAAGCGTGGTACTAGTAGGTCAAGTATCCCTCCGTCACGGGAGGAGGCCCATCCCTGCAGTGGGGCATTAATTGGCTCTTTAAATGTGATGAATGTGATGTCATCATTATGATACATAAAATCATTATGTATCATAATGATGATGATACATATTTTTACCTTGACACAGAACAATTTAAATGCAATGCATGCCATGGCAGCTTGTAAACAAAACAGCACTATTGCCAGAGCCACTAAAATCTGTTTTGATGCTTTCCTAAGTATATGTCTTGTAAGTAGTCCTCAAAAAAAAAATTAAGTACAAAATGCAAGAGAATTTGTAACGGTAAGAGCAGTTTACAAGTCACTAGTAGAAGTTGTGCGGTAGGCACTGTTGTGAGACCTGTTGCGTTCGCTCGCATAGATTTATTTGGCGACACAACTTTACTTGGTACACACAGCAACACATCAAGTTAAACATTTTCTTTTGAAATTGTGTCTTAATTCAAGGTATTAAGGTACATGAGTGTCTAGGTTGATTAGTTGCTGTGTCTACATCCAAATAATATACTACTCTGTTAATAGAGTACAAGTTCTTCGCATTTAAGTGTAACTTCATTCTCGTTTTATTTTAAAAATGGAACTCTTTGTTCTCGAATTTAAGTTTGAATTTTGGGATTATGGTGTTCCAATTTTAAATAATTTTTATTTTAAGAATGGAACAAGTGAATTTTTTGAAATTTATCTTTACTTAACCAACGTTGTTTTTTTTTTGAGAATCGAAATATTTATGTAGTTATATTCTGCTCACTTCTATCATGATAGGTCATGTTATGAAGACACATAATTATGTTTATTTTTAACGGATCATCAAAATTGATGACTTATTAAAATATCGGTTCAATCTAATGTCTACAGCTAAAATTCTTAACTACAAAAAAAAATGTAAAAGAACATTCTTAATTGCTCGAAAAGTGTTAATACTTATAATAAAATAAAATAAATACCGTCTATATTATAACCAAACATTCTCCACACATAGTGACCATGCCCCGAAAAAGTCTTATCCAGAGTTTATCCCAAGTTCGTAGGGGGGGTGTCGGAAGCATGGGGTGGCAAGAGGGGGGATACTCCTCCGCGCCTGTGTGAAAGAATGCCGGGGAATCAATACAGCGGTGCACATTAAATTGGCCAGGGTGAAGGGTGGAACCCACCCTACTGACAATTTTTTGGGTAATTTTTAGACGAAGTCTGGCGGGCTACATATTCGATTAATGTTTGTCTGATAATATATAGATTTCATTTGATATTTTGTTGTTTAATGAATTTTTAATATATTTTTTTTAAATAATTATAAAACATTATGTTAGAAGAAGTGTTGTACATTAGTACTTTGTAATGGTTCTAAAATAATTTGTATCTTTAAATTCCATTTCTATTTATTAAGTAAAACACATAAAAAAAATATAAATAAAAAAATAAGACGATGTTCTTTCTTATAATAAGTTTCGGAGCTTTTCACACAAAACTGCTCCTCTTTATATAAGTCCACAACAGATATTTATTCACTCCTCAGACATTATCTAATGCTGTACCAAGTCTTCCCTCTTTGCATGCTTCCTATCATTTGGATATAGGTACTTTTGAGATAAATTTAAATTCCTAAAACAATTTTGATCCAATGTCTCTAGCACCTTCTTAGGACTATAGCAATCATTAAACCACAAACGCAACTCTTAAATTGAAGAAGTATCTACCAACTATATGTATAATTTCGTGTGGTGACGGACTAAGAATACAATATGTCACCACCCCATCTCATCCCATGGGTGTCGTAAAAACCGAAAACTTGAAATTAAACCCTATACCAATCCGTCTGACCAGCGTGGTATTAGTAGGCCAAGTATCCCTCCGTCACGGGAGGAGGCCCGTCCCTGCAGTGGGACTTTAATGGGCTGTTATGATGATGTGTATAACAATAACAATTGATGAAGAACCACTTTTCTTGGAGTATGTTATTTTTTCATCCGACTTCGCAGTAAGCTAGTCCGTAAGTCAACCATTAAATCTCATAACCCTGTAAATACACTAACTAACGTTAAACATCGAAGCTAGCCACTATAATAAAATACTCCAAATAACATAAAAGTAAATTGTAAAGTAAAAATGGCACGTATAGTAAGTTCTTTGTTTAGCAAAGACAGACTAAAGGCGCCTGTTGCGTTTCTACATACGTCTAGCTACTTGCTATAGACAAACCGACTACATACAGAACGTAGATATTTGTAGGAATTAGTATGTAGCTATGTGGAACACTCCTAAGATGTAGTGTTTAATGTATGGTAAGTTGAAGGCTTTGTACAGCACTTGATTTATTAAGAAAAGCAAAATAAAGTACTATTATTAGAGGAAATATATCCGTGTGGTGACGGAGTAAGAATACAATATGTCACCACCCCATATCATCCCATGGGTGTCGTAAAAACCGATTAAGGGACTATCTCTGAATATTATCTTTACTAAATAAAAAGAAGGAAAACTTGAAATTAAACCCTATACCAATCCGTCTGGCTAGCGTGGTATTAGTAGGCCGAGTATACCTCCGTCACGGGAGGAGGCCCGTCCCTGCAGTGGGACATTTAAAGGGATGTTATGATGACTCTGTAGCTTTATGGCACACTGCTGAGATGTAGTGTTTAATGTTTGTTAAGTTGATTGTTTTGTACGGCACTTGATTTATTAAGAAAAGCAAAATAAAGTACTATTATTAGAGGAAAAACAGATCAACGGTAGTGGCTAGGTATTTGTAGGGTTTAGTCTTTAAATTTGTGTCTTATGGTGGTCTAAATTTTGGTGGCTAGTACGGCATAAGTGCAAGATATGATTGGTTTGAATCCCATGAAGAAAATTTGTTTGTGTGATACACTTTTTGGTGTCTTTTAAATTGATGGCTGTATGTGGTATTTGTATTATTATCGTGTTAACACGTTCCCAGTGCAGTGTACCATATGTGGTACACGTGCATTGTTTAACTATTGTGTCTGTTGGCGGCACTGTAAAAGGGATAAGTAAAATAAGGTACTAATATTATAGGAAAAACTAATTGATAGGTACCTATACTTTATTAGGTTCTTTGCTTAGTTTGTGACTAGATGGCATTGTTGGAAGTTGTGCGTGAAATTAGGTTATTATCTATTCAAACACCGTAATAAATTAAAGTATCTTTATGAACAATGCCTGCTAATTACTACACGCAATCAAAACAAAAATAAATATCAAAAAATAATAATACAAACGACCCATTTCTTAGTGCTTAATTGTCAGGGAGGGTAGGCAACAAAATAAGGTAAAAACAAACCACCAAGTTTTCTTTCCGCAGAGTGAAAAATCTTAACAAAAACTTAAAATAAAGGGTAGAAAATGAGCCATCACTAGTAAAACAATGGTAGGAAAAACAGTCGGTTGAAATTGGTCATAATGAGTGTCTTCTGGGTCCCGTCTCCCCTCCACACTTCACCCCTTTCTCCCCACCTTCCCCTTTGGGTCAAGCGGGGAAACAAAATTTTAAATTGAAGCCGTGAAAAAGACAAAAATGTTGGGACCGAGAGACATAGGGTAGTTGCACACTGGGAGAGATTCGTTTAAAAATAATAAATCTCTTATGCCCGATTTACACATCGACAAGTACAGTAGCGAGTTAAGTAGTAAGTTGTTGATTAAGTTGATTTAAATAGATCTCCATCCTATTTTTTGGCGAGTTAAGTTGGCGAGACGCGACAGAGGGGGCTACTTCGTATTTAACTCGCCAAATAATACGATGGAAATCTATTTAAATCAACTTAATCAACAACTTACTACTTAACTCGCTACTGTACTTGTCGATGTGTAAATCGGGCTTTAGTGGTAAAGGAGCATACAAATACGTACAGACAGACATCATTATACTTTATCATAACAGCCCATTAATGTCTCTCTACAGGGACGGGCCTCCTCCCGGGACGGAGGGAAACTTGGCCTACTAATACCACGCTGGTCAGACGGATTGGTATAGGGTTTAATTTGAAGTTATCCTTTTTTTTATTTCGTTAAGATGATAGTCCCTTAGTCGGTTTTACGACACCCATGGAATTGAGAGGAGTACCTTAGTCGTCTTATACGACAAGCTCACGGCGATATTTTTATATACCTAAGCAACATTTCTTTCAGTCAGTAACCACAGGTAGAGACTTGTGTAACCTGCTATATTGTGATGTACTGAGTGTGTTACTAACTTTAAAAGAAATGAACCACCTCAGAAGAGAAAATGGAAATGATTGAGTAAATTTTGTATATATTATATTTTTATACTAAAACTTATAAATTTAGTGAAAACTGTACTGTACTACTTAAACCTACATACTTTGCACGAGTACCTATATATAAAAAAACTATTATAATTAATTAATTGTGTATGGAATAAGAAACATCTTTTAAATTCGAGACCAGACCTCGTGCTGGCCAGACGGATGGGTATAGGGTTTAATTTCAAGTTTTCCTTATTTTTATTTCGTAAGATAATATCCACGGATAGTCCCTTAGTCGGTTTTTACGACACTCATAGGATGAGATGGGGTGGTGACATATTGTATTCTTACTCCGTCACTACACGGAAAATCGAATGCGTATGCATAAAGCATTTCCTCAACAAAAAACATAAAATAAAAGTCGAAATAGTTTAGGACTACTTCAGAGTTTTTCATCCTTAACCATGACTTCAAGCTTGTATTTCCAAAACCCAAAACACGTGCAAAGGTGGTGACATTTCGTTTCTATCACCATTATAGATAAGCCCCATGACGTAGTTATATGAATATAAAAATACCCGTAGCTTAAAAAAAACAAGCTAAATTTTCCAGTACAGATTATAATCTAAACATTTAGCCTTGTCTAAACTAGGTAAGTACATACATTCAGGGTTTTGTCACTAAACAGGTAAGCAAAGAAGTCAAAACGGACTGTACAGTTTATAGTGTAGAGTCATCATATCATCATAACAGCCCATTAATGTCCCACTGCAGGGACGAGCCTACCCCCTTGACGGAGGGATAGTTGGCCTACTAATACCACTCGCCAGACGGATTGGTGTAGGGTTAAATTTCAAGTTTTCCTTCTTTTTATTACGTAAAGATAATATTCACAAATTTAGCCGTTTACGCTGCCGTGCGTTTTCAGTGCGTTTTTCGAACGGCAAAAGCAACGTTCGTTTGTTTTCATTATTATAGTGTTGAGCTGTTAGGTTAACGAACTTGTACTTCTGGATATAAATTACTGTGGTAGTGTCACTCGTATTTAGTTATTTTAATAACTTATTATAAGAGCTTCCAAAAAACAGTAGGAGCATCTCTTGGATGTTTAAAATTGTTGTTATTACACCAGCATTGTAATTTCTTTATCAATGAACAAAAATTTTTTGATTGTCTGTGTAGCAGGTACTTACACAAATATCAATTAAACTATCATAAAATTAAATGAAAATGAAATAAAAAACACACTAAGTAGCACAGGACATTAATTTATGGATCGCAATAACAATAGTTATAAGATTAGAACCGACGAGCTTGTGTACGGCAGCCATATACAGAGATAATAACGTATCCGCTTGTTTTTTGTTCAGTGGAAAATGTCATTAAATCTAGCGCAGGAGTTATATTTTTCAACTAATACTACCTGTTCGATGATTTTAAATCGGTAATTTCGTTTTCATTTGAGGTAAACATCAAATTACTAAAACTAATTTTAATTTAATACCTATTGGACAACGTAGTGTAGGGCACCCCCCAGCTAGTTGGACCGATGACCTCATAAAGGTCTCTGGGTCGGACTGGATGCGGAAGGCGCATGACCGAGTTCTGTGGCGCTTGTTAGGAGAGGTCTAAGTCCAGTAGTGGACTGCGAAAGGCTAGTTGATTGATTGATTCATCTATGGGACTAACTTTAGAGACATTTTAAAAAAACCTTTTAACAAATCTGTCAAGAAACTAAGTACAGTATGGGGACATTGATAATGTGATTGGCTTTTAAAGAAAGACAGCAAATCAATGAGTAAGAAGAGTACATCCGATTACCGAAAATAGCTGAATAATTTTAGCATAAGTTTTGAAAATTATCACATTAAAATGTATCTTATGGAGTTCTGCATAAGGTTGAAATTATAAAAGATTGAATCCCTACTTACTTCTATTTGACATTGTATGTTTCATCATGTCTTACTAAGTGACACTGGTGACGGAAACATTGCACTTCGATAAAAAGTCATTGCAGTGCAACAAAATATAGCACTTATTGTTAACGTTATAATATACAATTTCAAAATTATCAATAAATTATAATCTCACTTTCTCGCTTCCTCATTGTTGTCTGTCTTTCTTTAAAAACCAATCATATTATCAATGTCCTCATACTGTACTTAGTATTATGGTAACAAACATGCATTGTAACAAAATTAAATACCTTTATTTTGTAGTCGGTTAAAATTCATATTCATTACTATGTATAAAACCACGTATAAATACTTCGATCCTAAAACAATAAGTAGGTACTCGAAGACTCCAAGGCCACGCATTGTCCCTAAATGCCCCAAATAAATGTCATTGCCCTTCATAATGATAAAGTCAAGGGCGGAGGGCGCGGCCAAAATAAATTGGGGAAGTACTGACCTACCACAATGCGGCTCAATTCAAGGTTATTGTCCTTCACTTGGGCTTATAAACGAATAAGTTCATTGAACTTTGGAGTAAAAGTTTTGGCAATACGATGTAGTGTTGTGTTGGTGTGGGATATATGGTGTCACCATTCTATTTTTATGACCAACAATTCCTTAGTCAAAACTTACGACACCCATTGTCGTAAGTTGTGACTAAGGAATTGTTGGTAGATAAAAACTTAACTTAAACAAAAATAAAACAAATTTGATTTAAAACATAGTATTTTTAAAAACAAAAATTCAAATCGATATCGCCGTTTTCGAGAAATCAGGTAACAAACAAAAAAACAAAAAAATACAACCGAATTGAGAACCTCCTCCTTTTTTTGAAGTCGGTTGACAATGATCAATATAAAGAAAAACTTAGGATAATTATTAGCTTCATCATAAACAGCCCGTTAATGTCCCAATACAGGAACGGGCCTCACGTGACAGAGGGCTACTTGGCCTACTGATAAGTGATATCACGCTGGCCAGACGAATTGGTATAGGCTTTAATTTCAAGTTTTCCTTCTTTTTACTTCGTAAAGATAATATTTACGGTTAGTGCCTTAGTCGGTTTTTACGACATCCATGGGATGAGATGGGGTGGTGACATATTGTATTCTTACTCCGTCACCACACGGCAAACCAATTATTTTCACAAATGTTTGTCTTGAGTTTGGAATGTTAATTCCTATCTAAGTACGTAACCAAAGCAGGAAAATTCACCATTAAACCTTGACCAGTTTCTCTTGTCAGCGTCGTTTTAGCGAACTTAGTTTTCTTGTCATGGTCACTTGGGTATGAATATCCCAGCAGTGTGACATGGGTAAGTGATTATGGTGTATTATTATCTATACTAATTATTATAAAGAGGTAAAGTTTGTGTGTTTGTGACGTTGTAGGGGGTAATCTAAGGATCTACTGAACCAATTTTAAAAATTCTTTCTGTGTTGAATAGTCCATTTATCGGGGAGTGTCATAGGCTATATTATACTTAATATCACGCTATGACTAATATGAGTGAAGCAGTAATTAAATATGTTTAAAAAAATTTACGCTTTTTTTTCGCCGCTCAACGAAGTGGGCACGGGTCAGCTAGTTATTTATATAGAAACATTGTATTCTTTTGACAATCTTGTACTATGGGATTCTAGTTAACATTATTAAAATGAATACTTTTTTGTACATAAACAATAACAATGACTAAAGTAAAACAATTAATCCTAATGAAATATTATATTGAAAAAATAATAAACATATTGTAAACATAAAGTAAATTGAAGAGCATACAAAAAGGGGGGGGGGGGTGTTTTAACCACTTAATATCCCACCACAGACTAAAATATTCACAGGCAACCACAAAATTCAATTTGTAGACAGAAACGCCGGTACTCTTAGAGTAAAGAATGAAAACACTTCGGGAAAAAACTAGGGTGTTTTGCACGAGGAATTAAGTAAGGGTGGGTTTAAGGAGGGGGGAGGAAGAAAAGTAGGAAGACGCCGGATGATTAATTATTAGTTTGTGTGTGTTCGAAGATAGGGCACCCATCGTAGACGCCTGTGTGTCCGGTGGGGGGACCCGGGGAGAGGCATTAGGGTTCCGATATGTTTTTATTAATTACATTGATTCATTATGTGTGGAAATATATATTGTTTAGATACTATGTACAGTCGGTCATAATTATATTTCTACATTCACATACAGTTTCAAACAAAACATAGCTTGTACTCTTTCTCTAGTCGGTCCCTCATTCCTGAAGATCGTGATGAACAGAAATCCATCAGCCGAGCAAGTTGTCTTCCTCGATTACGAACTAAAGTCAACCTATCATCCGTGTGGTGACGGAGTAAGAATGCACTATGTCACCACCCCATCTCATCCCATGTGTGTCGTAAAAACCGACTAAGGGACTATCTGTATTATTTTACGAACTAAAGTACGACTTTACGAAATAAAAAGAAGGAAAACTTGAAATTAAACCTCATACCTACCAATCCGTCTGGCCAGCGTGGTATTAGTAGGCCAATGAGGAGGCCCGTCCCTGAAGTGGGATATTAATGGGCTATTATGGTTATGGTATGGTATCGTAGCAAAGGTCGAACCTTCAAATAAAAAAAAATTCAGTGCAATGAGAGAAAGGGCCAAATTTTAATACATATTTATCAGATTACAGAAGTTTTACTATTTCTAGACTAAAATGGAAGGTGGTTTGGCCTACTTTCGAATTAATTATATCTACGAATTTTCTCTTAGTCACCTTTTACGACAAAAATAATATTATATAAGATCTGATGTTTACACCTGAAATATTTAGTATATATTTTATTTATCTCTCTCTCTCTCTCTCTTTTTTATACATTATTTAATTTAAAAAATGATAATAAACTACAAACAACCATAGCAAATAAAGTTTGTTATACATTCCAAGAGACTATGAAAGTCTTTATCTACCCTCAGCCTAACAAAGCGTGAATATACAGTATAGATTATATTTAGAATTATCAAAAAAACTAGCTGACCCGTGCCCACTTCGTTGGGCGGCGAAAAAAACGCGTCCGTTTTTTAAACATATTTCAGCACTGCTCCACTCCAGTCATAGCGTGATACTTTATAGTCTATAACACTCCCCGATAAATGGACTATTCAACACAGAAAGAATTTTTAAAATCGGTTTAGTAGATCCAGCGATTACCCCCTACAACGTCACAAACACACAAACTTTACCTCTTTATAATATTAGTATAGACTAAACAATTTTAAAATCACATTTTCCTTAAAACCATTCAATCTTTAAATTCAAAGAAACATACACATACTACGTAGGTACAGGTTTACTCTTGACACGGTTGGCAAAGTGCCCGGAACCGGAATCAAACGGCAGACCAATTCATCTACGATCGTTTAGCTTGTTTGTTATTACTTAACCTATCATTGTTACTTGAATACTAAGTATAGAGTAACTTAGAGTGTTGTAGAATAGTGTTAGTTTTTTAGCCCCACTGCTAGGAAGGGTATTTTTAATGTATGATGATAAGGTGGATTGGTATAGGGTTTTTGTTTAAAACTTTTTTTCTTTGCAATCTATCAAGTCTAAGTATTTGTCTTTACTGCACCAGGTTTACCACAGAATTACAACTGGTCGATTAACTGCTGGTCGAAAAAACTATGTTTCTTTCGACAATTGGCCGAACAAACGATACATCCTTTAACGATTGGTCGAAAAAACTATTTGGCTTAGGACCACCTACCAACTTACTTTTCTCTGCATCACCCAATGGTTAGCTGGAAGAAAATCCCTAAGGCATTAAGCTTACCTTTGTACAATACCTAATTTAATTTTGTGCATAAACAATAAATACAATTAAAAATAACTTTTCAATGAAACAAATAATTATTGTACGTAAGATTTGAACTTGTGACCTCGAGCACATCAACCCCTTACGCTATGCAACCGAAGCAGTTAATTTTAGCTTACAATTTCGAAATTGTTACAATTTCTTTGAAAACAATTTAGCAGGCTTCCCCATTTTGTTTCGTCCGTAGGTACGGTAAGTCAGTGACCTATATCGGACGCCTTATAAACCCTTTTGGAGCAGTTACAGACTGTTGAAGGGATACCGTTTATCTTTATAAAGGTATTTATATTTGTGATGGCCGGGTTATGGTGTAGGAGATTCTGTTTGGTATGTGACTATCGTAGGATCTCCGTGTGATGATGGAGTAAGAATACAATATATCACCAACCCATCTCATCCCATGGGTGTCGTAGAAACCGACTAAGGGACTATCTGTGAATTATCTTTACGAAATAAAAAGAATGAAAACTTGAAATTAAACCCTATACCATACCAATCCCTCTGGCCAGCGTGGTATTAGTAGGCCAAGTATCCCTCCGTCATGGGAGGAGGCTCGTCCCTGCAGTGGGACATTAATGGGCTGTTATGATAAGGCACGTCAGCGATTTACAGTCGGATAGATCAATATTCGAGTAGTCCCCACACCAGGTCACTAACCACTAAAAAAGAAAAACAACCTACCTATCTATTTCTATATTCGCCGTTTAGTCTCATTTTACGACAGCGTATCTATAAGATCGTATCTCATACAAAATATTAAAAATTGTTTGCTGATGCAAATTTCAAAAAATGGTAATACAAAAGTTCATTATCCTAATTTTCCTTTGTCTCTCACAAAATATTTAAACAATGAAATATGAACTCTATTACATAATCCATTGGACACAATATCAAAATATCCAATAATTAAACTAAAGAAGTATAATAAGAGAAAAAACTGCACTAAAAATTGATAAGGGGTGGTAGTGATAACGGGTGAAATTCACCCCCCATATCGACCGGGGGTTGGAACAGGGGTGTATAAGTATAAAAAGCGTAACAAATTTTCGTCTTAAGAAAAGGAAAAGAAAAAATGTATACAGCCACCCCTTTGTGGGGTTGGGTTGCCCCGTAGGGGGTGTGGGGATGCATTTTTCTCGCGGTCCCTCTCTCTCCTCGGACGTAAGATGTTACAAAGCTTTCTTTGTTAGGAAGTGGTTAATTAGATTTTTGGTCGACGGGTTTTTTTTTTAATTTTTTGGTTTGATACTTTGTTTATTGTATGTTTAGAAGAACATACATTATCTGTCTTTGTTCTTTAGTATCTCTACATAAACGAACTTAATTGTTCTATTATTTTAAGCATTAACATTACATCTGATAGCAATTAAGCAAATAAATAAATAAAGCAAAAGTCAGTTTAGCAATTAAATAAAGCAGAAGTCTTAAAAATAATTTAATAAATCAATCAATCAATCTGATAGCGAGTATAGTCAACAGTACTAGAGTACATTCGAGATGGTTACCTACGGTAGACAGATTTTGTCCCTGCGTATAGTATCAATACGGTGTAGAATACATAGTGTCACTAACCCATCCCATCCCTGGCGTTTAGTAAAATTAGACTAGACCTAGACCTCCGTGGCGCAGTGGTTATGTTACATGGCTGCTACGCAGAGGTCTCGGGTTCGATTCCCGCTCAATGCAAATGTTTGTGTGCATGAACATGATTGCTTGCATTAGTGTGAGTGTTTTCTATGTATAATATGTATGTATTTACAAAAAAAAAAAAAGGGTTTAAGTATGTTTATCCGTTGTCTAGTACTCATAGTACAAGCTTTGCTTAGTTTGGGACTAGATGGCGTTGTGTAAATGTAAAAAAAAAACATTTCTTTAAAAAAATTATTAAAATTTATCTCTTTGATATCCAAGTGGCGTATCTTCCTGCTACAATTTAACCCGGGCAATTTATAAACTTGTTTTAGTGAATTTTTTTAAAAAGATATTTTTTTTATTTTTTGTTTTTGCTTGGCAGTCTACGGTGGATGTTTTTTTGGTTTATTTAACGTCTTGTTCATTCGTGGTTAAATTTTTTAAGTGGTCTTGTTGATAATTTTTTTGCTAGTTCTTATCCGCGGCTTACTTTGCTTTGAGAAAATGATACTGGATCTAAAAATATAGGTAATGTTGTTAAAGGAGACATAGGCATTACAAGTAGATAAATCTAGCGCTAGGGAACGATGATTTCGTGGTTATGCTTTGGGACGCGGGTTCACGTTTGTCACGGTCCATGTCAGATATAAAGGAACTATAATGCTTATAGATGCTTACTAATGCTTTAAAACTTTAGTTTATAAAGCTAAAAGTGCTTAAAACTCAGAAACAATGTTGTTAAGTCTTATAGGTATTTTATTGAACAAGAAACCGTTTGACGAGCCTTATTAAGGCGAGGTGAGTTAGGTTTCGGATGATGCAATCGCGTTCCCGAAACCTCTCTGGAACACCTGAGTAAGGCCATCGTGGAGGTTTTAGGCGGTAGACCAGTCTGGGAGTCCTAAATCACCTGTTTGTCTAACCCCAAGGCGACAGGTATATGTATACGCAAACTATTTCCTTCACGGAAAAAAAAAGTATGTCATTTAACTAAACAACTTACTTGGAAACTTAACGAAGAGTCCTGTACGAAGTTATAATCGTAGTAAATGGTATCTGCTTACCCCAATAGCAACAATGCGTCAGTTTTCTTAGTATCAAAAAAAAAAATATTCGCAAAAATCATTACAAAGTCAAAAAACATTTTTCTACAACTAAACTATTCAACCATTAAAAAAACAACTAAAAAACAATAAAATAATAACCATATTTATTAAGCCATAAAATTAACTAACAAATAAACTAGGTAATTATCATTTATCTTCATGATAACACTCGTATCAGAGACAGAATGCCTGATAATATCATAGTAACTATCATTGGCCTAGGCAATTTACTAGGAAGAAACAATATTTGACATTGCGCGTGACCTTGCATAGCGAGCGGTGATTGGACGAAAATACAAAATGGCCACCAAGCAACTCAACCGCTGTCATTGTTTCTAATAATTAGATGACCGGTTTCAGTATGATTTTTAAACGATGCAAATTCGTTTTAGAAACTTGTTTATTTTGCATTTAAATTGATGTTTATTTATTGTATGTTTGTAACTAAGTTTTATAGAGAGACGAAATTTCAAACTTTATAATATAAGGTGTATTATGACCCATCACAAGATGGACTGAAAACATGGTTGGTGCGGCTTGAAATGACTGGATAAGAGACGTACAAATTTGGAGAAGATCTAAGTCTTTTTATAGCAGCGGACGTCATTCGACTGATGTGATGATGATATAAGTCTACCTATTAAGTAGGTAAACCAACCAAGCGTGGTTACTAGGCAAAGTTTCCCTTTTTAGTAGAGGAGTGACATTTAAATTACATATAAATTGTCTAATTACATAAATTACATTGTCATAGATCCACGTGTTTCCAGTTCCAAAGAAAACAAAAGAATGAAAATTTGACATACCTAAAAGGTTACACCGTAGTATTTAGGGCAAGTTCTTTCCCTCCAGGCCTGTCTCTACAGTGGAACATGAATGCCATATATGTTGGTCCTATATTATCATTTTAAAATATCTATCTCTATTATCGTCCCTACTAGGACTAAAATCACCGACTTTAAGTAGGTATACAACATAATAAGACCGCTAAACACACAAGATATTCAACTATAAGAAAGTAGATATACCTAATAATATTGTATAACCAAAACTGGTATAAAACAAATAGGCATACCTTAAAGTGAAAGTTTCACCCTTGCCCTTAGAAACCTGCGCATGAGGTGATTCTACAATGAGCTCGGAGATGCGTCTGTTAGTAGTGATTGAATTATAAGTTTACTTAGTTTAGTAGTTATTAGTTTTTGCACAATTTAAGCTTGATAGTCTAGATCTCCGTGTGGTGACGGATTAAGAATACAATTATGTCACCACCCTATCTCATCCCATGGGTGTCGTAAAACCGACTAAGGGACTATTTGTGAATATTATCTTTACGAAATAAAAAGAAGGAAAACTTAACTACCGTGGTATTAGTAGGCCAAGTATTCCTCCGTCACGGAAGAGGTCCCAGTGGGACATTAATGGGCTGTTATGATGACTTCAAATTTTAGTTGAGCAAGAATACAATTACAAATCCCAACATCCAAGTTATTGTGTAATCCAAACAGTTTTATAACTACTACGCCTCAGAGGTGCTCGATCAAAAATCCTATACCAAGCCGTCTGGCAACCCTGGTTTTAGTAGACCAAGTGCCTCCATCATTACAGTACCCTTATCCCTGCAGTAGGACACTAAAGAGCTGTAACAACGCCACACTGTAGTTAATATCTTAGTTTGCATATTAGATATTTGTACCTAAGTACATACAGTTAAGTTACTCTCAACAGTTGCAAGTTTAAGCTTCAAGTTTAGTACTTATAGAGCTTAAATAGTATTCAAGTTACATTTAAGCAATGGTAAGGTAGTATTTATGACTTAATAATATATTTGTGTGATGACATAATAAGTGTGGGCCAAAGGGACTTTAACCCCCGGTTTCTGAATGACTGATCAAGTAAAAATGAACTAATCAACTGTCAAATTTTAGTTCCTGAAAAGGATAGTTGAGAAGAGTTTCATTTGACACTTGATTAGTTGATTTTTACTTGATCAGACATTCGGAAACCTGGGGTACCTAACTCTTCGTTTACATCTAGGTACATCTTTCCTTGGTATAGCTCTCGTAGGTACCTAACGACAACCACAGGACAAGAAAAGTTCGTTTTATTGTTAGTATTTACCTACCCCAAATAATATTTATATGTGTAGTGGGCCCATCTTAGCAGTAGACCAAATACTTTATTTAATTACTGTATTCCAAAGAACCGACAAACAACGAGTAATTATGTTGTTAAAAATATAATTAAACATGGCCAGTTTCAACGCCATCTTCCGGCTTAATATGAAAACGTGGCCGTTTAAAAATTAACCTGGTACACCGGTCATTTACGGATGAAATGTTACCCGGTTAACCGGCTAGTGATGGGAATATAGTATCGATAAAGTTTTTGTTTAATGTATAGTAAATTGATTTTAAATCTGTTGGTAGGTGTAGTAAAAGATTATTTTTTTATATGATGGGAGGCAAACGAGCTAGCAGGTTACCTGATGGTAAGTGATCACCGCCGTGACGGAGGGATATTTGACCTACTAATACCACGCTGGCCAGGCGGATTGGTATAGGGTTTAATTACAAGTTTTCCTTCTTTTTATTTCGTAAAGATAATATTCACGGATAGTCCCTTAGTCGGTATTTACGACGCCCATGGGATGAGATGGGGGTGGTGACATATTGTATTTATACTCTGTCACCTCACGGAGTCCACAAGTATACTATAGCTCTATAATATCACTAGCTACTGTACCTACACCTAACCACACTACCTGAAAGTGTATTAAGCGGGTACACTGGTAATACCAACTAGACCTAAGGAGACCTCCTGGTTCCTATCTCCACAGATTAATATAATATCAAAATCTATCGAGTTCTACCCATCCCTAGTTATTTTAAATAGCGTTATATTACAATCACTGTATACAACGTACAGCATTTCCTACTCCCTGAAACTTTCAGTACAGCTGACAAAGAATTTTCAGACTTAAATACCACAAACGATTATAACCCTTAACATCTTTGAAATAACGTCTCATATCCTTTGAATTTTCTTTAAGGTTTTCTATTTTGTTTTCGGATTCAACTTATTTGTGAAAACAGGAGTGAAAGAGAAGGATATTATGTTTGTTTTACGAGTGCGAGTGAGATGGAAATACACTAAATTTACGAAGCCACAGGTGGTGTACCTCGAGTACAGGCGAAAGTCATTTTGGATTCTGATTTAATTTGTTCGAAATAAGTCTAGACGGAGTGGTAAGGGGTGTAGTACGGTAAAAATACTCAATATTACCATATCATCTCATCCTGTGGGATAAATGTCCTAGAAACTACACATATCATTAAGAAACTTAAACGAAACTTGATACAAATTACAATAGCAAGGACACAAAGATCTAGATACTACCGTGGATAGATTTTCCTGCATTCCTGCTGGGAGAGACCTGTCTTGCATTGGGTATTATTATATTCCTCACACATTCACACATCGCCACCTAGTCCATTAAGCGGGAATCGAACCCGAGACCTCTGCGTAGCAGCCATGTAATATACCGACTGCGCCAAAGAGGTCGTCGTATTTTTTAGGTGTAAGTCAGAGAAAAAGCCTATGTGAATAGATTAACTTTGACTTTGCAGTAAATTCTGACTTTATTACCTTAAAAATAACTAAGTTAATATAGGGTGATGCTACCAATTATCAGCACTTTAAGAGTTAGTCTTACTTTAATATCGTTTATCTTTAGTGATAATACTAATAACGCCTTTAACAACATGCTTTCTTGGTTCACTATTAAATAAGTAATTGATTTTTATTATAAAAAATTGTCTTTATGCATACACATTTTATTTAGATGAGTTTGACTAAATAAATACCCAAACACCAATTATTGGCACCATCATCACCAATTATTGGCATCAACCGAGCCAATTATCAGCACCTTAAAATTAGACATAAAAATAGGTAGATAAATGAAATAATCCAATGTTTATAGCAAAATCTCTTTTATTTATACCTAACCTAACAAGCGAAGTTTCAGAAAAATAAATACATAAATATAAAAAATTCCAAAAAATAATAGACATTCTTTTGATCATAATATCAACACTATGAAAATAACTAGCAATGTTAGTTTCAGCACCATATCATTTTGCATTCCATATCCTGGCAGGATATGAAATCCGAAATCATAGAGTACTTTTTCTAAGAATATTGAATTCTAGGCATAAAATAATCACGCTTTACAATAAAAAATATGGATTAACAATTTTACATACCAATTTGTCATGTAACAGTACCAGTGCCGATAATTAGCAATTCGCAAAAAAATTGAACCCAGATGTCAGCACCTCATTTAATTTTATGAACATAAAATCAAGATAACGTTCATTTCCATTGTCAGATAAGCCTTATAAGACATTTTATACTTGAATAAAACCTAAAGGTTCAGTAAAAAATATCTAAAAGATCTAAAATAAAGTAAAATAAAAAAACCTGAACTTACCTACGATCATAAGAAACTGTCAAAACAAAGTAATTTGAAGGACATGTTCCCGCGTTTTAAAAAAAAATGGCTTTTTTTTAATCGAAGAATGTAGTTTGGCCCAGTTTATGATTCCAAAAGGATCTTATTTTTCATTTCTTTAAACGGAATCCCAAATTAATTAATGGTAAGCTTATAATTTGAGTTTTAGTTGGGGGTGCTGATAATCTGGTGTAGTGCCAACATTAGGACGCGTGCCCCTACATTCTTATATTGTACCTAAAAATATTATATTGTCATCATCTTATCTATCATACTATACATCTTAAATGTCAACTAAAAGACAGTTAAAATCCTTTGCTGGACAATGTCTCCTCGAAATAATCCCAACGCAAGCGACCTTAATCATCACCATAACAGATTATATCATATCATAACAGAAAAGGTCCGAAAGCGAGCCTATATACAACCGAATTGGGAATCTCCTCCAATTTTTGGAGGCAGATGAAACATTACAGGAAAACCCACCAAATTCCGAACATCCAGACTCAAAGCAACAGTTTTTGGATCACCTTAATAGCAGTCCTGAAACGCACATGCAAATATCCCTTAGCCACCAAGGCTACTTAGTTAATAGAATACTTTTACAGAAACAAGCATTAATGGATAGACACTATAATTACAAAGCGAACAAGGAATAATATGGATTTTTAAACAATTTGGATAATTAAAAACTGAACGATAGTTTTAAACATATGTTATTTCTCATGGTATTTTATGACTCGGCAATATGACTTTATAGAACTTGATAAGCGCAAATGCAGTATAGGAATTAGGACAACGGACGGTAGTTTTTATTTTATTTATATTTATTCATGGCTCATGAACATAGTTACATATTTGCCAGTGTCAAGTGAGTGAATAATACATTCAGTAAATAGGAAATATAAAAATAACAATAAAAAGTCGATGCTTCACTTTTCATTGTCGTCCATGAGAACTTGACGGGAACGCGTATAATGGACACAGGAACAGCCGGACCACGATGCCACCAGCTATTCACCAATCACTTGCATATTTATTCATATTAATTCACTGACGACGAACTTGCAAAACAAAACCGCATCTCTTTTGCATCACAAAATCTTCGAAAAATCAATTTGTAAAATACACACATCAAAAAAGTCTAAGCAACATGCATGATATTACAAATTTACCATTTATATTAATTTATTTTACCATTTATTTTAATTATAACGTTGTATTTTATTTTTAAAATAATATTTTTAGGGTTCTATGATGTAAAAATAACAGCTGTTTTCTTTATAAGTTCTTTTAATAACAGAAATTAACAATATTAGAATATACAGGTACATAAGAAACTAAACTTTTTTTTTACAAATTGAAATTTCTTAAGAAAATGAATTTATTGTGAAAGAATAGGACAATTTAATACAAAGTATGGCCTCCTCTGCTATTCAGAACTTGTCGGCAACGATTATTCATTGAATTAATGAGACTGTTTATGTCATCTTGCGGTATTCGCTCCCAATGGAATTGTAGCAAATCCTTCAGCTGTTGGGTTGTTGTCACTCCGTCCAAGTCCTTCAAAACACGTCTCTGGAGCATGTCCCATGCGTGCTCGATGGGGTTGAGGTCTGGCGATTGTGCAGGCCAGGGCAATACCTGGATGTTCTCCGTTGCCAAGTATTCACTGGTTCGCCGAGCTGTATGTGAACGCGCATTGTCATGCATTAACGTAAAATCGGAGCCAAAGGTTTGTGCAAATGGATGGACATAAGGTCTGAGAATATCCTCAACGTAATTTTCAGCGTTCATGTTTCCATTTACAAAAACGAGCTCAGTTCGCCTGTTCTTCATAATACCCGCCCATACCATAACTGTTGAGCCGCTGTATGGATGAACTTCCTGAACGCACCTGAGTCTTTCAGTATTTCCGGGTCGACGGTACACTCGCACCCTTCTTGTATCAGGCCTAAACCCGAATCGCGACTCATCGGAAAACATAATTTTATCCCATTGTTCCTGGGTCCATGTTATGCGTTCTCTACACCATTCATTTCGACGAGCGCGATTCCCGTGACGTATCGGTGGGCACCTGATAGGGCGTCGAGCTCGTAGGCCGTACTCATGCAGTCGATTTCGCACAGTTTGGGGACTTACATCAACACCACTTGAATTTTGTAGCCTCAAACTTATCTCTCGAGCGGTTAACATCGGCTGGCGTCTTGCAGTCAGTTGTATGTACCGGTCTTGCCGAGTGGTTGTACTCCTTTTACGGCCTGGATGCTGTTCAGCGGGTTCCCCTGTATTATTGTAGCGCTGCCAAAGACGACAAATAACACTTCTATGAATACCAAAATGTCGAGATACCTGAGATTGATTACTTCCCGCTTGCAACATCCCTACAGCTCTTTGCATTTCATCTGCCGTCAAATGACGTCGCTCCATGACGTAAAGAATATCTAACAATTCAATTTTGTCGCCAACTGTATTTAAATGGTTGGTAAAATTATAAAATCAAGACTAAAACGTAGCAATTAACATGCACTCAAATTCAAACAAATTCGCAGTCATTTGAATTTTATGAAAAAAAACAAAACATAATCGAAATTTTTTTTTTACAACCAGCCAGTATGTCATCAATAACAAAAAAGTTTACTTACCTATACACTTTGAGTGAGTAAATACTTAGAAATTAATTAATATAAATGGTAAATTTGTAATATCATGCATGTTGCTTAGACTTTTTTGATGTGTGTATATAAATGACAGCTCAACCTCTCGTCATGGCGTCCATTCAAATTCTCCCCAACGCACGGATGGTAGTTATGTAATAATGACTTCTCTCTGTCGTCACTGTCAGTTATTTTGCCAAATAATTCTTTACACTATGTTTGTAGGATTAGATGTTATGCCCGATTTACACATCGACAAGTACAGTAGCGAGTTCAGTAGTATTTTAAGATTAAGTTGATTTAAATAGATCTCCATCCTATTTTTTGGCGAGTTAAGTACGAAGTGGGCTACTTCTCACTTGCGTCTCGTCAACTTAACTCTTCAAAAATAGGATGGAGATCTATTTAAATCAACTTAATCAACAACTTACTACTTAACTCGCTACTGTACTTGTCGATGTGTAAATCGGGCTTTAAGGTAGGAAGGGAGACTATTTGCTGGAAATCTTTTTGCACAATGATGATGTGCGAAAAGACTTCACAATTACTAAATGAGTTTTAGAAATAAAGTTGTTTTGTCACAAATTATAACTGCTTCTGTTCAGTAAAGGCATCTTCAACAATTCCTTCTAACGCGCATAATTTTAGGCTTCCACATTTTTTTTGTAGGTTATGCTTTTTTAAAAGGAACCAAACTTATGGCCTCAGTAATTCAGACTTTGTCGAATACAGCAACATTTGCAAACCTACTGCTCAAATATTGATTAAGGGCCTTCTTGCATAAGCAACATACGACTATTTTATTTAAAGTAGGTATATATTAAACTAAACTGCAGTAGACTTTCTAAATAATCAATATAATATAATACTTATAATTCGCCAGCATGGGAATGCAAGCAAATGTCAAATTGTTACATATTTTTGCTTCATTTGTAAAGACTATTGTTATTCATTGTATTTCTTTATAACTGCTTTTTAATATAACGTCTAATTATTACTAATATTTGTAGTACTTATTTGTCAGTTGTTTGATGAACTAAGACTTATTTCGTGACTTTAAGGACTAAAAGGAAATAAAGAGATTTGAACAAATTGGCAACTAAACTGAAAAGATACGTGAACTACCTCTGCAATGACAAGCAATAAATAAAATCTAATAAATCTATTATGACGCGCCAGATTGGCGAAGGGTTTCTAGTTAGCGGTGCCTTAAAACTGGTGGATTCTTAATGCAAATGTTTGTGTGCATAATAATGAATGTTTGACACTGATTCGGGTATTTTTTTAGGTATATTAGTGTATCGTTCATTGTAGTAGACACAGAACCGCGCAGGGTAGAGAAGCCTAAGTCCAGCACTGGACGTCTTTGGGATGACAATGATTTATTTTAAATATTTTTAATCATGATTATCTTATCAGCTGGTGGGTACCTTTTTTATATTTTTAAATGTGTTTTATATTTATATTTCATAATGTAATTAATTGAGAAAGAATGTAAATAAATAAAATAATCTTTAATAATTCAATATTAAAACAAAATGTTTAATTTAAATCAAGTAGAAATACGTTATAAAATTAAATTAGACCCAGTTTCATATATTAACATTACGTTGCAGCATTCAAGGTAAATATATTTGTTACACATATCATTACAATAATGTTAAATAACTGAATGACTCTAGTTTAAATAAGTATACAGGACTTACGTATATTTTAATGTTTAATTTTGTCCTTGTGGTGTTGTAAAGGAAAACTGTGTCTTCTTATGTGTGGCTTTTCTTTGTAGGATAAAATGTTTTTTGTTCTTATTTTTAGGCATTAAGTAACGACATCTACTTCTAAATTAAGTAATTTATTAATGACAACTAATAATAATATCCCTCCGTCACGGGAGGAGGCCCGTCCCTGCAGTGGAACATTAATGGGCTGTTATGATAAAGAAAAAAAGCATTTTTGTTTTGCTAGTTTCCCTATTTAGGTCACCTATCCTTTCAGAGGTTCTCAAACACAAATGAGATCATTATAATATCAATGTTTTAAATAGTAATTCAACATTAGATACGTCTATTAGCTCATTGCCATTTATATATTAATGTAGCCTTAATTACGTAATCACCTATGGAATTCAGAACACATGTTTATTTTTAATGTCTATGGTACTTCTATCTGTATAAAGTGATGAATTTACAAAACGTAATTAAAAAAAAACAATAATAATTTACTTAATTAAATAACGTTGCTCAAGATAATATTAATTGGTTTAATATTATTTGTTATTCATAATTGTTTATGAATCGGAATTACAACTTTCTGTGTAATGTGTAAATCACCGATTTCGGGAGGAAGAAGTTTCCTATCTATAAACACATTTTAAAGCAAATAATCAAGTCTAGTTCCATCTTCTACAACACGTGTACACTAACTGTTGCTCTTGCATCTACCTACACAGACGTAGTTTAAAAACACTCCTATTGTATTGATTTTGTTCGATCGAACCAACATCTACGAGTATAAGGACTTTGTATAAAGATACCGTTTGAGAAAAGCGTCGTCTTTATATCAAAACTTATAACGGTTTTAATAAATTTAAAATTGGAATGTGTACGTTCTAGAATGACCATTAAATTTGGAAATTAGAATGTATATAAGACGTTCTAGAATGAAAATTAAGTTTCGAACATGTTAATTCGCATTTTGAATTTTGATTATGACGTTTGAAACTATTTTTTGTGATCTTTGTAGGCTTTAAATAAGGTTAAATATTCAGCCGAGCGATATTTAAGGGATGGAAAAAGGAATGTAAGACTTTGTATAAAAGTACCGTTTGAGAAAACGTCGATCAAAACGAATAACGGTTTTAAGTATTTAAAATTTGAAATTGGAATGTGTACGTTCTAGAATGACAAATATTTTATTAAAATTAGAACGTACAAGACGTTATATAGAATGACGATTGAATATCGAACATGATAATTCGAATTTTAAATTAAATTATGACGTGTGTAACATTCTTTTTTTTTGTGATCATTGTAGGTTTCTGATAAGGTTTAATATTCAGCCGAATGATAAGTATTATGTTAAAAAGGTTTTCGTATTTAAACAGAAGCATATTTAAGGGATGGAAAAAGTAATATAATTAGTACCTTAAAACGCTCAGATAGAAATAAATTTTAGTACAATTTTAATTTTACAGTATGATATGGAATAACGAAAATAGATAAGCCAATGTAGTATTAGTAACTTCAAGCTTTCCCCAGTCACTGGAGAAGGCCCATCCCAGCAATAGGTCATTAATTAGCCACCACAACGAAGAAATATGCATAAATATGAGTATAACTACAGTTGTTAAAATTTTTTCGTAACAACCCATTGTCTAACCGTTTTAAAAAGAGGTGGGTTGGGGGGGGGGTGTATGTCACGAAAGTGGGACGAACAAAATCAATAGGAAGGGGGTGTGGGTAGTAAAGTGAGTGAAACGGATCGCCGGACGAATGTCCAACATCGCCGGACGATGGCCGGTTTATTTCCGTCCGGCGAAATTGCTGTTACCTTTTGTTGGTGGTTACTTACTTTGTTTAATTTTGTTTTTGTTGTTGTGTAAGAATTGGTTCAGATGGTGATACCATCTTATCACTTCGCGTCTTAAAAGCCGAGTTAGAAAAAGTTTTTAGGTATTTTGATAATTAATCCTGCACTAGAGATAGTAGGTATATCTCTGCAGTGGATTATAATGGATTTCTAGTGCCCCTCTGCAAGGGTGACCTTTAATAATTGTGTTTTATTTTTTACTTTTATTTTATTTTTGCCGATTAACAGAGAGAGGGCAGATCCGATGAAGGCTGACGGATTTTGGAGGCATCCTGGACAAGACTGCATGAAATGGAAATAGTAGAAGGTGGCTGGCCACTGGAGGTCTTTTGCTTGATATGATAACAAAAGAAAATCGTCTTAGTCTATAATAATATTATAAAGAGGTACAGTTTGTGAGTTTGTGACGTTGTAGGGGGTAATCTCTGGATCTAATGAACGGATTTTAAAAATTCTTTCTGTGTTAAATAGTCTATTTATCGAGGAGTATCATAGGCTATGTGGGATCACGTTATGACTAATAGAAGTGGAGCAGTAATGAAATATGTTTAAAAAAGGGATGCGGTTTTTTCGCCGCCCAACGAAGTGGGCACGGGTAAGCTAGTAACTTATAAATCCATTTGTTTAGATATTTAACTAAAGGTAAACAGTAGCTGGAAACTTGACTAAATTGACTAGTAAGCTTGCATGATAGCGCGGCAACAATTTTGATATTTATTTCATTCGGTCGGATTTCCACAGACGCCATCCGTGACTTGTCATTTGTCTTTTTTTGTTTACCTTAAGTTAAATACCTGAACAAATGGAGTATAGTTAGAACTATAAGTACATGACTACTACGCCAAGCTCTTGGGTTCAATTCCAGCACAAAGCAAATCTATGTGTGCTTTTAAACTAATGTTTATATTGGTGTATTATCTAAGAATGGTATTCCACTATCAAAATAACCAATACTTAGTACAAACTCTGCTTAGTTCAATTGTAGATAACGCTATGTAAGTATGTTAGGAATACTATTAAGAATATAAAAATGTATCAACAAAACATCAAATTAAAGCTCACTTTATAAACGCATATTAAAATAAATAACATGTGGGTAGTTGCACATTTATGTTTAACACACGAATATGAGTGTTACATTTGAGCGTTTACGAAGCCAGTCTGAATCAACAAGTACGAATCTACTGAGCTTTTATCTATAGTCAAGCTTTTATTATAATGCTAGGTTTTTCCCGTGGCTTCGTCTAATTTACTATTTTAATAAAGCTTGCCTTAGCTACCTTACGTCTTAAATGTTGGCTTACTGTCGTCCTATACCCGTAAACTAATCAAATAACTAAACTAATTAGTTTAAATATACGTTTTTTTTTTCAACTTTTTGTTACTTTAACAATTTTAAATACTTAATCGTCGTCTTATTTAGTCGTTAAGCCACTTTAAGCGGATTAAATAAAATTTCAAATTAAAGCTCACTTTATAAACGCATATTAAAATAAATAACATGTGGGTAGTTGCACATTTATGTTTAACACACGAATATGAGTGTTACATTTGAGCGTTTACGAAGCCAGTCTGAATCAACAAGTACGAATCTACTGAGCTTTTATCTATAGTCCAGGTTTTTTATTTTAATACTAGGTATTGCCCGTGGATTTGTATAATTTACTATTTTAATAGAGCTTACCTTAGCTACCTTACGTCTTAAATTTGTTGGCTTACTATCGTCCTATACCTGTAAACTAATCAAATCACTAAACTCAATTATTCGTTACTTTAACAATCTTAAATATTCGTCATCTTATTTAGGCATAAATGCGGATTAAATAAAACATATAATTAAAGCTCACTTTATAAACGCATATTAAAATAAATAACATGTGGGTAGTTGCACATTTATATTTAACACACGTTTACGAAGCCAGTCTGAATCAACAAGTACGAATCTACTGAGCTTTTATCTATAGTCGACCTTTTATTATAATACTAGGTTTTTCTCGTGGCTCTGTTTGAGTTTAGCAGTATTAATTTATACAGATACCCCCAATTTATCTTAATATCTCTCCGCGTAGTGACGGAGTAAGAATATAATATGTCACCACCCCATCTCATCCCATGGGTGTCATAAAACCGACTAAGGGACTATCCGTAAATATTATCTTTACAAAATAAAAAAAAGGAAAACTTGAATTTAAACCCTATACCAATCCGTCTGGCCAGCGTGGTATTAGTAGGCCAAGGATCCCTCCGTCATGGGAGGAGGCCCGTCCCTGCAGTAGGGCATTAATGGGCGGTTATGATGATCTCTTAAGTTTTATCTAGGTTGGTACTAACGCGTTTGTTTTATTCATAATCAAGTACTGTGGTAACGTAAAGGAAACACTGGCACTTTTGCATAAACTACTCATTTAAAAAAAAAACAAACATCAGTATCATATTAGAAGACCTATCTTTAGACACGTATCATAACAGCCCATTAATGTCCTACTGCAGGGACGGGCCTTCTCCCGTGACGAAGGGGTACTTGGCCTACTAATACCACGCTGGCCAGACGGATCGATATAGGGTTTAATTTCCAGTTTTCCTTCTTTTTATTTCGTAAAGATAATATTGACGGATAGTCACACCCATAGGATGAGATGAGATGGTGACATATTGTATTCTTACTCCGTCACCACACTTTAGACACGTAGGGTTTCGATGAAAAAGAATCCAGGTTTCTGATCTAAGTATAAACGACCCCTAAAATGTTTTTTTTCCATTTTTGTGTTAAAATCTTAATGTGATTAACAGTATACACCTACCGTACCAATTTTCTATAGTACCTATAGAGTTCTTATAATTTCGGAATAAAGTAGCTGCAATAAAGAGGACGGACAAACAGACAGACTTGGCGCTTGGCATCTATAAGGGTTCCGTTTTTACCATTTGGCAAGGGAACCCTAAAAAAGTGAGGTGTCACGACAGTTGCAATTCCATAGTACAAGCTCTGCTTAGTTTGCGACTAGATGGCGTAGTGTAAATGTGTGAGGAATATTAATATTTATATAAAAGGCCTATAAGCTTGAACAATTCTCGATACCAAGTTGGCCATTAACCAAACGGCAAAGAAGAATGAAAAATAAACTATAAAAAATTAGTCGCACTATGAATAAGTCATCCCCTTGCAAGCGGCTATGCAAACACACATTACTTACACACACACACTCATACATTTCAATATTGGATTTTGTTTATGTAAAATGGCTTCCTATCGTCCTATACCCTTTAACTAATCAAATTACTAAACTCATTAGTTTAACTTTGCCTTTGTTTAAATAAGAAACTAAATTATATTAAAGTACCTAAAGAAATATCAAATATCCGTGTAGTGACGGAGTAAGAATACAATATGTCACCACCCCATCTCATCCCATGGGTGTCGTAAAAACCAAGGGAATGTGAATATTATCTTTACGAAATGACGAAATATGAAAAAACTTGTAATTAAACCCTATACCAATCCGTCTCGCCAGCGTGGTTTTAGTAGGCCAAGAATCCCTCCGTCACGGGAGGAGGCCCGTCCCTGCAGTGAGCATTAATGGACTGTTATAATGAGATATAAGGTAATGACCTGATCAAGATTGCGTAAAGTCGATGGATGAAGGAGGCACAAGACCGCGCGCTATTAAAAGAGACTTTGTCCAGCAGCAATAATAAAATGGTTATTACATCTTATTTTTTATTTTTTTAAAAGACAACTCCCGCACTAGGGATCATGCCCTGTGTCGCGGGGACTTTTTACAAACATCAATTAACGAACACATAGAACACCCAGACTCAGGACAATAATTTGTGGATAGGTATCACAAATTATTGTCCTGCGTAGGGATCGAACCCACAACCTCATGCGCGGCAGCCGCTGGCTCTACCGCCGCGCCACCGAGATCGTCAAACCGTTTTTTTTTTCAAGGTTTTCCAATAATTATTTTCAAAAATCTATATATTCTTTTATTTCATAAAGGTCTCTGGGTCGGACTGGATGCGAAAAGCCCGATTTACACCTCGACAAGTACAGTAGCGAGTTAAGTAGTAAGTTGCTGATTATGTTGATTTAAATAGATCTCCATCCTATTTTTTGGCAAGTTAAGTTGGCGCGACGCGAGAGAGAGGGCTACTTCGTACTTAACTCGTCAAAAAATAGGATAGAGATCTATTTAAATCAACTTAATCTTAAAATACTACTTAACTCGCCACTGTACTTGTCGATGTGTAAATCGGGCAAAAGGCGCAGGACCGAGTTCTGTGGCGCGTGATGGGAGAGGCCTATGTGGCAGCAGTGCACTACGATAGGTTAGTTGATTGATTGATTGATTGATTGATTGATATATTCTTTAGTCTTATCCTATTCAAATTTAAAGCCTAAATGCATTATACCTACTATTTATCATACGTCTAGACCACTTTGACAAGGTTATTAAAATGTCATATGAAAAAGCAACCATGAACTAAATTGTTACTATAAATAGTACACTTTATTTATTATTAGATAAGAAAATCTCCGTGTGGTGACGGAGTAAGAATACAAATTTGTCACCACCCCATCTCATCTCATAGGTGTCGTAAAAACCGACTAAGGGACAATCCGTAAATATTATCTTTACGAAGTAAAAAGAAGGAAAACTTGAAGTTAAACTCTATACCAATCCGTCTGGCCAGCGGGTATTAGTAGGCCAAGTATTCCTCCGTCACTGGAGGAGGCCTGTCCCTGCAGTGGGACAAATTATAGGCTGTTATTATAAACATATCACTCGCTGGTTAGGCAAGGTCAGACGAGGTCATTCCATAGATAGGTGACAGTTCAGTGATATTTTTTCCTGAACGTATCCGTCCTTCAGAGGGCACGTAAAAAGTCAGTCTAGGGATAATATAACGTAGTGTCACAGTCGTTAAGCCAAGTCGGATGTCTATAAGGAGGCTTAAACAAATCTCGTCACAAGGTCTGTTTTGACGACCTCTGTGGCGCAATCGGTATATTACATGGCTGCTACGCAGAGGTCTCGGGTTCGATTCCCGCTCCATGCAAATCTTTGTGTGCATGAACGTGATTGTTTTCATTGGTCTGGATGTTTTCTATGTATAATATGTATGTATTTACAAAAAAAAAGTAAAAAAGTATTCAAGTATGTTTATCCGTTGTCTAGTACAAAACTTTGCTTAGTTTGTGACTAGATGGCGTTGTGTAAATGTGTGAGGAATATTTATATAAAAGGCTTGAACAATACTCGATACCAAGTCGATATGTAATATGTATGTATTTATAAAAAAAAGTATTTAAGTATGTTTATCCGTTGTCTAGTATCCATAGTACAAGCATTGCTTAGTTTGGGACTAGGTGGCGATGTGTGAATGTGTGAGGATTATTTATTTATTATTTATAAGGTTGAACACTACCTAACCAATCGATACACCCGCGAACGCTACTGAACTGCCTCCACTCTTTGAGCCAGCTGAATGCGAATTTGGTGTTCATACTTTCACAGAGTTTTATAAAGCCCGATTTTCACATCGACAAGTACAATAGCGAGTTAAGTAGTAAGTTGTTAATTAAATTGATTTGAATAGATCTCCATCCTATTTTTTGGCGAATTTAGTACGAAGTAACCCCTTCTCTCGCGTCTCGCCAACTTAACTCGCCAAAAAATAGGATGGAGATCTATTCAAATCAACTTAATCAACAACTTACTGTACTTGTCTAAGTGTAAATTGGGCTTAAGGAACTATAGTAAAATTAGTAAGGTAACTAAGACAAGAACATCTAGATCTAATTTAACTACCCATACCTAACACAAGTACTTTCCAACAATAGTTGAAAACTTGTATAACAATGCTAATGACATCATAATCAATGTATAATAACTAAAGGATCATATAATAAACATTCTATTATACCCCACACATATAATCGACATTACATTTGTACACTAAACAATAGATTCTCAAGCGCTAGATTATAAAAACAAAATAGTCATATATGCGACCTTCGTATAAGATAATAGGTCATATTTTTAATAGCTAATCAATTATTAATGTATTTGACCTACTTATAGTTTTGATAAACTTTAGCATCTTCCTGTTTCTATCCTTTTTAATCCTTTCACTGTTCCGTGTTTTATATAATTACTAGCTGACCTGTGCCCACTTCATTGGGCGGTGAAAAACACGCGTCCTTTTTTTAAACATATTTTATTAATGCTCCACTCCTATAATATTCCTCACACATTCACATAAGGCCATCTAGTCCCAAACTAAGCAAAGCTTGTATTAACGGTACTAAACAACGGATATACAATTATTGTAGCTGGCATGGTGCTCGCCATTTTTGGACTCTAATGGATGCTTAACATCAGGCACCTTAGAGTCATTTTGGTAGGCCTTTTTAAAAAAAAAAAAAAAATACCTACTTAAATACTTTTTTTGTAAATACCTACGTACATAATTATACATAGAAAACACTCAGACCAATGCAAACAATCATGTTCATGCACACAAAGATTTTCATTGAGCGGGAATCGAACTCGAGGCCTCTGCGTAGCAGTCATGTTATATAACCACTACGCCATAGAGGTCGTCAAATATGTGATATGGTCAAAGTGGTGAATCTTTTACAAAAGTAGTCGTAAATTGTATTATATTTAATATCCTATATAAATGACAATAAGCTATTTAATCTCCGTGTGGTGACGGAGTAAGAATACAGTATGTCACCATCCCATCTCATCCCATGGGTGTCGTAAAAACCGTCTAAGGGACTATCCCTATATATTATCTTTACGAAGTAAAAAGAAGGAAAACTTGAAATTAAACCCTATAGGTACGAATCCGTCTGGCCAGCGTGGTATTAGTAGGCCAAGTATCCCTCCGTCACGGGAGGAAGCCCGTCCCTGCAGTGGGACATTAATGGGCTGTTATGATGATAGATAAATGACAATAAGCTATTAAATTGCGTAAAGTATCACACGTGTTTTAAATGAGTAATGATTAAAACTAAAATGATACAACGTACTACGGTACAAAGTCTACTATTTCGGTTATTTAGCATAACTTTTACTATGTCAGTATGTCAAAACTATTAGCCTTAGTTGTATTTTGAATAACTATAGTAACTCATGATGTTGTGTCATTGAAAATTAAGTCTTCTTTCCTTGACATTAAGGTGTCTTTTTGAATGTATTGTAGTGTGTTTATGTGACGTTTTAAAATAATAATGTTGATTATTGTTGTAAATTCAGCTTTTTGCTTATTTAGTCTTTGTAACTAAACAAAGATAGGTACAGAGGTCAATCTATACTAATATTATAAAGAGGTAAAGTTTGTGTGTTTGTGACGTTGTAGGGGGTAATCTCTAGATCTACTGAACCAATTTCAAAAATTATTTCTATGTTGAATAGTTCATTTATCGGGGAGTGTTATAGGCTATTTAGTATCACGACTAATAGGCCACTCCTATTATACTATGGCTAATAGGAGTGGAGCAGTAATGAAATATGTTTAACCCATTAAAGGTCAAACAAAAACTACTGGTTTATTTTTGGGTTTTACTTTATTATTTGTTTAATTAGAAGGTATACAAACATATAAAATCAAGAAAAAAAAATATGAAGCGAAAATCAGGGTTTTACAGGGGTGTACTCAAACGAGTACACTGACCTCTTAAAGGTGAAATTTTTCATAGCATGACTTTTTCATGCAAATTGTTTTACAGCACTTCTTACTACTATGTGACTCTGGAATTGCATACTGCACATCTTAGCTGCTTTTCGAATTTCTTTGGGAAATGTCCAACTCCATCTTGAGCCATTCCTGGTACTATGGATGTAGTAGTGTGGCTCTTTATTTGGGATCCCTGGCGTAAATACGTTCGAGGGTCGAAACAAAAGTTGATCCATTTGGTTTTCATTGCACAATAAATGAAAACGACATGCATTTGCTATTGTCATATCTATCATGTGAATAGCACCCACCACCACTTCTTGCCATGTATTTAAATTCTGTACAATGTACAATATAGATCGGTCTAGTTCATCGACTCTTCCCATGCACCTAATGTACGTTTGGAAAAAGTTCACTTCATCACAAGTTTACACATCGCTTCACAGTGCCAGTTGGTTCTATTGTAGCCATCATACAAACACTATTATCTTTCCACCCTACCATCAGCAACTTATTACTTTTGTCAAAACTGTAGCTTTAAGCAGCTCTATCTTTTTCCTTCATATCTTTCGTGCTTACAATGGGGGGACTTCTTCGTTCAATTTTCTCTCAGAGTTCCTGTCGCATGATATCCAAGCTCTCGCAGATCTATCAAAAGACTATGACTTGTGAAAAAATTGTCAAAGAAAACGGTGTGATTGACTGGTTTCGTGTTTAGAGTTTTTAGAAGTGTCTTTACCTCTTTAGTTCCCAAAGGTTTATCTGAGGAATTAGTTGATTTGCCACAGTAAAAGTCAAACGTATAACAATAACCTGTTAAACCGGCTGCCACCCAGTTTTATCATCATCAGGTCCTTCTTCGTCATTTATTACACTGGGTTCTAGTGGAATTATTGATAAATCGTACTGCGTTTCATCATCACTCTCTTCTAAAATTGCTGGGATGGATCCTTCAAGGGCATTAAAATGATTAGCAGCTCTAAGCTGACCACGACTCATTATAGAAAAACTGAAAGAAAATAAAAAAATTAAATACTGAAGTAGTACTTTTATAACATGGATAATGTCAGTGTACTCAACTGAGTACAGTGACTTAAATATTGGAATAAATGATTAGCTAATAACAATAGGTAAAGTATTTAGTACTCATATAGATAATTAGTATGTATATACTTACAATTAAAAGCTAAACACGAAAAAATAAATCTAAATTTAATAAAAATAACGGTGTAAAAACTTACTTGTAGCGATTTTTTCAACACGTAACTTTGACAACTCAAAATACTAACTTTTTATTATGTACCCTCAATGGTTTTTTTTACTCATAAGGAATCACTTACTATCTTTGTAAAACGTATAGACTACATTAGAAATATTATTTCCCTGAACAGAAAAAAAATAAAGTATATCTGTACTCAATTGAGTACGGTGACCTTTAATGGGTAAAACGGATGCGTTTTTTTCGCCGCCCAACGAAGTGGGCACGGGTCAGCAAGTAGGTATTGTATAAAGTATTAAATAAATAAAATCCCACCTCGGCCGGGCTTCCTGCAGTCAGGTATAAAAGCTTAAAGAAACTACAGATTAATTGGTATATGGTCAACAGATAAAATAAACCAAATTCTCCCTCGTCATCTTCTACATATCCGTGTGGTGACGGAGTAAGAATACAATGTCACCACTCCATCTCATCCCATGGGTGTCGTAATAAGCGATTAAGGGACTAACCCTAAATATTATCTTTACGAAGTAATAAAAAGAAGGATAACTTGAAATTAAACCCAATCCGTCTGGCCAGCGTGGTATTAGTAGGCCAAGTATCCCTCCGTCAAGGGAGGAGGCCCGTCTCTGCAGTGGTAAATTCATGGGCTGTTATAATCTTCTACATTCACGGGACGGGCGGCTTTATTCGTAATTATGATGTTAAGCAAACAAGCATCATACCTACAAAATGTTTTCCCGTCCCCTTCTTGGATTGGATTTTCTATCCTAGCTGATTAGACTCTATGCGGATTTCCCCCGTCAAAAAAAAGGTATAATTCACCACTGGGTCCCTTATAAGCTGATACGATGGTTTTATCGTATAGTAAGCAACCCGAACCACCACAAAGAAAGTTTAAATAATCTCATAGAACCTTTTAATATCTAATTACATGCGAAATATTAAAGTACCAAGTTCACACGGTTGTAGTATAATAAGCGTTATATGATATTTGGAGGATCAAAATTGTTTTTAATTTGTTTATCTTTATTTTTGTTAAGACGTAGTTTGAATATTTTTAATGATGTTACATTTTTCTTTTTTATCTCATGGAAAAAGTGGAAGGAACTATAGTTATTACGTACCTATTGTTATGTCTGTGGCAACTTTACACTTACGTGCTTTGGTGGCACAGCAGTTCTGTACGCGACCGCTCTGCATGAGGACTAGTCTTAGTCTAGTTTCATCTTATCTCAGAAATACTTAAAAAGAAAGAAAACTTGAAATTAAACCCTATACCAATCCGCCTGACCAGCGAGGAGGAATACCTACTGGGTCTACTAATTCCACTAGTAGACCAAGTATTCCTCCGTCACGGGAGGAGTCCCTGCATTGGAACATTAATGGGGTGTTATGATGACAATAAAAAGTTTAATCGATCAAATGTCAAATTCACTAAGTATGAAATATTCATAGCTTTAAATTTACAATTGCATTTTTAAACATGATAGTATCACGTGCTCAAATCTCAAGGTTTTTCAGATAAAAATAATAATAATTTTATACAAAAATTATGTTTTGTTTTCTCTTCAAAAATCACGAAATGCTTTGTATAAGTAGGTAAATGCTCAGTACACGGTTACACGCCAAAATGCTATTATGACAAAAATATAACGAACAAAAGTGTACTTTTTAAAAATAATTGATGACTTTAAAATTGTTGCCAGCCAGCCGTCTACCACGTAGCTATACGTACTCTTTAGAAAATCTTACTAATATCCACACTAATATTTTAAATGGGAAAGTATGTCTATCTGTTTGTCTTTATTTGACGGCAAAATGAAGCAACGATATGACGTGATTTTTAAGTGGAGATAATTGAAGGGATGGAGAGTTTTTTTTTTTTTAAATTCGTTTTTATTTCGAAATAAATATACAATGGTTTTACATAGGAAACAGAATCGCCAAACTGTAAATACAGTTTGATGGCGAAAAAGGCGCTCTTACTTATATCTAATTACATATAATTTTAACAATAAGAAGTTCAGTTTACTAGTAACTAGGTATATCAGCACACTATATAAATAGTATTTAACGTCTTAACCTAATAAAATATATAATTATAACATGCATATTTACATAAGCATTTTTCAGTATTTTTAATCAAACACAGTAACACTGGCTACTTTTTGCTACCCTGAATTTAACGCGAGCGAAGCCGTTAGTTTATAAATGTGAAAGTTTGTGAGGATGTATGGATGGATGGTTGTTACTCTTTCACGCAAAAACTACTAAATGAACTTTGATGATATTTGGAATAAAGGTAGTTGTAGAATAACATTTAAGCTACATATTATACAAAGCGGGTGAAGACGCGGGCAACAGCCAGTATTATAAATGCTAAAGTTTGTAGTTGTAGATGGGTGGATGTTTGTTACTCTTTCGCGCAAAAGACATGTTGATATACAACGTGTTGATATACAAAGATTCCCCACGTCAAATCACACGTCGCCCATCCTAGTAGTGGGACACCCACAGACAATATACATCACACAAATTTAACACTAACAAAATATGAAGTCCCCACTTTACCGAGGCCATGACACAAAATAAATCTTCGTTTTTCGTCAATACCCCGTTTGTTTCTCGTGGCACGTTGCTCGTTTTTCTCGTATTAAAAGTAGATTATTTTTAATAATACCACAAAATTAATCTCTATCCCTCTTACACATAAACGCAACTTAAATTTTAGTCAATTGATTAGCTTAAATTTTTACGGTTTTGTTTGGCATAAGGTTGGGTTTGCTAACAAAAAACTAGCTAAACAGTAATTAAATGTATATGGGGATCAAAGATGGGGAAATTAGGTTTTCTAATAACACAACGTAAACAAAAATAACTCTTGACGTGATATTAATAGACAAAGTTTCCCCCCATCAATCTGCAGTCTATCCATCCCTGCAGTGGGACATTCTGGACTTTATAAAACAGAATTACCTAATACTAAAAACCCACACTAACATAATATGAAAAATGTAATAAAACACGGTATCAACAACGTCCCGACTTTACCGAGGCCATGACACAAAATAAATTTTCTTTTTTCGTCAATACCCCGTTTGTTTCTCGTGGCACGTTGCTCGTTTTTCAACCGACTTCAAAAAGGAGGAGGTTCTCAATTCGGTTGTATTTTTTTTATTTTTTGTGTTTGTTACCTGATTTCTCGAAAACGGCTAGACCGATTTGAAAAATTTTTTTTTTGTTCGTATCGGTATGCTTCCCATTTGGTCCCATTGTCACCAGATCTGGATCTGGATGACGGGATTCCAGAGAAATCGAGGGCATCTCTTGAAAATTGTAGGGACGCATTGTGTAAAATCTTGTCATACATGTGCATCTTTGACGTCAACACCAAATAGTCAAGAATTAGAACTGGTCAGATCCTGGAGACCAGAGAGAGTCGAGGGAACACCTCAACGGCATATAGCAGCTACCTTGTGTTTGGGCTTATTTTAATTGTATTGATGAATACTTTACAAAACTTTACACAAACATGATCTGATGATGAAGAAGATTGAGGGTCGAGGCAACTCCTCAACGGTATATAGCAGCTACCTAGTGTTTGGGCTTATTTTATTCGTATTGATGAAAACTTTACAAAACTTGACACAAACATCATCTGATGATGAAGAAGACTGAGGGTCGAGGGAACTTTTCAACGGTATATAGCAGCTACCTAGTGTTTGGGATTATTTTATTCGCATTGATAAAAGCTTTACACAACTTTACACAAACATGATCTAATGATGAAGAAGATTGAGGGTCAAGGGAACTTTTTAACAGTATATAGCAGCTACCTAGTGTTTGGGCTTATTTTAGTCGTATTGATGAAAACTTTACACTAACATTATGACTGTAATTGAAGGTATGGTTTAAGACTTAATAATGAAGTTCTTATTTGAATTTAAAATAGGAATTAACACCGACTCCAAAAATAACAATAATATTACATTATTTGTAATAATTTGATTATCTTTTAAAGAATCTACAAATCAATATATTTACAGACTCTTCAAGAAATATCTTAAACAATACTTTTTACAATAATTAAAAGAACCTATTCTTTAGAATAAAATTAAGTAGAAGGTATGGCTGATTTAATGTTGTAAAACCAAAATACAACTAATTATTTTTTACTTTTTAGTGCAATTTGTGTTTTTGAAGTCGGTTTGTTTTTTTTGTAAAAATCAATTTTATCTCGTATCAAAAGTAGATTTTTTTTAATAATATCACAAAATTAATCTCTATATGGGGATTAAAGATGGGGAAATTAGGTTTTGTAATAACACAACGTAAACAAAAATAACACTTGACGTGATACTAATAGATAAAGTTTTCCACCATCGATCTGCAGTCTATCCATCTCTGCAGTGGGACATTCATGGACTTTATAAAACAGAGTTAATACTGAAAACCAACAATAACATAATATGAACATGTAATAAAACACGGTATCAACAACGTCTCCTTATAACCGAGGCCATGACACAAAATAAATTTTCGTTTTTCGTCAATACCCCGTTTGTTTCTCGTGGCACGTTGCTCCTTTTACTCGCTTTTTAAAACTAACCGACGGGTTCGGGCTTGTTGTGTTTTTTCCACGAATTTAAGCTCGCTTTCAGTGGTAGTAGCGTTTTAGGGAAATTTTGTGTTACAGAAATGAATAGAGTCGTTATAATATTCTTTTTTTGTTTTCTTTTCCAATATCCATATCAGCCTATGTTAATAGCCTAACGTTTCCATGAGGGAGGCACAAGACCCTGCGCGGTCTTGTGCCTCCTTCATCCATCGGCTTCCCGCGGTCCTTCCCTTTTTCAATATGTTTTTATTGAAATTAGTATTTTACAATGCTTGGTGTGAGTTCTTAAAATTATTGATCAAACATTAGACATGTCACATGTCCCACATGAATGGTTTGTTCATTATTACAGCCATGACATCAATAGAACCTTGTACTTACTAGTATCGTGCTGCACAATCCAGTAAAAAGTTTAAGTCAATATTTTGTAGTTTCGTTTGCATAGACGTAATGGCTCAAACCTATCCTCGGCCACAGTACAACCAGTAGTCTATCTCGGCCGAATATTTATTATACATGCCTACGGCTGCGCGGTACGTAAGCATGCGATAGGGCTGCCCACCTCCAGCTTTTTAATTACATTCCCGCTCGTTACTGCAGCACAGTCGCGACTGTTCACTCCGCAAAGCCACCGCTATCGTGAGCGTGTAGGTATAACTTGCGTTTCGTCCGTTTCTTTGAAGTCGAAATACTGTATATATTTGTACTATGCCCTGGCTTTTATCGGCTTTTACGACATCTATAAGATGATAAAGAAGTAACACTATGTAGATATTCTTACTCCGTCTGATACGGAAAATGGTTTCCTTACCATGTTTTAAAAGAAACACCTGAAAGCACGAGAATTAAAACCACACCCAACCAAGTAAAATACAGATACCATAAAAATCCAGGATCAACATAAGCTTTTACGTATCGCATAAATGACTTTATGACGTGGGATACAAAACGACACCTAAGTTAAAACAAAAAAATATCACACAATAACTACTCCAATCATTTTGTTGTTTCAAAATAGTCGACTAACTAGTATTACGAATAGATATAGGCAATGTGTCGCGTTGCAACAACCTTTGTCGCGTGATATGACGCGACGCGACAATGCGACATTCAAGGAAATTGAACTTTTTATTTTTAAAACATAATTCAATGGTTAGTGATAGGCACTAACTATGTAGTTTTCATTGCAATGTCCTACTGCAGAAATTTAACTCGTACAGTGATGGAAAGAAGATGACTTGTGGTCCAGTAATTATAGGAGAGTGCAGCGCAGAGATGTCGGGTTTTATTCCCAGTCAATGGTAATCTTTCTATGTATTTATATGATTGGTTGCATAAAAAAATAATTACCATTTTAGCTAATTGTGGAACATTCTCTCTATTATAAATTAACTCTATAAAAATAGTAAAAAAAATGAACACGAAATAGGATTCGCGACGTAGTACACCATTAGTACACCAGGACTATTTCTGGAATATGTTTTTTTTTTATACATTTGGAGGCAAACGAGCCAGCAGGTCACCTGATGGTAAGTGATCACCGCCGCCCATGGACGAGTGGCAACACCAGAGGAATTACAGGTGCTTTAAAAAGGGAGTACGGTCGTTTCTTGAAGCTCCCCAAGTCGTAACGGTCCGGAAATATATGATTAAGATGTTCATAAAAATACTAAAATATCATTGTACCCACATTTCAAATACATATCTCTAAACACCTAGACAGTACACAAGTACATACATGCAACCACAAAACAAAAACCTAGCCAAGAACACAACAGCCACAAATTACACTCACACATACACACATACAAAATACATCCATTTTACCATCCAACCCTCCATTTTGGCAAATAGAGTGTTTAACTCACGACGCGGACTGTAAAATTACACTATCCGCAATTACGCTGAAAAATTTTTCAGGAGCATTGCAGCCTCTTAAAAATGTACCTGGTTTTAAGGCTTTTATCTATGTGTGGGTGAACCTATTGTTTTCAGGCAGAAAGGGTATGGATGTAGGTAGTTTTCAAAAAAAGTAAAAGTAAACCCTAAAATCAAAAAGGAGTTTTTTTTAAAGACACCATCGAACGAAATCATAGAGATTTCGTTCATCGAGTTTCTCGTGGTGCGTTTCGAAGGCTCCATCGTAGTTCTTTAATGTAAATGTAGGTAAACACTTATGTTCATACACACACAGATAGATAAGCCTTAAGCGGGAATCGAACCAGAGACTTTTGTGTAGTCAGGTACTAACTATTCACCACAAACATTGTCAAAAACATTCTACTTAAATCGTAAAATTTTCTTAAAATAAGAACACATATTTATTTAAAAATAACGTTCTTGTTCCATAATTAAAAACAAAAAGTAACGGCATCTAACTGTCACTTGGTACAGACAAATACACAATTGTTGTAGTGAATTATAAAATAACTGTACCATTCGCTTAACTCGCCGTAGGAAATTAAAGTTCCGACTTGTAACGTTTTGTACGCGCACCGCAAATATGTTTTATTTTAATTTAAATAGTAACTTTTGTTCTTGAATGTACCTGTTGATATTGCTACTCTGTTGAATTAATACTATGGTGGTCTAAAAAGTTAGCACTTTTTAATATCTGTCAAGCCTTAGTAGCTAAGCTCGTGTAGCGGCTGCCTTGCCATAAGTCATAGGTTCGAATCCCATGCAATCATTAGTAATTTATTTTATATTTTATTTTATTAGTCATATCGTAACAACCCATTAATGTCCCACTGCAAGGACGGGCCTCCTCCCGTGACGGAGGGATGACTTGGCCTATTACTACCACGTTGGCCAGACGATTTGGTATAGGATTTATAATATATATAGGATTTTTTGTTTTTTCAGTTTTCCTTCTTTTTTATTTCGTAAAGATAATATTCTCGGATAGTCCCTTAGTCGGTTTGTACGACACCCATGGGATGAGATTGGGAGGTGACAAATTGTATTCTTTCTTACTCCGTCACCACATTGATGTAAACATTAGTGCTACACACAAATTTTTATTTTGTGTCTGGGTGAACTTTTAATTCGGATTTAATCACACACATACATGCCTATGGGGAATTATCTTTAAAAGCCTTTCCCGGTATCTTGTAAGTTGGTCGTATTCAGTGCACGAGCTTGAATTAACCACAAGAAAATTATTTGTATGATTAAGAATCCTTTACCGTTTTTATAATATTGCCTTTTTTTATAAATCAATATTTTATCGAAATGATATATTTTTTTTAATACTGCATTATTTTGATAGTCAGATTCCAAGTGTTCATTTTACAAAGTATGAGCAAAATATGTAGTGGTAGAACATAAAACATAGCTCGGTGTGAAGTCGAGAGTTTTGCTGTCGGTACCGAAACGCAGACATAACATGAATCGCGGCGGAAGTTTGTACTGTTGCGAACAAAAGTGATTTAAAATAAATTGAAAATAAAATTAAGATGTTTCTTAATTACTTTTCATATCTTTGATTTGATAAAATTAGTAACGAAAACAGAATACACCATTTTACCATTTCTTATGTTATGGGTAACGTAAAAGATAAATTAGGCAATCATATAAGCGTCGCCGTCGTAAGAGAATGCAAAGCTCGTCCAACCATATTGTACAGTGTGAAATTAATTGATGTCAATGGCAGCCCATCAATGTGCCACTGCGTGTCACTGCAAGAACAGCCTTCCTACTCTAGTTTATTTCCTTGAAATTTATTAACTGTTAGGTATTATATTGCAAATTTTTCTTAATTTGAAACTCTGTTAAGTGAATCTATGAGCAGTATTATTATTTTACACAAAACTTATGTAAACGCCTGTACTAAGCACGGCGTCGGCGTTGACATCGTCAGCAAATCTATCGAGATTACAGTACAGACTACAGACGGCCCAAACTGCACTGATACACAACACCTGTAGTAATATACACTCGCTATATTGTACAAACGATTATATTCTATTTGTTAGATCTCTTTAGCGTGATTCAGGATTTATTCTTAGTCATAACACACTAGACATTATAATACACTTAGTTAGAAACACTGTTGTATGAATAATTTTTTATTTATTTAATAATTAAGTAATATTGTTGTATGTAACACTTATGTAAACGCCTGTACTAAACTGTACTGGCGTCGGCGTTGTGATCGTCAGCGAATCTGTCGAGATTACAGTACAGATTACAGACGCCCTAAACTGCACTGATACACAACACCTGTTGAAATATACACTCGCTATATTGTACACATGATTATATTCTTTTTGTTAGATCTCTTTATCGAGATTTAGGATTTATTCGTAGGACGAAATTTTAGGACTTGAGATATTTTTGTGACATTATACAAACCACATTATTAGTAGGCCAAGTATCCCTCCGTCACGGGAGGAGGCCCGTCCCTGCAGTGGGACATTAATGGGCTGTTATGAGTATGATACAAACCACATCCTATTAATATAATAATCACGAAAGTAGGGATGTTTGTGATTACTTATTCACGTAAAAAATATAATGAAACATTACACTAATATAGCTCATACATCAGATTAACACATAGAATACAACACGGGAGGAGGCCCGTCCCTTCAGTGGGACATTAATAGGCTGTTATGATGATGAAGATGCCTCTATTCAGACAATATGAGATTGATTACCACAAGTTAAGGTACAACTTTACTATGAAGAAATAAATAAGCATCGAAAAATACCCATCAGTTTAAGAGACACGGCCATTTAAATTTTCAATTAGTCGTCTCTATATAGGTAGAGTTATACGACCCATAGATAAAAAAAAATCTTTACTCTACTTAGCAGCCATGTCTTGTAATTAACTAAGCCTACTTTCCTAACCATTGTCCTTGAGTGCGCTAGAATTAAATAATTCATTAATAAAACAACATAATATTTTAAATAGACGGAAGTGAAAAGCAATAAATAGCGTTTAAATTGGCCCATTGAAATGACAATTAACATTTTCTAATGAATTATTAGAAATCTATAATATTGCTGTGATTATAGGTATAAAGTTGATGCTAAATAATTTTGTTGGCTTGTATTATAAACTGTTTGTTCTCCGTGTGGTGACGGAGTAAGAATAGGTACAATATGTCACCACCCCATCTCATCCCATGGGCGTCGTAAAAACCGACTAAGGGACTATCCGTGAATATTATCTTTACGAAATAAAAAGAAGGAATACTTGAAATTAAACCCTATACCAATCCGTCTGGCCAGCGTGGTATTAGTAGGCCAAATATCCCTCCATCACGGGAGGAGGCCCGTCCCTGCAGTGGTACATTAATGGGCTGTTATGATTATTAACTGTTTTGTCATACGGATATGTAGGTATAATAGTGGAGTTTTGTTTAGATAGTTTAATAAATTATTAAGATAATTTTTTAATGTTTCATTAATTTTGGTCAAAGTTTATTATGACCAACTTGCAATTAATTATATTCTTTCTAACAAAGTCAATAGTGACACAAAAATTTACAATACCTAGATATTCTATTTCCATTCACCTCATAAAATTCAATTCACCCAATTCGACTAGTTTAAATCGATTCTACTTAACGATTGTTCTAATCACCTCATTTCAAAGTTACCCACAAACGAAATCACCATTCGATCACAATTTAAATGCATCTTAGTAATACAGTCAATCAAACAAGTCTACTTCAAAAACATATTTAAATACAACATTATATTCTTTATATAGTAAACAATAAGTAACAAAATAGCTTGAATTTAAATTTTATAAACAACATTCTAACGTGGTCGTTCGCCGAAACAGTTCTGAATTCAAACATCGTGTCGCGTGTCCTTCCGCGGAATTGGCGCGGAAATTTTTGTTATCTTTTCGTGTTCCCCGAACGGATTTTAAATTGAGAACACAAATGTTGGGACCATAAAATGGCGCGACATAATACGTATGAAAGTAATGTTTACTTTTGAATTGTGAGCTTTACGAGCTAAAGTTAAATGGACAGGAAGAATAATTAGGCATTGTGTGTTATTGTTTTTACGTGCATGCAGTTCATAAGCTATTTAGCTTTTATTTCATTGTTGAAGTGCTTACTGCGGTAGCTGAATGACTTAAAATACATCCTGCCTGATCTACGACATGCAACATAGATACAATCCTGTTTGTTTGGTTTTTAGTTACTTACCTTCATTCCCTAGCTGGAAGCTGCCATATATCAATGTGAACTGCCTCTTTGCTCCTTCTTCAATTTCTTCATTTTATAATGTAGCGAAAAACTACGTAAGGCAATCTGGGATAGATTGACGCACTTAAAACTCCTCTCGACCACTGTTTAGGAAGGAACTTGAAGAAATTTTTAAGGAGTTCGTCTGAGGAAGGCGACTGACTTAAACCTCGGCGTTCTGGTTTTCCCAAACCATGATTCTTTCGCATATTATAGATGCCTAACATTTGTCGTAATCCTAAACTTTGAGACCCTCATCTATACTAATACATATAATAAAGAGGTAAAGTTAGTGTGTTTGTGACGTTGTAGGGGGTAATCTCTGGATCTAATGAAACGATTTTTGGGGAGTGTCATAGGCTATATATTATCACGCTATGACTAATAGGAAAGGAGCAGTAATCAAATATGTTTAAAAAAGGAACGCGTTTTTTTCGCCACCAACGAAGTGGGCACGGGTCTTCTAGTTATTAATATAGGTATTATCTTTTCTTAGTTTGTCAATGCAAGAAGACATAATATCAAATTTTACCAAACAAAAAACACAAAACACTCAGACAAATTCCCGGTAACAAAGTAAGAAGCGTCATTTTAGTATCCCAGCGTCAAGTTGCCTCTAACCGGGCAGTGATAAGAGCGCATTGTTTTATAATACGTTAGGTATCGATTTAACTGTTCGAATAACGTGACCGATCGATTTTGTTAAAACTATTGTTTATCAATCGAGACTATTTTGTTATATTGAATATTATATTGAAATTATTTAAAATTGTTTTTTTTTCTACTCAAAGAATTTAACTGCAAACTTGTTGTATTAAAAATAATTCGTATTAAACATAGATTTATTTATCCGTGTGGTGACGGAGTAAGAATACAATATGTCACCACCCCATCTCATCCCATGGGTGCCGTAAAAACCGACTAAGGGACTATCCGTGATATGATAAATATGATGAAATATAGATTTTGTAATAACAAACATGTTTGGAAAAGACATAAAGTAGGGCTGACTCCATGCTCAAAATAATGACATGAACATCACAAAAAAAATATCTTGCGTAAGTAAGATTCGAACCCACAATGCACGGAAGCCGCATACATCGAGGCAGTTTTTATTCAGATTTCATAGATTCTGAGTTCCTTTTTCAAAGATTCTGAGTTCTTTTTCCATAAATTTTGAGTTTATTTCATTGATTCTGAGTTTCTATTGATCACTGAAGTGTGTACACTGCATTATCCTAGCAGTAGGACATTATAATCAACCTACAAATCATCCAAAACGTAACCTAAGCTTAATACAAACAGCCTTGTACAGCGTATCATTATTTAGGACGGATATGAACTAGACACTGTCTTTATTAACTCGTTGACGACCTCTGTGGCGTAGTGGTTATTTATCATGACTGCTACGCAGAGGTCTCGGATTGATTCCCGCTCAATGCAAATCTTTGTGTGCATGAACATGATTGTTTGCATTGGTCTGGGTGTTTTCTATGTATAATGTATGTATGTATATACAAAAAAAAAAGTATTTATGTAGGTATATCCGTTGTATGGGTACTTGACCCATAGCACAAGATCATCTTAGTTTGGGACTAGAGGGCGTTGTGTGAATGTGTGAGATTTATATTAACTACGACCTAACGTAGTTGGTTAGGTTAGGTTAGCCATGGTATTCGAGCCCGTTCAAGTCAAATATTTAAGTACTTATATGAACTATCCGTGTGGTGACGGAGTAAGAATACAATATGTCACTACCCTATCTCATCCCATGGTTGTCGTAAAAACCGAGTAAGGGACTATCCGTGGAATTTTATCTTTAACGAAATAATAAGAAGGAAAACTTGAAATTAAACCCTATACCAATCCGTCTGGCCAGCGTGGTATTAGTAGGCCAAGTATCCCACTGTCACGGGAGGAGGTCCGTCCCTGCAGTGGGACATTAATGAGCTGTTATGATGATGAACATGGACATGGCAGATGCTTCTGGGTAGATATATTTTATTAAGTACTTACCTATTGTAAAATCTAAATGTTTTCTTATAGTTCTCAATGTTCAACAGTTTTCTAATATTAAAAGCTTTACTTATTTTGAGACTAGATGCCGTTATGTTGTCTTATGAATATTATTAAGTATACGCAAGTTAACATAGGTAGAGATAAGAAGCATTTAGCCAAAATGCAAAGTGATGACGACAATGTAGTTAAGCCTATCCATAATTTTTGTAGTGTATTCGGCCTTACCTTCACATTTCAGTTATATTGGAGTGTTTTTAACACAAAAAAGTATTAACAGTTATCTAATTAAAAGGTACAAAACAAAAGATAAACGTACAAACAAAAAAACAAGTTTATAATGACCGACTAAGTAAAACTATAGTCTATTATTAAACAACAATAATAAGCGAACGAATCCGTGAGAAAACAGTAAAATAATGCAGTAGCAAATTCAATGTAAAGATCAAGAGCTTGCATTGCAACCAGCGTAAGACTATGACAGCAGTTACGCGCCATTTACGACCTTATCCATTCATAATTAATATACTAAACAAACTAATATTAACCTTCACATCATTAATATAAAGTTTAAATTACAATCAACAACTTTGTTTAGAACGGTTCGAAATGTCAAACCTTAACCTCAAAACCGTGACGACGCCATGTTTAGACGCTTTCGGCTGCGGTCGGAGCCGGTCGGGTATCATCGGCCGACTTGTTTAATTTGATCTCCCGCGCATAAGGCTATTATATCTATCTGATGTAATATTTGATATGTAATGGTTGTTGAGGGGTCAAGTTTTATTGGTTGCTATGTGGGAAGGGTGCTATTGAATTAGATAAAGACACCTTGTATCTTGAACTATTTGATAGCGTTCTAGATACGTTTGACTCGTGGTTATACTCTACTAGGTATTAAATTATATACTTACTTATTAAATGGCGATTATTTTTGACAGTTGCTTGACTTCTGGTGAACAGGGTTTGTCGTTAAAGTTGCCATAAGAAAAGTTAGCTAAATATGCTAACTTTTTTTTATTATGTGAAAACTAAAGAAGGAAACTTGATCTTTTCAAACAAGATGATCTTTTGCCTTCCTATGCCAATCAGTTTAAACTGCGTGGAATTCGGTTGTTTTCCGGAGGCCCATTGGTCATTCCATCGATGGGACGACGGAAAAACAATTAACTGTAGTCCCATTATCAAAATTTTCGTATGCAGGTTTAGTCCTCCCTGCAGTAGGACAATAATATTATGATTTTGAAAGAAGGTGTATAAGTAAGAAATATCAAGAGAAGTAGGTATACTAAGGTGGTTTATACACGTTGAAAGAATTATTGATAGGATATTAACAAAGAAAATTTACAGCGCAAAAGTAGTAACGTAGATATGGAATGTCCTAAAAGGACTTATACTTAAGCCCGATTTACACATCGACAAGTACAGTAGCGAGTTAAGTAGTAAGTTGTTGATTAAGTTGAATTAAATAGATCTCCACCCTATTTTTTGGCGAGTTAAGTTGGCGAGACGCGAGAGAGGGGGCTACTTCGTACTTAACTCATCAAAAAATAAGATGGAGATCTATTCAAATCAACTTAATCAACAACTTACTACTTATCTCACTACTGTACTTACTTGTCGATGTATAAATCAGGCTTTAGAGCCTTAATCGGCGACATTATTCAGAAACAGGCAGGTGCAAAGAACTCGCACCAATAGGTGTGTATGAAGATTTTTGAGTGTAGATGAAGCAAAGGGGTTTTTAAAGATAAGAACTTACCTCCATACTCATAAGCGCCTCTTGTATTTTAGTCAATTGATTAGCTTAAATTCTTACGATTTTGTTTGGTATAAGGTTGGTTTTCCTAATAAAAATCTCGCTAAACAGTGATTAAATTTAAGAGGCGTTTATGAGTAAGGAGGTTTGTGTAAAATATAATAAACTCTGTTTACCCTATTGGTAACACGGATAGTATATTATGTATGTACGCAAATTGATTATTATTTTGATAACTAACTGATGACGTTATAAAAGTAAATATAATTGTTTCAATATAATGTAGATTTGTTTTTTTATATAAAAAAATATTTACATAAAATCTTTTGTTTCCGTTTATTGTTCTGTTTATTGTTTTATTGATTTATAATATTATTTGTTTCATAAAAAAACTTACACAGATCTCATTCATTTTTCTGTACCTTTTATACTAGAATATTGTATAATATACATTTTATTACTAGATATACTTAGAGCTCCCTAAGTCTGCGCCATTCCCTAGGGTCCGGCCCTTCTCATATAATTTAAAAATAATAACACACTATAGACACATCTCAAAGAAACCACAGCAATTTCTAATGGGCAAGTAGGTAGTCAAAAATAAAAATAAAATAATAGTTGTCCATCAAGTAGAGCAATTTGCCGTGCGTTGCCACCGCTCTCTGGTAGGGGAACGAAGTACCGTGTGACGAAAATCTAACATAACTCAACACTAAACGTCATAAACGACACAGGAATCTCAATACAAAACCAACTTTACCTCATATGTAACAAAGTTCATTTTAGTTATTCATAGTAGAGTTTATAACGTTTCAGTTCTAATTTCAAAAATGACTTGGCGAGCCTAATGACAAGGTTAAGTGTATGAAACGCAAGAAACTGGTTCTAAACACACTGGCCGTTAGCGAATAGACAAAAAAAAAATGCCGCGAATCCGCCATCTTGGTTGATGGAAGTTTTTAGATATGGGAATGTTAATTTAATAAAATGTTTATGTATTTATAAGGATTGGATGTAATTTAATTATTTTTGAGTTATTATAATTAAATATATTATTTACTTATCTTGTTAAGATGGTAATAATATTACTTTGCAGTAATTAAATGGAAGTTATGGTCGTTTAATCTACGTTACAAGCAGTTTATTTACAGATTTACTGCATCGGCCATTTATATCTAAGTTAAAAAATAAATAAGTACACGACATTAAAGTAAGGTAACTAGGTATAAATCGGACTTAAATTAGCATTTACTTACAATTTGTTTTTGATTTACCTATTCTTAAAAACACTTTCAAATGAATAATGTTTTCTAAAATAGGACTGTAGAGTGCAAAGCCTAGGTATGTGCGCAAATAATAAGTTGCGCTTATTCTTCAGTTCGGGAATCTTTCTCTGACTTAACTACACTTCTAAATACTTACGTTGAATTTGTCCAGAAATGAAGCTTACGGGGTGGCTTCATTTCAGGCTGTATTGGCTCTATAGCTTCGATACTGTCATATTCATCATAACAGCCTATTAATGTCCCACTGCAGGGACGGGCCTCCTCCCGTGACGGAGGGATCCTTGGCCTACTAATACCACGCTGGCCAGACGGATTGATATAGGGTTTAATTTCAAGCTTTCCTTCTTTTTATTACGTAAAGATAATATTCACGGATAGTCCCTTAGTCGGTTTTTACGACACCCATGGGATGAGATGGGGTAGTGACATATTGTATTCTTACTCCGTCACCACACGGATAACTGTTATATTGCCGTAACTTATATAAAAAAAAAAATCATCAGTTTCCTTGTCCCGCCTATAGAGGGAATAGTAAAACAATGGATTTTAAATATAATAATCACGTGACTTATTCACCATGCACCTACTTCTGTTAAACTTTCTTTGTATGTTTAAATATAATGTTTAGGTAATAAGGCATATAAGGAACACAAAAAAATGATATTGCCCGTGTGGTGGGTGACGGAGTAAGAATACAAATGTCACCACCCTATCTCATCCCATGGGTGTCGAGAAAACCGACTAAGGGACTATCCGTAAATATTATCTTTACGAAGTAAAAAGAAGGAAAACTTGAAATTAAGCCACCAATCCATCTGGCCAGCGTGGTATTAGTAGGCCAAGTATTCCTTCTTCACAGGAAGTGGCCCGTCCCTGCAGTGGGACATTAATGGGCTGTTATGATAATGATGATCAAATAATAATATGATACATACACAGGGCAGGGATTAGATTAAATAGAACTGTTACAAACTATACTAAGTAAAGATCCCTAAACTAATTCATATAAATATCAATAGTAGGTAAATAAGGAAAACTTATAAAATACTAAAATTGTATTTATGTAATATGCTAACATACGAGTAAGTCAAACGATTACTTAAGTAATCAACATAACAATTATGACTAACTACCGTTGAGAACAAAAAACTTAGTACTTATTCATTAGATTTATTTAGTACCTACCTACTTGGTATAAGTACTATTGTCCTTGATTGTATAAGAATACAATGACATAGTGAAATTCATCCCTTATCATCCCGAGGAAGCTAAAATATATTTGTTTAAGCGAACGCAAAGTCATAAATGTCAAAATTGACACAATTGTAACCAAATCAAAGAACGCTAAACGGTTATCATAGACACTAGAGTTTACAAAACAAATCGAGATTGACCCCCTTACTCATAAACGCCTCTTAAATTTAATCACTGTTTATCGAGATTTTTATTAGTAACTTCAATTTTATACCAAACAAAACCGTAAGAATTTAAGCTGATCAATTGACTAAAATTCCGTAAATATCCGTGTGGTGACGGAGTAAGAATACAATATGTCACCACCCCATCTCATCCCATGGGTGTCGTAAAAACCGACTAAGAGACTATCCGTGAATGTTATCTTTACGAAAAAAAAAAAAAGAAGGAAAACTTGAAATTAAACCCTATACCAATCCGTACTAGTAGGCCAAGTAACCCTCCGTCACGGGAGGAGGCCCGTCCCTGCAGTGGGACATTAATGGGCTGTTATGATGAATTGACTAAAATTTAAGATGTGTTTATGATATATATATGTATAGGGGGTGAATTTTAAAACGTAGGTAAGTAATTCAGTATTACATATATTAACCTTTATCATACATCTTCTGTATCTTTAATTAATCAATTTCTGATAAATTTTATGAAATAGCATTTTGAAATTTGAAATTCGTTTGTACAGTGGTACCTTCTTCGTACACCTTCTACATTGCTCACAGAGCTTCACAGAGAAAGACCTTATGAACGCCACAGACAAGGCAGTCACTGTGGCCAAATCCTTGGCTGGTTATGTTTGAAGAAAGAAAAAAATTGGATATCTACGACTCGAAAAAAGAAAAAGAAGTGGCCGGTTACTGACCAAAGTTATTTAAGCCGCCAACCGAGCCGACTATGTCACTACGACGGCAACCAAGACATTTCATATGAAATGCCACTGAGCGGTCACCTATCAACAATAAGACCTTACTGATGTTACTAAACCAGCTGTATCAAGCCATAAATCAGTGATTGCAACTTGATAACTGGCTGTGAATGACTCGCCTTCTTTACATCATCAGATCAGTAAATCGACTTCCATTGCTGGACATAGACCTGCTTCAAATATTGCCACCTTGTATGGTGCCTCCTTCATTCATCCGTTTCCCGCCGTCTATGCAATACTTAAAGTAAAAATTGTTTGAAAAAAAAATTGTCAACCGAAAAAAAATTCAGGGCAATACAACGTCCCCGAAACAAAGGGGACACAAAAAAGTCTAGGTTTTCAGTATGCAACACAAATCACTTAGAGGCACTTTACCTGTACCTATATGACAACAAACAAGACTGACATTTCAGATGAAATACTTCAAATCGGTCACCCATCTATTGTAAGACCTTGTCGAAGTAGCTTAACCAGCTTTATCGCTTATGAATCTGTGATGGCAACAAATATCATACATTACTAGTAAAAATTGTTTGAAAAAAAATTGTCAACCGAAAAAAAATTCAGGGCAATACAACGTCCCCGAAACAAAGGGGACACAAAAAAGGCTAGGTTTTCAGTATGCAACACAAATCACTTAAGAGGCACGTTAGCTGTACCTATATGACCAGAAATGAGACTGACATTTCAGATGAACTACTTCAAATCGGTCACCCATCTATTGTAAGACCTTGTCGAAGTAGCTTAACCAGCTTTATCGCTTATGAATCTGTGATGGCAACAAATATCATACATTACTAGTAAAAATTGTTTGAAAAAAAATTGTCAACCGAAAAAAAAATTCAGGGCAATACAACGTCCCCGAAACAAAGGGGACACAAAAAAGTCTAGGTTTTCAGTATGCAACACAAACCACTTAGAGGCACTTTACCTGTACCTATATGACAACAAACAAGACTGACATTTCAGATGAAATACTTCAAATCGGTCACCCATCTATTGTAAGACCTTGTCGAAGTAGCTTAACCAGCTTTATCGCTTATGAATCTGTGATGGCAACAAATATCATACATTACTAGTAAAAATTGTTTGAAAAAAAATTGTCAACCGAAAAAAAATTCAGGGCAATACAACGTCCCCGAAACAAAGGGGACACAAAAAAGGCTAGGTTTTCAGTATGCAACACAAATCACTTAAGAGGCACGTTAGCTGTACCTATATGACCAGAAATGAGACTGACATTTCAGATGAACTACTTCAAATCGGTCACCCATCTATTGTAAGACCTTGTCGAAGTTACTTAACCAGCTTCATCGCATATGAATCTGTGATGGCAACAAATATCATACATTACTAGTAAAAATTGTTTGAAAAAAAAAAATTAAATGTCTACCGAAAAAAAATTTAGGCTAACACAACGTCCCCGAAACAAAGGGGACACAAAAAAGGCTAGGTTTTCAGTATGCAACACAAATCACTTAGTGGCACGTTACCTGTATATCGATCGTCTGTAAATATGTCCAAACGAGCGGTTAATATTTGAGTCGGACAATTCGGTACAATCGATAATTTCCTTTGTCATGTCTGGCTTACAAGAATACGGGTATCATACGAACTTCTTTGTTTTTTGTTAAATCGGATTTTAAAAAAAAGAATGAAGATTAATGTCATTTGTTTTTTTTTTAAATAGAATTCGAAAATTTAAGAATGCAAGTAACACTATCGGCTCATGTCCGACTGCAAGGTTGGGCCTTCTGAAAAACACTTTTTGAGAAGTTTTCCTTCTTTGGAGATTTCTATAAAGATATTAGCTATATCTGCTAACTTTCCCTTAAGCCCGATTTACACATCGACAAGTACAGTAGCGAGTTAAGTAGTAAGTTGTTGATTAAGTTGACTTAAATAGATCTCCATCCTATTTTTTGGCGAGTTAAGTTGGCGAGACGCGAGAGAGGGGCTACTTCGTACTTGCTATTCGTATTGCACACTGCCCATGGCGGTAAAGCCCGATTTACACATCGACAAGTACAGTAGCGAGTTAAGTAGTAAGTTGTTGATTAAGTTGATTTAAATAGATCTCCATCCTATTTTTTGCCGATTTAAGTTTGCGAGACGCGAGAGAGGGGGCTACTTCGTACTTAACTCGCCAAAAAATAGGATGGAGATCTATTTAAATCAACTTAATCTTAAAATACTACTTAACTCGCTACTGTTCTTGTCGATGTGTAAATCGGGCATAAGACACGCATTGTATCTAAATTATCTCAAAATTTTTGACCTTAATGACGTAAGGATAATACAAGAAGGAGATGCCCTAGAAAGGCCCACAAGAGCGTAAATCCTTTAGAAAGCGCAAGTGCTCAGCACTCTGAATTGAGAGGTGAATGAAGATAATGTATGAATGTAGACGAAGCAAAGCTGGTTTGTAGGGATCCTAGAACATGGCGCTCAGTAGTCTTTGGGACAAGGCGTAAGTTTATGTATATATATGTGTAACACCACAGAAATCTAAATAAGATACCTGTGTGTAACACTGACTAAAATTATTATAGATTAACTAGTTCCGCTAGCTAAGTAACTTAATGTACACTATTTCTTTATTATAATTTTTTAATTCGGTTCTTAAATTCTAATTTCTAAATTTTAATTCTAAATTTTTCTTGTGATTAGACTATTTTTTGTTTTATAAATAAGCAAGTAACTGTAAATGTGTTTATTTGGGATTAGTGAGCTTCTAATTATTATTAATTTTAGAACAAGATTGTATAGTATTTAGTTACGATATTTTAATTTAGAATAAGATAAAACTTCACTATTGTATTAGGTGCAAACCTGTAAAGATAGTGTTAAGTATGAAATAAATAAATAAATAAATAAATAAATGTTCTTTTTTAGATTTCATACTATCTAATACAATTTTGTAACAGATTGTTGCCTAAGAAATTTTTACAACACCACAAACATTCATCCATCCATCCTCACAAACTAACGCATTGATAATATTAGTAGGATAATCAGTGATATCTTATATGAACTGTGCCAATTTCTTACCAAATTAGCCATTGCACACTTAGGTATACCGTATAGGTGTACTGAATAGATAGGTCCTTGTAAAATAATTAAGTATTTTTGTGTGATCTCCAAATGATCGTCTTGAGTCAAAATGCACTTTGTGTCCTTATATTACATTATCTATAAAATGATACCGAAAAAAATTGTTAAAGCTTTTCATCATCGACCACAAAACCCATGCTTAAAAGTGGAAAATTGGTGATGAATACTACTTACTAGTGATAGAGTACCTACGTCTATTCGATAAATTATCAGCTGATCTTTGACCTTCACACGTTAGGAAGGTCATCACCTCATTAGAATGTTATCACGTAATCAGTTCTACTTTGTGAACACAAACGTCAATCCGTCTGTTTAAGCTTAGCTTTCGGTAGAAGTTAATAATATAGATCTCCGTGTGGTGACGGGGTAAGAATACAGCGTGTCACCACCCCATCTCATCCCATGGGTGTCGTAAAAACCGACTAGGGGACTATCCGTGAATATTATCTTTACGTAATAAAAAGATGGAAAACTTAAAATTAAACCCTATACCCTATATAGTAGGCCAAGTATCCCTCCGTCATTGGAGGAGACCCGGCTGTTATGATGAATAATATAAATTATAGTGATACCTTGGCTAAGATCTATTCTGATATATTAGGTACTAGCTGATGCCCGCGGTATTACCCGCTTAATTGTTATTTTACACCATAAACTACCTATATTCCAAATTTCATCAAAATCCATTTAGTAGTTTTTGCATGAAAGGGTAACAAACATCCATCCATCCTCACAAACTTGCATTTATAATATTAGTTGGATAGAATAAGCAAAGGTGTGTCACTTTAGTGCCTAACAAATAAGGTGAATATTATCTTCACTAAATAAAAAGAAGGAAACCTTGAAATTAAACCCTATACCAATCCGTCTGCAAGCGTGGTATTAGTAGGCCAAGTATCCCTCCGTCAAGGAAGGAGGCCCGTCCCTGTAGTGGGACATTAATGGGCTGTTATGATGAAATAAGTTGACCATTACGAATTTAAGCTCTCTAGATATATCAGACCCACAGCTAAAAAACCAGTCAAGTGCGAGTCTGACTCGCGCACCGAGGGTCCTTACAAACCTATTTATTTTCCCGCCAAATTGTGATAACGTCAGGATTCAGCTGTTTAAATACTATTTTTCCCGCCAAAATTCAATGACGTCACGACTTAGCTGTTAAAATATATTTTGCTGCCAAAATTCTGTGACGTCACGACTCATCTGTCAAAAATTCTATGACGTCACGCCTATCTGTCAAAATTGACAGCTGTCAAAAGTGACAGAGGTATCAAATATTTTCCCGCCAAAATAATATGACGTCACAAATCAACTGTCAAAAATTCTGTAACGTCACGACTCATCTGTCAAAAATTCAATGACGTCACGACTCAACTGTCAAAAAATATTTTCCCGCCAAAATTCTGTGACGTCACGACTCATCTGTCAAAATTCTATGACGTCACGGGTCACGTGACCTATGACGTCACAGGTCACGTGACCTATGACGTCACAGATCACGTGACACAGCTTTCCCGCCAAAATTCTATGAAAGCAAAATATAATATGATTGCTAATAAAAAGTAGCCTATGTTCTTTCTCAGGGTCTAAAGATTGTCTGTACCAAATTTAATCGAAATCCGTTCAGCCGTTTAGGCGTGAAAGAGTAACAGACAGACAGACAGACAGACAGACAAACAGACAGACAGACAGACAGACAGACAGACAGACAGACAGACAGACAGACAGACAGAGTTACTTTCGCATTTATAATATTAGTATGGATAACGTATGCAGTGGTTTAGTTTAGCTAGGTCGACCAACGACCTCATAAAGGTCTCTGGGTCAGACGGGTTGCGGAAAGCGAGAAACCGTGTTCTGTAGCGCGTTTAAGGAGATGCCTATGTCTAGCAGTGAACTGGCTAGTTGATTGATAGTCCATGACTGCTACGCAGAGGTCTCGTGTTCGATTACTGTTTAATGCAAATTCTTGTGAGCATATACATGATTATATACATTAGTCTGGCTGTTTTCTATGTATTATCGTTCACCTCGAATAAATGCAGGTTGTAATCTTAAGTTAAACTCCAAATATTTTCAGTTAAGCAAACCAAAGCATTTTAATTCCGAAATATTTTAATTATTTCCTTATTTGTCATTAATTTTATGGAAGTTATTGGTTTGTAATGATAATAGTATTTCCCCTAAATTTATATACTTAATAATAATTTCATAAGAACACTTAAAAGTCCCGCTGCAGACATAGGCTCCTTAATACTTTTTATAGAGACGGAAGCATAGCCGATTGATATTTTAAAACAAGTTAATAATAATATACTTACCTAGTATAGTAGTATATAGTATTGGAGTATATAATATAAAGTATTCAATAGTAACATTTCACAGCTAAAGCGAGAGAGGATGGCTTTGTCGCAAGGATCCGATAGTCCATTCATGTCTTACTGCAGGGACGGGTCTCCTCCCGTGACCTTTTTACGACACCCATGTGATGGGACGGGGTGGTGACATATTGTATTCTTACTCCGTCACCATACGGAGAAATTCCTATGTGTGGTGAACCAAAGTCTAGAGCCAGCTTCCGACACAACATGTGCTTCCTGCCTGGTATGATATGAGATCCAGTGTGATGAAACATTTGAGCAGACCGGTTAGGTAAAGGTAGGCATACACGATCCTCCTATCGTCGAATCCGGCATGACGCTACCGATTGGATCAGTTAGAATTGACCGTGTGTGCGAGTGGATCGGCATGACAGTTAGAATTGATGGCATGATCGAATTTCGTTTCTTTTGATTGAGATTGGATCAAGCCTGCAATGTCGTGGAAGGATCGTGTATGCCCACATGACAACGGAGTGAAGCCATTTTCTTGACTACCATTCGCTGTCTTCATACCTGAACTGTATTCAAGCTTTCTATCTGGTTCAATAGACATATTGCCGTGTCTTATATTAAAAAATATCATTGGCTATGCTTATATACAGGACATGAATGTCTATGGCTTCAGATTATATTAACAAAGAAAATTATACCTTATTCCCTTATTTTAAGGTTTATTATGTTATGAATTTTAAGTAAGCAGGTGCAGTAGCTTTGTATTAGTTAGAATAGATGTACTTAGATATGGTACTATGAGCGGTTGGAAGGTTATACTTAGTTAGTACATAGAGGGAAACTTAGTAAGTACCTACTACTTGGCTATCACGCTGGACAAGTTGGTACCGTGTTATCATAATAGCCCATTAATGTCCCACTGCAGGGAAGGGCCTCCTCCCGTGACGGAGGGTTACTTTGCCTACTAATACCACGCTGGCCAGACGGATTGATATAGGGTTTAATTTCAAAGTTTCCTTTTTTTTTATTTCGTAAAGATAGTAGTTACGGTTATTCCCTTAGTCGGTTTTTACGATACTCATGGGATGAGATGGGGTGGTGACATATTGTATTGTTACTCCGTCACCACACGGATAACCAGACATTATAACCAGACTCTTTTTGAAAGTGTAGCACAGTAACCCTATTTGGTCATATAAAAATTCCATTAAAATTAGGTTATTAATTTGGTGTTTTCCTACATGGAATTTCCCTGAATCATCTAGGTATGCGTATATTGCGTAAGTACCTAAGTATTAAAAATTATTATTAAAGTCGATTTTTAAATATTTTATATTTTTTTAATAATTATATTAAAAGCAAATAGTTATAACTTCGCTTAAAAATATAGCCAAGAAAACCAGTTCCAACTCCACTAAAATTGCGACAAAAATAAAAAAAAAAACAAAAAAAAAATAACAAGTTTTATAAACAGGTGAATGTTATATTATCAAGTGACTTGTATATCATGTAAAAATAGTACATAGGTTCACTAGCCTTATGAATAAGCCGGTTTTTGTCCATTGACTGCGCAAGCGCACAGTTTCTTTCATCCCTACAGCGTAATAAAAATGCGTCATATTTAATCTTTCATTCTTTATCTGAAAGATAATGAAAGTTAGGTGTCTATGAAAAATGATTTTGTAAAGAAAAATGTCATTATCGTTGTTTGAAATTAAGTAAGTAAGTATAAGTATATAAAGTTTTTAGTTCGTCTATTACGCTAAATAGATGAAAAGATTTGATTGAAATTTTGGTGTTATTAAGGTAAGTACCTATAGCTTAACTACGGTTTATATCTAGTAGTAAGATATAGATAGATAAGACATCCGAGTTCATTCTGTAAGTGTCGTAAAAACATAAGCTTAGTCATAAAACCTACCAAAAAAAAAGAAGTATTGACAAGCGTGGTTGTAGGCTACGTTTTCCTTCATTACTGTTAAAAACTACCAGTACTACTACCTACATCAAAGTTTATATTTATTTGTGTACAAAATGTTTGTTAAAATATGGATTTTGTCTGAAATAAAGAATTATTTAATTTAATTTTATTTAAAAAATTGCCAGCATTATTCACAAAAAAAACACGTAATAAATATTACATACAATACTTTATGTACACTATGTATTCAATCTATAAGTATACCTACTTAATTATAATAAAATAGTTAAGTACAGCGGCAGAAAAGTCACCATACATTACAAAGTTACGACGATCGATGTCTTAAAAAATTACTAACAAAGAACGCTAAAAATTATTAATGAAAACATTATTATTAAATAGGTAATCAACATTACCATATCGCTCAATGACTATTATCAGCTATAAACCTAGGCAGAACTAATAGGTTAGCTTCATAACCTGATACCACGAAGGCCAACATAAAATGAACTCACAAAAACACCAATGTGTAAAACAAATAAAAAAACAAAACTTAACTAAAGTTCGTCAACCTAAAAATAACTACATCCCCCAACTTAACCAAAATTACACTTCAATAAGAACTATTTTCCTTTGCATTACCACTCGCAACGATATTCACTATGATCACATGAGTGAATTTGCAGGCGCAATCTAGCAATGCAACTCACTAGCAACAACTTCAGATCGACCCAATCAAGTTCATAGATTAAGATTGGCGTACAAATATAATTATAACCAAACCGCACTTTGTATAAATTTATTTAATTTATTAAAACATAACTTACCAAAAGTCCATGCAGTATTTGTCCATATGCACAAATAATGTTCCTTTACGTTTGTTATCTACGCAAATAAATATAGTTCACTATCACATAATATTTAAACTAGTTTTATATAAGTTTGCACTTCAACATCACAAAATTTTTAAAGTTTTTTGTACAAGCAAGGCACTATGGCTACATCACAATTTTGAGCAAGTCAAAGAAAAAAAAATAGTTTCACTTTATGAGGTCATCGAACGCGCGGCCGCGACTATTCCGCTGCATTCGAAAATGGAACGTTTTGAACACACTCACATGAAGTTCGGTAAGTGAATTCGGCGTAACTCGCCACAGTTCGGGGTCCATTCGTTGATATTTTCGTATATTTTCGTGTCGAATGGCACGCGAGGCGCGTGCGGGGACAGCTCGCGCGCAACTGAAGATTGTCCTAGGTTAAGTTTGGAAAAAACACCGCTAGCTCAATTTTCCGCTTACTAACTCGCTAGTTTCTTTGCGTCCAAAACTATTAGCACTGGCACACATCACAGCTCCCCCCTATGGGGTGGTCCCATAAAAAAACCCCTCAGTCCACGAGGTTACTATTGTTTTGACAGCTCCATGAGTTACAACCGTGCGTAATATGTATACAGCGGGAATGTGTTACGCAGAGGGCGCCACCGGTCGCGTAGAATACTCCTCCGATTATAGAAACAAACCGCTATTAACAAAATAAACTAGCACAGCGCGTAAACACAACGAAATTACTGAATGCCACTTTTCATTATTATTTCGCTATGCACCGGCCGACGTCATCAAAATAGCAGACGTTCAAAGTTATATTCGTCTCTTTCCCGCGCGTCACAAACATGCATTTCTAAATTCGAACATACGGAATTTGAATTTGAACTGTCATCTTTTGATGTGTTTTAATGGCGGGCGAATAAGTAAAGTTTGTCGTGTGTCGTAGTAACGAATGGCGCGAACTATAGGTGCACACAAGCACGTGACTGCACTTGTACTGAGGCTAGATGACATTCACAAAGGCTTAAACTCGCAAGTTCAGACGGATGCGGCGTCAATAAACTGGCCGATGGTGCGTTCTTAATGTACAAACGTAATATTATATATCGGTTACACACTTAATACACTGATCCTATGCGACGGGTCTTAGGTACCTTGTTACGTCACTTGATACTGAGTTTTTTATTCGTTTAGAAATCTTGAAGACCATGTTCATTGTTTGTTAATTGTCGTTGCTAGTTACTTACTTGGTCGTTATTTCAATGTCGTTTATAAGGATATAGCTTATTTTATATACTTTGCTAATGGTTACAATTACAATGTTTATTTTTTTAATGGGGATAGATTATACTAAGCAATATTGTAAGGTAATAATATAAAAGACCTGTAGACAGCAACCTGTTAGCTATATTTCTGATTCACTGATCTCCTACGGGTTCGGGACTCGGACTCGTGCTTCACCTAGGTTCTCCACCTGGGTGAAGCACGGGGACTTGCTACGTCCCGTGCTCCAACTTATGATGAGTACAGTCAAGTAATTAAGATAAATACACAATTATATCATCAATCAAATCAACAGGATTTTTTTCAGCACAATTTTCTAAAAAAAAGTGGCAACGAAATGTTTTTTTACGAATTAGCCCCCTCTCTCGCGTCTCGCCAACTTAACTTGCCAAAAAATAGGATGGAGATCTATTTAAATCAACTTAATCAGCAACTTCCTACTTAACTCGCTACTGTACTTGTCGATGTGTAAATCGGGCATAAGGGAGTAAAAATCTCGCTAAACAGTGATTAAATTTAAGAGGCGTTTATGAGTAAGGGTATATTGTCAAATGAGTAATTAAGTTAAATAATTATATAAAAAAAACAACATACAAATAAAGTACCTATACCACTTTGTCTTGTCATCAGACAGTCTCACCATTTGATGACGAAATAAGATTTGTATCCAACCTCATTGGACACAGAACACAGTCCTTACAGAACGGACCTCTTGTAACGGAATTCAAGAAAAGAGCGTACTCCCTTCTTAAAGGTCGGCAACGCATCTGTGATTTCTCTGGTGTTGCGGGTGTCCATGGACGGCGGTGATCACTTACCATCAGTTGACCTGCTGCCTTCCATCAATATAAAAAAAAATATGAACCGTTTTAAGACTACGAGCATACCTACCTGTCAAGCGATGTTGGGTGGGACGTGATATAACTTAGCTTTCAATAGGAAGCATCCAATGATCTTTATCAACAAAGGTTCTTCCGGGCATCCAGCTGCAGCATAATATGACGACGTCTTAGGTAACGTAACCAGCACTGCAGCGTGAAAACCGATTAAATGTATGTAGCCGATTAGGTATAAGTATTTATTTTTTAAGTAACTATGTGGTTACTTCTGTGCATTGTCATAGATGCATTGTCTTGTGGAATAATCTTGTTGTTTTTTTTATTTATTTATAAAAAAGACAACTCCCGCACTAGGGATCATGCTCTGTGTCGCGGGCACCTTTTTACAAACATCAATTAACGGACACAAAAAGAACACCCAGACTCAGAATAATTTGTGGATCTCACAAATTATTGTACTGCGTGGGGATCGAACCCACAATCTCTTGCACGGCAGCCGCTTGCGCTACCATCGCGCCACCGAGGTCGTCTGTTGCGTTTGTGTATTTCTAATTTTCTTTCTTTTTTTTTCTAATTAAGGCGAAGGAAAACGAATGAAAAACGAAAAGTAATACATAGGCACAATATTTTAGATTTTGAGATATACGTAAAAATCTATTCTGTTATTACAGTACCTATTTTTGTTCTTTATTAAGTATATAAACTCACTAACTTAAAAATTTCTTAAACTAGGTATCAATAGAAAGAAAATGAAAATAAATACGGGTCTTGAAAAAAATAACATTGGTTTAAGTTTGTTTATGCTTGACGCACATAAACGGAAGAAATTAAAAAAAAAACTGGACCACTTAATGAAATTGACATAAATAACAAAAAGATTTTCGTTATTTTAACCTACCTCTCAATAACATGTCATATGAAATCAATATTATACATTTTAAATTTGAAATGTATCATAGTTTAAAAGTAATGTAAGTACTTTAAAACAAAAAAAAAAAATTTTATACCATAATATCACATTTCCGCAAAATAAAATGCAACCATAAAAACGCATGTCAATATTTCCCGCCAACGAAAGTGACGTTTTATTTTTTTTTTGTTAAGCCAAGTCCTGCCGAATGCATCGCACATTCAGCCTCGTAGTGTCGTCGACCCCTGTATTCGGGCGTCGCCAGCCATTATGTTGGGAAAGGTCAGGCCCGCACACATATTTATGTAAGTACTGTGTGTATGTATGAGTTGCTTTTACTTTCATTATTATTGCGAATTTAAATTTTTTGGAGTATTTTTTTTGGTTATGTATTTTTAAGGCGTTGGCGTTGTTTTTGGGTTATATGAGATACGTTTGAGAAGTTGAACAGTTAGAATAGACCCATTTATTTAGAGTTTTAGCAGTTCATTGATGTCCCACTGTTGGGATGGGCCTTTCCATGTGTAGATTAAGATGATCTTCTTTTCATAACTAGCTGGCCATACCTTTCAACTTTTGCTTTAAGAACTACTTACCTAAAAGTATATCCGTCAAACAAGTTTTTTTACATAATAATATCAAACCAGGCGAACTCCGTTTCGCCACCAAATGGCTTCGTTTTAGGTAATGTGAAAAAATATTTTCCCGCTTATCTGTTGAAATTTTTCCTGAATTTTCTTTGCTACAAACCACACCCACCTTACCTTTCCAACGAATGCAAAACCGTGGAAATCGGTTCGTGCGTTCTGGAGTTATAGCGTCAGGAAGGAAAACCCGACTTATTTTTGTAGATAACTGCCTAAGTACTTGATGTAAGTGATTAATATCTAAGTTCTTAACAGCCAAACATCAAAAATTCATTCTTAAGTACAAAATAATGTAAAAACCTCATATTAAACTCGATTAAAAACGTGTTCAACCAAGTTCGTAACCCAGACACACAGGTCATATAAGTTTTCGTTCAACAATGACATTCGTTCAAAAATTGCCAAATTATTCTGATAAGGCTATCTTATCGTCACTGACCATGCGAATCCAGCGGTTATTGTCCGAGGTCATGGTCGATACCTATCTCTCTTACACTTATTAAAATAATGTATTTGCATCTCACTCGCACGTGTTGTAATTATTACTGTTTATTCTTTGTGTATGTTAAGGTTTTGGTACGTGTACAACGAATAATTTAAAACTATATTTACATTCATTTATCGCAGGCAAAATTGACTATTCCTGGATATAGACCTCATTTAAATATTATTATCATCATAACAGCCCATTAATGTCCCACTGCAGGGACGGACCTCCTCCCGTGACGGAGGGATACTTGACCTACTAATACCACGCTGGCCAGACAATTGGTACAGGCTTTAATTTCAAGTTTTCCTTCTTTTTATTTCGAAACATAATATTCAAGGATAGTCCCTTAGTCGGTTTTTACAACCATGGGATGAGATGGGGTGGTGACATATTGCATTCTTACTCCGTCACCACACGGAAATTCCTGGACATAGACCTCATTTAAATATTATACCTATGTACCTTTTTCTAATTTATCATCATTATTGTCATATCAGCCATAACATGTCCAAAGCTGGATATAGACCAACTCCAACTATCCCTACAGCAGACGATCTTATATATCCCTTATCTATTGTTCTCCTGTAACCTTGATATTTTCAGTCATTCAAACCCTTTGTTTTAGTACCTACTTACTGTTTTGGTCTGGGTTTTGTGTATGAAGGTATAATACGTAGGTATGTATTTACCAAAGGTCCTAACCACTTGAACGTTAACTGCGCGAATCGCTTTCGCAAATCCAACGTTTAAGTGGCAACGCTCGCAGTTTTTTATGTGTTTATAAAAAACTGCGAGTTTTCCGTCTTGATAAAAACGGCTAACACGAGAAAACTACTGCATCAATTTGAAAATGAAAAACATCGTCGTGTTCGTAAAAGTATAGGGAATAAACTTGAATTAAAATACATTAACCTTATGAATATCTAAATACAATGAATAGTTGATAAACCTGAGAAATTGCGGAAAATGGTTGACATTTTCCGCGATTTTCCAGGAATTATATTATTTGTGAATAAAATTAGCAACCCAAATTGATGATTTTATTTTTAAAATATAATTAACTATATTTCTTTTAAAATAAAATTAATATATTTATAATTCATAAGGTTAAAGTATTTTAAATTATTTTTGAAATAAATACCTTTTTTAGCTGACTCGGCCATCTCGGCGTTTTGTACGTGCATACCATATTTTTGTTTAGACAATAAGAACATAAAAATAAGAACGTAGTAGGTTTGTTTTCTAAATTTAATTATTGTTTATTAGTTTATCTTCTAGTATTAAACGATTTCAATAAACTTTAAACGATTTCAATAAACTTTTATTGAGGAAAGCGTAATTAAACCGCCATTATTGTTAAACTCAAGGCCAAGTCTTAGTCTTTGACTTTTCTTTTATTAAATTTTAAAAGTTACTCAACTTTTATAACATAATATTACGACCATTAGAAAGCACACATTTTCTAGAAAATTGTAATTTAATTAATCAAATGTATATAAATATTTAATTAATCAAATGTATTTAACACATAAATAAACAGTAAATTTCATACAAGGACATAGGTACGAAATGAAGCAAACTTCTGTTTGACATTGCGACCACAGATTATTTTTTACAGCTGTTTATTTTGGTGTAATCCGTTCTAAAACTATCGACAATTGTCCCACAGACTTTTTTAAACGCAGAGTTTAAGCGGTAGAATCATGTTTTTATAAAATATCGCACGTTGCAGAACGATTTTTTTTTTGGTACTTTTATAATACCATATGACGTAAGTCCCGCCATTTTGTCAGTGGATAAATCATACCAATTGTCGTTCAAGTGGCTAAGCAGAGCTTGTATTGTAGGTGGGTACCTACTAGATAACGGATAAATATACTAAAGTATATTTTTTTTGACCACATCAATGACCAAACAACCATGTTGTCATACACACTAAGATTTTAAAATCGAACACGACAGCATGCATACATGTACTAAAGCCCGATTTACGCATCGACAAGTACAATAGCGAGTTAAGTAGTAAGTTGTTGATTAAGTTGATTTGAATAGTTCTCCATCCAATTTTTTGATGAGCTAAGTACAAAGTAGCACCCTCTCCCGCATCTCGCCAAAAAATGCAGATCTTAAGTCAACTTAATCAACAACTTACTACTTAGGTAACTCGCTACTGTACTTCTCGATGTGTAAATCGGGCTTTACTATTACGCAAAGATCGATATTAAGCTACAATCATAGGTAGGTACAAATAAGATAAAATAAGGAAGTACCTACAAGATAATTCTTTGTATTCCACGAATTAGACGTAAATTGCCTAAAATAACAAAAATGTCAAAATAATTGGGAACCTACCTAACACTTTGCGGTTAACCATAAGCTGGGATTTTGGTAACAAATATGTGATTATTTCACTTTACAAAAACATACCTAATATTAATAATAAGGATAATATTTAAACAAAGGGACAATTAACATGATAACACTTTTTTGGGTACAATTACTGTTTTAACAGGAAAGGTTGAATAAACAGAATCGACAGCGCAGCGGTCGTGATAAACTGCACACAAATTATTGTAAAACTTTTATTAATAAATATTTCAATTTTTTATATTGTACCTAATCTATTTCAAATAATTGTAATTATTATTTGGGTCAAACGATGTAACAAAACATTTGGCGCTATATTTTTATTTCGGATTTCCGGTGACCACAAACGTTTAAAGTTATATTTTAAGGTTATTATTAATGAAGGCAGAATACCGATTATATAGATCAGATGAGTCAAAGATACAAGATAGTATTCAATAACTTTTTTCGAACTGACAAACTGTACATTTTGATACTAGTACCATTGATGAAATTCAAAATAATACAAAAAGTACCTATAATAATTAATCTAAGAATATAATCTAATCAACAATAGAATAATGAAACGGCGATAATCTAAAAATAATATTTTATAAGACCTTACGTCTCAGGCAAACTTTAAAAATACAGCACCAAATCAGTTTTAATGGCCGTACCACAAATGAAACAGGTAGGTATGGAAAAGTTTTTGGGCCTATACATAGATAATGATGGTTCATGAAAAACCCAACTTAACCAAGTCTGAAAGCTGCATAAGTTCTCACAAGCATTTAATGTTCTAGGGAAAGTCACTAGTTTTATAAAATCAATTTTTCATCAAGTTTTTCATCTTTTAAAAGACAACTTTTGCTGTAGGGATTGACCCCTGTGTATCGTAGGGACTTTTACAATACTCAATAGTGTATTACTTTTACAATGTACGTATCATAAATCATAACAGCCTATTAATGTCCCACTGCAGGGACGGGCCTCCTCCCGTGACGGAGGGATACATGGCCTACTAATAACACGCTGGCCGGACGGATTGGTATAGGGTTTAATTTTAAGTTTTCCTTCTTTTTATTTCGTAAAGATAACATTAACGGATAGTCCCTTAGTAGGTTTTTACGACACCCATGTAATGAGATAGGGAGGTGACATATTGTATTCTTACTCCGTCACCACACGGATAATCACCCTGACAAAAACAGTTATAATTTTTTTTCACAATAATCGTTTTTTTACACAAATAAAGCTAAATAAATACTACAGTATATTTCAACATATTTCCTTATCACAGTTCTATGACCGATAACACACACGTCGAAACGTTGACGAATACTCACCTAATGGAATCCATCAATGTCATTAGTTACTTGGTCTACTGGTTGAAAAACTGGTGTTAAAAGACCTATGGAATACGATGTCGGTTTTACGACACCCATGGGATGAGATGGAGTGACATATTGTATTCTTACTCCGTCACCACACGGAGAATCATCAACTATATTACTATTAAAATCCTCCATAAATACTGCGCTTTTTCCATTTAGTCCGTTCCTCTCACCTTTTTTCAAGCTTCAGGCCATCCTATCTGACGCTTGCTGACTCACTGTCCCAACTTCTAGACACACAAAACAACAAATTTAATCCCACATTACCAACAAGGTCATAAAAATTAACAAAAAAGTCAAAAGTTTATCGACACTTAAAACATCTGGGTCAATATCATTTATTTATTGATTTCGTTCAATAACAACAACTAACAATATTATGTTGCCATTTATTTATATCAGGCGCTTACGTGTATGCCTTATGCGAAAATTTGTGTTGCTATTACAAAAAATATACCTATAGCTTAAAGGATTGCCTTTTTTAAAGCCCAATTTACACATCGACAAGTACAGTAGCGAGTTAAGTAGTAAGTTGTTGATTAAGTTGATTTAAATAGATCTCCATCCTATTTTTTGGCGAGTTAAGTTGGCGAGACGCGAGAGAGGGGGCTAATTCGTACTTTAATTAACAACTTACTACTTAACTTGCTACTGTAATTGTCGATGTGTAAATCGGGCATAAGTGCAGTGGGCACAGGGCAAGTAGTCCGGACGGCCTGAATTATGCCTGTCTTCTCCTCGTTCTGGCGATTTATGGCTGAAGAACACCGTGGGTTTTAGTCGGTTCACCGTGCCACACCACAGCGTTTCGGGACTCCGACACACCTTCCCGCCTGGGTCTAAAAAAGGTCTTAGTCTTCCTAATTAGTAGGCTGTCTCTCTCAAATAAACTGTTCAGTGTTCACGAGTTAAAATCGTAATGACTTAAACCCATTGATTTACAAAAAACCTTTGTAAATCAAACCTCGTTTTGGTGTCTCGTTGTAATTACTTTAAGAATGTTCTATGACGAAAGCTATGACTCTTACTTTATTTCGTGCAAAGAATGCATTATCAAAATACTTATTTATAACATTAATCTATATCAAGGACAAATATTGTGAAAAAAATGCGAACAAAAACGTGTTTTTTGACATTCAGACTGTAATGTAACTGCACTGATAACAATCTTTAAACAGACTGATAAAAAATATAAATTAGAGTAAAATGATAAGAGTTCGTTGAACCGTGATTGTGGTTTTTGTAACGCAGATTCTTTATATTTGCTCTTGTCATTTTTTGCACATCGCCATCTGATCCTGAACTAAGCAGAGCTTGTACTATAAGAACTAAATAGACAACTGACATAAACATCCTTAAATTCGTTTTTTTTAGTAAAATGTACATGTAAAAACCTATGTAAGAACCCTATACCAATCCGTTTGGCCAGCTTGGTATTAGTAGGCCAAGTATCCCTCTACAAGGCGATTTCATTATTGAGTTATATTATACTAGCTGATGCCAGCAGCTTCACCCTCGTTGTATAATTAACTTAAATGTTATTCTACAACCAGAACTACCTATATTCCAAATTTCATCAAAATCCATTCAGTAGTTTTTTGCGTGAAAGAGTAACAAATCCATCCATGCATCCTCACAAACTTTCGCATTTATAATTTATTGGTAGGATTAAAAATTGTTTTCTAATGACGCTATAGCTTGATACAATAGGCTCGGCATTGCGCAGGTCAGTCATGAAATAAAACACCTGTTTAAATACACATCTGTTCGGTAACACTTGAATAATTTATGTATTTTTAAATGAAATCTATGAAAATAATATATAAACGCCATCGTATACCTAAACTAAAAGTTGTCTAGTCCATGAAAGACTTTAATTATTAAGACGACCTATGTGGCGTAGTGATTACATAACATAACTGCTACGCAGAGGTCTCGGGTTCGATTACCGCTCAATGCATATCCTTGTGTGCATAAACATGATTGTTTGCATGTAGGTATGTTTTAAAAAAAAAGTATTTAAGTATGTTTATCCGTTGTCTAGTACCCATAGTACAAGCTTTGCTTAGTTTGGGACTAGGTGGCGATGTATGAATGTGTGAGAATTTCTTTTTTTTGTAAAGCCTGGTATCCACTACGTTCACACATTCTTGAAACGCAGTCAGAGGAACAGAAAACTACATGAAGAATAAATAGGATATTATCGTATACTAGGTACTACATAAAAGTAAAGAATTTATGTTGGTATAAGTTTTGAGGCACGGCATTGGGCAGTTCAGTACCGTGTTGATAAGGTATTTGTACTAACATTTTAGTAACGTCATCATAAAAATTTAGTATTCGTTTTAATATATTAGGTACGGTTATGTCATAGTCACCACCCCATCTCATCCCATGGGTGTCGTAAAAACCGACTAAGGGACTAACCGTAATTACTATCTTTACGAAATAAAAAGAAGGAAAACTTGAAATTAAACCCTATACCAATCCGTCTGGCCAGTGTGGTATTAGTAGGCCAAGTATCTCTCCGTCAAGGCAGGAGGCCCGTCCCAGCAGTGGGACATTAATGGGCTGTTATAATGATGACGTCATAGTTATGCGGTTATGCGTATTTATATCATCACCACACTACTTTATTTCGTAAGTATCGCGAAAGTCAACAATTTAATGCAGATTACATAGAAGGAAATTTGGGTTAAAACTTTATATCAAACGGTAAGCGATCTTTAGGTATTATTAGGCTAAGTGTCCCTTCAGTTCGTTTTTGTAATAGGACATTTTAAATTTTCTTACATATTCACATATTATACATAGAAAACACCCATACCGTTACAAACATTATACATGCACATAAAACTTAGCATAGAGCGGGAATCGAACCCAAAACCTCTGTATATCAAACATGTAATACATCAATAACATGCTGACCATACATAAATAAACAATGCAAGTTTGTCGCGTCGATGCATCATCAAAACTCAAGTTCAATGAACTCTGAATCACGTCACTTTCGGGATGCTCTATCTCTTTCGCACTTATGTTATCACGTATATCGCCGTCTCTTACAACGATAGAAACACAATCCAACCATTGTTGTGACTTCAGGATATTGTATTTTTAACTAATTGAGATTAAAATGGAATGTGTATTTTGTTGTTTTGTGATTGTAAATTGCTGTGTCGTTTGTGAGTAAGTTTAACAAGTACTAAAACAGGCTTTTGGTATATTTGGTTCGATAAGAATATGATACGTTAGGACAACTCATGTTAAGTTGCATGTAAGCTCCGTGTAGTGACTAAGATGAGACGGAGGGATACTTGACCTACTAATACCAGCCAGGCGGATTGGTATAGGGTTTAATTTCAAGTTTTCCTTCTTTTTATTTCGTAAAGATAATATTTACGTAAAGTCCCTTAGTCGGTTTCTACGACACCCATGAGATGAGATGGGGTGGTGACATATTGTATTCTTACTTCGTCACTACACGGTCACTGTCATACTTATAATTCAATTAGGATGATAATAGGTCTTCAGGATCCATTGTTCAGTTTTTATTGCCACCTTTGTATTATACTTATACAAAATTAAATTGTATTGAGAATCTACCTTTTATTAAAAATCTCATTCATTTTGATCATTCATTCTTTGACAATAAGGTTACATGTTAATTTAGTTAACCGACTTTAAAAGGAAGAGATGATTCATAATTGTATGCTTACTAGCTGACCCGTGCCCACTTCGTTGGGCGGCGAAAAAAACGCGTCCCTTTTTTAAACATATTTCATTACTGCTCCACTCCTATTAGTCCTAGCGTGATCCTAGATAAATGGACTATTCAACACAGAAAGTATTTTAAAAATCGGTTCAGTAGATCCAGAGATTACCCCCTACAACGTCACAAACACACAAACTTTACCTCTTTATAATATTTATTGTAGAAGTATAGATAAGTATAGTATAGAAGTATAGATTACAATTGATAAAAAAAAATTACTGTTTTGATTGAGATTTATTAATGGGTATTTTCCTATGTAGGTATAAGTTTAATGAAAACTGCTTATGTGGCTTAAAAAATATTTAACAATCGCGAGAAGCTAGGGTATCTTTGAAACTCAATATAAGAAAGAAAATATGTATTTATTTATCCATAATAAGTAATATTATAAATAGGAAAGTGTGTCTGTTTGTTTTTCCTCATGGCAAAACGGAGCTACAAATTGACTTGATTTTTTAAGTGAAGATAGTTGAAGGGATGGAGAGTAACTTAAGCAACTTGTTTTTCTTTTTTATTTCTTCTGTGGCCTTGAAAGGGGAACAGTGCTACCCCGAATTTAATGCGAGCGAAGCCGCGGATAAAAACCAGTTTTATATAAACCAAGATGTAAGTAAATCGCTTAATGAATGTGGACGAGGCCGAATCTGTTAGCCAGGATCGTGACAAGTGGCGTTCTGTCGTCTCTGCCTACCACGGCCGGGATAAGGCGTGAGTTTATGTATGTATGTATGTAAGTAAATCTCATTAGGTACCATATCATAACACCACACACACCCTAGCCTTGTGTACAGGAATACCTGAATCGTTATCAGAGGTCATTGACACTGATAACGCACTATTTGTTTTACAATGCTAAATATTATTTTTATACTTTATTTATTAATCACTTAACTATCCTACTGCAAGGATTGCCTACTACAGTGATTGTATACTTCATAACAGCCCATTAATGACCTGAATGGTATTAGTAGGCCAAGTATTCCTCCGTCACGGAAGGAGGCCCGTCCCTGCAGTGGGACATTAATGGGCTGTTATGATATAATGACATCCCTTTTATGCCAAGCCGTACAAAACAAACTTAAAACAATATTGCAAAAAAAAGTTTCTAAGAAATTATAAATACTGTACCTTTCTTTATCTAGGGTTCAACGTCCTGTCATAACTTCTCAGAAACCTATAAAGTCAAAACAATGAGCGAATTTAATACCCAGCCAGTTAACGTTCCAAATTCAAAACGAATCAGAACATTCATTCTTAATTTGAATTTGAAAAATGATCGTTAATTACTACAATAGTACTTATTAAACAAAGTCGCTATCTTTATAATATGCATAAATCTTTAAAATTACTGAACGGATTTTGAAGCAGTTTTTTTAAATAGATAGAGTGATTCAAGAGGAAGGTTTACATGAATACATGCATAATACTGTAGAGTATAAGTCGCTATGTCGGTCTTTAGTTAACGAATAAATTTACACGCACCCGAAAATTCAACAAACCAAAATTGAAAATGAAACTTGGTAAACATCCGTCAGAAAACGAGGACAACCGAAAACGCTTCAAGGTCGTTGAGGCAGGTCAGTGTTGTGACGTCAGAGGCGCCCTCCAAAACGTGGGGTCGTTGAACTCGCCGCCACCGCGGAAACTGTGCTGTGCGCGCTTCGAATGAGAATTGGGGGCTCTTTGTGTGTGTGTTGCGGGTTTGGACAGACGGACAACTTGTTCGATGTACAGAATGTAAGTTGGGAAGCTTTCATTAAATAATCAAATTTAATTATTTTTACATTAAAGTGCCTTAAATATGAAACTATAGGTCTAAAACTATGCTTAATTTTAGTATTAAGTTCTTTTTGTTTGTTACTAAATATAATAAACTAGCTGACCCGTGCCCACTTCGTTGTGCGGCGAAAAAACGCGACCCTTTTTTTAAACATATTTTATTACTGCTCCACTCCTAGTAGTCATAACGTGATACTACCTAGCCTATGACACTCCCCGATAAATGGACTATTCCACACAGAAATAATTTTTTAAATCAGTTCATTAGATCCAGAGATTACATCGTCACAACGTCACAAACACACAAACTTTACCTCTTTATAATATTAGTATAGATAGATGAATAAAATAAAATGCAATTTAATTTCTGATTTAGCATTGATGTGACATCTGTTGATTCTTATTGTTAAAATAATAAGATTAAAGGTTTTCGTAATGGCCCAAGTAATGTTTTTATCTACTTGCCTTTTTTAGACAATATTGTACATAAATAAAGGGGGATAAAGTAAAGTCTTAAATATTTTACTTAGCACTTTTGATTGGAACAAGTGGTGCAATCGGCTCTAACCTCACGAACGTCAGCAATTCCAAGTCGCTGCAAAAATTACCATAATCTGGGGCTTTACTTACCATTATTCAGTTTTCCCTTAATAATAACATTGAAAAATAATTATGATTAGTAGGTATTTTTTTGTAATAATATTTTTTTTAATGACCTTATATTTGTATTTGTAAAAGTCCTCGCGATATCTGTATCTGAGGACTAGCTAACTATTGCAGTCCACTGCTGTGGACATAGGCCTCTCCCAACACGCGCCACAGAACACGGTCCTGCGCTTTCAAGAAGAATGAACATGACATGCTAGACTGGAACTTTTCTTTATACAAGTCCATAAAATACGTGGTTTATTACCTATAAAACATGTATCGCCAACATGTTGGCCATCAAATCCATAACGTCTGAACCAACCTTTACATGTTATACATATACAATAGCAAAGTGTGCGTAATTCCGTCTAGTTATCTCTGTGTGCGTCACAATTCGGCGGCAAACCTTTAATTTTGTTCCATTATTATTATATGTATTATATTTATATTTATTTACGTCTCAATTCATTTCCTTGTTCTCGTGAGGTTTTTTACATTGTGTAATCATTTTTAGTTTTAAATTTTATTTGTAATGTCAAGGTTTTTGTTATAAATGTATTTATTACTATTGTTTTGGGAATAAAGAGGAGCCTATATGTTACTCCAGTGTGTTATCTACGTCAATCGGTCCAACCATTTAAGCGTGATTGAGTGACAAACATACATCTATAATACAAACTTTTGTAAGGAAGATGACACTCCTTTAAATATTAACGGATGTCTCTACACAGCGCCATCTGTTTCCAAAGTAAGCTAGGCTTAACCTGCTTGTGTTATGGGTAACAGAACAACGGATATTAATACTTATACACTTTTTTTGTAAATACATACATATTATACATCTCAGACCAATGCAAATAATCATGCTCATGCACACAAATATTTGCATTGAGCGGGAATCGAACCTCAGAACTCTGCGTAGCAGTCATGTTATATAACCACTACGCCACAGAGGTCGTCTATATTATTCCACTGTCTGAAATGATTTAATTTGGTTTTACCAGTCCTGAATACACTGTATATTCTGCCACGTGGTCGCCATTTGTTTATTTGCTGCTCCAAGCCAACGGCGCGGTAGATTCTGCCTGTTGCATTAGCGACTAAACGTTGCAGCTTGGTATTACCTACAGGCAACCCTATATCTACGCGTTCTGTTTAATGTGATGTGTAGTGAAATTACTGTACTACGGGACCGTGTGGTGACGGAGTAAGAATACAATATGTCACCACCCCATCTCATCCCATGGGTGTCGTTAAAACCGACTAAAGGACTATCCGTGAATATTATCTTTACGAACTAAAAAGAAGGAAAACTAGAAATTAAACCCTATACTTACCAATTTGTCTGGCCAGCGTGGCATTAGTAGGCCAAGTATTCCTCCGTCACGGGAGGAGGCCCGTCCCTGCTGTAGGACATTAATGGGCTGTTATGATGATAACAGAAATAAGCTTGTGCACCTTTAATAAGCTTGTGTTTCAAGGTAGCCAGCGGCTTAGCGGTGCTCTGACATTACTGACGTCCAATAGCAGCGATTATTATTTTTACTATCATCATAATGGAAGCAATTAAAATCAAAATAAGTAGGTATAATAAGGACCGGGTGGTATGAACATACCTACTTACCAGAGACTTTTCTAAATAATTTTACTCTCTGGTTATTTATTACAATATCTACTAAGTATTATTAAATTTACTAAAAGGTATACTTATATCAATATTTCTTAACATTAAAATCTAATACAACATTTAAAAATAAGTTACTAACCATTCAAAGCAATAAATAAAAGATTAAAACATCTACAAAAGTCTAAAACAAGTTATGGCGGGCTCCCTAATAAAAATTCAAGATGGCTGCCTTCTAACTCAGTTTAAATTTCGGATGCGCTGGAGTGGGGTTAGATGTTAGACGCATACACACACGTGTATGAATGTGTGTGTGTATGTATGAATTGGGTCCCGCTTGAATTAAAATGGCGGTCTATGCTGTTTAGAATGGACTTTGGTTTATTTTATTTTGTTTTTAATATTAGATTAGAATACTTACCCTCTTACTCATAAACGCCTCTTAAATTTTTAGTCCATTGATTAGATATAAGTACCTACCTACCTACTTATACGATTTTACTTAGAAAAATTTTGCTAAACAGTGATTAAATTTAAGAGGCGTGATGAGTAAGGGGGTTAGTGTTAAGGTATGTTACGTGGATTATAGCGGGTCACGGATGAATGAGGGACTCTCAGGACCGCCCAAGGTGGAGATATTACTTACTCAAAACCGAAAAAAACATTAAAACAAACACATAAGAAAACATGGTATAGTATACACCTACGTACTTAATAAATATCTGTTGCTTGATTGAGTAAAATTTATCTATCTACTAAGCCATCAGAGTTTCTGGATAGGTACCTACTATAAAATTATCTTTAAAAATAAAACAATATTAATATTAAAAAAATACAGCGATATTAAATTATGTCCGATTTACAAAAATTAAAAAAAAACGTTTCATACTTTTATATTGTGCAAAACGTTTTTTGTCTAATAAAAAAAATCATAATATTATTTTACTAAAACGAACAAACAAAAATATTAGTTATCTATTCCAAAACAAAATAGATAACCACAACAAACATTCTAGCCAATAGCAAACATCAAACAAAAATAACTAACAATAAAAACAAATTATATTCAATCTAACCTATTAACACTAACCAAAAATATTAACCAATCACAATCCATAAATAGACCTTCTAATTTTTTCTAAACATAACTCAACCAATGGGAACGCCGAATTTACCTTCTATTTTTTTCTAAACACAAACCGACCAATGGGGTCGACGAATTTAGGAGATGCGTACGAGTGGCCGAATTTTTAAACGAGTTAGACACACATTAATGGTTTCTAACCTTGAATTGTGTTTGTGTGTGTGTGTTAATGTGATTTGAATGAGTTGTGTCTGTGTGTGTGTGTGTGATTTATTTACATTTTAGTGAATAGGTGTGTTTATGTGTGAATGTTTGTGTATAATTATGTATTAGTTTTGGTTAATATGTATAATATGATTTTTTTTTGTGCGTAGGGGCACACGTCCTAATGTTGGCACTGCACCAGATTATCAGCACCCCCAACTAAAACTCAAATTATAAGCTTACCATTAATTAATTTGGGATTCCGTTAAAAGAAATGAAAAATAAGATCCTTTTGGAATTATAAACTGGGCCAAACTACATTCTTCGATTAAAAAAAAGCCATTTTTTTTTTAAAACGCGGGAACATGTCCTTCAAATTATTTTGTTTTGACAGTTTCTTATGATCGTAGGTAAGTTCAGGTTTTTTTATTTTACTTTATTTTAGATCTTTTAGATATTTTTTACTGAACCTTTAGGTTTTATTCATGTTTAAAATGTTTTGTAAGGCTAGTCTGACAATGGAAATGAACGTTATCTTGATTTTATGTTTATAAATGAGGTGCTGACATCTGGGTTCAATTTTTTTGCGAATTGCTAATTATCGGCACTGGTACTGTTACATGACAAAGTGGTATGTAAAATTGTTAATCCATATGTTTTATTGTAAAGCGTGATTATTTTATGCCTAGAATTCAATATTCTTGGAAAAAGTACTCTATGATTTCGGATTTCATATCCTGGCATGGTGCTGAAACTAACATTGCTAGTTATTTTCATAGTGTTGATATTATGATCAAAAGAAAGTCTATTATTTTTTGGAATTTTTTATATTTATGTATTTATTTTTCTGAAACATCGGTTGTTAGGCTAGGTATAAATAAAAGAGATTCTGATTTAAACATTGGATTATTTCATTTATCTACCTAATTTTATGTCTAATTTTAAGGTGCTGATAATTGGCTCGGTCGATGCCAGTAATTGGTGATGATGGTGCCAATAATTGGTGTTTGGGTAATTATTTAGTCAAACTCATCTAAATAAAATGTGTATGCATAAAGACAATTTTTTATAATAAAAATCAATTACTTATTTAATAGTGAACCGAGAAAGCATGTTGTTAAAGGCGTTATCAGTATTATAACTAAAGATAAACGATATTAAAGTAAGACTAACTCTTAAAGTGCTGATAATTGGTAGCATCACCCTACCTAAGTATTGTATACTTACTTAGTGCGTTTATGTTGGTGTGTTTAATTATAATTTTGTTAGTTTTAATGTTTAGTTATTAACTAGGTACGTGTATAATTATTAGTAGGGATAGTGTTTATAATTAGAACACTTTATGTAATGTATCTAAATAAAATTATTTCAATAGAATGCGTATTTTTTTTAACATAATTAAGTAATTGAAGAAAAGCGGGACAGCTTAATATCTTTGAATGTTATCCTACTAATACACACATCAAAAAAGTCTAAGCAACATGCATGATATTACAAATTTACCATTTATATTAATTTATTTTACCATTTATTTTAATTATAACGTTGTATTTTATTTTTAAAATAATATTTTTAGGGTTCTATGATGTAAAAATAACAGCTGTTTTCTTTATAAGTTCTTTTAATAACAGAAATTAACAATATTAGAATATACAGGTACATAAGAAACTAAACTTTTTTTTTACAAATTGAAATTTCTTAAGAAAATGAATTTATTGTGAAAGAATAGGACAATTTAATACAAAGTATGGCCTCCTCTGCTATTCAGAACTTGTCGGCAACGATTATTCATTGAATTAATGAGACTGTTTATGTCATCTTGCGGTATTCGCTCCCAATGGAATTGTAGCAAATCCTTCAGCTGTTGGGTTGTTGTCACTCCGTCCAAGTCCTTCAAAACACGTCTCTGGAGCATGTCCCATGCGTGCTCGATGGGGTTGAGGTCTGGCGATTGTGCAGGCCAGGGCAATACCTGGATGTTCTCCGTTGCCAAGTATTCACTGGTTCGCCGAGCTGTATGTGAACGCGCATTGTCATGCATTAACGTAAAATCGGAGCCAAAGGTTTGTGCAAATGGATGGACATAAGGTCTGAGAATATCCTCAACGTAATTTTCAGCGTTCATGTTTCCATTTACAAAAACGAGCTCAGTTCGCCTGTTCTTCATAATACCCGCCCATACCATAACTGTTGAGCCGCTGTATGGATGAACTTCCTGAACGCACCTGAGTCTTTCAGTATTTCCGGGTCGACGGTACACTCGCACCCTTCTTGTATCAGGCCTAAACCCGAATCGCGACTCATCGGAAAACATAATTTTATCCCATTGTTCCTGGGTCCATGTTATGCGTTCTCTACACCATTCATTTCGACGAGCGCGATTCCCGTGACGTATCGGTGGGCACCTGATAGGGCGTCGAGCTCGTAGGCCGTACTCATGCAGTCGATTTCGCACAGTTTGGGGACTTACATCAACACCACTTGAATTTTGTAGCCTCAAACTTATCTCTCGAGCGGTTAACATCAGCTGGCGTCTTGCAGTCAGTTGTATGTACCGGTCTTGCCGAGTGGTTGTACTCCTTTTACGGCCTGGATGCTGTTCAGCGGGTTCCCCTGTATTATTGTAGCGCTGCCAAAGACGACAAATAACACTTCTATGAATACCAAAATGTCGAGATACCTGAGATTGATTACTTCCCGCTTGCAACATCCCTACAGCTCTTTGCATTTCATCTGCCGTCAAATGACGTCGCTCCATGACGTAAAGAATATCTAACAATTCAATTTTGTCGCCAACTGTATTTAAATGGTTGGTAAAATTATAAAATCAAGACTAAAACGTAGCAATTAACATGCACTCAAATTCAAACAAATTCGCAGTCATTTGAATTTTATGAAAAAAAACAAAACATAATCGAAATTTTTTTTTTACAACCAGCCAGTATGTCATCAATAACAAAAAAGTTTACTTACCTATACACTTTGAGTGAGTAAATACTTAGAAATTAATTAATATAAATGGTAAATTTGTAATATCATGCATGTTGCTTAGACTTTTTTGATGTGTGTATTAAAAGTTACGGTTAAAGTGTGTGGTGTGTGTTTTGACTTCTTCACACTCAAATTTCTAGACCAATGTAACTAAATAATTATTTTAGGCTGGATTTGCAGTGGCTTACTGTTAAACTTACACACAGCTTAAGTTTAAAAAAAAAGGCGACCCCGTGGGTGGTATACCTATCTATGAAACACCCAGGCGGAACCGTGAGCAAAAGCAAGTAAACAATAATCTACAAACCAATTAACAAAATGGTGCAGTTTAAATGAGATAGCGCTGAGAGGGACACAATACAGGCCCTTACTCTACTAAAACCGGACTTCGTACACTACAGGACAATATAAACGGCACACCTAAAAATTAACTAGGCATGTTGGTTCATCATCATCATAACAGTCCACCAATATCCCACTCCAGGGACGGGCCTCCACCTGTGACGGAGGGATATTTGGCCTACTAATACCACGCTGGCTAGACGGATTGGTATAGGGTTTTATATCAAGTTTTCCGTCTTTTTATTTTGTAGAGATAATATTCACGGATAGTCCCTTAGTCGGTTTTTACGACATAAACCACAGTCAAGCACCTGACTTCTCCAGGCAGAAGTTATAAATTCTTATATATAAATTAACGTCCTCTGCCGGACGTAAGCCTTCTTGAATCAATTCCATTTTACATGACTTTGTGCCTCCATCATCCATCGGGTTCCCTCCGCCGCGTGTCCCTCTTAGCACTATCTCATTTAAGCTGCACCAATTGTTGATTATTCTGTAGATTAATGTTTACCTGCTTGCTTTTGCTCACGATTCCGCCTGGGTGGTTTACAGCTATTCTATCCACGGGGTAGCCATATTTTTTCAAAATTAGGCTATGTGTTAATTTAACAGTAAGCAAATCCAGTCTAAAAAGTCAGGTCGCCTTATCCCGGTTCTACTTTTCAGTACGAGGAAGATAACAATTTGACAACATATCTTGGTGTACACTTTAATTTGTCCTGCAGTGTATCCGAGTACAGTGGGCGCGCAATTTTTAAGACTAATTATTGCAGTTCTTCAGTGTCACGTGGTGACATTAAACATTTTTCCTACCGACTGTACTTAGTCTGTTTTGTACGCTTTTAAACCTGTTTACGAATTATCTATTATGGTGAATGCTTGTTTTGTTTGGTGATGAGGTATTGAGATACCATTGTGGAAAGATGATTTGGATATTAGATATTTTAAGTTGAACATGCATAGATAGGTACATTATATGTAACTTATTGACATTTTAAATTGTTCAGAAGTATTTTATCTCCGTGTGCTGACGGAGTAAGAATATAATATGTCACCACCCCATCTCATCCCATGGGTGTCGTAAAAATCGACTTAGGGACTATCTGTGAATATTATCTTTACGAAATAAAAGGAAGAAAAACTTAAAATTAAACCCTATACCAAACCTGCCTGGCTTTAGTAGGCCAAGTAGGTATCCCTCCGTCATGGAAGGAGGCCTGTCCCTGCAGTGGGACATTAATGGGCTGTTATGATGATGATTTGGTCACTTTGTTTGCTACGAAATATCTGATGCTGACTGTACCTGTATCTTGGGGACTTTACAAGTCATGAAATTAACGCACAGAAAGAACATTCAGCAGGTCAATTCTCGTAACATACAATTTAATTAGGTAAACTTAATTATAACTTTTTTTTAATTATAAATTTAATTTTTAATTAATCCGAAAGTGTTATTCTGGTTCCTAGACATTCCGTTAAAAATAAAGTTAAATTATAAAATAAACGTCAAGTTTGACGTTTCATAGTGGAGAAGATTATAAGAACTGTCACTTTAAAAATATAAGAATGTCGTTTTAAGCTAAGTTACAGTACGATTACAATACTTTGAAAAAAATATAAATACGTAAGAGTGCAAGAATACCTATTGTGTGACAATTTGACAATTAAAAGTATAATTAACCGATTTTTTAACGATTTTAACGTACGATAAAAATACAGCTATTTATTAATAGCAGTATGATATAAACGTTTTATGTACAGTCAGCGATGTCTATTGGGTCACTATTACTGTGACTACCTTTGTGGTTAGGCTTACCATTAATGAAAAATATTTTAGGATAAATTTAGTTGGTAGGAACTTAATTAAAAAGATTTCTTTCTAACACAGTCAACATTAGCATCATCATAACAGCCTATTAATGTCCCACTGCAGGGACGGGCCTCCTCCTGTGACGGAGGGATACTTGGCCTACTAATACCACGCTGGCCAAACGGATTGGTATACGGTTAAATTAGAAGTTTTCTTTTTATTACGTAAATATTATACTTACGGATAATCCCTTAGTCGGTTTTTACGAAACCCATGGGATGAGATGGGGTGGTGACTTGGTGACATACTGTATTCTTGCTCCGTCACCACACGGATAATTACACAGATAACTATTAAGAGCAAATAGCGAAAACTTTGCCAGAAAACTTGACTTATATGCTGAGTTCTAAGTTATTCCATTTCAGTTTTTTCTGTATGCAGTATGTAGACGTAGACTAATACATGGAAATAGTGCATCTATTTCTAGACTAGATACTACAAGGTATAACTAGATAGGTACTAATCTGAACCAAAATAATATTTTTATTTATTTATATTATTTATTAAATATTAAATTTCACGTCATGAGTCATGACAGAGCCGCCAATGCGCCGTAAAAAAAACATAGTTATTTATTGTACGCGCAGGTACAATCGTGTACCAAGTGAATTCATTAGAATTAAATAAAAATTACAAACAAATATTTCAACGATCATCCATCCGCCAGAACCTCAGAAAATACTTAGCTAAGGACCAAAAATAACATCCTAAAACCCTTTTTTTTTAATTTTGCTAAACGTAGAATGTCCCCCAGCGTCCACAATCATGGCCACAATAAATCAGGTGAAAGTAGCGGCACAGCTACCCAATTAGCATCGTCGCACAATCCACCACATAACAGTTTAGGATGACTACCTACTATATTAATATTTGTATAAACTAACGGTTTATGAATACGGTAACATGTATTGGGTAATACTTACTTACTCTATTGGATTCGGTGGCAAACCTGGGCTTTGAACCCCTTGTAAGAAAGTTATTTCTATGATTCGTAAATGTATGTACAGTACCCGGCTGTAAATAATGCTCATCGACTTATGTAAATAGACAATCGGCCAATTTCGACTTCGTAGAGCATCATCTAACTAATTAGTATCTAATTTATAGTCAGTACCTACTACTGACTATAAATCTATATATATAAAACTCAAAGGTGACTGACATAGTGATCTATCAACGCACAGCCCAAACCACTGGAGGGATCGAGCTGAAATTTTTCATGCAGGTAGATATTATGGGATAAAATAGGGGATGAAAGTTTGTATGAAACTTTGTCAATTTTAAATCGATCGGGTTGAGGCTTTATATGCAAATAGTTACTATGACGTAGGCATCTCCTTAGCAAGGACTTTAAAAATTCTATCCCCAAGGGGATAAAATAGAGGATGAAAGTTGTCAAAAAGAATTCCCCCCAAAATTCTATGACGTCACGTCTCATCTGTCAGAATTTCTATGACGTCACGACTTAACTATTAAAAATTCTATGACGTCACGAATCATCTTTCCGAAAGTCTGTGACATTACGACTTAGCCACTCCACGCATTCCTTAAAAAATGGTTTTGAAATACAGGCAGACAGACGGACAACAAAGTGATCTCATAAGAGTTCCGGTTTTTTTTAAACATTGTTTTTTAACAATTATAACGCGAGCGAAGCCGCGGGCAAAACCTAGTTAAATATAAAACGAAGTAGGTAGGTATATTGAGTCAGTACAACAACAAATAATACTCGAATGATTGTCCAAGGGTAATATTAGTATCATTGTCATATCTGACAAACAAATTAATTGTAACGAAACTCAAGTAGTAGAGTAGGAAATACCTTGAAGACTAATAGTAACAATTTGTGATGATAATATACTAAAAATAGTGGGATGTGAGGCGAGAGGTAATTTGGTAGGAATGTCTGCTGTTCCGCGCCCACGATGTCGCATATATAGTGATGGGAAATTATCGATAAATCGAGTAACGAGAATTTACAAAGTGATTAGTAAGTGTAGGGTGGAAATCTTTGGAGGAGGCCCAGCGTAGTAATTGATGTTCTCAGCTGTTCATATAGACAGAAAGAAGAAAGAATTTTTTTTTTTTGCAAGTACCTAACTCAGCTGATCGCTGTAGCGTCATAGACACTACAGCGCTGATATTCTGTAGAAGGCTACAGAAGATTTTCTAAAACATGCGGAGCAGCAGTAGGTTACATGAATAAATATAATGACAAAAATAATTAACTATATAATAATAAAAAATAAAATATATTAAAAAAATACTTCAACAGTTATAGGACAGTAACAGTGACAGCATAGGTAGGTATGCAGAGATTTGGCTATATTCTGTAATTGCTGACGTCCAGTCGTAAAGTCGGTTACCACTTATCCTCAGAAGAAACTTTTGCTCGTGTGGAAAGCAATAAAAATACCTCGCTAGCTAAACGGATTGGTTATAACTTTTAAACGATAGCGTTTCATTATTATATATTAACGCGCATTTTATTTACCTTTATTTTACTTAACGTTTCGGCACAGGTTGGACTGGCCGTGGTCGTTTGGTATTAGTTTTAAAGTCAATTAATTCTTCTTTTTAGTAGGTAGAGGTAATTTATGCGAACTTTCTCTGTCGCGAAATATAGCTACTTGTAGTTAGTTACATCGACATTATCGAATATGAATTTGAAATAAATCGATACCAAACTTTTCCCATCACTACTAATAAACAGATGACACGTGAGGCCAGTATTGGGACAGGCAGGATGCTTAGTTTAACAACAAAATCACTACTTATTTGTTTTAGCACGAATATTCCCCACACATACTAGAAATAGACACAGATTCTGCCCACATGCAATTGATATTAAACTATATAATACTTAATATAATTTCTGATGATGATAATGTCTCCGCGTGGTGACGGAGTAAGAATACTATATGTCACCACCCCATCTCATCCCATCGTAAAAACCGATTGAGGGACTATCCGTGAGTATTATCTTTACGAAATAAAAAGAAAGAAAACTTGAAATTAAACCCTATACCAGTCCGTCTGGCCAGCGTGGTATTAGTAGGCCAAGTATCCCTCCGTCATGGCAGGAGGCCCGTCCCTGCAGTGGGACTTTAATGGGCGGTTATGATGATGATGATAATTTTTGATGAAGTGATCACAGCCACATGCAATTACTGATTTATAAACGATACGATTCTCGACACCAACTTGGCAACTAATCAAACGGTAATAGATAAATAAATAAATATTTTTCACACATTCAGGCAACGCCATCTAGTCTCAAACTGAGCAGAGCTTCGACTGCTACGCAGAGGCAGAGGTCTCGGGTTCGATTCCCGCTCAATACAAATCTTTGTGTGCATGAACATGATTGTTTGCATTGGGCTGGGTGTTTTCTATGTTTATGTATGTATTTACAAAAGAAAAAGTACCTATTTAAGTATGTTTATCAGTTGTCTAGTATGGGTACTAGACAACGGATAAACATACTAAATACTTTTTCTTACTACACAGAGCTTGTACTATGGGTAGTACAAGCTCTGCTTAGTTTGGGACTAAGTAGATGGCGTTGTGTAAAAATGTGTGGAATAACGACTGTGTTCCGTTTGTCATGGAGGCCAGAGGCCGCGGGAAACCTTGAACTGTGGTCACCAGGTTAGCCACTAAACAAAGAAAGACTCATAACAGCCCATTAATGCCCCACTGCAGGGACGGGCCTCCTCCCGTGACGGAGGGATACTTGGCATACTAATACCACGCTGGCTAGACGGATTGGTATATTATTATCATTGATTTACAAAAAACCAAAGATACACACTCCACTTCCCAAAAACGTCCGCAACAAATGGGCGCATTGTGCACTTTTTTTAAATTAGTATCGCGTTGTTCTACCGGCAAACGTCAATCATTAAATTTTATTGCTTTATGTGCATTACTTTTTAAATACAACTTTATGTCATGCGTGTAAGATTGAATTTGAAAAAAAAATATGTTTACGATATTACTATACGTATTTATTGCGTATGTTTAATTTGGTGACACTTTTGGCTGTTAGTTTTGTTTGAAAATGTGCATCTAGGGTTTTTTATAAATCAATGATTATTATGGATTAATTTCAACTTTTCCTTTTTATTATTTCGAAAGTTAATATTCACGGATAGTCCCTTAGTCGGTTTTTACGACACCCATGGGATGAGATGGGGTGGTGACATATTGTATTCTTACTCCGTCACTACACGGTGAAAGAATAATACCTTAGAAATGTATTGTAATATTGTTAGCAAACGTCACCGAATCCAAGCATATTAGGTAATGTTTAAGGTAAACACCGAGGGCGCGCATTAGTTGCTAACTTGTATGGCTTCACTCACTAAGTTAATTTATTTTGTAACATACCGAACTGTTGGGTAGCTTCACTCGCTAATAACTTACCTGATGTAGTTATAAAGAAAAGAAAAGAAAATATTCCTCACACATTCATACAACGCCATCTAGTCCCAAACTAAGCAAAGCTTGTATGGGTACTAGACAATGGATAAACATACTTAAATACTTTTTTAAATCCCTTTCTCCTTTTTATTTTATTTTTGTAATTATATAGGTTTTATAGTCCGTGGGGTCTCCCCCAGAGGTTCAGCTGAAAATCAGCGCTGCGGTCATCCGTAGCTTAAGCTGAGCTGAAACCTTTTAGGCATCCCTCTACACAGCATTGCACTACACATTATTATTTTTAATTTTTATTATTTGTTTTTGTTTGATGTTATATTTATAATTATTTATGTTTGATTGTTTGAGGTTGTGTATGTATGCCTAATAAACGTATTTCCTTTCTTTCTTTTCTTTCTACGACACCCATGAGATGAGATGGGGTAGTGACATATTGTATTCTTACTCTGTCACCACACGGACATAAAATAAGGGACTAACCGTAAATAATATCTTTATGAAGTAAAAAGAAGGAAAACTTGAAATGAAACCCTATACCAATCCGTTTGGCCAGCGTGGTATTAGTAGGCCAAGTATCCCCCCGTCACTGGAGGAGGCCCTTCCCTGGATTGGGACATTAATGGGCTGTTATGATGAGGCAGTTCTTGAAGCCGCACCTCTGAGTTTAATCCAAGCGTTCGCTTGTCTCATTTTCACTAATGTGTCGGGATCAAGATCAGATAATGTTGATTGCAGCTTCCTTGTGTAACATTTATGAGTTTACGGTAAACTCAACTGGAGTCTGTTTTCATAGAGCGTGCGAGTAGTACGTATTATCTTCTTGAATCTCAAAGCCTCCTGGCATTTAGACACCACGGCAGAAGATAATAGGTAAAAATGTCTCCGTCACATTTTTAGCGGAAGTTTTAGGAACTCCTTCTAGAATTTTCATCAATAAGCGCCTTTGAAACAATCTTGTTATTCATTTATCGATTCATAATAATCATCATAACAGCCCATCAATGTCCCAATGCAGGGACGGGCCTCCTCCCTTGACGGAGGGTTACTTGGCCTACTAATACCACGCTGGCCAGACGGATTGGTACAGGGTTTAATTTCAAATTTTCCTTCTTTTTATTTCGTAAAGATAGTAGTTACGGTTATTCCCTTAGTCGGTTTTTACGACACCCATGGGATGAGATGGGGTGGTGACATAGTATTCTTACTTGAGATTATTTATCCATTACTTTTCATAAATCAAGTGGGGATGATTTTAAGTGATTGATTACTTTGTCACGAACTTATGAACAGCTAGCTAGAAGGATAATTAGGCAATGTGGAGACAGTTTTTTTTTTCAAGTAAAATTATCACTTTAAATCAATTTTGACCGCGAATCAAATCTCAACTCACCGATATTATTACTCACACAACCTAAGGTGTAATGTTGAGCAGTATTTTGTGCTACAAATCTTGTTAGCGTGAATGCGTTATTACGTAACGTGTCGTTTGCGAGGACCTTAACGTGATTCATTTAATCTATAAGTATCTATACATATATGTAAAGAGTTAAAGTTTGTATGTTCGGGCTAATCTCCGAAAGAAATTATTCAATTTGGACCTTGGTGTGACTACGAGTCGGTAAGGATTTCTTTCACTAATGCTAAGCTTTCTCATTCATTCATTCATCTCAGCCAATTGACATCTCCTCTAAATATTGCCACCTTGTGCGGTCCTGCGCCTCCCTCATCCATCATGGTAAGCTTAATTCTTCCAAATTGCAATAGGCTATAATTTTATTCAAAAAAAAAAATTATAAATATAATATTTTTAAAAAATGTACAAATGATTCTAATAACCCTATACCAATCCGTTTGGTCAGCGTGGTATTAGTAGGCCAAGTATCCCTCCGTCACGGAAGGCCCGTCCCTGCTGTGGGACAGTAATGGGCTGTAATGATGATGATCACATCAGCCAATTGACGTCCACTACTGGACATAGGCCTCCTCCACCTTGTGCGGTCCTGTAGAATAAATAAATAAATAAAATTAATTAGAAAGTGTTGTAAACATTAGTTTTAAACACACAACACAAAGCCGGCATACAACTCGTACATATTCATTTTATATGTTACACATATTGACCAGTGAATGGGAAAACATTGGATGTAACAAAGACTGGATAAGGCTTAGTATTGTTTTCCTGCAGTGACAATTGTTTGTTAAGCTCCAAAAAAACAGGCAACCAGGTATAATTAAGGTTTCGGTGGCAAAGTGTAGGTATGCGATTGCCGAGCGCGAGGAGGTTTCGAATTCCAGCCATTTTTGTGTCCACTAAGATCATAAATGACCAAGACGATAATTTGTGGAAAATATGAAATTAACGGACGTTTATTTCATATTTTCCTTTCGTGCGATATGATATCTATCATCGGAGACCTGAATAAGTGGTTTTGTTGTGTACAAGGGCGGGAACAAGAACTTTTAAGAGCACTCGCAAGACGTGCTAATAGACTTTTAACAACTAAACTTTTTTTATTTTACTTTACCTACCGTTTTTTTTAAACTATTTGTTCCTAAATATTGAATTAGGTAACTATAACATAAACATGCATTTTATTTCTATCCTATCCTACTAATATTATATATGCAAAAGTTTGTGAGGATGGATGGTTGGATGTTTGTTACTCTTTCACGCAATACTACTACTAACTACTAAACGGATTTTGAGGAAACTTTACAGTAATATAGTTTACACATCAGAATAAAATGTTTATAAAGATAAAGCGTAAATTGTCTAAATACCCGGGCGAAGTCGCGGGCATAAGCTAGTCACTCATAAAAAGATATTATATTCCTAATCATAAACATTTCTTATCCAGTCCCAACAAATCTCTGTTGTCCTATTACGAGCATACCATCGTTTCGCCACGGACAATTTTCACTGGACACTATCGCCATACGTCGGATACCGTCGGCTAACTTCGTGTGTTTCCGTATATTGAGAGGGAGATGGTGGACAAACTAATAAATGGATATTATTTTTTGATATCTGATTATGTTTTTTTAAATAGAATCGTTTTGTTTGATGAGATGATGTGTGAGACTTTGGTACTTAGGGTTTTGGATTGCCGAATTAAAGTGGAAATAAATAAATAAAATAACGGCATATGGGCATATAAGTATATAAAATGATAGTCAAAGTGCAGAAAGGTTTTGAAATGTCGACATCGTCAAAAATGTAATATTGACCTACACATCATATTTTACCTATAAAAAAAAGGTATAACTAGAAAAATCCGAAAAGAAGAGAGACAATGGAAAATTATGATATTCGAGGCGAGAATCGAACCCGCGTCTCTGGACTATACGCGTCCAGTCTATAATATTGACCATCGACATTGACTTCTATAATATTGACCATCTCATGGCTGACAAAATGATGATGATCATCATCGCATCCCAAGTGTCAATAAACCTGCGTTTTCTGAATCAGCAATTAGGATGCCTTTGATCTCTAGGCCAAGCCAGTTCTTCTCTCTTAAACAAAATTTGTTTACATTACAATGCAGAATTTTCTAAAAATTAGTTTGTAACCATTGATTTATAAAAAACCCAAGATGCACATTTTCAAACAAAACTAACAGCCAAAAGTGTCACCAAATTAAACATACGCAATAAATACGTATAGTAATATCGTAAACAAATTTTTTTTTCAAATTCAATCTTATACGCATGACATAAAGTTGTATTTAAAAAGTAATGCACTTAAAGCAATAAAATTTAATGATTGACGTTTGCCGGTAGAACAACGCGATACTAATTTAAAAAAAGTGCACAATGCGCCTATTTGTTGCGGACGGTTTTGGGAAGTGGAGTGTGTATCTTTGGTTTTTTGTAAATCAATGTTTGTAACACACCTGTAGCTTGGGACACAAATTGGTTATCTCTCATAGCCTTGTAATGTCACTAGCTGCAATGCCACCTGAACACAGGGCATCATTGGTACACTGTTTGGAGGTGGATTGTGCTGTCATTGAAAGCTGATAGGTAAAGGATAAAAAATGTCGGCACCTACATGACATTATGGAAAAGACCTGTATAATTATATGCGGACTATCAGCCTTACGAATTGTTCTCAAAATTTTTGAACACTTTCTTGAAAGTTTCTTTAAGTATAAGTAGGATGGAAAGGAATTAGCCTATCGTCATACCCTATTTAAATATCGATAGTTTTTTAATTTTCATGGGTTTTCGGATCACCTATTCCTTTATCAGTGATATTTTTGTTGAAAAAAAGTAAATTAGGATTAAATACAGACGAGTCCAGATAACAGAGCTAGTCTTCGTATCTCTGCTTACTGAGGTAGAGTATACGATCGATTTTTCGTTTCGGTGAGCCTTTAAAAGAGGCTCTAAAATTTTAACATTGGTCGTACTAACACCCTGTACTATATTGAACACCTACTATTAGTTCTCGATAGTTACTCGATTTAAATACCTCGGTGAGAAAGCGGTGCACAAGGACATCTAATTTGTCAAAAAAAATTTTTGATTTTCATGACTTGTAAGCTATCAATAATACTATTATAAACGGGTCTTACTCGCGGTATATACTATAGCCTAGATACTGGTAAGATACCTAGGTTTTTCTCTGACGTTTCGGCCGACTTGCAAGGGCCGTAGTCGCGGAGGGACTTGCTACGAGTAAGACCCGTTTATAATAGTTACTAAAATCTATTGTAAGCTATCAAGTTGTATAATTATAAGTAAATGTTAAATGTAAACCGTCAACGAAATCAGCTTGAGACCACAAAGTAAATCATGTCGCGTTAATATCCAGTTTACGTTTAATATTTGTAATTAAGCGTGATTCTCCGTGTGGTGACGGAGTAAGAATACAATATGAAACTTCCCCATCTCATCACATGGGTGTCGTAAGAACCGATTAAGGGACTATCGGTGAATATTATCTTAACGAAATAAAAAGAAGGAAAACTTGAAATTAAACCCTATACCAATCCGTCTGGCCAGCGTGGTATTAGTAGGTCAAGTATCCCTCCGTCACGGGAGGAGGCCCGTCCCTGCAGTGGGACATTAATGGGCTGTTATGATGATCAACAACACGCGTGAATATGCATCGAGTACCAATAGTAATATCAGAGCTAATGCAAGAGGCAGTTACGACCACTCTCGATTTATTATCACCATAAACACACCGCTCAGTTCTACCTTAGACCAACCCTATACACAGATATTACACTATACTATACACAACTATCCTATACACTACTCATATACCATTGCTTATGGGTTTATTATACTGCTTTTAAAGAAATTGGAACGTGCTACCGAAGAAAGGGTTTCTTCAAGAGGGGGTGGAATCTTTTAAGATCATCATAACAGCCCATTAATGTCCCACTGCTGGGACGGGCCTCCTCCCATGACAGAGGGACACTTGGCCTTCTAATACCACGCTGGCCAGATGGATTGGTATAGGGTTTAATTTTAAGTTTTCCTTCTTTCCATGTAAAGATAATATTTACGGTTAGTCCCTTAGTCGGTTTTTACGACACCCATGGGATGAGATGGGGTCGTGACATATTGTATTCTTACTCCGTCACCACACGGAGTATAGTATTAGTAGGCCAAAATCTTTTACTGTCATCGACATAAATCGCCCAATTAACGATTTTAAGCACAGGTTTAAAAGTCATCGAACTCAGAGCTAACAATAAAGATTGAATAGTAAAACAAGACATTTAGTTACGCAGACACTTTTTAGTGCCAATCTAGATTAGTGCTCAAACAAATCCTCTTAAATGGAGTCGCTTTTAAATTAATTAGTGTCATTCTGTTGTAAGCTATGGATTAAGTTTGTCTGTGAAACGTTTACAAGGTTTTATATATTTTAAAAAACCTATAAAAATATTGACTGGCCATGTAGAATAAATAAATAAATACCTACGTTTCACACGTTTACACAACGCCACCTAGTCCCAAACTAAGCAGATCCCGTCCTTGCAGTGGGACATTAATGGGCTGTTATGATGATGATGATGAATACTATACCTACTAGCCGGAATGATTTAGGGTTTGAAGTCAAGTTCTTTTGGTTTCGTATACTAATATCCATTGGATGAGATGAGGTGTTAATAGAAAGTTTTTTACAGAAATTAGTTCGAAAACATATAAAGTAATGTTGACATGTTTGTGATTCGAGCTTAGATAACTCTGAATAAGAATCATCATAACAGCCCATTAATATCCCACTGCAGGTACGGGCCTCCTCCCGTGACGAAGGGATCCTTGGCCTACTAATACCACGCTGGCCAGACGGATTGGTGGGTTTAATTTCAAGTTTTCCTTCTTTTTACTTCGTAAAGGTAATATTTACGGTTAGTCCCTTAGTTGGTTTTTACGACACCCATGGGGTGAGATGGATAAGAATGTAAGGAATAAGAATATTGTCCTAGAATCTGTCACATAGTTTTAACACCAGTTAAAATACAATATACAATAAAACAACATTAAATCATTACAAAATACATCATATTCGAATGATTCCCACAACCTCTGATCAAAGGGTGCATCAAAAACGCTAATCAATTGCTAGTGTTCACCGGTAGATGGCAGCACGGTCAATTTGTGCAGTAACCCACTGTGCGCTACGTTGCGCTGTTGCGCAGCGCTTCGTTTAGCCACGGACCACTGTGATCACGCAGTGGCAGATTATTGCCCAATCGACACGCTTGTACCGGTGAACATTGTAGCGTCTGCAAAAAAAATTTAACAAACATTTTAACTTTAAATTTGCTTTTATGAAAACAGCGGTTGCTGTAGCGGTTGGTGAGCCCGGGGTCGCAGTTTGGAAGCCTTCGCAGTAAAAATGTTTGTCATCATTATCATAACAGCCCATCAATGTCCCATTGCAGGGACAAGCCTCCTCCCGTGACGGAGGGATATTGGGCCTACTAATACCACGCTGGCCAGACGGATTGGTACAGGGTTTAATTTCAAGTTTTCCCTCTTTTTTTTTGTTAAGATGATAGTCCGTTAGTCGTTTTTACGACACCCATGGTATGAGATGGGGTGGTGACATATTGTATTCTTACTCCGTCACTACACGGAAAAATGTTTGTGCAAACCCCATATTATTGTCTTTTAAAGGTTCTTTGCGTTAACGTTACATACAACATACATACGTACAACGTTAAATTGGCGTTTATAAAGTTCCTTATACCCTAATATCTTCTTGTTCCCTTGAAGAGAGGTTATTTCCCCGAGTGGCATAAGAAATTATGTTTATCAAGTACCACACACCAATTAGAAAAATAGCTTATTCAATTCAATTCAATTTATTTTATTTACAAATATAGGTACATGGGTTGTTAGTTTACAAGAAGGTATAATAGTATCACTATATTTAGGTAACCTTATGGCATGCAAATTGAATTAGGTACAATATTAGTAATTTACAATCATTAAAACACAATTCAGTACAACAACATAACAATACAATGTTTACACCTTGTCTGACAAGTATTACTTAAATTAAGCTTTACCTTTTTTTCTAACATAAAAACAACTCAACGGCCTTACTCAACTTTTACGATACTCATGGGTAATGTGTGATAATGTGGTGACCTCATTTATTCAAACTATGTCACCACAAAAATAATTAAATAAAATCTAATAATTATTTAAATATGCTATCGCTACTTTTATCCTAAACGCATGTAAGCGTTATCCCCCCCTCACAGGTATGTAAGCAGGCAGAATTGTGAAAAAAATAAAATATAAAACTTTAGCCTTTTATTTGAAGCTATGCTATAACACTAGTAATTACTCGTGGTTTTACTCGTATAAAAGTGAAAATTTTGTACTTTATACTATAACTAGCTGACCCGTGCCCACTTCGTTAGACGACGATCTAATGTAATATTAATAAAGAAAATCTAAATCTTATTTTCATGTCAAACAAAATAATAAAAAGAATAAGGAACTACAACAAAGTGGTATTTATTGATGAAACTTTAAAAGTACACCGAGTTAAAGCCTTGGACGGGTGATACTGCATCCACTAGCACTAGGTAAAGTAATTATTGGAAAAGGTGGTCGATGAATTTATGTGTACTACGAGTATACCTCATTTTTTAATTAACCCTACACCTATTCCAATCTTAACTTCAAAACTATATATTTTAAATCGATTAATCGTTTATTGTTACCTGATTCCATAAATCTACAAACCAACTCTAGACTACCACTGTCAAATTTCACCTATAGTGATTATAGTAGGTATAAATAGTTACAATAATAAATGTACAAAAACTAAAAAGAGTAATAAACCGATATATACAATCTAATGTTAAAACCCACCTGCCGCAGATGTTAAGGTTACTATGTTAGATGAAAACCGGTCCAGTACACCTAACATGGCAAACAACTGTCCGTAGAAACTATATCTATATTTATATAATTGTATTTATACGTACTATTTACTACTTGTTTGTTAATAGTAGATTATGGCTTTTTAATTTGTTGGTGTAACAGCTTGGTAGTGTCCCATTGCAGGGACGGCGCTTTTGAAGTGACAAAGAAATGACCCGTGCCTACTTCGTTGGGGGGCGAAAAACAACGCGTCCCTTTTTTAAACATATTTCATTACTGCTCCACTTCTATTAGTCATAGCGTGATACTACAGCCTATGACACTCCCCGATAAAGGACTATTCAACACAGATATAATTATTAAAATCGGTTCAGTAGATCCAGAGATAAGGGGGTAATCTCTGGATCTACTAAACCGATTTTAATAGGAGTGAAGCAGTAATGAAATATGTTTAAAAAACGGACGCGTTTTCTTCGCCGCTCAACGAAGTGGGCACGGGTCAGCTAGTACGTAAGGTGATAGTTAGTAGATAGTTTAGATTCCATACACAGATTCCATAGATGGATGGGTGATTTAACGTGGGTGTGTTGGTGAGGGTACGTAAAAGTAGGTCCCGGCTGTCGTCATAGTCATACAGTCAGAGGTCTATTGGGTGGCTTAAACATTCTTGACACTAGGATAGGATAGCCACTATCAATTAACTATAAAGAATAAGTTAAATATATTTATGTATTCTTTTGAATGACGACCTCTGTGGCGTAGTGGTTATATAACATGACGGTCACGGGTTCGATTCCCGCTCAATGAAAATATATGTGTGCATGAACATGAACATGATTATTTGCATTGGTCTGAGTGTTTCTATGTATAATATGTATGTATTTACAACGAAAAAATGTATATAAGTACACTATCCGTTGTTCTGTTACCCATAACACAAGCAGGTTAAGCCTAGCTTACTTTGGGAACAGATGGCGCTGTGTAGAGATGTCCGAGAATATTTATTTATAAGTATATTATTTATATTCTTTTAAATAATACAAGCTCTAGTTATTTAGTAAGAGTATAATATGAACAAAGTCGTATTGAACGCTATACGACATTGTCCATATTGGAGCTATTACAAAGTGTATGGAACGAATGTAGCGTGATGAGTCTTCGTGATACTGTAACTATGAACGTGGATGTAAAACTTGTATAAGTCTACATTTTAATATTTCTAGAGGGAGGAACACCGTGGGTTTTAGAAGGTCTTTTTGGGAACTCCGAGTTCCTATACGCCTTGCCTAGCTTAAAGGCGAGGTAGGCCAAAAAAATATTACCATTTAAGAGGCTGTCTAGTTCAGTAGTACCATCAATATGCCTACTTAATAAATCTCCCAGCAGCAGTACTGTCCTAACGGTATATTATAGGGCAATGTGATATAACAGCTAGTGTCCTTATAGTACACAGCGGCTAAAGTCTGACGACCTCTGTGGCGCGGCGGTAGCGCAAGCGGCTGCCGTGCACGAGGTTGTGGGTTCGATCCCCACGCATGACAATAATTTGTGAGATCCACAAATTATTGTCCTGAGTCTGGGTGTTCTTTGTGTCCGTTAATTGATGTTTGTAAAAGTCCCCGCGACACAGGGCATGATGAAAAATAAAAAAAATAAGAATAAGTTAAATAGAATTATGAATTCTTTTGAATTACACAAGCTCTAGTTATTTAGTAAGAGAATAATGAACAAAGTCGTATTGAACGAGTAGAGCTATTACAAAGTGTATGGAACGAATGTAGCGTGATGAGTCTTCTTGATACTGTAAACCTATGAACGTGGATGTAAAACTTGTATAAGTCTACATTTTAATATTTTGAGAGGGGGGAACAACGTGGGTTCTGTGGAGTATTTTGGGAACTCCGAGTTCCTATACGCCTTGCCTAGTTTAAAGGCAAGGTAGGTCAAAAAATGATTACCATTTGAAAGAGGCTGTCTAGTTCGGTACCATCAATATGCCCACTTTACCCTTTTACAGTGCCGCCAAAAGACACAATAGTAAAACAATGCACGTGTACCACATATGGTACACTGCACTGGGAACGTGTTAATAAATCTTCCAGCAGCATTACTGTGCTAACGGTATATTACAGGGCAATGTGATATAACAACTAGTGTCCTAAAGTACAAAGCGGCTAAAGAACAAGTTAAATAAAATTATGTATTCTTTTGAATTACACTTACTCTAGTTATTTATTAAGAGTATAATAATATGAACAAAGTCGTATTGAACGAGTAGAGCTATTACAAAGTGTATGGAACGAATGTAGCGTGATGACTCTTCGTGATACTGTAACTATGAACGTGGATGTAAAACTTGTATAAGTCTAAAGTTATATATTTAGAGAAGGAGGAACACCCTGGGTTTTGTGGTATTAACATATTTTGGGGATCGAGTTCCAACATACTTGTTCCTCTTGGACCTAAGAGAGAAATAGCGTGGGTTTTGTAGATGCCACTTTTTTAGAAACAGCGAAAGTTTGATAAAACACAGGACTGGTAACCCTTAACCGCCTATATCATGTTTCTTCAGCTAAGTCACGCAAGATTATGTAGCTACGTAGCAGTTAATATTACTTAATAACTTCTGGCTATATGAGACGGGAGGAGGACTGGAAGAAGTAGCGCAAACTTGGGGAGGTCTTTATTCAGCACTGGAGATGGCTGAGAGACTTCTCCTAATTATTTTAATAACCCTTGTTCCCAAACACCATCAATACACATAAAACAAATTCCTGACTTACACCCCTTTCCCTCGCGGTGTATATGCGCGCGCGTCGCAAATTCGACGCGGCCTTGACGTCGGTCGCCGACACCAACAAGACGAATGGTACCCAATAATACTACGACATTTTATTTACACACACTTATGTAGCTTTTATATAACTTACTTCTCCGTGTGGTGACGGAGTAAGAATACAATATGTCACCAACCCATCTCATCGGATAATGGATCATTTATTACATGAAAAGTTCAAAAATATATTTAATACATTGCCAAACAAAACTGCTTGCGCAGATTAACTCTAAGATCTTGATTCTCTTAAATAAAATACAATACTAGCTGACACGTGCCCACTTTGTTGGGCGGCGAAAAAAAAACGCGTCACTTTTTAAAACATTACTACTCCACTCCTATTAGTCATAGCGTGATACTATACAGCCTAAGACACTCCTCGATAAACGGACTATTCAACACAGATAGAATTTTTAAAATCGGTTTAGTAGATCTAGAGATTACTCCCTACAACGTCACAAACACACAAACTTTACCTTTTTATAATTTTAGTATAGAAGTATAGATAAATATCGTACTATTATTCCTTACAAAACGCCATCTTGTTTTGAACTAATTAGACCTAGTACTAGATGTACGGTTGGAGTGTACATAGGTAGCATCTATTAAATATCGATCTAAATAATTAATATTATAATTTACACAGTATAATAGCCATAAATTATACGTCATTTCCTTTATTAACAGCCTGAAGCTAGACACAGTTAGACCATAGATAAAATGTCAGAACAAACTTACACATTGCATCTGCTCTATTTAGTATAGTCTATAGCCTACCGTTCGTATAGTTAGTTTAGTTTTTTTCTATACTAATATTGAGGGGTAAAGTTTCTGTGTTTGTGACGTTGTAGGGGGTAATCTCTGGATCTACGGAACCGATTTTAAAAATTCTTTCTGTGTCGAATAGTCCATTTATCGGGGAGTGTCTTAGGCTATATAGTATCACGCTATGACTAATAGGACTGGAGCAGTAAAAAAGTATGTTGAAAAAAGTCACGCGTTTTCTTCGCGGCCTACCGAAGTGGGCACAGGTCAGCTAGTATTTATTACCCAATCTGTTTGCCTGGATCGTGACATGTGGCGTTCTGTCGTCTCTGCCTAACTCGGACAGGATAAGGCGTGAGTTTATGTATCTATGTATGTATGATATTAAAAGCTTTTTACCTCAAAACACATTATTTTTTATAGTAGGTACGTCACCTCAGAACTCTATCATTTCATGATTAATTTAAATAAATAGGAAAATGTTTGGGAATTCTTTACTATGCCAAACTATTGAGTTGTGGAACAAACTTCCAACTCATGTAAGGTACCCACAGGCCAGGCTTTGCCTAGGGGCCATGGGACAGTGCGTATTGTATTGTTAACTTTTTGCTAATAAACACATTTTTTTTTATGTATTTTTCCTCTATCGTATGATATTGGGTCTTTCAAACGTAGTGTGAAGAAGCATTTTCATCACGACGTATGTGATGACGACGGAGTGAAGCTGCTTTTTGACTACTGTTATTCTTCATCATAACATCCCATCAATGTCCCACTGCAGGGACGGGCCTCCTCCCATGACGGAAAGATACTTGGCCTACTAATAGATAATATTTACGGATAGTCCCTTAGTCGGTTTTTACGACACTCATGGGATGAGATAAGGTGGTGGCACACTGTATTCTTACTCCGTCACCGCACGGATTATTATTATACTTATTCTTTTCTTATTCTTATTTACTACTATTATTCTCTTTATTTACATTTATCACATTAAATTACATTTTTAAATATTGATATAAAAAATAAAAACATTTAAAAATATAAAAAAGAGGTAGACCCACCGGCATCGGGTACAGGGACCAAGCTACCGGTGGTTAGGGCTCCAGAGACAGGAACCTCCTCACAATGCGTGCCGTGTCAAGCAGTACTGCCTTCTGCATCAGACCTATGATCCAACTGTCAAGCGAGAGTCTCCGTAGGTGTTGATAGAGACTCTTTGGAATAAGTCCATTCTACTATTATTATTATACTTATTTTTTTCTTATTCTTATTTACTACTATTTAATTTCATTAAAAGAACCAAAATCAACAGCTATGTTCAAGCACACTAAAATTTGACTTATGCAATCTAAGAACCCGCGATACCTGACGTAGCAGTCTGGTAGGTACTGTACCAACTACTAGGTACAATTGACCATATATTCTAATAAAATACTTGTTTAAACCAATTTAAAGTACTTATTTAATAAGTAAAAGACTTCGCCCAGTCTTAAAATAAATAAAAAAAAAAACTTTTAACCAAACTGACTGCACCCTGAAGGTCAACGGCCTTAGACGCGTCATTCTTATATTGGCCGCATTTTGGCCGAACGAAACAACGGATATATATCTATCTCACTCGCACTTATTACAAAACATACATATTTTGGTGTGGAATGAATACCGATCATCTCATTCGAGTCGTTCGTTTTTTGAATTTTTGCATCTATGTGCGTTTTTATTATAGTGTGCGTCGTATATTTTATCTGTCCCGAGCTGTGTTCTGAATTCAAATTGCATTTAGCGCCAAAATTATCTTTGTAACATGAATTTTTATTATAAAAACTAGCGAATAGTCCCGGCTTCGCACGGCTACAAAACTCTTACAATATTATGCATGTATTATACATTTATTATAATCTTCCTCTTGAATCACTCTATCTATTAAAAAAACATGAAAAAATCCGTTGCGTAGTTTTAAAGATAGGGACGGACCGACAACGACTTTATTTTACAGTATGTAGTTATTTTATTATCAAAATTTATATTCATTTTGCGTGCATAGCTTAATACACCTACATATTATTATATATTTAGTTATTTTAACAAGTATTTAATGTTGGTATAGGTCGTGTTTTGTGCATTTGCGCACACATGTGCAATTGTGCAAGCGCAAAACGTGTTTTGAATTTCGGTGTTTTAATGTTGAATCGAAACCGGATTTCGTTTTTTGTTCTCCTCGTATCCTATTGGCTTAGGTCATGTTAATTTCATTGTTTGTCTAACGTTTTTTGTTTTAGGTAGTTTTTTTTTAAGTTCTTTATGTAGTTATTGTTTTAGAACTTAGTTCTTTTTTTGTATTTAGTTTTTGTGTCGCTTGATTCCTATTGGTTATTGTGACTTTTTTATGTTGGTTGTATTTAGAACTTGTTATAAAGCTATAGGTTTGTAGTTTTTACGTATTTATATTTCCATACATCTTAATTTACTTTAAATAATTTTTTATAGTGTCCTTTTTGTATTTTCTTCAATTTTTAGAGTAAACAATTCCGACTTACAGCAAATTAGTTTATAACTTCATTCGACTTAATTCCTTGCTTTAGTTAAATTAATAAAATTATTTTAATTAAATATTAATAATAAATAATATAAATACAGATTTCAAACATATTGTTAAATAAGTACATAGGGTAAGTAGACCAATCATTTGAATCATAAATATTGAATCATAAATATGGTATAGGCACACATCCTTAATACATCTAATACCTACTGGTCCTCCTATTCAGATTTCATAAAACATTAATATTGTACCTACACATTTTATTAGAAGTATTAATTGTCTGCCTACGCACTTGTAATGTACTTAGGTAAATCTTGCGAATACACTTACCTACTAACTAAATGTGCGTAAACTAATTCATTTATTGCAACTCTAAAAACTTAAGAATCGCACAAACAATTTTCGTGCGTGGTATTGCAAGCCGCAATAACGGCACCAAGGCAGATAATTGTTGTATCCAACATTCTGACAATATGAGAGTCTTACGAGATGTTTAAGTCTACTCGGGCATTCATCAAACTTAGCTAAAAATACAACGAGACTATTGAACAAAAGATAAATATATACATACCATAAATAATAAGTTCTACTGTAAAGACGTGCCTTCTTAATTCAGAGAGTACTTAGCATTTTATACTCTGGCCAAACGGATTGCTACTTAAAAGGTTTTTTTTAATAATTTGGTTTCCTTTGTTTTACGTAGAGATATTTGCGATCTTCAACTTAGATGGCTTTTACGATACTCATGAGCCGTGCTCGGGTAGATTACACCAAGTCATAATTATTTAAATATTTCAAAATGCTTTATTTCATAAAATTTGTCACAAATTGTTTGAAATCGTCGTTTACAATTTACTTAAAATTGAAGCTACTTACAGTTAAAATTATAGATCGACACAGACAGACGCCACAGCACTAAAAAAAACCACGTTGTATTGTCCATAGTCTCATCACCCCATAGTATAAAATAACTAATAAAGCCGTTAAACTGTAAAAAAAACTTCTACTTACATATAATTTCTCAAAAAAAAAAAACAAAATATTCGATTCTAAAATTAAAAATTCAAAGATTATTTCCAACAATAAGAAATAAAACAAAGTATTTACGTACAGTTATGGTACCTAGAGATCGGTTAAATAAAATCTCAATATACACTAGTTGTTCACACAAGGTGGTTGACCGGCGATTCACAATAAGAGGAGTTCGTATCCCGTCACCTGCCGCTACAAAAACACGGCCCGGACCGGTCAGAAACCGGACCGGCTAGTGATTTAATAGAAACACGGTTTTTAGGTATAACTACTGACCATTTTTGAAGCTATGAATTTGATTTGTGTTGTTCTTTATTTGAACACTTTTTTTTGAGTTTTTGATTGAGTTCTAAATTTTTGAAAATAGACTGTTTTAGGTTTTAAAAGGAGTAGCTAAGTGTTGAATTATTATGTTCTATATCGAACTTTTTATAGAGTTTTTTGATTAAATTCTAATTTTTGAAAATAGAGTGTTATAAGTTTTTGAATTGAGAATTTGATTTGTGCATCTGATTTTTGGTTAGTTTTTGACATATTTACGCTTAACTCACATGTACCTACACACTAATTGCTATGCAAGCTATGCAGAGGCTTGGTTATGCTCAGGCATAGCTGACAGTTACCGCTTACCATCAGGCTTATCTACCAGACGTTTGTGAGTTATCATTTAATTGACCCAAAATGGTACCTATTGTGCCGAAAAATAGAATACTTAGGTGTAGATTAAGTTTTCCTTGCAAGCCCAAAAGAGTACCTTATGTCAAGCAAGTCCTATTATGTAGAAAAATAGTCAAGCCAGTAAAGGGCTTTAAAACCATACATATAATTATTGTACCGTGTAAATCACTAGTCAATATTTATTTAGTAACCTAGCCGTCTGTTAATAGTAAAACTAGCTATAAACCCGGTCATTACCCTTTAAATAGAACCCCTTCTAGATTAGCAAGGAAAAAAATAAAATGCCCCATTGTTTTGAATAAACCACTGTTGGCATAAAGGGTAGTATTTTCATGATTTTAGTTAGAAAAGCCATGGTAGGGCTCCGCCAATAGCCGGCGCCCCTGTCAGTAATAGATAGGGGATAAAATTTATAAAATAAGCGTAAATCGCTTCATAGACAAACTGTTAAAGCGCTTTCTCGCTTTATTTTTAAACGTATTTTAAAAGGCACTTGGAAGTTTTTAAATTTGAAAATAGAATAAAATGAGTTCGAATTATGATCGCAAAAAATTATATTCGTTTTCCATTTTTAATTCAAGCTAGTTAATTTATTTAAAAATAAACAATTTGACGCAATTTTATTTAAAAACTTTTTTCGAAAATTTTGTTTGACAGTTTCGATTTTGTCATTTTCAGCAAAGAGTTTGAATAATTATATGGAACAAAAAAGTTCTTCAAATAAGGTAAATATTTTTGAAATAATTAAGTATTTTTATTAATTGGTCTATAAAGCGCTGTTGGCTGAGGGATAATTTCAACCCCTAGTCACTAGTCGGCATCTAGGTCCCATCCCGTTTACACACATTATTGCAGTTTGATGAATTGCACTGCACGCCTCCAGTACGGTCATTCAACTTGTGAAATGTGGTAGTATGAGCAAGGGACTGGGGCAACTTGTATTATTGAGAAAAAAAATGATATTGATTACTAGTTAGCACCCGCGACTTCATCCTTGCAGTATTAGTATTTCAAGGAGCTTATATAAACACAATATATATTTATAAATTAGGTATAGCCTATACCTTATTCTGATGTAAGTATAAGCTATGTTATTGTAAAGTTTAATTTAAAATCATTCAGTAGTTATAACGTAAAAGAGTAACAATGATTCATTAGGATTTATATGTCATAATAACAGCTTATTAATGTCCCCCTGCAGGGACGGGCCTGCTCTCGTGACGGAGGGATAATTGGCCTACTAATACCACACTGGCCAGACGGATTGGTATAGGGTTTAATTTCAAGTTTTCCTTCTTTTTACTTCGTAAAGATAATATTTACGGTTAGTGCTTTAGTCAGTTTTTACGACACCCATGGGATTATGGGATGAGATGGGGTGGTGATATATTGTATTCTTAACCCGTCATCACACGGAAAATTCACAATATGATGCACAAATAAATGTCAACAAATATTTTTAAATGATCTAAGTATATTTTATTGATCTATTCCATTCTAATACCAAAAACTAATACCGATGGTATTTGTTTCCACTTGTAATAAATTTTATATTCCTAACGAATACCAAGTTCTAAATGTTTCAATAATGTACCGATTCTATTCCCAACGAATACCAAAACATAAATTTTGGTACAGTCACAAACATTTAAAATGGTTTCTAATATTTAATATTAAGTATTATCATAATACAATCCTATACTCGTACAAATTCACTTTAATTTGGGCATTTTTACTTATAAGTTGCTTAAATTACTGCAGATAAAAATTAAAAGTAAAAATAGCTAAGAACGCATCGTACCATTCCTGCGTATCACTGTCTACTGGAAACGTCTCCAGAAGGCTGGCAGCACTGATCACGTAAGGCGTCGATTAAACGCTTTAATAATTATTTATACAAATATTTTTTTTTGTATAAATAATTATTAAAGCTTTTAATTTTTTTGTTGTATTTTGTAGACTTATCATTGTGATTTGCTGTAATTAAAAGCTTTATTTTGAGGTGCATACCTGCTACCTGCCAATAAAGCTTATATAGTTAGTTACCTACATAGGAATTATAATAATGAACCAAACATTTTCCTACTACACTTTTATTTGTTTAATAAGACTGATCTTGTTAAATTAAATATTACTTAAAACCACATTGAAAGCATTTTTATTACTGACTGTACCCTGATACCATTTTAACTTGTTTTGGGATTCGTTTGTGAGCGGTATTCGTTAGGAATATAAAATTTATTTTAAGTGGAAACAAATACCATTGGTATTAGTTTTTGGTATTAGAATGGAATAGATCATTTTATTGGACTTACCTAATGCTTTTTATTGAATAATTAAAATAATTTGCACTTAATATTAAAACCGACATCTGTTATTCTATTACCGTATTAAGCAATACAAAGTGTTTTTTTTATATGATGGGAGGCAAACGAGCCAGCAGGTCACCTGATGGTAAGTGATCCCCGCCGCCCATGGACACCCGCAACACCAGAGGAGTCACAGGTGCGTTGCCTGACTTTTTAAAAGGGAAGTAAAGGGAGGGGGAATGGGCTACCGGACTCTCACTCACCGGACGAAACACAGCAGTGACAAGCACTGCTATTTTACGCCGATTTTCTGTGAGAGGGTGGTATTTCACCGGACGAGCCTGCCCATGCGTGCCGCAGCCAAAGACTGACAACATGGCTCTACCACTCGAAAAGTGTACCTAAAATAGTGAGAAATACAAACTATGTATTAAGATGTACAGTTCAATATATATATTTTTTTAAGTTTTTGAAGTTTGAAGTTTTTGAGTTACGGATTCTTACACTGCGATTTATTTAAGTTTTAAAAAATCTTGTGAAATTAAATTACCTATACAATAAAGCCTAGGTATAGCTAGAAAATTTTAAAAATAAATCTATGCATCTGAAACAAATACGCAGAAGAACCAGGTGCAATCCTGTTTCGCTTAAAATTCACAACCTGAATATTATATGTATCAGCATCTCCTTACGTTTCGAAAATGTCGTTAAAATGGCCCAATACGTATAAAAGTATGAATTTTAGAGAAATAATAAATACACACACTATCCGTGTGGTGACGGAGTAATAATACAATATGTCACCACCCCATCTCATCCCATGGGTGTCGTAAAAACCGACTAAGGGCTATCCGTTAATATTATCTCTACGAAATAAAAAAGAAGGAAAACATGAAATTAAACCCTATACCAATCCGTCTGGCCAGTGTGGTATTAGTAGGCCAATTATCCCTCCGTCACGAGAGCAGGCCCGTCCTTGCAGTGGGACATTAATGGGCTGTTATGATGATGATGAATAAGTACACTATAATAAGCCGTATGCTCTACGTAGCGTATGTCCAACAAACCTCCTTACAAAACAAAAGTTAATGCAAGATACCAGATAAAAAAAAACATTCCTTTTTAAAAAAATTGAATTCAAAATGTAACAATTCCAAATTTAAATGTAATTCGATTTTTCTTTTGATAGTTAAAAACAGAAGACAAATTTTGAATTAAAAAAGAACAAGATTTTCAAAAATAACCGTCAACCTTAAACTTTAGTAGTAAATAAGTGATTGGTATAATTAAAAAACCGTGCAATGAACTTGGCTAACATAACTAACCTACGGCAACGTGTCCTGTGTTGTGTTTGTGTGCGTCAATGTTTGTATGTGTGCGTTCATTTCGTGAGTTCATTCACCTTCCCAGTTGGGGAAGTTGGGAATAACAGAAGGTGTGGAGACGACATCTTAAATTTTTGTGACAGAAGTTTTGTAATTATGATTCACGTATTATAAAAATATTTTTTGTTTTATTTACAATAGTTACTCGATTTTTATCTAGATTTATGTTTCTTTTTCTCATTACAAATATAATATCAGATTTATTAAAACATACGAATATAGGTGTTTACAACTTACTTTTTCAAAAGTGTACTATGTTGGGCCCATAAATATGGATGGACTTAGACCTCCTTTTTTGAAATTTACTTCGCTAGAAATTATTTTAAAAATCGGTCTCTATGTTAAAAAAATTACAATAATTATTTATGTATTTTGTACCTGTTCGTTTCATATCTGAGTCCCGGCTACAATTGGACTTGATTCCAAGAGCGGGAATTGTCTTTTAAATAAAAAGAAAAATAAATATTCTCTAACATTAATTCCATTCATCCATGACAGCCCTTCAATTCAATGTGGTATTAATTCTGCAACAAAAAGTTACTAGTATTATAAATGAGCTTCCTACCCACTTAAGAATGGCAATGAAGCGTGAATATGAGTTTTTTGATCGTATTTTCATTTTATTAGATGTAACCGTTAGAATCTTGTTAGCAAATGCGTTTATGTTAATATGTAAATGGTTGCTTTATCATTTAGTAGATCTACTAGTCCAAAATGCCGCTGTGGAGTTTGTTGCGCCGTTTCTTCTCTAAGTAGTAGTGGCTTAGAAGCGGTGATAGAGTTTATATAGTACTTTACTGTATGTAAAGTTTGATATTTTTTTCGGCAGTATGTTAGTACTATTTTATGTTTTGTTAAAATAAAATGAGTTGAATTACAGAGATAGGGCTTTTCCAGCGATGGAGGGATGCGCGTAGTGTACTATGGGTTTGTTAGGAATTTTCCTTCTCATTTTATTATCTTTGTCTCTTGTATTTTTCGTTGTGTACGTAAGTATAATGAAACTATAAAAAAAAATGAAATAAAAAAAAAATAAAAAAAAACTGAAATCTAATATTATTGTCTATGCACAACATTTAAATACTAGAATAATAATTGCTTAGATATTAACGAAAAAAAATTAGCCAACTCAAACAATTATTATAATATTTTACATAATTACAATAAAAAAAAATTTATTGCACACATCTCAACGGTATCCCTGTGCGTCCGATATTTAACCAAGTCGCGGAGTTGCATTTTTGCCATGCACGCACTCCCATTACTGTGTGTGTGTATACATACATACATACATACAAACGAGTGCGTGCGATGGACGAGTCGCATTTTTTCTTTCACGTACACGCTGCCCAGTTAAGTTTTAAGATATTTAAATGAACTTTTATTGAGATGTTTGAATAAAGTTTTATTTAAAAAAAATCTTATTAATATAGGAGCGAAAGTTTGTTAGTCTGAATGATAAGATGGCATTTATTTTAATGAACCTTTACATTATTAATATAGATTATAAATCAGAATAAAACATAGGCTACAATTTATAAACATACTTACTTTTATTTATTGTGTAAATTGTCCAAAACTTATAGTTACGGGAGGAGTCCCGTCCCTGCAGTGGGACATTAATGGGCTGTTATGAAGATGATGAATGCCAAGACTAACTAACTATTTTTTTATTTTTTTGCGTAGGAAACCATTTTGACATAGCATCCCATGCATCCGCTTGGGAGATTAACCAAGCAGGGATTCGTATCCAAACCTGAGTACCGACTTAAGCCCTAGTAAACTTATTCAATCAATCAATCAATCAATCAATCAATCAATCAATCAATCAATCAATCAATCAATCAATCAATCAATCAATCAATCAATCAATCAATCAATCAACTAGCCTATTGCAGTCCACTGCTGGACATAGGCCTCTCCCAACACGCGCCACAGAACTCGGTCCTGCGCCTTCCGCATCCAGTCCGACCCAGAGACCTTTTTGAGGTCGTCGGTCCACCTAGCTGGGGGGCGTCCTACATTACGTTTGCCGAGTCGCCGTCACTCTAGGACACGTTTGCTCCAACGGCCAAAACTAAACTTCTTACAGGAGTCAATTTTGTCTTTATTTTGTGACTTTCATAGACTCTAGAGGTTTTGTGTGAGGACAGTGCTTCAATTACTTTGAAACTAAAATTTGTGTTTAAAAAAACTTATCCTACTAAGTAATATTATAAACGAAAAAGTTTGTTAGTGTAAATGTATGTAACTCGATCTTTCACGTAAAAACTATTGAATATGAATATTTTATACAATAATACAGATAAAAATCAGAATCAGAAATCATTTAAGAATTTGCTTTGAACATAGGTAACATTATTATGGTGGTATTATAATAAAATTAAAAATTAATGAGATCCAGTACATTCTACCCTAAGGCATGCAAATTTAAAAACACAAATAATATAGGTATGGCTTTAATAGAGAATTAAATAGTATTTACAAAAAAAATAAGAAAGAAATATGTCAGGAACATTAAATTATAAAGTTAAGTCACTTTTACAAAGTTTTATCATTAAGAAAATCATTTATTGAGTAAACATCATTACTTATTAGGGAAATAATAGTCATTGGTTCAGAAAGGTTTTGGAATGGCGACCGCGTTCTGAAAAGCGCAGGGCATCTCTCACACGGTGGGTAGACGACCTAGTTAGGACGGCGGGAAAACGATGAACTAGCAAGGCATAAGACCGGTGAGACAAGGTGAAAATATTAAAATAAATAAATAATCCTCACACATTCACACAACGTCATCTAGTCCCAAACTAAGCAAAGCTTGTACTATGGGCACTATACAACTGATAAACATACTCTTTTTTTTTGTAAATACTTACATATTATACATAGAAACAGTCAGACCAATGCAAACAATCATGTTCATGCACACAAATATTTGCATTGAGCGGGAATCGAACCCAAGACCTCTGTGTAGCAGTCATATTATATAACCACTACGCCTCAGAGGTCGTCACGTTTCGTCGAATCATGTACATTGATTATTCGAGGAATTGCGCTGTCTGCAAATAGTGATTTCTATTAGATGTAATTTATATGCGTCCCTCCGACTTGGCAGAATTTTATTTTGCAGAACAAAGCTTGTACTATGGGTACTAGACAATGGATAAACATACTTAAATACTTTTTTTTGTAAATACATACATAAGTATTATACATAAAAAAAACACTTAGACCAATGCAAACAATCATGTTCATGCACACAAAGATTTGCATTGAGCGGGAATCGAACCCGAGGCCTTTGCGTAGCAGCCATGTAATATACCGACTGCGCCGCAGAGGTCGTCATTAAGTGGAATATAGTGGAAAGAATTGATAGCCATTTGTTCAGAAAGGTTTTGGAATAGTGACCGCGTTCTAGAAGGCGCAGGGCATCTCTTACACGCTGGGAAGACGACCTAGTTAGGATCCCGATGAACTAGCAAGGCATAAGACCGGTGAGAAAAGGTGAAAATATTTGGAGGAGGCCTATGTCCAACAGTGGATTTACAAACTGGTGGTACAATAATAATGTATGTGTGGACTGAGGGCCCATTTTTTTTTTTGCGGTTTTTTGCAGATTAATCAACAAAAGTGCATAGTTAAAGTTGTTAAAGAGTTTGTTAAACGATTATCAGAGTTTGTTAAGACTTCATTCAAAAGATATATCGCTTTAAGTGGGTCCCTCAGTTCAAACACAAAATCTCCCATAATTGGATAGGTAATGAATTAAACAACAATTTTTTGGTAAAAATCCTTAGTTAAACATGTATAAAAGTATAAAAAGCATTGAAAAGCCTAATATGAGTAGCTAATAAAAAATAACAAACGTTTTAAAAGGTCCCTGAGGGCCCACTTGAATTTATCTCATAATTAATCAATTATAGCATGAACATTAAATATTCCTAAGCCAACCATTTGTTAAAAGGGCAAGGATAAATTTAAAATCAAAGAAAGATCACAAACAGTGATAATTATTGTTATTTTTAAGTTTTTAAGTGGTCCCTCAGTCCACACACTATGCAAATGCTAATTGTTAAATATATAATTAAATACAACAATTACGAAAATGGGGAGCCTTTCAGTGCATAGTTAATTTTGTATTTTATCGATCTGTATTTATCTTGTGTCTGGTTTATTTATATTTTTTGTCATTTTAACTGTTTTATTAATTTTCATACTAAGTCTGGTGTGGGGTGTCCACGTTTTAAGAAAACGGCTGTATATTTGTTTTTAATGTCATTTATTATTAATTTAGATATTTATTTATTTATAATTAGGATAACCCACGAAACATACACAAAGTCAATCAGAAATAATACAATATTTAAGTAGCTCAAGCAACAGTGCTGATTCCATTACAAGTTGCCACGGCAAGCAAAACATTACACAATATTAATATTAATCAATTAAATCTAAATTGCAATCATTTTTTAAATGTAAAAAATAAAACAATAAAATTCGCAATACAGTAAAATTAAAATGTAATAAAATTTTAAGTTTTAGACAAGTGACAGGTTATATTATTAATTAGCTACAATCGTAATACATATCTGTATGTCTATACATATAAATAAAATTGGAGTGTCTGTTTGTAACACGAAATCCACAGTTTTTAAGGTTCCGTACTCAAAGGGTAAAAACGGAACCCCAATTACTAAAGCTCCGCTGTCCGTCCGTCCATCTGTATGTCACGAGGCTGTATCTCATGAACCATGGCAGTTAGAAAGTTGAAACTTTCACAGATTATGTATTTTAGTTGCCGTTATAGCAACAAATACTAAAAACAAAATAAAATAAATATTTAAGGGTTATTTATTTTATATTGGAAAAAATAATTTTTGACAGCTAAGTCACGTCGTAAAATTTTTAAAAGATGAGTCGTGAAGTCATCGCATTCTGGCGCGAAAATAAATAATAATATGGGTAGAATAATAATACAATTTTATTTTATTTTAATTTAAAATTAATATTCGTAACTGAACGAATTCACGATAATCAACAAGCTGACAGTTTACCACAGATTTGAGAGTTCTACTTTCTTTTATATGGTTCTTGTTTTTATGGATTTGAGAGTTACTATATAAATAAATAATTTAGAATAAAACTGTCAATATCTACTGCTATTATAAGAGGTCAGAGTGAAAGTAAAATAAAAAAAATATTTCAAAAGTTATGTAGACTAAATTATTATGTTTTATAACATTTTTATCAATTTATTATTAACTGCAATACGGGACCATAAGAATTCTATGTCATAATTTTGGAAAATTTAAAGATTAGGTACTTCGTAATATATATTTTTTTAAATCATTAATTTAACAGGAACATGTATTTTTTTATTGTTTGTTTACGTTTGCATCAAATAGCACTCAATTCGGTCCGCATACGGCCCAACACAATTACAACTATTTACTTTTATCTCACACTTTATGACTATGCAGAAACTTTAAAACGTAATGTAACATCATTAATGTATGTAATGGTTCTTGATTATCTCTTGACTGCATGGACACTCTACTTGTACGAAAAACATATTTTGTAAATTTTTCGTAAAAGAATTATAAAACCAGTGATAAGATAAATACAGATCGATAATATACAAAATTAACTATGCACTGAAAGGCTCCCCATTTTCGTAATTGTTGTATTTAATTATATATTTAACAATTAGCATTTGCATAGTGTGTGGACTGAGGGACCACTTAAAAACTTAAAAATAACAATAATTATCACTGTTTGTGATCTTTCTTTAATTTTAAATTTATCCTTGCCCTTTTAACAAATGGTTGGCTTAGGAATATTTAATGTTCATGCTATAATTGATTAATTATGAGATAAATTCAAGTGGGCCCTCAGGGACCTTTTAAAACGTTTGTTATTTTTTATTAGCTACTCATATTAGGCTTTTCAATACTTTTTATACTTTTATACATGTTTAACTAAGGATTTTTACCAAAAAATTGTTGTTTAATTCATTACCTATCCAATTATGGGAGATTTTGTGTTTGAACTGAGGGACCCACTTAAAGCGATATATCTTTTGAATGAAGTCTTAACAAACTCTGATAATCGTTTAACAAACTCTTTAACAACTTTAACTATGCACTTTTGTTGATTAATCTACATAAAGCCGCAGAAAAAAAAATGGGCCCTCAGTCCACACATACATCAATAATAGTAGATTTAATTTTATTATTGTTACCAGCGCCATCTATGAGTTTTGTATGGTAACTATTCATCACCATCCAGTTTAGTTTTAAACGAATTAATGCTCTACTTTGGTAATGACTTTAGTTTGAATTTGTTGATCATACCTAATTATATTTTATCATGCTTTTTCGGGTCATATCTAAGAGCCCTCTCCGGATTGACGCCTATTATACCGACAAGGTGGCTGTACTTAGAGGAGTAGGTCTATGTCCGGCAGTATAAGTCGATTGGCTGATATGATATGATAATAGTGCCAAGTATCATGCATGAACCTAAACTAAAATAGTATTAAAAATTCTATACCTTTACAAAATAAAATAAGTCCCATGAAGTCTTAACACAAAAAAACTCTAAACCCGATATAACTAAACCTATCTTGAAAAAAGAGAGATAAGTAAGTGTATACCTACTTACTTATCTCTCTTTTTTAAAAACAAAAAAAAGTTGTCATAAAACCCTTTACCAATCCGTCTGGCCAGCATGGTATAAGCAGTTCAGGTATCTCCCATCACTGAAGAGGCCCGTCCCTGCAATGGGACACTAATGGGCTGTTATTGAGACGATACTGATTAAAATTTGGTATGGAGTAGTGTCAGTAATTAGAAACGGCTGAGTACAAGCTTGTATTACTTCTGCTTGCTAAGGTACAAAATATAGGCGCTAGCGATTTACTCAAGCGAGCTAATATTAATACAATTACTTAGTAATTATTAATTACGTGGATGTCGTAGGAAAAATGATGAGAAATTGGAATTTCCTAATTTACTTTTCTGGGCAAATACGAAACCCCATCACATGCGCCGTAGTTACTTCATGTCGTCTTGATAGCAGATAATGCCAAATTATGTCATAAAATACGAAAATACTAATGAAATTCTCATTTTTAAATACATATATTTTAGAATGTTGTAATAACCCTACATGTCAATGACATAAATATTATATGGTTTGTTTACAAAGATTTCACATCGAGTTAGGCTTTAGTGGGCTTTAGTATAGCGTGGTATTTGAATCTGCGACTTTAAGCGAAGGCAATTTAGGTTCTCTTTGCTACCGAGGCAACGACATAACCCTACATGTCAATGACATAAATATGGTTTGTTTACAAAGATTTCACATCGAGTTAGGCTTTAGTGGGCTTTAGTATAGCGTGGTATTTGAATCTGCGACTTTAAGCGAAGGCAATTTAGGTTCTCTTTGCTACCGAGGCAACGAGTCAGTTACAGACTCGTAAAATCAAGTAGGTAAGTAAATAATTAAAACGCTACCCCCTATAACTTAACACAAATATTTGTCCCTTAATTTCGGCCCCTCTTCCAATTATATCCCTCTACTATTGAGGTGTTAAGCAAATTTTAATGAATTTGTACTCTTTTGATGTTTAGTCGTATAGTTTGTAAATTAAACTAATAGTTTTTTAGTTAGTTTATGCAAATACAAAGGAAGTGTTGTAGAAATTAAAATAACTATGTATTCTCATACAGTAATTATAAAGTATAATTTTATGTGTATTTTGTTTCTAGAGAGTGGTATGTAAATTTATAGTTTTTAGTAAATAAATTGGATAAAATAAATTATGCTTACTTGGGGAGGTCTATTTTAATATTTCTGACTCATTCTCACAACGCCATCTAGTTCCAAACTAAGCAGAGCGTGTACTATGAATACTAGATAGTCACCGAAAATGAACTATTTTTTTTTGTAAATACATAATATATATGTTATACATAGAAAACAGTCAGACCAATACAAACAATCATGTTGATGCACACAAACATTTCAACCCGAATCGAACCCGAGACCTCTGCGTTGCAGCCATTATGTAATGTACGTAGTACATATTATTACCTCAATGCATGTAATATTACGAATACGCCACAGAGGTCGTCACAGTTTTTCAGATGAAAATAATTTTATTGACAAAGTATAAGTCAGCCAACACTTACTTTAAAAAATAATTAAACGTCATTAATGTGTTATTGAGCTTATTGAAGTAAACTAAAATAATAAAATAAAGGCAGAAACTACGAAATAGCAAAGGCATAATCGAATTCGGCCATTTAGTTCCTGTTTCAGCCACAAACCCAATCTAAATTAGTGTTTTGGTTTTTATCACTTCACATTAAGTCATAGCACTTCGGACTCTGGCAGAATTGTCGACATCGGCATAGTTTGCCATATAAAAGAAAGAGGAAGAAGAAAATAATAAATTATTAGGCTGAAATAACGAAAGAAAAAAGGCAAAATGTCTTCCCGTGATGTAGAAAATGTCCACGAGACGAAATTAAAGGAAATATTGGCTGTCTCCGGTCTTGAATGTCTCAGAACACCTTCTGAAGTAACGGAGTCTCTTTTCAGTGAGGCTGAAGTCGTAGTACCAGGTTTGAATCTGTTTGCTTACTTCATCATAACAGCCCATTAATGTCCCACTACAGGGACGGTCCTCCTCCCGTGACGGAGGGATACTTGACTTACCTACACGCTGGTTAGACGAATTAGTATAGGGTTTAATTTCAAGTTGCCCTTCTTTTTATTTCGTAAAGATAATATTCACGGATCTCTTTGTTGGTTTTTACGACACCCTTAGGATGAGATGGGGTGGTTACATATTGTATTCTTACTGCGTCACCTATACCAATCCGTCCCCTATATCAATTTGCCTGGCCAGCGTGATATTAGTAGGCCAAGTAAGGGATACTTGGGACTTACTATGGCCCGTCCCTGCAGTGGGACATTAATTTTTTTGTCATTAATTTAATTGTCATGATGGTTTTAATATTATCTTTTTGTTTTTATGTTATTATTCTAATTTGTTATTTTTCATCACAGTAGTGCAAGAAGAAACATTACTATCTCCGACTCCTGTCTTCGTAGAGGAGGAACAAGCTCCGGTAGCCGTTGAAGAAGTAGTCGAAGCATTACCAGAAATATTCCCAACGCCATCCCTAAGAAGATTAGTTTCGGATAAACTGAGGAGTTTAGAGGATATCAATACTATACATGTATTACCTGAGGAGTTTAATACAGTTATTGATCCTCTAGCTATACCTAAAATAAACAGTACTCCTCCTAAGAAATATATTGATATTTTGGCTGAGTTAGTTGGATGTACGAAATATACTAGTAGCTTGCCCGAATATTGGTTTCTTGATACTTTGGCTAATTTGTTAAGAAGAGCGCAGAAAGAACAATTACATAGAAGTAAGTAAAGAAAGGTCGTCCGTGTGGTGACGGAGTAAGAATACAATATGTCACCACCCTATCTCATCCCATGGGTGTCGTAGAAACCGACTAAAGGACTACCTGTGATTATTAACTTTACATAGAAAGAAGGAAACTTGAAATTAAACCCTATACCAATCCGTCTGGCCAGCGTGGTATTAGTAGGCCAAGTATCCGTCCGTCACGGGAGGAGGCCCGTCTCTGCAGTGGGACATTAATGGGCTGTCATGATTATGATGACGTAAAGATAGATAAAAATTATATCACTACCCCATCTCACACAATGGGTTTCGGACAAGACTAAAGAAAATTGGATGATTTTTGGAGTTTCCGTAGTGCAAAGGATCATTTCGATTTCGATTTTTCGACGACCTCGGTGGCGCTACGGTATCGCAAACGGCTGCCGTGCACGAGGTTGTGGGTTCGATCCCCACGCAGGACAATTATTCGTGAGATCCCCAAATTATTGTCCTGAGTCTAGGTGTTCTTTGTGTCCGTTTGATGTTTGTATAAAGTCCCCGCGACACAGGGCATGATCCCTAGTGCGGGAGTTGCTTTTTTTAAAAAAATAAAAAAAATTCGTCAACTTGTTTATTCCAGAAAGAAGTACTTAAGTATTTATGATAAATAATAAGTTGTAATTTTCCAGCAACTCAAGCCGTTTTAATATTATGGTTCTGCGAGTGGATGAAGGAGATGCAGCATTTTGATGCGGCAGACAGACAGCGAATGATGAGGAGGTTCCAGGTTATACTAACTACTTTAATATATACTTAGGTACTTAGTTTATACTCTTATAAGTACTGAATATCGAAGTACAAAATACACACTAGCGCAAAACAAAAACGGTCGTTTTCAACATTTATCTAATTTAAGGCATTGTTGACAGTATTTGAATACCTTTCTGCCTTTCTCTCTAAAGACTTTTGGTGATCCTATTTGCAAATTAATACAGTAATAATCATAATGTACTAACTTAATTGTTTTTTTATAATATTAATTATTTTGTTTGAAATTTTAAAATTGAATTTGCACACCGAGACTGGCGGAACATACAGTAATGTACTAGGTAACTATTAAGATCTTGTAACCATGTTTCCGGCAAATAAAAATATTCTTATTTTTTTTTTTCGCTAGCGAGCTGCTGATATGCCCTTAAAGGTAGCTCTAAAGTAGAGTGCCTACTAAACTCAACTTACCTTATTACGATAGTGCTTCACATCTATAAACATAATTAAGAATGATTTCCATCGCTATACTTACACGTTAGTACAATAGTAGTTCACCCTTTTTTGGCCCAAGAGAGCAGGAAGGGAAGGGAGAATAGATACGGTGTACCGACTAAAACCCGAGGTTTTACTATACAACCCATGAAAAATCGTAAAGGCGAGAGACTCGAGTTTTCACGGCGGATTTTCGTAGTACGGTCTGTTCCGTGTAGTGACGGAGTAAGAATACAATATGTCACCACCCTATCTCATCCCATGGGTGTCGTAAAAACCGACTAAGGGACTATCTGTGAATATTACCATTACATAGAAAGAAGGAAAACTTGAAATAAAACCCTATACCAATCCGTCTGGCCAGCGTGGTATTAGTAAGCCAAGTATTCCTCCATCACGGGAGGAGGCCCGTCCCAGCAGTGGGACATTAATGGGCTGTTATGATGATGATGACGGTCCGTTCTTTCTACGATTAATTTTAGTACAGCCTTCTCTGTTTCATACTTAGGACACAATGTTAGAAGCAGCCAGAGCGATAACCGAAAACGAGATCCTACCAACGCCAGCCCAATGCGGCGTCTACTACACCGCTCAGGAAGAACAAACTCCAGTTAAAGTCACCCCCGCCAGCGTTACCGGTAAAGTTACCGCCGTTACCGGTAAAAAATCCCATCACAAGAGTACACATGTGGTTGTGACGACTGGTGCTTCGTATGAATGCAGCATTATTGAGCTTACTAAGATTATACATTATATTTATGATCTGTGAGTATAAGTGCCTAAATATCATCTTTAAGTATAAGTATTTTATCGCTGGGTTAGTGGTCAACCTGGTGTCAAGAGTTGGTCACGCAGGTATCACCATATCGTTTCATCCTGAGTGTTCCTATTAAAAATGATTCAGGTTCGTAGGACACATATCAAAATGGTAACGGATCGTAGCTGCATCAACTCGAGCCGTTTAGTATTAAGTATTTGTATGAAAGTCCTTACTGCAACGCACACTAGGGGTCGTAACGTAATCGCATCACCACTGTTTGACACAGAGGGAAAAAGCGAGGCGGTGTCGATCCCTTTACGTTTTGATATGTGTGCTACGAGCTTTGACCCTAAGGCGACTAGGTACCTACTTATCAGTCAATAACTCTAGCAAAGAACAAAACTCGATACCAAACCGCTAGAACTGCGTTGTGGAACAACGATATTTGATAAGTGAGGACATGAATTTCTAAGATATTTGTCTTCTCTCCCACATTAGTGACAGAGCCCTATGTTGCTAAGATTTTTATAGACAGGAAAATTAACGAACACAAAGTAGACCCAAGCCCCCAAAGCACTCAAGACAATGTCTTGCGTGGGATTGGAACCCGGCAACCTTTTACACGACCAATGAAGCAATTAGTTTTCATGTTTCTTTTTAGTTTCAGCACTGATTACCAGTACAACCTGGTTCGTTCAGTATTCACATTTAAGCCTGACTACATAATTATTGATGCGCCATACCAGCTTAATAACCCCAAAAAGCTATACTCTGCCTTAAAGCCTGTAAAAGTTAAGGAACCGAAGAAAGAAAAGCCTGTTGCCGCTAAAGGAAAGAAAGGGAAGGAAATAGTCGATACGCAGGAGTACCTTGACTTGATGGAGGTGAATATTACCTACAGTTCTTACTGTTCTTCGCCTTTTTTAAAAAACTGTGGCATTAGGGATGGAGTCGCAGGGGACTTTTACAGGCATGATATTGACATCCATAAAGAACATCCAGGATCAAGATAATGATTATTTTGAAAAGAAGAAAGACAATGGAAAAATTGATACTCGAGGCGGGAATCGAACCCGCGTCTCTGGACTATACGCGTCCAAAATTTGTAATTTAATGATCTTTTTATTTTTTTAACGTCTTACGGGACTAGAGGTCATGCCCTGTGTAACGGGGACTTTTTTAAAAACATCAATTTAACCGACACAAAGAACTGAACAGACACAAGAATTACTGTCCTGAGTCTATCCAGACTCATTTGTGGATCACACAAAGAACTGTTCTGCGTGGGAATCGAAACCGCGAATAACAGTTACCTAAGTATAATAGAACTTTGTAACTATTTTATATTTTTCACAGAAAAAAAATAAAGAAGACCTATTACTCCAAGAGCAAGAATTGATTGAACAGGAGCATTGGAACCGACGTAACTCGATTCTGCCACTATCGTTTGCCGCTAATGATGAGTTCTACAATCAATACTGGCCCCCGCCACCACCTCCGCCTGAACCTGAATCAGTAGTTACCAGTGCCAGTAAAAGTAAAGTTAAGAATAAAAAATCACCATAGAGAATGGAGTCTCCGTGTGGTGACGGAGTAAGAATACAATATGTCACCACCCCATCCATCCGTGTTGTCGGAAAAACCGACTAAAGGACTATACGTAAATTATTATCTTTACGAAATAAAAAGAAGGAAAACTTGAAATATTAAACCCTATATAAATCCGTCTGGCCAGCGTGGTATTAGTAGGCCAAATATCCCTCCGTCACTGGAGAAGGCCCGTCCCTGCAGTGGGACATTAATGGGCTTTTATGATTATGATGATAGAGAATGGAGAGTACTTATGGTGTCAAGTGAACTATAGAAATCGCGTTATCATCTGAGTCTTAAAGCCTTAGGTACCACCATCGTCATCACCTTTATGGCTGGCGGTCATCCACTGTGCGATATTCGCGAAACTTATTCCTACCGCGAACAACTGTTTTGTGGAACAAGCTAGCTGGGGCGATTTTACCGGACCGTTACGACTTGGGGAGCTTCAAGAAACGAGCGTACTCCCTTCTTAAAAGTCGGCAACGCATCTGTGATTCCTCTGGTGTTGCGGGTGCCCATGGGCGGCGGTGATCACTTACCATCAGATGTACTGCTGGCTCGTTTGCCTCCCATTACATAAAAAATCTTTTTTTTTTCTATCTCGCTTGCACTTACGGGTCTTTTATTCTTATATAATATCTTTTATTTCTTATTGGAGTAGGTACTCAGGTGATAGCGCGCTTACTGGCTTTTTTAAATAAATAACACATCAGGTATCTCAAGATGTTTTATTTTTAATCTCATCGTCATCGACGCCAGGGTCTCTTTATGTGACCGGGTAGTAAAGAGGTGTCAAGTGAACTATAGATATCGCGTTATCATCTCAGTTTTAAAGCCATATCATTTCTTTATATCTATCTCGCTTGCACTCATGGATCTTCTATTCTATACAATATCTTTTATTGGAATACTTAGATAGCGCGTATTATAATAAAGTGTTTTTGTATTAAAAAGCAAATGATCTATTTTTAAAGCATTTTTAAATAAATAATACATCTGGTATCTCAAGATTTTTTATTTATAATCTCATCATCTATCAGCTAATTGACGTCTACTGCTGGACATTATATGGCCTCCTCCAAATATGGCTGACCTATGCCTCTCATTCATCAGTTTCCCGCTGTGCTAACTAGATTGTCGGTCCACCGTGTGAGGGATCTCCCCACCCTGCGTTTTCCGGTACGGTTTTTAATTTCCTATGTATTTTTTTTTTCTTAATCATATGGTGGATTCTCCGTGTGGTGACGGAGTAAGAATACAGTGTGTCACCACCCCATCTCATCTCATGGGTGTCATAAAAACCGACTAAGGGACTATACGTGAATATTATCTTTACGTAATAAAAAGATGGAAAACTTGAAATTAAAGCCTATACCAATTCGTTTGGCCAGCGTGGTATTAGTAGGCCAAGTATCCCTCCGTCACTGGAGGAGGCCCGTCCCTGACATGTGCGTGTGGTGTGAGTGTTCTTTTTTAAAAGTTAGTCCAAACATGACGAAATTTAAGAATGATTTAGGAAAAAATTGTGAAAAGACAACGGCGTAGATAAAAAAATTGTGAAAAGCATAGAAAAAAAGTTACGGTCAAATAATTAGAACACTCAATCCGGCGACCAGAAAAAATTCCTGCACCTTGGATCTCAGAAATATAAGAACAATTTTGTTGTGAAATAATTGTACAGATTTAGTGAAATATATTCCCAATTATTCAAATGTTTTTGACTGTTTATTTCGATTTTATAAAGGTATTTGTAGAACACTCAATCCTCTTATAGCGCAGATTGAAGTATTAAAAAATCTTAAACTATTGCTTAATAATTTCCTGACTTTGATACTCTATTACACGAACACAATCTAGGATCAATTTGTGAGACACAAATCATCATAAAAAATATAACAGTTTAAGAGAAAATTAAACAAATACTTTCTATGGAATGTTCCGTGTGAGTGTTCCATGTTTTGGCGTAGGTACATGAATTTAACCCAAACTTGTATGTCAACCCAGACTATAACTGAAATTGTGAAAATGTTTGTACTAAATTTTAAAACGTCTTCTGAACTTGATACGGTATTATTTTAACAATTATCAACTTAAATAAAATTCTTAGCTAAAAAATGTACTAGGCTGACCATGACTTACATTAAAATAAAAGTCTTTTTTTGTTATATGCGGTTCATTGCAATCATACTAATTAATTATATAAAAAACAGGTAACGGGTTATCCGTGTGGTGACGGAGTAGGATTACAATATGTCACCACCCCATCTTATCCAATGAGTTTCGTATAAACTGACTAAACCGACCGGACCCAATTATATTATTATTTTTCTCTTTTTTTTTACAAAGTATTCCATTTTTAAATATACCTAAATATAAGACCCACCAGCAACGGGTACAAAGACCAAGCTGGTGGTTAGGGCGTGTCAAGCAGTACTGTCTTTTACATCAGACCTATCATCCAACTGTCAAGCGCGAATCTTCTTAGATGTTGATAGAGACTCTTTGGAATAAGTCCATTTACCGAAATTACTATCGGAACAATGATTGCCGAATCAACATTCCACAAGTCGACAACTTCGTGAGCCAAGTCCAAATTATATGGGTACTTACCTATATTACGGTATTTTTGCATCGACAAGATGCAAAAATAAAATAAATAATAAAATATAATATTAATAAAATAATTTAAGAGCAAGTTGTTGGTGGCCAAGTCTAGCTACTTGGTTGTGACTATGCAAGTATTCACCATTCGCAAAACGAGAACAACCGGAAACAATATGGCAGTTACTCTCCGGGACAGTGATATATCAAATGTACCATACTTCAAGACATATTTCCGACAATTCTTAGTCATTACGACTTTGTCTAAAAGATTTTTAGATTTGCAAAACAAAGGTGCATTAAATTATAAACTATATTTTATTGTAATAAAACACAAAGAGTAGGTACAGTTTTATTTTTATTGAATTTATGGTCAGCCTAATCAGCTTTATAGCATAGAATTTATGATTGAGATTTATTTAAGTTGATAATTGTTAAAATAATACCGTATCAAGTTCAGAAGACGTTTTAAAATTTAGTACAAACATTTTCACAATTTCAGTTATAGTCTGGGTTGACATACAAGTTTGGGTTAAATTCATGTACGCCAAAACATGGAACACTCACACGGAACATTCCATAGAAAGTATTTGTTTAATTTTCTCTTAAACTATTATATTTTTTATGATGATTTGTGTCTCACAAATTGATCCTAGATTGTGTTCGTGTAATAGAGTATCAAAGTCAGGAAATTATTAAGCCATAGTTTAAGATTTTTTAATACTTCAATCTGCGCTATAGGAGGATTGAGTGTTCTACAAATACCTTTATAAAATCGAAATAAACAGTCAAAAACATTTGAATAATTGGGAATATATTTCACTAAATCTGTACAATTATTTCACAACAAAATTGTTCTTATATTTCTGAGATCCAAGGTGCAGGATTTTTTTCTGGTCGCCGGATTGAGTGTTCTAATTATTTGATCGTAACTTTTTTTCTATGCTTTTCACAATTTTTTTATCTACGCCGTTGTCTTTTCACAATTTTTTCCTAAATCATTCTTAAATTTCGTCATGTTTGGACTAACTTTTAAAAAAGAACACTCACACCACACGCACATGTCCCTGACACCCACGGGATGAGATGGGTTGTGACATATTGTATTCTTCGTCACCACACGGAGTAGTACACAAGGTTAAAAATATTTGTAAAAACCCCTTATCTCCCCCTATACCAGATACTCCATAGGCCACATAATACCCCTTAGGCCAGAAAGATTTTTTGAAAATAAAATAAAAAATAAAGACCTTATTCTTCTTAGACGAAGTAGGTTAAAAATATTTAATAATAATATACATACATTGACATAATATATCAGTACATTTTTCCAACATAAATGATCTAATACTGGGCATGGAACGTCACACAGAAACACGCTTATATGATAAACTAAATATAGAAAGTACAGCTAATAGAAGTCACTATTCGTAGACAGCACGTTAAATAAATAAATAATCCTCACACATTCACACGTCATCTAGTCCCAAACTAAGCAAAGCTTGTACTATGGGCACTAGACAACTGATAAACATACATAAATACTCTTTTTTTTTTGTAAATACTTACATATAAACACTTAGACTAATGCAAACAATCATGTTCATGCACACAAATATTTGCATTGAGCGGGAATCGAACCCGAGAGAGGTCTCGGGTTCGATTCCCGCTCCGTTCCCGTTCGAAGCCTCTACGTAGCAGTCATATTATATAACCACTACGCCACAGAGGTCGTCACGTTTCGTCGAATCATGTACATTGATTATTCGAGGAATTGCGCTGTCTGCAAATAGTTATTTCTATTAGATGTAATTTATATAAAAGTCCCTCCAGCTTGGGATTTTATTTCCCAGAACACACTTGGCATAAACTAATTTAGACGAATATTTGAAAGGCATAAAAAATATTTAGCATTATTATTGTTTGACTGAATTTTAAATGGCATTAGCTTTATGATGACATAGTTTAATTTAACGTAATCTTATTTTGGGTTAGGTTACGTTAAAACTATGACCATGGCACCCAAATAAACTTTCTGCAATATGCCTTTCAATGTTATGCGATATGAAATGTTTATGCCAAACAATTTTCTGTCAAATGAAGTTTATGCCGAACAATTTTCTGTCAAATGAAGTTTATGTCATGCGTTCGTTATACAAAATAATAATATGCCATAAAAACTGCGATAAAGGGTTTTTTTTTAAATATTTTGTAGTTTCGAACAAGCGTGTTTCTGTAAAACGTTTCACACCCTCTAATACTGTGCCTTCAAAAATAATTAATACACCAAAAAATTTTAACTAGAAAGTTACCTAATTATATTTTTTGTTCAAAATAATGATTATAATGCAGTCGTTTATGAATACATATTTGGTATTTTGGAATAAATTGAGCAACTGCCAACAATAACAAGAGAAATAGTAATTAATAAGGTGTGGACACATTGTGAGCTAGTCAATTAAAGTAACGGTGTTTTAACTTTCTTAGGGTCAATTTATACTGAGACAGAGTTAATCCAAAACTTAACAAAACAAATTAACCCCTAAACTCCACAGCGTAACGTAGGTACACATTACTTCGGAGATTTTATAAAAATGCGCGCATTCTTCCGAATTCGCGTGTCTGGTTGACAAAGGCTGATTGGTTTCGCGCACTATCTTAGAAGTAATGTGTGCGTTATAATGTGGAGTTAAGGTTGAATTTGATATGTTCAGTTTTGTTTCGACGCTTCGATGCGCTTGGACTCTGCTGTAGTATAAATTGACCCTTAATCAAAAGTCTCAAAAGAGAGATCCCAAAGACGAAATAACTTTACTATGCGTTTCAAATAAGAATGTGCATGACACTCGGCCATATTTTGACGTCAAAAGTGTCAAATCGAAAGAAATTGGTAGACATTTTTTTTTTCCTAATAGCAAGGAACTTACACTCTAATTGGAATGCTTACGAAGCAAATAAATTTAGACAAATTAAATCGTACATTACTACTGAGAACATAAGGTTTATATTTGTTTATTTAACATGAAAGGGAAAAATACTCCGACAAGGACAACGACAAAGGGGGATTGCATCTCTCTCTTGCAACTGTAAGTTAAATATTGGTTTCTCGTTTAGAGAGGGACAAACTCCACTCATACAGCTGTAAATTAGGAACGGATTTTTTGTGACCGTAAGCATTCCAGTTAGAGTGTATGTTCGTTGCCTAATAGTGAGATATTAGCTCTTTGTTTGTCAAAAAATCTTTTAAATATTTTTACCGACAAGCTCACAATGTGACCATCCTTAAAAATTAAAAATAAACTATCACAAATTTCTTTATAATTACCTACTTAAATTTTATAGGGCCTACCTTGTCTTGGTCGGCTAACTAAGGAGGTGTTACTACACAAATCAACCGAATGTCGATAGATGACATCGACCGAATTTGATCGATCTTAATCGATTGGTGTTTCATCATAACAGCCCATTAATGTCTCACTGCAGGGACGGGCCTCCTCCCGTGACGGAGGGTTACTTGGCCTACTAATACCACTCTGGCCGGACGGATAGGTATAGGGTTTAATTTCAAGTTTTCGTTTTTTTTATTTCGTAAAGATAGTAGTTACGGCTATTCCCTTAGTCGGTTTTTACGACACCCATGGGATGAGATGGGGTGGTGACATATTGTATTCTTACTACATCACCACACGGATAACCGAATTTGATCGATGTTAATCGATTACTGAGTTCAGTCTGAGTTAAGTCGATGCTTTATTTCCATTAAACACCACCTTTAATGGAAATAAAGCATCGACTTAACTCAGTTTTTGTGAAAAAACTAAACTGTACGTTAGCAGGTTCACACTGAAAATCAGCGCTTCGTTGTGGTTGTCCCACAACGAAGCATAAAGCTGAGTGTGAACCTTTTTGTCGCGCACTAAAATGTAATCTGTTTTGTGTATTTTGTTTTTTTTTGTGTGGCAAATAAATATTTCTTTCTTTCTTACTTATCGGTCTTCCGTTGCTATCGAACAACGGTATTCAATTCTACCATTCAATCGATCAACGTCTATCAATCAATTTTATTCTCCGTGTGGTGATAGAATAAGAATACAATATGTCACCACCCCATCTCCTCCCATGGGTGTCGTAAAAACCGATTAAGGGGCTATCTGTGAATATTATCTTTACGAAATAAAAAGAAGGAAAACTTGAAATTAAACCCTATACAAATCCGTCTGGCCAGCGTGGTAATAGTAGGCCAAATTTCCTTCCGTCATGGGAGGAGGCCCGTCCCTGCAGTGGGACATTAATGGGCTGTTATGATGATGACATTGAATGCCGATCGATCGATCAATGGCATCGCTCCACAATCAATCGATTAGTGTGGCAACACCCTATATGTAAATACAGGAAGAAATACGTGTAATATACATAACAATAATAATTAATACACTAATGATAATAATGGAAATTGACTGTCTGTCTACAATAATCAGGCTGAACATAAATATAGTCGATGTCTCACAAGGATCCCTTAACGTGTTTCAAGATAAACTTTTACCTTACTAACTAATACTGGCTGGTCGTTAGAGGTATTTCTGTCAAAATATTTCATGATTCCTGTCAAAATATTTCGTGATTTCTGTCAAAATATCATATCGTGATTTCTGTCAAAATAATTATCTACTTCAGAGAAACCGCTAAGATATTACAAGACAAAGCTATTTAAGTTTGCACATTGGAGCAATAGTTTTTGAGATACAGCTTGACCTCTCTGCTGGTCCAATTAGATAGATAGTAGGGGGTCTTCGTTACTGGTCGAGGCAAAAGAAACAATACACTATTCCGTGTGGTTGCAGAGTAAGAATACATAACAAACCCATCTCATCGGTCTCATGAAACTAGATAGGAAAGTCAGCTAATATAGAAGAAAAATTTTACATAATATCGAATACAGTAATCTTTACACTCCCATTAAGTAAGCCAACTTTTCTTACCGTCATTCACTAAAACCTGATTTACACATCGACAAGTACACGAAGTAGACCCCTCTCTCGCGAACTTAACTCTCCAAAAAATAGGATGGAGATCTATTTAAATCAACTTAATCAACAACTTACCCCTGGTTTCTGAATGGCTGATCAATTAAAAATGAACTAATCAAGTGTCAAAACTATATTTTTCAGAAACCGGGTGTTACTACTTAACTCGCTACTGTACTTGTCGATGTGTAAATCGGGCTTAAAAGAAGAACTTCCTTGCAGTAGGACATTAATGTGCTGTTATTTTATAGAGTGCCCGCTTAATAACATCACTTGCACCAGACCTAAATTATTCAGCCTCATTTTTGTAAACGATAATAATAATTAACTAAAAATGACTATCACTGTCAAAATCATTCGTGTTTCATGTCACGATTACAAATTATTTATATTCAATTAATTAATACAATGTTCTATTACTTACATTATAAAAGAATAATTCGAATATACGAAGAATAATATCATCGACATTGGTTTATTTCACATCTTATAATACATTGAATATTGTACTTCGATTAAAATGCAACTGTCAAAATCGGAAAAGTCTACTTGGTACTGTCAAAATCTACGAGATTTTGTCAAGTTATTGTAATTTTGATCTGAACTTTCGAAAAGAACAGACATTTCGACCTCTACAGTTTTATTATAGTATAGATTCTACTTTCTACTCTGTTTATTAAATATCTAGCATTTTATTATACTTTTAATAATTATGTATGTAGTGAGAAAATATACCTAAATTCATTTTGACAAGTCTATATTGAGAAACTCGGACTTAAGGTATAAAATTTGCCATCGGGATTTCAACTTTATACAGTGCACTTTAAAGTACAAGTTGCATTTTTAAAAGTACAATTTACTCTAAGAATAACATTAAAACATCAACTATTTATATAAAAAAGATTACGATTACAAGTATTAAATATACATTACATATTAAATTGGCAAACATATATTATAAATATTATAATAAGTAGTTTAATATTTATTTATATACAGAAATAATGTTTTTGTTCGTTAGTAACGCACATAGAGTAAGTTTTTTAAATAATGTCACTTTCACAAACATGAAATATAAATAAAACAATAAATTGGCAACACTGAGGATTAGTATAACAATTGAGCATGTTGAGAATATTATCTATTTTAGACGTGCAAATGTTACCAGGACGAAAATGTTGATTTATCTGTGATAAAACTAGAGTTAAACCATATTAAATATCTCATTTAGTCCTAGGCCCGATGTATACTTTCTAAAGAACCGGGTCTCCAAAAGACCCGAGTAGTATTGAAATAGATAAACTACATCAAACATTCACACAACGCCATCTAGTACCAAACTAAGCTGAGCAAGAATACTAGGTCACAAAGTATTACCCTAACACATTTCGAATACAGCACGAGTATGTAAGGCCATGTAGAAAAAAAAACATAATCATCATCATTGTTCTTTTTATTTGTGAAAGTGACATCACTTTAAAGAGTTAATTTTCCTCACTGGTGTTATAACAATTAAATATAATTATAAACATACCTAGAGATTCCCACGTAAATGCATTAAATTTACACATTACAAAATGCATTGAAACACTCGTTTAGTTTATTTGATAATGAAAAATATGTATCATCTTTGAAAAAGGCGTTTTTTTTGCAAAGTTCTCGAAAAAATACGATAAGTTTCCGACAACTATCTTAAAATTGGTCAAAATAACAATTTGAAATAGAAGAAACTCGAACTTAATAAATTGGTAGAAATAGACTTAAGCGCTTTTTGTATAGGTACTTATTACTACCAATTTATTATTAATTAATTCAATTTTTAATTAATGAATTTATGTTTTTAAGGAATGTTTTAACGACAAAAAAAAAATCCTTTTTAATTGGATTTTGCCAATTTTAAGATAGTATTCGGAAATTTAATATCGAAGTTTTAAACTTTGACTACAATTTTACTCCCTTGAACAATCTTACCCCCTGCTTTTAAATGTTCAAGTTAGATTTCTTTGAAGATCCGAAAAGAAGAAAGACAATGGAAAACATTGATACTCGAAGCGGGACTCGAACCCGCGTCTCCGGACTATACGCGTCCAGCGCCATGACCAACTAGGCCACCTGAGTACTGGGCTCGACTACCAAATTTAACCATTGCTTTATATGCGCCAGAGCCGCAGCTTAGAACTCAACTGCACAACGCCATCTAGGCGCGACAGCTTTAAATGACGCGAATTCTTTGAAGATGGCGGTAGAAGTAAAATAAGGGCCCCATGTTATGTGCCAAATAAAATATTTTTAATACAATAATTCACTGTAAGTACATGAAATGACGGGAAATTTTAAAGGAGGCCTATGTCCAGCAATGGCCCTCCAGAAAAAGGAATATTAACACAATTTTTCACTATCAAACAAAACACCAATATATACATTAAATGCAGCAAAGTTTTTTAATTATACACACTATCACAAAATCCTTAATCACAATGTTAAATGGCACATCGCGTTTAGTACACAGTCTGGCACATCACATGTGTAGGGGCGAGGGTTCGAGTCCCGTGCAGTGCGCTTGCTACAGCAACGCACGACGACACTCGTCCCTGTACGCACCCATCGTGCCCCTGTTTCATGTTTGCCATCTGAAATTATTCAAAAATAAATGCGTAATCCGTGTGGTGACGGAGTAAGAATACAATATGTCACCACCCCATCTCATCCCATGGGTGTCGTAAAAACCAACTAACTGACTATCCGTGAATATTATCTTTACGAAATAAAAAGAAGCAAAACTTGAAATTAAACCCTATACCAATCCGTTTGGCCAGCATGGTATGAGTAAGCCAAGTATCTCTCCGTCACTGGAGGAGGCCCGTCCCTGCAGTGGGACATTAATGGGCTGTTGCAGTAGTGTTTGTTGCAGTGTTGCAGTATGCATTAGCAGACAAATTATATTCTACAAGTCTCCTCAAGTAAGGAAGGCAAACTTGAAATCAAACCCCGTGAAATCAGAATGTCAACAAGCTGTCTTACTTTTAAAGCCAAATTAAAAGGTTCCTTTTTATAATTCCTATATCTGTATTATATTCTAATAATGTATATTTATACCTTTAAATTATATCTATATGTGTAGGTTTATCACGGAAGAAAAATCAAGTGGAAGTGCTAAGTAGGCGTGGTCCGCGTGTCACTAATATGCGATGGTACGCATAACTTGTCGCTGAGGTTATAGGTAAAACATAACGCGAATATCACCCATATGTACAACAAGTTAAAGTATATAATTGCCAAGTTTAAAGCTTGTCTTCTACTTTTCTTTGCATTACTGTATCTGCATCATCCTAAGGTTGAATGGTATAAAATGCGTCTGGCATTAATTTCGCTTTTAAGCATGATATTGTACATGGAGATTTTAAAAAATAAATTTAAAAAGCCCACGCGGCGACATAAATTGGTATAGGATGACATGCCAAGTTTTCCTTCATTTAGCTCCCAAAGTAGGTTTCCCAAGGTGTACAGTACTCGCCAAATAGCACGACCGGCTTGAAGTTAGCTATCAGAATAGTTTGCGCATGCTCAGGAACATGTAAATATACCCCCCTCCCGCGCCCGCTATTTAGTTCAAAAACTGTGATATTTGCGCAGCCTGCAACAAGTTCAAACCGGCTGTGTTTGTTAGCGCTTACTATAAACATTAAAGTACCGGCACTACCTCGCCTTCTGCAGCTCAATCTGTCCCTCGAGCGTCTTGGCGAGGTAGATGACGAACAGCTGAGCTAAGGCGACAGCTAGGGCCCCGCAAGCGATGGTATACAGGTTCCGTTCCGCCCAGGAACGCACTATCTCTATGCAGCCGGATGTCCAGACGCGCTTGCTTGCTTCTGCCACCTGTGAGCATAGACAAAATTGATTAGACTACAAAGCATAAATAAAAACTTTTAAAATTAACCTATTTCCTGTCTCATGTATAGATAGATAGATAGATAGATAATTCTTTATTGCACACCAACTTACATAAATACCGTTTAGGTATATAGGTACAATAAATACAACAGAACAGTAAATGTACAATGGGCGGCCTTATCGCCAAGTGCGATCTCTTCCAGGCAACCTTAGGATGGACATGATATACAACATAAAATAAAAACAATTTAATGGTGTAGTTATAATTTTGTGTAGGGTAATTTCGTCAACCTAATTATTCTATCTATATATTACATCTATGATACATACCCATTGTTTTACTATTGTGTCTACATGCGGGACAGGCAACTTGGTTAACAGACAATCCTAACAAGTCTAACTTTAAGAAAAGATAACCCAAACTAGGGTTCTAGCGTTAAAAAGTTAAACTTGCAAACAGTAAGCCCCATGACCCTTTATTGTGTTCTCAATTATAAACATATTAAAAGAATAATTAACAATTTTTAGGGTTCCGTACCAGTTTTGAAAAAACGGAACCCTTATAGGATCACTTTGTTGTCCGTCCGTCCGTCTGTCCGTCCGTCCGTCTGTCCGTCCGTCCGTCCGTCCGTCTGTCTGTCAAGACCATTTATCTCAGGAACGCATGGAGGTATCAAGTTGAAATTTTTACCAAATACTAAGGCTTGTTGCCTCTTAGTGCCGTAAAAAAATCAAAGTGCTAATCCAACGCAATCAAGAGATATAGCCGTTTTTGTCGCAAATTTAGAGGGGTAAAGGCAAAAACCTACAGGGTACTTCCAGTCTACCTACAAACTTGAAATTTGGCATGAAGCAAGGTCTTATTGTACATGTAATAGGAAAATTCCGAAAACCTCAAATTTTTACTTCAATCATATTATATTTTGATTTCATTGAATTTTGGCGGGAAAGCTGAGTCACGTGACCTGTGACGTCATAGAATTTTGGTCACGTGACCCGTGACGTCATACAATTTTGACAGATGAGTCGTGACGTCACAGAATTTTGGCGGGAAAATATTTTTTGACAGTTGAGCCGTGACGTTTTTGAATTTTTGACAGATGAGTCGTCACAGAATTTTTGACAGATGATTCGTGACGTCACAGAATTTTGGCGGGAAAATATATTTTGACAGCTAAGCCGTGACGTTTTTGAATTTTTGACAGATGAGTCGTGACGTCACACAATTTTTGGCAGATGATTCGTGACGTCACAGAATTTTGGCGGGAAAATATATTTTGACAGCTGAGCCGGGACGTTTTTGAATTTTTGACAGATGAGTCGTGACGTCACAGAATTTTTAACAGATGATTCGTGACGTCACAGAATTTTGGCGGGAAAATATATTTTGACAGCTGAGCCGTGATGTTTTTGAATTTTTAACAGATATGAGTCGTGACGTCACAGGATTTTTGACAGATGATTTGTGACGTCATATTATTTTGGCGGGAAAATATTTGAAACCTCTGTCACTTTGACAGCTGTCACTTTTGACAGCTGTCAATTTTGACAGATAGGCGTGACGTCATAGAATTTTTGCCAGATGAGTCGTGACGTCACAGAATTTTGGCGGGAAAATATATTTTGACAGCTTAGTCGTGACGTCATTGAATTTTTGATAGATGAGTCGTGACGTCACATAATTTTTGACAGATCAGTTTTGACGTCATAGTATTTTGGCGGGAAAATATTTATTGACAGCTTAGTCGAGCCGTCATTGAATTTTGGCGGGAAAAATAGTATTTAAACAGCTGAATCCTGACGTTATCACAATTTGGCGGGAAAATAAATAGGTTTGTACGGAACCCTCGGTGCGCGAGTCAGACTCGCACTTGACCGGTTTTATTTTTTGTATAACTAACTAAAATTTTAAATTCAAAAGTTGAGTTAAGTATCATATAATTTATTAGGTGTACAATAAAGAAGAAAAATAAAATAAATACTCACAGGATAATTCTGGACCCCATATCCACACATGATATTAACAAGCCCAGAGGAGATATCCGTAGCGTTGATACAACACGAGAAGGGAACCCCACACCTCTCCACCGAGGGAGACGTGCAGTTAAAGTACTCGTTCTTCGACCAGTCCATGTAACCGTCTGAAGTGAGGCCGCAACAGTGGAACTGTAAGAAAAATAAACGTCATTTACTAATCCGTAGAAGAGTAGTCGATGATCTCTGTGGCGCAGTCGGTATATTACATGACATCTACGCAGAGGTCTCGGCTTCGATTCCCGCTCAATGCAAATCTCTGTGTGCATGAACATGATTGTTTGCATTGGTCTGAGTGTTTTCTATGTATAAGATGTATGTATTTACAAAAAAAAAGTATTTAAATATGTTTATCCGTTGTCTGGTACTCATAGTACAAGCTTTGCTTAGTTTGGGACTAGATGGCGTTGTGTGAATGTGTGAGGATATTATTATTATTAATACTTTGACTAAATTGTTGGTAATGCACTTAGATATTCCAGGGTGGGAAAACTCCAGACACGGTAGACCGATGACCTGGTTAGTACGGCGGGATAGGATGGCGGACGAGCTTCATCAATGTATACATATTTATTTGATCAAGAACGTACACATGATTATTAGCAGTTGGTAGTGTACATGTTTATGCTTCTTTTGATGAATACATTATTTTACTTATTGAATACATATTTATTAACAACACAATGCGTACATGATATGAACACTTATTTGAATACATATTTATGTTCTTGTTAAGGGTGACGTCTTATGAGACTTTGTGGTGTGTATATATTTATGCCTCTGACTGTACAAGGCGAGTAAGAGATGGGTTGGTAAGAATATTTACGATAAAAGTAATTTAAACGCCAATTGGAATGGGATGTGGAACAATGATAATCTATATACAAGTAATGAAAACCGTTCCTTACAGAGTTAAATTACAAATAACTATAATATAACCTCGTGCCGGTCCGTCGTATATCAGCTCGCACCAAAAGGTTCGGGAATTCCTTCCTATGCCGAACCATTAAGTTGCGGAACCAACTTCCGGTTCACGTATTTCCTCCATCGTATGATCTTGGGTCCTTCAAACGCAGTGTGAAGAAGCATTTGGCCAAACCGGCAAGATGACAATGACGGATTGAAGTTATTTTTTGGACTTCTATCCGTTGGCTTCATTTGTGGACTGTACTCGCGTTTTCTATCAGGTTTGATTTAGTCATATTGCCGCGTTATGTATTTAAAAAAAATACTTACATCACTCTGAGCAAAATCAATAAAATTCTGTAAATCCGGGTCATCTCTGTAGGCATGGACCACTCGCTCCGTGAAGCTTAGCTCCAGTAGACCGTGCAGCGAGCGCGGGAAGACGAAGCCGCATACAGCTCCTCCCATCTCCACCAGGAATAGTATTAGCAGACATAGGGAGTACTGAAAAGAAGATGGAGTAAATTTAGTTAAAGGGTTTCGAAGTTTTAATTTCAACATGATTCTGTAATGGTTTTGATTGTGTACTGGTATATGATTTATGTAAAAAGAATTATTGTAAACACAACTGAATTTTAAAAGAGTTGCCATGAGTTTCTTTGCCATGTTTCTTCTCATTGGCTCTATGCATTTGGAAACTGGAATTTATGGATCAACACAGACTGACAAGTAGTAGATTGGTTTTATTTTTCTCCTCTAATTTACATCGGACAAAACAACGCGGTTTTTTTAGCGCTGTGGCGTTTGTCTGTGTCGATCTATAATTTTAATTGTAGCTTTAATTTTAAGTAAACGACGATTTCAAACAATTTGTAATAAATTTTATGAAATAAAGCATTTTGAAATTTGAATTTGGTTTTGCCCGTTTATTCCTACAAATATTATAAACGTGAAACTTTGTAAGTATGGATAAATGTTAGTTACTCTCTTACGTAAAAATAGATGAACTAATTTTTACTTTACTATAATACAGCTAGGAATATCTGTGAATATTATCTTTACTTAATAAAAAGAGGGAAAACTTGAAACAAAACCCTATACCAATCCGTCTGGCCAGCGTGGTATTGGTAGGCCAAGTATCCCTCCGTCATTGGAGGAGGCCCGTCCCTGCAGTGGGACATTAATGGGCTGTTATGATAAAAAGTTTGTAAGTATCGATAAACGTTTGTTACTATACGTAAAAATAGATGAAATGATATTTACTCAATATATATAGCTTACGGATCTTATAGGCTACGACTTATAAAGGTATTGTGCGAATTATCAAAATTAATCAGGCAAGGTCGCGGGCACCGGCTAGTATTACTATCAAGCAGTGTTTAGGTGAAATATTGCTGTACTTAGCTAGTTAAATTATAGGGAATGGCGTTTATATTTAACAGCTTGTGTCCCAAGGAAACAAAAAATAAAATTGAAAATTTCAGCTAAATAAATGTATTTTGATCTCAGAGTTCTTTTGCCAAGAGCTATCCATCGGCAGGAAGCCGCTAGAGCTTCTAATAAGAGGGCCAATCCCCCCAAAATTTTGATAAGGCAGCACTGAGGTGACTCTAGGCTAGCAGAGGACTGTGTAAGCAAAAAGCTTTCTTTCACGACAAAAAAAGGTGTTTGACACAAAAAAAAGTTGTTGGTAACAAAAAAATTGTTTTCTATGTGTTTTACATACAACATCCTCTTTTTATGTATTTACAAAAAAAATGTATAATTGTAAATATCTATGCATTATCTAGTAGTAAAGCTCTACTTAGTTTAGGACTATATGGCATTGTGTAAAGAATATTACACAATGTTGTCTCTACCGACACCTTATTACAATTCTGTTAAGGTAATATTACGACATTATTGATGACAGTAAAGTGCGGTTAGAATAAATTTGTATAATAGATCAATAGCTTTCACTACACAGTCGTACTTAAAATCTATTATTATTTAGAAACAGGTTAAAAAATGGCTTAGTTAAAACTATGTTCGGTAAGACTGTCTGTATTATATTCCTGTTCAACCCTTAACAATTATAAATCGACCGTATTTTATCCCGTACTTGACTCAACAACTAACATTTAATTTTATTTAAGTTTTTTTTATAATGATGTCGACTTGTGTAGCGTAGTAGATATAGTGCATGGCTGCTACACAGAGGTCTTGGGGTTCGATTTCAACTTAATGCAAATATCCTTGTCTGTGTGAGCCTTAATGTTTGCAGTAGTCTGGGTGTTTTCTATGTATAATGTTCTATGTTTTAATATTATTACAAAAAAGTATAAACATATCTTTATCCGTTGTCTAGATGGCGATGTAAGATGGCGTCGTGTAAATGTGTGAGGAATAATTATACCAAAGCAATCTCAAGTATTAATTAGCTATTAAAATAAAAGAGAATAATATACGAATGTTAATATAACACAATACTCGGAAAAACCAAAGAGGCGTCCATATCAATGTTATTTTACGTTATCATTGTTAAAGCTACAAGCACGTATAATAATAATTATAGTTTATTATTAACAAACGAACTATCAGGATATTTACCATGTTTAGAGTTGTTGAGTTTCCGATATTTCGGCGCTTGTAACAGCGTCGAAATATCGGAAACTCTAAACATGGTAAATATCCCGATAGTGTGTTTGTTAATAGTGAATGTGATCATAACAGTTTAAATAATTATATGTCGGAGACGGTTGTAAATAGAAATAGTGGATAAGCTATGGTTTTCATAATTATTCTATTTACGTTATAAACGTTTGATATTATTATCAAACGTGGTCTGTTAATTCATAAAATGATTTATCTACTAGCTACGAACTTATATTGACAACCTATTATGATAACAAATAACTAACTACACTAACAAATAACAAATAACATAACTTGTCATTTTAGTTTTAATTGTAAAACGCTATTAAATCATGATTGTTTCTTTATGATAATTACTCTTGTAATATTTGATTAGCTTTAACAATGTTTACCTTAATAGAAGTAGATCATTGTAGTTTGCATTGGTAAACACTTGGCGGAAGTGCACGCCATTGGACAGAGTTGTCAGAGAGGGAGAGCAAGGTGGGGGCATCGCCCTATATAAGAGCGCGCACTTAGTAGTGCAGGCAGTCTCGTCTTCGGACCTGACTCATGCAGAGCTCATGCTCCCGACAAAACTGTCGGTTTGCCCGGTGCAGCTACGCTGTATATTTCTACATAGCTGTATTGCTGCTCATAAGCCGATACACTTTGTAAATGCATTTGGGTGGCTCTGCCACTGTACGAACAATGGACCTTAAGGTCCGTTCGTTGTCGTCCTGATTGTTATTATTTGTGTACTTAGCTATTTGTGTTATTTTAATGTGTTAGCCACCGAACCATAGGTTATATACCGCTCAGTGCCGATCCTAGATTCTACATATATAATAATTTGTGTAAAATAAGGTGTGGTTAGGCAAAATAGTTTTCTAATCAAAAATCAGGTTAAGAAACTGTTGTTGCTGCCGATAATAATTAAAATCTGAAGCTTAAATTCCATTTACTAGAATGATTTTAATTAATCGTAGTATTTTTGACCTTTCATGCGCTTTTTGGGTTACAGTATGTCCGTGTGGTGACGGAGTAAGAATACAATATGTCACCACCCCATCTCATCCCATGCGTGTCGTAAACACCGACTGAGGGACTACATGTAAATATTATCTTAACGAAGTAAAAAGAAGGAAAACTTGAAATTAAACCCTATACCAATCCGTCTGGCCAGCGTGGTATTAGTAGGCCAAGTATACCTCCGTCACGGGAGGAGGCCCGTCCCTGCAGTGGGACATTAATGGGCTGCCATGATGATGTCCCAAATAAAAGACTTGGGAACCCAATAAATAAATTAATTATTGGGAACATATGGTTGACTCCAAAACGAGCGAAATGTTCACTAATGTCAATGAAATTTCTGTGGGACTAACTCGGAAATATACCCCATTTTAAACAAAAAAAAACATTTTTATAACATTGCACAAGAAATTACTAAGCTCTGAAGTTTCCTTTCCACTTACACCAAACCCTTTAGGCTTTATATTATAGGTATAGGTTTTGCGAAAAATGTATCATACATTACCACTTTAATACGATTTTTTTAATACGAGTGTTATTAAACTTAAAATAATTATGTGTACTGACATATTCGCCAATCATACCTAATTGGCAGACTTAATACACTCGAGAGCAAAAGTTCCGGGTCACTAGCATTTACTTCAATATCTTGAAAACGAATAAAGCTATCGTATTGAAATAAATTGAACTTTATAGACAATTTAATGTTACTAAAATAAAATGCATTACATTTACTACTGACCATTTATTTTATTATGTTTAAAAGGACAAATTAAAAATGGCGTCATTTTGCTTATAAAACCAAAACTGAAAATATTGAATTTTTTACATTTACAAGTAGTTTTAACACGGTTTAGTACTTGGTATTACCCCCACGTGCTGTCTGGACTGCTGCAATGCGATTTGGCATGCTGTACACCAAGTTTCTGAAACACTGTTGGGGAATGTTCTCCCATTCCTCTACCAATGCATGTTTCAAGTCACTAAGCGTAATTAAAGGAGGATCTTGTTGTCTTACCCGTCGTCCGAGCTCGTCCCAGGCGTGCTCGATTGGGTTGAGGTCGGGGCTACGTGCTGGCCACACCATGGGACGAATATTCACCTCATCAAGGTAGTCTTGCACTACACGAGCAGTGTGGGGACGGGCGTTATCCTGCATAAAGATGGCATTCTCACCAAGTCTTGCCATAAATGGACCGACGTGCTCGTTGAGGATTTCATCCACGTATCTTACGCCATTAAGAGTACCGTTTTCGATCAGTACAAGCTCTGTTCGGCTTTCCGCAGAAATTCCAGCCCACACGAGTACCGAACCACCACCGTATGACACCTTTTCTTCAATACAGGCTTGCATAAATCTTTCTCCTGGTCTTCTGTACACCTTTGCCCTTCCGTCGTGTGTATACAGCATAAATTTTGATTCGTCCGAGAATATGACATTTGACCAATTTTCAATCGTCCAATTCGAGTGTTCGCGTGCATAAATTCGTCTTGCTATACGATTGTGTCTCTCGAGTTTCGGACCATTTGCGGGTCTAAATGGTTTCAAATTACCTTCAGCAAGTCGCCGTCTTACAGTCCAATCCAAGCAGAAGGACTGCTTCCACCAAGTCCTAAAAAATGATGAGTCAGTGCTGTTCCCGTAAGAAACCGATTTCGTAGCATAGAGTTCACTAAATATCGATCTTCCCGTGCCGTCGTACACCTGGGTCTGCCTGTTGTTGGTCTGCGTAGGTTCAAACCAGTTTCTAGAAACCGCTGGCGAACACGCTGAACTGTAGACAACGATACACCGACTATTCCTGCTGTTTCTCGCTGACTGCTCCCATTTTCCAGGATCGTGAGGATTCTCGTACATTCCTCAGGTGTGAGTGACATAATTACCACTTTAATAATGACTATTGGATACCTGGATGACTCCTTATAAATACATTTTATGACAGAACAAAAACAAAAGCAAAAACAGTAGTGAAAATTAGAAGTTCTGATTTTAAAAAAATGGATCTTTTTTTTTATAACTTTTTTAATGCCATTACTTACCGCCAATCAATAAGTTTTTATATGTTTAATAAAGGTTATTAAATTGTCTATAAAGTTCAATTTATTTCAATACGATAGCTTTATTCGTTTTCAAGATATTGAAGTAAATGCTAGTGACCCGGAACTTTTGCTCTCGAGTGTATTATGTGTGTGTTTTCTGGACGTTGAAACTTTTATCTAGATCTTTTTATTCAGGTTATTTTGATCTTGTTTAACTATCCTTTTTGTATTTGTATTACTGTCTAAAATTAATAACAAAAAAAGTGTATTATATTGGTGAAAGCTTGTAATCCCTCAGGAGCAATTCACCAGATTCTCAATTTACCAGATTCGCATTTCAACAGATTCTCAACTCACCAGATTCGCAATTGACCAGATTTTGTACTATCAAACAGAAAATGCATTGCAGTATGATAAACTATAATTTAATATATTACAATTAATTTTAATAATAAGTTTGTCGCTGTTTAGTGTCAACAAGCCAAAGCCTTTCTACAGTGTAAGGGCTTGACCTTGGCCCATCAGTTTCGAAGGCAACTTCTAATAGGAGTTAATTAGTTTTTATATATATAAACTAAATTTTTATATCATCATAATGTCCCACTGCAGGGACCGTATCCTCCCGTGACTGAGGGATACTTGGCCTACTATACGACGCTGGCCAAACGGATTGGTATCATCATATCAGCCTATGGACGTCCACTGCTGGACATAGGCCTCCTTCAAAAGTTTCCACCTTGCCTCTTGTGCCTCCCTCATCCATCGGATTGGTCTATACCAATCCGATGATTTCAAGTTTTCCTTCTTTTGAATTCGTAAATATAATATTGACGCATAGTCTCTTAGTCGCTTTTTACGACACCCTTGGGATGAGATGGGGTGATGACATATTGCATTCTTGCTCCGTCAATAGACGGATTTTTTTTTAATTTAAAGATAAACGTATTTTTAAAGTCTATTTTAAAGAATTTATACTAGACATAATATCAAAATTCAATTTGTGTTTGATTATACTTCTGGTCAATTGCGAATCTGGTGAGTTGAGAATCTGGTGAATTGCGAATCTGGTAAATTGAGAATCTGGTGAATTGCTCCTGAGGGCTTGTAATTGGCCTATTTTTGTCACTCATTGTTAATTAGCTGTAAGCTTTCTAAATATGAAAATGAAATAAAATAATCAAAAATTAACAAACCTAAAAAGAGGATGTTGGTTTCCAATACAAAATCTTTATATCCATGAACCAAGAATGTTTGCATAGGTCTGGGTGTTTCCATTGAAAACTATGTAGGTATTTACAAACAATACGAGTATAACTATGTTTATCCGTTTTCTATACCTAACGCGAAAATTCCATGCGTTCGGAGGAATGGGCACGCACAATTCCTCGACTGATTATTTGCGCTTACATTCGCACGTTTTATTATTTCGACTACTTTGCGTTGTGTATACCTACTACCCCAAAGTACAAGCTTTAATTAGTTTGGGACTAGATGGCGTTTTGTAAATGTGTAAAGAATATTATTATTAATGTACGATCTCTGTGGTGTAGGTGTTATATTACATGGCTGTTAAAAAGATCTCAAGTTTGATTCCCGTTAAATGCAAATCTTTATGTGTGTGAACATGATTGTTTGCATTGGTCTGGGTGTTTTCTGTGTATAATATGTATGTATTTATAAAAAAAAAATATGTATGTATTATGTTTATCTGTTACCTAGTAACCAATACTACCAGCTTTACTTACCTTAAGACTACATGGCGTTTGTGTGAATGTATACAGAATACATTCATGACGGAGTAAGAATACAATATATCACCACCCTATCTCATCCCATGGGTGTCGTAAAAACCGACTAAGGGACTACTACTACTATCCGTGAATATTGTCTCTACGTAATAATATAATGGTAATGGTATATAATGGCCAAGTATCACTCCGCCACTGGAAGAGGCCCGTCCCTACAGTGGGACATTAATGGGCTGTTATGATGATGATACAGAATATTATTTTCAATACTTACAAATTTAAGTAAACAAGTGTTTTCTCTGAGCGCACCAACACATCCAGCAAAACTGACTATAAAGACGACTCCTCCAAGCAATGCTATCAGAAGACTAATGTTTAACATCACATCGTATACTGTGTCCAGCTGGAAATTTAAAAAATATATTAATATAAACTATATTATTGTTAGTATTGTGTAAGAGCCTAAATGGCTTTACATGTTTCATAACAACGAAGTAATACAAATCATTATAGTGAAGAGCGTTTAAAGGGCTCACTAGCGCAGCGCCGCCAATTGAAAAAAGAATCATAATTCGCAAATAGGATAAATAATGTACCTAAAATGTTGATAACAAAGTCATGAGAAAAGGCAATAAATTATTTGTATAACACTTTTAACACTTTAAATGTTTTTCAATTAAATAAATATTGCATTATAAACAAAAACGGCCGTTTTTTTTTAATGCGAAATTTAACTAATTGAGAGTGTGTTATAAATACTTTATTGCTTTTTCTCAATACTTTGTTATCAACATTTTACATTACTTATCGTATTTTTTTTTCTATTGGCGGCGCTAGTAAGCCACGTAAAGGGCCTTAATATGTAGCTAATAGACATTTACTGGTAAACATAGGCTTCCTCCAAATATTTTGACTTTACGTGGTCCTATGGATTCTCTATCCCTCGATTTCCCGCCACCCAGACTAGGGCGCCCGTCCACCGGTACACAGTGACCACATGGTGGTTAGTTTATGTGCCTACCACCCTGGAGGTAGTAGGTCCGATCCCCATACAATCATTGTGCATAAATATTGCTGTTTGATTTGTATTGAGTATAATATGTTAATATAGGTATGCTAAACAATCTTATCACATGGATATGCTGAACTCCCAATAAGGAAAATTCACACACTTTTATTTGCAAAACAAATGAAGTAAAACATCAGATAAAACCCTATAACAATTTGTTTCGCATCAATATGCCAAGTTTGCCGTATTCCACAGGAGGAAGCCTGTTCCCGCACAGACACAATTCTTTTACCAGTTCTCCAGTACAAGCTCCACTAATATAGAGACTAAATGTTCTTGACTAAGTGCTGTGTGGATGTATGAGGAAAACACTATTACATTCATAATTATGTATGTTTTTAACTTATAAACAAACAACATACATGACTAATATACCTTGAATTCCATTAAACAAAACTTAAGGAAAATGAAAATAATAATTATTATCAATAGTTTTAAATATCGCTAGTGTTCTCACCTTTATTAGTCCTGTGGCTTGCCATTTATCAATGAATGCATACAGACCCACTGCAATCAAAAGCCCTCCAAATAGCTGAAAACATATACAGTATTATTCAAAAGTTTGTTTCAAATGTATTGTAGATTTTTCTTCAACTTAATTGGCATATCAAGCTTGCCAAAGATCACAGAGAATAAATATGGATTGCACTCAATATTGTTTATATCCCATCATTGTAGCTACACCCTATTCTGACAAATATATAATTTGAATTGAATTGAACAGATCCCATTGAACTACACACATCAAAAAAGTCTAAGCAACATGCATGATATTACAAATTTACCATTTATATTAATTTATTTTACCATTTATTTTAATTATAACGTTGTATTTTATTTTTAAAATAATATTTTTAGGGTTCTATGATGTAAAAATAACAGCTGTTTTCTTTATAAGTTCTTTTAATAACAGAAATTAACAATATTAGAATATACAGGTACATAAGAAACTAAACTTTTTTTTTACAAATTGAAATTTCTTAAGAAAATGAATTTATTGTGAAACAATAGGACAATTTAATACAAAGTATGGCCTCCTCTGCTATTCAGAACTTGTCGGCAACGATTATTCATTGAATTAATGAGACTGTTTATGTCATCTTGCGGTATTCGCTCCCAATGGAATTGTAGCAAATCCTTCAGCTGTTGGGTTGTTGTCACTCCGTCCAAGTCCTTCAAAACACGTCTCTGGAGCATGTCCCATGCGTGCTCGATGGGGTTGAGGTCTGGCGATTGTGCAGGCCAGGGCAATACCTGGATGTTCTCCGTTGCCAAGTATTCACTGGTTCGCCGAGCTGTATGTGAACGCGCATTGTCATGCATTAACGTAAAATCGGAGCCAAAGGTTTGTGCAAATGGATGGACATAAGGTCTGAGAATATCCTCAACGTAATTTTCAGCGTTCATGTTTCCATTTACAAAAACGAGCTCAGTTCGCCTGTTCTTCATAATACCCGCCCATACCATAACTGTTGAGCCGCTGTATGGATGAACTTCCTGAACGCACCTGAGTCTTTCAGTATTTCCGGGTCGACGGTACACTCGCACCCTTCTTGTATCAGGCCTAAACCCGAATCGCGACTCATCGGAAAACATAATTTTATCCCATTGTTCCTGGGTCCATGTTATGCGTTCTCTACACCATTCATTTCGACGAGCGCGATTCCCGTGACGTATCGGTGGGCACCTGATAGGGCGTCGAGCTCGTAGGCCGTACTCATGCAGTCGATTTCGCACAGTTTGGGGACTTACATCAACACCACTTGAATTTTGTAGCCTCAAACTTATCTCTCGAGCGGTTAACATCGGCTGGCGTCTTGCAGTCAGTTGTATGTACCGGTCTTGCCGAGTGGTTGTACTCCTTTTACGGCCTGGATGCTGTTCAGCGGGTTCCCCTGTATTATTGTAGCGCTGCCAAAGACGACAAATAACACTTCTATGAATACCAAAATGTCGAGATACCTGAGATTGATTACTTCCCGCTTGCAACATCCCTACAGCTCTTTGCATTTCATCTGCCGTCAAATGACGTCGCTCCATGACGTAAAGAATATCTAACAATTCAATTTTGTCGCCAACTGTATTTAAATGGTTGGTAAAATTATAAAATCAAGACTAAAACGTAGCAATTAACATGCACTCAAATTCAAACAAATTCGCAGTCATTTGAATTTTATGAAAAAAAACAAAACATAATCGAATTTTTTTTTTTACAACCAGCCAGTATGTCATCAATAACAAAAAAGTTTACTTACCTATACACTTTGAGTGAGTAAATACTTAGAAATTAATTAATATAAATGGTAAATTTGTAATATCATGCATGTTGCTTAGACTTTTTTGATGTGTGTATTTGGAGGATAGAATTGACTCCGATAACATAGTTGGATGCTATAGTGAGTGTAGGTTAGTGTTGATTGCAATAGTGATTTCTCTCCACAGAACTTACAACTATCTACTGTTCTATCCCCTGTACCAAAGAAGATGAAAAGAATACTACAAATCAAGCTGTGTGAGTCGCTGAATTTTGGCCTGGTAAAAAGTTGCTATTGAAACTAAAGTACTTAGATTGTTATTCTACAGAAAAATGATAATTTATAGTAATTACAGTAAAAGGAAGAATAAATACACACCTCAACAAAGTCTAGGGATATTTGGTATTTACTTAATTAACTTCAAAATTATTGAAGATAGCATACAACATGTTTATATTTTTATAAAGACAATTTATCAGGCTACATTTCAGAATTAAATAAAAGAATTATTTTTACATAAATAATTTTTTATTCAAATAAATAAAAAACTTGGAAAATTAGTAAAACTAACAATGAATGTGTTTCATAAGCAAAAGTGAAAATAAGCAAAAATTAATCAGTTTTTAACTGTTATGTGAGTAATCAGTAGTCAGCACATTATAAAAACCGTAAATAACGGTCCTGCAATGGTTTTTCATGCTTTTATTATGTTATCCAGGTCTTGGTGCGGTATATTGTTCCAGGTCCGACTAGGATGCAAAAAAAGTTGCCCTTCCATCGCAATTTTATGCAGGAAAAATCACCAAAACCCTTCTTTTGAACATGTCCTACGCATATTTTATGGTTTTGAGGATAGGGGATTGAGTGGTTCAGCATAAAATCGATACGTCGTGCTCTTGTAACCAGCTTGTCATCACTCTCGCTTTATGCGAACGGGTGTTATTGTCCATGAACTTGAACATTTGGCCCAATTGTAGTCTACGGCGGTAGATTATTAGTACTAGCACCTCGTTAAATTATTTCTCAGCCGTCATGGTGTTTCTGATCAAAACGCGCTCTGTTCTTCGACCGATACAAATTCCCGTCCAAACCATAATTTGTTCTATCGTGGTATGAATAGATTTCCTGAGGATGTTGTAGACGGCTATCACAACCAGGAACTCGCCAAGCACGTTCCCTACATGAATCCGAGTGGAAACCAAACCGGGACTCATGTGTAAACACTACTACAGATCACAGGTTATTTTTGCAGAGCAAATGTTCACGAACCCAGTCTAGTCGTCGTGCGCGATTCGCTCGGCGTAGTGCTGGAGTATAAAGCGGTATGCGAGAATAAAGGTGGGCTACGTGCCGACTTCTTCTGACAGTTTGGTCACCTGCAAGAGGCTCCACCAAGAGCTGGAGCCTCTACACCAGCTGCATGGTAGTAACATTTAGCTGTCTTTTCACGGGAACTTGCAAAAATCGATCATGTCGTTAACTGGTGATAGATTTTTTGCTGTGGTATCTTTCAGCCACTTCACCAGTAGCACGATAACGTAACCATAACCCTGATTTCATATTTTGTATTGTTCTAATCTCTTCAGCAATACTCCGCTTAGTACCCGCAGCTGGAAGCATGCCTACTGCCCATAACATTTTCTCTCTGATGAAATGGCGGCGCTGCTTGATGCACACAATATTATTCATTCGAAATAAACGTTTAAATTGTTATAAAACTTAAATTTTACACAAAAAAGCAGTCAAAATTTACTATTGGTAAATGAAATTTTCGAACTTGACTACGTTTAAGCCGCGTGAATCTTTCATTTTTAATTTTATTTTTCAAATTCAAATTTAGAATGGTTAAAAAAGGTTAACAAAGTAAGTTTTCATCAAAAGAATTTAAAAAAAAAACCAAATTATTTGAGTTTCACAACTTTATACAAAATATCCCTAGACTTTGTTGAGGTGTGTATATAAAATAATGCAAAAAGTGTTGCATTCATAAGATTTATCGTTATAAAATACTTACCCCCGGTTTCCGAATGACTGATCAAGTAAAAATCAACTAATCAAGTGTCAAATTTTAGTTCCTGAAAATGATAGATGATAAGAGTTTTGACACTTGATTAGTTGATTTTTACTTGATCAGTCATTCGGAAACTGGGGGTTAGTATCTGATCTCCTTTCCTATTTAAACTATCAAAGATAAGATAAACATCATTACAGATGTGAGAAATACAAATAAAGACAGTATTCACAGTTTACAATTGCTGTATAATTATAAAACAATAATTGTCATAGGATTCTCTGAGCATCAAATTTAAGAACTAATGAGGAAAGACCTGAATTAGAACAATTTTCCTCAAATAACTTAAATAGCTTTGCTTAAAACTAAGGTGACCTAAATTTTAGGTACTTATTGTAATATTTCAGAAATAAAATAAACATGAATTTATAATAAAAAGTATTCTTATATGAAAGAAAATGTGTAAATATTTCTTCTTGCATAGTAACCAGGAAAGTAATTAAGTTTACAATAAAACAATAGCAATTCCAGCTTTTCATATTTCATTCTTGTTTGGCCCATGAACATTCCCTCACTGATTGTGCCCTACAGATGCCCGACTCACTAGATAGTTTAATATTGGCTTTTGGTATTAAGTTTTGTATCAAGTTTTACATAATTCATATACCCTATCAGGTGTCCTGCTGGCTTGTTTGCCTCACATCATATTAAAAAAAATCTAGACAGTTAAGTAGCCCTTTAGTCACATTTAAAATATAGTAAGATATAGTGTGTGGCATTGACATCCCTTAGATACATCACCAGGTTTAATAAATACAATCAGAAAATCATTGAGAATGTCAGGATCAAAAATATCATCCTCATTTCGAGTTCGAACACAAAATAACAAAAAAAAAGAGAAAGTAGATAAATGACATAAGCCCTACTGTCTCATATTTCAACACAACATGTTGTACTGTCTGTTAATATTTATATGATTCTATAGTTTTACAAAGACTATAGCTGCAGCTAAAATACATTGAAACTTAAGATATTATGACAACACAAAGGGAAGCTCATTTATATGAAGAAGATGAAGGAAAGTAATATTTATATACATTCCATTCATCTACAAAAGTTATATGGATATTGTACAATTTTTATTCTTACAGAAACATAGAAAAAGATCAATAGTAAGAGCTTAGAAAATTATAGAAACGATGTATTATGATGATACATAGTATTAAACAGAGTTCATTGTTCAGATAAAATTACAAAGATAACAATAGTTTATGTGGGTTTTCGCTTTATAAAATTATCGCCGCAAAGCCAAAACAATGGAGAACGGATGCAGCCGGGTACACTATGTACAAATTCTCACACTCAGAACAGATGGTCGAAAACAATGAATCATAAAGAAACAATGATAACTAAAATTATCGAAATTATTAATTTCCAACAACTTAACACGCAAAAAATTCAATTAATAAGTAATATTGAACGTTAAATAAGTGGCAGAAAGTGTTAAAACTAGAAGAACTCACCCAAAATATAAAATTCAACACAAAAATCATGTATTTCACACATCCGCTCACATAAGTAAAATTTGGTCCTCTACGACGCTGCATTTTTACTTATTTTATTAAACAACTAACACTTAGTGTCATGAACTGATATGTACACGGTTTTATTAATTATATATTAGAATTTTAATTAAAAACTAAACATTGCTGAGAAATGAGCAATCTGCGTCCACCTCCGATTGTCTAACTAACTGTCATTTTAGACCATACTACCATAGACTTATAGAAATGTATTCATATTCATTGACATTTCGTTTCTCGGATTCAGAGAGCATTGTCTATGAAAGTAAGTATTTACATTTTGTGAAGTTGTCTACGTAATTATTATTGTAATTATACCCATAAATATTTATTAAAATTATTATTAATGTACAAATAGGCGCAGTACAATGTCTGCCCAACGTACTAGATTTTGATGACTCATCCATTTACCAACGGAACGTATACTGAATGAATAATGCAAACAAAAGAGCGTATTAGCAGGGGCGCTATTACGGAGTGGTTACGGGGCTCACTAGCGCCACCGCGCCACACAATTGAAAAAAAAAACATAATTTTGCGAATAAGATCAATTGCAAAATGTTGTCTATGTCGGAAACAGTACTTAATTTGATTCATGAACAAAGCGCAGCACGAATGCCTGTAGAGGCGACACTGTCGCAATGACGTGTATAGCTAGCTTCGTGCTACAACGGAGCCTAGGTGGGGCGCGCCGGAGGGAGACGCCAGTCACTTACAGTTTGACTTCGGTCGTGATCGGTGCTCCTTACTAGAAACCGTTACCCGTTTTGTTTGAGTAGTTTTATTTGGAATATGGTGTAGTGTTCAGTGTAGTTAAAGTGTTACGTGTATTAAAAGTGTTACTTCGAGTTGACCGATCTATCGTAGAACGTGACGTGCCATCATAAGCTAACGCCGACATCTACAAACTCGTTAGAAAAGGCAATAAAGAATTTGTAGAACACACTCTCAACCTGTGCTCTCAACACTATTAAATATGTTTTTCAATTAGATAAATATTGCATTTAAAACAAAAACGGTTGATTTATTTATATATTATTGTTTTTCTGTTAGTATTTTGCTCCTCTTTAAGCTTTTCATTCTTTCAATGCTAATAAAACAACTAGTTTTGACTTCATTTATTTGATATCAGGAATTGATTCTAAGAAGGATTTTTTTTCTTTTACAAATTGCTAGAATACCTTTTATGATATGGGGACTATCTTTTATTACACCGTAATATAATAGTTGACCAGTTTGGGTTGATAGGGTCACAACAATCAGTCCGGCGTATCGCAAAATGTTACAGGGCTATAGACTTGCGTTGATATTCTTTCTAGAAGGGTTGCAGATCGGGTAAAACGAAGATTGTATCGGTCTGATTTGGCCTGTTGATGAATAACCAGCATGACTTGCTTTATCATCTGGTTTCGAGTTAACGTCGAGTAATGGGACACCCTGTATAACAAAACTGCTACGCAGAGGTCTCGGGTTCGATTCCCGCTCAAATCTTTGTGTGCATGAACATGATTGTTTGCATTGGTCTGGGTGTTTTCTATGTAATATGTATGTATTTACAAAAAAAAAGTATTTAAGTATGTTTATAAATTATATTATAAAGTATTTACTATGGGTACTAGACAACTTGGGACTTCATCTAGACAGTCAACTGACATGGAAAATTCAAATAGAAGTACTTACAAAGAAACTTAGTCAATTTTCATATGCCCTATACAATCTTGCAAAAACAGTCAGCCGCTCTACTGTCCTAATTGCCTATAATGCCTATGTAGCGTCGAATCTTCGGTACGGTATTATATACTGGGGGAACTCAACAGACAGAGAAACTGTATTCATAGCACAAAAAAAATGCATAAGGTCGATGTGTGGTCTGCAACAAACGGAGAGCTGTAGGGAACTATTTGTTGAATTAAAAATACTTACTGTACCATCCTTATACATATACGAAATAGGTGTATTTGTTCAGGGCAATTTTAACTTATTTACTACTCTTCGTTCTCGTAGGCACCAAAATACTATTAGCATTGTACCCCATAGAACAGCATTATTCAGCAAAAGTGTATTAGGAATGACGTCAAAAGTATATAATAAAATACCACTATATATTAGGAAAAAAGAATCGCTGCCTATTTTTAAGAAGTATTTATTTGAGTTTTTGGTACAAAAATGTTATTATTCGATTATAGATTTTTTTAATGATAAACATTTAAATGTGGAATCCACTCTACACATTAATTAAATATAACTTACACTTAATTATGTACTGTATCTCTTGACATTTGTTTTTGTAGTTATGTGATTGTTTTTGTTTCTCTTGACATTTTTTTTTTTGTTTTGTAGTCATGTGATTGTTTTTGTTTTTCCTTTGACATTATTATTATTATTCTTAAATTTGTATTTTTTTGTTATTGTAATTGTTATAATTATCTGACATGTTTTAATTGGGTACTAACATAACTTGATAACATCTTTACTTAAATTAATTCTGTCATTATATTGAATTTTGTATGCCGCATTAAGGCAAAGTGTAGCGAACTATAATTAATGTCCTGACATCTTACATGTTTGTTAAATATTACCTATGCTTACAAAATAAAGAATTTGTATTTGTATTTGTATTTGTATTTGTATTTTTTATTATTTTATTTTGGTGGCATGTAGTTCTCCTTCATTTTGTTCTAGTGATGAAATCTGGTACGTTGCAAGTTCAATAGAATCCCGTATTTTATTATAACAGGTGCGTTACGGGGTTTCCCAGACCCCGGACAATTAGTTTTCTTTGTATTTTCGTGATTTTTTGTCAAATCTACTGGCGAAAAGACAGCCTATAGATAACATAGCCCATTTCATAATCTATCAGACTATAAAATAAAACAAAACGAAACATACATTTTCAATAAGATAAAGATTAAAAAAGCAATAAGGGTGTACGGGGCACTTTCATATCCGTAACGCACTATGAAGGTAACACTTCACGGGGCTCATTATATCTCGTAGCGCACTCAAATTCGAGACGGTTTTTGAGCTCCCGCAGTGTACGTGTTAATTTGCAAGAAGTAGGTGGTATAATGGTACATAATGTACAACAAAAAGGCCGCGACAGTAAAACAAGGAGAAGCACAAAGCTTATTCTGAAAATAGAATAAGCTTTTAGGCTGGACAATACCTTTTAGGTAGGAGGTACGACTTACATTACTAATATACTTGGTATATTGTAAGCAGTACTTTTAACTAAAAAGTACCTAATTATGATAATTACTAGTTTCCTGTTTGATTCAGAATGTGTACCTAATTATGTAAATACTTTTAATGAATTCTTTCACAAAAAACTCATTTATCTTTACAAGGTGTCCCAATACTCGACGTTAACCCGAAATCAGATGATAAAGCAAGTCATGCTGGTTATCAGAAAAATAAAAAAAAAATTATAATAATATAAATTATTAATAATATATAAGTAAGTAAATTTATTTAATTTTTTTTGTAAAGAATGAAGTCTTATTGTTATGAAAGCTAGAACAGCTGGATTTTTTTTTATTAAAGTACAGAGAGGCATTATTCAGAGTTAACCAGCAAAAACCAAAATTTCAAATGCCTATAACTTTACAACCATGCAACTTAGACTTTTTTTTATTTTTCGGATAACCAGCGTGGCTTGCTTTATCACGTGGTTTCGGGTTAACGTCGAGTATTGGGACACCCTGTATAGTCTATACGGTATCTAAAGCTTGTAATTTTTTTTGTAAAACCTAAAAAATGTTTCAAATAAAAACCCCCATAAACAATTTACTTACGTTTTTATTTTATTTTTAGTCAACAATATTACTAAATACTAAATAAAATCTACTTATTATTAATTACTAAATGAAATCTATTATGTAACTTTTATTACTAGTCCCCCAGCTAGGTGGACCGACGACCTCATAAAGGTCTCTGGGTCGGACTGGATGCGGAAAGCGCAGGACCGAGTTCTGTGGCGCGTGTTGGGAGAGGCGTGTTGGGAGAGGCCTACTATGTCCAGCAGAGGACTGCAATAGGCTAGTTGATGGATTTGATTGATTGAAGTTACTATTCAAAGGTATTTTATTAATGCCCTGCATCTATCGTCATTGTTAAGTTATGAGGATCATAATAATGATCGATGTAGCGGTTTCTTATTATCTGCTTGTATACAAACGCTGACTTCCTAGGAGTGCGTTTTCGTGCTGGGTCTTCGAAGTCTACTTCATATAAACCGAAGCGTTCTCTGCAAATATAAATAGTTTTTTTCATATTAGCTTATTATAATTAGTGGTTCCTAATAGTAGGCCAAGTATCCCTCCGTCAAGGGAGGAGGCCTGTCCCTGCAGTGGGACATTAATGGGCTGTTATGATGTTTAGTAAAATCTAAGCAATAGCAATATTTTGTCAATCATGTAAAACGTTTTGGATGGCTTATAAGATTTTCGCGTTTTTTAAACCCTCTTAGGAGATTCTTGACTCTCTCTTTAAAAGGAGGTAATATTTTGTATGACGACTGCACTCGAATTTATAGCCATTAAACTTAAACTTTCCGCGATAAAGCAAAGAGTTCGAAAATAATCACAGACTACTGTCCTCCTTTGAGTATACTCAAAGGAGGATAGTAGTCTTAAAGTAGTCGTAAGACATAAAAGTCTTCTGTGCTACTGTCAGTCAGAATCTCACTTTAAGTTTCTACTTACGTATACCCATCCAACCATTCGAAGTTATCCAGCAAACTCCATGTCATGTAACCCCTTAGATTGACACCAGCATCTATAGCATCCAGTACACCTTCCAGAACAGATCTATAATACATTATTCTGAGTTCATCAGGTCGATTATCATTTACGGGCCAGCCGTTTTCTGTGATGTACAAAACTGGGTTTCCATATCTCTTTTGAACACCAGTTATTACGTTATAAATGCCATTTCTTACAATCTGAAAAATCAAACGTGTTTTTTTATTCAACAGTTAAAGTAAAAAATATTTTCTTAACGGCCCGGACACGGGACATTCGGGCGTAAACGGCGAAGCGTATAGTGACTTGAACAATTAAAAATTTACTGAGCATGGCACGCGGTCGGGCGTGGCGTTATTACTATTAGGTATAGGTATTTTTATATCAGTAAGTAAGTGTATAACATTAATTAAAACTAAACAAAACAACATACCTCTAGCCAATTAGGTTGAAGCTTGTTCTTATATCCAAACACTTCAAATACTGCATCCTCATCATCAGGTAAAGATGGTACAGGACAACATTTTTTATCCTTATTTGGAGTAACCTTTACAGTGACGTAATGGTTCAAGCCAAAAAAGTCTGCAGTACCCCGCACCCAACACCTTTCATATGCAGTGAATTCTGGTAATCGGGACCAAGGGTATCCTTGCAGCTTGCTTTTCTCTGCAACTCTTTCCGTTAATTCTTTTGGGAATCCACCTTGAGTTGAGAATATAGGTTCTGCGTATATCATCCACTGAAATATTATAAATTATAATTAATTAACATAATATAAATGAAGCATGTCGTTGTCGTATTTGTTGGAAAGAAAACGTATAATGATGAAAATCATCACATCAATCACTACTTGCTCGCCACGTTAAAGTAATAGTTAAATTATGATTTTCTTAGTTCCATTTACCCTACAGCGTCATTGCTTTATGGAATGCAATAAAGATATGAATATGAATATGTTAGACATTTCGTTGCATTATTGACACGATTGGTATCCTTCTTTTGGTGATCCAGAATGGGTTATACCCTCTTTCAATAATCAAAACTATACAGGATTTAAATAAGAACACTTACTTCAGCCTGTCTCGTAATTTCAGCAGCAAATTTGTCCTCTTCAGAATCTGTCAAAGGTTCATACCAGTCGATACTGATTGTGATGCCGCATTGTCCACGTTGTGTCGGCTTGAAATCTTTATGGTACGCGCGATAAGCATTAGCGTGAGCAAGCACAAGATTTTTAGCACATAAGTAAGTGCCAACAGCAGTAGAGTTCAGATAAGGTGCCTTAGTCACAGACCCATAGCCCCCAAAACAGATCTCCTTTGGTTCGTTGAAAGTCATCCAGTACTTGACTCTATCTCCAAAATTTTCGAACACAACTCTGGCGTAATCTTCAAACCATCCAGCAATCAGCGGGTTTGAAAAGCCGCCTAGTTCCTGAATCTTTTGTGGTAGATCCCAATGGTAGAGGGTGACAAACGGAGTAATGTTATACTTCAACATCTCGTCAATCAGGTTGTTGTAGTAATTGATTCCTGCTGGATTGATCTCGTTGGCGAAACCTGTTGGCAGGATTCTCGGCCAGGATAACGAGAAACGGTAGACATCTAAGCCTAATTCCCTCATCATTTCAACATCACGTTTGTAGTTGTGATATGAATCACATGCTATGTCTCCGTTTGTCAAATCTGTGACTACTGAAGGATTGTTGTGGACTAAATGGTCCCAAATGCTTTCACCCTTACCTGGAGAAAGAAATAGAGATTTAAATCATTTAAATCACAATATCCAGAAAAAAAAACCAAGTCAAGCAATAAGTTATTGTTAAAAATATGGTTTTAAATTAATGGAAAGTCCGTGTGGTGACGGAGTAAGAATACAATATGTCACCACCCCATCTCATCCCATGGGTGTCGTAAAAACCGACTAAGGGACTATCCGTGAATATAATCTTGTATATTACCTACTTGAAATTAAACCCTATACCAATCCGTTTGGCCAGCGTGGTATAAGTAGGCCAAATATCCCTCCGTCACAGGAGGAGGCCCGTCCCTGCAGTGGGACATTAATGGGCTGTTATGATGTTGATGATTTTAAGGGAAAAAGAATACGGGGTGATCTTCGTCCACCAGGATAATTGACTTAGTGTATCGTATTGATGTATATTTATTTACCATCTTCATTCCATGCACCTTCGATCTGGTAAGAAGCAGTTGATGCACCAAACACAAAGTTCGACGGAAACTTTCTTGATTTCTTTACTGAGTAACCTTCACAAATTACTGCTAAGCAACTGAAACAAGTTTATTGTAATTAAATGTCTTCTAGTGGCGACAGAGTTAGTACCTACTACACACGGTCACATTATCTCGAGACCTGGCGTCGATGACGTCACGTCGCGTCCGACGAATCACAGATGCGCCCGTGGCGAGCGCGGGGGTTGAAAGGAAAACGGAAAGCGAGGTTTGCATTCCAGCGAGGTCTCTAGATAATGTGACCGTAGTATACAGGGCGTCCCACGGCTATGCCACATGGAGGAAAGTATCTTGAATATTGTAGATGGAACATTTTATTGAAATAAGACATTATTTTATTTTAAAAAACAATTTAAACTGCATTCATAGATTTTTAAATAATTACACGGTTGAAACGGAAATCGAACCCGCTACACGAGAAAAAAAACTACCCTGCAACTTTATCATACCGATCGAAAGACTTCATTATAAGGATTACTTTTTGCCAAATAACATAGTCAAAGTCAAATACTTTTATTCACATAGGTTACATGGTAACACTTGTGCACGTCTTTTTTTAAACAATATCTGCCAAACCTATCACCACTTTCGCAGATGACTACAGTAGAGCTCTGAGAAGAATGTGGCCAACAAACTCAGGCCACTCCTTTCAAATATAAATTTGACTTTGTTACAATTGTAGCAGCATGAAGATTGTTAGAAATAAAAGAAAAACCATTAATTTTAACATTTTTAATACAATATTAATCAATTTATCAAATGCTCAAAATGTCTCCCCTCTTGTTGAATACAAAGTCGCACTCTTTTGATTATTTCACTCCCTGTCGATTTTTTGATCTTGTTGTGGTGGATATTTAGAATAATACTGGTTCTTGTAAACTACATTTTTTACATAACCCCATAAAAAAAATCTAACGGGGTTAGATCTGGGGATTTTATTTGTCCATTTGTCCCGATCCAGGGACGAAAGTGTTCATTAAGATAGTCTCTTGTTCTGTGAATGTTATGAGCCGGAGCCCCATCTTGCTGAAAAATAAGATTTTGACGTTCTGCAACTGGAATATTATTTATCTCATTTCTTAAAATCTCAAGTATTTCTAAATACCTTTCCGTATTCAAATGCCCTTCATAAAAATGTACTAAGAGGACCCGGTTTTTTACAATTTCACACCAACAGTTGAACGAAAAACGCACTTGATTATTAGTCTCACGGATACGTAAGGGATTCTCCCTGGACCAAATGCGATTATTGTGTCGGTTGTACATACCATTATTACTGAAGTTTGTCTCGTCTGACCAGATAACATTATTTAGAAAATACTGACCCTCTAGGATTAGCCTCTCGATTTCATTGCAGAAAATACGTCGTCTTTCATCATCACCCGGCAGTAATTTTTGCACTAATCGCCCTTCAATATAACTTTTGAATTTGTATTTTTTCAGTACACGGTGTATTTTGCTTTTCGAAATTCCGATTACTTCTTCACCTTCCCTCACTGAACTTTTAGGATTTGCCTCAAAGTAAATCAAAATGTCGAGTTCATCGTCAGTGTTTATCATTTGTTGCCGCGGTCGTGGTATGCGATGGTCAAAACGTCCCAAATTTATCAGATTATCCACTAACCGTTTCATAATAAATCGAGATGGTGTATTTCTATCATCTAAGCTACTTAATAAATCTTAGTATAGTTGCAGGTATTTATCCAGAAGCTCTAAAAAAATCTATCATAAAGCCTTTGTTCAAAAAAGATAATAGAGAGTTAATGGAATGTTATAGACCGATTTCTCTTATTCCAGTAATTTCAAAAGTCTTCGAAAAATATATTTATAATGAATTGTACAAATATCTAGAAAAAAATAACATTCTGTGTGATGAACAGAAAGGATTTCGTAAAATGAGATCTATAAATATGGCAATTTACGAATTTATATGTAATATCACTAATAATGTAGATAAACGAACACCTGTCTGTGCAGTATTCTGTGACATGACCCAGGCGTTCGACTATGTAGATCACGGCTCCCTTGTAAACAAGCTAGATGCGTATGGGATTAGAGGTAATGTTCTCAATTTGTTCAAGTCATATCTAGATAGCAGGAAACAGATAACTGAAATTAGTAGAATTAATGTAGTTAAAAAGGTTGAAGAGATATTTCATTCATCAGAACGCATTGTAAATTATGGCGTCCCACAAGGAAGCGTCCTAGGACCACTTTTATTTATTCTTTACATAAATGATTTACCAAAATATATACAGCATTCTTTAACGCTTTTTGCCGACGACAGCACGATCACAATACCTTGTGAAGATACAAATACATACGAACAGGACATCAATAACTCTGTACATTCAATGGTAAGCTGGCTAGACAGTAATAATTTAATAATTAATTTAAAAAAAACGAAAATTATGCACTTCAGTCAACGTTCAATGGTTTCAAATAATCTAAATATCCAATATAATCATGAAGCAATTGATAAAGTAGAAAACATTAAATTTCTTGGTTTACAAATAGATCAAAAATTAAACTGGAAACCGCATATAGAATCCCTTTGTAAAAAAATAAGCTCTTCAAGCTATGCTCTTTTCTCACTATCTCGAAAAATTAACACAGATGCACTTTTAACTGCTTACTATGGTATGGTTGAAACCCACTTACGATATGGTGTAATATTTTGGGGCAATTCAACTGATAAGGAGATCGCATTTAAGGCCCAAAAACGATCCATACGAGCCATGTTCAATTTAAAAACTACTGACAGCTGTAAACCATTTTTTAAAAGTTATAGAATATTATCTTTGCCCTCATTATATATTTTAGAAATGGCCCTATTTGTAAAAAGGAATCCACAATATTTTACACGGATGGCTGATATCGTACCTCGAAATCGGCGTGACGATACGAAACTATCTCTTCATCCTGCGCGAACCACTTTAATGCGCAAAAGTGTCTGCTGTATGGCACCAATAATTTATAATAAGATTCCTAAAGATTGGAGAAACTTAGAAAATATAACTCAATTTAAAAAAACTTTGAAAAACTTCTTAATTGACAAAGTGTATTATAATATTGACGAGTTTTTAGTTGAAAAGCATTTTGTATGATTTTTTAGTTATGTTTATGTTTTAAGTGTATAATTTTATTGTTATTATTTTTTATTTTATTCTGATTCACTTGTTATTTTGTAATAATTTTATTTCAATTGTTATTTCCTTTTCTTATTATTTTTAGATTTAAGGTAAAAGTACCTACTTAATTTGATTTTTGCATGCCGAATGGTAAAATATGGCAGGTCTAAATAAAAACTGTACCATCACATTGTATTAACCCATATTTGCAAAATAAATATCTTTATCTTTATCTTTATCTTTATCAGGATATCTTTCGCGGTGCTAAAGCTAATGTTATGTTTTTGAGCGTTTATAGGGCTCACTAGCGCCGCCAATAGAAAATAAATCATAATTCGGAAATAAGATAAATAATGTTAAATGTTGATAACAAAGTCTTGAGAAAAGGCAATAAGGTATTTGTACAACACACTCTCAACATTTTTAATGTTTTGCAAGTAAATAAATATTGCATTATAAACAAAAACGGCCGGTTTTTTTTCGAATGCGGTATTTAACTAATTAAAAAACATTTAAAGTGTTGAGAGTGTGTTATACAAATACCTTATTGTCTTTTCTCAAGACTTTGTTATCAACATTTAACATTATTTATCTTATTTGCGAATTATGAATTTTTTTCTATTGGCGGCGCTAGTGAGCCACGTAAAGGCCCTAATTATTTTGATACGCCATGGTTATGTGCAAAAATTACAATAAAATGCCAATATCCTACAATGAAACTCACAGAAACTAAAGAATAAAAGTTTGAAAATGGAACACATTTTTGAATTATTTCTTTATAATCAGCCAGCCGCATTGCGATGGACAAAATAATTTACGCGTCTTTCGGCACAGGATACGGCTCGATTTGTTGCATACAACCAGGTACCTACTAATTAAGTATCTCTTTATCATTTAATCATGCACTTAAATTATAATAGGGAAATGATGCATACTTCTCAAGTGGGTACAGTGATTAGTAATGGTACTTATGATAATGTCAGTTGTATGTCCTTACGGCAATGTTAGTTTGTCATTAATCTGAACGAAATTTCACATCAAATGTTACAATTAATGGTTTTTCTTTTATTTCTGACACTATGTTATTTGGCAAAAAGTAATCCTTATAATGAAGTCTTTCGATCGGTGTGATAAAGTTGCAGGGTAATTTTTTTTCTCGTGTAGCGGGTTCGATTTCCGTTTCAACCGTGTAATTATTTAAAAATCTATGAATGCAGTTTAAATTGTTTTTGAAATTAAAATAATGTCTTCTTTCAATAAAATGTTCCATCTACAATATTCAAGATACTTTCCTCCATGTGGCATAGCCGTGGGACGCCCTGTATATGGCATCTGCATTTCATCTCATCTTATAGTTTTTAAAGTACAAACCAGTCAAAACAGTTTTGCACCTAGATAGTCGATTAGCGCTTTGGTATTGGTATGGTGCGAAACGAAGTCAATTTTAGCTAGGTACAAGCACATACAAGCACGCAATTTACACTTTTCGTAACAATGATTGAGTTAGTTAAGTTTTAAACTGAATAGTAATTGATGTTTTTAAAATAGACAATAAACTAAATGAAAGACGTTAACAGAAGTTCTTCTTCTCTTCGATCTTTTTTGCATACATCAGACATCCCTAGGGATTTCGTGAAATCCCTGGTGTCCTCATTTCCCTGCGACATACACTATTTTCATTGCGATTATTTTTATGTAGGTAAATGATAACAGTGAATATTAATAAAAAGGTTCATTATAAGGATATTCCGACTTTATACAGATACCTAGAAAAACATTATGACCTGAAACAAAGATTACTTTCCTTTTATTAAAATATGACCTAACAACATAAAAAAACTATTAAGTATATTTAAATTAAGAACTTTTTTTTTACGGTCGGTTAAAAATAATTATAGAAAAGCCGACAATCAGATACTTTCATACAATGAATAAAGACAATGAAATATTTTTTAATTCGATAATAAGATTTTTTTAAATTACGTAGGTAGGTATACATAAATATACCTAACTGAGAAGACTTCGCGCGCAAAATTATGAAAATTACTTCATTAATAAAACTTTACTGCAACATAAAATACCTCCATACCCTAATCCTATAAACTATTTCTCCTCTTATTTCTAATATAAATCTAAATAATAAATCAGTTACATGAATATTTAATTAATTTCATTGTTATTTATTTCAATCGTAAATTGTTAAAAAGATTTAACAATTAACGATTGAAATAAATAACATGTGGACATATCTACATATTTATAATATTATTAATGTTTGTAATTATGTACCAATATGAATAGAATATTAACTCAACTAAGTATTAGATATCTATAGGATCGAATAAATCACCCACCCTAACGCAAAACCCGCGCCTTGACGTGGAGTTGTGGAAAACAGCCCGCTATACCATACCATACCATAGATAGGTATCTATAACAATCTGTATTTATATTTCTGTGATATCAATCATTTACCTAATGTTGTCAAGTATAACTAATAACTACATAAAACATTTTTTAATGTTACATTTATTTCTAATTAAAAAAATACATACCCAAAAACAAATAACACTTTCATTTTCAATTATGTTACACTATATTTGCACACTCACATATAAGTAACATTAATGTTACAAATTGTTTTACTTTTATATAAATATTATTTTATTATTATTTTAAATAAATTGCGAAACAGACGTTCGTACAGTAAGCCTACTAAGTAAGTCTCAGAGTCCATTAAGTAATTATTAGCTACATATTTTTTAAACAATAACTGGTTTTGAAGGTCATTATGTTTGTTTTAATTAATATTTAATAATTTGCATATTGGTAGATAATTTTTTTTTAATTACTTTTAGTATGTAGGTAAGTACATTTTCCGCATGGTGACCGAGCTATCCCAACACATACCGTCTGGGGCCGAAAATACTGTCTTCTTTGATATTATGTGTACTTACTTAGATAGAACACACACAATTATAGTGGAGACATTCATGCCTCTACAAATGTTGTAGCTGGCATGGTGCTCGCCATTCTTGGACTCTAATGGATGCTTAACATCAGGCACCACTCGATCAGCTTGAAGTAAGCTTTCTGTTCGCGCAAGTACCTAGAGCCACTGAGTAAATTCCTGCTATCCACGCTTTCCGCAATTTATTCCCGCAGCCATTTGCAATATCAAACCGGCCATCTTAGATTTCTCATATTGTACAGAGACAAAAAAAGCATAACTTAAAAGTACAAAATAAAGCTTTTTTCGTAATGTAAGCAGGCAAAACTGTAGTATATTGTATAGTTATGAAATACTAATAATTATTAATTGTGGAAGTATGCCTTATCTTTTGCTGATCAAGGTTTTGTATCTACGTGATTTATTATAGGATTAGCTGCATTGTATTTCACGCTTGCAAGTATGTGATTTATGGGACAAAACATTGTAGATTCTAACCTTAACATAAATTATTTGTAATTAAAAATATGACTGAAAACACAGTGTTGCTACGTGAGCGATTTCGTTTAGATGGATAATTTACTGACATTTCATATTTTTTTAGATATAAACGAAATTAGTTACACCCTTCTTAGTCTTACTGAAAACTTTAGCGGGCAAAGTCGCGGGCATTAGTTAGTATTACATAAAGTTATTAAGTTGCTACTAATTTTGAGTCAAAACGTAGATTATTATTAATTATTTAAATGCGTAGTGCGACCTTCTGTCATTGTAAATGAGATTTAATAGAAAATAAATGATTAAAATGTCATGTAGGTACCTTGTAAAATATTCTTGTTATACCACTTTATTTCATCAAGGCCTCATAAATGTACAATTAATATTAACAAAAATGTACAAAATATTATAAAATAAATATTGCAGGGTGGAAACGTTTGGAGGAGGCCTATGTCCAGAAGTGGGCGTCTATAAGCTGATGATGATTGCCAAATCCTTTATTTAATTAAATGTCGGCGTCGGCGTCGCGTCGTCGGCGTTCAAGTAACTCAATCAAATAAAAAAATTAACCAGCAGGTAATTCTCGTAATTATATGTCGAAAAATTATAATTATATTATTACTTAGAGTTAATCGAAATGTAATTGTAATAAATACGAGATAGCCTTCAGGTAAGCATAGGTACATTCATTCATACGCAATTAGTAAAGAATTTATTTTTACACCCAATGCCATCTAGTCCCAAACTAAGCTGAGCTTGTACTAAGGGTACTAAACAATGAATAAAGATACATGAATACTTTTTTTTTGTAAAAACATACATAATATACATAGAAAACACCCAGAACAATGCAAACAATCATGTTCATGCACACAAAGATTTGCATTGAGCGGGAATCGAACCCGAGAACTCTGCGTAGCAGCCATGTAATATACCAACTCGCCACAGAGGTCGTCAATTGTGGAAGTTTAAAAATAAAATATTTTATTTGAATTTATGGCTTATGTAAGTACAATTCATATTTAATTATATTTCAATGTGACAATATCTGAATGACAATGAAAATATGAATTAATAAATAGTGTGTGAATAAAGCGGTGATTATTCAATTTTAATTTTATGAATTCATAAGTAGTATTCTTTGTCTGCTTTACAATATCGTCGTTCAATGAACGCGCTGGTCATTCAATCGTATAGGAGATTTATGCCCGAATACTCAAACGCTAGTTAAATATTTATCGGTTTCTTAGCTACAAAGTAGCTCTTATCCTATACACAAACCACAATTTTAAGCAACGATTTATCTTAAATTTATTTGTACTTAAACGCCGACTTAGTAATAAATTCGTATACTCAAACGTTACTTAACTTATTTAGCTGTCAAATCGTTGGCTCACTATTACAAGGTTCTATGTTAATTTTAATGAAGTTGAGTAATTTGACTTTAAAATTTTTGACTTTATTAAATTGAATGTATGTAGCCCTAATGCCTAAGTGACCTTTTAATATCTTAATTTAGGACTACATAATGCTTTGTAGGAACAAAAAAATGGATATTGACTTTTATACTCTGAAATATTAACGAAATTAAAATAACATAGAACTTTGTGATTCTTATTTATTTATTCTAAACCAGAACAAAGGACTTTGTTCCTTGAAATAAGTGAAAGAAATCATCATTTCAGCCCAGAATCACCCACTGTTGGGTGCCTATAGTATAGATCTCTTTTTTTTTTAGGTGACAGTAGCATTAAAAATATTATACCATTCAATATCTTTATTTATCATAAAAATTATGATTATTTAGCCAAAATAAGTCAAAACAAATACAAAGACAATACAATTTAAGACAATATTAAAAATTTGAGTCACATTTTATGTTCTAAATATTGCCTCATAGTACTCCTTGTCCAATGTAGGCATCCATCGATACATAGACCGTATATTATCCATTTTAGCCTTGCACAATACAGGTTTTTTTAATAATTTTGGTTGCATAAAAAAAATTGTGTTTACATTCCTTCGTGTGGTCTGGGGTCTCAGATTAACAACAATGTATGATTCTGCATTGTGTGAACATTTAAAACTCACTTCAAACTGTGACTTCGTAAATCGAAGCTCTGTTACTTTGGAAAAAGGAACTAGAGAATATTTTAGCCTTGAACTAATTGAGGCTTCTTGGAAATTAAAGAAGTCTTTGCCACTCATTTGTATGATAGAATAAGGTTTAGCAGAATTTACCTGCAATAATAATCTCATAAGAGATATAGGTGAATAATATTCAGCCTTTAGGAGGACTCTATCAATGCAGCTATGCACATTATCAATTTCTTGAATGCAAGAATGTCCAGGTGTTGAAAATTTTAAGGTAATTTGTTCCAATGTAGAAAATTTATGAATAAGCTGTCTTAAAGCAAAGCTGATGATGCTGTTACGGTTCTGTGGAACACAGCTATCACTCCATAATATAATTGATGTGAAATGGGGGTTGTCAAGCAGAACCTGTGTCAAAATTTTGTATACTGCACTTGCTATATCATTTCCACTTCTTCCAGCAGTGTTCTCACTCCAAATGGCACAGTACACTTTTTTATTAGAAGAAAGGTGGCCAGTCATGTTGTAAGTAGAAAATTTACTTTTGTAAAAAAAATTGCTTACTTCTGCCTTGGGACAAGACAACACATTCTCTAGGTCAAAACACAATACTGGAATTGTACCTTTTCTGTCTTTATCACGGGTTGACCTAGCAGCTATCTTTTCTGCTTTGTGCCTGTTAATCTTCTCCTGTAAATCTGATGTTAATGTATGTCCTTCTTTGTAATTTATATCAACCTCCTCACACAAATCACATCTATCTTTTTTAGGTTTTTGAAAATATATATTGAAATCATTACAGAATATACGTCGATACACTTCTTGCTTAACTGGAAGTTTGTTCTTTTCAGCAATCCAGGCAATATACAGAGAATACATTTTTTTGATGGTCAAATATCGTTCTAAATACTCTCTAGAAGAGTCTTTCCTGCAATAATGTGATGGAACCCTGGGAAATGAATTAATGTGTTCTTTAACAAGCAGTCTATCTTCTTCAGATGTGGCTCTTTTTGTATGTTTCCCTTGGTTACTAGGTACAGGAGTATTTGAGATATTATTCTTTGTTTTGTGAATATTATATATTGGTTTCTGACTAATCACTAAAGTATCACAGAAGAAATTCTTACATACTTTTATCTTTGCAGAGTTGACAGTGAAAAAAAACTGATAGGTGACTTTTTTTATTGAATTTTCATCATTTCTTCCTTTGCGTCTCCTGTCAGGTTGTACACAATTCGTATTATTCAACAAAAACATTCGTTTTTCTTCTGAAGATAATTTATAATAATTAGTAAAAATTGATAACCTTTCATCATCAGTAATTTTTTGGCTACATTTAAATACACATTTATTTAGACAATCCTTGCTTTTTCTTATCTTCTTTGCGGGCATTAGCTTCTTACGACTAGACACGTATTCTAACCCCTTATTTCTTGCATCTTTTCGTTTATTAACCGTCCATTCTTGTTCATTTCTCTGTCGCTTACGTGATCGTTTTTTAGGTTGTGTTTCACACACAACATTTCCTTCATTAACGTTGGATTGATTGTGTACAGATCTGAAAATAAAAGAACTAGTTTATGAAAATTATCAATTGTAAAACTTTTTGAACTGTTTGGTATGTAGGTAATTGAAATGAACTCACCTCCTATCTTCGTCAGAATCTGTAGAACTCATAGAACTTGAGGATATTCGACAAGGAGGTGATGGAGGCACGAAATCTTTATCTGCCACTGAGTCATCGCTCGAATAGTCCATAATTATACGCCGAAGGGATAATTATTCTCTAATAAATTTGTAATAACACAATACACGTAGCATTAACCCAAAGAGTAAAGTAACTATAAACTAACTATTACATTAACCGCGAAATTGATATGACTTTGACACTGACAGCTGCTGACATAGAACATTGGTCATAGACACGTTGATGTTTTTTCTCTAAACAAAGTCGTATGTTTAACATGGAACCTTGTTAACGTAAAAATGAATAAAATCAAAATAAGATGGTTCTATGTTTAACATGGAACTTCGTTATTTCTTTGCGTAGTAAATATACAACATAGGACTATGGAGAATTGATATTTTGTAGTAAATAGTGCTGCCATCTAATGGTTTCTTTATTGAAAAATGTGACTAATAACACATAGAACCTTGTAGCATTCATAACTCAATAAGTGCCAAAATTGTAACATAGAACCTTGTAATAGTGAGCCAACGAAATGACCTGCCAAATTGATTAAAGTAGCTTAAAATCTTGAGAGTGGTCGCAAGGTCTCTTAAATCTCCAAAAAGTTAATAAACAAGTAATTATGATGATTCAAACAGTGGTTCAATGTCTGGAAATCAGTAAAGTAAGCGTCAGTTGCCGCACTAGCGGTAGAGTAAAAGTATACAGGCTGTTAAAGTCATTAAAAAATCTCTGGAAAACCTCAGTTTTAAACACATTTATAAATAAAATAATCGTCAGCAATATGCAGTTAAGGCGGCTTCAACGTCAATCGGATTCGATTGAGAAAAATATTTTCGCCTAAAAATAGGTCATGATGTTTACAATCTAATATTGCTATAATATAAAAAAATCATCAGGCGTTATATAAATATTTTCACTCTAATTTAATGGACTTAACAACCCCTCTCGTCCCTACAGCTGACGATTATCGCTTTAATAATCAAAGAAGTGTATTCATTCACCGAATTGTACATTAAATGACAGCCAAAACTTTGCATTACAAATGTTATTGCAAGATGGCTAGGTTCCGAACATGATAGCACAATATTAAATGACTTTCCTCTATGTGCACAGTTAGAGCGTGGAGATTTTCAAGCCATGAGACTCTACTTGGTTATAGCGGTTATCTGTGTCGACCGTACCTGCTAACCCCATTATAAAATCCATGAACACCAACAGAATAAGCTTACAATAGAGCCCAAATAAGCACCAGAAATCCTATAGAGGCTTTTTGGTGTACTAAAAAGGAGATTTCCCTGTCTTCAACATAGAATGGGTTTAAAAATTAATATTATTCCACTAGTTATTGTGGGATGCGCTTTGTTACACAACATAGCGTTGCGTAGGCGAAATAGGATCTTAGAAGAGGATTCACTTTCTACCGTAGAAGAAAAACCTGTAGGTACCACAGCCTAGAAGCCTTTATACTAATCAACATTTTATAACAAGGACTACTTTAATAAATACACACTTTTTTAATTAAAAGTAGTTTTATTTATATACAACATAATTATACAAGATTATTATTTTCAATTTTTCCATTTCCATTTCTATTCTGTACTTATTGATTTCCATTCTGTTTTTATTATTTTTTGACTTCTGTTTGTGTTTCTCGTAAAAGTGTCGCAGTTGTTGCCATGATCTGAAGCCACTCACAGCAACGGCATTACAGTGCTGACACACAAATTCCCAGGTCTCTCGCTTCTTATCATGTAGCCGTTTATTTTCTTATTTTCTACAATATTTTGATATCTGGAAAGTCATTGTTGAATGAATTGAATCACAAACTTGCAATTTAAAAAGAAGTATGTTGAAATGTGTTCACATTAAATTGTCTCATTTTCGTATTACGTTCACATTTCACTGATTTCACTCACTTTTTAATTATTTCTAAATGATTTCATCTCTTTTCGAAAGTAAAAGATTCTGCTTAAAAATTTTCAAGCTGATGAAAACTCGCGCTTTGTCGTGTTGTGTCAGTGTCACTGAGTAAACGTTTCGTTCTTTGTGCAATGATCGTGTCAATCATAAATAAAGATAATAACCAATTATAGGGATATTTAAAAATAAAGAATGGTGTAATTCAGTTTGTTTATTGAAATTGTAATACTTATGTCTGAAAATTTCCAAGTGAATATTCAATTACAATCGTAGTATGCAGCACACAACTGATTATTCTTTTCCATTTTCTGCGTAAAACGAAAACACAGCATAGGGTAATTAAATTTGTAATTGAAAACATACTTTATGAGGTGAATGTTACCAGTACGCAAACATTTATTGGCTGTTTAGCTAATCAAAGATATGAATGACTTAAGTGGCGTTTGTGTATACCGAAAAAAATTTAAGGATCCAAACGTTTAGGATGCCGTTTATTGTTAGATGATTTAAGTGACGTTTGAGTATTCGGGCGTAAGTATTTTAAATAACGAGAATTGACATGCAGATAAGCGAGATATAATAGGTATGTTACAGTCAAACTTATTGCCGGTCAAAACCGGCTGACTAACGACGCGACGCGACGGTCAAAACCAATATTGACTGTTTCACGCAGTCAAAAGTGGATTTGACCGGCAATGAGTTTTGACTGTAACATAATATTGTTGCGTCATCTAGCGACTTACTCAAGCGAACACCTATACTATCTCAGTACCCCCCCACAATCAACAGATGTCGCCACTACGTCCTGAATCGCGATATCGAGATATCCAACGAACAAACAAACACTACAATTTTATTTAAGTATATGAATCTTGCTTATTATAATTGAGTAGGTAGGTACATTATTTGACATGTTTCCTATATGTACCTATAAATCATCATAACAGCCCATTAATGTCCCACTGCAGGGACGGGCCTCCTCCCGTGACGGAGGGTTACTTGGCCTACTAATACCACGCTGGCCAGACGGATTGGTAGGTATAGGGTTTAATTTCAAGTTTTCCTTCTTTTTATTTCGTAAATATAGTAGTTACGGTTATTCCCTTAGTCGGTTTTTGCGATACCCATGGGATGAGATGAGGTGGTGACATATTGTATTCTTACTCCGTCACCACACGGATAATGTACCTATAAATAAAGGATATAAACAATAAGTCTTTAATAAGTTGACAAGTTTAATTGAGCTTAAAATGTAATCTTTACATACATATGCCCGAATACTCAAACGCTAGTTAAATATTTATCGGTTTCTTAGCTACAAAGTAGCTCTTATCCTATACACAAACCACAATTTTAAGCAACGATTTATCTTAAATTTATTTGTACTTAAACGCCGACTTAGTAATAAATTCGTATACTCAAACGTTAATTAACTTATTTAGCTGTCAAATGACCTACCAAATTGATTAAAGTAGCTTAAAAACTTGAGAGTGGTCGCAGGGTCTCTTAAATCTCCAAAAGTTAATAAACAAGTGATTATGATGATTCAAACAGTGGTTCAATGTCTGGAAATCAGTAAAGTAAGCGTCAGTTGCCGCACTAGCGGTAGAGTAAAAGTATACAGGCTGTTAAAGTCATTAAAAAATCTCTGGAAAACCTCAGTTTTAAACACATTTATAAATAAAATAATCGTCAGCAATATGCAGTCAAGGCGGCTTCAACGTCAATCGGATTCGATTGAGAAAAGTATATTACGCCTAAAAATAGGTCATGATGTTTACAATCTAATATTGCTATAAAAAATCATCAGGCGTTATATAAATATTTTCACTCTAATTTAATGGACTTAACAACACAACCTGCTAACGTGTACTAAAAAGGAGATTTCCCTGTCTTCAACATAGAATGGGTTTAAAAATTAATATTATTCCACTAGTTATTGTGGGATGCGCTTTGTTACACAACATAGCGCTGCGTAGGCAAAATGGGATCTTAGAAGAGGATTCACTTTCTACCGTAGAAGAAAAACCTGTAGGTACCACAGCCTAGAAGCCTTTATACTAATCAACATTTTATAACAAGGACTACTTTAATAAATACACACTTTTTTAATTAAAAGTAGTTTTATTTATATACAACATAATTATACAAGATTATTATTTTCAATTTTTCCATTTCTATTCTGTATTTATTGATTTCCATTCTGTTTTTATTATTTTTTGACTTCTGTTTGTGTTTCTCGGTAAAGTGTCGCAGTTGTTGCCATGATCTGAAGCCACTCACAGCAACGGCATTACAGTGCTGACACACAAATTCCCAGGTCTCTCGCTTCTTATCATGTAGCCGTTTATTTCCTTATTTCCTACAATATTTTGATATCTAGAAAGTCATTGTTGATTGAATTGAATCACAAACATGCAATTTAAAAAGAAGTATGTTGAAATGTGTTCACATTAAATTGTCTCATTTTCGTATTACGTTCACATTTCACTCACTTTTTAATTATTTCTAAATGATTTCATCTCTTTTCGAAAGTAAAAGATTCTTCTTAAAAATTTTCAAGCTGATGAAAACTCGCGCTTTGTCGTGTTGTGTCAGTATCACTGAGTAAACGTTTCGTTCTTTGTGCAATGATCGTGTCAATCATAGATAAAGATAATAACCAATTATAGGGATATTTAAAAATAAAGAATGGTGTAATTCAGTTTGTTTATTGAAATTGTAATACTTATGTCTGAAAATTTCCAAGTGAATATTCAATTACAATCGTAGTATGCAGCACACAACTGATTATTCTTTTCCATTTTCTGCGTAAAACGAAAACACAGCATAGGGTAATTAAATTTGTAATTGAAAACATACTTTATGAGGTGAATGTTACCAGTACGCAAACATTTATCGGCTGTTTAGCTAATCAAAGATATGAATGACTTAAGTGGCGTTTGTGTATACCGAAATAAATTTAAGGATCCAAACGTTTAGGATGCCGTTTATTGTTAGACGATTTAAGTGACGTTTGAGTATTCGGGCGACCCCCTTACTCATAAACGCCTCTTAAATATTAGTCAATTGATTAGCTAAAATTGTTTCGGTTTTGTTTGGCATAAGGTTGGTTTTGCTAATAAAAATCTCGCTAAACAGTGACTAAATTTTAGAGGCGTTTATAAGTAAGGGGGTTAGTAGTTATAATTACTTACAACTAAGTCGGTGTCGCTGTCTGCCCGTCCCTATGTATGCTTAACGCCCGAATACTCAAACGTCACTTAAATCGTCTAACAATAAACGGCATCCTAAACGTTTGGATCCTTAAATTTTTTTCGGTATACACAAACGCTACTTAAGTCATTCATATCTTTGATTATATAAACAGCCGATAAATGTTTGCGTACTGGTAACATTCACCTCATAAAGTATGTTTTCAATTACAAATTTAATTACCCTATGCTGTGTTTTCGTTTTACGCAGAAAATGGAAAAGAATAATCAGTTGTGTGCTGCATACTACGATTGTAATTGAATATTCACTTGGAAATTTTCAGACATAAGTATTACAATTTCAATAAACAAACTGAATTACACCATTCTTTATTTTTAAATATCCCTATAATTGGTTATTATCTTTATCTATGATTGACACGATCATTGCACAAAGAACGAAACGTTATTTTCGTTATTTTTTTATTAAGACAACTCCCGCACTAGGGATCATGCCCTGTGTCGCGGGGACTTTTACAAACATCAATTAACGGACACATAGAACACCCAGACTCAGGACAATAATTTGTGGATCTCACAAATTATTGTCCTGCGTGGGGATCGAACCCACAACCTCATGCGCGGCAGCCGCTGGCTCTACCGGCGCGCCACCGAGGTCGTCAAACGTTTACTCAGTGACACTGACACAACACGACAAAGCGCGAGTTTTCATCAGCTTGAAAATTTTTAAGAAGAATCTTTTACTTTCGAAAAGAGATGAAATCATTTAGAAATAATTAAAAAGTGAGTGAAATGTGAACGTAATACGAAAATGAGACAATTTAATGAGAACACATTTCAACATACTTCTTTTTAAATTGCAAGTTTGTGATTCAATTCATTCAACAATGACTTTCCAGATATCAAAATATTGTAGAAAATAAGAAAATAAACGGCTACATGATAAGAAGCGAGAGACCTCGGAATTTGTGTGTCAGCACTGTAATGCCGTTGCTGTGAGTGGCTTCAGATCATGGCAACAACTGCGACACTTTACCGAGAAACACAAACAGAAGTCAAAAAATAATAAAAACAGAATGGAAATCAATAAATACAGAATAGAAATGGAAAAATTGAAAATAATAATCTTGTATAATTATGTTGTATATAAATAAAACTACTTTTAATTAAAAAAGTGTGTATTTATTAAAGTAGTCCTTGTTATAAAATGTTGATTAGTATAAAGGCTTCTAGGCTGTGGTACCTACAGGTTTTTCTTCTACGGTAGAAAGTGAATCCTCTTCTAAGATCCCATTTCGCCTACGCAGCGCTATGTTGTGTAACAAAGCGCACCCCACAATAACTAGTGGAATAATATTAATTTTCAAAGCCATTCTATGTTGAAGACAGGGAAATCTCCTTTTTAGTAAACCAAAAAGCCTCTATAGGATTTCTGGTGCTTATTTGGGCTCTATTGTAAGCTTATTCTGTTGGTGTCCGTGGGTTTTATAATGGGGTTAGCAGGTACGGTCGACACAGATAACCGCTATAACCAAGTAGAGTCTAATGGCTTGAAAATCTCCACGCTCTAACTGTGCACATAGAGGAAAGTCATTTAATATTGTGCTATCATGTTCGGAACCTAGCCATCTTGCAATAACATTTGTAATGCAAAGTTTTGGCTGTCATTTAATGTACAATTCGGTGAATGAATACACTTCTTTGATTATTAAAGCGATAATCGTCAGCTGTAGGGACGAGAGGGGTTGTTAAGTCCATTAAATTAGAGTGAAAATATTTATATAACGCCTGATGATTTTTTTATATTATAGCAATATTAGATTGTAAACATCATGACCTATTTTTAGGCGAAAATATTTTTCTCAATCGAATCCGATTGACGTTGAAGCCGCCTTAACTGCATATTGCTGACGATTATTTTATTTATAAATGTGTTTAAAACTGAGGTTTTCCAGAGATTTTTTAATGACTTTAACAGCCTGTATACTTTTACTCTACCGCTAGTGCGGCAACTGACGCTTACTTTACTGATTTCCAGACATTGAACCACTGTTTGAATCATCATAATTACTTGTTTATTAACTTTTTGGAGATTTAAGAGACCTTGCGACCACTCTCAAGATTTTAAGCTACTTTAATCAATTTGGCAGGTCATTTGACAGCTAAATAAGTTAAGTAACGTTTGAGTATACGAATTTATTACTAAGTCGGCGTTTAAGTACAAATAAATTTAAGATTAATCGTTGCTTAAAATTGTGGTTTGTGTATAGGATAAGAGCTACTTTGTAGCTAAGAAACCGATAAATATTTAACTAGCGTTTGAGTATTCGGGCATAAATCTTTAAAACTATGCAATGGATATTGAAACGGTTTTTTCAATAAATAGAGTCATTCAAGACTATAGATGCTAGCGGGAAAAAATCCGAATAATTCAAGTTGATTAAATCGGAATAATACCGAAATATACCGGAACTTTGGGATTTTTTCAACTGATCGCACTGTCACGTGATTTATTTATTTTATTATATTTATTATATTATTTATGTGCTATAAAATTTATATTATTATGTTTTTATTTATTATGTGTATAATTATAATTTATAGGTAAGTAAGTATAAATAATTCTAAATAAGTAAACTATTTATGCATTTTGTCTGGTACCGATAGTTTTATATTATTATTTTAGATTAGTTTAATATTCGGGCGATATATTTGACGGAAAATTCGATCGAATCTTTCACTCACTCGCGGGGGGAAAGCTTCTCCGCAAAGCATGTCCTCTCTCTCTTACCGCACCAGGCACCGCTGCCGAACAACTCGAGAGTCATGTCACAACGTGAACCACTCACGTCGTGACATGAGTCGTGCAGACGGGCTCGCGCACGTGACGCTGCGGCCGGCCGCCGGCGCACAAAGTTGTAGCGGCGCCGCGCCGGCGCGGCGGTGATCGACGATCGATGCAAAATACTATTTTTCAGCAAATAAAAAATAAATATTTATTAAATAAATTTTGAATAAATCCGATTTTATGAAATTTTCCCTGATTTTTTCCGGTATTATTCCGTATTAATCAGAAGTTTTGCAACTATATTCAAGACGAAGGTTTGTATAAAAAATAATTAATTATTGTACCTGTGCGAAGCTGGAGTCGGTTGCTAGTTATTTAATTGATATTTATTAATTTTTTGTTATTTCAATTCGTTGAGTACTTAATTTTATTAATATATACCTATTCAGTTTTGTATAATTTAATTACTAAGTTGACATGTAAGAATTAGTTATAAGTAGGTATTATTTATTTATTTATTTAATTATTAATTGACATCATTTTTATTAGGTATTATTAGCAAAACCTCCTTTTTCAAGATCTAGTATAGTCTAAGTCATACACTATGAAAGGCGGCGCGTGCCTAGCAACGGGTTGTTATTAGGCTTGCTTAGCAACGGACACTTAATGCTCTCGATTCTCGGGCGGCAACGGTTTCACATTATTATAGCGCTATCCTAGTTTTTATTTTATTGTTATATTTAATAACCTCTTAATTTGATCATATTCTGTTTGTATAAAGAGTCTCGGTTGTAATTGTTATGAAATTATCTTTTGTTGTAATGTTTCTTGTTAAAGTTTGATCGTTAATTAAATTAACTTAGGTCCAATTGTACATTGTCTTTTAAAAAACTGCCCTCAACCCTGGTTCGTAAGATCAGAAGTGGGATAGACCACGTGTTTATCGTTTTTGTGCCATCTTTTCTAGTTAGTAAAATATCCGTTAGTGTTTAAATTTGGCCTAATTACCGCAAGTTTCGTGATTTGAAAATTGTGTGTTTGGTTTGACTACTTACGGGTGAGTGTTTTCTGTGTTATTTAATACCTGAGATATGCCAGGATGATCAGAAACTGTACAAAAGGTAGACGATTTACGTCGGTCGCGTCGGAAGCGTTTTCAAACATCACGAGATAGATCGCGTAGCCGTAGCTGTGGCTCCAATTGTTATAGTCTCGCTTTTTCATTGCGTAAACGCTGTGAACGCCGACGTGCCTTTTCAAAATATTACTGACGCTTAAGTTAAGGCTGCGGTAACTAACGCGAGACTTCAAATAAAAGTCCGATAACTGATATACCGAGTCAAACCAAAGACCGATACACGTAGCATAAACAATCCTGTTCGCTCAGTTAATGTGGGACCGTTTACGTCTCGTAAGCGTAAAGCAACCAAAACGGAGGATGGTAAATTAGTGTGTCACTATTGCTATAAAGTGCCATACAAAATATGAATGCAGATAAAGTTATAAAACTGACACTAACTTACCACTTTCCGCAGATACGGTAACGTCAAAGCCCTTAACTTCGGGTGATAAATCAGTAAAGTTTTGTACATACTGTACCTACACGTAACGGTCACGTGATCGAGACGTGCTTTTCAAAACAAACGTTTGAAAAAGAACGTAATCAGAAAAAATCTGCTAGGATAAATTTATGCTCAAGTCGCAATCGGACGGAACGCGACAACGTAATGTCTGCTGTTATTCAAAATACGCCTGTGGATATTCTGATTGATAGTGGTTCCGATGTCTCGTTAATTTTAGAGTCTGTTCTTAAATATTTTAATTTTAATTAAATTCCAGCATATCGTTCAATGAGGGGTATAGGCAGTCAGAAGAATTTACGTCATATGTAGAGACCGTGAATTGAGTTTCCTGAAGTGTCTTTAGAAGTTGATTTGTATGTGGTCCCAAGTGGGTGCATAACAGCGCCTATCTTGATTGGCACTGACGTATTAAACAGACAGGGAGTTACATACATGCGTAGTAGTAACGTACAGAGGCTTACAAGATTAAAATGTACCCTCCGCATTGCACGTATCTACCGTTGAGTATGAAAATGTCAAAACGCCGTTAGTTGGCAGGGATAAGGATCTTTTGCGTAATGTTATTCGCGAGTTTTCCAGTTCTTTTATTACTGAGACTGCTACCTCAACTGTGAGTACGGGTAGTATGGAGATACGATTAACAACGACCGCCCCCGTAGTTCATAGGCCGTATAAGATTTCATTAGACGGAAAAAATAGGGTACGAGATATTATTAATGATCTACTCTCAAAGGGAATCATTTGCGAATTAAGATCTGAATACGCAAGCCCTATCATTCTCGTCAGACGTCAGAGAAGAAAGACGGGAGTGATAGGATGTGCGTGGACTATAGGGCACTTAATGCCATAACGGTTAAGGAACGATTCCCTTTGCCTCTAATAGATGACCACATAGACAGACTTGGTGGCTTCAAAATCTTCACTAGCTTAGATATGGCAACTGGATTCCATCAGGTGCCGTTAAAGGATGACGATTCCATTTCAAAAAACGCCTTCGTGACGACCGAAAGTTATTTTGAATATCTTAAAATGCCTTACGGATTGGCCAACGCTCCAGTGGTCTACCAACGGATAATATCAAAGACTTTAAAGCCTTTTATTAAAGGTGGTAGAGTACTGACGGACATAGACGTCGTCCTCCTGATGTCAAACGAGACCTCTGAGGGAATAGACTTATTGCGTCAAGTTTTACAAACCCTCACAAGTGCCGGTTTTTCTATTAACTTAAAAAAATGTACTTTCTTAGATAATGAAGTAGAGTATTTAGGACGAGTAATTAGTAATGGTCAGGTACGGCCGAGCTCAAGAAAATAGAGGCGCTGGTAAAGTCCCCAAAACCTGGTTATGTTAAGAAAGTTCGCCAATTTTTGTGTTTGGTGGGCTATTTTAGGTGTTATGTCGTGGCTTATGCTACTAAGACAGCAAGATGCCATAACTGGTGAAATGTGATGGTCATCTTACTTTGTCAATATCTTAATACGTACCACTTTCTATGCAAATAAAGTTATTCTTATTCTTGTAGTGTTCGCGTACTTTAGCAGGTCCACATAGGGTGCAGAGTATTCTTATCACAGTTACGAGCTGGAACTGCTGGCTCGTTCATATGGCAAGAAGACCCAGAAAGCTGCCGAACACATGCTGCTGTGGCGTGACGAGTGGACACCCGACGCTTGTTTTGCTCTCTTCGATGCTGATGAGTGACCAGGAGACTTTTGATTGGCCTGAGCTTCTGGCTTATGGCTTCCGTATTCCCTGAACCCCTAGTTCATGGGATCCGTATTCCCTGAACCCCTAGTTCATGGGATCTGTTTGGCCTGGATCCTTGATTCATGGCTTCTGATTGGTCTGAGCCCCTGGCTTATGGCTTCCGTATTGCCTGAACCCCTAGTTCATGGCATCCGTATTCCCTGAACCCCTAGTTCATGGGATCTGTTTGGCCTGGATCCTTGATTCATGGCTTCTGATTGGTCTGAGCCCCTGGCTTATGGCTTCCGTATTCCCTGAACCCCTAGTTCATGGGATCTGTTTGGCCTGGATCCTTGATTCATGGCTTCTGATTGGTTTTAGCCCCTGGCTTACAACTTCTGATTGGCCTGAGCCTATGGTTTATGGCTTCTGCTCTGGTTAAGTATCTTAGCTTCTCGCCCAACTCTTGCAAGCGCAAGGAGTGAAACGTCCAGATCTCTTCATGTGTTTGTGTGGATGGCGCTGAAGTTACTTTTTATTTATTTTGTTTAGTGTACCGATCAGTGAAAGTCCGGAATTTCATTGTTTGGAGCGCTATTTAGTTGTATTTACATTTTGATAGTCATTCTGAAGTCTGAAGTTTAAAAGTATATTTCAATCACTTTAGAAACCCCTTTGTTTAGTCTGTGTACCTGATGGTGAGAGTGCACGCTCACTATCATGTACTTTACTAGGTGTAATGCTTACTGTTCCTTGGCTTCAGACACAGAAACAACATGAGAGTACGAACTCATGGTATGTGTTACATTACAGATGGTGATGACCAGTCTAATGGCGACGGCCAACCCCTTGCTGGTGAACCTAGTGAAGAAGTAAGGCTAGATGCGGTCGAGGACGCCTCGCTGTCAGGAACGGCCGTATTAGCAAAACCTCCTTTTTCAAGATCTAGTATAGTCTAAGTCATACACTATGAAAGGCGGCGCGTGCCTAGCAACGGGTTGTTATTAGGCTTGCTTAGCAACGGACACTTAATGCTCTCGATTCTCGGGCGGCAACGGTTTCACATTATTATAGCGCTATCCTAGTTTTTATTTTATTGTTATATTTAATAACCTCTTAATTTGATCATATTCTGTTTGTATAAAGAGTCTCGGTTGTAATTGTTATGAAATTATCTTTTGTTGTAATGTTTCTTGTTAAAGTTTGATCGTTAATTAAATTAACTTAGGTCCAATTGTACATTGTCTTTTAAAAAACTGCCCTCAACCCTGGTTCGTAAGAGTATATTAATTTGTTTTATTAACTTTATGTTGTCCATCTCTTCCGCGTTTCCGAGTTTATTTAATATCTGTATCTATACTTCTATACTAATACATATTATAAAGAGGTAAAGTTTGTGTGTCTGTGACGTTGTAGGGGGTAACCTCTGGATCTACTCCGATTTAAAAATATCTTTTTGTGTTGAATAGTCCATTTATCGGGGAGTGTCATAGGCTATATAGTATCACGCTATGACTAATAGGAGAGGAGCAGTAATGAAATGTTTAAAAAAGGGACGCGTTTTTTACGCCGCCCACGCGTCAACTAGTTTTAAATAAAGTACCTACTTAAATTTTAATATTACCTATACCTCCATAAAAAAACATGTATTTTGCTTTGTAGGTATTAAGTATAATAATATGTTTTTAGTGTGGTACCTTAGTACCTACTACTAAAGAAAAAACGTTACGAAAAAGCGCTTACCAAAAATATAGTAGGTAGGTACTTATATAGATAAATACTATGATTATTTGTTATTTAGTATTTAAGTTAGTCCCTTAAGAATGCTGTGCCCATCAGGGTCCGTAGTGTAACTATTTAGATTAATTATATCACCTATGTAATACTTATATATATGGAATGTCAATAAAATATTGAGTATATTACTACTTTTTTTGGTAACTGAGTACATCTGTGACTTAGTGTAGGTCTGGTTGTTATTGTTACGCAGGGGTCTTGGGACCCAATAGTACACACAACTTTTTTTTAACGAATCTCGGTGTATTTTTAAAGCAATCTATGTATGTAGACAAAGTAAAGCATGTTTTATAAAGCCTAGTATCCACTATGTGCAGAAGTTGCAGGAGCGCGGAGAGGAAGATGTTTGCGAACGGACCTAGTGGAATATAAAAATCGTAGTAGGTAAGTACATAGCGTTTAGTCATTTTCCCCCGATGAGAATAAAGTATATTATGTAGGTATATCACCATCATCATCATAACAGCCCATTAATGTCCAACTGCAGGGACGGGCCTCCTCCAGTGGCGGAGGGATACTTTGCCTACTAATACCACGCTGGCCAAACGGATTGGTAATAATTGGTATAGGGTTTAATTTCAAGTTTTCCTTCTTTTTATTACGTAAAGATAATATTCACGGATAGTCCCTTAGTCGGTTTTTACGATACCCATGGGATAAGATGGGGTGGTGACGCACTGTATTCTTACTCCGTTACCACACCACACGAAGTTTAAATGATCATTTTATTTCATCATTAAATAGCAAAGATACATATACAATAAAATGTCAAAATTCATGATGACAATTGTATCTCAAGTGTTTTGTGTAGGACTCATCTGCCCCACTGATAAGATATTTTTACGTAATAAGATAATGTTATCGTATAATATATCGTTGGTAGTATATAAGAGATTACATAGTAAATAAGATCAACTGTATACAATGAAGGTGCTTCTTCTTTTAAGGTATGTAATTTTGTGATATAATAGACTGATGTGATGTGTGGTGACGAAGTAAGAATACAGTGTGTCACCACCCCACCTCATATCAGGGGTGTCGTAAAAAACTGACTAAGGGACTATCACTACACACTTCCAAGTTATGAAAACGAATATTCAATTATATCAAACCACTTTGCCTCTTCTACCCTTTGACCAAATTATTTCTGTATACAGTGTCACAGTGGCTTTGTGCTACGGCGCAACAGTGAAACAGCAAAGAAGTTTCCCACCAGACTTCATCTTTGGAAGTGCCACAGCTGCTTATCAGATCGAAGGAGGTTGGAATGAAGATGGTAAGCTTATTTATCATCTTCATGATATCACCTGGACATAGGCTTCCTCCAAATATTGGCAGCTTGTGCGATCCTGTGCGTCCCTCATCTATCGGTTTCCCGGAGACCTGCGTTTTCCCTGGTTGCCATTCTAAAGCATTATGAAAAACTTTAGCTGATTTATAATTCCCTTTAAAACCGACTTTAATTTCAGCGTTCTGAAATTTTATTGACACGAATGATTCATAGGAATTTTATAATATTTTATGATAAAAAACATAACACTGGGACACTTTTGTTTGAAACTGCTGTGGTAACTTTTCGACTGTGAAAATTTCGAACGTATTTTATGAAACTACCTGTTATACTTTTGTACTGGTATACCGGCATTATCACCATATTAAACGTTACTTACTTAGTTTAAGACACTATCAAATTATGAATTCAAAATATCGGTAGATTATAAATTCATTATCACCAGATACACAATTAATTTCCATTATTTTACTTTACCAGGTAAAGGAGAAAGCATTTGGGATTACGCCACCCACAACAACCCCGCATTAATAAAAGACTTCAGCAATGGTGACATAACATGTGACTCCTACCACAACTACAAACGCGACGTCGAAATGCTAAGAGAGCTAGGCGTAGGAGCCTACCGATTCTCCCTATCTTGGTCCAGGATCCTACCAACAGGCTTCGCTAACGAGATCAACCCAGCAGGCATTGCTTACTACAATAACTTGATTGACGAACTATTGAAGTATAACATCCAACCCATGGTGACTCTTTACCATTGGGATCTGCCGCAGAAACTTCAGGAACTTGGCGGCTTTGCGAATCCATTGATTGCTGATTGGTTCGAAGACTACGCTAGGGTTGTATTCAGCAGTTTTGGAGATAGAGTCAAGAGTTGGATTACCTTTAATGAACCGAGAGAGATCTGCTATGAAGGTTACGGAGCTGATACAAAGGCACCGTTCATCAACGAGACTGGTATAGGGACTTACTTGTGTGGTAAGAACCTGGTGGTTGCTCACGCTAATGCTTACCACGCGTATAACAAAGACTTTAAAGCTTCGCAGGGTGGACAATGTGGTATTACCATTAGCGTTAACTGGTTTGGACCCCTTACTGATTCTGCTGATGATGAATATGCTGCTGAACTTACAAGACAGACTGAGGTAAACAAAATTATATTATACGCAACCATACTATTTTTATAAAGGTGGAAACTGTGAATATGTTGGTACTAGTGTAATTAAAGGTTTTGTGTACTTAATAACTAATGTCCAGAGTAGTCAACGGTTGTGTGTGTGTTTGTGTGCGTGAAATTACGCACGCATCAACGTATTTTGAGTCAAGTTTTCGTTATTTGCTTGTTATAGTCTTTCAAATTGAATTGTTTTATATGTTTTATTAATCTTGTTTTATAAGTCCATCATCATATAAAGCACAAATTAATTAAAAAATTATTTATAATTTTTAGTGGGGAGTATTCGCGGAACCAATCTTCTCTTCCGAAGGTGGTTTCCCAAAAGAACTCGTTGAAAGAGTAGCAGCGAAGAGTAAGGAACAAGGTTACCAATGGTCCAGGCTACCAGAGTTTACTGAAGAAGAGAAGGCTTGGGTTCGTGGAGCATCAGACTTCTTCGGGATTAATCACTATACCAGTACGCTTATATCTGCTACTGAGTATAAGACTCAACATGCTGTACCTTCTCTTATGGATGATGCTGATGCGGGATGGTTCAGACCTAAGGAATGGCCGGAATCTGCTTCAGATTGGTTGGTGGTAAGTACACTTGAATGTAAGAAAAAGAATACAAGTAAACAATTTAGAACAATGCAATCTTAATTATTTATCCGTGTGGTGACGGAGTAAGAATACAATATGTCACCACCCCATCTTAACTCATGGGTGTCGTAAAAACCGACTAAGATCCGTGAATATTATCTTTACGAAATAAAAAGAAGGAAAACTTGAAATTAAAACCTGTACCAATCCGTCTGGCCAGCTTGATATTAGTAGGCCACGTATTCCTCCGTCATGGGAGGAGGCCCGTCCCTGCAGTGGGACATTAATGAGCTGTTATGATTATGATGAATCTTAATTAAATCCTTTTGCAGGGATAGATAGGACAGCTCTAGGTACGTCGTCATTTAAATTTACCCTACAAGCCACGTCGACTAGAATTATAAGTGCAGGGTCTTATGTAAGAAAAGTTAGAAACGTTGGAGTATCTGGTAAAGATTGGTGAGAAGTGGGAGATGGAGGCGCATAATAGGGAAAGGCAGACCTGTTTAAAGATGGCCTATGTTCCGTAATGGACGTTTCTTGGCTGAGATGTGTAAAATTTCCCTTATTCAGCTTTTCTTATTCCCATTGCATGAGATAGGATGGTCATGTATAAATCGGTAGTACTCTCAGTTTTAATCTTTATGTCTACCTTCACAGAAAGCCCCAAACAGCATCTATGACGCTCTAACATACCTTCAGAAGAGATACAACAACCCAATAATGTACATCACTGAAAATGGTTGGACTGATGATGGGTACAGTAGACTTGATGATGACAGAATCTCGTACTACAGAGCCGCTTGGGAGAGCGTTCTGGATACCTTGGATGCTGGTGTTAATCTTAAAGGATATATGGCATGGAGTCTAATGGATAATTTTGAATGGAATGCTGGATACACGTTAGTGAAATTTTATATTACCAGCTATGAATATATGTTTATTAAAGATTTAATTACCGCACTATGTATCAAGCTCTGTGTTGCGGGGATTTGTAAAGATGCGAAAAAAACGGACTCAAAGTACAACCAGGCTCATGAAAGTCATTTGTGGATGGTACAAATAATTAGGGATTAAAAACCGCGATCTCATAGACGACAGCTGGATGCACAGGATTTCAGTTATTGCTGCTGGAGCATTTAAGGTCTATGCAGTCTTTTAAGCACAGAAACTAGGTTCGAGGAGAATTCCAGCATAATTCCTCGATGTAACTCCTTCAATAGAGCTGTCGCGGTATGCTTCTATCTTGTACGAATCTTACGCAGGGCCGCTTCTGCTATACACATAACTAAGAACTTACTACTAAAATAACTTTTTGTAAAAATCTCTGAGTTACGGAGTTTTGGTTTTCAAAACTAATGGTAACTACTTGTTTTCAGTGAACGTTTCGGTTTGTACGAGGTGAACTTCGAGGATCCGTCACGCGCGCGCACAGCGAGGAAGTCAGCCCTCGTGTACAAGCATGTTATCAAGAACCGATACATAGATCATGAGTACGAGCCTGAGGATCTTAACATTACTATTGATGAGGGACACTGAATTACAGCTACAGCTGTAAATACCAAAAATTAATTTAAGTGATACAGTACTTGCGGTAAATAAGGGCCACCTTAATCTAAACCTAAATAATTTCTATAAATAAAGGAATATAATAAAATATTTAATATCATGGTAATGTTTATTTCAATATCTGCATCAGAAAGTACTATTACTAGTATTTTCATCTCAATTAGGCATAGTAATCATGATTTTAAATAACCCTCCCTTTGGCCCTTAATAAACGTATGTAGTTTTATAAGGGCCAAATTTTAATTCAAATAAAGAGTAATCAATTGAAAAAATATTGTTTTCGGTTTCATTTGACTTTAATTATATTATCATTTGGCATTAAATCACGCTTTTAACATTACATAATCAAAGGAAAAACTAGCAATGGCTCTTAATAAACTAACATAGCAAAAACATGTCATAAAAACCTTTATCTATAACATATCGTCAAAATAATCACAGACGTAAACAATGAGTTTGTAACTTTTTAAATATTATCTATGGAAATTACAAAACTAAAACATATTTTTTTTATATATAAGTAGTACGGTATAAGACAGGCCATGTACGTGGCCCGTCTTATCCTTACTATAAAATCTATTGTTATCGAGATCAACAACTTGGACACTTTAAAGTTAATTAAAGATATTAGGGATGATTTATGATACAAAAATAATAACAAATACATGCTTAATAATAATAACTATGGTATGTATTAAAATAACGAAGTCTATTGAAATTTGTTAAAATTAATTTACATTCTATATGTATAATAAGGGCCGGCCTATGTACAGTCACGAGCAATAATATGTACACATTTTCGCATTTTGTAAACCAGTTATCTAAAGTTCTGCCAATCCAAAATTGAAAATTCGAAGATTAATTCAAAACTGTACGGAACCTCTTCTAAACTACGAATTCATTTTGATATTGTAATGTCTAGATAAACGTGCAGATAGTTTAGAAAATTTGAAAATGTGTACATATTATTGGTCGTGACTGTACCCGCCTCGAGCGTGGCCCGTATTAGGCCCTGATCATAGCATAATTGAAAACGGTAAAAAGTATTGTATATATTAACAAAAATTTATAACTTATATCAACTAACCCACACTATTTGTATAACATTCACAATTAATTAACAAGATTTGAACAAACGGCTGTATTTTAGGTAAAAAAAAAATTGTTTTGGCAAGATAAAATTATAGTGGAGCTGCGTTGTCTATCACTCTCAACTGACTCGTGGCTACTGGTAAGATTGATGATCGTGCGACGACGCAAACTCGGATCTTAGCTTTCCTATTGGTCATTTTTAAGCATGTGTAAATGTAGGGTGCTGTGATCATTAAAAGTGTAATTTTCAAGCAACGGCTCTTGATACCCACCGGCTCTTGTTACCCGCAGGTACCTCATATAATAAATAAATATTAAATTTAAAAATGTTCTAGACTGCAGTTATTTTATTGCCGTTCCTGCCGGGATACAAACTTTATTTCAAAATACCCGCTGATCAAGCAGTCTATATGTTCCTATTTCTAGATAATAACCGAATAGGATGCTATTCTATTATAAGGTTTACTAATGTTTTTCATAATTTTAAATGCCATAATTTCATATGCCATAATAATATTTGCCATAATATCATTAGAGATAACGCCAAATAAGCTCGACGGAGCCCCGCTTCTCGGGTCTCCTACTTTAGCGTGGTTTAAAAAATAAACCTAACCTACCTAACCTATCCAAGTCAGATTGCTCTAAGTCGGGGTGTAACCATAATTGTGTTATGGCAAATGAATATTATGACCGAGGAAGATTATGGCAAACAATATTATTACAAATGAAATTATAGAAAACAAGAGAATACCCTATTATAAACCAGATCGATTTATTTAGATGCTTAGGTATAGTGACAATAATTAAGTATTGCCTCATTAAGACGATCATCAATACTGATATCCATTCAGACGCCCACAAGCCTGGAAGAACTTTAACAGGGACGGGCCTCCACCCGTGACGGAGGGATACTTGGCCTACTAATACCACGCTGGCCAGACGGATTAGTATAGGGTGAATTGGTATTGGTATTGCTCATTCAACTGAGAAAAATGAACTTATTATAAATTGCAGACCATTTTTTTAATAAAGAGATTTTTTTTAGATTTTAATAGTTTTAATCTTTCATAGGTATTCTTTTATAGAATTATTATTATTATACCTAGGAAAGATTAAAACTATTAAAATCTAAAAACATACTTAAAAAAATGGTCTGCCATTTACCTATAATAAGTAAATTTTTCTCAGTTGAATGAGCAATACCAATACCAATTGACCCTATACCTACCAATCCGTCTGGCCAGCGTGGTATTAGTAGGCCAAGTATCCCTCCGTCACGGTAGGAGGCGCGTCAAAATTTTCAATGAAACTTATATAAACAGGCACAGTAAACTACACTGCGCAGTAATACACTGGGCCGCAATGAAAACGGGTCACTTACATGAACCTTAATAATTTCCAAAATATTGGAGCTAGCTTTATGAAATAAACACTAAAATAAGGATAATTTAACAGTCCTTAAATGGAAGTGATAAAATTACAGATTGTTAAGTGTATTTCGGACAAAAGTAAGTTAAATAAAAATTGACACTTTCATTTGATGTCGAAAACAGGTAAAAGGTATCAAAAATGCAATTTTCACTTATTTAATACGCTGTATTATTATCAGAAGCTGTTAATACAGCTGTCATCTGGTTTATGATCCTTTCCATTTGGTTTTTAATTGAATTCTGAGGAAAATACACCCATTTCTCAATCACTGCTTTTTTGAGTTCACAAAGGGTAATAAGAGGGAAATATTGATGTCCTAGTCATCGATCCAATACGTCCCAAGCATGCTGGATCGGTTTCAAGTCTGGGTTGCGTGCTGACCACTTCATACGTGTGATAACAACATCTTTACGGCACTTTAACACTATTAAATCTGTGTGAAGACGAGCGTTGAGTCCCATAAAGGTGCCTTTTTCGCCGATGTTTACCAAAATTGAGCCATCATACTCATTAATGATTTCATTCAAGTACCTCTCTGCAGTTAAAGTACCATTTTATATCACTACTAGCTCGGTGCGGCTTTCAGAAGTAATTCCAGCCTACACGTGTTTACTGCCTCCGGCATAAGGTACTTTCTCTTCAATGTAAGCTTGGTTATACAGGTTTCCTGTACTTTTCCCGACTCTTAGCCTTCCATCGTGCTTGTATAACGTAAACATCTACTCATCGGAAACATTTACCTTAACTAATCAGCCATGAGTGCTATTCACGATTTTTTTATTATCATTTACGAATATTTGCAGGTCTAGGACTGTAATTTTGCTTCATCTAGACACTGCTTCACTATACAAGGGCTTGGATTGCTTGCTCGAGCACGTGGCAAGTGATTTTTGACTACAACAGCCGTTTGAAATCGATTCCTCAACATTCTTGACACCATGTAACGATCCTCTTGTGTTTTTGTGCACGCTGTTGGTTCAGATCTTGGTCTGCGCGCTTTGGATACAGTCTCTTCTAATGGCTGGAGTACTTTTCGAACGATTGGGAGCTATAAACTAACAGTTGTCGCTGTATAACGATGACTACGTCATTTTTCTAGCATTTCTGGAATCCTTGTAGACTCTTCAGGGGTTAGACGCATGTTTTTATGCTAATTTGATCAGAATATTGAATTTCTGTATATAAAATGCGTCTTTTGCATGATATAACAGAAAAAAGAGTAAAAAAAGTGGTTCCGAAACTGTTGTTAAAATTTAAAAAAAATGTATTTATTTTTAATTTATGGATTTGATACAAAATCAAAAATAATTTGAAAGAATTTACTTGCGGCATTATTTGTGATTAAATTATCTATCATTTAGTTTTTATTTCATAAAGCTAGCTTCAATATTTTGGAACTTAAAGTGCTCCAATAATTCTTTTAGCACATTTAAATGCTAGTCTAATGCTTTTGAAATGCCGTTGGCATCTTCACTATCAATAATATTGCTATTATAATGCTTCTGTAATGCAATAGGCTATCTCATTGACCATTATAATTCTTTCTTAATGCGATTGGCAATATTATTGACCAAAATAATGTTTTTTTAATGCGATTGACATCTTTCTTGACCACAATAATGCTAATATAATGCGCCAGTAATGCTATTAACCAGCTATTGTGAACCCATATAGGGCCTAAAGCTGTATAATTTGTGCCCAAATAAGCATTATAGTAGCCATATGAACGTTTATAATGCTACTATAAAACTAACTCAAAATGCTAAAAGGATACAAGAATGCTCTTATTCGGCCTCGGCCTTTATAATGCTTTGATGTGTTACTTGGGTAACTAAATGTGATAAATTGATTTTATAATATGTATGTTTAATTTTATTAAATCAATGTTATTTTGACTGTTATTAGTTACATAATATTATATTTGAATGTAAATAAATGCCTACACATAATATACTCTAAGCACTCAAAAAAAAAAAACATGTTTATACTTAAACTCATTATGCATAGGTACTGTTCTAAATACTACAACGTGTCTGTGACCCATAAAATAAATAATTAAACAACATTTTCTAAATAAAGATCTTAGAAATACAGACACAATAACATACAGGTTATGCAACAGAAACGTTCTATGATAACCGGTTAGCTCGTCACAAGTGGTGATAAAACTACCTAAGCAGATAGATAATAATTTTATGTCACCAAAACAAGATCAACTTTGCTTACAATGAAGATACTACTTGTGTTTAGGTAAGTTATTTATTTAAATATAATTATTATTATAAATAAGAATCGATTTAACTTTACCATTATTATAAATAGTTCAAATATTGTGGTAATAGATCGCATAGACAAAGAATAAGCTTTTGGTTATTTTTGGTCGTATAATAGCTTAAAGAGCCAAGTCCATAGACTCAAATATTATTTAACACACATCTACAAAACGCCATCTAGTGTCAAAGTGATCAAAATAAGAAACATTACTTAACAATAATATCTGTCAAACGTATTATTAAAAAGTTTACGTCAATACTTAAGTTACGGCTGAAACACACTTAAGTATCGTGTCTTCTCGTGACGCGCCAGAAGGTTATCTTATTGGTTAGAGTCTAAAGCGCCGATTACACTAGACTACATGTAGTCTCCTACAAGATGTAGAGTCCTACAAGATGTAGTCTCATACAAGATGTAACTGACTACATGTACTTGCATGTCGTGCAAGTATGTCTCTAACCAACAAGATCGCGTCAAGACAAGACACGACACGTAAGTGTGTTTCCGCCTTTAACCGCAAGAATATGACATTACTTTATAGCGTAAACATTTATTTTACTTGACGGTCAAAATGTGGTTTTATCAAACTTATGTCATTACGTATGTAATGCGAGTAGAGCTATAGGCCGACCGTTTATCTCAGTCCCCGCCTGCGGTATGAAAGGGACGAGGGGGCGGGGTAGCTGTGTCCGTTATGGTAGCGTACACAAGAGCTATATCGAGTTGATTACTATGCCAAATAAAATAAGTTTTTACAAAAAAAAAACGACTTCAAAGACAAAAATTGCACTAAAAAGTAAAAAATAATTAGTTGTATTTTGGTTTTGCAACATTAATCAGACATTCTTTTTACTTAATTATAATCTAAAGAATAGGTTCTTTTAATTATTGTAAAAAGTAGTGTTAAGGATATTTCTTGAAGAGTCTACAAATATATTTATTTGTAGATTCTTTAAAATATAATCAAATTATTACAAATAATGTAATATTATTGTTATTTTGGAGTCGGTGTCAGCCACGATAGTTATATTCTATTTTTTATTCCTGACTTAAAATTTGAAGAAATATGGCGTCCGGTTATACATAGACTAAAGACTAAAATGAGAAATAAGTACTACAAATCAAAGACAATTACTTAAAACTCGCATGCTAAAATGAAACGGCCGTTTTTGTTTTAAATGCAATTTTTATCTAATTAAAAACCATTTAAAGTGATCAGAAAGGAATAGAATGGAATACAAAACTTTATTGCCTTTTCTAACGACTTTGTAGACAACATTTTGCATTACTGATTCTATTCGTGAATTACGATTTTTTTCAATTGACGGTGCTGGTTAGCCCCATAAACGCTCATAAGTTATGGAAAGCTTTAATCAGTTACTAAATAGGTATATTAAAACTTATTAACGGTATATTAAATCAGTTACTAAGTAGGTATATTAGAGCTTTTAGGTATATTAAAACGTTTGAACGTGACACAGGTATTTTGAAATATATTTATTTAAATCTGATAAAAATAGTTATTTAATATTTGTTTAATTTTTAAACCAATCCATAAAAACAATCATAATCAATGTAACTATGGGCCTTTTAAGAAGGCCCATGGTCACTCTCACAATGGAGAGAGCTATGTTGGGAGTTTCCCTGCGTGATCGAATCAGAAATGAGGAGATCCGCAAGAGAACCAAAGTAACCGACATAGCGCTCAGAATTGCCCGGTTAAAGTGGGGGGGGCAGGGCACATATCGCGGAGAACCGACAGCCGTTGGGGCAGAAAGGTTCTGGAATGGCAACCGCCTACCGGAAAGCGCAAGGTGGGGAGACCCCTCACACGGTGGACTAACGACCTAGTTAGGACGGCTGGTACCCTATGAATGAGGGAGGCACAGGACCGCGCAAGGTGGCAATACTTGGAAGAGGCCTATGTCCTGCAGTGGACGTCGATTGGCTGGTATAATGATAAACAATCAACAACTTTATGTCATAATGTCGAAATTATATAATAATATAATCTGTAATTCGCGGCCGCCATTCTATTTGCTTAGGTATTATCGTATTTCGTTGGCTGACACCGACTCCAAAAATAACAATAATATTACATAATTTGTAATAATTTGATTAAGGTAAAAGCACCTAACTACGAGGGGTTCTAAAAATGGCAGTAAAATCCGAGGTATTTAGTAAAACGGGTTTTTAAAGTAATTCACTAGTTATTTTGGTCTGCATGATAAAATAATAAATTAATAATTTATCTGTTCATATTTATATAAACAAAAAAGAGTTAAGTGTGTTCACACTGTAGAATAATCGGTCATTTTGCCACGGGAAGCCGCCTTGAAAGCACACTTCATACGTTTAGGACCTCATGCACGTGAGTATTACGATTTGCCAAATAGTGTTTTACGTGATAATTTTATACAATGCGAGTTTTCGTTTAGGTTGAATTATTGAAAGGACAATATATTTTATCGAAAACACTTAAGATTTGAGTATTTTATTTGCAAATTAGCAAGAAAATACGTGTTGAAAACACCACGGCATTAGGTGCAAAATATTTTAGTGTGTTCCTAAAAGCGATGTATACCACGGAAAAACAAATTTTAAGACATTTACTTTTTTAAATTTTCGGTGTGTGTTTTATGATTACAAAGTTTAATGTGTTAGTTCTGACTTATTGAATAACTCATGCATTTAATAATGTAATTCCGAGGTACACCTTGGCGTCGGATTCACTAATTATAGCAGGTCAAAAATGACTATTATAGGTACTTTCTTAATACGTTGTACGGGAAAAAATTTATGAAGACGCTCGGTTTTTGATCTGTTCTGTTATTATATGTATGTGTCTTATATTTGTTTCCCTTTCATATTGCAACTATCCACTATTTAATTTGCATAATATCAAAAAATCTTTTAATTTTTATTACTCGGAATTAGAAACTTTGATTTAGCATCATAAAACGCTATTCCGATGTATATACGTCGGAATAAGGTTATATGAGCACCTAATTGAGATGTATTTACATCGGAATAAGCTTACATGAGTTCCTAATTCCGATGTTTTGACCCGGTCATAAAGAGTATTGACCCTGTTTAAATACAGAGTGTTCTTTTTTTATGTGCTTAGTACGTAGTAACTGAAAGAATACTAATCATCTATAGTACAATCACATAAAATTGGAGTGTGCGTCTATTCATATTTCTTATGTATATATGTATATATTATGAAACTACAGCAGTTAAATGATTTTTTGTCTGTCAGTCTGCCTATTTGAAGACTATTTTCAGCGTGTGTGTTTATGTAATTTTCTTTGTATCCTCCTACACACTTAGTGACTGGACCTGGATACATCATTATTAGGTTTCCTAAGTCATTTTTTTATTGCATAATAATTATTCATGATTTATAGTGCTTCAAAGTTTAGCATAAACGCGCCTAATAAATTAATCCAAAAGTCTAAAACTTGCATTTTAGTTTCACTTATTTATTACTTTTAGTTTTTTTATTTAAGTACATGTATTTGAATTTTTTTATTTTATAGAAAATTACATTACAAGACTCTTAGGAATATTCGTATTATTTTCCCTTTTTACCCGTGCTACTACGGGTAGCACAGGTGAAAAGAAAAATGATTACCCGAGTTTTATTGAAGTTTAACATAAAAAATAAACTCCTTTTATTTTTGAACATCATGTATGAGAACCCTACATAGGTAGTTCCCTTTCTATTTTTATACTCGGAATTAGGAACCAAATGCATCGGAATTACGATTTTTACATCGGAATTAGGCGCATCGTTCTTTTTCATATTTTTATTTATTTTATCATTTTTAATAACCTTTTACTGACAAACTGCATATATTTTTCAAAAATTAGATAGTTAACGCTTCTGATAAAAATATAAAATTGTATACAAAGGTACGATAATTACTTAATTTTTAATGTTCTTTCGTGTTTTGTCAAAAACACCACGGAATTAGGTGCCTTTACCTTATATTTTAAAGAATACAAATATATTTATTTGTAGACTCTTCAAGAAATATCCTTAACACTACTTTTTACAATAATTAAAAGAACCTATTCTTTAGATTATAATTAAAAAGTAAAAAGAATGTCTGATTTAAGGTTGTAAAACCAATATACAACTAATTATTTTTTATATATTATATGTTACAGCCAAAGTAATAAATATGAATATTATACATAATAACTAGCCATTATGTATAAGGGCTACTCAATTTAGATAAAGTGATAAATGTCGAAGAATTAATCACATTAACTAGCCATTATATATGGCAAAAATACAATATTAAGGCAAAAGTCAGAAACAGTTGGTTAGGTTAGGTTAGTATGGTGACCAAAGGACGCTAGAATATAGTAATACTATATTATTCTAGTTTTACATAAAAAAAATGTTTCTTGCCTTCCTTTGGTCACTGTACTCACCTAACCTAACCAACTGTTTCTGACTTTTGCCTTAATATTGTATTTTTGCCAGTACTATAACATATAATATAATGGCTAGTTAATGTGATTAATTCTGCGACATTTATCACTTTATCTAAATTGAGTAGCCCTTATACATAATGGCTAGTTATTATGTACAATATTCATATTTATTACTTTGGCTGTAACATACATTAAAACAGGTATGATTTAAACATATTAATTTGTAAGAATCAATCTTAGAAAATAATTACAGATAATAAGAACAATAATAAGAGCTTTTTTATTTTTACACGCTACCATAACGGACACCTAGTCAGTATGTCAGTTTGACACTAGTGCAGTATGCTAGTCCGTCTTCTATACAATTTACAAATTTCAAAGATGGTGGCGTCATCTTCCCACTAAAAATCGTACTTTCTTAGAGAAAATTTATGCAATCTAAATTATTACACAATTTAAAGCCTGATCAGAAAAATAAAAAAAACCTCTCCAGGTATTTAGATTGGTTTAGGGTATAATTTCGATTTTCCTTCTTTTTATTTCATAAAAATAAGCTAGCTAAAAATTAGAGCTGTGTTGTGATGTGATGTAGTTCGGGTCACAATATCTAGATGGCGCCGTTTTGCCAAAAAATCAAGAGATAGCTCTCTCCTTTGTCCTCGCCCCCCGCGCACCCCTATTACCGCAGGCGGGGTCTGAGTTAAGCGGTCTGCCTATAGTTGTGTCATTCATTACGAGTAGGTATATAGTAAGTTCTTACGAATAAATGTAAGGGATGTGTAATTGTGTGTGTGTGTGTGTGTTTGTCTATTTTAATGTTAAACGTTCAAAAATAAATAAATGTTGGCTAATAGTTTTTAAAGAATATTAAATACAATTTTATTTGAATTTACTTAAGTAATTTATTTATTTTCCAAGATAAATTACGAGTAGGTATAACATAGTTGAAACTAATTGATAATTATTTTATTCTACTTAATTTAAGTTTACAAACTTCAAAGCTTACTAAACATTATTACCCAAAACAATGTTGTTCACAGCATCATAGTGGTCGTATGCCATGGACAGTCGGCAAAAGAACAGAGGTTATTTCCTGCTGACTTCATATTTGGAAGCGCCACTGCTGCCTACCAAGTCGAAGGTGCATGGAATGAAGACGGTAAGACAATGTTTTGAACTGCTATCATTCTTTTATAAACATGCCTTAAATGAAGAGACAAGGCCAGTTACCCCTATATGCGCCGAGAGTTGTAAGGGTTATACGTGAAAACCACGTTAGCATAAATTGTTCCAATAGGTAAATTGCCACTCGTCTGGCAAGACAAAATGGCGGAAAATTGCACATCTGGCCAACCAATTTCAGGCGTTTTGCCAGGCCGGGTTTTTTCACTGACCAATGTTTGAAAAAGCAGATTTTCTTTAAATCTAATTGGAATTTAGTATAAGTCCAATAAGATTCTTATAAGCCGATTCTAAATGGAATTTTGTATAAATCTAATAAGATTCTTGATAATAAATAAAAAAATATGAACTTTACCTTGCAAAAATCATACCTTGCAAAAAAATAGCTCTTCCGAGTTATGAAAAATAAACCACTTACGAATGTTTTATTACATTGTTGTAACACAATAACAATGAACACTTATTAGACTTCACATAACACCACTCACAATCACAAACAAAACACAAATACAATTTAAACTTCAATGTTTATATAACGCGTAACACGACTCGCATAACGTAAACAAATGACTGACAGATTCAAAAATAAATCTGTCATAGCTTTTGTTCCATAGATTAAATGATTTTTATATGAGAGGACTAGAAATATCATGCATAGACGATTTGTAATGCGTAAGGACTAGAACAAATAAGAAATATTTTCTAAATGGCAAGAAAGTGATACGATGTTTTGACCTTGTCAAAACGCCGTTTTCAGGCGTTTGGCCAGATGGACGTTTTTTTTTGGCGCCAATATCAGGCGTCGTGCCAGACGAGTGGCTAAGTACTTAAACTTTTTTATATCAACGTAATTGATATTTAAAAGAAAGCGCAGGACCGAGTTCTGTGGCGCGTGTTGGGAGAGGCCTATGTCCAGCAGTGGACTGCAATAGGCTAGTTGATTGATTGATTGATTGATTGATTGATTGATTGATTGATTGATTGATATTTTGTATTTTTATTCTGCCACCCATTCAAAACAATGAAAGCCCTCTCTGAGCATTTTACAAACGTGAAAAACGGATGAATTAGAGAGAGTAGGAATTGGTAAAAATATCTGAAAACCTTTGGCAATTATCTTATTCTCAATGTCCCAATCAGGAAAGGGTGAAAGCATCTGGGACTACGCAACACACAACAACCCAACAGTAATCAGAGATGTGAGCAACGGCGACATCGCTGCCGACTCCTACCACAACTACAAGCGTGATGTTGAGATGATGAGAGAGTTGGGCCTTAACGCCTATCGCTTCTCCCTCTCATGGCCCAGAATACTACCAACAGGCTTCTCAAACGAGATCAATACCGCTGGAATCAACTACTACAACAATCTGATTGATGAAATGGTTAAACACAACATCACACCCATGGTGACCTTATACCACTGGGATCTGCCTCAGAAGCTTCAAGAATTAGGAGGATTTTCAAATCCATTAAGTGCTGTATGGTTCAAAGATTTCGCTAAAGTCGCGTTTGAAAATTTCGGAGATAGAGTTAAGCACTGGCTTACCTTTAATGAACCAAGGCAGATTTGCTATGAAGGATATGGTTTCAATGTTAAAGCTCCTTTTCTGAACTCTACGGCTGTTGGCACTTATCTATGTGCTAAGAACTTGCTTCTTGCACATGCTAATGCTTATCATGTGTACAATAATGAGTTCAAAGAGAAGCAAGGTGGAGTGTGTGGTATAACTATTAGTATCAATTGGTTTGCACCTCTAACTGATTCTGATGAGGACGAATATGCTACTGAAATTACACGGCAGGCAGAGGTAAGATAATAATGCAATTTAAAATCTCTCATCATCATATTCATGTCATCTAAAAGACGTCCATTGCTGGGTAGATAGACTTCCTCCAAATATTTTCATTTTACGATATTTTTTTATTTTCGTAGCCTTGGTTTGTGCCTTAAAAGTAAACCTTTATACCTCTCCACAAGCTGTAGTAAATACCAAAATTTTTGAGATCCTCTTGATGGTTGTAGTACCTATATTATAATGTTTTTTTCTATAACTCTATGTTGTCGGTCTCAACCCTATCACTACAACTTTTTGACTTCATACGTAAGTACCTATAATTATAAGAAAAGGGCATCATTCTTAGCATTTTGTCTTGCAGCAATAAGTAAAAAATATCGTCCGCAACTAGCTCATTCTAATTTAATACAACAACATTCCTACTGTATTTCATTTGTAAATTTCAGTGGGCCCTATACGCAGAACCCATATTTTCTACCGAAGGTGGTTTTCCCAAAGAATTTTCAAAGAGAGTCGCCGAGAAAAGCAAGCAGCAAGGCTATTTAAAATCGCGACTGCCAGAATTTACAGAAGAGGAGAAATCTTGGATCCTTGGTACTTCTGACTTCTTGGGAATCAACCACTACACCGGTAGTTTAGTATCAGCGACTGAACACAAGTCCAATCATCCAGTGCCTTCTATTATGAATGATCAAGATAATGGTTGGTTTAAACCAGCTGATTGGCCAACATCAGCATCTACTTGGTTAATGGTATGTATATTTTAACAAATTAAATATTCTATACTGCTCTCACAAATATATTTTTAGGTATTTATATTTAGTCATATTGTCACAATATGTACAAACCATCATGTGGTGACTAAGTTGTTAAAACTTGTCACAAATCTATGCTTACAGCCTACAAAATAGGTGCAACATGGGAGAGAGGACCTAGGCCTTCTAATACCATGTCAGTCAAGTTATCATTCTTCTGTTTTAAATGAGTACTCATCGTACTTTCTCGTAATCAAAAACACCAACTTTGGTACAAGGTTCAGTGAATGACAGCTGTTGGTATCAGATTGGTCACAAAGCACACATAAACATTAATCAAAATATTGGGAGTTCCCAATCTCATCTAGTTAACTGGTTGATAACATAAACATTTTGACGACCTCTGTTGCGTAGTAGTTATATAACACGACTGCTACGCAGAGGTATCGGGTACGATTCCCGTTTAATGCAAATATTTGTGTGAGTGTTTCCATGTATAAATGTATGTATTTACAAAAAAAAGTATATAAGTACTAATATCCGTTGTTCTGTTACTCATAACACAAGCAGGTTAAGCCTAACTTACTTAGGGTACAGATGGCGCTGTGTAGAGATGTCCGTGAATATTTATCTATCTTTCATTTTTATTCACTTTCATAGATGGCTCCAAACAGTATATTCAACACCCTCACCCACCTCCAGAAGAGATACAACAATCCAATTATGTACATCACCGAGAATGGCTGGTCTACTAAGACGAACCTGTACGATGATGACAGGATCAGATACTACAGAGCTGCGCTAGAGAGTGTGCTGGATGCTTTAGATGCTGGTGTTAGAATCAAGGGATACATGGCGTGGAGTTTGATGGATAACTTTGAATGGTTGGCTGGATATTCGTAAGTATCAATCAATCCTGTATCGCAAATATCTAAAGATCTGCTTGCCGAGATTTTCGCCAGAGACTAAGTATAGTATGGGATCCTTGAGGAGAGGGTTGAATAAGTTTTTGTGGGGTAGGCAAAGCGCGTAAGATTTCTCTAGTGTTCCAGGCGTCTAAAGACTTTGGTAACCATTTGCCATCGGAAGGACCGAATGCCTGTTTGCTACCAACATGTTTTACTATGAAAACTGCGTGTCTTTTCAGCGAGCGTTTCGGTCTGTACGAGGTGGACTTCGAGGATCCATCACGCGCGCGCACAGCGAGGAAGTCAGCTCTCGTGTACAAGCACGTTATCAAGAACCGATACATCGATCATGAGTACGAGCCTGAAGATCTTAACATTACTGTCGATTGAATTTAAAAAAAAAACAAAATCAGATGTAACTGTTATAAGATATTAAATTAACTATCAATCAATGCTGACCTTGCTGTTTATACTATCCCTTAAATCTTCCATTGCAGGAACAAGCCTCTAGTGGAGGTAAGTAAATATGTCTACTTATGTATGTGTTAAGTTCCATTTTGGCTAAATGGATTGGTATAGTTTGTTTTAAGTTTTTTGTATCGAGGAATGATTTGAAGCACCATTAGGAGCTGTGCCTTTGAAGAAAAGCTGTGGCGTTTGAAGAAGCAGCTAGAGAGGCATCTGAAGTTGCACCTTGTTTAGCGTATGTAACTGCATCGTGGAATTAGGAAAGAGGTTTGGAGCAGAGTCTGAAAACGGATCGACCTAAATTGATGTCAGATTTGAACCTGGATATTGCCATCAATACTAGTAGGTATTCTGATTAGGCCTGGGACTATTTCTAAAGTAAACTAGTTAATATAAATGTAATTAGAGTAGAGTAACAGGCACCATAGAGTCATTCTGGTAGGCCAATTTAAAAAATAAAAAAAAGAGTAAAATAAAACTAAAAACCTTAACACTAATTAGAGTCAATCATTTAAAGAACAAGGTGATGTAAAAGAAATGTTAGTAGAAGTAATTTACCGGATGCTGTAAATAGCATCCAGTATTTTCTTACATATATTATTATCATTTAGTAATATTTTGTAAGGTAAAGTTAATAAGCAAGAATTTCTCTAGGTCGGTAGCAGCGCTGTGCTTTCCATTAAAGTACCTATGCAAATTTAAAAAAAAGAACTGACGTATTTAATTATTATAATTACTTGTAACGCTACGGTCAAGGCATTGCTTTAACTTTCGAAAAAAATCGTTTGGTCAGGATAATCGATATAATTTTTACTTATAATACTTAGTGTCTGGAAGGAGAAATTGTGGCCAATTCTATCCAGGTGTATAATAAGAATACAGTGTTTCACCACCCCATCTCATCCCATGGGTGTGGTTAAAACCGACTAAGGGACTATCCGTAAATATTATCTTTACGTAATAAAAAGAAGGAAAACTTGAAATTAAACCCTATACCAATCCGTTTGGCCAGCGTGGTATTAGTAGGCCAAGTATCCCTCCGTCACTGGAGGAGGCCCGTCCCTGCAGTGGGACATTAATGGGCTTTTATGATGATATAATAATGGAGGTGAATAAAGGTGTTAAATATAAGTAATGTTTAGTATTGGAGACACATGTACAAGTATCAGTATAAGTAGGTACAAGTTCATAGACTGGTTTATTTTGTGGGTGTTCCGCAGGGAATAGTAGCGTGTCCTTAATTGTAATAACTTCTAAATTTTACAATGGTATTGAAATAAAACAATTTCTAAATAATATATAGTAGTATGATACTTATATTTCTATATAGCATTTTGTAACGTTAAATCACAGGGTAATTTCCTTATTATTTAACAATGTTTATTCAGTGTCCCTCGTCAATAGTAATGTTAAGATCTTCAGGCTCGTACTCATGATCGATGTATCGGTTCTTGATAACGTGCTTGTACACGAGAGCTGACTTCCTCGCTGTGCGCGCGCGTGATGGATTCTCGAAGTCCACCTCGTACAGACCGAAACGCTCTCTAAAATAAAGCATACTTAACATAGAAATTAGAGAGTTTTAAAAGGTAGGGATAACGAGCAAATTCATGTTTAGAGTCTCTCAGAAACCGACCAAGTGGGAAAAGAGACCTGTGGACATCTGTAAAAACTACGTCGGTTTATTGCTGACGAAGGTCATATTATCCGGTAGAGTCGAAAGGCAATGAACTAAAAGGAAAGGTTCTTTATAGACATATAACCTTATAACACAAGAACATTATATTGGAGCTTCACATACAGTAATCGCTATTACAGTCCATGAAAGTCTCGCTACTGAGGTAAACCTTTTTAAGATACATAAAGAAACATGGCTTATCAATACCATGCTGACTAGACCAATTCGTGTAGCATTTTATCTCAAATTTTTCTTATCTTGCCTTTGTAAAGAAAATATCAGCAAAATGTTTTTCAGTTACCGCATAGTATATAGGCCGATGACACCATAACATTTTCATCAGGATACCTCTATCTGGCAAAAGGTATGACGAAAAATATCAACAAGAAACTTACGTATAACCAGCTAGCCATTCAAAATTATCCATCAAACTCCACGCCATATATCCTTTAAGATTAACACCAGCATCCAAGGCATTAAGAGCACTGTCTAGAGCTGCTCTGTAGTATCTGATCCTATCATCATCGATGAGGTTTTCAGTAGCGTCTGACCAACCGTTCTCTGTTATGTAGATGACTGGGCTGTTGTATTTCTTTTGTAAGTGTGTTAGGGAATTGGATATACTGTTTGGGGCCATCTGTGGAAGAAATCATTTGGTCAGATTACAAGAACACAATCATAGATCAGAATACAATTGTGAAAGAAGTAACCTCTCATGCTTTAGTAAGTACTATAGAAAAGCAATGATAATTCTATAAGACTTTAAAACGTAAGGTCATTCTAATCTCGTTACCTATCGGATCAGTGACATACGAGTTAGCGTTAGTTAGTTGTTGTGTGAATGCAGAGAAATATTTTGCTGTCACGTTCCATGTAATAAAAGATTAAGAAAAGACACACAATGTCAATGTAAAAGAGGCCTAAGCGAGAAAGCAGGCAAAATTGAAAAGAAAACTTACAACTAAGCTACTTCTTTTAGGCAGCGGAGCATAATTGTACAAAGTTTCGATCATTCACGATAAAATGCTTGTTCCTGCGGAACCGCAGTTACTGTTACCGTCTTTCAATGTCAGTCTCAGTGGGATATTAAAAGGCAGTTACAGTACTTACATATTAATATTAAATACTTTAAATACCTACCACTAACCAAGATGAAGCTGCTACAGGCCACTCCTCAGGAGTAAACTGCCCAATGTCTTCATCATCAGGCAAAGATGGAACAGGATTTGTAGTCTTGTGTTCGGTAGCTGATATCAAAACTGATGAATAGTGATTAACTCCGAAGAAATCTGATGAGCCACGAACCCAAGCTTTCTCTTCTTCAGTAAATTCTGGTAGACGCGACCAGGGGTACCCTTGCTGTTTACTTTTTTCAGCTATTCTTTCAGAAAGTTCCTTGGGGAAGCCACCTTCGGTAGAGAAAATTGGTTCGGCGTATAAGCCCCACTGAAATAGAAATTACTTAGCATTAGGTAATTAGTTTAGGTGATTTTGACTATGCATATTTTCAGACAATTAGACTAAAAGTTTTAGTTATATTGGTTATAATCATCGTTTTTACACGCTGTAATCCTTGAATTCTTACCTCGCCCTGTCTAGTGATTTCAGCAGCAAACTCATCTTCTTCTGAATCAGTAAGAGGTCCAAACCAATTGACGCTGATTGTAATTCCGCACTGTCCTTCCTGCGTCGCCTTAAACTCATTATTGTAAAGATGGTAGGCATTAGCATGAGAAATCACCAAATTCTTTGCACACAAATAAGTGGCTACTGCAGTAGAATTTAGTAAAGGAGCCTTGTTATCCGAACCATATCCTTCAAAGCAAATCTCTCTGGGCTCATTAAAAGTGATCCAGTGTTTGACCCTATCTCCGAAATTTTCGAAAACAACCCTGGCGTAATCTTTGTACCAATCAGCTATCAAGGGATTGGTGAAGCCTCCAAGTTCTTGGAGTTTTTGTGGTAAGTCCCAGTGGTAAAGAGTAACCATAGGAGTGATTTTGTACTTCAATAACTCATCTATTAAATTATTGTAGTAAGCAATGCCAGCTGGATTGATCTCGTTAGCGAAACCTGTTGGTAGGATCCTAGACCAAGATAGTGAGAAGCGATAAGCGTTAACGCCTAGCTCTCTTAGCATTTCCACATCACGCTTGTAGTTGTGGTAGGAGTCGGCAGTGATGTCACCGTTTTTACCATCTTTGATTACACTGGGGTTGGTGTGCGTCATGTGATCCCAGATACTTTCCCCTTTGCCTGAAACAAAGAATAATATTATGAGATCTTTCCAATTTTACAAGCAGTCCAATTCTGTAACCTTATTATAGATTACTAGTCATCGAAAGGAATAACTTTTCACATTATTAGGGAAGAACAAGTTAATAGACCCTGAGTATAGGAAGAAGATTATCATTCATCTCTGTAATGCGAGGACACAAAACGCATTCGAACTCAGGGGAATCAGGTATGCATCGCCCCAAGAATAGTCCTACGTGGGATGAGAGACCTCGACCTCATGCACGCTAGTCTCTGAGACGACGACCGTGCTTCCGAGGCAGTTTATTAATTATACCCCTTCCATTATATTTAACAACATTTGACAGATTGTCATTGGTGACGTTCAACAGTATATCGAATGTAATGCCATTCGATTGTAAGCGATTTTTCGATTTTCCAAATTGCTTTATTTTACACATTTGGATCCTTACATCATCTTTTACATAATATTATTGTTTTTTTCTTTATTATTATTATTTTTTCGAATTAGCCTATAGCTTAAAATTATATAATTATAGTTAGCGGTATTATTTAAAATACATAATTTATCGAGACACATTGGCGGGTTATAGGTAGGTAATCTAAAATATCATATTACATTTTATAAACGTATTATGAAGAGTTCAGGTTTATTCATAGCATTAATATCTACCGATTATTTGTAATTTGTTTTATAATGGTTGTAATCGTTATTAGTGTCCATCACTAAGTAACCATGGTAACCGAGAAAAACATGGGTACATCCATGAAATACAATATTATTTGTTCGAGAAATAAGCGGAAATATTACGAAACTTCATGGACGTGAACTGTCAAAAAGCTAAACTTACGCTGGAAAGGGTATAGTATAATAAATGGATACAAGATATTGCATGGGTGTCGTAAGGGACTATCCGTGAATATTATCTTTACGAAATAAAAAATAAGGTAAACTTGAAATTAAACCCTATACCAAGCCGTTTGGCCAGCGTGGTATTAGAAAAACAAGTATCCCTCCGTCACGGGAGGCCGTCCTTGCAGTAAGACTTTAAAGGGTTGTTATGATGATGATGATGATATCTTTTTCAGATCTTTTTAAAGTGTTAAAATGATAAATATCTTACCATCTTCATTCCATCCTCCTTCAATCTGATACGAGGCAGTAGCACATCCAAACAGGAAGTCTGCAGGGAAGCTCCGTTGTTGCTTCACGCTTAAACCCTGACAGGCTACTGCTATAAGACTAAAATTAACAGTTACGTTATTGTTTGACGGCCTCTGTGGCGTAGTGGTTATACAACATGATTGCTACGCAGAGGTCTCGGGTTCAATTCCCATGAACATGATTATTTGCATTGGTCTGAGTGTTTCTATGTATAATAAGTATGTATTTATAAAAAAAAAGTATATAAGTATTAATATCCGTTGTTCTATTACCCATAACACAAGCAGGTTAAGCCTAGCTTACTTTGAGAACAGATGGCGCTGATGTCCGTGCATATTTATTATTTATATTTATTTATTGTTTTCGAATTCGTAAGTAGTGACAGATTCAACATTATGGTTTTCTTACTTCTTATCATCATCATCATATCAGCCAATCGACGTCCACTGCCGGACATAGGCCTCCTCCAAGTATTGCCACCTTGTGCGGTCCTGTGCCTCCCTCATCCATCGGCTTCCCGCTGTCCTAACTCGGTCGTCGGTGTACTTCTTATATACTCTTCTTCTTTTTTAAAAGACAAGTCGTCTTAGTCGGTTTGTACGACACTCATGGGATGAGATGGGGTGGTGACATATTGTATTCTTACTCCGTCACCGGATAATACTCACGGATAACATTCGTCACCGCAGATGAAAGTTTATTATAATCTTATAAACGAAATAATAAACTAACCCCCGGTTTCTGAATGACTGATCAAGTCAAAATCAACTAATCAAGTGTCAAAACTGTCATTTTAGTTCCTGAAAATGATACTTTCGACACTTGATTAGTTGATTTTGACTTGTTCAGTCATTCAGAAACCGGGGGTGCGTATAAGTTCTTAAAAATGACGAATCAGCCATTATTTATATCTTATTAAAAAGCCAAAATAATATATGGGTCTTTCTCCGAAATTCGATTCTTTGTCTGATTCATATGGGCTAATTTTTTTTTCACATTTTGGCTTATAAAACATGTTTTTGTCAAAGATAATAACCTAATATACACCCCCTTACTCATAAAAAAATTCTCAAATTTTAGTCAATTGATTAATTAGCCTAAGCTCTTAAGTTGTTTGATATAAGATTGGTTTTCGTAATAACAAATCTCGCTAAACAGTGATTAAATTTAAGAGGCGTTCATAAGTAAGGGGGTATATGTCTGAAAAAGGCACAATTTTTTATGAAATGGTTTTCGAGATAATTAACTTTAAATTTTTTGAGGTCATATAAATCAGAATTAGGAACAAAAATGAAATTCTAGTTATAAAAATCAGTCATTTATTTATTAAAATCACAGTTGATAATCACAATGATTATCACCACACCTAAATCTAGTTATTAGAAGCATTGACAACTTGACAATATCAATCATTATCCGTGCCGCCATATTAACAATATGTGTGAAATTCTGATTAATATAGTATTTTTACCGTATGAATCAGGTACATATAAAGCAAAATTTTGCCTTTTAACATCGGTAAATCATTACACGTATACAATTAAGGATTGCTATTTATACATAGGTTTTTAGTCCCCAATTGAATTATATTTTCAACAGATTCAAGTTTGAAAACCATTTAAGTTAATTATAACAGCCAACATAGTAATCAGAAACACAGGTGAACCAAAGTAATATGAATCAGATATTTACATTTATATCTCTGCAACAACACGAACCAGCCATATGTAACGTCGTGACCACGTCAGCAGAGTCCCTGGCTACCACCAGCACTAGAAGGGATCTCCTGATGTTTCGTACTTTTCGAGTAAGCGAGCAAAACAAAAGAAGGTAAAAGTAGAAAGTCTGTATCCATGAGGTCAGCGTTTTAAAAGTCGGATTAGTTTTTTTCCGTAGCTAAATAAACCGTCCTCCTTGTTTGTATTTTTTTAAGTAAAATAAGCCTTTTATCATAACAGTCAGAATGCATAAAGTGCTTGCATAAATTAATGTCAAAAGTAAAGATGATAATAATATTAGTTTTTATCGATGTTATCACGACACTATGTCAACGCGTTATTTAAGATAAAAAGCCACTTCAATTTTGAAGGTTGAAAGACTTTTTTCTTGAACTTGGCCTTTATCATGATATTTATGGGTGATTCTTCGAGCCCTATATTTTCGATGTCTGGAGGTTTTTCTTCGTGACTAACAGACCAAACAAACTGCAATTATTTTAAAAACATAGTATAGACAGTTACTTATCTTGCACACGTTATTTTTTTTAATAATAGTTTTTTATATATTAGAAAAAAATTATTAAAAAGCGTTCTTCTGATTAATATGGTGTGTCCGTAACCCAGTTTTTTGAATATTAGTAACAGTAACATTTTATCTTATTTACGAATCGATCTGCGCTATAAATATTACTATAGAATATTAGTTGTTTCTTTACACAAAAAAAAATGGTACTAATATTCACGATAGTTTTTTAATGAAAAAATAAATAGTGAGTGTCCGGCACAAAAGTCTGATTCATATTCGCGCGCTTTACTCGAACGTACCTAGCTAAGTACGAAACATCAGAAGATCCCTTCTAGTGTTGGTGGTAGCCAGGGACTCTGCTGACGTGGTCACGACGTTACATGTGGCTGGTTCATGTAGTTGCGGAGATATAAATGTAAATATCTGATTCATATTACTTTGGTTCACCTGTGTTTCTGATTACTATGTTGGCTGTTATAATTAACTTAAATGGTTTGCAAACTTGAATCTGCTGGAAATATAAGTCAATTGGGGACTTAAAACCTATGTATAAATAGTAATCCTTAATTGTATACGTGTAGTGATTTACCGATGTTAAGAGGCAAAATTTTGATTTATATGTGCCTGATTCATACGGTAAAAATACTATATTAATCAGAATTTCACACATATTGTTAATAAAATGATGCCTTGGCGGCACGAATAATGATTGATATTGTAAGTTATCAATGCTCCTAATAACTAGATTTATGTGTGGTGATAATCATTGTGATTTTAATAAATAAATGACTGATTTTTCTAATTAGAATTTCATTTTTGTTCCTAATTCTGATTTATATGACCTCAAAAAATTTAAAGTTAATTATCTCGAAAACCTTTTCATAAAAAAATGTGCCTTTTTCAGACATTGTATATTAGGTTATCATCTTTGACAAAAACATGTTTTATAAGCCAAAATGTGAAAAATTAATTTGCCTATATGAATCAGACAAAGAATCGAATTTCGAAGAAACACCCTTATAAGATAAATCCCGCTCTAGGGGTCTACTGCTGTGTTAAAAATATGTAACAAATTAAGTAAAATAATGTAAATTAATGATCTTGAGATTCATGACTGTAAAACCAAATTTCTAAACCAATTTAAGTAAGTAATCTTTGGGGCCCATATTACTAATTATAAAAATTATAAAGAGGTAAAGTTTGTATGTTTGTGACGTTGTAGGGGGTAATCTCTGGATCTACTGAAGCGATTTTAAAAATTCTTTCTGTGTTGAATAGTCAATTTATCTATCATTCGACTATCTGTGAATATTATCTTTACGTAATAAAAAGAAGGAAAACTTGAAATTAAACCCTATACCAATCCGTTTGGCTAGCGTAGTATTAGTAGGCCAAGTATCCCTCCGTCACGGGAGGAGGCCCGTTCTTGCAGTGGGACATTAATGGGCTGTTATGATTATGATGATGAAAGCACAAAGCCCTCATCTATAATACAAAACAGTAATAAAAAAATACAACATTGAAATATTATGTAAAAAATACATTTTACTTACCCAATCACTAGTAGAACCCTCATTGTAAACAGGTGCCAATCTCTCCAATGATGTCGTATAAATACTAAAACATAAATAGATAGGTATATAACATAATATTTTATCAGAAAATAGGTATGTCCCCAGTAAGACACTTCACTTATCTAAAAAAATAGTCTCTTATGTAAAATAAATAACAATATTATAAAGAGGTAAAGTTTGTGTGTGTATGTGTTTGTGACGTTGTAGGGGGTAATCTCTGGATCTAATGAACCGATTTTAAAAATTATTTCTGTCTTGAATAGTCCATTTATCAGGGAGTGTCATAGGCTGTATACTATCACGCTATGACTAATAGGAGTGGAGCAGTAATGAAATATGTTTAAAAAAAGGGACGCATTTTTTTCTCCGCCCTACGAAGTGGGCACGGGTCAGCTAGTGTAAAATATACTCAATACTGACACTACACAGATGTAAATGGCAGAAGTCTAAGTCTATATTCCAAGTGTATTTAGTAACGCATACAGTAACTCGCTCTGATTTCTAACTATGTATTTTCCTGAATATCTTCAATGAAGCCCAGTGGTAATCACCTTGCTAACCGACTTAAAAAAAGGAGGCGGTATATAATTCGATTGTATTTTTTTTGTGTTTGTTACCTGATTTCTCGAAAACGGCTGAACCGATTTAATTTTTTTTTGTTTGATAGGGTATATTTACCTTAGGTCTCTGGAATTCTGCTAGATAACAGAATTCCAGAGAAAACAAGGGTAACTTTTGTAAATTGTAAGGACGCATCATGTAAAATCTTGTCATACACGTGTATCTTTGACGTCACTACAAAATAATAAAGAGTTAGAACTGGTTTGATGATGGAGACCACAGAGAAATGAGGCAACTCCTCAACGTTTTAAAGCAGCTACATGTGTTTGAGCTTATTTTATTCGTATTGATGAAAAATTTACACACATATGATCTGATGATGAAGACGACAGAGAGTCGAGGTAACTCCTCAACGGTATATAGCAGCTACCTTGTGTTTTGGTTTATTTTATTCGTATTGATGAAAACTTTACACAAACCCGATTGCAATTGCGGATATGGTGTAAGAATAAAGTTCTTCTTACTTGAAATGAAAATCAAATTTAATAATTCATTCTCACAAATCTTTAAATTTCTACTATGAATAACTGATGAAATTTAAATTCTGCAGAAAGGAAGGTAACTACTACCAGTTATAAGATCTTTTCAGCTAGATCAGTAGCCCCGCTGTTCGCGTGGTTAATCCACCTCCACGCAGTAGTGTGCTGTTGTTACGGTATTTAGGTGGAAAGGTACAGTAGCTAGTGATATTACAGGGCTAAGAGACTTTATAATATCTGTCTAGGGTAATGGTTGGATCTCTGAAGCCGTAATAAAGCAGTTCCAGCGGGTTCCCTACTTGAGATATAAGACTTTTGATACAATATCAACTGCTCGAACACGTACTTTATTATTCATGAGACCTATGAATCGTAAACGTAGTACGTAGTAAAGTAAATAGCTTGAAACGTCTATGGATCAAAATCCCTAAAAGGCATGTGCCCTAACGATCAATTGCTATAAGCATCGGATTTACAACCTTTGTGATGAGTTTTGTTATTTGCAATTTCTATGTAGCACATAGAAAGTTGGCTTTAGGCATAGGTTCCAGAGGGAACAGGTTACCGAGGGTATTCCGGGCAGAGCTTTCAGAGTGGATTCCGGCAAAAAAATTCCAAGGTAATTTCGGGAAAACCGGGAAGAGGTTCCTGAGGGAATAATGGGAAGAGTTGACAGCGGCAAGACTAAAATGACACTTGATTAGTTGATTTTTATTTGATCAGTCATTCGGAAACCGGGTGTAAGTAAGTAATTATCAAACGATGGTGGTGTATTAAGTATTATGAAACTCGTCCAAATTAATATTCAAGAATAAAATTAACATACACAGTGGTATTAAAATGCAGATACATTGTTAGCAATTCTTTATGACAATATAAATAACTATTAATAGAAGATAATTGCTTTTAACTAGATACATAAAATAATTAATTATGTGAGCAAGAAAAACAAAATGTCTGAATTGCGATGAAGGTGTTACTACGTGTCTTGTGGGACATTACAACCAGTAGTCTATCTCGACCGAATCATCATCATAACAGCCCATTAATGTCCCACTGCAGGGACGGGCCTCCTCCCGTGACGGAGGGATACTTGGCTTACTAATACCACGCTGGCCAGGCGGATTGGTATAGGGTTTTGTTTCAAGTTTTCCTTCTTTTTATTTCGTAAAGATAATATTCACGGATACTCCCTTAGTCGGTTTTTACGACACCCATGGGCTGAGATGAGGTGGTGACATTATTGTGTTCTTACTCCGTCATAAATATATTCCTTTCGGCAGAATATTTATTAAGTATAAATGCCTACGGCTCCGCGGTACGTAAACATGCGATAGGGCTTGTCCACCTCCAGCTTTTTAATTACATTTACCTACTTTCCCGCTCGTTACTGCGGCACAGTCGCGACTGTTCACTCCGCAAAGCCAACTCTATCGTGAGTAAGCCTGTAGGTATAACTCACGTTTCGTCTGTTTCTATGAAGTCAAAATACTGTATTATATTTGTACTATGCTTGTGGTGAGTATAAGAAAATCCATACTAAGTAATATTCTAAATGGGAAAGTGTGTCTGTCTATTTGTCTTTCTTTCACGCCAAAACGGACCGACGCCGCCCGTATTGACGTGATTTTTTAAGTGGAGCTAATTGAAGGGATGGACAGTAACATAGGCTAATTTTTTTTCTGTGTCTAGGCAAGGGGAACAGTGCTACCCCGATTTGAACGCGAGCGCGAAGGGACCATTAAAGACTAATGAACACTTCGCTTATATACCACGTTGTTCAGATAGATTGGAACCAATTCCTTTAAGTCATGTCATGTGTTTGACGACCTCCGTGGCGCAGCGGTGACTACATGGCTGTTACGTAGAGGTCTCGGGTTCGATTCCCGCTCAATGCAAATCTTTGTGTGCATGAACATAATCGTTTGCAATGGTCCCAGTGTTTTCTATGTATAATATTTACAAAAAAAAGTATTTAAGTATGTTTTTTCGTTGTCTAGTACCCATAGTACAAGCTTTGCTTAGCTTGGGACTAGGTGGCGATGTGTGAATGTGTGAGGATTATTTATTTATATTTTATTTTGTTCATTTTAATAGAAATCATATAACTAATTCCTGAGTCAGGTTTAATAAACCTATAGATCAAAACTTCATACGTAAAAGGTTAAAATAACAACAACTGCATTATTCTATAGCCTTATTTATTTATATATTTAATAATAATAAATGTCAGTCTTTAATGTCCTTCATCAATGGTCATAGCGGTCATGTCAGGCTCATATTCGTGGTCAATGTAACGGTTCCTGACAATGTTCTTGTATACAAAGGCTGACTTTCTTGGTGTGCGTGTGCGAGCTGGATCTTCGAAGTCCACGGCGTATAGGCCAAAACGATCGCTGTTAAGAAAAAAAAATGATTTGAAAAACATTAAAATTTAAAATACATTATGTTTGTTTCTTTGTTTTTTGTTTAATTCCCGCACTAGGGATCATGCCCTGTGTCGCGGGGACCTTTTACAAACATCAATTAACGGACACAAAGAACACCCAGACCAGGACAATAATTTGTGGATCTCACAAATTATTGTCCTGCGTGGGGATCGAACCCACAACCTCTTGCACGGCGCCACCGAGGTCGACATTGATTTAAAATTTGAAATACATTAAACCTATAACACGAAGACAAATCTATAGAAACAAAACTTCTACTTACACATAACCTTCCTTCCACTCAAAGTTATCCATCAAACTCCAAGCCATATATCCTTTAAGATTAACACCAGCATCCAAGGAGTCGAGTACACTTTCCAGAGCCTTTCTATAGTAGAGAGCCCTGTCATCGTCATTGAGGTCAGGCCCGGTTGACCAGCCATTCTCAGTGACGTACATTATTGGGTTGTTGTATCTTTGCTTCAGGTGAGTCAGAGTGTTGTAGACGCTGTCAGGTGCCATCTGGTGATTAAGAAATTAGTTTTAATATAGTAATAATATTTCTTACTCATTCACACGGTCTGCTTGGTTTAGGATAAGATGGCTATTAGTTAAACTCTACTATGGATACTAGACAACGGATAAGAATACTTAAATACCTACTTTTAAAAGTTATTCATAGAAAACACTTCAGCCAATGCAAACAATCATGTTCATGCAAACAAAGAATTGCATTGACCAGGAATCGAACCCGAGATCTCGGCGCAGCAGTGATGCACGATAACTACAATGCCACGAAGGACGTCAAGATTAAGTGCAATTGTGATCTAATGAACTCTTTTCACTAGTTAGATCGTATAAGGACTTAATTACGCAAAAAATAAACTAAGATATACATACCACCAACCAAGAAGCAGTAGACTTTGGCCACTCCTCAGGTTTAAACCAGCCATTATCAGCGTCATCCATTAACGATGGTACAGGATTTTGAACCTTATGTTCAGTAGCAGATATCAGAGTGCTAGTATAATGGTTCACTCCTAAAAAGTCTGAAGACCCTAAAGCCCAAAGTCGCTCTTCTTCGGTAAACTCTGGCAGCCGAGACCAGGCAAAACCTTGCTCCTTACTTTTCTGGGATACTCTTTCGGCAAATTCTTTGGGGAAACCACCTTCAGCGGTAAAAATTGGATCACTGTATATGGCCCACTGAAAATAGAACATAGAGTTAGAATTACATGAAGAATTTAAGCGATCTCCATTTCAAAATATTTCTGCCCCAATGACAAACCGTTCTGTCCGCACGATCTTAATCGCTATAATCGCTATATAATATTATTTTACTTTTTATGTGTGATCGAATCAGAAATAAGGAGATAAACCAATACATCTGCCTCAATAACTATTTATTTGTGTGACTGTTAGTCTTTATTCTTAAGTCCAGCAGTGGACTGCAATAGCCTGAATTAATTGATTGATCTTACCTCAGCCTGTCTCGTAATTTCAGCAGCAAATTCATCTTCTTCTGAATCAGTAAGAGGTCCAAACCAATTAATACTGTACGTTATACCACACTGTCCACCCTGCGAAGCCTTGAAGTCATTAACATACGCATGGTAAGCATTAGCATGGGCCAACACCAAGTTCTTAGCACAAAAGTGTGCAGCCAAAGCAGTGGAGTTCAGAAAAGGTGCTTTGGTATACCAGCCGTAACCCTCAAAGCAAATCTCTCTTGGTTCGTTAAACGTAATCCATAGCTTTACTCTATCTCCAAAATGTTCATAAGCAACCCTAGCGTAATCTTCGAACCATTCAGCAATCAGAGGATTGACGAAGCCACCAAGTTCTTGAAGCTTCTGCGGCAGATCCCAATGATAGAGAGTCACCATGGGTTGGATGTTGTACTTCAGCATTTCATCAATGAGGTTGTTGTAGTAAGCAATGCCTGCTGGGTTGACCTCGTTAGCGAAGCCTGTTGGCAGGATCCTGGACCAAGATAGAGAGAACCGATAGGTGTCGATACCGAGCTCTCGCATCATTTCGACGTCGCGTTTGTAATTGTTGTAGGAATCAGCTGCGATGTCGCCATTGGTGACGTCCTTGATAACTGTGGGGTTGGTGTGAGTTGAATGATCCCAAATGTTCTCGCCTTTACCTGGTGAAGTTAATTGGTTGGGTTAAATAAATAAATTGGTTTTTGAGTATTAATTTGAAAACCAAGCAAAGCTAGTGCTGGTACTAAGCAATTTATAAAAATGGTTATAAAGGGGCACAAAAAAAAGAAAACGGTGTCTCTAGCCAATAATAAAACATAAAAACATGACAATATCACTAGTATTAGGTATACATATGGATTAACAATGAATGTTTTCAAATCCGGTATTTGTTACTTTTTCACGTAAAAACAACTTACTGTATGAATTTTATTAAAACTAAACAAATTATAAAGATACTAGCACACCCGTTTTCACTTCGTTGGGCGGCGAACAAAACGCGTCCCTTTTTTAAACATATTTCATTACTGCTCCACTCCTATTAGGCATAGCGTGAAACTATATAGCCTATGACACTCCCCGATAAATGGACTATTCAACACAGGAAGAATTTTAAATCACTTTATTAGATCCAGAGATTGCCGGAGTGTATCCCCTACAACATCACAAACTCACAAACAAACACACAAACTTTACCTCTTTATAATATTAGTATAGATTGTATTTATAATAAGTATAAACTTTTTACTACAAAGTTGCGGCCACCAGCTAGTAAATAGTAAAAGAGCTTACCGTCTGCATCCCAAGCGCCCTCTATCTGATACGCAGCTGTAGCACATCCCAGTAAGAAGTCTGGAGGGAAATGCCGCTGTTGCTTCACAGATGCACTGTGACATGCTACTAGCAGAACACTGTGGAAAAATATTTGTTTTGTTAAAAGAATCAAGAAAAGGAGAAAGACAATGGAAAAAATTGGTACTCAAGGCAGGACTCGAACGTGCGGCTCTGAATTTTACGCGTCCAGCGCCATAACTTCTAGGCTACCCGATTTTTTTCGATTTTTTTTAGTTAGGTATATCTAAGCTTTATAGGTGAAATTTATATGTTATTTAAAAGAAAGTATTGGAAAAAATTCTCCGTGTGGTGACGGAGTAAGAATACAATGCCACCACCCCATCTAGTCATGTCAACATCTCCATGGGTGTCGTAAAAACCGACTAAGGGACTATCCGTGAATATTATCTTTACGTAATAAAAAGATGAAAACCTTGAAATTAAACCATATACGAATCCGTTTGGCCAGCGTGGTATTAGTAGGCCAAGTATCCCTCCGTCACTGGAGGGGGCCGTCCCTGCAGTGGAACATTAATGGGCTGTTATGATGATAATACTTTGCCTACTAGTTCCACGCTAGCCAGACTGATTGGTATAGGGTTTAATTTCAAGTTTTCCTTCTTTTTACGTCGTTAAGATAATATGATAGAACATTAAACCACTTAAATTAAAAAAAAGTTTCACAACAACAGTATTTTTCTCAATGAAAACTAAGATATTTCTTACCTTATCACTAGTAGAGACTTCATTGTAAACAGATACTGTTCTACACTATGTATTCGTTTATATACTTGTTTTATACATTATATACTACACTCAGATGTATATAGATAATCATATTACACTCGTTTCTCATGATTTATTGATAAGGGATATAGGCCCGGGTGTTTCGTTTAAAATTTCTAAGTAGTGCGTCCAAAAATAGGAAGAGGTTCTCAAGTCGGTTGTATTTTTTTAATGTTTGTTATTTCGTAACTCCGTCAATAGTAAACCGATTTCAAAAAAGTTTTTTTTTATTTGAAGGAAACCCTAAAGAGTGTACATCAATCTTGGTCACAAAGAAATTTAAACGAAATAGATTTAGTTATTTAGTTTTTATTTAAAAAGAAATATGAACTTAAGGGCTCTTTCAATTTAGAGCCGCTTCGTGCCGTACTTTGCTTGCTGCCGTGCGTTTTTCGAACGGCCACAGCAACGTTCGTTTGTTTGCATACAAATCTTGCCGTACTGCTGCCGCTCGACACTATATAATTACTGCCGTAAGTGTCAAGCGTTCGCCGCACGGCAGCCGTATGCCACGAAACGGCTAAATTGAAAAGGCCCTAAACAGCCAATGCAAAAGAAATTGCGTAAGTATTTAACCAAATTTCTAGTTGTTGTTCGTTTGTATTTATTCTTTTTTTTTTAAAGACATCTCCCGCACTAGGGATGATCCCCTGTGTCGCGGGGTCTTTTTACAAACATCAATTAACGGACACAATGAACTCCCAGACTCAGGACAATAATTTGTGGATGTCACAAATTATTATTTTTAAAGTCCCCGCGACACTGAGCATAACGTCTAATGCGGTAGTAGTCTCTCTTGGTAGTAGGCTAAGTACTAAAGAATATTTAAGTAGGTATTTATTTTAGTTTTTTTCTGCCCGCTGATATAAGTGATGGATTGTAAATTTATCAATTTATCTTTGATGCTAATTTATTTATTTTTCAATGTACTTACCTATATTCATACTTACTGATTTTTGCATGTCTCAGATTGTTAAAATATGGCTGAATAGTATTAATTTCAAAATTCTTTTGGTACCAATGTTTGTAAAATAAATCATCTTTTATCTTTGAAAATGATGAGTCCGAACGTAAATCGGCATTCGTGCTATGTAGCGCACGCCTCTGCCGGCCTTTGCAAGCATTGATATTGAACTTGCCAATTTAAGAGTTTTGTAAAACATAGATAGAAAAGGACGGTAAATATATACAGGGTGGCTCATTCAAATGGGTCAGTATGGGAAAGTCTTAAACTATAAGTCATACGAAGATTTGTTCTTAGGAACCATGTCACCGATTTTCATGCCTGAACTTGTTGTATATTGTAATGGTGACCACTTCGAACACCTACTATAATAAATTTAAGTATGTGAAAAAAATGCATTTTATTCATTTATGACATAATGTTTCATAGAGATATTTACTGCTTTAGACCTACAGAATCGATATTTAAATAGAAAAAGTATAAGTTTATTTTTGCAAAACAACCGGGTTCGATTCCCCAGCTGGGTACGGTATCTTTTTCAAATGTATGAATGCAGTTTTTCTTTTTATCAAAATCGGCGACATGGTTCCTAAGAACAAATCTTCGTATGACTTATAGTTTAAGACTTTTCCATACTGACCGATTTGAATGAGCCACCTTGTATATACGACCTCTGTGGCGTAGTGGTAACATGACTGCTACGCAGAGGTCTCGGGTTCAATTCATGCTCATTGCAAATATTTGTGTGCATGAACATGATGCGATCGCGTCGGACGAATCATTGATACACCCGTAGCGAGCGCGGTGGTTGTAAGAAGAACGGGACGCGAGGTTCGTATTCCAGCGAGGTCTCTAGATAATGTGACTGTGTTATACACATCAACGTTAGGAAAGAGGTCATCGGCAAATTTCGGCTTCGTAGAAAGTTATCTCTGTCGCAAGAATTACAATTCAAAAATACAATTAAGAGTTGTTAACACCACCAAATGAAATTAAAAATAAGGAAATCATAATTAGTTCAGCTCCTTATAATACCGGACTATTTGTATTTCGTGCGAAAGAGATAACGCTCTACGAAGCCGAAATTATACGTTTATTATCCGTGTGATGACGGAGTAAGAATACAATATGTCATCATCCTATGGGTGTCGTAAAAACCGACTAAGGGAGTATCCCTGAATAATAACTTTACGAAATCATAAAAGAAGGAAAACTTGAAATTAAACCCTATACCAAACCGTCTGGCCAGCGTGGTATTAGTCGGCCAAGTATCCCTCCGTCATGGGAGGAGGCCCGTTCCTGCAGTGGGACATTAATGGGCTGTTATGATGACTAACAAACATCCATCCATCCACACAAACTTTCGCATTTATAATATTAGTAGGAGTAGGATAGATAGGAGTAGGATATAGATAGGATAGGCTCTACTACGGCAGGTGGTAATCTTACTTACCTATTGACCCCCAAGCAACAGAAAGATAGTAAGTAATAAGATAACTGAACATTTCACAAGATAATCCATAATCTTTAGAATAAACAAAACACTTCTATGAATGACGTTAGTTTACGTCAACCTTTTTCTTTTCAAGTGTGGCTTAAATACCTACATTTCTTTTTATCATCATGAATATTCTTAATCATAATTTCTATACCTATAGATTAAGGCAAGGTCGTGCTAGGACTAAGGTCCCACTATAAACAATACCTATTATACAAATATTCACGGAGACATCCAGACATCTGTACACAGCGCCATCTGTTCCCAAAGTAAGCTAGGCTTAACCTGCTTGTGTTATGGGTAACACAGTACCTAGTTCCCAAACTTATTGTTCTCGTGCACCACTTTCAAAATTAAACTGGTGTCGTTGGACCCCCTGCTGCTACATTCCTACCACATTGATAAAGTCGACAAAAAATAAAAATTGTGTCGCTTCTGAGTTCCGTCCCAATATTCTGATAGGTTAAAATTTAAAGTTTTAAATGAAACGAAAATTGGTACATTTTATAACATTTTATATACACACATCAAAAAAGTCTAAGCAACATGCATGATATTACAAATTTACCATTTATATTAATTTATTTTACCATTTATTTTAATTATAACGTTGTATTTTATTTTTAAAATAATATTTTTAGGGTTCTATGATGTAAAAATAACAGCTGTTTTCTTTATAAGTTCTTTTAATAACAGAAATTAACAATATTAGAATATACAGGTACATAAGAAACTAAACTTTTTTTTTACAAATTGAAATTTCTTAAGAAAATGAATTTATTGTGAAAGAATAGGACAATTTAATACAAAGTATGGCCTCCTCTGCTATTCAGAACTTGTCGGCAACGATTATTCATTGAATTAATGAGACTGTTTATGTCATCTTGCGGTATTCGCTCCCAATGGAATTGTAGCAAATCCTTCAGCTGTTGGGTTGTTGTCACTCCGTCCAAGTCCTTCAAAACACGTCTCTGGAGCATGTCCCATGCGTGCTCGATGGGGTTGAGGTCTGGCGATTGTGCAGGCCAGGGCAATACCTGGATGTTCTCCGTTGCCAAGTATTCACTGGTTCGCCGAGCTGTATGTGAACGCGCATTGTCATGCATTAACGTAAAATCGGAGCCAAAGGTTTGTGCAAATGGATGGACATAAGGTCTGAGAATATCCTCAACGTAATTTTCAGCGTTCATGTTTCCATTTACAAAAACGAGCTCAGTTCGCCTGTTCTTCATAATACCCGCCCATACCATAACTGTTGAGCCGCTGTATGGATGAACTTCCTGAACGCACCTGAGTCTTTCAGTATTTCCGGGTCGACGGTACACTCGCACCCTTCTTGTATCAGGCCTAAACCCGAATCGCGACTCATCGGAAAACATAATTTTATCCCATTGTTCCTGGGTCCATGTTATGCGTTCTCTACACCATTCATTTCGACGAGCGCGATTCCCGTGACGTATCGGTGGGCACCTGATAGGGCGTCGAGCTCGTAGGCCGTACTCATGCAGTCGATTTCGCACAGTTTGGGGACTTACATCAACACCACTTGAATTTTGTAGCCTCAAACTTATCTCTCGAGCGGTTAACATCGGCTGGCGTCTTGCAGTCAGTTGTATGTACCGGTCTTGCCGAGTGGTTGTACTCCTTTTACGGCCTGGATGCTGTTCAGCGGGTTCCCCTGTATTATTGTAGCGCTGCCAAAGACGACAAATAACACTTCTATGAATACCAAAATGTCGAGATACCTGAGATTGATTACTTCCCGCTTGCAACATCCCTACAGCTCTTTGCATTTCATCTGCCGTCAAATGACGTCGCTCCATGACGTAAAGAATATCTAACAATTCAATTTTGTCGCCAACTGTATTTAAATGGTTGGTAAAATTATAAAATCAAGACTAAAACGTAGCAATTAACATGCACTCAAATTCAAACAAATTCGCAGTCATTTGAATTTTATGAAAAAAAACAAAACATAATCGAAATTTTTTTCTTACAACCAGCCAGTATGTCATCAATAACAAAAAAGTTTACTTACCTATACACTTTGAGTGAGTAAATACTTAGAAATTAATTAATATAAATGGTAAATTTGTAATATCATGCATGTTGCTTAGACTTTTTTGATGTGTGTATTAAAAGAAAAGAATTAAAAAAACATAATAATAAGGTAATACTTATAGGTTGAGGACATAATTTTAATTAATGGGAAGGATGTATTTGATGGAGTGTCAGCAAACGATCAATATTTGGCTTTATTTTTGTGAGCAATAACCGCAAATCCCCCCATTCTGTGATATTTAGTTTGCTCCTTTTTTTGTAACGGTACGAAAACTTCTTTCGACAAGGTATGATGAGGGAAAAGCTATTAAAAATTTCCTTGCCATTTTCCACAGTCCAGTATATTTTTGTAGTATTTCTGCTTGCAGCCAAAATGTTTGGTAGCCTTTTTTAAATTTCACCTTCAGCTCTTCATTGGTGCTTAGCTCAAGCAGCTCCTCTTGAAATAATACATTGGCCACTTCAGTTTCATCAAACGGATTTATGATCCATGGTGGTATATCCATCGTTAGCATATCTTCAAACCTGGTTTTGAAGACATCATGAAGGGCACTTAAATGTTGACTGTAGGTATGGACATCCTCATCAATAGTTTCTACCTGCGACAAGTTTGGAAATTGAGATAATTCGCGCCGACTAATGTTTTACTTCATAAATTTCAATTTCCTAAGAAAAGCAAAATTATCCCCTTTGTTTTTATTAAATTCAGGCTGTCCCCTTGTAACTGAGCATGCTTTCTTTTTTTCTTTTTTTTTTGTGAGGACGAGTAGTCGGTCTCAGACGACCATTACTACTTTACGCGGGCTGTGGTGGGACGGATGGCCCTCAACCAAAGACATTTAAGTGACGTGCCACAGGGGCACCCCCTTTGGGGTACGAACCTCGGCCTGGACCGTCACTGACAAACAGGACGTGCGGAAGGCACGCCCTCTAGGAGCGAAAGCGGCGCGTATTCCGGCCTCGACGGCGAGGACGGAACCGCGGACGTTTTGTTGTGGCTTCGCGAGCCGTGTAAGCTCTACGTTGAGCGATCGTGATCCTATCGTCCGGCTCTTCGAGAGCATGCCTAGGTCTACGAATTTTGCTAATCTTGGAGGGGATGTACCCGAACGCCCCGACCACTAGTTGGTTGGGGTGAGTGGCAGCCGAATCAAAGTAGCGGCGGGAACAGAGTTTCATGTGTTAACTGAGCATGCCTATGGCATCAAGTATTTATAGTCTTGATCAAGATCATGTCTAAACAAGCACTAAGCATTGTCGGGCGGATTGCGCTTTGCAAGTCTGTACACGAAATTGTAATATCAAATACGCAAGTTTGGACAAGTAGGAGTCGCTTGCCAGATGAAAATGTTATCTGCTTAGGTAGGTACTTAAAACAATATAGGTAGGCCCTTATAAAAACTACATTATATGCAGATAAATTTTCGTGGACCCCTATTAACATCTTAAGGACCTCCATTTTTTTTTGACGCCTACGTAGACCCCCAGCAAGGCTCCCGAGGACCCCTGGGGGTCCACCTGGATCACTTTGGGAATCACTGGGGTAACAGAACAACGATAAATAAAAGGTTTGTATTGGTCTTTTATATGTATATTTATAACAAAATTAGATATGTAAGTAAATGCAGTTGGTGTAACTGACTATAAAAATATAAAAAATATAAAAGTTCTCAATTATTTATTTCCTTATGTGCTGACCGTACACAACTACAAATGCAAAAATCTCTCTAAGATAATTTACCTATAATATTGTTGAGTATAAGTATTGCACTCGTGCAAAGCCAGGGCTGGTCGCTAGTATACAACATTAATAAAAAAAAACATAAAACATTTATTTATTTATTTAAGTATTGTTTGGACAGTTGTTGTTACATTTACTCTTACATCTAATAAAGCAAATGTTAAGTATTTGTTTAAATTCACAATATTAAGGTGTTATCTTGCGTCATAATAAAATTAGGTGTGCCTTATAGGCAAAAAACACTAAAAAGAAAACAAAATCAATATCTAAAACAAAATTAAAAACATGTAGGTAATAAAAACGTCAGAGAGGCCACACTATAGTAAAATAGAACCTTGAACTAACAAAGTAAGTATTTATAATTATGCTGATTTTTACATTCAGTTCAAGTCACAGTGTTACGACTTACGTAGTAGATAAGAACTCTGATTATGTTATTTTATCAAAATGATAATGTAATCTAATTTATAATAAATGTAATTAAAATACAGTAGTAGTTTATTTAGTGTTATTTTAAGAATGCGTGAATTCGTTGTGTTTGTTTTAATGTAAGTTATTTTTTTTATATAATTATTATTTGTGTGTGGTGACGGAGTAAGAATACAATATGTCACCAACCCATTACATCCCATGGGTGTCGTAAAAAACTTGAAATTAAACCCTATACCAATCCGATTAGCCAGCATGGTGTTAGTGTTCCAAGTATCCCTCCGCTACGGGAGGAGCCCCGTCCCTGCAGTGGGATACGAATGGGCTGTTATATTAATTTGTATTTAAAGAATTATCGTAAATGACAAACAAAGATTAAGTATAGTGTGTTCTCCATATTTATTGCAAAAAGAACTTTAAAAGAATGTGTTTGGCCAGCGTGAAATACCTATTTACGCCAAGTATCCCTTTTTAATATGTAATCTGTCGTCCGAAGTCTCTAGTCTGACATTTATGGGCAGAGTATTTTAAACCGAAGCCAAAAAAGAAGGAAGTTCTTAACTCGGCTGTATATCTTTTTAAATTTTTGTTACTTCATAACTCCTTCAATTACAAACCGAATTGGACCGATAGAAACATCAAAATTTCATCGAAATCAATCGTTTCTGTAAAAAATCAATATAGACGTAATCGCGTAAGTAGTTTCTCGTTGGAGTCAGATTTTAATTAAAAAATTAAAAAACTAAGAAAAAAACTAATTAATTTAAACTTAAATTGTCTATGTACTGACAAACTATGAATATAATTCTTTTAGTAACGTGGGAGTTGCCAAAGTCAAAGTAATAAGTTTGCTAATTATTGCTAACTATCTGCTATAGGTAATTAGATTATTATATTGTTGTGTCGATGTGTGAGAAATTTATATTACGCTTTGCCTGATCAGCTTTACGTAGTAAGTATTTTGAGGCCTCCGTCATTGGAGAAGGGTGGTCTCTACTCAAGGAGATAAGTCGGTAATAAGTTCTGGCAAATCATAAATTCCTTAGGTCATAATTCTTTGGGGATGCTTATATTTTGGTGAACGAAACAAGGTCTGTATGACCAGGATGATAACACAAGTAAAGGTGCCTTCTCTACATTGTAACGTGAGAGTAGTCTATCCTGATTAAGTGCGAACAAATGATTTTTTTACGTTATGAAGAGAGGAGACAGTATACTGCCTAGCGTGACCTCTTTTTAGATTACAACGTTTTGGATTATTTGCACGTCAAATAACAAAGCATACGATAGTTTGGGGTAGTACTTAGTACTTACATTCACTAAAAATACCTCGCAGTATTTTCCTTAAATAGAGTTTAACTGCAAAAGGACATATAATGACTAAGCAACCGTACTAAACGCTAAAGATAGATCTGTGAAAAACACAACCCTATAAATAAAATATTTTTATCTTTCAGTATCCTCATAGTGCATTCTGATGGATGGGCAGACACAAAGATCAGACGGTTTCCAAACCAGTTCTTGTTTGGAACTGCCTCTGCTGCGTACCAAGTAGAAGGTGGCTGGAATGAAGATGGTATGTCTTACTTAAATAATGTTTACTTGTGTTAAAATGCGATAAAAATATCAAGCAACAGGGACAGCCTAAAAGGAGATGGTGTGATGAGCTCAGATGCTTTCGAAACTAGTTTACTCCTTCAGATAGAGCTCATTCATTGATATCTCCCAATGGACATTCACAGCTGGACAAAGACCCTCTCCAAATATTATCTCCTTGAGCGACTCTTTGCCTCTCGCATCCATTGGTGTCTTATTAGCTTATTATGGAAAAGGTGATAATATCTGATGGGATTAATTAAAAGTAATCTAAAATTGATTATGTTAAACTACTATTTAGTAATGTCAATTTCTCTTTTTGTTACTACGCTTCTCCAGAAGAGTAATAATTTTAATAGATTAGTTTAATAAAGTTTTCTAATCCATCACTGCAGTAGATCCATCCCTGAAACAGACTTTTAAATCTCTTAGTTTTGTATTGGGCAAAAAATTTATAACTTCCAGATAAATCCCAGGCAAAACTATATTTGCTTAATAATAAACATTTGTTTTCAGGCAAAGGAGAAAGTATTTGGGACAGATTCTTCCACGAGAACCCGAGTATAATAACAGATGGTTACAATGGTGACGTGGCAAGCGACTCTTACCACCACTGGAGAAGGGATGTGGAGATGTTGAGGGAACTCGGAGTGGACTTCTACAGGTTCTCCGTATCTTGGCCTAGAGTTATGTCTACTGGTAAGAAGAAAAAAACGTAGTTACGTGTATGTGTGTGCGAGCGTGTGTATGACTTTCGCAGTACTTTTTTCGAAAACACAGAACATAAATGGCCTTAAAATATATGCAGTGGTGACTTATACTAGTATTTTGATAAATAAAAAGGATATAGTAACAAAGACATGAATGTATGCTTCATACTTCACGCTTTATTTGCATGGAGTTACCCATCATGACGTATGCGTGCGTAGGTTTCGCCCACCTTAGGCCACACAGGATCCATAGGTTACAAACACTTCAGAATAGGTTCATGCGCAAAGCGACGGAAGCACCGAGGTTCATGCGTAACGAGGATCTACACATAGATCTCGAGTTGCCGACTATCCAGCAATACATGAAACTCTGTTCCCGTAGCTACTTTGATACGGCTGCCACTCACCCCAACCAACTAGTGGTTAAGACGTCCGGGTACATCCCCTCTAGATCCTATCTAAGATACGTAGACCTAGGCATGCTCTCGAAGAACCGGATGATAGGATCACGATCGCTTAACGTAGAGCTCACACGGCTCGCGAAGCCACAACAACACGTCCGCGGTTCCGTCCTCGCCGTAGAGGCCGGAATATTCGCTCCTAGAGGGCGTGCCTTCCGCACGTCTTGTTTGTCAGTGACGGTCCAGGCCGAGGTTCGTACCCCAAAGGGGGTGCCCCTGAGGCACGTCACTTAAATGTCTTTGGTTGAGGGCCATCCGCCTCACCACAGCCCGCGTAAAGTAGTAATTTAACTGTCGTCAGAGACAAACTACTCGTCTTCAACAAAAAAAAAGCATGGAGTTAGGTGGGAAATACTGAGCGACATGCCATTGGATAGCGCTCAGACATTTTATATGTCTTACATCTAATACATCATTATCCACATCCAGGTCTACCACGCTCCATAAACGAGAAAGGCTTCCAGTATTACGACAACCTGATAGATGAACTTCTAAAGTACAACATACAGCCTATGGTGACATTATACCATTTCGATCTCCCACAATATCTTCAGGATTTGGGAGGCTGGAGCAATCCTCTCTCATCTGAGTGGTTCCAAGATTACGCCAAGATAGTTTTCGAAAGATATGCTGAAAAAGTTAAATTTTGGATAACTATAAATCAGGTATGAAGTGAAAGAAGTCTTTTTTGCTTTATGATGGTAGATAAATCATTAACCTTGTGAGGTTGGCGATAGGAGCGACATGATACCAAAGAGTTATGAGTAAATACTGCCTTTGTTTCATAAGGTTACCTGTTATATATTGGGTATAATAAGTACATAAAATAACATTAGGGTGCCTACATACAAGACAACCTGATGGCAAGCGGTAAAAGCCTATTATAGACTCATTAATAATAGTAGAGTAAGCGGTAGAGGAAGCTGTTCACTAGATACAGATTACCTTTCACATAAACACAGTAACATTTGCACATCATCATCATAACAGCCCATTAATGTCCCACTGCAGGGACGGGCCTCCTCCAATGACGAAGGGATACTTGGCCTACTAATACTACTCTGGCCAAACGGATTGGTATAGGGTTTAATTTCAAGTTTTTCCTTCTTTTTATTACGTAAAGATAATATTCACGGATAGTCCCTTATTCGGTTAGTTTTTACGACAGCAATGGGATGAGATGAAGTGGTGACATACTGTATTCTTACTCCGTCACCACACGGAGACACTTGCACGCCTCAGCTTAAAGATTGATTAAGTGGGCAAACTGCTAGTCCTAAACGGTTTCTCGCTGAAAAGACCTAACACCGTGTGACAGCTGATAAAAGCATTTTTCCAGAGTGGCAAAGTAACGGCGATGGTGTAAGTTATCTCATGACTTCCTCCATTCGCTTTGAGGTTCGATAGAGTCATGGAGCCGTTTTCTTATCAAATTGTTTTTGTGATTTTAAAGAGGTGCCTTGCAGAACACTTATAACATAACTTGGCAAGAATAAGATTATTGCGTACTATACGAGGCACTGTAAGGCTAAGGACTCACGAAGCGGTTATCAACCGCGCCCGCCACGGTGGCGGATTGGAGTTTTATTTTCAAAACACACGAGACCGGAGTTACGCAGCCGTCGCGGTTTCGTTTATCGCTCGCAAACTTCGCGGTTGATTATCGCAAGACGGGCGGGCACAAACGCGTACGCAACGGGTAATGACAAGTCACTGCAAAATGGCGTCGGATTTCTGTACCCCCCGCTGCCCACGCGGTCGCCCGCCAACCGATCGCAAAGCGCGCGGGTGCAACCCGCCGCGGCTGTGGGACCGCGACCCGCGCCCATCGGTACAAGATGATCGTCGACGCAGCGGGACCCGCAACCAATCGCACACGCCGCGGGCGTAAAACGCGTTGTGAAATGTGCTTTAATTTTTTACATAAATATCTGTATTCTACAAAGGCTGCGGGCCCGCAACCGTGGCGGGCGGGGTTGAAAATTGCTTCGTGAGTTCCTAGCCTAAGACCTCAGCAGCTTTTTATAAATGTTAATTTCACATTAACCGACTCTGTTATTATTCGTATTTAAGTCTGTCGCCAGACAAACAATTTTCATAATTGCCTACTTTATATTTTCCAGCCTAACACAATCTGCATCGATGGTTATGGCAACGGTGCATTTGCACCAGGACTGAAGTTAACCAGCGCTGGAGCTTACGAATGTGTAAAGAATGTTCTTTTAGCTCATGCTAAGGCATACAGATTGTATGAAAAGATTTACAAAGATAAGCATGAAGGTAAGTGATGTTTTTGATGTAATACTCTCGAATGTATATAGTATCTGTACGATCCTCTTCCTTGCGTCGTTTATCCTCAATGCTCAATGGTCATGGTATTTTCGAACAACTTTCTCGTGGACTATCTCGCGCCAGTTTGCTCTATATTCCGCAGCGTGGATGGCATCACAGATTAAGACGTTTAAGGCAGATCGAATCTGGTCTGACTAGCATATTGGGTTTCTGCCTCTAATTCTTTTCCCGCTCAACTCACCCGTTATGAGCAGCATTAGAAAAACTGCTCATCTTTACGATAATTAATGAAAAGATCTTAATACAAGACTGATAGCAATCAGTCTAGCCCAAGCAAGTTTCTTTCCGAGTGGTTAAGAAGTTTTCAAAAAACTATATCTTTTCAAATTTAATATCAAAAAGTTATTCGTATTGTCACCTCATCTTCATCATCTTTTTGTCTTCTAGACTTACGTCTTCTCTTCTTATCAACTAACTTAGGAACTTTTGCATCTGATCTAGCCAGAGGCTCTTGTAAAATCTTCTTCTATCATTAAACAGACAGCCCTAGAAATCAAAATATTCACCTATTACTTCTTGCAGGTAACGTAGGTATCAGCATCGCGTTAAACTGGTACGACCCTATCGACAATACCACGATTAATGTGGAGGCTGCTGAGAGAGCAAGACAGTTTGAGGTAAGATTCATTTATTCGCAAAACAAATGAAACAGGTACAGTCAGCCCAAAAGTCGCTGAACAAGTTCCAAAACAGCCGAACACTAAAAATTTTATAAGACAGTGACGCAACCAAATGACAAAATAAACTTTACGTACAAAACGACCATAAAACGCTGAACAAGAGTATTCCCAAATTAGCTGAACATTAGTCTTTGAAAACTAACTGAACACTAGTATTCCAAGTAGCTGAACATTAGTTTTTAAAAGTATCTAATCACTAGTATTCCAAAAGGTTTATTTCAGCAGTATAATCATTATTTTATTCATTACCTTTCATCACGAGATAGCTGATTCTTGATTCATGACCTTAGCGACTAAAAGAACTATTTTCATCAAAATGTAATTGTGCTATTTTTCAGATGGGCCTCTACGTCAACCCTATATTATCAAAGACAGGTGACTTCCCTAAGATAGTGAAGGATACCGTGGCAAAGAGGAGTAGTGAACAAGGATACGTCGTATCTAAGTTGCCTAAGTTAACTGCTGAAGAAATAAAGCTAATCAAAGGTATTTTATTTTAAAACCGTACCTACGCCATACCTGTAGGTATGTCTGATACGCTATTTTGCCTCATACGCAAAACCAAGACTTTTTAAATTTAGGGGTTTCAACCACCACTTTCAGTGCGATTTTCACTTGAAAGTTGATTCACCAAAGCCTAGATTCAGTGAATGAGAAGCCTAACCACACAGTAAAACAATCACCAATCTAGAACTTCAAAATCTTTCTGCTCAACTGCTATCTATTGTCGTTCTCTTTGGTCCATTGGCAGATGTAAGACACAGTTTTGCGGAGATGAAGTTAAGTACAATAGAAAAAAATATCTGCTGCTGGAAAAACTTTATTAATAGCCTAAAATCTTACTTACATTTCCAGGATCAGCTGACTTTCTAGGAATGAACCACTACACGACAATGTTGGTAAAGGATGTCACAGGACAAAGTGACTCTCCTTCCTTCGCTGGTGATACAGCTGTGGAATACTCTTATAAAGCAGAATGGAAAAAGGCTAAATCAACATGGCTTAGGGTAAGCAACACAAATATGCTCAAACTTTAAAACAATTATAAATATTGTTTTATACTAACTGAGTATTCTATACTTTTACTGACTACAATTTCGAGGCGAATTAATGAAAACGCATTTTCTCAAGTTTTTTATAGTTTTACAAGTTTTTATAGCGACGGATCTTTTCCAGTAATGTACGTCCAATAACACACAGGACTGGTGAATTGGTCTAATTCGTACATCAATCAAACAACGCCATGTTTTTATTATAACACTAAATTGTAATGAAGTCCTAAACTAAGCAGAGCTTTTACCCAGAATATTAGACAGAATACTATATAAAAATAAGTCGGGTTTTCCTTCCTGACGCTATAACTCCAGAACGCACGAACCGATTTCCACGGTTTTGCATTCGTTGGAAAGGTCTTGGGCTACGTGTGATTTATAGCAAAGAAAATTCAGGAAAAATTTCAACAGAAACGCGGGATTATAATCCCCGTGCGAAGCCGGGATGGGCCGCTAGTGAAATATATTTTTTTTAAAAACCTCTAGGTCAAGTGAAACAGCCCTATTAATGCAAACATTGATGTTTTTTCCTCAGAGTGCCCCATACGGTCTGTACAAAGTATGTATATACCTAAACCAGCAGTATGACTACCCAACTATGATCATCACTGAACATGGCTGGTCCACCGCTGAAGGAAGAGGAGACCAGAGTCGAGCTGATAACATGAGGCAATACCTAGGTACCTAATCTGACCTAGTTTCTTATAAAATTAAATGTGGTTACTGTAAGCCAGGATTATCTGTTTGACTTCGATTAAAGGCAGTAAATTACAGGGCTACGAGCCTTAATAGCTTGTCTCTTTGGTGTTTTAAGGATATTCCTTTGGTATTCATAATCATCGGCAAGCGACTTGTCACCATGTCATTAATAAAAATAATAATTACCGGGCATGACTCTCTATGAGCCCAAAAAAATCTGGATCCTGGAGTAGGGACTGAAAAGGTGTCTGGGATGATGTCTGACGTGGATCTGTAATTTTTCGGACATCATTACAGCGAACAATAACAGTTAAAAATTACGAATTTTTGATACCTCGTATAGTCTAAACGGTTTCACCGATTCTAAAGATATAGGATTTAAAAAATCATTTTTAATTTGTTTTTGGTTATATTTTAATGTCAATGCAATTTTTGGTTTAAGTATTTATGTTAAACATTAGTTATTTTATTTTTAGCTGCGTTGCTTTTAGCCATGGAAGATGGCACCGAGATGAAAGGGTATACAGCATGGAGTTTACTGGACAATGTGGAATGGACAGCTGGCACCAGGTAACAACTACTTTATCTTTAATCCGAAAAGAAGAAAGACAATGGAAAAAATTGATACTCGAGGCGGGATTCGAACCAGCGCGTCTCTGGACTATAGGTACGTGTCCAGCGCCATGACCAACGAGGCCACCCGAGCTTCCGTCTCAATTACCAAATTTAACCATTGCTTTGTACAGCGCCGGGCCGCAACTTAAAACACTGTACAACGCCATCTAGGTGCGAAATTCTTTTCTATTGTCTTTCTTCTTTTCGGATTTTTCTAGTTATACCTAAGCTTTATAGGTAAAATTAGGTAATTAGGTACTTAATTTAATACTTTATCTTTATATCGGAGCTATTATGTCATACCAACTACATCTATAATAGGCATTTTTAATTATTTGATTTATTAAACAAAAAAGAAGACAGTTTCTGGACTAACTTTTACAAACGAAACTAACAAACTCAAAGAACAACCAAACTCTAGACATCAATTTTCAAATTATTGCCCCTCTGCAGGGACGGGCCTCCTCCCATGACGGAGGAATACTTGGCCTACTAATACCACGTTAGCCAGACGGATTGGTATAGGATATAATTTCAGGTTTTCCTACTTTTTATTTCGTAAAGATAATATTCACGGATAGTCCCTTAATCGGTTCTTACTACACCCATGGGATGACATGGGGTGGTGTCATTTTGTATTCTCACCACACGGAGAACAATTTTATGGATCACACAAATAATTGTCTTTCGTGGAATTCAAACCGCGACCGCGTGCACGGCAATCGCATATACAACCGCTTTGTCCACAAGCCAGCTTTGGCGGGAGTAGGGAGTAATCATTTATAATGTTTTTTTTTTCAGTGAACGCTTTGGCCTGTACCAAGTGGACTTCGAGTCTCCTACCAAAGAGAGGACTGCAAGACTTTCTGCTCTAGTCTATAAGACTATAATAGAGAAAAGAGAAGTGGATCCGCAGTGGAAACCCGATAGTTTAGATATTAAAATAACTAATAATTCTAAGAATAAATTAGAATTATAAAGACATTTTGTTGTTATTATTTTATTCAATTATTACATAAGTATTACATTATCTTTTTTGTTTTAACCAACATCGTTCCTTATAATCGTTAAAAATTCGGTTAAGTTAACTTTTAGTTGTCAAATTGTCTTTTTTTTGCTATTGCAATTGTAATCTTTTGTGGTCGTGTTAAAGTTTTATTTAGAATGTGACAATTTGACAACTAAAAGTTAACTTAACAGAATTTTGGTACGAGAATTGACATGCTGGTCATAACAACATACCAAAAAATCAAAATGTTACTAGTAGGTCTAATAGTTTTAGAATTACACAAGTCAACAACTTCTCTAGCTTCTAATGAAAACTAGCTATCTGCTAATCGAACTTTGTTCTACAGATGAGTCGAAAATAAAAAAAATCTTTTTTGCTATATACGCCATCTGTTAAAAGCTGGGTAAACTACGTTGTCATTAGAAATTCTATTAGGTAAACAATTTACGTAGTTCATAAACATGATACAAGATGGCAGCTATACTTTTATTGCTCCAAATAATAGATGGCGACTTTGCATTTCGTTTCAGTACTGTACTGAAACGAAATGCAAAAATAAATTACAGGACAAATATTTTCTATCTTTGTGGGCATTAACATGAAAAGTTTTCATTACACTGTGCGTTTTATATGTAACAATGTCTATCTATTTTTAAAACCTATATTTATATTATTTATTTTTTGTATAATACCCACAGAAGGACCTCTGTTTAGTTATGGACCACTATGTTAATTAATCTAAATAAATGCGCTCTATTGTCTAGCTCTCACAAATTGGCCTCCCTTCCTCTATTTTGATTCTGAGAATGTCCACGTCCGTCGCCACTGTTCCATACGTCATGAATGGCAGAACATTAAAAACTTCGAAACATTAAAAAAATATTTTATTTTGGTGTCATTTTAAATATAAAATTAAATAAAAAATTAACAATAATAATACATTGTTAATTAATTATTGTAATTTTTGTTGTATTATTGTATTTTCAGACACATTGTACTGATTCTTTTCTGAATAAATGACTATGACTATGTGCTTGGCTTGCATAGTATTATTAAGCCAACATTCCCTTCTTCTTCTCACCAAAAAATCCAAGGTCATTTAAGACGTTTAAGAGAGTATTAAATATGAAAGCGAAAGGCCGCCTTTGTAAAAAGAAAAAAAAAACATCAAAACATTTTTTTTCTTTATTTTTTTATTGCAGTAGCAACCTCTTAAGAGTCTTACACACCATAACAAAATGATTGATACGATTAAAAACATGTTCAAATAATGTAAAGTACTTACCTTTAGGTAGGTAGCTATATATATAATACGTGGGCACAAAACTATTAACTAAAAAACACGAAAATGAACCCTGTTTTCTAAGCTTTAGGCTCTATGTTGCTTTAAACTCTTTTTAGTTTGGAATTTTGACACTGGGCCTAAAATTAATTATAACAAAACAAGAAATGAACCCTGTTGCTTACGGTTTAGAGTATATTTTTCTTTAAACTATTTTTAATTTAGAATTTTGACATGCCACCCGCGGCGATGTTTGAAAATAGGGATGGTTTAATTTCTTTTGTTGCAATTTTTACTATTATTTAGTATTCATTGTAAATAATAGCGTATATAATTATTGTGAAAATAGAGGGCATTGTCAATCTTTTGTTAGTTTTTTGCTGTTGTTGAAAATGTTTATTTTTTTTTTGCGTGACTAATGGGACTAGGTCAGTTTTTGTAGTGGGATATAATGGATAATAATTCAATGGGAGGTCAAGGGGTCTGTGAAATATGAAGTTAAAGTTTTAAATATTAATTGACAGTATTTGTTGCAAATCCGCGTAGTGTAAGAAGGATAGTCCTCGCTCCATCATGCTATAGTTGCTCTTACGATAAGCAGTAGAAAGCTATTCAATAAAAATAGATAGAGACATCCATTCTCTCATCGTGTCGTAAGCCCGATTTACACATCGACAAGTACAGTAGCGAGATAAGTAGTACCTAAAGCCCGATTTACACATCGACAAGTATAGTAGCGAGTTAAGTAGTACCTAAAGCCCGATTTACACATCGACAAGTATAGTAGCGAGATAAGTAGTACCTAAAGCCCGATTTACACATCGACAGGTATAGTAGCGAGTTAAGTAGTACCTAAAGCCCGATTTACACACCGACAAGTATAGTAGCGAGTTAAGTAGTACCTAAAGCCCGATTTACACATCGACAAGTATAGTAGCGAGTTAAGTAGTACCTAAAGCCCGATTTACACATCGACAAGTATAGTAGCGAGTTAAGTAGTACCTAAAGCCCGATTTACACATCGACAAGTACAGTAGCGAGTTAAGTAGTAAGTTGTTGATTATGTTCATTTAAATAGATTTCCATCCTATTTTTTGGCGAGTTAAGTCGGCGAGACGCGAGAGAGGGGGCTACTTCGTACTTCTATTTAAATCAACTTAATCAACAACTTACTACTTAACTCGCTACTGTACTTGTCGATGTGTAAATCGGGCATAAAGCACCTTAGCTTACTTATAGACTGAAAAAATACCTACACAAGAACATAAGAAGATAACACACGGTATCATACTTTCATTTCGAGCTATAAGTATGTATGTATGTATGTAGAAGGGAAACGGAGGCTTTTATTATATTTGCAGGTTTGTGTGAAAAATGTATGGGATGATGTGACGCGAGGAGTAATATACATATTTATGTTATAATGGAGTTGGGTAAGAGTGGAGATGGTCTGTTGTTTGTTATCTTTTATTCCTTTCAGCCTACAGGGACTGGTTTTTATAGTAAAAAAGAAAACCATGCTAGCCAGACGGTTAGAAATTGTTTTTTTTTGTCAGAGCCTTGATAGATCATCATATCATAACAGCCCATTAATATCCCACTCCAGGGACGGGCCTCCTCCCATGACGGAGGGATACTTGGCCTACTAATACCACGCTGGCCAGTCGGTATGGTATAGAGTTTAATTCCAAGTTTTCCTTCTTTTTATTACGTAAAGATGACGGAGTAAGAATACAATATGTTACCACCCCATCTCATCCCATGGGTATCGTACAAACCGACTAATGCCCGATTTACACATCGACAAGTACAGTAGCGAGTTAAGTAGTAAGTTGTTGATTAAATTGATTTAAATAGATCTCCATACTATTTTTTGGCGAAATAAGTTGGCGAGACGCGAGAGAGGGGGCTACTACGTACTTAAATCGCCAAAAAATAGGATGGAGATCTATTTCAATCATTGATTTACAAAAAACCAAAGATACACACTCCACTTCCCAAAACCGTCCGCAACAAATAGGCGCACAATGCGCTTTTTTTAAATAAGTATCGTCGTTTGTTCTACCGGCAAACGTCAATCATTAAATTTTATTACTTTTTAAATACAACTTTATGTCATGCGTGTAAGATTGAATTTGAAAAATAAATATGTTTACGATATTACTATACGTATTTATTGCGTATGTATAATTTGGTGACTCTTTTGGCTGTTAGTTTTGTTTGAAAATGTGCATCTTGGGTTTTATGTAAATCAATGATTTCAATCTACTTAATCAACAACTTACTACTTAACTCGCTACTGTACTTGTCGATGTGTAAATCGGGCATTAGGGACTGTCCGTGAATATTATCTTTACGAAATAAAAAGCAGAAAAACTTGAAATTAAACCCTATACCAGTCCGTCTGGCCAGCGTGGTATTAGTAGGCCAAGTATCCCTCCGTCATGGGAGAAGGCCCGTCCCTACAATGGGACATTAATGGGCTGTTATGATTAAGTCGTAAGTAAGTGCTTACTATAAACACAACACTACACATGTATTCAAATAATTAAAGTAATAAGTACTAGCTTAAATTGAAATATATAGGTAAAGCCATCTCCACATTTGCCATCCCCTCTTAACGCACACGATACAGTGATACCCCTCGACTTCGCCCCAATCTCTCAAAACTGCTAACCATAAGATATCCTGTAAGTAGCACTCCTTATTATATTATCATAATAATACTTTGTTTGATACTGAGTAAAGAAACGGGAGATTATTCTGCCGAAAATAGAAATCATAATATACTACTAATATGTATTAGGTCTTTATCTATGAAATTGCCGTTTTGTATGAAGATTTTATCAGTAGTGAGATTTTTCATACTAACGTTTTCTTTGTTTTTTCAATAATTATTAAACATAATAGAATGAATGAAAATGGGAAAATCCGCTGTTTTAAATCGGACCCATGTTCGCAGGCTTAATAATAATACAAATAAGCCCGCAGGGGCAGCTTGTGGCGAGCTGTTGGTGAGTGGCGACACCACGGACCCTGATTCCTTGATGGCCTGGCTTACCTTCATTGGTCGGCCAGGACTGGAATACGCAAGAGCGGATCCTATGCTCCAAGCTGGAAGTGTAAAATGTCATAACGCCGGGGGCCCTTGAACGGTTGACCGGAATTTGGCGCCCCGCAGACTCACCTCTCCGCAGCTTCTAGCCTCTCTACGAGATGTTGCTCCATTGTCGCACTGTACGTGCGGCCGTTTTGTGGGGCCCACTCAACGAGATGGCAAGTCACTACCTGTCTTTTTATAATATAGAGACTGATTATCACGACAGGTATCCGGTAGTCTCCTTCCATAGCCCAATAACTTATCCACCGAACATACTCATCCATAGACTATTATTTAAATTTCCATCGCATCCTTAGAGATGCACTACAATAGTTTTTGCACTCGGCAGGGACCATCTCTGGATGTATCATATTGTGCGTTCAGAGATGGTATCTGCCCTGTGTATCCATTACCAGATTAAATATCTCTTAAAGGGCCTCTTCGTCTTGGCTTCGGCCCGATGTATGCCTTCCAAAGAACCGGGTCTCCAATAGACCCGAGTATTATGGAAAAGAGATACAAATAATAATTATTTTTATTTATTAATATTTTGTTGGTAAAATCCTATATTTCCTAAATAACAAAAAATAATATAACAATATATGTTATATTAATTTTTGTTATAAAAGTGCGCAGAAATAAAACGGCAATTTCATAGGTAAAGTACTATTATTATAAACGCGATAGTTTATATGTAGGTATGGGTGTGATACTGTTTAACGTAAAAACTGCTGAAAGGATTTTAATGAAACTTTTCGATAATATAGCTTATACATGAGATTAATAGATAGGCTACAATTTATATTGAAGGTATTCATTATAACAGCCTATTAATGTTCCACTGCAGGAACGGGCCTCCTCCCGTGACGGAGGGATACTTGGCCTACTAATACCACGCTAGCCAGACGGATTGGTATAGGGTATAATTTCAAGTTTTCCTTCTTTTTAGTTCGTAAAGGTAATATTTACGGTTAGTCCCTTAGTTGGTTTTTACGGCACCCACATGGGATGAGATGGTATATTGTAAGTGACATATTGTATTCTTACCCCGTCACCACACGGATACAATATTCATCGTGTTTTTCTGTAAATATTAGGAAGAATGCTCGTTACAAGTATAGACTCAAATCAATCTTCTCTTAATCATATTATTATATTTACTATAACCACTATTCCACAAAGATTGACTTAAAAGGCGGCGTATCCCTTATTCCATTCACTAGGACGTAATATGATATAAAAGCTAAATATACATGTTTAATATCACTATAAATACAAAGAAATATCTTCAAATGATATTTCCTCCCCTTAACCTTTCCATATCTATGCTAGCGCAATACAGAGGTAGGCACAGTAGTCTAACTTAAATCAAAGCGCAGTAGAGCTACGCACATAATACGAGTAAGTATTTATAATATTAAGTACGATTTACTTCAACTATAATCTCGAAATTTATCCGTGTGGTGACAGAGTAAGAATACAATATGTCACCACCCCATCTCATCTCATCTCATGGGTGTCGTCCCGACTAATGGACTATCTGTGAATATTAGACTAACTATCTTCTTCTAAAACTAAGTCTTCTGTACTTATCTATACAGTGATGTTAGTCTTCAAACGAAATATTATGATGGCGAACAAAATAGATAAATCAAAGGAACCATATTCATATGAAATCTACCAATAATGGTATCTTAAATAAATTGAATTTGTTTTTTGTATGGAAACCTGCGGCGAGGGTAAGGCTCTCTTAATTTATTTACGAAAATATTAACTTAATTTACTTATAGTAATAGCCTTTAATGTCCCACTGCAAGGACGGGCCTCCTCCGGTGGCGGAGAAATACTTGGCCTACTAATACCACGCTGACAGACGGATTGGATAAGGTTTAATTTCAAGTTTTCCTTCTTCGGCGCAGCACGGTCGTCTTTACCTGCTTATGCTGCTAAAGGTTTTGGCTATATGTTACGGCCGGCCGCCTGCCTGTCGCCAACCCTCCTTGGGAATGCTGTTGTTTGTGGTTTACTCCCCCACCAGGAGGTTGACTCGAGGTGCTTGGTGGAATGCACCGGGTCGTGGTATCCCTTAGTCGCCTCCTACGACACCCACGGGAGGACATCATCATAACAGCCCATTAATGTCCCACTGCAAGGACGGGCCTCCTCCCGTGACGGAGGAATACTTGGCCTAGGGTTTAATTTCAAGTTTTCCTTCTTTCTATTTCGTAAAGATAATATTGATGGATAGTCTCTTAGTCGGTTTTTACGACACCTATGGGATGAGATGACGTGGTGACATATTGTATTCTTACTCCGTCACCACATGGATAACCACGGGAGGACATGGGGCAGTCCTATTCTAACCTGAAACCGCACGGCATTACACACAACGAAACGCTTGAATATAACGAAGAAACAAACTGCTTTTATGAACCCTCAACATAGGTAGTAAAAAAAACTTTCGGTTTCTACAAAGATAGTGTGTAGTGGCCCTATTAAAATATTTCAATAAATTTACAAGTACCATAACAAAAGGTATTTAAATCTTTTCAATTGTGGTCACTTCTACTTTTGTTGAGCTTTGCTAATAATGTACAATAGATCTAAGTGTTGGAGTGCGTCCGTCCGTACTTATAATACCCATCCTAAGTAGATAATCTTATTGATGGGATTTTAGGGTGTTTCAGATTGTTGCGTTGACGCAGCGTTTTGGTAACGACTTAATTTTTTTTTATTTTTACATCTTGACGCTAAATTAATTACCTACACACATATTATTATTTGTACACCAAATAATAGTAAAATATCTTGATACCTATTGTTTATACCTACCTATTCAATCTTATAATAAGCGTAGTATTATTGTAAAACAACACATGCTTAAGCAAACAAATAGATTTATATCTTTATCTTTAAAGTTTTGACTATACAGAATATATCTACTACTATTTTTATAATTATTATTTATTTTATTGCAGTTTACACAACGCAACATAGTGCTTAACTAAGCAGAGCTTGTACTAGATAAGCTATAGTGATAGACTAGACACCCCTATTGTGAAACTCTATGGTATTCAAGACTCATGTTACTCGTAAAATCGTAAAATCGAAAATACCAATGTAGCCCAGTCAAAATAGACTAAATTATGATTAAAGTTTGCATTAATTCCCAACAAGCTGGATTTTTGTGCAGGCCTTGAATACGTCCTTAAACGCACAGCCTAAACCACTGGACAGATCTGGCTGAATTTTGGCATGCAGGTAGATGATATAACGTAGGCATCCGCTAAGAAAGGATTTTGATAAATTTTACCCCTAAAGGGATAAGATAGGGGATGAAAGTTTGTATGTAACTTTGTCAATTTCAAACCGATTAGGCTGAGACCAAGCATGTATATTGCTACTATATATTGAAATAAGCCTTATTTTTAATAATACTTATAAACACGAGCGAAATCGCGGGAAAAAGCAAGTGTGTGCATATAGTCGAAAATACGACTTTCCTGCACTCTAAAGTCACGATATCTCGAAAGCGATGCATTGTAGGAGAAAAGTACTGAGATATTTTATGTAGATAATTTTATGGTCCACAAACTTTGTCTGAACCATTTTTCGATAGCTCTCGTTGTTTCAGAGATATACGCAAAAAACGCAAATTTGTGACCTTTGACCTCGAATAAAAAACAACGCACAAGCGGGATCGATGGGGACTTTTGACATATCATTTGTAATGACGTATTCAAAGCCTGCACAAAAATCCAGCTTGTTGGGAATTAATGCAAACTGGATATCTATTTTGACTGGACTAATGACAGTGCTTTGAAAAAATATAATTTAAGAAATTTAGAGTTTGTCATTATTTTAATTTGTTATTTTTATTCGCATGCTGTGGTTTCCTGTTATTGTGGCGTAGTGGCTATATAGCATGATTGCTACGCAGAGGTTTTGGGTTCGATTCCCGCTCAATGCAAATCTTTGTGTGCATGAACATGATTGTTTGCATTGGTCTGAGTGTTTCTATGTATAATATGTACCTACGTATTTACAAAAAAAAAAGTATCGTGTGCTTATCCGTTCTCTAGTACCCATAGTACAAGCTCTGCTTAGTTTGGGACTAGATGACATTGTGTTAATGTGTGAGGATTATTTATTTATTATTAATTTAAAACTACCAAAAACGCACGACCCAAAATTCATATATGAAACACCTTTACACCAAACGTTACAACACCGCAATCTTAGTATTGTGCGTAAGTCGTATTGTTATATTGTGTTGAATGACCGGTCGAGTGTAAATTTAATACGATAGAGATATTTAAACATTATGTCGGGTGCTTCAGATTAGTCTTTATGTAGCCGCCTTTATACCAACGATAATTTATAAGCGCAAATATAGTTTTGTGATGGATGAATTCATCTTGGTATAACAGCCCTTTAATGTCCCACTTCAGGGACGGGCCTCCTCCCGTGACGGAGAGATACTTGGCCTACTAATACCACGCTAGCCAGACGGATTGGTATAGGGTTTAATTTCAAGTTTTCCTTCTTTTTATTTCGTAAAGATAATATTCACAGATAGTCTTTTAGCCGGTCTTTACGACACCTATTTATTACCTATATATTTTTTCTCACTAAACAAATATTTTAAACGCGCCAACGTACGTGTAAATCATGGTAAACGCGACAATTTATAGCCTATGTATTATTCTAAAGCTACATAGCTTCCATTAAATCCATGCAATAGTTTTACCGTGAAAAATTGATAACAAAAACATAAAAAGTCCACAATATAGGTACTTACATACAGTCTGTAGCATTAATGGGATAAAATAGTGAAAGCGAAAAAAAGCTTTTTGTGGGACAGTTAGATACTTGGTATGTTGGAAAGGTCTCCTCCATTCCATCTTTCTATCTAATGCTAATGCTACTGGACGTCCACTGCTGGACATAGGCCTCCTCGAAACATCTCCTTCCGTGGTCCTGTGCCCCCCTTATCCATCAGTATCCTGCCGTCTGAATTAAGTCATCCTCTAGTGACAGAAACAAATTTGGTAGGTATACTAAGTAGGTCAACATAGGCCAGGCTACTTACTTTTGCAAATTATAAAATAAAAATAAATAAATATTCCTCACACATTCACACAACGCCATCTAGTCCCAAACTAAGCAGAGCTTGTAATATGGGTAATAAACAACGAATAAACATACTTAAATACTTTTTTTGTGTAAATACATACATATAATACATAGAAAACACCCAGACCAATGCAAGCATCATGTTCATGCACACAAAGATTTGCATTGAGTGGGAATCGAACCCGAGACCTTTACGTAGCAGTCATGTTATTGTGAAGATAATAGATAGTTTAATACTAGGAGCATCAAATAAATTTATTTGATGCTCCTAGTATTAAACTTTAAAACAAAACATAATTATGAGGAATCACGGAAGTAATTTTTTTTTAATTTAAATGTTCATAGTAAATATTGGGTTTTTCTTTTAAAAATAGCTTTACATCGATATCTAAAATATGTTGAGGTTAAAACCAGCTAGGTGAGTGAGGAAAGACGGGTAATGACCTCTTCTATCAGCTACTTCAATTTGGCAAACGATGTACCAAACACCCTGTATAACTAATTATTAATAACTACACGGGTATTAACAACGATTACATAAATTGTGGTAAATATTACATTATTTAGGTACCTTTGAGGCTCTCGACGTTTCGGCTAGGTTGCACCAGCCATGGTCACGAGATGACTGCTTAATATTTACCACAATTTAATCGTGTTGATACCCGTGTAATTATTAATAATAAGTTATTTGACACTAATTGTTTTTTTTAATTTTTTTATTAGTGACTAATGTTCGCTACGCTACTTAGGTATATTAAGTGAGTTTAGACTTTTCGGTTGGTTACGAAGAACTTATACCCTTCAGTGGTATCCCATACATTACCGTAAAGGAAGTAAAGTATTGCCGTAGAAGCGGAATAAAATAGAGTTCTTAGAGTATATCTATAACAACAAAAGGTTGATAGATACCATCCGTCTGGGCAGCGTGGTATTACTTTACTTCGTCCCTATATTTGACGACCTCTGTGGCGTAATGGTTATACATGACTGCTAAGCAGAGGTCTCGGTTTCGATTCCCGCTCAATGCAAATCTGTGTGCACGAACATGATTGTTTGCATTGGTCTGAGTGTTTCTGTATAATATGTATGTATTTACAAAAAAAAGTATTTAAGTATGTTTATCCGTTGTCTAGTACCATAGTAGCTACTTAGTTTGGAACTAGATGGCGTTGTGTGAATGTGTGAGGGTCATTTATTTATTCATTATTTATTTATAGACAAAGAAAAACAGTTTTCCATCCTAAAAACTATTAAATAAATTCTCAAACAAATATTATCTAATGCACAAACTCCCATCAGTTTTAAAACAGATTTTTCTAAGTATCAAATTGCGCAAAAAAAAAACTTTACTAAAACTTGGAATTCTTACGCAAAACCCTCTTATCAAAGATTATTGTCGCAATCTTGAATGGTTGTTGTTTGATTCTAAATAATCTGTGATTACCATAGATAAGTAAACATTGGTGTGATGTTACACAATAATGGCGGGAGAGTGTTTGGCGCGACACCCATTCGTAGATAAGCGTAGGGTATACAGTGTTGTTTATGGCTTAGTGTAATACATTGTTTATTTTAATGTTTTTGTTGTTCTGTATAACACAAGCAGGTTAAGCCTAGCTTCCTTTGGGAACAGATGGCACTGTGTAGAGATGTCCGTGAATATTTATTTATTAATTTTTGGGTTGATTTAGATTTAAATTTTAATTTAAGAAGAAAGGGATTTTTTTCAAGTTGAGTCTCAATTCGGTTTATCTTTCTGGGTAAACGCTTTAGGGTTTTTTACGGAACTAATCCTATTTATGTCATGAACTGTGACTCTTGTTAGCCAGGGTGGATAATGTGTCCTCGCAAAAACACCAGCGCATAGTTAACATTCAAGTTTTTTTATGTTGTAATGTAATAAATGCACTACAAACAAAGCAAAGTAAATTTTTATCAAAAGAGAAATAGAAGTGATAGAGAATATTCTACTAACTTCTTACTGACTACCCTATTGTTTAGCCTACCTATAAACTCTTTACAATAATCCTCCATCCCGTAATAATAAAATAAACAAAGTATTTTAATTCTTATTAACCAAATTAACGATGTCCAAATATTTACAACAAAACCTTATTTAAATGTATAGGCCATCAACTAGTGTTGCCACCCTATTCTCGCTTCACAAAATTTGTCACAGAATTGAGAGCTTAGAGCACATTATGCGTTCAACGGACCATAGACAATGTTTTCAGAGATTAACTACAAAAAAAGCTGTTAGTGAAAATTAATATTACACTTGGATGAATTTTTAAGTACATTTTAGTGTTTTTTTATTGAGTTATTTGTGTTTTATTTGGGGCGTGTTAAGAGATTTTAAAGTAGCACTATTCTTTATTTATATATATATTTATATGTATATTATATATATTCCTTACACATTCACACAACGTCATCTAGTCCCAAACTAAGCAAAGCTTGTACTATGGGTACTAGACAACGGATAAACATACTTAAAAACTTTTTTTTTTGTAAATACATACATATTATACATAGAAAACACCCAGACCAATGCAAACAATCATGTTCATGCACACAAAGATTTGCTTTGAGCGGGAATCGAACCCGAGACCTCTGCGTAGCACATGACTATTACGCAGAGGTCCACTACGCCACAGAGGTCGTCAAATTAGATTATTAGATAAACATTCTTCACATTACCACAGAATGCCATCTAATCCCAAACTAAGCATAGATTTTAAGGTAATAAACAATGGATACCTGTAATGACAACCTCTGTGGCGTAGTGGTTATATAACATGACTGCTACGCAGAGGTCTCGGGTTCGATCCCCGCTCAATGCAAATCTTTGTGTGCATCAACATGATTTTTTGCATTGGCCTGAGTGCTTCAATGTATAATATGTATGCATTTATAAATAAAAAAAAGGATTTAAGTATGTTTATCCGTTGTCTAATACCCATAGTACAAGCTTTGCTTAGATTGGGACTAGATGGCGTTGTGTGAAGTAATCCTCATAATTTATTTATTATTTATACTTATATACCTAGGTACTTACTTACTTTTTTTGTTGGTGGTAAATACATTCAGAGTCATGGAAAGATTATCATTGGGGGAGAAAAGAAACCTCAACAAAAAAATATTTGCAATAGTTATTTTATAATTTCCACTCCGCATGGTAGAATGAGAAGTGAAAGGCGTGAAGTTAATAAAGTAAACTAATCATCATCATAACAGCCCATTAATGTCCCACTGTAGGTCCTCCACCCGTGACAGAGGGATACTGGGCCTACTAATACCACGCTGGCCAGACGGATTGGAATAGGGTTTAAATTCAAGTTATCCTTTTTTTTTACTTCGTAAAGATAATATTCACAGATAGTCCCTTAGTCGGTTTTTACGACACCCGTGGCATGAGATGGGGTAGTGACATAATGTATTCTTACTCCGTCACCACACGGACACCACACAGACTGCCTACCACAATTACTATACACAATTTTAACAAGCATATTCCAAAAAGGGTCCATCCAGTTTCACACGGGGGTGTAGGTACTCGACAACATATTATACCGTTTTATTTAATTAATCCTGTAATAGTTGGCGCGTGTTTGTACTCACTACCCCATTACTTAACAACTACCGCTACCGTATCCTTCCCGTTCATTGTAAGTACTTTGAGTTCTGATAGCCAGTAATTGTTGTTAATGGTATTTGATATAATGATGTTTCTTTTTGATGTTTTTGGGTTATTGTAATTTATTCTTTTAATGAGTTATAGGATTTTTTTTTATAAAATCGTTATGCAAAGGTTGGACTGCTGAGTTGCGGGAACTTTTACGGCCATGAAATTAGTAGAATCAAATAGAAGTCGAAATGGGAGGCGTTTGTCCTGCAGTAATAGATACTGGTTATAATAACTTCCGAATAGTTTCTATGTTTATTAATGTACGAAAAGTCACTTCTACAAAAAAGTTATGGTTGAAAAAGTCCGCAACGCATATAAAAAAAACTGCATAAAAATACAGTAAGGTACAGTTAGGTAAAACAACCAATAATTTAATATATCTAGAAAGCCACATCTGTGCAGGAATTGGACCCCACTCAGCATAATGCTGTGTGTGGTCCGTGTTATCACAGGTGCCTATGAACGACAAGAAGTCATACTTAGTTAATTTTTTTTAAGTTATTTATAATTTTATACCAATAAACATTCTATTCTATTTATTAAATTCCCCGCAACACAGAACATAAGTACCTAATCAATATCGAAAGAGTTATCTTTAAACAAAAAACCTCTAAAAAGAACCAAGAATCATGAGAACCACTCTACCAAAATTTTCCGAAACATTTCAATCAAAAGTACTTACCTACTTGTTTGGGAATTACAAAAAAAAACAACAAAGCTAACTACGTAGGTATACATTAATCGAGAGCACTCGAGTTATAGGGGGCGCCACAATGCCGGGAGCTCATGAGTACTCAAAACCTTACTTATGTTGGCCATGTTAAGAGGATTAGGGGTCTTTGTGTTATATAATTGCGTAAAGGTATCGGTTACTATACTTTATTATTTAATAATCAAATTATTTGATGAGGTCATTTAAATATAAATATGTTTATGATTTTATACGTTAAATGATATTGTACTAGCTGACCCGTGCCCACTTCGTTGCGCGGCTAAAAAAACGCTGCCCTTTTTAATAGTAGTCTGTAGTTTTTTAGTCATAGCGTGATACTATATGACACTCCTCGATAAATGGAGTATTATACACAGATATCTTTAAAATGGGTTCATTAGATCCAGAGATTACCCCCTACAACGTCACAGGCTCACAAACACAAACTTTACCCCTTTTTAAATATAGATTATTATGACTGCTAAGCAAAGGTCTTGATTTGTTGGAAATTATAAAATGTTAGTATAGATTATTATGACTGCTAAGCAAAGGTCTTGATTTGTTGGAAATTATAAAATGTTAGTATAGATTATTATGACTGCTAAGCAAAGGTCTTGATTTCTTAGAAATAATAAAAAGATTGATGCTTATTTTTATTGTGCTTTTACCGCCTTATACATAAGATTTTATGACAAGTTTTCATTATTATGATTTCGTATGGAATTAGTATGAAACACAGTGGTGAATCCGTGTGGTGACGGAGTACAATATGTCACCACCCCATCTCATCCCATGGGTGTCGTAAAAACCGACTAAGGGAATAACCGTAACTACTATCTTTACAAAATAAAAAGAAGGAAAACTTGAAATTAAACCCTATACCAATCCGTCTGGCCAGCGTGGTGTTAGTAGGCCAAGTAACCCTCCGTCACGGGAGGAGGCCCGTCCCTTCAGTGGGACATCCATTATCATGGGCCCTTGCGTCTATTTCAGACGATTCATTTACTGCCTCGTGGATGCCATGCATTTTTTTTCATGGCTGTGCAAGCCAATTCTAGAGAGGCAGATTCTGTCGCATACTCTGCAGACAAAATTTCCGAGCGCTGCGAGAGTGTTGTCAGTATGGTGACGACTTTTTTTATTTATTTATTTATTTCAACTTTATTACAAAATATCATTGTACATAGGCGGACTTAATGCCTAGTGGCTTTTACTTTTCGCTCTCCTAGTCTTGTCTAGTGGGACATTAATGGTCTGTTATAATGATTATGACTGCTAAGCAAAGGTCTTGATTTCTTAGAAATTATAAAAAGTTGGATGCTTATTTTTATTGTGCTTTTTTAATACATAAGATTTTGACAAGTTTTCATTATTATGATTTCGTATGGGATTAGTATGAAACACAGTGCTGAAACCAATAATAAATCATAAAAACACCACCTCAATTCCTAGCCTAATAAAATGTACACCATATACCATCCCTGCCTCCCCAAACAATTTCGCAAGCTATTTATCTATAATTTCCTTAAATTTCGTTCCTCTTCGCCAATATTAATAAATCGGCATCAACTCACAATAAGGTGCGCTGTAAAGAGGTTTAACCAAAGCTTTGTACCACTCCCTCCCCCCTCCCTGTAAGAGCCGCGAATTATCAACACTATAGCTATCTTTCCGTGCCCTTATGTTAGGGTGAGCATGAAAAAGGTATTTAATAAATAAATTCAGTTTTTATTTATTTTGATTGACATGACATGACAAAAAATTCATTCAATTAAATTTCTTCCTTGACTTATTTTCTGCAACACCAAAAACTATTAGACAGATCCCTCCGGCCGGCCCGATAGGTAACTATCAGGCGACAGCCCATTAATGTCTTACTGCAGGGACGAGCCTCCTACCGTGACGGAGAGATACTTGGCCTATTAATACCACGCTGGCCAGACGGATTGGTATAGGGTTTATTTCAAGTTTTCCTTTTTTTTTATTTCGTAAAGATAATATTCACGGATAGGATAGTCCCTTAGTCGATTTTTTCGACACCCATGGGATGAAATGGGGGTGACATATTGTATTCTTACTCCTTCACAAGCACAACACGAAAAGGCTTGATTAAACCTTAAATCTATTAGTAACCTGTTCATAATATAAGGACCTAGAAAGTCTACCTACCATAACAAACCTACCAAATACCATTATTAAGGTTTTAAGATTACTAGACCACGGATAGACATACTTAAATAGTTTTTTTATAGGGACTAAGACTTGTCCTAAGTTTCCTAGCAACGTGTACACAGTACAAGTCGGGCATGTTTTACGCAGTATTCCAATTTAGACAGTAATGTTCTCGGCTCCGGTGTGAGACAATGTTATTTTCTACCGCGCTCTATGTACACATCGCCGTCCCCAACGAACAAAACCGTAATAGGAAAATGGCAATTTTACAGGAGGGCATAAAAACTAAATATCATAAAAACTAACCAACTTAAGAAAAACTTTCTGGTACCAAAAATAGGATGTTTTTTTTGTGCATCCGCTTATGAGTTATTTATTAAGAAAAATGTTTATTTAATATAAGAAAAGTAAGAAAATGTCTATTACCGACCCATATTAAGGAGAATGTTAAGGCAAACTAACTTTACCATAGTGTTCGACTGAAATCACAAAACAGTCTTGCTATAGTGATAGTGCATTGTGATATTGTTGAAGGGAAATCTGAATGTACTTTGTATTCGTAAAATGTTTTATCAATTTTATTCGATGATTTAACTGCGATCAGAATGACGGTAAAGATATATAACATGCTTCTTCGATAATCGTTTTTCAGACGTTAAGGTAAGTAAGCGTTAATTACATACAAAGAAATGCTAATGAAAGGAAGACAATAGATAATTATTATATTTGTTATTATTGTACCATATTTATTATTATACCAATAATTTGTCAGTATTATCTACTCCAAAGTAGATAACATCCAACAAAAAACAAAGCGTATTTAAGCGATCGTTGTATATTTTAGCGTCAAGCTCTAAAAGAGTACAAGGAACTTCTGAAATTTTAGTGCTTAAGGCTGTTAAGGGCAAGCCCACTGTAGTGATGAACACAACTGATTACTACGGTAAAATAGGGGTACTACTAAGTGATGATAAGGTGTACAAACTGGTATCATACAACCCCACGGCCAGTGTGTCACGAAAAATACGATCACTAATCCAAGATCATGGACCTTTTCACAGAAGACGAGTATGAACGATTGAATAAACCCAAATCGCACTAGCCACCTAAGTTATATGGGCTACCTAAAATACATAAGTCTAACGTACCATTGCAGCCTATCGTAAGTCAAATCTCTTCTCCTATTTACGACCTTGCAAAGTACGTTACGTCAGTATTGCAGCCACCTGTGAAAAACACCGTCTTTTGTGAAGGATTCGCGCCACTTTGTCCAGTCGTCAAGGAATCTACGATTGGAACCTGACGAACTGATGGTGAGTTTTGATGTAGTATCCCTTTTCGCCAATTCTCCAATCAAAGAATGCGTTGAAGTAGTTAGAGACAAACTAAGTGACAATGATAAGGCCCACAACTATGTTGATCTTCTAAAACACTGCTTGGATGGCAACTACTTCCTTTTCCAATTTCAATACTACCTCCAGATTGATGACGTCGCAATGGAGAGTTCAGTAGCCCCCGTACTGGCTAATCTCTGGATAGAACATTTTGAAGAGAAGGCCTGAGCTTTGGCCCAAAAACTATCAGACTTTGGAAACGTTATGTTAATGACATTTTTAGCATAGTTAAAGGAAACAAGCAGGAGGTAGATCAATATATTGCACATCTTAATACTCTCCATTTAAAGATGCGTTTAACGTACAAAATGGAGGCGGACAGGTTATTGTCTTTCTTAGATGTCAAACTAGCCATAAGACTAGATGGGTCCATATCACACAGTGCTTACCGTAAACCTACACACACGGACATGTATTTACACGCAACGTCTCATCACCACCCGCGACACCTTCAAACTGTGATGACATCATTGAAGAACAGAACATAATAATATGATCTCTGTGTCCCTGAGCACCCGGAGCGAGAGCTGGACCATAGTACTTAAGAATAATGGATTTAAGGTGAATACGCAAAAGTAACCAATAAAAAGGAAGAGACATTCTAGAGTGAACAGTCAACATGCGTACCTACCTTCTCTGAAAGGCGTAACAGATAAGATTGGCTCGGTGTTAAGATACTTCTTTATACGCACTATATTCACCCCGGAGGCCAAGTTTAATAGTATAGTACGCTCAGTAAAGGATTTCCATCCTCTGCAATGTCCTGGCTTGTACAAGATTGACTGTAGCTGTGGCAGCTCTATTATTGCCGCCGAACACCTGGTGAAGGCTGGCGCTAATCACTGGATAGAATTTCATAAGCCACGCATAATCTCCACCGATTGCCACTATTACTCAAGACTTGTGCGCGAGGCCATCGAAATAAAAAGTCCCCTAGGAACTTTAACCGGGATGACGGTTTCTAATTGTCAGCAACGTGGAATCCAGTGATTTAAAAAACAAAACTTCCCTTTTCTGAACGGTCAGGTAACGTACAGAACATCTATTCGGTGAGTGTTGTGTGTAGAGACATTATAGTAATATCTCAAGATACGAGGGTAGATAATAATAATCTAATCGCATCACCATTCAGCTTGCGACCACGGCCAGTGCAACCTGTGCCGAAACGTCAAGTAAAATAAAATGCCCGTTTATATAATATTTATAATAATGAAACGAGATAGTTTAAAAGTTATAATTAGTATATAAAATTATAACACGTGAATTAATCATACTCTTTTGCATTGTACTAATTTCTTGAGTAGAATAAAAACCATAACCACAGTAAATAACTGTCTGGTATGAGCCGATCAAGCACTTAATTAAAAAACAAAAATACTTAAATGTACTTTACCTATTCTGATAGTACCTTTACCTCTTATTAATACGAGTATTAACGCTTCTTCTCTTCAGCATAGCGATTGAAGGATGAAGCATTAGGCTAATACTATCTGTCACGTACGGTGTGAGAGAGAGCAATAACATATTGCGATAAATATGAATGCGAGTTCTCACCCGAACGATATTGTGTTGACGATTACTGGCAACGGCGTTGTCATTTTTCCCTCGAGCAATATGGTAATAGTAGCTTACTGTACAACTTTGATTCAAAAGATTTGGTAATACGCTTATGCGGTAATAATCGTTTCAAATTGTCTACTAAGTGTTCCTGGAACAATAACTTAAAGATCATTACTTTTTAAATATCTTGGAAAGTATTAATCGCAGGGCCATAAAAAAAATTGGAGTAATGTAATACAGTCTGTAGATAGCGAATATGCAATAATAATAAAAAATGGTTATAGCTATTACCATACTGTTCGTTGGGGACGGCGACATATAAAACAATGCGAAACCTTTTGATTTTTTTTTGACGACCTCTGTGGCGCAGTCGGTATATTACATGGCTGCTACGCAGAGGTCTCGGGTTCTATTCCCGTTCAAAGCAAATCATTGTGTGCATGAATATGATTGTTTGCATTGGTCTGAGTGTTTTGTATATATAATATGTACCTATGTATTTACAAAAAAAAAGTATTTAAATATGTTTATCCGTTGTTTAGTACCCATAGAATAAGCTTTGCTTAGTTTGGGACTAGGTGGCGATGTGTGAATGTGTGAGGATTATTTATTTATTTTGTTTGAAATCTAAGTTTATTATTATCGTATGATGATAAGTGTTTAGGCTGACTTTGTAGAGATTGTTTATATGGCATATTGCATTAGGAGTCGTGTCCTCTATTGCGGGATAATTCCAGACTTGAAATTCACTTTGAGAATATACTTTACGAATTGAGAATAAACCAGAATGAAATGTGGTATAAGTAGCGCACATTTAAGCTAACTAAGTATTGTGTTTAAAACACAGAAAAAAGTTTTAGTTTGAGTTTTGAAGTTGAATCCATGTTCACATGCTTATTAATAATAAAAATAATAATTATTTTAATTTATTATCTTATGTTAGATGATGGTACCTAATATCCTATATTTCCTAAATAATAAAAAATGTTTTAAAAGAATATAGAGTCTAAAGACTGCGCAGAAATAAAATGGCAATTTCATAGGTAAAGACCAAAAAAAAATAAAAAATTCAAAAGAAAAAGTTTTTTCGTATCTTAGTATGTCCACAGTAAAAAAAAATAAGCGAGGCAAGAAATCGGCATCGTAAAGTAGTTTTTGTTATACCGATGTAACTGGCTGAGTGTGTACGCTTGCCTTTGCCGATATTACATGACAAATAGAAACATTATTGTAATTGGAACTTTGTAAAATAAAAAAAAAAGGTTTTTGTATTTTTTTATTACTTTTTGTTAATTGCTTACTATTATGTAATTTGATCCGATCTATCCGATGGACCGATGACCTGAGAAGGATGGCAGGAAATCATCATAACAGGCCATTAATGTCCCACTGCAGGGACGGGCCTCCTCCCGTGACGGAGGGATACTTGGCCTACTAATACCATGCTGGCCAATTGAATTGGTATAGGGTTTAATTTTAAGTTTTCCTTCTTTTTATTTCGTAAAGATAATATTCACGGATAGTCCCTTAGTCGGTTTTAACGACACCCATGGTATGAGATGGGGTGGTGACATATTGTATTCTTACTCCGTCACCACACGGAGACCGTTTAGTGGTAAGTACCTATATATTAATCTGCTCGTCTCCGTGCTGCTGAAAGTACAGTAAAAAGTTAATTCTAGCTTTACAATATGAAGAAAAATGTAATGGTTATAAAATAAATGCCTAATTTGCAGTTACTTCAATATTATTACAATATAAAAGATAAATATATAACATTAAGCACAGCTATACAACCTAAATACGCTATTTTCAAAACGAAATAATTACAAAAAAAAAAAACAACGTGAATCTATTTAAAAAAACATTTCGCACACAGAATACCAACATAATAAAAACGAAAATGAAATAAATAAATTCACACTGTAAGCTAACTGGAAAACGACGACAGCACCAGTGAAAGTTAATTTGAAAATGGAATAAGAGCCGACCAATGGCGGAGACGCCCGAGGGACCGCCGACCAATCGCGGCGTGGGGATTTTCGCGACCTGAATTTTTATTAGCCAAGATAATAACGAGCCATTTTGCGACAGGTCCCCTTTTTTCGTTTAGGATTCGGTTTGTGAGCATTTGGAACGGATTTTGTGGTTACTTGAAATATTTTTAGAGACAAACTGTTTTGTTTCTAAACTTCGGCCGTTCAGAGAATGCGTTCCTGACACGTCGCGATTGAACTGACGCAGTAACTTTGTAATGGCGTTGCAGTTACGATAAAAATATTTTTGCTGGTTGTTTATCGTTTTAACTATTGATGAGCATTAAAACAACATTATTATATCAATAATTAATGAATGTTATAATGTTGTGTCAAACTGAGTGTCAAATAACTTGGTAAACAATATTTTTCTAAATCTACACTGCGCTATTACAAGGTTATGTCAGCGCTTTATATTTGTAGTGCTGTGCCAACAATAACAGTGAATAATAGTATCGTAATCTGTTCTTATCGATACAGTTATACTTTATAAAATAATACGTTTTGTTTTTCTTTTCAAGAATTTGAAAATAATGGACTTTAGAATAACTTTTATTAAATATAAAAATAAAAGTACATTAAATACAAAGTAGCATTTTTATATTTAGGTTGAAAATGGTAACCCCAAATGGCGTTATGGGCCGCCATTTTGTGACGCTGAAACAGTCGTCTGTTGTCGTTTCGTGCGCATAGACCACGTTCTTCAAGTGTTTGCGATCTGTTGTTATTTGACTTTGATTGTGTCTTATATTGCGTTCTTTTCTCTCTTCTTTTGGTGCATAATAATGCCTAAACGTGGACAAACATTGAAAACTGGAGCCCGTGAGTTAATTATCAAGCTGCAAGATTACTTTGAGCGGGAGCGGCAAAATGGCGGACCCCTGGTTCCTGTCGAAAAAGTACAAGAACGCGTCTCTCAGGCGCTTGGAGTTAGCAAACGAACGATTACAAATATTAATAAAGAAAAGTTCGGCTCTACTGGCATGGAAGATAATATTTTACGTACTCCGAAGAAGAAACGTAGAACTAAACCCGTGACAGATATTGATACCTTTGACGCCGATGCAATCAGAAATCATATATATGGTTACTATTCCAGAAATGAATATCTCAACAGGATGAAGCTTTTGGCGTCGTTAAGAGAAGCTGGACTGTTTAGCGGGGGTAAAACTGCTTTAACGAAAATCTTAAAAGATATTGGTTTTTCGTATAAAAAAACAGACAAAAGAAAAATTTTATTAGAACGATACGACATCATTTTGAAACGGATAAGTTTCTTGAGAGAAGCAAAAAAAATTGATAACTGGGATAATGTCGTGTTCATTGACGAGACATGGCTAAACGCCAATCACACGGTTTCCCGTTCTTGGACGGATGATACACAAGCGTCGACGTCGAAAGTACCAATGGGTAAGGGGGCTCGTCTGATAATATGCCACGCAGGTACTGCAAAATACGGCTTTGTGGAGAACGCTTTACTGGCATTTCAATCAAAAACCACAAATGACTACCACGAGGAAATGAATGCCAGTACATTTAAAGAGTGGTTCCAGAACGTGCTTTTGCCCAGCCTACCAGAGCCTTCTGTAATATTGATGGATAATGCCTCCTATCACTCGTTTCAAATACAGAAACCACCTACCCAAGCTAATAAAAAAGAAGAAATGGTTGCTTGGTTACAAGCAAAAGGCATTGACGCAAATATGCAGATGCTAAAAGCAGAGCTAATTAAGTTAGTGAAAGAAAATAAAGCGGCAAATGTGCGATACGAAATCGATGAAATGGCTTTGGAGTACGGTCATCGCGTTCTAAGAATTCCACCGTATCATTGCCAATATAACGCGATTGAGCTAATCTGGGCTCAAATAAAAGGTTACGCCGCCCGCCACAATACTTCCCCGCCATTCAGCACGAAAAAGATGATGACCCTGTTAAAAGAAGCCTGCGGGAAAGTCACAAGAGATGACTGGGCAAAGGTTGTCGAAAAGACTAAAAACCTGATTATGGAACATTTTGACCGAGATATCAGGATTGATTCTGTAATTGATAATAATATAATTATACATGTAGGCGAAGATGATGATGAAGACACCACCTCCTCAAGCGAATCGGAGTCTGATTAATATTCTGTACGCACATTTAGTTCAATGTACTTTATTCCATAGAAATACAGATTGTAACTTTGTAAAAAATAATAAATAAAACAATTTTATTATATTAATATTCCCTTTTATTGTTTCCACGTAAAGAACTAAAATATAAATTTTAAATGATTCCGCCAATTTAAAACGGTCTAAATCTAATCATAAAAATAACGCGGCGGTTCATTTTGGAGTAACGGTAACGAACTCGGTATAATGTTGTGTCCATCACTAGTCGTGACTAACTGATAAGTGTCAGGAACGCATTCTCTGAACGGCCGGACAATAGTTTAATTTCTTTCTTTAAGGTCCTATTGCAGAGTTTTCTTATGCGGTAAACTTGACATACTAATATGTATAATAATATGTGCTACCAGACACGGAGCAAAATGCTTGTGTACATTCTAGTAATACAAAAAAATAGATAATTAATAGGTTTGATAAAATATTCCTTACACAACGAAGTTCTTTTTTTTTTTTTGTTTAAAAGAGTAGACTCCTAATTTCGTGATAAAGAAACTTTTCAAAATAGATTAAGTTATACGGTATTTGTCTCAAAAAATAATTGGAAATAAGCACTGTGTGATAACCATCGAATTAAAAAAAATGCATATTATATCCTCTAGACACCGAAGTCTCTTTTAAAATCACTTGCGACTACGTCCGAATGTACTAAATAAAGCATCAAAATATTATTGCTGCAAAGACCGAGACCTTTCAAGCTAAATAAAATGTAAACTAAGGATTTCCAGAGTTTTCACTATAACAAATGTTTTTTAGTATTTTTTAACAAAGATATCGAACATATTTGTGTTTAGGTATCTTTCGTTCTATAAATAGGACTTCCGGTCGTTACGGCCAAAGGAGGTTAGTTGTAAAAATTAAACAAATAGTTTAATTTGTTCACATAAATTTAATTAAATGACACAAATTAATAAATATATGCTTTAAAACTAATGGTGATAGCTTTTAGTCATGGGAAGTAAAGGTTGTGCAAATTATCTGCCGCGTTTTCGACACTGCTCCTCTTCTTCTTCACCACCAGATTCAGGTCTCAAAGTTGTATACATTTTTTTAAGAATCAAGAACTCAGAAAACTTTATTTTAAACTCTCCTAACTCCGACCTCGACGACCAGCTGTAGTCCTGCCGACGCCACTAGAACCAGCTCGAACCTCTGGCGAGTTGGTATCATCATCGCTGTCACTCGAGTCTTCATCTTCCGATGATTGAGCTGCGCCACTCCTATCATTGGTAGTTATTAAACGCCCAACAAAATCTTCATAGTCACCCGAGTCTTCAAACTCGGAGTTATTTAACCACTTGAACGTTAACTGCGCGAATCGCTTTCGCGAGTCCAACGTTCAAGTGGCAACGCTCGCAGTTTTTTATGTGTTTATAAAAAACTGCGAGTTTTCCGTTTTGATAAAAACGGCTAACACGAGAAAATTACTGCATCAATTTGAAAATGAAAAACATCGTCGTGTTCGTAAAAGTATAGGGAATAAACTTAAATTAAAATACATTAACCTTATGAATATCTAAATATAATGAATAGTTGATAAACCTGAGAAATTGCGAAAAATTGTTGACATTTTCCGCGATTTTCCAGGAATTATATTATTTGTGAATAAAATTAGCAACCCAAATTGATGATTTTATTTTTAAAATATAATTAACTATATTTCTTTTAAAATAAAATAAATATATTTATAATTTATAAGGTTAAAGTATTTTAAATTATTTTTGAAATAAATACCTTTTTTAGCTGACTCGGCCATCTCGGCGTTTTGTACGTGCATACCATATTTTTGTTTAGACAATAAGAACATAAAAATAAGAACGTAGTAGGTTTGTTTTCTAAATTTAATTATTGTTTATTAGTTTATCTTCTAGTATTAAACGATTTCAATAAACTTTAAACGATTTCAATAAACTTTTATTGAGGAAAGCGTAATTAAACCGCCATTATTGTTAAACTCAAGGCCAAGTTTTAGTCTTTGACTTTTCTTTTATTAAATTTTAAAAGTTACTCAACTTTTATAACATAATATTACGACCATTAGAAAGCACACATTTTCTAGAAAATTGTAATATATTACACTTCCAACAATATTTAATTAATCAAATGTATTTAACACATAAATAAACAGTAAATTTCATACAAGGACATACGAAATGAAGCAAACTTCTGTTTGACATTGCGACCACAGATTATTTTTTACAGCTGTTTATTTTGGTGTAATCCGTTCGGAAACTATCGACAATAGTCCCACAGACTTTTTTAAACGCAGAGTTTAAGCGGTAGAATCATGTTTTTATAAAATATCGCTCGTTGTAGAACGAATTTTTTTTTTGGTACTTTTATACCATATGACGTAAGTCCCGCCATTTTGTCAGTGGATAAATCATACCCATTGTCGTTCAAGTGGTTAAAATATCTGCGATTTCGGTAACTTGTAACGTTGAAATTAATAAATACCTACTTTTTGTATTAACGCTGACAGTTCTATGAATACGATCAATTCCATGTACCTAAATGATGCAGTTCGACCGAAGCGACTATTTATAGGTTTAAATAATTTACGACTGTAGAATTCCTTAATTATTTTGTATTCCACCCCAGAATGAAATGAATTCCATAGAATGTTTATCAACCAACATTTCTATGCAAAAAGTAAACTAAAACAAGAAAAATTATCAAAGATAAATCAAAATTTACTTACCTCGTCGACCACGTGCCCCCATTGTTGTAAACTCGGGAGCGCGCGTCACATGAATGGCTGCCGCTCGGAATGAAATTTCTTTTGAAATCCAAGGACAAACTATCGCCATTGCTTTATTTTAATTGGTTAAAAGAATTCACATGACCAAAACTTATTTAGAGGGAAAATACAAACACTCGGGAATTGATGCTATAAAAAGGTTGACCGGTCGTACTTAAAGCACAAAATTTTGAAACGTTCGGCCTTTACAGCAAGATGTATTTAATACTATTTATAGCACTCGAGGTGTCTAGAGGATATAATTGCATATAAATAAGCGCTCTATTTTAAGAATATGTTTTAATAAATAATAAAAGACAACTCCCGCTCTAGGGTTCATGCACTGTGTCGCAGGGACTTTTTATAAACATTAATTAACGGACACAAAGAACACAAACACAAATTATTGTCCTGCGTGGGGATCGAACCCACAACCTCGTGCACGGCAGTTGCTTGCGCTACCGCCGCGCCACCAAGGTCGTCAAAATTTTTAAATTAAAAAGTATAATATTTTAATATAATAAGTATACAGAACCCACTAATCCATACATAGCTCTAACATAACCCTCTATATCTAAATGTTACCATCCTCAAAATGCGAAGTGACGCGAGCGTGAGCGAAGCGTCGATTACCAGGATTTGTTTTCGATTTTCTTTCCAAGCAACACTAACGTCTGAATTAGAGGGAAAAGAAGGTTGATATAAAAATAAATATCTATGGTTTTTTTTTTTCATATCTATTGAAGGTATTAACTAGATTCCTTTTGGAAGGCATGCTTCGGGTACAAGCCAAGACATAATTTATTTTAAAGGTTTCTTTTATTTGTTTATTTTGTCTTAATTGATGTATTATTATGTTATAGGGAATGTGTATAATGCAGGTATTCTATACAATACCTAGGTAATGTATATAATACCGGGGTCGTTCAGGTAATGTATGAAATGATAATTTTACACTTTGCCTAGGAAATGTATAGAATACCGAGGCATTGTATAGAATACCGGTCGAAGCATAAGTAATGTAAGTACTCTATTTTTCTTCTCTATGTTTTAGTTAGATAGATACTAATCTTTACTAATACCAAGTTCTTATCTTTTCTCTTCAGTAAGACAGCCTCTTCACCATAACGCTGTCCAAATCAGTACCACCGCTGTTTCCGCTTAATCTACCTCCAACCAGTAGTGTGAAAATGTTACTGTTTAATAAATATATAAATAATTTATTTATTTTCCTTCACAATTTGACTATAACTAATACATTATTTGATGAGGTTACTATGTAATCTGTGAAGGACTGGTGCATGAAATGGGTTTAGAAAACCTGTGCCACAAGTCACCAGGCCCCCGATAGTTGACATAGGACCTAGACATGCAATATAGAAGACAGTATTATGAACGAAAGCACTTAATAACTAATTGCTAAACTTAAACAATAAAACTGTGTGTGAAAAAATAAAGTTGAAAACTGTGTTAAGAAGGAATGGTACAGTAGCTAATGATATAACAGGGCTATGAGACTTAATAACTTATGTCCAGTAAATATAATTCTAGCAACACCAAGCTTAAGTTTTTTAAGCAGTTCAGGCTGCAAGGCGTACCAAACAATACATAAATATTCTCGAAAAACATTACCCTCCTTTAGCCGCATTCAGGTTAAAACTTAGTTTATTATCGTTTTGAAACCCTTTAAAATCTATTGTTGTCTTAATCAAAAGGGGAAAATAATAATTTTAAAAGCTTAAAACAATTGTTAGGTACAATTACAAGGGTCCAACTCCAAGTAGCGTTCTCAATTTCTTTGTTTTCATCCCCTATTGAGCGTACCGTCCGGGAAAATTTCTGGAAATACAAAACTTTGGTATTAACTTTAAAAACAAAAAACATTTTAATACTTAACCTTACCTCAATGAAATTGTATTATGCCAGTTAGGAAGACGCCATCTTGCTTTTTATTTTTTTTTGTAATTTAAAAAGCTTTTAATAGACAATGTTCTTTATTTGATTTTTGCCAGATTTACATAGCTAGACTTTTAAATAAATAATTCTCTATAGTATAAATGTATGATTTTATTCTTAAGTAGGGTAATGATTTTCGCCTGTGTATGATTTATGGTCGTTCTATTGTGACTAGTAATGTGTAGGTACTTAAATACACATTTTCGAAAGAAAATGAAAGTCTCGACGTTAATGACATTGGCTAAAAAGTAGTTTTCACAGCACAACATTCCCGCATGAGATCGCGAGTTATAACATGCAAGATAGGTTAATTTTTGTATAAACAACAAATCAATGATTAAATGTACTTTTTGCTTGTTTTTTTATGCATTTTTTTCTCTAAAAAAGATAGAGACATGTTTAGGTACATATTATGTGTTAATTATTATATTTGTATCAATTAACGTTTATTATCTCCAGGCACCCTATATCTTGACAGCTAACCTACAATGAAAAGTTAAAAATAAACATAGCTTCGAGTACATTGAAAATAAATTCACATTTCTCACAAATTTAACCTATTTCTATAAAAACAGAGTACAAAATAAAACTAAATTAGCAATAATTATTTTTTATTTAACTCAACCCGTTAACTCTAGAAATATCACCTCGTTAAAAAGTCGAATGAATAAAAAATCCATAAAAAAAGTGTGAAACCTAAAATACACAACTCTTTAGTTGCTAGAGAGTTACAGCGTGGCTGTATGGAGCGTTTCCTTTGCCTGAGGCATGCGACGGCGACGGCTAATTATTTCCCGCCCCTTCCGTTTCCTGCCCGATCAACGGTTCCGAACTCGGCGAGATTCCAAATATGAATTTGAAAAACGTTGAATGTGTAACTGTAACGTGGGAGTTTTTTGAAAACATTTTGTTGTAATTAATTTTATTTTTTAAAACATTTAATATGGGCCCTTTGTTCCAATTAATTTAGTAGGTTTGTATAAAAACCCGTTGACGTCGCACTAGGTCCCACTACAGGGACGAGCTTTCTGCAGTGGTTAAAGAAAAATTGGCTTAGGTACCACGCTGGTCGATTAGAAAGGATTCAAGTAGATAGGTACAAGATTTTGTTATGTTTTTTTTTGTTTCGTGGACTTAATAATATCAGTGGAACTCTTCTTAGTTGACTTTTATCATTCCCATTTACCCATTGAATAAAGGATAGACATTGTAAAGCGATCCAGGGGCATTTAAGATGCTATATTGAACCCTATCTCTGGTTTTGTATAATTTCATTGACTTTGGTTTATTTAAAACTAGCTGACCCGTCCCCACTTCGTTGGATGGCGAAAAAAAAATCCCTTTTTTAAACATAATTCATTACTGCTCCACTCTTATTAATCATAGCGTGATACTATATAGCCTATGACACTCCCTGATAAATAGACTATTTAACACAGAAAGAATTTTAAAATCGGTTCAATAGATCACGAGATTACCCCCTACAACGTCACAAACACACAAACTTTAGCTCTTTATAATATTAGTATAGATATATTTTCCCACGGAATCGTGAACGCCATTGTTTTTACGTAGAATTTGATAAACTCATATTGATCAACCAAATAAAATTATCTAGTGTGTGACTTGTCTATTTACCACGATTAAACATCTTTAATTCTTTGTAAGCCCCGTTAAACAAACTAACAAACGTTCCAAGTATCTCAACACGTAACATCGACATAATACCAGCCGTCTTGCCCTACGTGCCACATTCACACCTTGTGTATCATAACTGTACTGCTGTGAAAACAAAGACTTGATCATGGACTGTTCTAATGAGTCTCTTTCACAAACTATTATTGAGCAATGGAGCATGCATGGAGGCAGAGGAAACTGTGTCACATGTGCTCCTTGAGTGCACAGGTGTCGCTGACACACGAAGAAACACACTAGGAACCCTGAAATCTATCACGGAATGACTGAACAAAATCAGTAACCTCACACGCTTCCGGAGGGAGGTGGGCTGGCTGGAATGACGAGTGCCCCTCGCGTACAATGGTCCCCCTCAAGGACTAAGTGCGGAAACCAACCCCCAATAACTTAGAACTTAGAACTATTATTGAGCATTTACTTATGGCATGTGACCTCTATTTAATCTCCCTCTCCTCTATCCATGAATTATTGTCCTGAGACTGGATGACATGACATGTCATCACAATCAAAGACACATTGTGTCTTTTAAATGCTTTATTTTGGATTGCCACATAAAAGTCCATAATTCATACAATATAGGATTATTATTTATGTGATCGACATAATACCAGTCATCTTTTCCTGCGTGCCATATTCACACTTTTGTATCATAACTGTACTGCTGTGAAAACAAAGACTTGATCACGGACTGTTCTAATGAGTCTCTTTCACGACCTCGATTTAACGACTACTAAGTACACACATCAAAAAAGTCTAAGCAACATGCATGATATTACAAATTTACCATTTATATTAATTAATTTCTAAGTATTTACTCACTCAAAGTGTATAGGTAAGTAAACTTCAAGTGTATAGGTAAAAAAATTTCGATTATGTTTTGTTTTTTTTCATAAAATTCAAATGACTGCGAATTTGTTTGAATTTGAGTGCATGTTAATTGCTACGTTTTAGTCTTGATTTTATAATTTTACCAACCATTTAAATACAGTTGGCGACAAAATTGAATTGTTAGATATTCTTTACGTCATGGAGCGACGTCATTTGACGGCAGATGAAATGCAAAGAGCTGTAGGGATGTTGCAAGCGGGAAGTAATCAATCTCAGGTATCTCGACATTTTGGTATTCATAGAAGTGTTATTTGTCGTCTTTGGCAGCGCTACAATAATACAGGGGAACCCGCTGAACAGCATCCAGGCCGTAAAAGGAGTACAACCACTCGGCAAGACCGGTACATACAACTGACTGCAAGACGCCAGCCGATGTTAACCGCTCGAGAGATAAGTTTGAGGCTACAAAATTCAAGTGGTGTTGATGTAAGTCCCCAAACTGTGCGAAATCGACTGCATGAGTACGGCCTACGAGCTCGACGCCCTATCAGGTGCCCACCGATACGTCACGGGAATCGCGCTCGTCGAAATGAATGGTGTAGAGAACGCATAACATGGACCCAGGAACAATGGGATAAAATTATGTTTTCCGATGAGTCGCGATTCGGGTTTAGGCCTGATACAAGAAGGGTGCGAGTGTACCGTCGACCCGGAAATACTGAAAGACTCAGGTGCGTTCAGGAAGTTCATCCATACAGCGGCTCAACAGTTATGGTATGGGCGGGTATTATGAAGAACAGGCGAACTGAGCTCGTTTTTGTAAATGGAAACATGAACGCTGAAAATTACGTTGAGGATATTCTCAGACCTTATGTCCATCCATTTGCACAAACCTTTGGCTCCGATTTTACGTTAATGCATGACAATGCGCGTTCACATACAGCTCGGCGAACCAGTGAATACTTGGCAACGGAGAACATCCAGGTATTGCCCTGGCCTGCACAATCGCCAGACCTCAACCCCATCGAGCACGCATGGGACATGCTCCAGAGACGTGTTTTGAAGGACTTGGACGGAGTGACAACAACCCAACAGCTGAAGGATTTGCTACAATTCCATTGGGAGCGAATACCGCAAGATGACATAAACAGTCTCATTAATTCAATGAATAATCGTTGCCGGCAAGTTCTGAATAGCAGAGGAGGCCATACTTTGTATTAAGTTGTCCTATTCTTTCACAATAAATTCATTTTCTTAAGAAATTTCAATTTGTAAAAAAAAAGTTTAGTTTCTTATGTACCTGTATATTCTAATATTGTTAATTTCTGTTATTAAAAGAACTTATAAAGAAAACAGCTGTTATTTTTACATCATAGAACCCTAAAAATATTATTTTAAAAATAAAATACAACGTTATAATTAAAATAAATGGTAAAATAAATTAATATAAATGGTAAATTTGTAATATCATGCATGTTGCTTAGACTTTTTTGATGTGTGTATTTGGAATAGAGACTCAATACCGATTCCTGCTCGGTGGCAATTTTGAGTGTATCTTCAAAACATTATATTAATTCTTGCAAATAAAACTCCTCCAAATATTGCCCACCTTTTGCCATCATGTCCGAAGGGAAAATAAAACGGATCATCCGTTTTATTTTGAGTGATTTTGAGTGTAAACATGAATATTTGCATTGGACTGGGTGCTTTCCACGTAAAAATATGTACGTTATTGTATTTACAAAAATAAATTTTATAAGTAAGTATATTTATCTGTTTTCTACTATTGATATGGCATTGTGTAAATAAATGTGTCGAATCTTTACATAGTATAAAATAAAGTCGCCTTTTTTGTCCCTTAATATGCTTAAATCTTTAAAACTACGCAACGGATTTTGATGAGTTTTTTATTATTAGATAGAGTGATTCAAGAGGATGGTTTATATTACTTCTTTCCGAGTTCCGGTCTTGGTTAGTCACCTTTTACTGTGCTTATCGTTGTTTTTTGTAGTGTTCCAATAATTCTCAAAGTTTCTCTTGAACATAATTTATCAAATTTGTAAGGTAGCTACAAAGCAATGGCGGATACCAACAAGTGTGGTGCCTGTGATGACTACCTTTCAGATGGTGCCCACTGCGCATCATGTAATCTAATATTACACTACCATTGCGGTGGTGTCACAGAAGCCGGTTATCGGAAGCTTGGGGACCGAAAACTTACATGGCGGTGCAGTAAGTGTAAACAGGCTGGTATTGCTATCTCTGCTTCACCAAGATCTCCGCTTCTTGAGCCTGAATCGGCTGTACTGCGAGAAATTCGAGCTCTATCAGTAAAATTTTCTACATTTGAGAATATGAAGGAAGAAATCCTGGCGCTTCGAAGTGAATTTGCCGAGTTTAAAACATCACTGGCTAATCAGTACAACGAAGTGATGAAAGAGGTCACTAGCAAAATTACTGAGATGGAACGGCGTATTGTAAAAGTTGAAACGGTTCAAGAACAGATGGTGCAAATGCAGGCTCGTTTGGATAGTTTAGAGGAAGAGAACAACAGCAGAGATCAATGGTCTCGGATGACCAATGTTGAAGTTAAGGGCGTGCCAATGTCTAGCAATGAAAACTTGCTTGATATTATTACTAAAATTGGTGTCAAGGTTAACTATCCCATCAACAGAAACCAAATAAATTTTATCACTCGAGTCCCAACGAGCGAAAAAGACCGCGTGAAACCAATTATAGTATCTTTTTGTCAGCGTTACGTGAAAGAGGACTTCATTGCCGCTGCCAGATATGAATTAAAGACATCGCCCCTAACACCAGCAAAGCTGGGGCTAATTGGTAACCATAAATTATTTATAAATGATCACCTGACAGTAAGAAATAAGATGTAGCTGTCTAAAGCAAAGAAAATTGCAGCAGAAAAGAATTTTCAATATGGGTAAGAAACTGCAAGATACTTATAAGGAAAATGGATACGGCGCCAATATTGACAGTAAAAAACGAAAAAGATTTACAGAAAATTGTTTAAATCGATATTTATTATTGCATAACATAGTAGTAAGAAAAATGTATAAAAATAAGTTATTGTTATTTTCGTCCCCTACTGTAAACTTTGAGAATCACTATCAAGTGTGTGCTACTCAGGTTTTCCAACTATTACTAAAGCGTTGCACGGTAATTACAACAGAATTAGTTGTATGTTATAAATGTAATGTTTTTTCCATCATCTGTAAAGTATACTTTATTCCACAGATATTAAGGTCCATTTTTCCCATATGGTGTTTTCTACTTACGACCATTAGCCACCAGCTGCCGACAATTCTAAACAGGTCGTTGCTTATTGTCTCTTTGCAAGTCATTCAATTCCATTTATTGATTATTGTATTACAGTGTATGTTTATTTGTCTATCCACTACCCTCGACACTCAATTATCAATTTATCACAGTGATCAGTACTTTAAAAAATTAAATCTAAATGTATTCATTTTGTATAATGTGCATTATTGTTTATATGCAAGTTACTTGATAATAGAAATTCTTAGTAAAATTCAAACTTAAAATTTATTACCAAAATGTACGAGGATTACGCACAAAAACGCAAAGTGTACTACGTAACGTATGTCTTAGTTCTTACGATGTAATTATATTTACGGAGACATGGCTTGATGATAGTTTTTACAGTGGTGAATTGTTTGATTGTCGTTATAATGTTTGGAGACGTGATCGTGACTATTTGCGTACCGGTCAAAAACGTGGGGGTGGTGTTTTGATCGCAGTGAGACGTGAACATACAGTTGTTGAGAGACCGGATTGGCGATGCTCGGATGAGGATAATTGGGTTTCAATTATATTAAAGGGATCAAAACAAAAGGTTAGTTACAATTTACATATTTGTTCACTGTACTTATGTAGGGAGAATCAAGGTAGCTCATATAATACACAGCTGCGTGCTTTCACAGACAGCTTTAATAACATAGTTTTGGCTAATCCATTGGATAAATTCTTGTTGACCGGCGATTTTAATTTTGGTAACGACGTCATGTGGGTACGTGGGGACGTGGCCAACGGCGACTTGTTACCGGAAAATATTATGTCTCAGCATATAGTTGAATTCTTTGATACACTTCAAACATTCAATATGTCACAGTATAACGGTATTCGCAATGCTAATAGCCGATTGCTTGACTTAGTATTTTGTAATGATAGTGTATCAGTCTCTGAGGCTGTGGACCCGCTGGCTCTGCCCATCGACTGTCATCACATGCCATTACATATTCAGACCAATTTTTTAGAAATTCATAAACTTATTGATAATCCTAAGCAACAGTATATTTATTCGAAAGGCGATTTTATTACTATAAATAATAAACTTCAATCGATAGACTGGCAAAATTTGTTATTGTGTTCAAGTTTGGAGGAGGCTGTCCGTCGGTTTTATAGCATTTTATACGCTCTTAGAGATAAGTATATTCCACTCAAATCTTTTAAACAGTCAAGCTATCCCCCGTGGTTTACTCCAGCATTAATCAAAATTATTAAAGAAAAACACAAATATCATAATAAATATAAAAGATATAATAATTTATCAGATTATCACTCGTTCTCATTGCTTCGTAGTAGGGCTATTGAAGTGGAAAAACTAAGTTATGAGAAATATATGTATAGGGTTGAGCAATCTATTATAAATAATCCCAAATCTTTTTGGTCTTTTGTAAAGAGCAAACGTCGTCGTGCTGGCTCATATCCCAATGTTATGTCCTATAATGAAAAAATTGTAGATACGGGTGAAGATATAAGCAACCTCTTCTCTAGTTACTTTCAATCTACCTTCTTACAACCTGGGCCAGTAAGTGGTCCTCAACACACGCCGGGAGGATGTAACGGTGATACAGTTATGTCAATTGGCACGGTTGACATTCAACATTCTCAAGTGCTGAGTTTGCTCAAGGCATTAGATATCACCAAATCTGGTGGGCCGGATCAAATATCACCAGTTTTTATTGTCAACTGTGCTAATAGTCTTGCCGAGCCCCTGTGTATTTTATTTAAGCGGTCGCTCTCTGAGGGCATAGTTCCAAAGCTATGGAAGTCAGCGTTTGTAACCCCAGTCTATAAGAAGGGAGACAAAGCTAACGTTGAAAATTACCGTCCTATTTCGAAAATTTGCCTCTTTTCTAAGGTCATGGAGCGTATTGTACACTCGGATGTCTACGCTGCGTTTAAATGTTGCTTTAGCGACGACCAGCACGGCTTTATTAGAAACCGCTCAACTACGTCAAACCTACTCCTCTCGCATGAGTTTGTGGTTAATGGTATGGAGCAGCGTCAGGTGGATGTTGTCTATACCGATTATACTAAATGTTTTGACCGGATTGACCACCATGTGCTACTGCGGAAGCTACAGCTGGCTGGTATACACGGGGATCTGTACCGATGGTTCTGTTCATACATTGATAACAGAACACAGGCAGTCGTTCTCCAGGGTTACACCTCTGGGTGGTGCACGGTCCCATCCGGTGTCCCTCAAGGGTCCATTTTGGGTCCGTTGCTATTTACAATATTTATAAATGATATTAAAAAATGTTTCCATCATTCATATATTCTTCTTTATGCGGATGATATGAAAATTCACAAAGTCATACGTGACCTATCTGATGCATACCTGCTACAGGATGACCTGAATAGGTTTGAGACCTATTGCAATGAAAACAAGCTGCAGTTGAATGTATCGAAGTGTTTTCAAATAACTTTCTCCCGTCGTACATCAATCATAAACTATAACTATGTTATGAGTAATGAAACAATTTCCAAAGTTAGCCACATTAGAGACCTCGGAATTGTGCAGGACAGCAAACAACTGCTTGACCTTCATGTCGATAATATTGTAAAAAAAGCATCAAAAGCTCTTGGATTCGTATTGCGTACTGCGGCCTGTTTCCGTTCTATAAAACCGGTTAAGGTTCTGTATTGCTCACTCGTGCGTAGTCATTTGGAATATGCGTCTCAGGTGTGGAACCCCCAATACGAAGTTTATAAGTCTCGTATTGAAGGTGTTCAAAGAAAATTTCTACGCTATCTAGATTTTAGGACCCAGCAGTGCTCGATTGACTACGACCATCGTTGTAGGAGATACCACTTCCTGCCCCTCGAAGTGAGACGTCATATTGGTGACATAAGCATGTTACTTAACATAGCCAATGGTCACATAGATTGTCCTGAGCTGGTGGCTAATGTGTCCTTAAGAACAAATTTATTGGGCTTTCGCCATAGACCATTAATAGACGTAGCGTTTGCTTCCACAAACTATAAAAAGAATGTTTATTCTATAAGAAGTGCAGTTGGCATAAATAGACTTCCCCGGGACCTTAATATCGACCTTTATTGTAGTAGTGTAACAAGTGTGAGGCGGCTTCTGGCTGATGCATATTTTAAAGGGATAGCCCCCTTTGAAGTGCGTATCTGATGGTGGCTAATTGATTGTGACCTTAATTATAGGATATTATATTATTGTCTTATTACCTTAATATATTATTGTTTTTTTTTTTTTCTTTGTGGAGTGTAATAAATATTTAAATTATATTGGAATAAGTAGATAGTGTATAATGTTAATAGTATAGGTATTAGGTGAACAAACTTTGACAGAAAAAAAAATCAGTAACTATAAGTGAGGGCTTGTAATTGGCAATTTGTTGTAGCAAAATTTATTGTATTTATTGTATTATTAGTCCGTAAGCCTTCTTTAAAATATAATAAAAAAAAAAAAAAAAAAAAATTACCTATGTATAAAACATGCATAATATGGTAAAGAAACCCATATAAATTTAGAGATTTCTAATGAATGAATCTTGTAGGTATTTAAACGTTGTTTAAGGACATTCTGTAGTAGGTGCCCGTACGGAGCCGTGCGGAGCCAAGCCAGGTCGCTAGTATTATAATATTCCATAGGTTCCATTCGTTCTATAGGGCAAGAGCGTAGCACTTAAAACCGGTGGGCATGTAGGTATGTTGATTGACTGTAGACAAAGCAAAGCTGATTCGTAAGGATCGTATATCTATTTGGGGCTCACTAATATCTGTAAGCCTCCATGCAAAGAAAGCGAGACTTTATGTATTTACAAAAAAATAAAGTATGGTTCTCCGTAGTTTTATTTGTAATAAGTTTAAGTTTAGATGACTTTGTGTGAATGTATGTGCTAAATTATAATTATATTCATAAAGCAATTGGAGGCAGCCTTCATGTCTGTGACATAGCATAATATATAATAAATAAATTGCAGGAAAATCACCTACGCTGGTACGGTCACGTTTTGCGGAAATCGGCAAATTACCTTGGGGACAGATGTCTAGCCATGGCGCCTCCGCCTCGACCCGGCAGAAGAGGGAGACCCAAAAAATGCTGGCTTGACGTCGCCAGGGATGACATGCGTGCCAATGGCCTTGCAATTAAGGATTCCGAAGACCGTGCGAAGTGGAGCAAAAAAAGCCGGAAAGCAGACCCCAGGCTCCATGGCTCTCGAGCCGTGGACGTAACTGGGAACTCGCTAAGATGAAGAAGATTTATAAAGCAATTTTAATTAATCTTTTAAATATATAAAGATATCAAAACTGATATAAATATACGTTATATTTATATCTATCTATATACTTATAATAAAACTGTAGAGAGATCAATTCTGTACATTGAATATATGTTAAAAATTAATATTGGAGGATGAATGGTGATCGATACTAATGCCAAAAATGCAATCAATAAATTTTTTGTCTGTCTGTCTGTCTGTCTGTCTGTCTGTCTGTCTGTCTGTCTGTATGTGCACGCATGGGTCAAAAACTACTGAAGGCATTTTAACCAAACTTAGTACAATTGTAGTCCATACTCCCGGGCAGGTTATAGGCTGTGTAACATAACGCTAAGACACATAGGAGCTGAGCAATGACGAAAAATTTGAAGCAAGTCGGTTGAAAAAAAGCGCGTTCGAGCTCTTATCATCGCATACGTTGATCATACGCCAAAAAGATGTATTACAAAAATAATGGTCTTCAAACGATGAACAAAAAAGTCCTGAATAGTATATATCTATCTTTTATATATTAGCCACAATAACCTGTTTAATCGTTAGGGTTTTCTTCAAAGTGTATTAAATACATAAATATATTGTAATTTGCATAGACATATCTTTTTCAAACTCCCATATTTCAAAAGTACACTTTAATACCTTATTCATAAAAAAAAAAATTATAGAAATCGGTTTATAAACACACAAGATTTAGATGAAAGAAAATTTCCAAATGTCGCCGCGCCAGTATGAGTACGGCTGTACGGTTGATTTTTGTTTAACGTCTGAAACGGCCAACCGGTGCATCTATATAATTTCATTCACATTGACTCTTAATGCGAACGGACGTGGATCTTATTGACTCTTCTCGGAATAAGCGCGCTTTAGATATTAAAATACATAGATACGTAGTTTTTAGGTATTAAGTTTAAAGTAGGTATCTATCTATACTATAATAAAACAATCGGAATCGGATAAGTAATACTCGAGATATCGCTAGATCTCTTTATTAGAACAGTCCAATACAAATCAGGGGTCATGAAAAATGGATTTGGTTCAATGTTGAATGAATTTAAATTTCGTTTCTTTTGTTCACGAGATGGCGTTACCAGTAGTAATCATAAAATAAATGAGTTTTTAAATAATATATAACTATTTTATTATTAAGTGCTATTAATAAGTTATTCCTTTTAAATGTTAATAAAATTAACCATGAATCGTATGTGTAATATCAATTATAAGTCTTCACACTAGCCTTTAAAAATATCAATTTAACGGACACAAAGAACATCCAGACTAAGGACAATAGTTTGTGTATCACAATTGTCCTCCATGGGAATCGAACCCGCGACCTCATGCACGCCAGCCATGTAATGCGACCGCCGCGCCACCGAGGCAGGTAATTCTGCCGCACCATAACGTGGCGTGCAAATGTATTCATTCATAATTAATTAGCGATTATCCGTGTGGTGACGGAGCAAGAATACAATATGTCACCTCCCCATCTCATCCCATGGGGCCACCCGTAAAACCGACTAAGGGACTATCGGTGAATATTATCTTTACGAAATAAAAATGAAGGAAAACTTGAAATTAAACCCTATACCAATCCGACTGGCCAACGTGGTATTAGTAGGCCAAGTATCCCTCCGTCACGGGAGGAGGCGCGTCCTTGCAGTGGGACATTAATGGGCTGTTATGATGAAAAAAGCGATGTCATTTATTTTAACTTACAAATTTGACAACAGATGGCATTGTGCCTGTGACGTCATTTTCAGTATCGCGGTATTAAGATTTTACTTGAAAGAATGACGTTCGCTCATGTCTTTCAGTATAAGTTTAGACACAGTCTTCATAAATATATCTGTCTTTGTAAAGATCTGTTTTTGAAAAGGTTTTGGTTCGTTCGTTAATTTTACAATTCGTGTGTAGGTATATCTGTTTGTTATAAGGTTTAAAAAACGATTTTTCAGTATTAAATCGAATTGCGAAGTAAGTAACATCCGCCACGCGAACGAAGTCGCGGGCACAGCAGCTAGTATATAATATAAGTGTACATAACCCAAAGGTTGTTTTATCAAAGGCACAAGTCGCGTGTAAGTAATTACTGAATCTCTTGCTACTTATTTATTTCGATGGGTCTCGTTTTGACTCCATCTTTGAGAATAATAAGTCTTGATACTTGATAGTATTAGAATTAAGGAATATATTTAAACCAAGTCCTAAATTAGGCGAATTTAAATGTATAGGTAGGAAAGTAGAGTGTATATAATATACGGCTTCCTGTACGAGGCTTCGGGTTCGAATCCATCGCAAGATGTGTGCTCAAAAAGTTATTTTCTTGGTGTTGGGTGTTCTATGTTACGTGAATTCGTTGTACTTATGTGAAAGTCCCCGCAACACAAAGCTCCGATCCTATTTTGGTTGTTTCTTTTAAAGTTTGTTAGTTTGAACTCATTCATTTTTGTTTTTTTTATAATATGATGGGAGGCATAGGAACCAGCAGGTCACCTGATGGTAAGTGATCACCGCCGCCCAGACACCAGAGGGATCACAGATGCGTTGCCGACCTTTAAAAAGGGAGTAAGTACATAAAGTTTTATAGCAAAAGGCTTAATACGGTTACTATTTAATAACCTGTGCCATTGACGTATGTCAATCAAAATAAAGGTTGTCGCCATACCACGTTAATCTCCGTAAAAGTTAGGAAGTACAAAATTCCAAGGCATAGAATTATATCAGCCTTTTAAAATCTTACTTTAAGAACGGCCCCCTATGTAGCAGGGAATCTTGGCCTACAAATACCTCACTGGTCAGAAGTATGGTGGAAGTTTTACCTATTTTTCTTGCAGAGATATCTGCATAGATCTTGCTTAATTAACATCATACTCATAACTCACGGCATGATCTAAGTAACATTTAAAAAAATATATATGTACTATTTTTTTGCAACTAAGTGTATTTGCTTTTAAACACTAAAAACACATAAATGACTTGCTAACAAATTTCACGGACACAAAGAACATTGACACTTAGAATTTAAAGTCGAGACCTCGTGTCGTAGCAGCCCATTAGTGTCCCACTGCAGGGACGGGCCTCCTCCCGTGACGGAGGGATACTTGGCCTACTAATAGCACGCTGGCCAGACGGATTGGTATAGGGTTTAATTTCAAGTTTTCCCTCTTTCTATGTAAAGGTAATATTCCCTTTTATATTATTAGTCGGTTCCTACGACACCCATGGGATGAGATGGGGTGGTGACATATTGTATTCTTACTCCGTAACCACACGGAGACCTCGTGTACAGTAACATAATTGGTTAAATAAATAAAAGTATCAAATATTATTAGTCGTAGTATAAGAGTTTATTCATGCTCTTAAGAAGAATATCTCAAAGGTGTAGCTAAGTTACAATATGCGGTGAGTACACTCGTGTACAAAAGTATTAAGTTAATTATTTAATTTATTTTATTTAATTCGTAAAAATAACTGGCTTACTGCGGAGAGAGGGTTTCTTCTAGAACGGAATGGACCAGATGATTTTTTTAACCAAATCAGCATAAACGCCTACTGCTGTCCGGTTCTCCTACAAAGAAGGATGGAACCTTAGAAATACCTAGTCCGATGGAATGATAGTGATGCTAGAATGGGTTTTACGGCAAGTTTTGCATTCTTTTGTTGTCGTACAGATAATAATTTCCCCTCGTAGTATTAGTAGTCCAAATGACTAATAATCACTAAGAAATAGTTAACCCTACAAAAGAATACTAAATAGAAACAATATAAAACTAACTTTATAAAATATACTGTTGGTTGAACAAGACAAATAAATGGCGCGATCTTGTGACGTCATTGGCATCGTACGATAGAAGGTTATAAAAGAGGAGGCGCGCTAGGCAAGAGCTCACTTTTTGTCGGAACACAGAGCGGAACGGACGTAATACCTGATCATTTTCGTGTGTTAGAGTCAGTCATTTTGATTATTTGTTATAACGGTTGTTTTTAATTAGAACATTATTTGAATAAGTCTATTTAGAAGTTTAAGTTAATTTGTATTTGTTAAAATAGGTTAGTAAAATAAAACTTGTTATTTTTTTTTTATGTTGTTTCTCTTCTGATTTATAATATCAGAAGTGGGATAGAATTCATTTGCTCACTATTTACGGTTATTTGAGATTGTAATGGGGAGATCGAGCAGTTCACGTTCCCAGACCAACGATCTTAGCCCTCGTAACCGTCGTAATAAACGAAGTAGGGAATCGCGAAGTTCAACTCGTGATTTCGAGAGCCGTCGTAGGCGTAAGCGAAATCGTCATCGAGGTTCAAGATCGCGGAGCCCGCTATCACCGCCTTACCAACAATCGCTTGAGACTATCGTCTCGCGGTTGAGAGCACTGGAGGATGGTTCTCGAGTTGTGGTGACACCGGAGACTACAGGTACTGATATATCAAGTACAGCTACGGAGAAAATAGTGGAGGCAATACACTCTCTAAAGTCAGTAAGCACCCATCATTTTTATGTTTCTAATTTTGATCCTAGTGTGCATGATGTTGATCAGTGGTTTGAAGAAGTTGACAGGGCTCAGGTTTTGAATAAGTGGACTGAAAATGAGTGTTTATCTCGAGTTGGTAACTGTTTGAAAGGTGATGCTAAAGCTTGGCTCAGTGACTGGGTCACCAATGATCGGTCTTGGACTAATTTTAAAAAAGATTTTCGTACGCTTTGCGTAAAGAAAATTGACGTTGCGAATATTTTATATGAAATAATGAGCACCGATTCTGACAGTTACTCAACTTATGCAGAATACGCGCGTAAATCGTTGTTACGATTACGAATAGTGAAAGGGTTATCTGATGATTTAATTATTGCAATTATTATAAGAGGAATTAAAGAACCTCAAGTCAAAGCTACAGCTACGAATGCTAACCTGACCCCTGCCAGCATTGTTAATTATTTGTCATCTTTCTTAAAACCATCTACTAAACAAAATAGAGACGAATCTTCTATTCGAAAAATTAAGAAATTTAATTCGAATCATTTTAACAAAAGTCAAGGTCCTAAGTGCTTTAAATGTGGTCAACTGGGTCATAAACAAGCAGGTTGTGCTAAAAAGTCGTTAATAACCGATACAAGTCAATTAAATAACAAAGAACCGATAGTATCAGAATCTAGTCAAAATAAAAGAATATGCACTTATTGTAAAAAAACCGGTCATGATATAAGTGTTTGCTTCGCTAAACAACGTTCAGATTCAAAGCATACTAAGAGTAAGGTTAATTTTTGTTCCACCCCTGTAAAAAAATAACACAAATGACATAGTGGTTGGCACAGTTCAAGGTATACCTGTGGACATTTTAATAGATAGCGGTGCTTTAGAAGTATCCTTGATTTCATCTACAGTAGTTAATTACTTTTCTTGTTCAAGAAAACCAATTAATAAACATCTAAAAGGAATTAGTGAGTCTTTAATTTCAATTAATCATTATGTTACTCTGGTTATAGAATTAGAGGAAATCACCCTTGAAGTAGATCTACTGATAGTGCCGAGTGAATGTATGAACGCTCCTATTATTATTGGAACAGACGTTTTAAACAGGGACGGTGTTACCTATATAAGATCTAAAGAATCTCAGCGTTTAATTTATGATAAAGCTTTGTCAACAGTTTCAGCTTTAGAAATGAGTAAGCAGGGCAGTAGTTTTAAAACCACCTTGCTTGGCAAGGATCTTGAGATACTTTCAGAGTTATTACATAAATACAAGGAGTTTATGATATCGGGCACTGCTACGTCTACGGTAACTACAGGTAGTATGCATATAAAACTAAACAATAATGTTCCTATTAACTACAGACCTTATAAGATGTAACACGGTGAAAAACTTAAGGTAAGAGAAATTATTCAGGATCTCCTTGGTAAGGGTATAATACGAGAGTCGGAGTCGCCTTATGCGAGTCCCATCCTTCTTGTCAAGAAGAAGGATGGTTCGGATCGCATGTGTGTGGACTTTAGAGCTCTTAATAAAATTACAATTAAAAATAGATACCCTTTACCCTTAATAGATGATCATATTGATCGTCTAGGGAAAGCGAAGTACTTTACGGTTCTAGATATGGCTACGGGGTTTCATCAGATTCAGCTAGATGAACAATCGATTCCACTAACTGGCTTTGTGACCCCTGAGGGACATTTTGAATATTTGAAAATGCCTTACGGGTTAGCAAACGCACCAGTGGTGTTTCAGCGTATCATATCTAGTACCTTGCAAAAATTTATTGAGTCCGGAAGGGTTTTAGTGTACGTTGATGACTGTTTAATTTTATCTGCAACGATCAGTCAGGGTTTACAGACACTAGATGAGGTACTAGCTGATTTAACTAAACTGGCTTTTCTGTCAATTTGCGTAAGTGTTCATTTTTATGCAAAGAAGTTGAGTACCTGGGCAGAATTATATCTGATGGTAATGTTAAACCTTCATTAAGCAAAGTACAGGCGCTTGTAAACTCACCGGTCCCTCAAAATGTCAAACAGACACGGCAGTTCTTAGGACTTGCCGGATACTTTCGAAAATATATTGCAAACTACTCGCTCAAAACTGCTTGTATAGCTCAACTCACACGTAAGGGTGTTGATTTTGTGTGGGGACCGCAGCAGGAAGACGTTCGTCAGGAGCTCATTAAGTTACTTACTAGTGAACCCATATTGGTTATTTTTGATCCAGAGCTTCCTGCTGAGGTTCATACCGACGCAAGCAGTGCGGGTTATGGCGCGGTACTCTTGCAGGTTCATAGGGATGGTAATAGGAGAGTAGTTGCTTACTATAGTCAAGTAACCAAGGGTAGTGAAGGCCGTTACCATTCTTATGAGCTGGAGACTCTTGCAGTAGTGAAAGCCCTTAAACACTTTAGGCATTATCTCATAGGAATGCCTTTTACAGTAGTAACGGACTGTAATGCTTTAAAAGCCACACAAACAAAAAAAGATTTACTTCCACGGGTAGCTAGATGGTGGATTTATTTATAGGATTTTGATTTTAGTATTCAGTACAGGAAGGGGGTCATGATACCCCATGCTGATTATCTTAGCCGTAATCCCATTACTACTGTAAATAACATTGATAAACCACGTAACTGGGCCCAAATTGCTCAAACCGGAGATGAGGAGACTCAAACGTTGATTAAAGCACTAGGAGAAGGTCGATTAGATTCATCTCGCTACGTTAAACGAGGTAACCTTTTATATTATCGCTTTACTCCTGTGGGTGAAGACCCTAGACTGGAAGAATTTGCAAAGTATTGTTTAATAAATGCTATTAGCACTCAAGATGTAAAGGAATTAAAACGTGTTATGCAAAATGTAGTGTCATTATTTGGTACGCCAAAACTAATTGTTTGTGATAGAGGTAGGATGTTTCAATCATCCGAATTTTCATCATTAATGAATGATTTAAGTTGCCAGGTACATTATATTACACCTGAAATGCACCACGCTAATGGTCAGGTAGAGCGTTATATCAGAACCGTATTAAACATGCTTCGTATCGAGGTCAATCATGGAAAAAGAGAATGGTCTGAGCAGTTATGGAAGTTACAGCTAGTACTCAATATGACGAAGCAGAAAACTACCAGGCTTTCTCCGTTGAATTTACTCACCGGTACTGATGGTACTACACCAGTTATTCGTGCGCTAATTCGAGACGTTGCCATTGACACGTCTGGTGAAAACCGTGAGTCTCTACGAGAGATGAGAAGACAAGGGACGGCCGAACGGTTGCGTAAAAATCAAGCAGAGCAAGATGATAATGTGAATAAAGACCGACGACCTCCACGTTCTTATAAAAAGGACGACATTGTCTTCGTTATAAAATATTCTCAGTCCGCAGGCAAACTGGATCCTGGAATGCGCGGTCCTTACCGTGTCATTGGAGTCCTAGACCATGACCGTTACGAGCTTCAATTGTTAGCCGGTGCATATGGGAAAACCACATTTGCTGCCGCACAATTCATGGTACCCTGGAAGGGTCATTGGACTCCTGAGACATGCGCTGCGTTCTTTGAAGGTAAGTAGAGCACTGAAGTCTGTTGATAAGCTAACTTTGTGCCTAGGTCAACAGCCACTGGGAAGTATGCAAACTTTGAGCCTATGCTTACGGTGTTAAAGTCTGTGTGGTATGCGAACTTAGAGCCTATGCCTACATGTTGTAAGTCTGAGCAGTACGCTAACTTTGTGCCTATGCTGACAGCCACTGGGAGATATGCTAACTGTGTGCCTATGTCTACAGTGTACATAGTTGCTTGTTTTTTTTTTCTAGAGTTAAGTAGCTTGTTTTCCAACAGTAATCCTTGTCATGACTTATAAGTAATGAATACAACTTGAAACTCAGTAAATTTAATTTCGTCTATTTTTATTTGTATCACTAATGTTATTAACATTCTTACAGAAGACGATGAGGATATGGAAGGTCTATTAACAAATCTTGCTGCAGACCAGCCTGGACCATCTTCAAGACCTGACGAGGACGTCAGAGAGTCAGGAGAGGCCGTGTTGGTTGAACAAGACAAATAAATGGCGCGATCTTGTGACGTCATTGGCATCGTACGATAGAAGGTTATAAAAGAGGAGGCGCGCTAGGCAAGAGCTCACTTTTTGTCGGAACACAGAGCGGAACGGACGTAATACCTGATCATTTTCGTGTGTTAGAGTCAGTCATTTTGATTATTTGTTATAACGGTTGTTTTTAATTAGAACATTATTTGAATAAGTCTATTTAGAAGTTTAAGTTAATTTGTATTTGTTAAAATAGGTTAGTAAAATAAAACTTGTTATTTTTTTTTTATGTTGTTTCTCTTCTGATTTATAATAATACATTAATTTTTAAACACTTTTGTGCATAAGTTTACATTAAGTAAGACGTCGTCGTTCTTCCACAAATTCGGGCGTTGCTTAACATTTAAATGTTGAATCATACTCGGTATCAACCCCCATAGCCACCCTGCGACATCTTAGTATGGATAAGACTTCTTTACATTCATTTAGAGTCGCATTTAAGTATTATACTTATTCGATTTGGCAACAAATTAAAGTTAGATATTAATTTCGATCTTTTAAAACGATTTACAATGATAAGCTTTATCAGGTGGGTCTCTTCAGCTAGAGGCTTCCTTGGTCGGTACTACCGTCGTGTTTTGATAATGTTACTGACATTTCATAGAAGTTTCTAGTAGCTAGTGAAATTCCTTCCACTAGCATGGCGTATTCGAGGGTTCATCTGATGTTTGTCGAATGCACACGTGTTGTCATACTGGCAAAGTGAACCTACAATAGTTTGACTACAGATGATACTTTTATTTATGACTTGCGTTAGTGCTTTTTATCAGGTTAGATAAGTCATTTTTCCGTGACATTTAATGCGAGAATGAGATGGATGGCTAACAGAATGACGCGCTATAAAAAAAGGAAAAAGAAATTGATAGATCCTAGAACAAATTAATAGAAAAACTAAAATTACAATGTCATATCCATGTTAAGACAAACATATCTTAATTCTCGCTAAAAGCGTCGCAAGAAAGTAAACACAAGTAAATTTTAAGTAATAAGGAACCCTAATCAGGCAAGAGTTGGTTAATTACAATTAATACGCCCCCGATGTCCGAATTAAAGCGAACTTGTACGAACACTGGCGAAGATTGCCGAACGTCCCACGAGATGGGTATCGTTCGAAATTCTTAATTCAAAATGTTTTAATTAAATAACTGACTGGTTATGATTACTACTGCTTTGGTTTTCAGATTTTAGAAATAACAGCAGCTGTGCAGAGTTTTTGAGATTAATCCCATTTGGTGTTGTAAAATTCTAGCTGGGCGTACTATTGGTAGACTAGTGGATACCTCCGTGTGGTGACGGAGTAAGAATACAATAATATGTCACCACCCCATCTCATTCCACGGGTGTCGTAAGAACCGACTAAGGGATTATTCGTGAATATTGTCTTTACAAAATAAAAAGAAGGAAAACTAATAAGGAAATTAAACCCTATACCAATCCGTCTGGCCAGCGCAGCGTGGTATTACTAGGCCAACTATCCCTCCGTCACGGGAGGAGGCCCGTCCCTGCAGTGGGACATTAATGGGTTGTTATGATGACTGGATAAAGAAAGAAAAAATGACTTGGTACTATTTACTAATTTCGGTTGGACATTTTGCGAATTGGACATAATGCGACTAAACGCCCCAATATATTTGCATTGAAAAGGTAACGTTTTTAAAAAAACGCCTGTCCTTTAGGAGATTAAGGTGCTATATCAAAGCACGTATCAAATTTTGAAGTGTAGTTTTTTCAGTATGTGAAGAAACAAAAGATTTAGTACGGCTACGTAGAGCCAAACAGAGTAAATCCTTTATTTCTTACTAAACTGACAAGAATACTCATTAGTATTCCTGTAGTAGGTATACTCGAGAAAATTCCCGTACTTAAGGTTTAGGTAGGTATTCCGAAAGAAAATGCAGCAGTAGAGTTTGTTACGCCGTTTCTTCTCTATTAGCGCTTTGGAGGCGGTGGTAAAGTTTTCTAAACTTTTAAATGTATTTAAACTTAGATTAAGTAGTTGAAAGGACATCAAAAAATATATAATGAAAATTGTATTTATTTTTGACTTTTGACGACCTCTGTGGCGTAGTGGTTATTTAACATGACTGCTACGCATCATTACTCTGAGGTCTCGGGTTCGATTAGCGCTCAATGCAAATCTTTGTGTGCAGTTCTATGTATAATTTATGTATGTATTTACAAAAAAAAAACGTATTTATGTATGTTTATCCGTTGTCAAGTACCCATAGTATAAGCTCCGATTAGTTTGGGACTAGATGGCGTTGTGTGAAAGGGTGAGGAATTCCATTTTCAAAACGCAAACCTTTACGTTAGCTCTAACGGACAAATTTATAAACAGTACAATCTACATTCAAATAAATCTTATAACATTCCAAATATAAATTTCGTCCCCTAAACGGAGTTATTCGAAAATTTGAATTAAGAAATTGGATTGGTGTTCTCTTGTTTATGGTGAAATCAAAAGGATAAGGAGGGGATAAGCGAGTGGATGTCTGTCACTTGACTAGGGTTGTTCTTATGTTGTTTATTTAAGATCTTTAATCGCGGTGATTAGCGAATTAAATATAATCTTGCTGCAATTTTTGGACAGTCTTTATAAAGACACGAAATAATTATGTTTCTAGTAGATAGTTATAAATAGAAATTTGTGATTTGAGAAAACCTTTGATCAGAATATGTCATCATATCATTATAATAGCCCACTAATGTCCCACTGCAGGGACGGGCCTCCTCCCATGACGGAGGGATACTTGGCCTACTAATACCACGCTAGCCAGACGGATTGGTATAGGGTTTAATATCAAGTTTTCCTTCTTTCTATGAAAAGGTAATATTCTCAGATAGTCCCGTAGTCGGTTTCTACGACACCCATGGGATGAGATGGGGTGGTCACATATTGTATTCTTACTCCGTCACCACACGGATTAGAATATGTACGTGTGTGTAATGTGTAAGGACTGGAATAATGCCAGACTTATTTGCCTGGCTTTTACACCACTGCACAGCCCCAGACGACTTCTTTCTAAAGTGACCTATCAACTGATGAAATATAAATAAAGAAATATAAATATTTCTCACACATTCACACATCTTGTCCTAAACTAAGCAAAGCTTGTACTATGAGTACTAGACAACGGATAAACATACTTAAATACTTTTTTTTTGTAAATACATACAATACATGTTATACATAGGAAACAACACAAATGATAAAAAAGCATTACCTAGTTAATATATTTGATATGAAAAACTTCCTTCTTTTCTTTATATCCATTTAAATTGTACCACAAAGTGCAAACGCAAATTCTTTAAAACAAAAAAAAAGCTTTCATTATTTTATATTCAAAACCTCCTTACGTTATTCGTCATAGACAATGTAGAAACAAATATATTTTGGTATTGGCAACACAAAATCCTGTATCAATGTTTAGATGTGTTACTTATGTAGACTTAGACGGATCGGTGCAGAATGGATGTGGAACAGCACATACAAAGATACACGGGAATGCCATCAGTCGCTTGCTGTCATCTTAGGTCTAGGTTACATTTCAAGCTATAATATAAATATTATTAAAATACAGCCTCGGTGCAACGGAGGTCGTGGTAGTCGCGGTTTCAAACACCTCGCTAGATTTTTGCGATTTGCTTTGTGCGATTCACTAATTATTCCGTAAAGAAGAAAGACAACGGAAAAAATTGGTACTCGAGGCGGGACTCGAATCCGCATCTCTGGACTATACGCGTCCAGCGCCATGACCACTAGGCCACCCGACTACTCGTCTCGACTACAAAATTTAACCATTGCTTTATACGGTGCCAGAACAGCAACTTAGAACAGTCAGTGCCTAGTGGTCATGGCGCTGGACCTTGTACTATGGGTACTGTACTAGACAGCGGATAAACATACTTAAATACTTTTTTGTTGTAAATACATACATGTTATACATAGAAAACACCCAGACCAATGCAAACAATCATGTTCATGCGAACAAAGATTTGCATGCGCGAATGGAACCCGAGACCTCTGCGTAGCAGTCATGTTATAAAACCACTACGCCACAGACGTCGTCATACTTAACAAGTGCTCTGAAGCTTATCTCCAGCGTCTTATAGCTGATAATAATATGCTTGTGTTAATAGCTTTTGGTTTCTCAGCGTAGTGACGGAATAAAAATATGTTATTACCTCCCTATGAGTAAAGTAAAAGTAGACTATCGTAAATATCCGAATAGAAAATATGCAGATAATTTTCGAGCCTTGTGACCTTGTTCAGCCAACCAAAGAAGAAATGTCCGTTACCGGGGTAGTTATTATTCAAACAAAATAAATACCTTTTAAAGTTCTTCATCGCAACGAACCGCGTAGCATTAGCTGCGACAATAACTTTACCTTCCCCCTTCATATACCCACAGCGAGTTCAACTTCCATTTATTATAAAAATGTGACACATTTTTGATGTGTCAAAAAAGTAAATTATATAATGATGAATAATACACAATAATTGAAATATTTCTACATCTAAAGCTGTAAAGATGCTATAAATATAACAGGTGATGCTATAAATATAAGCAAGTAGCGGCCCATCCCGGCTTCGGACGGGCATTCTTTTCCCGCGTTTCTGTTAAAAATTTTCCTGAATTTTCTTTGCTATAAACCTCATGGCGCCCGAGACCTTTCCAACGAATGCAAAACCGTGGAAATCGGTTCGTGCGTTCTAGAGTTATAGCGTTAGGAAGGAAAACCCGACTTATTTTGATATAGTAGATAAAACCTATAACGAAGATGGCTCCTTGTTAAAGAAACCCCTAATTTTTAAAGGCCTTTTTAATCTTCTAGCGGCCATTCACCCGCTTTTGAACTGACTAACCTACGTGTGTGAGTAAAAAATGAGAAATATGGTGTACCAAATAAAAACCATGGTGTCCCCTTCTCGCTCGTGCATGGCCAGGATTGTGAGAAAACTGGCATTAGTCAATCCGTCCCACGACGGATAGTTGAATAGACCTCATCATAACAGCCCATTAATGTCCCATTGCAGGGACGGGCCTCCTCCGATGACGGAGGGATAATTGGCCTACTAATACCACGCTGGCCAGACGGATTGGTATAGGGTTTAATTTCAAGTTTACCTTCTTTTTACTTCGTAAAGATAATATTTACGGTTAGTCCCTTAGTTGGTTTTTACGACAACCATGGATGAGATGGGGTGGTGACATACGTATTCTTACTCCGTCACCACACGGACAACTAACAAAGGTTAATGGTTCTAATTATTGTTATGGTGTAAGTTTGTAGTGGTCTACTGGGTTCGAGAGCTGTTTAGGCTTAAGCTTGGGTGCTTAAGAGAGAATCGAGTTCGATCAGGTGATCGCATAGTGCGTAGGAAGTTATTAAGTAGCTGAGTAGAGTAACTTCCTTGTCGTTACTTAACCTGTATTATTTGGAAAATAGAGGTCGCATCTGTCTCACCACACCTAAGAAATCTTTATTTCTATTGTCTATGACATAATCATATACATTCTAACTCATTCTAAACTTGACATCTTCTAAATTCAATTTTCAAAAACTCCACAACTGACATGTTCAATATTGACATCACAATATTTATAAATTCGGAATTCCATTTTCGAAACCAAATGTGTTCTCACCTTAACGGCTACAATTTGAATTTTCACGTTACATTGGTACCATCGTGGCAGTCTTTGAGAGCTTTGTAAGCGGATGCGGATGCTGGCCGTCAATCAGACAAATTGGAACCAAAGAACGTGTGTTTGTACTGCGTACAGTTTCGTAAATGGAAGCCGAAACTTGGATTTGTTTTTAACGAATGCTTACTGGCCGGTTTGTATCGGTTTCGTGACGAAATAGTGTCTACACGTTTTGATGTTAGCTTTCCAATAAACCATCTTTTGTGAATGATAATATAACATTACCAGTCCTTAATCTAATTATAATTGGCAATGCTATTTTTGGAATGAATTTCACTTGTACCCAGCTGACTAGATCGATTTGGCTTAAGTTTGTTTTCATCAACATCACGGACGTGATGAATGGAAATTTTGTATTCTTCCATCACTAAGCAGACAGTGATTGTACAATGGTTATAAATGAATTTAAATATATAATTATATTAATGCTACGGAATGTCATTTTGTTTTCTTCGTCTATCACCAAGCGTAGGTACAAATTGTCTATCACCAAGCGTAGGTACAATAGATGACTTGTTATAGATCCAATCTTTCAAATTATGCTTATTTTAAGAGATAATTATTATCTTCCAATTCTTCAGACTTTGTGCAAAGTGACGAAAAGGCGATTAGTTTTCCGGAGAAATAAAAATCCCGTTTGCATTACATCAAGGAATAGACTGGAATCGAATGTACCTAATATTTTTTTCATCCGGCATTATATCAAAACATGCTGAAGTAACTGCCAATTTTCACTAGTTGGAGAGGAAGCATAAAAAAAAAGACATAGCTCTAGTATTAACAACATTGAATCTGTGGTCTATCGCAGTTCACTGCTGGACATAGGCCTCTCACAATACGCGCCATAGAACACGGTCCTCCTCCTTCCGTGTCCAGTTCGACTCAGTGACATTTTAGAGATCATCGGTCCAACTAGCTGAGGAGCGTCCTACACTACGTTTGCCGAGTCAGCAACGAACAATTTTGCTCATCACATTTAAATGCACATTAAATACATCGTTCCAATTCAACTAAACCAATCAAATATCTTCCATTAACACTAACATCAAAGAGCAGCACCGTTAATCTTAAATCGGCAGCAAAAAGCAATCAATCATTCACATATGCGCTTAAAACCTATTGCTATTACATCCCTCGTTATACTAACACTAAATTACCAAATAACATGTTGACGACAAAACGCTTTTCAATATTCCCCCGAAAGATCCCCTTTTTGTATAGCCCCCAATGCCAATCTTGGCAGATTGCTTTTTTTCCTTTGTCAGTTTTGAATACGACTCGCATATACGGCCTTTGTAGATGATTAAATACTGCGCACGCCGGAATTGCCAGATTAAAAATGTATTACCAACCTTTTTGGCGTGTGATAAGGTCGATAGAATATTTTGTTGATTGTAATTGTGAATGGTAGGTACTTCGGATTGGTTATTTAATGGTTTCTTGGCGAGGACGATTTTGTGATTAATTTTATTATCGTTTCTTTTTTTGTATTTGATGTGTGTATTGTTGGAGATTAACTCTTGGTTTGATCGGGTCTGTTGTGAGTGTTCATTGTCCGAGACATCTTTAGAAATGATGTCATGGCATAACTTTTAATATATCGTGTTGTATGCTGACAAATATTAAACTGGTCGTGGTCTTATAACTCAACTCCGGTCCAAGTTTTATATTTACAATTTTATCATGTGTCTAAGTGTTGGATGATGCTTAAACTTTAAAATCGTCTCCGTCTACTCTGAGTTTTCTAGTACGCAGTTCCATAAATCATTTATCGGTTTGGCGTGCTTCTGGATTAGTTGGGCCAGTCGTAAATCTAAAATTCTAAATTGAATTGGAAGTCACTGCTGCATGGCTTGCCTTGTATGTGAAAGAATCTAATACAGATCAATTTTAGGGAGGAATTACAGATAAATTTTTTTTGACACTGATGAACATTGCGAAAAATGCGGTTAAATAGAGGTGACTATAACAACATTATAAATAGTTGCTCAGTTGGTGTAGATGCTCTTGCAAATAAAAGTAAGAATGCCCAAAGAGAGCTTAAGTCCCGTCACTGACTCTACAACTTTAGTAAATTTGTGAGATCAGCCAGGATCATCGAAGATGCGAATAATTGTAAAGTCAAGTCCGTTAGGTGCTAGAGACTTTTCGCTTAGTTATGGCCTATATACCTTTTTGAGAGCAAACGAAGCTATATGAATAAGTAATCACTTACATAAATATGTGTACAATCACTCAACAAAAAACAAAAAATTGTAATCAGACAAAATATTCTTACAAATTCATTACATAACATCAAATATCTATTCCAAAACAGTATTAAAAGATTGTTAAACATAACACACCTATTTATCAAGAACCCACATATAACCTCCAATACCAATACACAAGAGAATATAATATTGTAAAAGAAATAACTTTTAATATGAAAAATGGTATTATCATATAACGCCAAACGCTTTGACTCTATAAAAGATCCTATCAAACAAAAATAACCTTAACGCTAAGGGCATAAGATTGATTTATATTATTTCGATATGAAAGTGGACAGCAAAATAAAAATTTTCAAATAAGAATCGTGCTTCCAAATGCTTCTGCGGTTAAAATGGAATGTTCTTGAAAAATCGACTCTGTTTCTTTTATTGTTAGGTTGGTATTAACAAAATGGCTGCTTTATTATCTTTGTAAAGTTGCCATCTTTCAGCCGAGTTGTCATGGCGCGAGAAATTGTTTAACATTCTGTGGCGTTACTTTATTTCAATAAATATGAATGAGATCGGATGTTATTGGATATTTTTTCTCGCCATTTTTTTCTACTTTTGTTAGATTAACAAAGTTTTGATTCCACGAGAGTGAATTTGTATAAAAAATTAATGGTGACATCATTTCGGATTAGAAAATTTCGTAGGTTTTCCAGTGTTGCCAAATGGAAAGAATCTTTTTGACGTTGTTTTGAAAGAATATGTAAAGAAACTTTTAATTTTTTTGGGTACATTTGTATTTCTTTTTTCTATACTTAATTATTAGTATTTAAGGAATAATAAAAACAAAAAATACACTGAATTTATTACAGATCTATAGCAGGGAAATGAGGAAACCAGGGATTTCACGAAATCCCTAGGGAAATGACAAAATCCCATTACTACCAAAAAAGAAATGCAAATATTTTTGTTTGTAGGTTAAAAACACAAGGGTTTCAACTTCTGTAGGTTAGGTTAGAACTGTGGCCAATTGGCCATAATGCACGAGGCGAGCGTGCCGACTAAGTGCAAGGCATTTTCGACATTTACCGGGATTTCGTGATATCCCTAGTGATTTCGTGAAATCTCTGGTTTCCTCATTTCCCTGCGACATATACATTGGATAAGATAAGATTAGTAAACGCCTATACTACACCCACTCCTAATAAGTTTGGGTATACGAATACTACTTACACTTGAAATCAACACGTCGAAGTCACTCGTGAATTCCAAGTCATCAAGAGTTAGAATTCACGAATGACTATGTTCATCCGGATAACAGGAGTGCCTTAAGACAGGTGTCAGCTTAAGATCAGTTCGTTTGCGTGCGACCAATGATGGGTTATGGATCATAGACGTGAACAGACAGAGTGCAATAGAGAGACCTATGCTTAGGGTTCCTCTGCGAGTTCGAATCAGAAATAAAGTCATACGCAGAAGACCCAAGCTAACTAGAAGCTACCCAAGATAGAGAATTTAGGATTGCTTCTCCTATGTTACAGTTAGCAGGGTACGTAGCTTGCAAAACCGACATTTCATTAGATTCAACATCGATTAGCTGAACAAAGACAAGATCATGAATTAAATAAATATATTTCAAAAAACGTCCGTGTGGTGATGGAGTAAGAATACAATATGTCACCACCCCTTCTCATCCCATGGGTGTCGTAAAAACCGACTAAGGGACTAACCGTAAATATTATCTTTACGAAGTAAAGAGAACAAAACTTTAAATTAAACCCTATACCAATCCGTCTGGCCAGCGTGGTATTAGTAGGCCAAGTATCCGTAGTCACGGGAGGAGGCCCGTACCTGCAGTGGGACATTAATGGGCTGTTATGAATTCAAAAAACAGAATATTATTATAACGCATCTATAAAAAAGCCACAGACGAAAAAATAAATATTAAAAATAAATAAACAGAGCGCGCTAACTCCAATCTAAAATGGAGCGCCTATACTTTTTTTTTTCAACACTGCAATGACAAAGGCTCGCCCGTCAAATGCCATTGCTTAAATGAGAACGCACTCATTCGAGAATGTGGTGGGACGGAAAAATCATCGAGCGAAAATGTCATCGACTCGTCCCGCGAAATTGTACGCTGTGTTTATTGAGAGAAATATGTAAATGGTGTTTATTTATGAAGGTATGTTTGAATGAAGACGAAGTAAAGCTGGTTTGTAAGGTAACGTTGATATGGCAAGCTTAAGAAAGATGTAAAAGGATGTAAGTATAATTGATCTTAGATAGAAAAGGTAACCGCGTACCACTCGGAACCGAAGGGTATGTAATTATGATTGAAGACAAGCAAAGCTAATCTGTTACTTTATGACTTTGCGAAAATTATACAACTACATTATTTTCTTCTGACAAATTAATACCTACTCAAAAGATTTTGTAGCTTGTTTCAGAGTGTCATTATCATCCCGATACTTTTGCAAGACCACTCCATTAATCGTACCTTTCAAAAGCTACAGTTGTATGTTAATAGTGAGTTTAATAATCCTATAAAATGTCAGTTACAAATTCCACTCACCCGACAGACAGTAATCAACAGAGTACAGTTAACAAAATGGCGTGTAATGCACACAACAAGGACCCCCCGACACGTACTTAATGTTGTTTAATATCAGTACAGATGTATAAATAAGAATTAGTAATATTGTTTAATTAAATCTTTGCTTTTAGTTATTGGTTCATCATTCATTAGGATATGAGGTAAAAGAAGTTCACTGCTGGGCCTTGGCGTTGTCCAACTGTGTCTATGGCAATATTTTAATTATTATTTTTTAACATCGTGATATCAACTTAAAGAAGTTCACTACTGAACATAGACCTTGTCCAACTATTTTCAGAGCAATGGAAAGAGCAATGCGAGCAGGTGTTTTCATGCACGAGGAAGAAAGGTCCACAAACCGCTAAGGATTGCCCAATTAAAATGGCAATGTACAATTATTGTACAGGGTATGTGCCTTGTGGTACGCAGAGCTGATTGCCGAAGGAGTTGTTGCAATGGGTCTGGAATAGCGACCACGCACTGAAAAATGCCGAGTGCCCCCTTTACATGATTTAATTCTCACATGAGACATTCTTTGATGGTAGTTCATGGTTGCTATGGAAGTTCGATTCACGCTTAATGATTCACTCAATTTTTTGATTTATATTAATATTCTTAGGCATGTACGGTCTATGCCTAAGTTTTTTATTTTATATTTTATAAAAACTCATTTTTAGAAAACATACTGGCATCAAAATACTATTCAATAAAAAAGAAATAAAAATAAAACTAAATTTCTAAACTGCGTTTGTTATTTTTATAGTTCTATTGTTTCAAAATTGTAACGTGAACGCAGCAATTATCAGTGGGCGCTTTGATTACAGAGAGATAGAGTTGGACATAAAAAATGTTTAGAATTTAGTGTTTTCTATCTAACTGAAAACCCGTACCAATGGCTTTGTAGTAGAAAGGGAAGTAACATTTAGCTATTAACATTTTCTTAATAGTAGGTACCTACATGTGAAAGACTAAAGAAGGTAACATTCGTATTTTTTTTCTTTTTGTTAATTACCAACTTAGTGTCGATAGTTGCTCAAGCCGCTTATATAGTCTTCTGACGTAGTTTTACGTGCCATCTGAAGCACGGAGGCAATCAGATGATCTACCACTGAGGCGTCACCCATCTACGAAATGACCATGCCGACGCTGCTCAACCAGTGTTATCTAGGCCTCGATATCAGTAGGCTATATTTCCTTATATCACTACAGCAGGAACTAACGGCATGGTATAAAAAAGATAAGCCTACCTCCTTAAAAACTTAAAAAAATAAAAAGATTTTAAATTTCACAGTGTTTGAAATTCCAAATATAAATTAGAATAGGCGCGAATTCGACAATGCTGGCAACAAGCCTGGTGTTGCGTGATTGGTGCTGGCGTTACTAGCCGTTGGGAAATCAGAGCGACGGGCGATGCGACAACTCGTATTTATTCCATGGCTAGCTTAGCGAGTGTTGCACAGAGTAGTTAAGATTATTTTTTGTCTTTTTTTGTTTATTAATTAATAAAGGGTTAATTATTATATTCTCCGTGTGGTGACGGAGTAAGAATACAATGTGTCACCACCCCATCTCATCGAATGGGTGTCGTATAAACCGACTAAGGGACTATCCGTGAATATTACCTTTACGAAATAAAAAGAAGGAAAACTTGAAATTAAACCGTATAGCCTACTAATACCACGCTGGCCAAACGGATTGGCCGTTTGGCCAGCGTGGTATTAGTAGGCTAAGTATTACTCCGTCATGGGAGGAGGCCTGTTCTTGCAGTGGGACATTAATGGGCTGTTATGATAATTATTATAATAAATCGAAAATTAAATAAGCGAAAACATAAGATAGAAAACTTGATTTTTAACTATGTGCCAATACGTCTGGCCAGCACGGTAGGTACAAGTAGACTATGTTTTTCTTCGTCACTAGAAGAGGCCCGTCCCTGCAGTAGGATATTTTAAAGGGCGGTCATGATGATAGAAGAATTGTACACGAGCACGACATACACATTATGAAAAGATATTTACAAAATAATTCTCACACATTCACACATCGCCACCTAGTCGCAAACTAAGAAAAGCTTGTACTATGGGTACTAGACAACGGATAAACATACTTAAATACTCTTTTTTTTTGTAAATACATACCTATTATACATAGAAAACACTCAGACCCATGCAAACAATCATGTTCATGCATTATGTTCATGCACAACGATTTGCCGAACCCGAGACCTCTGCGTAGCAGCCATGTTATATACCGACTGCGCCACAGAGGTCGTCAAAATATAATGAAAGCCTTATCGCAAGAAGACTTCTAGGCACTTACGTGCTACTAACTCGGCGGACTTGAAGTTGTTGCCAACGGCCGCGCGAATGTCATATTTTAGAACTTTTTTATTACATGAGTTTTTTTTCTCTTTTGATAGCTAAAATGCTGGCTAAGTTACATGGCACGTACTGAAGTTTGCTCCTACTGTCATCACATCACATCATAACAGCCCATTAATGTCCCACTGCAGTGACAGGCCTCCTCCCGTGACGGAGGGATACTTGGCCTACTAACACTACGCTGGCCAAACGGATTGGTATAGGGTGTAATTTCAAGTTTTCCGTCTTTTTATTTCGTAAAGATAATATTCACGGAGAGTCCCTTAGCCGGTTTTTCCGACACCCATGGGATGAGATGGGGTGGTGACATATTGTATTCTTACTCCGGATTGACTATTATGTTATTTGAAAGTACCTACGGTGTGCCTGATATACTTTTGTTATACTTTTTAAAGCCTCTGTTTACAAATTACTCTATACAATAGCCACGAGCTATTCGATACGCTAACAATATTCCATTTTTTAATTTAGTGCTACACTAAGGCTGACCGCACATTGGAGACTAGACTGTCTCAAGACTGACTTGTCTCATAGAGACAAGTCTGTCTTAAAACTAAAACGAAACAGTTTTGACTACGATACGTCGCACACATAAAACAAAACTGTTTTGTCTCATAATCAGTGATGGGATTATACTCGGCATACATGACCACGTGTTCAGTGATGGAATTATAATCGGATAAAACTCATTTTTGAGTAAATACTCATAAACACTCGTTCCTACCCGAGTATTTATCCAAATCTTGGGATAAAAACTGTGATGCATTTTCCTATCAAAATATTTAGTTTTTTTTAATATTATAACTGGTTTTGACTATCTTTGCAATACTTTGCATCAACCTGGAAATTTACCTTCGAAAGTTACTATATTTTTAACCGACTTCAAAACAAAGAAGGAAGTTTCTTTTCTTTGATTTGTGACCATGATATAATTATTTACTTTTATAATATAATATTATTGGTAAGTAGTTATTATAATCAAGTTTGTCGTTGAAGTCCGTTTTTAATTAGAAAATTATTTTTTTTAATTCATTTTATCTTGGTTTCATTACGTAGAATACTATATTTTACCCCTCTCGAATAAATACTTGTTTATAACTAAATTCAAATATATTATTTTACTATACTTTTATTTATTTTTTAAACATATTAATATATAAGTTTTTTATTGTAATATACTTGGAACACGACAGTCTTAAGACAGACTATTGCTTTACAATATGTATGAATATGCGCACACTTGGAACAAAACGTCTAATAGACAATATTGTATCAGATAGACTAATACCGCACGGCGACTAGTCTGACTAACGATTGTCGGCTTCCCTTTTGTATCAATGCGGGCGCGCACATTAAAGACAAAACTGTCTACCGTCACACCCCGCACGCACCCCACTCTCGTCCGAGCGTTCAGAAAGTAAACACGTGCAGTGATGGGCAGTTGGATAAATACTCAAATGATAAAAACTCAGTAAATATCCAAAAGTGAGTAAATACTCGTAAATATCCGAATTCTTGGATAAATACTCAAAAAGTTCGGATAAATACTCGGCTGCATTCATGTATCTAATGTTTTGGATTTTTTAATTGTTTTTTTAACAAATTTTCATGTTATTATTTATCTGCAGGTGTTTTATGGTTTAAAATATTAGTTGTACTACATTAATAAATGTTTGCGGCTTTATTTGTTGCTATTACACGTAAATACCAATATATACCAGGGCGGGTCAATAAGTCCGTGACTTTTTGGGTTTCCCGCCTCTTAATTGAAATAGCAACACTGCTCCTGTCAAGAGTCATCTGTCAATTGACTCTTGACAAAAATTAAACAAGATTTGACATTTAGTTTGTTTTTGACAGCCGTTTATATCAGACTACCACGTTGACTAAGAAGAAAATGAAAAAAAGTGAATTTCGTGTGCTCATAAATCATCATTTTTTGCGAAAAAAATCTACTACGTAAACCAAATCTAAGCTTGATAAATATTATGACGACTCTGCACCATCCATTTCTATGGTAAAAAGTGGTTTACTGAATTTTGATTTAGCCGTACAAGCACATAAGATGCCGAACGTTCTGGACGCCCAGTTGAGGTCTCCACATCCGAAACAATTAAAAAAAATCACGATACAGTTTTAGTCGATCAGCGATTGAAAGTGAAAGAGATTGCGGAAGCCACAGGCATCTGATATGGCTCAGTGGTTTCTATTTTGAATCATAATTTGGGTATGAGAAAGCTTTCAGCAAGATGGGTGCCGCATTTGCTCACAATCGACGACAAATGCAAACGTGTGACAATTTCGCAGGAATGTTTGGCTTTGTTCAATTGCAATGTGAACGAATTTTTGCGCCGTTTTGTAACCGTAGATCCACCACAACATACCGGATACCAAACAACAGTCAAAATAGTGGGTTTCTCGGGGTGAATCGGCGCCAAAGAAGGCAAAGGTGGGTTTGTCAGCCAAAAAAGTCATGGCGACTGTTTTGTGGGATGTACGCGGTTTTATCCACATTGACTACCTTCAAAAAGGAAAAAACAATCAATGTTGAATATTACAGCAACTTATTGGGTCGATTTGATGAGGCATTGAAAGAAAAGCGACCGCACTTGGCCAAGAAAAAAGACCTTTTCCACCGGGGCAATGCTCGGGTGCACACATGTGCAGTTTTCATGGTAAAACTTCATAAATTTGGTAACGAGTTGCTCTCTCATCCGGCCTATTCACTAGATCTAGTTCCGTTTGATTATTTTTCGTTCCCAAATTTGAAGAACTGGCTCGGCGGAAAGAGATTTGCCACCAATAACGAAGTCACTTTACACACAAATGCCTATTTTGAAGACCTCGACAAAATACAATTTTTGGAAGGCATAAAATAATTGGAGAAACGTTGGGCTGAGTGTATAGATCTCGAAGGAGACTACGTTGAATAATAAAATAAGTTTTTAACTAAAAAGCTGTGTTTTATGCTAAAAGTCACGGACTTATTGACCCGCCCTCGTAGATACATTCTTTGCGAGTAATATAGGATATATAAAACATTACGTTAAATTTAAGCGGCATACGTGATACTATATAGCCTATGACACTCCCCAATAAATGGACTATCAAACACAGAAAGAATTTTTAATTATGTAGTATTGATGTACTACATTTTCGAGTTAACTGCACTTTTTGTTTAGTTATTTGTTGTGAAGTAATTTATTTGATGTAAAAAAGAATATAACTGATAAATATAAATTGATATGAAATTATTTAACAAAACGACGAAAGTTGAGGACTGTCTGTATCACCAATTCATCATCTCAATTTGTTTGGTATATGATACAAAAGTTTGTTAATTGAATAACTTTTTTGTTAATATTAATTTCTTAAAATGATTTCTTTGTTATTATATTTATAATATGACTTTACTAGACTTAATACCTATGAAGAATACCAAACATTACACATCCAATAATGATATCTATACAAAATAAAGGCAATTAATAACGAAAATACTTACATGCATTTGTTTTTTCCTCAGCCGACATTTCTCCCCATCTCATATTACCTACTAGTTCCGTGACAACTTCGTCCCATTTGCTTTTTTTTAAATTTATGTCAGAATATTCCTTGCACATTTTATTAAAAAGTACAGGTCTCTTTTCAACCTCATCAATTAATTTTTCTACGAGTTCTTCGTCTGTAAACATGATGTCACGTGTTTACTTTCTGAATGCTCGGACGAGAGTGGGGTGCGTGCGGGGTGAGGGGTGTGACGGTAGACAGTTTTGTCTTTAGTGTGCGCGCCCGCATTGATACAAAAGGGAAGCCGACAATCGTTAGTCAGACTTGTCGCCGTGCGGTATTCGTCTATCTGAGACAATATTGTCTCTACGACGTTTTGTTCCAAGTGTGCGCATATTCATACATATTGTAAAGCAATAGTCTGTCTTAAGACTGTCGTGTTGCAAGTCTGCGCTCAGCCTAACTCTAAAATAAGCGTTTGTATGTAGGCGTCAAAGTGGAAAGTGTAACTACGGCCTTGTTTTTTTAGATAAGATATTTAATTGCATTAAAATATGGTGCATACATATAGGTCTTACAATAATTATAGATCTACATAAATATTTAGCCAAGTTATTGGCGTACAAATATTTTTACATAGAACTCAATAAATTAAAAAAAAATACATTAATTCTAAATGACTTAAATAGCAGCAATTATTTTTTCTTTCGATTAATTAATAATAACAATAAACATTTAACAAACAAGTAATAATATTATTTTTTATTTAGTAGGAGGCAAACGAGCCAGCAGGTCACTTGATGGTAGTGATCACCCCCGCCCATGGACACCCGCAACACCAGAGGAATCACAGATGCGTTGCTAACCTTTAACCCTCCCCAAGTCGTAACGGTCGGGAAATATCGCCGCAGCGAGCTTGTTCCACAAAACAGTTGTTCGCATTATTACAGATCCAGCAACTAGCAGGGATGGGTCTCTGCTGCTTTAGAAAGGAAACTTGCAGATACTTAGGAAGCTCTGTCTGTGTCTGAACTTGCATTATGTGTGCTTTTCCCTTCATCATAACAGCCCACTAATGTCCAACTGCAGGGACGGGCCTCCTCCCATGACGGAGGGATACTTGGCCTACTAATACCACGCTGGCCAGACGGATCGGTAGAGGGTTAAATTTTAAGTTTTCCTTCTTTTTACTTCGTAAAGATAATATTCACGGATAGTCCCTTAGTCGGTTTTTACAACATCCATGGGATGAAATGGGGTGGTGACATATTGTATTCTTACTCGACGAACACAGAGAAAAGTTCTCTCTGTGAAGAACACTTTTCTCTGTGTGATGACGGTAGATGGAAGAATACATTGATATGGTGGCACCATCCCATCTCATCCTATGGATATAGTAAAGGAAAGTTTTTAGAGGTTCTTAAGAGAATCATATGTTAAACAATAATTCTTCGCGTGGTGATGAAGTAAGGATACAATATGTCACCACACCACCCGGAGGATCATCATCGGGTGGGCGGCGGTGATCACTTACCATCAGGTGACCTGCTGGCTCGTTTGCCTTGTAATACACAAAAAAAACCCATATCATCCCATGGGTGACATGAAAAACCGACTAAGGGACTATACGTGAATATTATTTTTACGAAATAAAAAGAAGGAAAACTTGAAATTAAACCCTATACCAATCCGTCTGGCCAGCGTGGTATTAATAGGCCAAGTATCCCTCCGTCACGGGAGGAGACCCGTCCCTGTAGTGGGACATTAATGGGCTGTTATGATGAATCAAACAACTAAACTTATCTTATCTTAATCTTAATCCCTTTGAACTAAATAACTCTTAAAAATTAAAACAATAACCAAATCACCACCCCAGAAAACATAACATAAATACAATCACGTAGGTATTAGTGGTGCCATCATGAAATAACCGTTTAATTAGTGTTGCCACCCTCGCAGTTACTTTGTGTTGCCAGCTATTAGGGGTGAAGGTCTGCTAATATGTTTGGTATCAAATTTATTAGTTTATTTAGTTATTGTATGGGCTTCTGGTTAAATACACTCTGTAAATATACTTGATGGTTGAGTGGTTGTGTATGCGACTGTTGGACATGAGGTCGCGGGTTTGATTCCTATGCAAGATAACTTTTTGTGTGATCATTGTGATAGTATTGGGCTTACATGTACTTTCATCATAACAGCCCATTAACGTCCTACTGCAGGGACAGGCCTCCCGTGACGGAGGGATACTTGGCCTACTAATACCACGCTGTCCAGACGGATTGGTTTAATTTCAAGTTTTCCTACTTTTTATTTCGTAAAGATAATATTCACGGATAGTCCCTTAGTCGGTTTGTACGACACCCATGGGATGAGATGTGGTGGTGACATATTATTATTGTATTCTTACTCCGTCACCACACGGTATGAAAACTTAATTTGTGACATTGTCTTGACTTTAACATTGAACCAAACGTGCCGAAAGAAATTACGAACAGTTAATACTTTTCGGTTTTCCTATTTAAAGAATAGACCCCTAAATAGGGTCCATTATAGAGATATCCCAATTCCCAATAGTGAATGACAAAAACATCATAAAATTGCACCGAGGCTCCTGAGTCCTGACTCGAATTACCCTTAAGAATTATTAGTTCCAAGGTATCGTGTCACTTAGGAATTTTTCGATACACTCTTAATCTTTGGTAAGTATACCCCCAGTTTCCGAATGACTGATCAAGTAAAAATCAACTAATCAAGTAAGTGTCAAGTATCAAATTTTAGTTCCTGAAAATAATAGTTGACAATAGTTTTAACACTTGATTAGTTGATTTTTAGTTGATCGGACATTGGGAAACCGGGGGATAGTCTATTAGTTTTTAACGTTATAGCACAACATTTATATTAAAAACAAATAATGAGGAAAGAACTAAGTATTGATATATTTTCAAATGGTTTATGCGATGTCGACAATAGTTTAAGTGTAATGTAATCTACAAGTTATTGTCTTGGCCCAGAGTATTATTTGTGTCCAATAAATTGATTTTTGTGAAATATACATAGCCCTAAGGGTGTCAGCGTATAAATCTTCAATTAAAAAATCCTTTTTCATAGCAATTAAAAATAAGGTAACACATAGACTCTTTACGAATAAAGTACTACTTTTAAAACTAAATCATATAAAAAAGCCTATTAGTTACAACAAGTTGTTTAAGTCTAATTTACCTAACGCATAACTTATTCCTATTTTTCCAGTAGAAGCTCTACCTCAATATTCCCTAACTACAACGATACCTATTCCTCTTCCCTCCCGGACCATCTGTCGCCACAATGGGCACTTATACGAACACGTTTACTATTTTATCAAATCTAATACTACCCTCACATTATCTAAATCCAACCCTATTTCCGAAGAACAAAGTCTAAATTCCTCTAGCAAGCATATCCACCCCTATTTCTATATGGATTAAGTATAATGAGTCGTAAATACGAACTTTGACACCTTTTTCATTTCGTGTCGCGAGTGATTTTTGTACGGAACCCTCCCTTTTTTTATTTGTAAATGGGTAACTAAACTGGCCTAACTGTTGTGTTATTATTGTTGATATAGAGCTCTCGTGTCAACTCTTGTCTGTGACTTATGGTGAGTGAGCTCTCTTCAGTGAGTTTAAGTAATTAATTGTTTCTTATACATAATAACTATAAGGGCTAGTATTGCCTGATTTAAGTTTTAATGGACAGTCACTTAGTAGAGGACCGTATGAGTAGTGAGGACTAGTAAGGAGAGTATGTCAGACTAGCGTCGAATGCTTTTTCGTGTCTCCAAAGTCCAAAGTTGGTAGACCAAAAAACTTGAAATGGTGGTTTACAAATTTTCATCATAACAGCCCATTAATGTCCCACTGCAGGAACGGGCCTCTTCCACTGACGGAGGGATACTTGGCCTACTAATACCACGCTAGCCAGACGGATTGGTATAGGGTTTGCTTTCAAGTTTTCCTTCTTTTTATTACGTAAAGATAATATTCACGTATAGTCCCTTAGTCGGTTTTTACGACACCCATGGAATGAGATGGGGTGGTGACATATTGTATTCTTACTCCGTCACCACACGGAGAAAATTAAAACAACTACAAATAAACTTGATCAATAATATAAAAAATACATTATAAAACTAAACCTTTACATTTAATGATAAAAAGTGTAGAGATAATTGCGATGAGCCAACCTCATTTCTAAACAGAACACATTAATGTTATTGTTTAGTCTATGGCGGGTCGGATTTCGCGCCATTTGGCCAACCACTCGTGTAATAGCTTTGCTACTCTTTTAGCCTCATCGTGTACTAAGTACTTATTTACATTTATATATATAAACTTAATATTATAAAGAGGTAAAGTTTGTGTGTTTGTTTGTTTTTGTGTTCAATAGTTCATTTATCGGGGAGTGTCATAGGCTATATAGTATCACGCTATGACAAATAGGAGTGGAGCAGTAATGAAATATGTTTCAAAAACGGACGCGTTTTTTTCGCCGCCCAACGAAGTGGGCACGGGTCAGCTAGTCTTTATTAAATTTTGAATTAGTGACATAATATACTACTTGCTTTTATCTTAATTGCCATAATATAATTTTCTTGAGAGAAATAGTATGAAGCAAATCAATAAAAATGTGCTGTGCAAAAATTTGAGATTATCAAAGAAAATTTACACTGCCGAACTAGGTCTCAGGTTACGGGTTTAAGAAAGCTTCTGTAGACGTTTTTGTGGAGTGATGTTTTTATAGCATTTTAAGGTGGCAGACGAACAAACGACCCACTTTAAGTAAGTGGTGATCCCCTCTTAACGTTAGCAATGACAGGGATGCCTCTCTACCGTGAAACACAATGTCCCAAGGCCCTATAATTTCACTAGATATTTTAACGTTCCACCTTAACACAGCAACATTTTTGCTCTACTACTTAGAGGTCAATAATATTAAACAGGCATATAGGTAGTCTCCGTGTGGTGATGGAGTAAGAATACAATATGTCACCACCTCATCTCATCCCATGGGTGTCGTAAAAACCGACTGATGGACTATCCTTGAATATTAACTTTACGAAATAAAACGAAGGAAATCTTGAAATTAAACCCTATACCAATCTGTCTGGCCAGCATGGTGTTAGTAGGCCAAGTATCCCTCCGTCATGGCAGGAGGCCCGTCCCTGCAGTGGGACATTAATAGGCTGTTATGAGGCATTGAGGTAGTGCTGACCTAGATGGCCTCTTGCTGTAAAGGCCCATTTACCCTACGAATTATCCATTTTTGCGGAAGCAAACCAACTTTTCTCTCCAGCTGAGTATTATTTCCCTGCAAGGAGTCCTGCAATGGGCCATTCATAAACTGTTACAATCATTGATTTATAAAAAACCCAAGATGCACATTTTCAAACAAAACTAACAGCCAAAAGTGTCACCAAATTAAACATACGCAATAAATACGTATAGTAATATCGTAAACATATTTTTTTTTTCAAATTCAATCTTACACGCATGACATAAAGTTGTATTTAAAAAGTAATGCACTTATAGCAATAAAATTTAATGATTGACGTTTGCCGGTAGAACAACGCGATACTAATTTAAAAAAAGTGCACAATGCGCCTATTTGTTGCGGACGGTTTTGGGAAGCGGAGTGTGTATCTTTGGTTTTTTGTAAATCAATGGTTACAATGTAAATATTTATTTAACTAATATATTTTTGTAAAGTCTGTACGCGTTGCCCTTATAAATCTCTAATGTTCCTCCGCGCCATTGTCTATTTGAATTTAGAATAAGCTTGTTCAGATACGAATTGAGATGTTTATTTATGATTCAATGGTTTAGATTCGTGTCTATGGGAGGGGCGGGCTGTGTATCCGATTTAATTGTCATCGTCGCCATTTTTGTTTTGTAAATAGAAGTTATTAGCGTTAATTGTAGGTTTATTTTAATCTCGGTAATTATGTGGTCGTGTATGCTATTGCAGTGCACGAGGTCGCGGGTTCACGCAATATTTTTTGTGTGATTGTGCTGATTATTGTATTTTGTGTGATTGTGATGATTATTGTATTTTGTGAGATCTGCAAATTATGGTCTTGTTTCTGGATGTTCTTTGTCCATGCCCGTCCATGGATATACAGTAAAAGTAAACATGGTGTCAGCACTATCTCATCCCCGACGTGTCAGAAAATTAGTCTCCTCCCGAAATCCCGCTCAATGCAAATCTTTGTGTGCATGAACATGATTGTTTGCATTGGTCTGGGTGCTTTCTATATACCTAATATGCATTTATTTACAAAAATAAAGTATTTAAGTATGTTTATCCGTTGTAGTACCCAAAGTACAAGTTTTGCTTAGTTTGGCACTAGATGGCGTTGTGTGAATGAGTGACGAATATTTATATTTATTTATTTATATTTATGGATTTACCTCACTGGTGTTACTTAACCATAGTTATCATTTATGAATCAGTGACTGCTACTTTCTGTGAGCGCTTCATTAATGGGCTAGAATAACTCCGGGGCGAGAGGGACTCCTTTATATTTGCCTTTTGAGTCCGTTACACCAAATCAAACGGAGCATACTCTTTCAAATAAAACTTTCTATTTCTATATCACTTTGAAATTTTCAAACGCCTACATACTTTTATATTCTAAGTATAAAAGGTATGATATAATTTACTAAGAGTTCTAAAGTGAGTGGGTAGATAAATTTATACAGCATGTCAATTCTCGTACCTTAAAATCATTAAAAATTCGGTTAAGTTAACTTTTAGTTGTCAAATTGTCACACAATAGGTAAGACAATTTGACAACTAAAAGTTAACTTATCCGAATTTTAACGATTTTAAAGAACGAGAATTGACATGCAGGACATCGATGACGCAGCTTTCGTGAAAGTGGCTTGTGTGGACGTGAACACAGGTTCAAATACAAGGGATTTATGTGATCTAGCTAGACATAAATAAGTTAATAAGTCTTATAGCTTCGCATAATTTCACTATTATTCCTTCTAAATGCAGTTACATTACACACTTCTTCTTGTAGGTGTATTAAACTGAGCCAGCGGTACTAAACTGTGTAAAATGTGTCTGTTTGTTTTTCTTTCCCGGCAAAACGTAGCGACAAATTGACGTCATTTTTTAAGTGGAGATAGTTGAAGAGATGGAGAATAACATAGGCTTTTTTTTTTCTTTTTTTTCCGTGTCCAGAAAAGAGGAACAGTGCTACCCCGAATTTAACGCGAGCGAAGCCGAGGGCAAAAGCTAGTAATAATATAAACTATACACTATACTAGAAAGATTACAGTAACACAAACTTATACTATACACACTCTTAAGCAACACAGTATTAACTTAATGTCTTTATAAACCCCACCCTATCTAATTCATAATACCAACTACATTACACACCACCCACTCAACTAAAAGGACATCACCATTCAATCATTTAACTAGTGTTTATTATCATTAACTACCCCATGTCTAGTGGGAATCAACCCCTAAGGACCCATCTCTTGAGTATGGGGTTGCAGTATAAGCGGAACGATAAGCGGAGCGTTTAAAGATACTTAATTATTAGTCACTGATGGGTATCGGTGTTGAACTACATGTACTTAAGTACAAAAGAAAGATTTTTTGACAAAAAAATATATTTTGTAAATTAAAAACTGACTCCAACCTAAGCCACGATGCTGATTTTGAACATATGCAATTACTTCTACACGGATGATTCACAGAAATTATTTTTGCAACTGAGTTAATTAACCAAAGATCTAATAATAGATTTTAATAAAATAAATGTCTTCATAATATTCAAGAAAAGACTGAGTTTTAGGTAACAAACCTTTTAAAACAGCACCGGAACTAAAAAACTCCTCGTATTGGTGTCGGCTACAATTCGGACACAAAGTAGGCCCTTACCAATATTGTGCTTTCCAAGGGAAGGAAAATTACACTAAGTAAGTTTTCTAACATCTGATCCCTACAAAAAAAACTTGTAATATTATTAAAATTATTAAGCAATATCAACTAACAGAGCGTTTTAATCCCCCCGCTATTACTGTGACCCCACGCCATCCATGCACATGCAAGGGTCCATAAAATTGGTCATGTTTTGCGCCGTTGTTTAGACAATCTTTTTATGGATGAATGTGGATGACTGTGGTTTATTGATGTTTTTATTATAATAGGAGCATGTGGAACTGTTGTAAGGAGATCAAATCATTTTTGGGGCTTTTTGTTGTTAATATTAAAAAGATAATTTTGATATTTTATTTGTGAGGGATGGTTTTAACGTGGCTGCATTAGGAGGGTTGGTTTTTTAGAATGTTTGTATGTGTCTGTTTATATCTGTCTTGCACTAAAAAGTTTAGGATTCTTTCCTTGGGTTTCCTCATATTGTGTCCTTCAAACGTGTGAAGAATATTTTTGCCAGACTGACAAGATGATGACGACAGATTAAAGTTGTTTCTGATTGCCATCCGTTCCCTTATTCTTGGACTGTTTGACGTTTACCATTAGGTTTGATAAGCCTTTTTTGCTTTAAGTGGCAGAGGAACGGTTTACCTGATGGTAAAGGAACATCACTGTTCAAGGAAATCAGCAATGCCAAAGCACAGACAAGCCGTTAACCTAACCTAAGCTGTAAAATCTTATTGCCTTGTAAGTTGACTAGGTACTGTACCCTTACACCTAAAGACAGTAACATTTGCACACTGCAATATGGTGGTAGATTTAGCGAGAACAGCGCTGGTCGCCGACCTAGACTTCGACGTACTAAATTATCGTATAACACTTAAATTTTTAAGAAAAGTATAAAAAAAATGTATCTGAATTTTGTGGCGCGTGCTGAGAGACCTATGCCCGGCAGTAGACTGCTTTAAAAGGCTAATTAATTAATTTCTTTCAAAATAATCTACACTTTATTTATATATCCTGGATTATCAAGAAATGGTTCTTTCTCCTGGTCTAAATAAGCGTAGGTAAATATTATAAAAACCTTCAAAAAGGTAACTATATCCAAGCTACATAGAAAACATAACCCCTAAAACTGACATAATCACGTGGGTCTATTAAACCCCCGATTAAAAATCACCGTCCGTAGGGGTACCTAATTGCTAAATCATGTAACTGTACCCGTTTTAACCCTTCTGCCGTACCCCTACAGTTAATGGTCGTTATGAAGAAGTATATCACCCAATTTGTCTGTGTTCATTATATCATTTGGTTATTTATCATATATTTTAGACTTGGTATATAAGCTAGAGTAAATTAATTAAAAAAACCTCCGTGTGGTGACGGAGTAAGAATACAGTGTGTCACCACCCCATCTCATCCCATGGGTGTCGTAAAAACCGACTAAGGAACTATCCGTAAATTTCTTTACGTAATAAAAAGAAGGAAAACTTAAAATTAAACCCTATACCACAGATATCTGAAAAAAGGAGATGTGCCCTGAATGTCATTTTGTATGGAAACCTAATGTCGCCAGTTTTATTAACACACACAGCAATAGAATATACGAATAGACTACTGTTCTCAGTTACATCTAGATTATCAATGAACGCAATACTCTGTCTCGTTTTTCCTTGAAATATCTCCCTTACACGGTGTCACAGCGAACCAATCAGCGCTACTATATATATACAACTAAAACAAACTTCAAAAAATTTAGATAGAAGAACTACTACAATTTAAAACTACTACATCCAAAAAAATTACATTTATGCTAGGCGTTGACCTTATCGATAAATAATTAATAAAATTTATCGATAGACAAGACTTATATATTATTAAAAATTAAATACTTATCATATACTTAAATAATAATTACTTTTATATAAATATGTATTATATAATAATATATAATTGTACAATACTTTTGTAAAATAATATTCACGACAGTTTGTGTAAGATCGTACATGTCGTGAAACAAATTAATCCGTCGTAATATCGCAGGTTGAAGGAACTCAAGCGTCATACTTCTTTTGCGTCCTTATTGTCGCAGCAGCTTGTAACATTTTGACTGTTGTCATACAAAAGTAACGCACCTGTGAGGGAGAGCTAGCGATAATTTAGCGACTGTCGGTAAAACCTAGCCGACTTTAAAACACGACTTTTTTCGCACGTGCTTGTCATGCATGATCTACTTTTCATCGCCAATTACCAATCTCTTCAAAAAGCGCTTTGTTTAATTACATCATGGTTCATTAAATTTCTTTGAGTGAGCTTGTGTGGCCCATATTTTGAGCTTTGGGCCAAAACTGTTTTGTAGTCAATTACAACTTATAGATGTCAATTTTTGGATAGTTGTATAATATAAGACTAAGTATACAGATTATTTTTTGAAGCAGGTAACAGCGTGTACAGTTCATTTATTCAAGCATGTGCATGCGCATGCCAAAATGCGCGAGCAATATTGCGCCTAGATAAAATTAAAACAATAGCATGAATATAGGAATTGATAGATGAGCATTTAGACTGATTTTAAGCAAATCTGATAAAACCAGTTAAAAGCACGTGTGTGCTAATAAATGGATGAGCGTTTAAAAAAAACTTTTAAAACCACTCTAATCAACATTTTAAACCTTTATGTTCTAGAGTACTTACTCCACCTTTGATTTAGGATATTATTTCAACATTGTAATACTTATATTGAAATTACATAATTTAAATAGCGTAACACAACATTTAAAAAAAAAATCTCATTTAACTTAATAAAACTTTTACAATTTAAAATTCCTACAATACACGACTTTTTATCGAAAACGATAGATAGTCGTAGTCATGAACGGATCGTCACTATCGTTTGGTTGTTAGAGCGATCACGGTTAGCAACCACTTGTCATACGTAATATCGTTGAGCAAATAGTTCATTGCTTCATATATCATTGAATGACTAGTTTAGACAGCATTAGAGAAGCAATGTATATGTTACAAAAATATTATAGTACTTAATTGTCCGAACATGAAAATAACATAGTGAGGACATTGAAGATTATTTTTTTATGATTTAAGAGGTAAATACAATAAAATACATGTACTAGCATACGGTAAGTGATTCCATTATTAATAAAGATTTTTTTATTGCTCTTAATTTTACAGGCAACCACTGAACAACTCGGCATTTTATATGTTATCTCGGTCGTTGTCAAAACACAGCTAAACCTAGGTGACAGCCATTTTTAGCTATATAATCGGTCTAATCATATTGCGTTGACAAGAAAACCCCGTCATACCACTTCTCCTATTATTTAGATTTCTGTGCCCTATACCAATCCGTCTGGCCAGCGTGGTATTAGTAGGCCAAGTACCCTCCGTCACGGGAGAAGGCCCGTCCCTGCAGTGGGACATTAATGGACTGTTATGATGAATATGCCTAATTGCTAAATGAAGTGTACTAGTAACATAAGCTTTAGGCAGATAATTATAGGCCTCAAAGCCTCTGACGTTAACTAGACGCATGTATTAAGTATACACATTTTTAACGATGTGTAATTGATATGCTTTTTTTAATTAATGATACTTTTTTAAGCGTTAAATGGGCTCTATGATTTGTGGAAGAGGTTTTGGGTTTCTATTTTCGTAGCTAGAGGTTGCGGGTTTAAAACCTACATCAATTCAATTCTCAGTGTGATCTTAATATTTTTTTTGTGTAGTCTGGATTTTGATTATCAATTGACTCCGTAAAATTTATGTTTTTAAAAATCTCCACAACCTGGGGACATTCATAGTGCAGATTGTCACTTGTCATTTAAAAATAATTTTACTGCTAGAAAAGGGACTTTAGGAATTATAACTGTCTTTCTTATTTTGATTTATATGACTTACTAAAGTGTTTATTTTTTTATGAACAGCCTTCACGTGCAAAAGTGTGTAAAATACATATTATTATGTACCCTGACATTGCCACTTTAATTAGGCAATCCTTAATGCTATGTCTGTCATTAACGGCCGGTCCCAATATCCGATCTCAATCCATTTTGACCGATCTTGGATCGAGATTTTAATCCGTTTGTGACAAGAGGTGTTGCAATAACCAATCCAAAGATCGTAATATCAATCCAAAAATGTAATCGATCGGTGGGAGGAGTGTAATCCATTTTTAGAGATCTTTGGATCGACCTCTCTTTGAATATGACAAGAGCTGGGTTTCAATAACGGTTTATACGTTTTTGACAGATCTGTTTACATGAATCTTAGATTGTTTCGGCAATCCTAGAATATTGGTGGATTACGTGCAATCTTTTAAAGTAAATTGTATTGTTATTATAATATAGATAAAAATAATAGGTATCTAGGTACTAGAATGAGTCGCAATATAATATTTGATGAGTGACATTGATTTAGAAGCCTTGGAGCAACTTTCCGACTGGGATACCGACGACGTGAATGTAGTGCTTGGCACATCGTAACATTTACTGCAGGGTTAACCATGCACAAACTTTATGATAAAAAAATTATTTATGTTAAGCCCTCAATTCAAAACAAAAATATTCAAGTCTTCTTTCTTGTTTGTTTGGCGGGCGACAACTTGACAGTTGACAGTGACATTGTGTTCCGTTCTTAAAGTTGGTACGTGGTATGGTGTAATTATTATAATGTTTAAAACGTTATTTATTTATTCGTTAATAAATCTGATTTTTAAAGATAATATGCTACTAAGCATAAAGCCTTATATTAATATTACACTAATGTTTTACCTACTCTTAAAGTAAGTTATAATACAGAAGTTGTATAACAGAGACTGCTTCAAACGAAACGCAAGAGAGGGAATGGATCGATCTCCAATCCTTTACTAAAATCAATCGACGATTGCTCTCTCTTGTAATTGGGATGCAGATAGATGATCGATCGGCCGATTGAGGTCTATCTTAGATTAGAAGAATCTTTCGATTAGAGATTCGATATTAGGATCCGCCGTAAGTCAATATAGTTTCCATATCAGCCTATGGACGTCCACTGCTGGACATAGGAATCCTACAAAAGTTTCCACTCTGCGCGGTCTTGTGCCTCCCTCATCCATCGGCTTCCCGCCGTCCTAACCAGGTCGTCGGTTTACCGTGTGAAGGGTCTCCCCACCCTGCGCCTTCCGGTGCGCGGTCAATATAGTATAATGGCATCCAACGTCTAATTTTTTTTTCAATTAACAAATTATTTCAAGGTAGGTAAGTACATAATATTTATGATAAAGATTGAGCGACCGGTATTGAACCGAGTCGATATAAAAAAGGTTTTTGCAAATCTAAAATAATTGTGTGCCGTTAACAGAACAGTAAATGACAGACACTTCTGCACTTACCAGAAGCCGTTACTCTTTTTCCGCCATTACAAACCCAATTAAAATGTTAAAATTATGTGTCCGTACAGTTAGTCTGTCCAAACAATTATTACACTACAATAAATATCAATACAATTGTCAACAAATCGTTATTAAACCAAATTATAGCCATCTGCTTACGTCTGACAACTCCCAAAGGGTTTTTGGCGCGCTTCTACCAACTGTCATGCGGCCATCTTGCGGGTATAGACAAACATTTTGCAATTTTACGCGCCATTGATTCTAGTTTTGTTAAATTAGCCGTTCTCAATCCGTTTATATTATTTATTTATGGTATCTTTAACAATGGGATTAGCTTTTGTATTTTTGCTTTTATTTTAAAGTCGGCTTGTTTGTTCTTATTCAAATGATTGCACATGAGAGCAATCGTTTGTAATAGGAAGTTATGCGTATTTTAAGGTAGCTGAAATATTTGCGAAAAAAAAATATGGTAGATACCTCCTAAGATATTTTATATACACACACTCATGTTCTCATGAGTGTGTATATATGAAATATAGGAAAACAAGGCTGTAGGGAAACAAAAAAGGAGAGAGAGAGACATATTTTAACAGTGGGTACCTATTTTAATTAATAGTGAATCATTAAAATTAATAAGTTAGTTGTTGAGTTTGATTTTGACCTGTTATACAGCACTCATTTATGAAGCCTGTTTTCCACGACAAAGGGACACTGTTAAACCTACAGAATAACAGCCCTGTAACACAATTAAGACAGGAATAAATATCAGACACTTGAAGGAAGCCTACGTCCAGCGGTGTACCTCTTTTGGCTGATATGATAATGATGATACTCGTATTTAAGGTCTTTTTTTATGAATACACACGTATTGTGTCGTGCCGAGATGTGGACACTCACAGTAGGACTAGTTCACAAGCTTAAAGTCTAAGCTATGGACCAGGCTATGCTCGGCGTCTCCTTGAAGGATAAAATTAGAAACGAGGTTATTCGACAAAGAACCAAAGCTACCGACATAGCTCGTAGAATTACCTGAAGTGGCACTGGGCTGGTCATATCTGTCGAAGGACCGATGGCCGTTGGAGCAAACGTGTCAAAGAGTGGAGACCGCGACTCGGCAAACGTAGTGTAGGACGCCCCCCAGCTAGGTGGACCGACGACCTCAAAAAGGTCTCTATCTACAGCAGTGGACTGCAATAGGCTAGTTGATTGACACACATATTATACATAGACAACAGACCAAAGGCAATCATTTATATACACACAAAGTTTTCCATGGAACTGAAATCGAACAAGCAGCCGTGTAATGTAACCTCACCACAAAAAGTCGTCGAGAATTTTATTAAATACATAAAAGTTCAACTATTGAAACAAAACGCGTGGTTTCAAACATTATAACAATTCTCATTAGCAATCAATATAGTCCATTAGGTGGTCACAAAGGGCGTCCCACACGGCGCCGGCAGCGGTGCGTGAAATATAAGAGCACTCTACAAAAGGGCTAATAACTCGTGTGAAGAGCCCTTAACGCTCCCCTGGCTTTTGGTTTAAGTAATAAGCGGGAGAAACAAGGTCTTAAATAGCTTAAGAAGAATAATAAAGTTATATTGTTTGTTTCTGTCCTTTTTTTGATAGAATATAAATATGGTGTCATAACTCCCTCTTGTGCCAAGGTTGTCGTAAAATTCGACTATGTGAAAGTTGACATGAAACTCTATACGAATCCGCACGACTAACGTAGTATTATTGTTGGTACTAATAAGTCAATTTTGCCTCCGATACTGGAGGAGGCCTGTTCCTCCAATGGGATTACAGACTGGGCATATTCTTAAGTGAAAAAGATAACATTATGCTCTATAAGTCTTTTTTTTAATATTATAAAAATTACCTACTTTTATCACTATGTCTGTTGTAAAAAAGGAGGAAATCTTAACAAAAACCCTGTACCAATCCGTCTGCCATCATGATTTTACCACCCCAAATTAATTATTACCCCTAGCATCGTCTATTCCCTAAATTAAACATGACTGTGCTATTAAGTTAAGATTTTTAATCAAAATCGCTATTCTTATCCACTTGGGCCTCAACAGGAGCGATGTGTATGAAAAATATGATTTTATCTATTCACTAGGTACTGATCTTTTGTCGGCAAATAGCCATTGTTAATCTCAGACGGTTTTTTTAAAGTGTCTGTCTATTTGTGTCTGTACCGACCGTGCGCCGATTGTTTTGTGCAAAATATTATACTGTAATACTTATAGTTTTATATTATTATATTTTATATAAGTATTTTGTAGTAAAAAAAAAGGGTTTTACGAGTATATTTAAGTACTAGCTGTAAAACGCGACTTTGTCCGCGATTAAATTTGAAATAAAAAAAAAACTTGTATAATTCATACAAAGTTTATTCATCATCATCATATCAGCCAATCGACGTTAACTGCTGTACATATGCCTTCTCCAAGTATTGTCACCTTGTGCGGTCGTGTGCCTCCCTCATCCATCGGCTTCCAGCCGTCCACACCAGCGCTTTTCGGTACGCGGTCGCCATTCCAGAATCTTTCTGCCCAAACAGCTGTCGGTTCTCCGCGCTATGTGCCCTGCTTGTCGCTACTTCAACCGGTTATGTCGATTACTTTGGTTCTCTTGTGAATCTCCTCATTTTTGATTCGATCACGCAGGGAAACTCCCAACATAGCTCTCTCCAATGCCCCTGAATGACCATAAGCCTTCTGAGTAGGCCCATAGGTCAGGCTACAACATAGCTCTTTCCATTGCCCTCTGGAGTGACCATGAGCCTTCTGAGTAGGTCCATAGGTCAGGCTATTAAAACGATTAGGTACTTAAACGATAAAAATGCCTGGATCTAAATTGTCCTGTTTTCTTAATAAAATATTTGTGAAGTGATCACCTAAAAGAGCGATAGGAACCCAACAGAGTTTCTTGTGGGTGTCTTCTCTGTCATGGTAGTGTTCCGAACCCTCAGTAAACTTAGCCGTTAAGTTAGACGTGCTGTGATCACTGTAAAAACTCCGACGTTCATAAATGTCATTGACGTGACTTAGATGAAATAAAATATTTTTTCATTTTCATTTTACAACAGAGCTCTCTCCAATGCCCCTGAATGACCATAAGCCTTCTGAATAGGCCCATAGGTCCGGCTACAACATAGCTCTCTCCATTGGCCTCTGAAGTGACCATGAGCCTTTTGAGTAGGTCCATAGGTCAGGCTACAACATAGCTCTCTCCATTGCCCTCTGAGTGACCATGAGCCATCTAAGTAGGCCCATAGGTCAGGCTACAACATAGCTCTCTCCATTGCCCTCTGAGTGACCATGAGCCTTCTGAGTAGGCCTATAGGTCAAGCTACAACATAGCTCTCTCCATTGCCCTCTGAGACACCATGAGCCTTCTGAGTAGGTCCGTAGGTCAGGCTACAACATAGGTCTCTCCATTGCCCTCTGAGTGACCATGAGCCTTCTGAGTAGGCCCTTAGGCCCCCTAAATTTGAAAAAAATATTTTTTGTCATAGCTTGATGTTATATAGCCCATAGCCTTCCTCGATCAATGGTCTATCCAAAACTGAAAACTAAATTCAATTCGAAGAAGTAGTTCCTGAGATTAGCGCGTTCAAACAAACAAACAAATTCTTCAGCTTTATATAATAGTATAGATTAAAAGTAAAAAAAATGATGAAAATCGAGTTCTCACTATTAGTGCAGCTCCGTCTAACTAGGAAGAACGTTTAATTTATTTTTACTTCCAAAAGTACGTTTTGCAAAGCCACTTTATTTTATGATTTATTATACAGACTGTTGCCTTTCCAAATTATTCCCGAAGATGTCGAAAATGAGGGAGGCACAGGACCGCGCAAGGTGGCAATACTTAGAGGAGGCCTATGCCCCGCAGTGGACGTCGATTGGCTGATATGATGATGATGATGTCGAAAATGGCAAATTGCGGAAGTTTATTTAAAAAAAGTAAAAAAATTCAGCAAAGAAGGAATACTTGACACTAACCCGTAGTAAGATCCCCATGGTCACCGTAACATGGTATCTGTAAGCAACTTTCCCTCCATACACATAGGGATCGCTCTTCATTTACTTATGAAATATAAAAAAAATTGAAACAAAAAAATGCCGACGACACATTTCAAAACTACCAAACTAAATCAGATGACACAAGTTAATAAAATATCATCATAACAGCCCATTAATGTCCCACTGCAGGGACGGGCCTCCTCCTGTGACGGAGGGTTACTTGGCCTACTAATACCACGCTGGCCAGACGGATTGGTATAGGGTTTAATTTCAAGTTTTCCTTCTTTTTATTTCGTAAAGATAGTAGTTATTCCCTTAGTCGGTTTTTACGACACCCATATGATGAGATGAGGTGGTGACATATTGTATTCTTACTCTGTCACTACACGGAGGACAAAATTTACCCACACTTAATAAAAGATAAATATTCTTAATAAATATTCCCTATTCCCTAATTCTTCTATTCCCCTCATTCTCACAAGAAAAAAAAAGCCTTACGCACAACTCACTACCAAGCGAAATAGTGACGTAGCATGCCGTATACACCCAAAAAAAGGCCCCGTTTTCTGAACTTAATAAAAGGGTAGAAAATAGAAGAACAGAACAGTACCTCCATTTTCTTCTATTTTTCACCCTGTCCTTACTAACGTAACCACAAGGTGAGTTCCACCAATTTTTAGTCCAAATATAATCCTTAGTCAAAGCTACGTTAATAATGTTACTTCACATTCGGGGGTTGTTTTTTTACATCCCTTTCGTACTGGAGTGGGGTACTTTTTAATTCTTTTGACGCTGCCATCGGGTAGCTCGTGTGTGGTAAGAGGTTTATACACTTGTTTTTAGGTGAATATGTTTATTTTATGGCGTGAAAAAAATTTGTTAGCGGCCATCAGAGAAGTTGTGAAAGTATTGGTTCAAGTGGCTAGAGTGCACGAGGTTTTGTAAGTTCATAGACCACGCAGGACAATTGAGCCTAGATGTCCCTTGTGTTCGTAAATTTTATTAATACAGATAATAAATACACCAGTTTAGTTTTTTTGTTTAAAAGACAATAATAATATAGTCTGAAGTTGGTTCCATAGATGTTTTATCAAAATTGATTCAGTCATTTTATCATACTACTGCTTAGAGGTGTATTAAACGGGCACAAGGTGGGACTGAGCTAGACGGCCTCTTACTAAACAGCCTTGCAACCTGTTAAAACTTAGCCTTATAACAAAAACAGTTTGTGTATCGCAAAAATCGCTTGCACGTATCAAATATTAAATTTTTGGTAACTTCGGACAGTGAGAAAGTGGCTCTATTTACTAAATATGGGTTAAGGATGTTCCGATTTTATCGATATAATTTTTCTACGACGTTTGAGTAATATAGCGACTCTTTCCAAAAGTAAGATTCTTTTCATGAGAACCAGAATAGACAACCGTATGAATTTTCAAAGAGTTTTTATTACGAAAAAAAAAGGATAATTCTTTAATTATCTTTGTCTGTGTGACATTGAATTGTTCAGTTCCCACTTCCCTTTTTTAAACAGCTGATGTGTGTCGCGTAGACTTTTACAGACATAAAATTCTAAAAACATTCAAACGGAAACAAAGAATATCCAGGATTAAGACAACAACTTATAAATCACACAACTAATTATCTTCCAAGTGAATCGAACTCGCGGCCTCCTACACGGCTATCGCAAATGTAAATCTATCGACATTTTCAACAGTGTTGTCTCAACACTATAAGCCGAAGTATTTCCACATTCAGCGGACGTGGCCCATCATATATCATTTTTATCATTTTATTCAATCCTTTGCCGAAACCGTACTTTCAGTCGGACTCTTTTTAATTCGTTTTACAATGATAACTCGGCTGAATATGTATTTTTTGTTCAACATATATTACTTTTGGCCGGGTCTATGCTTCGGTGTAATCTGTATTCTTGTTTATGATTGTAGGTTAGATGCTAATTTACGTTTATAATTAAAAACAAATTGTTAATTTAAAATTGGACTTAAAACATATTCCTTACACACTCACACAACGCTATTTACTTACCCCCTTACTTATAAAAGTCTCTAAGATTTAATCACTGTTTAGCGAGTTTTTTGTTAGCAAAACCAACCTTATGCCAAACAAAATCGTAAAAATTTAAGCTAATCAATTGGCTAAAATTTAAGTTGCGTTTATGAGTAAGGGGGTTAGTCTCAAACTAAGAAGAGCTTTCAGTTTGAGCTGGTCAACGGGTCAACCTACTTTTAAATACTTTTTTTTTCTAAATCTAATCATAGTACATGCCCAATGCATTTTTCTTATCCTATATCACGGGGACTTTTACAAACATCCATATTACAAACACGTATTACATCCAGGCCGCGATAAATAATTGCACCTGCTATGTTAGATTGAACCCGTAACTTCATGCATAGCTCGATAATTTCGTAGCAAAGATGTTCATACACACAAAAATATCTATTGAGTGGGAATTCAACCCGATACCTCTGCGTAGTAATCATGCATACAATCACTGCATAGAGGTCATCAAATGAATTAAACCTATAAAGAAATTTCCTCATAAAAACCTTAACATTTCGTGTATCTAAACCAACCAACATTAATAGGAATCCCCGCGACGTAAATATCAGTTATGCAGTCATTAGTCCCGGCGTATTTATGGGTACACACCACATACGCTCCTACCTCCATGCGCTAATGTTACCTCATGGTACAAACCAAAATCATTTTTGATTAGTCAATTTAGTAGCTTATGGAGTTTATGAATTTAGGCATTGTTTAAATTTTAGATGGTAGGTATAGTGACTGATTAAAATCGTTAATTGTGCTAAATGACGACCTCTGTGGCGTAGTGGTTCTATAACATGACTGCTACGCAGAGGTTTCGGGTTCGATTCCCGCTCAATGCAATCTTTGTGTGCATGAACATGATTGTTTGCATTGGTCTGGGGTGTTTTCTATGTATAATATAACAAAATACAAATTTAAGTATGTTTATTCGTTGTCTAGTACCCACAGTACAAGCTTTGCTTAGTTTGGGACTAGATGGCGTTGTGTTAATGTGTAATGAATATTTATTACTATTTTATTATTTAAATCATCTACTTTTTTCGCATCCTAAGCCATTAGAAACCTTGATTCAAACCAATATAAAGGAGCAATTTTATCTTCTGATCATTATACCTTTACGACAAGAAAGGTCATTGACATTACCTATACTTCCATTTTTTCTTTCCACCACATGGACATTACACACAACCAACAATGTTAAAACCCCCAAAAAAATTATTAGGTACAACAACAAAATTTAAATTTCATTAAAAATTATCATCAAGACTACTTGGGGTAAGCAGAATTAGATGCATATCGGTTCTTCACCGTTTGAAATATAATCCCCTAATATCGCCACCCTGGCAACATTTAAATAAAAATACAATTAGATAGGGTATGTTTTGACCGCTGGCAACTGCTTTATTCATTTAATTTTTAACTGATAACTTTTTTATTTTAGCTACGTATGTTTTGGAGTTTGGTAAATTTATAGTTTAGGAAACTATCTATGACGTTTCCTATATTTGTGAAACAAAAGACTGGCCCTGATCTAACACCGTAAATTACGATAATCAATCAATCAATTCTAATATTTCTCCTTGTGGTGACGGAGTAAGAATACAATACGTCACCACCCCATCTCATCCCATGGGTGTCGTAAAAACCGACTAAGGGACTATCCGTCAGAATTACGAGTATCAAGCTCCGGAAAACAAGTTTCGGACAAGTCAGCATCGAGTGCATGAATGACAAATACTGTACAATACCTACTATTTATGCTGGCTCAAGGCTGGTAACATACGAAAAGCCTTACCTTTATTACAGAAGACTTAATCAATTAAAATTGTTCCTAAGTTCACACAGTACAAGTTGTAACCCAAGAGAGGGGGAGAAACAAACTAAATTAAAGTAGAGACCATCAAACACATTAGTTGTTAGAAATCGACCATAAGTTTGGATACTGATAATATTTTGTTGTGGGTGTGTGGTGACCCACCTATGAATACAACGGGTCACCACCTCATCTCATCCAGAAGGTGTTGTGACCCAGCAAGTAAGACGAATGTTGTATTGTATAAAATCTATTTCCAAATACATACTTTAATCATCATCATAATAATAATCATCATAACAGCCCATTAATGTCCCACTGCAGGGACGGGACTCCTCCCGTGACGGAGGGATACTTGGCCTTCTAATACCACGCTGACTGGACGGATTGGTATAGGGTGTAATTTCAAGTTTTCCTTCTTTTAATTTTGTAAAGATAATATTCACGGATAGTCCCTTAGTCGGTTTGTGTGACACCCATGGGATGAGATGGGGTAGTGACAGAGAGTAAGAATACAATATGTCACCACCCCATCTCATCCCATGGGTGTCGTAAAAACCGACTAAGGGAATAACCGTAACTACTATCTTTACGAAATAAAAAGAAGGAAAACTTGAAATTAAACCCTATACCAATCCGTCTGGCCAGCGTGGTATTAGTAGGCCAAGTAACCCTCCGCCACGGGAGGAGGCCCGTCCCTGCAGTGGGACATTAATGGGCTGTTATGATGACTCAATAAATTGTCCTGCATGAGGTACCAACCCGCGACCTCATGCACGGCTGCCGTACTACCGAAACACTTAAAAATACTCCTCCCAAAACTATCCGTTTTTTTCCAAAGCCCATTAATAACAACAATAAATTAACTAAGACCATAGATTAACAACAAACGGCAGATGTTCTATGACGTCACAATTAAAAACTAAACTTTGTCACCCCTAGAAAATTAATTGTGACATTCCTGTATCTAATTCGAATGATATTAAAGTAACTAATTATACATTTGAAATCGACTATCCATATCGGATAGGCACATCACTATTGTCATGTTAAATAAAAAAGTTTTATTTTACTTCGTTGTAATAGCATTTTAATATGTCGTAGGCCTGCTACATGGTAACTTGACGACTTAATACCACGCTGGTCAGACGGATTGGTATAGGGTTTTAATCTCAAGTTTTCCTTCTTTTACTTTTACTTCGTAAAGATTTACGGTTAGTCCCTTAATCGGTTTTTACGACACCCATAGGTTGAGATGAGGTGGTAACATATTGCATTCTTACTCCGTCACCATACGGATTGTATATATTTATCACTTAATACTTAGCGAGTATTAGCTAGTAGATAATTAAAGGGTTATGAGAGACCGAAGTAGCTACTCTACTGTTCCCCCATTATATTTTCACACTAAATGCTGAGAGGTGGATTAAGTAAGCTCAATGGTGGTACCCATCTAGATCGCAAAGCAAAAATAAAATGAAGGAAAAGACGATTGTCTGTCTAATAATTCTTTAAATACAGCAAAAACACATTTCAATATCCCCCTCAGAAAAAATATCTATATTCTCTATTCTTTCAAAGTTTGCTACCATTGTTAGACTTAAAGTTTTATAAAAAATATAAAACGACACACAAAGGACAAACTTTAATGTATTTTAAATAAAGTGATTCGTTTCTCATTTCAATCCTTGACATTATAAAGAACGATTGAATTAACATCCATTTTAAACATCCTACGACAAAATAGAATTAAAAAATAAACTTTATTCCAATGTGTTAGAGTGCCACTCTGTAATCGACTAAATATCTATGATTTAGAAGCTTTGTAACAAGACCCAACACTATTTACCTATTCATTTATCAAAAAAGGAACTTAACGCCCAAATCGATGTGTTAATACTTTACAAAAGGAAAAATAAACGGCTTTGTATAATTCGACCAACTTACTTTCATCTAAACACGAAAACACATAAATCTTATTCCCTTGTAATAAAGTCTAAAATTGATTGTAGCGCTTTGGTAGTAAGTGTCTGGCTAAGTTGGTTATAAACATAAGCAAAAAAAAAATACTGCGCCCTAACTTTTTTTAAACATGTAATTCGTAGTTTCAAATTGCTAACGCGGTGTTCTTATTTCAAAACAGCGAGGTGTCATTGGACACTCCCTTGTTGGGTCGTTTAGAAATTGTTCTGTTTTTTTTTTATTTTATTTTATCAATTCACAATAAGTTTACTTATTCATTGACGTGCACTTTAATATTTATTTAATTTACTGTTATTGGCTTCGAATGAAGTAAGTAGGTAATTAATTACTACTTTATTCGATGCCAATAATATTATGAATACTCACTTTACTTTAATTTTCTCTGTTATATTTTTGTATTTTCATTAAAAGTTCTAGGTTGAGGTACTTAAAATGTTTGTTAGGATTTTATTTTATTTTAAAAGATAGAACATGCACTGGGTATTAAAACCTATGTTACGAAGTAGTATTTTTACAAATATTTATTTAATCACAAAATATTTTTAGGCTCAAAGCAATCATTTTTGGATCTCAGAAACTTTTATCCTCGTCAATCTCAAGTAGTGTTGGACGGGACTCGAGTTTTTTAAGTCCTAATTTAGCAACTGGACTCATTTTGACAGAGCTCGCAAGACTTTGACTAGAATAAGTCCTGAGTTATGAGTCCTGAGTCCTTTTATTGAGTCCTAATGCAAAAAGACTCGACTCATAGGACTGAGTTTTTATTGTAGAACTCAAGTTCTTAAATAAAACTAAAGTCATATTAAAGAACTTGAGTTTTTCAAAGAAAATTGAGTCCTCTTAAGTTTTTTGACAAAATTACTTATTTACAAATACTCTGTAACCAACTTATTCTTATACATAATAATAAACGAGATTATACTTGATTATGCTAGGTTCAGTATTTATTGCTTAAAATCTAACTAACAACCTATAGCCTGGAAATGTATATCAACAGAATGAAAATAAAACTCACTTTTTTTAAAAAGACTGGAGCTCGCATTGAACTTGAGTCTTAAAAGTTTATTTAAAAATAATTATCGTTAAAAGACTCGAGTTCTCGAGTCATATTGTGAGGACTCGTTTAGAGGAGAGGGGAGCTCTCATTTATGAGTCCAGTCTCCAAAAATCGAGTCCAGTCCCTAAATTACGACTTAAAGAACTCGAGTCCTGCCCATCACTAATCTCAAAACCACCGCATACCGCATCACACCACCGAACTCAGTTCTACAGGAGGTATACTTGGCCTACTAATACCACGCTGGCCAGACGGATTGGTATAGGGTTTAATTTCAAGTTTTCCTTCTTTTTATTTAGTAAAGATATTATATTCACGGGTAGTCCCTTAGTCGGTTTTTACGACACCCATTGAATGAGATGGGGTGGTGACATATTGTATTCTTACTCCGTCACCATACAGAGAAATTCAATTATCGTACAAATAAATTAATAACTTTAAAATTATGCTTATAAAGTTTTAATTAATCTGACAACACAGAATGTCATCAACAAAATGGCAGCCAATAAGTACCGCATTCATTTATCGTTTTAGCATTATTAAACACACAAATTACCACGTTTCCTTCACACGAATAATTAAATGAAAATGATCAAAATTTTATAAAAGCAAGTGCTAATTAAACATTCGCCATAATGCCGGCAATCATTAAAATGGTTGATCATTTCATTTTATTTTCGGCGGGAATATCATTGCGGTTTAGCGGGAAAATTTTATTTGGTTCGGTTATAAATTATTTGTGGTGTTTTAATTGTCGATTAAATCAATTTATTTATACTGCCAATTTATACCGATATTGATTATGTTAAAATTAAGTTTTTTGATAATCAATTCTGTTTTAATTTTACACTTGACGTTGTGTTTTTTTTTTAAATATGGCTTGGACCAAAGCTCAATAGAGGAGTTGTGTTCAACCATACATAAAATCTTTTTGTTTTTTAAAATTCACCTCCCGCAGTAAGCCAAGACTACTAGGTACGACTACGACTTACAAGCAAGAAATTAATGACTGCAAAATACTTAGAACAAAATTTTTGTGTCTCACCAACAATTATTGTCCATTGTGAAATTCAAACCTGCGCAATCTTAAGCACAATAACAGCATACAAGAGCTTTCTTCAGCAAGGCGAGGTTAAGCCAACCATTTTACAATTATCTCAAGTAAATCATAACAGCTCATTAATGTCCAACTGCAGGGACGGGCCTCCTCCCGTGACGGAGAGATACTTGGCCTACTAATACCGCGCTGGCCAGACGGATTGGTATAGGGTTTAATTTCAAGTTTTCCTTCTTTTTATTTCTTAAAGAAAATATTCACGGATAGTCCTTTATTCAGTTTTTACAACACCTATGAGATGAGATGGGGTGGTGACATATTGTATTCTTACTCCGTCACCACACGTAGGAATCGTAAGTACATATACCTACAGCTTAAAATTATATTTACCAATTAATTAATCATTCAATGAAAGTCTCCCAACATATTTATCAACATTTTGGCTGTAAGATCATATCGGTGACCCTTTAAATTGAATGAGGCTTGCGCTTTACATAATATCAACATTAGTGGGCCATTTTAGTAAAATATAGACGGACGATTAGTGTGAGCTCTTTTTTAATGTAATAGGAGGCAAACGAGCCATCAGGCCATCTGATGGTAAGTGATCAATGCCGCCCATGGTCACCCGCAACACCAGAGGAATCACAGATGCGTTGCCGACTTTACCTTGTTGACTTTCTTAGCTTTTATTTTAACGAAACTGGATTCTATGTGAGTTTGTATGTAGGTATATATTATACTCCAAAACCACACGGAGATACAACCTCCGTGTGGTTTCGGAGTGAGAAAATATGGTAGAGGTGTAACTATCTCACGGGTCTTGTAAAATATGAATAAATGAAAGATCGCGGATACTATCATCTATACGCAAATTGAAACGGGTAAACTTGACGATACACCCAATATGTCAACATGGTGTTGGCAGGCTAAGTTGCCCTTGTTTTTTAGTAAAAGGTCCCTGAAATGGGACATTAATAGTATATAAAACAGCACTAGTTGATAATGACAAGTGACAATACAAGGTGTTGTATTATTGACGGTGTGACTCACAAGAAAACATTTCCTGATAGTCACACTGGTGTCACAACCTGGTGTGACCACGAGTCCGCCCCCGTATTGACAGTGATTAGCATGTCAATTCTCGTTCCTTAAAATCGTTAAAAATACGGTTAAGTTAACTTTAGTTGTCAAATTGTCACACAACACGTAAGACAATTTGACAAGTAAAGTTAACTTAACCGATTTTTTAACGATTTTAAGGTACGAGAATTGAATTGCTGATGTAGCCTATGACTCTTTTAGTCTTGAACGATTTTGCAGTTGTTCACAATTAGTTTTGTCTTGCACCTCTATATCCTTCCGATAAATTAATATTTATAAAATACTCAGAGCTTGATTCGTGTATGCGTTAAAATCTAGTTAGTCTAAAATACTATTCTTCATTTCTCAACATTTTGCCAACTAAAGTCGACCTTTAAAACCACGCACTTTTTTACTTTACAAAAAAAATACGCACCCTCTTTTAGCGTGCACACTCTCGTATAAAGACGATTTTTTTTTCTTGACATATCATACGATAACCTCCCTCTTACACTTAATTTATTGTCTAATTACAATTATCAGTTTGTGTGTAACTTTATGTTAATTATTTAGTAATTAAATATGCGGACATACAGAAAACATTGACTTACATTGTATTAAGAATATTAATTATTTTATTATTGCCTTGTAAGCGGTGCCACGGACAGGGACTGGTTGTTAAACGATAATGCTGGTTAAGTTATGTAAGCGAGGTCGTTGCATAGATGGGTGACATCATAGTAGTATATCATTTGAGGGTATCTGCTCTTAAAAATTCGGTTTCGGCTATCGTTAAGTTGTTGTTAAGTCACATCAGAAGCATGTGGGCGGTTTGAACAAATCTCGACACCAGCATGTCAATTCTCGTACTTTAAAATCGTTAAAAATTCGGTTAAGTTAACTTTAGTTGTCAAATTTTCTTACCTATTGATTTTTAGGTACCAGAATTGACATGCAGGTCGACATTATCTAAACAATAAACGGTGCCAAACGATGATGACATGGTTGCCAAAGAGAATGGAGCGTACAAAGTATTGTAATGTTTAAAAGACTAAACTCACAGTCTGTGTCGCGAGCACTTATACAGACAAGAAATTAACATACTTATAATCTTACGTGGGATTCGGACTCCACTTTGTCTAAAGGCTGTCCATTCTACTGGTGACTGGCTTAATTGTATTGCTTAATTCCTAAATTCGTACTTCAAAGAGATACCGAGCTCTTTATCCAACGAGAGACAACAAGCATATCTCATATCATAGCTCACTGTCGGACCCAACAGACGCCGTAGTGACACAGACTATGAGAAAGGCCTATGGGCGGCTATTAACTACTAAAATACTACCAACTACTAAAAAAAAGTCAGTCAGCTTGCGACCACAGCCAGTGCAACCTGTGCCAAAACGTCAAATAAAATAAAGGTAAATAAAATGCGCGTTAATATCCCGTTTATATAATATTTATAATAATGAAACGCGATGGTTTAAAAGTTATACTTAATTACTAAAGAAAAAAAACTAATGTGGTCTTCGAATACCAAAATGTCAACCAAAAGCATGAGCTGTGCATGACCCAGTTTAAAAAAAAACCAAGCAAATGACACATTCTTTTTACAAACTAAACGTCAAAACTTTAACATGTCAAATTTTATTTAATCTTTAAACATACGTTTATAATGGCCGAAAATAAATTAATTATAACCCAAAAAATGTTATGTTTTTTACTTAAAACAAGATCATTTTACTGACGATGGTTCATAAATAATTCATAATTATGTTTTATAATGTTAGTCATGTAATTATATCGGGTGTTTAATTAAAAATTCGTCCAAAATATCGGCCGTTAGGGTTATCTAACATATGGTGTTCCACGAATCTGTGTGCGAAAAGGCTTTAGGGCAAACGTTAGTCGGCTTGCGAAACTTGCAATATTTTTTATTAGTTAGAAATTTTAATTAGGGTAAGTTGTCCAACAATGAACCATGTAAAATTTGAAGGCGCATAACTCTCTCGTTTAAGCTTCGAAATGATTCAAATTTTGTACAAAGATAGGTAATTTATCTAGCTTTAAAAGAGCATTGACAAATTTTCAATATTATTTATACTTTTAAAAATAAAAACATAAATATAAAAATAAATATTTGGATCAATGTGTACTCTAGGGTGTGCACATTGAACCGGGTTAATTTTAACATTGAACCACTTAATTATGAAAAAGAAATGTTATCAATAATTAATTAAGGTAAAAGTAAAACGTCCATTTCTTATGTAATTAGTCTTTACTTGTAATAGAGTAGTCTTTAAATCATAATTTAGTATATACTTCTTGTTAGCAAGATCATCTTTACGTGTGTGTAAATACTGTGCTACATAGCGGCGCAAAGTAGGATATAATGCAGCTTTTCTGATGATTACACCTTCTCTATTTAATTTGAAAGCTCTTAACATATTGGAAGCAGTGTGGCCCCCTTTTTTCTTTGACTTAATTTTATCATCATCATAAATATCAGCCTATAGACTATTATTCTGCTGGACATAGGCCTCCTCCAAACGTTTCCACCCTGCGCGGTCTTATGCCTCCCTCTTCCATCGGCTTCCCGCCGTCCTAACCAGGTCGTCGGTCCATCGTGTAAGGGGTCTCCCCACCCTGACTTCCCTATTCTGACTTACTTTATTCCGTGCCATTCTGTAACAGATAGAAATATTGACCAAAGGAAGTAAATAAAGTAATATTAATAATGATAATATGAACAGCTAGGTAAAAGAATATCATGTAGTTTGAAAGTTTCAATACATTATTTAACAACACTAGCAAAATGAACCACGTTTTGTTTAATGTGTACGCCAAGGCAATTCTTGGGGTACACAATCCGTGATTCATTGAGTACCACCTCAACATGGTTCAATGTGAGACATAGCACCTTTTTATAACTAACCTTAAAAATTTAAACTGAAAGAAATATAATTATGAAATAAATTACAGTGCATAGATAAGCTAAATAACTATATAATTCGGTGTAGAAATAAAATAGTCGATATTTCTTAAAGGAAAAATGCTAAAAAAGATAGTAAAATTTATTTAAAACTTACTTTTGTGACAGTTTTTTAAAAAAAGGTTCGCATACATACACCTCTCGCGCGATCTGCTCGCTAACTACTGAGCGGAAGAGACACGTCTGTACCTATCTTTTAAATAAATAAATAATAAATAAAATGTTTAATTCTCACCATAGCACAATAATACAGGTACACATACACACAGATAGTTATTATTTGTTTCTTAGCTAACTTATCACTATACACTTGTGGTAACACAAATACAAAAACACTTAAGAAACACTATACACCAATACTAATATACTATGGTGGGTTGATACCTGAACTAGGATGGTTCCTGTATCTCAGGTTATCAACCCTCCACTCCTTCTATTTACACTGATAATAAAATATATGAGTAATAAAATATAAATGAGATTATATGAATAACATTTTTTTTTTGTGGGTAGTCTACAATGAAGTTAAAATGTAACAGTACTCCGGAATACAACGACCCACGAAGCGAATAAAATAACTTAATGATTGAAGTACATACCTAGAGTGTGGTACAAGCTACAAGTTGTCAGTTATTACTGTCGATTATATTAATTAATTCAAGTAATATATTTATTAAGTATGTTGATAAATGAGCTTAAATAAGTACATATATTCATCCAAGAAACAACAATCAGAAAATGTTTATATTATATTTTCATATGTAATACATAATTAATAAAGATATTCTGAATATATAAGTAATTCAGAATATCTTCAATCATTATTATAACTTTGTTAAATTATAATAAGATTAACTAGGATTTTTTTTTTTTTGTTCTCTGCATTTTATTACATTTGTTTAATTAGTTTCTGAAGTTTACCCGTCTGTGTGTGTGTGTGAGTGTGTGTGTGTGTGTGTGTGTGTGTGTGTGTGTGTGTGTGAGTGTGTGTGTCTGTGTGCATGCAGGTGTGTTAAATGAAAGTATATTTCATTAATTTAAATAGCAACTTTGAGGATATTTTCTGTTTCACGGTAACCCAGCATTTTTAATATATTATTTAAAACATCTTTTAGGCGTTTTCTATTCATTCTAAATATTTGCTTTAAATCGTTGATGTGTCTATATAAGTATGGTCCAGTATACGGCAGTTGTCTTCTTGCGAATGTGGAATTAAAAGAAGGGACACTTGTGCGTATTCTTCTTTTATGTAGTGGTAGTTGGGAAGGGACAATGGTTTTGTGGTGGCGTAAAACCGAGTAAAAAATAAACAGTTGTCGTACTGTCAAGAGGTTGGCCTCTTCGTACAAGGAGTCTGTTGGATATCTTCTTGGTTTACGCAGCATAACTTTGATAACAGCTCTTTGTGCTCTCTCTAGTTCTAAGAGGTGCGTTACAGCAGCTCCACCCCACACAGGTATGCAATAAATCAAAAGTGATTTGCAGAGAGCAAGGTAAATGTTAGTAATTAGTTTGATGTCCGCAGAATCCCTCAGGTTTTTAAATACATGGAGAAGTTTACGGATCCGTTTGCTAAGCGTAGAAATATGTGGTTTCCAGTTCATGTTTTTATCAATTATAATGCCTAAGTATTTATGGGTTTCAGTTTGGGTAAGATTAGGACAACTGCAAATATCAATGGCTTCTTTTTTGGAACAAAGATGGTCATGTACTGTAATATTAAATTCAGAAGGGGGTTTATTCTTTTCAGAAATTCTAAAGCAGAGGTATTTGGTCTTAGGAACATTCATAGTTAAAAGATTACTATCAAGCCACTTCAATACAGTTCTTAAGCCAGATTCAGCAGCTATCTTTGCCTGAGTCCACGTCTTACCCCGGAAAATGAGAGCAGTGTCGTCAGCAAAGGTTAGAGTGCTACAGTGGTCTATTGGGAGCTGGCATAGGCTATTGACGTACGCTAGAAAAAGAGTAGGACCAAGCGTACTTCCCTGAGGGATCCCATAGATAACCGGGAGACCAGAACTTACAAAATCACCAACTTTCACAACTTGAGTCCTATTAGACAGGTAATTTTGAAACCAGTGCAACGCGTTTCCACGTATTCCTAGATCTTCCAATTTGCGTAAAAGTATTGGAATAGACACGGTGTCAAAAGCTTTCTTGAGGTCTATGAAGACAGCTATGCACTTATCGCCCTGGTCTAAACCATCTGTGACTATTTGTGCAAGGTTAGCGACAGCGTCCTCTGTGTTCCTACCCTGGCGGAATCCGTATTGGTTATCGGCTAGTAGATGTTTAGTTTCCAGATAGTTAATGAGGCGGGTATTCATAACCTTCTCAATGATTTTGCTAACTGTGCTAAGTAGTGAAATTGGCCGATAATTAGATACCACATCCTCTTCTCCGCTCTTATATACAGGGACAACTACTGCTTTCTTAAATATAGTGGGAAAGATTCCCGATGAGATACTAAGATTGCAAAGATGGGCTATCATAGTACTCAAAGTTGAGTGGCAATTTTTAAGGATAGTAGTGGTTATGCAATCTATACCGGGTGCACTATGAGTTTTAAGATTGAGGATAATTTTATCTATTTCTTTAGAGTCAGTAGGGTACAAACAGATGGAATTGATATGTTTGGTAGTGGTTATATTTTTGTACAGCTGCTCTTCATTTGTGTTCAGTTTACACAGTATATCTGCTGCGAGTTCACTACCAATCGATGTAAAGAAAGAATTTACTTGGTTCAGAGATTGGTCTGGAGAAGGTAAAATATTTAGCAATGCCTTGGAATGTGCATTTTTCATTTTCATATTGCAAAGTTCCCTAACAGTATCCCAGGTACCTTTGCTGTTTCTAAAATTCTGGTTAAATTTGTTTTTATAATAGTTAATTTTCAGGGTTTTAGTAGTCTGGTTGCAGATATTGCGGTATTTAATATATTTATCTTTAATATTGTTGTCATTTACATGTTTTTTCACTAGAAGGTGTAATCGGTCTCTCTTTTGGAAGCATTTTACGATACCTGATGTTATCCATGGCTTAATAGGCCTTTTTCTTTTAGTGAATGTAACTGTGTTAGTATTTAGTGCTATATAATTTTGAAGTATTTCGATGAGTAATTTTGCTGCTTGTTCAGGATCTTCAGTTGCAAGATAGGGTTTCCAATCATGAGCTTCGATGGCTTCTTGAATGGATTCATGGTCAACTTTTGATCTGGTCAGCGAATAATTAAATACAGAATGTTGTGCAAGAGAAGTGGATATAGAAAGAAAGATAGGATAGTGGTCGGTGATATCAGTTAAGAGAACATAGGTTTTAAATCGTCCTACTAGTTTGCACATAAAATGGTCCAAACAGGCCAGACCGCGTGTAGGCATATCAATGGCGTTTTGTAAACCATGTGACCCCAAAATTTCGAGATAATCTCTTGTATGGGAGTTATTGGTATCCAGCGTGTTGATATTAATGTCGCCAGTAAGTACAATGTTACGAGACTTGGCTGAGAGTAACAATGTGTCTAGCGAATCCAAAAAGCTATCTGGATTAGTGAATGCGCAAGGACGATAGATACCAAACACAGTCATATTACCCACTTTAGCCGCAAGACAATTTGCTTCATTTAAATCAATTTCCTGTACAGTTGCTGAAACGGCTTCACTAATATACATTATAACACCATCGTTTTTATTGTAGCTTATCTTACTATAGTACACATTATAACCATCGAGCACAGGTGGAGTAGTGTTGGCGTTACACCAGCATTCAGATAGAACTATAATATGGATATTCGTTTTTAACCTAGTGATATATATCAGGAAAGCGTCTAGGTTCTTGTTGACGCTTCTAATATTAATTGAGATAATATTAAGATTGTTTTTACTTTTTACTGTAAATTTTTGTAAATCATTTATAAGGTTAATTGGATCTGCTACAGACATACAAGGCGGAGAACAAGCTTTTTCTATTTCTTCGAATAGTTCTAAATTATTCATTTCCGTGGCTAGTTGTGAGAAAAAGTTCTAGAAGGTAGGGTTTCCACACTGTGTTCTGTCTGCCAAATAAATTCACGTAATTGCTATATTCTAGTTTTGAATAAGAGTATACTTCTACTAATGTAGTAGTGATTTGAGTGTATCTTATGTCAAACATAGTGTTTGAGAGTGATGTATGTTTTGTGAATATGTGTGTATTTAGAAATAAAATGTTTGTGTAGACAGTAATTATGTGAATGTGGCTTTTTATAAATGGGTAACTAATTATAAACTTACGAGCAAAGAGCAAGAAAACAGTAAATAAGCTAATAAACATAAGCAAAGTAATTATGCGATTGAATAGTCATTTAGTTCTCAAAGCTTGAAGCTGAGCTTCGTTTTTTACTAATATATACGGTTCACCTTGTCTCTTTCGCAAGTATACCAGTCCGTTTGAGGTCCAACAGTAGTCGTAGTCCATAGTTTTGCGGAATTCTCTAGCGAGGAAATGCAGGCGTGATGCACGAGGAGTTAGGTGTTCCGAAAGGTATACCTCTGATTTAGGCCCTTCTAATCCCATGTGTGAGGAGTTTAATGGTTCTGTCTTGAATCTTAAGGAATTAACTTTGTGGTTTTTTGCTGCAGATAGTATTTTTCCTTTAAGAATAGTAGAAGACAATTCCGCTACTATTACCGAGTTGTTCTGGTCAGGTTTGGATGGCATACGAAAGACGTCACGCATATCGCATTCTTCAATCTTAATCCCTAGCGATGTAGAAAGTGATTTAACCATATGTAAAAGTTCTTCTTTCGATTCAGTTTTTCGCTTGGGAATATTTCTAATCTGAAGGCTGGTTTTCCGTGCCATCCTTTCCAGCATTTCACATTTTTCTTCGATTATTGTTACTTGCGATTCAACTTTCCGTCGTTGATCTTCTAAATTATTTATTGTTAGTTGAACATCATCCAGTTTTGCAGTAACAAATTGTAAGGATTTCTCAATATCTATGTTCTTATTATGAGTGGTGTCGTTTTGAGCTTTAATATCAGAAATGTGTTTCTCTAATACATCCAACCGCATATTCTGGTCAGACTGGAATGCACATAGCATTTCGCGCAATTCTTCGCGTATGATTGTCCTAAGATCGTGTGTTCCAGAGTAAGCTTCTGACGCTTCGTCAGCAACCCGCCGACGTTTGCTGTCTCTTTGGGCAGCATGAGTAGTCTCGTTTGCGGAAGCAAAGTAAGGTGCTATCTTGTCGACGTCAGTTTCAGACATGCTTTGGGACTTGTTCAGTGGGGGAGAGCGGGGCAAGTTAGGCATAGTTAATCAGATGTTGACCGCAATAACGAGGAATAAGCGTGTTTCTTTTTTCCTGTGATCGCTTGCAAATTGTACCATACACCAAGATGTGACGTGTACTCACTCGGTCGCGGACTCCTATGAAGCGAAGCTTGCAGAGATGTTGTTGTTTCTTTCTGTTACACAGCGCGCACTAGCTTACGGTTTATGATCGCCTAGTACTTTAAAGAAATTGTGCGTTTTATTAATTCTTGATTTTTATTAATAAAATCAAATTAAATTCAATTAAACTGATGTAGGATCACACGTGTATACAAGTTAGCGGCCCGGAGGGGAGAGGGCACAAATTAACACGATCTGGCCACGTCGAATTTTGGAAATATAGCGCTGGTTAAGTGTAGCTGCATGGTTCATTGTGAGACAGTCGACTCTTAACTTGGCGATGTTGTAAAAATGTAAAAATACATTTGAATTGTCAAGACATTGTTTGATTGATCCTGAGCCTATTTTTAAGCGACTTCAAAAAAAGGAGGAAGTTCTCAATTCGGTTGTATTTTTTTTTGTTTTTTTTTGTTTTCATTTACTTGATTTTTGGCGATGTGTGAGGATTATTTATTTTTTTAAAGTCCTTGCGACGCTTGACATGACCCTTAGCGATAATTAGTTACTGTATTGTATTATTGTTGATTGGGAAAATTACCCTTCTAGCTAGAGCTTCTCCGCCAAACCCAACTCCGTTATAAAATGCCTTTGTAATTAATACTAATCAAAAATATTTATCGGGCTATAGGGCAATGATCTCCTGTTTTTTTCCTTTTTATATCATTTACTGGACTGTTCCTATTTTATTATAAGTATACTAGCTGACCCGTGCCCACTTCGTTGGACGGCGAAAAAAACTCGTCCGTTTTTTAAACATATTTCATTACTGCTCCACTCCTATTAGTCATAGCGTGATACTATATAGCCTATGACACTCCCCGATGAATGGACTATTCAACACAGAAAGAATTTTTAAAATCGGTTTTGTAGATCCAGAGATTACCCTCTACAACGTCACAAACACACAATCACACAAACTTAACCACTTTATAATATTAAGTATAGATATCTCTATTACCCTTTACTCAAGATTAGCAATGTTCCTTTTGGTACGTATATGGATTAAACCGACCAAGCGATCATACCCAACTCATACCACCATACGCATAACAATTTAAGTATAATTACAATTAAAATTAACGAACCTTACAATTATTAAAGTCAATATTTATCTACCAAAAAATTACCCAAACAGAAGCCTTATATCCTTACCAGAGTAAAAAAACATAAAAAAATAAAACCAACATTCCACCTAATTATATGCTTCTAAACTCATTACTGGCAACCCTAAACCGTCGCACGCGCACGTTTTGGCCCCAAATTCATTATCAAATTGATCTAACCGCTAGATAGTGATATAATAACGGTCTTCTTTATGTTTGTAGTGGGTAGGCAGGCATTGAGGTTATATCTGACGAGTTGATAACTCGATAAGTGTGGGGAATTAAGTGTTGATTGTTATCTATAGTTGACTTTTGGAAAGTGTAGCATATTGTGTATTTTTGGAATAGTTGACGACCTTTGTGGCGTAGTGGTTTTATAAGATGACTGCTATGCAGAGGTCTCGGGTTCGATTCCCGCTCAATGCACATTCTTTGTGTGCATGAACATGATTGTTTGCATTGGTCTGGGTGTTTTCTGTGTATAATATGTATGTATTTACAAAAAAAAGTATTTTAGTATGTATATCCGTTGTCTAGTACCCATAGTACAAGCTCTGCTTAGTTTGGGACTAGATGGCGTTGTGTGAAAGTGTGAGGAATATTTATTATTATTTATTTATTATTAGTTACAAATGTTGATATGTGTAGACTGAGATGAACTATTGAGAGTGAAAAAAGGAAGACCTTAATGTCACAAACGTTGTAGTATGTTAATGTGTTTTTTTAAGAAATAAAACATGATTTTATATCTTAAACCCGATTTACACATCGACAAGATCAAATATTATATTATTATATTATCAAATCAACATAATCAACACCTTACTACTTAACTCGCTACTGTACAGTAGCGAGTTAAGTAGTAAGGTGTTGATTATGTTGATTTGAATAGATCTCCATCCTATTTTTTGGTGTGTTTAGTAGTTTTAAGTACGAAGTGGCTCCCTCTCTCGTATCTCGCCAACTTAACTCGCCAAAAAATAGGATGGAGATCTATTTCAACATAATCAACAACTTACTATTTAACTCGCTACTGTACCTACTTGTCGATGTGTAGGTATGTACATCGGGCTTTATTTTCTTTAGTAGATACACGTGTGTCATAAAAGATGATTTATGTATCTTTAGATCCTGTCTTACAAGACACAAGTTTTAATAGGAGTTATTTTAGTTTCTTCCCTATCCTACGGGAACAGCGAAATTAAAAGTCCTGTAAGTGCATCAACTGAATTGTAGCTCCTCTAATGGTAAAGAAAATTAGAAACAACTAATACCATGCATTCTCCGTGTGGTGACGGAGTAAGAATACAGTATGTCACCACCCCATCTCATCCCATGGGTGTCGTAAAAACCGACTAAGGGACTATCCGTGAAGATTATCTTTACGAAATAAAAAGAAGGAAAACTTGGAATTAAACCCTATACCAATCCGTCTGGCCAGCGTGATATTAGTAGGCCAATTATCCCTCCGTCATAGGAGGAGGCCCGTCCCTGCAGTGGGACATTAATGGGATCTTATAATTAATACCATTCACCGGTCTTATCTTCTAAACTTTTTTTGGAGTTTTCGTCATTTAGGCGCCATTTACTCAAAGAACAACATGCATTGTTGAATATTTTTCTGCCAATAGACAAAAACAATTCAAATATCAATAATATTAATTTACACACCAAGGGTTAGGCATAGATTAAAAAGGGCGCGAAAACCATTGAGTGATATAGACAATGGACGTTGAACACCATTAGGCAATCGTAAGAGGTCGTACACACCTGCCGTGATAGTTTATGGAATAAATAAATAATTTTTTCTTTTTTTTCTTGCACTTGATACGCTTATAAATATTTTTCTAAGCTGTGTTAGTATGCAGTTATCATGCACAAAGTCACATCCGTGTGGTGACGGAGTAAGAATATAATATGTCACCACGCCATCTCATCCCATGGGTGTCGTAGAAACCGACTAAGGGACTATTTGCGAATATTAGCTTTACATAGAAAGAAGGAAAACGTCTGGCCAGCATGGTATTAGTAGGCCAAGTATCCCTCCGTCATGGCAGGAGGCCCGTCCCTGCAATGGGACATTAATGGGCTGTTATGATGATGCACAAAGTCACCCGTTCGAAACTAACGCAGGAATTGCTTGTGCTTTACAAAAAATGGTTACTTTGTGCCTAGATCTCTGTGTGTTTGTTAAAGACCAGTGACACTCAGTAAGTTTCATTCTTTGAAACTAAAACCATTTTTTTTAATATTTCTGTAACTAAAGGCTCTCCTTCAACCTAAGTAGAGCAATACATACATATAAAACCGAATTTCCTTTAGTTGACTTTTACAACACCCATCATATCATAAAATCGATCAGAGTCAAAATAAAAGCTAAGCATGATAGTATAATGTAAAAGGGCTCTTACAAGTATGTTACGGCTGATTAACGAGCCATCACATTGGACTACTCAACTTAATACAACCGGTGCATTATTTAAGGAGAAACACTCTACTCTCTCCGTGTGGTGACGGAGTAAGAATACAATATGTCACCACCCCATCTCATCTCATGGGTGTCGTAAAAACCGACTAAGGGACTATCCGTGAATATTATTTTTACGTAATAAAAACACGGAAAACTTGAAATTAAACCCTATACCAATCTGTTTGACCAGCGTGGTATTAGTAGCCCAAGTATCCCTCCGTCACAGGAGGAGGCCCGTCCTTGCAGTGGAATATTAATGGGCTGTTATGATGACTCTACTCTTATTAAAATATGAAACGGAGTGATCTGTACATGATTGTCCTGAATCTGGATATGTTTCTTAAAGTCCATAAGACAAGTTCCATGATTCCTTAGAGTCGTAGCACACATATCAAAACGTAAAGCTCAGTACTCACATACGATATTACTCGATAGCTTTACTCCAAACCGAGTAAAACTTATAGTGTGGACCACAAAACAACAACTCGGCTTGCATCGAGCCGGCTCGATGGATTTATATAAAAAGTAATTTCCTTCGCACCTACTCTAGCGAGCTTCACTCGATAGGTGAATGTTGAATGTGTGGACGAAAGTCCTAGCCGCGGGTTTAACTCAACATGTTTGCTCGATCGAGTAAAACCGTATGTGAGTACTGTGCTTAAAGGGATTGGCAACGCTTTTTTTTTCCTCGGTGTCAAACGTAAAAATCCGATTACGTTACGATTCCGATTAGTGTGCCTTGCAGTGAGGAGTTTCATACAAAATAATATTTTCAGTATATGAACGGTTCGAGTTGATACGGTGACGATCCCATTCCGTTATTATATGTGTGCCACGACAACCCGCGTGCAAATTGTCTTTTTTGGGAAAGGGTTTTTGTGCTTCATATTATTATGGCGGCGCCGGCGTACGTAATTTTATTAAAAAAAATACTTTAGGTAGGTAGGCAACGGCTTGACTATAAATTCATAATTTTCCTTTTTTATCTTTTCTTTTCTGTTCTGTTTATCTTTTCTACTTTTTCTTTTCTTTCCCTCTATTCTAAAGCATCTAGGTCTTAGCGGAAGTATAATAAACTTTTAGGCTATGGTAAGGACTTGGCCTTAATAGAACGTTTGTGTCCGATTGTGGATGGTATCCACCACGACATACGCTCATTACTAGCTTATACCTACTAATATTAGGCGATCGCTTACAATGGCCTGACCTATGTGTTGTATCATCATAACAACCCATAAATGTCCTACTGCAGGGACGGGCCTCCTGCTGTGACGGAAGGATACTTGACCTACTAATACCACGCTGGCCAGACGGATTGGTATAGGGTTTAATTTCCAGTCTTCCTTATTTTTTATTTCGTAAAGAATAAATTATGTTTACGGATAGTCCCTTAGTCGGTTTTTACGACACCCATGGGATGAGATGGGATAGTGACATATTGTATTCTTACTCCGTCACCTTCACCACCACACGGAATGGATGTGTTGTGTACCTTTATATTTCTTTTTACATCAATTTATGCGAAAATACCCTCAAGTTCTGCTTAGTTTAAAACTGGATGGCGTTACGTAATGTGTTTACAATTATACAAGGGGTATTATTATAATTAATGAGCTGTTTTGATGATGATGATAATTAAACAAAATATTAACAATGAACACTAAATGTTATTCTTAACAGATCATTAAATAGGTTCCGCTCTATTAAACTTATTCGTGCAATAGGGTTGTAATCGCTATTTATTTAAAACCGAGTTTGTATGGGTACTATACAGCTATTTTTTATACTAGATCTTTCAAGATCATATATCTATACTTCTGTACTAATATTTTATAGAGGTAAAGTTTGTGTGTTTGTGACGTTGTAGGGGGTAATCTCGGGATCTACAAAACCGATTTTAAAAATTCTTCCTGTGTTGAATAGTCCATTTATCGGGCAGTGTCATAGGCTATATAAAATCGCACTATGCCTAATAGGATCGGAGCAGTAATGAAATATGTTTAAAAAAGGGACGCGTTTTTTTTCGCAGCCCAACCGGCCCAACGGAGTGGGTACTGGGCAGCTAAGTAGTATTTTATAAAAAAAACTCAGACGACAGCAAATTTTTATGGTATCTTGCAAACTATAAGCTTTGCATGGAGGCGAAATCGACCTCTAGACCTCTTTGAAGAAATCAAACTAAGTAAGTATGTAAATAATGTTAATACACACTAAAACAAAATCGATTATAATTTTCGAACGCATCTGCCATTCCAAATTTGAATAATTACAAGTATTTAATTACTAACATAAAGGTATAACCCGATCAAATTATATTGCTATGTTTGAGGCGCTAGTGTAGGGCTCTTTATTTTAAATAAAAGTTAATTTAAAAAAAAATTGTATATATCCGTGTGGTGACGGAGTAAGGATACAATATGTCACCACCCCATCTTATCCCATAGGTGTCGTAAAAACCGACTAAGGGACTATCCGTCAATATTATCTTTACGAAATAAAAAGAAGGAAAACTTGAAATTAAACCCTATACTAATCCATCTAGCCAGCGTGGTATTAGTAGGCCAAGTATCCCTCCGTCATGGGAGGAGGCATGTCTGCAGTGGGACATTAATGGGCTGTTATGATGAATACAATCATACTTAACCAGCATTTTCATTCGTATACCGTAGATACTTACAATGTTTTTTAATACCACGAAACACCCAGCATGCCTCAAGTCAGTGGATTGTCTTTAAAATGTTTCCTACTATCCAAATTATAGAATAATACAAGAAAATAAGAAGATTTTCTTCTAAAGTAAAAAGGAACTACCTTGATACAAAGAAATAAAAAGTAACTATGTACTAATAGTATCATCATTGTAAGTTCTAATTACATCCGTAGTCGTTTTAATTCGGTCGTATAACACCGAATACGTCATTAAGCTTAACATTTTGTCATTTGTCCTGTTAAAATATACTGACAGTTCCCGTAAATTATCTTTTAACATTAATTGATACTGTAGTTTTTTGGACGCTTTTAAAGCAATTAGGAGTTTAATGTCATATAATTCTCTAGGGTAAAAGAATTTTACTTTTAATGGGAAAGTAATTGTGTTTGTCTGTTTGTCTTTCTGTTACGTGTTTTGGCCTAAATTAGGCGTTCAATTTTGGTGTAATTTCTGTATGATTTATTTAAAAAGAGTAGTAATAATTCCCCCAATGGAATTCTTGCCCTGTGTCACGAGGAGTCTTTGAAATAAAAACTTTTAAGCGATACCGCTGCATTCTTTTTAATACCTACATATTAAAATTTAATAGAAGATCTACGCCGCATTCTATTGGAAAATTAACAAGTTGGTTATTCTTCATGGGATTCAAACCAGCAAACTCGTGCAAGACTGCTGCATGCCATACCTGCATCATGAAAACAATGATTATATTATAATAGGTGAGAAATTCTCTTGAAAGTAGGGTAACCTGGGGACACTTGATCCATGAGGGAGACTTTCAGAACTTGTATGGGTAATATTAAATTTTATAATGGCAATATCGGTTGGTACACCTGTCAAATTTGACGCGTTTGTAAATGGCGGACGACCGAGTGATTGTTGTTGCCAAGAGAAAATTTCCGTAAGTTTACATTTTGATTAAACATTAATGTAAATATGGCTTTTAGGTGTGCATGAATTAAATTCGAGGCGTTATCTATATAAGTAGCGATTTGTAGCGTAGAAAAGTGGTAATCTAATAGACGTTTGAAAATATTCTTGTTTATAACCTCAAACTGCTCAGGGTACACTTGGTACACTTAGCTATTCTAACTTTTATTTATCAATTAATTTCAGATTACCGATATGCCCAGAGTATACAAAACAAGAGAAGGTGCCAGAAAAAGAGTACCAATCGATGAAGAGTAAGAGAGAGCAAGAATATATAATTTTGTTTTGAGCTTGTTTTTGTTTTTTTAATACGAATCGGAAGTTTCACATTTGGCAATTGATTTATGTATGGAGACGGTGTGATATGCCGGGTTTCATACTTATCTTCGTATGACATTTCTTCGAAAGCCATTTCTACTACGCCAAATCATCGAAGAGCTATTTAAACGACGGGTTATTTGACCGATGGGCCATTTCATCGAATAGCCACATGTACGAACACCTATATCACCGATAGTACATTTCATCGAATGATACATGGGCGAAGGTCTAATAAAACAATTGTTTATGATCAACATGTTTTATTTAGAAGATTCAATAGTAGGTAATTAAATTTATCTATTTCTTTTATAAATGTAATAAATAAAACAAGTTAAGCAACAACAAGGGGGGGGAAGTTGGGGTATGGTCCTGGTGGGAACACGCTAATAGTGAGAATAGCATTACCCATAAATGCCAAGGAACCATCTGCTGTGTTCGTAGCGGAACACCGACTAAACGCAGAGCCCTAACAAGTCCGAGTCATCCACGTCCCCGTCTCGTCCTCCTGGAAACTGCTGCAACCGCGCACTGCGCGACCCCTACCTCAGAGTTGCAGATGAGCAGAGGATGCAGGGCGAAAGGCGAATGTTCTGCGCCTTAAAACAGAATACACTCACTAGGGAGGATACCCGCATAAAACCGAGCCAGCCTACAGGCTCCAAGGCGGCAGCCCCGCCGTAGGCTAGGGTGTAGAGGGTTAATCACCCACTTGCCTGAAATCAAACGATTGAAGAAACCGAAACAGTGAAGAACCGGACCGATCAAAATACGACGACTTTTGGCATGAAAACTCGGACACGATTTGCTTGCTGGAATGTGCGCACACTGAGCGACGATAGCCGACTAGCCCAAGCGGAAGCAGTAATGCTTAATTACAAACTGCAAATACTCGGTCTCAGTGAGGTGCGCCGGAACGGATTCGGAGAGCTGATAAGGTCCAGAGGCCTTACATTTCTCCACTCGGGGAAGGAAGATGAAGAGGATAACCTCGAGTATGGTGTAGGATTCCTCCTTACCGAGACGGCAAAGAAGAGCCTTCTGGACTGGAAACCAATCTCAGACCGGATCATAACAGCCCGTTTCAACACTAAAGCCCGAAAGATAACCATCGTTCAATGCTACGCACCCACAGAACTGTCTCCAGAGGAAGCGAAGGACGATTTCTATAGCGCACTAAATAGAACCATGAAGAACATCCGTAGGCAAGACAATGGAGAGCGGTTCCTGGAGTTCTGTCAGGACTACGATCTTACCATCGGAGGGACTTTATTTATCCACGGAGAACATCATAAATACACCTGGAATCACCCCAATGGAGTCACCAAGAATCAAATAGACCACATTGCCATAAGCGCTAAATGGCGCTCTTCCCTGCTCGATGTCCGCAACCGACGAGGTGCGGATATTGATAGTGATCACCACCTGGTGGTGGCTGAGATGCGGCTCAAGGTAGCCGTGATTCGAACTGCCGCCCAAACCAAAATAGGCAAACGATTTGAGGTTGGTAAACTAAGAAACCCTGACACCAAGGCAGCTTTTAAGATCGAGCTGCGGAACCGCTTCTCGGGACTCGATGCGGACTCATCCACAGTCAACGCGGAGTGGAACCGCATTAAAATGGCCTATACAGAGACCAGCTCCGTCGTCCTGGGACTTAAAACACATTCACGTGAAGACTGGATGTCTCAAGAAACTTGGGACCTTATTGAAGAACGGAGAGGGCTCCACCTGAGGGTTCTATCGACCTGTGACGCAGAAACACTGGACCACCTGAGGATGCAATACCGTCTGATTCGGAAGACCATCTACCGAAATACTCGCCGTGACCGACGAGTATGGACGGATGGTATTGCCGATACCGCCCAACGTGCTGCCGACTCCGGCAATCTCAGGGAGATGTACAAAGCGACGAAGACTTTGGCCGAAATACAGAACCGAAAGAAGAAGCCACTGAAAAATAAGGAAGGCCAGTTAATTGTGACATCAGAGGGACAGCTTCAACGCTGGTGGGAGCACTTTGAGGAAATCTTCCGGATCCCCAACGATTCCACTGACTACACGCCACCTGCAGCCGGCGTTCCCCTGCCCGACCTCGACATCGACGTGTCTTCGCCAACAGAGGGGGAAGTAGCGAACGCTATATGCTCGCTGAAACTCGGCAAAGCCCCGGGTGCCGATCTGATCACAGCGGAAATGCTTAAAGCAGACCTACCTACTGCTGTGAAAGCACTAACGCCGCTACTTACCAACATCTGGCAAGCAGAAGAGTTGCCGGACGACTGGAACAGAGGCCTTCTCATCACCGTGCCAAAGAAGGGAGATCTTAGTGAGTGTAGCAACTGGAGAGGCATCACCCTGCTTTCGGCCCCATCTAAGGTGCTCTGCAAGGTCATTCTGGATAGACTGTCGAAGGCCGTAGAACCATCTATCCGTGGGGAGCAAGCCGGATTTCGACCCAACCGATCGTGTACGGACCAAGTCAACACTCTGCGTATCATACTAGAACAGGCATCAGAATGGCAAAGGGAGATTTACTTGACTTTTGTGGATTTTGAGAAAGCCTTTGATACGCTGAGATGGACTTGCATCTGGTACCGCCTGCACGAAATTGGAGTCCCCGAGAAGATCATCAACATCATTAAGGCCATCTACAGGAGCTACTCTTGTAGAGTTACGCACAATGGCCTCGTCTCGGAGGACATACCAGTACATGCAGGAGTGCGCCAGGGATGTCTTCTATCACCTCTCCTCTTCCTCGTCGCCCTGGACGGTGTGTTACATCACGCGATATCTACTAAGCGCCGCGGCATAGAGTGGGGACTTTCCAACGTCCTGGAGGATCTGGACTATGCCGATGACCTATGCCTGCTGAGCCATACTCGCGCTGATATGCAGACGAAACTGGACGACCTACAGAGAGAGGCTAAGAAGATGGTACTCAAAATTAACATCCGGAAGACTCAAGAAATGAGGTGCGGAGCGACAAGTTCCTTGCCGCTTGTCATTGGCACTGAGGCTGTGGAACGAGTCCACAAATTCACATACCTCGGAAGCGTCGTGTCGGAAACTGGAGGAACTGAAGAGGACATCGCTTCTAGGATCGCCAAAGCCCGAGCAACCTTTGCGCAGCCCCGCCCGATATGGCAATCACGTAAATTGACACGGAGAGTTAAGCTCAAGATATTCCGGTCCAATGTAAAAACCGTATTGCTGTATGGGTGTGAGACGTGGAAGGTCACAAAGGACACCACGCGCCAGCTACAAGTCTTTGGGAACCGATGCCTCCGCCGGATTCTCGGAATATACTGGCCCGTGAAAATCTCCAACCTTGACCTGTGGGAGCGCTGCAGCGAGACTCCGATCGACCAGCAGATAAAACGCCGCAAGTGGAATTGGATTGGCCACACTCTCCGAAGGGACCAGGAACATATACCGAGGCGAGCCCTAGACTGGAACCCCCAAGGAAGGCGTAAACGTGGCCGCCCAAAACAGACTTGGCGGCGGACTGTCGCTGCAGAAGTAAAAGGTATAGGGAAGACCTGGAGCGAAATAAAGCGCGAAGCTCAAGACCGACCGGGATGGAGACTCACTGTGGACGCCCTCTGCCCCATCGAGGGGACTTAGGAACATAAGTCATAAGTCAATAAATAAAACAAAGGGTTGCTATACTTTAATTTTCATATTCGTATTTTATCCTATTACATAATGATGTATATTAAATGTTAATAAACAAATGTAATAGGGGTGTGTAAATTTGACCTATGAAATGAAAATAATTATAAAAATCTTCTAAATAAAACACGTTGATCATAAACAATTGTTTTATTAGACCTTCGCCCATGTATCATTCGATGAAATGTACTATCGGTGATATAGGAGTTCGTACATGTGGCTATTCGATGAAATGGCCCATCGGTCAAATAACCCGTCGTTTAAATAGCTCTTCGATGATTTGGCGTAGTAGAAATGGCTTTCGAAGAAATGTCATTCGAAGATAAGTATGAAACCCTGATATGTCTATGTTATGTGATTTTTAAAACAATATCAGCTAGTCGTACGAATGCTGGTGAGCGAGCACCCCTCCATGTAATGGTTAGGAACTACAATGCTTTTTTTGTTCACATTGATATTTTCTCCACCACTCGTAACGAATTCAAAAATATTATCGTGCAAGCGCTTCATCAGCATGAATAATTACCTACACCTAAAATTCATTTTTGTTATTTTTACTTTACCTAGACTAGACCTAGATTTAAGTAGTAGTATTGTAAGATGCAACTAGTTTTAACTGTACTTATATTGTAATATGTGGAAACGCCGTGGATTGTACATTAATCTATTTTTATTATATAACTGGTAATAAGATACATTGTACAATTGTTTGTTTTCCCCAATAAAATAAAATAAAATAAAATATAAAAAAGATTATCATATTCTAAAAACATTTTTTATTTATTTCCTTAGTAATAGTATCATGTGAACCTAGATATAGGAGACTTGATGCCCAGGATCAAGTCTCCCGTATATACGGGACACTTGATACCATTCCCTATTTTTACTTTTAGTCAAATAACTTTTAAATTTAGGCACTTATATCTTTGGGTCTTACATATAAGACCTAATCTTAGCATTCCATGGATTCTCCGTGCGGGTGCCGGGTCCATCGCGTGATAGAGGGCGGAACACTGGCGTAACAGCGTCTGAGACTTACGACCCAGATGTAGGTTTAAGGAGGCCCCCTTACAACGCGTTAGCGGTCACCTTCACTGTCTGCTATGTTCCGTCCTCTACCTATCCAAATTTGGTAGGAACCTAACAATGCCGTTTTGGACATTCGTGATAGAAGAGAGCTTACTGAAGTTCTCGGCAGTCCTAGTTCTTTTAATAGATTGTAGAGGGATTTAGATGGTGTACCCCTCGCACCTATTTCCACGGCATACAGAGTAACCCTATAGCCATTTCTGGTTATCTCATTTGTCAAGTCAAAGTATTTATTTGTCTTTATTGCGTGGTCTTTAGGGATGTTAGTTTCCCACGGTACCGTGAGCTCAATAAGTACTACACGCTTTTTCAATTTTGAGTAGAGGAATATGTCTGGTCTCAAAGGCGACACGCAGATATCCTCCGGGATTTTGTAGTGTGTTTCATACGTGTCAACCAGTAGAGTCCAATCGTCTGCCGGACTCAGGACCGAAAAAGGCTTGCAGGTGGTCTTTTTAGTAGTGCCTTCCTTAACAAATTGGATGTTTTGTCTTTCATTCGTAGTCAATCCTTTTCTAGCTCTGGCAATCGACAGACTCACTGCCTCGCGTATAATCCCTAATACTTTGTCGTGACGTTGCGAGTAATGACCCCTATCCAAAAGCACTTTGCAGCCTACCAATAAGTGTCTTGCCGTACCAATTTCTTTGCCACATTCTGTGCATTTTTTGTCCGTGGCTTTTCCCCATCTTACAAGATTGCTTTGATCGGGGAGAGTCAATTGAAAGGCGTTGAGGTAGAATTTAAGTAATGCTGATGACCAGTCGTAAAGCAAAGTGCGCCACTTCAAGGCTAAAGGTATACAGTAGTCCCCTAGAGTAACTCATTCATTTTGCATTTCTAGGTTCATTGCGTGCACTCTGTAGCTGTTATTCTCATCTTGGTTTAAGAAAGATTGTATAATTTCTTTGTCCGATTGACTTTCTGTGTTTACTAGACCTACTCTACTAGCTTGTGCGCCTATCATGAACTTTTTGTGGAATTGTAACCGTGACTCGAGCGCAGATGAATTTTTATCAGTTGGGATGGATTTTACAATTTCGTCTTTAGATGTTGATAAGACTTGCATTTTAGTGACTCTTAGATGTTTGTAGAGTTCCGATGGTTTTTTTAGTTTCATTCCAAAGTTATTTGTGTCTCGATACAGAGCAGAAGAGTCTGCAGATTGAGCTAACCCTAGCCACGATTTCAATGTTTTCGTCACTTTAGCATCTAGCTGTTTCAAGAGGTTCTGGTTTAAATCATACACAAGGAAAGGCCAATTGAGACGTGATGTTAAATAGTTGTCGTATATCCAGACTTTTTTTTACGTTATTTATCGGTTGATGGTCTACCTTTTCAATGTCGTTTATGAAACTATTGACGACATCTTCTAGTACTGGAGAGCGACCTTTATCGTTTATCTTTCTACCAAGAAATTTAAAAGGCACGGTTTCTGATATTATTGAAACGTTTTCCCCGCCAATAGTGAGACCGGGGTCATATGAAGTATATCTCGTATCCCGCCTACCTAAACACAGACAATAACATTTGCTAGGTTTTACTCTCATTCCATCAGTCCACTCACAGAATTCATCAACCTTTCGCAGTAGTTCTTGGCACTGCTTTGGATTCCGAGTAAGTATCGCTAGGTCGTCAGCGAATGCTAGAATGGATTCTGTATATTTGCCATTGGACTTAAACCGATAGCCCCACCTTTTTTCATCTATTGTTATGTTATCTATTAGTATATTAATTACTGTGTTAAATACTATAGGAGATAAGCAGCAACCTTGGAACAGGCCCACGTTGTAGTTTAGGGGCTTTGTATGTTCGTCCTTCGTTGCAATTACAAATTTAAGTTTACTATAGTACTTAGCTATTATTTCTGAAACTACTGGCGGAAAGTTATACCATTGTAGTGCAAATAACATAAGCTCGTGTTGTACTGAGCCAAATGCGTTTTCTAAATCTATCCAACAAACTGTTATTTGCCTTTTATTTGCTCTGGCATCTTTTAGACTCTCTGCTAATAAAGAATTATGTTCCAGACATCCAGATATTCCGGGAATAAATCCCTTCTGGTGGCTTGGTCTGAAATTGTTAGTAACCATGTAATCTGTCATTTTTAACTGTAAAATGGAAAAGAATATTTTTGAAATTGTGTTGGTAAGTGCTATCGGTCTAGTGTCTTTTGGACAAGTAACTTCATCTTTCTTTGGAATGAGAACAAAATTAGCTTTTCCGAAGGCGGCCGGTATTTCCTTACTTGACCAGATCTTACTGTATATGCTTAGAAGGTGTTTATGTACTGATGGGCATTTTTTATAGATAATGTAAGGTATGCCATCAGGGCTTGGGGCTGACTTGTTTGTTTTCTTTTTGATTTGGTGTAATATTTCTTCTAAGCTATGTGGTTTGTTACTGAAATTGAAACGAGGTTTTGTTGGTTTACTTATTTTAGGGTCTTCGTAAGGTTTTTCGCCTTTTGTCACCTCGTAGGTATTTTTATAGTGATCGTAAATCTGGTCGTTCGTTAAAATAAGCCTACCTTGGTTGCTACTAAAAATATTCCTCGAGTATTGAAAAGGGTTCTTATCAAACTGTACTTCATGCTTTACTCTATTAAAGTTATTATTTTCATTAATAGTTTGGACTGAAATGCCTTGAATTAATTTTAATATTGATCTTAAAGCCCGAGCAAGTTGGTTACTGAGGTGGTTATCTCCTAATGTTTTAGCTATCCGTAGTCGTTTGATAAGATCCCTTTTCCTTTTCCTTAATTTAATTTTAAATGTATTTTCTCTGTTGTTTCGAGCGTAACTTGGTTGTGGTGGATAATGCTCGTAGAAGTATGTGTATACATTGTTTTGAAAAGTTTCGACCTGATTGTCTAAATCTTGTTTGGATCCTGGATGTTCTAGTAGGATTTCTAAGTTTTGGTCGTGTACTTTCCATGTGGACGATTTTAGGGAAGGAATTCTAAGACGGGCCCGGATTGTAATGGGCTCCTGGTTTGTGTCACATTTTGGTTTGCCATGGGATTTGTGAGGTTCAACTCTATCCGTAGCAAAAGTCGAAGGACTTACAGACGACTGTCCGGCTTCTACACCATCATGTGTTTTTAAGTGTTTAATAAACCAGGCTCTTCTTTTGTACGTTTTCCCGCACGTGGGGCATATCAAGTTCTTTTTCTCGCCTTGGTCGTTTTGAGAATCTATCTGTGGACAATTCTTTCGCCCCCCCCTCTCGGACTGTCCTAGGGGTATTTCTCTTTTGTGGACTTTTAGCGCGTTAACTCTTGAGCAAGGGCTTGCTAGGCCCTTGTTCTCGGCTGTCTTTCCAGCAGTCGACTGTCTTTCCAGTGGTCATCTGTCTATTCCAGCTGTCACCTGTCTTTCCAGGGTCATCCCGTCTCTCCGAGCAGTCGAGTTTTGATAAGACCTAATTTTAGCATTCCATGAATTCTCCGTGCGGGTGCCGGGTCCATCGCGTGTTAGAGGGCGGAACACTGGCGTAACAGCGTCTGGGGCTTACGACCCAGATGTAGGTTTAAGGAGGCCCCCTTACAACGCGTTAGCGGTCACCTTCACTGTCTGCTATGTTATAGGCAAATGAATTTCACGTATTTCGGTACGAATATCTTTTAAAATGGATAGTTACTAAGGAAATTATGGATGAAAATCAAAAAGGGGGATCAAGTGTCCCCAGGTTCCCGTACTTACTTACTATGTTTTTCTTACATGATCTCATACTGAAAAAACTATTGCACCAATTATAATAGAATCGATAAAGATCAACCAATAATAAAATGATAATTTATCAAATACTGAACACTCTTTATTATTGTTAATCCAAATAAAACATTAAACAATTAACGAAAACGCAATGAAACCATTGAACACAATTATCTCGATATTGTAATGGCGTAAATACGAATAATATTTATTTAACCATTCAATCTAAATTAACTTACTGATTCAACATCGAGAATAAAACAATGTAAATAAAGATTTCATACCCAAATTCCAATTATGCATTCATTCATTTAATTTATCATCATTATTAATTAACTATATCAATGATCGTCATTAAAACTGGCCATTCTCGGATATATCAATTTAATTAAACGATTCGCAATATTAATTCGATTACTGCTCGTAAAAAAGTTACAAAAAAAACATACTGTTTTCCCGCGCGAACGACTGTCTGTCACGGCATACTATTACCATAAAGCAATTTGAATTTTATTGTTAAGTAATAGAGATTACATTGGTTTATCATGAGTATACTCTAATTACCGTCATGCATCTGGATAAGGCACGCTATTTTGTCATTTCATAAAGTCGACCTTATAATTGTGTAAGTATGACACATTTTGTGAAATTTGCATTAACATTTTAATTTTGGATTGTGTGTTTTGATATAGAAAACTAAGCTGTATGTTACACAAAACAGAGTTTAAATTTTCTTTGTAATGTTTGTGAGCGACATCTATCTTTTTATTAGATCAAGTTAGTGTGGAATCTCCATTTAATTAAAAATGGTGGGTGTTTATCGCGATCGCGCGTGTTCATGAATGCTCGCACGCTCCGATTGTCGTTCGCCACTCGTGGAGGATTTCGTTGTTTTTATCAACTGTCACTTAATTATCAAAATTGAATTTGGAAAGCGTGCCGCCATTAACTTTTTCGTTTTTTTTTATATTTTGTGCAGCTGTTCTCTTTGATTTTTATTGGGTAGAGTTTGTAGACTAACAAAATCATTTTCTAGTGTGATAAGTTATGCAATTGGTTTCAATGAGATAAAAAGTGTAAAGTTGCAGATATTTATATGGTACACTATGCTACACTGGGTAGCACTGTCCTGATTTCCTGGACACAGAAAAAAAAAGCAGCCTATGTTGCTCTCCATTCCTTCAACTATCTCCACTTAAAAAAAGCGGCAAATCGTCGCTCCGTTTTGCCGTGAAAGAAAGATAAACAGACAGACACACTTTCCCATTTATAATATTAGTATGGATATTGTAGATTTGACTGTTATCATCATCATATTAGCCAGTGCATGCAACTCAAGTGTTTCCATGATACAAAGAACGCAAAACATCATTTTACGCACCATTTCCAATGCTCCTTGGTTTATCACAAATAGCGAACTTTATACTAACCTAAAAATGACAACAGTGAAAAAAGTAATGAGAGCAGCTTCTACAGCATATTATTATCAACACCGTCTTGTCTCACACCTCAATCAATTGGCAATCCAGCTTAAAACCCACAAACATCTTGGGCGTCTAAAGAGGCTGGATGTACTACAGCTCCATGCGAGGTTGTAACACCCTCATGTAAACAAGTAGTGCCTTCAGTAGAAGGCTTACTCACCACGCCAACCATTCCACCACCGCTTCCGCTTATAGTCCAAGGACTGATTGCAGATGTATAAATAAAAAAATATAAATATCAGCCAGTGGAGGTTCACTTCTGGACACAGGACTCCTCTAAATCCTCAGTCCTGTGCCTTGCTTAACCAACGGTCTCCTGCCGTCTTCACGTAATCGTTGGTCCCCAATCTGCGTTTTTCGATACGCGGATTTGACTGTACCTACATTTAATCATCACTAGCGGCCTGTCCCGGCTTCGCACGGGCATTATTTTTCCGCATTTCTGTAAAAAAAAAATTTTGAATTTTCTTTGCTATAAACCTCACGGAGCTCGAGACCTTTCCAACGAATGCAAAATCGTGGTAATCGGTTCGTGCGTGCTGGAGTTATAGCGTCAGCAAGGAAAAACGACTTATTTTTATATAGTAGATAACAGCCCATTAATGTCCCACTGCAGGGACGGGCCTCCTTCTGTGACGGAGGAGACTAGGCCTACTAATACCACGCTAGCCAAACGGATTGGTATAGGGTTTAATTTCAAGTTTTCCTTCTTTTTATTTCGCTAAGATAATATTTACGAATAGTCCCTCAGTCGATTTTTACGACACTCATAGGATAAGATGAGGGTGGTGACATATAGTATTCTTACTCCCTATATTATTCCTTCTATTAGTACTCCTTATGTAGTTTCTACTACACTATGCTCTTAACAAAAAAAATGTCACCACATACAAAAAAACATAACTTAAAATTTCCCCCCACCCTATTAAAAACAATATCCGTGTAAAACAGGCATACCACATCCTGCCCGGAAACTCGGTATTCGTCCCGGAAGCGGAAGTGACGTGTTAACTGAGGCGCCTGCCGCGTGGCAACGTTTAGCCACCCTCCGCCATGCTGATTGCCAGATAAACTTGGCAATGGCACGCGACAGTAATCTTAATGTAATTTAATTGTTTATGGCATTATTTTTTTTATTATGAGAGTGTGATCTATCGTAATATTTTTTTTTTTTATGTTTCTGGTGTAAAGGGGGGAAATTTGGATTAATTACTTCATCATAACAGCCCGTCTATGTCCCACTGCATGGACGGGCCTCCTCCAGTGACGGAAGGATATTTGGCCTACTAATACCACGCTGTCAAGACGGATTGGTACAGGGCTTAATTTTAAGTTTTCCTTCTTTTTGTTACGTAAAGATAATGTTTATGGATAGACCCTTAGTCGGTTTTTACGACACCCATGGGATGAGATGGGGTGGTGATGGTGACATATTGTATTCTTACTCCGTCACCACAAGGAGTTTTGGTTAATTTATCATATAACGCTTTAGAAAAAAATATTGGCTATACCAATGCTATTAGTAATAGTAGGTAAGATTAGCTCATCAACGCCTCAACTTGGTCTTCTAATACCACGCTTACCAGCAATCGGATTTTATTAAGATTTCGCTTCTTCTGTTTTCAAAAAGAGAACAATTTTTTTTTCGGATTTTACGACATCCTTAAGATAAAATGTACCCATATGTTTTAATATTATGGCACCATCAGTATATTTAGGCTGTACACAAGTTATAATAAACAAATAAAGCACAAATAAATTGCATACTCATTTTATTTTCCCTCGCCTTATTTCAGCATAATTATACAGTTACGAAGATAATTCAACTACTATCAATAAATAACATTAATATTTTAGAATTAAGCATTGTTTTTAATTATTTATTTCGGCTAGCAATATTACAGAATTACATTGAAGCGACATGGCAACACATTTTTTATATTACAAAATAATAAATAATTTAATCGATTTAATTTAGTCGATTTTTAATAACACATACTATTTCGTTTGTTGTTTCACAATAAAACAAATATTGATTACTAAAAATAAATATTTACAAATATAGGAAAAGGGTGTTCGCTTTTTTTTTAAATTACGCCATATTTAAAAATTGTTCTTATTATATTTGAAATGTCATTTTACAAAATGAGAATTACAGATAAAGAGAGAAATGGCTTATGAAGTTAGATACTAAATTCCAAGCAGTTTAAAATAAAGCATTTATTATAACTATTTTATTTTAAAATCTATTCATCTCGTTTTGAAATAACATTTTTTTATTAATTACAGAAAATATGATGGTGATTGCGGACATTTTGGAAAATTTGCATCAAAGAACAGCTTGTGTTTGTCACGTGTTATAATTATTATAAGTAGGTATTAAATTAAATAAATTTTTATTTTTCTGTGGCAAATGAGTATATTTTTTACATTTTTCTGAATGATTGAATTCTTGAACGTTACATTAAAGATATTTTGTGTTACATTAATAAGACGTGTGATTATTCTTCAAGAGACTAATCAAGAGCCAAAACTATCATTTTCACGATGACAAATGACAGTTTTGACACTTGATTAGTTGATTTTTACTTGATCAGTCATTCGGAAACCGGGGGTTAATATGATAACAGGGGCAACACTAACAACTCTAGTCCAAAAATTAATGTAAATAATGTTGTAAGGTCTTCCTTTTTTTTTCAATTTAAGTATCAATGGAAACTTATGTTTACTGATTTTTTTTTCTTAATTATTAAAACAGACATTAATCATTTTATTCATTAAGCTTAATTTTCATTCAGAATTTCCAATATCTCCGCAAAGTTGACACTTGAGTTGTTTAATCATCACCAAACAAAAAAAATTTAAAAACAAAAACAGAAACCCTACGAAGAGTCTATGTAAGTAAGTACCTCAGTTCTTTTCATCTATTTTATTTACAAAACTTATATAATAATAAATAAATACATGAAAGATTGTTATTTAAAACAGTTTTTATATACATTATTATACAATATGGAATGACATTGACGTTTGTACGTTACACTTAAATATTTTGTCTTTCTAACGTACACGCTAACCAACCCAGCCGGCTTGAAGTTACTCGTAGCTATCACAAAAGTTCGCGCATGTACAAGAACAAATAAAACACCCGCCATTTAGTTCCAGAACTGACATCTACGCAGCTGGCAACAACTTCAAGCCGGTCGAGTAAGTTGGCGTGTACTGTATTTTATCTAATACGTAAATAAAATTGTCTGGGCGAGTTCAGATTAGATTAAAAGGGTTTATGGATAGGTCAGACAATAAAACTTATAGACTTAAAGAGCTTAAATCAACAAGTTGGTTAGTAGTGATTTAGATTTAGTGGCAATACCGGTGAGCGTTTTTTAATCTTAATTTGAAGATAGCAATACTTACGAATGGCGATGTCACTTTATTTAAAGGTTTTTTTTTGGAAAATGCCAACTCACATGCAAGGTATTAAGCCTTGGGTTGCTGGGTCTTTTACAAACAAAAAATTAACGGACCTTAAACACATTCAGACTCAAGATTACTCATATAATTCTTTGTGAGGTATTATATATAATATTTTCATATATTAACATTGCCAGAAATATCACTTTAGTAGAGCTCCTAAGAGTATACAAACTAAAAACTGTCTTCCAAAAACAAGACTTTTCCATAATCAAGACTCAAAAAGGTGATTGTGCTAAATATCAGAACAAAACCATGCCTAAATTTGAATTTCGTCAATAATTGTCAACATCTAAACATGCCCAGACTCTTAAGCTAACCTATACAATTACATTTGAACGATTTGGCAATCAACATTAATGATATGACTAGTCCCACCACACACTTAGTATTGTCCATCATGCTCTGTGCGTGCGGGCTCAAGCGAACACTATACGAGGCTCGATAGCGGAGCCCTGGAGGTCACGGGAGACCCCGGCAGTGGCTGGAGCTGTTGGGGAGCCTGTCCGGGAAAATAAACCCCCGGCTCGTTAAACTGCGGATGCATAGGCAATGGAGTATGAGGCATCGAAGTCGGCCGAGATTCGTGGTACAGTATCGGGACTCTCACCAATCTTTGAGCAGCATGCGCCATATTCGCAGCTTCCAACTCAGCAGCCAATTGTCTCTTCCATTTATTCCGTCGGTTCTGAAACCAGATCTTCACCTGAGTTTCAGTAAGGTGCAAGGAAGCTGCTAAACCGGCGCGTTCAGAACTGCTCAAGTATCTTTTCATGTCAAAGGTCTGTTCTAGTTGGAATACTTGGGATCTGGAGAAGACGGTTCTTGTTTTCTTCTTTCTTTTGCCGAGATTTGCGTTGGGGTCTCTTTTTTCATCTTTGTCAAAGTCGTCGCTTTCATCTACGTCGGGGTCTGAGTCTTGGACGTCTGGCTGTTGTGGGTACAGCGCTGGATGTAAGCGTGGGGAACGTGGGGATGATCGCGAAGGTGATGGTGGGGTGGGTGCTCTTGTAGGGCTGCGTACGCGGGGTGAACCTCCTGCTGAGCCTTCTTCGTTTGTTATGGAGTCATCTGAAACAATACGTGAAAAATGTAGAGATTTGGCATGGTGTGTTTACATTAGAGAATTTCTTTCACATTCCTTACACATAAACAAGGACAATGATTCAGATAAAATAAAAACCCTAAAAAATTGTGTTTTTTGACAATTAAGTAATGTCAATAATATATAGATTTTATACCGCAATGCATACTTTATAATATTAGTTACAATGATGTTAAAAAACACAGCCATACAGACATTTTTTTTGTTACTTTATATATTTAAGCCGACTGCCCACCGACTCAGAGCTATGTGCAGGAGACCTGTCCTCCAGGTAAAATCCACGGTATTTCCTGGTACCCATTAGTCAAAGGGACAGCTGTATTAGGTACTCTTTACCTATACAGGTACAGTCCAGAACCCAACAATTGTTAATAAACACGTGATATCGGTCTGATCATCATCATAATTAAATTAATTGATCAATTATAACGATTATAATCGTTGTACAAGTATTAATCGACTAACGATAATCGACATAACAAGAATAATTAATGGACATTATTACAACATAACGTCTTTTCATTAATGTCAAATGTAGTATTAATTTGTTACTTAATTATATAGATCTTAGATTAATTATTAAGCCCTAACATGTTGGTACATAGTGGGATTGAGCTTGTAACATTTCGAAGAAGCCTGATAAGCTGTGGCCCAAAATCAGCACAGAATGATGAGAAAATGGCGTCACGGCAGGCACCGTAAGAGGTAGGCCTTCATCATAACAGCCCATAAATGTCCCACTGCAGGGACGGGCCTCCTCCAGTGATACTTAGCCTACTAATACCACGCTGGCCAAACGGATTGGTATAAGTTGTTATTTCAAGTTTTCCTTCTTTTTTAGAAAAATAAAGATAATATTCACGGATAGTCTCTTAGTCGGTTTTTACGACACCCATGGGATGAGATGGGGTGGTGACATATTGTATTCTTATTCCGTCACCACACGGTAGGCCTTCTTAAGACATGAATCGAGATACATATATGGAAGTGAGGAGGAGAGCCTTTCTCAAATCAAATGTGGAATGATGCAGGCTAATTTCGAAATATATGACCAATTATATGTTTTCCCAATTTTAGTTTTCCTTGTTTTTATTACGTAAAGATAATATTCACGGATAGTCTCTTAGTCGGTTTTTACTACACCCATGGGATGAGATGGAGTGGTGATATATTGTATTCTTACTCCGACACCACACGGTAGGCCTTCATAAGACATGAATCGAGATACATATACGGAAGTGAGGAGGAGAGCCTTTCTCAAATCAAATGTGGAATGATGCAGGCTAATTTCGAAATATATGACCAAAAAAACAAACAAACATGGAAAACCTTTTGGAGACCAACCCTTCCCCATTTCAGGCCCGGCAGCTATAATGAAATTCCTACAAAGGACTATCGGTAAAAACTCCCGGTGAACTTTTTACTAAATGGTTTACCAAAGGCGACTGTATCACTCGTCTTCCAAATAAGTCCGGGTTTCCTAAAGTAATCGATGCAATCGACTACAAACTTCACTTATTCGACTAATATCAACTAAGCAGGTTTTATTGCAAAAAAGGTATGTTTCCTTCACAGTATCTACAATACTAATTCGTACTTAAGATACTGGCCGCAAAGAAGCCTTACTTATTTAAGTAATCTATTTGATTTCTTTTTAAGCTCTATTGACTTAACCCATTACCGCCCTCTGTACCCGCTCAGGTACAACTAATTAATCGATAATATGATCTATATTATCTATGGTAAGTGTTAAATGCAGTTAATAATTACGAATCTAGATGAAAAAAGTAACTTAAAAAAAAAAAAATTTGGCGGTGGCGCGAAAAAATAATGACATTTACTTTGTAATAAAGTGCAAACTACGGACAGGACAAACAAGGTAAGATTATTTTATTTGTTTTTTAACTAAAATAGAGATTATTTTAACTTTTTTTTGTATTTTTGTAGAGACTGAACGTTAGTAATGCCAATAAAAATATAGGAATGAAGATTTATTACAAAATTTGTTAACTAGGGGTTGTTTCGTGCACTGTACACGGGCGAGTACAGCGGGCGGATTAGTACTAAAATTTTGTTTTATTTTTAGGATTACGTAAAAATCGCAATGGCTAATCGGAATGTCTTTACCAACTATGCGAGACTGCAGGAAGCTGTGGATTCAATTTTAGCTGATGATATCAGTGATGGGGAGTACGATATGGTATTAGTGCCACCGGATCCGGCTGTCGTAAGTGATGAGGAAGAGGGTAACGAAGATGACTTGGCGTCTTCAAGTTTCCCTAAGGACGTCCCTGGAACCATTGAGGTTGCTCCGCGGCGTCCTGACCACGACGTTTCGGAATGGAGCGACAGTGATGATGAGCCGCTAATGAGACCTACGCCTGCAAAACGTGCTAAAAGAAGTGATATTGATTTACCTGTTTGGTCTAAAGCTTTGCCAATTTATAATACCACCTATGAAATTACCGATATCATCCAGGAGAGACAAAAACATGTTGTAGAAAGCTTAACGGACTACAATCCCGTAATGTTGTTTGAAAAAATATTTGACAACGACGTAATGGATTTGATAACTAATAACAGCGTCTTGTACGCAAACCAAAATAACAGACATGACTTTGAACTTGATAGTGCGGATTTGAAAAGCTTTTTTGGTGTTTTGATACTGACCGGCTACCATGAGTTGCCATCTGAGCGTGCTTATTGGAGTTTAGATGAAGATCTTGGTGTTCCATTGGTTGCTAAGTGCATGCCCCGCAATAGATTTTTAGATATAAAAAGAAATCTTCATTTTGTGGATAACTGTCTCGTGGAAGGCTCCACAGATAAAATGATCAAACTCAGGTCGTTATGTGATTTGATTCAGCGCAACTCTTGTCAGTGGGGTGTCTTTCATGAGAGCTTGTCTGTGGACGAGTCCATGATCAAATACTTCGGGCGTCATCCATCTAAACAATTTATCCAAGGAAAACCTGTACGATTTGGCTATCGCAATTGGGCTGCGACTAGCTCAGATGGCTATTGTTACGCGTTCGACGTTTATTGTGGAAAATCCACAGAACCTACTGACGATACTCTCGGTGCAAGAGTTGTGAAATCCTTGCTAGCTAAAATGCCCTTAGTTCCAAAAGAGCATATTGTATATTTCGATAACTTTTTTACCAATTATCAGCTATTGGTCGATTTGGGTAAACTAGGTTTTAGAGGTACTGGTACCGTACGAGAAAATCGGACTAAGAAATGTCCCCTGACGACCGTAAAAGATATGAAGAAAAAGCCTAGAGCGGAATATGATTATCGTTTTGATACCAAAAATGAGATAGCTATGGTACGCTGGAAGGATAATAATGTCGTTACCATGGGAACTAATTTTGATGGCGTTGAGCCTCTAGGCAAAGTCAAACGATGGTGTAACATCAATAAGAAAAAGGTTGACGTAAATATTCCCAAGATGTTTGTAAACTACAACAAAGGAATGGGTGGAGTAGACCAAATGGACCAGTCGATCAGCCTTTACAGGATATCTATAAAAGGAAAAAAGTGGTGGTGGGTTATTTTTACCTATTTATTAGATATGGCCATATCAAACGCTTGGCGTTTACATGTTTTGATTAGTAAGGCTAAAGAAGATGTAAGGTATATGGACCAGTTGTCTTTCAGACGAATAATTGCACGGGCTTATTTACACCCAACAAAAACTAAGGGCCGCCCATCGTCCTCAGTGGTACTAGGAGTTCGGAAAAATAACGGTCATAACCCCGAACGTATGGAAAACCCACTCCGATGTGTTATCTGCCATCAAAGAATTCGTTGGCGTTGTGAAATATGTTTGAAAACGCTGTGTGTTGAAAGACCTTGCTTTAAACAATTTCACTCTTAGAGCGCCCATTGTACCCGGCTGGGTACACCCTTGTAACTTTCTACCTAAACTTTTTTTTTTCATTTACACTTCATAAACCTTGTTATTTATGCCTAATACACTAATAAATAAACAGATATTAGAAAAATATATTGCCGTTTCATTTTGGGCGTTAATGGGTTAAACGAGGTGTAAGTATAACGATAAAATACGGTTTTTAGTACTCGACTAATAGTCGACTAATTTAATAATACGTTTTTTTTTAATTGTTAAAAACCGATATTTAATCATTAATGATTAGAGTGTTCTTTCTTTTTACTTTCTTTTTTGAAAGACAACGCACGAGGGATCGAGCCCTGTGTGTAAGACACAGAACATTAACGGACACAAAGAACATCCATGCATAAGGCAATAATTTGTGAATCACAGAAGTAATTTCTTATCTTGCGTGGGATTCAAACTCGGAACTTGGTACATGCCAGCTGCGTACATAACCGCTTAGCCTAGGAGGCAGTATAAATTTACTAATGATTAGAGTTAATGATGTGTATTAGGTCTCGATTCATGTTTAGTCGAGTATGTTTTATTTATATGCCTAATTAGACCGAAATGTAGATCACTTAGTTATTCAAGTTTAACGTTTGTATTTTAGTTAAATGATTTTATTATTAGGAGGTGGAGGATATCATATTTAAATATTAAAATTTTAGTGGCTTTTCTGCTAAATAGGTACTTACTTACGTAATTTTAAAATTTCTAGAAGTATGCAAACATTAATGTTCATGAATGTACCCAATTATTATAATCCGTTTTCAAATCAAATGTGTAACGCCCAGTATTGGAATAATAGGCTGATAATATTGACAATATTGTTAAAAAAAATCGGTTACTGTCTCATTTCAAAGAATGTCTCTAGCTCAAAAGTATTCTTAATCATCGTAATTCTAAATTCGAAAATGCCATCCCTATCACCCTTAAGCTCAGTGTCAAAACTATTTCTACAGAACACTTCAATTCAAAAATGGAACATCACAATATGTCTGACAATTGTCACTTCAAATCACTACAATGGAATTAGAAAATTCATTCATTCCGATTTACACCAAAGTTTTAAACAAATAGAGTTCTAATTACTTTGTACGTAAGCTAAAGTAATACGGTGAATTATTATAGACTTCTAAATAATACAGACACGCGATGATTTGAAAGCTCTTGTTAATTTGTCGTACAATAATAGTCTGCCAGTTTATCTTGAGCTATGTGTCTGTGTATTTGTGGCAGGTTAAGGTATCTTTTAGAGTGGTTATGTTGATGTGTGATGTGCATTGATTTTAGAAGCCATGTTGAATATAAATCCTTTGTTACCATCCGCTTGCTGTTTACACAAACGCTTACGAGTTAAGTAGTTTATGTTTATGTTGGTTACTTTATAATATTGTGTGTTATTTCATGTACCTACAGTATGAGGACATTGATAATATGATTGGTTTTTAAAGAAAGACAGACAACAATGAGGAAGCGAGAAAGTGAGATTATAATTTATTGATGATTTTGAAATTGTATATTATAACGTTAACAATAAGTGCTATATTTTGTTGCACTGCAATGACTTTTTATCGAAGTGCAATGTTTCCGTCACCAGTGTCACTTAGTAAGACATGATGAAACATACAATGTCAAATAGAAGTAAGTAGGGATTCAATCTTTTATAATTTCAACCTTATGCCGAACTCCATAAGATACATTTAATGTGATAATTTTCAAAACTTATGCTAAAATTATTCAGCTATTTTCGGTAATCGGATGTACTTTTCTTACTCATTGATTTGCTGTCTTTCTTTAAAAGCCAATCACATTATCAATGTCCCCGTACTGTACTTCGTTGTTGTTTGTCTTAGCGGGTGGGGTAGGTGACTGCCGTCCGATTGGTAGCGGGCTCGAATAAAGGACTTTAAAATTGTATGTTCGATCCGTTAGTCGTTGTTTGTTTGCCTAGGTATCTTTTGTGCTTGCTATCTTTTAAGGGTTTCGTACCTCAATTGAAAATAAATAGGTTTAAACGGAACCCTCAATGCGCGAGTCAGACTCGCACTGACCGGTTTATTTTCAATAAAATCTCCAAAAAACAAATACAAAACAGGAGCTAACACATATGAAATAAGGTCACCATTATTATTTCTAAACGGGATATAGCGCTAAATAACATAGGCTTGTTTTATTTTCTTGTAGTTTTCTAGTGGCAGATATTCCAAACTGCTAACACTTTCGCCAATTTTTATCAGCATGAAGATCGATGAAAACACTTCTTTTACACTTATAATAGTTAAAACAAGTAATTTAAAAGCACTATTACTTAATTTAATTGTTTTAAATGATGATATCAAGCGAAAAACTGATATATTGCATTCCGCGTTAATTCCTGTTTACTGTTATTATTTAAAAACATGTAACGTGATAACTATTTACCTGAGATTACAATTATATTTATTACTAGCTGACCCATGCCCACTTCGTTGGGCGGCGAAAAATACGCGTCACTTTTTTAAACATATTTAATTACTGCTCTACTCCTATTAGTCATAGCGTGATACTATATAGCCTATACTATATAGCCTAACTATATGACACTCCCTGATAATGTCACAAACACACAAACTTTACCTCTTTATAATATTAGTATAGATGAATATTATACAAACGATAGATTAACGCGCTTTATATTAATTAGCCATAACAGTTCAATTAATTACTTCCAAATTCCTAAGAATCCCCGGAAATGGAAGAGTGTTTTGCTAAAATTCCGTAGAAAAGGGTATTTTTCGGATAGAGATGTAGGATTTTGCCGAGTTTCCTTCTTTTCTTGAAATAACGTTATGCTTGTTTCACCTTCCAGATGATAAAGGAAGAAAATTTATTTATATACATTATAATATGAACCACACATGAATATAACATTTTATAAAAGATGAAAAACAATTTTTGCCTTTACAATTTTACTAAAAGAGCTCCCTATCCATTCATTTGCCTTTTGACGTTCAAAACCAACTGTCAATAATGACGAAAATTAAAAAAAAAAATAAAAGAAAAAAACCGAGCAATCAAACAAAACAACGTTCCGTATAAACCGCATTCGAAAATTAAAACGACCGCGCGACATCGCTGACATAGAACGCGACACCGCATTTGGCGCGAACACTTTTATATATGGAAAGTCTACAAGTGGGAGTAAGATAGATATAGTTTTGTTGTTTCGCCGGAGGTATTGTTTGGTTGGTACGCGTGAAATGACGCGGCTTTTGTTTCGTCAGTGAGATGGGTTTTGGGAAATTAATGGTGGGCGCGCGGGGTGAAACAGGGACGTTATGGTTATTGCTTGTTTACCGTGATGTCTAGCTTTGACGGCTTTGTTCGCTTTTTGATGTCTGCCCTCGTTTGGAAAAGTTAGATGTCGTGTTTGTGATTACGTAACGTTTGTAGATCTCTTTTTATTTGAACTAACATACTGATAAACTTTGTGTTTTTAGTAGGCACACACGGAGAAATTTGCATGTGAAACGTCAGAATTTCAAATAAAATGGACTCGAATAGCTCCAATTTAAAATTCCTGAATTTAGATCGCACCTATCTAAAGTTAGGAATTCTAAATTCGAAAGTTTAAATTACTAGGTACTCGCTGGATCAACTTGATACTGGCCCATTTAATGTTTGCAAAAAAGTTTAGATTTTTTTACATTCGAGCCTAAAATCTCGTGTACATGAAACTACAGGATGTAATAGAACCGTTTGATTTTTTTTTATCTATCTATAAAATTATAAGGTCTTTTATTAAAAAACAAATAAGAAATATAAGAAACTGTGTGTTGTGGTTGGTCTATAGAAAAATATTAAATTCAAGATTTCGCTCTTATAATCTATCTATACCAAAATAATCAAACTATATTCCTGTAATTTGAATTCCTTACTCATCCCATGGGAACACCATATTTTATCGAGATAAAATAATGGCCTATGTTTTAACCCAAAGTATCAGCTACCTCTCCGTGTGGCGACGGAGTAAGAATACAATATGTCACCACGCCATCTCACCCCATGGGTGTCGTAAAAACCGACTAAGGGACTATCCGTGAATATTATCTTTACGAAATAAAAAGAAGGAAAACTTGAAATTAAACCCTACACCCATCCTTCTGGCCAGCGTGGTATTAGTAGGCCAAGTATCCCTCCGTCTGGGAGGAGATTCGTCCCTGCAGTGGGTCATTAAAGGGCTGTTATGATGATCAGCTACCTCCACGCCAAATTCCATCTAAATCGAACCAGACATTTCAGAGCAAAGAAGCAACATACACACAAACTCCCAACAAACTTACACCTTCAAATTACTAAAAGCAGTGGAACATAAATTATTAAATTTAAAATCGTCTAAGTGCAGATAGTATAATCGAGTAAAAGTCACAATATATCGAGTTAATCCTCTACACCTGACACCGAATCAGTGCTGTAATTCAATCGGTCAAGAATCGATTTGGCGCCGACGCCCCACTAGTGCTGTTACTGTATTACGGTTACTGGTGACATTACCTATTTGTTATCTGTGCAAATACTCTACTCGTATTGCAATAGATTTACTGTATCTAAAGTTTATGACTTAAACAGAAGCTCTTTACTTAGACAGTCAAGAATAAAAGACGCAATGAGTTCGATACCTTCGAATGTTTCTTTATGTCACATAATCGGGATATTCCGTCTTTTAGAGGGTTAGCCCAAGTTATTACCAATTACTCCATGTGGTGACGAAGTAAGAATACAATATGTCACCACCCCATCTCATCCCATGGGTGGCGTAAAGTCCGATTAAGGTACTATCCGTTAATATTATCTTTACGAAATAAAAAGAAGGAAAACTTGAAATTCAACCCTATACCAATCCGTCTGGCCAGCGTGGCATTAGTAGGCCAAGTATCCCTTCGTCACGGGAGGAGATCCGTCTCTGCAGTAGGAAATTTATTTATTTATTTATTCAACTTACTTATCACTATTCTTACAGGGTACACCCTAATACTAATAGTGTTAAATAAATAAATTAATGGGCTGGAATGATGATGATGATATTATGCTCCTCAGAGAATTTTGAAATGGTAGGTATGTTTCTGGATTTCTTAGTCACCTTTCAAATAAACCTTCTAAGAATACTGAACGAGGCCGTTTAGTATTCTTAGTCCTTCAGAAAAAGGTAATAGTCTGAAATTAAAACTCCTATTTCCAAAAATAAAGTATAAATGTAGGTATTTACCTCTAGGCGGAGTGGTTCTATCTTGAGGTCGTTGCCAATACCAGGGTGCGGGTACGAGGCCGCCGTACCGACCAGCCAGCGCGCTCCATTGTGATATTAATCCCAACCTGTGACAATATTTAAATTAATTAATATTTTATACATTTTATTTATTACAATATTAATGTATTATCTCTAGCTCTATAGGGGGTAGAATTGGTTTAGTTGAACTGTAAATAATAATTTACTGCTCTGTACCCTTAGTCAAAGTTTATAAATTCGAAAAAAGTTTTCAAAAACTATCTTTAAAGTAGTGAGATGAAATACAAATAATCTAGAAATTCATTTACATAACTCATTTTATCATATTCGTTCGTGCCCTTTGTAGCCGGACTCTTATGCCCGATTTACACATCAACAAGTACAGTAGCGAGTTAAGTAGTAAGTTATTGATTAAGTTGATTAGAATAGATCTCCATCCTATTTTTTGGCGAGTTAAGTACGAAGTAGCCCTCTCTCGCGTCTCGCCAACTTAACTCGCCAAAAAATAGGATGGAGATCTATTTAAATCAACTTAATCAACAACTTACTACTTAACTCGCTACTGTACTTGTCGATGTGTAAATCGGGCATTAAACTGTAAGTGTATTAAGACTCAAAACTATTTGTAGATGCATGGATACCTGCACTCTTATGCACTAATGCGACTACTTTGGTTATCTACACTATTTAGGTTTTCCCGTCGGAAAAGATGGAGTGTTCATGCTTTCTACTTTTACTAAAACACGTATTTACCAACGTCAAAGGAGAATGTTCTTTTTACTAGGAGCTTTGGGCTAAAATAAAAATTGCTGCCCCCACGTTTGTAACCATTGTACATTGACTTATTCCATTGAGCTTATTACATGTTTAAAGAATCAACAAAATTCGCCCCACAGAAATCTAGATATCAGCTGTTCAAAAAATTAAAAGCCCTGTGGCACTCCAAGCAGTTATCTACTAAAAAGTCAGTCTGTCCCCAGGTACCAACTAGGTTCATTACAAAGATTGATACGTAAGCAACATTTTTTTCTATGGAATCTACAAAATTCGCCCCACCGAAATCTAGATATCAGCTGTTCAAAAAATTAAGAGCCCTGTGGTACTCCATGCAAAAGTTATTTACTAACAAGCCAGTCTGTCCCCAGGTCACCAACTAAGTCTATTACAAAGATTGATACGTAAACAACATTTTCTTCTATGGAATCAACAAAATTCGTCCCACAGAAATCTAGATATCAGCTATTCAAAAAATGAAAAGCCCTGTGGCACTCCAAGCAGTTACCTACTTAAAAGTCAGTCTGTTCCCAGGTCACCAACTAGGTTCATTACAAAGATTGATACATAAGCAACATTTCTTCTAAGGAATCAACAAAATTCGCCCCACAGAAATCTAGATATCAGCTGTTCAAAAAATAAAAGCCCTCTGGCACTCCAAGCAGTTATCTACTAAAAATCAGTATGTCCCCAGGTCACCAACTAGGTTCATTACAATGATTGATACGTAAACAACATTTTCTAACGGTAATAACTGGCTGTTAAGAGGTAGGGTACAATCTAGGCATGATATTATCCATGGATTGTGCTGGATGGTTAATGCTTTACTGTATCGTGCACATGGCAAGAACCATACAATAGATATAACATGAGCACAATATGTTCCCAACGTACGTCTGCCACTCTTCCAGGAGCAGTAATAATGACATATGGCTTCTAACCCAATATTGTCTGCATTGATGATTATATAATATATGTAATTAGTTCGACTACGGGTATGCCTAGATAGGGCCCGCCTGTAATGGCAGGGATCGCCGGAGGGGGACTGGACGCAAAGGCTCTGCCGGTTCCCAGGGCCCCTCCATGTAGGCGATGAAGGAGTGCGACTGGGGACTTTTAGTGGGTATACTGGGGGGTTGCCTAACCCCCTGGGAGCCCCGCATACCTCTTCCGTCCCCCCAACGGAAGGGGATGCGTAGGCATTTTACCCCAGTGAAACCAAAAAAAAAAACAGGTATACCCTACCTCTTAACAACCAGTTATTACCGTTAGAAAATGTTGCTTATGTATCAATCTTTGTAATGAACCTAGTTGGTGACCTGGGGACAGACTGACTTTTTAGTAGATAACTGCTTGGAGTGCCACAGGGCTTTTAGTTTTTTGAACAGCTGATATCTAGATTTCTGTGGGACGAATTTTGTTGGTTCCATAGAAGAAAATGTTGTCTACGTATCAATCTTTGTAATGAACCTAGTTGGTGACCTGGGGACAGACTTTGACTTTTTAGCCCAAAAAAAACATTCTCCTTTCAAGTTTTAATTGAAGTCATATTAACTGAATTGTATTTGTATAGATATACATAGTGTCAATGTACGTCACTCATCAACCAGTCTCAAGGGAAAACCAGCCCTGGTTATTTTTAGCCAGTATTTGCTGACTCGAGACAGTTTTTGCGGCAAAATTAGATATAAGTTTATGTAGCTACGAGTATAACATGTTTTATATTTGTATGTTTTGCTGCGAATAAATAATTTTTCTATTTCTTTAATTCTTTCTTCTCAACCCTGATAAAAACGAAGAAAAGATGTTTTGTGTGAATGGACTACAAATTTATTGATTTAATCAAGTTTTCCCCGTAACACATTTAACACGATGAAACTCAATACTTATTAGTTTAAGTATGTTATGAAACCGTTATAAGCAAACAGTTTTAGGAAGGATTTTAAGTAATTTTTAACACCCTTCATTAGATTTGGGGATTTCGACTTATGGTGTTATCGAAACAAGTAGGGGTGAAAATAAAAACAAAGACAAACACATGCCATAGTGATACTTAGATACTTGTCCTGTCACCATCCATTAACAAACAGTATAAGATTTTTAAAATAAATTGCTGACTGGTTTTATATAATTACTAATGGGTGGCATAAACGATCCTTCCTATCGTCCAATCGGCATGACACTGCAGGATTGATCCAATCTGCAGTTCGTACACATTGGGTCATCCATCCAACTGTCATGCCGATCCACTCGCACGCACGGTCAATTCTAACTGATCCAATCGGTAGCGTCATGCCGATTGGACGATAGGAAGGATGTATGCCTAATGTAATGCAGTAATGTTCCTTGTGCCCGTTCGTCGCGGACATAAATACTGGGCTATTATTTATAAGATCGACCAACGATTATCTTCTACTTGTAGGTACACATACTTCTTATGTCTGTCAAATTGATGTTCGTAAAATTGTCCGCGATGTACAGAACTTAATCGTTGGTGCGGGAATTATTTTTTCAATTAAAACAATTATATAAAAATTAAATTTCTTCACGTATTCTCCCAAATTTCTTCTGGACCGAAAACTAACACAAAACCCATTGAGAGACACTTAGTTTAGTCAACAATATCAAAGCAAAAGCACAGATAAATAACTTAGTGTGTTAGGTTTCAAAGTAGTATAGTCCCTATTGTTACGAACAAGCTTTCTCACTTACACTACGATCGGTATTAGGATATCTGTATCTATTGTTACTAAATGTGTTACACTAGAAAGTTAGTTATTTTAGAGAAGAGCTTATATATATATATATATATCACTAGAAAGTTAGTTATTTTAGAGAAGAGTTAATAAATATCTGCCTTTTTAACCGACTTCAAAAAAAGAGGAGGTTCTCAATTCGGTTGTGTTTTTTGTAAAGCTGTCGTACGCGAGATTTTTTTTTTTTATTCAGGTTTGCAAAACCGAATACAATTTCATTAACATATACGTAATTGAAATGAACATGAGGCAGACACAAAAATTGTACCCTAAAATATGCAAACACAACATGCAATAAGAAAAAAATGTTTACAAACAAAGCAGACTAACAACGACTATGCTTATACCTATGATCTAAGTACAGAAATGTTCAGTAAGTGAATATTTAACGGAGGCGATAGAACCACTAAATACACACATCAAAAAAGTCTAAGCAACATGCATGATATTACAAATTTACCATTTATATTAATTTATTTTACCATTTATTTTAATTATAACGTTGTATTTTATTTTTAAAATAATATTTTTAGGGTTCTATGATGTAAAAATAACAGCTGTTTTCTTTATAAGTTCTTTTAATAACAGAAATTAACAATATTAGAATATACAGGTACATAAGAAACTAAACTTTTTTTTTACAAATTGAAATTTCTTAAGAAAATGAATTTATTGTGAAAGAATAGGACAATTTAATACAAAGTATGGCCTCCTCTGCTATTCAGAACTTGTCGGCAACGATTATTCATTGAATTAATGAGACTGTTTATGTCATCTTGCGGTATTCGCTCCCAATGGAATTGTAGCAAATCCTTCAGCTGTTGGGTTGTTGTCACTCCGTCCAAGTCCTTCAAAACACGTCTCTGGAGCATGTCCCATGCGTGCTCGATGGGGTTGAGGTCTGGCGATTGTGCAGGCCAGGGCAATACCTGGATGTTCTCCGTTGCCAAGTATTCACTGGTTCGCCGAGCTGTATGTGAACGCGCATTGTCATGCATTAACGTAAAATCGGAGCCAAAGGTTTGTGCAAATGGATGGACATAAGGTCTGAGAATATCCTCAACGTAATTTTCAGCGTTCATGTTTCCATTTACAAAAACGAGCTCAGTTCGCCTGTTCTTCATAATACCCGCCCATACCATAACTGTTGAGCCGCTGTATGGATGAACTTCCTGAACGCACCTGAGTCTTTCAGTATTTCCGGGTCGACGGTACACTCGCACCCTTCTTGTATCAGGCCTAAACCCGAATCGCGACTCATCGGAAAACATAATTTTATCCCATTGTTCCTGGGTCCATGTTATGCGTTCTCTACACCATTCATTTCGACGAGCGCGATTCCCGTGACGTATCGGTGGGCACCTGATAGGGCGTCGAGCTCGTAGGCCGTACTCATGCAGTCGATTTCGCACAGTTTGGGGACTTACATCAACACCACTTGAATTTTGTAGCCTCAAACTTATCTCTCGAGCGGTTAACATCGGCTGGCGTCTTGCAGTCAGTTGTATGTACCGGTCTTGCCGAGTGGTTGTACTCCTTTTACGGCCTGGATGCTGTTCAGCGGGTTCCCCTGTATTATTGTAGCGCTGCCAAAGACGACAAATAACACTTCTATGAATACCAAAATGTCGAGATACCTGAGATTGATTACTTCCCGCTTGCAACATCCCTACAGCTCTTTGCATTTCATCTGCCGTCAAATGACGTCGCTCCATGACGTAAAGAATATCTAACAATTCAATTTTGTCGCCAACTGTATTTAAATGGTTGGTAAAATTATAAAATCAAGACTAAAACGTAGCAATTAACATGCACTCAAATTCAAACAAATTCGCAGTCATTTGAATTTTATGAAAAAAAACAAAACATAATCGAAATTTTTTTTTTACAACCAGCCAGTATGTCATCAATAACAAAAAAGTTTACTTACCTATACACTTTGAGTGAGTAAATACTTAGAAATTAATTAATATAAATGGTAAATTTGTAATATCATGCATGTTGCTTAGACTTTTTTGATGTGTGTAGATCGATGGTGCTACGAACGGTGTTACAGAGCTTCATCGTACGATATATAGATCGCGTATTCGAATCCTATACAAGATACTAAATTGTGTGTTGATAAAGATATAACAGCTCTATGCTCTAAGCATTGTCCTAAGAGTAATAGTTAGTAGAGTGGGGGAAAGTAATATTCGATATTTTTTTAAGTCTGTCGAAATTCGTAAATTCTTAATACTTCGGAAAATTATAAGCATTTTTTACCTTCATCATATCGGCCAATTGAAGTTCACTGCTGGACATATAATATAATAGGCTTTTTTCAAATATCTTACTGTGGGTTTTAGTTAAAGACATATAATATAATAGGCTTTTTTCAAATATCTTACTGTGGGTTTTAGTTAAAGTCGATTTTAAGCTTTAAAAAGATAAATAGGTTGTAGAGTAGTCCCTATTGTTGTGAACAAGCTTTCTCACTTACACTACGATCGGTATTAGAGTATCTCTATATCTATTGTTGATCAAGATATTGAAGCACTATCCTCTTGGGACAATGGTAGAGTTAGGAAAAATTATATTAAATAAAAACTTATTTAAATTTGATATTTTGGAATATATTGTTGTCTTATTCTAGTGGTAAAAGCACAGAGTCAACATAAAGATTAGTCGAGAAAAAATCCGCCTATTCAATTATAATTGCCAGGTTTCCAAGTTTCTCGCCTTTCCTGAAGAACCATCCGTTACTATACAGACAATTATCATAACAGCCCATTAATGTCCCACTGCAGGAAAGGGCCTCCTCCCTGGACGAAGAGATACTTGGCCTACTAATACCACACAGGCCAAACGGATTGGTATAGGGTTTAATTTCAAGTTTTCCTTCTTTTTATTTTGTAAAGATAAAATTTACGGAGAGTCTCTTTGTTGGTTTTTACGACACTCATGGGATGAGATGAAGTAGTGACACATTGTATTCTTACTCCGTCACCACACGGCGAGTATACAGACAATATTATTAATTATTTAATAAACCTTAATATTCTAATTTTATAATTTATCAAAAAATCCGAGTTATTTTCCGTAGTCCCATCAGTCGTCCCATCGATGGGACGACGGAAAATAACCATTAACCGTAGTCCCATTAACTAATGGGACTACGGAAAATAGTTTTTACTTCACGATCGCTTTTCTGTGATCCCATTAAACAATAGAGTTGTGCAGGATCGCCATAACACTGATACTATTTCTGTTGTTACTTTACATACTTTTTGATTATTAAATAAGTTATGAAATCTCTTTACGTGATTGTGATTATTTTTTATATCATTTAAAATGTGTGTCATGTTTATGTCATCTTTCGCTTGAATTTTTACATTCTCATATACCAAATAGTCACTTGCTATGTGTTAGCTTAGTAAGTAGTTATGGTTTTCTTTTTTTTAGTTAGCAATTTGCATACTTAATATCCGTGTGGTGACGGAGTAAGAATACAATATGTCACCACCCCATCTCATCCCATGGGTGTCGTATAAACCGACTAAGGGACTAACCGTAAATATTAAATATTGTCTTTACGAAGTAAAAAGAAGGAAAACTTGAAATTAAACCCTATATCAATCAGTCTGTCCAGCGTGGTATTAGTAGGCCAAGTATCCCTCCGTTACGGGAGGAGGCCCGTCCCTGCTGTGGGACATTAATGGGCTGCTATGATGATACTTAATATAGGTTTTTGTTTTTTTTGTATCGGTTTATGATTAAATATTACAAATGAGTAATTGTTGTGGTTTTATTTACATAGTTTTATCACAGACACCATGTACCCACACAACGGTATTTTCTCATTATGTTCTCTGACTCAGAGTACCACGACTCGTACAGGTTAGATTTGAATCATATTTTTTTTCATATGGTTACATCTCTATTAATGGGATCACAGAAAAGCGATCGTGAAGTAAAAACTATTTTCCATAGTCCCATTAGATAATGGGACTACGGTTAATTGTTATTTTCCGTCGTCCCATCGATGGGACGACCAATGGGACTACGGAAAATAACCGAAAAATCCCAGTAATATCCAACTTCACCTTGGGAACCTCCCACAAAGGCTGAGATTAGCTTGAACTACTAATACCAAGGAATTAGTGGTTTAATATCAAGTTGTTTGTTTTGTTCTCGTAGAGATCACAGCATCTCCCAACTTCTTCTGAACTCAAAATAATTAATACATAATCAAGAACATATAGTTAGTAATTTCTGTGTTATTTTAAAACAACGTAAAGTCTGTGTTTAACTTTATTTCGAAATCTATCGTATTACATAATTCAAATTAGGCCCGATTTACACATCGACAATACAGTAGCGTGTTAAGTAGTAAGTTGTTGATTAAGTTGATTTGAATATAATTAATCAACTTACTACTTAACTTGCTATTGTACTTGTCGATGTGTAAATCGGGCTTTAATATAACAAGCACAATACTAAATGCACGTAGAACATTGTTTGCTACGCGACTATCTACGCGGCTACAACGTAACCGCTACGGCGTAGCTAACGCCTACAAACTGTTTGAAAAAGTCATTGGGAGCGTTCTTTATTTAAAATATTGAAGTTAACTAGTTCTTAATTTAAAACTATGTGGTATTTTTTTAATTGTCACTTCTCATTGGTCTAGTTGTACAGTGTAGGATTGCAGCGCAGAGGTCTCAGGTTCGATTCCATATCAATTCAAATCTTTGAGTGTAAACATTGGAGTAGGTATTTTCTATGTATGATATGTCAACTATTACAAAAACATATTTAAGTGAGTTTATCCGTTGTCTAGTAAAACTCATAGTAAAAGCTCTGCTTAGTTTGGGACTAGATGGCGTTCTTCGAATGTGTGACAAATATTATTACTGTGTAGAGTAATTCTATGTATCCATTAGTAAGCTCTTTAATATGTCTCTGTTTGGACATACCGCTTTGAGAATATGATATACAGCGACGGATATGGTAGACCTTGGCGGAAATACAAAACCCCAGCAACAGTCAATATGCCTCTGAAAACTCTAATTTAATAAGTATTCAATGCGCATATAATGTTATGTCATTCCCTAATTATTTTGCCCGGAGGAGGCCCGTCCCTGCAGTGGGACATTAATGGGCTGTTATAATGAATAGTATGAGTGGTGGAATATAAATATCACCCTAATAATCTATTCTTGGATCACAACAAAAAAAAAGTTCTAAATATAATATTTCAACAAAAAAACACAGCGACATTTTCTTTTTTCAAATCAACAACTAAACGCGTTCGTATTATAAATTTCAAATAAAGAACACTCTAGGGATGCAATACACAAACATTTGAAAATGAATCGATACAATATTTTCCAATTTGAAAAGAGCTTTATTTCTATCGATATTTCGAATAACAATAACGATAGCGAGTACTTTTATCGATAACGCTTATTGTTCCGAGTCGAGATTCATATGACGGTGAAAATGAAAAAATGGTGGAATAGCAGTTATTTTAAAAGTCGCCTTTTGTTATAGGCTACGTTTTGTCACTTCGGATATGAAACTATAATGATATTGTTGAACTGAATTATTAGTTGCTTTAAAGTAAGTATTATAATTTTCCAACTATCTTCTCAATTGTTACGCGTGTGGTAAAATGCGTGGGGTCACCATACCATCAGAGTAAGTTTTACAGATATTAACTCTACGAAAACAAAGTAAAGTAAAAAAAAGTAAAACTGGACTGAAACATAAATATCAATTTACCTGGCCAGAGTGGTATAAGTGGGCTAAATATCGCTTCATCACCTTTTCCAGCAGTGGGCTTTAATAGGCTGCTATAAGTAATAAAGTCTATTGAGTTTATCTAAGTACAAAATAATAAATCTTAAAATATAATTAGCACACGGGACGTATTCCTTAATACTTTCCCATTGACGATTATTGCAGACTTTACTTAATAATGACGCCAACAAAAACTTAATAAAAACAAAATCCGAAATAACGAAAATCAATAAACAAAAGCTAGAGAAGCGAAATCTATAACAAAAAAAAAGAAAGTAAAAATATAACACATCTATGGCACATTATATCTACAGAGTCCGTATTACCAATTCGCATCCGTAATCCAGCCGGCGTACTCCGCGCAAATTCCATTACACGATAAAGCGCTACCGTGAAACGGAACGCGACGCCAGCGGTGATTGGTCGGCACACCGCGCCCAGATTGGCCCTCTTGCTAACTCCGCCTCCCCCAAGGGGTATAAAAATCGATGCACAACATTTGGCTCATTCTTTTTGCCGACGACACTCGTCGAGACACTTCTCTTCACACTAATAATAGCATTTGTACCTTTTTATGACCTAAAGTGTTTAGTTGTATCCCTTGTCCGATGAGTTCCTTTGTCGTGCCTTTTAAAAGGTCGTTTTCTATTTTAGGTTTAAGATGATAGTGTCCCGTGTTTGCGAGCGTTCGGAATACAATAGGCTTTGTGTAAACAGTATATTGGGATCTTAAACGTATATACGGCTGAACTAGCTACTATAAACTCTACACAAGATTTTTATTAGTAATTTACCGGGTTTAGCAAGCAAAAAGGTATTCATTTGTGGGAATGTACGTCCTTCATCATAACAGCCCATTAATGTCCCACTGCATGGACGGGCCTCTTCCCGTGACGGAGGGATACTTGGCCTACTAATACTACGCTGGCCAGACGGATTGGAATAGGGTTTAATTTCAAGTTTTCCTTCTTTTTATTATTTCGGAAAGATTCATGGATAGTCCCTTAGTCGGTTTTTACGACACCCATGGCATGAAATGGGGTGGTGACATATTGTATTCTAACTCCGTCACCTTCGTCCTTACATCTTTATTATTCTATAGCCTAAATTACTTAACTGGTATTGAAGTTTGACTAGCCGTTAAAATGGGCAATTTGAATATCATACAATTATGTCTTCCTGTAAACTAAATTAGTTGACTAATTTATGATGTTGAATGGCTCCCATTAGATAGAGTAATTTGGATTGGTAGGTATTATATTTTTGCTTTCTGGCTCTTACAGCTGATATGGTATTTGACGGCCTCTGTGGCGTAATGGTTATACAACATGATTGCTACGCAGAGGTCTCGGATTCGATTCCCACTCAATGCAAATTATTTGTGTGCACGAATATGATTATTTGGCATTGGCATTGGCAAAAAAAAATAAAAGTATATAAGTAATAATATCCGTTGTTCTGTTACCCATAACACAAGCAGGTTAAGCCTAGCTTATGTTGGGAACAGATGGCGCTGTGTATGTCCGTGAATATTTATTTATGGGTAACAGAACAACGGATAAACATACTTAAATACTTTTTTTGTAAATACATACATATTATACATAGAAAACACTCAGACCAATGCAAATAATCATGTTCATGAACACAAAGATTTGCATTGAGCGGGAATCGAACCCGAGACCTCTGCGTAGCAGCCATGTTATATACCGACTACGCCACAGAGGTCGTCAATACTCATCTAGCCTGTGTCTTTATAAAATGAAATAAAAACTATGCCATACCATAGCACGATGTTAATTTTCTTGATAAATTAACTATACAACATCAAAAAATTGATTAAATTCAGACCACCAATTCCTGAGATTATAGCACCCTAACAAAAAACCAATTCTTGCCGCACCTAAAAAGTCTCCCTATAAGTTTTTTTAAAAGTATCCACCTTTCAAAATATTGAAAAAAAAAAGAAGTTTGTTTGTCGTTATTTGTAACCCTCACTTTTATGGTACATAAGCTCTACATTCCGACGTTAAAAATCACGGGACCCTTATGTGAAAATCGTCTAAACCGATAAGTAGGTAAGAACACCACCCCTATCTTGAGATGGTATATAAATGGCGTCGTGTATGGCACAAGATGATAGAGACAGCGAGCAGAGAACCTGATTACCTTGTATAAAATGGATACGGTTAAAAAGATGCCAATAGCACAGCCAATAGTATGCGCTACCTTAATTAGCCGGCTTGAAGGGATTTGATTGATGGATTATAAAAATATATGCGTAATATTATTAATATTATGATTTTTATTGTTGTTCGACTTTAGTCATGTTCTACCTTTGGTCATGAATTTGTCAAGTTTGCTTTTTTGTCATATTCTGATTTTGTCATATTCTGCTTTCGTCATGTTCTAATTTTGTCAAGTTTGCTATTTTGTCATATTCTGATTTTGTCATATTCTGCTTTCGTCATGTTTTGCTTTATTAAGTCAGGTTCACCCAGTTCTGTCTGGGTCGATAATGCTAAAGTGTATTTTCACAAGCAGTAATTTTATGATTTATTTTGCAATAAGTATAAACTAAAATTAAAATATTAACTTAAAGATATCGCGGTAACCTTAACAGAAAAATAATGGATGCAGTTTAATCTAAATCAAATGATAAAATATGAGGTTCGGCCAAGATAACTGAAGTACATGCTTTGCCTAGTTTGCTTACAGAAACTTTATAATACATTTTATATATTTTTGAATAATTCTATACTTACTCTAAGGTGAAAATGTAAGAATGATACATTGTAATATAAGTATTAACCATAAACCCTACATCAAAATTTACAAAATTTTTTTTAAAAAAAACCAATTGACTTGACTTGTAAATCAACCACAAATTTTAAAACAAATTGTAAGAAACTCTAAAATGAATTAATTAGTATTTTATTAAAAGATTCGTCACTTTGACAGATCTTTTTAATAAATTAACTTCCCGCCATTTCCTAACACTTGTACCATAGATCACCGCATTAAATTATTTACATTTAGCACAGAGGGTAGTGGCTGTATCGGGCGGGAAGTCATCGCTACTTAGGCTTATTAACTTTTAAATACGTAGCGTAAGGAGCTGTGGAACGGAAAATAATTTTGGGCATATTTTATTTTGGTTTTAATATTGAAACTAGGATGATAATATTACCTTATTTTGAAGGCGAACGTGGTGACTTTCGAAAGGGAATCACACACATTCACACAATTCACACAACGCCATCTAGTCCCAAACTAAGCAAAGCTTGTACTATGGGTACTAGACAGCGGATAGACGTACTTAAAAATAATATTTTTCTTTTTAAATACATTTAAGTACGTGTATATCTATAATATATTATAGATAGAAAACACCCAGACCAATGCAAACATTCATGTTCATGCACACAAAGATTTGCATTGAGCGGGAATTGCACCCGAGACCTCTGCGTAGCAGTCACGTTATATAACCACTACGCCACTCTTAAACAGCCAATATTCCTTTCAAACCTTAGAACATGATAGAATAGAGAAAAGAAAATCTAAAAATCAATAGTTGTAGGTTAAAGCTAGGTTTTCCCGTGGGATCAGCAGTACATCGTAAATAACTCCGACTACACGTATATGGGATCATGCCTGTCCTTTAAGAGCGGGTGCCGAAATAGGGAGTAACTTTATAGAAACTGTACGTCTTGAAACGGTAAAAAAATATGTGTTTTAATTTTTTTATAAATATAATAAAGTGTATAGACAAAAACAGCTCCTTTTTTTAAAATATCTCTATTTATTTAACTTGAAATTAAACCCAATCCGTCTGGCCAGCGTGGTATTAGTAGGCCAATTATCTGTCCGTCATGGGAGGAGGTTCGTCCCTGCAGTGGGGCATTAATGGGCTGTTATGATGATTTAATAATGGTATAAATAATGTGAACATCATTTTGCTTTTTGATATTCTAGTTATTTTAAGTTATAAACACAATTAATTAAATAAAATTGCCTCGGTGGCAAAGAGGTGATATTATCCGATTTTACGAGTGGGTAGCCTACTAGTTATAGTGCATAGATGCTACATAGGGGTCTCGAGTTCGATTTTGGCTCAATGTTTCTTTTTGTTACTACTTTCTTTGGAAATACATAAGTACATATTAAGTATACATAGCAAACAGAGAGACCAATACAGCCATTGATGTTAATGCACCAGAGATTAAGATAGAGTCGTAACGAAAACAAGACTTCTGCGTAACATCCACGGACTACATTCCCTACGATAATCAAACTCAAAATAGCATAACTAACGTCCAAGAAATGACATAAACAAACAAACAAACTCCTTACACAAGTTAACGCAATTCATTCATTAACGAAACCATAGACACAAATACAAACACATTTACAAACAGACAGCCGCATCATTACGAAAGATCCACAAAACAAGTAAGTGTAAAACTTACGGGAGCCTTTTAATCCTACATTGAGCCATCTAATCAACTGTCTTACAAGAAACCTTCCCCTTTTATCTTCAACACCCCTTAAACATTTACTAAATGGGGTAAGGAGTAGGGTAAAACGAACAAATTACCCTTAGATGGACTGTGTTTGACGTGACATGGGACGATGTCTCTTTAAATAAAATGTTACAGAGTCGTTTTACATAGTTTTTTATTTCGTGAACAAAATGTTAGAAAGTCGTATTTGATTTTGGATTAAATTTAGATTTTGATTCATCTCTTTGGGATAATATAATCATTAAAATATATAATACATATAGCCGAATATGGTATGGTGCATAGTAAATAATAAAAATTACATTTATATCTTATTTATATACCTTATAGGTCCCATTTGTTGGGATTAGGGAAAATTGCCAACTAAAACAACAATTTCTAAATAAAATACTTTAGTGGATTTGCCTTCTTACGTGTCTTCCAAAGCATGGGGACGTTCAGATTAGCACTGAGTGGTTCCATCTACGGAATTACCTCACCGATGTTACCTCACCAACTGTATCGTATAGGATTGTGAATGACAACTGGGTGTAAGCGCAAATACCCAATTACAATGTGTTTGTCCGTGTGGTGACGGAGTAAGAATACAATATGTCACCACCCCATCTCATCCCATGCGTGTCGTAAAAACTGACTAAGGGACTAACCGTAAATATTATCTTTACGAAGTAAAAAGAAGGAAAACTTGAAAATGAACCTTTTACCAATCCATCTGGCCAGCGTGGTATTAGTAGGTCAAGTATCCCTTCGTCACGGGAGGAGACATTAATGGGCTGTTATGATGAATGTGTTAAAAGCAAAACTTTTCTAAGCTTCGTAAAAATAAAATTGTAAATTTCTTTTGTCGTCAAAAAACAAAATAAAAAAGTAATCCTTGTGTCTACAAAGTAAGCGACACCATTAAACCTTAACATTTGTTACACTACGTATTTATTCTCACTTCTTTCCTTATCCCCCATCTTAATTTACAGTGGCGAGACATTATTTATCTGTGTAAACCATCTGTCATTGTGGCAGCCATCTTGTTCTTAAACTTTTTATTCGTAATTTGTGTTCATCCTTGTTTTGACAGGAGACTAATTAAGCGAAAAAAAGTAAATGTTTTAGGGGTCTCTTAAAGTAAATTTTGCCGCTAATTACCTTAATGGTTTTGCATGTTAATTGGAGCTTTTTAAATTCTAATGAAATGTTAATTTGGCCTACTTTTTATTGTCGTGATTTGTGATGTTTAGTTTTTTTTTTAATTTGCATAATTATGTTATGAATTATGTCTGTGAATAGTTGGATGTGTTTGATCTAACGAAATACGCCTGTATAGTAATTCGTAGATATCTAATAAGTAAAATTAATTTTATATATTTAAATATTTATATAAAAAGGTCTATCAATTGGACAATGATTCGCAGTTTACACAAACAAAAAATATCCATATTGACGACCTCGGTGGCGGGACGGTAGCGCAAGCGGCTGCCGTGCAAGAGGTTGTGGGTTCCCCACGCAGAACAAGAATTTGTGAGATCTACAAATTATTGTCCTGGTCTGGGTGTTCTTTGTGTCCGTTAATTGATGTTTGTAAAAGGTCCCCGAGACACAGTGCATGATCCCTAGTGCGGGAGTTGTCTTTTTAAAAATCAAAACAAAACAATTAACCTCTCTGTAATATGACGTTGAATAAAATTAATTAAAAGTTATTAGCCAACTATTGAATAAAGTTCCAAGAAAAAACCTTTAAACCCTCAAACCATTTGTAGGGAGGGTAATAAGGCACGATATTAACACAAACTTGCTTTACTTAGCGCGGCTAGGTTTAAACTGATCTTATACTGATTGTGCCTCGTTGAGATGAGCTAGCTGCTATCCTATCAATACTCAGATACTTTTTTGTCACATATCCCGCATTCTGGGATGGAGGCCTAGCGGGGACTTTTATAAGTCACGTAATTAACAAACAACAAATAAAATAGCCTTAAGGAAATAGTTTGTTAATGACACAAATAATTATCTTGCGAGGGATTCCCACTTGCAACCTCGTTCACGGCAGCCGTAAACAAGACTATTTTGCTACCAAGGCTGTTAATGTAAAATTAAGAAAATCATACAGTTCTTTCACACAAAGATTTGCGTTGCCCGGGAATCGAACTCGAAAACTCTGCCTCTACTTTTCTGCTTGTCCATGTGTATATCCTATATCTATCTTATATTATCCCATCTTACACCTAGTGCCTTTATTATATTAATCTACCAGTAAATTCTCCCCTACATAAAGCAAAACAAGTTAAAATTCTTTATCAAAAAAGCTCTTAAAAAAATCCTAGCACAACAAAGCACTTGCCCATTCCACCAGACATTCCAGTCGAGTAACTAGAACGTTTAAACTAGCCTTCTGAGATTAAACCTACAACGGCGCGGTCGACCGCCGATCGATCGAGGCATTATACGGGTCTGAAGTGGCCAGTTACTCTCTCAATACGATATCTAGCGAGTTTAAGTAAACACTATTCTGTTAAAAGGGGTCCTTGCGTCTTGTGTGTTCTCGTATAGAAAATGGCCGACGGCTGAATGGAAACGGCGGGAAATTATTGTGTGTTCTTTTTTTTTAACTGTGTAAGTATGTGAATTTTTTAGTAAGTAATGTTATGTTTTAATTTTAGTTTGTTTGTTTCTGCCAACATAACAAAATGAAGACGTTTTTTTCTTGTGTTTTAAATATCGTTCCTACCAACATTACAAAATAAAGGCAATATTTTTTAATGGACTTATTTATTTTTAATTTTCGTATGTTAAAAAAAGTGACGCGTTTTTTTCGCGGCCTAACGAAGTGGGCACGGGTCAGCTAGTATATAATATAATTTAAAAGCCATGCAACCCTATGACATATTACACCAAACCGCATAAGTTCTGTAATATTTATGCTACCTAGGTCTTACTATAATATTTAAGTGACTTTTTCTGCTATTTAACAATCTTACAGTATCCTCAATGTATATCGTACAACAATTAACTTCTATTATTTCTCGTATATAACGGCATATTTACTCATAGGTATCATTAAGGAATTTCGTGGACATCTCAAAAAAAATTTTAAGTTAAAATTTTCAATTTCTAAAAACCCAAACTAGGCATGGGACGAATTTTACAAACACGAAATTAACGGATACAAATAACATGTTTAAGACAATTATATTATGTGCTTCATATAAGTCTTTCGAGGTATTTAGATCCACAACCTTAAGTACAGGGTTGACGTATCCTCATGGATAAAAACCTCCAATTAAATTTAAATTAAAAAAAAAAAACCTTAAGTACAGCAGTCGCCTACACGACCGCATTCCTAACAAGTTTTGACAAGAGTCATTAAATCATCCATAAAAAACAAATTACACTAGCATTACAACCTCCTTGGAATCAATTAAAAAAAAGCATTAAAAAAGTACTAACCTTGACAGCATCGCATCATTAGCACTACCAAAGTGATTAGCAGCCAACGCGGCTTCCAAAACATTCGATTCCCGTCTCGGCTCAGCTCTATTCAAAATAGAACTGATAGAAAAACTTGTATATGGCGCACTTCCAGTGGCTTTCTCTTCTTTATCCTTCTTTAAATCGTAGAATGGACTCTTCTGGTCTTTTCTAGAAGGTGAGGAAGTGATATCAGGGCTGCTTGCTCCAGAGACCACGTTGACTTCGATGTCTCGGTCGTCTTGCGATGATACTGGGGAATCCATTTTGACTATTCTTTCATCTTCTGATTGATCTGGTTGGAGAAATTATTTGTTAGTTTATTGTTATATATTAGTAATATTTGGATGGTGTGGTGCAAACTTGGGTAGTTGTATGTGCAGCTTTAAGTTTTAGGGCAAGATTTGGCTTAAAACTGCAGCACAATATGCCTTTAACGTGCGGATCACGTGTTGCTGATCCCCACCTTATCTTGGTCTTGCCTGGAATTGGATTCCTACGGACTCACGTAACGGTCTACGAGATTAATCAGTGTTTTCTGACACGGTGTCCTTCATGGGCGACGAACGCGACGCGACGCGATGTGATGCTACACGCGACAAGTGTTCTATATGATTACGTCGCATCCCGTCGCAGACGGTCACATAGGACACAAGTAGGGTACGCCGTTGATTTGACAACGCCAAAGCCAGACATTTATATTTAACAAGTCCCAAATAATTTATAGATCGTACAATTATTTGCCCTGCGTAAAATTCGAAGGCAACTTATGTAAATACATAAACTAAATCTCAACTTATTAATAAGCAAGCTAAGTTCAATTTAAGTTATAAAGATAATACATAATATATACATAAGTTATACTCCCACACAACTTACAAGATATTGTTCCTAACTTCGCAATAAGACGTTTAATATTATAAATAATTCAAAAGATTTAAGTGCCTTATTGTTCTTAGCTTATTTAGTCCCCTGAGCTCTGGGTAATAGTCAGAGGGATGAAACACCCCTCAGTTGTTTGAATAAATAATGATTAATAAAGATTTTTGACAAAAAGAAAGTATTTCTGGTTACCTTGTTAGGGGTATTTTAGATCGAGTTACGTTTGAAAAGATTAGCTGTACTTAGAGTCGCTTAAGGGGAACTTAAGGCGCCGTTTTTTATGGAATTAGTGAATATGGCAGGATACTGATGGATGAAGGAGGCACAGGACCGCGCTAGGTTTACTTGGAGGAGGCCTATATCCAGCTGTAGACGTGCATTGGCTGATATGATGACGCGACCTTCCGGAGAATAGGAGTCGGGAAAAACATAAAAATACTGTTTTTTTTCAAGCCTCGTTCCTATGAAGGTTTGCAGCTTAACTTACAATTCCTACAGCGGCCAGGTACACTGGTATATGTAGAGTTTGTTTCAAATATTACATCTTAAGGAATTGTATGTCTATTTGAAATCTTCCTTTATCAACAAGATGCGAAGGGGTGGTAGCATTTAGCATTAACAGTCACCAAACGAACAAAACACATTTTTATTTTAACAACAGATTGAAACCAAAAAAACATCGATAAATACAATTCGTATAAAACCCATTGATATACCAATCATGTTTACAATACGTCAATTTATGATAAACGCGCCATGAAACGAGCAATTCGTGTTGAAAGGCTGTTTTCAGTTGCGATTATTGCGAATTTCACAGTTGCATCAACAAGCCGCCGGGATAAATGTGTGTAGAGAGAACGTACTGGTTCGGACATAGTGCATACACATACTCTATAATCGTCTGTACATAGCTTGTTTGAATTTGGAATAGAATCGTTTTTTTTTTTAATGTTGATTTTCTTTTAATTCGTTATGAAGGTTTAGGTTGTCTGTGTTTCTGACTTATTAGGAGGTTGTGATTCTTTAAGGATAACGTTAGTTAAACAACGTTGGTAAGGACACTTTATAGATGGGTGACCGCTGTGTGTTACTTCATCTACATGAGAATTGTTAGGCCCTGTCAGAGGCCTATGGGTGGCTTGAACAAGTCTCGAACCCAGATTGGAAACTAACCAAACCATAAAGAATAAGTAGGTCTCTTAAAAAAGAGGCTACTTTTACCTTATAATAATCGCTGAAAGGTAAATAGGCTAGATCTTTGACCTGTCTCATCTCTATCGGATAGATTACTGTCATTATTTTTTTATCTAAAAGCTGCGTAAGTAATAAACTTTTATTTCGTGTATTTAGTATCTATTCTTAATTGTAAAACTTTTAATGGAAACATAAATTAAACATTGTAATACAATAGATAATAATCTAATATCCAATTAAAATACAATGTCCGCGTATTAATGAACACATACGCAATTAGGAAAGTTAACGTGTGTCAAACGGTAATGCCATACAAGATGGCGGATGGCACGCTTACAGCTCGTAAATATTTAGTCTTTATTACCACCCATGTGGGTTAGAGGCTTTATAATATGTTTAAATTATATTTTTTTAAAAGGGTTTGATGCAGTGGCTAGTATGGTAATGGAATTGAATATACTTAGTGACACAACTCTATCTCATCCTGAAGGGTATCATAAATAATAGACGACTAAACTTATTAAAATTCGTTTTGAATGTTAGTTATTAATTTAATTTAATCCAATCGAAAAAGATGAAGAGTTCCTCTTTCCAGCTGTATTTTTGTAACAAGAGAGCTCAGCAATTTCTTAATTGAAAAAAAATGTGTAAATGGTTCTGCTTCAAGTTGGTCCAATACAAACTAAAATGAAATTGATCTACCTAGTAGTTAATAAAACACTAGCAGATTTTTGTGTATCGTACAACACATGGAAATGCCGTAATTGGCGACGGCTGGAGGACTTTATTAATCTTTAATTGTCTTCGCTGATTTTGGGCTACAACTATGCTAAACATGTCACTTTACTAAGTTACTGCATTAAATAAGATACCAGAAGCTAATTTCTACATTAAATAGATCCTTTAAAAAGCGAACCATTAGCTTGCTTAATTTTTTTTTTGTTTAACACCCATGAAGAATCATAAGACAAAAAAAATCTATTCTGCAAAGTGAAACAAAATACAAATAAATAGATAAAATCACAAACGCCGGGTGTTCTCGATTCAACCGAGCGTATTCTATGTGTAACCGATACTTTATATCGATTAGCTGGCTGCTTTATAAAACGACTGTGCCTTTTTAACTTTTTAATTACAATTTTTAAAAGTGCAATTGTCTGTTGTCATAATATGCGCGGGAAACGTGTAAAAATATTCTATTATATATTGCGTTGTATTTTTTTTATTGTGTGATACTTTGAAGTGTTTGCTGTACCTATTTCGTATACACCCGTTCGTTCGTTCGTTGACGACCTCGGTGGCGCGACGGTAGCGCAAGCGGCTGCCGTGCAAGAGGTTGTGGGTTCGATCCCCACGCAGGACAATAATTTCTGGTCAGGTCCAAATTCCAGGTCAATAATCTGGGTGTTCTTTGTGTCCGTTAATTGATGTTTGTACAAGGTCCCCGCGACACAGGGCATGATCCCTAGTGCGGGAGTTGTCTTTTTTTAAAATAAATAAGAAATACATACATATAAACATAGATAACAACCAGGGCAAAGCAAACATTCATATAAATGCACACAAATATTTTGCGCTTGTACGTATAATACCGGAACTTTAGAAGAAATTACTAAGTGAATGATTTAAAACAATGCACACAAATTCAAAACCTATTCTTAGAATCAAATAAAAATAATAATCCCAACTGTTAAACCGTATCAAAATCTAACAAAACATTTTAATAAAATTCTAACCCGAAACTACAGTAACAAGATTACCAGATGGTCACTTTTACCCGCCGATAGCATCGCAATAAACTTTACTATATAGTAAACCTAACCCTTTGCATGCTAATCGGTAAAGTGTTAATTCGTCCGGCTTACACACCGTGGCGCAAATACTGATCAAGCGGTCAGATTAACCAGGTATTTTGCTTCTAATGACCAAATTTATGTTTTATTTTTATGCTTTTAAATTTAATTGCTTGGCTTTAATTTACTGGCAGTTGGACGATTTTATTTTTTGGTATGCCGACATGTTACAAGGATAAACTTAGGTATATTATTGTATTACATGTTTGGAAGATTAAAAACTATGATATTATGGCTTTTAATGGTAAGGTTTGGTACACATTCCCAAACTGCATGCTTTTCGTCACATTCTACCAGTTGATAGTCGGCCCTCAGACGTATACAGAGGTAAATTTGGTCTACAGGTAGAACGCTTCTCTAACAGATCTTCTGGAGAATCTGGAAACTGAGGAAGTAAGAATATATGATGATACATAATGTCCTTCTCTATCTCAATTTATGCGGGATGAATCTTAGCGGACTAAGAAAATGTTCGATAATGTAATCTGTACTAAAAAAAAGGAAGAAAAAATAATTACTGCCCAAAATTTATAAGTAGGCTCAACGTTGCCAATTTTCCAAGTTTCCCTCTCTGTAGAAGACCTATCCATGCAGTGGGACGTCAATGAACTGCTTATAAGTTACAGTTCGGTGTAATATACGCCCATTGTCTTTACATCTCAGTAACGTAGTCAGGGCTATTAAAATTAGACTTTGTAATGTAACTTTATGACAGCGGTCAACTGTTAAAACCTCATTTGGTAATTGAAAAAACATTATGTTTATGGACACTTGAGTATTTTGTATGAGTTTTTTTTATAGAACACTAGCACTGAGTATAAGTGTTCTGTGATCTAGGGTACAATCATAACAGCCCATTAATGTCCCACTGCAGGGACGGGCCTCCTCCCGTGACGGAGAGATACTTGGCCTACTAATACCACGCTGGCTAGACGGATTCGTATAGCGTTTAATTACAAGTTTTCCTTCTTTTTATTTCTTTAAGATAATATTTACGAATAGTACGTTAGTCGGTTCCTACGACACCCATGGGATGAGATGGGGTGGTCACATATTGTATTCTTACTCCGTCACCACACAGATCACATTCTATAATTCTAATACATAGTTACTATTAACGTTACTTAAAGTAAGTTAGGAGAAACATTCTATGGTGACTGCTGTGTATATTGACTTTAATTAGCTATACCTACTTTCTATATTTATGTAGTCATATCATACAAGAAATTCTGTTTGAAGTTCAAGGCTCCTGAAGTAGTAGGACATTAATGGCGTAAAACAGTCAAAGCCAGTAACAAAAACTAGTTTAATAATAAACGATCGTTTGCATAGCAATTACAAAGTAACATGGCTACTATAATGTTAATTTATATGAAATTAAACGTAGTCCCTCAGGTAAAGAAATAACTATCATACATCTATGACACTATTCTACATTTAAGGGGAGGTTTACCTGTAACCTAGCTTAGACGTTTTTTTATTTTATAAAATACACGACCTGGCCCGGCTCCACATGGGCACCCACCTACTGCAGAATGTCCAACAACGTTTTAAGTACGGCTTCATAAGAAATCTCTTAATTTATATGGGTTTCTTTACTATATCATGCATGTATTATACATATAAACCTTCCTCTTGAATCACTCTATCAATTAAAAAAACCGCATCAAAATCCGTTGCGTAGTTTTAAAGATATAAGCATACAAAGGGACATAGGGACAGAAAAAGCGACTTTACTTTATACTATGTTTAGATTACTGACCTTATGTAAACTTAAAAGAACATTACATTACCTAGGTACTCTGTGTTCTATAGATTCTGAGTATCAGTATCATGACGGAGTCAGAGTACCTACGTAATTTCACCACTCCATGTCTCACTGTGATACCGGAAGAGAGGAATAAGATACATTGCGCAAAAAATGTACATTTTAGAAACATTATCATCATCATTAGAGAAGGCCATGTCAATGCCACATCATGTGACATTGGTCTGTTATGGTATAGCTACTGATTGTGGTCGTCGAAACCACATTTCATCAGTTACAGGTCCATACTACATTTTGGTTATGAACTACTTAAACCAATCGAATTAAATTGTTAAAGATAAAAATAATAATAAATGACGACCTCTTTGGCGTAGTAGTTATTTAACATGACTGCTACGCAGAGGTCTCGGGTTCGATTCCCGCTCAAAGCAAATCTTTGTGTGCATGAACATAATTGTTTGCATTGGTCTGGATGTTTTCTATGTATAATATGTACTTAGGTATGTATTTACTAAAAAATAATTTAAGTATGTTTATCCGTTGTCTCCCATAGTACAAGCTTTGCTTAGTTTGGGACTACATGCGTTGTGTGAATGTGTGAGGAATATTTATTTATTTATTTTATCTTTAAAATACATTGGCTTTTGTGACCTCTCTCCTAAAAAACTCGTGTGAAAACTTCGCCTTAACTAATGTAGGTAAAGTCTTTAATTATTTAATAACACTTAACTAATTAATACTTTATTAACTTTAATATACAACTTTACTGTCATAGCAAATCAGCTTTTATAAAATGTCAAACCGTTTCAATTAGTAGAAATAGAAGCTTGTGACGTCACTTGTTTATTTTAATTGTTTAATTTTGTTATTTTAATTTTCTACCAGCTTAGCTTAAGACGTATTGTCAGACTATGTAGTTAATATCGTATACCAGCCAATCTGGCTAAGTTTTTTGCAACATTTAATTTATTTATTTATTAATTTGGATCTCTGACGGAGAATACATCTTACATGACTATAATATTTTAGCTTTGTGCTTCTGCAATTATGAGAGATCTCATCATGCTATTATATAATAAAATATTATCAAAATTTACATCATGTGAAAAATTAAATAAAACATCAAGAACAAAATCATTAAAATTAACATCATATACGGAAAACATTAAAAGCAAGCGAAAAATTCAATATAAAAAATATAAAACCAGGAGCACATTATAACAATCACAAAAAACGAATAAAATAGAATATTATTCAAATTAAATTAAAATCAACATCACAAAAATCAATGAGAAAACATTACTATTAAATACATAAAATAATAATTAAAAAAAGAAAAACCATAATAATTAAAATGAAAATAAAAAACAATAATAAATCAAAATTAAATTATAAATTAATGAAATAAATCAAAATTAAATTATAACGACATTTTTATAATAGTATCATGGTTATGTGAAACTTTGACAAAATCTTTTTATGATACGAAACAACAACAAGGCGTACAGTGATAAAAAAGTCGCTAATTTGTCCATTGCAAGAAGTCTATTGTTCTAACGATTATCTCAAAACTATTTTCCACATTTTTTAAAATTATGACTATAGTTACAACGATATTTATATTCCGCCTCAGAACATCCTTGCGTCTCTACTTTTAAAAATTAGAGTTTAGGTAAACTTAGTATTTAAGTATGTTAATTTAAGCCTAGCTAACCCGTGCCCACTTCGTTGCGCGGCGAAAAAAACGCATCCCTTTTCGAAACATATTTAATTACTGCTTCACTCCTATTAGTCATTGCGTGATACTATATATAGCCTATGACACTCCTCAATAAATGGACTATTCAACATAGAAAGATTTTTTAAAATCGGTTCAGTAGACCCAGAGATTACCCCCTACAACGTCACAAACACAAACTTTACCTCTTTATAATATTAGTATAGATAATAGTCTTTGAAACTAATTGACCGTATGTATATCACCTTAACATATTTAAGAGCAACATTATTGAAGAATGACATGGAATCTCTGAACCGGATGAAAATTATATTGTACAATATTTTTATTTGGTGATGGAGCTGGTAGACATTATTTTACCATCCCATCTGTTTTCGAGGATGTCGTCAAAGCTGTAAGGGGGAAGCTAGTACTAAATATAGATAAAAGATAAGAAGAAATATCCAATTCGTTTGGCCTACGTAGCTCAAGTTTCGACTGACAGCGGGTCAGTAAAAGACTTTTGTGATACATAAAGCTGCGTTATAGGTATTTGAAGCAGCGATAGTGACCTTTATGATATTCATCATAACAGCCCATTAACGTCCCACTGCAGGGACGGGCCACCTCCCGTGACGGAGGGATACTTGGCCTACTAACACCACGCTGGCCAAACGAATTGGTATAGAGTTTAATTTCCAGTTTTCCTTCTTTTTACTTCGTAAAGATAATATTCACGAATAGTCTCTTAGTCGGTTTTTACGACACCCGTGGGATGAGATGGGGTAGTGACATATTGTATTCTTACTCCATCACCGCACGAATATATGATATTAGTCTGCTCTAAATTAAATTTCCATGAGAATCAATAGTAGATATTTCAAGATTTTTTTATACCTCTAAGTTGACTAGAGACTTAACATGCCACGATGGTAAGTGGTAACCGTCGGCATCGGTCATAATATATGTCCACGATGTCAGAGCTAAACCGCACCCTACCATAGACATCTTATAAACTTAATAAATAACTACTGTACCTACAGTGGCACTTGAACATTAAGATAATGGTATTCTGTACCCGAGATGATGAGAACACAGCTGGTACCGACATACATGGCCTGTTACTGAAGATCCCTATACTAACTGGTCCACATTACAAGTTCGCTATTGTATTCCGGTTTTGTAACAATTTACATCTATGCTGCGCTCCTACTACCTGTAGCGATGTAATCTAGCCTTATAGGTAACGATAAAATTATATATCCAAAACAAAAATATTTATTAAAGTCGAACCAGTAGTATCTGAGATTAGCGCATTCAAACGACGAAACTCTTTATAAAATAGGGAAATATAAGTAATAATAATCTGTATGTATATTATGTAAACTTCAACCTTTACAGCGCTTTAATAGTCACTTAAAAATATTATTCATTAATAGTACATTTGTACCAAATGCAGATTAGGATACAGCTTGAAAATAAATATCGGCTCTATTAACCCGTCTTTTTTATTGTTACTATAAATTTAAAAACATTATTAAAAATACAATTTATGTAAAACTTCCACAGCCATCATTACTACTATTACAAAAAACTCAAACTTCTTTATTATAAAATTACATAAATTCCGTAAAAAATACCGTTACTATATAACTAGTAAAAAGCTCTACCACCCTGTTAGAATAGACATTTTAAAGACTTAAATTGTTTTTTTATTAATTGTCGGAAATTAAAATAAACACTTTAGGCTTTTATTTTTAACGCCTAATTAAGACTTTTACTTGTTAAGCTATAATTATATATTCATTAAGATGCGTCGGTATTTTTTTACTTATTCAACAAAAATCCCAAAACTCTCAATTTGTGAGTAATCGGTCAGTTCTCTAACGCAAAAAACTGACTTTATACATAAATATAAACACTCATCCCATTTAACTATTTACCCCAAAAACAATAACACAAAATTCCCAAAAAACTTATTTCAAAAGCGCGAAACTTTAAAAAAAACAATGTTTTAATTACCTGTCAAAAAAAACAGCTTTTTCCTATAAATCACAGTCACAGTACATAAATTAGCATTATCACACAATCCAATACACTGTCTTTTACAAACTCAAATGAACAAGAAATCGCTTACTAACATAATATTTTAAAGCGACGAGAGCTCACACAACCCTCGAGTCGCAACTGACTTTGACTCAAGCACTGATAAAACTACCCTTAGAAATTGGGGCGTACCAGTTCGATAGGCCCTCCCCTTATATCAACCAACCGTAGCCTTATACCCATCCTTTTCGTACAAAAATGCAAAGATATAAACGCGTTTTCTGTTATTCAATTTCAACCCCTATTTTTCAACTATTAAAGTGTATAGGGGGTGAATATTTTAATATGTATATTTTAAGGGGAAATAATCGATAGTAAAAGTAGCTGTGTAGAAGAGAGTCTAACGCAATTAAGGGTACGTGCTTAGCTCTTAAATCGTTGAAACTGTTCTCATGTTTATGTTAAATTTGGTGGACTCTGCTTTTATAATGGGTCGGTAGATGTGGCCGCCCGCTTTGTTGATATTTTATTACTTTATATAAATGTACAACTATTTAAGTTTAAATGATATGGGAATGAGATTTTCGTGTCGTTTCTCTTTACATTTATAATAATGTTTCGCGTTTTGATGTTAGGTTAGTTCTATTTAATTTATAGTTTTAGGTTGGGTGTTGAACTTTTTTTTATTAACAGATTTCGCGTTGGATATAATTAGACTTTGTTTTATTGCCGTTTAGTTATTATCTTATTCAACTAATGTTTATAGCAAAGTCGGTAGGTCAGTGTATATGTGCTTTGCTTCTTTAATCTCCACGGTCGGTTGGATTAATTTAAGTAATACTTAGTCGGCTTGGGAAAATTGAACACCCTGTATTATCACCATTATTGGCTATTTCTCGTCTGTTATTATTTTAGATTTTCCTCCGGTACTCACGCAATTACAGTATAGACGTAAGATCACGCTTCAGAACCTGACTAAAGAAGGTATAAGAGTTCTGTTAAAGTAATAATAAATATCCTCCATAAAACGGCCTACTTTTATCTCGGAAAATATTAATTTCGGTTATAGTTAGTACATATATAATATATACTTATACCGCGTGAGCTAAATCACTGTCTATAAAGCCCGATTTACACATCAACAAGTACAGTAGCGAGTTAAGTAGTAAGTTGTTGATTAAGTTAATTTGAATTGATCTCCATCCTATTTTTTGGCGAGTTAAGTAGGTACGAAGTAGCCCCCTCTCTCGCGTCTCGCCAACTTAACGGCGCGCTTGTACACGGTAAGAAAAATCGCCGGGCCTACGCAAGAATTCGTGTCGTTTCTAAGCACGACCTGTGTACACAGCGCCGGCGATACATAAGAAAATTTTCTTGTCTGCGCAAGACAAGATACGGCGAACGTTGTTGCGGAGGGGCGGGGAGCGGTGTAGTAGGGTATCATACTTGTTTGCTTTCTAGTTAACATTTTTACTAAAGGAAACTCACACTGATTATCACACTTGTTATTAGTTGCGCGCCCTACGCCCGTCTGTCGACTGTACGAAAAAAATCCTGGCGTGTACACGTTCCGAATTGTCTTGTCTGCGGAAGACAAGAAAAGTTTTCGTGTACGAAAAAGACAAAATTCTTGACGTCTACACGAACATTTGTCTTGTCTGGCGTAGACACGGCAAATTTTCTTAGCGTGTACAAGCGCCGTAACTCGCCCAAAAAATAGGATGTAGATTTATTTAAATCAACTTAATAAACCACTTACTACTTAACTCGCTACTGTACTTGTCGATGTGTAAATCGGTCTTTATTGCTAATTGAGTTGAAATCAAAGTAAGTTATGCGGATAAGATTTACAATTTTTGGACGCTGAAGTTACAGGCTGATTTTTCATTTATTTGATTTGGAAATTGATCGGTTGACTATTATAAAAAGCAGAGAGGCACTGTAAACGTCTGCTGTGCACGCCGTCGAAGTTTCGAATTACGTGCATGACTTACATTTATACCAACTACTTACAAAATGACTACGAGTCGTGCTGCATTCAAATTTAAAGTTCGTCAATTATGTACTGATTTATTAGCAGAATAATTTCCTTCTCTCTTTATCTATACATAGTATAAAATAAAGTCGCTTTTTCTGTCCCTTTGTATGCCTAAATCTTCAAAACTACGCAACGGATTTTGATGCGGTTTTTTTTAAATAGATAGAGTTATTCAAGAGGAAGGTTTATAATATATATCACATGCATAATATAGTAGAGAAACCCATATCAATTTAGAGAATTCTAATGAAGCTGTAGGTACTAATACGTTGTTTGAGAACATTCTGTGGTAAGTGCCCGTGCGGAGCCGGGGCAAGTCGCTAGTAAACTATAAATAAAATAATTGTCATAAGCCTGGATGTTTTTGTGTCCGTTAAATTGATGTTTGTAAAAGTCGACGAGACATAGATTAAAACCTTTTGCGGTAGTTGTGTTTCTAAAAGAGAGTTTTATGGACATTTCATTGTGATTCTTGGTAAAATACCATCCTTAAATACATTCATGGTAAAATGTAATTTCCTTATGTTTTTGTATATCTGCATATTTATTTGTTACTATTGTACGCTAAACGGTTGTAGGTGCTATGATAATATTTGCCACGAATGATAGTTATCAGTCCACAGATAATTATTAGGCAGGACTAGTTTTGGAAGTGAAGTATGTACATACATCACAAGGAGGATTTAATCGTCCTATCTATCAACTAAACTTTAGAATTTACATTATACGTAAGTAAACAGGAAATTGTCCGTGTGGTGGTGACGGAGAAAGAATACAATATGTCACCACCCCATCTCATCCCATGTGCATGTTAATCTCCGGTTTCATCATATCATAACTGCCCATTAATTGAATTAAATTAAATGAGCTTAAATTTAATGAGATGGGGTGACATATTGTATTCTTACTCCGTCACCACACGGACAACATTGTGGATCGAAAATTTTCCTGCGTGTAATTCGAGCCCGCGACCGTACGGCAGTCTAAACTGCAACCACTGCGAAACCGAGACCATACCTGCTAATAGACGATTAAACGACCGTTTCATTGTTTGGATGGCTATTTCCTCTTTAATTACACTGTCAATGTAGTAATAAATATGTGGCCCTAAAAGTGTTAAGCTGTAGGTACTTATTCCCATACGGTCCTCGTGATAACTGTATATGCCTTTCTCTAAGAAGTACCCAGGGCTATAAAGGTATGTTTTTGACACACTACGGCTTAAACCTGTCGTGAACTTTTACTAACTTACGAGTACATTTAACAGAAACGAGAAACTTCTAGACTCATGGCAACAATTTAAGTATCGGACAAATAACCCTGCTTTGGACCGCTAACCTTGTGCACGTGAGTCAGACAAGAATGCTTTTACTAAAAACATTTTGCACCAATCCATCTAGCCACTGCAGTGCACTATACTACATACGGTTAATCCCCTATTACACAAACAACAGCTCCGCAAAACTCCACACAACCATAACTCACAACACAACCCTCTTTAAAAAAATATTCTGCGTAAAACGAAACGTCAAATAAAATTTCACTCAAAACTTGAAACAAAAGTATTAAAAATGACAATAATGTCAACTTCAACCCACCCTTAGATCTACAAGGGCAATTACGTAGCAAATTAGTCATTAGGGCGAGACACACTGGCGGGTTCCGGACGGAGATGCCTGCGGGCACCGCACTAATTTAGAACGGTGTAGATGTAGGCTTAAGGGTACTTGGGGAAAGGAGTAGAGATACGTATATTGATATGATTGCTGGAGTTTCAATGGGTTCAACAATATAAATACATACATATTATATACTCACGCATTTTTTCCATAAGGTGTAGGCAGAAACTACTGGGTTTTAAATACTATTTTTATAATAATTTCATCGTCCACAAGTCCTCTCTACGGAACGCTACTTCTACTTAAGAGTCGTACGAGAAGCGATTGGAATCAAAAAGCAAAAAGACTTTCAATCGAGAAGATGGTTATAAGTTATCCCCGACATGGAATCCAGTGATTCAAAAAACATTACCTCACTTCTAACATTACTTCGTCTTCACTCGCAATCGGTGAAACATCAGAATAGGGACACGGTGATTGTTTTATGCAAAATGAAGGTAGAAAGAAAATCTTCTACCTTGGAGACGGAGTTGTGACATCGCTGCATCAGTCTACTCGTGACCATGGCTGGTGTAACCTGGTCGAAACGTCGAGCAGCTCGGGTGTAATATGTGACAAGTTTACTACAACGAATCACGTAACAACGAATGCACGCCACTACAAATATCTTAGCAACGAAATCATGCGACCTCGAATAACACGACCCCTTTTTTCATTAATAGGAATCACTTGAAAAGGAATAAACGCGACAACGAATATGGAGCGACATAGTCATATTATGACAAAGCTCCATAAATAAAAATTCAAAAAAAAAAGAAAACATAGCACCGAAGTCATGCGATCTCGAATAACAGAACAACGAATTCACTACTAAGAATTACTTGATAACTAATACGGCGTGTATTCGTTAAACAATAAAAACTCATTAAAATTCCTATTTTTGCTACAAAATCCATTTATTCATTTGTTAATCTACTAATTATTTTTTTTATTTTTTTTTATTTACACCATACAATCCAGCGCGATCCGATCGCGCGCGGCGACAGGAGCGTTTGATGTGGACTTGCCTCGCGCCATCCAAACTGAGCGGGCAAGATCGCTTTCTCTTTACTGCGAGCGATCCGTCTTTGATGGATCGCGGATGGGTCCATATTGGCTCACCTAAAGTTCTTCTTCCGAAAATGTTTTTCCTAACGATTTGTAATCCGAATGATCACTCTTCCTAAAAATTTAAATCCTAAACTTTTCATTCATACTATTTGTATTGCTACCGGCGATGTTCATAACACTCATGTTTCCGAAAATCGTTATTAATAATATCGTTACGTAAATATATTTAAACTCCTAATGTTTTTTGTCATAACGCTTTTATCCCTAAACATTTTCACCATAATATTTTCTCTCATACTCAAAAAGAAATATTTACCAAAGTAATAAAAAGGTTTGTTTTTATACTATTTCTTGTGATTTTACTTAACAACTTTTTACTATTTTACATTAAACCATTTTTTTTTTAATTATTGTTTATTAAAATTATTAGAATATTTTTGTCTTAAATGAATGAAATCCATAAAACATGACTCGTTCACGGTTATGCTTATGGCCTGAGAGTTTACCGTAACCGTAACTAAACCAATATGTAAAGGACCAATTCGGTTCTGGCACTTCGCCGGCCGCTGCCGCGGCACGCTCGCTGCGCTCGCTCGGCTCGTGCGTTGGGGTCGCAGTTCTACCATAACCTAAACCAATAATTATGAATAGGACCCATTTCGTTTCTGGATCTTGACTGAATGATTGGAGCGGGACTCTGGTTTTGCTCTGGTCTTTGGTATATTATGTTATACCTACATGTTGTCAACAAAGTTACGCAAAATTAATGTATAATAATATTAATTATTATGAATAAAAAGAAATCTAAACAAAAAAGATATGACTTTAAATTATAGTATAAAAGATGGTTATGTTGAGAAAATATAGGAAAACAAATAATAGTATAATAGATGTTTATTGCTACTGAAATTATGAAGATGAATGCTTCGGATTATTAACATTAAAGACAAAAAAATTAGGAATTGCGATTGTTAGGATGAAAAATGTTAGGAAGAACATTTTCGGACTTCCAATTATAGGAGTTGAAATTTTTTGCGCACCCATCGCGGATCGCAGGATCGCCGATCCACAATGGATCGTTTGGTGTGGATCCGGCTAGTAAATATATGTCGACGTTAGCTTATGGTGGCACGTTCTACGATAGGTGGGTCAACTCGAAGTGACACTTTCACTACACTGAACACTTTTACTACATTCGAAATAAAACTTCGTTTGCACTCTACACATTTTACTATGGTACTCTAATAACAATTAACTTGAAAATAAACTATCCTAGCTCGGCTCTAAACGGATTATATTGGAACGTGGTGAAGTCGGTACTCGGATGACAACACGACCGCACGGCTCGGTGTCTCGTTAACAAGTGCGCCGCCAATACTGGTTACTCACTGACAAAAGCGCTTTGACAGTTGACAACGACTGACGTCTACGATATGCTCTCTATGACAAGTGTTGCCAATCCAATAACGAATACACCCAAGCCCGTTCGGGCTTGACGTTCCGTTAGACAATCCACGATATATAATAATATATTTACACGTTATTTATTGTGTATATAGTGGGCCAAGTATTCTTCCGTCACGGGAGGAGGCACGTCCCTGCAGTGTGACATTAATGGGCTGTTATGATAATGATGATGTCATTTATTTATTGCGTACATATAATGTACAACAACCACCATGATTTGTAACGCAACTTTTAAAATATATTAGTAGGCCTATGTTAGAACAGAACTCAGGAATGGTAAGCATAATTTTGCACTCTCTTCTTTCAGTAATTTTACCCCGTCTTTTCCTTTTTAAAGGCAACGCTACCGCGAAGCTCCCAAATTAAGCTGGTATCTACAGGAAGCAAAGAGAACCCATCAAAAGTTTATCCTTATCATTCATAGCATTACTTCATAAAAAACTTTTCTTATACGGTATGTCTATTTCACAGTATAATTATGTACAATTAAGATAGTAATTCGCCCTACACAAAACCCGAAATTACCAAGGTTTTTGACGTAGACTTAAAACCGAGACCTAAAGATAAGTCCTTTGACTCATAACGCCATCTATGTTTCCTTGTAAACATTATATGTAACAATGCTTAAAACAAAAATAGGCAAATTTTAATATAGAAAAATTTAATATACAGTTTGTCCCGTGATATTAGTTATCTCATAGTTTGATTACAGAAAACATTTACAAAAGAATATAAAATGTACAAATAACATATTATTATTATACAAATAGTAATATTACTGCGTAAAAATAATTATGGTTATTGTCAACAATGTCATAACAGTTGCTAATCTGTCAAACTCAAAGTGACATCCCACGTGCTAAAAGCACTTGTGTTTTGTTTAATTTTAAGTGAAATGTGTTATTATTTTACAAAATGAATTCAAAGAAGATAGCAAAGAATCCTTCATTGGCTTATACAAGCCACCCGGACTACAGGAAACCACCTAAAATCGCGAACCCGGTAACTAACCCTTTGCATTGTTTTTTTAATCATTATTAACCAGTTTTGTCTTTTATTATTACCCTTTAAATGTCTTATGGTATTGCAAGGGCGTTATTATGTGATGGAAAGAATTTCAGGTTCCTATAATTTACCTCCCATATGTTTTGCTATTAAGTTTCTGAATTTAGTATTTCATACTTACCTACGTAGTTATATACCTACTCCAAGCAATCTATAAATGTTGACATTAAAATTTACTGCACTTCAACGACTACATTTATTTGCATTTAATAAACCCTTAATAATAAACAGATAAGTACTATTTGTAATAGACTAAAAACAAAAATAAAGACCACACAGGAATCATAACATCATATTAAAGGCCCACTGCAGGGACAGGACTTCTCCAGTGTTAATAGGGAACTTGGACTGATAAGCCACATGCTAGGCAGATGATTTTTAAGGTTCTAATTTAGTACAAAAACCTAAAACATTGACACAAAATAAGCTACTACAATGACAGGAACTATTCTTACACATTCATTTTCATTTTACAGTACCTACAATGTCTGGGAGCACCACACATAGACTCATTTAACTACATGCTCCAAGACGGACTAAAGGCAGCAATCGCAGACCTAATACCAGCAGAATTTCAACTACCAAGTGACGAACGAGTTAAAATAACTATAGAAGATGCAGTATTCTCTAAACCAAGTGTACCAATGGAAGCAATCGGTGTTAAAAACCAAACGGTACTGCCAACCGAGTGTAGACAACGTGCAGCAACATATAAAGGAGATTTTAAGATTCGGTTGAGTGTTGCTATAGATGAAAAGACTGTTACTGTTGATAGATCGCTTGGTTTGTTGCCTGTGATGATAAAGGTATGTGTTTTGTAATTAAATTTTTTTATATCATTTTTTAAACGTAGTGTAGGACAATCCCAGCTTTGAGACCGACAACCTCATAAAGGTCTCTGGGTCGGACTGGATGCGGAAGGCGCAGGACCGAGTTCTGTGGTCCATATTGGGAGAATCCATATGTCCAGCAGTGGACTGCAATAGTTGATTGATTGATATCATTTGCTTTATGGCAAACCAGATGTCAATAGTTCCTCTCTTTGGCACTTTGCGACATACACTGTTGTTAAGCTATATTTTCAGCTCAGCAGTATTTCATCTGAATGTTCTGGTGCATAAAAAGTCAGTCCTGGATGTATGATGACACTACAGAGCTGTCACTTTGATGATATTGCTTTACCATCACTTTGGTTTCATAACAGCCCATTAATGTCCCACTGCAGGGACGGGCCTGCTCCCGTGACGGATACTTGGCCTACTAACACCACACTGGCCAGACGGATTGGTATAGGTATGGTTTAATTTCAAGTTTTCCTTCTTTTTATTTCGTAAAGATAATATTCACGGATAGTCCCTTAGTCGGTTTTTAAGACACCCATGGGATGAGATGGGGTGGTGACATATTGTATTCTTACTCTGTCACCACACAAATAATGAATTAAATGCTTACAAATCTTTCTTCAACATGGTGCCTCTTCTTTAGGCAGATGTGTTTTATTAATAACTGTTTATTTATTTGTTTAGTCAAAAATCTGCCACTTAGCAGACTTGTCTCCTGAGGAGTTGGTGGAACATAATGAACACGCAGACGAATGGGGTGGCTACTTTATAGTGAAGGTAATGTTATACGGTTTTGTTTTTTCTTTAGCACTAAGGAAATAATAAATAAACACACATACAATTCTGTTAATTTTTTTTACTTGCAATAATCATTACAAATATAGCGCGATTCAGAAATGGTGATTTTAGATATATTCATTCCCATATTATATTTTTTCCCAAACTCTTATCAATCAAGATAAGTGTTTAGGAAAGAACAAAAACATTTCAATGGTCTCCGAAACATTCAACTATCGAACAATGAATTAGCATACTTTTACCACTAGCTAGCTTACTTTGGGAACAAATGGCGACAATTGGTGTACTTGCTAGCTTACTTTGGGAACAAATGGAGCTGTGTAGAAATGTCCTTGAATATTTATTTATTTAAAAGACGACCTCTGTGGCGTAGTAGTTTATTAGTTGTCTAGTACTTACCTGTAGTACAAGCTCTGCTTAGTTTGGGACTAGATGACGTTGTGTGAATGTGTGAGGATTATTTATTTATTTTTATTTATTTATTTACCACTCTGCCCAGACACATTGGTACAAGATTATACATCCAACATTTCTACTTTAATAATTCTAATTTATTTGTATTTTCTTAACTTAATTTCGGGCTTTAAAATATTAAATGTATACTTACATTTACAGGGACACGAGCGCTTAGCCCGAATGTTACTAGTGACTAGAAGGAACTACCCAGTTGCTATTAAACGTTCTGGCTGGAGAATGAGAGGCAATCTGTTCTCTGACTGCGGAGTCATGGTCCGATGTGTAACTGCTGACCAGACTAGCACGGTATGTATTGTTCTTGTTATAATTTCTCTTATAATCCATACTAATATTATAAAGAGGTAAAGTTTGTGTGTTTGTGACATAGTAGGGGGTAATCTCTGAATCTACTGAATCGATTTTAAAAATTATTTCTGTGTTGAATAGTCCATTTATTGGGGAGTGTCATAGGCTTTATAGTATCACGCTATAACTAATAGGAGTGAAGCAGTAATGAAATATGTTTAAATAAGGGACGCGTTTTTTTCGCCGTCCAACGAAGTGGACACGGGTCAGCTAGTCTTTATCTTAATTTTAAAAAATCTTTTATTTTTTTCCATTTATGTTGAAAACCCCTTAAATAAATCAAATTATTAGTATTACTTTAAAGTCGACATTACTATCGGGGTCTTAATAGTTATTAAAATATTTTTTGTTACAAACGGAAAATATTTTATTAGAGCTAATATTTAGAGATATTTACTGTGTTATCATCTGAGTCTTAGGGCCATATCATTTCTCTATATCTATCTCGCTTGCACTTACGGGTCTTATCTTCTATGTCTTCTTGGAGTATTTAGATGATAATGCCCGTAGTATAGAGTAGAAGGAACTTCTCAATATATATAAGACAGCTGCGATAAACAATTATTTATTAGACCAACAAACAAACAATTTTCTTTTTCCAGAACAATGTTCTACATTTCCTAACGAACGGCTCATGTAAGCTAATGTTCTCACATCGTAAAATGATGTACTACGCACCGATATTGCTTATAATGAAATGCTTAGTTGATTGGCCCGATCATTGTATATACAGACTGTTGCTACATGGAAAGAAGAACGATTTGTATTATGTCAAGTAAGTATATTGTATGTTTTTTATGAGTTTTGTGGGTAATATAATAGAAGGATGGGAGTGGTAAATTTTTCTAGGAATTTTATGCTGGATAAATTTTGTTTTAAAAGTTGTTTAATCCGAAAAGAAGTAAGACAATGGAAAAAATTGATGCTCGAGGTGGGACTCGAACCCGCGTCTCTGGACCATACGTGTCCAGCGCCATGACCACTAGGCCACCCGAGTTGTTTAATGTTTGAAAATCAGTAAACTAAGCGTAAGTCAGAGAAAAACTGATAAAGCAATTGGAATAAATCTGCTTTGATGAATTTCATACCAAGTACTGAAATAAAAGCTGTATTAAATTAATAAATAAAATAATCGTCAGCATGCATATGCACGAAGTTGAGTTTAATTATATAAATATATCGCACCTCTAGAATTACAATGACGCAAGTGCAAAAACCTTTAAAATTTACTTTTTAATGCACAAACATTTTAAAATAAATAAACTATCGAATGCAACATCGACTTTTGTGAAATTACCAAAAATTCTACTAGATGGCAGTAGTGTTTATTTGATTTTGAGCGACTTTTGAAGAAAACAACGACTGATTGGTCAGTTGCTCGCAGGTGGCGGGACGAGTGAGGGGCTTCATACTCGTACAACGACGCTAAGGTAATTAGGCCATTTTTTTTTGTTTATTTAAGAACAATATTGACTCAACTGTAACATGCGCCGGTTTTTGAAATTTTTCTCTAAACATTTATCAAAACAACGACGTTTGTTACAGTTACTTACGTCGTTGTTCTTTTTGGTTGTACTGTAATTGGTATGTAATGGATACAATTTATTTTGTAATAATTTAATATTTTATAAAGTTCAAAAAGACTGTTGATTGTTGACTGATTCAAAGCTTGTGATAAATGATTACATAACTTTTCCAAGATCTGTCTTTTATTTAGATACTTTGGTAGCTAGTATTACTGAAACATGTTTTGTGACTAAATGTTAATAAATTATTGCCGTGTCTTTACCTTTTCAAATACATTTTTCAAATTTTGGTTAAAACAGAGTTTTTTAGCATTTTACGAGGTTAAATAAAATCAGTATTTTTTTTTTATTTAACTAATATTACACCTTTACGTCATTGTTCCTCTCAATTACAGGATTTTATAAATTATTTTAATATAACAACGACGTAAGTGTAGGTCTTTAGAATTTTGGAAAATTATACCAGAAAAACATCATAGTTCTGAGACTAAAAATTTAATTAGTTTAAAAGTTAATATAATCAAGAATTAGTGTACATCACAATTAAACAAATATTGTTGTTAGAAAAAAACTTACTAAGGAATTACCGTATGCGCGGTTTCAAATGCGTTTTTCTAGAGTTTATACTTTATGCACTTACGTCATTGTAATTCTAGAGGTGCGATATATAAATTGAAGTTGTGTTGTGTTAAAATAAATAACTCATTGCATTAAATGTAAAGCACAGACGAATTTAGTAATAAATTATCTACTCGAGATCATTAATGATCATCCACGACCTCTGTGGCGTAGTGTTTATACAACATGACTGCTACGAAGAGGTCTCGGGTTCGATTCCCGCTCAATGCAAATATTTGTGTGCATGAACATGATTATTTGCATTGGTCTGAGTGTTTCTATGAATAATATGTATGTATTTACAAAAAAAAACGTATATAAGTATTAATATCCGTTGTTCTGTTACCCATAATACAAGCAGGTTAAGCCTAGCTTACTTTGGGAACGGATGGCCCCGTGTAGGATGTCCATGAATACCTATCAAGGATTGAATACAATATTTGACAGTTTCAAAATATTAATTAACTCGAATAAACACCCTGTATATTCTAAACTCTTTTTTTTTCTCCACCCAGTTGCATCCAAAACATGCTCCGAGAGCTACACGAAGAAGGCCTACATTCATCACACGAATGCCGGTCCTACCTAGGTCGTATGTTCAAGCCCAAACTATACGAACTGCCACCGTGGGCAACAGACTTAGACGCTGCCGACTTCCTAATAGACAGATGCGTGATGATACACCTTAGTGACCATAGAGACAAGTTTAATGCTCTCGTGTTTATGGTGCAGAAGCTCTATGATCTTGTCAGCAATAAGTGTAAGGTAGGTTAAGCAAAAGTATCCGGTTCAATTCCCTTCCAGAGGCTTGTGACAAAATGGCGATCATTGTCACAAGCCAAGCTCGGCTGGCTTCAAGTTGTTGTAGTTGGCTGCGCAGATGTCTGTTTTCTAACTAAATGTCGGGGGAGTGGTTGTTTTATTTGTTTCTGTACATGTGCGAATTTCGGATAATTAACTACAGGCCGGTCGACTTGGTGTTTACTGTACTACCCGGTCACATTATCTCGAGACCTGGCGTTAATGACGTCACGTCGCGTCGGACGAATCACTGATACGCCCTTGGCGAGCGCGGGGGTTGAAAGGAGAACGGGACGCGAGGCTCGCATTCCAGCGAGGTCTCTAGATAATGTAACCGTGAAGTAAATTAAATTAAAATAATGGTCCTGCTTGAGATTTCATACAGCGACCTCATCCATTATTTCTTTATTTATTAACCAACAGTAATAATCCACATGCTCGAGTTAAATATTTGATTAGAATATTAATTTAACCTCATCATATTGTTCCCCAGGTGGAAGGAGCTGATGCTGTGATGGTCCAAGAGTTGCTAGTAGGCGGTCATCTGTACCTCCAAGTGTTAAAAGAACGTCTTCAACAGATTATAACTAACGTCAGAATACAGATACTGAAGAAAGCAAAGACTACTAGTAAAATTGTATTGGGAGCGGTGAGTAAATTGTAAAAGTAGAAGTGATTAAATTGCCACCTAACTAGCAATTCCGTGTAGTGACGGAGTAAGAATACAATATGTCACCACCCCATCTCAACCCCTGGGTGTCGTAAAAACCGACTAAGGGACTATCCGTCAATATTATCTTTACAAAATAAAAAGAAGGAAAACTTGAAATGAAACCCTATACCAATCCGTCTGGCCAGCGTGGTATTAGTAGGCCAAGTATCCCTCCGTCACGGGAGGAGGCCCGCAGTGGGACATTAATGGGCTGTTATGATGACTCCTTTTTTGTAACCTTAAGAAAATAATTATTCTTAAAATACTAACTTAAATACTATCTTTCAAGATCGAATTACAGATTTCCGTTTAACAAAGATCGTAATTACCAATAACAGACATTATTATTAATTAATTCATAGTTTTTATAGAAATCGAACTTTTTAATTTGGAACATCGAAATTTGGAATACAATATTTCGGAGTATTAGGGAGTTTCCCTCTTTTCATAAATCCACCCGAAACTCTTCGAATATAATTTATTTTATGTCTTGCAGCACGAACTACAACAAATACTTCGAAGTTGTGGCAATTTAGAACAAAAGATGGAAACGTTCCTTGCTACGGGGAATGCGCCATCAAACAATGTGAACTTAGGACAATATAAGGGGCTCACTATAGTCGCTGAGAACATTAATAGAATGAGATATATGTCGCATTTTAAGTGAGTATTACTTGCATAAAGTTGAATTGATAACAATTAATAATTTGTTGAAATATTTTCAGATTTTGGAAAAGCCTTTAACACGGTTTCTAAGTCACTTTACTTCAATAAGCGATGAATAATAGCGTTACAAGACTTCCACTTAAGTTTTTTAGGAGTTATCCCTCTGATCGATCTTCATGTGTCGTTTTCCATGACTGGGTTAGTGCTGATTTGCCGGTCACATGTGGCGTTCCGCAGGGTGGCGTATTGTGTCCATGACTGTTTCTAATATTTATTAATGACCTTTTTTGTATGCCATTGATGTTCAGTGAAGTAGTTAGTTTTGCTGATGACACAGCGATAGTCTTTCCGCACACTAGAGTAAACAGTGGCATTCGTAATGATGATGATCAAGATTTCCGGTTAGGATTTTGTAAAGGATTATTTGAACTACAGCTCACCGTCGTCAATATTCCAAAGAACTCTAATCAATTAGCATTTAATCGCTATCCACTGGACATAGTCCTCACCAACAAGCGCCACAGAACACGGTCCTCCCGCTTCCAAATCCAGTCTGACTTAACAACCCTTTTAGGTCGGGGGCATCCTACACTACGTTTACCGGGTCGCGGTCTCAATTCCATTTAAAACGTGTTGTATATGTAAAGCTTTTTCCAAGTTTAAAAAACGCAAAATCCAGGGCACCTGCATAGGACAGGTACGCGAAAAATAAGGTGACGACCGTCTTGAAGTTGTTGCAAATAGCTGAGTTTATGTTATTCTTGGAACAAAATGGCGGGGAGCGCGTGTTTTCTAAGTTCTTGTACATGCACAAACGTCTTTAAAAGCTAGCTTCAGGCCGGTTAACTAAGTACCTGCCTCGCATACGCCGATGATATACTACTTAGTATCACCCCTCAGGTCAACTCACCGCGGCTCGTTCTTCATGTCGATGCGCACGACGGAGGCGCGCGCGCTGCTGCCGGACGCGTGGGGCTTCGTGTGCCCCGTGCACACTCCTGACGGCGCGCCCTGCGGACTGCTCAACCATCTCACGTGCTCGGCGCAGGTACGTACATATACTTACTAAGTGCACACTCCTGACGGCGCGCCCTGCGGACTGCTCAACCATCTCACGTGCTCGGCGCAGGTACGTACATATACTTACTAAGTGCACACTCCTGACGGCGCGCCCTGCGGACTGCTCAACCATCTCACGTGCTCGGCGCAGGTACGTACATATACTTACTAAGTGCACACTCCTGACGGCGCGCCCTGCGGACTGCTCAACCATCTCACGTGCTCGCGCAGGTACGTACATATACTTACTAAGTGCACACTCCTGACGGCGCGCCCTGCGGACTGCTCAACCATCTCACGTGCTCGGCGCAGGTACGTACATATACTTACTAAGTGCACACTCCTGACGGCGCGCCCTGCGGACTGCTCAACCATCTCACGTGCTCGGCGCAGGTACGTACATATACTTACTAAGTGCACACTCCTGACGGCGCGCCCTGCGGACTGCTCAACCATCTCACGTGCTCGGCGCAGGTACGTACATATACTTACTAAGTGCACACTCCTGACGGCGCGCCCTGCGGACTGCTCAACCATCTCACGTGCTCGGCGCAGGTACGTACATATACTTACTAAGTGCACACTCCTGACGGCGCGCCCTGCGGACTGCTCAACCATCTCACGTGCTCGGCGCAGGTACGTACATATACTTACTAAGTGCACACTCCTGACGGCGCGCCCTGCGGACTGCTCAACCATCTCACGTGCTCGGCGCAGGTACGTACATATACTTACTAAGTGCACACTCCTGACGGCGCGCCCTGCGGACTGCTCAACCATCTCACGTGCTCGGCGCAGGTACGTACATATACTTACTAAGTGCACACTCCTGACGGCGCGCCCTGCGGACTGCTCAACCATCTCACGTGCTCGGCGCAGGTACGTACATATACTTACTAAGTGCACACTCCTGACGGCGCGCCCTGCGGACTGCTCAACCATCTCACGTGCTCGGCGCAGGTACGTACATATACTTACTAAGTGCACACTCCTGACGGCGCGCCCTGCGGACTGCTCAACCATCTCACGTGCTCGGCGCAGGTACGTACATATACTTACTAAGTGCACACTCCTGACGGCGCGCCCTGCGGACTGCTCAACCATCTCACGTGCTCGGCGCAGGTACGTACATATACTTACTAAGTGCACACTCCTGACGGCGCGCCCTGCGGACTGCTCAACCATCTCACGTGCTCGGCGCAGGTACGTACATATACTTACTAAGTGCACACTCCTGACGGCGCGCCCTGCGGACTGCTCAACCATCTCACGTGCTCGGCGCAGGTACGTACATATACTTACTAAGTGCACACTCCTGACGGCGCGCCCTGCGGACTGCTCAACCATCTCACGTGCTCGGCGCAGGTACGTACATATACTTACTAAGTGCACACTCCTGACGGCGCGCCCTGCGGACTGCTCAACCATCTCACGTGCTCGGCGCAGGTACGTACATATACTTACTAAGTGCACACTCCTGACGGCGCGCCCTGCGGACTGCTCAACCATCTCACGTGCTCGGCGCAGGTACGTACATATACTTACTAAGTGCACACTCCTGACGGCGCGCCCTGCGGACTGCTCAACCATCTCACGTGCTCGGCGCAGGTACGTACATATACTTACTAAGTGCACACTCCTGACGGCGCGCCCTGCGGACTGCTCAACCATCTCACGTGCTCGGCGCAGGTACGTACATATACTTACTAAGTGCACACTCCTGACGGCGCGCCCTGCGGACTGCTCAACCATCTCACGTGCTCGGCGCAGGTACGTACATATACTTACTAAGTGCACACTCCTGACGGCGCGCCCTGCGGACTGCTCAACCATCTCACGTGCTCGGCGCAGGTACGTACATATACTTACTAAGTGCACACTCCTGACGGCGCGCCCTGCGGACTGCTCAACCATCTCACGTGCTCGGCGCAGGTACGTACATATACTTACTAAGTGCACACTCCTGACGGCGCGCCCTGCGGACTGCTCAACCATCTCACGTGCTCGGCGCAGGTACGTACATATACTTACTAAGTGCACACTCCTGACGGCGCGCCCTGCGGACTGCTCAACCATCTCACGTGCTCGGCGCAGGTACGTACATATACTTACTAAGTGCACACTCCTGACGGCGCGCCCTGCGGACTGCTCAACCATCTCACGTGCTCGGCGCAGGTACGTACATATACTTACTAAGTGCACACTCCTGACGGCGCGCCCTGCGGACTGCTCAACCATCTCACGTGCTCGGCGCAGGTACGTACATATACTTACTAAGTGCACACTCCTGACGGCGCGCCCTGCGGACTGCTCAACCATCTCACGTGCTCGGCGCAGGTACGTACATATACTTACTAAGTGCACACTCCTGACGGCGCGCCCTGCGGACTGCTCAACCATCTCACGTGCTCGGCGCAGGTACGTACATATACTTACTAAGTGCACACTCCTGACGGCGCGCCCTGCGGACTGCTCAACCATCTCACGTGCTCGGCGCAGGTACGTACATATACTTACTAAGTGCACACTCCTGACGGCGCGCCCTGCGGACTGCTCAACCATCTCACGTGCTCGGCGCAGGTACGTACATATACTTACTAAGTGCACACTCCTGACGGCGCGCCCTGCGGACTGCTCAACCATCTCACGTGCTCGGCGCAGGTACGTACATATACTTACTAAGTGCACACTCCTGACGGCGCGCCCTGCGGACTGCTCAACCATCTCACGTGCTCGGCGCAGGTACGTACATATACTTACTAAGTGCACACTCCTGACGGCGCGCCCTGCGGACTGCTCAACCATCTCACGTGCTCGGCGCAGGTACGTACATATACTTACTAAGTGCACACTCCTGACGGCGCGCCCTGCGGACTGCTCAACCATCTCACGTGCTCGGCGCAGGTACGTACATATACTTACTAAGTGCACACTCCTGACGGCGCGCCCTGCGGACTGCTCAACCATCTCACGTGCTCGGCGCAGGTACGTACATATACTTACTAAGTGCACACTCCTGACGGCGCGCCCTGCGGACTGCTCAACCATCTCACGTGCTCGGCGCAGGTACGTACATATACTTACTAAGTGCACACTCCTGACGGGCGCGCCCTGCGGACTGCTCAACCATCTCACGTGCTCGGCGCAGGTACGTACATATACTTACTAAGTGCACACTCCTGACGGCGCGCCCTGCGGACTGCTCAACCATCTCACGTGCTCGGCGCAGGTACGTACATATACTTACTAAGTGCACACTCCTGACGGCGCGCCCTGCGGACTGCTCAACCATCTCACGTGCTCGGCGCAGGTACGTACATATACTTACTAAGTGCACACTCCTGACGGCGCGCCCTGCGGACTGCTCAACCATCTCACGTGCTCGGCGCAGGTACGTACATATACTTACTAAGTGCACACTCCTGACGGCGCGCCCTGCGGACTGCTCAACCATCTCACGTGCTCGGCGCAGGTACGTACATATACTTACTAAGTGCACACTCCTGACGGCGCGCCCTGCGGACTGCTCAACCATCTCACGTGCTCGGCGCAGGTACGTACATATACTTACTAAGTGCACACTCCTGACGGCGCGCCCTGCGGACTGCTCAACCATCTCACGTGCTCGGCGCAGGTACGTACATATACTTACTAAGTGCACACTCCTGACGGCGCGCCCTGCGGACTGCTCAACCATCTCACGTGCTCGGCGCAGGTACGTACATATACTTACTAAGTGCACACTCCTGACGGCGCGCCCTGCGGACTGCTCAACCATCTCACGTGCTCGGCGCAGGTACGTACATATACTTACTAAGTGCACACTCCTGACGGCGCGCCCTGCGGACTGCTCAACCATCTCACGTGCTCGGCGCAGGTACGTACATATACTTACTAAGTGCACACTCCTGACGGCGCGCCCTGCGGACTGCTCAACCATCTCACGTGCTCGGCGCAGGTACGTACATATACTTACTAAGTGCACACTCCTGACGGCGCGCCCTGCGGACTGCTCAACCATCTCACGTGCTCGGCGCAGGTACGTACATATACTTACTAAGTGCACACTCCTGACGGCGCGCCCTGCGGACTGCTCTAACCATCTCACGTGCTCGGCGCAGGTACGTACATATACTTACTAAGTGCACACTCCTGACGGCGCGCCCTGCGGACTGCTCAACCATCTCACGTGCTCGGCGCAGGTACGACATATACTTACTAAGTGCACACTCCTGACGGCGCGGCGCGCCCTGCGGACTGCTCAACCATCTCACGTGCTCGGCGCAGGTACGTACATATACTTACTAAGACATAGTAAACTTATACCAGGTCGTCAGTCCACCCACCCCATGTCCTCACACGCATTTAGACCAGGCGCGCCCGATGATGATGAAATTTATACCATTATTTAAGTAGGGATCTAAGTCAGAACTTGAAAACTACCACCATATCTAACTTCTGCCAACTCTTACTGAGGTACTTGAGAGAGTGATGCTTAATCAATTTCAACCTCAATTGGAGCATTCTGTGATCTTTCTAATGCATTTGATTGTGTTTAACATCAAAATATATAGCTCAAGTTATGTCGATAAGCTTTTAACAAATATGTAACCCTAGCTATTACAATTCAACTTAAGAGATAGGCTTTAAAGGATTGATTTTGTCAACATTAATTCAAAAGTATAAACGTTAAAATAGGCTTACCTCAAGGATCAATTCTTAGACCTTTTCTCTTCCTAGCTAGTTTATCTCAATATCTGTAAGGATGGATGTTATGGGAGACAAGTGATACACACGAGTTACGTTATAAGACTCTTTTATTCATTGAAGTGCATGTACTTATATTGTACATGCACACATACACCACTACACCTCCGGGGGTGCACGAAAAAAAAAACGAAGTACATGAGCTTTTTTTTTATAAACATAAGTTACAAAATAACCTAAAACATAATATAATTAATAAAAGAAATAATATTATAATTCTGAACACAATAAAACAAAATTAAAAGAAAAAAAAATATAAGTCATAATTCGTGACATCACACTCTAATTATTGGGAAGAGGTGAAACTCATTTCATAAATTTTTAGTACCTCATAGTACTATTGAAGGTCATAGGTACCTCTTTCACAAATTCTCGCGATATAATTTGCGATGAAGAAGATAGTGGGTGGCCGTCCACTACTTTTTATTTATTTCTTTAGTTAACCTTTGACTTATTTTTCATTTATTCATTTATTAAGTATACTTTACTTTTATTTATCTTTATTACACATTCATAAACGCTCAAGTTTACTCAAATATTCGGCTCGCGATATATTCGATCGTAATACATGGCATGTAATTCTTTAAAATTACTTTTTTTTTTTACATTATTTATTTCACTTCTTCTGTCTAACACAACAAGTCTCTTAATTATAGCTAGATAACGATTTCCACAGGCAGCGGGTGATCAGTCTGATTATCCTAGGAAATGGTTATTTAACTTACAGTTCCATTTTTTTTTAACACAATATAACATCATTAGGTACATACACATTTTCTAGCAAAATGTTAAAAAAGTTATTCGCATTTTAGCGTAATATAACAAGTCTTATTTGGATTCGAACCAATGCAAGTCGCTTGGCATCCTATTCTTTATCCACTAAACCAACTATCAAAAACATCTCAAAAATATTCATCACTTTACAATATAAATTCTCCATTATTATTAAAAAAACGCAACAACGCACAAAACTCATAATTATTTTATGTTAATATTTTACTTTTGTTCGCTACATTGAACACATTTTAAAATTATTTCGATCTATTTAAATTATTAAGTTCACAATAAAGTCACAAGTCTACAATTAACTTGTGTACAAATTCTTTACCTTATTTGGTTGACATATCTAAACAATATCATCACCACTAAGTTCGAAGGTATGTATCGTTGCTAAGTATTCCTATATGGAATGGAATGTTGTCACATCTCAATTTCACATAAGTATCGTCCGTGTTATAATAAGTTTAATAACTATGTCATGATTAATACATACAGTAATACTTATTTAAAAGGTATTACAAATCAAATTGTTTAATGTTCTTTAATAATTATAAATCTTATACTTATTATTAATTACTTAGATAAAAACATATTTTTATCAATACTAAAAAAATCGTAATTCTATGTACATAATTAGAATATAAAAGTTATTATATCGACTATATAAGTACATTATTATTAACTAAAATTGAATAACTTGTGTTACACTTTATTTTTATAATGATTTAAGAAATAAACTATCTTTTAATAATATTTTAAACTAAGATAATTAGGTATAATAACACATCACATTCGCATTTTCACGGATTTTGGCGATGGATACGACGACGACGTTTGGGATGGCACGCACCCGACAGAGGGGCACCATGCCATACCGACTCCAATTCAGGCCATCTCAAGCCTGTCGATTCCATGTCTTATTTTCCGACTTAAAATTTGTTCAATAGCACTATACCACTCCACTATGGTGGTAATTAAGCATCATAATTAACATAATTTAATAAACAGCAACAATATTAACGCACACGTTTTTGTGATTAGTCCATTTTTTTTTCATTTTACGTTTTGTTTTTATTTAAATATAAGCACTTTTTTAAAACGCACTTTTTCTTAATAAAAAAAACCACACGGTTGTAAAAAAAAATAGTCAATAACAACATATTTCACTCGCTATCCGATGCCGGTCGGATTCATTTCTGGCAGGGTCGCCATGTAAGGATGGGATGTTATGGGAGACAAGTGATACACACGAGTTACGTTATAAGACTCTTTTATTCATTGAAGTGCATGTACTTATATTGTACATGCACACATACACCACTACATATCTTGCATTACATGATGGAGGCACAAACTAGCATAGTTTGCAGATGATGCATCGAGTGATATTGAATGCCATTTTTAATTGCTTTTCTTTAAACAACCTATTGTTCAATGCTGAAAGACGAAATGTTTCTTGATTACCTTAATAATGTTTGGCTTGATCATTATGTAGGCCACACCTAATGTATAGCACATTAGGAGAGACCTGCCTAGTTATTTAAATAGCATAATGCTGCATTAAGTACACTAAATTACGTTCTTGAAATACTGTGCATTGAGCCAATTTCTCTTAGTATACTTACCACACGACGACAAGAGGTGGAAATGATAACGTTTTGCATTCCTATGACCGGACACATGCTAGGTTAATGAAATTGATATTTATTTTTAGGTAACACAACATCCAGACTCTCAACAAGTGGCTAATATACCACAGGTGCTGGAACGATGTGGTAAGTTGGACTTTATATAGCTGTGTATAACACAGTCACATTATCCCAGAGACCTCGCTGGAATGCGAACCTCGCGTCCCGTTTTCCGTTCAACCCCCGTGCTCGCCACGGGCACATCAGTGATACGTCTGACGCGACGTGACGTCATCGACGCTAGGTCTGGAGATAATGTGACCGGGTTATACTTGACAATGATGCATTTATTTTAACACAAGGTACTAATAAAATAGGCATATTTATATTAAGCAGGAGCGGAAAAATTATCGAAAATTACTTATCCCTTTAGGAGTTCCGTTACTAAAAAACTGAGTATAAAATGACAGAGTTGTTTCAAAATGCGTAAAGAATGTATTCTTGAGCGAAAATTGAAATCGAGTCCTTTATCTAGCACCATTGAACAGTAACACACAATCATTATAAATATAAAAATTGATGTTCTACCCCCATGGGGCTAAACAGTAACTAATAAGCTCCAAGTACTACATAAATATTTTTATATTTCTACCCAGGTATGGAGCCAATAAGTTCAGTAGCCCAAACTCCTCTATCTCAAGACGTATACAAATATCCAGTGCTGGTCGACGGACGTCTGGTCGGATATTTCGCTGAAGACACAGTGGATAAGTCTGCTGCTTACCTTCGAACTCTAAAAATAAAAGGAGAGGAGCTACCTATATCGACAGAAATTGTTGTCATACCAAAGAAAGATGTAAGTATCAAATTTTAAGGAAATATTTTTACTTAAAATCTTATTGTTTTGCACTTGATGAACACAAACATTCATCCGGCATGGTATTAACTTGTGATCACAGCAATATAGCCTTTTTTAAAGAAACTATTCCAGCCCTAGTGTGAGCGATGACTCTTGCGTATATGAAACTAAATCTGGGACTTTTACATACGTAAAACTAACACATACATAAAACATCTTTAAGGTCTTTTCACACAGCGGGCGGGGCGTGGCGGGACGGGACGGCAACGCGACGCTGAGCAGTTGTAATGTACTAGATATTACGGACGACGCCACACAGAGCCGTCCCGCTCGACGCGACGTTAACCGTCCCTCTAGTACATTTTGTCACGTCGCCGTCCCGTCATGCCACGCCACGCCGGCTGTGTGCAGAGACCATAAAGGCTCAAGAAAATCAAGTAACTCAATAATATACTTAACTCTCGCGACAACAAGATGGTGACAGCGCCATCGGTTTTCGACGCTATCAAAAAAATTTTGTCTCCTTTTTTTTACCGGACTATTTCTCTATCTACCCACATTTATCTTTCAAAGATATTGCTATTGCTATTGCCCGCAGCTTCGCCCGCGAAGGCTTACTACTATTTACTCCAATACATCTCGCTAAACAATAAATTAAGAAAATCAAGTAACTCAATAATATACTTAAATCTCGCGGTTCTTGCTACTTGATTTTTTTTTTATAATATTGATAGTACCTATCAATCTATTTCTCTATCTTCCCTCTCATTTTTTTCAAACAGATATGCGCCCAATACGCCGGCGTTTTCCTAATGACAAGCGAGGCCCGCTTGATGAGGCCTGTCATCAACTTGTCTACAGGCCAACTCGAGCTGATCGGGACTATGGAACAATTGTACTTGGACATAGCCGTCACACATACTGAAATACATAAAGGTAATTATATATTCCTCCGTGTGGTTACGGAGTAACAATACAATATATCACCACCCCATTTCATCCCATGGGTGTCGTAAAAACCGACTAAAGGACTATCCCTGAATGGTATCTTTACGAAATAAAAAGGAGAAAAACTTGAAATTAAACCCTATACCAATCCGTCTGGCCAGCGTGGTATTAGTAGGCCAAGTATCCCTTCGTCACGGAAGGAAGCCCGTCCCTGCAGTGGGACATTAATGGGCTGTTATGATGATGTAATATAATGAGTTCTTACATATTCACACAATGGCATTTAGTCACAACTAAGCTAAGTTTTAATATTTTTAAGACCGCTCTCGCACTAGGTATCATGCTCTGTGACGCGGAGACTTATTAAGACAATAATTTGTGGATAGGACTAATAATAATTATCCTGCGTGGGAATCGAACCCAGACCACGTGCACGTCAGCCGCTTGCGCTACCGTCGTGCCACCGAGCAACTTTTGCCTAACGTTTTACTAGTATGTCGTTAATTTACTAGTTAAACATTTTACTAGTTTGACATTCTAATACGGAGGGAATACGCTACAGAAATTGTCATAAAGTAAAATGTCTTATATAAAAAATACCTACCTTTAATATTATTATTTTTATCCTGTATAAAAAATCATTCTCCGTGTGGTGACTTAGTAAGAATACAATATGTCACCACCCCGTCTCATCCCAAGGGTGTCGTAAAAACCGACTAAGGGACTATCCGTGAATATTATCTTTACGAAATAAAAATAAGGAAAACTTGAAATTAAATCCTATACCAATCCATCTGGCCAGCGTGGTATTAGTAGGCCAAGTATCCCTCCATCACGGGAGGAGGCCCGTCCCTGCAGTGGTACATTAATGGACTGTTATGATGATAAGAAATCAAACACGATCATCACAGATAAACACTTTTTTCTCCATAAAAGGAAAGTTAATTAAAATTAATATTTATTGCAGGGAAAACTACCCACATGGAGTTATCACAGACAGCGTTCATGAGTAACTTAGCGCAGCTAGTTCCTATGCCTGACTGCAATCAATCTCCTCGGTGAGTTTACTATATTTCTCATACTCTAACTAACTAGTCTTAGACAAGTGATAAACACACTTACTTATAGTAATTGTGTTTGTGTAAATACATAGTACAGTACCCGGCCGTTTATATTACACATCGACCTTTATATTACATACGAAGCCGAAATTGGCCGATTGTCTCGTTACAAAAGTCGATGTGTAATATTTACGGCCGGGTACTGTACATGGTTACCTATTTTAATCCCGAATTTTAATATTCCGAATATCAAAATCCAGAAAACGTTTGGACATTTCGTCATTATCCCATTTTTTAAAATTTCGAAGTATTATTTGCCATATAATCGCAACTCCGAATTTCATTTGCCCGTTTATTTATTTGTACGACGTTTTAAAAACCAGATGAATGAGTTCCAGATATAAAAATCTAAATGCACGAAATCCAGGGGACCGTAATCCATATGCACTAAAGCCAAATTTTTAAAACACAATTTATTGAAATACCTTTATTGAAATCCAGACAAACAATATCCAGATTTTTAAAATCAAGATTTTTGAAATTCAAATAAACGATATCCAGATAAACTAAATCCTTTCATCTTTTACTAATATTATTAACTTAATCTATTTAATTGCAACCTAAACTAACCAAATGAGTCGAATTTGACAATTAAACCATCTGTAATGGGCAAGTACAACAATAGCTAGTCGGTTCTGGCATTCGCCGGCCGCTGCCGCGGCGCGCTCGCTTCGCTCGCTCGGCTCGTGCGAAGGGTCACAGTTCTAACCTAACCTAACCAAATGAGTCGAATTTGACAATTAAACCTATCTGTAATGGGCAAGTAAAACAATAGCTAGTCGGTTCTGGCACTCGCCGGCCGCTGCCGCAGTACGCTCGCTTCGCTCGCTCGGCTCGTGCGAAGGGTCACAGTTCTAACCTAACCTAACCAAATGAGTCGAATTTCACAATTAAACCTATATGTAATGGGTAACTTAGACAATAGTGAGTCAGTTCGCAGTTCTAATCCAACCTAGGTCACATAAAATATTATTATGTATTGCAATAATTTAGCTGGAACACGATTGTATGGAACCCAAATAAAAAGTTTATGAAAATCTGGCAAAAATTTATCTGGAATATGATTATATGGGAACGAAATAAAAAGATTATGAAAATTTGGTAATAGTTTATCTGGAAAGTGGTACGATGCCCAAGTAACACAGAAAGCATTTTAACAAGCAACAAGTGAACTTATATAGAGCTTAAGACCCGTACAAACTCTTATATAAGTTCACCGAGCGTCTTGAAGCTGAACAATGGCATTTGAAAATCATTGAAATGCTTTAAGCTGTATAACAGTTGGATAATGGCATATCAGAATGCTTTTGTAAAGCCTTTAGCTATTTTTAGTGCTTTTGGTTCTACAAAGACATTTTAAAGTAGTTAATAAGTGCTTGAAGCTGTTTTACAGCACAAACGTGAACCACTATAATGCCATGTAAATCCGATATCCAGCTTTAAGCTGTTTTTTGTGCCTTTTGCTGTGTAAAAGCACTTGTAAGGGGTAAGTAAAAGCTTAATGCTGCTGAACAGCATAAATGTGAATCAATATAATGCTTGCATTTTAAAGGAAGAACTGAGTGCTGTTGTGTAGCTAATAGCTCTTTAAACAATCACACGTGAGTAGTTGTAATGCTGGTGGCATTAATTGGGCTCACCGGGCTGCTTAAGGCTGACCACCATTTTGTAAATATTTTATAACCAAAAAATATTTTCTTTCGGATCTATTTATAAAAGGAATTGTCATTTAAAATATTTATATAACTTAATTTAATACAGTACAAGCAAAAATATGATTGTATTTATTCAAAACTTATTCTGTACTAGGAATACACATTTGTTTTGGTTTTAAACACATCATTTTTATAAAACATTTTGTATGAAAACCACAAAATATCGAAGGCGCGTGAAAATTTTCAATGAAACTTATATAAACAAGTACAGTAAACTACACTGCGCAGTAATATTTGAAGGCAAGAAATAACAAACGAGTCAAAAACTTATCCGATGAATTTGTTTTGATGCAAATTATAATATGGCGTCACTCACTGTTTTATTTTGACCGTCTTTACTTATTCTTTTTTTGATTGTAATAATTTACACGCAATAATATAAAGTTTCCTAAGTGTGAACACTTAAATTGCTCCAATAATTCTTTTGGCACATTTAAATGCTAGTCTAATGCTTTTGTAATGCCGTTGGCATCTTCACTATCAATAATTTTGCTATTAAAATGCTTCTGTAATGCAATAGGCTATCTCATTGACCATTTTAATGCTTTCTTAATGCGATTGGCAATATTATTGACCAAAATGATGCTTCTTTAATCCGATTGACATCTTTCTTGACCATAATAATGCTAATATAATGCGCCAGTAATGCTATTAACCAGCTACTGTGAACCTATATACGGCATAAAGCTGTATAATTTGTGCCCAAATAAGCATTACAGTAGCCATATAAACGTTTATAATGCGACTATAAAACTAACTCAAAATGCTAAAAGGATACAAGAATACTCTTATTCGGCCCTTATAATGCTTTGATGTGTTACTTGGGTGGGAACCAAAAAAAGTATTCTGAGAATCTGGTATAGCTAAATCTGGATTATAAGAATATGGGAAACAAAAAAATGCTATTTGAAAATTTGGTTTTAGTGCATCTGGAAATCGATTCATCAGGGAAATTAAAAACGGAATTTTAAAAAGTTGTCATTTATTACATCTGTCTTTTAAAAGTTCTACCAACTGTTTTCTGTGTTTTAAGATTCGGGTAACAGAAATTCGAGGTTTCAATAGGTTACCACTGTACATACTATTTTGACACACGACACACCAAGATATGAAAGGAAATCGAACTGTAGACCTCTCCTTAGCAACCAAAATAACCTACAACCAGAGTACAGAGGTCTTCAAAAAATGTTTAATAAATAAAAAACTTTTTACATGTTTTATATTATACATGTTTTATTTTATATATCCAGCATCAACTTCCCTACCGCAGTGGATCCCACCTCCTGAGTCATCAACGGACAATGATATTCTTATATCAACACTTCAATTCAGCGATAGGGCCGTACTAAAGGAGTTAAAGTTGCTTGACACTAATAAGGGTCCTGGTTCTGATGGCATCCCTGCATATTTTTTGAAAGGCACTGCCCTAACTATTTATAGACCCCTGACTCTGCTCTATAATAAGTGTTTGAGAGAGGGTGTTATGCCGTCAGTGTGGAAACATGCCAAAATCACACCTGTACATAAGAATGGGTCGCGGGCTAGCGTTGATCAATATAGACCAATTTCTATACTGCCTGCCTTGTCGAAGCTTTTTGAGAGGCTAGTCCACAATGAATTATATCCTATCATGCATAATGCCATCATACAAGAACAGCATGGATTTGTTAAGGGACGCTCCACAACCACGAATTTGATGGTATTTTCAAATTACTTATTTGATAGAATTGACAACCGCTTGCAGGTGGATGCTGTGTACACCGATTATCGCAAAGCTTTCGACAAGGTGGACCATGCGTTGCTGCTGAATCGTTTAGCATTTAATGGTATTCGCGGTGACCTGCTGCGCTGGTTTGCTTCCTATATTAGTAATCGCAGTCAGAAGGTTGTAATTAATGGCTATTGCTCGGGTGATGCATTGGTTACATCAGGAGTCCCACAGGGCTCTATCCTGGGTCCTTTATTGTTTATACTGTTTATAAACGACATAGGAAGGTGCTTTAGAAGCTCAAGGTTTCTGTTATATGCTGATGACCCTAAAATATTTAGACCTATAACAAATGAACAAGATTGTCAGCTTCTTCAGGATGACTAGGACAGGCTTACCATATATTGCCAATCTCGTAAGCTTCAGTTAAGCATTCCAAAATGCAATTACCTAAGCTATACTAAAAATAAAAAGATTATACTATAAAAGTATCATTTGTGTGGCAGTGGATTGGGCAGGTTAGATTCTATCCGAGATCTTGGCGTGACGTTGGATTCTAAGTTGTGTTTGGATCTGCATGTTGAGCAAGTAGTTAACAGGGCATACAATATGTACGGCTTCATAATGAGATCTACTGTTGACTTCAGGCGGGTTTCGTCATATCTTTGTTTATACAAAGCATTGGTTCGATCACAGCTTGAGTATGCCGTACCAGTCTGGAATCCTTACTATAACAGGTATATTGATATGATCGAAAATGTACAGCACAGGTTTCTCCGCTCCATGCACTACAGGTGCCGTGGAACTTATTTGGATTACGATCAGTTGCTCGAGAGGTATAGTCTTTTAACGCTTAAGTCTAGACGCAAGCAGCTTGAGGCGATTACACTTTATAAAATTGTAAACGTAAAATTTGATTGTATGGAGTTAAATAATAAGCTATGTTATGCAGTCCCCAGAACTGTCCACAGGCGGCAAGTGCGTGCCGGGAAGTTATTTGCAACGTATACATAATAACGTATATATAACTAATACAGGATTACGGATACCAATCCGACGTATGACTGCCGACTACAATGAGACATTTGATCACATTGACATTTTTAATATTTCCGAGGTTGAATTCCGAATTAGTATCTTAAGGGGAAACAATTCAATCGCAATTCCATACAAACAAAGAAAGTTAATTCCTCCTTCATTAGATAATAAATACTCAAAACTATAGATGATATCGTTTTGTCTCGTTATTATCTAGTCTTATTGATTAATAAAACAGTAAAAAAATTTTCATTTACAAGTTATGAGGCTTCAAAGTTCATAATTCTATGCACATTTTATGACAACTTTTAGCGTAATAAAATAGGATTAAACGTTTATAAATGTAAATATATTTTGGGAATAGGAATAGATTATTTATTCGAAAATTCAAATAATTTTATATTGACTAGATACATTCTAAAGTTTGTACGCAATTACCTTTTTCCCAAAACCATTTTAGGAAATTTTACCGTGCTCGTTTCCGCCATCGACATCTTGCATCTCGCCTCCACTTTCTGCACCCCTCGGGTCGGTGGAGGGGAGGTACGACAGCGAGCCGACCGTCGTCGAATGTTACCGAATATTTTTTTTTAAACTTCAATAAACTTTAATTTATGTCATTTATGACAATTACGTATCGCTTGCCAGTAAGAAGTTTCGTAATTTCTTTTATCAAAGAGATCCAATTATTATCAGAGGCATAACCAGTTAGATAAAATACCTACATCAGTGACATTCTTGACTAAAATCAACTGTCAAAATTCACCTATTATTACAATAGTCAATAGAGCATAGCTAAGGCTGTCACATTGCACAAACTGTATTTTTTTTGTAATTCATTTTGTATTTTTTTTTAATATTTACGTGACTCACCCCCGCCCCGGTATCTGAATGACTGATCAAGTATCATTTCTTGTCAACTATCATTTCCAGATTTTATGATTATTATTTATTTTATTATTTTTCTTCCTTTTTTTAAATCCAGCTAAAATTAACTTCATGTACTGTATGTGAAGTAAGATATTATTGTGTACTGTATGGAACCCCTATTAACGATGCACGGTCTAAAAAACTGCCTTAAGAATAAACAGCTTAACTTAAAAAATAAAATAAAAATTATAATGTTTTACGGTGTCATACCTACACCACTTACAAGATAAATTGATGTCTCGCTTGGTGTGTCTTCCGCAACAAAACTTACAATAAAATATTTTTTAAAAACCCATTTTAGTTATCTTTATTTACTCCTGATTTATTACTTTTTAGGTAACTACCTACAGCTAGTATTAGTGTCAACCCTAACAATCAAGAAGAACAATATTTATATTTTGATAGACATTTTGATTTGTAATAAATACAATCGAGCGCGTGTGCGTGTGCACGTTTCTGACTGCTTTTCTATGAGTTTTTCTCTTTTTCACGCAACGTTTGGTGAAACAACAATCTTTTAGGCTCCGGTGACAGCTGAGTTGGTTTTGACAGAAGGAGCCTTCTTAAGAACTCTAAAACTTAAATAACATTACAATATATACAAGACTGACAACATAAATATTTATTACTTACTTTAATTCTATCTAACTTCCTAGCGAGTTAAACTTTAGTTTGATGTAATACTTGCGGTAATCTGTGAACAGCGCTGTGGGCTGCTTTATTATTTACTTATAAGTTTAAGAATATTATTTGTATTATATCTATAATGTAGCTGTTTGTTGTTCCTACTTTAATAAAATAAAAATAAATAAAATATACTAGCTGACCCGTGCCCCCTTCGTTGGGCGGCGGAAAAAACGCATCCTTTTTTTAAACATATTTAATTACTGCTCCACTCCTATTAGTCATAGCGTGATACTATATATAGCCTATGACATTCCCCGATAAATGGACTATTCAACACAGAAAGAATTTTTAAAATCGGTTTAGTAGATCCAGAGATTACCCCCTACAACGTCACAAACACACAAACTTTACCTCTTAATAATACATATTAGTATAGACAATAGGAAACACCTAGAACAAATCGAATATCTGTTCATGCACACATATTTTTGTTTTGCGCAGAAATTGAAAGCGAGAAGCTATGCCATCGCCGTTAAATAAATGAAATCTCACTTTTTTATTGTTTTTCTCCACAGTAACATGTACCAATGTCAAATGGGTAAACAAACGATGGGCACCCCGATACACACGTGGCAGACGAACGCAGAGACCAAGTTGTACCGGCTTCAAACCCCGGCCACGCCGTTATTTAGACCGACACATTACGACAATGTCGGACTAGACGACTATCCGTGCGGTACTAATGCTATAGTCGCTGTTATATCTTATACGGTGAGTTATATTATTATTACTATATTATTAAGTCCGACACATTACGACAATGTCGGACTAGACGATTACCCGTGCGCTACTAATGCTATAGTCGCTGTTATATCTTATACGATGAGTTATATTATTATTACTATATTATTTAGACCGACACATTACGACAATGTCGGACTAGACGATTACCCGTGCGGTACTAATGCTATAGTCGCTGTTATATCTTATACGGTGAGTTATATTATTATTACTATATTATTAAGTCCGACACATTACGACAATGTCGGACTAGACGATTACCCGTGCGGTACTAATGCTATAGTCGCTGTTATATCTTATACGGTGAGTTATATTATTATTACTATATTATTAAGTCCGACACATTACGACAATGTCGGACTAGACGATTACCCGTGCGGTACTAATGCTATAGTCGCTGTTATATCTTATACGATGAGTTATATTATTATTACTATATTATTTAGACCGACACATTACGACAATGTCGGACTAGACGATTACCCGTGCGGTACTAATGCTATAGTCGCTGTTATATCTTATACGGTGAGTTATATTATTATTACTATATTATTTAGACCGACACATTACGACAATGTCGGACTAGACGACTATCCGTGCGGTACTAATGTTATTGTCGCTGTTATATCTTATACGGTGAGTTATATTATTATTACTATATTATTTAGTCCGACACATTACGACAATGTCGGACTAGACGATTATCCGTGCGGTACTAATGCTATTGTCGCTGTTATCTATATCTATACTATTATATAAAGCTGAAGAGTTTGTTTGTTTGAACGCGCTAATCTCAGGAACTACTTCTTCGAATTCAATTTAGTTTTCAGTTTTGGATATACCATTTATCGAGGAAGGCTATAGGCTATATAAATAGGAAACTAACAAAACTGATACGGATTTGTGAAAGTGGATCCCAAACAGAATTAATTGAGTCCCTAATTCAAATTCTGTTTTCACTAGTTTAAACTACTCAAATATGTTTAGTAACAAAAGGATTCATTAAAGATACGGGTTTTGTTAATTTAGCTAAGTGTGTGTGTTTTATACCGTATTATCTATATATCTATTATGGGGTTTGAGGAGTTAGCGAATGATGTACTACTAATCCGTAATTGTTTCTGCATTAGGACAGGACTTTTAGTTAGACGATTATCCGTGCGGTACTAATGCTATTGTCGCTGTTATCTATATCTATACTACACACATCAAAAAAGTCTAAGCAACATGCATGATATTACAAATTTACCATTTATATTAATTTATTTTACCATTTATTTTAATTATAACGTTGTATTTTATTTTTAAAATAATATTTTTAGGGTTCTATGATGTAAAAATAACAGCTGTTTTCTTTATAAGTTCTTTTAATAACAGAAATTAACAATATTAGAATATACAGGTACATAAGAAACTAAACTTTTTTTTTACAAATTGAAATTTCTTAAGAAAATGAATTTATTGTGAAAGAATAGGACAATTTAATACAAAGTATGGCCTCCTCTGCTATTCAGAACTTGTCGGCAACGATTATTCATTGAATTAATGAGACTGTTTATGTCATCTTGCGGTATTCGCTCCCAATGGAATTGTAGCAAATCCTTCAGCTGTTGGGTTGTTGTCACTCCGTCCAAGTCCTTCAAAACACGTCTCTGGAGCATGTCCCATGCGTGCTCGATGGGGTTGAGGTCTGGCGATTGTGCAGGCCAGGGCAATACCTGGATGTTCTCCGTTGCCAAGTATTCACTGGTTCGCCGAGCTGTATGTGAACGCGCATTGTCATGCATTAACGTAAAATCGGAGCCAAAGGTTTGTGCAAATGGATGGACATAAGGTCTGAGAATATCCTCAACGTAATTTTCAGCGTTCATGTTTCCATTTACAAAAACGAGCTCAGTTCGCCTGTTCTTCATAATACCCGCCCATACCATAACTGTTGAGCCGCTGTATGGATGAACTTCCTGAACGCACCTGAGTCTTTCAGTATTTCCGGGTCGACGGTACACTCGCACCCTTCTTGTATCAGGCCTAAACCCGAATCGCGACTCATCGGAAAACATAATTTTAACCCATTGTTCCTGGGTCCATGTTATGCGTTCTCTACACCATTCATTTCGACGAGCGCGATTCCCGTGACGTATCGGTGGGCACCTGATAGGGCGTCGAGCTCGTAGGCCGTACTCATGCAGTCGATTTCGCACAGTTTGGGGACTTACATCAACACCACTTGAATTTTGTAGCCTCAAACTTATCTCTCGAGCGGTTAACATCGGCTGGCGTCTTGCAGTCAGTTGTATGTACCGGTCTTGCCGAGTGGTTGTACTCCTTTTACGGCCTGGATGCTGTTCAGCGGGTTCCCCTGTATTATTGTAGCGCTGCCAAAGACGACAAATAACACTTCTATGAATACCAAAATGTCGAGATACCTGAGATTGATTACTTCCCGCTTGCAACATCCCTACAGCTCTTTGCATTTCATCTGCCGTCAAATGACGTCGCTCCATGACGTAAAGAATATCTAACAATTCAATTTTGTCGCCAACTGTATTTAAATGGTTGGTAAAATTATAAAATCAAGACTAAAACGTAGCAATTAACATGCACTCAAATTCAAACAAATTCGCAGTCATTTGAATTTTATGAAAAAAAACAAAACATAATCGAAATTTTTTTTTTACAACCAGCCAGTATGTCATCAATAACAAAAAAGTTTACTTACCTATACACTTTGAGTGAGTAAATACTTAGAAATTAATTAATATAAATGGTAAATTTGTAATATCATGCATGTTGCTTAGACTTTTTTGATGTGTGTATTATATAAAGCTGAAGAGTTTGTTTGTTTGTTTGAACGCGCTAATCTCAGGAACTACTTCTTCGAATTCAATTTAGTTTTCAGTTTTGGATATACCATTTATCGAGAAAGGCTATAGGCATTGAGGTAATATGTACTACGTACTAGAGATGACATCCCGAACAAGATTTTTGCTCCATCAACTGAGGTGCATGCACCTCAGTTGTCTCAGTCGACATTTGAACCTTGTAGCGAAAAGACATATTTACCATAGATCAACAAAATAAACATCCACAGACTGATCTTTTACTATTGTACCTAATCTGTATTGTACTTTGAATTAAAAATATTTATAATAACTCATTATGCTATTATATTGTCAGAATACATTTTTCGTTCATCTTGAAAGTTAGTCAATATAATATAACAGAACTATATAAGTTTCATAAGAAGTATTATTATTGTATTATAATACATATAGAATAATTTTAAGAAATTGAACAAAAATCACATTCAATTTACTTGGGTGAATTCCCACTTGTAATGAAAAAAAAACAAAAAACTATTAATTTATACGTATTGAATTGGGCACAAATCTATATGTGCCCGTTCTGTTAACAGATATTTAGTTAGTCTATATTGTGCAAAATGATGTGAAATGAATGCACGACGTTTAACCCTTAGCTGGTATCGTTAAAAAGTGCAACGTAAGTGGTATCGGGTAAAAAGTGACCCCGATGAGGTGAGTGACATATTATGTGTATATAAATATTAAAAAACATTTATATAGATTAAACTTTACTTTTATTTAGGAAAATAGCACTTATATTATAAACATAAGATACATTTTTAACTAATTTTAACAAGAAATCACGTTTTTATTTAAATAAATGCTAACATCTATTTTTTTTCTTTGACTCTACTTTAGGTATTGATATTAATATAAAAACTAAAAATAACTTTCTGTTCTATATTAAAATCGTATTCTTTAAATAATAAAATAAAAATAAGAAACTTCTTCTGAGATCACATGTAAAATGATAGGATAATGTTTTAAGTTGTCAAATTTTTAAATTTGACAACTTAAAACATTATCCTATGAATAAAAATTTAAAAATTTCATATAATCTGACATTTGACCAACTTTGCAGTATGATTGAATATAATAATATGTAATTCATACACTTTCTACATTTTTTATAGCATTCTAACATCCTTTTTCCCTTCACTGATTGTACTCGAAGAATCAGCTTCCTCGGCTATAACAGAACAGCTAAGTACTTCAGCTTCTTTACAATCACTGATAATTTCTTGGTCACACGCAGCTGTTGTGGCATCATTTACAATTTCGGAGTCCCATTCATTGTCTTCATCAGCTAGAAGGGGAGAGTTTTAATCATCACTTAAATAATCCGCCATTGCGATGATTGTGTCCTGTAAATATAATAAAATATACCAAGACAACTCATAAAATAAAATACACACTTTTGGTATCGGGGTCAATTTTGACCCCAATATGGTACGTACCTAGTAGGAAGTAAGTTACGAGCGTCCGTCACCCGCCGCACCCCGCGACCCTATGGGTTTACCTTGCTTGATGCGCGAGAGTGTAGGTACTTAAACTGCATATGAAAAGCTCTTGGGGTCAATTTAGACCCCAATACCAGTTAAGGGTTAAAACGTCGTGCAAACTGTATTGTGCAATGTAGCTTGAAAATTGGAGCACACTTTTTCTTCGGGGTGTCTTCTCTAGTACGTAGTACATATTACCTCAATGGCTATAGGCTATAATATAACATCACGATATTGATAAAAAAAATTTTTTTCAAATTTTACCTATATAGCCTGACCTATGGGCCTAATCAGAAGGCTCATGGTCACTCAGAGGGCAATGGAGAGAGCTATGTTGTAGCCTGACCTATGGACCTACTCAGAAGGCTCATAGTCACTCAGAGGGCAATGGAGAGCGCTATGTTGTAGCCTGACCTATGGGCCTACTCAGAAGGTTCATGGTCACTCAGAAGGCAATGGAGAGAGCTATATTGTAGCCTGACCTATGGGGCTACTCAGAAGGTTCACGGTCACTCAGAGGGCAATACAGAGAGCTATGTTATAGCCTGACCTATATATCTACTCAGAAGGCTCATGGTAACTCAGAAGGCAATGGAGAGAGCTATGTTGTAGCCTGACCTATGGGGCTACTCAGAAGGTTCACGGTCACTCAGAGGGCAATACAGAGAGCTATGTTGTAGCCTGACCTATAGATCTACTCAGAAGGCTCATGGTAACTCAGAAGGCAATGGAGAGAGCTATGTTGTAGCCTGCCCTATGGGCCTACTCAGATGGCTCATGGTCACTCAAAGGGCATTGGAGAGAGCTATGTTGGGAGTTTCCCTGCGTGATCAAATCACAAATGAGGAAATCCGCAAGAGAACCAAAGTAACCGACATAACCGGTTAAAGTGGCAGCAAGCAGGGCAACATAGCGCGGAGAACCGGCAGCTGTTTGGGCAAAAAGATTCTGGAATGGCGACCGCGTACTGGAAAGTGCTGGTGTGGACGGCTGGAAGCCAATGGATGAGGGAGGCTTGGCTAATATGATGATGATGATGATAACATTGTATGAATTTAATATTTTTTTATTATTTTATTTATTTTCGAATTTAATCGCGGACAAAGTCGCATTTGCAGCTAGTATCTTATACGGTGAGTTATATAATTATTACTATATTATTTAGTCCGACACATTACGACAATGTCGGACTAGACGACTATCCGTGCGGTACTAATGTTATTGTCGCTGTTATTTCTTATACGGTGAGTTATATTATTATTACTATATACTATATTATTTAGTCCGACATATTACGACAATGTCGGACTACACCATCAAAATCATATACAAAACACATAAAAAAATAAAATATACATAGTCTAACAAACACCTTAGTACTTCTCGGCACAAAAAAAAATTATCAAATGAACTATAAATCGTAGTGTGATTTAAAACTCGCTACAACGCCATCTACCGATCGCGATGACAACAAAATCTGAAATATTATGTACATCTTTTACCCAGGGCTACGACATGGAAGACGCGATGATAATAAACAAATCGGCATACGAGCGTGGGTTCGGTGCCGGTGCGGTGTACAAATCGGACTTCATTGAGCTAGAACATTCCGCCTCGTATTTCTGTCGCGACAGTACCAGGACGGACTTGTCGGAGTATATTGATGAGGATGGACTACCCGCTGTTGGCGCTAGGGTGAAGCCTGAAGACCCGTTCTATTGGTACAGTATTTATTTCAATATTTGTCACACAACGCCATCTAGTCCCAAACTAAGCAGAGCAACGATAAACATACAACTTTGTTAAACAACGGATAAACGTAATTTTATACTTTTTTTGTAAATTCATACATATTACACGTAGAAAGCACCCAAACCAATGCAAACAATTATATTCATACATACAAAGATTTTTATTGAGCGGGAATCGAACCCGAGACCATGTGTTTATAACGATTTGCCACAGTGGTCTACAAGTCGAGTTGATCACGAGACTTTGTTATTCATCATCATATCAGCTTATAGATGCCCACTGCTGGACATAGACCTCCTGCAAACGTTTCCACCGTGCGCGGTCTTGTGACTCCCTCATCCATCGGCTTTGTTATTAAAATTAGGTTATTATAGAGTACCTAAAGAGTACCCCAGGGCTCGATATTAGGACCCCTTTTATTCTTGATTGTAAATGATCTGCCTTACTTTGCTTAAAAATCTTTGTGATATAGTATTATTTGCTGATGATTAATGTTTAAAATTGACAGACAACTAACTGATAAACATACAGATATAAATTATTTTTGTAATTATATTTAAAACACCTTAGTCGGTTTTTACGACACCCATGAGATGAGATGGGGTGGTGACATATTTTATTCTTACTCCGTCATCACACTGATTATATGCCAATCCGTCTGGGCAGCGTGGTATTAGTTGGCCAAGTATCCCTCCGTCACGGGAGGAGGCCCGTCCCTGCAGTGGGCATTAATGGGCTGTTATGATGATGATAATTTAAAACACAAATAAACAAATTACTTACTTGCACACAAAAATTTGTTACCCAAAATACCCAAAATTAAAACGATTATCTATTTCTTCCAGTTACTACGACGGTGAAAAGAGTCAATTCATTGTATCTCGCTATCGTGGCAAAGAGGAGGTGTATGTAGACAGCGTAAGACTGTGTGGGGACTTCAGTTCCCGGCCGTTGAAGAAAGCTTGTATCATGCTGAGGTTACAGGTAAAATATAATTGACGTAATTTGCAATTCGGTATGTAAAGTAAAAGTTTACCTATGTCGATTCCAAAAATATTTCGAGATTTTAGATCGGTAACGAATAAAAACATATTTTTAGCGATAAAAACCGCAAGATGGTGTTCATTTTTACAATTATATATGAATTACTTTGTCTTTCATTTGACGTTTATATGACGTCATGCGTCCGGCCGAACAGAAGTTTGTCTCTGCCTTCATTGATCAAGTAATTCAGCCTTACGAATTTTGAATTTAGTCTAATGTGAAGGTACGACCAGGTGTGGAGATCATGCCTGGCGGGCCAACTGCCCAACGGTTGTTCGTTGGACGTTGTATATATGCGGAATCGCTGTGCAAATCTTGATATCGCGATTCAGGACGTAGTGGCGACATCTGTTGACTGTGGGGGGGTCAGTACCCCGCCACAGTCAACAGATGTCGTCTAGCCTAGTCTAGTCTAACCTAGTTCGCTAGATGACGCTACACTACTATGTTAGAATTTCATGTCTTAAATTGTATGAAACCTAAAATGAAATTCTCAAATTTTACGACAGTTAAAAACAATACCAATTTCATTTTCCTTACTTCATTAGCTTTACTTTATTTTTTATATAAACAAAATTTTTTTAATACTATTTTTCTCCACAGCGTAACCCAACAGTGGGCGACAAATTCGCGTCCCGTGCTGGACAAAAGGGTATCTGCTCCCAGAAGTGGACAACGGAGGACCTCCCCTTCACGGAGTCAGGGCTGGTGCCTGACATACTGTTCAACCCTCACGGCTTCCCTTCCAGAATGACCATCGCCATGATGATAGAGTGCATGGCGGGGAAAGCTGCTAGTATACATGGACATGTAAGTTGTATTTTAATAAGTATGATTAAACTGCCTTGTTGGTAAAGTGGTCATCGCAAAACTTTGTAGAAGAGGCGTCGCGACGCTTAATAAGTGAAGCGTCCGGACGCTATAAAGTGAGGCGTCGCGACGCTATAAAGTTAGGCGTCGGGACGCTATAGACAGGCGTCGTGACGCTTTATGAGGGTAAAGTCGCGACGCTTTGTATGTATGTGAGGCGCAGGCGTCACGACGCTGTATTAGAGAAGCCTCGGGAAGCTGTTTAAGTTAGGGGTCGTGACGCTTTAGGTGCAGCAGGATTTGCACTGAGTGAGAACCGAACTCAAGAACTCTACGTAGCAGCCAAGCACTTTACAATTACCTATTACAACAATTTTAATGCGTGACAAATTCTCCAGGTCCACGACGCGACACCATTCCGTTTCAACGAGAAAGACACAGCAATAAACTACTTTGGTCGTCTGCTAGAAGCGTCCGGGTACAATTACTATGGAACGGAACGTATGTACAGCGGTGTCGATGGCAGAGAAATGGATGCTGATATATTCTTTGGAGTTATACACTACCAGAGACTTAGGCATATGGTCTCTGATAAATGGCAGGTGTGTTAAAACATATTTATTGAAAGAATAATTTAGGTAGTACGAAAGTATATCAATTATTTTCTGCGGAACCCGAGTATACTAAATCTCAAGTGGCCAATGGTGGAATTACGCGCTGTAATATTTACAATCAAATAGTGAAAGTCCCATCGAAATCGGTCCAGCGGCTTCGGAGGTTATTCGGAACGAACATAACAGACAGACAGACAAAATACTTTTTTATGTTATTTTTGACATTGGTATCTTACACATTGATATGCAATTGGTAAAAAACCGTGATTTCGCTTGATAGGCATTGATAGACATTAATTTTCGAAAAAGATTTAGTTTTCCGAATAAAAAGTATTGTTAATTATTATAAGCACTCGGTCATAATAAAGGTGGGTGACCGCATCGGTAGTATTTCAATAGTTTTTGTGATAATTATAAATGCTAATATTAAAAATACCAACCATATTGTACCCACACTTTTTAAAAACAAAATACTATAAAACTTAACCCCCTATTTCCGTCAACAGGTCCGTACAACAGGCGCAGTGGACGCTCTAACCCGTCAGCCTGTTAAGGGTCGTCGTCGAGGCGGTGGTGTCCGTCTGGGAGAGATGGAGAGAGATGCGCTGGCCTCTCACGGGGCCTCGTTCATATTGCATGATAGATTGTTTCATTGTTCTGATAAAACTGAGGTAAGGTACATTTTAGTTTGTATGGATGAATAAGGGGGGCACAGGATTAAGTAAGAGACATATTTGGAGGCCTGTGTTCAGCAGTTGGCTTATATGGTAGCGAATACAATTCACTTCTTTTTGAACATAAAATTTTTAAACTGCATGTCGATTCTCGTACCTTAAAATCGTTAAAAATTCGGTTAAGTTAACTTTAGTTGTCAAATTGTCACACAATAGGTAAGACAATTTGACAACTAAAGTTAACTTGACCGAATTTTTAATAATTTTAAGGAACGAGAATTGATATGCTTATGATAAATACCTACCTTTTAAAATGGCACCTAATCGAAGCATTTATTTGGTCTTAATTGATATAAAAGAAATACCTAATTAAAATAGAAAGAGTAACTATTAAAAGCAAAAAATTTAATCACAGTACGCGCAATCTCAAGTTGGCCGGCTTGAAGATGTTGCAAGTGTCTGTGAAGATGTCTAAACTAAATTATGGGAAGCTTATTTATTACATGCGCGAACGTCTGTGTAAGCTAACTTTGGCCAGCAGAGTAAGATTCATCATAACAGCCCATTAATGTCCCACTGCAGGGACGGGCCTCCTCCAATGACGGAGGGATACTTGGCCTACTAATACCACGCTGGCCAAACGGATTGGTATAGGGTTTAATTTCAAGTTTTCCTTCTTTTTATTACGTAAAGATAATATTTACGGATAGTCCCTTAGTCGGTTTTTACGACACCCATGGGATGTGATGGGGTGGTGAGCAAGATTGCGCGAAACTACTTACTACTAAATGCAACGATTTTTCTTTATATATTCCTAAAAATGTTTTTTTTTATTTACAGGCAACGTTATGTTCAAAATGCGGTACTCTACTCGGCCCTATAGTTGGTAGAAGTGAACAAAGTAAAGAAACTTGCAGACTCTGTGGCGACGGCGTTTTAGTATCAATAGCGATACCGTATATATTTAAGTTCTTTGTCACACAATTGGCGTGTGTTAATATTAACGTTAAGATTAATTCTACGCAGAATCTTGCTATTACTGCTGGTGCTTGAGTTATTTTTGTGAATAAAATTGTTTATTCAAATAGTGTTTCATTTTTACGTCTTGTAGCAACCCTTTTATTCCATAGTAGCTATGCTTCCTCTCATCATAATCATAACAGCCCTTTAATGTCCCACTGCAGGGACGGGCCTCCTCCCGTGACGGAGGGACACTTGGCCTACTAATACCACGCTGGCCAGACGGATTGGTATAGGGTTTAATTTCAAGTTTTCCTTCTTTTTATTTCGTAAAGATAATACTCACGGATAGTCCCTTAGTCGGTTTTTACGACACCCATGGGATGAGATGGGGTGGTGACATATTGTATTCTTACGCCGTCACCAAGTACGAACGAAACGAAACGTCGCCGTAGAAAAACCAACTAAAACTAAGTATTTTCAACTGCCTAGATGGCGCGTCGGTCGCGGTAAACGGCTGACGTCGGTTCGGTTCCCACGCAGGAACGTGAACGTTACCTAAATATGTTTTTAGGCCCCATATGGAATTATATGTATCATGAATATCTAGATTAAACCAAGTATTCTTCAGCCATTTAATATTAACGGTCATGTATGTGTGGTGACGGAGTAAGAATACGAAATGTCACCATCTTATCCCATGGGTGTCGTAAAAACCGACTAAGGAACTATCCGTGAATATTACCTACCTTTACAAAATAAAAAGAAGGAAAACTTGAAATTAAACCCTATACCAATCCGTCTGGCCAGTGTGGTTTTAGTAGGCCAAGTATCCCTCCGTCACGGGAGGAGGCCCGTCCCTGCAGTGGGACATTAATGGGCTGTCACGATGATGATGTGTATAAATAACATTAGGTACTATATAGTTAATCAAACTGTTACATCTCCAGCACAATAGCGCTTATCTGATTAATGTCTAGAGAATTTTCTTCTCGTAGTGGTAAGGTCACTGTTCCTAGACTCTCCTCATACATGAGTAAAGAAAGAAAGAAAATAATTTATTTAGTAGACCTAGTCTTGTATTTTTGGTACTATTCAGCGACTGAAATATTAGTGCGCTACTTGCCAATCATCTTACAGTGTCATAACGTCAAAGTAGGCACAATAAACATAGGATACGGTCATCATAGGAAGTGGGTGCCCGTTTCGATTGCTCGGCACATAAACAGACAAAACCCCTATGATTTTGTTGAAATCGAATGGTACAAACCAAAAATTTGTTGAAGTAAAAATAAAGAAGCTATAAGGGGTCTAAAGGTGGCCGCGCGAACGAAACGCGGAGGGTTGCGCGCACGGAAGAAAGAATCAAGTGGAAGTGCTATGTAGTCGTCGTAAGCGTGTCACTAATGCCCGATTTACACATCGACAAGTACAGTAGCGAGTTAAGTAGTATTTTAAGATTAAGTTGATTTAAATAGATCTCCATCCTATTTTTTGGCGAGTTAAGTACGAAGTAGCCCCCTCACTTGCGTCTCGTCAACTTAACTCGTCAAAAAATAGGATGGAGATCTATTTAAATCAACTTAATCAACAACTTACTACTTAACTCGCTACTGTACTTGTCAATGTGTAAATCGGGCTTAATACGCGCCGGTATGCATAACTTATCGCTGAGGTCGTAGGTAATACATAACGCGAATACCACCCTTATGAACAACATGTTAAAGTATGTAATTGCCAGAACTGCGAAAACCGCCATCTATGGAATTAACTCAAAAATTAAATCTTTTTAGATTACAAAATGTCATAAAATTCTTTCTGCGCTAGAACAAAATAACTTCTATTTATAGTTTTGTTCGATACGACAAAATCCTGACTATTTTTTTCTGTTTGCATGTCGTGAACTCGTGACCGAGCAACCGAAACGGGCACAGGAAGTGGTTGTTATGGTATTAAAGGCACTGGTAAATGATACCTATCGTGTGTCATTTTTTAAGTCGTGTCTATTCGACTTTATGCAATTCTGTTTGTTCATTAGCTTGATGTGGCATCTCTGTGTGGTGACGGAGTAAGAATACAATATGTCACCACCCCATCTCATCCCATGGGTGTCGTAAAAACCGACTATCATTTTAACGAAATAAAAAGAAGGATAACTTGAAATTAAACCCTATACCAATCCGTCCGGCCAGCGTGGTATTAGTAGGCCAAGTATCCCTCCGTCACTGGAGGAGGCCCGTCCCTGCAGTGGGACATTAATGGACTGTTATGATTAAAGATATTCTATACACTAGAAAGGTAATTTGAAACTAAGAGTTTAATTAAAAAAAACACTATAAACCCTAAATCTTATTTATTAACTTTTTAATAAAGACACTTAAATCTATACAAAATAGTAGTCACATAGACTATTATATAAATCTTACATTATCAATATGTAGAGAATTCATATATAGTTTATTTACAACAATATTTCGGGCAAGGCAATCTCACTCGGTGGACATATGACCTGATTAGGTCCGCGAGACTCCAATGAATGAAGAAGGCACAGAAGCGACCAAGTTGGCAATATTATTATATAAATTATTTTGGAGAAGGGTCAAATAACGAGCACTCGTAACCGACGCGCATGTATGACTCGCTTAATGAATGTGGACGAGGCCGAATCTGTTTGTCAGGATCGTGACAAGTGGCGTTCTGTCGTGGTGGCATGTATGTGTTATTTATGTATGTATTATTTATTATGTCTCATATACATTAAACATATTTGCCAGTGTCAAGTGAGATAGGATACATTCAGTAAGAGTAAGTTTACACATAATATAAAAAAAACAACAATAAAAAGTCGATGCATCACTTATTATTGCCGTCCAGGAGAACAGCCGGACCTCGATGCCACCAGCTATTCACCAATCACTTGCATATTTCATCATATTTATTTACTGGCGACGATATTGCAAAACAAAACCGCATCTCTTCTGCATCACAAAATCTTCGAAAAATCAATTTGTAAAATATATAAATGACAGCTCAACCTCTCGTCATGAGTCCCAGTTAAATTCTCCGATATCATCATCATATCAGCCAATCGACGTCCACTGCCGGACATAGGCCTCCTCCAAGTATTGCCACCTTGTGCGGTCCTGTGCCTCCCATTGACTTGATATGATGACTGAAATTTCTTCGCAAATAAAACTTATATACGAATACTCTATTGAAATATGTCTAAATTTAAAATTGATAGATTATTATCTAATCCTCATCCATAGCTACTTCTGAATCCTTCTTTTTCTTCTTCTTCTTTTTCTTCTTAGCACTAGCCTCAGCGTCTACGGCTTGCTGTAGTTCGTCCAAAGCTTCCTTCATCACTTCAATATTCTTCTTAGGAATGTCACCCGTCTCGTAGAATTTCAAACGGTCTTCAACTTGCTGGCGGAGTTTCTCACCGAATATTGTAGACTGGGTTTCTGTAAGATTTGAAAACTTTATTATTTGAGGTCATGGAGAAATTGTATTGTATTGAAGAAGAATGCAATGAGCTAAAGTCATTATAGGGTATAGGTTTTTCAAGTAATAAGGGGTGAATTGGACAGTTTAGTTAAAATAAATGATGTTATGAAAATATGTGGGGAAAATATTTATAATTTTTTAGGCTAAATAGAGATAGTATACATCTTTGATTATTATCTCTTATATGGCCGTATCTGTCTGGCGGTCTTGGTAAATACCCTTGGTCAATGGAAGAAACCTGTCTTTGCAGTAAGTCGCTCTAGTTATGTTAACAAAATTACGTATTATAATCAGTATTAAACTCATAGGAGACACTTTTTTTAAGTACAAAATTATATATATAATTTACAGAGACCTATGTACTTTGTATATTTAAAACTGTATCAGGTTCTTAGTATATGATACACAATATATGTTCATATGTGGATATTCCTGAATTCATTATAGCACTACTTTTATTATCACTAGATTATTTAAAACACTAGTGATAGATCAAAGTGTGCAGGGCACAATTGAAAGTGTCGGCAATATGGTTGTTAGATTATCAGGGAGTGTGTAATTGTGGTAATTTAATAAAAGAATATTGTAAAAAAATAGTTTATCCTTATAATCTTTAACTCCAAAACTCCTCTGTCATAAAACCTACAAGTTTTTAATAATAATTTAACTTAAATTTTTAATAAATTTTATTTTAAATTTAAGTAAGCTAGTGGTTAAATCAAAGTAATTAACGTGTTTTCTATTGCATAAACGTTTAATGCTACTTTCCAGAAATTTTCATCCATATCAAAGTGTGTGATTGATGTAAGAACTAGTGAATTTGCAATATGTAGTGTTTGTTTACAAAATTAATCAAGTAAGGATCAATACCCCATAGAGGTATAAAAGTTACATAAAATATATATTCCTTACCTGAGAAGCAATCGATTCTGGAGGCGATAGAACACTTGTTGGCTAGGTACCGACTGATTCGACCCTTGTTCTTGAGTCCCGCACGTCCTATAAATGTTGAATGGTAGAGTAGACCATACTTGGGAGTGTTGGATTTGGTCTTCAGTGCACGGAACAACGCTTTCTCTGCACCTGTAATATTAAATATGTAAATATTACGAGTTTGTTTTATTGAAAATGAGACTATAATGGATCTTTCAATTTAGCCATCTCGTGCCATATGGCTGCCGTGCGTTTTTCGGACAGCAAAAGCAACGTTCGTTTGTTTTCATACAAATCTTGCCGTACGGCAGTATTTACAGTGTCGAGCGTCAGCCTTACGGCACGAAACGGCTAATTTGAAAGAGCCCTAATGGCCCCCACAAGGTGGCAATACTTGGAGGAGGCCTATGTCCTGCAGTGGACGTCGATCGGCTGATATGATGATGATGAGACTATAAATTACAATTAATGTCATGATTTGATCATGATCAGGAAGTTAATAATTTCAATTCAGGATGTTAGTAAAATTACCGACACAAGGCATATGTACAAAATCTTGTAGGAAAAGTCAAAGTATTATGTATAGAAAAGAGATAAGCATAATAAACTGTATCAGGTTCTTAGTATATGATACACAATGTATGTTCATATGTGGATATATCTGAATTATTATAGCACTACTTTTATTATCACTAGATTATATAAAACACTAGTGATAGATCAAAGCGTGCAGTGTACAAAAATAATCTGTTTCAACTTTCCCTCATCCACAAAAAACTCGTAAAATAATAATGTTTTTTATTAAAATCGCGCGAGACGCAACAGTGCTCCTGGACGCTGCACGTACGAACGATGCAGCACTGAGCCATCTCTCGAGGCGTGGAAAAACGTATTCTGAATTCTCACGATGGAACATGTATCTTTTCGTTTAGGCTGAGGCCAAACAAGCGTAATTTTGTGAGTTGTAGGTCGCAGAATTTCTGTCAAAGAAATTAAATTTCATTGAAACGTCCTCTCGGAGGCAACTCATTTTGCGTTGCCATATGAATCAAATAGGACTATTGTATGAAACCGAATGTAGCAGATTTTCGGAGACCGAAATTCTGCGATTCACGACTTAAAAAACGCTCGTTTAGCTTCACCCTTAGTAAATAAAACAATTACTTTGACTCACTCTTTCAAAATGTGCACGCAACGTTCGCGTCTTGGTGTGAACTGACCCTATAATTGACCTATAGTTTATTTTTAACCTAAATAAAAAGATAAATTACCTAATATCTGTAGTGTTGAAGCAGGGTACTTGGCGAGGCTGGTAAGTGAACCTGCTTTAGATATAAGTCTGGCTCCGACCTGGTCACCAACTAATGTGGTAAGGTTCGGTGCCACTGAATCCATCTTTGTGTGTAAATATTCTGCTATCTGCTTCCTGTTATAAGACAAAAGATAAATTAATGTTAAACTATGTTTAGTTATATAAAGAGCAATGGAATAATTTTGTACAAAACAAATCAATGTAGCAGTCTTGAACTTCCCACTTCTGACTGCCTCACTGGCGCAGTGGTCGTAGCAACGGCTGCCGTGCCAGCAGTTGTGGGTTCAATCTCACTCACAACAGTTTGAATGTGTTTTATGTCTGTTAAATTGATGTTTATAAAGTCCCCGCGTCACAGGGCATCCTAATGCAAACGCAACCTTTTTAAGCCAAAAAAGTTCCACCATTTTGGCCTACTAATACCATTTATATTATTAGCCAAACAATTTACTATAGGATTTAATGCATAGGTTTTCTTCTTACATTTTCATAGAAATAAAATGTACTAAATTTTCTATAGTCAGTTTATAGACTGAGTTATCATGGTGACAGCATAAAGAAAACACTATAATCTTACCTATAATTACTGAGTGCCACAACTCTTCCAGCAAACATCTGTATATTGATCAGGTCAACCGGTGATATATCCATGCCCATAGACATTTTAGATGCGTCAATTATAGCTTGTGCTTTCTCTGAATCTCCAATTATCTCTGTTAATGGCTCAACGGACTCCTCGCTAAGGGTCTTACGGTCTTTAATGTATTCTGCGCACTTGGTGTAAAGGTGGTTCTCTGGTACAATGTTGATGAGCTCTGGGAAGTGGTATGAGTACCATTCTCTGTAATATTATAATATTAGTTAATTAGATGAACATTTATTTAGGTTTACTAAATGTTATAACAAACTACAGTTCTAGTTTTCATTTAGTATTTTGCACAATTTCCACTAGGAACTCAATAATTATGCAATTTTTTTCATTAGAGAGATTATGTTACAGAAAATTAGCAATAGTACAAACACCATTAAGTTCAAAACACAGACAAATGTATTATTGTATTGTGTACATCATTTTCAACCAATAATTTCGGCCTTATACGGAAGAGCCTGTATTTACTCCATAAAACTTAAAATACATTCTCTAATCTACAACAGCTAGAAATGATATTTTACCTTATTCTCATAGAAAAAGTGTTAACATCTTTATCCAACTGATCTAACAGAGCAATAGATTGAATGATCATGTTGTCCACTCTGTGGACGTTGAACTTGACACGGGCACGGGAATATGAGTGACCGAGACCTAGTTGAGCAACGCTGCATGCTTTCGGTGTTAGGCCCTTGATGAGCGCGTGGAAATGGTGACGGATACCTGTTAAAAGACAATTTATTATTAGAAGTATTGTAATATCTCATCAGTGGCTAGTTTGTAATGGGTCTCATTAAAATTTTATTTCTCATGCAGATCATCAGGGGATGTATTGTAGCTAAGGAAATACAAAACCTTAGAAACAAAAAAGAAACACCTTTTGTTAAAAAACCTGAAACCTCTGAGAACTTTGCTAAACATTCTACGCGCACAATTAATGCAAACAGCCAAAACAAATTGTCCTTTGCTCAAGTAGTATCACAAAATAAAAACAAAAATAAAAGTGAAAATTCACCTGCTGACGACAAAGTCTGCGATAAGTTGGACCAAATTATAAAATTTATGTCATCACTTGATGAAAGAATAAAAAAACTCGAAAACTGCGCGATTGTTGCAGCTCCACAAAACCGGTAATAATGATTAAGTCTCTCAAAATTATTCAATGGAATTGTAATGGATTACTTCAACACCAAAAAGAACTTCAAGTAATCCTAGACACAGAAAACATTGATATTTGCCTTATATCAGAGTCACACTTTACAACACATTCCTTTGTCACTTTTAAAGGCTATAAAGTATACAACGCAACACATCCGAATAACTGCGCAAGAGGAGGTAGTGCAATTATAATCAAGGAATGCATCCGCCATTAAGAATTCATGAAACTAGAAAGCCAGGCATTCCAAGCAGTTGGCGTATGCGTTACCACAAAACGCTACCCAGTAACAATAGCTGCAATATATTGCCCACCAAGATATCAGTCGAAGAAAGAGGAATATTTGAGTCTCATAAACCAATTAGGAACTAGGTTCTTACTTGGCGGAGACTTCAATGCAAAGAATACCTTCTGGGGATCGAGACTAACTACTACTAAAGGAAGAGAACTATTGAATGCACTAACTGACACAAAATGTGACGTGATTTCTACAGGCACACCTACCTATTGGCCTACTGATCCTAGCAAAACTCCAGATCTCATAGATTTCTTTATTTATAAAAACATTTCGAGAAATTACTTAGAAATAAAAGAATGTTATAACATGAACTCCGATCATTCTCCAATAATATTAACGTTATCTAATACTATACTAAAAACAGAGAACTCTCCCAGTCTAACCAACAAGTTTACAGACTGGAGCAGTTTTAAAATAGATCTAGAAAATAGAATCAACCTTAAAGTGCCAATAAAAACTTCCCAACAACTAAACCTGGAAGTCGCTAAATTTGTCAATGATATTCAACATGCTGCTTGGACAAATACTCCCACAATCACGAAAAAACATATGGGACCATCCTATCCTTCAGAAATTATTGACTTATTGCGCACAAAGAGAAAGCAGAGAAAAATCTGGCATCAAACAAGATCCCCACTAGACAAAAGGTTACTCAACAACTTAACTAAGTTACTAACTCGAAAAATTAAACATTACACCGACACCCAAACAAATAACCATTTACAATCGCTAACTGCAGATAAAAGTACGAATTACTCTTTATGGAAAGCAGTTAAGAAAGTAAATAAAAGAATTGATCAAATTCCTCCGATTAAAGATAAAAATGGCAAATGGGCAAGTAATAATGATCAAAAAGCAAAAATATTTGCAGAATACCTAGCAAATACATTTCAGCCATTAGAAGCTCAAGAAGATGATTTGTCACCCAGCTATATAGTAATCCAAGATGACGAAGATATAAAACTTGGTACTCCAAAAGAAGTCACAAAGGAAATACAAACAAATATTAAGCAAAAAAGGCACCTGGATATGAACTTATCACTGGTGAAGTGCTTAAAAATCTTCCACGGAAAGCAATAGTTAAGCTTACAACTATAATAAATGCTACATTTAGACTTAAGCATGTCCCGGATTTGTGGAAAGTTGCAGAAGTAATTATGATAGCAAAACCAGGGAAACCTCCTCATGAAGTTAACTCTTATAGACCTATATCACTGCTTCCAGTTATATCTAAGCTCTTTGAAAAACTTCTGTTAAAGCGTCTGATTCCTATAATAGAAAAGAAAAAATAATTCCAGACCACCAATTTGGGTTTAGAGAAAAACACTCAACTATTGATCAAGTGCACCGAATAGTAACAGTCATAGAAAAAACTCTTGAAGAAAAGAAAGTATGTACTGCTGTATTTCTTGACGTTGCACAAGCATTCGATAAAGTTTGGCATGACGGCCTTATACTGAAGCTAGAAATTTTTTTGCCAAAACAATACTCTGATTTACTTACGTCTTATCTTTCTAACAGAACCTTTCGAATAAGGCAGCAAGATGCTTACTCTGAAATTAAAGAAATAAAAGCAGGTGTTCCACAAGGAAGCGTCTTAGGTCCTGTGCTGTACTTACTATTTACTAGTGATATTCCAGAACTCAATAATAATACTATGGCTACTTTTGCCGATGATACTGCAATTCTGGCTGTTGCTGAAACCCATCAACAAGCTGCAGAAAAAATGCAAGTCTCTGTTAATAATGATCTAAAATGGACAAAAAAATGGAGAATAAAACTAAATGAATCTAAATCTGTCCACGTTGATTTCACAAACAAAGATTCGAAAACCGCGCACCATGTATATATAAACAACAATCAAGTACCATATGCAAATACGGCTAAGTATCTAGGAATGACCTTAGATGCAAAGCTACGCTGGAAAGCTCACATAAAGAAGAAGAAAGATTATTTGGACTTAAGATATAGAGAAATGTATCACCTTATAGGCAGGAATTCAACCCTGTCTATCCAAAACAAGCTTCTTATATACAACCAAATCTTGAAACCAATTTGGACCTATGGTATACAACTATGGGGATGCGCCAAAAAAAGTAACATTCAAATAATCCAAAGATTTCAAAACAAGGTGCTGAGGAGCATAGTAAATGCGCATTGGTATGTCAGAAACTGCGATATTCATAGGGATCTCAAGGTGGATACCGTCGATAAAGTCATTTCAAAGTTTGCTACAGCCCACGAGTGGAGGCTTCATCACCACGTGAATATCGAGGCTATCCAGCTCCTCGATAACTCGGGACTGGTGAGAAGGCTTAAAAGGACTAAACCGTTCGAGTTAGTGTAGTGATTTTAGTGTTAGTGAAATAAGTGTTTAGTATAATTACTAAATTATCGGACACAAGAACAATGTGCTTCCCCTTAATAATAAACTCTAAGATGACGTCAATGGACAATCACTTATTGTAGTTGTAACATATTGTAAACGTTTAAGTTAAATTAAAATTGCTTATTAGTCTTAAGACTAGATTGTAATATTAGTATAGTATTTTATTCTTTTTAAATAAAATGACAATAAATATAAAAAAAAAAAAAAAAAAAAATGCAGATCATCATCATTATGACAGCCCATTAATGTCCCACTGCAGGGACGGGCCTCCTCCCATGACGGAGGGTTACTTGGCCTACTAATACCACGCTGGCCAGACGGATTGGTATAGGGTTTAATTTCAAGTTTTCCTTCTTTCTATGTAAAGGTAATATTAACAGATAGTCCCTTAGTCGGTTTCTACGACACCCATGGGTTGAGATGGGGTGGTGACATATTGTATTCTTACTCCGTCACCACACGGAGATGATTTATTTTAATATATTCAAATTTTATGTATTATTTTATACATTTTATTTATGTTTGTAGGTCTCTATTTGATGTAGAAAGTTAATATCCTTCTCTAGAGTGCCACATGTAAGATCAACAAAAAATTAATGATAAAAAAAGCAGATTACTGCTGCTAAAGTCATATTTTGTAATTGTTATACTTTTAATTGAGCAACAAATTGCAAACAAGGATATTAGAAAAATTCAGTGAGATTGTATATTTTTTTCTCTACCTCTTAGTACTTCTGGGACTGCCCCAGTATGTGTGCATGGTATTTCTAGAGCTTCACTTATAGCAGCACCAAGTTTGGGGTCCAATACACCCAGCGAGCATTTGCTACGCTTCTTGCGCTTTGGAAGAGCACCTTCCAGGAATAAATTCAAGTCTTCTGGTAATATACCTGTAAACAGAGGATATAAATGTTAATAATAATATGATTTAATTTACTTGTAGCTCTTAAACAAAGATAGATAGGATATCTGTGGCCTAATTTTTGTCTATATCAATGAAGCATGAATGACATGATTTAACTTCATAAAGTACTCTCGGGTTTGATTCCCGCTCAACTCAAATCTTTGTTGGCATGAACATATCACTTGCATTGGTCTGGGTGTTTTCTATGTATAATATGTATGTATTTACAAAAAAAAGTATTTAAGTATGTTTATCCGTTGTCTAGTACCCAAAGTACAAGCTTTGCTTAGTTTGGGACTAGATCGCAGTTTGAATGTGTGAGGAGTATTTATTTACTTTAAAAGCGTAACATTTTGAAGTTACTAGCTTGTAGTAAAAAAAACAGAACACAAATATGGTAAGTGAATTACAGGTTGTTTTGACAACATGCTTTTTCACTAAGCATTATAATCTTTCTAATAACAGAAGATACCATGTTTCCAACAGTTAATCAGTAATATACAATTGATGGTAGGTTTTAAACAATAAAAATACATACAACATGCTCACAAAAAAATTCCACCACGGTCACTAACCTTCAGAGATTGAATTTATATTTTCCAAAGCCACTACAGCCGACTTAAACGGCTGGAAGGCAATAAGCGTCACAACAGAGTTGAAACGCTGCAAGTCAGTCACAGATTCCTCCACTTGCGGCAGAAATGCAGCAAGTTCTTCAAACTCTGCTACACGAAACAGCGCGAAGCCCGCGCTGTGTTCATACAACACGTGCAACTTACTCTGAAATTAACTTTAACTTTAAAACTGAACTACATAGATTCAAACTTTGTAGTATATTTGTATAAACAAACGATTTTATTAGTTTACAAACCATTTTAGCAATATTGTCACTAAATTACACGGTCATTTTATTATTAACACAAACACGTGAGAAATTTTGTTTGCTTCCTCCACCGCTGTCGTAAATATTTTTAGGTTAGTTCGCTCCGTTACACTCCGAGTAACGATAACCTTGTCACATTATAGATGAATAATATATTTCTTTCTAAAAGCAGTTAAAATCGTATACTGCAATAGAGTATTCATGAATTGTAATAAAAAAATACAAGAAATGTATTTTTAGGTTCGTAAAAAATATTATTTTTTGAATTTTGGAATTTTTATCAATACTTTTTAATACATTCATTATTAGCGTGTAAAGGAATGCCTTGTTAGTACGGAAACTTGTATAAATTACAAGACACAATACATAATAAAATACGTGTGAGAATTCCAGTATGTACATTATTAAATAAGTCAGTTATTTTCTTAGCATTCCACATTCCAATCAAGATAGGCCACTGCGGTTTTTAAACGAACGTAAGTGACGAAGTATACAGGGTGTGTAATCGTTAAGTGTGCACAGGCGATTATTCCGAAACTATGAGAGATATCAAAAAATTTAAAACTGATAACGAAAGTACTTTATCTAATGAGTAAAATGACATCAATAACTTTTTAAAAATCAAACGAGAAGTATCCAAAATTTTGACATTAAACACTCCCATACATTTAGTAGAAAGGTTTTAGAAAATTTTGTATTCAAAGTAGATGTTCGAAATGTCGTCCTTGTTGTGCGATACAATGACGAGCTCTATTTACAGTTTCTAAATGAACTTTCCGTAACATTTGCGGAGTAATTAAAGCAATTGCACGACGTACACGATTCTGCAACTCTTCCAGACTGTGTATTCTCTCGGCGTACACGTAGTCTTTGATAAATCCCCACAGGAAGAAATCACAAGGCGTGAGATCCGGGGATCTGGCAGGCCAAGGGGTTGCACTGTTATTGGCTATTAAACCATCAAAATTGTTTCGTAAGAAACTCATTACAACATTTGTATTATGTGCAGGGGCTCCATCTTGTTAGAAAATTATCGACCTTCTTTCATCGTTTGGAATTTCTTCTAAGAGACTTAGCATATCGTTTTGTACAAAGGTGTACCTTATTAATCTACACGTGTATCTACTTGAAAATCATAATTATCATATCATACGCAATCATAAAATATGATTAAGGCAAAATTAATACTAGACCACTTAAAACAAGGAAACTAAAACCTTTCTACTAATCTCATACAAAATGTATGGGAGTGTTTAATGTCAAAATTTTGGATACTTCTCGTTTGATTTTTAAAAAGTTATTGATGTCATTTTACTCATTAGATAAAGTACTTTCGTTATCAGTTTTAATTTTTTTGATATCTCTCATAGTTTCGGAATAATCGCCTGTGCACACTTAACGATTACACCCTGTATATGTAGATGAAGAAAATTAATATCAACCTCTCGGTCTTTCACGTCCGGCGTCTTTCAGGGCTTTTCCTTGTTCGCCTTCTTATATTGTGTATCATACGAATATTATACTAATACCTTCACCCAGAGTAGTCCATTTTCGCTGATGATACCACCCCTTACTGTAATAGTACTACTATCTGGACATCGAGCTACCTACTATACAGACATTTGCGAAACAGGCCTCTGGTAAATTCTTCAAATCTGCAGAGGAACATACACCTCATAACGGAAGTGGTGGTCTACACTCCCGATCCCCCTCAACCCATCACTTCTCACGTCATACGTAGACCACGCAATGTCCTTCTACCGGACCTACCGACCTACCTAATGACCGGACAAGCCGTTCTCCGACCTGGAAAGGCTCTTATAGCTCAGATCTCTTTCAGCTTCCCTAAGCTCTCTAATTCAGTTTAAAATGATCTGAACACAGTGCGCGCTCTGATCACGTATCTTTTTTCATTGGCAAAATCAAACGGGTGTCAACCACCCATCCCCTCGTGTCGAGAAGACGTTTCAATGAATTTAAGAGCCAGAAAGGAACTTAGCACCAAAGCATGGCAGTTATCCGGTTAAATTCATGGCATCATCCACTACAGCTACTCATGCCATACTTATGAGAATTGCCGTCACCTTCTCGAATAGAAACCTGGGCTGCAATCAATGAGTAAAAAAAGCCAAAGACTGGCCGCGCAGGCCCCAAGTTCGAATGCTAACAAAGTAGGTCTATAAAGTAAACCATGTAGTCACCTTAGGAGTTAGGGTTAGAAGAAATCTAAGGACCTCCTGTCTCTGTTAATACCTACTATGTAGTACTATTCCGTGCCTACTGCCTACCGCAGCATTCAGACTGATGTTCAGAGTACACTGGTACTGCAGTGACGTCAGCATTAAGAATTTAAATACTGCCTTCACTTTTATTGATAAGACTTCTGATTTTTGTACTAGCCAAGAGTTCAAAAATTTATCGTTTTTAAGATTTGGAAACATTCTATAAAATTTAATCGATTACTACTTACATTTTCTGGTACGTCACTACCTGGCGTCAACGTCACGCTAAAAGTCAACCAACGGAAATATTGACATTTAAATTTTTTGAATTGGTCTCGGATTTGTTGACGCTGTTGTACCTCGAATTTTCAAAAAATTCTAAAAATGTGGTGTTATTGTCTTAGATTTAGTTAAAATTATCTTTTGTACTTTATACAGACGTTGTGAACTGTGTTTCGTGTTAATAATTTGATAACTATGGCGACTATTGCGACGCAAAAGGATCTTGTTGTGACTTTGAAAAAGGAGACAGTATTGACCGTGGGAATTTTAAGTAAACTTCATCCAATATCTACAGAGCTGAGCAGAGAGATTTTTAAGGAGAATGCTTTAGAAAAGCCCACACAGAATCTGTTTTACCACCTCTCTTACTACTTGGTGTTATTAATTGATAATCAGGCCGGCAATGCTTTACCATGGCCATTATATGACACAAAAACAGAAAAGACATTCAGAAATGGTTTATCCAGCTTTATTACTGATTACAGCAGTAAAGGTTTGCTATCTCCAATAATGTCGTCGTATTTAGTGAACCCTAATTGCTACAAAGTAACTTTATTGTTTTTTCAAATGTCGCAACTGGCCTTACAACGAACGCTTTTATTTAAAATGTATAGTGAAAATCAGAGAACGCTTTACAAAAATATGACAGAAAGGTACAAGTCACAAAATAAGGATGGTTTTCTTGAAAGTATAGAAAAGGAAACGGTTACTATGTCGAGTAAATTTTCTAATTATGTGTCTAAAAGAGCAAAGTTAGAAAGAATTGCTGAAATTATGCGTAAGAAAATAACAGATATGGAAGCTAAATTTACTGAATTGGAGCCACAGAACTATATAAATAATTTAGTTGATGGTTATTTACAAACACGAAAACTAGATGATGAAGCTAAAAAAGAAATATTAAAAATAAAGAATGTCCATAAACCTGCATTATATTTTGATGCATGGCTCGAAGATGCAGATGAGAAAATAAAACAAATGGAAAATGAATGGGAGAAGAAAATGGATCCATTTTTAAAGTTATCGCAGGACACACAAGGTTTTACGGAGACATTAATAGCAAGGCAAACAGGAGAGGCTGATAAAAGCACATACATGTTAGAATTTAATCCTAAAACTGATGACATATGCACAAAAGAACTACAAAATCAAGTAAATATGGAACAAAAATATATATTGAAAAATATAGTTAAAAATGATGAATTAAATTTTCCAAACTTAGTAAGAGGTTTTCTGATAGCAGTGTCTTTCATACAACAACATGCGGAACATGGTGATGATATCTATAAGTTTAATAAATATTTAAATGTAGGAAAAGATAACTTTTCTGAAATTGTGTCTGCTATGAGAGTATTACTTGATAAAGTTATGAAAGCTGAAGCAAAATTAATGGTAAGTGTTTAAAGTTTCTTTTTTTTAATATTTAGGGTGACAGAGTAAGAATATAGAGAGTTCCCACTGCAATCTCTTCTAAGAAAAACTTAACTTATTGTCATTTACCAATTTGCTGGTCAACATGGTATTAGTGGGCTAAGATCATCCTGTCACTGTCACATTCAGTGGGATATTAATATGCTGTTATGATGCCTTAAGACAATAATTCTTTGTCATTCAAGTACATGTACTAAGTAATCAATGGGATAGACAATTTGTTTGTCTATGAGTGATCTGGGTTTTAAACTGAATATATTCATAGAAAATTAAAGATTAAACCTGTTTGATATTTTTTTCTAGTGTTTACTTGTATTTCCTGTCTTATATGATTATAATACAATATTGATAAATTCTAAATATGTATTAAGATAGAAGCATTCATAATAATTACCTGAACCTTGACTTCTTTATTAACCTGAATAATACAGTAACATTTTATTATGTTGCTATACAGACTAGCAACTGTTATTCATATTACAATATCTTACCCGTTTTTTTCTTCCTTTTCAGCCAAGACAAACAGCTATCCACCAATCAATACAACTGAAAGATTTTATTGAAATACCACCATTACCGGACCTATCAGACCTTAAGATGGCAAAAGATCTACAGTCACATAATGTATATGATACTTTCACACCACTTAATATGTCAAAACACCAGTTTAATTTACGAAGAGCGTCCAAGCCAACATTTGCTAAACCACAAACTAGGTCTATGCTAGTTGCACCGTTTTACCAAGGCCCTAGAGACGACTTCCTGAAAAGTTTAATATCGTGCCGTGTTAGTTCCTATGATCATCCGAACATGACACAAACTTCAAACATGTCTATGATGTCACAAGTAAACTTTAGAAGTAACGAGACCATAGCTGAATGCTCATCAGGTTTCACAAAACAACAAATAATGAGGTTGCTATCAACCAAAAAGTCAAGTAGTTCTAAAAAGTTCAAATATAAAACGGAACGACCTGTGAATACTAATATAAAGAAAGGAAGTTTATTTAACGAGTCACAGCATGTTTCAAAAGAAAGTAACGGAATCTACAGAAGTCATTCATCACCGAATCTGTTTGAGAACCGAGAAAAACGGTCTAAGATAAACAGGAAACTATCTGTAATGAAAGAAGATAGTCCTTTATTAGAAGTATCAGGAATTTCAACTTTAGGAATGGATAGTTATGCTACCCCGGAAGGTATAGCACATGTTACAAATGCAAGGAAACTTTTTGATACTAGTAGTGTACCTGTCATTTCCGTAACACCAGAACCGGTTAAAGTCAATACTTCAAATGAAATTGACAATAAAAAAGAAGTAAATTTTGCAGATTTAAATCTATTAAAAGTACAAGAGGCACTTGTGGAACCAAAGACTGAGACACCCAAAACGAATGCGCAGTTAATAAGAAAAACAAGTTCTTTGGAGAAAATTATCAACCGCTTTAAGAAAGTACGAGCTAATGTATTATCGGATAAAGATGATGAAGAGTTTAAAACAATTGCAGAGGAGAAAGAAAACATGAATATGGTTAATGTAGATATATTTAGTGCAAATAGAATCTTATTACCTGATCTTTTAAGTCCAAGTTGCAGTGTAATATCTAAGAAATCTATGGACTATATGGACCAAATGTGCCTTGATTTAGATGATGTTGTGTCTAGGAAGCCGAGGGAAAGTCTTGGGACTGCACTGGGTGTTGACCACACTTTCCTTGACCAGTTTGATTTAATAGATTAGTTTGGTAAGTTAGTAGTGAATATTGGTTAATTTGTTCCGACCTACTTAGGCCGGCGGGAAGCCGATGGATGAGGGAGGCACAGGACTATGCAGGATGGAAATGTTGTTTGGAGGAGGCCTATGTCCACCAGTGGACGTCAATAGCCTGTTATGATGATAATGATGATTGGTAAAAGTTTCTTGTTAGAGTTAGATCATTTTTGTGTGAGAAAGACATGTTAAAAAGGCTTGCCTGGTTATTTGAATACAATACTCTTGATTGAAGGATAAATTATGACATCTTTGACTTAGTGGTAATGTCTCAATGCTAATTTTTTGTGTCTGTGACTATAAATATTTGTATTGGGCTAAGTGTTCTCTGTGAAATATGTCTATAAATATGGTATATTATACATTTGATAAATAGAATACATGTTATGAATATTAGGCTCCTCGCCCACGACGACTTTGTGTAGCGATGCTGTCGTATCTCCGCATCGATATAGTAGTGAAGGGGTCGCTAGCTGTTTACCATCGCTCATGAACTTAGATTCCAACGCGATGCAAGCTAAATATTAGCGCCTCTGTCATGATGTTCGAGCTTAGTTCTCCTCTCTCGCTCTACCCGAAGGAGGGCCCTTCGTTCTTCCTCCGATGTCGTCCAACACGGTCGCGCGTTTGCATCTATACGGTATCGTGCGTTGTAAATGCGACTAACACGCGTCATTGCTGCCGAAGCATCGTTACAAAAAGTTGCCATTGGCGTGGGCCCTAAGGTACAATAGGCGGCCTTAACTAATGTGTGATCTCTACCAGACAACTAAACTATGTTTATTAATTATGTAGTATTCATAGTACAAGCTGTTCTTAGTCTGATACTAGCTGGTGAAAATGTGTGAGAAGTAAGAGGAGGAGAAATAAAATTGTGTTCAAAAAGTATTTGTTAAGATATCTCAGCATTTATGGGAGTTTTATACTCTGTGCCTTATTATTTATGAATATGCATTGATTAATTAATTATTTTCATGTAAATCATTAACAAGTAAAATAATACATACAATATTTAAACTCGCACCTTGTCCCCATAGGGGTTGGCAGAGATAAAATAGTTCTAGAGATTACTGAGCACTATGCACTTAAATTCTACATCCATACACAATCTTCGTGCATGCCCTCTGCTGCATATTGTAAGTGTTTCAAAGCATAAGTTGAAAATAAAATGAAATGTTAAAATTAGAATAAAATAAGTTTAAAATTAAAGAAGAGGAACTAATAGGTGTTTTTTTTGTATTTTAACTAACGGATCTTGTCATGTTTAAGAAACTATTTAAAAATCTAGGTATTAACCCTTAGTCGTGTCTAGATTTGAGTAGAAAAGGATACATACAAGCGATTGACTCCTGTATGTATGTAAAGTAAGCGCCACCTAACCCGGCCGACTTGAACTTGTTGCAAATGGCTGCGCAGGTTTCAGTTTAGGAACTAAATGGCGGGGAGAACGGGCGTTGTATTTGTTTCTGTACATGCGTAAACTTGCCCTGCCGGCTTGAAGTTGTTGCATATGGTTGCGCTGATTTCAGTTTAGGAACTAAATGGCGGGGTGTGGGTGTTGTATTTGTTTCTGTAACATGCGCAAACTTCTCTGATATCTTAACTTCAGGTCGGCCGTGTTAGATTGCGCGTGTTTTGTATTATCCTATTATTGTGTGTCATTTATTAACGAAAGCTTTACTCATAGTACATAATAGTAGTTGTATTGTAACTTGTAGTAAGTATTTTTGTTCTGTAATTATGTATGTAGGTTAACAATTTATGTTTTAATATAAGAATTTACATAACTAAATGTGGTTTTATTTACTTACTAACTGACCCGTGCCCACTTCGTTGGGCGGCGAAAAAAACGCGTCCCTTTTCAAACATTTCATTACTGTACTACTCTTATAAGTCATAGCGTGATTTTGTATTGCCTATGACACTTCCCGATAAATAGGCGAATTTTTAAAATCGGTTCATTAGATCCAGAGATTACCCCCTACAAAGTCACAAACTCACAAACTTTACCTCTATATACAGATACTAGCTGTAAAACGCGACTTTGTCCGCTATTAAATTTGAAATGAAATAAAAAAAACTTGTATAATTCATACAAAGTTTATTCATCATCATCATATCAGCTAATCGACGTCAACTGCTGTACATATGCCTTCTCCAAGTATTGCTACCTTGTGCGGTCCTGTGCCTCCCTCATCCATCGGCTTCCAGCCATCCACACCAGCGCTTTTCGGTAAGCGATCGCCATTCCAGAATCTTTCTGCCCAAACAGCTGTCGGTTCTCCGCGCTATGTGCCCTGCTTGTCGCTACCTTAACCGGTTATGTCGGTTACTTTGGTTCTCTTGCGAATCTCCTCATTTTTGATTCGATCACGCAGGGAAACTCCCAACATAGCTCTCTCCAATGCCCTCTGAGACACCATGAGCCTTCTGAGTAGGTCCATAGGTCAGGCTACAACATAGGTCTCTCCATTGCCCTCTGAGTGACCATGAGCCTTCTAAGTAGGCCCATATAGGTCAGGCTGCAACATAGCTCTCTCCAATGCCCTCTGAGTGACCATGATTCTTCTGAGTAGGCCCATAGGTCAGGCTACAACATAGCTCTCTCCATTGCCTTCGGAGTGACCATGAGCCTTCTGAGTAGGCCCATAGGTCAGGCTACAACATAGCTCTCTCCATTGCCCTCTGTGAGACCATGAGCCTTCTGTGTAGGTCCATAGGTCAGGCAGGCTACAACATAGCTCTCTCCATTGCCCTCTGAGAGACCATGAGCCTTATGAGTAGGCCCTTAAGCCCCCTAAATTTGAAAAAAAATTTTTTTGTCCTAGCTTGATGTTATATAGCTTAGAGCCTTCCTCGATCAATGATCTATCCAAAACTGAAAACTAAATTCAATTCGAAGAAGTAGTTCCTGAGATTAGCGCGTTCAAACAAACAAACAAACTCTTCAGCTTTATATAATACACACATCAAAAAAGTCTAAGCAACATGCATGATATTACAAATTTACCATTTATATTAATTTATTTTACCATTTATTTTAATTATAACGTTGTATTTTATTTTTAAAATAATATTTTTAGGGTTCTATGATGTAAAAATAACAGCTGTTTTCTTTATAAGTTCTTTTAATAACAGAAATTAACAATATTAGAATATACAGGTACATAAGAAACTAAACTTTTTTTTTACAAATTGAAATTTCTTAAGAAAATGAATTTATTGTGAAAGAATAGGACAATTTAATACAAAGTATGGCCTCCTCTGCTATTCAGAACTTGTCGGCAACGATTATTCATTGAATTAATGAGACTGTTTATGTCATCTTGCGGTATTCGCTCCCAATGGAATTGTAGCAAATCCTTCAGCTGTTGGGTTGTTGTCACTCCGTCCAAGTCCTTCAAAACACGTCTCTGGAGCATGTCCCATGCGTGCTCGATGGGGTTGAGGTCTGGCGATTGTGCAGGCCAGGGCACCTGGATGTTCTCCGTTGCCAAGTATTCACTGGTTCGCCGAGCTGTATGTGAACGCGCATTGTCATGCATTAACGTAAAATCGGAGCCAAAGGTTTGTGCAAATGGATGGACATAAGGTCTGAGAATATCCTCAACGTAATTTTCAGCGTTCATGTTTCTATTTACAAAAACGAGCTCAGTTCGCCTGTTCTTCATAATACCCGCCCATACCATAACTGTTGAGCCGCTGTATGGATGAACTTCCTGAACGCACCTGAGTCTTTCAGTATTTCCGGGTCGACGGTACACTCGCACCCTTCTTGTATCAGGCCTAAACCCGAATCGCGACTCATCGGAAAACATAATTTTATCCCATTGTTCCTGGGTCCATGTTATGCGTTCTCTACACCATTCATTTCGACGAGCGCGATTCCCGTGACGTATCGGTGGGCACCTGATAGGGCGTCGAGCTCGTAGGCCGTACTCATGCAGTCGATTTCGCACAGTTTGGGGACTTACATCAACACCACTTGAATTTTGTAGCCTCAAACTTATCTCTCGAGCGGTTAACATCGGCTGGCGTCTTGCAGTCAGTTGTATGTACCGGTCTTGCCGAGTGGTTGTACTCCTTTTACGGCCTGGATGCTGTTCAGCGGGTTCCCCTGTATTATTGTAGCGCTGCCAAAGACGACAAATAACACTTCTATGAATACCAAAATGTCGAGATACCTGAGATTGATTACTTCCCGCTTGCAACATCCCTACAGCTCTTTGCATTTCATCTGCCGTCAAATGACGTCGCTCCATGACGTAAAGAATATCTAACAATTCAATTTTGTCGCCAACTGTATTTAAATGGTTGGTAAAATTATAAAATCAAGACTAAAACGTAGCAATTAACATGCACTCAAATTCAAACAAATTCGCAGTCATTTGAATTTTATGAAAAAAAACAAAACATAATCGAAATTTTTTTTTTACAACCAGCCAGTATGTCATCAATAACAAAAAAGTTTACTTACCTATACACTTTGAGTGAGTAAATACTTAGAAATTAATTAATATAAATGGTAAATTTGTAATATCATGCATGTTGCTTAGACTTTTTTGATGTGTGTAGTATAGATTAGTATAGAAATATAGATTTACTATAGTATCCATATAATGGTATTATTGTGGTATAAAAATATATTTTTGGGTATTAATGGGTGGTGACATATTGTATTCTTACTCCGTCACCACACGGAGGCTATAGACTAATAAAAAACTATTTTGTAAAAATATATTATTTTAATGTAGGTATAAAAAAGTAATGCAAATAATACAATTCGTTACACATTGGTTACACAAGTTTCCAATGATGTTTTTTATTATACAAACAGGAATTATCTAACTTTAAAAGGAATAAAATAAAATACCAAAAGGTGCCTTTTTTGTACGAAATTTACGATTATTTATAAAACCTGCCTTCTTATTTATCATAATAAATTATAACTATAATTCTAAGTGTTATTTAAACTTTCTTTTAAATTCTTGGGTCAGTTTCTTGGAGCTTAACCATCTTTTCAGAAATCTCCCAAAGTTTCTTAGCTCTAGTCATATCACTAGCCGTGTTAGACAATGAACTCTCCCTGCAATCAGAATAATATTTCCCCGATTCCTTTTCCAATTTTTCATCGACAGCCAACATGACTGTAGTCTGGCAACCCTGTTGTGGGGTCTTAAAGAAGCATTTATTTATCAAAGTAAGACCCCAACTCAAAGGTGCAGGTACCGATTTCCAAATTCCAGTATCGATTAAGCCAGGATGCAGGCAGTTTACGGTAACGCCTGTGCCTTCTAGTTTACGCGCCAATTCTTTTGTAAAAAGTATGTTAGCCTCTTTGGACGCGTAATACAAATAACCGGGAATAGTGTCGACTGGATTAGGGTTTTCTAAGTTTACGGACGCTAGCCGGTATAGAGATGAAGCGACTACAATAATTCTGGCTGGTGCACTCTTTTTAAGTAAATCTATAAGTAGGTGCGTCAACAAAAATGGTCCATAATGATTAGTTTCCATAGTCATTTCGATGTCGTCAACGGACTTCTTCTTTCTAAATGTTTCTGCGTAGCCGGCATTGTGTATCAAGACGTCTAAACTCTTTTCATTTTTATTAATATCTTCTGCGAATTCTCTGATTGAAGCGAAGGAACTGAGGTCTAGTTTCTTGACGACTATTTTTGTGTTCTTGGTTAAGTCGATGATGTCATCTGAAAATTTATAAACGATTGATTTGATTAGAACCACATTAGAACAGTCTGTGTATTAACTAGCCCCCTTACTCATAAAGGCCTTTTAAATTATAGTCAACTGATTAGCTTAACCAGTTTTGTTTGGTTTATGGTTGGTTTTTGTAATATAAATCTCGCTAAACAGTGATTAAAGAGAGGCGTTTATGAGTAAGGGGGTTAATGTTTGAATGGCCGTGGTTACAATGTTCGTAATCATATCAGTTAAAAGAAGTTCACTGTTAGACATAGACCTTCACAGTCCACCTCTCATTTATCGCTCTTCCACCATATTACACAGGTCGTCGTTTCATAGCGTATGTCCCATGTTCATGTTATTATACATTTTAAAAAAATACACAGAATAAACTGCCTCTGATCACAATTAGCGAAAGTGCATACCACGTTCCAAAATGTAAAGGCCACAGTGTATGTAAAAGACCCTGCGAAATAAAACTCAGATTTTAAGTGGTCTTTTAATTTAAAATAAACAGTTTACCTTTAACTTTTTCAGCAGCTTCAACATTCCGACACGCCATGATAACTCTAGCTCCCCTATTCGCCAAATTCCTTGCTGTCTCCTTCCCTATACCACTTGTGCAGCCAGTCACAATAACAGTCTTCCCGTCCATCCTGGTCGGCTTGCGGAATCTTCCACAAGTGTATTTAGCGAAGAGACGAATGGAGAAGAGAATGGCAAATATACCAAGGACGCCAAGAACTGATAGGATAAGGAGAACTGGGAATACCCAGAAGAGGTAGCTCGCCTTCCAAGCTTCTGCCACAATCATGTCTGAAAAGAAATGAAACTAAGTTAATTTCATTAAATACTTTGCGAAATTTTACTGCATCGGTGGCGCAATAGTGACGTTAGCGACTGGCACGCACGAGGTCGCGTATTTGAATCCAACGTAAGACATATTTGTGAGATCAACAAATTTTTATCATGAGTCTGGATGTCCGCGTCAGAGGGCATGCATGATCTCTAGTGCTGAAGTTGCATTAAAAAAAACAATAAATTGTGAAGGTAGAATCTGCAGTTGTCTGATGCCTTTGTTGCATTGTAAGTTATTATAGATAATGTTTGTTATTTTTGTGTGTGTTCTCCGCGTGGTGGAGTAAGAATACAATATGTCACCGCTCCATCTCATCCCATGGGTGTCGTAAAACCGACTAAGGGACTATCCGTGAATATTATCTTTACGAAATGAAAAGAAGGAAAACTTGAAATTCAACCCGTCTGGCTAGCGTGGTATTAGTAGGCCAAGTAGCCCTCCGTCATGGGACGAGGCCCATCCCTACAGTGGGACATTAATGGGCTGTTATGATGATGATGACATGAATATTTGATAAGACCCAGACGACATTAAAAAGCCATGTTCATGTAGGTTAATAAATGTTAGACTTGATCCATGAACCATTAAGCCACGAAGGTCGTCAGTAAAGTGGAACAATAGAATTAGGTTTTAGGACACCGGAATAATTAGGTAAACAGTAACAATATAATTTGGCAATACCTATTGTTTTATTTCGTTTAAATTAGTGTAAATCAAATGTATTTTAGAGCAGTAGTTAATTTATTCCTTGATGACTAGGGTAATGGCTCCAATGAATGAACACCCCCCTGCGAATGAACAAAACGCATTTTTTTCCAAAAAATAAGAAATTAGGGCATTTCTACGTAATAGAGTATTTTTTTTAGTAAAGGTAACGATATTCCTAACATTATTAGCAACATTGATTTCTAAAGTCACTGTTCATTTCAAAACGGTGAGCGTCTAAAGCGGTAAGCAACGTGACACTGGGAATTTGTTCGAGCCGGAATTTACGACTCAGGTATTACCAACCGTTTATGATTTGATATTATAACCAAACCTGCAGTATTTTCGTCAAGATATTTGTTTATAAATATAATAGAATAGCTAAATAATGCATTTCAAATCAATTTAAACATGTATATATTCCGGTACAGAAGGTATAATATTAAGTGTCCCAGCATTGTAACTCAAAATCTTGTAAAACCCAATTAATGAACGGCCGTTAATTCATTGGGTATTGACGATTTTACATTTTCGTAAAAAAATGTCTTTTATTTTAATGCTGTTAAATTCGCATTTCCGAAGTCTTTTAATAAATCGATTTCTGATAAATCGATTTCTGATCTTTTGGCCAGTATTGGGACAGGGGTGTTCATTTACTGGTTTTTAAAATCTAGTAAATGAACTAACAATTTTCATTGTGTTCATTTGCTAGTTTTAAGTAAGAAGACATAACCAGTAAATGAACATTATATTTTTGAACCTAAATTGTACATTAAAATCCTTCAAATCTTTTAGCTCTTTCTGAGTGCAGGTGTTAGGGCATCCAGGACATGATGAGATGTAGACCATAGTTTGGGGAGTGCCGCACAATAGGCAACTCAGTCCGCTATTGTTTGTGAGGCCCCACCGGAGCATGTTCTCCTTGCTTCTTCCTATCTAGGTTTGCAATGTGTTTAAGGACTTCCAGGTAGACCGTGATAACTCATGTCCGGGCGGAAGCCTCTCAGAGAGTGACACAAACGGTTCTGGTAGTAACACTCTTTTCGCGCGAAAAGTTGCACCTCGCGTGTCCTGGGTCGGTACTTAAAAGGTAGACGCACTTTATGAAGATCTTTTGGCTACGCAGCCTTTGCTGCACTGGAACACAGCCGTGGATAGGGTGCCGGTGGTCGTCATCCATTTTGCTCCTTTCACATCCCACATCCCTACGGACATCGGGGTCGCGATGGCAGCCAGTGGGTACAGCAGTCTGACCGATGTAGGTTTAAGGCAACCTGTAATAGGTTTAAGGCAACCTGTAATAGGTTTAAGGCAACCTTGTATCACCAACCTGTAATAATCCGGCAGTTTTCGTTTAAAACTGTATCCAATAACCTATCATGAGTTGAACGGTTCCAGACTGAGCAGGCGTATTTTCCAGCCGAGAAAGCAAAAGCCCGCTCACGGGGGCGAGGTTCCTCATTTTCTGGAAATGAGTCGTTGCTACAAGTTTTTGCGAGAATGCACCTTCTGTTTAACATTCTGGCAGTGTTTTTGAATGTGATTCCGAGATATGTGGAGGAGTCATTATGAGCTACCGGGATGCCTTGCCATTTGATATTTAGCTTACGGCCCGCTTCCTTGTTCCGGAGGTGGAAGGAACAGGATTCAGTCTTAGGTGGATTAGGCTAAAGCGAGTTTGCCTCATAGTTACGGCTCAGATTGTTAAGATCTGAGGTAAGATTGGACTCAACTTCGATAAACTTTGTTGCTTGGGAAGTTAGTGCGAGATAGTCGTATAAGAAGCGGAATCTATTAGGAGACGACGGTTGGTCGTTTGTGTAAATGTTAAAAAGAAGGGGAGCCAGAACGCTACCAGGTAGGCCATTCTTCTTTGATCTCCAGCGACTTTGGTCTGAGAGAAGGAGGATCTAAAAGCGGCAATTGTGGAGGAGTTCACGAATTATTGCAAAGAATTTATGGTTTCCACTTTCCATAACAGTTGCCTGAGGCTCACTGTGTCATAGGCCGCCGATAGGTCCACGAATACAGCACTGGTTACTCTTACCATCTCAAAACCATCTTCAATGTGCTGCGTAAGTTTGAGTGTCTGGTTGCAGCACGATTTCACCGGCCTAAAACCTGCTTGCTCTGGGACCTGTTTCCACTCGGGTCTATAGCCTTTGTGAGCCGGGTCAGCAACAATCTTTCGAACATCTTGTATGTGTGGCACAGAAGACGACTTATGGGCCGAAAGTTTCTAGGATTGTCAGTTGATTTCTTCGGCTTGAATGCATGGCTATGACCTTGGATTTTCTCCAGAGACGGGGGACTGAAGCAGATTCCAGATAGACGTTAAAGAGCCATAACAGCCATGACACCGCAGCAGGGCCAAGGTGTTTAATTTGAGGCGTTGCCATCCTTCAGGTTAATAATATTTATTACTTTTTTCTGGTCTTGCCCATGTATCTTGTTTTTCTTTCTTTCTACCTATGCAAAATTTTATAATTTTGAACAATAGGTAGATTTTTTTATTTTGTTTGCTGCAATAATTACTGTTTTATAGCATAATTAATAAAAACCAAATGGTGTTCATTTACTGGGTTTTTTTGTGTTCATTTACTGGAAATTTGCGTTCATTTACTGGGGTTTTGGGGTATTCTTCTATATATTGCTAAATATCTTACAAACTGTGTATCCTAAAAGGTAAAACGAGCCTGAAACACATTTTTGAATAAATCTTCTAAACTCAAGACTAGCTCTGAGGACCTATGTATAAGAAAAATCATATGTATTTATTTTTTGAAGTTTGTAAATTGCTTAAGTGTTCATTCACTGGAGCCTTTACCCTAACTAATGATTCAAAGAGGTTATTTTTTTTTAAATTGCTTTACGGCGGGAAACGATCAAGTGTTCCACCTGATGGTAAGTAGGTACTCGTAGTAATCCCCTCAGCTAACCCGTTGCCTGCCCTTAAAAAGTACCTACTTAGTTTTTCATCTAACTGGTTATTTTTTTAAATTTGCCTACCAGAATGACTCTATGGTGCCTGATGTTAAGCATCCAATAGAGTCCAAGAATGGCGAGCACCATGCCAGCTAATAACAATATGTGTAGAAACATGAATGTCTCCACTACGGCGGCTTTTACTATAAGTATACCTACATACTTATTTCTAAGATATTGTGGGATCAATGTAAGCGCGAGTTCCTACGATAATTTCAGTAATTAATTTTTTAATTTAATTTCTACAAATTCTGAAGATTGGTTCAGGGTTTCATTTCCAGTTTCTTTCTTTTATTTATAGTTTATTATTATAAATTTCGACTTAATAGCGATGCATGGAACGAGATAGGTTTGTAACATTTCGTAAGTATTTTTACATTCAACACGGAAGTAACATAACTTTGTACGGAGTGAAGATAAAAGATGTAAAAAAAGGTAATACTTTAACCACAAAGACGATTGAATAGGAGTGGCCCTGAGTTTCTTATTAAGTTTTTCTTACAAGGTTTATAAAATTATTTTACGTCATTGTACCTTTTGTTGTAAAGGCAGTAATGTTGAGGTAAAAAGTTTCTACGAAACAACATAAGGGTCATACTCATAGCACATACCGCTTTTTGGAGTCCAATTTGTACGTGCGTTTCGTCTTGTATCGTAACAGTATCGTATCAACTCGAGCCGTTGCTTTGGTCGTTTTTAACCGACTCCAAAAAGACTAGGAGGTAAATACTTACTCAATTCAGTTTTTCATGTTCGGGACTGTATAACACAGTAGTATCATATTATTTAAAAAAATCTACGCTATTATTATAATATTCATACTTACAATAGTGAATAGATAATTTCTAACACCACAGGTTATTTTTATACAAGACCCACAACACTACTAATAATTTTAATAGCAATCTTATATAAATAGTAAGTTAAATTCTCAAATGAATTCCATAGCACGTCACTAGCCCGGCAGTATACTAAACGAACTGTTTACCTTTGTATGCGAGTGTTTGCATAGCACGTTAAAAAAAAGCGTGCGTGTATTAAAACCAGTTTCAAGGTTTATTGTTTACCTACTTAGTTTTAAAGACGGCATACGATTGTTGGCCTTTGGAGATGTTATCTTTGCGAGAGAAGACATATTATTTTACATACCTAAGTATAAAAATAATATTTTTCGCAAAGTTGCCCCAGGTTTCCGAATGATTGATCAAGTAAAAATCAACTAATTTAAGTGTCAAAACTCGTGTCAACTATCATTTTAGTTCCCAGTCATTCGGAATCGGAAACTGCGGGTTAGTCGTGGTAAAGTTTGTGTGTTTGTTTGTAAAAACAAATAAAAGACGGAAAACTTGACATAGAACCGCGGTATTCTTTACTCTTGTTTGACAGAGCCGGGGTCCCCGCATTAGGACAATAATAACAGCCTTATTAAAGTTGCTTTGAGTTAAAAAAATTATAATGTCTATAATGTATGTGTATCACGTAAACTTATTTATAGTCCTATAACTTCCTTATATTATTCGTGTTTACGAATGAAATCTAGGTAGGTACATACGTGAATATTATCTTTACGAGATAAAAAGAAGGAAAATTGAAAATAAACCCTATACCAATCCGTCTGGCCAGCGTGGTATTAGTAGGCCAACTATCCCTATGTCATGGGAGGAGGCCCGTCCCTGCAGTGGAACATTAATAGGCTGTTACGATTCAATAATACATACAATAATAAAGGTATAAACTGCTTTGGTGACATGCTTGTGGTCAATTCGAATTCCACATAAGGCAAATGTTTGTTTGGGCATTCCGTTAAGTACTTATTGATTGATGTAAGTATGAATTGTCTTGTTGTTTTTGACAACAACAGACAAAAAAAGTCTCACCGAATGCTAAGGCGTTATCAAGAGACACAAGTTAGTAAGTCTCATAGCTCTCTGTAATGACAACAGACCTCTCACTTAAACACACATTGCCACACTACTTCTTGGAGTTTTACGGGGCTTCATTTTAACAGCCCATTAATGTCCCACTGCAAGGACGGGGCTCCTCCCGTGATAGAGGGATACTTGGTCAACTAATACCACGCTGGCTAGACGGATTGGTATAGGCTTTTATTTCAAGTTTTCCTTCTTTTTACTTCGTAAAGATAATATTCACGGATAGTCCGTTAGTCGGTTTTTACGACACCCATGGGATGAGATGGGGTGGTGACATATTGTATTCTTACTCCGTCACCACACGGAGAAACGAGGCTTACCACCTTTAAGCAGTCTTTGTAATAGGTATACGATACGGAGCAGGTACGAATTTAATTCCCAAAAACCTTGAGCAAAGCCATAAATGCAACCATCTCAAAAAATAACTTAACCAAATAGATTCACGACAATCATGCGTGGATCACACAAATAACGTCTTTATTACTGGATAATTTATGTATATAAAATAGTTTATGGATCAGTATGGATGTGATTTGGTGCTCCCACTTTTATGTAGGTACTACCTGCATGACGCTACCTTTATCATTGAATAATCCTTTGTTGTATGTATGGTAGGTATTAAATTATTGCAGAGCCTAATTACAGATAACCTAGAATGTTAAAAATTTATGACGTCAAGAAAATGCAGCGGTAGAGTTGCTTCTTCTCTACTGGTTTGGAGGCGGTGGTAAAGTTTTCTAAACTTTGAAATGTATTTAAACTTTGATTAACTAAGTAGTATAAATGACGTCAAAAAATATATAACGAAAGTTTTATTTTGAAGAAACTATTTTTGAGTTTGAGTTTGAACAGCCTGCGGATTCTGTGATCCCGTGCACCGCGCATAAGACGAATTATACAAGAATTTATTTCCGGTTCTACAATAGTACAGTTAGCATGATAAATGTATGCATATTACGGTTAGAGATATACCTAACGGGTTCGTCGAAACTTCACTGTAGGAAATTTTAATATGTAATGCTCTAATTTGTAATAGGCACACATAGGTAAATTAAACAATTAAGAAATTTTGTTAATTAATTCATGTTTTTCATTATAGTTGCATTTATTTTTATGTCGATGAAATTGACTCTTTTTTAAAAAAACTTTCTTCCTAGGGTGCATGGTGTATGTCGACCGGTATGTAATAAATAACATGTAAAAGCCAATATCTATACTGTACAATACAAGGTTTGTCTTTATTCACAACATAAACGTATGCCCATAGCACAGGCTCAAAGACTATTGTGGTTCTTTACAGTTTGCCTGTTGCCTGTACAGTCACGAGCAATAATATGTACACATTTTCAAATTTTCTAAACTATCTGCACGTTTATCTAGACATTACAATATCAAAATGAATTCGTAATTTAGAAGAGGTTCCGTACAGTTTTGAATTAATCTTCGAATTTTCAATTTTGGATTGGCAGAACTTTAGATAACTGGTTTACAAAATGCGAAAATGTGTACATATTATTGCTCGTGACTGTACACACAATCATAGTCCCATAAAATGTGAATAAAGCCTTATCAATCAAAATATAATAAGGTAAATTGGTAAAATAGTGTAAAAATTAAAAAAAAAACAATTTTTTTTTATGCTGACTGTACCTACCTGATCCAAGTTCGTTTTATTGCGTAACGTCATATTTGTAAATTGTTTAGTAATAACGTCTTACGTAATTTTAGAAATGTGGTAACTTTCTTATCTAGAGAATTTATAAATGGTCGATAAATATACACAGTGTGGTGACGAAGAAAGAATACACGCCGTCCCTGAATTCATTCCATGTCTTTACTAATATTTTATAGAGGTAAAGTTGGTGTGTTTGTTAAAGTTGTGTGCGCCTTCCGGATCCAGTCCGATCCAGAGCCTTTTTGAGGTCTTCGGTCCACCTAGCTGGGGGGCGTCCTACACTACGTTTGCCATTAAGGTATATCGATAATAAAAAATCTTTCTCTTCAAATCTTCATCTTTATTTTGGTTATTACTGTGTTCTTCTTTCTTCTTTGATCGCTTCGTTTAATTACAGGGTCCCAGTCCCAGCCCAGAATTCGCCTATGTAAAGCTCGATATCTCACGTCAATTTAAGGCGAATCTATACTAATATTATAAAGAGGTAAAGTTTGTGTGTTTGTGACGTTGTAGGGCGTAATCTCTGGATCTACTAAACCGATTTTAAAAATTCTTTCTGTGTTGAATAGTCCATTTATCGGAGAGTGTCATAGGCTATATAGTATCACGCTATGACTAATTGGAGTGGAGCAGTAATGAAATATGTTGAAAAAAGGGACGCGTTTTTTTCACCGCCCAACGAAGTGGGCACGGGGAAGCTCGTGGTCGATAAATACACGTGTGGACTGTTGACAGAGGAAGTATAAAAGATGTCACCACCCCAATTTTTTTCATTGTTGTCGTAAATCCCGTCTTTTTAGATTTTACGACATTACAGATTTTAGACAACTTAAGAATTAAAACTTAACTTAATCTGTTAGGTATATCAACGTGGATTAACTAAGCTAAGGTGCCATCTGTCCCTTTGCCTTATAGTCCTTTACGACAGCTTTGGGATGGGATGAGGGCACTACACGGAAACCAATAGTTTCTTTAACGTATTGATAAGCCATAAAGCTGAATTTTAACACATTTTTTTATTGCAGTCATTACGCCATTACGTGGTCAGTTTTATTTTTTAGTAATGAAAGAAACTTTAATGTTTCTACTTTCACCTTTCTCTTAAGATTGACAGTTGAATATCATTTTATAATTGTGTGGTCAGCTCGACTTGTGCAGTTCGTAATTATATAATACTAGCGGCTCGCCCCGGCTTCGTACGTGTACAATTTTATGCACATATCCATACTAATATTTTAAAGAGGTAAAGTTTGTGTGTTTGTGACGTTGTACGGGGTAATATCTGGATCTACTGAACCGATTTTATAAATTCTTTCTGTGTTGAATAAAGGTATAGGCTATATATTAGTATCAATCTATGACTAATAGGAGTGGAGCAGTAATGAAATAAGTTTAAAAAAGAGACGGCACGGGTCAGCTAGTCATACATATAAACCTTCCTCTTCAATCACTCTATCTATTAAAATATAGCCCTTCGAAATCTATTGCGTATAAAGATTTAAGCATAGAACCACAGAACGTTACAAGAACCTATTTCAATGTTCTGTGATAAGGACGGACAGACAGCGCCAGCGTCTATTTTTTATACTATGAAGAGATATCAGGTTTTATGAGTTGTTGATAGTGGGCAGTGTAAGGTCATGGGCAGTTTAGGGACAGGCTGAGGTCTGTACCCTACAGGGGATGCCCCTGAAGCACGTCACTTATTTGTTTCACTTAGGTCATCGTAATTCACTCACACAAAAAAATTTCATTAATAAAACGGCTGCAATGTAATTATTACTTCAATGCACAGATCTTAGGCTTGATTACTGACTTAGAATATATTCTTCACATATCCTTATTTTTTTTAAAAAGGATCAACGATATGACCGCTTTGAACTTGGTTTGTGTAAAGCCCGGTTATAATCCAGGAATAAAGTCAATCGATAGCTGGTCTTGCAATGTTTTTCCTACTACGTTTGAATAAGCATTTATTAGCGTTATTATTTATGAATTATGACCCAAACATTACAACTGGCTATGAGTGCCTGAGCTTAATAATGCTTAAGATGCAAGTTATTATAATTAAACCAATTAATTATTAACTTAATTACAAAAATATGAAAGACGTGAAAGTATTACGGCCTGCATAGCATGTGGAGCGGTTACCTTTCACAAATTTGGAAAGAAATTTAATAATATGTTAATGGTTACAAGATGGCCGCGGGCGAGAGCCCTCCGTGATGTATTGAAAATGTGTTTTAATAACACAACTGTGAGTTCATTGCACTTTATATCACGTTTGTAACTTTTCTCTTGAAGGGCAGAGAGAAAAGCTTTTGTGTTCCACGTGTCTCTATTTTGAGAAAGGGCAGGCCTCTGCCCTGATCTATCGAGACCCGGTAAAGCGGGTCTCGCCTGTCAGTGGGCTTATATAATGGCCGCCTAAAGCGGGTGGCCGGCCTCTAAAAGGTCACCAATGTTAAAAAATGTAAGTTTGTCTACTTACAAAGTCATTTTTATTTAGATGAATATATATATATTATTATAAGTTCGAGACGTTTTGTGTCGTGAAAAGTACAATACTTAAATGTTTTTCTTCTCTATCGTGGGAAACCTTTAAAATCCGTCCAACCGCTATTGGACCATGGAAAGAAAGTACGGTATACCGACTGAAATCTACAGTGTTCCTTCCTCACCAATAGGTCTGAAGGCCAACTGCATTACTAACACGGTGAAGATGAATTATTCTCTAAGAAAAAAGGGCCCTTCTCGAAATAAAGATCGCGGCCTGTGTTGCTGGGACATTAACTGACATCTGATTAACGGACAAAAATAACGTCCAGGCTTAAAATAATATGTGGTCTAATAATCATGTGGGATTCAAACCCGCGACCGCGTACACGGCAACCACTTAACAGTCGCTTTGCCACCAACGCAACCACGTGGGACATTACTGAGCTATTAGGAGAAATTATGATAACATATTAACATACAAATTAATGATCCTTATTAATATTAATTAGTGTATAATTATTACGTAAGCAGGCCATTACTGTATTATAGTAACTAATGTTTTAGTCAAGAGAAAGTTAGAGGTACACTCATTAATTTAAACAAACTGGGACCTTAATGCTTGGTGATAAGGTACATTTTCCAACAAAATACAGTATCAAAGATTAACTTCGAAATTTTCCTTCGGCTTTTACGACACCCTTGCTTTTACGACACCCTTGGGATGAAACGAGGTGATGACAATACTTACTCCATTACCACAGGGAAACTGTTCACAATATAGTAGTAGTAATCATCATAACAGCCCATTAATGTCCCACTGCAGGGACGGACCTCCTCCCGTGACGGAGGGATACTTTGCCTACTAATACCACGCTGGCCAGACGGATTAGTATAGGGTTTAATTTCAAGTTTTCCTTCTTTTTATTATGTAAAGATAATATTCACGGATAGTCCCTTAGTCGGTTTTTACGACACCCATGGGATGAGATGGGGTGGTGACATATTGTATTCTTACTCCGTCACCACACGGAGAATAGTAGCGCACGGTACTTATAGTAGTAATGGTAGTCGATAAATGTAAAGCAACATAAGGGAAGGTTATATTAACGTAAATATAGTCGGTCCCGGCTATCATCGTAATGACACAGGCGTTAAGCCACGTCAAAGGCCAACGGGCTTGAAAGGCCCACGGGCTACTCTGACAACGCTTTGGCCACTAACCTAACGATAAAGAAGAAAATTGTTGATTAACCCCCTTACTCATAAACGCCTCTTAAATTTTAGTCAATTAATTAGCTTAAATACTTACGATTTCGTTTGTGCTAATAAAAATCTCGGTAAACTGTGATTAAATTTAAGAGGCTTTTATGAGTGGGGTTAGTGTTTACTTTAAGCCACAGAACTTTCTTATAATTAACACGTATTTTATTTAATTACAACTAATGACGGACGGAAATCATTTACACAACTAACATATTTGTAAGGACAGGCAATGTGACTATATCAAAACTGATGGAAATTGCGAATATCGACAAGGAACGAAGGTGAAAGAAATCCTCTACCATACAACTCTGACGACCTCTGTGGCGTAGTGGTTATTTAACATGACTGCTACGCAGAGGTCTCGGGTTCGATTCCCGCTCAATGCAAATCGATTAATTCATCATCATGCATCGATGCGATTTAAGTACAAACTAGCCCCCTCCCTCGCGTCTCGCCAACTTAACTCGCCAAAAAATAGGATGGAGATCTATTTAAATCAACTTAAGCAACAACTTACTACTTAACTCGCTACTGTACTTGTTGATGTGTAAATCGGGCTTTAGGGATAATCCGTGACCTTCTCTGACGTTGCTTTACATTTAACAGCTACCATTACTACTATATTGTGAACAGTTTCCCTGTGGTAATGGAGTAAGAAGAATACAATATGTCACCACCCCATCTCATCCCATGGGTGTCGTAAAAACCGACTAAGAGACTATCCGTGAATACTATCTTTACGTAATAAAAAGATGGAAAACTTGAAATTAAACCCTATACCAATCCGTTTGGCCAGCGTGGTATAAGTAGGCCAAGTATCCCTCCACCACGGAAGATATGATGATAAATATGATTATGATGATTACTACTATATTGTGAACAGTTTCCCTGTGGTAATCGAGTAAGTATTGTCATCACCTCGTTTCATCCCAAGGGTGTCGTGAAAGCCGAAGGGAAATTTTGAAGATAATCTTTGTTAGAGTTATGTTAGAAAATGTACCTTATCACCAAGCGTTAAAGTCCCAGTTTGTTTAAATTGACGAGTGCACCTGTAACTTTCTCTTGACTAAAACATTAGTTACTATAATACAGTAATGGCCTGCTTACGTAATTATTATACACTAATTAATATTAATAACGTTTGTTCATTTATTTACACTTAATTGTTTTGAAATTAATGAATCTAAAACGAGGAAATATAAATTCGGGGGGAGTGTCATAGGCTATATAGTATCACGCTATGACTAATAGGAGTGGAGCAGTAATGAAATATGTTTAAAAAAGGGACGCGTTTTTTTCGCCGCCCAACGAAGTGGGCATGGGTCAGCTAGTATTATATAAAGAAAATAGGTATCTAGACTAAAGCAAACATTAATGTTCATACAAACAAAGATTTGAATGGAAATGCGAAATGCTTCTTCATACAATGCAAAGTTTGAATGACCCTTAATCATATGAAGTAAAGACACCGACCATCTCCGTCGCATAGTGGTTATATAAATCATGGCTGCTACGCATAAAGTTCGATTCCCGCTCAAGGCAAGTAATTACAAAAAAGATAAATATTTATGTAAGTATGTTTTTCAGTTGTCTTAAATCTTAGCTTAGTTTAGGTCTAGGTGGCGTTGTGTGATTTAATAAGGAATATAAAAAGCACATAACACAATATCTTGCAACATTATTCCTAACAATCCTAACTAGCTGACCCGTGCCCTCTTCGTTAGGCGGCGAAAAAAACGCGTCACTTATTTAAACATATTTTATTACTGCTCTACTCCTTTTAGTCATAGCGTGATACTATATAGCCTATGACACTCCCCGATAAATGGACTATTCAACACAGAAAGAATTTTTTAAATCGGTTCATTAGATCCAGAGATTACCCCCTACAACGTCACAAACACACAAACTTTACCTCTTTATAATATTAGTTTAGATTCAATAGCAACATTCAGTATAGGAATCGACCCTGTTATTAAATAAAATATTAAAAAGAAAGCTCACCTTAATAAGTTGTAAACTCAATTCAAAAGCACTACATTCACTTCACGAGACACTGTGCGTGTGTTTAGTAGAACGGCTGCCACAATACTGACCAAGTTGCAGCTTTCATTGTGTCGTTAACGTGAAAGAGGACGCTTTGTTGAGCACAGGTCGCATAGATTGCGATTAGCGATTATAATAGTGATTGATTTAATGTTGGTATTTTGTTGATGAGGTAGTTTATTAATGAGTAACAGGTTTTGTTTATGATTAATCACCGAGTGTTTAGGTGTTTCTACCTTGAGTAGGTATACTTAGATATTAGTCATTTACTTATTGCGCTTTCTGAAGGATGCCACCAAATATAATACCTATACTATTTATTTTTCTCTTACATAATATATTAAGTAATTTAAAAGAAAGCTCACCTTAATAAGTTTTAAACTCAAGTCAAAAGCACTACATTCACTTCACGATACACTGTGCGTGTGTTTAGTAGAACGGCTGCCACAATACTGACTAAGTTGCAGCTTTCATTGTGTCGTTAACGTGAAAGAGGACGCCTTGTTGAGCACAGGTCGCATAGATAGCGATTAGCGATTATAATAGCGATTGATTTAATATTGGTAGTTTCTTGATGGGGTAGTTTATTAATTGATAATTTTGTAACCGTACTGTCTTCAAATAATTACCGAGTTGTTTCTATAGTAAGTATTTTGCTTACAATTTTTAATTTACCAACGAGACGAATTAAAGAGAAAGAGAATTTAGGGTGGCAGTCGTCTGCCACCTTAAATTAATAAAAAAATAAGTATAATTATCAGAAGAAGCGTATTTCTTAATTTAATTAATTTTAAACGCATTTCAAATCACTTACAATCACTATGCATTTAAGTAAGTAGTAATAAAATTAACAAATTAATAAGTAAATTAAAAAACAGAATTGACTTAGAGTTGAACCTTGAGAAATGCGCGTAGCATACCATTAAGTAGGTATGACGACCTCGGTGGCGAAGTGGTAATATTACATGGCTGCTACGCAGAGGTCTCTGGTTCGATTCGCGCTGAATGCAAATCTTTGTGTGCATAAACATGATTGTTTGCATTGGGCTGAGTGTTTCTATGTAGGTATAATAATATATATGTATTTACAAAAAAAAAAGTATATAAGTATTAATATCCGTTGTTCTGTTACCCATAACACAAGCAGGTTAAGCTTAGCTTACTTTGGGAACAGATGGCGCTATGTAGGGATGTCCGTGAATAATTATTTACATTCTTTACGAGCTTATTGAATAAACTGAATAAAACGCTTACTACGAGACCAAAGCCTCACAAATGCAAAAGAAATTAACGAGAGATTAAAAAAAAGAGAACCAATGATTTTGTACTATTTAAAAGAAAGTGTTATCTACAAAGTATATAAAAATAATAAAACTAAAATATGCTAACCGACCTACTAAAATAGTTACAATAGGTTGTGGTTATAAAACCGTATATTATACTGCAATTTGTGTCATGCCATACAAAATGGAATGCGTTTTAATACTTCGAAAAGAGAAGAAAATTCTGCACTAAATAAAATACTACATAAAAATGGATGAAAAGTAATGGGAGTTTACCTGCGTGATCGATTGAGTAATGAGAAGAACCAATGTGTCTGACACAGAGCTTAGGGTTGCCCGATTGAAGTGGCTCATAGCGCGGAAAACTGAGAACTGGGGCAAAAAAGGTCTGTAATGCCGACCGCGTAGAGGAACTCGCACATGTCTGTGTGTTGACGGAGTAAGAATACAATATGTCACCACCCCATCTCATCCCGTGGGTGTCGTAAAAACCGACTTATGGACTATCCGTGAATAAAAACAAAGAAAACTTGAAATTAAACCCTACAGCAATCCGTCTGGCCGGCGTGGTATTAGTTGACCAAGTATCCCTCCGTCACGGTAGGAGGCCCGTCCCTGTAGTGGGACATTAATGGACTGTTATGATGAATTAATTGTTATTTTGTATAAAGGAACATACAATATTGTAGTTATTTATTCTACATCGCCATTTCGAACATTAAAAAGCAATACTTTCTACAAGGTACATTTACGTTTACACAATGAGCTTGCGTTGTTAAGTGACAGGTTTCGTTTATGTACAAATCTTCGTTAAAGCTAACAAGCAAATTTAACATTTCCGCTTCTTTACTTTCTCTTAGTTATAACCAATATTTATTTATTATTTATTTTATTTATTATTTGCCTTCACAACAATAAATACACTGTTCCATTAAAAATGTATGCATTTTAAACGGTTTTTTTATGTGATAGGAGGCAAACGAGCCAGCAGGTCACCTGATGGTAAGTGATCACCGCTGCCCATGGACACCCGGACACCAGAGGCATCACAGATGCGTTGCCGACCTTTTAAAAGGGAGTACGCTCGTTTCTTGAAGCTCCCCAAGTCGTAACGGTCCGGAAATATCGTCGGAAATTTTATCTAAGCCTTTTTTTAATGAAGAGCACTAACTACATATAGCACTAGGACCTATACAGGTACCTATACCTAAGTAGGTGTAGGCTTGGAACTAGAGTCTGTTCCCAAACTAGCCACTGGGAATTGAGGCAGGCTCAACATAGTAGGTAGTCGTAGTAGGTATAGTAAGTAGGTGTACCTATATAGGTACACCTACTACTTACTATACTACGTGAACCACACCTTGAAGGAAGGATCTAAGAGATGCTGCAGATCCAAGTTTACGACTAGTCGAATTCTGGGCTGGTACCGAGTAACCGCCCGCTGTTCTCTTGGCCATCCCATAGAAAGGTTGTTTTTATCAGAAAAAAATTAGCTTTGTGTTCAAGCAGGTATCTAAGGTTAGAGGAGTTTCCCATGTCCTTTTTTCCCTATGGACTTTTAAATTCAAATTTTATCCAAATTGGCCATGACGTTTGAGTGTACAGGAGTAGCAAACATACACGCTCACAAGCTTTCGCCTTTATATTATTTAGTACATAGAATAAAATTATAAACGGTACTCGTCGTCATATGCATAGAAAGTGCAATTTCTTTAGAAACCATTCAGTCCATCATAATTGAAAACCAGTATAAGCTGACACATCTCTAATGTCAATGAGATTCTCAAACTGTTTTTGTTTCGTTGACCATTTGGTTCGCTTTGCAACTTTGATAATAGGTATAACCTTAATGTCCCACTGCAGAGATAAGGTACCTCTAGTGTCGGGTTCGTAAGTCCAAAATTTTTGTGAATGACTGTGTGATTTAGGTTTGATGTTTCCTATGGCTAATAATATTATACATGGTTATTCGTTGTTTAATTACCATTGTATGCACACAAAAATAGGACTAGCACACACCTCAGGTAATCGCCGAGTTCAGTTTAAAGCATTTTATAACTATCATCATAACAGCCCGTTAATGTCCCACTGCAGGGACGGGCCTCCTTCTGTGACGGAGGGATACTTGGCCTACTAATACCACGCTGACCAAACGGATTGGTATAGGGTTTAATTTCAAGTTTTCCTTCTTTTTATTTCGTTAAGATAATATTCACGAATAGTCCCTTAGTCGGTTTTTACGACACCCATGGGATGAGATGGGATGGTGACATATTGTATTCTTACTCCGTCACCACACGGAGATTTTATTACTTTATTTAAGTTTAATTATTATAATTAACATTCGTTTTTTTATTTGTATTTATGTGCATCACAAAATAAGCTAGCTCTGCGTAGTTTGAGACTGGATGGCATTGTGTGAATGTGTGATGAACATTAATATTATACTGAGACCGCCATCTCTACATTGTTATTCGTTCCTACTTTAGTTCATTTATTTGCACCTGACCACAGACTGCATCCATTGTGACACCGACACGTCAATGAAATGCGAAGAACCGAGGGGTCAACATAAACTGGTTTTGTTTTTAACGTTCATACAAAATGTAATGTTTTTGTTTGATTGGTTTTATGTACTTGAAATGACGCTTTCTTTTCGTCTTAGATCGTGGTTTGGAATACCTTAACAGACAATTCTTTGATCGTCCACGCGTTGGACTGAATATAGCTACGTGCCATTTATGGGATGATATGAGTAGGGCAATATAATAATAATAATCCTCACACATTCACATAACGCCATCTAGTCCCAAACTAAGCAAAGCTTGTACTATGGGTACTAGACAACGGCTAAACATACTTAAATACTTTTTTTTAATACATATTATACATAGAAAACACTCAGACAGATGCAAACAATCATGTTCATGCACACAAAGATTTTCATTGAGCGGGAATCGAACCCGAGACCTCTGCGTAGCAGCCATGTAATATACCGACTGCGCCACTGAGGTCGCCAAAATAACACCCAGTACAACACAAATACTCAAAGATGGCTGAGACTATGGCCAGTTAATATTAAACACACTTATCTTAAAATAATACTTCTTATTGATCTTTTTTCCCAAACCCAATACAAAGATTAGGCTCTATCGAGGTCGCGAGTTCGATCCCCAGACAAATTCAGATTGGAGTATGTATACGCAGGATTGGTTTTCAATTTACAGTGCTTTCGAACTGGCGTACCACCGGCCTAAAGTTAGCTTTAAGAGACATTCGCGCATGTAAAGTCACTAAGAAAACACCCGCTCTTTGCCATTTAAGTAGTTCCCAAAATGACATCTGTGCTTACAGTCGCTTGCTTTGCAACCACCAACAACTTCAAGCTTGGTCAGCTAAGATTAAAACCTTTTTTTAAAACCTAAACTGGCTGGTAAGTAGAATAGTTTTTGATCAAAACTAATGTAACCTTTTGACAAATAAAAAAACTATTGTAATTACTAACACAAAATATTAATGTCACACACAGTGACAACAAACTATATAAAATTTATATTTTTAGTGATTTAACGTTTAATTTTCAAGTAGTTATTAAGTATTAGGAAAATGAATGCACGATTCGATTCCGCGATGCCCCTTTCCGACATTGAATCCGTTTTAGATTGGGTCGATAAGTTCAAATTATCGCGGAGTACTAAAAAGATTAATCGAGATTTTTCAGATGCTGGTAAGAATAATTTTACATAAATACATACTTACTTACAAACGCGCTTGTATGACTCGCTTATTGAATGTGGATAAGGTCCAATCTGTTTGCCAGGATCGTGACAGTGGCGTTCTGTCGTCTCTGCCTTCCCCGGACGGCATAAGGCGTGAGTTTATGTATGTATGTACATACTTACATAGATAATCAATCAATCAACTAGCATATCGCTGCTGGATTCAGGCTTTTCCAAACACGCGCCATAGAACACGGTCTTCCGCTTCCTGTCCGTCCTAAAGACCTTTTCAAGGTCGCCGGTCCACCTAGCTGGGAGGCATAGTACATACATAAACTCACGCCTTATTACTACGCAGAGACTTCTGAACGTACTACGATTATTACAGACCTACTTTGCTGCGTCTACACTCAAGATTATGAATAATCTTCATACATGCTAGTCGGTTCTGGTCTCTTTGTACCATTGAAATAAGTTTTTATATATTTTTAAATTTTTTTATATATTTTTTTTGACACCTATGACGCGGTGAATTTACAAGCTAAATTCAATTATCTAAATTAAAATTTCAATCAAATCATTTGTTAGTCGCACTAAGTTTAAGTTTACAAGATTACATAATCTCGTGTGGGATTTAAATCTGCAATCACATGCGGTCCTTAAGGAACATCTGGACAAACAACAACTAAATATATATACCTACAATATCCAAAATAACTAACCCATAAATTCTATTTCCCACTCCACCATCTTCCCAACTCCCAAGTTTTTGAATCAGAGATAGTTTAGACCTTGGAGTAGGAGGTTAGGCTTCTTTTAAAACGACTATGTTGGTAAAAAAGGTTAGCATAGGAATAAAATATTTAGATATATGTAAAAATCTATTAATATTAACTTAATATTCTTCCGCAGTACTTCTAGCAGAGATCCTCAGCATCCACTATCCGAAGCTAGTGGAGATGCACAACTACCCTCCAAGGAACAGTCACTCCATGAAGCTGAACAACTGGATGACGCTGAACAGAAAGGTTTTGAAGAAGTTGAGACTCAGTCTCTGTTACAACACTATGGAACAACTAGCTGACTGTGTCCCTGGCGTGATAGAAAGGGTTCTTGTTATGGGTTAGTGTTTTTTTCTATTTATTTTAGGGACTTAAGTGTTTATGTCAATATCATCTTAGGTATGAACGTTTGGCGGTCATCTTGGTTGAATTACCGAAAGCTTGGGCGTTTATTTGTAGCGTAATAGTTATTTTACTTTTAATCAATCATTTAGCCCTTTATCGTAGTCCTCAGCTGGACATAGGCTTCTCCCAAATCGCGCCCGTATTCTGTGTGGCATCCAGTCAGACCCAGCGTTTTTTCTTTGTTTCTCCGTTTTCCAAGATGACTTTGTTCAAGTTCTGCAACCGGTTACAATAATGTAATAATTCAGGCAATCTTGATTCCATAAATATATTAATATATTTTGTTTTTAGTAAGAGATAAAATACAACATGACGAAGAAATGAACAAATCTTCTAAAGATGAAAACGCTAATCTTTCTAGTGCTGGAAGTTACTACGAAGCATGTGGCGAAGACGGTAAGCAAGCTCATTATAAGTGGTCATTTTCTTTGCTATGTATTCATTACAGGATTACTTTTTATTACTATTAGGCCACATCAGAGGCCTATGTGCGAGAAAATCACACCCATTCTTCACTCAAGAGTGGCTGTGATTTTCTCCAGATTCTTCCCTCACCAACCATTTTAAATACCATTGCTCAAACCGTTTTAGAATTTTACATTGTTCCTAACGTTTTTTTCTTTGTCCTTCCCGTAACACAATTCTTGCTCGTTCTGATTTCGTTTCGTTCTGCGTGTGTACAAATTTCAGAATCAGAATTTTTATTGCTGAATATAGGACATTGATTTTTTGCTTTACAGGGTGTCAGATGCAATTCACCATGTTCTAACAGGTGGCATGCAAAATCATGTTATTATTTACAAGTTTTTGTTAACAGATAACGTGCTCATAGTACCAGTGAAGGCCAAGATCAATGGTGTTATGGAGACAATTCAGCAGAAGGTCGTCAACTATGAAGTATTTTGTGCAATTAAAGAAGAACTAAAGGATGCTAGAGACGCTAGCGATGTACTTAAGCAAAAGGTTATTATTAATTATAATATTAGTGTATGAATGGACACACCTAGCGTGGTAAATGAGGGTCTAAACAAATTGGGGGGAGTTAAATAGATAAGGGACCAAACGAAATTTTAAGATAGCCTACGATGTCTTTTGACTACTAAGAATAATGATCCACCGCAATATGATCCCTACTTAAGTGATCGAGAGAAAATTTACTAATAATTTAATGGTCCTAAATTTGTTAATAATAAACTTTATATTCATTTACAGGTGGAACATTTAGACAATTTAATTAAACTAAAAGATGAAAGAATAGACGAGTTACAAAATCAACTAGAACGGAAACAGGCTAGACGAAAGGGAGCCGAAGCCCAACCGAATACTTTGGTCACCGTAGAAAATGCTAGTGTTATTCCAATAAGTGGTTCCATATCTATAGATGGTTTAGTACCTTCTGTCAAAGCAGCGCTGTCTCTTAAAACGGTCTCATCTATAATGCATACTGCTGACGAAGACATGAGTATAGTTAACTCTAAAACAAATATCGTAAATTCTAAAACTAAACTCGACGAATCTAGAATCCCTGTAAAGGAAAGTCTCAGAAAACTATCATCGAAACCACGCTTGTCCGAAGTCGAAATAATCAACAGCGAAGTAAGGGATGAAAAAATGGACGAAATGATGGATAACATGAAAGTTTTCAAAGAAATTGATCTATTTGATGATCAGGGTAGTCAAGATTACGATGAATTTGAAGACAGTGAACAAGATATTATAGTTATAGACGAACCAGTGTTGCAAAATGAAATGGTTATGCAGGAATTAATTAAATAAGAGCTTTTGCGAAAATGTTGTGCATACAAAAACATCTAGTTATTAGTTTAAAACGTTACTCATCATCAAAATCATATCAGCCAATGGACGACAGCTGGACACAGGCCTTCTTCTAGTTAATTATAGAACTAATACTAGTCTAGTGAAATCGTCGAGCTTAAAATTTTATCCCTACAAAATAACACGTATGGAATCGAAATTGTTGACACTGAATTGATATGTGATGATAAAATTAATGATCAGAATAGTCAAGGATTCTCGATAAATTTGAAGATAATAATGATTATATCTCGTTCACTAGTTAAAGAAGATATAATAATATAATCATAATGATTATAGTATACAGGAGTGAAAACCTTTCGCGGAAATGTAGTGCATTTAAAAAAAAAAGCTTCGTTGTGTTAGTCAAGTTAAAATTTTCTAGTAAATGTACACGTTACTCTAGCGTAGGTACCTATTTAAATAAAATATATTGTTTATTCAACATAGGTATTAAAACACATGTCGGAATATTACAATGTTTTTATTAGTTTTTAGTTTGTTTTGTTACTGTGTTTTAGAAATAAAGTTTACAAAAAAATTATTTGTTATTGGTTGGTTAGCTTGGCTCAGCATCTAGTGTTCGCTTGGAATATTTCAAGTAGACTTGGATGCTTGTTGAGAATCCTCTTTATTTCAGTGAATCTGGTATTTTTTAATGTGATCTTGGGGTCTGATGGCCTGGAAATTAAATATTTGCCGATATAAAACAGAACTAACCAACAAGAAACCGGACATTTCGAGCATAGCATTTAAGCCTAAGGTTGTTGTTTGCCTGATTTAAGTAGAAGATATAAGATAGATTATCTGCCTTTCTCGAAAGAAAATAGTAGAGGCATAGTTGGGTCTCCTTGCACTCACCGAGCGAAACACAGCCGTAAAAGAAACTGCTGATTTACTTCGGCTTTCTGTGAAAGGGTGTTGCATCCCGCTACACCCTTTCATCATCATCCGTATCAGCCTATGGATGTCCTGTTTTCATCCCCTGCGTGGTTCCGTGTCTCCCTTAGACATAGGCTTCCCGCCGCCGCCCTAACTAGTTCATTGGTCCACATTGTGAGGGATATCTCCACCTTGCACCTTTCGGTGAGCGGTCTCCATTCTAGAACTTTTCTGCCCCAACGGCTTTCAGTTTTTGCTACACCCTCTATCCATTCTAAATCCACTTTCACTCAGTCAATATCTAATCGTTTTAATAAAAGGGTGTACTTACGCTGGAGTATTATTCTGTTCTCCAATTAGTTTGAACCTGTCAAATTCTACACGATCGTCGAAGAAGCATGCCTTCTTGATTGAGTCCAATGCTTCCTTTATTTGTACTAGGTGACGACCTGAAAATTAAGACGAATAAGTAGCAATTTATGCAATTATAATTATATGACGGAGGGGGACTGGACGCAAAGGCTCTGCCGGTTCCCCAGGCCCTCTCCAAGTAGGCGATGAAGGAGTGCCATGGGGACTTCTAGTGGGTGCACTGGGGGGGTTAACCCTGGGAGCCCCACATACCCCTCCCGTCCCCCGATGAGAGGGGATGCGTAGGCATTTTAACCTAGCGTAACGAAAAACTGAAACAGAGTAAATAACAACTTTACACTTTAACTGTTCTAAGTACAGTACGGGACAACTCTTTGTTCGGTGTTGGACAGATTCTGGACAGATTCGTGATTAGGCAGATTCCATACTCGACAGATTCCTGGCCTTTATTCGCTGAACATGATATTCTCAAAACATCATATTCGCAAAACATCATATTCTCAAAACATCATATTCGCTGAACATGATATTCGCAAAACATCATATTCGCAAAACACCATATTCGCAAAACATCACGTTCGCAAAACATCCCATTCGCAAAACATCACATTCGCAAAACATCACATTTGCAAAACATCATATTTTCAATATCTAAATTACGATAAATACGATAAATTATCGATAGTTATACCCCTTCGGTCTGAACCATATATTACACACTATTCAAATATTTCCTCTTTATTACAAAACTATTCAACAGGCCGGTTATACTTCCTTCTAATTATGACTAATAAATAATAAAAGTATTTATGGCAATGCAATGTCATCTCTTGGTACCTACTGTCATTATTTGCGTGTAATATAAAATAGTAAAAAATGGAGAACAGTGAATTTACATTTATAAAAAGCCAAAAAAATAAACGTGTCCTGTTACATGGAGGTTATAGATACAATTTCTATTTACAAAATAAGTCGGGTACGTCAAATTGGCGTTGTTCCAAACAGGGAATATGCCGTACATCTTTAACTTTAAAAAACAAAAATCAAGTTGCGAGACCTGCAAACCATACTTGCGGCCCTCCTGATTATACGCGAAATCAAATAAGCGCCCTTGTCGATACCTGCAAAAAGGAAGTTTGCGAAAATTTTGAGTCGGTTCAAAAAATTTATGACAAGAATATTCACAATCATCATAACTTAAAAGACCATGAAATTCCTAAATTTGATTCGGTAAAAGACACTCTTCATAGAGCCCGAAACAGATATTTGGGTATTGTTAACTCCTATGGAACAGACTCGAAACATATCAAATTGCCACAAAATTTAGTGGAAGAGTTCTTTTTGTATGACGAATGCATTTCGTCTGATCGAATAATTATTTTCTCAACCCTGCCTCGCGAAGACATAAAAAAATATTTTCAAGAAATAAATATTTTTTACGGCGATGGAACATTTAAAGTAGTGCCTGCGCCCTTTTATCAGATGTACACTCTGCACGCTGACATTGCTAGAAACGAAGAAACGGTAAATTTTGTACCATTAGTTTATGCTCTCCTTCCAAACAAAAGACAAACCACTTATAGGAGGTTCTTTACGATACTTAAAGAACAGTTCAGTTTAAACTTGGTTTCTTATAAATGTGATTATGAATTAGCCGTGGTGCAAGCTATAAAAGAAGTGTTTCCGTCTATACAAGTCAGTGGGTGTTACTACCATTTTTGTAATGCTGTTTTTAAAATGAGTAAGAAATTGAAAATTGAAGAAAATGCGGAATGCCGCAAAATCACACAATTTTGCACTTTTTTGCCTCTGTTGCCTCCAAGAGTGATTCCTGATGCCTTTTTTGCCATTATAGAAATGGCTCCGCAATCAGCCAACACATTCATTGACTATTTTAATAAACAATGGATGAGTATTATCACGACCAACATCTTCAGTTGCTATAATCAAAAAAACCGAACTACTAATGGTGTCGAGGGCTGGCATCATCGCATAAATACAAAAATCCAATCAAAACCGTCTTTATTTCAATTTATATCACTCCTTAAGAAAGAAGCCAAGATCCAAAAAAATAAATTGTCAAGAAACGCTCTTCATTTTCCCGACACAAAAAGAAATAGAAAAACAATACAGAAAAATGAACAAATAAACAATATAGTCGAAGATTACGTAAAATGTAAAATAAGCATTCAACTTTGCCTGAAACAGTTGCTGTTATTAAGAGGCCACTAACAATTCAAACGATCTTGTAGGTTTGATTCCCTTTGTGAATGTCAAAATCGTCGATATAAATGTAACATTATCGGCCGTATCTTTTGATTGCCTTAATTAAGAAGCTGGATTTTTTTACTGCTTTAAGAGATGCAAGATTTGCGTTTGGGATATCAATTTCAACTTGATACCTCCACGCGTTTTGACAGACGGACGCACGGACAACGAAGTGAACCCTTAAAACGGAGATTTTGTTTTATATATGAAGTTACATTATTTTAAGTTATCTTTATATAGATTATTAGGTTATATTAAATTGCTTCAAAAACTGAATCTTTAAATTTTTTTTCTTCCAACTAAACTTTAATTATTTGAATAGGGTATGATATATGGTTCCGACCAATCTGACCACATGAGTAATGCTGATGATATTATTATGAGTGGTGCTCAAACTCTAAAAATGAAGTAAATAAATGGGATAATGGGGTATAACTATCCGGTACGGACCCACGATACCCCTGACGATACCACCAGGGGTATCGTGGGTCTTTCAAAAGTAAACGATACCCCTGTCCGAATGACAGTAGTGTTGTAGTGTAGAATGCGGAAATACATTTATCTCTTGTACGTAAATGACTAATGTGTACCTACTTTTAAATAGCTATTCTACTAATTGCTTATAAATGCGAAAGTTTGTGAGGATGGATGGATGTTTGTTACTCTTTCACGCAAAAACTACTGAATGGATTTTGATGATATTTGGAATATAGGTTTATATATAGTATTTTAGGGTGTAGAATAACATTTTAAGCTACCTATACAACGCGGGTGAGGCCGCGGGCATAAGCTAGTAACGCATAATTCGCAATACAAACTCTGGTAGGCTGCAAAGTGCTTTGCTAGTGGCAGACGATTGGACAATACTGGTTGACACGTATGAAACACAACAAAATCCCGGAGAATATCTGCGTGTCGCCGTTAAGATCAGACATATTCCTTGACTTGACAAATGAGATAACTAGAAATGGCTACAAGGTTACTCTATATAAAATAGGTGCGAGGGGTACTCCAGCTAAATCCCTCTACAACTTAACAAAAGCTTATATGCAAGTGTTCCCTCCTCTATCACGCGATGGACCCGGCACCCGCACGGAGCATCCATGGAATGCTAAGATTAGGTCTTATTGATATTTTTTTAATTTTTGTGAATATGAAATTCACGAGATGACAAAGCTCTTATTAGATCATCATAACAGCCCATCAATGTCCCACTGCAGGGACGGGCCTCCTTCCGTGACGGAGGGGCATTTGGCCTACTAATACCACGCTGGCCAGAGGGATTGGTACAGGGTTTAATTTCAAGTTTTCATTCTTTTATTTTGTTAATGATTACTTTTTAGATAAGTACTTACTTATTATTATAATAACATAAATATTTCCTTATAAAAGAGTGTCATTTGTTCAACTACGTTTTCAATTTAACAAATCGAACTAATTTAATGTTATTTATTTAACTATAAACCGTGGAATTTAATTGGGTCTGTTTTTTTAATGTATGTACCCAGTTTATCATTTTTAATATTACCACGTAACAAAAAACATAAAACAAACTTATTATACAAAAATCATCTAAACAACTCGCAGACATCATCCATACAACTCGCAGACTAAACAACTCACAAACTTCATACAAACCTACAATTATTATCAAAATAAGTTAAACTAGTTAGAATAGATGATTGTAATTTACATAGGTAGGTCATGGTACAGTTTATCTTTAAAGGGCCACTAGGGGTACGGTGGGTCTGTAGCGATTAGTGTCACAACACTATTAGTTGGGGGTATCGTCTACTTTTAAAAGACCCACGATACCCCTGGTGGTATCGTCAGGGGTATCGTGGGTCCGTACCGTAACTATCGATAATTTATCGTATTTATCGTAATTTAGATATTGAAAATATGATGTTTTGCAAATGTGATGTTTTGCGAATGTGATGTTTTGCGAATGGGATGTTTTGCGAACGTGATGTTTTGCGAATATGGTGTTTTGCGAATATGATGTTTTGCGAATATGATGTTCAGCGAATATGATGTTTTGAGAATATGATGTTTTGCGAATATGATGTTTTGAGAATATCATGTTCAGCGAATAAAGGATTCCTGGATTGGACATATTCGTGGACTCGACGAATTAGCTATACGGCAGAAGTAAGTAAGTAAAATATAATGCCGAATCACGAATCTATCTATTGATTGACGACTTCTGAGTCGCGTAGTGGTTATATAACATGACTGCTACGCAGAGGTCTCGGGTTCGATTCCCGCTCAATGCAAATCTTTGTGTGCGTGAACATGATTGTTTGCATTGGTCTGGGTGGTTTCTATGTATAGTATGAATTTACAAAAAAAAAGTATTTAAGTATGTTTATGCGTTGTCTAGTACCCAAAGTAGAAGCTTTGCTTAGTTTGGGACTAGATGGCGTTCACACAATGTGTGAGGAATATATTTATACTAGCTGTAAAACGCGGCTTTGTCCGCGATTAAATTTGAAATGAAATAAAAATTAACTTGTATAATTCATACAAAGTTTATTCATCATCATCATATCAGCCAATCGACGTCAATTGCTATACATAATATGCCTTCTCCAAGTATTATCACCTTGTGCGGTCCTGTGCCTCCCTCATCCATCGGCTTCCAGCCGTCCACACCAGCGCTTTTCGGTACGCGGTCGCCATTCCAGAATCTTTCTGCCCAAACAACTGTCGGTTCTCCGCGCTATGTGCCCTGCTTGTCGCTACTTTAACCGGTTATGTCGGTTACTTTGGTTCTCTTGCGAATCTCCTCATTTTTTATTCGATCACGCAGGGAAACTCCCAACATACCTCTCTCCAATGCCCCTGAATGACCATGAGCCTTCTGAGTAGGCCCATAGGTCAGGCTACAACATAGCTCTCTCCATTACCCTCTGGAGTGACCATGAGCCTTCTGAGTAGGTCCATAGGCCAGGCTACAACAGAGCTCTCTTCAATGCCCCTGAATGACCATGAGCCTTCTGAGTAGGCCCATAGGTCAAGCTACAACATAGCTCTCTCCATTGCCCTCTGAGACACCATGAGCCTTCTGAGTAAGTCCATAGGTCAGGCTACAACATAGGTCTCTCCATTGCCCTCTGAGTGACCATGAGCCTTCTGAGTAGGCCCTTAGGCCCCCTAAATTCGAAATATTTTTTTTTCATAGCTTGATGTTATATAGCCTATAGCCTTGGTCTATCCAAAACTGAAAACTAAATTCAATTCGAAGAAGTAGTTTCTGAGATTAGCGCGTTCAAACAAACAAACAAACTCTTCAGCTTTATATAATAGTATAGATATAGATTTATCTAATTCAGAATCTGTCCAACAACGAACAAAGGGCGACAACTAAAGGATTGAACTACCACCGGCTAGAAGTTGTCTCAAATGGCTGCGCAGATGTCAGTTTTGAAAGTAATGGCAAGGAGCGAGTGTTGTGTTTGTTCCTGTTCATGCGTGAACTTATCTGATAGCTAAATTAGGCTGGTCAACTTAGGTGCCGCGTACTGTATATAATATGTCATACATGGACGTATCGAGGCAGCTCCTCAGTTTATTACATGTAATGTACGGATTATCATCATCATAACAGACCATTAATGTCCCACTGAGGGATGGGCCTCCTCCGGTGACGGAGGGATACTTGGCCTACTAATACCACGCTGGCCAGACGGATTGGTATAGGTTTAATTTCAAGTTTTCATTCTTTTTTTATTTTGTAGAGATAATATTTACGGATAATCCCTTAGTCGGTTTTTACGACACCCATGGGATGAAATGGGGTGGTGACATATTGTATTCATACTCCGTCACCACACGGAGAGAATTAAATAAAAAAAGATAATAATTACAATCAAATTGTATGTTGCTCTGTGCCGGCGACGGGCTAGGAACATGACAAGTGCAAGACGGTTCACTCATTGACATCACAGAAGTCTGGGTCGCCATTTCTCCTGGAGCCCATTCTTTAAGAGGGCACGTGTCTATCCATTCTTCTACGTGTTCGGCGTCCTCGTGCTTCTTCTTATCGATACGTTCTTTTAGCATTTCTAGTTGTTCTGAAATTTGGAGATAAATAAGTTAGAACAGATGTTTCTAAAATACAACTCTAGTAGGTTATATCCTATTAAAAAAACAAAAAACCCCATTTCTTACAAATAATGAGCTACAAAAATTTGGATTTGGCGCAGAATAAATTTGAACTTTACTATCAGTTTAAGAATTAACATAGGCAATTTATGTTTTATCTGCGGTCGTAGATAAATATTTAGAAAGATGGCTAAATATGGTCATATTCCGAACAGCTTAGTTGTTCTAATCTATATGACCGCACCACATCCTTGCGGTCCAACTGTCTGATATCGGTACAACACAATTTAAATTAAATTGTGCCATCAGAAAGATAAAGGTAAAAGTAAAAAAGATAGACACATACGGCCTTATTACAAAATACGGTCTAACTATAAACCACGATTTATTACGTCACAAAACCACTGTTTTTGAAATTTGTTATTGCAAAATCAGTCTTAACACTAAAGTATTAAAACTGATTTTGTATAAACAAATTTATGATTTTGTATTTGTAGTTAGACCGTATTTTGTAATAAGGCCGATAAAATATTACCTTTCGTGCATGTTTCGTATTCTTCAAATGTTTGTGTGAAGTGTGTGAACGGGTTGGCTCTCATGTATGGCGGTAGCGATCTCATGAAAGAATCCACTTGTAATCGCTGGCACTCTTCCATCGGACAAATCTTTAAAATAATATTTTTTTATTAAACACAGGACACATTCATGTTATTTATTATATATTATATTTATAATAAAAGGTTATTTTTAAAGATAATTCCCGTACTAGGGATCATGTGGTGCATCGCTGGGACTTACAAGATCGTCTAAGTAGAAATAAAAACAGTAATTTTAGAAGCACTCAAATCACTGGTCTCCCTGGTATTCGAGACCACAACCTCGTCACGTAGTTGCAGGTATAAAATGAAAGAATTATAAAATTTAATGATCTCAATTTATCTATGAAAAGACCACTGCCTCAAACAACCATTTTAAACACAACAGAGCTTTATAATCACAGCGAAATAATTTAAGGATTGTCCAAATATTTGCTCAGTATGGCTTTCAAGTCATTTATAAGCGCAGTGAAATAATTTAGGTATTCCTGCCTAACTACCGCGGTGGTATGGCATAGCATTTATTGGTGCGATTCACAATTAGTGTTAATATGTCTGGATGTTCTTTGTGTCTATTTAATTTAGGGTCGTAGCGCATGTATCAAAAAGTAATGGGATCGGCACCGTATCAACTCGAGCCGTTCATTATTATTTGTATGAAACTCCTTATTCGAGGCCAGGCGAGGCGAGGCGGGGCGGGGCAGATCCGTTTACGTTTTGATGTATGTATGTGCTACGACCTTTATGTTTGTAAAATCTCCGCGATACAGAATTATTCCTGGTGCGGGAATCATATCAGCGTATCCAGGACGTCAACTGCTGGACATAGGCCTCCTCCAAACATTCTAGAATGGCAACTGCGTACCGGAAGGCGCAGACCCCTCACACAGTGGACCAAGGTGTGAGTTAGGGCGGCGGGTAGTCGATGGATGAGGTACAGCACTGCCCAGGGAGGGAATGTTTGGAGGAGTGCAGGATTGGTGTTCTAAACAAGAAAAGACGCCCAAATATTACCCCAGGTGAGCTAAATCATATTATGCTTTGAATAAAAAACCTTACCCTTTCAGTAATAATGTGATCTTTTTCGGTATTATTATTGTTGTTAGCATTAGCTTTGTCAGCAATGACATGTATGCTGTCGTGGTGTTGACTCCTGAAATAATACAAAGAACATAATTAAAAACAATTTACGAGATACTTACTATAGTACATTACATCTGAGTACTCTAAATAATGAGCACATCGGGATCTACAATCCATGACATCGTAAAAACAGGAACAAACACATCCGACCGCGCACGTTGGCGAACTGAACGCAGCGCCGGCGCTTTTTTAACGCTCGTGTGAATAATAACACGAAGTTTCATATGTTATATTCCCTTTAACACCCAACGCCCGGCGCGCTGAGCGTTGTAAATAGAACACAAAAAAGCGTCGTGTTTTAAAAGCGCTAGCCTGTGAATATGTACACAGGAATGCATTTTTTCTATTTCGACGCGTTTTTAACGCGCGGTAAAAAAGCGCTCGTACGTATTAGGCCTTAAGGTCGGTACCACAGCTGTATCGGTTTAATCCACCTCCAAGCAGTTAGTTTGCATATTTTACAGGGTTTAGGTGAAAGAGTACTACTCTTACCTAGTGGAATTACAGGGCTACAATAGTACGTCTTGGGTAGGTACTGTTTTAACTGCTCTCTGGCATTGCTGTCTTTCTCGTTAGTTACCATAACCCCACTCTTGAATACATATCATTTGCGTCTGAAGATAATCCAGACTAATGCATACATACACGCAAAAAAAAAAATAAGAGAGAGAAAAGATAAATCAATTACCCTAGTACTGAACTGGGAGCAGGCGTTTCATCAAGACGTTCTTCTGATGGATGCTTAGACTTCCTGTTTATTGAAATATAATAATTTTATTATTTGTTTCATATCTCTAGTCTCTTTCACCCCCGGTTTCTGAATAACTGACCAATTAAAAATCAACTTATCAAGTGTCAAAATTGTCATTTTATATCCTTAAAATGATGTTGATGATAAAAATGTTTTGAAACTTGATTAGTTGATTTTTACTTGGTCAGTCATTCAGAAACCGGTGGTCAGACTCTGACATCTATAGAAAGGTATTAATTCAGAAACCGGTGGCCAGACTCTGACATCTATAGAAAGGTATTCATAGGGCCAGGTACCGGATTGTAGGTATGCTAGCTTTCCTTCAAGTTTAATACAGTCATATTGCCGTATCGTTTAAGATTAAATTAAGAAATATTTAGGCTTGCTTGATGGGTATGCGCGTGTGAACTTGAACCGCAGAATAAAAGTTTACCAATCCGCCAAAAGAGTGATATGGTCTCATAGATAGCTCAATACCTACCTACTTAAGCAGGTTGCGGGAACGAGTCCCACACAAGATAGTTATTTGTCTGATTCACAAGATTTTGGTTGGTTTATAGACAAGACCCTTTTCCGTGTGGTGACGGAGTAAGAATACAATATGTCACCACCCCATCTCATCCCATGGGTGTCGTAAAAACCGACTAAGTGACTATCCGTCAATATTATTATTATCTTTACGAAATAAAAAGGAAAACTTGTAACAAAACCCTGTACCAATCCGTCTGGCCAGTGTGGTATTAGTAGGCCAAGTATCCCTCCGTCACGGGAGGAGGCCCGTCCCTCCAGTGGGACATTAATGGGCTGTTATGAGACAAGACCCTCGGCACAAGGCTCGACTCTAGTGGGGTACCTGTCTTATAAAAGAATCCTATTTTAAAATACTGGTTAATACTAACACACTAGCAGCACTTGTTTCTTTAATCGTATTTGCATCTTGGTTTTCATCAAACACTGACACCTTCAAACATAAAAAATAAAGTGTGTTAAACTGACAAATATATTTTACCTAAAGCTACATAGATACAATAGTTTGCAGCCTGAAATAAAGGTATTATATTATGCTTAAAAGTATAATAAGTAATAAAAAATAAAAAAAAAAATTTGCAAAAACGACTTCAACAAAAGTTTTGCTACCGATTATAAAAGTATGTTTAATTCTTTTTTTAGATATAAAACAAATATTTATAAATCAATTTTGATAAAATTTATATAGTTAGAACTAATTGGCAATCTCTCCAATGGACTGCGTCCCATCCGAATCACTTTTGGTCTTCACTGTCTGTTTTATGGGATTTCTGCCACTTCCAAAAGACCAAGCGGCTCATCTTATGGTAAGCGGTAAGAAACACCAATCTGATCTTGGTAATATTAAACAGTTAGATATTTTTCCGTGTGGTGACGGAGTAAGAATACAATATGCCACCACCCCATCTCATCCCATGGGTGTCGTAAAAACCGACTAAGGGCCTATCCGTGAATATTATCTTTATGAAATAAAAAGAAGGAAAACTTGAAATTAAACCCTATACCAATCCGTCTGGCCAGCGTGGTATTAGTAGGCCAAGTATCCCTCCGTCACAGGAGGAGGCCCGTCCCTGCAGTGGGGCATTAATGGGTTGTTATGATGAGATATTTCTACCTTATTCTTTCCAATGCCAATCTTCAACGGTTTGTCAGACTCTTCAGAACGGCCAGCTGAATATCGCTGTAAAGATATTATATCTTTATAGTTTTTATTGTCAGCTTACTGATCTACTAAGGCTTTCGTCTAGTCAGAACGAAAAAAATTGTAGCAATGTTGTAGAAAATTGTCTTTAAGTCTTTATTGAAGTATAGTATTGATAGACTTTATTGTAGTAGTGTAACAAGATTATGTGTTAGGCGGCTTCTGGCTGATGCATACTTTAAAGGGATTAACTGATGGTGGCTGATTGATTGTGACCTAATTATAGGATATTATATTATTGTCTTATTACCTTAATATATACCTAATTGTTTTTTTTGTGGAGTGTAATAAATATTTAAATTATATTGGAATAAATAGTGTAAGTATAATGTTAATAGTATAGGTATTAGGTGAACAAACTTTGACAAAAACAAATTCGTAAACTATAAGGCCCTGCGCAGACGACAGACTATCCGTGACGCACTTTTTAGTCTGTGAAAATAGAACCTAAGCAATTGTAAGCAGTAACGCACATGACGCGCAAAAAGTCTGGCGCACAAGAGACTCAAACATATGCCATGTATGGCAGACTTTTTGTGCGCCGCAGACTCGATCGCACAAAAAGTGTGCCGTCTGCTCAGGGCCTAAGTGAGGGCTTGTAATTGACAATTTATTATAGCAAAATTTATTGTAAGCCTTCTGTAAAATAAAAAAAAAAAAGATAATTTATTAAGAAGCTATTAGTTAATAAAAGTCGATGCACTGTCCGAGCAGCATTGTGTTGTGGAGGCTTCTTTTATTCTTTCATTAGTTTTTTCATTGTTGGATACGAAACTGAAAGAAAATTGGAAATACCCTAAGACGGATTGCCTTTTCTGCGTGATGTATACGTTACAGCCAAAGTAATTAAATAGATACTATACATAAGGACTGGTCATTATAAATAATATCCAAATTGACTAGACAATGTGATAAATTAATCACTTCATCTAGATATTATTTATAATAACTGATCAAAGTTAGTCAAAGTAATAAATACGGTATAACCAACTAATTATTACCTTAATTATTATGAGTATTACTATATTCTAGCACTCGCCGACCGCTGCCGCGGCATGCTCGCTTCGCTCGCTCGGCTCGTGCGTCCTTTAGTCACCATACTAACCTAACCTAACCAACTGTTACTAACTTTTGCCTTAATATTTTATTTTAGGACATATTACTTTATAGCAAGAAAAAATAGGATATTTAAACAATTATAGTACCCTATTTTATGACACACAAGTATAAGTATAGTACAGAATTAATCACATTAACTAGCCATTATAAATAATATCTTCAAAGACTCAGATAATGTAATAAAACAAGTAGGTAAAGATTACTAGATTATATTTATATAATACGGAGCGGTTGATTTTTCTATGGTTACTATTTATATGAGGATATATTTACTTAAGTATAAGTAAAGACGATTAGGTAATATACGATATCGTATATTATAGTAAATATATCCTCATATAAATAGTAACCATAGATAAATCAACCGCTCCGTATTATATAAATATAATCTAGTAATCTTTACCTACTTGTTTTATTACATTATCTGAGTCTTTGAAGATATTATTTATAATGGCTAGTTAATGTGATTAATTCTGCGACATTAATCACTTTATCTAAATTGAGTAGGCATTATACCTAACGGCTAGTTATTATGTATAATATTCATATTTATTACTTTGGCTGTAACATATATATATTATGTAAGCCAACTGTGTCTTCATCGCAAAAAAGGGCCTGTCCCTGGAATGGTGCATAATGGGGTTATAGAGTTAGGAACTCCTACAGCTACCCGTCATTATAAAGTCCATCGAAATTGTTATTACGGTTACTCTTACCAGTTTTGTAGTGGAAGTAATTTCCATGGAGTCTCTGGCTCCAAGCAATGCTGCCTTATCAGCTGGATGCGTTGTAACATTCGTTGATGTACTGAAAATATATGAAAATGTGTGCGTAAGTCAGATTAGAGTTTGAGTTAGGGATGAAATGCAACTGAGTCTGAATATGGGCTGCCTAGACTAGACTTAAGCTGCGTATTTTGAAATAAATTATTTACACATTTTGTGGTAAATTTTGTTTAAACAGAAAACCGAGTTGACTTTAAAAATTAAATAATTGATTGCCATTTTTGACAGTTTGACTCCATCATAAATATTTATGTCATGGTGGCGTAATCTATATCCCCTATCACATAGCCCATGATACTATGGGGTATGTCACAATTTTTATGCCACCAAATAGTTGAAAAAGAAAAAGAAAGAAAGAAAGTGATGATGCCATTCAGGCTACAACATGATGTCCAATGGCATAAACTTAAATACTCGCTGAACAACTAGGCCGACCTGAAGTTAGCTATCAGAGAAAATCGCACATGACAGGAACAGATAGAACATCATCAGTCAGTACAATGTCGCTCCCGCCCCGCCGTCGCTCCACTCGTCGCAAGTTTCGTACCCGCAGCCTTAGGGACGTCCGAGATAGTTGGCGCTTAATTCTTACGCATCAAAAATGTACATTTTTACCCAATACATCGTACGTTACTACCCGGTCACATTATCTCGAGACCTGTGACGGCACGTCGCGTCGGACGTACCGTACTGATGCGCCCGTGGCGAGCGCGGGGGTTGAAAGGAGAACGGGACGCGAGGTTCGCATTTCAGCGAGGTCTCTAGATAATGTGACCGTGATACCAATTTAAATACAACATGAGGCCAACCCTAATGAGCAGTATGGTATTAGAAGGCCAAGTTTCTCTCCGTTATTGGAGGAGCCCTGTCCCTGCAGTAAGAAATAAGTGGGTTTTTAGGATTAGGTACTCACATGATTTTCAGTAAAGAACTCATATCTCCTCCGCGCATGTCTATACTGAAGTTGGTAAAACGGCGACTTCCAGGATTCTATAAAAAAAAGATATTTAAATATTTACAAATCAAAAAGGAAGGAATACTTGAAATTAAACCCTATACCAATCCGTCTGGCCAGCGTGGTATTAGTAGGTGAAGTATCCCTCCGTCCCGGGAGGAGGCCCGTCCTTGCAGTGGGACATTAATGGAAAAATCTCCAGTTTTGGATTAGACATCCAAAGAAACTGCGTAAAAAGCGCATCTAACGAACATGCTTATACACTGAGCTTATTGACTCCTGTAAGATAATTTCAGAAGCGGTTTAAGAAGATAATCAGTTATCTTCTTCGGTTCTGATGAAACGGTCATTAAAAAAAATTGAATAAAGAATGTCCAGTTCGCCGAATGTTCACACAGTAACATCCTGGCTAAAAATATTATAAGGGGATCACACAAATAAATTGTTTTGCGTGGATTTCAACCTGCGTCAGTCGATTTGCTACCCAGGCAATTAAAACGTTTTTCTCATACCTAGTCTTCGGGCCTGGAACGTCAAACAAAAACACACTCTTCTACAATACTGCTAATAGTGACTTCACTATAGGCTGACCGTTTAACTCAGACCCCGCCTGCGGTAATAGGGGTGCGCGGGGGGCGAGGACAAAAGAGAGAGCTATCTCTTGATTTTTTGACAAAACGGCGCCATCTATATACTAGATCCGAACTACATCACATGACAACACAGATCTAATTTTTAGCTAGCTTATTTTTATGAAATAAAAAGAAGGAAAAATTGAAATTATACCCTAAACCAATCGAAATACCTGGAGAGGTTTTTTTATTTTTCTGGTCAGGCTTTAAATTGTGTAATAATTTAGATTGCATATTTTCTCTAAGAAAGTACGAGATTTAGTGGCAAGATGACGCCACCATCTTTGAAATTTGTAAATTGTATAGAAGACGGAGTAGCATACTGCACTAGTGTCATACTGACATACTGACTAGGTGTCCGTTATGGTAGCGTGTAAAAATAAAAAAAACTCTTATTATTGTTCTTATTATCTGTAAATATTTTCTAAGACTGATTCTTACAAATATGTTTAAATTATACCTGTTTTACTGTGATTATTGTAATGTGATTTTAATATATAATTAATGATTGTACAATTGTTATTATTTGTAAATATTTTATAAGACTTTAGTTATAATTATACTTATAGTTTAAATCAGCCATTCTTATAATCTAAAGAATAGGTTCTTTTTATTATTGTACAAAGGATTGTTAAGGATATTTCTTAAATAACAATAATTTGATTATCTTTAAAAGATAATCAAATTATTACAAATTATGTTATATTATTGTTATTTTTGGAGTCCGTGTCAGCCAACGAAATACGATAATACCTAAGAAAATGGAATGGCGGCCATGAATTACACATTATATTATTATATGACTTCGACATTATGACATAAAATTGTTGATTGTTTATGGATTGGTTTAAAAATTAAACAAATATTAAATAAGTATTTTTATCATAAGTATTTAAATAAATATATTTTAAAATACCTGTGTCACGGTCAAACGTTTTAATATACCTATTTATTAACTGATTAAAGCTTTCCATAACTTATGGGCGTTTTTGGGGCTAACCAGCCCAGCACCGTCAATTGAAAACAATCGTAATTCACGAATAGGACCAATAATCATAACAGCCCATTAATGTCCCACTGCAGAGACGGGCCTCCTCCCGTGACGGAGGGATACTTGGCCTACTAACACCACGCTGGCCAGACGGATTGGTATAGGGTTTAATTTCAAGTTTTCCTTCTTTTTATTTCGTAAAGGTAATATTCACGGATAGTCCCTTAGTCGATTTTTACGACACCCATGGGATGAGATGGGGTGGTGACACATTGTATTCTTACTCCGTCACCACACGGAATACCAACACGGACCAATAATGCAAAATGTTATTTACAAAGTCGTTACAAAAGGCAATAAAGTTTTGTATAACACATTCTTATCACTTTAAATGGTTTTTAATTAGATAAATATTGCATTTAAAACAAAAACGGTCGTTTCATTTTCGCATGCGAATTTTAAGTAATTGTCTTTGATTCGTAGTACTTATTTCTCATCTTAGTCTTTAGTCTGTGTATAACACGACGCCATATTTATCTAAATTTTAAGTCAGGAATAAAAAATAGAATATAACTATCGTGGGTGACACCGACTCCAAAAATAACAATTATATTACATTATTTGTAATAATTTGATTATATTTTAAAGAATCTACAAATAAATATATTTGTAGACTCTTCAAGAAATATCCTTAACAATACTTTTTACAATAATTAAAAGAACCTATTCCTTAGATTATAATTAAGTAAAAAGAATGTCTGATTTAATGTTGCAAAACCAAAATAAAACAAATTATGTTTTACTTTAAAGTGCAATTTTTGTCTTTGAAGTTGGTTATTTTTTGTAAAAAGTTATTTTATTTGGCATAGTAACCAACTCGATATAGCTCTTGTGTACACTACCATAACGGACACCGATACCCCGACCCTCGTCCCTTTCATACCGCAGGCGGGGACTGAGATCGGTCGGCCTATAGAAGTATTTACTGTACTTTCTATTTGTAATAGTATCGTAACAATCACGTTTCTCCCGATAACTTACAAGATGGCTGGTGGAACATCCTCGACTATTCTTGGTCGCTCTCGTGTCCTCTTGACTTCCACCATTGAAGAATGACATCCGAGTTCTTATCGGATATGCTCCTAAAGTGTCCTTAATGTCGTCGGCGTTCTCGCAGAAATTCTTTATACCCATGTTGTTGAATTCTGAAATAAAAGGTTTTATTAATAGTCCTCACTCATCAAAACAATCCAATGAATTCAGCCGACTACGGACTTTTAACACTATAACAGTTGAATTGCTGTTGTGTCGTGTTAGAATTACCAATTTATAAAAATAGCAGACTTGGGCCCCTGTTTGATCTCCCTGCTGAGGTTTATATTCTAGGGACTATTGTATGGGGTCCTTAAAAAGAGAACTTATGGTGTTCCATAGGCTACGGTAATCACTTACCACCAGGTGGACCGTATACCTGTTTGCCACCAACATGGTATAAAAATAATGCACTTTCCTTCCCTTTCTTTCCTTCACTTTCCCAATCCTGCAAGTTCCGAACTAAGTAGAGCTGGACAGTGGACACTCGACAAGCCTATACTTTTTTTATTGTAAAAATACGTGCATTTTCTCTTAGTCGGTTTGTACGACACCCATGAGATGAGAGGGGGTGGTGACATATTGTATTCTTACTCCGTCACCACACGTAGAATGTAATACCTACTGTAGACTGTACTTACTATATTCTTTCCAAATAGCCGGAGCAGTTTTCTGAGCTTTTACATTCTTAATATTCTTAAGAACAGCTCTCCTCTGAGGTGGTTTAAATTCAGCCATATCTCCAAACAACATGAATGGCCTGTCCTCGTAATCAAGTTCATCCCACCAATTTGTTACTGTAAAGGAAAATATAATATTTTGTTAATATTTATAATAGAACATTATACAAACATCAAATTAACGAACACAATGAACATCTAGCCCCAATACAGTAATTTATGGAGCTCACTAATAATTGTCGTCCCTGGGAACCGAACCCGCGACCTTTTGGGGACTGTAGCGTCATACACGGCCCCTGTGACACCGAGGCAGTCATTTTCCATTATATTCAATAATACCTATAATGCTTGTCAAATTTGCCACGGTTGACTATACGATAGTACTTAGGTATAAATAAATAAATATTCACGAACATCTCTACACAGCGCCATGCGCCAGCATGCGTATGTAGGTACCTACACATAGTTAAAGTAAGCTAGGCTTAACCTGCTTGTGTTATGGGTAACAGAACAACGGATATTAATACTTATATACTTTTCTTTTGTAAATTTATACATATTATAGGTACATAGAAACACTCAGACCAATGCAAACAATCATGTTCATGCACACAAAGATTTGCATTGAGCGGGAATCGAACCCGAGAACTCTGCGTAGCAGCCATGTAATAAAACCACTACACCACAGAAGTCGTCAAATATAGTTTCCTAAATTGTTTGACTGTAATGATAATTATCATAACAGTCAAGCAGAGACTGGCCTCCGCCTGTGTAAGAGAACAACTTAGGCCACGCTGGTTAAGCAAAATGTTATAGAGTTCTACGTCAAGATTTAAAAAAAAACCAGTGACGGAATTCCTTCCGGTATTAGCCTGCTAAAAGCATGTCGGCCGTACCTATTGTAGCAGGGCTTAAAGTTAAGTTATCCTTATGTTTTCGTAAAGTTATTCTTTACACTTTCACACAACGCCATCTAGTCCCAAGCTACGCAGAGCTTGTACTATGGGTACTAGACAACGGATTACAAACTTAATAACTACTTTTTTTTGTAAATACGTATGTACCTACACATTGTAGGTACACAGAAAACATTATAGATATTATTTCCTTATGTATTCTTGTGAAACCTTAATCCTTCAACACATAGATGAAAATAACGTAAAAAAAAATATGTATTAAAAGAGCGTAAACCTTGATCAATAGTTTCTTCTTCAATTATCTCTGGTATTTCCTCCTCGCCGTCGCATGGATCCTCATTAGGATCATCATGTAATGGACTTTCCGTCTCCAGTAACTTGGGCAGGTCTATGAAGAACTGGTTTGTTTCTGCGGAGCCCCCAGCGAAGTCGTAGATGAAATTCATGAACTGAAATTGATTTGCATTTACTTTACTCATCTCATACTTTAAACTTCCTGGTGGACTCCTTGTGGTGTGGTGACGGAGTAAGCATACAATATGTAACCATCCAATCTCATCCCATGGGTGTCGTAAAAACCGACTAAGGGACTATCCGAGAATATTATCTTCACGAAATAAAAAAAAGGAAAATTTGAAATTAAAACCTATACCAATCCGTCTGGCCAGCGTGGTATTAGTAGGCCAAGTATCCCTCCGTCACGGGAAGAGGCCTGTCCTTGCAGATGAATAAAAATTAAAACATATATTGGCGATATCCGGTTACCTCGCCAACAACAATTTTCATTTTTTCCCGCCACTCATCATCAACTCTGGCAGCAGTTTTGTATCCCCTTGACAGATAAAGAATAAGGTTTTGCGCGTCCATTAGTATGTCTTGGAGATCGTTTATGTAATTTGTGTAATCTGGAATATATATTATATGTTAAAAGCCGGATCCACACCAAACGATCCATTTTGGATCGGCGGCGATCCCGCGATCCGCGATCCATCGATGACGGATCGCTCGCGGCAAAGAGCGCGGCAAAGAGCGAGCGCTCCTGCCGCGCAGTTTGGATCGCACGAGGCAAGTCCACATCAAAGGCATTCAATTTAGTTATATATAATACACAAAATTTACTTTGCTATAATATTTAGATCAGGCGCAGTTTCATATTATAAATTAAAATAAGTATATAAATACTTGTAATTATAAAAACTTACTTAAACTATATAACAACTTGTAATTATTAGGCCCCTGCAGCTAATTTAAATGTTTAATGTTCGATTAAGTATCTCTTGTACATTTTTTTGATACTACTTTCGTGGTAAAATTATTCACAGAAGCGCTAATTTGCATTATGGTTTGCTGTAGAGGATGCTTCCCAGCAGTATCAATTTAAATTTAATGTGCTCTTAAACTACAGAAGCACTCTTTATTGTAAGGTAGTACTCATTATGCACCCCCACACCCCAACATTCGTTTTCACCAAAACAACATCCCGAAATCGTCAACTGGTTTGCCCCAGAGCATGACGTAATCTTACTTGTCCGGCCTAAACTTAGCATTCACTAACTAAGACACAAATACCCGCTCCTCACTTTTCCCGCCGTTTAGTTCCAAAAATTAGGTACATCTGCGGTAGCCATTTGTAATAACTGACGGCCATCTTAGATTGCATGACATGTATAGTACCTATTACGGGCTCAGTTAATAGATAAATTATTACAGTAATACGTGGAAACTCACCTTCAATAAGTCTCAATTTCTCCATTTTACTTTTAGTCCGTTCTGTACACATAACGTACATAAGAGCTGCTAAATTCTTACACTCTAATTGACTCTCTAATGCTCTTATTTTTTCCTGTCTTTCTCTATGTGCTTCTCGAAGCATGTATGCAGTACGCATTTGTTCGTTCCTGTTAATAAACAATTAGGTACATAAAAGTATTACGGGAATCGAACTATACAGATTAATGGCATCTGTATAGTTCGATTCCCGTAATACTTTTTTGTCCGTGTGATGACGGAGTAAGAATACAATATGTTACCACCCCATCTCATCCCATGGGTGTCGTAAAAACCGACTAAGGGACTATCTGTAAATATTATCTTTACGAAGTAAAAAGAAGGAAATCTTGGAATTAAACCCTATACCAATCTAATTGGCCAGCGTGGTATTAGTAGGCCAAGTATCCCTCCGTCACGGGAGGAGGCCCGTCCCTGCAGTGGGACATTAATGGGCCGTTATGATTAACCTGTTGAGTTTGATTCCCGTAATACTTTTTTTTAAAGCGCATTAGTAAGTCCCTGTGTCGCGGAGCCTTTACAAACATCAATTTTACGGACACAAATAACATCCAGACTCTGGACAATAATTTGTGGATCAGACAAAGAATTGTCCCGCGTGGAAATAGAGCCCACGTCCTCGTTTACGGGCAGCCGCCTGCGCGACCAACCATCAGAAAGCCAGAGGAAATTAAGCCTTGAGTCAAATGCTTAAATTTCATTTTTGCATGGAATAAAAAAGGCGCGCGTATGCCGCGGCAACGGCGGAAAAAAAAATTAAGATCTGTGTAGGTCTGTATAAAGTTCAATATCCTTTGGTAAATGTGATATACTGTCAATGTGGTATTTATTGCTTAAAGGCCTACACAGACCGGGACGGCATGGCAAGGGATTTTAATTTTTTCTAATGGAAATTCAACCGTACCGTTACAGAAATACGACATAAATTGCTATGCTTTAAAATGATGCCGCGGCATTGAAAGGGATTTTATCGCACGGCATTTTTAATTTGCCGTCCCGGTCTGCGTAGGCCATAAGTCCAGCAGTGGGCGTCAATTAGCTGATAATATCAGCTATTATATTATAATGATTAGGCACTTACATTATTATAAAATCACATCTCTCCGTAGACACTTCTATTTCTTTATGTAATCGTTTCTCATATTCAGTACGAAGTTCCATTTCTCTTGCTCTTAATACCCGTTCTAGACAATGCTTGTCTTTAGGCTGATTCTGTAAAGTGAAATAGTCGTAGAATCGGCAAAAGCCTTGAGTCGCGGGATCTTTCATCAACATACATTTAACAGACACAAAGCACATAGGCTGGCACATCGCTCGTCAACCATAAAAACTTCGGGACAACAAGAGATTAATTTTCGCATTTTAAACCAATCCTATCCTACTAATATAATAAATGCGAAAGTTTGTGAGGATGGATGGATGAATGGATAGATGGATGTTTGTTACTCTTTCACGCAAAAACTATGGATTTTGATGAAATCTGGAATATAGGTAGTTTAGTGTGTAGAATAACATTTAAGCTACCTATACAACGCGGTTGAAGCCGCGGGCATTAGATAGTTGATAAAACGTGAAAACACGTGAACGTTTGGTGAAACACGAAAACGTTTGGTAAAGGATTCATTCGGCAAATCGTTCGTCGACAAAAAATACTTCGCTAAATAACTTTTCGCTTTTACCATCGATCGACAAAAAGCTGGTCGGTATATAATAATTTATTCGACAAATCGTTCATCGACCATGTGTCTTTCCCATCATAGTTGCGGACCCGAGTCAGTTGGCGCTTACAATGGACGACCGAAGAAATAAATTACACTTAAGTTTTCCAGAAAAAGGTCTTACCATCATCATATCATATCAGCCTGTAGACGCCCACTTCTGGACATAGGCCTCCTCCAAAAGTTTCCACCCTGCACGGTCCTGTGCCTCACTCATCCATCGGCTTCCTGCCGTTCTAATCAGGTCGTCGGTCCATCGTGTGAGGGGTCTCCCCACCCTTCGCTTTCCCGTGCGCGGTCGCCATTCAAATAATCTACCATAATCTACCATTAAAATATAGTACTTACAGTTTCCCCACAAACGCAGTCAGGAAGAGGACTTTCTTTATTAGAAAAGTTGGTGGAGCCTGTTGGTGTAAGCTGTTCTTCTTTTATGACATCAAGATGTTCGGACACATTAGTTATTACTTTCTCATCAGAACCACTGTTCTCAGATGGACTCACTTTTGTTGATGTATCTGAAGGGACTTCCCCGCCATTACCAAGGAGTTCTTTCATCTGTGAAATATGCCAGTAAATTCAAGGATTAGGAATTTATGAACAAAAAAATAAGAGAAACTTTTTTTGAGTTAGCATTTTTTTTTTCACCAACTATACCCTTTCCAGCGTAAGTTTGGTTTTTTGGCAGTTCACGTCCATGAAGTTTCATAATACTTCCGCTTATTTTTCAAACAAAGAATATTGTATTTCATGGATGTACCCATGTTTTTTTCGGTTACCATGGTTACTTAGTGATGGACACTCATAACGATTACAACCATTATGAAACAAATTACAAATAATCGATAGGAATAAATGCTATGAGTAAACCTGAACTCTTTTTATCACGTTTATGTGTAATATGATATTTTAGACTACCTAAGTATAAGCCGCGAATGTGTCACGATAGATTATGTATTTTAAATAATACCTAAGCTAACTATAATTATATAATTTTAAGCTATAGGCTAATTTTCTTTACATAGATAAAGAAAGAAACAATAATATAATGTAAAAGATGATGTAAGTTGATGTAAGGATCCAAATGTGTAAAATAAAGCAATTTGGAAAATAGAAAAATCGCTTATAATCAAATGGCATTACATTCGAAATACTGCTGAACGTCACTAACTACAATCTGTCAAATGTTGTTAAATATAGTGGAAGGGGTATAACCGCCTATGCCTTACAGCAGTGGACGTTCATAGGCTGATATAAAATGATAATTAATATGATAAAAATCTGCTTGGTTAAAGCATGTAGGCATGTAGGTACCTATACAAATATTACCCTAAATATCAAACGCCTATTTGTTTTCAAGCAGCAAGTTATTTGCTATCGATTTGTAAACGATATATTTATTAGAGGAATATGGAACTGTTTGTTTTTCTATATAAAGAAATTAACGTTTTTCTTATTGTATCGTAGATTAATAAATTGTAAAAGTCAACTTTTACTCAAAATAATAATTATGGGTAAAAACAAGAATTTGCAATTGTGTACCTAAACTTAATTGTCGTGTACCTACATACAATATTATACCTCTTTTCTTGTGATAAAATAATTGATTTTACTAAATAAACACTCAAGACATTATCTGATATTACTTTGGGAAATCATTATTACAATGTGCAAAAATAAATTTGTGTAAAGTAACATGTTACGAAAATAATAAAGACGTAACAAAAATGTTTTTACTATTGTTCTCGTTTTATTAATTACTATATAACATAATATTATTTTAATGCTTAATCGATACCAAATTGACAAATTAAGTATGATCGATTTGCTCTTTAAAATCGTTCCAAAACCTTAGTTCATAAAATGTCAAACAGGATTTGACAATACTGTAGTATAGTAGACAAGTTACGGATGGCAACACAAAGTACTGCTGTCGTGAAGTTTGTAACATGTGATGTTTCGTGAAAAGTGTTAATTTTTTAAAGAAAAACCTTTTCCAATTATTCATAGTGTACATTGAACGTGTTAAAAAACATAAGTTCTGTGTTCTGTGCTGTGTATATTGTGTTAATTTCATTTGAAGACGGTAACATAAATTACATGGATAAAGCCGTCACCTGAGGTTGTAAAGGTTAGTGCTTTTTTCATCTGTTGTTTGTCTTAAAATAGATTTCTGTGCGGGTCGCAATGATATTTCAGTTTTGTTTGTGTAACGCATTCATGTAACTATTCAGTTTTTCATAAGACCTTGAACTAGAAATTTATCAGAGTACCGTGATCAAGGTTAGGTTCGCGCGGGCTATTCATCTCGGAAAGCCTTGTTTATTTGTCTGTTCCTGAGTAGTATCTGTAGTATTATAGTAAAACACGTGTAAAAAGTTAGTATTACTAGTGTTTACCACGTCCTAAATCGTGTAAAAATGCTAAAATCTGGTACCGTGAACATAACCTCAAAACACGATTGTATTTGGTGCAGTTTTTTTTGGCAAGTACCGTGAAACGATGGATTCACCGTTATCTTGGTCATGCGCGCGTGTTATTAAGGCTATTAGAAGTTTATGTGAAGATATTCGATTAAATTTTATATCATAAGCGGTGCAGGTCACGTGAAACTAACTTTTACGCATGCTTTGACAGTTCTTTTAGATTATTTTGGTCCTTATCGCCGATGACGACAAATAAAGAATTTGGCGTCAATTTATTAGATAATACATTGCTGTAACATGCTGAAATGCATTGATCTAGATTTTATTGCAGTTTAACTAGTGTATAATATGCAATTAGGTTTTGTTTATTCATGATATATAATAAAATAAATCAATACTAGCTTCCTGTTCAATTTAATTGTTATTTTTGATTAAGTTAGCCCATCATGACACTGAACTGGGATTTGATTGCTGATATAAACTTGACACTCAGTAATTGGTATTAGATGTTTCTCTCTCCTGCTGATTTATGCTATTATGCTTTTGAATTCTGCTTATTCATTACACCATTAGGCCTAATAAAAAAGATACCATCACTTGTTTATAAACACATTACAGATCTTTATGTTTTTAATACAGTAATGCTACTTGCACATTGATTTAACAGTACCTATATAAGATGCTGGTTATAGACCATACTTATATACTTTTATGTTTAAATATACCCCCTTACTCATAAACGCCTCTTAAATTTAATCACTGTTTAGCGAGATTTTTAATAGTAAAATCAACCTTATACCAAACAAAACCGCAAGAATTTAAGCTAATCAATTGACTAAAATTTATGAGGTGTTTATGAGTAAGGGGGATAGAATATAAATTATGTTAATCTTCTATGAGTTTAGAAATTCTAAAACCACTATGCATACATTATAGCTTTGGTCATAGAGGCTAAACAAGAGGCTCTGATCTCTTTTATTTTTCTTAAAGATAACACTTCTTGTCTGGTCGCACATTTTAGGTCAAAAGTTCTAAGCTGCTACGATTATGCTAATGAAGCTTACGGCATAAAAATAATAATGACCTCATAAACTATTAAAATACTTTTACTTTTGTCACAAAAACTTTTCTATTTAATGCACATTATCTTAAATAAATCTCTATTTTATTTAAAAGTATTTCATGACTGTAAGAATTACTTTATGAAGGAAGAGTAAGCCTTATTATATTTTATGGAATAAGATGATTTTATAATTCCTAAATCATATTTTGTTTTTTGTGCGAGTTCATTGACCTTACAATCGGACCGTTACTTCAGAATAGTTCACATGAAAACAAAGAATTTGCAGATTGTAATTATTATTTTTGTTAATTCTTAATGTAAATTCTCGGCTAGAGTGAAGCTTCGGAATATCTTGGTTAATGTTTTCCAGGTATAGTCTACTACTATTTTGTATGTTATTGAAAATAGTTTACTATGTATTTATACATAGAGTTAAATTTACATTTTTAATGTTTATCCTTTTGTGCACATTTTATCTATTCAATCTTGATTTTTAAATATAGAAATATACTCTCATTCTAGTGCCCTACTTGGCTCTCAAGGCTTTGGGGTGAAGCTACTATAGATTAGAAAAGATCAAAGTTCTGTTCATCTTATATTTATTTATTTTAATTTTGGAAGTAAAATCTTTAAAAGAAGGAATTAGAATTTATAATGATTCTGTGATTGATATTGTGCACAAACTATGTTAGGTGTTATACATATAAATGGTGAGACAGTTCGTTGGCTCATGTTTTAAGTGTCATCAACTTCTCATCATTCAACAAAATTCTGACATTTTAACATGCCTTGTAATAGTGAGCCAACGAGTTGCGAGTGAAGTTATGAGAAAGGTTTGCCCTTTTATGATTTCAAATCTATACTAATTGTATAATAAAGAGGTAAAGTTTGTGTGTTTGTGTCGTTGTAGGTAGTAATCTCTGGATCTACTGCACCGATTTTAAAAATTCTTTCTGTGTAGAATAGTCCATTTATCGGGGTGTGTCATGGGCTATATAGTATCACGCTATGACTAATAGGAGTGGAGCAGTAATGAAATATGTTTAAAAAAGGGACGTGTTTTTTTCGCCGCCCAACGAAGTGGGCACGGGTCAGCTAGTTATAAATAAAAGGTTGATTGTCCTGGTAAGCTTGTATCCATGTATTCTTCTAACTTATCTATATATTTGTACAACTTCCTTAATGTAAATTGCTTCCTAATGTCACCAAGATAATTTACATTTTGTCCTTTGTCTACCAGTTTTGTAGGCTGCATAGATAATGTTGTTTATATTGAAGGAAAAACTACTAAAATATGTTAAAAGAAAATTTATTAGTGATTGGACTTAATTCCACCTTCATTCCAATATCGCAATACATAGTTAGAGATATTAGTGCTTAAAGTTAAAATTCTGCTGATATCAGTATTCAATTTTGCAGTTATTTAGTGGCAGATGAATACTATATGTACTTATAATGTGGTTTTATTTATTGTTGGTATGATATAGGTGGAAGAACCTCCACTTACACATCTTATAGATAGTCTACTCGTGACCATGGCTGGTGTTACCTGGCCGAAACATCCATCGTATTGTTAGTTAGATAGTTACGCATCTGTAATCCCGGGGCGAGTGTTAGTGTTATCTTATGTGAGTAAGATATAAATAATGTAGAAGCACTGGTTATCTTAGTTTGTTGATTAAGTTTCTTTTTATTACTAGATGATGTACGTTCCTCTATGGTAATGATGGTAAGAGTATATCAACTGTGTAAATGTTTCGTATGAACCCTGATTGCCTCTAACATAACCAAATTTTTTTTTATCATCAAAAAATAACACTAGATTGTTGTCTAAATGATAAATTCATAAATTTAACCGAGATTTGAGAACCTTCAAGCTATTTATAAACTATAACTAGGTAAGACTTAACCCTGTAGTTCTTGCCAGAATGTTGACAGAAAGATGTCCTTGTTAGACCATTCATTACCAAATGTTGAGAATTTGTTATAATATATTTATTATTGCCCATTCATTCATAAAATTTACTACTATGTACTGCATAAGAATTTCTTTTTTGTAGTGGTTTTATGCAACATAAATTGTGTGGTAATCTATACTAATATTATAAAGAGGTAAAGTTTGTGACATTGTTTAGGGTAGTCTTTGGATCTAAAGAACCAATTTTAAAAATTCTTTCTGTGTTAAATAGTCTATATATTATCACGCTATGACTAATAGGAGTGGAGCAGTAATGAAATATGTTTAAAAAAGAAATGTGTGTGTTGTGTGGTAATTTCTAATAATCTTGTGTAAAGACAGAACCCTTAAATAAGAATAAAGCTTATACCTATAAAACTTGTTAAAGTTTATTAACTATCACACCTCACATTTTAATTATAAAACACTGTTTAAAATTTGTAAATAATGGTGTTTGTAAGCAAGTTCTTAAAAATCTTTGTAACTTGACTAAGTTTTCCTAAGATCTTACCCTACCGGAGGTATGTGTATGTGTTGGTAGGTAAATCAATTGGGTAAATTTTACTCCTATATTTCAGTCAGTGGCTTGACTTATATATGGTTATTAACTAAACACTTACTTATCCATAACTTTAGAACTAAAAAGCTCTAGACTGGGTACTAATATTTTATGTTGTATGAGGTAATTAAGTAAAAATATGCATACCTTTAAGCTTTGGTTAACTAATAGTATTTTTTTTTATATTTTTTCAAGTTTTTCCTAATTTTTTTGTTATTTTGTTGTTTGATATTGTAATCAGCTGTTGAACATTACTGACATATTTAAATGTCAAAGATGTGTGCCATTTATTATTATGACATTTGTCATGGTTTTCAATAATAAACAATTTGAATTATTCTAAATTCTAATAAAGTAATGAAAACTTTTTGTGCTAAATGTAAAAGTATTATGGTAATAACTTGTATAAAACCAGGAAGTAATAAGAAACCTAAAAACCCTGTAGATAACAGCAATTTTTATTTCTTTAAGTTGAAAAATATTAAATCCTACTACATAGTAATATTACAAATGCGAAAGTTTGTGGGGTTGGATGGACTTGATTTTTGTTCCATGTGTATCACTATGCCTATACTCAATATGCCTGTAATATTTTAAAAACTTGACCGCCTGAAGATACAATTTATTTTTAATATTAAGTTTGGCTGTGACTTTGTGGTAAAAACACATTTTATCCCCATCCCATCCATTAGCATCCATTTAGTCTGACTATTACTTCTATCAATCCTTAGAAAGAAGAAATGCTTGACATAAAACCCGATAATAAACCGCCTAGCCAGCGTAGTATCTGTCGGGCAAGTTTCCCTCTATATAAGAAGAAGGCTGACCCTGTAGCGAGACGTTCATATCATCATAACAGCCTATTAATGTACCATTGCAGGGACGGACCTCCTCTCGGGACGGAGAGATACTTGGCCGACTAATACCTAATACGCTGGCCAGACGGTTTGGTCGGTTTTTACGACACCCATGGGATGAGATGGGGTGGTGACATATTGTATTCTTACTCTGTCAATACGTGAATATTATCTTTACGAAATAAAAAGAAGTAAAACTTGAAGTTAAACCCAATCCGTCTGGCCAGCGTGGTATTAGTAGGCCAAGGATCCCTCCGCCATGGGAGGAGGCCCGTCCCTGCAGTAGGGCATTAATGGGCTGTTATGATGATAGGATCTGTAAGCATTTTGCTTGATCTCTCCAAGAACGAACTTGCAGTTCAGAACACGGATAACCCATATATTATCAGTATAATGTGTCAGTATTAACAGGGTTTGTAAGTCACGGTCAGAGATAAGGAGCTTGAACCAACTGTCATTATGTCGGATGACGCTTTATCGCATTTGATAGGTTATTTATTTACTTTGTATGTATGTAAAAGAGGTTTCTTTTAATTTTCTGTGTGATGTGAGGATCTTTTCGCGGGATTTCTTCAAGTGCTAGTTAGTATCTACAGGGTAAGATCCAACCCAACGTTTGAAAATGTAATAAGAATAAAATGAAGGGGTTGGAATAGCTTCCCAACTGGCAATGTAGACGAGACTTGAACGCAAATGTGTTAAGACTACTTAAAATTAAGGCAGTAGACTGTTTTTTTTAATACATACCTACTTGAAATTTTTTCTATTTATTCGGGGTACTAGTGGACAATATAATGATCCAATATCTCAACTTTTTTTTACTGGAAGGACGCCTTTCATACTTACAGTGAAAGAGGGAATCTTGACGTAATTATAAGTATTAAAAGAACCAGGCATTAAGGGTTAAGATTAAGAAAGTAATAGCTATATACGTCTTCGATATTTACGCGGGTGATTGGTTTGGGTAGCTACTGATAACGGAAAGATACGCAGAGATGTTTGCTTTCTGCGACATAAACATGTTAAAAATATGGAATGATGTGTGATTTTTATCATCTTCGTGTCTTGTGTTAAATGATAATGATACTTTTCATACACAAAAATAAATTAACAGCAACGGCCTCACTGTTTAGGTAGAAAACAGAGATAAGCGCCGATTACACTAGACTACATGTAGTCAACTACATCTTGTAGGACACTACATGTAGTCTTTCTATTTCCAAAACAATTACATCGAAATGGAGTATTCTCCTACAAGATGTAATTGACCACATGTAGTCTAGTGTAATCGGAGCTTTTGATAGAAATAATGTTATTATTTTCGAGGCCCGCAGTCGCTGACCAGCACCCGCTAGGATAATTGATGAATATCTGTATTTTCGTCGCACGGGTTTTTACTGGAACTTTTGAACGAACCCCGGCCGACATTCTTAAAATATGAAAGATTCTGTTAGGATCTATCCGGTCTATTGGGATTCTTACATATCTGCCTAGTCTGTGTGTAGACGGCTTTTTAAACTTTATGCTAACTACGTCACAAAAATGAAGCCTCGCACAAACGACTGTCTATCTTTAGACACGTTCTTTAAAAAGTTACACGTTGCTTATAATAAATACAATATTTTTCCTAATAACCAAAACGTGTTTATCATAACAGCGCATTAATGTCCCACTGCAGGGACGGGCCTCCTCCCGTGACGGAGGGATACTTGGCCTACTAATACCACACTGGCCAGACGGATTGGTATAGGGTTTAATTTCAAGTTTTCCTTCTTTTTATTTCGTAAAGATAATATTCAAGGATAGTCCCTTAATCGGTTTTTACGACACCCATGAAATGAGATGGGTTGGTGACATATTGTATTCTTACTCCGTCACCACACGGAGGATTTCTTAAAAAAGAGATTCTTTCAAAAGTTATACGTTGCTTATAATAAATACAATATTTTTTTCTAATTACTAAAACGTGTTGATAAAATAAAGAAAACAAAATGAATCCTTTCACATGTTTTTTATCAATAAAATAATTAAACAAGTCTGACTAATAAAACGGGTAGTAGTAAAACAGCTTAACAGATAATTTGACCGGATATCAGTATTAATTAATCTGATTGTGAGTAATCAAAGCGTATAATATTCTAAAACTACTAAATCGTTCACCCATTTTTTGCTGGAAAGCTATACCTACTTTAATAAATAGTCCTGAACATGTAAAAAAAGTCTTTCAACATCATCAGCAAAAAGACCTCCACATAGGCCTTCTTTAAACGTTTCCACCTTTTTTTGTCTTATGCCTCCCTCATCATCAGTTGCCGCAACCTTATCTTGATCTAAAAAAGTGAAAAAAGGCTTTTATTATCATCACATTAGCCTAAGGACGTCCACTTTGGACATGGGCTTCCTCTAAATATCGGCACCTTATGCGATCCCGTGCCCCTCTTATCCATTGCTGTTCCGCTGACATAAGATGTCTTTCATTATCATCATATCAGCCAATTGACGTCCACCGCTGGACATAGGGACCCTCCAAAAGTCTTCACTTTGAAAATGTTTTTAAGAATATCATTTACTTAGCTATAAATCAAAGCATCTTCCTTGCTCTTTTCTATCCAAGGGTTTAAAACATCTCAGTATGTCATAGAAATATATCAAAACGGGCTCAACCGTTAAATGTAGTCCAATTGTTGTCGCAATAATCATAATTACATGCAATCTGATATAATTAATCTAATTGTTTGTTATTGTTATCGTACGATGACAGTCATCAACTACGCCCAAATCTGGCTACAAATTCATATAGGCTGTTGTTTTGAGCTATTTAGTAGTATAATTAACATATATTAATGATTTGATCACAGTATATGAACATTCCGCTGGGACGGGACTCATCCATGTATAGGAGGAAATTTGACGACCTCGTTGGCGCGACGGTAGCGCAGGCGGCTGCCGTGCACGAGGTTGTGGGTTCGATCCCCACGCAGGACATATTATTATTTGTGAGATCCACAAATTATTGTCCTGAGTCTGGGTGTTCTTTGTGTCCGTTAATGGATGTTTGTAAAAAGTCCCCGCGACACAGGGCATGATCACTAGTGCGGGAGTTGTGTTTAAAAAAAAAAAAATTGATCTACCGAAATTACGCAGGTCATGGGTTTTCAAGTTTGCTTTCTATCTTAGAAATACGAAATAGTAAACACTTTGTCGCTTTTTACGATTTTTTGACGACGCTATGATTGGTAACAACCTCTATTTGTAGTCTCCCATACCAATGCGAATTATTAAAAACAAAATGTTTGCAATAAAATAGGCTTAAAGTAATAAAATGTACGTTACTGTTTAAATTACATTTTAGTTCAAAATTTCATTGTATCTTTTATTTTATTGTATTATCACCTTTTGTCTTCCGCATAACCAAGAACTGTGTTGGATATAACAACAAGGCTTTGATGAATACCGCTGCCCTAGTTGAAAATACAACTTTTCATTAGCCTTTTGCAAATATTACCACGTGATAAACAACGTAAACTCCTTAGCATCACACCTTGAAGGTTAAATATTTGATTGTTTACACTCTTCTTGCTTGTTGAAGAAATAATTGGTTATTACCTGTATAGGTTGGTTTATAAGCTTTGACTCGAGAGTATACGAGGTAATGATATATTGTAATGTTGTCATACTGTTTAATGTTAGGGGTAAATGATCTAGTGATAGGTTTATACTCGTAGTCGTAGTAGCATAGGAGCGGTACTGAGGGCCAGATTCAGAGACCGCACTTTGACTTTACTTTAGCAAAGTCTAGTTATTATCTCTGAATTTGAACAACATTAAAGTAATCTTTTCGCATGAAAAGTTTACTTTGTAGTAATAAATAATGAAAGTAAACTTTTTCATGCGAAAAATTACTTGAATGTTGTTCAAATTCAGAGATAATAACTAGACTTTGCTAAAGTAAAGACAAAGTGCGGTCTCTGAATCTGGCCCTGAGAATACTGTTTCATAAAACAAATTCAAGAACCCATTTTAATTAAAATATTATGGAATTTATGAATTGATTTTTAATTTACTAACTTATGATTTTACCATTATATTTACATAAGTATTTTGTAAGTAGTTCTTATTGTTTTACAGTAGGTAACTACTTACAAATTTCGTTTTATCTTGAAAAGTATGGAATTACAGTCTAAACGAATACATAATCGGTAACAAAGCTCTGCTTTTAGAATAAGCCTCTTAATTACCAAATATTAATTCTCAATGCGTACTAAAATACGGCCGCGATCCATTCAATGTACTAGAAAATCAGTTTCAAAATACAATAATGAATCATTGCCAAATAACTATACAGTCGATAAGACTGCCAATGGCCTGTAAAATACCTCTTGAAATACAGTTAAAATACCGCTTAGCCGCTGTCTCGGGTATACAAATTCCGCACACGTTCGATTCTCAAAAGATTCTCCTTTGCTAGGATGATGAGTGTCTTTTCAACCGACTTCAAAAAAGAGGAGGTTCTCAATTCGGTTGTATTTTTTTTTTTTTTATTTTTTGTGTTTGTTACCTGATTTCTCGAAAACGGCTGGACCGATTTGAAAAATTTTTTTTTTGTTCGATTGAGTATACTTCCCATTTGGTCCCATTGTCACCAGATCTGGATCTGGATGACGGGATCCTAGAGAAATCGAGGGCATCTCTTGAAAATTGTAGGGACGCATTATGTAAAATGTTGTCATATACGTGCATCTCTGACGTCACTACCAAATAGTCAAGAGTCAGAACTGGTCTGATGCTGGAGACCACAGAGAGTCGAGGGAACAACTCAACGGCATATAGCAGCTACCTTGTGTTTGGGCTTATTTTAATTGTATTGATGAAAACTTTACGAAACTTGACACAAACATGATCTGATGATGAAGAAGACTGAGGGTCGAGGGAACTCCTCAACGGTATGTAGCAGCTACCTAGTGTTTAGGCTTATTTTAATTGTATTGATGGAAACTTTACACAACTTTACACAAACATGATCTAATGATGAAGACGACTGAGGGTCGAGGAAACTTCTCAACGGTATATAGCAGCTACCTAGTGTTTGGGCTTATTTTATTCGTATTAATGAAAACTTTACACAAACATGATCTTATGATGAAGACGACTGCAGAAATTTATTTAATACGAATCTTAGAAATTGTTATCAGCATGGTTTTTAACCGACTCCTGTTGAAGTCGGTTTTTTAATTAGAAAATTATTTAACTTGATGTCAGTAAAGTTCCGCGACACAAAACTCCATGCTTAATCCTTAGTACAGTACCCGGCCGTAAATAATACACATCGACTTTTATAAAGAGACAATCCGGCCATTTTCGGCTTCGTAGAGCATCATTTCTTTTTCTGTAACCACAAGAGTTGTGAGCTATTTTTCCGTTCAATGAGCGTTTTCGATCTTTGAGCGTAACAGATACAAAAGAGTTCTGTCATAATCTTTGTTATATTATCGTAAACTAAGGACTAAATTGGTATAATGTGTATTTTGACTATTGACTTAAATAAAACAGTTAAGAAAAAAAAGAAACTAATTTTTGTTCATGTTCAAATCTAGAGGTTGAACGAAGGACGATTGATGCACGGTCATCGGGTTGCAACACTTTTTCAAAAAATATCCTGTGTCAAATTTTATAAGGAAAACAGCTCTAGTCTTTTCAAATTTATTTACCTATTCTACTTTAAGGTAGTTTTTTTAAAATCATATTACATTTAAAATGAAATTAATGAAAATAGAAATAAATGATCTACGCTTTTTATTACTATATGCATCTGCCAGTTTCTTTTTGTTTACTAACTTAGGAGTACTGAATTAAAAAACGTGCGTTGTTTACATTTAATGTTTGTGTGTATCTGACGTCAATCAATAAGCGCGCCAAAATTTTGTAAGTCGTCTCAAAATAACAATATTTCTTACACATTTACTAAAATAATAACGATTATTTATTTTTCCCTGTGTGGTGGACCGTCCACCTGACGACGCGATAGGATGGACACCGATAGATTAGGAAGGCACAGACCCGCGCAAGGTGGAAATAATTGGGGGAGGCCTAAGTCCCGCAGTGGACGTCAAATGGCTGATATGATGATGATAATAATATATTTTTGTTGATAAATTTAATAATTCTACCATTCGACCGAGTCCTACCCTCGTAAGAGACTGTTTAGTTCGGTACCACCACTGATCCCGCTTGTTCACCACCAGTTACGGTTTCCCATTTTTTAATTGAAACGGTTTTTGTGTTTACAATGGTTATACGTTATCTATACTAATATTATAAAGAGGTAAAGTTTGTGTATTTGTGACGTTGTAGATTACCCCATCTCTGGATCTACTGAACCGATTTTATAGTATCACGCTATGACCAATAGGAGTGGAGCAGTAAGGAAATATGTTAAAAAAAGGACGCGTTTTTTTCGCCGCCCAACGAAGTGGGCACGGGTCAGCTAGTTAACTATAAGCAAAGTAATGCTTCAGATGAAATGGATCTATATGAATAGGCTTTCTTAATTAGCTTTGTATTCGTTTTTCTGGTATTAAAAAGTAACATTCGGAAATATTTAACCATTTATTTGTCGCGACTTAAATCAAACTTTAAAATATTTTGACGTTACAGATATCGCTTATTGTGTTTCCGTTATGAGTCGATATTTACTAATACGACGATTTAGATAAACTTCTAAATTGATAACGAAGCCTACATTAATAAATGCCTCGATGGCAAAGCAGTTGTGTATGCGACTGTCGAGCACTTGGTTGCGGTTTCGAATCACACTCAAGAAAATGATTTGTGTGATCCTCAAATTATGGTCTGAATGACTTTGTGTTTGTTATTTTCATGTCCTTATTAGTTCCAGCTTGTGTAGCTGGAACTAATAAGGACATGAAACTGAACTGAACTTGCGCACTAGATAGAGCTGTCATTATTAAAAAATATAGAAAAATCCAATCGGCCCCCAGGGCATCTACAAATTGATTTATTAATTAACTAAACCTAATTTATTTATTTTTTCAATTGATTAAAATATGTCATACTTATTTATTTTTATATTTGTTACAGGTAAGGCAATGTTATTGTCGTTGAGCCTTGAGAATCAACTGGTGATGGTCGAATTTTACCTCTAGGTAAGTAGACATCTTTATGATTGTACGTATAGTAAATACAATTATAGATAAAACTGAATAGAGTTTATTACCCGAAAATTACGTCTATTCCCAGTTTCCCCCGAACACTTTCCCCCCATCGGGGGAAACTGGGAATTTTGGAAAATTTTGTCGCATCTTCCCCCGAATGCATAAATCGGGAGGTACACCTAATGAATTCGTATATAGCTATAAACTTCATACCATAAAAATATGGTATTGTTATTATTCAAATATGTAGTAACATTTTGTAAACGAGGATTTTAAAATAATAGATGGAACAGGGAAACAGCCGTGAGCGATACCTACCTATAGCATAAGAGCAAGACATCGCTAAATTTTATAGCGTATAGTGTCCTTACGTCCCGCTGCAGAGATGGTCCCTTCAGTCACGGAGAGAACTTAACCCACTCAGGACAGACGGATTGTTAAGAGTTTTATTCCTAGTTTCCCTTCCTTTACCAATTCGATAATACGCAATTTCATTTACTCCGAGGATTAATTCGTAAAAGAATTTGTGGACCAATTTGAATGAAATTTCTATAGGACATTAAACTAACTAATCCAAGTTGTTTTCATATTGGTAAAAAATTACTGAGTTATAAAGTAATATATATAGAACCTGCTTCTCTTTTAGAAGTCGGATAAAAGAAAAGACGATTAAAGTATGAATTTCTCAAAGCACTTAGCTTAATGCTTATCGTCATATGCATACTTATTGGCATGCAAATGACTTAAGTCGTAAATATCTAAGTTTAGTTTTCAAGGTTAATCCCACAAATATTCTAAAACTGGTTTTTGAAAAGGAAGAGAAGATATGGAAAGAAATTAACTCCTATTTATGGCCCATTTTAAGCCACTAAACCCATGAAGTCACGAGAACTGTGTGTATAAGAGTATAGGTAAGTGTGAGAGTTTGGCAACGGACTTAAAAAAATTCAAAACGTCAGTCCTATGAATGGATAAGGTTATAGCTGTGGCAAGAGAAGAGAGATTTTTATTCTGGGTTTTATGCAAAATGGCAACCTTTTTTAAATGGTGAAGGTGCCTAAATATAAACTCTATTAATTAGTGTTGGATTAATTGCATTAAATACTTATCCGGTTCTGTGATGACTTACGGATCAGAGACGAGTCGCTAACATGGACCTTCTCAGAAGCTTTATGGTTACTCAGAGGGCAATAGAGAGAGGTATGTTTCCCTGTGTAATCGAATCAGAAATGAGGAGATCAGCAGGAGAACTAAATTGACCAACGTAGCGCTCTAGATTGCCCGGTTAAAGTGTCGGTGGGCAGGGCACATAGCGCAAAGAACCGTCAGCCGTTGGGGCAGAACGGTTATTGAATGGCGACGGCTTATCGGTAACGCAGGGAGGGGACCTAGTTAGGACGGCCGTCTAGCGTGAATGAGGAAGGCAAAGGACCGCACAAGGTGGCAATATTTATTCGAGGTCTATGCCCAGCAGTTGACGTCCATTGATGGTATATGATGATGATGATTCCTGGTCCTTGATGTCGACTATATTTTTTACTATTTTTATACAAAGCTAATGTACCTAATTCCTAAGTGAAAACGAAATATATAAGTATAAGAATATTGCCTTATTTTTAAACTAAAATAATTTGCTCAGAGATTGAAGAAAAAAATACTTACAAAATAATTCTGTTACTTATAAAAATAAGACAAAAGGACCCTTTTAGAAATGGCGTCGGCGTTCCTTGCTCGTTGACGTGGCGCTCACGTGACGCTTGTGACCCCCTTCAGTAAAGCCTTTTTTGAGATTATGCTGTAACTGAACGAGACAAAAGCGGGCAACGTGTAGGCGGTTTAAGGGGTAAGATCACCACGCTAACGGCCACGTGATCGCCGCGACGACGCCCGATAAACGCTGACGCCAATAGTGGTGTTAGCCTTAAACTGGGTACTCACTTAGAAGTGTTGCATGTAATCTATACTAATATTATAAAGAGGTAAAGTTTGTGTGTTTGTGACGTTGTAGGGGGTAATCTCTGGATCTACTGAACCGATTTTAAAAATTCTTTCTGTGTTGAATAACCCATTTATCGGGGAGTGTCATAGGTTATATAGTATCACGCTATGACTGATAGGAGTGGAGCAGTTATGAAATATGTTTAAAAAAGGGACGCGTTTTTTTCGGCGCCCAACGAAGTAGGCACGGGTCAGCTAGTGTATTAGATACGGTATCATGTGAGTACGTAGGACAAGCCCGTTGCGAGCTGCTCGCGATTGGAGCGCTGTAAGTTCGCAAAAGAAGGTCGGCTCGCAGTGAATCGTAGACGAGCCGTACCCACTTGCAAGCTGATACAGTGTCTGATACATTACTTGCGATACTGCTAAGTGAGTACCCAGCTTAAGATTACACTGGCTAAACATTGGGGTTTATGTCAAGTTTTTCTTCTTCTAATTGTCTATTAAGAGAACTTTACATAAGCCGGCTTTTGAGACAGGTTGATGACAATATGTAATATTATTCGAATGTTTGGTGCTTGTATGCCACAACATCCTTGTTTAAATCCTGTGTACCATGCTCAATTTTATTTACCACAATGTTAAATGTCTCATGTCAATCTCCGGCACGGTCTCTGTGATAGATATCGTACAAAAGAATAGCATAAATAAGGCACGTGGTAATTTTAACAGATGAAAAACTGTCGATAACCTATTTAGCAGCTTATCAAACCTTTTTTGGCACTTTGTGGTAATAAGAAAGGTAACAAAAGAAGTATAAGTTAGAACTATTTGAAAATGGTGTAGTAGTAATGTTTTATATGATAACAATAAGTTTTTTTATTATCTCGTAAACCTTTTTAGTTGCAGTTTTACTTTGTATAATAGAATAGACTTTTGTCAGGTACCTATTTAGGGAGTAAAATTCGCAGTAAGCTAAAGTTGTTGTTGTTTTAACTCATTTCCGTAAAAAGGGTTATTTTTTTTTATTTTGATCCGGCCCTACTGATGAGCCAGATGTACTTGAACAAATTGTCATTTTTTTAACAGCCTATTAATGTACCACTGCAGGGACAGGCCTCCTCCCGTGACGGTGGGATACTTGACCTACTAATACCACGCTGGCCAGACGGATTGGTATAGGGTTTAATTTCAAGTTTTACTTCGTTTTATTTCGTAAAGATAATATTCACGGATAGTCCCTTAGTCGGTTTTTACGACACCCATGGGATGAGATGGGATGGTGACTTATTGTATTCTTACTCCTTAGGACACATTTTCTTACTTTTTTGTTTGAATATCAGGGTGTAATTAATATCGTGCGGATTTGATCACGCTTGCGGTATTGCTCCGTATGGAGAATATTTTAATACTTAGTTACATTTATTTTTGTATTTTGGGAGTTCTTTGCAGGTTTCAAAAGCGTTCTTAGGACTGTCATAAGACAAGCTAATATTATTATGAGCTGATACGGTTATTTATTGCTATGTATATAGTATATTAAGGAAATTGTATATTTGTATTCTACCAGTCTGTAAAATTTTGAACTACTTGCGTGCGCTTTAGATCGCTGGTTGTCCCGTAAAAAAAATGAGGCATCACATGCTCTTGGGACCCTGTTTGACCTAATTAAATGCTCTTAATCCTGTCTACGATTTGTTTCTAATTCTTAATTTTCCACGTGTGTAATTTTACCAATTATTTTATGGACGAATTCTTCTCTATTCACATTCTTAATTTTACCAACTCTTAATTTTCGGAATGCCTCGTTTTCACAATTATCATCATCATTTTAACAGCCCATTAATGTCTCAGGCAGGGACGGGCCTTCTCACATGACGAAGGGATACTTGGCCTACTAATACCAAGCTGGGCAGACGGATTGGTATAGGTTTTAATTTCAAGTTTTCCTTCTTTTTATTTCGTTAAAGATAACATTCACGGATAGTCCCTTAGTCGCAGTAAGGGTAAAAGCCTTCAGCTTGATTGTTAATAAGATGTGCTACTAATTTATGTATGTCCATCACAATCATACATTTTACTTACTACAAAATTATTACTAAACGGTTTTTGTTAATATTACAGTGAAAATTTAACGTAGTACCTTTACTTAGTTAATCTCAAACCCCCTTACTCATAAACGCCTCTTAAATTTAATCACTGTTTAGCGAGATTTTTATTAGTAGGTATATCCAACCCTTTACGCTATGTATGTCTAATACGCAGTTCACCTACCTCGCGTTATGACTAAATGTCATTTTCAATAGCTTTTAGCCTAAGTATATGTTTGCCTAGGTCGCCATTTGCTTACTTCGGATGAGGACTACTTCGCTTTATGCCTTAATCTTACAGGTCTTTATCGCGTTATGCCTAACCTTTACGCTATGTAGGCCTAATACGCAGTTCACCTACCTCGCGTTATGACTAGTCAAAAGAATAAGTAGGCATAACGCTAGTTAGACTTGCTTTGCTTTGGACATGCATATTTAATGACCGTGAATATTAATGAGATCCTTTTTAATTTTATTAAAATTTTTCAAGAAATATAACGCATTTATTTCATTATTTTTTAGTTTTTCTAGTTCCGTTTTATGTTTTTTATTGAAAATAAAAGGGTATACTTATAAAACCACTATAGAGTTTTTACTTCCTGTATCGACCTGTATAATATAATGTTAGGTATAAAGTGATGTAGATCAAGGAAGATTTAGGCATGTGTCGAAAAAGTCCTGCGTATGCGTATTAGGCATAGGTACATAGCGTTTTACCAACCCGGTCGAATTTTGCGTGAAAACGTGCCCAGAATACTAGTATCATGATCAAATATCAATACTTAATCTTTGTGCAAGCTAATAGCCGGTTAACCAAATCCAAGTGTTGAGAAGACTAAATCTCAGTTGGTCTGATTATTATTTGGCCTTTACAGCTGTTGGTCTATATCGAAGCAAGTCTAACTAGCGTTATGCCTACTTATTCTTTTGACTAGTCATAACGCGAGGTAGGTGAACTGCGTATTAGACATACATAGCGTAAAGGTATCCAACCTTATACCAAACAAAAACCTATGAATTTAAGCTAATCAATTCAATTTAAGAGGCGTTCATGAGTAAGGGGATAATAGTCTAGTTATTAATTGTCAAAGAAGTTACTTCTTGTAATATATTCGACATCGGATTTATACATGTTCTGTTTCTGTATTTAGTGGACAAAAGCTATAAGCCATAATACCATTTTCATCTTAAAAATGTGTCTTATTACAAGAAAATAACGCTAACATCAAAGTTGAAGTGATTCTGTGTGAACATTAAGAATTACCATGAGGTGTTTCTGCACACCTGTATCCATATTTCTATACTAATATTATAAAGAGGTAAAGTTTGTGTGTTTGTGACGTTGAAGGGGGTAAACTTTGGATCTACTGATCCGATTTTTAAAATTCTTTCTGTGTTAAATAGTCCATTTATCGGGGAGTGTCATAGGCTATGTAATATCACATTATAACAAGTAGGAGTGGAGCAGTAATGAAATATGTTTCAAAAAGGGACGCTTTATAAGATTTTTTTCGCCCCCCAGCGAAGTGGGCACGGGTCAGCTAGTCTTCTATAATCAACATCCAATTTACACATGACTTCCTATTATAATCTACTATTACTCCCACCATTAATGTAGTTTCATTCTATACATTTGCGTTCAAATCTCCCACATTTTCAGTATTTGTAAATATTCTATTTTCTTGAGATTAAATTAGATAAAAAACATGTTGTCTTGTAATCCGTGGATGTTTTAGTTATTCCCGGGACTTACATTGAATATAATAAACTTGGAAACTCCATTGTTAGGCATAGTTTAATATCCACATCGGATTAAATAACTTAGTTTTTTTTTAAATAAACATAAATTTTGTCAGAAAACGTGAGTAGGTATTTGATAAAGGAAACAAATGATTAGGAGTAAATACCTTATAAGCTTCTGACTAATCCTCATAAGCAATCTTCGAGTAAGTTCTGTCGAGTAAGCAAATCAATTCATTTATAAAACACGCAGTCCCGTGCCCACTTCGTTGTGCGGCGAAAAAAACGCGTCTCTTTTTTAAACATATTTCATTACTGCTTCACTCCTATTAGTCATAGCGTGATACTATATAGCCTATGACACTCTCCGATAAATGGACTATTCAACACAGAAAGAATTTTTAAAATCGGTTCATTAGATCCAGAGATTACCCCCTACAACGTCACAAACACACAAACTTTACCTCTTTATAATATTAGTATAGATTTATTATTAATCCATAACTATGGGAAGAGACTTAAAGTCTGTAAAAATACTTAGTTTTTTTTTAATTTTAAATTTTTAACAATATCTAATGGTCAATAACTTAACAAAAGCTTTTTATCCTTGAGACTTTACGGCAGCATTCATTGAGATCATTCTTTTATTTACTGTTATGGCATGGCTATCGTAAAAGTATTTTGCATTACCGGTAAAATTGTTAAAGAAAAACAATAGAAAATATTCTGGGTAGCCGGAAGACAATAGGCGACCCATCCCCACCCTACCGCCTTCTTTGCACGAGATAAGTGTGAAGCATAACCAGTATAAGTTTGATCGTTGAACGGAGAACACGTTTCGTCAGTCGTTTTGTGTTTATTGTTTAGTGATGTGTTTGTGTGTGAAAGTGTGATTTTTGGATTTGGTGACATGGTTGTTCTGGTAATACATTATTTCTTTAATTTTTATTATTTAATATTTTGTTATTTCTTGTATTGATAAGTCTAATTGATTCTTTTTGTTCAAAATTGATTTTTTTGTTCAATTGTTTCAATATGTTCTTCAATTTAATACCTGTTTACATTTTTGAAACAAATTTTGAAATACTTTTAATTACAATTTTAGATTACAATATTAGCTTGCGAATATTATTTTAGCTTTAGAGTCTACCTTTTTCTAGTCTTTAAGACAGGGTTATGATTAATTTCTACAATATATTTGCGTAGTAGAACATTACATTTTGAATAGTGGACTTAAAACAGTTATATTGTGAGTGTACACATAATCTTTGGCACTTAAAAATTATGGGATTATTTAGATAAAAATTAATAAATATATTCTTTAAACGAACTATACAAATAATTCCTTAAGTTTTTCAATGTTCTGTACTTGATGCTTTGCTGTGCGTTCAAGTAGTTGTCACTCATTCATCCAGCCTTTGACTTTCTTGCTATGCCCCCTTGCGTTTCAGCATATAACAACAGTGTATTATTATCATCATAACAGCCCATTAATGTCCCACTGCAGGGAGGGGCCTCCTCCCGTGACGAAGGGATACTTGGCCTACTAATACCACGCTCGCCAGACGGATTGGTATATATAGGGTTTAATTTCAAGTTTTGCTTCTTTTTATTTCGTAAAGATATTATTATTCACGCATAGTCCCTTAGTCGGTTTTTACGCCACCTATGGTATGGGGTGGTGACATACTGTATTCTTAGTCCACCATCACACGGATAACGTCAGTGTATATTTTACTTTATTTTAGAAAGTCATTCCCTGCTATTTGTCCTAGGAACACAATCAAAGCACATGGCAGAGGCCTATTTATAGCCGGCTTGAACAAATCATCAACCCAAGTTAGCCCTGTTTAACAAGATTATGGAAATCTTTTGAATATTTAATTTGCCGAACTTTTAGTTATTATTATATAACGGGACGAAATCGTATAAGTTTCTGCGCAGCCCCCTTACCCACGTTTAATGACACGTGCCTTATTCTTTAAAAAGTTTTTGAAATCTTTTGTACTTATTTCGAAATAATATTTAATGTTTTCTGCCGTTCAATTACTTTTAAGTACTCTTATCGCGTTGATGGCAACACTCTTAGTTTTGAGCCGATAGTCAGCGACGCGAATGGTGTTGGCCTTTCTTCGTAAGATCCTCAAGCGTACACGACGCTCGTGGCACGGCGTCTGGTTGAAGTCTCCGGCGAAAGCTTGATATCCTCGGCAACAGCGGCAATTTTATCGGCAATAAGGATGCTCCGTGATTGCCTACTCTTGGTAACGTCTCGCGTAGTCCCATACTCTACAAGCTTGATATCTAAATGGCGAAAAGTTTGTCGGTTACGGAAGGACGGGGAATCGACGAAGTGATACGTAAAAGTATGGACACGATTATTTCGTGTTCTTGGTATTGGTCCATGACAGGCATGTTCAATTGTATCCTGCATCAAAAGTGAAAGCAGACCTGACTTTGAAAAATAAGAGCATCTTTCAATAGGGTGATTTCTTTTGACCCACCATGTATAATAAATAATTATATTATTTTTTACCAAGACTATTTAAAGATTACAAAGAGAAAAAGTAAATATTGGGAATAAATATATTCGTCCATTTAGCGAAAACTTTTAATATTACCCTCTTTTGAAAAAAGTATAATAATTGGCGATTCATAGTGCAAGTGTGCTGTGTACGCACATTATGTGCAAGGAAAATTCGCTTAGGAACAACATTAGACGGATTGGATATTAGTTTTATGTAAAGTTTTCGTAGAAAAATCGGCAAATTTTGTTGTAGGCAGTTATTCCGAAAACCATTCTATGGTATGAGATGAGGTAATGACACAGTGTGTTTTTACTCCGTCACGGTTCTATAATCCTCTTAATCTATAATTTGCCAGAATTCATGTTCCTTATTTTGCTATTTAATTTCTTAATGATTATTTAAGAGACTTAATAATTTTATAGTGTTTATTTTTTTCGAAATAATATTCCTAATTTTATTTTGTGACGCTGACAACCACTTTTCTACCATTTTTCTTTTCATGAATGGTAAAGGAGGTTAAGCAAAGCCGGTAAGGTAATTCGATTAATGGGTAACCACTAAGTTTTATTTCAACTGACCGTACAGTGCTTCAGAGTAGTCGTATTGCCACGACAGTAGCCTATAGGCGGCTTAAAAAACTCAACAAAAAAATGATTTTCATAATATTAATTACTTGCCAGAGAAATTGATGTTGAACTTAACACATCGGAAAACTTTATTGTTTTGGTACCCACAGGACAGGCTTGCCTAGTGTGGGGCCAAAGGATACTGTACAATTTGATTTATTTCTTTTTTTGTTAATAAACGCTTTTTACTTTACTTTACAAGTTCTCAAATCAAATTTTGTAAAATTTTTAAGTTTTTTTTCAGCGAAACCTATTATTCGATTGGTCTTTTGAGATTCATTTTCACGGACTAAAATTAATTTGACTTAATAGATACTGATTACATTAAATTAGAATTTCTTACTACCATATAATACCAAAAAAAGTGTTATATAAAGAAGAATTGAATTTAGAAGTATCTAATAAGAGTTGTAAAATGTTCAACTTCGAGAAGTAAAATGGATCTTTCTTTTTGCAGAGATGGAGTCCCACATCCTAAATCCGACATATCACCAGGCACGTTTCCGTCCCATCGGACACAAAGTTATTCGCATGAAGAGCGAGTCACTTTCATCAGAAAGCAGTTGCAATCAGAATAGTCCCGAATATGCTCAGAACAGTGAGTCAGAGCAACGGCAATCAGTTGACAGCAATGGAGGCTGGAGTAGTACAACCCGAACAGTAAGTTGCGAGAGACAAAATATTTAATTTAGTTATATGCTCATTATCCTAATTTACACAAAAATAATCACCACTGGTATTATTTCATTAGTCTCAATCAGTCTTATCCAAAAAAAAAATTAACCCAGAGCACAGACTAAAAACATCTTTTACTAAAATTGTCGTACTAATAGTAATGTACCAAATATTTAGTAAAATCATTTCTTACAATAGTTAATTTTAAAATATAAAAACAAACTCGCCAATTTTACATTACCTTTTACAATAAAAATCATTACTTTCAGATGAATACAACTCAATCAAGTCCAGTCATAAGTACAGAGGATGAATCTAGTCCAGAAGATGAAGTAGTAGGAGAAGCAGATGTGTTACAAATTCAGGATGACAGCAGTGATGAGTTACCTGACAGCATAGAGGTGTGTGAGATCAATGCTTACGACGACGATGCTGTCGATGAAGAAATTGAAGCACTGCACAACAGTTCTAATCATAGTGTCCAAATTAATGGAAACTATAGTATAGAAGATACTTCTTTAATTGAAGGCCATGATTATGACGTTATCACAGTGTACACAGTTAATCCAGATCTGGACTTAATAGATGACGCTGACGACTACATAGTATGCGATAAACCTCCAGAAAGTTTCGATGGTGACGATGTTTATAGAAATGTAGATTATCAAGAAACGCATGAATTAGCAGCTTCGAATGGTATAAATACCTGTATAGAAGCATCGGAAGTTTCAAATGTCGACGATTATATAATTAAAAGTAAAGACATAAACGGGCATCATATACTTGACTCCGAAGCTCCTATTGTGAGAGATGTTGATGAGTATTTTATTAAAGAGAATGCTAAAGATCACGAGGAGCCTCCGAAAGAATTGCTCGTGGATCAAGATAGCATACAGTTACCTGAACAAATTCCTAATGTAGAATTTCTTGTCAACGAAATTAAAAACATAGATGGACCGGTAGAGGAGCCTACAGTAGAGCCGCCAATAGACACTAATTTTAGTTTTCTCGACCCGGCAGTTCTAACAAATGTAGATAATATTAAGAAGTACTTATTAGATGAAGTAACGTACACTAAATTTAGACATAACCAAAAGTCATGCTCACTACCGCAGTCTCCGATTCAGAACATCTGTCTTGATATCGATGACGCTAAAACATGCTGGAGTTTCGAAGATTTAAATTTGGACCTAAGTGATCTTGCTCTCGATAAAGACAAATCAATCAACAAGTCTGACGATTTACCGAGGACTTTAACAGATGAAGACATAAATAGTTTTCTAATAACTAATAAAAGTGAAGCTAACAATATTAAACTAGAAGAAGACGATTTAAGTCATCAAGATATGGAAATCGATGGTCTAGTGGAATCTAGTTACAATCCAGAAAATCATATCATTCAAGAACCTTCTAGACAAATGACATCGACTCCTATTCCTACAGTTTTAGATTTCTGTATAGAGAAAACATCTGTCAAAAAAGAAAAAGAAATTAAAGTTGAGTTGAAGGAATCTAAAGTTGAATTAGATGATTTTGTTGACGTGGAGTCGTGTAACGATACAGTCATACATGTGCTTGAAGCAAACAATGTCAGTTCATTGTTGGAACAATTTGAAGCTACAGAAAAACTAAACACAAAGAAAAGAACACCAGCAGAAGTTATTGTAAAGAATGAGGACACTAAAGTTAAGTGTAGCAACAAAAATGCTTTGACCAACGGCACGAGATTACAAGACGCGGGTGTACAACTGAATAAAAATAAAATGCGACAAATTCTGGTAAGTAATCTAAAATATTTCTTACTTAATTTATTTTAAAGATCATAGTGTATCATGGTCCGTTATTACAGATGCCGACGTCGCCAATTGACTCTACAATCAGGCGATCACAAAGTCCTGTACATTCTGACCACGACTACTGCTCGCCGAAGAAGCGGCAAAGCTTACCAAGCCTGAAACGCGGGCAAAGCCTCCTTAAACCCGAGGTGTTATCAAGTAACAATAAAATATTGAGCTCTAGGCATAGATCGTGTAAAAATAAAAAAGTTGTTTATCATGTAAGTAGTGATGAAGAAGAAGGTGATAAGTCTAAACATAAAAAAGTGAACAAACTTGACGATGCAGACGCTAAAAAGAAATTAATTACAAAACAAAGTGCTAAACTTCCTGTACCGTCTAATTGTCGTAAAAAACTTTCCCCTCCTCATACTACTTCCGATAGTTTTAAAGACAAAGATAAACCTAACAGTTCTGTGATTATCAAAAGTGCTTCTAAAGCGAGTGATAAAAGTAGTAGTCAAAATGGTAGCATTAAGTTAACTATTAAAAATAAATCTGAAGTTATATTAAACTGTGATCATGTAGACTCTCAGAAAAATAAAATTATAGACAAGTGTAAAAATAGTGTTAGTGATAAAACGAACAATGTAGAACAAGATAAAAATATAAAAGAATTAGATAGGCATAAAGATAAAGCTGTAAGTAGTAGTAGTAGTACAGAACCAGTTATCGTAAAGGAAGAACCTCGTCTGAAGGAAGAACCTCGTCTTAAGGAAGAACCCCGTTTTAAAGAAGAACCTCGTCTTAATGAAGAACCCCGTCTTAATGAAGAAGCCCGTCCGAAAAGTGAGAACTTTTATACTGCTTTGTTTAGTAATAAACAAGATGTACAAATACCACAGACCACACCGCCCAAAACTGAAAAAAGACCATTCGACGATGAACTAAATAAATGCGAGGAAGCTGTTTTAAAGAAAGAAGAACAACCACATAAGAAAAAGAAATTAAATCTTCAGGAATACAAGCTGAGGAAAGGTGTACCTTCCAACAGTAGCTCAGCTCAAGTCAGTCCAGAGGCAATATTCCCTGACATGCCTAGTCCTGGTCTAGACAAAGCAGCGAAATGTCAACTAGAAAAGACCTCGAGTACGAGCTTATTAAATACTACCGACAAAATGAATAACGAACAAAAGGTTTTCGATCCGATCAAAGAAGCATCACTAAAAATATTAAAGAATTGTAAAAAACAAAAAGCTGAAGCAATGAGAAAGCGCGACGAAGATATAGTTATGAGCAAAATACCTAAAATTGAAAAACTACAATTACAACCTTTAATAAGTGACGCTGAGATGATGAAGATTGTGGGCATGACTCAGCCAGAAGTAAAGCCAGCACCTGCAGTTAACGGCAAACCTAATGCATCACCAGATTATGAAGAAATAATCTTGGTGAGCATTGGAACTAATACTGAGGATGACATGTTTGCCAAACAGGAGGAAACCAAGGCAAGCTCTCCGCCAGTAGATTCTAAATCATTGATCAACTTTAAAATAAAGAAATCGGATCATGTGTTGAGACAAAATGTTTTCGACAGTGTCAAGAGAGATAAGAGAAGTCCTATTAATGATAAAAAACACGCTGAAACAAAAATTGATAAAAAAAGATATAAAGATATCACAGCAACGTTGAAAAGCGTTGGTAAACAAGTTGACACTAGAATATCCAGCAATTCTCTTTTCGCTAGTATACAAGATACAGTAATGAAGAAAGCACCAGAAACGTCCAACGAAAAACATGATAGGCATTCTAAATCGAAGTCTCCGATCGAAAAAAGATACGTAAAGTCCAAAAAAGCTACAATAGTAAGAGTTTATGATCCAAAAGCTGAGCATGGGGAAGACAAAGTTATTCTGCACTTAGGCAAACACAGAAATAAACCGGCCACTTCGACTGTAGAATTACAAACAGAGTCTCAACCTGAATGCTCTGAAGCATCACCAACTAAGCCACAAACAGTAAGACCTCCAACACAGACGCCAGTACCAAGGAAACGTAACGATAGTGACATGTCCTTATCCAGTGATGTTAGCCCAACACGTAAAACAGAAATAGACAAACCAACACGCAGAAAATCAAAAGAGAAGTCAGTGAAGACAAAAGAAGTGGCCAGACCAGATAGATCCGAGAAAGATCGAAAAGAAAAACGATCAAGATCGAAAGACAGATATGAATCAAAGTACAGACGTAGATCAAGATCTGCATCTCGCAGTCGCAGAAGACGTTCGAGAAGTCGAAGCAGGTCTCGTGGTCGCTACCATCGGTACAGAAGACCAGACTCACCTTACAAAAGAAAACGGATATCTCGTTCGCCGTACCACAAGAGGAGATCTCCATCCGTTAGACGTGAAAGAGTTAAAATTACACGATCTCGGACAAGGTCTCCGCCAAGGGCAAGGCCTGAAACTAAGTCAAAAAGTCCTGTTAAGAATACAAAGCCAGTGGTTCATACGAATGTGGTGGAGAAGAAAAGCATTAAGTCTTTGACTCCACCGTTGAGGAAGCCGACGGTCTCTGAAAGCTCTGATTCATCGACTGGGTAAGTAGTTTGATCTAATTTCGTGTTTTTTTGCAGGTTTGCAGTTTGTTAACAAGATTAAGGTACTTACTAAGATCGTATTTGCATTTTTGTACGTGCCATGTTCTATTGTATCCGTATTATAATATAATTTTTAAATCTGTGCAGATTTCTGTATGTGCTCTCTCCGTTGTTAATACAATAAAAGAAGCCTAAGTTACTCGTTATAACCTCAAGTATCTGCCTGAAAATTCCCATTATAAAAAATCATTACATTGTTAAAATTTTCGGGGATATTTTCAAATTTGTTTTAAATTATAATATTGTAATCGTGGTTTACGGAGAACGCGATAGCAATGGAGCGGGTTCACAGAATTACAGTCTAGTTTTTAGATCGTAGGTTTTATTGTCATGCGGACATTCAGTACGAATCGCTCTGCTCAGACCGATCTGCGACCTGTATTAAGTCCATACGGACAGACCGTCCGCATGGATAATCCGCGGTCATCCGAATGGCGCGTCCATGGCGTGGAAATATTCGCACTGACCGCTTAGTATCGCACGGAGCTTTGCCGTCACTATGTGCTTTGGGCCGATCTGATTCATTTGCAGACGATCAGCTCGATCACGTACACGCAAAGCGATTCGTCATGACAGTGCGCGTGACAATAAAACCAGCCTTAGAAATCCGTACGTTAGATAAATGATCTTAAAAAAAAATATCTAACTTTATTCCTTGTTGTTCTAGTTCATCATCTTCTTCTTCTTCATCATCAACGTCGACGTCGTCATCATCATCTTCGAGCGGGTCATCAACTTCGAGGAATTCGGTGCGGTCAAGCAGTTCATACCAGCGTGATGATAACTTCACTACGAAAGTTTACACCAGTTATAGCTCGGAAGACAGGTAAATTTGTATTTAAATATACTCACATCTAGTATGTTTTATTATTTGTATTTTTTTAAATTTAAATTTGACGACCTCTGTGGCGTAGTGGTTATATAACATGACTGCTACGCAGAGGTCTCGGGTTCGATTCCCGCTCAATGCAAATCTTTGTGTGCATGATTGTTTGCATTGGTCTGAGTGTTTCTATGTATAATATGTATGTAGTTACAAAAACAAAATGTATTTAAGTATGTTTATCCGTTGTCTAGTATCCATAGTACAAGCTCTGCTTAGTTTGGGACTAGATGGAAATGTGTGAATGTGTGAGGATTATTTATTTATAATCATCATACAGCCAATGGACTTGAATTTCATGCAAGTTCTCCTACACATAGGTTTCTTCCAAATATTTCCACCTTGTCAGGACCTGTGCCTCCCTCATCCATCGGCTTCCCGCTGTATGTAACTAGGATATTCTAATCAAACGAGTTAGTTTATGATCTTTTGACCACACATTTATGATTTCTTGATACTTGTAACATCCATGCATCCATCCATATCAGCCTATGGACGTCCACTGATGGACATAGGCCTCCTCCAAAAGTTTCAACTCTGCGCGGTCTTGTGCCTCCCTTATCCATCGGCAACATATTTATTTTAAACCCTGCCTTTTCTTGTTTCGTTTATTATCCGGCCGTTCAGAGAATGCGTTCCTGACACTTATCAGTTAGTCACGACTAGTGATGGACACAACATTATACCGAGTTCGTTACCGTTACTCCAAAATGAACCGCCGCGTTATTTTTATGATTAGATTTAGACCGTTTTAAATTGGCGGAATCATTTAAAATTTATATTTTAGTTCTTTACGTGGAAACAATAAAAGGGAATATTAATATAATAAAATTGTTTTATTTATTATTTTTTACAAAGTTACAATCTGTATTTCTATGGAATAAAGTACATTGAACTAAATGTGCGTACAGAATATTAATCAGACTCCGATTCGCTTGAGGAGGTGGTGTCTTCATCATCATCTTCGCCTACATGTATAATTATATTATTATCAATTACAGAATCAATCCTGATATCTCGGTCAAAATGTTCCATAATCAGGTTTTTAGTCTTTTCGACAACCTTTGCCCAGTCATCTCTTGTGACTTTCCCGCAGGCTTCTTTTAACAGGGTCATCATCTTTTTCGTGCTGAATGGCGGGGAAGTATTGTGGCGGGCGGCGTAACCTTTTATTTGAGCCCAGATTAGCTCAATCGCGTTATATTGGCAATGATACGGTGGAATTCTTAGAACGCGATGACCGTACTCCAAAGCCATTTCATCGATTTCGTATCGCACATTTGCCGCTTTATTTTCTTTCACTAACTTAATTAGCTCTGCTTTTAGCATCTGCATATTTGCGTCAATGCCTTTTGCTTGTAACCAAGCAACCATTTCTTCTTTTTTATTAGCTTGGGTAGGTGGTTTCTGTATTTGAAACGAGTGATAGGAGGCATTATCCATCAATATTACAGAAGGCTCTGGTAGGCTGGGCAAAAGCACGTTCTGGAACCACTCTTTAAATGTACTGGCATTCATTTCCTCGTGGTAGTCATTTGTGGTTTTTGATTGAAATGCCAGTAAAGCGTTCTCCACAAAGCCGTATTTTGCAGTACCTGCGTGGCATATTATCAGACGAGCCCCCTTACCCATTGGTACTTTCGACGTCGACGCTTGTGTATCATCCGTCCAAGAACGGGAAACCGTGTGATTGGCGTTTAGCCATGTCTCGTCAATGAACACGACATTATCCCAGTTATCAATTTTTTTTGCTTCTCTCAAGAAACTTATCCGTTTCAAAATGATGTCGTATCGTTCTAATAAAATTTTTCTTTTGTCTGTTTTTTTATACGAAAAACCAATATCTTTTAAGATTTTCGTTAAAGCAGTTTTACCCCCGCTAAACAGTCCAGCTTCTCTTAACGACGCCAAAAGCTTCATCCTGTTGAGATATTCATTTCTGGAATAGTAACCATATATATGATTTCTGATTGCATCGGCGTCAAAGGTATCAATATCTGTCACGGGTTTAGTTCTACGTTTCTTCTTCGGAGTACGTAAAATATTATCTTCCATGCCAGTAGAGCCGAACTTTTCTTTATTAATATTTGTAATCGTTCGTTTGCTAACTCCAAGCGCCTGAGAGACGCGTTCTTGTACTTTTTCGACAGGAACCAGGGGTCCGCCATTTTGCCGCTCCCGCTCAAAGTAATCTTGCAGCTTGATAATTAACTCACGGGCTCCAGTTTTCAATGTTTGTCCACGTTTAGGCATTATTATGCACCAAAAGTAAAAAGAACGCAATATAAGACACAATCAAAGTCAAATAACAACAGATCGCAAACACTTGAAGAACGTGGTCTATGCGCACGAAACGACAACAGACGACTGTTTCAGCGTCACAAAATGGCGGCCCATAACGCCATTTGGGGTTACCATTTTCAACCTAAATATAAAAATGCTACTTTGTATTTAATGTACTTTTATTTTTATATTTAATAAAAGTTATTCTAAAGTCCATTATTTTCAAATTCTTGAAAAGAAAAACAAAACGTATTATTTTATAAAGTATAACTGTATCGATAAGAACAGATTACGATACTATTATTCACTGTTATTGTTGGCACAGCACTACAAATATAAAGCGCTGACATAACCTTGTAATAGCGCAGTGTAGATTTAGAAAAATATTGTTTACCAAGTTATTTGACACTCAGTTTGACACAACATTATAACATTCATTAATTATTGATATAATAATGTTGTTTTAATGCTCATCAATAGTTAAAACGATAAACAACCAGCAAAAATATTTTTATCGTAACTGCAACGCCATTACAAAGTTACTGCGTCAGTTCAATCGCGACGTGTCAGGAACGCATTCTCTGAACGGCCGAAGTTTAGTAATATCTACATTTTGACATGTTTTTGTTGCAGAGAAAATAACACCCCAGTCGAGGAGAGAAGAATAGTATTCGTGGGAAGATTGGCTAAAGATGTCAATAAGGCTTTACTGAGGAGTCAGTTTTCCAAATTCGGGAATGTTTTGGAAGTCAAACTGCATACAAAAGAGGATGGGTAAGACTCAATATAATATTTTTCATTTCTTTTAGTATCTACATCTATCTATACTAATATTATAAAGAGGTAAAGATTGTGTTTTTGACGTTGTAGGGTGTAATCTCTGGATCTACTGAACCGATTTTAAAAATTCTTTTTGTGTTGAATACTCCATTTATCGGGGAGTGTCATAGGCTATATAATATCACGCTATGACTGATAGGAGTGGAGCAGTAATGATATATGTTTAAAAAAGGGACGCGTTTTTTTCGCCGCCCAACAAGGTGGGCACGGGTCAGCTAGTCGTTAACTAACTTAACGTAACTCTTTAATTTTGTTCCTTTTTGCATGCATTTCGTTTTTTAAATCGATTTTTAAAGCGCCCATGGAAGTATAGATTCAAGCACGCAGATACGAACTATGCTCTGTAAATTATTACAATGTACTGGTGTCTCTTTTATCGGAGATCTTATAGAAAATAAACAAAATTCGAGAGAGAGAATAGGTTTTCTTGCAAGTTTTTCAACTTGACTGTATTATATTTTAGAAGACGTTGCCGTCTATTCTACCTATCCCACCTATGTGGAAAGTGGAAAAAATAATCAATATTTCCCTCCCAGGTGGGGTATGTGGCAAAGGAGGACTTCTCTTTTTGCTCTTATCCCATTTGGTAGGTTCTTAGGTTTAGCAAAATTCAAGTCCACTCTTCCTACCTCCCTATTCATGTTTAATGATGCTTTTTTCTAGCTTATAAGTAAATCAGTAAGGACTTAAGCGCCGATTACACTACCCTACATGTAGTGCACTACATCTTGTAGGACACTACATGATGTAGGGCGGTCGGGACTCGCCAATCTCCGATATGTAGTGACCTAACAGCCTGCATGTGATTACACTAGACAACATGTAGTGTCCTACATGTAGGGTAGTGTAATCGACGCTTTACTTATACAACATTCATTTCAACATTCTTAGCACCTAATTTTAATATGAAACATTTCTTTATAGTTCTCGATACGGTTTTGTGACGTATCAGCGAGCCCGCGACGCGTGGTCAGCGGTCGAAGCTGCGAACACTTTCCCGCAGTACGACGTCGGCTTTGGAGGGCGCCGAGCTTTCTGCAGACAGAGCTATGCTGATCTTGGTAAGCATATTAATAATTAACTAAGCCTGTGAATTTCCGGTGACGGAGTAAGAATACAATATGTCACCATCCCATCTAATTCCATGGGTGTCGTAAAAACCAACTAAGGGTATATCCGTGAAAATAATTTTTACGAAATAAAAAGAAGGAAAACTTGAAATTAAACCCTATACCAATCCGTTTGGCAGCGTGGTATTAGTAGGCCAAGTATACCTCCGTCACAGGAGAAGGCCCGTCCTTGCAGTGGGATATTAATGAGTTGCTATGATGAAGCCTGTGAATAACAGGAAAGGGAAACCACTGCTGGGACCTGCCTCCTACATGTACAGTATGCGCCAACTAACTAACTCGGCCGGCTTAAAGCTAATGGCGCAAATGTCAGTTATGGAACTAAATGGCGGTTTCTTTGTTGTTAAATGTAATGTTAAGCATCATCCAATAGAATCCAAGAATATCGAGCACCAGCCCAACTACAATATTTGTAGAGGCATGAATGTCACCACTATGGCGGCTTCAGAAGATGCTTTTTCACGCCTCGCTTGCAAGAATCAGGATCGGAGATCATAGGAAGCGGGTGTTTCTTCGTTTCCGTATATGCGTGAACTTCTCTGTTAGGTAACTTCAGGCCGACAGTAGGTATAAACATAACTTACTTCAAAAAAATAATATATATTTTACACAACATTCATTACTAATTTCAGATGGTCTAGAGGCTAACTACACGGAGAGCGCATTCCACGGCGCGCCCGCACCGGTCGCGCGCAGAAACGAAGACATGTCCTTCGAACAAATGCTACTCGAAATGAAGAAGAAACTCAGCCAGCGTAAAAACGATAATAAACGCGACGACCCTCAGCCTTGACAATTACTACGACTCTCTAAGGCTATGTTTAAAATGGCAGTTGCGTGGACATATGTCATTGTGACATCTGTCAAAATGACATTTGTCAAAGTGACACCTGTCAAAGTGACAACGATGAAAGTTTGGTGCGTTCAGTGATGTGTGATAGTGACTAAACAGTGTATAAATAGTGAGTTTTAGTTAAGTGATGCCGGCTGCTAAACTAGTGACATTGGTAAGAATAGTTATTATTGACTGTTAATGATGTACTGCGAATTAGTATGTTTATTAGATTATATATAAAAAAAAACTTTATTACAAGATTTATGTACTGATAGTGGTAGTGATGCAAGGCTATGTAATTATTTGTCATAACTATATTTTGATTTATCATTGAATAGGCTAAAAGAAAAAAAATCTTTAATAGAGTGAGATTATACAACTTAGGAATTGCTACAGTTAAAAACGAAAATTAAAAAAAAAAAGATTTAAAAACCATATTTTTGCAAAAAAAAAAATGTTATAAAAAACCTAAAATCTTACAAGTGATAAAAAATGTTGTCTCTTTTTTCTATGTTGATATTATTACTTATTATTTTTGTCGTTCAAAATTGGATAAGTGATGTGGGGGGTGTGTGCAATGACAGTTTGTTGTTTGACAGCTGTCAAAGCGACAGTTACCTTGGTGTGCAATCATAGACTGCGTAATGATTGCAAACATATTTACATCATTGCTCAGTTAAATGTTGTGGTATTTTATTAATAGATGTTTCAGTAATGAATATTATGCCTTCGTGATATGGGCATATATTATATTAATATACGTACATGCACTTTGTGGGGTCCAAAGATTAGCCCCCAAAAATATCCAGTTTGTTTTAAACATATCCCTGTGAAAGCTAGTTTTATTCTTATGAATATTATTTATGAAAACATTATATTATACACAAACGAAAAGATTTTCTATTACCAACTACTTTTGACAGCTACTAAATTAGTAAAATATACCTATTGTATTTTTGTTCTATTTCATAACAGCCCATTCATGTCCCTCTGCAGGGACAGGCCTCCTTCCGTAACGGAAGGATACTTGGCTACGACGCTGGCCAGACGGATTGGTATAGGTTTTATTCTATTCGGTTAGGGAAAATAAAAATTATTCTGTATTTATTGAAACATCAAGTAAAAAGACAAGTACCACAATGTTTTTGTACATAATATTTTTATTTCTAGTTTATTTAGTTTAGGTTCAAATACCTCAGGATTGTAAATATTTTTTGTTTTTGCTTTGTAATTATTATTATTATTTTTTTATTTTGACTTCCCCTCGTCATTGTTAGGCATATTCTCTAGAAGGAAATACAAGAGCAAAATTGACAAGCATATTAGTCAAGTTTCACTACATGTTCAATGAAATGGAATCGGCAAAATTAAAATTAAGATAGAGTACTTATGTTATGTTGATTTCTCTGTAACAGTTGTGTTATAAGCGCCGATTACACTAGACTACATGTAGTCAACTACATCATGTAGGAGACTACATGTAGTCTAGTGTAATCACATGTAGGACAGTGTATACAGAACGTCCTAACACTACAAAGTTAGGACGTCCTTATGTAGGAGACTACATGACGTAGTCTAGTGTAATCGGCGCTATAGTCTTCCTAAGATATCATTGAACTAAGTGATGTTAAGCACTCTTTAAGAACTTGTTTTCACTTATTCACTAGTCATTTTTAGTACAAGTATAAAGCATGCCTTTTAATATCAAATATGGCTTGTAAATGATTGCAATAAGCAACCATTTTCTATTTTACATTTATGTTCTCAGTGAAAACTTTGATTCTTGAAGTAAACCTATAAATTATTTTAATTATAATAATATTCATTCAATGCAAATTGTATTCGAAGTACACTGGTCCAGAACTCATTTTTATGGAATAAGATTTTTTTATTTTTTATTTCTTTTGGTGTGGCATTGGGAACTTGTTAACTATATAAATTGAAACAGTTTTCCCTGGTGGTATGATTATGTCTACGTGATATATACGAAGCTGTATTTGTTTATGTATTGATCAAATATGTAAGTAAATATTCTCAGCAATTCATCAACTTTGTGATGGGTAAGAAAAAATTAAGAATATGTGTAAACAAGCACCAAATATATAGAGTAAGTACATCCTAATATATTTATGCCAATAAGTTTTATGAAAAACATTTTGTACAGAAAATATTTATATATATGAAATCTACACTTACACATTAATAAGAATTTAAATATAAGACTGCTGAATTCAGGGAATTGTCTGTTTAATTTTGTTATGGTTGTAGTTATTTTGTTGAATTCAATAAGAAAATGTGTAAAATTTACATACATACATACATAAACTCACGCCTTATATCCCGTCCGGGATAGGCAGAGACGACAGAATGACACTTGTCACGATCCTGGCAAACAGCATGGGCCTCATCCACATTCATTAAGCGAGTCATACATGCGCGACGGTTACGAGTGCTCTTTATTTGGCCCTTCTCCAATATGCAACCTATCCGGTCACCCTATGTTTTCAGTGGCCTACCCGCACCAACTAATCCTCTTACACTAGCCTTGTATACTTGTTAAAAAACAGTTACTTAGTTGTTAGCCTTGTGTAAAATTTGTGGGTATAAATCTTCCAATTGATTTAGCAGGTGTTTAGAAAATGCCAATTCCTTATTAACAACTCTGCTGCAGGGTCAGCATTAATTTTCCTTTATATAAATTATTCAAGCTATGACCATTATTTATAACTAATAAGAATCTTAAAGAATTGTAACATTTATAAAACTAAAAATACTGTACAAACCACTTGACAGCTGTATTTAAAACATTTATATGTACTGAAGTGTTTATACTTCATTATAACTGCCCATTAATGACCCACTGCAGGGACGGGCCTCCTCCCTTGATGGAGAGATATTTGGCCTACTAATACCACGCAGGCCAAACGGATTGGTACATGGTTAAAATTCAAGTTTTTCTTCTTATTATTTCGTAAAGATAATATTCACGGATAGTCCCTTAGTCGGTTTTTACGACACCCATGGGATGAGATGGGGTGGTGACATATTGTATTCTTACTCCGTCACCACACGGACAGCTTATACATACTTATAATATATTATTATGTTCTTTTATTCGTCAAGTTTCCAATGCCAGCCATGAAAACAAAATCTATATACTGTGTTAACATTTTGAAAATATGACATGAAACTACCTAATATGTAATTTGAGATTGTATGTGCCAAACTTCACTGTTCCTAAATGTTTTCTACTTTAAATATAAGTATCACAACACCAGAATGTTTTTTTTATTTACATGGAACCTTTTTTCTGACTATTTAAGGCCTACGCAGACCGGGACGGCATGGCAAGGGATTTTAATTTTTACTAATGGAAATTCAACCATACTGTTACAGAAATACGACATAAATAGCTATGCTTTAAAATGATGCCGGGGCATTGAAAGGGATTTTATAGCACGGCATTTTTCATTTTAAAGCGTAGCAATTTATCAGTATTATATACATTTCCGAACCAAATGTCTATGTTCAGATAAATGAAATGACGTATTTCTGTAACAGTACGGTTGAATTGCCATAGTAAAAATTAAAATCCCTTGCCATGCTGTCACGGTCTGCGTAGGCGTTTAAATGGACCTTATTTCTGACTATTGACGGTATAAATTATAACCCTATAGGATAAAGCAGGCTACTTATGTCATGTACTACAAGTATAACTAACAGGCAAATGATTTATTGAATAAATAGAGCTACATTATTGTTGTAAAGGCTACAAAACAATCTATACTAATATTATAAAGAGGTAAAGTTTGTGTGTTTGTGACGTTGTAGGGGGTAATCTCTGGATCAACAGAACCGATTTCAAAAATTCTTTCTGTGTTGAATAGTCTATTTATCGGCTCGATAGTATCACGCTATGACTAATAGGAGTGGAGCAGTAAAGAAAAATGTTTAAAAAACGGACGCGTTTATTTCGCCGCCCAACGAAGTGGGCATCTAGTCTATAATAATGACAAAAAAAGCTAGAACAATAAAAGGCAAAAAGCATGCATTACTTCGTGACAAAAGTCATTAATAATAATATGAAAAGCTACAAAGATTAAAAACTTAAGACGCTACTTTGAAAATTTTCGAGTTGAATTCGGCCGTGGCCAGAGGGGCGCGCCCCTCGGCGCGCGAATGAGACGGATATACTCTCGCTCACGCGCCGCCGCGCCGTGTGCGCCGTCGTCGTCCGACCGGCCCTCAAGGACACGTTATCGCTCTGTGCCATAGTACAAATATATACAGTATTTCAACTTCATAGAAACGGACGAAACGTGAGTTTATACCTACACGCTCACGATCGCGGAGGGAACAGTCGCTACTGTGCCGCAGTAACGAGCGGACTGTGTGTTATAAATTGAAACTAAATATATTATTCATATGTCAATTTCAAACAAACATGGCTGATATAAATACCTACCTTACTAAATGACTTAGGTATTTAATATTATAATATAGTATTTTTTTTATCACGAAAACGGTTTGTTGTACTTAGGCCAATAATAATGAAAATTTAGCCCCCCTTTATGTAATCCCCCATGCGTGTCTTTCACTTTGATCTAGGTAAATTTAAGCAATGACATCGATGTCATTTTTTGAATGGATTGGTCACCCATCCATAAAGTGACCTCGATGCCTTTATTTTGACGTTAGAATAGATCTAATAGACCTGTTTAAAGTTTGGTTTTGGTTATCGATAAATTCAATTTCAAACAAACATGGCCAATATAATAAATACAGTACCCGGCCGTAAATATTACACATCGACTTTTTCTCTGACGCTCTACGAAGCCGAAATTGACCGATTGTATTTTTCTATAGGTTGATATGCAATATAAACGGCCCGGTACTGTACCTACTTTACTGAATGACTTGTTAAGTACCTTCTTAATATTATAATTTAGTATTTTATTTATATCACAAACATGGTGGATATAAATACAAACATATACATGTTTCTTTAAATTAAATGTATCAATCATAAAACAACACGTTTTTTACAGAACACTTCCTATTTATTTAAATATAAAATAGAAAAATAAAAAGTATTAATATACCTACAATTACAAAACTAAATGGAAACACAAAGTAGATCGCATGTTTACTATTGTTTATGTACCGCGCACCCATTTATAATAAATATTCGGCCCAGTTTGACTACTGGTTATACTGTGACGTCAGTCCGCGGTAGGTAACAGAAAATTCTGTTACAGAAAAACCTATCTACCGGTCTATTATGTTTATACATGTAGCCCCTATTTTTTTTTAATTTACACTCGCGCAAGGTATTATGAAGGCACAAAGCGCATCCAGATTCAGGACAATGATTTGGGGATCACAAAAATAATTTGACCGCCTCGGGGTAGCGGTCGCAGTGCACGAGGTCGCGAGTTTGAATCTCACGCAAAACAATAGAACTTTAAAAAAAATACAATAGCCCCACTATGTATTGTCCTGTGTCGCGGGGTATTTACAAACATTTACTTAGCTGACTCAAAGAACATCCAGACTCAGGACAATAATTAGTGGATGGAACAAATAAAATTGTCTTACGTGAGATTTGAACTCTAGGTGATTTTCCACCAGAGGGGCGAAACGAGGCAAAAATTGAAATCTTTATGTAAAAATGAACCGTATTGCTTAGGAAATAGAGTATATATTAACTTTGTAATAAAAACACTCGCTTCTCGCGATAGGCCTATTGTTGTTTGTTGCTACTTTTTGTTTGTGTAAAAATGAACCGTATTATTTCTTAAATAGAGTTCAAAATACATTAACAAGAAACACGCATGTCGCGATGTCAATTTTTGGTGGAAAGAGTTCGGTGCGATTTCAATTCTCGTCTCGTCTCGCCCTTGTGGTGGACTCTTCATGCTGACTTACGATTACCGATTACTGCGCCCGCCACTGCCTAAGGCAGACAGTTTTTTTGTGTGATCCACAAACAACGGTCCTGAGTCTGGACGTTCTTTGTGTTCGTTTGTTTCATGTTTGTAAACGTTCCCGCAGTGGAGTGCATGAGAGTTCAAATCTCACGTAAGACAATTTTTTTTGTGATCCACAAACAACTGTCCTGAGTCTGGACGTTCTTTGTGTTCGTTTGTTTCATGTTTGTAAACGTTCCCGCGGTGGAATGCATGAGTTCAAATTTCACGTAAGAAATTTTTTTGTGTGATCCACAAACAACTGTCCTGAGTCTGGACGTTCTTTGTGTTCGTTTATTTCATGTTTGTAAACGTTCCCGCGGTGGAGTGCATGAGAGTTCAAATATCACGTAAGAAAATTTTTTGTGTGATCCACAAACAACTGTCCTGAGTCTGGACGTTCTTTGTGTTCGTTTGTTTCATGTTTGTAAACGTTCCCGCGGTGGAGTGCATGAGAGTTCAAATCTCACGTAAGACAATTTTTTTGTGTGATCCACAAACAACTGTCCTGAGTCTGGACGTTCTTTGTGTTCGTTTGTTTCATGTTTGTAAAAGTTTCCGCGAAAGTAAAAAGTATTATTTAGATCTTATCAGTAAGTACCTACCTACCTAAGCTTGCAAATAAAATAGGTACGTAATATTATTTCTTTGATTTTTTCAGTTTCACACAACTCCTAGGTACTGTCGCGGAGACTTTTACAAAGAACATCCGAACTCAGGACAGTAATTTGTGAATCGCTCAAACAACTTTTTTGGTTGGATTCGAGCCCGCGACCTCGTGCACGCAAGCCACTACCGCGACCGGCCCGCACTGCCCGCGCCACTGAGGCCATTTCAATTACGTGATCTTGACGAAAACGGTTATAAAACTTATTACACTTGAGCATATAGTCTAAAATCGCTTATATAAACAAACGCTTGCATTATCAAAAGGGTCAACAGTAACTAGGTACTTGGTTGAGTTATGGCGAACTTTACCTAAGTTTTATAAAAGACATAACTACAAAAATATTTTACGAACCAATGTTATCGAAATAACTATTATAAAATAATACTATTATTTACTTATAAAAGAGAACAAAGTATTAATAAAAACTTAGGTATATATTTTAAACCTAACCTATATATTTTACCTACGATTAAAAATTACGCGATAAAATTTAGTACGAACGGTGAGTCGACATGCACAGGTCCGGCGTCGAAGAGGGCCATCGCCCGACTGAATCGTCGACCGTACTCATTCTGTATCGATCGTTAACTAATCGGTATAAGGTCTGAAATTGCGATGCGCCCGCAACGATCCGGAGCGCTTAGAAATTGCTAAAATCTTATTTGATTCATTAAAAATTATTGGTTGTAGTTAGGGCATGAATATCGGAATCTCGGAATCTCGTAATATCGGAATCTCGGAACGCAAAGTCCGATATTACAATTCCGATACTGGGTGATCGAATATCGGAATCTCGGAACTCGAATATTTTTCTATATTTTGAGTTTTAAATTATACATATATCGATCCTTGTGTATCGCCGAGCGAAACAGTAGGTACCGTATTAATGTTGCCCGCTCGCTATGCATGTGCTACAAGAACAATAATATTATTACCTGTTTCGCTCACTCTTTACCTACTCTAATAATATGTGATATTATTGTAAGGTTGTTAAAACGCCTCAAATATAAACAAAACGATACTAGCAGTCTCAACTTCACAGTAAGAAAGACTGAAGCACCGATAGCTTTTGTCTCTTCAGATGAAGATGATGAATCACTAGCTAGTCTAGCTACAACGAGTGAGCTGACCCTGCACCAAGAATTTGAGAAGGAAATAGAAAAGTGCAAAGAAAAAAAGAAGGCAGTGCTTCCGTCCGACGAATTTGATCTATTGGGATTTGTAATAACTGAAAAGGCAACATACGTTAATAGAGGTGAAAGATGAGTTTATTTATCACAGACATACACTTATCTCACATAAATTTTGCCCACCAATGTTGAAACTTGAAAGTGAGCATGATTTTTCGTCGGGCGGTTATTTATCTGACAAAATGTTTGACGCTTTGTTGTTTTTGAGAACATATTAGCAAGAAAAACGAGATTTTAAAATAAATATAAACCTATGAATATAGCGAACCTTTATTTCAGTTGATTGTAATTTAAACTACCAAACTTAGAATCAACATGACTTCTTAAAGTTTTGTTGATTCCGAGTTCGTTAGTTTTATATTAGTATAGATAAAAATAATATAGATAAAAATAAGACAAAAATATTTCCAATAATTATTGTTGTTGGCATATTATATAATTAAATAAAAATTAAGGTACTTTACTGTGCTCTCGTGCGCAGTATCTTCGAATACGCATCAGTGGTATGGAACCCGCTTTATGACATTTATAACAAGCGCATTGAATCCGTACAGAAAAAGTTCCTAAGATATTTACAGTATAGGTGTAGGTGCATCGATCATGGGTATGAGAAGCAAGATGTAAGAGGTATCATTTTATGCCCCTACAGAATAGACGTACAATATCTGATGTTGTAACAATTGTAAAAATTGTCAATGGTGAATTGTGAATGGTAAAAACTGCCAGTTAGGCGCAATCAACCCTCAGTACTACCCTCAGCCAACACTAATTTTAGACAAAACTCATTTCTCATTCGTGCGAGTAGTTCCGTTAACAGCATTGCCAAAAGGCATAGCGAATTTGAGATATTTAGGTCTAAGCCAACAGTGGTAAAGAAATTATTTACTACAGATTATTTTAGTCCCAATCCCAGAGAAGCAACAAATTAAATTTACAATTTATTTTGAACTATTTTTTATCGGGTCATGCTATGGTCTTGCAATGGTTTTATGTTTAGTTTATATTTGCGAATACCTGTTAATAGCTATGTATAAGTATATTTAAGTATTAACCGATTGTAAATTATGCTGTTAGTGTTCCGAAAAAAATAAAATAAATAAAATATTATATAAGTATATAGATAAGTTTAATAACTAATAAGATATTAGATTAAAGAATAGGATATTATAAATTACTTTTTGTTCCTAATTGTTGATTTAATTTCAGATTTGAGTCTCTGAGTCAGATAGTTTAATTAGCAATAAGTACAGAAAAATAATAAGAAATATCTGATTTAGTAAATACTGTGGGTAAAACTTAAATACGAGTATAAAACAAGCAATCCAAATCAAATAATATGATTTATAAATATTTTTTATTCCATTAAATCTAACCTCACACCGAATTTGTGACATTTTGAACAAAAAGTGCAATTTCTAAAAAAAATACGAAATTCCGATATTAATATCGGAATTCCGATATTGAGATCTAATATCGGAAGTTAGTATCGGAATTGAAAACCTTCCGATATTGCATGCCCTAGTTGTAGTTATGTAATGATATTCTACAGTAATACTAATATTGATGTTACGAATGTATTTGAGTAATTCCTAAGCATAATGATAGTGTACTTTCCGTGTAATATGTAAAAAACTGTTTTTGTAGAGGTGTTTTCAAAAATAAATATGATCGAGCCAAAATCAAGCTATCGCGTTTTGGTAATTACAAAAACCTAGTTAAAGGTATCAATTTACCTATATTAAAATTCTAGATCAATAGGTCTTTTCATAGTCCTGTAGTAGTTGATGAAAGATAGTGCATTTTATCAATGTATCATCTTAAATACATAAACCAATTTCAATCTATCCACTGCTGGCAGCTACCGAAGATGCATGGAGTTAACGCCTCTTAAATTTAATCACTGTTTAGCGAGATTTTTATTAGCAAAATCAACCTTATACTACAAAACCGTAAGAATTTAAGCTAATCAATTGACTAAAATTTAAGAGTCGTTTATGAGTAAGGGCGTAAAATTACTTGAATGATAAAGCTTCTTAAATATAGCCTGCGATTAACAGGATTTTTATTCTTTTGTTCTTAGGTAGGTACAGTACGGGGACATTGATAATATGATTGGCTTCTAAAGAAAGACAGACGACAATGAGGAAGCGAGAAAGTGAGATTATAATTTATTGATGATTTTGAAATTGTATTTTATGACGTTAACAATAAGTGCTATATTTTGTTGCACTGCAACGACAACATGAAACATACAATGTCAAATAGAAGTAAGAAGGGATTCAATCTTTTATAATTTCAACCTAATGCCGAACGCCATAAGATACATTTTAATGTGATAATTTTAAAAACTTATGCTATAAATTATTCAGCTATTTTTGGTAATCGGATATACTTTTCTTACTCATTGATTTGCTGTCTTTCTCTAAAAGCCAATCATATATTATCAATGTCCCCATACTGTACCTATTTACTACTTTACCACTAGGAATACCTACCGGCTAGAGCCAGCATCTACAGTCGTAGAATGTATTATGTAAAATTCTTTTCATAGCATATAAGCGATTTAGTGTAACAAAGAACCTATAATGTTTAATAAATAAATGAATTATGAATAATAGCCCACCAGCAGAGAACCGGATCAATGCAATAAAAAAATCAAATTTAACCCTTTTCCTAGAAATGATTAAAAAACATTAAGCTTAATATCATTACATTAAGCTTAATCTCATTATAAATTATTGGTGCCATACAGCAGACACTTTTGCGCATTAAAGTGGTTCGCGCAGGATGAAGAGATAGTTTCGTATCGTCACGCCGATTTCGAGGTACGATATCAGCCATCCGTGTAAAATATTGTGGATTCCTTCTTACAAATAGTGCCATTTCTAAAATATATAATGAGGGCAAAGATAATATTCTATGACTTTTAAAAAATGGTTTACAGCTGTCAGTAGTTTTTAAATTGAACATTGCTCGTATAAAAACGGTCCGTTTTTGGGCCTTAAATGCGATCTCCTTATCAGTTAAATTGCCCCAAAATATTACACCACATCGTAAGTGGGTTTCAACCATACCGTAGTAAGCAGTTAAAAGTGCATCTGTGTTAATTTTCTGAGATAGTGAGAAAAGAGCATAGCTTGAAGAGCTTATTTTTTTACAAAGGGATTCTATATGCGGTTTCCAGTTTAATTTTTGATTTATTTGTAAACCAAGAAATTTAATGTTTTCTACTTTATCAATTGCTTCATGATTATATTGGATATTTAGATTATTTCAAACCATTGAACGTTGACTGAAGTGCATAATTTTCGTTTTTTTAAAATTAATTATTACTGTCTAGCCATCTTACCATTGAATGTACAGAGTTATTGATTTCCTGTTCGTATGTATTTGTATCTTCACAAGGTATTGTGATCGTGCTGTCGTCCGCAAAAAGCGTTAAAGAATGCTGTATATATTTTGGTAAATCATTTATGTAAAGAATAAATAAAAGTGGTCCTAGGACGCTTCCTTGTAGGACGCTATAATTTACAATGCGTTCTGATGAATGAAATATCTCTTCAACCTTTTTAGCTACATTAATTCTACTAATTTCAGTTATCTGTTTCCTGCTATCTAAATACGACTTAAACAAATAGAGAACATTACCTCTAATCCCATACGCATCTAGCTTGTTTATAAGGGAGCCGTGATCTACATAGTCGAACGCCTGGGTCATGTCACAGAATACTGCACAGACAGGTGTTCGTTTATCTCCATTATTAGTGATATTACATATAAATTCGCAAATTGCCATATATATAGATCTCATTTTACGAAATCCTTTCTGTTCATCACACAGAATGTTATTTTTTTCTAGATATTTGTACAATTCATTATAAATATATATTTCGAAGACTTGAAATTACTGGAATAAGAGAAATCGGTCTATAACATACCATTAACTCTCTATTATCTTTTTTGAACAAAGGCTTTATGATAGATTTTTTTAGAGCTTCTGGATAAATACCTGCAACTATACTAAGATTTATTAAGTAGCTTAGGTGACCACAAATTTCTTCACTTAATTGGTGGTAAACAAGCGATATAACTAATAATAATTTATATTATAATAAGAATATTATTCTAAATGTAGTGACTGCAATTGAGTCAAATGCTTTTACTATACAATACAACTAACATCGTAAGTACTTATAAGTAAAAGCTGAAAATCCTTTATCTTATGTCTGCTTTGTGTGTAACATTGCTAGCAGTCCTTGAAGTCTTCATGAGATAAAATAAATCTTCATGAGGTAGGTTGGTACTTATTGGGTTTTGTGTCAAATTTGCCTTCCTTGACAAAGATTATGGCTGTTAAGTATAAGGTCGTTCAACGAATGATCCGTGGAGATCTATTTCCCTCTCCATAATAAATTAATAAAAATTGAGTAGATAAATAAGAATCCCAATTATATATAGAATGCTTTATTTGTCAACTTATTACAATAATAATACACAAATATATTTATAAAAGAATATACATAATATACATCATTATATACAACTAAATACAGTACCACTCTAAGTAAAAGAGTTAGTCAAAACGAAACACAGTTGTCAAATCAGTCTTAAATACAGTTTCAGGACAGTACCTATTCTAAATATATTTTTCCTAAATAATGAATTGCACACACGCATTATATTGTTCGAAGTTTATTTTCTTTAGCAGCATAGGTTGTTTTACCTTATCTATTACAACATTCACGCGTTTATTAAGCTCTTTAGCGAAACGTTGTAATCGAGGATCATCAATATTAGTTGTCTTGGTCATTACTATGTCTTCATCGCGCTTTCTTATTGCTGCCGCTTTTTGCTTTTTACGATTCAAGATTCTTAGCCATGCTTCTCTGATAGGATCGCTTAACTTATACTCTTTATTTATTTTATCGGTAGGATTTAAAAAGTCAGTACTACTGCTCTTTTCTTGTTGACGTTTGGCTCCATTGTCTAGACTAGGAGTAGGTACTTCAGAAAACTTTTGCACTGGGTTGGCTTTGTTAGAGCTAACATCTTTTTTTATCTTGTGTTCTTGAGGATTTAATTTCCTTTTCTTATGAGATTGATCTTTGTTCTTTACAACAGCTTTGTTGCCTTTATTAAGTTCTTCATCAAATGGTCTTTTCTCAGTGTTAGGATGTTTGGTCTGTTCTATTTGAACATTTGGGTTATTACTAAATAACGCAGTGTTGACGTTATTACTTCTTGGATGAGATTCTTCTTGTACGATAAGAGCCTCTGAAGTAATAATTCTAGAACTTTCCTTATTACTAAATATATCCTTGTTATCATTTTTCGGACAGGTTTCTTCTTTAGCAGGAAGTGTTTCTCTAATTATAAGTCTAGTACTTAGTTTGTGCCTTTCTAATTCCTTGAGAATTTCATTAAGCCTTTCTTCATTATGTGTATTATCTCTTTTATTATTTTCACACTTTTCTTCTATTTTATTTTGTAGAGAGTCTTCATAATCGCTGTTTAATATAACTTTAGATCTATTTTTAATAGTTAACTTTATGCTGCCGTTTCGGCTACTATGTTTATCACTCGCTTCAGAAGCTCTTTTAATATTCACAAAACTGTTAGCTAATGCTTTAATATGATTATCTAATTCTTTAATAATTTCATTAAGTCTTTTTTCATTGTTCATTTTAACATCACTTACACTATTTTCATGTTTGTCTTCGTTCTTATTCACTCTAGTGTTCTGGTTTATGGTTTTCACAAATGCAGAACTTTCGATAATCACAGAACCGTCTTGCTCTGTCTTACTGTTCATAGCATGTACAGAACTGTTCTGATTATACCTGCTGTGGGGTGAAAGTGATTTACTTTTCATGCCAAAGGCTTTGCATTGAAACAGCTCCTGGTAATATGCTGGATTTAACATTTGAGACACCATATCTGAAAGAAAAATAATAAATAATTTTACTACTAAAATTTCAAAATTTATTGAAATTATTTGCAGTATAGATGTAGTCTGGTTTGACTAAAAATTAACTAAGTTACGCAAAAATATCATGACAATTTTAACGTAATATATTCTAACCTAACGTAAATTGAGACTCTTTATATATTCTAAAGAAAAGTTAAACTAATGATTTACTACAGCCATTTGGTTTTAGGGGTTTTATTCACAGATACATGATTAATAAAAGGAGTAATAAGTAATTTAGTAATAAATATCGAAACAAATAAAGAAGGCTTACCGTAATGATTATAATTATTATTCAATGACAACTAAACTCACAAACATACACGAAAATAATTAATACAACAATCGACTGTTGGACCGCGTTCACTGTTCAACTGCCAATCTTATACTGATCTGCTTCAAGCGTTGCATAGAGCAAGTAGGTTAGAGTGGGGATAAGCCGGCTTTTGTTTTCCGAGCTACCTTAGTTTGAATAATTCCTATTACCTTTCTGTTATCTTTAGTGTTATCTGTAATGCATAATGTGATTTAGAGAATCATAAAATGTTTACCAGTAAATAGAAGCACTCAATGACAGTCGCCGACAAGTCTCAAGAATTTACATCATTTGTAAGTGTCTTTAGTATTGTTCTTTAAATATGAAAAATATAACAAACATTTTATTGCTACTAGTGAATGTATATCATATAAGTAATGATGAAACAGACGGTGATATGGCTGAAGATAAAAATGTCAATAAACGTGACGACACAGGCTTTAAAAGTAAATCAAGTAAGAAACAAAGTGTTGATTCCCCTGTACAATCTAAGTGTAGTAAAATCTTGTCACCCTCTCGAACTACTTTCGATAATATTAAAGACATAGTTAATTCTAACTGTTCTGTGATTATCAAGAGTTCTGCTTCTGAAAGTACTGCCAATACTAGAGTGAATAAATTGAAGAATAGTATAAAAATAGTGTAACTAATTAACCAAACAAGAAAGATAGACTCAATAAAGTTATAAAAGGATAATATAGGCATAAAGGTAAAGTTAGATGTAGTGTTGTAGCTAGAGAGACTCCAAGTGATAACTATTGCACTGCTTCGCTTAGTAATAAGCCATATGTACAAATTGAACAGACCCTTCTCGTACTTTAAAAAACTGAGGCAAGACTATTTGAAGAAAAACTCAACAAATTTGAGGAATCCTGAATAAAAAATATAGAACAATCTCTTAAGAAATTAAAAATAGATCTTAAAGAATACAATCTTATAAAAAGTTAGCTCCAACAGCCGCTTTGCCCAAGTAAGCATCGAGAGATAATTACTGATACGCCTAGTTCTGTTATAAACAAAGTTGCTATGTTTGCGAAGCAGGAAAAAACTAAATCATGCCATTTTGTTGAAACTTAAATCATAATTATTATTATATAAACCAATTGACGTTCACGGCTGGACATAGGCATCGTCCAAATATTTCCCATAATGCGTTCGTTTGCCTTCCTCAACTATCGGTTACTGCCCTAACTAGGTCGTATGTCCATCGTACGAGGGTATCTCTACCTTCCGTCTTTCTTTACGCGGTCGTAATTTAAAAACTTTTCTGGTCTACGGTTGTCAATTCAGAAGAAGAAAAACATATGTAATATTATATAATAATTAATGCCTAGCGTGCCCTAGTAAATTTAAAATAAGCTTAAAAGCTGTTGTGAAGTATTTTGAGGCATCCATAGAAAGTGACTTAACAATAGTAATAACCCAATGTATTCAAACAAGTTTACAGCAGGTGGTACATAATCGTAAACACATTAATAAAATTGCCGAAGTTTAGCGGCTTATCAAACCTCTTTTGTCACTTTGTGGTAATTACAAAGATAACAAAATAGGTAACAAAATAAGAACAATATAGTTTGTAATGTGTAGTTACCATGTTTCATGTTATATCAATTGGTTGTTTATTATCGTAAATAGACTTATTTACAGTTAGTATAGGACAATTGGCCATTGACAGGTAGCTATTTATTATCGCCTGTGGCTAAATCTAATTATTGCCATTCGCATTAGGCTCTGCTTATTGTCTTGGTTTTCCGAGAAAATGGCTATTATTTTTATTTTGGTATTCCTTTATAACCGATTTTTGGACCGAATGAATGACATTTTTCCTAGAAATTATCAAAATACATTAAGCTTAGCTTAATGTGAATTTCTCTAATTACTTTTAGGCACGCGCGATAATAAAAAGCTACCTGTCAATAGCCCATTGTCTAATACTAAGTTAACTGCAAATGAAAATATTCACGAGATAATAAAACAAGTTATTGACATACCTAATATAAAACATGTTTACTACACATTACAAACTGTATTGTTATAACTTATACTACTTTTGTTAGTTATTTTTCTTAACACAAATTGACAATGATGGTTTGCAAAATCCCGATGACCTTTGGTACGAGATGGCGTTTAGTGAATGTGTAACATTTTTATAATTGTACTACTTTACGAATTCGACATTCTAAGTATTTTGCGACGCGTTTCTATTTTGTGCTAAACAAGCGATATAACTAATAATAATTTCAGAATATTATTCTAAATGTAGTGACTGGAATTGAGTCAAATGCTTTTGATAAATCTTAAAGCATCTTCGCGCTACAACTAACATCGTAAGTACTTACAAGTAAGCTGAGAATCGTTTATCTTGTGTCTGCTTTGTGTGTGACATTGCTAGCAGTCCTTGAAGTCTTCATGAGATACTACAGGTAGGTTGGTACTTATTGGGTTTTGTGTCAAATTTGCCTTCCTTGACAAAGATTATGGCTGTTAAGTATAAGGTCGTTCAACGAATGATCCGTGGAGATCTATTTCCCTCTCCATAATAAATTAATAAAAATTGAGTAGTTAAATAAGAATCCCAATTATATATAGAATGCTTTATTTGTCAACTTATTACAATAATTAATACAGAAATATATTTATAAAAGAATATACATAATATACATCATATATACATATACAACTAAATACAGTACCACTCTAAGTAAAAGAGTTAGTCAAAACGAAACACAGTTGTCAAATCAGTCTTAAATACAGTTTCAGGACAATACCTATTCTAAATATATTTTTCCTAAATAATGAATTGCACACACGCATTATGAATTTTTTTACAATTAATTTTATTGAATTTGTAGCAAATAATTATGTTTATAAGGAACTATTTACAACGCAAAGAATACTTTATTTCCTATTTAATACACATCGGTAGGAAATTTTTTTTACATCTAACAATAATAATACGTTACAAACATGAATATTTCTAGCTTCTTTTCCTAACTATGTACCTTTCTCTATGTATATTAGTTTCAGCAGAAGAGCATGACTTAGTTTCCTTATGCTTTACAAGTGTATCAGCTCTATGTAGACTAGGACTAGACATATCAGGATATATCGCCTCTGGGCTTACTTCGACAGAACTACTGCTGGAACGATCTCCTTTCCTAAGCGTATATTGTTGGAAGTTTATTTTCTTTAGCAGCATAGGTTGTTTTACCTTATCTATTACAACATTCACGCGTTTATTAAGCTCTTTAGCGAAACGTTGTAATCGAGGATCATCAATATTAGTTGTCTTGGTCATTACTTTGTCTTCATCGCGCTTTCCCTTTGCTGCCGCTTTTTGCTTTTTACGATTCAAGATTCTTAGCCATGCTTTTCTGATAGGATCGCTTAACTTATACTCTTTATTTATTTTATCGGTAGGATTTAAAAAGTCAGTACTACTGCTCTTTTCTTGTTGACGTTTGGCTCCATTGTCTAGACTAGGAAAAGGTACTTCAGAAAACTTTTGCACTGGGTTGGCTTTGTTAGAGCTAACATCTTTTTCTATCTTGTGTTCTTGAGGATTTAATTTCCTCTTCTTATGAGATTGATCTTTGTTCTTTACAACAGCTTTGTTGCCTTTATTAAGTTCTTCATCAAATGGTCTTTTCTCAGTTTGAGGATGTTTGGTCTTTTCTATTTGTACATTTGGCTTATTACTAAATAATGCATTGTTGACGTTAATACTTCTTGGATGAGATTCTTCTTGTACGTTAAGAGGTTCTGTAGTAATAATTCTAGAACTTTCCTTAGTACTAAACATAGCCGTGTTATCACTTTTCGGACAAGTTTCTTCTTTAACAGGAAGTGTTTCTTTAATTATAAGTCTAGTACTTAGTTTGTGCCTTTCTAATTCCTTCAGAATTTCTTTAAGTCTTTTTTCATTATGTGTATTATCACTTTTACTATTTTCACACTTTTCTTCTATTTTATTTTGTAGAGAGTCTTTATCATCACTGTTTAATATAACTTTAGATCTATTTTTAATAGTTAACTTTATGCTACCGTTTTGACTACTATGTTTATAACTAGCTTCAGAAGCTCTTTTAATATTTACAAAACTGTTAGCTAATGCTTTATGCTTGTCTAATTCTTTAATAATTTCTGTTATCCTTTCTTCATTGTTCATTTTAACATCACTAACACTATTTTTATGTTTGTCTTCGTTCTCATTCTCTCTAGTGTTCTGGTTTATGGTTTTCACAAATGCAGAACTTTTGATAATCACAGAACCGTCTTGCTCTGTCTCACTGTTCAGAGCATGTCCAGAACTGTTCTGATTATATCTACTGTGGGATGATTCACTTTTCATGCGAAAAGCTTTGAATTGAAACAACTCCTGGTAATATGCTGGATTTAACATTTGAGACACCATATCTGAAAGAAAAATAATAACTTTACTTCTAATATTTCGAAATTTATTGAAATAATATGCAGCCTAGATGATGTAGTCTGATTTGACTAAAAATTAAGTAAGTTACCCAAAAATATCATGACAATTTTAACGTAATATATTATTTTACAGGATTTTAAGTAAGCTGAATGAATAAGTAAAAGAGACTCTTCATATATTCTAAATAAAAGTTAAACTGATGATTTACCGCAATTTAATGGTTTTACGGGTCTTATTCACAGATACATGATTTAAAAAAAGGAGTACTAAGTAATAAATATCAAAAAAAATAATCAAGGCTTACCGTAATGATTATAATTATTATTCAATGACAACTAAACTCACAAACATACACGAAATAATTAATATAACAATCGGCTGTTGGACTGTGTTCACTGTTCAACTGCCAATCTTATACTGATCTGCTTCAAGCGTTGCATAGAGCAAGTAGGTTAGAGTGGGGATAAGCCGGCTTTTGTATTCCGGGCTACCTTAGTTTGAATAATACCTATTACTTTTCTGTTATCTTTAATGTTATCTGTAATGCTGAATGTGATTTAGGGAATCATAAAATGTTTACCAGTAAAAAGAAGCTCTCAATGACAGTCGCCGACAAGTCTCAAGAATTTACATCATTTGTAAGTGTCTTTAGTATTGTTCTTTAAATATGAAAAATATACCAAACATTTTATTGCTACTAGTGAATGTATATCATATAAGTAATGATGAAACAGACGGTGATATGGCTGAAGATAAAAATGTCAATAAACGTGACGACACAGGCTTTAAAAGTAAATCAAGTAAGAAACAAAGTGTTGATTCCCCTGTACAATCTAAGTGTAGTAAAATCTTGTCACCCTCTCGAACTACTTTCGATAATATTAAAGACATAGTTAATTCTAACTGTTCTGTGATTATCAAGAGTTCTGCTTCTGAAAGTACTGCCAATACTAGAGTGAATAAATTGAAGAATAGTATAAAAATAGTGTAACTAATTAACCAAACAAGAAAGATAGACTCAATAAAGTTATAAAAGGATAATATAGGCATAAAGGTAAAGTTAGATGTAGTGTTGTAGCTAGAGAGACTCCAAGTGATAACTATTGCACTGCTTCGCTTAGTAATAAGCCATATGTACAAATTGAACAGACCCTTCTCGTACTTTAAAAAACTGAGGCAAGACTATTTGAAGAAAAACTCAACAAATTTGAGGAATCCTGAATAAAAAATATAGAACAATCTCTTAAGAAATTAAAAATAGATCTTAAAGAATACAATCTTATAAAAAGTTAGCTCCAACAGCCGCTTTGCCCAAGTAAGCATCGAGAGATAATTACTGATACGCCTAGTTCTGTTATAAACAAAGTTGCTATGTTTGCGAAGCAGGAAAAAACTAAATCATGCCATTTTGTTGAAACTTAAATCATAATTATTATTATATAAACCAATTGACGTTCACAGCTGGACATAGGCATCGTCCAAATATTTCCCATAATGCGTTCGTTTGCCTTCCTCAACTATCGGTTACTGCCCTAACTAGGTCGTATGTCCAACGTACGAGGGTATCTCTACCTTCCGTCTTCCTTTACGCGGTCGTAATTTAAAAACTTTTCTGGTCTACGGTTGTCAATTCAGAAGAAGAAAAACAAATGTAATATTATATAATAATTAATGCCTAGCGTGCCCAAGTAAATTTAAAATTAGCTTAAAAGCTCTTGTGAGGTGTTTTGAGGCATCCATAGAAAGTGACTGGATAGGGATTTTTATACCGTCACCTATTGGAAACTTAACAATAGTAATAACCCAATGTATTCAAACAAGTTTACAGCAGGTGGTAATCGTAAACACATTAATAAAATTGCCGAAGTTTAGCGGCTTATCAAACCTCTTTTGTCACTTTGTGGTAATTACAAAGATAACAAAATAGGTAACAAAATAAGAACAATATAGTTTGTAATGTGTAGTTACCATGTTTCATGTTATATCAATAGGTTGTTTATTATCGTAAATAGACTTATTTACAGTTAGTTAGTATAGGACAATTGGCCATTGACAGGTAGCTATTTATTATCGCCGGTGGCTAAATCTAATTATTGCCATTCGCATTAGGCTCTGCTTATTGTTTTGGTTTTCCGAGAAAATGGCTATTATTTTTATTTTGGTATTCTTTTATAACCGATTTTTGGACCGAATGAATGACATTTTTCCTAGAAATTATCAAAATACATTAAGCTTAGCTTAATGTGAATTTCTCTAATTACTTTTAGGCACGCGCGATAATAAATAGCTACCTGTCAATAGCCCATTGTCTAATACTAAGTTAACTGCAAATGAAAATATTTACGAGATAATAAAACAAGTTATTGACATACCTAATATAAAACATGTTTACTACACATTACAAACTGTATTGTTATAACTTATACTACTTTTGTTAGTTATTTTTCTTAACACAAATTGACAATGATGGTTTGCAAAATCCCGATGACCTTTGGTACGAGATGGCGTTTAGTGAATGTGTAACATTTTTATAATTGTACTACTTTACGAATTCGACATTCTAAGTATTTTGCGACGCGTTCCTATTTTGTGCTAAACAAGCGATATAACTAATAATAATTTCAGAATATTATTCTAAATGTAGTGACTGGAATTGAGTCAAATGCTTTTGATAAATCTTAAAGCATCTTCGCGCTACAACTAACATCGTAAGTACTTACAAGTAAGCTGAGAATCGTTTATCTTGTGTCTGCTTTGTGTGTGACATTGCTAGCAGCCCTTGAAGTCTTCATGAGATACTACAAGTAGGTTGGTACTTACTTATTGGGTTTTGTGTCAAATTTGTCTTCCTTGACAAAGATTATGTCTGTTAAGTATAAGGTCGTCCAACGAATGATCCGTGGAGATCTATTTCACTTCTATACTTATAATAAAACTGTAGAGAGATCAATTCTGTACATTGAATATATGTTCAAAATTAATATTGGAGGATGAATGGTGATCGATACTAATGCCAAAAATGCAATCAATAAATTTTTTGTCTGTCTGTCTGTCTGTCTGTCTGTCTGTCTGTCTGTCTGTCTGTATGTGCACGCATGGGTCAAAAACTACTGAAGGCATTTTAACCAAACTTGGTACGATTGTAGTCCATACTCCCGGGCAGGTTATAGGCTGTATAACATAACGCTAAGACACATAGGAGCTGAGCAGTGACGAAAAATTTGAAGCAAGTCAGTTGACAAAAAGCGCGTTCTAGCTCTTATCATCGCATACGTTGATCATACGCCAAAAATATGTATTACAAAAATAATGGTCTTCAAAAGATGTACAAAAAAGTCCTGAATAGTATATATCTATCTTTTATGTATTAGCCACAATAACGTGTTTAATCGTTAGGGTTTTCTTCAAAGTGTATTAAATACATAAATATATTGTAATATGCATAGACATATCTTTTTCAAACTCCCATATTTCAAAAGTACACTTTAATATCTTATTCATAAAAAAAAATTATAGAAATCGGTTGATAAACACACAAGATATAGATGAAAGAAAATTTCCAAATGTCGCCGCGCCGGTATGAGTACGGCTGTACGGTTGATTTTTGTTTAACGTCCTAAACGGCCAACCGGTGCCTATATAATTTCATTCACATTGACTCTTAATGCGAACGGACGTGGTTCTTATTGACTCTTTTTGGAATAAGCGCGCTTTAGATATTAAAATACATAGATACGTAGTTTTTAGGTATTAAGTTTAAAGTAGGTAATCTATCTATCTTCTTCTTCTATACTATAATAAAACTGTAGAGGTCGAAATGTCTGTTCTTTTCGAAAATTCAGATAAAAATTATCTATAAAATCTAGAAAAAAGTCAAAAAGCAACAACACTACACACTTACAATTTTTAGAATTAATGTCTATCTGTCTGTCTGTCTGTTTGTTACCGCACATCTTTAAAACGAATTAAAATATAATCTTAAGACCAATACATTGTATTGTAGCCTTTCTTATTAGGCTTAAACTGAGGTATGTTTCATCAAAATCGGATAAGTATTACTCGAGATATCGCTAGATCTCTTTATTAGAACAGTCCAATACAAATCAGGGGTCATGAAAAATGGATTTTGTTCAATGTTGAATGAATTTAAATTTCGTTTCTTTTGTTCACGAGATGGCGTTACCAGTAGTAATCGTAAAATAAATGAGTTTTTAAATAATCTATAACTATTTTATTATTAAGTGCTATTAATAAGTTATTCCTTTTAAATGTTAATAAAATTAACCATGAATCGTATGTGTAATATCAATTATAAGTCTTATTAAATTAAATCAGTTATAAGTTTACTTGATTGTTATATTTTTGTGTTTTTCGTAATTGAAACAATTTAATTAAATATAAATTGTATTAGTAAGCTATTAATCTAAAGTAAAATTATTCTTTTGGTAAGTATTAATTTAGTTTAAACTGTAGTAGTTACTGGTCAGCGTAAAAGTATGCAACAGACTCCACCTGTTTTTATTAATGTAAATAAATACAAATACAAATAACCTTTATTAGTTAATCACAGATACAAAACATCTGACAAAAATAAATAGTCTTTTCCTGTATTGCTAATATTGGCGTACAAACTTCATTTTTTAAAGTTAAACTATACCTATACTTAATCATAAATATTAAATTGAATTAAAATAACATTCCTTTTCTCACAATCTTATTATAACTGCAATTATAACACACTTATATAACTATTTAATAATTAATAATATATGGGTATAATATAACAGACAACATAATAAGTAACACGTTTTTTCTTTATAAAATCATTTTACACATTATTGCTATTTGTCAACAATAAAAAAATACAAAACTGACAATAAAATATAGAAATACAATCACAAAACATTAAATTATTATTCAAAGTGTTTGTGTTTATTTTATTAAGTAATTCAAAAATACTGCACGCAGTTTATCTATAGATAATAATAATAATATAGTCGAGTCTAAGTTTAGTCAAATATTTTTTGCTAGATGGTAAAAAGGTGTGAGGTACAATAATTTATTTCAGCATTTTTTTTACAAAAGACAAATCCCACACTAGCCTTTAAAAATATCAATTTAACGGACACAAAGAACATCCAGACTAAGGACAATAGTTTGTGTATCACAATTGTCCTCCATGGGAATCGAACCCGCGACCTCATGCACGCCAGCCATGTAATGCGACCGCCGCGCCACCGAGGCAGGTAATTCTGCCGCACCATAACGTGGCGTGCAAATGTAGGTATTCATTCATAATTAATTAGCGATTATCCGTGTGGTGACGGAGTAAGAATACAATATGTCACCTCCCCATCTCATCCCATGGGTGGCGTAAAACCGACTAAGGGACTATCGGTGAATATTATCTTCCAATCTATCCGTATATTATCAACCAATCCGACTGGCCAGCGTGGTAGTAGTAGGCCAAGTATTCCTCCGTCACGGGAGGAGGCGCGTCCTTGCAGTTATGATGAAATAAGCGATGTCATTTATTTTAACTTACAAATTTGACAACAGATGGCATTGTGCCTGTGACGTCATTTTCAGTATCGCGGTGTTAAGATTTTCCTTGAAAGAATGACGTTCGCTCATGTCTTTCAGTATAAGTTTAGACGCAGTCTTCATAGATATTTTATTTACTATTTATTTACTTTGAAAAGGTTTTGGTTCGTTCGTTAATTTTACAATTCGTTTGTAATGTAGGTATATCTGTTCGTTATAAGGTTTTAAAAACGATTTTTCAGTATTAAATCGAATTGCGAAGTAAGTAACATCCGCCACGCGAACGAAGTCGCGGGCACAGCAGCTAGTTCTATAATAAATTAATAAAAATTGAGTAGAAAAATGAAAATCCCAATTATTATTATAATACAGAAATATATTTTTATAAGTATATATATTATTATATACAACTAAATACAATTCCACTCTAAATAAGAGTTAGTCAAAACGAAAAACAGTTGTCGTATCAGTCTTAAATTCAAGTCAGTACCTATTCTAAATCATTTTTCCTAAATAGTGGGTAGCACACAAAATTATGTAATAATTAATTTCTTTACAATTCATTTTATTTTATTTGTAGCAAATAAATAAGTTTATAAGGAACTATTTACAACGCAAAGAATACTTTATTTCCTATTTAATACACATCGGTAGGAAATTTTTTTTACATCTAACAATAATAATACATTACAAACATGAATATTTCTAGCTTCTTTTCCTAACTATGTACCTTTCTCTATGTATTTTTGTTTCAGCAGAAGAGCATGACTTAGTTTCCTTATGCTTTACAAGTGTACCAGCTCTATGTAGACTAGGACTAGACATATCAGGATATATCGCCTCTGGGCTTACTTCCACAGAACTACTGCTGGAACGATCTCCTTTCCTAAGCGTATATTGTTGGAAGTTTATTTTCTTTAGCAGCGTAGGTTGTTTTTGTTTATCTATTACAACATTCACGCATTTATTAAGTTCTTTAGCGAAACGTTGTAATCGAGGATCATCAATATTAGTGGTTTTAGTCATTACTATGTATTCATCGCGCTTTCTTATTGCTGTCGCTTTTTGCTTTTTACGATTTAAGATTCTTAGCCATGCTTCCCTGATAGGATCGCTTAACTTATCCTCTTTATTTATTTTATCAGTAGTATTTAAAAAGTGAGTACTACTGCTCTTTTCTTGTTGGCCTTTGGCTCCATTGTCTAGACAAGGAGTAGTTACTTCAGGAAATATTTGCACTAGGCTGGCTTTGTTAGAGCTAACAACTTTTTCTGTCTTGTGTTCTTGAGTATTAAATTTCCTTTTCTTATAAGATTGTTCTTCTTTTTTTACAACAGCTTTGTTTCCTTTATTAAGTTCTTCATCAAAAGGTCTTTTCTCAGGTTTAGGATGTTTGGTCTGTTCTATTTGTACATTTGGCTTATTACTAAATAATGCAGTGTTGTCGTTATTACTTCTTGGTTGAGATTCTTCTTGTACGATAAGAGGTTCTGTAGTAATAATTCTAGAACTTTCCTTAGTACTAAACATAGCCGTGTTATCACTTTTCGGACAGGTTTCTTCTTTAACAGTGAGTGTTTCTCTAATTATAAGTCTAGTACTCAGTTTGTGTCTTTTTAATTCCTTAAGAATTTCATGAAGTCTTTCTTTATTGTGTGTATCATTTCTTTTACTATTTTCACAGTTTTCTTCTATTTTATTTTGTAGAGAGTCTTCATAATCGCTGTTAAATATAACTTTAGATCTATTTTTAATAGTTAACTTTATGCTACCGTTTCGACTTCTATGATTATCACTCGCTTCAGAAGCTCTTTTTATATTTACAAAACTGTTAGCTAATGCTTTATGCTTATCTAATTCTATAATAATTTCATTAAGTCTTTCTTCATGATTCATTTTAACATCACTAACACTATTTTCATATGTGTCTTCGTTTTTATTCACTTTAGTGTTCTGGTTGGTGGTTCTCACAGATGCAGAACTTTTGATAATATCAGATTTGTACGATTTCCGATGCCATGACTCACTGTGCAGTGCATGTGAAGGACTATTTTGATTGCAACTGCTTTTGGAAGAAAGTGATTCGCTCTTCATGCGAAAACCTTTGTGTCCCAAGGGACGGAAGAGCTCCTGGTAATATGCTGGATTTAACATTTGAGACACCATCTGTGGAAGAAGAATAATATTCATCAGTAATAAGTAAATGAGACTCTTTATATATTCTAAAGAAAAGTTAAACTGATGATTAACCACAATTTAATGGTTTTACGGGTTTTATTCACAGATACATGATTAATAAAAGGAGTAATAATTAATTTAGTAATAAATATCGAAACAAATAAAGAAGGCTTACCGTAATGATTATAATTATTATTAAATCACAACTAAACTCACAAACATACACGAAAATAATTAATATAACAATCGACTGTTGGACCGCGTTCACTGTTCAACTGCCAATCTTATACTGATCTGCTTCAAGCGTTGCATAGAGCAAGTAGGTTAGAGTGGGGATAAGCCGGCTTTTGTTTTCCGAGCTACCTTAGTTTGAATAATTCCTATTACCTTTCTGTTATCTTTAGTGTTATCTGTAATGCATAATGTGATTTAGAGAATCATAAAATGTTTACCAGTAAATAGAAGCACTCAATGACAGTCGCCGACAAGTCTCAAGAATTTACATCATTTGTAAGTGTCTTTAGTATTGTTCTTTAAATATGAAAAATATAACAAACATTTTATTGCTACTTCTGAATGTATATCATATAAGTAATGATGAAACAGACGGTGATATGGCTGAAGATAAAAATGTCAATAAACGTGACGACACAGGCTTTAAAAGTAAATCAAGTAAGAAACAAAGTGTTGATTCCCCTGTACAATCTAAGTGTAGTAAAATCTTGTCACCCTCTCGAACTACTTTCGATAATATTAAAGACATAGTTAATTCTAACTGTTCTGTGATTATCAAGAGTTCTGCTTCTGAAAGTACTGCCAATACTAGAGTGAATAAATTGAAGAATAGTATAAAAATAGTGTAACTGATTAACCAAACAAGAAAGATAGACTCAATAATATTATGAAAGGATAATATAGGCATAAAGGTAAAGTTAGATGTAGTGTTGTAGCTAGAGAGACTCCAAGTGATAACTATTGCACTGCTTCGCTTAGTAATAAGCCATATGTACAAATTGAACAGACCCTTCTCGTACTTTAAAAAACTGAGGCAAGACTATTTGAAGAAAAACTCAACAAATTTGAGGAATCCTGAATAAAAAATATAGAACAATCTCTTAAGAAATTAAAAATAGATCTTAAAGAATACAATCTTATAAAAAGTTAGCTCCAACAGCCGCTTTGCCCAAGTAAGCATCGAGAGATAATTACTGATACGCCTAGTTCTGTTATAAACAAAGTTGCTATGTTTGCGAAGCAGGAAAAAACTAAATCATGCCATTTTGTTGAAACTTAAATCATAATTATTATTATATAAACCAATTGACGTTCACGGCTGGACATAGGCATCGTCCAAATATTTCCCTTAATGAGATCTTTTGCCTTCCTCATCTATCGGTTACTGCCCTAACTAGGTCGTATGTCCATCGTACGAGGGTATCTCTACGTTCCGTCTTCCTTTACGCGGTCGCAATATAAAATTGCCGAAGTTAAGCGCCTTATCAAACCTCTTTTGTCACTTTGTGGTAATTACAAAGATAACAAAAATAAGAACAATATAGTTTTTAATGTGTAGTTAACATGTTTCATGTTATATCAATAAGTCGTTTATTATCGTATATAGACTTATTTACAGTTAGTTAATATTGGACAATAGGCCATTGACAGGTAGCTATTTATTATCGCCGGTGGCTAAACCTAATTATTGCCATTCGCATTAAGCTTTGCATAATGTCTTGGTTTTCCGAAAAAATGGCTATTGTTTATATTTTGGTATTTCTTTTATAATCGATTTTTGTACCGAATCAATAACCTTTTTCCTGGAAATTATCAAAAATACATTAAGCTTGGCTTAATGTGAATTTCTCTAATTACTTTTAGGCACGCGCGATAATAAATAGCTACCTGTCAATAGCCCATTGTCTAATACTAAGTAAATAGCAAGTGAAAATATTTACGAGATAATAAACAACTTGTAGTTATAATATAAAACATGTAACAGTTTGTAAATTGTACAAACTGTTTTGTTGTAACTTTTGTTAGTTATAATTTAATCTATTTAATCAATATTTTTTATTACTAAGATTTTATTGAGTCTTTCGTAGAGTTAAATAAATGAACCAAAGTAGTTTATGCAGGAGGCTCGTGGCTCTCTATGAGGACGAGAGTATCATAATAAAATTCAAATGATTATTAAATAATTAATATTAGATTAATAAGCCGATGCCCGCGGCTTTACCCTCGTTGTGTAGGTAGCTTAAATGTTATTCTATACCTTAAACTAGGTACTTACCTATATTCAAAATTTCATCAAAATTCATTCCGTACTTAGTTTTTGCGTCAATGCAACCATCCATCTATACATTCTCACAAACTTTCGCATTTCGACACCAGAAGTATCAATTAACGTAAGGGACAAAACACGACTTTTCAGGAGAGCCAAAAAACCATTCCGATTTTACAAATTCTTCTGTAACTTTTTATTAGTTGCCCTAATCTTAAAAATGTCTAGGACAAAGTTTCTTATAATTTTCTCTTCTTTATAACTATAAATAAAATATTTACGTAAACTTACGCGTTTAGAAAATAGCATGTCCCTTACATTAAAAAAAGTTGGTTAGTTCCTGCTAGTTGTCCTTTAAGGCACTCAAGCTTTCAATGTAAACTATCCCATATTAAAGTAAGCACCAAGTTTAATAGGAAACTATAACACAAATCTACTGTAAAGGACATAAACTACTATGAACTGGATGAAATATGATGTATGATGAACTATTAAGAGCCATTATCATGTAATTTTGGACCTGATATCTTTATTATTAAGTCTATTAGTAAAAATATACTTAAACTTACAACATCTTTAGATTAATTTTTGAAATTTTGGAGAAAATTCGGACTGGTCGAACAGTAAATACGACTGTGGTAAATGCAGTTAGGCAGTTCCTAGAGATAGGATATTATGAACGGAGACCAGGTCACAGTCGTAAGCTGTGTAATTTTACTTGGCATAACCGTTTTATCGTCAGAAATGTCCTCAGGGACAGGTTCATTACAGCAATTCAAGCACGTAACCAACTTCTAGAAGTTAAAAATGTGTGTGGGGGTATACGTACGGTCAGAAGAAGGTTAGGCTTTTAAAACTGCTAGAGGACCACAGTTTCTTATTTCTCTCGTGGGTACAGGCAATGGACAATATATATAAGGCCTTTTCGTCTATTGCACACGATTTATGAGGTGGTGTCTGTGATACATCGCTTTTGATGACTGTACAGACCGATACCACAGGCTTGACAAAAGAAGTAACTGTACATTAGTGTCGAACCATGTTCATGACGTTTCTGTCTCTTGTCAGCAAGCACTCCGATCCAGGCTTCATTACAAAATTTGCGACCCTCTCCGACACGTTTGCGCCACTCGGGACGTTTTTCCGCGAGCTTCTCCCAGTCACGGTGGTCGATTTTAAATGCTGCCATGTCTAGCTTGGTCTTTAAAACGAAGCAGCGGTCTCCCAACATCTCTTCTTTCCATTCCATCAGGTTCCATCCTATGCACGCACATTCCCTAGCCAACGCAGACGTCTCTATTTAAGAAGCACTGTCAGACTAGGCAGCTGTGCGATTTCTAGAACCTTCTCGTTTGTCATCTTGTCCTGCCATGCTAAGCCCAAGATCTTTCGTAAGCATGTAACATAAGTTAAGACGACGGCAACGTTCTTGTTTTGCATACGACTTCCAGGTTTCAGCTCCGTACAAGAGTATGCTTAAGATGGAAGCCTGAAACACAACCATCTTGGTCTTAGTAGTAAGGTGCTCATTGTACCATACTCTTGTACCTCGTTTCCCGAACATGGTTGCCGCCTTACCAATACGGATATCGATCCGTCGAGAGCATTCGAAAAATGTGGTGTTTACAGACAAATATCGGATATCATTAAGTTATCGTCAAGGTCGTCAGAGTTCTTACAGGCACAAAAATAAAAGGTTTGTAAAGGTGTGTAAAAATGTGCCCCTTGAAACTGTGGTGTGCCAAGGTGGTTCAATAATGTTTTGGGTGGCATGATTTACGGGGCTCGTACTTAGACTTGGTTATTTTTTAAAGTGGTGGTGTAAACGCAGAAAAATATATTGCACCATTTATTGGGGAATAATTTCTGTTAATCCATGATAGTGCCCGGCCACACATCCCTAAAAATCACAACTGAATACATGAATAAGGGTGTGATTCGAAAATTACTATGGCCTCCTTGAAGTTTAGACTTAAATCTTATGGAACATGTCTAGGACAATTAACTAAATGTTACAGTTTTAATGGCTGTTTCTCATTTTGTTGATTTTTAAGAAATTTTGTTCATTAAATGTTTTTACTTTTTTTTAATTCATACTTGTAATTAAGTAAAATATTTAATAATACCGAAAAATACTGAGTAATGTACATTTTTTCGAAATTTTAGACATTATCAAAGGTGGGCCCCTAAATGTATATTAAGGTAAGCGACAAATTATAGTAAAGTTATGTATTGTGTTTTAACGTAAAGGTCATATTGTGAGAATTGTACAAAACTTTTGTTTAATGTAAGGGACTGAATTGCATTTCAGAACTATTTACATTATTTTTCTAACACGTAAAAATATATACGTCCGTTAAATTATTTTTTTGGTATAAAAATCAGTCTAGACCTTCGAAAATGTGTACTGTAAGGGACATTTTTTTAACGATAGAGAAATTTCAAGTATGCCAAACGATAGAGCGTGAAATTCCGAATCCAACGGTATATATAACTCATTTTGGCCAAAATGTCCCTTACGTTAATTGATACTTCTGGTGTCGATTTATAATATTAGTAGAATAGGATAGTAAGATAAAAATTTATATTGTTTATCTTATTAGTACTATTACTATACTACTGACACGAATAACATATTTTTCTATATACTTAGACAGATTTTCATTCTTCATAACAGCTTCCTCGCCTTATGATGTTTTTCAAGTTTCGGATATATGATCTGGTTTGCAGCAAGACTGCTTAGTCTTGACGATATACATTTTTGAATGAGATTCTTCTTTTGTAGTAATAAGTCTAGAACTACTTTTATCATCATCATAACAGCCCATTAATATCCCACTGCAGGGACGGGCCTTCTCCCGTGACGGAAGGATACTTGGCCTACTAATACCACGCTGGCCAAACGGATTGGTATAGGATTTAATTTCAAGTTTACCTTCTTTTTATTATGTAAAGATAATATTCACAGATAGTCCCTTAGTCGGTTTTTACGACACCCATGGGATGTGATGGGGTGGTGACATATTATATTCTTACTTCGTCACCACACGGAAAGACTTTTATGCTTATCTAATTATATTGTAATTTTATTTAAGCTTTCTACATTGTTCGTTTTGTAACCAACACTATTTCTAATATTTATTTTTCGTGAATATACATGATTGACTATAATATTGACTAATATTATTCATTTGTATTAGCTAAACTTTTATTTGATCTATAAAGCTAAGTTTGCTTTAAATTTTAGGTAACTAATAGTTATATTTTTTCTTCATCTTTATTGGAACTAATTTTAAGTCTGTAAGAATAATATTACCTACTTATATATTTATTTCATGTTCAAAGAACAAGACTCAACACAGTAACAAAAGATTTATATTGTTGAGATTTGTCGGCGACTATCATTGACAGCTTTTATTTGCTATCTTTTTATGATTCCTAAAATCACATTAAGCATTACTGATAACATTAAAGATAACAGAATGGTAATAGGTATTATTCAAACTAAGGTAGCCCGGAAAACAAAAGCCGGCTTATCCCTACTCTAACCTACTTGCTCTACGCAACGCTTGAAGCAGATCAGTATAAGATTGGCAGTTGATCAGTGAACACGGTTCTACAGTCGATAGTATTACAATTAATGTTTTTATGTGTGTTTAGTTGTGATTTAATAAAATAATTATTACGGTAAGCATTGTTTTTTTTCTTTTTACTTATTTCAGTCTTAATAACTAAATTTTCAATAACTGTTATTATAAGTTTTGTGTCTGGCAGTAAAACCCATTATTATAATTATATTTTTTTTCTATGAAATAATTTATTTATATTATCAGCTTACAGCCCGCGTTAGAACATAATATGTAAAAAAAATCATGTTTTACGTAACCCTTATTTTGATTTTGTAGAAGTCTAGTCCAAATTACTCCTACAATATAAGCCATAAATTTTTTGTGAGGGAAATTCCTCAAATCTAATTAAGTAAATTCTTTTTATTCAAATTCTAATTATGTAGAATAAATATTCCCCCCTTTTATTTCTTTTCTGCGAAACTCTATGCTGCATTTTTAGTCAAGAATTTCGATTTCCAGAAGTACTTAAAATTATTATTTGTTTTTCAGATATGGTGTCTCAAATGCTTAATCCAGCATATTACCAGGAGCTCTTTCGTCCCATGGGACACGAAGTTATTCGCACGAAGAGCGAATCACTTGGTTCTGCATCTGTGAGAACCACCAACCAGAACACTAGAGTGAATGAAATTGAAGACACATATGAAAATAGTGTTAGTGATAATACAACGCACAACGCTGAAAGACTTAACGAAATTTTAGAAGAACTTGAAAGGCACAAACGTTTTACTAAGCTTATTCCTGAGTCACTTAACGTAAAAGAAAGCAATGAAATTAACAATCCGATGCTTAGTAATAAGCAATCTGTACAAATAGAACAGACCACACATACCAAAGCTAAGAAAAAACCATTTGACGAAGAACTTAATGAAGACGGAAACTTTGTTGTAAAGAACGAAGAACAATCACGTAAAAAAAGAAAATTAAGTCTTCAAGAATACAAACTTGAAAAAGCTATGAGCTCTAAAGGTTCTAACAAAGCCAGCCCAGTGCCAATGTTACCTGAAGTAACTACTCCTAGTCTAGATAATGGAACCAAATGTCAACAAGAAAAGAGCTGTACTACTGACTTTTTAAAGACTATCGATAAAATAAATAAAGAAGATAAGTTAGACGATCCTATCAGAGAAGCATGGCTAAGGATCTTAAATCGTAAGAAGCAAAAAGCGGCATCAATAAGAAAGCGCGATGAAGACATAGTAATGACCAAGACAACTAATATTGATGATCCTCGATTACAACGTTTCGCTAAACAGCTTAATAAACGCGTAGATGTTGTAATAGAGAAAGAAAAACAGCCAATGATGCTAAAGAAAATAAATTTCCAACAATATATGGTTAGGAAAGGAGATCGTTCCAGCAGTAGTTCTGTCGAAGTAAGCCCAGAGGCAATATTTCCTGAAATGCCAAGGCCTAATCAACATAAAGCTGCTACACTTGCAAAGCCTGAAGTTACTAAGTCAGGCTCTTCTATTCGTCTTGACTAGAGGCTAGATTATGTATGTAATGTTGTAGCATGTTTGATGTATACATATATTTTATAGTCTACCTCTTTGTATACTTCAAAAAGTATTTTGTTTTTGTAATAAAGTAATAATAATTAAGTAGTATGCTACTTACTTGTAGAATAAAATTTATTGTTAATAGAATTTTAGCACTTTTTGATATTTTTTTGTGATCAACTCATTGTCTAGGCAGAATTGTTTTCAAATACTATCTTGAATCTGTATTAAAGACTGGTTTTACAACTATCTTTCGTTTTGACTAACTCTTACTTAGAGTGGTATTGTATTTAGTTGTATATATTATGTATTGTATTATGTTTATCCATAAATAATTATATTATTTTAAGTTGACAAATAAACTACTTATTTACTACATAATTATGGTTCTCATTATTATCATGGAGAGTAAAATATATCTCTACATACCATACAAGTCTGAGTTGGACTTATACTAAACACACATAATCTTCATTAAAGAAGGCAAAGTTAACACAAAACCAAATACCAACCTTCGTGTGGTATGTCATGGGTAGTTCAAAAGCTGCTAGCGATGGCAGACACAAGGTAAAAAGGTTTCCTACTTAATTTTAGCGATGGGAATACTTGCAGATTTATCAAAAGCATTTGACACTGTTGCAGGCAACTCTGGCTTTCCATAATTTACGTTTTCGTGTGGAATGGGCTCTTGCAACTCAAAATTTTGAAGCAGATATCTTCATACGATTGAGCAGAGATTTTGTTTAAACGTTTAGTTTCGTTGACAATACATGATAAGCTTTATAATATGTAGTTTGCAATATTGTAGTTAATAAGATTTATATTATAACAATAAGTTGTTTATTAACTCGTTAATATTTTACTTGCAGTTTACTTGGTATGAAAATAGGTAGGTTAAAGTGTTGATATTTACTATCGGCTGTAGCTCAACCTAATCAGCGAAATTCCCATTAAGCTAATATATATTTCTTGTTTTTAATCGTTTTCCGGAAATGGGCTATTGTTTTTTTTTGATATTACATTTTTTTTCTGGAAATTATTTTAAAATAAACATTAAGCTCATCTTAATGCGAATTTCACTAATTAGTTTTAGACACGCGTAATAATAGCTACCTGTCAACTGCAAGTAAAATATTGACGAGTTAATAAACAACTTATTGTTTTAATATAAAGCTTGTTAACTACAATATTGAAAACTACATATTATTATATATCATATGTAGTTTGCAATATTGTAGTTAATAAGATTTATATTATAACAATAAGTTGTTTATTAACTCGTTAATATTTTACTTGCAGTTTACTTGGTATGAAAATAGGTAGGTTAAAGTGTTGATATTTACTATCGGCTGTAGCTCAACCTAATCAGCGAAATTCCCATTAAGCTAATATATATTTCTTGTTTTTAATCGTTTTCCGGAAATGGGCTATTGTTTTTTTTTTATATTACATTTTTTTTCTGGAAATTACTTTAAAATAAACATTAAGCTCATCTTAATGCGAATTTCACTAATTAGTTTTAGACACGCGTAATAATAGCTACCTGTCAACCTATTGTCTAATAAAGAGTAAACTGCAAGTAAAATATTGACGAGTTAATAAACAACTTATTGTTTTAATATAAAACTTGTTAACTACAATATTGAAAACTACATATTATTATATAGCATATCATGTATTGTCATCGAAACTAAGTGTAAACAAAATCTCTGCTCAATCGTATAAAGATATCTCAGCATAACAGCCCATTAATGTCCCACTGCAAGGACGAGCCTCCTTTTGTGACAGACACTTACTTACTTACTTAGCTTGCTAATACCACGCTGGCCAGACGGATTGGTACAGGGTTTAATTTTCAAGTTTTCCTGCTTTGTTTTTACGACACCCATGGGATGAGATGGGCTGGTGACATATTGTATTCTTACTCCGTCACCACATGGAAGATATCTGCTTCAAAATTTTGAGTTGCAAGATCCCATTCCACACAAAGCCAGAGTGGCCTGCAACAGTGTCAAATGCTTTTGATAAATCTGTAAGTATTCCCATTGCTAGAATTAAGTAGGAAACCTTTTTACCTTGTGTTTGCCATCGCTAGCAGCTTTTGAACTACCCACGACATACCACACGAAGGTTGGTATTTGGTTTTGTGTTAACTTTGCCATCTTTAATGAAGATTATGTTTGTTCAGAATAAGTCCAACCCAGACTTGTATGATACGTAGAGATTTATTTTACTCTCCATAATAAATTAGTAAAAATTGAATAGGTAAATGAAAACCATAATTATATAGTTAGTAGTTTATTTGTCAACTTAAAATAATTTAATTAAATAAGAATAAACATAATACAATACAATATACTCTTAGCAAGAGTTAGTCAAATCGAAAGACAGTTGTTAAATCTGTCTTAAATATAAATTCGAGATAGTATTTACAAGTTATTCTTAAATAATGAGTCGATCGCAAAAATAAAATCATAAAGTTTGAAAATAATTCTATTAACAATTCATTGTATTCTATAAGTAAGTAGCATACTACTTAATCATAAAGTTACTTTATAACAAAAAAACAATACTTTTTGAAGTATACAAAGAGGTAGACTATAAAATATATACTTACATCAAACATGCTACAACATTACATACATAATCTAGCTTCTTTTTCTGTGAGCAGAAGAGCCTGACTTAGTAACTTCAGGCTTTGCAAGTGTAGCAGCTTTATGTAAATTAGGCCTTGGCATTTCAGGGAATGTTGCCTCTGGGCTTACTTCGACAGAACTACTGCTGGAACGATCTCCTTTCCTATGCATATATTGTTGAAAATTTATTTTCTTTAGCATCATAGGTCGTTTTTCTTTATCTATTACAACATTTACCCGTTTATTGAGCTCTTTAGCGAAACATTGTAATCGAGGATCAACAATATTAGTTGTCTTGGTCATTACTATATCTTCATCGCGCTTTCTTATTGCTGCTGCTTTTTGCTTCTTACGATTTAAGATCCTTAGCCATGCTTCTTTGATAGGATCGTTTAATTTGTCGTCCTTATTTATTTTATCAGTAGTATTTAATAAGTCAGTACTAGTGCTCTTTTCTAATTGACGTTTCGCTCCATTGTCTAGACTAGGAGTAGTTACTTCAGGAAACATTTGCACTGGGCTGGCTTTGTTAGAGCTAACAACTTTTTCTATATTGTGTTCTTGAGGATTTAATTTCCTCTTCTTATGAGATTGTTCTTCTTTTTTTACAACGGCTTTGTTGCCTTTATCAAGTTTTTCATCAAATGGTCTTTTCTCATTTTTGGGATGTTTAGTCTGTTCTATTTGTACATTTGGCTTATTACTAAATAATGCAGTGTTGACGTCATAACTTCTTCGTTGAGATTCTTTTTGTAAGATAAGAACCTCTGAATTAATAATTCTAGAACTTTCCTTATTACTAAACATAGCCGTGTTATCACTTTTCAGACAGGTTTCTTCTTTAACAGTAAGTGTTTCTCTAATTATAAGTCTAGTACTTAGTTTGTGCCTTTCTAATTCCTTTATAATTTCTTTAAGTCTTTCTTCATTATGTGTATTATCTTTCTCACTGTTTTCACACTTTTCTTCTATTTTATTTTGTAGAGAGTCTTCATGCTCGCTGTTTAATATAACTTTAGATCTATTTTTAATAGTTAACTTTATGCTACGGTTTCGACTACTATGTTTATCACTGGCTTCAGAAGCTCTTTGAATATTTACAAAACTGTTAGATAATGCTTTATGCTTATCTAATTCTTGAACAATTTCAGTTAGTCTTTCTTCATTGTTCATTTTAACATCACTAACACTATTTGTATATTTGTCTTCGTTTTCATTCACTCTTGTGTTCTGGTCGATAGTTCTCACAGATGCAGAACTTTTGATAATACCAGAATTGTACGATTTTCGTAGCCATGACTCACTGTGCAGTGCATGTAAAGGACTATTGTGATGGCTTTTGGAAGAAAGTGATTCGCTTTTCATGCGAATCACTTTGTGTCCTAAGGGACGGAAGAGCTCCTGGTAATATGCTGGATTTAACATTTGAGACACCATCTGTGGAAGAAGAATATTCATCAGTAATAAGTAAATGAGACTATTTATATATTCTAAAGTAAAGTTAAACTGATGATTTACTACAATTTAATGGTTTTAAGGGTTTTATTCACAGAAACATGATTAATAAAAGGAGTAATAAGTAATTCAGTAATAAATATCGAAAAAAATAATCAAAGCTTACCGTAATGATTATAATAATTATTAAATCACAACTAAACTCACAAACATACACGAAATAATTAATATAACAATCGACTGTTGGACTGTGTTCACTGTTCAACTGCCAATCTTATACTGATCTGCTTCAAGCGTTGCGTAGAGCAAGTAGGTTAGAGTGGGGATAAGCCGGCTTTTGTTTTCCGGGCTACCTTAGTTTGAATAATACCTATTACCTTTCTGTTATCTTTAATATTATCTGTAATGCTTAATGTGATTTCGGGAATCATAAAATGTTTACCAGTAAATAGAACCTCTCAATGACAGTCGCCGACAAGTCTCAAGAATATACATCTTTTGTAAGTGTATTTAGTATTGTTCTTTAAATATGAAAAGTATAACAAAAAATTTATTGCTACTTCTGAATGTATATCATACTAGCTGATGCCCGCGATATTACCCGCTTAATTGTTATTTTACACCATAAACTACCTATATTCCAAAGGAGAATGGGCGGTTTCGTCCCATGTGTTGTAACACTTTGTGACCTATATCATTTGAAAGATCTCAGCGAGTGCTATGTTTTATTGTATGGGCATAAGTCCGTATCTCGTGCAGGGAAACTGTTATAGGGTTTTAAAAAAATGAAAAAAAATTAATAAAAATGTCTTAACTAATTGGTCTTTTAATAACTACTACTAAAGAGAATTAAAGGTAGAGCCTATTTTGACCCAACACCCTCTCTGCCACTATTGTAAGCGCAGCGTTGAGAAGATTGCAGACATGTAAAATGAGATTTACGGCGGTCCTTCTGGGTAGAAGAGTTCTCAAGCTTTCAAAAACGTTTGCGCAATTACATGGACAAAGAAAAAGCAGCTCCCTATGCTCCCCGCCATTTTGTTCCAAATATGACATCTGCTCAGTGAGTTGCAACAACTTCAGGTCGGTCAAATAAGTTTGCGCTTAGTGTAGATGCCATTATTAACTTACTGGGGTAGTGTTGCAGTCTCTCCAACGATGCCAAGTACACCAACGATATATCATAATACTGCAGTGCTTAAGTATACGGAAACGCCATTATGTTGGTTTGTCTCGAGGATGGATTATCAAGAACTATGAATTTGCAGCGAGGTATACGACAAGGTGATTAAATATCTCCGAAATTGTTTACCGCTGCACTGAAAGATGCTTTTAGGCTCTTAGACTGGAACGGAAATGGCATCAATATATTATGGCGAGTATATCACGCACGCACCTTCATTTGCTAACAAAAATGGTGTCATATCATAGACCAAGGGGGACCTCAATATAATGCTCGATGACCCTAATATTATCTCTCAATAAGTGGGTCTTAAAATGGACACGGACAAGACCAAGATCATGGCAAATGTTCATGTTGTACTCAATCACGGTTGGAGGCGCTACACTCAAAGTTGTCCACGAATATATTTACCTGGGACAATCAGGCCAGATAAGTCCAACTTCGAGAAGGGGGACTCGTCAAATCACAAGGCTTTTGGTCATCTACAGGGGAATGGAGAGAGCTTTTTTGGGAGTTGACCTGCGTAATTGAATCAGAAGTGAGATAATCCGCAGGAGAACTAAAGTGACCGATAGAGCACTCAGGATTGCCCGTTAAAGGGGCGACATAGCACGAAGAACTTACAAATGACGATGAGGCAGAAAAGTTTTCGAAAAGCGACCGCGTATATCGCGTGATATCGGGGTGGCGCCAAGTGATAAGGTAGTCACAGGATCGGCAAAGTAAAGATATTTGTAGGAGGCCCATCTCCAGCAATGGACGCCTATTGGCTGAGGGCTGGAAGCATGGTGTAGTGTTGTTGCTGAGCCGTACTTCCGTGTTTTAAATGGATTGGACTATTTAAAGGAGTTCATCGTCATTATAAATATGACAACCTTATCAACATCAACAGCTATGTAGAGAAAAATGCGATGAGGATTTTTATTTTCTCAACCTCAACTCTATAACGTATCTTTACATTTACGTAAGAGATTTATTTAGCGATAACTTTACCATTTTCACTTATATATTTTTAACTGTGTACTTATTAATAACGGTCTAAACTAACGATTACTGTCTGTAAATTGTCTACAGTTATTATAAGTGGAATAAGTATTATGTGTTTCCGTGTCACAAAATGTAAAAAAGTATGATTAAAGCCTTATTTGATACAAAAATTATTTTATCATTAACAGCTCAGTTTCGACACAGTCACTTTTGACCTGCACACAATTTTAATAAAATATGAATATATATTTATAGAAAAAAAATCTAGGTGAACATGTTTATGCTAGTCGCAACATGTTACAAAGGTTAGGACGCAGAGAGCAGATGTCATATTTAGAACAAAATGGCGGGGAGCATAGGGAGCTGTTTTTTCTTTGTCCATGTAATTGCGCAAACGTTTTTGAAAGCTTGAGAACTCTTCTACCCAGAATGACCGCCGTAAATCACATTTTACATGTCTGCAATCTTCTCAACGCTGCGCTTACAATGGTGGCAGATAGGGTGTTGGGTCAAAGTAGGCTCTACCTTTAAATCTCTTTAGTAGTAGTTATTAAAAGACCAATTAGTTAAGACATTTTTAATTATTTTTTTTATTTTTTAAAAACCCTATAACAGTTTCCCTGCACGAGATACGGAGTTATGCCCATACAATAAAACATAGCACTCGCTGAGATCTTTCAAATGAAATGTATATAGGTCTATAGGTCACAAAGTGTTACAATATAAAACTGCCCATTCTTCTTTCATCAAAATCCATTTAGTAGTTTTTGCATGAAAGGGTAACAAACATCCATCCATCCTCACAAACTTGCATTTATAATATTAGTAGGATAGGATAAGCAAAGGTGTGTCACTTTAGTGCCTAACAAATAAGGTGAATATTATCTTCACTAAATAAAAAGAAGGAAAACTTGAAATTAAACCCTATACCAATCCTGGTATTAGTAGGCCAAGTATCCCTTCGTCAAGGAAGGAGGCCCGTCCCTGTAGTGGGACATTAATGGGCTGTTATGATGAAATAAGTTGACAATTACGAATTTAAGCTCTTTAGATATATCAGACCCACAGCTAAAAACCCGGTCAAGTGCGAGTCTGACTCGCGCACCGAGGGTTCTGAACAAACCTATTTATTTTCCCGCCAAATTGGGATAACGTCAGGATTCAGCTGTGTAAATACTATTTTTCCCGCCAAAATTCAATGACGTCACGACTTAGCTGTCAAAATATATTTTCCTGCCAAAATTCTGTGACGTCACGACTCATCTGTCAAAAATTCTATGACGTCACGCCTATCTGTCAAAATTGACAGCTGTCAAAAGTGACAGAGGTATAAAATATTTTCCCGCCAAAATAATATGACGTCACAAATCATCTGTCAAAAATTCTGTGACGTCACGACTCATCTGTCAAAAATTCAATGACGTCACGACTCAACTGTCAAAAAATATTTTCCCGCCAAAATTCTGTGACGTCACGACTCATCTGTCAAAATTCTGTGACGTCACGGGTCACGTGACCTATGACGTCACAGGTCACGTGACACAGCTTTCCCGCCAAAATTCTATGAAATCAAAATATAATATGATTGCTAATAAAAAGTAGCCTATGTTCTTTCTCAGGGTCTAAAGATTGTCTGTACCAAATTTCATCGAAATCCGTTCAGCCGTTTAGGCGTGAAAGAGTAACAGACAGACAGACAGACAGACAGAGTTACTTTCGCATTTATATTAGTATGGATGGATAAGTAATAATGAAGCAGACGGTGATATGGCTGAATTTAAAAATGTCAGCAAGTTTGACGACACAGGCTTTAAAAGTAAATCAAGTAAGAAACAAAGTGCTGATTCCCCTGTACAATATAAGTGTGGTAAAATCTTGTCACCCTCTCGTACTACTTCCGACAATTCTAAAGACATAGTTAATTCTAACTGTTCTGTGACTATCAAGAGTTCTGCTTCAGAAAGTACTACCAAACAGAATACTCGAGTGAATGAAATTGATGAAAAGTAAAAAATATTGTAACTGATTAAGCTAAGAAGGTAGACAGACTGAATAAAGTTATAAAAGGATAATATAGGCATAAAGGTAAAGGTATATGTAGTGATGTAGCTAGAGAGAGTGATAACTATTGCACTGCTCCGCTTAGTAATAAGCAATATGTACAAATAGAACAGACCCTTCCTGTACTTTCAAAAACTGAGGCAAGACTATTTAAAGAAAAACTTAATGAATTTGAGGAATCCTGAATAAAAAAATATAGAACAATATCATAAGAAATTAAAATGAAATCTTAAAGAATACAATCTTATAAAAAGTTAGCTCTAACAGCCGCTTTGCCCAAGTAAGCATCGAGAGATAATTACTGATACGCCTAGTTCTGTTATAAACAAAGTTGCTATATTTAGTTAAAACTTAAACCATAATCATTATTTTATTAACCAATTGACGTTCACGGCTGGACATAGGCATCGTCCAAATATTTCCCTTAATGCGTTCGTTTGCCTTCCTCAACTATCGGTTACTGCCCTAACTAGGTCGTATGTACATCGTACGAGGGTATCTCTACCTTCCGTCTTCCTTTACGCGGTCGTAATTTAAAAACTTTTCTGGTCTACGGTTGTCAATTCAGAAGAAGAAAAACAAAATATGTAATATTATATAATAATTAATGCCTAGCGTGCCCAAGTAAATTTAAAATAGGCTTAAAAGCTCTTGTGAGGTGTTTTGAGGCATCCTTAGAAAGTGACTGGATAGTGATTTTTATACCGTCACCCATTGGAAACTTAACAATAGTAATAACCCAATGTATTCAAACAAGTTTACAGCAGGTGGTACATAATCGTAAACACATTAATAAATTGCCGAAGTTTAGCGGCTTATCAAACCTCTTTTGTCACTTTGTGGTAATTACAAAGATAACAAAATAGGTAACAAAAATAAGAACAATATACATTTTAATGTGTAGTTAAAATGTTTCATGTTATATCAATAGGTCGTTTGTTATCGTAAATAGATTTATTTACAGTTAGTTAGCATTGGACAATAGGCCATTGACAGGTAGCTATTTATTATCGCCGGTGGCTAAATCTAATTATTGCTATTCGTATTAAGCTTTGCTTAATATCTTGGTTTTCCGAAAACATTCCTTTATAACCGATTTTCGAACCGGAATAATGACTTTTTTCCTGGAAATTATCAAAAATACATTAAGTTTAGCTTAACGTGAATTTCTCTAATTACTTTTAGGCACGCGCGATAATAAATAGCTACCTGTCAATAGCCTATTGTCCAATGCTAACTAACTGTAAATAAATCTATTTACGATAACAAACGACCTATTGATATAACATGAAACATTTTAACTACACATTAAAAACTATATTGTTCTTATTTCTTGTGTTCTTGAGGATTTAATTTCCTCTTCTTATGAGTTTGTTCTTCTTTTTTTACAATAGTTTTGTTAACTTTATTAAGTTCTTCATCAAATGGTCTTTTCTCAATTTTAAGATGTTTGGTCTGTTCTTTTTGTACATTTGGCTTATTACTAAATACTGCAGTGTTGACAATATTACTTCTTGGATGAGATTCTTCTTGTACTATAAGATCCTCTGAAGTAATAATTCTAGAACTTTCCTTAGTACTAAACATAGCCGTGTTATCACTTTTCGGACAGGTTTTTTCTTTAACAGTAAGTGGTTTTCTAATTATAAGTCTAGTACTTAGTTTGTGCCTTTCTAATTCCTTAAGAATTTCATTAAGTCTTTCTTTATTGTGTGTATTATCTCTTTTACTATATTCACACTTTTATTTTATTTTGTAGAGAGTCATCATGATGGCTGTTTAATATAACTTTAGATCTATTTTTAATTGTTAACTTTATGCTACCGTTTCGATTACTATGTTTATCACTCACTTCAGAAGCTCTTTTAATATTTACAAAACTGTTAGCTAATGCTTTATGCTTATCTAATTCTTTAATAATTTCATTAAGTCTTTCTTCATTGTTCATTTTAACATCACTAACACTATTTTTATATTTGTCTTCATTTTCATTTACTCTAGTTCTGGTTGGTAGTTCTCACAGATGCAGAATTTTGGAAAATATCAGAATTGTACAATTTTAGTTGCCATGACTCACTGTGCAGTGCATGTGAAGGACTATTCAGATTGCAACTGCTTTAGGAAGAAAGTGATTCGCTTTTCATGCGAATCACTTTGTGTCCTAAGGGACGGAAGAGCTCCTGGTAATATGCTGGATTTAACATTTGAGACACCATCTGTAAAAGAAAAATATTCATCAGTAATAAGTAAATGAGACTTTTATATTTTCTAAAGTAAAGTTAAACTACTGATTTACTACAATTTAATGGTTTTAAGGGTTTTATTCACAGAAACATGATTAATAAAAGGAGTAATAAGTAATTTAGTAATAAATATCGAAAAAAATAATTAAAGCTTACCGTAATGATTATTATAATTATTAAATCACAACTAAACTCACAAACATACACGAAATAATTAATATAACAATCGACTGTTGGACTGCGTTCACTGTTCAACTGCCAATCTTATACTGATCTGCTTCAAGCGTTGCGTAGAGCAAGTAGGTTAGAGTAGAGATAAGCCGGCTTTTGTTTTCCGGGCTACCTTAGTTTAAATAATACCTATTACCATTCTGTTATCTTTAATGCTATCTGATCTGTAATGCAAAATGTGATTTATGGAATCATAAAACTGTTTATCAGTAAATAAAAGCTGTCAATGACAGTCGCCGACAAGTCTCAAGAATTTACATCTTTTGTAAGTGTCTTTAGTATTGTTCTTTAAATATGAAAAATATAACAAACAATTTATTGCTACTAGTGAATGTATATCATATAAGTAATGATGAAGCAGACGGTGATATGGCTGAAGATAAAAATGTCAATAAACGTGACGACACAGGCTTTAAAAGTAAATCAAGTAAGAAACAAAGTGTTGATTCCCCTGTACAATCTAAGTGTAGTAAAATCTTGTCACCCTCTCGTACTACTTCCGACAATTCTAAAGACATAGTTAATTCCAACTGTTCTGTGATTATCAAGAGTTCTGCTTCTGAAAGTACTGCCAATACTAGAGGAAATAAAATCGAAGAAAAGGCAAAATCAGGTACAAACAAGGTAGACAGACTGAATGAAGTTATAAAAGAATAATATAGGCATAAAGGAAAGTTATATGTAGTGCTGTAGCTAGAGAGACTCTAAGTGATAACTATTGCACTGCTTCGCTTAGTAAGAAGCAATATGTACAAATAGAACAGACCCTTCCTGTACTTTCAAAAACTGAGGCAAGACTATTTGAAGAAAAACTTAATAAATTTGAGGAATCCTGAATAAAATAATAAAGAACAATCTCATAAGAAATTAAAATTAGATCTTAAAGAATACAATCTTATAAAAAGTTAGCTCTAACAACCGCTTTGCCCAAGTAAGCATCGAGAGATAATTACTGATACGCCTAGTTCTGTTATAAACAAAGTTGCTAATGCGTTCGTTTGCCTTTCTCAACTATCGATTACTGCCCTAACTAGGTCGTATGTCCATCGTACGAGGGGATCTTTACCTTCCGTCTTCCTTTACGCGGTCGCAATTTAAATACTTTTCTGGCCTACAGTTGCCAATTCTGAAGAACAAAAACCAATGAAATATGCAGTTAGGTATGTTATAAATGCCTAGCGTGGCGAAGTAAATTTAAAATAAGCTTAAAAGCTCTCGTGAGGTGTTTTGAGGCATCCATAGAAAGTGACTGGATAGTGATTTTTTTACCGTCACCTATTGGAAACTTAACAATAGTAACAACCCAATGTATTCAAACAAGTTTACAGCAGGTGGTAATCGTAAACACATTAATAAAATTACCGAAGTTTAGCGGCTTATCAAACCTCTTTTGTCACTTTGTGGTAACTACAAAGATAACAAAATAGGTAACAAAAATTAGAACAATGAAGTTTTTAATGTGTAGTTAACATGTTTCATGTTATATCAAAAGATCGTTTATTATCGTAAATAGACTTATTTACAGTTAGTTAGTATTGGACAATAGGCCATTGACAGGTAGCTATTTATTATCGCCGGTGGCTAAACCTAATTATTGCCATTCGCATTAAGCTTCGCTTAATGTCTTGATTTTCCGAAAACATTCCTTTATAACTGATTTTTGGACCGAATCAATGACCTTTTTCCAGGAAATTATCAAAAATACATTAGGCTTAGCTTAATGTGAATTTCTCTAATTACTTTTAGGCACGCGATAATAAATAGCTACCTGTCAATAGCCTATTGTCTAATACTAAGTAAACAGCAAGTGAAAATATTTACGAGATATTAAACAACTTATAGTTTTAATATAAAACATATTAACTACACATTACAAACTGTATAGTTATAACTTATACTACTTTTGTTAGTTATTTTGTTAGTTTCTTAACACAAATTGACCATGGTGGTTTGCTAAATCCTGATGACCTTTGGTACGAGATGGCGTTTAGTGAATGTGTAACATTTTTATAATTTTACTATTTTACATTCTAAGTATTTCGCGACTCGTTGATATTTTGTGCTAAACAAGCAATATAAGTAATAATAATTTCAGAATATTATTCTAAATGTTAATGTTCTTTCCCGACGACCTGGTTAGGACGGCGGAAAGCCGATGGATGAGGGAGGCAGAAGACCGCGCAGAGTGGAAGCTTTTGGAGGAGGCCTATGTCCAGCAGTGGACGTCCATAGGCTGATATGGATGGATGATATGGATTCTAAATGTAGTGACTGGAATTGAGTCAAATGCTTTGGATAAATCTTAAAGCATCTTCGCGCTACAACTAACATCGTAAGTACTTACAAGTAAGCTGAGAATCGTTTATCTTGTGTCTGCTTTGTGTGTGACATTGCTAGCAGCCCTTGAAGTCTTCATGAGATACTACAGGTAGGTTGGTACTTATTGGATTTTGTGTCAAATTTGCCTTCCTTGACAAAGATTATGTCTGTTAAGTATAAGGTCGTCCAACGAATGATCCGTGGAGATCTATTTCACTCTCCATAATAAATAATAAAAGTTGAGTAAGTAGATATATGAAAAACACAATTATGTATAGAATGCTTTATTTGTCAACTTATTATAATAATACAGAAATATATTTATACAAGAATATACCTACATCATTATATACAACTAAATTCAATACCACTCTAAGTAAGAGTTAGTCAAAACGAGAAACAGTTGTCAAATCAGTCTTAAATACAGAATCAGGACAATACCTATTCAAAAACTTTTTTTCCTAAATAATGAGTAGCACAATTTATTTTATTTATTTATAGCAAATAATTAAGTTTATAAGGAACTATTTACAACGCAAAAAATACTTAATTTTCTATGTAATACACATCGGTAGGAAAAAAATTTACATCTAACAATAATGGTATATTTTCAAGCTTCTTTTCCTAACTATGTACCTTTCTCTATGTATGTTTGGTTCAGCAGAAGAGCATGACTTAGTTTCCTTATGCTTTACAAGTGTATCAGCTCTATGTAGACTAGGACTAGACATATCAGGATATATCGCCTCTGGGCTTACTTCGACAGAACTATTGCTGGAACGATCTCCTTTCCCAAGCGTATATTGTTGGAAGTTTATTTTCTTTAGCATCATAGGCTGTTTTTGTTTATCTATTACAACATTCACGCGTTTATTAACCTCTTTAGCGAAACGTTGTAATCGAGGATCATCAATATTAGTTGTTTTAGTAATTACTATGTCTTCATCGCGCTTTCTTATTGCTGCTGCTTTTTGCTTTTTACGATTCAAGATTCTTAGCCATGCTTCTTTGATAGGATCATTTAATTTGTCATCCTTATTTATTTTATCAGTAGTATTTAATAAGTCAGAACTAGTGCTCTTTTCTAATTGACGTTTGTCTCCATTGTCTAGACTAGGAGCAGTTGCTTCAGGAAATATTTGCACTGGGCTGGCTTTGTTAGAGCTAACATCTTTTTCTATCTTGTGTTCTTGAGGATTTAATTTCCTCTTCTTATGAGATTGTTCTTCTTTGTTTACACCAGCTTTGTTGCCTTTATTAAGTTCTTCATCAAATGGTCTTTTCTCAGCTTTAGGATGTTTGGTCTGTTCTTTTTGTACATTTGGCTTTTTACTAAATAATGCTGTGTTGACGTTATTACTTTTGGCATGAGATTCTTCTTGTACGATAAGAGCCTCTGAAGAAATAATTCTAGAACTTTGCTTATTACTAAACATAGCCGTGTTATCACTTTTCGGACAGGTTTTTTCTTTAACATTAAGTGTTTTTCTAATTATAAGTCTAGTACTTAGTTTGTGCCTTTCTAATTCCTTAAGAATTTCGTTAAGTCTTTCTTCATTGTGCGTATTATTATAAACAATATTTGGACACTTTTCTTCTATTTTATTTTGTAGAGAGTCTTCATGACCGCTGCTTAATATAACTTTAGATCTATTTTTAATTGTTAACTTTATGCTACCGTTTCGACTAATATGTTTATCACTCGCGTCAGATGATCTTTTAACATTTACAAAACTATTAGCCAATGCTTTATGCTTATCTAATTCTTTAATAATTTCATTGTTCATTTTAACATCACTAACACTATTTGTATATTTGTTATCGTTTACATTCACTCTAGTGTTCTGGTTCGTGGTTCTTATAGATGCAGAACTTTTGATAATCACAGAACCGTCTTGCTCTGTCTCACTGTTCAGAGCATATACAGAACTGTTCTGATTAAACCTGCTGTAGGATAAAAGTGATTCACTTTTCATGCGAAAAGTTTTGAATTGAAACAGCTCCTGGTAATATGCTGGATTTAACATTTGAGACACCATATCTGAAAGAAAAATAATAATTTTACTTTTGAAATTTTGAAATTTATTGAAGTAATATGTAGCCTAGATAATGTAGTCTGGTTTGACTAAAGATTAAGTAGATTACGTTAAAATTTCAGGACAATTTTAACGCAATATATTGTTTTAAAGGCTTTTTAAGGCTTCTTAAGTAAGCTGAAGTAATAAATAAATGAGACTATTTATCTATTCTTAAGAAACGTTAAACTGATTATTTACTACAATGTAATGGTTTTACGGGTTTCATTCAAAGCTACATGATTTAAAAAAAGGAGTACTAAGTAATAAATATCAAAAAAAATAATCAAGGCTTACCGTAATGATTATAATTATTATTAAATCACAACTAAACTCACAAACATACACGAAATAATTAATATAACAATCGACTGTTAGACTGTGTTCACTGTTCAACTGCCAATCTTCTACTGATATGCTTCAACCGTTGCGTAGAGCAAGTAGGTTAGAGTGGGGATAAGCCGTCGTTTGTTTTCCGAGCTACCTTACTTTGAATAATACCTATTATCTTTCTGTTATCTTTAATGTTATCTGTAATGCATAATGTGATTTAGAGAATCATAAAATGTTTACCAGTAAATAGAAGCTCTCAATGACAGTCGCCGACAAGTCTCAAGAATTTACATCTTTTGTAAGTGTCTTTAGTATTGTTCTTTAAATATGAAAAATATAACAAACATTTTATTGCTACTAGTGAATGTATATCATATAAGTAATGATGAAACAGACGGTGATATGGCTGAAGATAAAAATGTCAATAAATGTGACGACACAGGCTTTAAAAGTAAATCAAGTAAGAAACAAAGTGTTGATTCCCCTGTACAATCTAAGTGTAGTAAAATCTTGTCACCCTCTCGAACTACTTTCGATAATATTAAAGACATAGTTAATTCTAACTGTTCTGTGATTATCAAGAGTTCTGCTTCTGAAAGTACTGCCAATACTAGAGTGAATAAATTGAAGAATAGTATAAAAATAGTGTAACTGATTAACCAAACAAGAAAGATAGACTCAATAAAGTTATAAAAGGATAATATAGGCATAAAGGTAAAGTTAGATGTAGTGTTGTAGCTAGAGAGACTCCAAGTGATAACTATTGCACTGCTTTGCTTAGTAATAAGCCATATGTACAAATTGAACAGACCCTTCTCGTACTTTAAAAAACTGAGGCAAGACTATTTGAAGAAAAACTCAACAAATTTGAGGAATCCTGAATAAAAAATATAGAACAATCTCTTAAGAAATTAAAAATAGATCTTAAAGAATACAATCTTATAAAAAGTTAGCTCCAACAGCCGCTCTGCCCAAGTAAGCCTCGAGAAATAATTACTGATATGTCTAGTTCTGTTATAAACAAAGTTGCTATGTTTGCGAAGCAGGAAAGAAACTAAATCTTGCCATTTTGTTGAAACTTAAATCATAATTATTATTATATAAACCAATTGCCGTTCACAGCTGGACATAGGCATCGTCAAAATATTTCCCTTAATGAGATCTTTTGCCTTCCTCATCTATCGGTTACTGCCCTAACTAGGTCGTATGTCCATCGTACGAGGGTATCTCTACGTTTCGTCTTCCTTAACGCGGTCGCAATATAAAATTGCCGAAGTTAAGCGCCTTATCAAACCTCTTTTGTCACTTTGTGGTAATTACAAAGATAACAAAAATAAGAACAATATAGTTTTTAATGTGTAGTTAACATGTTTCATGTTATATCAATAAGTCGTTTATTATCGTATATAGACTTATTTACAGTTAGTTAATATTGGACAATAGGCCATTGACAGGTAGCTATTTATTATCGCCGGTGGCTAAACCTAATTATTGCCATTCGCATTAAGCTTTGCATAATGTCTTGGTTTTCCGAAAAAATGGCTATTGTTTATATTTTGGTATTTCTTTTATAATCGATTTTTGTACCGAATCAATAACCTTTTTCCTGGAAATTATCAAAAATACATTAAGCTTGGCTTAATGTGAATTTCTCTAATTACTTTTAGGCACGCGCGATAATAAATAGCTACCTGTCAATAGCCCATTGTCTAATACTAAGTAAATAGCAAGTGAAAATATTTACGAGATAATAAACAACTTGTAGTTATAATATAAAACATGTAACAGTTTGTAAATTGTACAAACTGTTTTGTTGTAACTTTTGTTAGTTATAATTTAATCTACTTATTTAATCAATATTTTTTATTACTAAGATTTTATTGAGTCTTTCGTAGAGTTAAATAAATGAACCAAAGTAGTTTATGCAGGAGGCTCGTGGCTCTCTATGAGGACGAGAGTATCATAATAAAATTCAAATGATTATTAAATAATTAATATTAGATTAATAAGCCGATGCCCGCGGCTTTACCCTCGTTGTATAGGTAGCTTAAATGTTATTCTATACCTTAAACTAGGTACTTACCTATATTCAAAACTTCATCAAAATTCATTCCGTACTTAGTTTTTGCGTCAATGCAACCATCCATCTATACATTCTTACAAACTTTCGCATTTATAATATTAGTAGAATAGGATAGTAGGATAAAAATTTATATTGTTTATCTTATAGTACCATTACTATACTACTGACACGAATAACATATTTTTCTATATACTTAGACAGATTTTCATTCTTCATAACAGCTTCCTCGCCTTATGATGTTTTTCAAGTTTCGGATGTATGATCTGTTATATTTGTACATTTAGCTTATTACTAAGCAGCTTTTGCAGCAAGACTGCTTAGTCTTGACGATATACATTTTTGAATGAGATTCTTCTTTTGTAGTAATAAGTCTAGAACTACTTTTATCATCATCATAACAGCCCATTAATATCCCACTGCAGGGACGGGCCTTCTCCCGTGACGGAAGGATACTTGGCCTACTAATACCACGCTGGCCAAACGGATTGGTATAGGATTTAATTTCAAGTTTACCTTCTTTTTATTACGTAAAGATAATATTCACAGATAGTCCCTTAGTCGGTTTTTACGACACCCATGGGATGTGATGGGGTGGTGACATATTATATTCTTACTTCGTCACCACACGGAAAGACTTTTATGCTTATCTAATTATATTGTAATTTTATTTAAGCTTTCTACATTGTTCGTTTTGTAACCAACACTATTTCTAATATTTATTTTTCGTGAATATACATGATTGACTATAATATTGACTAATATTATTCATTTGTATTAGCTAAACTTTTATTTGATCTATAAAGCTAAGTTCGCTTTAAATTTTAGGTAACTAATAGTTATATTTTTTCTTCATCTTTATGCGAACTAATTTTAAGTCTGTAAGAATAATATTACCTACTTATATATTTATTTCATGTTCAAAGAACAAGACACAACACAGTAACAAAAGATTTATATTGTTGAGACTTGTCGGCGACTATCATTGAGAGCTTTTATTTGCTACCCTTTTATGATTCGCAAAATCACATTAAGCATTACTGATAACATTAAAGATAACAGAAAGGTAATAGGTATTATTCAAACTAAGGTAGCCCGGAAAACAAAAGCCGGCTTATCCCCACTCTAACCTACTTGCTCTACGCAACGCTTGAAGGAGATCAGTATAAGCGTGGCAGTTGAACAGTGAACACGGTTCTACAGTCGATAGTTATAACAATTATTTCGTGTGTGTTTGTGTGTTTAGTTGTGATTTAATAAAATAATCATTACGGTAAGCATTGTTTTTTTTTTACTCATTTCAATCTCAATAAGTAAATTTTTAATTACGTTTTATTTAAGTTTTGTTTCTGGCAGTAACACCCCATTATTATAATTATATTTTTTTCAATGGAATAATTAACTCAGTTGGACCGACCGACCCATGTATGGGTTTCGGGAAATAAAAAATTCTGCCCCCTTTATACGGTTTTATTAAAACAATTTATAAATACTTTTGGAATCGACAGTTAATGACTGTTAGCTGTGATGACAAAATAGGTAGTAAATTTAATTATTTGTAGTTGTTTTTTCCAAGTGAAAATGTCTGTAGTGAATATGGTAAAACATGTCCCTAAAAAAATGAAATTATATTACATATATTGCTATATTTCTATAAATATAATATCAAAAATATAAAGTTTGAAACATAACAATATTTATATTACAAAGAAAATTCATTTTTTTTCTATGAAAATCACTGTTATTTTGCTGAATATCTTAGGAACCCATACATGGGTCCGTCGGAACAACCACGGAATACAATATTTTCGTAAAATAATTTTTTTTTTTTTAAATTTCTAATCTAATTCATTATTATTCTACAAAATATTGAATGGGTTAGAGAATGGTAATGATCCGATTCTAGAATGCATCACATTTGACCACCAGATAACGCAAATGCGGTTGATACCGACGAAGATTCTAGAGAAAAAAACACTTCAATTCAAGCCTAAAACACTTGCGTAAATGAGACCATGGTTTATTTCACTGAATTCTGTTTTTCAGGAGAAGGAGACTATGGAAAAGACGTTTTGCATCGACGATGCTATAATATCTTTATTACAGAGGTCACAGTTGTTAGCAGTTCACAGGGATATCTCGATCAGGCCGGGTTTTTTCAATCAAATTCGATAATATTATTTTCAAAACTGTAATAAGTCATAAACCTAATAGTAATAGATTTGATTTAATTATAATTATTTAATTTATAATTTTATTTTAGTTGTAAAAACGTATTAGCAAAAAGGTTAAGACGTGCCGACCGACCCATACATGGGACATGATTTTCCAGCTTTTCCAAAAGCCGCATATTTTTTTTATTATTTTTCCCGAGCTACTGGGACTATAATAAGGCATATTTGTAAAAATCACTAATATCGAAGCTAAAAATAGTTTCAGGCTTATCTGGGTAATAATAATAAGTAGTAATATACATGATATGAAACAGACAAAGTAATAATTTACTTTTAATATCAGCTGATAGTCCGTGTCATAACATAATATGTGAAAATTGTCATGTTTTACGTAACCCTAATTTTGATTTTGTAGAAGTCTAGTCCAAATTACTCTTTCAATATAAGCCATAATTTTTTGCCAGAGAAATTCCTCAAATCTAATGATGTAAATTCTTTTTATTCAAATTTTAATTATGTACCCCATATGTACCCCTTTTATTCCTTTTCTGCGAAACCCTATGCTGCATTTTTAGTCAAGAATTTTCGATTTCCAGAAGTACTTAAAATTATTATTTGTTTTTCAGAGATGGTGTCTCAAATGCTTAATCCAGCATATTACCAGGAGCTCTTTCGTCCCATGGGACACAAAGTTTTTCGCATGAAGAGCGAATCACTTGGTTCTGCATCTGTCAGAACCACCAACCAAAACACTAGAGTGAATAAAAACGAAGACACATATGAAAATAGTGTTAGTGATAATACAACGCACAATGAAGAAAGACTGCATGCAATTACTAAAGAATTAGATAAGCATAAAGTAAAAGCCAACAGTTTTGTTTATATTGAAAGGACTGCTGAAGCAACTGATAAACATAGTAGACAAAACGGTATCATAAAGTTAACTATAAAAAATAGATCTAAAGTTATATTAAAATGCGATCATGAAGACTCTCTCCAAAATAAAATTAAAGAATATTGTAAAATTAATACTACGCACAACGCTGAAAGAGTTAACGAAATTTTAGAAGAACTTGAAAGGCACAAACGTTTTACTAAGCTTATTCCTGAGTCACTTAACGTAAAAAAAAGCAATGAAATTAACAATCCAATGCTTAGTAATAAACAATCTGTACAAATAGTACAGACCATACATACCAAAGCTAAGAAAAAACCATTTGACGAAGAACTTAATAAAAACAAAAAGTTTGTTGTAAAGAACGAAGAACAGTCACGTAAGAAAAGAAAATTAAGTCTCCAAGAATACAAACTTGAAAAAGCTATGAGCTCTAAAGATTCTAACAAAGCCAGCCCAGTGCCAATGTTACCTGAAGTAACTACTCCTAGTCTAGATAATGGAACCAAATGTCAACAAGACTTTTCTTGTTGACATTTGGTTCCATTATCTAGACTAGGAGTAGTTCTTTAGCAGTACTACTGACTTTTTAAAGACTACCGATAAAATAAATAAAGAAGATAAGTTAGACGATCCTATCAGAGAAGCATGGCTAAGGATCCTAAATCGTAAGAAGCAAAAAGCGGCACCAATAAGAAAGCGCGATGAAGACATAGTTATGATCAAGACAACTAATATTGATGATCCTCGATTACAACGTTTCGCTAAACAGCTTAATAAACGCGTAGATGTTGTAATAGAGAAAGAAAAACAGCCAATGATGCTAAAGAAAATAAATTTCCAACAATATATGGTTAGGAAAGGAGATCGTTCCAGCAGTAGTTCTGTCGAAGTAAGCCCAGAGGCGATATTTCCTGAAATGCCAAGGCCTTATCAACATAAAGCTGCTACACTTGCAAAGCCTGAAGTTACTAAGTCAGGCTCTTCTATTCGTCTTGACTAGAGGCTAGATTATGTATGAAATGTTTTAGAATGTTTGATGTATATATTTTATAGTCTATCTCTTTGTATACTTTAATTAGTATGCTAATTACTTGTAGATTGAAATAAATTGTTAATAGAATAAGTTTAAAACTTTATGATTTATTTTTGTGATCAACTCATTATTTAGGAAAACTTTCAAATACCATCTTGAATCTATATGTAAGAATAATTTAACAACTGTCTTTCGTTTTGACTAACTCTTGCTAAGAGTTTATTATATTGTATTATGTTTATTCTTATAGAATTATTTTAAGTTGACAAATAAACTATTTAATACATAATTATGGTTTTTATTTACCTATTCAATTCTTACAAACATATCATGGAGAGTAAAATAAATCTCTAGTACCATACAAGTCTGGGTTGGACTTATACTAAATACACATAATCTTTATTAAAGAAGGCAAAGTTAACATAAAACCAAATACCAACCTTCGTGTGGTATGTCATGGGTAGTTCAAAAGCTGCTAGCGATGGCAAACATAAGCTAAAAGGGTTTCCTACTTAATTTTAGCAATGGGAATACTTGCAGATTTATCAAAAGCATTTGACACTGTTGCAGGCCACTCTGGCTTTTCCATAATTCACGTTTACGTGTGGAATGGGCTCTTGCAACTCAAAATTTTGAAGCAGATATCTTCATACGATTGAGCAGAGACTTTGTTTAAACGTTGATTTTCGTTGACATACATGATATGCTTTATAATATGTAGTTTGCAATATTGAAGTTAACAAGTTTTATATTATAACAATAAGTTGTTTATTAACTCGTCAATATTTTACTTTCAGTTTACTTAGTATTTGACAATAGGTAGGTTAAAGGGTTGATATTTATTATCGGTTGAAGTTCAACCTAATCAGCAAAATTCCCATTAAGGTAATATATATTTCTTGTTTTTAATCGTTTTCCGGAAAAGGGCTATTATTTTTTATTGACATTACATTTTTTTCTGGAAATTATTTAAAAAAAACATTAAGCTTATTTTAATACAAATTTCACTAATTAGTTTTAGGCACGCGCAATAATAGCTACCTGTCAACAGCCTATTGTCTAATAAAGAGTAAATTGCTAGTAAACTATTGACGAGTTAATAAACAACTTATTGTTAATATATAAAACTTGTTAACTACAATATTGCAAACTACATATTATATAGCATATCATTTATTGTCATCGAAACTAAACGTGTAAACAAAATTTCAGCTCAATCGTATGAAGATATCTGTTTCGAAATTTTGAGTTGCAAGAGCCCATCCCACACGTAAACGTAAGTTATGAAAAGTCAAAGTAGCCCAAGTCACATGAGCCACTCTGCTCTTTAAACATTGTTTAAAAAATCAAAATAGCAGATTTTTTTTAACTCTATCTATGATTATTTATTGAAATTACCTATGAACCATTCCGATTATGAATTTAGGGATTTAAAAAGATAAATTGACATGTCTAACTAAAATAATCAAAAATTGTGGTTTGGGCCACTCTGGTTCTGGTTGCCGTAAATTTTACTAAGTACTTTTACTTTTAAGTTATAATGCTATCTTTTTTATTAACATAAAGTGACAAAAGAGGTTTGTAAAATATCCTGATGACCTACATTGGCATTTGTTTTTATGTGTTGAAAATTAACCCGACTAAAGAAAATTATCAGGTTTTGTTTTACTACGATAATAAAGAAACTTTTTGTAGTGAGATAGAAATGGGCTGTTAGGAGGAGAAAATAGATTATATAGATCTTGAATGTATAATCAATACCTAAGTAAGTATATGTTATTTAATTTTATTCTACTTAGCTTGAAACGAGAAGGCGTGGAAAGGAATTAGAAATTCTAAGGAATCTTTAAAACGCAAAAGGGCAAATAGAAAGTAAAATGGTTCGAGCTAAACAAGCGAAATCCATTTATATTCCTGACTTTTTTATTATTCTTAGTGTAGTGAGACTGCAAAAGTGTCAAATGCTTTTGATAAATCTGCAAGTATTCCGATTGCTAAAATTAAGTAGGAAACCTATTTACCTTGTGTTTGCCATTCATCTGTAGGTCTGACATCGCCAGCAGCTCTTGAACTATCCATGACATACCACAGGAAGGTTGGTATTTGGTTTTGTGTTAACTTTGCCTTCTTTAATAAAGATTATGTGTGTTTAGTATAAGTCCAACTCAGACTTGTATGGTATGTAGATATTTATTTTACTCTCCATGATATATACCAAGTAAGAATTGAATAGGTAAATGAAAACCATAATTATGTAGTAAATAGTTTATTTGTCAACTTAAAATAATGTAATTATATAAGAATACAATAAACTCTTAGTAAGAGTTAGTCAAATAGAAAGACAGCTGTTGTTAAATCAGTCTTAAATATAAATATAACATAGTACTTGAAAGTTTATCCTAAATAATGAGTTGATCACAAAAATAAAATCTTACAGTTTTTACTTATTCTACTAACAATTCATTTTATTCTACAAGTAGCATAATAATTAATTATTAAGTTACTTTATAACAAAAACAAAATACTTTTTTTAGTATACAGAGAGGTAGACTATAAAATATATATATACATCAAACATGCTACAACACTACATACATAATCTAGTTTCTTTTTCTGGCAGCAGAAGAGCCTGTCTTAGTATCTTCAGGCTTTGCAAGTGTAGCAGCTTTATGTAGATTAGGCCTAGACATTTCAGGAAATAACGCCTCTGGACTTACTTCAACAGAACTACTGCTGGAACGATCTCCTTTCCTAAGCGTATATTGTTGAAAGTTTATTTTCTTTAGCAGCATAGGTCGTTTTTCTTTCTCAATTACAACATCTACGCCTTTTTTAAACTCTTCAGCGAAACGTTGTAATCGAGGATCAACAATATTTGTTGTCTTGGTCATTACTATGTTTTCATCGCGCTTTCTTATTGCTGCCGCTTTTTGCTTCTTACGATTTAAGATCCTTAGCCATGCTTCTCTGATAGGATCGTCTAACTTATCATCTTCATTTATTTTATTGGTAGTATTTAAAAAGGCAGTACTATTGCTCTTTTCTTGTTGACATTTAGCTCCATTGTCTAGACTAGGAGTAGTTATTTCGGGTAACATTGGCACTGGGCTGGCTTTATTAGAGCCATTAGAGCTCATAGCTTTTTCAAGTTTGTATTCTTGTAGACTTAATTTCCTTTTCTTGTGTGATTGTTCTTCGTTCTTTACAACAAACTTTTCGCCTTCATTAAGTTCTTCGTCAAATGGTTTTTTCTTAGCTTTGGTATGTATGGTCTGTACTATTTGTACAGATTGCTTATTACTAAGCAAAGAATTTTTAACTTCATTACTTTCTTTTACTTTAAGTGACTCAGGAATAAGTCTAGTAAAACGTTTGTGCCTTTCTAGTTCTTGTAAAATTTCGTTAAGTCTTTCAGCGTTGTGCGTATTATCACTTTTAATAATTTCACAATATTCTTTAATTTCATTTTGTGGAGAGTCTTCATAATCACAGTTTAATATAACTTTAGATCTATTTTTAATAGTTAACTTTATGCTACCGTTTCGACTACTATGTTTATCACTCTCTTCACCAGTTCTTTCAATATTAACAAAACTGTTGACTATGGGATGAAAAAGCTCCTGGTAGTATGCTGGATTAAGCATTTGAGACACCATCTGTAAAAAACAAATTATAATTTTAAGTACCTACTTCTGGAAATCGACAAATTTGTAACTAAAAATACAGCGCAGGGTTTCGCAGAAAATAAATGAAAGGGTACATGATTAGAATTTGAATAAAAAGAATTTACACAATTAGATTTGAGAAATTTCCCTGGCAAAAATGTATGCCATACATTTTTTGCCAGGGAAATTTCGTCTAGTCCAAATTACTCGTTGTAAGAGTAATTTGGACTAGACTTCTACAAAATCAAAATAAGGGTTACGTAGAACATGAAATGTTTCACATGTTATGTTCTGACACGGGCTGTAAGCTGATATTATAAGTATATTCGAATGTTTTAAATTGTTCCATAGAAAAAAAAAATTTAATATGTAATGGGTTTTACTGCCAGTTATTAAGATTGAAATGAGTAAAAAGAGAAAAAAAACAATGCTTACCGTAATGATTATTTTATTAAATCACAACTAGACACACAAATACACATGAAATAATTGTTATAACTATCGACTGTAGAACCGTGTTCACTGTTCAACTGTCAATCTTATACTGAACTGCTTCAAGCGTTGCGTAGAGCAAGTAGGTTAGAGTGGGGATAAGCCGCCTTTTGTTTTCCGAGCTACCTTAGTTTGAATAATACCTATTACCTTTCTGTTATCTCTAATGTTATCAGTAATGCTTAATGTGATTTTGGGAATCATAAAAGGGTAGCAAATAAAAGCTCTCAATGATAGTCGCCGACAAGTCTCAACAATATAAATCTTTTGTTACTGTGTTGTGTCTTGTTCTTTGAACATGAAATAAATATATAAGTAGGTAATATTATTCTTACAGACTTAAAATTAGTTCCAATAAAGATGAAGTTAAAAAATATACTTACTTGCTATCTAAAATTTAAAGCGAACTTAGCTTTATAGATCAAATAAAAGTTTAGCTAAGTAATACAAATGAATAATATTATAGGCAGACCGTTTAACTCAGACCCCGCCTGCGGTAATAGGGGTGCGCGGGGGGCGAGGACAAAGGAGAGAGCGATCTCTTGATTTTTTGGCAAAACGGCGCCATCTAGAGACTGTGACCCGAACTATATCACATCACAACACAGCTCTAATTTTTAGCTAGCTTATTTTTATGAAATAAAAAGAAGGAAAAATTGAAATTATACCATAAACCAATCCAAATACCTAGAGAGGTTTTTTATTTTTCTGGTCAGGCTTTAAATTGTGTAATAATTTAGATTGCATATTTTCTCTAAGAAAGTACGAGATTTAGTGGCAAGATGACGCCACCATCTTTGACATTTGTAAATTGTCTATAAGACGGACTAGGATACCGCACTAGTGTCATACTGACATACTGACTAGATGTCCGTTATGGTAGCGTAAATAGTGTAAAAATTCAAAAAACTCTTAGTACATATTGTTCTTATTATCTGTAGGTAAATATTTTATAAGACTGATTATTAAAAATTAATAATATGTTTAAATCATACCTGTTTTAATGTAAATTATTGTAATTACACCAAATGTGATTATACTGTGATTTTAATATATAATTAATGATTGTACATTGTTATTATTTGTAAATATTTTCTAAGACTTTAGTTATAATTATATACTTTAAATCAGCCATTCTTATAATCTAAAGAATAGGTGCTTTTAATTATTGTACAAAGGATTGTTAAGGATATAGCCCAGTCAAATTAGACAAAATTATGATTAAAGTTTGCATTAATTCCCAACAAGCTGGATTTTTGTGCAAGCCTTGAATACGTCATTACTAATAATATGTCAAAAGTCCCCATCGATCCCGCTTGTGCGTTGTTTTTTATTCGAAGTCAAAGGTCACAAATTTGCGTTTTTTGCGTATATCTCTGAAACAACGAGAGCTATCGAAAAATGGTTCAGACAAAGTTTGTAGACCATAAAATTATCTACAAAAAATATCTCAACACTTTTCTCCTACAAGGCATCGCTTTCGAGATATCGTGACTTTAGAGCGCAGGAAAGTCGTATTTTCGACTATATGCACACACTTGCTTTTTCCCGCGATTTCGCTCGCGTTTATAAGTATTATTAAAAATAAGGCTTATTTCAATATATAGTAACAATTTGCATGCTTGGTCTCAGCCTAATCGGTTTGAAATTGACAAAGTTACATACAAACTTTCATCCCCTATCTTATCCCTTTAGGGGCAAAATTTATCAAAATCCTTTCTTAGCGGATGCCTACGTTATATCATCTACCTGCATGCAAAAATTCAGCCAGATCTGTTAAGTGGTTTGGGCTGTGCATTCATAGATCACTTTGTGGTAGGAGTTCCTACTGGAGAAAACACGTTAAAAAAAAGCGCCGTGTACTTGATTCAATGTTCTGTTGTATTTGATTCAATGTTGGTGCAAGATTGGCCTTACCTACCTCAGAGGTGGTGCGGAAATCTTCTATATTTATACAACTCAAAGGTGACTGACATAGTTATCTATCAACGCACAGCCCAAACCACTGGACAGATCTGGCTGAATTTTTGCATGCAGGTAGATGATATAACGTAGGCATCCGCTAAGAAAGGATTTTGATAAATTTTACCCCTAAAGGGACAAGATAGGGGATGAAAGTTTGTATGTAACTTTGTCAATTTCCAACCGATTAGGCTGAGACCAAGCATGCATATTGCTACTACATATTGAAATAAGCCTTATTTTTAATAATACTTATAAACGCGAGCGAAATCGCGGGAAAAAGCAAGCGTGTGCATATAGTCGAAAATACGACTTTCCTGCGCTCTAAAGTCACGATATCTCGAAAGCGATGCCTTGTAGGAGAAAAGTGTTGATATTTTTTGTAGATAATTTTATGGTCTACAAACTTTGTCTAAATCATTTTTCGATAGCTCTCGTTGTTTCAGAGATATACGCAAAAAACGCAAATTTGTGACCTTTGACCTCGAATAAAAAACAACGCACAAGCGGGAACGATGGGGACTTTTGACATATCATTTGTAATGACGTATTCAAGGCCTGCACAAAAATCCAGCTTGTTGGGAATTAATGCAAACTGGATATCTATTTTGACTGGACTAATATTTTTTAAATAACAAATATATTTATTTGTAGATTCTTTAAAAGAAAATCAAATTATTACAAATTATGTAATATTATTGTTATTTTTGGAGTCGGTGCCAGCCAACGAAATAAGATAATACCAAAGCAAATGGAATGGCGCCATGAATTACAGATTATATTATTAAATGACTTCGACATCATGACATAAAATTGTTGATTGTTTATGGATTAGTTTATAAAAAAATAACTTTTTTTATTATATTTAAATAAAAATATTTTAAAACTAGCTGTGCCCGCGACTTTGTCCGCGTGAAAAAGTAACTTTACTCAGTAATTTTAAATAGATATTAGTATGTTTAGTCTTAAAACGATGTAGCATCATGAACATAGTTACATATTTTGCCAGTGTCAAGTGAAATACCAATAGAAATATAATAGCACTTTGGCTTTTTTGCTATTGCGTGACACACCACACACGGGAGTTAGAGTGCAATTTAAATCCAAAAAAAATTGCCACCAGGATGTAATGTTGCTGCAATACCTGAAGATGCCACTGCTAAGGCAACTTTTCCCATTCTTGTAATTTCCGCTAAAATCACTCGGGTAAGAAATGTTTTCCCTGTTCCACCAGGAGCATCGAGAAAATATACTATGCCCTTTTCGTTTATTACTGCTGTTGTTACGGTATCATAAACACATTTTTGTTCCGTAGTTAGCCTAGTAATATTATTATTACGAATTGAGGATAGTTTGGCTGCACTATATCCTGTTTCTTCAATATATTCCCGGTTAAGTCTAGGCTGAATTGGAATGACTACTGGCTCAAGTAATCCATATTGTACAATATTGTTACCACCCATTGTGCTAACAACTTCTTTATGTTACGATTTTGGAACTATCAGATAGACGCACTTTGCAGAGAATCCTTGACATAATAATAATAAATATACTTTGATAATAATTTTGAAATGAAATTCGTCAAGTCATGCAAAATACAATACTAACTATATATTCGGTAGACCAGCAGCATCCAAGGTTGCGTAATGTGCGCATGTAAATTGTAAATAAAAAAATTGTGTAAATAAAAAATTGCCCAAAAAAATTCGTTGGCATGGGATACGAACCTACTTTAACCATTTGTCTATGAACGACTTTCAAATACTTAGTTAGGGAACGAAATTTAAATTCATTCAACATAATTATTTTAATTATTTGTATATACTTTTACGGAAACGTAATAGGTATACGCAATACGCATTCACTAAAACTGTAAAATAAATAAAAATATGGCACATTTACAGCAATACATACAATATTACACTATACAATTTACTTCTACACTATATTAAGGTATTTATGAAAATTGAATACCTATACGTTTTCATAAGAAACGTATTAAGTATGCACTTTCACTAAAAATGTAAGAAATAAAATTATATTAAGTTATAAATATTAATTGTACAGCGGTTCCCAATTGTGAATTAGTTGTATTGCCACTTGATTTTTCTTCCGTGCATATAAAGTAATAACTATGTAGGTATATAAAGCCGTCTTTTGATGCAATGTAGTTCGGGTCGCAGTAACTAGATAGCGCCGTTTTGCCAAAAAATCAAGAGATAGCTATCTATACGTTAGAACTTATTCTTATCTATGTTGTGCTGGGCACTGTCATTGTAAATCAAAATTGTGCCACCCGTGCAATCCCCTTTGTCGCCATTCCCCGCCCCTCAGTCACCCCGCAGGCGAGGTCAGAGTTAAGCGATCAGCATATAAATATTTTTTACTTTTTAGAAAAGTTCTGTCTTTGAAGTCAGTTTTTTTTTGTAAAAATTTATTTAATTTGACATAGACCCAACTCGATGTAGCTCTTGTGTACGCTACCATAACGGACACCGCTACCCCGCCCCCTCGTCCCTTTCATACCGCAGGCGGGGACTGAGATAAGCGGTCGGCCTATAGTCAATATGGTCAATCATGTTTATTCACGAAAAAATAAAATAGTAAAAATAGTGTTGGTTACAGAACGAACAATGTAGAAAGCCTACATAAAATTACACTAGACTTAGATAAGCATAAAAGTAGTTTTAAACTTATTACTACAGAGACAAAACAAGAATCTCATTCAAAAATTAATATCGTCAAGACTAAGCAGTCTTCCTGCAAAGCTGCACAACTAGAGCAGATCATACATCCGAAACTTGAAAAATATCATTAGGCGAGGAAGCTGTTATGAAGAATGAAAATCTGTCTATATAGAAAAATATGTTATCTGTGCTAGTAGTATAGTAATAGTACTATAAGATAAACAATATAAGTTGTCATCCTACTAATAATTATAAATGCGAAAGTTTGTATGGATGGATGGATGTTTGTTACTCTTTCACGCAAAAACTAAGTACTGAATGGATTTCAATAAAATTTTGAATATAGGTAGTTAAGGTTGTGAAGCTGCGGGCATCGGCTAGTGTAATCATTTTAACTAAATTTTATTATAATACTCTCCTCACTTGGTTCTCCGTGTGGTGACGGAGTAAGAATACAGTGTGTCACCACCCCATCTCATCCCATGGGTTTCGTAAAAACCGACTAAGGGACTATCCGTGTATATTATCTTTACGTAATAAAAGGAAAACTTGAAATTAAACCCTATAGCAATCCGTTTGGCCAGCGTGGTATTAGTAGGCCAAGTATCCCTCCGTCACTGGAGGAAGCCCGTCCCTGCAGTGGGACATTAATGGGATGTTATGACTCTCCTCACAGAGAGCCACGTGCCACTGCATAAACTATTTAAGTAGAATTTATTTACTCTACGAAAGCGTCAATAAAGTCTATGTTTCGGTTAGTCAGGTTAATTTATTACTTAGTAGTAAGAAAGATAACTAACAAGAGTTATAACAAAACATTTCGCACAATTAACAAACTGTTACATGTGTTATTATAACTACAAGGTGTTTATTATCTCGTAAATATTTTCACTTGCAGTTTACTTAGTATTAGACAATAGTCTATTGACAGGTAGCTATTTATTATCGCGCGTGCCTGAAAGTAATTAGAGAAATTCACGTTAAGCTAAGCTTAATGTATTTTTGATAATTTCCAGGAAAAAGGTCATTGTTCCGATCCGAAAATCGGTTATAAAGGAATGTTTTCGGAAAACCAACACATTAAGCAAAGCTTAATGCGAATGGCAATAATCAGGTTTAGCCACCGGCGATAATAAATAGCTACCTGTCAATGGCCTATTGTCCAACACTATCTTACTGTAAATAAGTCTATTTACGAAAATAAACGACCGATTGATGTAACATAAAACATGTTAACTACACATTAAAAACTATATTGTTCTCATTTATGTTACCTATTTTGTTATCTTTGTAATTACCACAAAGTGACAAAAAAGGTTTGATAAGCCGCTAAACTTCGGCAATTTTATTTGTGTATTTACGATTACCACCTACTGTAAACTTGTTTGAATACATTGGGATATTACTATTGTTTACTTTCCATTGGGTGACGGTATAAAAATCACTATCCAGTCACTTTCTATGGATGCCTGAAAACTATATTATTTTAAATTTACTTTGGCAATCTTATCAATACTTGTAACAGTATACAGTATAACCCGCTTAAGACGATTTCACACTATAAGTAGATGCGTCTTTTTTCCGTATGACGGCAGTATAGGAGGCAAATGAAAAGCTTTTATGCTAAAAAGTCATTTCGACTATCGGTAGTTAGAAATTGGGTCAACATTTCAAAGGTATTTGACATAAATAAAACGACAAAGTAGAGATATTATGATACTTATATTTATTGTACAATTATAAAAGTTTAGCACATACAATTCTTATTAAATATAAGGTAGTTTCATGGCATATTTTCAAATTGAAAACATAATATTAGGTCTTTACCTATAAAAATTGCCGTTTTGTATGAAGATTTTATCAGAAGTTAGATTTTTCATTCAAACGCTTTCTTAGATTTTTTAATAATTATTAAACACAATAACTAGAATAAAATTTGGTATAAGTAATAGCGCACATTAAGGCTAACTTTTGTGTTAAAAACAAAGAACTTTTTTTCTTTATTAGGGAAGAAGTTACAATTAAACAAATGAGAAAATCCGCTGTTTTAAATTGGACACATGTTCGCAGGCCTATTAATAATACAAATAATAATCATTTTTATTTATTATCTTTTGTTAGATGTAGGTAAATAACAAAAAATATTTAAACAATATGTTTTAAAAAAAAAATTAATTTTTTTTTATGCGTGTATTTGGAGAGGCCTATGTCAAGCAGTGGACTGCAATAGACTAGTTGATTGATTGATTGATTGATGTTTTAAAAGAATATAGAGTCTAAAGACGGCGCAGAAATAAAACGGCAATTTCATAGGTAAAGACCTTTTATATTTATCTACGACTAGCGGCCTATCCCGGCTTCGCACGGGCATTATTTTCCCGCTTTTCTGTTAATTTTTCCTGAATTTTCTTTGCTATAAACCTCACGGAGCCCGAGACCTTTTCAACGAATGCAAAACCGTTGAAATCTGTTCGTGCGTTCTGGAGTTATAGCATCAGGAAGGAAAACCCGACTTATTTTTATATAGTAGATAATTCATTTCAATACAGTCCTAGTTCCTTAATGACATTATTTTTTGTAAAAAACAATAAACGTTTACAAATGATATCGATTTTATAATGTGTTACTTATAGAAACTAATTATTATGGCACATGTTTTTATGGAATACAACGTAATTATGGCTAATAAGCGTTATGTATATAATATTATACTTAATATAGGGATACTTAATTAAAAAGGGTTATTAAAAGAAGAGTTAGATAATAGCGTTATTAGTGTAAATGTTAACGATTAGGGAAATTACAAAATTAAACATTAAAGAGGACTATAGGTAATACAATAATACTACACACAGCAACACATCAAGTTAAACATTTTCATTTGAAATTGTGTCTTATTTCAAGGTATTAAGGTGCATGAGTGTCTAGGTTGATTAGTTGCTGTGTGTACAAAATGATTTTAAAGAAATCAAGATAATTTCCCTACTATTATATTCCGGTTAATGTTTAGAATTATCAAGAATATTTACATGATAAGTGACTGTTATAATAAACACGTGTTTTAAGTTACCAATGCTAAACAAAATACAAAATAAAATACAATAAAATACATTTTGGATCTGTAGTTATCAAAACTCATTAGTTATAAAATTTTAGGTACACTGGTACCTATTTAGAATACAATTAGCATTAAATAAATAATATATTGAAAAAAAATATTACAAATTAGAACAACAATACAATATTGCCCTTCATGGTCAACTGATTCTGGGTACCGGGGGTGTGGGCTGAGTAGACCCTTAACCATACTAAGTGGTTAACTGAGCCCGCGGGATAAGTAGACCCTTAACCATAGCAAGTTGTCAACTGAGCCCGCGGGTCCAGTTGACAGATTAGTGGGCTGAGTAACACCCTAAAAAAACGAATGGAGTCAACTGAGCCCGCGGGATCAGTTTGTTGTGGGATCAGTTGACCATGAAGGGAATAGTTGAACACAAACAATTAAAACACAAAAAAATAATAATGTTGATTGTATTATTTTTTGTTTCAATTGTATAGTTAATTAGAAAAATACATCATTTTTATTACTTGTAATTTTTAGGGTTTTATCTTTTTTTGGAAAATGTTTATGTATGGTTTTGTATTTTTTCTTTTTGTTTTTTTTTATAACTACTTATTCTTATCAATGCTATTAACGTCTCTTAATTACGACAGGCTTAGCTGATAGATTTTTGCATCTACACGCAAAGGATGCCAGGGCACCATAGAAGATGATTTTGTCGAGGCCACCTAGAACAATTAAATAATAATGAACATTTATGATTTTCTTTCAAAATAATTCAAAACAATTTTCCTCCCAAGAGAGTCGTAAAGACTGACTAAGGTAGTCAAAAATCAAATCCATATGACAAGCAAAGTCCATGCGACAAGGAAGCTCATGCGAAGAGCCTTGCATCTGGACATTCTTGGGCTGCTATGATGACAGAACATCAAAGCATTATACAGTTTTGACAACTGTACAATACTGACTACCAATTTGGATTGGTATGTATTGGCAATTGCCAATCCTTACCATAGTGAAGGTGTTATTACCGCCTGATAATACCCGCATATTCAAATGCAATATGCTTACCAAGAACAGCAAAGCTCTATCCGCAGAAAGCTTGACGCTCTCCAAAGCTGATGTCGTAATGCGGGAAAGTGCTGGCAGCCTTGACAGCTGACCAGGCGTCGCAAGGTCTCTGATACGTCACCATACCGTATCGAGAACTACAAACAAATTCACCTGGTCAGAACACCTTGTATGAAGAAGCCGTAAAAGATGAACAAATAAGGGAAACAGATAATCTACTAAAGAGAAGAGCGGACACTCTTCTCTTTAGTAGATTCTCTGTTTCCCTTATTTGTTCATCTTTAATGATATATTGTTGATCCAATATATCAGACAGACAGACTCCGTGTGGTGACGGAGTTAAAATACAATATGTCACCAACCCATCTCATCCCATGGGTGTTATAAAAACCAACTAAGGGACTATCCATAAATATTATCTTTACGTAATAAAAAAGAAGGGAAACTTGAAATCAAACTCTATACCAGTCCGTTTGGCCAGCGTGGTATTAGTAGGCTAAGTAAACCTCCGTCACGGGTGGAGGCCCGTCCCTGCAGTGGGACATTTATGGGCTGTTATGATGATGATGATGATGAATATATTAGACCATTTAGCTGTAAGCCAAGAGACTTCCCTCCATATCAGCCTATAGACGCCTGCGCGAGAGACTTCCCATATCAAACAAATTGATATAGAAAGTTTTTTCGGTAAAATATTTTAGAGCTACAATACATAAGTCGGTTTGTGTAGTAAAAGTCTTCATCTATTTACTTAGGGGTAAAAGTTTACAAAAATTAAACTAAAATCAACCTCAAGGTTAGAAAAAATAATAGTTCAAAAAGCGAGTCATTTATTGGATGCTTTGATAAAACGAACAACATTCTAATAGAAAAATATCAAATTAGTTAAAATGTTGTCCTCTATGGAAGAGTCCTATAAGTAAATCCACGGAAGAAAAATCAAGTGGAAGTGCTAAGTAGGCGTGGTACGCGTGTCACTAATATGCAATGATACGCATAACTTGTCGCTGAGGTCATAGGTAAAACATAACGCGAATATCACCCTTATGAACAACATTTTTAAGTATATAATTGACAGCGGTTCCCATAGTGCCTATATACTTGTGTGTATAATTAGTTGTATTGCATTTCCACTTGATTTTTCTTCCGTGAGTAAATCAATAACAAACATTTTATTAAGTAATTATGGTGAAACTTACCCATCCTCTTTTGTATGAAGTTTAATTTCCGTAATATTTCCAAATTCGGAAAATTGACTCTTTAATATAGCGTAATTGATATGTTTTGCCAGTCTTCCAACAAACACTGTACTCCCTTCATTTGGCGTATTATTTTCACTGCAACAAAAATACGGGAACAAATTAGAAAATGTTTATTATTCTCGACAAATTTCTAGTCTTTGCGAAGCTGATATTGTAGGTTTTAAATAAATAAAATCTTTTATTTCAGACTTACAATGTTTAGGTACATGCATGTCCATGTTAAGTGGAATTAAAAATAAAATACAAAGCTGAAATTAAATAAAACTAAAATCAGTCATTAAAAACAGACAACATAACTTAGTGTGAATAGAATGGACTCTGAGGGGCAGGTTTTAGGATAAAACAAATTTAACTGATAAATTATTCTCCGTGTAGTGACGGAGTAAGAATACAATATGTCACCACCCCATCTAATCCCATGGGTGTCGTAAAAACCGACTAAGGGAATATTCGTAAATACATAATTATTATCTTAACGTAATAAAATTAAAACCTATACCAATCCGTTTGGCCAGCATGGTATTAGTAGGCCAAGTATCCCTCCGTCACAGGAGGAAGCCCGTCCCTGCAGTGGGACATCAATGGGCTGTTATGATGGACGGGACGGGCCTCCTCCCGTGACAGAGGGATACTTGGCCTACTAATACCACGCTGGCCAGACGGATTGGTATAGGGTTTAATTTCTTTCTGTGTAAAGGTAACATTCACAGATAGTCCCTTAGTCGGTTTCTACGACACCCATAGGATGAGATCGGGTGGTGATATATTGTATTCTTACTCCGTCACCACACGGAAGTTAGGAATTACAAAAGGATTATTTTTAAGTAGATGTTGTTAGAAACGTCATTTTGTACAAGCAAAGAGCCTTATGGGAATATAACGGAGCTATGAAAATGGCTCTGCCGACAATACTCAGTCCTAATTTATGGCGAAAAATGTCAAGCTTAACGGCCTGTACAGATCAGATGAACATTCTTGAAATTCAAAACAAACTACATAATAAAATAGGTGAAACTTTATATGAGATTACATAAAACTACTTACGCTGTTGACGAATCAGAGCTTTCAGAAACCGTCGGCTTTCTTAATGGTGGGGCCAAATACTCATGGCTTCGTTTTTCCACCACTTTTGACTGAGCTGGCATTGTATTCTTTACAATATTTTTTGACTTAGTTTCAGGTCTAGCTTTTGGGGGAGTCCGTCGTGCAGATGGAGACCTTCTCTTATGGTATGGCGAACGAGATCTGCGATTTCTCTTGTAAGGTAAGTCTGATCGTCTATAGCTATGATAGCGATCATGAGACCGGCTCCGACTTCTAGAACGTCTTCTACGGCTAGGAGATCTGGATCTTGGTCTGCACTTTGACTCATGCTTGTCTTTAGATCTTGATTGAATTTCTTTTCTATCTTTTTCGAATCTGTCACGTTGCACTTCTTTTGTTTTTACTAAATTATCTTTTGATTTTCTCCGCTTTGGTTCTTCTATTTCTGTTTTACGTGTTGAACTAATGGCACTAGAGATAGAGTCACTATCTTTCCGTTTACTGGTTACTTTTCTTTCTTTATTTATTTTTGTATCTGCACATGTGTTTTTTAACTTTCTCTTATCTTTCTTGATGCTGTCAAAAACATTTTGTTTTAACACATGCTCGGATTTCTTTATTTTAAAGTTAATCAATGATGTAGAATCTACTCGAGAAGAATATGACTTAGTTTGTTTCTGTTTTGCTAACATCATGTCTTCGTTTTTAGTTGTAATGTCTAATTTAATTTTTTCTTTATAATTTGGAGATTTATTAGTTTTTCTATTGATTGTAGGAATTGATTTAATTTCCTTTTGAGTATTGCCCACAATCTTCATATTTTCTGGATCGCTACTTAAAGATTGTAAATTAGGTTTTTCAGTTTTGGATATCTCTACGTAGTCTTTATTACGCTTTTTAGTTTTCTCATCTTTTTTCGTAGTACGATTATCAAAGATTTTTAGAGATGATTCTTTGAGAGAATCGGAAAACAGTTGTTCGTCGTCTACTTTAGCGGTGGTATTAAATAAACCAGTAGTTGTGCACTTTTGTAGTTGATATTTGCCAACTTTCTCCAAACCAAGTTTAAGTTTATCAGGAAATAACGCCTCTGAACAAACACTTTTTCTAATCTTATATTCTTGGATATCTAATTTCTTTTTCTTATTAACCTTTTCGCTGTTTATTATTTCCAGCTTCTCGCTTTTATTAACTTTGTTCTTTGTTTCGTTACCCAAAGAATATTTGAACGATTGAAGTTTTTCAATTTCAGTTATCTTGCTCATGAATTTATTTCGCTTTTTTATAATCTCTTCTTTTTGCTTTTTACTTTCTTTTATGATTTTTAGACACGCTTCTTTGATAGCAATAAATACATTCTTATCGTTATTCATGTTTTCAGTGGTCTTTATTTGGCCCTTAGTAGAGCTCTTATCTTTAGCTTCTTCTTGGCAGTTTTTGTCATGTCCTTGTCTAGGCATGTCCGAAAATATCACCACTGGCGTTACTTGGCCAGAGCTGCTGTCAGAACGATCATCTTTTTTTGGTTTAAATTGTTGATTATTTAATTTTCTTTTTTTATGACGGTTTTCTTCTTTACTCAATACAGCCAAGTCACATTTATTAAGTTCTTCTTCAAATGGTCTTTTTTCAGTTTTAGTTTGTGTGATCTGTGGTGTTTTTAATTCTTTTATATCACAACAAGGTTTTTCCTTTACGATACCTGTCTTTGAAGTATTATTTTCAGATTTACCACTGTGTCTTTCTATTTTTTTAATACTTCTACATCGATTTTCGTGGTTTGTTTTATCACTAAGATTATTTTTGTTCTTGTCTACATGTTTATTTTTCTGTAAATCGAATTTGTTATTATTACTACTATTTATAGTTTTACTTTTGTGACTTTTTAAATCTTTTCCTTTGTCCTCGCATTTATTTTTAAAAACATTAGTTTTATGAGTATCTAATTCTTTTACATTGTTATCTCGTTTTACCAAAATATTTGTATTATCACCAACACTATTTTTACATTTGGTCATAAATTTGATTTCCTGAGAGTCTACATGATTACCTTTTGTTATATCGTTGGTTTTATCAAAAACACTATTTTCACACTTATCTAGGAATTCATTTTTCTGAGAAACTTCATTATCACAGTTTAATACTACTTTAGATTTATTTTTAATAACTAACTTAATGCCACTTGTTTTTGTACTTGATTTACTTTTATAGTCTGCATCGTCGAGTTTCTTGACAATTTTAGTTTTGGAATGATCACTGTCTTCTTCATCACTACTTATATGATACACAGCTTTTTGTTTACACGATCTGTGCCTATTGGTATGGTTCAATGTTTTATTGTTACTTGTGGACACCTCGAGTTCAAGAGTTTTCTTATGGCTTAGGCTTGGTAAACTTTGATTATTCTTCGCTGAATGATTTTTGTACTCCGAATGTTCAGGGGTTTGTGATTGATTGATGGTAGAGTCAATAGGCGACGTCGGCATCTGTAATAACGCATCATGTTACACTATGATCTACAAAATGTATTAAGTAGAAAATATTCTAGATTACTTACCAGAATTCGTTGTGTTTTAGTTGTGTTGAGCTGCTCTTCCGTATTTTGCAATCTGCTGCCGTTGGTCAAGGTGTGTTTGTAACTACACTTCAGAGAGTCATCATTGTACACGAGAACTTGAGGAGTTGTTCTTGTTAATATATTTAGTTGCTCTGTAGCTTCAAACTGTTCTAACAGCAAACTAATACTGTTCGCTTCGAGCACTTTTACTGCGTCGTTGCACTGTTCCACGTCCAAAATATCATGCAATTCTACTAATTCTATTGATTCACTTCTTAAATCCTTTTTTATAGATGTTTTTTCTATACAGTTTTCTAAAACTGTTGGAATTAAATTTGAGTCAATTGGTTTGGAAGGTTCTTGTATAATAAGAGTTTCAGCATTGTAAGTAGACGCCACCGTATTATCGATTTCCATATCTTGAAGAGTTAAATCATCTTCTTCTTGTTCACTGTTGTTAGGGTTTTCTTCTGTTAACGTTTTTGATAAATATTCAGACTTGTCATCATTTTTACTAAAAGCAAGATCACTGAGGTCCAAATTTAAATCTTCGAAACTCCAATTGGTTTTAGGGTTATCGATATTAAGGTAGGTGTTTTGCATCGGAGACTGCCAAAGTGAGCTTGTCTTTTGGTTAAACTTTTTTACTTCATCTAATAAATACTTCTTAATATTATCTACTTTTGTTAGTGCAGTGGGATCGAGAATACAAGCGTTTGAGTCGATTGTTGGTCCTTTTAGCGGCTCTGCTACATGTTCTTCTATGTTTTTTGTTTCATTAACAAGAAATTCTTTATAGGAAATCTGTTCAGGCAACGGCATGGTACCTTGATTCATAAGTTCGTTTGAAGACTTCTCTTGATATTTTTTATTGTCTTTAATGAAATGCTCATTAATTTTGTTCTTAATCGGAGAATCAACATTTTTGTAAACTTTGTCAAAACTTTCTGCAGCTTTATCACTTTCAACGTTGTCTTCATCATAGTCCATTAAGTCTGAATCTGGATTAACTGTGTACACCATTACTACGTCATAGTCAACACCTTCAATTAAGGATGTATCATTATCTTTCTCAGTTTGTAACACATCTCCCTCTTCTGTAAACTCACTTTCTGGACTAGAGCAATCATCTTCTGTACTGATGACTAGACTTGATTGAGTTGTATCCATCTGAAAGTAATGATTCATTAATCATGGTTCCTGTGTTAGATTTTTCAAAATTTTGGTTACTATATTATAATTAATGATTTTACATAATTCTTAATAATTAGGTACTTTTACATCAATTTATGAAAAGTTGTTAAGTCCGAAAGGAAGGATCAGTTTTCTAATTATAGCAACAGTTGTGACATGAGTTTTACAATTTACTGGGGATACTAATTAAATAAACCATAATGCATTATTTATCTAATGTATTGTTTATAAAGCAAAAATAATTATTTCGTGAATGTGAAACCCCTGTGAAGAGCCTTGCGTAAGCAAAGCAAAGGTGGGGAGATCTCGAATGTTGTTTTCCTAGTTCCCAGGAATCCTCGTATACCCCGAAGATGGTAACCGTGGAGGTTTTTTAGGTTTGCATTACGAACTTACCGTTGTGGTTGTACTACTCCAGGCTCCATTGCTGTAAACTGAATGCCGTTGCTTATATTCACTGTTCTGAGCATATTCGGGACTATCCTGATTGCAACTGCTTTCTGATGAAAGTGAATCGCTCTTCATGCGAATAACTTTGTGTCCGATGGAATGTAGGAGCTCCTGGTAATATGCAGGTTTTAACATTTGAGACACCATCTCTAAAAAAAGAATAATTAACTTCAAAAAAGGACATTAGAAGAAATATGCATTTTTCTTAACGTTTTAACAATTTAAAAGTTTGTTTTTATTCGTCTGTTTTCTGTAAAAATCAAGTAATAGAAACGCTACCTAATGATATCCCAAGGGTGTCCTAAATATTTATCTACCTAAACAGCTAATCATATTACGCTAAAGACAACAAAATTATGCTAAACGAACAAATTATGTTGTAAGAAGATAAATTAGATATTTAATTACTGTGACACATACTTATATTTGTAGTACCTATCGCTTTGTAAAGAATGTGTTAAGTAATTATAATTATTTTTTAATAGTTAACAAATTATTAATACTTTATTAATTAAACTAAAAACTAATGGTTACAAAATTATAATCTATGAAAACAATTTCGACTAATTTTTACAATCAAATTTAAAATAAGTTTCCGCTAAAATTATAAATAAAAAGAAATTCAATTTCTGTTCAAATGGCCTTAAAAAAATTAAATCTTATCTTTAAAACTTTATCTAATAAAGAAAATTACACACTAGGATGCCTGAAAGATAATGCCTTAGGCATTAAGTCCCCTGTTTACAGTTATTGTATGAAGTGTGAAATAAATAAATAAAATTAGTAAAAACATAAACAATCATAGAAAAAATTAAATATTAAAACACATTAGAAACAAAATAATCGATTTAAATTTTCATAATTAAGACAAACATAGGAAATGTAAAATAAATCTTACTTACCGAAATTATTATAATTTTAAATCACAACTAAAGACACAAACAGTCACAAAATAAGTAATAACAATCGCCTGTTGAAACGTGTTCACTGTTCAACTGCCAATCTTATACTGATTTGCTACTAGCGTTGCGTCTCAATAACAAGGTACAAGCATAGAGCAAGGAGGTTGAGTGGGGATAAGCCGTCTTTTGTCTTCCGGACTACCTAGTTCTGTATAATTTCTATTACCTTTCTGTTATCTTTATTGTCATCTAAGTGATTATTAGGAATCATAAAATGTTTACCAGTAAATAAAAGATCTCAATGACAGGCGCCGACAAGTCTCAAGAATATAATTGTTTTGTTAGTGAACTCAATATTGTTATTTAAATAATAGTATTTTTAATGTCTTTAAGTCAGTGTCGATAAATGGATTTGTTTTTCTCTTTTTGTTAAATTGTTTTGTTTTGGACACAGAAGCGACCCAATGACGAAATCCTACGCTACTAGTCCTACTAATATTATACTTACATATGAAAGTTTGTGAGGATGGATGGATGTTTGTCACTTTCACGCATAAACTACTGAACGGATTTTGATGAAATTTGGAATATAGATAGTTTAGGATGTAGAATAACATTTAGGCTACTTGTACCACGCGGGTAAAGCCGCGGGCATTTACTTGATTTTAATATAATGAATCTATATGTTAAGGTATAGGTTGGTATTAGCTAAACTAAATATGTGAATTAAAAGTGTACAGTCGTTTTTGCATTTTAATGTGACAATAAAATATATTAAAAAGGCTAGTTTAGTCAAACTTTGCACATAAACTTAAATATTCTATTTCACGCTCTTCAAAGATTTTTTCTTCAAACGAAGTATTAGGGCGCGAAGCGGAGCTCCGGCGAGCTTATTTGGCGTTATCTATACTAATATTAAAAAGAGGTAAAGTTTGTGTGATTGTGACGTTGCAGGGGGATCTGTTAAACCGATTTTAAAAATTCTTTCTGTGTTGTATAGTTCATTTATCGGGGAGTGTCATAGGCTATATAGTGTCACGCTATGACTAATAGGAGCGGAGCAGTAATTAAATATGTTTAAAAAAGGGACTCGTTTTTTCTCCGCCCTACGAAGTGGGCACAGGTCAGCTAGTATCTAGTAAAATTATCTGTCGCAAATATCAGTACCTATGGCATAGAAAATTATGGCAAACATTAGTACCAAAACCACTGTTATAAGTAACCTCTTTCTCGAAATTAGGCTTAGGTATCCAGCCAGGCTCATTATTCCTGGTTTGAGGGTCCACAACTTTGAGTACCTAACAGGTATTTAAAGTATTTTTAAAATTATTTACTTATCTTTGGTAAAGGAATAATTACAGAGTCTTTTAATTTGATTTATTAATTTAGAGAGTTTTTCAAAGCCGTAATTAAATGCTTACATAAATATTTTGTAAAGGGAAATCGATGAGTAGGTAAGTTATATGACCTTTAAAAAAAATTCTATCAGCGGAAACTTGTAAATGACCTTCAGAAATCTATAAGTTACGTTTATTGTAATTATCCCAAATGCTAAATATAAATATAGCTGGTTGTAAGTATCCCAAATAAATGAAAAATAAAACAAAATAGTTTTTTAACACTGTTCCATAGGTAAGTACTACCCGGTCACATTATCTCGAGACCTGGCGTCGATGACGTCACGTCGCGTCGGACGAATCACTGATGCGCCCGTGGCGAGCGCGGGGGTTGAAAGGAGAACGGGACGCGAGGTTCGCATTCCAGCGAGGTCTCTAGATAATGTGACTGTGTTATACATTGTTTTCAGACACGTGCATCCCACGAAACTATTATAACCCTTTACGGCGACTGCCATTGCAAGCTTTTATTCACTGGTAAACATTTTATGATTCCAAATAATTACATTTTACATTTGAGATAATGGAAATTAGAGCTAGGTAGCTCGAAAGACAAAAGGACCTACGGCCACTCTATCTCATTGCTCTACTTCTGTACCTAATAACTATTTATTCGCACAGTTTCCGCACGAAGTAAATTCATCATAACAGACCATTAATGTCCCACTGCAGGGACGAACCTTCTCCCGTGACAGAGGGATACTAGGCCTACTAATACCACGCTGACCAGACGGATTGGTATAGGGTTTAATTTCAAGTTTTCCTTCTTTTTATTTATTTGATTGATTAGTCTGTTGCTGAAATTATTTTTTTTTAGATCTAGAGATGCTGACGATTTTTAGTGCGTCACCAATATCATATCCATTTTTTTTAATATACCTAATGAATTTATTTGGTTTGGATTTGGTTAGAACAATGATGATTAAAACTATTAACTTTCTGCGACACGATGTTTAAAAATTATAAAAAAATAAATATGCCTTTGAATGTACGGTATATGACTGTCTTGAAGACACTTAAATCTAATGATTTTCAGTGACGTTTAAACAATTTGCTGTCATGCTAAAGATAACTAAGTATGTATTAAATATTTCTGCTGTAAAGGGATTTGTTTTCCCCTTTATAAACCATTAGTTTTCTATCAATATCTAAGTAATAGGTACTTTATTTTAGTGCTTATGGATCTCACGGAACTAGGACATACTTAAATCAAAACAATTACGGCGATTTTCACTAGTAAGGTTTGGTGTAAAGGGAAATCGATGAGTAGGTAAGTTAAATTTATATGACCTTAGTTTTTCTAACACTTTTTCCATAGGTACCTAAGTACATTGTTTTCGCACACGTGCATCCCACGAAACTATAATAATAACTAATATAATAAAAACTATAATAAAATATTATAGGTCAGAAACAAAACAATAAGAATATAAAAACCCTTTTATGTTGATAAACATAAAACAGGACACAAAGCTTACGGACGGTGAATTTCACTAATTAGGTTTGTACCCAGGTGAAAATAAATAGCTACCTGTCAACATTCTTTTGTCTGTTACTAAGTTAACTCCAAGTAAATAGATTATTGGATAATAAACTACTTATTGTTATAAATATTCAATTCAATTCAATTCAATTTATTTAATTTCTCTCAAAAGGTTACATTTTTTAAAGATAAAAGTACATTATATCTTAGATTAGAAAACCTTATGAGAGCTGGAGTCCGTAAGAGGTTCAAGACCTGTGTGACGGATCTCCAGGCTCTCTCTTACATTCAAAATAATACTTAAGTCTAGAGTCCAAGGTGTCGTGAGTAGAAATATTTTGTGAGAATAAATAAAAATATATATAAAGGTGCATGCAATGTCTGAATGTGTATGAGGGTGTGTGTGCGTGTGTGTGTGTGTGTGTGTGTGTGTAAATAAAACATTTTAACATCTTTTGAACGTAATGTTCTAAGTTATATTTCTTTTGTTAGTTATTTTGTTATCTTTATAATTACCACAAAGTGACAAAAGAGGTTTGATAAGCTGTTAAAATATAAGTAGGTCATTCGCTATGTTTTTGTTTGTTGTTAAAAATTACCCGGAACTGTAAACTTGTATTCTTACTCCATCACCACACGGACATACAACATATAGAGTTGGAAATGGGCAACTTGTAGTTTTTTCTATTTTGTTAACTTCTCTTCACTGGGTTCTCTGTCATTATTGGTAAAAGGACCTACTGTTCTGAGCTTCATAATATTACTAGCTGATGCCCGCGATTTAACCTGCGTGGTATAGGTAGCCTTAATGTTATTCTGCACCCTAAACTACCTATATTCCAAATTTTAAATCCGTTCAGTAGTTTTTGTGTGAAAGAGTAACAAACATCCATCCATCCTCACAAATTTTCGCATTTATAATATTAGTAGTATAGTGGGATGCTCTCTCATTGCTACTACAATGAGGCGCAATCCTAAACGCTTACAGCATCAGCAGTGCTTGGCGAAGCGAGCCTCGTCGGGGCCTCGTATAAAAAAAATTGTTTGGGGGCAAAGATTTTTCACAGAAGAAAAAAAATATTGTAAAAAGAAATATTTATTTATCACAACATAATTTAACCATTTTACAAAAAATCCAAATTTTATATTTCACTCGCCTTGCCTTTTTTTCGGCAAACTGATTTACTTAGAAATCATTTAAGGCTAATGATGATTTTAGTTTTTCTAAAGTTTCAGCCTCTATGGACAATAGTGAGAGGACTGACAGCCGTTCTTGTCCCCTCGAAGTTCAGTATTTTTTTATCAGTTTTTATATTTGAAAAACTTCTTTCAGCTGCACATTTTGGGGGCCCCCGTGGCCGGGGTCACCGTATACCTAATTGATACGGCAGATACTGCGGTAGCTACGTCCCTGAGCGTCAGTCAGAAGTTCTCAAAGTATAGTAGGTACCTCTATTGCTCTGTAATAGCGACCGCGTATTATATTTGATATCTCAGTTGAAAATTGCTACGTGTGGGTGCGATTAAGAGAGGATCGCCTAAGTAGCATTTTTTTAGTTGCTTTTAAAAAGACAACTTGGTATCATGCCTTGTGTCTCGGGGAATTTTACAAACATCAATTTGATGGACACACAGAACATCCAGACTCAGGACAACAATTTGTGGATCGCACAAATACTAACGGCCGCTACCGCGACCGCCGCGGCACACAGGCAGTTAATTAGTCTGTTCATAACAGCACCTTAATCCACTGCAGGGACGGGCCTCCTCCCGTGACGGAGGGATACTTGGCCTACTAATACCACGCTGGCCAGAGGATTGGTATAGGGTGTAATTTCAAGTTTTCCTTCTTTTTATTTTGTAAAGATAATATTGATTGATTAGTCTGTTGCTGAAATTATTTTTTTTTAGATCTAGAGATGCTGACGATTTTAAGTGCGTTACCAATATCATATCCATTTTTTTTTAATACAACCTAATGAATTTATTTGGTTTGGATTTCGTTAGAACAATGATGATTAAAACTATTAACTTTCTGCAACACGATGTTTAAAAATTATAAAAAAATAAATATGTCTTTGAATGTACGGTATATGACTGTCTTGAAGACACTTAAATCTAATGATTTTCAGTGACGTTTAAACAATTTGCTGTCATGCTAAAGATAACTAAGTATGTATTAAATATTTCTGCTGTAAAGGGATTTGTTTTCCCCTTTATAAACCATTAGTTTTCTATCAATATCTAAGTAATAGGTACTTTATTTTAGTGCTTATGGATCCCACGGAACTAGGACATAAATCAAAACAATTACGGCGGTTTTCACTAGTAAGGTTTGGTGTAAAGGGAAATCGATGAGTAGGTAAGTTAAATTTATATGACCTTAGTTTTTCTAACACTTTTTCCATAGGTACCTAAGTACATTGTTTTCGCACACGTGCATCCCACGAAACTAGGCCAGAAACAAAACAATAAGAATATAAAAACCCTTTTATGTTGAAAATATTAAAGACAGGACACAAAGCTTACGGCGAATTTCACTAATTAGGTTTGGTCCCAGGTGAAAATAAATTGCTACCTGTCAAATGTCTTTTGTCTAATACTAAGTTAACTCCAAGTAAAAAGATTATTAGGGATAATAAACTACTTATTGTTATTAAATAAAACATTTTAACATCTTTTGAACGTAATGTTCTAAGTTATATTTCTTTTGTTTGTTATTTTGTTATCTTTATAATTACCACAAAGTGACAAAAGAGGTTTGATAAGCTGTTAAAATAAAAGTAGGTCATTCGCTATGTTTTTGTTTTGTTGTTAAAAATTACCCGGAACTGTAAACTTGTTTTAATGTTTTGGTTTTTATTTATAAGTTAATACGAATAGGTAATTACACTAACAAAAGATTCTTGAGACTTGTCGGCGACTGCCATTGAGAGCTTCTATTCACTGGTAAACATTTTATCCTGTAGCGGAGGGATACTTGGCCTACTAATACCACGCTGGCCAAACGGATTGGTAAGTATAGGGTTTAATTTCAAGTTTTCCTTATTTTTACTTCGTAAAGATAATATTTACGGTTAGTCCCTTAGTCGGTTTTTACGACACTCATGGGATGAGATAGGGTGGTGACATATTGTATTCTTACTCCGTCACCACACGGAGAACACACGGAGTACACCATAATACACAGTTGGAAATGGGCAACTTCTAATTTTTCCATTATACGCGGTAGCTTTTCAAAGCTTTATTGGTGTAAGGGCCTACTGTTCTGAGCATTATAATATTACTAGCTGATGCCCGCGGCTTCAGCCGAGTGGTATAGGTAGCCTAAATGTTATTCTGCATCCTAAACTACCTATATACCAAATTTCATTAAAATCCCTTCAGTAATTTTTGCGTGAAAGAGTAACAAACATCCATCCATCCTCATAAACTTTGGCATTTATAATAATAGTAGGATTAGTAGGCTCTCTCATTGCTACTACAATGAGGCGCAATTCTAGACGCTTACAGCATCAGCAGTAGCGTAGCGTGCCTTGTCAGGGCCTCGTATAAAAAAAATGTTTAGAGGCCCTTATATGGGGGTAAAGATTTTCCACAAAAGGAAAAAATATTGTAAAAAGAAATATTTATTTATCATAACTTCGTTCTTAGTTTCAGTCTCTATGTAGAATAGTGAGAGGTTTGACAGAGCCGTTCTTGTCCCATCGAAGTTCTTTAGTAATTTTTTATCAGTTTTTATTTTCGAAAAACTTCTTTCAGCTGTACACTTTACAGCCCCGTATTAATTGACATCCCCGTAATCATATTTTAAGCGCACCACGCTTAAAATATGATTTTATCTTTACCGATCTAATATCTCTAAATGGTCTTGAATTCGGCATAGGTAAACATTTACTTTACATAGCAAATAACAGCCGTTACCGCAACCGCCGTAGCACAAAGGCAGTTAATTAGTCTGTTGCTGAAAATATTTTTTTTAGATCTAGAGATGCTGACGATTTTTAATGCGTCACCATTATCATCAATTTTTTGTTTAATGTAATGAATTTAGTTGGTCTGGATTTGGTTAGAACAATGAGTATTTAATCGCCTGATGATTAAAACTATTAACTTTGTGCAACACGGTGGTAAGTATAAAAATATGCCTTTGAATATTTGGTATATGAGTGTCTGTCTTCCGATGAACGTTAGGACCACGGGTGTACACCTCAGAAATGACCATCTCCTCTACAGAAAGAGTGTACCTGCAGTGTACCTCAGAGTACCTTTAATGAAATCAAGTGTACTTCTGTTGTTTAAAATATATATAACATTTTATGTACACCCGCCATCCTACATGTTAGGACCGCGGGTGTACAGCGTTCTCATCAGGATGAGCGTATTTGACAAATGTTTTTTGGGAAACTAAGAGTACCGGTAGTGTACCTCAGAGTACCTTCAATGAAATCCAGTCTACGTCTGTTGTTTTAAATATATACAACATTTTATGTACACCCGCCATCCTACATGTTAGGACCGCAGGTGTACAGCGTTCTCATCAGGATGAGCGTATTTGACAAATGTTTTTTTGGAAACTAAGAGTACCGGCAGTGTACCTCAGAGTACCTTCAATGAAATCCAGTCTACGTCTGTTGTTTTAAATATATACAACATTTTATGTACACCCGCCATCCTACATGTTAGGACCGCGGGTGTACAGCGTTCTCATCAGGATGAGCGTATTTGACAAATGTTTTTTTGGAAACTAAGAGTACCGGCAGTGTACCTCAGAGTACCTTCAATGAAATCCAGTCTACGTCTATTAATAAAAAGTTATCGCCAACCTAAAGTTAGGTCTGCGGGTGTACATATTTCACATAAGAGATGCGTATTTTGCTACTGTTGATGCGTTGGCTTGCAGATGATAAATTAGAAAGTATAACAGTAAATTTGCAAACAAGTAAATAATTTTGATCATCTATTAGCCTCTATAAGCAGTTGCAGTAAAATAACAATAAGTATTAATAGATTTACAAATGATTTCCTGTTTTTGAAAATAATTGAAAAATATGTTTAATGTTACCATGTAATTTTCCGAAACAAAATATTAGGGTAAAATTATGAGAATATGTATTATTTTATAATATTATTATAATATTATATAATAATATATTATGTACATTCTTTTAAATACTGTAAAAGTAAAATAATAAAAAGCCCTTTAATATTAATCTACAATGAAAATAACACGGAATACTCATTTAAGTAGAGTCGTTTGAATTTAATACTTGCAACACTGGGCAAAACTGTCAATTGACAGTGCGCGCCAACTTTTTTGTTCTGTCGGATAAACGAAAACATACTTTTGCTTCACTTCGTTCATGTTTATTGTATTATTGTAATTTGTTAATATTTCTTCTTGTTGATATACCTTTATTTTGTAGTGTTGTAGCCCCACGCGAGTGATCCACTAACAATTATAAACGATGTCCTATGTAAGGAAAATGAACCTTCTACAAGTGTGTGTAAACTGTGGTATCGCTATTATAGAATGCATCAGGCGGCATTTGATATCAACATTGTCTCCTGATATGACTGTTCTTCTATCGGAGTGGTTAACTTTTGAGGTAAATATAATTTTGAATCTGATAAAATAACCTATCATCAAAATACAACATTTAAGAAAGTACTTAATGTCTTGTAAGTTTGGTATGTAATGAAGTAGCGTAGAACTGAATCTAAACCACTTTTTCCATCTTTTCAGTTATAGCCTCAGCAGTGTTTGCGGTAACTGCTATGACATGGTATTAAGATGCCTAGCAACAAACTCAAGAGAGAGACAACTTGGACATAACAATGTTTGCTACGGTTGTAGTAGATCAGTAGCACGTGCCAGAAGACACAGCGTCCCAGAATCTAGCCCTCTTGCCTTAGTTGTATCATCTTGGCATCATCATGTAAGTATAATTATGTGTTATTGTTTAAATAGTGTTCATTTGTAGTCTGTACTATAACAGTTGTATAAAGCCTATGCTACAATCATGTACCTACATAGTTGTAAATCCCATTAATTACACTATGCTAGTGCACCCATTCCTAAAACAAGCATAATTATTATGGTTCACTGAAATGGGAAAGAAGAATAGTAGTTTTTACAGATTTCATGGTTAAGGTCAACGGTTAGTGACTCTGACTTCTGAATGATGCAGATGTCGTGGGTTCAACCCCCGCCCAGGATTATCATTTGTGTGGTCCTTAAATGGATGTTCTCTTTATGGGTGTAGTTTGCATTGGTTAATTATTTATTATGTTTGTAAAAGTCAGCTTATCATAAGATTTAAAACAAATTGAACTTTTCTTTTAAATAAAAGAGATCAATACTTGTAATCTTTCCTTTTTAATAACAATATTTTCTAGGTATATCTGTTAATACTTATATTTTAAATAATAATATTTTGTCCTTTTTTCACACAACTTTTGTATATTATGTTTAATTGTTACTATTTTTAATTAACTATTCATATTTATTTGTGATGAACATGGTTAATCATAGCTTTTATTTATTTGGTTTATTTTTAATTTAATTTTAATGATACTGGACATTTCATTTTTTTTTTTTTAATTAAGTATGCTATAATGGAAATTGGATTGTATAGTTTGATGATTTAATTAGTAGTAATGTAGTCAATTACGTAATATGTGTAGTATCTCATTAATATTTGCGCCCCCATACATGGCAGAATAATGCTGTAACAATAATTTTTAACACCTGTAAACCCACCATACTCTTGGAAGTAATTATTCTTTCTTTCTTTCTTATTGAATAATGTTATTTCAGGTCTTAATGCACATGAGGTAATCACCCTGTCCTTTTAAGAGTTCTCATTAAATAAAGACAGCTCGAAGAGAAATACTCAACTAGTGTTAAATAAAAACCAACCTAGGAATCAACTACTAGATTGTTGGTGTAATTGTATTGCTGGGAACAGGCATGTTGGATGTTGTGCGCACATAATGAGTATTTTATGGTACTTGGGGTGGGTGAGACACCAAGACAATATTTTACCTCCAGCAGCATTTCTGGGTGATGTATTATTACCAATTAATGATTAAATGTATGAAATAACACTCCTGGTTTTATTTTGTCTAAAATCAACCTTGCATCATGTTACTAATGTAGATGATACCTATTGACGTCCCCGGGCAATAACCCAGTAATAGTATATTACTGGAAATTTATTTTATTTGATATTTAGAATCTGTGGGTTAGAACTCATGTATGTAATTTTTTATAGATTTTTTCTGCGGTTTATTACGAAAATATGATCAATGACAGTTTTATTGCATGGAATCATTGCATCAATTAATGCAATATAACTTTATAAATTTTATAACCGTTATTTGGTATTTTCTTGTAAAGTTTTGGTTATCGCGATTACAAGTTTATTGCCGTGAAATATGAAGCAGATGTTTTCGGTAATAGTTGGTAGCAGTATTTATACGAATTCAAATACACGATAAAACGTTTGTACTGGCTCATCACAAACACTTTTTGACCTGTATCGCACATTACGTCGGCGATTTGAAAATTATTTTGATAAAAAATCTTATTATGTTAAACTTTATTAACGATTCTAAATTTGGATTTAAAAAAAAAACTATATACAAAAGATTTACGCTGTCTATTGACCCAAGTAGACTGTTTTTTTCGTGTCAACTGTTATTAAACTTAATTGTTATAAAACAATTTAAGAATTCATTTCGACTAAATGATATTGTCCACTGCTGGACATAGGCCTCCTCCACTTATTACCACCTTGTGCGGTCCTGTGCCTCCCTCATCCATCGGTTTCCCGCCGTCCTAATTAGGTCGTCGGTCCACCGCGTAAGTGGTCTCCCCATCCTGCGCTTTCAGTACGCGGTCGCCATGCCAGAACCTTTCTGCTTCAACAGCCATTTTGAGCGCTATGTTCTGATTTCATCACGCAGGTAAACAACATAGCTCTCTCAATTGCCCTTTGAGTGACCATGAGAATTCCGCCCATAGTTAGCGACCACGTCTGATCCGTAGGGTTTGGCTGATATGATAAAATGTTATTGTGTCCATCAAGCAGCGGCGCTATTTAATCAGAAAAGAAATGTTAAGAGTAGTAGGCTAGGCATGCTCCTGCCTGCGGCTACTGAGCGGAGTATTTATTGCAAAAGAGACGACTATGGTTGGCTCGTAAACATTTGCTCTGGAAAGATAAGCTGTTCTGGTGCTCTGTAATGGTGTTTACAGATAAGTCCCGGTTCGATTTTCACTCGGATTCACGTAGAGGATGTGTTTCGCGAGTTCCTAGTCGTGTTAGCTATCTGCAACATCCTCAGGAAGTCTTTATAAACCACGACAGAGGTATAATATTTTTGTAAAACTAAATATTTTTTCCTGTAAAATTTGATTTTTGCGATTACTGGGTTATTGCCCGGGGACGTCGATATGATAATTATATTATTATTCCTTTCCCCAAAACTATTGGCAGGTACGTACCTACTGTCCTGCTTCTTTGTTTTGTAATGAAATAGGTTATGTATGTCCTTTTATTTTAATGGTATGCTATTATAGCTTGTTTTTAAAGTGGCTAGTCAGCCTTCTAGTGTGGGGCCTGCTCACAAGGTGGTCACAATTACTGATGAGTGCGAATTGTCCAAGAAAGGTCAAAGACATAAACGGTGCGAGCGGCCTACGTCCAGTGGTTTTTCGGCTCAAATAATTGACATCAAATGCCGCCTGATGCATTCTATAATAGCGATACCACAGTTTACACACACTTGTAGAAGGTTCATTTTCCTTACATAGGACATCGTTTATAATTGTTAGTGGAGCACTCGCGTGGGGCTACAACACTACAAAATAAAGGTATATCAACAAGAAGAAATATTAACAAATTACAATAATACAATAAACATGAACGAAGTGAAGCAAAAGTAGGTATGTTTTCGTTTATCCGACAGAACAAAAAAGTTGGCGCGCACTGTCAATTGACAGTTTTGCCCAGTGTTGCAAGTATTAAATTCAAACGACTCTACTTAAATGAGTATTCCGTGTTATTTTCATTGTAGATTAATATTAAAGGGCTTTTTATTATTTTACTTTTACAGTATTTAAAAGAATGTACATAATATATTATTATATAATATTATAATAATATTATAAAATAATACATATTCTCATAATTTTACCCTAATATTTTGTTTCGGAAAATTACATGGTAACATTAAACATATTTTTCAATTATTTTCAAAAACAGGAAATCATTTGTAAATCTATTAATACTTATTGTTATTTTACTGCAACTGCTTATAGAGGCTAATAGATGATCAAAATTATTTACTTGTTTGCAAATTTACTGTTATACTTTCTAATTTATCATCTGCAAGCCAACGCATCAACAGTAGCAAAATACGCATCTCTTATGTGAAATATGTACACCCGCAGACCTAACTTTAGGTTGGCGATAACTTTTTATTAATAGACGTAGACTGGATTTCATTGAAGGTACTCTGAGGTACACTGCCGGTACTCTTAGTTTCCAAAAAAACATTTGTCAAATACGCTCATCCTGATGAGAACGCTGTACACCCGCGGTCCTAACATGTAGGATGGCGGGTGTACATAAAATGTTGTATATATTTAAAACAACAGACGTAGACTGGATTTCATTGAAGGTACTCTGAGGTACACTGCCGGTACTCTTAGTTTCCAAAAAAACATTTGTCAAATACGCTCATCCTGATGAGAACGCTGTACACCCGCGGTCCTAACATGTAGGATGGCGGGTGTACATAAAATGTTATATATATTTTAAACAACAGAAGTACACTTGATTTCATTAAAGGTACTCTGAGGTACACTGCAGGTACACTCTTTCTGTAGAGGAGATGGTCATTTCTGAGGTGTACACCCGTGGTCCTAACGTTCATGTCTTCCGAATGATAATTCGCTGTCATGCTAAAGAAAACTATTAAACATTTCTGCTGGAAAGGGATTTGTTTTCCGCTTTAAAAAGAAAATAATTTTCTACCTTACCTACCTTAATGTTCAAGTAATAAGTAGGTACTTTATTTATGTGCGTAAGGATCTCACGGAACTGGAACATAATCAAAACAATTACGTCGATTTTCACTAGTAAGGTTTGGTGTAAAGGGAAATTGATGAGTAGGTAAGTTAAGATTATATGACCTTAGTTTTCTAACACTTTTTCCATAGGTAACTACATTGTTTTCGCACACGTGCATCCCACGAAACTAGGCCAGAAACAAAACAATAGGTAAGAATATAAAAACCCTTTTATGTACAAAGCTTACGGCGAATTTCACTAATTAGGTCTGGTCCCAGGTGAAAATAAAATGCTACCTGTCAAATGTCTTTTGTCTAATACTAAGTTAACTCCAAGTAAAAAGATTATTGGGATAATAAACTACTTATTGTTATTGAATAAAACATTTTAACATCTTTTAAACGTAATGTTCTAAGTTATATTTCTTTTATTAGTTATTTTGTTATCTTTATATTACCACAAAGTGACAAAAGAGGTTTGATAATCCTTAAAAATAGTAAGTAGGTCATTCATTCGCAATGTTTTTATTTTGTAAAAAAATACCAGGAATTGTAAACTTGTGTTGTAAACGATTTTGACATTCTAAGAAGTAAGCTTTTTAAGCCGGCTTTTTTAAAAGTTTACCGACATTTTAAGCTGAAGCGTTATAAACATTGTTTATCTATATTCTCTACCTAAGTAGGTAATAACAGGTGCTGGTGAAGATCCATAGTTTACTGCGGCTTCTGGCCTACGTGACAGATGGCACATCGGCGTGTTTGTGTCAGTCAGTAGCAGTACGTCCAGATGTCACCTATCTCTGAAACAAATATGTGTGTCATAATATGCCTAAATAATTTATAATAGCAATGAGGTTTGCATTGCTATTATAAATTATTTAGGCGTTATAGGTTTAATTTTTATTTCAGCAACATTAAAATATCTCTAACATGGCGATAAGGATGAATATAAGCTTTAATTAAAGTTAACTTACTTTTTCTTACTTTTTATTTTATATGCCATACTGATATTTGCCATAATTTCATTAGCCACAACGCAAAATAAGCTCGACGTCTCCTACCTCTAGGTGGTTTAAAGAATAAACCTAACCAAAACCTATCCTAGTACGACTGCTCTAACTCGGGGTCTTAGATTTTTTTTTATGCCAAATAAATAATTATGACTTAGATTGAAGATTATGGCAAACAATATTCGTACAAATGAAATTATGGAAAACAAGATTGCTAAAAACCAATTGTGGCAAACTATATTATGACAAGGACAAATTATGCCTAACATTATTATGATAATTTAAATTAGGACAAAAACCACTTAGAACCACAGAGAAAAAAAGGAATCCCATTTTACAGGCATGAAATTGGCGTAATTATTACATAGAACATCAATGCTCATAACAATATTTTGTGGTTCACACATTATCCTGCGTACTATGGATTCGAACCCGCGATCTCATACAATACTCGACACAAACGTTTTGTTACCAAAGCAGTTGATTACTTGTTATGGTAGTATTATTATTTTCTTTATTTACATTTATCACATTTTTAAATATACTTAGATAAAAAATAAAAACATTAAAAATTATAAAAAAAAGGTAGACCCACCAGCATTGGGTACAGGAACCAAGATACCGCTTTACCGATACAGACCAGAGATAGGAACCTCCTCACAATACGTGGCGTGTCAAGCAGTACTGCCTTCTGCATCAGTCCTATGATCCAACTCCCAAGCGCGAGTCTCCTTAGATGTTGATAGAGACTCTTTAAATAAGTCCATTTACCGAAAGTACTATCGGAACAATGATGTACTATTATTTATTACCATTCCTTGCTTTGATAATACATATTACACAGTCATGTAGTCACTTTTATAACATTAAGTGGCCAAGTAAAAGCGGCACTTTATATTCTTCAAACGCCCGCATGAACTTGACTGTTAGATTTTCCTTCTATGTTTGACAGTAATTTATAATTAACAAAAATTAGATAAATTAGTAACGTTTTAGTAGTTGTCTTAAACCATACCTACCCAAATTACTAACGTTTTTCGTAAAGATCTGAATTACGAAAGAAAAACGTCTTTTGTAAATACATAGAAAACCATTAGACCAATGCAAACATTCATGTTAATTTTCAAAACTATTTGCATTAACCGGGAATCGAACCCAAGACCTCTGCGTAATAACCACTACGCCACAAAAGTCGTCTAAATTATTGAATAATATTTCATTAAATGATATAATTATCACTTTCGTCTTGTAATTACTATTTTGTTCTCGTATTCTGTCATATACCACTAATACTATAAAAATCTGAAAGTTTGTGAGAATTTATGGATGGGTGGATGGATGGATGGGTGGCTGGATGGATAAATGGATATATGTTTGTTACTCTTTTAGGCAAAATCTGCTGAAAGGATTTTGATGAAATTTAGAATATAGGTAGTTTAGTGTGTAGAATAAAATTTAAGCTACTTATACAACGCGGGTGAAGCCGCGGGCATCAGATAGTTTCATATACAATAAGTGATTGTATATGAAAAGGCAAGGCAAGGCAAAGCATGTTTATAAGGATCGTAGAACTTGACCCATCTCTGCCTTCCCCCAAGGGAATAGGCGTGAATATAATAATATCTATGTACGTATGTATTTACATAATAAATAATAGGTCGGGGAAAAAGTCTTTTCGCATAACGTAGGTATAAACTTATTATAAAATTTCTTTGACTGTACTACTTGTGTCTGGCTGGTTTTGGTAACATTAAAAAGATTACATTATAAAGAAAAGAAAAAAATAAAAAAAAGTTGTTTCCCGCTATTTTTCATTTGTTTTTCTCTCCGTAAAAATGAGTGAATCTAATGAAGAAATTCGATACATTTTAAAATTTTATTATAAAAAAGGCAAAAATGCAACTCAAGCAGTGAAAAAAATTTGTGATGTTTATGGACCTGATGCAGTGTCAGTAAGAGTAGCACAAATTTCATTCAAACGTTTTCAGTCCGGAAATTTTGATGTTAAAGATGCACCTCGCTCTGGTCGCCCTGTTACGAATAAAATGGACGCCATTTTTGAAAGAGTGGAGCAAGATCGGCATATTAGTAGTTACGATGTAGCTGAAGAACTGGGAATTGACCACAAAACAGTTTTGACCCATTTGAAGAGAGCTGGTTATACAAAAAAGCTCGATATTTGGGTGCCACACGAGCTCACTCAAAGAAACTTAATGAACCGTGTACTCATTTGCGATTCATTATTGAGACGTAATGAAACCGAGCCGTTTTTGAAGAGATTGATAACTGGCGATGAAAAGTGGATCACGTACGACAAGAACGTGCGAAAAAGGTCGTGGTCGAAAGTTGGCCAGGCTTCACAGACTGTGGCCAAACCTGGCCTAACACGAAATAAGGTGATGCTGTGTGTATGGTGGGATTGGAAGGGCATTGTTCATTATGAGCTTTTACCGCCCGGCAAAACCATCGATTCTGATCTTTACTGCCAGCAACTGATGAGATTAAAGGAAGCAGTCGAGAGAAAACGGCCGGAATTGATCAACAGGAAGAGTGTGGTCTTTCATCACGATAACGCTAGACCACACACATCTTTAGCCACTTAGCAAAAATTAAGAGAGTTCGACTGGGAGGTCCTAGTGCATCCACCATATAGCCCTGACCTTGCGCCTTCAGATTTTCACCTGTTTCGGTCTCTTCACAATTCTTTAGGTTCTGTAAGGTTGACCTCAAGAGAGGACTGCCAAAACTATTTGTCCCGTTTTTTTGATCAGAAGTCCCAAAGTTTCTACAGTAACGGGATAATGTCTCTGCCCACAAAATGGCAGAAAGTTGTTCAACAAAACAGTACATATATATTGTAAATAAATGTAAATAAACTTTGAAAAAAATGTCTTGACTTTTCATACAAAAATACGAAAAGACTTTTTCCCCAACCTAATACGTATGTATAAACATACAGTACAATATAAATTCGGTCAGTGATCTAAAAGAGCGCGGAGTGTGTAGGTCGCTTCGGACAGGCCGCGAAGCGCGCCAAATTACGTTTGACATTACATAATAAAAAAAAAGTAACGCATTTTTTTTTCTTTCGTGTAGTGTTGTGACCTTTTTTTAGTTGTTTTAATTTTTAGTTTTTTTTGGTAAGTGAACTTTTTTATTGATTTAAAAATGTTGAAGGATTTGAAACTCTTTGACTGAAGGATTTTAGTGATAAATAAAATTTGATCAATAAATTATTTTTGTTTTGTATAAATATTTCGTAAAATAATATTTAATGTATTTTAAAATCATGTAATTTAAAGTATCCTAACAATAATTTAATTTAATTTATTATTCTATTGATTGGTTTAGTAAGTAAAAGGTATTTAATGTTAGGTAAAAAATAATATTTCCTTGTTATTTTGTTAAGTAAACTATAATTTTATAATAAGTTTTTTTTCTCAATTTAATTTTACTTCTTTAGAATATCTTTTATTCTAATACCTACGTCTTTACTCTACCTCCAATTATGAACTTTGATATTTGGCTTTTTGTACTTATGATTTCTGAAAGTTCAAAGTACCAAATTAATTATAATAATCATATTAATTAAATGATACTTGTACCTACAACATGTCTCTAACAGATAATATTTTCGTAATATACTTAACTTACTGCCAACTGATTTTTGAGACTAAAGATATTTAACAATTTATGTGTTGCATTATAAAGTAAGCAACCCAAATGACCAAAGAAGCGTTGAGTAAAAGTCATTTTACGTTAGATTACGTTACTACACGGTCACATTATCTAGAGACCTCGCTGGAATGCGAACCTCGCGTCCCGTTCTCCTTTCAACCCCCGCGCTCGCCACGGGCGCATCAGTGATTCGTCCGACGCGACGTGACGTCATGGTCTCGAGATAATGTGACCGGGTAGTACTTTGGTAGATCTCAGCAAGAGGGCGTCTACCTCGGTCCCTCAACTTGGATCTGGAATAAATAGGGAGTTATTCCTGGTTCAAGTTGAAGTATAAAGTACTAGCTAACCCGTGCCCGCTTCGTTAGGCGGCGAAAAAAACGTCGTCCGTTTTTTAAACATATTTCATTACTGCTCAACTCCTATTAGTCATAGCGTTATACTATATAGCCTATGACACTCCCCGATAAATGGACTATTCAACACAGAGAGAATTTTTAAAATCGGTGCAGTAGATCCAGAGATTACCCCCTACAACGTCACAAACACACAAACTTTACCTTTTTATAATATTAGGTAGTATAGAAGTTAGATTTACTAAGATTTACAAAAACAAAATATACAATAGACAAGCCTGTATTATGGTTTATTTACTCTACATTTGTATTATTATATTCAATTAAATATTCAATATAAATTCATATTCAATTTAATTCATATTATTCATCAAAATTCATATTATTTAATTTGTTTAGCTATTTTGTTGCTGACTGTACATAATTATTGTTATGATTTAATTAATAAACAGGGATTTATTTAAGCTCTTCTATTTGAATGGCCACTTGATTTAAGCGGTGTATTTCATTATCTTTTATCATGGGATTTGGTAATACATAAATGTTTGTTATCTGTTCCTTTAATAGTCTTACGTTATCTAGTACAGTGGCCAAATAGAGGGTTAGATAAGCGCACTGATTATATTATAAAACTAGCTGCTGTGCCCGCGACTTCGTTCGCGTGGCGGATGTTACTTACTTCGCAATTCGATTTAATACTGAAAAATCGTTTTTTAAACCTTATATATAACAAACAGATATACCTACACACGAATTGTAAAATTAACGAACGAATCAAAACCTTTTCAAAAACAGATCTTTACAAAGACAGATCTATGAAGACTGTGTCTCTAAACTTATACTGAAAGACATGAGCGAACGTCATTCTTTCAAGTAAAATCTTAATACCGCCATCTGTTGTCAAATTTGTAAGTTAAAATAAATGACATCGCTTTTTTCATCATAACAGCCCATTAATGTCCCACTGCAAGGACGCGCCTCCTCCCGTGACGGAGGGATACTTGGCCTACTAATACCACGTTGGCCAGTCGGATTGGTATAGGGTTTAATTTCAAGTTTTCCTTCATTTTTATTTCGTAAAGATAATATTCACCGATAGTCCCTTAGTCGGTTTTACGCCACCCATGGGATGAGATGGGGAGGTGACATATTGTATTCTTGCTCCGTCACCACACGGATAATCGCTAATTAATTATGAATGAATACATTTGCACGCCACGTTATGGTGCGGCAGAATTACCTGCCTCGGTGGCGCGGCGGTCGCATTACATGGCTGGCGTGCATGAGGTCGGGGGTTCGATTCCCATGGAGGACAATTGTGATACACAAACTATTGTCCTTAGTCTGGATGTTCTTTGTGTCCGTTAAATTGATATTTTTAAAGGCTAGTGTGAAGACTTATAATTGATATTACACATACGATTCATGGTTAATTTTATTAACATTTAAAAGGAATAACTTATTAATAGCACTTAATAATAAAATAGTTATATATTATTTAAAACCTCTTTTATTTTATGATTACTACTGGTAACGCCATCTCGTGAACAAAAGAAACGAAATTTAAATTCATTCAACATTGAACCAAATCCATTTTTCATGACCCCTGATTTGTATTGGACTGTTCTAATAAAGAGATCTAGCGATATCTCGAGTATTACTTATCCGATTCCGATTGTTTTATTGTAGTATATAGATAGATACCTACTTTAAACTTAATACCTAAAAACTACGTATCTATGTATTTTAATATCTAAAGCGCGCTTATTCCGAGAAGAGTCAATAAGAACCACGTCCGTTCGCATTAAGAGTCAATGTGAATGAAATTATATAGATGCATCGGTTGGCCGTTTCGGACGTTAAACAAAAATCAACCGTACAGCCGTACTCATACTGGCGCGGCGACATTTGGAAATTTTCTTTCATCTAAATCTTGTGTGTTTATAAACCGATTTCTATATTTTTTTTTTATGAATAAGGTTTTAAAGTGTACTTTTGAAATATGGGAGTTTGAAAAAGATATGTCTATGCAAATTACAATATATTTATGTATTTAATACACTTTGAAGAAAACCCTAACGATTAAACAGGTTATTGTGGCTAATATATAAAAGATAGATATATACTATTCAAGACTTTTTTGTACATCTTTTGAAGACCATTATTTTTGTAATACATATTTTTGGCGTATGATCAACGTACGCGATGATAAGAGCTCGAACGCGCTTTTTTTCAACCGACTTGCTTCAAATTTATCGTCACTGCTCAGCTCCTATGTGTCTTAGCGTTATGTTATACAGCCTATAACCTGCCCGGGAGTATGGACTACAATTGTACCAAGTTTGGTTAAAATGCCTTCAGTAGTTTTTGACCCATGCGTGCACATACAGACAGACAGACAGACAGACAGACAGACAGACAGACAGACAAAAAATTTATTGATTGCATTTTTGGCATTAGTATCGATCACCATTCATCCTCCAATATTAATTTTTAACATATATTCAATGTACAGAATTGATCTCTCTACAGTTTTATTATAAGTATAGATAACAATGTAAGTAGGTATATAAATATTCACGGACATCTTTACACAGCGCCATCTGTTCCCAAAGTAAGCTAGGCTTAACCTGCTTGTGTTATAGGTACCAGAACAACGGATATTAGTACTTATTTACTTTTTTTTTCTTGTAAATACATACGTATTATACATAGAAACACTCAGACCAATGCAAATAATCATGTTCGTGCACACAAATATTTGCATTGAGCGGGAATCGAACTCGAGACCTCTGCGTAGCAGTCATGTTATATAGCCACTACGCCACAGAGGTCGTCATAATACACAATATATCATTATTAAATATTGTGAAAATATCCCTATCGTGATCTTTATACTTTGGTTTAGTGAACAAAAAACTTATGAAGGCGGGAGGCAGATGCACGATGAAAAACAATGATAGTGAAAATTATAGGTCTTTACCTATAAAATTGCCGTTTTTTTCGCCGCAGTCTTTAGCCTCTATTTTCTTTTAAAACATAGATTGCTTGTATTATTTTTGTAATTTAGTAAATACAGGACATTACTAACAACTAACAAAAGATAATTAAGAAAAGTAATTATTATTTGTATTAGCAATAAGCGTGTAAATATGGGTCCAATTTAAACCAGCGGATTTTACCATTTAAACAAATGTAACTTCTTCACTTATATTTATTTCGTCACACTTTATCTTCTTTTGTATTACTAGACATCGATGAAAAAGATGTGGATAGGATTATAATGTCATTAAAAGATGACTGTGCCGTCGGTTGGGATAATATACCAAATAAAATCATAAAACAGTTCAGACACATATTTGTACCGCCTTTGACCTACATTTTCCGTATTTGTTTAAATAAAGGGATATTCCCTAAGTGTTTAAAAAAGGCTATAGTGATTCCAGTTCACAAATCTGGTAGCAAAGAACAGTTAACAAACTATCGCCCTATCTCTTTACTACCAGCTATGGCAAAAGTACTAGAAAAAATTATTAACTCCAGTTTAATGAGGTATTTAGAGAATAAACATATTTTATCCAGAACCCAGTATGGTTTTCGCCCAAAATTATCTACAGACGATGCCGTGCAAAATCTAACAAACTACGTTGTACAAGAACTCGACAAAGGTAAGTACACATTAGGAGTCTTCCTAGACCTTGCCAAAGCATATGACTCGGTGTCTATTTCTATCCTGTTGCGCAAGCTTGAAGACATAGGTATAAGAGGAACGCAACTAAATTTATTTAAAAGTTACCTCGAAGACCGCACGCAATGCGTAAGGATTGGCAGTTTTATTAGTAAAGAACAACAAAACACAAATTTTGGTATACCTCAAGGCAGCGTATTAGGAAGTACCCTTTTCATCATATACGTAAATGATCTTTGCAAGTTACAATTAGATCAGGGTTTAATAATATCATATGCTGATGACACTGCCCTCCTTTTTTCTGCTGACTCAGAACAACAAGTTTTCAAGCACGCGCAATGTGGACTCAATATTGTAAATAACTGGCTACAGCAAAATTTACTAACACTTAATGTGACAAAAACAAACTATGTTAAATTTAACATGCGCAAATCACTAACGGAGCAATTTACACCAATATTATTGTCCCATAACTGCAAAGTCCCTTTTAATAACCTACAATGTGACTGCCTTGAGATTAAACCTGTTAATAAAATTAAATATTTAGGAATAATCATAGATGAAACATTATCTTTTAAATATCACATAGAAAATTTAGCCGGTAGAGTACGTAAGTTAATTTTTGTATTTAAGAAACTGCGATATATAGCAGACATAAATGTTGTAAAAAAAGTTTATTTTGCATTATGTCAATCGGTGATAACCTATTGCATATCATCCTGGGGTGGAGCGGGAAAAACAATATTACTACCGCTGGAAAGAGCTCAAAGAGCGATACTCAAAGTATCTACCTTTCGCCCATACTTATTTCCCACTAACCTTCTTTATAGCTCTTGCAAAGTATTAACAGTACGACAACTATTCTGCCGTCAATAGCATAGTTGCAGTAAGTACGCTTTATATAGTTTTGAGAAAAACGCGGTTAAAGTTTTGGGTTGAATTTTCTAAATAAATCCTTTGTTTGAAATCGGATCACGATGGTTGATACCTTAAATTATAGAAGACTTCAGCACCTATCTATAACTTATTAAAAAACTAAAACTGAATAATTGTAAGAAAAAATAAACACATTATTGTTGTTATGCTAAGTATTTCCTAAAGGCTCTTTGATAGGGAACACTTAGCATAAGTACAGTACAAACCTTTGCCTCATTATAAGTTTGTAGGGTTACTTAGCTTAAATACAGTAAGTGTGTGTTTTACTGTATTTAAGCTAAGTAACCATACAAACTTATAATGATTCAAAATTTTTATATTATTAGGTTGCAGTGATAATAAAACAACTAGTTAATGGTTTTAACATTGTATTTAAAATAAAGAATGTAGCATATTATACTCTCCAAGTACAGCTTGAAACTTGAGCTTAAATCACTGTTTACAATATTGACAAACGAAAACAGTGTCTAGTTCTTGTTTTGTGACGAACAATTATCTGGCCAAATCACCAAGTGACTTTTATTCCGATGGTGTATAAAAAAAGCTCTGAATGTTGACACAATGTCATAAACATTTCGGCCTGAAATCGCTTCATGCCATAAGACAGCGTAAGGATTATTTTCTTTATTAGATTTACATAAAGGAGCAAACGTTTCATAACGTAACGCAATAATTCGAGGACAGAATATTGATTCTTTGTAGCTGTCCATGCGAGGTAGCATTACCACCTTTTGAAGATCTAAACACACTTAAAAGGTGTCATTATACACTTCTCATCAAAAAAATCGAAACGGTCTGCAAGTTTGTGTTTTGTATGGATTATGAGAAAAATGTGTATATTTAGGAATACGTGTTATATGACATTTAATAGGGAATTTAATGAGGTTTTCAAATAATAATGTAACGTTCTAAATTCAAATTAAATTTTCGTATATTTTGTGTTTTGTTTAACAAGTCGTTTTTACCCTGTACGTAGTTTGACGGAAATTGATAAAATTACGCACATACATGAAAAAAAAAGCTAGGAAGCGTTTATTTAATGACTCATATGTCCCTGCCCAAGGTCTCATTACTGCTTCTGTACGGTTCTTCATCGATCGGATGAGAGTCACGATAAAATATAGTGGCGTTCTGTTCTATTCCTCTTGGATTATACTTATTTTACAGCTGGCTAAGTGTTTTTAAGGCATGATCTCTTGCACTAATTCGTCTTTTTTACTTATTGCATAGATGGTAAACCGGATTCATGTTCGGGCTTCTTGCTGGCCAATCAATAATAGAGATATCTACTACGGAATCATAATCTCATACGACGCTCGCTGTGTTTGCCCTAGCATCCTTGTGCGTAAATGTAAAACCGCGGTCAATAAAATGTGCATAGGGTATAACATGAGCTTCAAGACACTGTTCAATGTCCCTATGACTTAAATAAAGGCAGACGTGACCCAAAAACAAAGACAAACTCTGTCTTGTCGTCGCCGCTAATTTCTCCCCAAATAGTCCACGAACCACCACCATGGATGACCTTTTCTTTCAATCCAGCATGGTGCAAAGTATTCTCTATCTCTTCTGTAGACCTTAGTCCTTCCATCCTTACCATACAGTATAATTTAACACTCTTTAGAAAGGAGAAATTTGTTCCACTAGATGTATGACCATTTTAGGTAATTGCGTGAAAAGTTAAGACACGCTTTTCGATGATCTGCAGATAATTCTCCATATTTGCTGGCTTGTATGGTAACAGTTTACGTTCCTTCAACCTTCTTCTAATTATAGAGTCACTTATATGTAGCTACCATAGGTTCATCATGAAGCTGCTGCTGCGGTTGAAAGACATTAATGCGTAGATTTTGAAGTTGTAACTATAAATCGATCTTTTCAGTCAGAAATCACCTGTTTTCTGCCAGATCACTAAGGGCACGTGAACAAACAAGTCTTTTTTTTTTTTTTTTTTAAAAGACAACTCCCGCACTATGGATCATGCCCTGTGTCGCGGGGACTTTTACAAACATCAATTAACGGACACAAAGAACACCCAGACTCAAGACAATAATTTGTGGATCTCACAAATTATTGTCCTGCGTGGGGATCGAACCCACAACCTCATGCGCGGCAGCCGCTGGCTCTACCGGCGCGCCACCGAGGTCGTCGAGTCGTCGAGGTCATCGAGTCTCTTGAAAGCGTTTGTAGATTCTATGAAAATATAACTGGCTTAGATGCAATCTTTCAGCTGTTACACGCTGACTAAGTCGAGAATTCAGCAATGCCACCACTTGGCGGTTTTTGCGGGTGAAAATCGCATGGATGCATTAATAAGAGGCGCGAGGAACTCTGGAAGCGAGTTACGGGTTATTAAATAAACGCTTCCTAGCTTTTTTTTCATTAACGTGCGTAATTTTATCAATGTCCGTCAAACTACGTACAGGGTAAAAACGACTTGTTAAACAAAATACGAAATCTACGAAAATTAAATTTAAATTTAGAACGTTAAGTAACATTATTATTTGAAAACCTCATTAAATTCCCTATTAAATGGCATATAACACATATTCCTAAATATAGGTACACATTTTTCTCATAATCCATACAAAACACAAACTTGCAGACTGTTTCGATTTTTTTTATGAGAAGTGTATTTATGTTCTTTTACGTTTTCCTTATCTAATTTGTAAGCCTTTCTGCTGTCTGTATAGCTTTGGCGATGTATAACATAATTATTAAGTACATGAAGCACAAATTGTATTTGGAGTTTGTGACCATTGTGATCCGATTGCAAACAAAAGATTTGTGTAAAAATTTCGATCCAAAACTTTAACCACCTTTTTCTCAAAACCCCGCACCCTCCCCGCGCCATCGTAGTAGTGTATGTAATATTAAATTATGTAGGTATTCGGGGAACAGATTATTATATAATTTATTATACTTCACTGTTTGTAATAAAAGAGAAATTGTACGACTTTTAGTTACAATAACATATTACGTTCACAGTGAAGCAACTTTACTGCAGTATATTCATGACGTGGCATTATATCGCAGCTATGTAGACATGCAAGACCTAGACAAACACTTCTTATAATTAGTAGTAAGATCATATTATATGTATGTTCTGCTTAGTATGAGTACAGTATAGCTAATTTACTGTCCACGTGATTTGTGCATCTGTCCGCTATCGCTATCCTGCTGTCTAAACATGAACACAGGATGGCTACATACTCTCTGTATAATAAGTAACCATTACGTTAGATTTGATTACGTTGCTTAACATAAATTCAATATAGTATCATACTGTCCTTGTGGTAAGTATTAAGGAACCAACGCTAAGGATCAATTACTAAGCATACATGCAGTATCGCTGCATACTGTTTGTAAGACTAGATACACACTTAGTAAATATTGGGAAGCTGCTTAAGATCAAAACAGTATATCTTCTTAAAGTTTTTATGATTGGCCTATATTCTATTTTTAAACTGTTAATGACCAAACATATTAGCAGTATATATGTCATACTGCTCTTATGCAGTGAGACTCTAAATAAAACTTTTGCCGTAAGTATACAGACTGTAATCATGCTTTGTGATGTAAAAAAATTGGTCGACTTACTGCAAATTTCTAATTGTTAACTTTGGATTAAAAAACGATACAAATAAATGAGTTAGATACAGTTGTAGATCTCGTTATCGTGATCACGGCTGTATACCTAACTCAATTTTGACAAAAACCCGACTTACTGTAACTATGCTATTGACGGCAGTATTTATTATGAGTATTATACTAAAACGGCACAAGGCGTTAACATACTGTACTGACAATACTAACAAAAGGCGCAAAGATATTGTGTGCTCACATATACAAACTAAACATGCTTTCGCAACCAAATTTTATATTTTTCTGGGCACACTGTTATACAATAGAATAAATGCAATAGAAAATATATTTTCACTAAATTACCACAATTGTAAAAATGTTATTAAAAATTACCTTCTAGACCTGAGTTACGAGGATACAGAAAAGTTACTCATTGTAACAAAATAATATTAATGATAAGATGGAATGTAGTGGGTGTATATGTTAGTAATAATTATGTAAATAATGATCTATATATTAGTAACTTTGACATTATGTATAATTGTTAATTAATTAAATAAATAGTTTTAAGTTTTTAGGTTAATTCCATTAGTTTAAATAAGCTATTACATAACAATTTGTATTTAGTAAAATTGAATTTATCAAATCAGCAAAAATTGAATTGTTAAATAAAGAAAATATAATCGCTAGGCATCTTAGCCTGAAACACAGGATTACCTAGTTCAGGCATTAAATTATACTTGATTTGTTTTTAATAATATGTCAAAATTGTATAGTTAAGGTTTATTATGACAAATAAATGATTTTTATTTTATTTATTTATTTTTTATGATTAAAATGCTATAAGTTAGCTAAGATATGCGCTATTTACTTATACCAAATTGCATACTGTTAAGTTAAATAATTATTCAAAAAACTAAGAAAACATTAGTATGATAAATCAAACTTCGCATAAAATCTCCATACAAATCGGCAATTTCATAAGTAAAGATCTAATATTTGAAGGGGGCCTATAATTGTTATATTACCTTTTGATATCACCTTTAAAATAAAGTCAAGCACGCCCTTATTTAGTTACGAATCTCAATATAACTTAACCACAGACATAAGTATTATTTTACTAAGGATTAATATCAATTGATCCCACAACCTTTGTGGTGTAAAGATTATAGTCCATGGATGCTAAGCAAAGGTCTTGAGTTCGTTTCCTGCTCAATGGAATTATTCGTGAGGATAAACGTGAATGCTTGCATTGATTTTGACGTATTTAATGAATTATAAATAGATATAATACTTAATACAATATGTCACCACCCCACCTCATCCCATGGGTGTCGTAAAAACCGACTAAGGGACTATCCGTAAATATTATCTTTGACAAGTAAAAAGAAGGAAATCTTGAAATTAAATATATGTTATGTTTATCCGTTGTCTAGAACACAGAGTACAAACTCTGCTCAGTTGGGTAGACAGTTTCTATTATATTATTATGTCATCATCATAATAACAGCCCATCAATGTCCCACTGCAGGGACGGGCCTCTTACCGTGACGGAGGAAAATTTCGTCTACTATTACCACTCTGGCCAGACGGATTGGTACAGGGTTTAATTTCAAGTTTTCCTTCTTTTTATTTCGTAAAGATACTAAGATGATAGTCCCTTAGTTGGTTTTTACGACACCCATGGGATGAGATGGGGTGGTGACATATTATATTCATACTCCGTCACCACACGGAGAGTAATAGGTAATATGTATATAATTTTTTTAAATTCTATTTTTACACGCTTTCAAAATATTTGTCAGCCGTACAGCCGTAGCTCAATCAGTACCAAATCTCTTCCTTATCACTGATAAGAATGATAAACTGATAACATACGAGTATCTATCACTTAGATTGAATATATCGGAAATCTGAAGTATATTTGGCCTTGAGATAAGATTTAGCAATCTTCACAATATTGTTTTCATTCTAAAATGTTTCTTATTGCAATGGAGTAAGGTATAGGTTGATGTGTTAAATGTTTAGGGCTAAATAAATGCAAGAGAAATAATATGAATGAAGTGAGAATAGCATGTAATAATGCTATTCTGAAGTTTCCGTCTTCTATAAAACTAGATTTAAATAACCCATCAAAATAAAATTAAAAACAATAAAGATATTTAGATTTCAGGAGCTTTGTAGCTCGTCGCTAATCTATACTTCAAAACTATAATGTTATAAAGAGGTAAAGTTTATTTATTTATTTATTTCGGATCTCCAACAAAGAATACACAATACAAGTTGTTTTATACAATATACATACAAGTTTGTGTGTTTGTGACGTTGTAGGGGGTAATCTCTGTGAAATAGGCTATATAGTACCACGCTATATAACTAATAGGCAGTAATGAAATATGTTTAAAAAAGAGGCGCGTTTATCACGCCGCCCAACGAAGTGGGCACGGGTCAGCTAGTTAATTATCATAACAGTATCTTTTAGAGTAAATTAGCTTATGAAAATTGTAGGTAACGTAATTGGGGACGGTCTAGAAAGACCCACAGGACAAGACATAGATATATAGATAGATAATACTTTATTGCTCACCAACTTACATAAATACGGTTAAGATATAAAGGTACAATAAATATTACTGACATCCTTCAGAAAGGGCCAGTGCGTAACTTTTGGAACTTACGTTAATGGGCAAATTGGGCTGACACCGATGTGCCCTGCCCACCTTTACTTTAACCGGACAATTCTAAGCGCAATATCGGTCACTTTGGTTCTTCTCGTTTCTGATTCGATCACTCAGGAAAACTCCCAATATAGCTCTCTAGGTAAGCACATAGCGCGGAGAACCGACAGCCGTTGGGGCAGAAAGGTTCTGGAATGGCGACCGCGTACCGGAAAACGCAGGGTGGGGAAACCTCTCACACGATGGACCGACGACCTAGTTAGGAAGGCGGGAAGCCGATGGATGACTGAGGCACAGAACCGCACAAAGTAGTAATTTTTGGAGGAGCTCTACGACCAGCAATGGGTGTCTGTTGGCTGATATGATGATCTGTATTTCTTCCAATAAGCAGCAATCAAAATTTTTCCATGTGGAGATTTTAAAGTTTGATCTTGTAAACTATTGACATACTAAGCTGTTGACATTCTGAAGTGTTGAGATTTTTAACTGTTGATCTTACGGTGTTGATGTTTTAATTGTAGAGATTTTGAATGTTAATATTTACCCCCTTACTCATAAACGCCTCTTAAATTTAATCACTGTTTAGCGAGATTTTTATTACGAAAAGCAACCTTATACCAAACACCGTAAGAGTTTAAGCTAATTAATCAATTGGCTAAAATTTAAGAGGCGTTTATGAGTAAGGGGGTTTGTATCTAACCCGTAATACATGGTTTACACTTAAAGACAATTCTGCTTAAAAGGCTATCAGTCAGCCAACTGCCACTGTAACTTAAAAATTCTATCAGACAAATTTACCATAATCATAACAGCCCATTAATGTCCTACTGCAGGGACGGGCCTCCTACCATGACGGAGGTTTACTTGGCCTACTAATACCACGCTAGCCAGGCGGATTGGTATAGGGTTTAATTTCAAGTAAGTATTCCTTCTTTTTATTTCGTAAAGATATTATTCACGGATAGTCCCTTAGCCGGTTTTTACGACACCCATGGCCTGAGATGGGGTGGTGACATATTGTATTCTTACTCTGTCACAACACGGAAAACAAAATATTTTAAACAATTTATATAGAATCTTATACCAAAGAGGAAATATCCCTACAGATAAACCTACCATGGTATTTGCGATAACGCACGTACGTAACCATTCAAATACCTACGCTAATGTATATTTGGTCAGTACACAAAACACGGAGCTTGTCGGGCTAAAGGTCCGTGAACCGGGGCCATGCGATATGACGTTATCAGCATATACTTATGTAATTTTTGTGTGAACAATTATTATTTTTGTAAATGGTTTAATTTTGTGATAAAGTGAAATTATTGTAGGTTAATTGTGATGTGGTGACACTATAAATATGTATAAGATAAGCTGTATAAGATGTGTATGTTAATTATATTTAATTAAAAAAATGGTACTAATGCCTCTTAAATTTAATCACTGTTTATCGAGATTTTTATTATTAAAGTCAACCTTATACCAAACAAAACTGCAAGAATTTAAGCTAATCAATTGACTAAAATTGAGGAATTGAGGAAAATTTTCGCGCCCTCATTGAGGACACGATTAAATCACAAATGGATCTCATGCTTGAAAAGTTTACCATGAATATGCGTACCTTATTAAACCAGGAACTAAGCGTTATGCGAGAAGACATTGAGACCTTAAAGAATTCTGTCACTTTCATAAGCAACGAATATGATGATATGGTAAAGGATAAAAAGCGAACGGAACAGACAATGAAAACACTTCAAGACGAAAATTCGAAATTGACAACAACTGTACAGGGCATGGCAGCGCGTATAAACAGTTTAGAACAACAGGCGCGTTCTAATAACATTGAGATTCAATGTGTGCCACAGAAAAATAACGAAAACTTGCCCAACATTGTTCAAAAAATAGGCAAGGTTATAAATTGTGATATCTCAGAAGAAAATATTGCTAACTGCACACGCATTATGAAACAAAATAACTTAAACAATCGGGCGAAGTCCATCGTTGTTCAATTTACTTCGTCGAGATACCGGGACACATTTTTGGCTGCGTCAATCACCTATAACAAATCGAAACCTGTTACAGATAAGCTAAACACCTCGCATATCGGAATGAATGGTGATAAGTCTGCCATTTACATCACTGAGCACCTGAGTCCAGCTAATAAAGCATTGCATGCGGCCACTCGCCTTAAAGCTAAGGAAAAAGACTACAAATATGTGTGGGTCCGTGGAGGTCGTATATACGTAAAAAAAAACGAAGGTTCAAATAATATGATTATTAGAGACATGGATTCCTTAAATAAATTGTTATCGTAAATAATGTAAGAAAGTTTCTTTTTTAGTTTGGGCAAGTTTGCTGTATTGTTTGTAAGTAAAATTCAGTTATCTAAATATTTATTATCAGAATTCACGAGGCCTTCGCTCAAAGACTAACGAATTTTATAAAGAATTAGTAACAACTAATTATGACGTTTTGGTGTTAACTGAAACCTGGCTTAACGATTCAGTCTTTAGTAGTGAGCTTTTTGACAGCAGGTACAATGTCTTTAGACGCGATAGAGCAACTTCTGGATTTCACAAAACTAAAGATGGAGGTGGTGTATTGATTGCTGTTGCCAGGAAGCTCACTGCCAATAGACAGTATGCTTGGGAAAGCGATTGCGAGGATTTGTGGGTGACTGTGAATGTGTCTTCTAGTTTTAAAATAGCGATCTGTGCAGTGTATTTGCCTCCTCCACTGCAAAGTCAAATATTGGAGCACTTTATAGACAAATATAATATGGTGTCTGACAAAAATGATTCACAGACGGTTTTAATAGGGGACTTCAATTTAAGTAACATTGATTGGGAATTGGTAAACGGGGACACAGGCAGTACCACTCCTCTGCCTACAGGTATGAACACTAAAAACATCCATACATTTATTGATTGTATCCATGTTAATAATCTCAAACAGTGTAATAATATTGTGAACATTAGGAAAAAGATTCTAGACTTGGTTCTTGTTGACTGTGTAGAATGTACCGTTACAAAAGCTCTTGAAAGTTTAAGCAAAATTGATCCATATCATCCTCCCCTTGAAATTTCTTTACGCTACAGACCACAAAATTATCAAAATTATCTTATACCGGCTAAAACTTTTAGATTCAATTTTAATAAAGCAGACTACTTTCCTATTAAAGAAGAACTTAACTGGCAAAATTAACTGGACAGACACATTTTCTGGAGTTGATGACCCCGACGGCCTGGTTGAAGTCTTTTATAATGTTATTAACGGAATAATTGAGCGGTATGTCCCATTAACACCATTGGTTCAAAATAGTTCACACCCACCGTGGTTTACGAAAGGTCTTATTAGGTTAATGCGTGAAACAAATAAATATAGAAAAAGGTATAACGTATACAAAAATCCAATGGATAAACTAGCTTTCAAGACATGTAGAAAACAGTACGAAAGGTTATCCAAAGAATGCTATAAAACTTATATTAACCGAATAGAGCAAAATATTACGGCTAACCCAAAACATTTTTGGGCATATATAAAAAACAGACGTAGCTCATTTAAATCTTATCCGGCCACTATGACTAATGGATTGTCCTCATCCAGCAATGGAAGCGACATTTGTAACATGTTTGGAGCCTACTTTGAGGGTGTATATTCTTCTACAAATCGAACATTATGTCGGGATTCTACATCGGGTCATTCTGGTCTGGAAACACACTCAGATTCTTTTACAATGGCTTATATTAACCAAGAAGAAATACTTAAAAAAATAAAAGCACTAGACATTACTAAGGGCCCAGGTTGCGATCATATTCCAGCTAGATTTATTGTTGAGTGTGCCGAAGAACTTACTATTCCCCTTCATGTCATATTTAATAAATCGCTCTGTATGGGCGTTTTTCCAAAGCAATGGAAACTTGCAAAGGTGGTTCCTATTTACAAAGCTGATGACGATAGCCTAGTAAACAACTATAGACCAATATCAATTCTTTGTACTCTTGGTAAGGTCTTTGAATCTTTAATATGCCCTATGATTCAAAGGTACTTTAAAAAATTTGTATCGAGCCACCAACATGGATTTTTAGCTGGTAGATCTACATGTAGCAATCTTACATCTTTTATTGAACATGTCGTTGAGAGTGTGGATTCTAACTTACAGGTAGATGCTGTCTACATGGACTTTTGTAAAGCATTCGACAGGGTGTCTCATTCAGTACTGATTGACAAACTTAATGCATACGGCTTTTCTGGTTCTTTTCATAAATGGCTTTCTTCGTACTTAACTGGTAGGTCTTTTTTTGTTGTAGTCAATGGGTATCAGTCTAACATCCTGAAAATATCATCTGGCGTACCTCAGGGGTCACACTTGGGGCCAGTGTTATTTACCATTTTTATTAATGACATACCGGAATTAGGGCATGAATATCGGAATTTCGGAATCTCGTAATATCGGAATCTCGGAACGCAAAGTCCGATATTACAATTCCGATACTGGGTGATCGAATATCGGAATCTCGGAACTCGAATATTTTTCTATATTTTGAGTTTTAAATTATACATTATATCGATCCTTGTGTATCGCCGAGCGAAACAGTATGGTACCGTATTAATGTTGCCCGCTCGCTATGCATGTGCTACAAGAACAATAATATTATTACCTGTTTCGCTCACTCTTTACCTACTCTAATAATATGTGATATTATTCTAAGGTTGTTAAAACGCCTCAAATATAAACAAAACGATACTAGCAGTCTCAACTTCACAGTAAGAAAGACTGAAGCACCGATAGCTTTTGTCTCTTCAGATGAAGATGATGAATCACTAGCTAGTCTAGCTACAACGAGTGAGCTGACCAAGAATTTGAGAAGGAAATAGAAAAGTGCAAAGAAAAAAAGAAGGCAGTGCTTCCGTCCGACGAATTTGATCTATTGGGATTTGTAATAACTGAAAAGGCAACATACGTTAATAGAGGTGAAAGATGAGTTTATTTGTCACAGACATACACTTATCTCACATTTTTGCCCACCAATGTTGAAACTTGAAAGTGAGCATGATTTTTCGTCGGGCGGTTATTTATCTGACAAAATGTTTGACGCTTTGTTGTTTTTGAGAACATATTAGCAAGAAAAACGAGATTTTAAAATAAATATAAACCTATGAATATAGCGAACCTTTATTTCAGTTGATTGTAATTTAAACTACCAAACTTAGAATCAACATGACTTCTTAAAGTTTTGTTGATTCCGAGTTCGTTAATTTTATATTAGTAATGAGTATAGATAAAAATAAGACAAAAATATTTCCAATAATTATTGTTGTTGGCATATTATATAATTAAATAAAAATTAAGGTACTTTACTGTGCTCTCGTGTGCAGTATCTTCGAATACGCATCAGTGGTATGGAACCCGCTTTATGACATTTATAACAAGCGCATTGAATCCGTACAGAAAAAGTTCCTAAGATATTTACAGTATAGGTGTAGGTGCATCGATCATGGGTATGAGAAGCAAGATGTAAGAGGTATCATTTTATGCCCCTACAGAATAGACGTACAATATCTGATGTTGTAACAATTGTAAAAATTGTCAATGGTGAATTGTGAATGGTAAAAACTGCCAGTTAGGCGCAATCAACCCTTAGTACTACCCTCAGCCAACACTAATTTTAGACAAAACTCATTTCTCATTCGTGCGAGTAGTTCCGTTAACAGCATTGCCAAAAGGCATAGCGAATTTGAGATATTTAGGTCTAAGCCAACAGTGGTAAAGAAATTATTTACTACAGATTATTTTGGTCCCAATCCCAGAGAAGCAACAAATTAAATTTACAATTTATTTTGAACTATTTTTTATCAGGTCATGCTATGGTCTTGCAATGGTTTTATGTTTAGTTTATATTTGCGAATACCTGATAGCTGTGTATAAGTATATTTATGTATTAACCGATTGTAAATTATGCTGTTAGTGTTCCGAAAAAAATAAAATAAATAAAATATTATATAAGTATATAGATAAGTTTAATAACTAATAAGATATTAGATTAAAGAATAGGATATTATAAATTACTTTTTGTTCCTAATTGTTGATTTAATTTCAGATTTGAGTCTCTGAGTCAGATAGTTTAATTAGCAATAAGTACAGAAAAATAATGAGAAATATCTGATTTAGTAAATACTGTGGGTAAAACTTAAATACGAGTATAAAACAAGCAATCCAAATTAAATAATATGATTTATAAATATTTTTTATTCCATTAAATCTAACCTCACACCGAATTTGTGACATTTTGAACAAAAAGTGCAATTTCTAAAAAAAATACGAAATTCCGATATTAATATCGGAATTCCGATATTGAGATCTAATATCGGAAGTTAGTATCGGAATTGAAAACCTTCCGATATTGCATGCCCTAACCGGAATATTTAAATTACACAGTTCCATTCCTGTTTGCCGATGATCTAAAGATAATTAGAGTTATCAAGTCGTTATCAGACGTAAATTTCTTACAAAAAGATATAGATAAACTTTCAGAATGGTGTGACCAAAATGACATGCAATTTAATATAAATAAATGCTCTCAAATTACATTTACTCGAAAACTCAAATTCATTGATTCAGATTACAACATTAATGGTCAGAAATTGAATAAAGTTGAAGTCATTAGAGATCTAGGCGTAATACTTGATAGAAAACTAACATTTGTCCCTCATGTGGACGCCACAATTAAGAAGGCCGCAAGAGCTACTGGTTTTATAATTCGTAACGCTAAACCATTCTGTCAGTCTAAAACCAAAATACTGTTATTTAATTGCTTTGCTCGCAGTATATTAGAGTATTGCTCAACTGTATGGCGCCCTCACTATTCTACACATTCACTTAGGTTAGAACGAATACAAAAAAGGTTTTTGAATCATTTGACTTACACGAGGGGAATAGGTAAAAGAATACGAAGCTATGCAAAGCGATTGGAGTTTTTCAATATAAAATCACTCGAAAAGCGTAGGGATTCCCTCGACCTTATGTTCCTATATAAACTTTTGAATGATCTAATAGACTGTACACAACTAGTTTCTAAGATTAAATTTAATATACCACATAAATACCCGCGAAAACCTATTAATCTATTTTACCCACCCCATAGAAAAACTGTTTTAGGCTTTAATTCTCCTATACCCAGAATTTGTAGGCTCGGCAATAAATTTCACACACAGCTAAATTTTTTTGGTTACAATTTAAACAACTTCAGGAACCAAGTCAATGGAATTACATAAAACTCATAGTTAGAATACCTTAGCTTAAGTTCTTAACACTTCCTATATACTAACACTAACATTAAGATGTAATACTAAATCATAGATACTAAATCTCTTAACATTACAATTAAGAAATATACTAGAATTAAGTAAAACTACATTTCTTGTAAAACAATGTACTATGTATGCTGTGTTTGCCGATTAATTTTGTACACAACCGACTAAAAACCATTGTGCTTGTAACTTGAACTGTATTTGTGTAACAATTGTAGGCAAATCATTTAATAAATAAATAAATAAATAAAATTTAAGAGGCGTTTATGAGTAAGGGTGATATCATCATTTTCTCTTTTTTGTCGTCTTTTTGGAGGTTATAGTTAGATTTGGAAATGGTTCTTGGCCAATAGCCGAGACTTGTCTTCATCATAACAGCCCATTAATGTCCCACAGCAGGGACGGGCCTCCTCCCGTGACGGAGGGATACTTGGCCTACTAATACCACGCTGGCCAGACGGATTGGTATAGGGTTTTATTTCAAGTTTTCCTTCTTTTTATTTCGTAAATAAAATGTACACGGATAGTCCCTTAGTCGGTTTTTACGACACCCATGGGATGAGATGGGGTGGTGACATATTGTACATATTCTTACTCCGTCACCACACGGAGCACTTGTCTACCCATACTCTATTCCTACACCCTCGGGATAATATAGGAGGGTAGGTATTTATATTCTTTCTTACATTTTATTAAGGTTAATTCCATTGAACTTTTAACAGATATAATTTACATATAAACATCATCTGCGTTAGTTTACAATGAGTAGTGATAACGCATTATTATTAATAAACAGTTTATCATCTATGTTAAATATCAGTTCTTATATTTAATGAATATGTTGAACAAAACTTTCAAGGAATAATATAATATTCCTCATACATTCACACAACGCCATCTAGTCCCAAATTAAGCAGAACTTTTCTTTTTTTTAAAGACAACTCCCGCACTTGGGATCATGCCCTGTGTCGCAGGGACTTTTTACAAACATCAATTAACGGACACATAGAACACCCAGACTCAGGACAATAATTTGTGGATCTCACAAATATTTTAATTTAATTATTATGCTAAAGAGATTTCTGTATTTTAAAGTTAGTAATAGCAAAGCAGGTTTCTATAGAACACATTACTTGCCGCTCAGTTATCTCTGCCTATCGCCATAGGAACAAGGCGTTAGTTTAGTTAGTCATCATCATTATTATCAAAATATCAGCCATTTGACGTCCATTGTTGGACATAGTTTACGTATAGTATGAAAGTACCAATAAAAACCATAATATTTTTTTGCTAAGTCTACAAGATTCCTAACTCTACATTGATTCAAATAAAGCGTAATTTCATGAAACTGTCTATGCATACAATGATTCAGGCATTACTTTGTTCAGCGCATTGAACCTCATTTATAAATGTATTTATTTGACCCGAGTTTATTTATTAAAACTGCTTTGTTTACTTGCATTTTATTTAAATGGTTTATATACCTATAGATTTTACCATTCAGTTATTGTGTTATATATTACAATAACTTCTTTATGTAAAGGTCTGTTTCTGTGCATTTGTTTGCTACTACATGTGCACTAAACGTTAGTTGCAAGGATTAGGTATCCTTGGCAAGAAAAAAGGTATTAGTCCAGAGATGGTGGCATGTTATAAACTGTTTTTGAAAAATATCTGCTAAGCCGATTTTTGATTACGCTTTGTCTATTTATGAAGTAACTCATCATCATCATCATAACAGCCAATTAATGTCTCACTCTGCAGTGAGACAGAGAGAGGAGGCCCGTCCCTGCGGACGGGCCTCCTCCAGTGACGGAGCGATACTTGGCCTACTAATACCACTCTGGCTAGACGGATTGGTATAGGGTTTAATTTCAAGTTTTCCTTCTTTTTATTTCGTAAAGATAATATTTACGGTTTGTCCCTTAGTCAGTTTTTACGACACCCATGGGATGAGACGGGGTGGTGACATATTGTATTCTTACTCCGTCACCACACGGCTGTTCTCATGATCACCCTGTATACAATGTAGATATGTTAGTAATGACTAAGCATAGTATATTTATGTATGAGAAACATATTAGCGCACTTAACCGTGTGTTAGCATTGCTAGAGGTTAGATGTATGAAGGTCTTATTGTGACAATATCGATATAGGCTTATAATATTTACGTATTAGGTCTTTACATCCGCAATGGTTGATAATAGATGTTGTGCAATTTACCGGGTTTAATGCCCGTTCGTGTGGTGACGGAGTAAGAATACAATATGTCACCACCCCGTCTCATCCCATGGGTGTCGTAAAACTGACTGAGGGACTAGCCGTGAATATTATCTTTACGAAATAAAAAGATGGAAAACTTAAAATTAAACCCTATACCAATCCGTTTGGCCAGCGTGGTATTAGTAGGCTAAGTATTTCTCCGTCACGGGAGGAGGCCTGTCCCTGCAGTGGGACAGTAAGGGTTGTTATGATATGATAATGATCCGCAATATAGTTGATGAAATAGATGTTGTGCAATATAGCGGGTTTAATGCCCGTTCAATGCAAATCTTTGTGTGCATGTTGTGTGCATGCACGTGAATGTGTCTTTGGGATGTTTTTATATATAAATATACTAGCGGTCCGTTCCGGCTTCGCACGGGCATTATTTTCCCGCTTTTCTGAGACCTTTCCAACGAATGCAAAATCGTGGAAATCGGTTCGTGCGTTCTGGAGTTATAGCGTCAGGAAGGAAAACCCGACTTATTTTTATATAAATGTATAAAAGTAAGTTTTCCTTGGCTATGTCCAGCAGTGGACGTCGATTGGCTGATATGATGATAATATTATCACACTAATTCATTAATTGGTCAACGTGATAAATGCAAAAAAGCCGCTTTTAAGATCAATAACGGTTTTAAACTATTCACATAAAATAATATAATATTAATAATATTCCTCACACATTCACACAACGCCATCTATCCCTAAACTAAGCAAAGCTTGTACTATAGGTAACAACGGATAAATAAACTAAATTAAATTTTACTATTGTTTCAGAATGCAACTACCAGGCGAACAGAAACGATAGAAGATGGACAAAACAACAATGCACATGCTCTCCGTGCAGGAGAAAGGAGGAGACACTAAGAAGGCTAATCAATACATCGCAGCTGTAGCAGGTACGTTGTATCTATAGCGCCGATTACACTACCCTACATGTAGGACACTACATCTTGTAGAACACTACATGTTGTCTAGTGTAATCACTTGTAGGCTGTTAGGACACTACATATCGGAGATTGGCGAGTCCGACCGCCCTACATCATGTAGTGCCCTACAAGATGTAGTGCACTAGGTACATGTAGGGTAGTGTAATCGGCGCTTATCACCTGGTTTGGGTCAACCTACTCAAAAATGTACCGTATTTGTTGCAAAAAGGCCGACAGCCTGAGGAGTGGTGTACAATCTTTAGAAAGAGCTTCGCTTAGGAAGGTGATGAACGAAGTTCACTTATAGGGAACTTTTTAAGAGCTAGATGTACTTCCTAAAGATGACATATTTCTATCGGCTAAAACTACCGTGATACACGTAAAATCAATTGATGCAATCTTTCTAAGCCTTTTCGTATTTAGTACTTGGAAAAAACTAACTTGGTAGCTAACTAGAGTTATCCGTGTGGTGACGGAGTAAGAATACAGTGTGTCACCACTCTATCTCATTCTATGGGTGTCGTAAAAACCGACTAAGAGACTATCAGAGAATATTATATTTACGAAATAAAAAAAAAAGCAAAACTTGAAATTTAACCCTATACCAATCCGTCTGGACAGCGAGGTATTAGTAGTTAGTTAGTTTTTCATCATCATCATAACAGCCCGTTAATGTCTCACTGCAGGGACGGGTCTCCTCCAGTGGCGGAGGGATACTTGGCCTACTAATACCACGCTGGCCAGACGGATTGGTATAGGGTTTTATTTCAAGTTTTCCTTCTTCACAGACCTCTGATGTAGCATAACTACTGAGACACTACTACGACAGCCGGGACCATGATTTTCATGTTCTCCCAAGCAGTTCAAATAAAATACCACTAAGTGGTCACCTATCTATGGAATGACCTCACCCACATTGCTTAACCAGCCATACCGTTTATAAATCAGTGATTTCTACAGACTTTCTACTAATCCGTGTGGTGATGGAGTAAGAATACAATATGTCATCTCCCCATCACATCTCATGGGTGTCGTAAAAGCCGACTAAGGGACTAACCGTATATATTCTTCTTTTCGAAGTTAAAAAACGGAAAACTTGAAATTAAACCCTATACCAATCAGTCTGGCCAGCGTGGTATTAGTAGGCCAAGTATCCTTCCGTCACGGGAGGAGGCCCGTCCCTGCAGTGGGACACTAATGGGCTGTTAGGATTAGGTATATGATTTCTACAGACCGGAGCGCATAATAACCATAAATAACAATATAGTGCAACCGCAGTACACAGCTGTTATATACCCAATAAAATATTTTTGTCATTTATACACTATTTGACGCCGCGCACCGTTGCAATTCTATTTTAAATTCACCACACAGATTGACATTGCACACTGACTGTCTTACAATAAACACAAAGTCGGAGGAGGTCGATTGGTATAAAAACAGATGTCCTATTTTATCATTGAAAGTATTTATTATGCACTGTTTTCATTGTAGACACACAGTACTGTGTTAGAATGCAAAAACAAAGGTAGTTAAAGAAGTATATTTTTTATTTAACATACGTTCGAGCAATAAGTGATATAAATATTTATCAAATAAAAGTTTATTTGTCAAATAAAAAAACACTTTCTACAAAAGTGACTTGACTTTACTTCTTCGTGAATGGCCTCGTGTGAAACGTCACATATTTTAATAGATTTTAAATTATCGCGATTTGTATAGGGTAAGTTGTCCAACAATGAACCATGTAAAATTTGAAGGCGCATAACTCTCTCGTTTAAGCTTCGAAATGATTCAAATTTTGTACAAAGATAGGTAATTTTTCTAGCTTTAAAAGAGCATTGAAAAATGTTCAATATTATTTATACTTTTAAAAATAAAAACATAAATATAAAAATAAATATTTTGATCAATGTGTACTTTAGGGTGTGCACATTGAACCGGGTTAATTTTAACATTGAACCACTTAATTATGAAAAAGAAATGTTATCAATAATTAATTAAGGTAAAAGTAAAACGTCCATTTCTTATGTAATTAGTCTTTACTTGTAATAGAGTAGTCTTTAAATCATAATTTAGTATATACTTCTTGTTAGCAAGATCATCTTTACGTGTGTGTAAATACTGTGCTACATAGCGGCGCAAAGTAGGATATAATGCAGCTTTTCTGATGATTACACCTTCTCTATTTAATTTGAAAGCTCTTAACATATTGGAAGCAGTGTGGCCCCCTTTTTTCTTTGACTTAATTTCATCATCATCATAAATATCAGCCTATAGACTATTATTCTGCTGGACATAGGCCTCCTCCAAACGTTTCCACCCTGCGCGGTCTTATGCCTCCCTCTTCCATCGGCTTCCCGCCGTCTTAACCAGGTCGTCAGTCCATCGTGTAAGGGGTCTCCCCACCCTGACTTCCCTATTCTGACTTACTTTATTCCGTGCCATTCTGTAACAGATAGAAATATTGACCAAAGGAAGTAAATAAAGTAATATTAATAATGATAATATGAACAGCTAGGTAAAAGAATATCATGTAGTTTGAAAGTTTCAATACATTATCTAACAACACTAGCAAAATGAACCACGTTTTGTTTAATGTGTACGCCAAGGCAATTCTTGGGGTACACAATCCGTGATTCATTGAGTACCACCTCAACATGGTTCAATGTGAGACATAGCACCTTTTTATAACTAACCTTAAAAATTTAAACTGAAAGAAATATAATTATGAAATAAATTACAGTGTATAGATAAGCTAAATAACTATATAATTCGGTGTAGAAATAAAATAGTCGATATTTCTTAAAGGAAAAATGCTAAAAAAGATAGAAAAATTTATTTAAAACTTACTTTTGTGACAGTTTTTTAAAAAAAGGTTCGCATACATACACCTCTCGCGCGATCTGCTCGCTAACTACTGAGCGGAAGAGACACGTCTGTACCTATCTTTTGCACAAATTAACACGATCTGGCCACGTCGAATTTTGGAAATATAGCGCTGGTTAAGTGTAGCTGCATGGTTCATTGTGAGACAGTCGACCCATAATACTATTTTCAAATTTTAAAATCCTAGGTATTTATATTACTAGTATCTAGGCTAATTAGTAATACCGCGAGTAAGACCCGTGAAAATAGTATTATGTCACATATTATGCCAGTGTCTTGTCGTAATAAATATCATTATACAAGAAGTGTCAGGACTCATGCTATCAACCAAACAAATGGTAAACCAAAACAAAACACAAACATAAAAGCATTCACACCTTGTCTTAAAGCTTAATGCTAATTTGAAAATAAACTCTTTACAAATCCGTCTTTCCAGCCAGGAGTGCTCCATTTTAACCGACTTTAAAAAAGTTCTCAATTCAATAGTTTTTTTTTCTAATCAAATTCGTTGCGGGTTTTATGACTGTTAAAATTTTCTCAATATTTAAACTAAGAATCATGCTTAGATTGTTTTTCAAAGTCACTCTGTTGATCCTGGCTGACAGGAATGGGCAAACACAGTTGTAGACAAGTGGGGGATTAGTTTCAAAATCAAATGTCTACCATATCAGCCTATGGACGTCCACTGCTGGACATAGGCCTCCTCCAAAAGTTTCCACTTTGCGCGGTCTTGTGCCTCCCTCATCCATCGGCTTCCCGCCGTCCTAACCAGGTCGTCGGTCGTCGGACAAATGTCTAACGTGGGATTATTATGCCTAGTATTCCTGCAGCAGGAATATAAGAAATGATGCAGTATATGGCTTCGTCGTTTAAGAACCTATGAAACTGTTAACGTCAAGGTAGAGCGAATAACAAGTTACAAAAGAAATGGCAAGTCCCTAAAAACAAAAAAATCGGAAGTACCTATCCCTTCCGTTACTATAGCGACAAATTACACATTACTAAGCTGTCATGATGACTATACTATATATCTTCCAGCGTGGAACTTATACGTTGGCAAAAATATACGATAAATCAATAAATTGTATATCAGATACTACATAATTATGGTAAAAATGAATTATCTATTACCTATATTGTTTAATAATTAGATATTAATCTAATAATAACTGATATGAAAACAAAATAAAATGATTTGATTTGATTTGATTTGATGAATCTATAATGGCGAACGCGTAAAGTACGCCTTTGCGGGGGAAGACCTCTTACACAGTGGACGGATAAAGAAAGATAATTCTCGTAAATGTAAACGTACAGCTCACGTAACTAATTTCACTTACTATACTATATTGCAGAGACGGGCTTCCTCCCGGGACGTAGGGATACTTGGCCTACTAATACCACGCTGGCCATACGGATTGGTATAGGGTTTAATTTCAAGTTTTCCTTCTTTTTATTTCGTAAAGATAATATTCACGGATATTGGCGTATGTTTAGTTCTAAAAAAGTAGATCTGCAGCTATTCGCAGCAACTTCAAGCCGGCTAGGTGCTTTTAGTATTACTCTGCGTTCTATAATAGCGGTTGGCATTCTCTGGTTGGTTACAAAACTGTCAGATATTTTTTTTTTTTTTTTAAATCTATAATTACGGAGCTTTGTCATAATATGACTATGTCGCTCCATCATAGTCACCCTTATATTACAGATGATATTAAAGATGTTTTGAGATTGAACGATACGATTTTAAACATAATTTAATCCCTCTCGTAAATGTAAAAAAGCGATGTATAAGAGAAGACAAGACCACGTAAAGTTTAAATATTCGGAGAAGATCTTTGTCCATCAGTGAAAGTCTATTGGCTGATGATGATGATGTATCTAAAAGTAATCTCAGTATATTTAAGTAGATACTATCAAAATATAAGATTTATCTATTAAATTATCTGCAATTTAACGTACTTTCAATTTTTTATTTATTTATCTATAAACCTAATACTTTTCACTAAAATGATTTGATACGAAATGATTTTGTTTTATAAATTGATAATATGATAGATAACAATAAAATACTTATTGCAAAATTGAGAAAGGTTACGTGAAGAAAAAACAGAAGATCAGCACCAGAAATAGCCTCGGTAGTCAAGCGAGTTTAGATTTCTATATAGGCAGCTTGAAAATCTTTCTATACCAGGGTGGTAACTAACCAAACGATAAAAAAGAAGAATACAATCACTTATAAAATAATCTGCTAAGTATTCATGCAGACTAGACTTTTAAATGTTTTTAGACGTTCCCTTCTACTTTGTGCAGGTCTTTCAAAATCCCAAAATGATAGTAATACATGATGTTCTTCACTCACCCATAAATGGCAAGGAAGGCAAAAAGACAGCCATTACTCGCGCCGGGAGTTGCCATTGACATTGACCGACTAGCAAGGTTAATTTAAATGAAGCGCAAACAGAAATATAAAAATAAATTATAATGTGTAAACATTTATTCTTGTATTATCGAATCATTAGTTCAAAGTTCGACACACTGCATTAATTAATCATTTAGGTATCGTGGTGCCAATTTTAATTTATCACGATTAGTAAAAGGAATTGTTTAATTGAATATTGTTAAGTAATTGGTGTTTAATTATGCACTTACGCCCAGTAAGAAGTATTGTACTTATGTATAAATAATTTATCTGCCTTTCTGGAAAAAAAATGGAGGTCGCGGGTACGAATCAAAGGAACGGATGGGTATTTCTCGATAATTTTGTGTTCTTCTGGTTTACTAAAGTTATGCCCTTGTGTTATGATATGCGACTTACAGTGCACACCCTGTATTAAATTGCCAATAAAAGTAAAGAACAAAAAGTTAACATAAATTACTTTACTTACTACAAGTTTTTATAACTTGGTAGTTTTATTATGTACTTACTTAGTTCTAAACCTAAAATTAAAAGTCATCTTGACATCCGAATGATTGGTCATTTCAAATTTATATTCTCAGGTGCTAATTAGGTACCAATTATCTAAACAAAGGTAGCAAAATAGGTATTAAAGTTTTAGTAATATTTCAATATGATTGGCCATTTTGCCCAGTCATTCTGATGTTTCTCCGTGTAGTGACGGAGCAAGAATACAATATATGTCACCACCCCATCTCATCCCATGGGTGTCGTACAAACCGACTAAGGGGCTATCCGTGAATATTGTCTTTACGAAATAAAAAGAAGGAAAACTTGATATTAAACCCTATACCAATCCGTCTGGCCATCGTGGTATTAGTAGACCAAGTATCCCTCTGTCACGGGAGGAGGCCCGTCCCTGCAGTGGGACATTAATGGGCTGTTATGATTCGTTTCCATTGTTTCTGGACTGTAATTGCTTTCTATCAGATATATAGAAATAGAGGAGGCATTTGATGGATAGATGGATCCTTTTTTTTTTACACATTCACACAATTTCCTCTAGTCCCAAACTAAGTTGAGCTTGTACTATGGGTGCTAGACAACGGATAAACATACATAATTACTTTTTTTTTGTAAATACATACATATTATTGTACATAGAAAAACACCCAGACCAATGCAAACAATCATGTTCATGCACACAAAGATTTGAATTGAGCGGGAATCGAACCCCGAGACCTCTGCGTAGCAGTCATGTTATACAACCACTACGCCACAGAGGTCGTCAAAGAGGCTTTCTAATTTGTCTGCAATAATTAAACCCATATTTTTCTTCCACAGCGGCCATTGGCGCAGTAATAGCTGGTACTATCCTGGCGTGGACATCGCCAGCTAATCCTCAACTACAACCGAATGCTACGGCAGCCAACGTGACCCTGAACAGTACTGATGTCAATGTCGTCAATGGCACTCTTATCAATTCTGTTGGACAGCCTGCTGCTTTCCTCCTTACTACTACTGAGAGTAAGTTGCTTTTGTTTTTTAGACTACCAAAATACCAAAATTATGAGGTGTTATAAGTTTACCGTGTGGTGACGGAGTAAGAATACAATATGTCACCACCCCATATCATTCCATGGGTGTTGTAGGTAAAAACCGAGGGACTATCCGTGAATATTATCTTTACGAAATAAGAAGAAGGAAAACTTGAAATTAAACTCTATACCAATCCTGTCCTCCTGGCTGTCTGGCCAGCGTGGCCAAGTATCCCTCCGTCACTGGAGGAGACCCGTTCCTGCAGTGGGACATTAATGGGCTGTTATGATGAAGAAAAATTATGAGTTTACCGTGTTTCTGTGTGTTTGTCTGTGGCATCGTAGGTAATGAACGGATAAAACGATTTGCGATACAAAAGTTTACTGTTTTCAACTGAAAAAATCCACAGGTGTGACGTTTATTTGTGAATGAGTTTTTCTATTTATCGCTATAATGACATGATATAGCATTTATTTAAGCTTTGTATACTTTGACACCGACTTAAGAGCGTTTCATTTCCGCCAATTAAAAAAAAATCATAATTCGCAAATAGGATAAATAATGTAAAATATTGATAACAAAGTCTTGAGAAAAGGCAATACTGTATTTTTTTTTTCCTTTTCTCAAGTCTTTGTTATCAACATTTTACATTATTTATCTTTTTGCTAACTATGTTTTTTTTTTCAATTGGCGGCGCTAGTGAGCCACGTAAAGACCCTTAAGATTTTTTTAAAGCACGGCTATATTATGAGGAATATTTAAAAACCATTTTCTGCTGAAAACGTATTGACTAGATCAAAACAATTTCTCTGAAACGTCAAACTATTCGTTAATGGGAGGCGTGTACCCGCGTAGGCAAAACAGAAATAGATCCGACATTACACGCCAAACCTTCAAATATCGCCACAAGATAGTTGGCATCAGACATTGTAAATATAACGTTGTTCGAATCGTAATGTGTTGTATGTATTTAAGATGCTTTTGGTATTTGCTAATGTCAACAGCTGATCAGAGATGAACTGCAGATAGATATAAAAGCACTGCACGTGTAATTCTCGTAAAATAACGTTAATAATTCGTAACTAAGGTCGTTAAAAATCAGATAATATTAGATTACAATAACAAAACTACCTCAACTGGCAATACGATTTTATCACAGCCATGCTTTTAAAAAAATCAAAAGGCCTTTAGATGGCTCACAAGCGCTGTCAGTAAAAAAAAAACATATATCGCAAAATATATCAATGTAAAATGTTGATTACAAAGTCTTGAGAAAAGGAAATAAAGTATTTGTAAACACATTTTCAACACTTTAAATGTTTTTCTAAAAAAATTATCCTATTTGAGAATTACGATTTTTTTACAATTAGCGGCGCTGCGGTGCTAGTAAGCCCTATAAACGCTCCTAAATAAATGCTATATCATGTCATTATGTATAGCGATAAATTGAAAAACTCGTCCATAAATAAACGTCACACCTGTGGGTTTTTTTTTACTTTGAGATTAAAATATTAAACTTTTGTATCATCCCTTTATTACCTACGATGCCACATACAAACATACAGAAACACGGTAAACTTATCATCATAACAGCCTATTAATGTCCCATTGCAGGGACGGCTTATACCACGCTGGCCAGACGGATTGGTATAGGGCTTAATTTTAAATTTTCCTTCTTTTTATTTCGTAAAAATAATTTTCACGGGACTATACCTTAGTCGGTTCCTACGACACCCATGGGATGAGATGGGGTGGTGACATATTGTATTCTTACTCTGTCACCACACTGAGAAAATAGAATATATAACACTCTATTACAAAAGCGTGGTAGCAGGCCCAGTTCCACTACATTACTGAAGAAAGCTCGTCAAATGAACTTACTCTATATTATTAGCCGAACTTTCTCTCAATCAAAAGGCTCGTCCCTTACACGATTAATTTACTGTCTCATACGATTATAATTAGAACAAAAAGTTTATATCTAAAACGGAGGCGTGTCTTGTGACTTGACGTTCATATTCTGTGACGTCACGATACTCTCTGCCAAGAATAACAAACTCGTTAACAAAATAAACATAATTTTATCACATAGTAGCGAAGGTCAGTGAAATATCTATCTTTTATTCTACACGTGTGGTGATGGAGTGACATATAACAGGAAACTAACAACAACACTACGTCATCATCATCATATCAGCCAATTGACGTCCACTACTGGACATAGGCCACGTCCTAATATTGCCATCTTGTGTGGTCCTGTGTCCCCTCATCTATTGGTTTCCCATGGACAACAAAAAACAGCATGCCATGCTACAAAATATTAAAATAACAATTCTCGCGTTAGTGGCAAAAAGACGTGGCAAAAAGTTGAGTTCTCTCATGTCATGTCGATGTACGTCACTTACTAATCAGTCTCAAGGGAAGACCAGCGCTAGTTTCTTAACTAGCATCATGCTGACTTAAGACTGTTTTGCGGTAAAGTATTGTTTAGCTTTACTGTGAATAAATTGCTTTTCTTTCTTTCATTACGGATGAAGCTTCTCTCGATTCATTTTAGCGAATTCCTTTACATTCTCTGCTCGATTTACAAAAGATAACTTCTGCCTTTAATCCCTCATTATCCGCCAACACAGCTGTTTAAGTCGCGTTCGATTTGGGCAATAATGCCGTTTCCTCTCAAACCTTGCAATAATTGTGATCTATTACCTGCCTTACTTTAACGTTAACTGGTAGTTAATGGTGTAGCGTCATCTAGCGACTTACTCAAGCGAACACCTACACTATCTCAGTACCCCCCACCATCAACAGATGTCAGATACCTCCTGAATCGCGATATCAAGATTCGCACAGCGATTCTGCACATTATATACAACGTCCAACGAACAACCGTTGGGCAGTTGGCCCGCCAGGCACGATCACCCTCGCCTGGTCGGAGAATCCTCCCTTTTCGTTGGAGGTGTGGTGCTGTTACGTCACCGCGACCTCCACAATACCTTACGGCATTAAGTATCTACCTTGGTGTATCTGTACAAGAAGAATAAATAAATAAATGGTAAATTAGTTATTAACAGATTTCAAATGTTTAACATCCTACGGATGTCATAAAATATACATAGTTCATGATCGTAAAATGAAACATATTTAAGCGGAAAGCTGTTTTCATTTAGTGCATAAAAATAAAACTAGCTGTGACATTATTAAGCTAAGATGATTGTAACCATATGCCACTTACTTAATGTAAAGAAGTTTCTCACTTGGGACCATTAACGATCTTTACAATTTTCAAAATTGAATAAGCTATGGTGTTAAAGTTTGGAAAACTTTTAATATGTAAACTTAGAGTAAGTAGTTTTAAACTGACGTCAATGAGCTGTTATTTTGAAACATTATGTTGAAAAATAAAGAAACTGAAATTAAACTGAAGATGTCAGATACTATAATAATATTGCAGTGGTTGATTGTATCAAATGGCGTGTGTAAAGATATGTCTTGTATGAACATAGGTAAAGCAGTAGTTCTCTATAATCATAGTACATAGTATAATCATACACATACATAGATACACGGACAGTATATTTACCCCCTTTTCCAAGGGGAAAAGGGCGTAAATATACTGTCCGTGTGGTGACGGAGTAAGAATACAATATGTCACCACCCCATCTCTTTCCATGGGTGACGTAAAAACCGACTAAGGGACTATCCGTCAATATTATCTTTGAGAAATAAAAAGAAGGAAAACTTGAAATTAAACCCTATACCAATCCGTCTGGCCAGCGTGGTATTAGTAGGCCAAGTATCCCTCCGTCACAGGAGCAGGCCCGTCCCTGCAGTGGGACATTAATGGGCTGTTATGATGATGATGATACTTATGTAAGTATGTAGCTTTTACTGCATGTACTTACATAAGTATCATCAAACCCTATACCAATCCGTCTGGCCAGCGTGGTATTAGTAGGCCAAGTATCCCTCCGTCACAGGAGGAGGCCCGTCCCTGCAGTGGGACATTAACGGGCTGTTATGATGATGATGATACTTATGTTCGTAGCTTTTACTGCATGTAGAATGGACGACAGGTGCGTTGTATATTTTTAAAACCCGGATAGAAACAGCCCATTACATCAAAAAGGAGGCGGCTCCTTAAAGTACCTATGTAATAGTAATCATCTTGTTATCCCATTTGTGGCAACTATCGCTTGACCCCTTGAACCTCAAGTGGATAATAGGAGTGAATAAGACAGAAATATATACTCTCTCTTTCTTACTATTACAGAGTCGTTATCGTTGGGCTATTTTTATATGTGTAACTGGGATAGTAAGTAAATGAAATTAGTTTAAATGTAAATAGATAATGTGGTTTTCTTGTTGTGGTGATGAATTAAAGTACTTACTGCTACCATCCCATACAATCCCTAGTACATTATAAAAAGAAAATCTCTCTCTTAGCCATGAGCGTTCACCTGATGGACATAGCCCTTGCCAAGTTCGTGCTACTCCTTTTTATCATTATCATAACAGCTCATTAATGTCCCACTGCATGGACGGGCCTCCTCCCGTGACGGAGGGATACTTGGCCTACTAATACCACGCTGGGCAGACGGATTGGTATAGGGTTTAATTTCAAGTTTTCCTTCTATTTACTTCGTAAAGATAATATTCACGGATAGTCCTTTAGTCGGTTTTTACGACACCCATGGGATGAGATGGGGTGGCGACATATTGTATTCTTACTCCTTCACCACACGGAGTTACGTCTAGCTACTCCTTTTGGTCTCATCCAATTTCAGCCACCCTTCTTAGGTCTTGAGAAAGGTTGCCAAAGTAAAAAGTCAACTTAGGACCTACTTTAGTATTTCTAGTAAAGCATTGAAACTTTATTCAACTGAAGCCCTAAGATTAGAATGAAAGGATAACGATTATTAAAAAAGGAATTGATAATGTTATGATTTACAATGTTTTTTTTCTTAATATGTAACAAGTTTATAGCTCTCAGGGAGAAGCGCTGCTGTCTGAAATACAGATACTTAATATATTAATTTATCTAGTTCAGACACATGTTTACTGAGTTGTATTTTACTATAAAGTTGTATCACACAGTTTTTTGTATAATACTCTGTAAGATGTCATATTGATGCAAATAAATACGGTGTGGTATTACGATTCTACCATATTTTTCGTAACCTGTCCATAATATACAAGGACACGTTTTACCACTGAGGCAATATTCTTAGCCTACAAAGACAAAAATAAATAAAAAAGAAAATGAAAAAATCATTATTCATATAAGACACGTTAGTGACATTTATGAAAGCCTGCGTTTTTATAGTGATAACATATGCACGTCTAACTTAACGGCTAAGTTTACTGAGGGTTCGAAATACTACCATGACAGAGACGACACCCACAAGAAACTCTGCAAAAACTCTGTAAAGAAAGCAGTACCTAATCACTATTTAACTTTCCAGCATCCCTGGTATCCTCAATCTTGGCAATCGGAGCGGCTGTCGCAGCACTACCGGTTGGTGTCTTAGCTCAGAAGTTTGGAAGACGTCCTACTATCCTGATGCTGTCAGTTCCATTCCTGATCAATTGGCTCCTGACTATATTCGCCAATGGTGCTGGAATGTTAATCGCCGCAAGATTCTTCGCTGGTTTGGGGACTGGTAAGTTTAGATTATTTTTCCAGAGATGTACAATAATCCATTTTCACCTCAGCCTAGATGACAATGTAATAATGTGATGTGTTCGCGGATGAATGGAATGAAATCATGCGTGTTTGAAAGTGTTTTGTGAGAAAGTGTATGAAAGGGCGTCCACTGTTCCATGTTAATTTAAGATCATTAATTCTAAGTTAATTAATGTAATTGGCCTGTACCGTTTTAGTTAACTAAAATAAATAGTTAAGTCAAAACTATGACAATTAGCAGCTCTTGGGTAAACGCAAATCTAAGGAAAAATTTGGGTAACGAGATAAGGAATCGGGTAAAATCCAGCAAATTCTGAATCCTGTTTCGAGCTTCAAATTTTTTCCAAAGTCTTTTCGGTCTTTTAGAATTTTTCTGGTTAAAACTAAGATTTATTCATTCTAAATGCTAAGACTTTATTATTATTTAAGCAAGATTTACCTACTTAAAATAAACCCCTAGGTGGTATCTGCGTCGCTGCACCGATGTACATTGGTGAAATAGCCGAGACATCCATCCGTGGCTCACTCGGGGCGTTCTTCCAACTGTTCTTGACTGTCGGCATCCTCTTCACCTACGTGGTCGGAGGCTGGACTCATTGGAAGACTTTGTCTATCATCTGCGCTGTCTTTCCTCCTATCATGTTTGCTGTTTTCTGGTAAGTAATTTTATCCTCATGAATTTGTCTACAGCAATTTTATATTGCTAAAATTGCTATCACTAATAGGGACCTGTTAATGCCTGTAACCTGTAACATTGTGTAGGACGCCTCCCAGCTACGTAGATCGACGACCTCAAGAAGGTTTTAGGGTCGAACTGAAAGCGAAAAACGCAGGACCGTTTTCTGCGCGTGTTGGGAGAGTTCCATGACCAGCAATAGACTGCTATAGGCTAGTTGGTTGATTGATTAAATGCCTGTAATACAATAGAAGCACTGAGAATGTTAAAACATAAATTTTTGCCGTGTGCGAAAGTCGACTGCGACCCAAGGTATAAGGTATATAGGTAGACGGATCCTAATCATAAGAAAAACAAAGAAACATATTGAAAATAAAAATACTTGGGTAGTTTGAGTACATCGTCGTATTCGCTCCTATCTAAAAGCAGGCGCGGCTAAGACCATATTATAAAGGGAAACTTGAGCTACAGATAACACGCTAACCGTGACCTAAAGATACCACAAACCCGTTTGTCTCTGGTTTAATGTCAAGTTACATTCTATTTATATTAAGTTTTCCTTCTTTGCTAGATATATTAAAATTTAATTTTCCCTAAGTTGCCTTTACGACAGCCTCTGATTGACATTGCCTGATGACTAATTTTATTCTTATGCTTCAACTAGTGTGTGCGTTACCCTAGCAAGAAAGTATCTCGTAGAGTGATTATAGTAGTATGTATCGTTCTCGCTTGGTCTACTGAAGATGTGCACTAAATTTGACATTTGTGCGTCCTGGAATTTGTGAGAAAAATGGAAAAAACGATTCTTGCTAGGGTAACGCACACTCGACTAGTTTAAATACAAATAATTTTAGGATCATCCCTCTGGCGTAATGGTTGTAGTATTTGGCTCGGGCGCCAGGGTCTTCGAATCCCTGAATGTGAGAATACCCATAGTACAAGTTCTGATTTGTTTATGTTTAGACGGCCTTGTGTAAAAGTGGCAATACGTCAGGTTGAAATTATATTCACAGTACTATTCTAAGAACGTATGACTCGCTTAATGAATGTGGATAAGGCCCAAGCTGTTCGCCAGGATCGTGACAAGTGGCGTTCTGTCGTCTCTGCCTACCCCGGATTGGATAAGGCGTGAGTTTATGTATGAACATATTATTCTAAGAATGGTTTTTGAATTTTCAGGTGGATGCCCGAAACTCCGCAGTACCTTCTCGGTCAGAACCGCAGACGTGAAGCGGAGAGATCGTTGAGATGGCTCCGAGGACCTGACGCTGATCTTACTTACGAGCTTGAGGAGATGCAGAAAGAAGTAAGTCTTATTACGATACATTATGTTGGGCGACCTTTTTATCACTAGAAAACTTTATAAATGTGATTTGGTGCTCCCACTTTTATGTACTACCTACAGGACGATTCTTTCTACTTTAAGAAAATTTATATTGAGCCTTTAGTACAATCCTTAGTTTTAATATGGTATAAAACAGTTTTTGTATAGTATAAAATGGTTGCAGCACTTTATTACAGTTATAAAATTGTTGTAAAATTATAGAGACGTCTAAAAAATGCTGCTTTACGGCGCTTGTACACGCTAAGAAAATTTGCCGTGTCTACGCCAGACAAGACAAATCTTCGTGTAGACGTCAAGAATTTTGTCTTTTTCGTACACGAAAACTTTTCTTGTCTTCCGCAGACAAGACAATTCAGAACGTGTACACGCCAGGATTTTTTTCGTACAGTCGTCAGACGGGCGTAGGGCGCGCAAGTAATAACAAGTGTGATAATCAGTGTGAGTTTCCTTTAGTAAAAATGTTAACTAGAAAGCAAACAAGTATGATACCCTACTACACCGCCCCCCGCCCCTCCGCAACAACGTTCGCCGTGTCTTGTCTTGCGCAGACAAGAAAATTTTCTTATGCATCGCCGGCGCTGTGTACACAGGTCGTGCTTAGAAACGACACGAATTCTTGCGTAGGCCCGGCGATTTTTCTTACCGTGTACAAGCGCCGTTAGAGTTTGTTACGCCGCGCCGCTTCTTCTCTCTCGCCTTGGAAGCGGTAGTAAAATTTGAAAAACTTTTAATATGTAAACTTAGACTAAGTAGTTTTCAAATGACGACAATAAGTTGTTATTTTGTAACATTATGCTGAAAAAAAGGGATATTAGACACGTCCTACTTTGTTTTTAACTTAAATAAAGGAAATATCGAAGGAATATCTTATCCCTGAGGTCTGTTATCAGCACGTCAGACTCGAATCGAAACAAAACCAAAAACTGTGTTCTTCTTAGGCACGTTCTACTTCAGATAAGTCTCCTGAAACATAGCTGATTATGATTATTTAGAGAGTGATAGTAGACTAATATCATGCCAGCTCATTAATGTCCCACTGCAGGGACGGACCTTCTCCCGTAATGGAGAAATACTTGGCCTACTAATACCACGCTGGCCAGACGGATTGGTATAGGGTTTAATTACAAGTTTTCCTTCTTTTTATTTCGTAAAGATAATATTAACGGATAGTCCTTAGTCGGTTCCTACGACACCCATGGAAATGAAATACAACGACAGCAATGGATGGAAGCCATTTTATGACCTTCTGACACCAGCACCAGCTGATTGCCAAACTCGATATGCGATTGCAAACTTTACTTGTGTACTTGTTAGTATTTATTTTAGCGTTACCTAACAATATTAATTATATTTTCCAGGTGGACGAAGCATCTCGTCAAAGCGCAGGCATCTCCAGCATGGTAACAAGCCGAGGTCCCCGCATGGCTCTCATCTGCGGCTTAGGACTCATGTTCTTCCAACAGTTCAGCGGCATCAACGCTGTCATCTTCTACACCAACGATATCTTCGCTTCAGCTGGCTCAACAATACCTTCTGTAATTGCTACCATCATTGTTGGTGTTGTTCAAACTATTGCTACTTACATCTCTTCAGTATTAGTTGATAAAGCTGGTCGCAGGATTCTCCTACTCCAAAGTTGCATCATCATGGGTCTTTGCCTTGTCGTTTTGGGTATCTATTTCAAGCTTCAAGCCGATGGCTTCCAAGTAGCTTCGTTTGGCTGGCTTCCTTTGCTTTGTATGGTATTATTTATCATATCGTTTTCTATGGGCTTCGGACCTATACCTTGGATGATGATGGCTGAACTGTTCCCTGTTGAGTTTAGAGGTGGAGCTACTGGTATCACTGTTATTACTAACTGGATTCTGGTCTTCGTAGTGACCCTGTGCTTCCCGATAATGAAAGATGCTGTAGGTATCTATAGTTGTTTCTGGTTCTTTGCTGCTATTATGGCTTTGTGTGTATTCTTCGTGTTCTTCTTAATACCTGAGACGAAAGGTAAGACTGTCTCTCAGATTCAAGCTTTGTTAGCTGGAAAGTAAATTTCAAATGAAATTTATGAATATTTTAAAATACGGAAATATGTTAAACTGCCATATGATGAATGTTTTCTTGTTGGACTTGCATATTATTTTGTTGCTTTTTTATTTATTTTATTAGTTTTAGTTGATAATTACTACTAGATAAAGTTGACTAGACAACTTGACCAAAAAGGTCTGCGAGACTGCCAGTATTTTGCTGGAAAAGTTAGTCTCAGGTTTCATAGGCCCGAAATGAAACTGTTAACTTAATTGCTTTCTTGTCAACCTTTATTGATTTAAGTTAATCTGCATGTCAATTCTCGTACCTTAAAATCGTTAAAAATTCCTTTAAGTTAACTTTTAGTTGTCAAATTGTCTTACTCGTACCTTTTGTGTGACAATTTGACAAATAAAGTTAGCTTAACCGAATTTTTAACGATTTTAAAGTACGAGTGTTGACATGCTGAATCATAATAAAATTATCAACTAAACTAATAAATATTCACTGCTTTTGCCAAAGAATTATTTTAAATCAGTTGCAATATTTTTTAATCAGATTTATGTGTATATTGGATTGTAATAATCAATTAAAAGATAAATTTTAAGTGATAAAATATTCAAGTACAAACCAAAAGTTAGGCTGTGAAATGGGGTCAAATTGGAAAAAAAAACGTGTGGCTGACCTAAATAGTTTTAGGAATATTATTGCTTTTGAAATAAGTAGGTATACCTACGTAAAACATCAAGGATATTTATTGGTTTTAATATTTGGGTATATTCTGAACAATATTGGAAAAAATATCTAGTTCGTAAGATACGTAAAAAAAAATATGTAAGTATATTTTTTATGTCAAAAAATGTTAGGAATCTAACTATTGTAATAAACTGGACTATAATTGTAACTTGGCTATTGTAATAAAATGGACAAAATTATTGTAATAACTAATAAGTAACTATCTATTTATATACTAATTTTACAGTAAATACTAAGTTTGGCATAGCAACAGTTTATGTCTAAAAAAGGGGAAAAAAGTTACTATTCGAAAGAAATATTCTTTGAAAATCTTTGACCGGCCATGTTTGCACGAAATGCGTTTTTAGTGTATAACCCAATAATTTTGTAAGACTGCAGATAAATTTCTAACCTTGAATTCATTGAAAATGTTAGATAATAAGCTTAATGACAATAATGCATGTCACTTACTTTTTATTATAAGTTGCAATTAAGTTAAAACATTAATGTCGTCATCACTAACAGCCAATTAAAGTCCCAGTAGGATGAGCCTCTACTTATGATGGAGGGAAACTTTCACGACTCATCTGTCAAAATTCTATGACGTCACGACTCATCTGTCAAAATTCTATGAAGTCACGACTCATCTGTCAAAGTTCTATGACGTCACGACTCATCTGTCAAAATTCTATGATATCTCTTGATTGCGTTGGTTTAGAAGTTTGTTTTTGTCCTACATAAACCACGCTGACCAGATGTATTGCCATAGGACACAATATGTCAAGAATCCATCGTTTTTTCGTATAGATAATATCCGTGAACTTTTTTTTAGACTTGCTTTTATAACACCCAGAGGATGATCCTTAATGGTGATTGACAATGTGTTAAGGGCCTTTACGTGGCTCACTAGCGCCGCCATTAGTTAAATTTCGCATTCGAAAAAAAACGGCCATTTTTGTTTATAATGCAATATTTATTTAATTGTTAAAACATTTAAAGTGTTGAGAGCGCGTTATACAAATACTTTATTGCCTTTTCTCAAGACTTTGTTATCAACATTTTACATTATTTATCCTATTTGCGAATTATGTTTTTTTTTTCTATTGGCGGCGCTAGTGAGCCGTATAAACGGTCTTAATTAAAAAAAAACATATTTATAATAAGCTTCTAATAAGATCCGAAAGCCATCAAGTCTGGTAATATTTGGCAATGGAATCTGTTTATCCATTGTCTCGTACCTATAGTACACGCTCTGCTTAGTTTGAAACTAGATGGCGTAGTGTGAAAGTGTTAGGAATATTATAATAAAATTATAGACACGAAATATTGCTTTTAAAACGAAATAAAATAATTAATGTTGTTTACTAGTATTATTGTAGGTTTTATTTTGGGTAACAAGTAGAGATCAAAATAAGTACACGTTTTGTGACTTTGACCTTTGCAGTGTTTGTTACCAATGCCAAGATTATATTAAGTATATCTTAAAAATATATTATATTTGTACTTTCGGTTCCGTGCGGTTACTGGTTAGAATAGGGCTGCCCCAAAGTAAAAGTTTTGGCTATATTTTAGGGCCGGCCGCCTGCCTGACGTAAACCCTCTTTGGGAAAGCTGTTCTTGGTGGTTTACTCTCCACCAGGAGGTTGACCCGAGGTGCTAGGTGGTATGCACCGGGTCGTGGTACCCCTTAGTCGCCTCTTGCGATGAGATGGGGTGGTACGTCACCACACGGAGGACTTTAAAGAAGTAATAGACTTTAATTTATATAAATATTTTATGTATTTCTTTTAGCAGTTACTTACTTAGTAAGTCGATATTCTGTGCCAAATATTTAATAGTGCCTACACAACTATGTTTAGATATTTTTATACGTAATTGATCGTTGATAGTTTTATTTCATTTGTTATTAACTTTATAATAGTTTAATAAATAATATAATAAGTTTTTTGCGTTTTTTTTTCCTTATGTATCCTTAAACAGCATGTCAATTCTCGTTCCTAAAATTCGGTTAAGTTAACTTTTAGTGGTCATGTTTTTGCTATTGCAATTGTAATCTTTTGTGGTCGTGTTAAAGTTTTATTTAGAGTGTGACAATTTGACAACTAAAAGTTAACTTAACCGAATTTTAGGAACGTAAGTCCTCTTCTTAAGTATAAAGTAATTAATCACACCGAATAATTTAACTATCGTTTAAACCACTTGAGATAATGAATGCTTCCTCACCAAGTCCATGATTATTTCACAAGTGGGTAAGTCGTAAATTCCTATTAGTCACTATTACTAAGAAAAAGCTGCAGTAGTTATATTTAGTAAACAACGAGTAAGACGGAGTAAGAATACAAACCCCATCTCATCCCATGGGTGTCGTAGAAGACTAAGGGACTAACCGTAAGTATCCTTTGTTCCCACTATACCAGATTCCCAAAACACCAGATGATCAAAATACCAGATTCCTATTATACCAGATTCTCTTAATACCAGAAAATGTACTGTTATGATCATAAATACAAATAACAATCTTCGAGTGGATGATTAGATTATCATTATGCTTTCAGTATGTTATTAGCAGAGGTCGGAATTAGGTAGAGTTATTCATGTACTTACACTGATTTCATACAGCGAAAGAATAAAGTGGATATGCTACAAATCCCGGGATTAATTAAAAAAATAGAAAAATATCCCACGATTTAAATAAAAAGTTACATATTTACTTTTACACACTTTAAACTACTTACTGCACGCGCGACGTTATTATCTTTACGAAGTAAAAAGAAGAAAAACTTGAAATTAAACCCTTATACCACCAATCCGCCTGGCCAGCGTGGTATTAGTAAGCCAAGTATCCCTTCGTCACGGGAGGAGGCCCGTCCCTGCAGTGGGACATTAATGGGCTGATGATGATCATCCTGATTGTTGCCTGCGGCATATATAGTCATTTTGCGATCAACTTATTTCGTTATTAAGACAATAACCTATGCAAAATATATAGAGAAACCCCACAATGAAGAGCTTTATGCATGGCAAAGGAAAGGCATATACAGAACTGTCAGCCAACCTTCAATAGCGGAGATGCACAGGAAAAAGAAGAAACATAGGATAAGAAGAATAAAATTAACTTCAATAAGTTATAACAAGGTTATATTATTTAAAAAAAATCAATACCTAAAATTTACAAGTAAAAGTAAAGAAATTAAACAAAAATTAAATAATACATCACAATTTATTACTCAAAAACACGATGAAGTTAACGAAGTCTCATTATAAATAGTTCTTTTCTCGATACTATCGACGCGTGTGGCTAAAGCATGGATGTTCTTTTCAATGGCTTTAACTTCATTTCTGAACCCTGCCATTGTCGACTCTAGCTCCATCAAACACTGCAGCTTATTTTGTAGCGTTTCATACTTATGTGTTATAAAATCTCTAGCAGCTTGCGAATCCATCAGTTCTTTTTCGATTTTGTCAATAACTTCAAATTTGAATTCGTCAAATTTTGATTCAAGTGTTGGACCCAACAAGTTGGCTCCTTTTATAGCAAGTTCTTCATCTTTTGATTTAATAAGATCTTTTGATGCCATCGTTTAGTAATTTTTTGGTGTATTGAAACGAAACAATTTTAAATTATTATAAAAATCTTTCATTTTTGCTACGGTACCTACGAGTATTATACTGTAATGTAAATGTCATAATGACAGGACTTTTTTCTTGTTGATGTTTAGACTTTACTTTTTTTAACGTATTATTATCTATGTTTTGCGGCCAGAAATGTAGAAGGACCTTCTTTTCAAATCAATGTGTTTATTTTTCTACATTGTGTAGGAATCCATACGTTTTTACGTCGCCTGGGAAACCCGATAAGCGTTTCGGAGTTCTTGTCCGACCCGCTCAGACCGTTGTACTGACTAAAACCTACGTAGCCACCGAAAGCTAAATATTAAAGCTGATTTACACAGGGTCAGTAACTGACTTCAAATTCGAGGCAAGTCAGTGCTGATTCGAAAAAAAGCCCGTGTAAACTGATTTGAAGTCAGTACAGTGGCTTGAAGTCAGCGCTGACTTGAATATTCGCACACGAATATTTTGAAGTCAGTTGGCGCCCCCCGCCACCCGCGCACCCCCGTGACAGCCAAATAAACCCCGTGTAAACAGACAAGTCATTGCGTGCTTGTCACTGCCGCTGCGTTGTAGAGTAACCACGTTTTTTTTCAAAATGAAGTTCTCATAACCAGTTTGTACTCCGCAGGATCTTCAAATTGCAATTGCTTCAACAAACAAAGCAGAGCCACCAGTTTCGTTTCTATCGTCAATCCATTTTCTTACCTACGGTCGTTTATTTTTAGTTATCTCATTTTCTACCATTTCTATTAACTCATTGAACAGCAAAATTGATTTTTTTTTAACAAATAATTAAATCTTCGTTTCAGTTGTTTTCGCGAATTCATTTTTCCCACTGACTTCACACACATGTGGTCACTGTGAGAAACGCACCACTTCTACTTACTTCATGTAAACAGTTAAAGTCAGTCGCGGCGCCGACATTGGCGCTGCGACTGACTTGTCTACTGACCCTGTGTAAATCAGCCTTTACGGTAGACAAACTACATTTTGACCAACCTAAAAGTAGTAGCATCTAAAAGTAATTTAAAATAAAAAAAACTAAACGAAATTCTAAAAGCTTATGTTCTCAAGAATCTCTCGACAATAGTATTACACAATCAATCTATCATCTAGCCTATAGCAGTCCACTGCTGGACTGGAGGCCTCTCCCGCCAACAATATTACTTTTATTTGAATTAAACTACATATTTTATTAAATACAATATATTTAGAATATATATTTTATTAAAAACAAGCAACAGCCAACATCGTTATCATAGGAAATATAAAACCTAGATAACTCGACAAACGCAAAGAGGAATACAAAACAAACTAAATGAAATATTGTATCACAAATGTTTAGTCGATATGCGTATTTATTTTAATACTAGCTGCTGTGCCCGCGACTTCGTTCGCGTGGCGGATGTTACTTACTTCGCAATTCGATTTAATACTGAAAAATCGTTTTTTAAACCTTATAACAAACAGATATACCTACACACGAATTGTAAAATTAACGAACGAATCAAAACCTTTTCAAAAACAGATCTTTACAAAGACAGATCTATGAAGACTGTGTCTAAACTTATACTGAAAGACATGAGCGAACGTCATTCTTTCAAGTAAAATCTTAATACCGCGATACTGAAAATGACGTCACAGGCACAATGCCATCTGTTGTCAAATTTGTAAGTTAAAATAAATGACATCGCTTTTTTCATCATAACAGCCCATTAATGTCCCACTGCAAGGACGCGCCTCCTCCCGTGACGGAGGGATACTTGGCCTACTAATACCACGTTGGCCAGTCTGATTGGTATAGGGTTTAATTTCAAGTTTTCCTTCATTTTTATTTCGTAAAGATAATATTCACCGATAGTCCCTTAGTCGGTTTTACGCCACCCATGGGATGAGATGGGGAGGTGACATATTGTATTCTTGCTCCGTCACCACACGGATAATCGCTAATTAATTATGAATGAATACATTTGCACGCCACGTTATGGTGCGGCAGAATTACCTGCCTCGGTGGCGCGGCGGTCGCATTACATGGCTGGCGTGCATGAGGTCGCGGGTTCGATTCCCATGGAGGACAATTGTGATACACAAACTATTGTCCTTAGTCTGGATGTTCTTTGTGTCCGTTAAATTGATATTTTTAAAGGCTAGTGTGAAGACTTATAATAATTGATATTACACATACGATTCATGGTTAATTTTATTAACATTTAAAAGGAATAACTTATTAATAGCACTTAATAATAAAATAGTTATATATTATTTAAAAACTCATTTATTTTATGATTACTACTGGTAACGCCATCTCGTGAACAAAAGAAACGAAATTTAAATTCATTCAACATTGAACCAAATCCATTTTTCATGACCCCTGATTTGTATTGGACTGTTCTAATAAAGAGATCTAGCGATATCTCGAGTATTACTTATCCGATTCCGATTGTTCTATTATAGTATAGATAGATACCTACTTTAAACTTAATACCTAAAAACTACGTATCTATGTATTTTAATATCTAAAGCTCGCTTATTCCGAGAAGAGTCAATAAGAACCACGTCCGTTCGCATTAAGAGTCAATGTGAATGAAATTATAGATGCATCGGTTGGCCGTTTCGGACGTTAAACAAAAATCAACCGTACAGCCGTACTCATACTGGCGCGGCGACATTTGGAAATTTTCTTTCATCTAAATCTTGTGTGTTTATAAACCGATTTCTATAAATTTTTTTTTATGAATAAGGTTTTAAAGTGTACTTTTGAAATATGGGAGTTTGAAAAAGATATGTCTATGCAAATTACAATATATTTATGTATTTAATACACTTTGAAGAAAACCCTAACGATTAAACAGGTTATTGTGGCTAATATATAAAAGATAGATATATACTATTCAAGACTTTTTTGTACATCTTTTGAAGACCATTATTTTTGTAATACATATTTTTGGCGTATGATCAACGTACGCGATGATAAGAGCTCGAACGCGCTTTTTTTCAACCGACTTGCTTCAAATTTATCGTCACTGCTCAGCTCCTATGTGTCTTAGCGTTATGTTATACAGCCTATAACCTGCCCGGGAGTATGGACTACAATTGTACCAAGTTTGGTTAAAATGCCTTCAGTAGTTTTTGACCCATGCGTGCACATACAGACAGACAGACAGACAGACAGACAGACAGACAGACAGACAAAAAATTTATTGATTGCATTTTTGGCATTAGTATCGATCACCATTCATCCTCCAATATTAATTTTTAACATATATTCAATGTACAGAATTGATCTCTCTACAGTTTTATTATAAGTATAGATGTGTAGAGTTTATTTTACTACACAAATGCAGATTGCTTTATCACGTGAAGGTGGGAAAAAGTTAAAAAATAAAGAAAATAAAAAATAAATATTCCTCACACCTTCACAACGCCATCTAGTCCCAAACTAAGCTAAGCTATAACAGTAGCAGTAGTCTAGTACTATGGGTACTAGACTACTGATAAACATACATAAATACAAAGTTGGTTTATTAAAATCTTTTAATCAATCGCAGGGATCGTTCCCTACGAGTTTGTAATAAATATGGTATCCCGCTATAGAGTTTGTTGCGCCGCTTCTTTTCTTCAAGCGCCTTGCAAGCGGTGGTAAAGTTAACACCGGTTTAAACTATAGGTCAATTCTCGCAACTAAAAATCGTTAGACAACTGTACTTTACTTTTATTTACGGTTAATTTAACTCTTAATTGTCACAATTAAAAGAATTAATTTACTAAAGTAATGTAATCGTACCTAAGCTTAAAACGCCATTCTTGTAATTTTTAAAGTGACAGTTCATGTAATCTTCTCCAATAAGAAACGTGAAACATTAACCCCCTTAACTCATAAACGCCTCTTAAATTTAAGTCAATTGATTAGCTTAAATTCTTACAATTTTGTTTGGTATAAGGTTGGTTTTGCTAATAAAACTCTCGCTAAACATTGATTAAATTTAAGAAACGTTTATGAGTAAGAGGATAGGTATTTATCTTAATTTTAACTTTCACTTTAATTAAAAATTAAATTTAAGTTACAATTCAAGGTCTTACATTTAACAATGTTACAATAATGAATAATAAAATTATTTATCATTAACATACTCAAGATTATGAAACACTTCGCTACCTAGTAATCAATACTAGTGAGGGTTAGTTAAATGACTAAGTGGTAAAGTAATTTTCCTTAGATAAAAGTAAATAAGTGCCTATAGGTATTTCAATGCCAAACTGAAGAGTTCTAGTTAATTTTCCAGTTTAATAATGAAACTACTAAACTACTTTTCTATGGTTAATATGTATGTATTTACAAAAAAAAATAGTTTATGTGTGTTTATCCGTTGTCTAGTACTCATAGTACACGCTTTGCTTAGTTTGGGACTAGATGACGTTGTGTGAATGTGTGAGGAATATTTATTTATTTAATTTTCATTGACGACCAATGGGACATAGTGATTATAGACCACTGACTATTCAATCAATGACTATTCTTTGGTTGCTACGCAGAAGTCTCGGGTTCGATTCTTGGTCGATTTAAATAATGCTGTGCTTAATTATATAAACTAAGCTTTGACCAAAGTCTATATAGACGCATGCACAGGATGCAATACAAACTGTTCGGTCATCTTAACAGCCCATTAATGTCCCACTGCAGGGACGGGCCTCCTCCCGTGACGGAGGGATACTTGGCCTACTAATACCACGCTGGCCAGACGGATTGGTATAGGGTTTAATTTCAAGTTTTCCTTCTTTCTATGTAAAGTTAATTTTCACAGATAGTCCCTTAGTCGGTTTCTACGACAGTTATGGGATAAGAAGGGGTGGTGACATATTCTTACTCCGTCACCACACGGATGAAATTGTTTAGTAATAGGTACTAACAAACAGTGGTGGCTGTTGTATTCTAAAGCCACGAATAATGACTTACGATAATGTCAATTTTTACTTACTTTTCCTTGCTGGTATTGACTGCGAATTAGTATCTTTACCCACCTTTTTCGGCAACCTCAGAGTGATGTAAAATCTTATATTTTTACTCTGTGGACAATATACAGTAGAACCTCAATAACTCAAACCTCGGTAACTCAAAAACCTCTATAACTTAAAAAAAAAATGTTCCCTTCCCTTCAGAGCCCAAAACCTCTATAACTCAAAATTCGCAACCTCTATAAGTCAAATAAGTAATCTTTGTATTGGCCCTCAGTAACTAAAAGAAATGTTTCCACAACCTCTATAACAGGGAGAAATTATTGATGTTAGATTTTAGTGATATGTTAAAGATCTCGTGTCCATTGCAATTGTATAATGCTCTTAACAAAGTGTTCACAGATATTTATGATAGTTGTTATATTAATATAAGGGTTAATACTAGTCAGAGAAATAAAAGCTGGATAAATGAAAATGTTAAAAAAATGATAAGGGAAAGAGATAAGCTATTTGTTTTATGGAGAAATGATTCAAAGAATATGATTAAACGATTAAATTACACAAAGTATAGAAATAAATGTCAGAAAGTAATAACTAGGTGTAGGAATGAATACGATAAGCAAAGTATTATAGATTGTAATAATAATATTAAAAAGATATGGGACAGAATAAATATAATGCTGGGTAACCAAAAACAATCATTAGATAGTGTGATATTAAGTAATATAAAAAACCAAGGTAATGAAAAAGATATTTGTAATAAATTTGCACTAACCTTTTCCGAGGATGTAAATAAAATAAAACACACCTGCGATGTGAAATGGTTAAGCAGAGAGTTGTATGCTAAAGAGTCGGAGGTGTGCATGAGATGGCAACCAGTACAGAGTCATGACATAAAGCGAGTTATCATGGGTATGAACGCTAACAAGTCACCGGGGAGTGATCTCATACGCATGTCCGATCTACGATTAATAGTTAATAAGATAAGTCCTGTAATCGCTAATCTAGTTAATTTAAGTATAAGTCAATCTGTATTTCCTAATAAGTTAAAAGAAGCTATTGTTCGTCCTATATATAAGAAGGGGGACCATAAAAATTTATCCAATTATAGACCGATTTCAATACTTTCAAGTATTGATAAAATTGTAGAAAAATCATTATGCAACCAATTATCAAATTATCTTCACAAGAATAATATTCTTAACAGTTGTCAGCATGGTTTCCAAAGAGGCAAAAGTACAAATACTTTGTTATCGAAATTTACAAACGAAATTAACACTTACCTTAATGACAAGAAATTTGTGGTGGCGGTCTTTTTTGATTTTCAACGTGCTTTTGATACTTTGGAAACGGAAACCCTTTTACAAGCAATGAGGGAGTGCGGAGTGGGTGGGAGACTTAATTTATGGTTTCGTGACTATCTCACTTCGCGTTCCTTTAAGGTCAAGGTGGGTGATTCGTACAGTGACGAGGGGGAGGTGAAGTGTGGGGTGCCACAAGGCTCGGGATGCGGTCCTGTCTGCTACCTCATGCACGTGAACACCCTATGCGAAACCTTAGGCCATAGCTCGACATATATGTTCGCAGACGACCTGTGCGCGCTTCATGCAGGGACTGACCTAACTGAAATCTATCGGTTTCTACAAACTGACGTAAACGCCGTAGTTAAATGGTCACATGACAATGGTATTGTGCTTAACACATCAAAGACTAAATATCTTATTATACATTCACCTTACCTACTCCCACCTGCTACTGTACCACACATCATCACACATAGTTTTGAATGTTTTCATAGTAATTTACAAAATTGTACATGTACATCTATTGAAAAATGTGAATATGTTACTTACCTGGGAATGAAAATAGATGAAAACTTCTCTTGGTCCTACCACATAGATTATTTATGTAACAAACTAAGAATATTATTAGGTAAATTTTACCATCTTAGTTATAAAGTACCTACTAGTACACTAAAGTGTTTATATTTTGCATTAGTTGATCCAATACTGAGTTATGGCCTTGATTGCTATGGACTTACCTTTAAAACTTACATTTTAAGATTAGAGACACTCCAAATTAGATTTTTAAAATTACTGGTAAGCAAAAAAATTAAAGATAGTTGTTCTAAAGACTACAATAAATTATTTAAAATAACTAGTATACTTCCAATAAGTTTAAAACATAATTATTTACTACTACTAAACAATCATAGCAGTCAAGGAAATCACTCACTAGTCACCCATAGCACTCATACAAGGTCGATATCTGCAGGTAGGTACACCGTTCCCAGAGTTACTAATTATTATGGAGACAGAACATTAGAAAAACGCTTACCGTACCTGTTAAACGGTCTACCTGCTGATATTAGACACGAACCTAATAAGAATAAATTTGCTAAACTGCTAAAGAAATATTTATTAAATACTCTTACCTGATTTAACTGTTATTATGTAATTTAACTCTTAATTTAGATTTATCACTAAAGCTACCTCATTGATAATTGTATAATTATGTATTATGTTATTTAAGAGACTCCCTGATCTCACAGATAAACAGCGTCAGCTGTTTTGTGAGACTGATGTATAATTAGATGTAAACTTATATGTTAATAATAAACAATAAACAAAATAAAAACAAACATAAAATTGTTTGTCAATGAGTCATTTTGAATGAGTGTGCAAAACAAAAGTTTTCGGTATTTACGGCTTGCACGTGTTCACTACATAATTAAATTGATAACGTAAACAATACATATGGCACCTATTGTTTGCTTCTTCGAAATTCTTTAAAGCTTTGCGGCGGCCGAGGTTAGCTTTAAGACAAAGGCTTACTTAAATCATTTAGTTTTTGATCATTGTGCAAAACAAACGTTTTCGGTATTTATGGCTTGCACGTGTTCACTTCATAATTAAATTGATAACGTAAACAATACATATGTCACCTATTGTTTGCTTCTTCGAAATTCTTTAAAGCTTTGCGGTGGCGGAAAATAGGAACAAGGGGTCATACATACACATGTACATACCCATGTACATACCTACCTCTATACATATTAACCTAAACCCTTGGTAACTAAAAACCTCGAAAACTCAAAATATTTTGTGTTTCCCTTGGACTTTTACTTATCGAGGTTCTACTGTACATTCATTGGGTACCAAGGAACTTACACTCTAACTGGAATGCTTACGGTCACAAAAATCCGTTCCTAATTTACAGCTGTATGAGTGGAGTGTGTCGCTCTCTAAACGAGAAACCAACATTTAACTTACAGTTGCAAGAGAGAGATGCAATTGCGTTGTCCTTGTCGGAGTATTTTTCCCTTTCATCGTATAAACAAATATAAAACTACGATTTAATTTGTCTAAGTACGATCTAATGTATAAAACTATGTTATCATATAAGTGACATAATTTGGCTTAATGATAATAAAGATATTAAACCTAAACCTAAATTTGCTTCGTAAGCATTCCAGTTAGAGTGTAAGTTCCTAGTTGGGTACTACTACTAACTCTGGCAAGCTGACTAGTATAATTTTGATCGAGTTTTCCCTTTATATAGTGTTCTATCACAAAGACTGGTTTTACTAGTTTAAGCAAAGTTTGTATTTGCTTTTATAATTAAATAAAAAATTAAATAAAAATAATATTTGTAAGAGCAAATATTATTTTTATTTAATTAAATTAAACGACTAGTGGCGGTAGCAAGATATAGTGGGTTCATTGATATAGATAACATTTTTAAATTTGCTTAGCTATAAATAATGATAATAAGAATTAAGTAGGTAACTATTTACTGTGATATTATACCTATTGTCTATAATATTAATTATATATACCTAGGTATGGTATAGTCACTACCGTCGCGAGGCAGTTGCATTTGTAAACTTAATTGATTTCGTATTGCTTAGAAATCGAACACCATACTGGGCAATCCAGATAATTAACACGTGTATAAACAACAGATAAATAATATGTAGTGTTTATAATTAATTATTCTATTTACCTACTTAATAACATAAACACTATTAATTATGAGACACTAAGAATGTAGTAATTATACATTAATATACACTTCTATTAATAACACGAAGTTGCATAGATGACTTATTAATAGATTTTCAATACATAATTTTTTTTTCAGGCGGGATCGCGCTTCGATTCCCACACATCACAATTATTTCTGCGATCCCCAAATTGTTTCCTGAGTCTGGATGTTCTTTGTGTCTTTTAAATGGATGTTTATTAAAGTCTCGGCGACATAGTCTTTCGAAGTGCGTACCTATGTATTCTTTTATTTTATCTTTTATTTAAGATAAATGTAAGATCTAAATCTCAATGATTGAGATTTAAAGACAGTATCAGATTTACTTTTATCTTATTGTTTGTGTATAACTAGAGTGTTTCCGGTTTATAAAGGAAAAAGAGGAGGAGCTTCTCTTAACGGTAGTATTTTTTTAAATGTTTGTTACTTCAGAACTCAATAATTTCATGACTAAATTAATTAATATCCGTTGTTCTGTTACCCATAACACAAGCAGGTTAAGCCTAGCTTACTTTGGGAACAGATGACGCTGTGTAGAGATGTCAAAAAAAACTCTGTAATTTTTTTTTTAAACTATCATTCTGTGCCTAGCAGTGTGACGCTTATGGCCTTGATTAAAAGATAACTACAAAAGGATACAAGGAAATGCTAAAAGTAATGCAGACACAAATATGTAGAACTAAGGCGACCGTTATCATTGATTCAAGCACCCAACGTTCTTCAACAACATGTTGATAAAACACTTTGTTTTTAGAGTTACCTACAACAATCTGTAATAATAAAACCAGTTATTCAAGATACAATAAAAAAACCAAAAGTTTAAGGGGGAGGTAGAGTTCAAACTTCAAATTTCAAAATGCTTTATTTCATAAAATTTATCACAAATTGTTTGAAATCGTCTTACTTTACTTGAAATTGAAGATACAGTTAAAATTATAGATCGACACAGACAAACGCCACAGCACTAAAAAAACCGAGTTGTATTGTCCAATGTAAATTAGAGGAGAAAAATAAAACCAATCTACTATTCAAATCTACTTGTCTGTCTGTGTTGATCCATAAATTCCAGTTTCCTAATGCATAGAGCCAATTAGAAGAACCCTTGCAAAGAAACTCATGGCAAATCATTTAAAACTCAGTTGTGTATTATGTAGTTATTCAAGGCATCCGACGTTGTTTAACGACAACAGTCGGGACCGACTTCGCGTCCTTCAAAGCACGTAGACGCTCAGATCAACCTTCCCATCTTTGCTTAACCAGCATTATCTATACTAATATTATAAAGAGGTAAAGTTTGTGTGTTTGTATGTTTGTGTGTTTGTGACGTTGTAGTAGGGGTAATCTCTGGATCTAATGAACCGATTTTAAAAAATCTTTCTGTGTTGAATAGTTTATTTATCGGGGAGTGTAAATCTATACTATGTAATACCTATAAAGAGGTAAAGTTTGTGTGTTTGCGAGATTGTGACGTTGTTTGTTGTTTGACGTTTATCTCTGGATCTAATAAACCGATTTTTAAAATTCCTTCTGTGTTAAATAGTTCATTTATCGGGGCGTGTCATAGGCTATATAGTATCACGCTATGACTAATAGGAGTGGAGCAGTAATGAAATATGTTTAAAAACTGACGCGTTTTTTTCGCCGCCTTGCATAGTTATGTAGAGTTGATCTCTCGAATTATTATTTATACTAGCTGACCCGTGCCCACTCCGTTGGGATGCGAAAAAACCGCGTCCCTTTTCAAACATATTTCATTACTGCTCCACTCCTTTTAGTCATAGCGTGATACTATATAACCTATGACACGCCCCGATAAATGAACTATTTAACACAGAAGGAATTTTAAAAATCGGTTTATTAGATCCAGAGATAAACGTCAAACAACAAACAACGTCACAATCTCACAAACACACAAACTTTACCTCTTTATAGGTATTACATAGTATAGATTTACACTTTTTTTGCTAAAGGAAATGGGTTTAAAAGATTTTACTTCAATTGCAATGCAATGTAGTAATTTTATTTGTATTTAAGAATACAAAGAGTTATTATTGAAATCAATAAAGGGCTTTACTTTTCTAACATTAGCTCCTCATAGTATAAGGCACTTTTTTTTAAATCTCATTTATTTAAAATAGCCATACATCGTATAGATTAAGTTGGCTGAACCATTTAGAAAACCGGGAAATTGAAGGCAACTGTGATGTCATTTTGATCGCTTGTTTTATCTACAGGAAGCAGTATGAAAATGCTACTGTGTTTAAGTGAAGAGTATAATTTTCAATAACTAAGTATATAGTAGTTACTGAAATTGAAGGAGCGGTTACACTTAACACTGACATTGCAAACACCAATGAGCAGTGGTTAAAACTTACCATACTTGCTTACTCTTCTACCAGGGGACATTAGCTAGTTAGCGACTTGGCTGAGCTCAGGCCTTACTGCATTCCACAATGAGCAGCTACTACTTACCCTAGCAGGTTGCTTAATAAATAAATATATAATCCTCACCCATTCACACATCGCCATCTAGTCCCAAACTAAGCCAAGCTTGTACTATAGGTACTAGACAACGGATACACATGCTTAAATACTTTTTTTTTCTAATACATACATATTATACATAGAAAACACTCAGACAAATGCAAACTATCATGTTCCTGCACACTAAGATTTTTGCATTGAGCGGGAATCGAACCCGAGTCCTCTGCGTAGCAGCCATGTAATATATCGACTGCGCCACAGAGGTCGTCAATAAAAGGTTCAACACAGACTTTTTGCATTCAATTTACACTAACGTTTGACTTTGATTTTGTCATTGCACAGTGGTAAGTTAGATGCTTTCACGTGTCAAATGACATACATTTACTATCTATAACATTAATTTTAATGGAACTAATGGCACTTCAATATGTTAGCACGATGATAGCCTTAAATATTATGTGAATTATGGTAAAGCATGATAAGGAGCAAATATTTATAGAGCTTACTTGTGTGTAACTACGAGTATGTGACGTATTGGTTAAAGTAAGTGATTGCTGGGCAAAGGTCTTAGGTTTGATTCTATCTTTATGCAAGGCTAATGTAAGAAGTCTCCTTGTGGTGATGGAGTAAGAATACCTACAATATATCACTACCCCATCTCATCCCATGGGTGTCGTTAAAACCGACTAAGGAACTATTCGTGAAAATTACCTTAACGAAATAAAAAGAAGGAAAACTTGAAATTAAACCCTATACCAATCCGTCTGGCCAGCGTGGTATTAGTAGGCCAAGTATCCCTCCGTCACAGGAGGAGGCCCGTCCCAGTTTTCCTTCTTTTTATTTCGTTAAGATAATAATCACGAATAGTCCCTTAGTCGGTTTTTACGACACTCATAGGATGAGATAGGGTGGTGACATATTGTATTCTTACTCCGTCACCACACGGAGAATTTAAATTATTAATATTATGACTAGATATATCTTTTTAAAAGGATAAATAATATTATTATCAATCACCATACCGTCTGCCGTCAATAGCATAGTTACAGTAAGTCGGGTTTTTGTCAAAATTGAGTTAGGTATACAGCCGTGATCACGATAACGAGATCTACAACTGTATCTAACTCATTTATTTGTATCGTTTTTTAATCCAAAGTTAACAATTAGAAATTTGCAGTAAGTCGACCAATTTTTTTACATCACAAAGCATGATTACAGTCTGTATACTTACGGCAAAAGTTTTATTTAGAGTCTCACTGCATAAGAGCAGTATGACATATATACTGCTAATATGTTTGGTCATTAACAGTTTAAAAATAGAATATAGGCCAATCATAAAAACTTTAAGAAGATATACTGTTTTGATCTTAAGCAGCTTCCCAATATTTACTAAGTGTGTATCTAGTCTTACAAACAGTATGCAGCGATACTGCATGTATGCTTAGTAATTGATCCTTAGCGTTGGTTCCTTAATACTTACCACAAGGACAGTATGATACTATATTGAATTTATGTTAAGCAACGTAATCAAATCTAACGTAATGGTTACTTATTATACAGAGAGTATGTAGCCATCCTGTGTTCATGTTTAGACAGCAGGATAGCGATAGCGGACAGATGCACAAATCACGTGGACAGTAAATTAGCTATACTGTACTCATACTAAGCAGAACATACATATAATATGATCTTACTACTAATTATAAGAAGTGTTTGTCTAGGTCTTGCATGTCTACATAGCTGCGATATAATGCCACGTCATGAATATACTGCAGTAAAGTTGCTTCACTGTGAACGTAATATGTTATTGTAACTAAAAGTCGTACAATTTCTCTTTTATTACAAACAGTGAAGTATAATAAATTATATAATAATCTGTTCCCCGAATACCTACATAATTTAATATTACATACACTACTACGATGGCGCGGGGAGGGTGCGGGGTTTTGAGAAAAAGGTGGTTAAAGTTTTGGATCGAAATTTTTACACAAATCTTTTGTTTGCAATCGGATCACAATGGTCACAAACTCCAAATACAATTTGTGCTTCATGTACTTAATAATTATGTTATACATCGCCAAAGCTATACAGACAGCAGAAAGGCTTACAAATTAGATAAGGAAAACGTAAAAGAACATAAATACACTTCTCATAAAAAAAATCGAAACAGTCTGCAAGTTTGTGTTTTGTATGGATTATGAGAAAAATGTGTACCTATATTTAGGAATATGTGTTATATGCCATTTAATAGGGAATTTAATGAGGTTTTCAAATAATAATGTTACTTAACGTTCTAAATTTAAATTTAATTTTCGTAGATTTCGTATTTTGTTTAACAAGTCGTTTTTACCCTGTACGTAGTTTGACGGACATTGATAAAATTACGCACGTTAATGAAAAAAAAGCTAGGAAGCGTTTATTTAATAACCCGTAACTCGCTTCCAGAGTTCCTCGCGCCTCTTATTAATGCATCCATGCGATTTTCACCCGCAAAAACCGCCAAGTGGTGGCATTGCTGAATTCTCGACTTAGTCAGCGTGTAACAGCTGAAAGATTGCATCTAAGCCAGTTATATTTTCATAGAATCTACAAACGCTTTCAAGAGACTCGACGACCTCGACGACTCGACGACCTCGGTGGCGCGCCGGTAGAGCCAGCGGCTGCCGCGCATGAGGTTGTGGGTTCGATCCCCACGCAGGACAATAATTTGTGAGATCCACAAATTATTGTCTTGAGTCTGGGTGTTCTTTGTGTCCGTTAATTGATGTTTGTAAAAGTCCCCGCGACACAGGGCATGATCCATAGTGCGGGAGTTGTCTTTTAAAAAAAAAAAAAAAAGACTTGTTTGTTCACGTGCCCTTAGTGATCTGGCAGAAAACAGGTGATTTCTGACTGAAAAGATCGATTTATAGTTACAACTTCAAAATCTACGCATTAATGTCTTTCAACCGCAGCAGCAGCTTCATGATGAACCTATGGTAGCTACATATAAGTGACTCTATAATTAGAAGAAGGTTGAAGGAACGTAAACTGTTACCATACAAGCCAGCAAATATGGAGAATTATCTGCAGATCATCGAAAAGCGTGTCTTAACTTTTCACGCAATTACCTAAAATGGTCATACATCTAGTGGAACAAATTTCTCCTTTCTAAAGAGTGTTAAATTATACTGTATGGTAAGGATGGAAGGACTAAGGTCTACAGAAGAGATAGAGAATACTTTGCACCATGCTGGATTGAAAGAAAAGGTCATCCATGGTGGTGGTTCGTGGACTATTTGGGGAGAAATTAGCGGCGGCGACAAGACAGAGTTTGTCTTTGTTTTTGGGTCACGTCTGCCTTTATTTAAGTCATAGGGACATTGAACAGTGTCTTGAAGCTCATGTTATACCCTATGCACATTTTATTGACCGCGGTTTTACATTTACGCACAAGGATGCTAGGGCAAACACAGCGAGCGTCGTATGAGATTATGATTCCGTAGTAGATATCTCTATTATTGATTGGCCAGCAAGAAGCCCGAACATGAATCCGGTTTACAATCTATGCAATAAGTAAAAAAGACGAATTAGTGCAAGAGATCATGCCTTAAAAACACTTAGCCAGCTGTAAAATAAGTATAATCCAAGAGGAATAGAACAGAACGCCACTATATTTTATCGTGACTCTCATCCGATCGATGAAGAACCGTACAGAAGCAGTAATGAGACCTTGGGCAGGGACATATGAGTCATTAAATAAACGCTTCCTAGCTTTTTTTTTCATGTATGTGCGTAATTTTATCAATTTCCGTCAAACTACGTACAGGGTAAAAACGACTTGTTAAACAAAACACAAAATATACGAAAATTTAATTTGAATTTAGAACGTTACATTATTATTTGAAAACCTCATTAAATTCCCTATTAAATGTCATATAACACGTATTCCTAAATATACACATTTTTCTCATAATCCATACAAAACACAAACTTGCAGACCGTTTCGATTTTTTTGATGAGAAGTGTATAATGACACCTTTTAAGTGTGTTTAGATCTTCAAAAGGTGGTAATGCTACCTCGCATGGACAGCTACAAAGAATCAATATTCTGTCCTCGAATTATTGCGTTACGTTATGAAACGTTTGCTCCTTTATGTAAATCTAATAAAGAAAATAATCCTTACGCTGTCTTATGGCATGAAGCGATTTCAGGCCGAAATGTTTATGACATTGTGTCAACATTCAGAGCTTTTTTTATACACCATCGGAATAAAAGTCACTTGGTGATTTGGCCAGATAATTGTTCGTCACAAAACAAGAACTAGACACTGTTTTCGTTTGTCAATATTGTAAACAGTGATTTAAGCTCAAGTTTCAAGTTGTACTTGGAGAGTATAATATGCTACATTCTTTATTTTAAATACAATGTTAAAACCATTAACTAGTTGTTTTATTATCACTGCAACCTAATAATATAAAAATTTTGAATCATTATAAGTTTGTATGGTTACTTAGCTTAAATACAGTAAAACACACACTTACTGTATTTAAGCTAAGTAACCCTACAAACTTATAATGAGGCAAAGGTTTGTACTGTACTTATGCTAAGTGTTCCCTATCAAAGAGCCTTTAGGAAATACTTAGCATAACAACAATAATGTGTTTATTTTTTCTTACAATTATTCAGTTTTAGTTTTTTAATAAGTTATAGATAGGTGCTGAAGTCTTCTATAATTTAAGGTATCAACCATCGTGATCCGATTTCAAACAAAGGATTTATTTAGAAAATTCAACCCAAAACTTTAACCGCGTTTTTCTCAAAACTATATAAAGCGTACTTACTGCAACTATGCTATTGACGGCAGCGTAGTACCAGTATGCACGATAGCGTTCTGATAATATTAACATTTGTACTCAAGCTTCCATACTGTCATCAGTTCTGTTAATATTGTGTTCAATAATATTATCTAACGTGATAATTCAAAATTAAAACGTGAAAAAATATATTTGTAAGTATTTTTTTTTAACCCCCTTACACATAAACGCTTCTTAAATTTTAGTCAATTGATTATCATAAATTCTTACTGTTTTGTTTTGTATGAAGGTTGGTTTTCCTAATAAAAATCTCGCTAAACAGTGATTAAATTTAAGAGGCGTTTATGAGTAAGGGGGGATAAGTAGGTATAATGCTAGTATTAATGTTACTTTATTTGGGTCTAAATTAATTACATAAGCGTGAAAAAAATATTTTTGTTTTGTGTATGTTTAATTTATTTTCTATTGATTGTTAAGTGCGTAAAATATGTATTTAATTAGTTAGAAAGAGAAGTTTTATTTTTGGAACTTTGTGTTATTTTTTTCATTCGGAAAAACGCTTTTCGCGTAGGTACCTACTGATGATTGAGTAGATACTGGTCTCATTCAATGATAGGGAGAAATGAGATCTAAGAATTTACCGTATAAATAGTAAAAAAAAGCTTGCAGTTTTGTTTTGTGTCAACATTATTTATCCATCACATTCATAATTAAAATTTCTACTAAGCATAAATTAGTCAACATGCTGTTTAAAAACTTAACGTAGTGACCACTGCTACGCAGAGGTCTCGAGTTCGATTCTCGCTCAATGCAAATCTTTGTGTGCATGAACATGAATGTTTGCATTGGTCTGGATGTTTTCTATGTATATTATTATGTATGTATTTACAAAAAAAAAGTATTTAAGTATGTTTATCCGTTGTCTAGCACCCATAGTACAAGCTTTGCTTAGTTTGGGACTAGATGGCGGTGTGGAAATGTGTAAGGAAACTCTTCAGCTTTATATATTAGGATCTATACTAATATATAAAGCTGAAGAGTTTGTCTGTTTGTTTGAACGCAGGACATTAATGGGCTGTTATGATGGTACGATATGATTATATCATTATCACCATAATATCAGCCAATTGACGTCCTCTGCTGGCCATAGGCCTCCTCCAAGTAATGCCACCTTGTGCGGTCTTGTGCCCCCCTATTCCATCGGTTTCCCGCCGTCCTAACCAGGGCGTCGCGGCGTCGGTCCATCGTGTCCCCACCCTTTTCGCTTTCCGGTATATGATAATATTTTGTAAAAGTCGTATTCCCGCTCGCGAAGACACAACAACACGTCCGCTGTTCCGTCCTCGCCGTCGAGGCCGGAATAGCACCGCGTTCGCTTCTAGAGGGCGCCTGCCGCACGTCCTGTTAGTCAGTGACGGTCCAGGCCGAGGTTCGTACTCCACAGGGATGCCCCTGAGGCACGTCACTTAAATGTCTTTGGTTGAAGGCCATCCGCCCCACCACAGCCCGCGTAAAGTAGTAAATGTCCCAGGAGACAAACTACTCGTCCTCAACAAAAAAAAATACCGCTAAATGCAAATGTGTGCATGAACATGACTGTTTGCTCTGTTCTGGGTGTTTTCTATCTTTAGATTAAACGCATTTACTAATCAAAAAGTATTTTTAAAGTATGTTTATATATCAAAAAGTATTTTTAAAGTATGTTGGCCATATATAGTATAAGTATAAGCTTTGCTTAGCAGAACTAGATGCCGTTATGTGAATATATTATTAGGGTAATTAATATTAGGGTTTTTAAAGTTACACTGCGACTTCTCACAACTTTTTTCCTATTTGCAATGCTCACTGTTTCGCCCTTTATCAATAAAACTCTCCAGCATCTATATAACATACATCTGTTTTATTTTTAGTTCGGTCAGTAACCTAATGACCTAAATGAGGAAAACCTACAGGCGTTATTGTTTTGGATGGGTTAGCAATATTCTTTGTTCTCTATGTTATCGATTGAGAGGGCAAATAGTACGTTTACTGGTTTCTATTGTCCTCATTTATCTGTGTGGTGACGGAGTAAGAATACAGTGTGTCACCACCCCATCTCATCCCATGGGTGTCGTAAAACCGACTAAGGGACTATCCGTGAATATTATCTTTACAAAATAAAAAGAAGGAAAACTTGAAACAAAACCCTATACCAATCCGTCTGGCCAGCGTGGTATTAGTAGGTCAAGTAGCCCTCCGTCACGATAGGAGGCCCGTCCCTGCAGTGGGACATTGATTGGCTGTTATGATGATTTAGACTTTATGAAGATCGAGGCATTTTTTTTAAACTTGTGTTGATCCTGATAGAAAGCATGGATAAGGTCCAGGAAGATGGCAACGGCAGCCTTGAAAATACTACTTAGTCTGAATGCTCTTTTACGTTTGAAGAACACATCTAGAATGAAAAAAAAATAGAAGTCAAGGGGTCATTCTATAATGACCCCTTGACTTCTATTTTTTTTAACCTTGATCTATATCTCTATCTGAAGGAGGCCCGTTGCATACATACGTAATTATACGTACAAAATACTCAGACCAATGCAAATAATCATGTTCATGCACACAAAGATTTGCATTGAGCGGTAATCGAACCTGAAACCTCAGCGTAGCAGTTATGTTACACCACTGTAGAACCACTACGCCACAGAGGTCGTCATGTTATGTTGAATACACGAAAACAAACTTTCGCCTTTACGAGTTTATATCATCATCATCATCATAACAGCCCATCAATGTCCCACTTCAGGGACGGGCCTCCTCCCGTGGCGGAGGGATAATTGGCCTACTAATACCACGCTGGCCAGATTGATTGGTATAGGGTTTAATTTCAAGTTTTCCTTCTTTTTATTACGTAAAGATAATATTGACGGTTAGTCCCTTAGTCGGTTTATACGACACCCAAGGGATGATATGGGGTGGTGACATATTGTATTCTTACTCCGTCACCACACGGATGAGTTTATATGGGTTACTCCAACGTAATAATGGAAAAAAAACTAATTTTACGGATAAATATTGCTATCTACCGAAAATATTAAGCAAACATAAGATTATTAGATTTTATGAATGTTCTGATTAACGCTGAAATTTATCATAATCCATTAGGATATTGATTTTTGTCCATGCAGTCCATAAATGCAGATAGTCATAACGTTATGTTGTATTCTATGTATAATATTTATGTTTAAAAAATCATCATCATAACATCCCATTAATGTCCGACTGCATGGACAGGCCTCCTCTCGTGACCGAGGGATACTTGGCCTACTAATACCACGCTGGCCAAACGGATTGGTATAGGGTTTAATTTCAAGTTTTCCTTCTTTTTATTTATTTCGTACAGATAACATTTACGGATAGTCCCTTTACGACACCCATGGAATGAGATGGGGTGGCGACATATTGTATTCTTACTCCGTCATCACACTGATAACTATTACACATATTACTATTACATAAAATCACAATATTTTCTAGTAATTAAAACGCAACGTGGAGGTCACCTTATCAAAACAGATATTATAATCAAATGCCGATTAATTACAACAATATTACGATAAAATTTGATTAACTTGATTCTATAATATAATCACTGATTAATTGTTAAATTATCATCGTTATAATTATATCATTGTTAAATCTGAGCAAAATTGTATTTAAGAAACTTACAATTTGTTTGATTTATTTATTGATAATTAATTATAATATTTGTAGGTATTTAGGAACTACATAAGGATATTTCTTTGATTATACAAATCCACTTGTTTATATTGCTACATATCCATACTAATATTATAAATGGGAAAGTGTGTCTGTATGTTTGTCTTTCTTTCACGACAAAACGGAGCGACGAATTGACGTGATTTTTTAAGTGAAGATAGTTGAAGGGATGTGTTTTTGCATTGCTTTGGGTGTTTTTATCTTCAACAATGCTAGATCCCAGCCAAGCCATTGTCTACCCAAAATAAAAGCTGTTAAATCTTATAGCTCTCTAATTCCACTGGCTCCTGTATTTTTTTCCTAAATCTAACTCGAAGCATTGTGATAATGACGTGTGTGTGTGTGGCGTAGTAGTAGTACGCAGAAGTCTCGGGTTCGATTCCCGCTCAATGCAAATCTTTGTGTGCATGAACATGATTGTTTGCATTGGTCTTGGTGTTTTCTATGTATAATTAATATGTATTTATTTACAACAAAAAAGTACACATAGTACAAGCTCTGCTTAGTTTGTGACTAGATGGCGTTGTGTGAAAGTGTGAGGAATATATTTATAATTTCACTGGCTACTGTATTCTTTTCCTAAATCTAACTCGAAGCAGAGTGTGCTAATGTTACTGTGTTAAACCGTATTTGTATGTAGTTGTAGCAAAAAGTTATCAGTTAGTCTATCCACAGACATAAACTCTACTTCGTTTAGAAATAGTGGTCGTTTTGCATACAAATATATCAACATTCCACACTGTTGAGAATTAGTTGTTTGTATGTATGTGGGTAGATCTCCAGAGGCATTTTTTATCGTGTCGGACTGGAGAAACCCTTTTTGAAATCGATAAACGTTTTCATTACATTTTATTATGTATACTTTGGTGTCTAATCTATGTGGTGCAGGGCTGAAATTATAAATAAGTTTATTAGAAATATTAAAAAAAAAATCATAAACCCTAAAATCCTGATTGCTCTGGGTTGACCTAACTCCCGATTGAATGAGAAAACATTGTGTAACTTTTTATTGAGAAGGTTCATGTGTCCGATGTTATTTTATATTACATAACAAATAGTTAATCTTCATTGTAATATTTTTTTTAAAATTATATTAACAATATTTTTGGCACAATTTAAATTTATCGTCATGACCTGGCATTTTATCTCATCGCTCTGCGCTGGAGTAAAACATCGCGCTCATCCCTCATTTTACGAAATAGAAACTCTATTCTTCTCCCCCGGGGTAGTGGCTGTAGTGGTCTAACCGCCGAGGAAGATACATTTGTGCCACGGTCCCCCACTACAACATTACGAGGGTAAGTTTATGATTTATCTGGGTTTGGTTCTCGAATTTGATGATTGATATGGCATGTTTTATAAATTAAATAGTAAGGTTGTAAATGTGCTTATTAAGTGAATTAAGTGATAGTAATGATGTTCTTTATGAGGCGTAAACACAACTTTCTACTGTTTTTATTTTGGGCTATATTAATGCTTTTATGACTTTTTTTGATCGCTATGGCTATGATCGCTCTGTCCAAAAGACCAGAGCGATGATATTTTGCAATAATTGTACGTTATAAAACTACTTTAAGTAATAATACCAGATTGTTACAACGACAAATGTCACGACTCAGCTGTCAAAAATTCTGTGACGTCACGACTCATCTGTCAAAATATTTTCCCGCCAATATTCTATGACGTCACGACTCATCTGTCAAAATTCTATGACGTCACGTGTCACGTGACCAAAATTCTATGGCGTCACTAGTCACGTGACTCAGCTGTCAAAATTATTATGACTATGACGAAATTATCAAAATATAATATGATGGAAGCCAAAATTTCAAGTTTTCGGAAGTTTTCCTTTACATGCACTATAAGACCTTGCTTCATGCCAAATTTCAAGTTTGTATGTGGACTGAAAGTACCCTGTAGCTTTTTGCCCTTTGCTCATCGAAAATTTGCGACATAAACGGCTATATGTCTTGATTTCGTTAGATTAGAAGTTTGATTTTATTACAGCACTAAAAGGCAACAGACCTTAGTATTTGGTAAAAATTTCAGCTTGATACCTCTACGCGTTCCTGAGGTAAATAGTCTTGATAGAGAAACGGACAACAAAGGGTTCCGTTTTTCCAAAATCGGTACGGAACCCTTATAAAACCGGTCAAGTGCGAGTCTCACTCGCGCACCGAGGGTTCCGTACAAACCTATTTACTTTCTCGCCAAATTGTGATGACGTCAGGACTCAGCTGTCTAAATATTATTTCTCCCGCCAAAATTGTATGACGTCACGACTCAGCTGTCAAAAAAAATTCCTGCCAAAATTATGTGACGTCACGACTTACTTATCTGTCAAAAATTCTATGACGTCACGTCTCATCATTTATAATATTTGTTGAAAATTGATACCTCCACGCGTTCCTGAGATAAATGGTCTTGACAGACAGACAGACAGACAGACGGACAACAAAGTGATCCTATAAGGGTTCCGTTGTTTCAAAATCGGTACGCTGCCCTAAAAATGAACAAGTTTCCAACTGATGAGCTCTCAAAAAGCTCTAGATATATCCCCTAAACATAAAATCATAAAATCTTGTAACATGCAAGACTAAAAATGACTAAATAAATAATATATTACCAATTTTATTATTTTTGTTTCACCATTTATGATCGCTCTAGCGCCTATCATGATTGCTCTGGACGCGAAAATATTTGAACTTAAATATTTCCATAACTGTTTGTCAAAAATGAAGGCCAATAGTAAAAATGTAGTATTTTAATATCATTATTTTCAATGAGATACATAATAACCAAAAAATATCAAGATCTGAAAAGCACCAGAGCGATCACACGAATACGCCCGATTTGGAGATTGACCCATGTATTTAACAAAGTTATTTAAAGTGCACGTATGTTACTGATAAACAGAGAATTAAGGCATATTTTAAAAAACCTAACTTTGAAGAATCGAAAGTTTTAAAATACTTTCTTGAACTTATTAAAATAAGTTTTGATAGTATCTTTCTTCAATAAAATTTTACTCGGTACACCACTCATTCGTCTTTTCAGGACACCAATACACCTAATAGGTGCCGAGAAGGGTCTAGTTCAAAATATCGACAGTCACTATATCGATGGTCGCTGTATGCTGTATCGCAAACGTTCCATCGACGGGCTAATGTATTGACAGTAGCCTAAATCGACGGTACCCTACATCGACAATCCCAAACTTAACAAAGCTTGTACTATGGCTACTAGACAACGGATAAACACACTTAAATACTTTTTTTTTCGTAAATCGTACTTAATAATAATATAATCACTACTCTCCTTAAAATATCCTTCACAAAAATATTTAAAAAGTTCATCAGTAAAGAGGTTCCATTTTTTAAATAGCTGATCTATAACTTCATCTTTCTTTTTGATGGGTTAAGTCTATTTGACATTTAAGTTTATAATCTCTGGTATTATTAAAGCGAAGTACGCGTAAAATGGTGTCAGTTAATTTATTATTATTTTATTTATTACGAGTTGCTTTCTTTCTACTTCATTTAAACAGAAATCATGGACCAATGTTGGAATTATACACTGCGTATGTATTACAAACTTATGTTACTTAAAAGTAAGTACGTATTCTGTTTTATTAAATGCAATAGGTTCATTTGAAATCAGTAGATACAAAGAAGAAATTAGCAAACAAATTTAACTATTTATTCATCTAGGTTACACCTTAACATTTGTATAAAACTTAATCTGCACACTAACCTCTTCAGCCCGATTTACACATGGACAAGTACAGTACTAGCGAGCTAAGTAGTAAGTTGTTGATTAAAATGAGTTAAATAGATCTCCATCCTATTTTTTGGCGAGTTTAGTACGAAGTAGCCCCCTCTCTCGCGTCTCGCCAACTTAACTCTCCAAAAAATAGGATGGAGATCTATTCAAATCAACTTAATCAACAACTTACTACTTTACTCGCTACTGTACTTGTCGATGTGTAAATCGGGCTTTAGTTCGTCGATCAATCAAGCTACTCTTTTCAAAATAAATCACAATTCTTTAAAGTTATAATCATATTTTAACCGTATGATTATAACTTTGAAGAATTGTGATGCAAATGTAAGCCATCGTAGCAAGAGGCCGCCACCTGCTACACGTCTACGGTGCCTCTATACAAAATATATGAAAAAGTGTGTTAAGTGGCTGTAGCTGGCCACCAGTGGCTATGGTCGGTGGCCAGTTTGCGCCTGGCCTAAACATCATAATTAAATATTAATAATTCTATAGAATTCCCTATTTGAAACTTTGTAAGCAACATCTAATGAATTATTTATTACTAATTGCAAGTTAAATATTTCCACATAACACATACAATGTGTGTTAGAAAAATAACTATATATGCACATGCATAGTAAATACTTACATAAAACTTCATCATCACAGCCCATTAATGTTCCACTGCAGGGACGGACCTCCTCCCGTGACGGAGGGATACTTGGCCTACTAATACCACGCTGGCCAGACTGATTGGTATAGGGTTTAATTTCAAGTTTTCCTTCTTGGAAAACTTGAAATTTAAATATTTGCGGATAGTCCCTTAGTCGGTTTTTACGACACCCATAGGATGAGATGGAGTGGTGACATATTGTATTCTTACTCCGTCACCACACGGAGGACATAAAACTTATTTACTTTTAATAACTTAATTAAGCACATGTTTATGCACGCACGACGCCTTTTAGTTCTGCCATGTTTTGCCAACCACACACGCGAGCATGCTACTTGGAGTTGCTTAGTGAATATTTTTTTGTTCATAAGGGTTATATTCGCGGTATATCACCTATGACATCAGCTACAAGTTAGCGAACCATCGCTTATTAGTGACACGCGTACCACGCCTACTTAGCACTTCCACTTGATTCTTTCTTCCGTGGACATAATTATAACCAAGTTACTGTTCCTTACCTATATATGACGTCACTGGCAACACACGTTTTTAGTTATCTGCTTTCGTTTCCCGCTTAAATAAGTGTCACGTATTCATACTCACAGATTATAAAGGTTTCAAAATCGATTTATATTAATAAGGTTGGATTAAAAACCGATCGAATTATTTAATACTTAATAGGCTAAGTATACTTAAGTTTATAGGCGTCCTTCATTGATAATTCCTAAAAAGGCTTAATCAATAATTAAGTAATTTGTTCATGATTGTTTGCATTGGTCTGGGTGTTTTCTACGTATAATATGGATTTATTTACAAAAAAAAAAACAGTATTTAAGTATGTTTATGCGTTGTCTAGTACCCATAGTACAAGCTCTGTTTCAACACGTTAAAATAAAATAAAAAAAAATACAACCGAATTGAGAACCTCCTCCTTTTTGAAGTCGGTTGAAAAGGCCTCCGCTCCATCATAGTTCGAATAAAGCGGTAAAGATCCGAAAAAATAACATTAAAAAGGTATAAAAAAAACTGTAAATTGACTGATAAATTTGTATGCAAGCTCATTATAAAATAATTCTTGTAAAATAAATAAATATAAGGAAATTGTAGAGATAGGTAGAAATTAAAGTATGTAAATAAAATAAACAGTGTACTAATTAAAGTCCCGATTCGGCACAATTTCTAATCTATTTCGGAAATTGTATGTAAGTAGGTACATACTTAAATTGATAATTTTTGGACAATGTTTACTTACCCCCTTACTCATAAACGCCACTTAAATTTTAGTCAATTGATTAGCTTAAATTTTTACGGTTTTGTTTGATATAAGGTTGGTTTTTCTAATATAAATCTCGCTAAACAATGATTAAATTTTTGAGACTTTTATGAGTAACGCCCGAATACTCAAACGTCACTTAAATCGTCTAACAATAAACGGCATCCTAAACGTTTGGATCCTTAAATTTTTTTCGGTATACACAAACGCCACTTAAGTCATTCATATCTTTGATTAGCTAAACAGCCGATAAATGTTTGCGTACTGGTAACATTCACCTCATAAAGTATGTTTTCAATTACAAATTTAATTGCCCTATGCTGTGTTTTCGTTTTACGCAGAAAATGGAAAAGAATAATCAGTTGTGTGCTGCATACTACGATTGTAATTGAATATTCACTTGGAAATTTTCAGACATAAGTATTACAATTTCAATAAACAAACTGAATTACACCATTCTTTATTTTTAAATATCCCTATAATTGGTTATTATCTTTATCTATGATTGACACGATCATTGCACAAAGAACGAAACGTTTACTCAGTGACACTGACACAACACGACAAAGCGCGAGTTTTCATCAGCTTGAAAATTTTTAAGAAGAATCTTTTACTTTCGAAAAGAGATGAAATCATTTAGAAATAATTAAAAAGTGAGTGAAATGTGAACGTAATACGAAAATGAGACAATTTAATGTGAACACATTTCAACATGAGAGACCTGGGAATTTGTGTGTCAGCACTGTAATGCCGTTGCTGTGAGTGGCTTCAGATCATGGCAACAACTGCGTCACTTTTACGAGAAACACAAACAGAAGTCAAAAAATAATAAAAAAATAATGGAAATCAATAAGTACAGAATAGAAATGGAAATGGAAAAATTGAAAATAATAATCTTATATAATTATGTTGTATATAAATAAAACTAATTATAATTAAAAAGTGTGTATTTATTAAAGTAGTCCTTGTTATAAAATGTTGATTAGTATAAAGGCTTCTAGGCTGTGGTACCTACAGGTTTTTCTTCTACGGTAGAAAGTGAATCCTCTTCTAAGATCCCATTTCGCCTACGCAGCGCTATGTTGTGTAACAAAGCGCATCCCACAATAACTATAGTGGAATAATATTAATTTTTAAACCCATTCTATGTTGAAGACAGGGAAATCTCCTTTTTAGTACACCAAAAAGCCTCTATAGGATTTCTGGTACTTATTTGGGCTCTATTGTAAGCTTATTCTGTTGGTGTCCGTGGATTTTATAATGGGGTTAGCAGGTACGGTCGACACAGATAACCGCTATAACCAAGTAGAGTCTCATGGCTTGAAAATCTCCACGCTCTAACTGTGCACATAGAGGAAAGTCATTTAATATTGTGCTATCATGTTCGGAACCTAGCCATCTTGCAATAACATTTGTAATGCAAAGTTTTGGCTGTCATTTAATGTACAATTCGGTGAATGAATACACTTCTTTGATTATTAAAGCGATAATCGTCAGCTGTAGGGACGAGAGGGGTTGTTAAGTCCATTAAATTAGAGTGAAAATATTTATATAACGCCTGATGATTTTTTTATAGCAATATTAGATTGTAAACATCATGACCTATTTTTAGCCGTAAAATATTTTTCTCAATCGAATCCGATTGACGTTGAAGCCGCTGAACTGCATATTGTTGACGATTATTTTATTTATAAATGTGTTTAAAACTAAAGTTTTCCAGAGATTTTTTAATGACTTTAACAGCCTGTATACTTTTACTCTACCGCTAGTGCGGCAACTGACGCTTACTTTACTGATTTCCAGACATTGAACCACTGTTTGAATCATCATAATCACTTGTTTATTAACTTTTTGGAGATTTAAGAGACCTTGCGACCACTCTTAAGTTTTTAAGCTACTTTAATCAATTTGGCAGGTCATTTGACAGCTAAATAAGTTAAGTAACGTTTGAGTATACGAATTTATTACTAAGTCGGCGTTTAAGTACAAATAAATTTAAGATAAATCGTTGCTTAAAATTGTGGTTTGTGTATAGGATAAGAGCTACTTTGTAGCTAAGAAACCGATAAATATTTAACTAGCGTTTGAGTATTCGGGCATAAGGGGGTTAAAGTTAAAGTCTGTGATATTTTACTAACACAGTAATTTCAAAAGAATAATATTAAAAAAGACTAATAAATATAAATAAAAAGGGTATTGTAGGTAGTGTATTGGTTACGGAGAACGTTAACACCGCAATTCAGACACTCGCCTGTAGTCTACTACTGCCATCTAGTTACACACGTAGTAAACTAAAATAGAACTTCTAGCGATTTGTACAAGGAAGACTGTTAGTTCATAAAATGTTACTTTTTCAATAATTTAAAGTTGTTCTATAAAGTACCTTCTCAAAATACTTATTATCCTATGTATAATCAATATAGGATGCGAAAGAATGTAAACATGTCAAACTTGTCAAACTGCAATAAATCTATAAGTTTTCAAAGTTTTAAAATCATGTTCTGTAATTTTTTCAGATAACAAACTTTGAAAACCGATGGTTTTTTTTTTCAGTTTTACATGTTTGCATTCTTTTGCATGCTATATTGAACAAACTTAGAAACTTAAATTCTGTGATATTTTACAAACAGTAATTTCAAAAGAATCCTACTAATATTATAAATGCGAAAGTTTTTGAGGATGTATGGATGGATGGATGTTTGTTACTCTTTCACGCAAAAACTACTGAACGGATTTTGATTAAATTTGTAATATAAAAGTGGGTACGGGCTCCATGAAATGTGTGTGCGCAATCCTCATTTTCGCCCCCTTTCTTGTTACCTACTATCATAGATAAGAATTATATACTGGAAACCTACTATGTATTATTTATTTATTTGTGCTACTGAATTCACAACAAAATTGAATCTATCGGCTCAACTAGTATCTGATAAATTAATACTAAATAAAAATAATCATTCATCCATCGCGTGATACATAGCCCTATCTCTTTAAAAAAAGTTATAAAATTCTCTGAATGTCACAATCAAAGTAAACACTTGACAATAAGTGTCACTGGAGCCACAGATAACACATAATAATCAAACTGCATCCACTTGAAATACAGATAATATATTACACTTACCTACTATTTATGTTATCTTGGTGACTGTTGATGAATGCATAATTTTATAATTTGATTATATCCTGAAGATGGTTTTCAAGGTGACTAATTGGCTTGAGTACGACCTAGGAGGGTCTGACGTTTTCAGGAAGACAATGACTAAACCAGCTTGGATAAACGACTTGAGGCTGGCTTGAAAGTATAAGTACTTACTGTTTTAATGTGAGCTATTTTTTAATGTCTCAACTACCACTAAATGGTTTAACGGTAACAAACATAAGTACCAAAGAAGTGTGAACATGAAATGTTACTAAGTTTGCTCCCTTCTGTTTCCTTTTTACCATTTGACATTGACCTACAGCTTTGATAAGATTTAATATAAGAATATAAATATTGTAAATTTAGTGTTATAATAATTAATATTCAATTAACTGATTTATTTTACATAGGTGTAGTTTTCGTGAGATAAAAAAGTTAGCGCCTGCCAACATTTTCATAGTTTTACTTTAATATGTACAAAAATATCGTATCATATGCAGGCGTTGAACTTGATTTCTATATGAATATTTTTAGATCGAGAAATTATTGTGTTCTTTTTGTACTTTTAATTGATGATTGGTAAAGTCCCCGTGGTACAAGTTAGGTAGACCTGGGAGTAGAGCGAGGATTGCGTTTAAAAAACAAAGTTTTTAGCTCATTAGCTATCTATCACATCTCTGCATAAAATCCTCTTTAAGTAATATGATCTGATGATACTAAACTGACCTACATAAATAGAACACGAGAAAGGAACTGTACCCATATTTTGTCATTGATTTTCAAACTTCCTTACGCCTTAAAAAGAGTAGTCGGTGAGGAAAATTGTTCATTAACATTGACAGAGTACAGTCAGCATAAAACAATTGATACTCAAGGTAGACGTGCGTTGCTTGTGTGCATGTTTAAAACACACACACTTAACAATCTAAGTACTTCATAATTATTTCCTTAATTGGTGTTTACATGTAGTCAACTTAATAATATTAATTATGGAACTCCTTATACATTTACACAATGCTGTCTAGTCCCAAAGTAAGCAGTACTTTTACTTTGAGAGACAAATACTATCTAATTCATCTTAACAACCCATTAATGTCCCACTGCAGGGACGGGTTTCCTACAGTGACGGAGGGCTACTTGGCCTACTAATACCACTCTGGCTAAACGGATCGGTATATGGTTTAATTTCAAGTTTTACTTCTTTTTATTTCGTAAAGATTATATTCACGGATAGTCCCTTAGTCGGTTCTTACGACATCCATGGGATAAGATGGGGTGGTGATATATTGTATTCTTACTCCGTCACCACAAGGAGTTAATATCTAATTGTATACTTACTTTTTATCCTGTATGTAGTTTTTATGTCTTTTTCATAATATCACTTAAATCAAATCACCAAAAAACATGCACTCAAATTGATTTGTCTGGGACTGGAACCCTTAATATTTCGTTAAGTATAACAAGAATAAAAAAACTTTATTAGTATCTTGTTTCTATTAAAGTTTTGCCTACCTATTAAATTTTAGATGCTATCCGTACCTACAGAAGGAAAAAGGAAATGAAAAATTATTTGATATTTGTCCCGTCATGATGCGGTCACTTCCTTTTTTAATTTAGTCTGTGGTATGAATATTGATTCTTATTAGATAAAAGTTTTCTAATGACTTTATTGTTCTGTAAAAGACAGTGGTAATGTTATTATAGACAGAATCATTCTATAAAAGAGATAATTATGTCAATACAAAGGATATGTAAAAATAAATCTATACATATTTTATTATAAAGAGGTAAAGTTTGTGAGTTTGTGACGTTGTAGGGAGTAATCTCTGGATCTACTTAACCAATTTTTAAAATTCTCTCTGTGTTAAATATTCCATTTATCGGGGAGTGTCATAGGCTATATAGTATCACGCTATGACTAATAGGAGTGGACCAGTAATAAAATATGTTTAAAAATATGACGCGTTTTTTCGCCGCCTAACGAAGTGGGCACGGGTCAGCTAGTATCTAATAATATAGCATATTATAGCAAAAATATATTCTCGTCGCACTAGCGGCTCGACGCGCTACTGGTGCCTGGTCGCGCATTCGAGTTCCATGCAGGACAATTATTGGGTTGTGCCTGTGTGTTGTTGTTTGTTTCATGTCTGTAAGAGACCCCGCGACACTGGGATCGATCCCTAATGCGGGATTTATCTTTAAAAACAAAGAATACATCTTAACAGCCCATTAATGCCCCACTGCAGGGACGGGCCTCCTCCCGTGACTGAGGGACACTTGGCCTATTAATACCACGCTGGCCAAACGGATTGATATAGGGTTTAATTGCAAGTTTTCCTTTTTTTTATTTCGTAAAGATTATATTTAAGTATAGGCCCTTAGTCGGTTTTTAATGGAATGGAATGAGATGGGGTGGTGACATAATATTGTATTCTTACTCCGTCACCACACGGATACAAGAATACATGCACTGCTTGTATTTGAATAAACAGAAGGAAAATATAAAAGTCTCAACGGAAATTCTAAGCGCTTCCCCGTATGCAGGATAACGACAAATGAAAATGGGCCCTAATGTATATTTCTAATGTGACTCCTCTTGTACACAGCAACCATTTAATCCCAACTAAGACACTAGATGACAAATTTTACGCTTACGTAACAATTAGTCTAAACACATTATAACGACAATACTGCCACGTAGTTTTAGCATATGTGTAATCTTAAATAAATGTTTAGATAACATCTTAATAACTTTTAGAAAAATAAGTAGCGTTGAAACAATTGTTAAGGGATCGTTTAAATTGTGACTAGGAAATTTTTTGTAGGAGTCGTTAGAAATCTTTGTGAAAAAAAAAACATGAATTCGTTTTCATGATTTTTTTTCATATTTAGTTAGAAACAAAAGAAGTTTTTTATAATAATATGTATCACACTTTCATACAATGCCATCTAGCCCCAAACTAAGTAAAGCTCGTAGAATGGGTTAGTAGTAGACATCCTGTGTAAAAAGTAGACATTATATGTAACTTTTTTTTATACTTAGATACCTAATCAGTAAACCTTATAATTTTCTTAGCGACAAAATAAGGCATTGAGATTTTATCATCATCATTATCATATATCATCCAATTGACGTCCACTACTCGACTTATGATTTCTCCAAACACTTCTACTTTACGCTGTTCTTCGTCATCGTTTCCCTGCCGCCCTAACTAGGTTGTCAGTACCGTATAATGCCGGTCATATACACACTACGGTCTACCAGAGAGGTCCACCTGCGCAGGACCGGCGCAAGATCGAAAATCGATTCTTTCGAGTGACACCGTACAGTGTACCTGTGCGAGTGTGAGTGTACTCCGGTCGCCTGCGCAGGTGGACCTCTCCGGCAGACCGTAGCGTGTATGGTCGGCATAAGGGGTCTCGCTAACCTGCGTTTTTACGCATTCGCCATTCGATGTCCTGCCCTTAGCGCTATGCGTGCCATTGAAATTTCAATGATAACAATAATTAAAATCCAAACTAAGCAGAACTTCTACTATTGGACAAACTAGTCTTAGTTTGACGAAGATAAACAAACTTATATACGGTTTTTGTAAGTAAGTACATACCTACTACATAGTTTCTCTTTCTTCCGCTTTTAACAACTCCAAGAAAGGCTTTCCTCTATGCCCTTTCTGCTGTACCATGATGGAAGCCATGTTTGAATAATATGTGAGAAATAACAATAGTTATCCTCTTCATTGTCCATCGCTTTTAACATTGAAGAAATTGATAAAATACTGTAAATAAAATAAATAATTCTGTATTAGTTTTTATCGTCAATGTGCAGTGTAATCATAACTTGTGTGGGATAACAGAGACCTTTGATAACCTCCCATGTTTATAATATAATATGTAATAAATTAATTGTTTTTTAATTATAGATAATAATATAAATCAATAAAATTCTAAACACGGTATGAAAATTTTAACTGAATAAAGCTTGACTTAGACTCTTAAACCCAAAACTGTGACCTCAAATGCTATAAAGAGCGAATCTTTATGATATTTGTTAAAATTAAACTTCTCTATATATGTTGACGGAATAAGAATAAGTACGTGGTGTCATTATCCAAACTAATGCCGCGTGTGTCGTTAAAGCTGATTATGGGAAATCTCTATAATCTACTAAAACAAAAGAAGGAAAACTGGGCGTAAAATCCTTTACCAATCCTTTACATCAGCGTTGTGTAATCGGCCTAGGAATTCCATGCATTTTTAATAATATAATTCATTCATCCATGTAACATCCAGCTTTTTCATTAAACTCTGTTTCAATAATCAAATAGGTACCGAGCACTTGCCTTTTAAAAGGTTTTTTGTACTCTATAGTAGATAATACAGTGTTGTCCAAGAATAGACCCCTGTGGGACACCACAATACTTGATTCGATAAACTAGTGTTAATTCTAGGGCACGGTGTAAAATGCATTTGCGAGAAAGATAAATATTGCAAAGAGTTCTCTCGGGAACTGTCATTCTTTATTGACTCTAATGTAATTTAGTAGTAATTGTATTGATACTTTTCTTTGTTAGAATTCTCAAATAAAGAGCTGTATAGTAGTACAGTAGATATTATAATCCTCTTGATAGTGGTTATTCTTTATAATTCTACCACGCAGGAGATCGCAAGTTTGACCCCCAAACAAGTAATTTATGTGCATGACTGATGGTCTGAATTTTTTTCGTTTATTATAAATGTAAAATGTTGTCTAATTTACTAAAAGCTATGCTTACTTTGTGATAAGATGGCATTTTGTTTATAAAAAGATTAAATACTGTAGGTCTTACCATTTTATTAGCTACGTGCCTTGTTAATTGAATAAATTAAGATCCGATTCCAAACAAGTTTCCTTGTAATGAGGAAAGTCTTCAAGATATCAATGCACGAATTTAGCAACAGTGCAACATGTTTGCTGACGACATTCTTGCGAAAATCTCCAGCTATTAAATGCATGCATAGGATTATCTATATTTTTTCCTCATCTCTGACCTTAATAAGCATTCAGTTTCTATTAGTTCTTTAGTTACCTGTTAAAAAAAAATATTATACTTTAAATATGTATTGCCTGAGAAGGATGGGGGTTGTTGCATGCAATTGTACAGCAATAGGTAGACGGTTCGAATCTCAGGAAGAAAAGTTAAGTGTGCTGCGATGCAAAAATGTTTTTTTTCCTTACACTTTCATGCATTAAGTATACAATGCTTTTTTTGTAAATACATACATATTAAACATAGAAAACACCCAGGCCAATGCAAATCATCATGTTCATGCACACAAAGATTTGCATTGAGCGGGAATCGAACCTGAGATCTCTGCGTAGCAGTCATGTTAAATAATCACTACGCCACAGAGGTCGTCATTTTTTGACTCAGATTGTCTTGAGTCTGCATGTTTATGTCCGTCACATTGATGTTTGTCAAGTCCCTGCGACAAAGGATACCTATTAGTAGTTCCTCTTGCGGTACATATCTTGAAAAAATAAGTACTTAGATATTTGTGTGTTCTCCTAATGGTGATATAACAAAAGATGGTAGAATTGAGATTATGAGAGATTGGTATTATCTTGTAGAAAACAAAAACAAGAAAATTTCGATAAAAAAACTTACAGTAATCTCTAAAATAATAATCTAACTAGCGTTGTATTTGTAAGCCAATCTGTTCAACTTCTGCCAATCATGAAAGCCGATCTTTTAAAGTGATGATTTGATGACATTTCTATGCAATACTACCTATGGGCCTCACTGAAAATCAGCGCTGTAAGCTACTGATTATGCTGAGTGGGGTCCGATTCCTGCACAGATGTGGCTTTCTCTTAATTTTTGTTTTGTTTTTGTAATTGTCTGTATCATCATTGTATCCGTATAGCAGGAATAAATGTATTTTCTTCTTTACCTTATGTCTGTTCTTTCTTTTTTCTTTACCTTATGTCGGCCATACACTCTACGGTCTACCGGAGAGGGCCACCTGCGCAGGCGACCAGTTAATGGCTCCCATTGCTAAAATAAGTGTTTGTGGTAACATGTTTGATATACTTACCTAGTAAAGGGTGTAATAAGTATTATTTCTATGTATATTTTTCATTGCCTAATACAGAAAAAAACAGTATCTTTACTTTTCCCTTTGTTTACTTTGTCTTATAATCATAGTAAAAATATGTTTTTTTTTTGTCAACAGATTTGGCTACAGAACCACGAGTGTTTGCCAAGCATTCACTCTCGACCCCCGTAACACGTAGACGAGAGCGTAGTACATATCTTGTGACGTCGCTTGACGTATGGCAGAGAGAAGGAACTACGCTTACGACCCGGTCGGTGCCGGTCTTACTTCAGTCACCCAGCAACATTACAGAATGGAGGAGGGACAATTGTGGCGGCAATTTATCATCGCCGGCATCGGTACGTTTAAACATTAAAATAATATGACATAAAATAAAATAAATATCTACTCGTATAAAAATATTAAGCTAGCTGTTTGTGTTGAGTGAAAAAAAAAGTGAATTAAAAATATATTTCTGCAGTGAGTATTTATGAATTCGAAATTTAAATCAAAACTCGCGCCTTTTTTCTTTTGTTGTTGTATCTTCGTAAAGTTGGTGAGTACTTGTGTTTTTTTTTAAATTTTGTATTTGAATTTGGAAATTGATTTTTTAAATGAAAGGAGTGCATACGCTATATTAGGCATTATAGTAACTCATATTATGGCCCTCTTGGTGGATACCCTGCTACACTGTTTCTGATCTTGGACCTTCAAGATCATAGATCTTTGTATTTATGATATTACCCCCTTACTCATAAACACCTCTTAAATTTTAGTTAATTAGCTTAAACTCTTACATTGTTTGGTACATTAAGGTTGTTTTTCGTAATAAAAATCTCGCTAAACAGTGATTAAATTTAAGAGGCGTTTATGAGTAAGGGGGTTAGTAGTAAAGTTGACTCTTCATTGACATTCAATATTATTTGATATTATTATACAATGTCATATTAAAATAATTAGATAATTTGTAGATAATTAAGTTAATTATAGCAAGATGCTTAATAACCTGATTTTCAAGTTAGTATTATACCTATAATAAGTTTTTGCTAATTTAGAAATTAACTAGTACCTACCTAATTACATTTTGCATAAATTCGCAATAAACAATAGTTTTGAAATCTTGCCTTGTCTATAACATTACATAGTATGATTTTTGAAGTAAAATACTATAATTTAAACAAAAAACACCATGTTATCTTTTTGTAAATATAGTAACTAAACTATAAACTATGATTAAATACGTACCTCTCTTAGTTTAATCGTAAAACAATTAAAATGTACCTATTCAACCGCGAAACGTAGAACTAGCTAATTATAATCAGCCGAATTTAATACTTTAATTTCTCAAAAAGTGGTGACGCAAATAAACTTTCTAATTTATTTAATTGACATGGAAAAAGTCGAATAATTCAATAGTAAATTGTTTTAATATAAATGAAACAGTTTTAGGGTCATCATACCTATTTGCTTTTTAATGAGAATTAATAAAAAAAACCCGAGTCCTATCGAAGCAAAATAATGATTTGGGGCGCCATATTGGTTTTAATGTCATGTATACCTACCGTATTTATCCTTACTTGATTTATTTAGTAAACAAACACCACATATTGCAAATTCACTAGTTTTTACATCAATCGCACACTTTGATATGGATGAAAATTTCTGGAAAGTAGCATTAAACGTTTATGCAATAGAAAACACGTAAATCACTTTGATTTATCCACTATCTTTCGTAAATTTTAAATAAATGTATTTTTTTCCAACATAAAATTTCACAGATAAAATTATTTTTACGATTTGACATTTGTAAATTATAGAATTTTGTCCTTGATTCCTATACATTTTTCAAAGATTAAAGACTAAAGTCTTTAGTCTGTGGTTGACACGACGCCATAATATATGTTTACGTTTTAGAGTAAGTCTGTTTAAATAGACAGTAGGTAAGCATGCCATTCCCGCCTTTTTCATGCGTTTCCCGCGGTAGAGCGTAGAGCTATCTTTTAATCTATTGTAAATTCTTTGTATAAATAATAAATTCACACTATCACATCATAAGTATCTACAAGGGCTTCATAATTTTGTCGTAACTAAACAAAACACTTGTAGGTTTCACCTTTATGCATTATTATACAAAGAGAATACTTATGTAGAGAAAGATACTAGATACTACTATAGAGGTAAAGCGTTTTTTTTTCTATTTTGGATGTCCAGAAAGTCTTTTTATACCATTGAAATTGATGTCAGCCGGCTTCTAGATAAAAAATAAGCAGGCGAGTGAGAGCTTTTGCGTACCTAACAGTTACAGAAGAATCCGTTGCTAAAGAAATATAAACGATTTTTAATACCTTCTACTTACTCTGTGCTTGTCATCGTAAAACAAAATATTTGTATTATAAGGGTCGGTGACACTCGTTTTTTTAGTCCGTTATAGGTTAAATTTTGACAATCGATTTCGTAGGTACCCATTGCAACAAATCAAGCTATAGAGATTTTCATTGAAAAATGTGTCTTAATAAAAGGAACTAAGGTCTACTGGGTATAGATTGGTTTGTTAGTAATAGTTTTTTAATTTATTCTGTTTTGTTTCATCGTCATGTATTGACTTATACAGTGACCTGAGAATACAATTATTTATTGTAAGTACCTATGTATTTTATAAATAGCTTAATCTGAGTTTTTTCGATAAATATTATATTTATCTACTGTTAAAAAATATCTTTCCATGTGGCTTTACTCTAAACCATCTTAATTTTCTGGACAAAAAGTACTACTATGTTTTGATCCATGGTGTAAAATACCTTTTGACCAAATCGATCTAGACGTTTGAGAGTGGTAAAGTAACAAATAAAAATAAAAATGAATATAAAATATTCCTCACACTTTCACACAACGCCATCTAGTCCCAAACTAAGCAGAGCTTGTACTATGGGTACTAGACAACGGATAAACATACTTAAATACTTTTTTTTTGTAAATACATACATATTATACGTACATAGAAAACACCCAGACAAAAAAACAGACAATATTACACATGTTTTTCTTTAAAATATTCTTATTGGAAATTAAATAATTGAAACTTCAACCCATCCTGGTCTTAAATCTCGTATACCGGATGACTATCGTGAAGGGTTTAGTAGGAGTAGAGGGTAGAGCGAGTTCGATATAACCAATTTGTCTATCGCCACTAAAATTACATTACAATAGGTACAATTACTTACATAAAATGATAGATTTTTTTATAACGATATTTAAGGTGTGGTTGCTTATTTTTAATGATTTTTTATACTTCACCTTCACGGTCACTCACGACAAAGTTAATTGAAGAATTGTAGTTATCTTACATTGTAGGCAACGGAATATCAGCAACTTGTGTGCCTGTGCACCTTGTCTTTGTTAAAGTAAAAGAAATAACTGACACATGAACATATCTCTCTTACCCAGTTCATCCTTTTTTCGACCTTCTTCTTTTCTGTCCATCGACATTTATATTTATTTGTTTTCTTTTTAATACATAAGCTAAGTCTCTGGTCCAGACACTGTTCCAACAGCCAACTTGCATATACTTATCAATCAGTTAATATTAAGTTTAAAGTTTGATATAAATTGTAACATGAGTTCCTCCGTGATCATGGCGCTTGTAACAGCGTCGAAATATCGGAAACTCAACAACTATAAACATGGTAAATATCCCGATAATTCGTTAATTAATAGTGAATGTGACCATGATAGTTTAAATAATTATATTAAATTGTAACAGTGTGAGAGAGCAAAATAATCATGATTCATTTTTTTCTTTCGTAACTTAGTTTTTGCTTGGTGATAATGCAGTTTTTAACAATACATTATCATAGAAATGTATTAATTGAATCCCCAGAGATTATGTTACATATATATCAAGATTATTAAATATCTTATCTTAATTAGGTAAATTACTCATGCGTGGACGAAAGTCATCAATGTGTGGTATAATTATATAATAATATTGATAAAGAAGAAGAAATTGAACAACAGTAAGCGAATATGCCATATTTAACAGGTTTATTGCAATAAACGAGATTCAATCTTTTGAACCTGAGACTTTAGGATAGCAAGCATGAAATATAACCACAACAACATCGGTGTCACATTATTATAAAAAAAATTTTGAAATGGTTTACTGCGACAACCACTTTGTCATAATATTTATAGAGAGACTAGATGGATAGATTAATAGTCAGGAATCTCTTAGTCGCCTTTTACAACATTTTTGGTACTTAAAATGGACATAACTCTACAAAAAATTCCTACACTTTAAAAAGTTTGCGTATTAATCTTTATCTCTTTTTTAACAATAACACGAATCTTTATCGTATTATCTATGTAATAAGATTAGATCTACAATAAATATTATGTATTTATTGATCCCCTAGCTAGTTTCAAATACTATCATAACAATGTTATGTAATAGACTAGGTGATGCCCTCGGCTCTACCAGCGTGGTATAGGTAGCCTAAATGTTATTCTACACCCTAAACTACCTATATTCCAAATTTCATCAAAATACGTTCAGTAGCTTTTGCTTGAAAGAGTATCAAACATCCACCCATCGAGTAGGACTTAGACTAAGCCGCACAGCGGTTGTGTTTGCGACAGCCGTGTACGTGGTCTTATATTCAGAGACCTTGTGTTTGGTTTTGACTCTGAATATATTTGCATAAGTCTCTACGACACAGGGTTTATACCCTAGTGGGATAATTGACCAGAAAAAGAGACTAACGAATGCCAGATGTAGAGGTCTCCTTGCTTTTCAATTAATATGAAGCTCAGAAAGAGTACCTCTGCACTATCCTTGTACCCGTGACGCAAGCTGTTAAGTCCCGTAACCCATCATTTAATTGAGACTTTCGTATAGAGTGGGAATCGAAACCGAGACCTCTGCGTAGCACGCATTAATGACCACTTTGCCACTGAGGCCATTATTATTTTTACTGTTATAAAACGTGTAATGTATGCACTTGTATTTTTATATTTCGCTAATTATACAATGATATTAACTCATTATCTATATCAATAGATAAATATAAGTAGATAAAATTATGCATTATTTATTCATCATACTATTTATATTAATGTCCCACTGCAGGGACGGGCCTCCCCCCATGACGGAGGGATACTAAAACCACGCTAGCCAGACGGATTAGTATAGGGTTTAATTTCAAGTTTTCCTCCTTTTTATTTCGTAAAGATAATAATCACGGATAGTCCCTTAGTCGGTTTTTACGACACTCATGAGATGAGATGGGGTGGTGACATATTGTATTCTTACTCCGTCACCACACATTATCTATATCAATAGATAAATATAGATAAAATTATGTATTATTTATTACTCATGTATAATTAATAACTATATAAATATTTATAGTATGTCGTGGAAGATTTTTATTTACTCTTCGTATTTATATAATTACTGACAATTTATTTGCGTTTCTATTAATTAAATATAAATAATTACTTTTTCTTTAAAATATTTAGTTTATAAAGCCATGTTTGCTCGAAGTAAATTGAAAAAACAATGGAAACATTTTGAGGAAAAAGGCAAGATTTAAATTTGCTCTTTTATTATACTAGTATCTGAAATTGGTTCTGAAGAGATCGTTTTAGACCCTTAGCGCATATATTTGCTTGAAAAAAAAAGGTTAACCCGGGAATCCTAACTGCGACTCTATTTTGTTTTTTCTGTCTTTATTCCTTCTTTCTATTGGGCCAGTTCATCTAAGAATGCAAACTTTGACATTTTGCGGAGTTTCAATACTAACCCCCTTACTCATAAACGACTCTTAAATTTAGTCACTGTTTAGCGAGATTTTTATTAGGAAACCCAACCTTATACCAAATATAACCGTAAGAATTTAAGCTAATCAATTGACTAAAATTTAAGAGGCGTTTATGAATAAGGGGGTATGTTCTTAGGCTACCAACAAATAAAACCTAGAAAACTCAAAGTCTCTAAGGAGAATCAAAGTCATAGTCCCCACTCACCAACAGCTCACCTGTCGCTATGTATTTATTCATATATTGATATTATAAATGGGACAGTGTGTCTTGTCTGTTTGTCTTTCTTTCACGGCAAAACGGAGCGACGAATTGACGTGATTTGTTAAGTGGAAATAGTTGAAGGGATAAAGAGTAACATAGGCTACTTTTTTTTTCTTCTGTGTCCAGGAAAGAGGAACAGTGCTACACCGAATTGCACGCAAGCGAAGCCGCGTGTAAACGCTAGTTATTATAATAATTTAAAACAACTACTTTTCTTCTTTTTCAAGTAGTGACAATAAATTAATGATAAGTCTAAGAAGGTAATATAACATTTCAATTGGTAATAAAAGATAAGTTATCATTACTATAAACTTACAAAACAGTAAACATGTGAGATGTTACATATTACTGGTGGAAAATCGTCATAATATATTATCTGTTATGTTATCTTAACAAATAAAAATGTTACATAGTATTATGTTGCTTAGTAAATGTCAACTCCCGTATTAGGCAGCACTATGCTATGTGTCATGGGGACTAAATGATACTATTTCGTTCATCATAACAGCCCATCAATGTCCCACTGCAGGGACGGGCCTCCTCTCGGGACGGATGGATACTTGGCCTACTAATGCCATGCTGGCCAGATGGATTGGTATAGAGTTTAATACGTAAGTGAGTAAGGATTGGTAATAGTGTCCTATTCTTTCACAATAAATTCATTTTCTTAAGAAATTTCAATTTGTAAAAAAAAAGTTTAGTTTCTTATGTACCTGTATATTCTAATATTGTTAATTTCTGTTATTAAAAGAACTTATAAAGAAAACAGCTGTTATTTTTACATCATAGAACCCTAAAAATATTATTTTAAAAATAAAATACAACGTTATAATTAAAATAAATGGTAAAATAAATTAATATAAATGGTAAATTTGTAATATCATGCATGTTGCTTAGACTTTTTTGATGTGTGTATATGCTAAAACGAATTTCGTTTATTATTTCTATTGTTTTATTTTTGTTACATTGTTATTTATGTATTATAACTTATTATTATGTAATTCGACATACTAACGGAGTACGAATATTTGTTGTTTACTATCTATTAGGTACATTCAATTGTTTACGTATATGCCGCTAGATCGAGGATATAATTGGATACGAAAACAAAAATATGAAAAACTGGTGGTAGGTCTTTTTAGCAAGAAGCCTAGTACCTACCCACTGTACAAGCTCTGCTTAGTTTGGGACTAGATGGCGTTGTGTGAATGTGTTAAAGATATTATCTATTTATCTATCATCAACTTGGCCGCTTGATGATCTTTCACCTAAAAGCAATGAAAATATAATCAAAAAAACTTGACTTATGACCCTTTATCAATCTGTTAGGTTAGTGTGGTATTAGGAGGCCAAGGCCTCTTTTTTACAACGCGATGTATTAGACAAAAAATACGTCACTGTGTTATCAATAATGCCAAAATATTTTTGTAACGACTGCAAGGACGTCCATCATAATATTTTTAATTCAAGAAAAATCGCAAACTAAAAATATTTTGTCGGCTTACGTAGTGGGTACCTAGCTACGTACAGCCCATGTTGCTACGTAGAGGTCTCGGTTTTAATTTCTATTTAATGCAAAACTGTGTTCATGAACATGAATGTATGCCATTTCCATTTTAAAGGTAGTTATAAACTTAGATATGTTTATCCGTTATCCAAACTTGAAATTAAACCCTATACCAATCCGTTTGGCCAGCATAGTATTAGTAGGCCAAGTATCCCTCCGTCACGGAAGAAGGCCCGTCCCTGCAGTGGGACATTAATAGGTTGTTATGATGTTTATCCGTTGTCTAGTACCTACTCGTAATACAGTTCGAGATTAAAATTGCGTTTTGTATTACTAGAAGATCAAGTTCCCGATCATCAGTAGATGAAGAATAAGTAAATAAAGTATCCCAACTTATAATTATGACCTCTATAAGTATATGATAAGCAGGGTGAAGAAGATTATCGTAACTTGTAGATAGTTGAAGTACGTATGTGTAGGTCAAGTTTAATGTAAATAAAAATATTATAATAAATAATAATAAATAATAAATAAATATTCCTCACACATTCACACAACGCCATCTAGTCCCAAACTAAGCAGAGCTTGTACTATGGGTACTAGACAACGGATAAACATACTTAAATACTTTTTTTTTTTTTGTTAATACATACATACTATACATAGAAAACACCCAGACCAATGCAAGCAATCATGTTCATGCACACAAAGATTTGCATATTATATTATTTGCATATTTATTATTTGTATTATTATAGTTATGTAGAGTGTACATGAGAATGGTGCATTCATCATAACAGCCTATTAATGTCCCACTGCAGGGAAGGGCCTCCTCCTGTGACGTAGGGATACCTGGCTGACTAATACCACGATAGCCAGACAGATTGGTATAGGGTTTAATTTCAAGTTTTCCTTCTTTTTATTTCGTAAAGATAATCTTCACGGACAGTCCCTTAGTCGGTTTTTACGACACGTATGGTAACATATTGTGTTCAATGGTGCATTCATTTTAGCCCAATTTAGGGCATAATTTTAGTTTAGCAGTACTAAAAAAGTCATCAAAAAATACCTATCCATTTATTGCAAAAAATGGTATCCATGTCAAATAAAAGGATGTTGTGTTACATTAATTTTTAGCTTTATTTAAGTAACGTTGAAACTTATCGTAAATTTCAAAAATACGCCATCCTTATAATCTTTATGCCCACTCGTTCCTGGTCACTCCTAAATGGTCATCATTCCTAAGAGGATTGTTGTTTTTTATTTATTTATTTTATGACACCAAGTTGGCCAAACGATAAGAAATAAAGAAGAACCCCATATGGGGATAAGGAGTTAGTTTATGTATGTATACTTATCAATAAGCAATCGATTTAACAAAACAGTATCTATAGAAATTTTAATTATTTTTCCTTATCATTAGTAACACGGGTATCGTTTAAAAATTATTGTACTATGATAGCTTATCTAGTCTGTTATAAACTTAAGTTTTTATCGTGTAATACGCATAAACATGGGGTGAAATTTTCATTGTTGTTATCGTATCGATTTTACGTGCATTGATAAATAATAAATATGGAATTTATAAGATGAATAAAGATGTAAGACAGATAAAAGAAAGATGTGACTGGTCGACCCTGACATTCATAAATTTACATTTTAATACACTTCTAAGTTTTTATTTAAGGGGTCATTTGGCTGAGCGACGTCTTTACTACTGGATAGTTATTTATAAATGTGATTTGGTGCTCCCACTTTTATGTACTACCTGCATCACGACGCTACCTTTATAATTGAATAATCCTTGGTTATGGTTATGTATGGTATACAATGGTTGCAGCGCCAAATTACAGTTACTTATCTCCTATGTAAAAAATGACGTCAAGAAAATGCAGCAGTAGAGTTTGTTGCGCCGCTTCTTCTCTACTAGCGCTTTGGAGGCGGTGGTAAAGTTTTCAAAACTTTGAAATGTTAATAAACTTAGATTAAGTAGTGTTAGATGACGTCAAAAAGATGCAATATTATTGTAATATTTTGAATAAATAAATGAATACTGAATACTGAATAAATGACAGATGTGTACCTTTTAAACCATGGACAGATAGAGAGAATGTAAGAATGCTAAGCTGTAAATATAGAGAGAAATATATCCTACTAGCGATCCGCCCCCCTCGACAAATAATGTCCTAAAAGCATATTTTCGTCTTAACGCATAATGTCCTAAACGCGAAATGTCCTAAACGCAAATAGTCCTAAAAGCGAAATGTCCTAAACGCAAATAGTCCTAAAAGCGAAATGTCCTAAACGCAAATAGTCCTAAAAGCGAAATGTCCTAAACGCAAAATGTCCTAAACTCAAATGACGTATACGCATAATGACTTAAACAAGTTATATCCTGCTTAAAAATACATTACTTGTTCCAAATTAAAATGTCATTTCTGCCCTGTCATAAAGTTTTTTAGAGAAGAGCTAATTTTCGCCCTCTTATAGACCATTTCGGTGGTTTAGGGCCACAAATAAAAATGACTTCTTTTATAATGGCCATTGCTTATAATGCCCACTTTAAGTAATACCTTACATAAGAAGTGGTCATTTTTAGTTGTGGCCCTAAACCGGCGAAATGTTATAGACTAACAACTCGTATTTTTAAAATAAAAGTCATGAAAAATTTAATTTCAATTATATAATTATTAAGATAAAACTACACAACAAAAATACTCCTTAAAACAACAAAAATAATACTTCTTATGCCATGAAATTTTAATGATGAACTTATTGTAATTTAAATTTAATAAAAATAATTTTCCGAAGAAACTGAGTACAGGTCAGCTTGTTTCTTGTTAGCTTCTTCAGTAGCAAAGAATACATTTTATCAAATAAAATGTCTGAATTTCGCCTATTTTTGTGCAACATTGGGAGTAGCAAATTTTTTAAAATTCTGTGGTCATTGTATTGAGCCTCTTTCTTCAATTTGTGTATGAAGTCATACAATTCTGGGTGTTTTGACATTTTTCTATTTAACCGCAGATGCCATCCTTCAAGAATGTTATTCGTACGGTATTTATCAGAAGCACAGCTCAGCACATGTGGTGAAATAACCTTTAACCATACCCTGTGAAAGTATTTTATAAACGTGTCCATGTTGTTAATATCCTGAGGCGCCATATCCACTATAGCTTGCCAAGTGTCTAAAATTCGATCCTCTGGCAATAGTGGCAAATTGCTTATGAGCCGCAGTACCTTTCTCGCATTGCTATATTTATGTAAATTTAAACTTCTAGCCTTTTTCCATATAGCTCTGGAGTAATGAAATAATGACATCAGGGAAAACAATTCGAACGGCATTGATGACAGCTAATTCGAAATCGCATTTAAAATGTTGGATTTGTATGCCTATGTCATTTATAATCTGAAAAAATCTTATAATCTTATATCTTCTTTCTTTCTAATTATATAATTTATAACCTTATCTTATATTATGTATCTTGTGTTTTATTGGGCAGCAAACCAAATATAACTGGAACCACATTTGTAGAATTTGTTGTGGAACCTAGGTCAACATGTATACTATATAGCTGATAAAAAATCGAAGGACAGCTCGAAAATGTGCCGTCACCGAAGAACTGCGCTGAGAACGGATTAAAATATTTTAAGTAATCTCGTGATGTTATGGATGAAAAAATTATAATCTTGCTATCTCCTTTTCCATCAACACGAACCAAAAAATCTTGAGCGAGTGGTTCCGAAACCTTGACTTTGTCCAACTCATTGTGTCGCAAATGCTCCACATGAAGGTACTTTTTTCTAGCCCTGTATAAAGAATCTTTAATTTCCTTAACTGTAGGCACGTAGTTAATGTACTCGGACTTCTCTTTTGTTGTTTCAAATATCTTTTCAACGATTGATGGTACCGGAGAAAAGTCTTGACATACAGCTTCTTTGCATTCGGCTCTAAGTAAAAATATATCATTGCTTTTTTCATCTTTGTAGCAAGTGTGAACACTTCTTCTCACAATGTCACTCGATTTCAATGAAATGGTAGCGCTACATAGAGCCCGTTTTGTACATCTCCATATAGTTGTATCGTTTTTATTTATTCTATTTATTTTATTATAACGATATCCCTCATGTAACAGGGTTTCGTTTCCCTTTTGATTAATGGAAAATATTAAATTATTACAATTACTCATTTTATTTTAGTGTAATAGTGACAGTAACGAAGAGGATGATAGGTGTTTTATCAAAAAGGAAATCGAATGCATAGATAAACTGAAGTGGCCAGTACCTACCTAAGAAACTAAAGTGTACTTAATCTGAAACTATCAATGCGCCTCAAACGAAGGTTTTTATTGCCCTCGACGCATAAGAATATAATTTATCAACGCAATTAATATTTATACTACCATTTGCCCGTGACTTTGTCCGCGCTGACTCCGTCCTTTTGAACGTATAGTACCAGAAAAGCCACATTACCATACATGAAACAACCATATTTTAAACTATGCGTTAAAACGGCCAACCTCCATTTTTGCGCCGATTCCCATATATAGTGCTAAGACATTTCGCGTGTAGGACTATTTGCGTTTAGGACATTTCGCGTGTAGGACTATTTGCGTTTAGGACATTTCGCTTTTAGGACTATTTGCGTTTAGGACATTTCGCTTTTAGGACTATTTGCGTTTAGGACATTTCGCGTTTAGGACATTATGCGTTTGGGGCATTATGCGTTGCGTTAAGCTTTTAGGACATTATGCGTCGAGGGGGATCCGCCCCGTCTTCGCACAGTTGCAATGCTTGCAGTCTACAATATTATGCATGTATTAAACATAATACTTAAATCTTCCTCTTGAAATAGTCTATCTATCAAAAAATGTGCTTGTCCGTTGCGTAGTTTTAAAGGTTTAAGCATAAATAGGGACGGACTCCGTTTTATACTATGTTATGTTGATACGTAATGTTGATACTGTCTGTCTGTCTGCCTCACTATTATTATATCAGCCAATAGACGTGATATGATTACTAGAGAGAGACACAAGTTAACATCCTCAGCTCAGTAAAACTATAGTTTGATCAGATACAGTCATCCTCATTGCCTTAACAATAGAGACATTAACCGGTAGTTAGTTCGCACATAAATAATTATTATAAATAGACTAGGCATATCATTATATATGAGTGTAAATTATTTCTAAACTATTATTGTTTATCCTTGAAAAAGAATTCATAGAAATAATTTTACCGTGTCGATTTGTTACCCAAATGACCGTGTTAACAACTCTATATCACATAGGTATCAAAAGCCGACAATTTAATAAGAATTTCAATAAGTATGACTTGTGTTTTCCAAAATTTACTTTCAATTATATTTGTGACCCTAAATTATTGGATATATTAACACTATAAATACATATTTTCATGGATATATTCTTAAATGTTCGTTATTATTCATTAAAGACCATGACCAATGTTTTTTTTTTGGTACAAAGTGGAATTATTTGGAAGTCTTATGTCTGTACAGACTGTAGTGGACGTCTTTTGGCAAATTTTATATAATAATAATATTACGGTAGCCTGGTAGCTTGGTCCCTGTACCCGATGCTGGTGGGTATACTATAGGTCTATTATATTATATTATATTTATTTTATATTTTTAAATATTTTTATTTTTATATTTATATTTAAAAATGTAATTAATTGTGAAAATTGTAAATAAAAAATATTACGGTATACCTTAGTTCATAAAACTGTTTTATACTTTATTGACCAATATGATTAGGTTACACATCAATGTACTTACTGTCTTAGTTTTATAATTTACATAATTAATTATAATTATTTATTACCTTACTAGAACAATGACTTGCGATGAACGGCACATTGTCATTGACTAACAACAAGAAGGAAGTAAAGTTAATAATGTTTTTAGAAAACTAAACTAAATAATTTTAGAAAACTAGGTTTAATAGTAGCCCTCTGCAGGTACGGGATTCCTACAATTGTATAGGGAGTCTTGCCATATACTATCACGGTGTCCTAACGGTTTAGTACAGTCACGAGCAATAATATAGGTACACATTTTCACATTTTGTAAAACACTTATCTAAATTTTTCAAAACTGTACGGAACCTCTTCTTTATTACGAAATAATTTTGGTATTGTACATATATGTCTAGAAAAACGTGAAGATAGTTTAGAAAATTTGACAATGTGTACATATTTACATATTGCTCGTGACTGTACATAGTCTTTTCCGGTTTTCCTTTCCTTGTTATAATAATATTGCTTTGATTTAATTGACCTTACCAGTTCAAAAGATAAGCGTCGTGAGTCTACAGACTTACAGTCGCCTCTTACAACCTCTACGGGTAGAGAAGCGATTCCCTACCCGTTCCAATTGTTTTCTAAAGGCACCACTTTTTTACTTTTAATATAGAAAATGATAAAATAAAAAAAAACTGTGACATACAGGCATAAACTCACTCCTTATTCCTATGGGGGAAGATAGAAAATAGAAATAAATAATAATAAATAAATATTGACGGACATCTCTACACAGCGCCATCCGTTCCCAAAATAAGCTAGGCTTAACCTGCTTGTGTGTATTAATACTTATATATTTTTTTTTGTGTATTAATACTTATAAGTATACTTTTTTTTTTGTAAATACCTACATAGGTATTTTACATAGAAACACTCAGACCCATGCAAATAATTATGTTCACGCACACAAATATTTGCTTTGAGCGGGAATCAAACTCAAGACCTCTGCGTAGCAGTCATGTTGTATAACCACTACGCCTCAGAGGCCGTCTAATATTAAGCGCCATTTACTACAATCCTTTTAAACCTGCTTTGTTTTGTCTACATTCATAAATATATTTAATCCAAATCATTTCCTACTGCTACACACTTGCCCTTTCTGAAAAATGTCCTTACTATTTTCGCGCTATAAATTTCCTGTGGCCATTTTTTTAATTTAACATACAACAGATTATATAATGTAAAGTCTATTTTTTTATCTCGGACACTAAAATGACAACTACAAATGTCAAACGTAAAAATAATGTAGCCAGCTTTTAAGAAACAGTGCTGTCCTGTGTTTCGATTCGTGTTGTAATTATTGTAAAATATTTACGGTTGTTAGTATAGTCGAGAACTAAATGGCTTTATCACCTCTAGAGTTAATGTTAGTTGCATGTCATAAAACTATTAGGTTCAATATCGCACAACAAAACATCAGCCAAAGCATGACGCTACTTTGACATATCAGTTCTCCTGTATTAGCAAATAGTCGTTAGATATTTATAAAAACAAATAGTAAAGTCAACGTTATTGACTGTTACTAGAGCATATTTTCGGTAAAGCGTTTTAATCTAATGAATTTCTCTCTTTTTTCCTTCTATGTCCATGATCAAATGATAGGGATAATTTCTTGCATGACGTCATTGGCGCATATTTCAATTTAAAGTTTTCGTAATTTTATAATATAAAACAAATTAGGGTAAACAACCTAATCGTTAGAAGTCCTACATATGTTGGCACTTAAGAGTAAAAAGTGAGTGAAAAGAAAGAAAACACTATAGATTATTCAAGTTCAGTATGATTATTCAAGTAACGAATCCATTTCTGATTAAAGATTAATTGTACAGCCAAATAAAAATAAATTATGTACCAAAAATAAATTTTGTTTTATTTAAGTACCTGAGTTTAAAATTAGAATTTGCACATTTAATATTATTATTTCCAAAAAACTGTATAAAATTTAATTTATCGTTAACTTTTGATAGTGGTGGTACATCACTACATAAATTGCACAAAAAAAGGTAACAGTAATGATATTTTAGTATTCGAGATTAAAAAAACAGCCTATAGTCTCTATTTACCGTAATCGGCGGAACTAGCCTATATTTTTATCGGTAAGTACCGGCTGTATCGCATCACTATTTATTAGTTGTAAAAAACAGGCAACACATGAAATGTCATTTTAGTATCTGAGATAAAAAAATAGACTTTAGTATATATTTATGCAATCATAATAACAACCATTAAACTCTACTGCAGGGACAGGCCTCCTCCCGTGACGGAGGGATACTTGGCCTACTAATACCACCTGGATTGGTATAGGGTTTAATTTCAAGTTTTCCTTTTTTTTTATTTCGTAAAGATAATATTCACGGATAGTCCCTTAGTCGGTTTTAACGACACCCATGGGATGCGTTGGGGTGATGACATATTGTATTCTTACTCCGTCACCACACGGAGAAAAATATATGCAATAAATAGCCACAATACATACAGGAAGATATTAATTTTATAACATAATGGAGTCTCGTTCTCAGTGCGGCGACATCGCACAATAATCTGAAAATAAACTTAAGTGACGAGAATATGTGTAGGTATAAAGGACTTTGTATTTGTATTAACTGTATATGTCCTACTGCAAGGCACGGACCTCTTTTGTGATTTAAATCAGCTGTTTTTTAAGAGAGTTAAAAAAGAGGTGAATTTTTTAATTACTGTATTTTTTTTAATTTCCTTGCTACACACAGAATAGGGTACTCTCGATGGTTAATGAAAAAATATAAAAATCGGTACAAAATGAACTCTATGTAAAAATAAACATAGTTAAACTGATTTTGAGTCATAAATTTACATGATTGATTTATAATATTAAAATTAAAAATTGATATTTTTATTCTGTATATCACGTGACTAAAAACACGAGCCGCCATGCTGTGACGTCATATTGGCAATAATAATTTGCTGTCACCTGTCCAACCAGTCGTAAACTTTATATTTTCGATTCGTCAGTGCTCTTTGTCAAAATTATTCAGTTGATATTATAAACGTCAAGCTTTGTTTACATGCCGAAATGACGTCATAAATATGGCGGATAGCGCAGAAGCCTGTTTTCGCGGGAATAAATATATTTAAAATTTTGAAGTATTTTTATGGCATGAAACGGGTTTATTTCGCCGAAATATTGTTTTTTGGTGTCTTTCAACGATGAAACGAACATATTATAGTACTTTGCCAAACAGAGTAGAATACCCTATTGATACAAATAATTAAAATTGTCTATTCCTTAATCTAGTATAGAGAGTTGCGACTATTCACATACGAGATAAAAATGATTACTATTATACCTAATTAATGTTCATATAAATCATTATGTAATTAATTATTCCCAGGATCCTTGAGTTTCTCGGAATTTGTACTATATTTATATTCTTATTTTTACATAAGATTGCAGTTCGATACATAATAAAGCTATAAAAATATCTTTTTTTTATTATTATTTGCATATTAAACGTGCGAAAATGTCACCACAATTTAATAAATAGACAAAACACGTGGAGTTTTACTACGAACGAATATCTAAAACCGCTAATCTCGGTCGCCTGTCATAAACACTCGCGCGCTTTTTGTTATTGTTTTTCCCGCTAATTTTTGACGTTTCGCGCTATCATGGCCAACGTAAGAGAAAATTCGTAGATCATTACGTTTCTAGAGATGTCGTTGAAAGTTTTTCGGAGAAACAAAATTCGATGGGACGTTTTTTACACTCATTTAAATACAACAAAGTCTAGGGATATTTGGTATTTACTCAATTAACTCCAAAATTATTGAAGATAACATACAACATGTTTATATTTTTATAAAGGTAATTTATCAGGCTACAATCCAAAATTAAATAAAAGTATTATTTTTGCGTAAATAATTTTTTATTCAAATAAATAAAAAAATTGGAAAATTAGTAAAACTAACAATGAATTTGTTTCTTAAGCAAAAGTGAAAATAATCGAAAATTAATCTGTTTTTAACTGTTCTGTGAGTAATCAGTAGTCAGTACATTAAAAAAACCGTAAATAACGGTCCTGCAACGGTTTTTCGTGCTTGGATTAAGTTATCCAGGTCTTGATGCGGTCCATTACAGGTCCGACTAGGATACAAAAAAAGTTGCTCTTCCATCGCAAGTTTATGCAGGAAAATTTATCAAAGCCCTTCTTTTGAACATGTCCTATGCGTATTTAATGGTTTTGAGGTTAGGCGATTGAGTGGTTCAGCATAAAATTGATATGTCGTGCTCCTGCAACCAGCTCGTCATCACTCTCGCTTTATGCGAACTGGTGTTATCGTCCATGAGCTTAAACATTTGGCCCAATTGTAGCCTACGGGGGTAGATTATTAATTCTAGCACCTCGTTAAGTTATTTTTCAGCCGTCATGGTGTTTCTGATCAAAACGCGCTCTGTTCTTAGACCGACACAAATTCCCGTCCAAATCATAAATTGTTCTATCGTTGTATGAATAGTTTTTCTGAGGATGTTGTAGACGGCTATCACAACCAGGAACTCGCCAAGCACGTCCTCTACGTGAATCCGAGTGGAAACCGAACCGGGACTCTTGTCAACACCACTACAGATAACAGGTTATCTTTGCAGAGCAAATGTTCACGACCTTACTCAAGTCAACGTGCGCGATTTGCTCAACGTATTACTAGAGTTCAAAGCGGTATGCGAGCATAAAGGTGGGCTTCATGCAGACTTCTTCTGACAGTTTGGTTACCCGCAAGAGGCTCCACCAAGAGCTGGGAGCCTCTAAGCCGGCTGCATGGTAGTAACATTTGGCTGTCTTTTCGCGGGAACTTGCAAAAATCGATCATGTCTTTGAGTGGTGATAGACTTTTTGCTGTGGTATCTTTCAGCCACTTCACCAGTAGCATGATAACGTGACCATAACCTTGATTTCATATTTTGTATTGTTCCAATCTCTTCAGCAATACCACGCTTAGTACCCGCAGCTAGGAGCATGCCTACTGCTCTTAACAGTTCATCTATGATGAAATGGCGCCGCTGCTTGATGCACACAATATTAATCATACGAAATAAACGTTTAAATTGTTATAAAACTTAAATTTTACACAAAAAAGCAGTCAAAACTTACTGTTGGTAAAGGAAATTTTCGAACTTGACTACGTTCAAGCCGCGTAAATCTTTTATTTTTAATTTTATTTTTTAAATTCAAATTTAGAATGGTTGAAAAAGGTTACCAAAGTAAGTTTTCATCAAAAGAATTAAAAACAAACCATTTTTTTTTGAGTTTCACAACTTAATACAAAATATCGTAAAAATATCCCTAGACTTTGTTGAGGTGTGTAAATCATTTTACAAATCTGTCTACCCGTTGGACGTTCGTTTGTTTATTATGTACTCATACTTATTGTTTTTTGATTTTTCTCGCTCATCATAGGCGCAAAACGCGTCGCGCCATCATGGCTAACGGAAAGGAAAAAAGACAGATCTTTGCGTAAATAAAAGCATGAAATATTTACAAAGACAGCAGGTAAAGATTCCCTCTGTTCTATGAGTCAGACATTAACCCTTATCTCTGTCCCGTGTATCAAACGTAAAACATTGTTATTACTGGCTGGATAGTCAACCTGTTAATATGTCGTAACACTTTAATATGATTAAATGATTGCTGTATAATATATTGTTGTATATTGTAGGTACGTTAAATGAAATTTATAGTTGTTACGATTGTTCTTTAATAATAAGTATTATGGTTGTGAATAATGTAACTTATGTAAGTATAATATTATCGTGATTATGTGTGTGCTTGTTAAAATATTTTATATTGCGGACGTAAAATAAGTATCAATGTCCTACAAAAGAAAATTACCTATATAAGTATTAATATTCGTTGTTCTGTTACCCATAACACAAGCTGGTTAAGCCTAGCTTACCTTTGGGAACAGATGGTGCTGTGTAGAGATGTCCGTGAATATTTATTTATTAAATATGTTACTTAAACGGAAAATTTACCTCTATTTTGATTGACGTATCGGGGTAGTACCTAACTCTTATATAATCTGTGGTATCGCCAGATTAGACTGACCATAGTCTATAGTCATGCTGACTTGCTTGATTTAGTAAGTCCGCAGTAAATATCTTATTCTAAGGGAAATGATAAGGATTATGAACGGATGTGACGATCTATTTTGCGTCTGTTAACAAGAGGAAACATTTAAAATTGGAAAACTTTCTTACGTAGGTATTCTACTTTTTAAACATGCATAAACTGATTCCAAAAAGAAATATATTGTTCATACCTCAGAACTTAGTCATTTAGAAACTCTAAACTTTTTTTATATTATATGAAAGAAAGAAAGAATGAAAAATGTATTTATTTTGCAAACAATAAAACACTTATACTAAAGTACTTAATACTTTCTTACAACTTATTCTCATATAAATATTATTGGGTTTATTTCAAAATTGTAAACAAAATTGTTTAAATATTAATAAAGATATCAACGCTCTGCTAAGAGTCGGTTTTTAAGATTAAGTTTTAATTAGATACTTAATTATTGCTAAGCTTGCTTTTTTTTTCTTTACAAAAAACCAGATATAATTAAAAAATACAATTAATACTATGTCCATCATCAAAATAAATATTATATAATACAAACTGTAAAAACTAAATAGTCGCTATCTTATTTAATAAACTTTACAAATGCAAGTAAAAATAATATTATCACGTCGAATTAAATGACAGGAAAAAAACTTTAAAACAACACGTGATAATCTAGATGGTAAACTAAGAATACTTATATAAATTCTAAGTGGCAGGCAAATGGTCACCACCCCTTCTCTCATCTAGTGTATTGCCAGGCATAATGAAGTAAGAAAAGGTAGAGTCATAATACATTCTTTTTACTATTTCGGAGGTTAATTCTCCGAAAATCTCCAAAACAGATAAGAATTTTGAAAAAAAATATGTAATAAAAGTTGTGGGAAATTTTGTAAGCTTTCATTACGTAGTAGACACTTTTTCGCTACGACACACCGTTTTAAAGATATTAGCGAAAAAGTAAAAAATGGGACCTTTACCCCTCTTCCCCTCCTTTGCGTACACAGATATCTGAAAAAAGTTTGCGTAGCTAGCGGATTTTCAGTATGTTTACTCTCTAAGCACCCTGAACAAATCCCTGTAGAAATTGCTTAGGTCCCGCTCATGCACTCTACACTTGATTTTGAAGTATTTTTTGACTTTAATGATTTTCACACATTTAAGTAGTTTGTTTTGGAAATCATTTTTGCAAACCCGTCAAGAAACGACTATGTTCTTTGCTTAAAAATACATTTAAAAAAAAGAACCAAATTGAAAACATTCAACTCCTCTAAGTTGTTTAAATAGCCTTAAACGCATAGCTTACGTTCCGTGTCGTTTCATTGAAGTGTCAATATGTTAGCCACCTTATGTGCTTTCACGGCAAATATAGTGGTATTAAACATTAGTTATGGAGCCAAGCCCAAGCTATATCAACGACGTAGAGTGTAAACTAAGCTTACAGACAGCTTAGGGACAATACCATGTAGTCACAAATTCAACAAAGCTTGTGATATGGTCAGTAGACAGTTGTAATAATATGTTCATCCCATGGGTGTCGTAAAAACCGACTTAGGGACTGTCCGTGATATTATCTTTACGAAATAAAAAGAAAGAAAACTTGAAATTAAACCCTATACCAATCTGTCTAGCCAGCGTGGTATTAGTAGGCTAAGTATCTCTTCGTCATGGGAGGAGGCCCGTCCCTGCAGTGGGACATGAATGGGCTGTTATAATAATATTAGATTAAATTGGCAGATGAGCAAGCGGTACTCCTCAGTCATTTAGGAACTCTAAACTCTTTTATTCATCATGTTCTGTAACCAGTACGCCACATAATGTAGTAGGTACAAGCTCTGCTTAGTTTGGGACTAGATGGCGTTATGTGAATGTGTGCGATATACTATTATTACATAGATAAAGCCTAAACAATGAACACAAATAGACAAATAAAAATAAATAAAACGTTTATTTAGATCTCAAACACTACCAAGTCATCTTATCACATAAATTAAACAATAAATAATCAGTTATATTTAGCGTAAAGGCTTTAAATTAATTACATAATTTAATTTTAATGTAAACTTTACATTACACTATTTGTAAAAAGATAATAATAGGCTTATTTATTGACATTGTTTACTCTATATCGACGTGGTATTGTCAACGTGGAGATTTCAACATAAATATGTATTCAAAGATGCTAATATTGTTTATTTTTTATTTAAATTATTATCATTAGATAAAAATTAAATAAGCAGTGTATATTTTAAATATTTTTATAATACCTAAGCCCGCACAAATGAGGCGGGTTATAAGGAAACGCTTCTCTCTAAAACGGTTTTTAAGACCTCTAGTAGCAGAGTTATATTATTTAATAAAAGAACGCACAATTATAATTTTAATACTATTTATATTAAGTAAATTCAGTCAGGAATATTTGTTGGACCCGTAAATATTTGTTTACCTACTTATAAAGCACCTAAGCAATACGAAATAGGAAAGTTCAGAGAATCTTGAGAGGAAAATTACGTAATCTCAATGTCTTGTTATTCAATGACTGAAATCATAATTACTATATTATATTATTCATATGGATTATATTATTATATTTTTATTTATTATATTATTTATATACTTAATACAGTTGTCACTGGGTGCAAATTCGTTTACATTTACAAAAATTAGCCTGGCTTAAGAGAATAAAGTCTTAAACATTAACTAATAGTTTATTTTAAATTTCCAGCAAACATAGCGATCGCCTCAACTGGTTACTGCATGGGATGGACGGCGCCTGTCAATCTCAAGTTGTCAAATGTCACCACCTCACCTTTAGATGATGTCATCACGGCGGATCAGGAAGCATGGATCGGTTCTCTAGTCACTGTTGGCGCTATATTTGGTAAGGACTAAAACCTTTTTACGATATCGGAAACATAATATAAAAACTTTTAAGTCCCGGTTGGCGTCGTAGTGAAAAAGTCGTCGTCACCGGCGTATGCGCGGCTTGAACTTATCTTGACACCAGATTACTAACCTAACAAAGAATAAGAAAATAAGACTCATGGTCTTTTTCTAACTGTCACTGGTAAAATAAATAGGATAATGATATCCCTTCATGGTCAACTGATCCCACAACAAACTGATCCCATTTTGTTTTCTGTTTACTGGGTTTGGGCTGAGTAGACCCTTAACCATACTAAGTGGTTAACTGAGCACTGAGCAGAAACTTTACGACCTATGTGGCAAAGTGGTAATAGTACAGAGTCCTACACAGAATTCAAATTCAATTAGATGCTATGAATCTCTGGTTCGTAACCGAACCAGAGATTCATAGCATCTAATTGAATTTGAATTCCGCTCAGTATAAATCTACACGATACAGATTTCGAACCGTGGTGGCCGTCTTCGGAGAATACGCCTCCAACACATTTGGACACTAGGCTAACCGAGTCTAATCGGTTTCCGAATGACTGATCAAGTAAGAATCAACTAATCAAGTGTCAAAACTGTCATTTTAGTTCCTGAAAATGATAGTTTTGACACTTGAATAATTCGGAAACCTGGGGCTAGTCTCAATAATCAAATTAGTCTATTGCTTTTCACAGAGCTACCTAACAAATTTTCATTTAGTGAAAACTCCTTTTCAGGTCCTTTCGTTGGCGGTTTCGCGGCATCAACAATTGGTAGAAAATGGGGTCTGTTGAGTTGCGCAATTCCTCTAATGGTCGGATGGATCTTGATAGCATTGACTACCAGCGTGGCTATGATATATACCGGCAGAGTTTTCTGGGGTTTGGCTGTTGGAATGCTGTTTACCATATCACCTATGTATTGCGCTGAAATTGCTACGGTAAGATTTGTTTCTTCTTTTTTAAGAACTTCTCCCGCAAAAGACAAAAGTAAAGTTATGTCGCGGGGACTTTAACAAACACTAATTAACCAGAAACCATTATGGATCAGACTCAGGAATTCTTCTGCTTGGAATTTGAACTTGCGACCACCGCCACCGTGCCACTGAGGCAGTCATTTTTTAACCCCCAACGCAAAAACGACGGGGTGTTATAAGTTTGACGTGTCTGTGTTTGTGTATAAATTTCTAATATAGATGTTGCCTTAAAAAAGAAAATTGTTATGGATTATTTTCTTTTTTCCCAGGATGACTCAAGAGGTGCCCTCGGATCGTTCTTGCAAGGGTTCATTACCATCGGGTTCTTGCTCGTGTATAGTATAGGACCGTTCGTCTCATACCACGTGATCGCGTACATTGGTATAGTCTTTACACTCGTGTTTGTGGTCGGATTCTTCTTCATGCCGGAGTCTCCTATGTATTATTTGGCTAAAGGTTAGTAGATTAACCCCCGGTTTCCAAATGACTGAATAAGTAAAAATCAACTAATCAAGTGTCAAAAATCTCATTTTCAGGAACTAAAATGACAGTTTTGACACTTGATTATTTAGTTGATTTTTACTTGACCAGTCATTCGAAAATCGGGGGATAGTATAGTGCGTGATTGTTTTGACCTTATAAACATTTTTATACGACTTCTGTGGCCTAGTGGTATAACCACTGGCCCACATAAGTCTCGGGTTCGGTTCCCGCTTAATAGTAACTTTGTGTGCATGAACAAGTACACAAAGTGTGATTTGTAAACATTTTCTATCTACAATACGAATGTATTTGGAAAACAGTTATCCAATTCGAAGGATTCATGATTCATTAAGTGATGTGTTAAAATACATAAAAAATAAATTAAATTCCTTTATAAAATTACTAAAAATAAAGCTAGATTATAAAAGTGTGCTGAAACTAATTAGCATAGCTATATTACGGTTTATTTACTTTAATTTATGTTTTGACATGACTTGTGCTTCAAAGTCATTATAACAGCCCATTAATGTCCCACTACAGGGACGGGCCTCCTCCTGTGACGGAGGGATACTTGGCCTACTAATACCACGCTGGCCAAACGGATTGGTATAGGGTTTATTTTCAAGTTTTCCTTCTTTTTATTTCGTTAAGATAATATTCACGAATAGTCCCTTAGTCGGTTTTACACCCATGGGATGAGATGGGGTGGTGACATATTGTATTCTTACTCCGTCACCACACGGAGCTTGAAAGTAACGTAGCTAATAATCATAATTTCCTGTACCTACTTCAGATAACCGCGAAGCCGCCACCTCATGTCTGGCTACCATTCGTGGTCGTTCCCGGGAAGCGGTTCAAAGTGAGATCGATAAAATTGCCTCTGAAGTCGCAGCCTCCAAGGAAAGGAGAGCCACGGTAAGTTATACAAAACTTACGATGGTGTCCTACGTAGGCGACGATCGCGACGTACGCGACATGTAGTGTTCTGTATGATACCAGGAGCCCAAATAACCTTCACATCCTCCCTACTTGTAGAGTGAATGTTAAGATGCAGGGGAGTGTATGGTCTATTTTACCGATGAGATCAGACTATTAAATTTTGTACACAATCCTTCAGAAACTGTAATAAAAGATACGTTTTTAATTAGTCTAATTTAACGACACAGAACTTTACTTACCTATATTATTTTTCAAACCCTGTATCTAATGAGACTAATTACAGACACGTTTCCCATAAGTCTAAACTTACGACACTACTTAAAAACCCCTTTATTCACTTTGCAGATTGCCGACGTGTTCCGTGGTAGTAACTTCAAAGCGTTCTACATTTCCTGCGCCTTAGTATTCTTCCAACAGTTCAGTGGTATAAACGCTGTACTCTTCTACATGACTAACATCTTCAAAGCAGCAGGTTCAAGCTTGGACTCTTCTATTGCCACCATCATTATTGGTATTGTTCAGGTCTGTATAAAATATTTTTGTATAACAGCCCATTAATGTCCCACTGCATGGATGGGCCTCCTCCCATGGCGGAGAGATACTTGGCCTTCTAATATCATGCTGGCCAGACGGATTGGTATAGGGTTTAATTTCAAGTTTTCCTTCTTTCTATTTCGTAAAGATAATATTTAAGGATAGTCCCTTGGTCGGTTGTTACGTCACCTAAATGGAATGAGATAGGGTGGTGATATATTGTATTCTTACTCCGTCACCACACGGATAAATATTTTTTATATCATGCTGTATTTTTATGCCACTCCGATTCGGTCACTGACAGTAAATAAAAACAGAAAATAAAACATTTTTAAAAGCAAAAAGAAACACAAATAGTGTAAAACACATAAATATTGGTCAAAAGGACCCTGCCTCAGCATTTTGCTACTTCTTCTTCTTCTCTCGAGTCGTAGATATAGGTACAGTACTTTTTTTTTTCCCTAAACATAACCAGCCCAGAATTTGGCCACAGTGACTGCCTTGTCAGTGGCGTCCATAAGATCTTTCTCTGTGCAGCTCTGTGGGCAGTTAGGACAATGTAGAAGGTGTGCCATTTTGCTACTACGACTTAGGTATTATTTAACCGTAGTAGCGCTGGTATTCTGAACAACACAACTACAACATAGCTCTCTACATTGCCCTTTAAGTGACCATGAGCCTTCTGAGTAGGCCCATAGGTCACGCACACAAAGTTAAAATTAGTGAAAATTTTTTTGGTCGTAGCGTAATGTTATATGCATTGATTTACAAAAAACCAAAGATACACACTCCACTTCCCAAAACCGTCCGCAACAAATGGGCGCATTGTGCACTCTTTTCAAATTAGTATCGCGTTGTTCTACCGGCAAACGTCAATCATTAAATTTTATTGCTTTATGTGCATTACTTTTTAAATACAACTTTATGTCATGCGTGTAAGATTGAATTTGAAAAAAGAAATATGTTTACGATATTACTATACGTATTTATTGCGTATGTTTAATTTGGTGACACTTTTGGCTGTTAGTTTTGTTTGAAAATGTGCATCTAGGGTTTTTTATAAATCAATGGTTATATGGCCTAAATAAAACCTTCCTAGGTAAATGGATAGACCATTTACTACTACCCTAAGATTAAAATTCAAATCAAAGAAGTAGTTCCTGAGATTAGCGCGTTCAAACAAACAAACAAACTCTTCAGCTTTATAGTATAGATGATGATGAGTATTCATAATTCAGTTTTGGAATAAAAAATGTTACATATCTATATAATATTTTTTTTCTGCAAATGAACAGGTCATTGCATCATTCATTACTCCCTTCGTAGTGGACCGGCTCGGACGTAGAATCCTGCTTCTTGTATCTTCATGCGGAACTGCTGTTGGTCTCGTAAGTAACCTCTATTATTTTAGCATAATATCCTAAGGGGGGGGGGAGACCCCCCTCTTATAGTGAAGAGATAACTTGGCCTTCTAATACTAAGCTACATATAAATTTTTACCTATAAAGCTTAAATAAGTACCTATAACTAGAAAAATTGACTTGTAACGTGTTATTCTAGAACTATGAGACCTACATTTTGATTTTTTGGTATGTTGTTATGACATACCATGTAAAAAAATCAAAATGTTAGGCCCCTTAGTTCTAGAATCTTCTAATGAAAACTAGCTATCTGCATATCGAACTTTGTTCTACGGATGAGTCGATATATGCACACTAGGATAACATTAAGCGGCAATAAAACCCGAGAACTCTACAAAGCAATCACACATAAAAACCACAACACCAAATCTATATTTCAGCCTAAAGTCAACCTATTTAATTTCCAGGGACTCCTCGGCATGTATTTCCTGTTATATGAAAACGGTAACCCCGTGGTCGATAGTATCGGCTTCCTTCCCGTGTTATCACTGATCCTGTTCATCGTGACCTACTGCTGGGGTCTGGGACCTCTACCGTGGGCTGTCATGTCGGAACTGTTTCCTATTGAGGTCAAAGCTATAGCATCTCCGATAGCTACTGCGTTCTGTTGGGCACTGTCGTTCTTGATTACTAGGTAAGAAGTCATTCTGTTTTATCATTGGTATTGTTTAGGTCTGTATAAAATATTCTTTATAACAGCTCATTAATGTCCCACTGCAGGGACGGGCCTCCTCCCATGACGAAGGGATACTTGGCCTACTAATACCACGCTGGCCAGACGGATTGGTATAGGGTTTAATTTCAAGATTACCCATGGGATGAGATGGAGTGCTAACATATTGTATTCTTACTCCGTCACCACACGGAGAACAATAATAATGATCTTTATTTCTTCGATCTTTTATTCTGTTTTAACTCGTCAAACGTCCGCGTCACTACCTGTAGGGCCAAATATTTCACTCTCATTTGAATTGTAATGTATCATCTGGTCTAATGGCCTAAGAAGATGTTTCATTCTATCTTTACGGATTATATCTATACTAATATTATAAAGAGGTAAAGTATGTGTGTTTGTGACGTTGTAGGGGGTAATCTCTGAATCTATGAATCGATTTTAAAAATTCTTTCTGTGTTGAATAGTCCATTTATCTGGGAGTGTCATAGGCTAAATAATATCACGCTATGACTAATAGGAGTGGAGCAGTAATGACATATGTTTAAAAAACGGACGCGGTTTTTTCGCCGCCCAACGAAGAGGGGAACGGGTCAGCTAGTTGAAAAATAAAACTGCACCTACAAAATGACAAAATATTACTCACACATTCAAACGCCAGTTAATTCCAAACTAAGCAGAACAAATAATATACCTACATTTTTTTTTTTAATATACATACATAATACAAAACTTTCATGTTCATGCACACAAAGATTTGCATTGAACGGGAATTAAGCCCGAGACCTCTGCAGCCGTGTCCTATTACCACTAAGCCAGAGGTCGCTTAAATGGTTTCATATTTTGACGACCTCTGTGGCGTAGTGGTTATATAACATGACTGCTACGCAGAGGTCTCGGGTTCGATTACCGCTCGATTCAAATATTTGTGCATGAACATGATTGGTTGCATTGGTCTGTGTGTTTTCTATGTAGGTATATTAAGTATGTATTTACAAAAAAAAGTATTAAAGTATGTTTATCCGTTGTCTAGTATCCATAGTACAAGCTTTGCTTAGTTTGGGACTAGATGGCGTTGTGTGAACGTGTGAGGAACATTTATTTATATTTATTTATTTTATATTTCAGATACTTCAGCGTCATAGTGGCTGCATTGGGAATGGGTGCTACGTTCTTCATTTTCGGAGTATGCTGTGTTCTATCCTTCTTCTTCACATTGTTCCTAGTTCCTGAGACTAAAGGGAAGAGCTTCCAAGAGATCCAGGATATGCTGGCTGGAAAGTACGTATTTTCGAATTGTTTTATTATAAGAGGTAGTTGGAGAACCAAAGTAACCGACATAGCGCTCAGAATTGCCCGGTTAAAGTGGCGGTGAGCAGGGTACATAGGCAGAAAGGTTCTGGAATGGCGACCGCGTACCGGAAAGCGCAGGGTGGGGAGACTACTCACACGGTGGACTGACGACCTAGTTAGGACGGCGGGTACCCGATGGATTAGGGAGGCACAGGACCGCACAAGGTGACAATACTTGGAGGAGGCCTATGTCCAACAGTGGACGTCGATTGACTGATATGATGATGATGAAGTGGAAGTTAGAAATACAACATAGGTACTTTGACATCTATCAAGTCTGATATGATAACTCCCTGCACTAGGGATTAAGGCTTGTGTCAAAACACCCAGAAAATCCATAATATGTAGATCGTACAAAAAAATGATGTACAGGGATCCAAACCCACATTTTCATGTTAGGCAGTTGCTAATCGCATCCACTCGCCACAGAACCATTTGATTTCATCTTCAGTTTTTGTCAAGAAAGCAAATTCGACGGCATACGCTCAAATAAAATACCACTAAGGGGTCACCCATCTATTTATTTTATTTTATTTATAAATGTAGAAATTCAAAAATTAATCCAATACTTTTTTCCTTTCCAGATCTTCAAAGTCAGAGAAGCCTTAACAACAAATAAATGCGAATTTATTATTAATAACTTATAAATTAATCGCTAGTTTTAGTATTATTCCATTATGGCTTTTTAAGGTCAAAGTGACTATTACCTTTTTCTAATTTACCCTTGGTAAACTGAGCTTACTATCCCTCCGTCACTGGAGGAGGCCCGTCCCTGCAGTGGGACATTAATGGGCTGTTATGATGAAACTGAGCTTTGATAGGTAATATTGTGCCATAACGTGTCATAACTTTCTACTTACATTGATATAACTTGGATGTCTTTTTTACCCACATTTACCCTATAGATATACAACGGGTAAAAATGACATCACGAAAGATTTTGTTTTACCAAAGATATTTGGAATGACAGGAAAGAATGTATTAAAAGCTTCAGTTTCCAGCAAGAAATTTTGAAATGGGTAATTTTGTTCACTTTTAATGGCATTATTGATTTGATCAACAAAGTTTTTATTAGAGTGATATATTTATAAATATTTTTGTACGTAGTTTTAACGATCTTATTAATAATGTTGTTTAATGAAAATATCATATGCCATTGTAATTTAAATGTAAAATGCTTTATTGTCTTCCATATTTATTAATTAAGAAGCAAATAAGGGTAAAATTGACCCTGACGTGATTTTGACCCCAGTTGACTTTAAAAGGCCTTTAAATATAAGAAAAAAGTTCCATATACAAATTTAAGTACAAATTAGTGGATGCCATCACGGCGCTTTGTGATAGTAGAGAAACTATTATTATCATTGTACATAATTATTTTTAATGTGTGTTATTTTTACGAATAAATTATTATACATTTATCAATTTGGTTTATTATTTCTGTCCCCTTTGAATTTATTGTCTGGTTACCTTACCCATCGCTACATAATCAAATTAAGATCATAGAAATATTATCTGAAAACAAATTGGCCACTGGAATTCCTTGCCTCATTATTGTGGCATGGGTCTCCACTACTATGACGATAAAATGCTCCACTTAAAAATTACCATAAAGCCAAAGGCTAACAACTAAAGACACAAACTATCTTCAAAATGTGTCAAATTACTAATATTGAATATATTTTTATACAATCATAATGCTATAAATTAAATTGACGACCTCTATGGCGTAGTGGTTATATAACATGACTGCTACGCAGAGGTCTCGGGTTCTATTCCCGCTTAATTGTTTGCATTGGTCTGGGTGTTACTTGGCATGAAAGAATAAGGTCCATAGATAGATATAGACGATCATATTTATAAGAAGAATAATGTCCGTAATCTCAGGAAGTTCCTAGATAATGGTTTGAATGTGACAATGAGGAATACCTATTCAATATGCTAAATATTCTTCCAATATAAGGAAAATATGAAACAAAGCAGATATCTTCCTACACAGCATGATGGTTCATAGTAACCCAAGTAACACCCCGGTTTTATGCAGTCTAGTGTTACAGAAATCATTCTTAACACATTCCCGGACGAGCATGCTATAGCATTCGTTCTGGACAGATTAATTATGTCGCGGATGGTATAGCATTCTAAGTTTATTGAGTTTTTGTACCCGTTGCTAGCCCAATTGCTTTTTCCCTACAAAATATAGTTAGTCTGTTACTTACTGTCACTACTGGCCCAACCACAGACAGACTTACTGCTACTTAAGACCTTACATGGACAAAAACAAAAAACATTGTTTACCTTTCCCACTACACATCGCCCACGAACCACTTGTGTATTGACATTGTCCTAGCTGGGTGCATTGTCACAGAAATGCTAGAGCTGTCACAAAAATCCCATACGAAAAATTACTGCCAGAATATTGTTTTACTGTCCAAGAATGTTTTAAAGAGATTAATCTAAAATACTCTCTTACATTTTGATGTTCTAAACCTTTGTTTGTTGAAACTTAAAAACATTAAAAGCATCTTGCAATTTTTAAAATGGCTTGCAATTCTGGCCATCCAAAAAACACTGGCATAATCACATTATGACCAAAATGTAATAGTGTTGGCCTGCTCAGGCCTGCTACACAGGAGGTTTTAGGTTAAATCTTGAACAAATCATACATTAGAAAGATTTGAAGTACAGAATTTATATTTGTGAGTTGACTAGATCTACTTAAAAGGAACTTGGTAGTGTTGTGTAGTGAATGTACGAGAAATACTGTATTTGATAATACAGTAATCTTATAGTATGAATGCAGACAGCAAAAAGTGCCTAAATTGTATCACTAAATGTAAATAAATAAAAAAATGCATAAGTTACTTGTTAACAAACTATAATTATAATAACATAACCTAACTAAACCTAAAACATTATTTCTTTTTCATTAAGCTTAGTAATAATTTAGTATCATTAATTTGCGTTTTTTGACGTTTCTTGTGTTTTTCTACTGGTTTCTGCTTAGTCGCCCTCTCTTTTTCCTCTACGGGAATACTTTTTGGTTTTTTCTGTGCTTTCTTAGATAGTTCATTTAATGTTACCTCTTTGGCACTCACACTCTTTACTAAGGATTTGTCACTTACAGATTCCTTTATTAATATTTCCTTTTGAAAAGAAACCTTTTTGTCGGCGTTAATTTTCTTTTTTAATATTTTGTTTGAAACCACAGGTGATGTTTTGCAGCCAACTTCTGATTCTTAGCTATTTTGTTTAACGCTTTAAACTTATTCTTCCCGAACTTAACCATGTTAAAGCTGTTTTATTTTCACGAACTGTAAACACTAGTATGTATTATTATTTATATTATTTTACACAACACATGGAACTTTTTTAATAAAAGCATGGATTGTTGTTATGTATAACAATACCAGGCAAAGGCAATATTCTAAATTATTGACTTTGACTCACCTGTCATCTGTCATAATGACAGATAGGGCAAGAGAGAGACCTGTCAATAATAATTTGAGACTGGAAGAGACATAGACAAGAGCAATATATTGAGAAGAGGAAAGTAGTATTTTGCATTGTATGTACTTGTAAATATGTATCCTACTTCCTTATTATAAATGCGAAAGTTTGTGAGGATGGATGGAAGTTTGTTACCCTTTACGCTAAAACTACTAAACGGATTTTGATGAACCTTTACAGTAATATAGCTTTTATTAAACATAAGAATAACATTCTAAGCTACAAAAATAATAAAGACTTTTTTTAATCCCTAAGTCACCTTTTACGACATTAAAGTGATGAAAAAAGGACTAATAATTAAAGCTGTCACAAACCGATCTTCTTCAGTCGGTGTCGTAAAAATTTCTTAGGCAACAATTTGTTACAAAATTGTTTATAAATAGTCTGAAATCTAAAAGAGAACATAATTAAGTTACTTTTTATCAAAATACCAAGCGGGCGGAAACTAGTATTTTTACAATGACATACCTACTCGTCGTACGACGAAGAGCATGTTATAAAATATTCAAGTATGATGGATCTGTTTGTTGTGGGAATACAGTTTTTTCAAATTTACTTCTCATATTTCTTTACGCGGTCCTGTCTCTCCCTCACCGGTAGCGAGAAGCTAGGTACCCGTCCTGATCACAGCGCGGATTGTGCCACGCCAGGCAATCCGCCAGTATGTCATGCGCCTTGCATTCGGTGCAGTCCCACAGTAGGTCCTGTGTGTCCTGCATAATTCGGTCTACTAAGGGCTAATGATGTTAAATTATAACATCATCATCATATTTTACGTAATAAATGTAAATCAGGACTTTTGTTAGATAAATCTCTCACCGTTGCTTCCATTAAACTACGATCCTTGTTCTTTCAAGCGAGGCGTAAAAAAGCATCTTCTTAAGCCGCCGTAGTGGAGACATTCTTATGCCTCTACAAATATTGTAGTTGGCATGGTGCTCGCCATTCTTGGACTCTATTGGATGCTTATTTTTTATTTACATTAGGTATCATAGTCATTCTAGTAGGCCAATTAAAAAGAAAACACTATAGAATTTTATTAACCGTTTGTTTGGTCGGTTCTGGTTAATTAGCGCCATTCCTCCTGTATGTGTGTATCCTACTTTCTTTCCATCTCTAAACCGGTCTGAGCTCTAAACATCTTTCGGTGTGGAGTTAGTATTCAAGATGTCAGTGTACTATTTGCCATCTCATCCTAATGACGTAGAAGCCGAATAAGAGATAGTTCTATGTATCCTTACGAAAACTCTATATCAATAAATCTGGCCAACATGTATTAGTACGCCTATTTCCCTCCATCCCACATTCACAATATATTACTAACAAACCCCCTTACTCATAAACGCCTCTTAAATTTTAGTAAATTGATTAGCTTAAATTCTTCCGGTTATGTTTGGCATAAGGTTGGTTTTGCTAATAAAAATCTCGCTAACCAGTGACTAAATTTAAGTAGCGTTTATGAGTAAGGGGGTTAATTTGTAGGATTTAAATAAGGAAGTTAAATAAAACCAAATAAAATAAGCTTAGAATAATATGTATTATTAAAAATATAAATATGTATACAGCATATAGTATGGCGTAAATACAATGTCACAGCAAACAAAGTTAGATGGCTTCTACTTCCTCTTTTATAAGTCGGACTAGATTGTTAAATTTATTGCCATCGAATATTAAAACCTGAAACAAACAAGAGAAGGATTAGAAAAAGTTAAGTATACTATGGTTATCTGTTGTTTGCCCGAAAATTATATGCCATAATATTCTTATGCCCGAAATTCTTTTGCAAAAATTTTATTAGACATAACGGCAAAAACAGCTCGACGTTTCCTACTTCTTGGTGGCTTAAAGAATAAACCTAACCTATTTAAGTTGAATGACTCTAAGTCTCTCAGTTTAAACATAATTGAATTATGGCAAGTAAATATTATGGCTAAGGATGATTATGGCAAACAATATTAGTACAAATGAAATTATGGAAAATGAAAATTCGGGTAAATGAAATTCTGGCAAGTGGAGGTATACTACATGTGTGGTGTAAATAAAAATACATGGTGTCATCACTTTATCTCAAGGCAAGGTCTCTATGTAACCCAAAGAAAGCAAACTTGACATAATCCCTATTACAAACAGTTGGCCCGTGTGGTATTAGTAGGTTTTCCCTCCCTACAGTTGAGCTATAATATCACCATATATTTTTTTATAGCTGGACATCTTTATTTATAATGTAATCATGGACTTTTACATGGCTACGACCTATGTTGCGAAATTAATTACGCCATCGTCCATAGATGGCCATTTTCGCAGTTCTGGCAATTATATACTTTAACATGTTGTACATAAGGGTGATATTCGCGTTATAATCATTGCCTAACATCCATTAATTCATGCCAAATACAAATATTTGTTAATTTGTTAATGTTTGCATGTCCAGGTGTTTACTATGTATTCATAGCTGAGGATTTAATAACAATAATTTACCTTCCGACAGGGTGTCAACGCTCCCCCTTCATAGTCCCACTGTGAGAGGTCAGCCTGTTCTGTCACATCTACATCGAAGCTAGCCAGAGCTTCGTCTGCTATCGGTTTCTCTTCTTGATTTGCAAACAACACTTCTGACGACTCTTCTGTAAATTAATTGTAATAAATAAATATTCACGGACATCTCTACACAGCGCCATCTGTTCCCAAAGTAAGCTAGACTTAACCTGCTAGAATAATGGGTAACAGAATAACGGATATTAATACTTATATACTTTTCTTTTGTAAATAAATACTTAAAATACATAGAAACACCCAGACCAAAATAAAATTAGATTGAGACCTAAATAAAAACCCATAACTATTCTTGCAGGAATACCTTTCTAAAATACATAAAAAATATAATAAACGACTAACCACCAGTGTTATATGTTTTACATATCCACACAAGGTATCGGAATGTGTATGGCATATTCTTCTTTATTGCTTTGTCAAGCTCGTTCTGAAGAGATGAGAATAATGGTACACTAATTGCTGCAGGAATGTTTAGGATTCTGGAAGAAGAAAAATAAATATTGTTAATATTAAATTGGATACTATTTTTTTTTTCACCTTGACACAACGCCATCTAGTCCCAAACTAAGCAAAGCTTGTACTATGGGTACTAGACAAAGGATAAACTTACTTAAATACTTTTTTTTTGTAAATACATACATATTATATATAGAAAACACTCAGACCAATGCAAACAATCATGTTCATGCACACAAAGATTTGCATTGAGTGGGAATCGAACCCGAGACCTCACTGCACCACAGAGGTCGTCATTTATATTGGACTTATTATAATAAGGTTTCAACAACTCAAATTGGCCTGATACATTATCCTTCTCATGACTTGCTCCAATGAAATAACATACAGCATCATCAAACAAATTGATTAAAAAACTAAATTAAAATTAATTAAAGACTGTTCATCCAGATTTCCGAGTCGACTAGAAGTTAATAGAGGTTAGCTGATGGAGACTGGGAATCATTTCAGCGAAACTGTGGTGAAGGTTTTACAATGTAAAATGTTTTGGGAAACTACTATTGCAATCTTCAAAGTATGAGATAAATTGAGAACTTTTATGGTATGTCTAAACCACATCATCATAACAGCCCATTAATGTCCCACTGCAGGGAAAGGCCTCCTTCTGTGACGGAAGGATACTTGGCCTACTAATACCACGCTGGCCAAACGGATTGATTTAGGGTTTAATTTCAAGTTTTCCTTCTTTTTATTTCGTTAAGATAATATTCACGTCTTAACCACATAAATTCTCAATTGTCTTTCTCTACACAGTGTCCCAGGCTACTTTGTCATAGACAGGAGACTGAGCTTGCTATATTTTTACCTATATTTATGTAGATCATTAAAGGCTACATCTTACTGTTAGTTAACCTTAGTGCTTAAATATGAACCCCCTTACTTATAAACGCCTCTTAAATTTAATCAGTGTTTAGCGAGATTTTTATTAAGAAAACCAACCTTATACCAAACAATGTAAGAGTTTAAGCTAATTAATCAATTGACTAAAATTTAAGAGGCGTTTATGAGTAAGGGGGTAAATAACTAATTATTGTAAAGAACTGACCTTTCATTAATGACTAATCCAACATGTTCAGCATCATTTGCCAATATTTTTTTAATTAAAGATTTAGTTTGGTCATCTGCATTGTCATCAGCCAAAGTTGTTAGTAAAGTCCTTATCTGTTGTATGCTTGGGTCATCCTGTAAACAAAAACATTGTTTTACACAGGGTGTTTTTTGAGTCATCGGCAATAATTAAGGAGGTGACTCTGTACGTGATTCTGATCCCAATTATGCAATAAAATTAAGTACTTAATTTTTGACGAAAAAATCCCAAAAATTAACTAAGTATGGACACGTTCCCGCTGCGCTAAAATATTGTTCAAGACTCGGTGCATTGACCCGCGCCGCGCGTCGTAGGTATGTATCTAACTCAGCTGGCGAACCGATCGCTCGCTGCGTCCTCGCGGTGTCCATGATTAGTGAAATTCATGGCTAAGCTTTACACATCGTTTACTATGTAGTAATTTAATGTTTATTTATTTTGTATTTTTTTTCCTTCATTAAATAACGTTATCTATCATGCCCTAAAGTATTGCCTATATCTCACTTTACATACTGTATACAAAATATAAAGAAGGTTTGCCACAGTTTATAGGCTGAGGTAATACACAAGTCTACTTTTACTATAATACACGCAACCCCGCTGGCTTGAAGTTGTTGCAAATGTCTGGGTTGATGTCAATATGGGTACTAAAATACAGGAAGCATGGGGAGTAGGTGTTTTTATCTCCTGATAGCTAAGGTAGCTAGCTTCAGGCCAGTTGAGTTAGTTAGTTTTTTAAGTAGGTTAGTTGGCATAAGTATTTACTACTAGGACAACCAAGCTGCCCCATTACCCAAATTGTTATGTAACGTCAAAGTCCTTTTCATAGGGTTCCACAGAAAAAAAAATGGGGAACCACTACTAAATTTTTATTTCGTGAACGAAGTCGTGGGCAACAGCTAGTTCTAAATAATTATTGTTGAGTGTGACCTTCAAATAAGTGTTGTTGATCAGAGATCCTTCTTCCTGTACCTTAACTGTATTTTGTTACCAACAACAATTTACATGATTTTTGTTGTTTGTCATACAACAAAAATTCAAGTAAATTATAAGAAAAATATTTTTTCTTTTTTCTAATAAAAGACAACTCCCGCACTAGGGATCATGCCCTGTGTCGTGGGGACATTTTACAAACATCAATTAACGGACACAAAGAACACCCAGACCAGGACAATAATTTGTGGATCTCACAAATCATTGTCCTGCATGGGGATCGAACCCACTAATGGCTAACGCAGACCTGGACGGCATGGCAAAGTATTTTAATTTTTACTAATGGAAATTCAACCGTACTGTTACAGAAATACGACATAAATTGCTATGCTTTAAAATTATGCCGCGGCATTGAAAAATCCCTTTCAATGCCGCGGCATCATACGGTTGAATTTCCATTAGTAAAAATTAAAATACTTTGCCATGCCGTCCAGGTCTGCGTTAGCCATAACTCTTGCACGGCAGCCGCTTGCGCTACCGTCACGCCACCGAGGTCATCAATAGCTTACTTTTCTTTTAGTAATATTGACAACTGTAGTGACACCAAACACTCCATCACTGCCATCGTCTTCATCATCATCCTCATCCTGTCCATCGTCAAGGCATTGCTTCACAACACTGCCCACATAGTTTTGTGCTGGAAAGTACAACACACCATTACAGTTAGGAAATAGTTTGTTACTAAAAATGCTAACCTGAAATTGCAACTAAAAATGCAAACCTGGAATTAAAGTGGTCTACATTTGTGGTTTTATCCGTCTATGAACTTACAATAAATGAATCCGAGAAAAGTGGTTACGTGTCTATTTGGCATCAAATCAAATTTATGAGTTAAAATTTTATGAACGTCAAGATGGCAGGACCCTGCTAGTATTTGAGAATATTGTGCCATATAGATTTAATACATATTATCTACTATTTCATACTTTTAAAGTAAAATTCTACACCCATAAAATTTCTAAATATCCTACAATCTAAGTGGTCCCGCCATCTTGACGTTCATGAAATTTTTAAATGAATACTATTGTGACATAGAAATAGAATAATAAAATACCAGCTTAATATCCCGCGGCAGCTTATCTATAGTTTAGCCAAAATATCTGAAAAACCTATCTTATTTCTACTCAGTCTGTAACTATTAAGATATAACTTACAGATTATAATTTGTGCCAGTCCTCCTAATTCCACATTAGATTTAAGGAAAAGTTGTCGCAATAACTGCTTAATTCCATGAAAATCACAATCTTCCGGGTTACGACCTTCGAAATCCGCTTGCAACTCCTAAAATGTTAGACGAGACATTGTTGTAATAAAATTACGGTTTCATAATGTTTTGAAATTGTCTAATCTGTATAGAAAAAAGTCTGTTTAGATTTATAAAATGACTTATTAATACATGAAAAAAATTCTGAAGTGAATTTACATTAATTAAATACGAAGTTTAATGGAATTTATAAAGGCTTGCCATGTGTTTTTTAGGTTATGTTATGGTGTACCTTGTCGCCGACATAGTTGCCGTCGGAATCGAAGTCTGAATCCCTTTCACTACCTGATTCCTGTTCTTCTTCACTCTCACTCTCGTGCATATCTTTATTCTTTTTGTTCGACATATTGTTTAGTAATTAATACACAACACTATTCAAACGAAAACAATAATCCAAAACAATCAACCCGGAAAGCGTGCGTGCTTCTTTTGACGTTAGTGACGTCTGACGTTTCGTTTTGTTTTCTCTACTAAAATCTCTTGAAACGTGTAATTCACTCAGCCAGTTTGTTATCAGGTATTCCATGGAATTCATATTTATACCGTTTACGTGAATTAATATAATATTATACGTCCATCGAAACTAGTTACGTACAAGGAAGAATAATTCCTTCATCGAAACCTTTAAGAAATAACACAATTAGTAAGGTAAAACGTGTATATTATACGACAATAGTTTTTTATATCAAAGGTGACAATAACAAACTGTTGCTAAGAAACACAGAGAATTATCAAAAAGAAGTTCAATGTAAATTGCGACCTTCTTAACATCCACTCTCCTGTTTTCTGCAACTGTTGTGCTATGCTGCATCAGATACAGAGGCTCCAGCTAATTTACAGAGATCTTGGAGCCGTGGCTTAAATAGTGGTTTTGTGAGGAAATCCGCTAGTTGAAGCTTCGTAGAAACTTTCTCTACAACCAACTCATTTTCCAGAACGCATTGTCTGATGAAAAAATGTCTCAGCTTAATATGCTTGGTTCTTTGATGCGTCTCGAATGGTGGATCATGAGCCAATCTTAATGCAGATTCACTATCCAGAAATAGCTGAGGGATTTTCCTTTCTATTCCAGTCTGCATAAAGCTAATTATTCGGGTTATCCAAATGACTTCCCTTGCAGCCTCACTAGCCGCGACAATTTCAGCCTCTGTAGACGATATTGCGACAGTCTGCTGTCGTTTGCTTTGCCATGCTATGGCACCGTTGGCATAAAGGCAAATCATGCCGCTGGTTGAGCGTCCAGTGGAGCAATCACCTCCATGGTCAGCGTCACTGTAGCACTTTATACCTTTTAGTGCAGTGGAAGGCTTATATACAATAGCGTAATTAACGGTGCCTTTAATATAGCGTAGGATTCGCTTGACTCTTACTACGTCTTCAGGTGTTGGATTATCAAGTTTTCGTGACACCATTCCGACAGCGAACGCAATGTCCGGTCTTGTGCCTACCATCAGGTAAGAGAGTGCTCCAACAGCTTGACGGTAAGGAAAAACATGGGCTTCATTGATGTCAGCGAGTGGCACAGCATCCTTTACAATTGGTGTTGCAGCTGCTTTGCAGTCCTGCATGCCAAATCGTTCTAATAATTGTTTTGCGTAACCTTTCTGATCAATTCTAATCGACCCATCTGCTTTCCGTTCTATTTCTATTCCAAGAAAATAGGTACATGGTTTTGTCGTTATTTTAAAACGTTGCTTCATCTCATTTAAAAACTTTTCCGTTTCTTCTAAACTTGTAGAGGCAATAAGACCGTCATCGACATATAAAGCTAGTATCAGCTTGTGTTTTCCCTGTTCTCGTTTGAACAAGCAGGGATCGCTGTCACTTTGATTGAAGCCAAGTTTTAGAATATGCTCAGTTATTGTGGTGTTCCAGCAACGCGGAGCTTGTTTTAGCCCATAGAGACTCCGAGTAAGCTTGCAAACCTTTCCATTATTGTCTGAGTATCCCTCAGGAGGTTTCATATAAATCTCTTCTTTTAATGTCCCGTACAAAAATGCGGTTGAGACATCGAACTGGGAAAGTGAAAGATTTTCCTGTGCAGCAATGCTGAGTACGCCTCTTATAGTGCTAGTCTTTGCAACTGGACTAAATGTCTCGTAGTAGTCTATACCTTTCTTCTGCGAGTAGCCTTTGATAACAAGACGAGCTTTGTATTTATCAATAGATCCATCCGGGTTGGTTTTGAAACGATAGATCCATTTACATGGAATAGCTTTTCTTCCTTTGGGTAAGTCTACCATTTTCCATGTTTCATTTTCATTCAGTGAATTGATCTCATTGTCCATTGCTTTGCGCCATTCATCACGATCCATTGACATCATTGCTTCTTTGAATGTATTGGGTTCTACAAGGGGCCTGTCGCAAACCGAATTAACATTGAAACAAACGTTACAGACAAAATCTTTGTATCGAGCTGGAGGCTTTAGATTTGAGCGATCTCGCAACGTCATCCTGCCTTCGGCCTCAATTTCAGATTCAGACAGTGGTGAGTTAACACGCTGTTCTGTTGCTTGTCCATCTTTATCTGATTCTATTACGTCGTCCTCTTCTGGTTCGTTTGGTGGCGCATAAACATCATGCTCTACCTCTGCCTCTAATGAATTAGTTGCAGACAGTTGTTCTTCACCTGCAGATTCATCACAAGTAGACGATGGTTCAGTTAAATGTCTATCATCATTGGATGAACTCTGTTGGTTATTGCTTACGTCATCACAACTTTCGCATGAAGGCAATCCGAAATTAAAGAATTGGCTAATAGGCGTTTTATTCCCATTGCTGTTGCTTCTTAATGCATCAGGTTGTTTGGTCTCCAAATTTACCAAGGGTGTCTCATCAAAGATGACATCTCTCGATCGTATAAGCTTGAAACTATCGCTGTGCCATATACGATAGCCGTCATCATTGTCGTAGCCGATTAATATTCCCTTTTTCGCCTTTTGTCCAATTTTTTTCTTCTTTGTTTGGGAACATGTGGATAACAGTATGATCCAATTATTCTGAAGTGACTTAGTCTAGGCTTTTTATGGTGCCATAGTTCATACGGTGATTTTTTATCAACACTGGTAACGCCTGTTCTGTTTAAAATATACACCGCTGTTGAAACCATTTCAGCCCATAATCCTGTAGGAATATTGGCATGTGCATGCATTAAACTTCGTGCCATTTCCACAACTGTCCTGTTTTCCCTTTCTGTAGGATTCTGCTGTGGAGTGTACGGCATCGTTAGCCGCTGCTTAATGCCTTCCTTCCTGAGAATCTCATGGACTTTGCCGTTGTCAAACTCGCCGCCATTGTCGCTTAGCAATACCTGCATTGTGATGCCGGCTGCTTTCACTTCAGACAGCATGAGCGACAGCTTCGCATGTACTTCAGCTTTCTCTCTCATAAAATAAACAAATCTGTACCTTGTATAGTCATCTTTGAACAAGACAAAATATCGAAACTTCGAAATGGAGTACGGGAAGGGGCCACAGACATCAGCGTATACCAATTCTCCAGCGTGTGTTGCTTTCTCTCTGGTTCCAAATTTCAGTCTGTGAGATTTACCATATATGCAACCTTCACATAGTTCATTGGTTACTTCCGCTTTAATGTTGAACTCCCTTTCAATCAACTTCTTCACATGTCTCTTATTTTGGTGTCCGAATCTTTCATGATATAGTTGTAACAGATTTGTAGTTGTACACAACTGGTTCACTTGCACAGTTGGTTTCAGACATCTCATTTTAAGTTTAAATAATCCTCCAAACTTTTCACGAGTGCCAATGACTTTTATTTGTCCATCTACTTTCAGAGTACATTTCAGTGTAGTGGATTCGAAAAAACTTTTATCCGATCTATCATGGGTGGCAAGGACTGAGTATAAGTTTCTGCTAATGTTGGGTACATACCATACATCTTTCAACAGAATCGGCTCTAAAGTCTATTTTTTTATCTCGGATACTAAAATGACAACTACAAATGTCAAACGTAAAAATAATGTAGCCAGCTTTTAAGAAACAGTGCTGTCCTGTGTTTCGATTCGTGTTGTAATTATTGTAAAATATTTACGGTTGTTAGTATAGTCGAGAACTAAATGGCTTTATCACCTCTAGAGTTAATGTTAGTTGCATGTCATAAAACTATTAGGTTCAATATCGCACAACAAAACATCAGCTAAATCATGATTCATGACGCTACTTTGACATATTATCAGTTCTCTTGTATTAGCAAATAGTCGATATATATTTATAAAAACAAATAGTAAAGTCAACGTTATTGACTGTTACTAGAGCATATTTCGACACCAGAAGTATCAATTAACGTAAGGGACAAAACACGACTTTTCAGGAGAGCCAAAAAACCATTCCGATTTTACTAATTCTTCTGTAACTTTTTATTAGTTGCCCTAATCTTAAAAGTGTCTAGGACAAAGTTTCTTGTAATTTTCTCTTCTTTATAACTATAAATAAAATATTTACGCAAACTTACGCGTTTAGAAAATAGCATGTCCCTTACATTAAAAAAAGTTGCTTAGTTCCTGCTAGTTGTCCTTTAAGGCACTCAAGCTTTCAATGGAAACTATCCCATATTAAAGTAAGCACCAAGTTTAATAGGAAACTATAACACAAATCTACTGTAAAGGACATAAACTACTATGAACTGGATGAAATATGATGTATGATAAACTATTAAGAGCAATTATCATGTAATTTTGGACCTGATATCTTTATTATTAAGTCCATTAGTAAAAATATACTTAAACTTACAATATAAGTTAAGACGACGGCGACGTTCTTGTTTTGCATACGATGTCCAGGTTTCAGCTCCGTACAAGAGTACGCTTAAGATGGAAGCCTGAAAGACAACCATCTTGGTCTTAGTAGTAAGGTGCTTATTGTACCATATTCTTGTACCTAGCTTCCCGAACTTGGTTGCCGCCTTGCCTATACGGATGTAGATCCGTCGAGAGCATTCGAAAAATGACTTGGTTATTTTTTAAAGTGGTGGTGTAAACGCAGAATAATATGTTACAGAGGCTTAAGAACCTCATGTGATGCCAATTGCACCATTTATTGGGAAATAATTTCTGTTAATCCATGATAGTGCCCGGTCACACATCCCTAAAAATCACAACTGAATACCTGAATAAGGGTGTGATTCGAAAATTACTATGGCCTCCTTGAAGTTCAGACTTAAATCTTATGGAACATGTCTAGGACAATTAACTAAACGTTACAGTTTTTATGGCTGTTTCTCATTTTGTTGATTTTTTAAGAAATTTTGTTCATTAAATATTTTTTAATTCATACTTGTAATTAAGTAAAATATTTGATAATACCGAAAAATACTGTGTAATGTACATTTTGTCTAAATTTTAGACATAATTAAAGGTGGGCCCTTGAATGTATATGAAGGTAAGCGACAAATTAAAGTAAAGTTATGTATTGTGTTTTAACGTAAAGGTCATATTGTGAGAATTGTACAAAACTTTTGTTTAATGTAAGGGACTGAATTGCATTTCAGAACTATTTACATTATTTTTTCTAACACGTAAAAATATTTACGTCCGTTAAATTATTTTTTTAGTATAAAAAACAGTCTAGACCTTCGAAAACGTGTACTGTAAGGGACATTTTTTTAACGATACAGAAATTTCAAATATACCAAACGATAGAGCGTGAAATTCCGAATCCAACGGTATATATAACTCATTTTGGCCAAAATGTCCCTTACGTTAATTGATACTTCTGGTGTATTTTCGGTAAAGCGTTTTAATCTAATGAATTTCTCTCTTTTTTTCTTTATGTCCATCCCTATCATTTCTTGCATGACATCATTGGCGCATATTTCAAGTTAAAGTTTTCGATGGAAGGGCAACTTTTTTTGTGTCCTAGTCGGGCTTGGAACAATATACCGCACCAAGACATGGATAACTTAATCCAAGCATGAAAAATCATTACAGGACCGTTATTTACGGTTTTTTTAATGTACTGACTACTAATTACTCGCATAACAGTTAAAAACAGATTAATTTTAGCTTATTTTCACTTTTGCCTAAGAAACACATTCATTGTAAGTTTTACTCGTTTTCCAAGTTTTTTATTTATTTGATTAAAAAATTATTTAAGCAAAAATAATACTTTTATTTAATTCTGGATTGTAGCCTGATGAATTCCCTTTATAAAAATATAGACATGTTGTATGTTATCTTCAATAATTTTGGAGTTAATTGAGTAAATACCAAATATCCCTAGACTTTGTTGAGGTGTGTAGATTGCACTTTTAATCTAAGCATAGTTTTATTACGGTCAACCAATGGCGTCAAGCTCACGCATAAACATTAAATAACGATCTTAATGAATTTGAATTATGATAGAATTTTTTGTCAAAACTGATAAAGCCATTTAGTTTTCGGGTATACCTACATCACTATACATAAATTGCACAAAAAAAAGGTAACAGTAATGATATTTTAGTATTCGAGATTAAAAAACAGCCTATAGTCTCTATTTACCGTAATCGGCAGAACTAACCTATATTTTAATCGGTAAGTACCGGCTGTATCGCATCACTATTTATTAGTTGTAAAAAACTGACAACACATGAAATGTCATTTTAGTATCTGAGATAAAAAAATAGACTTTAATTTGCCGTTCACATCAGCCTCCGCAAGGATATTACCAGTGCCCAGAGCTTCTATACATTGGCCATTCGCGCCGGTCACTGTGTGCTGGCTTTTGAAGTAGGTAAAGCTTTGAAACAAATCTCCTCTATTGGTAACATGGCTGGTTGCTCCATTGTCAACGTACCAGTTTTCAACATCTTTAGTTTCGCCAAAACCTTCTGCCAAATGTAATGTCAGGACTGTCAGATTCATGTTCACAGTGTTTGATTCCTTAGGTGGTCTGCCATCCTGAATCCACTTTTTACAATTTCTGACCCTATGGCCCTTTTCTTTGCAATAATTGCACTTTAGCTCCTTAGTAAAATTCCTTTTCTTATTCTTCTCCATCTTTGCGTATAATGCTTCTGCAGCGCTTGTTTCTCCGTCTTTGAAAGTCTCATCATTCTGACGCAAAACTCTTTCATGTGCGCATAACTGACTAGTTAGGTTTTCAATTGAACGTTCCTTTTTAGAAATCAACAGCCAACTAGACTTAAATCCAAGATATTCTGAGGGTAAAGTGTCTAGAATTTTGCATATTAAAAGGATATCTGGTAATTTTGCTTCGCTTTGTAGCTCTAAACACAAATCACTCCAAATATTCTTTAAAATTGACACATGAGTTATAATGTCGTGATCTTTGTCCTTTTGATAGCTGAAGAATTTTAGGCATAAGTCGTATGTTTTATCTACACAACAGCCTCCATAAATACGCTCTAATTCATTCCACAGTTCTTTTGCAGATTCAAAACGCAAAAATTGTTGTAAGATATTATCGGACATATTTGTCGTAAGTAATATTAAAATTGCACTGTTCAATGTTTCAAAACTTTGAAGATCTTTTACAAAATCAGCCTTTTCTGTAGCTGTAGCTGTTGGCGCCATGGTTGGTTTGGTTTTCTTACCATCAAGAATTTCCAGACATCCCGGCATTGCCTTGAGCACTATTTGAATTTTATATCTCCAAATTTTATAATTTTTAGGATCTAAGTTTCCTATTTGAACTTTTGCAGCACTTACTATTGCTTTTTCCATGATATCTGCTACCACTTTAAGAAATAACACAATTAGTAAGGTAAAACGTGTATATTATACGACAATAGTTTTTTATATCAAAGGTGACAATAACAAACTGTTGCTAAGAAACACAGAGAATTATCAAAAAGAAGTTCAATGTAAATTGCGACCTTCTTAACAGAAACCAGTTACTAAACTACGGTTTCGTAGACGGCCGAAGGGGTTTGTTTTATTTTATATTTAGCACAGGCTAAATGATTATTATGTTAAAATGTTTTAGTGGTTGGTAGGTAAAAGGAAACACAAGTAAAATACTTTTTCTCATATTTCTTTAAAAATGAATATTATTTATAATTTTAGTAAATTTCAATAGAGCATGTCACTTCTCCCACCCTTAACTGCACCTACCCGTTTTGCATACTTATTTATACCTCCTTTCCCAGACGTGCGTGTTTCATTTGTTCCGGCCGGACCAGCTCGAACTTCTTTGGTAGCTAACTTCAGGCCGGTTTAGTTAGTTGGCGCTTTCTGTAGTAGAGAATTCCTCTAGCATTACCTACTGTATGCATTATTATAACATCCCATTAATATCCCACTGCAGGGATGGGCCTCCTCCCGTGACGGAGGGATACTAGGCCTACTAATACCACGTTGGTCAGACGGATTGGTATAGGGTTTTACTTCAAGTTTTCCTTCCTTTTATTTCGTAAAGATAATATTCGGAATTATGGATCGACCCGCCGGCCAGGGAGACCTGTAGAAACGGTGGTGCCGCTGGCCGCCCGCGGCATAGTACATGGGCCCAACTAGGACTAACCATCCTAGGAGGCTGCCCTACCAGGTCGCGCATAATCCCGGAGTGGTTCGTCGTGCCGGTTGGTGACCGGATGATGGGACCAGGCGACCACTGCCGAGAGGGTACGGGAGCCCTTCCGTCTGGCGGATCGGCAAACGCCTCACCACATAGTCAAATGACGACACAATTCTCTGCGTCTTGTTCTGCGCTGCTGCGGAGGTAGTCAGCCTTTTTCATGCCCTCTTCTTTTAAAACTTCTTCCATTTTTTACCCATGGCAATACATAAAAGGATATCTGGTAAAACAGCGGCCCCTTCACTCCCCACCAACCCGCTATTCGAGGTGGAGTTTACTAACATCCGTGGGCTCCATTCAAACCTCAATGCCGTCCACCATCATCTTGAGACGGCACAACCGGCTATGCTTTTTCTGACTGAGACGCAAATACGTCGCCCTGATGACACGTCATATCTGCACTATCCAGGCTACGTGCTGGAGGAACATTTTTCCGCTAAAGCGGGGGTATGCCTTTTCGTTAGGGCGGATGTTTGCTGTCGTCGGCTGCGCTGTCTTGAGGATCCTTCCCTTTCTGTCCTTTGAGTGCACGTGGATCTTGGCTGCTTGAGCCGTATCTACGTGTGCCTTTACCGATCCCACAAAGGAGATAATGAGACCACTCATCTCTTTGACCATCTGAGTCGAACGGCAGATGAAGCTCAGGAGCGGTATCCGAACGCTGAACTGGTTTTTCTGGGAGATTTTAATGCCCACCACGAGGAGTGGTTGGGGTCTCTTAGAACTGACCATGCGGGTCGGACTGCCCATGCATTCGCTCTCACGCATGACTTGACTCAACTGGTACTCCAGCCTACAAGGATACCGGATATTTCAAGTCAGGCGCCCTCTTTATTGGACCTCCTGCTCACGAGTCACCCAGATCAATACAGTGTTTTGGTCTGTGCCCCTTTAGGTTCATCCGATCACTGTTTGGTCTGCACTTCAGTGCCCTCAGCTGTTCTTCCCCGCGTTGCAAAAACGATAAGACGGTTGTGGCATTACTCGTCAGCAGACTGGGATGGGATGCGTGAATATTTCGCATCTATTCCTTGGGCTACACGGTGCTTCGAAAATAGGGATCCGTCGGAAACTGCCTCTGCTGTAACTGGTGAAATCATTCTGGGTATGGAATATTATATTCCATACAGAGATGTCACCAGTTCCAACAGAAATCGTTATTGGTTCAATAGTGAGACAAAAGATGCCATTGCTCATAAACAGACTGTTTACCGTGCTTGGAGCAGAGCTCGAACCTCTAACGATCCAGACGTCGATCGCCTAAAAGCAGCTTATAACAAAGCCACTAAGGAGTGCAAGAGGGCTTACATAAGGGCGGATGCTCAGCGCGTTGAGCGCTTTGGGCAGGAATTACTATCGCATCCTACTGGAAGCCGTAATTACTGGCGACTCGCCAAAGCTGTGCAAGCAAATTTTTGCCAGTCTTCATTACCTCCGCTGAGATATCTCGATGGATCACTGGCCCACGACCCTCAAGAGAAAGCAAACCTGCTAGCGAATCTCTTTGCAACCAACTCCAGGGTCGACGACAGTGGTGTTACTCCGCCGACAATAACGAGCTGCGATTCGTTGATGCCTGACATCCGAATCAGGCAGAGAGACGTTCTTGCGGAACTACGTTCGCTCGATGTTCGGAAAGCCAGTGGACCGGACGGTATACCCGCGGTAGTGCTTAAAAACTGTGCGGCCGAGTTATCTCCTGTACTAACGCGTTTGTTTCGCCTGTCTTATTCGACTGGAATAGTTCCCGTGGCATGGAAAGAGGCGAATATTCAGCCGGTCCCCAAAAAGGGAGACAAATCTGATCCATCAAACTATCGACCTATAGCCGTAACCTCAGTTCTCTGCAAGGTGCTAGAGAAAATTATTGACTCTCAATTGGTGCGGTACCTGGAGGATCACACTTTAATTAACGATCGTCAATATGGCTTTAGAGCGAAACGATCAACGGGTGATCTTCTAGCACACGTCACGCACCTTTGGGGTGAGGCTATAGATAAGCATGGTGAAGCGCTGGCCATCAGCCTTGATATATCTAGGGCCTTTGATAGGGTCTGGCACCGATCTCTTCTTTCCAAGCTTCCCGCATACGGCTTGCCATCCCAACTGTGCATCTGGATTTCCGCGTTCCTGCATGAGCGCCGTATTCGAGTCCTCTGCGACGGTTCGGCCTCCCATTTCTCGAAGATAAACGGCGGTGTGCCAAAGGGGTCCGTCTTATCGCCCACGCTGTTTCTTCTGCATATCAATGATATGTTGAACCTAGGGAACATTCATTGTTATGCAGATGATAGCACAGTACATGGCCGTTTTTTTGGTCACCCTGCGGCCAAGCAAGCACGTGTTGAAGAACAGCGGAGAGAGCTTGTCATTGAGCTCGACCGGGTCCTGAACCTCATATCTCAATGGGGTGAAGAGAATTTGGTGGAGTTCAATGCCAAGAAGACACAGGCGTGCGCGTTTTCTGCAAAGCGGTCTCCATTCCTTCCCCTTCCTTCTCTTCAGAACACTCAACTAACGCTTCGAGGAAACCTGAGTATCCTTGGTATGGACATTCGCCGAGATCTTAACCCCAAAGAGTATATCGAGAGCATTATCAAAACAGCATCACGTAAACTCGGAGTTTTGAACAGGGTGAGGAGGTTCTTCGCGCCGGGGCAGCTGTGTCTTTTGTATAAGACTCAAGTTCGCCCCTGCGTGGAGTACTGCTCTCACCTCTGGGATGGCTCTGCACAGTACCTTCTAGATGCTCTTGATCGGTTACAGCGGCGAGCTGTGCGTATCATTGGGTGCCCAGAAGTATCCAAATCCCTTGAGCCTTTACAGCTGCGTAGGGACATCGCCGGATTGGCGGCCTTCTATCGCCTGTACCACGGCGAGTGTTCTGATGAACTTTTTCAACTGGTTCCACCCTCTCCTTTCTTATCCAGAACAACACGTGCCGGACGTAAGTGCCACCGCTACACTGTAGAAACCATACAAGTCCGAACAAAGCGGTTCAGCACTTCGTACATGTGCAAAACCACCAAACAGTGGAACTCTTTGCCAGCCCACGTGTTTCCTTCAAACTACGATCCAGGTTCCTTCAAGCGAGGCGTGAAAAAGCATCTTCTGAAGCCGCCATAGTGGAGACATTCATGCCTCTACAATTATTGTAGCTGGCATGGTGCTCACCATTTTTGAACTCTAATGGATGCTTAACATCAGGCACCTTAGAGTCATGTTCACGGATAGGTAGTCCCTTAGTCGGTTTTGGTCGGTTTTCTTTAAAAATTAATAATATTTATAATTTTAGTAAATTTCAATAAGGCATGTCACTTCTCCTACCCTTAACTGCATCTACCCGTTTTGCATACTTATTTTTATACCTCCTTTCACAGACCCGGGTCGCTATGTCAATTTTTATACCTGGTGGACACGTTGGTATTGTCAACTAAAAACGTTATAGTGGCTCTCGTATTTAGTTGTTTGTTATGTAAGGTATAGGCAGAGAAGAATTATAAATAAATAAGAACTAAAATAATATTTCAATTTTAATCATGTTACAAAGTCAATAATATAATATTATGTGGCAATTGCGCTGGAATTGGTATCAACCGTTGGCGTGAACTTTATGTGCATTGGTTGTTTTGTGGCAAAGTCTAAAGATCCTACTTAATTGAAAGTAATATTTAAATTTAACTTTTATAAATATTTAACAATAATGTGAAATAAGACCACGATGTTTTAATAATCTGAAAAAAAAACAGGAATAAATTTTAGTAAATCGCTTCTACATTCAATGAACATATTTTTCAATTAAAATCTTTTTTTCTTACCGTAGTATAACTTGCCAGTGAGATAATTGAAAATCCATAGGTAGTAACGTTAACTTTTTTCTGAGCTCTGAAAAAATAAAATTTGAATATGAGACTACCTAAATATGTAGACAAAAAGTTGTAACAATAACGGATAAAAATTACAAAGTTAAAACACTCAATAACGTCTGTTTAAGGTAGTCAGTGGTTTCGGAGTTCTCTAGCATTGATGATGTTTATGAGCAGCTGTTACTAGTATGCCAACGTATCCCTCTGTCATGGGAGGAAGACCGCCCCTGCAGTGGGACATTAATGGGCTGTTATGATGAGCAGCTCTTATAACTTACCATTGGGTAGGGCGTTTACTCTTAACTATGGGCCCACCTAATAGCCTTATAAAAGTAAGTAATGGAACGAAGCTTATGGTCAGGTTAATGTGATAAGTGCATATATCAGGTTATACAGTCTTGCAATATTATAGATATCGCATTATCATATATGAGTCTAAAAGCCATATCATTTCTCTATATTTTATCTATCTCCCTTGCACATACGGGTCTTCTATTCTTATATAATATCTTCTGTCTCTTTTTGGAGTACTCAGATGATAACGTTTTTACTATAGTTTAGCGTGTTTTATTTTTTCCGGACCTGCTTAAACTTCTTTGGTAGCTAACTTCAGGCCGGTTTAGTTAGATGGCGCTTTCTGTAGTAGAGAATTCCTCTAGCATTACCTACTGTATGCATTATCATAACAGCCCATTAATGTCCCACGGCAAGGACGGGCCTCCTCCCGTGACGGAGGGATACTAGGCCTACTAATACCACGTTGGCCAGACGGATTAGTATAGGGTATAGGGTTTTATTTCAAGTTTTCCTTTGATAGTCCACGTATAGTCCCTTAGTCGGTTTTTACGACACCCATAGGATGAGATGGGGTGGTGACATATTGTATTCTTACTCCGTCACCATACGGAGAACTGGTATGTATTAAAGCTGTAAAGAAAATAAATACGTAGTGCAGGTAGGTAGTAAACAAATGTGAATTACCTGTGTAACATAATAAGTACTGAGCTTCTAATTTTGACTGATGAATTGTACCATCCACTCTCATAAAGAGCGTCGGACACGCGTTCACTCTACAACATTAAAAATAATTACAAAATATAATTAAATGAAAATCTGTTTATTACCATCAATCAGAAAAAAAAATATCATCATTATACAGCCACTGTTAATGTCCCACTGCAGGGACAGGCCTCCTCCCATGACGGAGGGATACTTATAAAAAAAATATAACATAAAAAAATTACAATTCAACAAAAGCAAATAATTGTGACAAAAGGTAACTCAGCAAGTGCTCCTTAACATCACAGATGTCAAGAGGCGCTGATTTTGAGTTACAGCTGGTTCCCTGAGATGTTAGGCGGAAGCAAGGTTCTTACAAGGTGTAATGTACATTTTTGCTGTAAACGAAAATATAGAGAAATCTTTAGCGGTGTAGGTTGGTGGCCCTGGTTGATACACATCCAAGTGTTAGTATGAAAATGTTACAATGTATAGAAAAGTAGGTACACAGGCACCCAGCTTGTGTCATTACAGAGCTATGAAACTTAATAATTTCTTGACATGCCGTCCATGAGCGGCAATTATCAATAAATAAATATTCACGGACATCTCTACACAGCGCCATCTGTTCCTAAAGTAAGCAAGGTTTAACCTGCTTGTGTTATGAGTAACAGAACAACGGATATTAGTACTATAAATACTTTTTTTTTGTAAATAGGTACATACATATTATACAAAGAAACACTCAGACCAATGCAAATAATCATGTTCATGCACAGAAATGTTTGCATTGAGCGGAAATCGTTTCCGAGACCTCTGCGTAGCAGTCATGTTATATAACCACTACGCCACAAAGGTCGTCAAATCAACAGATGGACCGTTTTCTCGTTTCTTAAAAAACAGGAGTCAGTTGTGGCATGTTCAGTCTAATTACATGAATCATACTAAGCAATTAGATAGTGATGGTTGGTTATTTGCTAATGCACCTATATCTACAACGCTGTATACCTATACCTAATCTATACTAATATTATAAACAGGTAAAGTTTGTGAGTTTTGAGTGTCGTAGAGAGTAATCTCCGGATCTAATAAACCGATTTTAAAAATTCTTTCTGTGTTGAATAGTCCATTTATCGGGGAGTGTAATAGGCTATACAGTATCACGCTATGACTAATAGGAGTGGAGCAATAAAGAAATATGTAAAAAAAAGCCGCTAAACGAAGTGGGGCACGGGTCAGCTAGTTTATAGTAAAGATAAATAAAATATTTACCGATTCAAGTAGTCTCTGTCCGTACCAACACAGCAGCCATGTTTGTGACAACGCAGTAGTTAAAAATGATTTGTAGATAAACTCATTCCACTTTTCTACTATCTGTAAAAAAAATAAATAGTCTGTGGTTTGCTCTGTTTTGAAATAAAAGCACACAACAAAAAGTTTAGGACTGAGTCCAAAAAGTTTAGGAGTGAGGAATGAGTATAGGAGTCCTATGTCCCATGTCTAAAGAGTCCGCCATGCCACTAGTGAATTAAGGAATACATAATTACATACTCGTAGATCTAAACTTAAAACGACAACAACGGAAATCTCACAACATCTAGCGATGAGATAATGACCCTGTGGCGCAATTACTTCAAGAAACTACTTAACTGCCCACCTCTTGAATCCCCTCTTTCACGCTCCACTGATGATAACACGGAGAAGGTGGAGCCACTAACGCTCCTTGAGGTAAATGAAGCTATAAGGAGATTAAAGAACAATAAAGCTCCAGGAATTGATGGCATACCCGCAGAAGTATGGAAGTACGGTGGGGAAGCTATTCAAGTTAAGATCCATGAACTTTTACTAAAGATATGGGAGGCAGAACAACAGCCTGAAGAATGGAACGTGGGAATAATCTGCCCAATTCACAAAAAAGGATGTAAGAGGAAATGCAATAACTACCGAGGAATAGCATTGTTACCAACAGCTTATAAGGTTCTGTCATATGTACTTCTCAAAAGGCTGAAACCGTACGCGGAAAAAATTCTAAGTGATTATCAGTGTGGATTTCGGCCAAACCGTAGTACAATTGACCAAATATTTCATCTGAAGCAGATTATGAAGAAAAAATGGGAATATGCACAGAGTCTTCACTCTCTATTTGTGGATTTCACTAAAGCCTAAGACAGCATAGACCGGGAAGCATATAACATCTTGAGAAATTTCAATATCCCAAAAAAATTAGTCGACATGGTAGAAGTGGCCACGAAGGAAAGCAGGATGAGAGTTCGAGTCCAAAACGAGCTAACAGACGAGTTTACTGTTGTCACAGGTCTAAAACAAGGAGACGCCCTGTCGCCGATGCTTTTTAACTTAGCTTTAGAGCATGTCCTTAGGAAAGTTCTAGCACTAGATGTAGGGGTATGCTGACGATCTGGCCTTGCTTGGTGAGAACAGGAAGGAGATACAGGAGTCTGTCAAGGTCTTGGATACTGAAGCTCAGAAGGTGGGACTAAGGATAAGCCACGAGAAAACGGAATATCTCCACATGAGGCGTTATAAAAATACCCGAGTCGCCAGAAATGACTTAAGTACATGTTGGAGATATCACTTACAAAGGCGTATCAAAATTCAAGTACTTAGGTTGCACCATAACTGACTCGAACACTCGGGAGGAGGAGATTGACATCCGAATTCAAAGTGCACTCAGATGTAGCGCTGCCCTGCATAAAGTGTTAGTGTCCAGGCTGCTTAGCCGAAATGCCAAAATACGAATCTATAAAACAGTAATAAGACCTATATTAACGTATGGCTGCGAAGCCTGGACACTGACACAAAAGGAAGAGAACAAACTCCTAGTCGCAGAAACGAAGGTCCTTAGGAAGATCTTGGGCCCTGTGCAGAGACTGGATGGGAGCTGGCGGATCCGCAAAAATGCCGAAATCGAAAAACTTACAGACATTCCTAACATCATAGGAGAGATAAAAGCTCACAGACTCCGCTGGCTCGGCCACGTCGAGAGAATGGGTGAGGATCGAGGTGTTAAAAGGGCGTATGTGGGTCAACCAACAGGACGTCGCCCTGTGGGTCGCCCCAGATACCGCTGGAAAGATATGGTTAGGAACGATCTGAGGGAACTTCAAGTCAGCAACTGGCAAGAGGTGACCAAGGATCGAGCAGAGTGGCGTTCTCTCGTGTCGGAGGCCAAGACACATTTTGGGTCGCTGAGCCAACGGAGTAAGTAAGTAAGTATATCTAAACTTAATTCTTTGTTAATCTCAGGGTCCCTGTTACGTTTTTACGGTTTTTACCATAGAGTAGACCATATTGGTGTGCTATTTCTTAAACTTCTACCTGCTTACTCATAAACGCTTCTCAAATATTATTCAATTGATTAGCTTAAATTCTTATGATTTTGTTTGGTTTAAGGTTGGTTTTGCTAATAAAAATCTCGTTAAACAGTGATTAAATTTAAGAGGCGTTTATGAGTAAGGGGGCTAGTATTATAAAGTTAAGAATATGAATGATGAGTCATATAAATGTACACATATAATCTAAACTTTTAAAAAACAAAATAGCAACTTTCTTTTCTTAAACTTTGTACATACTTATTTTGTATTTAAAGCGCGATTATACCACAGATAATTAACCCTAGAAGGATAACCTTATTTTATAGTACATAAAAGATAACCATACGCTTCAGAGGCGCACGATATATTAATGATTTTATTTTTCATTTAATATTTAGGGGAAGAAGTTCTCGTGTTGTAGGTTCCATAATAAAATGCAGATGAATAATATAGTATATATTTCCTGGTACCAGATTATGCTTAAATACAATAACAATATATTTACGAGGACCTAGCTACATGATTGCGGGGAGACGACTGCTGGGCGACGCTAATACAATGGCGCGCCTGTAAAGGTGATTTGTCAGCAGTCGCTCAAATTACATGTTGTGTCCCTACAAATACTTACTAATTGTATTTATTTATCTGATTAACCTTAATGTGTGATTAATGAACAAATAATAAAATACAGTTTTAGTCAATGTTTTGACACGATACTAGTAAAACTATCTCGCAAACGATTTGTCAAAGTTGTTCGCCTTAAGTTTAGACGTCATCCATGGTTCGGACAATTGGACACTTACGTTTTTCAAATATAATCTTCTATTCAGAGGCTTTTTTATTTTTTCAAAATACATTATGACAATAAATCACGTACGAGTTCACAAACGTCATGTTCTGTATGCCATAAAAATCTGTCATCTGCTACTTATTAATTTTCCTTGAGAATGACTTGAAAACTATGGTACTTACTGCGTAGCAACAGTCGTCCCGCGACGCCCCACACATGCAGCTGAGCTGACAAAAAATGTTGGCTAACTATGCGCGCTCATTTGAAAGATACAGCGCTTTCATTAAATCGAAGGCGCCTCTGAGGCGTAGGTTATCTTTCTAGGGTTAATAAAATATTACCACTCAACTGAGTTGAAAAAAGAAACTTTTTCTTTGTTACGAATTTATAAAAAGTTTTAAGTTTTCAACAATTTGTTACTTATTCACTGGTTACTTAATTTTTACTTGTGTTTTTGAATAAAGTAAAGAATTTAACTGAATGAATTTGACAGCATTCTTATACCTAACTTAACTAAGGATTGAGTAAGTAATTGTGAAATGAGGTGTGAAAGTTATGTTTTGGACATACTTAATTAGTTATTTACATTCGGCTTTTTGATGTTACTTATAATATTATTTAAGAAATGCTATACCTACTTACCCTATCTTTTCTCCGTGTGGTGACGGAGTAAGAATACAATATGTCACCGCCCCGTCTCGTCCCATGGGTGTCGTTAAAACCGACTAATGGACTATCCGTGTATATGCAATGGGACATTATAGACAGTGGGACTGTTATTAATGTCCCACTGCAGGGACGGGCCTCCTCCCGTGACGGAGTGATACTTGGCTAACTAATATCACGCTGGCCAGACGGATTAGTATAAGGTTTAATTTCAAGTTTTCCTTCTTTTTACTTAGTAAAGATAATATTTACGCTTAGTCCTTTAGTCGGTTTTTTCGACACCCATGGGATGAGATGGGGTGGTGACATATTGTATTCTTACTCCGTCACCACACGGAGAAAGATACAACATATTAAATGAGACAAGAAGCTACTTACGACACAACAAAATCCACAGAAACAAATGATAATGGAACTGTTGAAAAAGTTAACCAGCAGAGCAAAGCTGAACATATTTTCTACGTCACCAGCCAACCTACAAATAAAAAAAAACTGTTAAATTATTACTGTTTGAAGGTGTTGGACATGTGTGTGGATGGATATAGGGGAAGAGGACGACCAAAGAAACAATGGATGGATTGTGTGAAAGACGATGGCTGCGAAGAGTGTTACTTGTGAGATGACGTCTGATAGGAAAGTATGAAAGAAGAAGACATGCTGCGCCGACCCCAAATAAAATTGGGATAAGGGCAGGGGAATGATGATATTACTGTTTAATTATTATTATTACTGTAACCTCTATTTTGTAAACTTTATAGCAATAAACAAATTTTTCTTTATTTATTATAATTATGCTGGTAAACACGAGTACTAATACTAATGGTAAGTCTCTTCGTCTGCGGCTGTTTGCGCTAATTAGAAAGAGATCTGATATCAATCAATCAACTAGCCTATCGCAGTCTACTGTCTAGGCCTCTCCCAACACGCGCCACAGAACTCAGTCCTGCGCCTTCCGCATCCAGTTCGACTCAGAGACCTTTTTGAGGTCGTCGGTCCACCTAGCTGGGGGGTGTCCACTCTAGTACACGTTAATAAGATAAGATTACCCAAAATTACAGGTCAGACCAAAATAACAGGTCTGCAAATTTTGTCCATTTTATTAACGTCTTTTTCAATTGATATTAATAAAATAGCTTTTATCATCTGCCAATTTCATCATTTAGCCGTTCACTGGCCGCCTCCAAATTTATCCACTTACCCCCTTACTCATAAACGCCTCTTAAATTTAATCACTGTTGAGTGAGATTTTTATTAGTAGTTTTACTAATAAAAATCCTATGCTAAACAAAACCGTAAGAATTTAAGCTAATCAACACAAAAATTTAAGAGGCGTTTACGAGTAAGGGGGTTAATGTAGTCCCGTGCCTCCCTCATCTGGATTGGTTTTCCACCGCCTTAACTAGTTCGTCTGTCCACCCGGCTTAGCTAAACTAGCTGATGCCCGCAGCTTCACCCGGGTAGTGTTATTCTACACCCTAAACTACCTATATTCTAAATTTCATAAAAATCCATTCAGAAGCTTTTGCGTGAAAGAGTAACAAACATCCATCCAACCTCACAAACTTTCGCATTTATAATATTAGTACAATACTTATGTAAGAAAAAATTTCCAAACTAACCTTATCAAAGCCCGATGTCTTAAAATAATATTAGTAAGTTCTTTTTGATGGTGTTCATCCCAATCCTTATCATCGTATGTATCGACTATATTCTTGTTACTGTTCGCATATTCGGAACAGTATTCCCCTGAGAAATAAACAGTGTTATGAGGATGCAAATCAATAGAAACTATTTTGTTTCTTGGCGTGTGTGTAAGGTTTTTTGGGACAAGATTTATTATTTACTAAGTTACATAGAAAACTAAACAATAATATATATACTTAATGCATGCATTAACTTAAACGAACCTTGTTTTATAATGCAGATGAGGCTGGTTGGTAATTGGAAATTAAAAAGTAATATAGTAAAAGCTACAATTTTAAATTAAAAAAATCTTAGAACGAACATAAGTTTGCCGTTCGAAAAACGCACCGAATACGTACGGCAGCCGTACGGCACGAAACGGCTAAATTGAAAGAGCCATAGCGTATTGACGAAGTGCAATAACATAGACTTTGACGTTACGCAGAGACAACTGATTCGATCCTTGCAAAAGTCGAACCATTTGTGGCATAAACATAGCTCTTTGACTTTGGTCTAAGTATGTGTTTTCGCACACTAAGTACTTATTCTAAAACTGTTTGAATTTTTCGACACTATTGACTCGAGAGAAGAAGAAGAAGCTTAATATGTTTATGTGTTAAGCAAAAGTAGGAATATCAGTTGTATAGTATCCATAGTACAAGTTTTTCACCAGTGTGCCCTGAAATAGCTTTAACCAAATACCAGCCAACTAGCACTTCAATTTCTCTTTCGACCAAAAAAAGTTTACGTATAAACTTTTTGTTTCCTCATTATGCCTTCGTTGTTCAACTTGTAATACGACTTACAAAGTTAGGTAGAGTCATATATTTTACCAAATAATTCAGCGTTTTTATTACCTACTTACTTACTTTTGTAAAGTCACTTCTTAAGTACAAGTTTGTTATTTGAAAATAGGACTTGACTTAGAACTCAATTGAACAACTCATCTGGCCTAGTAGTCATGGCGCTGGACGCTTAAAGTCCCAAGTCGTGGGTTCGAGTCCCGCCTCGAGTATCAATTTTTTCCATTATCTTTCTTCTTTTCGGATTTTTCTAGTTATACCAACCAGCTTTATAGGTAAAAAATTATATGTAACTAGCTGACCCGTGCCCACTTCGTTAGGCGGCAAAAAAACGGGTAATTTTTTTAAACATATATTTCATTACTGCTCCACTCCTATTAGTCATAGCGTGATACTATATAGCCTATGACACTCCCCGATAAATGGACTATTCAACACAGAAATATTTTTTTAAATCAGTTTAGTAGATCCAGTGATTACCCCCTACAACGTCACAAACACACAAACTTTACCTCTTTATAATACACTGGGCCGCAATGAAAACGGGTCGCTTACAAAAACCTTAATAACTTCCAAAATATTGGAGCTAGCTTTATGAAATAAAGACTAAATGATAAATAATTTAATCACAAATAATACCGCAAGTAAAATCTTTCAAGTTATTTTTATTATTGTATTAAATCCATAAATTAAAAATTAAGACAAAATTTTTAAATTTTAACAGTAGTTTCGAAACCATTTTTTTTACTCTTTTTTCTATTATATTATGATAAAGACGCATTTTATATACAGAAGTTTGATATTCTGATTAAATTATCATAAAAACATGCCTCTAACCCCTGAAGAGTCTGCAAGGATTCCAGAAATGCTAGAAAAATGATGTAGTCATCGTTATACAGCAAGAACTGTTGGTTTATAGCTCTCAATCGTTCGAAAAGTACTCCAGCCATTAGAAGACACTGTATCCAATACACGCAGACCAAGATCAGAACCAACAGCGTGCACAAAAACACAAGAGGATCGTTAGATAGTGTCGAGAATGTTGAGAAATCGATTTCAAACGGCTGTTGTAGTCAAAAATCACTTGCTACATGCTCGAGAAAGCAATCCAAGCCCTTGTATAGTCAGGCAGTGTCTAGATGAAGCAAAATTACAGTTCTAGACCTGCAAATATTCGTAAACTTGAAAGACAGCATCAAAATTCAAGATAGAGTAATGATAAAAAATTCGTGAATAGCACTCATGGCTGATTAGTTAAGAAAAATGTTTCCGATGAGTCGAGGTTTACGTTATACAAGCACGATGGAAGGCTAAGAGTCTGGAAAAGTACAGGAAACCTGTATAACCAAGCTTACATTGAAGAGAAAGTACCTTATGTCGGAGGCACTGTACACGTTTGGGCTGGAATTTTTTCTGAAAGCCGCACCGAGCTAGTAGTGATATAAAATGGTACTTTAACTGCAGAGAGGTACTTGAATGAAATCATTAATGAGTATGATGGCTCATTTTTTGGTAAACATCGGCGAAATAGTCACCTTTATGGAACTCAACGATCGTCTTCATACAGATTTAATAGTGTTAAAGTTCCGTAAAGATGTCGCTATCACACGTATGAAGTAGCCAGGACGCAACCCAGACTTGAAACCGATCCAGCATGCTTGGGACGTATTAGGTCGATGAGTAGGATTTTAAAATTTCCCTCTTATCACCCTTTGTGAACTCAAAGAAGCAGTGATAGAGAAATGGGTGTATTTTCCTCAGAATTCAATTGAAAACCAAATGGAAAGCATCCAAAAACCAGATGACAGCTGTATTAACAGCTTCTGATAATAATACAGCGTATTAAATGAGTGAAAATTATATTTTTGATACCTTTTACCTGTTTTCGACATCTAATGAAAGTGTCAGTTTTTATTTAACTTACTTTTGTCCAAAATACACTTAACAATCTGTAATTTTTATCACTTCCATTTAAGGACTGTTAAATTATCTTTATTTTAGTGTTCATTTCATAAAGCTAGCTCCAATATTTTGGAAGTTATTAAGGTTTATGTAAGTGACCCGTTTTCATTGCGGCCCAGTGTATTATAGTATAGAAGTATAGATTCATTTATTTACTTACCTAAAGGATAAGTATCCACAAGTTGCCTATCAACAGGTACATAAATAAGTTGCTTTATCCTGACTGACAAGAGATCAAATTGCGTTGTCACGTGGCTCAGGAATATACAGAACAAAAGATCACCGGATAACATGAAACCTATTGTTATTAGACCTGTAAACAAAATTGTATTATATTATGTTAGTTATTTTTGTTTTTGTTGTAGTAAGAATAGGGATATTTCCTGTTTTGGTAAAGCAACCAGCCGAAATCTCCGTGTGGTGACGTAGTAAGAATACAATGTGTCACAACCCTATCTCATCCCATGGGTGAAGTTAAAACCGACTAAGGGACTATCCGTGAATATTATCTTTACGAAATGAAAAGAAGGAAAACTTGGATTTAAGGCTCAGGTACACTCCAATGACCTTCAGTGTTTGGGCGGAGCTAGCTACCTCACCCCGCGCGAGCACGCTATCTCGCTTCCTTACCCCCGCATCAAAAGATCGCGGCTGCACTGCGTTGCGACGTGTAAATTGCGTTGAGCCGTCCCATTCCGGTCGTCACGGAATAAACAATCACAGAACTTCAAGATAAATAATAATTTTATAACGAACTTCAAGATAAATAATAATTTTGATGAATACAACTTCTCACTTTACAAAGAAGTGTGTTGAAAATTAACGCAATTTTCAACACAATATGTGTATTAATTTTTTTATATTATAGAAATAAATAAATATTATATCTTTACAAAAATAGACATTTTCCACCTTACTCATAAACGCCTCTTAAAGAAGAATGGGCATTTTTGTATGGAATCTATACATCAAAATGAAAGTACTTGAAAAGTGAAGCATTTTATTGTATGAAACTAATCTGTCAGTCATGGGAGAACAGAATTATTGAGAAGAAGAGAATAAAAATAATGAACGATAATATTACATACTTTATGTTAATGTTTACTATATAAGCACGGTAAAGTCAAAGGGTATCTTTGCAAGGACCAAGGGACCATGCATCTAGATTATCCTACATCATCGAGAAAATCATCCACAGCATTTTTCTGACCTTCGGATATCTAGCCTTGCTAAACTAAACATTTAGAGAACCATAAAGAAATGCTCTTTATGCAGTAACCATTGCAGAAATAGTTAACGACAGAATTTATATTCCTCAGGCTCGGAAACGGCTAGACTCAGACTAATAGGTCGATAACAAGCCGGGTCGGACTGCTTTTGTCGGGTTTCGGTATTCCGATAACCATGGCGTCTTTCCACTGTGGCTTCCTGCAACAGTGGAAAGACACAATTTGGTATTGCGACATTAAAGATGCATGTTAAGGATCGAGAGACGTTCGGGGAATAAATTATTGATGACTATATTTGTTATTCTTTCTGAGCCGGGTACCTTTCTAGGGGCGAGAAGCTTAATGACGGTTATCACCTCGGTAGGCGTGACTAACGGTACATCGTTGTTTGTCTGCCTTGAGCGGTTCTTCTCTTCTCTCGAGTCGTAAGGCACACAATGCAGTACCATCAGTGGTCAAATGCAATTAGCCCAGAACTTGGCCACGGTGATTGCATTGTCAGTAGCGTTTATGAGGTCTTTTTCTGTGCAGCTTTTTGGGCACCTTAAACAGTTCAGTAGGTGTGCCATTGTTTGCTGTTCTTCATCGCATTCACAGCAGCTATCTGATGAATTTGCCTTGAGGGTTGAGACCGGGAGAGAAGTTCGCCGCTTCAATTCGCTAACGACATCTATTTAAAATTGGTGTGTGTGATTGATATTATATCATGATTGTTACCCTGAGTAGAACTGCGTTTTGGGCCTCGAGACTCTCGGCCAGGCATTTGGCCTTGTCATTATCATCGCTAGGCTTAACCAAAGGAGGCATAGTACAGCATACGTCCTTCGCTAACGATCGGAATAGCTGCTAGTAAGCGAGATAAGAAGGCTCGATCTCACTCAATTGCGCCTATCATCGTGGCTGACGAAACTCATTTATATGTACTTTGACAGACCACTGAAGCTGTCTAATTCTAACCCTATTGGACTCGCTGGGGGCCCTGTCGTAAGCACGTGTGGCAGTGATCTTGCGGCTCAACAGATCACGCAGTTCTGCGGGTAATTGCATGCACAGGTCTTCCACTGTCCAAGAGCAATCGTTAATTAATGACGCGACCTGTCAGAGCGCCGTTCGCCGCCTCAGTGTCCATTACAGTATCCAGAATGTCGGGACTACTGGTTAAAGAACTGTTTACTATCTAGGTAGGCGGATTCGACAGACGCGAATTTTTCTCGAGCCTCTTCTAATCCATGATCATCCTTTGTGGGGATATGAACGGTGTCGGGGTGGTAGTATGAATGCATCAGATTTATGCAATAAATGAATAGGTGCGTGATATTCATTAATGATTAGCATTAACCCATTATTGTTGCATTAGAAATAGTTGCCGCGTCAGATCCAGTTATCTTTCTAATATACCCAACTGTGCATACGAACATAGCGCTTAGAATTGCCCGGTTAAAGTGGCGGTGGGCAGGGGACATAGCGCGGAGAACCGACAGCCATTGGGGTCGAAAGGTTCTGGAATGGCGACCGCCTATCAGAAAGCGCAGGATGGAGAGACCCCTCACACGGTGGTCCCAAGACCTAGTTAGGACGGCGGGAAACCGATGGATGAGGGTGACAATGTTTAGAAGAGGCCTATGTCCTGCAGTGGACGTCAATTGGCTGATATGATGTACAAGTTTTTATATTTATGAAGGCTGTATGTTTTTTATTTGAAAAGCGAAATGCATGTTTTTCTGGATGATGTAGGATGTTCTAGATGTATGGTCCCGCTACTAGTAAGATAGTCTTTGACTTTATCGTGCTTATGTGTATAAAGTATGTAATATTATCATGTGCGTGTGGTGTGAGTGTTCTTTTTTAAAAGTTAGTCCAAACATGACGAAATTTAAGAATGATTTAGGAAAATATTGTGAAAAAACAACGGCGTAGATAAAAAAATTGTGAAAAGTATAGAAAAAAAGTTACGGTCAAATAATTAGAACACTCAATCCGGCGACCAGAAAAAATTCCTGCACCTTGGATCTCAGAAATATAAGATCAATTTTGTTGTGAAATAATTGTACAGATTTAGTGAAATATATTCCCAATTATTCAAATGTTTTTGACTGTTTATTTCGATTTTATTAAGGTATTTGTAGAACACTCAATCCTCCTATAGCGCAGATTGAAGTATTAAAAAATCTTAAACTATGGCTTAATAATTTCCGGACTTTGATACTCTATTACACGAACACAATCTAGGATCAATTTGTGAGACTCAAATCATCATAAAAAATATAATACTTTAAGAGAAAATTAAACAAATACTTTCTATGAAATGTTCCGTGTGAGTGTTCCATGTTTTGGCGTACATGAATTTAACCCAAACTTGTATGTCAACTCAGACTATAAATGAAATTGTGAAAATGTTTGTACTAAATTTTAAAACGTCTTCTGAACTTGATACGGTATTATTTTAACAATTATCAACTTAAATAAATCTCAATCATAAATTCTATGCTATAAAGCTGATTAGGCCGACCATAAATTCAATAAAAATAAAACTGTACTCTTTGTGTTTTATTACAATAAAATATAGTTTATAATTTAATGCACCTTTGTTTTGCAAATCTAAAAAATCTTTTAGACAAAGTCGTAATGACTAAGAATTATCGGAAAAAAGTCTTGAAGGATGGTACATTTGATATACTTATTATATCACTGTCCCGGAGAGTAACTGGCATATTTTTTCCGGTTGTTCTCGTTTTGCGAATGGTGAATACTTGCATAGTCACAACCAAGTAGCCAGACTTGGCCACCAACAACTTGCTCTTAAATTATTTTATTATTATTGTATTTTATTATTTATTATTATGTTATTTATTTTATTTTTGCATCTTGTCGATGCAAAAATACCGTAATATAGGTACCACCTACCCATATAATTTGGACTTGGCTCACGAAGTTGTCGATTTGTGGAATGTTGATTCGGCAATCATTGTTCCGATAGTAATTGCGGTAAATGGACTTATTCCAAAGAGTCTCTATCAACATCTAAGAAGATTCGCGCTTGACAGTTGGATGATAGGTCTGATGTAAAAGACAGTACTGCTTGACACGCCCTAACCACCAGCTTGGTCCTTGTACCCGTTGCTGGTGGGTCTACCTTTTTATATTTAGGTATATTTAAAAATGGAATACTTTGTAAAAAAAAAGAGAAAAATAATAATATAATTGGGTCCGGTCGGTTTAGTCAGTTTATACGAAACCTATGGGATAAGATGGGGTGGTGACATATTGTAATCCTACTCCGTCACCACACGGATAACCCGTTACCTGTTTTTTATATAATTAATTAGTAGGATTGCAATGAACCGCATATAACAAAAAAAGACTTTTATTTTAATGTAAGTCATGGTCAGCCTAGTCCATTTCCTAGCTAAGAATTATAATTAAGTTGATAATTATTAAAATAATACCGTATCAAGTTCAGAAGACGTTTTAAAATTTAGTACAAACATTTTCACAATTTCAGTTATAGTCTGAGTTGACATACAAGTTTGGGTTAAATTCATGTACGCCAAAACATGGAACACTCACACGGAACATTTCATAGAAAGTATTTGTTTAATTTTCTCTTAAAGTATTATATTTTTTATGATGATTTGAGTCTCACAAATTGATCCTAGATTGTGTTCGTGTAATAGAGTATCAAAGTCCGGAAATTATTAAGCCATAGTTTAAGATTTTTTAATACTTCAATCTGCGCTATAGGAGGATTGAGTGTTCTACAAATACCTTAATAAAATCGAAATAAACAGTCAAAAACATTTGAATAATTGGGAATATATTTCACTAAATCTGTACAATTATTTCACAACAAAATTGTTCTTATATTTCTGAGATCCAAGGTGCAGGAATTTTTTCTGGTCGCCGGATTGAGTGTTCTAATTATTTGACCGTAACTTTTTTTCTATACTTTTCACAATTTTTTTATCTACGCCGTTGTTTTTTCACAATATTTTCCTAAATCATTCTTAAATTTCGTTATGTTTGGACTAACTTTTAAAAAAGAACACTCACACCACACGCACATATATTATCGTTTATTATTTTTATTCTCTTCTCCTCAATAACTCTGTTTTCCCATGACTGACAGATTTGCTGTCATACAATAAATTGCTTCACTTTTCAAGTACTTTTATTTGATGTATAGATGTAAATGTTACAAGGGTGGGGACGTTTTGCCCATTCGTCTTTAGTCACTGTTTAGCGAGATTTTTATTAGCAAAACCAAACTTATGCCAAACAAAACCGAAAGAATTTACGCTAATCAATTGATTAAAATTTAAAAAGCGTTTATGAGTAAGGGGGTTAGTGATAATGATACTTATTATTTATGTGACTGTAAATAATAAATATAATATATTCAAAACTTTCAGTGTTTATGTTCGACACCGCGTAGTTCCGTAACGGCTAGGGTTGCCAATACTTAAAAAAAAATGCATACAAGAATTTCAAACTGAATATAATGTTAGTAACCGACAAGCGGGCATTAAAATAAGGAAACTATTTTATGTATGTGCAAAGTAAAAAAAATATTTTATAAAATTTGTAAGAAACTCATAAAAATTTAATTTTCGTTCACACATAATTTACTTTCTTTTGTTAGGAACTTCTTCATCATCACTAATATCACCACTTTTTGCACGATAATATTAGGAAAGTATACTTTGTTTCGGATAATGAGTTTTGTAGAAAGTAGCGTAGGTCCGTCGTCTAAGAAAGCATGAGCGGCACTGGCGGCTCGTCCCTCTCACCGCGCAAGAGCCCCGCAGTTGCTTGGATGTAAAAGTCGTAAGCGCCAAAATGATTTCTTCTGATTTTTAGAGTACTGTTCATGTAATCCAAATTTCGTTTTGGCCAAACTGTTGCCCGGCCTTATTTATATTTTTAGTCAAGGTTTCAAGTCTATATGTTATGTTGGTAAAGAGAAGAAGGCAATTTGATGTTAAAATTAAGCTATTTGAAATATTTTTTTCATCGAACAATATGTAAATAATCAAAAAAGCGTTTTGGCGCTTTTATTCACAATGAAATGAAAAATAAAGTGTATGAGTATGAGAATCATATCTTTCTGATTTGAACAGCAGTACGAGCCCAAAGATTGCAGAAATGTTGATTTTTCGAGAGACAAGCCTTAAGCCCTATACCAATTCGTCTGACTAGCGTGGTATTAGTTGGCCAAGTATCCCTCCGTCACGTGAGGAGGCCCGTCTCTGCAGTGGTAACTAGCTGACCCGTGCCGACTTCTCGTCAGGACGAAGAAAAAAACGCGTCCCTTTTTTAAACATATAATTACTGCTCCACTCCTTTTAGTCTTAGCGTGATGCTACGAGTATAATAATATAGCCTATGATACTCAGATAAATGAACTATTCAACACAGAAAGAATTTTTCAAATCGGTTCAGTAGATCCAGAGATTACCCCGTACAACGTCACAAATACACAAACTTTACCTCTTTATTATTAGTATAGAAGTATAGATTAAAACGCGTGGTTACTTACCATGCCAAGTTTGAAATATGAGGTTGAAGTAGTAATAATTTTCAAGCGGATCATATGGGTATAAATAGAAGAATGGTAGAAATATTTGTCCATCGTATCCCAGCTTTATTTTTATTATTTCCACAAATGGCGGACTAAGGAATGTCACTAATAAGGCTTTGTTGCACCAGAAGTAACCTGTAAAAGAGATTTTGTGTAAAAATATGCTTGATTTAAAGTTTACCTACACGATTTTATGTCGTGACGGAGTAAAAATACAATATGTCACCACCCCGTCACATCCCAAGGGTATCGTAAAAACTGACTAAGCGACTATTCGTGAATATTATCTTTACGTAATAAAAAGAAGGAAAACTTAAAATTAAACCCTATACCAATCCGTCTAGCCAGCGTGGTATTACCTAGTATGCCAATTACCTATCCCTCTGTCTTGGAAAGAGGCCCGTCCCTGCAGTGGGACATTAATTGGCTGTTATGATGACTTCTAAATATAACCTAACTTTTTTTTTATTTTCCTACCTTCAATGACAATATTAAGCTGCTTAAGCGCTGCACTGATAACAGCATCTTCGGCTTCAGACACTTGTTCTGTCGGCCACATATCACGCAGTTCGCTTATTAAGTTCTCATACACGGGGCGATGTACTTCGATCATGTAGGATTTTGACATGGCTGGAATATAATAAAACCTGCATGTCAATTCTCGTTCCTTAAAATCGTTAAAAATTCGGTTAAGTTAACTTTAGTTGTCAAATTGTCACACAATAGGTAGGACAATTTGACAACTATAGTTAACTTAACCGAATTTTTAACGATTTTAAGGTACGAGAATTGACATGCTGATTAAAAGTAATCTTTCCGTGTGGTGAGGGAGTAAGAATACAAAATGTCACGACCCCATCTCATCCCATGCGTGTCGTAAAAACCGACTAAGGGACTATCCGTGAATATTATCTTTATGTAATAAAAAGAAGGAAATCTTGAGATTAAAGGCTTGGGAAGGCCTATGTCCGGCAGTGGAGCGATCATCACTGAGAGAAAAAAAGGTAGGTATTATAATCGGTAGCAAGCCTACGAAACTGAGGCTAAAAAAACCCTGTTCAGAGATTACTTTCATCATAACAGCCCATTAATGTCCCACTGCAGGGACAGGCCTCCTCCCATGACGAAGGGATACTTGGCCTACTAGTACCACGCTGATCAGACGGATTGGGATACGGTTTAATTTCAAGTTTTCCTTCTTTTTATTTCGTAAAGATAATATTCACGGATAGTGCCTTAGTCGGTTTTTATCGACACCCTTGGGATGTGATGGGGTGGTGACATATTGTATTCTTACTCCGTCACCACACGGAGGAATAGTAGGTATAGCAAGTTTACTGCTATATAATTAGAAAGATTGTTATGAAAAGTATTTGGTAAGCCTTTCCCGTTATTTGAAAAGGCCTTTATAAATACGTAAAAATGTGAGATTTATTTAATTCATCTTTACAGTCTGTTAAGCTACTTATATGATTACGGGATCGTACGCAAAAATGTGAGTTATTTTTAATTTATTTTAGTATTCAGTTAAGTTCTTACTGATTATGCGAGAGATTGGAAAGGTATTTTTTTATTTTATTTATTACAAACAAAGGTCAAAGTTTGCTAGGGATATACCTATTATGTTATTTAAAAAAAATGGGAATGTACTTTGTCTTTACTTTATTACCACTGGCGCTTAAGCCCAAATTAACACGTCAACAAGTACAGTAGCGGGTTAAGTAGTAAGTTGTTGATTAAGTTGATTTAAATAAATCTCCATCCTATTTTTTCGCGAGTTATGTACGAAGTAGCCCCCTCTCTCGCGTCTCGCCAACTTAACTCGTCAATAAATAGGATGAAGATCTATTTAAATCAAATTAATAAACAACTTACTACTTAACTCGCTACTGTACTTGTCGATGTGTAAATCGGACTTAAGCGCAGGAACGAAGTTGGGGTTCGAATCCCACGCTAGATCAGTATTTGTTTGATACACAAATTATTTTTAAGGCCTGGATGTATTTTGTGCGCTAATTTCATATCTTTGAATCACGTGACACGGTGATTTGGGCAATTACATTTTTAGCGGCTAGTGCGGGTGCTATCTATTAAATTAATAAAAATAATAATATAATTATAAAAACGAACCCAAAAATAAATATCCCACGCAAGGCATCATGCTGAAGATCTTTACAGCATCATCGAAGGTTCCACCTTTGGCTGCCTCCATAATATTGCCAGACTCCAAAAATGTAACTACGAATAGGTTTGCAAACTCAAACCAGTAGAATAGACTCCATAATGATCTAAAATGTATGAAGAAAGAATATAGAAAAGAACATAATTTAAGATAAATTAAGATACTTCTTATTTTGCATTTTGCAGTCATTTGATGCATTTAAATGGCGGAATATTTCTAAGTGAGAAAAATCGACATTGATATTGGGCCTGCTAAAGAAATTATAAAAGTCAAAAGGTCACGAAAATCAGATTTTTGCAAATTTCTCGCGACTTATTGCCTATTTGAGCTTTATTATTTTAATTGTTCAGAGTACAACTAGGTACAAAAATGTCTCTTGCATTTTTCTGTAAAATCACTCCTGTCAGCGCTAAAAAAGCGATTTTTTACTACCCTGTCTCATTATCTCGAGACCTTGGGGTTGAAAGGAGAAAGGGACGCGAGGTTCGCATTCCAGCGAGGTCTCTCAACAGCGAGGTCTCTAATGTGACTGTATTATACATAGTTTCACCCGTAGTCGTAATCCATGATATACATAAAAGGTATTCACATTCAAGAATTAATATTTTTTTATTAGAATTCTGTAAATTGGTTAATTTAGAGTAGGAAATATAATTAAGATTACTTGGTTAATTTAGAGTCTTCTCTTGTGAGCCGTAGTCCAACAAGCCTGAGAGCAGCCCTCGGTATTGTGAACGTTTTATCATAATCACTGAGTTCATACACCTGAAAATAGATGAACCCAGGTTACGTGCTATTTAGAAATTAAAGGTTATTTATATGGTTTTAAATGATAAAGCATCTATGGGGGCGTGATAGAATTAGAAATGAGAAGATCCACAGAAGAACCAAAGTAACCGACATAGCGCTCAAGATTGCCCGGTTCAAGTAGCGGTAGGTAGAGCACATAGCTCGTAAAATTGACAGCCGTTGCGGCAGAAGGGTGCTAGAATGGCGAGCGCGTACTAAAAGGTGAAAGTTGGTTAAGGCAGCGGGAAGCCGAGGAATGAAGGAGGCACCAGGACCGCGTCAAGTGGAAGTGCTTGAAAGAGGCCTATGTCCAGAAGTGGGCGTCAATTGGCTGATATGATAATGATGATAAGTGCATCGCTCTTCCAATAATAATATAAATAAATAATCCTCACATATCGCCACCTAGTCCAAAACTAAGCTTGTACTATGAGTACCAGACAACGGATAAACATACTCAAATACGTTTTTTTTGTAAATACCTACATATTATACATAGAAAACACTCAGACCAATGCAAACAATCATGTTCATGCACACAAAGATTTGCATTGAGCGGGAATCGAAACCGAGACCTCTGCGTAGCAGCCATGTAATGTACCGACTGCGCCACGGAGGTCGTCAAAATGTCAAATATGACAAAGTTATGGGTCAGTTTTACATCTCCTGAGCATTCTAGATAGTCGATACTCCTAATTTTAGCACATGTTGATCCATCATAAATTGATTTCTTACCCTAGGTGGCCTTTCTACTTTTTCAACTTTCGTTTTCCTTGAAAAGAATTTCCTTATAATGTTCACCATCTTGTTCACCACCTAAACTGGTAATACCACTGTATCCCATGCTACACATATTCACAGCTCGTATGAGTAATCTCATAACTGTTTTTTTTAAATTATTTACAATGTTTATGAGAGTTTTTTCCAACTGTTCTGAATCTATTGAAAGTTTTGTAACCTTGAAAACGATTCTTTTGTGTTTATTAAAATCTGTCGAATAGGAACATTTTAGGTTAAGTACTTATATCTTTTTAGGGGTTCCCTTATTAAAGAATATGTTTTTCCGTTGGAAATTTTTTAAAAGTCTGTCAATTTGTGTTTGTCCTCGACGCGAGCGATCAGTGTTTTGGAGTCTCAGGGCCTGGAAAGCGAGAAGACTAGCAGTACCGACTCAATCTCTCCCGGCGGATGCTGGGTCTCGACTGCGGGCCCTGAAAAATGTGCAGAGTATAGAGTATTGCTCTTCCTCTGTAGACTCTTCCTCTCCAGACGTGCAAGGAAAAATATTCCTACTTGTTCTCTTTTGATGAATTAAAATCACATTAGTGGTGATTGCTTTGTTGGTGACAAAAAAGTAATATACGGAACACACAAAATAACGAAATAAAGCCTTATTAAATGTTTTACTAATGCTCGTGAACGTTCCAAAGAAAAACAAACAACATTCAACTTTTCTTTAAAAACTTTTTCAAAAAATTAACACTAAGTAAGTATAAAACTTCATAAAATATTCCTTAAACTTTTACACAACGCTAGCTACTCCCAAATACCTAGCTGGCTTTGTAAAAGTAGTGGTGACATTGTATTCTTACTCCGTCACCACACGGAGAATTTTCATCAGGCTCGATCCGGTCTAATTGACTTATCATTTACAACAAAAAACAAAATAAGTTATACTTACTTTTGGGGAAGCGAATGAAGCCTTAAGCATTTCCATAATCAAATCATTATAACAAATGGACGTCCACAACTGGACATAGGCTTCCTCCAATCACCACCTTGCGCGGTCCTGTGCCTCTCTCATCCATTATTTTTATCATAACAGCCCATCTATGTCCCACTGCAGGGACGGGCCTCCTCCTGTGACGGAGTGATACTTGGCCTACTAACCACCAATCCGTCTGGCCGCCAGACGGATTGGTAGGATTTCATTTCAAGTTTTCCTTCTTTTTATTTCGTAACGATAATATTTGCGAATAGTCCCTTAGTCGGTTTTTACGGCACCCATGGGATGAGATAGGGTGGTGACATATTGTATTCTTACTCCGTCACCACACGGAGACTATTAAGAAGTACTTGTGACATTTTGTATTCCTAGTCCATCAACAAGACTTGCATAGTTTTCTAATTAAACCGCTTAGTATTCTGGTCAGCATGAGGCGGTATGAAGTCTGTCATTCGGAACGTGGTCACGTGGTATTACTTTCAGCTGCAGATGGACTTTTGTTGTAGCCATACTGATTTGCATTGCTGTTCTAACTACCACAGAAGGTTAGGACTTGAGATAAATTAATATTAATTAGGTAATTTATAACATACTAGCTTCGTTGGGCAGCGAAAAAAACGCGTCCCTTTTTTAAACATATTTCATTACTGCTCCACCCCTTTTAGTCATAGCGTGATACTATGTAGCCTATGACACTCCCCGATAAATGGACTAAGTATTCAAACACAGAAAGAGTTTTTAAAATCGGTTCATTAGATAGGATTACCCGCTACAACGATACAAATACACAAACAAACAAACTTTATCTGTTTATAATATTTATAGTATAGAAGACCTAAAGAGGTAGCTTTTTTCTGAAGTCTATTTTTTTACGTGTCCTTTTGAATACGGTATCCTTTAAGCTTATTGAATGACCCCTGTGTGTGGTGTGATATTGTTACATGTTTACTAGGTAAAGCTTATGGATACATTTAAATAGATAACATTTTCCTTAGTAACCTATAAATAATAAATAAAAATACTCACGGACATCTCTACACAGCGCCATCTGTTTCCAAAGTAAGCTAGGCTTAACCTGCTTGTGTTATGGGTAACAGAATAACGGATATTAATACTTATATACTTTTTTTGAAAGATTTGCATTGAGCGGGAATCGAACCCGAGTCCTCTGCGTAGCAGTCATGTTATATAACCACTACGCCACAGAGGTCGCCAACGAATGCGCGAATACTGGTCAGAAATTAAGGCAATAGGCGGAAGTCATAAAACACCTTCACGCTGGCAACATTCCTATGCAGTTTTTTTAATTTAAAATAAAGGAACAATAATATAAACTGCGTATAATTAGCCAATGTCATAATTTTCGTAGTATCACCCTATTTCTTACGCGAAGAAGAAAGCTATTAGGTAAGATCGGAATAAATTATCAGGGAAGAATTAAATTCTTGTGTTTATCACTGCCACTTGCATTGTTTTGTTTTTAAACGACTTTAAAGATGTTAAAAAAAGTCAGATTAAAAAAAAACATTTATTGCCAGAAAATATAATAAGTACAGTATGGGGACATTGATAATGTGATTGGCTTTTAAAGAAAGACAGCAAATCAATGAGTAAGAAAAGTACATCCGGTTACCGAAAATAGCTGAAAAATTTTAGCACAAGTTTTGAAAATTATCACATTAAAATGTATCTTATAGCAATCGGCATAAGGTTGAAATTATAAAAGATTGAATCCCTACTTACTTCTATTTGACATTGTATGTTTCATCATGTCTTACTAAGTGACACTGGTGACGGAAACATTGCACTTCGATAAAAAGTCATTGCAGTGCAACAAAATATAGCACTTATTGTTAACGTTATAATATACAATTTCAAAATCATCAATAAATTATAATCTCACTTTCTCGCTTCCTCATTGTTGTCTGTCTTTCTTTAAAAACCAATCATATTATCAATGTCCTCATACTGTACAATAGTTATTGCCCGTTGGTCCCACACCAGGCAAGCCTGTCCTGTGGGTACCTACATTGATTCATCATAACAGCCCATTAATGTCCCACTGCAGGGACGGGTCTCCTCCCTTGACGGAGGGAAAGTTAGCCTACTAATACCACGCTGGCCAGACGGATTGGTATAGGGTTTAATTTCAAGTTTTCCTTCTTTCTATGTAAAGGTAATATTCACAGTTAGTCCCTTAGTCGGTTTCTACGACACCCATGGGATGAGATGGGGTGGTGACATTTTGTATTCTTACTCCGTCACCACACGGATAACATTGATTGCATGTGGGATTTATTTTTTTAAGGTTGTACAGGTACCACTAACCTTCGTTTATCTGGAAATAAAAAGTAAAGTAAAAAAAAAAGTTAAAAGTTTATTGTCCAAAAACAATTGTCTATCTTAATATAAATAACTAAATAAAAACTATATAAACTCAAAATAAATAACGTTTTTTTTATCTTTCGCTTATCTTCTCATTTGCGAAGACAGAGTAAACGCCAGCGTCTGTGCTAGTATAAAACTGCCTCTTACAATTATGTAAGAGGAATGCACCAGTGTCTGTAACTCAGCTTAAATAAAGCTCTGTTTTTAAAGATATGAACATAAGAAAATTATTTGTAGATCACATAAATAATTACCTGGCGTGTGTTTCGAAACCCTGACCTCAGGCTAGGCTGCCGTATGCACATGCACAACCGCTTTGTAACCGAAAAAAAAAAGAGGTATTTTAAATCTCTCTTTAAACCTTAATTGGAAATAGACAAGTTGAGCGTTTCAGACATACAGCTGCTTATATTCCATAGTCTATTGAGATGTGTATTCTAAGTAATTAGAGTTTAAAAAAAAAACTTTATTATAACTTACCAATATCTTATAATAACATTTCTAAATTATTTTCCGGAATTCCTGGAACTTTTCCGAAGGTTTTACTGAGGAATTTTAGATATATTATTCTCTTAATTTTATTCCTTGCCTACCGGGAATGTGTTTGGGTAGGTAGGGGAAATAGAAATTATTAAATTTCAAAAATAAGAATACGCTTTGCTAACCTTTGTTAATATAAATAGTAATATAATACCGTTTTTTCAAGAAATTTGTAAAAGCCTTTGTATATCTTGATACGATAACTTGCTTACCTTATAAAAATAAGGAACGACGAAAAAAATTGATTCTCGAGTTAGCACTCAAACCTTAATCTTCGGCTGCCAGCGAGGACGACTAAAGTACTTGGATGCCTTACTTGGTCATAGCGGCGGAGGCGTAGGTAATCCCCAAAGACGCAGGTTCCTGTCTCGTGTCAAAAAAAATCAATTTTCTTACATTATAAATTTATATGTTACCTACTAGCTGACCCGTGCCCACTTCGTTGGGCGGCAAAAAACACGCGTCACTTTTTTAAACATATTTCATAACTGCTCCACTCCTATTAGTCATAGCGTGATACTATATCGCCTATGACACTCCCCGATAATTGGACTATTCAACACATTTTCAAAATCGGTTTAGTAGATCCAGGATTACCCCCTACAACGTCACAAACACACAAACTTTACCTCTTTAAAATATTTTAAAGTATAAATTCCTCATTTTAGTACTCTCTTTGTTACTACGTGCTACGCTAAAAATGAAAACTATATAAAATAGGCTTACAATATTATTGACTCAAAATTTATTCCACAATAAACTTTTACTTCTATAGAATAAGGTTTATTTTACAATAACAGTCATTTCAATATATTTGTATGTATGGTTATTGTTTCATAGTAGTTGTTTAACAATATTATCAAAGTTATTGAAATGATTGAAGCCTTTACAATTAAGCATTGAATTTGATTTGACTTTAGGAACTGACTTAATTAAATGCGGAATGGGTATACTATATAATTATGTATGTGTAGTACCTACTTATTACACTATTTACTACTTTTATTCGATAGACGGAATGTTCGTCTATCCAACTTTACGCACACAACAACGCACACATAATTTGACATTTTCACAGTAAAATTCTGTTTGTTTTCATTACTAATTTTCATAAATAGCCTACGAACAAGGACAATCCGCTACCGACTCGTAGTCACACCAAGCTTGTCACACCAGTGTGACAAACAGTAATCTTTTTCTTGTTTGTCACACTACTGATTTTGACACACCTTTTAATGTATTTATTTCTAAACTAGTGATGTCCATGTTACAGTACTAAGTTTTTTATATTGAAATCATCAAAGTATGTAGGTACTATACTGTGTTCAGAAAGTGCCAGAAAAAGAAAAATAATACACAAAACGTTTTTTATTTATTAAATTCTATCATCTTCTGCTTTTCTGGAAACGGCGAACTTACTTACACTAAAAAATAAACCAAACCAAAAATTTTTAGACACTGTTTCCGGAATTGAGTTTAGTTCTCGTTGCAAATTCTCCTATAATTCAGTTTCATTTATTCTACTATTTAATCTAAGTTTACATATTCAAAGTTTATCAAGCTTTTCCACCGATTCCAAGGCGCTAGCAGAGAAGAAGCGGCGAAACTAACTGCTATTTCTAGACTATATTATTATAATTTAATAACATTTTATAATTATATTATAATTTAATAACCATAAGGAAGCATTCTTTAGGTAGTGTATAAAAAGGGGAGCACCAAATCACATATTTTACATCAATGTATTTCCAACCGGTCAGTTCTATAGGTGAGGTTGTAGTAACTTGTACTTATTAATTGCACTGCACTAGCAATTATGTTATACATGATGTTGAAAAATCAGTAGTGTGACTAACAAGAAAAAGATTACTGTTTGTCACACTGGTGTGACAACCTTGGTGTGACTACGAGTCGGTAAGGGAACAATCGTTTTAAATCTGCTTTGCTTCGTCTTCATTCATATCTTCCTACATACCCGTCGGTTCCGATTACGCACTCGATTTTACCAAATATGTTGCTGGAGTGGTCTACCATGTTGTTTAATAACGCATTATATAACATATCTAACACTGCAGGAATAAGCCACGGAACTTCAACCTGACCAGACGGATTTATATCACCCATGGGATGAGATGGGGTGGTGACATATTGTATTCTTACTCCGTCACCACACGGAGAACCACACGCTAGCCTCTAATGTGACCGCCACGCCACCGAGGTAGAGCCACAGAACAATTATACTCAAAGGAGGTAGAGCCTATATTCACATTATTTTATTATTGTGTCTACCGTCGAGACAGGCAACCTAATAAGGCACAGACTAGTACCAAAAAAAACTAACCACTAAAGAGTATTTAATTACATTATAATAACAATGTGTATAGACAATAAGACGTTCATAGTATACAGAGTCGTGAGCGTAAGTCGTTACTTACAAAGATGGCGTGCAATTGTGTCGTTTTTGGCGCGAAATTAATTAACAATAGACTCACGCGACCAAAATAATGCTTAAGGTACCCGTTACGTTTGCGTTTTAGTAATGTTTGAAATTATTTTATTCAACCAATTAATTTAGACCATCTCTGTCCACTGCTGGACATAGTCTCCCAACAAGCGCCACAGAACACGGTCCTGCGCCTATTTTTACTTCTTCTATCTTGGTGGCACATCAAAAAGTAAACATTAAATATTATTTCTCACACATTCGTTCAACGTCATCTAGTCCCAAACTAAGCAGAGCTTGTACTATGGATACTAAACAACGGATAAACATACATAAGTACTTTTTTTTTGTAAATACATACATAATACCAATGCAAACAATCATGTTCATGCACATAAAGATTTGCATTGAGCGGGAATCGAACCCGAGACCTCTGCGTAGCAGTCATGTTATATGACCACTACGCCACAGAGGTTTGACGACCTCTGCGTTCGAATCCTACGCAAGATTATTATGTGTGTGATCTAGAGATTTTTGTTTTGAGCCTAAGCCAAGGGAAAATCTCTGCCAAGTGTACTTACAGTAAGAAAGTCTTTAAAAAATCTCTTTGTGGTGACAGAGTAAGATTATTATTAGACAAACCTATTCCGATCTACGGGTGTCGTAAAAAGGGAAGCAAGGTTTGCCTATACTATCTCTACGAAAGTTAAGAAGGAACACTTAATTGGACTAGCTAGTGTGGTATGTGCAAGCCATGTCTTTCACACTACGAATTGTCCCGTCCTTAAATTGAGACACTAATAGCCCAACGATGATTCTAAATCTGTCGTATGGAAATTGAATAATAAATGATAATGGAAAGGAAATTGCAAAATGATTTAAACCGTCTGTGTACTCGAGCGAAATGTTTGCCAAACGACATGCATTTGCATATTGTGTTTGGGGATTAGCTATGTACAGCCAGTGAAAAAGTCAGATCGGCAAAGTGTTGGCGAAAGCCATTTAATGATTACCGTTCATTCCTGGACTGTAATCACGTCTTCCATTTTGTTTGATGCAGTCATATTGGGGTCAAATATAGAAATATTTCAATATACTAGCTTTTGCCTGCGGCTTCGCTCGCGTTTAATTCGGGGTAGCACTGTTCCCCTTTCCTGGACACAGAAGAAAAACAAAAAGAAAAAAAAAGTAGCCTATGTTACCCACCATCCCTTCAACTATTTCCACTTAAAAAATCACGACAATTCGTCGCTCCGTTTTGCCGTGAATGAAAGACAAACAGACAGACATACTTTCCCATTTACGAGTATAATATTAGTATGAATACAGTCATATGGCGTTTTCTATATATAAATACGAACACAGTCTATGAATTAAGGCAATTCATAAAATTCTTTTACTCCGTCGCTATGTGGATAATTTCAGTAGCTCATGTTATTGTGTCCTAACACTGGGACCGGTATCCTTTACATAATAATATAGAGGGAAACTCCGCCTACCAAATAAAATGCTCGCAAGACAAGTTGGCTTTTGATTTTGTGTCGTTTTTACTTACCTTGTTCGCGATATTATTAACAAAAATATCACTAAACCGTTTTTGCGCCATCTTTGAGACAAAATGGGATGATAACCCTTTGTATTCTTACTCTATCACTACATAAATAATTAGATAAATCCCTGCAAACTATATAGCTGCTCAATAGAGTTATAAAAGAGTTTTCCCAAAGTACAATTAAACCATTTATCGACCGTATTAACGACAATTTGTACGTAACCTGGGCGATAACTGTGTGAACTTTTACGGTTATGGTATTTTTATAGAGTGGATCTCTCTAAATTGCTTGCTTATGTCCTTTGATGGCGTATTTATAGCAATCGTTAGAATCCCTTTTTGTAAAGCTTTGAGCCCGATTATGTAATATTAGTCCCCGATAAGAATGTAGAAAGACCTTTTAATAAAGAATGGAATATTAAATATTCTTAACATTGTATACATGTCTAATAATATTTGCCTACCCTTGTAAGTAAGTAATATTGCAAATGGTACATTAACACGATTCTGTGTTAGAATTCCTCGTAGCAGCCATGTTACACCGATTTACGAAAATAACATAGGTACTAACCCTTTCACAGTGCCGCCAGCAGACACAATAGTAAAACAATGCACGTATACTATAATATGGTACACTGCATTGGGAACGTGTAAAAAAGGGACGCTAGAAGTATGATACATCTGGCGCGGAAATCGCGGTAGTGGGTGCCGTGCACATAATCGCGGGTTCGATTCCCACACAGGACAGTTTGTGTTTTGATCCACAAGTTATTGTCCTGAGTCTGGATGGGTGTTCGTTAAATTGCTGTTTGTAAAGTCCCTACAACACAGGGTGTCGTCGTTAAAAATAAAAGAAGACAGTTGTTAGTTCGTATTCTGGAAGAAAACAGACCGCGCCTTTGCCTGAGCGTTAGGTGGAAATCGTACTCTAATCTACAGGTTGGCTCATTCAAATAGGTCAGTATGGGAAAGTCTTAAACGGTGACATGGTTCCTAAGAACAAATCTTCGTATGACTTATAGTTTAAGACTTTCCCATACTGACCGATTTGAATGAGTCATCCTGTATACTTCTATACTAATACGAGTACATATTATAAAGAGGTAAAGTTTGTGTGTTTGTGACGTTGTAGGGGGTAATCTCTGGATCTACTGAACCGATTTAAAAAAAATCTTTCTGTGTTGAATAGTCCATATATCGGGGCGTGTCATAGGCTATATAATATCACGCTATGACTAATAGAAGTGAAACGCGTCACTTTTTTAAACAAAATATGTTTAAAAAAGTGACGCGTTTTTTTCGCCGTCCAACGAAGTGGGCACGGGTCAGCTAGTATTCATTAAACGTAAATGTGCGCTAACACTTAGGCCGCCCAGTCGTTGATTAAGGAAGTCGTTATCGGCAATAGAAGACAATAAGCACAATAGATAAAACAAATTAAATACAAATATTAACTATACGTTATTACAAATTATTTATTATTTACTACTGAGTGGGTAATGTTTTAATTAATCTAGTTTCCCGCCATTGTCCTGGTTCCAAATTAAGGGCCTACAAAGCTTAGGCTTGTCTCCGTGTGGTGACGGAGTAAGAATACAATATGTCACCACCCCATCTTATCCAATGGGTATCGTAAAAACCGACTAATCCAGCTTGGTATTAGTAAGCCAAGTATCCCTTCGTCACGGGAGGAGACCTGTCCCTGCAGTGGGACATTGTGAGATGTCAATATTATAGCATACGTAAACTGTTATTAACGGTGAGTCGTTGTGACCACCTGCTACGTAGATACACGAACAATTGCGCCAATTAGAGTACGCGCAATCTAAGTGGGCCGCCTTGAAGTTGTTAGAAATAGCTGTTTTTCTAATATCCTGTGTACCTAAGCGCGAAGTTCTCTAAAAGCTAACTTGATGTCGGGCAATTAAGGTTGTTCGAACTGTAAAAGTAGATTAATAATGTTAGTTATTTTAGGGGGCAATAACAATCATTTTTTTTTTTTTTTTTTTAAAAGACAACTCTGCACTAGGGATCATGCCCTGTGTCGCGGGGACTTTTACAAACATCAATTAACGGACACATAGAACACCCAGACTCAGGACAATAATTTGTGGATCTCCCAAATTATTGTCCTGCGTGGGGATCGAACCCACAACCTCATGCGCGGCAGCCGCTGGCTCTACCGGCGCGCCACCGAGGTCGTCAAAATAGACTTTTAGAAATATTTTAAACTTTTTTTAAGGGATTTTGGGTGTATTAAATTAAGCATAGTCTTCTACGTATCTCGTAAAAATCTAGAACCAATAAAGAACAGAATTTATCATAAATAATGGACCATACATTTTTATAACAAAAGAAATTAGGTACCCAGGAGCCCATGAACGCCAAATATAATATTATTATCATATGAATCGCGAGACAAATTTGACCAAATAATATAAATACTTTAACAAAATGTATGTACATATTAAGATTGTTATGTTTGCAATAGACAAAAATAGAATTCAAGAATGACAGAAGGAACGGTAAAAATTTAAATTTTGTTTATCCTGTTGTTATGTCATATTCTATTTTTAATATTTTTTTTTCTTTATCTCTCTTGTCGAGCTAAAATAACACAGATACAATAGAAACTAATAATAGCACAGATCTCTATTAGATATTTATTTATTCTGTGCTATTAGTAATTTAGATAGGGTCATAGTCTAAGAATTATTTTATTTATTTATTTACGAAGACTTCTGTAGTGTAGTAGTCCGTTGTAAATTTATACCTACTTGTAGATGCTACGCAGAGTTCTCGAGTTTCCACTTAAATTTTTGCTCGATGCAAATTTTTGTGTGCAATGTTATATTTGGCAATATATTGTATTTTGTATAATAATTATATTAATACTTTATTATGTCCAAGAGAACTGACTTGCCTTGCTAGTACATTGGTTATCTTCCCCAGGTCTTTCGACAAACTAAATCATCATTTTTAAAGTTAAGTGTAAATCCTAAAAGTGAGACAAAACAAACAATTTCAGTTCAAAAGTTTGTCGTCGTCGGTCGTCGACTAAGACACATCTAAAGTTAAAAATATTGCGAAGTGCTTTTAGTAGTACGTAATATGGATCATTCATAATTTTCATACAAAATGTAAGAGACATGAGAGACCTTAAAACATTTTTTTATAGTAGGTAGGTACTTATAATGAATGACACCTGTGCTTTTAACACAATGACATGGTGAATAGTAAAAACATGTTAATTAAATCATTTCTTGGCCCGTGTGGTAACGGAGTAAGAATACAATATGTCACCATCCCATGTCATCCCATGGGTATCGTAGGAACCGACTAAGGGACTATCCGTAAATATTATCTTTACGAAGTAAAAAGAAGGAAAACTTGAAATTAAACCCTATACCAATCCGTCTGGCCAGCGTGATATTAGTAGGTCAAGTATCCCTCCGTCACGGGAGGAGGTTCGTCCCTGCAGTGAGCCATAATGGGCTTGGGCTGGTATGATGAAATCATTTCTTGTGTTTTTTCAAAGATAGTGCTACGGGCTACGCACTGCTACTGCGGCGCATGAATGCAACTCATGTTTGGATATTTTACTTACCTTTACATTTTTTTCTCCCCATGGTTATAACCGCCTCGGGGAAGAGTTTATTGGCGCAACAGATAGACGAATTGACGACCTCTGTGGCGTAGTGGTTAATTTACATGGCTGCTTGGCTGCTACGCAGAGGTCTCGGGTTCGATTCCCGCTCAATGCATATCCTTTTGTGCATGAACATGATTATTTGCATTGCTCTGAGTGTTTCTATGTATATTATGTATGTATTTACAAAAAAAAGTATATCAGTATTAATATCCGTTGTTCTGTTACCCATAACACAAGCAGGTTAAGCCTTGCTTACTTTGGGAACAGATGGCGCTGTGTAGACATGTCCGTGAATATTTATTTATTTAATATTTATTTATTTAAAAAAAAAGAACGCACTATAGTTTCACTACCTCATCTAATGTCATGTCGTTGTATAAGCTTATAACGAAATAAAGTTCACAGAATATAATTGATAAAATAGACGTTTATGGGTTGGTATAAATTAATTAATTTTGGCATTGATCCTCTTAATTTGGCGGTAACATCTTTTTCTAACTACTCTCATCATCATTCCACTGCCCTTATCCCAATTTTTTTTTGGGCTAGCGCAGCATGTCTTCTGTTTCCACATGCTGCTAAAAGTTTTGGCTATATTTTACGATAGGCCGCCTGCCCGACGCTAACACCAGGTCGTGGTACCCCTTAGTCGCCTTTTACGACACCCATGGGAGGATATGGGCAGTCCTATTCTAACCAGGAACCGCACGGCATTCAAGCTACTAACTCTACCATTCAATATTTTCGTTTAAATTATAGGCAAAAGCATATTAATTGAAAATAAATCTATTTACATATATTTTTATTTTGGCAAAAGCTTTAAACCCGACAGACACATATTAATATACTTACATTTATTTTTTTAAATTAAGTAATTTTGTTTATCATTAACAATAATATAAGTACTTAAGTCATACATAATACCAAAATAAGCCATAATAAGCTTGGCGATGGCGATGTGTGAATTTAAGAGGAATACTATATTATACTACTAAAATCTACGTATTTCAACAATTCCTACAATTTCACAAGATCCATACCTTGTAATTATTAACATTTCAATGCGTTCATTAAGCGACAAAAGCTCTTTATCATACTACCCTTTCCTTCCCTAACGTGTTTCCAATATGGTTTTTCATTTACAATATTATTTTCCGCGCTTAATTCGCAAATTCACACCAACTCTTTGGTCCTCCGGTAGTCCCGTCAGTCGAACGTTAGCCGCGAAACACGATCCAGCGTCCGCCATTTTATTTTGGTCTGGTTAAGCGCGGGAAATTCTAATATAGAATGTGTCGATTGTGGTTTAAGTGTTGCGATTAAAAAACAAATTGATTGCTTTTAGAAAAGTTTGGTTAGTGTTTTGTGAATGTGATTTTTTTTAATAGTTGACTGTAAATTTTATCTGAGAGGAGTCACATAAAAGGTTAGTTATGTTTTATTTTTGTAGTTTTAAATCACGAGGTGTTATTAGTAAATTATCCAGTGTTTTAAAACTAACACGTTTTTAATCAACTCATGTTTACGCGATTTTGTGGCGAGTTAAAATAAAACTATGGATTTTCAGGGTTAGCGCAATTTACAGTTTCCGAAATAGGAAAAATGGCTTAGATGTAACTGAATAACTAACTAAACTTGTTGAATATGATTTTTTTTATTTTATTGATTGATATTATATTTTTGCAGAAATTATTAAGTATATAGATAATGAATTGCGAGACCTATAGAAAAAGCTCTGAGATTAGGAAAATTAGGATTTTAAGTAAAATAAATAACTACTAACACACAGCTTGTGCAATACATAGACCTGTTACAAAAATATTTTATTGCAATTTTCGTTGTTTATTTAAGGCACACATAAAATTTAATTAGGTAGTGAAACAATGGTGGCTAATAAAAAGGTGTTAGCTTTATTAGGTGTGTTGTCACGTCGTGTTTACGTCACTTCCGGTGGTCTGAAGGTCAAGTTCCATCACTTAATCCCCGCACAGATTAAATAGTACGTGACATAGGAGAACTTTATTCAGTCTGATTTTATTATGTGTTGAGGATTTGCGCGGGTTACTACGGCTTTTGGATATCTCTACAATAATTGCAAAAATGATAAAATAGAAAAAATAGCAAAAATATTTTATTGTTTAAGTACCACTTGTTGAATTTGTTTATATGCTTATGATAATATATTGAATATATTTAAGTAGGTAGTTAAAGGGGTTTGTAAATAGTACCTACTGGAAAAATTTCGGAGATTTCTTGTTATTTTATTGTCCATATTGCAAAAATATAGAAGTGTACCTATGTATTTTTATACCAAATTCTATTTACATAATCATTAACTTGATTATCTCTTTATTGCTTACCAATAGAAAAAGGAACCTTTTTTTATTTATCGTTTAAATTAATATAATAACATAGCTTTTCCATTAAAATAATTTATGCTCCTTTAAAATACTTAGCGCAACAACCTTAAACTTAATACTTACTTCTATCAATTTACCTCTTAAATTACTTCTTACAATCAAATTACAAAAAACAAATTACAAATCGGATTTTTACTAAACTATGACTTTGCCTTTTATCACCTTAAAAGTAGATTTTTGAACTAGTTAACAAATGACTAAGTCCCTTCTAAGATAATCATAACAGCCCATTAATGTCCCACTGCAGGGACAGGCCTCCTTCAGTGACGGAGGGATACTTGGCCTTCTAATACCACACTGGCCAAACGGATTATTATAGGGTTTAATTTCAAGTTTTCCTTCTTTTTATTACGTAAAGATAATATTCACGGATAGTCCCTTAGTCGGTTTTTACGACATCCATTTGATGAGATGGGGTGGTGACATATTGTATTCTTACTCCGTCACCACACGGAGACTTCTTAGATAACAATCATAAAAAATATAATAGGATTGAGAATCTCCCTGTTTTAGAATCAGCTAAAAAGCATATTATCTATAATTCAGTTTTTATTCACTGTCATTTGTTTTACGCTTTTTAACACAGAACAATAAAAAAAACACGACAATACAAATAAAAAGGAAATATAAAAATAAAACTCAGCAATTTCTATGATCGTGTCGGCAATTTGGCATCGTTTACTCGGCAATATCTACCGATGTGTTACATATATTGCTGGGGGTATCCACACCCTACTTACATAGGTAGATACTATAATATTTTACGATGAAAATGTTCTTACATCTCGATTCTTTTGTAATACTTGTTAAACCGTACATTGTTATAATCTCTGCGAATATTATTGGCGGTATTTGAATAGATACACGTGTAAAATTACTGTTTCCAACCTGATAGAAAGCGCGGGAGCCCTCATGACTTGAAATATAGTGTAGACTAATCTTACACTGACTTTCTTACTAAATCCAAGAGCCTCTTCGGCATATCAAAATCTCTTCCGGTAACATAAATAAAATAAACTAAGTATGTCCCTAAAGGACATAGTTTAAAATTATTCGCGTCGCCCTCTGCCGGTCCTTGCGTTAAAACTTGTTTACGAACTAAAAAGACTAGATCTAAGATTGCACTCAGTTCACAAATTAAAAAAGTCACTACAAAAATCTACATTAACTAGGCTTGTAGAAAAAGCTCTACCTTGGATGACAAATTGTCCGATTGCTCTTGAAGGACATGGCGAGTTCTTTAGATGTATGACGCGAGTCATGAAAACCAATCGGCATGACGCTACCAAAAATAAAAATTATGCATCTCTTTATTAGCCGTTAGCGGTCCTCTTCATGACACAGGCATCCCTAAAATCGCGCCACTTCTTCTGGATCGGCTCAGTCCCATTAAGCCAATTGGCCGCCCTACTCTATGTTTGCCAATACGTGGTCTCCATTCAAGGACACATGTCTTTCAACGGTCATCAGACCTGCAACAGACGTGACTAGCCCACTGCTACTTCAAAATCTATACTAATATTATAAAGAGGTAAAGTTTGTGTTTGTGACGTTGTATCTCTGGATCTACTGAACTGATTTAAAAAATTCTTTCTGTGTTGAATAGTCCATTATCGTCATTATCGGGGAGTGTCATAGGCTATATAGTATCACGCTATGACTTATAGGAGTGGAGCAGTAATGAAATATGTTTAAAAAAGGGACGCGTTTTTTTTCGCCGCCCAACGAAGTGGGCACGGGTCAGCTAGTAGTACATATATTTAAATCAGAATCATCTAAACCAAAACCTAGCAAAGGTTATATATAGAATAAGTAACCTTTTCAACGTATAAAAAACTTAGACATTGATATTCAGCTCATAAAGTAAACATGGTAGAAAAATGACAATTTTATTCAAGCAATGTGTGGGCGTCATGCGTGTTTCTACTTCAGACACATACTGAGTGAAATGTATAAGTTTTACTAATATAAGATGAGTTATTGTTATGAAGAAAATAGTGGAGGACCACAAATGCAGGTATTATTCTTTATTCTCTAAGAATGCTGAGTTTTCCAAATGAAATTATGCGAAACATTGTTTGGAAAGTAATAATTTGTCAAAATCTTTTTTAATGCTACATGGGAGACCCAGATTTTTGATTAAAATACAATATTGTTTCCAAATGCTTCAACAAAAAGTTTACATTAATTGGTCTGGCCATAAATACAGTAACAAATAAGAAACAAAAACATTAAATTTGATTTTAGAATCAGTCATTCATTGTATTTTGACACAAACTCTTTGTGTTTTTAATTTTCGCGCGTTTTCTTAAATATTTCGTTTCAAATTGGTAAATATTTTTGTTTACAGAATGAAGGGAAGCTGGTACCCTTTTTGACATAATAAAAAATTCTATTTATCTTCGGCCAAATTTAAAACAAGTGTTATTAATAAAATTTTAAAGAAAAATATTTTACTTTTCCTTTTTTACGACACACACGCAGAAGAATTGAGAGGATAAATGCATTCTTAATCCGTCACCACACAAAAAAATAAGTTCAGAAAAAAATACTGGTGCCAGAAAAAAAGGTATATAAGTAGTAAACAATGTTCGTTATATTGTCTGTGTATATTGGCTGCATCTGAATATCGACTAAAACGTCACCAATATATTACGTAGCGAAGTCACACAACAAGCATAACTGCAGAAGTCTATCTACACTACTTGACGCCTAGAAAATGCAGCAGTAGAGTTTGTTACGCTTCTTCTATTTTAGCGCTTTAATGATAAAGTTTTCTAAAATTTAAAATTTATTTAAACGTAGGTTCATCATCACATCTCAGCCAATTGACGTCCACTGCTAGACATAGACCTCCTCCAAATATTGCCACCTTGTGCGGTCCTGCGTCTCCCTTATACAACGCGTATATCGCGTATACGGCTTCCCGCCGTCTATACGAGGTCGTCTGTCCACCGTGTGAGGGGTCTTCCCACCCTGCTTTTTCCGGTACGCGGTCGCCACTCCAGAACCTTTCTGCCCCAACGTAGTTTAACGTAGATTACTGACGTAAATAGGTTATAACAAAAATTGTACTACCTATATTAATTAATATACCATGACATATATATATTGATTAATATAACATGACTAAATAAATAAATAAACTGTACAAAGTACACAAGTAATTATTTGTCTTACTATTTTATATTTGTGTATAAACACAGTTGTAGTCATGAATTTATTTATTTTCTAAACAAACATAATCTCCATTTGTGTTGAAAATTCATACAAAATAAAATACACGAATTAAGTTCATAATGGCGTTCTACTTCTGTTCTTATCTGTTTTCTGTCTAGTCTCGTAGAATTTAGTGCAGCGAACAGCTTTAGTAAAGTAAGCTCGTAAGCTCTCTCTATGTAATATCTAAACTAAAATTCAATATATTTCATATACGGTATTGTACTTGTAAGCAGAATCCGATTCAATTGTTAATTAAGTATATTAACTTTGCGGTAATGGATCCCATTATATATCTAACTAGCTGACCCGTGGTGCCCACTTTGTTAGGCGGCGAAAAGTGACGCGTTTTTTTATTACTGCTCCACTCTTATTAGTCATAGCGTGATATTATATAGCCTATGATACTTCCCGATAAATAAACTATTCAACACAGAAAGAATTTTAAAATCGGTTTAGTAGATCCAGAGATTACCACCCCCTACAACGTCACAAACAAAGTTTACCTCTTTATAATAGTTATAAGTATAGTTATAGAAATCATCATCCGTGTGGTGACGGAGTAAGAATACAATATGCCACCACCGCATCTCATCCCAGGGGTGTCGTAAAAACCAACTAAGGGACTACCTATCCGTGAATATTATCTTTACGAAATAAAAAGAGGCCCGTACCTGCAGTGGAACATTAATGGGCTGTTATGATGAATACGGTGGTCTTACACACTGTGGTGTACATCAATTTGATTCCGACATGCTCATGACCCAGCCCTTAAGCCCGATTTACACATCGACAAGTACAGTAGCGAGTTAAGTAGTAAGTTGTTGATTAAGTTGATTTGATTACATCTCCATCCCAATTTTTGGCGAGTTAAGTACGAAGTAGCCCAGTCTCTCGCGTCTCGCCAACCTACGCTACTGTACTTGTCGATGTGTAATTCGGGCTTTAGTGTCATGAAGTTTGTTTAGGATTTCTACACTTTTAAATATATGGTGGTGATATTTTAGTATTCCTACTTCGTCACCACACAAACACGGTAAATAAACTACAGCCCTAATTAATTGGTAAACGAAAATTAACAAGAATGTAGTAAATAAATGTAAACACAAGGGAAAAATTATCCATAAGTATTAATCAATAGAATTGGTAACATAAATATTTGTTAACCATTAACTGAAGTTTACGTAACTTTATCTAAGTATATGCTGTAAATATTCACTTAATGATTACTGTATAAAACCGTTTATTCACATTGGTTACATAGTGCCGTTTACGAAATTTTCACACAACGCCATCTAGCCCCACACTAAACAGAGCTTGTACTATGGGTACTAGACAACTGATAAACATACATAAATACTTTTTTTTTAAATACTTACATATTATACATAGAAAACACCCAGACCAATGCAAACAATCATGTTCATCACACAAAGATTTGCATTGAGCGGGAATCGAACTCGAGACCTCTGCGTAGGAGTCATGTTATACCTATAACCACTACGCCACAGAGATCGGTTTGAAAAGTTTGCCTGAAAACTACCGCCAAATTCGCAGATGAAGTTCTGTTAAGCTGCTTCGGCGGCAAAGCGATCATAAAAGTAGCTGCTTTGCGTGAGAAAGTAGGTTCGAATACCACGCAAAATAATTATTTGTCATCGTAACAGCCAATTAATGTCCCACTGCAGGGACGGGCCTCCTCCCGTGACGGAGGGATACTTGGCCTACTAATACCACGCTGGCCAGACGGATTGGTATAGGGTTTAATTTCAAGTTTTTCTTCTTTTTATTTCGTAAAGATAATATTCACGGATAGTCCAGTAGTAGACATATTGTATTCTTACTCCGTCACGGAAGGAATAATTTTATTTGTGGCATTCGCAAATTATTGTTTGTGTCCCTTAATTTCATGTCTATAAAAGTTCCCACGACGACGCAAGACTCGATTGCGAGTTGTTTAAAAATAAAAAAAATATTTTTAACTGACTACCTCTGTGGCGTAGTGGTTATTTAACATGACTGCTACGCAGAGGTCTCGGGTTCGATTACCGCTCAATGCAAATCTCTGCGTGCATGAACATGATTGTTTGCATTGGTCTTGGTGTTTTCTATGTATAATTGTAAGTATGTATTTACAAAAAAAAGTATTAAAGAAAGTATATCCGTTGTCTAGTACCCATAGTACAACCTCTGCTTAGTTTGGGACTAGATGGCGTTGTGTGAATGTGTGAGAAAAAATATAAATGTATAAAAAAAAATTATAAATATTTATTAATGCTGTGGAGAATATTGAAACTCGTTTAATTTTTAGAAAATTAAATAAATATCTTATAGCAGTAACTCTCTTTAAAATAATCTCGCAGACATTGCTAAACTTCGCTTACATTGATCGATTGCATGTTTCCACTGTCTGCTTTAAAGTTTAATATTTTACCAATACACATGAGAATACTGTAAAATATTAGAATTTAATATTGCATGTACTTAATAATTCAGAACAGCAGACATCGAACGTCTTCAAAATAAATTTAGCGTTCAATTTTATTTGTTAAGATTAATATTTTACAAAGCACTATCATAACAGCCCATTAATGTCGCACTGCGAGACGGGCCTCCTCCCGTGACGGAGGGATACTTGGCCTACTAATACCACGCTGGCCAGACGGATTGGTATAGGGTTTAATTTCAAGTTTTCCTTCTTTTTACTTCGTGAAGATAATATTTACGAATAGTCCCTTAGTCGGTTTTTACGACACCCATGGGATGAGATGGGGTGGTGACATATTGTATTCTTACTCCGCCACCACACGGACAGAAAGCACTATAGTGATAATCAACATTGTCCCTCTGCAAGGACTTTGCAAGCTTAGTCTAGTAATACAATGCTGGATACACATATTGGTATAGGGTTTTAAGTTTACCTTTTATTATTTTTTTTAGATATTATATCTGCAATCTGTCTATTTGGATAAGAATACACAATTTTTACTTACGCGAGCCTTCTCTTAGTCGGATTTTACGACTGTGGAATAAGGAAGATTGTTGGTACCAAGTATTATTAAGAAGAAATTTTCTGTACAAAAAACAAAGAAGGAATACTTAACATAATAACCAAACTTTCTAATCTAGAGTGGTTAGGTAACCCAAGTTCCTTCCATCACTACAACAGTGGAGGTTTTTTTGTTTTTTATATAAAAAACTCTCGCACTAGACTTTCGCACTTTTACAGACATCTTTAAAATACAATATTCCTCACACTTTCACACAAAGCCACCTGGTCCCAAACTAACCAGAGCTTGAACTATGGGTACTAGAAAACGATATACATACATACTTTTTTTTTGTAAATACTTACAAAACACCCAGAGCAATGCAAACAATCATGTTCATGCACACAAAGATTTGCGGGAATCGAACCCGAGACCTCTGCGCAGCATTCATGTTATATAACCACTACGCCACAGAGGTCATCAATAATACCGAAGCATAAACAATTATTTGTAGATCACTCTAATAATGATCTTTCGTGGGATTCAAACCTATCTCATGCAAGGCAGTATTATACACGATCACTCAACCGAGCCAGTTACCTTAATTGGCCCGATAGTCCGATACCTAATACACACGATAAAGTAAAGGATAAAGTTTAAACGTCTAAGTTATTGGTCACTTAAGTTAGCTTAAGGGTGGGTGGTATGATAGTTTCATATTACTTTCCACTTATACTGAACTCTATATTTAGCTTTGCTATCGGTATTAATACTTTTTATTTTATATATTATAATTACATATATAATAAATAAAAAAAAAACACATTTACACAACGCCATCTACTCCCAAACTAAGCAGTTCTAATAGCATTTCAAAAGAATTTATTCTATTATCTTTCATAATCTTAAACTCTAATTAACTCAAAATAATCACTTTATATATGTGATTAATTATTTACTCATAGTACGAGCTCTATATACATACTCTTACACTAAAACGCGTTGTAATGACTGGTAATGACTGGATTTTGAAACATACGTATTACAAAAAAGTTTGAGAACGGCCATAAACATAACAATGTATAAAAATCCCTAAGACTAATGTCGGAAAAGCCTTGAGAGAAACCTTTTTACGCGTTTCTTACTTAGTATTATGTTTGAATTCATTTTTAGGTTATATTTTTCGTACTGTGAAATGATTTCTTTTGAAGTATTACTTTTAAGGACATTAATATAATTTAGTATAAAGAATCTTTTACAACAAATAATGTGTGCCCGAATGTTTGAAAATAGGAGGTTTACAGCTTTCAGTGCCAATTTTTTGGCTTCCTTTGTTACAAAAAAAATTTTAACGTGGTTTTTCTTAGTTTTTCTCTCCTACCCCTTGGCCATCACATTCTCTGCCTTACAACGTATGCCGCTAAATGTTAGCCAACATTTAATAGCTGTTCTCAGAAGGCGATAAACAAGTGGGAACCATTTCGGGGTTCTGTGCGTACTATTTGAGGGGTCTTTTGATTGAGTGTATTATGATCGTTACCTAGGATGCCAATAACTACCAGCAAGTTCATCATCATCATAACAGCCTATTAATGTCCCACTGCAGGGACGGGCCTCCTCCTATGACGGAGGGATACTTGGCCTACTAATACTACGCTGGCCAGACGGATTGGTATAGGGTTTAATTTCAAGTTTTCCTTCTTTTTATTACGTAAAGATAATATACACGGATAGTCCCTTAGTCGGTTTTTACGACACCCGTCACCACACGGACAAGTTAAAAAAAAAGTTAAAAAAAAAACAAGTTAAAACCAGCAAGTTATAAAATGTAAAATCTAAATAATAAATAAAATGATTGTTTACATTGGTCGTGGTGTTTCCCTTGTATAATATGTATGTATTTACATAAAAAAGTATTTCATTATGTTTATCCGTTGTCTCGCACCCATAGTACAAGCTTTGCTTGGATTGGGGCTAGATGGCGTTGTGTATATGTGTGAGGAATATTTATATTTATTTATCTAGACGTTCGGTCACCTATTATGGTAGCCATACACGATCCTTTCTATCGTCCAATCGGCATGACACTGCAGGCTTGATCCAATCTGCAGTTCGTCCACATTGGGCATACACGATCCTTCCTATCGTCCAATCGGCATGATACTGCAGGCTTGATCCAATCTGCTAGCTGTAGACATCTATCTAATAGTGACCATACACGATCCTTCCTATCGTCCAATCGGCATGATACTGCAGATTTGATCCAATCTCAATAAAAAAAAACGAAATTCGATCCTGCCATCCATTCTAACTGTCATGCCGATCCACTCCCACACACGGTCAATTCTAACTGATCCAATCGGTAGCGTCATGCCGATTGGACGATAGGAAGGATCGTGTATGGCTACCATTAGGACGTTCAGGCTGGATGTCCTTTTCTGCCTGAACCTTGTATTCTAAAGATGAATATAAAAAAGCCAGCTTGCGTTTAATAATTAATTTTAGGTGCTTACTATAATGTATGTATTTACAAACAAAAATTATGTTATCCGTTGTCTTATAGCACACTAGCTGAAGCCCGCGGCTTCACCCGCGTGATATAGGTAGCCTAAATGTTATTCTACACCCTAAACTACCTATATACCAACTTATCTATCATCAAAATCCGTTCAGTAGTCTTTGCTTAACTCTTAACTGTAGTCGTGGGTCCACTGGACCCATGGTGATTCTTTAAACAAGCACTAAAAGCGCTGCGGGTGGTGGAGCTCCCCGCGCACCTCAGTACCTTCCGATAGTAAGCCGGCGCGTACGCAGGGAGACGGCTCCTAAGGTACGTAAATGAATATGCATGGGTCCATTGGACCCACGACTATAGATATTTATTTTTAAAACTATTCCATTCTAATTGTTTTTGTGTTTTATTTTAGTTTTTCATCATGTCAACCAATCGGGAAGACATAATAGAGTAATGGCTGAATGCTGATTTGGGCAATGATGAGGAAGAAAATTTAGTTTCTGTGAGAAACGCTGTAAATTCTAACTCTGACAATGAGTTTTCTGACAATGATGAATATTTTGAAGTGGAAAGTGATCATGACACGAACTCGAATATCAAAAGGAAATGAGCACCTCTTCAAAAGGAAGAGGTGCTCATTCTGCAAGCCTGCTAAGAGAGCCAAGACTGTTCACTTATGTACTAAGTGCAAGCAGTCTATTTGCATGTCATGTGCAAAAACTGTTTGCATTCCATGTTTGTGAGTAGGTGAAATGAAACTGTTGTCAAAATTTTTGTTTTAAAATTTATTTTTTTGTTTCGGGTATGTTTTTGTAAAACATATCTTTTTATTCTAGAAAATTGTTTTTGTTTTCACTTTGCGACCAGTTTCATTTTTTTTTCTTTTTTTTACGTATACTTGTTTTTAGGTTAAGGAAACTTCGACTGATTTATGAAAAGTACAAATTAAAGTAAGAAATATATATGTTCCTATGGTTGATTTTATAAAAAAATATGTTTGTTATATAATAAATAATAAAACTAATAAACATTTTATTAATTATTCCGAATATTTTCATTTTTATTGCCGTTTAAAAATACATGGGTCCAATGGACCCCACGACTATAGATACGTGATTATATTCACCAAAGGGTTAAAAGAGTAACAAACATCCATCCATCCTCACAAACTTTCGCATTTATAATACTACTAGTATTATAAATGCGAAAGTTTAGGTTAGTTAAGGATAGTACAATATCTGCTTACATTTTGGGACTAGATAGGGGTGTAGGAATGTGTGAGAAATAGTATATTATTCTAGTACTTCTCTACGAATGTGCATCTTCGTATGTTACGAACATTCTTGAAATAAATGCTAAAAGAAATAAAAGTTAAAAGCAAAGCTTCATATAAAAATGGATGTACTTAAGTTACTTAAAGTATCTTTTTTAAATCTCATTTACTTAAAGTATCTTATGTTAAAAACTCTCTAGTGTTACGTAGGTATAAAGAATTGATATTAACAATAAAGTACCTATGTTATTTTCTTGGTTCACTTGTATAAGGTTGATGACTTAAAGTTTTTATAGAAGGAATATACAAGACTTAACTTCTAAAAGAAAGAAAGTTCCTTTCGAAGTTTTTTTCCTTTGGTACAAACAAACGACACACAAACGAGAGAAAACAAGAAAAAATATACATGAAATCTTAAAACTACCTTACACTAATTGATGAACACAAGCAAGAAATCCTTAAAACTATACCTGTGGTGCGTCTCTGACCGGCCCATAAAAAAAAATCAGGTGACCATCTCAGCATGATGTCAGGCTTGTTGGCTACAAGTCTTTGTGTACTTACGTTAATTTCAGGTAGGTAGGTATGTCTCCGAGGCTCGAAGCCTAGTGTTATTGTTTCTTAATAATATATCCTAACTTACTTACTCCGTTGGCTCAACGACCCAAAACGTGCCTCCGACACGAGCGAACGCCATTCTGCTAGATCGTTGGCCACCTTTTGCCAGATAATAAAAAATCTACTACATTTTTTATGTGACTATAACACATAACTTATATATTTTTCATTATTTATATATTTTTTCTTATGTATAGTATGTATTTTTATTATTTAAATTATTGTAACTATTTCACTTCATTGCACCTACCAACTTACTTTTCTCTGCATCACCCAATGGTTAGCTGGAAAAACATGCCTTAAGGCATTAAGCTTACCTTTGTAAAATTGTTTCAATTTTGTGCATAAACAATAAATAAATAAATAAAATAACTTTACGTCACCTTTGAAGCCCAAGGGCGCTCAGATGAAATGCCACTAAGTGGTCACCCATCTACGAAATGACCTCGCTGACGTTGCTTAACCAGCGTTATCTCTTATGAACAGTTATTGCAACTAACTTTGAAACGCTCGAAATTATGAATTGAATTTGTTAAAGTAATAATTATATATACCTCCTTTCCATAGTTGTCTATTCTCCTACATGATCACTGTATGAGTTTATACTCTATGGTGTTCTTTATTTAAAATAAATTCTCTACTATTCTCAGGTAAAACATTGTGTTAATTATTATCAATTCCTTAATTAATTTTCATTATAATAGCGGCAATATACGGCTGCTGCTTTAGATAATTAATATATAATTATGTATCTTCATATCATAATCTGTTAAGTAGCAACCTACGCAATAATGTTCTTCATCTGGTCCCAGTTAGGCTATAAATAGATCATTGATCTCACATTAGCGTCGTTACATACCACTTATAGATAAGTAGAGGAGTAAAGCTCATGTTAAGTACTTCATTTTTTAATTATCCTCTAAAAGAAATGGAGCTTATTTAGCTACTTAAAACGGTTAACATTTACTTTTTTCATAACAGCCCATTAATGTCCCACTGCAGGGACGCGCCTCCTCCCGTTTTGGTAGGATACTTGGCATACTAATACCACGCTAGCCAGACCAATTGGTTTAGGGTTTAATTTCAAGTTTTCCTTCTTTTTACTTCGTGAAGATAATATTCACAGATAGTCCCTTAATCGGTTCCTACGACACCCATGGGATGAGATGGGGTGGTGACATATTGTATTCTTACTCCGTCACCACACGGAGTCTTTTTTTTAACAAGAAAGAAAAAAATAAAAAGATGTGTCTTAGACATACAAATTATATTTAAAAATTGCAAAAATAAACCCAACGTAGCTTACACAAGATCCCATACATTAATAGGCCGTTTTATAATAGATAAATATAATCGTCCATTACACAGAACCAATTTATCATACCATAATCCTTTTAAACTCACTTTGTTTTAAAAGTGACATTTTTACTTTATAAAATGAAATATGGACAAAAAAATACATATATTTTCTTAGAAAGAGTTTGTTATCATTTATTTTCTTTTGTTTAAGATAGAGATATAATTTTGGTAATTTCTGTGCGGGGACTTCCTCCTTTAATCGACTGATAGGGTGTTACGTAAAAAAAATACAATCTAATTTAGAACCTCCTCCTTTTTTGAAGTCAGTTAAAAATAAGTAATGTATCTATTTTGACGACATTAGTGCATGGTGCTGCGGTCGTGCATAATTTATGGATGGCGTGCAACAGTTTGCGAGTTTGAATCCCACGCTGGATATATTTCCACTTATAAATACTTGAAAAAGACCTATAGTACAGTCAAATAAGGCTTAAATAGGGCCAAACCTCGGAACGGAAGCGAATAAGCTGTAAATTCGTATAATCCTTTGTTTTGATGTTCTGATGACTGGTGAAAAAGTCTCATATGATCACGTGTCTGCGTCATAAGTTATTCAAGGTCAAAGGTCACGAAAAACTGTTTTTTCCCATTATCTCGTTTTCTATGGGAAATACGCATTTAACGTCATTTTAAATATTGTAGATCATAAAATTGTCTACAAAAAATATCTGTACACTTTTCTCCTAAAAAGCATCGCTTTCGAGATATCGTGACTTCAGAGCGCAGGAAAGTCGTATTTTCGACTATATGCACACACTAGATTTTTCCGTGATTTCGCTCGCGTTTATAAATATTATGAAAAATAAGGCTTATTTCAATATATAGTAGCATATGCATGCTTGGTCTCAGCCTAATCGGTTTGAAATTGACTAGGTTACATACAAACTTCCATCCCATATCTTATCCCTTTAGGGGTAGAATTTATCAAAATCCTTTCTTAGCGGGTGCCTACGTTACATCATCTACTTGCATGCCAAAATTCAGCTAGATCTGTCCAGTGGTTTGGGCTGTGCGTTGATAGATAACTATGTCAGTCAGCTTTGAGTTTTATATAAATAGAAGATTTCCGCACCACCTCTGAGGTAGATAAGGCCAATCTTGCACCAACATTAAATCAAATACAACAGTACATTGAATCAAGCTCAAAAAAAGTGGTTTCTCCAGTAGGAATACTCCTACCACATAGTGATCTATCAACGCACAGCCCAAACCACTGGACAGATCTAGCTGAATTTTGGCATGCAAGTAGATGATGTAACGTAGGCACCCGCTAAGAAAGGATTTTGATAAATTCTACCCCTAAAGGGATAAGATATGGGATGGAAGTTTGTATGTAACCTTGTCAATTTCAAACCGATTAGGCTGGGACCAAGCATGCATATGCTACTATATATTGAAATAAGCCTTATTTTTCATAATATTTATAAACGCGAGCGAAATCACGGAAAAATCTAGTGTGTGCATATAGTCGAAAATACAACTTTCCTGCGCTCTGAAGTCACGATATCTCGAAAGCGATGCTTTTTAGGAGAAAAGTGTACAGATATTTTTTGTAGACAATTTTATGATCTACAATATTTATAATGACGTTAAATGCGTATTTCCCATAGAAAACGAGATAATGGGAAAAAACAGTTTTTCGTGACCTTTGACCTTGAATAACTTATGACGCAGACACGTGATCATATGAGACTTTTCTACCAGTCATTAGTACACCAAAACAAAGGTTTATGCAAATTTACAGCTTATTCGCTTCCATTCCGAGGTTGAATGCTTATTTTACTGGAGTACTATGCCCAGCATATGATATGTCTTTTGGTTAAAATAAATGAATACATCTCTGGCTAGACAACCGATATTAGCAATCTCCTTTCTCACAATTGTCACCACAGAGGTCACAATTGGATGAAAGGAATGAGGACCGAAAGGATCAACAACGGGACCTTGATAAAATGAGCTAGAAAAATGTATATAGCTATTGTCGAAAATCGGGGAAAACAATAAATCCTCATGGGACCCTTAACCAAATTAATTAGAAGAAAATGGCCGGACCAAAATAGAATTCTTTTTGATTTTTCCTTCTTTTGTAATTATTATAACATTTTTCAATCTCGCTGACGCTTATTTACTTAATATCTTGAATAAGAGCCTATATTGTCCCACTGCGTTGAGATTTTATTTTTTGCTGTCCATGGCTTTTGTTAGCCAATTATTTATGAAGGTAATTAGCTAAGCCCGTAAACTATTTTTGGGTCGTCCCCGATGCCAGTTGCTGTTGCTTAGTTTGTTCCTAAACTGTAGCTCCGGTCTAATTTAAAAATTGGGTTTTGGAAAGTAATACTTACTAAGTAAACTTCTTACAATAACTCTAAATTATCATGCCAGCCCATTAATGTCCCACTGCAAGGACGGGCCTCCTCGCGTGACGGAGGGATACTTGGCTTACTAATACCACGCTGGCCAGACGGATTGGTAGAGGGTTTAATTTCAAGTTATGGATTGCAAAAATAGGCATTTAAACTTAGATATTATAATATTTATCAAATTTGCTAAGTCTATTTTTAACATAGACACGGGACGAAAATAAATTAGAATCCATTGCGTAGTTTGTAATCTGTTATCTGATATTTAACGCCCTGAGGGAGTAATGTATTTGTATATTCAAGCCAAAGGATGAAGGCTTGATCTTTGCGTAGGTTTAGACCTTATTTCACGAAAACCGTCTGTGATCTAAAGGGGGGAAGGGTGTAGGGGCATGACCATAAATAAATATTCCTCACACATTCACACAACGCCATCTAGTCACAAACTAAGCAAAGCTTGTACTATGGGTACTAGACAACGGATAAACATACTTAAATACTTTTTTTTTGTAAATACTCATACATACATATTATACATAGAAAACACCCAGACCAATGCAAACAGTCATGTTCATGCACACAAAGATTAGCATTGAGCGGGAATCAAAGCCGAGATCTCTGCGTAGCAGTCATGTTATATAACCACTAAGCCACAGAGGCCGTCAAAAAGTGTGTTTAGTGGTTGTCGCTGCCCACCAGTGGCTGTGGTTGATGGCACGTTTACGCCTGGTTTTAAGTATTAACTATCTTAAATAATTAAAAATCCCCAGTGTCGCGGGGTCTTTACAAACATCAATTTAAAATGCAAATATTGCATTGGTCTGAGTGTTTCTATGTATAATATGTATGTATTTACAAAAAGAAAAAGTATATAAGTACTAATATCCGTTGTTCTGTTACCTATAACACAAGCAAGAAAGGCCTAGCTTACTTTGGGAACAGATAGCGCTGTGTAGAGAATAGAGATAACCGTGAATATTTATTTATTTTATCAATTTAAAAGACAATAAGAACATCCAGACTTAGAACAATAATTTATGAAACACACAAATAATTGTCTTACATGGGTAACAAACCAGAAACCTCGTGCACAGAAGTCGGTTTCGTGACCGTCGCGCCATCGAGACAATTGTTCTTATTAACTATTTTTTTGAGGTTTCTTGCCCAATCTTTTTTCTTGATCTTATTAATATTACAAAAACATACTACGCATTATGCTTGTCCTTAATGTAAGCCCGTCCCTGCAGTGGCCCAGTGATGAATGAATGAACAGAGAGTTATTTCACACGCTAGTACACACGAAGCAACATTATCTGCGAGACTGCATTGCAAGAATGTTAACCTCAAATGTGTGGTTTGTAGAGATAAACGGATAGACGAAATATAACCGAAATGAAAAAAAATATATATACCTTTAATAAAAATAAAACGACTTATGTGTCTTAATATGGCAAGGGCCCTCCTTTAATTCCCGCTCAATAAAAATATTTGTGTGCATGAATATAAAATTTGGCATTTGTCTGTGTTTTCTCTGTATAAAATTTACCTATGTGTACTTATACAAAAATAAAGTACTTAAGCATATAAAACTGTATATCACACAGTTTTGTGGGCCACAGTTTTATATCATAAGATTTTTCATGTACCGTTTATTTAATAAATAAATAATAATAATAAATATTTATCCTATATCTAGCGCCCCATAGTATCTACAAGCTTTGGTTAGTTTAAAATTAGACATCGTTGTATGATTGTAAAAATTGTAAACTCTGATAAATTCACTTCAAAAGTAAAAATAATAATTAATGTAGTTATGGCTTTTTTTTCTATAAAAAAATGTAAATTCTGTAAATCATCCGTGTTAATGAAATTCTATTAGTATTTTAATAGCTCTAAGGGCGCTGGTTAAAGTTTAATTAAAAAAATTATTAGTTTACTCAGTAATTTTTTATCTTATTAGTTGTTTTTGGAACCTTCCAAACCTTATTTATCACAGCTTTACAGATTTGTTGGACGGCTAACCAGGCACTTGTGTACCTGCCCCTTTAAAATATTGTATTAATTACACTTTTTAACGGACAAAGAGAACATCCATTCTCCATAAAATATTTTGTGAATCACACAAATAAATTATCTTACGTCAGATTCGAACTCATGCCCTCGTGCACTGCAGCCACTTTGACATAATATTATGGCTAAAGAAGAAAATATTAAAACAAACCCTTTCATAATCAATCTGAGCAGAGTTGTACTAATTTTTTGAAACAAACAGCGAACGAAACAGCACTATTTGACATTTCATGAGTCATTGACATTAAAACTACATAGCATTCTATAAACCTTTCACCCCAAAAACATAAATTCCCAACTAAAACATAAAACAATAAACAAACTAAACAAAACAAACAAAGAGAGAATCACATTCCATTCCAGTATTGTTTGTTCGTAGCATACGTAGAGGTTCGTAGAGGCATCCGGGTGTAACAAGTGCTACGGGAATTACAAAGGTGCTACGACCGTCGCATATAGAGAAAATCACGTTTTACACTGATGGTGTTTGTATGATTGCATTTTTGGTTCTTTAAGTGTTTTTTCTGGGTTTGGTATTTGTATTTTAGTGTAAATAAATTATCTATGTTGCTCTAAGCTTGCTAGGTTATTAAAATAAAACAATAAAATATTTAAAAATATACTATTATCTTTACGAAATAAAACTATTATTATATAAAAATAGTTTTATTTCGTAAAGATAATATTCACGGATCACGGTCCCTTAGTCGGCTTTTTCGACTGAGTTCGTCGTGGTTTTTCGACATGGTGGTGACATATTGTATTCCTACTCCGTCAGCACACGGAGAAAAAACCTTATGGAATAAATTATTATAAAACTTACATTAAGTATTTATCTAAGCAGCATTAGTTTACAAACCTTTTCCTAAAGAAAAATATCATTCACAATAATACTATTATGTTATATAAGCCACAACCTTATCAACAAGTTCACTCGCCTCTCGTTCGAGTCAATGACCTTTCAGTCTGATCTACGTTTCGTTTATTTTGCCACGTCGACGCTTTCTGCTAGCCACGATATGAAAGCCTTCTTGGGAGTTAAAAAGGTTTATTTTTAATTATTTTTGTAGTGAAATTGTAGTTATCCTACTAATATTATATGATTATCCGTATGGTGACGGAGTAAGAATACAATATGTCACCACCCCATCTCATCCCACGGGTGTCGTAAAAACCGACTAAGGGACTATTCGTGAATATTATCTTAACGAAATAAAAAGAAGGAACACTTGAAATTAAACCCTATACCAATCCGTTTGGCCAGCGTGGTATTAGTAGGTCAAGTATCCCTGACCTGTAATGACAAGACAAGTCACGGATGGCGTCTGTGGAAATCCGACCAAATAAAATAACTGTCAAAGTTGTTGCCGCGCTATCATGCAAGCCTACTTTTCAATTTAGTCAAGTTCCCAGCTGTTGTTTACCTTTAGATAAATACCTAAACAAAAGGAGCATATTTAACGTCATTCGAAACTACGTACGGGACCCACTATCGGGTCAGAGTTACGCAAAATAAATATAAATCAAGAAAATAATCCTAACAAAAGTTGATTCCTTGACCAAATATAATATATACTTGTGAGTAACAAACCTCTCTTGAGAGGTCTGAAGACCTCTTGTCTTACTATTATTTTGTCCAATTTAGATATGTTATTGTATACGAATATATATCTCAAGTAAGTATTCTTAAGAACATACTTATGAGTTTATTGGGTATGTCAAAAACATAAAAGTACTTAACTAAAATAATGGTAAGTAGTACTCTTCAAACAATGTTACCTAGTCCTAAACTAAACTGAGTTTGTATGGGGGTAATTTTCTTCTTATTCTGTCTGAATATTATGTCAAAAAAATAATAGGTCTTTACCTATGAAATTGCCGATTTGTATGAAGATTTTATGCGAAGTTTGATTTTTCATACTAACGTTTTTATTATATTAACATATTAACTTTTAGCATTGTAATCATAATATGAAAAAAAATAAGGAAAGAAGTTGTTTTTTGAGAAATTATAGGCTAAAGACTGCGGCTAAAAAAAAATGGCAATTTCATAGGTAAAGACCTATTATTAAGATTCGATTCCAACGTTAGACGACTCATGTTAATGCTCATGCTAAATCAGAAAAACGAATAATGAAATACCAAATTAATTTAGATAATAAAAAAGCAAAGAAGGATCAGAAAGAAAGGAAGTAGACCAAGCTTTCCTTTATCCCTGCTGGGGGACCATACCAGCAATGGGACATTTACAGACTGTTACCATATTAATTAAGAAATCGTAGCATGGACCCAGCTCTTTCTACCTTTAGTATAAAGTGTAATTTTTGATAATAACATAAGAACCGGCTGCGTTATACCGTTCGTCGCTGTAGTACATAAAATTAAGTTTATTACATTTTATAGTAATACCTTCACAGCTGACGCTAACTCACTCCATAGAACAAATCCAGACAAATTGTTAGGGATGACAATAAAATTCAAAAAATATTTTAAACCATAGATTTTCTCCGTGTGGTGACGGAGTAAGAATACAATAGGTCGCCACCCCATCTCATCTCATGGGTGTCGTAAATACCGACTAAGGGACTATCCGTGAACATTATCTTTACGAAGTAAAAAGAAGGACAACTTGAAATTAAACCCTATACCAATCCGTCTGGCCAGCGGCGTGGTATTAGTAGGCCAAGTATCCCTCCGTCATGAGAGGAGCCCCGTCCCTGCCGTGGGACATTCATGGGCTGTTACGATGATGATGATGATGATTTAATCATATTTTAAGCACGTGCTAGGTCTCTTTATCAAGAGGCTGTCCATGTCAGTAACACCGCTGTCCCCGCTTATATTTCCCCCAAGTAGTGTAAAAATGGTATTATCTTTATGTGAAAGACGAACAGTAGCTAGTGAACAGGGTTACAAAACTTACAACACAACACAACTTCTGACGAGATAAGGCAGCAGATTGAAATGGCAGGTTGCACTAATAAAACTTACTACTCTTCCCAGCTTTATCTACTCTTGAAGCTTTGTAAATCGTACTCTCTAACAAGCCATTTTCTTCAAGTTTATCTTCTTTTACTCAACTTAAGCGTGGTATTAGTAGGCCAAGTATCTCTCCGTACCTGGAGGACGCCCGTCCCTGCAATTGGACATTAATGGGCTGTTATGATGATGATGACTCAACTTAAGGCGATTGATAATCATAAAGTGACAATCCGTAAGTCGAGTTTTATCACTTCTGAAGCCGTTCTTCTGAAAAAAGTTACATTTTGTATTCAGGGCTATTCTCAGTCCTTTACACATGTATACTTAAATTAAAAACAGCACTAAATAACAATTAAGTTGAAAACATAACTTAGCTTTTACATTATTAAAGAAATTATGTTAACATTGTATGAGTTTTAACTAAAACAGTGTTGCTTAGAGAGTGACATGTCATCTGTTGATTAAGGTTATTTATTATACTTTAACTTATTGTGCCATGCAAAAATAAAACATAGATATTGTACAGAAGCCTCAATTTTCTTTAGCTCATTATAAAATGCGCTTTGACGCGGTCCCGCGAAGTCCCGAGTAGTAGTTTGGTGGAAATCCTACTTATATTTTGTAAGTTAACTAAGTATGTAATTATGGATATTTCTTACTCTCATGTCAGTCTCATTTCTTACTCATGTAAAACGAGTAAATGGATTTTAATGAAATTTTACTATAATATTATATACTAGCTGACCCGTGCCCACTTTGTTGGGCGGCCAAAAATAACGCGTCCCTTTTTTAAACGTATTCCATTACTGCTCCACTTGTATTAGTCAAAGAGTGATACTATATAGCTTATAACACTCCCCGATAAAGGGACTATTCAACACGCAAGTAATTTTTAAAATCGGTTCAGTAGATCCAGAGATTACCCCCTACAACATCACAAACAACAAACACACAAACTTTACCTCTTCATAATATTAGTATAGACAGTATAGATTATAAAAACTAATTAAGTACATCAAAGTAAAACATAGGGTACTATTTAATTTTACAAAGTTACATTTTATTTATAGCTACTCGAAATATAAAACTGAAGTGTTTTATAATAATAATAATATAAACACGGCAATATGACTGTATTAAACTAATGTTTTTATTTATTTGACGAACTCGATTCTCGCTCAATGCAAATTTTCGTGAGCAAGTATACGAACGCTTGCTTGCATTGGACTGGTTGTTTACTATGATTCTGTACGAAGTATACGTTTGACGACCTCTGTGGTGTAGTGGTTATATAACATGACTGCTACGCAAATCTTTGTGTGCATGAACGTGATTATTTGCATTGGTCTGAGTGTTTCTATGTATAATAATATGTATGTATTTACAAAAAAAAAACTATTTATGTATGTATATCCGTAGTCTAGTACCCATAGTACAAGCTCTGCTTAGTTTGGGACTAGATGGCGTTGTATGAATGTGTGAGGAATATTTATATTTATTTATTATTTATATACTCAATACTTTATTGCGTTCCACAATGTACAAAATAAGATAGTAAATTTAGTTACAATTAGATCAATTGTGGACCCTGTCGGGCATAGCATAGTTTAGTAGGATATACAGTAGAGATATGTTTGAAGGACCCAATATTATAGGATTGAGGAAACACATAGACTAGAAGTTTCCACAATTTAATGGTTCGGATTTCGAAGGATTAACAAAACCATTGTCGTTGGGTTAAAGGGTTAATCTCAAGAATTACTCGTCCAAATTGAACTATTAATTATGGGTTGTATGAGTAGTTCGTTAATTGATGATGGTAACACAGTATCACGCTACAAGCAATAAGTATTTATAAAATATATTGTATAATATCATAACAGCCCATTAATGTCCCACTGCAGAGACCGGCCGCCTCCCGGGACAGAGGTATACTTGGCCTACTAATACCGCGCTGGCTAGACGTATTGGTATAGGGTTTAATTTGAAGTTTTCCTTCTAAAGTAAAGATAATATTCACGAATAGTCCCTTAGTCGTTTTTCACGACACCCATGGGATGAGATGTAGTGGTGACACACTGTATTCTTACACCGTAACCGAAGAGGATATATATATAATTATAATATGTATAAATAAAAAAACAGACTTCAACCCGAACATTTACAACACGCAGTTTCATTCACAGAGTAATTCCGTACTTTTCAAGATAAAAACAAAATCGCTTGTAACAAATTCTGGTGAAATTTATATCGAACGAAACATCTAGGAAGTGAACCCTTTCAAATAAAAATAACATTATTTCAAATGTAGGTTCTTGTTTTAAGGTGAAATAAACAGAGTTGAGTACCTCAGCATGATATTGAAGTTGGTTTAAAATGTTAAGTTGGTTTAAGTCACGGAAGAAAAATCAAGTGGAAATGCAATACAACTAATTTACTACAGCTAAAAAACAAATAAACACACAAATAAACTGATCTGAGAGTGAACCTTTATACAATATAAATAGAAGTTAATTTGTTGTAGCGTTGAAAGAATTATATGACATTTTGTAATCTAAATAGATGCAATTTTCGAGTAAATTCCATAGAAGGCGGTTTTCGCAATTCTGGCAATTATATACTTTAACATGTTGTTCATAAGGGTGATATTCGCGTTATGTTTTACCTATGACTTCAGCGACAAGTTATGCGTACCAACGCATATTAGTGACACCCATACCACGCCCACTTAGCACTTCCACTTGATTTTTCTTCCGTGGTTTAAGCTGTTTCGATTTGGTCGAACCAGCCCATGACTGCTCCGGCGTCGGTGTTAAAAAAAACTGAACTTAATTCAAAATTCTTTAGTATACCTATCATCATCATCATATCAGTCAATCGACGTCCACTGCTGGACATAGGCCTCCTCGAAGTATTGCCACCGATCTTGTGCCTCCCTCATCCATCGGGTTCCCGCGCCGTCCTAACCAGGTCGTCAGTCCACCGTGTGAGGGGTCTCCCCACCCTGCGCTTTCCAGTACGCGGTCGCCATTCCAGAACCTTTCTGCCCCTTTATTTTTATAGTATACGTATCATCATAACAGCTCATTAATGTCCCACTGCAGGGCGGGCCTGCTTCCGTGACGGAGGCATACTTGGCCTACTAATATCACGCTGGCCAGATTAGTACTTATAGGGTTTTATTTCAAGTTTTCCTTCTTTTATTTCCTAAAGATAATCGGATAGTCCCTTAGTCGGTTTTTACGACACCCATGGGATGAGATGGGGTGGTAACATAATTTGTATTCTTACTCCGTCACCACACGGAGAAGTATAGGTACGCATATTATTCGTTTCTTAGTTATTTAGTTAGAAGTAAGTAAGTTTACGACTGTTTAGGCTTTATAAAGTAGGTAAGATAGGAATATATCTTTCACACCAGCTTACAGGATTTAGCACCTTCTTAATTTCTTTGTAGACTGTTTTTTCATTACTTTGTCAGTGTCCTATTAATAGGGCTTAAAGTTTCGCTCAATCTTTAAATGAAGCTTGCTCCTGTAGTTAAACAGTGGAATAATAATCTAGGTAAGAATAAAAATGTAATAATTTAATGCCACAGAGGTCGTAAAATGAAAAAATTTACGACCTCAGTGGCGTAGTGGTTATTCAACATGACTGCTACGCAGAGGTCTCGGGTTCGATTCCCGCTCAATGCAAATCTTTGTGTGCATAAAAATGATTGTTTGCATTGGTCTGGGTGTTTTCGTGTTTTCTATGTATATTGTATGTATTTACAAAACAAAAAAAAATAAAAGATAAGTAAGTATGTTTAAATACCCGTTGTCTAGTACCCATAGTACAAGCTCTGCTTAGTTTGGGACTAGATGGCGTTGTGTGAAAGTGTGAAAAAAGAATAGTCTGTTCAACTCTTCCAACTTCAAAACTGGTTTAGTAGCTTCATCTTTAGGCGGACTAAAAAAAACGAAATATCAGGAGGTTAAAACGAACATAGGTACATATAGTCAAGATGAAATACTCTGAAAAAAAATGCTCTGAAATAAATCAAGTGTAAGGAAATCATTTGTATTGTTTTCGAGCCGAAAACCATCAATAGCGGTTGGTTTGGACGTATTTATCTTTTCTAATCCGTCTAACTGTACTTAACTTATTAGAAAGGCTATACTTAGGAGAAAATATGTCAATGTGCCCTACCAAAAACTTTAGCTAATATAATTTAATATTTTAAACGAATTTACGCAGTGCTATTTGGACAATTATTTTAAAGAAACATTTGCCAGTACGTAGATATTTACTTTTGGACAACAAAACCTTGATTCGATTCAAAATCCAGTTGTTTTTGCTTAAAACACTGACAAACATAAACACATACATATTTTATAACAGTAGTAGTAACTAACAATTAACAGCGGTTAAGCGCCATACTACTTATTATCCCTACTCCAAACGCAATTTGATCAGAGCACCCAAAACATGTCCAATCTCATGATTTAGTGGTTACTGCGGTGACAGTTCAAATTAATGATTGTTGTGTTTCTAAATAAAGCCTTTAAGTTTTTCTAAAACGTAGCCACTTTTATTGCAAAATTTTCAAATCCATCAACGTTGAACTTTGGCTACGTTTATGCGGTGACCGAAATCTCGGATTCAAATCTTCATTATTATTATTTGTGCGGCTGAAAAAATATCTATATGGTTACTTTGTATCCGTTAACTACATGTTGTTAAAACTACAGGGCAAAATCCCAGTAGTACCTATTCGTATAAGTGAATGACAAACATCAATACACACATATTATAAGTATATTTTATAATAGTAGCACCTAACACACAATTAACTACTCCAAACATCACTTGATCGCAGCACCAAAAACATGGACATTCTAATGATTTAGTGGTTACTGCGGTGACATTATAGATTTATGGTCATTGTACTGTTGATAAACGGTGCTAAGCTATTATGTTGTTCACAGAATTGAATTTTAAGTAAATTTGCTGATTCTAATCTTATTTGGACCCAGTGCAATTGTATTTATTATTGTTATAATTTACTAGCTTAAAAACCAAAGCACCTATGTAAGTAGTATACGCGATTTCATTTACTGGGATTTATTTTTTAGACAAAACTAAAACTTCACTTACATTGAAGAAAGTTCTAGAACTGGGCAAAAATTATTTAAAAGATTATTAAACATTTTTTAATAGTTCAATAAATGTTTTGAGTTAAGAAACATTAAAACATACCAATTCTTAAATACTTAAAGGGGTGTCCTCTTTTTTGGATCGATTTAAAATAAATATATTTTTTAGCTTATTTACAATAAACTTAACTTTCTTCTTTTGCGTGGTAAATAATTATGTAATACCTCTTCTCGTCCATAGACTTTTCTACCCCTACAGATTTTTTACAATACATAAGTACATAATGTTTATATGTAGATACAATGTCCCTGCAGAAGGACGTTACTATTTAAGATACGATTACCTACCAAGTTACTATTTATAATATAAAGTTAAGTAATTACCTTCTATGACAATTTCTATTAATATTAAACTACTAATTTAAAGTTTGAAAATCCTAAACTTTCAAAGCCCATGAGGATTTAGAATACAACTTGCCTTCCAACGTTCTTTCAACCCATATAATATGGTCAGACTGGCGAAATGATGATGAGGGTATGAGGTCATTCAATGTTGCAGTTCATTTATTTTCATTTTTAGGGATCCGTAGCCAAATGGCGAAAAACGGAACCCTTATAGCAGATTCTTATACCAGACACAACACAGACACACACACATAGATATACACCCTAGCATAGTTTAAGTTAAGATAATTATGTATATTAAGTTAAAAGTTGTAACTTACCGTTGTATAATTTGTTACATCTACTGGCTACGGAAGAGCGACGTCCTATAATACAGGCATTGTTTGCTTAAAAGAGGACTCCGAGCTCAATATGTTGTTAACAACTTCTAGTAACGAAATAAACGATTTGTATTTGTATGTATTTGTATTGTATTATAGATTTGTCATGTCTGTCTGTCCGTTCGTACCTACCTTTTAATAAATAAAAACAGTTACAGTAAATACCTGCCTATCCTAACGCTTACATTAACAAAAGCAATACAAACAATCGACTATATTAAAAATGGTGATAATTAACCGATTGAAATAAATACACCCACAATATTTGGCGACAATATTTTAGAGTACGATAACGTCAATATAATGGACTCTTCCATCCCGATAGATAACAATCTTTGCTGTAGAAAGATTAATGTGCGGTTTGATTTCCGTATTTTACTCAATTTATTGTATAAATATGTTTTTGATATAAATTATAACAAAAATTTAATCAATATTTAATTTTCTTGGGACCATACCGTGTCGCGAGGACTTTTACAGTTTAACGGACTTAAAGAACTTCCAAACTCTGGACAATAATTAAGAGATCGCACAAATAATTGTCCTGCCTGGGAATCAATACCGTGACCTTACATAAGGTAGGCGCTACGGCGACCGTGTCGCGCCACCGGGGCAGTCAACAATATTTGGCGACAATATTTTAGAGTACGATAACGTCAATATAATGGACTCTCCCATCCCGATAGATAACAATCTTTGCTGTGCAAAGATTAATGTGCGGTTTGCTTTCCGCTTTTTACGACAATTTATTGTATAAATATGTTTTTGGTAGAAATTATTACATTAAGAAGGCTCATTCTGTCAAAACCAACTCAGCTGTCGGCGAAGCCTAAAACATTGTTGTTTCACCAAACGTCGCGTGAGAAAGAGAACAACTCATAGAAAAGCAGTAAGAAACATGCACACGCACACACGCTCGATTGTATTTATTACAAATCAAAATGTCGTTCAAAATATAAATATTGTTCTTCTTGATTGTTAGGGTTGACACTAATACTAGCTGTAGGTAGTTACTCAAAAAGTAATAAATCAGGAGTAAATAAAGATAACTAAAATGGGTTTTAAAAATATTTTATTGTAAGTTTTGTTGCGGAAGACACACCAAGCGAGACATCAATTTATCTTGTAAGTGGTGTAGGTATGACACCGTAAAACATTATAATTTTTTTTTTTTTAGAATCAGAATCAGAATCAGAATCAGAATTTTATTTGTCAAACATTGGTAGGTACAAAAGATCTTAAAATTTATAAATAGTTCTCAATGTTTTGTCGCTAGGACATACAAATTACAAAATAATTCAAAACAATCAAAATCATTATAAAGAAAATTAAATAATCATTTAAACAATCAATAAATTAAATAATGTCTACTTATAACTAAACCATATACAATTCATTATTCAATAATTATTAAAAGATAGAGATTCAATAGAAAAAAAAAAAACAACATAAAAAAATCTTACAACAAAACAATTTTTTTCTTAATTTATTTACTTAAACAATAATAATTTAATAATTTAAAAACCCAAGAAAGAATAATATAAAAAAAAAAAAAATAATAATGTCTTCTTAAAACTAAATTACATATATCTACAATTAAAAAAAAAAAAAAAAAATATTTATATTGAAACTATTTAAATTAATTTGTCTTTCAGAAACTCATCTAACGAATAATAACATTTATCTATTAGCAACATTTGAAGATAATTTTTGAATTTATTAAATGGCATTTCCTTAATGTTAATTGGAATTTTGTTATATACCTTTGGTGCTATACCAAAAATACTTTTCTTCATAAGAGCCGTTTTACACTCCACATTACATAGTTGCTCGACATATTGTGCACGCATCGGTCCCTTTTTTATGTCTGAAATTTTTTTAAAAAACTTTGGGTTGGACTTTACAAATAGAGCGACCTCCAGAATATATAGGCCCGTCAGTGTGATAATTTTTAAGTCTTTAAAATACGGTACGCAGCTATCTGTTGTTTTCAAGCTACACATAGATCTTATGCATCTTTTTTGGGCTAGAAAAACGCGACCTCTTTCAGTTGATTGCCCCCAGAAAATTATACCATATCTCAGAACGGAAGCTACCAGTCCATGGTACGCTGTTAGAAGCGACTCCCGGTCCACTCTCTTTGATAACTGTAATAGAGCATACGCCGATTTGTTTATTTTTTTGCATAGCTCGTCTATATGGGGTTTCCAGGTAAGTTTATTATCTATAGTTATGCCCAGAAATTTAGCCTTGTCAGTATCATCTATTTTATGTCCGTTAAAATTAATGTTGATATTGGGAGTATTGCATTTTTGATGAAAGTGCATTACTTTTGTCTTTTGCAGATTAATATTAAGATTATTAATGTCAAGCCATTTTATAATTTTGTTTAAAGAATTATTTATTTCATGTTGATACTCGTTGAGGTTACTTGGATTTAAACATTTTATTATTTCAGTACTGTCATCGGCAAAAAGTACCATATTGTGATGAGTAATTTTAGGCAAATCGTTAATATATACTAGAAACAGTAGCGGGCCCAATACACTGCCTTGGGGTACCCCATGCTTTATATATCTAGGTTCTGAAAGGTAAATAGTCTCTGTTTTTGTTTTAGGACATATTTTAGATATTTCTGTGCATTGAGTTCGATTACTTAAGTAAGATTCAATCAGTTTCTTAACGTTTCCTCTTATCCCGTATCCTTCCAATTTGTTCAATAATATGTTATGGTTTACGAAATCGAAAGCTTTGGTCATATCTGTATATATTGCACAGACTGGTACCTTTTTATCTACTGAGTTCATGACGTGGGACAAAAATTCAAATATAGCCATGTTTATTGTAAAGTTTTTCCGAAATCCTTTTTGTTCGTTGCAAAATAAATTATATTTGTCGAAATAGTTATAAACAGCCTGATAGATTAGTTTTTCAAATATTTTTGAGAAAATTGATATTTTAGCTATAGGTCGATAATTTTTAAGCTCTTCCTTATCGTCTTTTTTATGGAGAGGCTTAATAATAGCGTGCTTTAAGCTGTCAGGGTAGATACCTTCTGTAACAATCAAATTATAAATATGTGCAAGTAGAGGTGCTATCACTGAGATAATAAATTTAATTACTCTAGTTGATATACCATCGTAGCCCACTGTGTTGGTATTTTTAAGACTATTGGTCACGTTTATAATATCTTTCGACAAAGCAGGTTGCATAAATAGAGATTGCGACGTCACTTGTTCAAAACTTGGATTATATGTTATGTCGTGTTTAACATTATTTTCGATTTCGTCAATGAAATAGTTATTAAATTTATTTGCAATGTCTAATGGGAGAGTCAGTACTTGATCATTTATTTTTAATGACGTAATAGAATTATTTGGTAATAATAATTTTGATTTATTGATAATTTGCCAAGTTGCTTTTGACTTATTTTGCGATGTATTAATGTAATGGTTGTTTTGAGCCTTTTGAGTTAATCTTATTATCTTTTTATATAAAATTGTGTAATTTTTAAACGCTATTTTATTTTTTAAATTTGGCTTTTTCCTAGAAATCCAAAGCAGTTGTCTCTGCTTTCGACTACATATCCTAATACCTCGAGATACCCATCTGGTTTTTCTTTTTGTTGGAATAAGTACAGTTTTTTCTGGAAAACATAGAGCATGCAATAAAGTGAAGTCATTCATGAAGATATTATAGGCATCGTTAGCATCCTTTGCGTCATAGACGTGCTGAAATGACAGGCATTGTAGATGATTTTTAAATTTAAGTAAATTTTCTGTAGAGATATCTCGAATTTTTATTTTCCAAAATTTTAACGAACATGTTTTATTAACAGGGACGCTTAGTATTTGCGACGTATGGTCCGATAGCGCCAGGTCCATCACTTCTACTAAGCAGACTCTAGGATAATTGTGAGCAAAATTGTCAATACATGATTGGGACTGCAACCTTGTCGGTTGGAATAGAGCTAGTTTTAAATTAAAGCCTAACAGAAAATATTCAAAGTCTAATGTATGTTTATTTCGCTTCAACACATCAATGTTAAAATCACCACATAGGATAATTTTCTTTTTTGAATATATACTGATTTTTTTGAAAACTTTTTCTAACTGCTCATAAAAAATAGTAAGTATAGTTAAATGCTGGGACTCTGTAAACGCAAACAATAATAATATTATGGGTTAATATTTCTATTCCACAGCATTCGAAAGTTCCCGAAACTGACAGCTTTGATATATCTGAAAGTTCCTTAAAATCCAATCCCACTCTAACAAAAATGCACGTACCTCCTCGCTTGTTATTTCTTGAGAAGAAAGCAGCCGGGCAGAAATTAGGTAGATGTAACAGAGTCTCATAACCCACCTCTACGAAATGTTCTGTTAAACAGATAACATCAATAGATCTTCCTGACTGATTAAGTTCCTCTAATTTTATTAAAAGCCTATCTGATTTATTTATAAGCCCTGCCACATTCTGATGAAGTATTTTAAGAGTATTATAGAAAAAACTGAGGAGTGACACCTACCTCTGTGTCAATAAGTATGTTACTGGTTTGATCGCTACAAGTATTGCGAAGTATAGTAAATTCTGATTTAGAAAAATAATTTAATTCTGTTATAAGTGACTGTAAATCTAAAATAATTTGTTTTAAGCCGTTGTAGCTTAAGATACCATTTCGAGAATTAAACATAGAATAATCACATGAAAGATTTAAGTTAGAGTCTAATATATATGCATATTTATGAGTATCATTGTCTATGTAAAGTAGATTGTTAAACGCCTCTATTCTACTGTTGTACATGATATTGCTACTATTAAATCTATAAGTAGGAAGACATATAATAAAGTTAGTGTGAGTAAGAGGAGTCAGTTTTGTACGAATAGACATAACAAGTTCTAGATAATTGTGAGTGGTTTTAAAATCCTCTTCCCCTATGACAATTATACAGTAGTCAAACATTGTGAAATTGCTCACTTTTCTATCTATATTATTTATTACATGTTCGAGTGCACACTTAGGTTTTCTAAAATGACATATTTCATAATTATCTAAATAGCTATTATTAATGACTTTACCTATTCTATTTGAGGTTTCACTACTCAATATGTAGATTTTTGACTTCCTATAAAGGCTGTTCTTTCCTCCATGAGAATCAGGAATAGTTATGTTATGCGGCTGATGTTGTTGTGTATTATACGACTGAATATTTTCTTCTGTTTGAAGGGCTAATTGCAGGGTAGTAATGTGCTTGTTAAGGCAGTCTATCTCCGTGTTAGCTTCCCTTAATTGTTGTTCATAATTAATCAGATTTTTTTTCATGGAATGGATAGCCTCCCAGGTTGGTAGTGTAGTGTTTGGAGAATTTTCAGTAGCAGTCTGAGACGTAGCGATGTTGTCCCTTCTTATTGGAGTTGATGTTGAGCTTAGGCATCGTCTTCTAGTTTTAATTTTTTGTATATTTTTCGGCGTCAAACATAATTCGGTACCTACTTTTATTTTTTTGTACATGTCTATTAGTTTTTGCGACTTTTGTAGCTCCGTTTTAAGGGTATTATTTTCGCATAACAAATTATCAATTTCTTGGTTTGCGCTTTGTACGTCGCCTGATAATTTGTCAATTTGCTCGTTTAATTCCTTGATTTGTTCACTATCTGGCGTCGAACCTGGTAGACTCATCATGGTTGAGTCGAGCATGCTTGTAGAATAATTAGACAAATCGTCCATTGAATTATATTTATACCTGATGACGGTTTGTTTTCTTAATGTTATGTTGTCGTCGGTCATTTTAACTATTTGAGAAAATGACAGAGCCAATTTATTCTTTTACAAAAAGTGTTCCGTGACCTGAGTATCGAACTCAGAGCTTCGCCGTGTTACCCTATTTGGCACCGAGCTAGCGAGACTTTATTAATGCTGGCGAAATACTTGGTCATATACGTTGTGCATTAGAATTTCTACACACAGACAACAGATGGCGTTGCCGCAGATGTTTCTCCTTGTGTACAACAGATGGTGTTATACATAAACAATATTACTGTTTTCGTATAATAAATTGGCAACATTGGGGTTAGCTCTCATTAAAAGAATTGCCGCATAGTGGCGTGACGATCGCCATATTTGAATAAAAAACGAATTTATTTGATGAAAACATTAAATTTGTCATAAATATAGTTAAGTAATTGCTTGAAAACAACAAATTATTTATCACTTTAACACTGGTTCATAGTATATTGCACGATTTCACTTTGTTTGTGGTACTTGTTCAAATTACGATAATCTTAAAAGCAATTTTAATGTAGGAATAGTTATAATAGAATTTTAATGTTCACACCTGTTGCAGAGAGTCACAAATACGATCACATATAAGTTATGGGTTCCTGATCACGTCCATTCACAAGTAGTTACCGGGAATAACTTTAATTATTTTTAAAACGAAATAAACGAAGAGCACTGTTACGAATCGTGTTTACTTAGTAGCGCCACCTGGCGAAAAAAAATTTTATTTAAGTTAAACTGTTTATTCTTGAGGCAGTTTTTTAGACCGTGCATCGTTAATAGGGGTTCCATACAGTACACAATAATATCTTACTTCACATACAGTACATGAAGTTAATTTTAGCTGGATTTAAAAAAATAGAAGAAAAATCATATAATTTTCTAATTAAAAAACCGACTTCAACAGGAGTCGGTTAAAAACCATGCTGATTACAATTTCTAAGATTAGTATTAAATAAATTTCTGCAGTTGTCTTCATCATAAGATCATGTTTGTGTAAAGTTTTCATTAATACGAATAAAATAAGCCCAAACACTAGGTAGCTGCTATATACCGTTGAAAAGTTTCCTCGACCCTCAGTCGTCTTCATCATCAGATCATGTTTGTGTAAAGTTGTGTAAAGTTTTCATCAATACAATTAAAATAAGCCCAAACACAAGGTAGCTGCTATATGCCGTTGAGGTGTTCCCTCGACTCTCGGTGGTCTCCAGGATCTGACCAGTTCTAACTCTTGATTATTTTTATTAAAAATAAATAATATTCATAAAATCTGAAAATGATAGTTGACAAGAAATGATACTTGATCAGTCATTCAGATACCGGGGCGGGGGTGAGTCACGTAAATATAAAAAAAAAAAATACAAAATGAATTACAAAAAAAAAATACAGTTTGTGCAATGTGACAGCCTTAGCTATGCTCTATTGACTATTGTAATAATAGGTGAATTAGAATTTGACTGGACGCCATGACGAGAGGTTGAGCTGTCATTTATATATTTTTTACAAATTGATTTTTCGAAGATTTTGTGATGCAGAAGAGATGCAGTTTTGTTTTGCAAGTTCGTCGTCAGTAAATTAATATGAATAAATATGCAAGTGATTGGTGAATAGCTGGTGGCATTGTGGTCCTGCTGTTCCTGTCTCCATTTTACGCGTTCCCGTCAAGTTCTCAAGAAAGACAATGAAAAGTGAAGCATCGACTTTTTAATGTTATTTTTTATGTTACTTTTATACTTACTTTTACTTATACTGAATGTAATATCTCTCACTTGACACTGGCAAAATATGTAACTATGTTCATGAGGCCATTAATAAATAAATACAATACAATACAATAGGTGAATTTTGACAGTTGATTTTAGTCAAGAATGTCACTGATGTAGGTATTTTATTTAACTGGTTATGCATCTGATAATAATTGGATCTCTTTGATAAAATAAATTACGAAACTTCTTACTGGCAAGCGATACGTAATTGTCATAAATGACATAAATTAAAGTTTATTGAAGTTTAAAAAAAAATATTCGGTAACATTCGACGACGGTCGGCTCGCTGTCGTACCTCCCCTCCGCCGACCCGAGGGGTGCTGAAAGTGGAGGTGAGATGCAAGATATCGATGGCGGAAACGAGCACGGTAAAATTTCCTAAAATGGTTTTGGGAAAAAGGTAATTGCGTACAAACTTTAGAATGTATCTAGTCAATATAAAATTATTTGAATTTTCGAATAAATAATCTATTCCTAGTCCCAAAATATATTTACCCTTATAAACGTTTAATCCTATTTTATTACGCTAAAAGTTGTCATAAAATGTGCATAGAATTATGAACTTTGAAGCCTCATAACTTGTAAATGAATATTTTTTTTACTGTTTTATTAATCAATAAGACTAGATAATAACGAGACAAAACGATATCATCTATAGTTTTGAGTATTTATTATCTAATGAAGGAGGAATTAACTTTCTTTGTTTGTATGGAATTGCGATTGAATTGTTTCCCCTTAACTGTATTTCGATAATGATGTTGTGTAATTGTTACAGAGGTTTCTGGTTCGATACCCGCATTATGCAAATCCTTGTGTATTCTATGAATGATATTTATGTTATTTACATTTTAAAAATATGTACTTATATACCTAAGTATATTTATTAGCTGTCTAGGTCTGCTTAGTTTGGCAATAGATGTCGTTGCGTTAATATAAGATTTTTTTTTAAAGATTTGTTCTAGTAACTATGGAAATTTCAACAATTAATTTAATTTATCGATTTTTTTCACAAATTATGTGACTGATGTTAAGAGCGTTTATAGGGCTCACTAGCGCCGCCACTAGAAAAAAAATCATAATTCGCAAATAAGATAAATAATGTTAAATGTTGATAACAAAGTCTTGAGAAAAGGCAATAAAGTATTTGTATAACACACTCTTAACACTTTAAATGTTTTTTAATTAGTTAAATTTCGCATTCGAAAAAAAAACGGCCGTTTTTGTTAATAATGCAATATTTATTTAATTGAAAAACATTTCAAACGTAAAGAGTATGTTATACAAATACTTTATTGCCTTTTCTTAAGACTTTGTTATCAACATTTATCATTATTTATCTTATTTGCGAATTATGATTTTTTTTCTATTGGCGGCGCTAGTGAGCCACGTAAAGGGCCTTAATATATCTTAAACTACCTTCATTTTAAAGTGATCGACAGGAAATTCGGTAATATTTATAGTACACAAAATATAATTTTGAAGATATTTTTCTGACAAATAGCTAATTTAAATTATAAAACTGCTACAAAATCAAAATTAGGATTACGCAGAAAAAAATACTTAGCAAACTTTTACGTAATTTTAGTTTTCCTAACAAAGTAGCAAAGTAAAATCTAGTGTTAAAACAAATATGTAACATAATATATGTAAAAACTTTTTGTCTCACTACAGTTACTTTTTGTTATCCCTCCATTTTGTGTGGGTAGGGATAAGTGCTCCTGTCATCAGCTTAGTTCTTTTGTTTATTAAAGTTCAAACCTTTTTTGTCCTACAGAGAACTGAAGAAGGTTTTATTTGTATCTAGAATTATTTTCTTGACATGACAAATACGCTTAGTTTAGCATAATGCCTGTGAGATGAATAATTGGGTTAGGTAGGTAAGTATATGAATTGTCTCTAGCATGATCATAACGACGGGTCCCACGTAGACCAGTATAAGTGCAAAAACACAATTTTACAGGAGAGCAATTCAAAGGTTCAAAAGCTTATAACTTTGTCAAAGTTCTACAGAAATTACTAAAATTTTGACAAGTTATACCTGGAAATGAAAGGAAAAAACCGGACTAAATATATTTTTATATTTCTTTGTATTTTAGAAAATAGCTGTACTTGCATTTGTTTAGCTTGTTTTGATCAAAGTATCCAAACAAGTAAACTGTTACAAGTAACCACTTGTACTAGTTTACAAAGTTCTGGCTTAGTTTTTAAATAATGACAATAAAAGAAATACACATTATTAGTCATACATATGAGTGTAATTTGTAAATCGTGAAACCTCGAAATATGAGAAAATAATTTCATTTATCTACTTTTAGCACTTGCACTACTTTACAAGCTACTAAGAAACTAGTTGTACCAGTAATTTATGTAGTTTTGTGGTCATGAACCTGTTTTTTTATGGAAAAATGAAACAAACAAACGTACGAAATAGTAAAACACGTTTATTGTGTAACATTAAAAGTGTAAAAATAAACGTATCTACTATTTTTATAGTAACTTCAAATTTTGAAGTCTTTTCCATTTAATTTTAAAATGTTAAAAATTTAACATGATTCTCGCTCAGATAGTAAATATCATCTTTAATAGGTTAAGGAGATATTAAATTATTAAATCAGTCTTTAACAAGCTATATAAACTTTAATAAAATATATACTTGGCTTCGTCGTTTTAGTAATAATAATTAGTTAAAGTAATCAGTGCTTTCTTTACCATGTTAATAAAATAATATGTAACTATAACAAAATGTTCGATTCTTTTTAGGTAAAGACTGTACGACTACTAAGACTAAAGGCTGATTTACACAGGGTCAGTAGACAAGTCAGTCGCAGCGCCAATGTCGGCGCCGCGACTGACTTTAACTGTTTACATGAAGTAAGTAGAAGTGGTGCGTTTCTCACGGTGACCACAGGTGTGTGAAGTCAGTGGGAAAAATGAATTCGCGAAAACAACTGAAGCGAAGATTTAATTATTTGTTAAAAAAATTATCAATTTTGCTGTTCAATGAGTTAATAGAAATGGTAGAAAATGAGATAACTAAAAATAAACGACCATAGGTAAGAAAATGGATTGACGATAGAAACGAAACTGGTGGCTCTGCTTTGTTGCTGAAGCATTTGCAATTTGAAGATCCTGCGGAGTACAAACTGGCTATGAGGACTTCATTTAAAAAAAAACGTGGTTACTCTACAACGCAGCGGCAGTGACAAGCACGCAATGACTTGTCTGTTTACACGGGGTTTATTTGGCTGTCACGGGGGTGCGCGGGTGGCGGGGGGCGCCAACTGACTTCAAATTATTCGTGTGCGAATATTCAAGTCAGCGCTGACTTCAAGCCACTGTACTGACTTCAAATCAGTTTACAAGGGCTTTTTTTCGAGTCAGCACTGACTTGCCTCGAATTTGAAGTCAGTTACTGACCCTGTGTAAATCAGCTTTAATTAAATAGTTGTCTTACAGACTCATCAAAATATAATATACATTGCACAATTAATTTTGTACCACAACAACAATCTACTAAGTGGTAAAAATAACTTAAAAAAATAAGACTTCTATTAAAATAAAAACCTAGTCAGATACGTTTACGTATATATAAAACGTTCTAACGTTTTATTTATTTACAAGAAGGCGTGCAGCATGGCCATCTTTTTGTTTAGTGGAAACATTGTTGTCCCTCCAAGTGGACGTACTGGGAAAAGTTGTCAGATACTAATTCTCCCGTGATAACTTCTCACTCTTTCACAAGATCGATTGAATTGCATAATGCCACGTATTATTCACGGCTGTGCTGATACACAAGTGGTTACAAGTGATGACAAATTTATGAAAGTGAGATTTTTTTTATGTATTGAACAAAAATGTCTTAGCTATATGGCTCTGTAGAATTATATTATCTATAAAGTAACGTTGCCTTATTGTGGTAGCTATAGCTGCAAGCAATTTAAGCCCTAACTTGTAAATAATGCAAAAACTAACTTTTTTATGTTAAAAATGTTAAGTTTATTTGCTCCCTAAGAGTTCTTTCATTGCACAACTAACGTAAATTTTAGCTGCTTATTTATCTATTTACCAACAATTTATTAAAATGTATAAAAAACGATAATAAAAGATTTTAAAATCTATAAAGTGTAAAATTTTATTCAAAATATTCCCCATAGTTCTCTACTAGCAATATGCTACCCATTCTCCTACCAGGTGTTATAACACCGATCATTTTCCAGATTTCCCAGAGGGCCAGGATTACTTTTTATGTAGATTTTCTAAAACGTTAGTGACACAAATACCAACATATCAAAATTTTTTAAAGATCTGAGACCCTTAATAGTTTCAGGAGTATCTGGCTTAATTGACTCCGAGAACGCTTCATACTTATTATTATTTTTATTTTTACTGATCTTAAACACTCAAAACGTCGTAAAAATATGAATAATTTTTAGAAATTCAATACATAAAGTAAAATTCGTTGCAGTTACACCCGTATCGTACGTACGCGCTGTATCGTCGCCGCGCGTATACTGGTGCAACGGTCACTTACACTCACGCGTCACGTAAATCGTAACTACGTAAACTAATGCAAGTAACTTATATCAGTTTTGACCGTTTCCTTGCATTAAGTTGTGTTACTTACATCAGTTTACGAGTTTGTATCGCCGAAACTAAAAGAAATTTTAATTTTTTTCTTACTGATTTGAGAAGAATAGGTTATTTTAAGGCCATTCGAGCAAAAAAGTCATTTTCGTCAATTTGCGGGTTACATTAGTATACGTAGGACCCGTCGATAAGACGATTGAGAGAGAAGATTTCGTAAATGTGATAAATGCCGCTGGTGGCACAATTATGTTATTCGCACCTAATATTCTATACAAATAATAATATGTATTGTGTCATTGTTTGTTTACCTAAATAAAGATGAAAAAATAAAATAAGATCTCTTTGTTTTACAAAATAAAGCTCAGAATATTTATGCCTGCACTCGACACAATGAATTGGCGTACGTCAGTCTTTTAATCTATCTATACTTATAATATAAAGAGGTAAAGTTTGTGAGTTTGTGACGTTGTAGGGGGTAATCTCTGGATAAATAGAATAGAACCGACCTTCGATTTCGACCGCGCAAACATTCATAAGCTGTGTTTTAACTAAATCACGGCATTACTCCCGTAGTCTTTCAACTCAATGTTTAGACATAAGTACTTTAAAAGTAGCTATAAATAGTGACAATTAAATCTCGCAAAACCTTTAAGGCTGGCACTTACCAACCATAGAGAATGTAAATTAAATTTCCACTTAACTGAATTACAGCGAATATTCCGTATCTTCGCACTTAACTTCGAGAATCCCTTTCTATGCAAAACAATTAGTTTGTTAAATAATCTTCCGGCACATGTGTTTCCTATTTCCTTGGAACATAGTATGAAAAATCAGTTTGTCAGAGCGCCAAACTGATGGCATAGGAAGGGAGTGAAGTCAGTAAATAAATAAAATAAGTTTTATTTTTGTTCCTTACATGTCTTATAACTATAGGTACATACATTTAAACATACGAAGTTTAACAGAAGTAGGTGCATCAGTCACGTGAGGTTCAAAAACTAGGACCAGTCTCAGCATCATGCTGCAGCTAATGCGGTAGCTTACAGCGCTGTTATTCTGACTGGCCCCTACAGTACATATACTTAGTTTAAACTATTCTCGTCACTTCTAGGCTGTATTCTGGGGCCCAAGTTGCCTCCCATCTTTGGCGTACATAATTATATGATCCGTGTGGTGACGGAATAAGAATTTATAGTAACATAAAATCCGATAAAGGAATTATTTGAAGGTATTACCACACTACCAAAACAAAAGACAATTTGAAAAAAGAACCTAAACCAATCCGTGTAGTCACTGAAAGTCTATCTCTGAAATAGGACGATAATCATAACATCATAACAGCCCATTAATGTCCCACTGCAGGGAAGGGCCTCCTCCTATGACGCACGGAGGGATACTTGGCCTACTAATACCACGCTGGCCAGACGGATTGGTATAGAGTTTAATTTCAGGTTTTCCTTCTTTTTATTTTGTAAAGATAATATTCACGGATAGTCCCTTAGTCGGCTTTTACGACACCCATGGGATGAGATGGGGTGGTGACATATTGTATTCTTACTCCGTCACCACACGGAATATATTTAAAATAGGTCACAATATAAACACTAATTTAAAGAAGTTTCTGTCTATGAACCACAGACAAAATAAAATACACACATCAAAAAAGTCTAAGCAACATGCATGATATTACAAATTTACCATTTATATTAATTAATTTCTAAGTATTTACTCACTCAAAGTGTATAGGTAAGTAAACTTTTTTGTTATTGATGACATACTGGCTGGTTGTAAAAAAAAAATTTCGATTATGTTTTGTTTTTTTTCATAAAATTCAAATGACTGCGAATTTGTTTGAATTTGAGTGCATGTTAATTGCTACGTTTTAGTCTTGATTTTATAATTTTACCAACCATTTAAATACAGTTGGCGACAAAATTGAATTGTTAGATATTCTTTACGTCATGGAGCGACGTCATTTGACGGCAGATGAAATGCAAAGAGCTGTAGGGATGTTGCAAGCGGGAAGTAATCAATCTCAGGTATCTCGACATTTTGGTATTCATAGAAGTGTTATTTGTCGTCTTTGGCAGCGCTACAATAATACAGGGGAACCCGCTGAACAGCATCCAGGCCGTAAAAGGAGTACAACCACTCGGCAAGACCGGTACATACAACTGACTGCAAGACGCCAGCCGATGTTAACCGCTCGAGAGATAAGTTTGAGGCTACAAAATTCAAGTGGTGTTGATGTAAGTCCCCAAACTGTGCGAAATCGACTGCATGAGTACGGCCTACGAGCTCGACGCCCTATCAGGTGCCCACCGATACGTCACGGGAATCGCGCTCGTCGAAATGAATGGTGTAGAGAACGCATAACATGGACCCAGGAACAATGGGATAAAATTATGTTTTCCGATGAGTCGCGATTCGGGTTTAGGCCTGATACAAGAAGGGTGCGAGTGTACCGTCGACCCGGAAATACTGAAAGACTCAGGTGCGTTCAGGAAGTTCATCCATACAGCGGCTCAACAGTTATGGTATGGGCGGGTATTATGAAGAACAGGCGAACTGAGCTCGTTTTTGTAAATGGAAACATGAACGCTGAAAATTACGTTGAGGATATTCTCAGACCTTATTTCCATCCATTTGCACAAACCTTTGGCTCCGATTTTACGTTAATGCATGACAATGCGCGTTCACATACAGCTCGGCGAACCAGTGAATACTTGGCAACGGAGAACATCCAGGTATTGCCCTGGCCTGCACAATCGCCAGACCTCAACCCCATCGAGCACGCATGGGACATGCTCCAGAGACGTGTTTTGAAGGACTTGGACGGAGTGACAACAACCCAACAGCTGAAGGTTTTGCTACAATTCCATTGGGAGCGAATACCGCAAGATGACATAAACAGTCTCATTAATTCAATGAATAATCGTTGCCGACAAGTTCTGAATAGCAGAGGAGGCCATACTTTGTATTAAATTGTCCTATTCTTTCACAATAAATTCATTTTCTTAAGAAATTTCAATTTGTAAAAAAAAAGTTTAGTTTCTTATGTACCTGTATATTCTAATATTGTTAATTTCTGTTATTAAAAGAACTTATAAAGAAAACAGCTGTTATTTTTACATCATAGAACCCTAAAAATATTATTTTAAAAATAAAATACAACGTTATAATTAAAATAAATGGTAAAATAAATTAATATAAATGGTAAATTTGTAATATCATGCATGTTGCTTAGACTTTTTTGATGTGTGTATATTCTTTCTTTTACTGTAAACAGATTAACAATGTAGGACAAAAAGTCCTTCGAGTTTTGTCTGCCTAAAATAAAATGTAACTTTATAACTTATCTAAGTGTTATTTTGTCCCCAAAGCAAAAACTACTTTAACTATTACATTGGGGGAATACTTAAATTAAATTGCGCTCTAGTAGTTTTTACAAGAACTTTCTAGGACGAAGTTTTCTTCTAAAATACGTGGGTAGTTTTTAAAAGTCTACAATTATGTATACTACTGTCTTAGTGACGTAACTGCTCTGTGTGAGGCTAATTATAGTAACAATAATACTGCTGAAACAATCCCACAACACCATCTAATCCCAAACCAAGCTAAGCTAAGTACTACGAGTACCTACTAGAGAACGAATAAATACACTTACTTATTATATTTTTTGTAAATCAGCAGACCTATACAAACAATCATGATCATACACGCAAAAATTGTCAATGAGCGTAAATCGAACTCGAGACGTCTAGTTAGTAACTATGGACAATAACCACTAAACCATACCTAGAGGTAGTAAAAATTTTAAGTAAAGTTCCGCAGCACTTATAACAAGACTGATGGTTTGCCCTCCCTTGGGGGAAGTGAGACTTTAGGGTCCTTTCACACAGATCGGCTCGGAGAGCATCGGCGCGCCTTTTTCTTTTCACACAGAACGGACCGTAGACGCTTGGAGCGAAGCCGACAACTATTACACATAGACCGACTGCGGCTTTTTCGGGCGAGAAAGAGCATGCGATCGGACACGACCGGCTGCGCGAACGAGAAAAGTACGCGATCAGAGCCGGTTATTATTTCACACCAAGCACGTTCGAGTATTCTTAATGACATAAGCAGTGCAGGTGCAAAAATAAACGTGATAAGAATCTGCTCTCCTCTCCGAGCCGGTCTGTGTGAAAGGGCCCTTAAGAGACGGAACATCAGGAGGATTCAGTAGAAGTATGACGGACTCCTTCGCTAGACAGTAACTCAATGAGGATTACCCCTTGTCAAAAAAGGATCTGTATAAGTAAAAAACCCGTTTCCTATTTAACAAAGTGGGGTGTTAATTATTTACAGTTAACATCGCTTTTAAGTAACACGTTCCATTATACGTAGAAAACATTTAGAGTATCGGTAATACTCTTGGGAATTGGGTATGTTAACGTTATTAGGGAAATGCCTTAACAATTAACTGATACGGTAAATAAAATTGAAAGTGTCTGTTTGTGTTTTACTGACTACATGCCAATGCCAATATTGTGTATAAAAAGTTTTGTCTTTTTATTCCAGGTAATCTCAGGAAAAGCTGAACTGGTTTCAATGATAGACTGCTTATTTTACTAATGCTTTTTTTATATTCGATATATGTTACTATAATAAGTCTATATTCTTTTCTCATCACGACAAATACTTATGGAAACTTTTAGAGTTCAAATATTTTGTAATATTGGATGGGTTAATCTAAGTAGTTGACTCTACATACATAAATAAAAAATAAATAAATATTCACGGACATCTCTCTACACAGCGCCATCTGTTTCCAAAGTAAGCTAGACTTAACCTGCTTGTGTTATGGGTAACAAAACAACGGATATTAATACTTATACTTTTTTTTGTAAATACATACATATTATACATAAAAACACTCAGACCAATGCAAATAATCATGTTCATGCACACAAATATTTACATTGAGTGGGAATCGAACCCGAGAACTTTGCGTAGCAGTCATGTTGTATAACCACTACGCCACAGAGGTCGTCAAACCCTCACATACCCACATAAACAGACACGGGAAACTTTTAGATCACTCGCCTAAATATAGTTTAACCTTTAACTACTGTAACCCTTTTGAAAATGCCAAAAATAGCGGAAGAAAGTCGATATTAACCGAAAGGAGGTACATATATGTTGTCATTACAAATATGCCTCAGGGATTTCATATCAAATATTTGGTTAAGGTTAGGAACTAAATTAATAAACCTACGAAATGTTTGTACTTACAGATAAATGTGGTTTTGGTTTACATTAGGAATGATTATTTAGTCATAATTAAGTAAGTATTTAATATTGTTTCTATTTTAGTTAATATGTTTTTAGTCAATTCTGTTCCACTTTTTCCAAAATTTAAAACTTTGAAATAAGCATGTTCCATTCTTGTATATGTTATAGTCAAAACTCATAACCGGTCAAAACCACTTTTGACCGAAAAAATCAGTCAATAGTGGTTTTGACCGACGCGACATGCTTAGTCAAAACCCTTATTGACTGTTTTTTGCAGTCAAAAGTGGTTTTGACCATCGATGTTAGTCAAAACTCATTGGAAATTGATCTTTAATACATATTAAGAAGGCTCATTCTGTCAAAACCAACTCAGCTGTCGGCGAAGCCTAAAACATTGTTGTTTCACCAAACGCCGCGTGAGAAAGAGAACAACTCATAGAAAAGCAGTAAGAAACATGCACACGCACACGCGCTCGATTGTATTTATTACAAATCAAAATGTCGTTCAAAATATAAATATTGTTCTTCTTGATTGTTAGGGTTGACACTAATACTAGCTGTAGGTAGTTACCTAAAAAGTAATAAATCAGGAGTAAATAAAGATAACTAAAATGGGTTTTAAAAAAATATTTTATTGTAAGTTTTGTTGCGGAAGACACACCAAGCGAGACATCAATTTATCATGTAAGTGGTGTGGGTATGACACCGTAAAACATTATAATTTTTTTTTTTAAGTTAAACTGTTTTTTTGTTTATTCTGTTTTTTTTGTTTTTAGACCGTTAATAGGGGTTCCATACAGTACACAATAATATCTTACTTCACATACAGTACATGAAGTTAATTTTAGCTGGATTTAAAAAAAAAGAAGAAAAATCATATAATTTTTAATTAAAAAACCGACTTCAACAGGAGTCGGTTAAAAACCATGCTGATTACAATTTCTAAGATTAGTATTAAATAAATTTCTGCAGTTGTCTTCATCATAAGATCATTTTTGTGTAAAATTAATACGAATAAAATAAGCCCAAACACTAGGTAGCTGCTATATACCGTTCAAAAGTTTCCTCGACCCTCAGTCGTCTTCATCATCAGATCATGTTTGTGTAAAGTTGTGTAAAGTTTTCATCAATACAATTAAAATAAGCCCAAACACAAGGTAGCTGCTATATGCCGTTGAGGTGTTCCCTCGACTCTCGGTGGTCTCCAGGATCTGACCAGTTCTAACTCTTGATTATTTTTATTAAAAAAAAAAATAATCATCAAATCTGGAAATGATAGTTGACAAGAAATGATACTTGATCAGTCATTCAGATACCGGGGCGGGGGTGAGTCACGTAAATATTTAAAAAAAAATACAAAATGAATTACAAAAAAAAATACAGTTTGTGCAATGTGACAGCCTTAGCTATGCTCTATTGACTATTGTAATAATAGGTGAATTTTGACAGTTGATTTTAGTCAAGAATGTCACTGATGTAGGTATTTTATTTAACTGGTTATGCATCTGATAATAATTGGATCTCTTTGATAAAAGAAATTACGAAACTTCTTACTGGCAAGCGATACGTAATTGTCATAAATGACATAAATTAAAGTTTACTGAAGTTTAAAAAAAAATATTCGGTAACATTCGACGACGGTCGGCTCGCTGTCGTACCTCCCCTCCGCCGACCCGAGGGGTGCAGAAAGTGGAGGCGAGATGCAAGATGTCGATGGCGGAAACGAGCACGGTAAAATTTCCTAAAATGGTTTTGGGAAAAAGGTAATTGCGTACAAACTTTAGAATGTAACTATCTAGTCAATATAAAATTATTTGAATTTTTGAATAAATAATCTATTCCTAGTCCCAAAATATATTTACCTTTATAAACGTTTAATCCTATTTTATTACGCTAAAAGTTGTCATAAAATGTGCATAGAATTATGAACTTTGAAGCCTCATAACTTGTAAATGAATATTTTTTTTACTGTTTTATTAATCAATAAGACTAGATAATAACGAGACAAAACGATATCATCTATAGTTTTGAGTATTTATTATCTAATGAAGGAGGAATTAACTTTCTTTGTTTGTATGGAATTGCGATTGAATTGTTTCCCCTTAAGGTAAAAGTCCGAAACAGTTGGTTAGGTTAGGTTAGTATGGTGACCAAAGGCTTGATAGATAACTATGTCAGTCACCTTTGAGTTTTATAAATATAGAAGATTTCCGCACCACCTCAGCCAATCTTGCACCAACATTGAATCAAATACAACAGTACATTGAATCAAGTACACGGCGCTTTTTTTAACGTGTTTTCTCCAGTAGGAATACTCCTACCACATAGTGATCTATGAATGCACAGCCCAAACCACTGGACAGATCTGGCTGAATTTTGGCATGCAGGTAGATGATATAACGTAGGCATCCGCTAAGAAAGGATTTTGATAAATTTTACCCCTAAAGGGATAAGATAGGGGATGAAAGTTTGTATGTAACTTTGTCAATTTCAAACCTATTAGGCTGAGACCAAGCATGCATATTGCTATTATATATTGAAATAAGCCTTATTTTTAATAATACTTATAAACGCGAGCGAAATCGCGGGAAAAAGCAAGTGTGTGCATATAGTCGAAAATACGACTTTCCTGCGCTCTAAAGTCACGATATCTCGAAAGCGATGCCTTGTAGGAGAAAAGTGTTGAGATATTTTTTGTAGATAATTTTATGGTCTACATACTTTGTCTGCACAATTTTTCGATAGCTCTCGTTGTTTCACAGACAAACGCAAAAACGCAAATTTGTGACCTTTGACCTCGAATAAAAAACAACGCACAAGCGGGATCGATGGGGACTTTTGACATATCATTTGTAATGAAGTAATCAAGGCCTGCACAAAAATCTAGCTTGTTGGGAATTAATGCAAACGGGATATCTATTTTGACTGGACTAAATGGCGAAATATCAAAATGAGTACCAAAATAAAATATTTTATCAATAATACTTATTAAAATTTTAATGTCACATCTCTATCTGTAACATCTCTACCACTACCAACCTTTCCTATACAAAAACGTTAAAACACCAGCTAATATTATTTGCTATTATATCTGTATAAAATATATGAGTAGGGTAATCAATAAGCCATCAATAAAAAGTTTATTACGCAATTTTAGCACTGGCAGCACAGAGTATAAAATGTCATTTGCGATAATGGCGCCATTTTTTCATTTGTTTTTCTTCCCATTACGAAATAGCGAAGTCAATTTGGCACCCTACAAAAAGCACCTATCTATTAAGGAGAAAGACTATTAATTTTTAATTAAAAGTAAGCGAAAGGCAATTCAATTTAGCAACAAGATAGAGATACGACTAAACGGGACAATAAAAGGTAGTTAATTTGATATTGTGGTGTATTTTACTTTGTCAAGATGGCGGCCGTAATGGAAATATTAGAATGAAAATGCCGTTAAGACTATGTGGAAATGTTTGTTGGTTTTCTTCTACCTATATTCTATTAGATCTCATGACCTTGTCCAAAGCGCAGCTGCTTACCGCGGATTCCAAGCACTCTAAGAGTTATTATTACTAAATAAGTAGGCGTGCCATTTTAAACGCAATATACCAGAGCCCGTGAATACAATTTTCTTTTTCTTGTTGACTGCACGGTACCAGCTCAGGATACATGTCATCCCCCATGAAATATGTTAGAAGGCCCTTGCTATAAATTGAGACATTGCAACTCCAACCATCATCAAATAGGGAAGTGTGACCCGGCGGCGTATGGTGGATAGCCTGGACAGAGGTAAAGCGTGATCCGTAGTGCCACAATGAGAAATAGGTCATAACAATCTTCATAACAGTCCATTAGCCTTACCGCGGCAACAACTTTTTTTAAGCCAGCTTTATCGTTCCATAAATTAGGTATTAAGACTATGTAGGAGTTCTTACTTCATCATGCAGCATCATCATAACAGCCCTTTAATGTCCAACTGCAGGGACGGGCCGCCTCCTGTGACGGCGGGATACTTGGCCTACTAATACCACGCTGGCCAGACGGATTGGTAGAGAGTTTAATTTCAAGTTTTCCTTCTTTTTATTTCGTAAAGATAATATTCACGGGTAGTCCCTTAGTCGGTTTTTACGACACCCATGGGATGAGATAGGGTGGTGACATATTGTATTCTTACTCCGTCACCACACGGAGATACATGCAGCATACTACGTCAAAAATTAAAAAAGATTTTTTTTTTAAATATGGGACAGACTAACTAAACGAAACCATATACGTAATCAAAATGACACCCACTTGATTTTATATCGATACATCTCATCATATTCTATTTATTTACTCAACTGGGCAACGTCAGCACTTCAAAGTCGGTAAATATTGATGGCCGGGTCTCACGACGTCAATGTGACGACAAACGACAATAATAATAGTATAATTAGTCAACAAAGTTGATACGTTTTGAAATAGTTATTTAAATACAGTATCGTACTTATTCGTATTTCAAAATGGCACTTCGGCAGCCATTTGTAAAAAAAACAGTTGTCAAACATTTCCCGCTCTTTAGGTTGATACGGGAAAATGGCATTTTTAATGTTATTATGTTTTCAGCAATGATGTATTATCATTGATTGTCACATGTTAAGTGCTCATAATATTAATGTATCTTATTTATAATTATTATTTCACTTAATAATTATTACAATTTCTTTAAATATTTGCAACATTTGCGCTTGCATTGTTCCCAAACAGTATGAGATATTGGTGTTGAATAGTCCATTTATCGGGGAGTGTCATAGGCTATATTATCACGCTATGACTAATAGGAGTGGAGCAGTAATGAAATATGTTTAAAAAAGGGACGCGTTTTTTTCGCCGTCCAACGAAGTGGGCACGGGTCAGCTAGTAAGGGATAAAGACGATTAATTTGTCTAATCTGTATTCTCATTAAACCCTAAATTTGTTTTAACTTTTTTACTTCATGCTCTTAAATCTTTTACAGGCTGTCTAACCCCTATCATGGTTTAATCCTTTATTTAATCTAATTATAGTCTGGAGTAATCTTAAATTCTTGTTGAACACCCCCATTGTAATGTCGGGATTAAAGATTTTATCAATTAATTCTAGTATGAATAATTTATTTGATAATTAATTGTGGTTTTTATTCATCTTAAATTAAAGGAATGTTATAAAATATTTTTTGACGATCTCTGTGGCAAAGTTAATAATTAATTAGTTGTGGCGAAGTTAATAGTTAATAATTAAGAAGTTTTAAGTAATTTGCTACGCATGCTAAGCTATACAGAAAGAAAGAAAGGAAATTTTTATTTTGTTGCACACAAGAAATATATACAATAAAATGAATTTAAATATAAAACTTAAATGTACACAAAATATGACCTAACTCAGCTAATTGCTGTAGCGTCATGCGTCATAGACACTACGACACCACAGCGATGGTATTCTGTTAGGCCCATGAGCTAGTAAAGTAGAACTACTTTCAGTAACTAAAAGATTGGGAACTCATCACTAGCAGAAAGATTAGATTATTTCTTATATATTATATTATTCTATATTCTCGTTTGGTAACGGAGTAAGAATACAATAAGTCACCACCCCATCTCATCCCATGGGTGTCGTAAAAACCGACTAAGGGGTTAGCCGTGAATATTATCTTTGCGAAATAAAAAGAAGGAAAACTTGAAATCAAACCCTATACCAATCTGTCTGGCCAGCGTGGTATTAGTAGGCCAAGTATCTCTCCGTCACGGGAGGAGGCCTGTCCCTGCAGTGGGACATTAGTGGGCTGTTATGATGATGATGATGATTCTATATTACCTCTCATGTGTAACTCCTATTCAGTAAGCCCGTTTTAAACAATTGCATTAAGCAGGAATCGAACACGAAAGCTTTGTGTAGCAGCCAAGGTCTAAAACCACTGCACCACAGAGGCCTTCGCAGTCATCCTTTATCAGTACATACATAGATACATAAACTCACGCCTTATCCCGTCTGGGGTAGGCAGAGACGACAAAGCGCCACTTATTATTAATTTATCAGTCTATTAATTTAAACCTCTTAGACATAAATTTCTTTAAAGAGTAATATTACCAGCGTGATAAGACTAAATTAAGTGCTTCCGCTCACAGATAAATTTAATATGATGAGCAGCCATAGAGCCATAGAGGCAAAGAGCGCTGACTGAGTAAAATTTCGGAAATTTAAAAAAAAAACTTTTTACCAACCCTTTGTGTCGTGTATAGGTATTATTATGTCACTACCCTTCTCGTACCGTGCGTCGTTGTCGTCAAAACTGACAAGGCAAAATTACAACAAATTTATTTTTCATTTACCTGAGGATTAATAAAAAGTGACAGGAATTCATCATAACCGCCCATTAATGTCCCTTTCCAGGGACGGGCCTCCTCCCATAACGCAGGGATACTTAGCCTACTAATACCACGCTGGCCAGACGGATTGGTATAGGGTTTAATTTCAAGTTTTCCTTCTTTTTATTTCTTAAAGATAATATTGACGGATAGTCCCTTATTCGATTTTTACGACACCCATGGGATGAGATGGAGTGGTGATGACATAATGTATTCTTACTCCCTTACCACACGGACTAACAGGAATTAATGGTAATTAATTATAATTACATTAGCTTACATATATTATGTAAGTACATCAATTTTTATGTTACTGGAAATGTAAAAAAGTCAAATTATTATGTTAGAAAACAGTAGCCCGAATTCCTTGGCCACAGTCTTCTTAAGCGCCGATTACACTAGACTACATGTAGCCTCCTACATCATGTAGGAGACTGTAAGACGGTCGGGACTCGCTAATCTATTATTGTAGTCTCCTACATGATGTAGGAAGACTACATGTAGTTTAGTGTAATCGGCGCTTTATACTCTACATACTCGTAAATATAAAATTAAATCACTGTACTTATATAGACAATAAAAATTGTTATTCTGTAACATTAACTAAACCCCTAAAATGTAAAATAGGGAATAATTTTATCCAGAGACAGTCCCACAGGAAACCTAAGTTTTATAGTTAAATATTATTAATAAAAAGTATTTTATTTTCTATTAACAATTTGAGAACGACCCATTTTCTTCTGTCAGCTTTATAAAAGACTACTCCTGCTCTAGGGATCATGCCATGTCATCATCATCATCATCATAACAGCCCATTAATGTCCCACTCCAGGGACGGGTCTCCTCCAGTGACGGAGGGATACTTGGCCTACTAACACCACGCTGCCGCGCTGGCAAGACGGATTGGTATAGGGTTTCATTTCAAGTTTTTCTTCTTTTTATTTCGTAAAGATAATATTTACGGATAGTCTCTTAGTCGGTTTTTACGACACCCGTGGGATGGGATGAGATGGGGTGATGACATATTGTATTCTTACTCCGTCGCCACACCGTCATGCCATGTGTTGCGGGGAAATTCAGGACAATAGATAGTGGATGGCACAAAGAATTCTCGTGGGATTTGATCGTCTACCCTGCAGGTCAGCCGCTATCATAACCGCCAAGCCACTGAGGCAGTTGTCCCACAATGTCTGACTAAAGTTACTCCTGTAAAGCCCTAAGTCTAAAAGAGGTGAATAGGTTTTTGAAGGGTGGGCAACGCGTGTGGGATTCCCCTGGTGTTGCAAGACTTTGGTAACCACTTACCACCAGGTGGATCATATGCCTGTTAAGTACCACAGTGGTATACAAACGACGACCTCTGTGGCGTAGCTGCTACGCAGAGGTCTCGGTTTCGATTCTCGCTCAATGCAAATGTTTGTGTGCATGAACATGATTGTTTCCATTGGTCTGGGTTTTTCTATGTATAATAAATATGTATTTACAAACAAAAATATTTATGTATGTTTTTCCGTTGTCTAGTACCTATAGTACAAGCTCAGCTTAGTTTGGGACTAGACGTCGTCGTTGTGTGAATATGTGAGAAATATATTTCTTTTATGCCAAGCTAATTTTAGAAACCCACGAATTTGAAATTAAAAAAAAAGCCTCATAGCGTACAATCAATAGTCTACAGAGTAACCCAAGCATGGCACTCAATAATTCTTCAGGAATAACTAAAACCTCCTGGGACCCGTGATAAAATTAATCAGTATAACAATTTTCTTCTGATTAATTTCGATGGAGGAAATTTTCCTTTCCGGCAATACAGTACCTAGAGAGTTCAAATCTAATAGGCATGTATTTTTAATCGTATCAAGAGGGGCCCACCACTAAATATTGTTGGATGTTAGGATGATTTTGGTAACTTTAACAATTATTTTATAATAGATGATTACATACATTACATCTCCGTGTGGTAACGGAGTAAGAATACAATATGTCACCACCCCATCTCATCCCATGGGTGTCGTAAAAACCGACTAAGGGACTATCCTATGACTATCTTTAAGAAATAAAGAAGGAAAACTTGAAATTAAACCCTATACCAATCCGTTTGCCCAGCGTGGTATTAGTAGGCCAAGCATCCCTCCGTCACTGGAGGAGGCCCGTCTCTGCAGTGGGACATTAATGGGCTTTTAAGTATGTTATGATATAGTATCTTATAAATTCCAATGATTAACAATTATCCATTTAATTCTATAAAAAACCTACAAGTTAAGGTTGGTTGATATTTTGGATTAGTCTGTCGCCGTACCGGCAATATCATAAATTGATATTGATTTTTAATAAATACTTATTGAATTATATTAACGCGAAACCATGCTGTTTTATTGCAATTTTATTATCTGTTAGTTAACTAATTGAAGCGATTGAACTTATTTCACAGACAGTTGCCACTACAGATAAATAGAAGATAGGTTAAGGGGCTTTAGATATATAGAGCCGCCAATAGAAAAAAAAATATAATTCGCAATTAAGATAAATAATGTCAAATTTTGATAACAAAGTCTTCTAAAAAAACATTTAAAATATTGAGAGTGTGTTATTAAAATACTTTATTGCCTTTTCACAAGACTTTGTTATTAAAATTTGACATTATTTATCCTATTTGCGAATTATGATTTTTTTTTCTATTGGCGGCTATCTAATTAACTCGCTACTGTACTTGTCAATGTGTAAATCGGGCTTTAGTTACCTATATACACTATGGGGACTTTGATAATGTGATTGGCTTTTAAAGAAAGACAGCAAATCAATGAGTAAGAAAAGTACATCCGATTACCGAAAATAGCTGAATAATTTTAGCATAAGTTTTGAAAACTATCACATTAAAATGTATCTTATGGCGTTCGACATAAGGTTGAAATTATAAAAGATTGAATCCCTACTTACTTCTATTTGACATTGTATGTTTCATCATGTCTTACTAAGGGCCAGATTCAGAGACCGCACTTTGACTTTACTTTAGCAAAGTCTAGTTATTATCTCTGAATTTGAACAACATTAAAGTAATCTTTTCGCATGAAAACTTTACTTTGTAGTAATAAATAATGAAAGTAAACTTTTTCATGCGAAAAATTACTTTAATGTTGTTCAAATTCAGAGATAATAACTAGACTTTGCTAAAGTAAAGACAAAGTGCGGTCTCTGAATCTGGCCCTAAGTGACACTGGTGTGACGGAAACATTCAAACATTGCACTTCGATAAAAAGTCATTGCAGTGCAACAAAATATAGCACTTATTGTCAACGTCATAATATACAATTTCAAAATCATCAATAAATTATAATCTCACTTTCTCGCTTCCTCATTGTTGTCTGTCTTTCTTTAAAAACCAATCATATTATCAATGTCCTCATACTGTACTTTTTCTTTATAAATACATACACATAATATCTACATGCAAAACCCCCACACCAATTCAAATTTTCATATTCGTTCATGAACGTAAAGATTTGGAAATCGCGCGGGAATCAAGCCCCATAAATTCTTCTTCTTCGTGTCGATTGGCAAAAAAACTCAGACAGTACCGGCCCAAATACGGCCACAGCAACTGCATTGTCTGTAGCAGCCCATAGGTCTCGAGGGCTGCATGAAGCAGGACATCGAGGGCATTTTAAGAGCCCCATATTATTATACTCTTATGTATATATAGATCTATACTTTACATATAGGAAAATACCTTGTCATATTCTATTTAAGTAATAATTACCACATGTTGTAGGCGGTAAAACGTTTTGTAATCATAATGTGTGTAGAATTTATTAAGGATCTATGCGTAGGATGAAAACTCCACATAATTAGGGCGGGAACAACCCACAAACTTTATCTGAACTTCGCAATTTACATAATTTTACACTAATTACAACTTAGAGCTGAATTACAAGTTGTTGAAAACATTTTATGGCGTGAAAAGTTAAGAATTTCCGCGTACTGTTGGAGTAAGAATACTGTCAACGCCAGGTTACGACTACAAATAGAAAGTACAGCTAATAGAAGGCACTATGTGTAGTCTCCGTGTGGTGACGGTCTCCGGGTGGTGACGGAGTAAGAATACAATATGTCACCACCCCATCTCATCCCATGGGTGTCGTAAAAACCGACTAAGGAACTATCCGTGAATATTATCTTTACGAAATAAAAAGAAGGAAAACTTGAAATAAAACCCTATACCAATCCGTCTGGCCAGCGTGGTTTTAGTAGGCCAAGTATCCCTCCGTCATGGGAGGTGGCCCGTCCCTGCATGTGATGATGATGTGTAGACAGCAGTTTTGTCGTTAGAAAGTTTCCATCGTACAAGCGTGTTTTTGTTTGACGTTCCAGTCCCGCTGCAAAACAATAAAAACTCAAATTATTGACTCTGTTATTGATTAATTAACTTAACAGTTAAGTCAGTCTCTATGTCGGATGAGGAAGCTAAGAGTTCAACATAAAATGAAACATGAAAATGTAAAAAAAAGTCTTAGACGCAATTTTTTTTATCTCCATTATTGATTAAGGTGACAGAAGCTCACCTAAAGGTAAGTACCTAGTAATCGCCGCTCAATCCGCTCGTAGACGTAAGCAATGCCTGAGCACATTAAATCAGTTCCCTACCCTGGTACACAAGCAGTATTTTGTAATAGCTACTAGAAATATCCCTTTCTTATCCCCTTATAAATAATACAAAAAAAACAATACTTTTTTTTCTAAAAACAAATTTATTCAGCCGACTGATATTCATACTCTGTAGTGAACCGCTTTGACATTCAACTTTTTTAATATCTGCACCCCTTTGTACGGCACTTGCAATTTATGCCACAACTTTTTATTGCCTTCGACTTTTAAACTTTTTTAAATTACGTTCCTTATTTATACAAACATTATGTCAATAACGTATTCTATTGTCAAATTGCTTTTCTTTTTTTAATGATAAAATTTTATTTCTAATGCATTCTTATATTTTACAGTTGGAAATGATCTTAAAACTTCCATCTTAGAGTAGGTACAAGTTAAGTTGCTCTTACGTTTTCGCCTACACTAATGGACCAAGGAAAGCCAGCATTTGATATGAGAGCTTTCAAGAGATTCAAGGTTCGTGGTGTAGCTAAAACAGAGTATCTACCATAAGCTCATTTATTCATAATCTATGGTTTTGACTATTTGGAAAATTGACACTTAAAAGGTTGACTTTCCTCGCTATGATTAAAACTTTAAACTTCCTCAATCAAATTTAAGTTGACGGCTACTTACCCAATTAACCAAATAATCCCTAAAGTTACAATTATTCTACTTTGTAATTAAATAAAACTATTTAATTCAACCTCTTTTACAAGCCCTTCTGTCCTACTGTAAAGACCGGCCTCTTTCTAATATATAGAGAGAACTTTGCCTAACAACAAATTTTACGATGGCTGTTCGACTTGGTATAGAATTTATTTTCTTTATCTTTTGCCTTATAATCATTTTATGTTTAGTATGAACGTTGTTATGCTCCTTCCCATAACACTCTGTACTTACATACTATCAGTGCTTTACATGTTTTTTTAGTAACAGATAAATAAACCAATCGGAATGTAATAAAATATGCACTGCGCTAGTCACCTTCAGACTTTAACTGTTTTTTATTTAATTACTTTTTACCTACATTATTATACAGACCTAGTGTTTTCTTTCAACTCTGTGTGAGAAGAAAAGATGAATAGCCAAAATATTACAAAATAGTTTCTGAAAAGGTTAAGTAGGTACCACTGAAATGACAGAATATTGTACATTCCACGAACGCTCATAAACATTTTTACTATTCACCTCTTTACAAATATTATTATAATTAAAACCTTTTTACAAATTAATTTATTAAAAATGTATTACGACGGCTTTATTAATAATTTAAAAGGTTCAACCGCACTAACATTGTCGTTACTGTCAATATTAGGTTCATGTATTAGCATTTAAATTACAGGGTTATGGAAATTAGCCATCTTTCAGTGATGAACGCGGTGTATGCACTTTGAGCTTTTATTTTTAAAGTTTTTATAGCTTTTATTACGAGCAGTATTTTACCTAGGTACTTCGTGTAATGTAAAACCATAATCAATTATCGGTTTTCTATTTTTATGCAGGAAAAACTAATCAAAAAGTAGAATATATTTTTCTATCTACGAGTATTTAAGTATACCGAATGTATATAACTTTCATAAACAAAGAGTAAAGTGTAACATAAAATATGCATAAATCGTAAACCAATGTCGTACACAATATAAACTTACATTTCAAATTAATAATAGCCATTAAAAACCTTGGCGAAAAAAAGAAATCATTAAGTTCCAGAAAAATCCTCACACACGTCATAAAACTTTCGTATTTTCATTCAAAAAGAGAATACATAAATCATCGTAATGCCAACATAAACAAAAAATCGCCCGCCAAATATCGGCGGCCATGACACGTGAAAGCCGATAATATGTGCCACGCGACCGGTTGCCCTACTTACTGAAATTATCTGTCATCTATAGAAAACAAACATATAAAAATTTATTAATCATATAAATTGAGATATTAGCTTTAAATAATAAAATAGTTATTCTTTTGTGTTATGATAGTGTTTAAATATATTATGGTGTCACTAACTATTGTATCGTAAAAGCTGATACGATTAATATGTAAAACTTAGTACCTATCAATCCGTTTGCCCCGGTATTGGGAGGTCAAGTTTCTCCTATGGAAGAAGCTCATGCAGTTTGCAGTGGGTAAATAATGGACTTTTATGTAAATTGATATGATAAATGAATAAAAAAGTCTATCTACTATATAAAAATAAGTCGGGTTTTCCTTCCTGACGCTATAACTCCAGAACGCACGAACCGATTTCCACGGTTTTGCATTCTTTGGAAAGGTCTCGGGCTCCGTGAGGTTTATAGCAAAGAAAATTCAGGAAAAATTTCAACAGAAAAGCGGGAAAATAATGCCCGTGCGAAGCCGGGACAGACCGCTAGTATTTTATAATTACGTCATGTAAATGTAACAAAAAGGGTCACAGCGCAGCGTCTCGATTTAATAGTAATAATGTATGGCTTTTCATTTTGGGACAAACCCCGCACTCTTTTCCTTAACTGCGATTAATAGTGATTTCGATCAACAGGTTCTTTTGCGAGAATATCTTTACAAAAGCTCTAGGCCTTGACACTGAGATGAAGTTCCGAGAATAGCTAAATAGTATTGGAAAGCGCAACGATCTTAATCAAAAGAAAAAGGGAGAGGTTTGTCTTCTTCAAGTTCTGGCAGTTTTAGTTTTGTCTATAGAGATGTGGCTTAATGACTGCAATTAACTAGATGTAAAGTATGACTGTAATCCAAGAACAGTGACAGCAAAAAGCGTTAATATGCTCGTAATCAACGCTTCATCTGCTCTTAATTCTCTCTTTTTAAGGGGGTTTTTAAGGGTCTTTTGGTCAACAACTCAAGTGGGCCAACTTATTTTCTCTAACAAAGACTCTGCAAAATCACTACAATTTTCCAGATCTTAAGCTCGAATGCAGTCCAAGAATTGTCAGCTACAAGGAAGAGTAAACTTCACCCGTCATCGGGAATATAATATAATAATAATGATTTTATAATTACTTTGTCTGATTGACTTTCAATGTTTCCTAGACCTACTCTACTAGTTTATATCATGAACTGTTTGTAGTGAAGTGACTCGAGCGCAGATGTATTTTTATCAGTTGGGATAGATTTTACCATTTCATCTTTAGATGTTGATAAGACTTGCATTAATTGTATCTTTTATCTACAGCTATATTGATAAGACTTGCGTTGATACATAATATCCTTCTTTTACTATTGTATTTGTAATTTTTATTAGAATGTAACAATATTAATATTTGATTCATTGTATTTATAATACGATTTGTATGGCTAACCCCCGGTTTCTGAATGACTGATCAAGTCAAAATCAACTAATCAAGTGTCAAAACTATCATTTTCAGGATCTAAAATGACAGTTTTGACACTTGATTAGTTGATTTTGACTTGATCAGTCACTCAGAAACCGGGGGTAAGTGGCGGATCCTAGAATGAACAATATTGTAGTATGTATAATAAGACTCTTAGTATCCCTCCGTCACGGGAGGAGGCCCGTCCCTGCAGTGGGACATTAAAGGGCTGTATGATAATGATGATGATGATAATAAGACTTGTATCTGACTCTGACCCGTGTATTACAAATAGGTAAATGATTTGATTTTCATTACCACTTACATTCTCATAAGCCTAATTTTACTACTACCAACTATTCGAAATAATATTTTTTATTTCACAAAATTGTCACGTACATTCTCCTTTTAGATACAATAGGGAAAGTGTTGAATTATAATAGGGTAAGTCGAGGTCATGGGTCTAAAAATAAACCAGGGATAACGGACAATGACAATTATTATTGCAAAATGTATTATGATAATTTTTGGCAATGATTTTTTTGACAATGATATGTTGTCGCCATTTTAGGGTTGGTACGCGTTTGAAATTTGTGGTGGTATTTTTTTTAATACTAAGATGTACACATGGCATTGGCTTGTACCCTTAGGTAAAGAACATATTATAATATGAGTCACGCCAGGAAGAAGACAAAGGAGATGATAAAATCTAGTTTTCCTAGCAATGCGGTAAACTAGAATGCAAATAGAATACACCTGCATGTCAATTCTCGTACCTTAAAATCGTTAAAAATTCGGTTAACTTTTAGTTGTCAAATTGTCACACAATAGGCAAGACAATTTGACAAGTAAAAGTTAACTTATATTTTTTAAAGATTTTATGGTACGAGAATTGGGATGCTGTATAAAACGAAAAGCTCGTAGCAGCGTACCTGATGGATATTAGCAACCGCCGCTCACCAGCATAGCCAAGCCGCTGCAAGTCATCTTAATTTAATAAATACCTACTTAGTAATCCAATATCTGGAGCTTTGTTTGTCCAGCATAATTGCTAACAATACTTCTCCCAATTTGTGTAATTGTAACATTAGGTTAAAGATAAAAAGGTCTCGGGTTCGATTCCCGCTCAATGCAAATCTTTGTGTGCATGAACATGATTGTTTGCATTGGTCTGAGTGTTTTCTATGTATTTACAAAAAAAAACAAAAAACGATTTAAGTATGTTTATCCGTTGTCTAGTACCTACCCATAGTACAAGCTTTGCTTAGTTTGGCACTAGGGGGCGATGTGTGAATATGTGAGGATTATTTATTTATGTGTGAATATATTATATACCTACTTTCACAGTACAAGTGTGTTTTACAACAGACTGTACCTACTTCTGTTCTTGTAGTTGTCTTGTAGACTTGTACTTAGTAGTTGATACATTCACAAATGCATCACTTAATCCATTTAAAACGTTACGCCCCGCGCCGTCCCACATGAGTAATCATCAATACCTGAAATCATGTTCACATTACAGTCACACAACAAATACCAATTGGAAAGGTATTATTATTACAATAGAAGCCATATTCTAATATTAGCAACACAATACAACAATTACTTATGCGGACAACACGAAAAAGGCGCGCCAAAACCGACTAACCCAATATGGCGGCAATTCTTGGCGGTAAAATTTGACGTAACGTTTTCCGCGTGTTAATGGCGTCGCAACAAATTAAAAAATTGCATTGTCTATGTGTTTTGGAAAGAAACTAAAATCCAACTCAGTTTGAGTTTTAAACAATTTTTTTTCTAACTTTTATAACAACTCATCATTTACAGACGGTACGCCTCCTACGTTGAAAACCGGTGCCAAACAGTGGTTCTGAACGGCTTCTCCTCAAGGGGAATACGCATTCCTTCTGGAGTCTCCTCTCACCTCTATTATTTAATATTTTCATTAATGACGTCAGCCACTGCTTTGTTCACTCAAAAATCCTTCTATATGCTGATGACATGAAAATATTAAAAAAGGTTGATACAATAGGCGACGCAATACTACTGCAGGAGGACCTTGACAGATTTCATGACTACTGCAGGACGAACAAACTGGACCTTAACATAGCCAAATGTCACGTGTGCTCATTTACCCGCAAACCCCAGCCCTTACATTATAATTACTGTCTTTCCACAACTACATTGACCAGGGTATCAAATATAAGAGACCTTGGAGTTACCTTCGACTCGAAGCTACTATTTGATGTCCACATAAATAATATTATAAATAAAGCTTCAAAGGCGCTGGGTTTTGTGCTTCGAGTTACTGCAGAGTTTCGTGACATAAAAACAATAAAAATTCTTTATTGCTCATTCGTACGTAGTCACCTGGAGTATGCATCTCAGGTGTGGAACCCCGTCTATCATAAGTACATAGACCATATTAAAGGCATTCAGAGAAGATTTATAAAGTACTACGTTCAATATCGGGCAGGTTGCTACCTACCCGACTATATAAGTCGTTGCAAAAAATTTAATTTACTCCCCCTTTATGAGCGTAGAAAGATATCAGATTTGACCCTATTATTCAAAATTATGGGAGGTGGAATTGACTCAATAGAGTTGGTGAGTAGCTTTGGCATAAGAGTTCCAGCAACTTCGGAGATTCGACCTATTACATGTCTCAACATCGAATACCAAATACAGACAAAACTCATATATGGTTAGAGTAGTCGCACTTATAATGCCGCATGCCGGAGTGCGGAAATTGATGTGTTTTCTACTAGCATTTTAAGTTTAAAAAAGCCTTAAGAAATAACTTCTTCCAGCGATGTCATTTGTATTTCTGCCTATCTGCTTCTTTTCCTTGTTTTCTGTTTTCGTTTGCCTAATGTTGTTATTATATATGTGAACCTATTATATATGTACCTATGTGAAATATAATTTGTATATGAATGTTACTATATGTGAAAACTTGTAATTGGCCTTATTTCTACTATCTTCATGTTTACTTTGTAATTAGCTGTAAGTTTTCCAAAAAATATAAAATAAAATAAAATAAAACTCTTCCCCTTACTCATAAACGCCTCTTAAATTTAATCAATGTTTAGCGAGATTTTTATTACGAAAACCAACCTTATACCAAACAAATAAGAATTTACATAAACTAATAAATTGACTAAAATTTAAGAGGCGTTTATGAGTAAGGGGGTTAGTCCTTCGCAATGCCTCACTTTAAAACTGAGTACCAGGAATTTCATTTTAAATTTTTGTTATTTTCGAAAGCCCAGCTTAAGTTTTAATCATCATTAGCTTATGGGCTTTTACTGCTGGACAAAAGCCTCCTCCAATCATTTCAACCTACCTCTCCCTCTCTTGTGTTAGGACGGCGCGGGAAGCCGATGGATGAGGGAGGCACAAGCTCTATCCATCCTTCATCCATCACTCAACGGACGTCCACTGCTGGACATAAGCTCAAATCATCATCATAACACCCCATTCCCGTGACGGAAGGATACTTGGCCTACTAATACCACGCTGGCCAGACGGAACTCAACTGTACAATGCCATCTAGGCGCGACAGCCGTAAACTTTCAATACTAAAAATACGAAACTTTTTTCTAGTTAAGTATACCTAAGTTTTATAGGTAAAAATTTATATGTAAGAGACCTACAAAACTTCGAGAAGGTAGGTATTAGACATAGATATAGTAGATAAAATCAGGACAAATTGTCAGCCGTAACCTAAACGCTTACAAAGTCTGATAAGACTCATGTCATAGCCTGACGTTAAATAAACCGCCTTAACACAGGCATAACCACAGATATCAGAACTAACGCTATTATTTTGAACAGTTTCGGGGCAACCAAGTCAAATCTCTTTACTAAAAACGTTAAAAAATGTTTATAATGACAAAAGTATCATATTTTATTTTGCATTGCTTCCTCGAACTTATAAATTACTTTAAAACAATGTTTGGATAGGTTTAGGTGGTTTTAAGGATCACATAAAAGTATTTATAAAAAAATATACTTACGAATTTTAATCCGGTGCCCAGTACCTATATTACATAATCTGATTAGTGTAAAGCCCGATTTACACATCGACAAATACTGTAGCGAGTTAAGTAGTAAGTTGTTGATTAAGTTGAAATAGATCTCCATCCATCCAATTTTTTGGCGAGTTAAGTTGGCGAGACGCGAGAGAGGGGGCTACTTCGTACTTAACTCGCCAAAAAATAAGATGGAGATCTATTCAAATCAACTTAATCAACAACTTACTACTTAACTCGCTACTGTACTTGTCGATGTGTAAATCGGGTTTAAGACTAAATATGGCGTTTATTGAATGTGTGAGTAATGTTAGAGAGGTTTATGTCCAGCCGTGCACTTCGATAGGCTAGTTAATATTAAGTAAAGTATGTACAAGAGTTTGCCTTCTGTATTCATCTGCTATGTGTCAATACTATTGCCATTCAATATATAAGTTAGGTATCGTTATGGTTGTTAGTCCATTTATTAGCAAAAGACTACGTCAATGATCCCATTAAGGGACGCTACCAACGTGATGTGTTTTAGTAATAGATCGTTTAGATGAAGAAGGCTTATAGGGAATCTATAATACTAATACCTACTAAGTATACTGCTGAATAATTTTTTTATAGTTAAAGGCTATAATTTAAGGCAATCGCAAAAAACGGGCCTAAAATATCAAACAGAAAACTTAGGATACGACTACTTACAAGAGAATATGATATCATAGGCCAAAAAAGCGTTGTCAGTAAATTCATATGAATAAATAAGCAAATAATTGGTGAATAGCTGGTGGCATCGTGGTCCGGCTGTTCCTGTCTACATTATACGCGTTCCCGTAAAGTTCTCAAGGAAGACAATGAAAAGTGAAGCATCGACTTTTTAATGTTATTTTTATATTTCTGTATATTTTCTACTCACTGAATGTATTTTTCACCCACTTGACACTAAAAAATATGTCACTAGAAAAGAATAAAATTTGTTACACATCAATTTACTTTAATAACTTTAGCCTTGAAGCTTTAGAACTCACCTCCCTTATCGTTCCTGCAGGAGTCGTGCGATTAGAGACAATTTTATATCTATCGACCTTGGTAAACTAATGGCCATTTAAACAGCGATCACCCTGTACTCTTGCGAAAAACCACTCTAATTTTTGTTTTCGCTCTCCCTAAAAGCAAAGGTAGAGTCTTTACCTACTCAGTTCGTAACCATACCGAGATTTAGGTACAGTACTCGTAACAAAAGTCTTAGTCGCATTCTACAGCCTCTCGGTTTGAGATGGGACAGTAAAATTTTGCTTTTTAATTCATTATTACAATCGGCACTATCAGAATAGAATACTTAGTCATAACAGAATTTATTCCTACACTTGGTCGTGATGTGGATCGATGTCGATGAAGAATTGTGTTACGGGGAAAGTCCCCAGAACAGACAATAAAAGTATTTAAATAAATGTAGATCGCACAAAAAATTGTTTAGTAGGTGTAAAATTTCAACATTATCACCAAAACTAAAACCCGTAACTTACTTACTTACTTACTTCATACACGGCTACGACCGCTTTGCCACCGAGAGTGAATTATGGCTAACGCTAAACTAAAATGATGCCGCGGCATTGAAAAATCCCTTTCAATGCCGCGGCATCATTTTAAAGCATAGCAATTTATGTCGTATTTCTGTAACAGTACGGTTGAATTTCCATTAGTAAAAATTAAAATACTTTGCCATGCCGTCCAGGTCTGCGTTAGCCATAAGCATTATGTAATCTTTAACACCAAGATTATAACCCAGGACAAAACGGCCTGGATCTATCATTAAGCTTGAATTTCAAAAGGTCTTTGAGATCCAATATCCAAAATAATGAGGTAAATAACTAGTAATATCATCTACAGCGGTATATTATATAGAATATTAACTTTTTTATTACTGACTGAAAGAAAAAAGTTTAAAAAGAAATTGAACACTGTTTTTACTACTACACATTGCCAACCTGTCGGTGGCAGAACCATTAATAAGCGATATGGCCATATATAAAACAAAAATAAGTAGGTACTACGCGTTGCTTTCATTTCTATACTGTTTTCGCGCTTTCGTGGTGGCTATAGCCTATGGCTGATACACGGAGATTTCGGGTTTGCTACTCGCTCATAATCATAATGATTGATAATTTTAGCATTAATGATTGCATTGGCCTGGATGTACCTTTGTATTGGTATGTATGTACAACATAAAAGAACAATGATGCTCTAAAGTATAAGCACTGCTAATATGCCCATAGTACAAGTACTGCTTAATTTAGGACTAGATGGCTTTGTATGAATGTGTGATGAACAATATATTATTTCCCGGTACTGAACCTGATTATGAACCATCTTCTAATTGCTACCTATCATCGTGTCCCAAGTATCACCCTTGTAGGTAACTATTTCCGAGCCCCTGGTAAAATAAGTCCTCCAATAAAAAAACAAACCCACTAGCATATTACTTCAATAGGTACAAAAACGAATGAATTATGATACCAAAGATCAACAAACTTAACCACAATTTATTAATCCTTTTATAAAACAAAGGATTGGTAAAATAAAATCCTTTGCTACAAATGCTCGGTGTTAATAAAAAAGTAATAACTGTAGCGATGGTATGGCGCGCGGAGGAATAAAATATAGAGTTCAAAAAGGTTTTACACCTCAACATACTGAAAAAACAAGATACCTAAGAGTTGGATTTTTTGTAAAGGTTTTTTTGTATCAAATGGGTATTTTTAACTTTTTTCCATAATGTCTATTGTCTTTGTACCATAGTTGGGGTACCTACCTACAAAAGTCTACTTATATTTTTTTATATCTTAAAAGCTAGGATTTAATTTGGTAAATTGTACAAACATAACTGAATAGTAAGAAAAACATTAATAAAATACAAGCGAATAAAATTTTCATATCAATTCTCGTTCCTTAAAATCGTTAAAGTTAAGTTAAGTTGTCTAATTGTCACACAATAGGTAAGACAATTTGACAACTAAAAGGTAACTTAACCGAATTTTCAACGGTTGTAAGGTTCGAGAATTGCCTGTAAAACTATGTACATAAAACAGATTTTCTTGGAAGTAGGTACCTATTAGTATCTAAATGTTTACTTAGGTATGTTAGATCAAACTCTCTGTATAATGGAGTAGGAATATTTAGATATTAACAACCTTACGGATTAAGGGAGAGTTCAGAAATAGTAAAGGAGTAAAACCTTACATAGAACCTTATACCACATTTCTAGCCAGCGTAGTATTAGTCGCTAAATATTGGAATAAAGACTGTTTTGAGGAAGTTTTGTTATTGTTTTTAGGAAGGAAACAAAATAGCTAGTGAAACTGTATAATAAATACACCATTAGCCTATTATTATGTCAACAAGTTATAGAATCACCAAGGACTCATTTATGAACCATTCTTATTCAACTTTCTTTGAACAACACAGAAAACACGAACGGAAAAACAAGTTATAAAATACGACTAGTAGCGCCATCTACAAAAGCACCTGGTGAGAAAAGAAAACAATACTGTTATCACAAAATGATGTATGGGTTTTGTGTGTGTACTTAAATAAAAAAACAACTGTAAAATCATAAACAAGCGATTAAAAACTACTGAAATTTTAAAAAACTTTAAATTTTTATTTTCATGATGCTGTAGGTTTGGATAGCTACTTTGTGTACTTGAACACATCCATTGGAATAATTAGAAAAAAAATTTAAATTCTTAACTCCATTAATCCTTCAAACCTTGAGCAGCCCTGTACCTCTCTCATCCGTCTGTTTTCCGCCACCTAAACTCGTTTTGGTTCTGTATAATTATACAGAGTGGCTCATTCAAATCGGTCAGTACGGGAAAGTCTTAAACTATAAGTCATACGAAGATTTGTTCTTAGGAACCATGTCACCGATTTTGATAAAAAGAAAAACTGCATTTATACATTTGAAAAAGGTACTGTACCCAGCTAGGGAATCGAACCCGGTTGTTTTGCAAAAATAAACTTATACTTTTTCTATTTAAATATCGGTCCTTCTGAATCGTGACTGTATGGCACAAGCACAACTACCTAACGACTTATTTCTCTATCTCCCTCAGGCCTCAAGATGTACGGGCTTCTACTAGAGAATATGGCAGAGTTCATCCGTCAGACATACGGCGAGGAGAGATGGGAGGACATCAGAAGACAAGCTGGGGTAGAACAACCATCGTTCTCGGTACACCAAGTTTATCCAGAAAATCTTATAACGAGACTTGCTAAGAAGGCCCAAGAAGTAAGTGGTTAAAGAGGTTTCCGAAAATGGCACCTACTACAGAATGTCCTTTATTAGCTTAATAATCTCTAAATTTACTTATATAGTTTTCTATATTATATTATGCATGTGTTATACACATAAACCTTCCTCTTGAATCACTCTATCTATTAAAAAAACCGCATCAAAATCCGTTGCGTAGTTTTAAAGATATAAGCATACAAAGGGACAGAAAAAGCGACTTCATTTTATACTATGATATAGGTAGATAGTAAAATAATGCGAATGTATCATATTATTATGATATGAGAACTAGTTGAAACTGGGATCATATTAGTTTGATGACTGACTATGGCTTTGCGGTTATAGTACATGACTGCTACGCAAAAGTCTCGGGTTTGATTCCCGCTCTATACAAAACTTTATATGCACAAACAAGATTAAGAAGAACAGTGTTTTCCCAATAATGTAATATACAAGAAACGGATATGGAGTAACACTTTTAGAATCAATAGATAATACTTAACTATTTCAATGCACTGAACATCGGCCCATTAGCTCAGTTGGTTAGAGCGTCGTGCTAATAACGCGAAGGTCGCGGGTTCGATCCCCTCATGGGCCATAAATATTTTTTGGACTTTTTTTAATTAAAAAAATACGGATGTTGTTTTGTTCTTATTTACATGTAGGTCTAGTTTTACTCATGTCATAACAACGAAGAAATAGGTTCCATTTCTATTTGTAATTTTAAAATAATCTTAATTTACTGCACTAAATAAAACGTAATACTAACTAATTGATATCATAGTATAAAAGTTACAAAATAAAAACATAAAAATAGCAAAAAGTACGTTTGGAGATGCTGGGATTTGAACCCAGGACTTTCAGCATGCGAAGCAGACACTCTACCACTGAGTTACATCCCCGGTGAAGAAATTGTTGAAATTACGTATTACAATAAACATATCATTTTGTTACAAAATCAACATGATATCTCTTAAAACTTGATAACGATAATGATGAAAGAGTATCTATCAGTATATAGTATTTATTACTAAGCCAATCTGTTACTCAGAAGGGTAGTTAATTTTGAACAATTTAGTACCTAGGTATTTTTTATAATATTTATGGTGGTATGGGAATATGGGATGCACTAATCCTATATTTTATTTGCATAAAAATCATATCTTTATCACTTAATTCCGAAGTTACTATGATTTATTACTATCAATCAATCAATTAGCATACCGCTGTCCACCTCTGGACGCCATTACCTTAAACCGTAATTAAAATACTTCTTATTACAAATATCTATACGTACTGATATTTTCTTTAGCAAGTCGTTAAGGCTACTACGAGTAATACAAAAGTAACACTAACCTACTTAATACGTTATAGTAAGTAGTAAAGCAACCCGCTTAAAGTAAGCTTGCTATAAAATTTCTGACAGGCGTTTTTCATTTCAGGTATTAGGAATTACAGAGAGAGAATTTATGGATCAAATGGGAGTATATTTCGTGGGTTTTGTATCACAATATGGCTACGACAGAGTTTTATCAGTACTTGGCAGACATATGAGAGATTTTCTTAATGGTTTGGACAATCTACACGAATATTTGAAATTCAGTTACCCAAGAATGAGAGCACCTAGTTTTATATGTGAAAATGAAACAAGACAAGGATTAACTTTACATTATAGATCTAAAAGAAGAGGATTTGTTTATTATGCTATGGGACAGATTCGAGAAGTAAGTATAGACTAAATTTTAATAAAGAATTTACAATATAAAATAACTAACTACATTTTGTAACAGATGAAATACCACGATAAATGAACTAAATTCATATCAAACTTAATCATAAAATGCCATGGGTACTTAAACAATAAGTTCATTTAATAAAAAAAAATATTTTTTGTAGGTTAACCTACCTTGAACGGCAAGCGTCACCTAGTGGTGATTTTTAGCAACATTAGAATTTATTACACAATAGATGGCGCTATACACAATATTGTATAAAATATTTAAAAGTATAAATTATAATTTATATTCCAGGTTGCCCGCCATTTTTACCACAAAGAAATGCGAATAGAATTACTGAGAGAAGAATTACTATTCGACACTGTGCATGTGACATTCCAATTGACATTTGACAATCGTGCATTTACTCTTGCTTCTTTGGCAATGACAAGAGAAGAAAAACATCTGCCTATCAGCGCTTCTGTGTTATTTGAAATATTTCCCTTTTGTATTGTCTTTGGGTAAGTGTAAGGGTAACTTTATAGTAAGGTAAAGTGTACTTGTATGACGGAGGTTGTAGGTTCGGATCGTGACTCTTGAGTCAATATTTATATTATTTTAGTTAATCACATTGATTTTAAAAAAAGTAAGTGCGTGGGTAAGATGTCTTGCAATAGGCATACTTACAACGTAAAAGCTCTGCTCAGTATGAGACTAGGCATTTAATTTCCGCAACCTTACTTTTCACAAGGATTTTTTCAAAATTAATAAAACTTTAACTACCTACAAAAGAAAAAAAATCCGCTACCTGTAGTCTGTTTATTTCTCACCATCACTTGAGAAGGCTTCCCCACTTGGGATTAGTCGGAAATTTAATCAATTTATTATTTTTCCAGATCAGATATGGTCGTGCGGAGTATTGGCAATTCTTTAATGGTGATTCTACCAGATTTAGTCGGCAAGAAAATAACTAACTGGTTTGATTTAGTCCGACCGCTGATCGCATTTAAATTTCAAACGGTAAGTTAATTTATTTATTTAGTACATGTAATAACAACAGCCATTTAATTTAAGATCAGGATTCTAACATAGGTATTAACAGTTAAAGTAAAGAAATAATAATAATAATCAGATTTGGTTCCCGCTACTCTTTCCAGTCCCTTGACTGTTTAATTCAGCCGTTTCCGCCCAAAGCTCTCAGGTCGTCTAAAGTAAATGTCTTTTAGGTATTTTTTTAAGAATAAAATAAGTACTCTTCGCATGGCTTTCCTATCACTTCGGATATATTCATCTAATTTCACACAGTAATTATAAGTTCTCCGTGTGGTGACGGAGTAAGAATACAGTGTGTGTACCCCATCTTATCCCATGGGTGTCGTAAAAACCGACTAAGGGACTATCCGTGAATATTTTTTTTACGAAATAAAAAGAAGGAAATCTTGAAATTAAACCCTATACCAATCCGTCTGGCCAGCGTGGTATAAGTAGGCCAAGTATCCCTCCGTCACGGGAGGAGGCCCGTCCCTGCAGTGGGACATTAATGGGCTGTTATGATGATTATAAGGTAGACCACTTACTATCAGGTGGGCCACTTGCTCCACCTTCATTATGACCTCAAGATAATGTGTCCGTTTCAACCCACAGATTCTAAATCGCACAAACAATATCTTCGAGCTGGTAACAGTTGAAGCTGTGATGCATGAAAAGGCACCTGACAAGAGAAATGAACTACTACGACTGTCAGATGAATCTGATGGTACTACTGAAAAAAATCTAAGACTTAAAGGTAAGTTTTGTCAACCATAAAGTCAAGGACAAATAACTTATTAAGGTTACGAAGTTAGGTTACACTACTGCTGTCCTGTTACCCTGCTGTTTCAGAGGTTTATTTCCGGATAAAAAGTAGCCTGCTTAGTAGGTACGTATCTCATATAATCAGGTGGGTAATGGTTAATATATACCCAGATAATGGTGATTCAAATCCTTATTCGAGCGTCATTTTAAGAACTACTTCGAAAAAACAGTACCTTCGTAATTCCTTACCAACAGATAGGCTACCTGGCACCTTAAACCAAAAGAAGAACCCACCAATGACTAAAGATATTGTCCAAAACTCGTGCAAAAAGTCAATATTTTAATTTGACAGCTAAATCAACCTATTTTAGACCCTTATCACTCCAAGTGTCACACTGTTTTAATTGAATTTATTCTGAAAGCCAACAACTTACTACCGAATTTATGGGTCCGAAGATATACTTCATAAATAAATATTACCTTTAATATGATCCAGTTTATTTAGACCGCAAATTGATTAGGATAATCGGGTTTGATACTCATTCAGTGAAAATCTTTGAGTGCATGAACATGATGTATGTTTTTCCGTTATTTAGTACCCCATAGTACAAGCTCTGCCTAATTAGAGACTGGTTTGTCTGGAGATCTGCCCTTGGCCCCATCCTTGGACGCTGAGATTTACGGATAAGTTCGAATTATCTGCCTCTACCTTTCCACCGCTTCTTTGACGGACAGAACCGTTGCAGAAGCGGTTTCCCATGCACTTTCGCTAATCAGTGCCGGAAGCGGTTGGCTTACAGCCCTGACTGCGCCGGCTAATACACGGCGTGGCCCGTACCATACCAGGCACTCCACCAGATTGAATCTACCATAGTTTCAGGAGTGATTCGTATAGCATTCGTAATAAATTATGTATGTAAGTTGTTTATTTAAATCAGATAGATAATTAATTATCTATCTGATTTAAATAACAAACTTTATTTCAAATAAAAATATGTTTTTTTCGATCTACCTTCTTGCCCAATAAAACCATTTACCAACAATCTTAACTCTTAGCTGGAAAAAGAATCGGAAATTATAAATCTCGAAACAGTATACCTTGACCACCAAACTTCTCACTTCTTAACAACACCTCTATAAATCTAAATGGCTACCTGAAGCTATAAAAACTAGCTTGTTATCGTCTAAACTTGGTTTAACTGGAAAGCGATCGATATTGCCATCCCTAGTCGCTTACAAACTAGAGAAAGTTTATGCTTTCTATTACTATGCGTTATCTAAGAGGCTATTATTGTCCCAATGCAGGGACGGGTCTTCTACACAGACGGAAGAAAACTTGCCGTACTTTATTACTTACTTTAGCCTTTGGTTAGTGGTCAACCTGGTGTCGAGAGCTTAGCGACTTTGTCACTACCGACGACGGCCAGTAACGACTTTACTCCTGTTTGTATAAGCTCGATGAAATAGATATAGTTGAATAGGGTTTCTCCGTGTGGTGACGGAGTAAGGGTGACAAATCAACATTGAGCTATGCTGCGCTGTACTGCGCTGTGCTGTGCTGTGTTTCTTAAGCTACGTTTTTTTAACAATTAAACGGTACTGCACTGTGCTGTGCTGTGTTTCTTAAGCTACGTTTTTTAACAATCTAGCTCAGTATAAAGTAATCAGCAGACGTCTGAAGGCGATGGAGGGGCACGCAGCGTGCTCCAAACCTAGCATAGCTCGACACAGCGCAGCATAGAAACCATAGCACGGTTCGGCACAGCGCGGCTCAGCACGGCGGGTAGCGCGCCTCGCTCGAGACTGCTGCGTTTTTAAACAGAGCGTAGCCTCACACAGCGCAGCACAGCATGGTTTGTTTGTATCCTCATGAAAATATTAGACGAGCGAGTTGACCAAACATAGCACAGCGCAGTACAGCGCAGCAGAGCTCGATGTTGATTTGTCACCCTAAGAATACAATATGTCACCACCCTATCTCATCCCATGGGTGTTGTAGAAACCGACTAAGGGACTATCTGTTAATATTATATTTACGAAAAAAAGAAGGAAATTTTGAAATTTAACCCTATACCAATCCGTCTGGCCAGCGTGGTATTAGTAGGCCAAGTGTCCCTCCATCCTCCAGTAACAAACATCTATCTATCCATCCATCCATCCTGACAAACTTTCGCATTTATAATGTTAGTAGAATTAACTCAGCAACAAAAATTAATCAAGGACGACAGGCTTATACCTAATATGCTACTAAGTTACAAGTCTCCATATTCAGTGGAACAAAAATCGGAATCGACACAGGATTTAAACCTGAGACTTCTGGATATATACACCTCAGAAGCCTTGACCGCCAGGCCACACATTTTCTTTGACAAGTCCTTTGCTTTTTTATAAGCCATTAACTCCCGTATTTTTCACTCAAATATGACATAATATGTAAATATGACATACCAACTTATTTTTCATTTATCGTTTCTTACTAACTGTTGATTATAAATTGTTTTCGATTAATATAGATACACCGGTATCGTTTCCAGGAATGGTACCAAGGAAGCGCTTTGCATATGATGGACGTCCGTTACCAGATATTATTATCTTACATCTTAAAGGTAGAACTGTGTGTGAAACAGGCTTTAACCACAGGCACTACCGTATTATACACATAGCTATATAATATAAATAAAAAGTATTTAGTGTCACTATTTCACATCTACAATTTGTATAGGATCACTATTTTTTTTATTCTCTAAGAATTCTCGGAACTGACTCTCAAACGAAGCCTTGGTCTGTATTTTGAGAGACAGTGCCATATTGTCGTGTATATAATGTAAAAATAGTTTGGCTCCTTTTTTAAATGAATCCATAATGAGAAGGGGGTTTTGAATTCAGATGTACACCTATATTATTTTTATATTTGTTACATCAGAACTTTTTTTTTCTCTCTTTAAGTCATTCGGTTGACTGTTAGAGAAGGTCTGTGGCATTAACCTCCAGTTTCCGAATGGCTGATCAAGTTAAAATCAACTAATCAAGTGTCAAAACTATTATTTTCAAGGACTAAAATGACAGTTTTGACACTTGATTAGTTGATTTTTACTTGATTAGCCATTCGGAAACCGGGGGTTAGTCTGCTGCTTCGTCTACATTCATATATATCGTTATAAATGTCCGTTAAACGAGTACTAGCTTTTAACTTTCAAATCTGTAAATTACTTTAGAAGGAGCTTAACTGTTTTTACATACTTACGTAAAATATTTGTGTAGGTACGCACCATATTCTATCAAAGCGATATCTCACAAAAACTGCGACTATTAATGTGAATCTTATTTAATACACTGTCTCTACACAAATGTCCGTCGTTTCACTACAGCACTCTTTTAAAACACCAATGAAAAGTTGTTTATAAGCTGTTGTTATTTTTTTGTATTTTTTACAAACCAATATGGACTCTATTACGTCTATACTAAGGTGTAAATACAATTTATAATTTTATTAAACGCGACCGTGAAAAGTGGAAATACTTGGTGCAAGCCCAAGACCAGCAGTGGACGTCTGTTGGCTGATATATAGTCCACGCAATCTAAGATGGCCGCATTGATGGCTATGTAAAAACCTAAAAATCTTCATAGGTATATTTCAGTATGTTTTTCTGTTGTCTAGTACCCAATACAAGTTTTGTTTAATTTAGAACTAGATGGCGTTGTGTGAATCTTAAAGGAATTGGTTATATTTATGTTTTCAATCGTATATTATTATAATAATGTTAACGGGTATTAACGCGTAAAGGTTTTTGGTAAATACTTTAAATTATCCAACTGCCGAAAGTCTGCTCGTGACTATGGCTGGTATAACCTGGCCAAAACCTCAAGCGGCATTAGGTAAATAATTTAAAGTGTTAACCAAAAACGTTTACGCGTTAATACCCGATAATATTATTAACTATAATAATAAAATGAAACTCGAAAAGTTTTGAGGTTAATATTTTCAATCCTCCTATCCAGGTCAGATGATCTACATGGACAATTGGCGTATGATGATGTATTTGGGGACCCCTGTGATGCCTGACTTATCAGCCTTAGTTTCTACGGGACTCTATATCAATGATTTGTCTATGCATGACTTTAGCAGGTAAATTGTATTATTCTTCACATCATCATAAGAGCATGGCATGTTTCTTATATTAATGTCCTAATGCAGGGACGGGCCGCCTCCCGTGACGGAGGGATACTTGGCCTGCTAATACCACGCTAGCAGACGGATTAGTATAGGGTTTAATTTCAAGTTTTCCTTCTTAAACTGAATAATAAGTATGTGTTCATAGTCCTTGTGGTGCATGTGTTTTTGTATTTTATGTCACTACACAATCAAATCAAATTTGAATGAGGAGAAACTCATATCACTGTACGGAGAAAACTAGATTACTGTGAACTGCTTCAGTGGCAAAGCAGTAGTGTATGGCCATTGCCCATATTAGATATTAATAAAGTCTATGCCGTTGCTGTTCACAAAGACGAATCCAATCCGCGACGCGCGGGTTCGAATCCAACGCTAGCCAATTATTTTCCACAATCAAAGTCTTAAGCCTAGATGTTCTATTGCGTTATTTAAATTGTGGTTTATAAAAATCTCCCCGAGACACAGCATTATCCCCAGTACAGAAATAGTCTTAAAAAATCTAAAAATATTTGTATTTTTGTCTGCAAAAAAAACAATAAAGTTATGTACCTATACTACTTACTACAACTACTTTGAAGACTTACTTTGAAAATAAACTGTTTTGTAATTACAGAGACCTTATGTTAGCCGGAACACAGCAATCTGTAGAACTGAAGCTAGCATTAGACCAGGAACAGCAAAAGAGCAAGAAGTTAGAGGAGTCTATGAGGAAGTTGGATGAAGAGATGAAGAGGACGGATGAGCTGTTGTACCAGATGATACCGAAGCAAGTGGCTGATAGGCTGAGGACTGGAGAGAACCCTATAGATACTTGTGAGGTAAGCTTTATGTGGGTTTTTATTCGGGTCTTTAGTGAAGATTAAAAAATATTGTAGAAATTACTGAAAGTATTTATAAGGGTCTTTTACAGAGATTTAAATAATACCGGTTTTTAATTCAAACCTAATTTTTAAGACAACTTTCGCACTAGGAACTAAGCAATGTGTCGATGAGAGTTTTATAAACTTGTAATTAACGGTTACCAAGAACATTTAGACTCACGATAATAATCCTACCTACAGTACCCGCCATCGAAGTATGGCGTTTATGGAATTTATGGATTAATACAGATAAAGAAGTAGATTTGAGTAGTAAATTGGTTTTATTTTTCTCCTCTAATTTACATTGGACAAGACAACGCGGTTTTTTAGTGCTGCAGTTTGTCTGTGTCGATCTATAATTTTAATTATAGCTTCAATTATAAGTAAACGACGATTTCAAACAATTTGTAATAATTTTATAAAATAAAGCATTTTGAAATTTGAAAAAAATTGTTAATTTGTTTGTCATAGTTGTAATTTTTAGAGTTTACTCGTTTCAAATACGAATGTGCCTTTATGCGAAGATACTTTTTTTTCTCCTAATTTTATACAGTGTTTATTGGGGCATCAATAGGCTCATAAAATATGTTTAGCATAACAATTGCTCATATTCCTGAACCGTTTTCATTACTTTTTTCCCTCGACCACGAATATGGTTGAATATTAGAAATGTAGTTTCATTCCGCACGTGGAAACGCTGCTATCTCGAGTTATTGCGTTATTAGAAAAATATTGTATACGGTTTAGGGTCGTAGCACATGTATAAAAACGGAATAGGATCGTCACCGTATCAACTCGAGCCGTTCAGTGTATTATTTGTATGAAACTCTTTACTACAACGCACACTAATCGGAATCGTAACGTATCGAAATTTTGACATTTTACACCGAGGAAAAAGGCGAGTGCCGATCCTTTTACGTTTTGGTATGTCTGCTACGACCTTTATAATTCCTTACATAATATTATCACTACAGTAAATCGTTTTCAATTTCCACGAAAATATAAACAATTTTCCTCATAGACACAATTTCCTGCAGAAAGTATATTTCTCATACTATCATATGAATAGACATCGGTAGTAGAGTCCTTGGGCGGACGGCTACCAAAAAAAATGTCACGTTAAATAAGACGGTTAGAACTACAGCATTTTAGGCTTACTATATCCACTGTTTTCTATCTTTTATAGTTTGATAAGTGACCAAGCTCTGAAGAGCTGTTCAAGACGCCTATAGGCCTTTGACGTGGCTTAAACACTGTGCCTCTACAATAATAATAATAAATAAATAAATAATTTAATCATTTTTAAAGAAATAACATAACAAATAAGTCATTTATATAAGGAAGTGTACAAAATAATGTTTGAGAAATCATTAATACAGTTCATTAAAATATTAGTATTTAAAATATATATGTATATGTTACAGCCAAAGTAATAAATATGAATATTATGCATAATAACTAGCCATTATGTATAAGGGCTACTCAATTTTGATAAAGTGATAAATGTCGCAAAATTAATCACATTAACTAGCCATTATATATTTTATAGTCAAAACTCATAACCACTTTTGACTGGTTTTTTCAGTCAAAAGTGGTTTTGACCATCGATGTTAGTCAAAACTCATTGAAATTTTACCTTTTAACTGTCAAAAATACAATATTAAGGCAAAAGTCAGAAATAGTTGGTTAGGTTAGGTTACTACGGTGACCAAAGGACGCACGAGCCGAGCGAGCGAAGCGAGCGTGCCGCGGCAGCGGCCGCCGAGTGCTAGAATATAGTAATATGTACTATATTCTAGTTTTACATAAAAAAAAATGCTTCTTGCGTCCTTTGGTCACCATACTAACCTAACCTAACCAACTATGTTTCTGACTTTTGCCAGTTAAAAGGTAAAATTTAATGAGTTAATCACTTTATCAAAATTGAGTAGCCCTTATACATAATGGCTAGTTATTATGTATAATATTCATATTTATTACTTTGGCTGTAACATATATATTAATTATTCATCACATGTTTCATATAAATGTATTTGTTTCTATTAAAAGGTTTAATGAAATATGTTGAGAACGTACTTAGGTAGGTACAATTAATTACATTCATTTTAGCACAGTTAGCAATTACCTTTTACAATGTTTATATAACTTAAATAAACAGTACGATCAGTGTAACGATCCCTAGCATCTTTTAGATCCCTCATAGTATTTTTGTAAATACATACAATTGTACATAGAAAACACCCAGAACAATGCAAACAATCATGTTCATGCACACAAAGATTTCCATTGAGCGGGAATCGAACCCGAGATCTCTGCAAAGCGGCCATGTAACGACTACGTTTCGAAGGTCGTTAACTACAATATTATACTTTTATTTCCACAGATGTTCGACAGCGTGTCCATTCTATTTTCCGACGTGGTCACCTTTACAGAAATATGTTCACGCATCACACCTATGGAGGTAGTCTCAATGCTTAACGCTATGTACTCCATATTTGATACGCTGACGGAAAGGAATCGTGTTTATAAGGTACGTATATTAAATGTTTGATGGACAACTTTTTTCATGGTTTGTTATGTTTTTGATTGACTCTACAAGAAATCTGTGAATCATGGGAAAAAAACTATATCGGCAAGGAAGCTAACGAGTTTATACAAGAAAATTGGAGTAGTTAGAGCAAATTCTTTCCAAGCATTGCCACTCCGTGTGCTGACAAAGTAAAAATACACTTGGGTGAGTAGTGGACGACACTCTCGAGTAAGGGAAATTTCGCTTATTATTGTACGAAAACAAAAAAAGAAAACTGAACTTAAAACTCTATACCAAAGTCTGACTAGCCTTTTTTAAGTCGGCCAAGCTTCATACGAGGCTCATTTCTGCACTGTAACAACAATGAACCTTTAGAAATTTAGATAAGACCTACATAATATGAGACAACCCTTAGTCCGTTTTTACTACACAATCGAAATATATTTATTATGCCCTTGAATTGTAAGTAATTAATGTTTCCTAATTTCAATGAAAATACCCCAAACCATCGCTTAATTAGTAAACTACAACTATTCAGCTTTATACTAAGCTTAATAGGCTTAATAGCTAAAGTTTTCACTAACTTTATCCTCTTGAAATACAAAGGAATTGTTTTGTTAACGAATCGAATGAAGTAATATAGTGGAGATATCTTATTTTAAAATGTTTTATTTATAATGTAAAAATAATAAATCGATCCCCGAACATGATTATGTAAAGGCAAATAGGTTATGGGATCGATTGTCTGTTCGTCTACTAAGCAGCCATTAGTTGACCTACCTTCAATCCGTAATGTTGCCTCTAACAAACCCCATAGGTATGAGAAGAAGAAGAGAATGAAAGATTAAAAAAATAAATATTCACGGGTATCTCTACACACTCCTACTCCGTGTGGTGACGGAGTAAGAATACTATATGTCACAACCCCATCTCATCACATGGGTGTCGTACAAAACCCACTAAGGCACTATCCGTGAATATTATCTTTAAGAAGTAAAAAGAAGGAAAACTTGAAATTAATCCCTATACAAATCCGTCTGGCCAGCATGGTATTAGTAGGCCAAGGCCCGTCCCTGCAGTGGGATATTAATGTGCTGTTATGATGATGATCTCTACACAACGCCAACTATTCCCAAAGTAAGCTAGTCTTTACCAACTATACTAACCCTCGGCATCCTCTTAAGATCCTCCTGGTTATAGAAAGGATATGCGAATAGTATTCAAAACCATTTGCCTTAATACTAAGTACTGGTAAACAGGGGTTACTTTGATTGTCGTGGGGTAACATTGATGACTCAATTTTTTTAAATAATTTATTATGGAAGTGTTATTTTCGTGCAAATGACGCACGCCATACATGTGACAGTCCTGATAAGGGCTAATACTATAAATCGGTCATCCTTCTCTTAGCACATTCAGAGATAAATGACTGATCAATGTAGCCCCTGCTTATTAAAGTAACCCTATTCTACGGTTTTTATTTTTAATTAAAAGTAAAAATATTTCTGTTCAGGTAGAGACAATTGGAGACGCCTACATGGTTGTATCAGGGGCACCAGAGAAAGAAGACAATCATGCTGAAAAAGTCTGTGACATGGCACTTGATATGGTAGATGCTATCACCGATCTTAAAGACCCTAGTACAGGTTACTATTATCCACGCAATTTTATTTACTTACTAATAAAATTTTATACAGCTACACCTAGCGGTTTTTATATATCTACTTAACCAATTTTAATGCATACCAAAGGGCGCGTTCCCACTATGTCGTGACGACAGATAATCGTGTCTTATATGTTTAAATGGAGGTGTTCACATTTAAAACGACACAATTGACTGTCGTCTACGACATTTTTTGCAGTGACGACACTTTGTCAAACAATCGTTATAATGGGAACAAGTAGAGACGACAGTCGTCGAACAATAAATTAGTCGTTACGACATAGTGGGAACGCGCCCAAATACGACCAAATAAAAAATATAATACCAATATGACATTAAAAACAAAAAACATTATCACGAATTGTTCAAGAGATTACCGAGTTCTAGGGAATCAAATATTGAAAAAACACAATATACATAAACCGCTCACGCAAACGATATATCGGACCACTTGAGCATCTAATATTAATTTATCACCCGTTCTTCTTGTATCAATCTCAAAAACAAATTAATCAACTGAATACTAGTGCCATTTCTTTTTAACTCTCTTAAATGCTTAATTTGAACGGAGATTGAACTTGCAACCTTCAGCATTGCATGCCACCAGCGCTATCATTTTTTGCCAACATTTATATTTTAAACTCTATTCGAATTCCAGGCTCCCATCTATCAATCCGCGTGGGAGTCCACTCCGGAGCAGTAGTGGCTGGTATCGTCGGCTTGAAGATGCCTCGGTACTGCTTGTTCGGAGACTCAGTGAACACGGCATCAAGGATGGAGAGCACTTCCGAAGCCATGAGGATACACATCTCACAGACCACCCAGGAGTTACTGTCGCCTTCGTATATGGTCACCGAACGCGGGGAAATACAGGTTAAAGGAAAAGGTAAGTAACCATTAATATTAATAGAAATATACGCATTAAAAGACAGAGTGGTCACCACTCTATTATATAAATTGTCGTGAAAACAGACTACTTAATAGGAATAATAACAAAAGCTTTTCAACAACAGATAATTATCTGTGTTATGTGATAATGATCAGGTGTAAATATTTACACCTGTTTTCTTGTCTTTCTTATACTAAGATTTACAACTTAACTTCACAGGAGCAATGAAAACCTACTGGCTGGAAGGCCGCGAATGCAGACAATCACTCACGAAAGTAATATCACCTCAACTGCAACCGGGAACCGAGTTGGAATGGGAACGAGCCGCTGACGTCAGAGACAGCATCGCCGAACACTCAGCTCAACAACTATCAATCAAAGACAGCAAAAGCTGCGAAACTTCTTCACAAATTGCGATAATCAATTCTGGACCTAATTCTCTAGTTAATAGCTCTGGAAGTCTAATGGCAATACAAAGCTCAACTCCGAAAAGTTCTCAAGGACCTACAAATGGTCCGACTGTTACGTCACCGGTAGAAGAAAGACGAATGTATTCGCCTGTTACTTTCCAGGATGTTGCTAGAAGAAGTATTGCTAATTCTCCTAATAGGACGGAGAGGGATCGAGGTAAGGAATATAGTATAGGAGTAGCCAAACTCGACGTGAAATCTTTGTAAACAATTCATATGTCATTGACATGTAGGGTTATCACACCATTCCAAAATATTTGTTGTATTTCCGTAATTTATGACATGATTTGGCATTATCTGCTATCAAGACGACATGAAGTAACTACGGCGCATGTGATGGGGTTTCTCATTTGCCCAGAAAAGTAAATAGGAAATTCCAATTTCTTTTATAATAATGAACAACCCTAATTATGTTGGCTGTCAATGATTGCTAAGAATAGGCTTGTTATTAAACATTTCACATCGACTTTGGTGTATTTTCCACAAAAATTTTCTTTAAATTATAATAATTGAATGGTTTTTGTGGAAAATTCCACAAAAACCAAATGGAAAGCATCCAAAACCAGATGACAGCTGTATTAACAGCTTCTGATAATGATACAGCGTATTAAATTAATGAAAATTGCATTTTTGATACCTTTTACCTGTTTTCGACATCTAATGAAAGTGTCAATTTTTATTTAACTTACTTTTGTCCAAAATACACTTAACAATCTGTAATTTTTATCACTTCCATTTAAGGACTATTAAATTATCTTTATTTTAGTGTTAAATATAGCTCCAATATTTTGGAAGTTATTTTTTCGTTTTCATTGCGGCCCAGTGTATTTGGACGTGTGATGGTGATTTGAATTTTTTTATTATTTATTATATTTTCTTGTTAATGATATTATCTTCTTCTTGTACAGTATTATTTTCGGAATCAAGATCAAACTCAACAAGTGTCGCTGCTGTGTGGACTGATGCTGAGTCTGTCGACCCACCGAGAACTGTCGACAGTCTAAATTCATCATTTTGGTAAGTATTTTTATTCAAACTCTTAATTCATCATAGAAGCCCATTAATGTCCCACTGCAGCGACAGGCCTCCTCCCATGGCGGAGGGATAATTGGCCTACTATTACCACGCTGATCAGACGGATTGGTATAGGGTTTAATTTAAGGTTTTCCTACTTTTTATTTCGTAAAGGTAATATTCACGGATAGTCCCTCAGTTGGTTTTTACGACACACTTGGGATGAGATGGGGTAGTGACATATGTATATATTGTATTCTTACTCCGTCACCACACGGAGAACTGATATCTGTGGGGAAGTAAAGGGGAAGCAAGCTCATAAGAGCGAAAGTAGTTAAGACATCCTAAGATAAGAGACAAACTAATTTTTATACAGCAATAGGTACCACATGGTAATCGAAAATAAAATACAGTTAAAATTGTATTGAAAATTCTTGCTTTATGATAACTTCCTTATGTACGTGCGTGGTAAGTTGTGCGTGTTTAAATACTTCCGCACATGATAATTAAACTTTAAAATATTCTTTAGTTACAGTTCGACATCACCTTGCAGAGTTGGGACTGCACCAGAACCTAAAGATAGGGATTTAGACGCTCGCCATTTTGAAATGAACAGTGACTTTAGAAATCAATGTTTCACTAGGAATATCGTTACCATTACTTACTAAAAAAATACTCTATTTGGTAGAAATCTTATTTCTTGGTAAATTCACTGGAGCCATTACCCTAATTAAACTTAAATATTCTTTAGTTACAGTTCGACATCGCCTTGCAGAGTTGGGACTGCACCAGAACCTAAAGACAGGGATCAAAATGCTATAGTGTCTAGTGTGAGTAATATACATACAATTTTTTTATGGCTTTGGAGTATTTACCGTCACTTTCGTTAAGTTTATGCACTACACACGATAACCATTAATCCGCTAGTTATTGTCCTGACTATAATTGTCTCTACTATTTGATTTTACATAATATTGAAAGTACCTGGATCATAAAACTAAAATTCCATCTCCAAATCTAATTCTGAATCTCTGCACTTTAAAATCGTTTTCAAACCATCTTGCACAAATAAAACTGGTGATGAACTTACAGAAATGAAAATAATCATACTATTATATGAAACTAGATATGAAAACTCACATAAATGGCTTACGATGAAACCAAAAGTTTCGGATAATCCGAATCAACTTAACAAACCAATATCCGAATCAGTCCATACTAGTGCTTAGACTTCACGCACTTTCATACAAACTCGCACAAACTGGTGATGGTATCAGATGTTTAATACAAATTGCGAGATTCATATATTTTTCTAGATGACGGTAAGTAGTCCCCGGTTAAAGTATGGATGCTTCACGCTAATTCAACAGTGTGTCACGAGGATATCACCAGCGAAGTCCGCGCCACCTAATGTTGGAGACTCTTCGGCACTGCTCAGACCTGAAACTGCTGCTTCGGTCAAACAGAGCGGGGATGAAATAGGTAATGTGTTTCTTTTTCTAAGTTGTAATAGTTAACACGTTCCCAGTGCAGTGTACCATATATGGTACACGTGCATTGTTTTACTATTGTGTCTGCTGGCGGCACTGTGAAAGGGTTATTATTGATTATTATTTATAAAAGTATTGTTTATAAAAGTATTTTAGTTATGATACTGGTTGTATTATGCTGGATGTATTTTTTTACATACGACACGGTAATAAGACTGACTGTATGACCCATGATGAGAAGCGCGAATGTCTTAATCAACCTAAAAAGAGTATGGCAACTTAACGTTGTTATTAGTACTTCAGACGTTTATAATATTACATTTTATTGTATTAAAACCTTATGATTGTTTTTATCTGTAATGTCTGAATATAACTCTTTTAATTCTTATTAATCGTTAAATTATTTTCACAGTAACAGAAACGGAACACCAAGACTCACAAACTGACATCAAGCCACTACAGCACACATGTAACCCCCCAGAAAACACAAGTACCAATCAGAGTAAACCAGGCAAAGTTGGTAGATTCAAGGCGCGAATAGCTCCAGGCAAGCAATGTACAACAAACAAACAGACGAACAAAGATTCTATTAAAGACAAGGCTCAAAGTAATGTCCCACATGGACATCACCACAGTAAGAATGTGAATCACCATCAGTGTTGTGGCGCCTTCGGTAATCCACATGTGAGACATAAATCTAGTAATTCTAGTTGTCATCTTATTTAATTTAGATATCTAAGATTTAATATTAGAGCAGAGGGATGTTATGGATATCCGAAACAGTGGGAATACATCTGATACGGATGTAAAAGATTCGGATTTGGGTTAAGTATGACAAAATTATTTATTTATTTATTTATTTACCAAGCTTAAATCTATCATTACAGATTTCTTAACCTATTGCGATAGACTAGTTAAAAATATTAAACCTATATTAACTACTTATGTACAATTAGTATAACATAATATCCTATACACGGTCTTTGTGAAATCGTTCAACGAACAAGAGTATAAATCTATATGTTGAGATACAGTGTTAAGGGTGCGCAGCGCGCGAGTTAGCGGTGCTTGTTGCAGTAGGTTAGTACGAGCTGTCGGCACCACCAGCAATGGCGGTCGCCGTCTTCGCTCCACGTACTCGTCCGGTACACACAGTTGAAGTTCTTGAAGAACTGCTGAATTATTGATTACTCCACGTAATACTTTTAATAAATATGTAGCTAGCGCCACTTCCCTTCTAACTTCTAATTGATAAAAACCTACCATACCTAGCAAAAACAATGTTGGATAGATCAATGGAAATCCTGGGTACACACCATATAACTTTAAGTACAAGAATCTTACAAATTTGTTTTGAATTCTCTCCAACATTGTTTTATACTTGGCTTCATTTGGGCTCCAAACGGCAGCATTACATTCCAAATGACTTTTTACCAGTGCTTCGTATAAAGCTTTTAGAGCACTAATGTTATTAAAGTCATTCGCCTGGCGCAGGACAAAACCAAGATTACGGTATGCTTTTTTACATACCTCCACTATGTGGTTCCTAAAAGTTAGGTCTGCTGTAAACTGGATACCTAGATCTCTGACCTCTGTTACGCGCTGTATGGGTTGCCCTTCCATGTGATACTGATACTGTAGAGGGTTGCGTGCACGAGTGAAAGATAGTACTGAGCACTTGCCTACGTTAAAGTATAGCTTATTATCCTTAGTCCATTTTAAAACATTTTCAATTTCTTGTTGCAATAAATCCTGATCTCTTACACCCCTCACTACCCGGCTCAATTTAAGGTCATCAGCGAAAAGAAGACAAACGGCTTCCTTTACCATTTCCGGCAAATCGTTTATCATTAAAACAAAAAGCAATGGACCTAAATTACTTCCCTGACTGACGCCTGATCTAGTGTAGTATGGTTCAGAATGGCATCCACCACAGTCAACAAATTGACATCTGTCACGAAAGTAGCTGGCGAAGAACTTTAACGTATGAGTCGTGAAACCCATACCTGCCAATTTTAGAAGCAAAACATCATTGTCGACCGTGTCGAACGCCTTTCTGAAATCCAAATATGCAACATCCACCTGTAACCCAGCGTCGACTGCAGGTATCATAGTAGTCATCTGATGTAGTAGATTCCCGGTTGTTCCTCTCCCCGGACGAAAGCCATGCTGTGCGTCTGATAAATGAGCGCTTACCTGTGCGTATAAGCAGTTGTGAATGGTCGCTTCAAATACTTTTGCTGGTGCGCATAGAATCGCTACTGGTCTGTAATCACTAGCTTCCTTACCTCCTTTACCCTTTGGGACTGGAACAACTCGCGTCAGCTTCCAACGTTCTGGGAAAGTCTCAGTTGCAATACAATTATTAAATATATGTAGTAATGGTTCCACTAATGATCTTCTACAATCCTTAAGTATGAATGGTGGTATACCATCTGGTCCGACTGAACGTTTAGCAGGTAGGCGGGTGAGTGCCCTCAGAACTTCAGAGTATTCGAATTGGCCTAAGTGTGTCCACGCCCCGCTTTGAGTTGCTTCAGCGCTCGCTGTTGCCACATTCAGAACGGCTGGTTCAGGGTTGTAAACTGAGTGGAAAAATCGTGCAAACTCTTCAGCACATTTGTCAACTGAGAGTATGCGTCCGTTTTTAATTAACTTTTGTTGGTTATAGTTACCTCTTTTGGATCTAACATAATTCCAAAATTCCTTTGGGTCCGACGCTAAATGACACTGCACACGGTCGCGGTGACGCTCATGTGCTAATTTTATCTCAGCCTTAACTCTCGCCCGACACTGAGAAAATGCATCATAATCACTACGTAACTTACTTTTCTTAAACTTTTTATGTAATTTACATTTTAAAATTATGCTTTTGATTATATCAGACGTATACCATACAGGATAAATATATTTACTATTATTAGTTTTTATTTTTTTAAGGGGTACACAGGAATCAAAAATTTCAGTTAATTTATTATAAAAGTAGTCTAAAGCTAAATCTGTGTTTTTTATACTATATAAATCAGCCCAATCTAATTCATTTAAGACGCTACTTTGAAAATTTTCGAGTTGAATTCGGCCGTGGCCAGAGGGGCGCGCCCCTCGGCGCGCGAATGAGACGGATATACTCGCTCACGCGCCGCCGCGCCGTGTGCGCCGTCATCGTCCGGCCGGCCCTCAAGGACACGTTATCGCTCTGTGCCATAGTACAAATATATACTTACAGTATTTCAACTTCATAGAAACGGACGAAACGTGAGTTTATACCTACACGCTCACGATCGCGGAGGGAACAGTCGCTACTGTGCCGCAGTAACGAGCGGACTGTGTGTTATAATTTGAAACTAAATATATTATTCATATGTCAATTTCAAACAAACATGGCTGATATAAATACCTACTTTACTAAATGACTTAGGTATTTAATATTATAATATAGTATTTTTTTTATCACGAAAACGGTTTGTTGTACTTAGGTCAATAATAATGAAAATTTAGCCCCCCTTTATGTAATCCCCCATGCGTGTCTTTCACTTTGATCTAGGTAAATTTAAGCAATGACATCGATGTCATTTTTTGAATGGATTGGTCACCCATCCATAAAGTGACCTCGATGCCTTTATTTTGACGTTAGAATAGATCTAATAGACCTGTTTTAAGTTTGGTTTTGGTTATCGATAAATTCAATTTCAAACAAACATGGCCAATATAATAAATACAATACCCGGCCGTAAATATTACACATCGACTTTTTCTCTGACGCTCTACGAAGCCGAAATTGACCGATTGTATTTTTCTATAGGTTGATATGCAATATAAACGGCCCGGTACTGTACCTACTTTACTGAATGACTTGTTAAGTACCTTCTTAATATTATAATTTAGTATTTTATTTATATCACAAACATGGTGGATACAAATACAAACATATACATGTTTCTTTAAATTAAATGTATCAATCATAAAACAACACGTTTTTTACAGAACACTTCCTATTTATTTAAATATAAAATAGAAAAATAAAACGTATTAATTTACAATTACAAAACTAAATGGAAACACAAAGTAGATCGCATGTTTACTATTGTTTACGTACCGCGCACCCATTTATAATAAATATTCGGCCCAGTTTGACTACTGGTTATACTGTGACGTCAGTCCGCGGTAGGTAACAGAAAATTCTGTTACAGAAAAACCTATCTACCGGTCTATTATGTTTATACATGTAGCCCCTATTTTTTTTTTTAATTTACACCCGCGCAAGGTATTATGAAGGCACAAAGCGCATCCAGATTCAGGACAATGATTTGGGGATCACAAAAATAATTTGACCGCCTCGGGGTAGCGGTCGCAGTGCACGAGGTCGCGGGTTTGAATCTCACGCAAAACAATAGAACTTTAAAAAAAATACAATAGCCCCACTATGTATTGTCCTGTGTCGCGGGGTATTTACAAACATTTACTTAGCTGACACAAAGAACATCCAGACTCAGGACAATAATTAGTGGATGGAACAAATAAAATTGTCTTACGTGAGATTTGAACTCTAGGTGATTTTCCACCAGAGGGAAGAAACGAGGCAAAAATTGAAATCTTTATGTAAAAATGAACCGTATTGCTTAGGAAATAGAGTATACTTATATTAACTTTGTAATAAAAACACTCGCTTCTCGCGATAGGCCTATTGTTGTTTGTTGCTACTTTTTGTTTGTGTAAAAATGAACCGTATTATTTCTTAAATAGAGTTCAAAATACATTAACAAGAAACACGCATGTCGCGATGTCAATTTTTGGTGGAAAGAGTTCGGTGCGATTTCAATTCTCGTCTCGTCTCGTCCTTCTGGTGGACTCTTCATGCTGACTTACGATTACCGATTACTGCGCCCGCCACTGCCTAAGGCAGAGATTTTTTTTGTGTGATCCACAAACAACAGTCCTGAGTCTGGACGTTCTTTGTGTTCGTTTGTTTCATGTTTGTAAACGTTCCCGCAGTGGAGTGCATGAGAGTTCAAATCTCACGTAAGACAATTTTTTTGTGTGATCCACAAACATTGTCCTGAGTCTGGACGTTCTTTCTTTGTGTTCGTTTGTTTCATGTTTGTAAACATTCCCGCGGTGGAATGCATGAGTTCAAATCTCACGTAAGAAAATTTTTTGTGTGATCCACAAACAACTGTCCTGAGTCTGGACGTTCTTTGTGTTCGTTTATTTCATATTTGTAAACGTTCCCGCGGTGGAGTGCGAGAGAGTTCAAATATCACGTAAGAAATTTTTTTGTGTGATCCACAAACAACTGTCCTGAGTCTGGACGTTCTTTGTGTTCGTTTGTTTCATGTTTGTAAACGTTCCCGCGGTGGAGTGCATGAGAGTTCAAATCTCACGTAAGACAATTTTTTTGTGTGATCCACAAACAACTGTCCTGAGTCTGGACGTTCTTTGTGTTCGTTTGTTTCATGTTTGTAAAAGTTTCCGCGAAAGTAAAAAGTATTATTTAGATCTTATCAGTAAGTACCTACCTACCTAAGCTTGCAAATAAAATAGGTGAGTAATATTATTTCTTTGATTTTTTCAGTTTCACACAACTCCTAGGTACTGTCGCGGAGACTTTTACAAAGAACATCCGAACTCAGGACAGTAATTTGTGAATCGCTCAAACAACTTTTTTGCTTGGATTCGAGCCCGCGACCTCGTGCACGCAAGCCATTACCGCGACCGGGCCGCACTGCCCGCGCCACTGAGGCCGTTTCAATTACGTGATCTTGACGAAAACGGTTATAAAACTTATTACACTTGAGCATATAGTCTAAAATCGCTTATATAAACAAACGCTTGCATTATCAAAAGGGTCAACAGTAACTATATAGGTACTTAGTTGAGTTATGGCGAACTTTACCTAAGTTTTATAAAAGACATAACTACAAAAATATTTTACGAACCAATGTTATCGAAATAACTATTATAAAATACTACTATTATTTACTTATAAAAGAGAACAAAGTATTAATAAAAACTTCGGTATAAATATTTTAAACCTAACCTATATATTTTACCTACGATTAAAAATTACGCGATAAAATTTAGTACGAACGGTGAGTAGACATGCACAGGTCCGGCGTCGAAGAGGGCCATCGCCCGACTGAATCGTCGACCGTACTCATTCTGTATCGATAGTTAACTAATCGGTATAAGGTCTGAAATTGCGATGCGCCCGCAACGATCCGGAGCGCTTAGAAATTGCTAAAATCTTATTTGATTCATTAAAAATTATTGGTTGTAGTTATGTAATGATATTCTACAGTAATACTAATATTGATGTTACGAATGTATTTGAGTAATTCCTAAGCATAATGACAGTGTACTTTCCGTGTAATATGTAAAAACCTGTTTTTGTAGAGGTGTTTTCAAAAATAAATATGATCGAGCCAAAATCAAGCTATCGCGTTTTGGTAATTACAAAAACCTAGTTAAAGGTATCAATTTACCTATATTAAAATTCTAGATCAATAGGTCTTTTCATAGTCCTGTAGTAGTTGATGAAAGATAGTGCATTTTATCAATGTATCACCTTAATAAGCAATAAAGAGTATGAAAGTCTGCCTTTGCAAAGTTCCATTGTGGTTTAGGTTGACGTGTGCTATTTGTAGCAGTATGAACGTGTTGTGGTTGTGCAGTCGATGTGACTCCGACGGTGACCGCCAGTGGCGGATGGTACGCATCCACAGGTTGTAAACCATCCCCGTCCGCGCAGACCGTCACATCACCGCACCCGCTCAACACTAGATCCAACTGCCTGCCCTTACAATTAGATACCATGTTACATTGTACGACTTCACAATATGCTAAAAAGTATTCATAATAATTACTTATGTTATTGTTACATGAAAACAAATTAAAATCTCCTAATATTATCACGTTATTCTTATACCTAATGCATATTGCTTCTAAAATTCTAAATAATATCATATATTCACTTTCATCTGTTTGAGGTGGAATATAAACAACACAACACGTAACTAAAAATCTATTATTAATATGAACCGTAGCACAAATTAGTTCAAACTTATGTTTATCTATAATAATATTGTCAAGTGTTGGTACCTGGCGCAACTCAAACCTCGGTGTAGCTACGAGAAGCACGCGCCGCCTTGTTTACGGCCATCCGCTCGGTCACATCGCAATATCGGGTAACCCGGTAACACTAGTTCTGCATCGTGAATGGACTCATTACATCCACTTTCTGTAATTGCGAATAAATCTGACGTTGACAACTCCAGTAGAGATTGAAACCTTGATGTCTTAGTTCTGAGTCCTCTTACGTTTTGATAGAAAATAGATAATAGTAGAATTATGTTACGAGGGTTCCACCAAAACATTTACATAGAATTATTTTTATGTTTTTTCATTTTTGTTCTTAATTTCGGGCTTAAAAAAAAGGTATCCTTAATCTAAAATATAAGAATCTATACGAAAAATAAATAATAATTTATTACCTAAGTATAAATCATTGTATATCCGTGATGAGTTGATGACTAAGATGAGTAGCAAAAATATTTATTAAATTATTCGTAATCACAGAGTTTGCAGAATCCATAACATCCCTAGTTTGATTAACCCTGTCTCACTCTCATCATCTATTAAATAAGAAAAGATGTAAAGAAATATAATTATACTCATTTCAAAAATCAGTTTAATCAGCAAAAAAAAATTGTTTTATCATTAATATGTTTTTGTATTTACTTACTTACATTTTTTTCTTATAAATTACAAAGTTAAGCTTTAAGCAAAAAATATTCATATAAGGGACGGCCCCATGTTATGATAGTTAGTCTAAATTTAGGAGGCATGCTCCACTGGTCAAATGGTGTAATATCGGGTTATGATTTAAGATTTCCTACTTTTCTTGTAGTTAATCTGAAAACACCCGACCACATCCTTAGCATGAGATGAAGTAGTGTCCTTTTCTTCCGTCACCAATGGACAATTAAACACAGGTAAGTAGTTTTTGGCTTCTAATACGTTAGTATCGTGATCCAGTAAGTATATTTGTACATATCGTGAATAAAAGAGTGAGATGGGGTTAATAGTAGCATATTAAGTATATTTAATATCAAAAATATGAACAATTTAATATCAGTATTTTTATCATAATTTATAATTATTTTCACACGGCCTATTTATAATTTAGAATAAGTATATTGACGAACTCACTCTAGTCCTTAATTAAATATTAATTTCATAATAATTTAAAATATAATGTTAAATAAGTATATTATAATTATTGTTGAATCTATTAAAGTATGTAAATATGTTTGTAAATCACAATTTATACTATTATTATTTCATTAACATTAAGGTTCTGGTATCGATATATTCTACAGTAATTTGTTTGAAAGTGTGAGGAGTATTCTACTTCTTGTAGTATCTCATTCTATAGTTATATAAAATAATCTAGTTAGATACCTAATTTCATGTCATGGTTGTACTTGAGATAAAATTCAGTTATTTAACGACTTCGTTGTCTTGACTTGGTGGTGATAAAACGTGGCAGTTAATTGTTACACACTTTACCAAAACTTCAAAGCCCATCCTGTTGTTAATGAAATAATTCATAGTTTTAATTACTTATATTTAATTATTAAATAGATCTCAGACATATACATCCCAAAAATATAATTCCAAAGATTAAATAAATATTATAATCATGTTATGAGCTTTACACGATGACAATAGAAAATGAAAAGTTATTAAATAAATATTAAACATAAACTCTTGTAAAAATGTTTGAAACCGTTAGACGGTGGTTTTTATTAAATAAGATTATCTTATAAATAATAATCTATAAATTATATTATTAAGTAAATAATATATTTTAATGTACACAATTCAAAGACGATATTTTTGCTGTAGATATTTTCGTAGTGATTTTAGATTATTTGCAATATTTATTTTTTTGTGGTCAAATATGTGCGTTTAATTGTGACCTCCTCTGGCGTGAACCGATTTATGCTCTGTAGTATTTTATAAGATTTGTGTATTTTTTTAGTATTTCTTTCGTAAACAAACTGTACATCGATGATACTTAAATAGATTGTTATAGTTTTTTTGCACTAAAGTATTTTTCACTTTATTTTAGATCTTTTAGATTATTTTTACTGAACCTTTAGGTTTTTTTCATGTATAAAATGATTTGTAAGGCTTATAGGTGATGCACCAAGAAGTTAAATCAATTGTTATAGTTTTTTTTGCACTGAATTAAGGATTTTTTTATAAAAATAAAACTAATTGTAGTTTTTTTTTAAATACACTTTTTTAATGGCAAGGATCAATGACGTCAGAAATCTAGTTTCTTTAGTAAAGCGCCGATTACACTAGCCTTCATGTAGTCCACTACATCTTGTAGGACACTACATGTAGTCTTTCCATTTCCATGTAATTGTTTTAGAAATGGAAAGACTATAATATGTAGTGTCCTACAAGATGTCGTACCCTACAAGATGTAGTGCCCTACAAAATGTAGTGTCCTACAAGATGTAGTGCAACTGCACTATATGTAGGCTAGTGTAATCGGCGCTTTAAACTTAAATACTTGTGACGCCAAGCCAGGCTTGCTTGCATCTATGTTACAGTCAGTAATGTTGAAATATGAAATTTAAAAATTATGTTTTAATTTAATATGTTAATGTTAAGGTGTTTCCCTTTATTCAGAGAGATTATAATTATGTAAAAATATAGATTAAAAAGTAAATATAGAGAATGTTTTAAATATTTGGTTTTTGTACTTATTTATATTTTTGTAATATCAATATTTCAACGCATATTCAATTAAACGAAACAAAAGTATTTACAGAAACATAATTAAATTAATTTGGGAATTCGTAAATATTTCTATGAGTTTTTAGATAAAGCTATTTCTAGATAGAATAATTCTACATGAAGATATGTAGAATTATTTTTAAGCTATTACCATAAAATAAATCTAGTAGAATAGATTTGACCATATCATAGACATGGCATTTTACGAAACAAAAATACTGGTAAAACTGACCATACGGCAACAATAGGCCAGAAAAAAAAACAACAAGTAATTCTTATGAAAAGTAAAAGTTTTATTACCAAAAACCGATGAGTAGTATTTATTTAAAGTAATAACTAGGTATACGTAATAAGTATTTTTTTAAATAATAATCTGTTGTACTTATTATTTTATTCTATTAAAACATTATTTGATAATTTTACTGTCTAAATATACCTATATATGTTGTTCCTATCCTACCTATATCTATACCATTTGTAAAACATTGTGTGAAAAGCAAAAAAAAAACTAGGTATACGAAAAAAAATGTGAAACCAAAATCTGTACTTAAAACAATTGTTTAATAAATATATGTAAAAAAACATCAAAAATGGTTTTTCTCGCTTATTTTTGTACCTTGAAATAATCATTTTTAAAAAAAACAAAAAAAAGGTTTAATTGTCTTTATTGTCACACAGAATAGAAATATTAAAATAAATAAGTACTATATAAGTATAAGTATACACCTACCTTTTTGGATTGTGGAAAACTTCAGTCCAGATAGTCCCTTAGTTTTTTCGAAAGGATGTAATTCCGGTGTACCTCCAGACTTAAACCCACTGTGTTTCTCTCTCACGGCTCACCAGTAAAGGGCCAGGATAGTGAGAAGACTGGCGTTACTCAAGCCTTGCCAAGGGTACAGTTAGCCCGCCTCCGAACCATCGATATTATAATTCGATACTAAATATTCTCCGTGTGTGACGGAGTAAGAATACAGTGTGTCACCACCACATCTCATCCTATGGGTGTAGTAAAAACCGACTAAGGGACTTATCGTGAATATTATCTTTACTTAATAAAAAGAAGGAAAACTTGAAATTAAATCCTATACCAATCCGTCTGGCCAGCGTGGTATTAGTAGGCCAAGTATCCTTCCGTCACGGGAGGAGGCGCGTCTCTGCAGTGGGACATTAGTACAATATCTTGTATCATAACAGCCCGTCTGCTATGATAAAAGATATTGTACTGTAAACCTAATAAATGTTAGTCTTCTCAATTGTTTAATTATTTTATATTGATTATTTCTCGTTATTAAGTTCTATAAACTTTAACAATAGAAAGCTTACCTTCACTTATATCTTAGCAATGAGCTTAGCTTTCCTTTTTATAGCGGGTACTTAACTTAATAAAAGCCAAAGCAAGAGTAAATCATTGTTAGACATCTTACAGTTTAATGATCTGTAATTAAGTATAGCTGACATTAATCAATCAACTATAGCCTATTGCAGTCCACTGCTCGACATAGGCCTCTTCCAATACGCGCCATATAACTCGGTCCTGCGCCTTCCGCATCCAGTCTGGCCCAGAGACCTATAGCTGACATGGAACCCTTTAAGGCTGAGCGCAGACTTGGAACACGACAGTCTTAAGACAGACGTGCTTTATAATATGTATGAATATGCGCACACTTGAGACAAAACGTCGTATAGACAATATTGTCTCAGATAGACAGTTTTGTTTTATGTGTGCTACGTATCGTAGTCAAAACTGTTTCGTTTTAGTTTTAAGACAGACTTGTCTATATGAGGCAAGTCAGTCTTGAAACAGTCTAGTCTCCAATGTGCGCTCAGCCTAAATGTATAAGCTTTGATGTCTGTCATTTAAAATAGCTGTAGCATATTTGCATTGCCGGAAGAACAAGTCCTGTGTTTTACAGTTTTACCATTGTGTCTATTGGCGGCGGCGCAGTAAAAGGGTTAAACTAAAGGAGTTTGCAATATATAATAAACAAGACGATATAATGTATAATAAACATTACCTTATCTCCCAATGCCACATAGAGTTCATTCTCTAATTACCAGAAGAACAAGCGGTTCACTTCATAATAAATCTGCCAATAAAGGGCTTAACAATGTCACAACACAGCCAAGCCGCTGCTTACTCTGGACATACGATTTTAAGCCATAAGTCCTATTTACACATCGACAAGTACAGTAGCGAGTTAAGTAGTAAGTTGTTGATTAAGTTGATTTAAATAGATCTCCGTCCTATTTTTTGGCGAGTTAAGTACGAAGTGCCCCCTCTTTCGCGTCTCGCCAACTTAACTCGCCAAAAAATAGGGTGGAGATCTATTCAAATCAACTTAATCAACAACTTGCTACTGTACTTGTTGATGTGTAAATCTCGGGCTTTAAACCCTTTGTATTGTTATTAGCTACTGTACCTTCCACCTAATCACACTAACATAAGGACACTACCTACTGCTTTAAGGTAGATCGGCTCTGCTATGGTACCGACTTTATGGTCTCTTACTAAACACATCTAGGCGAAGTTATTGACTCTAGGAGAGTCAAAAAGCCGACGAAGGAAAACTTTGGACTGTTTCATTATCGCAGCGGTAGTTTTATTTTTATTTTTATTAATTCCATATTTTTTTAAGGGGACTTTTGTTATGGATGTCGTATGTCAGTCCCATTATACCCTAAACTTATTATAAATATCATAAAATTTAAATATAAATATCATAAGTATTTTGCTTCCACAACAACTTAATAAGTTCCTATGTCAAACCTGCATGTCAATTCTCTTTCTTTAAAATTCGGTTAAGTTAACTTTAGTTGTCAAATTGTCATACCTATTGTATTACCTATTGTCATACCTATTGTATGACAATTTGACAACTAAAGTTAACTTAACCGAATTTTAAAGAACGAGAATTGACATGATTTAAATTCATGATCTTTATAATTATTCATATCGGCCATATTTCACCAATATACTATTAAGGTGTACCTAGATCTTTCTAAGAGCCACAACCAGGTATCAAAGCAGCCGTAGTAAGAAAATGAAAATAACCAACAACTTCTAATAAAAAAAAACATTTAATGTAATAAAGAAAGTACAATGATTACAACTAACAATGCTTACATAAATATAAATAACTACGGCTCTTACCAAACAACAAATGAATTTCCTGGATTGTAGTGAAAACGATTTACATTGCCTATTATGTAAATAAAATATTGTTACAAGCGGAAGAGGAAACAGCAATGAACATTAATATGTATTTAACTTTGTAATACTATTATATAATATAACCATAATTTAGCACCAGAAATACAACCTTTATTAACCAAAACTTCATGAAATACTAATGAAATTAAGCCTACAATTTTTCGTCTTTTTACATCGTGTAATTTTAATCGTCTACCGGTTGATAGAGTCGCAGAGGTAAGACAACTAAAAACCACCAAGTCTACAACAAATTTCAAAATAATCTTATAATATTATCTTTAGATTAACTTACCAATCTATTAACAACGTCAATAAAAAACCCCTGAACCATTTATTCAAAACTTAATTCAGTCCCTTTCAAATGCTGTTCAGCCCACTCGTCAAATCTCCTGGATAAATCATCATCCATAAAGTTCTTCCAATCACCAATTTCACCCTTTCTAATGAATCTAAGATCGGTAGACTCCAAATAACTTCTTCCAAATGACTTTTCGAGTATTGCTTCCAAATTAACAGCTCTGTTACTCTTCATATTTTGGAAGGAAAGATGCTCACAAAGTTTTTCTATTTGAATATCGCTCATGTCTTTGTTTAGGAATTCTGCAGTCCTCCTGACCACGGAAGGTAGATCATGCTTCATCTCTTCAAATTTGATGAAGAGGACGTTAGGATCGTTGCGGCGGCGCCAAAATCCTATGGTAGAGGAGAACTTAGTTAAAGTACTACTGTCTTTAAACTTAAATTATAACAGTTCCAAGTAAATGTCCAAAAGAAAAACTTATTGTGCCTAACTACATATTAGAATGTTATTTTCGTCATCGTATACTTACGTTGTGAATGAATCTGTGTGGTGACGGAGTAAGAATACAATACGTCACCACCCCATCTCATCCCATGGGTGTCGTAGAAACCGACTAAGGGACTATCTGTGAATATAACCTTTACATAGAAAGAAGGAAAACTTGAAATTAAATCCTATACCAATCCGTCTGGCCAGCACGGTATTAGTAGGCCAAGTATCCCTCCATCACGGGAGGAGGCTCGTCCCTGCAGTGGGATATTAATGGGCTGCTAAGATGATGATACTTACGTTAGTAAAACTACTTACAATTAAATGTTTGTTTCCATTACTCCTACTGCGTATTACAAAAGTGAGGTAGGTATACCTTTTTATTGAGTCCCTATCAAAAAATCCTGATAACTAGCAGATAGCTTCACAAGCATTTTCAAATTTAAAGTAACTACCCAATTTCCTCTCAGACTGAATATCGAATTATCTTGCACCTAATTTTTAACTAAATCTGTCTAGCAATACAAACTTTCTAACATTATCACATGACACTCCCAATTGCATTTACCAAACAAGTCTTTAATGCACTTGGCTAACCAGTATTAGCACTTTCACGAATGGTACATAGTTACTTACCTAATATATGATTCCAAACCGGTCCAAAGGGTGCACGGTCCCTCATGAATAGATCGCAAAATTCTTCGAAAGTCCCCTTTAGTCCGTGGACGAGTGTACAGTAATGATAGTAGGATACTACCATGTCCTTTGGGTTCCTCGACGTGTATATTACCTAAGATGTATAACTTAATGTTAAAGTCTTTGTTTTTTAGTTTATGTTTGAATAAACACATACCCCCTTTTTTTAATTTTAGTCCATTGATTAACTTAAATTCATACAATTTTACTTAGAAAAATCTCGCTAAACAGTGATTTAATTTAAGAGGCGTTTATGAGTAAGGGGGATAGTGTAGTTACGGCCATTATAACACCCCCTTATTTATAAAAGACATCTTTAAATAAGTGTCGCAGGGACTATTATACTTTTAATAAACACAAAAATCACAACAACTTTTTTAGCTGCACAAGACTAAAAAGGACAATTTAGCTCATAAAATATCTTCTGCTTACAAGTCTCTGCTGCAGGAAGGTAAGTGGCAGAAAAGGCATTATCTGCCCCAGAAGGGGTAACGTTTGCGAAATACAGCCTGGTCCAAGCGTAGGTGCAATTTTCGTGTGATCTACTAATGATTGTATTTACTCATACTCTTTATTGTCCGTGTGGTGACGGAGTATGAATATAAAATATCTCTCCACCGCATCTCATCCCATGGGTGTAGTATTAATGTCCCACTGCAGGGACAGGCCTCCTCCAGTGACGGAGGGATACTTGGCCTACTAGTACGCTGGCCAAAAGGATTGGTATAGAGTTTATTTTCAAGTTTTCTTTCTTTTTATTACATAAAGATTATATTCACGGATAGCCCTTAGTCGGTTTTTACGACACCCATGGGATGAGATGGGGTGGTGACATACTGTATTTTTACTCCGTCACCACACGGAGAAGGAACTTTATCAAATCAGTCTGAAATCAACAAACCTTAGGCTTAGCAGTACCGTCTTCCTTCTCAATCTCAACAGGCAACAGATCCCAGGGTAAATGACTGCGGATGTAGCGAGGGAACGGCAGACGATGCTTCACCAGATCCACTGAAGTACCCTGCACTGACTCCTTGTGCCAGTTCGAATGGCCGGCCACCATGATGCAGGAGAGTTCCACTAGAGGACATCGGATCTAAAATTTGTTGTGCCAATGAAAAACAATGTCAGGGAAGCTAATCTATACTTCTATACTAATATTATAAAGAGGTAAAGTTTGTGTGTTTGTGACGTTGTAGGGGGTAATCTCTGGATCTACTGAACCGATTTTTAAAATTCTTTCTGTGTTGAATAGTCCATTTATCGTGGAGTGTCATAGGCTATATACTTAGTATCACGCTATGACTAATAGGAGTGGAGCAGTAATAAAATATGTTTATACAAGGGACGTGTTTTATTCGCCGCCCAACGAAGTGGGCACGGGTCAGCTAGTACTTATTGAACATTTTAAAAAGGCACGGCGCTTTTCTGATTGCCGTACTGGAGAATTTTCCAAAGCTTATCCTACTCTCTCCCTTCATTGCAGAACAAAACAGCCTCAATGGATCTCTAAATTGTCACTGTGGAGTGTGGAGTCAATAATGTGATTGTCGTTTTATTCCAAAATCAAAAGTGGTATAACCAGCTGAACGTACTTTGAACTTGTGATGAAATTGGAATAGTTTTCACGTACGTTTTGAAATCAGCAGGGATTTTAAGTTTTTGGAATCAAATTGAACCACTTTTTACTTAAAGACAACTTTGTTGAGTTTTGGGTGTTTCTTCGAAATTCGATTCTTTGTCTGATTCATATGGGCAAATTTATTTTTTTTCACATTTTGGCTTATAAAACATGTTTTTGTCAAAGATGATAACCTAATATACAATGTCTGAAAAAGGCACACTTTTTTATGAAATGGTTTTCGAGATAATTAACTTAAAATTTTTTGAGGTCATATAAATCAGTATTAGGAACAAAAATGAAATTCTAGTTATAAAAATCAGTCATTTATTTATTAAAATCACAGTTGATAATCACAATGATTATCACCATTAAATCTAGTTATTAGAAGCATTGACAACTTGACAATATCAATAATTATCCGTGCCGCCATATTAACAATATGTGTGAAATTCTGATTAATATAGTATTTTTACCGTATGAATCAGGTGCATATTATTATAAATCAAAATTTTGCCTTTTAACATCGGTTAATCTCTACACGTATACAATTAAGGATTGCTATTTATACATAGGCTTTTAGTCCCCAATTGAATTATATTTCCAACAGATTCAAGTTTGAAAACCATTTAGGTTAATTATAACAGCCAACATAGTAATCAGAAACACAGGTGAACCAAAGTAATATGAATCAGATATTTACATTTATAACTCCGCAACAACACGAACCAGCCGCATGTAACGTCGTGACCACGTCAGCAGAGTCCCTGGCTACCACCAGCACTAGAAGGGATCTCCTGATGTTTCGTACTTAGCTAGGTACGTTCGAGTAAAGCGCGCGAATATGAATCAGACTTTTGTGCCGGACACTCACAATTTATTTTTTTATTAAAAAACTATCGCAAATATTAGTACCATTTTTTTTTGTGTAAAGAAACGACTAATATTCTATCGTAATATTTATAACGCACATCGATTCGTTAATAAGAAAAAACGTTACTGTTACTAACGTTCAAGAAACTGGGGTACGGACACACCATATTAATCAGAAGAACGCTTTTTAATATATTTTTTTAAATATATAAAATCTATTATTAAAAAACAATAACGTGTGCAAGATAGGTAACTGTCTATACTATGTTTAAAAAATAATTGCAGTTTGGTTGGTCTGTTAGTTACAAAGAAAAACCTCCAGACATCGAAAATGTTGGGCTCGAAGAATCACCCTTTTACTATAATAAAAGTAAATACCAGTGCTTGCTAATAAGTGTTATCTAATTAGAACTATTAATCGACAGACGAATTCCTAAGAATACTTACTCAAATTGAACTACTTTTTACTTAAAGGCCACCAGTTTTACTATAATAAAAGTGAATACCAGTGCTTGCCAATACGTCTTATATATTTAGAACGATTAATCGACCGATGGATTCTTAGGAGATTACCATAAATATTTCATTATTAACGAAGTCGTTAATTAATGATTAATGTCTCTACCGGGACTGCTAAATATTACGTTTAGTTCACTTACTTGCTGCAAGGACTTAGCACCTTCGTAGTCCAAGTCGTGGCCGATCAGCCACACCATTTCCTGAGCCCATGTCGATCCTTGATGATAAAAAAAACATATTATGTTACGCTATTAATATGTGATTTTAGTACCAAACCTTTAAGACTTATATGAGACTATATTGGCCATACTAAGTTAAATTAATGAAATTATGTATTTTTTTGTTACATTCATACAACGCCATCTGCTTCCAAACTTAGCAGAACTTGTACTTATGAGTACTTGACAACGGATAAACATAAATACTAGAATACTTTTTTTTGTAAATATATAATTATTATACATAGAAAACACCCAGACTTATGCAATCAATCATGTTCATATACACAAAGATTTGCATTGAGCGGGTAACAAACCCGAAACCTCTGCGTAACAGTCATGTGGTGTAACGATTAGGTACGCTATGCGCCACAGAGGTCGTAAAACTTGTGTCTGTAGCGAAAAATACGTATTCAGTTTTTACGGACAAGGATAAACATTGATTGACTTAAGATAACTGTTAGGTATTCATTCGGCGTTACTGAATTTCAAATAAAATAATTTAATCCCAATATAAGTAAGTATATCCGTGTGGTGACGGAGTATCCATCCCATGGGTGTCGTAGCAAACGACTAAGGGACTATATGTGAATATTACCTTTACATAGAAAGAAGGAAAACTTGAAATTAAACCCTATACCAATCCGTCTGGCCAGCATGATATTAGTAGGCCAAGTATCCTTCCGTCACAGGAGGAGGCCCGTCCCTGCAGTGGGACATTAATGGGCTGTTATGATGATAAGTAAGTATAAGGGCTCTTTCAATTGAGCCGCTTCATGTCGTACGGCTGCGGCGTTTTCGGTGCATTTTTAGGACGGCTCTTTTATAAAAACAAACGAACAACGAAATCTTAATGAATCTTAATGAAAACAACGAAATCTTTTTTCAATTTGTTTAAATAAACAAACGAAACGGCTTAATTGAAAGAGCTTAAGCTTGTTATAGTCGTATATTTTTTTGTTACACAGAAAACCCAAAACTACGCAAACAAAACTAAATCTTTTTGTCTAAGCTCATAAAAAATTACATTTAGCATGAATCGCAACCAAAAACTCTGCATAAATTAAGTCTCCTATATTCTTCTAATATATAACGCTACATATTTCGTCATACAGATAAAAAATAATATTTAAAAAATAAAAGCTCACCTGTCCTCGGGTAAGAACACATCCAGACATCGTTATCCATTACTTCCATATCAAGGATATCCTGACCAATAGTCATATAATCAGCCGGCAATATAACTCGTCCAGGATTTATCTCCACCATACAGTCTTTCTTATCAAACATTCTGTCCAACAGATCACCCGTTTCAGGGTCCAATTTCGAAAACGTCAACTGAGGCCTAGTCTTCATTTTTGTGTTTAAAAAAAAGTAATTAAAAATTCTTTATCATAGACACGACCAGCTGTTTTGAAGTACGGAAATATTGTGTTGCCGTGTTGCACATTCGCGTTGCATTTTCCTTCACGCTCAGTGCAGAAAGCCGATTACTTTCTACCTGTAGGATAACCATGTGTTGTTTAATAGTTAAGGAATATTTACGGAAATGACGACCTTAGCGTAGTGGTTATATAACATGACTGCTACACAGAAATCTCGGGTTCGATTCGCGCTCAATGCAAATCTTTGTGTGCATGAACATGATTGTTTGCATTGGTCTGGGTGTTTTCTTTGTATAATCTGTATGTATTTACAAAAAAAAAGTATTTAAGTAAGTAATTATGTTTATCCGTCGTCTAGTACCCATAGTACAAGCTTTGCTTAGTTTAGGACTAGAGGGCGTTGTGTGAATGTGCGAGGAATATTTATATTATATTCAAATAGTTGAAGTTGTTTTTTGACTATCACCCGTAACCTTCATTTCTGAACTTTATTCGCGCTATACACAAGGTTCATTTTTTTAATTAAATTGCCGTGTCTAACATATAAAAATTGCTGTTAGTTAGTAAGAGTTAGCTTCTCTCATCTCACTGCTGGTCAAAGGCCTCTAACAACTGACTTTCAGATGTTTGGGTCCAGGTATTTCTACGCTCTGTCCAGCTCATCTTGCAACCTCTGTCGCCGCGACTGTAAAATAATAATTTATAAAAAGCCTGAAATTAAAGCTATTCCCCGCGTTACCAACACAAATATAATAAGACACAACTAAAAGATTTTTTTCGGAAATTATAATTAGTCTTTGAAGAAATTGCCGTTTTATTTCTGCGCAGTCTTCACATTCTTTTAAAACATACATATTTTAAATAATTTTTATTATTTAAGAAATATAGAATATATAAACAACATCTAACTATTAAGATAATAAATAAGCCTGTGAACATGGGGCCAATTTAAAACAGAGGATTTTTCCATTTGTTTAATTATAACTTCTTCCGACACTTTTTTTTCTGTGTTTTGAACAATCAAAGAAAAATCCAAGAAAACTTTAGTATGAAAAATTAAACTTCTGATAAATCATACAAAACGGCAATTTCATAGGTAAAGACCTAATATTTCCGGAAAAAGGAGAAGGATAACTTAAGATGGAACCCAATAGCAATCTAATATGCCGTGCTATAAGCAGGACAAATTTTCCTTTATATCTACAGGTTCGTCCCTACTTATAGTAAGGCATTAATAAGCTTTTATGACGGTAAGTCTCTTAAGCAATTTTTTTTTAATTATGAACAAAACTCTTTTTGTAATAGGATTATTTTAATTAGTGCGAAACATGGTCACCCTAGTATTGCATCTTCATAAAACGAGCCGGGCCGGTTTAAGCTTTACTAGATTTATTTTGTTTATCTTCCTGTATACAATAATATATTATGCATACCTACATAATTATTACGTAATATACAAATTCCACACGGATCTGTGTGGTGACGGAGTAAGAATACAATATGTCACCACTCCATCTCATCCCATGGGTGTCGTAGAAACCGACTCAGGGACTATCCGTAAATATTATCTTTACAAAATAAAAAGAAAGAAAACTTGAAATTAAACCCTATACCAATACGTCTGGCTAGCTTGGTATTAGTTGGCCAAATATCCCTCCGTCATGGGAGGAGGCCCGTCTCTGCAGTAGGACATTAATGGGCTGTTATGATGATACAAATTCCTTTTAACGACATCTAGGCTGGACAAACCGTGGTTAGGATAAGGTTTAAGGGCCTTTACTGTATTGTATTGTATTGTATTTATTTCTCAATGTAATGTAACAAAATAACAACTTATTGACGTCAATTAAAATCTACTTCATCTAAGTTTATCGTCATAAATATTAAAAGTTTTTCAACTCTTTTTATGTAGCATATTATAGACGTCTATATAATTTTACAACATTGTAACTGTATAGCTGCAACCATTGTATACCATATTAAAACTGAGAATTTGTACTACAGGATCAATATAAATTTTTAATATCTTAAACTAGAAATAATCGTCCTGTAGGGAGTACTTTTATAAAAGTGGATGCACCAAATCACATTTATTAAGTTATCTAGTAACAAAAACGTCGTTCAACTAAATGACCCCTTAGATAAATAAGTGGTACCAAAAATTATTTTGTTATTTGTGGTTTTCTTCTATGGTTTATCCAAATTGTGCAAAATCAAAGCCGCAGCCTTAGGCCTGGCTGGAAGCTAGCATTAGATAACAACATTAGGTACTTTCTAATCAATATAAGGATTCTCCGCGTGGTGACGGAGTAATAATACAATATGTTACCACCCCATCTCATCCCATGGGTGTCGTAAAAACCGACCAAAGGACTATTCGTGAATATTATCTTTACGAAATAAAAAGAAGGAAAACTTGAAATTAAACCTTATATTAATCCTTTTGGCCAGCGTGGTATTAGTAGGCCAAGTATCCCTCCGTCACGGGAGGAGGCCCGTCCCTGCAGTGGGACATTAATGGGCTGTTATAATAGTATATTATTGTAAATAGGTACTTAATATAAATATTCTTCTCAATCACTTTGTTATCACTACACTGATATCAGACCTTTAGTAGGTACTGGGTTTTGATTATACTTTCTACGTCGCCGGACAGGTCGGGCAAAGCCTGTCTTCTCGCCATTCGGCACTTATTTTAGTTGGTAATTGTTTTTTCCATTATTTATGAGCCCAGCCCTCCTGGCGTACCTACTAGAACAAAGGCGGCGCTGCCTATATACCTAGCTCGTGAAAAAAACGTTTACATTCTAAAATTTAAGAATAAATAGAATAAACACAGTATTATTGAACTAGCTGAGCTGAACTTAGGCTAAGTAGAATAATAAAATTGATATCGATATAACGATCTACATTGAAATAAAGAATTAATTTGTGAGATCCACAAAATTATTGTCCTGAGTCTGGGTGTTCTTTGTGCCCGTTATTGATATTTGTAAGAAGTCCCCGCGACACAAGGCATGATCCCTAGTGCGGAAGTTATCTCTTAAAAAAACAAACATCTTTATTAAAGTTAGACATAATTACGTAATCGAACGATACCGCACATGTACCAAGTGATCCAACTCGGTAACATTTCCTTTTAGCGGCTAACTTTCTGTTTACGTCTTACGCATTACTGCGTTTGATAGCGAAGTGGTAATAGGTGATGCGCAACGGGCGGCGTAAGTCAGCCACTCAAGCGCGGTACGTCATTCCGTGAGTTTGTGAACCAGAAACATTAGTAAATAAGTAAACTTTATTGATTCAGAAAATGGTAGTAAAATTTTCAGTATGACTGACTTTATTCCAAGTGGCGAGGAACTGATTTTTGTATAATTTTATCAATTTTTTTTCATTTTAACAGTATCGTCAAATTCTAAAATTCTTAGTAAGTACATAGGTACATTAAGTAGATACTATTAAAGATTTATTCGTACGACACTCACAACAACCGCAAATGATTGCGCTTTTCACTTTTTACTAACCGCCATGTAAGTTATTTGGCTTAGCAATATTTTGAAAATGATATTCTTTGAAACAATTAATATTTATTTAATAATATAATAAGCTATAAAAATAACATAAACTACCCCTCTTAACCCATAAATTTAAGTAACAAAACCATAGAGTTAAGTAATCCCGGTATACCGCCCAAAGACAACAGAATTTTGATCGATGAAACCAACAAAATGTCATAGGAATTGTAAACAAAAACATTGATTTGCAATTCGGTTTTATTTTTGTTTAAATATGTCCAAGATGACTAACGTTAACTCAAGTCTGGCATATGAAATACTGCTGTATCTAAATAGTTTTTATTTAGGCATGTTCTTCGTATGTGAAGTTGCAATGGGTATATTAAAAGCGATAAACGTTTCCTACCCAGAAAATGCTTTATTGACTGAAGCCGGTATATTCTGTGCCTTGTGTATTGTTGAAGTAATTCGTATTTTCTTAGGACGACGTGGAAACTTAGCCAGCAAGAGTAAGTAAAGTTATTACATACCTTTTTGTTATTATTCATAAAATAATTTAACAAATATTAAGTGCCCTCTGACCTGAACCACCGCACTACCAGTAGTGTCGTAGGAAATAATTTTTCCCTTCTGCACTTGGTACTAGCAGCTTCGTAATAACTGGTTTTATGATTGTCCCAAACATGTGACTCTCCCAATTCTTGATTCCCTTTGTGTCCGTTAAAACAATAATAGTAAAAGTTCCTAAACAACAAGATTTAAAAAAAATCTGATAAATTATAAATTTGTACCTACATAATTTGGCAAAAATTATTAAATTATCAACCAGTCTATATTTTGATGTGTTTTTATATTGGACATTGTCTAGAAACTGATTTAAAGGGTACCCAACAATTTCCTAAACTTGTAAAAAGCCACCTAGTAGGGTGTGTTTTAAGAAAAAATCATTAAAGAAATATTTAAAAATACAATATTTTTAAGTATAATATTTATTTGTTATCCTTATGTTAAAAAATATGTAATAAAACGAGTCCCATTTTTTCTTTACAGAAGTTCCAGTATTCTTCTCTGTACTTTTAACAATACCGTCTGCAGTGGGTGTGTGTTATTTTCTAATATACCAAACATACATACTTCGGTTGGAGTATATATGGTGTGCAGTTATGCTAATGTTTCATGCACTTGAACTAGCATTCGCCATATTATTCATATTTACAGTATGTAAACATCAACAGTATGAATAGAATAACTATAAATGTATGGTATTGCCAAAAAGATATTAATGCCAAATTGACATGACTGAGAGGATGTACATCTACATGGTGGTGATAAAATGTAGTCTAAATTAATCATTGTATACTAATTTTAGTTATGCACTTAAACTTTTGAATGCCAAAGACACCTATGGATGTCACATCAAAATGTGCTTATGACACTACTAACAGGACAAAAATAATACCACTTGTTTCATCATCATCATAACAGCCCGTTAATGTCCCACTGCAGAGACGATCCATCTGGCCAGCATGGTATTAGTAGACCACTTGTTTACTTACAAATATATTTCTTTCTTATTGTTATTCCAAAATTTGCCTTTGGTGTTAAAAAGTTTATGGTTTACTAGTCTTGCATAGCAGATTATTCATGTCTTTAATTTTATGGAAAGTTATAAAACCAATTCAGTATTAAAATAACTACTAAACATAAGTTTTAAGCCAGATCTTGTGTGCTTTATAAAGTATTTCATTCATAATAAAAGTTTAAATAAATACTATGCGTTTCAAATAAGAATAGGACTGTCAGAGCGCCATCTTGTTTCGCATTTCTAACGAACTTCATGAATGTCATGTACGGTAGGAAAAAAATAAACACAAAATTTTATTTATTTTTACTTCAATATGTTATATAAATTTTTAAATAAATTAAATTTTAATTGGAATTCAATTCTCCCACACCACTTATGGCATGATAGCTACGTTCTTCATCCGAATCAGATTCTATGTGAAACAAACTGCAAAATTTTCAATAAAACCGGTTTTTTTCGTAAGGTTTTTTATGTTATTGTTTCAATGTAACAAACAAATAAAACGGTAAAAAACGAAGAAAAAATTTTTTCGTTGAATAAAACAATCTGTTTCTATCTGAATTTTAAACGCTAAATATTTTTATTTAAATTATTTTACGAATTTTTTTGTTGGTCGTACTAAAATGACAGTTGCCACATGAAGTTGGCAGCAAGTGCGATCCTATTCTTATTTGAAACGCATAGTAATGCCTGGCTATTTCAAATGGTCTATTGACTAATTGTTCAAAGGATTGGCACATAAATTTAAACACAAAATATGGAATAACTTTACTTTCTTTTTCAATGTTTTTCTTGGTACTGCATAGTAAAGTATATAACTTTCCTATCTTATGTGTTAAAATGAATGTGCCAGTATAGTTGTGTCTTAATTTTAAGCAAGAGCAAAAGTTATTTTTAACATTAATTTATTACTTTAATAATTATATATTATTACTTCAATTATAATAATTATAACCTACTTTCTTATTATTAAGGTGGCCTACTGCTTGTAAAACATTCCACTACCTACTTTTATCATTTATTATATTACAAATATATTTATTGCCTTTGATACACTGAGAAATTGTGTAATGAATAGTTCAATTGCATTATTATTAAGGCTTTAAATTATAAAAAACTTTTAAAATGTAATTATTGCTTCCAAATAGTTTGTGTAGCCTAATTTTCAACTTTCTAATTTACTTGTTTTTGTAGGTACAAAAATGTTCCATTTTTTATAGGTGTTGTGACATTAGTATTAATGTGAGTAACCCAAGGAACTTACACTCTAACTGGAATGTTTACAACAACTGTATGAGTGGAGTGTGTCCCTCTCTAAACGAGAAACCAACATTTAACTTACAGTTGCAAGAGAGAGATGCAGTCCCCCTTCGTTGTTGTCCTTGTCGGAGTATTTTTCCCCCTCATGTCATATAAACAAATATAAACCTTATGTTGTTAGTAGTAATGTACGATTTAATTTGTCTAAATTTGCTTTGTAAGCATTCCAGTTAGAGTGTAAGTTCCTTAAAGTAACCAAAAAGGAAAATTAATAGGTTAAGCTTAGTTTATTTCACTTTTTTTTAAATCAGAATGATATTGTAGCACAAACTCTTTTCTTCTATAAGAAGGACCATAAATATAATAATAAATAAAATAAAAATAGTTGTAGTAAAGTTGTCACAAAGTTGCCGCACTAAATGCCACAAGACATAATGACTTACATTATAAAAAAAATTAATATGAGTGCCTTGAGCCTGGATAATACAAGCTTCATGTTTGTAACAGAGTAACCTTGTGACAGAGCTTTATACTAAGGCCTCATTTACGGAGAAGCGTAGGTGCCATCCGCGGGCTCTGCCGCAAAAAACCGTCCCATTTTAAACAAACGCGTCTAAAATCGCTTTTCTGTAAATGCACTCATATAACGCCATATTTGACATAATTGCGGGCCACGCCGCTTATCGCAACGCGCGACGCCCCGCGTCTCCGTAAATGAGGCCTTAGGCTAATATTTGAAATAAAGCAAATGAATAAAATAAGTAAGAATAAAAAAAAACATTTATACTAGCTTGGTTATGTGTAGCTAATAAAATTAAAAAGTCCTAAATCAGTATTAAAACCTAAGTTAATTACTATATAATTGGTACAATTATTATTGTTAAACATTATGCTTCAACTTAACACTGAAATAAAACACTATTATTTACAGATACTAATTAATTTTTATTGCATAAAACTATTCTACCTTAAATATTTTAATCCTATTCATTATTAGGTTGTGTAATATGTTCTGGCAGTTTAAGACATTCAATCTTTGTCACTTTTAATGCACACCCTTCTGGAAGGTTCCTCTCTATGTATTCTAGGTATGTATCGCATGTTGAGCCAGTGAGCCTTTGTAGATGTACAAATCGGAAATAAGTTCTTATTTCATACTGTACTCTATGCTTTTTGTATATATGAACCGATCTGAGTAAGGTGTGCCTTTCCTTTTCTGCTTTTCTTAATGCCCAACTGTAAGAAAAATTGTATAGGTATTTTATTTTACAATTCACAATATAAATATTGTACACAATACTGTCTAGTTCCAAACTAAGCAGAGCTTGTACTATGGATAGTTGACAACAGGTGAAATATATTTTAATACAGAAATGTATTAACTTAACATCTATAATTTTATCCTTGTGTATGCAAGCACTCATATTTATGCAGTTTAGCATTAACTATGTTCAAGAAAAGTAGACTTCTTCTTTCAAAAGAAATAATTAGGTAAAAGATTAGATGAACCTGAATTGGATATTATACAATAAATATTTACAGACATCTATTCTGTACTGTACACAGCGCTATCTATTCCCAAAGTAAGGTAGTTGCTGTGTTGTGGGTCACACAACAACGGATTAACATACTTAAATACATATTTTGCATACATAGAAACACTCAGATTAATGCAAACAATCATGTTTATCACACAAATATTTGCATTGGGCAGGAATCGAACCTAAGACCTCTGCATAGCAGCCATGTATTGTACCAACTATGCCACAGAGGTCGTCAAGAATATGGTCAGATAGTACGAAACGGGACACTTTAAATTTTTTTTTTTACCAATCAAGAATATATTTTAAAAATAAAAAGTACCTTTTCGTAACTTCAATTCCCAAATGTGAGGCAGCTGCTACACAAAACCAAGAATAACTCAGAAGTACTGCAGGGTCAATTCCTCGCATCTCCAATTCCACTCTTTTGTATAATTTATCTAGATCAATTTTAGCAGGCACTGATTGTGGTTTTTCCGTCGTAGGAGTTGCTGCCAAGGCAGAAAGAGGCCTCGTATAGCTGGAGACAATGCCATTTTTCAGCAAGGGGGCTGACCGCCAAATACTCTAAATAGAACAAATTTATAGGTTATAATTATTAATATATTTGATTAGGCATTTATCAGCAGAATGAATATATAAATTAAACAAAGTTACCTTAAATAAATTCATCTTAAATTTGATCTTATGATAAAGATAACCTCATAATATTTTTATACTGACTGACAGAAGTGACAGACGGTGTTTTTTTTTTCATAAATGTCCCTTACGGATACGGAACAGGCGAAAGTCAGTGAACATTCGGTCTAGTCATAAGTTACAGCTGATAGTGTTTCCGCTCTTTAAAACAAATTAAATAATATACTGCTAATAATTCAGCCGGATGTTCACACCTGGATAGGCCTTCTCCAAATATTTCCATCCTGCGCGGTCCTGTAATAATTAAAAAAAACGAATTATTTGGCCTGGCCACCCTTTGGAAATAGGTTTATTAATATTATTATTTATACATCGGGTAACATCCTAATGTCAAATGACAGAAGAAAAGATAACTTAGATAAATTTTATTTTATTTTGATTGATTGTGAACTCGTAGTAGAAGCCGAGAATAAAATGCTGAGGTGTTAAATCAGTAAAAATGATACCAATACCTGTCCAGACTGTAATAACATCATAATTTAAAACGACACATTTATTATTAGCCCTAAAATGGTAGGACCTACTTTGCTGCTAAAAATGTTACATTGCCGACAAATAAAGAGAAGAACGCGTAAAGATAATCATAATCAGGCTATTGAGGAACGTTCTCAGAAAGAAACCATTCAAGAAGGAGTAGAATTAAAGAAAGAAAACGTAGAAAATATATGTAGAGTTTGTTTAAATGAGGGCACTATTCCTATTTATGGAAACACCAACACAGAAAATATTTCTGACGCATTAACTTTATTTGGTGGCGTTGATATTAGAATTGATGATCCTCATCCTAAATTAATATGTGAAACATGTAACTCTTTACTACAAGGTGCAATATTATTGAGAAAAACGGCGCAACTATCCGACGAGATTTTAAAAACTCCACAAATTGAAGAACCACCAGACAATAACAACGAAAATGATAACATAGACTACTCTGATGAAGATATTCCATTAATATACATAGATCAGAAAGAAAAAAAGCAGAATGTACATCATTGTAAAAAATGTAATGTTACTTTTGATACATTCAAAGAACTAAATGACCATAGAATGTCTGAAGAACACGAGAATATGAGACATGTATGTCCGTATTGTCATAAATCATATGCACCATTATACTATAAAAAACATTTAGCATTACATACAAAGGGGGCAGCGTACATGTGTGATGTGTGTGGTAAAAATTTTATAATGCAAGGACACTTCACTCGTCATAGACTTACGCATTTCTACAAACTTCCATTCAAATGCAATCTATGTCCGTATAAGGGACGGTTTAGGGAGTCATTGAAGATGCATATGCGTTCTCACACTGGTGAGAAACCGTATCAGTGTACACAATGCCCATCCAGATTTATAAATAAAAGTAATTTAAATAAACACATGTTAACGCATAAAGACGCACCAGATTTCAAATGTGATTCATGTGGTAGAAGGTTTTATACAAAACGAGAAGTAGAACTGCACTATAAGGTAGATCACGCTGGTGTGAAAGACCATGTGTGCAATGTTTGTGGTAAAGCATTTGGTTATAGAAAACAAATGATGAAACATGAACTTAAAGTTCACAAACGTGCCAAGTTAAGAAGTGGTCGTACACCTTTGTATTTAAAAGTTGAAAGTATGCAGCAACAAGGGCAGAATATCATAACAGAGAGCTAAATTTATCTAACCTTTTGCCTCAGTATTTATTACATAATCAAGTCTATAAAGTACAGCCTTATTTATAAAATATAACTCTATGCCATATAATTCTATGATTTTGTCAGAAATCCAGGATATAGACTATCAGCAAATATTATTGCCTCTTTGTATTTTATAAATAAATTATGTCTACTGTGCCAAATTTATTTAGTTTTCTTTCTTTTAAATCTCCTAGACTTTGAGCTAGTGTTGTTGAACTATCGATTGTTTTACTATCGATAGTTTTCATCTGAAAAACAACATCCTATCGATTGGACTATCGTTAGTATTGTAGATCGATAAGAAGAAACTATCGATTCTATTATTGTTCGTCAAGAAAAAACTATCGATAGTATCAATCCTACCGATAGTATCGTTTATTTTAGAGTATCGATAGTCTGCGAATTTGCAATATCATATTATATATAGTATTGAGTATGTTTTAACAATAATTTAACTAAATAAAGACCATAGCGCCATCATTATTGTTGTAATTATTAAGCATTAACTTAAGTATTGTAAGCGATACTATTGTTAATTGGAAAATTATTGATAGTTTTTTCTCGGCGAAAAATAATACTATCGATGTTATGCTTAGCGAGCTAAAATAGTATTGCCCTTATTCGAAACTATTGCCTGATTCTGAGCTATCGACATTATCGATAGGTCTATTGATAATGCTACGATAGGTTGACTATCGATTAATCATCGATCGGCACTACTTTAAACATATTGCGCGCGATCCCCTCTCCTTTTGCTACACGACATTTTTTTTTTATGAGAATAAAAGGCTAAATACTAAACATATAGGTACATTATACACCTAACTCTTATTATATACTTATGTATATGAAAGTGCACGAAAATTGTACGCATTTTTAAATGGTGTTATAAAATAATTATTTAATTTTCCGATGACCAGTGAAGATCCTCCTGTTAGTTGATTACCCAGCCATTCCTAACTTATCCTAAATCCGATTATGAATGTTGAAAAAAAGGAAAACTTTAATTCCTCACTATTTACCCAATGTTGTAAAAAATACGTGTAAACATTAGAGCGGTTAGAGCCTTCGCAAATGACTTATGTATAAGTAGGTACTATAGGTACGCTCTTCAAATAATAGTTTGCCGCGCAAATACTGTGTACTCAACGCACACGGTGTGTGACTGTGATAATCACAGGTAATATGTCATTGAAGAGAGATGTGTTCGCTAAAGTAACAAATATTCCAGTGCACAATGTGTACTAAAGTCTGTAAAGTGGCTTGTTTTGAGTTTTGAATAATAGGTAGTACGAGCTTGTTTTTTGTCAGGGACTCCCCTTACTTTTGTCCGATCCGCTCGATAAAACTTGTAAAAAAATCATGCTTTTGATTGGAAATTGAGAAAGAGTGTAGCTAAATGTAATCTATTACAATATAATATTAATATTACATCAAGATATCATTTTGATCTTTGAGTTTATCTTGGAAGTAATTATGCTAAACTTTAAACATTACATAAAAAACATACATTACGATTTGTACATACAAAACCAAGAATTTATTTTTAAAATACGCTTTCCGTGGCTTTCCGATTTTTAGAATCGTACGTAAAAGTTTGATGTTGTCTATAATCTGTTGACTTGACATCCCTTTTGACAGAAGGCGGGCGACATTTATTTCCACTTCTGGGACTGTCATATCCACAGAATATTCTCTAGGTTCAGAAAGTCGGCATTTCAGTAAAAATCGATCAGTGTATGTTGATAAATATAACATAATTGTATAGGTAACAAAGCGTTATCTCCAGAAGTTAGCAAAATGGATATTAAATCGTTTTTATACTCCTGGTGTGCCAAGAAAGGGCATAATCCGGTGTTTGATATTCGTGCTACAGGTTAGTAAGTGCATATAAATGAATAGAAAAGCTGTATAGAGTTTAATTAGTTGCCGCATTACAGCTGACTCTATTGATAATCAAAATAATTTGTTATTCTTAGGCCCAAAACATCGTCAAAGGTTTCTATGCGAAGTTCGCGTAGAAGGCATTCCATACGCCGGTGTCGGTAACTCGACTACCAAAAAAGAAGCGCAGGTGAATTCTTCTAGGGATTTTGTGAACTATCTTGTAAGGAGTGGCCTCGTGGCTGCGGCTGAAGTACCTGCTGATAGTAGACCTGCAGTTGAAGAAGATGCTGGGCAAGACCAGAGTAATAGTTTCGTACAACAAGCAAAGCCAGTTTTTCAGGTAATGCGATTGTTTTTGTTGCTGTTTGATGTCAATAGATTTACCTAACATTAAGATATTGGTATCCTTAATGGATATTATCAAATTCAGGCATTTTTTTACTTATAAAATGTTATTCTAGGATGGTATGGGCCCACAAACTATGGGTCAAGCATACCATGCGATCGGTGGCCCAAGCCAACATTTCACGTACATGGACCGTATGCAACAACAGAAGAACGTTGAAGAAGCTGAAGACTTAGATGTGAATGCCAGTCTTCATGGTAACTGGACTATGGAGAACGCAAAATCTAAACTACATCAATTTCTTCAAGTTAATAAAATTAATTCAGAATATGCGTATAAAGCCGTTGGTCCGGATCACACAAGGTTTGCAATTTTTTTTATAATGCTACAGATTGATAGTACAGTCAGCTGCAAAAAAATGTCACCCCTTTGGCACGCTTTTATATTTAAAAGGGGGTTAGATTCCTTTGCAGCTGACCGTGCCAAGTGGTGCTACATAAATTCTTTTGAGTGTGGTTTTTGATCACTTTTTTGGAAAACTACATTAAATTTATAGTATAACTTTTATTCTAAGCATTTTAAACAAAAGAAACACGAAAGTTTTAAAGTTAATATTAAACAAAAGAGTCCTGAAGGGCTTTTATAAGTCCATGAGTATGTATATTTAATCCAATATAATGTATAAAAATTAAGATTTATTAAAGCATTCTCTGAGATTACTTTAAGCTAATAACTTAATAAAGCACAATTATATGTGTTCATTCATGTGTAGCTGTGTTTAAATTTATATTCTCTATGGACTATAACTATTTCACATGCTTGTTGTCTCAAATTTTACACCATTTCATGCTTTTTATATATATGTCGGAGGGAAATGAGGAAATCTGGGATTTCACGAGATACATAAGGATATGACGAAATCTCATTTGTACCAGAAAAGAAATGCTCATATTTTTGTTTGTGGGTTAAAAAACAAAAGGATTCCAACTTCTGTAGGTTAGGTTAGAACTGTGACCATAATGACAAGGCATTTTGGACATTTACCAAAATTTCGTGATATGCCTAGGGATTTTGTGAAATCCCTGGTTTCCTCATTTCCCTGCGACGTATATTAACCCATTTTTTGTGCACTTCTTAGGTATTTCCTTTTACCATAGATCATGTTATTCTCCACATTTTAAGCCACTGATTATTCTTAATATCATAAGAAAAATCATTGGCTAACTGATTTAAGTCGACAATCTGGAACTGTTGTCAATTTAATTGTATTTGGAGCACTATCTCAAGAATAGTCAAGTAGAAAATTGATACCAGCATGTGTATTCTCGTACCTAAAATTCGGCTAAGTTAACTTTTAGTTGTCAAATTGTCACACTCTAAATAAAACTTTAACACGACCATAAAAGATTACAATTGCAATAGCAAAAACATGACAACTAAAAGTTAACTTAACCAAATTTTAGGTACGAGAATTGACATGCAGATTTCAAATGTACAATGCAATCTCTGGACAGATCCATAGAATGCATTGTGAAATTGACAATAGCAAATAAACGAAATATCGAGATATTTACTATGTTAAGGGTTTTCGAGTTTCCGTTCCATGATCACGGAGGATCATGGTGCTTGTAACAGTGTCGAAATATCGGAAACTCGAAAACCCTAAACATGGTAAATATCCCGATATTTCGTTTATTAATAGTGAATGTGACCATGACAGTGTAAATAATTATATTGACAATAGCAAAAACTGCTATCGCAAAATCAGATTAAGATCACAAATCAAACCAAAATTTTATTGGATTGTGATTTATAATGAGAATATGTGCGATTGCAGGTTTTATTTAAAACTGTATTCAACAATTTTGCTTAAACAACATATTATTATGAAAATATGTGTTATCTTTTGTCAGGAACAATGGTTGGCTGACATTAGTTTAAGCAGCCAATCATTGATGGCATAAGATTGGCAAAAGATAAAATTGCTTATGCTGCTGAATTACACAGGTATATTAATTAAGGAAAACTGGTATTAATTTTCAATTTGAAATTAGGCCCCTTTGGCCAGATTGGAAACTGTAGCTTGTAAGCTGGTTTCGAAAACAGAATTACTTATTATTCTTTTAATGAAACCTGGTTTCCAATAAAGAGAAATAATTATGTTTTCGAAACCGGTTACGAAACTTTGGTTTCCAATCAGGCCAAAGAAAATAAGACAAAAAATAATATTTAATGTTACAAAATATTTATTATTTTACATTTTAAATTGAGTGCTTTCAAATATAATATTGATGCCAACTCTGCAACTGTCAAATGCAAAGTTGGCCTCAACAATACAGTTATTTTAAAGAGCTAAATGATTATTTTATCACAGCAGATAAAGCCCAAGACAAAAATATTTTATTTATGATAATTTGATGAATAGGACATTTTCCAAATCAGCTTATTAAATGAATACAGGCAGATCAATAGAACATTATAATATATTAGAGGACCAAGTCTAATATCCCTTTTTTCTGTTCCTTCTAAAAATTCAGTTTTTGATTCTAGTATAAAAAAATGACCCCTGATTGACATTTTGACATAAAAGTCATAAGGTATTAATAAATTTATGTCATAATGATAATAATGTAAACATAAAAATAATAATATACAGTGCGCGCAATCTAAGTTGGCTGGCTTGAAGTTGCTGCAAATTTCTACACAGAAGTTAGTTTTGAACCTAGTTACTGTACATGCGCGAATTTCACAGAAAGCTAACTTTGCGCCGGCCTGGTAAGATTGCGCATATTGTATAAGGTCCTTTATTAAGTTTCCATGTTTAAATTGTCAGCCTGTATGTCTATTCTTCATATTGAAAAATAGATGACATATTTTTTTAGCTGGATGGTTTCATACAAGAAGTATATATGATAAGTCTTGGGTTTTATTCTGCACACAAGTTTGTGAGAGCTCTTTAATCTGACTGTACTTGGCAGCAGTTCCAGAGAGTAGTATTTGCTTCTTTATATTACGGTAAGTTTACTTTATACATCTATACTTACTAATATTATACAGAGGTAAAGTTTGTGTGTTTGTGACGTTGTAATCTCTGGATCTACTGAACCGATTTTAAAAATTCTTTCCGTGTTGAATAGTCTATTTATCGGGGATTGTCATAGGCTATATAGTATCACGCTATGACTAATAGGAGTGGAGCAGAAATGAAATATGTTTAAAAAAGGGACGCGTTTTTTTCGCGGCCTAACGAAGTGGGCACGGGTCAGCTAGTTTTTAATAAGTGAATTCTTTTTTAGAGCCATCAAGTTAAAATTGTATTGGAATTGAATCTGTCTTTCTTTGTCCCCCGCTGTCCCAGGTAGGCAGCCGTGTTAGAGTACCTACAAATGGGGACTAATAACTAAAACCCATGGTATTACGTCTTGAGTCTTAGGATAAACATTAATTATCTTCTCCGAGCTCTATTTATGTAGCGAAGTGAATATTTATTAATTCACGACGTGAAATAAGTGCTATTTCATGTCCCTAATACGTGATTGATGGTTAAATTAATTTACTGTCACGTGATTGGTGACTTTTCTAAAATAAATTGTCATAATGTATAATTATACAGCTCCCGCAATCTTACTTGACCGGCTTGAAGTTAGCTTTTAAAGACATTCGCTCTTGTACAGAAATTAAGAAGACATCGGCTCTCCGAGTTGCCCTTTTGTTCCGAAAATTTGCGCAGCACTTACAACAACTTCTAGCCGGCCACCTTAGATTGCGCGTTGTTCCGAAAATATGGGCAGCGATTACAAGAACTTCAAGCCGGCCACCTTAGATTGCGCGTTGTTTCCAAAATTTGCGCAGCGATTGCAACAACTTCAAGTCGGCCGACGTAGATTGCGCGAATTGTAGGTACTCTTTCTCTTACTTTATATAATAATTAAATTTAAACATTCTAGGAGTTTCTGCTGTGAGATGTCTATTTTCGTTCGTCAATTAGGACGTAATGTGACTGGGCGTGAAACGGCATCTAACAAGCAAACGGCAAGCAAGTCATGTGCGCTTTCCATAGTGAGGCAGTTGTACCATCTTGGTGTGATTGAACCGTTCAGTGGATCTTTGAAGAAGGACAGGTATGAAATATTTGTGTTGTACAGTTGAGTTCTAAGTTGCGGCTCGGCCGTATAAAGCAATGGTTAAATTTGGTAGTCGAGACGGATGCTCGGGTGGCCTAGAGGTCATGGCGCTGGAAGCGTATAGTCCAGAGACGCGGGTTCGAGTCCCGCCTCGTGTACCAATTTTTTCCATTGTCTTTCTTCTTTCCATATAAATATTTGGTTATTTTTTTTGTGTTTTGACGAATTAGTTTGTCTTATGACCTACTTTACGCGAATTTCGGTCGAGCGGAGGGCCTAAACCAAATGGTACAAAATTTATGTTGGTAAAGTCCCCGTAAAACGCCTAGTAAAAAAATCAGAACCAAGCGTGCAATTTTGGACAAAGGTTTGTGTTTTGGTTTCAATAAAAATTATGAGAGTCAGGAAAAAAAAACCGTGTGAATACACGTTTTAAATAGACTCCAAATGTCAAAGTCCATTGTTATTACCCGACTTAAAAAAAAAGGAGGACGTTCTCAATTCGGTTGTATTTTTTTTTTGTAATGTAAATGAATAAAACTAAAATATAATAACTTTTGTTGTAGATCGTCTGAAGGAATTATGAAGCCGTATCCAGTGGCTATAAATCCCGAACTGGAGCAGAAATTGGAGGACGCATTACGTGGTATGTATGACTTAAATATTACAATATATCATATTCACGTGTTTTACATACATACATAAACTCACGCCTTATCCCGTCCGGGGTACGCAGAGACGATAGAACGCCTCTTCTCACGATCCTGACAAACAGCTTGGGCCTCGTCCACATTCATTAAGCGAGTCATACACGCGCGTCGGTTACGAGTGCTCTTTATTTGTTTTAATCGTCAACTATGTGCAGGGATGAACCAAATACTTTTTAAGGCGATCGAAATTAATTTTGAAATGATACTTAGTAATGTTGAAAGTAAAATAAAAAACCCAAATGGACAAATATAATCACAGAATGGATTCCCAAAGCCTCCAAAAAGAGCAGAGAAAGACCACAAAAATAAATGAGAAGATGATGTAGTTAAAACCGCCGGGATCACATGGCCACGGAGTGCCATGGACAGAGATAAGTGGAGATCGTTGGGGGGTTTATGTCCCAGGACAAGCTATATAGCAAGCACAAACAGAGCAGAACAAACATTTACTTGTACACACTGTATAGCAATAAGGGCTTTAAATTAAATTAAATGTTGAAAGTGCACAGTAGTAGTGTGTACTTCCAGACAATTGCAATCCGCATTTTCAGTTTAGCATCATTCAGGCCTTTTAAGCTACCTACTTTGTATTTTTTACAAACATTTTGGGAAGGTTTATTTCCAGTTATTTTATTTTATTTTGTTTGGGAAGCTTACAGCTATAATACAAATAGTACTTAAAATTAGTTTAAGATTTGCCAAATAACAAGCATCCACATATTGACAGAAAACTTTTTAGTTTAAGTTAACAAAAATTAGTTGAACTTACATAAACAAAAGTAACAGAACTTAAAGGTAATTCACATAATATAAAGATTTAACAGAAAACTGATAAGTGCTATCAAAAAGTAGTCAAGCTTTACATAATCACAATATTAAAATTATTTAGGAAAGTCAATCTAACAATCAGAGATGGATAAACTTTAAGTAAGATTGTTAAATATTGTATTTTTCCTTTCACCCCCTAGATTTAAATATAACTCCAGTAAACGTGGACGAAGCCCCGGTAGAGGAAGGGGACGGTTCTCCATCAGTGACGTTACTTCAAGTGGACCGAGTGAAGGCCATGAGAGAGGCCAAGCCCATGCCCAGTGGTGTGGTCTCGTGGTCGCCGCCGCAACCTAACTGGAATACTTGGACTCAGTGTAATATTGGTAAGTTGCATTAGTTTGTGGGGTTTAAGAGTGTTGTATGTAGATGCCAATAATACAATGCAGATGAATTAGACTATATTTCCTGGTAGCAGATTAATAATAAAATATAAATACAATATATAATTACGACGACCTAATCACAACATGATGGCGCGCCTGTAAAGGTGATTTGCCAGCAGTCGCTCAAATTACAATTTGTTGTGTCCCTACAAGTTAAAACGTGTGGTGACGGAGTAAGTAATACAAAATGTTACAACCCCATTCCATCCCATGGGGGTCGTAGAAACCGACTAAGGGACTATCTGTGAATATTACCTTTACATAGAAAGAAGGGAAATTTTAAATTAAACCCTATACCAATCCAAAGCCAGCGTGGTATTAGTAGGCAAAGTATCCCTCCGTGACGGTAGGAGGCCCGTCAATGCAATGGGACATTAATGGGCTATTATTATGATGATGAAATATTGAAGTTTAAAATTTTCTACAGACGAAGGTCCGTTGGCAACGACAAGTCTAGAGGATATTAGCAATGACTTAGAGAAACTACATCGCGATGCCACGCAAAACAGTACTCTGTATCAGGTAATTTAATTATTTTTTTATAATTTTCTAGCTACCCGTGCCCACTTCGTTAGGCGGCGAACAAAACGCGTCCCTTTTTAAAACATATTTCGTTACTGCTCCACTCCTATTAGCCATAGCGTGATACTATATAGCCTATGACACTCCCCGATAAATGGACAATTCAACACAAAAAGAATTTTTAAAATGGGTTAATTAGATCCAGAGATAACCCCCTACAACGTCACAAACACACAAACTTTACCTCTTTATAATATAAGTACAGATTAATTAACTTAGAATAATCCTCCACATAGCGGTAGCGTTAGCGAGGAGGCCTATGCCCAGCATTGGACGTCGATTGGCTGATATTATGATGATAAAAAGCACCTCCTTATCTCTTCCCGTAGGTGTCGTAAAAGGCGACTAAGGGCCGCTCACAGTAATTTCTTAATATTGTAATTTCTTAGTAATAATTACTTTCTGTAAAATGTATGGTGTAAAATAAAAAGTATTTATTAATATCAATACTTTTTACTGACCTAGCCTATTTCTTTACATTTGACGTCACAATATGGCCGAAGGTCCGCCCATTCTTATTTGAAAGGCATAGTACGTTATTTTGGAGCCTCAAAAATAACTAATATTAATTCCAGGAGAGTTTACGTGAACGCGAACAGTTACCTGTGTACGCGATGAGATCAACCATTATGGAGGCCATCAATGAGAACCCTGTCATTATCATCAGAGGCAACACCGGCTGCGGGAAGACTACACAGGTACTATTACATTTACAGTACACGCCAAACAACTCGGCCGGCCTGAAGTTAGCTGTCAGAAAAGTTCGCGCATGACAGGAACAAATAAAACACCCCCTCCCCCACGCTCCCCTGCATTTATTTTGAGAACCGACATCTGCGCAGTCAATTACAACAGCTTCAGACCGGCCGAGTTAGTTGGCGTTTACAGTAAATGTATTCTTTTTAAAGTGTTACTGTGTGAGACCGTTCTACGAGAAGTGTCATAAAAGTGTCGTAAATATTATTATATGTATTATACAGGTGTGCCAGTTCATCCTGGACGACTACGTGGCGAGTGGTCAAGGTGCCTGGGCCAACATCTGCGTGACTCAACCGCGACGTTTATCCGCCGTGAGTGTCGCCGAGAGGGTCGCTAACGAGAGGTGTGAGGAACTTGGTAATAGTGTTGGGTGAGTACGTCATCATCATCATCTTAACAGCCCATTAATGTCCCACTGCAGGGACGGGCCTCCTCCTGTGACGGAGGGATACTTGGCCTATTAATACCACGCTGGCCAGATGGATTGGTATAGGATTTAATTTCAAGTTTTCCTTCTTTTTATTTCGTTAAGATGATAGTCCCTTAGTCGGTTTTTACGACACCCATGGGATGAGATGGGGAGGTGACATATTGTATTCTTACTCCGTCACCACGCGGAGAACATACTATCCTACTAATATTATAAATGCGAAAGTTTGTGAGGATGTATCGATGGATGGATGTTTGTTACTCTTTCACGCAAAAACTACTAAACGGATTTTAATAAAATTTGGTGTATAGGTAGTTTAGGGTGTACAATAACATTTAAGCTACTTGTACGACGCGGGTGGTGCCGCGGGCATCGCAGGCATCAACTAGTAATATTATACATAGAAAACACCTGACCAATGCAAACAATCATGTTCATGTACACAAAAATTTGTATTGAGCGGGAATCGAACACATGTCCTTTGCGTAGCAGCCTTCTATTATAACGACTACGCCACAAAGGTCATCATTTAATTTTTAATGTTTTTTTTAAATTACAGTTATTCAGTACGTTTCGAGTCGATATTGCCTCGGCCGTATGGATCTATCCTGTTCTGCACTGTCGGAGTGTTGCTGAGGAAACTGGAGAGTGGACTAAGAGGTGTCAGCCATGTACTGGTTGATGAGGTAATTATTATACTTTATTAAACATTCACAAATTAACTTATATACCTACATATACAATCAATAATCAACTAGTCTATTGCAGTCCACCCCTGGACATAAACCTCACCCAACACGCGCCACAGAACACGGTCCTGTGCCTCCGCATCCACTCCGACCTAGATACCTTTTTGACCTACATATACAGTACTTAATAAATTAGCCCGTCTGAAGTTAGCGATCAGTGAAGTTTGCGCATGACAGGACGTAAAATATGTTGGGCCTATAATACTGCCTTGAGGGAGTCCCGGATCAAGACATAATTTTTTATGTCGATTTCTTAATACACTTGTATTTAACGCCACTGTTTCATTAACTAATTAGCCAATGACTAAACTAAAACAATCATCATCATCATTTCAGCCAATCGACGTCCACTGTTGGACATAGGCCTCCTCTAAATACTGCCACCTTGTGCGGTCCTGCGCCTCTCTCATCCATCGGCTTCCCTCCGTCCTTATGAGCCATGTTGGGAGTTACCCTGCGTAACTAAAACAATATTTATTTAAAAATATTTAAATTTCCATCTTTTTCTTAATTAAACACTTGGTCAAAAGCTTTTGAGGAAACTGTATAGTAAGGTGTACTTTAGTTTTTTTGTTTTAAATATTTTTTTCAGTTATTTCGCTGCTTGCCTCGGTGGCAAGCGGTCGTGCTGTAATGCACAAGGTGGTGGGTTCGAATCCCACGCAAAATATTTTTTTCGACTAATCCATTTTTTTTTAATTTTATGTGTGCAGGTCCACGAACGTGACGCAGACACGGACTTCGCCCTGATCCTCCTGCGCGACATGGCGCACACGTACCCGGACCTGCGCGTCATACTCATGTCGGCCACCGTCGACACCACGCTCTTCACGCAGTACTTCGGGAACTGTCCTGTTATTGAGGTAATGTAGCTTGATATTTATTGTTATATGCTATGCTATACGATGTTGTTTTTGCTATTGTAACCTGGCCGAGACATCGAGTGCCTCAAAGATAAATAGTTAAATATTTTGCAAATTATGTCGTGTGAATCTCCGTGTGGTGACGAAGAATACAATATAACACCACCCCATCACATCCCATGGGTGTCGTAAAAACCGACTAAGGGACTATCCGTGAATATTATCTTTACGAAATAAAAAGAAGGAAAACTTGAAAAAAAACCCTTATACCAATCCGTCTGGCCAGCGTGGTGTTAGTAGGCCTAGTATCCCTCCGTCACGGGAGGAGGCCCGTCCCTGCAGTGGGACATTAATGGGCTGTTATGATATGTACTACGACCCTTAATGTTGCAATTATATGCTCTCAAATCATACCAGCTTATATTTTCAACTTTTACCAGGTCCCAGGTCGAACATATCCAGTGCAGCAATACTTCCTGGAAGACTGCGTGGAAATATGCAAGTTCATGCCACAGCCGGACTCTAGGAAACGTAAATCATCCGGCAAGAAAGCTAATAAGGACGAGGAGGATGATGACGATGAAGGTAATATACCCTTTTCCTGTCCCCTGTATCATATGTGATACATACAGTGTATCATCTATACATATCAATACCAATACCGAATATCACAATAAAATTTTTTTTATCTGTCTGTCTGTTTGTTCCGGCTAATCTCCGAAGCCGCTGGACCGATTTCGATGGGACTTTCACTATTGGATTGTAAATTGAACGGCGCGTAAACTAGCTACATAATTATATTTTGAAACATATTTAGAGTTCCGAAGAGAAAATAAAAACCATAAAAAATTTAATGATACCTATATAATTTTATTTAATGGGCTTTTACGGGAGGTTAGAACGAATAACTTAGGCTTCTTTTTAAAGGGTTCCGTACCGATTCCAGCGCGAGTCAGAGTCGCACTTGACCAGTTTTATTTTTTAGGGTTTCGCAGAAAAACAACAGAATCTTGGTAGTAGGTAGGTATTTTGCTTCTTATTATGGAGCCAGGTAAAGGGTTAAATTCTTTGAAAGTAATGTTAAAAAACCACTTGCCAGTGATTGTTCTTTAATTATATTTTCTTGCTTTTATTCAGGTCTAGGAGAGGAGCCAGAGGAAGATTTGAATACAAATTGTCAACTCGGACCTAATTACTCGCCGCAGACCGTGCAGGCCATGTCAAAACTATCCGAAAAAGATGTAAGTTATTAATGCATTATATGTAATAGGTCTTTACCTATGTAATTGCCGTTTTATTTCTGCGCAGACACTCTATATTCTTTTCAATCATATATTGTTTAAATATTTTATGTTATTTAGGAAATATAGAATATTACCAACATCTAACAAAAGGTAATAAATAAAAAAAATCCTTTGGTCAATATAAAATGCTCTTCGTTAAATTAGAAATCAACAAAATTTGTGTTTGTTCACAGCTAAGCTTCGAGCTAATAGAAGCAATACTCCTCCACATCAGAAGTCTGGCGAGCGACGGAGCAGTCCTTGTGTTTCTCCCCGGCTGGAACTTGATATTCGCTCTGATGAAACACCTGATGCAACACCGGGTGTTCGGAGATACGTCGCAGTATGTGATACTGCCGCTACACAGTCAGATACCGAGGGACGATCAGAAGAAAGTCTTTATAACTCCTTCACCGGGCTTGATTAAAGTGAGTTGTTATTATACTAGAAAATACCGAAGTACAATGGATAATATTTGATACTCGAGCGAGGATTCAAACCCGTGTCATCGGAGATTAAGCATCCGACGCCGTTAACCGCTAAGCCCCCAAGTCCTTCCCAAGTCTTATAGTCCTGTAATGTGTTCTTTTAATGGTAATTGCTGATCATAAAACGACCGACGACACATATGACCAATATGTAATAACGTTAAACTGTGCAAAACACGTGAGAGCAATGGTATCTATAACACAAGTTAAATCTTTTCTTGGATACCAGAGTTCACCATACTACTTACAAAAATGTTAGTTGTTATTTTAAAGGATATGTATATTAGTCTGTAAGCGGAATTGTACTTTTTATGTGGAAAAATAAACATATTCGTATTTGTAATTTCACATAGAGTGTAGTTACTATTTATGTAAAAACCTAAAAGCACTGAGTAACTTTTAAAACAGTCTTTAAATTGAAAACTATTAAGATCCATTATCATTTTAGGTGATCCTCTCAACGAACATAGCTGAGACATCGATCACAATCAACGACGTGGTCTACGTAATAGATTCGTGCAAGGCCAAAATGAAACTGTTTACTTCACACAACAATATGACCTCATACGCTACTGTTTGGGCCAGCAGGACTAATTTGGAACAGGTAAGACATAATACATTTATTTTAATAGACAAAATTACATTTGTTTTTAAAATTATTTATGACTAGAAACAAACAAAAACCATGAAAATAATAATATCCTAAACAGATAGGCATTTTTCCATTATTTTACAAAATTATGCCCTACCACGATGGGACCCATAAAAAAATCAATTTTATCAAAATAGGTTCAGTAATTTAGGTTTTATCTAAAAAAAATGTGTTGTTGGAAGTCGGTTTTTTGATTAGAAAATTAAAACATATAATAAATGTGTGTGTTTCTCTGTGTATTACAAACCCAACACAAGGATTATTCAATTACTTCCTCATATAACATAAAAACCATGTTACTATTATGAGACAATAATATAAACATTTTTCATATTTATTTTTTCATTTTCTCTATGTCTGTATAGCGCAAGGGTCGCGCGGGTCGCGTACGTCCCGGCGTGTGCTTCACGTTGTGTTCCCGCGCCAGGTACGACAAGCTCGACGAACATCAGACCGCAGAGATGTTCCGCACGCCGCTACATGAGTTAGCTCTCAGGTAGGCTTATATAACATCAATCAACTAGCCCATTGCAGTCCACTGCTGGATGCCTCTCCCAACACGCGCCACAGAACTCGGTCCTGCGCTTTCCGCATCCAGTCCGACCCAGAGACCTTTATGAGGTCGTCGGTCCACCTAGCTGGGGGGCGTCCTACACTACTTATATTACATACTCACTAAAAATCATAAATACATCTATACTAATATTATAAAGAGGTCAAGTTTGTGTGTTTATGAGTTTGTGACGTTGTAGGGGGTAATCTCTGGATCTAATGAATCGATTTAAAAAAATCTTTCTGTGTTGAAGAGTCCGTTTATCGGAGAGTGTCAAAGGCGACACAGAGTGTAATAATATAGTATCACGCTATGACTAATAGGAGTGGAGCAGTAATGAAATATGTTTAACAAAGGAACGCGTTTTTTTCGCCTCCTAACAAAGTGGGCACGGGTCAGTTAGTTATAAATATAGCCAGCGTGGTATTAGTAGGCCAAGTATCCTTCCGTCACGGGAGGAGGCCTGTCCCTGCAGTGGGACATTAATGGGCTGCTATGATATACATACATACATATAATCACAACTTACTCGCACGGGGATAGTCAGAGATGACTGAGTGCCTACGATCCTTGCAAATCTGTATTGCTTTGTCTACATTACCTTATACTTAAACATACAATACCTACTTTAACGACCTCTGTGGCGCAGTCAGTGCTACGCATAGGTCTCAGGTTCGATTCCCGCTCAATGCAAATCTTTGTGTGCATGAACATGATTGTTTGCATCGTGTTTTCTATGTATAATATGTATGTATTTACAAAAAAAAAGTATTTAAGTATGTTTGTCCGTTGTCTAGTACCCATAGTACAAGCTTTGCTTAGTTTGGGACTAGGTGGCGTTGTGTGAATGTGTGAGGATTATATATTATTATTTATTTACCTATTTCAGCATAAAACTACTCCGGCTGGGCAGCATCGGTCACTTCCTCTCAAAGGCGCCGGAACCTCCACCGTTGGACGCCGTCATAGAGGCAGAGGCTCTATTGAGAGAATTGGGCTGCCTTGATAATTACGATGCACTCACACCTCTAGGAGCTATCCTGGCTAAGCTACCAATTGGTAAGTACTGTAGCGTCACTTACTCAAGCGAACACCTACACTATCTCAGTACCCCCCACCATCAACAGATGTCAGATACATCCTGAATCGCGATATCAACATTCGCACAGCGATTCCGCATTATATACAACGTCCAACGAACAACCGTTTGAACAGCCCGTGTAAAGTAGTAGCGGTCGTCAGAGACCAACTACTTATCATAAAAAAAAAAGAACAACCGTTGGGCAGTTGGCCCGCCAGGCACGATCACCCTCGCCTGGTCGGAGGATCCTCCCTTTCCGTTGGAGGCGTGGTGCTGTTACGTCACCGCGACCTCCACGGTACAATTCAGTTTCATAAAGGAGAATGGGCGGTTTCGTCCCATGTATTGTAACACTTATCTATCTATATCATTTTAAAAATCTCATTGAATGCTATGTGTTATTGTATGGGCACAACTCCGTATCTCGTGCAGGGAAACTGTTATAGTCTTTTTAATAATCAAAAAAAATAAAAATAAACATGTCTTATCTAATTGTTTTGTTTTGTTTTAAAAAAGACAACTCCCGCACTAGGGATCATGCCCTGTGTCGCGGGGACTTTTACAAACATCAATTAACGGACACATAGAACACCCAGACTCAGGACAATAATTTGTGGATCTCACAAATTATTGTCCTGCGTGGGGATCGAACCCACAACCTCATGCGCGGCAGCCGCTGGCTCTACCGGCGCGCCACCGAGGTCGTCAATTAGTCCTTACTTACTACTAAAGAGATTTATAGGTAGTGCCTACTCTGATCCAACACCCTCTCTGCCACCATTGTAAGCGTAGCGCTGAACAGACATCAAAATTTTTATTACTTAAATTATTTTAACTATTTGACTTCACTGCACCTACCAACTTACTTTTCTCTGCATCACCCAATGGTTAGCTAGAAGAATATGCCTTAAGAAGGCTCATTCTGTCAAAACCAACTCAGCTGTCGGCGAAGCCTAAAACATTGTTGTTTCACCAAACGTCGCGTGAGAAAGAGAACAACTCATAGAAAAGCAGTAAGAAACATGCACACGCACACGCGCTCGATTGTATTTATTACAAATCAAAATGTCGTTCAAAATATAAATATTGTTCTTCTTGATTGTTAGGGTTGACACTAATACTACCTGTAGGTAGTTACTCAAAAAGTAATAAATCAGGAGTAAATAAAGATAACTAAAATGGGTTTTTAAAAAATATTTTATTGTAAGTTTTGTTGCGGAAGACACACCAAGCGAGACATCAATTTATCTTGTAAGTGGTGTAGGTATGACACCGTAAAGCATTATAATTTTTTTTATTTTTTAAGTTAAACTGTTTATTCTTGAGGCAGTTTTTTAGACCGTGCATCGTTAATAGGGGTTCCATACAGTACACAATAATATCTTACTTCACATACAGTACATGAAGTTAATTTTAGCTGGATTTAAAAAAAAAAGAAGAAAAATCATATAATTTTCTAATTAAAAAACCGACTTCAACAGGAGTCGGTTAAAAACCATGCTGATTACAATTTCTAAGATTAGTATTAAATAAATTTCTGCAGTTGTCTTCATCATAAGATCATGTTTGTGTAAAGTTTTCATTAATACGAATAAAATAAGCCCAAACACTAGGTAGCTGCTATATACCGTTGAAAAGTTTCCTCGACCCTCAGTCGTCTTCATCATCAGATCATGTTTGTGTAAAGTTGTGTAAAGTTTTCATCAATACAATTAAAATAAGCCCAAACACAAGGTAGCTGCTATATGCCGTTGAGGTGTTCCCTCGACTCTTGGTGGTCTCCAGGATCTGACCAGTTCTAACTCTTAATTATTTTTATTAAAAATAAATAATAATCATAAAATCTGGAAATGATAGTTGACAAGAAATGATACTTGATCAGTCATTCAGATACCGGGGCGGGGGTGAGTCACGTAAATATTAAAAAAAAAATACAAAATGAATTACAAAATAAAATACAGTTTGTGCAATGTGACAGCCTTAGCTATGCTCTATTGACTATTAATAATAGGTGAATTTTGACAGTTGATTTTAGTCAAGAATGTCACTGATGTAGGTATTTTATTTAACTGGTTATGCATCTGATAATAATTGGATCTCTTTGATAAAAGAAATTACGAAACTTCTTACTGGCAAGCGATACGTAATTGTCATAAATGACATAAATTAAAGTTTATTGAAGTTTAAAAAAAAAAATCGGTAACATTCGACGACGGTCGGCTTGCTGTTGTACCTCCCCTCCGCCGACCCGAGGGGTGCAGAAAGTGGAGGCGAGATGCAAGATGTCTATGGCGGAAACGAGCACGGTAAAATTTCCTAAAATGGTTTTGGGAAAAAGGTAATTGCGTACAAACTTTAGAATGTATCTAGTCAATATAAAACTATTTGAATTTTCGAATAAATAATCTATTCCTAGTCCCAAAATATATTTACCTTTATAAACGTTTAATCCTATTTTATTACGCTAAAAGTTGTCATAAAATGTGCATAGAATTATGAACTTTGAAGCCTCATAACTTGTAAATGAATATTTTTTTTACTGTTTTATTAATCAATAAGACTATACCCCTTCCAGCGTAAGTTTAGCTTTTTGACAGTTCACGTCCGTGAAGTTTCGTAATACTTCCGCTTATTTTTCGAACAAATTATATTGTATTTCATGGACGTACCCATGCTTTTTTCAGTTACCATGGTTACTTAGTGATGGACACTCATAACGATTACCACCATTATGAAACAAATTACAAATAATCGGTAGAAATAAATGCTATGAATAAACCTGAACTCTTCATAATACGTTTATAAAATGTAATAAGATATTTTAGATTAGCTATAACCCGCGAATGTGTCACGATAAATTACGTGTTTTAAATAATACCTAAGCTAACTATAATTTTATCATTTTAAGCTATAGGCTAATTCTCTAATCATAGAAAAAAGAAACAATAATAAAATGATAATGTAAGTTGATGTAAGGATCCAAATCATAGATAAGAATTATATACTGGAAATCCAAATGTGTAAATTAAAGTAATTTGAAAAATCGCGAAATCGAATGTGATTACATTCGAGATACTGCTGAACGTCACTAACGTCAATCTGTCAAATGTTTGTTAAATATAGTGGAAGGGGGTATAGATAATAACGAGACAAAACGATATCATCTATAGTTTTGAGTATTTATTATCTAATGAAGGAGGAATTAACTTTCTTTGTTTGTATGGAATTGCGATTGAATTGTTTCCCCTTAAGGCATTAAGCTTACCTTTGTACAATGTTAATTTAAAAGTGATTTTCGGCGGTCCTTCTACAGAAAGTAAACTCTTACTAGGCTGGGATGAAGTTAGCTTTCAGAAACTTTTGCGCAAGTAGACAAAGAAAACCCCCCCCGCCCTCCTGGAAACGCCCCCCGCCTACCTGGACACGACCCGCCCACCTGGACTCGCCCACCGCCCACCTGGACACGCCCCCGCCCACCTGGACACGCGCCCCGCCCCACTGGACACGCCCCCACCCTCTTGGACACGCCCCCTCCCTCTTGGACACGCCCTCTCCCTCTTAGACACGCCCTTTCCCTCCTGGAAACGCCACCCTTCCTTCCGCGGGACCTCTTCCCGGATTTACCTCGGGAACTAGGTACCGGTCTTCTCGGTATTCCATCAGGAACCTCTTCCCGGCATTCCCTCGGGGAGCTCTTTCCGTAATTCCCTCGGGATCCTCATCCCGGAATTCCTTCGGGAAAATATTCCCAGAATTCCCTCGGGAACCTCTTCCCGGAATTCCCTCGGGAACATATTCCCGGAATTCCCTCGGGAACCTATTCCCGGAATTCCCCCGGGAACCTATTCCCGGAATTCCCTCGGGAACATATTCCCGGAATTCCCGGTGTTCCTTCGGGAACCTATTTCCAGAATTCCCTCGGAAACCTATTCCCATAGGGTTCCCGAGGGAATTCCGGAAAGGGTTTCCCGAGGGAATTTCGGGAAAAGGTTGCCGAGGGAATACCGAGAATTCCGGGAACTGGTTCCCGAGGGAATTCCGGGAATAGGTTCCCGAGGGAACACCGGGAATTCAGGAAATAGGTTCCCGAGGCTATTCTAAATGAATTCCAGGATGACCGGCAATAGGTTGCCGAGGGAATTTCGGGAAGAGGTCCCGTGGGAAGAGCAAAAGGAGGTTTCCCAGGGAATTCTGGGAAGACCGGGAATAGGTTCCCGAGCAGCAACAATTTACCAAGTATAATACCATTTTGGAATTCTTACTAAATGCGCCAACTTTTGGCTTAACTTTCCAAACTCGCGTAGTTCATTTTTTTTTCACTACTGTTAGTTAAAACTGGGCATTTTTTTCACTATAAATTTTATTCTAAGAAATAAGCCCTATTGATATGATAACTAGACCAGCTGGTTTTAAATTATTTATTTGAGTTTAAGAAGGCATTATTCAAGATAACACAGCAAAAAAAAAGTTGGAGAAAGTTAAGTTTTGTGGCAACAACAGGAGTGAAAAGACTGTATATGGTGTGAATTTTTGCGGTTTTTTTTCAAATGCCTATAACTTTACAATCATGCAACTTAGATTTGTTTTATATTTTTCTGATAACCAGCGTGACTTGCCTTATCACCTGGTTTCGGGTTGGCGTCGGGTTTTGGGACACCCTGTATAATTATGTAAATTGACTTCCAGAACCACGGCTGGGCAAAATGATGGTGCTGGGCTTCGTATTGGGCGTGGGCGATGCTCTAACAACAATGGCTGCGAATTCCACCACATTCCCTGAGATCTTTGTAGTGGAGGGACGTTGGAGACTTTCGCAACATCAGCGTGCTCTGGCTGGCAATAGGGCTTCGGATCATGTCGCTATGTTAAATGCTTTTCAGGTAACTATTATTTGATTACTATTTTTTTGACGACCTCCGTGGCGTAGTGGTTATAATAACATGACCGCTACGCTGAGGTCTCGGGTTCGATTCCCGCTCAATGCAAATCTTTGTGTGCATGAACATGATTGTTTGCATTGATCTGGGTGTTTTCTCTGTATAATATTTATGTATGTATTTACAAAAAAAAAGTATTTAAGTTTGTTTATCCGTTGTCTATTACCCATAGTACAAGCTTAGCTTAGCTTAGTTGGTATTTTTATACATTGAATAAATTTTTCCTTTCTCCTCCTGAACTCCTCGTGGACCGACGACCTGGTTAGGACGGTGGGAAACAGATAGATGAGGGAGGCACAGGACAGCACAAGGTGGCAGTATTTAGAGGAGGCTTATGTCCAGCAGTGGACGTCAATTGGCTGATATGATGATGATGACTTAAGTCCTTTTGGAGCTGTAAAAAAATCACAGTTCTAATCCAACACAATCAAAAGATACAGTAGTTTATATAGCGAATTTGCGGAACCAAAACTTACCAGTCTAAAGCATGTTATTTTTTATTTGTACGGAACTCTCGGTGCGCGATTTCGACTCGCACATGGCCGGTTTTTTACGATATCTCGTTGATTCACAGATGTGGGAGAGAGAACATGCTAAAGGGGATGACAAAGAGGTGAGCTGGTGCGAGTGGAAGGGTATACAGCAAACCACCATGAGGGTCACTTCCGAAGCTAAATATCAACTTATCAGTGAGTAAATACTTTTTATTATGAAACACTTGGGACTTGTAAGGCAATTTGGCGCCAGGTTAGTTAAACCAAAAAAAAAACATAGAAAGAATCATCATAACAGCCCATTAAAGTCCCACTGTAGGGACGGGCCTCCTCCCGTGATGGAGGGATACTTGGCCTACTAATACCACGCTGGCCAGACGGATTGGTTTAAGGTTTAATTTCAAGTTTTCCTTCTTTCTATGTAAAGGTAATATTCACGGATAGTCCCTTAGTCGGTTTCTACGATACACCCATGGGATGAGATGGGGTGGTGACATATTGTATTCTTACTCCGTCACTACACGGATAAAAAGAAAGAATAATAATGGTTCAATCACTCTTAAATAAGTAAATAGAGTATAAGTAGTAAGTATAAGTAAATAGAAAATCCAACGGACACTCGTGGATAACTCGTGGCATCAAAGTATCATGTTTGAACAAAAGAAAGCTAAGCTATTTGTGTAAGGTAAAAAAAACAAAAACCAGTAAAAATAAATACCGGTCTTACAACAAAATTTTAAAAAGATGTATAATTCATGCACAAAGATTAAATAATATACATTTCATGCAGAAATCAAAAAATATCGGTCGTGATTCTTGGAAAATAATAAAATCGCAGACTCATGAAAATAATAAATCCAATGTCCGACAAATTGATAGATTAATAATTAATGATAAAACCATTACTAACCCTAAGCTAATCACAAACGCATTTAACAATTATTTTAATAAAAAACCATTAGAACATTCCAACCAAAGTTTAACATATAATTCTATACAACCCATTGACTCTACTATTTTCTTAATGCCGGTAACATACAATGAAATTTTCAAAAGTATACAAAATTTAAAAAATTCCAATTCTGTAGGGTACGATAACCTGCCTACCCAAATACTGAAATATTGTGCAGGCATCATAGCGGAACCTCTATGTTACCTTATAAATTTATCGTTTGTTCAGGGTACCTTCCCAAATTGTCTAAAAATATCAGTAGTCAAACCAATATTTAAGAAAGGTAACAAATGTGACCCTAATAATTATAGACCGATCTCGCTGATTCCTGTATTGAGCAAAGTAGTCGAGAAAGTTATGCACAAAAGGTTAACAGGCTTTTTTGAAAAACACGAGATCATAAACTCTAATCAATACGGATTTCAAAAAGGAAAATCCACTACACTCGCTACTTTTAAGCTTATTACTAAAATTTCTGAAAACCTTAACAAAAAAATTAATACTTGTGCTATATTCTTTGATATGAGCAAGGCTTTTGATTATGTGAAACACGACATACTGCTGGAAAAATGTAGAGCTTATGGGATACGAGGCGTAGCACAAGAATGGTTACGAAGTTATCTATTGGATAGGAAACAATACGTTATTTTAAGCAGTATAAATTCAGAAAATATAGAGGTAGAGTATAAATCTGAATTGACTTGCTCTACCATAGGAGTCCCACAGGGTAGCATACTGGGTCCTTTGCTGTTTCTCCTGTACATTAACGACCTCCCGAAGGCTACCACACATAGCTGTACTTTATATGCCGACGACGTGTCTTTAATAGTTTCGCAAAAACCATCAACTACTGTAAAACAATTTAATGATGTGCTAAACGAAGCAATTGCAGATATAGTGGTATGGTTGAAAAACAATAATCTTCAGGTAAACATAGCAAAGTCAACTTATATCAATTTTTATAATAGAAAAAAGAATAATTGCAATTTGGACTTGACTTACGAGAATAATACATTAATAGAGTCTAATAATGTAATTTTTTTGGGAATTTGCCTTGATAATCAGTTGTCATGGAAACAACACATAGATAAAGTATGCTTAAAAATCAACCGATATGTGCACGTGCTGTGGCGACTTACCAAAATTTCAAGCCGTCAGACGGCTTTACAAGCTTACCATGGTTACGTAGCATCAAACATTAGGTACGGAATATTGTTGTGGGGTGGATCCGTAGACTTTGAACGTGTATTTTTGTCACAGAAACAGTGTATTAGAGCTTTATTTAATGTAGATCAGTTAACATCATGTAAACCACTATTTAAACAACTAAAACTATTAACGGCACCATGTATCTATATATTTGAATGTTGTATCTTTGTAACGTCGAATAAACACTTGTACAAAACATTTGGTGACCATTGTAATTTTAATACACGTTATCCTGATCGCTTGTTATTACCCAGTATACATACTTCACAATATATGAGAAATTGTTATCCAATGTCTATAAAAATTTATAATAAACTGCCTAATGAATTCAAAGACTTACCTTTGAATATATTTCGAAAACAAATATATGATTGGTTGACAGAACAATGTTATTATTCAATACAGGAATACCTAAAGTAGTTTTTATTCGATGTGATTTTTATAATATAATATTTTATTATTAGTTTTTTTTTTTGACATGTTTGATTAATTTGGGTTTTAATTTTAATTTTATTGACATTTATTTTGTTAGAATTTTATTGATTAATGTATTGTTATGTTTAATTCTGTTGATTAATATATGTTTAAAATTCTATTGATTAATTTAATGCTATTTTAGTTTAATAATATAATTTAAGTTGAATGTAATAATATTGCATGCCAGAAATGGTCAATATGTGGATCAAAGCAGACTGTACCAACTTATCTGTATTTTTTACCAACCCATATTCTGTGATTAAATGATTATGATTATGATTATAAAACTAATCTTAAAACTAAGATCTGGCATTTTACGAATCTGTCATAGGTATATTGCGAATCTGTGTTTTTGCGTTTCTAAACATTTGCGAGCAAGTGTCAGCGTTTGGCATTTTGCGAATTTGTCATTTGGCGTTTTTGGCTTAAGTCATCTAGTCTACTTTTATAGCATTCAGAATCATTGCAGAGTCCTTCAGACCGGGTAATGAACTAGAAGATTATAGAGGAAGGTTGGGCTCTAAAACATCTCCATTGGTCTAGCTCGGTTGATCAGGAACGTTATAACCATCATCAAAATCACCTTTCCGTAGTTTTTAAGCTCAGTAAGTAGGCATTTGCCTGTCATTCTCATCTCGGGGTCTCATAAGTGGCTTATCGACGACTTCTGTGGCTAGTCGTTATAATATATGACTACTACGCAGGTTCTCCGTGTGGTGACATAGTAAGAATACAATATGTCACCACCCCATCTCATCCCAAGGGTGTCGTAGAAACCGACTAAGGGACTATCCGTGAATATTATCTTTACGAAATAAAAAGAAGGAAAACTTGAAATTAAACTTATACCAATCCGTCTGGCCAGCGTGGTATTAGTTAGGCCAAGTATCCCTTCGTCATGGGAGGAGGCCCGTCCCTGCAGTGGGACGTTAATGGGCTGTTATGATGACTACCCAGAGGTCACGGGTTCGATTCCCGCTCAATGCAAATCATTGTGTGCCTGAACATGATTCTTTGCATTAATCTCAGTGTTTTCTCTGTGTAACATGTTAGTATGTTTTATCTGTTGTCTAGTACTCATAGTACTTACAAGCTTTGCTTTGTTTGGGACTAGATGGCGTTGGTTGAATAAGTAAGAAATATTAATTTAAGCAGGCATTTGCCTTTTTATCTTATTTCGGGATCTTATTAAGCGGCTTTTTCCAGTTTTGAGCAATATAGACTCACTCCCGGTTCATTTAAGATGTGTTTTTGAGTACTAAATGTACGGAAACCTCGTCAACAAATAGGCTTAACATTTTGTTCAACATTATCTTTCAGACATCCTAACAACAGCGATAGGTTTCTCCGAAGAGTGCTGCGTTCCCCAGCGCTGGGACCCGAACAACGAGGACCCCGTACTAGATTGTGTCGTGGCTCTCATGTGTATGGGACTTTACCCCAACGTGTGTTTACATCAAGGAAAGAGGAAGGTGACTATACTTTCAGTACATTTTAATACAAAAATGTCTAGCATTTGAGTACAATTCCCATAGTTATTTAACCCTTGTTTTTTTTTTTTACTTGAGCTGACAGGCATGCATAACGATACTTGTGTGTGAATTGTTGACGAAGCAAAGTATACACTTCCGTTTGACTAAATACTTTTCGTCAAATTACACTTCCCAAAAACTTCTCTATATCGTGTTCTTATTAATAACTGTCTAAACTAATGATTACTGTAAATATACTCTACAGTATACTACTTATCACTATATACTTATCACTGGAATACACAGTTTACGCTTCACGCGCACACAGTTAACGCTCTGTACAGCGCCTGGACACGCCCCCGCCCTCCTGGACACGCCCCCGCCCTCCTGGACACGCCCCCGCCCTCCTGGACACGCCCCCGCCCTCCTGGACACGCCCCCGCCCTCCTGGACACGCCCCCGCCCTCCTGGACACGCCCCCGCCCTCCTGGACACGCCCCCGCCCTCCTGGACACGCCCCCGCCCTCCTGGACACGCCCCCGCCCTCCTGGACACGCCCCCGCCCTCCTGGACACGCCCCCGCCCTCCTGGACACGCCCCCGCCCTCCTGGACACGCCCCCGCCCTCCTGGACACGCCCCCCGCCCTCCTGGGCACGCCCCCGCCCTCCTGGACACGCCCCCGCCCTCCTGGACACGCCCCCGCCCTCCTGGACACGCCCCCGCCCTCCTGGACACGCCCCCCCGCCCTCCTGGACACGCCCCCGCCCTCCTGGGCACGCCCCCGCCCTCCTGGACACGCCCCCGCCCTCCTGGACACGCCCCCGCCCTCCTGGACACGCCCCCGCCCTCCTGGGTACGCCCCCGCCCTCCTGGACACGCCCCCCGCCCTCCTGGACACGCCCCCGCCCTCCTGGACACGGAGGGATTCTAAGGGTATGGATGGAATTTCAGGAAGAAGAATCCCGAGGGAATACCAGGAAGACTGGAAATAGGTTCCCGAGGCAATACAGGGAACAGGTTAGGGGAGCTGGAATAGGTTCCCGAGGGAATGCCTGGAAGACCGGGAATATGCTCCCGAGGGAATACAGGTTCCCGTGGGAATTCCGGGAATAGGTTAAAGAGGGAATTCCGGAAATAGGTTCCTGAGGGAATTCCGGGAATAGGTTCCCTAGGGAATTCCGGAAATAGGTTCCCTAGGGAATTTCGGGAATAGGTTCCCGAGGGAATTCCTGGAATAGGGTCCCTTGGGAAATACAAGAGTAGGTTGCCAAGGGATTTCCTGGAAGATGTTCCCGAGGAAACACTGGGAAGACCAGGTCCCTTGGGAAATACGGGAGTAGTATCCCGAGGGAATTCCGGGAAGAGCTATCCGTGGGCAGACGAAGAAGAGGTTCCCGAGGGAATTTCGGGAAGATCGGGAATGGGTTCCAAGGAGAATTCCGGGAAGCAGAACCTTGTCTTAGACATTGTGATTAAATATCTCTGAAACTGTTTTTATCGCTCCTGTGTTTACCGCTCCACTGGAAGATGCTTCCAGGCCACATGTATGGCGAGTATATTACGCAGTTTCATTTGCTTACGGTATCGTGGTCGGTTCTCTATTTTGTCTCACAATTATTTTTTTCCCTAATCTAAGGTGTCAACATTTTGTCAGCCCTAAATTCATGTCTCATAATATCACTTGTCCGAAAACCTAAATCCATAAATATAACATGACCTAATTTAAAAAAAAAATTAGGATATTTTATAATTATAGAACCCCATTTTATGACACACATGTATTATAAAGGCCGGGACGGCATGGCAAGGGATTTTAATTTTTACTAATGGAAATTCAACCGTACTATTACAGAAATACGACATAAATTGCTATGCTTTAAAATGAAAAATGCCGTGCGATAAAATCCCTTTCAATGCCACGGTATCATTTTAAAGCATAGCAATTTATGTCGTATCTCTGCAATAGTTAAAGACGATTAGGTAATATACTATTTCGTATACGCGAACATTATGGAAAGTGATGATTATAGTAAACTTGTTAGGGATTATGATTTTCGGACGATCGATATTCGGAGAAGAAAGGGACTACCATCGTGGTCATGTCTGTGACCAAGGCGGACCTCAATACAATGCTCGATGACTTGATGATAGTAATGTCTCCCAATAAGTGGGTCTTAAAATGAACATTGACAAGACCAAGGTCATGGCAAATGTCCATGTTGCACCCACTTCAATTACGTTTGGAGGCGCTACACTCGAAGTTGTCGACGAGTATATTTACATGGGACCTGAAATGAGACCTGACCTAACATGTGACCGATAGAGCATTCAGGATTGCACGGCTAAAGTGGCGACATAATACGAAGAACTGACAAATGACGATGGGACGGAAATGTTCTCGAAAAGCGACCGCGTATATCTATAAGAGATTTATTCAGAGATACTTTTACCATTTTCACTTATATATTTTTTACTGTGTTCTTAATAATAACTATCTAAACTAACGATAACTTACTGTAAATACTTTTTAGTTATTATAAGTATGTGTTTATGTGTCACAATTATTTATTCAACAATCAATTGCCAAGAATAGTATCTCAACAGTAAAATTGCAAAAGTGGTTTCGCTAAATATTTTTATGCCAAAGTTTTAGGTAACTTACTTCTTTGGCATGTGATACTTTGGAAAACTTTTTTGACCAAACAGTAGTAATACGTGCTGCGCCTTCCGCATCCACTCCGACCCTTTTTTTTCGTGTTTTGTGGCGCGTGTTGGGAGAGGCATAATGTTCAGCAGTGGACTGCAATAGGCTAGTTGATTAGTAATACATTAATTTCTATAATCCCACTGATGGGGCAAAGCGCATTCCAACTTATTAAGTATTCTTTTTTCCCTTCAGGTGCTAACAACGGAAGGTAAACCAGCCCTCATTCACAAGACATCAGTGAACTGCAGTAACCTCGAGCAACGTTTCACATCGCCACTGTTCGTGTTCGGTGAAAAGGTTCGAACCCGCGCTATATCCTGCAAGCAGACGACCATGGTCGCACCACTGCACCTATTGCTCTTCGCTAGTAGGAAAGTGGAATGGGTATGTGATGACAATTGTATTTTTATACATTTATACTATAGTACTAGGCCGGCCGGCTTAAAGTTGTTGCAGATCGGCTGCGCAGATGTCAGTTTTCGAACTAAACGGCTGGGGGCGTGTTCTATTTGTTCCTGTCCTGCGCGAACTTCTTTGATAGCTAATTTCAGACCGGCCCAGTTATTTGGCGAGTACTGTAAATGTTACACTGTGCACGAATTCTCGTCACAAAAATATTATGTAAGTGGGGCACAATTTAGTTTTATGATTTTACAACATTAAAACGAATTCAGTAGCCTATGTTAAAATTAGCAATTTACCCGAGAAAGTCCCGTTATAATCAGTCTATATGTTTACTCGCAAGAAACAGACAGGCAAAAAGTTTTTCAATGCCTCATAAATAGCGTCCCGCCCGACGCCCCTTAAGAAAGCCCGAAAGCTGTATGCTTCGCAACGCCCATTACACAAGGCCGCAAGGCCTCACGCATGAAATCACAGAATTTTTTACTTTTACTTTATCATCCAGGTGGACAACGTGGTGAGACTAGACAACTGGTTGAACTTCGACATGTCCCCGCGCTCCGCCGCGCTGGTGACCGCGCTACGTCCCGCTGTCGAGAGGATCGTCGAGCGGGCCGCTGCTGAGCCTGACTCAGCACTCGACTTTACTCCTACTGAGCAAAAGGTACTTTATGTTTAATTTTTATTAAGTCTCTTTTTCATTGACTCCAAAAAGAGGAAGAGTTTATGATATTTTTTTATATGTTTACTCGTTTTGTCATCACCCTTTTTTTTGTTTAAAAGGTATAGATTTATTTATTTAAACTTAGGAACTCCAACAAAGGAAACACTGTACAGTATGGGGACATTGATAATGTGATTGGCTTTTAAAGAAAGACAGCAAATCAATGAGTAAGAAAAGTACATCCGATTACCGAAAATAGCTGAATAATTTTAGCATAAGTTTTGAAAATTATCACATTAAAATGTATCTTACGGCGTTCGGCATAAGGTTGAAATTATAAAAGATTGAATCCCTACTTACTTCTATTTGACATTTTATGTTTCATCATGTCTTACTAAGTGACACTGGTGACGGAAACATTGCACTTCGATAAAAAGTCATTGCAGTGCAACAAAATATAGCACTTATTGTTAACGTCATAAATCTCACTTTCTCGCTTCCTCATTGTTGTCTGTCTTTCTATAAAAACCAATCTTATTATCAATGTCCTCATACTGTACATGCAATATTCTAAATGATTAAAAATATTGTAATGTGCTCCTTCAATTATAGGAGAACACATCATGAGCACACCATCATTTTAAAATGTTTAAGTTACATTTCAAGTTGTTATACAGTTATTTGATTAACATGTTCAGGAATTTGGAAACGCAATAGAACTGAATAATTTCTGTGAATCATCCATTTAAACGAAATTATTTATTAATAATGCCTATTAATTATGTTTATTATATGCCAGAGAATAACTGTCTACTTGTACCACTCTGACATGGTACAGACCTATAGGGTTAATTACGAGTTTTTCTTATACATCTCGCTAGCGTCTTATTTGTACGCTGTGGTTTAATTAAATTTTGTTGATCGCAAAAGCTATATTCATATTTCATTACTGCTCCACTTCTATTAGTCATAGCGTGATACTATATAGCCTATGACACTCCCCGATAAATGGACTATTCAACACAAAAATAATTTTTATAATCGGTTCATTGGATCCAGAGATTACCCCCTACAACGTCACAAATTCACAAACTTTACCTCTTTATAATATTAGTATAGATAATTTAAACTCTAATGTATTATTGTTTCAGGTTATCGACTGTATAAAAGCACTTTGCGTGATGGACGCCGGAGACTATAACATTCATCGGGAAAACGGTACACCGGCCTTTAGACCAGACGGCGCGAAACGTGGCATGAGAGGCTGGGGGACCAGCGGACCCCGAGGTGGCTTCGCAGGTAGCTACGGGAGCAACCAAGGTGGTTTCGGAAACAACCAGGGCGGCTTCGGGAATCGAGGTGGTTTTGGAAACAACCGAGGCAGTTTCGGAAATAATCGGGGAGGAAATAGCTTTGGAGGTGGTAACAGAAGAGGTGGTGATTTTGGGAACGACCAAGGTGGTTTCGGCGGGAATCGAGGAGGATTTGGTAATGGAAATAGGGGAAGGGGATACGGTCGTAGAGGGGGATATTGGAATAATAGTTAATTACCACTTTTGATGGACATTCCTAGCTAATTATGTTAATTCATTGTAGCTAATACTACCTATGTTTTAGTTTTTATTTTAAGACTTTTGATGTAAGTAATAAAAATATTTTTTGAAATAACTTGTTTTATTTATTAGAAAACTATCTGAAAGTATCCGTGTCGTGACGTAGTAAGAATACAATATGTCACCACCCCATCTCATACCATGGGTGTCGTAAAACCGACTAAGGGAATAACCGTAACTACTATCTTTACGAAATAAAAAGAATACAAACATAAACAAATATCACGACACAAGATAAAACACGATGTGAGAAATTATTTAGAACTTGCGACCTCATGCAAACGCACACCGCGACTGTCCCGCAACTAAGGTGGTCCCGTAGGTACTCGCCAAAATGGGATTCAAGTGGTGAAAAAGTTATTTGTTGATCCCATGGGAGCGGTATCATGGGATCCTAGTGTCCGGAGGGCAAAATCTACTAATATTGTAGCTGGCATGGTGCTCGCCACTATTGGATGCTTAACATTAAGCACCATAGTCATTCTGGTAGGCCAATTTAAAAAATATCAAATATCTTGGATGATGGCCTAAAGTTAGCTATCAGTGAAGTTCCCACATGTCAGGATCAATTAAAACAAGTTGGGGCACCACTTGTCATTTAAATTAACTAGCAACACTAACGTGCTACGTGGGCGATGAACGCGACGCGACCCGACTCGACGAACGCGACGTACGCGATCAAATCAACGGCTTACCCTACTTCTGTCTTATGTGACGGTGTGCGACGAGACGCGACATTTACATGTAGGACACTTGTCGCGTGTAGCATCGCGTCGCTTTCGTCGCCCACGTAGGACACCGCTTAAAACGATAATAGCTACCCCATTCAGTTCACAGATAAGTTGGTGAGACTATAGTTGGCGCTTATTATACTAATCAATCAAGTGTCAGTAGTGTCATAGAAGTGTAAAGGGTACGTATTTACAAAACAATATTATAAAAATTGAGAAGTTTTTATTTACAGTTTAAATAAATTAAAATTATAGATTACAGAAACACGATGATTACTAGAACAATACATTGAGAGACCAAAATTATGTTAGTAAAAAATTTATGTATATTCATTCTAGCACCTCTTTAAATAGGCCAATTTAACGCTAAACATAACATAATTATAATAATTTTTATGATTAAAATATTTAATAGATAACTAAAGTCAATAACAGAACATAATTAAGAATATATTGCTAACACTATTCCCTCTCATCCCCTCTCTATAATCTAGTTTAGTTTGTCATTATTTTAGTTTGTTTTTTATATTCGCATGCTGTGGTTTCCTGTAATTGAAGGAATACACGCCATGATTCTGTAATTTTAAAAATTAATTCCTAATTGCCTTTGTTGGAGACCCATAATAAATAAATAAATAGTCTAGTACAAAACATTGTTTATTTATCTACCTTAATAAAAAGATAATTACCTATATAAATATAAAACAAAAACAGGAATTAACGCGAATTATTGCATTTCGCGTTAATTCCAGTTACTGTAACGCGATATAAGTAATGAAGATGAACATAATAACATAACATACCTTTATCTTTTCTTTAAATAAATATTCTAAGATTTACTATAAATAATTAATTATGTAGGTATTCTAAATAACCTAAAGGTATCGAATACCCTTTTCCATAAATAATTGGGAAAACACGCAATTATTGGTCCCTATACTTATTGGTCGGGTTAGCATTGTATTATTCTAAATAACCTAAGTATAAAAAAGATGGCTATAATTAGCCAAAGCCTTCGTCATTCGCTAGGATTCTGCACAACTATAAGTATAAACTCTTTATCTGGAGCTACCATTACTTCGCTTTTCTTGCTCCTTATTCTTAGAAACGTCAAATCATTCGTCGGATCCAAGTCTCTTACAACCGCTTTAGCTTTGTCTACCAGTGCGCTCATTAGCCCAGCGTATTGCACGGATACGTGGTTATCCAAAGTGGTCTTTATCGGTATGCCTTCACCGTTAACCACAATAACTCCTTCAACGCCTTTGTGGAGAGCTAATTTACGAACCGTTTCTTCAGCTTCGTTTGCCATACTTGGAAAAGTAAATAAGAAGCTTCAGATTACACAGAAATACTTGTTTTTATTATATGACTTTGTATTCTTGAAATACTGTCTAATGAAAATTTTGACAGGTAAATAATTCGATTATGGAATATTTGTTTTTAAATTTATTAGCTGGTAGGTATATAATAAAATAGCAATTGTAAAAAGTTTTTATCAACTGCAGACTGAGTCTCGAGCGTAATCATACATACAATACTCGTATTTAGAGGTGCCTTTTTAAGCACTATGAGATCGTTGAAAATAAGAACAACTTACAAATTTACTTACTTTGTAGTCCTTTCCTAGATTGAAGAACCGATAGCCGTTGTGGCAGAAAAGTTCTAAAATGGCGAGCGCGTACCGGAAAACGCAGGGTGGGGAGACCCCTCACACGGTGGACCGAGGATAACCTAGTTAGGAAGGCAGTAAACCGATGGATGAGGGAGGCCGCGCACAGAACCGCGCAAGGTGGCAATATTTGAAGGAGGCCTATGTCAAGCAGTGGATGTCAATTGGCTGATATGGTGATAGTCCATCATTACATATTTATGATTTCTGCACTAGGTTTTAGTATCTACCAACTATAACAGATGCAGAAGAATTTTAGTGCTTTACAAGCATAGGTAATGTATGATTTTCCACTGAACGGGGCGTCGGGGAGTATTTCAAGTTCACCAAAGGAAATTGAGCCTTGTACACAGATCATAAGTATCACTTTTTCATGGCAACCGAGCAAATCTGACCGGCTGCCGAGGCGCGGCCCTTTTTTCCTCCATCCAAAATGAAAATTAAGAACTTATATCAATCGGTGGAAATCGTAAATAAAGCTCAGATTCGCTTGACACCCTGTAATTTCCCATAGCCGTCTGTTTTTGATAGATACTATCCGTTTCTACCAAAAAAAAATACCTTGCTTGTAGGTGGGATAACCAGGCAAAGTAGCCATAGCTGTAGAAGGAAAATACCATCTCTGTAGCAAAAACAAAAGTCATAATCATCATAACAGCCCTTTAATGTCCCACTGCAGGGACGGTCCTCCTCCCGTGACGGAGGTAAACTTGGCCTACAAATACCACGCTGGAAATACGGATTGGTATAGGGTTTAATTTCAAGTTTTCCTTCTTTTTATTTCGTAAAGATAATATTCACGGATAGTCCCTTAGTCGGTTTTTACGACACCCATGGGATGAGATAGGGTGGTGACATATTGTATTCTTACTCTGTCACCACACGAGGAAAAACAGAAGTAGATTATTTTAATTTGTGGACTAAACAACATAAAATAAATTTTCTTTGGCCTTGAATTGACTAGATTTTGAGGTAAAAATTCTCCTTTCAGAGTTGGTTAAAAAAAAACAAAAATTATATAAACCATTTTATTGAAAAACACACCGATACATACAACACTCGTCCACCTAGTTACATTTGAACGTAATTCATTATTAAACCAAAAGGAACAATTATTATAATTAAAAATAAATAATTTTTCTTTCATTAATATTACAAACTATTTTATTTCACGTTCAAATGTAACTGTAACTTAAAGATTAAATGATATAAACAAATATTGATTATGCTTTATCACTGTTAATAGGTATATTAAGATTGAGGTGTCAATTTTCGCATCATACAATGGCAGTAAATGCAGTTATTTACTAAATCATTCAAGTTTGGATTGTGTTATAACAATCTATCGATCGACTTCGACTTAACTATTCTGCCACCGATAGACTATCGATCTAATAAAACCTTAAATATTCAGATGGCACTGTTATACAGCGTTAAACCATACTAATATTATATAGAGGTAAAGTTTGTAAGTTTGTGACGTTGTAGGGGGTAATCTCTGGATCTACTGAACCGATTTAAAAAATTCTTTCTGTGTTGAATAGTCCATTTATCGAGGAGTGTCATAGGCTATATATTATCACGCTATGACTAATAGGAGTGGAGCAGTAATGAAATATGTTTAAATAAGGGACGGGTTTTTTCGCCGCCCAACGAAGTGGGCACCGGTCAGCTAGTATTTATATAACTTTTAAAGTATTCCTCTACAAAATCGTAGGAATTTTAACTAAACTTTTACTAAATACTTGCATTAGCCACTTTACGTTGCTAAAAGTGGCACCTCAATATAAATATTCATACGTTAATTATTAAAATGGCTAGTGGAACAACAATTTAGACAAAAGAAATGTGATGTATAAATTATTAAAGATTATTAATACGAGTTAATGTCCTAGTTAGACACCTATGGATGAGGGAGGCACTGGACCGCGCAAAGTTGAAATATTTTGAGGAGGCCCATGTCTAGCAGTAGACGTCCATTCATAAAGTATTTAAACATATAGGGGATTATGTCAGTTCCAATTGCAATATACATTTCGTAAACTTATATGGCGCCGGACTGAAGTTATTTTCAGAGGCTTTTCCGCATGTACACTCACTCACTAAGAAACACTCGAACCCCGCTAGGTAGAAAAATGACATCTGGGCAGCCATTTGCAATAACTTCAACGCGGCCATCTTGGATTGCGAGAACTGTACATAGCAGTATGCCTTACCGTTCGGTTATTCAAATGGGATGGTGATATTTTATTTTTATTTTATTACCTGTTTTTCAAGTCCTATAGCCATAAACTTAATCATTAAACTCGTATTAAATAAAATAAACGACTTTTTAATCAATTAACCTAAATATATAATATTTGAATGATATCTAATGAGATATGTGTAACGTAAAATGATCCTTAACACCATTAATATAAAGAAGAATAATGAAAGTCTTAGTTTTTGGTATATAAGCTCTTCTGTATAATGTATTTTAGATACAATAATTATCATAATATGTATGTATAATTTGTATTTTTAATGACATTTCCAGTACTAGTAGCACAGTACAAGCAGTAGTCTATCTCGGCCGAATATTTATTGTAAACCTACGGCTGCGCGGTACGTAAACATGCGATAGGGCTGCCCACCTCCAGCTTTTTAATTACATTTACCTACTTTCCCGCTCGTTACTACGGCACAGTCGCGACTGTTTACTGCGCAAAGCCACCGCTATCGTGAGCGTGTAGGTATAACTCGCGTTTCGTCCGTTTCTATAAAGTCGAAATTCTGTATATATTTGTACTATGCTAGTAGTCTTGACTTTATTCGTAGGGGAATTAAACGACACAAAGAATATCCAATCTCAGGATAAAAATTTGTGGATAAAATTAATTATTTTAAATAAAACATTCATTAATCGCCAGTATTTACATAAAAAAAGACACGATAGAAATGGAAGCGAAAATTTTGAAAATTAGCTACATATTCGCTGTAAAATTTATACATAAATATTTATATAGTTTTCTGTGGCAGACATTTATAATATTAGTTTAAGGCCAGGCGCGCACTACGAGTTTTTCGCCGCGCGGCAGAAAAGCGCAGCGGTATAATGTCGCACTGTAATACTGTACCAAACAGTTTTACATTGTATTGCGCGCACTTGACGGCCGCTGCGCTTTTCTGCCGCGCGGCGAAAAACTCGTAGTGCGCGCCTGGCCTAATAAATGAAAAGTAATTTACATACATACAATAGTAACATTAGCACGGGTAAAATACGAGAAAATATATATCATATTAATGTTAATAAAAAAGCCTCCTTTAATTTTGAATACAAACCAAAATTTTGACATTTTCGGTTTTGTTATCCAATACTTTTTAATGCTATTTATTTATATTTTTATACAGTTTATTTGGAAATAAAAACTTGTAATATATCTACTTTCAGTATATTTACCATATTATTAATTAATTACAGAGAAGTAAATAAAATAGTTCCTAAACTATAATAAATATGTTTCAATGTTTAATTCCTGCCAAATCAGTACAGTCTGCTTGAAAGAACACGTGCCTTTTCGCTTCGTAATATTATGTCTTGAGAAAAGAAGCTACTAACTATAAGATTATCACCATATTAGCCAAAAATCGCCCACTAGTGGACATTGGCCCCTTTAAAATGTTTACACTTTGCTCTACGCTGTAGCATTTGCTTCTAGCAACCTTTTTTCAGCCACCATGTAATGAATCCGCCCAAAAACTATACTAAATAGATGTTTTAGTTCTATTTATTCTTATATTAATGTTAACAATATCAATATAAAGTAATTTAGGTAACAAATCAACGCATCCCGCCGATTATAATCAATTAGTATTTTAATTACATATAGTAAACTTTACCAATACTTTCTCGTTAGTTATCCATGCTATGTATACGGGAATGTCTCTTAAACACCAATTTTGAACATAATTAATTAAAGATGACTACTTAATCAATCAATAATTAACGATTTAATGTATGATTATTAATTAATGATAATTGTTGACCCAATAATTAATAACTATTGAATTAATCATTAATTACGTATAATGATTAATATTTTTTAATGATTGATAATATTGTAGTCATGAATCAATTACTATAATTAATTAATCATAAATTAGCCTATGCCCCGTAGTGGACTGCGATAGGCTAGTTGATTGATTGACTGATGAATTAATATTCAACAATTATCATTATTTCTTAACCAATCATTATCATCAATAAATAATCAATCATTACAATTAATAAAACATTTTTTCAAGTAGAAAAATTTAAACTTATTCAGCGCTATCAATATAGCCTCTTTCTAGTATGCTCCTGACGTTTCTGATACCACATTATACCTAGAACAACGAGTACTATAATCACTATAGCTATACACATCATATATAGAAACGTTTTGACCCCAGACATGGCCGGTTTTGAGTCTTCGATCCTATCCCGTGGTGCCTCGAAGGAAGCTGCTGATGGGATAATCTGGGATCTGTCTTCGTCTTTGTTTTGCTGAAAAAAGGAATGAATCAAATTGAATGCATGTAGATGAAAGACTATTGTACAAATTTTTATTTTGAGTATTTGAATAAGTGTTTTATTACACCAATTCGAGAGAGTTCCATGGAACAATGTTTTTGTCGACGTCGTTGGTCTGATAGAAATTATAGATCGACATAAGACTAAACCATTCTGCTATCGATCAATGCCGTTAGTTTCTGTTTGAAACTATACTTAGTTACTATACTTATTTAATTCAAACAGAAATAAAAATATACTTTTTCATAATATCTATATAATCCTAAATATCTATATACCCACGACACAGGGTATCCTAGTGTGGGTACAGTGCACTTGAGTATTTTAGTTTATAAGCTTACTTTTACTTGAATATCTCAAAATAATTGATGTGTATTACGAAATAATGTGTATTTTTAAATAAATAAAAAAAAAAAATAAGGTCACCACATCATAGGGTGTTATTAGACCAATCAATGCCAAGGCAATGTTTAATATTAATACAATGTTTAAAATTAATAATGTAACTTACAGCCTCCAAAAGGTTAAGTTCGAACATCTTAATAGATATAATGTCATGGTTATCGCTCAAATCGCCCGTGGTCGCTGAGGCACCGTAATAATACCCGGTGGGCAGTAATACGTTTTCTACCTTCAGGCATTCCTTCCATGCGTTCTTTCCTTCTAGATCTGTGGATACTGAAAAAAAATGAAACCATTATAACTAAACTATTTAAAGAATACCAGAAATCGATGGGCAAATTTAAAGTTGTAGCTAGGATTCGAACCTATATAATAACTTGCCAATTGAGGAGTGACTTTCCAAAAGGGCTTATTTTAGTATAAACAGTCTTTTCAGAAACTGGTTAAAACTGAGAACTGAGATTGTTTTGTATGGAAAGAAGTACCAGAAATATTCTTTATGCAATCAATTGATATCGGTATTGAGGGTAGTTGTGAAAAAATATTCAATCTCCTATTTTGTGTCAAACGAGAAATGACCAGCTGGGAAGGTGATGTCGTCAGAGTTAAACTGTATTCGCACTTTCTTTCAGACTCGATAAAGTCATATTTTCATTTACAATACGCGCCATTTAAATACTGAAGTAAGCTATCAGAGAAGTTAGCGCACGTACATGTACAAATAAAACCCACGCTTCCTAGCATTTAGTCCCAGAAACGATTATTGCGCAGCCATTTGCGATAAATTCAAGTACAAACCGTTGCCTTAATTCCTTTCCTCTACTGTTTTCGCAATTTTCAAAACAGTAGATGACGATGACGTTCTACGAAGCCGAAATTGACCGATTGTCTTTTTCCACAGGTCGTCAATATTTACGGCCGGGTACTGTAAGGCGGGGGATGATTTGATTATTTGTTCCTGTCATGCGCAAATTTTTCCGATAGCTATCTTCATGCCGGCCGAATTATTTGGCCTTTAATACAGTCATAAGTCCGTATAGTTTCTTACCTGTAAGTGTATCATCCATATAAGTGATAGAAATGTGTGTATCCGTATTGTAGTTGCGGAACTTAGCTTCGCATCCAGCGAGCTGGGTGTGCGTTCCGTCTCGATCGTGATCGTAGTGCAACGAACCGTTGTTTATCATTACTGATATGAACGGGTGTTGGTGCTGGAAACATTAAGATTGTATGTTATTTTGATAGACTAAGAAGATATCAACAGCAATATTTTATTCCGAATGGCCTGTATTCTGATTTATAAGTCCTTATTCCATCAAGTCTATTTTACTGAAATTTACTTATAAAAAGTTGTCGGTCCGAAACACGATATAGCGATTTTCAATACTTCAATAGCCGTATTCTAAACGTTTCTACAGCGTGAGGTATTTGTGCCTCCCTTATTAAACGATTTGTCAACTTTAAAAGGGTGTCGGATCTTCGCGAAATTAGGCAGAGCCCTCCATCGTGTGAGCAAGAAGCCCAGGTCAAGTAGTAGCTGATGTCTTTTGACTGATATGAAGTTGAAACTTTTTAGGCATTTGAACAAGGATAGATGTTAAAAACATTTGTAGTTTAGCAGAGTTCTTTTTACAGAGATTATAATATACATAGTAAGTAGTATAATATTATACAGATAGATAATATTTACATAGTTTTCACTTAGTCGGATTTTATCGACTACACCTTGGTTAATAATATTCTAATTGCATTCCAGAAACTTCTAGCTTAGCTTAGTTTGTGACTAAATGGCGCTATGTAAATATGTGAGAAACATTTATATATTTTTTTATATGTTATAGGAGGCAAACGAGCGAGCAGGTCACCTGATGGTAAGTGATCACCGCCGCCCATGGACACCTGCAACACCAGAGGAATCACAGATGCGTTGCCGACCTTTTAAAAGGGAGTACGCTCGTTTCTTGAAGCTCCCCATGTCGTAACGGTCCGGAAATATCGTCGCAGCGAGCTTGTTCCACAAAACAGTTATTCGCGGTAGAAAGTTACGCGAAAATCGCACAGTGAATGACCGCCATCTATACGGAAACTGATTGATGAGGGATCACACAAGGTGGCAATACTTACGATATGATGATGATGATGATTTATTATACTCACGTTATGTGCTCCATTATGATTGCTGTAGGTATCCAAGATGATGGCGAGACCTTGGAAATGGTCTTTGCTACCGAACACAGGGCCGTTCTGCATGCGGTCTCGCACGTACCAGATGGCGAATCCATCACCGAATAGGTCCTTGCCACGACCGTGCACTTTGAACTGCACTTGCAGCTCCCAGTTGCGGGTTTGACAGGGCTGTAACATAAAATCAAATGGTGAAGGAAAAAATATAACCATACACGTTACGAGTTTTTTAATATGTTATAAAAAATGTCGCCTCACAGCTAGGTGGACCGACGACCTCATAAAGGTCTCTGGGTCCGACTGGATGCGTTAGGCGCAGAACCGAGTTCTGTGGCGCGTGTTGGGACAGGCCTATTGCCCAGCAGTGGACTGCAATAGGCTAGTTGATTGATTTGGTTGATTATACTGATAGCTTCTGAAATTATTGCGTTCAGATGCCAATTTGATAAATCTGTTGATGTTTAATAGTTCATTTATAGAGAAAGGAGCAATTCGTTATTAAGATTTAGCAAACAATACGACCAAAAGCAGCCGAATGTCTATGAATAAAAACCCAAGAAATATATTGCTAGCTCTAACGCTTCTTTTTCACTAGAGATTTATGCTATGTAGCTACAGCTGTAAAACTATGTGACCGTGTTAGCGACAAATGCAGGCCTCTATTGGTTACTGTGCTCTACACATAGCATTGGTGAATATCATTGCATCCATAGCGAAGTAGCTTAAGGCCTGGACATCTCTGGAGAAAAGTATACCCAAATAAACATGAACGAAGTAAAAAATAAAGATAGACATTAACCCCTCTTAAATTTAAATCACTGTTTAGCGAGATTTCTATAAGCAAAACCAACCATATACTAATTAAATTAATTTAAGCTAATCAATTGACTTATTTAAGAGGTGTTTATGAGTAAGGGGGTTAGAGATAAAGGTAAGTTTTATAAGAAATATGTAACATAAATAAACAATAGATATCGTGGATGTATTTGACGCAGTGTATTTTGGCATCTACAAGTTGAATCGTAGCCAAAATATGTTAAGGTGATACATTGATAAAATGCACTATCTTTCATCAACTACTACAGGACTATGAAAAGACCTATTGATCTAGAATTTTAATATAGGTAAATTGATACCTTTAACTAGGTTTTTGTAATTACCAAAACGCGATAGCTTGATTTTGGCTCGATCATATTTATTTTTGAAAACACCTCTACAAAAACAGGTTTTTACATATTACACGGAAAGTACACTGTCATTATGCTTAGGAATTACTCAAATACATTCGTAACATCAATATTAGTATTACTGTAGAATATCATTACATAACTACAACCAATAATTTTTAATGAATCAAATAAGATTTTAGCAATTTCTAAGCGCTCCGGATCGTTGCGGGCGCATCGCAATTTCAGACCTTATACCGATTAGTTAACGATCGATACAGAATGAGTACGGTCGACGATTCAGTCGGGCGATGGCCCTCTTCGACGCCGGACCTGTGCATGTCTACTCACCGTTCGTACTAAATTTTATCGCGTAATTTTTAATCGTAGGTAAAATATATAGGTTAGGTTCAAAATATTTATACCGAAGTTTTTATTAATACTTTGTTCTCTTTTATAAGTAAATAATAGTATTATTTTATAATAGTTATTTCGATAACATTGGTTCGTAAAATATTTTTGTAGTTATGTCTTTTATAAAACTTAGGTAAAGTTCGCCATAACTCAACTAAGTACCTATATAGTTACTGTTGACCCTTTTGATAATGCAAGCGTTTGTTTATATAAGCGATTTTAGACTATATGCTCAAGTGTAATAAGTTTTATAACCGTTTTCGTCAAGATCACGTAATTGAAACGGCCTCAGTGGCGCGGGCAGTGCGGCCCGGTCGCGGTAGTGGCTTGCGTGCACGAGGTCGCGGGCTCGAAGCCAAGCAAAAAAGTTGTTTGAGCGATTCACAAATTACTGTCCTGAGTTCGGATGTTCTTTGTAAAAGTCTCCGCGACAGTACCTAGGAGTTGTGTGAAACTGAAAAAATCAAAGAAATAATATTACTCACCTATTTTATTTGCAAGCTTAAAGCTAAATAATACTTTTTACTTTCGCGGAAACTTTTACAAACATGAAACAAACGAACACAAAGAACGTCCAGACTCAGGACAGTTGTTTGTGGATCACACAAAAAAATTGTCTTACGTGAGATTTGAACTCTCATGCACTCCACCGCGGGAACGTTTACAAACATGAAACAAACGAACACAAAGAACGTCCAGACTCAGGACAGTTGTTTGTGGATCACACAAAAAAATTTCTTACGTGATATTTGAACTCTCTCGCACTCCACCGCGGGAACGTTTACAAACATGAAATAAACGAACACAAAGAAAGAACGTCCAGACTCGGGACAGTTGTTTGTGGATCACACAAAAAATTTTCTTACGTGAGATTTGAACTCATGCATTCCACCCGCGGGAACGTTTACAAACATGAAACAAACGAACACAAAGAAAGAACGTCCAGACTCAGGACAATTGTTTGTGGATCACACAAAAAAATTGTCTTACGTGAGATTTGAACTCTCATGCACTCCACTGCGGGAACGTTTACAAACATGAAACAAACGAACACAAAGAACGTCCAGACTCAGGACTGTTGTTTGTGGATCACACAAAAAAAATCTCTGCCTTAGGCAGTGGCGGGCGCAGTAATCGGTAATCGTAAGTCAGCATGAAGAGTCCACCAGAAGGGCGAGACGAGACGAGAATTGAAATCGCACCGAACTCTTTCCACCAAAAATTGACATCGCGACATGCGTGTTTCTTGTTAATGTATTTTGAACTCTATTTAAGAAATAATACGGTTCATTTTTACACAAACAAAAAGTAGCAACAAACAACAATAGGCCTATCGCGAGAAGCGAGTGTTTTTATTACAAAGTTAATATATACTCTATTTCCTAAGCAATACGGTTCATTTTTACATAAAGATTTCAATTTTTGCCTCGTTTCTTCCCTCTGGTGGAAAATCACCTATAGTTCAAATCTCACGTAAGACAATTTTATTTGTTCCATCCACTAATTATTGTCCTGAGTCTGGATGTTCTTTGTGTCAGCTAAGTAAATGTTTGTAAATACCCCGCGACACAGGACAATACATAGTGGGGCTATTGTATTTTTTTTAAAGTTCTATTGTTTTGCGTGAGATTCAAACTCGCGACCTCGTGCACTGCGACCGCTACCCCGAGGCGGTCAAATTATTTTTGTGATCCCCAAATCATTGTCCTGAATCTGGATGCGCTTTGTGCCTTCATAATACCTTGCGCGGGTGTAAATTAAAAAAAAAATAGGGGCTACATGTATAAACATAATAGACCGGTAGATAGGTTTTTCTGTAACAGAATTTTCTGTTACCTACCGCGGACTGACGTCACAGTATAACCAGTAGTCAAACTGGGCCGAATATTTATTATAAATGGGTGCGCGGTACGTAAACAATAGTAAACATGCGATCTACTTTGTGTTTCCATTTAGTTTTGTAATTGTAAATTAATACGTTTTATTTTTCTATTTTATATTTAAATAAATAGGAAGTGTTCTGTAAAAAACGTGTTGTTTTATGATTGATACATTTAATTTAAAGAAACATGTATATGTTTGTATTTATATCCACCATGTTTGTGATATAAATAAAATACTAAATTATAATATTAAGAAGGTACTTAACAAGTCATTCAGTAAAGTAGGTACAGTACCGGGCCGTTTATATTGCATATCAACCTATAGAAAAATACAATTGGTCAATTTCGGCTTCGTAGAGCGTCAGAGAAAAAGTCGATGTGTAATATTTACGGCCGGGTATTGTATTTATTATATTGGCCATGTTTGTTTGAAATTGAATTTATCGATAACCAAAACCAAACTTAAAACAGGTCTATTAGATCTATTCTAACGTCAAAATAAAGGCATCGAGGTCACTTTATAGATGGGTGACCAATCCATTCAAAAAATGACATCGATGTCATTGCTTAAATTTACCTAGATCAAAGTGAAAGACACGCATGGGGGATTACATAAAGGGGGGCTAAATTTTCATTATTATTGACCTAAGTACAACAAACCGTTTTCTTGATAAAAAAAATACTATATTATAATATTAAATACCTAAGTCATTTAGTAAAGTAGGTATTTATATCAGCCATGTTTGTTTGAAATTGACATAATAATATGAATAATATATTTAGTTTCAAATTATAACACACAGTCCGCTCGTTACTGCGGCACAGTAGCGACTGTTCCCTCCGCGATCGTGAGCGTGTAGGTATAAACTCACGTTTCGTCCGTTTCTATGAAGTTGAAATACTGTAAGTATATATTTGTACTATGGCACAGAGCGATAACGTGTCCTTGAGGGCCGGCGGGACGACGACGGCGCACACGGCGCGGCGGCGCGTGAGCGAGTATATCCGTCTCATTCGCGCGCCGAGGGGCGCGCCCCTCTGGCCACGGCCGAATTCAACTCGAAAATTTTCAAAGTAGCGTCTTAATAGAATAGTTTCTGTTACCTGCGACTTCATTACCAAAAGTTTAATTAAATAGGTTAAGACGCTACTTTGAAAATTTTCGAGTTGAATTCGGCCGTGGCCAGAGGGGCGCGCCCCTCGGCGCGCGAATGAGACGGATATACTCGCTCACGCGCCGCCGCGCCGTGTGCGCCGTCGTCGTCCCGCCGGCCCTCAAGGACACGTTATCGCTCTGTGCCATAGTACAAATATATACTTACAGTATTTCAACTTCATAGAAACGGACGAAACGTGAGTTTATACCTACACGCTCACGATCGCGGAGGGAACAGTCGCTACTGTGCCGCAGTAACGAGCGGACTGTGTGTTATAATTTGAAACTAAATATATTATTCATATTATTATGTCAATTTCAAACAAACATGGCTGATATAAATACCTACTTTACTAAATGACTTAGGTATTTAATATTATAATATAGTATTTTTTTTATCAAGAAAACGGTTTGTTGTACTTAGGTCAATAATAATGAAAATTTAGCCCCCCTTTATGTAATCCCCCATGCGTGTCTTTCACTTTGATCTAGGTAAATTTAAGCAATGACATCGATGTCATTTTTTGAATGGATTGGTCACCCATCTATAAAGTGACCTCGATGCCTTTATTTTGACGTTAGAATAGATCTAATAGACCTGTTTTAAGTTTGGTTTTGGTTATCGATAAATTCAATTTCAAACAAACATGGCCAATATAATAAATACAATACCCGGCCGTAAATATTACACATCGACTTTTTCTCTGACGCTCTACGAAGCCGAAATTGACCAATTGTATTTTTCTATAGGTTGATATGCAATATAAACGGCCCGGTACTGTACCTACTTTACTGAATGACTTGTTAAGTACCTTCTTAATATTATAATTTAGTATTTTATTTATATCACAAACATGGTGGATATAAATACAAACATATACATGTTTCTTTAAATTAAATGTATCAATCATAAAACAACACGTTTTTTACAGAACACTTCCTATTTATTTAAATATAAAATAGAAAAATAAAACGTATTAATTTACAATTACAAAACTAAATGGAAACACAAAGTAGATCGCATGTTTACTATTGTTTACGTACCGCGCACCCATTTATAATAAATATTCGGCCCAGTTTGACTACTGGTTATACTGTGACGTCAGTCCGCGGTAGGTAACAGAAAATTCTGTTACAGAAAAACCTATCTACCGGTCTATTATGTTTATACATGTAGCCCCTATTTTTTTTTTAATTTACACCCGCGCAAGGTATTATGAAGGCACAAAGCGCATCCAGATTCAGGACAATGATTTGGGGATCACAAAAATAATTTGACCGCCTCGGGGTAGCGGTCGCAGTGCACGAGGTCGCGGGTTTGAATCTCACGCAAAACAATAGAACTTTAAAAAAAATACAATAGCCCCACTATGTATTGTCCTGTGTCGCGGGGTATTTACAAACATTTACTTAGCTGACACAAAGAACATCCAGACTCAGGACAATAATTAGTGGATGGAACAAATAAAATTGTCTTACGTGAGATTTGAACTATAGGTGATTTTCCACCAGAGGGAAGAAACGAGGCAAAAATTGAAATCTTTATGTAAAAATGAACCGTATTGCTTAGGAAATAGAGTATATATTAACTTTGTAATAAAAACACTCGCTTCTCGCGATAGGCCTATTGTTGTTTGTTGCTACTTTTTGTTTGTGTAAAAATGAACCGTATTATTTCTTAAATAGAGTTCAAAATACATTAACAAGAAACACGCATGTCGCGATGTCAATTTTTGGTGGAAAGAGTTCGGTGCGATTTCAATTCTCGTCTCGTCTCGCCCTTCTGGTGGACTCTTCATGCTGACTTACGATTACCGATTACTGCGCCCGCCACTGCCTAAGGCAGAGATTTTTTTTGTGTGATCCACAAACAACAGTCCTGAGTCTGGACGTTCTTTGTGTTCGTTTGTTTCATGTTTGTAAACGTTCCCGCAGTGGAGTGCATGAGAGTTCAAATCTCACGTAAGACAATTTTTTTGTGTGATCCACAAACAATTGTCCTGAGTCTGGACGTTCTTTCTTTGTGTTCGTTTGTTTCATGTTTGTAAACGTTCCCGCGGGTGGAATGCATGAGTTCAAATCTCACGTAAGAAAATTTTTTGTGTGATCCACAAACAACTGTCCCGAGTCTGGACGTTCTTTCTTTGTGTTCGTTTATTTCATGTTTGTAAACGTTCCCGCGGTGGAGTGCGAGAGAGTTCAAATATCACGTAAGAAATTTTTTTGTGTGATCCACAAACAACTGTCCTGAGTCTGGACGTTCTTTGTGTTCGTTTGTTTCATGTTTGTAAACGTTCCCGCGGTGGAGTGCATGAGAGTTCAAATCTCACGTAAGACAATTTTTTTGTGTGATCCACAAACAACTGTCCTGAGTCTGGACGTTCTTTGTGTTCGTTTGTTTCATGTTTGTAAAAGTTTCCGCGAAAGTAAAAAGTATTATTTAGATCTTATCAGTAAGTACCTACCTACCTAAGCTTGCAAATAAAATAGGTGAGTAATATTATTTCTTTGATTTTTTCAGTTTCACACAACTCCTAGGTACTGTCGCGGAGACTTTTACAAAGAACATCCGAACTCAGGACAGTAATTTGTGAATCGCTCAAACAACTTTTTTGCTTGGCTTCGAGCCCGCGACCTCGTGCACGCAAGCCACTACCGCGACCGGGCCGCACTGCCCGCGCCACTGAGGCCGTTTCAATTACGTGATCTTGACGAAAACGGTTATAAAACTTATTACACTTGAGCATATAGTCTAAAATCGCTTATATAAACAAACGCTTGCATTATCAAAAGGGTCAACAGTAACTATATAGGTACTTAGTTGAGTTATGGCGAACTTTACCTAAGTTTTATAAAAGACATAACTACAAAAATATTTTACGAACCAATGTTATCGAAATAACTATTATAAAATAATACTATTATTTACTTATAAAAGAGAACAAAGTATTAATAAAAACTTCGGTATAAATATTTTGAACCTAACCTATATATTTTACCTACGATTAAAAATTACGCGATAAAATTTAGTACGAACGGTGAGTAGACATGCACAGGTCCGGCGTCGAAGAGGGCCATCGCCCGACTGAATCGTCGACCGTACTCATTCTGTATCGATCGTTAACTAATCGGTATAAGGTCTGAAATTGCGATGCGCCCGCAACGATCCGGAGCGCTTAGAAATTGCTAAAATCTTATTTGATTCATTAAAAATTATTGGTTGTAGTTATGTAATGATATTCTACAGTAATACTAATATTGATGTTACGAATGTATTTGAGTAATTCCTAAGCATAATGACAGTGTACTTTCCGTGTAATATGTAAAAACCTGTTTTTGTAGAGGTGTTTTCAAAAATAAATATGATCGAGCCAAAATCAAGCTATCGCGTTTTGGTAATTACAAAAACCTAGTTAAAGGTATCAATTTACCTATATTAAAATTCTAGATCAATAGGTCTTTTCATAGTCCTGTAGTAGTTGATGAAAGATAGTGCATTTTATCAATGTATCACCTTAATTAACATGGTCTATATTTCTTTCGACGGAAAGCACCCTATTACATAAAAGTAGCCTAAATTTATTTTTAAATCATCGATAATATAATCTGCACGAAAAGCAGTGTGGAAAAAACATTTTTCCATCAAATTTGACTGTTGTTTCGGTGTTTAGCCGGACAATAGTTTGGTGTGTGCAATGCATTTGTTTATGGTAGTTATTTTATAATAATAAACTCTAACCGTTTAAAGCACTCCGCATTACATTTATCATAACAGCCCATTAATGTCCCACTTCAGGGACGGCCTTCTCCCGTGACAAATGGATAATTGGCCGACTAATACCACGCTTGCCTGACGGATTGGTATAGGGTTTAATTTCAAGTTTTCCTTCTTTTTATTACGTTAAGATAATATTCACGGATAGTCCCTTAGTCGGTTTTTATGACATCCATGGGATAAGATGTGGTGGTAACACACTGTATTCTTACTCCGTCACCACACGGAGTATTACATTATTTATTTAAAAAAAACAAGTGTCTAAAAAACTTTAACGCGGTACTGTATCAATAATATTGTCATTTCCTTAAGCCCTAACTAGGTCGTCTGTCCACCGTGTGAGGGGACTCCCCAACTTGCGTCTTCCGGTAAGCGTGAGGGAAGCACATGAGCATGACTGCGTAAAATGAAAGTGTTTGTAGGAGGCCTATGTCCTAGTGGGCGTCAATTGGCTGGTGTAATGATTATCTCGATTGAATTTTTAAAATAATAGCATTATACGTCCAAAGGCTGATATGATGATGATAGTTTCAAATGGATTCTATATTTCTAGCTTTTGGATTCGCTCGCGTTAAATTCGGGGAAGCACTGTTCCCCTTTCCTGGACACAGAAGAAAAATAAAAGTAGCCTATGTTACTCTCCATTCAACTATATCCACTAAAAAAATCACGTCAATTCTTCGCTCCGTTTTGCCGTGAAAGAAAGACAAACAGACAGACACACTTCCCCATTTATAATATTAGTATGGATTAGTTGATTTAACCTTTAATAGGTTAACGGTTGACCATTGACAATGAAATACGTGTTCTGATAAGGTGTATAGAATTTATTAAGTCTGATAAGATGTACTAGGTATAAATACTATGCATATTATTATACTAAACATGCCGTGACGTATTAAATATGTATGTTAGGACATGATAAGTCATTTGATACTGCCTAGGAATCTCTTAAAGAAAATCAGGGCCAATGGTAGGTGAAGTCAGTGAGGGCCTGATAGCACCTTCATAACAGCCCATTAATGTCCCACTGCAGGGACGGGCCTCCTCCCGTGACGGAGGGATACTTGGCCTACTAATACCACGCTGGCCAGACGGATTGGTATAGGGTTTAATTTCAAGTTTTCCTTCTTTTTACTTCGCAAAGATAATGTTTACGGTTAGTCCCTTAGTCTGTTTTTATGACACCCATGGGATGAGATGGGGTGGTGACATATTGTATTCTTACTCCGTCACTACACGGATATCACTAGCTAAGACCTTATCTGTGATGGTACTCCTAAAGAGTTCCCAATTTGCCTGTATACCAGTCGAAAAAAAATAATTGCATGTTATTCCTAGATTGTCGTAAGGTTAGAGATGCTATACGTGAAACAGGGATTGACTTCAGTGCTGTAACTGTAGCTTGATATAAAAAGGCAAGAATCAGGCATGCATTTGACCCCACGGTGGTATGATAAAAATATCAATTAAGTACTCTGTTTTTGACACTAGCAATAGGCAATAATTCTCCGTGTGGTGACGGAGAAAGAATACAATGACGACCCCATCTCATCCCATGGGTGTCGTAAAAACCGACTAAGGGACTATCAACTTAACGAAATAAAAAGGAAAACTTGAAATTAAACCCTTTCCCAATCCGTCTGGCCAGCGTGGTATTAGTAGGCCAAATATCCCTCCGTCATGGGAGGAGGCCCGTCCCTTCAATGGGACATTGATGGGCTGTTATGATGAATAGGCAATAGTGGTATTCCAAGCAGCCTTTTAAATGTTGTTTGTGAAGTATAAAAATGTATTATGGATGGATATCACCACTACAAATCAAAATTGGATGTAGTTAATAAACCATGGTTAATATCTTAACAGAAAATGGCGTTTCTAATTAAAACTGAATTTACTGATTAATCTGTAGGTTTGTTTAGAAATATATATTTATTTATATAATCTTATTTTATCTTTAATAATATTATAAAGAGGTAAAGTTTGTGTGTTTGTGACGTTGTAGGGGGTAACCTCTGGATCTACTAAACCGATTTTAAAAATTCTTTCTGTGTTAAATAGTCCATTTCGATGGGTCCTACGTATAAGGGCCAAAATACAAAATGACAACTTTACAGGAGAGGCTTCCAAAGTTTAAACTTGCTGTAACTTAAGATTGATAAAACCGAAATTTATGAAAATTTGCTGGTTTACAGAGACAATTGTCCTACTTAGATATACTACACTATTGTATATATATTTTAAGCAGTTTTATTTTTACTGCATATTGGCCCTTTTACGTTAGTTTTTGTTTAAATTATTTGTATTTAAAAACACCATAAAACGGCCAATGTATCAATCAAAATTTGCTAAAACGAAGTAGTTTTAAATATTTTTGCTCATGAAATCAATTTAGGACTGAAGTAGTTGATAATTAATTAGTTATAATGAAAGACATTTAGATATTTCGATAATTTAATCACATTGACATTTATACGTTTTAGAATCTGCTAACCTAGTAACTGTGTTTTCAGTTAGGTTGTATCTATATCTATACTATTATTTAAAGCTGAAGAGTTTGCTTGCTTGTTTGAACGCGCTAATCTCAGGAACTACTTCTTCGAATTGAATTTAGTTTTCAGTTTTGGATAGACTATTTATCGAGAAAGGCTATAGGCTATATAACATCACGCTACGATAAAAAAAATCAAATTTAGAGGGCCTATGGGCCCTACTAGGTTCATGGTCACTCAGAGGGCAATGGAGAGACCTATGTTGTAGCCTGACCTATGGGCCTACCCAGAAAGTTCAGGGTCACTTAGAGGACAATGGAGAGACCTATGTTGTAGCCTGACCTATGGGCCTACTCAGAAGGCTCATGGTTACTCAGAGGGCAATGGAGAGAGGTATGTTGTAACCTGACCTATGGGCCCACCCAGAAGGCTCATGGTCATTCAGAGGGCAATGGAGAGAGCTATGTTGTAGCCTGACCTATGGGCCTGCTCAGAAGAATCATGGTCAAACAGAGGGCAAAGAAGAGACCTATGTTGTAGCCTGACCTATGGGCCTACTCAAAAGGCTCATGGTCACTCAGAGGGTAATGGAGAGAGCTATGTTGTAGCCTGACCTATAGACCTACTCAGAAGGCTCATGGTCACTCTGACGGCAAAAGAGAGAGCTATGTTGTAACCTGACCTATGGGCCTACTCGGAAGGCTCATGATCACTCACAGGGCAATGGAGAGTGCTATGTTGTAGCCTGACCTATGGGCCTATTCAGAAGGCTCATGGTCACTCAGGGGCATTGGAGAGAGCTTTGTTGGGAGTTTCCCTGCGTGATCGAATCAAAAATGAGGAGATCCGCAAAAAAAGGCAAGTAGGGCAGCAATATAGCGCGGAGAACCGACAACTGTTTGGGCAGAACGATTCTGGAATGGCGACCGTGTACCGGAAAGCGCTGGTGTGGACGGCTGGAAGCCGATGAATGAGGGAGGCACAGGACCGCACAAGGTGGCAATACTTGGAGGAGGTCTATGTGCAGCAGTTGACGTCGATTGACTGATATGATGGTGATGAATAAACTTTCTATGAATTACTTAAACAAGTTTTTTTTTATTTCTTTTCAAATTTAATCGTGGATCTCGATCGTGTTCTGTGGCGCGTGTTGGGAGAGCTCTATGTTTAACCGTGGACTGCGATAGTTTTGTCAAAGTACGAAGAAGTAGGGTTGGGCTTACTCTTAACGGACTCCGTAAAAGCAATGTACAATTTTGGATAACGAGACTTCAGTGGTCTAGACAAAGGCGCGTCCAGATACAATATGTACCATTTTTTTAGGAGGCAAACGAGCCAGCAGGTCACCTGATGGTAAGTGATCCCCGCCGCCTATGGAAACCCGCAAGACCAGAGGAATCACAGATGCGTTGCCGACCTTTTAAAAGGGAGTACGCTCGTTTCTTGAAGCTCCCCAAGTCGTAACGGTCAGGAAATATCGTGGTACCATCCACCCATCCCATCACCGTACCCGTATCGCCGACGCGTATCATGGTCGCGAGCGTATCACGTATCAAACCTCGTATGATACGCGTAACATCCGTCCACATATACGATCATGATACATGCTATGGCAAATGATACATATCTGGACCCGACTTAAGACCTTAACTCATGGGACGCATTATCAAAGGTTATCTATTGTTTGCCCGAAAATTATATGCCATAATATTCTTATATCCGAATTTCATTTGCCCGAATTTCATATGCCATACTTGCTATTGCCATAATTTTATTAGACAAAACAGAATAATTCTAACCTTTCCTATCTAAGTTGGATTGCTCTAAGTCTCTCAGTTTAAACATAATTGAATAAGCAAGTAAATATTATGGCTAAGGACGATTATGGCAAACAATATTACAAATGAAATTATGGAAAATGAAAATTCTGGCAAGTAGAGGTATACGGTATCAAATCGTGACTCAAATGAGGTTCAAATATATCCAATTATTTTTCTACACTTATTTAGATAACAGAGTGCATTGTTATACAAATACTAAATGACCTCATTTGTTAATACAATGAGATAATCAATACATGAGCTGGTCTTAAAAGCAACAATTGAATAAACAACGTCTGACGGCATGTAAATATACATTGTACCAGTTTGTATAATGATGATATTTCTCCGTGTGGTGAGGGAGTAAGAATACAATATGTCACCACCCCATCCCATTCCATGGGTGTCGTAAAAACCGACTAAGAGACTATACGTGCATATTATCTTAACGAAATAAAATGAAGAAAAACTTGAAATTAAACCCTATACCAATCTGTCTGGCCAGCGTGGAATTCCACGGGCCTCCCACCATGACTACTAATTAGTAGGCCAAGTATCTCTCCGTCAAGGGAGGAGGCCCGTCCCTTCAGTGGGACATTAATGGGCTGTTGATGAATTTTGTATTCTTTACATCTTCTTTTAATTGTACCAACATAGGATAGGTGAACATAAACTTCTGTACACAACACTGACAATCTATCCTGGCTAGGGGTAATTTCAAAAGAGTAATCATCACACCCTATTATTGTCCCAATGCAGAAATGGTACTCCAACATTTCTGAGGGGCTAAATTTGGCCTATTAAGATAAACATTGGCATAGAGTGTTACAACAAGTTTTTATTAGTTCCTCACACTTTCACACAACGCCATCTAGTCCCAAACTAAGCAGAGCTTGTACTATGGGTACTGGACAACCGATATATAAACATAAATACATTTTTTTTGTAAATACATACATATTTTACATAGAAAACATCCAGACCAATGCAAACAATCATGTTCATGCACACAAAGATTTGAATTGAGTGGGAATCGAACCCAAGACCTCTGAGTAGCAGTTATGTTATACAACCACTTTGGAATTTGCATGCTCGCTAGGACATATAATACACATACAATGTAAATATTCAAATCATAAAGGTCTTGACCTGCTTGTCAATTCTCGTACCTAAAATTCGGTTAAGTTAACTTTTAGTTGTCAAATTGTCACACTCTAAATAAAACTTTGACACGACCACAAAAGATTACAATTGCAATAGCAAAAACATGACAACTAAAAGTTAACTTAACCGAATTTTAGGAAGGAGAATTGACATGCTAGTTAAATTAACATTAACACAGTTAAAACCTTAACGATTTGTACTATTTTGTTTTAATTGTTACTGTTAAAGGAATTAGTGGTATGTTTCTATAACAAGAGGCCTTTTAGGTTGCTATCACTGCTGCACCATTTTAATCTAAACACCAAACAAATACCATCTATATCTGTTTGCTAGGATCGTGACAAGTGGCGTTTTGTCGTCTCTGCCTACCCCGGACGGGATAAGGCGTGAGTTTATGTATGTATGTAAATACCAACTAGCTTGTGCGGCCTAAAGTTAGATAAGTTCGTGCTTGTGCAAGCATAAATAAGACACCCTCTCCCCATGCTACACATCATTTACTATGAAAGCTGACATCTGCACAGCCAATTAAAACATCTTTAAGTCACCTGAGTTAGTTGGTGTTAACTATATTGCCATGCAGTGAATTGAATGTTTTTAGGATTGTATGAAACATGCTATCTATGTATAATGACTTCTATTAGTTGTTTCTATAATGTAGTCATATCATACATTAATTTGTTTGACCTTTAAGGGCCGCAAGCAGTCTGCAAATTTTATTGTTTTTGTGAAAACATACAGTAATGGAATAACAGGGTTATGTGATTTAACAACTTTTGTCTCAGGGGAATAACCACATAGTAAACACACTCTCCGTGTGGTGACAGAGTAAGAATACAATGTGTCACCACCCCATCTCATCCCATGGGTGTCGGAAAAACCAACTAAGGGACTATCCGTCAATATTAACTTTAGGAAATAAAAAAAAGGATAACTTGAAATTAAGCCCTATACCAATCCGTGGCCAGTGTGGTATTAGAAGGCCAAGTATCCCTCCGTCATGGGAGGAGGCCCGTCCCTGCAGTGGGATATTAATGGGCTGTTATGATTGAAACACACTCTTGAGTTTTACATTTATGTAACAGAATCTAAAAACTTTTGAACCTGGTAAAACAAGCATGAATTTTATCTTCAGGCAAGCAACTTAAATATTTCATACATACACACCTCAACAAAGTCTAGGGATATTTTGTATAAAGTTGTGAAACTGAAAAAAATTGGTTTGTAATTTTGTTTTTTTTTTTAATTCTTTTGATGAAAACTTACTTTGCTAACCTTTTTCAACCATTCTAAATTTGAATTTGAAAAATAAAATTAAAAATAAAAGATTTACGCGGCTTCAACGTAGTCAAGTATGAAAATTTCATTTACCAATAGTAAGTTTTGACTGCTTTTTTGTTTAAAATTTAAGTTTTATTACAATTTAAACGTTTATTTCAAATGAATGATATTGTGTGCATCAAGCAGCGGCGCCATTTCATCAGAGAGAAAATGTTATGGGCAGTAGGCATGCTCCTAGCTGCGGGTACTAAGCGGAGTATTGCTGAAGAGATTAGAACAATACAAAATATGAAATCAGGGTTATGGTCACGTTATCGTGCTACTGGTGAAGTGGCTGAAAGATACCACAGCAAAAAGTCTATCACCACTTAACGACATGATCGATTTTTGCAAGTTCCCGCGAAAAGACAGCCAAATGTTACTACCATGCAGCTGGTGTAGCTGGCTCCAGCTCTTGGTGGAGCCTCTTGCGGGTGACCAAACTGTCAGAAGAAGTCGGCACGAAGCCCACCTTTATGCTCGCATACCGCTTTATACTTCAGCACTACGCCGAGCGAATCGCGCACGACGACTAGACTGGGCTCGTGAACATTTGCTTTGCAAAGATAATCTGTGATCTGTAGTAGTGTTTACTCTTGAGTCCCGGTTCGGTTTCCACTTGGATTCACGTAGAGAACGTGCTGGTGGAGTTCCTGGTTGTGATAACCGTCTACAACATCCTCAGGAAATCTATTCATACCACGATAGAACAAATTATGGTTTGGACGGGAATTTGTATCGGTCGAAGAACAGAGCGCGTTTTAATTAGAAACACCATAACGGCTGAAAAATAATTTAACGAGGTGTTAGTACTAATAATCTACTCCCGTAGACTATAATTGGGCCAAATTTTCAAGTTCATGGACAATAACACCCCCATTCGCATAAAGCGAGAGTGATGACGAGCTGGTTGCAGAAGCACGACGTATCGATTTTATGCTGAACCACTCAATGCCCTATCCTCAAAACCATAAAATACGCGTAGGACATGTTCAAAAGAAGGGTTTTGGTGATTTTTCCTGCATAAAATTGCGATGGAAGGGCAACTTTTTATGCATCCTAGTCGGACCTGGAACAATATACCGCACCAAGACCTGGATAACATAATAAAAGCATGAAAAACTATTGCAGGACCGGTATTTACGGTTTTTTAATGTGCTGACTACTGATTACTCACATAACAGTTAAAAACAGATTAATTTTTGCTTATTTTCACTTTTGCTTAAGAAACACATTCATTGTTAGTTTTACTAATTTTCCAAGTTTTTTATTTATTTGAATAAAAAATTATTTATGCAAAAATAATTATTTTATTTAATTCTGCACTGTAGCCTGATAAATTGTCTTTATAAAAATATAAACATGTTGTATGCTATCTTCAATAATTTTGAAGTTAATTGAGTAAATACCAAATATCCCTAGACTTTGTTGAGGTGTGTATGTATATTTTTTTAGGTTTGATGTTCTATAGAAGCTATGTTACGAGCTTACTGGGTCAACCACAAGTCAATATCAAGCAAAATAAAGTATATAATATTATACTATAATAATGAAATAGTTTAAAAGTTATGTTAACATTGGTAAAATGCTAAAAGTATCTATGTATCTAAACCTGCAATATTAAATCTGATAAAATAGGTAATATCACAGATAAATAGGTCAATTTATTTAAAACCAAACCAAATTCAATCAAGCCTTGAAGTAGGCTTAGAGTGGTTTTAATTTTTTCGTACCTTTCTTAATTTTTTAAAGTTTTTGTATTTAAATATGGCCCTAATTTTACTAATTTAGTTTGCTTAGTATAAGCTCTGCATAGTTTGGGACTAGATGCCGCTTTTTAAATGTGTAGTACAGTAAATTAAGGTATTTATTTCGTAAACTCACCACTGTATTCCATATCGCTCCTGACTTAGATTGCAAATCTGGTGTAAGGCGCACGTAATTTGACGTGACTATTGTGCTACCTAAGAAGTCCCAATAAGGCACCGACATTCCACTCCCTGTAGATAATTGACACTCTTTATTGTTAGCGAAAATTCGAGACAATAAGATCAAGACCAAAGTCACCGGTTCGGGGTCACTCACCTTGGTAGGGTTTGGTTAGAGAATGTTCTCGTCTTATATAATTTCTGGTATCCCATTCTGCTACAATAGCACTCACTAAAATAGATATTAAAAACACTAGCACGATGTACGGCTTTTCATAAACCATTTTTGTAATTTTCTAAACGATAAACTAAGCGATGACAAGACAAACGCCAAATCATGGCAGCCGCATGGCTGTGTTGCCATACGAAATTATTGACAGAGCATATTTTTTAAAAAAGTTTATTATATAGTAGTGTATTAAAATAGTCGAGAGTCTGTTTTTACGATAGCGAAGAAATGTAAGAATAAAAGTGTCCATTTCTACTTCGTCAAAAACTATAAAATTATTACCGTAGAAAAAGTTAGCATTTCAACATTTTTGTCGATTTAATATAATACTTTTTCGATAGATGGCGCTGTTATCAATACTAATCTAAATAAAGCCTAAAACTGATTTTTATGATTTTTTTATTTAAAATGTATTGCCATTAATTTATTTTCAGCGTAATTACCTCTCATGCTGTAATTTAATCCGCAGGTTCGGAGCAGCATGGAGTACTGTTCGCATCTTTGGGATGGCTCTGGACCGACTGCAGCGGCATGCGTTCCGCATAGTTGATGACACCCAGGTCACGGAGCACGCAGAGTCGCTACAGCTTCGCAGAGATATCGCGTCTCTTAGTGTGTTCTATCGCATGTACCATGGAGAGTGCTCTGAAGAGTTATTCGATCTTGTTCCCCCGTCCCCTTTTCATAACAGGACCACTCGTGCCGATTTGCGGAGTCATACTCAGACGGTCTGTCAGATATCGGCTCGCACCAAAAGGTTCGGGAATTCCTTCTTATGCCGCACCATTAAGTTGTGGAACCAGCTTCCGGCTCACGTATTTCCTCCATCATATGACATTGGGTCCTTCAAACGCAGTGTGAAGAAGCATTTGGCCAAACCGGCAAGATGATGACGACGGATTGAAGTTGTTTTTGGACTTCTATCCGTTTGCTTCATTTGTGGACTGTACTCATGCTTTCCATCAGGCTCGATATAGTAATTTTGCCGTGTTTACTATAAAAAAACAAAAATAAAAAAAATTAACTAATGCTATAATAGCCATTTAATGAGGAAACTTGGCTATCTATATAGAATATTGGTATCGGGATTTTTGTCAAATCCTTTATTAATAGAAATGAGGATTACGTTATTATTTATTTTATCAACACAAAATAAAAATAAAAATCTAACTCTGACCTAAATCTGTAACAACTAACTTAATAAGATTTACATTAATTTTGGCATTACGAGGTGTTAATTTTCACCACAGATTACTCAAGCGTTCTGTTACCTACCTACTTCGTGAGGCAGTATGAGTAAGTAGCGATGATAATGATATTCGAAGATTATTAGCCAGCTTTGAAGCCGCTAAGCAGAACATCCAGGAATGAGGAAAATTCAGATCAATTTATATTCTGGTAAATTCATATTCTCGTCGGGTGCTTGTTCCTGTAAAAATAACGCAGAGCTAGAGAATATACCAGATACATATACATAATATAAACCAACGACGACGTTTTTCTAAAGCGGTCTACAGTTAATTGATTTGTTCTATCGTCCCAGCAATGGGACTACGGAAAACAACTAAAAAAATCAACCAAGTACTTAAATAAAAATGTCCATATCGGCGTTAATGGTGTGCTCACAGCCAGTTGAAATCACTGATTGAGACATTAAATAGAATATGGGTGACTATTCAGTGGTATTTCATCAGGCACGTAAAAAAGTGTGGTGACTAAGTAAGAATACAGTGTGTCACAACCCCCTCTCATACCATGGCTGTCGTAAAAACCGACTATCCGTGAATAAGATCTTTACGGAAAAAAAAGAAGGAAAACTGGAAATTAAACCCTATACCAATCCGTCTGGCCAGCGTGATATTAGTAGGCCAAGTATCCCTCCGTCACGGGAAGAGGCCCGTCCCTGCAGTGTGATATTAATGGGCTGTTATGATGATTATTCAGTGGCATTTCATCAGGCACGTATAAAAGTCGGTCCCGGTTGTCGTCGTAGTGACATAGACGTTGAGCCACGTCAGAGGTCTATGGGCTGCTTGAGCAACTCTCAATACCATTCATCAATCAACTAGCCCATCGCAGTCCACAGCTGGACATGGGCCTGTCCCAACACGGGGTCTACACCGTGCTCTACACCATGTTAGTCGCCAACCAAACAATAAAAAGGATCGGTGTTAATAATCAAGTCTTTTTTTTGGTTTCGCTGGGGTAAAATGCCTACGCATCCTTTCTCGTCGGGGGACGGGAGGGGTATGTGGGGCTTCCAGTGGTAACCCCCCAGTACACACAATAAAAGTTCCCCGCGGCACTCCTTCATCGCCTACTTGGAGGGGGGCCTGGGGAAATACTCTGGTCTTAGAGTAAATTTTAAGTTAAGAATTATTATATTCTTATACCCCCTTACTTATAAACGCCTCTTAAATTTAATCACTGTTTAGCGAGATTTTTATTACGAAAACCAACCTTATACCAAACAACGTAAGAGTTTAAGCTAATTAATCAATTGACTAAAATTTAAGAGGCGTTTATGAGTAAGGGAGTTAATATTTAATTAAAATAGAACATTTTTTTCGTTAAGTAATTGTTTTTTTCTTATTTATTTACCTACCTAGCAAATTGTGGAAATGAGTATGAAAAATATCTCGTAAGGATCTAGGCTCTCAGTGGTCTCTGCTAAACCCCTTATGGGAAAAAGGTGTGAGTTTATGAATCATCATACCAGCCCATTAATGTCCCACTGTAGGGACGGGCCTCCTCCCGTGACGAAGGGATACTTGGCCTACTAATACCACGCTAGCCAGACGGATTGGTATAGCAAGTTAATTTCAAGTTTTCCTTCTTTTTATTTCGTAAAGATATTAATCACGAATAGTCCCTTAGTCGGTTTTTACGACACCCTTTGGATGAGTTTATTAATCTGTGGATCTTATTAAAACCTTTTTGCTGATGAAACTCAATGTAGTACTACGTCATAAAATATTGAAGGGTCACTTTCCCTTAACCATTGATGGATGGCCGCACTTTCACTCAAGTTTGCTACATAAACCTCTGTTAAGGTCATTACCGTACAAGGCGGGGGTCATTGACATTATAACTTGCCAACTTTTACCAATAGCATGGCTTGGTGTAGAATTTTCGGTATACTATTAAAGTTAACAGGTTGCCTGTAGATATAATAGTAAAATGTCTGTATCAAATATGATGCACAGGATAAGGTGAAGTTAAGAATGATGATTAGGATTATGTAAAGACCTACTGCTAGGATGGACTTTTTGTAGTGATGAAGGGAATATTGGTCTGAAAATACCATGTTGTTTGGATTGCTTTTATGTAAATTTTCCTCACTCCATGTGGTGACGTAGATAGAATACAGTGTGTAACCACCCCATCTTATCCCATGGGTGTCGTAAAAACCGAATTAGGGGCTATCCGTGAATATAAATTTTACGAAATAAAAAGAAGGAAAACTTGAAATTAAACCCTATACCAATCCATTTGGCCATCGTGGTATTAGTTGGCCAAGTATCCCTCCGTCACAGGAGGAGGCCCGTCCCTGCAGTGGGATATTAATGGGCTGTTATGATGATGATTAAAATGTGACGCCTTTACAATTAAATGGGAAACTTAGGCTCTTTATAATCGCAGGGACCTTACATGGAGGAAGTGCATTCGTCTAGTTGCCTTTCTGTTTCACTAACTAGGTAGGTATAGATATAAATCGTATAGTTTCAAACAAGTAATAACATGCAGTTAATTATAATATATATTATAATGCAATGTTTTTTCCTTATAGAAAGTTCCTCTTCCACAAGCTGGGTTAATGACCAGATCGACAATTTCTTGAGCGTAGTGGGAAGTAGGAAAGAAAGGCAATCGTCATATCAACCAAAATACATCAATATACTACTAATATATTATAGTAAGTACAAGATAGTAGTTTTGCAGAAAGGACTCAACTAACTATTTTTTTTTCTTATGTAATTGTAGGCAAACGAGCCAACAGGTCACCTGATGGTAAGTGATCGCCGCCGCCCATCGAGATGACTTTTTTTATCGTCATTCGTGAAAGATATTGATTTTAATTTATAAAGGCCTTTAAAAAATCAAAGTAATTGTGTAACCTGTGCTTCGCTTATTACAAAGAGGGAAGCGTTTTCACTAATGTAAAGATTTCCACATAAATATTTATTATTTTATGATTATTATAGCTTATTTTCAGTATAAAAATTGCTATTATTCTGACTAAAAATAGCTATCATACACCTATCAAGGCGTACGAAGATTATACTCAACGAATAGCCTGTTGTAAAACTGTTTTGAGCTCATAGAACTTATGACCCACTTTCCTACTCTCTCCCGGCACTTTTACCTTCGACGACCTAAAATCTTTGGAACGTAAAACTTTCTACGAACCCATAGGTTAATGAAAGTGACAAATAAAACTAAGAGTGCACCCCGAAGGCCGTCCACTAAACCTACGACAATACCAACATTTAGGTCAGAGAAAGTAGTGAAAGTATATTATTTGACCGTGATCTACTCTTCGTACTCTCCCTAGATATTTTTATCGTGTTCTTGACATTAAGCATTCACTTTTTTCCAACATTAACACACAAAAAGAAACTCTATTTTGTTATAATACAAATGCTAGAATTGAATGTCTACTATGTAGGTCATCAGCAACAATGATTGTGTTTTAATGATGATTTCTTTTTGATTTTTAATGCGTCTGTAGTAAGGTAGAACAGTCGAGATTGTTCTCGATTGTCTCGATTATACAAACAGTTGTTTACTAAATCGATTTGTTAATAAATAATTTTAGAAATTTATTTTGTTTGATTTAGTGTTTGTAAACAAAGATTTCTATGGTTGTAAACGAACAATAGTTAGAGAATTGCATAGGTGCAGTTCTGTCTCGGATCATGGGTTGGTAAGATCGTGCGGCCGCCGAGATTTTCACCGCTTTCTATACTTTCACTTCCGAGGCATTGGGTACATGTATATGTAGACAAAACGACTATAACACGAACTATTTATTGGAACTATGACTCAGTGTAAACAAACTATACACTGGTTTAAAAGGAAAACAATTCTAATGAGCTAGATTATAAATGTGAAAGTTTAAAATAATCCTGTGCTTGTTTATTCAGTTTGTTGTTTAAGAAAAATTAAATTAAATTGTTACATTAACTTTGATTTTTAAGGCTTTTGATAAATGTGGAGAAGCATAGGATAGTTCACCGAGGAATTGATATCAATTCCTAATAGGCTCTACCTTAATTAATAAAGATAACGACAATGAAAGAAAGAAAAGATCTTTTACTAGTCAAAACTATAGTTATAATCTTCTAATAAAAATGTAGCTCTAAAGTTTGCATCTTTTTAAATGAATTATAATATGTATTTATAAAAAAAAATAAAAAAATTAGAAAGTATTAAATAGATAACAACGACGTGACATATTCCTATCATCATCATCATAACAGCCCATTAATGTCCCACTGATTTTATAGGATTGGTATATGATTTAATTTCAAGTTTTCCTTCTTCTTTATTTCGTAATGATAATATTCACAGTAGTCCTTAGTCGGTTTTTACGACACCCATGGGATGAGATGGGAGAGCCACACGGAGAGACATTCCTATATAAACCTTCAAATTTAACTCCTTTTATCTCCTCTGATCAGTAGCACGTGTAGGTATCAATTTTCTTACTCTTATCTTGTAGAATGACGGGTGGAATTTCCTTAACTCCTAAAAATGCGTCTACTATCACAATGTCCGCTTCCTAACTTCTATGGATTAGGCAGAGTACAGATGAATCAATCAGGACAAGCATTCTTAATATTATATTTTGGGAAATTATTTTTACATCAAATAAATTATCTCACATCAATTTATCAGTTATAGGTTGTGCGTTTAAATACCACCCTTATATTTTCTGCTTTGGTGTCTTAGTGGTCCCGCACTGACTGCGAAACCAACTTCAACTAACAAGTTTCATCTCATCCCATGGGTGTCGTAAAAACCAACTAAGGGACTAACCGTAAATATTATCTTTACAAAGTAAAAAGAAGGAAAACTTGAAATTAAACCCTATACCATTCCGTCTGGCCAGCGTGGTATTAGTAGGCCAAGTATTCCTCCGTCATGGGAGGAGGGCCGTCCCTGCAGTGAGACATTAATGGGCTGTTATGATAATGATGAAGAAAATTTTATTTTGAACCGACTCTAAAACCACTTTAGAGTTGCTTTATATTAAAAAGTAAGTTCAAAAAACATAACAAACTCTTTGTAAACGAACGTTAACAACCGACAATTTGCATCCGCAAGAGATCAACGACCTCCTTATTGAACTTGACTACTCAATTGATAAATTTATTACAGCCAATCAAATATTTATTGACTCTTTTATTTGTTACAAAAAATATATACTTTCGACTATTTTATATCCGCTAATTTGTGTGTGAACTAATTTTAAACAGCAATTTTGTTGCTAAATAGAGATAGACATAGTATTAGCCGATTTCATATAATAGTAGGTCTTACGCAGAATCGATGGTTGCAGGAATTGAAATAATATTTTGGAGGACGACACTGGATGGGCGACCAAGCCATACGTCCGCGGAAAACTGATGCATAAGGGCAGCACAAGTACGCGTAAAATGAAAAGATTTTAAGATGACCTATGTACAGTTGTTGACAAGGTTAATGTCGGCATACCTAATGCCCGATTTACACATCGACAAGTACAGTAGCGAGTTAAGTAGTATTTTAAGATTAAGTTGATTTAAATAGATCTCCATCCTATTTTTTGGCGAGTTAAGTACGAAGTAGCCCCCTCTCTCGCGTCTCGCCAACTTAAATCGGCAAAAAATAGGATGGAGATCTATTTAAATCAACTTAATCAACAACTTACTACTTAACTCGCTACTGTACTTGTCGATGTGTAAATCGGGCATAAGAGGAAATGGACAGTAAATGTAACCTTTAAAACTGGATAAGACTGTATTTAGCTTAAGATAGACAAAAATGGAATATCTTAAATTTATTACATGAAATGGACCCATAAATGTTAAGTACATGAATAATATAGATTACTAATCTTGAAATTTCAGAAATAGTATTCCAAAACATTTTCGTATTGACTACGGACTAAGGGTTGTGTTTCGCATACTCCTCTGTTTCAATTAAAATACATCCTTCAATTTAAATACAGCTCCCATACACACGTCTGGGGCAGAGTCAAAACAAACGATAACAAAACCCCTTTTAATCTAAAGGGTGTCGTAACATCATCACCATAACAGCCCTATAATGTCCCACTGCAGGGACGGGCCTCCTCCCGTGACATAGAGTAAGATTAATAGAAACTTACTTATACCTATATCAAACCGGCCAGCGTTGTATTAATAGGCCAAATTATCACTTAGACACTGGAAGAGGCCTGTTCCTGCATTAGTACATTCATAGACAGAAAGTTAGAAAGAATAACTAAAGTTCAAAGGAAAATATATTGACATTCTAGTTTAGTAATAATAGAAAGTTTTTGTGTTTGTCTATGTCAAATAAATATTCATAGTATGTTTGTGAAGATAGTGCTATTTTCTCTTTCATGTCAATGGCCTTTGTGTTTTACGTATCATGGGGTACCTATACCTACCTACTGTCATAATATAATAATCTTTCGATCTCTGATCTCTCAAAGTAGTGGTTATAATAGTTCATAGCTGTTAGATAGTCTGGGTTTAGATTCGAGGTCTATAAAAATGAACATGAATGCTGTGCGGTTCTTGATTTTCAGCGCCATAAATACTCCTTTTACTTATCATTACTCGAAAATGATAAAGGCACAATACAGGGTCGTTCCCCGCTTCAGAAATAAAAGTCATGGTGTATTTATTACCATTCTGGATTGGCTTCTTGTCATCTGTCATGACATGACAGAGATGTCAGTGTTTTGTACGAATTTGTAAAGTAAAAAGTTATGGGCGTTTGAAATTTTTGGCTAAAGGGTTCTGTTGAAAGTTTTTTTTTAATTTATTGTAAATCATTTTAATTAACTGCAGGTCCCGCTAATTATTTTGTAGTGAAGGTAGAGAAGTTCTGAAAATTCCTAAAGCTTTTACTATGTTTAGACTTAAGAGAGGGCAGGTCAATGAGTGCATCCGCATACAGAGGCTATAACATTATCAGGTTCCCTTTGTCGCCAGTAAGCACAATAGTAAATCAATAATGAAACGTAGGACAGGGGTAGAGCTATGGTATAAGTTCAATTTAAATAAATAAATACTCCTCACACATTCACACAACACCATTTAGTCCCAAACTAAGCAGAGCTTGTACTATGGGAATTATCTTTAAACAGTATTTACGTTTCGTACACTGTCGCTTCAGAATAAGTCTACAATAAACAAATAAAATTGAAAACCTTATCAAGTACTTATGAAAACGGGACCCCAAAAACTTACGCATCAAAATCGTCTTTATTCCACATACAATCAAGAACTTCCATTATGATTACAAATCAATAAAAATTAAAAAGTACAAAATGAAGAGACAATGATTTAAATTATTCGTAAGTATGTATTATAATTACTTACTGAGTATTTTGGTTCGTCAGGCCATCGCGGAAATACGTCCGCCATTTAAAAGTTTTGTCATTAATCAGAATTTGATTTGATTTCGATGAATGTCAATGAACTTTTTTAGGTTCATTGTACACGTCAATAATTATCATCATGACCAGCATGTATATTATGTCCTATTGCAAGGATGAGCCTATTCCAAAGAAGGAGAGCCATTTGCCGCTTAGTCGTAGGTAACCTAAAGCCTTGTTTACGGAGAAGCGGGGCGTAGGGCGTGGCGTTGAGCGGGGCGGACCGCACTGAATTCAAATATATGGCGTTGTATGGGTGTGTTTACGGAGAAGCGTTTTTTGACACATTTGTTTGAAATAGAGCGTCGCACGCAGCGGTGCACGCGGCGGAGCACGCAGCGTCAATTCTCGCTGAAGCTATATATAAATCTAGTTGATTTGATCGAGACGAGCGTGCTTCGCTATACACTTGACGTATCGCCGCGGGCTCCGCGGCGGGCAAAGCGGCGGGCACCAATACGCTTCTTGCCACGCTTCTCTATAAACAACGTCATATATTGCTATAAGTTTGTGTTTACGCGTGCGATGATGCGTGCCGCTTCACGCCCCGCCCCAGCGTAAACAGAAAAAACGTCCTACGCTCCGCTCAACGCCACGCCACACGCCCCGCCCGACGCCCCGCTTCTCCGTAAACGTGCACTAAGTGCCTACAAGTTTTAATGGCGAATTCAGATCCCATGGATTTATGATGACATTAATTTAAGTACGCCATACACAAATTATTCTCTTGCTTCAACCTCAATGTGCATCGTAGGCGTTAATTTCAGCTGTTTTTTTTAATTCACTCCTCGCATCGCAGAGGAGTAGGAATATATCATTCACTTTTTAAAAAAGATTCTCGCACTTTATGGTAAACATACTGAGATGATAGGGGAACCTCGCCTACTTTTGTGGAGGAAATACTTAAACGAGCAGGTAATATCAAACTCCAAGACCGGTCTACCGAATAAAACCTTTAAGTTCCAGAGAGGTTTCGGAAACGCGATTGCATCATCCGAAACCAGAAGAACATTTCCCTAAGTTGGGAGTACGTACGAACTTTAGAAACTCTTGGGAACGTGACCTGTATAGCGTGGACGTTTACAAATATATACATTTAACGGACACAAAGAACATCTAAGCTTAGGGTAATATTACGTGGATAGCACAAAATTGGGCGACTTGCTGCAGCATAGAAAACCCGCGCAGGGTGCAAATGCTTAGGTATCCTCTAAGCATTTGCACCCTACGCGGTCCTGTGCCTTCCTCATCCATCGACTTCCCGCCGTCCTAACTACGTCGTTTTCAACTTGACTTCTCCGAAATCCAAAACAAAAAAGGTGGTAAACATATAACCCACGGAAAGAAAGTTAATATCGACGTTCTTAGTAATGGTGTTAACGATATCTTGTAAGCTAATATGATAAATTAAAAAGTTACTTGATTGCATACAAGTTTCTTGAGTGTGGGCGTCTACAATATCTGGTTTCTTTGTCTGATGGCTGAAAGACGAATACTCATGGGAAATGAGTAAGATTTATCGTTTTGTGTTGGTTTGTGCAACAGGTTTGAATTTGTATGTTATTTTTTGTGGGGAAATTGTGCGTAAAATACTGGCTAGCCTCCTTTTTTCTATATGCGGAGTAGAAGGGAATCAAAAAAATAGCATCTGAAAACCTCTGCTCTCTTGCGAGAATCTAGGATAGCCAGTAGGCCGTATAGTTTATTGCTAGTATTGATTGTACTGCTGATTTTTTCACAGCAAAAGCGATCACAGCTGGTAACTGTCTACTTTTTTGGAAGGCACAAAAATCTGCTGTAGCTGTTTAATTAGCGAAACAGTCGTAAGCACGTCAGAGTCACAAGCCGACTTAAGTAACCCTCGACACATAGATGACTACTAACCACGCGAAAATTCTTAAAATTAAGGGCATTAAGGACGGACGATCCATGCAGGAACTTTACCAATAGGTACTATGCTAGCAAGTTGACGACCTCTGTGGCGCAGTCGGTATATTATATGGCTGCTACGCAGAGGTCTCGGGTTCGATTCCCGCTCAATGCAAATCTTTGTGTGCATGAACATCATTGTTTGCATTGGTATGAGTGTTTTCTATGCATAATAAGTATTTAAGTACGTTTATCCGTTGTCTAGTACCCATAGTACAAGCTTTGCTTAGTTTGGGACTAGGTGGCGATGCGTGAATGTGTGAGGATTATTATTATGTGAGGATTATTAAGTTCTCCTTCTTTTTCAGAGATTTAGACTAAGCAGATCTTTCTTAGTCCCCTTTGACTACAATCTCCAACATACTTTTAATGTGCTTCATATCAGGAAGCAATGTATTTAATGAATATATCCTCTGTCGGCTTTTACATCGATATATCAACGTATTACTATTAGGAACAAGTGTCATGGCGTCTACCCACGCGCCCATACTGCATTACAGATATCAGAAACTTAATATAACTTGTTTATGTTATTTGTAATGTGTTATTGATGTGGTGATAGAGTATAGAGAGTCTCCACCCCGACTCAAATAGTTGGGGTAGTACATAGTGCCGGGTTCGGATGACATAATCAATCGATCTGATATTGGCTCGTAATAGAAGGTTAATCTCCGTGTGGTGTAAGGAGTAAGAATACAATATGTCACCACCCCATCTCATCCCATGGGTGTCGTAGGAAACGACTAAGGGACTATCCTTGAATATTATCTTTACGAAATAAAAAGAAGGAAAACTTGAAATTAAACCCTATACCAATCCGTCTGGCCAGCGTGGTGTTAGTAGGCCAAGTATCCCACCGTCATAGGAGGAGGCCCGTGCAGTGGGACATTAATGGGCTGTTATGATGATGAAAAGGTTAATAGACTAACCACACACGTCAGGGCCGTGGCCGTGCCGTGACCCGGCCGTGTTCCGTCAAGAGTAAAGAAAATATCGGTGCATACATTGGATATAGAGTCGATCACAAATGTCCGTGCCGACAACGGAACTTCATAGTCAGGGCCGACGCCGTGACGAGGTGCAAGTGTTCCGATTTCACACCGTGGTGTACACTGGTGATATGAATTAATAATAACCTACTTCTACAAGAAAATATTCCGAGTGCATGATCATCTTTGTAATATACACGCCCTGGGCACGCTCCGGCCCCGGCCCGGCCCCTGCCCTGACGTGTGTGGTTGGTCCTTAAGGGAAATGTGTCCTATACCTAACTATAGCTTTGGTATTGCTGGAGTCTATGAGCGGCAAATACCACTTACCATCAGGGGAGCAACTTGGTCCGTCCCTGCAATGGGACATTAATGGGCTGGTATCATGAACCCATAGTATAATAGTTGCTTAGTTTGGCGTTGGCAAGATGGCGCTGTGTGAATGTCACATAATCCAAATCGTAGATGTGAATAGATGTCCTTGGCTCATTAAAGTTAAATAGGACTTTCGATTTCGATCTGTTTTGTTTCTATCAAGTGTTTGTATGATAAATCAGCAGTCGTGATAATACTAATCGACTGTTTGTGACAAGAAACTCTGTGTCTAAAGCCCGACTTAAACATCGACAAGTACAGTAGCTAGTTAAGTAGTAAGTAAGTTGTTGATTAAGTTGATTTGAATAGATCTCTGTCCTTGTCGATGTGTAAATCGGGGTTAAGTTGTCGTGTGCGGTTGCTGTGGACTTTGTCGAGGGTTCAAATACCACGCAAGGTTACGACCTCTGTGGCGCAGTCGGTATATTACATAGCTATGCAGAGGTCTCGGGTTCGATTCCCACTCAATGCAAATCTTTGTGTGCATGAACATGATTGTTTGCATTGGTATGAGTGTTTTCTATGAATAATATGTATGTATTTACAATAAAAAAAGTATTTAAGTATGTATATGCGTTGTCTATAGTACCTATAATAAAAGATCTGCTTAGTTTGGGACTAGATGACGTTGTGTGCATGTGTGAGAATTATTTTATTTACTTATTTATTTACCTTTCATATCCCACTGGAAGGAGAGAAGCCTGTAGGAACAAAAACTCAGTGATCGAGAAAAACTTAGTTGTACCAATACAAGCATAAACATAATTTCTTTATTTCATTTTGATAAAAACTCCGTGTGGTGACGGAGTAAGAATACAATATGTCACCACCCTATCTCATCCCATGGGTGTCGTAAAAACCGAGTAAGGGACTATCCGTGAATATTATCCTTACGAAATAAAAATAAGGAAAACTTGAAATTAAACCCTATACCAATCCCTTCGTTATGGGAGGAGGCCCGTCGCTGCGGTGGGACATTGATGGGCTGTCATGATGATGATTTTAATAGAGAAAATATTTTTCCATCGATTTTTATGACACTCTTGGATTTAGATGACACAATGTATTCTTATTCTTGCTTCTTTACTACATGGGGATCTCTTTCTTATATGGCAATTAACAGAAGTGACAACAGATTGCCTCAAGTGATGGGAATATCCAAAGGCTACGTCGGATCTATTTCAGATTCACATACAAGATTAAGTCTGGCCATCAGTGCAACAGACTGACCGCCAATCCGTTTGGCCAGCGTGGTATTAGTAGGCCAAGTATCCCACCGTCACGGGAGGGGGCCCGTCCCTGCAGTGGGACATTAAAGGGCTGTTATGATGATCATGATGAATCTTGCAACCGGCCCAAATCTTTTTTGATTTAGCCTATTTTCGTCGAACGACTCTTATCGTGAATGTCCATAAAGCCCTACTCCAAGGATTGGCCTCTCTCCATCCTTGGTAGAAATTTACAAGTACCCCTTTCATACTGTTCAGATGGGGTAGATACACAGCTTTTTCTATTTGTATCTTAGGGCCAGATTCAGAGACCGCACTTTGACTTTACTTTAGCAAAGTCTAGTTATTATCTCTGAATTTGAACAACATTAAAGTAATCTTTTCGCATGAAAAGTTTACTTTGTAGTAATAAATAATGAAAGTAAACTTTTTCATGCGAAAAATTACTTTAATGTTGTTCAAATTCAGAGATAATAACTAGACTTTGCTAAAGTAAAGACAAAGTGCGGTCTCTGAATCTGGCCCTTAGTCCGATTTAACGACATCTTTGATAAGTGGTGATACTATATTTATTGTAGTAGAGCTATCAATGTCGTGACGACATAAACTCTACCAGTATATTGTCAATGTTATCAATCAATCAACTAGCCTATCCAAGCCCATTGCTGGACATTATACCTCTCACATTACGCGTTACATAACACGGTCCTGCCAATCCAGACCCAGAGACCTTCTTGAGGTCGTCGGTCCACCTGGGGACGTGTAAAGTATATTTATTTCGATACTACACACATATATATAACATAGTATGTTACATAGGTTCGCGCATAGATATAAATAACTAGGCGCACAACACAGACAGGTGGTTCAGGTTATTTGAACCCGCCGGCTTGGTGTGACCGCGAAATTATTTTCAAGACTACACCAACCTCGAACGCACACCAACATGCAATAACATCCATCGGCATACACGTCTCACTACTATCCTGCCAATGTAGTAGTAGTCGTGAGAAACTTACTATTCCACTCCAGAACAACATATAACTAAACAATATACAAAAGAAAATGAGCTCTATATAGAGTATATACAGATTTAAATTGCAACGTTCCAAAAACAAGTTAACGTCATTTTTAAACAAGATACGTATGGTAAAGTTGCTATCTTGTTCGTAATGTCCGCGAACGGAGGTACATTCAACTTTTAGCCCAGTAAACTCTCCAAGTTCGTTCACCCAGTGCTTGTCAACTGACGTAAAGAGAGCGAGAGGGGATATTTATTGTATAGCGGTGTCTCGTTCTCGAGGTATGGTTAAGTTTAGAAGTTTTTATTGAGCGTGTTGTCGAAATAGTTTACTTTTGTTTAGGTTATGCGATCCTAGTACATTTGACGGTTTACGTTGGCTGTATCGATAGATGAACTACGTTACGTTTGTGCTTATCGATTATATCGATAATTGAGTCCTTGTACTTTGTTATCGTATTTCGTGGATAATTAACTAATCGATCATTATCTGTGTGTTATTGTTAGAATATTGTGATTCAGAACATTGTAAAATATTGATGAGTTTGTTTAAACTTAGCTTTGTTCATTCATTTATTGCTTCTAGCATTAATTTATTTTGTACATTAGTTTATCACCATCATGACCTGACTGCAGGTACTAAGTAATAGCACCAGGCTTTTTTTTCTTTTATGAAGGTATTATTATCAGCTAATTTTCTCTTACGATTCGCATGAGATAAGATGGAGTGGTACCATGTTATCTTACTTAAACTAAAGCCCGATTTACACATCGACAAGTAGAGTAGCGAGTAACCCCCTTACTCATAAACGCCTCTTAAATTTAATCACTGTTTAGCGTGATTTTTATTAGCAAAACCAACCTTATGCCAAACAAAACCGTAAGAATTTAAGCTAATCAATTGACTAAAATTTAAGTGGCGTTTATGAGTAAGGGGGTTAAGTTGTAACTTGTTGATTAAGTTGATTTGATTAGATCTCCATCCTATTTTTTGGCGAGATAAGTTGGCGAGACGCGAGAGAGGGGGCTACTTCGATGTGTAAATCGGGCTTAATCAATTAACTGCGTGGTAAAGGGTGGCAAACTGCTTTCGTCTTAAAAGTGATGTGAGAGGAATAAGGAAGCACTTTTTTTTTGCAGACGAGTAGTTTCTCTCCTGGGGCGGATGGCCCTCAACCAAAGAAATAAAGAGTTTCGTCGGGAAAAGAACATCCCCAATATTTAAGATCTAACCACTTTCCATTTATGCTACCCTAGTAGAAATAGTGACGAATATTCAGTGACGCAGTAATAAATATCGTAACGTCCTAAATACTCACGCAACTTTTCGCCCACCACCTTTTATTATTCTCAATTTTCCCGACATTTATTACTATCAACATACTTTGGTAACTACCTAACTACCCAACCTGCAGTTTTGAGTTATTTAATAAGCCCGAAGGCCTCTAACGTGACTTAAAGAAAGACTGCTGACACATAGTAACAGTTAACAGGAAGGACTTTTTTATACAGAAAAACCATTGAGGTAATGTACATAATAATTACCTCAATGAAAAAAACCTATTATGGTGGTGATTCTTTTTATCTTGTACCTTTCGGAGGCCCCTAGAGATGCCTTTGAACGCTTTCGATGTTTTGTAGTTACCTCTACTGTCTATTTAAACGGACTTGCTCTAAAACGTAAACATATATGGCGTCTTGTCAACCACAGACTAAAGACTTTAGTCTTTAATCTTTGAAAAATGTATAGGAATCAAGGACAAAATTCTATAATCTACAAATGTCAAATCATAAAATTAATTTTATCTGTGAAATTTTTCGTTGGAAAAAATTATGTTTATTTAAAATTTAAGAAATATAGTGGATAAATCAAAGTGATTTACGTGTTTTCTATTGCATAAACGTTTAATGCTACTTTCCAGAAACTTTTATCCATATCAAAGTGTGCGATTGATGTAAAAACTAGAATTTGCAATATGTGATGTTTGTTGACAAAATAAATCAAGTAAGGATGAATACGGTATACCTTTGTTTATCAACCCTCTGCATCTTCTACTACCCTAGTATGAAAGTTCAAAGGTTACCTTGAAGTCAATAGGAGTTAGTATATTTGTGTCTTGTAGTATAAAAACCTTTTTGCACCTTAATCCTTCCATAACCGAAATAATTTAAAAAAGGAAACCATTATGATAACTCCATTAAATGTTTATTTTTATTAGCTTTTAAATAAGGAACCAAGATGTTTGAATGTTTTTAACAAATTACAAACGGTTGTGCAATCTTTTTCGATTACGTTAAAGCTTAAAAGATCCGAATAAAAAATCCTTTTGTAAGATTATACCAAGATTATAATGAAATATTTTTTGAATGTAAATAATTCTTCAAAAAAATCATAAATCTTGTATACCTACCAAAAAGATTATGTCACTATTGCAGGAGCAGTTAAAAGACTAACACTACACTACACTAACTAAAAAAAGCGTGAATACACTCTTTTAATTGCAGGAGCAGATAAAAGGCTAACACTATACTTACTACACAAACTAAAAAAAGCGTGAATACTGTTCAGGACGACTCCATCGTCAAAATCCTTATCACGACAACAGATCCAATATGGAGATAAAAATTACGTACCTGTGACAAGACTGCTCTACAATTTTAAGACTACTTTATTTCTATACTAGCTTTTGCCTGCGGCTTCGCTCGCCTTAAATTCGGGGTAGTACTGTTCCTCTTTCCTGGACACAACAGAAAAAAAAACCATCCTCCATCCCTTCAACTTAAAAAAATCACGTTAATTCGTCGCTCCGTTTAGCCGTGAAAGAAAGACAAACAGACAGACACACTTTCCAATTTATAATATTAGTATGGATTTTTCTTTTAAAACCGCATAGTTTACTCGTAAAGATACGAGTATATATCATTATCACCATATCAGCATACCATATAGACGCCCACTGTTGGACATAAACATACATAATACTCGTAAGTATATTAAAGTCGATATTTGTATGCAGCAAATATTATGTATCACTACAAAAAAGTTTTCCTTTAATGTTAGCTAGAAGCTTATCTCCGTAGCCAAAGAAGTCCCAGGTTCAGTTTAAAATAATAAATTAAATCACTCCTATAAAGTTTAAGTTATCAATGCAAGGTGCACAAGTAAATCAAAACAATGAATGTATCACAAATAAATGATTTGATCTATAGCAACCAGGCGGCGCCGCTCTACCTCTACCAAGGGAGTAGCTAGAGATAGGAACTGATCTTAGCATTCTATGGATTGTCTGTGCTGGTGCTGGGTCCATCGCGATAGACTTTACATACGATAGGACAGAACACTTGCTTAACAGCGTCTAGCACTTACGAATGGTATAGTGGCTCTACATATGAATAATTAAGAAAAAACACAAATAAACATTCTAATTTTGAATATGGTGAAAGAGTGTTGCCCACTCAAATCCATATCTTCTGTTACTAGTATATCCTGACCCCTATTTTCCGCATTCCACGTTTAAATGGACGATTTATGGACGGAAGTTGGTAGTCACAGAGGTCATACGACCCTGGTTGTGTAAATACAGCATTGTCTATGTTTACTAGGTGGGTGTACCGGTTTTTTATTGGTACTTTGGTTCCATTCAAGTTTCGAACGCGAGTTTAATTTTTATGATTGTTTTAATGTCATTTGAGAATAGAAAAGAAGACTTTTGAGTTGTTTTGGAATTTAAATTAATTGTGGATAGTTTAATTTTTCTGGCTTCGTCTGGCAGCATAAGGTCATGAAGAAAGAAAACATAGAGTCACCATCACATCGCGGGTTCATATCGTTAATACTTCCTATCATATTTATTCCACGGCAGAACTACTAATACCATACTAGCCAGAAATTTTGGTACAGAGTTTTACCAAAAGTTCTAGTGAATCTAACTAACCCCCTACTCATAAACGCCTCTTAAATTTAATTACTCTGATTAAATTTAAGAGGCGTTTATGAGTAGGGGGTTAGTTTTCAAACTTCTACTTAATCGACTATTACGACACCCATATTACAAAGGAAGTCAAAATATATTTGAACTCCGTCACTAAACATTACAGGCGACAAAATCACAAGAAACATAAAACAACAAAATAATAAATTCATAAGATGTTTCAATCATAAAAATACCGCCATAAAGTTAATGTTACCTAATTAAATGTAATACCCGGAGACGTACTTCCAACGATCACACCATCTCTTCGAACCTATGCATTCCTAGTACCTTGCTGGCTAATGTTAGCCTCTGCTTTCTTTTACAATCGACATCGATCTTTCTTAACTATTTATATTCAATTAAAAATAGATTTTAGTCTGAACGAATAGAGTATAAATTCATTTGCTTTGAGTTAAGCAATCTCTAAGACGCAGTATTTGTTTTACAAAGTTATAAAATGCGGTCAAGAAACTAAAGTTTTCATACAATTTTCTTTGCGTAAAGTGTTTCTTGGTGGGAAAAGTTATGCTGGTTTTCCATGGAGTCACTTATGACAGCTTTACGCATAAGGCATTGCGGATACTGCGGTGGCCATCTGAGTAATTGTTGGTTTTTGCGATTAAGTGTTAAAGTGCTTTCGTGCAAATAAAACTGTATTTATGTATAAAGGAGTACTTACTAAAGAAAGCATAAAGAAAATATTTATAATATTTTTTTAGACTTCTTCTGATATACAGGGCAGAAAAGAATATAATCTATTTTTTTTATTAAAATGCCTTATGCCCTGCGGCATAGGGCGAAGAACCGACAGCCGTTGGGGCAGAAAGGTTCTGGAATGGCAACCGCATACCGGAAATGGTAGGGTGGGGACTTGAGGAGACCCCTCAGATGATCCTGATCCGCAGGATCGCACAAGTGCAGCTCAGCAGTGGACGTCAATTGGCTGATAAATATGATGATAAAAAAGCCTTTACTGCCCGTTAATGTTCTAACAAATTTAGATTAGAAAAACAGATATCACGTTTTCATGTTCGGATCAAACTAGAACAACATTAACGACAGAAAAACAGGCTCTATAAAGTTAATAATAAAATTATAACATAAATCTTAAATAATCGAGTAATGCTCCGTGTGGTGACGGAGTAGGAATACAATATGTCACCACCCCATCTCATCCCATGGGTGTCGTAAAAATCGACTAAGGGACTATCCGTGAATATTATCTTTACTAAAAAAAGAGCGCTGGCCAGACGGATGGGTAATCCGTCTGGCCAGCGCAGCGTGGTATTAGTAGGCCAAGTATCCCTCCTTCACGGGAGGAGGCCCGTCTTTGCAGTGGGACATTAATGGGCTGTTATGAATGAATGAAAAAATCGAGTAATGCAAACTCTACGTCCGTCTTAATTATGTTGTCTGCTAAACAAAGCAGTGTTTCTTTCTAAAATAAATACAATTATAAATAAAATATATTATACTTAGATACACATAACTACTGTAGAATAATGTCAGAGTGGTATAGTAAAAAAACCGATAAAAACAACTATTACTTTAGCAAAGATGGAAAACTCGAACTAAAACCCGGGTGACATGGTATTTAAGGCTAATTTTCTCAACAAATATGAAAGAATTTGATTCCTGCAATATGACTTTAACGAGCCGTTACCGCCGACTTATAGTAACCGACAAAACTAAATTTTACAGGAGAAGGTTTTTTTTAAATATTATCACCAATAATGGTGATATCGAACTGAAATTTAAAATACAGTTATGATTTTTGAAGCTTTATTTAAAACAGTTAAAAAAAAATTTGCGGCTGTTTTTATAGTAAGTGGCAAAATTTTGATGAACAGTGTAGGTTGCTATAGCGAGTAGTGTCACATACGCTACTATTCCTAGATAATTACGCAACTTACGATAGTATTAGTTATGTCGGTTACTTTAAAAAATAAAAAACTGTTGTGCCAACGATAAATTTAGCACTTGCTATAACTTCTTAATTAGTGTATTTCCCACCCTTTTTTCGACAGACTATGATCCGTTATAGTTCAAAATGTCGTTTGTGATAAAAAACGTTATTTAGGTAAAATTGTCGCTTACGATAAGTCGGCGGTAATGGCTCGTTAAAAGGGTGCTGTTAGATACATAAAATAACTATACAAACATTCAAGTTTATTTATTAATATATTTACTTTGAGCGAGCATCGAACCTTGTTATTTTGAACCAGAGAAAAGCGCGACTTGATATAATGTAGCTACTAACACACACGGAGATTGACAATAATCTTACATCCTGCTTTATAACTAAGAATTATGCCTAAAGCCCGATTTACACATCGACAAGTACAGTAGCGAGTACGAAGTAGCCCCCTCTCTCGCGTCTCGCCAACTTAACTCGCCAAAAAATACGATGGAGATCTATTTAAATCAACTTAATCAACAACTTACTACTTAACTCGCTACTGTACTTGTCGATGTGTAAATCGGGCTTAATGTCCGATAAACAACGACATATAATTTATTTTACTCTATGTCATGGTTAACTTAAACCATACTTAAATTAAAATTCAAACCACAAGAATATACCTTTATTAAAACTAGTAAAATAAATAAATACACACAACATTGCAACACAGCCGGCCATCCAATTTCCGTCCTTAACAAGTTTATGCAACAATATAAGAAAACGCGATAAGATCGTGTCACTTGCGCGGTCGTTGATCTTTTAGCCCACTGTTGGCAGACGTGCAACTTAGACGGGTGCAGGAAGAACGTGTTTAGATTGATGCGTTCCTAGTAGGGTTGCTGGAACAATATAAGGAAAATGAATATTTTTGAACAAAAGAACTATTTAAATTAATGCAGCTTTAATAGATGTTTCAGGATTACTGCATTGTTTTATGTGCTCCTGGTAGGAATGGTAGCGAAGCACTAATGCATAAATGTGAGGATATTGAATATTATTGCAGAAAGAAGAAATAGGGAAAACTAATCCATTAAAACTTAAGAAATAAAGCTGTCTATTGAAAGAACCTACCCTAAACCTACTTATTCGTTAACCTTCTGCCACCTTGGAGAAGTCAAATAGTATTGTACTTATACGTGGAATTTGAATAATATTATATCTAACCAAGGTTAAATCCCTAAGTATTAAAAAACTGAATTCTGAAAACTTTACACAAGGAATAAACTACTAATTTGTATGGGGTTTGGTAAATAAACTTTTGTATAGAATTCAAGTTTGTTTTTAAGGTCGCCCAAATGAATAATTCCGCGCTTATATACCATTCTCTTACTTATTCCTTAATCTGAATACTACAGTTAAAAAGTACCAAAATGTTAACTAAATAGAATAGCAATTAGAGTCAAAATCAATATAAATGAACACGGTTGTTTAGCTCTATCATAAATAAATCAAGAGTCATTATGATATTTTTTGGGACTTCAACAGAAAATATTTTGGTCATTGTAGAACTACTATAACCTCTTACCAAGTATACTATAACCTAACCAAATAAAACGTCGAAGGCAAATACATAAAGATGGTAAAATAAACCATGTTGTGATTGTGACAGCCCCTAGATAGCAAGAGTATCATATGCGGTATCACGCGCACGGAGATACCTATGATAAATTCTAATGATCTCCTCTCGATTCTGTCAACCTGGTATCAACTGATGTATCCTGTGTTGCTGATTACTCGTAAATAGCTAGTTTGATAAATCAACTCAGGCAATCACAGGGACATTATGAACTTAGAGGCTCAATGTATTTATGTGTTCCGGGTACACTGTTCTCTAGGTACAAGTTATGGGTTGTTTCCCTGGTTATTTGTCTGAATAATCATTTATTTACTGAATGAAATACGTTTCTAGTCACACCATATTATTTTAAACATGCAAGTTCGAGTCGTATAAAAAGAAAACATCAAGATTTTTTCTTGCACTTTGGTCGATAAAGTACGTTGTCTATTATCGAAATTTTACCTGCAGAAACGACCAACTAGCTACGGCCAAATGGATGGTTTTACGGTTATTGTCTAATATAACTCACCTTCTTTCGCAGCTATAATCCTAAAAATCATGGCATAAACAAAAATACTTATATGTAACTCCACAATGTAGAGTCGGATTTCATGACTGAATAATAATTAATAATGATTTAATACTGTCGGCGTAGTAAAAAGATTTCCCATAGTTTTTCTAATGTATTAAATAATTAAATAAATATATTATTATGATATGTCATAACACAAATTTAAAAGAATGATATTGTAGTGAATGAATTCTGTTTTAAACCACCTACTTTATCATCCCAAAAAAGACAACAAAAATATCCTTCCGGTCTATATGACCTTCATCACAAATGTACACATATTTTCAGGCACACATACTTTATATCTTTATTTCAATTCATGTAGTTATCTTTGTGCCCATTAATTTATTAAACTCTAGCGGCCTTATTACAAAATACGGTCTAACTTTAAACCACGATTTATTACGTCACAAAACTACTGTTTTTGAAATTTGTTATTGCAAAATCAGTCTTAACGCTAAAGTGTTAAAACTGATTTTGTATTAACAAATACTAAATCATAAATTTGTTAATACAAAATCAGTTTTAACATTTTAGCATTAAGACGGATTTTACAATAACAAATTTCAAAAACAGTGGTTTTGTGACGTAATAAAACGTGGTTTATAGCTAGACCGTATTTTGTAATAAGGCCGTAGGAGTTATCTTTTTTAAAAACATGTTAAAATACGTAGAGTCTGTCAAAACTCAGAAAAATGATCAAAATCCTTAGCTACAGTGGCAGAAGCAAGAATCTATACCACGGTACATCCATCCTTATCCATGTTAGATTTTCAATGGATGGATGGAAAACACGACAAATCACTCGGCGTGACGATTCAACTGAACAAACAAGTAACCCCGGACTCCGAGTGATTCAACAACCTGTCATTGTTAAACTTATTTTTTTTTCCCTCGAGTCCCTTGTTTGTGTACTCATTAGTCCCTCGTTTAAAAGACAAAAAGGTTAAAATTAAAAAGTACATACAATAAACAATTTGGCGATATTATATTTTGAGTAGGCTGTAGGACTTGAAAATACGATCACAAATATTTTCTAGCGAGACAAATTCACTTGCCCTCAAGCCCGATTTACACATCGACAAGTACAGTAGCGAGTTAAGTAGTAAGTTGTTGATTAAGTTGATTTAAATAGATCTCCATCCTATTTTTTGGCGAGTTAAGTTGGCGAGACGCGAGAGAGGGGGCTACTTCGATGTGTAAATCGGCCATAATGCCCGATTTACACATCGACAAGTACAGTAGCGAGTTAAGTAGTATTTTAAGATTAAGTTGATTTAAATAGAGTTCCATCCTATTTTTTGGCGAGTTAAGTACGAAGTAGCCCCCTCTCTCGCGTCTCGCCAACTTAACTTGCCAAAAAATAGGATGGAGATCTATTTAAATCAACTTAATCTTAAAATACTACTTAACTAGCTACTGTACTTGTCGATGTGTAAATCGGGCATAAGTGATCAGGATAGAGTATATCTACTATATAAAAATAAGTCGGGTTTTCCTTCCTGACGCTATAACTCCAGAACGCGCGAACCGATTTCCTCGGTTTTGCATTCATTGGAAAGGTCTCGGGCTCCGTGAGGTTTATAGCAAAGAAAATTCAGGAAAAAATTCAACAGAAAAGCGGAAAAATAATGCCCGTGCGAAGCCGGGACAGGCCGCTAGTTTCCTATATAATTTCTGTGGTAAATCTCTTTACCAATGCTAAAGTCTATTTTTTTATCTCGGACACTAAAATGACAACTACTAATGTCAAACGTAAAACTAATATAGCCAGCTTTTAAGAAACAGTGCTGTCCCTGTGTTTCGATTCGTTTTGTAATTATTGTAAAATATTTACGGTTGTTAGTATAGTCGAGAACTAAATGCCTTTATCACCTCTAGAGTTAATGTTAGTTGCATTTCATAAAACTATTAGGGTCAATATCGCACAACAAAACATCAGCTAAATCATGACGATACTTTGACATAATATCAGTTCTCATGTATTAGCAAATAGTTGTTAGATATTTATAAAAACAAATAGTAGAAGTTGCTGATAGAAGAGGTAGGTACTTTATACTCTTTCCATTGGTATACAACATCCTATAAAATAGTAAATAGTTTTTCTACAAAACATGTGTAATACATAAACATACATACTGTTGGTGTGCTTAACAAATAAATAAATAATTCGAAGTAATTATTGACGCTATAGTAAATGATGACTTTTTTTTTTCTTTTATTATATTAAAATTAACTCTAATGTGATAAGGTAGACCCACTGCAGTGACAAAAAAAGCTAAAGTAACTAGGTAAGTACGCTAGAATGAATCAATTATAGCAATTATAGCTAGTAAATTTACCTGTGCTTATTCATCAAACGTGTTTTCTTTACTTTGAATTATGTATTACACATGTTTTGTAGAAAAACTATTTACTATTTTATAGGATGTTGTATACCAATGGAAAGAGGATAAAGTAAGGCATTTATTCAGAAAATGGAAGAACTTTCTCTCTTTTATTTACTGTTGTGTTAGGTTTTGTGGTTCGGTTACGTTTTTGTTTTAGTTGATCGATTTGTTATGGATGCTCAGGCTCCATCTACTTCTTCACGTAGGCGTGATGAAGAAATTGTGTCGCCAAGAAAAAAACGTAAGCTCACATCATTTAGCCAATCGGAAAAAGAAATGATAAGAAACGCTTACAAATATGTTTATACGGAAAAAAAAACCGAATCTCCAACCGAGACGCCAAAAAAAAACGAATGTGTTTTAAAAACTGCCGAAATATTGAACATTTCGAGAAGTTCGGTATACAGAGTGCTAAAAGAGCACAAAGAAAATGAAAAGGTTATCGTTCCAAAAACACCTGGTCCTAAATTAAACTTTATAACTAAATTGGACGATTTTACCTTTTCGGCTATACGGCGAAAAGTACATCAATTCTTTTATAGAAACGAATCACCATCCCTGGACAAGGTAATTCTTGTACTGATATTTATATGGTTTTTATTCTTTATTCGTTAAAACTAGAATAAAATGAAACTATTACTTGAAGACATAATTACTTTAACCAATTCTTTATTTTTAGATACTGCAAGTTCAATTCATTTCTTTGTGGTAATCCTCTAAGCCTTTTTTCGCTTCAAATATTAAAGCACCGTCATCCAGAAAACCCTCCTCACTTCCAATATGGGAGACCACCAGTCGCCTTCCTTTTCCTGTAGGCCCTTTCAATCCGGTAGTTAGGCCTTCTAGGAACGCCTGACGCGATGACTGAATAGTGTTATCCACCCAGTGTTTATTCTCAGTATGACCTAAAATGATTATAAGAATTTAATTTTATTATGAAATTATTGGGTAATTATTAAGTATGTAAATTAAATAATTACAAACATGGTTGACCAGACAATAACTAAACATACCTTCATTAATCCACGTTTCATCTTGATAGTATATGATGCGTCCTTCTCTTCTAAATTCTTTAATTTTTCGAAGATATTCGTGACGCCATAAAATGATATCTTTTCGGTCGATTAACGCGCTACGTCGTTTTCTGGTCATATATTTAAATTGCAGGTGTTTTAATATTTTATATAATGTGCTTCTAGAAAAGGATGGAAGTTCGGGGTCTTTGTTTACAACTTGCAGTATCTAAAAACAAAGAGTTGGTTAAAGTAATTATGTCTTCAAGTAATAGTTTCATTTTATTCTAGTTTTAACGAATAAAGAATAAAAACCATATAAATATCAGTACAAGAATAACCTTGTCCAGGGATGGTGATTCGTTTCTATAAAAGAATTGATGTTTAATTAATAATTATATATTAATTTCATTATGAAACAAGATTATTATTATTTTATTATGCAGACTCAAAGATTAATTGTACTTACAGCCAAATAAAAATAAATTATGTACCAAAAATAAATTTTGTTTCATTTACTTACCTGAGTTTAAAATTAGAATTTGCACATTTTATATTATTACTTCCAAAAAACTGTATAAAATTTAAATTTATCGTTAACTGTTGATAGTGGTGGTACATCACCATACATAAATTGCACAAAAAAAGGTAACAGTAATGATATTTTAGTATTCGAGATTAAAAAACAGCCTATAGTCTCTATTTACCGTAATCGGCGGTACTAACCTATATTTTTATCGGTAAGTACCGGCTGTACCGCATCACTATTTATTAGTTGTAAAAAACAGGCAACACATGAAATGTCATTTTAGTATCTGAGATAAAAAAATAGACTATAGTAGGCTTTAGCTGACGGTCGTAATCCGAATGTTTTAGAAAAAACAAATGAACTGTAATGTTACAAGAAATAAAAAAAACCCAGACACTTCGAAGGCATCTCTACCAGAGCATTGAAGAAATGATCGTCAAAGGCAGTCACTCCTTTCTCGGTAGATGTTATCACGATACCTTTATTCCCAAAAATGATTAATGTGGCAGTTTCTATAGGAAAATAGAATCTATAAGACGCATCATTACTATTTCTCTGATCATAAACTCAACTGTGATGTACGGGCAAATCATTAATTACTTACTTGTTTAAATTAAATCATAGTTAATTAATTAAACAAAACCCCCTTACTCATAAACGCCTCTTAAATTTTAGTCAATTGATTAACTTAAATTCTTACGGTTTTGTTTGGAATAAGGTTGATTTTACTAATAAAAATCTCGCTTAACAGTGATTTAATTTAAGAGGCGTTTATGAGTAAGGGGGTAATTACTTGTTTAAATTAAATCATCGTCAATTAATTAAACAAAAAAAGTTCTGGTCGAGACTTTACTACGAAAAAACAAATTCGTAATCAATTTTTTTAATCAATACTTTTTTTTAATATATTTAGTAATGATTTGAATATGAAATGACTAGGCAATCAGAAATAAGTAAGAGTTAACGACAAAATGTTGTAGACGAACGAATGAATGTTTAATTCTAGTCGATCTATGCTCTCCTTGTATACTTCGTAGCATAATAATATAAAATATATAAAAATATAATAATATTTAATCTGTGTGGCCAATTTTTAAATTGGTTATTCATACATTGTAAATTCTTTAACTGATTGAACGTGACTCTGGTCTTATGAACCTTTAAAAGTCCCATGGCAGGGATGGCCTTTTTCAAAGATACTAGCTAGAAAGACCATTGACACGGAGGACCTTCGTTACAGCGCGGGGAAACCGGATGAGGGAAGCACAGGACCGTACAAGGTGGCAATATATGGATGAGGCAATTACCTAATTTGATAAATTCCATGCTGGGCTAGACGTCTTGTAGGCAAAGATCTCGTTGAAATTAAGTTATTTTGCAACTAATATGTGTTTCAATATTGCTCCGTGTGGTGACGGAGTAAGAATACAATATGTAACCACCTCATCGCATCCCATGGGTGTCGTAAAAACCTACTAAGGGACTATCCGTGAATATTATCTTTACGAAATAAAAAGAAGTAAAACTTGAAATTAAACCCTATACCAATCCGTCTGGCTATGGGAGGAGGCCCGTTCCTGCAGTGGGACATTAATGGGCTTTTATGATCATTATTGTACTGTATTCGTGTTCTCTATCGTTCTATCTATGTTCCGTAGAGTCATATTACCAGCATTGTTGAAATTATAATGGAAATAAGTAAGTGTTTCCAGTATTTCTTTAGCATGACAACTTAAAGGGGGAACTTCATACTAGCCTTGTTGTAACGTTTACTGATTCTGGGTTATTTTAATAAAATGTTAACCCTTGTAGTATAAGCAACCTTTATTAATATACAAAACTTAAAAAACAAACAAAAATTTAAAATGTCAATTGGTAAAAATGATTTTAACAGTTCTTAATTAAACTTGTACATAATATAGCACAAATGTGTATTTTTACTTTAAAGGAGACATAAGCTCAAAGAGTCTAATGACTACTACTATATCAACTACTTCAAGTAAGAAGTAGAAAATAAGAGAGTGTACTTGGAACGCCGCCGCGCCGTTATGAAGCTGGAAAAGGTAAAGCATAATGAATTTGAGGGACCCTAGTAGTAGCAACCTAGAGATTGGCTAGAATTTGTGACTTAAAATACGTAATGCGCGACATCGACAGGCCTCATATACGCTGATTATATTAATTTGTAAAGGCTTTTTTTTTTACTAGTCCAATTTTTCTTCTTTTATTTTCGTAGATATAATAAATACGGACTTTTCTTTAGTTGTATTTTATAGACGATACCAATAAGATGAGCAGGAGTGGTGTAATCATGTATTCTTATTTTATAACCTCTGTGAGAACTAACAAATGATTACTATTCGCACTTATTCTTTAACAAGGGATAAGTACCGTAAATAAATGTTTTATTTTTTATATTATTTCTTCCCGTAAAGAACATCTTCATAATTTAATGAATATGATGTTTGACATTTAAATTTTGAGAAAATGTAATTTGAATTTCATGAATAAAATATTAATATTAAAATAAACATCATATAATTACCACTATGCAGGTGGAATGTGACAAGGTATATCGTTAAAATGTTGATTTTAGGCGCGAATGCCCTTTTTACTTTTCTCAACGCGGAAATGCAAAGACATTTTTAAGAAACGGCCCAGTCAAGCCGGTTGTGGTTATTTTAAACTTGCATGTAAAAAAAACTCGAACTAAAATGTATGCGCAAACGAGATCTCAGATACCAGGGTTGCATAAGATGATAGAGTTCGCCCAGTCATACGAGTCGCGGCTACTACTACCGAGCCTCATTAAACGTATCGCCTACGCACTCACTCACGCACAACCTCTAATACTAATTACCAAACCTTCTCTTTCCTTAAATTTGACGTACATCAATACATAGGTGATGGTTAGTAGTATAGTATATTATTATACAGGTGTCGCCATTCAAATGATAAATTAAATTTTTTATCGTCAATTTGTCTGCGCTTCGATTTCGGGCAAACGTGTCGTGAATTCATTGCGGTTGATTGGCTATATCTGTCTCTTTCCGTCCCAAAAAGTCACGCACACAAGCATAAAGTTCGTTCACACTTTAAAACAATTTTTTAAACAAAGAATTTGATTTAGGAAAATCGTTTGGTACGATGTAGTATTCTATTGAAAGTCGGAAGTGTGTATCGAGGAGTGAGTTATCAACATTTCTCACGGTTCGTTTCCATCGGTGTGTGTCGGGTGTATCTTTGTTTAGTTGCACTCGTGTTTGCGTGTGGTGGTGGTGTGCGAGAGCTGAGAGCAATGAGACGCGAGCGCTTCCTAGGTTCGTTCAACTTTTAGCCCAGTAAACTCTACAGCGAGTATAGTTAGGTGTTGCTGTGTAGCCTGTATCTATGGTACAATGGGGTAGGCTATAGTGGCGCGCATTTAATGCCATGTTTACACTGCCCCTTTGTTCTAGGCGCTCTGTACTGTCATTTGCAATTCTATGCTCTTTGCTTGTTTCCCTGTTATAATAATTTCTCAGGAGAAATAAGTCTATTATGGTTGGTATGTAACTAATATCGTGTGTTATGTTGTATTACGGGCACGGGATGTGTGGAATTGTATTGGGAAAACGGATGAATATAGTCGTTCCTATATTTTTAGAACGAATCGATTATTCTAAAATTGAACAGGACATTATTAATAGTTTACTTTTAAATATTCAAGTTTTAAAAAGAGAACTACTTATTCAGAATGACGTTCCTTCTCTTAAATTCCTCTGCAACATTAATTTGAAAATAGAATACTGATTAAATAATTAATAACTAAGTTCTTGATTTATTAGTGGCCAGGTCTTTAACTCGGAGGACCTACTACAGCGCGCATGGTGGAAATGGTTAGAGGTCCTGTATTCAACAATGAAAGTATTTTGCCTGTTATGTTGATAAATGTTTACTAAGTAGTTTATTTTATTATTTAACACAGATATAGTTTAAGTTTTATTTAACGTATTTATGATTATTTTCTTGTTGTAGTGACGTGGTAACGATCCATGGTGTTTCCGGCCCTAGCAATCTCTTGGGTGTCGTAAAATCTGACTAAGGAAAAGTCGACCAGGTACACACACGCAAAATAAATAAAAAATTAAAAGCTATCTCTTATATCTTCTGGCTAGATATTAGTAACCCCCTTCATCACTGAAGACCCGTGCGTCTCTGCAATTAATGGGTATTATAAATAAAATAAATATTCCTCACACATTCACACAACGCCATTTAGTCTCAAACTAAGCAAAGCTTGTATTATGGGTACCAGACAACGGATAAACATAGTTAAATTACTTTTTTTTTCTAAATACATACCTACATAATACATAGAAAACACTCAGACCAATGCATGCAAACAATCATCTTCAAGCGCACAAAGAATGCATTGAGCGGGAATTGAACCCGAGACCTCTGCGTAGCAGTCATGTTATATAACCACTACGCCATAGATGTCGTCATTATTCGAAAGTATTCTGATAAGTGGCAAAACTTCGGGGGCATAAATATGTCCGGCAGTAGACCGCTCAAGGCTGCATATTATATTATTATGTTCATCATAACAGCCCATAAATGTCCCACTGCAGGGACGGGCCTCCTCCCGTAACGGAGGGATACTTGGCCTACTAATACCACGCTGGCCAGACGGTTTGGTATAGGGTTTCATTTCAAGTTTTCCTTCTTTTTATTTCGTAAAGATAATATTCACAGATAGTCCCTTAGTCGGTTTTGACGACTCCTATGGGATAAGATGGGGTGGTGACATATTGTATTCTTACTCCGTCACCACACGATTACGTTGCCCAAACATATTCTAATAAACTAACAATAAAGCTACTCTTGCATTTCATATATAAAAAGGTTTTAAGTACGACCAGACGGGACATCTAAATTGGCTTAAATTTTCTGCGAAATCTTTATACATAATTCAAGTCACGTCTACAAAACGTTTTAAAAAGCAAACGATACTATTTAAATGATAAAATTTTGTGAAGTATTCTTTGAAGAAACAATTTATTGAATGAACAATAAATACTCTACCTTTTTAATAATAAGATTTTTTTATTGGTGGTATCTCCCTGTGGTGACGGAGTAAGAATACAATAATATGTCACCACTCCATCTCATCCTATGGGTGTCGTAAAAACCGACTAAGGGACTATCCGTGAATATTATCTTTACGAATAAAAAAGAAGGAATACTTGAAATTAAATCCTATACCAATCCGTCTGGCCAGCGTGGTATTAGTAGGCCAAGTATCCCTTCGACACGGGAGGAGGCCCGTCCCTGCAGTGTGACATTAATGGGCTGTTATGATGATTGGTGGTAAGTGGTAATCGCCCGATAATGGACGTGCCTAGCCTAGACAAAAGTTGTTAAATCTTATAGCTCTTTAATGTCACTAGTTACTTCATTTGTACACTACTGTTTAGAGGTTGATTAACCCCTTACTCATAATCGCCTCTTAAATTTAAGTCAATTGATTAGCTTAAATTCTTACAGTTTTATTTAGTATAAGCTTGGTTTTCCTAATAAAAATCTCGCTAAACAGTGATTAAATTGAAGAGGCGACTTAGGACTTTTCTTTCCTCCAGTAAGGAGGGCCCAGAAGAATTACTAATAAGTTTCATATCAGGTTTTACTTCTATTGTTTTCGGAAAGAGAATATCTACAAACGTTCCTATTCTAAGTCAACTTTCACGACAGCGATACGATGTCTTAGTCAAATAAAATACTATTAAACCATGCTAAAAATCATAAACTTACTTAATTTACAAGTATGACCGCCTTTAAATAAAAGTCTTTTTGCATTAATTTATAGACATTGATGAACTATTGTTGTCATGTTTATCTTTAGCATATAAAAAAATGTTGCGTGACTAAAAATTATCATTTTGTATTTCCTTTATTTAGTTTTTTTATTCATCGTAATGCATCGCAGGTGTAAAAAGTTTGTAGGTACATCGTATAAAGTTGTCAATGGATAGACAGATACATTAGGTTAGGTTTTGAATTTTAAAACGTTCTTTTTTAGAACAGAAAAAACTTATTAACCATTCGGTAGTCGATAATGATTACTTAACGGATACTTTATTAGATTTGATTATAGAAATTCTTAACTAAGTAAGCCCCTAAGTTATTTTTTAAGATCTTTTCAATAAAATGTTATGAATATTTTCTTGAACCTGTCAATGAGTTTTTTTTTAAATCTTTATTAGACAGAAAAGGGCTTGATGACATCTGTTAATGACTTAAAATATAAAACAGTTTATAAATCAATGTACTTATTCCATTTTTAATTTATTTTATTTCGACTATTTCCTTTTTTTCCTTTTAATATTAATTTTTTCCTTAATAGCTCAAAAGTTTAGAAGGAGTAGGAAAAAAAACCTTAAAATGTTATTAAATATTTCAGTGGGTTTAAAATAATGAAAAAGGTGTGTACAATCTTTTATTAAACACTTACAAGTGTAATACATTGCCAAAACAAGTAATATTTGCCTAGCTCACAATTATCATGCAAACAAAAAGCAACTATTTACACAGCGGACATAAAAGCTAATATTTATTTACAAAATTAGTATTAACAATGTAAGACAAAAATCTAATCACTAAAATTATTCTAATCCATTCCAATTTATGAAAAAAACAGTACGAAATACAACGCCATCTCTTACGGAGTAGTCGAATTAGGAAGTATAAAATTAGCCTGTGTATTTATTTAGGCTCTATTCGATTCCCGCAAAGCTAAATCTTTAACAAGTAATAAAGCTATTAAATTGCTTACCTAAGTGGTGTAGTGAGTTTATTAGTTCTCTTCGATATGCTTAAAGCCGCTGTATAAAGCATTCACCTCTTTTAAATTGTAAATACGAGCACATATAAGAAGTTTAAAGTCACATACATTTTGTTTGAATTACATTAGACCTACATAATAAAACAATTGATATAACTTAGTTTAAAATTTTAATAATTTCTCACGCATTCACACAACGCCACATCTAGTCCCAAACTAAGCTGAGCTTGTACTTTGGGTACTAACCTACCGATAAATATACTCTATTTTTCTTGTACATAATGTAATAGAAAACACCTACACCAATGCAAACAATCATGTTCACGCTCACAAGGATTTGCATTGAACGGAAATCGAACCTGAGTCCTCTACGTAGCGGCCATGTTATATAACGACTACGCCACAGAGGTCGTTAAAAACGAATGATTTAATTTAAAAACTAAAGAAAAATTAAGTGTAAAATACGAAAGAATTGAATTACATTTTGAAATTAGAATATTAAGGGTCGACGTCCGAATTTCGGTGGTCGTCGTACGTCGATGGCATAGACAATCAAAATGTCTAGACCAAGATATAGACAAGCTCTTCGTTCTATTTATAAATATCATAGCTACGGTGTTAACGACTTTATAGATGCGGCTGTCGATTAAGTTAGCGTTTTAATTGTAGAATTGAAATGGCAAATGAATATATTATACTATACTTACATGTTAAACCTTTATCTTATGAAAATATTTTATGGAACATTTTAAATATCATCATAACAGCCCATTAATGTCCCACTGCAGGGACGGGCCTCCTCCCATGACGGAGGGATCCTTGGCCTACTAATACCACGGGCAGACGGATTGGTATAGAAGAAAGGAAACAACCTCTATACCAGCATATAAATTATTTTCCTTCCCTGAAGAACTGTAAGAAGTCCCCCAGAAAACACACAGACCAATGCAATCAATCATGTTTATGCACACAATGATTTGCATTGAGCGGGAATATCGAACTCGAGACCACTGCGTAACAGCCATTTAATATAACGACTACGCCACAGAGGTCGCAATAGGACCGCACAAGATGGAAATATTTGGAGGCCTAAGACTAACAAACATCCGTCCATGCAGCCTCACAAACTTTCGCATTTATAATTATCGGTCTCCAAAGTGTTGCCCTCGGCGAGAATTTTCCGAGTTTTCCTATACGATTGAATAAGAAATAAGGAAATCTTTAGGAAGTATGCTATAGCTGATGGGCCAAAGAGAAATGGGAATGGCTATCGAAAAGCAGGAAACTCAAGATGGGCAGACACCTGACAAAAGTGGCTACCAGACAAAAGTGGCGGGAAGTCAATAGACGAGGGAGGTACTGGATCACGCGAGGTAAAGACCCTTAAGCCCGATTTAAATCAACTTAATCAACAACTTACTACTTAACTCGCTACTGTACTTGTCGATGTGTAAATCGGGCTTCAGAGGATGCCTAAGTCCAACTGTGGACGTAATTTGTCCAACAAAATCATTTGCAGATATAACAATTGAATGCGTGATTGAACCGCCCTGATTACTAAATAAATTAGCGAACCAATACACTTAATTGATATGATATGTACCAGGAAGACACCACAATCGACCTTACCACTTTCACTCATTTAAACAAATTGCACCTTATTTCAATTGATATAAAGTTTAATATAACTACGGTTAGCAAAAAGGACTTACGTCCAATCAATTTATAAATGGAAATTGCTACAAAGCTCAATGATCCCGCTTCCGTGTAATGTAAAACTCGAACTCTATTTCGTTGTATATAAGGTTGACTTTCTAGTGATGAGAGTATTGTGAGTTACGTCTGTTTTTGTAGAAGATTTATCTCATGTTCGCGAAGTTCAACGTCCGTCCTAGCCCCCCTTCCCCCCATTTGCAGCCACAGCTTTTGGTAATTAATTTTTTTTATAACTGCATTGTCTGGGTGGCCAATGAAATAAATCGCGGTATTGATTACTTTCTACTCTTGTAGAGTATTAATTGCCTTCTATAGATACTGGGGCTTACTAATACCACGCTGCTGGCTAGACGGATTGGTTTAGTGTTTTAGGGAAAATGTTTTTTATAGAGATTTGAGGAAACTTTGTTAGATCGCCGACTTAGTGGAAACAGATGGATGAGGGAGGCACAGGACCACACAAGGTGGCAATATTGGGAGAAGGCCTATGTCCAGCAGTGGACGTCAATTGGCTGATATGATGATGATGATGCGCAAAGCTATAATATCTTTCCCTTAGTCGGCTTATTCTTTTAGTACACATAGAAGAAACGGTTTTGTGAAGGTAAGTATCATTAATTTCTATGTTAGGATCTATGGTTGGAACAATTTGTGTACTAGCTGATGCCAGCGACGTCACCCACGTTGTATCTTAACACGTTCCCAGTGCAGTGTACCATATATGGTACACGTCCATTGTTTTACTATTGTGTCTTCTGGCGGCACTGTGAAAGGGTTAAATGTTATTCTACACCCTAAATTATCTATATTCCAAATTTCATCAAAATCAATATAGTACGTTTTGCGTGTAAGCGTAACAAACATCTATCCATCCTAACCATTGATTTATAAAAAATGTAAATCAATGATCCTAACATTATAATCCTACTAATATTATGAATACGAAAGTTTGTGAGGATGTATGGATGGATGGATGAATGTTTGTTACTCTTTCACGCAAAAACTACTGAATGGATTTTGATGAAACGACACAAATCACTAGCACACCTGATGGTAAGCTCCACGCTGGTTCATACCAAATGCAGAAGTACCAGGTGCTCATAAATCTCAGAGTGTCACTCCAAAGCGCTCGTTACCCTGAAGCTTATGTGCTCCTGGTAATCTAGTTTTCTAACACATCCATTTTCTTCTATTCGTTGTGGGTTTCAAATCACCGACTCTCTTTGGTTTGTCACGATCTTAAAGATGCACTCTCTCTTTCTTATCTATGAGTGGTCTACGCTGGACATAGTCTTTCCAAGATTGCGCCTATTCTTTCGTTTTCCTGCTTGTCAACCACCTGTTTTCGATTCTCAGGTCGTCGGTCCAAGCTTATTTTCTAAAAAAAAATTAAATAAATACTGGTCCTGTGTCTCAATTTCATAAACATAAAAAAAATATGTATATAAAATTATTGTTTTAGGGAACAATTTTTCATACAACCATTTGTTTAACTTTTAAAAACTTACGTCTTTAGTATCGAAGCCTGTATGAAGTGGTATTTTATGGACATTAAGAACATCCCCAAGAAAATAATAAGACTTTATAGAAATTTTCCACGTGAAATTCGAACCTCTTTCTTATGCATGGCACCGAGGCAGTTATATTGAATCCATTGAGTTGTATGATTATGGAGATGAGATTATCGTAACCACCGTTAAAAGTCCCACTGCAGGGACTAGTGTTGTAGATAAACATGTTAGTCAGTTTAACATGTCAGGGGGGTTGGGGAAAGGAACTTTTTACGGACTCATTAAAGAGGAGGATGTTCTTAATTCGGTTATTTTTTATTATTTGGTACCGCAAAGAGTTTTGCGGTCAATCACAGCCAACTAATGTCCCACTGCAGGGATGGGCCTCCTCCCGTGACGGAGGGATACTTAGCCTATTAATACCACGCTTGCGGATTGGTATAGGGTTTAATTTTTAGTTTTCCTTCTTTTTATTTCGTAAAGATAATATATTAACAGATAGTCCCTTAGTCGGTTCCTACGACAGCCATGGTATGAGATGGGGTGGTGACATATTGTATTCTTACTCCGTCCCTATACGGAGAATGTCCATAGATACTGTACCCTTTTACCTAAATACAGTAATATTGATGCCCTACTGCTTGGAGATGTATAAAGGCAACACAACAGTGGTATTGGTCTACACTGCCACTTGCTAAATATACCTACCACCTGTCAAAAAACAGTAAGCTTCCCATCAAGAAATTGCTTAAAATAATCTATTTATATTCCTCACACTTTCACACAATGCCATCTAGTCCCAAACTAAGCAGAGCTTGTACTATGGGTACTATATAGACAACGGGTAAACATACTTAAATACTTTTTTTAGTAAATACATAGGTACATATTATACATAGAAAACACCCAGACCAAGACAAACAATCATGTTCATGCACACAAAGATTGAGCGGTAATCAAACCTGAGACCTCTGCGTAGCAGTCATGTTGAATAACCACTATGCCACAGAGGTCGTCAATCGATAACAGTATTTATAACTTTTGTAAGTAATAAAGGGAAGGAAGTTATTATAATATAATATTAATTAATTAAATTTGATCTGTATAATACATTATGGTTAATAATTTATGACCTTAATATGTCAGTGATCTAACGCTTATGTGCTGCCATCTATACACCATTACTGAACATAAGTTACTATTATAAAAAAAATAACCGACTGCTTCAAAAGAATGAATTAAAAACAATTGAATATTATGACAAAAATCTTTTATTTTATTTTTATACCTATTGAAATTCCCAGTGTTATTCCACAGTACCTAAATACGAATTCAACGACACATCTCAATAAAAAGTAATTAGGTCGTAGATAGTTAAGGAGTAGTAGGTACTAACCACAATATGAATAAAACTAATTGTTACCACCACATGTCGCCAAGGGGTGTCGTAAAGTTCGACTAAAAGATAGACAGGCATAATAATTACATTATCTTAACAGCGCATTAATATCCCACTGCAGGGACAGGCCTCCTCCCGTGACGGAGGGACACTTGGCCTATTAATACCACGCTGGCCAGACGGATTGGTATTGGGTTTAATTTCAAGTTTTCCTTCTATTTACTTCGTAAAGATAATACTCACGGATAGTCCCTTAGTCGGTTTTTACGACACCAATGGGATGAGATAGGGTGGAGACATTTTGTATTCTTACTCCGTACCACACGGAGCAATAATTACATTATGGTGCTAGTAATCCTTGCTATCCTCCTTTCGGATATTAAGTGTAAGTATTCTATCCTTCCATCCATCCATTCATATCAGCCTATGAACGCTCACTGCTAGACATAGGCCTCCTCCAAACGTTTCCATCCTGGGCGGTGTTGTGCCTCCCATGATGCCATTCTGACCTAATTAGGATTTTTTATATTACTAGCTGACCCATGCCCACTTCGTTACTGCTCGACTCCTATTAGTCAAAGCGTGATATAGCCTATAACACTCCCCGATAAATGGACTATTCAACACAGAAAGAATTTTAAAAATCGGTTTTTAAATCCTACAACGTCATAAACTCTCAAACACACCTTAAGGTCGCCTGAGTCTAAATTCTCTCTTCCTTTACCAAATTAATGAATTATTTATGGACATTGTCATCTCTCATAAAAGCGTGTTTTTTTAACAAAAATATCCTGCAAACAATTCCTCGGTACATTGCAAATTAATATTTACATGAAAGCAAAAAGGCATTGCCACCTAATAGGAATCGCAAAAAACACAATTAATATTTATGTATTATCGTAACAGAGCATCCTATTCATGCAGAAATATTCTGTTGCATGTATTTACTTGACTCCATATTGTATTTGCGTTGCAGGAGTGATCATAGTACGTTGACCCATATCCCTGGGGAATAACAAAAACTTTGATTATCTTTTTGTTTGTTTAACAATATGTTTTTCTTAAGTAAAGGTTTTAAAGGCAATAACGCCCAGGAATTTCTTTGACGAATGTTTCTATCGCCTGTTTCTTTTGAAGCATGCTGAAAAAGCCTAAGTGCTAGGCAAGTACTATATAAATCTCCTCATTTTGGATACGATCGCCCAAGAAACTCCTAACTGCCTAAGTTGTAACTCAATATTGCCCATTTCTGGTCTCCTATTTTAATCAGTGTCTGAAGACGAAGGGCTTTGCCCAGTGATGATATGTGGAACTGAGACACTGGAGTAATTGATAACGCTAGACTTGCTAGACTAGAGAATCCTGTGTAAGTAGTAATTTTCCGACATGATTTCTGTACAAAAACAAAACGGAAATGTTTGTAACAAATCTTCAATCTATCCATTTGAACTGCGTGGTATTATCATACCGTATTTTCCATCATAATTCAGGCAAGAGCATTTCTGAAGAATACCAGTAAAGACCTTTCACAATTCAAATAACTTAGTAAGTAGTTCCCTTAGTATTACCATAGTACAATTATATACAGTATTTCGACTTCATAGAAACGGACGAAACGCGAGCTATACCTACACGCTCACGATAGCGGTGGCTTTGCGAAGGGAACAGTCGCGACTGTGCCGCAGTAACGAGCGGGAAAGTATGTAAATGTAATTAAAAAGCTGGAGGTGGGCAGCCCTATCGCATGTTTACGTAGCGCGCAGCCTAATAAATATTCGGTCGAGATAGACTACTGGTTGTACTGTGGTATTACGAAGGGACAAATACCTTTCCTAAGAGTAAACAAAATAAGTTTTAAAGTAACCCAAATCCACATAGTGTTGCAACAAGTCACGTTGTCACCCATGTGATGAAGTTTCATGGAATAGCCGTTACATACGCATTGCGTTTTGCACTTATTTCAATCTTGAGCAATAAATCTATGTTTTATTTATTATTAAATGTAATACTTTGACTTTCTTACTGCCTGCTATTTAAATTTTTTAGCCTATTGCTGAAATAGAGGATTTTATTTTATTTGATATATTTTTTTTATGGTTTTTACTTACGACCAACTTGGGGTAAGTGGGAATTGGCTTGAATTGAGGAAAGCAATGCCAGAGCACAATTAAACCTCGGCATACCCTAGGATGCAGGTTGTAATTTTACAAGCTATTGTATCAATCCGAGTGGTGACGGAGTAAGAATACAATATGTCACCACCCCATCTCATCCCATGGGTGTCGTAGAAACCGACTAAGGAACTATCCGTGAATATTATCATTACGTAAGTAATAAAAAAGAAGGAAAACTTGAAACTAAACCCTATACCAATCCGTCTGGCCAGCGTGGTATTTAGTAGGCCAAGTATCCCTCCATCACGGGAGGAGGTCCGTCTCTGCTGTGGGACATTAATGGGCTGTTATGAAGATTGTATCAATCAACTAGCCTATCGTAGCCCACTGCCCAACACGCGCCACAGTACTCGGTCCAGAGCCTTCCGCATCTTGTTTTGAGACTTTTTTGCTACTGTATCCTTGCACAAAAGTACAGTTACATTTTCTCACTACTGCTTTGACGTAAATTAATTGGCCACCGTACCTATCTAGGAGGTATCATGCTAAAGGAACCTGCCATGTTTAAAAGTTTTAACTTATGAACGATAGCAAACTTGAGTGAGTTCTGAGATAACAAATATTACAAAATATGAACTTATAATTATACCTGTTTTTAATAGGTATAGCATTAATCTGTGTATCGCACAAATTATTGACTTGAACGGAGTATGAATCCGATTATAGGAAAAGCTTACGAACTTCAGCCTAAGATTTGTTTTCCGATTTTGTAACATATTTTATTGAAGTTTTGCTCCAATGGATCGTTGCGTGGTGTTAAGTACTCTATAACCATCCTCAACAAATGGACTAGACCAAACTAAAATAATCATTCAAATCAATCCAGCACTTTCTGATATAACAGCGCTCATACAGACAAACTGTTGCACTTTATATTAGTATAGAAAAAAGTTTGTTGACATGTCACGTTGCATAGGTGAGTTAAATGACACGCTTACTAACATTAGAGTTATTTTATTTGTATGTATGAAAATTTATTTACAACTAAATCAATGTTGTTACATGTTGTTTACCGTTTTGTGAAATTATTTTTATTTATTTTCTTCTTAATGTCCGTGTGGTGATAATTGTAGGTTCCAATGATTGTAAGAGAGGAGTGAAAATATTTAAGGGTCCGCAAAAAGCGTTTAAATCCTCTAGTGTTGCAGGGGTTCATAGGCTACGGTGAGCTCTTGTCATCAGGTGTACCGTATGCCTGTTTGGCACTAACGTGGTATACAAAAATACTGTTTAATTTACAAATATAAATATTCCTCACACATTCACACAACGCCATCTAGTCCCAAACTAAGCAAAGCTTGTACCATGGGCACTAGACGACGGATAAACATACTTAAATACTTTTTTCAAATAAAAAAAATGTAGAAGTTGTGAAGCCGACTTAATGTATACGATATTTTATTTTTTAAATTATACGAAATTAAAAAAAGAAGATGTGCTTAGAAGTTAAATTATATTAGAAAGTATTTCGATTCGGTTCCAGCTGAGTACGTAATTACATAGTTTTGAGTGTTATATCTGTGACTGTTGAGTGTTATTTTGAGTTAATCTAGATGATTGTTAAACCAACTAATACAGGCCATTAAACCAACTAATCTACCAGTAGTACGATTGGTAGTAACACGGGAAATAAAGGATAGTTGCCATGTTATTAATCTAAGGTTTCTTCTCCTTCAAATTTTGTCAATAGTTTTTCCATTTAAACAATTTCTAATGCTGTCTATAAAAACAAAATTATGTTAGTAATTATGCTGATACCCGCGGCTTCACCCGCGCTTTATAAGCAGATTAAATGTTATTCTACACCCTAAACTACCAATATTCCAAATTCATAATCCGTTCAGTAGTTTTTGCGTGAAAGAGTAACAAACATACATACATCCTTACAAACTTTCGCATTTATAATATTTAGTAGGATTGTAAACCTGTTAAAATATATGTTTTGTAATGGAACCTTAAAAATATTACAATAATCTTCTGTAATATGTAGTTCAAATATGTAGACTTAATATTCAATGTCATTTTACTTATTTTCAGTTACAAAATATTGCTTCATTCATATTCACATACTCGTACTTAGTAATTTTGTATTTATAGAGATAAAAACTAATTACTTGACCTATATTGATAAAATTTCTGTATGAGAATTAATTTGAAGACCAAAAACTTGAATTTTGTGAAACACTTTGACTGCGTAGATATATTGTTACATTGGATGCGGTGATATTTGATTTATTGGATGTGAAAAACTAATTGAACACTTTGAATGCTTAAATAAATTTTTAGTGCCTGCTGAGTTAGTTTTGGCGATTTAGCTGCTGCAATAAAATGACCAATTGTTTGCTGAAATAAATATAAATTCTTACTGTTGAGATTGTTTTGAGGATTTTCACAGCTGAAATCTTATGATGCTGACTGTACGATACACAAATGGACAGACGTCATGGTTAGGGCGGCAAGAAAACGTTGTAGAGGGGGCGTTAAGTGCACTTGTGTTAAATGGAAATATTTGGAGGAGGCCTGTGTCCAGCAGTGGGCGTCAATTGGCTGAGATGACGATGATGATAAAAATATATGATTTTTTTTCCAGTTTATTTTGTTTTGTTATTTTCTTTATTTTTATTCATTATATAGGTAAAAATGTATTTATGTAGCTGTACCACTTCACAATTCTAATATTATGGTGCATAATATTATTTATGTATTATTCTGCCTAGGTTCTGAATAACCTCCTAATACATGACGTTACTGAATATCTAGTTAGGTTATTGACATGTGTATCATATTTACAAACCGCCATTGCTATCTGAATTTTGATCGTGTTGTTTTATTTTGTTTATTTATGAATATCCGTCTGTTTGTATACTTTGTATTCTTACATACGTATATACATCAATCCACGCCATCATCATCATCATAACAGCCCATCAATGTACCACTGCAGGGACGGACCTCCTCCTGTGACGGAGGGATATTTGGCCTACTAAGACCACGCTGGCCAGATGGATGGGTATAGGGTTTAATTTCAAGTTTTCCTTATTTTTATTTCGTTAAGATGATAGTCCTTTAGTCGGTTTATAGGACATATTGTATTCTTACTCCCTCACCACACGGATGACCACAGAACAATTATACTCAAAGGAGCGGATGACATTCTTATATACATTTGTTTCTTTTTTAAACTGCAGAAAAAAAGTGCCAACCAGTCATTAATAAATTACTTGATTAACTATAAAAAAAACCGTCAGACGGACTATTATGAAGACAACTCTCAGTGAATGGGGAAACAACCTCATACGCCACTGGAGTGTAAAAGAGCTGAAGTCCACTAACGTTAAAATCATCTGAATTGAGAAGTCCTGCTGTTGATTAAAAGTCTTACAGTTTTTTTTTAAGTTTAGTGACCATTAACTCATTGTGCAGCAAAATATTTTTTAAACTACAATCCTAATTTTGTTCTTGTGTGCTTTACTGCGAATATATTGTGCAATTCTATTAAATAATATTTCTTCGTGTCTCTATTTCGATGACACTCTTCTTTTGTCTCTACAAAAACAAATGGACACAAATTTGACATAAACCTGAAACTAATTCTTCTAGTGTGGTATATAGGCCAAATTTTTTATCCATACATGGTATAAAATAGTAATTGTCTAGTACCCATGGTACAAGCTCTGCTTAGTTTGGGACTAGATGGCGTGGTGTGAAAATAGTGTGAGGAATATATTTATTTATTTTAATCACTACCCAGTCGGGCCTAGAATAGGACCTCAATGAGCTACTCTAAATTCCTATTTCAATTATGGTGACTAATAATAATAAAGGAACCTAATGTAAAATAAATCATAACACAAAAAATATGAATAAATGATTTATAAAAACTTATTTTAAATACGTTTATTTAAAATAAATAGTTATTTATTCGCTTTATAGGAATAAATAACGATTTATTTTAAATAAACATTCGACATGAAATTCTAAATTTAAATTTGTCACGTCAATAAAATTGTTTATACCTATTTATTAAAATACAACCCATTCAATAAGTTTTTATAAGCTAAATAACAAGATTGAATTGTAATAAATAAATATACTTACTCATTGAAAAACATAGACCGTACATAAATGAACTGAGCAGGAGTAGAACTCGCTCTACGTAGTCATATTATTTCCAAGTCTTTAAACTTTACAGTGACGCAAATCTTCATAATTTAAAACCTCTTAAATATACATAAATAAGAATACAGTGTGTCGGCACCCCATCTCATCCTATGGGTGTCGTAAAAACCGACTAAGGGACTATCCGTGAATATAATTTTTACGTAATAAAAAGAAGGAAAACTTGAAATTAAACCCTATACCAATCCGTCTGGCCAGCGTGGTATTAGTAGGCCAATTATCCCTTCGTCATGGGAGGAGGTCCGTCCCTGCAGTGGGACATTAATGGGCTGTTTTGAAATATACATAAAAAAATCTATATATATTTTTAATAAGATTAATTGAAGTTACAGAAGTTTGGTGTGAAAGCTAGACTTTACGCCTGTATTTCAGGACACCAGGTTACACCCCTTAATTTATACTTTTTCTATACTAAGAAGGAATGAATTCAATTTATTAACAAATTTTTTATTTATTCTTTTAATTGCCAAATCATAATATAGATCCGACTCATCAAAAAATAAGATACGACGTACCTGACCACAAATATATCGGACACATAATAAACCATATGAAAATCCACGTGACTAAGTAGAAGAAATAGACCCATGGCCCCAATAAATATATAGTACATTCACATCACCAGGGAACTGAATAAATATGACCATACGAAGGTTTATTTCGCAATATTCAAATATTATTTCGACCTCTCTATGTATCACTGCACATTATGCATGTCACCTATATAACTGATATAGTAAGTAAACGTGACTTTCATCATAACAGCTCATTAATGTCCCACTGCAGGGACGGGCCTCCTCCCATGACGGAGGGATACTTGGCCTACTAATACCACGCTGGCCAGACGTATTGGTATAGGGTTTAATTTCAAGTTTTCCTTCTTTTTACTTCGTAAAGATAATATTTAAGGTTAGTCCCTTAGTCGGTTTTTACGACACCCATGGGATGAGATAGGGTGGTGACATATTGTATTCTTACTCCGTCACCACACGGACATGACTTTCTTTGAGGTTTATTCGTTTATTTTCGAGTATATTTCCTTATGTGTTGCACAATATTAACGGGATATAACGGACATTTTGATTCCAGATTCAGTTAAAGTGCGTCAGAATTGTCCGAGTTTTAAACAAATACTTTACATGTATTGTCTAGTAAGCACTCGGTGTAGTGACGGAGAAAGAATACACGTTGTAGATGTGGAAATTTCCTAAGTAGATATTTTCTCTAAGAAAACAAACAGGAAAACGTGACGTAAAGCTTATATAGGTCGGTGTGTTGAGAGTGAAGAAAGGAAATAAGTATTTTGAGGAATGAACGTTTATAATATATTATATAAACGGGATATTAACGCACATTTTATTTACCTTTATTTTACTTAACATAATGATGTTGAAAAATAAAGAAAGTGAAACTGAAACTGAAACTGAGTTAATTCTGTAAAAATACGCTCCCTACATACCTAGTATGTGAGTTTGGTCTATAAAGAGCGAAACAGTGAGATGAGAGAGCGTTGCGAAGTGAAAGAAAATGTAGTGACGAGGACGCTAAGGTGATTTGGAGATATGAGTGAACGTATGACAGGGAATCATCATAACAGCCCATTAATGTCCAGGCGATTTGTTCCTGATTCGTCATCTTCCTAATTGGTCATCTTCCAAATTCGTCACCTTCCTAACTCGTCATCTTCCAAACTGGTCATTTTCCAGATTCGTCATCTTCCAAACTCGTCATTGTACTGTCGAATTGAATTTTGATAGAAACTAAAAGAAATAATTATTCAAGTATGGGCAGGAACAATATGTTTTATATCTTAAAGTGTATAATTTTTTTATGAATACAAGTGCTAATTATCCTTAATACTATTGATTTTAAATGAATATAATATCTGTAAAGGCTACTAAAAAGTTATGTCTACAAAATAATTAAATTTACTTATTTCAAATGGTATGCAATGTCACTTGTAAAAAACATTATCATGTACCTAACATTTTTATACTAATAAAATAAATTAATCAATTAATTTAACAATTTAATTATCACTTATCTATTTAATATGTATTTAGTTTAAATAAATATTTATTTATATAACATTTAGGATAGTACACAAATACTTTTATTATTAGTAACTAGTAAAAATTAAAATTGCATAAATGTCAATTGTGAAGTGCACTTCCGATCTGGTTTTTTTGACGTTCCGTTTGTTGTCATTTTTTATTTTCGGTGTATTTTTCGTCTTGCTAATTATTTTCTAAAGATAAAATTCAAAAAATTTTTTTTTCTCTTTCTCTAATAAAAAAAAAATATATAGGTATATTCAGGTTCATCAATTCATGCCTAATTTATTCAGATATTGGCAAAGTGCTTCTTCTCTTATTTTTTTTAATAAACTTCATGATAGACAAGTAACACTCTTAAAGGTTATACTACAGAGGATTTATGTAATAAATTTTTGTTGACAAATGTACACGGTATGACGAGTTTGGAAGATGACGAATCTGGAAAATGACCAGTTTGGAAGATGACGAGTTAGGAAGGTGACGAATTTGGAAGATGACCAATTAGGAAGATGACGAATCAGGAACAAATCGTCCAGGCTTCCTCCTGTGACGGAGGGATACTTGACCTACTAATACCACGCTGGCCAGACTGATTGGTATAGGGTTTAATTTCAAGTTTTCCTTCTTTTTATTTTGTAAAGATAATATTCACGGATAGTCCCTTTAGTCGGTTTTTACGACACCCGTGGGATGAGATGGGGTGGTGACATAGTGTATTCTTACTCCGCCACACGGAGAATAAATGTCGAACGTCATGACAGGGAATAAACAAAGTAAAATCATTAATTTGAAAGAAGTATGTTATGTCGGTATTGGTCGGCATTCTTTAAAAACGCCGTACTTACTCGTAAGTACTCTGATCGGACAGGCATAATTATGTGAGCATATGCATAAGTTTGGAATAAGTAAAGAAGTACTTAACGTCGACCAAAGTGGCCAGTACCTATGTTGTGAAAAGAACAAGATGACTCCATGTTTACGCATACGCCCTGTCAGTCCATGGCCAAAACATATTTTTTTTTTATTTATTTAAAAAAGACAACTCCCGCACTAGGGATCATGCCCTGTGTCGCGGGGACTTTTACAAACATCAATTAACGGACACATATAACACCCAGACTTAGGACAATAATTTGTGGATCTCACAAATTATTGTCCTGCGTGGGGATCGAACCCACAACCTCATGCGCGGCAGCCGCTGGCTTTACCGGCGCGCCACCGAGATAAATGTATATTAAATAATAATTATACATTTTGAACATAAAGTAGATGTTAAAAATACTTACAACCATTATCTATTTATATCGATGAGTTATAACAAATTATTCTCATACGTTCGTAGCCAGATGAGAATAATTTGAAGAAGGTTGAATACCTATGTTGTTATATAAATTAGCTTATTGTGGCCATTTGATGAAGTGGGGCAATCGAGGTTTGCCTGAGTAGTTTAGATAAGCCGGCATTTTATTAATTTCATGATATACATTTACTCATGTTGTGATTTTTCGATATATAGGTAATATTCTTCACTCACTTATCCAACGTCAGTCAGAAACAGCACGAACCCGTTGTTTCTATTGTGCATGTTATAATTGTTTGTCAGTATACTGCAAACTGTTAGACATACCTACAGAAATATTTCCTTTTTAAATTCGTACATATTACACGTACAAATCCGTGAGGTAGCGGAGTAAAAATACAATATGTCGCCGCCACATCTCATCCCATGGGTGTCGTAGTAGCCGACTAAGGGACTATCCGTGAATATTATCTTTACATAGAAAGAATGAAAACTTGAAATTAAACCCTATACCAATCCGGCCAGCTTGTAGTTAGTAGGCCAAGTATCCCTCCGTCACGGGAAGAGGCCCGTCCCTGCAGTGGGACATCAATGGGCCGTTATGATTTATGATAACACATACCAACTTAAATAATTTGGCTAGATTGGTAAGCAACGGAGTGAATAGTTTCTGGACAGAAATCCGTTGCTATAATTTCAGAACTGTTATCGCACTTACAATCAGGTTGAATACAGTCATATGGCCGGGTTTTAGCAAAAAATGTTATCATTTGTATCTGTTAACATATTCATCAATATAGCCCATTATTATCTTATAGCAGGTCGACGGGCCTACGACAGTGATGAGGAAAATCCTAAATTTACGCAAACGAATAGTTTTTGATAGTATGGCAAGTGTTTCTTATTTTATTCAAAAGACTAACAATGAAATTATGGTCTATTATGGTGGAATTTTATGGTCTTTTTTCGTGAACACATATTGTTCGCGTTAAAAAACTACTTTGAATTACGTTATGTTATTGCTTTATTACAATAGCTAATGGAGTTGGTATAATACCTGATCTCTAAAAAATGTATACCTTAGTCAGCTTTTCCTCCAAAGTAAAAAAAATGACATAAGATCTATGGTAATCCAAATTTAAAATTACAAAATCGAATAAAGAACCTAAATTTTACGTTCTAGTTTTTTTTTTTCAAATTTAAAAACAGAACGTTATTATGCAATTATAAAGAGCGACGGTTACATGCGACTCTATTTATTATGGTCTACTTTATGCATGCAAAGGGGGACTTTATGGTAATTTGTTTTTAAATTCTAATTCTAGACAATATGGCGATTATTTACCGGTCAAGTTCGCTACCAAATGTTTTTAGTAGAATTGATTGAAGTATTATTTACGTAGACTAAAAAAAAAGGGTGTTTTTAGTAGGATAGTGATGTATAATTAAGTAACTATGGAACAAGAAAACTCTTAAAACCTAGAGTCAAGTTTTTCTCCTTATGTTTTCGTTGAGATTATTAATACCTGAGAACTGAAAATCTTCATACATACATACATAAACTCACGCCTTACCCCGTCCGGGGTAGGCAGAGACGACACAACGCCACTTGTCACGATCCTGGCAAACAGATTGGGCCTCGTCCACACTAATTAAGCGAGTCAATTAATTACTTATTGTTAAGATAATAATTTCCTTTAGTTGTTTTTTATCAATAACCACTTGAAGTAAGGAGGATAGCTTTTGACTGGTATGATAATGATGACTATTCATACCGTCATCGAAGCGATCAACAAACTATTAATCAAATCCAAATTAGAAATACAATTTTTCAAAATTTTTACATTCGTTGTGACAAATTTATAAAAACAAATTTATAAATCATTAATAATGTATAAAATATGTTTTTGTGGATAATGAGAACACATTTTGATCTATTGTGTTTTAATCCTTTTGTAGTTGGTTAATAAAGTGTGGATTTTGAAGCGGTCGCCATTTAAAGTCTGTGTAGAAAAGACAAGGTGCAAAAAAATATGTTCGGACATGAATGACCGATGGGCTCAATGAGTACTGTATACAGGATGTTGTAAAATTAATAACTCATTTTTTCATAAATTATTAAAACTGGCTAAAGACAGGCTTCCTTTTGTATCACCAGCCCAATCTCAGATCTTGCAACGTTTACGAAAATTTTGACGACCTCTTTGGCGGGAAAGTTTCGTTTACTTAATGCAAATTTGTGTGCACGAACATGAATATTGGCATTTTGGTTGTTTTTTATATATGTATGTATAACAATATGTAAGAATATCTCTTCTTTATCTAGTACCAAAAAATATAACGACTGCTTAGTCTTGGACTGATTAGCTAACCAAAAGGAACCAAGAGCAAATGGGTAATCAAATTACATTATTTGAAACATTTTGACAATAATATAATCTAGCCTAATCCTATACTTTATACTACAAGTAGTTTAGTCCGGCCTCCTGATTTAGCTTTTCCAAATTTCATTTATTTTATAGTGAAAATTACATTTATTACAATTACATTTTTAAGTAAAAATAATTCAAAAATATTTTGCTGTAAGCAATTCCTTGTTAGTTTATTTATTTCTATTTAAGTCATTGATTCATTCTTTTATAAAAATATTTTTGATTTTTGCTTAAATATTTTATATAGATAAAACAGGATCACTCTGTACATAACGTGTGTGGTAGAGGCACGCGGGGCGTGAGGCTGGACACAAAGCTACAAGCTGACTACTAGCATTATTCTCACCTTCTCGACCTCACGAGGTGGACAGTACTGTAGCTAGGAAGTACGGGGGTCCCTCATTGTTATTTAGGCCTTCATACGTCATATTTATTTATAATTTTAACATGTATTCTACAAATAAATATAAGAAAATAATGATAAAAAATTGGCTGCAAAGCTCTAGCAGTGTTGATACCGATTAAAATGCATTTTTTTTACCTTTTTATGAAATAAGACTTAATTGCTTATCACGGCTCAACGTTAATAATACCCTGTTTAAACAAAGTAAGACATTTTAAATTGGTTAACAAGTACCTAATGATCGAGTTGTGAGGTAACAAAATTTAAAGGAGGAAGTGGTAAGTATATGACTTTTAGCATTATTTGCCTATGGACTTGGGAGCAAAGCTTGATTTTTGCATAATAAATAGTAGGTATGTACATAAAAACCCCATTAACCTGATACAGCTAGATAGGTACCTAATTTTTGTTCTATCTCTTTATATTCCAAGATCTAGGGAGTGCCAGACATCACTTATTTTCTAACGAACCAAATACACGAATGGGTAGTGGTGGGGTGTACTATCATCGTATTAAGCCGACTTACATTCTACCAAAAATAAAACTACATTTCACGTTGCCAAATTTAATAATTCATTCACCACTTTCGTGTCAACCGTACACCCATATCTCACAGACATCCTTCACTAGTCAATAGCTCATTGTGAATAATAGACACAATTGTAGTTTAAAAAAAAATAAGGATTATAATCTTGTAACTATCAAGCTTGGACATGGCGAGAACATGTTTTTTTTTAAACTTTAAACCATAACTAAGTGGGCATGAGCAGATTTAAGGGTTAATAGGCAATTAAGATGTCGATGTTTTTTTTTATCGATATACTATTTATCAACATAATCTTATCGACGGGTCCTACGTATACTAATGTAACCCGCAAATTGACGAAAATGACTTTTTTGCATGAATGGTCTTAAAATAACCTATTCTTCATAAATCAGTAAGAAAAAAATTAAAATTTCTTTTAGTTTCGGCGATACAAACTCGTAAACTGATGTAAGTAACACAATTTAATGCATAGAGACGGTCAAAACTGATATAAGTTACTTGCATTAGTTTACGTAGTTACGATCCACGTGACGCGTGAGTGTAAGTGACCGTTGCACCTGTATACGCGCGGCGATGATACAGCGCGTACGTATAATACGGGTGTAACTGCAACGAATTTTACTTTATGTATTGAATTTAAAAAAAATTACTCATATTTTTACGACGTTTTGAGTGTTTAAGATCAGTGAAAATAAAAATAATAATAAGTATGAAGCGTTCTCGGAGTCAACTAACCCAGATACTACTGAAACAATCAAGGGTCTCAGATCTTTAAAAAAAAAATTATTTGTTGATATTTGTGTCACTAACTTTTTAGAAAAACTACAAAACAAACCCTGGTTCTCTGGGAAATCTGGAAAATGATCGGTGTTATAAGACCTGGTAGGAGAAGAGAACTGTGGGGAATATTGTGAATAAAATTTTACACTTTCTTGATTTTTAAATTTTTGCTAGACTTTTATATATTTTTATAAATTGTGGATTAATAAATTAATAAGCAATTAAAATTTACGTTAGTTGTGCAATGAAAGAACTCTTAGGGAGCAAATAAACTGAACAAAAAAGTTAGTTTTTGCATAATTTACAAGTTAGGGCTTAAATTGCTTGCAGCTATGGCTACCAAAATAAGGCAACGTTGCTTTATAGATAATATAATTCTACAGAATCCAAAGCTAAAGCATTTTTGTTCAATACATAAAAAAATCTCACTTTTATAAATTTTTTATCACTTGTAACCACTTGTATATTAGCACAGCCGTGAATAATACGTGACATTATGCAATTCAATTGATCTTGTGAAAGAGTGCTACTTATCAGGGGAAAATTAGTATCTGACAACAGCTTTTCCCAGCACATGCCACTTAGAGGGACAACAATGTTTCCACTAAACAAAAAAAGATAGCCAGGAAACATGTAATTTTATTGATTGTGCCAGTATTCGACATGTTCTATTAGCTAACATAAATATGGTTACAAGTTTGTTTAATAAGTGTACAAGCATGTTATCTACGTCATCATAACCAAACAAAGCATCAGAATAATATATTGATAGCTGTAGTTTATTCAGACCCTCAAAGTTTTGATATTCTAGGTAAGAATTTGGATAAGTATGTTTCTTTGATACTCTTGGTGCAAAGGCACTACCACCAGGTGAAAGAAAGGTTACAGGAGATGAATGAGGTACCGTGGAATCTTTTAAGTTGGACAGAGATTCGGCACGCCTTCTTGTATTAAAATAAAACGTTAGAACGTTTTATATAACATACGTAAACGTATCTGACTAGGTTTATATGTTTGTTAATAGAAGACTTCTTTTTTTGAGTTATTTTAACCACTTAGTAGATTGTTGTTGTGGTAGACAATTAATTGTGCAATGTTTATTTTATTTTGATAAGTCTGTAAGACAACTATTTAATTAGTCTTAGTAGTCGTACAGTTCCTACATAAAAAGAATCGAACATTTTGTTATAGAAATATTTTTTTTATTAACATGGTAAAGAAAGCACTGATTACTTTAACTAATTATTATTACTAAAAAGACGAAGCCAAAAATATATTTTATTATAGTTTAAAGCTTGTTAAGGACTGATTTAATAATTTAATATCTCCTTAACCTAATAAAGATAATATTTACTATCTGAGCAAGAATCATGTCAAATTTTTAATATTTTAAAATTAAATGGAGAAGACCTCAAAATTTGAAGTCTTTATAAAAATAGTAAACACGTTTATTTTTACATTCAATGTTACACAATGAACGTGTTTTACTATTTTTTACATTTTTTTATTTTATTTTTCCATAGAAAAATCAGGTTAAGACCACAAAACTACAAAAATTACTGGTACAACTAGTTTCTTAGTACCTTGTAAAGTAGTGCAAGTGCTAAAAGTAGATAAATGAGATTATTTTCCCATATTTCGAGGTTTCATGATTTACAAATTACACACATATGTATGACTATTAATGTGTAGTTCTTTTATTTTCATTATTTAAAAACTTAGTCAGAACTTTGTAAACTAGTATAAGTGGTTACTTGTTACAGTTTACCTGTATGGATACTTTGATCAAAACAAGCTAAACAAATGCAAGTACAGCTATTTTCTAAAATACAAAGAAATAAAAATAAATATTTTATCCAGTTTTTTCCTTTCATTTCCAGGTATAACCTATTAAAATTTTAGACATTTCTGTAGAAATTTGACAAAGTTACAAGCTTAAGAACCTTTGAGCTGCTCTCGTGTAAAGTTGCATTTTTGCACTTATACTAGTTTACGTAGGACCCGTCGTTATGATGATAACAGCCGATTAATGTCCCACTGCAGAGACGGGCCTCCTCCCGTGACGGAGGGATACTTGGCTTACTAATACCACGCTGGCCAGACGGATTGGTATACGGTTTAATTTCAAGTTTTCCTTCTTTCTATGTAAAGGTTATACTCAGGTATAGTCCCTTAGTCCATTTCTACGACACCCATGGGATGAGATGGGGTGGTGACATATTGTATTCTTACTCCGTCACCACACGGAAAACTAATCTTTTATCAGCCTTTAAAGTGGTTCTAGAGCTTCCTACTGATGCACTACTCACTACTGATTCTTAGGTTAAGGAATCCTGTTTTTTTTTCGGATAGGGACTCATTTGATGAATGCCAAGTTATACTAAAATGTCCAGGTAAACTTTGGTAGGTACATGATTTATTTAGCAAAAACAAAAGAGGTCACAGTGGAAAAGGGACTTGATTTCTTAGTTTCTTAATTGTTTTAACTTTTAGGAAACTCTTAGCCCTTAGCATTAAGGTATTTATTCTAAAAAGTATATAAGTAGGAATATCTTTAGTATCAAATAATACAACCTAAGAGCTGCTTAGCCTTATTAGCTAACCAAAGGAAACCAGGAGCAGATGGGTCCTCAAATAATTTATTTCAATTATTCAGGTGACTCAGACCTAAATCGTAGCTTAATAAATTAAATAAATTAAGGTATGGTAAAATTAAAATGCACTCGTAATATTAGCTTTAAGTAAAATTATCGATAAATAAGATCTAAAATCGACACCAAGGTACATCACTAGTCAATAAAAACTGCGGATGTGTCGCAAAATATCCGCAAGCAAGGTGCTGAATGACCACCGGTATGAAACATTTATGAAAAAAAAACACAAAAATGAACATACAATTGCATACGGTGATCGATTGACCATATGTCCATAGAATCTCTTACATTGCCTACAAATGTTTGTTTGGCACGAGCTTGAACCAGCCTTGAAGACTAGCCCCCTTACTCATAAACGCCTCTTAAATTTTAGTCAATTAATTAGCTTAAATTCTTACGGTTTTGTTTGGCATGAGGTTGGTTTTGCTAATAAAAAACTCACTAAACAGTGACTAAATTTAAGAGGCGTTTATGAGTTAGGAGGTAGATGAGTAATTTCGATAACCATTTGTTAAAATGTCTACTTAAAGAGACTGGAACTAATAAGCACTTACTTTAATGGATTTTAAAGTAAGTGCTTGGGTTATCCATTTAAAGAAGTAATGGGCACGCATAGCCGATTGATAAACTATAAAGGCTCTTGAATGACGATCAAGGAACAAGAACGAAAGCTAGATAGTTCCCTCCTCACTCAATAAACCGAGCACATGCTCGCCTCTCTCGACTCGATGCCTGGGTCTAGCATTAGACTTAATAAGGCAGAATTCTGCCTTAATAAGTCTCCACACGTCTCCACACTCCGTGACGGAGTAAGAATACAATATGTCACCACTCCATCTCATCCCATGGGTGTCGTAAAAACCGACTAAGGGACTAACCGTATATTATCTTTACGAAAAAAAGGAAAACTTGAAATTAAACCCTACACCAATCCGTCTAGCAAGCGTGGTATTAGAAGGCCAAGTACGAGTATCCCTCCGTCACGGGAGGAGGCTCGTCCCTGCAGTGGGACATTAATGGGCATATTATTATAATCATTATCATAGCAGCCCATTAATGTCCCACTGCACAGATGGTATAAACCAACTGTAGAATAAATTAGTTTCACTTACATACGTACTTTATTAATTTTCTTTTACGCTTTAGGATAATTAACAGTTTTTCGAAAATTACAATGTAAAGAGGTACCTAAATTAAAGGCGTTTTAGGTTTAGGTTGCACAAATTACTGCATATATTGGCAAGATAACAGGAAAATCAATCGAGAATTTTAACGTGTTTTGGACTTCCCCAGGTCAAATATTTGATTATTCATTATTTACTTCACAGAGTGTAATATAGAAAGAAAGAAAGAAAGAAAATACATTTATTCCTGCTATAAGCATACAATAATGATACAGACAATTACAAAAACAAAACAAAAATAAAAAAAATTAAACAAAAATCATAAGAAAGCCACATCAGTGCAGGAATCGGACCCCACTCAGCATAATGCTGCGAAACACCAAGCAGTAATGCTCAGTCGCTTACAGCGCTGATTTTCAGTGAGGCCCATAAAATAATAATAATAATATCTTTAGCATTGAATTAGCCAAAGGATGATCTTTGTTAGATATAGGCCTCTTTATTTTTAAGCATTCAACGGTCTTCACAAGGATTTAAAGAAATAACTGTAGTGTTTTATAATGAAACATACCTTTGGCCTAATTATATTTTTTTGTATTTTATTTTTAACTTTAGATCTTAAGCGGACATGCGCTTGAAGCTTTTCTCTTTCGACTTAAATTAATACGAAGAAAATAAAACAATGTATTATTATAAAGTCATAAAAATCTATTTCACAAAACATATCAGCCAAAACACGTTCACAGCTAAACACAAGCCTCTTACTCCTCTTAAAGCGGCTATGCCACATTCATGGCCTCCTACAATATTTATCAGCTTACCGGTCTATCACGTTATAAGTAAGTATTCTACAAAATCTACATCTTAATCAGAAAACTTACGACCTCTTTGGCGTAGTGGTTATATAACATGACTGCTACGCAGAGGTCTCGGGTACGATTCCCGCTCAATGCAAATCTTTGTGTGCATGAACATGATTGTTTGCATTGTTCTGGGTGTTTTGTATGTATAATACGTATGTATTTACAAAAAAAATGTATTTATGTATGTTTATCAATTGTCTAGAATCCATTGTCCTAGCTCTGCTTAGTTTGGGACTAGATGGCGTTGTGAGGAATATTTATATTTATAAACTCTTTTACACAGATTCTCGTTTACACTCAAAGTTCAAAAACCTTTATGAACTGTAACTCCCCATACGGCCTTGTCTCGAGTGGTTGTATTGCTCATAAATCCCACACCACCACACCGATGCCCCACTTTACGAAATTGCCGAAATGTCTTCAACAAATTTTAAATCAAACCGAATCATTATTGCTCAGAAGCGTCAACAGGCTTACAAAGGCGATTAAAAATGTAATTTTTATGCTTTATTGTGTTGATGTTAAGGTTGTTTTTCCCTTGTTTTTGTGTGGAATGATAAATTTATGTATCATTTATCATTCGCCTTCCGCTTGAGCTCATTGAAGAGTTTATTTATTGACTGTTCGAAGTGAGTTCTGTACAAAACATTCATTTGTTATTTCCGATCGTTCCGCGAATATTTTTGTTGTTGCGCTGGTATAGTGGAGATAAATGGTACGGTTAAAATGTTTTTTACTTAATCATGATGGTCAATTAATGTCCCACTGCAGATACGGACCTCCTTCAAGCATGTTTGTCAGACGGATAGGTATAGTCGAAAACTAAATGGCCTTATCACCTCTAGAGTTATTGTTAGTTGCATGTCATAAAACTATTAGGTTCAATATCGCACAACAAAACATCAGCTAAATCATGACGCTACTTTGACATATCAGTTCTCTTGTATTAGCAAATAGTCGTTAGGTATTTATAAAAACAAATAGTAAAGTCAACGTTATTGACTGTTACTAGAGCATATTTACGGTAAAACGTTTTATTCAAATGAATTTCTCTCTTTTTTACTTCTATGTCCATCCCTATCATTTCTTGCATGACGTCATTGGCGCATATTTCAATTTAAAGTTTTCGTTATTATATAATATAAAACAAATTAGGGTAAACCACCTAATCGTTAGAATTCTTACAATTATTGGAACTTAAGAGTTAAAAGTGAGTAAAAAGAAAGAAACACTATAGATTATTCAAGTTCAAATATTATTTATTTAATATTTTTATTATATTTTATTTATTTCATGTGTCAACATAGCAACAATAAATTGATCAGAATCTTTTTATTGGCATTAGTGCCAATAATATTTATTTAATACTATTCAATAACATAATCATGATTAAGTATAAGCAAAGATTAAAGTATTTTATCATTTTATGATATTTTATATTTTGGTCTGACACGAAGTCCACTCTTAAGGTGCCAACAATTGGGTGGCTTACCAGCCAATATTTAAATTCTACATTTTCAGTTTTTCTGAAATATGACAAGCTTGTAATGTCATAAGTAACAAGTGACATTAGTTTTAAATTATTTAATGGTTTTTCATAGTTTTTCACATACAAACTCTACGGTTTAATATAGTGACATTTGTATTGTGTTAGTAGATATTATTATTTATTGCGTTGAAGTGAAAGTTTTAAGTAGATTGCACTTTTAATCTAAGCATAGTTTTGATTACGGTCAACCAATGACGTCAAGCTCACGCATAAATATTAAATACCGATCTTAATGAATTTGAATTATGATAGAATTTTTTGTCAAAACTGATAAAGCCATTACGTTTTCGGGTATACATATAGGGTTTGTTTACCTATTTTATTTTCGTAGAGGTATTATCTAAAAGTTTTTCTTGTGCCAACACTCACAAGCAATGCGGATCGCAGAAGTTTTTTAATTCTAGACGACCTCGGTGGCGCGCCGGTAGAGCCAGCGGCTGCCGCGCATGAGGTTGTGGGTTCGATCCCCACGCAGGACAATAATTTGTGAGATCCACAAATTATTGTCCTGAGTCTGGGTGTTCTATGTGTAATTGATGTTTGTAAAAGTCCCCGCGACACAGGGCATGATCCCTAGTGCGGGAGTTGTCCTTAAAAATAAAGAAAAAAAAAAAAAAAAAAAAAAAGAATATGTCACCACCCCATCTCATCCCATGGGTGTCGTAAAAACCGACTAAGAGACTAACTGTAAATATTATCTAGAACGGGGAGTTCAAAACTACGATAACACGGCGATCCTTATCATCGCGATTACTACATCACCGAGAAAGTAATCTATATAATTAACATTATAACATTCCCCACACATTCACGCAACGCTTTATAGTTTAAGCTAATCCTGTACTAATAATTGTGTAACCTAATCTTTATGTTATTGTAAAATCCCAGTGGCAAAAAAATCGCAGCTCTTCAGACCAAGACCTTTTAAAAAAAATACGAGACAAATAACACTAAAGATTATAATATTCACAACTCTTCCACATGATTGTACAAAACGAACAAATTAAAACGAATTTGCGTGTATTATTATTATGTTAATTAAGCGAAAAGGTTTTGCTAATAGAAATGCCGCACAGTGGTCAAGAAACTAATTCTATGGGACATAATAAAAATGCCACCCAAAATATATTAAGCACGGTGAATTTAATTTTGTAATTGTCATTGCATTAAAAATGGTAGTGCAAAATTGGGTGAGCGTATTAATATTCTATCTTCTATCTTTCTTGGGTGGTAAGTAGGAGTATTCATTTTGTTCAAGTATTTGCTTAAAGGATTACGCACATTAAGACCACTATAGGAACGTACTTGTCTTTTGTTAAATATGTTTTGTTATGGAAAGCTTCCTCTTTATAATTATTTACTTACGTATTCTTAAATATTTAAGGCAAAATTTTTGTTGACAATAAGATTTTTTTGTTACATTTTTCTGTGTGTCTTTTTGGTAAGAACATCGATCATTAAATAAAAGATTTGTATTTCATTTTTGATGACATATCCTTTGCTCGCAACTTTATTTTGTCTCCTATGAGTCCTTTACTTTAAAAAGGCTTTTTGCATTAGCCATAAAGGCATTTAAGATACAATAACATATTGACATTTTATAATTTTAAATGAAATAAAAATCCTTTTATTTTTAGAATAGCTATTTAGCATATTCCTTAGAGATATGCAAGAGACATATTGTTAAAAAATATTTTGACGAAGATTCCTGTCAGGATTGCAACAATTGTGTATAAGAATGACGATAAAAAAAATATGAAGGATGCGGCGCTAACTTCAAGAAAGGATAATCCCCAAGGAATCGCAACCCTTCTGTGGTTCGCGGGGATTTTTTTTGGTATTTTTTGTTCCGTAGAGTTATTGAATGGTGCCATTGTGTAAGCGTAATGGCAAGGAAGTTATATTGAGCTCCAATTGTCTACGCTCTGTTGGTCATCGTATACATATTGATTTATGAAAGTAGTCATGTTATGAAGGGAATTATAAGTATTTTTAATATTGTAATGTTTTTCTGTATACTATTTATTTTAACAAGTGTACCTTGTTAAAATAAATAGTATACAGAAAATAATGTATTAATAAAATAATATATTCTGAAGGTGTTGTACTAGCCAACTATAAGATCAGTTAGAAATGGCCAAAGGTTTGTTATATGAGTTATTGAAGTAAATCAAAATATGATGAAAGTAACATTGAATGATTGCTGAATGAGAATCTTTAATCCTCCGGGTGGTGATGTAAAGATCGCAGATTTTATCTGTACGAAAATAATAGAAGAAAAATTTGTAATTCACACTAAACATATTAGTATACCGCACAAGGTGACAATACTTGGAGTAGGCCTATGTCCAGCAGTGGACTTTGATTGGCTGATGATGATGATATTAGCAGACCAAGGTTTCTTCCATCTCTGTCGTAGGTTCGTCCCTGGAAAATGTCATTAACAAGCCGTGATGTTGTTTATTCTGCGAAAACACCACACAAAAGTATAATTATACACACATTTGAAAAAAGACATGTTATTTACAAAACCTACATGGTGTGATGAGGTTGTTGTGCCAAATACAGCCTTTTTTTCACATTTATGATTCATAACATATTATTATCTCTTTAGTATTCAAATTAGCAGTTTATGCTTTTCCGTATTTTATCTGTGTCATTGAAACAAAGATGTTATTGTCTATAAAGGAGGTCATAAGGATAGTATGTATGTGCAAAAATTCTTTTGTTTAGATAACCTGTGGTGTTTTGAATTGAAAGAAATATTTTTAAATTTTCTTTTTACACATTCACACAACGCCATCTAGTCCCAAACTTAGCAAAGCTTGTGCTATGGGTACTAGACAACGGATATACATACTTGAATACTTTTGTTTTGTAAATATATACATATTACACATAGAAAACGCCCAGACCAATGCAAACAATCATGTTCATGCACACAAAGATTGCAATGAGCGGGCATCGAACCCGAGACCTCAGCGTAGCAGTCATGTTATGTAACCACTACGCCACAGAGGTCATCAAAGATTCGACATTTCTTTTTCTTAGGCAAAGGACATTCACTGTTGGTCAGAGGCCTCCTTCAAATGTCTTAATTTTAGAACATTTACTTCCTAATGGCCGGTAGTTCGATAAAGTGATTTAGAGTCAGTTAGATTTCATCATCATAACAGCCCATTAATGTCCCATTGCAGGGACGGGACTCCTCCTGTGACGGAGGGATACTTGGCCTACTAGTACCACGCTGGCCAAACGGATTGGTATAGGGTTTAATTTCAATTTTTCCTTCTTTTTATTTCGTAAAGAATATTAATTTACGGTTAGCCCTTAGTCGGTTTTCACGACACCCATGGGATGAGATGGGGTGGTGACATATTGTATTCTTACTCCGTCACCACACGGAGTATTATATTATGTACTAAAGCAAAAGAAGAAATGGATTGGTATAAGGTTTTTGTGTCCATTTGGACACAAAAACCTTATACCAATCCAACCCAGTGGTATAAGTAAGCCAAAACAATATCACTATAAAATCTTCCGAGTCTATTGTACAAAATAGATAGTAAGATAGTGGCGACACAAATGTAGGAAGTATTTAGTTGTGTATGTCGGAAGGAGGAAGCCGCGAGCGGGCACCGAACCCGCGACGTTTCCCCTTTCACTCAACTCGTTACTGCGGTTAAATGGCACTGTGTATGTAAGTGTATACTATTTTGTTAGATTAAGAAAGTTGAGTCGGAAAACGTCCGTGTGGTGACGGAGTAAGAATACAATGTGTCACCACCCCATCTTATCCCTTGGGTGTCGTAAAAACCGACTAAGGGACTATCGGTGAATATTATCTTTACGAAGTAAAAAGAAGGAAATCTTGTAATTTAACCAATTCGTCTGGCCAGCGTGGTATTAGTAGGCCAAGTATATGTATCTAATAGAACTCAAAAAGTTGTTATCAATGGTTATGAGTCTAATACGGTAAACATCACATCAAGAGTACCTCAGGGGTCTATTCTGGGTCCCCTATTATTTATTTTATTTATTAAATTAATGACATACATAGTTGTTTCATTCATTCAGACTTTCAACTTTATTCTGACGACCTCAAAATATACCGAAATATCGATAACCCCAATGATCAGCTTGGAATCCAGGAAGACTTGGATTGATTCACACATCACTGCCAGATTAATAAGATGCAACTCAGTATCGACAAGTGCAAGGTAATATCGTTTACCAGAAAACGTTCCACTCTTGCATACTCTTACTCTATAGGTGGACGAACCCTTAATAGACACAAACCATTCGTGATCTTGGAGTGACATTAGATATTAAGTTGAGGCTAGATACACATGTTGATAACATTTGTAGCAGAGCTTACAAAATGTATGGCTTTGTTCTTCGGGCTAGTAACGATTTTAAACGTCCCAATACATACATGCATTTATATAAATCATTAATTCGCTCGCAATTAGAATACGCAACATGTATTTGGGATCCTATATATAAAAAATATTCTGACAATCATGAAAGAGTGCAAAAGAAATTTTGACGTTGTGTGAACTATAGATGCCTTCGCAAATACGAACCTTATTCTCAATTGTTGCAAAGATACGACTCTTAGATTTACGATCAAGAAGACTACAACTACAAGCTACGTTTCTTTATGATGTTTGTCATAACAGATATGATTGCATGGAAATTGTTAACAAAATTAGCTATAGTGTGCCCATCAGGTCATCTACGAGATCATGTCGTGCAACCAGAGTATTTCATCTGCCTAAGTCGCGTACTAATGCAGGTACTCGCTCACCCATCCGTCGTGTGCTATGCACTTACAACGAATGCTTCAGTCACATTGATATCAATGCGAGTGGAGTAGGCACTAGTGGCGAAGTGTCCATATAACTCGATTCCTACCGGCTTACCTTTGCAAAAACCGCTTAGCATTGTCTATTAATCAATTATAAATCAATGACGCAACATCCACTCAATACAAAATAATATAAAACAAAAAAGTATTCTCTTACGTAAATCGCAATAATAATTACAGTAATAATAATTTTCAATATAATTATTTACGTACTCATAACGCCATCTTGTAATTAAAGGTTGTCAACTAACAACTTGTTATGGTTCAGTCAGAGAGTACTTAAAGCGCGCATGCGCGGAGCGCAGTAAGCCGGTCGCGAAATTAGGAATCCAGTACAACAGACTGTACGGAAATCGTACGGTCACGTGACACTTTGTATTCGTCGATCTAAGGTACCATATAAGCCGGTGGCCATCGGCTTATGACAAGGATAAAAGATACAACTACAACATTGCGAGAGCGAGAAAGCACTATTGCAACCAGTGGACCGACCAATTGTAACGAAGTTTCATTTCATTTCACGTTAAGTACTTAATTTGCCATTGACATTCCTTTGTTTTTATCAATTATTTAAATCTGATAGAAATCAGCCTTTCTTCTGAATTTTTAGTTTTTAATTATATTTATTTGTTTTTATATTTTTATACGGCTTGCGTCTTGACTTTGGCAGAATCATCGGTAAACGATAGGACCATTTGAAGAAAAAAACAGATATTTGTATTTATTTTCTGCAAATAGGTTATAAAATTCGCTTTCTTGTTTAAAGTAGTAAAATTTGTATGTTTAATTATTTATGATTGTGTATTATGTGTTGTGCATTGGTTGACTTTATTTTTGTCGTAGTGCGTTGGGATCCTATGGAATATTTTTGTAAGTACTTGTTTGTATTGTTTTCAGCAAATTTAATAGTTTGTTGTTATAAGGGACAGGTTAATAGTGTTATATTATATTGACTATCCTATTATGTGATGTGCGATAAAACATCATTCTCGAAATTGAATTATAAATATAAGAAACGCCGGCGCTGTGGATTTACGAAACATTTTAATACAATTATCTCATTTCGATACGTATAAGTAAGTGGCTTACAGACAGTATTCTCAGATTCTAAAAGTAAGTAAGTAGGTATGTAGAATCATTTAGGATATAGCAATATAAACAATTAATCTAATTGATCAAAGAAGTCTTCCAAACAGAGAAACATTTTCGTATTTTAAGTTTATGAGTTCGGGACAACTAGGTAAAATCGAAACATTTTCTCACGAATACCTATGAACTACAGAATAATAGTAATATAAAGTAGAACAAAAGTCCACGGAATCTTCGGCTTCCCTTTTATAAAAATCCACCCTTCGCCACTGGTAGGCACTTATAAAAAGGGTTTAATAGATATGTTAAATAAATCTAATAATGTGTGTTAAAATGGTTTAATGCAATTGTTTTCCATTATCTATCTAAGTATTATTATTTAAATGTTAAATATGTTACTTTAAGCTGCACTTTACTTAATTTCAACACTGTACTATTTTTAACTGGTAATTTGTGGTAAACGATGTGGATGTCACAATTATCAACACATATTATGTACCTAGTAATTAAGAAAATCTTATTGTGATATTGTTTGTTACCCAAATAAATGAAAAAAAAAAAAAGTATCCCTTCGTCACGAAAGGAGAACCGTCCCTGCACTGGAACATTAGTGGGCTGTTATGATATGATGAGTTGGCAATAGGTTTTTCTTAACAAGTATATTGAGTGTATTAGATGGTCGAAATAACTTTGCTCTTTTAACCGACTACAAAAATAGGAGCGTATAAATTCTCTAAAGATAGTCTAGAAATTTTGTAATTTATTGATTTATATTAAATATTTTTTGGAAAGTAAGTACAACTTTTTCAAATTTTATAACAAGCATATCAAATTCGGTTAAGTTAATACTTACTTTAATTGTCAAATTTTCACAAGACAATTTGACAACTAAAAGTTAACTTAACCGAATTTTTAACGATTTTAGGGAACGAGAATTGACACGAAGGTCGCCTTATCAGTATTTCATCAAAAATAATTTATTTCAAGCTTGTAGTTTTCTTCTATTGCTCGGAAGTGAAAGTTTATTAGGAAATGGGAAAAGTTTTAGATCGTTTACCTGTTGAAAATTAACCTTATTTCAATTAACCTTTTTAATGAAGGTAGAAAAGGCACTTAGTTAAATAGCTGGTGCCTGCGACTACGCGTTAGGAGGCAAATAAAAACGGCCGTTTTTTTTCGAATGACAGAAATAAAACTAATTGAAAAACATTAAAAAGGTGGAACGTATGTTATACAAATACTTTATTGCCTTTTCTTTAGACTTTGCAATCAACATTTTACATTATTTTACCTATTTGCGAATTATGATTTTTTTTTCAATTGGCAGCGGTAGAGCCTCGTAAAGGCCCTTAAAGCGAAAGCATTAAACTAAAATGTGTTCTACTATCTCTTAGTAAGTATATAGTGCATTTTGTTGTAACAGCTATAAAACATTTTACGAGTCGGATATATGTGGTTCATGAGTGCGTTTTAAATGTGGGAAATGTACACTTTCTGTATGTTTTAAGTCTACTTAGTTAAGTTGTTAAAGTTGCACTTATCAGGGTTCAATTCCATTTATTTATGGTCCTATTATTTATTATTATAAACTCGTAAGTTTTTAAGTACGTTGTGTATACGGCTGATGTCAACGAAGTCGCGGGTTCGAATCCGACGTAGGGCAATCATTTGTGTGATCCACAAACTATTGTCCTCAGTCTGGATGTTCTTTGCGTCCGTTAAATTAATAAAAAAATAAAATAAAATGTTCTTTGTCAAGTCCCCGAGACACCAGCTATCCCATGTCAGCTATCTGTCTGTTTAAATCACTTATGTGAGTAATTGTTTCCGCGTGGTGACGGAGTAAGAATACAGTGTGTCACCACCTCATCTCATCCCATGGGTGTCGTAAAACCGACTAAGTGACTATCCGTGAATATTATCTTTACGAAATAGAAAGAAGGAAAAATTCGAAATTAAACCCTATACCGATCCGTTTCGCCAGCGTGGTATTAGTAGGCCAAGTATGCTTTCGTCACTGGAGGAGGCCCGTCCCTGCAGTGGGACATTAATAGGCTGTTATTATGTGTATTATTGTCCTGCGAGTGAATCGAACCCGCGACCTCGTACTCGGGAAGCCGCTTCACGGCGACTTAATTAAACTTTTTTTTTAATGTTGTTATAAAATAATGTATTTATTTCTTTCTATAGATAGAAAGTAGGACAGGATGTACTGACATTGCAATGTCAGACGAGTTAGTATTCAAGACGCCATTAAGTCGCGCTATGAATATTGTTCTCTAATGTTTTATTACAAGAACATCAAATATATTGTTAATCTATACTAATATTATATAGGTAAAGTTTGTGTGTTTGTGACGTTGTAGGGGGTAATCTCTGCATCTAATGAACCGATTTTAAAAATTCTTTCTGTGTTGAATGGACTATCCATTTATCGGGGAGTGTCATAGGCTGTATAATATCACGCTATGACTTATAGGAGTGGAGCAGTAATGAAATATGTTTAAAAAAAGGATGCGTTTTTTTTCGCCGTCCAACGAAGTGGGCACGGGTCAGCTAGTATTTAATATACATAATTAACTTTATTTGATTAAATTATTTTAAATAAATGTGCCTTGAAAACTTTTTCGGGTAATCGAAAATGTAAAAACATACACATCTAATTCATGTCGAGCCGAATATGGAAAGCTTTTTCGTTATTCCTAATATCTCGGTAAAATAGTAACTATTGAGAAAGATATATTATTAACTTACTTATGCAATTTCTGTTTAAATATTCAAAAATACACAATGTATAATATGTTTTATATTGATAGAATAATTTTAAAGAAAGTTTTTTTGGGTCCAACTCCAGAATATGCGACTTCAAATCAAAACTTGATTTTTTAGAGCAAGTAATCTAGAAATTAATCAATTTTGCAGTACCGGGTAGTAGCTCACCTCTTCCTTTTTTTAAAGGCAAACAATTCAAAAAAACTAGACGTAAACTCTATATCACTGAGGATTGTAAGTACATATCATAACAGTCCATTATAGTCCCACTGCAGGGACGGGCCTCCTCCAGTGGATACTTGGCCTACTAATACCACGCTGGCCAGACGGATTGGTATAGGGTTTATTTTAAGTTTTCCCTCTCTGTATTACGTAAAACTCTTTTTATTATGTAAAGATAATATTCACGGATAGTCCCTTAGTCGATTTTTACGACACCCATGGGATGAGATGGGGTGGTGACATATTGTATTCTTATTCCGTCACTACACGGAGAGAAGTACATAATATGTATCTATAGGCCAATTTCCCCTCTATCAGTGAAAAAGTCGTTTATCCCTGCAGTAAGACAAAAGCTACAAAGTAAAATCTAAAAATAGTTTATAAATAAATTCAGCATAATGACGTAATGAACAAAAATAGGTGAATTTAGTATGTTGTGTCATTCTCACGAGGTATAGAATAAGGCTGGTCTATGCAGTCCACGTAGACTCGACGTGGGGCATCCGTTTGTATAGGACTACCAGCTCTTAGGTGTTTTGCAGGACATGGTTTCTCCTCTAAATAGAAAGTAAAGTATGCTATACAAAGCTTAATGATTGAACGACCTCTGTGGCGTAGTGGATATATTACATGACTGCTACGTAGAGGTCTCGGGTTCGATTCCCGCTCAATGCAAATCTTTGTGTGCATGATTGTTTGCATTGGTCTGGGTGTTTTCTATGTATAATATGTATTATTGTATGTATGTATGTATATGTATTTACAAAAAATAAGTATTTATGTATACATATCCGTTGTATAGTACCAATTGTACAAGCTCTGCTTAGTTTGGGACTAGATGGCGTTGTGTGAAAGTGTTAGGAATACGTAAGGAATTAATATTTCTGCCATTGAAGAAGAGAAGGATTCTGAAATGGCGATCGCGTATCGGAAGATACGGTAGACAACCGACTTTGTTACATCAGCTAGTAACCGATGAATAAGAAAGGCAAAAGGCCGCGTAAAGTGGAAATATTAGGAAGAGGCCTATATTCAGTAGTGGACGTAAATTGTCTGATGTGATGATGAATAATCCTATTCTTTGTGTCGCTAGATCCGAATCCGAATTTCATATTATCTGTACAAAAGAGAAAGAAGGAACTTGACATGCAACTCTATGTGTACTACTAGCTGACCCGTGCCCACTTCGTTGAGCGGCGAAAAAAATGCGTCTCTTTTTTAAACATATTTCATTACTGCTTCACTCCTATTAGTCATAGCGTGATACTATATAGCCTATGATACTCCCCGATAAATGGAGTATTCAACACAGAAATAATTTTTATAATCGGTCCAGTAGATCCAAAGATTACCCCGTACAACGTCACAAACACACAAACATACCTCTTTATAATATTAGTATAGAAGTATAGGTAACAAGCTTGCAGTGCGCTATCGCAATGGACTTAAAGGTTATAAACATCGTAAAAAAATGAGAAAAAAATATAGCAACAACAAGCTATTTATGTATAAATAAATGCTGTCTTACATAACGTATGTTAAACGTGTATGAGGAAGGTATGTCATATGAATGTAAGTACAATGGCATGGCTCTAGGCCAAGGTTAAAGATACGATTGATGTCTCGCCATTTTAGTTAGTCATAACATTATTGTTAGAATTATGTAAGGTACCTATACTATTGTAAAGTGTGGTAAGTAAAAAAATCCGTGTGGTGACGTGGAGTAAGAATACCATATGTCACCACCCCATCTCATCCCATGGGTGTCGTAGAAACCGACTAAGGAATTAACCGTGAATATTATCATTACGTAAGTAATAAAAAAGAAGGAAAACTTGAAACTAAACCCTATACCAATCCGTCTGGCCAGCGTAATAATAGTAGGCCAAGTATCCCTCCGTCACTGGAGGAGGCTAGTCCCTGTAGTGGTTCATTTGATGGACTGTTATGACTATTGTAAAGGTCTGTGGGTCGGCCTGTATACGGAAGGCGCAGGACCGTGTTCTGTGGCACAAGTTGGGGGTGCCCTATGTCCAGCAGTAAATAGCGATACGCTAGTTCATCATCATAACAGCCGACTCATGTCCCACTGCAGGGACAGGCCTCCTCCCGTGACGGAGGGATACTTGGCCTACTAATACCACGCTGGCCAGACGGATTGGTATAGGGTTTAATTTTAAGTTTTCCTTCTTTTTTTACTTCATAAAGATAATATTTACGGTTAATCCCTTAGTCGGTTTTTACGACACCCATGGGATGACATGGGGTGGTGACATATTGTATGCTTACTCTGTCTCTACACGGACAATTATATAGGATCTAATCATATAAAAATTATATAAGATTCAATTATCTAGTTGAAATCGTGGGCAAAGCCAAAAGTCTCTAAGTAATTAACAAATCGCATGGTTACAGTACGTTTTAACTATTTAATGTTATTTGCAATTCTAGTTCTATGGAAGGGAAATACCCATACATATGACATAGACAACATGAAAGTGTCAATGGAAATTATATGATAAATATATGTCAATTTGAATGTTTACACAAATAGTGTGGTTTATAAAGGATATTTACAGCGAGAAAGTCGTAGTTAACGTCGGTAAAGCCCGATTTACACATCGACAAGTACAGTAGCGAGTTAAGTAGTAAGTTGTTGATTAAGTTGATTTGAATAGATCTCCATCCTATTTTTTGGCGAGTTAAGTTGGCGAGACGCAAGAGAGGGGGCTACTTCGTACTAACTCGCTACTGTACTTGTCAATGTGTAAATCGGGCTTAAGAGACCTCCTAGAAAGAAGAAAGACAATGGAAAATAAAAGAAAATAAAATTGTTTGTGTGTTTGGAGACTGTACATAAATAAAGTATTTTGTTGGTTTGTTTTGTTGTTTGTTGAAATATTTTTGGTACTAGACAGGAGCCGAATTTAAGTCTCCAGAATACGCGACCGACGCTGACTTCTTTACCCCTGGGCCATCGATGGGGACGCGTTTATTCCGGAGAGAAAAAAAATATTGTCATTCTTCTTTTCGAAATTTTCTAGGTATACCTAAGCTATATAATATAGAAATAAAAAGAATGAAAACTTGAAATTAGACCCTATACCAATCCGCCTGGCCAGCGTGATATTAGTAGGACAAGTATCCTTCCGTCACGGGAGGAGGCCCGTGCCTGCAGTAGGACAATAATGGGCTGTTATGATGATGATGATCTTTATTTCAGTCAAAAGACTGCTTGACATAGGCCTTGTTTAAACGCGTCCACTATCTATATATATATGTTCTGTGCCTTTCTCATCTATCGGCTATCCGCATCCAACCTTGTTCAGATAAATAGATTTGGAAATATTGAAGCAGCAACACTAACAATGAGGCGTTTTATTAAGACTATAATCATAGCAGTCCATTAATGTCCCACTGCAGGGATGGGCCTCCTCCCGTGACGGAGGGATACTTGGCCTACTATATGGTATAGGGTTTAATTTCAAGTTTTCCTTCTTTTTACTTCGTTAAGATAATACGGTATACGATACCTTAGTCGGTTTTTACGGCACCCATGGGATGAGATGGAATAGTGACATATTGTATTCTTACTCCGTCACCACAGGAACACGAAGACTATAATAATAACATCGAAAAACCTCATATAACCTACCCATTATATATAATTTTAGTTAGATTGCCCTAATCAAAGGAGGTTAGAAAACCTATTAAATATTATCTAAACATACCAAAATACATAACGGGTTCCTATTATCTTTAATATTGTTTTGTTTTTATGTATTTAAAAAAAAAAAAAAATACTACCGAGTTGAGAACCTCCTCTGTTTTTTGAAGTCAGTTGAAAAAAAGTATTTAAGTATATTTATCAGTTGTCTAGTACCCGTAGTACAAACTCTGCTTAGTTTGGGACTAGATACCGTTTGTGTGAATGTGTGAGGAATATTTATAAAATATTTGTTTTGCTAAATACATATTTTGAAGCGTAGTTAAGTAACGTCGTCGATGTCACTTTATAGATGGTAAAGTAGCGATCACTAAAGATCTAAACGGAAGATTACTACCATCTGGAAAAAGCCTTTTAGTCCTGTTACTCATTATTGCTTTCCAACCGCACCCTGACCAACCATGAGAAACTTATTATTTTCCAAAAACTTTCTACCCCAACAAGTATCGGTTACCCGCTTTGTACCCTGCCAACTGCAACTGAAATCAACCAAACGTGATCCCAATAATAATGTCATCATCATAACAATAAGCCCCACTGCAGGGACGGGCCTCCTCTAATGACGGAGGGATTCTTGGCCTACTAATACCACGTTGGACAGACGGATTGGTATAGGGTTTAATATCAAGTTTTCCTTCTTTTTATTTCGTTAAGATAATATTCACAAATAGTCGGTTTTTACGACACCCATGGGATAAGATGTAGTGGTGACATATTGTATTCTTACTGCGTCACCACACGGAGAATAGAACAATAATATAACAAACGTTTATTATGTCATGAGATTACTAGAACTTCTATAAGTGCATTTCACTTAAGGTCAATCGAATTGCAGTCGACCAAACGAACTTTTACCATTCGATACACGTTCTATACTCATTGTCTATGCGTACATTGTCTATGCACTCACGTACATAGCCCAGAATCTGTAGGAGCACTATGATTACTAAAATTATCTTACATATTACCCTGATAAACATAATTTTATATTATCTTTATGAAAAAAAGAAGGAAAACTTGAAATTAAACCCTATACCAATCCGTCTGGCCAGCGTGGTATTAGTAGGCCAAGTATCCCTTCGTCACGGGAGGAGGCCCGTCCTAGCAGTGGGACATTAATTGGCTGTTATGTTGATATTACCCTGATAAACATAATTTTAATTATACTTTCTTGGTACTTTAAAGTTGTTTTGTTCCTTCCTGGGAATAAGCTGTTTTTTTCTTTGTTGCTTCTCGTGTTACTTAGGTTTAATTATAGTTGTATGATGATGGTAAAACATACGTTGTTATCCTATGGGTTTTATAAGCTGCGGTTAAGAGAATTTTTGCAGGTATTATCACTACGAAAAAGTGAGAAATTTGACAGACCACTCTGTAGCAATTTGACCGCGTGGTTGAGGCCAAAACTTCCTATGTCATAGGCACTTTACAAGATGTTTTTAAAGCTCAGGAGGTTTTTAAACTTTGGTGCTGTTGGCAACTTTGATTCTTCAGACGTGTGGCAGCTTAGAAGATTCTTTTAAAGATCCCACAAAGATTTGTATCATATATGTGACATCTTCGGCATGTCCATTTATTATCATTAACAATAAAATGTACCAAAAATGGTTAAATTATAAATATGTTTTGTTTTTCTTTAGTTTACATTAAAGTTAATTGTATTATGTATTGTATTGCAATTGTGCTGCGATTCAAACATAGTGATCGACAATCAACCAAGGTAGTTTTGACTGCACTCTATTTGATATCAACACCTTCCATCTCTTATCCATCCATCCATCCATCCATATCAGCCTATGGACGTCCCCTGCTGGACATAGGCCTCCTCCAAAAGTTTCCACCCTGCGCGGTCCTGTGCCTCTCTCATCCTTCGGCTTCCCGCCTTTCTAACCAGGTCGTCGGTCCACCGTGTGAGGGGTCTCTCTACCCTGCGCCTTCCGGTGCGCGATCGCCACTCCAGAACTTTTCCATCTCTCATGGTATAAAGAAATATTTTAGTCAGCTGTATCCTGTTCATAGTTACCCTACGCTTCGGGTCAATGGTGCAGTGGACTAAGCCGCGTCCGCTCGCAGGCACCCTGCCAACTGCTAATGTAGATAGCACAGACTAATATGTAACTACAGAGGTTGTTAGAGGAATCATTGTTATGTAACATTTGATTACCTCTAATAGTAAAGCAGCTTTGTAAATAACGTAGTACTTAGCACTCTGCCTTCCTCCATTAGTATAGGGGTGAGTTTATGTATAAATTTGCGATTACTTTTATGTAGTTGTGGTTAGGAAACTTGGCTGCACCGCAGATGTCTTGCGTTCAATTCTCGCAATCAATACAAAACTTTGATAGCTTTACAATTCCAAAGGTCTAGAAAACGTTTTTCGTCTTTTGAGCAAGGTAGTAGCCCAACTAATGACCGCAATATGAAAGCTAAATACTGTCAGAGGATCTTATCATCAGTCCAGATGTTCCTAAAACAAATGAGATGGGTTTCATAATTTAGCATTCTGACAAAGCCGTAAGGCGCGAGCAAAAACTATACTCGCCACTTCTTCTTTTCCTGGACCATTAAGATATGGAACTTTATACCGGGTCATGTGTTTCCCTCCTCTTTTGATGCTGTGGCGTATAGGCAAGGTGTGAACAGCCTTTTTTTAGGCCTTCAAGATGATGGCCGACGTAATGTCATGGTGTTATATTATTGGGATGATGGTCTTCACTGTGGGATCACACTGAGCGCTTTACATCAGTCCCCATAGAGTTAATTTGATTGGCAACAATTAATTAACACATCTATATGTTTTAGAAGGTAACCAAGTAAATCTACAAAGATCATGTCTAATAACATTTTATGTTTAGCTGACGACTGTACAATATCTGCCGTTTAAAGAATCTGTCGTTTGAATAATCTGCCATTTACAGAATCTGCCATTTAAGGAATAAAGGAAATATTCTATCTCAAATACTGAATAAATATGTTTTTTTTCTTTCTTTCAAATAGCAAAAATTCTCTATATATATTTACTCTATGTACAATGTATGATCCTAGTCACGCAATTGCATAGTAAAAGTACTTTCGTTCGAGGTCGCATTGTCATTCAAGTAGCTTCCCTCACATCCACTTGCGAGCTATCTAGTCGCTGTCACCACCTACTTTTAGATACAGCATTGTTGTGACTAGTTGGCAATGTGTTGTTGAAATATTTATTATGTCCTTGGCTTTGTTTTGTTAGGTAAGAAAGTCTAGTACGTACTTACATTCCATTACATACATTAATGTAGCAGGAAAATGTGGGAAAGAAAGACTCATTATACGGTGGAAAGACTTAGTTAGAGTGACGGAAAACAGGACCGCGTAAAGAGAAATATTTAGAGGACGACCTCTGTGGCGTAGCGGTTATATAGCATGACTGCAGGCTACGCAGAGTTCTCGGGTTTGATTCCCGCTCAATGCAAATCTTTGTGTTCATGAACATGATTATTGGCATTAGTCTGGGTGTTTTCTATGTATAATATGTACAAAATAAAAAGTATTTAAGTATGTTTATTCGTTGTCTAGTACCCATAGTACAAGCTCTGATTAGTTTGGGACTAGATTCATCATCATCATCATAACAGCCCATTAATATCCCACTGCAGAAACGAGCCTCCTCCCGTGACGGAGGAATACTTGGCCTACTAATACCACGCTGGCCAGACGGATTGGTATAGGGCTTAAATTCAAGTTTTCCTTCCTTCTTTGTAAAGATAATATATACGGATAGTCGGTTTTTACGACACCAATGGGATGAGATGGGGTGGTGATGGTGACATATTGTATGCTTACTCCGTCACCACACGGAGGGGGGGCTAGATTCCGTTGTGTGAAAGAGTGAGGAATATTTAGTGAGGAGACTTTGTTCGCAGAGGACGTCAATTGACTGATTTGAATGTCCCATTGTAATGACGCTCTCCTAAGGAACTTTGGTCTCTTATCACCACGCTGACATAATAGGATTTTGTGGCAAATTTTCCTCAAAATAGCTTTTCTTTATGCCCGCTTTGTTATACTTACACTGTTTCTACAAGGATATTGTATTAGTAAAAATAATGATTAAAAAAATACTTAAAAAAAGAATTTGATAAGTTAAATACATATAATATTCGAACTTGGAATAAAGGTACAACAAATAGTGTTTTAAGCACCGACCCAAAATCTCAAGTCAAAGAGGTTTTAAACAATTAAATAAAATATTAACTCAATTATGGAAAAAGCAATGACCAAAATGCTTTAAGATAAAGCGGGCACAATACTTAAAAGAAATAAAATTTCGGCACTCATAATCACTGAAATGCTTCTTTGATCACTTTACAAATTGAAGTCTCACATTAATTTAACTTTAGTTAGCTCATTTAATCGACAGATGTTTGTTGCTCCGCTTCTTCTCTACTAGCGCTTTGAAAGCCGTGCTAAAATTTACTAAATTTTTGATGTGTACATGCCAAGGGTAATGCTAGAGGGTGGAGCCCGGGTTAACTTAGTATTACCCAAGCTTCCTGGATAAAGTCCAAATATGTAATAAGTAAAATTTATTTTAATTTGGGGTTTACCCATGGTCATTTAGGTCTACCTAATTCTAGCTGGCTAATTTAAAAAAAAAAGATTATTTTTGGTTAGGTTATGTTAGAACTGTGACAACATAATCCATAATTAATAAAAAAAATGTTTATACTTTTATTATTTTTTAATTCAAAATGTCACAGCAGTTTATCTTGCTCAATCACCTAGCATTACCCAGCCAGACTTGGGTAGACCCAGGTGGGCATGGAGAAACCCCGAATTAAAGTTTATTTTACTTATTATTCGGACTTTACAGAAAACAAAATTAGGAAACCTAATGAATTCGAATTTGCTCTTTGAACAAGCTTGTGTCTTAAGGTGATGAGTACAGTACCAAGGCATTCTGAGCTCTACCTTGACATTAGTAAATACAAGGTTATGCTGCTCCTGTATAGACAAGCGTAAATCTTGCCCGAAAAAAAGAAAAATTGCTTTCATCAATTTTTCTCTCGCCACCATACTGTACAAAAAATATAGGAATTTGTTACTTTTCTTATTACATTTGTATTGAACATTTTATGTATGCAGTTACCAAGTCTTTGAACAAAATTTTCAGAATAAAAATGTTCATGAAAAAGTTAAATAAGTATCTAATTTAATTCGCTACGTAATTCGTATGAATCTATAAAATATATTAGTTCATTCTATTGTATAACAAATGGATTATTATCTTAAACAAAAGCTTAGGAAATTACGTAATAGTCAGTATGAAAAATTTAAATTTTTAGTTTATTAATATTAACCACAGTTTTTGTATTTATGTATAAATTAATTTACAATTCAAGGGGAATCATTTCGACAGGAGGGGAATTGTTATATTTAAAATTTTGATCACACTGTTGACGTTTGTATTTTTTAAAATTTTGTTTTAATAAAAACTTTAATGGAGATACTAGGTTTTTGGTTCATTACACAACATTTTTCTCATTCTGAATACAGGGAACTCTAGTCTCAAAACCGCTCGCGGTCTTTACCATGCTGAAAAGCCTTGGGCATTCTTCATTAGTCCTTTATAATAATCCTCACACATTCACACAGCGCCACCCTGCCCCAAACTAAGCAAAGCTTGTACTGTGGGTACTAGACAACGGATAAACATACTTAAACACTTTTTTTTTGTAAATACATACATATTATACATAGAAAACACTTAGACCAATGCAAACAATCATGTTCATGCACACAAAGATTTGCATTGAGCGGGAATCGAACCTGTCCCGCTGGGACTGCTGGTCGCCTTCGCGCGAAGTAGAACAAATTACCAGATGGTTTATCGAGTCCACAGTTACTGTTAGTCTTCGAACTTGTGATGACTACACTGTCATATCATACACTGTTTAATTCTTCCTCTAGTTATGACCTTGTCATCAGTCTGCAGTGTGTGCTTTATATAATTGCAAGGGCCAAAGTTCGTTTATGTTGGTAACCTGACTTCCCCCAGTGTTTCTTTGCCATGGATGGTACTCATGGCAGAAGAAACACCCGCAAGGTTCCTGTCTTCCCCAATGTGTGCCCTTTGTGCCCTGAGCGGTGTACGATGGCCGATCTTTACGCGGCCTCTCCAAATGCCATTGAAGTGGCCACTCACTATTCAAAAAATGTTTGAGTTCTCGACCATTGACACGAGAGAAGAAGAAGTACAGTCACGAGCAATAATATGTACACATTGTCAAATTTTCTAAACTATCTGCACGTTTATCTAGACATTATAATACCAAAATTATTTCGTAATTTAGAAGAAGTCCCCTTCAGTTTTGAAGTAATCTTCGAAAATTCAATTTTGGATTGGCAGAACATTAGATAACTGTTTTACAAAATGAGAAAATGTATACATATTATTGCTCGTGACTGTACCATGGCCAATAACTTGCTGCCTATTATTATAGCGCATTTTTTATTAAACTTATGGGCAGCTTCCCTTCCAGAATTAGTGGTGACAACGCATAGGAATATTAGAAAAGGAAAAATATAAGTTAAAAGTCAGTCACGTGTTATTTTCTGATTAAATTAATACAACATTAGACATTTATCAGATACAGGCACGCGATGGACCTATTTGTAATCCAGAATTATCAATACAGACCACTTAACAAAATGTTTTTAAGTCGAACTGTATAATATGAATACAAATGACTTAAGTTTTTGCGTTATCTATTTTGAAACGGTTGAAAATATTATTTTTTTAAGTTTTTTGATTCGATAACTTTCTTTTGTATACTTCAATGTATTATTTTGTAAACAAACATTTTGATAATTCAGATGGTAGATTTCTTCAGCTATAGGCCGACTAAGATCTCTTTCCGTGTGGTGACGGAGTAAGAATACAATATGTCACCACCCCATATCATCCCATGGGTGCCGTGAAAACTGACTAAGGGACTATCCGTGAATTATAGAGTTGTAACCAAGCACAGTGGTGGTACCATCTTAGTCGGCCTCATCATAACAGCCCATTAATGTCCCACTGCAGGGACGGACCTTCTCCCATGACGGAGGGATACTTGGCCTACTAATACCACGCTGGCCAAACGGATTGGTATAGGGTTTAATTTCAAGTTTTCCTTCTTTTTATTACGTAAAGATAATATTCACGGATAGTCCCTTAGTCGGTTAGGACACCCATGGGATGAGATGGGGTGGTGACACACTGTATTCTTACTCCGTCACCACACGGAGAACTAAGTATAGTTCTAACTATTACAAGGAATTCTTTAGTTGCGCAGTTAGTTACTTACTATAAACAGTTTATGTAATAATCAATTTGTATGTCATTATGTCACGAATTCTAAGCATTTGTTTATAAATAGTTTGTGGTTTCTCTTCTTGTTGACTAATCTTTAACTGTTAATCTATTACTTTTCCTGTTTCTGAACAAAATAGAAATGGCTTGTTTATGTACAAGTAAGTAGACAATTATTTCGCGCTTTGAAAATCGCCATTGTCTCATTCGGGATTCAGGACAATATTCTTACATCTTTCAACAACGCCTCCTACGTGAGGCTCTAAGTAATTACACTTTTTAATTTGTTGTGTTTCATACTCACAACCAAAATTTCCTTACATCACTGGATAAAGCGATTTTACGTAACAATACATTTTTAATTAAGCTTTTTAATTTACTCCGTAGAATACATTATTTATTTACTTAATAGTAGATAATTATAATAGAGGTGCGCTAGACAGACAATGCGTACTATTCATTAGTCTATGAACACTAGAGAGTAGGGTTGTCACACGATGGAAATTTTTAAATTGACATAATTTAATACGTAATTAAATCTTGCCTTAAAAGTTAACCAACCATTTAATAGGATCTCGTGGTATAAATATTTTATTTCACGTCCATTTAAAATGTTAAGCTTCAGTTTGCAACGAGACTTTACGTGTAGTTAGCTAATTTTATAAGGAGTAAGTATAAATAAGGCTAAAATGAAAAAACAGTGAAAGTATTTACAAAATATATTTGTTTTTTGACATGAATTTAACTGGAAAATATTAACTACTATGAGCTCTTTCAATTTAGCCGTGCGTTTTTCGAACGGCAAACTCACGTTTGTTTGTTTTCATACAAAACTTGCCGTGCGGCGAACGCTCGACACTATAAATTTTGCCGTACGGCACGAAACGGCAGCCGTACGACTGCCGCACGGCAAGATTACAAAAAAACGCACGGCCGGCCGCTGTGGGGCAGCCGTACGGCACGAAACTCTAATGGATGCGACTCAAATCAATATTGGAGTTCTGTAGATAATAATAAACACAATGAAGATTTTACTTACAACAATTTTCTTAAAAACTTTTCTGGTCTGCGTGTCAACCCTAGATCTCAGTATAGTATGGTTGGCAGTGATTCAGTGGCGTGTTCCCTGTGTTTTTGCGCTCGGGCAGGGTGTTGCTCGCGCCACGTGCTCCAGGCTGTTGAACCCGGCACACATCTCCTAAAGGAATACTATGTGATAGCACAGGGTATATAGGGCAATTCCTAGCCAAGGTAGAATTACTACTGTCTCTTTTGTTCAATAAATAGATAATTTTTGTTTGTTGGTTGGCCTCCTGGGGGCCCACGGCTTCAGCTGAAAATCAGCGCTGCGAAAACCAATTGCAGTATAATGCTGAGCTGTTGCCTTTTTGCTGCACAATACCCGGTCGAGCCTATCAAATCACAAATTGTTTCCAAATGCTTTTACATATATTTAAAAAATAAAAAAAAATATGTCTTATTTTAAGTTAATTAAAGCTTAATTAAGTACAATTTGTGTGGAATGTAGTGTGTATGTTGTGTGCAAATAAATAATGTCTTTGTTTCTTTCTTTCTTTCTTTGGCTAAATGTTTGCGTTGGTATAGCTGTCCTTCTTCTTTATAGCTTAGTTATTTGGAAACATGGTGTCAAGAGTAGTTCTCTGACATTGCTTTACGACTGTGCATTCCAAACAAGGGAACGCTTAGATATAATATCACTAAACGAGGTACATAAGAGGAGCCTTCCCGAGCGACATCAATGAAGTGAACGAGATTCCCAATGCCCGGCGCACCCTGTAACGCAGAGTCTAGGTGGTTAAGCTCTAGTCATGATGATTCTCCGTGTGGTGACGGAGTAAGAATACAATATGTCACCACCCCGTCTCATCCCATGGGTGTCGTAAAAACCGATTAAGGGACTATTCGTGAATATTATCTTAACGAAATAAAAACAGGAAAAGCTGGAAATTAAACCCTATACCAATCCGTCTGGCCAGCGCGTTATTAGTTGGCCAAGTATCCCTCCGTCGCGGGAGGAGGCCCGGGAGAGATAAAAAGGGTTCTTTTCAGAGCCAAAACTAGACGCTACGGATCGAGCATAAAGAGTGGCTGGCACCGTGTAGCCAATGAAACTATAGATGAGGAACGGTCACCCACCTATGTAAAGATTTATTTGACGCTGCTTAACTAGCGATATTGCTTAAGAATCATTGATTGATTTGAAGATTGATTGAGATAAAGATTCTTCAGCATCATCACCATAGCAGCCTATCAATGTCCCACTGCAGGGACGGGCCTCCTCCCGTAACGGAGGGATATTTGGCCTACTAATAAGTACCACACGCTGACCAGATAGATTGGTAGGTGGTACAGGGTTTAATTTCAAGTTTCTTCTTTTTATTTCGTTAAAATGATAGTCTCTTAGTCGGTTTTTACGACACCCGTGGGATCAGATGGAGTGATGACATATTGTATTCTTACTCCGTCACCACACGGAGACTTATTATAACGATTGATTAAATAAACTAAAATATTGAACTATAAAGATACACAGGGACAGTAATAAGTATTTTCACCCTACTCTAATGGTTGGAAAAGCACATTCTTCAATGGTTTTTATGTGCAAAAGAGTTAGATACGGCATTGAACACGTCAGGTTCGAATTAAGAGCCATTTGACGGACTCTATGGCATTCACAACGCTTGTTTTTGTTATATTAGTACAGGCACTGTATTCATGGAACTCATACTATTTAATTAAGAATTATTTTTAGTAGTATCAAGTATTTATGTCTTTGAATTAGCCCGTAAATGTCATACTATAATAGGTCTCTTTCGCACACGATGATATACTTAATACAATCCTACTAATATTATAAACGCAAAAGTTTTGAACTGTGTATGGATGTTTGTTACTTTTTAATTACTGAATGAATTTTAATCAAACTATACAATGGTTAACTATAAAAAGGTTAGGTTAGAACGATGACAATGCAACGCACGAGCCGAGCGAGCTAAGCGGGCGAGCTGCGGAAGCAGTCGGCGAGTGCCAGAAAAAAATGTGATTGCATATTTTCGTGGTAAGGATATTCGTGATTGCATGTTTTCGTGGTAACGTTATTCTAGTTTCATTAATTCGGAAATTAGTATTAGAGTCATGTTAAAGCTTATATATCAGAATAATACATAAAGTACAATTTATTACGATATTGTATTTATAATGTAAGCTACTCGAACCTCTGTGGCGGTTATAGTCCATCCTCTACGCACAAGTCCCTGGTTCGATTCCCGTGCAACGAAAATCTTTGTTTGCGAGAACATGAATGTTTTTGCATTGGGCTGGGTGTTATCTATGTATATTATTTATGAATTTACATTAAAAGGATTTAGAGTACTTACAAGCCAACTAAAATGGCCTGCCTTAAGTTAGCAATTAGAGAAATATACGCTTGTGCCGGAACAAAGAAAACAACAGCTCCAATAGTAATGAGAGACTGGCCCAAAATTATACTTTATTCTTCATCATAACAGCCCATTAATGTCCCAGGGTCAACACAGATTATTCTTAGCATTGTCAAAAAATTCTTTGTCATCTGCCAACTCACAAAGCCAAAGTTAGTGATGCAAAGACTTCAGAAATCGGGGTCATCTGAGTCAGGTAAAGTGACTGAGTGGGTAGAATACAGCTTTTATCATTCACCATCCACAGTGAGAACTCCACTTAAACCCACGTAAACGTACTTCATTATTAAAAAGCGTTAAAAAGTATTTGACTACTTGAATTATTCTTCTTCTTTATTCTTTGGTTGGTGGCCAACCTGGAAATGAGAGTTGTTCAATCACATAAGCTTCCGTTTGGTGACAGAGTATATCCGTGTCCGTGGGTGACTCAGTATGGTTAATTCAAACAAAGCATAGGTCAGTTTTCCGTGTGGTAACGGAGTAAGATATGTCACCACCCCATCACATCCCATGGGTGTCGTAAAACCGACTAGAGGACTATCCATGAATATTATCTTTACGAAGTATAAAGAAGGAAAACTTGAAATTAAACCCTGTACCTATTCCTTTGGAATTAGTAGGCCAAGTATCCCTCCGTCACAGGAGAAAGCCCGTCCCTGTAGTGGGACATTAATGGACTGTTATGATGATAAGCTTCTGAAGTGTGAAACGACTCTGTCACTACGACGATGGCCGGGACCTACTTTTAAGTCCTTGCAAAGCACGGAGACGCTCAAATGAAATACTATTAAGCAGTAATCCATCTATAGAAAGAGCTCGCCGATTTTGCTTAACCAGCTCATCGCTTACGTATCATTGCATCTGACTGTGTTCATGAGCTGATGACTTTTTTTTTACTCATCCGTAGAACAAAGTTCGATCTGCAGGATTGCTAGTTTTCATTAGAAGCTAGAGATGTTGTTGTTTTGTGTTATTCTAAAACAATAAGACCTAACAATTTGATTTTTTGGTATGTTTTTATGACATACCATGTAAAAAGTTCTACGGATATGTCATTTTATGGTATTAGGTGTGTGGGACTTTAACATATTATCAATTCATCGGACACAAAGAACATCTAGGCTCAGGCCAATTATATGTGGATCGCAAGAAAAATTGCTACACGTACTTGGTCGCGACTGCCACTCTTCCAAAGTACCTAGTTATTCTACATCCATACATTTTTGTATAATAAGGGTCTGTGACAATCTGCGAAAACAACTTTTCTTACTTTAAAAAGAAAGAAAATACAAACCAATGCAACATAATATATATTTGTTACGAAATCCGCAACGTAAAAACAATAAACATTACACAAGAATTCATACATTATTTGCATTTATAATGTTAACAACAAAACGTTCGTAAACCATATTCCCGCGCTAAAACATAAACAAACATGGCCGCGGCCACGTGGTGTGTTGCACGAACTATACGCGCAGGTCGTCGACCCGGCACGTAATGAAGAGCGATATTGACATTACGATTGCTTTGATTTTGTATTTTAGATCAATAACCATATGTTTAAATGCTATAAAGTTTTGTGAAGTAGTGGATTAGGCAATGGTAATGCAGAGGCCTCAGGTTCAATTCCCGCGGAAATTAAAATATCTGTGTGCATGAATAGGGTTGTTTGCATTCTGCATGCATTTGTGCGTCTTCCGTATTGCCAGGATAATAACTTTTTCTTACAAATCTTGCCTGTATCTGCAAAAAGGCAGTTTGGTCAAGGTCAACTTTTCTTTCGATATCTGCTGTCCTTACAGTGGGACATCAATCAACTAGCCTATTGCAGTCCACTTCTCTCCCAACACGCGCCACAGAACACGGTCCTGCGCCTTCCGCATCCAGTCCGACCCAAAGATCTTTTTGAGGTCGTTGGTCCACCAAGCTGGGGGGCGTCCTACACTTCGTTTGCCGAGTCGCGGTGTCCACTCTAGGACACGTTTGCTCCAACGACCATCGGTCCTTCGACAGATATGACCAGCCCATTGCCACTGGGAGTGGAACATAAATAGGACATTATGAAACCTAACAGAGCAGATTTTTTTCAGCCAGAGGTCATTCAAAGAGGTATCTCGTCATGCTCACTAAAATGTCATGGCTTGTGGTGGCGTGGGGGCCGGGTCAATCCCTTCCCTACAATATGGCAAGGGGGTTGATGGCTGACCTCTGCGTTATACTCGTGAACGGGTGCTACTTGGGGTGACTGGTCGACCTTGACATTAATCAATTTACATTTTGGTTCACTTCTAATAATTTACCTAAAGGGTTATTTGGCTGAGCGACGTCTTTATTACTGAATTGTTTATGGATGTGATTTGGTGCTCCCACTTTTATGTACTACCTGCATGACGCTACCTTTATCATTTTATAATAAAATCCTTCGTTGTATGGATATGTATGGTATACAATGGTTGCAGCGCCTGATTACAGTTATCTACAATGTAAAAAAATTGACGTCAAGAAAATGCAGCAGTAGAGTTTGTTTTGCCGCTTCTTCTCTACTAACGCTTTGGAGGCGGTGGTAAAGTTTGCTAAACTTTTAAATTATGTATTTAAACTTAGATTAAGTAGTTTAAAGGACGTCAATAAATATATAATGAGAATTGTATTTATCTTGAATAAAGCGATTTTGACTTTGACTATGTATCTAGCGATGATCCAATCCACACCTCTTTGAATGGCATATTAATCCACCTTTTTGGCAGTAGTATGTAAATGTTATTGTGTGCAGGTGACTTTACAGAACCATAAGACTCTAACAGCTTTTCGCCAAAGCAGGAAGCGGTTTGATGTTTTTTATTACAAACAGGTAAGTCCCCCTTTTTAAAATCGGTTCATTAGATCCAGAGATACAACGTCACAAACACACAAACTTTACCTCTTTATAATATTAAGTACCTATAGATTAGTATATTATTATAGTAAGTATAGATATAATAATCTAAAGATATTAATACTAGAAAGTATAAACTTTCTCATGTCTGTATATATTTATTATACCTACGTAGTGTTATACATTGCCCTCATCATAGAATGAATGACAGGTAACTTGACCTTGTGGCTGTCGTCGCGTCGCACGACGTATGTCAGACGATTACGGACTTTGTACATAACTGAGGCGGTAAAAGTTTTGTTTAAGTATTTGTTTGATTTTACACACATCAATCTAGACTCCGTGTGGTGACGGAGTAAGAATACCATATTGTCACCTCCCCATCTCATCCCATGGGTGTCGTAAAACCGACTAAGAGACTATACGTGAATGTTATCTTTACAAAGTAAAAAGAAGGAAAACTTGAAATTAAACCCTATACGGGGGCCCGTCCCTGCAGTGGGACATTAATGGGCTGTTATATGTTATGTTATGATGATGACCTAAAAACACAGCAACATTTTTACGTTACTCTTTGGAGGTGGATTAAGTCAGTAGGTACCACCGCTGTATGTACCTGTGGTACTGACTACTGACCAGACAGTCTCTTGCTTAAGAGACCAAACATTTTATTTATATTCTTAACACTTCATGTATAATTTATCTATGAGGGTGTCGGGTCCATCGTGTGATTGGGGAAGTAACCGAAGCTTTTTGAAGGGATCTATCACTAAGTAAATAGAATAACAAAATCGGTCAAGCAATTCTTGAGTTATAATAAATTAAATACTAAGAGCATACTTATATCCAGACTAATAATTAAAGTGGGCATCTGTCACAGATGTTAGCAATTAATAATTAATTAAGCAATTAAGTGGATTTCCGTTTTAAGATGGCAATTAATTAATCTGGTAGTGCATCCTTTATGTGTAGAGAAATTACGAGTATAATGAGGGCAAAAAAGAAGGTTTAATGTTTTAAGTGAAATGCAAATCAAATCAAACCATTATTATCTTTGTTTTTAAATACAACTTCCGCACTGAGATCGAACTCTTTGTCGCATATACAAAAAGAAAACCAAAATTGTTTTTTTTTACTAAATGTATTTCAGTAAATGCCTACTTGTAACTTATTTTTTTTCATCATCCTTAAAAGATTCACTCAAATGTTTAAAATAGTATACGAGAACTTTTTTGAAATTGTCTTACTCGCATTAATTAAAGATACACGTGTGTTGCCAGCCAGTCATTTTACCGGCTCTTAAAAAACAATTAAATAGAAAACCTCTTTCTAGTGTCTGTTAACTTTTTTTTTACTAGTATACCTAACGCGGCATTGTCATATGATAATACGTGGCTGAATAATTAATATGTTTGCCGTTCAAATGATAGAGAAATCGTGGCAGGGTAATGAACGCTAAATTGGAACGGCCACTGCACTATACAACTAGGAAATAATATAAGCGTCGCTTTCCTACTATTTATAATATTCATTTTTATAATATTGCAAATATAATATAGGTGAACCATTCTCCGTGTGGTGACGGAGTAAGAATACAATATGTCACCACCCCATCTCATCCCATGGGTGTCGTGAAAACCGTCTAAGGGACTATTCGTGAATATTATCTTTACGAAATAAAAAGAAGGAAAACTTGAAATGAAACCCTATACCAATCATTGTATTAATAGGCTAGTTATCCTTCCGTCATGGGAGGAGGCCCGTCCCTGCAGTGGGACATTAATGGGTTATGATGATAGGTGAACCTGTTTGCAATTAAATTAACTATCTCGGTGGCTAAACGGTCGTTTATGCCTTGAAAAGCACTCGAATAATTTGTACGATTCACTAATTATTTCACGCAGGATAATTTGTTCTGCTTGGCACAATAGTTCATGAAATAATGTCTTATGTGAAGTCGAATGCGCGACTTCTATACGTCAACTGCTACCGCAACTGCTACACACCAGGTTCATGTTGTTTATAATTTTTTCATCAGTACAAAATATGATGTATTTGCTTATAAAATTTATTAAAAATACTTTACAGTAGTACTTTGTGAAAAGTTTGAAAATACTTATTTTTATCATATATTTTATATTCTTAATTAAATTAATTAAAATAATACTTAATAAGTAAAACCCAAATATATTTAAAAAAAAAATAGAAATAAAATATATAAATTACAATTAAGTGTAATAAAAAATTTGTGCTAATTCTCATTGTATAATTATTATTTATGTATAATTTAATTAATTTAAAAAAACAATGCAAATTTTCACACAGATTAATGAATTATTTAGAAAAAAAATATATGTGCTACTTTTTTTTGTTACTTGAACGATATTGAACCCAATTCATTCTAATAAATTATAAAAATTATTATTTTAAATTGACTTCCGCTAAGTAGATTACGTTTGGATGCACTGTTCGAGAATTCACCCACAATAAAGGCACATATCTATACTAATATTATAAAGAGGTAAAGTTTGTGTGTTTGTTTGTTTGTGAGTTTGTGACGTTGTAGGGGGTAATCTCTGGATTTAATAAACCGATTTTTAACGTTCTTTTTGTATTGAATAGTCCGTTTATCGGGGAGTGTCATAGGCTATATAAACGCTATGAGTAATAGGAGTGGAGCAGTAAATGAAATATGTTTAAAAAAGGGACGCGTTTTTTTCGCCACCTAACGAAGTGGGCACGGGTCAGCTAGTAATTAATAAAAATGCATAACGTAAAACATGCTACCAAAGTGACATCTCTTAGAACAGGACTAGAAGTGACAGTATCTTGACTCAGATGATGATGAAGAAGATAGCATACATCTCAACACGTTTCGCTCCTCCTCGGGTCATCCTCAGGAGTTGGAGACTCATCAACTGACCAGCAACGAGTTAATTCTAATTAAAAACAATACTACGATGAATATTCGGAATGAACATTCCGCCTTATTACATGTGTAAGCTATACCCTATACATAACAACATGCACCTTTAATCAACAGGCCGAAGAAAATGGCCACTTTTTAAACTATTTATTGTTCTGGCAACAAATTTACAGATGCCTTTGTCTTGTTGGAATTCAAAATAGGGTGTAATAAGGTCGTAATACGCTGGATGTTTCCCAGCAAGATTTGAAGAGAAATGAGTATATTTGGTAACCTAAGTTGCTGACATAGTGCTTTGATTGTACGTTTAAAGTTGCGAAGGGCATATAGCACGCAGAACCGATAGCCAATAAAGCAGAAAGGCTATAACCATCCACAGAGGGGTACGATGATTTTCGTAAAATCCTGGTCTAAAAACAGAAACCCAGGAACTAAATTCGATTGTAACCATTGATTTACAAAAAATTTTAACTCATTAGTTAAGAAGAATAAGTAGAAGAACTACCCGCTCCTATTTCACCTTATTGGTTTCCATGGCGAGACATCCGCCTTTCCAAACACACATTATAAAACATGGTCCTCCGTCTTCCGCATCTAGTTCCATCAAGTTATCTTAGCAAAATTCATAAGAGTTTGAACCTTCAAAACCATACATCACTTTACACCAACCAACCAAGTGTATATTCAAATGACACGATGCCATTACACAACATAACGAATAAATAATTAGAATTCACAACACGTCACAATTTCGTCACATTTCGTCATTACTGGCGTAGTGGTCAGGGTTGCTCGTACCAGAGTTCGTTGCCCGGTCAAATATTTTTCGACGGCTATAAAAAAAATCTGCAAACTCCTATTATGATGTCATGAGTTGTTTGACCAGTTTAACAAGGATTTTTTTCACGTTCTTTTTTTTAGTTTTTACATCTTAATTATGTTTCGTTTACATAATTGTGTATTAGTTCATTAATGGGATAGTGCAGAGCAGCGATTTTCTTTAATTAAGTAATCTATTATTATGTCACCACTCCATCTCATCCCATGGGTGTCGTAAAAACCGACTAAGGGCCTATCCGTCAACATTACTTTTACGATATAAAAAGAAGGAAAACTTGAAATTGAACCCTATACCAATCCGTCTGGCCAGCGTGGTATTAGTAGGCCAAGTAACCCTCCGCCACGGGAGGAGGCCCGTCCCTGCATTGTGACATTAATGGGCTGTAATGATGAATCTATTATCTAGTGACAGAATTAGAATACACTTTAGAATATACTTGTTAGGAACATCTTAAACCTAGAGAAGGCTCAAACCTTGAAATATCCATCTACTCGTATCTCGATATAAGACTCCTAATGTAACCACTTCAAGTATTCAAGTGCTTCTATTCTCCTTCGGTATTCCGCAGTCTTGATTGCCATTCCACCCTAACAGCTCAGTCTATTGCCATTATTTAACCACCATTTCTAATTTTTTGAACCAATCGAACTATCGAAATTACTTGTCTGTAGCCTCTTGCAAGTGGCTTTTCAACCAACTATGTTAAAATAAATCATCATGGACATGTTGAGTTCGTGATGTATCTTGATCTCTTCTGAACGCATGTGCCTTCGAAAGTTCGTCTGATCGAACAGCTTATTAATGTCTTATACCTGTGGATCATGAATCAGACGGAAACTTGACCTTTCGTTACCACGGCAGCCAAATGAATTGTATTGGTCTTATGTAAAGTTGCATCTCATTTTTTATATGTCGTAAAATCCTAGCTAGGCCGGCTAGTGTAATAAGCTTTTGAGACAAAGCAACTGCGGCCTAGGGTAGGCACTTAGGGCCAGATTCAGAGACCGCACTTTGACTTTACTTTAGCAAAGTCTAGTTATTATCTCTGAATTTGAAAAACATTAAAGTAATCTTTTGACATGAAAAGTTTACTTTGGGAAGATTACTTTGAAAGAAAGTAAAGTCACGACTCTGAATCTGGGCCTTATATCTCGTTTTTGTATCAAAGTCGAACTTTCCTTCAAAGCAAAGTCAAAGTGCGGTCTCTGAATTTGGCCCTTAGGCAGCGACTTGGCTATGCAGTCCATGACGGGTGATTACCGCTTAAGAAGAGCCACCTGATTGATTGTCTGCCACCTTACAGCAATTTAAAAAGATGACTAATATCTACAAAGTTGATACTTATATACATATTCCTAGATATTTTATCTATTTCAGCCATATTATGAGCGGTTCACTACCTACTCGATTTGCGCCACTCGTTTGTGTATTATTAATACGAATATAATTCAAAATAATTACATCTAATTAAATAGGCACATCTTATTCAAGTGTACATAATAATTTATTACATGATTCACTTAAAGTCAGTAATTATAACAATGATTTACTGCTAACGTATTAATATTATAAAAAACCGCGCCATTGAAGAATTACGACAAAACAAGATGGCCACCGCTTTTTAGTTGCGCGCCAAAATATATAGTGGCGGTCGTTCGTTGAACTCGGCGTGTTGACCCGCCTACGTCACTGTTACGTAGTGGGTGTGACGTCACAGTGGCCTCGACTCGCGGTGATTTAATACGGCGTTCAAGGTTCCTTCTTTGTAATAGCATTGTCCTATATTGTTGTTAAAAGAAAACTGTGTTTCGTATTTTTGTATAGTATAAGGAGTGGTTAGTATAATATGATTATTATGATAAGTATGTTAGAAATTGGTCTTCGGTTCAATGGAAATCTTTGTGTGCATGAACATGATTGTTAAAATTGGATGTTTCTTTTATGCGTAGGTTTGGGACTAGATGGCGTTGTGTGAATGTGCGAGGAATATTTTATAATTAAGTACTTACTTGAGAGTTTTCGTCTGATGATGGTGTTGCCACCCTATCTTTTTTTACCCTATAAAGACACCCTATCTTTAATTAGGTTTTTAGACGCCTCGTTTGGGATTTCCACAAGTAATAAAAGAAAAAAAAAGTTGTCTCAAAAGATTATTCAGGAAAGAAATCAAGACGAAGTGTGAACATTAGCCTGACTAACAGGATTAAAGATAGCCTTCATTTCTGGATGGTACAGGTAGCAACAGTAAACATACATGTTTAGCAGGGGACGTTTATTGGCTGGTGGGAGAGAGAGATAGGTAGTTACCATCAGATTTGGTAATCTATACTTCTATACTAATATTATAAAGAGGTAAAGTTTGTGTGTTTGTAACGTTGTAGGGGGTAATCTCTGGATCTACTGAACCGATTTTAAAAATTCTTTCTGTGTTGAATAGTCTATTTATCGAGGAGTGTCATAGGCTATATAGTATCACGCTATGACTAATAGGAGTGGAGCAGTAATGAAATATGTTTTAAAAAAAGACGCGTTTTTTCGCCGCCCAACGAAGTGGGAGCGGGTCAGTTAGTATCATCATTATATCAGCCAATTGACGTCCACTGCAGGTCATAAGTCTCCTCTAAAAATTGCCACCTTTTGGATTCCTGTACCCCTCTAATCCATCGGCTTTCCACCATCTGGACCAGGTCATTGTCTTACCTTCTAAGGGGTTTCCCGGTACGCGTGTAATATGTTAATCATAATTTCTTTGTCACCACACGGTCAGACTAAACGGACTAAACTGTTTTTTTTAATGTTGTCTTAGTCATAACAAATCTCGTGGTTAAATGTGTCTGTCTGTTGGTTTAAATGATTTATAAAAAGGTTGACCTACTTAGGGGCATTTTGTGCGTATTAGCATATCTTCATTTCTTTTGAAAAGAGGCTCTAATTAGTGTTCAAATATTTAAAACCTCATTTCTTACAATTTTTTTTATACTTAATTGAATCCTTTTTCACAACAGAACTGCGATGTGATACTGAGACGGTCTGTCTGATACCATGGCACCGAAAGGTGGTGACGGAGTAAGAATACAATAGGTCACTACCCCATCTCATCCCATGGGTGTTGTAAAAACCGACTAAGGGACTACCGTGAATATTATCTTTACGAAATAAAAAAGAAGGAAAACTTGAAATTAAACCCTATACCAATCAGTCTGGCCAGCGTGGTATTAGTAGACCAAGTATCCCTCCGTCACGGGAGGAGGCCCGACCCTGCAGTGGGACATTAATGGACTGTTATGATGATGATGATGATGAAATATTGTGTGAAGAAGCATTTATTCAGACCGGAAATAATTTAAATTAAGATTGTCTGACTAGATGGCGTTGTGCGATACATAATGTGATCACTTTAATAAAACAAAATATTAATAATTTGTTATTGTTTATTGTTACATCTTAGCGGTTGCGGTAACACAAACGTAGGAAATGTTTTCACGTAAATTCTGTGACGTATATTATTATTAAATAATATTTATTTACTATTACGTAGTTTATAAAATGACTTATTGTTTACGTGAAGTACAAATAAATAGGTAAATTATCTTGGTATTTACAAACGTCATTGCATCTCACTAATGTGAAAAGCGTTTATAGAAAGAAAGAAAATAAACTTTATTTAACCCCGTAGACACTATATACAAATAGATTTCAACCCAAATTTCATAATTACATGAATTAACATTATCTTTGTTGTTGTTTATTGTTCGTGAGTGTTCCATGAAAGTCTTTATAGAGGAATTAGTTCCCCTATTGCTTTCTGTGCCCGGCGCTGTTGCGGACCAGGACTCGCCGAGACGGCTTGATTAATGTTTACCTTTACCTTCACGGCTAAGAGAGGAACCCAAAAGTTTTTGACGGTACACCGCAAAAGATTATTCCGAGTAGATTATGGATTACGGGTCTCGATTCTTTTAGAGGGATAGCCTCTAAATTATATCTCACACATTGATAACTCACGCCATATTTCCACGAGAATAAGCAGACTTGTGCACACTTCTCCATGTGGTGACGGAGTAAGAATACAATATGTCACCACCCCATCTCATCCCACGGGTGTCGTAAAAACCGACTAAGGGACTATCCGTGAGCATTACCTTTGCGATATAAATAGAAGGAAAACTTTAAATTAAACCCTATACCAATCCGTATGGCCTGCATGGTATTAGTAGACCAAGTTCCCCTCCGTCACGGGAGGAGGCCCGTCCCTGCAGTAGGACATTAATGGCCTGTTATGATGAAGCAGACTTCTCAGCCCCATGAACTACGTTCCTTACGAATAAAAGGAGTAATCTATCTAACAACCTAACCAACGTTACTTACCTTAAACAAATTCTTTATAAACCAACAGTTACATCTTTCTGTAAACGCCAAGAACCCTACAAGGCAATTCAAGTTGACAGCTATATGACGAAGTACATAAGCCATACCATTCCTATTTTAGTTTACAATAGTGTATCTAACAGAATATCTATATAAAGTTATCGTCGTACTGTCTCTTGTAATTAGTATACATCTAGAGAGAATATACCGCCATGTTAGCTGGAGATCCGCAAAGCCTTCCAGTTACTTAGTGGAAAGTCTATGATGTTGTGTTGGTGCTGGATGTGGCTTGCTATTAATATAATTTATTCCTCACACAATTATTACACAATGCCATCTAATCGTTAACCTTGTATAATGGATACTAGATAACTGATCATTGTCATTTCATCATCATAACAGCCTATTAATGACCCGCTGCAGAGCTGGGCCTCTTCCCGTGACAGAGGGCTACTTGGCCTATTAATTCCACGCTGGCCAGACGGATTGGTACAGGGTTCAATTTCAAGTTTTCCTTCTTTTTTTTTCGTAAAGATAATATTCACAGTCCTTCGTCGGTTTTTACGACACCCATGGGATGAGATGGGGTGGTGACGATAGAAAACACCCACATCAATGTAAACACTAATTTTTTATACACACAAAGTAGTAGTGTAGTCAAAAAATTTCCCAGATTATGAGACGTTGTTTGTGCCCACCCACTGTAGACTAAACACCTAATCTAAGACGAGACGAGAATATCGACAAAAAACCGAAATATTTTTCATAGCCCTGTAATTTCGCTAGCAACTGAAATCATTATACTACAAATTATGCGTTGGATAAATAATATAATTTGGCTGTTAGTACAGACCTAGACAAAACGTCAGTAAAAAAAAATCTAAGTATAAAAACTTTGCTCTTAATTTCAGGTAGGTAGGCAAATTACGCAACTAGGCAAATTTTGTTATAAAACTTTTTGCTGAATTAATGAGTAATGAATAAGGAAACTAAAAAACCGTAGACGATGGGGTATTACGACAGCGTCTTTCATGATTCAGGGTTTTCCATTCATACGTGTAATAATTAATGAGTAGGAATAATTTGTTTAACAGTCGAATTTTTTTATTAATATTTTTTATAAGTTTTGTATGAAACCATTTTAAGATAAAATACCGTCAGACCGGGAAGGTGACGAAGACGGAGTTAAGTTATGTTTTACTAAGCGTTGCCTTAATTTTGAACTGTATAATAAATAAATAAATATTTACGGACATCTCTACACAGCGCCATCGGCTCCCAAAGTAAGCTAGGCTTAACCTGCTTGTGTTATGGGTAACAGAACAACGGATATTAATACACTTTACTTTTTTAAATACATACATATTATACATAGAAACACTCAGACCAATGCAAACAATCATGCTCATGCACACAAATATTGCATTGAGCGGGAATCGAACCCGAGACCTCTGCGTAGCAGCCATGTAATTTACCGACTGCGCCACAGAGGTCGTCTAATATTAAAAAAAATGTAGAGTTTTCATTATGACACCGGATTAACATTACATTAATCTATTTGAGGGGTGTAATAAAAGCTCTAAATGAAATTATCGGTCAATACTTCCAAAATCAAAACGATCTTTCGTTGATCGCACAAACAATCGTCTAGCAAGAGAATTTAAACCACGAATTTACACTCTGCAACCCCATACAAGACGTTCTTTCCACCGCATAAATAATAATTAATATGAAATTACACTTTGACTGCACTTTTCAGAGAGTTTTCCCAAGATTTTTTTTACAAGAAACTATGTTAATAATCGCTTTTGATAATGCCCTGGACTTATACATAAATATGTCACCACCCCATCTCATCCCATGGGTGTCGTAAACGTAAAAACCGACTAAGGGACTATTCGTGAATTAATTATCTTTACGAAATAAAAAGAAGGAAAACTTGAAATTAAACCCTTTACTAAACCGTCTGGCCAGCGTCCCGGGAGGAGGCCCGTCTCTGCAGTGGGGCTGTTATGATAATGCCCTGGAATGACAGTGTAGTCAAATTATCACAATTAAAAAAAGTATCTTTATTTCACCAAGTCACATCCAGTAAGTACCAGGATCCCAGAAAGTTATAGGAGTTGTAGGACACCCGTTATCTCACCATCAGAGTTCCGAGAGGCACCATATCAGGCTCTAACAGTACTACAGCTTAAGTAACGATCTTGTACTTAACTAGGTCAACCGTTAGATACCAAGTTATGGCCCTGGGCGGTGCACACAACTATTTTTTGGATGATCGATGGTCTGTAATGAATAGTTGATGGGTTATCTTGTGTAGGTTTTGAAACTGTAGTTTATATATTTAAGTAATGGTTATTTTTTTTTAATCATTTCAATAGCTTAGCTTAGCAGAAATTGTCTTACCTATTGTGTGACAATTTGACAACTAAAAGGTAACTTAACCAAATAAGGGCTGCCATTTTGTTCATTATTCCTATGTCATTTGGCCAGACTCCTCATAAGCTGGAACGAAGATATGATGAAGGTGGCTGGCTATCGACGTATGAGGGAAGCACGAGGAAAAGAAAGGTGGAGCCGTTTGAAGGCGGCCTAAGTCCAGCTCACATCGGATTTTGGTTGAGATGATAATTCTATTAAGAGCGTTTACAGGGCTCACTAGCGCCGCCAATAGGAAGAAAATCATAATTGGCAAATAGGATCACTAACGCAAAATGTTGGTAACGAAGTCTTGAGAAAAGGCAATAAAGTATTTACATATAATACACTCTCAACACTTTAAATGTTTTTCAATTACTTACATTTTGCATTCGAAAATAAAACGGCCGTTTTTGTTTATAACGCAATATTTATTTAATTGAAAAACAAATACTTTATTGCCTTTTCTAAAGATTTCGTTACCAACATTTTTCGTTATTGATCCTAAAAAAAGATCCTAAAAATTTAAAAAAAGAGTATTGTATATCTACGACTCGAGAGAAGAAGAAGTTATTGATCCTATTTGCGAATTACGATTTTTTTTTATTGGCGGCGCTAGTAAGCCCCTTAAAGGCTCTTATGCTATAGTTTAGTTCAGTTTAATTAGGTTTATATATTCTCAAAATAATATAATTTAATTATATATTATTATTATAGTTTAATTCTTATCGTTTTAATTTTCTAAATAAACTTTTCCTAACGAAGTCACGGGTTACAGCTAGTTTATAATAAAATATTTATGAATGAATGTTTCAGTTTATTTTTTATTTGATTCCATATTTGAATTTAAACAGGGGTTTAATAAATTCTAACCACAGACACGTAAGAGATTTGTGTCGTCAATTTTGACGTAGGTCAAAACAGCGTCATTTAAAGTTACGCTGGGAATGTACCTGTATTAAAAAGGTGATATAAGGACAATTGTGCTAAATAGTTTATGTGTTAATAGCTGATGCCCGCGGTTTCACCCGCGTGGTATAAGTAGCTTAAATGTTATTCTAACCTAAACTATCGGTAGGTATACCAAATTTCATCAAAATCCATTCATCAAATAAAAAAAAAACTAATCCACAGTTTTTGCGTGAAAGAGTAACAAACATCCATCCATACATCCTCACAAACTTTCGCATTTATAATATTAGTAGGAGTAGGAAGTAGGACAACTAGTTGTTATTCGCGATTCTGTCTTGAAAGGCTTATTTAGGTACTCGTATCTTTAACTAACTATACAGAAAGTGCTTAACTAAAGCACATAAATTCTAATTTAAGAATTAAAAACAAAAAAATACAACATTATTATGAAACTCCTTTTCTATTCGGAACTTTAAAAAAAATTGTTAATTCAATTCCTTTTTCAAATATTTTATGTTTTAACTCAATACAAAGTTTAAAATACCTATACATACATAGGTATTTAGTGCCTAATAGGTAAAATTATATTTCATTAACATACGTAATCAAAAGCCTACAATGACAGTAAAAAGAAAAAAACTCCCTCTGCAACAAACCGCAATGGCTGACGTATTGCTTACATTGACACAAAAATTATAAAATAGTACGTAAGAAACATATTTTAATGGTAGCGTATATACGTCATATCATAATTGATAATACGTTAATGATTAACGACATTAGGTTTTTAATTAAACAATGTAGAGCGTTGATAGAGATTACTTTTTTTAAGATATCTTTCGTGTTTGGCATGTGTACTTTTACAGGCAGGAAATTAATGCACTCAAGGAAATTCCAAACTAATGCGAAAAGAAGAAAGACAATGGAAAAAATTGCCACTCGAGGCGTGACTCGAACCCGCGTCTCTGGAATCTAAAAAATTATATTATGTAATTCCATACTAATGATCTTGCATCGGATTAGAACTAGGCGCAGGACCCTGTTCTTTAACTTGTTATGAGAGAGGCCTATGTCCAACAGTGGACAGCAATACGCTAGTTGATCGAATAATACTCGCCGACTTCTTTGCTACCATCAGACAAAGCTAATTCTTCTCCAATCCTCTACAAAAACAGCTTATAACCAAAGTGATAAACAAAACAGCACGTATATAATCATCATCACAACAGCCCACTAATGTCTCACTGCAGGAACGGACCTCCTTTCGTGACGGAGGGATATTTGGCCTACTAATACCACGCTGGCCAGACGGATTGGTACAGGATTAAATTTCAAGTTTTCCTTCTTTTTATTTCAAAAAGATAATATTCACGGATAGTCCCTTAGTCGGTTTTTACGACACCCATGGGATGAGATGGCGTGGTGACATATTGTATTCTTACTCCGTCACCACACGGACAACGTATATCATATCTTTGTATATATATAAAGGCTCTAACGGTTGACCCACAAAGCCTCTGATTACCTCTAACTAGCCTCTACAAGTAACTGTCGCCGTCTTTTATATTCTATACCAATATGGCTATGTTATTTGCTTACTAACATAAAGAAAATACTATTATATACAAGGCAGGATAAGGCTTTTCAAGGGTGACGGAGGAAAACTTTGCCACGGACTTAAACTTAATGCTTTTCCTTAATCACTTTGCTATGTTTTCTTACTCCATCATCATCATAACAGCCCATTAATGTCCCACTGCAGGGACGGACCTCCTCCCGGGACGGAAGGATACTTGGCCTACTAATACCACGCTGGCCAGACGGATTGGTATAGGGTTTAATTTCAAGTTTTCCTTCTTTTTATATCGTAAAGATCTTACTCCGTTTGTATTTAATCAGAAGTGAAATGTAGGAGCTTGTATTGGTGATTTTTTATCTGCTCATGTTCAAACGCGGGAATTGGACCTGAGACCCCTATACAGAACCTAATAACCACTACGCCAGAGGTCATCAAGCTTAACTTACATCCAATTTCCTACTTTTGTTTCCTAAGTGATAATATCTGTAAAATTCCCGTGAAGATCCGAAGGGAACCCCATATAATCATCACCAAACGATACTTAACTACGAATATGTACATAATGCGTGGTCCGCAAAATCAAGTTCATTAACCACAAAAATGAGCTGACACACAGAGCAATACATTCTAACCGTTATCCGTTACTTGACCCAAAATATACAAGCATTTTAAGAGTTAAATCGAAAAGGTATACATACATGATTATGCCTTTATACAAATTTGGGTCACGGAGGCAGGATGCGGTTATCTTATACAGTTATTTTACAGTTATAAAAAATTATATAACTGTAAAATTTAATTTTGAATTTGGATTAAAAATTTAAATTTTGATTTCGGAATTATTATTTTTGAATGCTGTCGGGTTAAACGGTATTTATAAAAATCCAATTTTAAATTTGCAACAAATTGATTAAACTATTTTTTTAAATTTCTCGTTAGGTAAATACATTTCCCCATAATTTCCACTGTTGACGTTTAGATCCATGACTATTAAAGGATGCTGAACAGTATAAAAAGTAAGAAACAACACAAGAAAAGATGCCAACAATAATGGACGGACAGTCGTTAAGTGTACCGTCAAAATGACAATGTTCCAATTCCAGAGACCTTTCGAGACTGTAAGCAGCAGCGTCTTTAATTAGTTAGCTTGACCCTCAAGACAGCAGAAGAACTCCAAGAAGCTCCTCTCGAAGCTACCTAGCTTTTTAGTGGGCCTAAACCTACAGTACCTCACTTTTATTGGGAGCATTTTTCCTACACTATCTCACTGTAAACTAGGATCGTACGGCATTTTCTCGTGACAAAAAAGTAAAGTACCTATGTGCGGGGTGGTAGCTCTTAGTTTGGAAACATCGAAGACATTATGTACGTGTGGTAATAGTGTAAAAATATATTGGTAAAACTACCCTGTCTCAACTCAGAAGTATTAACAAGCTTACTTAAGGAAAATTGGGAGTTATAAAAAATATGTTTTAAGAATGTTCCTTTATTGTCTAGTACCCATCATTACAAGTTCTTCTTAGTTTGGGATTATTTGACGTTGTATGAGTGTATGAGGCATATTACATTATTGTATTATACATATTGCAATTTTAATGCTACATTAATTCATTTTATTTTATTACATCTGACATTACCTAATAAAAAATCAAACAATTCTAAGCACAGTTATTTCAACTAATCGCATAACATTTAATAAAAAACATCGATAAACATCACTCCATAACCGACCTGCCTTAATTCCTCGCATAATGTGACACTTGGGGTGTAGGTTCGATGTCCGGTAACGGTACACATTTATCTGGGTCACAAGGCTTTGCTAATATCATCGCTACGTATATACCGTTAGTAAAAAGATCAAACTACATTAGTGTCTTGTGACCATTTTATGTAGAACTCTCTAAACCACCTGGTTGTATGAAAAATCTTTGAATGCATGGTGTTTGAGAGGTCAGTGTTAATGGTCGTTACATGAGAAGGTTGTTTGAATGAGGTTATATAACTGTGTACTACACGTGCTTGAGGTCCGTGAGATTATTTTGTTAGAGTGCAACATTGTTTGATTTTATAAATAGGCAACACCGAACTTTATCTACGTATGAACCATAGTTTGTGAATAAAATCGTCTTCTAAAATATTGCAATTGGGACATTGCTGGTATATCCTAACCTTTCTTTTAACCTTCTCAAGGAGGGCACGAAGGCGAGCCTTGCGTCGTCCCGTCATCTCCATTTCTGAAATGACAACTAGCTTTAGAATACGCTGTCACGTCTTTTAATGCCCACTTGATACAGTGGTAAGTTCAAATTTCAAATGTGTAGTACGTAATGTTTTCTTAAATTGGAAAATAATTATGCAATATCAATAAAAGAGGTTCCATGATTGGTAAAAGGTATAAATTCTCCGTGTGGTGATGGAGTAAGAATACAGTGTGTCACCACCCCATCTCATCCCATGGGTGTCGTAAAAACCGACTAAGGGACTATCCGTGAATATTATCTATCCGAAATAAAAAGAAGGAAAACTTGAAATTAAACCCTATACCAAACCGTCTGGCCAGCGTGGTACTAGTAGGCCAATTATCCCTCCGTTAAGGGAGGAGGCCCGTCCCTGCAGAGGGACATTAATGGGCTGATAATGATGATGATTGGAAAATATGCAATATCAAGAAAAGGGGTTCCATGATTGATAAATGGTATAATTATTTCGCTTAGAGTTTGAAATGAGCTCGAGCTGTCAATTGTGAGTTTTTGTGATTTTCTTCGGAGAGCTCTAACAGCTGCTTTCGTCTTTGGTTTATTAGAGTAGGTACTGGCTGTTCCTTCGATAAAAACTTTTTGGCACGTTACCATGGCCATGTATAGGGCCAACACTATCTACCGTTGGTTGCGGTATGTATTTGACATTGTTTGAGGTTGCGGTTTTGAACCCCAAGCAGGACACTTGTTTGTTCTGACCCACGAACTGTAGGTTATATTGATTTTGATATAATTCCGCTGGAAAAAAAAATATCTCTCTATCTCTCTCTATTGCGAAAATTTTATTTTTTTTAAACATTAAAATATGTAATGTTATCGTTTATAATCATAATATTAAATGATAATAATAATAATGAGTTCTAATTATAAATAAATGTAAGTAATTAGTAACAACTACTGTTTTAATTACCCACCTACCAGGACTGCATAAATTGATAACAGTTAATTATATCAGTTACCATGTTATATTAATAAAGGATTTGTCGCTTATATGAGCACTGTATTATTTTTATTTTTAAAGTCGACCAAAGAAACTACAAAGACTATATTTAAATAAGGTAGAGTCGAAACTAAAGTTTCGTTAGTTCCCTTGAAACATTAAGTAAGAAGACAGAAATAATCATAACAGCCCATTCATGTCCTACTGTAGGGACGGGTCTCCTCCCGTGACGGAGGGATACTTGGCCTATTAATACCACGCTGGCGCGACGGATTGGTATAGGGGGATTAATTGCAAGTATTCCTTCTTTTTACTTCGTAAAGATATTATTCTCGGATAGTCCCATATGCCCGATTTACACATCGACAAGTACAGTAGCGAGTTAAGTAGTATTTTAAGATTAAGTTGATTTAAATAGATCTCCATCCTATTTTTTGGCGAGTTAAGTACGAAGTAGCCCCCTCTCTTTCGTTTCGCCAACTTAACTCGCCAAAAAATAAGATGGAGATCTATTTAAGTCAACTTATTCAACAACTTACTACTTAACTCGCTACTGTACTTGTGGATGTGTAAATCGGGCTTTAGTCTTTTTTTACAACACCCATGGGATGAGATGTGGTGGTGACATATTGTATTCTTACTCCGTCACCACACGGACAGAAGAAAGAAATGACACCCTGATGTTGCAAAAGAAAGGTATTCGGAGCACACGTTGCAATTAACCGTATGGTTACTACGACATTGTCCATAAAACGGTATCCAGCTTTTTATTTAAATAAAATGGATTATAGATTATAAATCACCGTGTGGTGACGGAGTAAGATATGTCACCACCCCATCTAATCCCATGGGTGTCGTAAAAATCGACTAAGGGACTATCCCTCACTATTATCTTTACGAAATAAAAAAGAAGGAAAACTTGAAATTGAACCCTATACCAATCCGTCTGGCCAGCGTAGTATTATCTTTACGTAATAAAAAGAAGGAAAACTTAAAATTAAACCCTATGCCAATCCGTCTGGCCAGCGTGGTATTAGTAGGCCAAGAATGCCTCCGTCATGGGAGGAGGCCCGTCCCTGCAGTGGGACATAAATTGGCTGTTATGATGGATTATAGATTATAAGTAACCCATGGTTTACCTCTCTCACTTATCTTTCAGGGTGTAGTGAAGCAAAGCATACAATCCTGGTGATTATTGGACTTCAGAAGCGTGTATCATATCTTGGGAGCTTCGAAGAACGACGACCTCTGTGGCGTAGTGGTTATATAAAATGACTGCTACGCAGAAGTCTCGGTTTGGATTCCCGCTCAATGCAAATCTTTGTGTGCATGAACATGATTGTTTGCATTGGTCTTAGTGTTTCTATGTATAATATGTATGTATTTAAAAAAAAAGGTATTAAAGTATGTTTGTCTGTTGTCTTGTACCCATAGTACAAGCTCTGCAGTTTGGGACTAGATGGCGTTGTGTGAATGTGTGAGGATTATTTATCTATACTAATATTATAAAGAGGTAAAGTTTGTGTGTTTGTGTGTTTGTGTGTTTGTGACGTTGTAGGGGGTAATCTCTGGATCTACTGAACCGATTTAAAAAATTCTTTCTGTGTTTGATAGTCCATTTATCGGGGAGTGTCATAGGCTATATAGTATCACGCTATGCCTAATAGGAGTAGAGCAGTAATGAAATATGTTTATAAAAGGGACGCTTAAAAACGTTTATTTTGCTTCTACTGCTTAAACGTCTGGAGATATACTGAAATAATGTATTAGAGAATTGTACCTTTAAAAAAGTTTTACAATTAAGAGACTTAAGATTGTCGTAAAAATGATAGGGTGTCGTAAAATGATAGAGGGTGTCGTAAAATGCATGGAGGGTGTCGAAAAATGATGGAGGGTTTCGTAAAACTGCTAGGGTGTCGTAAAATGCATGGAGCGTGTTGTCAAACTGCAAGGGTGTCGTAAAATGATGAAGGGTGTCGTAAAACAGCTAGGGAGTCGTAAAGTGATGGAGGTATCGTAAAATGATGGATGGTGTCGAAAAATGATGGAGGGTGTCGTAAAATGATGGAGGGTTTCGTAAAACAGCTAGAGTGTCGTAAAATATTGAAGGCTGTCGTAAAAGATGTAAGGGTGTCGTAAAATGATGGTCGTAAAACAGCTAGGGTGTCGTAAAAGGATGGACGGTGGCGTAAAACAGTTAGGGTGTCGTGAAATGATAATTGCTGAAAGCTGTCGTAAAAGATGGAAGGGTGTCGTAAAACAGCAAGGATGTCGTAAAATGATGGAGGGTGTCCTAAAATTCATGGAGGGTGTCGTAAAAATGCTAGAGTGTCGTAAAATGATGAAGGCTGTCGTAAAATTCACGGAGAGTGTCGTAAATCTGCTAAAGTGTCGTAAAATGATGGAAGGGTGTCGTAAAACTGCAAGGATGTTGTAAAATGATGGAGGGCGTCGTAAAATGCATGGACGGTGTCGTAAAATAAAGGAGGGTGTCGTAAAAGATAGAAGGGTGTTGTAAAACTGCAAGGTTTTCGTCAAACTGCAAGGGTGTCGTAAAATGATGGAGGGTGGCGGTAAATGATGGAGGGGTGACGTAAAGAGAGACTAAATGTTCTGCACTTAGTAGACATTGTTTTCTGCCCAGACTTAAGATTATATTCTTTTAAAACATATATCTATACTTCTATACTTAATATTATAAAGAGGTAAAGTTTGTGTGTTTGTGACGTTGTAGGGGGTAATCTCTGGATCTACTGAACCGATTTTAAAAATTATTTTAGTGTTGAATAGTCTATTTATCGTGGAGTGTCATAGGCTATATAGTATCACGCTATGGCTAACAGAAATACAGCAGTAATGAATTTTTTTTTTAAAAGTGACACGTTTTTTTCGCCGCCCTACGAAGTGGGCACGGGTCAGCTAGTTATTTATAATTATGACTGCTAATTCCGCCCTGTCCTTGAAGAGTAAAACAAACTTTAAATAAGTAACATATTTTGTAAAAATATTTACCCGAAACCTTAAACAAATGCATTAACAAATTACTAAATTATTATTAATAAAAAATAATAACATAAAAATAATATTGCTTTAATGTACTAGGATCAAAGAAACAAGAGAAGGTAGAAATTATGATTCGGTGATAATTAAAATGATTACTTATTTTAACTGCAATGTTTTACAGATAAGTTTCGGAATTCATATTTACCCACGTGTTCCTACTAGTTCTAATATTAGTTACAACTTACTTTAATTAAATTGTCCGTGTGGTGACGGAGTAAGAATACAATATGTCACCACTCCATCTCATCCCATGGGTGTCGTAAAAACCGACGGGACTAAATGAAATTAAACCCTACACCAATCCGTCTGGCCAGTGTGGTATTAGTAAGTATCCCTTCGTCCCGGGAGGAGGCCCGTCACATTAATGGGCTGTTATGATGATGATGAATATTACTTTCAACTTAATTTAATTTTAAAAAAAACCTTACTTAGTTTAATTCAACATGTGATATAAATACTGCTTGCCTGCTTAACACCTACTTTTATTTAAAGAGATTTATGACCATAATAAACTTTTCTTTGTATGCCCTGGATTACATTTTAATGCACAATATTAACAGAACGTGTTTCTAGGCATAGACTCATTTTTAAACCAAGAACATGAATACAATAATAAATTTTAGCCAGCTAATCGTGATTAATCATGCTTAGGGCATTTAACAATTAATTTAGTTAATCTTAAAAGGTAAAGACGACCTCTGTGGCGCAGTCGGTATATTACATGGCTGCTACGCTGAGGTCTCGGGTTCAATTCCCGCTCAATGCAAATCTTTGTGTGCATGAACATGATGGTTTGCATTGGTCTGAGTGTTTTCTATGTGTAATATGAATGTATTTACAAAAAAAAAGTATTTAATTAAGTAGGTATGTTTATCCGTTGTCTAGTACCCATAGTACAAGCTTTGCTTAGTTTGGGACTAGGTGACGATGTGTGAATGTGTGAGGATTATTTATTTATAGGACATATAAAAGGAAAGCAGATTATTAAAAATTTAAACTTAAAAGTATAGGAGGGGTAAAACGCCTGCCTGTGGAACGCCTGTTAAAACAACACGCTAAGACGAAAAACCATCAGTATCCACTGGTGGCGACTAGATAAGAAACAAACCAATGTAATTTAACAATCCATGAAGTTGAAAGCTTTACTAAAGTCAGAGCAATATTAGGGCACAGAGAATATTCAGCCTGAACATGTATTCGAACCGCGACCCCAGGCACAGTAGAGGTCGCTTAGGGAGTTAAGCAGGCATTGATCGTAAAATCTCTATACCAATGCAATTAGGTTAGGTTGTATAAATACAATTTTTCTACAGATTAGCAATCCCAGGATCGGGAAATTCAATAACCGATAAAAAGATAATAAAATACATACATACATAATATTATCAAATCTATGTCAACATAGCATTTATTTCTTATCAGTAAATAACATAGATAGATAAAAAATAAAATATAATAATATATTTATATAAAAAAACAATGTATATTTGCTTTAAACTACTAGGCTCACATAAACGAAAATAGTCATTCGAACAGCTACGCATTATTTTTTAAATGCGTGCCACACACACATACTAACCTAAACAGATTTATGCGTTGTATAGGTGTGTGTTTGTGCGTGGAAAGTTAAAATAATGGCCGATGAAAAATTTCGTGGGAAGTAGTTTTAGGAAAAGTTATTCGTTGTTAGAAAAATGTGGAAGGCCTGTTGTATAAACAGTGATAGGTCTGTAGGATGGAGGTCCCTTCTGAAAAGGTAGAGTCGTATTTTCTGTAAAGTTTTCCTTTCTTGTTAGACTAATTGTTAAGTAGAAGTACTTTACGATATTTTCGGGATGAGATTAAATGGTGATCATCTTTATTTTCACTCATCACAAATTTGATTAAATTCATTTTTTTCAGAATTACAATTAAATAAGCGTTAGATTTTTAATTTTAACATTACAAAATTAAATTTGTAAAGTATATCTTAAAATATAAAATTCAACACCTGTGTATTTAACTTAACGTCTTAGAAACTACCTACCTCAAATTTAGTCCACGAGTAAAAGAAAATGGAGAAGAAAATAGGGGTAATTACTTTCAATACTCAAAGAGCAATTTGCCCTGCAAATGTATTAAAATAATGTGTCTTTTTTCAATCTATTAACAGTGTATAGCCCGTCGAAATAGTGCGATATAAAAATAAAATATATGATTGTTCGAATAATGTCATGCTTTTCTTGCTACCTTGTAATAACAATGTCCGCTTTTATTTTCTATACATTCCACATAGTTTTCGCCGCGCTTCGCTTCAGGATGTCGAACAATTTGCACCTATTTGTTATTCACATTGGTTTTGTGCCCACTGATAGATAAGCTATAAATCTTTTTTTTTTTAAATCTAAGACAAATTTACATTAACTAACGGCTTTCTCCCATGGGCGTAAGAAGAGACTACTGGTCACCATGTGCTATAATTCCTAAAGAATTGCGTTGGTTCGTGTACATTCATAAATATCTTCATAGCAAAGTCCACCTTCCGTCGTCCAATAAGCGTTGGCCATTCCAGAACTTTTCTGCTCCGATGACTGTGATTTCTACGCGCTATGTGCCCTGCCCACCGCCACTTTAATCGGAAAATCCTGATAGCTATGTTTATCACATTGGTTCTCCTGCGATCTCCTCATATCTGGTTTGATTAAGCAGGGAAACTCTCAACATAGTTTTCTCTATAATTGGCGTCCGAGTAACTATACACCTTCTGGGAAGACCGATTCAATCAGTCAATCAACTAGCCTATTGCAGTCCACTGCTGGATGCCTCTCCCAACACGCGCCACAGAACTCGGTCCTGCGCTTTCCGCATCCAGTCGGACCCAGAGACCTTTGACAGAGACCACCTAGCTGGGGGGCGTCCTACACTACGTCCTGGGAAGACCGATTGTCTTTCAAAAAATATAAAATATAGCAAATCTACGTCTACATGCAAACCTTTATCAATTAGTCATCGATAATGATCAGTGCAAAGAATATGTAAATGTTTCAACATTATAAAAAGTGACCTATCTGTTTATAATGCCGGAATGAGCATACAGACGTACAAATAAACAAATAAGATACTTTCTAGATAGCCATACTTAGATAGTTTAATTACTAATGCGTTCATTCAGTATGAGCGGTGATGCAGATAATTATGTGGCTTATTGATTATGCTTGGGGCTCTTTGTGGACCACTGAACTGATTTGCGTGTGGTGACTATTTAACTATGCAAAGTCTTTTGCTATATTCACTATAACTACCACATCCGTGTGGTGACGGAGTAAGAATACAATATGTCACCACCCCATCTCATCCTCAGGCACTACACACTCAGGCACTATCCCTCAATATTATCTTTACGAAATAAAAAGGAAGGAAAATTTGAAATTAAACCCTAATCCAATCCGTGGTACCGTACCGTCTGGCCAGCGTGGTATTAGTAGGCCAAGTATTCCTTCGTCACGACAGTAGGCCCGTCCTTGCAGTGGGACATTAATGGGCTGTTATTAAGCGCTGTTGTACAAATGCTACTACTTTTAGATTGCAGTAACGTCTAAGAATTACTCTACGTAGTGAAATTACAGAGTTGTATCTTAGAGGGACGAACGCATTGTATATACAAGCATTGTGGCTGAGATGGTGAGGTGACACCATGAATTCTAAAGCCCTGGAGAATACTACCACATGCAGAAATCGTCATAGCTCTTCCCACAAAATCACAGATTAGTTAATAGTTACTACGTTACAAAGTTTATATGGCAATATTTGGAGTAGGCATTTTTTTTTGGATTCGCGGGTAAAATGCCTACGCATCCTCTCTCGTCGGGTAAAGGGAGGGGTATGTGGGGCTACCAGGGGTAGCCCCCCAGTGCACCCACTAAAAGTCCCCAGCGGTACTCCTTTATCAACTACTTTGAGGTGGCCTGGGGAACCGGCAGAGCCTTTGCGTCCAGTCCCCTTCCGGAGCCATTACAGACGGGCCCTTTTCTTTTTGAGAACGGCCGTGAGTGTCAAGCGATGGGGAAGGCTTGCCTATTACAATAATTATTAATTTACGTCATGATATCGCAATCACAAAACTATTTTCCTTGTTGCGTAATTTTATGATATCAGTTATATTACGAAGAAGCCACGTCAGCAGTAATTACATCTTATACTTTTTATGCTACTGGCTTATGCCTGCGACTTTGTCTGCGGATTGTAAATACAATATTTTTATAAATTTATCATAACAGCCCATTAATGTCCCAGTGCAGGGACGGGCCTCCTCCAGTGACGGAGGGATACTTGGCCTACTAATACCACACTGGCGGTATAGGGGGGGACCAAACGGATTGGTATAGGGTTTAATTTCAAGTTTTCCTTCTTTTTATTACGTAAAGATAATATTCACGGATAGTCGCTTAGTCGGTTTTTACGACACCCATGGGATGAGATGGGGTGGTGACACACTGTATTCTTACTCCGTCACCACACTGATACTTTTATAATTGTAGCTGTGTTATAAGCTACATTGTTGTACAGTTTCATTAAAATCCATTTATTATTTTTTACGTAAAAGTGTAATAAACAGCCACCCGTATTTACAATATTTTCAGATTAGAATATTAATCAATGGCTGCTTCTTTATTAGATTCGATTCCCGCTCATAGGAGCGTGCATGAACATCAATGTTTGCATTAAACTACATGTTCACTATATATAAGATGTATTTACAAAAAAAATATAAGTACTTATATTTATTTTTGTCTTTTTTGTCTAGAATACTTATACTACAAGCTCAGCTTAGGAGGACTGGATGACGATGTGTAAAAAAGAAATGAAAATTAACTAGCCATAGATACTACCAGTACCAAAAAATAATTTGACAGTTTCACCGATTTCCCCCCTTTTTTAAAATGTCGAATGTAAACAAACCGAGAGCTTTCTACTATCAGTTCGCGCCACTAACGCACACATGCATAACTGGCCATAAATACATAATACACCTACATAGTACATTCGAAAATCAACCTTTCTCTATTTCTTTTCTCCTGGTACTTGGCGTGGCGATATTTTTTTTTACACCACGAGACCAAATGCCAAATTGGGCGGTCGTTGTTCCACATACTGAGTTCATTGTCGTATACCGTTTACCGACCTACCTTTACAATTTGCTGGTATTTATTTTGGTAAGACAGTTAGGTTTTATACCGCATTAAAATGCTATGCAAGATAAGATTGGCCGTTACGATAAATGCCTTTATTGATCAGTAGTTTGTCGTTGTGGCACGTAGGATCAACCTTTTACGTTCATTCATTCATAAATTTAATAAAACAAGAATTTTAGAGAAATTTCCTAAATGTTTTCGTTTGGAAATCTCTCTTTGTCATGGAGACGTAGAATTTCTCCATAGCAAATCTCTGCTACGATTTAGTACAAACAACATTTTAAACTTTCATAGTTTTGTGTTTATTTTTATCATAAATACCTTCTTTGTGAGGTTTTCTTTTTCTATGGCCATGATTTTGTTTTTTCTTTTTTGACGTTCGATTTTTAAATACCGTACTTACAAGTGTTTAAAAAAACATTTTTGTTAAAATTGGTTTTGGCTACACTACGTGTCACACTACGTGGGTGTCTTTCAAGTTTTATTCCTGGAAAAACAAAGTAATGCTTATTTTCTTGCAGGTTTCTTTTACGATACGCCCGGATGAAAAGTAGTGGAGACATATTGTTTTCGCACTCGCCATGCAGACTCGGTATCATAGTCTAACTGAAGTACTTAGTCTTACATTTATAATTTAACAAAAAAAAAACTAACTCTAAATAACGAACTTTAAATAATTTGGGAACTTTCCCTTTGGCGATTTTTAGAACACTAATTAGACGAGAAGAGGTAGCAAGATAGTGTACAATTAGTGCATTACCACTCATATCACATTATTTTTTAACATAGGTGTAGCAAAAGTGTACAGAAAAATTTCCTTGTCAAAAAAAAGAGTATCTATACACCGACCGTATAGTACTACCAAATAACAACCTGCTAAATTATAATGTCAACATAATATATTGACATTGCCCGCGTTACATTGCCAACTATTCTTGGCCGTGTATTTAGGCAAATTGGGTGAAAGGTGAACGAACTAACGTAGTCATTTCACCGGCCGTTGACTCATCGTGTCGATATCATTACTGGCCAAATTTTCGCTCGATATTTAAATATTTTCGTTCCAATTTTTTTTTTAATTTATATATTAGATTTTTTTTTTATTTATGCTGCGCGAATGGACGTTTTTGAATGTGTACCTACCTTGTGCGGGCCTGTGCCACCTTCATCCATCGGTGTTCCACAGTCCTAACTAGGATGTCATTCCACCGTATAAGTTTCCTTTGCATGTTTAGGTACGTGATCGCCATCACAGAAAGTGTTTGCCCCAACGGCTGTCAGTTCTTCGTGATATATGTATCTACAAATATTTATTCATAACAGCCCATCAATGTTCCACTGCAAGGACGGGCCTCCTCCCGTGACGGTCGGATACTTGGCCTACTAATACCACGCTGGCCAGACGGATTGGTATAGGGTTTAATTTCAAGTTTTCCTTCGTTTTCTGCACATATCATAATATAAATTCTCGAGAACCGATTATAAAGAGATGTTAGAGATAAAAAAAAATTGTTTGTTAGTGGCCAACCTCTTGAAAAGAGTTAGTCAAGTCGCCTCTGATTTTCCTGAACGACTGTCACTACCATGACAGCCGAGACCGACATTTTACATGCCCGAGCACAAAGACGCTGAGAAGGAATAACACTGAACGGTCAGCAGTCATCTATGGAATGACTCCTTAAGACTATTTTAACGACAAAATTTACAATTTCTACTACGATTGTGAACTATAAGACGAGGGTTCGAAGTTCTGATACCTAACTAATTACAAGTAGTCTCTTGTTCTACGCTTGAGATTTACAAATTAATATTAGTGTTGTGTATTCCCCGAATTGGGGTTCACTCCTGCGGCTCAGAACGTGGTCGACGCCACGTTGCCACGGTACCGACAACTGCTCGCCTACTTGTGCTGGCTACCTACGCCCGTTGCGCTGTTGGGTTGAAGCTGCCCATTTACTACTACCTGGAGACTAAGCAGGGCAGTACTATTCTGTGCTGGACAGTTTTATCTACAAGACAGTAAGCGTGTCTACCTACCGACCCACACCCGAACTATTTTATTACACCCGAACTATTTTATTAATATAAGGGTATTTTACTAAATACTCTAGTTACCCACCCCATCTCATCCCATGGGTGTCGTAAAAACCAACTAAGGGACTATCCGTGAATATTATCTTTACGAAATGAAAAGAAGGAAAACTTGAAATTAAACTCGATACCAATTCGTTCGGCTAGCGTGGTATAAGTAGGCCAAGTATCCAACCATTATACGAGAAGGCAAAACAGAATTTAAAAATCTTAATTCTTATGTAGGCAGGCTATTTGACTATGCTGAAGCATTGCTGACGTCAATGAGTCAAGGTGTCCACTTACTATCTGGTGGGACTGATGCTCGTCAGCCAGCTTAAAGCAATAAAAAAAATAACAATTCTTTTAATCTTTTAAGTTCTAAATACGTCAGAAATGTTAATTTTAAATGAATTATTTTAATTTCCATAAATTTCATTTTAACATCTTAATAAGTTTTCACTAAATATAAATAGTTAATTATTTAATGCCTTAGCAATGCTAGTTCCGTAGTAGCGGCAAAAATTAATTTTCTAATTATGTCAAACATTCTTAGTACAAATTACAGTAGGGTTACAGTAGGTCTCATTAAGGACCAAATTCAAATTTCAAAATACTTTATTTCATAAAATTTATTACAAATTGTTTGAATCGTCGTTTACTTAAAATTGAAGCTACAATTAAAATTATAGATCGACACAGACAAACGCTACAGCACTAAAAAAGCCGCGTTGTATTGTCCAATGTAAATTAGAGGAGAAAAATAAAACCAATCTACTACTCGAATCTACTTGTCTGTCTGTGCTGATCCTTAAATTCCAGACCACATAGACATATAAAGACCCTCTGCAGGGACGGAACCTATAATGTTATAAGGTTAGTTAACAGCCCGATGACTTGACTGAAAATTTTATTAACTTCCCTTAATATACAGCTATGGATTGCGATGCGGTGTACCATATTTATTATGTATTCTTATTTAAAGGTCTTTAGATATAACCTCGTTTAAAAAGCCACACAAAAAGAAAAAGTTAAAAACAAAATTCGAATGTCAATAATTTGGGCTTCCGTTGATCGTCGGATAGTTACGGCGAACATTGACGTTTGCCCGTCTGACGAGACCACTTTCATCAACCTCAAACTACGTAGAAAGTTTAGGGGTATCAACTATTTGACACGGCGAAAGCTCCATGCTTTGTATTTGTACTACTTCACACATATTAACCACAATTTGAGGCCAGTTTTACACAAAAAAAAAGTAACATGTAATCTCTTTGACTGGCTGTCGTTAATGTTTATTAAATGTATTTAGGAAGACTGCATTTTGAATATATTCAATATTTTATTGATAGGAAATGGTGACGAAAGGAATAAGTTGTTCACCAGAGTTTAAACTTGACACTTGACGAATTCCAGATGTAGAAGAATTCCAGCATTATTTAAAGGACCATGATATGTCATTGGAAGGATACGTGTTATCGGGCAAACCATATTATTATTTCAGTCCAAAGACATTGCTGTTTATAGGTATCTCCCAAATATTTCATTTTTAAGCTGTCTATTGTGTCTCTCATCCACCAGTTTTCCTCTGCCCTAACCAGGTAGTCCTTCTACTGTGTAAGAGGCTTGCCCAGCTATCGTCTTCCAGTACGCGTTGGCCATTCCAGAACTTTTCTGCCCCAACGGCTGTCGCGCTATGTGCCTTGCCAATTGCTACTTTAATCAGGCAATTCTAAGCCCTATGTCGGTCACTTTGATTCCAAGCAGAATTCATCATATCAGCCAATTGATCCATACCTTAGTTCAGGACTAAATCGCGTTGTGTGAATGTATGACGAATATAATATTATATTCAGTTAAAGTTATGAATGGTAGCTTATTTACAATTCTGTACGCGTCCTATGACGCAGTTATTCATTCATGTTTTTCATAACGTACAATATTTTGTAACAAAACAGGCAATATGTGGTATTCCTTATTTATATAATTATATTATGTAAATAAGGATATATGTATGAAAATAACAGTATTATATTTTGTAACATACGTAACATTGAGCTTGGTGATAAGAGTGTGTCGTGAATTGAAATGAGATTATACGAGTTCTAGAATATAAGGATCAAGAAATATACGCGAATTTCGTTAAAGGAGTATACATTAAGACAATTCTATCATTATAATAGGTATTTACCTATGAAATTGCCGTTTTATTTCTGCGCAGTATTTAAACTCTATATTCTTTTAAAATATAAATATATTGTTAAAAGATTTTTTATTATTTAGGATATATAGGATATAACCAACATCTATCATAAGATAATAAATAAAAATAATTATTATTTGTATTAATAATAAGCCTGTGAACATGGGTCCAATTTAAAACAGCGGATTTTCCCATTTGTTTAATTGTAACTTCTTCCCTGATACTTTTTTTTTCTTTGTTTTAAACACAATAGTTAGCTTAAATGTGCGCCATTACTTATATTAAATTTTATTCTATAATGTTTAATAATTATTGAAAAATCTAAAAAAACGTTAGTATGAAAAATCTAACTTCTGATAAAGTCTTCATACAAATCGGCAATTTCATAGGTAAAGACCTATTATTTTTGGACACATTCACACAATTAATTCCTAAACTAAACTGAGCTTGTACTATTTGGTACATCACAATAGATGAACATACCTTAATGTATAATTTTAATGATTGTGCGAATAAAGAATAGAGGTAAAAGATTTTCTGGTTAAGTTTTGTTTCTTTAGTTTTAATAATAATAATAAGATCCAATTATAATTATATAAAAAGTTAGTTAACAAAACGAAAAATGCCGAACAGTCTTGTTTATTGGCATTGATTTGCATAATTTAAAAAAAAAAATCCTTGTAGGCTTATTAATTACAATGATAATATATTATGTGTTAGTTATTTATTATAATTAAGGACACTAATTAAGATATTAACAAAATTAAACACCAGTTAGTGTGAGATATCAATTTAAAATGGTAGGTATTAAGAATGTTTTACATTTAATATCAGTAATGATGATGTATAAAAGCCTTAACCAGAAATGTAAATCTATACTATCTATACTAATATTATAAAGAGGTAAAGTTTGTGTGTTTCGTGTTTGTGACGTTGTAGGGGGTAATCTCTGGATTTACTGAACCGATTTTAAAAATTATTTCTGTGTTGAATAGTCCATTTATCGGGGAGTGTCATAGGCTATATATTATCACGCTATGACTAATAGGAGTAGAGCAGTAATGAAATATGTTTAAAAAAGGAACGCCTTTTTTTCGCCGCATAACGAAATGGGCACGGGTCAGCTACCCAGTATTGTTATATTTATGTAAGAAGTCTTTCTTGTGATAGAGTAAAAGGAAGAAGTAACGTGGTGAACCGGCGAGTAAGTATAGAGCTACGAGAATAAACTTGACATTTGATTTGACTAAACGACGATGGTTGGTGCGTCAATATAAGTCTGATCGCTCTTCACGGGGCAGATAAAAAACTGTCAACGACACAGGTCACTCTAAATATGACCTAAACACCGTCATATATATTTCTTTTCAAAATCTCTATCTAGGTCGCTACCCAAATGAGTCATTCACTAATATGAATCCGTAAGGTTACGAAAGTAAATTCGGCATTTTTTACATGTTACGAAATCCGAATCATCTGACTCATAATGTTTCCTTGTTCTCCATTTATTCTGTAGGCCTTTACGCGAAATCAAACGGAACTAGGAGGTGCAATCATTGAATTGACGTAGTCTAAGAATTTGCGACATTTTATTTTGACATCATGACGTTGGTTTAGAGAGATAGGAGTCGTATACTTACTTAGTTATTTTTCCTATCTTAGGTACGTACGTGTCTAACTAGACTCTTAAGCGCCGATTACACTAGACTACATGTAGTCTCTTACATAAGGACGTCCTAACATTTTAGTGATAGGACTTTCTGTTTACACTGTCCTACATGTTACACTAGACTACATGTAGTCTCCTACATGATGTAGTTGACTACATGTAGTCTAGTGTAATCGGCGCTTAAGTCTAACTGATGCCTAGTTCTAGTAATGATAAAAAAGTAGTTATAATTGTTTGTTTTTTGCCAACATAGTTTTGCATTTTTTGTATATTTTTTCCCTTTTCACACTCATTCACACAACGCTATTTAGGCCCAAACTAAGCAGAGCTTGTACTATGGGTACTAGACAACGAATAAACATACTTAATTTGTTTTGTAAATACTCACCTACATCACATAGAAAACACCCCAGACCTATGCAAACAATCATGTTTATGCACATAAAGATTAACATTGAGCGGGAATCGAACCCGGGACCATAGAAGCTATGTAACCACACTACGCCACAGAGGTCGCCGTGACACATAGGCTATAACGTATTTACTTACTTACGGATATTGTATTTACTTACCCCCTTACTCATAAACCCCTCTGAAATTTTGGTCAATTGATTAGCTTAAATTCTTACGTTTTTGTTTGGCATAAGGTTGGTTTTGCTAGTAAAAATCTCGCTAAACAGTGATTAAATTTAAGAGGCGTTTATGAGTAAATGCTTAAGCTAATCAAAATATCCTGAGCAGATGATGTCACGGGACCAGCTAGTCTTATCATTATAATTTCTTTTCGTTATCACTCCGTGCGATTTCCGATCGTATGATACGTCAGGGATCATTGACCACCTGACCACTTCATACCGAGAGACAATGCAGAAACGTTAACTATTAGGGGTTCAGTGACCCGTAGCGGTAGCCGAAATGCATGTACTTGCATTTACCGTGCAATGTGCTTAACTGAATTGAATAAGTGCTGTGAGTTAAATATACATAGGCAAATAGGTTTTTTTTTTATATTTTGACGATCTCTGAGGCTTAGTGGTTATCCATGGCTGTTACGCAAAGGTTTTGGGTTCGTTATCAATTAATGTAAATGAGTTCTATAGACATTATGAAATTGCTTCAAAATGAGGAGGACTTTCCGTCACTTTTTTTCTTATTTAAATAGAACTTTCCTTGTTGGAATAAACAACTAATTACAAAATTGGTTGACTAATAATTAATTCGGATGGAATGGGCGCGTATCTGTTGCTTTCCATCTGAACTGTTAAGGGTTTTACTTCAAGTACCTATTCTATCATACGTTTTCGTAAAGGTCTCTAAACTTTTTAAAAAAAGACATGACAATATGACCATATCAAACCTGATGTTCATCTCTCCGTGTGGTGACGGAGTAAGAATACAATATGTCACCACCCCATCTCATCCCATGGGTGTCGTAAAAACCTACTAAGGGGCTATCCGTGAATATTATCTTTACGTAATAAAAAGAAGGAAAACTTGAAATTAAACCTTATACCAATCCGTTTGACCAGCGTGGTACCTATTAGCAGGCCAAGTATCCGTCCGTTACTGGAGAAGGCCCGTCCCTGCAGTGGGACATTAATGGACTTTTATGATGAAATGTCTTACTACTTATACTATGAATCCTTACTCCTCTACCAGAAGCAGATATTGCTATTTTAAAAAAAAAAAAATATTGTCTTCACAAGCTACTACATGTCTAACGAGTCTAGCAAATCGATTATATTTTCAAACATTCGATTAAACACGGCAGGTCATTAACATCTATCAAAAATCAAATTAAATACCCGCAACATGCTTAGTAGCCGCGATCGTGTTCGCAGTTGAGGTTCTAATCCCGTATAGTGAAATTAGTTGTGTGATCCACAAATAGTTACTCTGAGTCTGGAGATTTTTCGCGTTATTAAATACATACATAAACTCACGCCTTAATAAGGCGTGAGTTTATGTAGACACGCCTTAATAAGGCGTGTCTCTTCCTACCCGGACGGGATAATATCAGGGTAGGAAGAGACGACAGAACGCCATTAAATGTAACGTAACGTAAATATGTTATTAAATGTATGTAAAAATTCCGTGGACACAGACAATGATGGCTGCACTAAAAGATGTTGTTTTAAGATCTCTACAGCAATCTTTCCGTGGACCGTGTGCAGTATAGTGGAGTGGTTATGCTCTCCTGGTCCTGGCTGGACATAGCAGAATCGTGCTACCATGACTGATATCCTTTGTTTTCCTAGTTCATCAGACCAACAGCTTTGAAGACACCTCCCGCGCTAGCGATCATGCCCTTTTATTAGGTCTTTACCTATGAAATTGCCGTTTTATTTCTGCACAGTCTTTAGAGTCTATATTCTTTTAAAACATATACCTATTATATAGGATATTACGAACATTTTTTACGCGGGGACTTTTACAAACGTGAAATTTTACAAGGAACATCCACAAGACCTAAACTACAAAACTCAAGACAATAATTTGTGGATCACACAAAACACTTTTCCTGCGTGGGAATCGAACCTCATGCACAGCCGCCACTTACACTGAGTCGGTCCACTGTGTGATTGGCAAAACAGAGCGACTAATTGACGTTATTTTTTAAGAGGAGAGATTTGAAGGGATGGGGAGTAACATAGGCTGCTTTTTGCCCCTTTGTAACTTGCCACTTCCCAAAAATAGGAAAGACGCGAGCGAAGCCGTGGGCAAAAACTACTATGATATAGTTTTAAAGCCGATAAATTAATAGAAATTCTCTATAAACATAATCTAAAGATTATCGATATTCTCATTAGTATAAAGATATCGATTTGCCGTTAATCGACGATTATACTTAATCGTTTAGTTTCACGTATCGATAAAAAAACGTAAAAAGTTTCGTTTCTTGTATAAAATTTCTAAATAATCTTGATTAATGAAAATGACTTTACGTAGACTTTCCCAAAACTCTATAGGTATATGACTACCTCCATGGCAAAGATCTCATTTATAGGGCTGATTAATTAAAATTGCGAACGTATTCCACGCGGAATAGTTATTTGTACGATCCATAATATTGCCCTGGGTGTTTATGTGTCTGCTGAATATATATGTATGTATGGGGACCATACACATAACACATGGCTTAATACCTAGTTCAGAAGTTTTTTTTTACGAAAAATATAATCAATTAAATATTATCTTTGGCGGAATGACTCTGGTAAAAAAGTAAACTTTTCTAATCTATGCACAGGAGGACTGTGTATTTATAACAATCAATTAAAAGAGCTAAGCAGCAGGCAATAACCAATACAAAATATATTAATGATAATATAATATTACTCAGAAATTCACATAATGTCTAGTTAGTCTTAAACTAAGCTGATCTTATACTATGGTTACAATGACAATGGGTTATGATTACTATATTTTTTTTATTACATACATGCTATACCTATAAAACACCTAGATAAATGCTAATTTCATGTTCATACATGCAAATATTTGCTTTGAGCGGGAATCGAGTCCAAAATACCGTCGTTAAGTCTAGACTTCACAATAACCTAGCTAATCTAGAACACCTAAGATTTATTCACACATAAGAAAATAAAAAAAAAACAAAAAAATATTCAAATAAAGTCGACATGCTTGCGCAACTAATATGTTAGTATTCAGCAATGTAATAATTTACTTATATTATAATGTTATAATAGGAAAATGGCCGTTCTTTGAACCTTGTTTGTATACAGCAGTCGTCGCCTATAAGGGTCTTACTCGGTATTACCTGCTACTTAGCCTAGATACGTCGGAGAAAAACCTAGGAATTATATTATGTATTATATTATATAATATATAGGATTTACCCTAATAGTATCTAGATTAAGTAGTATATATCTACAGCGAGTAAGACCCGTAAAGAATATAGTATTATCAAGACAACAATTTTACACGACGGCGACGGCTTAGCCACAAAGTTTGTTTTGTCAGTTTTTATCTAAGTCGCTGCGCCGTCTACCTAGAGACAGAAGCTGTTATAGTCTTGAACCTACCTTTTACTTCACTAGTTACTCTACCTTTTCACCACAGTAACATTCACATAGTTTGAGGCTGCGGAAGAATCATAATTTCACGCGTTCGCTGGCCTACCTGACAGACAAAACACCGGGGGTTATTAGTTACTAAAAGTTTGACATACTCCTCTAACCTATTGGGAGTTTTGGTCCATCAGAGAAAAAATTAAATGCATTAAGGTCCTTAAAAGTAGATTAAGCAGGCATAGGAGATATCAATCTCCCTCTTTATATCACTTCTCACTCACAAAATGAAACATCTTGTATACCCTCACTACTTTTATGTATAACTTTCGCGAAGTTTCTTTATAAACTTTTCATTCAATTTCATGGCGTGTATATATATAGCAAAGTTTATCAAATTTCAATCATATGGTAATACTGTATCGACGTGACGCTGAATAACAAAGAGATTATGATAATCTGTGGATTTTAGTTCTTACGCAATAAACCTTCTTTTCTATTTCCTGTTAAATTTTTAATTTTTGTTGTTGGCAATATCGTTATTTCTGATACACCATTGACATTTGTATTTTATCATGTCTTTATAGAGACGAAATCAGACTATTATAGCAGCCTTTGGACCTCAGCAATATCAAATTTATGGTGTTTTATTAGCCGTCTTTTAGAGGCTGGGAAATAAAAATGAAAGAGTAAAGCCGCTGTTACAATAGAAGTATGAAAATATTTATCTTATGTAAGGATGTCACCCTTTTTGAGCCATTAACTTTTAAATGATATGAAGGACTACTAGACTTTATATGACACAATTTAAAAATGACTGTGCTTTTTTATGCAAATACCAACACCGTCTGTGAAACACACCTTAAACAAATTCCCAAAACATTTGTAAAAAAACTGCATTTTTATTTACCGACAATGCATTTAAAAAAATACATTTTTAACGTTTCCGTTATGATTTAAACATCACGGCTACTTTAAATAAAGAACAAAGTGATATTCTAAATTTGAAAAGAATTTTTCAGAAATGGCCACCGTTGAAATTTCACGCAATAAAAGTACCCAAAGTCCTTCATTTGTTTTAAGAAAAAGGTTTTGACAAAAAAAGGTTTGTAGCGGCAGAATATCTGTACAGAGCGCCCGCACATCGTAAAAGAAAAAAAATAATAACGGTAACGTTTGTAAAACTGTTCTTAGGGTATTTTTGTATTGACCTACTGTGATGACGTCGGCATTTAAAAACAATTGTCTTCTTAAAACCAACTTATTAAACAAAAGTCAACTCTATTTCATTAGGAATAAGAACTTTCATTTTATCCTAGAGTGGCTTAGACAATGTTGTAAAATAAAACATTTGTCATTTGGTCATCTCAACAGGCAATTCCGTTAGACAGCTATTGTCTAACACTTTGACATTATTTAACTGACACTTGTCAAAAATGGCTCCTTTGCGTGGTAGAAAAAAATATTTAGATTTGAATATTAAAAAAAAGTATGAATAGAATCGGCATACGATAAGACAGGTTTACTGATTGGTGCCGCTTCTTTGTCAAAGACTAGCTGCCCCGTGCCCACTTCGTTGGGCGGCGAAAAAACGCGTCCCTGTTTTAAACATATTTAATTTCTGCTCCACTCCTAATAGTCATAGCGTGATACTATATAGCCTATGACACTCCCCGATAAATAGACTATTTAACACAGAAATATTTTTTAAAATCTGTTCATTAGATCCAGAGATTACCCCCTACAACGTCAAAAACACACAAACACGCAATCACACAAACACACAAACTTTACCTCTTTCTAATATTAGTATAGATGATACTGGCCTGCAAGGAAGTAGCGAAATGGGAGAGGAGTCGATCCTCCTTTTTAGCCTGCAGTTCTGGGGCGTCATAGTAGAGTGCCCCGATCTTCAGCTACCGTCAATATTTGCTGGCCTGAGAATGCATTGTTTACGGGGTCCGCTGTTGCTAATCAGAAATAGCCGGAACGGCACCAGTTATAGCACTGGTTTTACTTGTAATAGGTTTCTTTTGCAAGATACCGTCTAGATTGCTAACACCGCTTGCCAGCTTAATACTCCTCAAAACAGTAGTTCGTACGTATGGTCTAAGGAGTGAGGTGGGTACATTGGACAACGGATAATCATACTTATTTCATTTGGAATACATACCTAATCAGATCGTATGCCAGATTAATGTTAACATTCATATTCAAACACAGAAAAATTGGCATTGAGCGAAAATCGAACGCAAAACCTCTGATTAGCACTCAAGAACTAAAACCACTACGCCACAGAAAATACACCCTCTTTCTTAGACACAATAGATCTACCTACACCCCGTATAATACAGCAGTAGCATTCAAAACAATATAGAAAAGAATTGGTCCAAGAAATAACAAAACAATTTGAAAATTGGCTTTCTTAACAAAGTTACAGTAGCCATCTTTTGTTTAAGCTGTCAACGAGAATAATTTAAATATTATAATTAACCCTTTCTTGTGAAAGGGTGGTAACGGTAGAGAATGGTTGGCTGTTAAGGTTGTAAACCAACAACAAGGGATAACTGTAAGTGGTCAGTATTTACAAGTTTCGATGGTTAAGACGAAATAAAATTTTAGTGTTAACTTATAAAAATTTCTCCACTTTTGTGTGATGTTTTAAATGTATACCATGATTTATTGTTAAGAGTAAATTATTCTTAGAATAGAAGGTTTTTGTGTAATCATATGTTTTTATTACTGTTGGGGATTTATAGAGGATGGATTGTATCATGGTGAATAAAAGAAAGGGTTTAGTTTTAGAGCTGTGGTTACCCTCGGTACAGTAACGAGCATAAATATATTACTATGGGCAAGTTGGCAATAACATCTGACATTTCAATGAGTTCAATAATATCTCTCTGCACGAACGCAGCATAAACATCTGATCACTCATTGACACAGTGAATCATCATTGCATTACCCCATAAATGTTCTGCAAGAACTATGAGGCTAATATTAATACCATGACAGAGGAATTGACATAAGACTTGTGTCAATTTCTTATTTACTTGAAGTGCTATACAGACTGTGTGGTGTCAGAGAGTAGGTAAAAGATTTATCATAACAGCCCATTAATATCCCACTGCAGGGACGGGCCTCCTCCCGTGACGGAGGGATACTTGGCCTACTGATACCACGCTGGCCAGACGGATTGGTATAGGGTGTAATTTCAAGTTTTCCTTCTTTTTATTTCGTAAAGATAATATTCACGGATAGTCTCTTAGTCGGTATTTATGACACCTATGGGATGAGATGGGGTGCTGACATATTGTATTCTTACTCCGTCACCACACGGAGATAGAAACTGCCTGACTAATGTAAATTCATTTGCTAATAAAACATAATAAGTTAAGCAAACATTATCATTTTTACGCACAACTTAGCTGTGACTCAAAATTTTGACGTTTTTGTCAGACGTAGGTACAGTCATGGTATTTAAAGGTTCGCCACCTTAAGGCCTATTTTCGTGTGCTTATGCAGTATGAGCGATACTCTGCTTTACCAATTGAATAAGACATAATATTGCAGTCAATGGTCGCCTGTCACTAGTAGGGATGACAATACAATATCGGTTACCTAGGATACAAAATTAGTCCTTCGTGACAGCTCGTGAATCGGAAATAATATTTATTATTATTTAATATTACTTATTTAATATTCAAGTTTTATATTCTGTGGCTATAGGTATAATAAATTATTATTTAAACAGTAATAAATAAACAGTAATAGACATTGACAATGAAACAGAGGATATCACAGCAAATTAAAAGTTTCTAATGACTAAACAGGCCTGTTGGCAGAATTATCGATTAACTTAGGAGCCATTATAAAAAAATAGAACAGAACAGACTAAATAGTTTATTAAAAAGGTTTAATGTTGACATGTAACTAGACGTAGACCAAAGGTGAAAATGAATTTGACCCTTATTATCATACGGTGTAAGTATAGTTTTATGTGTTTTGTCTATACAATGCTTTAGTTTCAAAAGGTACTAAGAGTTTTAGGCTTCACAAACGAATGAAAAAGAAAACTGGCGGACGACGTTTTCGGTCACCCACTGTACATTTATCATATTTAGGTCATGGTGGTGTTATTTTTATTTTTGGTATTATTGAACTTTTAATTTTCGTATAGAATTTGTAAGCAAATATCTACGCTTTTTTTGTATCCCTTACATTTCTTGAGTAATTCAAAAATCTAGAAACAAAATTGAAGCCATAAATATGTACAAAGTTTCCGGCGAAACGTGATTTCTAGGAATAGAGATTTCTATGAGCCATTTTTTCTGTGTACGGTCATATCGTACAAGCATGTTTCTGTCTTACGTTCCACACTCGAAGCGATTAAATTGAAAGAGCCCTACGGCACGAAACGGCTACATTGAAAGAGCCCTAATGCCCGATTTACACATCGATAAGTACAGTAGCGAGTTAAGTAGTATTTTAAGATTAAGTTGATTTAAATAGATCTCCATCCTATTTTTTGGCAAGTTAAGTTGGCGAGACGCGAGACAGGGGGCTACTTCGTACTTAACTCGCCAAAAAATAGGATGAAACTCTATTTAAATCAACTTAATCTTAAAATACTACTTAACTCGCTACTGTACTTGTCGATGTGTAAATCGGGCATAAGAAGCACTAACACTCTCCGTTAAATATCGAGATAACCAGCAAAATTTTGCTTAGTCAGTCGCTTTACGACACCCACTCGATGAGTTGAAGTGGTAACTCCATTAATTTTCCGTCACCACATAGATAAATATTTCTATAGTAATTGCGTGTTATCGTGAATATCCGTGTGGTGACGGAGTAAGAATACAATATGTCACTCATCCCCATCTCAACCCATGGCTGTCGTAAAAACCGAATAAGAGACTATCCGTCAATATTATCTTTACGAAATAAAAAGAAGGAAAACTTGAAATTAAACCCTATACCAATCCGTTGGCCAGCGTGGTATTAGTAGGCCAAGTATCCCTCCTTCCCGGGAGGAGGCCAGTCCTTGCAGTGGGACATTAATGAGCTGTTATGATGAAATGCGTGTTTACCAAAATAAAGCTACTAATACTCTGTGCTACTTCCTAAATAAAGTACAAATAAATATTTTTCACACTCATTCATAATATTTTATTTTTTTATATAAAGAATATAAAACTATGCTAATTTTATAATAGTTTAGAGCTAAGCACTGAATTATGTTATACAGGACAATGGCTCGTAGACTATTTTTGAATTATAATTAATTTATTCATTCACGCGTTTCATGACTTTAAAATGCATGTTTCAGTAATACTTAGTTAATATTATATGTAGGAGAATTCCGTTATTTGTTTTCTTTTTATTAAGTTTTTTTTTTATTTTCAACCGACTTCAAAAAGGAGGAGGTTCTCAATTCGGTTGTATTTTTTTTTTATTTTTATTTGTTTTTTTTTCTTAAGTGTTTTTCTAATCAATTAAACCATGTAAAACAAATTTTCTTAATCTTCCTTCTTTTCTATGGCAACCTATGCCGATGATATGACTTAATTTATTGAATAATGAGCTGCCTCTTAATACAGCTACTTTTTGACATTAGCTAACAGATATCGGAATTTGGTGATGATAATTTTTTAATTAAAAAAATAATTCCATAATTCAACGATCACATCACAACATTTATTTTGGTTTTCTGGCAGTAATTTCGTATTTTATTTATATAAAACCAAATTAATTAATCAATTTCAATAAAGTTCAAAGGTAAGGTATTTATTTCATGCATCATCAAATATAAAACAGAGGAGGCATATAACAGTCTGACCAAATTAACCTTCACTCTATAATCCTATTCGCGTTTAGAATGCAGTGAGTTGTCATTGTCTAACCAATCAAAATCTTTTAAAATTCCAATTAATTAAATTTTTAAAGATTTAATTGGTTAGACGGCGGGGCTAGGTCGGTGGACAATGACAACTCACTGCATTCTAAACGCGAATAGGATATAAGTTCAAATTACCCAATGACATGAAAAAGAAAACAATTGTGTTTAAAAAAAAATTATGGTACATTTTTGTTAGCAAAGGAAGGAGTTCCTTGTACCTTAAAAAAACTATTGCAGAATAAACCATAACATAAGTTAATGCATTATACAAGCAAGGAAACACGTGAGCTTAGATAGATATAAACGTGATTTTGTCTCTTCAGATCTTGTATATTTCCGGTCGGACACTACGAATCATTGTCAAGATCATTGACATTCAATAGCTGAAGACTTAATAAACCTCTTTCGTGAAAATTATGCTTAACTGTTTTTTATGTGGTAATTTTTTAAACGGGGTTTTTGGAAAAAAATGTCTAAAATTAAAATAAAAATATAAAAATGAGTATGTACTGTCTATTTAAACAGACTTGCTCTAAAACGTAAACATATATGGCGTCGTGTCAACCACAGACTAAAGACTTTAGTCTTTAATCTTTGAAAAATGTATAGGAATCAAGGACAAAATTCTATAATCTACAAATGTCAAATCGTAAAAATAATTTTATCTGTGAAATTTTATGTTGGAAAAAAATACATTTATTTAAAATTTACGAAAGATAGTGGATAAATCAAAGTGATTTACGTGTTTTCTATTGCATAAACGTTTAATGCTACTTTCCAGAAATTTTCATCCATATCAAAGTGTTTACATCAATCGCATGATGTAAAAACTAGTGAATTTGCAATATGTGGTGTTTGTTTACTAAATAAATCAAGTAAGGATAAATACGGTATAGGTTAAAATGTTTTTATATAAAAACCGAATTTTATTTCATCCAATTACTATGAAACTGCTTTGAACTGAACTTAGAACTAAGTACTTACAGTATAAAATATGCCTTCAAACAAAATTAGATTTTTTAATTGGTAAAGATAATAATATGTAGCAATATGTATTTTAGCAAAAAATACAGAACGGTAACCATCGCCAAAGAAGTCCTTATATTTTACAGTACCAATAGCATAAACGTTAAAAAACAAAGGATTTTATTTTTGCGTATTTATCTGTCTTTTTGAAAAAAAAAGATGTCTGTTTAGTTGCCAAAATATAAGTAATATTTTTAAACATTAACTCTTACCCTAACGGTAAAATGGTGGCAAATAAACTGTAGTTTAAACAAAAGAACTTTTTGGATATTTTAACTTTTTTACGACTTACGAATTTGCCCGTTTTTTATTTTTTATAGCGTCCTTTACATAAAGCAATGAATTTCCACTAAAATTGCAAAAATTCATATCAATTTTACGATTAGAAAGTGTGTAAAGCCCTTTTGTATCTCTTTTAAGATATTTTTTTATGTATTTTTGATGTAATTTAAATGTTTTGCGAAATGTGTAAATTGAGTATTATTCGTGTATGTTGAAAAATATTTATTTCGTTATAAATTTTATAAATAAGCATCACTTATGTTACATATATGGTCAATTCGGTAACTAAAACTTTATGATCTGGTTGGAATAATGCAGGTCCAGGGGTTTTCCAGGTTATCTTCAGCAAGAGGTCGTCTTTGGTTTGTCCACTAAACACCTCCAAGCTCTTTAGACTACAGTAGCCATATTAGTCAAATTTGAGGGGTTTCACCATCATCATAACAGCCCATTAATGTCCCACTGCAGGGACGGGCCTCCTGCCATGACGGAGGGATACTTGACCTACTATTACCACGCTGGCCAGACGAATTGGTATAGGGTTTAATTTCAAGTTTTCCTTCTTTTTATTTCGTAAATTTAATATTCACGGTCGCTTATTACGACACCCATGTGATGATATGGGGTGGTGACATATTGTATTCTTACTCCGTCACCACACGGATGGGTTTGAGACTTAACAACTTCGGTCTAGAGTAGGCAGAAGGTAGGAACAGGCTGCCGACTGAAACCTATGGTATCTTTTTTTCCAAGAATGGCGGACACCCGGCACGACAAAAAGTAAGCTAGCTCTCGAAAATGGTTCCGATATCTATGAGGCAGAGACATACGCTTCCTATATAATTCAAAACATACCTGCTCATACACACACACAAACCACGCAAGTAGCTAAAATGTTCTAGAAACAAAAGGGCGTTGTTAATAAAACCATCTAAACTACAACTGACTTTTAAAAAACAGCAAAAATTGTTCTACATTGTACAAATGGGTTATATGTCATACTAAAAAATGTCCTCCCAAATAAACATAATATCCTTAAAAACAATTTAAAAAGGTACCTACTATGGCTATATAACAATAATTTTTAGTACACGCAATAACCAAGGAAATATGTAATAATATTATTAATATTGTCTTACTTTTTAAATAAATACATTAAGCTCACTAAATTGGGTCAAAGTAACCCGCAAAGCTCTAAGCAAACAATCTAATATTTTTAATGCTATTCAAACAGAGGAATTTAAAAAAAGAACAATGTTGTTCCTTTTTTAAATACTTTTTTTTTAATTACAATAGTCAGGGCGTTTTAAATATTTTTATTGGGGTCCGAAAAGAGGTTGCGATGCGTTTCAATTTTTTAAATGGCCTAAAGTGTATTGACATGAAGCCGCTTTTACCTTAGACGGTAAATTTTTTAAAGCTACATAACAGATACGGCCATTTAAACAGTAGGAAATTATTTCTTGCAAACTAAACGAATTGGTATAAGGTTTTATGTCAGATTTTCATATCTACTTACCTACTTTAAAAAGACATGGCAATTTGAACAAATCAAATTTAAAGTAAAGCGCAAATACAGTCGAGAAACAAAGGCTGTCCGTAGCCTGGTACTTTTCTATTTACTTGGCTTCAACAGTAACATTTTCATACTACTTCTGGAATGTGGTGAATTAAGCGGGAAGGGCACGGTTGTAATAACCTAAATAGCCAACTAAAAAGTTCTAGCACCTGTAAATATATAAATCACAGGCTATTTATCATGAGCGTCGAATTATTTTAAAAATGTAGGTTATACTTGCTAAAATATATATTTTTCATGTTAATGTCACTCGGAGTTCAAGAGACGGAAAAACGATTCGCTCCAATTTTCCCCGTACTTTGAACTCGGCGAATTGTTTTCTTTATTCGATATTTGAATGTCGCGCGTTTTTTGTTTTCTCTATTGAGTTTTTTATTTTAGTTGCATTGCAATGGACAAATTGTTAGTACGACCCATATTGATAGAATAGAATAAACTTTATTTTAGAATGCCTCAAGAATTCATAACATTATTAAAAACATAATATGCAAATAGTTTTAGATACATAGGTAATACAGATAACAAACTTTTCGAACATGATACAGTTGTTTAAAAAGTATGTGTCCCTCGGCTTATTCTAAAAAGGGCGTCCACATCAGCATTAAGTCTAACAGTAATACTAGGCGCTGGTTTTCATCTGGTCCTGATCCTGAATGTATTCATGTGCTTTAAATTCATGATAGTAGAAAGCTTCGCGAGAAAGGTTCACACTACTGGAGCAAATTTAAATGTCACGGAAGGTACCACTTTCGTTTTGAAACCACTGTTGATACCCAAGGATGCCACTGTGGTTTTAGTTAGTAGACTGGTTCATGGGAGTTTCCCAGAGAGGCTTAAGGCAAAATATGGTAAGAAGCACAAAGCATTTCCTCTCCGAAAAAAGAGATCCTTTGCCTTAGCCTGTGCACTTCTCACTTTTTTAGTAGGTCGTCATCGTCAGTCTACCAAGGAGTCCACACTTTGATAAAATTTTATCAAAACCAAGTACTTAAAGTTATCGTAACCCACACACTCATAATAAATTACCTTTAACAATTAAAACACTTAAAATTAAATATTTATACTTAATTTAACTCCTACAACTAAAAATAAAAATGGACTCCATAAGCAAACATTAATTTCTAAACAAACATTTTCTCCCACAAATAAAACCAATTATTTAATCTATGATCCTAGTCTATGGGTGTCTCGGTTCATTGACTTTGACATTTCTAATTTAGGCCTCGTATAACCTAGGTAATAAAAGTAGGTGACAATTTGGTTTAATATCACTTTAAACTAGTGGCTACTTAATTTGGTAAGGTTATTCGCGAAAATGTTCTCTAGTCGAGTTCACGTCTGCTTTCTTTTATTCAAATTTGTTCGTAGTCGTAGTGAAACCAATAATTGTATATTAAGCTAGCAGACATAATATATTATGATGATATTAGATTTATTTCAATTTTTAATAATATTACAAGATTATTGATTCATCTTAAAGCGTAGTACCTCAAGCGTACCTTCCATGCTAGAAACACTGGAGACTCTACACTCGAAGTTTCAACGACAATACAACCACGAAAACAATACAATAATCCAGGTAATGACCCACATAGCGGTTTGGATTGCCGGTTTTAAGTACCTATCTACCTATCGCTTATACCAACCTAGGTAAGTACCTAGGTTGGTATAACCCCTTACGTACTGGACCGACGATCTTAAGGGTGATTAAGGGTGGAGGAAAGGCGCTGGATGAGAAAGGCACATAATCAGTCATTTGCTTTGGAAATGCTTAAAAGAGGCCTATGTCTAGTACAATATTACATTTAACTGTCACAAAGGTACAGATAAGAAAAGAATAATTGGCGTTATAGTAAAGATGCATTGTGTAGCACAGGTCAGAAAAGTTGTAATGTGTGGCCAATTTATATAGTGCGTTTTAAAATACTTACCTAATGCATGAATTCATTCATCATAACAGCCCAATGCCCCACTGCAGGGACGGGCCTCCTCCCATGACGGAGGGATCCTTGGCCTACTAATACCTCGCTGGCCAGACGGATTGGTATAGGGTTTAATTTCAAGACTTGCTTATTTTTATTTCGTAAAGATAATATTTATTATTCCATTATTATTCTATTATACTCTGTAGGTATTCTTCACAGCTTGATCGGTGGTAGGTCAGATTGAGTGATGTATTTGCATGACTACCTTGCTTTTATTTCTGGGGTGCATTTGCACTTTCCGTTCATTGCAATACAGTCATATTGACGTATCGTATATTTAAAAGGGTGTTTTATGCGTTCTTCTCAACTCAAAAACGCACATAAATGTAAACTGAACCTTACGTAGATTTGCGTTATTACCTCAATTTCTGAGAACTAGAAGAAAGTCAGCCCTTACATACTTTCTAACCATAAAACATAACTAAAAAGGTTGCGATTTTTTATTCTTAAAAAACGAACACAATATAAATTTTTGTTTTGGCAATAAAATAAACAATAAAAAGTGTTGGCAACATTCAATTAGCTTTTTAAAAAATGGCGCACTTGGCAAAGGTTTGCACAATGCTCATATAGGGTTATAAAACTATTTAGAGATGAAAGGATGACGCAAAAGCACAATTATATTATGAGGGATAAGTAATAAAGTGATTTTTTTAATGGGCAAACTATTTTGCCGTTTGCGTTGTTTATAAAGTTGAGTTCTTTATTAATGGCGCCAATAATGGGTGTGACCGTTAGTTTGTTTTGCAAATTTTTATTATCTATGTCCACAAGCTTTTTTAGGGGACCACCGTGTTTCTTTGAGATATCGATGGATGAGAGAGGGTGAGAACTGCGTAAAGTAATAATATTTGCAGAAAGCCTATTTCTAGCAGTGGATAACACTTGGCTGATGTGATGATGATGATGATGATGATGTCTCTTTGAAAGTATTTTTCTTTTTTGGTAATCGTTCGTGGCGTACAAAATAAACATTCTTTTAAAATTGTCCTATTGTGAGCGGGGCGTCACAAATGGATGACACCATGAAACTTAACTTTAGGCGACTTATTAATTTTGTAACCATTTGGTATATGGATCACACTCTTAACAAAATATTGATAAAATATTATTCTCGCTGTTTTATGAATGAGATAAGAAGATCCATTTTACGACGTGTCACTCTGACCGATCCAATTATGGTACCGAAATGTATCCCTTCCTTACCCGTAAATGAAGTTAAAGGCTTCCCTTACATAATTTATACAATAATACCTATATTATAATTCATACAATATTCTCACAACGCCGTTTAGTCACAAACTAAGCAGAACTGTAATATAAAAGAAAAAGAAAGAAAAAACAATTTAGGAACAGACACAAGACATACAAGGAGATACGAAGGAAAAAAATAAACATTAAAACTTAAAATGCTAACTAACACGTGTTACACGTGTACACTAATTTGAAAACTTAAATGTATTCATCATCTTCATATCAGCAAATCAACCACCACAGATGGACAAAGGCCTCCTCCAAGTATCGACACCTTATGCGGTCTTGAATGTATTACTTTTGTGTATTATATTGAAAGATACAGAAAACAAAATTAACATTTTTTTTGCAAAGTTCTTACCAATTTTTATTAAAGACCAAGTTTCCTTTCTAAACTGAACCTCCAATGTCTCCGTTGAGACAATTAAGGGCCAAAGAAGGCACAGGAAAAAAATATCGTGGTGTTTGAACCCGTGATCATGGCCGGCAGGCAATAATTTCTGGCGACTATTATTCCGCGGGCAATTATACTTAATTTATTCATAATATTTTTAATTGACATCTAGGTCACATAAATATCAATTAATGTGGTCGGCCGCACACCAATGGTGAGTCGCGGGGTATTTTGAAAAATTTGGAAATTTTGGGCCAAACTAATAATTGTCTTGCGTGGGATTGAATCCCGGGTCCTCACGCAATGAAAGCAGTCGTTAAATATAAGTGTATGTAAATATCACTCAAATTTCGAACCGGTGTTATAATCAGCCTCATTATTGATTTCATTATTTTTACATTAATTAATTAGTAATTGAGTCGTAATGTAAAATGTAATGTATAAATACAAATCGGGAAATTTACTGGGATCAGTCGGTTTACCTACATCCAGCGCACACCATGTGGTCAAACCGGCAAAGTGATGGCGACGAAGAGAAGTCATTACAGTATCCTGTGCATTCATTTCAGGACTTCATTCGCGCTTTTCATCAGGTTCGATACAGGCACTCGGCCGAAAACTTTTTTTTTCTTTTTTTTCCTTTCACAAATATAACTTAAAAAAGAGTTGCCATGAGTTTCTTTGCCAGGTTTCTTCTCATTGGGTTTATGCATTTGGAAACTGGAATTTATGGATCAACACAGACAGACAAGTAGATTTGAGTATTATATTGGTTTTATTTTTCTCCTCTAATTTACATTGGACAATACAACCCGGTTTTTTTAGTGCTGTGGCGTTTGTCTGTGTCGATCTATCATTTTAACTATAGCTTCAAATTATAAAAGGCAATTTCAAACAATTTGTGATAAATTTTATGAAATAAAGCAGTTTGAAGTTTGAACTAAGGTCTAATCTTAGATAAAAGTTTACAGGTTGAACATACATTGTGAAGGACTGGTGCCTGTTATAGGTTGTAATAACCTATAACAGGCACTGTGCAACTTGTGCTACAGGTCACCAGGCCCCACCATGCGGTATAATTACTGGTGTATGTGTCGAGATTTGTACAGAGTGTCAGGATAGCTTAGCATCAATTATATATAATTAGTAAATAAAATTATTATACAGAAAACTGTAAGTATAAAAAGCGCAGTAATGTAGGTAAATTACCTTCTTTTCTTTTTTCTTTTTAATTGTGAGCTCAGAGATAGGCTTGTGTATAATTACTTGCCTAAATTATTTTTTATCTTGGTTTCTACGCGATTTACCTATGCCTTCCAAAGATCCCCCTTACGAGTTTGTCATTTCTAATTATTTACAAATTTAATTAGGCTATTTCTGGCATTTTGTTTATTTTTAACCATTGTTTGAATTGAAAAAAAAAAACCTTTAAATTACAAACTAGGAAATTTAAACAAGTTAAGTGTTAAAAAACAAGTTCAAGATCCTTTCTTAAAGTTTAAAATACTTATTGAATAGAATTTGAATAAGAAACAAACCGGACTTTGGCTACCAGTCCTAAACAGACACAAGGTATAATAAGAAAGACAATAAAAACTTAAAAAAATTAAGACATAAGTAATTAGTATATCAAAAAGCACCGGGTTCCTCTTTTACTTATCGTACGGACTGTGGTACGGAGTAAGAGGTGACGGTTGCGTTACTATTACTACCCTCTTTTTATTCAAGGTTGTATGGCTCAAATTAGCTGATCTGACAATAAACATATTTATTATTTTCTGTCAGACATTATCATTTTTTTTCAAAATATATCTAAAACACAACCTCTTTTTATATAATAAATATATTCATCACCCTTTGTCGCATATAACGCAAGTTAACGCAATAAGTAAATGTGGCCAATATAATGTAATCAAATGCGAATTAAATTTCCAAAAGAAAAAAACAGGGTTGTGTGTAAATGTGTCGTCCGAGTAACAAGTAAAGGAAGCTGCGCATACATTATGTCTCTATGAAATCAAAATATAAAGGTCATATTATTCTCACCCATAAACCACAGCCATCTGATATGGCCATCAAATATGGCATCCTATCTACCTAGGCAAGCCTACGTGCTAAAATAAAAAATTAAAACAACATGCAGCTTAAAAACTAATTATTAAAAAAAACCCACAATTACCCAACCATAACTTTCTTAATGTTATCCAAAAACTATGTAAAACAGACTTCCAGAATTACTTATCTATGCATTTCTACTTTATTGCCACCCGCATAACCTGTGAAGAAATCGCGCCAAAAAGGATTAAAGTTGGCGGATGGTCGGTACGTCAAATCGTCGCAAATATAAAGTGTATTGTCACAAACCGAAGTCATATTGTTATCATTTATTGTTTTGCTCACTAACGAGCTTAATCCCTGTAAAGGTCCCTCTCCCACTCACTCACAATACACTTAAACTATTCAACTAATAGTTAATCCTGTAAACATAAAACTATTTTACTATTTAATTTATTGTCTTTAACTTATATTCTTTGTGAGAAAGATGAGAAACAAAAGCGGTAGCCGTTTGTGGGATTATAGGGGTGGTGATATTGTATATTGGTTACAGAATTTGCGGGGACCGGTGGCAACGTGATTTAATGACGTTAAGATAAAACCATATGCTTATGAAAACTGAATAGCTACCTTATTATTGTAGGTATATAAAGATAACACATAGTGATTCTCCTTGAGGGATGGAAGCTATTAGATGTAGAGTCTTAAGCAAACATATGAAGGAAGGCTAAGTAGAAAAGAGCAGATTATTATTTTTACTGCGGTTTTATGTAGGCTGACATTAACCAACTAGGTAGCTAATCTAATTGATGAATTAATAAGGAAAACTGGATACAAATCATATGTTAACACTGGTATAAATATCTGGTATAATACTGGTATATGTCTCCGTGTGGTGACGGAGTAAGAATACAATATGTCACCACCCCATCTCATTCCATGGGTGTCATAAAAACCGATTATACCGAAATAAAAATAAAGGAATACTTGAAATTAAACCCTATACCAATCCGTCTGGCCTGCGTGGTATTAGTAGGCCAAGTATCCCTCGGTCACAAGAGGTGGCTCGTCCCTGCAGTGGGAAATTAATGGGCTGTTATGATGATATAATTGTTTTTGAGTTTTTCTTCTCTTGCGATGTTGTTATTCTTGTCATCTTAGTTTACTTTTCTTGACTTGAAATTTGGTTTTTGAGGGGTTGGCAACGCACGTGTGATTCCTATGGTGTTTCAGGCAATTTTTTCCATAGTCTACGGTACCCATTACCATCAGGTGAACTGTATGCCTGCTTGCCACCAACGAGGTAAAAAAAAGGAATCGTGATATTAAACAGTGGTGTAAAGGATATAATCTACGGCTGGTACTCAAAGGTTTCCGTAATTGACGACCTCTGTGGCGTAGTTGTTATTTAACATGACTGCTACGCATCTCGGGTTCGATTCCCGCTCAATGCAAATCTTTGTGTGCATGAACATGATTGTTTGCATTGGTCTGGGTGTTTTCTATGTATAATATGTATGTATTTACAAAAAAAAAACATTTATGTATGTATATCCGTTGTCTAGTACCCATAGTACAAGCTCTGCTTTGTTTGGGACTAGTTGGCGTTGTTGTGTGAAAGTGTGAGGAATATTTATTTATAATTAAGGAATCGAACCCGAGACCTCTGCGTAGCACCTATGGACTATAACTAGAAAAACATGTAAACAACAACTTTACGTACTTCCCATCTCAAGTTATCATTGTTGACCTAGTGACGTATGTATATGTGTCCTATTCCTGTGGACTTTTGTACAATAATAATTAGCAAACAATAATATTATTGTTTCCTTCTAAATGTTTCAAACTGATGTTTTACGTACATTTAACTTAATTCTAATACAATTATTGTAATTATAATTTAATAATATTTCTTAGTAGGCCAAGTATCCCTCCGTCACGGGAGGAGGCCCGTCCCTGCAGTGGGACATTAATGGGCTGTTACGATTAATATATCTTAGGTATTCACCCAACGCAATCTACTCTCAAACTAAGCAGAGCTATAGGTACCTACCTGACAAGTAAATTTCAAATAATATCTATGTGCTTAGAGCACATAGATATTATGTGCAGATTTAAATATAATAGATATCGACGCCTAACGCCCAAAAAGAGATTAAGTAACATTTTTGAAAAATTGAGTTATGCTCGTCAAAAAACAAACCATTTTTACGTTTTTTCAAGATTAATTTATATATTTTCCGAAGTATCTAACTCAATTT